>CM077667.1:436311711-442301730 GCA_039707655.1 Elymus sibiricus | reverse complement strand
TAGTTCCTTTTCTCGTACCTTCCCAGACTATTTCTTCAAAAAAATGTTTTTCTACTTTTTTTATTTTTGTTCATTCCATTATTTTTCTTTTCGCAAATTTTCTTTTATTTATTTATTTTCGTTTTTATATGTTTTTTATTCCTTTTTCTTTTCCTTTTCTCTTTCCTTTCTTATTATTTTTCTCCTTTTCCATTTAATTTTAAATTTTGAGAACATAGTCCAAATTTGTGAACATATTTTAGAACTGCAGACATTTTTTGCAATCATGAACATTTTTCTAATTAGAGAATATTTGGTTTGAAATTATGAACATTTTTTAAGTTCATGAACTTTTTTTACAACTTAATGAAAGTATTTTGAATCGATGAATAATATTTTAAATTCCTGATTTTTTATTTTGATGAACATTTTTAGAATTAATGATCATATTTGAAATCAGTGGCTATTTTTGGAATTGATGAACTTTTTATTGAAATTTTAAAATATTACATGAACATTTTTTTATTCCACAAAAATGTTTCAAATTTATGAACCTTTATCCGAATACGCGAATATATTTTCAAAATATTGAACATTTTTTATTACCCGGAAATTTGTTTATGGAATTATTAATATATTTTTAATATGCCAATATTTTTTGAATACACAAAAATTTTATGAGTTCCCGAACATTTTTCAAAATCATGAACATTTTTCAAAATCATGAACATTTTTTGAATTCATAAATGTTTTATGATTTGTTGAACTTTTTTTTGAAAATTTTCATTTTTTTGAAATCTTGAATTATTGTAAACAAGAAAAAAGGAAAATAAAAAAGGTAAGAAAACAAAATGAAAAATGGGGGGCTTGCCAGCCCACACATGGGCTGGCAAAAGGAGCGTGTAAGGGTAGTGATGGGTGCGCGGTTGTTGGTTTCCCAGTTTGTACCACGCCAAATAGGAGCTCCCCCTTCAGTCCCCTCGCCTGTGCTAGAGGGGATCGTGGTATTTTCGTGAATACAGTTAGTGTTATTCTTTTTTTGACAGTGCGATGGAGAAAGAGCTTTGTGTCCTCGTAGATCTGATTATTCTAATATGAGAAATTTATGTTATTGTGGTATGTTGTTTTTGTTTGTTTGATACGTTGTGGAGTTGGAATGTTTCCTCAACATCATGGTGAAAGTCTTGTGATTCAACGACCGACACTTTTTTGGGATCATTTCCGGCCAAGTACGTTTATCACTCAAGGTTGTTAGTCTTTCTGGATGATAGGCTCAAAGGGGCTTTAGAAATCTTTATTGGTAATCTAAGTTTGTGTGGGTGAAAGAGTGACAGTATGGTCACTTTAGTCTAACTGCAACATATTTAGAAAACCTGGGAGTATTTCGTCTTGTAGAGATTAATACCACGAAAAAGATTGACCACAAGTAATAAGTACTGTACAACTGCAGAAGTAACCTGAAAGCATTCAGCTGTATAAATATTATATAAATAGGAAATCTTTCCCCGTGTGTTTCGCCCGTGCTGTTCGTCATCGGATGTCCGTCCAGATCACAACCAGGGCGTGTTGTAGAGTGGAGTGACCACCGTCTTGGTGTGCAGGTACTTTTCGAGGGCATCCGTGCCCATGTCCTTGCCGAAGCCGCTCATCTTGCAGCCGCCGAACGGGGCGTCCGGGTCGAAGGCGAAGTAGCAGTTAACCCAGACGACCCCGGACCTGACCGACCGCGACACGGTGTTCATGGTGTCGATGTTCTTGGTCACCACGCCGGCGGCCAGGCCATACCGGGTGCTGTTCGCCTTTTTAATCACCTCCTCCATCGTCCTGAATTAAAAACAGTGCACATCCAGTGGTTTCAGGTTAGGTTGTCAGTTCAGCTCCATCCCTGTGTCAACTTTCAGGTTGAAAATGTTCAGGCAGAGGAAATGTAAACGCCTACTTGAATTTCATGAGAGCCATCACCGGGCCGAAGATTTCCTCTTGCGCGATCGACATGTCATCCTGCGTGAAAAGGATCACATTTTGTAAGAATTCAGCATGCAATCCCCCTCTTTTGTAACATGTTCAGTGGTGGTGAGGAGTAGGGAGGGCTTATGCCTTGACGTCGGTGAAGATGGTGGGCTCGATGTAGTAACCCTTGTCGCTGCAGGGCTTCCCTCCGGTGAGGAGGGTGGCGCCTTCGCTCTTACCGACGTCGATATACTTGAGAACCTTCTCGTATTGATCCTTGTCAACCTTTGTTGGATTTATTTATGCATGAGTGGTCGTTAATTAGAGCTTTCATCTCTGAATCTGCAGAGCACATATACAGATGCCGAAGCGGAAGGTCGATCAATACCTGAGGGCCTTGATGTACGTTCGGGTTGAAAGGATCTCCGACCACGGATTTCTTGGCAAGCTCGACCGACTTGTTCACAAAGGCGTCGTAGATCCCTTCCTGCACGTATATGCGCGTGCCAGCCACGCAAATCTCGCCCTGTGATGCGACAGTAGCCGAAACCATGAATGCATGAGAGTTTGATCCAGCCTGTTGCGTGAGCCACGGTGATCAGAGCACAGTAGTACGTACCTTGTTGGTGTAGGTGGCCATGTTAACGAGGTTCACGGCCATGTCAACGTCGGCGTCGTCAAACACGATGATCGGGGACTTGCCCCCCAGCTCCAGCGAGACGGGCTTGAGGTTGCTCATGGCCGCTGCCTGCATGACCAGCCGCCCGACCTCCGTGGAGCCGGTGAAGCTGATCTTATCGATGTCCATGTGAGAAGCCATAGCCGCACCAGCCGTTGGGCCAAATCCGGGCACGACGTTGAGGACGCCGTCGGGGATCCCGGCCTCCTTGGCGAGGTGGGCGTAGAACAGAGCGGAGAGGGGCGTCTGCTCGGCTGGCTTGACGACCATGGTGCACCCGGCGGCGAGCGCGGGGCTGACCTTGAAGAAGAACATGGTGCTGGGGTAGTTCCACGGCACGATGTGGCCCACGACGCCGACGGGCTCCTTGAGCGTGTACCCATGGAGCGGCCGCCCCATCTTGAGCGTCTCGCCGTGGATCTTGTCAGCGGCACCGGCGTAGTACCGGAGCAGGTTGGCGCCTCCAGGGATGTCCATCAGCTTGCCCATCAGGAATAGCTTGCCGGCGTCCACCGTGTCCAGCGCCGCCAGCTCCTCGACGTGCTGGTCGACCAGGTCCGCGAACTTGTGCAGGATCCGGGCCCTTGCCTGCCCACGCGCCAAAAATAAAGTTAGATAGTATGCCCTCCATCGATGGGCCGAATCATACTGAGTTCACAGAGGCCTTTGTACGTACACAGCCGGGCATTCTGGGCCAGGGGCCGTTGTCGAAGGCCTCGCGGGCGGCCTTCACGGCGAGGTCGATGTCGGCCTTGTCTCCCTCGGCGATCATGGCGATCACATCGCCGGTGCGTGGGTCCCGGGTTTCGAACGTCTTGCCTGTATGCATAAGCGTGCGTGCTCAACTAATGAAATGAAATACAGCCAAAGAAAAGTAAGGAAATGAAATCGTCATATGATTGTACAAGCATGTAGCTAGCCACATAAGAACAGCGCCGAGCCACGTCTTAGGCGACAGCCGCCATTTGGCTCCCGATCCTTGGTGATTGTATAGGACATAGTATATGAGCCCTACTAATAGTCAGTACATACTACAGTATGTTATTGCTAAAGGTGTCAATTATTTATCTTCATCATATAGTTAACTGCAAGGAAAATGTGTAGTTTGACATTTATGTATGTGATAGTGCTGCTGTTTAATATGACTATAGTGTGTCTTGTAGTTTTACCCAGTGAAATTGAAGAAGCTTCGACCAAGTTTCAAGGACAATGCCGGTACTGTTATTGCTGGAAATGCTTCTAGTGTAACTTATTTGCTTGTCATTTATTTTGTACAAGTCTTGTGAAGTACTTCGGTCGCATATCGTTTTAGACCACTGCATTGATTAAGATGTGTTCTTCCTTCTTTCTGTTCTAAAATTTGAAATTTTGTTCTGGATTATGCATTTCTTCTTTCTCTTCTTCTGTAATGCCATGTTCGACTGATTTTAGATAGGAAGATATGTGTGTTGCATTTGCTCATTAATTGGCTATAAACTAATGTAATAGAAATGACGCAACTTGGGACCTGGGAGTCTAGCTACCTACATGGAAAAACAAATGACGTTCTGATGCTATTTGTTGAGTTGTAGATTGTGGTTTAAACATTTAATGAAACATTCTCTTTGTGTTGTTGTGGTTATCTACATGATATCTACTTCTTTGTATAAAGGACAGCCCGGTGCATGTAGCTCCCGCTTGCGCAGGGTCCGGGGAGGGGTCCGACCACTTTGGGTCTATAGTACGCAGCCTTTTCCTGCATTTCTGCAAGAGGTTGTTTCCAGGACTTGAACCCATGACCTCATGGTCACAAGGCAGTAGCTTTACCACTCGCCAAGGCTCCCCCTTCATTTCTACTTCTTTGTATAAAATAAAAAATATGATAGTGAGTAATCTGCTAGGAGTGAGTTGATATTCTCATTAACAGAAATGCATGTTGGATGTTGCAGGAGTTGTACTCGAGGAAGAAGCTCAAGAACAAAGGCCGAGTGTGTCGTAGATTAGAGCAATTTACGCATGCTTTATCGCAGAAAGACCACATATTTATTCGCCGAGTTTTGTTCATGTCATTTTTTAGAGATCCTAAACACCATTTCTAAAGCCAGCCGACTTTAGCTTGTAACACCTGATAAATATTTGCATGACTTCTATTCAAATATATCTTCAATAGTATTCTTTTTGTTCTCTTGGGTGCCGTAGAAAAAAAATGGATGGGCAGTTGTTGTTATAGTTGTGCATGGAATAGATGGGGGAGTAACAAAACAGCCTATGTAACACAGGGGTTCACATGGATGGGGTTGATGGGGAATCATGGGGGCTCGGTGACAAGTTGGGGATCACCTAACCCCTGCGGAGACTGAAAGTCTGAAACCATTTGTGGAATCTTCCCCGGGCAGCCGAACAAGGCTTGCGAGTGTTTCTCTGCTCCAATCCCCTGATACGAGCGCACGACAACCATGGCAGGAGGACAACTCAGTAGCGGCACGTCGGGGAACCTCAGGGGTAGCGCCAGTTGAAATCTCGAGCAGCGTCACGACGGGATGGTTGAGGTCAGCCGCCGGCGGCGACCCGCCGGCCCCTGGTCACAGTTGAGCAGGCTCATATGCGCAAGCTCCATGAAACCACCGCAACGACCTGATCACGGCATGTGTGCACAACCTCGCCGCAACCTTCGTCGACACGTTGTTGGATGGGCCCGATGATGACACAATGTGCCACATGTTGACGGCCCGTCACAACGTATTAGCCGGGCCAGCAGACCTGAGCCCGGCGTGGCCCGAATCAGGACCAGGCTATGTTGGGCTGCCCCCAAAACCGGCACAAGTCTCAGCATAACGTATGGGGGCTACATATACTTCTACTAAATTTCCCTTTATAGAAAGGGCGGTGGTACGCGTCGGCCAGGTGCACAACCGTTGGATGGAGCCTCGAATGACCGTCCGATCTATGCAACATGAGCCTTGTTGCGCTTGGCCCTCTTCAATAGAAGCCTTGTTGCAATCGTTTTCATGCCGGTATTTTCCTCTGAAGAAAGACTCATGTTGCAACTGCAACAGTGGCCATATTGCAATATGAACCATGTTGCGACTGCAGTAGTGGCCCTATTGTAATCCCGGGCGCTTGGATAAGATACACAGGAGGAGGGGCACAAAGCGTGAGGGCCCGACACAAACAAGAATATGCGTCGCGCTCACGTGGCCATATCGTCGGGTGATGCCGAGCGTTTCCGTTACAAAAAGTAGCGGTAATTTTTTATTTGTGGACTTAATTACCATGATAATGATGATGGTGAAGTTAGTCCTATCAGCAAACCAACCTGTGGTTGGATGGTTAGAGGGACTGTGGTATCCCCAGCCCACCAGGGTTCAAATCCTGGTGTTTGCATTTATTCCTGGATTTATTTCAGGAACTCCGGCGATGCGCATTCAGTGGGAGGAGACGTTCCCGTCGATGACGAGGTGCCTAAATTTCAAGATGATATGCCGGCTCAGTCTCTCGGAGGTGCTCATAGGAGTAGGGTGTGCGTGTGTGCGTTCATAGGGGTGAGTGTATGCGCGTGTATATGAGCGCTTGCGTCTGTACTGTGTTCAAAAAAAAAAAAAGTTAGTCCTATCCCACTATAAAAAGATGTGGTGATATGGCTCGAGTTACGCCCGTACGTGTAACCATCAAGAGTTCCATCAGAGCAACATGCTTACAAAAAGCTTAGCGATCAACTCGAGGACAGCGCAAGCAACAACAAAAAAGCTCGTGGACAGTGCAAGCAACAAAAAAAACTCGAGGGCGACATCGATGGGGCCGGCATGCATACGCATGACGAAAGATGCTCGTCCGATTGGACACGGTCGGTCGATATCCCAAATTAATCGGGTATCCATCTTTCGTAATCTTTGTTGATCATACGATTAGCAATTGGTCATGTCCCCGTCCGCGTCCACCGCGGCCGCCGTGTGTGTGCGCCTACCTCGCCGCCGGTGCTTCTCCTCCGGCGCCGTCTTCGCGGCGCTGCATTGCCGCGTCCTCGCCGCGTCGGGTCCTCTCCTCTCCTCTGGGAGCACGTGTTTTATTTACCTATCCAAGATCTACGCTGCTACGAGCTCCGCCACACGCTGCCCATCCTCCCCGCTTGCCGCCCGCTCCGCTCGCCCTGCTCTGCTCCACGTCTACTACCCTGGCGCCGTCGTCGTCGCCATGGGCTGCCGCTATCTCTCTCATCTCTCGATCTTTCTCCCGACGCAGCACACAGCAGCAGCGGCACACGCACAGCAAGCCCAGCACGCCTCACACGAGCAGCGGGACGGCTCCTCTCCGACGCGCGCGCTCGCATGCACTCTCCCTACCGCAGACCGTCCTCCATGGTGCAGGCGCGCGCACGCTCCTCTACGCGGGCGGCCTCCTCTGCCCAGCTCCGCCTCCCCTGCTCCGGAGCTGCCGCGTCGGTGCCATCCAGCGCCGATTCCCCGATATACAGGGGAGCTCGGGCTCCAGATCGGAGAGACCGGTAAAACGGCGAGGAAATCGGAGCGCCGCTAAAGAATTTTTTCGCTTTTCTCCCCGAAGACTAAGATAACGACCGGCGGAGGGAGCCGGGGTGCTGCTGGACTCGCCCTCGCCTACGCGACCGCCGCGGGAAAAAAATAGGGAAGCTCTGCGTACCGGAAGCTGCGTCGACGAACTGGCCATTGATGAAGAGCTTGGTGAACTTGATGTCCAGTTCCGGCACCTCAAACCCCTTGCCGCCGTTCGCTGCCGCCATCGTCGCCCGTTCCGTTCGTTTCGTCCCTTGGCCTCGGTGGAGAGAGATGGAGGTTGTGTTTGTGTGCGCTACGGTGAAACGGGGTTTGGCCGTTTTAAAGCGAAGGGGGAGGGGATGGGAGGGAAACGAAGTGGCAAAGAGCCAAATGTGGCAGACTTGTTGACCCTGGACTTGTTGACCTGTATTTGTGTACGAGCAACATGTGTATATGTTTCCACCTCCCCGTCGTATTCTTCTCTTCTCTTTACACGATTATAATGGCCTGTTTGGTTGATCCCAGGAGATTCATGTAGGCTCTCACGAAAAGGATTTTTGGGTCGCTTCTGTATCTACATCTTTTTTAAAATCTCTACCTTAATAATTTAATTTAATTTTTAATATATATCTCTACCTAATAATAAAGCACGGATAACTTCTGGTCGTACGTCGTCGCCACTTTTGCAGAAAAGTCCCTCTGTTTCTCAGAATTCAACCCGCGGCCCTCTTTTAAGTGGAACTGAGAAAACGTTTCGTTTTTGCAAATGACCCCCTAGACTTGTAAGAATACAACCCGCAATCCCTTCCTCTTTCTCACGCACAGAACCCACATCGCCGCCGCCACCCATCGCCCTGTCTCCCTCACACAGACCTCGCCGCCGGCCATGACCTCCGCTCTTTCCCCCGCATCCGCCGGTCCCGCCCTCTCCTCTCCCCTTCCCTCCCCCTCGACAAGAGAGGAGGGAGATCGACCGCAGCGTTACAGATCAGGTGGCGGCCATGGCGCGCACAGATCTACCAGCGGCGTCGTCATCGAGCTAGGCCACGCGGGGCGGGAGAGTAGGAGCGTGGGGGCGGCCACCTTCTCTCTCAGGGCGCCTCCGTTCCTCTGCTCGAGCTGCTCCCAGGGCGCCTCCCTTCCTCTGCTCGCGTTGCTCCCACCACGGCGCCGGATCGACCTCGGGCACAACCACGCACCGGCAGCCAGGGAAGGCCAGGGGCCTTGGTTCGTTCAAGGTGCTTCTTCTCCATGGACCTCCGACCGCACAACAGCCGCCGCTATGGAAGGTCTTCTCCCCGCTGGAGCTCGTCAAAGCCCCTCTTCTCTCCCCCCCCCCCCCGCGAAGGAGCGGGAACTCATAGCAGTAGCATCTCCAGCCTCCTCCCAGCGAGCTGCAGGCACTAGATGAGACGAGGAGGATCCAGCCTATGTATGCCCTCCCGTCCTTCCATCCCCTTCCTATCATATCTTCTTTTCCCTTGTGTGCAAAATATCCGCTGCTCTTCAATCACTAAAGCTGAAATCAACTCTGCATTATGACAGATATGGAAACATCAATAAGTACTAAAAATTAATAGTGTGGAGATAACCGAAGGAGACTGACGATTTGATACAAATATTTCTATTACACTATGATGTGAGGAAGTCGTGTTGTGTTCTACTTCTAGAACAGCACAGGGAGCAACCTCATCTTCATCCTGCTACAATTATATGGCCCAAGTTGGCCAAACCAAAAGAGTTGATGGAAGATTCAAAGTTTTCATGTGGGTTAGGTTTGTGCTGCCTACAATCCCGTAAAAAAGCCTACAGCTCTTTTTTTTCTCTAATTGTGTGTATGGACAAATTTCTACAGGATGATGCAAAATATTGCTTGCAGATAGCTGTGTCCGATGCATGTTGTAGACCTGTTTTTGTGCTACCATTATTAATTATAATAATGTTATTAAGCACGGATAACTTCTGATCGTACGTCGTGGCGTTTTTGCAAAAAAGTCCAAATGTTTTCTGGTATTCAACCCGCCGTCCATCAGTAATCTGCTACACAAAAGAAAAAAAACGGTTCGCTGGAAAAAAAAACGCACCCGTACGCATCTGCCTCCTCGACCCTCACCTGTGCCCAAGCCGAGGCATCCTCACGCCGCCGCCGCCGCACCTCCGCCAGCTCGCCCCGCGGCCGCCGCACCTCCGCCAGCTCGCCCCGCGGCCGCCGTACCTCCGCCATCTCGCCGCCGTGGCCGCACCTCCGCCATCTCGCCGCCGCGGCCGCACCTCCGCCAGCTCGCCGCCGTGGCCGCAACCCAACCACCTCCGTCTCCCTTCCACGACTGGATCGACACCCCCCTTCTCCCTCCAATGGATGCCGCACCAACCACCTCACCCAACAAGACGCCGGCCCCGTCCAATGGATCCGGGCGCGGCGTCGAGGGATCTGGCGACTGGTGCGACGGCTTGCTCCGGTGGCGGCGGCGTCTTGCTCATCCAGAGAAAGAGAGAGGCGGGGCGTGAGGGAGAGAGGAAAGAGAGGAAGGAAGGAGAAGGAGAAGGGGCACAAGGTGAGGGAGGCGGTCGCTGGCGGTGGCGCCTCCGGTGACCGGCCGGCGGGCAGGGCGGCGAGCTCCTGTTGAGGCGGCGGGGCTCGGTGCGGGCTGGTTCCTCTAAGGGCCACCTCTCCCTACACATCCTTCCCCAGCGTTGGCCGCCGTCGTGGCATGGCAGCGCTTTTTTAATCCCCAACTCATGCGTGGGACACGCTATCTCTGTTCTCGCGTCCCACGCCGCACTTACCCTGCCTTGACTCCGGCCATGTCTCCGGCGAGGCGGCGACTACAATACCAACGCGTCCACCCTTCGTGGCTATCTGAAGATGGCCTCTGCAGCGACGGAAGGCGCAAGCCAAAGGCCTCCTGGGGACTCGGACGGTGCCGATTCCAGTGAAACAGCAGCAGAAGACGAACACGACAGAGACGTAGAAGCAGGCGACCACCAGGGCCAGTGGCAAGTCTGCTCTATGCCTTCCAAGTCCCACCAGTACTAGCTTTCCGTGCAGGTAACATCGCTAGCTTCTACCATAACTTGGATCGGTGGAAGTCTTCGTGCTCACAACGTGATCGACGAAATAACAATGGTGTTGTGCTTTTGAGGCAATCGCCAAAAGGGGACATCTGCATGCATGTATGTTGCTGGACGCGTCGCTCTCCGTCTGCAGAAGGATTTCTGTGGCACGGCCCTCCTCAGGTCAGAGCACTACTATGCAATAAGCATAACCTTTGGATAATCCTCCTGCTGTCAATCTTGTAAACACAAAACACCTTTGGCGCACTGTATATCTATTGCCAAGGATCTCAGGAGTCCCATTAGTTACAAATGATGCCTCTAATACTACACATGACACACATATAAGTAAGAGCTGTCATATTGTTACTCTTTGGAACTTTGGTCGTATTCAGTGGTGTTCAACTTCAAAAAGATTATTACTTAGCTTGAGTATGGGTGGATGTGTTGCTCATTATCTCCTTTCCCCCCTGTTGGCGGCATTGAGTGGCTTCACACTGATGCAAGACAAACATCAGTCGGCTTAGACTTTGACCACGAGTCACTTGAGTGGTGTCCTGAAAACAACCTGAGCAAGATTGGAGCTGATGGGTACTCGAGATTGTTGCTTTTTTATGGAACTGCAGCCAAATGAATATCTCACATTGTGAAGCAAAAGATCAGTGATCTCGTGGAAGGTCTAAATGTTACCAGTGATAATGGCTCTAAAGAAACGAACAACTGCGAGCACTCAGATTCTTCATTTATGAAATGTTCAGCCAGTTCGACCATGTCACATGCAGTTTTGCCTGGAAGAGAGGTGGTATATTTTTAATGGATGTATATGATGGCACGTCATCTGAATGCAATATTCGTCTCGAGAGGAGATTCTCCAGCTTCACTGTGAGTTAAGTTATAGCATCGCTTAATAATTTTTTGAATTTGACCTTCCCTATTTGATCTTGAAAACTTAAGCCTCCTTACGTAGCTGTCGGAGTCGACGGATTGGAGAATCACATGGTGGTCGCTGGAGAGGCATGATGCCGGAGAGGAACTCCCATGCTCCGCGGCACACTTGGCGGCATTTCTCGCTTTTTGCTTGTAGAATGCACGGTTACATGTATTTAACTGAAGCAAAGTCACCCTGTCTTTATCATGCCAGTAGGCTAATGTGCCCAGAAATTAGATAACAGAAGAAAGTTAGCAAGTCACCAGCTCTAAAAGCATAACAAATATTTCAGTCTTTAGGCCACTACTCAATTTTGAAGAGCCATTTCTTCGAACAAGATAGATATGTGAGCTTTTTGTAGACTATAGGATATCATAGTCTGCATCTGACATGGTCGAACTGGCTGAACATTTCGTAAATGAAGAATCCGAGTGCTAACTGTAAGCTATGGGGGATTGGCATAGCTTACTGTTATTGTAAAACTGAATTGGCGAGTAAATGTTCCTTTTTTATTAGGAAAGTGAAAAAGAAACTCTGATGTTGGACATATCCCTGTAGTATTTAAATCATTGTTTTTTATTACATGTGATGCTAATCTTATTCGTTTACAAAAAATGGTGAATGTACCGGATGGATACAAACTCAGAATACAAATTTTGGGACAACTATTAACATTCAAAGATGGAAGTCCAACGATGATCTCATCTTATTAGTAACTCACTTTCGAAACATATGTATTGGTAGTTTTTATCTCTATGCTTTTGCCTTCTCTACATACTGGATTGCGATGTTTAGGAGACGACACAGTGCTGCAAACAGCTCATCATAGTAGTTAGCAAATGCAAATCATTCTATATTGTCAGTTATGCTTCTCTTCATATAATATACTACTATTTGGGGGAAAGGCATCTGGCTGAGGTTTAATAAACTCTTCAGGTTTTGTTTGGTGAGATTGTCTTCAGCAAACAAGATTTCTATCAGTGGTTGAATGACGACAATGACAAGGACTGCCACGATTAGAGCTACTCTTTGGCGCCCATGTTTCAGTATACAGTCATCCAGGCAACAAAGGTAATGGCATTGGCATCATGTAGTTTCGGGTAGTGCATGGTTCTATTTAATTAGTTTTTCCAGAATTGGGTGTGGGTAATCTCTAAACTGAATTGAGTGAGCCAAATCTGTGCATCTAAACTGTAATCTGTAGCTTTATGTGTTACGTCTTAAGATTGAACTTGAAAATTGCCTTTGGGGAGTAGTTTTAGTTGGTAGATGTTCCAGGCTCCAAATACGTACACGTTATGTGGCATAAGCATGATCAGTTTTATGCTTCGAAATCAAATCGCCGTCCACCCATTTTAGTTCTTCACAAATATTTTGTGCATAAATCAGATCACCATTCACCCGTTATGGTAGTGTTTCCTTTAAGTTTTTTTTGTCAATATTTGCCGAGGCCTCTATGCTAACCAATTCAAACATGCCTCAAAAAAATGTTGCGTGGACTTTTGAAGCATGTACAGGTTAGCCGTACGCAAAGCGCATTTGGATGTTCGATATTTTTGGAATGGAATTATGTTTTTGGTATACACTACACTATTAGATAATTCATGTTGGATGTCATGCAATTTACCTCACCATCTTTCTACTCTTTCTTTCTCCTAAAAGTTTGCGAAAAGGCTCAATTGTATACAAAGAAAGGCAATGCTGATGAGGAAATGAAGTTTCAAGAGGTTCAACGAGCTTGCGATGCTTAATTATAGAACATCGAATATTATTGAACTACTGAGACAACATTTTCGCTTCTTCTCTGTAGACTCTAAAGGATGAAGAAAAAATAACTCTATGATCAGGTAACAATTTAGTTTCTCTGAATATACACATGTCTACGTTGCTTTGACTGTAAATTAGTGGCTGCTTTTTTGTATGTTCATGAGTTACAGAGAATTAATTGCTTGAAACTTAAGATAATTAGACAGAAATGCAGTTTGACTAATTCTCTGGATTTTGTTTCCCTATGCTATTTGCAAGGGTCATCAACCTTTCTCAAAAAAATAACACCAACCTTTTAGAGTAAGCATGCCCCTTAGAATCTCATGGAATCTGCATTGATAACTTGGCCTGATTTTTATAGGTTGGCTCTAACCAGTATGAGAGAGATGCTGCTGGATGTCGTAGAGTTGGTAGATTTGAGGGCGGTTTTGAAAATCCTTATGAGGATGCTTTCTTTGATGCTGCTTGCCGTGCTGGCGGAACGAATGATGTATGTCATCTGTTCTTAGTTAATAATCTTGTACATTTTTAGCATTATTATGTATGTTTCCGACTGAATAGAAAAAGTTGTATCGTCTGGAAAATCATTTCATCTTTGTAATGTTCAGTTTACGGAACTGCTTTGGGGTAAGCATCTGCATTTGTGTGTTAATCATTACGCACTAGATACCAATCTTTCTGTTCTTATCTTATATATGGTTGGTTCTTTTACGATGCTCTCCTAAAGCACCAGGCATACCCTGAGTGTCACAAATGGTCTCTACTATAAGCAGATAGTAACATTCCCTTGTCCTTCTATTTCTATAAGCAGATGAACAAATCTCATGAATCTCTAATCTGACTTCCGTTGTCTTTGTTTGTTGCATAGTTATTTCCAAATATCTAGAGAACTTGATGGTTAAGCCATTTCTACATTTTTTTTATTCAACTGTTACAGTTGCGCTCTTTGAATTGCAATTGCATGTAATCCTTTATTTTGCAGGTTAAGCTTGAGATATCATTTATGAAAGCAGTAAGTTATGGTGGCACTACTTCTTTTTTTCTATTCGTTCTCACAGGCAAAGATACTTCCAACTTTCTTTATTCTATATATGTGTTTGCCATATATAATTCTTAATCATGTAAGTATCTTTGCTTGCCGTTGGTTTCATGTATTGCCCCCTTTTGCTTTTACTATGAAAAAAGCAGAGTGATTTTCTATAGAAAGGGAAAAGAATTTGAGTATGTGAGGCTGTTCAAATGCACGTGACCTCCCCTGTTTGTTACTTTGCGACTTTGCGTCGGGTGTCTTTGCCATGATCTGACGAGGGTTCGTCTTCTTTGATTCTGGTGCCGCCACTGGATCTGGCCTCCCTAGCTGAACTGTCGACCGGTGTTGTATGTTTTGCTTACATTTTTCAGGTCCACTCTCTGATCTGAGGTGTATCCGTCGTGACTCATGAGGGTATTGACACACTTCTGCAGGAAGTCAACTGAATTTGTCAATACACTTCGCCCCTGCTGACGCATAATAACTACAGATTGATACAAACCTTCAGGTATCCAAGAATAGCAAAATTGGCACAACAAAGGAAGTGCAAAAGCTGGGGACAGCAACGGAAAGCAACGGAACAAGATTGATACAAACCTTTAGGATTTGTTTATCCTGTTGCAACGCACGGGCACATTTACTAGTCATACCTATATCTATATCTATCTCTACATCTATCTCTCTAGATTTCTATCTATATCAATTTATATCTATAACAATTAATAAGGAAAATGATATGTTTCAGCCGGCGGATAACACACGGGGCGTCGACCGACTTCCCGCCGCGCCACACGTCCCACGTGATGCTCTACACAGTTTTGCAGCAAGATCCTTGTTGCGGTTAAGGATTGCAATGGTGATGGAGCACCGACTGGGATATCTTTTACAATAAGGATCATGTTGCAAAGGTAATTTTGCAATAACGTTCCTGTTTCGAAGGACTTCACAGGTTATCTGTGGGCTTCGCAACAACATGCGTGTTGCAAAGGGGATTTTTACAACAACATGATTGTTGCAAAGAATAGTAACAAAAGTTGTGTTACAAGGAGACCCGTGCAACATGCTCGTTATTTTAAAATAATATGGCTACAAGAGGAGGTCCAATGGCTGTGAAACTCGTCATCCCAAGACTCGCGATACGGCGGATCTTTTAAAACGATTCACCGACCGACGTGTAGCAGCCCCTAACTAATAAAGAGAGGTCGAAGTATTGCGCCTACTGCAACCAGCAGAACAAGCTTTTGCTTATATGTTACTCCTACAAAAGAGGGTCTACCTTTGAATTAGTAGCCCCACACGTCAACGGGTAGACAATTAACATGCCCCTTTGTAAACAAATAATGAGGTGTGGGATTGTGGGAGAGCCTAAATATAAATGTAATGAGGGCATGAGTTATGTACGTAAGCGAAGCTGGACATGGCCACACCATGAACGATGAAAAACAATAAGCCGGTGGCCAACTTAGATCATCTACAATCAGACTTAGCAAATCCGGCCTCCTATACGTCTGCGGACGCGTCCGGGCACGTTGGCCGACGCACCCGGACCACCCCTCATATCTTGTGTCCGGCAACCGTAAAACTTAAATCCGGACTCTCAAATCCATGCTCGTCCATCATACACGCCAATGTCGCATGTAAACAAAAAATGTTGGTACCGAAAATACATAGTTCTTACATAAAATTTATTTTAAGACACAACTCAAACATTAGCTCGTTGCACAACTCAAACCTTAGCTCATTGGTTTTCATTGTGGGTTCACATATGCGCCACAAGATCACTGAGTAGTTGTGCGTGCACCTGGTGATCTTGAAAATTCTGATGCATCTGCAGAAAGTTCACAAGCTGGTTTGCATCTTGATCTTCAGAAATTTGAACTTGTTCTTCAGGCGCTTCAAAATCATTGGTTTGGGCAACACCATCACCCTCATCCTCGTCGGACGAAGCATCGGAATTTATGCCTTTTTCCTACAAATAAAACACAAAAAATCGGGATGGACATTCTGTCAAACACAAAGAGCGCAAGGGACGGTCCGAGAGTTGCCGAGCGTACCACGGTGGCGTCCGGGCCGGTGACAATGTCCGCGGCGTCAAGCACGGGAGAGAGGATTGTTGTGCTGGTCCTGACGGCGTTGAGGCTCGGAACGACTGTGGATCAAGGGTGGTGACGGAGTTGCGAAACATCCGGCACGGAGGAGGAAGAAGAGATGAGAGAGCAAACGGATCCGGGAGGTCGAGAGGGTGGATTTGATGCAATGTATGATGGGGTAGGCCTGTCGGGTCCGATGTGACAAATGCGCCCGAGCACGCCCGTCATCCTCATATCCTCTCCATATTTAGGCTGGATATGAGGAGTGTCGGTCAGCCCGGACGTTTAAGGCACCCGTCTGAATCATTTTTTTACCAGTGATTGATTGGGTCGTTCGTCTGGGCGTTTGAGACGGGGTTGAGGCGTCCAGTTGGAGATGCTCTTACACATGCATTCCTATCGGCGGGCGGATGGAGGTGGGGGCAGGCTTGTTTAGCTATGTACAAAGCAAGTAGGGTTGTGTGGGATCGAGAAGGGACGTCTAGAGGGGGGGGGGATGAATAGACTACTTGACAAAATAAAAACCTAACATTTTCCTAATTTTAATGGTTGGCAGATTTTAGCAATTCTAACAAGTCTAGTACACCCTACACATGCAAGTCAACAAGTATAGCAGTGGAAAGTAAAGACAAGCACATGTAAGTAAGAGTAGAGAAGAGGAGATCAAACGCAATAGGTACTCGAAGATTTTTCCCGTGCTTCCGATAGGTGGTGCTACCCTACGTCCACGTTGATGGAGACTTCAACCCACGGAGGGTAGCGGTCGCGAGAGTCCACGGAGGACTCCACCCATAAGGGTCCACGAAGTAGCAACCTCGTTTATTCCATCACGGCTTACGTTCACGAAGGACTAGCCTCACTCGGGGTAGATCTTCACAAAGTAGGCGATCTCCTTGCCCGTACAAACTCCTTGATTCAACTCCACACACGAAGACAGAGGCTCCCAAGTGACACCTAACCAATCTAGGAGACACCACTCTCCAAAAGGTAATAGATGTGGTAAGAATGATGAACTCCTTGCTCTTGTGCTTCAAAAGATAGTCTCCTCAACACACAATCAATCTCTCACAGATTTGGCTTAGTAGAAGAGGTTGACTGGGTGGAAAGCAACTTGGGGAGGCTAGAAATCAAGATTCATATGGTTGGAGTGGAAGATCTTGATCTCAACACATGAGCAGGTGGTTCTCTCTCAGAAAATGGATGGGGCAAGTGTTGGTTTGTTCTGAGTGCTTCCTCTGCGAGTGAGAGGCAGGTGGAGGGGTATATATAGGCATCTCCAAAAATCCAACCGTTACAACATTATTGCCCAACTCGGTGAAACCGAAGCAAAAACTCGGTTGCACCGACTAGTGCAAAATGTGGCAACTTTTGGCATTTCGGTGAGACCGATATATAAATCTCGGTGGGTCCAATTTGGCTGACCTAGGCAGTTACCCAAACTCGGTGAGACCGATTTGCAAAAATCAGAAATTCCGGTTTTTAGAAATAGGATACCCGAGAGTTAGTCACTAGTTTCGGTATCACTGAAAAAGGACTTGGTGTCACAGAGACACTAGGGTTTGGCTTAGGATCTGTCTAGGGTGAAACTCGGTAGGGCCGATTTAGAAAAGTTGGTGGCACCGAATTTGAATGGTAAGGTTCTGACAGGGTATTTTGTGAGAGAATTTCATGGGTATTTTTGGTGTCTAACTCTAAGCACTTGAGCAACCAGATCATCATGGATACCTCATCCCCTTTTAATAGTATTGGCTTTCCTATGGACTCAACTGTGATTTCTCACAAAATGCAAAACGTAGAGTCTTGAAGCTTGATGTCTTCCCAATCCTATTCCTTTCCTTCTTCTTCTTTCCTTGGGGATTCTCCTCACATTCCAGCCAATCCTCTATGTGGACTTCTTCTGAAATACGCTAGGTAAAACTATTAGTCCAAGAGACAATGTATGTTGTCATGAATTCTCAAAACCTCCAAAAGAGTATGTGTGCTTTCAGGTTGATAAAAACGCATAGGAGAAGACATATTGTGGCCAAGGCGCAGGAGAAGACAACCAATTTATTTGCATGATTTCTCTTTTGTTCTTGAAAGAATTGCATCGCAATTAGTTTCGATGAAAGAAACTATCTTACCATTTGGTCTTTTTTTAAACGGATACCATTTGGTCTCTATATATACATAGAGTAGATGAAATATATAGTCCGCAGAGTCTTCATATTTAGGGAGGTAAAAACAATAGTTGACATATATTTTGGAGACAAAGAGAATAGTTGTCTCTATGTGCAAAACATAGAATTTAAATTCTAAATTTCACTTTGGCAAGGAAAAGCATTTTCAAAATTTTAAATAATCTAGGTATGAAAATGTTACATTGTTGAGCATAGACATTTATATTGCGGAATTTTTTTAATTTATGTTGTGAACGATTGAAGAATTAATAAACAATTGTGTTACAAAGAAAAAAAGAGCACAAATGGAGGACGACTGGGCTATGAGCTCATGATATTTTTTCCTCCCGTTGCAACACATGTGCACATTTGCTAGTTATAAATAAAACATGAACCACAAGTACACGCTGATACGTCTCCAACGTATCTATAATTTTTTATTGTTCCATGCTATTATATTATCATTCTAGGATACTTTTTGGGTGTTTATTTACCAATTAATATTATTTTTGAGCACTAACCTATTGACCTAGTGCCCAGTGCCACTTGCTGTTTTCTACATGTTTTTTTCTTTTCAGGTTTACCATACCAAACGAAGTCCAAATGCCACGAAACTTTAATATAATTTTTTCTGGACGGAAAGAAGACCTGGAAGCTTCGGGAGGAGACGAGAGGCAGCACGAGGGCACCACGACCCAACAGGGCGTGCCAGGGGGCCAGGCCGCACCCTGATGGGTCGTGGCTCCCTCGGCTGCCCTCTCGTGCCCCTCTCTGGCCTATAAATCCTCAAATATTCCAAAAACCCTAGGAGATCTCCCAAAACACTTTTTTCTGCCGCCAGAAGTCTCTGTTCCGCCGCGTACCCATCTGGCGACCTTTTCCGGCGATCTACCGGAGGGGGAATCGATCACGGAGGGGCTCTTCATCATCCTTGCTGCCTCCATGTTGAGTTGTGAGTAGTTCACCACAGACCTACGGGTCCATAGTTAGTATCTAGATGTCTGTCTCTCTCTCTCTCTCTTGATCTTCAATACAATGATCATCGCATCTTCGCTTTGATATATTCGATGTAATCCTTTTGTGCGGTGTGTTTGTTGGGATTCGATGGATTGTCGGTTTATGTTCAGATTATTCATGAAAAGTATTTGAGTCACCTCTAATTATTATGATTCTTATTTGCATGATCATTACAGCTTCGTAAATCTCTACGATCTATTGAAATAGTTTGGCCAACTAGATTGATATTTCTTTAGTGAGAGGAGTGTGTTGTAGTGGGTTCAATCTGGCGGTGCTCTATATCCCAGTGACATAAAGGGACAAAACACGCCTTTGTATTGCTACCACAAAGGATAAAACGATGGGGTTAGTTCATACTAATTTAATTCTCTTTGTCTACATCATGTCATCGTTCTCCAAGCATTACTCTGTTTTACTTAATACTCTAGATGCATGCTGGATAGCGGTCGATGGGTGGAATAATAGTAATAGTTGCAGGCAGGAGTCGGCCTATTTGCTTATGTACGTGATGCCTATATATACATGATCATTGCCGTGAATAAAGATTGCATAACTATCCGCTCTTCTATGAATTGCCCAACAGTAATTTGTTTACCCACCGTGTGCCTACTACATGAGAGATGCCACTAGAGAAAACTACGCCCCCCGGGTCTATCCACTTATAAGTTTACAAACGCTTTCAATACCTTGCTGCCATTATTTATATTTTATTTTATTTTGTAATTTACAATTATCTACAATTACCTACATATCTCATTTACTTGCAAAAAACGAGATCAAGGGGATTGACAACCCTCTTGTCGCGTTGGGTGCAAGTGTGTGCTCTTTTGTGTGCAGCCGCTGAAGAGGTTGATGACCGATATTCCTATCGGTTCAATAAACCTTGGTTCTTAACTGAGGGAAATACTTACCCGCATTGTGCTGCATCACCCGTTCCTCTTCACGGAAAACCCAACGCAGATCACAAGCACCAGGAAGGATTTCTGGCGCCGTTGCCGGGGAATATCATCATCAACTATAAAGTAACTTCACACAAATTATCATTCACTTGTTCTTCTTTTTATTTGTTGTTGTATTTAGCTTGCATTATAAAAATCAAAAATACAAAAATATTTATCTTTGCTTGTCACTAGTTTACTTCATCGCTTGCTAGTTTACTTGTCCTGCTTGTTACTTTGCTTGCTTGGTCACCATGTCTCAAGATAGATTCTACAATATCTCTTACTACCAAATAATGACCGAAATAGAAAGTTCTATGAAAACTTTCATGACCTCACAATATGAGCATAATAAATTCTTTGCTTCTGAAATTAAGGAACATTCAACTTTGCTAGCCGCTATTAGTAAGCAACTTGATGAAGTCAATAAGGAGGTGTCTAATCTCCAATCACAATTTGCTCAAACTGAAGAGTTGATAGGAAAGATCTATGATAAGCAAACCACTCTAGTGAATAGGATGGCCGCTAAACCGGAATCTTTCCCTATTAATAATCATGACGAAGATCTTAAAATGCTTGGCACTTGTCCTGTTGAATCTTTGTTTACTTCTCTGAAATTAAATGATAAAGGGACTGGAGTTGAGTCAACTCTAACTAGAGAGAGTCCCGTTAGCTTGGAGGGTGATGATTCTAATGCTAAAACTGATAAAAGTAGGTTTGGAGAGGTTAAAACTTTAACTAGTGATGTGCCCACTATCTTGGATTACAAGGATTTTAATTATGAGAGCTGCTCTTTAGTAGAATGTATTTCCTTGTTGCAATCCATTATTAGCTCACCCAATGCTCATGAACAAAAT
Source organism: Elymus sibiricus (assembly GCA_039707655.1). Taxonomy (NCBI): domain Eukaryota; kingdom Viridiplantae; phylum Streptophyta; class Magnoliopsida; order Poales; family Poaceae; genus Elymus; species Elymus sibiricus. The sequence continues at coordinate 442,280,792 of CM077667.1, read as the reverse complement.
AAAGCTTTTACTAATCATATAGTAGAAGCTATGATAAAAGCTTATGATGAGAAACTAGAGCTAGAAGTTTCTATTCCTAGAAAATTGCATGATGAATGGGAACCTACTTTTAAAATAAAGCTTAAAGAATATGAATGTAATGCTTTGTGTGACCTTGGAGCTAGTGTCTCAACTATACCTAAATCTCTTTGTGATGTGCTTGGTCTCACGAATATTCAAGATTGTTCCCTAAACTTGCATCTTCTGTATTCTACCATCAAGAAACCTTTAGGTAGAATAAATGATGTTCTTATCCTTGCGAATAGGAATTATGTGCCTGTAGATTTCATTGTGCTTGACATTGAATGCAATCCTACTTGTCCAATAATACTTGGAAGACCCTTTCTACGAACTATAGGTGCAATAAATGATAAGAACGAAGGAAACATACGATTCCTATTCCCATTAAAGAAAGGGATGGAACACTTCCCTATAAAGAGAATCAAACCACCTTATGAATCTATCATGAAAGCCACTTATGGGTGGAGTGTCAAAGATGACAACACTTGATCATACGCGTTATGCCTAGCTAGGGACGTACAACAATAGCGCTAGTTGGGAGGCAACCCAAAAGTTATCTTATTTTGCTTGTTTTACTTTATATTTGTGTGTCATAACATGATTGTTGCCTCTGTAATGATTGTGTTTTTATGTTTTAATTAGTGTGTGTGCCACGTAAATCCTTTGGGATAATTTGCATGATGAATATAATTGATGTTGTGCAAAACCAGAAACTTTCGCCTCCAGTGCAGAATTTTTGGTTCTCTGCTGGAGCGTGGTAAATTCCTGAAAATTTTACGGAGTATTGTTATACGAATTCCCCAGGTTTTCCTAATATTTCAGATTTTTTATAGATACATAAGTATAGTTTCTCTATAGATCATTACAGACTGTTCTGTTTTAGACAGATTCTGTTTTTGCTTGCATGTTTTGCTTGTTTTGATGATGCCATGGATGATATTGGGCAATATAAATCATGGAGAAGTTAGAATACAGTACCCTATGCAATAATAAAATATGAATCAATTTATAACATTACCTAAAGTATTTAATATGTTTATTATACTAACGGACTCACGAGTTTTCTGTTGAGTTTTGTGTGCTGAAGTTTTCAAGTTTTGGGTGTTATCACGATGGACGAAGGAATAAGGAGAGGCAAGAGCCTAAGCTTGGGGATGCTCAAGGAACCCCAAGGTAATATTATAGGAAGACTCAAGCGTCTAAGATTGGGGATGCCCCGGAAGGCATCCCCTCTTTTTTCTCAATCCATCGGTATGTCACTTGGAGCTATATTTTTATTCATCACATGATATGAGTTTTGCTTGGAGCGTCATTTGCTTTAGTTTGCCTTTTGTTTTAGTTTCCCACAATCTTTGTTTGCTGCACACACCCACTTGAGAGAGACACAATATCATCATAATTTATTAGAATACTCTATGTGCTTCACTTATATCTTTTGAGCTTGGCAGTTGCTCTAGTACTTCACTTATATCTTCTAGAGCACGGTGGCGTATATATTTTATAGAAATAATTGCACTCTCGTTCTTCACTTATATTTGTTTGAGAGTTAATGAATAGCGACGGTAATTTGCATGGGTCATAAGACTAGTCCAAAAATAATAGGTATTCAATGAGTGCATAATCAAAACCACATGTAGCACATAAAAGAGAAATCATGGTTAATGATATTAATGTGGTAATGTGAAAAAGCATGAGTGCATGATCATTGGTTTATAAAGGTATCGTGAATTAGAGGTTGTTAACTTGTTGTTCATCCAAATATTTTTATAGCATGGTGATGATGTGTGAGCATACGTATTCCTCGATGAAGTCCTAGTGATGTTTAGGTCTGTTGGAGATATGCCCTAGAGGCAATCATGTGATGATTTCGTTTCCTATGTATTCATGAGTATTTTGTATTGTCCTTGAACATCATCAGTGATATATATCAATAAGTATGTGACTTATTTGTGAGACTATATATTGCATGATGATTGTTCTAATAGTCCCTAGTTGTTAAGGTTATGCGGACACATATCCTTTACTAGTATACGATTCAGTTGATGACTACGTTTCACAAGTCATGTGCATAGAGATGCTAAACTGATAGTATGGACTCGGGGATTGAGATCACCGAGTCGGACATGCCCACTTTGAGATACAGCGAGATAATGTCATCTGTTAGTCTCAAGTACAATGTATATGCCATGTCCTAGACCTGAGGTCCTCGCATGTTCTCGGGATGAGGATCGACTTACTTTGGGTCTATCAAATGCTACTCCGTAACTGGGTAGTTATAAAGGTAGCTTTCGGGTGAGTCGTGAGACATGCCGCGAGACATGGTTGACCAAGCTAGGATTTGCCCCTCCGTGAGGAGAGATATTCTCTGGGCCCTCTCGTGTGATCGGATTCAAAAAGCATGGCCATGTGACATGGGTTAAGTGTTAACCCAGTTCGGGAATCTGCTGTCGGGACCCCGATCCTAAGCCATATGAATCCAGCCTGTAACATGTCACACCACTTTGCGGCCTCACGCACGGTAACCCACGGCTGCCACCTTACCTTGGCCGGGACCGTTTGCGCCTTTTGGCTCACGGATATGAACATGTCGCTAGCATTCACACGTTAAAGAACCCGGGTCAACATGACTAGTCATAGACCCAAGTGGCACAACCGTACAGGGACATGCATACGTAACCCAACAATGCAGGTGTCGGTCATCAACGTGTGTAGACGAGTCGTAGCAAGCTACATGGACTCCATTACACCGCGTGACATTTCCCCGTAGGGACAGACACAACAGCAAAGAAGGATACACGTCGGTCAATCAATGTGTCCGGAGCAGTAGCAAGCTACCAAGGCTCATGGAAGCACAAAGAGGCATTTCCCCGTAAAGAAGGCTACTAAAGGCACACAACTAGGTGTCGAATCCCACACATACCAATGCATTTCAATCATACACGCACTATGCATGATATGCGTAGATACAACATGGCATCACAACAAAACTCTACAACATAACATTTATTTAGGAGGCTCCGAAGAGCCAACATAGTATAATGTTACAAGCAGGAGGGGTCACATGACCCAACATTCAGAGCATACAAACAACAAGAGGAAGTTACATGTCTGGGTACAGACATTTAATAAAAGCGACTGGAAGAGCCTGAAAAGCTACAACGACCCTACCAAAAGAGCCAGACCTCTGTCTGGGATTCCCAAGCTAATCCGGTCAATATCGAACTTCACGTCGTAAGAATCACTAATGAGACTAAAGTCTCATCTGCAAAAACATAAATTAATCAACCGTGAGTACAAAGGTACTCAGCAAGATTTACATGAGAACTATCTACATATGCATCATTGTCAACAAAGGGGGTTGTGGAGTTTATTGCAGCAAGCCAACTTTGACTCTTGGCTAACCTGTACTACGACTACAAGTATTATCTTTGAGGTGGGACAATGCACACGAGTCCACATATTCACCAAATCAATACACCACTATGGATCCACTCCCGTCTCCCTACGGGAAGGCCATCCATAGCACTCACGCTTATCTTGCGCATTTTAGAGTATCCCTTTCACTTGTCTATGTACCACATAAGCAATCCAAGTAGTCCATATCCGAGGACGCGGCTATTCGAACAGATTAGTTCACCCTGCAGGGGTATACTTCTTCACACACGCTCCCGCCACTTACCGCTATGTGCACATAAAAGAGCACCTCGGCAACCTTCAAGCGGAAGCCTAGCGAGGGAGTCGGCCACGGCCTGACTAACCACACAAGACTCTAGTCCAGGTTTATCGCCTATTTGAGACTGAACCCGCAACGGAAGTCTGGCCGAAGTTTCCATCACGGCCCCAAACGATGTGTGCAGGGTTCCCAAGCCCACCTCGACGGATGGTACTACGCTTGGTACACGGGCCACGGTGCATCTACCGCACCATAGCCAACCCCTCCGGTCAGCGCTATGCACGGCCGCCAGCACATCCTACAAACACCAGAAACTAGTTGCAATTCCTGGACAGAGATCAAGGCGATTAATAAGCCGAGAGAGTCAATTAAGGATCCCAATGTGCGGTAGTATCTTGTCTTGGATAACATACACAGAACTCAGTTCTTAAGGACGGTCCCAATGAGACAACCCACCATGTACTCCTACATGGCCTCTCATCGCTACCTTTACCAAATCGGATTCACACACTTAGCTCTCACACAACAGGACATGAACACATCCATTCCGATTCATCGCCCAGATGGATCAGACCCGACACGACTCTAAGCATATCAGGCACAGTAAGCAAGCATGGATGAGTAAGCACAACAAGGCTCAAGCAGTTGCTACTCATACTAAGTGGTTTCAACTATTTACTGTGACAAGGACAGGTCATGCAAAGGAATGGGTTCAACTACCGAGAACTGGTAACAGTTGAATCGTTATTGTCCAATTGCAGTAAAAGAGAGCAGGAGCGAGAGAATGGGTTCATATCAGTATGCTCAAGGGGGGTTGCTTGCCTGACAATTCTGAAGATATTACTTCTCTTCATCAGTGTCAATGATCACAACGTCGGAACCATCGTCTACCGAGAAGGAACACCACCGACAAACAGGAAAGGAACACATTCAATGCAATGCAACAAACACGATGTATGCTATGGCATGTTAAAGCATTGAATTGACCTAGTGCAATAGAAAGTCATATTAAGTGAAGTGGAATTTAGATATATGCTAAATTCCAACTTTAATAACACTATTTATTAAATTATCCTAATCATGAAATGTCCTACTTGGTGATGTTAACTTGCCCAAACATGCATGAACATGGCATAAACAGATTCATTGGATTTTTCTGATCATTTTTCATATATAAATTATTTTCATCTGGCTTATAGATTATTTTCTATGATTTTTAGAAGTTTTAAGCATTTTCTGGAATTTCCTGAATATTTAAAATACCAGAAAAGGTCTATTGCATCACCACTATGTCAGCATGACCTCAGCAGGTCAACTGATCGTTTCGGGTCAAACCTGACCAGTGGGTCCCACTGGTCAATGACACAGGCACTAAGCAGTGTTTAGTTTAACCCTTAAAACTAATTAACAGGGATGGGCCCACTAGTCAGTGGCCCATTAGACTAATTAATCGACTTAATTAGTTTAGTGCTTAACCTAAACTTAACCAGCGACTGGCCCCACCTATAAGTGGCCCAGGGGGGTCAAATGCTGGCTAGTGGGGTCAAACCCGCCGGCGGTTCGACGCCGGCGACGGCTGACACGACGGAGGTCATCGGAAAAGGCCCTCCGATGACCAAAACGCCGGCGGAGATGCCCGACAGGAAGCTGGGGCTCACCCGCATCCATCTGGGTGCTCGGAAGGGACTGCGGCGGCTTGTGCTAACGGCGGCGAGCATCTAAGCGGCGGCCGGAGCTTGGACTTGCTCGGGCGCGGGGCTGCAGCATGCTAGCAGGCAGGGCGAGCAGCTAGGCGACTTCTGAGGAGCACGAGGAGCACGCCTAGTGCACCAGATGCTCCATAGGAGCACGGAGTCCTCGACCCCGTCGGTCATGGCGGACGGCGGCTCCGGGTGCTCGCGGGGCATCGACTACAACACGCAAACGGAGGGGGGAAGCATAGGGGGAGGAGCAGGAGCTCACTGGGAGGCGGATGAGCTGGTCGGCGGCCTCGGGGACGGCCTGAGTCCGGCGAATCGACGGTAGCGACCCTTCAGTTGCAGGTGAGGTAAACGTTGGCGGTTCGCTTGATGCAGGGCACACGAGCTCGATTCCCTTGTCGTGGAGGACGAAGGCGACGGCGCGGACCTCGGGGACACGGTGGCTCGACAGTTCACTAGCGGTGGCCACGGCAACAGCAAGCGGCGGCGACGAGCTCCGCTCGGGTGGCTGCGGGCAAGAGAGCCGAAGGGGGGGGGGGGAAGAGAGCAGAGGAGGTTGGGGCGACCCGGGGGGGAAGCAGAGAGGTGGCGTGGCGGCCTCGGGCGAGCCGGTCGCCGTGCCCACCTTCGCCTCTGCCTTCTGGCAGAGGTTGAAGGTGACTGGCAATGAGCCAGTGGGCCTGCCAGGTAAGTTGGGCCTGGTACGCCTCTTCTCTCTTTTCCATTTTTAGGATTCTTTTATTACTGTTTTCTATTAATTGCCTCTTGTTTTATTTGTTTGGGCAAAAATCCTTAGCACAAAATCCTAAAATTATTTATGGGATATAGTTGGAATATATCCAAGCTCCACAACAAATTTCAGAACTTTTGAAGAAACTAAAATATTCATAGTGCTTTATTTGTCATGTCCAGACACTTTGCTGGATTATTTAAAATGCAAAAGAGGTTGTGAAAATATAGTTCACCCCTGATATGTTGTTGCCAACATTTATCAGACATGGTGGACATTTATGAAGGGCATTTTGGATTCATAGAAAATCACAATTATTGGGATTGGTTTAATTCAAGTGAGGTGCTAGGGTTTGTCAATCCCCATTTCCAAGTTTCCAGGAAAATGAACATGATGACATGAATGCCAATGCACTAATTACAAGCAGTATTCTAGGGCTGTGACAACTCACCCCCACTAAACAAGAATCTCGTCCCGAGATTCAGGCGTAGGGTAAGAGGACATAGGGGACACTATACTATCACAATCTTCCCGATCCAGTTGCCCTTCTCGGAAATGTTGATTCATTGCATCATGATGATCTTCACATCTTTGCCTTCGAGATCTCCATCCAACATACGACAAAAGGAACAGAAAACTCTACAAGATTCGATCTTCTTGAAGATCGAGCAACTCACGATCAACTCATAGAGTGAGACGTAAAAACGTCTCTTGAGCTGAGACACCAAACACACATCAGGGAGCGGGAAGAGCAGAAGATGAAGGTTCAAGTTGGTAGGCAACAATTCCACGCTTAAACAAATGATGACGAGGTTTCAAAGTAGCGAGGAGTTAATTGCCCTTCATACCTAACGGGGCACCTTAGGAGAGGTGACTCGTAGAGTTATTCCCCTAAGTGGCAAAAAGAATTACTTTTGATCCAGGGATCATTGAAACTCTTCATACCAGCCTAAGGTAATTGAAAAACGATCGTTTGAAGGAATTCGAAGAAATGGCATACTCAGCTTGGAAAATAACTAGAGTTATAGAACAACTTGGCAAATGGAAGGCACATTCCAATTGATACCAAGGGTATAACCCAATGTCTGAGCGTGCTCTCAAGAACTTGAGCATCTCCATATTCATCAGGATTTTACCAACATCTATGCCAAGGATCCTGGCCACGACATACTACCATGATGAATAACGATGGAGGATGCAGATGCAAAGGACGACAACACCTTCTCCGATTTCACCTTACCTATGCCAAGGAATGAAATCTGGACGATCGACCGAGAGACATTTAGCACTCCGCTTCTAATGTTCTCCTTGATGTACTAGCATAACCCATTTATAGATAATGCTTGATATCTAGCACATCAAGTAAAAGGCCGGACTTCGGGATCTCAAAGGGTCCATGTGGAACAACTTCTAGAATAAGTCATACGAAATCCTCATGGCGAGGTGGCTAATGTTGCTGATACAAGATATTACAATAATAAGTCTCCCGGCTAGGTGTGTTAGCAACAACATCACATTACCGGGTTACAGAGAGACCAATATTATAATTCTTGGAAAATGTTCCAACCATCATATCTGCCTGAGATTCAGATCTGGTTGGGGATAGAATACTTCAGACCCAGCATATTTGAAAAGAAAGTTTGCAACACAAATCGACGAGACGGCGTTGCGGAATTCTCGGGAGATGAACTGTGGAAGCCAGCTCCAAAACATGAGCTAGATTGCAAGACACATGTGAACACACTATCCAAGACAAGTATGATCACATAGAAGTCTTACAACCAAACACTACCGAGTTCTGGTTTGGGAACCATATCGAGGATATCGAAGTCCTTGCATAAGTCTAGCTCTTAAGAAGGAACTTCTTCTCCTTGAACAAGTCAATCAGTGGCTTGGTGTGCTAGGAATTACATATGGAATGGAGATGATCAGTCTACCAAACCATAGAATACTTCGCACGTGCATGACTGACTTGGGATGATTCCAGAGGAAACAAAACAACATTTCTCTAATTCACGGCGGCAACTTACACCAAATGCACGCGAATTAGAGGAAGTCACTTCTTTCACCTGTACATATATTTCATGCACGAGACATGAAGATGATGCCTACGAAAGTTTCCAACACCATCTTAATATTCACCAGTAATCATGGAACAAATGAAAAGGTTGCCGATGGGCTCAACAACAATTCATCGTGATATCCATATAAATGGAATTCCACAATCATGTGAGCAATATAATAGCATTGGTCAGACCAAAAGATATAATGGTGCATGCCCGAGGAAACATCCACGAGTAAAAACAACATTAAGAAGATCTTTGGTTCTAATTTTGAATTGATGATAACCCATACTCAAATCAAAGACTGGACAAGACAATAAATGCAGCAATTGATCACACGGAGCAATTGATGAGGATATCGTCTTTCTTCAAAACACACAAAAACACAAAGATATCCCTTGGAATGAACTAAGTTAGGCAAACCTTTTATCTTCCAACTCTCCAAGTTGTTGTTTAGCTTAACCAACTAGTTCCGGGTATCCGACACAGATTCTTGGAGAAGGAGCGGTTTATAGGAAAACCAATTTGATCATGAACTCAACATAACGGTCGGGGAACAACCTGGTAATACTTCCGAGAAGATATTCGGAAAATCACGATCCACCAATATGATATTGAGATCGAGATCAACCCTGCCTTTCAAGGCAAGATGATATGATCAAAAGAGCGAAGGATTGACACGATCCTAACTCGTTGATCGAAGAGTGCACCAGGAAAGATGGACTAGGTAGCACGATCAAACTTAGAATGATGATTCAATAACCATCACATTAAGAGTGAAATTATTGTCCATTAACTACCAAGCAACGGGGTTGCTAGGAGTATTGAGTTCACACATCATGGTTCACTTGTCGGCATTCCGGGTACAACAGCACGGAGGCCGAGGAATGAACGATAACTGTGAGAAGTACCACTGTGTCAAGAATTCATAAGAGGTTGTGCAATTCTCATGACATTCCCGACACGAAGAGGGTAATACTTTAAGGTAGAACAGAGCAAAAGCTGGACTGGCATTTGATTTGCGGAATACAACTGCTTTGACCCAATCCAAGAAATGGATAAGGTACTGGAGTTTGTTTCTCCTAGTCATCCTGAAATAGAATGGCTTGACGGACCACAAGAATAATATGCATCGATGAATACGATTTCACAGTTACTCTTGACTGTCGAATGAGAGATAAAGGTCGGAATACCATTGAAGAGGGGCAACTCAAGAGCACATGATTTTTCTGTGTTGTAGAAGCATAGGTTAGCATGTTGACAAGTCCAACATAATTCTTCCGGATAACCCATGCAGAAGGAAGAGTTGGCAGGGTCACAATTATAGAATGGAGAACTCATCAAGAGCACTCTTGTTGTGATCTTCAGTTCACGAGGAACTTCTGCCATGACTGGTTCATGGTATTGGAAGAATGATAAACCATGAACCTTGAAGACTATAACAAGGTTACTAAACTCCTAAAGGAACGAGCAAAAACTAACAACGGAAGTGAGCGGAATGATCCTTGGGTTCAAGAGACCAGAAATAGAGTACCTACTGACTAGGTAGCATCACATGATGCTTTTGATAATGATGGCCAGAATTTTCACACTGGGAACACAAGACACAGCTAGACTATTTGGGTGGTTCACTGAAACAACATGGTTTCCTAACACTTCAACAAACACATCGAGGTAATGGAGTACCCCAACACAATGATTAGTGTGCTTAGTCTGGCCTAAAAGACATTGACTCAAGATGAAAGAGTTTGCAATTGCATCAGATTATTTGGAGACCTTGGATAACTCGGACAGCATAACGGCTGTACGGGCATGAAATATAAGGCAACCTGCAAGACAACTGACAACATATCATTGAATTCCTATGGAGACATCGATTCAAAAAGACATCAACTTTCCTACAAGTCTGCAGCATAGTAACTCGTCATCCCGATAGATAGATGAGAAGCCTAATTCTTAACCCCGTAGAATAAAGAAGAGGGTGACTCAGAACTAGAATGACACGAGGAAAGGAGTAAAAAGAATCTTACGTTCCCTTCCACAATCAATTCCCTTATACAACTAGAGCAGTTCTAGACTCAAACATCGACCAGTTTGGCTTGGTAATCCTACAGGTAGTCAAGATCTGATACCAACACTGCCGGGACCCCGATCATAAGCCATATGAATCCAGCCTGTAACATGTCACACCACTTTGCGGCCTCACGCACGGTAACCGACGGCTGCCACCTTACCTTGGCCGGGACCGTTTGCGCCTTTTGGCTCACGGATATGAACATGTCGCTAGCATTCACACGTCAAAGAACCCGGGTTGACATGACTAGTCATAGACCCAAGTGGCACAACCGTACAGGGACATGCATACGTAACCCAACAATGCAGGTGTCGGTCATCAACGTGTGTAGACAAGTCATAGCAAGCTACATGGACTCCATTACACCGCGTGACATTTCCCCGTAGGGACAGACACAACAGCAAAGAAGGATACATGTCGGTCAATCAATGTGTCCGGAGCAGTAGCAAGCTACCAAGGCTCATGGAAGCACAAAGAGGCATTTCCCCGTAAAGAAGGCTACTAAAGGCACACAACTAGGTGTCGAATCCCACACATACCAATGCATTTCAATCATACACGCACTATGCATGATATGCGTAGATACAACATGGCATCACAACAAAACTCTACAACATAACATTTATTTAGGACGCTCCGAAGAGCCAACATAGTATAATCTTACAAGCAGGAGGGGTCACATGACCCAACATTCAGAGCATACAAACAACAAGCGGAAGTTACATGTCTGGGTACAGACATTAAATAAAAGCGGCTGGAAGAGCCTGAAAAGCTACAACGACCCTACCAAAGGAGCCAGACCTCTGTCTGGGATTCCCAAGCTAATCTGGTCAACATCGAACTTCACGTCATAAGAATCACTAATGAGACTGAATTCTCATCTGCAAAAACATAAATTAATCAACCGTGAGTACAAAGGTACTCAGCAAGACTTACAAGAGAACTATCTACATACGCATCATTGTCAACAAAGAGGGTTGTGGAGTTTATTGCAGCAAGCCAGCTTTGACTCTTGGCTAACCTGTACTACGACTACAAATATTATCTTTGAGGTGGGACAACGCACACAAGTCCACATATTCACCAAATCAATACACCACTATGGATCCACTCCCGTATCCCTACGGGAAGGCCATCCATAGCACTCACGCTTATCTGGCGCAGTTTAGAGTATCCCTTTCACTTGTCTATGTACCACATAAGCAATCCAAGTAGTCCATATCCGAGGACGCGGCTATTCGAACAGATTAGTTCACCCTACAGGGGTATACTTCTTCACACATGCTCCCACCACTTACCGCTATGTGCACATAAAAGGGCACCTCGGCAACCTTCAAGCGGAAGCCTAGCGAGGGAGTCGGCCATGGCCTGACTAACCACACAAGACTCTAGTCCAGGTTTATCGCCTATTTGAGACTGAACCCGCAACGGAAGTCCGGCCGAAGTTTCCATCACAGCCCCAAACGATGTGTGCAGGGTGCCCAAGCCCACCTCAACGGATGGTACTACGCTTGGTACATCGGGTCAATGTGCATCTACTGCGCCATAGCCTACCCCTCCGGTCAGCGCTATGCACGGCCGCCAGCACATCCTACAAACACCAGAAACTAGTTGCAACTCCTGGACAGAGATTAAGGCGATTAATAAGCCGAGAGAGTCAATTAAGGATCCCAATGTGCGGTAGTATCTTTTCTTGGATAACATACACAGAACTCATTTCTTAAGGACGGTCCCAATGAGACAACCCACCATGTACTCCTACATGGCCTCTCATCGCTACCTTTACCAAATCGGATTCACACACTTAGCTCTCACACAGCAGGACATGAACACATCCATTCCGATTCACCGCCCAGATGGATCAGACCCGACACGACTCTAAGCATAGCAGGCACAGTAAGCAAGCATGGATGAGTAAGCACAACAAGGCTCAAGCAATTTCTACTCATACTAAGTGGTTTCAACTATTTACTGTGACAAGGACAGGTCATGCAAAGGAATGGGTTCAACTACCGAGAACTGGTAACAGTTGAATCGTTATTGTCCAAATGCAGTGAAAGAGAGCAGGAGCGAGAGAGTGGGTTCATATCAGTATGCTCAAGGGGGGTTGCTTGCCTGACAATTCTGAAGATATTACTTCTCTTCATCAGTGTCAATGATCACAACGTCGGAACCATCGTCTACCGAGAAGGAACACCACCGACAATCAGGAAAGGAACACATTCAATGCAATGCAACAAACACGATGTATGCTATGGCATGTTAAAGCATTGAATTGACCTAGTGCAATAGATAGTCATATTAAGTGAAGTGGAATTCAGATATATGCTAAATTCCAACTTCAACACTATTTATTAAATTATCCTAATCATGAAATATCCTACTTGGTGATGTTAACTTGCCCAAACATGCATGAACATGGCATAAACAGATTCATTTGATTTTTCTGATCATTTTTCATATATAAGTTATTTTCATCCGACTTATAGATTATTTTCTATGATTTTTAGAAGTTTTAAGCATTTTCTGGAATTTCCTGAATATTTAAAATACCAGAAAAGGTTTATTGCATCAGCACTGTGTCAGCATGACCTCAGCAGGTCAACTGATCGTTTTGGGTCAAACCTGACCTGTGGGTCCCACTGGTCAGTGACACAAGCACTAAGCAGTGTTTAGTTTAACCCTTAAAACTAATTAACAGGGATGGGCCCACTAGTCAGTGGCCCATTAGGCTAATTAATCGACTTAATTAGTTTAGTGCTTAACCGGCGACTGGCCCCACCTGTAAGTGGCCCAGGGGGGTCAAACCCGCCGACGGTTCGACGCCGGCAACGGCTGACACGACGGAGGTCATCGGAAAAGGCCCTCCGATGACCAAAACGCCGGCGGAGATGTACGGCAGGAAGCTGGGGCTCACCCGCATCCATCTGGGTGCTCGGGAGGGGCTGCGGCGGCTTGTGCTAACGGTGGCGAGCATCTAAGCGGCGGCCGGAGCTCGGACTTGCTCGGGCGCGGGGCTGCAGCATGCTAGCGGGCAGGGCGAGCAGCTAGGCGACTTCTGAGGAGCACGAGGAGCACGCCTAGTGTAGCAGATGCTCCACAGGAGCACGGAGTCCTCGACCCCGTCGGTCATGGCGGACGGCGGCTCCGAGTGCTCGCGGGGCATCGACTACAACACGCAAATGGAGGGGGGAAGCATAGGGGAAGGAGCAGTAGCTCACTAGGAGGCGGATGAGCTGGTCGGCGGCCTCGGGGACGGCCTGAGTCCGGCGAATCGACGGCGGCGACCCATCAGTTGCAGGTGAGGTGAACATCGGCGGTTCACTTGATGCAGGGCACACGAGCTCGATTCCCTTGTCGTGGAGGACGAAGGCGACGGCGCGGACCTCGGGGACACGGTGGCTCGGCGGTTCACTAGCGGTGGCTGCGGCAACAGCAAGCGGCGGAGACGAGCTCCGCTCGGGTGCCTGCGGGGAAGAGAGCCGGAGGGGGGGAAGAGAGCAGAGGAGGTTGGGGCGACCCGGACGGCTCTGGCGAGCTTATCCAACACGCCAACGCGACGAGGGGGGAAGCAGAGAGGTGGCGTGGCGGCCTCGGGCGAGCCGGTCACCGTTCCCACCTTCGCCTCTGCCTTCTGGCAGAGGTTGAAGGTGACTGGCAATGAGCCAGTGGGCCTGCCAGGTAAATTGGGCCTGGTACGCCTCTTCTCCCTTTTCCATTTTTAGCATTCTTTTATTACTGTTTTCTATTAATTGCCTCTTGTTTTATTTGTTTGGGAAAAATCCTTAGCACAAAATCCTAAAATTATTTCTGAGATATAGTTGGAATATATCCAAGCTCCACAACAAATTTCAGAACTTTTGAAGAAACTAAAATATTCATAGTGCTTTATTTGTCATGTCCAGCCAGTTTGCTGGATTATTTAAAATGCAAAAGAGGTTGTGAAAATATAGTTCACCCCTGATATGTTGTTGCCAACATGTATCAGACATGGTGGACATTTATGAAGGGCATTTTGGATTCATTGAAAATCACAATTATTGGGATTGGTTTAATTCAAGTGAGGTGCTAGGGTTTTTCAATCCCCATTTCCAAGTTTCCAGGAAAATGAACTTGATGACATGAATGCCAATGCACTAATTACAAGCAGTATTCTAGGGCTGTGACATCTGCCTCACGGTTTCGAGAAGAGATGTCGAGCTACCACAAGGGTGACAAGTACTCGCCTTGAGCTCTACAACCTATATCAGGAGGCAAAAGGAATGTTGTATATGACACAATGTCGAGGTTCGTCTAACGACTTTTCGCACACATGGGAGTTGGCATGTTCTGCTATGAGCCGCTACCGACTATCGACTCGAGTCGTGTCCATGTGTACGTGAACCTATAGGGTCGCACACTTAAGGGATTGCAGAAAATGGGACTAGACTAGTCGTGGGCCTCAAGTGTTGAGCCCACCTCAGAGGTCTATATAAAGGGGAGTGGGCGCACCTTTCAGGGTTGATCCTTTTCTCCCCTCGACAGCCACCGCCACTCCCTACGCCACCATGCCGTGCGATCGGACCTAGCAGTCCGCCACCCGACGCTGCCCCCGTACGTGTGGATACCTTGGAAGCATCGCATCTGCGGTGCTTGGACGAACCGTTCGAGGGATCCATGAGGAGCTGCTCGTGGGAGATCACTGTTCGTGGGAGATCGGCTACACAAGGAGGAGATGAATCGGCTGATAGACTACACGCATCACCAACTCTACTTCCGTTGCGGTGACTGCGCGTCTAGTGGTAAACCCGATCCCGTGATCTATTTCCAGCAGCATGTTCTTGGGTGCGCGGTAGAAAATTTTATTTGGCGCTAGCGTAGCGTACCGCGTGTTCCAACAAGGTCGGGAGAGCACGATGGTTAATTCCTACCAACCTCCTCCTGAGGGGCATGCGAGTAGTGCTTTGCTTCGAGAGAGCTAATAAAATCTTGCAATAAGTATGTGAGTTCTTCATGACTAATGTGAATCCATGGATATACGCACACTCACCTCCACAGATTTGCTAGCCTCTTCGGTACCGTGCATTGCCCATTCTCACTTTGAGGATCGGTGCAGCTTTCGCAGGTGCATCCAAACCCCGTGACATGATACGCTCTGTTGCACATAAGCCTCATTATATCTTCCTCAAAACAGCCACCATACCTACCTATCATGGTATTTCCATAGCCATTCCGAGATATATTGCCATGCAACTTCCACCGTCACATCATATGACTTGTACTTCCATTGTCATGTTGCTTTGCATGATCATATAAGCGGACATAGTATTTGTGGCAAAGCCACCGTTCATCCTTAATATCATACATGTTAAGCTTGATCATTGCACATCCTGGTACACTGCCAGAGGCATTCATATAGAGTCATACAGTTTCTCATGTTGAGTTGTAAGTAAATAAAAGTGTGATGATCATCATTATTAGGGCACTGGCTCAGTGAGGAAAGGATGATGGAGACAATGATTTCCGCACAAGTCGGGATGAGACTCCGGACGAAAAATAAAAAGAAAAAATAAAAAGAAGAAGAAAAAGGGAAAAAAAAAGAGAAAAAGAAAAGAAAGAAAGAAAAAAAGAGAAAGAAAAATAAAAAATAAAAAAATGAGAGAAAAGAGAGAAGGGACAGTGCTACTACCTCTTATTCCACACTTTTGCCTCAAAGTGGCACCATGTTCTTAATATAGAAAGTTTCATGTTTATCACTTTCATATGCTAGTGGGAATTTTTCATTATAGAACTTGGCTTGTATATTCCGATGAAGGGCTTCCTCAAATGCCCGAGGTCTTCATGAGCAAGCAAGTTGGATGCACACCCACTTGGCTTCCGTTGAGCTTCCATACACTTATAGCTCTAGTGCATCTGTTGCATGGAAATCCCTACTCCTCGCATTGATATCTATTGATGGGCATCTTCATAGCCCGTTGATACCCTAGTTGATGCAATACTTTCTTCTCCACTTTTCACCCCTTTGAAACGTACCACCATATTCTATACCACCTTTATGTTATATCCATGGTTCACGCTCATATATTGTGCATGTAATAAAAAACTAAAGCGCGCTAAAAAGTACGATCCAATTGCCTGACTTGACACCATGGTGCTTGACATTTGTATTTATGTGGAGAAGACGGAGCCATGCTATTCTAATATGATAAAATGAATAGGGGGGGTGAACATTCTTTTCGGATCGTATACTTTGAAACCTTATGATTATGTTTCTTATGTTTATAAATATTACTATGTTGATGTTTATTAATTCATCGTTTCTCAATGAACAAGCCTGTAATAGATTACATGTTGGGTAGCGTGTCACATCAAAAATTCTTGTTTTTATCATTTACCTACTCGAGGACGAGCATGAATTGAGCTTGGGGATGCTGATACGTCTCCAACGTATCTATAGTTTTTTATTGTTCCATGCTATTATATTATCATTCTAGGATAATTTTTGGGTCTTTATTTATCAATTAATATTATTTTTGAGTACTAACCTATTGACCTAGTGCCCAGTGCCAGTTGTTGTTTTCTGCATGTTCTTTGCTTTTCAGGTTTACCATACCAAACATAGTCCAAATGCCATGAAACTTTAATATGATTTTTTCTGGACCAAAAGAAGACTTGGAAGCTTCAGGAGGAGACGAGAGGCTTCACGAGGTCACCACGAGCCAATAGGGCGCGCCGAGGGGCTAGGTCGCACCCTGTTGGGTCGTGGCCCCCTCGGCTGCCCTCTCGTGCCCCTCTCTGGCCTATAAATTCTCAAATATTCCAAAAACCCTAAGAGAGCTCCTAAAACACTTTTTTCGCCTCCACAAGTCTCTATTCCGCCGCGTACCCATCTGGCGACCTTTTTCGATGATCTGGCGGAGGGGGAATCGATCATGGAGGGGCTCTACATCATCCTTGCTGCCTCCATGATGAGTTGTGAGTAGTTCACCACAGACCTACGGGTTCGTAGTTAGTATCTATATGGCTACCTCTCTCTCTCTCTCTCTTGATCTTCAATACAATGATCATCGCATCTTCGCTTTGATCTATTCGATGTAATCCTTTTGTGCGGTGTGTTTGTTGGGATCCGATGAATTGTGGGTTTATGTTCAGATTATTCATGAAAAGTATTTGAGTCACCTCTGATTATTATGATTCTTATTTTCATGATCATTATAGCTTCGTAAATCTCTCCGATCTATTAAGATAATTTGGCCAACTAGATTGATATTTCTTCAGTGAGAGGGGTGCGTTGTAGTGGGTTCAATCTGGCGGTGCTCTATACCCGAGTGACAGAAAGGGACAAGACATGCCTTTGTATTGTTGCCACTAAGGATAAAACGATGGGGTTAGTTCATATTAATTGAATTATCTTTGTCTACATCATGTCATCGTTCGCCAAGCGTTACTCTGTTTTACTTAATACTCTAGATGCATGCTGGATAGTGGTCGATGGGTGGAGTAATAGTAATAGGTGCAGGCAGGAGTCGGTCTGTTTGCTTATGGACGTGATGCATATATATACATGATCATTGCCGTGAATAAAGATTGCATAACTATCCGCTCTTCTATCAATTGCCCAACAGTAATTTGTTTACCCACCGTATGCCTACTACATGAGAGATGCCACTAGAGAAAACTACTGCCCCCGGGTCTATCCACTTATAAGTTTACAAACGCTTTCAATACCTTGCTGCCATTATTTATATTTTATTTTATTTTGCAATTTACAATTATCTACACATATCATTGACTTGCAAATAACGAGATCAAGGGGACTGACAACCCTCTTGCCGCGTTGGGTGCAAGTGTGTGCTCTTCTGTGTGCAGCCGTTGAAGACGGTTGATGACCGATATTCCTATTGGTTCGATAAACCTTGGTTCTTAACTCAGGGAAATACTTGCCCGCAATGTGTTGCATCACCCGTTCCTCTTCACGGAAAACCCAACGCAGATCACAAGCATCAAGGCTCTTTAGGGTGTTGGGGATATTATAGAATTTATAGCGAAGAGATCATGGCCAGAGGTCGTGGGAGGTGGCCCCAAGCCATCAGGGCGCGCCTTGTTGGCTTGGTGTCACCCCGTGTGGCCTCCGGTCTCCCTCTGAAGCTCCAGGTCTTATTTTTGTCCAGAAAAAATCATCAAAAAGTTTCGGGGTATTTTGACTTCATTTGGTATAGTATTCGTGAAAGGCCAAAAACAAGCAGAAAACTACAACTGGCACTAGGCACTGGGTTAATAGGTTAGTGCTCAAAAATAATATAAATCAACAAGCGAATGCTTAAAAAGTATCCTATAATGATAATATAATAGCATGGACCAATCAAAAATTATAGATACGTTGGAGACGTATCAGGCAACTTGGGCCACAAGGGCCCAAGTGGAGGAGGCGCCCCCCTTTCCTTGTGTGTGTGTGGGGGGGGGTGAATCCTACTAGGGGAGGAGTCCAACTCATCCCCCTTGGCAGGCGGACCCAAGGAGGCTTTCCCTCCTTGGGTGGGTGGCTGCCTCTCCCTCCCCCTCCAACCTATATATACTTGAGGTATTGGCCCCTTTGAGACACACAAGTTTTGGAGCCTCCCCTAGTTCTTCTAGTTCTAGTTATAGTTGGTCCTAGTTGACTAATTAGAGCTAGGTCTAGTTCTTCTAATCCTCATAATTAGAAGTCTGGTGTGGTTCTAATATCCTTCCTCTAATTCTCCGGCGACGATTAGCTCTGGACGGCGAAGCGGTGCCGAATCGTGAAGACTGTATGCTTGCAACCAAGTAGAGAGGTCGTGCTTTTGATCTTCAGTTCAAGGGATCGTTCATCTACAGTTTGAGGGACTCCAAGTACGATCTTCATCATCACGTTCTTCTTCCGATGCAACTCGGAGACAGTAATGATCGTGATCTCAACCGTTATTGTATCTTCATATTGTTCCTGGTTGATCGATTTTTTTTGTTTTCTACTACTTTCCCAACAGTTGTTGCAATCAACAGCGAAGCGTAGAGATTTTTCCTAGTTGCATCCATGTGCCATGAAGGGGCATCACATTCATCCACCGCAATGAAGTTGGGACCTTGACACCTCTCACCGCCTACACAATTGAGAAGGACAACTACCACCCCAAGATCCACTACAGAGCCTACCGTGTAGCTTGCCCCCTGAGGACACTGCCCAAACATCACACTCCAAACCTCTCACTTACACCAAAACATGCAAACGCCACCAACCAAAGAGAAGGTAGATACCTCCCTACCTACTCTCAGGGTGCCACCACTCGGTTTAACGGAGGGCGCGGGGCATCATAGACGGATAATGGGAGAATGTTGGATAACAAGCAAGCACTAGACCACATGTGGGGAAAAGCCCATCCTAGGCAAGCGGGGAATGCCCTGCCTCCGCAACCAATTTGTGCCTTCAGCTACTTGCCGAAAATACCTTCGAAGTGAGCACCAACCAACGCCTCGTCAGATCTGGCCCCTCTATATCTAAACAAGGAGCCGTCCAGGAATCGATACCTTTGGTTGTCTGATGACCCACAAGTATAGGGTATCAATCGTAGTCCTTTCAATAAGTAAGAGTGTCGAACCCAACGAGGAGCAGAAGGAAATGACAAGCGGTTTTCAGCAAGGTATTCTCTGCTAGTGTTGTAGGTAATAGTGATAGATAGTTTTGTAGCAAGATAATTCGTAACAAGTAACAAGTAACAATAGTAGCAAGTGTGCAGCAAGATAGCCCTATCCTTTTATAGAAAAGGACAGGCCTAAAAGTTATCTTATATAAAGCAAAGCGCTCTAGAGGACACATGGGAATTTCTGTCTAGTCACGTTCATCATGTTGAGTTGATTAGTGTTTGCTACTTTGATAATTTGATATGTGGGTGGACTGGTGCTAAGGTGTTGTTCTTAATTGAACAAACAACCCACTTATGATTACCCCCTCTCGCAAGCATCCGCAACTATGAAAGAATAATTAAGATAACTCTAACCATAGCATTAAACATATGGATCCAAATCAGCCCCTTACGGAATAACACATAAACTAGGGTTTATGCTTCTGTCACTCTAGCAACTCATCATCTACTTATTACTCCACAATGCCTTCCCTTAGTCCCAAATATGGTGAAGTGTCATGTAGTCGACGTTCACATGACACCACTAAAGGAAGCAACAACATACATATCATCAAAATATCGAACGAATACCAAATTCACATAATTACTTATAACAAGACTTCTCCCATGTCCTCGAGAACGAAAGTAACTACTCACAAATCATCACCATGTTCAAGATCAGAGGTGTAATGAATATGATAATAGATCTGAACATATTATCTTCCATCAAATAAACAAATAAGCATCAACTACAAGATGTAATCAACACTACTAGTAACCCCCAGGTACCAATATGAGGTTTTGAGACAAAGATTGGGTACAAGAGATGAAGTAGGGTTTGAGATGAGATGGTGCTCGTGAAGATGTTGATGAAGATTGGCCCTCCCATGAAGGAGGGAGCATTGGTGATGACGATGGATTCGATTTCCCCCTCCCGGAGGGAAGTTTCCCCGGCAGAATCCCTCTACCGAAGAGCAAAAGTGCTCCTGCCTAGGTTTCCACCTCGAGACGGCGGTGCTTCTCCCGAAAGTATCCTCCTTATTTTTTCTAGGTCAAAACCCTTGATATAGCAAAAGAGGGGCACCTGAGCTTGCTTGTGGGCCTCCCAAGGTAAGAGGGCGCGTTAGGGGGTGGCCATGCCCTGTTGCCTTGGGGGTAACACGTGCGCCCTCACTGGTGGATCTTGGCTGCAATAATACTTATATATTCCATAAAAAATCCTCATGAAGTTTCAGGTCATTTGGAGTCCAAAAATTTTCCTCCTTTTTCCATGGCTTTCAGCTCGAGAATTCCAATTTCCGGAAATTTCCCTCTTTGTGTGAATCTTGCAAATTAAGAGAGAAAAGGCATTATAATTGTATCATAAAGTGGAACAATGACCAAAAACATTGTAAATATCAATATGAAATCATGATGCAAAATGGACGTAGCAACTCCCCCAAGCTTAGACCTCGCTTGTCCTCAAGCGAAAGCCGAACTCGATAATAACGACCACATGTTTTAGAGAGAGGGGTGTCTATAGAAACAGAATACGGACATGAGAGCATCATGATTATTAACATAGCAGCAATTCTTCATCATATAGCTTCTCATAAACAAGTAACAATCTATCTAGAACTGTTAAAGTATGAATCATAAACTTTATTGACAACCAACAAACTATGTTCTTAGTGATTGAGACAATCACAATTCATTATATTTCAGAGAAGAGTATATGTAAGAGCTTTCATTTTAGCAAGTTCACATACTCAACTATGATTTATTCTTCTATGATTGATGACACTCGATGCATATTTTTGGGAGCAAATGTTTCCATCAGACACATAGGAAGATAGGGGCTTTATTGTTTTCACCTTCCAACTTGTTTACCTCAAGGATAATGTCAACAATAATAACTCATGATTACCTACATCCAACTGGATATATATGCCTGGATCTTTCCCCAACATATGACACTTGACAACTAAAGAGTTAATAGATTGGAATAGGGATAAACATTATTGACTCTTGCATAAAAGTAAAAGCAGAAAAGTAAAAGATAGGCCCTTTGCATAGGGAAGTAGAGGTTGTCATGCGCTTTTAAATTTAGAAAGTGCAAGCTCTTAATGTAAAGGAACGTCACTTTATATTGCCCCTTATGATAGCAACCTTTATTATGCAGTATGTCGCTTTTATTTCTTTGCCATCACAAGATCGTACAAAAGCTTATTTTCCCTTAGAATAAAAGATTATACATGTTTAGGAGCAATTTTTATTTCTTTATGCACCGATTACAACTTACTTGAAGGATCTTACTCAACCCATAGGTAGATATGGTGGACTCTCATGGAAAGAAACTGGGTTTAGGGTTTATGGATGCACAAGTAGTATCTCTACTTATGCGAAATTTTGGCTAGCAAAAGATCCTAGACAAGCACCACATGTTAGAGGATCCATGACAATATAACTTCTATGTGAATGTAAACAATCATAATTCATTATGATGTCTTCCTTGTCGAACATTGATACTTGTGATCTGCGTTGGGTCTTCCGTGAAGAGGAACGGGTGATGCAACACAGTATAGATAAGTATTTCCCTCAGTGAGAACCAAGGTTTATCAAACCAATAGGAGTAGCATGCAACCCCCGTCTTCAGCAACTGCACACAAAGAAGCAAACACTTGCACCCAACGTGGGCAAGAGGGTTGTCAATCCCCTTGGACTCGTTATTTGCAAGCGAATGAAGTGTGTAGATGATAGTTGAATAAAGTAAATTTTAAAATGAAATGAAATGTAATAAATGGAAGCAAGATATTTAAAGCTTCTGTAAATATATAAGTGAATAGACCCGGGGGCCATAGTGTTCTCTAGTGGCATCTCTCATGTAGGCATACGGTGGGTAAACAAATTATTGTTGGGCAATTGATACAAAAGCGCATAGTTATGCAATATTTATTCACGGCAATGATCATGTGGATATAGGCATCACGTCCATAAGCAAATAGGCCGACTCCTGCCAGCACCTATTACTATTACTCCACCCATCGACCGCTATCCAACATGCATCTAGAGTATTAAGTAAAACAAAGTAATGCTTGGAGAGCAATGACATGATGTAGACAAAGATAATTCAATCAATATGAATTAACCCCAGCATTTTATACTTAGTGGCAAAAATACAAAGACGTGTCTTGTCCCCTTATGTCACTGGGATATAGAGCACCGCCAGATTGAACCCACTACAATGCACCCCTCTCCCTGAAGAAATATCAATCTAGTTGGCCACACTATTTCAATAGATCAGAGAGATTTATGAAGCTATAATAATCATGCAAATAAGAATCATAATAGAATTCAGAGAAGACTCAAATCTTTTTGATGAATAATCTGAACATAAACCCACAATTCATCGGATCCCAACAAACGCACCGCATAAAGTGATTACATCGAATAGATCATCGCGAAGATGCAGTGAACTTTGTATTGAAGATCAAGAGAGAGAGAGAGAGAGAGATAGCCATCTAGGTACTAACTACGGACCCGTAGGTCTGTAGGGAAGTACTCACACATCACTATGGGAGCGGCAAGGTTGATATAAAGGCCCTACGTGATCGATCCCCCCTCCGGCGGGGCACCGGAACAGGGCTCCAGATGGGCACACGGCGGAACAAAGACTTGCGGCAGCGGAAAAAGTGTTTCGGGAGGCTCTCTAGGGTTTTTGGGATTTATTAGAATTTATAGGCCAGAGAGGGGCGTCGGGGGACGCCCGAGGGGGCCAGCACACAACAGGGCGCGCCCTGTTGCGTGCTCGCTCCCTCGTACAGCCTCCGGTCTCCTCCCGAAACTTCCAGGTCTTCTTTTGGTCCAGAAGTAATCATAAAAAAGTTTCGGGGCAATTGGACTTCGTTTGGTACTGTAAACCTGAAAAGACAAAAACACGCAGAAAACAACAACTGGCACTGGGCACTGGGTTAATAGGTTAGTGATCAAAAATAATATGAATTGGTAAATAATCACCCAAAAAGCATCCTAGAATGATAACATTATAGCATGGAACAATCAAAAATTATAGATATGTTGGAGACGTATCAAGCATCCCCAAGCTTAATTCCTACTCGTCCTCGAGTAGGTAAATGATAAAAACAGAATTTTTGAGGTGACATGCTACCCAACATGTAATCTATTGCAGGTACGATCATTGAGAAACTATGAATTAACAAACATCAACATAGTAATACTTATAAACATAATTAACATAATCATCAAGTTTCAAAATATATGATCCTTAAAGAATGTTCACCCCTATTCATTTTATATTAGAATGGCATGGCTTCGTCTTCACCACACAAATATAAATGTCAAGCACCACGGTGTCAAGTCAGGCAATTGGATCGTACTTCTTAACGCGCTTCAGCTTTTTATTACTCATGCGATATATGAGTGTGAACCATGGATATACCATAAAGGTGGAATAGAACATGGTGGTAGGTTTCAAAGGGGTAAAAGTGGAGAAGAAAGTCTCGCATCAACTAGGCGCATCAACGGGCTATGGAGATGCCCATCAATAGATATCAATGCAAGGAGTAGGGATTGCCATGCAACGGATGCACTAGAACCATAAGTGTATGAAAGCTCAAATGAAGCTAAGTGGGTGTGCATCCAACTTGCTTGCTCATGAAGACCTCGGGCATTTGAGGAAGCCCGTCATCGGTGTAAGAGCACATTTATCCATGTGTGGTTTTGGTAATTGATGACAATCCCTATGGACTAATGGTTGCCTTGAGTTATATTCGAAGGATTTGTCCGTAGGTACTTCTTGAAGTCCATATGTTAGTTTCAAGGAGTTTATATGGTGACCAAGGTGGTATTCAAGGTTTATCCAAAGATTGGTCATGTGGGAGTTGAGCTTATTGCAAGCATGTCTTGAAGAAGAAGATTGTGTGAGCATTCATGTTTACCTTCAAGACATCATCTTTATGAAGAGAGAAGATAAGACACAAGGTTGATCAAGATTAAGGCAAAGAATGATTCAAGTTGATCAACACACAAAGCGTAGAAGATGTACCAAGTGGGATCAAGTGATCCCATGGTATGGTAAGCATTGTCCATTACGCTTTGTGTACTAACCCATGGTCTATGTGAGAGTTCGTTGTGGGGTTAGGTATATTTCCATGGGTTTGCGTCAAGAGGAAGATCTCATACAACCCATGGAGGATGACATCAAGTGGTGATCGTCATCAAGGTTGCAGTGTGCAAGTTCAAGTGAAGCATCACGGAGAGATCATGCTTGAAGCTTGCCGTCCATTGTGGTGACAATGGACTTGTGAAGATGTGCCGAAGAGTGGCTCTCCCATAGTGGAGTATGGGGGAGCAATCTACTAGTCTTCATCGAGCCGACGCAATCAAGAAAGGTGATCCATCTTGAGAAGGACAAGATCGTCATCATCTAGCTCAAGTGGACTATGCGCAAGGCAAAGCTTTGACCTTGATAGGGTTTTCTATTTTACCGGTCTCATGGTGGTAGTTGGGAGACCGGGTTATAGGATCGATTGCCGTACTATCAAGGGGGGCTCTCAAGTGAGTAGCTTGATCGTATCGTTCGTTGAGAGCTCAAACCATTGCATTCTTGGCATCATCATCTTTCGTGGTTCTTGGTTGGCTTTTCTCTATGTGGGTTCTTGAGCTTATGGTCAGCTTCATGACAAGCTCAAGTTCATCGAAAACAGAGTCCATATGCATCTTCTATGATGTTTTTGATGTTGGAGTTTTTGCCGGTTCTTCATTGATAGATGTTCTTCGCTGTTGGATAGCTCTTGTCGTCCTGAATCCAACAAGCTTGAGTTTGCTCAATTCGGAGCTCATATGCGAAGGTTATGGCAGTTCTGGTTTTACTGGTTCCATCTGGCTGCTCTGGTTCTTTGTTACCCTCCCGAGGGCGGTAGTACCACTGGCCACAGCGGTAGTACCGCTGGGGGGTTCCGGCTCCTTACGCAGGGCATCAGACACTGCTTTGCCTGGTGTCTGGTGACCAGCGCCACCCG
Organism: Elymus sibiricus; assembly: GCA_039707655.1. Classification (NCBI taxonomy): domain Eukaryota; kingdom Viridiplantae; phylum Streptophyta; class Magnoliopsida; order Poales; family Poaceae; genus Elymus; species Elymus sibiricus. Next base: position 442,254,855 of record CM077667.1, on the reverse strand, counting down.
AGCGGTAGTAGGGGCGGTAGTACTAAGCGGTACTACCGCTGCCCCTTCTACTACTGAGTTCTGCGTGTGGGCGGTACTACCGCTCCCATGGGCGGTACTACCGCTTGTGCGCGGGCTGTGGGGGTAACGGTTGGATTTTCTCCCACCTATAAAAGGGGGTCTTCTTCCCCAATGCATCTTATCTCTTGAGCTCGAGTTTGCCCCCCATTGTTGACCTTCTTCGAGCTTGCTAACTCTCAATCCCTCCAATGATTCTTGCTAGTTCTTGAGGGAAAAGGGAGAGGAGATCTAGATCCACATTTCCACCAATCACTTTCTCCTCTATGTGAGGGGAACCCCTTGGATCTAGATCTTGGAGTTCTTCGTGTTCTTCTTTGTTCTTCCTCCCATTTTCCTCCCTAGCATTAGTTGCTTTGCTGGGATTTGGGAGAGAAGGACTTGGGCACTTCGTGTGCCCTTGCCATTGCATTTGGTGCATAGGTTTGAGTTCTCCACGGTGATACGTGGAAGTGAAGTTTGAGAAGCTTATTACTCTTGGGTGTTTGAGCACCCTTGAGCTTGTTCCTCTTGGGTGCTTTGGCGCCCTAGACGGTTGGTGGTGCCTCGGAGCTCAATCATTGTGGTGCAAAGCTCCGGGCAAGCTTCGGGGTCTCCAATTAGGTTGTGGAGATTTCCCCGAGCATTTGAGGTCACCTCGGAGCCACAATCCATTGTGGTGAAGCTTCGTGGTGTTGTTGGGAGCCTCCAATTAAGTTGTGGAGTTTGCCCCAACCTTGTTTGTACGGGTTCGGTGACCGCCCTCAAGGGTCCCTTAGTGAATCACGGCATCTTGCATTGTGCGAGGGCGTGAGGAGATTACGGTGGCCCTATTGGCTTCTTGGGGAGCATTGTGCCTCCACACCGCTCCGAACGGAGATTAGCATCCGCAAGGGTGTGAACTTCGGGATACATCGTCGTCTCCGCGTGCCTCGGTTATCTCTTACCCGAGCCCTTTACTTATGCACTTTACTTTGTGATAGCCATATTGTTTCTTGTTATATATCTTGCTATCACTTAGTTGTCTATCTTGCTTAGCATAAGTTGTTGGTGCACATAGGTGAGCCTAGTTGTTTTAGGTTTTGTGCTTGACTAATTAAACAATAGTTTTATTCCGCATTTGTTCAAGCCTAAACCGTAATTATTTTAAAGCGCCTATTCACCCCCCCCCCTCTAGGCAACATCCACGTCCTTTCAATCGGAATGTACAAGCCAAGTTCTATAATGAAAAATTCCCACTAGCATATGAAAGTGACAAAACAAGAGACTTTCTATATGAAGAACGTGGTGCCACTTTGAGGCACAAGTGTGGAAAAAGAAGTAGTAGCACTGTCCCTTCTCTCTTTTCTCTCATTTTTTTATTTTTCCCTTTTTTTCTTTTTCTTTCTTTCTTTCGTTCTTTTTTTTCTTTTTTCTTCTTTCTTTTCTTTTATTTTTTGTCTGAAGTCTCATCCCGACTTGTGGGGGAACCATTGTTTCCATCATCCTTTCCTCACTGAGACAGTGCCCTAATGATGATCATCACGCTTTTTTTACTTACAACTCAGCATGAAAACTATAGTATGACTCTATATGAATGCCTCTCGCAGTGTACCAGGTTGTGCAATGATCAAGCGTAACATGTATAAAAAATGATGAACAGTGGCTTTGCCACAAATACTATGTCAGCTTATATGATCATGCAAAGCAATATGATAATGAAAGTACTAGTCATATGATGTCACGGTGGAAGTTGCATGGCAATATATCTCAGAATGGCTATGGAAATGCCATAATATATAGGTACGGTGGCTGTTTTCAGGAAGATATAATAAGGCTTATGTGCAACAGAGCGTATCATGTCACAGGGTTTGGATGCACCGGTGAAGGTTGCACCGATCCTCGAGGTGAGAATGGGCAATGCACGATACCGAAGAGGCTAGCAAATATGAGAAGGTGAGAGTGCGTACATCCATGGATTCACATTATTCATAAAGAACTCACATACTTATTGCAAGATTTTATTAGCTTTCTTGAAGCAAAGTACTACTTGCATGCCCTTAGGGAGGATGTTGGGAGAAGTTAACCATCGCGTGCCTCCGACTTAAACAACACTAGGATTTTAACGAGGAATAAGTATGCTCACACATCATCACCATGCCATAGAAAATATTTAGGTGAACAGCAAGTTAACACCCTCTAATTCACAATATTCTTACTAACCAATGATTATGCACTCATGCCCTTTCATATTACTACATCAATATCATTAACCCACAATTTCTATTTTATGTGCTACATGTGGTTTTGATTATACACTCGTTGGATACCTATTATTTTTGGACTAGTCTTATAACCCATGCAAATTACCATCACTATTTATTAACTCTCAAACAAATATAATTGAATAATGAGAGTGCAATTATTTCTATAAAATCTATACGTCACCGTGCTCTAAAAGATATAAGTGAAGTACTAGAGCAACTTCTAAGCTCAAAAGATATAAGTGAAGCACAAAGAGTATTCTAATAAATTGCGGTGATCTTGTGTCTCTCTCAAGTGGGTGTGTCCGGCAAAAAATGATTGTGGAAAAGCAAAAACAAACAACAAACTAAAGCAAACAACGCTCCAAGCAAAACTCACATCAAGCGATGAATAAAAATATAGCTCCAAGTGACATACCGATGGATTCAGACGAAAGAGGGGATGCCTTCCGGGGCATCCCCAAGCTCATATGCTTGAGTTTTGCTTGAATATTACCTTGGGGTGCCTTGATCATCCACAAGCTTAGGCTCTTGCCGCTCCTTATTCTTTCATCCATCGTGATAGCACCCAAAACTTGAAAACTTCAGCACACAAAACTCAACAAAACCTTCGTGAGATCCGTTAGTATAGAAAACATATCAAATACTTTAGGTACTGTTATAAATTGATTCTTATTTTATCATTTCATAAGGTACTGTATTATAACTTCTCCGTGGCTTATACCCCCCTATACAATCCATAGCATCATCAAAACAAGCAAACTATGCAAGCAAAAAACAGAATCTGTGTAAAACAGAAGAGTCTGTAAAGATCTGTAGAGAACCTATACTTCTGTAATTCTAAAAATTCTGAATAATTAGGAAAACCTTAATAATTTGTATAGAGATACTGTGTAAAAACATTAGATCAAAAGGACGTTCTAGTAAGATCAGAGAAATTCTTCACTGGACGCTAAAGTTTCTGTTTTTGCACCGTATCAATTCTACTTATCTTGTAAGTCATCCCAAAGGCTTTACTTGGCACAAACACTAATTTAACCATAAAAACACAATCATTACATAGTCAATAATCATTTTATCAAAAACAAATAGGAAGTAAAAAGCAAGAAAATTAAAGATAACTATTGGGTTGCCTCCCAACTAGCGCAATTGTTTTACGCCCCTAGCTAGGCATATTGCATAGTATCAAGTGTTGTCATCTTTGACACTCCACCCATAAGTAGCCCTCATTATAGATTCATAAGGTGTTTTAATTCTCTTCCTAGGGAAGTGTTCCATCCCTTTCTTTAATGGAAATTGGAACCTTATGTTTCCCTCTTTCATATCAATAATTCCACCTATAGTTTGTAAGAAAGGTCTTTCAAGTATTATTGGACAAGTATGATTGCATTAAATATCAAGCACAATGAAATATATAGGCACGTAATTTCTATTTGCAATAATAAGCACACAATTTATTCTACCCAAAGGTTTCTTGATGGTAGAATCCGCAAGATGCAAGTTTAGGGAACAATCTTGAATATCGGTGAGACCAAGCACATCACAAAGAGATTTAGGTATTGTTGAAAAACTAGCAGCAAGGTCACACAAAGCATTGCATTCATATTCTTTCAGTTTTATTTTGATAGTAGGTTCCCATTCATCATGCAACTTTCTAGTTCAAGTTTCTCGTCATAAGCTTTTATCATCGCTTCTACTATATGTTGAGTAAAAGCTTTATTTTGTTCATAGGCATTGGGTGAGATAATGATGGATTGAAACAAGGAAATACATTCTACTAAATATCAGCTTTCATAATTAAAGTCATTGTAATCCAAGATAGTGGGCACATCACTAGTTAAAGTTTTAACCTCTCCAAACCCACTTTTTTCAATTTTATCATTAGAATCATCACCCTCCAAGCAAACGGGACGCCTCCTAGATAAAGTTGACTCATCTTCAGTCCCTTTATCATTTACTTTAAGATTATTAAATAAAGATTCAATAGGAGAAGTACCAATCATTTTAAGATCTTCATCATGATGCCGGTAAAAACCGGGTGGAAGAGCCTTTTCTAAGAATTCTCGCTTAGCTTTCAACTTAGTGGTCCTCTCCTTACTTTCATTAATAGATATTTGGATAGATTTAATAGTCTCGTTAAAATCATGCTTGGGTGGCAAAGTTTTATTTTTAAGAGTTTCCACATCAAGGGCAATCATATCCATGTTTTTAGCCAAATCATCAACTTTATGCAACTTTTCTTCTACCATATTATTAAAAATCCTTTGAAAACTAATAAATTCTTTAATGGTGTTCTCAAGATCAGAGGATATTCTATTATTATTGGTAGAAAAATTTACATAAGAATTTCCATGGGAGTTTCCATAATTATTAGAGGAATTACCGGGATACGGTATAGCGTTGAAATTTCCTCTATAAGCATTGTTGTTGAAATTGTTTCGCGAGATAAAGTTCACATCAATGGCATCATAATTTTGCTCAATCAAGGTAGAAAAAGTCACATCATTGGGATCAACATGAGAATATTTACTAGAAACAATTTTCATAAGAGCATCCACTTTTTCACTCAAAGTAGTGATTTCTTCGACAGAATTTACCTTCTTACCAGTTGGAGCTCTTTCGGTATGCCATTGAGAGTAGTTTGTCATGATGTTGTCCAGAAGTTTGGTGGCCTCTCCTAATGTCACCTCCATGAAGGTACCACCTGGAGCAGAATCTAGAAGATTTCTGGACACAAAGTTTAGTCCATCATAGAAATTTTGGATAATCATCCACAAGTTTAAAACATGAGTAGGTGATACGTCTCCAACGTATCGATAATTTATGAAGTATTCATGTCATATTTGCCTATGTTTTTACTATGGTTTTATGATTTATTGGGAATAACCTATTAATAGTTACAAAATTGCACAAGTGTGGGGAATTTTATGGCATTGATTCTGGACTGCAAATTCATCCAAAACGGAGTTCGAATGCGATCTGTAGACCCTTTTTACTCCAGTAAAATATCTGATTACGGGATTACGAGAATTGATGACGTGATTGAGTCCAACTCTTGCCGTATCTGATGTATTCAGCCAAGCCACGACTTTGAGGACTCATGAGGGTTGTGAGGAATCCCTAGGAAGGTTTTAGAGGTGCCCGAGAGCCATTGTATCAAGGGTCCATCCATCGGAGGGCCATAGAGCACCACAGAGGCACATATAAGGAGAGAAAAATCCTAATTTCGGGAGAGCCACCAAAAAGCCACGAATCTGCCTCTCCCTTGGTAGTCGCCAAGAAGGGAGAGGCTCCTCCATTGCAGCACCAAGACCAAGGAAGAAGGGGGGGCAAGGGTCCGCCGCCCGTCGCCACCGCCGCCGCCCGTCGCCGGTGCCGTGGCTGCCATCGCCTCCATCTCTTTGGGGCTGCACCTCTCCATCAACAACTCTCTCTTTCTCACCATGATAATGTGCGAGTAATCCACCTTGGGGCTGAGGGTTTGTACCGGTAGCTATGTGTTTAATCTCTCTCTCTCTCTCTCTCGTGTTCTTGAGATAGCACGATCTTGATGTATCACGGGCTTTGTTAATTGGATCATATGGTGTTTTCCCCTCTCTATCTTGTTGTGATGAATTGAGTTTTCCCTTTGAGATTTTGTTATTATCGGATTGAATACTTTTATGGATTTGAGAGCACTTGATGTATGTCTTGCATGCGGATACCCGTAGTGACATTGGGGTATTCAAGTGATTCACTTGATATATGTTATGGCGTCAACTTGCGGATTCCGGTGACCTTGGGGATCTACGCATAGGGGTTGATTGCATGTTTTCATGCCTTGTTCTCCGATAGAAATCTTGGGGCACTCTTTGAGGTTCTTTCTGTTGGATTGAGTATTATGAATCTAAAATTGTTTGATGTGTATCGTATAATTAACTCATGGATACTTGTGGTGACATTGGAGTATCTAGGTGACATTAGAGTTGGTTGATGCATATCATATGGTGTTATTCTAGTACGAACTCTTAGATAGATCGATCGGAAAGGATAACTTTAAGGTGGTTTCGTACCCTACAAACAATTTCTTCTTATGTTCTCCACTATATAAGAACTTTGGAGTGATTCTTCGTTGCACATTGAGGGATGGTTATGTGATCTAATTATATTAGCATTGTTGAGAGATTACACTAGCGAAAGTACGGACCCTAGGCCTTGTTTTCAAGCATTGCAATACCGTTTGTGCTCACTTTTGTTACTTGCTACCTTGCTGTTTTTATATTTTCAGATTACAAAAACCTATAGCTACCATCCATATTGCACTTGTATCACCATCTCTTCCCCGAACTAGTGCACCTATACAATTTGCCATTGTATTGGGTGTGTTGGGGACACAAGAGACTTCTTGTATTTGATTGCAGGGTTGTTTGAGAGAGACCATCTTCATCCTACACCTCCCACGAATTGATAAACCTTAGGTCATCTACTTGAGGGAAAATTGCTACTGTCCTACAAAACTCTGCGCTTGGAGGCCCAACAGTAGGGCAATTTCTAATCATCAATTTCATCCTATCCCATGCTTGTGCAACATGTTCTTGATCATGTTGTTTAAAATTCATAATTTGAGATCTAAGGGAGATGATCTTAGCAGGAGGAAAATACTTGGCAATAAAAGCATATGTACACTTATCCCATGTTCCAATACTATTACGTGGTGAAGATGAAAACAAAGCCATAGCTTTATCTCGTAGTGAAAAAATAAATAATTTTAATTTGACCACATAATTATCCATATCCTTTTTATTTTGCATATCACATAATTCAACAAATGTATTAAGATGAGCAGCGGGATCCTCATTAGGACTTCCCGAAAATTGTTCTTTCATGACAAGATTCAGCAATGCGGCATTAATAGCATAACACTCCGCACTAGTGGCGGGTGGTATTGGAGTACTAATAAAATCACTGTTATTAGTATTTGAGAAATCACACAACTTAGTAGTATCTTGAGACATGGTGACCGAACAAGCAAAGTAACAAGCAAGACAAGTAAACTAGCAAGCAAAGAAGTAAACTAGCAACTACCAAATATAAATATTTTTTTATTTTTTATTTTAATGAAACAAGCAAAATATAACAGCAAATAAAAAGTAGAACAAGTGATTGATAATTTGGGCGAAGTTACTTGATAGTAGGTTGGTGATACTCCCCGCCAACGGCGCCAGAAATCCTTCCTGATACTTGTGTTCTGCGTTGGGTTTTCCATGAAGAGGAACGGGTGCTGCAGCACAGTATAGATAAGTATTTCCCTCAGTGAGAACCAAAGTTTATCGAACCAATAGGAGTAGCACACAACCCCCGTCTTCAGCGACTGCACACAAAGAAGCAAACACTTGCACCCAACGCGGGCAAGAGGGTTGTCAATCCCCTTGGACTCGTTATTTGCAAGCAAATGAAGCGTGAGGATGATAGTTGAATAAAGTACATTGCAAAATAAAATGAAATATAATAAATGGCAGCAAGGTATTGAAAGCTTTTGTAAATATATAAGTGGATAGAACCAAGGGCCGTAGTGTTCTCTAGTGGCATCTCTCATGTAGTAGGCATACGGTGGGTAAACAAATTATTGTTGGGCAATTGATAGAAAAGCACATAGTTATGCAATATTTATTGACGGCAATGATCATGTGTATATAGGCATCACATCCATAAGCAAATAGGCCGACTCCTGCATGCACCTATTACTATTACTCCACCCATCGACCGCTATCCAGCATGCATCTAGAGTATTAAGTAAAACAGAGTAATGCTTGGAGAACAATGACATGATGTAGACAAAGAGAATTCAATCAATATGAATTAACCCCATCGTTTTGTCCTTAATGGCAACAATACAAATACGTGACTTGTCCCCTTCTATCACGAGAATATAGAGCACTGCAAGATTGAACCCACTACAACGCACCACTCCCGTTGAAGATAAATCAATCTAATTGGCCAAACCAAACCGATAGATCGGAGAGAAATACGAAGCTATAATAATCATGCATAATAGAATTCAGAAAACCTCAATTACTTTCAATGAATAATCTGATCATAAACCCACAATTCATCGGATTCCAACAAACACAACGCAAAAGAAGATTACATCGGATAGATCACCGCGGGAATCGCGGCAAACTTTGTATTGAAGATCAAAGAGAGAGAGAAGAAGTCATCTAGGGACTAGCTATGGACCCATAGGTCTATGGTGGACTACTCATGCATCATCATGGAGGCAACAAGGTTGATGTAGATGGCCTCCATGGTCAATTCCCCCTCCGGCAGAGTACCGAAAAAGATCTCCAGATGGCCTCCCGTCGGAACAGAGTCTTGCGGCGATGAAAAAAGTGTTTCGCGTGGCTCTGTGTTGGTTTCCCGATTTTAGAGAATTTATGGAGGTGGAATTAGATCAAACGGATCCATGAGGGGCCCACAAGGCATCAGGGCGTGCCTACCCCCTGGGCGCGCCCTCTTGCCTTGCCATCTCCTTGTCTCGCTTTTGGTCTCCTCCCGAAGCTTCCTGGGTCTATTTTCTGCAGAAAAAAATCGTCAAAAAGTTTCGTAGCATTTGGACTTCGTTTAGTACAGATTTCCTGGAATACCAAAAAAAGGCAAAAAAAATAGCAACTCGCACTTGGCACTGTGTTAATAGGATAGTTCCCGAAAATGATATAAAATAGCATATAATTGCATATAAAGTATTCTAGATTGATAATATAATAGCATGGAATAATAAAAAATTATAGATACGTTGGAGACGTATCAGTTCCTTTTTTTCAGAATCTGGTAAGCGCACAAAATTTTGTATCACAAGTATAGGGGGAAAGGTTAACCTAAATATTAACTATCTAACGTCATCTCAGAGGGTTTTTTTTTAAAAAAACATGTTGTGACACGTTCAGTTTTCATTCAAGACATGTGGCAGTTACTGTTCACTCTCATGCTCCCTCTGAACAAACTACAAGCTGACAAAACTAAACGGTTCGCTCATAATGGCACTGAGTGAGCACATCCAAAGTGACAAATTGCGTGTTTTAGAGCATGGCAATTTTCATCAGCTACCTTCGATATAGCATGACAATTTTCTTCTACACTATGAAAAATCATGAACAGGTTGATTTTTTTAAAAAAATAGACCTTCAATTCTCCATGTTGCATCACGACAAACTAATGAAAACTCATGTAAATTACTCTTTTGATAATCTTTCTGCCAGCACAGTAAAAGAAATTAACATGTATCATGTGCCATATATTTGTTTTAGCTAGGAAATTATTCTCAAGCATTCTCTGGGAGTAAATTTTTGAGGAAACATTCGTAGATCGCGACGTTCGTTCAAAAAAAATTGTGATAAAAGAGGGCTCCCTCTCCGATTTAATATATGGAAATCAAATGTCTCTTACAACTAAAGTGCTAACAGCAAAAGCTAAAAGACATGGAAACATAACATCTGCAGCTGCAGCACAGGAGAAGGAGCCACCCCTCCGGCCCCCATCCAGCACACCACAAGACATGGGCTCATGCCCCCCACACAGGCAGGGATGATCACACCCACGAAGTTCATTTTTTTGACTCCAAAATAACTACTTAAACTATCATCATAAGGGAAGATAGAATTTAAAAGGAAAAGGCAGCATCCATCTCCAGGCATTATCTTCATGTGTTTCTTCTCAACCTGTGATCCTTCTAGCTCCAAGCTAGCTATGAGATGCCCTCAAGATGTCTTCTGCCTCCTGTTCAATTTGTCTTACACCCTCCATCATTAGCCTCCTCCTTTCTGGGTTTATCTACAATATGTTGTAGTCATGTAAGTTTTTCAAAATCAGATGCACAAGAACACATGGATCAGCAACCCTAATGTTATCAAACACTACTCTATTTTTCAATTTCCACAGAGTCCAAAAGACAGCAAAAATCCCAACGGTCATCCGATTTCTGTCATTTTTACTAAAAAATTTGAGCCAAATATCAAACAGATCATTTAGATTGTCAGGAATATTAAACAGGTTAAAACCACAACTCATGATATTCCAAAGTAATTTTGCAACAAAACAATGAAAGAACAGATGATTAATGTTTTCCTGTCTCTCACAAAAATAGCATTCGCTATCCCCAGTCCACCCCTATGAAGAAAATTATCTTTGGTTAAGATGCTATTTCTTAGCATCGACCACATAAAAACTTTGATTCTATGAGGCATTTTAAGTTTCCACAAGAACCTATGTGGATATTTATATCCAGACTGGATCAGGAAGCTGTAGCAGGATTTAACTGTGTAGATCCCAGTTTTAGCCAGGGACCATCTAACCACATCTTTTGACTAGTCAAGGTAAAATTCTTATAGGCAATTTTAATATGCTCCCATAATTCCAAGGAATCTCCATAAAGTGTCCTCCTAAAGCTGACATTTTGGATCCCTTTATCAAAAATGTCTACAATAGATTTGTTTTTATCAAAGCACACACTATACAATCTAGGAAGCTTTTTTGTAAAGATGTTGACCCTATCCACCAGTCTTCCCAAAACCTAGTATTTTTACCATTCCCCACTATGAATCTGCATGGGGAAAAGAAGAAATCCTTATGCTTAAGCAGATCAGACTAGAACTATGAGTCCTCCTGCTTATCTTTAATATTAGGCAAGCACTTATCCCCCTGATATTTGTTTTTAAGCAGTTGTTGCCACAAGCCACATGTATTGTAAATTTTCCACCACCACTTACATAATAAGGCTTTATTCATCAGGTGTAAAATTTGTATACCCAAGTCCCCCCATATCCTTTGGTCCGCAAACATCAGCCCATTTCATCAGGTGGTATTTTTTTTTTCTTATTTACATCTTCTTGCCAAAGTAGTCTGGCTCTAGAAATCCATTCTTTTATTTACTCCCATGGGCAATCCATAAAACGACATCATGAAATAAGGGATCCCAGTGAGTGAGGATTGAATTAGGGTCAATTTCACAGCTGTTGCTACCAATATACCCTGCTAGTTACCACATTTCTTTTCCATCCTATCTTCAGGAGGTTTCAAGTTTTTTTTTTCTAATTCTTTTCTCATCCACGGGTAGACCCAGGTATTTAAGAGGTGGTGTCCTGGTGGGACATGTAAATATTCTAGCATACTCCTCTTTCTTATTTGCAGCCTCCCCAAACAGGAATAATTCACTCTTGTGGAAATTTATTTTAACCCAGGCATTTCTTCGAAAAGACATAGCACATATTTAAGATTGTGAGCACTTTCAAAGTCATCTTGCAGCAAGAAAATTGTGTCATCAACATATTGCAACATGTTGATTCCATCTTCCAGGGTATCAGCAACAGCCTTTTAATCAGGTCATTCTCTCTAGCATTATTCATCAAAATAGCTAATGCATTGGCAGCAATGCCAAAGATCACGGGAGAAAGAATCTCCCTGTCTGGGAACTTTAGTTGTATGAAAAGAATGTACTAGGCTATCATTCACTTTAATGCAAACATTCACTCCTCTAAATGTTTTCATGATCCAATCGATCCATTGATCAGGGAAGCCTTTTAAGTTGAGCATTTCTAAGATAAAAGGCCATTTAATTTTATCACATGCTTTTTCAAAGTCTACTTTAAGCAACAATGTAGTTTGCTTTTTCTTATGCACAATATTTAAAGCTTCATGCAAGATCATCACTCCTTCCATAATGTACCTACCCTTAACAAAGGCAGTCTCAACTAGAGAAATAACCCCCCCCCCCCCAGGAACTATATTCAATCTGTTCATCGAAACTTTAGTGAAGATCTTAAAACTAACATTCAACAAACATATTGGTCTGTATTTTCGTACCTGATTTGCATCTTTGCTTTTGGGCACTAAAGTAATAATCCCATAATTCAATCTTTTTATATCCAGCTCCCCTTTGTGAAAATCATCAAACATTTCTTTTAGATCATTTTTAATCACGTCCGAATAATGTTGATAGAATTCAGAAGTAAACCCATGAGGACCAGGAGATTTATTGTGTGCCATTTTGAAACAACATTCTTAATTCCCTCCATGGTAAACTCCTTTATTAATTCTTTTTCATCTCCTCTAGGTATCATGTTTGGATTATCAATGTCTAGAGATATAGTAGATGTTGGGGAACGTAGTAATAATTCAAAATTTTCCTACGTGTCACCAAGATCAATCTAGGAGATGCTAGCAACGAGAGAGAGGGAGTGCATCTTCATACCCTTGAAGATCGCTAAGCGGAAGCGTTGCAAAGAACGCGGTTGATGGAGTCGTACTCGCGGCGATTCAAATCGCGGAAGATCCGATCCAAGCGCCGAACGGACGGCGCCTCCGCGTTCAACACACGTACAGCCCGGGGACGTCTCCTCCTTCTTGATCCAGCAAGGGGGGAGGAGAAGTTGAGGGAGAGCTCCGGCAGCACGACGGCGTGGTGGCGGTGGAGCTCGTGGTTCTCCAGCAGAGCTTCGCTAAGCACTACGGAGGAGGAGGAGGTGTAGGAGGAGGGAGGGTTGCGCCAGGGGCAAGGGGTGCAGCTCTCATGCGCCTCCCCACTATATATAGGGGTGGAGGGGGCTGGTTTCTTGCCCTCCAAGTCCATTGGGGCGTTGGCAAAGGTGGGAGGAAAGAAATCCCATCCTTTCCCTTCCCCACCGATTGTTATCCCCCTTTTTAGGGATCTTGATCTTATCCCTTCGGGATATAATCTTATTCCTTCTAAGGGGGGATCTTGGTGCGCCTTGACCAGGGGTGTGGGGCCTTGCCCCCACTACCCACGTTCATGTCGGTCCCCCCATGCAGGTGGGCCCCACTCCGGAACCTTCTAGAACCTTCCCGGTACAATACCGAAAAATCCCAAACATTTTCCGGTGGCCAAAATAGGACTTCCCATATATAGATCTTTACCTCCGGACCATTCCGGAACTCCTCGTGATGTCCGGGATCTCATCCGGGACTCCGAACAACTTTCGGTAACCACATACAATTCCCATTACAATTCTAGCGTCACCGAAACTTAAGTGTGTAGACCCTACGGGTTCGGGAACCATGCAGACATGACCGAGACACCTCTCCGGCCAATAACCAATAGCGGGATCTGGATACCCATATTGGCTCCCACATGTTCCATGATGATATCATCGGATGAACCACGATGTCGGGGATTCAATCAATCCCGTATACAATTCCCTTTGTCCATCGGTATGTTACTTGCCCGAGATTCGATCGTTGGTATCCCTATACCTTGTTCAATCTCGTTACCGGCAAGTCTCTTTACTCATTCCGTAACACATGATCCCGTGACTAACTCCTTAGTCACATTGAGCTCATTATGATGATGTATTACCGAGTGGGCCCAGAGATACCTCTCCGTCACACGGAGTGACAAATCCCAGTCTCGATTCGTGCCAACCCAACAGACACTTTCGGAGATACCTGTAGTGCACCTTTATAGTCACCCAGTTACGTTGTGACGTTTGATACACCCAAAGTATTCCTACGGTATTCGGGAGTTGCACAATCTCATGGTCTAAGGAAATGATACTTGACATTAGAAAAGCTCTAGCAGACGAACTACACGATCTTGTGCTATGCTTAGGATTGGGTCTTGTCCATCACATCATTCTCCTAATGATGTGATCCCGTTATCAACGACATCCAATGTCCATGGTCAGGAAACCATGACCATCTATTGATCAACGAGCTAGTCAACTAGAGGCTCACTAGGGACATGGTGTGGTCTATGTATTCACACATGTATTACGGTTTCCGGTTAATACAATTATAGCATGAACAATAGACAATTATCATGAACAAGGAAATATAATAATAACCATTTTATTATTGCCTCTAGGGCATATTTCCAACAGTCTCCCACTTGCACTAGAGTCAATAATCTAGTTACATTGTGATGAATCGAACACCCATAGAGTTCTGGTGCTGATCATGTTTCGCTCGTGGAAGAGGTTTAGTCAACGGATCTGCGACATTCAGATCCGTATGTACTTTACAAATATCTATATATATCTCCATCCTGAATGTAACCACGAATGGAGTTGAAGCGGCGCTTGATGTGCTTGGTCTTCTTGTGAAACCTGGGCTCCTTGGCAATGGCAATAGCTCCAGTGTTGTCATAGAAGAGAGTCATCGGGCCCGACGCATTGAGAATCACTCCTAGGTCGGTGATGAACTCCTTCATCCAGACTCCTTCCTGCGCTGCTTCCGACGCAGCTATGTACTCCGCTTCACATGTAGATGCCGCCACGACGCTTTGCTTGCAACTGCACCAGCTGACTGCCCCACCATTCAAAATATACACGTATCCGGTTTGTGACTTGGAGTCATCCGGATCTGTGTCGAAGCTAGCATCGACGTAACCCTTTACGACGAGCTCTTCGGCACCTCCATAAACGAGAAACATATCCTTAGTCCTTTTCAGGTACTTAAGGATATTCTTGACCGCTGTCGAGTGTTCCATTCCGGGATCACTTTGGTACCTCCCTACCAAACTTATGGCAAGGTTCACATCAGGTCTGGTACACAGCATGGCATACATAATAGAGCCTATGGCTGAGGCATAGGGGGTGACACTCATCTTTTCTCTATCTTCTACCGAGGTCGGGCATTGAGCTGTCCTCAATCTCACACCTTGCAATACAGGCAAGAACCCCTTCTTGGACTGATCCATATTGAACTTCTTCAATATCTTGTCAAGGTATGTGCTTTGTGAAAGACCAATGAGGCGTCTCGATCTATCTCTATAGATCTTGATGCCTAATATGTAAGCAGCTTCTCCAAGGTCCTTCATTGAAAAACACTTATTCAAGTAGGCCTTTATGCTTTCCAAAAGTTCTATATCATTTCCCATCAACAATATGTCATCCACATATAAAATGAGAAATGCTACAGAGCTCCCACTCACTTTCTTGTAAATACAGGCTTCTCCATAAGTCTGTATAAACCCAAACACTTTGATCACCCCATCAAAGCGAATGTTCCAACTCCGAGATGCTTGCACCAGCCCATAGATGGAGCGCTGGAGCTTGCATACCTTGTCAGCATTCTTAGGATCGACAAAACCTTCCGGCTGCATCATATACAATTCTTCCTTAAGGAAACCGTTAAGGAATGCCATTTTGACGTCCATTTGCCAGATCTCATAATCATAAAATGCGGCAACTGCTAACATGATTCGGACGGACTTCAGCATCGCTACGGGTGAGAAAGTCTCATCGTAGTCAACTCCTTGAACTTGTCGATAACCCTTAGCGACAAGCCGAGCCTTATAGACGGTCACATTACCATCCGCGTCAGTCTTCTTCTTAAAGATCCATTTATTTTCTATGGCTTGCCGATCATCGGGCAAGTCCACCAAAGTCCATACTTTGTTCTCATACATGGATCCTATCTCGGATTTCATGGCTTCAAGCCATTTGTTGGAATCCGGGCCCGCCATGGCTTCTTCATAGTTCGAAGGTTCACCGTTGTCTAACAACATGATTTCCAGGACAGGGTTGCCGTACCACTCTGGTGCGGAACGTGTCCTCGTGGACCTACGAAGTTCAGTAGTAACTTGATCCGAAGTTTCATGATCATCATCATTAACTTCCTCTCTAGTCGGTGCAGGCACCACAGAAACATTTTCCTGCGCTGCGCTACTCTCCGGTTCGAGAGGGGGTACAATTACCTCATCAAGTTCTACTTTCCTCCCACTTACTTCTTTCGAGAGAAACTCTTTCTCTAGAAAGGATCCATTCTTGGCAACAAAGATCTTGCCTTCGGATCTGAGGTAGAAGGTATACCCGATAGTTTCCTTAGGGTATCCTATGAAGACGCACTTTTCCAATTTGGGTTCGAGCTTTTCAGGTTGAAGTTTCTTGACATAAGCATCGCATCCCCAAACTTTCAGAAACGACAGCTTAGGTTTCTTCCCAAACCATAATTCATACGGTGTCGTCTCAACAGATTTAGACGGTGCCCTATTTAAAGTGAATGCGGCAGTCTCTAATGCATATCCCCAAAATGATAGCGGTAAATCAGTAAGAGACATCATAGATCGCACCATATCCAATAGAGTGCGATTACGACGTTCGGACACACCATTACACTGAGGTGTGCCAGGCGGCGTGAGTTGTGAAACAATTCCACATTTCCTTAAGTGCGTGCCAAACTCGTGACTCAAATATTCTCCTCCACGATCAGATCGTAAGAACTTTATTTTCTTGTCACGTTGATTCTCTACCTCACTCTGAAATTCCTTGAACTTTTCAAAGGTCTCAGACTTGTGTTTCATTAAGTAGACATACCCATATCTGCTTAAGTCATCAGTGAGGGTGAGAACATAACGATAGCCACCGCGAGCCTCAACGCTCATTGGACCGCATACATCGGTATGTATTATTTCCAACAAGTTGGTTGCTCGCTCCATTGTTCCGGAGAACGGAGTCTTAGTCATCTTGCCCATGAGGCATGGTTCGCACGTGTCAAATGATTCATAATCAAGAGACTCCAAAAGTCCATCTGCATGGAGTTTCTTCATGCGTTTGACACCAATATGACCAAGGCGGTAGTGCCACAAGTATGTGGGACTATCATTATCAACCTTACATCGTTTGGTATTCACACTATGAATATGTGTAACATCACGTTCGAGATTCAATAAAAATAAACCATTGACTAGCGGGGCATGACCATAAAACATATCTTTCATATAAATAGAACAACCATTATTGTCGGATTTAAATGAGTAGCCATCTCGCATCAAACGAGATCCAGATACAATCTTCATGCTCAAAGCTGGTACTAAATAACAATTATTGAGGTTTAAAACTAATCCCGAAGGTAGATGCAGAGGTAGCGTGCCGACGGCGATCACATCGACCTTGGAACCATTCCCGACGTGCATCGTCACCTCGTCCTTCGCCAGTCTCCGCTTATTCCGCAGCTCCTGTTTTAAGTTACAAATGTGAGCAACCGCACCGGTATCAAATACCCAGGAGCTACTACGAGCGCTGGTAAGGTACACATCAATAACATGTATATCATATATACCTTTGACGTTGTCGGCCTTCTTATCCGCTAAGTACTTGGGGCAGTTCCGCTTCCAGTGACCGGTTCCCTTGCAATAAAAGCACTCAGTCTCAGGCTTGGGTCCATTCTTGGGCTTCTTCCCGGCAACTGATTTACCGGGCGCGGCAACTGCTTTGCCGTCCTTCTTGAAGTTCTTCTTACCCTTGCCTTTCTTGAAACTGGTGGTCTTATTCACCATCAACACTTGATGTTCCTTTTTTATCTCCACCTCCGCTGATTTCAGCATCGAATATAACTCAGGAATGGACTTCTCCATCCCTTGCATATTGAAGTTCATCACAAAGCTCTTGTAGCTAGGTGGAAGCGACTGGAGGATTCTGTCAATAACCGAGTCATCCGGAAGATTAACTCCCAGCTGAGACAAGCGGTTGTGCAACCCAGACATTTTGAGTATGTGCTCGCTGACAGAACTATTTTCCTCCATCTTACAACTGAAGAACTTGTCGGAGACTTCATATCTCTCGACCCGGGCATGAGCTTGGAAAACCATTCTCAGCTCTTGGAACATCTCATATGCTCCGTGTTGCTCAAAACGCTTTTGGAGCCCCGGTTCTAAGCTGTAAAGCATGCCGCACTGAACCAGGGAGTGATCATCACTACGCGACTGCCAGGCGTTCATAACGTCTTGAGTTGCTGGGAAAATGGGTGTGTCACCTAGCGGTGCATCAAGGACATATGCTTTCTTGGAAGCTATGAGGATGATCCTCAAGTTATGGACCCAGTCCGTATAGTTGCTTCCATCGTCTTTCAGCTTGGTTTTCTCTAGGAACGCGTTGAAGTTGAGGGCAACATTAGCGTGGGCCATTGGATCTACAAGATAGATTGTAAAGACAATTTTAGACTAAGTTCATGATAATTAAGTTCATCTAAAATTATTTAATGAACTCCCACTCAGATAGACATCCCTCTAGTCATCTAAGTGATACATGATCCATATCGACTAGGCCGTGTCCGATCATCACGTGAGACGGACTAGTCATCAATGGTGAACATCTCCATGTTGATCGCATCTACTATACGACTCATGTTCGACCTTTCGGTCTCTCGTGTTCCGAGGCCATGTCTGTACATGCTAGGCTCGTCAAGTCAACCTAAGTGTTTCGCGTGTGTAAATCTGGCTTACACCCATTGTATGCGAACGTTAGAATCTATCACACCCGATCATCACGTGGTGCTTCGAAACAACGATCCTTCGCAACGGTGCACACTTAGGGGGAACACATTTCTTGAAATTTTAGTGAGGGATCATCTTATTTATGCTACCGTCGTTCTAAGCAAATAAGATGTAAAAACATGATAAACATCACATGCAAATCATAAAGTGACATGATATGGCCAATATCATCTTGCGCCTTTGATCTCCATCTTCGGGGGGCGGCATGATCACCATCGTCACCGGCACGACACCATGATCTCCATCATCATGATCTCCATCATCGTGTCTTCATGAAGTTGTCTCGCCAACTATTACTTCTACTACTATGGCTAACGGTTAGCAATAAAGTAAAGTAATTACATGGCGTTTTTGATTGACACGCAGGTCATGCAATAAATTAAGACAACTCCTATGGCTCCTGCCGGTTGTCATACTCATCGACATGCAAGTCGTGATTCCTATTACAAGAACATGATCAATCTCATACATCACATATATTTCATCACATCCTTTTGGCCATATCACATCACATAGCATACCCTGCAAAAACAAGTTAGACGTCCTCTAATTGTTGTTGCAAGTTTTACGTGGCTGCTATGGGTTTCTAGCAAGAACGTTTCTTACCTACGCAAAAGCCACAATGGTGATATGCCAATTGCTATTTACCCTTCATAAGGACCCTCTTCATCGAATCCGATCCGACTAAAGTGGGAAAGACAGACACCCGCTAGCCACCTTATGCAACAAGTGCATGTCAGGCGGTGGAACCAGTCTCACGTAAGCGTACGTGTAAAGTCGGTCCGGGCCGCTTCATCCCACAATGCCGCCGAATCAAGATAGAACTAGTAACGGCAAGCAAATTGACCAAATCATCGCCCACAACTACTTGTGTTCTACTCGTGCATAGAATCTACGCATAGACCTAGCTCATGATGCCACTGTTGGGGAACGTAGTAATAATTCAAAATTTTCCTACGTGTCACCAAGATCAATCTAGGAGATGCTAACAACGAGAGAGAGGGAGTGCATCTTCCTACCCTTGAAGATCGCTAAGCGGAAGCGTTGCAAAGAACGCGGTTGATGGAGTCGTACTCGCGGTGATTCAAATCGCGGAAGATCCGATACAAGCGCCGAACGGACGGCGCCTCCGCGTTCAACACACGTACAGCCCGGGGACGTCTCCTCCTTCTTGATCCAGCAAGGGGGGAGGAGAAGTTGAGGGAGAGCTCCGGAGCACGACGGCGTGGTGGCGGTGGAGCTCGTGGTTCTCCGGCAGAGCTTCGCTAAGCACTACGGAGGAGGAGGAGGTGTAGGAGGAGGGAGGGTTGCGCCAGGGGCAAGGGGTGCAGCTCCCATGCGCCTCCCCACTATATATAGGGGTGGAGGGGGCTGGTTTCTTGCCCTCCAAGTCCATTGGGGCGTTGGCAAAGGTGGGAGGAAAGAAATCCCATCCTTTCCCTTCCCCACCGATTGTTATCCTCCTTTTTAGGGATCTTGATCTTATCCCTTCGGGATATGATCTTATTCCTTCTAAGGGGGGATCTTGGTGCGCCTTGACCAGGGGTGTGGGGCCTTGCCCCCACTACCCACGTTCATGTGGGTCCCCCCATGCAGGTGGGCCCCACTCCGGAACCTTCTAGAACCTTCTCGGTACAATACCGAAAAATCCCAAACATTTTCCGGTGGCCAAAATAGGACTTCCCATATATAGATCTTTACCTCCGGACCATTCCGGAACTCCTCGTGACGTCCGGGATCTCATCCGGGACTCCGAACAACTTTCGGTAACCACATACAATTCCCATTACAACTCTAGCGTCACCGAACCTTAAGTGTGTAGACCCTACGGGTTCGGGAACCATGCAGACATGACCGAGACACCTCTCCGGCCAATAACCAATAGCGGGATCTGGATACCCATATTGGCTCCCACATGTTCCACGATGATCTCATTGGATGAACCACGATGTCGGGGATTCAATCAATCCCGTATACAATTCCCTTTGTCCATCGGTATGTTACTTGCCCGATATTCGATCGTCGGTATCCCTATACCTTGTTCAATCTCGTTACCGGCAAGTCTCTTTACTCGTTCCGTAACACATGATCCCGTGACTAACTCCTTAGTCACATTGAGCTCATTATGATGATGTATTACCGAGTGGGCCCAGAGATACCTCTCCGTCACACGGAGTGACAAATCCCAGTCTCGATTCGTGCCAACCCAACAGACACTTTCGGAGATACCTGTAGTGCACCTTTATAGTCACCCAGTTACGTTGTGACGTTTGATACACCCAAAGTATTCCTACGGTATCCGGGAGTTTCACAATCTCATAGTCTAAGGAAATGATACTTGACATTAGAAAAGCTCTAGCAGACGAACTACACGATCTTGTGCTATGCTTAGGATTGGGTCTTGTCCATCACATCATTCTCCTAATGATGTGATCCCGTTATCAACGACATCCAATGTCCATGGTCAGGAAACCATGACCATCTATTGATCAACGAGCTAGTCAACTAGAGGCTCACTAGGGACATGGTGTGGTCTATGTATTCACACATGTATTACGGTTTCCGGTTAATACAATTATAGCATGAACAATAGACAATTATCATGAACAAGGAAATATAATAATAACCATTTTATTATTGCCTCTAGGGCATATTTCCAACAGTAGAGGTATCAGGGTGTCCAAACAACTGTTTGTAAAAATTAGTAATGTATTCCATTAGATTTTTATCTCCCTCAATCTTACCATCCTCTTGCTCCAAACCACTAATCTTATTCTTCTTATGCCTGTCGTTGGCTTTGGCATGGAAATATTTAGTGTTACCATCTCCTTCCAAAATCTAATCTATTTTTGTCGGTTGTCTCCACTTAGCCTCTTCTTGACTAAGCAATCTATCTAATTGAGCTCTGAGCTCTATTTGTTCTTGTCTATATTCAGTAGACAGTCCAAACATTTCACTATGTTTATCAGTTCTATCCAATTTCTCCAATATGTCCCTCTTTAACTCTCCGTACCAAGCATTCATATTTCTATTCCACCTTTTTAAGTTGGGTCCCAAAATTCTAAGTTTTTTATGCCACCTATCAATGCTTTTTCCCTTTAATTCTATTATCATTCCACACATCAGCCACAATCTTGTCAAGACCCTCTGTTTTAAACCAAGCATTTTCAAATCTAAAGATGGGGTCAGTTTTAACAATGTCTCTTGTATCTATCAGCAGTGGAACATGATTAGATTTTTCCCTTACCAAGGCAGAAACCTCAGATAAAGGGTAATTTTCTTCCCAATCCACACTGCATATGATCCTATCAAGCTTCTCAAAGGTGGGTTGGGGTAGGGAGTTCCCCCATGTGTATTTTCTACCATGCATTTCCAGCTCTCTCACCCCCAGCTTGCTCCAAAACTGCATTGAACAAAAAACTCCAGTGTCCCAAAGATCCGGGTTTGTTCTTTTGAGAGGCATTTCTAATAATGTTTAAATCCCCTCCTATCAGGATGGGGTTAACACTCTTTTGAAATACTCTGGATAACTCAGCTAGAAATCTAGCCTTACCAACAGTTTGTGCATCTCCATAAACCACCATCAAATCTCATATGAATTTATCTTTTGTATCATGTAATGTCATCTTGATATAATAATCTCCAGACTCCTGACTAATAACATCTAAGGTGGTGTAATTTCGACCAACCAGAAGCCCACCAGATTTGCCCCTAGCAGGGGTGTCATGCCAATGAAAATCTCTTCCAGCACAAATCCCTTGTAGTTCATCTCTAGAAAATTATTGCCTCATAGTCTCCTGCAGCCCCAGGAAATCTACGTTCATGTCCATCACCATTTCTCTAAGAATTCTTTTTTTAGAATCTCCCCCAGATCCTCTCATATTCCAAAAAAACTCCTCTCGTTTCTTCTTCTTTCCTTTTTTCTCGGTTTCTTTTAGATTTTTAATAGAAACAATAGATTTCTTCCAGAACTCTTGGGGGTCTATGCTTATGTCTATTTTTCTGATGTGTAAACATTTCTTTAAATTGTTCCCATCCCTCTGTCTCTTCATCTACATCACTAACATCTTTCCCCACACACCAATTCTTCTATACTGTGTTCCACTCTGTCTATCACAGGGGCCACCTCTTGCTCTCTGACATTTTTGTTCATCAATTCATTATTGGTAGCAAGCCACAAGCCCACTCTGGATTTTTCCATAGCTTTGATAATGTTGACATTATGGTCAATCATGTCCCTATTACCACCCAGATTCACACCCACCTTCCTAGCAATATTACTATTTACTAAGGAGATTGTTTGAAGAATTTAAATGATAGTTCGTTCAAATGATTTCTCGTAGGAAACGATTGTTCGTTCAGATGACCACCACCAAGAAACATCAGCGCAATATTAGTCTAAGGCTATTTAATCACACAAGCCTGAGAGCAAGCTGTTGTCAATCCCTTGAGCAAAAGTGTCGGTAGACTTTCTGATCCGGTGGCCGTCCTTGTTAAGGGCCCTTAATCACCACATACTTCATCTGCCCCCAAAAAAGCACATGCTTGATCTAAAAATCAAGATGGTCGGTTGAGTCAGCAGATGGAGTGTTTGTGTCAGAAAGGGACAAGCGGCGCGGGCCGATGGCATTTTCCCCAACCATAGAGGACCGATGGCAAAAACCATTAAGAGGATAGCTAGGCCATGATTCTAAACAATTTCTGTACTCAAAATTGGCCCCACGCCGTTCGGTGTATTCACAGAAATAACATGAGTCCATTTTAATTGAAGGGCTGAAATCCCAAACAAGATCACCAGAGGCTCACCCGTTGCTGAATGCAGTGCTAGCTATAGCAATACTTCCAGACGAAGGGCCGGTGGCTCTCCTCCTTTCAGCACACGTCCAAACGGGCTACTGCTGCCACCAGCTGCTCTGCCCTCGATTTGTCAATCTCGGAATCCTATGTGCGCGCGTTTACACCCATCACTGGTTAGTGGACAACATACGCTCTCTAGAAGGGCCGGCCGGGCGGGCAGGTCATTTTTGCAGGATTGGAGTGGTGGCGCAGATGCACGCAACGTAATCCTCGCACGAGACTGTGCAATGGCATGAAGGCGAAGCCTCAACGAGCACAAACAAACATCACGTGTGCGGCAGCATGCAGTGCCGTCAAAGCCTCCTGCGTCAGAGCTAGCGATGCCCCGGGCCGCTGACGGGCGCTAGCCGCAGGATACATGTCGTCGCCGGCGAGTCCACGACGGTCGAACGCCCGAAAGGTCAGCGTCGTGCTTGCGTGCGGCGTTGCTGTTGAAAAACGTTTTCATGATAAATGTGGCACCCGGTTCCTGTGTTGCATCAGAACACAGGGAAGAGTCCGCCTTGGCGATGAAGATGAGGTAGCCTTGGGTACAAATGCAAGAAACAAAGCTTCTGATGCGCCAATTCGCATGGCTCTGGCGGAGTCCAGCCGCATGCGTATGTCGCTCCTGCTGCTGCTGCTGCTGCTAATTGATTGAACCTGTCTAAGAATCTGGGCTAACACCCAATCTGAGTAGTCCAAATTCCAATAGTGGACAGCACGGCAGGGCCACGGCGCAATCCCTACCATGTGGCCGTCTCCTGGCCAGAAAAACACGACGCGGAGCCCGGGGGGCACGGCGAGTGACAATGGGAAAGAGATGGATGGGTCTGCCAAGGACAGATGGTGACCGACGGAGCGCGATGCACAACAGTCAAAGTCTTAACTCGGCCTTTTTATCAGTCTCATTCTCGGAACTGTGCTTTCCAAGGTCTCCGACTATTCAGTTTGAACAACCTTAAGTTCATTTCAGCTTTCAACAGCATGGTTTGAATTGTAGGAACCCTGGCCCTTTCGAGATGCCAGCGATGGACTTGGTGCTCTAGGGGAGCGCCGAGCTTGAGAAGCTTCTGGCCTGGTGGGCGTATAAAACTTGTTCGGATAAGCTGTATTATTGAATCATACAAAACAACAAGCGATAACGCCAAAGACAGGTAATGCAGTGGAGCGGAGCTACAAAGCAAAGTTCAAGCTCAACGAATCTTCTCATTGGGCAAGCAAGTTGTTTGTGTATTTGATCATACTCGGTTGTGGTGCACGCGTTAAGCGAAATCAGTTGTTATGTTCTTGATCTTCTTTGCGCGAGAGTTATAACAATCCATGGTCAAATTGGAGAAAAAGAACATCGCAAGCAGGCTGAATACTAGCACCTCCTTCACGGCTGCCGCGCCTTGGTGAGTGATCATTGTAGTGCGATCACAAAACCAGGATTCAGACGCAACCCGTGATGCACGCAACTCATAATGTACGGGTCCCATCAGGTACATTAATCTTCCCTAGGAGAAATGCTACTATTGTACATCACCTACGGGCTACGGGGAAGAATAAGACAACGAAAGATGGCAGTGCAATGGATGGCAACGACCGACACTGAAACAACATCTTATCACCACTGCAACCGCTGTAACTCGGTCGGAGCATTTCTAACTGATCTCCTTAAAAAAATAACAAAGTATCCGGCCTAATAAATTTTGGTCGGTTCTAGCTGATCCACTAAAGTAAGCGAAGTAAAGCATAAATTTGCATAATTTTAACCTATTTTCAACCGAAATTTATATGCATTTAAACTCAAGTTTAACATAGATAGTCTTGACAGCCAAAGTTAAACATAAATTTAAAATTACACTAAACATAAGTTCAACAAACTTACTTAAACATAGACTGTAGCTCGGTTAGAGTATTTCTAACTGATCCCTTAAAAAATGACAAAGTATCCGGCCTAATAAATTTGGTCGGTTCTAGCTGATCCCCTAAAGTAAGCGAAGTAAAACATAAATTTGCATAATTTTAACCTATTTTCAACCTAAATTTATATGCATTTAAACACCAGTTTAACATAGATAGTCTTGACAGCCGAAATTAAACATAAATTTAAAATTACACTAAACATAAGTTCAACAAACTTAAACTTAAACATAGACTACTCTCGGCCATAGTTGAGGTCGAGCCAATCCTTCCTCGTCAGGCCACCACCAGTGAGAGCCGGGTCCGGGCCGGTGCCGTCATCAGGGAAGATGCTCCGCCACTCCTCGACGTTGAACGCCTCCTTCTCGCCGCCCTCCTTGTCGCCTTCCACCTTGTCGTTGAAGATGACGATGACCTCCCCGTCATTGACGGCGAATTATCGACCGCTGCGCCTTCACGAGCTCCGGGTACTACCGACAGAGGTCCTCCATGTACGCCTCGGCGGCGGCCTCCACCTCGAGGCTCTCCCTCGCCTCTCGGTCCTCCCGCGCCATCGTCGCGCTCACCACCCCTGGCTCTGGCAGGACGAGGTGGACCGGCGTCGTCCCGAACGGGGAGTTCAGCCGGGCAGCGGTGCCATGGTACCAGACTTGCCACCGGTCGCACTCCATGGCCACGAGCTCCGCCATGTGGAACGAGACGATACACTTCTGTTGGTGGGTCTCCCGGCCGGTGATCTCCGCCATCCACGTCCCCCACGAGCGTTGTCGGACGCCGAGGTAGGTCCTCGTCGACGGCCGTGGCGGAGGGAGCTTCGGGAAATCGGCGAATCGGGTGGGAGCGGGCGGATCGGGCGACCGGCGGCGGCTCGAGGATGCACCGACGGACGACGACCCGCCGGCATGGAGGCACGGATCCGCGTTACGGATCGAAGGCGAGGACCTCTGGCCACTGCGTCCGGCCATTGGGAGGAGAGGGGGCGGCGGGGAAGGGCGGGGGACGCGCCGATGGCGGGACGAGGGGAAGAAGAGGAGGCAGAGGAGAGGAAGGGAGAGGGAGAGAAGTTTTACTAGGCCGTCGAGCGGTGGAGTAAAAATAGAGAGATTTGCAGCGGCTGAGTAAATTTTTCACTCCACTATGATGTATTGGGGATCGGTTAGGTCCCGGTTAGAGGAGTAAAACTGCATTCTACTCCTCTAACCGGTTATAAGGGATCGGTTAGAAATGGCCTTAGCCCACCTTGGCCGGCTTACATCATCTTTATGGTAGAGATTTGCTAAAGAAGTTTTGTTCTCGGCTTTGTGCCTGCTTCTCCGGGCCTTCCATTCTTGGCGTAGATATCACGAGCGACAGAATCAAAGCACCTTCTAATTTTCATGTTGGACCTGGATTTCGGAAGAATGGATGGTCTAGAGCTTTTTGAGCAGTAAGGCACTCTGAAGGCTAAAACCTTAAAAGACCGTATAGAAATTAGAAAGTCTGCCGGGGGAAGAATGACTTTGAATGGTCAGCATTTCTCGCAACCAAATCCTCAAGTTGCACATACGTCAGCTGAATCATCTTCATGTTAAGGACTGGTTAAGTGGAACTTATTTACTTTTTGTATTTACACCCCAACAAGCCCAAGTAAAACTATTGTGTTATAATTAATTGCGGGCAAATTTTAGCATATCCTCCCTCTTACCTTTCCTTTTCACGTGAGAGGTAAATAAGTTCATAACAGATCTGAGTCATTGATTTGATTAAGTGGTGGTCTGATTAACTCTTACCTTCTTACCTCCAATATGAAAAGAGGGGATAAGTATGCACTACCGTATATAGTTTTATAGGTAACTTAAGCCATACACAGTTGCTTGTGTAAGTAACTTAATCCATTAACAGTATTCTTATAGGTAGAGAACACAATCAAAAGCTAAACTAGGGATAGAAAAGATGAACATGTTTTTTGAAAATTGGTAGAGAAGGATGACCAACAAAACGAAAAAGGCATAATCAGGGGAATCACTACGTGTCCCTCCCCCAGATAGTCCTGAGTTGATGAACTGCATATTCCAAGTGAATACAGTGACTTATTTTTTTTTCTAAAAAGAGGAGTACCCGGTCTCTGCTCTCTGCATCACATGATGCATACAACCATTTTATTAAACGTGAATCGAGTTCAAGTCACCGAGTACCAGATAGTAATACAAATAAAGGTAGACACAACCACGACTAGTCGGACCCGGGATTACATAGTTCATCCACATAATTTACGAGTGACTAGCGCCAAATTGGTTGAATAAACCCAATGTAACCATTTCCAGCCGGCTGCAACCAGAGACAATAAGCGCCCGTGCATCCTGCAGTGATGATCACATACAGATTAAAGGCTTAGCCATGTAGATAACCTACAAGAATTAGGAGTAGATGATATGTTAAAACGCCATCATTCCTCCAATTTCATATTGCCCGGAGAATGGCACAAACTCCCACGCGGATTTGGCCCTTCAGTTTATGATGAAATATCATCCAACTAGTTTTTAAACAAATTTGGCATACTTGTTGGCGGGACTAAATTGTAGGAGTATGTAACATGAAACGTGCGCGAGATCACGGTAGTAACTGGACATGACAAAAATAAATGATGAATTTTCTCCTCTAATCACAAAAACAATGTTTCTTGCTACCTTGCTAGTTACGCTCAGGAAGGTTGCCATTGGTAGAACTAACCCCCTCTGCAAAAACCACATGAAAACTTTGATCTTGGAAAGGAATTTTTATTTTTCAAATATGCTTTCTGCGCAAAATATGTCCAGAATCCATAAGATCCGCATAAAAAGTTGTCAAAAATTTAATCACATATTTGTAAAATATTAAACCCGCATATAAAAATGTTTCTGATGCAAACAAAAAATATAGAAATAAAATGAAGAAACCAATAAACAAAAAACATAGAAAAACAAAGAAAAAACAAAAAAAAGCGTCAAAGAAACAAAAAATAAAAAAACTGGTAAAAACTGTGAAAGAAACGAAGGAAAACATAAATCCGAAGAAAATCATCAAGAAATAAAAGAAAACCGAAAGAAGAAAACAAAATAAAACGGGCTGGCCCATACACACGGAACCTTCAGGCGAGACAGATGATATCCTCGCTATAAGCGAGGGGACCTCTACTTGCGCGCGGGCGGGGACGCCCCCTGCTTTTTCTATAAAACAAAATCCAATTTTTTTTAAAGGAGCATGAATTCAGAATTATTCATGATTTCCAAAAATATGTATGGGAATTCAAAAATGGACACGGTTTAAAAGAATTTTCACGAATTTGTACAAAATATTCACAGATTTGTAAAAATGTTCATGAATTTGAAAATTATTCATGAACTCAAAAAAAAATCTTGATTTTAAAGAATGTCCACGACTTCAAAATAAATTCTTGAATTTGAAAAATGTTCAAAATTTAAGAGAAAGTTCACGAATTTAAAAAATATTAACGACTTCCAAAAATTGTTCAGGAATTTAAGAAAATGTTCATGATTCGTAAAATGTTCACAGTTTAAAAAATAGCAAATTCGAAAAATGCCCACAATTTAAGAGAATGTTCAAGAATTTATGAAACATGCTCACGAATTTCAAAAAACTATCATGATTTTGAAAAACTGTTCGTGAATTTGAAAACAACTAATGATTTCAAAAGAAAACATGATTTAAAATTGTTTACAATTGAAGAGAATGTTCACGAATTTGAAAAAAATGATTTCCAAAAAAATGTTCATGAATTTAAGAAATGTTCATGATTTCAAAAAGTGTTTAAAAATTTAAATGATTTTTGCAAATTCGAAAAAAAATGAAAAGGAAAGAGAAAAGATAACATAAAATAAAAACAAAAGGAAATAAATAATAAAGAAAAACAAAAAAAGGTTGGAACCAAACCCAGAAATGGGTCGGGCAATACCATAATACACGCGTGAGGGGGGGGGGGGGGGGGGGGAACGCGTGTGGTCGCTAACCTGCGAACCGCGTACCAAACGAGATATAGCATTCGAGTCACTCATGTAGGTGAAGGCGCGGCTTTACATGGCCCGACATCAAGCTGGCAATGGTTAACTGTTATCCGCATCCCCGTGGGTAAGTACTCTATCAGGGGACGGGGATGTGCCAGCTTTAGTGCCCACGGGAAAACTGGCGGGTCAAATACCTTACCCATCGCACAAGACGGAATGGGGATGGGATAGCATTACCCGTGCTCGTTACCGCCTTACCTGTGAAGGCCTTCCATGTGGGATCTATAATTAGTAGAGCCCAAGTAATTCCCGCCCTTACACAGCCAAATTTCCACGTATCCTACCCATTTGACCAAAAATCCCTAACCTAGCCATAACATATTGCTTATTGTGCTGAAATGCTATTTTTTTGTACTAAAATACTATCGAAGGTTGTTGTTAATTGACTGTATTGTTATTCCTACAGGGATAAAGAAAACCCGACGGTAATGGGGACGAGAATATTTTTATCCCGCGAGCGGGTATGGGGATGGGGACGGGCGTAGAAATGTTGTCGCAGGGACGGGGATGGGAGTCCGGTACCCGCTTGGTTAATTCCCATTACGATCCCGATCCCGACTACCTAGTAGCGAGTAGCGTCGTGAACTTTGCGCCTGGTTTCAATAGATGTTATTTTTTGTTTTCTCCTTTTTAAATCGGATTTTGAGAAGAAAAATCCCAAATTCAACAAATGATTTTTTAATTTCAACAAGTTCATAAAATTGAAAAATGTTAGAGAACCTAAAAAATCGAATTCAAGCAACGTTAACTAAATTGAAAATTGTTCTTGATACTAAAAAAAGTTGAAGTTGAACAATGTTCACGAAATGCAAAAGAAATATGAAATTTAACAAATGTTCATGAGTTTGAATTTTTTATAAATTTAAATGATGTTCAGGAATTTAGAATAAATATGCAATTAAAAAATCACAAATTCAGAACTGATCATGAATTTGAATATTGTTTATGAGTTCACGAAAAAATTGATAATTCGAAAATTAAATATGAAAAGAAAAGGAAGAAAAAACAAAATGACAGGGAAAACACAAACGAAAACGATGAAGAAAAAAAAAGTAAAGAAAAAATAACCTAGTCTGAAATCTTTTCAAAACCGCCTCGGAAGCTCCCGAAAACTTCACAAAAATGCTCCACGAGAACTCTTGTATCCCTTGATGGTTCGGCCCATGAACGAGATGGAGTGGACAATCTTAATAATATGTATCCCAACAGGCCATATATATCAATCGCGTTTTCATCTATACATATTAATAAATGGACCGTGCTACGCGTCGGCCGGCCGGCAAATCTTTTAAAAAGATCCACCGGGTTTCAGGCCGTCAGATCTGACACGGTCTCGTGGATGAGCGTCATCTTCACTTTGCAACATGATTGGTGTTGCGAGAACCCTTTTGCAACAAAGGTCTTGTTGCGGAAATGTTTGCAACAAAGACTGTGTTGCGGGTTTTTTTGCAGTAGAGGCATTGTTACAGTTTTTCGAGAATTTTTTTTGCAACACAGGTTTTCTTACATGATTTGTTTCTTGCAACAAAGGTCTTATCGCAGATTTGTCTTTGCCACACAGGTCTTGTTGCATAAACGTCGCCGGTAGGGGTTAGCAAAAGCAAATACAAACATGTGTGGTTGGATCATGTGGGATCCAACAAGTGTGTGAGCGGCGGAATGATGCGCGGGATCGATCGGCTAAACTAAATGATTTCTCGTAATAAATTGAGGTAATAAAAGCAAAACGGCTCGTGCGTTGCAACGGAAGAAAAAAAACATAATCTTCGATAGCCATGACTATGTTTTGTTGCATCACCGAAATGTACTATCACTCTCATTTTAAGGAAATCGTGAACAACTTTTCAAAATTCTGAATATTTTTTAAACTCGTGAACATATTTAAAATCATGAATATTTTCCGTCTTCGTGAACAATTTTACAGATTTTAGAACATTATCTAAAATCATGAATATTTTAAAATTAATGAACATTTATACTATTTGTACGCATTTTCCTAAAATTGTTAAAAAAACTAAACATTTTTCTGGAATCAGAGAACATTTCTAGAGTCAAGGAACATTTTTCTGAAATTGCTGGAACAATTTTTTAAGTTCACAAACACTTTTTTGATTTAATGAACATTTTTTGAAATGCATGATCATTTTTTGAATCAGCGGACATTTTATGAATCAATAAACTATTTTGTAAGCACGAGCGGTTCTTGAATTTTTAGGGTATTTTTCAATTCACCAATATTTTTTGAATTGACGAAATGTTGTTCAATTTATTACTATCTTTTAACATATGAGCTTTTAAAAAATCATGAACACTTTGAATTTTTCGAAAAAACAAATTCATAAATACAAACGTTGTTTGAATATGCAAATATTTTCCAAAATTCATGAAAAAAAATAAATCCACAAATATTTAAAATTAATAAACGTTTGATTTAAAAACTTTCATTTTTATTTTAGGCACTTTTTTTGTAGTTCCAAATGATTTAAAGTAGAAGAAGCGAAAACTGAAAAGAAAAACGAAAAATAAAAATAAGACACATGGCCGGCAAAACAGACGTGCTGCTTCATCTCCCAACGTTTAGAGCGTGGGATAAGAGGTTCCTACTCCATGGGCCGACCCAGACCGGAATTCCCTGTAAGAAACCTTTTTTTAACGCTTTGGTGGGTAATATTTTACGACTTGAAGGGTAATTTATATGACATACCGTAAGAGGCAATAGACTTTTTATTATTAGGTATCGACTAGCAAAACAGTCCGTGCATTATAATGGGAGAAAAAAATCATAATCTTTAATGGCCATGACCATATTTTGTTGTATCACCGAAATACACTATCACTCTCATTTTCATAAATTTGTGAACAATTTTTGAAAATTCAGAACATTTTATAAACTCGTGTTTATTCAAAATCATTAATGTTTTTCAAATTCTTGAACATTTTTACAGACTTTCGAACATTTTGTGAAATCATGAATATTATACTATTTGCAAACATTTTTAAAAATGTGAAGAAAAAATAAACATTTTTCGTGAATCAGAGAACATTTCTAGAATCAACTAACATTTTTTAAATGTTCATTTAAATTAATGAACATTTTATACTATTTGCAAACATTTTTAAAAATGTGAAGAAAAAATAAACATTTTTCATGAATCAAAGAACATTTCTAGAATCAACGAACTTTTTTTTATTTTCCCTGACATTTAGCGTCCAGGAGCATTTTACGTCCAGGAGCAAAGGCGCTCTGCTCAGGGGAAATAATATCATCCAGTATAGGCCTCAACCGGTTCACCAGACATTTAGCCGCCTCCTTGTAGATGACATTACACAAGCTGATAGGGCGAAACTCCGTAAGCCTCTCAGGGTTATCCACCTTCGGGATGAGAACAATAGATGTGTTGCTCACCCCCCCCCCCCCCCCCCCGTCCATGCATAATCCCTGTCCGGAAGAACTCCTTGACCCCCTCAATTACCTGTTCTCTCATCACATCCCAATTACGCTGGAAGAAGCGGGCGGGGAAGCCATCCGGTCCCGGTGCCTTGAGCGGTCCAATCTGAAATAGAGCATCGGCAATTTCCTTTTCTGAAAAATCTGCACACGGTCCATCATTCATGCGGTCAGACACACGAGGTTTAATTAGATCAATTACTAGATCCACGCTAAGAGAAGGGTCAACAGCAAAATGTTTGGCAAAGTATGATATAGACATGGCCGCCATGGACCCATGGTCCTGATGCGTGACACCATCATCGTCAATGATAGCTTTAATACGGTTTTTGCGTGCCCGCCAAACAGCCTTCCGATGAAAGAACTTGGTGTTGCGGTCGCCTTCTCGCAGCCATGCAATGCGGGAGCGCTGCATCCACAACATCTCCTCTCTGTAGAGCAGCTCGTTCATCCTGTCAGTCGCCTCTCGTATCTCATTTCTATCTGCATTCATAGACATAAGCTCCTCAAGGCGAGAGCAAGATTTTTTAATTTCCTTAATGACATTTCCAAAAAAATTGCGGCTCCACTCTTGCAATTTCTTCATCATATTCCCTAGTCTAGAAGTAACATCCCCAAGATTCAGCATAGAACCCAACTTAGTCCAAGTGTTCATAATTACCTTAGGGAGGGAGGGTTCCCGTTCCCACATGACCTCGTACTACCAGCATCTCCTGCCCTCTTGTTGGTGCGGCTCTTCTAGTGCGCACTTGAGGAGGATGGCCAGGTGGTCGGAGCTCGCTGCCACCAAATGCTCCACCCTTGCATGGGCGAAAACATACATCCCTCCAAGCATTATTAGCCACAACACGGTCAAGGCGAACCTTGACGTTAGCTCGGCCTCCTCGACGATTATCAAAGATATAAGGGAAGCCTGCAAAATCGATATCACCCAAACCACAAACTTCAAGGACGGCTCAAAAATCAAGCATCTGACCTGCGGAGCGCGGTGTGTCGGAGAAGTGCTCAAAACTCCACATCGCTTCGTTGAAATCACCCACCACGACCCACGTCATGCTGGCCTGTTGGTGGAGATTACGAAGCATTGTCCACATGCGATAATGGTCCTCCGTCCGAGGCTCGCCGTAGACGCAGGTAAGCCTCCAGGGAGGCTCACCCGCCACACCAATCACATACGCATCAATATATTGTTCATTTATTTCTTTTACATCAAGATTCACTGACTCATGCCAATACAGGGCAAGACCACCACTAAGGCCATTACAATCGCAAGCATCAAAACCTCTTAAACCTAACCGAGCACGAAGTCTCTTCATTTTATTTTTTTGACTGCCTAGTTTCACAAAGGAAGACGATACCAGGGGATTGAGCATGCACCAAGCTCACAAAGATCATGAACTGTCCGAAGGTTACCACCTAAATATTTGGTTGCTAATCAATAAACCCACCATGCCCCTTTACCTCAAATCCTATCAGCTTATATACATTTGAGAGTTGCAAGAATTAGCAAGCCAAAGGACCAACAAAAACAAGATGATGTATGGGTGTAAAAGATTCGCGGGGAAAGTAGCGTGAGAAAACTCACGCATTAGAGAAACAAAGAGGTTAGCAGCCGATGGCTTGGTTGGCTACAGAACAAGTAAAAGGAGAGAGGCACGATGCTTCCATGGGAGAAGAAAATTTGAGCGAAGCTTCGGAGTCACGCCTCCTTCTCCCCCTCGCGTCGCTCCCGCGGGCGACCAAGGGGGCAACCCTAGCCGCCGGCGCCTCGGTCCCCCGCCTCCCCCTCTTCTCCCCTCGCCGCCGCCGGTCCGCGCCCCCGGGCGAAGCCTGGTTGGTGCTGGCGGCGGCGGGGCCGCTTCTCCTCCTCGTGCGGGGACTTGGCGCGGGCCGGCGACCTTCGGCGGTGGCGCAGCACTGGTCCGGGGCGCGGCGGCGCATGGGCTGGCTCGGCGGCGGTGCTGCGGTGCCTTGTCACATGCGTGGAGGGCTGGACTTGGCCGGGGCTTCATCCTGTGGAGGCGGCGCCCGGCGGAGGCTCGGCCCAGATCTGGTCGGGCGCGCGCCTGGTGCGAATCCCGTCGGCCGGCGGCCTGATCTGGATCCAGGTGACGCAGGCTGCGGGCGACGAGGGCGGCTGCTGGGGTCCGACTTCGGGCTCTCGGCGGGCACGCGGCGGTGCTCCTAGGGCAGCGGTGGTTCCGGCGCCGGCGCTACCTCGGGCGGCGCTGCTCCGAATGGTGAGGAGGCGGTGGCGCGGCCACTTGGCTGCGAGCTGGCGCGATGGTTCGCGGCGGCGCCCTCCCGACCCAGATCTGGGCCCTTTGGGGCCCTATCTGGGTCTGGGCGGGCCTGGATCGGCTCTGCCCGCGACGGCTCCGGCGGACGGAGGTGTGGCTCGTGCGAAGGGTTGCGGAATCGGTGGCGCGCCCACTGCAGCGCAGCAACGGGAGCTTCACGAGCCATTGACAGCTCGGTCGGGCCATCGTGCCTGGTGTGCTCCCCTTGCTGCGTCCGGTCGGTGACCGCCGAGAGCGGTGGAGGTTGTCCCCTCCCGTGTGGCTGCTGACTCTGCCGCTCCTCGTTCCTGGCTACTTCCTCTCGGCCCCGTCGGTCCCGCTTCGATCTCCATGGTGAGACGGCGGTGGTTTCTCCTAGACTGTGGTGGCGCATGTTGGTGGGCGGCAAGTTTGGTGGAGCACGACGGATCGATCGGGGTGGGGGTGTGTGGCGGACGGGAGAAATCCTTGTCAGCGTGGCTGGCACCGACGCGGCGACGCCCATGGGCGTCGTCGTTCCTTCCTGAAGGGCGTCGGGGGATCCCACTCACTCTCGCCCCACCGCGTACGGGGGAAACCCTAGGAGCAATCCGGGCAGCAGCGTCGCCATCGTCGCTTTCCTTCCTGAAGGTGCTGCTGTTATGCGGTGATCCAAAGTGCTAGGAGCGTGGTGGATATCTTCGGAGGGCGCAGCGGTTCGGGATCATCATCGTTTTCGTCGATCCAGCTCTGTTGTCATTCTTTTCTTTTAATTTCTCTTTTATTTCTTTTAGGCATACATGTGTTGTCTACCCCAGCAGTGGGATCTTGGCTGTATCTGATGGTTGCTATATATATATATAGCGGGGCGAAAGCCTATTTCTAGAGGAGAAAATTTGAGCCTCACGGATGCATGCATATAATTGGTCTCAATTAACGGAAATGGCTCAGAGCTCAAGCTCGGTTTACTTCGCCAAGACGCACGCAGCTAACCGAGCAGCCGAAACCATACGCGAGCCTACCGATTTTTGATTATTTTGTCCAATAGAGAGCTAGCTCCGCTAGCAAGATTGATTGATATAGTGTGGGTTACTAAATACACATGAGCCATCGAAAAGCTGGAGATTGATTGGCTAGAGAGGGCATGGACAACAATGTAGTATGTGTTTTGTAGCATTTTCAACCTAGCATGGTTGTTTTCCTCTGATACATGCTAAGTGTAGACATGCTGAGTACATGCAATTGTTGTTGTTTGGTAGCGATGTATGTGCTAAGACATGTTAAGTTGAGACTCTGTTTGGCAGCTTGCATCTGTTTAGACATGTTGTCGTAGTACCCGGTATTTTCAAATAAGTGAACAAAACATTTCAAAAATGTGAACAATTTTTTGAAACATGAAAAAAACAACATTTTTGAAAATTTAAACATTTTTGAAAATTCAGAAGTTTTTTTTGAAAATTTTAACAAAAATTTAAAGTTTGATCTTTTTAACATATTTTGAAAATCTAAATATTTTTCTTGAAAATCAAATTTTTAAAAAATTCCAAACATTTTTTGAAAATTTAAACAAAATTTGAATTTCTGTACATTTTTTGAAAATTTTAACATATTTTGAAAATCTGGACTTTTTTGAAAAATTAACGAATTTTGGAATCCTGGGCATTTTTTGAAAAAATGAACAAAATTTGAAAAACTGAACATTTTTTGTTATTTTGAACATTTTCTAGAAATTCAATTATTTTATAGAAATTCTGAATATTTTCTGAAACACATTGTCGCTCGCTTCGCTCATGCATGCTGACCAACGAATGGCTGTTGAGGTGTTCTCTCTTCATACATGTTAAGAGGGTATTTGGGTTGAGGCCATGCATGCTGAGGAGGCCCCGTGCAGGCTATCAAACACCCAAAAGTGAGTCGAGGAGGAAACTTTTGAGCTCATTCACCCTCTATGCACTCTACCAAACACACCGACGCTCCACATGCTCCATCAACGCCGTCACGGCCAGTTGCTACAAATGCATGCGCTTATGGTTTGTGAGAGTCGGAACTTAAATATGGAAGGATGGAAGAATACCAAAACTGTCAACTTCTTTCCTTAAAAAAAGGGAACCGGCGGAAGATAAAAATAACGTAGTCGTTGGACGTCAAACGAGTGACGAGGGGGCACAGATCGGAGCATGGGGTGGGAGCATGCAAGCCCCGTTCAGGTGAGAGTGGCTAAAACACATTTAACGAACCCTCTAATAATGACCTTACCCGGCAGAAATTTCAAATCTTTAGAGCATCTCCAACAGACGCCCAAAAACAGCTTCGCGCGCTAAAATTTTGTTGTTTTGGGCGCCGGACAGCTCCGGCGGAGGGTGTAAAATACTGCAGGCGTCGCAAAGTTTTGGGCAGGCACTAAAAAGCGCTATCGCAAGCTGTAAATTTAGGGCGTCGGATGGCGCGCGCTTCACAGTTTGCACTGCGCGGTTTTTTGGGCGCTCGTTTTTGGGCATCTGCTGAACCAATGTTGGTCCCGACGCACTAAAATTGCTACAGTGATGTGCTAAAACTATTTTAGGGTGCGGAATTTTTGTGCGTTTGTTGGAGATGCTCTTAAAAAAGAAAGAAGGGCCCAGAACAAAGAATATTGAAGGCTGTGAAATGAGAAAAATAAATCTGACATCAAATAACCGGTAAACAAAGGGGATTTATGAGCTGTGAAACGAAGAAATTAAATCTTCCCTTCGATGAAGGAGATGATAAATAAATGGTCATATTGTTGCGAAGCATCTCAGGATTTAAGGACTATGAATCTCTTTTATTTGCCGGATATTTTGAACACTCATCTAATAGATGATTGTTCTGCAACTTCTTGATGTGAAGGACCTTGGGATTTAAGGACATGTATGAATCTCTTTTCATTTGTCAGATATTTTGCACACCTATCTAATAGATGATGGTTCTACAACTTCTTGATGTGATTTTTGGTGTATGAAAACTGAAAGTTAATCGTTCCTTTGATAAGAAATTTGAATCCTTAATGTGATGTCATATATCAAATAACTATTTAGTTTAGGATAGTATAATCCTACATATAGAAGTTAAAATGAATAGACAACATGCATTTTCGTGATTTTAATTTGTATGGTTCTTAGAAAGGCACTCCACTCTATGTTGTTTTTTAGAACTCTGGAATTTTGGTGGTATATAATGTGTTATTATGGTTTGAAGGAAAATAGTGGGAGAGGAGATGCAATTACACCTTTATAAGTTATACCTATGCTAATTCTTTTATGAAAAAACACTAAAATCATTTACCCTTTTGCTCCCAACAATTACACATATATCAACGAGACAAAAATAATACTCTTATATCTTTCTCGCGAAGAAGCAAAGATTGCTTATATTTTCATCAATAGAAGAGTAGAAAAGAAGTTACAGCCATGCATACGTGTGCGTGTATATATATGTGTGTGTGTGTATATGTATATATATATGGTGGCCGAGCTGCCTGCAGGCCGGTATCAGCCCCGTCACTGCTCCCCGTGATCAGGGCCAAGTGGGTATCCAGCTACTGTATTTGTCGGTATTTTGTAGGAGAGACCGTTACAAGACGACCGTATTTGCTAGCAAATAAAAAGTGCGGGCTCACGTGTACCAGCAGGCACAAGAGCGCTGCACAGCTGCATGCCTTGTTCACACGCACAGTCACAGGTACACGGCACGGGATCGAGTCGCGCAACAGCGATTGACGCCGAACCTCAAAATGTCTCAGCTTGTAATTCGACCTACGTTGACAAGGACAAAAAAAATGTTAATAGTGTTAAATTACTATTCGTAGAAAGCTCCTAATATTCCACATTCGCAAATCACCTTTTTACGATTTCTCAAAATGTACAGCGGTTTTTTCAGCTGATTTTTCAAAGAGTAGGAGACATATCCGACATCCTTGTCGTCTAAATAATTTCAGATTTTTTTCAAAATGCCTACATATGATTTTTTGTATTCCTACGGGTTGATCTCACGATAGGAGAACACTTTTTTTTATGAGCAGCAAAGTGAACACGTCCGAAGAAGAATTTCCATACTGAAACAGAGCATCGCTAAATTTTTCGACATCGACGACACTACGGGGTACAGGGGTTACGGTAAAACTCGGAATAACTTGTAGCAAATTACACGGGCTATTATTTTTCCGAGCATAAAAACCAAATAAAATCAACCATAGAAGTCTGCTTTCTGTGGCCCACATCAAAGTCTTAACTCGCCCATCCTGATCAACCTGGACATTGTATTTAAACTCGGATCTTCAGCTCGCATTGCGTTGAACACCTCTATTGTTTTTGTGGCATCATTTTCTGATTGCTCTCTGTTAAGCTTTCCACAAAGAGTTATCAGAGATATCTTTGTAAATGGTACCTTCTTCACAAATTCGAAAGAACTGCCAACTACGATGTAAACCTTGCTTAGGCTTATATTGTTTTCCCTCAGCTGCTTCACTAAGTCTTTGGTGTATCTATCTATGTGTCGGTGCGACTTCCAGGGCAACTTCTCCATACAGTTAACTGAGAGTGCATGGTTGTGACCTGTCTTGTGTTCACATATGTACCACCCATTGTCTTCAGACCTTAGGACCCGCATCAACGCACCGCAACCGCACCTTGTCAAGCGAATATTAGATTGCAACGACTTA
Source organism: Elymus sibiricus (assembly GCA_039707655.1). NCBI lineage: Eukaryota > Viridiplantae > Streptophyta > Magnoliopsida > Poales > Poaceae > Elymus > Elymus sibiricus. The sequence continues at coordinate 442,215,147 of CM077667.1, read as the reverse complement.
CCCTGCAGAGTTTTCCCGAGAGAAAAACATTAGAGAAATTGAATGGCAAAGTACGTGTATGAAGCAAAAAAAATTGACATAGTGAAACATCCTCATAGTACAGGCGCACACAAATTCCTGCATGCATTTTGTCCGATAGACGTTCAGCCTGCTTTTGGCGTACCTGACACCAAAGCCAGTCTCCCATGAGTATAGGTTGTAAAACTCATACGCTTCTTCAACCGAATCAAAGCTTGTCCCGAGTGCCGGATTAACAACAGTGCCAACCTTGCTGTCTGCCTAAGCTCGCATCGAAGCCTCAAGCGCAGGGACTCTGCTTGGGCTGGCGTCCCTCTCTACCGACGCTTTGCCAATCCTTTTTTTTTTTTTTTTTTTTTTTTTTTTTTGCGAATAGACGCTTTGCCAATCCTAATACTGTAGTTTTCCATAATGTTTTTTTATCAATGTATGTATATACTTGTCGAGACTCGAGGTAAACTAATTGATTATAAAGATTTTGCGCATTTTTTGTTCACTGCCCCACAGAGATAAAAACAGAACAATTCTTAAAAAACAATGTTCAGCAGACAAAACCGAATAACAAATTCTAATATATCACGGTACAAACTAACTGGAAATTGCAGCATAAAAAAGCTAGCATCGGTGTTGTGATAGTGGGAATATTTTTTGTTTGTCACTCCATGGTCCAGTTCGTCCATCGGCGTGTTTTTGCTAGTGGTGAGTCCAAGCAAGCTAGCACAATGGCCTGAAGAAAAAAAGAGAACGACAGTGAGCCTGCGATTTGTACCGGCGTGTCCAGCAGGAGCCCTTTGAGTTGTTGATGACGACACCCTCTGCATCTCCATCCCCTCCCATATCTGCAGCGGTCCTATGCTGAGGAGCCGTGTCGTTTGTGTCACCGACCACCTCAATCTCTTCCACCTCTTGGATCTGCTCTTCTCCCCCAGTGCCATCCATGGGTTCAGAAGAGATCACATCGCCGGAGCGCCCGCGAGCTTCATGGATGCAAGCGACCACAGACTCGACGACATCGATGCCGCCGCCCAGAACATCACCCGCATCCACCCTAGGAACGAATCTGCAGCGCACACACGACTCTCATCCTGGTCAGATCTGACGAAAAGAAGAACAAATCGCAGGGAAATAAATCAACACAAGCCCAAATCATAATAGTTTTCTTTGCTTGCATGTGTAAGAACAGGGGAAATAATAGCAGATTGGCACTCACGCCCCGATTCGGCTTCTTCAAAGAAGAACTCGACCCATCCATGGCGAATCGCTCCTCCGACCAGCTGCTCAGGGGGAAGGAGGAAGAATGGTCTAACCAGAGCGCAACAAGCTGCGCTTTCAGGAGTTAAGCTACTTGTATCGCCAGATGGGCCCCACAAACCGGGATTTAATACCGCATCAGCCCAGCCTACCACCTGCTGCATGTGCTAGTTTTCAAATGAGCCCAGCAGGCACATTACGTGCTTGTGTAGCCACGCGCTCGAGGACCAGGTACTATAGTAGCACGCCAGCCCAGCGCACCCCTGTATTTCAATTTACCGGTCACCGTATAAACGCAGGGAAACAGACGAGCACACATCGCATTGCTATTTTGCACGGCGCGAGATTACGGCCTGCAGGCCGCTCGGCCACCAAAACGTCACTCTCTCTCTCTATATATATATATATATATATATATGGTCGCGCTATTCGTCATCCTGGGTGAGGAATAGTTATAAGAGTATATACAGGCTTTGTTGTTTTCAGTCTAATGCGGTATTTGTTGGACATACTCAAGGAACGCTGGCAAAAGAGTCAAGAGATACTCACAACCAGATAGGTTTACTAAATTGTCTCATTTTTATGTTTTTACGCAACACTACTTATCATGTCGTTTCTCGTGCGGTAACGTGAAATATTTCAAGGAGTTTGCTGACATTGTCAAGTGTTGTTGGGGACTTGGGCCATTGGGTTAGGGAAATGTGGTTTTTCTCTCTCATTACAACACACGAGTATGTTTTCTAGTCTATACGTACTAATAAAGGGAATATGTATTCTTGGTTCATTGCTACTTTTTAGGAAATCGCTTTATGTTGTTGGTAATCAACCCACAGTCTAGTTTAAAGTCAGATTTTTGTTTTTTGCATAACACCCTTGATGTTTCTGGTAATCAACTCGTGATCTAATTTTATGTCTGTTTTTTGCTGTTGTAGGAAATTCCTTGATATTTGGGTTAATCAACATGTAGTACATATCAAATACTTTTCAAAAAATGTTCATATTTTTTAAACCCGAACTTTGAATTTAACATGTTATATATGAAATTTGATTAGAAAAATGTGCAAAATCTAAAAATGATGTTATTTTACCTGTTAACCATTTTAAGAAATTGCTATTTGGGATGCAACCTTAATCAATAGGGCATGATCCGTCCTTCTTTCATATCCAGGCCGATTCGGATTGTAAATGAACACCTAGTATTGAAGACGAAAAAACCCATCTATAACCATACATGCAAGCCTCGCCAAAACCTCACAAGAAAAAATACAGATTTCTCATGTTAGGCCGAGAGAGACGCCTTAAGATTGCAACATTCACACGCATTGTGATTTTATGGGCAATTGAGCATCGAGCACCGTCGACGAGGGTGGGAAGAAGGATAAGTGTCAACACAGATGGGATGCCATGTGTTCAAATAAAGGTCGTGGACCTATTGAGGTCTTTTTTTAGACGAACCTATGAGGATCTTCAGTTATGATTATTAGATTACGACAGTGTGGTATTTTTTTCCTTGCAACACACGTGCTCTTTGTACAACTCTTCTTTTCGAGAAAACACGTTTATCTTCGGGAGCGCATGTGTCTCGTTGTGTCTCGCACTCTAGCTCACCTCATGGACGTCATAATGAGCCATCTCAAATCACGCAGGAACATGTACAACAGTTTTTGTTTGTTTTATCTTTCTTTCGGCTTATATTTTCTAAAATATTGTAAAAAATATATTCAAAAAACTTAATGTAATTGCATTATATTAAATGATTTATGTGATTTGACGCACTGTAAAGTTATTTGTTAATGAAATTTAATAATATTGATATTGTTCAAAATAGAAACTTCATGACATTTCATGAGTTTCAAAAGGATATACAAGGTATTTTGAAAAATATATACATTGTAAAAAAACTGATATATGAGTTTGGAAAAATGTAAATTTCATTTTTTTAAATGTGCATGCATTTCAAAATTATGTTTACGACATTTTAAAAATTATTATGCATTGTAAAAAAATGTTCAAATAGTTCTCAAAAAATGTTTTGTATCATTAAAACAAGGTTCTGTACCATTAAAATATTTCAACGTGTATTTGAAAAATGGTACATATATTTGTGAAAATGTTAAAAAAAACATGTATAAATTTTTTTGCTGCATAAAAATATGTACAATGTGTATGGAAAGTACTAGACATGAAAACACGTATTTAAAAAAATCATGTATTTAATATTTGTTAAACGTGTATAAAAAATGTTCTTGATGTACACGAAAAATGTACAATCCATATGAAAAAAATAGAGAGCGGTTGAAAAAAAGGAAAAAACTGAAGAAAACCAGAGAGAGAGAGAGAGGACCAAAAAATGAAAAAAATGAAAAGAAAACCATGCAAACAGGGAACACCATAAAAGAAGAACACAGAGCAGAAAAAAAACACCGCTGGCGTCGCGCAAAAGGCAAGTCAGAGCTACGTTTTGTAGTAGTAAGCGAGATGTTCTGCCCTGTGAAACAAACCCAGCAGTGGGGTGTAGTCTGGATCTGGCCCAGTAACAGAAACTCTCCAAGGAGCTAAATTAGTAGATTGTCTCAAAAAAATTAGCTAAATTAGTAGCACCCCTCAAAAAAAAAAGAGCTAAATTATAGTAGCGTAAAATGCGAATTGCTATGCTCTGTCAAACCGTGGCGTGTCCAGTCGCTCGTGCTTGACGGGGCAGCTTATCGCCAAACCAGACCCGGACCAGACGTACGTGCCCCTCGCACCTCACTGCGCTCATCCATCCATCCAAGAACAAAAAGAAGCCCATACGTTTCGCACAGGTAGGGTAGTTCCAAATTTCCAATTCCGGTTGCGTCAGTCGCCACTTGGATCGTTCTATGGTGCAAAGCGCACGAGTTTCTCAGAACCTGTGTGGACCGAGCCAAACGGGGCGGGAACCGGGAAGAGAGCAGCCAAAGCTCCACACGTGGTTCACGGCCGCCAGCAGCCGGAAGAGAAAGAAGTCAACAGCTGCTTTGCCTTGCCGTTCGCGTGGCCCCTTCCCCCGCGCAACGAGAGCCCAATCCAGACCCGATCGCTCTCGACCAGAAATTTTGATGAGAACTCGGCAGGGATTTCGGAGAAAAGAAGAGGTCGGAAATTCCACGGCCACAGCACCGGCGGCCCACGCCGCAGCGCATGGATCAGATCGGCGGTTCGTTTCCCTTCCCGGCAAACGCAAGGTTTTAAGGGGCCGGAAAAGGGAGGGTGATTTTTCGCGCACACGCGACGCGACAAAGTGGGAGGAGAGGAGAAATAAAGGATTTTTTAAAAAAGAGGGAGGGACGCAGAATAGCCGGCGAGCGGGCGAGGGAAGGAAGACAGGCGCCGCGGTGGTACACGCTGCGCCGCGCACGGAAGCCCAACCCAACCCCATTCGCCAGCCCCGGCGAGGCCGCGCCCCGCTCGCTCGTCGTGCTCCCCGTCTAAATCCCCATAGCCGGGCGCGGAATCGGGCTCCGAATCGGATCGCGCGCGCGCGCCAGGGGGGGAGGAGGGAGGAGGTAGGGAGAAATGCCGCCGGTTCCGGCCGCGCTGCTCCTCGCGGCGCCCGCGGGGCTGTCGCTGGGCCTGGCGCCCTGGCGGCCATGCGTGCGGGCCCCGCCGCCCAGGCTCCGGCTGAGGGCGGCGAGGATCCGGGCGGCGGCGACCGTCAACGGCGAGTTCGGCGGGCTCGGCAGGCGCCGCCTCGACGCCGGCGAGTTCATCGGACGCCTCCGGAACGTGCTCCCGGGGGGCAGCTGGTGGCGCCTCGAGGACGAGGACGCGGGCGGGGCCGGCCGCGCCGAGGCCAGCGGGGCCACCGCCGCCTCCGCGCTCAGCCGGATGTGGGCCCTCGTCGCCGCCGACCGATGGGTCATCTTCGCCGGCTTCGCCTCCCTCGTCTGCGCCGCGGTAATGCGGATTGCCTCGGCCACGCGGTTCGGATAAGCTTTCGTTGGTTGGTGTGGCGCTGACTGCTGTGTGGTCGTGGTCGTGGTTGTGGTTGCAGCTCTCGGAGATCGCTATCCCCCATCTGCTCGCGGCCTCCATCTTCTCCGCGCAGAATGGAGGCGCCGTCTTCTACCGGAACGCCAAGCTTCTGGTTGTTCTGTGTTTGATTTCCGGAGTGTTCAGGTCAGTTCATTTCTTCCTTCCAACAGTGCTCATATCTTGCATAGGATCACAATACAGACTATGGCTATGCGACTATCTGTTTTCATCGCATTTGGAGTGAAATGGACCACTTGGACGTTTCACTTTACATTAGCTGAGAATGCAAAAAAAATTGAAATGTGCTGCTAATGGGCAATCTAGGATTGGGGAAATGTTTTCAACTTTGACGAGCTTGAAAGCTGAGATGTTTCCAGTTGGATGAAGGGTAGTATTAGTAGGATCACTGTGAAATGTGACATTGTACATTGTGGATGCTGTGATAGAACCGGTACGATCGCTGTGAAACTAAACTTAAATTTCTGCAATGTACATTATCAACAAATGCACATGCACAGACAAGTTTGCAAACATGAAAATAAGGAGTTTTATGAGATAATCTGCACTGAACTAAAATTGTATGCCTTAAGCAATGGTTTTGTGAGTTATATTTGGGTTGCTTATTTAGCTCGTGTCCTCCTTTTGCAGTGGTGTGCGAAGCTGCTGTTTTGGTATTGCCAACATGATATTGGTAAAACCATGTTAGATTTTATGTAATTTCACAAGTCTATTCCTTCCAGGTTTCCCTTTGGTTTGATCAGGCTCTTACAATCATTATCTCAACTATTTTTCTTAGGTTAAACGAATGAGAGAAATGCTGTTTGATTCTATCCTTTCTCAGGTAAAAACAGAGGGGGAAAATATTGTTGCCTGAAGAACTAGTGCAAATAATACCTTTCGTTGCAATTGATGCAAATTTTCTCAACTCCATTGTATATTGTGCCAGGATATTGCTTTTTTCGATGAAGAAACTGTCGGCGATTTGACAAGTAGGCTTGGTTCTGACTGCCAGCAGGTGTCTAGAGTTATTGGCAATGATCTTAATTTGATTTCGCGCAATTTGCTTCAGGTGAAAAGGTTGTTTAGTATCTAAGTATACAATACTCACCACTGGCTTGAAAAGCTCATTTTTCATGTTGTTACTTTGTCACCAGGGTATAGGAGCACTGATTTATCTTCTAATCTTATCATGGCCTCTTGGACTGTGCACTATGCTTACTTGTGGGACATTGTCGACAATTATGCTAGTTCATGGACGGTAAAAACTTGTTTTTACTTCTCGTGTAGTTTATTTCCCCATTTTTTCTACTTGCTCCTTTCCCTATTATGTTGCTAGCGTGCAGCAATCTCGAGTAAATGCTACTCCTGCCGTCCCAAAATAAGTGTTGGGGTTTTAGTTCAAATTTGAGCTATTTTGAACTAAAACCCTGACACTTATTTTTGGGACGGAGGGAGTACATAATACATCCCCCATGTTTCCACATTTTATTGCTTTGCATCTTTGGTCATGTGAAAGAAATCATCATGATACCTTTGTTTCATAGGTATCAGAAAAAGGCCTCTAAATTCGCACAAGAGTTCACTGCAAGTGCCAATAATGTAAGTTTATGTCCTTTAATTGAAGTCTATTTGAGAAAGTTGCTCAAATATCTCAGTGATTCACCTAATGTTTATGTTATAAATCAGGTTGCTCAAGAAGCGTTAAGTTTGGTTAGAACAGTGCGAGTGTATGGGACGGAAAAGCAAGAGATCAAAAGGCAACCACTCTACCTATTTTGTCTCTCTTATATAGCATAAAGGTAACACTATGCGTGTCATAAAGCCTGTTGTACTTTCATAGGTATACGAAGTGGCTGGATAAGCTGTATGATGTGAGCTTTCGACAGACAATGGCTTATGGAGGCTGGAGCTTGAGCTTGAACTATCTGTACCATTCTACTCAGGTATTTGATATTGCTGTTCGGTTTTGTTAATATCTATATTAAAAATATAAGGCTCTGGTGTGGGCTTCTCATTGCGCTACTGATGAAGTATTCTTCCAAATAAGCTTTGTGTAGGTCCTTGCAGTTTTGATTGGAGGAATAGCAATCATGAATGGGAAGTTCACTGCTGAGCAACTGACAAAATTCACACTGTATGCCGAGTGGCTGATTTTGTCAACCTGGTGGATTGGAGATAATTGGTCCTCCCTGATGCAGTCTGTTGGAGCAAGTGAAAAAGTCTTCCGGTTGATGGATCTCTTACCTAGCAAGCAGCTTACCTCTAAAGGCAAGACTGCTTTTAACTTGACGCCTAGTTTCGAGTCTGTCTTGGATATTTTAATTGGGAGGATGTACATCTGTTCTGTAGTCTAAAGCATTTCATTCTTGCAGGCCTCAGGTTAGAGAAACTGGAAGGACGAATTCAATATGCAGATGTAGAATTTTCATATCCTTCAAGACCTTCAGTATGTTAATGCCTTCCTTCTAAATGCTTTTCGTTGTGACTTATGAGCACACAGATAGTAGAGTTCATCCTAAAGCTTGAGTGTTTTGTGATTATTATGAACTAAGTACGGGTTTTGGGTTCTGGTGTGGCCCTTAATTTGCAGGCACCAATTTTGAGAAGACTGAATCTAACACTCAATCCAAATGAAGTAGTTGCAATTGTAAGATATACAGGCTGATGCTTTCATATATCTGAATTTTCGCAAGTACTGATCTGTATCTGAATGTTCATATATGGTTTCTCATTTTAAAGGTTGGTCTTAGTGGAAGTGGCAAGAGTACTATAGTTAACCTACTACTTCAGCTATATGAACCTACAAATGGGCAAGTAAGCTATTTTGACCTCGCTATTGTTTCTGTCCCTTCTAGGAGCCAGTATTGCTGCTATGACACTTTGAACTTGAAACAGACTAGTTATTGGTCTGAACTCTGAAGTTATATTTGTGACTGATGCAGATATTAATAGATGGTGTCCCACTCAGCGAACTTGACACCAGATGGTTCAGGGAAAGAATCGGTTTTGTGGGACAGGTTCGGATCCAATTAACCCAGCAAAGTTGTCGCGCCAGATGAAACTTTGTTGTTATTTATAAGCATATATACTTGTTATGCAGGAGCCTAAGCTATTCCGGATGGATGTTAGTTCTAACATTAAGTATGGCTGCCCAAGAGAAGTTAGCCAGGAAGAAGTCGAGTGGGCTGCAAAACAGGCTTATGCTCATGACTTCTTAATGGCTCTTCCTGATGGTTATAACACCATTGTCGACGATGCTCTTCTTAGTGGAGGCCAAAAGCAACGGGTCGCTATTGCAAGGGCCCTTCTGAGGGACCCGGCTATCTTAGTACTCGATGAAGCCACTAGTGCACTTGATGCTGAGAGCGAACATTATGTGAAGGTAAACTCTTTGTGAACAAATTCAGTGCAATTAAAATGTACATGCTACTTATGAGTAGACTGTTAATTTGTCTCGCTGCCATGTATAGAGTGTAATCACAGAAGTTAGCACTGATCCTAAGGCTCGAAGAACCGTGATTATCATAGCTCACAGGTAACATATGCTTACTCTGGTGCCTGTTCATTTTGAACACGGAGAGTCGAGCTAACACCATTATTTGTTCTAGGCTGTCTACGATTCAAGCGGCCGATAGAATCATTGTGATGGAAAATGGTAGCATCGTGGAGGTATGTTCTCGACTGGTGTCAGAAACCCTAGGTGTACTGTTAATTGTTATATTTGGAGATGCCGTGGCATGCTTATCTGGCTGGCACATGAACACATTGCAACCAAAGATTTAACAAAATATAGGACATTTTAGAGACTTGACACAAGTCTCTAAAACTATTAGTTTACAGAGGGAGGCGTATCTTGACATAGTCTAAATTATATTTGTATGGTTGTGCAGGACGGAAAGCACAGCGAGCTTGTCAAGCAGAATGGATTGTATTCAAGATTAGCGCAGCGACAAAATGATGCTCTCCCGTAGCCTGAAATCACAGAAGGTGGTTTAGTCCACGCCGTGTTTTTTTCCAAGTGGAGCGGCAGGTGAGGGAGGCGTGTGTCCTTGGTGTATTCTTTACGAGTGACCATTGCCCGGTTGGTCAAATAATCGAGGTTGCCTCAAAGTTCCGGGTTCAAATGATCCACAAATGTCAACTAACCAAGCTAAATTAAAACAGTTTCTGCACAAAAAGGGTCAAAAGACAGCCAGTATCCGGCAATGGCGGTATATGGAGGGTTAAGGAAATTGAGTAGTCAATACATGATTCATTTAGTTACACAGTGTCAGATGCAACCTGTAACTATATATAAATATATATAGGCATTATGGACCTCGGACCATGTAAGTAACTGCTGTAAACATTTACTTGAATTTTGATAGAAACTTGTATATTCAAAGTACATTTATCTGCTTTGTTACAGTTGTTATCTCGCGGGTCCTGAAAATGCAATTAGACCGCTCTTGGGTTTGTGCTAAAATGCTGGCATTGCACTTGTACTATCTTGGGGTGTCTTTGGTTTGAGAATGAAGTGGAACGGAATGTCAGGATTGGTTCTGTTGCTGTGCTTGCTGTTTCCCAATTCAGTATTGGGGAGTTGAAGTGGAATGAATTTGGATTTGTGAGTTTGCAAGTCAAAAGGCATAACGCAAGTTGGACTCTACGGTAAGAATATGATCTTATTGATTCTATGTTTAAATAATCCAGCCTATTTAGTAAACATCAGTGCATCCACAAATGAAGGTGAGGTCCTACCACTTCAGGAAACATCGGTGCATAAAACATGAATGTGAGGTCCTACCACTTCTCTAGTACCAGGATTCTTGGCACCCACTACAAAATGACACCCAATTGTCCCTCAAAACTCAAGTTGCGCAAGAAAAACTCGGTCAGGATCTCAAGCAAAAGCATTTGCAGAACCCAAGCAACGGCGACTGCCCGAAAATTGATGGTGATCACACGTTCTTCCCATCTTCACATCAAGCAGTCTTCTGTTTTGCCGCCGTGTTGGAAAGATGAGATAGGGTCCTATGGCCGACGAACACAAGGAACACAACGAGGAAGCTGAGGTACTTCAGAGTTGTGAAAAGATCCAGCTGTTCCAACAGAAGAATGATAGTGAGCAAAGCTTTTATTAGTGCAACTATGTTCCACCACAAGGAAGATGCTAACCTTAACCCAGAAGAGAACATAGAGCAACAGTACTGCTCCAATTCCGGCATGGAAGAGTGATGCGAAAGCAGCCGGTCCTGGCAGGGAAGGGAAGTTCTTCAAGTTGACCCCCAGACGCATAAGCTACAAGTAAATGCCAGAAGCACATTATCAGCAACAATATGTTGAATAAGCATATTCTCAACAACTAGAGAAAGCAGTACAAAAGTGTGATAGCAATTGAAGAAATAAAGGAAGAGTAGGTTGTTGACTCACCCCAATCAAGAACCCAATGAAAGGCAATAGTGTGAGGCCAGTAAATGCAAGCGAGACTTGCTGTGGTGGCCTCTTCTCTGGCAAACGGAATATGTGTGATATCTCCTTCTGTGGCCTAAACTTTGCTAGCGGGTCAACAGCTTGTGCCGGAGGACGTGGGGCCTTTTCTGGGGCCTCTGGTAAGTCCAACTCCAGTTGGCCGAGGGCTCGTAGGAACGAATTTTCCTGAAGCAGACCGGAAAATCAGCAAGGCTAAACCAAACAGAAGTGTAGAATTATAAATGTGGCGGCATACCATTGAAGCATCACCGACTGAAAGCTCGAGGTCGTATGTTCCAGAAAGGTAGTAAAATTTCTCGACCAATCCAAGAAAATCCTACAGTATATTGAACAAGCATATAAGAAATCATGCTGTAATTCTTCTGGAACCATCAAGAGCTGAAGGCAGCAAAAACATGCAAATTAAGATATGTCAAAGTGATCTTCTGGTACTTCATCTCCACGTCTGACCACAGTAACATCATAAAATTCAAGCACAACAGGAAGATGCATCCACCATCTCAATTATACTTGTTGGACAATATTTACTAGGTTCATTTCAAATGTTTTGGCACCTGGATTATTTTCTTCAAACCTCACTTGCTCACAAAAATGCCAAGAAGTTTACCTCTTAGAGTTTCTTAAAGCTTCGCACAAAAGGTTGTTTGATTTGTAGGAATAGAAAGGTCACTTTGCACTCAATTTCAAATGAAAATTTTCATCAAGTGTAACCTCTTGAAAAAATGTCTATGGTCCATGAGTTCTTATACTTTCCCTATAATGTAGTCAAACACGCTTTGGTGTCAATTCCTATGGTTTCCAACATCGAAGGATATTCTAGGGGCCTGGCACTAGAATCCTGCGTTTTTCAGAATAGTGTGAATCAAAGAGCTCCTGAAAACAAGTTACATAACCTAGCTAGTACCTTCCATGTCAAAACCTCTGTCGGTGTATGTGTTTTCTGGATAATATAATGTACAGCCTAAAACCTAATGGAAACATTTGCCAAGAGAATGACAAGAGCAAAACAAACTCTGGAGTAGGTATACTCAACTAGAACAATTTTGAATTGCCTCGCAGAACCTGGCACCACAAATAAGTGTTCAACCTTGCTTTCATGCTTTAACTTCAAGAAAACCTGGCAACAAATTCGCTAAATTGGGTGAGGAAAAGAGCAAGTACTGTGCCATTTGAGAAAGAAAATGGAGTGTTATCGTGACCTGGTGGGGTTTAAATGTGCGTCCAAGTGGTGTAGACAGTTGAAAAGATAGACGTAACTTCTGCAGATGGTTCGCAGAGAGAGAAACTTTTGTATCTTTCAGCAGATCTAACCTGTAATGTCGGATTTGAAATTAGGCATGTAAAATAAGCTTTTTTTGCTATGAAATTAGAACCTAAATTTCCATTCCAATTTCCACATAACTTAACTAATATATTGTTCAACATCACAATACAGCTACACGACTGAAACAATGCAGGACATATTCCCAAACAAATGTCAGATGTGAAGAGAAGAACCACATGCTAACAAGTTAGGAAGTGTTATTCCAGATGAGAATAAACTTTAAGTGATCAAGGTTATAGAGGTTGCAATTACTTGGGTATTGGTGTCAGAGTTAGTTTATCTTTTAAATGTTGCTGTAAAACATGTTTTTCTAATGGCATGGAATCAAGTGGTTCGAAGAGCTTACTTTTGAACAGACTCCGCACTCCCAGCATCATTCTCAGAAATTCCGATTTCGGCCTTGTCAACTTTGATCAGTCCTGTAACAACGACAGACTCGGTGTTTCTCCCTCCAGTAGTGTAAATGGTTTCATGTTCTGAATCCTGAAGAGTGATCTTGAAGATCGAAAGGCAAAAACATTAGTAATGTAAAGTAATATTAGTCTATTTCATTATGTGTACATATCAAGCAAATTAATAAAGTTTACAGGTACCTCAAAAACTAGCGAGTACTTCCCAACATCTATTTTCAATGGAGTAATGTCCAAGTAATGAACATTGTTGTCAAGGTCAAACTGAAGTTCCTGATACCAGAAGGAAATGGATGTTAGGGAATGGTAGCTAAAACACGGACAAAACAATGGTGAACTATTATAATGAAAAAAGAAGTTCCAAGAGGTAAACACCAATCTAACTCTGTACCTTGCTGTCAGTGGTGATGACCTTGGAATCAGAGCCCAAGACTTGCACAAGATTCACTCTGAGCAAAGGTGCCGCAGAACCAAATACTGTAGTTACTTCAACCTGAAAGTAATATATATCAAGATGGAGTTAATTACACTGAGCTTCACACAACATACGTCAAGAGCAATACAGCGCAAGAATGCAGCTAAATGTGGTACAATTTTCACACGTACACCATATACATATTTTTAGCAGACACTATTGTTACTGAATCGCAACTACAGAAGTACCACATAGGATGCATGAAGGTTAGACATTACAGCATGCTTATATCGAAACAAGATAAATTCAAGTCTGCAACATTTAAGGAATACAAAAAGTGCTTGCAAGAGATAGAGTTCCTCACAGTAACAATCATTGGTGCAATATCAATATGCCTAATACCATTTTGCACTACAATGCAGAATAATATAATGGACAAAAAAAGAATATTAGCATTATATTTCAGACAAAATCAAAGAGACTAGAATGTGATAATCACCTTAAGCTGGTCTTTGGAGGTCAGTGACAGTACTTTGGAAGGAAGTGAAAGGATCAATGGAACAAAGATCCTGCATATTGTAGAAACGAAATAAGCATCACAGGGCAACAGAGATCAATAATAATGTGGGGGGCAAGTTTATCAAGAATGCTAAAAAAAGAGAGGAAAACGTACCTATTGTTTTCCAGGAGCGACAAGGACTCAATCTGATTAAAGCAATCCTTTGCACTACCTGGGAGCCCAATACCAAGGAAGAACTTTGCCAAGCCCAGTATTTTCTCACCAGGGATCTGTGGGTTGAGTGTTGTTGGTTATGGGAGGTGCTTAACATAAATTTAATGAAGATAACAAATTGAATGAACTAACTCACGTTCAATTTCCCAGAAACAACATTAGCAAAGGAGGTGACACCGCGTACTACTGAAGCAGAAGTTGTTATAGGGCCCTTGTATTCAGAACCATCAACATACTTCTCATCAAAATAGAAGGTTCCATCATCTGAGAAAACACATATCATAAGAAGCTATCAGCAGTAAGAGAACATTTTCACTTGGAAGTGGTTGCTTCGTAATGGAGAAGTATCAAAGTACACCAACTTAATAGTACTGCTAACTATCCAAACATGCGACTCAGTATGCCATAGGTTTAGCAATTTGGTAACTAAGTTCCTACAAGGTGTTAACCAGGCACCTTGACTCCTGGAGAACTCTGGCCAAGTTGAAGTTGATAAAATAGATTAAATGCCTGGTCTACCAGTGCCCTTAAAGCAATTTAACCAAATGTTCACGTCCAGCGAGCACAAAGAAGACGGTTAGAGAACATACCATAGCTCTTGATTGTGCCAAATAGCTTCACGATGTCATTTTTAACGACTCCTATCTGATGGCATATAATAAAATCAGGACCACCAATGGTGATAAACTTCAAATGATATACTAGTAAATAATGGCGCACATAACAAATTCAGAACAAACACATTTGACCGAAACTTGGAAGAAGCATTCGGCAAGAAATTGTACGAGCCAAGAAGAAAAGCAGAACATCGTACAGAGACATGGCTGCAACTCTTTTAAGATGATAGATCATGTCATGTGCATTTGTAATTCAGATGAATGGAGGTTGTGAGGTGTAATTAAAATGAAATAAGCTGAGGATAAACAACTTGTTATATACCAGTTTCTCTTTCGTATTGAAATCAAGCTCTTCCTCTTTTCAATACTTAATAACATATATAGTATTTAAGTGTATATTCACCCATATGTCTATATTACTTATGTATGTATAGGAAAAGAACAACTTAACAAGCATTGCTTGGGTATAAGGTTTTCACTGGCATTCAGTTCAACCCTCTCCCCGACACAAGGCTTTGTGACACAACATGCACTATATAGTTATCCGACTTCTTTATCTCTTACATTCAAGGAAGATAATCACATATAAATGTACAACAAGTTAATGAAGTAATTCTAGTACAAGCAGAGAGCATGTACACACCATAGACGGATCAACCTCTGCATCAGACAGTGAAACAACTCCTGCCAATGCTTCTAGTGCTATGCCTGTTGCAGAACAGTGTTCTAAACATCAGTGCCTGATGCATTTGATTTGCAGCAAAAAAAAAAGGTCGCAATAGAGAAAAATAATATTACCAGCAGCGAATGTGCTGGATTCAGCACTGTTGGTGTCATAGCGCCATCTTCCATCACTTTGGCTAAGTGCCTAAAGAAACAAAGATATATTTCAGACAACTCTAGTTTAAACAGCAGAGCAAAATTGTGATTGCAAGAACTACACAAGGAAAAAGTGCATAGCATATTGTACTGCTCTAACCTTAATTGCATGGAATGTGCTATCCGCATCAGACAAAACAACACTGTGGCCTTGTTCCTGCAAGAATCAACATGGCTTTATCAGCTACCAGATAAAACTCAGACAATTAAATAACAGCAGTGCTGAAAAAAATGAAAAATATAAACATCGAGCAGAAAGTGCATCAGAGGGAGCAACCTTCAGGCTGAGCAGCCCTCCCACAGAATAGTAGAACTCCAGCAGCGAATTGGTGTCCTTGATCACCGCCTTAAGCCTCGACGCAACGTCCTGCCACGAAGAACGAATCTCAGAACAACATCAAGTAAACGAGTACCAGCAGAAGCAGCAAGATCTCCAGAGCTAAAACCCACATCGTAAACTCCGGCATCGACGCTGCATCCTAGGACGCCAGCGATCTGGACCGCGTGGAACAGATCCTTGGCGGGCGACGAGGACGAAGACAGCGTATGGGCGGCGAGCTTGCAGGCCTTGCCGTCAAGGCCCTTGTCCCTCTGCACCCCGAGTATCTTGAACGTCCTGACCGCCTCGTACGTCGTCTCCAAGCTGCACAGCGCGCACAGACAGAACCAGCACTTAGAACGCGGCCATGACCCGAGATTTCAAGGGGGTAGCCCCGTGCCGGATCGATCTGGACCGGAATAGGTCCTTAATTGCGCCCACGGGGGGCGAAGGCTGGAGATCAGGAGAGACGGTGACGCTGGCGAGCGGCTACGGAACTTACTCGTCGGGGGAGGCGGCGAAGAGCTCGGCGGCGACGGATCTGTGGGCGTCGGAGACCGGGCGGACGGCGGAGGAGATGGGGGCGACGGCCGCGGCGACAAGGAGTAGGAGGACGGCCAGGGGCGGCAGCCTCCAAGCCATGGCTGAGGTGGCGGGCGGCGCCGGCCGGAGAGGGGAGGGGAGGGGAGGAGAGGGGTTTAGGAGACTGGGCGGATGGGAGTGGCCAGATCTGCTTGAGGCTGAGCCGCTGAGGGAAGGGGACGACTAGAAATATTTCGCCTGGCCAGGGTCGTTCGCCTCGACGTCTGGGCTCCGGCTAGACGGCTAGTGCATTGCTTTGAGATTCGTACAATGCATCATTTGGTTCGTAGAGTAGGAATAGTATATGAATAGAAAAAATCATAAGAAATAAGATGACATGCAGCACAATTCCTATGCGTTGTGTTTGAATGTGTGTATTTGAGGCCTCAGTATTGAATCGGTTTCAATTCCAATTCAGCGTTGAAGCTATAATGGACATGAATACAAATTCGCTTGTGTGGATGCTCATTGAATTGGCTCATGAAATCTCGGTGAAGTTTCAATGCCAAATCATGTTTGGATGGCAAACTATGAAATTGGATTACATAGCACTATCATTACAGAGCAACTCCTGGAGGTTGATCGGAACACCTTCAGATAACAATAGATCGCCATTTGTCCTTGTTGATGATGATCCTGCAGACCCAATAGAGTTGTCGCTGCTTTTGCCCATCAATGTTCAGGCACGCCGGCAATTATCTATTCAACAACAGGATGACCTGGCCATGGTGATCCCAAGCTACAACAGCAACCCTTGCATGTCTGTTGTCTTCTAAAAAAGAAGCATCGGTATTCAATTTTAACATCCCCCGATTTGGTGCCTCCCAACAAGCTTGTTCGCTTTGGATTCTTCACTGTATCATCATCATAAGTTGCACATTACCTAAATCTCATTGATATACTTCGACAGAAAGGCCATCGATTTGCTGGCCGATTCTTTCCATGTAGTCGAGAACTCGTGTGAGATGCCTTCTTCGTCAAGAAAGGTATCCACATTTGTGTTCTTGAACTCCGATCCGTTATCGCTCCGAACTTTCTTGGTATTCACTTCGAACTGATTTTAGGCTTTCCGGATGAAGCTTTTAACGATCTTTTGTACCTGTGACTTGTCATCAAGAAAGAACACCCACATAAATCTGGAAAAAACATTAACTATGACTAAACCAAAAGAATTTCCACTGAGGCTTTTCTAAGCATTGGGACCAAAAAGATCCATGTGAAGCAACTCGAGTGGTCGTCTCGTAGTCATGGTGTTCTTCGACAAGCACTATCTTTGTCAAAGATAACATCTTTAACAGCAAGAATGTAATTTCCTTTGATAAGCTTGTCTAGATTACACATACCAACATGTTATAGCCTTTTATGTCATAACCAACCTTTAGAGGATTTTGCAATAAGACACGTACGAGCTTGGGCTCTCTTAGTGAAATCAACGATGTATAGATCACCTCTACGAATGATGACCATGTTGTGATTATCTCGACGAAATACTTGGCAATCTACTTTAGTAAATAGCACAACGAAACCAAAGTCAACAAGTCTAGATATGGAAAGAAGATTGTAGCCAAAAGATTCAACGAGCATGACATTTTGAATAGAGCTATCACGAGATATGTTCGCCTTACCAAGTCCAAGTACCTTACCCTTTGGTTGTCTCCAAAAGTCACATACGTGCGTGGTCCATCATTTGTAGTAAGCTCACGAAACATGTCTTTGTCCCCAGCCATGTGATCGGTGCATTCACCATCAAGAATCCACTCTTTTCCTCCGGACATGTAGTCTCTAGGATTTACCATGAGACAAAGATCCTCCATAGTCTTCTACATTCGATGTCGAACTATTCATCTTCATCATAGTAGCCATGATACACATCGTCATCATCATTTGGGGCGCATTCACCATGTAAAGGCAATGATTCATTAGTTTCATGATCATGAAAATGTTCAAGATTATGAATGGGAATGGCTTCTAAGATGATATTATCGATAGTCCTAACATCTCCTTTAGCACACATAATATCTCGAAGCTCAAAAGGACAATCATCAAATTTAGGATCACTCAGCTTCATTTTATGAAAGCAGTAGTTTTATGTAGAATTTCATCAAAATTCTTTAGGGAGAAGTTTGGATATCTCTTTTCCAAATCTTTCCACAAGGTGTAAGCACACAAAAAGTTTTGCATACAATTAAGCACAATTTTAGGTAAACCTTTGATGATGAGATTGGTAGTCCTAAGGTTATGAAGCATGTCAATTTCTTCCTCGGGACTTGGGTGCAAGGGATCAATGGGAGGCACATAGGAGTTGTGAACATACTTGCTTAAGTTAAATCATCAAATATATCAAGCATTTCATCTCTCCAAAAGTTATAGTACTCTCCATTGAGAATAGACACTCTACATCTAAGACTCCCCAAAGTAGACACATTCATCTTCCTCCAACGGTGTTTTTAAACCAAAGCAATGGAGACCAATGCTCTGATACCAATTGTAGGATCGAGAAGAGTGGTCTAGAGGAGGGGGTGAATAGACACTTAACATGGCAAAGGTGCAATTTTTGATTCTATTGAAATTTAGGCAGATTTTAGCACAAGTGGGCAGGTTTTGATCTCCTTCGGCTTCCAACTTGAAGAACTCCACGTCTCGAGTCGATCCGAACGTTTTATCTCCAAGAAGCTGAATCGGAGAAGCTAAGGCAACCCGTAGTGCAAAAATGCGAAGTTGGGAAAGCCCAGCTCCTCCAAACCAAGAAGCTGAGAGTTCACCGTATTTACAGAGAGTTGCTACCGCCAAAGAAAACGATTCGTTACCCTCCCCCTTGAAACAGAAAACTTATCACTAAGAGGAGCGACTCCCTCTCTCATACACAGGGCTGCCCGAACTGGGCTGGCTCCAGACGGCCCTTTACTGCGCTAAGGTAGGCCAGCGGCGCTACCAGCCCATGGTAGCAATGGAGAAGCTTAGTGATGTTGCCGAACGGAATTACTTCGCTACGTGGAGCAAGAAGCTGTGCTAAGAAGTTGGATTCGGAAAGTTTGGAGAGTTGGGAGGAGTTCCGAACACGCCAAGTCACACATAATATTTCCTACACAAGCAACGGAAAGTGAATATCATGCAAGTGCAAGAAAGTAAGGTGATGTAGAGATAGGAGGATCAAACGGAAAGAAGAAACGGTGATTTTGGGCGTGGTTTCGATAGGTGGTGATATCGTACTTCCGCGTTGATGGAGACTTCAACCCACGAAGGGTAACGGTTGCGCGAGTCCATGGAGGGCGCCCATGAAGGTTCCACGAAGAAGCAACCTTGTCTATGTCATCATGCTTACGTCCACGATGGACTAGACTCACTCTGGGTAGATCTTCACGAATTAGGCGATCTCCTTTCCCTTACAAACTTCTTGGTTCAACTCCACATGATCTGGAGGCTCCTAAGCGACACCTAACCAATCTAGGGGACACCGCTCTCCAAAAGGTAACAGATGTTGTGTTGATGATGAACGCCTTGCTCTTGTGCTTCAAAAGATAGTCTCCTTGATGACCCACAAGTATAGGGGATCAATCGTAGTCCTTTCGATAAGTAAGAGTGTCGAACCCAACAAGGAGCAGAAGGAAATAATAAGCAGTTTTCAGCAAGGTATTCTCTGCAAGTGTTGTAAGTAACATTGATAGATAGTTTTGCAGCAAGATAATTCGTAACAAGCGACAAGTAACAAAACTAGCAAGTGTGCAGCAAGATAGTCCAATCCTTTTTATAGCAAAGGACGGGCCTGAAAGTTCTCTTATATAAAGCAAGGTGCTCTCGAGGACACATGGGAATTTCCGTCTAGTCATGTTCATCATGTTGAGTTGATTCGCGTTCGTTGCATTGATAATTTGATATGTGGGTGGATGGGTGCTTAGGTGATGTTCTTACTTGAACAAACAACCTACTTATGATTACCCCCTCTCGCAAGCATCCGCAACTACGAAAGAAGAATAAAGATAAATCAAACCATAGCATGAAACATATGGATCCAAATCAGCCTCTTTTGGAATAACGCATAAACTAGGGTTTAAGCTTCTACCACTCTCGCAACCCATCATCTACTTATTACTCCACAATGCCTTCCCTTAGGCCCAAAGTATGGTGAAGTGTCATGTAGTCGACATTCACATGACACCACTAAAGGAAGCAACAACATACATATCATCAAAATATCGAACGAATACCAACTTAACATGATTACTTATAACAAGACTTCTCCCATGTCCTCGAGAATAGAAGTAACTACTCACAAATCATCACCATGTTCAAGATCAGAGGTGTAATGAATATGATAAAGGATCTGAACATATTATCTTCCACCAAATAAACCAACAAGCATCAACTACAAGATGTAATCAACACTGCTAGCAACTGCTACTTGTAAATTGCGTTGGGATTTCCCCCGAAGAGGAGAGGAGATGCGGCACAATAGAGATAAGTATTTCCCTCAACGAGAAACCAAGGTTATCGAACCAATAGGAAAACCACGCAAATTCCCATCTTCGGCGCCTGCACACACAGAATCAAACACTTGCACCCAACGTGGGCAAGAGGGTTGTCAAGCCACTTGAACTCGTTACTTGCAAGGATTAAATACTTATAGTTGGATAAATATAAATAGAAAATAAAAAAAAGTAAATAATTGCAGCAATATTTTTGGAGTTTTAGTAATGATATGTGTGAAGACCCGGGGGCCATAGTTTTCTCTAGAGGCTTCTCTCTCGAAGAAAGCATGCGGTGGGTAGACAAATTATTGTTGAACAATTGATAGAAAAGCGCATAGTTATGAAATATTTATTCACGACAATGATCTTGTATATAGGCATCACATCCATAAGCATGTAGACCGACTCCTGCCTGCATCTACTACTATTAATCCACCCATCGACCGCTATCCAACATGCATCTAGAGTATTAAGTAAAAACAGAGTGATGATTGGAGCATGATGACATGATGTAGACAAAGTAAACCCAATCAATATGAATAAACCCCGTCGTTTTGTCCTTAATGACAGCAATACAATATGTGTCATGTCCCTTTCTATCACTGGGATTGAGCACCGCAAGATTGAACCCATCGCAACGCACCACTACACTTAAGTTAAATCAATCTAGTTGGCCAAACCAAACCGATAGATCGAAGAGAAATATGAAACTATAACAATCATGCATAAAAGAATTCATAGAAGACTCAAATATTATTCATGAATTATTTGATCATAAACCCACAATTCATTGGATCCTAACAAACACACCGCAAAGAAGATTACATCGAATAGATCATCGCGGGAATCGCGGTGAACTTTGTATTGAAGACCATAGAGAGGGAGAAAGCCATCTAGGTACTAGCTATGGACCCGTAGGTTTGTGGTGAACTACTCACACATCACCATGGGAGCGGCAAGGTTGATGTAGAGGCCCTCCATGATCGATCCCCCCTCTGGCAGGGCTCCCCTCTGGTACTTCTTTGCTCCAATAATTCAGATATATTCATAAAAAAACCTCTTGAAGTTTGAGGTCATTTGGAGTCCAGAAAATTTCCAATTTTTTTCATGGCTTTCAGGTCCAGAATTCCAGTTTCCGGCAATTTCCCTCTTTGTGTTGGACCTTGCAAGTTAAGAGAGAAAAGGCATTAGAATTGTATCATAAGATGGAATAATGGCCAAGAACAATGTAAATATCAATAAGAAATCATGATGCAAAATGGATGTATCACTCCTCAACACTCAATAACTCTCTCACATAATTTGGCTTGGTAGAAGAGAAGGATTGGATGGAAAGCAACTCGAAGAGGCTAGAAATCAAGGAGCCCCCTAGGGCTCGGCCGGCGGGCGTGCTCGGGCAGGGGAGGTGACATGGCTTGAGACTGCGTCGGTATTTCCCCAAAGAGGAAGGGATGATGCAGCACAGCGACGGTAAGTATTTCCCTCATTTATGAAACCAAGGTTATCGAACCAGTAGGAGGATCACCACCACCCAATAAGCAGCACCTGCACACAAACAACAAATACTTGCAACCCGACGCGAAAGAGAGGTTGTCAATCTCTCTACGGTAAAAAGATAGATTAGGTAGTGATAGATAGGAGAGATAGATCTCTCAAGAACACAAATAAAAAGAGTAAATATGCAGCAATATGTTTTTTGGTTTTTGGTTTTGTAGATCTGAATACAAAGATTGCAAAAAGATAGATCGGAAAGCGATATGATGGAAAAGTAGACCCGGGGGCCGTAGGGTTCACTAGTGGCTTCTCTCATGAGTATAGCGCACGGTGGGTGAACAAATTACTATTGGGCAATTGATAGAAAATCGAATTGTCATGACGATATCCAAGGCGATGATCATTATATAGGCATCACGTCCAAGATAGATAGACCGACTCCTGCCTGCATCTACCTCTATTACTCCACACATCGACCGCTATCCAGCATGCATCTAGTGTATTAAGTTCATGGAAAAACGGAGTAATGCAATAAGAACAATGACATGATGTAGACAAGATCTATTCATGTAGGAATAGACCCCATCTTGTTATCCTTAATAGCAACGATACATGCATGTCTTGCTGCCCCTTATGTCACTGAGAAAGAACACCGCAAGATCAAACCCATCACAAAGCACCTCTTCCCATGGCAAGAAAAATCGATCTAGTCGGCCTAACTAAACTAAAGATTCGAAGAAGAAATATGATGCTATAAGCAATCATGCATATAAGAGATCAAACAAGACTCAAATAATATTCATGGATAGAAACTGATCATGAACTCAAAATTCATCGGATCCCAACAAACACACCGCAAAAGTTTACATCAAATAGATCTCCAAGAGACCATTGTATTGAGAATCATAAGAGAGAGAGAAGAAGCCATCTAGCTACTGCCTACGGACCCGTAGGTCTATGGTGGACTACTCACGCATCATCGGAGAGGCACCTACGAGGAAGATGAACCCCTCCGTGATGGTGTTTAGATTGGATCTCGCGGTTCTGGAACTTGCGGCGGCTGGAATTGTGTTTCGTCGACTCCTTTAGGGTTTTCCGAATATTTGAGAATTTATAGGCATCAGAGGCAGTGCGGAAGGGGCCCGAGGAGGGCACAACCCATCAGGGCGCGCCGGGCCCCCCCTGGCGCGCCCTGGTGGGTTGTGCTCTCCACAGCCCACCTCTCCGGCAGTTGTTTGGCCCACTGGGTGTCTTCTGGTCCAGAAAAAATCTCCAAAAAGTTTCGTCGCGATTGGACTCCGTTTGGTATTGATTTTCTGTGAAGTAAAAAACAAGCAAAAACAGCAACTGGCACTTCGGCACTATGTCAATAGGTTAGTCCCAAAAAATGATATAAAGTTGTTGTAAAATGATTGTAAAACATCCAAGAATGATAATATAACAGCATGGAACAAGCAAAAATTATAGATACATTGGAGACGTATCAGCATCCCCAAGCTTAATTCCTACTCGTCCTCGAGTAGGTAAATGATAAAAACAGAATATTTGATGTGGAATGCTGCCTAACATGTTCATCATATTCTTTTCTTTTGTATAGCATGGACATTTGGACTTGTAAATGATTCAAAGCAATAGTCTAGTTTTAACATAATGACTTCAATACTCAAGCATGTCAACAAGCAACCATGTCTTTCAAAATATCAACACTAAAGAAAGTTATCCCTAGCCCATCATGCTCAATCATTGATCCATTCATGAAACACACTCAAATATTAGCTATGCCCAATGCTCAAGTGCGATCATAGTGCCCCCTAGTTGGTGCTTATAAGAGAAGATGGAGACTCAAAGCAAAAATAAAAATTACATAAAGTAAAATATAGGCCCTTCACAGAGGGAAGTAGGGATTTGTAGAGGTGCCAGAGCTCAAAGTTTTAAATTGAGAGAGAAAAATATTTGGGTGGCATGTTTTTCCTGTCAACGAAAACAACAAAGTAGTTCACAATACTTTCCATGCTAGATATATCATAGGCGGTTCCCAAACAGAAAATAAAGTTTATTCCTTTTTCCACCAAACTTTCACTTTCCATGGCGGGCCGTATCCACGGTTGCCTTCCATACCAACACTTTCCAAGGAATTTATTATTTGACAACATAAAGTAAATATATTTTTTCTTTTTTTCATTTCGAGAATGGGCATCCCTATTACCGCCGCACTCTCGTGCAATGACAAGTGAATAAACACTCATCTTGAGAATAACATATCTAGCATGGAAAAATATTGGACACTCCCCACCGTTTCATGAGCGGTATGGGCACACAAAAGAGAAAATTTATTTTGAAAATTTAGAGATGGCACATACAAATTTGCTTGGAACGGCATGGAAACATCGCATATAGGTAGGTATGGTGGACTCATAAGGCAAAAACTTGGTTTAAGGATTTTGGATGCACAATTAGTATTTCTACTTAGTACAAATGGAGGCTAGCAAATAGATTGGGAAACAACCAAACCAAGAAACGAAAAATCACATAAGTGAGCATTGAACATAACTAACACCGAATCATGCACCACAAGTAGGATGTAACTTCATTGCATAACTATTGACTTTCGTGCATGCATAGGGAATCACAAACCTTAACACCAATATTCCTACTAAGCATAATTACTCATTAACATGACTCACATATTACTATCATCATGTTTCAAAACTATTACAAGGAATCAAGTTTAATTTGTCCAATGATCTTCATGAAAGTTTTTATTATATCCTCCTTGGATATCTATCACTTTGGGACTAGTTTCATATATTTCCATTGCTTTTGGCAAGCTCAAACAAATTTAAGTGAAGCACATGAGCATAAAGATTTCATCTCTCAAAAAGGTATAAGTGAAGCATGAGAGGATTTCTTCAAAATTTACCTACTCTCAAATTAATCTAAGTGAAGCATGAGAGTATTTCTACAAAAATTTCCAAGCACACCGTGCTCAAAAAGATATAAGTGAAGCACTAGAGCAATTTCTATAGCTCAAAAAGTTTAAGTGAAGCACATAGAGCAATTCTAACAAATCATAACATAATTTTGGCTTTCTCAAATAGGTGTGTAGAACAAGGATACAAAGGAAAAACTAACAAACAAAGCAAGCAAAGATACAAGACGCTCCAAGCAAAACACATGATATGTGACGAATAAAAATATAGCTCCAAGTAAAATACCGATGGTCGTTAGAAGAAAGAGGGGATGCCACTCGGGGGCATCCCCAAGCTTAGTTGCTTGTTTGTCTTTGGATATATCTTGGGGGTGCGGTAGCATCCCCAAGCTTAGACTTTTCTTACTCCTTATTCCTTCATCCATCATGATCTCACCCAAAACTTGAAAACTTCAATCACACAAAACTCAACAAAACCTTTGTGAGATCCGTTAGTATAATAAAGCAAATCACTACTTTAGGTGTTGTTGCAAACCCATTCAAATTTTATAATTGCATTATACCTACTATATTTTAACTTTACCATGGTTCATACCTGATACGTCCATTTTGCATCATGATTTCCTATTGTTATTTACTTTGTTTTGTTGAATAATAATGCTTTGGGGAGTAATTCTAATGCCTTTTCTCTCATAATATTCAAGGTTTACACAAAGAGGGAGAATACCGGCAGCTGGAATTCTGGACCCAAGAAAAGCACGTCAGAGATACCTATTCTGCACAACTCCAATGAAGCTGAAAATTTACGAAGATTATTTTTATATTTAATAAAAATTACTGGAGCTGAAAACTACCGGAGGAGGACCCCCAGGTGGGCACAACCCACCAGGGCACGCCCTGATGGGTTGTGCCCATCCTGGCCCGCTTTCGGTGCCCATCTTCTGGTATAAATTCCCAAAAAACCTAAAAAAATTAAAAGGAGGACTTTCAGGACGAAGCGCCGCCGCCTCGAGGCGGAACTTGGGCAGGAGCACTTTTGCCCTCCGACGGTGCGATTTCGCCGGGGGAACTTCCCTCCCGGAGGGGGAAATGGAAGCTATCGTCATCAGCAACACCCCTCTCATCTTTGGGAGGCCAATCTTCATCAACATCTTCAACAGCACCATCTCCTCTCAAACCCTAGTTCATCCCTTGTGTTCAATCTTTGTACCGGAACCTCAGATTGGTACCTGTGGGTTGATACGTCTCCAACGTATCTATAATTTTTGCTTGTTCCATGTTATATTATCATTCTTGGATGTTTTACAATCATTTTATTACAACTTTATATCATTTTTTGGGACTAACCTATTGGAATAGTGCCAAAGTGCGAGTTGCTGTTTTTGCTTGTTTTTTACTTCGCAGGAAATCAGTACCATACGGAGATAAAACGCTGCGGGAATTTTGTGGATTTTTTCCAGACCAGAAGAGACCATATGGGCCAAGGAACACCAGCAGAGGGGGGCCAGGGTGGCTAGCACCCACAAGGGCACGCCGGAGGCCCCCTGGCGCGCCCTGGTGGGTGCTGGGCCACTCCGGCACCTCCTCAACCGACTATCGTGCCTATAAATTCCCAGAAAATCCAAAAACCCAAGAGGAGTCGCCGAAACACAATTCCAGCCGCCGCAAGTTCCAAAACCTCGAGATCCAATCTAAACACCATCATGGAGGGGTTCATCTTCCTCATAGGTGCCTCTCCGATGATGCGTGAGTAGTCCACCATAGACCTTCGGGTCCGTAGGCAGTAGCTAGATGGCTTCCTCTCTCTCTCTCTCTTATGATTCTCAATACAATGGTCTCTTGGAGATCTATTTGATGTAAACTTTTGCGGTGTGTTTGTTGGGATCCGATGAATTTTGAGTTCATGATCAGTTTCTATCCATGAATATTATTTGAGTCTTCTTTGATCTCTTATATGCATGATTGCTTATAGCATCATATTTCTTCTTTGAATCTTTGGTTTAGTTAGGCCGACTAGATCGATTTTTCTTGCCATGGGAAGAGGTGCTTTGTGATGGGTTTGATCTTGCGGTGTTCTTTCCCAGTGACAGAAGGGGCAGCAAGACACGCATGTATCGTTGCTATTAAGGATAACAAGATGGGGTCTATTCCTACATGAATAGATCTTGTCTACATCATGTCACCGTTCTTATTGCATTACTCCATTTTTCCATGAACTTAATACACTAGATGCATGCTGGATAGCGGTCAATGTGTGGAGTAATAGAGGTAGATGTAGGCAGGAGTCGGTCTATCTATCTTGGACGTGATGCCTATATAATGATCATCGCCTTGGATATCGTCATGACTATTCGATTTTCTATCAATTGCCCAACAGTAATTTGTTCACCCACCGTGCGCTATACTCATGAGAGAAGCCACTAGTGAACCCTACGGCCCCCGGGTCTACTTTTCCATCATATTGCTTTCTGATCTACGTTTTTTGCAATCTTTGTTTTCAGATCTACAAAACCAAAAACCCAAAAATACCTTGCTGCATATTTACTCTTTTTATTTGCGTTCTTGAGAGATCTAGCTCTCCTATCTATCACTACCTAATCTATCTATTTCCCGTAGAGAGATTGACAACCTCTCTTTCGCGTCGGGTTGCAAGTATTTGTTATTTGTGTGCAGGTGCTGCTTATTGGGTGGTGGTGATCCTCCTACTGGTTCGATAACCTTGGTTTCCTAACTGAGGGAAATACTTACCGTCGCTGTGCTGCATCATCCCTTCCTCTTTGGGGAAATACCGACGCAGTCCAAGCCACGTCAAAGGAATTTCTGGCACCGTTGCCGGGGAGGAAGCAGTCTCTTCTACGTGCCTATCGTAGGC
Organism: Elymus sibiricus; assembly: GCA_039707655.1. Classification (NCBI taxonomy): domain Eukaryota; kingdom Viridiplantae; phylum Streptophyta; class Magnoliopsida; order Poales; family Poaceae; genus Elymus; species Elymus sibiricus. The sequence goes on along the minus strand of CM077667.1, from coordinate 442,187,370 downwards.
ACCGAGGGGACTCCACCATCATCTACCAGGTTCCTAATCACAAATCTCATCTCCTTGCAATTACATTATTTCCCATTTGCCTCTTGTTTTCCTCTCCCTTCACCAATTTGCCGTTTTATTCGCCCTCTTTTTCGTTTGCCCTTTTTCTTGCCGGATCTCTTCCTTGCTTGCAATCTTGTTTGCGTAGTCACGATGACTCAAGAGAACACCAAGTTGTGTGATTTTTCCAATACTAATAACAATGATTTTATTAGTATGCCTATTGCTCCTCCCGCCACTAGTGCGGAGTCTTGTGATATTAATGCCGCTTTGTTGAATCTTGTCATGAAAGATCAATTTGCCGGTAATCCTAATGAGGATGCCGCGTCCCATCTAAACACATTCGTTGAATTGTGTGATATGCAAAAGAAAAAAGATGTGGACAATGATATTGCCAAGTTGAAACTATTTCCTTTTTCCTTGCGGGATCGTGCAAAAATTTGGTTTTCATCTTTGCCTCGCAATAGTATCGATTCTTGGAATAAGTGCAAGGATGCTTTTATCACTAAGTATTTTCCTCCCGCAAAAATTATTTCCCTTAGGACGCAAATCATGAATTTTAAGCAACTTGAGCATGAACATGTTGCCCAATCTTGGGAAAGAATGAAGTTGATGATAAGAAATTGTCCTACACATGGTTTGAATCTTTGGATGATCATCCAAAAAAATTATGCGGGATTGAATTTTGTCTCTAGAAATCTTTTAGATTCCGCCGCGGGTGGTACTTTTATGGAGATTACTTTGGGTGAAGCTACTAAATTGCTAGATAATATCATGGCTAATTATTCTCAATGGCATACCGAAAGAGCACCTACTAGTAAAAAAGTTAATTCGGTAGAGGAAATTAGTACTTTGAGTGATAAAGTTGATGCTTTGATGAAATTGGTTGCTAGTAAAAATGCTCCTATTGATCTTAATGATGTGCCTTTGTCTACTTTGATTGAGCAAAATAGTGAATCCGTAGATGTGAATTTTGTCTCACGCAACAATTTCAATAACAATGCTTATAGAGGTAATTTTAATCCTAGGCCTTTTCCTGGAAATTCCTCTAATTCCTATGGTAATTCTTCCTACAATAATAATAGGAACACCTCTGATCTTGAGAGTAACATTAAAGAATTTATCAATGCGCAAAAGGCTTTCAATACCACGATAGAAGAAAAGTTGAATAAGATTAATGATATGTCTAGAAGCATTGATAGAATTTCTCATGATGTTGAAAATATCAAGTTGAAAGCTTTTGTGCCTAAGATTGATGAATCTATTAAAGCTTTATATGTCTCTATGGATGAAAGTAAGAAAAGAACCGCTATGCTTAGAGCTAAAAGAGAAATCTTAGAAAAATCGTCTTCTAGTGATTGCCGCTACAAAAATGATGAAGATCTTAAAGTGATTGGTGTTTCTTCTATTGATTCCTTGTTTAGTAATGTTAAAATTGATAATGAAGGGACTGAAGTAGAGTCAACTTTAGCTAGAAGGCGTCCCAATAATTTGGAGGGTGAAAATCTTGTTGAAAAGTTTGATGAAAGTGGGTTTGAAGAGGTTAAAACTTTAACTAGCGATGTGCCCACTATCTTGGATTGCAAAGATTTTAATTATGATAGCTGCTCCTTGATTGAATGTATTTCTTTGTTGCAATCTATGTTGAATTCACCCGATGCTTATGAGCAAAATAAACCTTTTACTAAACATATCGTTGATGCCATGATGAAATCTTTTGAAGAAAAGTTGGAGTTGGAGATTTCTATTCCTAGAAAACTACATGATGAGTGGGAACCTACCATTAAGGTCAAGATTAAAAATTATGAATGCTTTGCTTTGTGTGATTTGGGTGCTAGTGTTTCCACGATTCCGAAATCTCTATGTGATGTGCTTGGTCTTACCAACATGGAAGAATGTTCTCTTGATTTGCACTTGGCGGATTCTACTATTAAAAAGCCTTTGGGAAGAATTAATGATGTTCTTATTCTTGCAAATAGGAATTATGTGCCCATTGATTTTATTGTGCTTGATATTGATTGCAATCCGTCTTGTCCCATTATACTTGGTAGACCGTTTTTACGCACTATAGGTGTCGTGATTGATATGAAAGAAGGCAATATTCGTTTCCAATTTCCCTTGAGAAAGGGTATGGAACACTTTCCTAGAACAAGAATTAAGCCACCATATGAATCAATCATGAGGGCATCCTATGGATCCAAAACCAAAGATGACAATACTTGAATCTATCCAATATGCCTAGCTAGGGGCGTAAAACGATAGCGCTTGTTGGGAGGCAACCCAATGAATAAATAATTTTTTTCTTTTTCCTTTCTGTTTTTGAGTGTTGACACAATTATGCCTCTGTTATGATTGTGCTTTTATGGTTTATTTAGTGTTTGTGCCAAGTAGAACCGTTAGGATGATTCATAGGATGAGTAGAAGTGATGCTGAGTCTGAAACAGAAACTTTGCGTCCAGTATATGAATTTTCATTTTTTGCTGGAACGTGATATTGAGCTGAAATTTTTAAAAAGTGTTGATATACAAATTCCTTATGTTTTCCTCATTTTTCAGAATTTTTAGAGTTACAGAAGTATGGGTATGGTACAGATTACTACAGACTGTTCTGTTTGAGACAGATTCTGTTTTTGTTGCATTGTGTGCTTGTTTTGATGAATCTATGGTTTGTATTTGGAGGTATAAGCCATGTCAAAGTTAAAATACAGTAGGTATAATGCAATTATAAAATTTGAATGTGTTTACAACAGTACCTAAAGTAGTGATTTGCTTTCTTATACTAACGGATCTCACGAAGATTTTTTTGAGTTTTGTGTGATTGAAGTTTTCAAGTTTTGGGTGAGATCACGATGGATGAAGGAATAAGGAGTAGTAAGAACCTAAGCTTGGGGATGCTACCGACCCCCCAAGATATATCCAAAGAGTATCAAGCAACTAATCTTGGGGATGCCCCCGAGTGGCATCCCCTCTTTCTTCTAACGACCATCGGTATTTTACTTGGAGCTATATTTTTATTCGTCACATATCATGTGTTTTGCTTGGAGCGTCTTGTATCTTTGCTTGCTTTGTTTGTTAGTTTTTCCTTTGTATCCTTGCTGTACACACATATTTGAGAGAGCCACAATCATGCTATGATTTGTTAGAATTGCTCTATGTGCTTCACTTAAACTTTTTGAGCTATAGGAATTGCTCTAGTGCTTCACTTATATCTTTTTGAGCACGATGTGCTTGGAAACTTTTGAAGAAACCCTCTCATGCTTCACTTATACCTTTTTTAGAGATGAAATCTTTATGCTCATGTGCTTCACTTAAATTTGTTTGAGCTTGGCAAAAAGCAAAGGCAATATATAAAACTTGTTGGGGATATAACCCCGTGGTAAGACCCGCCCAGGAGGGGCCGGGTCATGAGGTTGGCGGCTTAGCAGTAAGGCTTGGAAGTAGCTTGCCCAATGGGCCTGGAGGCCGAGAGGCAGAAGACAATGTGTAACCCGATGGAGTAAGCCGCCGGTGGCGGCTTGCCAGATAAGGCAGGAGTAGTTAGAGGCAAGGTCGTTTATTACGTATGACCCGGCCCGGACTCTTGTAAGCCCAGGGCCTCGACCTATGTATATAAAGGCGGGTTACATGGGCGGCTTAGGCCACGAAAACCTTTGATCGAATACTAGGTCAAGCGAATCCGCTCCCTTGTAATCGATACCCAATCAATACAACTCAAAGCAGGACGTAGGCTATTACCTCCTTCGAGAGGGGACGAACCTGGGTAAACCTATGTATTTCGTCCCGATCAACCCCTTCGAGTTAACCGCCATAGCGATGGCCTCACACCTAAGTCCTGGCACTAGGACATCTGCCGTGACAAAACCATGACAGTTGGCTCCCACCGTGGGGCAGATGCTCGGTGGTTTGGAGTACTCGAAGGGCTCTCTCCCAGGGATCGAGGGATACGCCGTCGGTAGGATGACCATGAGTCGCCGCGGCAAGCACTACATCGACGACGCCGGCTGGGGCCCCGAGGCCGACTCAATTGAGTACGGGTATCGGGTCCCCTTCGGCGGAATTCACGTCTTCATTGGCAAGATCGGCGGATCTAAGCCCGGGCCGGACATCTACACCGACCTCGTCGAGCCGGCCCGGCGCGCGCAACCCGCCCGGATCAACCCGGGCCGGAAGCATGTCTTCGTCGGCTTCACCCAAGGCATGGAACTTGAAGGTTCTATGTCGCGGGAGGAAACCCTCATCTGCTCAGAGGATGGATCCTCAAGCGGGGAGGTGAAATCAATCTACCAGCTTCACAACGGCGGGCTTGCGGGCTACTTTGAGGGCTACCATGACCCGGAATACTATGAGCCGCCGAGCAGAGCCGCCGTCTTCATGGCTGGATCAGTGCCGGCTTCTGGCAGTACGGTGATACGTCTCCGTCGTATCTATAATTTTCGATTGTTTCATGCCAATATTCTACAACTTTCATATACTTTTGGCAACTTTTTATACTATTTTTGGGACTAACATATTGATCCAGTGCCCAGTGCCAGTTCCTGTTTGTTGCATGTTTTTTGTTTCGCAGAAAATCCATATCAAACGAAGTCCAAACGGGATAAAAACTTACGGAGATTTTTTTTGGAATATATGTGAATTTTGGGAAGTGGAATCAACAGAAGGCGGTGCCCGAGGGGCCCACAAGCCATAGGGGCGCGTCCTGGGGGGTAGGGCACGCCAGGGTGGCTTGTGGTCACCCCGTAAGGCGGTTGGTGCCCTTCTTTCGCCGCAAGAAAGATAATATCCGGATAAAAATCGTGTTAAAATTTCAGCCCAATCGGAGTTACGGATCTCCGAGAATTTAAGAAACGGTGAAAGGCCAGAATCTGGGAAGGCAGAAACAGAAGAGAGAGAGAGATCCAATCTCGGAGGGGCTCCCACCCCTCCGCCACCATGGAGGCCAAGGACCAGAGGGGAAACCCTCCTACCATCTAGGGGGGAGGTCAAGGAAGAAGAAGAAGGAGGGGGGCTCTCTCCCCCTCTCTCCCGGTGGCACCGGAACGCCGCCGGGGCCATCATCGTGACGGCGATCTACACCAACAACTTCGCCGCCGTCATCACCAACTCTCTCCCCCTTTATGCAGAGATTCAACACCTCTTCTCCCCGCTGTAATCTATACTTAAACATGGTGCTCAACGCTATATATTATTTCCCAATGATGTATGGCTATCCTATGATGTTTGAGTAGATCCGTTTTGTCCTATGGGTTGATTGATGATCATGATTGGTTTGAGTTGCATGTTTTATTATTGGTGCTGTCCTATGGTGCTCTCCATGTCGTGCAAGCGTGAGGGATCCCCGCTGTTGGGTTTTGCAATATGTTCATGATTCGCTTATGGTGGGTGGCGTGAGTGACAGAAGCACAGACCCGAGTAAGTAGGTTGTTTGCGTATGGGAATAAAGAGGACTTGATACCTTATAATGCTATGGTTGGGTTTTACCTTAATGATCTTTAGTAGTTGCGGATGCTTGCTAGAGTTCCAATCATAAGTGCATATGATCCAAGTAGAGAAATTATGTTAGCTTATGCCTCTCCCTCATATAAAATTGCAATAATGATTACCGGTCTAGTTATCGATTGCCTAGGGACAAATAACTTTCTTGTGACAAAAAGCTCTCTACTAAGACTAACTTAGTTGTTTCTTTATCTAAGCAGCCCCTAGTTTTTATTTACGTGCTCTTTATTATCTTGGAAACCTATCATATCACACCTACAAAGTACTTCTAGTTTCATACTTGTTCTAGGTAAAGCGAACGTTAAGCGTGCGTAGAGTTGTATCGGTGGTCGATAGAACTTGAGGGAATATTTGTTCTACCTTTAGCTCCTCGTTGGGTTCGACACTCTTACTTATCGAGAAAGGCTACAATTGATCCCCTATACTTGTGGGTTATCAAGACCTTTTTCTGGCGCCGTTGCCGGGGAGCAATAGCGTGGGGTGAATATTCTCGTGGGTGCTTGTTTGCTTTATCACTAAGTAGATTTTATTTGCTGTTCTAAGTTGTTCTCTATCTTTAGTTATGGATATGGAACACGAAATACCAAAAAAAAAGTTGAACCTACTACACCAATGGTTGAAGAACTGTTGGGGAACGTTGCATGGGAAACAAAAAATTTCCTACGCACACGCAAGATCTATCCATGGTGATGAGCATCTACGAGAGGGAGAGTGGATCTACATACCCTTGTAGATCGCTAAGCGGGAAGCGTTAAGAAACACGGTTGATGTAGTCGAACGTCTTCGCGATCCAAATCGCCGAGCGTCCCGCGATCCGATCACGATCCGTCTCGCGATCCCATCACGATCTGTCCCGCGATCCCATCACGATCCGTCCCGCGATCAAATCACGAACCGTCTCGCGATCCTGATCACGGTCCTTCCGATCTAGCGCCGAACGGACGGCACCTCCGCGTTCAGCACACGTACAACCTGATGACGATCTCCGCCTTCTTGATCCAGCAAGAGGGAGCGGAGAGGTAGATGAGTTCTCCGGCAGCGCGACGGCGCGGCGGTGGTGGTGGTGGAACTATTCCGGCAGGGCTTCGCCTAAACACTGCCGAAACTAGACTAGAGGAGAAAACGATCTAGAGAAAGTAGAGGGAGCACGTGGCAATTAGGGTTAGCTCTTCCCTCTAAATCCTCTAGTATATATAGGAGGGAGGGAGGGGAGGAGGCAGCCTCAAACCCTCAAGGTTTGGCCGAAATTGGAGGTGGAGGAGTCCTACTCCAATCCTATTAGGAGTAGGATTCCTCCTCTCCACTTGGAAACCCTTTCCACCTTTCCTCCTTTGGATTTTTTCCACCCAAAGCCACATGGGCCTTAGTGGGGGGGTTAGGCCAGCCCACTAGGGTCTGGTTTGACTCCTCCCACAGCCCATGAGGTCCTTTGGGTCGAGACACCCCTCCCGATGGTCCCCGGTACCCCTCCCGGCACTCCCGGTACACTACCGAAATACCCGAAACTTTTCCGGTGACCAAAACGGGACTTCCTATATATCAATCTTTACCTCCGGACCATTCCGGAGCTCCTCGTTACGTCCAGAATCTTATCCGGGACTCCGAACAACCTTCGGTCACCACCATACATAACTCTACTATACCGAAACGTCACCGAACCTTAAGTGTGCAGACCCTGCGGGTTCGAGAACTATGTAGACATGACCGAGACACCTCTACGGTCAATAACCAATAGCGGGACCTGGATGCCCATAATGGTTCCTACATATTCTACGAAGATCTTTATCGGTTGAACCTCTATGTCAAGGATTCAGTTAATCCCGTATGATGTTCCCTTTGTTCTTCGGTATGTTACTTGCCCGAGATTCGATCGTCGGTATCTCTATACCTAGTTCAATCTCGTTACCGGCAAGTCTCTTTACTCGTTCTGTAATACAAGATCCCATGGCTAACATTTTAGTCACATTGCTTGCAAGGCTTGTTGTGATGTTGTATTACCGAGTGGGCCCTGAGATACCTCTCCGTCACACGGAGTAACAAATCCCAGTCTTGATCCATGCCAGCTCAACAGACACCCTCGGAGATACCTGTAGAGCATCTTTATAGTCACCCAGTTACGTTGCGACGTTTGATACACACAAGGTATTCCTCCGGTGTCAGTGAGTTGCATGATCTCATGGTCATAGGAACAGATACTTGACATGCAGAAAACAATAGCAATAAACTGACACGGTCATATGCTATGTTCATAGTTTGGGTCTTGTCCATCACATCATTCTCCTAATGATGTGATCCCGTTATCAAATGACATCTCATGTCTATGGCTAGGAAACCTTGACCATCTTTGATCAACGAGCTAGTCTATTTGAGGCATACTAGGGACACAGTGTTGTCTATGTACCCACACATGTATTTGAGTTTCCAATCAATACAATTATAGCATGGATAATAAACGATTATCATGAACAAGGAAATATGATAATAACTAAATTATTATTGCCTCTAGTGCATATTTCCAACAGTCTCCCACTTGCACTGTAGTCAATAATCTAGTTCACATCACCATGTGATTTACATTGCTATGAATCTAACACCCAATGAGTTCTGGGGTTCGATCATGCTTTGCATGTGAGAGAGGTCTTTAGTCAACGGTCTGCAACATTCAGATCTGTGTGTTCTTTGCAAATCTATATGTCATACTGCAGATGCTACCACGCTCCATTTGGAGCTATTCCAAATGGTTGCTCCACTATACGTATCCTAACTGCTACTCAGAGTCGTCCGGATAGGTGTCAAAGCTTGCATCGACGTAACCCTTTACGACGAACTCTTTATCACCTCCATAATCGAGAAATATTTCCTTAGCCCTCTAGTTACTAAGGATAATCTTGACCGCTGTCCAGTGATCCACTCCTGGATCACTCTTGTACCCCTTGACTGACTCATGGCAAGGCACACATAGGCGCGGTACACAGCATGGCATACTATACAGAGCCTATGGATAAAGCATAGGGGACGACCTTCGTCCTTTCTCTTTCTTCTGCCGTGGTCGAGCTTTGAGTCTCACTCAACTCCACGCCTTACAAATCAGGCAAGAACTCTTTCTTTGACTGATCCATTCTGAACTCTTTCAAAATCTTGTCAAGGTATGTACTCATTGAAAGTCTTATCAGACGTCTTGATCTATCCCTATAGATCCTGATGCCCAATATTTAAGTAGCTTCTATCCAAGTTTTCCTTTGAAAAACTCCTTTTCAAACAGCCCTTTATGCTTTCCAAAAATTCTACATCATTTCCGATCAACAATATGTCATCCACATATACTTATCAGAAATTCTATAGTGCTCCCACTCACTTTATTGTAAATACAAGTTTCTCATAAACTTTGTATAGACTCAAAAACTTTGATCACCTCATCAAAGTGTATATTCCAACTCCGAGATGCTTGCTCCAGTCGATAGAAGGATCGCTGGAGCTTGCATACATTTTAGCATCCTCAGGACTGACAAAACCTTCCGGTTGTATCACATACAACCTTTCCTCACGGATACCGTTAAGGAAATGATGTTTTGACATCCATCTGCCAGATTTCATAATCGAAAAATGTAGCAACTGCTAACATAATTCCAACAGACTTTAGCATCGCTACGGGTGAGAAAGTCTCATCGTAGTCAACTCATTGAACTTGTGAAAAACCCTTTGCCACAAGTCGAGCTTTATAGACGGTGACATTACCGTCCGCGTCCGTCTTCCTTTTAAAGATCCATTTGTTCTGAATGGCGTTTCACCCTTCAGGTAATACTTCCAAAGCCCATACTTTGTTTTCTTACATGGATCCCATCTCGGATTGCATGGCCTCTAACCATTTCTCGGAATCCGGGCCCATCATCGCTTCTCCATAGCTCGTAGGTTCATCGTTGTCCAACAACATGACCTCTAAGACAGGGTTGCCGTACCACTCAGGAGCAGTACGCGTCCTTGTCGACCTACGAGGTTCGATAGTAACTTGATCCGAAGCTTTATGATCATCATCATTAACTTCCTCTTCAACTAACGTAGGCTCCACAGAAACAACTTTCTGCGCTGCGCTACTCTCTGGTTGAAACAAAGGTTCAACAACCTCATCAAGTTCTATCTTCCTCCCACTCAATTCTTTCGAGAGAAACTCTTTCTCGAGAAAGGGCCCATTTTAGCAACAAACACTTTGTGCTTGGATCTGAGATAGAAGGTTTACCCAACTGTTACGTTAGGGTATTCTATGAAGATGCATTTGTCCGCTTTGGGTTCGAGCTCATCAGATTGAAAACCTTTTCCACATAAGCGTCGCAGCCCCAAACATTAAGAAATGACAGCTTAGGTTTCTGTCAAACCAAAATTCATACGGTGTCATCTCAACGGACTTAGATGGTGCCCCTTTTAAAGTGAATGTGGTTGTCTCTAATGCATAACCCTAAAAACGATAGTGGTAAATCGATAAGAGACATCATAGTTTGCACCATATCCAATAGAGCATGACTACGATGTTCGGACACACCATCACACTATGGTGTTCCAGGTGGCGTGAGTTGTGAAACAACTTCCACATTGTCTTAAGTTGTATACCAAACTCGTAACTCAGATATTCACCTCCACGATCATATCGCAGACATTTTATCTTCTTGTCACGATGATCTCAAACTTCACTCTGATTTTGTTTGAACTTTTCAAACGTTACAAACTTGTGTTTCATTAAGTAAATATCCCCATATCTACTCAAATCATCAGTGAAGGTAGGAAAATAACGATATCCACCGCACGCTACAACACTCATTGGGCCGAATACATCAACATGTATTATTTCCAATAAGTTACTTGCCCGCTCCATCATACCGGAAAACGGGGTCTTAGTCATCTTGCCCATGAGGCATGGGCCGCATGTCTCAACCGATTCAAAATCGAATGAGTCCAAAGATCCATCAGCATGGAGTTTCTTCATGCGTTTTACACCAATATGACATTTAGCGGCAGTGCCACAAGTATGTGGTACTATCATTATTAACTTTGTATCTTTTGGCATCAATATTATGAACATGTGTATCACTACGATCAAGATTCAATAAACCATTCTCATTGGGTGCATGACCATTGAAGGTATTATTCATGTAAACAGAATAACCATTATTCTCTAACTTGAATGAATAACCGTATTGCAATAAACATGATCTAATCACGTTCATGCTCAACGCAAACATCAAATAACATTTATTTAGGTTCATCACTAATCCCGAAGGTAGAGAGAGCGTGCGATGGTGATCACATCAACCTTGGAAACACTTCCAACACTCATCATCACATCACCCTTAGCTAGCCACCGTTTATTCCGTAGCTTTTATTTCGAGTTACTAACATTTAGCAACCGAACCGGTATCCAATACCCAGGTGCTACTAGGAGTACTAGCAAGGTACACATCAATAACACGTATATCAAATATACTTCTATCAACGTTGCCAGCCTTCTTATCTACCAAGTATCTAGGGTTGTTCCGCTTCAGCGACCGTTCTCCTCATAATAGAAGCACTTAGTCTCGGGTTTGGGTTCAACCTTGGGTTTCTTCACTGGAGCAGCAACTGACTTGCCATCCATGAAGTTTCCCTCCTAGCCCTTGCCCTTCTCGAAACTAGTGGTTTCACTAACCATCAACACTTGATGCTCCTTCTTGATTTCTACCTTCGTGGTGTCAAACATCGCGAATAGCTCAGGGATCATTATTTCTATCCCTGGCATTTTATAGTTCATCACGAGGCTCTAGTAGCTTAGTGACAGTGACTTGGAGAACTATATCAATCACTATCTTATCTGGAAGATCAACTCCCACTCGATTCAAGCGATTGTAGCAACCAGACAATCTGAGCACATGCTCACCGATTGAGCTATTCTCCTTCATCTTGCAGGCAAAGAATCTTGTTGGAGGTCTCATACCTCTCAACACGGGCACGAGCCTGAGATCCCAATTTCAGCTCTTAGAACATCTCATATGTTCCGTGACGTTCAAAACGTTTTGGAGCCTCAATTCTAAGCCGTAATGCATGACGCACTGAACTATCAAGTAGTCATCAGAACGTGCCTGTCAGATGTTCACAACATCTACAGACGACGCTTGAGGGGGTGGCGCACCGAGCGGTGCATTAAGGACATAAGCCTTCTGTGCAGCAATGAGGACAATCCTCAGATCACGAACCCAGTCCTCATTATTGCTACCATCATCTTTCAACTCTATTTCTCTAGGAACATATAAAAATTAAGGGAGCTACAGCGTGAGCTAGTAATCTACAACATAATTTGCAAAGACATTTTGACTATGTTCATGATAATGAGTTTAGTTAATCATATTACTTAAAAATCCCACTCAAATTGACATCCCTCCGGTCATTCGAGTGACACATGATCCAAATCCACCAACTCAAGTCCGATCATCACGTGAGTTGAGGTGGTTTCAATGGTGAACATCTTCATGTTGATCATATCTACTATATGACTCATGTTCGACCTTTCGGTCTCTTGTGTTCTGAGGCCATGTCTGTACATGCTAGGCTCGTCAAGTTTAACCCGAGTGTTCCGCACGTGCAACACTGGCTTGCACCCGTTGTATGTGAACGTAGAGTCTATCACACCCGATCATCACGTGGTGTCTCAAAACGACGAACTTTCGCAACGGTGCACACTCGGGGAGAACACAATTTTATCTTGAAATTTTAGTGAGGGATCACCTTATAATGCTACCGTCGTCCTAAGCAAAATAAGATGCATAAAAGGATTAACATCACATGCAAATCATAAGTGACATGATATGGCCATGAACTTGTGCTTTTGATCTCCATCTTCAAAGCACCGGCATGATCTCCATCGTCACCGGCATAACACCATGATCTCCATCATCTTGATCTCCATCAATGTGTCGCCATGAGGTTGTCTCGCCGACTGTTGCTTCCACGACTATTGCTAACTCATAGCGATAAAGTAAAGCAAAAACGGCGAAAATAATTAAAGACAACCCTATGGCTCCTGCCGGTTGCCGTACTCATCGACATGCAAGTCATGTTATTCTATACAATACATGATCATCTCATACATCACATATATCTCATCATGTAATTGGCCATATCACATCACAACATACCCTGCAAAAACAAGTTAGACGTTCTCTAATTGTTGTTGCAAGTTTTACGTGGCTGCTACGGGTATCTAGCAAGAACAATTCTTACCTACGCAAAAACCACAACGGTGATACAAAAATTGCTATTCAACCTTCTCAAGGACCGCCTTTGTCAAATCCGATCCGACTAAAGTGGGAGAAACAGACACCCGCCAGCCATCTTTATGCAACGAAGTTACATGTCAGTTGATGGAACCGGTCTCTCGTAAGCGTACGAGTAATGTTGGTCCAGGCCGCTTCATCCCACAATACCGCCGAATCAAGAAAAGACCAAGGGAGGAAGCAATCTGAATATCAACGCCCACAAACTCCTTTGTGTTCTACTCGAGATCTCATCTACACATAGACCTAGCTCATGATGCCACTGTTGGGGAACGTTGCATGGGAAACAAAAAATTTCCTACGCACACGCAAGATCTATCCATGGTGATGAGCATCTACGAGAGGGAGAGTGGATCTACATACCCTTGTAGATCGCTAAGCGGGAAGCGTTAAGAAACGCGGTTGATGTAGTCGAACGTCTTCGCGATCCAAATCGCCGAGCGTCCCGCGATCCGATCACGATCCGTCTCGCGATCCCATCACGATCCGTCCCGCGATCCCATCACGATCCGTCCCGCGATCAAATCACGAACCGTCTCGCGATCCTGACCACGGTCCTTCCGATCTAGCGCCGAACGGACGGCACCTCCGTGTTCAGCACACGTACAGCTCGATGACGATCTCCGCCTTCTTGATCCAGCAAGAGGGAGCGGAGAGGTAGATGAGTTCTCCGGCAGCGCGACGGCGCGGCGGCGGTGGTGGTGGAACTATTCCGGCAGGGCTTCGCCTAAACACTGCCGAAACTAGACTAGAGGAGAAAACGATCTAGAGAAAGTAGAGGGAGCACGTGGCAATTAGGGTTAGCTCTTCCCTCTAAATCCTCTAGTATATATAGGAGGGAGGGAGGGGAGGAGGCAGCCTCAAACCCTCAAGGTTTGGCCGAAATTGGAGGTGGAGGAGTCCTACTCCAATCCTATTAGGAGTAGGATTCCTCCTCTCCACTTGGAAACCCTTTCCACCTTTCCTCCTTTGGATTATTTCCACCCAAAGCCACATGGGCCTTAGTGGGGGGGGGGGAGGGGGGTTAGGCCAGCCCACTGGGGGCTGGTTTGACTCCTCCCACAGCCCATGAGGTCCTTTGGGTCGAGACACCCCTCCCGATGGTCCCCGGTACCCCTCCCGGCACTCCCGGTACACTACCGAAATACCCGAAACTTTTCCGGTGACCAAAACGGGACTTCCTATATATCAATCTTTACCTCCGGACCATTCCGGAGCTCCTCGTGACGTCCAGGATCTTATCCGGGACTCCGAACAACCTTCGGTCACCACCATACATAACTCTACTATACCGAAACGTCACCGAACCTTAAGTGTGCAGACCCTGCGGGTTCAAGAACTATGTAGACATGACCGAGACACCTCTACGGTCAATAACCAATAGCGGGACCTGGATGCCCATAATGGTTCCTACATATTCTACGAAGATCTTTATCGGTTGAACCTCTATGTCAAGGATTCATTTAATCCCGTATGCTGTTCCCTTTGTTCTTCGGTATGTTACTTGCCCGAGATTCGATCGTCGGTATCTCTATACCTAGTTCAATCTCGTTATCGGCAAGTCTCTTTACTCGTTCCGTAATACAAGATCCCGTGGCTAACACTTTAGTCACATTGCTTGCAAGGCTTGTTGTGATGTTGTATTACCGAGTGGGCCCTGAGATACCTCTCCATCACACGGAATAACAAATCCCAGTCTTGATCCATGCCCACTCAACAGACACCCTCGGAGATACCTGTAGAGCATCTTTATAGTCACCCAGTTACGTTGCGACGTTTGATACACACAAGGTATTCCTCCGGTGTCAGTGAGTTGCATGATCTCATGGTCATAGGAACAGATACTTGACATGCAGAAAACAATAGCAATAAACTGACACGATCATATGCTATGTTCATAGTTTGGGTCTTGTCCATCACATCATTCTCCTAATGATGTGATCCCGTTATCAAATGACATCTCATGTCTATGGCTAGGAAACCTTGACCATCTTTGATCAACGAGCTAGTCTATTTGAGGCATACTAGGGACACAGTGTTGTCTATGTACCCACACATGTATTTGAGTTTCCAATCAATACAATTATAGCATGGATAATAAACGATTATCATGAACAAGGAAATATGATAATAACTAAATTATTATTGCCTCTAGGGCATATTTCCAACAAGAACCACCCAAAATCTATCACACCGTTGAAGCTTTTTACTTGGATCATCTTCGATCCGTTTGTGCTCGTGCTGAAACCCCAACTAGCTTAGTTGAGGGCAAATCATTAAATGAGCATGCTTATTATGTGCGACACCGATTATCTCAAAAAGGGAAACTTTTATGGCATCATATTAATACTTTGCAATGCTATGCTTGGAATTTATGCGAAATTTATGATTTTACTTGTTGTTCTGAAGACCTTAAAAAACAGCTTCCCTATCAATGTGAGTTTAAGGATAATGGAATCGTATCTTCTTATGCCAAGGGTGTTTATAATTACTATGATATTGAGCAAATTGAATAATTTGTTGCTTTTAAGGGTGCCTATGAAATTGCTTCTTTGATTGAAAAGTATGATGCTACTCTTTACAAATCTGAAAGTTTTGCCATACTTAAATATTGCTATGAAAACTATGCTTCTAATGCTTATGTTAAGCCATATATTGAGGACTCCTCCGCTGTCCAAGAGGAGACTAATATTTTGCAGGAAACTATGGAAGAAGAAAATGATGACATTGTGAGCTCATTTGATGAAAAAGATGACGAGGAGAGCGAAGAACAAAAGGAGGAAGAGCGGACTAGCTACCCGTGCCCACCTTCTAATGAGAGTAACTCTTCAACTCATACATTGTTTAATTTCCCTTCGTGCTCACCGAAGGATGAATGCTATGATGATTGCTATGATCCCTTGGATTCGTTTGAAATATCCCTTTTTGATGAAATTGATGCTTGTTATGCTTGTGGCCATGATGCCAATATGAATGATGCTTATGGAGATGAACTTGCTATAGTTCCTTATGTTAAACGTGAAATTGTTGCTATTGCACCCACACATGATAGTCCTATTATCTTTTTGAATTCTCCCAACTACACTATATCGGAGAAGTTTACACTTATTAAGGATTATATAGATCGGTTGCCTTTTACTATTACACATGATGATTTTGATAGATATAATATGCATGTGCTTGCTGCTCCTACTTGCAATTATTATGAGAGAGGAACTACATCTCCACCTCTCTATGTTTCCAATATGATAAAATTGCAAGAAACTGCTTATGCTATGTATTGGCCTTTACTTTGTGTGCATGAATTGTTCTTTTATGACATGCCGATGCATAGGAAGAGAGTTAGACTTCGTCATTGCATGATATATATTACTTTGTGCTCAATACTAAATTACAAATCATTGTTAATTAAAATTGGCTTTGATATACCTTGGGATCCGGGTGGATCCGTTACTTGAGCACTTTATGCCTAGCTTAATGGCTTTAAAGAAAGCGCTGCCAGGGAGACAAGCCAGAAGTTTTAGAGAGTCATTTTATTCTGTTGTGTGCTTTTTATATAGTTCAAAAACAAAAAAAATAAAGAGGGGAACCTAAAACTTTTTCAAAAAGAGAAATGAAAGTAAGAAGGACGAGCACCGTTGAAGTGGGGGAGCTCCTTGAACTTTGTTCATGCCCATGGAAACTTTGCGAATCTTAATTACAGAAACTTTTCAACAAAAATAATTATCCCCTTGTATAAATCCCTTGTATTATAAAAATAATGTGCCAAGATTTGCCTTTAGGATGATTAGATTGCTTGTTTGGTGTGTGCAGTGCAAAAACAGAAACTTTGGCTATAGTGCGTGAATTTACATTTTTTATTGGAATGTCAAAAGTTTCTGAAAATTTTACACAGTACTTCTATGCAAATTGATTATTTTTTAATAATTTTTTAGAATTTTTAGAGTTACAGAAGTATAGTAAATGTTCAGATTGCTACAGACTGTCCTGTTTAAGACAGATTCTGTTTTTGATGCATTGTTTTGCTAGTTTTGATGAAACTATCGATTTTATCGGTGGTATAAGCCATAAAGAAGTTAAAATAGAGTAGCTACAATGCAAAAATAAAATGTCAATGGATTTGCAACAACACTTAAAGTGGTAATTTGCTTTATTATACTAACGGATCTCACGAGGGTTTTGTTAAGTTTTGTGTGATTGAAGTTTTCAAGTTTTGGGTGAGATCACGATGGATGAAGGAATAAGGAGTGGAAAGAGACTAAGCTTGGGGATGCCCGAGGCAGCCCAAGGTAATATTAAAGGACTCCCAAGAAACTAAGCTTGGGGATGCCCCGGAAGGCATCCCCTCTTTCTTCTAACAACCATCGGTAATTTTACTTGGAGATATATTTTTATTCGTCACATGATATGCGTAAATCTTGGAGCGTCGTGTTTTTTTTCTTTTAATAATGCATCATGCTGGTATGAGATAGTCCTTGGTCGATTTATAGAATGCTTCATGCACTTCACTTATATCTTTTGAGTATGGCTTTATAGAATGCTTCATGTGCTTCACTTATATCATTTGAAGTTTGGATTGCCTGTTTCTCTACACATAGAAAACCGCCATTTGTAGAATGCTGTTTTGCTTCACTTATATTTGTTAGAGCGTGGGCATATCTTTTGTAGAAATAATTAAACTCTCATGCTTCACTTATATCTATTTAGATAGTCAACAGGAATTGGTTATTCACATGGTTAGTCATAAAATCCTACATAAAACTTGTAGATCACTGAATATGATATGTTTGATTCCTTGCAATAGTTTTGCGATATAAAGATGGTGATACTAGAGTCATGCTAGTGAGTAATTGTGGATTGGTATAAATACTTGTGTTAAAGTTTGTGATTCCCGTAGCATGCACGTATGGTGAACCGTTATGTGATGAAGTCGGAGCATGATTTATTTATTGATTGTCATCCTTTGTGTGGAGGTCGGGATCGCGCGATGGTTAACTCCTACCAACCCTTCCCCTAGGAGAATGCGTGTAGTACCTTGTTTCGATGACTAATAATTTTTTGCAATAAGTATGTGAGTTCTTTATGACTAATGTTGAGTCCATGGATTATACGCACTCTCATCCTTCCACCATTGTTAGCCTCTCTAGTACCGCGCAACTTTCGCCGGTGCATTAAACCCACCATATTCTCTTCCTCAAAACAACCACCATACCTACCTATTATGGCATTTACATAGCCATTCCGCGATATATTGCCATGCAACTTCCACCGTTTCGTTTATTATGACACGCACCATCATTGTCATATTGCTTTGCATGATTGTAAGATAGCTAGCATGATGTTTTCATGGCTTGTCCGTTTTTTGATGTCATTGCTACGCTAGATCATTGCACATCCCGGTACTCCGCCGGAGGCATTCATATAGAGTCATATTTTGTTCTATTATCGAGTTGTAATTCTTGAGTTGTAAGTAAATAAAAGTGTGATGATCATCATTATAGAGCATTGTCCCATGTGAGGAAAGGATGATGGAAGCTATGATTCCCTCACAAGTTGGGACGAGTCTCCGGACTTTATGAAAAATAAAAGAGGCCAAAGAAGCCCAAATAAAAAAAAAGAGGCCAAAGAAGCCCACCAAAAAAAACAAAAAAAATGAGAGAAAAGAGAGAAGGGGCAATGCTACTATTCCTTTTTCCACACTTGTGCTTCAAAGTAGCACCATGATCTTCATGATAGAGAGTCTCCTATATTGTCACTTTCATATACTGGTGGGAATTTTTCATTATAGAACTTGGCTTGCATATTCCAATGATGGGCTTCCTCAAATTGCCCTAGGTCTTCGTGAGCAAGCAAGTTGGATGCACACCCACTTAGTTTCTTTTGAGCTCTCATACACTTATAACTCTAGTGCATCCATTGCATGGCAATCCCTACTCACTCACATTGATATCTATTGATGGGCATCTCCATAGCCCATTGATACGCCTAGTTGATGTGAGACTATCTCCTTCTTTTTGTCTTCTCCACAACCACCATATTCTATTCCACCTATAGTGCTATATCCATGGCTCACGCTCATGTATTGCGTGAAAGTTGAAAAAGTTTGAGAATACTAGAGTATGAAACAATTGCTTGGCTAAAACCAGTGTTGTGCATGATTTAATACTTTGTGTGATGAAGATGGAGCATAGCCAGACTATATGATTTTGTAGGGATAACTTTCTTTTAGCCATGGTATTTTGAGAAGACATGATTGCTTTATTAGTATGCTTGAAGTATTATTGTCTTAATGTCAAATGATAGAATATTGCTTTGAATCACTCGTGTCTTAATATGCATGCCATGATTAGATTATATGATCAAGATTATGCTAGGTAGAATTCAACATCAAAAATTATCTTTTTTATCATTTACCTACTCGAGGACGAGCAGGAATTAAGCTTGGGGATGCTGATACGTCTTCATCGTATCTATAATTTTTGATTGTTTCATGCCAATATTCTACAACTTTCATATACTTTTGGCAACTTTTTATACTATTTTTGGGACTAACATATTGATCCAGTGCCCAGTGCCAGTTCCTGTTTGTTGCATGTTTTTTGTTTCGCAGAAAATCCATATCAAACGAAGTCCAAACGGGATAAAGACTTATGGAGATTTTTTTTGGAATATAT
Organism: Elymus sibiricus; assembly: GCA_039707655.1. Taxonomy (NCBI): domain Eukaryota; kingdom Viridiplantae; phylum Streptophyta; class Magnoliopsida; order Poales; family Poaceae; genus Elymus; species Elymus sibiricus. The sequence continues at coordinate 442,167,870 of CM077667.1, read as the reverse complement.
GTGAATTTTGGGAAGTGGAATCAACAGAAGGCGGTGCCCGAGGGGCCCACAAGCCATAGGGGCACGCCCTGGGGGGGTAGGGCGTGCCAAGGTGGCTTGTGGTCACCCCGTAAGGCGGTTGGTGCCCTTCTTTTGCCGCAAGAAAGCTAATATCCGGATAAAAATCGTGTTAAAATTTCAGCCCAATCGGAGTTACGGATCTCCGGGAATTTAAGAAACGGTGAAAGGCCAGAATCTGGGAAGGCAGAAACAGAAGGAAACAGAGAGAGAGATCCAATCTCGGAGGGGCTCCCGCCCCTCCGCCACCATGGAGGCCAAGGACCAGAGGGGAAAACCTCCTCCCATCTAGGGGGGAGGTCAAGGAAGAAGAAGAAGGAGGGGGGCTCTCTCCCCCTCTCTCCCGGTGGCACCGGAACGCCGCCGGGGCCATCATTGTGACGGCAATCTACACCAACAACTTCGCCGCCGTCATCACCAACTCTCTCCCCCTCTATGCAGTGGTTCAACACCTCTTCTCCCCGCTGTAATCTCTACTTAAACATGGTGCTCAACGCTATATATTATTTCCCAATGATGTATGGCTATCCTATGATGTTTGAGTAGATGCGTTTTGTCCTATGGGTTGATTGATGATCATGATTGGTTTGAGTTGCATGTTTTATTATTGGTGCTGTCCTATGGTGCTCTCCGTGTCGCGCAAGCATGAGGGATCCCCACTGTAGGGTTTGCAATATGTTCATGATTCGCTTATGGTGGGTGGCGTGAGTGACAGAAGCACAGACCCGAGTAAGTAGGTTGTTTGCGTATGGGAATAAAGAGGACTTGATACCTTATAATGCTATGGTTGGGTTTTACCTTAATGATCTTTAGTAGTTGCGGATGCTTGCTAGAGTTCCAATCATAAGTGCATATGATCCAAGTAGAGAAAGTATGTTAGCTTATGCCTCTCCCTCATATAAAATTGCAATAATGATTACCGGTCTAGTTATCGATTGCCTAGGGACAAATAACTTTCTTGTGACAAAAAGCTCTCTACTAAGACTAACTTAGTTGTTTCTTTATCTAAGCAGCCCCTAGTTTTTATTTACGTGCTCTTTATTATCTTGCAAACCTATCCTATCACACCTACAAAGTACTTCTAGTTTCATACTTGTTCTAGGTAAAGCGAACGTTAAGCATGCGTAGAGTTGTATCGGTGGTCGATAGAACTTGAGGGAATATTTGTTCTACCTTTAGCTCCTCGTTGGGTTTGACAGTCTTACTTATCGAGAAAGGCTACAATTGATCCCCTATACTTGTGGGTTATCATACGGCGGTTGAGACAGCCGCCGTTGGCGCAACGGGAGCTAGGTTGGCCAGGCCGCGTCTCAGGTTTTGCTAGATCTGATGAATGAACTTACGACTCTGATGGGAACCGAGGTCACGGCTGAGAACCAAGCAGCCCGTAACATGGAGATCGCGAGGTTGAAGGACCAGATGGCCGGTGCCCAAGAAGAAATCAATGCGCTGAAAGCTCAGATGGACGTTGAGTCGGAGCGCCTCAGGGCGGAAGCTTTTCGCCTTGACCTGGAACAACAAGCCGCGGAGGCAGTCCGGCGGATGAGGCACCAAACCCGCCTGCCGGCTCAGTATGAGCCTAGGAATCTTTTCAACATGCCAGGGACAGGACGGAATGCGCCTCTGACCGTGACCCGGACGGCGGAAGTGCCTGGGAGTAGGGCGGCAGTTCAGCACCGGCAGCCAGACCCGCCCCGCAGGAACCAGACCCCGCCGTAGTATTTTCCAACACCACCCGGTCAATATTCCAACCCGGTGGAGAACATGGTGGCCGCGGCAGTCAGGGTCGGCGCGCTCCCCATCCCTGATGGAACGCCTTTTGCGGAAGAAGCGCGGAATGCCATTGGGTATTTACAGATAGCGGTGGCACAACAGGAGAAGTATACCTATAGCCGGAGCTGCGTGCACTCGACCCCTATCCCGAGTCGCAGTTACAGCCGGCGTATAGAGTCGCCTGTGATTTCTAGCAGTGAGCGACGTCGGAACCCGGCGCGGGATGACCCGCCTGCTGTTGATGCCCAGGCGCTTGTAGATCGTGCAAGAGCACAGCGAGAGGCAGCAGCGGCCGCGGCGGCTCACCAAGAATCACCCACAGTAGCACCTTCTATTTCGGTAGGAGCCGGAGTAACCTCCAGGGCTGTGGGAGTGCCTTGCTTAGTGCCGGCTCTACGAAACGAACGCCTGCCGAAGGACTTCAAGGGTCCGCGTAAGGTGCCAAATTATACTGCTGATCTGCCTCCGGAAGCGTGGATCGAGAGTTATGAGCTAGCCATGGAGATGTTAGACGTCAGTGATGCAGTCTGTGCCAAGTATTTCATCATGATGCTGGAAGGGCCGGCTCGTACATGGTTGAAGGGTTTGCCACCCAACACCATTAATTCCTGGGCCGAGTTGAAGGCGAAGTTCATCAAGAATTTTCAAGGAACATGCAAGCAGCCCATGACAATTGTGGATTTGGATCATTGTGTGCAGCGGGAGGATGAGTCGGCCCACCATTGGGTCCGGCGGGTTTCAACCATTATCCATTCCTCTGATAATATCACGGCGGCTCAGGCGGTTCTAATTCTGGAGAAGAATTGTCAGTTTTTGCCCCTTAAGCAGAAGCTTGGACGGCTCAAGCGTTCATGCCAGGATATGGGGGAGCTTATGGTGGCTCTCACCAAATATGCAGATTCTGACAGTACAAAGGATCCTGGGTCTGATGAGGAGAAATCAGCTAAGGGTAAGAAGAATGGCAATGGTAAGGGTCAACAGCAGAACGGGGCAGGACATAATAATACCGGCAACGGTGGTAAACGGAAGCCCCCGGATGGCGGGTCAGATCTGGTAGTCAATACTAACACTGGGAGCAACCGCGGCAAGGGCAATGGTAAACCGCCTTTTGGCAAGTCTAAGCCTTTCAATATGGAACCAATGTTGAATGCTCCTTGCCCGAAGCATAGTGTCCCCGATAAACCATCCACTCATGCCTGGAAGGATTGTTGGGTCATGCGGGATTCCAGAATTACAGCATTAACCAACATCAGGGTGGCGGCAATGGACTGTCCGGCGGGTCAGGATCCAGCTCTCCTGGGTCCAGTTTTGGTGCAGGTGGCTCAGGTTCTAGTTATCAAGGTCAGGGAAGCCATGGAGTTCATAATCAACAGTCTGGCAATGGAGGTCAGCAACAAAACAACCAGTCCGGGTATCAGAGTAACCCGAAGCAGCTTAATGGAGGCCAATATCACGTCTTCACAACAAGCCTTGATAAGCATGATCAGAAAGTGCGCAAGCGGGCGGTTAACACGGTCATGCCGGCCCTCCCACAGTACTTGAAGTGGTCTGAGTATGACATAACCTGGAGCAGGGAGGATCACCCGCCGCGCGTAGATAACCCTGGGCAGTTAGCCCTGGTAGTAGCCCCCCAAGTAGGAGGCTACGTGTTTACCTAGGTGCTTATGGATGGTGGCAGCAGCATCAACATCCTGTATTATGACACGTTTCGCCGGATGAACTTGCTTGACAAGGATCTCAAGCCGTCTTCAACGGTCTTTCACGGTGTGGTGCCCGGTAAGTCGGCTTATCCAGTTGGAAAAATTGCCCTGGAAGTAGCCTTTGGCGATGAGTTCAACTACAGGGTGGAGACCTTATGGTTTCGAGGTGGTCAAAATCAAGCTCCCGTACCACGCCTTGTTTGGACGGCCGGCTTATGCCAAGTTCATGGCTAGGCCTTGTTATGTCTACTTGCAGCTCAAGATGCCCGGATTAAACGGAACGATTACAGTGCATGGTGATCGGAAGATTGCTCTTGAGTGCGAGGAAGGCGATGCAGCATATGCAGAATCAAGTTGTGCTGAGGCAGAGCTCAAGTTTTATAAGGAGAATGTTGACCCGACAGATATGACCCCACTGAAGAAGCCTAGCACGGAATCTGAGCCGCCCCTGAAGTTTGTGGCAGAAGATACCAAATTGGTAGATTTTACTCCTGGTGACTCTTCGCAGCAGTTCACTATTGGGGCCCATATGGATCCCAAATAGGAAAGCGCGCTCATCGAATTCACCCGTGAGAATCGGGACATCTTTGCATGGAAGCCTTCTGACATGTCGGGTGTGCCGAGAGAATTCGCTGAGCACCATCTTAATGTGGATCCTAAGTTTAAGCCGGTCAAACAGTTCCTCCGTCGTTTCAATGAGGTGAGGCGTAAGGCTATTGGAGAAGAGGTAGCCCGGCTCTTGGCGGCAGGGTTTATCGTTGAAGTTTTTCACCCGGAGTGGCTAATCCCGTGCTTGTACTTAAATAGAACGGCACGTGGCGCATGTGTGTAGATTACACAGATCTCAACAAGGCATGTCCGGTTGATCCATTTGCTCTCCCCCGTATTGACCAGATCATTGATGCGATGGCGGGTTGCGAGAGCTTATGTTTCCTGGATGCCTACTCGGGTTATCATCAGATCAAGATGGCAGTCAAAGACCAAGAGAAGACATCTTTCATTACACCTTTTGGAGATTTCTGCTATGTGTCTATGCCCTTTGGACTCAAAAGCGCGCAGGCGACTTATCAGCGCTGTGTGCAAAACTATCTTCATGGTCAGATTGGGCGCAATGTTCATGCCTATGTGGATGATATTGTGGTCAAGTCACGGAAGAAGGAGACTCTGTTGGCCGATTTGAAGGAAACTTTTGATAATCTGCGGGTTTACAAGATGATGCTTAACCCGTCCTAGTGTGTGTTTGGTGTGCCTGCAGGCAAGCTCTTGGGATTCTTGGTCTCCGAGCGCGGCATTGAGGCTAACCCGGACAAGATAAAGGCCATCACTTCTTTGTCTAAGCCGGCGTGCATTAATGATGTCCAACGCTTGGCGGGTCATATTGCCGCTCTGAGCCGGTTCATAAGCCGCCTGGGTGAGAAGGCTATTCCTCTGTATCAGATGATGAAGAAGACATATGACTTTGTCTGGAGTGATGCGGCTAATGAGGCGTTTGAGGCGCTCAAGAAGCAGTTGGCTCAGCCGCCCATTTTAGCAGCTCCAGTGGAAAAAGAGCCTTTGCTCTTGTAGGTGGCGGCTAACAACAGAGCCATCGGTGCTGCAGTTGTGGTGGAGCACAAGGAGGCGGGTAAGGAGTACCCAGTCCAGCGGCCGGTTTACTATGTCAGTGAGGTCTTGACGGAATCCAAGCAAAGATATCCGCATTGGCAAAAGCTGGTGTTGGGGATATAACCCCGTGGTGAGACCCGCCCAGGTGGGGCTGGGTCATGCGGTTGGCGGCTTACGACAAGGTTTGGTGTAAGCTTATTCAATGGGCCTGGAGGCCCAGAGCCAGAAGACAAGATGTGACCCGGCGGTGTGAGCCGCCGGTGGCGGCTTACTAGATAAGGCATGTGTAGTTAGAGGTGAGGTCGGTTATCAAGCATAACCCGGCCCGGACTCTTGTAAGCCCAGGGCCTTGACCTGAGTATATAAAGGCGGGTTACCTGGGCGGCTTAGGCCACGAAACAACTCATCGATAGCTAGGTCAAGCGAACTCGCTCCCTTGTAATCGATACCCAATCAATACAACACCAAGCAGGACGTAGGCTTTTACCTCTTTCCGAGGGGCCGAACCTGGGTAAACCCTTGTCTCTCGATTCCGATCAACCCCTTCGAGCTCACCACCTTAGCGATGGCCTCGAACCTAAGTCCTTTCACTAAGGCATCTGCCGTGACAAAACCACGATAGTTGGCGCCCACCGTGGGGCTAACGCTCGGTGGTGTGGAGTTCTCGAAGGGCTCTCTCCCAGGGATCGAGGGATACGCCGTTGGCAGGATGACTAAGAGTCGCTGCGGCAAGCTCTACATCGATGACGCTGGCTGGGGCCCCGAGGCCGACTAAATTGAGTACGGGTACCGGGTCCCCTTAGGCGGAATTCACGTCTTCATCGGCAAGATTGGCGGATCTAAACCCGGGCCGAACATCTGCACTGACCTCATTGAGCCGGCCCGGCATGCGCAACCCGCCCAGGTTAACCCGGGCCGGAAGCGCGTCTTTGTCGGCTTTACCCAAGGCACGGAACTTTAAGGTTCCATGTCACGGGAGGAAACCCTCATCTGCTCAGAGGAGGGACCCTCGAGCGGAGAGGCGGAATCAATCTACCACCTTTACAACGGCGGGCTTGGGAGCTACGTCGAGGACTACCCTGAGCCGGAGTACCATGAGCCGGAATACTATGAGCCGCCGAGCCGCGTCGCTGTCTTCATGGCATGGTCGGCACCGGCCCCTGGTAGCACGACTGCTGGTGCGACCGGGTCTGGGTCTGGCAGGCCGCGGTCTCAAATTTTGCTGGATCTGATGAACGAGCTTACAACTCTGATGGGAACCGAGGTCACGGTCGAAAACCAAGCAGCCCGTAACACGGAGATCGCGAGGTTGAAGGACCAGATGGCCGGAGTCCAAGAGGAAATCAACGTACTGAAGGCTCAGATGGATGCTGAGTCAGAGCGCCTTAGGGCGGAAGCTTTTCGCCTTGACCTGGAGCAGCAGACCGCAGATGCAGTCCACCGGATGAGACATCAGTCCCGATTGCTGGCTCAGTATGAGGCCAGGAATCTTTCCAACACGCCAGGGACGGGACGGAATGCACCTCTGACCGTAACCCGGACGGCGGAAGTACCTGGGAGCAGGGCGGCGGTTCAGCATAGGTAGCCAGACCCGCCCCGCAGGAATCAGACCCCGCTGCAGCCTTTTCCAACACCGCCCGGTCATTTTTCTAACCCGGCGGAGAATATGGTGGCAGCGGCAGTCAGGCTTGGCACGATCCCCATCCCTGATGGGACGCCTTTCGCGGAGGAAGTGCGGAACGCCATTGGCTACTTGCAGACAGCGGTGGCACAGCAGGAGAAGTATGCTTACAGCCGGAGTCGCGTGCACTCAACCCCCATCCCGAGCCGTAGCTACAGCCGGCGCTTAGAGTCGCCTGCGATCTCTAGCAGTGAGCGACGTCGAAACCCAGCGCGAGATGATCTGCCGGCTCTTGATGCTCAGGCGCTGGTGGATCGGGCGAGAGCGCAGCGAGAGGCGGCAGCGTTGGTAGCTGCGGCGGCTTATCAAGAACCCACAGTAGCACCTTCCGTTTCGTGAGGAGCCGGGGTAACCTCCAGGGCTGTGGGAGTGCCGTGCTTAGTGCCGGCTTTGCGAAATGAACGCCTGCCGAAGGACTTCAAAGGTCCTCGCAAGGTGCCCAATTATACTGCCGATCTGCCTCCGGAAGCTTGGATCGAGAGTTATGAACTAGCCATGTAGATGTTAGACGTCAGTGATGCAGTCTGCGCCAAGTATTTCATCATGATGTTGGAAGGGCCGGCTTGCACGTGGTTGAAGGGTTTGCCACCCAACACCATTAATTCCTGGGCCGAGTTGAAGGCGAAGTTCATCAAGAATTTTCAAGGAACGTGCAAGCAGCCCATGACGATTGTGGATTTGGATCATTGCGTGCAGCGTGAGGATGAATCGGCCCATCATTGGGTCCGGCGGGTCTCAACCATCATCCACTCCTCTGATAACATTACGGCGGCACAGGCGGTTCTGATTCTGGAGAAAAATTGCCACTTTTTGCCTCTGAAGCAGAAGCTTGGCCGGCTCAAACGTTCATGCCAGGACATGGGGGAACCCATGGCGGCTCTCACGAAGTATGCAGACTCAGATAACACGAAATACCCTGGTTCCGATGATGAGAAATCGGCCAAGGGTAAGAAGAATAACAATGGCAAGAGTCAACAGCAGAACGGGGGAGGAAATAATAATAATGGCAACGGTGGAAAGCGGAAACACCCGGATGGCGGGTCAGATTTGGTGGCCAACACTAGTGCTGGAGGAAACCGTGGCAAGGGCAATGGTAAGCCGCCTTTCGGTAAAAACAAGCCGGTCAATATGGAGGCGATGTTGAATGCTCCTTGCCCGAAACATAGTCTACCCGATAAGCCATCCACTCATGCCTGGAGGGATTGTTGGATCATGCGGGAATTCTGAAATTACAGCGTTAACCAACATCAAGGTGGCGGCGGTGGACCGTCTGGCGGATCAGGATCCGGCTCTCCTGGGTCCGGCTTTGGTGCAGGCGGCTCAGGTTCTGGATATCAAGGCCAAGGAAATCATGGTGGTAATAACCAACAGTATGGCAACGGAGGTCAGCAACAGAACAACCAGTCCGGGTACCAGAGTAATCCAAAGCAGCTTAATGGAGGACAATATCATGTTTTTACGACCAGTCTTGACAAGCGGGATCAGAAGGTGCGCAAGCGGGCGGTTAATGCGGTCATGCCGGCTCTCCCCCAGTACTTAAAGTGTTCAGAGTATGACATAACTTGGAGTAGGGAGGATCACCCGCCGCACGTGGATAACCCGGGGCAGTTGGCTTTGATAGTAGCCCCCCAGGTAGGAGGATATGTGTTCACCAAGGTGCTTATGGACGGTGGCAGCAACATCAACATCCTATACTATGACACGTTCCGCCGGATGAATTTGCTCGACAAAGACCTTAAACCATCTTCGACGGTTTTTCACGGTGTGGTGCCCGAAAAGTCGGCTTACCCAGTTGGAAAAATTTCTCTGGAGGTAGCTTTTGGCGATGAATTCAACTACAGGGTGGAATCTTTATGGTTTGAGGTGGTTAAGATCAAGAGCCCGTACCACGCTTTGTTCGGCCGGCCGGCTTACGCCAAGTTCATGGCTAGGCCTTGTTATGTGTACTTGCAGCTTAAGATGCCCGGATTAAACGGGACGATTACAGTGCATGGTGATCGGAAGATTGCTCTTGAGTGTGAGGAAGGCGATGCGGCATATGCAGAGTCAAGTTGTGTTGAGGCGGAGCTCAAGTTTTATAAAGAGAATGTTGACCCGGCAGATATGACCCCGCTAAAGAAGCCTAGCACAGAATCTGAGCCGCCTCTCAAGTTTGTGGCAGAAGATACCAAGCTAGTGGATTTCACTCCTGGCGACTCATCGCAGCAGTTCACTATTAGGGCTAATATGGATCCCAAATAGGAAAGCGCGCTCATCGAATTCATCCGTGAGAATCGGGACATCTTTGCATGGAAGCCTTCTGACATGCCGGGTGTACCGAGAGAATTCGCTGAGCACCACCTTAATGTGGATCCTAAGTTTAAGCCGGTCAAACAGTTCCTCCGTCGCTTCAATGAGGAGAGGCGTAAGGCCATTGGGGAAGAGGTGGCCCGGCTCTTGGCAGCAGGGTTCATCGTTGAAGTTTTTCACCCGGAGTGGTTAGCTAACCCGGTGTTGGTACTCAAGAAGAACGACACGTGGCGCATGTGCGTGGATTACACAGATCTTAACAAGGCGTGTCCGGTTGACCCGTTTGCTCTCCCCCGTATCGACCAAATCATTGATGCAACGGCGGGTTGTGAGAGTCTATGCTTCCTAGATGCTTATTCAGGTTATCATCAGATCAAGATGGCAGTCAAAGACCAAGAGAAGACGCCTTTTATTACGCCTTTTGGAGCTTTCTGCTGTGTGTCTATGCCTTTTGGGCTCAAGAGTGCCCAGGCGACTTACCAGCATTGTGTGCAGAACTGTCTTCATGGTCAAATTGGGCGCAATGTTCATGCTTGTGTGGATGATATTGTGGTCAAGTCAAGGAAGAAGGAAACTCTGCTAGCGGATTTGAAGGAAACCTTTGATAATCTGCGGGTTTACAAGATGATGCTTAACCCGGCAAAGTGTGTATTCGGTGTACCTGCGGGCAAGCTCTTGGGTTTCTTGGTCTCTGAGCGTGGCATTGAGGCTAACCCGGACAAGATAAAGGCTATCACCTCCTTGTCTAAACCGGTGTGTATCAATGATGTTTAGCGCCTGGCGGGTCGTATTGCTGCCTTGAGCCGGTTCATAAGCCGCCTCGGTGAGAAAGCTATTCCTTTGTATCAGATGATGAAGAAGACCGACTATTTTGTCTGGAGTGATGCGGCTAATGAGGCGTTTGAGGTGCTTAAAAAGCAGTTGGCCGAGCCGCCCATTTTAGCTGCTCCCGTGGAAAAGGAGCCTTTGCTCTTATATGTGGCGGCTAACAACAGAGCTGTCAGTGCTGCAGTTGTGGTCGAGCGCAAGGAGGCGGGTAAGGAGTACCCAGTTTAGCGGCCAGTTTATTATGTCAGTGAGGTCTTGACGGAATCCAAGCAGAGATACCCACATTGGCAGAAGCTGGTGCTTGGTGTATTCATGGCCAATCGCAAGCTGAAGCATTATTTCCTCGGGCATCCAATTACAGTGGTCAGCTCTACTCCTTTGGGAGATATCATTCAAAATAGAGAAGCTACTGGCATGATTGCTAAATGGGCAATTGAGCTTGGGCCTCTTAATCTGAAATATGTGCCCCGAACGGCTATAAAATCTCAAGCCCTGGTGGATTTTATCAATGACTGGACAGAGTGTCAAATACCTGAAGAGAAGCCGGACAATACCTATTGGACAATTCACTTTGATGGTTCCAGGCAATTGGAAGGCTCGGGGGCCGGAGTTGTTTTAACTTCCCCACGAGGTGACAAATTCTGTTATGTTTTGAGGCTAATGTTTCCTTGTACTAACAATGCAGCGGAATATGAGGCTCTGCTTCACGGGCTCCGTGTGGCCAAGGAGATGAATTTGAGCCGGGTCAGATGTCTTGGTGACTCAGACCTGGTGGCTCAGCAAGTCTCTGGCATGTGGGATTCTAAAGACCCTCGCATGGCGGCTTATCGTCAGGCGGTCGATGTTATTGCTGGCCACTTTAAAGGCTATCAGGTGGATCATATTGATCGACGGAAGAATGAGGCGGCTGACGCGTTATCAAGACTGGGGTCTCAGCATAAGCCGGTGCCGCCTAATGTGTTCTTGGATGTGTTGCATCACCCGTCGGTCAAATTACCATCAGAGGAGGATTTGGCTATACCTGACCCGGAAGGGCAATTGGTGGCGGCTCTCCGGGCAATCCCTGATTGGACATTACCTTATATGGTGTACCTGACTCGCGGCGAGTTACCTAAAGATGAAAATCTAGCACGGCAGATCATAAGGCGGTCTAAGTCTATGACTATCGTCAATGGCGAGTTACACTGACGCAGTGTGACTGGTGTCTTTCAGCGTTGTGTTTCTCCGGATGAAGGCCATGAGATCTTGCAAGAAATCCATGCCGGCGACTGTGGTCATCACGCCGGGTCAAAATCTTTAGTGGCCAAGGCTTTTCGGCACGGTTTCTACTGGTTAACAGCTCATAAAGATGTAGAGGACTTGGTCAGTAAATGTGGCGAGTGCCAAAAATTTGGGCTACATGCCCATGTGCCGGCTCAAGAGCTACGGATGATTCCAATCACCTGGCCGTTTGCAGTCGGGGGGCTTGATATGGTAGGACCTTCCAAGAGGTCTAAGGACAAGAAAACCCACCTCTTGGTGGCGGTTAACAAGTTTACTAAATGGGTTGAAGCTGAGCCGGTCAGCAAGTGTGATGCAGCAACAACAGTTCAGTTCGTCAAAAAGCTGATCTTTCGGTTTGGTTATCCACATAGTATCATCACTGATAATGGCACAAACTTGTCCAAGGGGCTATGAAGGAGTTCTGTGATAGTGAGCATCTCCGACTCGATGTGTCTTCTGTGGCTCACCCACAGTCTAATGGTCAAGCAGAGCGTGCTAACCAGGAAATTCTGAAAGGGATAAAACCCCGGCTCATGGTTCCTTTGGAGCGCACGCCGGGTTGTTGGGTGGAGGAATTACCTTCAGTTCTTTGGAGCATAAGAACCACCCCCAACAGGTCAACAGGCTATACGCCTTTCTTTATGGTTTATGGCGCAGAAGCTGTTCTCCCCAGTGATATCCGTCATGACTCGCCCAGAGTGGCGGCTTACGTGGAAGCTGATAATGAGGCGGCGCATCAGGATGCTTTGGATGCCTTGGACGAAGAACGGGATCTTGCAGCAGCTCGGTCCGCGATTTACCAGCAAGACCTGCGTCGCTATCATAGCCGCAGGGTCAAGACCCGGACATTCCAAGAAGGCGATTTAGTACTCCGGTTGATTCAAGACCAGTCAGATATGCACAAGTTATCACCTCCTTGGGAAGGACCGTTTGTGATTAGCAGAAATCTCAACAATGGCTCCTATTATCTCAATGATATACGGGAGGGTGACAAGTCGCGCACTTCTGGTGAAGAGACTAAGAGGCCATGGAATATTGCTCACCTTCAGCCATACTATACTTAAGCCGCCAGTCCGGCTCTTATCAATGTACACATTCCTGTCATTGTATATACCACCTTTTATGATATAATAAAGTTGGCATCCCCATGATTAGGGGCCTCTGCCATTTTTTCCGCACTAAAATTTGTGCAAAGGAGTTGATCCTTCTTCAGGTCACTTGGGGGCTTCCAACCCATTGGGTTTAGCTTGCATACCCTCTTGGCCAGGCTTTAAATGCCATGTTCGAGTTAAACCTGCCTGTTTGCAACTTGCTACTCCGCCATGTGACCCGCCGAACTCTTGACAGTTAATCTTGATAAGAGACCCTGAACTTTTATAAGTTATTCTCGCACAAAGACCCTGAACTTGTCAAGGTTTAAACGACGGGTTTTGTCACGAGAGAGCCGGCTTACAGTGAGCTAGGATAAACTCGCCTTGTCTGCCGTAATCCCTCCGCTATGTGGTCCGTTCGTACTCTTAGCAATGTCAATCTTTTAAAGACCCTGAACTTGCTAAGGTTTAAACGACGGATTTATGTCATGTGAGAGCCGGCTTACGAGGTTTTCAGGCTTTTATGCCTAGTTTCTTCGGAAACAATATTTTTTTCTTCATAAAAACAAGAGTTTTCTTGTCCTGCTTTGCCTTTAAAGCCGGCTTATAGGACAAAAGATATACAAGTTACTTGTTTTTTGCAGGTACTTTCATGATAAGATTCTAAGTTCTGGGTAATTCCGGCTTGGCATTGCTCATGGAGTATAACCCGCCCGGCGAGTCAAGGCAGTCAGAAGATTATATATCAAAGACAAATTTGCTAAGTCGCCGGAATATGGGTTGAAAGAAGTTTAAAAAGTGCGTCAAAGGCACAAGGCCAGGCGGTTAAATGTTTCCTACTGCTATTACAAGGCTGTCAAAAAGCCCAAAAGCTGCGGACTTCAAGTTTTCTCAGCAAAATTATAACCCGGCGTATCAAACAAGGCCGGGTTACCTTCACATGATGCAAAGTTTTTTATCTAGCTCGTCGCCGGGTCATCCTGCGCCGGGTCTTCGGTCTCCTGGATCTGGAGGTTATCCACATCCCAATTGCAGTTTGTTAAGGCCTCAAATTTGGCTTCATCATGTATGATTGGAGATGGGTCAACATCAGGAGCGAAGAGACGCTTACGGCGCTGAGGAATTAGGCTTTTTGCTTCGAAGGTAGGACCTCGAACTCGCTTATTATCTTCCGAGTAAGCCGCCTGATATGATGACAAGTCAGCTTCTTCGGCCATCCGGCTTGCCAAGACTCGAGATGCCTTCATGCAACGAGCATAGTCTTCTTGAGTGAACTCCGAGCCATCATCTTCCAGCTGAGGAAAGCCATCCATCATCTCGGCCGGGTTTAACTCGGGGGCATAGGCTAGTGACCGGCTCAAAGCAGCCATTGCGCCCTTGCGGGCGGCTGATCTTTTCAGCTCTTCTATTTGTCTTGGGATGGTGGAAGGGATTTCTAGAACGCCCTTCATAAATTTGGGAACGCCCCGCTCAGTCATAACGGCTCTGATGGTACAAAGAGAGCCGGCGTACAGCTGTTCCGACAATGAGTATAGAGCCTTCAGCTTCAATAGACTATCATCATAAAGCTGGCGACTTCGTTCACCTACAAGCAAGTTAAATCTTATAAGCCGGAAGAGTTCTCGAAAATCTTCTTGCAATGAATATTGAGGGGTGAACAATACTTACCAAAGACGGCTCCAACCATACGAGATATGTGGCCTTTCAGATTGCTTAGCTCGTCAGTCACCGTTTTAAGATGGCCTTCTGCGTCTTCAGCGCGCTTGGTCAGGGCGGCTTGGCTCGCTTCAGCAGATTTCTTGAAAGCTTTGAGCTCAGCTTTAATCACATCTAGCTCAGTCAAAGCGATCTGGTACTTGGCGTCGGCCTCTACCCGGCTCTCTTGCTGCAATGCCAGGCTCTTCTTCAGGTCTGACACATTGGACTCGGCGGCATTTAAAGATTCCTGTGTAAGATAAGTCGTAACAAGGCAACATTGTCAGCTTTAAGCTGCCTGTCCAGCTCATACTGGTTTTCCAAAGTTTGGCCAAATCATTACAAGTCCCAAGCAGATTGCAAGCAATATACTTGACACTTGGGGGCTAATGTGTCTCAGTTTTCTTGTAGACCCGACTCATTATTGATATAATGACCCGGCCCTTGGGGGCTACATTTGGCTCTTAATCTATGATTAAGTACGGGATCATTATTGATATAATGACCCGGCCCTTGGGGGCTACACGTTGCTCTAAAAATCTACGGATAAGATTTATAAACAGTCCCGGGTCATTATTGGTATAATGATCCGGCCTTGGGGGCTACAGTTGGCTCTTACTCTATGATTAAATGCCGGCTCATTACTTACATAATGACCCGGCCCTTGAGGGCTACACGGCGATTTTACGAAAGATAACAAGTGATTGAAGACCCGGCTGACCTTTTTGAGAGGTCAACCGGCTCTTGGGGGCTACATAAGTATATATATGGAAAAGCAAGGGAAGTGGAATACCTCCTATCTTTTCCTCATCATGCCAACCAGGCTGGCTTCCATATCCCGGCTTGCAGCGAGACGGCTCAGATAACCAGAGTGCAACTCGTCAGCTGAAAGCTTCTCTAAGTTAGGAAGGTCAAATTGAATTTTCTCGTCCTTAGAAGGAGCCGCTTTATCTTCACTAGTATGCTTTGATAATATCTTGGAAGGAGCCGGAGATTTGTAACCTGCCCCAGTGATAGTAACTTCTTCATGGGAAGCCACGTTTTTAGTTGTCGGCTAGGGGCTGGGCGACTTAGGATCAGCTTCTGGATGAGCCTCATGAGCCTCAATATCCATATCCACCGGCTCATTTTGCTGGGGAACTTCTTCACGGACATCTTTGTTAGCCTCAGGCGGCTCAATATGAGCCTCAGAGGTGTTAGGCTTTGGGTTCGCCGCCTCTGAAGCTTCTGGAGTGGTCGATGACCTGCCTGCCTTCCTTCGTTTGCCTTGAGCCCTATAAGCAAAGGAGAAATTGCATATCAGTAAGCAAGGATAAACTATTAATGCACGGAAGGGGATATAAAAACACCTACCCCGGGTTGATAATAAGAGGAGGCAGTTTGGAGGCAGTTGAGTCACCGGAAGAAGGGGGTGAATCCTGAAATGTTATCGTTAACAAATGTAAGTAAGTTGCAACACAAGGTTAGCATGCAAAAGAAATAAGTTCAAGGCAAGAAAGTACCTCCGTGCGCCGTTTGCGAGGAGCCGGTTCATTTGGTAAGCCGGCTAAGAGATCCTCAGAGCCGGTGCTCCGGGTCTGGCGTCTGATATCTTCTTGCTGTTTCTTCAAAAGAAAATTGGGATCCAAGTGAGCAAAAGGGCGAGAACATTTTACCTTTCGTACAGCCCGCCGTATTCTCTTTACTGGTGAAAGTTTCGAGTCAGAGGAGATAATGGTTACCTCTGCAGCATCAGCATGACTAGTTTCTGCTTCTTCCTGTGAGTAATCATCGTCAATGAGTTGCATAAAGAGAAGACCAAGGGAGTCAAGTTCTACCTCTGAGTCATCTAAATCAAATAACTCTTCTGTTGACTGTCTCTTCCTGCGGATCGGCGCGTTAGCTTTGGACGCCTTGGGAACCTTGCTCTTCTTCTTGAGGGAAGAGAGTAACTATTTTTTCCAGAAGGAAGAGCCGGCCTACGTGTAATAAAACATGTTGGCAGGAAAGTTAATAAATCATGCAAAGTATAGCATTAAGAGAATATATGAGAGTTAAGATGGAAACACTTACATCCGGAGCCGGGTTAAGTACAGAGAAGGGACTTAACCCCGTTTTGCTACAGGCGGCTTGTGATTCCCCCAGCAAGGACTTGACAATGGCATTAAGATCCGGGGTCTGTTAAGGGGGTCTGGTTGAAGCGTTGAGGGTCATCCACTCTACCAGTGTATTGGCACATTAAAGCGCCGCGGCGGCTTAACGGAAGAATCCTCCAAGAGACCCAGCAGCGGGTCAGATCAACACCTGTTAATCCATTGGCTAACAGGGCCCTTATTTTTGAGAATGTTGGGGCATATTGAGCTTGTCCGGCAGCGGTCATCCGGTCTAGAAGCTCCGTATTCATGCTAAGCCTGTAGGGACGGTAACCCGGCAGTGGGTTCTCCCCCTCTGGTGAAGTGTCTTGGCAGTAGAACCAAGTCTTGTTCCATTCTTTGGGGTGACTCGGCAGAGTTGCTGCTGGGAAGAGTACATCCCTCCGCCTCTGAAGAGTGACACCCCCGAGTTCGAGGCTTAATCCATCCGCCATTTCTGTTTGGCGGTTGATATAGAAGTACTCCTTGAAGAGGTCAACTGACGGCTCTTCCTGCAGATAGGCTTCACAGAAGGTCTGAAACTGGCACAGATTGGTGACAGAATTGGGACCAATGTCTTGGGGGTGAAGCTTGAACGAGTGTAGAACATCCTGGAAAAACTTAGACCCGGGCGGGGAGAAGCCACGTAGCAGATGATCTGTGAATACAATGACTTCCCCGTCTTTGGGTTTAGGGGTGGTTTCATTGCCTGGGACCCGCCAGTGGATAACATCCTGAGCCGGCAGAACTCCCATAGTGACAAAGTCTTTGAGTGATTCTTCGGTCACCCCAGACCTTACCCAATTACAGGTGGATGGGGTTTTAGACATGGCGGCGGCTTAAGAAACTGCGGAAAAATATGAATATTTGGCGGTTTAAAAATACATTATGACCAAGGTCGTTATGACTCTACAAATGGTGACGGCATTTGGCGGGTCAATATAAAGTTATGAGCCGCCGAAGCTGTTTGCCGTGTGACAGCATGAGCCGGCAGCCTTACGGCGGGTCAAGTTTATCAGTGCACACTGAAAAATTGCTAAGTGTGGAGAAACAGATTCCGCACTACAGCTATGGATTTAAGATCTACGGGCGAGGGAAAAAGAAAAATAATTCTAACCCTAAAGGACCAGTGGAAGAACAGATGGCCTATATACAGATTAAAATGAGCTACGGATCTACAACGAGTATGGCGTGATTATGGAGCGGACAACCGCGTGGTTTGGGCAGTATTATAAGGCTTTAAAGAGGTGCTCTTTATCTAATCTGTGAAGAACGCTCTGATGAGCGGTGATGAACACTGAAGAAACCCAATGAACTCGGGAGAACCTAATGCAGGTCTAACAAGGGGCAGCAGTGGAACCTTGAGGATGTGGACGAACGCGCGAAGTCTCTAGACAGGTTCAGGTTGATGCAGCGGCCAGTGTTGATGAAGACGGTGAGGACCGAACGGCGCGGCGAGCTTCGGCGGCGCGGGCGTCCGGAGGAAGAAGAAGAAGGAGACGGCGGGGAAAATGAAAGCGATAGCCCCCCGTGATTATTTATAAGGTTATAATGGTCTCGCAACGGTCCGGTGCGAGAATCGAGGGAGCACGATGATGATTAACTAAGAAGACGCCTCGATTCTCGGGCTGGTCATATTAATGGAGAAAGATCCGTTCTGACGTCAGGGGAATCTTTTTTGATTTTTCTGATGACGTCACGGCGGGTCATGAAAGTTTATCAGAAACAACACCGCCCATTTTCGGCGGGTCATGAAGATTGTCAGAGAAGGCAAGACTCGCCAACCAGAAGATTTGGAGATTGACATGAACCAGTTCAAATCAATCTGGGGCCTAATGTTGGGGATATAACCCCGTGGTGAGACCCGCCCAGGTGGGGCCGGGTCATGCGGTTGGCGGCTTACGACAAGGTTTGGTGTAAGCTTATTCAATGGGCCTGGAGGCCCAGAGCTGGAAGACAAGATGTGACCCGGCGGTGTGAGCCGCCGGTGGCGGCTTACTAGATAAGGCATGTGTAGTTAGAGGTGAGGTCGGTTATCAAGCATAACCCGGCCCGGACTCTTGTAAGCCCAGGGCCTTGACCTGAGTATATAAAGGCGGGTTACCTGGGCGGCTTAGGCCATGAAACAACTCATCGATAGCTAGGTCAAGCGAACTCGCTCCCTTGTAATCGATACCCAATCAATACAACACCAAGCAGGACGTAGGCTTTTACCTCTTTCCGAGGGGCCGAACCTGGGTAAACCCTTGTCTCTCGATTCCGATCAACCCCTTTGAGCTCACCGCCTTAGCGATGGCCTCGAACCTAAGTCCTTTCACTAGGACATCTGCCGTGACAAAACCACGACAGCTGGTGTTTGGAGTGTTCATGGCCAATCGTAAGCTGAAGCATTATTTCCTTGGGCATCCAATCACAGTGGTCAGCTCTGCTCCTCTGGGAGATATAATTCAAAACAGAGAAGCTACTGGCAGGATTGCTAAGTGGGCAATTGAGCTTGGACCTCTCAATCTGAAATATGTGCCCCGGACGGCTGTGAAATCTCAAGCCCTGGTGGATTTTATCAATGACTGGACAGAGTGTCAAGTACCCAAGGAGAAGTCGGACAATACGTATTGGAAAATTCATTTTGATTGTTCCAGGCAATTGGAAGGCTCGGGGGCTGGAGTTTTTATAACTTCCCCGCGAGGTGACAAGTTCTGTTATGTTTTGAGGTTAATGTTTCCTTGTACTAACAATGCAGCTGAATATGAGGCGTTGCTTCATGGGCTCCGTGTGGCAAAGGAGATGAATTTGAGCCGGGTCAGATGTCTTGGCGACTCATACCTGGTGGCTCAGCAAGTTTCTGGCACGTGGGATTCTAAGGACCCTCGCATGGCGGCTTATCGCGAGGCGGTTGATGTTATTGCCGGCCACTTCAAGGGCTATCAGGTGGATCATATTGATCGGCGAAAGAATGAGGCGGCTGACGCGTTGTCGAGACTGGGATCTCAGCGTAAGCCGGTGCCGCCTAATGTGTTCCTGGACGTATTGCATCACCCGTCGGTTAAGTTACCGTCGGAAGAGGATTTAGCTATACCTGACCCGGAAGGGCAACTGGTAGCGGCTCTCCGTGCGATCCCTGATTGGACGCTGCCCTATCTGGCATACCTGACCCGCGGCGAGTTACCCCAAGATGAGACTCTGGCGCGGCAGATTATAAGGCGGTCCAAATCTATGACTATTGTCAATGGCGAGTTACACAGGTGCAACGTGACAGGCGTCTTTCAGCGATGTATTTCTCCTGACGAGGGCCGTGAAATCCTGCAAGAGATACATGCCGGCGATTGTGGTCATCACGCCGGGTCAAAGTCTTTGGTGGCTAAGGCTTTTCGACACGGTTTTACTGGTTAACAGCTCATAAAGTTGCAGAGTACTTGATCAGCAAATGTGACGGGTGCCAAAAATTTGGACGACGTGCCCATGTGCCGGCTCAAGAGTTACGGATGATTCCAATCACCTGGCCGTTTGCGGTCTGGGGGCTTGATATGGTGGGACCTTTTAAGAGGTCTAAAGACAAGAAGACCCACCTCTTGGTGGCGGTTGACAAGTTTACTAAGTGGGTTGAGGCTGAGCCGGTCAGCAAGTGTGATGCAGCAACAACAGTTCAGTTCATCAAGAAGCTGATCTTTCGGTTTGGTTATCCCCATAGTATCATTACTGACAATGGTACAAACCTGTCAAAGGGGGCTATGAAGGAGTTTTGTGATGGTGAACATATCCGCCTCGATGTGTCTTCTGTGGCTCACCCACAGTCTAATGGTCAAGCAGAGCGTGCTAACCAGGAAATTTTGAGGGGGATAAAACCCCGGCTTATGGTTCCTTTGGAGCGCACGCCGGGTTGTTGGGTGGAAGAGTTACCTTCAGTTCTTTGGAGCATAAGAACCACCCCCAACAGGTCAATAGGCTATACGCCTTTCTTCATGGTTTATGGTGCAGAAGTTGTTCTCCCCAGTGATATTCGTCATGACTCGCCCAGAGTGGCGGCTTACGTGGAAGCTGATAATGAGATGGCGCGTCAGGATGCTTTGGATGCCTTAGATGAAGAACAGGACCTGGCAGCAGCACGGTCCGCGATTTACCAGCAAGACCTGCGTCGCTATCATAGCTGCTGGGTCAAGACCCGGACGTTCCAAGAAGGCGACTTAGTACTCCGTTTGATTCAAGACCAGTCAGATATGCATAAGTTGTCACCTCCTTGGGAAGGGCCATTTGTGATCAGCAGAAATCTCAACAATGGTTCCTACTATCTCATTGATATACGGGAGAGTGACAAGTCTCGTACTTCTGGTGAAGAGACTGCAAGGCCATGGAATATTGCTCACCTTCGGCCATACTATACTTGAGCCGCCGGTCCGGCTCTTTTCAATGTACATACTTCTGTCATTGTATATACCATCTTTTATGATATAATAAAGTTGGCATCCCCATAATTTGGGGCCTCTGCCGTTTTCTCACACTAAGTTTCGTGCAAAGAGTTGATTCTTCATCAGGTCACTTGGGGGCTTCCAACCCACTGGGTTTAGCTTTCATACCCTCTTGGCCAGGCTTTATATGCCATGTTCGAGTTAAACCTGCCTGTTTGCAACTTGCTACTCCAGAATGTGACCCGCCGAACTCTTGACAGTCAATCTTGCTCAGAGACCCTGAACTTGAAAAGTCAATCTCGCAAAAAGACCCTGAACTTGTCAAGGTTAAAACGGTGGCTTTCGTCACGAGAGAGCCGGCTTACAGTGAGCTAGGATAAACTCGCCTTGTCTGTTGTAGTCTCTCCACTATGTGGCCCGTTCGTACTCTTAGCAATGTCAATCTTTTAAAGACCCTGAACTTGCTAAGGTTTAAACGACGGATTTATGTCACGTGAGAGCCGGCTTACGAGGTCTCAGGCTTTTATGCCTAGCTTCTTTGAGGCAATACAATTTTTTTTACAAAAATAAGAGCTGTCTTGTCTTGCTGTGCCTTTAAAGTCGGTTTATAAGGCAGGAGATATCCAAGTATAGTTTCTATTGCTTGTTTTTTGCAGGTATTTTTCATGATAAGATTCTAAGTTTTTGGGTCACCCCGGCTTAGCATTGCTCATCGAGTATAACCCGCCGGGCGAGTCAATACAGTCAGATGATTATGTCAAGACACTCATGTTAAATCGCCGGCATATGGGCTGCAGGAGTTTTAAAAGTGCACAAAGGCACAAGAGCAGGCAATCAAGTTTTTCTACTGCTATTACAAGGCCTCACAGGGCCCAAAATATGGTGCTCAAGTTTTTTCACAAATTAGAACCAGGCGGCTCAAGTTTCGCCCGGATTAGCATCTTTGAAGACCGGCTCTTCACCTAGCTCGTCGACGGGTCACCGTGCGCCGGGTCTTCGGGCTCCTGGATCTGAAGGTTGTCCACATCCCAGTTGCAGTTGAGTAGAGCTATAAATTTAGCTTCATCATTCAAGATGGGAGACGGGTCAACGTCAGGGGCAAAGATATGCTTACGCCGTTGAGGGGTCAGATCCTTCGGCTCAAAGGTAGGCTCCCGTACACGAGTGTTGTTGTTGTTGTAAGCCGCCTGGTATGTTGCCAGATTAGCTTCTGCGGCTAACCGGCTGGCCAACACTCGAGACTCTCGGTGGCAACGAGCGTAGTCATCCTGAGTGAATTCTGACCCATCGTTCTTGAGTTGAGGAAAGCCGCCCATCATCTCTTCCGGGTGAAGCTCTGGTGCGTATGCCAGCGCCCGGCTTAAGGCAGAAATTGCACCCTTGCGGGCGGCTGATCTTTTTATTTCTTCAAAGTGCCTGGGAACGGTGGAGAGATAATTCAACACATCCTTGATCAGTTTTGGCACACCCTTCTCACCAAAGACTGCCCTGATGGTAAAGAGGCTTCCGGAGTATAGTTGTTCAGCGAAGGTGTATAAAGCCTTCAGCTTCAACAGGCTGTCATCCGGAAGTTGGCGAGTTCGTTTGCCTGCAAAACAGATTGAGATTGTAAGTCGCCGGGCGAGTCTCCATAGGATCATTTCAAGCATAATCACAAGTATAGTCAACAATGCTTACCAAAGACGGCTTCGTTCATCCAGCTTATGTGCCGCTTCAGGCTGGTCAGCTCTTCAGTTACGGGTGCAAGACGGCCCTCGGCGTCTTCTACACGTTTGGTCCGGGCGGCTTGGCTAGCTTCAGCAGACTTTTTGTATGACTCAAGCTCAGTCTTGATCTTCTCCAGCTCGGTTAAGGCGATCTGCCACTTTGTGTTGGCTTCCGCTCGGGCTTCTTGTTGCGATGCCAGACTTTTCTTGAGGTCTGTCACGTTAGACTCAATAGCATTTAAAGATTCCTGCACAAGACAAGTCATAACAAAGCAAGATTATCAGTTTTAAGCCGCCATGCCGGCTCATACTGGTATTTAGAAGTACGCCAAAGAATCATCACAAGTCCCAAGCAGATTGCAAGCAATATACTTGACACTTGGGGGCTAATGTGTATCAGTTCTTTCTTCTGTCTACAATACAAATAAGACCCGGCTCATCTTCATGAAGATAACCCGGCCCTTGGGGGCTACACATTGCTCTACAAGTCTAAGATCAGATCTACAAAAAGTCCCGGTCCATTACTTACATAATCAGCCGGCCCTTGGGGGCTACACTTGACATTTTTGCATTTATTAAGGCAATAAGTGCCGGCTCATTATTGGTATCATGACCCGGCCCTTGGGGGCTACAACGTTGGTCTATTCAAGTCTACATATTATTGAAGACCCGGCTTATTTTCAAGAATATAAGCCGGCCCTTGGGGGCTACGTAAGGGTATACAGAGAGCAGAGAAGTGGAATACCTCATATTTTCTCTTCATAATATCTACTAGTCTGGCTTCCATGTCCCAGCTGGCGGCCAGGCGGCTCAAATAGCTCGAGTGCAACTCGTCAGCGGTCAGCTTCTCCAAGTTTGGTAGGTCAAGTTTGTTTTTATCCTTCTCAGGAGAAGGTATCTCAGCCTTGTGGATATGCTTGGTTAGCACGTTGGAGGGAGCCGGAGCGGCATAGGCTGAGCCGGTAATGGTGACCTCTTCTTCCTGAGCCGGTACCTATGGAATTGGTGGCAAGGGGCTGGGCGGCTTAGGTCCCGTCTCCACAGAAGCTTCAGTGATCACAATGTCAACATCCACCGGCTCGTTGGGCTGGGGAGTGTCGTCATGAGCACCCTGGCCGGCATCGGATGGCTCCACTTGAGTTTCAGGAGCGTCAAGCTTTGGATCTTCCGGCTCTGAGGCATCCGGACGGGAAGATGACCCACTCAGTTTCCTTTTCTAGGCTTGGGCCCTGCAAAACACAGACTTCATGGTCAGTTATATGCAAGGACAGTCTAGTAATAAGCAGGGAAAGGATATAAGAAAGTTACCCCAGATTGATAACAAGGGGAGGCAGCTTGGAGGTGGTTGAATCGCCAGAGGAAGGAGGAGTTTCCTGATACAATTAAAAGAAGCAGTATGAGTAAGTGACAGCACAAGAGTAATATGCAGCAGTACAAATATAAGCAGGAAGTACCTCGTTGCGACGTTTTTGGTGAGCCAGAGTGTTGGGTAAGCCGGCCACTAGGTCTTCAGAGCCGCCGCTCCGGGTCTGACGTCTGGCGTCATGTTGCCGTTTCTTCAAAAGAAAGTCGGGGTCCAAGTGAGCAAGAGGATGTGAAAACTTAACTTTCCGGATGACCCGCCGGATTCTCTCTGTTAGCAGAGGTTCTGAGTCGGAGGAGATGATAGTTACCTCTGCAGCCCCAGCTTCGCTGGCCTCCGCCTCTTCTTGAGAGGAGTCAGCGTCAATAAGTTGCATAAAAAGAAGACCAAGGGAATCTAGTTCTACCTCTGAGTCGTCCAGACCGAATAGTTCTTCGGTGGAGTGTTTCTTTTTACGAGCCGGAGCTTTAGCTTTGGTTGCCTTGGTTGCTTTGCTTTTCTTCTTGGAGGTAATGGTTAACCTCTTGTTCCAAAAGGAAGAGCCGGCCTACATATATGCGTTGGCAGAAAGGTTAAAATGGAACACAAGAAATAAAGTATTTAAGGAATGGGTGAGGGTTAGGATGAAAAGATTCACCTCTGGAGCCGGGTTAAGTACATAAAAAGGACTTAACCCCGTTTTGTTGCAGGCTGCTTGAGGTTCTCCCAGCAAGGATTTTACGATTGCATTGAGATCCTGGTCTACCAAGGGAGTCTGGTTGAAGCATTGAGGGTCGTTCACCTCACCAGAATATTGACACATTAATGCATCACGGCGGCTCAACGGCAGAATCCTCCAATAGACCCAACAGCGGGTCAGATCAACACATGTTAACCCATTGGCTAACAGAGCCCTTATTTTTGAAAAAGTTGGACCATATTGGATGCGCTCTGTAGCAGACATCCAGTCTGGGAGCTCGGTGTCGGTGCTGAGCCGGTAGGGGCGATAACCCGGCAGTGGATTTTCTCCTTCTCGGGAAGTGTCCTTGCAGTAAAACCAGGTTTTATTCCAGTCTTTGGGATGACTCGGCAGAACTGCTGCTAGAAAGAGCACATCCCTCCGTCTCTGAAGAGTGACGCCTCCAAGCTCAAGGCTCAGTCCATCCGCCATTTCTGTTTGGCGGTTGACGTAGAAATATTCCTTGAAGAGGTCCACTGACGGCTCTTCTTGTAGATAGGCTTCACAGAGAGTCTGGAACTGTCACAGGTTGGTGACGGAGTTGGAGCAAATGTCTTGAGGGTGCAGTTTATACAAGTGCAAGGCGTCCCGAAAAAATTTAGACCCGGGCGGTGAGAAGCCACGGATAAGGTGGTCTGTGAACACAATGACTTCCCCATCCTCGGGTTTGGGAGTGGTTTCATTGCCCGAAACCCGCCAGTGGATAACATCCTGAGCCGGCAAAACTCCCATGGTGACAAAATCCTTGAGCAAATCCTCAGTTACCCCAGATCTTACCCAGTCGCAGGAAGCGGGGGTTTTAGCCATGGCAGCGGCTTAAAAGACTGCGGAAAGGCATGATTATATGGCGGGTTAAAAACATGTCATGACCGAAACAGCTATGGCTCTAAATGGTGATGGTACTTGGCGGGTCAGTATAAAATTATAAGCCGTCAAAGCAGGTTGCGACATGACAACGAGAGCCGGCAGTATGATGGCGGGTCAAGTTTGCCAGTGAGTATTGGAAAAATTGCTAAGTGTGGAAAAACAGATTCCGACAGCTACAACTATCGTTTTAAGATCTACGGACGAGATAAAAGAAAATATTTCCTAAACTTAAAAAGCCAGTGGAAGAACAGGCAGTCCCTATACGGATTACAGTGAGCAAATGATCTATAATGAGCATGGCATACTTATTAAGGGGATGGCCGCATGGTTCGGCTAACGTTATGAAGCCTAAAGAAGTGTTTTTTCTCTTTGATCTACGAAGAACGCTCCGATGAGCGGTGATGAACTCGAAGAAAATCCGATGAACTTGGAGAAAGCCTGAAGAACTAATGCAGATCTGAAAGAGGGGCAAAGAAGGAACCTGGAAGATGCAGATGGAGCGGGCGAACGCGGGAGTATTCTGGACACGATCAGGGTGATGCAGCGGCCTGAGTTGGAGACGACGGCGAGCTTCGGACGACGCGGGAGAGCTTCGGCGGCGCGAACGTCTGGAGGAAGAAGAAGAAGAAGGCGGCGGGAAAGTGAAAATGACGGCCCCCCCGCGCCTATTTATGAGGAGGTGATGGAATAGCAACAGTCCGGTGCGGGAATCGAGGAGACACGATGACGATTGACCAAGAAAGTGCCTCGATTCTCGGGCTGGTCAAGTTAATGAAAAAGATCCGTTGTGACGTCAGGGGAATCTTTTTGATTTTCCTGAGATGACGTCATCCATTTCCACATGGCGGGTCATGAAGATTGGTCAGAGACGACGTCACCCATTTTCAGATATGGCGGGTCATGTAGATTTGTCAGAGAATGCAAGATTCGCCAACCGGAAGACTTGAAGATTGACTTGAACTGGTTCAAATCAATCTGGGGCCTAATGTTGGGGATATAACTCCGTGGTAAGACCCGCCCAGGAGGGGCCGGGTCATGAGGTTGGCGGCTTAGCAGTAAGGCTTGGAAGTAGCTTGCCCAATGGGCCTGGAGGCCCAGAGGCAGAAGACAATGTGTAACCCGGTGGCGTAAGCCGCCGGTGGCGGCTTGCCAGATAAGGCAGGAGTAGTTAGAGGCAAGGTCGGTTATTACGTATGACCCGGCCCGGACTCTTGTAAGCCCAGGGCCTCGACCTGTGTATATAAAGGCGGGTTACCTGGGCGGCTTAGGCCACGAAAACCTTTGATCGAATACTAGGTCAAGCGAATCCGCTCCCTTGTAATCGATACCCAATCAATACAACTCAAAGCAGGACGTAGGCTATTACCTCCTTCGAGAGGGGCCGAACCTGGGTAAACCTGTGTCTTTCGTCCCGATCAACCCCTTCGAGTTAACTGCCGTAGCGATGGCCTCACACCTAAGTCCTGGCACTAGGACATCCGCCGTGACAAAACCAAGACAAAACTAGTCCCAAAGTGATAGATATCCAAGGAGGATATAATAAAAACTTTCATGAAGATCATTGGAAAAATTAAACTTGATTCCTTGTAATAGTTTTGAAACATGATGATAGTAATATGTGAGTCATGTTGGTGAGTAATTATGCTTAGTAGGAATATTGGTGTTAAGGTTTGTGATTCCCTATGCATGCACGAAAGTCAATAGTTATGCAATGAAGTTACATCCTACTTGTGGTGCATTATTCGGTGTTAGTTATGTTCAATGCTCACTTATGTGATTTTTCGTTTCTTGGTTTGGTTGCTTCCCAATCCATTTGCTAGCCTTCATTTGTACTAAGTAGAAATACTACTTGTGCATCCAAAATCCTTAAACCAAGTTTTACCTTAAGAGTCCACCATACCTACCTATATGCGGTATTTCCATGCCGTTCCAAGCAAATTTGTATGTGCTATCTCTAAATTTTCAAAATAAATTTTCTCTTTTGTGTGCCCATACCGCTCATAAAATGGTCGGGAGTGTCCAATATTTTTTCATGCTAGATATGTTATTCTCAAGATGAGTGTTTATTCACTTGTCATTGCACGAGAGTGCGGCGGTAATAGGGATGCCCATTCTCGAAATGAAAAATAAAAAAATATTTACTTTATGTTGTCAAATAATAAATTCCTTGGAAAGTGTTGGTATGGAAGGCAACCGTGGATACGGCTCGCCATGGAAAGTGAAAGTTTGGTGGAAAAAGGAATAAACTTTATTTTCTGTTTGGGAACCGCCTATGATATATCTAGCATGGAAAGTATTGTGAGCTACTTTGTCGTTTTCGTTGACAGGAAAAGCATGCCACCCAAAATATTTTTTCTCTCTCAATTTAAAACTTTGAGCTCTGGCACCTCTACAAATCCCTACTTCCCTCTGCCAAGGGCCTATCTATTTACTTTATGCAATTTTTATTTTTGCTTTGAGTCTCCATCTTCTCTTATAAGCACCAACTAGGGGGCACTATGATCGTACTTGAGCATTGGGCATAGCTAATATTTGAGTGTGTTTCATGAATGGATCAATGATTGAGCATGATGGGCTAGGGATAACTTTCTTTATTGTTGATATTTTGAAAGACATGGTTGCTTGTTGACATGCTTGAGTATTGAAGTCATTATGTTAAAACTAGACTATTGCTTTGAATCATTTACAAGTCCAAATGTCCATGCTATACAAAGAAGAAAAGAATGTGATGAACATGTTAGGCAGCATTCCACATCAAAAATTCTGTTTTTATCATTTACCTACTCGAGGACGAGTAGGAATTAAGCTTGGGGATGCTGATACGTCTCCAACGTATCCATAATTTTTGCTTGTTCCATGTTGTTATATTATCATTCTTGGATGTTTTACAATCATTTTATTACAACTTTATATCATTTTTGGGACTAACCTATTGACATAGTGCCAAAGTGCCAGTTGTAGTTTTTGCTTGTTTTTTACTTCGCAAGAAATCAGTATCATACGGAGATAAAATGCTGCGGGAATTTTTGAGGATTTTTTCCAGACCAGAAGAGACCATATGGGCCAAGGAACACCAGCAGAGGGGGCCCAGGGTGGCTAGCACCCACAAGGGCGCGCCAGAGGCCCCCTGGCGCGCCCTGGTGGGTGTTGGGCCACTCCGGCACCCCCTCAACCAATTATCGTGCCTATAAATTCCCAGAATATCCAAAACCCTAGAGGAGTCGCCGAAATACAATTCCAGCCGCCGCAAGTTCCAGAACCTCGAGATCCAATCTAAACACCATCACGGAGGGGTTCATCTTCCTCATAGGTGCCTCTCTGATGATGCGTGAGTAGTCCACCATAGACCTTCGGGTCCGTAGGCAGTAGCTAGATGGATTCCTATCTCTCTCTCTTATGATTCTCAATACAATGGTCTCTTGGAGATCTATTTGATGTAAACTTTTGCAGTGTGTTTGTTGGGATCCGATGAATTTTGAGTTCATGATCAGTTTCTATCCATGAATAGTATTTCAGTCTTCTTTGATCTCTTGTATGCATGATTGCTTATAGCATCGTATTTCTTCTTCGAATCTTTGGTTTAGTTAGGCCGACTAGATCGATTTTTCTTGCCATGGGGAGAGGTGCTTTGTGATGGGTTCGATCTTGCGGTGTTCTTTCCCAGTGACAGAAGGGGCAGCAAGACACGCATGTATCGTTGCTATTAAGGATAACAAGATGGGGTCTATTCCTACATGAATAGATCTTGTCTACATCATGTCACCGTTCTTATTGCATTACTCCGTTTTTCCATGAACTTAATACACTAGATGCATGTTGGATAGCGGTCGATGTGTGGAGTAATAGAGGTAGATGCATGCAGGAGTCGGTCTATCTATCTTGGACGTGATGCCTATAGAATGATCATCACCTTGGATATCATCATGACTATTCGATTTTCTATCAATTGCCCAACAGTAATTTGTTCACCCACCGTGCGCTATACTCATGAGAGAAGCCACTAGTGAACCCTACGGCCCCCGGGTCTACTTTTCCATCATATTGCTTTCCGATCTACGTTTTTTGCAATCTTTGTTTTCAGATCTACAAAACCAAAAACCCAAAAATACCTTGATGCATATTTACTCTTTTTATTTGCGTTCTTGAGAGATCTAGCTCTCCTATCTATCACTACCTAATCTATCTATTTCCCGTAGAGAGATTGACAACCTCTCTTTCGCGTCGGGTTGCAAGTATTTGTTATTTGTGTGCAGGTGCTGCTTATTGGGTGGTGGTGATCCTCCTACTGGTTCGATAACCTTGGTTTCATAACTGAGGGAAATACTTACCGTCGCTGTGCTGCATCATCCCTTCCTCTTTGGGGAAATACCGACGCAGTCCAAGCCACGTCAAAGGAATTTCTGGCGCCATTGCCGGGGAGGAAGCAGTCTCTTCTACGTGCCTATCGTAGGCACCGAGGGGACTCCACCATCATCTACCAGGTTCCTAATCACAAATCTCATCTCCTTGCAATTACATTATTTTCCATTTGCATCTCGTTTTCCTCTCCCCCACTTCACCAATTTGCCGTTTTATTCGCCCTCTTTTTCGTTTGCCCTTTTTCTTGCCGGATCTCTTCCTTGCTTGCAATCTTGTTTGCGTAGTCATGATGACTCAAGAGAACACCAAGTTGTGTGATTTTTTCAATACTAATAACAATGATTTTATTAGTACGCCTATTGCTCCTCCCGCCACTAGTGCGGAGTCTTGTGATATTAATGCCGCTTTGTTGAATCTTGTCATGAAAGATCAATTTACCGGTAATCCTAATGAGGATGCCGCGTCCCATCTAAACACATTCGTTGAATTGTGTGATATGCAAAAGAAAAAAGATGTGGACAATGATATTGTCAAGTTGAAACTATTTCCTTTTTCCTTGCGGGATCGTGCAAAATTTTGGTTTTCATCTTTGCCTCGCAATAGTATCGATTCTTGGAATAAGTGCAAGGATGCTTTTATTATTTGTGAGTAGTTACCTTTGTTCTTGAGGTCACGGGAGAAGTCATGTTGCGAGTAATCATGTGAATTTGATATGTGTTCGATATTTTGATGATATGTATGTTGTGATTCCCTTAGTGGTGTCATGTGAACGTCGACTACATGACACTTCACCATTCATGGGCCTAAGGGAATGCATTGTGGAGTAGTTATTAGATGATGGGTTGCTAGAGTGACATAACCTTAAACCCTAGTTTATGCGCTACTTCGTAAGGGGCTGATTTGGATCCACACGTTTAATGCTATGGTTAGACTTTGGCTTAATACTTTTCTCGTAGTTGCGGATGCTTGCGAGGGGGTTAATCATAAGTAGGTTGTTAGTTCAAGTAAGAACAACACCTTAGCACCGGTCCACCCTCATATCAAATTATCAAAGTAGCGAACACGAATCAAACCAACATGAAAATGTTACTTACGAAATTCCTTCGGGTATGCTAGAACAACTGCTTGCTAAACCTTACACAGGAGATGGAACTGAACATCCTGGTATGCATCTCTTATATGTGAATGAAATATGTGGATTATTTAAGCTTGCAGGTTTACCCAGAGATGAAGTTAAGAAGAAGGTTTTCCCTTTATCTTTGGAGGGAAAAACATTGACATGGTATAGGCTATGTGATGATCTTGGATCGTGGAACTGGAATCGTTTGCAATTGGAATTCCATCAAAAGTTTTATCCTATGCATCTAGTTCATCGTGATCGGACTTATATATATAATTTTTGGCCTCGTGAAGGAGAAAGTATCGCTCTAGCTTGGTAGAGGCTTAAGTCAATGCTATATTCATGCCCCAATCATGACATTCCGAGGGAAGTTATCATTCAGAATTTTTATGCTCGGCTTTCTCATAATGATCAATCCATGCTCGATACTTCTTGTGCTGGTTCTTATATGAGGAAGACAATTGATTTCAAGTGGGATCTCTTAGAAAGAATTAAACGCAACTCTGAAGATTGGGAACTCGACGAAGGTAATGAGTCAGGTATAAAGCTTGAATTTGATTGTGTTAAATCTTTTATGAATACCGATACTTTTCACAAGTTTAGCACTAAATACGGACTTGACTCTGAGATAGTAGCCTCTTTCTGCAAAGCATTTTGTAAGAGCACATTTATCCATGTGTGGTTTTGGTAATTGATGACAATCCCTATGGACTAATGGTTGCCTTGAGTTATATTCGAAGGATTTGTCCGTAGGTACTTCTTGAAGTCCATCTGTTGGTTTCAAGGAGTTTATATGGTGACCAAGGTGGTATTCAAGGTTTATCCAAAGATTGGTCATGTGGGAGTTGAGCTTATTGCAAGCATGTCTTGAAGAATAAGATTGTGTGAGCATTCATGTTTACCTTCAAGACATCATCTTTATGAAGAGAGAAGATAAGACACAAGGTTGATCAAGACTAAGTCAAAGAGTGAATCAAGTTGATCAACACACAAAGCGTACAAGATGTACCGAGAGGGATCAAGTGATCCCATGGTATGGTAAGCATTGTCCATTACGCTTTGTGTACTAACCCATGTTCCCTGTGAGTGCTCTTTGTGGGGTTAGGTATGTTTCCATGGGTGAGCATCAATAAGAAGATCCCATACAATCCATGGAGGATGACATCAAGTGGTGATCGTCATCAAGGTTGCGGTGTGCAAGTTCAAGTGAAGCATCACGGAGAGATCATGCTTGAAGCTTGCCGTCCATTGTGGTGACAATGGACTTGTGAAGATGTGCCGAAGAGTGGCTCACCCATAGTGGAGCATGGGGGAGCAATCAACTAGTCTTCATCAAGCCGGCGCAATCAAGAAAGGTGGTCCATCTTGAGGAAGTCAAGATCGTCATCATCTAGCTCAAGTGGACTATGCGCAAGGCAAAGGTTTGCCCTTGATAGGTTTTCTATTTTACCGGTCTCATGGTGATAGTTTGGAGACCGGGTTATAGGATCAATAGCCGTACTATCAAGGGGGGCTCTCAAGTGAGTAGCTTGATCGTATCGTTCGTAGAGAGCTCAAACCATTGCATCCTTGCATCATCTTTATTGGTTTTTGTTTGGTGTTTCTCTCTGTGAGTTTTAGAGCTTATGGTCATCTTCATGACAAGCTCGAGTTCATCGAAAACGGAGTTCACCTGCTTCTTCTATGATGTTTCGATGTTGGAGGTTTTGCCGGTTCTTCATTCATAGAGGTTTCACATCTCTATATCTTAGGCATACCTCCCCTGCCTCGTAGATAGATCTTGTCGTCCTGAATCCAACAAGCTTGAGTTTGCTCAATTCGGAGCTCATTTGCAGAAGTTATGGCAGTTCTGGTTTTTCTGTTTCCTTCCATTTTCCTAGCTATGCAAATTGAAGGCAGCAAGGTGCTCGTGTTCAGTGGCTAGCGGTAGTACCGCTCAATGGAGCGGTAGTACCGCAGGTGCCCGCGGTAGTACCGCTCCAAGGAGCGGTAGTACCGCTGTCCTCAGCCTTGGTGCGTGCGCTTGCGGTAGTAGGCGCGGATGTAATTTTTTACATCCGCCCTAGAGCGGTAGTACCGTAATTTTGTCCGGTACTACCGCGCCGGACTTTTGCACAACTCCACCCTCAGCGGAGGTAGGCACAGAAGTAATTTTTTACTTCCGTGCATTTCCTGTGCCAGTTGATACCGACCTTGCGGTAGTACCGTATTGGCGCGCGGTAGTACCGCTCCGGCGGTTCTACCGCTCGTTGCCCAGTGCAATAGGTCTTCATTTGGCCACTACCGTGTGAGCGGTAGTACCGCACCCCACTGCGGTAGTACCGCAGCCTCTTGCGGTAGTACTGTGGCATTTATGCGGTAGTACCGCAATGCGCGGGCTGAGCGTGGGGATAACGGTTGGATCCTTCCCCCCCTATAAAAGGGGGTCTTCTTCCCCATTGGACCTTATCCCTTGAGCTCATGTTCTTCCCCCATTGTTGACCTTCTTCGAGCTTGCTAACTCTCAATCCCTCCAATGATTCTTGCTAGTTCTTGAGGGAAAAGAGAGAGGAGATCTAGATCCACATTTCCACCAATCACTTTCTCCTCTAAGTGAGGGGAACCCCTTGGATCTAGATCTTGGAGTTCTTCGTGTTCTTCTTCGTTCTTCCTCTCATTTTCCTCCCTAGCATCAGTTGCTTTGGTGGGATTTGGGAGAGAAGGACTTGGGCACTCCGTGTGCCCTTGCCATTGCATTTGGTGCATAGGTTTGAGTTCTCCACGGTGATACGTGGAAGTGAGAAGTTGAGAAGCTTATTACTCTTGGGTGTTTGAGCAACCTAGAGCTTGTTCCTCTTGGGTGCTTTGGCGCCCTAGACGGTTGGTGGTGCCTCGGAGCTCAATCATTGTGGTGCAAAGCTCCGGGCAAGCGTCGGGGTCTCCAATTAGGTTGTGGCGATTGCCCCGAGCATTTGAGGTCACCTCGGAGCCACAGTCCATTGTGGTGAAGCTTCGTGGTGTCGTTGGGAGCCTCCAATTAAGTTGTGGAGATTGCCCCAACCTAGTTTGTACGGGTTCGGTGACCGCCCTCAAGGGTCCCTTAGTGGAATCACGACATCTTGCATTGTGCGAGGGCGTGAGGAGATTACGGTGGCCTTAGTGGCATCTTGGGGAGCATTGCGTCTCCACACCGCTCCGAACGGAGATTAGCATCCGCAAGGGTGTGAACTTCGGGATACATCGTCGTCTCCGCGTGCCTCGGTTATCTCTTACCCGAGCCCTTTACTTATGCACTTTACTTTGTGATAGCCATATTGTTTCTTGCTATATATCTTGCTATCACTTAGTTGTTTATCTTGCTTAGCATAAGTTGTTGGTGCACATAGGTGAGCCTAGTTGTTTTAGGTTTTGTGCTTGACTTATTAAACGTTAGTTTTATTCTGCATTTGTTCAAGCGTAAACCGTAATTATTTTAAAGCGCCTATTCACCCCCCCTCTAGGCGACATCCACGTCCTTTCACATTTGCTACTCACGTTGATATCCCTAAGGAGAAGTGGTTTAAATATCATCACCCTATTAAAGAAGAAATTAAAGAACCGGTCATAGCTAAAGAAGAACCCATCTTTTACAATGTTGATCCAGTTGTGCCTACCGCTTATATTGAAAAACCACCTTTCCCTGTTAGGATAAAGGAAGATGCTAAGGTATCAACTGTGGTTCGTAAGAGTAATATAAGAGCACCTAAACCCCCTGAGAAAATTAAAGTAGAACCTAGTGTTGCTATGGTTAAAGATATCTTAGTAGAAAATATTGATGGGCATGTTATCTACCTTTGTGATGAAGCTGCTAGAATTGCTAAACGTGATAAAAAAGATAAACATAGACCCATAGAAGGCTTGCCCGTTGTGTCAGTTAAAATAGGAGATCATTGCTACCATGGTTTATGTGATTTAGGTGCTAGTGTGAGTGCTATTTACCTTATACCAAGAAATTATGAATGAAATAGCACCTGCTGAAATGGAAGATATTGATGTTACTATTAAACTTGCTAATAGAGATACTATCACACCACTTGGGATTGTTAGAGATGTTGAAGTCTTGTGTGGGAAAGTAAAATACCCTACTGATTTTCTAGTTCTTGGTTCCCCACAAGATGACTTTTGTCCCATTATCTTTGGTAGACCTTTCTTGAGCACCGTCAATGCTAAGATAGATTGTGAAAAACAAATTGTCGGCGTCAGTTTTGGTAATGTGTCTCATGAGTTTAATTTTTCCAAGTTTAGTAGACAACCTCGTGATAAAGCGTTACCTAGTAAGGATGAGATAATTGGTCTTGCTTCTATTGCCGTGTCTCCTACTAATCCTTTAGTACAATATTTGCTCGACCATGAAAATGATATGCACATGCGTGAAAGATATGAAATAGATCAAATTTTCTTCGAACAACAACCTCTCTTGAAACACAATTTGCCTATTGAAACTCTTGGAGGTCCTCCTCCACCTAAAGGTGAACCCGTGTTTGAATTGAAACAATTGCCTGACACTTTGAAGTATGCTTATCTTGGTGAGAAAAAGATATATCCTGTTATTATTAGTGCTAACCTTTCAGAACATGAAGAAGAAAGATTATTGAAAGTTCTAAGGAAGCACATGGCTGCTATTGGATATACTCTTGATGATCTTAAGGCATTAGTCACACGCTATGTCAGCACAAGATCAATATGGAACCTGATGCTAAACCCGTTGTTGATCACCAACGGCGATTGAATCCCAAGATGAAAGAAGTGGTAATAAATAAAATATTAAAGCTTCTGGAAGCAGGTATAATCTATCCCATAGCTGATAGTAGATGGGTAAGTCTCGTTCATTGTGTCCCTAAGAAAGGAGGTATTACCGTTGTTCCTAATGATAAGAATGAACTCATTCCACAAAGAATTGTCACTGGCTATAGAATGGTAATTGATTTTAGAAAATTAAATAAAGCTACTAGGAAAGATCATTACCCTCTACCATTCATCGATCAAATGCTAGAGATACTATCTAAGCACACACATTTTTGTTTCCTAGATGGATATTCTGGTTTCTCTCAAATACCCGTGTCACAATCCGATCAAGAGAAAACCACCTTTACTTGCCCTTTTGGAACCTATGCTTATAGACGTATGCCTTTTGTTTTATGCAATGCACCTGCTACCTTTCAAAGATGTATGACTGCTATATTCTCTGACTTTTGTGAAAAGATTGTGGAGGTTTTCATGGATGATTTTTCCATTTACGGAACTTCTTTCGATGATTGCTTAAGCAACCTTGATCTAGTTTTGCAGAGATGTGAACAAACTAATCTTGTCTTGAATTGGGAGAAGTGCCACTTTATGGTTAATGAAGGTATTGTCTTGGGGCATAAAATATCTGAACGAGGTATTGAGGTGGATAAAGCTAAAGTTGATGCAATTGAGAAAATGCCATGTCCTAAAGATATTAAAGGTATTCGAAGTTTCCTTGGTCATGCTGGTTTTTATATGAGGTTCATTAAAGACTTCTCTAAAATTTCTAGGCCTCTTACTAATCTTTTGCAAAAGGATATTCCTTTTTTTTATGATGATTGTGTGGAAGCCTTTGAAACACTCAAGAAAGCCTTAACCTCTGCACCTATCGTTCAACCACCTGATTGGAACTTGCCTTTTGAAATTATGTGTGATGCTAGTGATTATGCTGTTGGTGCTGTCCTAGGATAAAGAGTTGATAAGAAATATGCTAGTAAAACTCTAGACAGTGCCCAACGAAATTATGCCACTACTGAAAAAGAATTTTTAGCAGTTGTGTTTGCTTGTGATAAATTTAGATCCTATATTGTTGACTCCAAAGTTATTGTTCACACCAATCATGCTGCTATAAAATACCTTATGGAAAAGAAAGATGCCAAACCTAGACTCATTAGGTGGGTTCTTTTGCTTCAAGAATTTGACTTACATATCGTTGATAGGAAAGGAGCTGAGAACCCCGTAGCTGATAACTTGTCTAGGTTATAAAATATTCTTGATGACCCACTACCTATTGATGATAGTTTCCCTGACGAACAACTAGCTGCAATAAGTGTCTCACACAACACACCTTGGTATGCTGATTATGCTAATTACATTATTGCTAAATATATACCACCTAGCTTCACATATCAACAAAAGAAAAAATTCTTCTATGACTTGAGACATTACTTTTGGGATGACCCACATCTTTATAAAGAAGGAGTAGATGGTATTATTAGGCGTTGTGTACCTGAGCATGAACAGGAACAAATCCTACGGAAATGTCATTCCGAAGCTTATGGAGGACATCATGCGGGAGATAGAACTGCTCACAAGGTATGGCAATCTGGTTTTTATTAGCCTACTCTCTTCAAGGATGCCCGTAAGTTTGTCTTGTCTTGTGATGAATGTCAAAGAATTGGCAATATCGGTAAGCGTCAGGAAATGCCTATGAATTATTCACTTGTTGTTGAGCCTTGTGACGTTTGGGGTTTTCATTATATGGGGCCTTTTCCTTCCTCTAACGGGTACACTCGTATTTTGGTTGCTGTTGATTTTGTCACTAAGTGGGTAGAAGCTATTCCAACTAGTAGTGCTGATCACCACACCTCCATTAAAATGCTTAAAGAGGTTATCATCCCGAGGTTTGGAGTCCCTAGATATTTAATGACTGATGGTGGTTCACACTTTATTCATGGTGCTTTCCGTACGATGCTTGCTAAATATGATGTTAACCATAGAATTGCATCACCCTATCATCCTCAATCTAGTGGTCAAGTTGAACTTAGCAATAGAGAAATAAAATTGATATTACAAAAAACTATCAATAGGTCTCGAAAGAATTGGTCTAAGAAATTAGATGATGCACTTTGGGCCTATAGAACAACTTATACAAATCCTATGGGTATGTCTCCATACAAAATGGTGTATGGAGAAGCTTGTCGTTTGCCTCTAGAATTAGAACATAAAGCCTTTTGGGCAATTAAAGAACTCAACTATGATTTCAAACTTGCCGGTGAGAAGAGGATATTTGATATTAGCCCACTAGATGAATGGAGAACCCAAGCCTATGAAAATGCCAAACTATTCAAAGAAAAAGTAAAAAGATGGCATGACAAAAGAATCCAAAAGCGGGAATTCAAAATAGGAGATTATGTTCTTTGTTCAACTCTCGTTTAAGATTTTTTGCAGGAAAGCTTCTCTCCAAATGGGAAGGACCATATATTATTGAAGAGGTTTATCGTTCTGGAGCTATCAAGATTAATAACGTCGAGGGTACTAACCCGAAGGTGGTCAATGGCCAAAGAATTAAGCATTATATCTCAGGTACGCCTATTAACGTTGAAAGCAATGTTATCCAAACCATGACACCGGAGGAACACATAAAAGAAACCTTCCGAAACACTCCAGAATTCTTAAAAATAGGAGGTACGTGATACGGTAAGTAAACGGACTCCGAAAAATCTGCAAAAATATTTTCTGTCAGTTTTGGAATATTTTGAAATTTTAGGAATAA
Source organism: Elymus sibiricus (assembly GCA_039707655.1). Lineage (NCBI taxonomy): Eukaryota > Viridiplantae > Streptophyta > Magnoliopsida > Poales > Poaceae > Elymus > Elymus sibiricus. Next base: position 442,129,722 of record CM077667.1, on the reverse strand, counting down.
AAAAATAAACCGGAAGGTAATCGAGGTGAGCACGATACACCAGGGCGCGCCAGGCACCCCTGGGCGCGCCCTGGTGGGTTGTGCCCACCTCGGATGCCTTCCCGACTCCGTTTTCCTTCCAAATACTTGTTTCCCAAGGATAAAAATTCTCTATATATACCCCCGACTGTTTTGACGACCGCATCGCAGAGAAATCCTTTGTTCTCGTTTCTTGCTGTTTTCCTGATAGATCTGAAAATATGTCGTCTCAAGATTCAGATGGGGAGAGCCATGTTGATCCCTATGTTTCAGACCCAAAGATCTTTAGGGAGATCTATCCATATCTATGGACCTCGGAGGAGGAAGAAGATGCCACTATGCAAGTAACACAAGATGACAGCTCTGAGGAGGAGGATGATCCATTGCCTCAACCCGGAGACATGCATGTGGAGTTTAAGAAGTCAAGCCTCCCGAGAAGGTATAAACCTAAGGTCCAATTTATCCCATCTCGTTTCCTGCACGAGAGCAAGGAGGCCTTATGCAAAAGGATATTAAAGCTTGAGTTGGAGAATGATAATATGAGGGAGGAAAACTTTATGCTTAAATATAAATTGAAGAAGAAGGCTTCCGCATCACCACCACCTAGATCAACACCTCCACCTTCTTCATCACCACCACCAAAGGATACTTGAGTACATGGGTATGGGCACTCCCCTTGGCTTGAGCCAAGCTTGGGGGAGGTGCCCCGGTATCGTATCACCACCACTTTTATTCACCTTTACCTATTTTGGTTCTATCTTTAGTTTCCCTTTGCCTTAGTCGAATAAAAGTTTAGCGTGATCTATTTTCGTGTGTTAGTTTCGTGGCCTACCTATCTATGTAATGGAGTGAAAGTTATATAATAAAGTTTAGTTTGAGTTTTTGCTTCTCTACTTTCTTGTTGCAATCAAATAAAAGAAAGACAAATAAATGAAAAGAATCATATGCTAATCTTATGGTGAGTAATGACATCACATAAGGGAAAGTATAAGTAGTAAAATTTATTGGAGATTGACAAACATAGCATTGGTCAATGATGCAATTCATGAAAGAATTAATTAGGGAAGAGAAGATTCACATGCAAATACACTATCTTGGACATCTTTTATGATTGTGAGCCCCCATCAAATATTATATGTCAAAATTGTTGACGTTGGACAAGGAAGACAACGTAATGATTTATGTTTGTTCATATCCACATAGAAGTTATATTGTCATAGATCCTTCAACATGTGGTGCTTGCTCAATATCTTTGCTAGCCAAAAATTCCGCACTAAGTAGAGATACTACTTGTGCATCCAAAAACCCAAACCCAAACTCTTTCCTTGAGTGTCCACCATACCTACCTATGGATCGAGAAAGATCCTTCAAGTAAGTTGTCATCGGTGCAACAAGGCAATAAAAATTGCTTCTAAAAGTGTTTTGATCAATTAGTGTAAGAGAAAATTGAGTGTTATACGAACTTATGATGGCAAAGTAATAAAAGCGATGGACTGCATAATAAAGGTTTGTATCATAGGGGGCAATATAGCGTGACGTTCTTTTACATTAAGGGATTAGGCATACAAACCAATAAGCGCATGACAATCTCTGCTTCCCTCTACAAAGGGCCCGTCTTTTACTTTTATGCACTTACTTTTATGCAAGAGTCAAAGTATTCTTCCCTATTCCTTTTTACTTTTTCTTTTGCAAGCATCATGTGGTGAGGAAAGATCTAGGCACATATATCCAGCTGGATATGGGTGGGCATGAGTTATTATTGTTGACATCACCCTTGAGGTGAATACGTTGGGAGGCGAAACTATAAGCCCCTATATTCCTATGTGTCCGGTTGAAACTTTTTGTTCATGGGTATGCCGTGAGCGTTAGCAATCATAGAAGACTAAATGATGGTTGAGTATGTGGACTTGCAAAAAGGCTCCGACATGAGACCCTTCCTGAAAATATAATGAATTGTAGTTGCAAAGTTGACTGAGAACATAGTTTGTTGGTTTCCAATAAGGTTTATGCTTCATACTTCTATGTTGTGATGAATTGTTACTTGTTCATGAGAAGCTTTATGATAAAAATGTATTGAAATAAGTTCTTGTGTTAGTCTTTGTTGCTGTTATGTTAATAAATATGATGCTTCTATGTCCGTATTTTGTTTTTATCGACGCCTCTCTCTCAAACCATGTGGACATGCTTTTCAATATCGGCTTTCGCTTGAGGACAAGCGAGGTCTAAGCTTGGGGGAGTTGATACGTCCATTTTGCATCATGATTTCCTACTGTTATTTACTTTGTTTTGTTGAATAATAATGCTTTGGGGAGTGATTCTAATGCCTTGTCTCTCATAATATGCAAGGTTTACACAAAGAGGGAGAATACCGGTAGCTGGAATTCTGGACCCAAGAAAAGCACATCAGAGATACCTATTCTGCACAACTCCAATGAAGCAGAAAATTTACGGAGATTATTTTTATATTTAATAAAAAATATTGGAGCTGAAAACTACCGGAGGAGGCCCCCCACGTGGGCATAACCCACCAGGGCGCGCCAGCCCCCTGGGCGTGCCCTGATGGGTTGTGCCTAGCCTGGCCCGCTTCCGTTGCCCATCTTTTGGTATAAATTCCCAAAAAACCTAAAAAAATTAAAAGGAGGACTTTCGGGACGAAGCGCCGCCACCTCGAGGCGGAACTTGGACAGGAGCACTTTTGCCCTCCGGCGGAGCGATTCCGCCGGGGGAACTTCCCTCCCGAAGGGGGAAATCGAAGCTATCGTCATCACCAACACCCCTCTCATATTTGGGAGGCCAATATTCATCAACATCTTCAACAGCACCATCTCCTCTCAAACCCTAGTTCATCTCTTGTGTTCAATCTTTGTACCGGAACCTCAGATTGGTACCTGTGGGTGACTAGTAGTGTTGATTACCTTGCGTAGTTGATTACTATATGGTTTATTTGGTTGAAGATTATATGTTCAGATCCATTATGCTATTTAATACTCCTCTAATCTTGAGCATGATTATTATTTGTGAGTAGTTACCTTTGTTCTTGAGGTCACGCGAGAAGTCATGTTGCGAGTAATCATGTGAATTTGATATGTGTTCGATATTTTGATGATATGTATGTTGTGATTCCCTTAGTGGTGTCATGTGAACGTCGACTACATGACACTTCACCATTCATGGGCCTAAGGGAATGCATTGTGGAGTAGTTATTAGATGATGGGTTGCTAGAGTGACAGAAGCTTAAACCCTAGTTTATGCGCTACTTCGTAAGGGGCTGATTTGGATCCACATGTTTAATGCTATGGTTAGACTTTGTCTTAATACTTTTCTCATAGTTGCGGATGCTTGCGAGGGGGTTAATCATAAGTAGGTTGTTAGTTCAAGTAAGAACAACACCTTAGCACCGGTCCACCCACATATCAAATTATCAAAGTAGCGAACACGAATCAAACCAACATGATAAAAGTGACTAGACGAAATTCCCGTGTACCCTCAAGAACACTTTGCCTATTACTAGTGATTGTTCTGGCCTGTCCTTTGCCTCAAAAGGATTGGGATACCTTGCTGCACCTTGTTTACCATTACCGTTACTTGCTCGTTACAAATTACCTTGCTATCAAACTATCTATTACCTACAATTTCAGTGCTTGCAGAAATTACCTTGATGAAAACCGCTTGTCATTTCCTTCTGCTCCTCGTTGGGTTCGACACTCTTACCTATCGAAAGGACTATGATTGATCCCCTATACTTGTGGGTCATCAATACCCTTCAATATAAGCCATAGATTCATCAAAACAAGCACACAATGCAACGAAAACAGAATCTGTCTTAAACAGAACAGTCTGTAGTAATATGTACTCTACCCATACTTCTATAACTCCACAAATTCTGACAAATTAGGACAACGTAAGGAATTTTTATAGCAACACTTTGTTAAAATTTCAGCTCAAGATCACTTTCCAGCAAAAAACGAAAATTCAAATACTGGACGCAAAGTTTCTGTTTCAAATTCAGCATCACTTCTACTCATCCTATGAATCACCCTAACGGTTCTACTTGGCACAAACACTAAATAAACCATAAAAACACAATCATAACAGAGGCATAATTGTGTCAACACTCAAAAACAGAAAGGAAAAAGCAAAAATTTGTTTATTCATTGGGTTGCCTCCCAACAAGCGCTATCGTTTTACGCCCCTAGCTAGGCATAATGATTTCAATGATGCTCACGTAAAAAGTAGTTATTGAAATATGCAAAAGAGCATCATGAATAGCATGAAAAACACATTTAAGTCGAACCCACTTCCTATGCATAGGGATTTTGTGAGGAAACAATTTATGGGAACAAGAATCAACTAGCATAGGAAGGCAAAACAAGCATAACTTCAAAACTTTGAACACATAGAGAGGAAACTTGATATTATTGCAATTCCTACAAGAATATGTTCCTCCCTCATAATAAATTTCAGTAGAATCATGAAGGAATTCAACAATATAACTATCACATAAATCATTCTTTTCATGATGCACAAGCATAGATTTTTCATTACTCTCCACATAAGCAAATTCCTTATCATCCATGGTAGTCGGAGCAAACTCACCAAAATAACTATCATGAGACACTTGATTGACATAACCACATTGCAAATTAAAACCATGATGATAAGTTTCATGGTTATCATTACTCATTATAGAATACGTGCCATCACCATCATCATAAATAGGAGGCATGGGAACAAGAATCAAACACTTGCACCCAACGCGGGCAAGAGGGTTGTCAAGCCACTTGAACTCGTTACTTGCAAGGTTTAAATACTGATAGTTGGACAAATATAAATAGAAAATAAAAAGAAAGTAAATAATTGCAGCAATATTTTTGGAGTTTTAGTAATGATATGTGTGAAGACCCGGGGGCCATAGTTTTCGCTAGAGGCTTCTCTCTCGAAGAAAGCATGCGGTGGGTAGACAAATTATTGTTAAACAATTGATAGAAAAGCACATAGTTATGAAATATTTATTCATGACAATGATCTTGGATATAGGCATCACATCCATAAGCATGTAGACCGACTCCTACCTGCATCTACTACTATTAATCCACCCATCGACCGCTATCCAACATGCATCTAGAGTATTAAGTAAAAACAGAGTAATGATTGGAGCAACATGACATGATGTAGACAAAGTAAACCCAATCAATATGAATAAACCCCGTTGTTTTTTCCTTAATGATAGCAATACAATATATGTCATGTCCCTTTCTATCACTGGGATTGAGCACCGCAAGATTGAACCCATCGCAACGCACCACTACACTTAAGTTAAATCAATCTAGTTGGCCAAACCAAACCGATAGATCAAAGAGAAATATGAAGCTATAACAATCATGCATAAAAGAATTCATAGAAGACTCAAATATTATTCATGAATTATTTGATCATAAACCCATAATTCATCGGATCCTAACAAACACACCGCAACGAAGATTACATCGAATAGATCATCGCGGGAATCGCGGTGAACTTTGTATTGAAGACCATAGAGAGGGAGAAAGCCAACTAGGTACTAGCTATGGACCCGTAGGTTTGTGGTGAACTACTCACACATCACCATGGGAGCGGCAAGGTTGATGTAGAGGCCCTCCATGATCGATCCCCCCTCTGGCAGGGCACCGGAACAGGGCTCCCCTCTGGTACTTCTTTGCTCCAATAATTCAGATATATTCATAAAAAATCCTCTTGAAGTTTGAGGTCATTTGGAGTCCAGAAAATTTCCAGTTTTTTTCATGGCTTTCAGGTCCAGAATTCCAGTTTCCGGCAATTTCCCTCTTTGTGTTGGACCTTTCAAGTTAAGAGAGAAAAGGCATTAGAATTGTATCATAAGATGGAATAATGGCCAAGAACAATGTAAATATCAATAAGAAATCATGATGCAAAATGGACGTATCACTCCTCAACACTCAATCACTCTCTCACATAATTTGGCTTGGTAGAAGAGAAGGATTGGATGGAAATCAACTCGAAGAGGCTAGAAATCAAGGAGCCCCCTAGGGCTCGGCCGGCGGGCGTGCTCGGGTAGGGGAGGTGACATGGCTTGAGACTGCGTCGGTATTTCCCCAAAGAGGAAGGGATGATGCAGCACAGCGACGGTAACTATTTCCCTCAGTTATGAAACCAAGGTTATCGAACCAGTAGGAGGATCACCACCACCCAATAAGCAGCACCTGCACACAAACAACAAATACTTGCAACCCGACGCGAAAGAGAGGTTGTCAATCTCTCTACGGTAAAAAGATAGATTAGCTAGTGATAGATAGGAGAGATAGATCTCTCAAGAACACAAATAAAAAGAGTAAATATGCAGCAATATGTTTTTGGGTTTTTGGTTTTGTAGATCTGAAAACAAAGATTGCAAAAAGATAGATCGGAAAGCAATATGATGGAAAAGTAGACCCGGGGGCCGTAGGGTTCACTAGTGGCTTCTCTCATGAGTATAGCGCACGGTGGGTGAACAAATTACTGTTGGGAAATTGATAGAAAATCGAATAGTCATGATGATATCCAAGGCGATGATCATTATATAGGCATCACGTCCAAGATAGATAGACCGACTCCTGCCTGCATCTACATCTATTACTCCACACATCGACCGCTATCCAGCATGCATCTAGTGTATTAAGTTCATGGAAAAACGGAGTAATGCAATAAGAATGATGACATGATGTAGACAAGATCTATTCATGTAGGAATAGACCCCATCTTGTTATCCTTAATAGCAACGATACATGCGTGTCTTGCTACCCCTTCTGTCACTGGGAAAGAACACTGCAAGATCGAACCCATCACAAAGCACCTCTTCCCATGGCAAGAAAAATCGATCTAGTCGGCCTAACTAAACCAAAGATTCGAAGAAGAAATACGATGCTATAAGCAATCATGCATATAAGAGATCAAAGAAGACTCAAATAATATTCATGGATAGAAACTGATCATGAACTCAAAATTCATCGGATCCCAACAAACACACCGCAAAAGTTTACATCAAATAGATCTCCAAGAGACCATTGTATTGAGAAACATAAGAGAGAGAGAAGAAGCCATCTAGCTACTGCCTACGGACCCGTAGGTCTATGGTGGACTACTCACGCATCATCGGAGAGGCACCTATGAGGATGGTGTTTAGATTGGATCTCGCGGTTTTGGAACTTGCGGTGGCTGGAATTGTGTTTCGTCGACTCCTCTAGGGTTTTCCGAATATTTGAGAATTTATAGGCATCAGAGGCGGTGCGGAAGGGGGCCGAGGAGGGCACAACCCATCAGGGCACGCCGAGGCCCCCCTGGCGCGCCCTGGTGGGTTGTGCTCTCCACAGCCCACCTCTCCGACAGTTGTTTGGCCCACTGGGTGTCTTCTGGTCCAGAAAAAATCTCCAAAAAGTTTTGTCGCGATTGGACTCCGTTGGTATTGATTTTCTGCGAAATAAAAAACAAGCATTAACAGCAACTGGCACTTTGGCACTATGTCAATAGGTTAGTCCCAAAAAGTGATATAAAGTTGTTATAAAATGATTGTAAAACATCCAAGAATGATAATATAACAGCATGGAACAAGCAAAAATTATAGATACGTTGGAGACGTATCAGGAGGCAACAGGGGGCCATGGGGCTGTGGTGGCTTCCTCGAGGCACGGGCACCATGGGAGGGGCTCGAGTGGATCGGGGGGCATGTGGTCGCTAGCTGGAGCGAGGATGAGGTCACGGAGTGCTCGGGCATGAGCAAAGGGGCGCATGGTGGAGGAGCTGGAGGGGAGCTCGTGCTGCCGGCGAGGCATTGTCGGTCGTCGCTAGTGGCGCCATGGCTGCGGAGGTGCAAGGAGGCAGAGGCCAGCCAAGGGCGCGCGGGGGGCATGGTACCGGCGAGCGGGTCGGGCAGCGCAATGAGGCAGGGACACCCTGGGGCAATGAGGCAGGCACCGGAGCACGACGGTGGATCGGGAGCCTCTCCCCATCAGGTCGAGGGAGAGAGGCTGAGGGGAGACGAGCGTCCGCGAGCCTATCGCTGTGAGGGCCCAGAGGACGAGGGGCCACTGTTGTGGTGTTCTTACGGCAGATGCCATGGGTGGATTATCTAGTGTGGTTGGGGCCAAAGGACGCCATTGGGTTCCGAAAGCGAGATCGGGTCCAAGACACACGATGTACCCAGAATCAGGGCCCTCCGTGAGAGTTAATACCCTAGCCCTGCCGGATCGAACTATATGGATCAAGTGCAATACAATGGTGCTCCTAGAGCTGTTTGCCGGAGGAGAAAGAAGGAGCTAGATCTCCTCTCTTGCCTCTCCTATATGTGGAATGTGCGTTTGTGTTGCCTAACCTGGCAAGCAGCCCAAGACCAAGACCCTCCTCTAGGAGGGTTGCTGGGGGAGAGAAAATAACCAGCCTACGATGGTAAATCTAAGTGAGGTGGGAACAAGCGTCCGCGAGCCTATCGCTGTGAGGAGCCCCCTAAGGTCTCTTATCATATGACGCCCAGGGGACAAGGGGGCACTGTAGATGACGATGCAGGCACAGTAGATGACGATGTGGGCACTATAGATGATGAAGCATGATGAGCGTTGATACGTCTCCAACGTATCTATAATTTTTTCTTGTTCCATGTTGTTATATTATCATTCTTGGATGTTTTACAATCATTTTATAACAACTTTATATCATTTTTTGGGACTAACCTATTGACATAGTGCCAAAGTGCCAGTTGCTGTTTTGCTTGTTTTTTACTTCGCAGAATATCAATACCAAACGGAGTTCAATCGTGACGAAACTTTTTGGAGATTTTTTCTAGACCACAAGGCGCCCAGTGGGCTAAAGAAGAGCCAGGAAGGTGGGCCGTGGGGAGCACAACCCACCAGGGCGCGCCAGGGGGCCCCCGACGCGCCCTGATGGGTTGTGCCCTCCACGGGGCCCCTCTCCACCGCCTCTGATGCCTATAAATTCCCAAATATTCCAAAAACCCTAGGGAAGTCGACGAAACACAATTCCAGCCACCGCAAGTTCCAGAACCGCGAGATCCAATCTAAACACCATCACGGAGGGGTTCATCTTCCTCATAGGTGCCTCTCCGATGATGCGTGAGTAGTCCACCATAGAGCTACGGGTCCGTAGGCAGTAGCTAGATGGATTCCTGTCTCTCTCTTATGATTCTCAATACAATGGTCTCTTGGAGATCTATTTGATGTAAACTTTTGCAGTGTGTTTGTTGGGATCCGATGAATTTTGAGTTCATGATCAGTTTCTATCCATGAATATTATTTGAGTCTTCTTTGATCTCTTATATGCATGATTACTTATAGCCTCGTATTTCTTCTTCGAATCTTTGGTTTAGTTAGGCCAACTAGATAGATTTTTCTAGCCATGGGAAGAGGTGCTTTGTGACGGGTTCGATCTTGCGGTGTCCTTTCCCAATGACAGAAGGGGCAGCAAGGCACGCATGTATCGGTGCCATTAAGGATAACAAGATGGGGTATATTCCTACATGAATAGATCTTGTCTACATCATGTCATCGTTCTTATAGCATTACTCCGTTTTTCCATGAACTTAATACACTAGATGCATGCTGGTAGCGGTCGATGTGTGGAGTAATAGAGGTAGATGCAGGCAGGAGTCGGTCTACTTATCTTGGACGTGATGCCTATATAATGATCATCGCTTTGGATATCGTCATGATTATTTGATCTTCTATCAATTGACCAACAGTAATTTGTTCACCCACCGTGTGCTATACTCATGAGAGAAGCCACTAGTGAATCCTACGGCCCCCGAGTCTACTTTTCCAACATATTGCTTTCCGATCTATCTTTTTGCCTCTTTATTTTTAGATCTACAAAACCAAAAATACAAAAACATATTGCTGTACTTTTTATTTGCCCTTTTTATTTTGTGTTCTTGAGAGATCTATCTCTCCTATCTATCACTACCTAATCTATCTTTTTACCGTAGAGAGATTGACAACCTCTCTTTCGCGTCGGGTTGCAAGTATTTGTTGTTTGTGTGCAGGTGCTGCTTATTGGGTGGTGGTGATCCTCCTACTAGTTCGATAACCTTGGTTTCATAACTAAGGGAAATACTTACCGTCGATGTGCCGCATCATCCCTTCCTCTTTGGGGAAATACCGATGCAGTCTCAAGCCACGTCAAGCGTGCAGGTCATGGCCGTTGCATCTGCGCAGGTTCGACGCTTTGTTGTGATTGACTTCGGGCAGTCAGCTGGTCGGAGCAGACGACCGCGGGCGCGAGCCGGAGCAGCCAGCCCAGGCAGGCAGGCACCCTGTCCGGCTCGCCGTCTTGGGACTACCTGTGGGTCATCCCCCTGACAATAGCCTCCAAGCCTCCGGACGACTTGAAGAGTCGGGCAGAGGGTCTTCGCCGTCGTTGTAGCAGATGGGGGCATCAAGGGCCTCAGTGCAGCCGGCCGTGGGCCTGCACCCATGGGGGTGCGCCAGCACACCCACTGGGTGTAGCCTCCGGGCGACTCGAAGAGTCAGACAGAGGGTCTTCACTGTTGTTGTAGTAGAGGTTGTCGATGGCGGCCGGCTGCGGGCCGCATCCGGCGTGGCTTTCTTCTAGTGGGGCGCGCGCAAGTGCACCCACTGGGTGTAGTCTCCGAGCCTCTAGGTGACTCAAAGAGTCGGGCTAAGGGTCTTCACTGTTGTTGTAGCAAAGGTTGCCGATGGCAGCCGGTTGCGGGCTGCAGCCGACGCAACTTTCTTCCAGTGGCGGCGCGCCAGCGCACCCACTGGGTGTAGCCTCCAGTCTTCGGGCGACTCGAAGAGTCAGGCGGAGGGTCTTCATTGTTGTCGTAGCAAAGGTTGCCGATGGCGGCCGGCTGCGGACCGCAGCTGGCATGACTTTCTTCCAGTGGGGGCACGCTAGCGCACCCACTGGGTGTACCCTCCGAGCCTTCGGGCGACCCGAAGAGGCAGGCGGAGGGTCTTCCTTTTGTTATAGCAGAAGGTGGCGTCGAGGAACTCAATGGCAGCCGACCGCGGGCCTGCAGTCGACGCGGCGTTTTCCCAGCGGGGCGCCGGTGCACCCACTGGGTGTAGCCTCCGAGCCTCCGGGTGATGGGGGGTTCCCCACGGAAATGATCGTGCAAAAGACAAAGTTTGGCAGCGTAGATATATCAAATATTTGGTTTTAGAAGTGCAAGTTTTAAGCAGAGGGAATGTCGACTCGGTTTCGTCCGAGCCCCCTAGGTCATTTTATTGTCCCCTCCGCTCTTTGGCTTTTGCTGTCCCCAGCCGGACAGCCGGGTTGCGGTCTGTACTAGGACGAAGAGTGGGCTGCGGAGTGGAGCGTACTGTACTCGGACTCTGGGGAGCAGATTCGATCGAGTAGAAATTCGCAAAGGAAACGGCCAGGTCGCCCAAGTCGTTATCTCGCGAGACGTCTTTCGCGTGGTGTGACCTCCAGCTTTTGCTCTCGCTAGCCGGACAGCCGGGGTGCATACTATGGCTGAGACGAAGAGTGGGCCTTCGGTACTGTACACGCTACTAAGTCGTCTGCGGGGGAGAACGTATCGTGCCAACATGCCAGCCCCGGGCCAAGACTAGCCGGCTAGGGACCGAACAACAAAGCATGTGGAAAAAATGCGGAGATGACCCCCGAGGGTCGCTCGGGGTTATTCGTTTTTGTGTGTGGTTCAAAGATATGTAGACGTGAGCTCACATTGCTTTCGCGTAGACGGGGCGGAGGTGTACTTCGGCAGGGACCCCGCGCCTCTAGGCAGTCGAGGGGCATCCCAGCCGACCCGACCCAACCGACCAGGCAGCGAAGCAGGAGGCAGTCGGCCTGGCCCAGCCGGGCAGGCGTCGAAGCGGGTAGGCAGGTCAGCTGACCTGGCGGCGACGCGGGCACGCGGGCTCAGCTGGTCTTCCTTTTTCTTTTCTTTTCTATTTTTTTCAGCTGGCTGGGCAACCGACCCTCTTTCTTTTCTTTTCCTTCGCTTAGGAAGTTGTCCCTCTTTCTTTTTGCGGCAGCCGGCGCTGGGTGGCGCGGGCGCACTGAGCAGGCTGGAGCGGCGAGCCGATGGGTGGGAGGCGGAGCAGGCGGGCGGTCGGGCCGAAGGCGGGGCGAAGCTGATACGTCTCAAACGTATCTACTTTTTCAAACACTTTTGCTCTTGCTTTGGACTCTAATTTGCATGATTTGAATGAAACTAACCCGGACCGACGTTATTTTCATCAGAACTTCTATGGTGTTGTTTTTGTGCAGAAATAAAAGTACTCGGAATCGGACAAAACTTTTTGTGGATTTTTTCTGGAATATAAAAAATGGAGCGAAGACCCACCATAGGGGGCACCTGTTGGTGCCAAGCCAACAGGGCGCACCCACCCCCCTGGGCGCACCCTGATGGCTTCGGGCCACCTCGTGACTCCTCCAACCCTAATTCTAGTCCTATAAATTCCTATTTCTGGAGAAAAAAAAGAGAGAAGTTTTCATCGTGTTTCACGAGATGGAGCCGCCGCCACCTCATGTTCTTCCTCGAGAGGGCTGATCTGGAATCCGTTTGGGGCTCCGGAGAGGGGGATTGATCGCCATCGTCATCACCAACCCTTCTTCATCAACACTCCCATGATGCGCACCACCGGGAGTGAGTAATTCCTATGTAGGCTTGCTGGACGGTGATGAGATTGGATGAGATTGATCATGTAATTGAGTTATTTTGATAGGGCTTGATCCCTAGTATCCACTATGTTCTGAGATTGATGTTGCTATGACTTTGCTATGCTTAATGCTTGTCACTAGGGCCCGAGTGCCATTATTTCAGATCTGAACCTATTATGTTTTCATAAATATGAGAGTGTTTTGGATCCTATCTTGCAAGTTGTATGCACCTATTACGTGTCATGATCCGCATACCCCAAGGTGAAAATAATTGAGATTCTTTTCGGTGATTGCCGTAGTTTGAGGAGTTGATGTATTCACCATGTGTTAATGCTTTGTTCCGGTTCTCTATTAAAAGGAGGCCTTAATATCCCTTAGATTTCCTTATGGACCCCGCTGCCACGGGAGGGTAGGACAAAAGATGGCATGCAAGTTCTTATTGCAAGCACATATGACTATAAACAGAATACATGCCTACATTACATTGATGAATTGGAGCTAGTTCTGTGTCGCTCTAGCATGTAACTGTTACATGAATGATGTCATCTAAATCATTATTCATCACCGGTCCACGTGCATATGCTTTTCATATAATGAATCTTGCTAAGTTACTATTACTGCTACTACTGTTACAATCACTACAAAATTGCTGCTATCACTGCTATTGTTACTACTGCTATTTTGCCCTGCTACTAAAACTTTTGCTACAAAGAGATCTCCTTGGTGTGGTTGAATTGACAACTCAACTGCCAAGACCAATAAATATTCTTTGGCTCCCCTTGTGTCGAATCAACAAATTTGGGTAAAATACTTCCCTCAAAGACAGTTACGATCCCCTATACTTGTGGGTTATCAAGACTGTTTTCTGGCGCCGTTGCCGAGGAGCATAGCTCTATTTATTGTGTTCACTTGAGGATATCCAATTTTCACTATGAAGAATCTAAAAGATACTAGAACAAAGATCATACCCTCTAAGACGAGGGGAGGTAAAGAACTGTCATCTAGCTGTGCTTTTGATCACCTACTGTTTTGAATCAGCTTATGACACCACCAATTGCTACTCGTTCTGATATGTTGCAAGTACTTGATGATGCTACTTCTGAAATTAATGATGATGCTACTGTTATGCTTGATAAAACTGAAACTATGCCACTTGGTGAATTACTTGATGCTCATATTGCTAGATCTATAGAAACTAAAAATGCTGAAATTGATGAAGATTATGATTCACCCATTATGCCTAGCTCTCCTAATAGATATGAAATACCTGATATACCTGGGGGTTATGTTATGGATGGGGAGATAGCTAGAGACTTCCTTGCTTGTAATGATATAGATGATTTGAATAAACTACTATGCAAACTGAAGGAAAAATCTATGATGGAGAAAACGAAACGTGATCCTAAATTTGCTAATTCTCCTATATGTGTTACTGATAAGGATTATGAATTCTCTATTGATTCTGATTTAATCATTATAGTAGAATATGATCCTTTTCATGGTTATGAAACTGAAACTGTTGTGGCACACCTCACTAAATTGAATGATATTACCACTTTGTTTGCTCATGACAAAAAGATGCATTATTATATCCTTAAGTTTTTTTCTTTTTTGATAAAAGGCGATGCTAGGAAATGGTTTCTCACTCTTGCTCCTGGTTGTGTGCGTAGCCCCCAGGATATGATCAATTACTTTACTGAAAAATATTTTCCTGCTCATAAGAAACAAGCTGCTTTATAGGAAATATTTAACTTTGTGCAAATTGAAGAAGAGAATCTACCTCAAGTTTGGGGGAGGCTTCTCCAGCTACCAAGAGCTTTGCTTGATCATCCCCTTAAGAAAAATGAAATACTTGATATCTTTTATAATGGACTAACCGATGCTTCTAGGGACTACATAGATAGTTGTGCTGGTTGTGTTTTCAGGGAAAGAACTATTGGGTAGGCTGAAGAACTATTGGATAATATTTTGAAGAATGCTAATGATTGGACACTTCCTCAACCACCGACGAAACCTATTCAAAAGAAGAGAGGTATTCTATTCCTCAGTCCAGAAGATATGCAAGAAGTCAAGAGGACTATGAAATAAAAAGGTATTAAATCTGAATATGTCAAGAATTTACCACCTGTTGAAGAAATACATGGACTTAACATCCCTACACAGGTAGTAGAGGTAAATTATCTCTGTAGATTTGATGAAAGTGATATACCTTATACTAAGACTCCTAGTCAATGGATGGATGAATTTGATAATTATATTTTTAAGCAAGAACATTTTAATAATTATGGCAAGGATCAATTACAACGTAATGCTATGATGATAGAGCGCTTGAGTGACTTGATGTTTAGAATTGCTAATGATGTTAAAGGTCTAGGTAAACATGCTTCCATGGTTCAATTAGACCAAGTTACTAAGTTAGAAAACGATTTGCTAGCTGAAATGAATGAGAACATGAATGATCATGTCTTTAGAGTAATGACTAGAGGAGGTAGAATGACTCAAGAAGCTCTTTTTCCAGAAGGGCATCCTAAAATAATTGAACAAGATTCTCAGAGAATTAATGTTGATGCTCCTAGTCCATCTAAAAAGAAAAAGAAAAATCATAGGACTATGCATGCTTCTAGTGAACCTGCTATAGAAAAACCTGTTGAGAGTCATAATGATGTTTCTATTTCTGATGCTGAAACACAATAATGATAATGTTCATAAAGACGCTCCACCAGATAATGATAAGGAAAATGATAATGAGGTAGAAATAGAACCTGCTGAAGATCTTGATAACCCACCTCCTAAGAATAAACGTTATGATAAGAGAGACTTTGCTGCTAGAAAACATGGTAAAGAAACAGAACCATGGGTTCAGAAACCCATGCCTTTTCCTTGTAAGCCTCTAGGAGTAAGGATGAAGAAGATTTTGAGCGCTTTGCTCAGATGATTAGACCTATCTTTTTGTGCACTCGCTTGACTGATATCTTGAAAATGCCTCTGTATGCTAAATACATGAAAGATATTATCATTAATAAAAGAAAGATACTTGAAACTGAGATTTCCACCATGCTTGCTAATTATTCTTTTGACGGTGGAGTGCCTAAGAGATTGGGAGATCCGGGTATACCCACGATACCTTGCTCCATTAAACGAAGTTATGTTAAAACTGCTTTATGTGATCTAGGAGCCGGTGTTAGTGTTATGCTCTTCTCCTTATATAAAAGACTTGATTTGAATAAGCTCACACCTGCTAAAATATCTTTGCAAATGGCTGATAAATCCACTGCTATACCTATTGGAATTTGCAAGGATGTTCCTCTGTGGTTGCAAATGTTACTATCTTAACAGACTTTTTTATTCTTGAGATGCCCGAGGACGACAACATGTCGATTATCCTTGGTAGACCCTTTTTAAATACTGCAGGGGTTGTTATTTCTTGCAGCAAAACACAAGGTTACCTTTCATGTAAATGGCAAACAACATACAGTGACTTCCCGAAGAAACAAGCTTCGGTAAATAATATCAATGCTATTGAGCAAGTGGCCACAATCATCATTGGAGGGTTTAAATTTTCTCTTCCTACTGCCAAGAAGAACTATGATATTCTTATTGTTGGGGATATGCAAATCCCCATTGAGGTAACTTAGTGCTATATGAAAATTCTTCGGTTTCATGTCAATCGGAAACGATTATTAATAAGACTTGATCAACCTTATTAATGGATCCTTTCTGAAAGGCATGTGATCGATGAATTTAGTAAGCACTTCCTTCCGCACCCTTAGTTTGTTCTCCATTACTTTTAGGTTAATAAAATAAAATGCCATGATTATCCTGTTTTCTGAATTGCCCGTGCAATAAAAATGACCCAAAAATAAAAAGTCTCGGATTGCCACAAATTTTCTACAGGATTTTTTCTAGAATGTTTCAGAAAACGGAGCAGAAAACACATCAGGGGGGTGCACCTCTTGGTGCCAAGCCAACAAGGCGCGCCCTGATGGCTTGGGGGCCCACAGGCACCCCCGCACTTATCCCTTCGGCCCACTCCTTCTTATTCCTCTAGAAAATTCCTGGTTGCTCTCTCTCTCCCCCCCCCCTCTCTCTCTCTCTCTCTCTCTCTCTCTCTCTCTCTCTCTCGTGTTCTAGCTCCCAAACCTGAGATTTTTGATCTCTTTGCTCGGAACTCCATTTCCGAAACTGTTTTGAGGGATTGCTCCTTGGTAGGCTACTCCTCCATTCCTCCAATTAGTTTTTGCTCTAGTGGTTTAAATTTTGCATATTTTGCTGCACTTGGTGCTACTGAAAATGAGCTTGCATGTTTAAATCTTAGAGTTCCAAGTAGTTTGAATGCTTGATATGGCCTCTAGGCATCCATATGAGTAGTTGCTACCAATCTTATAAAGTTTTTATTGACATAATTTTGTGGTCCAAAAATTTCAGAAATTTGTTCTCAGGAAAATGAATATCTTTAGAAGGAGATCTTCAAGGAGACGGTCTTTCGGTGAGACGTCGAGCGAGAGCTTGGTACGACAGGCTTATGTTGAACCAAGGACAAGTTTAATGGTCATGGTCGACGCGAGATCATGTCGCTGGCCATGTGATGAGTTCATGAGGGGTTCAAGCATTAAGGAAGAATTTGATCACTACATTTACAATACCGACCTCACCAATTTCCTCGCAAATAAGTGCGCTCAACACTACAATCTTACCCGTTGATACGTCTCCAACGTATCTATAATTTTTGATTGTTCCATGCTATAATATTATCATTCTAGGATACTTTTGGGGTATTTATTTACCAATTCATATAGTTTTTGAGCACTAACCTATTAACCCAGTGTCTAGTGACAGTCTGTAATAAATAGTCTTGGATCACACTTTTCCAATAATATTACCACTACCAATATGGAATTTCTTTGTTTGCATAATAGGTTCTTCTTTAGAAGGATCATCATCCGCAAGATTATCAAGTTTTTCTTTAGCAACTTCATCAAAAATTTCTTTTAGCATTATCATTGAGAGTTGGAGTTGAATGCTCTAATGCTTCCGCACTAGAGGCGGGAGTATCACTAGTTTCAAACTCAGACATGATAGCAACTTTCAAGCAAGCGAAACAAGCAAATAAGTAAACTAGCAAAGATAAATATTTTTATTTTTATTTTATTTTTATGAAGCAAGCAAAATATAACAACAAATAAAAATTAGAACAAATGAATGATAATTTGTGCGAAGGTACTTGATAGTAGGTTGGTGATACTCCCCGGCAACGGCGCTAGAAATCCTTCCTGATACTTGTGATCTACGTTGGGTTTTCCATGAAGAGGAGTGGGTGATGCAGCACAGTATAGATAAGTATTTCCCTGAGTGAGAACCAAGGCTATCGAACCAATAGGAGTAGCACGCAACCCCCATCTTCAGCAACTGCACACAAAGAAGCAAACACTTGCACCCAACGCGGGCAAGAGGGTTGTCAATCCCCTTGGACTCATTATTTGCAAGCAAATGAAGTGTGTAGATGATAGTTGATAATTATAAATTGCAAAATAAAATAAAAGATAAATAATGGCAGCAAGGTAATGAAAGCTTTTGTAAATATATAAGTGGAAAGACCCCGGGGCCACAGTTTTCCCTAGTGGCATCTCTCATGTAGTAGGCATACGGTGGGTAAACAAATTACTGTTGGGCAATTGATAGAAAAGCGCATAGTTATGCAATATTTATTCACGGCAATGATCATGTGTACATAGGCATCACGTCCATAAGCAAATAGGCCGACTCCTGCCTGCACCTATTACTATTACTCCACGTCGAGAGCGCTTCTATGCTTGCCTCTCTAAGTATTAAGTTCATGACAACCAGAGTAATGCTTAGAGAACGATGACATGATGTAGACAAAGATAATTCAATCAATATGAATTAACCCCATTGTTTTATCCTTGGTGGCAACAATACAAAGACGTGTCTTGTCCCTTTCTGTCACTGGGATATAGAGCACCGCCAGATTGAACCCACTACAACGCACCCCTCTCACTGAAGAAATATCAATTTAGTTGGCCAAACTATTTCAATAGGTCGGAGAGATTTACGAAGCTATAATAATCATGCAAATAAGAATCATAATAGAATTTAGAGAAGACTCAAATCTTTTTCATGAATAATCTTAACATAAACCCACAATTCATCGGATCCCAACAAACGCTCCGCACAGAGTGGTTACATCGAATAGATCATCGCGAAGATGCGATGAACTTTGTATTGAAGATCAAGAGAGAGAGATAGCCATCTAGGTACTAACTACAGACCGATAGGTCTATAGGGAACTACTCACACATCACCATGGGAGGAGCAAGGTTGATGTAGAGGCCCTCCGTGGTCGATCCCCCCTCCGGCAGGGCACCGGAACATGGCTCCAGATGGGCACACGACGGAACAGAGACTTGCGGCAGCGAAAAAAGTGTTTCGGGAGGCTCTCTAGGGTTTTTGGGAAATATTAGAATTTATAGGCTAGAGAGGAGCGTCGGGAGGCGTCAGGGGGAGCCACCACACAACAGGGCGCGGCCACCCCCTAAGCACGCCCTAATGTGTGGTGCCTCTCTCGTGCGGCCTCCGGTCTCCTCCCGAAGCTTCCAGATCTTCTTTTGGTCCAGAAAAAATCACAAGTATATGGGATCGTTTGTAGCCTTTTTCGATAAGTAAGAGTGTCGAACCCAATGACGAGCTAAAGGTAGAATTAATACTCTCTCAAGTTCTATCGACCACCAATACAACTCTACGCATGCTAACACTTACTTTACCTAAAACAAGTATGAAACTAGTTTGCGGGAATAAAACTAGAAGTACTTTGTAGGTGTAAAGATAGTTTTGCAAGATAATAAAGAACGTGGAAATAAAAGTTAGGTGTTGTTTTAATAAAAGAACAATAAAAGTGAATATAGAGAGTGTGGAAAAGTGGTGATAGGATTTGCCAGATTGTCCTAGGCAATCGATAATTAGACCGGTATCATTGTTGTAGTTTTATATGAGGGAGAGGCATACGCTAACATACTTTCCGTACTTGGATCATATGCACTTATGTTGGAATTCTAGCAAGCATCCGCAGCTACTAGAAATTCATTAAGGTAAACCCAACCATTGCATTAACACATCAAGTCCCCTTTATCCCATACGTAAACAATCCCCTTACTCGGGTGTAAGCTTCTGTCACTCTAGCCACCCACCATAAGCGAATCATAAACATATTGCAACACCCTACAGCGGGGATCCCACATGCTTGCGCGACACGGCGGGCACCATAGGACATCACCAAAATAGAACATACATCTCAAACCAATCACGATCATCAATCAACCAATAGGACAAAAAGGAACTACTCAAACATCATAAGATAGCCACACATCAATGGATAATAATATATGGCATTAAGCACCATGTTCAAGTAGGGGGTACAACGGGATGCGGGAGAGTGGACCGCTGTAGATAGATGACGGAAGGTGATGGTGGTGGTGATGACGGCGACGAAGTTGTTGGTGTAGATCGCTGTCATGATGGATGCCCCGGCGGCGCTCCGGCGCCACCGGGAGAGAGGGGAGAGAGCCCCCTCCTTCTTCTTCTTCCTTGGCCTCCTCCCTAGGTGGGAGGAGGGTTTCCCCTCTGGTCCATGGCCGCCATGGCTCCCGGAAGGCGAGAGCCCCTCCGAGATTGGATCTCTCTCTCTCTCTGTTTCTCTTCTGTTTTCGTGACTCTTTTCGGACCCCTTCACCATTTCTTAAATATCCGGAGATCCATAACTCCGATCAGGCTGAAATTTCGAGGGGATTTTATCGCAAAAATATATTTCTTGTGCCAGAAGGAGAGCCTCAACCGACCTAAGGGTTGTCCACAAGCCATCTGGCCATGCCCCCCTGGGGGCACGGCCGGTTGGCTTGTGGGCCCCTCGGGCATCGTCTTGCGTGGATTCCGACTCTCAAAAGTCACATATATTCCAAAAAAATCTCCGTAAATTTTATCGCATTTGGACTTCGTTTGATATGGAATTTCTGCGAAACAAAAAACAGGAACTGGCACTGGGCACTGGGTAAGTAGTTAGTCCCAAAAATATTATAAAATGTTGCCAAAAGTATATGAAAGTTGTAGAATATTGGCATGAAACAATCAAAAATTATAGATACGACGGAGACGTATCAGCATCCCCAAGCTTAATTCCTGCTCGTCCTCGAGTAGGCAAATGATAAAAAGATAATTTTTGATGTGGAATGCTATCTAACATAATCTTGAACAAATGTCTAATCATGGCATGAATATTAAGATACAAGTGATTCAAGGCAACAGTCTGACAGAAAGACATCCATACTCAGGTTTACTAGCAACAATCATGTCCTTTCAAAATAGCAATGCTAAAGAATGTTATCCCTACAAAATCATATAGCCTGTCATGCTTGGTCTTCCTAGCATAAAGTATAAATCATGAGCACCCCGGTGTCAAACCAAGCAATTGGATCGTACTTTTTCAATGTGCATCAACTTTTTATTCTTCACGCAATACATGAGCGTGAACCATGGACATAGCATAAGGGTGGAACATAATATGGCGGTAGATATCAAAGGGTTAAAAGTGGAGAAGAAAGTCTCGCATCAACTCGGCATATCAACGGGCTATGGAGATGCCCATCAATAGATATCAATGCGTGGAGTAGGCATTGCCATGCAACGGGTGCACTAGAGCTATAAGTGTATGAAAGCTCGACTGAAGCTAAGTGGGTGTGCATCCAACTTGCTTGCTCATGAAGACCTCGGGCATTTGAGGACGCCCGTCATCGGAATATATAAGCCAAGTTCTATAATGAAAAATTCCCACTAGCATATGGAAGTGACAAAACAAGAGACTCTCTCTATATGAAGAACATGATGCCACTTTGAGGCACAAGTGTGGTAAAGGATAGTAGCAAAGTCCCTTCTCTCTTTTTCACTCATTTTTTTCATGGTGGGCTTTTCTCTCTTTTTTTGCCTCCCCCATTCATCATTTTTTTATGGTGGGCTCATTTGGCCTCCCCCATTTTTATTTTATTTTTCGTCCGGAGTCTCATCCCGACATGTGGGGCAATCATAGTCTCCATCAGCCTTTCCTCACTAGGAAAATGCTCTAATAATGATGATCATCACACTTTTATTTACTTACAACTCATCATGAAAAACTGATAGGATGATATGACTCTATATGAATGCCTCTGGCAGTGTACCAGGATGTGCAATGATCTAGAGTAGCAAAAGATATCAAAAAATGGACAAGCCATGTACATATCATGCTAGCTATCTTACGATCATGCAAAGCAATATGACAATGGAACTACAAGTCATATGAAGTGACGGTGGAAGTTGCATGGCAATATATCTCGGAATGGCTATGTAAATGCCATGATAGGTAGGTATGGTGGCTGTTTTGAGGAAGATATATTGAAGCTTATGTGCAACAGAGCGTATCATGTCACGGGGTTTGAATGCACCGGCAAAATTTGCACCGATCCTCGAGGTGAGAATGGGCAAGGCACGGTACCGAAGAGGCTAGCAAAATATGAATAGGTGAGATTGCGTATGTCCATGGATTCACATTAGTCATAAAGAACTCATATACTTATTGCAAAGTTTTACTAGTTTTATCACAAATCAAAGTACTACT
Organism: Elymus sibiricus; assembly: GCA_039707655.1. Lineage (NCBI taxonomy): Eukaryota > Viridiplantae > Streptophyta > Magnoliopsida > Poales > Poaceae > Elymus > Elymus sibiricus. The sequence continues at coordinate 442,107,395 of CM077667.1, read as the reverse complement.
CGCATGCTCCTAGGGAGGAGGTTGGGAGGAGTTAACCATCGTGTGCCCCCGATTCAACAACACAAAGGATTTCAATCAAGGATAAATTATGCTCCAATCTTCATCGCATAACTAGAGACTATACGTGCATGATTCGGGAATCACAAACCTTAACATCATTATTCTTACTAATCCACAATCATCTACTAGTGCACCCACATATTACTATCTTAATGTCGTAAAACTATTGCAGGGAATCAAACATATCATATTCAGTGATCTACAAGTTTTATGTAGGATTTTATGACTAACCATGTAAATGACCAATTCCTGTTGACTCTCTAAATAGGTATAAGTGAGGCATGAGAGTTTAATTCTTTCTACAAAATACCTGGACACGCTCTAATAAATATAAGCGAAGCAAAAGAGCATTCTACAAATAACGGTTTTCTATATGTAGAGAAACAAGCATCCAACTTCAAATGATATAAGTGAAGCACATGAAGCATTCTATAAGGCCATACTCAAAAGATATAAGTGAAGTGCAAAGAGCATTCTATAAATCAACCATGGACTTTCCCGTACCAGCATGGTGCATTGATAAAAGGAAAATAAAAGGCACACGACGCTCCAAGAATTTACGCATATCATGTGAACAAAACAAAAACCGAAACATACGGATAGTTGTTGAAGAAGAAAGATGGGATACCTTCCGGGGCATCCCCAAGCTTAGACGCTTGAGTCTCCTTGAATATTTTCTTGGGGTGCCTTGGGCATCCCCAACCTTGAGATCTTGTCTCTCCTTATTCTTCTCATATCAATACCTCCTCGATCTTTGAACACTTCATCCACACAAAACTTGACAAAACTTTTATTAGAAACGTTAGTACATAATCATCAAACCCCATCATGTCCTGCCATAACATTGTTGCATAATTATAATCTATCATTACCCACTATACACTATCACAATTCTATGGCTCCCAAGTCATTGGGGCTTAACAAGAATTCAAACATAAGCACGCAAAGCAACTATAACAGCAATCTGTGAAAAACAGGACCGTCTGTGAAGATCTATTTGGTTACCATACTTCTGTAACTCAAAAAATTATGAAAAATTATGATGTAATACAGAATTTGCATAACAGTACTGTGTAAAAAAAATTCAGAAACTTTTCACATTCCAGTAAAATATGAAAAATCAAACACTACAGCCAAAGTTTCTGTTTTTGCACACCACATATCAAACAAGCAATTTAAACATCCTAAAGGTAATTCTTGGCACATTATTTTTCTAATACAAGTGATTTATACAAGGGGATAATTATTTTTGTTGAAAAGTTTCTGTAATCAAGATTCACAAAGTTTCCATGGGCATGAACAAAGTTCAAGGCTAGCCCCCACTTCAACGGTGCTCATCTTTCTCACTTTCACCTTTCTTTTTGAAAAAGTTTTAGGTTCCCCACATATTTTTTTGTTTTTAATTATTTTAAAAGAACACATCAGAAAGCAATTACTCTCTAAAACTTCCGGGTTGTCTCCCTGGCAGCGCTTTCTTTAAAGCCATTAAGCTAGGCATATAGTGCTCAAGTAATTGATCCACCCAGATCCCAAGGTATATCAAAGCCAATTTTAATTAACAATGATTTGTAATTTAGTAGTGAGCACAAAGTGATATATATCATGTGACAACGAAGTCTAACTCTCTTCCTATGCATTGGCATGTCGTACAAGAACAATTCATTCACACAAAGTAAAGGCCAATTCATAGCGTAAGTAGTTTCTTGCAATTTTATCGTATTGGAAACATAGAGAGGTGAATATTTGGTTCCTCTCTCATAATAATTGCAAGTAGGAGCAGCAAGCACATGCATATTATATCCATCAAAATCATCATGTGTAGTGGTAAAACGCAACCCGTCAATATAATCCTTAATAAGTGCAAACTTCTCCGATATAGTGTAGTTGGGAGAATTCAAAAAGATAATAGGACTATCATGTGTGGGTGCAATAGCAACAATTTCATGCTTAACATAAGGAACTATAGCAAGTTCATCTTCATAAGCATAATTCATATTGGCATCATGGCCACAAGCATAGTAAGCATCAAGTTCATCAAAAAGGGATATTTCAAATGAATCCAAGGGATCATAGCATTCATCCTTCGGTATGTGTGAAGGGTAATTAAACAATGTATGAGTTGAAGAGTTACTCTCATTAGAAGGTGGGCACGGGTAGCTAATCCTCTCTTCCACCTTTTGTTCTTCGCTCTCCTCCTCATCTTTTTCATCTAATGATCTCACAATTTCAGCAATTTCTTCTTCCATAGATTCCTGCAAAATATTAGTATCTTCCAAGGCAGCGGTCATTCTTTCAATAAATTATTTAGCATAAGCATTAGAAGCATAGTTTTCATAGCATTATTTGAGTACGGCAAAAATTTCAGACTTGTAAAGAGTAGCATCACACTTTTCAATCAAAGAAGCAATTTCATAAGTACCCTTAAAAGCAACAAATTCTTCAATTTGTTCAACATCATAATAACAATAGGCTTCCTTGGCATAAGAACGTAGTATTTCATTATCATTAAACACACATTGGTAGGGAAGGTGTTTTTTAGTTTCTTCAGAACAACAAGTAAAATCATAAATTTCACATAGATTCGAAGCATAGCACATCAAACATTTTATTTGATGGTCTAAAATTCTCCCTTTTTGAGACAACCGGTGACACACAAAATAAGCATGCTCATCTAAAGATTTTCCGTCAACTAAGCTAGTTGGGGTTTCAGCACGAGCACAAAGGAATCGAAGATGATCCAAGTAATATTCTTCGATAGTACGGAACACTAGTGGTTCCTCTACTTTCGGAGCAGCAAGTACATCTATTTTTTTTTGGTATTTTGCGTTTCCTACTCATATCTAAAGATAGAATACAATTAATAACATAAAATAAATCAACTAATAACAGAAAATAAAAATTACTTAGTGATAAAGCAAACAAGCACACACGAGAATATCAACCACTACGCTATTGCTCCCCGGCAATGGCGCCAGAAAAAGGTCTTGATAACCCACAAGTGTAGGGGATCGTTTGTACCTTTTTCGATATGTAAGAGTGTCAAACCCAACGAGGAGCTAAAGGTAGAATTAATACTCTCTCAAGTTCTATCGACCACCGATACAACTCTATGCATGCTAACGCTTACTTTACCTGAAACAAGTATGAAACTAGCTTGCGGGAATAAAACTAGAAGTACTTTGTAGGTGTAAAGATAGTTTTGCAAGATAATAAAGAACGTGGAAATAAAAGTTAGGTGTTGTTTTAATAAAAGAACAATAAAAGTGAATATAGAGAGTGTGGAAAAGTGGTGATAGGATTTGCGAGATTTTCCTAGGCAATCGATAACTAGACCGGTATCATTGTGGCAGTTTTATATGAGGGAGAGGCATACGCTAACATACTTTCCGTACTTGGATCATATGCACTTATGTTGGAATTATAGCAAGCATCCGCAACTAGTAGAAATTCATTAAGGTAAACCCAACCATAGCATTAACACATCAAGTCCCCTTTATCCCATACGTAAACAATCCCCTTACTCGGGTGTAAGCTTTTGTCACTCTAGCCACCCACCATAAGCGAATCGTAAACATATTGCAACACCCTATAGTGGGGATCCCACACGCTTGCGCGACACGGAGGGCACCATAGCACAACACCAAAATAGAATATACATCTCAAACCAATCACGATCATCAATCAACCAATAGGACAAAAAGGAACTACTCAAACATCATAGGATAGCCACACAACATTGGATAATAATATATGGCATTAAGCACCATGTTCAAGTAGGGGGTACAGCGGGATGTGGGAGAGTGGACCACTGTAGATAGATGAGGGAAGGTGATGGTGGTGGTGATGACGGCGGCGAAGTTGTTGGTGTAGATCGCCGTCACGATGGATGCCCCGGCGGCGCTCCGGCGCCACCAGGAGAGAGGGGGAGAGAGCCCCCCTCCTTCTTCTTCTTCCTTGGCCTCCTCCCTAGGTGGAGGAGGGTTTCCCCTCTGGTCCATGTCCGCCATGGCTCCCGGAGGGCGAGAGCCCCTCCGAGATTGGATCTCTCTCTCTCTCTGTTTCTGTTTTGTTTTCGCGACTCTTTTTGGACCCCTTCATCATTTCTTAAATATCCAGAGATCTGTAACTCCGATCGGGCTGAAATTTTGAGGGGATTTTTATCGCGAAAATATCTTTCTGGCGCTAGAAGGAGAGCCTCGACCGACCTAAGGGCTGGCCACAAGCCATCTGGCCATGCCCCCTGGGGGCGCGGCCGGTTGGCTTGTGGGGTCCTCGGGCATCGTCTTGCGTTGATTCCGATTGTCAAAATTCACATATATTCCAAAAAAAATCTCCATAAATTTTTATTGCGTTTGGACTTCGTTTGATATGGAATTTCAAAAACACACAAAAAACATGAACTGGCACTGGGCACTAGGTAAGTAAGTTAGTCCCAAAAATATTATAAAATGTTGCCAAAAGTATATGAAAGTTGTAGAATATTGGCATGAAGCAATCAAAAATTATAGATACAACGGAGACTTATCAACCACCCCCCTGGGCGGGCCCTGATGTGTGGTTCCTCTCTCGTGTGGCCTCTGGTCTTCTCCTGAAGTTTCCAGGTCTTCTTTTGGTCCAGAAAAATCATAAAAAAGTTACAAGTGTGGAAAAAATAATATGAATTGGTAAATAAATACCTGTTAGGAATAACCCCATAGGGTGACCCGCGAGGGAGATAACCCAGTGATACGTCCATTTTGCATCATGATTTCCTACTGTTATTTATTATGTTTTGTTGAATAATAATGCTTTATGGAGTGATTCTAATGCCTTTTCTCTCATAATATGCAAGGTTTACACAAAGAGGGAGAATATCGGCAGCTCGAATTCTGGACCCAAGAATAGCACATCAGAGATACCTATTCTGTACATCTCCAATGAAGCTAAAACTTTACGGAGATTATTTTTGGAATTAATCAAAAATATTGGAGCAAAGAACTACCGGAGGGGGCCACCCTGGTGGGCACAAGACACCAGGGCGCGCCAGGCCCCCCTGGACGCACCCTGGTGGGTTGTGCCCTCCTCGGCCCACCTCTGGTGCCCATCTTCTGGTATATAATCACTTTTTACCTAGAAAAAATAAGAGGAGGACTTTCGGGATGGAGCACCGCCGTCTCGAGGCGGAACTTGGGCAGGAGCACTTTTGCCCTCCGGCGGAGCGGTTCCGCCGGGGGAACTTCCCTCCCGGAGGGGGAAATCGAAGCCATCGTCATCACCAACACCCTTATCATCTTTGGGAGGCCAATCTTCATCAACATCTTCAACAACACCATCTCCTCTCAAACCCTAGTTCATCTCTTGTGTTCAATCTTTGTACCAGAACCCCAGATTGGTACCTGTGGGTGACTAGTAGTGTTGATTACCTTGTGTAGTTGATTACTATATGGTTTATTTGGTGGAAGATTATATGCTTAGATCCATTATGCTATTCAATACCTCTCTGATCTTGAGCATGATTATTATTTGTGAGTATTTACCTTTGTTCTTGAGGTCACGGGAGAAGTCATGTTGCAAGTAATCATGTGAATTTGATATGTGTTCGATATTTTGATGATATGTATGTTGTGATTCCCTTAGTGGTGTCATGTGAACGTCGACTACATGACACTTCACCATTCATGGGCCTAAGGGAATGCATTCTGGAGTAGTTAGTAGATTATGGGTTGCTAGAGTGACAGAAGCTTAAACCCTAGTTTATGCGCTACTTCGCAAGGAGCTGATTTGGATCCAAACGTTTAATGCTATGGTTAGATTTTATCTTAATACTTTTCTCATTGTTGCGGATGCTTGCGAGGGGGTTAATCATAAGTGGGAGGTTGTTCAAGTAAGAACAGCACCCAAGCACCAGTCCACCCACATATCAAATTATCAAAGTAGCGAACACGAATCAAACCAACATGATAAAAGTGACTAGATGAAATTCCCGTGTACCCTCAAGAACACTTTGCCTATTACTAGAAACTGTTCTGGCCTGTCCTTTGCCCAAAAGGATTGGGATACCTTGATGCACCTTATTTACCGTTACCATTACTTGCTCGTTACCAATTATCTTGCTATCAAACTATCTGTTACCTACAATTTCAGTGCTTGCAGAAATTACCTCTAAAAACCGCTTGTCATTTACTTCTGCTCCTCGTTGGGTTCGACACTCTTACTTATCGAAAGGACTACGATTGACCCCCTATACTCGTGGGTCATCAAGACTCTTTTCTGGCGCCGTTGCCGGGAAGTGAAGCGCTCTTGGTAAGTGGAAATCGGTAAGGAAAAACTTATACTACGTGCTAAAATTTATTGTTACTTGCTACTATGGAAAACAATCCTTTGAGGGGTTTGTTCGGGGTATCTTCACCTCGACCGGAACCACAATTAGTTGCCCCTCAACCTACTGCACCTCCTGAAAATTTTGGTTATGAAATTCCTTCGGGTATGGTAGAACAACTGCTTGCTAAACCTTATGCAGGAGATGGGACTGAACATCCTGATATGCACCTATTATATGTGAATGAAGTTTGTGGATTATTTAAGCTTGCAAGTTTACCCAGAGATGAAGCTAAGAAGAAGGTTTTACCTTTATCTTTGAAGGGAAAACCATTGACATGGTATAGGCTATGTGATGATCTTGGATCGTGGAACTGGAATCGTTTGCAATTAGAATTCCACCAGAAGTTTAATCCCATGCATCTAGTTCATCGTGATCGGAATTATATATATAATTTTTGGCCTCGTGAAGGAGAAAGCATCGCTTTAGCTTGGGGGAGGCTTAAGTCAATGTTATATTCATGCCCCAATCATGACATCCCGAGAGAAGTTATCATTCAGAATTTTTATGCTCGGCTTTCTCATAATGATCAATCCATGCTCGATACTTCTTGTGCTGGTTCTTATATGAAGAAGACTATTGAATTCAAGTGGTATCTCTTAGAAAGAATTAAACGCAACTCTAAAGATTGGGAACTCGACGAAGGTAATGAGTGAGGTATAAAGCTTGGGTTTGATTGTGTTAAATCTTTTATGAATACCGATACTTTTCATAAGTTTAGCACTAAATATGGACTTGACTCTGAGATAGTAGCCTCTTTCTCTGAAGCATTTGCTACTCACGTTGATCTCCCTAAGGAGAAGTGGTTTAAACATCATCCCCCTATTAAAGAAGAAATTAAAGAACCGGTCATAGCTAAAGATGAAACCATCATTTACAATGTTGATCCAGTTGTGCCTACCGCTTATATTGAAAAACCACCTTTCCGTCTTAGGATAAAGGAACATGCTAAGGTATCAACTGTGGTTCGTAAGAGTAATATAAGAGCACCTAAGCCCCTTGAACAAATCAAAGTAGAACCTAGTGTTGCTATGGTTAAAGATCTCTTGGTAGAAAATATTGATGGGCATGTTATCTACTTCTGTGATGAAGCTGCTAGAATTGCCAAACCTGACGAAAAAGATAAACATAGACCCATAGAAGGCATGCCTGTTGTCTCAATTAAAATAGGAGATCATTGCTATCATGGTTTATGTGACTTGGGTGCTAGTGTGAGTGCTATCCCTTTTACCTTATGATGTAAACCGAACCTCGAGGCGAGATCCGATCTGTTGTTGCGGACTGATCTTTCACGACACTCCACCTACAGTAGCAGCAACCTCTCGCCCGCGCACGCGATGTACACGAAGTAGAGGGTTTGAACCTTATGGCTTAGCACGACAAAACCAATCTCATCAACAGTACTCACGCATAAAACAATTTCCACGAAGAGAAATCGCAACACAGAGGTTTTCTAAAGCTTCCTTGAAAACTTAGGGATTTTTAGACAGCTTCCGCCAAAACTCAATACGGGTATTTACCCTAAAAACACATCGTGTCTATTATCAAAATATAACCTGCCCTTACATGACTCACGGGCTAGACTTTTATAGTCGACTCCTTCTAACTTGACCAACAAGAGATTAAACTAACACACGTAAAAACTCTGGTTTAATTAAGCTACCTTTTATATCTCGGTAGATCCTAATCTTGTAATCGAATACTGTTGGAGGTTGACCCCAGCCCGTGTCCTTTAATGACAACAAATCACGTACTAGCCTCCAACTCTTGCAACGTTGGGAAACTTGCTCTTTACGTGGAGGTGGCCAAAATAGAAACAAATCCCTCTCATTTATCTTGTTGACCGTACCAAATAAATGACATCCCGCATGCTCCCTTCCACTAGCGTAGGTTTCCTCTTCTTTCCAAGTATTAATGCTCGTTGAATTTTCCTTGCCAAAATTTGTCTGATCAATGTTGCATGCTTATGTCACGTCTTGATTTAGCTCTTCAGTTAGCATGTAATTATTCTCCTTTGAAACATGCACCTCGAGGGACTTCTCTTCCTTCTCGTTGACACAAAGATCAAACAAAACAACATCTTGTTTTATTGTAACAGGAAATATTTCCATTATGCCGCTGACATGCAGTACTAGTTTGCGATCATCCACGCTAACCTTAGTCGTGGCCATATCATCCTCTCCTCCATGAAACGAAACCGTCCTTGGTTTCGAATCAATGTCTTCAACAATATTTTTATTTGCAGTTTGAACGATGCCCGGAAAATTTGCAGCAGCTTCAGCCTTCTTCTTCTTTAGTTCAAATGTAGCTTGAGCAATATCCCGCTTCTTGCGATCAGCCATATACTTCTCTGGTGTGTACGAATCAAGTGGTATGTATTGTCCTCCACGTACAAAAGAAAATTCACCAACCAAATGATATGTCAACTGTCTTTTATCTGTCCATGGTTTTCCTAACAGTATTCAGAAGGTATGCATGTGCATAGGAAGCACATCACACGTGACCAGATCACCATATCCACATAGAACAAACCGTACGTTGACGCGATGCATGATCTTGACAAACTTGTTCTCCCAGCAAAGCTCGTATGGTTCTGGATGTTCAATCAACGACAGGTTCAAAGCGTCAACCATAGTCTGACTCGCTAAGTTCATCCCAGAATAGCAATTCATCAAGGTTGCACAACTCGCCGGCCCTACACGCACACGCGTAAAGCATTGGTACCACGGCAAGGCACGCAACGGATCCTTCTTCGCCGACATCATCATTTGCGAGCTATAATCTTTTCTCATGATAAAAAAACTTCAATACGAAGAAAAATATTGTGTCGTGAACAACCTTTGCTCAGAATACCACCTGATGTAGACCGAACCTCGAGGCGAGATCCGATCTGTTGTTGCGGCCCGATCTTTCATGACACTCCATCTACAGTAGCAGCAACCTCTCGCCCGCGTACGCGATGTACACGAAGTAGAGGGTTTGAACCTTATGGCTCAGCACGAGAAAACCAATCTCATCAATGGTACTCATGCATAAAACAATTTCCACGAAGAGAAATCGCAACACAGAGGTTTGCTAAAGCTTCCTCCAAAACTTAGGGATTTTTAGACACCTTCCCCCAAAACTCGATACGGGTATTTACCCTAAAAACACATCGTGTCTATTATCAAAATATAACCTGCCCTTACATGACTCACGGGCTAGACTTTTATAGTTGACTCCTTCTAACTTGACCAACAAGAGATTAAACTAACACACGTAAAAACTCTGGTTTAATTAAGCTACCTTTTACATCTCGGTAGATCCTAATCTTGTAATCGAATACTGTTGGAGGTGGACCCCAGCCCGTGTCCTTTAATGACAACAAATCACGTACAAGCCTCCAACTCTTGCAACGTTGGGAAACTTGCTCTTTACATGGAGGTGGCAAAAATAGAAACAAATCCCTCTCATTTATCTTGTTGACCGCACCAAATAAATGACATCCCGCATGCTCCCTTCCACTAGCGTAGGTTTCCTCTTCTTTCCAAGTATTAATGCTCGTTGAATTTTCCTTGCCAAAATTTGTCTGATCAATGTTGCATGCATATGTCACGTCTTGATTTAGCTCTTCAGTTTGCATGTAATTATTCTCCTTTGAAACATGCACCTCGAGGGACTTCTCTTCCTTCTCGTTGACACAAAGATCAAACAAAACAACATCTTGTTTTATTGTAATAGGAAATATTTCCATTAAGCCGCTGACATGCAGTACTAGTTTGCGATCATCCACGCTAACCTTAGTCACGGCCATATCACCTTATACCAAGAATTATGGATGAAATAGCACCCGCTGAAATAGAAGACATTGATGTTACTATTAAACTTGCTAATAGAGACACCATCACACCACTTGGGATTGTTAGAGATGTTGAAGTCTTGTGTGGGAAAGTAAAATACCCTACTGATTTTCTAGTTCTTGGTTCCCCACAAGATGACTTTTGTCCCATTATCTTTGGTAGACCTTTCTTGAGCACCGTCAGTGCTAAGATAGATTGTGAAAAACAAACTGTCGGTGTCAGTTTTGGTGGTGTGTCTCATGAGTTTAATTTTTTCAAGTTTAGTAGACAACCTCGCGATAAAGTGTTATCTAATAAAGATGAAATTATTGGTCTTGCTTCTATTGCCGTGCCTCCTACTGATCCATTAGAACATTATTTGCTTGACCATGAAAATGATATGCACTTGCGTGAAAGAAATGAAATAGATCAAATTTTGTTTGAACAACAACCTCTCTTGAAACACAATTTGACTATTAAAACTCTTGGAGGCCCCCCTCCACCTAAAGGTGATCCCGTGTTTGAATTAAATCAATTGCCTAACACTTTGAAGTATGCTTATCTTGATGAGAAAAAGATATATCCTGTTATTATTAGTGCTAACCTTTCAGAACATGAAGAAGAAAGATTATTAAAAGTTCTAAGGAAGCACCGGGATGCCATTGGATATACTCTTGATGATCTTAAGGGCATTAGTCCCACTCTTTGTCAGCACAAGATTAATATGGAACCTGATGCTAAACCCGTTGTTGATCATCAACGGCGATTAAATCCTAAGACGAAAGAAGTGGTAAGAACTGAAATATTAAAGCTTCTGGAAACAGGTATAATCTATCCCATAGCTGATAGTAGATGGGTAAGTCATGTTCATTGTGTCCCTAAGAAAGGAGATATTACCGTTGTTCCTAATGATAAAAATGAACTCATTCCACAAAGAATTGTCACTGGCTATAGAATGGTAATTGATTTTAGAAAGTTAAATAAAGCTACTAGAAATGATCATTACCCTCTGCCTTTCATTGATCAAATGCTAGAAAGATTATCTAAGCACACACACTTTTGTTTTCCGGATGGATATTCTGGTTTCTCTCAAATACCTGTGCCACAATCCGATCAAGAGAAAACCAGCTTTACCTGTCCTTTTGGAACCTATGCTTATAGACGTATGCCTTTTGGTTTATGCAATGCACCTGCTACCTTTCAAAGATGTATGACTGCTATATTCTGTGATTTTTGTGAAAAGATTGTGGAGGTTTTCATGGATGATTTTTCCGTTTACGGGACTTCTTTTGATGATTGCCTAAGCAACCTTGATCGAGTTTTGCAGAGATGTGAACAAACTAATCTCGTCTTGAATTGGGAGAAGTGCCACTTTATGGTTAATGAAGGTATTGTTTTGGGGCATAAAATATCCGAACGAGGTATTGAGGTGGACAAAGCTAAAGTTGATGCAATTGAGAAAATGCCATGTCCTAAAGATATTAAAGGTATTCGAAGTTTCCTTGGTCATGCTGGTTTCTATAGGAGGTTCATTAAAGACTTCTCTAAAATTTCTAGGCCTCTTACTAATCTTTTGCAAAAGGATATCCCCTTTGTCTTTTATGATGATTGTGTGGAAGCCTTTGAAACACTCAAGAAAGCCTTAACCTCTACACCTATCGTTCAACCACCTGATTGGAACTTGCCTTTTGAAATTATGTGTGATGCTAGTGATTATGTTGTTGGTGCTGTTCTAGGACAAAGAGTTGATAAGAAATTGAATGTTATCCATTATTCTAGCAAAACTCTAGACAGTGCCCAATGAAATTATGCTACTACTGAAAAAGAATTTTTAGCAGTTGTGTTTGCCTGTGATAAATTTAGATCCTACATTGTTGACTCCCAAGTTATTGTTCACACCAATCATGCTGCTATAAAATATCTTATGGAAAAGAAAGATGCTAAACCTAGACTCATTCGGTGGGTTCTCTTGCTTCAAGAATTTGACTTACATATCGTTGATAGGAAGGGAGCTGAGAACCCCGTAGCTGATAACTTGTCTAGGTTAGAAAATATTCTTGATGACCCACTACCTATAGATGATAGTTTCCTTGACGAACAGTTAGCTGCAATAAATGTTTCTCAAAACACTCCTTGGTATGTTGATTATGCTAATTACATTGTTGCTAGATATATACCACCTAGCTTCACATACCAACAAAAGAAAAATTCTTCTATGACTTAAGACATTACTTTTGGGATGACCCACATCTTTATAAAGAAGGAGTAGATGGTATTATTGGACGTTGTGTACCTGAGCATGAACAGGAACAAATCCTACGGAAATGTCATTCCGAAGCTTATGGAGGACATCATGCGGGAGATAGAACTGCTCACAAGGTATTGCAATCTGGTTTTTATTGGCCTACTCTCTTCAAGGATGCCCGTAAGTTTGTCTTGTCTTGTGATGAATGTCAAAGAATTGGTAATATCGGTAAGCGTCAGGAAATGCCTATGCATTATTCACTTGTTGTTGAACCTTTTGACGTTTGGGGTTTTCATTATATGGGGCCTTTTCCTTCCTCTAACAGGTACACTCGTATTTTGGTTGCTGTTGATTATGTCACTAAGTGGGTAGAAGCTATTCCAACTAGTAGTGCTGATCACCACACCTCCATTAAAATGCTTAAAGAGGTTATCATCCCGAGGTTTGGAGTCCCTAGATATTTAATGACTGATGGTGCTTCACACTTTATTCATGATGCTTTCCATACGATGCTTGCTAAATATGATGTTAACCATAGAATTGCATCACCCTATCATCCTCAATCTAGTGGTCAAGTTGAACTTAGCAATAGAGAAATAAAATTGCTATTACAAAAAACTGTCAATAGGTCTCGAAAGAATTGGACTAATAAATTAGATGATGCACTTTGGGCCTATAGAACAACTTATACAAATCCTATGGGTATGTCTCCATACAAAATGGTGTATGGAGAAGCTTGTCATTTGCCTCTAGAATTAGAACATAAAGCATTTTGGGCAATTAAAGAACTCAACTATGATTTCAAGCTTGCCGGTGAGAAGAGGCTATTTGATATTAGCTCACTAGATGAATGGAGAACCCAAGCCTATGAAAATGCCAAACTATTCAAAGAAAAAGTAAAAAGATGGCATGACAAAAGAATCCAAAAGCGGGAATTCAAAATAGGAGACTATGTTTTTTTGTTCAACTCTCGTTTAAGATTTTTTGCAGGTAAGCTTCTCTCCAAATGGGAAGGACCATATATTATTGAAGAGGTTTATCATTCTGGAGCTATCAAGATTAATAATGCCGACGGTACTAACCCGAAGGTGGTCAATGGACAAAGAATTAAACACTATATCTCAGGTACGCCTATTAATGTTGAAAGCAATGTTATCCAAACCATGACACCGGAGGAACACATAAAGGAAACCTTCCGGAACACTCCAGAATTATGAAAAAAATAGGAGGTACATGATACGGTAAGTAAACGGACTCCGAAAAATCCGCAAAAATATTTTTTGTCAGTTTTGGAATATTAGAAAATTTTGGAAATTAAGAAACAAACCGGAAGGTGTTCGAGGTGAGCACGATACACTAGGGCGCGCCAGGCCCCCCTGGGCGTGCCCTGGTGGGTTATGCCCACCTCGGACACCTTCCCGACTCCGTTTTCCTTCCATATGCTTGTTTCCCAAGAATAAAAATTCTCTATATATACCCCGACTGTTTTGACGGTCGCATCGCAGAAAAATCCTCTGTTCTTGTTTCGTGTTGTTTTCTCGTCAGATCTAGATCTCCATGGCTCCACCAAGCTCCTCCAAGGACAAGTTCTTCGAGAAGGTCATCAACCCGTACTTGCCGGAGGTGATGAAGCACCCTCAAGCCATTGAGATGCGTGAGGGGGTGCTGCACATCCGCGATGTTCAGGGACCCAAGAGGACCGGAAGCGTGGAGGCTAGGCTCGAGGTGGTGGAACAAGAAATCTTCAAGTGCCAAAAGATGGTGGAGCGTGGACTTAGTGCCAATCACTCCATGATCACGGAGTTCACCCGTGATCAGATGGTGGATGGTCAGTCTGCGAAGGACATCATCTCCACCCTCAATGAGCAAATTAATTTTCTGCAAAGCCAAGTTTTTGAATATGAAGCAAGATTTAAAGTTATGAGTTTAGCTGCCAGTTGTAGGACTCAAGGGACTCTTGCGTCAACTTTTGATGGGGAGCCCCTGCCCTGGAAGCTGGAGGACAAGCCTACCACATCATCACCGCCACCTTCTTCATCACCACCACCAAAGGAGACTTGAGAACACGGGTATGGGCACTCCCCTTGGCTTGAGCCAAGCTTGGGGGAGGTGCCCCGGTATCGTATCACCATCACTTTTATTCATCTTTACCTATTTTAGTTCGATCTTTAGTTTTCCTTTGCTTTAGTTGAATAAAAGTTTAGCATGATCTATTTTTGTGTGTTAGTTTCGTGGCCTATCTATCTATGTAATCGAGTGAGAGTTATATAATAAAGTTTAGTTTGAGTTTTTGCCTCTCTACTTTCTTGTTGCAATCAAAATAAAAGGAAAGGAAAATAAATGAAAAGAATCATATGCTAATCTTATGGTGAGTAATGACATCACATAAGGGAAATATAAGTAGTAAAATTTATTGGAGATTAACAAACATAGCATTGGTCAATGATGCAATTCATGAAAGAATTAATAAGGGAAGAGAAGATTCACATGCAAATACACTATCTTGGACATCTTTTATAATTGTGAGCCCACATTAAATATTATATGTCAAAATTGTTGACGTTGGACAAGGAAGACAACGTAATGATTTATGCTTGTTCATATTCACATAGAAGTTATATTGTGATAGATCCTTCAACATGTGGTGCTTGCCCAATATCTTTGCTAGCCAAAAATTCTGCACTAAGTAGAGATACTACTTGTGCATCCAAAAACCCAAAGCCAAATTTATTCTTTGAGAGTCCACCATACCTACCTACGGATCGAGTAAGATCCTTCAAGTAAGTTGTCATCGGTGCAATAAGGCAATAAAAATTGCTTCTAAAAATGTTTTGATCAATTAGTGTAAGAGAAAATTGAGCGCTACACGAACTTATGATGGCAAAGTAATAAAAGCGACGGACTGCATAATAAAGGTTGCTATCATAGGGGGCAATATAGCGTGACGTTCTTTTACATTAAGGGATTGGGCATGCAAATCAAAAAGTGCATGACAACCTCTGCTTCCCTCTGCGAAGGGCCTATCCTTTACTTTTATGTATTTACTTTTATGCAAGAGTCAAAGTATTCTCCTCTATTACTTTTTACTTTTTCCTTTTGCAAGCATCATGTGGTGAGGAAAGATCTAGGCACATATATCCAGTTGGATATGGGTGGGCATGAGTTATTATTGTTGACATCACCCTTGAGGTGAATACGTTGGGAGGCGAAACTATAAGTCCCTATCTTCCTATGCGTCCGGTTGAAACTTTTTGCTCATGGGTATGCTGTGAGTGTTAGCAATCATAGAAGACTAAATGAAGGTTGAGTATGTGGACTTGCCAAAAGGCTCCGACATGAGACCCTTCCTGAAAATATGATGAATTGTAGTTGCAAAGTTGACTGAGAACATAGTTTGTTGGTTTTCAATAAGGTTTATGTTTTATACTTTTATGTTGTGATGAATTGTTACTTGTGCATGAGAAGTTATATGAGGAAAGTATATGAATAAGTTTTATGACAGAGTTTGTTGCTGTTATGATAATAAGCATGATGCTTCTATGTCCGTATTTTGTTTTTATCGACACCTCTCTCACAAACCATGTGGACATGCTTTTCAATTTCGGCTTTTCGCTTGAGGACAAGTGAGGTCTAAGCTTGGGGGAGTTGATACGTCCATTTTGCATCATGATTTCCTACTGTTATTTATTATGTTTTGTTGAATAATAACGCTTTAGGGAGTGATTCTAATGCCTTTTCTCTCATAATATGCAAGGTTTACACAAAGAGGGAGAATACCGACAGCTGGAATTCTGGACCCAAGAAAAGCACATCAGAGATACCTATTCTGCACATCTCCAATGAAGCTGAACCTTTACGGAGATTATTTTTGAAATTAATAAAAAATACTGGAGCAAAAAACTACTGGAGGGGGCCACCCTGGTGGGCACAAGACACCAGGGCACGCCAGGCCCCCCTGGGCGCGCCCTGGTGGGTTGTGCCCTCCTCGGCCCACCTTCGGTGCCCATCTTCTGGTATATAATCACTTTTGACCTAGAAAAAATAAGAGGAGGACTTTCGGGATGGAGCGCCGCCGTCTCGAGGCGGAACTTGGGCAGGAGCACTTTTGCCCTCCGGCGGAGCGATTCCGCTAGGGGAACTTCCCTCCCGGAGGG
Source organism: Elymus sibiricus (assembly GCA_039707655.1). NCBI lineage: Eukaryota > Viridiplantae > Streptophyta > Magnoliopsida > Poales > Poaceae > Elymus > Elymus sibiricus. The sequence continues at coordinate 442,090,760 of CM077667.1, read as the reverse complement.
GGAAATTGAAGCCATCGTCATCACCAACACCCTTCTCATCTTTGGGAGGCCAATCTTCATCAACATCTTCAACAACACCATCTCCTCTCAAACCCTATTTCATCTCTTGTGTTCAATCTTTGTACCGGAACCTCAGATTGGTACCTGTGGGTGACTAGTAGTGTTCATTACCTTGCGTAGTTGATTACTATATTGTTTATTTGGTGGAAGATTATATGTTCAGATCCATTATGCTATTCAATACCTCTCTGATCTTGAGCATGATTATTATTTGTGAGTAGTTACCTTCGTTCTTGAGGTCATGGGAGAAGTCATGTTGCAAGTAATCATGTGAATTTGATATGTGTTCGATATTTTGATGATATGTATGTTGTGATTCCCTTAGTGGTGTCATGTGAACGTCGACTACATGACACTTCACCATTCATGGGCCTAAGAGAATGCATTGTGGAGTAGTTATTCGATGATGGGTTGCTAGAGTGACAGAAACTTAAACCCTAGTTTATGCGCTACTTCGTAAGGGGCTGATTTGGATCCAAACGTTTAATGCTATGAGATTTTATCTTAATACGTTTCTCGTAGTTGTGGATGCTTGCCGGGGGGGGTTAATCATAAGTGGGAGGTTGTTCAAGTAAGAACAGGACCCAAGGATCGGTCCACCCACATATCAAATTATCAAAGTAGCGAACACGAATCAAACCAACATGATAAAAGTGACTAGATGAAATTCCCGTGTACCCTCAAGAACACTTTGCCTATTACTAGAAACTGTTCTGGCCTGTCCTTTGCCACAGAAGGATTGGGCTACCTTGCTGCACCTTATTTACCGTTACCGTTACTTGCTCGTTACCAATTATCTTGCTATCAAACTATTTCTTACATACAATTTTAGTGCTTGCAGAAATTACCTTGCTGAAAACCGCTTGTCATTTCCTTCTGCTCCTCGTTGGGTTCGACACTCTTTCTTATCGAAAGGACTATGATTGATCCCCTATACTTGTGGGTCATCACCCAGCTACTAAGCGGTGGATCATAACAAGGTCGTTATACGAACTTTAAGGTGCCATGAAGCCCATGACCGAGGCAGCGGCTTGTCGAAGGAGGCCGGCTCATGGGCCGGACTTGATAGGTCGGCTTGACGGTGTCATCATGAAGAACGTCGTGGCAACTAAAGTAGATTAGGTCACGGGTCGTAGTATGACCCGGACTCTGTTGTAACCTTGGGTCTCAACCTGTATATATAAAGGTGTGCCCTTGGGATAGAGGGATCAAGTAAAAAAGAAACCCTCGAGAGCTAGGTTAGCGATTCCACACCCTTGTAATCGAGATCATCATCAATATACACAAAGCATGACGTAGGCTTTTACCTCCATTGGGGGGGCGAACCTGGGTAAACCCTTGTCTCTCGTTCCCGATCAACCCCGCCCAAGTCGCCACCTAGTTGCGATGGCCTCACACCTAAGTTCTCTCACGAGGACATCTGTCGTGACAAAACCACGACAGTTGGCGCCCACAGTGGGGCCGCCGCACGGTGGAGTTGAGTTCTTGGAGGGAGCTCTCCCAGGGTTCGGGGGATAAGCGGTGGGTCAGATGACCAAGAGTCGTCGTGGCAAGCTCTACACCGACGACTCAGGCTGGGGTCCCGAGGCCGGCTCAATCGAGTACGGGTACCGGGTCCCTTCTGGGAAGATCCACGTCTTCGTTGGCAAGATCGGCGCATCAGTACCCGAGCCGGACACCTGCACCGACATCGTCGAGCCGGCTCAGCGCGCTCAACCCGGCCGGCATCAAGCCGGCCGGCGCTACGTCTTCGTCGGCTTTACACAAGGAGTCGATCTTGCAGATGACATGGCAGATAGCAGAAACACCCTCGTCAACTCCGATGGTGAGTCTTCGATGGGAGACACCGAGTCGATCTGTCCACTTTTCGATGGTAGGCTCGGAGGTTATTCAGGAGATGAGACCACCAAGGAGTCCCACGAGCCGCCTCGTCAAGCCGCCGTTTTTATGGCGGGATCGGCGGCGGGCCATGTTTTAGCAACGGCTGGTGCGACAACCGGGACTGGCCCAGTTTTAGGAATGGCCGGGTCAAGCAGATCGCCGGCTCAAGCCATGGCCGATCTGATGGCAGAGATGACAAAGATCTTGGAGACGCCGGTACCCGTGAAGAATAGGAGGAACGCGACACGACGCTAACCACACTTCGCGGGCAGATGGCCAAAATCCAGGAGGAAATCGATGCTAAAAATACTCGTATGACGGAGTTGCAAACTCACATCCATAGAGAAGCCGAGCGCTTGAAAGCAGAAGCCTAGCGGCTGGGCCTTCTTCGAGACGCCTCTGATGCGATCCACCAGAGAAGACATTTGAGCTGGCTTCCCCCTAATCTGGAGCATGCATGCTTGTTTGTCACGCCTCAACCTATGTCGGCGGCTGGTCGGCCGCGTTTGGATCAGCAGCATGAACCTCCTCGCCAGACTCTGGCTCAATCACCACCTTGATGCTTCCAGACACCCGTGGGTCACTTTTCTAACCCCGTGGACAATATTTTAGCGGCGACTCGTAACCTTGAAGCACTTCCCATCCGAGGAAACACCCCAATAGAGATTGAGGCCAGGAATGCCATCGAGATATTAAAAACAGCAGTGACCCAGCAAGCGCGGTACTCTTACAGCCGGGATCGGATGCATTCTACGCCTTATGCAAGCCACAGCAAGAGCCAGCACGTGGAGTCCTCGGCAGTTTCTAGCAGCGGGCGCATGCAGCGGGCCCAGAATTCCCCAACCCGGTTGGTGTTATTGGATGCACGGGCAGTCGTCGACACGGTCCGAGCCATGCGACAAGCACAGGCAGGAGCAGCAGCAGCAAGGGCAGTGGTCCAGAAAAATCATAAAAAAGTTACAAGTGTGGAAAAAATAATGTGAATTGGTAAATAAATATCCATGGAAAAGTTACAAGCTTCTAGGTTTTCCTCCAGGACTTTTGGTCCAGAATTTTTGGAGTTACATGATACTTGTGATCTGCGTTGGGTTTTTCGTGAAGAGTAATGGGTAATTGCAGCATTTGTAAATATATAAGTGAATAGACCCGGGGGCCACAGTGTTCTCTAGTGGCGTCACTCATGTAGGCAGCATACGGTGGGTAAACAAATTACTGTTGGGCAATTGATAGAAAAGCGGATAGTTATGCAATGTTCACGGCAATGATCATGCATATATAGGCATCACGTCCATAAGCAAATAGGTCGACTGCTGCCTGCACTTATTACTATTACTCCACTCATCGACCGCTATCCAGCATGCATCTAGAGTATTAAGTAAAACAGAGTAATGCTTGGAGAACGATGACATGATGTAGACAAAGTAAACTCAAACAATATGAATGAACCCCATCGTTTTATCCTTAGTAGCAACAACACAAAGACGCATCTTGTCCCCTACTTTGTCAATGGGATATAGAAACTTGCCAGGTTGAACCTACCACAACGCACCACTCCCACCGATGAAATATCAATCTACTTGGCCAAAGCATATCAATAGATCGGAGAGCATTACAAAGCTATAATGATCATGCACTTAAGAGATAATATAATTCATAGGCATCTCAAATACTTTTCATGAATAATCTGAACATAAACCCACAATTCATCGGATCCCAACAAACACACCGCACAATAGGATTACATCGGATAGATCAAAGCAAAGGTGCGATGACCATTGTATTGAAGATCATAAGAGAGAGAGAGAGATAGAGATTGCCATCTAGGTACTAGTTATGGACCCGTAGGTCTGTGGTGAACTACCCACACATCATCATGAGGGCAGCAAGGTTGATGAAGAGCCCCTCCATGATTGATCCCCCTCCGGCAGGGTGCTGGAACGGAGCTTCAGATGACCTCGCAACGGAACAGAGACTTGCGGCGGCGGAAAAAGGGTTTCGGGACTGCTTCTGGGGCTTTTAGGATTTTAGAGAATTTATAGGCCGAAGAGCGACGTCGGGAGGCGCCCGAGGGGGCCACCACATATCAGGGCGCCCCCCAGGGCGCGCCCTGATGTGTGGTGCGGCCCTCGTGCACCTCCTGGCTTCCTTCCGAAGCTTCTAGGTCTTCATATAGTCCAAAAAAATCATCAAAAAGTTTTGTGACAATTGGACTTCGTTTGGTACCGTAAACCTGCAAAGGCAAAAACACGCAGAAAACAGCAACTGGCACTAGGCACTGGGTCAATAGGTTAGTGCTCAAAAATATTATAAATTGATAAATAAAGACCCAAAAAGTATCCTAGAATGATAATATATCAGCATGGAACAATCAAAAATTATATATACGTTGGAGACGCATCATTACATAAGTATAGGTTCTCTACAGATCATTACAGACTGTTCTGTTTTAGACAGATTCTGTTTTTTGCTTGCATAGTTTGCTTGTTTTGATGATGCTATGGATTGTATCGGGGGGTATAAGCCATGGAGAAGTTAGAATACAATACCTTATGCAATAATAGAATAAGAATCAATTTATAATAGTAACTAAAGTATTTGATATGTTTGCTATACTAACGGATCTCATGAAGGTTTCTGTTGAGTTTTGTGTGCTGAAGTTTTCAAGTTTTGGGTGCTATCACGATGGATAAAGGAATAAGGAGCGGCAAGAGACTAAGCTTGGGGATGCCCAAGGCACCCCAAGGTAATATTCTAGGAAGACTCAAGAGTCTAAGCTTGGGTATGCCCCGGAAGGCATCTCCTCTTTCATCTCAATCCATCGGTATGTCACTTGGAGCTATATTTTATTCATCACATGATATGAGTTTTGCTTGGAATGCCGTTTGGTTTAGTTTGCTTTTGTTTTAGTTTTCCACAATCATTGTTTGCTGGAAACACCCACTTGAGAGAGACACAAGATCACCATAATTTATTAGAATACTCTTTGTGCTTCACTTATATCTTTTGAGCTAAGTAGTTGCTCTAGTACTTCACCTATATCTTTTAGAGCACGGTGGCGTATAGATTTTAAAGAAATATTTGCACTCTCGTCCTTCACTTATGTTTGTTTGAGAGTTAATAAATAGTGAAGGTAATTTGCATGGGTTATAAGGCTAGTCCAAAAATAACATGTATTCAATGAGTGCATAATCAAAACCACATGTAGCACATAAAAGAGAAATTGTGGGTTAATGATATTGATGTGGTAATGTGAAAGGGCATGAGTGCATGATCATTGGTTAGTAAGAATATCGTAAATTAGAGGGTGTTAACTTGCTGTTCATCTAAATATTTTTATGGCATGGTGATGATGTGTGAGCATTCTTATTCCTCGTTGAAATCCTAGTGTTGTTTAAGTCGGAGACGCGCGATGGTTAACTCCTCCCAACCTCCTCCCTAGGGGCCTGCGAGCAGTACTTTGCTTCGAGAGAGCTAATAAAACCTTGCAATAATTATGTGAGTTCTTTATGACTAATGTGAATCCAAGGATGTACGCACTCTCACCACCTCATATTTGCTAGCCTCTTCGGTACCGTGCATTGCCAGTTCTCACCTCGAGGATCGGTGCAACCTTCGCCGGTGCATCCAAACCCCATGACATGATACGCTCTGTTGCACATAAGTCTCATTATATCTTCCTCAAAAGAGCCACCATATGAAAGCACAACTTCTCACTAGGTGGTTTTGGTAATTAAAAACAACATATATTTCATTGGACTAATGTTTCCACTAAGTGTATCTCAGGAAAAAGTTCAATGATGGATTGGCTAAAAGATTGTGTGGATAACCTCCCCAAGGAAATGAAGGAAGAGGATTGGCTATGCTTCAAGATCAAGGACTCTACATTTTATATTTTTTGAGAAATCACTTTGAATCCATAAGAAAGCCAATACTATTAAAAGGGGATGAGGTAAATATGACGATTTGGTTGCTCGAGTGCTTAGAGGTAGCCACCAAAAATACTCACCCACTTTCCCACACATATCCTCTGTCCAAAGCCTAAAGTCAAAATTCGGTGCCACCAATATTCCCATTCGGATCCACTGAGTTTATCCAGGACAGAAGCCAAACCAGACCCTAGCATCTCGGTACTACCAGCTTTTCTTTCGATGCCACCGAAATCAATGACCAACTTCCTGGTTAGCCATTTTCTAGATTCGGTCCCACCGAGTTCTGAGAATCGGTACCACCGAGAAGTTGGACCAACTTTCTGTTAGCCCGTTTCTCTAAATTGGTCCCACTGAGTTTGAGGAATCGGTCTCATCGAGATTTGGTAACTGCCTAGGTCACCCATATCGGCACCACCGAGATTCATATATCGGTCTCGTCAAAAAAGCCAGAGTTGCCACATTTTGAACTAGTCGGTGCCACCGAGTTTCTACTTTGGTTTCACCGAGTTGGGCAATAATGTTGTAACGGTTGGATTTTTGGAGATGCTTATATATACCCCTCCACCACCACTCACTCGCAAGAGAAGCACTCAGAACATACACCCACTTGCCATATCCAATTTTCTGAGAGAGAACCACCTGCCCTTGTGTTGAAGTCAAGATCATCCACTCCAACCATATGGATCTTGATTTCTAGCCTCCCCAAGTTGCTTTCCATCCAATCAATCTCTTCTACCCATGCCAAATCTATGAGAGAGTGATTGAGTGTTGATGAGACTATCTTTTGAAGCACAAGAGCAAGGAGTTCATCATACTACCACATCTATTACCTTTTGGAGGGTGGTGCCTCCTAGATTGGTTAGGTGTCGCTTGGGAGCCTCCTTCTTCGTGATTGTGGAGTTGAACCAAGAGTTTGTAAGGGCAAGGAGATCACCTACTTCGTGAAGATCTACCCCGAGTAAGGCTAGTCCTCCGTGGACGTAGGCCATCATGGAATAGACGAGGTTGCGACTTCGTGGACCTTTTGTGGGTGGAGCCCTCCATGGACTCTCGCGACCGTTACCCTCCGTGGGTTGAAGTCTCCATAAACGTTGACGTACGATAGCACCACCTATCGGAACCACGGGAAAAAATCTCCGCGTCTCCAAATTGCGTTTGATCTTCCAATCCCTAACCTCTTACATTTGCATGTCTTTACTTTCCGCTACTATAATCTTAGACTTGCATGTGTAGGGTGAACTTGACTTGCTACAATTGCTAAAATCTGCCCTCAACTAAAATTGGGAAAAGGTTAGACTTTTATTTGGTCAAGTAGTCTAATAACCCCCCTCTAGACATACTTTCGATCCTACAAGTGGTATCAGAGTGAGTTCTCCATTTAATTGGTCTCACAACCTAGGAGAGTATGGCGTCTAGTGAGGGAAATTATCACCGTAGAGGTCCATATTTTGATGGTACAAACTTTGCTAGTTGGAAGCATAAGATGAAAATGCATATTCTTGTTCATAACACCGCCGTGTGGGATGTTGTTCATGTTGTCTTGCAAGGTGAATTCTTTGGTGATGGAAAGGAACCGGATCGTGAAGCGACCGCGGAAGAATTGAAGATGGTTCAATACAACGCTCAAGCATGTGACATTCTATTCAACTGCCTATGCCCCGAAGAACTCAACAAGATTAACCGTCTTGAGAATGCAAAGGAAATTTGGGATACTTTGGTTGATATGCATGAAGGTACCGAATCCATCAGGGAATCTAAGTTGGATGTGCAACAAAGTCAACTTGACAAGCTCAAGATGAAGGATGGTGAAGGAGTCGCGAAAATGTACTCTGATACGTCTCCAATGTATCTATAATTTTTGATTGTTCCATGCTGTTATATTATCATTCTTGGATGTTTTACAATCATTTTATAGCAACTTTATATCATTTTTTGGGACTAACCTATTGACATAGTGCCAAGTGCTAGTTGCTGTCTTTTGCTTGTTTTTTACTTTGCAGAATATCAGTACCAAACGGAGTCCAATCGCGATGAAACTTTTTGGAGATTTTTTTGGACCAGAAGAAAGCCAGTGAGCCAAAGAAGCACCCGGGAGGAGGCCGAGGGGGCCCAGAAGACACCAGGGCGCGCCAGAGGCCCCCGGCGCGCCCTGGTGGGTTGTGGTGGCCTCGAGACTCCCGTCCATCGCCTCTGAGCTCTATAAATACCCAAATATTCCAGAAACCCTAGAGGGGTCAACGAAAAACACTTCCAGCCACCGCAAGTTCCAGAACCGCGAGATCCAATCTAACACCATCATGGAGGGGTTCATCATCCTCATTGGTGCCTCTCTGATGATGCGTGAGTAGTCCACCATAGACCTACGGGTCCATAGGCAATAGCTAGATGGTTTTCTCTCTCTCTTTTGATTCCCAATACAATGGTCTCTTGGAGATCTATTTGATGTAATGACTTTTTGTGGTGTGTTTGTTGGGATCCGATGAATTTTTGAGTTCATGACCAGTTTCTATCCATGAATATTATTTGAGTCTTCTTTTGATCTCTTATATGCATGATTACTTATAGCCTCGTATTTATTCTTCGAATCTTTGGTTTAGTTAGGCCAACTAGATCGATTTTTCTTGCCATGGAAAGAGGTGCTTTATGATGGGTTCGATCTTGCGGTGTCCTCTCCTAGTGACAGAAGGGGCAGCGAGGCACGCATGTCTCGTTGCTATTAAGGATTAAAAAATGGGGTTCTATTCCTACATGAATAGATCTTGTCTACATCATGTCATCGTTCTTATTGCATTACTCCGTCTCTCCATGAACTTAATACACTAGATGCATGCTGGATAGTGGTCGATGTGTGGAGTAATAGTAGTAGATGCAGAATCATTTCGGTCTACTAATCTTGGACGTGATGCCTATATAATGATCATCGCCTTGGATATCGTAATGATTATTTGATCTTCTATCAATTGCCCAACGGTAATTTGTTTACCCACCGTGCGCTATACTCATGAGAGAAGCCACTAGTGAAACCTACGGCCCCGGGTCTACTTTTCCAACATATTGCTTTCCGGTCTATCTTTTGCCGCTTTTGTTTTCAGATCTATTATTCCAAAAACCCAAAAATACCTTGCTGCACTTTTTATTTGCTTCTTTTATTTGTGTTCTTGTGCGATCTATTTATCCAATCTACTACACCTAATCTATCTTTTTACCGCTGAGAGATTGGCAACCTCTCTTACGCGTCGGGTTGCAAGTATTTGTTCTTTGTGTGCAGGTACCGTTTACATAGCGTTGCGTGGTCCTCCTCCTAGGTTCGATAACCTTGGTTTCATAACTGAGGGAAATACTTACCGTCGTTGTGCTGCATCATCCCTTCCTCTTTGGGGAAATACCGACGCAGTCCAAGCCACATCAAAGGAATTTCTGGCGCCGTTGCCGGGGAGGAAGCAGTCTCTTCTACGTGCCTATCGTAGGCACCGACGGGACTCCATCATCATCTACCAGGTTCCTAATCACAAATCTCATCTCCTTGCAATTACATTATTTGCCATTTGCCTCTCGTTTTCCTCTCCCACACTTCACCAATTTGCCATTTTATTCGCCCTCTTTTCCGTTTGCCCTTTTTCTTGCCGGATCTCATGCCTTGTTACTATGGCTAGTTCTTCCTTTATTGCGTGTACCCCCGATAATGAGGTTCTTAATTTTAAGCAAAGGGGAGGGGAGAATCTAAAAGATGCTTTGTATAAGATTTGCAATGCTCATAATAGATCTATCCATAAGCAATCTACCGTTGTTCTTCTTCGCAGTTCTTATTTGGGCATCACCACTTGGTATAGATTCGTCCTTGATACGATTACCGATGGGAGTTTCTTGATGTGCCCATCTTTGGATGCTTTTAATGCTTTGGGAAGTTTAGTGGGATCGCCACCTATCATGATCAATGAAACAACTTTAACTCTCGAACACGTTATGGAGAGATTAGATGCTATTGAAAAGAAGATGATTGCAAAGGAACACCTTGATGATCTAGATAAAAAGATGCATAATCTTGCTAATAAAATTGGGGCTAAGGCGGGAGATGCCATTAAATTATTGAAGGCAAAAGAAACTGTAGTTAACGAAAGGGTAGAAGAAAGTCCTTACTGTATTGATAAGTTGGAAGAGATCTTTAGTAATTTGGGTTCGGCTTTTTCTTCTATCAAATCTCTTTAAAAAACTCCCGTAAAATTGGCAAGACCACGCAAGTCACTAAGAACAAAGTTGCTACAACTAGTGGCCACAAAGGGGATCTTAAAATGATTAGTATTCATCCCGACTTTGTTTAAATTATAAGAGATCCTATTTACAAGAATGAATTTTTTGGTTTTCTTCCTAGCAGTGTTATCGTTAAGAACTTTCATACTAAATCCTTGAACAAATCTAGTTGTGTGATTGAAGAATTGAAAACCAAAGATGACAATACTTGAATCTATCCAATATGCCTAGCTAGGGGCGTAAAACGATAGCGCTTGTTGGGAGGCAACCCAATGAATAAATAAATTTTGCTTTTTTCCTTTCTGTTTTTGAGTGTTGATACAATTATGCCTCTGTTATGATTGTGTTTTTATGGTTTATTTAGTGTTTGTGCCAAGTAGAACCGTTAGGATGATTCATAGGATGAGTAAAAGTGATGCTGAATCTGAAACAGAAACTTTGCGTCCAGTATATAAATTTTCATTTTTTGCTGGAACGTGATATTGAGCTGAAATTTTAACACAGTATTTCTATACAAATTCCTTACGTTGACCTAATTTTTCAGAAGTTTTAGAATTACAGAAGTCTGGGTAGAGTACAGATTACTATAGACTGTTCTGTTTGAGACATATTCTGATTTTGTTGCATTGTGTGCTTGTTTTGATGAATCTATGGTTTGTATTGGAGGGTATAAGCCATGGTAAAGTTAAAATATAGTAGGTATAATGCAATTATAAAATTTGAATGGGTTTACAACAGAACCTAAAGTAGTGATTTGCTTTCTTATACTAACGGATCTCACGAAGATTTTGTTGAGTTTTGGGTGATTGAAGTTTTCAAGTTTTGGGTGAGATCACGATGGATGAAGGAATAAGGAGTAGCAAAAGCCTAAGCTTGGGGATCCTACTGCACCCCCAAGATATATCCAAAGAGTAACAAGCAACTAAGCTTGGGGATGCCCCGAGTGCCATCCCCTCTTTCTTCTAACGACCATCGGTATTTTACTTGGAGCTATATTTTTATTCGTCACATATCATGTGTTTTGCTTGGAGCATATTGTATCTTTGCTTGCTTTGTTTGTTAGTTTTCCCTTTCTATCCTTGCTGTACAGACCTATTTGAGAAAGCCAAAATCATGCTATGATTTGTTAGAATTGCTCTATGTGCTTCACTTAGACTTTTTGAGCTATAGAAATTGGACAAATTAAACTTGATTCCTTGTAATAGTTTTGAAACATGATGATAGTAATATGTGAGACATGTTAATGAGTAATTATGCTTAGTAGGAATATTGGTGTTAAGGTTTGTGATTCCCTATGCATGCACGAAAGTCAATAGTTATGCAATGAAGTTACATCCTACTTGTGGTGCATTATTCAATGCTCACTTATGTGATTTTTCGTTTCTTGGTTTGGTTGCTTCCCAATCTATTTGCTAGCCTTCATTTGTACTAAGTAGAAATACTACTTGTGCATCCAAAATCCTTAAACCAAGTTTTGCCTTATGAGTCCACCATACCTACCTATATGCGGTATTTCCATGCCGTTCCAAGCAAATTTGTATGTGACATCTCTAAATTTTCAAAATAAATTTTCTCTTTTGTGTGCCCGTACCGCTGATGAAACGGTGGGGAGTGTCCAATATTTTTCCATGCTAGATGTGTTATTCTCAAGATGAGTGTTTATTCACTTGTCATTGCACGAGAGTGCGGCGGTAATAGGGATGCCCATTCCCGAAATAAAAAAGAAAAAAATTACTTTATGTTGTCAAATAATAAATTCCTTGGAAAGTGTTGGTATGGAAGACAACCGTGGATACGGCCCGCCATGGAAAGTGAAAGTTTGGTGGAAAAAGGAATAAACTTTATTTTCTGTTTGGGAACCGCCTATGATATATCTAGCATGGAAAGTATTGTGAGCTACTTTGTCGTTTTCGTTGACAGGAAAAGCATGCCACCCAAAATATTTTCTCTCTCTCAATTTAAAACTTTGAGCTCTGGCACCTCTACAAATCCCGACTTCCCTCTGCGAAGGGCCTATCTATTTACTTTATGCAATTTTTATTTTTGCTTTGAGTCTCCATCTTCTCTTATAAGCACCAATTAGGGGGCACTATGATCGTACTTGAGCATTGGGCATAGCTAATATTTTAGTGTGTTTCATGAATGGATCAATGATTGAGCATGATGGGCTAGGGATAACTTTCTTTAGTGTTGATATTTTGAAAGACATGGTTGCTTGTTGACATGCTTGAGTATTGAAGTCATTATGTTAAAACTAGACTATTGCTTTGAATCATTTACAAGTCCAAATGTCCATGTTATACAAAGAAGAAAAGAATATGATGAACGTGCTAGGCAGCATTCCACATCAAAAATTCTATTTTTATCATTTACCTACTCGAGGACGAGTAGGAATTGAGCTTGGGGATGCTGATACGTCTCCAACGTATCTATAATTTTTGCTTGTTCCATGCTATTATATTATCATTCTTGGATGTTTTACAATCATTTTATTACAACTTTATATCATTTTTTGGGACTAACCTATTGACATAGTGCCAAAGTGCCAATTGTTGTTTTTGCTTGTTTTTTACTTTGCAGAAAATCAGTACCAAACGGAGATAAAACGCTGCGGGGATTTTTGTGGATTTTTTACGGACCAGAAGAAACCAGATGGGCCAAAGATCACCAGAAGAGGGGGGCCAGGGTGGCCAGCCCCCACCAGGGCGCGCTAGAGGTCCCCCTGGCGCGGCCTGGTGGGTGCTGGGCACCTCGGGCACCCCCTCAACCGACTATCGTGCCTATAAATTCCCAGAAAATCCAAAAACCCTAGAGGATTCGACGAAACACAATTCCAGCCGCCGCAAGTTCCAGAACCGCGAGATCCAATCTAAACACCATCACGGAGGGGTTCATCTTCCTCATAGGTGACTCTCCGATGATGCGTGAGTAGTCCACCATAGACCTTCGGGTCCGTAGGCAGTAGCTGGATGGCTTCTTCTCTCTCTCTTATGATTCTCAATACAATGGTCTCTTGGAGATCTATTTGATGTAAACTTTTGCGGTGTGTTTGTTGGGATCCGATGAATTTTGAGTTCATGATCAGTTTCTATCCATGAATATTATTTGAGTCTTCTTTGATCTCTTATATGCATGATTACTATAGCCTCATATTTCTTTTTCGAATCTTGGGTTTAGTTAGGCCGACTAGATCGATTTTTCTTGCCTTGGGAAGAGGTGCTTTGTGATGGGTTCGATCTTGCGGTGTTCTTTCCCAGTGACAGAAGGGGCAGCAAGACACGCATGTATCGTTGCTATTAAGGATAACAAGATTGGGTCTATTCCTACATGAATAGATCTTGTCTACATCATGTCATCGTTCTTATTGCATTACTCCATTTTTCCATGAACTTAATACACTAGATGCATGCTGGATAGCGGTCGATGTGTGGAGTAATAGAGGTAGATGCAGGCAGGAGTCGGTCTATCTATCTTGGACGTGATGCCTGTATAATGATCGTCGCCTTTGATATCGTCATGACTATTCGATTTTATATCAATTGCCCAACAGTAATTTATTCACCCACCGTGCGCTATACTCATGAGAGAAGCCACTAGTGAACCCTACGGCCCCCGGGTCTACTTTTCCTATCATATTGCTTTCCGATCTACGTTTTTTGCAATCTTTGTTTTTAGATCTACAAAACCAAAAACCCAAAAACATACTGCTGCATATTTACTCTTTTTATTTGTGTTCTTGAGAGATCTATCTCTCCTATCTATCACTACCTAATCTATCTTATTACCGTAGAGAGATTGACAACCTCTGTTTCGCGTCGGGTTGCAAGTATTTGTTGTTTGTGTGCAGGTGCTGCTTATTGGGTGGTGGTGATCCTCCTACTAGTTCGATAACCTTGGTTTCATAACTGAGGTAAATACTTACCGTCGCTGTGCTGCATCATCCCTTCCTCTTTGGGGAAATACCGACGCGGTCCAAGCCACGTCAGATAGCGGTCGATGTGTGGAGTAATAGTGGTAGATGCAGGCAGGAGTCGGTCTACTTATCTTGGACGTGATGCCTATATAATGATCATCGCCTTGGATATTGTCATGATTATTTGATCTTCTATCAATTGCCCAACAGTAATTTGTTCACCCACCGTGTGCTATACTCATGAGAGAAGCCACTAGTGGAACCTACGGCCCCCGGGTCTACTTTTCCAACATATTGCTTTCCGATCTATCTTTTTGCCTCTTTGTTTTCAGATCTACTATTCCAAAAACCCAAAAATATATTGCTGCACTTTTTATTTGCCCTTTTTATTTTGTGTTCTTGAGAGATCTATCTCTCCAATCTATCATATCCTAATCTATCTTTTTACCGTAGAGAGATTGACAGCCTCTCTTTCGCGTCGGGTCGCATGTATTTGTTATTTGTGCGCAGGTGCTTCTTATTAGGTGGTGGTGATCCTCCTACTGGTTCGATACCTTGGTTTCATAACTATGGGAAATACTTACCATCGCTGTGCTGCATCATCCCTTCCTCTTTGGGGAAATACCGACGCAGTCTCAAGCCACGTCAAAGGAATTTCTGGTGTCGTTGCCGGGGAGGAAGCGGTCTCTTCTACGTGCCAATCTCAGGCGCCGAGGAGACACCATCATCATCTACCAGGTTCCTAATCAAAAATCTCATATCCTTGCAATTACATTTTTTGCCATTTGCCTCTCATTTTCCTCTCCCCCACTTCACCAATTTGCCGTTTTATTCGCCTTCTTTTTCGTTTACCTTTTTTCGTCAGATCTCTTGTTTGCTTGTCATCATGAGTGACTTTGGTATGGCAGAAATAGATGATGGCAAGACTCCTAATATTGGACGTTCTGGTAATCTGGATGCTAAAACTTTTGTTTTGGGGCAAGGGAACGTTATAGGAAAGGAAACTATCCAAGAATTTTTCAATTGCGTTGGAAATTTGCCTCTTGATGATACTCCTATACTGAAAAGAACTAACACTTATGCGGAAGCTATTTCAGCGCTAGTTCTGAAACTTGAAAATAGGTTTATCCGTACCCATCCTACCTTGCAAAGATTGTTTTATGAGCTACCCATCATTAAGAATCCCAAGGCTAAGAAGCTAGCTACCCTTGTTCTCATGCATGAATTTGATCACATAGTACGGGAAGCTAGGGAGATTTTTGATTTCCATGGTATGGGCCATGAAAAACCGGTAATAGGAGAGATCCTTTACAATAGTGATTACATGATGAGATATTTGCTTGGAAATAATCAAATTTTTTATGAGAATCTCAAAAAGGATGTCCCCGTTTTAGACATGATCCAACAAGTTTTCAATGATGTTAATCAACAATATTATTGGATTGTGGCCGGGAATCAAAAGGGATATTTAAAGGGACAACTTGATAATGCTAAGGTTACTATGGATGATGTGTTCCACGTTTTATTTGCAAAACCTCTTGACAAAGACACCTCTACGAAAACCAAAGATGACAATACTTGAATCTATGTGTTATGCCTAGCTAGGGGCGTAAAACGATAGCGCTTGTTGGGAGGCAACCCAATGAATAAATTTATTTTTGCTTTTCCCTTTCTGTTTTTGAGTGTTGACACAATTGTGCCTCTGTTATGATTGTGTTTTTGTCATTTATTTAGTGTTTGTGCCAAGTAGAGCCTTTAGGATGATTCATAAGATGAGTAGAAACAATGCTGAATCTGAAACAGAAACTTTGCATCCAGTGTTCGAATTTTCATTTTTTGCTGGAACGTGATATTGAGCTGACATCTTAACACAGTGTTGCTATACAAATTCTTTATGTTGTCCTAATTTTTCAGAATTTTTAGAGTTACAGAAGTATGGTTAGAGTACAGATTACTACAGATTGTTCTGTTTTTGACAGATTCTGTTTTCGTTGCATTGTGTGCTTGTTTTGATGAATCTATGGTTTATATTGAAGGGTATAAGCCATGGTAAAGTTAAAATACAGTAGGTATAATGCAATAATAAAATATGAATGGGTTTGCAACAACACCTAAATTAGTGATTTGCTTTATTATACTAACGGATCTCACGAAGATTTTATTGAGTTTTGTGTGATTGAAGTTTTCAAGTTTTGGGTGAGATCACGATGGATGAAGGAATAAGGAGTGAAAAGAGCCTAAGCTTGGGGATGCTACAACACCCCCAAGATATATCCAAAGAGAAACAAGCAACTAAGCTTGGGGATGCCTGATGGTGTCCTAGACTAGGGGATACTCACCACGTCGTCTCCCGGCCAGTGGGTCGAGCCGAGGACCCCCATGACGGTTTACTCATGGGTCAGTTCGGATAGCCCATGACGCATACAAGGTAGATTCCACAAGACTTGACGCACAAGACAAGGACTCCTCTAAACCCTAGGCCTACGGTGCATTATATAAACCGAGGCCAGGATAGTAATAGACAATCTCAGATTCATTACAACAACCTCATGGTAGATACCTGTACTATGTACTATCCCCATATGAATACAATCAAAAGCAGGATGTAGGGTATTATCTCCTCGAGAGAGCCCGAACCTGGGTAAAATCCTGTGTCCATGTTACCATTGCTCCAAGACACCTAGCTTAGGACCCCTACTACGAGATATGCCGGATTCAGAACCGACATTGGTGCTTTCATTGAGAGTCTGTTGGGCGATCGCCGCGGGGCAATGGATCTTGGATCAAAGCCAAATCCGGTGTTATACTTTCAGTATGATTCGTTTTATATAGATCAATTTGTTCGCAAATTATTTTCGTCGCCACGTGTGATTTGTTTTCACAGATCGGTTTTGCTCTCTCCACGCACACGACCCGATCTCCCTTCACGCGTGGCGCCTTGAGGTGGCCCTTCCGCAGGTACACTTCGGGCCAAGGCCATCGGCTGCCACGTGCCTTCTTTTTTGTCGGCTGTTTGTCGCAGGTTCAAGTGGGGATAGGGTTGTGCTTGAAGATAAGGATCAGTCATAGCACGTGTTGCTGGAAATCACGTTGTGGTTGGCATGCAAGTCACCGTGAAGTCAAATCTGGTGCACTTTATGTCCATGGCTGCTTCACCTGGACAAAAAGCGTTGTGGATGTCAGGATATCACCAAGGAGGATTAATTACTTCTCACGTCTTCTTTCTTTCTTTATTAAGCTTGATTGCTGTGCGAACTTGTTTTGAAGAGCGCCCCTCCTTGTTAAGGAGACTCCTCGGCGCCGCTCCGATCTGGCCGTATCTTCGTCAGGCCGGTTTTCTTTGCGCCGGTCGACAGACACTTCGTGTCTACAACCACTTCGGCGAGCTGACACCGTCGTCCTGCGGAGGGCGCCGCCCGGCCTCGACATCTCTCCTCCATCGCAACCTCGACGCCCAGGCCATATTTAATTAATTGCTTACTTTACATTACTGAAATTAGTGAAGTAGAAGAATTTTTTTAAAGTTTAATCTGTTCGTCGTCTGTTAAGTTCTTTGAGAATCATTACTGTCGTCTTGCAAAATTTTATTTACAAGATTATCTGAGACCTGGCGGGAGCTCTTATATGTGATATATGTGATCGGACTGATCCGAGCAACAGTCAGCAGCCACGAGGAGCACGTGGGTCTCATCATGCTGATGACCCGAGGTTGTAGCAGCTCAGCGTCTGGCTGACGCAAGGCAGCTCCGAGCGATCGCGGTGGACTTTTGCACAATCTTGATCAGTGGTGAAGTGACACATCAATCAAAACAAGGGAAGTCGAGCACTAGTAGCACACGTTTTGGTTTCTTTTTTGTTTATTCTGATCTGATTTGATAAGGCTACTACTAATTGATTTCTATTAATGATAGTATACTGCCCTACTGGCTTATACGAAAGATTGGATCAGCCAAAGAACGGCTCAAGCACTACTACAACTTCATGTGATGGTTGGCTTTCCAAGAATTAAATACGTGCAAGTGCCGATCGCGTCGTCGCCTCGTCAAGAAGACGAGATCATCGTTCCGTGAATTCCGACATGCGACAACATTGCCGTGCCGCAATGCCGTCATGCCATCGAGCAGACCTGGGCGCTCAGGCCATATTTACTAGATTATTCACTTCGCATAAATTGAATACGCACTTTTCTTTCAATTTTCATTATTATTTTTCGCTTGCACTGTTTTATGTGTGCAGGTAAAGGATTTAGATCGGATGGCATTGTCACCCCGGCGTACCGACGTCGTTTTCCCACCTCCGTTGACCAAATCCGGTTGTCACCCTAGCGCAAATTCGGGTGACCCTACGAATTCGGATTTTGTCACCTCGCCGCGCTGATGCCCTGTGTTGACATCAGCATCATGCCAGGCCGCATCTCTTCTAAATAATTTATTTCGATAAATAATTTTGTAAAGAATTTTTATTTATTTTATTATTATTATCTGGCTTGTGTTGCATCATGCATGTAGGTAATCGACTTCGGTTGTGTCACGCGGTCACCTTGGCGTGCCGACTTCATGGTTCCGCCTCCATCAACCAAATTGTGTCGTCGACATGGTTGATGGACGTGGGGGCTTCGTCGTCACGCTGCCTCCTCGACTGGACCGGGGGTTTCGCCTCCGCCCTTCGGAAGTGTTGTATTGTCACTTCATCAAGCCGAGCTCTTCGTCGGCTACCTCGTGACCCGCTTGGGAGCTGGGACCTTATCCCGCCGTATCCTGAACCGCGTCATTGACGCCGAGCACATTAACCAACTAAGTCTTTTTCATGCTTAGCTCTCTTTAAAATTTTACTTTTTGTTCGGTTCAACCAAACATTATATTTTTTGTTAAACAAAAAGTTGTTTGTTAAAAACACTTCTTTTTCCCATGTTAACTTGGGACTCTTAAATTTATATGAACCGTTTTATAATAAGTATTTTCTTTTTGGTCGTTGCAAAGTCTTTTTCTACACTCCTTTTTCCGACACGAGTGTGCGGTCAATAACCGGGTAGCCTGATTTCTTTCTAAAGCCGCTCGAGTTTAGTTCGCTAAACTGGCCTCGGAGAAACACTCCGCCTTCGGGATATGGAGGTTGAAGCTGAAGGCTGACCCGCTTGAAGTCCGGAGATTGGTTGTATCATGTTAAAGCACGACCGAAGCACAAATTAAATTTTAGATCAATTTCAGATTGGCACAATTTTCTTTTATCTAAACATAAAGTTTTTGCATAGGTTTAATGGTTTTTCCGAGCATAACTCTCGCGGTACAACGCCAGATGCATTTCACACAGCGGCAATATTAAAGAGGGTCTCCGGTTAGCACCGAACCCACCAAAAACCGAGGTACTCCATGCAGTCCTCGGCAAAATGTCCTCAGTATTTCGCATTTATATGCATTGATTTCGAGTTGTGTCTTTGGTCTATAGCTGGATTGCCCGGCTCCTGTGCTTACCCCTTATGTTTCCGCTTTGTTCGGCTAAGGGGTAAAGGGAGAACCACTGCGATTGTCACTTCTGGTTTAACTGGTTAAGTGCCTCAGTTGGAGAAAGCCGAAAGCTGATTGTCACAACAAGCGTAAATCGGTCAGCGAACCGTGGGAGGTGTTCAACCAAATATAGCCGATCGAGGTTATCCGAGTAAAACGAAGGGCCTCTATTTCTTGAAAAGGCCAAGTTGTGGGTGGTTCGACCTCGAATGATCCGAGGAGTCGACGTATACCGGGGGCTATTAAGTTACCCCCAAACATATGCTCCTATGACTAAGTGAAAGTTATAAATCCTGAATATCCGATTGCCTCGTTTCCGCCAACACAACCGCCTCTGGGAACCGAGTCGTCGGCTAAGGGTTGTCTTGTTTGTACGGAAACACCCTGTGTAGCATCTACAAAGGGGTGGAAGCCGACGATAGGCCACTTTCAGATTATAAACAGTCGGGACGGAGCCAAAATAAACCATACTGAGGGTTCCTTGTGGCACCTTGGCATAGATACATCGGGATTCCTGGAGAGTCCAACATATCATCAGCGTTTGTATTTAATATACGAAAGCCGCCTTCCGTAGTGATCGTTATAATGCCATAGATATGCATCAATTTGACTTCAGATTTTAGCCAAGCTGGGTTTCCTGGCTCCTGTTCTTACTCCCTATGTTCCCGATTGTTCGGCTAGAGGGTAAAGGGAGCACCTCTGTAATTGTTACTTCCGGGTCATCTGGGTTAGTACCTCGGACTGGGTGAAGCCGAAAGCTAGCCATCTTAAGAATATAATTGGTCGGCAACGACGGAAGTGAAAATCTCGGTCCACTAAAGACCACTCAGTTCGGCAACATTCCTCGAACTAAGTCCTCAATATTGTCCTCCCACATTGATCGGAATTGAGGTTTCCAGATCATGGTCAACAAGATATCCTGGGAAAAAGAGCTCATAAATGAACTAGTTTTCCCATAAGATGTTTTCTTATGTTAAATAGTAATATATAACATATCTCTCTGTGAACCTTTGTTTATAAAACCGTGTGGCCGGATTGCCTTGTTTGCCGTAAATCTTTGCCCTTATAAAGGCTTTATAAAGTAGGACAAACACTCCTTGGCTACTGGCCGAGGAGGTTGACGCCGATGGTCTGTCAACAAAGTCTTGTACAATGCGGATCCGAGCAGTAATGATGTAAAGTACTTGGATACATAGTATCATTACACATAAATTGTGTCAAACGAGACAAAGTTTGTGTCAAACAAATATCGATCCTTAATTCGACCACCCGTGCCCAAATTAAGGCCCGGAGGCTACTGCATTGCCTATTCAATGCAGCAAAAATCAAAGTGCAATGTGGTTTCCGAGGAGATTCGATCCTCGGGTTGGTCGGTCGCACCCAACCCGAGTCTCGAAAACTACTGCGTACCGTGTTTCCATCCCTAACGTACGTCGCAGAGCAAGAACTTGATCCTCAGGCCGATTTTGCAAATCGACCTAAGTCTCGGGGGCTACTGGGATCAGTGGTTTTATTTTGATTATTAACTTTTCCTTCAGGTGCGTCTCGGGTTATAGACCGACACACACCTTGAGGGCTACTGGCTATAAATCTTGGTAGTAAAATAAATTGCAGCGATCGGAAATAATTTCCACAAAAAATCAGCCCACTGCTGAGGTGGTGCACTATTTCCGAAGAAGTCCGGTGTAAAGCTCGGATGCAGGTGGTTCGCTCAATAGAGGGCATTGCCAGCATTAAGCTCGGCCAAACTCGTTCAACCTTTTCAAAGACTGAAGTAATCTATGACACCTCGGATGCCGATCAGCGTTGGAGCTCGGATGCAAAAAGGCACCTCGGAAGCAGTCCGACATAAGCCCGGATGTGAATGGCTGGCTCCGTAAAAGACTATCCTGGCATTTAAACTCGGATGGACTCCTTCAAATTTCCAGAGACCAAGGTAATCTATGACACCTTGGATGCTGACCAGCGTTGGAGCTCGGCTGCAAAAAGACACCTCTGATGCAGTTCGGCGTAGGAGCTCGGACGCAAGAGGACACCTCGGATGTAGTTCGGCATTGGAGCTCGGACGCAAGAGGACATCACCGCACGGGAAACACTTCAAACCCGAGGTGTGGCGTAAAAAATTACAAGGCATTGATAAAAGCCGAGAATTTAAAGGGTCTCCTCGGATGCCCGATGTGTGAACTCTTCGGATACACTTCGGCGATCCTCAAGATCGAAGATGGGAAGATTTGTTGAACCAGTTTTCAAGACCGACGACCGAAGACAAAGAACTATTCAGAAGAACCGAGGAGCGTCCCCAACTTGAAGACCGGTTCAGGGGGCTACTGATGGTGTCCTGGACTAGGGGGTACTCACCACATCGTCTCCCGGACAGTGGGTCGGGCCGAGGACCCCCATGACGGTTCACTCATGGGCCAGTTTGGACAGCCCATGACGCATACAAGGGAGATTCCACAAGACTTGACGCACAAGACAAGGACTCCTCTAAACCCTAGGCCTATAGTGCATTATATAAACCGAGGCCAGGCTAGTAATAGACAATCTCAGATTCATTACAACAACCTCGTGGTAGATACATGTACTATGTACTATCCCCCATATGAATACAATCAAAAGCAGGACGTAGGGTATTATCTCCTCGAGAGAGCCCGAACCTGGGTAAAATCCTGTGTCCATGTTACCATTGCTCCAAGACGCCTAGCTTAGGACCCCTACTACGAGATAAGCCGGATTCAGAACCGACAATGCCCCCGAGTGGCATCCCCTCTTTCTTCTAACGACCATCGATATTTTACTTGGAGCTATATTTTTATTCGTCACATATCATGAGTTTTGCTTGGAGCGTCTTGTATCATTTGAGTCTTTGCTTGCTTTCCTTGTTAGTTTGTCACTTGTATCCTTGCTGAACACACCTATTTGAGAAAGCCAAAATTATGCTATGATTTGTTAGAATTGCTCTATATGCTTCACTTAAACTTTTTGAGCTATAGAATTGCTCTAGTGCTTCACTTATATCTTTTTGAGCACGGTGTGCTTGGAATTTTTTTGTAGAAATACTCTCATGCTTCACTTAGATTAATTTGAGAGTTAGTAATTTTGAAGAAATCCTCTCATGCTTCACTTATACTATTTTGAGAGATGAAACCTTTATGCTCACGTGCTTCACTTAAATTTGTTTGAGCTTGTCAAAAGCAATGGAAAAATATGAAACTAGTCCCAAAGTGATAGATATCCAAGAAGGATATAATAAAAACTTTCATGAAGATCATTGGACAAATTAAACTTGATTCCTTTTAATAGTTTTGAAACATGATGATAGTAATATGTGAGTCATGTTAGTGAGTAATTATGCTTTAGTAAGAATATTGGTGTTAAGGTTTGTGATTCCCTATGCATGCACAAAACTCAATAGTTATGCAATGAAATTATATCCTACTTATGGTGCATTATTCGGTGTTAGTTATGCTCAATGCTCACTTATGTGAATTTTCGTTTCTTGGTTTGGTTGCTTCTCAATCTATTTGCTAGCCTCCACTTGTACTAAGTAGAAATACTACTTGTGCATCCAAAATCCTTAAACCCAGTTTTGCCTTATTAGTCCACCATACCTACCTATATGCGGTATTTCCATGCCGTTCTAAGCAAATTTGTATGTGCCATCTCTAAATTTTCAAAATAAATTTCCTTTTTGTGTGCTCGTACCGCTCACGAAATGGTAGGGGGTGTCCAATATTTTTCCATGCTAGATGTGTTATTCTCAAGATGAGTGTTTATTCACTTGTCATTGCACGAGAGTGCGGCGGTAATAGGGATGCCCATTCCCGGAATGAAAAAGAAAAAAAATTACTTGTTGTCAAATAATAAATTCCTTGGAAAGTGTTGGTATGGAAGGCAACCGTGGATACGGCCAGCCATGGAATGTGAAAGAATGATGGAAAAAGGAATAAACTTTATTTTCTGTTTGGGAACCGCCTATGATATATCTAGCATGGAAAGTATTGTGAACTACTTTGTCGTTTTCGTTGACGGGAATGGCATGCCACTCAAAATATTTTTCTCTCTCAATTTAAAACTTTGAGCTCTGGCACCTCTACAAATCCCTACTTCCCTCTGCGAAGGGCCTATTTATTTACTTTATGCAATTTTTATTTTTACTTTGAGTCTCCATCTTCTCTTATAAAGCACCAACTAGGGGGCACTATGATCGTACTTGAGCATTGGGTGTAGCTAATATTTGAGTGTGTTTCATGAATGGATCAATGATTGAGCATGATGGGCTAGGGATAACTTTCTTTAGTGTTGATATTTTGAAAGACATGGTTGCTTGTTGGCATGCTTGTGTATTGAAGCCATTATGTTAAAACTAGACTATTGCTTTGAATCATATAAAAGTCCAAATGTCCATGCTACAAAGAAAAGAATATGAGATGAACATGTTAGGCAGCATTCCACATCAAAAATTCTGTTTTTATCATTTACCTACTCGAGGACGAGTAGCAATTAAGCTTGGGGATGCTGATACGTCTCAAACGTATCTATAATTTTTGCTTGTTCCATGCTGTTATATTATCATTCTTGGATGTTTTACAATCACTTTTAGTCACTTTATATCATTTTTTGGGACTAACCTATTGACATAGTGCCAAAGTGCCAGTTGTTGTTTTTGCTTGTTTTTTACTTCGCAGAATATCAATACCAAACGGAGTCCAATCGCGACGAAACTTTTGGAGATTTTTTTTGGACCAGAAGACACCCAGTGGGCCAAAGAAGTGCCAGAAAGGTGGGCTGTGGAGAGCACAACCCACCAGGGCGCGCCCGGGGCCCCCGGCGCGGCCTGATGGGTTGTGCGCTCCACGGGGCCCCCCTCCACCGCCTCTGATGCCTATAAATTCCCAAATATTCAGAAAACCCTAGGGGAGTCGACGAAAAACACATCCAGCCGCCGCAAGTTCCAGAGCCTCAAGATCCAATCTAACACCATCACGGAGGGGTTCATCTTCTTCATAGGTGCCTCTCCAATGATGCGTGAGTAGTCCACCATAGACTTACGGGTCCGTAGGCAGTAGCTAGATGGTTTCCTCTCTCTCTCTCTTTTGATTCTCAATACAATGGTCTCTTGGAGATCTATTTGATGTAAACTTTTGCGGTGTGTTTGTTGGGATCCGATGAATTTTGAGTTCATGATCAGTTTCTATCCATGAATATTATTTGAGTCTTCTTTGATCTCTTATATGCATGATTACTTATATCCTCGTATTTCTTCTTCGAATCTTTGGTTTAGTTAGGCCAACTAGATCGATTTTTCTTGCCATGGGAAGAGGTGCTTTGTGATGGGTTCGATCTTGCGATGTCCTTTCCCAGTGACAGAAGGGGCAGCAAGGCACGCATGTATCGTTGCCATTATGGATAACAAGATGGGGTCTATTCCTACATGAATAGATCTTGTCTACATCATGTCATCGTTCTTATTGCATTACTCCGTTTTTCCATGAACTTAATACACTAGATGCATGCTGGATAGCGGTCGATGTGTGGAGTAATAGTGGTAGATGCAGGCAGGAGTCGGTCTACTTATCTTGGACGTGATACCTATATAATGATCATCGCCTTGGATATCGTCATGATTATTTGATCTTCTATCAATTTCCCAACAGTAATTTATTCACCCACTGTGTGCTATACTCATGAGAGAAGCCACTAGTGAAACCTACGGCCCCCGGGTCTACTTTTCCAACATATTGCTTTCCGATCTATCTTTTTGCCTCTTTGTTTTCAGATCTACTATTCCAAAAACCCAAAAATATATTGCTACACTTTTTATTTGCCCTTTTTATTTTGTGTTCTTGAGAGATCTATCTCTCCAATCTATCATATCCTAATCTATCTTTTTACCGTAGAGAGATTGACAACCTCTCTTTCGCGTCGGGTTGCAAGTACTTGTCATTTGTGTGCAGGTGCTACTTATTAGGTGGTGGTGATCCTCCTACTAGTTCGATACCTTGGTTTCATAACTGAGGGAAATACTTACCGTCGTTGTGCTGCATCATCCCTTCCTCTTTGGGGAAATACCGACGCGGTCTCAAGCCACGTCACAAAGAAGGCTGCTTCTGAGGCCACATCAGCAAAGAAGGCTGCTTCTGAAAGGAGTATGCCACCTCTGAAACTATGAGAGCACCTGAGAGTGCTAGAGCAAAGACATCTTTATCAGTTGAGCCTCCAAGGAAAACATTGCCTAAGAAGGCAGGAGAGAAGAAGAGAACCAGGAAGAGGATTGTCCATGTCATTGGCAGACCTACTTCCATGTATGAAGACCCATCAGAAGCTGAGGAGGAGGCTAAGGAGGAAGAGCCAGCTGCTAAGGCTCCTCCATCCAAGAAGAAGAAGCTACTTACTGATGCAATGCCCAAGCAAGCTCCTTCAAAGAGAAAGAAGTCTGAGTCCAGGAAGCCAGTTCCTCCAAAATCCAAGAAGACCACTAGGGACATCCCTCTTGCTGCTAAGAACAAGAGATCTTCCACCATGGAAGAAGAAGATGATCTGTCAATGCTAAGGAAGCTAAGACCACACTTGCCATTGCATAATGATGCACACCCAGTAGCTGAAGACATGAAGAAGAGGAAGGATGCAGGTCTGAGGTTGTGGAGGGCAAACGATCCTTATGCCTCTAGGAGGAAGACTGCTGTAGATGACAGATTCTACACCAAAGAACAACATGACTTCTATGAGATTGTCCTATTGGACAAGAGCCGAGCAGTCAGTGACATGAGGTATGTTGACTGGGCATATATCAAGGAGAATGAAGATTACTTTCCCAGTGTGCAAGATAACTTCAAGTGCATTGATATTGCAAACTTTGTTGGGGTGAGTTTTCTGCTTGGAAGATGATTATGCAGTTCTACTCTACTGCTCACTTCTACCCAGATGGCAGGATCATACGGATGACTGAGGGAGTCAGGTACCAATCCACTGTTGATGAGTGGGCTACCATCTTAGGAGCCCCACAGGAAGAAGAAGGACATCTAGATGTGTATGCTGAAGCCAAGATGAAGCATAACTCTATGGCAAATATGTACAAGGAGATTCCAGCTGCTCATGTGCATTCACATAAGCTTGGCTCTGTCTATCATCTGCAAGCATGACTACCCACTATAAACACCATCTTGAGGTACACTTTGATGCCCAAGTCTGGAGATGACAAAATGATTAGAGGGTATTCCATCAATATGCTGCACCACATAGACACCCACACCAGGATTAGGGTGATGGACCTGGTTGTTGAAACAATCAAGAGGACTGCTGCTGACCAAAAACGATCTTGTGGATATGCACTATACATTCAGATGCTCATCAACTCCAAGTTGGAGAAGAATGTATATGCACTAGATCGTCCTCATATCCCACTCCAACCAGACTTCGAGGATAATGTTGTGGTGATGGATCCCAGTCATCCCACTTCATCTACTGCACAGGCAGAGGCAGAGGCAGCTAGAGCAACTAGTGCTCAGGTTCTGAGGTCCAAGAGCGAGAAAATGGATCTACTCTTCAGCACCATTTAGAGCATGCAGAAGGATATCAAGAACACATTGCCGAATCAACAGAGCCTTGAGAGGATTGTGGAAGACAAGTTCACCACGATGAACAACAAGGCAGATGGGCTGACGAAGACTGTGGATGAGCTTAAGATGGAAGTGGATGCAGTGCCTAGCCCTCATTCCTCCGATGATGACGATAGTCCACCTCTCAGAACCAGCACCCAGTTCAAGACCCAAGCCAGGACTCCTACCATGCCAGTTCCAGAGACGAGGCCTACCTCATCAGCACATGCCGCAGCTCCGTCAGCTCATCCAACACCTCCAGTGTCTACACCACCACCTCAGAGGACTTCAGCTGAACCGTTTGCAGATGCTCTTCTCTCGACTCCTTCGACAGCCACCGGAGCAACTTCATCGTCTCATGGAGGAGATCATGCCTAGAGCGACGAGTAGCTCTATAGCTTTAAACTTTTTGGTAACTTGTTGCCAAAGGGGGAGAGGTTATAGATCATAGGGCTTCAAGAGAGAGAGAGAGAGAGTGTGTTGCATTTTGATTCCTCTCTGCACTTTTAAAACATTTGGTTTATCGTTTGGTTGAAACTTTGTTGGTGATTGATCATATACTCTTATGTGATGCTACTACTTTGCTATCTTTGAGATATCTATGTGATGATCATTCACTTGTTTAGTGTGATGTGCTCATGCAATTCATTCATATTAATTTTTGCGCACCACCAAGTTGTATGTGACATGGAAGAGTGACCCATGATCCTAATTGATTGTGCATTTGCATTCAAACGCGAATTTAAAATAATGCACAAATTTAGGGGGAGCTCTTGCTTATCACATACTTCTCAAAGCGACGATGCTATTCATTGATTATATCTCTCATCGAAGCTTTGATCTATATGTTGTCATCAATTACCAAAAAGGGGAAGATTGAAAGCACAACTTCTGCCTAGGTGGTTTTGGTAATTAATAACAACATATATTTCATTGGACTAATGTTTCCACTAAGTGTATCTCAGGAAAAAGTTCAATGATGGATTGGCTAAAAGATTGTGTGGAGAACCTCCCCAAGGAAAGGAAGGAAGAGGATTGGCCATGCTTCAAGATCAAGGACTCTACATTTTATATTTTGTGAGAAATCAGTTTGAGTCCATAGGAAATCCAATACTATTACAAGGGGATGAGGTAAATATGATGATCTGGTTGCTCAAGTGCTTAGAGGTAGCCACCAAAAATACTCACCCACTTTCCCACACATATCCTCTGTCCAAAGCCTAAAGTCAAAATTCGGTGCCACCGATATTCCCATTCGGATCCATCGAGTTTATCAAAGACAGAAGCCAAACCAAACCCTAGCATCTCGGTACTACCAGCTTTTCTTTCGGTGCCACCGAAATGAGTGACCAACTTCCTGGTTAGCCATTTTCTAGATTCGGTCCCACCGAGTTCTGAGAATCGGTACCACCGAGAAGTTGGACCAACTTTCTGTTAGCCCATTTCTCTAAATCGGTCCCATCGAGTTTGAGGAATCGGTCTCACCGAGATTTGGTAACTGCCTAGGTCACCCATATTGGTACCATCGAGATTCATATATCGGTCTCACCGAAAACGCCAAAGTTGCCACATTTTGAACTAGTCGGTGCCATCGAGTTTCTACTTTGGTTTCACCGAGTTGGGCAATAATGTTGTAACGGTTGGATTTTCGGAGATGCCTATATATACCCCGCCACCACCACTCACTCGCAAGAGAAGCACTCAAAACATACACCCACTTGCCATATCCAATTTTTTGAGAGAGAACCACCTACCCTTGTGTTGAGGTCAAGATCATCCACTCCAACCATATGGATCATGTTTTCTAGCCTCCCCAAGTTGCTTTCCATCCAATCAATCTCTTCTACCCATGCCAAATCTGTGAGAGAGTGATTGAGTGTTGATGAGACTATCTTTTGAAGCACAAGAGCAAGGAGTTCATCATACTACCACATCTATTACCTTTTGGATGGTGGTGCCTCCTAGATTGGTTAGGTGTCGTTTGGGAGCCTCCTTCTTCATGATTGTGGAGTTGAACCAAGAGTTTGTAAGGGCAAGGAGATCGCCTACTTCATGAAGATCTACCCTGAGTAAGGCTAGTCCTCCGTGGACGTAGGCCATCATGGAATAAACGAGGTTGCTACTTCGTGGACCCTTCGTGGGTGGAGCCCTCCGTGGACTCTCGCGACCGTTACCCTCCGTGGGTTGAAGTCTCCATAAACGTGGACGTGCGATAGCACCACCTATTATGGCATTTCCAGAGCCATTCCAAGATATATTGCCAGGCAACTTCCACCGTTACATCATATGACTAGTACTTTCATTGTCATATTTCTTTGCATGATCATACAAGCTGACATAGTATTTGTGGCAAAGCCACCGTTCATCATTTTTTATACATGTTATGCTTGATCATTGCACATCCTGGTACACTGTCACAGGCATTCATATAGAGTTATACTATAGTTTTTCATGTTGACTTGTAAGTAAATAAAAGTGTCATGATCATCATTATTAGGGCACTGTCTTAGTGAGGAAAGGATGATGGAGACAATGATTTCCCCACAAGTCGGGATGAGACTCCAGACAAAAAATAAAATAAAAAAGAAAGGAAAATAAAAAAATAAAAAAAGGGGGACAAAGAATGAAAAAAAGGAAAAAGAAAAAGAAAAAAAGAGATAAATGAGAGAAAAGAGAGAAGGGACAATTGAAAGCACATTTGCTCCCTTGGTGGTTTTGGTAATTAATAACAACATATATGTCATTGAACTAATGTTTCCACTAAGCATATTTCAGGAAAAGTTCAATGATAGGGATGGCAAAAGGATTGTGGAGATACCCCAAGATGCAAGGAAATGGATTGGCAAAGCTTCAAGCAAGAGGACTCTACATTTTACTTTGTGAGAAATCACTTTGAGTCCATAGGAAAGCCAATACTATTAAAAGGGGGTAAGGTACTGTTGGTGAACAAGATGCTCCACGTGCACGAGTGATACTCACCAAAAACACCCACAAACTCTTCCACAAAAGTCTGTCCAAGCCTATCTTGAAAATCGGTGCTACCAACAATTCCCACTCGGTCCCACCGATTCCCAAACTCAGACAGACCCATGCCAAACCCTAGCCCTTCGGTGCAACCGATTCTGCATTGGTGCCACCGAGTTCAGGTTGCCAACTTTCTGGTTAGCTATTTTCAAGTATCGGTACCACCGAGTTTTGTCAATCGGTCTCACCGAGATTTGGACCAACTTCCTGGTTAACTATTCTCAAGAATTGATACCACCGAGTTTTGTGAATCGGTCTCACCGAGTTTTTGGACAAACTCTCTGGTTAGCCATTGTCAAGAATTGGTACCACCGAGAATTGAGAATCGGTCTCACCGAGTTGTGCATTTTGACCATTGGTCATCTAATCGGTACCACCGAGAGTTATGTATCGGTCTCACCGAGATTCAAAAGTTGCTGCCTTTTGGTCACTTCGGTACCACCGAGTTTTATACTTCGGTGTCACCGAGTTGGTCACTTTAGGTGTAACGGTTGGATTTTTGGGGATGCCTATATATACCCCTTCACCACCACCCACTCGAAAGAGAAGCACTCAGAACTATTCCATACTTGCCCCATCCAATTTTCTGAGAGAGAGCCACCTACTCATGTGTTGAGATCAAGCTATTCCATTCCTACCATATGAATCTTGATCTCTAGCCTCCCCAAGTTGCTTTCCACCAAATCAATCTCTTCCACCATAGCCAAATCTGTGAGAGAGTGATTGTGTGTTGAGGAGTCTATCATCTTGAAGCACAAGAGCAAGGAGTTCATCGACATTACCGAGCCTATTACCTTTTGGAGGGTGGTGCCTCCTAGATTGGTTAGGTGTCGCTTGGGAGCCTCCTACTTCGTGTTGTGGAGTTGAACCAAGAAGTTTGTATGGGCAAGGAGATCGCCTACTTCGTGAAGATCTACCCATAGTGAGGCTAGTCCTTCGTGGACGAAAGCCGTTATGGAATAGTCAAGGTTGCTACTTCGTGGACCCTTATGGGTGGAGCCCTCCGTGGACTCTCGCGACCGTTACCCTCCATGGGTTGAAGACTCCATAAACATGGACGTACGATAGCACCACCTATCGGAACCACGGGAAAACTCTTCGTGTCTACAAATTGCGTTTGATCTTCCTTCCTACCCTCTACTACATATGCTTGTTGTTACTTTCCGCTGCTATACTCTTAGACATGCATGTGTAGGGTGTACTTGACTTGCTATCATTGCTAAAATCTGCCAACACTTAAAATTGGGAAAAGGTAGAACTTTTATTTGGTCAAGTAGTCTAATCACCCCCCTCTAGACATACTTTCGATCCTACAAGTGGTATCAGAGCTTTGGTCTCCATTGCATTGGTCTCACAACCTAGGAGAGTATGGCGTCTAGTGAGGGAAATTATCACCGTAGAGGTCCATACTTTGATGGCACAAATTTTGCTAGTTGGAAGCACAAAATGAAAATGCATATTCTTGGTCATAACCCCGCCGTTTGGGCTGTTGTTCGTGTTGGCTTGCAAGGTGAATTCTTTGGTGATGGAAAGGAACCGGATCGTGAAGCGATCGCGGATGAATTGAAGATGTTGCAATACAACGCTCAAGCATGTGACATTCTCTTCAACTGCCTATGCCCTGAAGAATTCAACAAAATCAGCCGTCTTGAGAATGCAAAAGAGATTTCGGATACTTTGGTTGATATGCATGAAGGTACCGAATCCGTGAGAGAATCCAAGTTGGATGTTCTTCAAAGTCAGCTTGACAAGTTCAAGATGAAGGATGGTGAAGGAGTCGTAGAGATGTACTCTAGGCTAGCTCTCATCAGAAATGAGATTGCCGGCTTAGGAAGCAAAGAAATGACCGACAAATTCATCATCAAGAAGATACTTAGAGCATTGGATGAGAGATACGACACTGTGTGCACATTGATCCAAACGATGCCCAACTACAAAGATCTCAAGCCTACGGAAGTCATTGGAAGGATTGTTGCTCATGATATGACACTCAAAGACAAAGAAGAGCTTCACAACAAGTCTAGCGGTGCTTACAAAGCCACAAGTGATGCTCCCGCAACTTCAAGCGACAACCTTGTCACCAATGAAGAGATAAGCCTCATGGTCAAGAAATTCAACAAGTTCTACAAGAATAGAGGCAAAGAACGAAGCTCCAACTCAAGATATGAAGAGAAGCGTTCGTCAAGTCGTGACCGAAACTGCTACAATTGTGCGAAACCCGGACACTACTCCAATGAGTGCACGGCTCCCTTCAAACGAAGAGAAGAGTCACCTAGAAGACAAAGCTCAAGAAACGAATCACCTCAAAGAGAGAGAAGGAGTAGATATGATCGTTATGAACGAAGACCCTCAAGGAGAAGTAGGGACTCGGAGAAGAAGGATAAGTACACCAAGAGCTACTCAAGAAGAAGACATCAAGCTCATGTTGGTGAATGGGTTTCCGGCTCCGAATCCGACAACCACTCCAAGAGAAGCTATCACTCCAACTCCGACTATAGTCAAGATGAAGGTGTTGCCGGAATTGCACTAGTGACTACCAACTCCTATGATCTATTTGATTCACCAAATGAAGGGAGTGGAAGTTGCTTCATGGCTAAAGGCCCCAAGGTATCACACCCCGAGTATCTTGATTTCAATAGTGATGAAGATGATTTACTTGGTGATGATGACTTGCTCTTTGATAAAACTAGTGATGTTAGTCAAAATGAACTTGATAATTTCCATGGTAGTCAAGATAAGTCGTGTGATGAGGATAAGATGGAAATAGAACGACTAACTAAAGAATTAAACACTCTTAATTTAGCCCATGAATCTACTCTCGAAGATCATAGAGAGCTTGTAAGGACTCATGAGAAGCTACGCTTCGAGAAGCTCACCTTGGAGCAAGAACATGAGTTTCTTAAAGCTATCAATGACGATCTCCGAAAGAAGACTTCATCTTATCTAGCCAAACGATTACTCTTGTCTACATTCATGCCACAAGTTAAACCTAGACAAACTAGTAACAAAGGCAAAAAGGTTCTTCATCTAGTAGCAACACTAAAAATGTTAAATCTAATGATGTTGCTTCTAGTAGTTCTATTGATTCCATTAATGATGATTCTCTTAGCCAAGTTACACTTGAGCAAGAAAACGATTTATTGAAAGGAATTATAGAAAAAGGTATCTACAAGAGTCTTGCCGGGTGTAAGCAATTTGAGGAAATTGTACGCAAGCACGGAGGATACCGGAAGAACCATGGCATTGGCTACTTCAACGCTAATGGAGTTGAATGGGAAGAAGGTCAATACCCCAAGCCCAAGTTTGTTCCTCAAAGGGAGAAGTATGAACACACTCTTCCCAAGGGAACAAACACTCAAGATGAGCTTCCACCACAAGACCACAAGCTCAAGGGCAAGGACAAGCTTCAAGAGGACATTGACTCATATGAAGATGAATCCCAAGCTTTGGTGAAGTGGGTTCCCAAGGCTACTTCAAGCTCAACTTCTACAAGTGCCACTTCAACACCAAGGATCCCCATCAAGTTGATGTGGGTCCCCAAGAAGAAGAACTAGAGAAGTTCTTGAGGGGTGACTCCGCCAATGAAATTCACTCACATTCATTATTGGCAAGAACTAGTTGCAATCAACGTCAACATCAAGCAATAGTTCAAGGAGTCACATATTCCCTCAAAGGTAAGCAACGGACAAGGTAATCAACAAATCCATGGACATCATCATGTATGCTTTGCACTCCATGTCCGTAGATATCCTTGTATTTGTCTCTTGTGTGTTGGGACTAACCCATGTAGGTGAGAAGAGTAAGGAAACAACAAGGATGCTCCCAACTCTTGATGATCTTCATCAACCTTGAGCATCCACCACTACCTCACCAACATGAAGTCTTCATCGACAAAACCCAAGGTTAGTTTATCCCTCCTATGGGGGGATGTCACATCAATGTGGAGCTTTATTCTAAGACTTGAGTTAAAGCATCTCATAGTATGTGACAACATTAAATGCTTTATGTAAAAGTGGTAACCCCACTTGTGCTTAAACGATGAGTATGACCTATGATCAAGTATTCTTACTTGGCTCCTAAGTCAATATACTCATATATAGATGACTCCGTCATCGCCAAAATGCTTGATAGATGCTAGTATGTATATGCATGTTTGCCATGATTTCTTTTGACATCTTATTGTGTGAGCATGTTGATCTGCATTTATTTAACCATTCGAGGACATCCAATTGTTGCTATTTGGCTTTTGATTTTTCTGTTGCCAATTGGATGGACAAGAATGCCTAGGACCACTCTCTAGCTATCTATGCTTTCTTGTCTCATATTCTATTCTTGCTGCATCACAAAATTTGAACAAGAACTTTTCGATCCCTCTGTGTGAGGAGCACTCGGAGTTCCGTATCGACAAAGGACTGACCATTAAAACCTCCCAAGTGCATCTCGGTGAAACCAACTCCAAAATCTCGGTCTCACCGAATGCCTAGGGTTGATCTGGATTTCCATCTCGGTAACACCGATTCCATATTCTCGGTTACACCGAGTTTCTCAACTGTCAGTTGACAGTTGAGAAACTCGGTGGCACCGACAATTTCGAACCGGTGTCACCGACAGCGAAGGGTATATTACCTGGCGGATCCAACTTTTGAAATTCAACCGCAAAAGTCTGCTTTCCTCCAACCCTAAGTTGCCGCTCCGGACCCCTGGTCGTCGCCCTTGCCTCCCCGAGTGCCTCCGCCATTGGGAATCACCGCCGTCGTCGCCTTAGCGGATCCTTCACCGAATTAGGGTATGGATCCGGCCCTCCTTGCGCTCCCCGTCCGATTCACGTGCATTGGAGTTACTTTTATCGATAATCCACCGATTGCAATCCTCCCAATCCTCTAGAAATCTCAATAGCTTAGCGAACGAAAAAAAATTAGGTCTAGTCGTCCGCAAAATCGAATCTCGGTGATACCGAGTCAGAAAAATCGGCTCTACCGATTTTGTTTTGTACTGCTGAGGACAGTCTCGGTGAAACCGAGTGGTAATTTTCGGTGTGACCGAAATTGCTGCCAAGTTTCTGTAAAGAGTTCTGTGAGTCAAGGTGGTACCGAAACGTTTGGCTCGGTGACACCGAAATCCTTTTTTGCTGAAAACTATATCTAAGGATTTCTTTGTTCAAACCTTTGAAAAATATCTGCATTTTGTGATGACTCAATCCCTTCCACTCTTCTATACTCTATTTCACAGGGTCAGAGATGTCAGATGCTGAAGACAGCCAGAATGATCTCAGAGAGCAAAGTGTTGACATGAGTTCAGGCACTAGTCCTGAGGGGAGCTATGATGATGTTCCTAGCTCTCCTGATCTGCCCAAGGTTGCAACCAGGGCAAGAAGGAAGCTCAACTCAGACGAGGAAGATGAAGACTTTATGCCTGAGGAGCTGTCCAAGAAGGATGATGCTGCCAAGAACACCACTGCTGCTGCCTCTTCATCCAAGAAGAAGAAGGCTATCAGGAAAGAGTATGCTAGCTCAGGGTCAGCAAGAGCACCAGAGAGTGCTAGGGCAACAATGATTGTTGAGCCCTCAAAGAAGTCTATGCCTAAGAAGGCAGGAGAGAAGAAGAAGAGAGAAAGGACAAGATTTGTCAAAGCTAAAGTTCTTCCATCTACTCCAGAGTATCTAGATGAGGAAGAAGAAGAGGAAGAGCCAGCTGCCAAGGCTCCTCCTAAGAAGAAGAAGAAGAAGCTCATGGCTGATGCTATGCCAAAGGCTACCTCATCCAAGGGCACCAAGACTGCCCCCAAGAAAGCTGCTGCAGACAAACCCAAGAGGTTCTCTAGAGAGATACCAGCTTCCAGTAAGAACAAGACCTCCACATTTAGGGAAGCTGAGGATGATGCTATGTCAGCTTTGATGAAGCTGAGACCACACCTTCCAGAGCACAATGCTAGCCACTTGCTTGCTGAGGACATGAAGAAGAGGAAGGACTCTGGTTTGAGAGAATGGAGAGCCATTGATCTATACTCACATAGGAGAAAAACAGCTGTGGACTATAGATTCTATACAAAGGAGCAACAAGATTTCTATGAAACAATCATGATTGATAAGAGCCCTGCCGTGAGTGACATGAGATATGTGGATTGGAAGTACATCAAGGAGAATGAAGATTACTTCCCAAGTGTGCAAGACAACTTTCACTGCATAGGTCTGGATGAGTTTGTTGGCAAGGAATTCACTGCTTGGAATGATGAAATGATCATGCAATTCTACTCCACTGCTCACTTCTATGGAGATGGTAGAATTGTGTGGATGACTGAAGGAGCAAGATATGAATCAATTGTTGAGGAGTGGGCTACCATCTTAGGAGTCCCAGAGGTGGAAGATGGTGACATCAATGTCTACAATGAGCCCAAGGCTAGCCACAATGCTATGAAGAACATGTACAATGAGATCCCTGCTGCACATCTGAAGTCTCACAGGCTAGGATCCATTTACTTCCTCCAGGCTGGACTACGCACTATCAACACCATCTTGAGGCATACCTTGATGCCCAAGTCTGGAGATGAGAAGATGATTCGAGGCTATTCCATCAACATGCTGCTCCATCTAGATCAACATACAAGATTTAGAGTGATGGATATGATAGTGGAGACTGTGAAGAGGGTTGCTGCTGATCAGAAGCGTTCATGTTGCTATGCACCCTACATCCAGATGCTTATCAACTCCAAGCTGGAGAAGCACATCTTTGCTCTTGACAGACCACATTTGCCACTACTGCCAGATCTAGAAGATAACGTTGTGGTGATGGACCCAGATCATCCCACTTCAGCTACAGCACAGGCACATGCAGAGGCAGCCAGAGACTCTAGTTCTCAGGTGCCAAGGTCTAGGAGTGAGCAGATGGATCTCCTACTTAGCTCTGTGCTCAGCATGCAGAAGGACATCAGCGAGATATTGAAGAACCAGGCGAGCCTCTCGAGGATTGTTGACAACAAATTTCACACTCTCAACAACAAGGTGGATGAGCTCACAGTGACTGTGAATGAGCTCAAGAAGGAAGTTGACGCAGTGCCTAGCCCTCATTCTACTGATGATGATGAGGAGGATCGTGTACCTCTCAGGCCTAGCACTCAGTTCACTACTCAGGCTAGATCAGCTACAGTGCCAGCTTCAGAGTTGCGACCTTCTTTGTCAGCACCTGCTACAGCTTCTTCAGCTCCATCAGCTCCTCCAGTTCCTCCAGTTGCTACACCGACTCCGTCCATGACATCTGCCGAAGTCTTCGCTGATGCCATTCTCTCAACTCCTTCATCGGCCACCGGAGGAGATCAGCCCCAGAAACACGATTAGATATATACATTTGAACTTTTTGGTAACTTGTTGCCAAAGGGGGAGAAGATGTATATAGATCTTTAGGCTTCGAGAGAGAGAGCGTTGATTTTTATCGCTTTTCAAAACATTTGATATCTTTTGGTTTGCTTGTGTTAAACTTTGTTGGTGTTTGATCATACACTTGATGTGTATTGCTACTATTTCCTATCCTTGTGATGCTTATGAAATGATCATTCACCTGTGCTTGATTGTGTATGCTATGATATTCATTCTTATTATTCTCGCACACCACCAAGTGGTATGTGACATGAAAGAGTGCCCCATGTACCTAATCGATTGTGCATTTGCATTCAAACGCAAATTCAAAATAATGCACAAATTTAGGGGGAGCTCTTGCTTATCACATACTTCTCAAAGCGAGGATTATATTCATTGATTATATCATATGTCGAAGCTTTGATCTATATGTTGTCATCAATTACCAAAAAGGGGGAGATTGAAAGCACATTTGCTCCCTTGGTGGTTTTGGTAATTAATAACAACATATATGTCATTGAACTAATGTTTCCACTAAGCATATTTCAGGAAAAGTTCAATGATAGGGATGGCAAAAGGATTGTGGAGATACCCCAAGATGCAAGGAAATGGATTGGCAAAGCTTCAAGCAAGAGGACTCTACATTTTACTTTGTGAGAAATCACTTTGAGTCCATAGGAAAGCCAATACTATTAAAAGGGGGTAAGGTACTGTTGGTGAACAAGATGCTCCACGTGCACGAGTGATACTCACCAAAAACACCCACAAACTCTTCCACAAAAGTCTGTCCAAGCCTATCTTGAAAATCGGTGCTACCAACAATTCCCACTCGGTCCCACCGATTCCCAAACTCAGACAGACCCATGCCAAACCCTAGCCCTTCGGTGCAACCGATTCTGCATTGGTGCCACCGAGTTCAGGTTGCCAACTTTCTGGTTAGCTATTTTCAAGTATCGGTACCACCGAGTTTTGTCAATCGGTCTCACCGAGATTTGGACCAACTTCCTGGTTAACTATTCTCAAGAATTGATACCACCGAGTTTTGTGAATCGGTCTCACCGAGTTTTTGGACAAACTCTCTGGTTAGCCATTGTCAAGAATTGGTACCACCGAGAATTGAGAATCGGTCTCACCGAGTTGTGCATTTTGACCATTGGTCATCTAATCGGTACCACCGAGAGTTATGTATCGGTCTCACCGAGATTCAAAAGTTGCTGCCTTTTGGTCACTTCGGTACCACCGAGTTTTATACTTCGGTGTCACCGAGTTGGTCACTTTAGGTGTAACGGTTGGATTTTTGGGGATGCCTATATATACCCCTTCACCACCACCCACTCGAAAGAGAAGCACTCAGAACTATTCCATACTTGCCCCATCCAATTTTCTGAGAGAGAGCCACCTACTCATGTGTTGAGATCAAGCTATTCCATTCCTACCATATGAATCTTGATCTCTAGCCTCCCCAAGTTGCTTTCCACCAAATCAATCTCTTCCACCATAGCCAAATCTGTGAGAGAGTGATTGTGTGTTGAGGAGTCTATCATCTTGAAGCACAAGAGCAAGGAGTTCATCGACATTACCGAGCCTATTACCTTTTGGAGGGTGGTGCCTCCTAGATTGGTTAGGTGTCGCTTGGGAGCCTCCTACTTCGTGTTGTGGAGTTGAACCAAGAAGTTTGTATGGGCAAGGAGATCGCCTACTTCGTGAAGATCTACCCATAGTGAGGCTAGTCCTTCGTGGACGAAAGCCGTTATGGAATAGTCAAGGTTGCTACTTCGTGGACCCTTATGGGTGGAGCCCTCCGTGGACTCTCGCGACCGTTACCCTCCATGGGTTGAAGACTCCATAAACATGGACGTACGATAGCACCACCTATCGGAACCACGGGAAAAATCTTCGTGTCTACAAATTGCGTTTGATCTTCCTTCCTACCCTCTACTACATATGCTTGTTGTTACTTTCCGCTGCTATACTCTTAGACATGCATGTGTAGGGTGTACTTGACTTGCTATCATTGCTAAAATCTGCCAACACTTAAAATTGGGAAAAGGTAGAACTTTTATTTGGTCAAGTAGTCTAATCACCCCCCTCTAGACATACTTTCGATCCTACAACAATGCGACTACCTCTTTTTCCACACTTGTGCCTCAAAGTGGCACCATGTTCATCATATAGAGAGTCTCTTGTTTTGTCACTTTCATATGCTAGTGGGAATTTTTTATTATATAACTTGGCTTGTATATTCTGATGACGGGCTTCCTCAAATGCCCGAGGTCTTAATGAGCAAGCAAAAGTTGGATGCACACCCACTTAGCTTCAGTTGAGCTTCCATACACTTATAGCTCTAGTGCATCTGTTGCATGGCAATCCCTACTCCTCGCATTGATATCTATTGATGGGCATCTCCATAGCCCGTTGATACGCCTAGTTGATGCGAGACTTTCTTCTCCACTTTGACCCCTTTGAAACATACCACCATATTCTATTCCACCTTTATGCTATATCCATGGTTCACGCTCATATATTGCGTGGGTAATAAAAAAGCTGAAGCACATTAAAAAGTACGATCCAATTGTGTGACTTAACACTGTGGTGCTTGACATTTGTATTTATGTGGTGAAGACGGAGCCATGCCATGCTAAAATGAATCGGGGGTGAACATTCTTTAAGGATCATAAATTTTGAAACTTGATGATTATGTTACTTATGTTTATGAATATTACTATGTTGATGTTTATTAATTCATCATTTCTCAATGATCATACCTGCAATAGATTACATGTTGGGTAGCATGTCACATCAAAAAATCCGTTTTTATCATTTACCTACTCGAGGACGAGCAGGAATTAAGCTTGGGGATGTTGATACGTCTCCAACGTATCTATAATTTTTGATTGTTCCATGCTATAATGTTATCATTCTAGGATACTTTTTGGGTATTTATTTACTAATTCGTATTATTTTTTAGCACTAACCTATTAACCCAGTGCCAGTTGATGTTTTCTGCATGTTTTTGGCTTTTCAGGTTTACAGTACCAAACGAAGTCCAATTGCCACAAAAGTTTTGATCTTTTCTAGACCAAAAGAAGATCTGGAAGCTTAGGGAGGAGACCGGAGGCCGCACGAGAGAGGCACCACACATTAGGGCGTGCTCAGGGGGTGGCCGCGCCCTGTTGTGTGGTGGCTCCCCCTGGCGCCTCCAGATGCCCCTCTCTAGCCTATAAATTCTAATATTTCCCAAAAACCCTAGAGAGCCTCTCAAAACACTTTTTCCGTCACCGCAAGTCTTTGTTCCGTCGTGTGCCCATCTGAAGCCCTGTTCCGGTGCCCTGCCGGAGGGGGGATCGATCACGGAGGGCCTCTACATCAACCTTGCTGCTCCCATGGTGATGTGTGAGTAGTTCCCTACAGACCTACGGGTCCGTAGTTAGTACCTAGATGGCTACCTGTCTCTCTCTCTCTTGATCTTGATCTTCAATACAAAGTTCATCGCATCTTCACAGCGATCTATTTGATGTAATCACTTTGTGCGGTGCATTTGTTGGGATCCGATGAATTGTGGGTTTATGTTCAGATTATTCATGAAAAAGATTTGAGTCTTCTCTGAATTCTATTATGATTCTTATTTGCATGATTATTATAGCTTCGTAAATCTCTTCGATCTATTGAAATAGTTTGGCCAACTAAATTGATATTTCTTCAGGGAGAGGGGTGCGTTGTAGTGGGTTCAATCTGGCGGTGCTCTATATCCCAGTGACATAAAGGGACAAGACACATCTTCATATTTTTGCCACTAAGGATAAAACATGGGGTTAATTCATATTGATTGAATTCTCTTTGTCTACATCATGTCATCCTTCTCCAAGCATTACTCGGTTTGTCATGAACTTAATACTTAGAGAGGCAAGCATAGAAGTGCTCTCGACGTGGAGTAATAGTAATAGGTGCAGGCAGGAGTCGGCCTATTTGCTTATGGACGTGATGCCTATATACACATGATCATTGCCGTGAACAAATATTGCATAACTATGTGCTTTTCTATCAATTGCCCAACAGTAATTTGTTTACCCACCGTATGCCTACTACATGAGAGATGCCACTAGGGAAAACTATGGCCCCTGGGTCTATCCACTTATATATTTACAAAAGCTTTCATTACCTTGCTGCCATTATTTATCTTTTATTTTATTTTGCAATTTACAATTATCAACTATCATCTACACACTTCATTTGCTTGCGAATAACGAGTCCAAGGGGATTGACAACCCTCTTGCCCGCGTTGGGTGCAAGTGTTTGCTTCTTTGTGTGCAATTGCTGAAGACGGGGGTTGCATTCTACTCCTATTGGTTCGATAACCTTGGTTCTCACTGAGGGAAATACTTATCTATATTGGGTTGCATCACCCGCTCCTCTTCGCAGAAAACCCAACGCAAATCACAAGTATCACCCGTTCATTCACACAAAGGTTTCAATATTACCCCCGTACTTCTAGAGTGTTGTTTAGACTCTATGATAATTCTTATAATATGAATCTAGAAGAATTTTGTGATGCATGCAAACTTCCATATTGGGGCTCTCTCGACAAACCACAAAAATTTGATTATAATATGTTCCTTGAAAGTCTTTGCGTTGGAGAGGATAGAGGAGTTACACAAGCTAAAATAAAAAGTATTCAATTTCTCTCTATCCGCTACTTTGCATTGTTTAATGGGAAATGTATTGTGGGCAAGCAAGATTGTAGTGCGTTGTGCGCTCCTGACTTGAGCATCATTTACACTGCGGTGACTGGTGATAAACAGTATAACCTTGGGGCAATTGTTGCTCGTAGGCTGCACCTTAACGCGAGTAATGGTGATTTGTATGGAGGAATCTATGCCCCCCGCATAGCTGCAAGACTGGGGATATCACCTCAACCTAACGATCCTATGGTGCCTGATAGATAGTTAGACTTTGAAGCCATGGAGCGTCGTGACTTTACTAAAGACATGGCTCAGGGTTATGATTACAACTTAATATTTAATAAATACCATATTGTCTTTGTTATGTTGACTGCGCCTTCTCTCTTTGATTTTCAGAATAACAAAGATATTACATTCTCGAGGACGAAGCGCATGAGCACAACGCAACGGTGAAGGCTGCTCGCTTGGCTGAGGAGGCGGCAAGGAACGCCTCCACGAGCTATTACTTCAATTATTATCCAGACCAACAGTGGTGATCACCAAGCTAGGCCAAAGCCTAAGCTTGGGGGAGTATGTATTTCTCACCAACATTACATTCATGTTCATACACTTCAACTCAATTGTCGGTATTCATCCTCTTTCATTGTATATCCATGTTAGTTTTATTTTCCCGCTTTCTTCTTGTGTGTTTGAAAAACTTAAAAAAATAAAAATATTTCTCGCTTATTTTCAGTTTTTCTTTCTTGTTTAATTAGTTTGTAGTATTAATAGAAAACCCAAAAAGATTTCCTTTGCATGTTGGGAGCTTTCCCATGTAAATAGTTTTTCTCGTTCTTGTTTTTCCATTGTTTATTTGCTTTCGTCTAAAAACCAAAATCTTCAAAAATATTTTAGTGTGTTTCTCTAAAATTATTTTCCTTTGTTGAGTCATTGAAAGGAGAAGACCACAATGAAAATGTTGAGTGGCTCTCATATGCATTATTGTTGATCTAACAAGGAACCAATATTACCTTGTCTTCTCCTTTGCATACACCGTTTTACAGTTTCCAGCCCAGTCCACGGCACACTTGCACTATTATCATTTTCACATCATTCAGTCATGCAAGTGAAAGGCAATAATGGTGATATTTGATGAAGTGATCGTGGTAAAGGAAGCTGGTATGAACTCTTCTTGTTTTTCGTTTTTGTAAATATTTTTAGCTCATTCGATCTTGATTCAACATATTATGAGTAAACATGTTTATGATGACAATTAGAGATTATAGTTGCTCATGCCATGCTTAAATAGCTAGGAGTTAATAATGATTTATCTTATGTGTCAACATGCATTAAAATGGTTGTGATGTGGTATGGTATCCTCCTCTGAGTAATTCGAGAGGCTGGACTTGGCACATGTGCAAACATGTAGTTGATTCAAATCCAATGTAGCCTCATGATATTTATGTTCAGAGTGTTTATATCCTACTCATGCTACTGTTCAATGTTAATTATTCTTAATGCATGATTATGACCATTTTCGCTCTCTAGCTGGTCGCTTCTCAATTTATTGCTAGCCTTCACTTGTACTAACCGGGAATGCTGCTTGTGCACCAAAAATCTTTAAACCCAAATTGTTCCACATGAGTCCACCATATCTACCTATATGCGGTA
This sequence comes from Elymus sibiricus, assembly GCA_039707655.1. Lineage (NCBI taxonomy): Eukaryota > Viridiplantae > Streptophyta > Magnoliopsida > Poales > Poaceae > Elymus > Elymus sibiricus. Next base: position 442,046,925 of record CM077667.1, on the reverse strand, counting down.
TTACCATGCCGTTCCAAGTAAATTTGCATGTGCCACCTCTTAACATTCAAATAAACATCAATTTTTTTGTGCTCGTACCGTTCATGGAGTGATGGGGCGGTCAGTATCTTCCATGCTAAGTGGGTTATTCTCAAGATGGGCGTTTATTCGCTTGTCATTGCACGAGAGAGGCTGGTAAAAAGGATGCCCAGTCATGCATAATCAAAAATAAATTAAACAAAACTCCCGGGACAGTTGATATGTTGGAGGGCACCCGTGGATTCGGTCAGCCATGGCTTGTGTATGTATGGTGGATGGGAGTAAACTTTATATTACCGCTTGGGAACCGCCAATAATGTGTTTAGCATGGAAGATATTGAAAACCCAGTCGTGACGTTGACAGGAAAACCACACCACCCAAAATTACAATTTCATCTCAGCTTTAAACCATGAGCTCTGGCACCTGTGCAAATCAATGATTCCCTCTGCGAAGGGCCTTTCTATTTAATTTTATGTTATTTTACTTTTTATTCTTGGGTCGTCATCTTCTTGCTAACGCACCAGACCGGAGAGCACTATTTTCATTTTTATGCATTGAGTCTAGTTAATGTTGGATGTGAGCATGACTGGATCTCTTCTACCCTGAATTACAATGTTTAGTCGCTGCTTGAACCTCAGAGGTGCTCTGCATTAATGTTTTGTAGCCTTAGAAAGGGCTAGCGAGATACCATATCATCATATTATATCATGATTGTTTTGACAAATTATTGGCATGTGAGATATTTTATTATTGCTCGCTAGTTGGTTATGCTATTGTCATGAGTGAATATAATAGTTAAGTGTTATCATCGATATGGTTATTTATGATCTATGCTGAAAACCTGAACACTAGCTAAGCATATATCTATGACAACAAGAACAAAAGAGTTTGTAAAAGTTTTCTTTATCACTTTCAGTTTATCAACTAAATTGCTTGAGGATAAGCAATGAGTTAAGCTTGGGGGAGTTGATACGTCTCAAATGTATCTACTTTTACAAACACTTCTGCTCTTGTTTTGGACTCTAATTTGCATGATTTGAATGAAACTAACCCGGACTGACGCTGTTTTCAGCAAAACTTCTATGGTGTTGTTTTTGTTAAGAAATAAAAGTTCTCGGAATTGGACGAAACTTTTTGTGGATTTTGTCTGAAATATTAAAAAAATGGAGCGAAGACCCACCAGAGGGGGGCCACCTGTTGGTGCCAAGCCAACAGGGCGCACCCACCCCCTGGGCGCACCCTGATGGCTTGGGGCCACCTCGTGGCTCCTCCGACCTAATTCCAGTCCTATAAATTCCTATTTCCGGAGAAAAATAAGAGGGAAGTTTTCATCATGTTTCACGAGACGGAGCCACCGCCACCTCCTGTTCTTTCTCGGGAGGGTTGATCTGGAGTCCATTTGGGGCTCCGGAGAGGGGGATTCGTCGCCATCGTCATCATCAACCCTTCTTCATCAACACCCCCATGATGCTCACCATTGGGAGTGAGTAATTCCTCTGTAGGCTTGCTTGACGGTGATGGGATTGGATGAGATAGATCATGTAATCGAGTTATTTTGATAGGGCTTGACCCCTAGTATCCACTATGTTCTGAGATTGATGTTGCTATGACTTTGCTATGCTTAATGCTTGTCACTAGGGCCCGAGTGCCATGATTTCAGATCTGAACCTATTATGTTTTCATAAATATGAGAGTGTTTTGGATCCTATCTTGCAATTTATATGCACCTATTACGTGTCATGATCCGCATACCCCAAGGTGATAATAATTGGGATTCTTTCCGGTGACTGTCATAGTTTGAGGAGTTCATGTATTCACCATGTGTTAATGCTTTGTTCCGGTTCACTATTAAAAGTAGGCCTTAATATCCCTTAGATTTCCTTATGGACCCCGCTGCCACGGGAGGGTAGGACAAATGATGTCATGCAAGTTCTTATTGCAAGCACGTATGACTATATACGAAATACATGCCTACATTACATTGATGAATTGGATCTAGTTATGTGTCGCTCTAGTATGTAACTGTTACATGATTGATGTCATCTAAATCATTATCCATCACAGGTCTACGTGCCTACGCTTTTCATATACTGAATCTTGCTAAGTTACTATTATTGCTACTACTGTTACAATCACTACAAAATTGATGCTATCACTGCTATTGTTACTACTGCTATTTTGCCCTGCTACTAAAACTTTTGCTACAAAGAGATATCCTTGGTGTGGTTGAATTGACAGCTCAACTGCCAAGACCAATAAATATTATTTGGCCCCCCTCGTGTCGAATCAACAAATTTGGGTAAAATACTCCCCTCGAAGATTGTTACGATCCCCTATACTTGTGGGTTATCAGAAGCAGGCACGCGGGTGTGCGGATGGGGCGGCAAAGCCGGACGGCCAGGCCTGAGGCGGGGCGGAGGCGGGGCGGAGCCGGTGCGGCGCGCGACGACGGGGTGGCGCGGGCGTCCTGGGCGCGCGACCAAGGGGGGAGGTGCGTGCGGCGGAGAGGCGCGGGGCGCGATGGCCCGCAGCGCCGTGGGCGCGTGACCGTGGGGGCGGCGCGGGAGGAGGAGGCCACCAGGCGCGGGAGCTTGCTCTAGGAGCTCTTGGTGGCGTTGAGGTTGAGCGAGAGGAGTTCCATCCGGGCGATCGGGAGGCAGGAGCGAGGAGGCCTCGAATGTCGGTTGCGGGCTGTGGAGTCCAGGCGCGGGGTTCGGCCGGCGGGCGTGCTCGGGCAGGGGAGGCAGCAGTGCACCATGGGGCTGCGGTGGCTTCCTCGGGCACAGGCGCCATGGGAGAGGCTCGGGTAGATCTGGGGGCATGTGGTCGCCAGCGGGAGCAAGGATGAGGCCGCAGAGTGCTCTGGCACGGGCAAAGGGGCGCACGGTGGAGGAACTGGAGGGGAGCTCGCTTGTGCCGGCGAGGCAGCGTCGGTCACCGCCAGTGGTGCTATGGCCGCAGAGCTGCGAGGAGGCGGAGGCCAGCCAAGGGCGCGCGCGGGGCATGGTACTGGCGAGCGGACCGGGCAGCGTAATGAGGCAGGGACAACCTGAGGCTTGAGGCAAGGGCGAGCGAAGGGTGGCATGGCGCTCGCACCAAAGCACGACGGTGGATCGGGAGCCTCTCCCCATCGGGTCGAGGGAGAGAGGCTGAGGGTAAACGAGAGAGCGCGAGTAGCCGGGCGATCTCTTCACCAATGGTTCTTCGCTTCTCCTCGGAGAAGCGGCGGAGCGGTTAATTGACCGGCTTGGCATCCGCCCGCACGTGGAGTTTGTGCTCGGCGTACTTCCTTGGCACACCTCACATCTTTGGGAGACCATGCGAAGTTGTCCCGATTCTCATGGAGGAACTCGACGAGTCACCTTCATATTTGCCGTCGAGGCAGGAGTCGATGGTGATGCACTACTTGGGGTTGGCCGGGTTGAGGGGGCTTGCTTGGTGTCCTTGAGTGGCGTGAACGATGCCTCGCTAGCCGATTGGCTAGGCGGAGATGGCATGGCCGGCTGCGCGCTGGTGAGGGCCACGAGCCGGTCGAGCTGGCGCCTCTCTTCGGCGATGACCAGGGACTCGACCAGCCGGCTGCCATCTTGCACGCACTCGATGGACTTCTTGTAGCCGCCGTTGATGGTGATGACGCCCTTGGGACCCGACATCTTCATCTTGAGGTAGGCGTAGTGGGGGGGGGCGCCATGAACTTGGCCAGCACAGGTCGGCCGAGAAGCGCGTGGTAGGGGCTGTTCAAGTCCACCACCTCAAATCAGATTGGCTCGCGGAGGAAGTGGCTCTTTGTGCCGAACAGGACATCGAGCCGGATCTTGCCGACGGGGGAGCAGGGTTGCCCCGGCACGATGCCGTCGTGGTGTTGTGGTGGCTTCCTTGGACAGGGGAGGCAACAGGGCGCCATGGGGATGTGGTGTCTTCCTCGGGCACGGGCGCCATGGGAGGGGCTCGTGTGGATCTGGGGGTATGTGGTCGTCAGCGGGAGCGAGGATGAGGCCACGGAGTGCCCCGACACGGGCGAAGGGGCACATGGTGGAGGAGCTGGAGGGGAGCTCGCTGCTGCCGGCGAGGCAGCGTTGTTCGTTGCCAGTGGCGCCATGGCTGTGGAGCTGCGATAAGGTGGAGGACAGCCAAGGGCACGCGCGGGGCATGGTATTGGTGAGCGTGGTGGGCAGCGCAACGAGGCAGGGACACCCTGGGGCTTGAGCAGAGGGCGAGCGGAAGGGTGGCATGGCGCTCGCACCGAAGCACAGTGGTGGATCGGGAGCCTCTCCCCATCAAGTCGAGGGAGAGAGGCTGAGGGGTAACTAGCGTCTGCGAGCCTATCGCTGTGAGGAGCCCCCTGGGGTCTCTTATCATATGATGCCCAGGGGACAAGGGGGCACTGTAGATGACGATGCGGGCACTGTAGATGATGATGCATGACAAGCGCACATGGCATGTCCGTCGCATCCGCACAGGTCTGACGCGACGTCATGGTTGACTTCGGGCAGTCGGCTGGTCAGAGCAGCCGGCCGTGGGTGCGAGCCAGAGCAGCCGACCAGGCAGACAAACACCTTGTCTGGATCGCTGTCTTGGGACTACCCGGGGTCATCCCCCCGACAAATCATATAGTTGGAGTGGAATCCCTTCATATCAACACATGTGTAGGTGGTTCTCTCTTGGAAAAATGGATATGAAGGTGTATGCTTCGTCCTGGTTGCTCTCACTAAGGGTAGGTGGTGGTGGAGGGGTATAAATAGCCTTCAACAAAAATCCAACCATTACAACTTTATGGACAACTCAGTGAGACTGACATGAAATCTCGGTGAGACCGATGAATGTAAAAGGTTCCAACTTTTCGCTTTTTAGTGGGACCGAAAGAATCCACTCGGTGAGACCGAGTAGCGATGGCTTAAGCAGATTCCCCATTTTAGTAATTCCGATTGGTTCATATCGGTGACTTTGAGATGAATCCAACTTATCATAGAAACTTGGGCACCGCACTTCGGTGGGACCGAATGCCATCTCGGTTGCACCGAGTTTCTAGGGTTTGGCTTATGGCTTTGTCTTGGTTAACTTGGTGGGTCCGGATGATATAGGTTGGATGGGACCGAGTTTGACTTAGGGAATTTTGACAAATTGAATGTGGGAAAGTGGTTGATGGTATTTGGTGGCAAATCTCTAAGCACTTGAGCAATTGAGTCGTCATCAAAACCTCATCCACTCTTAATAGTATTGGCTTTTCCTATGGACTCAATGTGATCATTGGTCACTCAAATGAAAATAGAGTCTTGAAGCTTTTGCCAATGTGTTTCCTTAGCATCTTCAAGGGTCCACAATTATATGTCCTAGCCATGCCAACATTGAACTTTTCCTGAAATATACTTGAGAAAACTATTAGTCCAATGATATGTATGTTTACATTAATTACCAAAACCATCAAGGGAGCATGTGTGCTTTCAGGGTCACGCTCTGGGGTTTTCAAATATTTATGAATATATAGCGTTGAAATTAGGTCAACCCGATCCTCATGGACCCCACAAGCTCACATGATGCACCCTACCCCTGGGGGCGCGTCACTTGAGCTTGCGGCCCCCTTGGGCATCGTTTGGTGCCTCCCCGAAGGTTCTAGGGTCTCTCGTAGTCCAAAAAAATCACTGTTACGTTTCATCATGTTTGGACTTTGGTTGGTACGGTTTTTCCACGAAACAAAAAAAAAGGAAAAAAAGAAACTAGCACTTGGCACTTAGTTAATAGGTTAGTCCCAAAAAATGATATAAAATGGCATATAAAACATACAAGACTGATAATATAATAACATAAAACAATAAAAAAAATAGATACATTAGAGATGCATCACCTTTTCATTGGCAAGTATCGTCTGTTAGATGGACGACACCTGTTGCAACGAAGAGTTGATACGTGATTCCGTTGGTGAATGAGAATTTGCCACGTGAAAAATCGTCATTGGCCGAGGCTGTTAACGGGTATCGGATCCAAAATCGGCACCCGATAGCTTAACGACGACCCGTTAAGGTGGATGCCATGTGTTGGTTACCCTTGAAAAAAACACGGCCATGACGTGCCATTTATCATCACCGAAGGGAACACTTACATGATGATAAATGGATTATTGTCACGAAACACTTCCGTGACAACATAGGTAAGACTATCTTGATTTTGTCATAAAATCGTCATAGATGTACATGTGTGACAGAAAACGTGACCTGCTGTGACAAGGGTGTATCATCACAAATGTTTTTTTGTACTGCTCGTTGTCACATCCTCGTCCTTTTTTTAATACTATCAACATGCCTATGGACTCAATGTGATATTGAATCACTAAAATAAAAACGTATAATCCTTTGGCTTGTCCAACACTCGTCTTTAAGCATTACCTTCCATTTCAATATTGTACCTAGAAGAAGTTTTCTTAAAATATACTTTAAGGTATCATTAGTTCTTTGAGATATGTTGACATGAATCACCAAAATCCACCTTAGGGATTAAATGCAGTTTCAGATACATAATTTGGGGTTGGAGGTTGTATGCATATCGGGGAAGTGCCCACCCAGAGTATTTCCTTCCCTGCCCCCCTATGATCTATCGTCCGTGCCAAGTTTCTCTTCACACGAGGCACCACGACCCCACTTTCAAGATTCTTTCCCATTGTTCTTGGTTTCATGGGACTCGTTGCAGTACCCCCACGTCCTTAGTTGCATCCACCTTCTGCAACATTTGAAGATATCTTAGGTGTCGAGTTACTTCCTCTTCCACGTTGTGAACCTCTTCCTCTGCCCTTGCCTCCAATAGGAGCACGAGGCTAAAATTGTGCATGAGAAACTGACTCCAGCCGAGCAATCATATAGCTACCACATTGCTTATCATTCTCCTCTCAAAATCCATCATCACACTCCTCGTGGCTATGCCCCATTAGGCCGCATACTTTGTAGAAATACAAAACCTTTTCATATTTAACCAGAAGCAATTTACGCCCTTCTCCAATAACATTGAGTGGGGTGAACCGAGTTAAACCCTTCACCATATTGACCTTCGCTCTAACGCACATGTAGCCCCCCTCGTACATCAACATGGTTGACATATGAAAGTCTTCCAATTTGTTTTGCTAGTTCATCAATGACAGACTCATGGCAATATAGCTCTAGGATTTTTATGATCCGTGCCCACAAAAATATGCCATCAAATTTAATATTGGTTGGATCGGTGATTCCATCATGATCCTAGATCATCATCCCCAATCTTGTGAAGATCCAGCGGCCCCTATGGACCACTTTTTTCCCAATCTCCCAAGCTGAACATCCCAAGGATGAAGATATTCTCTCCCGCCTCACGAAACTTTTGGTGTGTTTATGCTCAAGACTCCAAGCAGATTTCAACGTTTCATACAAGGCAGAGGGGCTGAAGGTCTTCCTCGTTATCACCTTCCCGGCCGCAAGGCAACGAGTCGCTTGCTTAAAACTCTTTGCTTCCTCCATGCCAAGTACCACCTCATCAAGTTCTCCATCCTTCAGTTCTAGATGCTGCAACATGTCCTCAAGGTCGGCCTGTTCCTTTCCCCCACCTGATGTGGATCCCTCACCCGCCATCTCGCAACAATTCTCCCGACCGAGAGCTTGTGGTAAAAATGATCGGAGACTCATGGCAGCGGAAGATCGGTAGCCGGAGGACAAAACCTGAGAAACTTAGGGTACACCATGTAACCCTAGTTAGTAGTAGTTTTTTTTATCGATCTGCAGAAGTTATTAGTTTTTTTTGAGGGGTTGCATAAGTTATTAGTATGTGGGCCTACTGTATCTGCTCCACGCCACGCAAAGCCCAAGATATTTTCCGTCAAAGCGCAATACCACACCACCCGGCCCGTCCACGCGCGGCGAGTTGCGTGAGGGACTTGTTGTGCTGGGATCGGACCCACGCAGTCGGCAGACTATTCTGATTTCTGATACGTCGGCCACGAAAACCTAGCCCCCGTCCCGTCCCGTCCCCGCACGCACCACCATCAAAAGCAAGCCCACCGCCCGCATGCCCAAAGGCACGCCTCCACCCGCCGCCTCGTGCCCGACAGACAGATCCACTCCTCCAAATCTACCCTCCGCGAGCGTCCTCGGCGTCCCCTCCGCCAGCGCCCCCCGTCGATCTCCGGCCAGCCCAATCCCCGCCCGGCCGCCATGAATCCCTACGCCGACAACCGCTACGCCGACCCCTCCTCCTACCGCGACAGGCGCAGGTACGTGACCCCCTTACCCAACCCTAGCTCGCGCGTTACCCCACCGAGCTTCCTCGATCCGATCTGACGCGGCTGATTCCTCCGTGCAGCGACCTGGCCGCGGCTCCCATACTCGCCCCGCCGGTCCCCGTGGCCGCCGCGCAGAACCCCTACGCCGCCCCGTACACGCCCATGGCCGCCCCCGTCGGTGGCTACGGCCAGGGCGGCGGAGGCTACGGCGGTGGCATGGGATACGGCGGTAGAGGTAGAGGCGGCGGTGGCGGTGGACCTGGTGGCTTCCGTGGCGGCGGTGGGAGAGGCGGCAGCAACGGGAGGGACGGGCTGGACTCGCTCTCCCTGCCCAAGCCGGACTTCCGGGGCCTTATACCGTTCGAGAAGAGCTTCTACGTGGAGTGCCCGGCCGTGCAGGCCATGTCGGAGACGGAGGTGGCGCAGTACCGTCAGCTCCGGGATATCACCGTGGAGGGCCGTGAGGTGCCCAAGCCTATCCGCTTCTTCCATGAAGCCAACTTTCCAGGTATGCAGTGCTAATTCGAAGCATAGTGTTATTCTAGCTGCGTGCTACTCAAGCTGGGAGTGCTGCAGCATGCCTTGGATGAAGTGAACATGGTTGTATGCCCGTTTCCCTATGTTTGAACAGATTACTGCATGCAAGCGATTGCCAAGTCCGGATTTGTGGAGCCAACGCCTATCCAAGCTCAGGGTTGGCCGATGGCTTTGAAGGGCAGGGACGTGATTGGTATTGCAGAAACTGGATCTGGGAAAACACTATCTTACATACTACCTGGTTTGGTTCATGTTGGTGCACAGCCTCGACTAGGTATGTTCCCTGTTGTTGTGTTCTGTATGTTCTTAAATTGCTGATAGATGTGATCCATCTTGTTGATTAATGATTGCAATGGATGTAGAACAAGGTGATGGCCCAATTGTCTTGATCCTTGCTCCAACAAGAGAACTGGCTGTTCAAATACAGGCAGAAGCTACAAAATTTGGATCATACTCGAGAACTAGAAGCACATGTATCTACGGTGGAGCACCTAAGGGACCACAAATACGTGACCTAAGGAGAGGTATTTAGTACTTCTGCATACTTCGTTTTGAGAATACAATGATTTTGAATCTAACTCTGTTGCCTGTGATCTCTATTGCTAGGAGTTGAAATTGTCATTGCAACACCAGGCCGGTTGATCGATATGCTGGAAGCTGGTCACACAAACCTACGTCGGGTTACATACCTTGTCCTGGATGAGGCAGACCGTATGCTTGATATGGGTTTTGAACCTCAGATTCGGAAAATATTGGCACAAGTATGTACTTCTAAAATTGACTACCAAATCTTATGATTTTGTCCTGTTTCCATGTTTGCTTATGGTATTGCTTGCTTTTGCTGTTGATAGATCCGTCCAGACAGGCAAACCTTGTACTGGAGTGCCACGTGGCCGAGAGAAGTTGAAACACTGGCTAGACAATTTCTGCAAAACCCTTACAAGGTGAGCATGGCTCTGCTGTTGTCATTATTTACATTCCTTTTGTGATCTTTAATTCAAAAAGCACCGATACGGCCAAATCTGGCGTATCCACGTATAAAACGCCGGCGACACGGGGCACATAGGTTGATAAGATCCATCCAGACAGGCAAACCTTGTACTGGAGTGCCACGTTGCCGAGAGAAATTGAAATGTTGGCTAGACAATTTTGTTCATCCTGCCATTAACATTTTACATGTAATTATATGCTATGCTATATGCAGGTAATGATAGGAACAGCTGAACTTAAAGCTAACCATTCCATACAGCAAATTGTTGAAGTTATCTCCGATCATGAAAAGTATCCCAGGTATGTACTACTCACATCCTATCTAGTACACTTAAGTCGCAATTCAGTCTAATAATTACAGGACTGACAATGTGTGTATTTGTTTGCACTTCTTTTCTCACAGGCTAAGTAAGCTTTTATCCGATCTGATGGATGGGAGCCGAATCTTAATATTTTTTCAAACAAAAAAGGAATGTGATAAGGTCACTCGCCAACTTAGAATGGACGGATGGCCAGCATTATCTATACATGGTGATAAAGCTCAGTCTGAAAGGGACTATGTTCTGGCAGAGTTTAAGAATGGGAAGAGTCCTATAATGGCTGCCACAGATGTAGCGGCACGTGGTCTTGGTATGGTGACTTGTTTGAATATTAGGATTATGTTGTAGTTCCAAGTGCTCAGGGATGATAAGTCGGAGGGCTGTTCAGCTGCTTTTGGTTGAGTGAACTGAACTTGTGGGTTGGTGGTGTATGCGAGGTGCTATCAAGTCAGAGGTAGATCATCTTTTCCCTCCGTTTGCCTCACTTGAGCGTAAGCAATTGGCAGTGTTACCAGGGACTTCAGTTTCCATCTATTATGGTGACCAAGTTGTCTACGATTTAGAGACCTGTTAGACTTGTGGGCTTTGCATTTGAGGGAGATCCTTAACTTGGTTTTAAAAATGGCAATGTCCTATTTTGCTTCTGTTAGTTGATCTTTTTAGCATCTTCACTCGAGCAGTTACTATTTAATATGCGTCTTAATGGTTTTCTAACTATCCCTGTAAGACATCTTCTGTAAGCACTTGCTAAATAGTTGTTGCTGTCTTCTTCGGTAAGTACCATCCTTTACATACCTTATAAACTGTTCATCTTGGCTAACTAGTAGGTAGTCCATGTTTTGCATCTTAATAGCCTTCCATCTTTCATTGCATTGATTTCTTGAGATAATATTGGTAATAATTCAGCATGCACATATGCCAACATGCCTAGTTATGCTTGGGTATCTTAATAAGTTATATCTAGATTAAATATGTATTTAGATACAACTTCTCTAATGGCTTGTATCTTAGTGTTGTATCTAGAAGTGCTCTCATTCAATATGTTGTATTAGTTCTCGTGGTTTCGGTACTACGAGCTGTATATCTAGATTAAGATAAGTTAAAATTCTCTTTCCGCATTAAATAGGGTGCCAAACCAGATTTTTTGGCTAGGCGACAAGATTTAGATATAGTACACCATGATGCACTGTGACTGCCCTTATTGGTGTAAAGCAATAAAAGCGCTCATAGACTTGTATAGGCAATCAAGGTAATTGAACTGTAAGGATCTCCCTGCCCCCCCCCCCCCCCCCCCCCCCTAAACTTATTATCTGCTTAATAAGTGCCTTGTCTGTCGGTATCACTGCCAATTGGTCTAAAGATGGTTTGTAGTATTGTCATTCAAATCCTCAAGTTGACCTCTGATGAAGCACCTAAGCATTGCGGCCTGTGTTGGATTGCTGTGGATGACAGATTTGTTCTGGTTCACACGGATATATGTTGGTGTTGGTACATTATTGGATATAAAAGTCACGCCCTGTAAAAAAGGCTGAGAGTTTAAGCACCATCAATTCCACATCCAGCAGTGATTGATACCCAGTTCAGTTCTGCAGCCACTTCGACTTGTGTTAGTTGTAGATGTTGAAAGTGAAGCCTTGTGCAGTGTTCTTTGGATCTTGTCTAAGCCATGTGCTACCTTTCTGTGGAGATCGACAATGTTGATGCCCAGTGTGGTCTGCAGTGGTATTCAGGAATCAGGACTCACATTTATCTTGTTTGTATACTGATGATGGTCTTGTTGACTTTGCAGATGTGAAGGACATTAAGTGCGTGATTAATTTTGATTTCCCGACAACTATCGAAGATTATATTCACAGGATAGGTCGAACTGGCCGTGCGGGTGCTACCGGGATGGCCTTCACGTTCTTCACACATTCCAATTCAAAATATTCAAGGAATCTCGTTAAGATCTTGCGTGAAGCTGGGCAGGTTGTGAATCCAGCACTAGAAGCTATGTCCAAGTCTTCTGGTTCTATGGGAGGAGGTACCCACCCAAATGTTCTCTAGTAAAATGTTGCGTAGTGTGCTTGTTTTGATTCACTATTGCTAATTTATTTTTGTTTTTGTATCCAGGAGGCAATTTCCGGTCAAGGGGCCGAGGTGGATTTGGTGGTGGTGGGTATGGTGGTAACCGTTCTGGATCGAATTCCATTCCGGTACGTAGAAGATACTAAGAATAGAAGATCCATTCTGATGCTGGAAAAGACAGAACGATGAAGTTTTATCTGTATACAATCTAGGCATTAAATTAAATGCATTTTTGGGGGAATTTCTTTGAAATCCTGCTACTGGTAGAAGATCGAAACAAAGTCATTCTTAATATTTTTGTACTGGAGCTCATATGAAAGGAACTCATGTATCAGCAACTATGGAGATTACAATAGTCCTATTGAAACAGTGAACTAAGCATGTATTTTGTGGCTAATTGTCAGAGACTGATTTTGTTTTACTTCTGCATTAGTCCCCCCTGTGTTTGCTTCTGCATTTCTCTGTATACTGAAGGGCATCCCCTTGTTTTCCCGTGTTAGAGCATTTTCAGTTTGTGGAAAATGCGTTTTAAGGGTCGGTTTGAGCTTATGGTTGAACAGACCTCTCAAACTTAAATTACTTGAAACTTTAAAACCGAATATTCATTTATATTTTCCCCATGTCTTTTTCTTTCTCTTGCCCTTTTTCTTTCTCTCGCCTGTGTTCACGGTCAACTAACTCGCTTCTACTTGAAACTTAGGTCATCTCCAACCGCAGATGAGTCCATGCGTCTGAATTCAGAATGTTAGAACTTGATACCTCTGGCCCATCCAAAGCCCACACCTTTCTCACTCCCCCTCCCCCTTTGCTCTTTGCCCTCACCGTCAACCCCGGCCGTCTGTCTTGACCTTGTCGAACCTTCGCCGCTCTATCTGGACACCCGCTTTGCCACATCACCATTGGACTCCTTGTCCGTCCGCCGCCCAAGTACCCCTCGCTCCATGGCGGACACCTGCTTTGTCACATCACCATTGGACTCCTTGTCCGTCCGCTGCCCGGTACCCTCGCTCCATGGCGGACACCATGCCTGACAAGTGTTTGTCCTGTCTTGACCTTGTCGAACCTTCGCCGCTCTATCTGGACACCCGCTTTGCCACATCACCATTGGACTCCTTGTCCGTCCGCCGCCCAAGTACCCCTCGCTCCATGGCGGACACCTGCTTTGTCACATCACCATTGGACTCCTTGTCCGTCCGCTGCCCGGTACCCTCGCTCCATGGCGGACACCATGCCTGACAAGTGTTTGTCCAAATGTCATAGGGCGTTGAGAATTTTTCCTTTAATGCAAACATGACAGATTCAGATGACGGGTACTTATACACCAACTTCATGGATTTGTCCTCATCATATAAGGACATATATGAGGATGAAACAATGATGATGTAAACGGTCCTTGCAGACGCGGAGCATGCAGATGAGCATGTCCTAAATCAAAATAGGGCATGCATATGGGGGCATTTGACATTGATGGACGACTACTTTGCCTTCAAAGTCGTATTCACGGACAATTTTCGTTGATTGATACATCTCAAACGTATCTGTAATTTTTCAATGTATCATTCTATCTTTTTATCATTTTGGCATTGTTTTGACATCATTTTTTATTATTTTTCTGGACTAACTATTAACTCAGTGTGCAATGCCGTTTTCTGCGTGTTTTTGGACTTACATGGAAATCAATTTTATGGAGCTCTAAAAATCACGAAAAAAAAATCTAGAAGGGCCCAAGCCCCACCGAAGGGAGTGAAGCTTCTAGGGGCCCAAGCCCCACCGAAGGGGAGCCATGTGGGCCCCATGCGTCCAGAGCACGCGGCTAGGGAGGAGGCCGCATGGTGGACCCATGTGGGTCCCATGGGACACCGTTCCACCGTCTCTGGACGCCTATATTTTTTGTTAGCTCCAAAAACCCTAACCATCAAGGAGTTTTTTTGTTTTCACCGCCACACCTCTCTACTCCACGGCGATATAATTTGGAGGCCTTTTTCGGTACCCTGCCGGAGGGGAAAATCATCACGGTGGCTGTCTCCATCAGCTTAAAGGTCACCATGATCGCCCGTGAGTAGTTTTCTTTGGACTATGGATCCACAGGAGTAGGTAAGATGGTTTTCTCTTCCTTACTTCTCAATACAAAGATCACATGAGCTGCCCTATCTGATGTAATATGTTGGTGTGTTTGTTGCAAAGTGATGGGTTATCACTTTATGACCAGATCCATCCATGTTTTTTTAGATCTATTTGATCTCTTTACTGCATAATTCTCATTCATATATGCTCTCTGATCTATTTGCCTTTTTTGGCCAAGTTTGTTGAGTGATCTCCAAAAAGGAGTTGTGTATGATAGTTGAGTACAATCTTGCAAGTAATCTACCACATTAACATAACATGAAAAAAGCTTGTATTTGTTGTCGTCACTAGGGATAAAATGCTAGCGTAGTTGTCTTTTGAACACATGGTGAAGACAATATGTCATCTATTTCATGTCATCATACTTAATGTAATACTCTGTTTTATTACTTAATACTTTAAGATGCATGATAAATAACAATTTTGGGTGGAATATTAACTATAGATGTTGTTGGATAGCGCTCTATGTATAGATGTTTGGACGTGATGCTCATAGGTAGTTATGTATAATCATAATCATAAAAAACACAATTTAATCGATGCACAACCGTAATATGTTCACCACACCAGACACCATGCTATATTTTGGAGAGAAACCACTAGTGAACCTATGGATCCCGGTCCATTCTTCTTCCCATTTCTTCCAATCTCGATCAAAGCCCTTTTACAACTATTACTTTTACTTTTTTTTGCAATCAATCTTTCGTACACACTTCCATTTAATCCTTTTAACTAGCAAGACTCACAATCTTGCTAGTTTCGTTGGGGGCCAGAATGTTCTATATTTGTGTGTGCATGTACTTATCATTGGTTGCTTAATAAAGTCCTACTGGTTCGATAAACGTTAAAGTCATCCACTTTGTGTAAAACTTAATGCTTGCTATAAACCCTTGCACTTGGGGTCCCAACACTTTCCTAGTTAAGATGAAGCACACTTTTGAATGCGGAAAAATGTTTTCAACCGCCTTTACAATGGTGTACAAGCCTATGATGACTACTTCATATTGAATAAGGATGCCGTTGGAAGAATTGGATTATCTGGTTACCAGAAGTCCACGGCTGCATTGAGGATGCTCGCCTATGACGTAGTCGCAGATTCATGGCACGAGTACCTCCAGATGTCTGAAATCACATGCAGAGTTGCCATTGTTAGGTTTGCTTCTATACGATGGCGAAGGTGTTTGGACCGCAGTACTTGAGAGAACCAACTATCGCAGACACCAAAAGGCTCACTTTTCCCAAAGGCAAGAAGGAGCTAGAAAAGTCATGGGGAGGGCATTTGACAGGTATGCTCGAATCCTTTGATTGCATGCACTAGAGATGGATGAACTGCTCATATGCTCTACAAGAGCAATATCAGGATTCAGGGCCATGTTAAGAAGCCCATCATTATTCTTGAATCAGTTGCATCAAAAGATGAACTGTCGTAGACACCAAAAGGCTCATAGCACCCATGAAACAAGAGGATGACAGCTATGCTCGAATCCTTTGATTGTATGCACTGGAGATGGATGAACGCTCATATGCTCTACAAGAGCAATATCAAGTTTCAGGGCCATGTTAAAAAGCCCATCATTATTCTTGAATCAGTTGCATCAAAAGACCTCTGAATTTGGCATGCTTTCTTGGTTATGCCCGTGTCTCACAATGAGATCAACATGCTACATCGGTCTCCATTGTTTGCTACGTTGACCGAAGGACAAACTCCACCATGCAACTATACCATCGATGATCATGATTACCATGAGCTACTATCTAGTTGATGGTACCTATCCTCCATGGGCGACCTTCATCAAGACACCTTTGAGCCTGTTGGCCAGAAAAGAGCTCACTTTGCCCAAAGGCAAGAAGAAGCTAGAAAAGTCATGGAGAGGGCATTTGAAGTGCTCCAATATCGTTTTGTAGTTGTTCGAGGACCTGCAAAAATATGAGACCCAAAGATATTGTGGGAGATGATGACATCTTGTGTGATCATGCACAACATGATTGTGGAGGATGAGGGTGAAGAAGCTGTGGAGGTCTGGAATTTAAGAACATGAGATCCTATCAAACTTCCAGCTCAGAATCCAGTCACATTTGAGGAGTTTGTTCAAATGCATCAACAAATTCGGTATCGAGGAACTCATGAGCAATTTAAGAATGATCTGATTAAGCATCTGCGTGTGATTAAAGGGGACAACTAGAACATAAGTTGAATTTAAGTTTGACTATTTTGTTTTAGCACTTAATGTTTGAATTGTAATACTAGTGTTGCATTTTAATATTTTCACCACTCAATGAATTATGCTCACCTACAGTTATTTTGAGTGCCCCACTGCCGCTAACTTTATAAAAGAGAAAAGACGGGCAGGCGCTTGATGGACATGGTCGGATGCCGACTTTCGTATCGGTGTTCGGGGACATGTCCATGGACGGATAGTCAGTCCCATTTGGGAACGCTGTTGGAGATGCCCTTCGAGCATTTCTAATCGATCCCCTAAAAAAGAGCGGAGTATCCGGCCGAGTAAACCTTAGTGGAGTATTTATACTCCACTAAGTTTTGGTCGGTTCTAGCCGATCCCCTAAAGTTAGCGGAGCAAAACGTAAATTTGCATAATTTCAACCTATTTTGAACCAAAATTTGCATGCATTTAAACATAAATTCAACATAGATAGTCTTGACAACCGAACATTAAACATAAATTTAAAACGACACTAAAAACTACTCAACGACCATAGTAGAGGTCGAGCCAATCCTTCCTCGTCAGGGCACCCTCGGTGAGAGCCGGGTCTGGGCCGGTGTCGTCGTCGTCACAACCGGGGTAGATCCCCCCGCCACTCCTCGATGTCGAACTCCTCCTTGCCGTCTTTCTTGCCGTTCTCCTCGCCACCTTCCACCCATTGTCAGCTCATATCGCTCGCTCCGCCACCATGAGCTCTGGGTGCTGTCGGCGGAGGTCCTTCATGTACGCCTCGTTGTCGGCCTCCGCCTCGAGGCGCTCCCTTGCCTCTCGGTACACCCGCGCCATCTCGACGCTCACCACCCCTAACTCCGGTGGGATGTGGTCGACGGGCGCCGTTGTAACGAACTTGCCACCGGTCGTACTCCATGGCCGCGAGCTCCGCCGTGTGGAACGAGCCGATCTATTTCTATTGGTGGGTCTCCCAGTCGGTGATCTCCGCCACCCACATCCCCCACGAGCGTTGCCGGACGCCGAGGTAGGTCCTCGTCGGCATACGCGGCGGAGGGAGCTCCGGGAAATCAGTGAATCGGGTGGGGGCGGGCGGATCGGGCTCCCAACGACAGCTCGAGGATGCACCGGCGGACGTCGACCCGCGGGCGCCGCGGCGCTGATCCACACTGTGGATCGCGGCGGGGACCTCCGGCCACCGCGTCCGGCCATTGGGAGGAGAGGGGACGGCGGGGAAGGGCGGGGTACGCGCCGACGGCAAGGCGAGGTGGAGAAGAGGAGGCACATGAGAGGAAGCGAGAGGAAGAGAAGTATTACTCAGCCGCCTCGAGCCGGAGTAAATATACTCGTGATATAGGGATCGAAGTAATTTTTTTACTCCACTAACCTGTTTAAGGGATCGGCTAGGTGCAACATAGAGGAGGAAAACAAAATTATACTCCTATATGGTCGAATGGGAGATCGGTTAGAAATGCCCTTAGCACTTCAACAATGCTACCATGGTTTAGAGCATCTCTAGCAGACCCTTTATATTGCAGACTTATAGCGCATTTACAGTTCGCGGATGTCTTCGGATACGGGCCGAAAACAGCCGCGATAGAACAACAACCGCATATGAACCCGCACAATTTGAAATCACACATTCGTATGAGAAATTGAACTAGTTCAGTAGAACTACTAGCACTTGATCATCTTAAAAAGTCATACAAAGTAGAACTTTTACAACTAATATTTGGAGGAGCAGGCACCACTGTAACCCTAAATACAAAGTTGCGCTCACCGGAGCCGGGGGGATTGCGGCGGCGAAGGAGCTCAGTCCTCGTCGTCGGAGATGAGGTTGACATAGACCTCATCCTGCTTCTTGGCTACGAGGCACCACTCTTCCATGTTGGCCGCGAACTCCTGCGCCGCCGCGATCCCTTGCTCAAGGAAGATTCTGTTGATGTCGGCGTCCCGTCGACGACGCTGCTCTTCCTCCGCCTCCTCCCGCGCAGAGCGCGTGACGATGGCGGCCTCCATGATGCCCGCCTCCCTCGGGGGGAGGTAATCCTCCGGCCCGATGTCACCCCGCCGCTCCGGCTCCCTCTTCACCATGCGGAGCGGCGGGAGCTCCTCCGGCTCTCTTTTGAACGGCGTGAGCGGCGTCCGCGAGCTCGAGGCACCGGCGGAGGAGCTGCCAGCGGTAAAGGAGGCGGAGGAGAGCCCGCGGCGGAGGAGCGCATGCTTGCGGTCGCATTCCTCCGTCTCGCGGCAGAGGAGCGACGACAGCGGCGAGAGCCCGTTGTTGGTGTACCTACGGGTACTCCTTTTCCTCGCGGCGTCGGCAGTGACGCACCGCCTCCGCTCGGGGTCTTCGCCACCGCCGGCGCCGCGGCCCGCCGACCACCATCTGCGCCACATCGAGAGGAAAGAGGGGGAATTGAAGTCGTCGTCGGTGAGAAATCGAGAGGGGGATTGAGAATTGCGGCGGCGCGCGGATAGGGTTTCGACCTGTATTTCAGCTGCAACCCCTTACATATACTGCGGGGGGGGGGGGGGGGGGGGACACTGTAAAAAAAATACGGGCCGAGCGACTATACGGGCTCTGGTCTGGCACAAAAAAGGGACCCGTATAGTTGCCGGATTTTTACGAACCGCCCGTTTGAAGGGGTCTGCTAGAGATGCTCTTATCGTGATCATGCATGTCACTTAACTTGGTGACTATTCTGTACCAGATCCTACGTTCGACGGGGCGCATCTTTCTGTCCTTCCTAACGTAGTGCAGGGCGAGACGCAAGTATATATTCCCACTCGCAAGAGATAAGTTTATTCTTACATGACTGGAGCACTCTGGAAGGTGACCTACAAGACATGAGCATCGAGACGTGTCTGTTGGCAGCTCTCGTTGCTAATCACCAGGTTATTTTCCGTTCTTCTTCTTCGAAAAAACCTAAAGTTTGTAACAAATTCTCTTACGAGTTGGAGAGACTAACGCTAAATCAACTAAGAGATTTAGGTTTCCCGCAAAAAAAAAAAACTAAGAGATTAGGCAGCTGAACTGCCAGTTTCTCAAAATAAATCAACTAAGAGATGAGAAATGTTTAGTTCATCATGATAGACCGATGGTTGCCAATGCAAGCTACTAGATCGATCAGAAGCAACATAAGAGAGGAAACGGTACGCCAGGGAAATAGCCTTTGATTCCTGGGTGTATATACAATTCATATGAAAAAGAAAATTTAACAATTAGAAAAAAGTCAAAAAAGTTTGGAAGTTTCCCTACAATAAACTTGACTTTCATTTGCACTAGTACCCCCCGCGCCCCCGTAAGCTAGGGATGGGAAAGACAATTTAACAATTTAAAAAATCAAAAAAGATTGGAAGTTTTTCTACAATAAACTTGACTTTAGTTTGCACTAGTATATAATTTTTCACGAATAGAAAACTAGCGTTCATTTCAGAGGGAAAAAAAAAATTTATTTGCTACTATAGGTCACTATTCACACTATTTTGATTTTTGATCCATTTTTTGGGTCTTTTTTTCTTAAAAGAAGTCAACATGATTTTTTATTTTTGTGGAATTCTTTTTACCAGTGCAATGGACGGTCAAGATTATTTCAAAAATATTCAGAAATGGTTGATTTTTTTATTTAATTACTTAATTGGTTTTTCATATATGTTGTATATACACCCATTGACCAAAAGTTCCCCTCCCTGTAAGCTACTGCTAAAATAGGCTAAAAGTTGCAATATCCTCGTAAGGGGGAGAACTCAGGGTTTCTAAATTTCAAAACTGAAAAAACCAAAATTTTGGTTAGGTCTGGTTTTTTCGGTTCGGTTTTCGGTTTCCGGTTTGGTTTTGCACACCCTGAGGGAGAACACAACATATCCGTGTGAGCCGTTAATTAGTTCTTCTTCCCAATGTCCAACTGAAACGTAAAAAGGGCACCAAAGCCGCCAAGGTATCGATCCTCCTGGCCAAAATTCTCGAGAGGCTGCTAGAAAGTGAAGGAGGAAGGCAGAAAGCAGTGTGCAGATGCGTCTTTCGCGAGCAAATTCCCTGCCCCGCTCATGCACCGAACCACGCTATAAAAGCGCAGCTCATCCCACGACATCCTGCACACAACTCGGGTCCTGCAACGCACGAACATACGTACACAAACCCAAGCACAAACCCAACGCACGAACATACGTACACAAACCCAAGCACTGTAAAAAAAATACGGGCCGAGCGACTATACGGGCTCTGGTCTGGCCCAAAAAAGGGACCCGTATAGTCGCCGGATTTTTACGGACCGCCCGTTTGAAGGGGTCTGCTAGAGATGCTCTTATATCGTGATCATCACTTAACTTGGTGACTATTCTGTACCAGATCCTACGTTCGACGGGGCGCATTTTTCTGTCCTTCCTAACGTAGTGCAGGGCGAGACGCAAGTATATATTCCCACTCGCAAGAGATAAGTTTATTCTTACATGACTGGAGCACTCTGGAAGGTGACCTACAAGACATGAGCATCGAGACGTGTCTGTTGGCAGCTCTCGTTGCTAATCACCAGGTTATTTTCCGTTCTTCTTCTTCGAAGAAACCTAAAGTTTGTAACAAATTCTCTTACGAGTTGGAGAGACTAACGCTAAATCAACTAAGAGACTTAGGTTTCCTGCAAAAAAAAAAAAAAAACTAAGAGATTTAGGCAGCTGAACTGCCAGTTTCTCAAAATAAATCAACTAAGAGATGAGAAATGTTTAGTTCATCATGATAGACCGATGGTTGCCAATGCAAGCTACTAGATCGATCAGAAGCAACATAAGAGAGGAAACGGTACGCCAGGGAAATAGCCTTTGATTCCTGGGTGTATATACAATTCATATGAAAAAGAAAATTTAACAATTAGAAAAAAGTCAAAAAAGTTTGGAAGTTTCCCTACAATAAACTTGACTTTCATTTGCACTAGTACCCCCCGCGCCCCCGTAAGCTAGGGATGGGAAAGACAATTTAACAATTTAAAAAATCAAAAAAGATTGGAAGTTTTTCTACAATAAACTTGACTTTAGTTTGCACTAGTATATAATTTTTCACGAATAGAAAACTAGCGTTCATTTCAGAGGGAAAAAAACAAAATTTATTTGCTACTATAGGTCACTATTCACACTATTTTGATTTTTGATCCATTTTTTGGGTCTTTTTTTCTTAAAAGAAGTCAACATGATTTTTTATTTTTGTGGAATTCTTTTTACCAGTGCAATGGACGGTCAAGATTATTTCAAAAATATTCAGAAATGGTTGATTTTTTTATTTAATTACTTAATTGGTTTTTCATATATGTTGTATATACACCCATTGACCAAAAGTTCCCCTCCCTGTAAGCTACTGCTAAAATAGGCTAAAAGTTGCAATATCCTCGTAAGGGGGAGAACTCAGGGTTTCTAAATTTCAAAACTGAAAAAACCAAAATTTTGGTTAGGTCTGGTTTTTTCGGTTCGGTTTTCGGTTTCCGGTTTGGTTTTGCACACCCTGAGGGAGAACACAACATATCCGTGTGAGCCGTTAATTAGTTCTTCTTCCCAATGTCCAACTGAAACGTAAAAAGGGCACCAAAGCCGCCAAGGTATCGATCCTCCTGGCCAAAATTCTCAAGAGGCTGCTAGAAAGTGAAGGAGGAAGGCAGAAAGCAGTGTGCAGATGCGTCTTTCGCGAGCAAATTCCCTGCCCCGCTCATGCACCGAACCACGCTATAAAAGCGCAGCTCATCCCACGACATCCCGCACACAACTCGGGTCCTGCAACGCACGAACATACGTACACAAACCCAAGCACAAACCCAACGCACGAACATACGTACACAAACCCAAGCACTGTAAAAAAAATACGGGCCGAGCGACTATACGGGCTCTGGTCTGGCCCAAAAAAGGGACCCGTATAGTCGCCGGATTTTTACGGACCGCCCGTTTGAAGGGGTCTGCTAGAGATGCTCTTATATCGTGATCATCACTTAACTTGGTGACTATTCTGTACCAGATCCTACGTTCGACGGGGCGCATTTTTCTGTCCTTCCTAACGTAGTGCAGGGCGAGACGCAAGTATATATTCCCACTCGCAAGAGATAAGTTTATTCTTACATGACTGGAGCACTCTGGAAGGTGACCTACAAGACATGAGCATCGAGACGTGTCTGTTGGCAGCTCTCGTTGCTAATCACCAGGTTATTTTCCGTTCTTCTTCTTCGAAGAAACCTAAAGTTTGTAACAAATTCTCTTACGAGTTGGAGAGACTAACGCTAAATCAACTAAGAGATTTAGGTTTCCCGCAAAAAAAAAAAAAAAAACTAAGAGATTAGGCAGCTGAACTGCCAGTTTCTCAAAATAAATCAACTAAGAGATGAGAAATGTTTAGTTCATCATGATAGACCGATGGTTGCCAATGCAAGCTACTAGATCGATCAGAAGCAACATAAGAGAGGAAACGGTACGCCAGGGAAATAGCCTTTGATTCCTGGGTGTATATACAATTCATATGAAAAAGAAAATTTAACAATTAGAAAAAAGTCAAAAAAGTTTGGAAGTTTCCCTACAATAAACTTGACTTTCATTTGCACTAGTACCCCCCGCGCCCCCGTAAGCTAGGGATGGGAAAGACAATTTAACAATTTAAAAAATCAAAAAAGATTGGAAGTTTTTCTACAATAAACTTGACTTTAGTTTGCACTAGTATATAATTTTTCACGAATAGAAAACTAGCGTTCATTTCAGAGGAAAAAAAACAAAATTTATTTGCTACTATAGGTCACTATTCACACTATTTTGATTTTTGATCCATTTTTTGGGTCTTTTTTTCTTAAAAGAAGTCAACATGATTTTTTATTTTTGTGGAATTCTTTTTACCAGTGCAATGGACGGTCAAGATTATTTCAAAAATATTCAGAAATGGTTGATTTTTTTATTTAATTACTTAATTGGTTTTTCATATATGTTGTATATACACCCATTGACCAAAAGTTCCCCTCCCTGTAAGCTACTGCTAAAATAGGCTAAAAGTTGCAATATCCTCGTAAGGGGGAGAACTCAGGGTTTCTAAATTTCAAAACTGAAAAAACCAAAATTTTGGTTAGGTCTGGTTTTTTCGGTTCGGTTTTCGGTTTCCGGTTTGGTTTTGCACACCCTGAGGGAGAACACAACATATCCGTGTGAGCCGTTAATTAGTTCTTCTTCCCAATGTCCAACTGAAACGTAAAAAGGGCACCAAAGCCGCCAAGGTATCGATCCTCCTGGCCAAAATTCTCGAGAGGCTGCTAGAAAGTGAAGGAGGAAGGCAGAAAGCAGTGTGCAATAGCATTTTTCTTTGTTCGGTCGCAAGGCAGGGAAATGGATTCCCTGCCCCGCTCATGCACCGAACCACGCTATAAAAGCGCAGCTCATCCCACGACATCCTGCACACAACTCGGGTCCTGCAACGCACGAACATACGTACACAAACCCAAGCACATTGGTAACATCGCAGTCGATCGGCATGGCGCACTTCCAGGAGGTGGACTACTGCTCGGAGGAGGTGAGGGCGGTGGGCAACCCGGCCCGCCGCGGCGGCGGCTTGCAGGAGCACATCGTCAAGGAGACGTTCGTGCAGGAGTTCGACAAGGCCGGCCGTCGCCACGGTCACCACGGCCACCACGGCCGCGGCTCCGGCCACTTCGAGGTGCGCGAGAGCAGGCTCGAGGAGGACATCAACACACGCACCGGCGAGTTCCACGAGCGCAAGGAGAACTTCGTCGTCAGGGCCGACGACTGAGCTTACGTTGTGCTGGTTACACGTACCCATCATACTACGATGTGTACGTATGTAAGCATGTGTGATGTTGCGCACGGTCGTATAGCGTATGCAGGCGTGCGTGTTTGGCGGCCATCAGCCCCTACCGCGCGCGCGTGCAGCGCTTAAATAAGCGCTAATCGTGACCTACAAGGCTACAATAAAGCTTGATTGGTACGTATTACTCTGGTTCCAGTCTCTTGTGTTAGAACCTGTCAGTGATGGCAACAGATCACAAGGGGATGATACTGAGCTATAACCGTTAGCAACTTAGCATCATGATGATTCTGAAAAATAAAGGGAACGCCATAGCCATTAGCTAAGACGTCTACAAATTTTACAAGCGGATGAACCATAAGGTTTAGGTATTCCTGACCTTCAGGATGTCAATATGTGCCTACTAGGGTCCTGGATTAAAATAATTATTCAATAGAATCAATCATGTTACTTTGGTTTCTCATCAAGAACTGCTCCGGTGTAATAAAACTCCTCTTTCTTTTCATTCTGTCGGTAGTTTGGTGTACTGAAAGACAGACTCGGACCAGCGCAAGGAGCTTATGAATTTTCGGTACTACCATTAATATTTTTGCGGGTAATACTACCATTAATTTGAACAAGTTTCTTACATATTCTGGCATTATCACCACTTTTTGTTTTGTGGATGTATTAACTGTTCATCTCTATCGTATAGAAAATCATGGATGTACACCATTTATTTAATTTGTACAGCTTTCAAGTAAGTGTGCATTTTATTTTATTTTGTTCGGTAAGCAACAAGTAATACTGCATTTTATTTGGACTCATTTGGTAAGCAGCAAAGCAACTTACCACTACAACACACACATCTATATAACATCTTGTTGTCGCATTTTGAGCTGCCACTTATCTTTCAAACCACAGGTCAACAGCCAGTACAAATAGACAACCGAGAGAGCATATACTTCTACAGTTCTACTGACATAGGTTTGCTATATATTTTCATTCCACTTCTTACCCTGATGGACAACATATGCATATCTTATCCAGGATGCCACCTAATTCTGCAAACAATAATGTTCCATGTTCTACCGCAGCTTCAATAAGAAAGAGGAGTTTGCAGAATTTTCGGTACTACCATTAATACTTATTTTCTTACCTGTTTTAAGGCGGATAAGTGGGCGATAAAGAGAATTGACAAGATCTGCAGAAACTTCTTGTGGACTGCGGATGAGGAGGCGAGCGGGAGCAAGTGTCTCGTCAATTGGAGGAGAATCTGTGCCCCCAAGAAGGTTGGCGGCCTCGGAATCAAGAACACCGAATGCTACAGTAGAGCGCTTCGGCTGAGATGGGCTTGGCTCGAATGGAGCGATGACTTGAGGCCATGGAGGGGAGCTAACATCCCCTGTGATGAGATGGATCGGCAACTATTCTCCGCATGCACCCAGATTACCATTGGCAACGGCGAGCGTGCTCGGTTCTGGTCGGATCGTTGGCTGCATGGAAATGCCCCAGCCACTATTGCCCCTGGTTTGTTCGCACTTGCTCGAAGGAAGAAGCTAACTGTCAAGGAGGCTCTACTGGAAAACCGCTGGATGAAAGGATTACAGCGCATGGATACTGAGTTGCTGCTGGATCAATTTATTTGTCTTTGGGAGCTGCTGCGGCCAATATCTTTGTCCACTGAGCCGGACTCCATTCGTTGGTCGCTTACGGCGGACGGATCCTACTCCGCGGCCTCTGCTTATGATGCGCAGTTCTTGGCTCGAATTGACCGGCCTCTCCTGCACAAGACCTGGAAGATCAAGGTCGAACCGAAGGTAAAATTCTACATGTGGCTGTTACTCCAAAACAGAAACTGGACGACGGATAGACTCCAGATTAGGGGCTGGACCCATTCCGAACGCTGCGTGCTGTGTGATCAAGTGGTTGAATCAGCGGCTCATCTCACTCTGGGCTGTTCCTTCGCTCGGGAGGTTTGGCACGGCTTCTCCAGAACTGATGCCGATGCGTCCAGTCTTGCCTCGAACACCGCATCCATTTCTGACTGGTGGCGCAAGACCCTGGGCCTTGGTAGGCTACAGGCTACCAGGAAGCAGGTCACAACCGCGGCATATGTGGCTTGGAATTTGTGGAAGGAACGAAATCGGCGAACTTTCGAAGGCAAAAGGTGTTCTCCTGAAACCGTCGCGGCCATGGCAAGAGACGAGATTGCTCTTTACTGGGAGGCTTTCACTTGAGGATTTTGCTTTCCTTCTTTTTTCTGCTCTCTTTTTCTTGTTCTTCTCCTGTTTTCCTCTTACTCTGAGTTGTGTGTGCTCTGCCTGAACCCATGCTGGGTCCTTGGCATTGTTCTGTACAATACTTTGGGACTTTGGCTCCCTTTCCCCCTTCTAATATGAATTGGCAGTGCTCCTGCCGTTGCCCGTCAAAAAAAAAATAAGAGAAGCTCAAAAGAAATACACAGATGCACTTGCAAATATGAAGAGCATGAAAGACCCAGATGATGTACTAGCCCTTTGTGCTGCTGATTGTACAGAGCCTACCTTTCCTTAGATGAACAGGGACTCAGGGAGGCAACCTCCCCGGTCCATTTCTCATAGAAAAACGAAACCAGCTTGATACAAAGGTCTCAGCCCAAGGCTGCCATGTTTGGCAATAAAAGACAGAAAAAGTAAAAGCTAGGATCTACATGGTGGTGCTCAACTAGACTATTTCCCACCAAACATCACAGGGAATGGGAGCAAGACCTCCTAGATTTCTTTGACAGCGTCGCCTCACGGGACGGAGACCAACAGTCCAGAGTAGAGGCTGGACTTGTGAACGCCAGCTTCAGATCCTTCCCAGGTGCATGGTCAGGGGAATTGGAAAACCAAATTGACGCCAAATGGTGGAAAACCAAGCTGAACCTACTTTATCAATGAAATTCTCCATTCACCAAAAGCAAAATTCTAATGACCTCACTACTATAAGTTTGCCATTAAGAAAGAACCGTGCATCATTCTTTCGTTCAACCAGTCCTTATAACCCTCTAATTTCATTTGTTGACGGATGTGGACCGAGGTGGCGATAGCACGAGTATGTACCGTGATTTTTTATCTTGGGCTTGCAATAGAACAAAGAACACGACTATTTCTCTCTTGATTGATGAACTAGATCCAAAACAGAAAATCACACATCAACCAAAACAGAAGTACAAGAATCATGCCCACAAGAGATGCTGAGTAAGGCTGTGTCAACAGCCTGCAACGAGGAAGAAAGAAGCCGTGTCGTTCATTTTCTAGGAGCCCATCCTGTTTAAGTACCCCCTCTGTAAATAAATATAAGATCGTTCAGAGGGAGCACATGCAAGTTACCTACCATACCAAGAATCTCACTAGTAAAAAACCATCGCAACAATCAACAACAGAAAAATACGATTCCTTGTCATCCAAAAGCTTATAGATCCCATGATAACATAAGCATACACTGAAATTCCCGAACCATGTCTAAGATATGTAAGTAAATTCCAAATGTCAAAATTTTGGAGTGATCGGTCCATTCTTCTGACTTTCTAAAACAAACGGTATGTAAACTATGAAGTATAAACTTCAATTGTCAAATACAGAAACACAACAAATTCTTCAGAAAAATGCCGTCATGATCATTTGTTCACGCCAAAGTGCTTGCATGGGGCCGCAGCGTACCTATGCCTCGCCAGTACCGTCGCCCGCCCCCCTCACGGCAACAGCCATGGGATCAGCATATGGCGGCTGCGGGGATGCAATCCCGGTCAAGAGGTCGACGAAGCTGCAGAGCGGCCAGGTCATCTCCAGGAAGGCCAGCTCGTCCTCGGTTATTGGCAACACCTGCTGCTGGACGATGGGCTTCTGGAGTAGGATGGTGCCGGCAATGGTGACCATGCTGAGCCTCTTGGCCTCATCTCTCAGCTGTGGGTCCACGGGCACGAAGCCAAACTTCTTCCATGTGTCCACTACCTCGGCCACCGCCGAGATCACCAAATTCTCCACCTGCACCGATTCTAGCACCTGACGACACAAGAGATGCACATGCATCAGTGCAAAACTTACAAATGATATAATAGATGGAGGAACACATGTAGTGTTTCGTGCATCTCTGTGTGTGTGTGTGTGTGTTGTGGCAACCTTGTCGATGGCATTGACAAGGCGGCGCATCATCCCTTGTCTATGGTACACTACTAGGAAAAGGGCTGCTAGTGGCGCACCTGTTTTCGCTACTAATGGCGCACTACAGATGCGCCACTAGCACCACGCCATTAGAATTTTTTACTAATGGCGCACCACTGGTGCGCCATTAGTATCTGGTATACTAATGGCGCACCATGCAGTGCGCCATTAGTATAGCCCACGGTGCGCCATTAGTATGCCTCCCAGGGGCCATATTTACCCATGTGCTTTGGCATACTAATGGCGCACTGGTGGATGATGCGCCATTAGTGTGCTCTGGCTTACTAATGGCGCACTATGTGGTGGTGCGTCACTAGTATGAATATTAGGGATTATTTTTTTTTGTTTCTGATATTTTCACAGGTTACAAAATATATTATTTGACAGAATATAGCTAGCACCACACAGCAACAGCAGATTCATCGAATACAATAGAAGATTAGTGTCCGAATACAATTCATCATATTAGTCTCCGAATTTAAAATACCGAACAAAGTTAGAACATTACAAGTCTCGAAACCGCGAGTAGCGAGTTTGTCTTCACATTACAAGTCGATATCGATCATCTAAACTACCATCACATAGAAGAGAGCTGCGGTCATCACGATGAGCATAATCGCGATGAAACTGGTCTTCATCCGGTTCCTCCAACGCTCCCTCCTCTCTCCCGCTAGATAGCGCGCGTATCTAGATTCCGCCTCCGCCCTAGTGGTGTACCCTTTGTAACTGTTACCGCTGAAACGGTGAACCTGTGTCCGACACTCCTCCCAGTCGTCGTAGACTCCGGGAACCCTACCCTTGTACACGACATACGACGGCATCTCTATGCACTAGCCAAACAAAACGTTAGTACCAATTCACAGACAATACATAAGCAATATATAAGTATGCAACAAAAGGATCGGAAGAGAAAAGCAAGACATTAATAGCATCGATTACATCTAAGTTGAACGACTGTCCAAACCAAAGAGACATACAAGTTCATCAAAGTTTAATTACAACATGAGCCAATCGATGTTTCAAAACTAGACATAGCATCACTACTTTCGACTCGACTCAAGGGACCGGAGTGTGGATGAAGCCGCCGTCTATCGTGATGGTCATGAAATCGCGGGCGTTGTCAGCCTGCATTTGTAGCGTTGTGTCTATCTCACTGTTGGACGGTTGATTTCTGAGGTAGAACTGCCCCGAGGTACGAAGGACATCTTGATGGATGATTTCCGCAAACTCCGACTGGATGCGAAAGAATTCTTGTCTGATGTCCGTGTCCTGGATTGCCGACAAGCTTGCGGCCCAAGCTTTGAGATTATTTGGTAGCAGAAGGTGATTATGGTCCCGTACGATCACCCGCATGTGATGGAGGGCGTAGTAGGCATCCTTCTGACCGCCAGGCGGCTGCTTGACGCAGGGGAACGTCGTATTGTGGGCGAACACGTGCTTGCCGTACTTACGAACTGGCCTGGTGAAGGTGCCTCCAGATTTGGCGTAGCCGGGGAGAACATCATCAAGAACTTTCTTGACATTTGTGTAGTCTTTCTTCGACTGACGGTCCGAGTCGAAATACGTGGCCATGGAATATTTCGGGCTTAAGAGGATGAGTGTGCAATGTGTGTCACTGCACAAAACACGGAATGTTAAAAAAAACGATCGAAATCTAAGAAATCATATGTTACGGGGCGGTTGAGGGGACGACTTACTCGGGAAAGTAAGGCACGAGGAAGTTATCCTTATCTGGGTTTGCCAGAATGACGCCTTCGAGGTAAGAACTCGCGACTTGCCGGTCCCCAGCGCTGCCCAAGATCTTGGCACGCATGTAGAAGGGGTCGACTATCACGATGTCCGGGGTCTTGTCTCTAATGATCCGCATCTCCATACTCAGCGAAAATAGCCGAACGAAGGTGTAGTGCAGCGGATGAAGGTTAAACATAGCGAAGATGTCATCAAACCGCAGGACGATCGTACCCCCGATGGCGCTATCCACAAAGCCCTTGCCCTCTGGCACCTTGGCCACGAAAACCGGGTATGCCACGTCATTCTCTCGGAGACGCCGCTTCTCCAAAGAAAGAACACTGTCATGCAGACTCCGCATAGCACCGGTTGCAGCATTGAGCATATTAGTCGGTAGCATCGGCCTACCCGCCACATGCACCCTCCTCGAGATATCCTTAGGTGAAGGTGGCCCGTCCTGAGCACGGGTCGTACTCGGTGCCGGCTGGCTCGCACCCTTGTTACTCTTTCTTTTCCGTCCCTTCTTCTTCTGCTGTAATGGGACCGAGTTCTGCTCACAGACCGCCTTCTTGAGTGTGCTGGGGCTGATAATATTTCGCACCTCGGCTATCTGAGGCTCGGTGAAGTCGGCAGGCGTCTCCTGAGAACTGAACGCCAGACGACGCCTGTTGCAATTGGGTTTCTCCGCGGTACCAGCTAGATCGCGATCGTCTTTTGCAGGGTTGGGTTCTTGAGAAGGAGGCCCCATGAATTCGTCATCGCACCCATGTTCGTTGAAGTACTTATTGACGTTGGTAAATGTACCGTCGTCGTTGTCTGGATCCTGTGCCATATGCATGCCCGGATCCTGTGCCATATGCATGTCCGGCATGTCCGGTAGCGTTGCGGCGGTCTTGCCATGGCTTGGCGCCGGCACGACTGGCGGTGTTGTCTTTGGGGTGGTGTCCCCCGCCCCCAAACGAATCTGGCTCTTCGGCCAAAGCAGGGGCCAGCTTAGGCAGGCGCTGAGGGTCATCACATCATCTTCGTCGGCCCCGGCGGGTCGAATCGGAGGTAACAACTCGTCGCAGCCTGGCAGCACCCGAACCAGTTGAACCCTATACACGGTGGGTGGCATTGGATTACCGTGGAACACGGGGTTGCCCGGTTGAACGATTTTGCCCTTGGCGACATCGACCAACTCGTTGTTCACGAAGTGCAGGAGAGTGCACGGAACGTCGGCGGCGCCCTGCGAAAACATGTAGGGCGTCAGGGATGCCCAGTCAAAGGCAAGGAGATGAAGTCCTCGGCCGAGAGGCTTAATTAGTTACCGTGATGATGGCGTCGAGCTCGGCTAATGTCGAGGCACCGCCAACGGCGGGCGTGCAATTGACGGAGGGGCCGCTTGCTGCCGAGGTGCCGGCCGGCGTACACCCGGGTGCATTAAGCTCCAATGCCCGTGCCGGCGTCGGAGACACCAATACCAGCTCCGCCGGAGACACCAATGGCGCCGCCTGCGCGTTGTGCGAGTTGCTGGCCGTGAAGCTGGGAATCGGGGGCGGCCCCTGTTGGCCGCTCGCAATCCACGTCGTCAGCCCATGAATCAAGGTAGGCATAATGCCGGTGAGCGTCGATCCCAGTTGTTGTTGCACTTGCTCTTGGACAATCTCCGGAATCCGCGCCACTTGTGCCTTGAGTTCTTGAACCTCGCGCGACTGGCTTTCCGAGCTGGTCTTTCTCTCCTTTCGCCCACCAGCGTTATAGTATGACGACCATTTTGTGGACAAGCCTTTGCCGGCCACACGACCAGCTGACGACGGCTTACTGAGCTTATCCTTTGATGACACCATTCATCCTTTCGAACGGCATCATGCTGTGCAGGAACGTCGGCCCGAGTTGGATGATATCCTCCACGATATGGACCAGTAGATGCACCATAACGTCGAAGAATGCGGGCGGGAAGTACATCTCAAGCTCGCATAGTATCACCACGATCTCTTCCTGTAGCCTTCTGAGTTGCCTCACGCCAACCGACTTCCGAGAGATGACGTCGAAAAAGTTGCATAGGCCAAATAGCGTTTCACGGACGTGCGCGTCCATGATCCCACGGATTGCAACTGGAAGTATCTGCGTCATCAGCACGTGACAGTCGTGAGACTTCATCCCGCTGAACTTCTGCTTCGCTGGGTCTAGGTATCTGCTTATCTTCCCCGCGTAACCGTAAGGAAGTTTTACTCCTACGAGGCAGGTGAAAAACTGCTCGATCTCCTCCTGACTTAGAGTGAAGCACGCGGGAGGGTAGTCATTTCCGGTCTTCTTGGCCTTTTTGCCTTTGCGACGACTTTCTGTGTCCTGCTTCGCCTCATCATCATCATCATTAGCGTGAAGCTCCTCCCTGATGCCCATTGATTTCAAGTCTGCCCTTGCTTTCGGCCCATCTTTGGTCCTCTCTGGCATGTTGAGCAGGGTACCAAGCAGACTCTCGCACACGTTCTTCGTGATATGCATGACATCAAGGCTGTGAGGCACACGGTGGATATTCCAGTACGGCAAGTCCCAGAAAACAGACCTCGTTTTCCATACCTTCAGCAGCGGCTCTGGCGCCTTTCGCTTCTTTCCCGGCTCTGGCGCCTTTTGCTTCTTTCCCGGCAGTGGGCAATCTTTCCAATTTTTCAACAGCTCGTCTATTTCCTCGCCGCTCCTCGTACGCGGGCGTCTTCGGGGTTCGGTTTCACCATCGAACAGATCCTTGCGTTTTCTCCACGGGTCATCGTCGCGAAGCCACCTTCGATGTCCCATGAACACGGTTTTCGAAGACCCAGGATCTCTATCTAGCTGGCGATACGTTGTGTCATCCATGCACCTGACGCATCCAGAAAATCCGTGGACCACCTGCCCCGCGAGATATCCGTAACCGAGATAGTCGTGCACCGTCGTGAGCAGTGCGGCTCTCATAGGGAAATATTCTTTCTCTGCGGCGTCCCACGTATTGGCTGGCGTTTTCCACAGCGTGTCTAGCTCCTCTTTCAGCAGCCCCAGATACAGATTGATGTCGTTCCCTGGTTGTTTCGGCCCTTCAATTAGCATACTCATGTGAATGTACTTCCTCTTCATGCACAACCAGGGGGGAAGGTTGTACATCCACACAAACACAGGCCAGGTGCTATGTGTGCTTCTCTGGCTGCCAAACGGATTGACTCCATCGGTGCTCGCGCCCAGCACGATGTTCCTTGGATCGTTCCCAAATTCTGGGTCTTCGAAGTTCAACGCTTGCCACTGGCTCGCATCCTTAGGGTGACTCAGCATCTTGTCTTTTTTATTTATCTCCGGATCATTTCCGTCATCTTCTCGCTTCTTCTCCTCCCTATCCGCGTGCCAACGCAGGAGCTTTGCTACCTTAGGGTCCGCGAAATACCGCTGCAGACGAGGAGTGATCGGAAAGTACCACACCACTTTTCGAGGAGCTTTCTTCCTCTTCTTGTATCGAGTGATGCCGCACACCGGACATATGGTAGACTCCGCGTGCTCGTCCCGATAAATGATGCAATTGTTCATGCACACATGGTAT
Source organism: Elymus sibiricus (assembly GCA_039707655.1). Taxonomy (NCBI): domain Eukaryota; kingdom Viridiplantae; phylum Streptophyta; class Magnoliopsida; order Poales; family Poaceae; genus Elymus; species Elymus sibiricus. The sequence goes on along the minus strand of CM077667.1, from coordinate 442,013,246 downwards.
TTCACGTGCGGTAAATCCAGAGGACACACGATTTTCTTCGCCTCCTCGAAACTGGCCGGGCACTTGTTCCCCTTGGGAAGACGTTCGTGCCAGAATGACATGTTCTCGTCGAAGCATGCGTCGGTCATTTTGTGTTTTACCTTCATCTCCAGAGCCATGAGCGTTACTTTCAGGCGGGTATCCTCGGGCCTGCATCCTTCATACAATGGAGTAACCGCGTCTATCTTCAGTTGATCCAGCTTGGCTTTCTCTCGGGCGGCAGCTCTTGCGTTATCCGTATGCTTGAGAAGCAGCTCTTGAATATGAGGGTCCTGCACCCAGCCTCCATCGTCGTCTGCTCCGGCATCTTCATCTTCATGATCATGCCCTTCGTCTTGATCTTCCTCATCATCATGTCCGGCATCTTCTACATGATGACTGTGTACAGCATCACCGTCGTGATCATGTCCTGGAGATTCTTCGTCTTCTCGACCGCCCTCGCCGCGGTGGTTGTCTTGCTGCCCTTCCTCATTTCTTGCCCGGCCCCCATGGACGACTTCATAGTCATCTTCATCACCTTGCCACCGATAGCCATCCATGAAACCACGCAAGAGCAGGTGGTCCCGCACCTGCCCGGAATCCGGGTCCGCAATAAGGCTCTTCAGCTTGCATCTTCGACACGGACATCTTATCTCCGTCTCGTTCTTTTGAAGCATCTCGGCCTTCGCGGAGCTCAAAAACCTATTCACGATGCCTTCGGTCATCGTGCGGACCATGGTCGCCTGCGGGGTAGAGCAAAACGATATTTTAGAACCAAGAAAAAATTTGGCATGACTTTCCCTAAAAATATATAGGACCAAAAAGAATGCATAGTGCCAAAATTCTCGCCGAAACGGAAATGAATCAACATTCCGGCAAAATATTGGCAACTATCGCATTTCAAATACCGGTACCTGCAAACACAAACATATATGCAACACCACAAACATACATAGATCTAGCAAGGCCATAAAAAGTGCATGTGCACGTTGTTGGAGCGAGGGAGAGAAAAAAAGTAGATCTACAACATAAAGATAGCTTTCCCCTTACTTACCTATCAAAAAAAAGTAATTTAACCACCTAATTTTGATGAATCTATGGTGCAAATGAGGTGAGGAGGAGGAGGCAGCCGACACAATCTTGGAGGAGGAGGTGGAGAGAATGAAGTGGGGAAAGTGAGTGTGTAGGTGTGGCTGTCCAAAATATCTAGCTGGTCCCAGGTTACTAATGGCGCACCACCCATATATGCGCCATTAGTAACCCTGGTTACTAATGGCGCACCAGCTTGAGGTGCGCCATTAGTAGTTTTGCAAAAAAATAAAAATAAAAAAAAATAGTAGTGGCGCACTGTGTTGGACGTGCGCCATTACTAGTTAAACTAGTAATGGCGCACTCTTCCCTGGTGCGCCATTAGTATTTTTGGAAAAATGAAAAAAAAACATTTGTCACTAATGGCGCACCGTGGGTCTGGTGCGCCATTACTATATAGTAGTGGCGCACCACATGTCTGGTGCGCCATTAGTAGCCATATCATCTATAGCCCTTTTCCTAGTAGTGGTACTGCGGCAGTGTGCCCGCGAACGGCATCTCTGCCAGCTTGGTGCCATGTAACCTGCAAATTAAATTAAGAAACATATGTATGTGAAGCGTGTTCATCTGTACATATACAATTTAAATAAAATGAAACTAAGACCATATTGTTTCTTTATACGAAATCAGAGAGGAAGGCCTCTCTTTTACACAAAAAGAAAATGAAAAAAAAAATGCGGCGAAGGGATGGATGGGCCCATATATAGATACCTGAGCAAGGCTACAGATATGATCTCCGTGTCCTTCTCCAGAACTATGGTGTAAAACCCTTCATAGTGTAGCCGCTTGAACTCCGATCTGCTCCATAACATCCAAAACGCAGTCAATCGAGTCTTGTTCAGAACATTAATTTGTCTGACAGTGACTGAGAGAGCTCCGGCTTACCTGATGCTGTAGACAGCCTGGTGAAGCATGTCGATGCCGGTCAGGCGGTCCTTCACGGGGTTGAAGCACTCATCCAGCACGCCCAACGCCACCGCCAGCTTCGCGTTGCACTTCAGCAGGGCAGCGGAGTCTAACGACGCGGAGTCCCTCTGGATCTTTAACAGGGACCATGAGTAGCCGTCCTCGCCGGTGGTGATCATGCCTCCCACCATGTTTGACAGATTAACCGCTATCTGAATAAAAAATGTTACCGTGGCCGTGCTATGGTAAAATAACGGATTATACAAAACTTCAACAAAATAAAGTTCCTGAAAGCAAAAAATGTATGTTTCACCAGGTGCTTTTACCTTGTTGCAGGCTTTGCTGCAGTAGGGGGCGATCTCGTGCCCGTCCAACAGGGACGCGCGGCAGTGGTGGTGATCTGCATGCATGCAGAGGCATCATCAGTGAAGTGCTTTTCATCAGTAGAGATCTTATTCTACAGAGAGACGACAGAGAATTGCTTACACTTGCGGGCGCACTGACGACAGGTGGAGAGGTCGCCATGGCCGTCGTCGCACAGGAAGCAGCGGCAGTAGTGGCAGACCCAGGAGGAGTCCTCAGGGACCTCCACGGCGAGGCACTCCGGGTGGAAGGTGGACGGGCAGCTGTCGCAGCACAGGAGCTGTCCGCCGTCTGCGCACACGCCGCACACGTCGTCGCTCCGGTCGTCGTCCCCGCCATTGTTGGTCCCGTCGACGACAAGGGCTGGTACCTTCCTGCTCTGCCTGGCGAGCAGCAGCGAACGCTTCTTTGCCTGAGCGCTCCTCTCGCGGTCCTGCTCCAGCGCAGCCCGTGCCTTCTCCTTGGCGCGTAAGGTCCTCAGGTGCTCCTCACCCCACGCCTCCCGCATGCACTGTAGCAACAACTTGCCAGACTTTAGCAGGAGCCTCTCCCACGGGGCTGAGTCCTCAGAGCCGGCGTGGGAGGAGAAGGTCGGGGGCGCCATCACGGCGTCGCAGCAGCTGCACTGGATGCCGGCCCTGGTCACCACACCAGAGGCCTTCGCGGCGACGCTGGTGCTGTCCGGTCCCTGCACGTAACAGACCTCCTCGTTCTCTTTGAGCATACCGGAGTCGATCAGCCATGTCAGGATGGTGTGCTTCTTTGCTCCGGCCGCCGCTGTGCCGGACGTGCTACTGTTATTCCGCCTGGCCACGAGGCTGCATCGGGTCCTGTGAGGCCTCCGGCTCGATGGCAAGGCCGAGGCAGAGGCCGTGCTCTTCCTCTTCCTGCTGCTGCTTGGAACAGAGACGGTCTTCGGCTGGTCGTTCCCTTGGGCGCCATGGTGAATGCCCACCGGTTTGCCGGCGTCGGATTTCTTGCCGGTGACCTCCCTGGATCCTGCTAGAGTGCTGCTCCCCTTGGGCGCGCGCGCCTTCCGTGGGCGGCCTTTTGGTGATCGAGCGGCGGTTTTCCCTTTGAAGGCGACTCCGGTCGTTGGCATAGGGAGCACCGTGCCGCCGTTGCCACTGGCCGGTGGCACGTTCTTGCCCGTCCCAGCTCCGGTGTTAGCAGGAACGATCTGAAGTGCCATCTCGCTCCCTGGTTTGCCGCGGCTGCCGTCAGTGTCGCTGGGAAGGTGATTGCCGCCGGCGTCTCTCTGTACGGCTGCAGGCCCGCCAGCGGTGTTAGCCCCCTGTTTGCGGGAATAAACAACAAGTGGTGGCATCCCATGGCCACTCCCGGGGGAGAACAGTGGCGGCGTTCTCCCATTGCTCTGCATCCACAATGGCTGGAAAGAAGAACCCTGCCCTGCCACTGCAGTCCACAAAAGATTCACACATTATTTCACAATCTGTACCGTGCAATTTCATAACCATGCATTCCACAAAATACTGCATACCCATTTCACAGAGTTCTGGACACTATTTCAAATTCAGCTAAACTCTACGCACATGTTTTAATGCAATTTCACAAAAGATGCACAATCAAATGACCGCTAAATGCTAATCCATGTCGCTCACTCCCACGTCAACCAGTTAGTAAATTGTGGGTGCTTTAGTCCATTGGCCTTATGGCGGGAGATGAGGTGCTATCTTGGATCCAATTGACGACTCTACACCCCCTTCCCCCATTGCAGGGGACGATTTCATGGACTGGAGGCAACAAACATGTCCATCCATTCTACTTGGAAGTGCATGTACTTTGCCATCTTGATGGTGTCAAGGTGCATTTGGAAGCATCACAACATTATCTTAGCTCGCATCCTTGACACGATGAAGGCAGAAGTCAGGCAGTGACTATGGACGAGGGATCTTGCGATGTTGCTACTGGCAGGAGCGGTGTCTAGCGATTAGAGGTGTCATGTTGTAATATTGGATGCTGCCCTTCTTAGGGGCTGTACAAATTCTTGTTTGCATCCAGATCCAAGACTTTTGAGTTTTCTTGGAAAACAATTCAGAAAACTCTAATACACGATGATTTCAAAAACCACACACATCTTTTGCACAAAACTGAATGCGAGATCTCTGCCTAGCAATCATATGCTCCAGCGATGCGAGGCTCAGGGTTTCCTCTTGATCTCAGAACGCAGCCAGTCTTCCGCCACATGGAGTGGGATGTTGTCGTATGACTGATTGAACGAAAGGACCAGTTCCTTCCTGCACAGGAGCTGCGTAGGAATAGTACCCACTCTAGATTGGCTCCACCTTTGCAGGGATTTGGCCAATCACTAGTCAGGCTCTATCCAGTGGGATGAGATGTACCGTGACAACCTCCCCTCAGCCCTCTCCTCAGCTGCCTCTGATCACTGCCCCATTCTTATATCTACGGCTGTTGGATTCCGCTGCAAAGGAAGATTCAGATTCGAGAATTTTTTGCAGCGTCTGGATGGCTTCATGGACACGGTCCCGTCCAACAGGGCCCTCGATACTGGCACCATTGACCCGTGTGCCCAACCGCCCGTCATCATGAATTCTGACTGTTCAGAAGCTATTAGCCTCATCAGCAATGCAGGAGCCGTTCGTTCGGCCTTTGTTCTAAGTGAAGGATATTGATAGATTGATCCATGGAGATAGGATAGTCATATTGAGGAAGATTATTAGAAATTGTAATAACGCAAGCCATGAGTTAGCCTCGCTTGGTGGGTCAGTCCAACACATAGCCTACTGGTTGGGCTGCTTCCCCCCTAAGATTGATGCTATTATAGCAAATGGTTGTACTTTTCCTACTTAAGCAATGAAATTGTATCCCCCCCCCCCCCCCCCCCCCCCCAAATGCACTTCACATGCATTTCATAATGAAAATCAATTACATTACACATGCATTTTACCTTTTCATAACTCAGATACACTACACATACATTTTTATTCTTCCATTACATTTCAAAAAACAAATTCAATTGCTTTTCACAAAAGAAAAACTGATTATATTCCTACTTCATAATTTTAGATACACCAGAATAAATTTGACCATTATTTCATTTATATTCCATAGTTTTAGGTACATCAATATTTTCATATTCGGATAACTAGGCATGCATTTCAATAAAAAACGATTGGTTAATTGCATTGCTACAAGGCCAAATTTGAAGAAATTGAAACAGTAACACATTCCAAAATCAAGATAGATGTTTACCACACAGAAAAGTAAATAAGGTGACAAAAGCCAAAGACATGCACATGATTAAGAACATATATATTTGGTTGTGTTTGATCAGGGGCGAACCAAGAAATAAACCAACAAGGGGCATTTGTGAGCCAACGAGTGCTGGAACTACCTGATAAGTGCTCTGGCGCCATTGCAACAACTCATGCGTAGTTGAAGAGAGCGCTCATGCACACCACCCCACTATGTGCACGAGCTCCGGTAAAGCCCTCCGTGGCGCCAACTATGTGCACTGAGCTCCCGGTCTCGTTGTCCTCTCCTCCAGTCACCAAATCACAATGCGTTCAGGCACACCACCCCAGTATTAGCGCAAGATCGTGGAAGGGCTCTGGTAGCGCCCTTCGTGGCCCCAACTCCCTGTGGGTCAGATCATGGGGGCTTTTGTGATGAAGAATCACACATGAATAAATTACAGGGAATACATGGGGGCTTTTGTGATAAAGGATCACCCATGGATAAATTACAGGGAATACAATAACTACACAAATCATCTGAGCCAAATACAAAAGTTAGTAGGCATGTTATACTCAAATTATAGCTACAAGGTATAACCTCCCAATTCAAGTCACCCGGCCATATGTGTCGTGGTTGTCCATATAGAAAATACTTCTTTTTTGAACCGTCAAATAAAATATTGACCACCATGCCCTTAGTTTTTCCTAATTGCTTAATGCACGATTAGGCTAAAAACAAAGCTCTCTCGCGATCCTATTTTATGCATCTCATCAACTTGATCCCCTTCTTCACCTCCTCTGCTTCCATGGCCAGCACCCGACGTCTCTATTGCCTAACCATTACTGCGTTTCACCACCATATCCTCGTTCTTCACGTCCCTAGCGATGGTAGTTGTGCAGCTGGCATGGAGTACAATTCGGGTGTGTTGACGAGGAGGACACAACCATGGTGACCCATCCGTGAGCAAAGCGGCATCCCGATACGGGTTGAAGGCCATGGTGTCCAATGTCTACATGGTTGTGGTGGTGTCCCGATGCGGAGAAGACGGTCGTGGTCGTGGGAACGACAATGATGCCGACTGATTTGGGGATGATAGGCGTCCCATGGGAGACTGGTGCTCAGCTCAGCCCGCGGCGGCCTGGTCTTGTGGTCCACTAACGCTGACGAAGCTAGGGTTTGACGAGGAGGACCCGCTGGATGGGGACATCTCGAGTTGCCTGTCCAATACAAGGAAACGCACATGTTACTCGCCCGGATCCGCTCCTTCTTCCGGCCATCCAACATCTTATCCATGTCCCAACTCTCGCAGTGAGTCTCAAATCAGCACCCATTTATCCATGTCCCAACTTCGAATGCTAGGAATTTGGTCGAGGCAACATATGAAGTTGGGCATCTCACTGGTAGGTTAGTTGGGGAGGGGTGCCAGCAGTGAAAACTGTACAGCCACGAGTAGGGGGGAAGTTGCATATCAAGTGCTACGCAGTTGGCAGGGATAGCAGACGAAGTTGTACATCTCACTAGTAGGGAAGTTGAGGCAGAGTGCGAGGTGAAAACTGCACATCCACGGCTAGAGGGAAAAGTTGGACATTGAGTGATAGACAGTTGGCCGGGGGCAATGGGCGAAGTCACACTTCTCACTAGTAAGGGTAGTTTGGGCTAGGCGCGAGCAATGAAAACTACAAATTCACGGGTACAGGGGAAATTGCACATCAACTGTTAGACAGTTGTCAGGGCAGCATACAGAGTTCCACATCTTAGGAAGCTGGTCACTATGGTTGCTAAGTTGTAACCTCACATGAAGTTGGTTCATGTAGCACTAAAGTTACAACCTGAGTAACAAAGTTGGCTCTCACAACCACTAGTAGAAAAAGGCCCATTAGTCCTGGTTCCAGAGGGGCTTTAGTCCCGGTTCTGGAACCGGGACTAAAGGGTCGGGACTAATGCCCAAATCCTTTAGTCCCGGTTGGCTTACGAACCGGGACTAAAGGCCCACTTTAGTCCCGGTTGGTAACACCAACCGGGACTAAAGGATTTTTTAGAAAAAAAAAATTAAATTTTTTTTTGGATTTTTTTTTTTTTTGATTTGTTTTTAAGTTTTATTCCGATTTTCAAATCTTTGAATTATTTGACAATTTAATCTCTAATCACCCGTCCTCACTGCTCCAGCGTGGAGCACTCATTTCAAATCGTCTAACTTCCCGGCCGGTCACCCATCCTCTCACTGCTCCAGCCCCAGCACGCTTAACTTCCTGGTTCTATCGACCCTAGTTTCCAAGTCTGCACTTGTTGTTTTCCTGACAATAGTAAGCTATCAATCCTATTAACCCTTAGGTCTTGATGTCACATGATTTAATTTTTTGAATTCTAAACAATTATTAAAATAAACAAAATAAGTACTAATAATATTGAATTTCAATGAAAATAAAATAAGTAATAATATTATTTTATTCATTTTTTTGCCATTTATTCATTTAATATGACATAATTAATATCTTTAAATCTGTAAATCGAAATTCGACAAATAATATATCCATTATTATCAGAAAAATGTGAGGAATCCAAATATGACATCATTTATTTTTTTAAATAAAATTAATTTTTAAAATTATTAAAATTATTATTTTTGATTTGAAATAACTTTTTTTTCTTTTGGAATTTTGAGAATCTGAGAAAACTTCACCAGGTAAACCCAGGTGAAATCGAGTCCAAATTTTTCTCTAGTTTTTTTTGATATATTAAACTTTTTTTTTCGACGTCGTATGCAAAAGTTATGGCCGTTTTACATTTTTTTTCGTTTTTTTTGCAAAAAAGGTCAAAATTCATATTTCAAAATTTCTATACCAACTAGACACTAAAACCTAACTACATCTCAAAGGATTTTATTTTTTGAAGATTTTATCATTTTTGTTTATTTTCTACAAAACTAAAAAGGCGGTCCACGCGGGGGGGGGGGGGGGGGGTAGAGTTTGAAAATTTCAGAACCCCTTTAGTCCGGGTTGGTGTCCATCCAATCATACCGTCGACTACACATCTGCTAGCACCATCCCAGCCAGAGTCACAACTAAGGTTAACCAAGTCAGAAAGGTATGCGGCAAAAACTGGATGCACTTCGTGTACAAAATGAACAATCTCTTTCGAAGTGTCAGGGTTTCGGACGAAAAACCCATCTGTTACAAAGGCATTTCATTTTTTTAAACTTATTTCAACTCCAGACTTTTTTGTGCATTCAATATGCACCATACTACAACATGTTAAAATCTACAGAAAGAACTAACTAAAAATAATAAAAAACAACAATTAAATGACTAAAACAACTATATAAGCAAAACAGTATTGTTTTAATTAAAATCCTAATTTAAATTATTCTAAAAATAACCAAATAAATCTTACTGTGACAAGAATCTAACACGTGACTAGGAGCAAAAATAATTAAATTAAAAACTATTTGTAAACTCAAGTTATTCACAATCTAGGGTTTGAAGCAAATTTGAATAAATTCAAATTTAAACCATTCAAATTTGAAAACTAATGGCACAAACAGAAACTAGAATTTTTTTTGAATCCAATGCAAAAAGAATCACTCAAAAACATCAAATATCCTAAAAGATATAAGCAAATTAAAACAGAAACTAAAAACAGAAAACAAATGTAAAACAGAAAAAAAAGGGCTAGCTACAGTACAACCCCTTTAGTCCCGGTTGGAGACACCAACCGGGACTAAAGGCCATCCACGTGGCGCTGCCTGGGGCGGGGGAGGGAGGACCTTTAGTCCCGCCTTTAGTCCCGGTTGGTAACACCAACCGGGACTAAAGGGTATCGGCCCCTTTAGTCCCGGTTCCAGCCACAAACCGGGACTAAAGGGGTCTGGCCGGCGTCCTGCCCGCTCGAACCGGGACTGATGCACGCATTAGTCCCGGTTCGTAACAGAACCGGGACTGTTGCTCGATCTGGTCTGGACCAATGCCCTGTTTTGTACTAGTGAACACCAAAGTTGGTTTTGGAAGTTGCATCCTTTAGTACTAAATTTGGCTCCCGTAACACCAAAATTGGTTTGGAGAAATGTTGGTCGAACCATATAGAAATGGGGCCAGTTTCAAAGAGCCCATGGAGAGGATTCCAAAGACACATCGTAATTCCGATGCGTAGTTTGGAAGTTAACGCTTGTTGAAATTTTGAAAATGTAAATTATAGGCACACAAAAAAACACATAGCTAGGCAGACCAACACGTGTAGGAGGACTAGGTGGTGTGGTTTGTGGCAAATTTCCATTTTTATCTCGTGGGGACCGCATGAGGGACAAGTTTCCTTTTTTGGGCGTACGCCATGGACCGCTTGGTAGATGTGTCCTTAGTTTTTTCCCATATTTCAAGCCGGATATGATTTTATTCCTAAATTGGTTAAGAAAAAATGGAAATAACTGACAAAAAATATAAAAAAACACATCATGGCATCGAAGATCCACCCCCTCCACTCGGAGATCACATCATCCAAGGCGAGATCCGTCTTTCCCATATCCTTGCACAAGATCACGTAGTAACGCGTGAAATCCAATGTTTTTAAGGCGGTAAGGTGAGGCAAGTCGCTGGGCGCCTCACCGCCTAAGCGCTAAGGCATAAGGCAAGCGACGCCTTAGAGGGTTCTACGCAGCAGAATAGAATAACATTTGGTAGGGGGGAAGAAAAACCAATGTTGACTTGGAGAGGAGGAGCCGAGGAGGATCTGCCTGAGAAGAGGGAAGAAGCTGCAGGAGAGGAGGGGGAGGAGGATCTGCTGGAGAGGAGGGGAGAAGCTGTGGGAGAGGAGGTGGGGCGGATTGGATTTGCAGCTCCAGCCGCCATCAAAGGTCCAGGTGGGGGAAACTGGTTCCCCCTGCTCGTAACTGTTGGCGCGCGAGTCTCTGGTTCCCGCCCTTTTGTTCCCGCCTGAAGCCCATGCCCCTGCCTGAGGCATCCAGATTTTCCTAAGGTGGGCAGATTGGCGCCTAGGCGGACGACTTGGACACCCTATGACCTAAGGTGGACGCCTTAAGCATGTGTCTAAGGCAAGGCCGACACCTTGTGACCTGGGAGCGCCCTGACGCCTAAGCGTCACCTAGGTGACACCTTAAAAACAATGGTGAGATCTATCCTAATATCCACTACTTCTAGCATGGCGGTGAATTCTCTAGCCACCCTGCCACTCGAGCTGTACCGGAACTCAGGCTGGGCGTTCGGGTTACCCGAAAAAATCGGGTCGGGTAATTCGGGTTATGAAAAATGAAACCCGAAATATAACCAAAAATATAAGAACCCGGCAATTCGGGTACCCGAAAATTCGGGTTCGGGTTCGGGTTTTCCTGAATTACCCGAATAGGAGCATCACTTCACATCACAGAAGGCCGCTAGGCGGATGGATTCGCGCGGCGCTGCACTTGTGCACGTCGTGGAGGCTCAAGGAAGGCCGTCGAGCACGACAACACGACCAAATGACTTGGCGGCTGGTGACCCGACCTAGGTTTTGCAGGGATGCGAATAGTGATGGCAGTTTTTGGGCCAACCTTCTCTATGCGTGGAGCATTTTTACCGAGCTGCCAAACAATTCGGGTAATTCGGGTACCGTGATCTTTTACCCGAATTACCCGAATTAAATTCGGGTTTCCAAAATTGATACCCGATATAGTGATCGGGTTTTTCGGGTTCGGGTTATATGGGTTCGGGTTCGGGTTTTTCGGGTTCGGGCTTCGGGTTTCGGGTTTTATGCCCACCGTGAACCGGAACCCTCCCCACCGTCTGACATTAAACACATATGTAAGAAAAAGCGAGGGGCGGGTCTTGGGGCTTACCTGGGGTCACGCGTGAGCCGCAATGCTTGGGCAGTCGATCCCCTTTCTCCTCCCTCGTGGCTCCAACTCGACGGTCCCGCACGCTCTTGTTGGGCACCTCCCGCGACTCAGCCTGGGCATTTGGTATAAACCAAACTTCGGTTAGTATATTTGGTGTTTTTATATTTCCTTTTTCGATTCGGTTTTCAGTTTATACCAGAAGGGTAGCCCGCGTTGGATCTGGATGCCTTATACGCATGGCACCCCACCCTATTAAATAGCCAAGTGCCCGACCCCATTTTGCATAGCCACGCGATGTGGGACTAATCACTAAACGGAACAAGCCCCACGGGAGAGCCGATTGGCGTGGGCAAGGAGAAGAAGTTTTGGAGAATATTAGGCCTTGCGTAGGTGGTCAGCCCACACGAGTTACTGGGTCGTCCCTGACTTGCAAACGGCCACGTGCGCCACTCGCCTGATCATTAGGGGAGCGACTATCTGTCGCCTATTGCGAGACCAAACATGGTCCCTCCTGAAGTGCCTACGAAATGGGTCGGCCAAGCACGCGGGCAGACTATAGGCCTTAAGCGCTCTTTTTTCTTCTTTCTTTTTGCCATTTTTTTGGCTTTTCTCTTTTTTTACTTTCGTCTATATTTCTCTCTTTCATGGTTGTGCCATTAGATTTCGCATTTTGTGTTGTTATATCTGCACCCCTTCGTTGTCCCACCAACTGATCAGCTACCGACCCACTACAATCACTAGGACAATGCACGTGCATTGCTACAGGTGACATAGGTACTTTCGTTTTTTATCATTTTTGTTTTTATTTTTTGCTTTCTCTTTTTTAGTTATGTTTATATTTATTTTTCACAGTTGTGCCATTATATTTCATAGTTTGTGTTGTTATATCTCCACCCCCTTACCAACTGCTCAGCTGCCAACCCGCTACAATTGTTTGCATTGCTACGGGCAAAATGAGTCAAAATCACAATTTAGCAATTGCATCGACCAATAAGTGAAGAATTATTTGATATCATAGTTGAATGTCCATGAATTGCGACAAAATATATATTACTATGATGAACAAAGGCGTAAGAAAGAGAAATCGAGCACAACCAAATATTTCCCCAAAAATTGCCCAAAAAAGAGCTCGCGACTTAGAAATTAAAGAAACCGACAACACATCATGATTTTGAACTTAGTTTCTAAACACATGCATGATTTAACCTCATTCTAAGTATGCTAAGTATAATGTTGTAAAATTTATTACCTCGGGACATCAACATATTCGGAGACATCAGAGAACTTCGGGCGATATGAAATTGAGACAGCCCTAAATGACATCCAACTATGCAATGTTGGCATTGTTCAACCGGTTCTAGATCAGTCTTAACGGAAGCCTGCCTTTGACTAACTTCTCTGCAAATAGATAAATATCGAGAGAAATCAGTGCGACTTCTCTGAAACAAACTACAGATAATATACAAAATAGCATCACCTTGCTTGTTAACCCTCTATGAAGCTGCCCGCCTTTCCTGAAATCCACAGGAAAAAACACAATCAAAATCGGAGACATGTTAGGACGAGATTATCTCACAAAATCTGAATCTAACTGAATAGGAAGCAAAGTTGAAAAGATCCATCACGCACATACTGTTCGATGGAAGCCCTGGCTATTTTAAGTAAACTGATAGCAAAATGTACCAGAACTCATCTCCATGCGCCAGGGCATTAATAGAAACAAATTCTGTCGCAACATTCAACAACAATCATACCAAACTTCTATGGCAAAACCTATCCAAGATATGATAGATTGTTTTTCTGTATTTGGATCTTGCAAGATCAACGAATCTGTACAAATGCTCCATATTAAAAGTTTAACGAACCACCAATGCTTCTGTTCCATAAATTTTCTAATGCTTGAACCTATCACTCTATCAGACTAAAGCAAAGCCCAATAAGCAATATTGAGGACTCAGCAACAACTTCATACCATGCCAACATAAGTTTCATATCAGCACAAAAGATGACCAAACCTTAAACAACACGGCCTTGGAGAAAGTCTTGGTGAGTCCAGTAAGGTCTCATCTGCATTTTTTCCAGAGTCTCCACATGTAACTCCTTGTCAGCACAAATTCCGCTTGTTTCTTGCCCAGACAAATCCAGCGATGTCTCATCTGCATACAGGGGGGAACCTTCCTCTTCCTCCAGGGACGATTCACCTGCATCCCTATCTTGTCCGTTCTCGAGGAGGCAGATCCGTCGCTCCAGATCCACGTCACGACATCCTCCTCGCTCCCCTCCTGCCCGCCGTCATAGTAGTGCTCCCCGCTGTAGCAGCAGCGGAGCTTCGGATAGTAATCGTCGTCCTCATGATCCTGCTCCTCGCCTTCGTCTCTGTCGGGGAGCCGGACAACGAGGCGGAGGCACGTCAGGTGGTAGGCGCGGACGCGGGAGAGGTGCTGCCCGCGGCGGGCGACGAGGGCGCGGTGGTGGTCGATCTCGTCGCCGGAGCGGCGGAACTGACGCAGCTCCATCTGGCAGGAGGAGGGATTTCGTGAAGGGCAACCGGCGATTAAGGAGATGAGAGGGAGCGTGGCGATGGATGGGTTGATCACGGGAAATAAATTGGAGTAATGCTTTATTTTTTAGATAAATTGGAGTAATGCTATTCACAGTTATTTTACGTACTACAAGTGTCATCTCAGTGATCTCACGACGGTTGGCTAAAATGGTGGCCTGGTGGGGGGTGTTACGATCCCAAATAAAACTATTGTGCCATTAATCCTTAACTTAATTCACAGCTGTCTACGGTGAATCAACAACTGAAATACCAGTACTAGTAACAGCCCTACGACTTGGAGCATAAGCAGTACTAGTAACAGCCCTACGACTTGGAGCATAAGCCTGATTACATAGTATTACCTCCGTCCGGGTTTATTGGTCTTTTTGTATTTTGTGTCAAATTTTGATCAAAGATTTAACTAAAAAAATGAATGCATGTCATCAAAACTTATATCTTTGGATTCATATTTGTACAAAATTTACAATGACGCTATTTTTTATGACATGCATTAACATTTTATTAGTTAAATCAAAGTCAAAATTTGGCACAAAATACAAAGAGGGTCAATAAACCAGGACGGAGATAGTAGTGATGTAAACGCTTTTATATTTTTTTATGAAGGGAGTACACAAAACACTTTGGTTCATAGATGTAGATGCATCTATTGTCTAAATATATATTAAAAAAATGAACAAAATTCCGCGTGTACATTCGGACATTATATGTTCGTGCATAAAGTTTCGGTGAAAAATGACATTTTTTGTGGCTTATGTAAAAAAGACAGTTTTCGATGCTTGATTATAGGTATTCACCAGACATTTTTTATCTTTTTTATACATGCCATAAAAAATTATTTTTTCCTGAAAATTTGTGTGTGAACATATAATGTACGGGTGTACACGCGAAATTATTGTTTGAATTTTTTTACCATTTTGAAATGTGTTTTAAATTTATATATATATATATATATGAAAAATACATCCTACCACCTAGGGGTAGTTACCTCACATGTCTCATATACTATCATGTGGTAGTATATATACTACTTTATCATTATAAATATATTGATATACTATATATAAGATACTTCAAAGTGAGTTACATGAAAAAATTGCAAGTTGACCCATGGTTTTTGTTATATTTATGAAATATGTATATATTTGTACGTAAAAAGGAGCATACTCAAAATACGAGACATACTATCAAAAAAAATAGTATATATACTTCCTAAACATTATTATATACTACATACTACACGTACATACTCTCTGATTCGTTAGATACTACATACAACATACAAAACTCAAGTGGTGGTAACTACCACCGGGTGGTAGGAAACATTTGTCATATATATATATATATATATATATATATATATATATATATATATATATATATATATATATATATATATATATATATATATATATATATATATATATATATATATATATATATATATATATATATATATATATATATATATATATATATACCTAAGAGCCAAAACACTACTCTGAGGAGTACTTGCATATTTTACTACTCAATATTATACTATCTTTATAAAGTAATATATGTGTAGTATCGTGACAAGCATTTATTTAATTAGATTTAGTCTTTTCTTTAGTGTGTTATGTTACTGTAATATATTATGGCTGTTTGGTTCTATGCCTTGAATTACCACACTTTGCCACACATGTTTGTCAAGCTTGCCTAAGGTTAGTTTAACAAAATGGTAGTCACAAGATGACAAGTTTAAGGGAATCTTGCCACACTTTGTGTGTGTATGTGTAATGTGGAGCCTAGTGTGACTTGACTAAAGTGTGACTTGAACCAAACACACACCTAAGTTGGTCAAATTTGCCTAACCTTAGGCATGACAATCTTTGAAAAACTTAGTCTCAAACCAAACAACATGTTACCATCAACGTCTCTCCACTCGTTAACTACTTGTCACATAAGTAAATTTTTTTAAGGATGTGTTATGTTACTAAGTAAGTTAGTTCCACTATGACCAACTTAAGAACATCTCCAACTCTCTGATACCGAGATGCAAAACTTTATGGCCGGTGCTAGGTGTCGGTTGACCGACCCCAACCCAGATCGATCCCCTCCCTCTCACATGATCTGCCTTTTTTACGATACGATTCCTTCGTCCACCTCACAACATGTTGTAGTAAAAATGAAGAGAAAAAAGAAGGGAAGAGAGAACAATGCCCCCGCTTGTTCTCGACCACCCATGCCACCTGCGCTCGCCCTCAGTTGGCCGCTCCGATGTGCCACACCAAGTCACCATCAGCGGCATGAGGTCGTTGTCGTCACAACCCTGGTTGTGTCTGTTGCAGCATGGGGACGCCACCGTCCCAACATCGTGTAGTCATCATAGCGTCGCTAGGAACGGTCGTAGCAACCCCGGTGGACACTTGCATCATCTAGTGGTGCCCAGCGTAGCATCTCTGGTCGGTGTCGGGCCGCCGTCATATTATCGCCACGCAC
The DNA here is from genome assembly GCA_039707655.1 of Elymus sibiricus. Classification (NCBI taxonomy): domain Eukaryota; kingdom Viridiplantae; phylum Streptophyta; class Magnoliopsida; order Poales; family Poaceae; genus Elymus; species Elymus sibiricus. Next base: position 441,996,789 of record CM077667.1, on the reverse strand, counting down.
GGGTCATAGCAACCTCCCCCGGTGGCTGGTGCAATGCCGGTTGCAGAAAAACGTGACAACGGTTATAGCAGGATGTAACGCCGGTTGTGTTAAACGCGACGTCGGTTGTAGCAAAACGCAACGCCGATTGTAGCAGAACATGAAGCCGGTTGTAGTAGGTGATGACCCACAAGTATAGGGGATCAATCGTAGTCCTTTCGATAAGTAAGAGTGTCGAACCCAACGAGGAGCAGAAGGAAATGACAAGCGGTTTTCAGCAAGGTAATTTCTGCAAGCACTGAAATTGTAGGTAACAGATAGTTTGATAGCAAGATAATTGGTAACGAGCAAGTAACGGTAACGATAAATAAGGTGCAGCAAGGTAGCCCAATCCTTTTGTGGCAAAGTATATGCCAAAACAATCTCTAGTAATAGGCAAAGTGTTCTTGAGGGTACACGGAAATTTCATCTAGTCACTTTTATCATGTTGGTTTGATTCGTGTTCGCTACTTTGATAATTTGATATGTGGGTGGACCGGTGCTTGGGTGTTGTTCTTACTTGAACAACCTCCCACTTATGATTAACCCCCTCGCAAGCATCCGCAACTACGAGAAAAGTATTAAGATAAAATCTAACCATAGCATTAAACGTTTGGATCTAAATCAGCCCCTTACGAAGTAGCGCATAAACTAGGGTTTAAGCTTCTGTCACACTAGCAACCCATCATCTAATAACTACTCCACAATGCATTCCCTTAGGCCGAAGGATGGTGAAGTGTCATGTATTCGACGTTCACATGACACCACTAAGGAAATCACAACATACATATCATCAAAATATCGAATACATATCAAATTCACATGATTACTTGCAACATGACTTCTCCCGTGACCTCAAGAACAAAGGTAACTACTCACACATAATAAACATGCTCAAGATCAGAGGAGTATTGAATAGCATAATGGATCCGAACATATAATCTTCCACCAAATAAACCATATAGTAATCAACTACGCAAGGTAATCAACACTGCTAGTCACCCACAGGTACCAATCTGAGGTTCCGGTACAAAGATTGAACACAAGAGATGAACTAGGGTTTGAGAGGAGATGGTGCTGTTGAAGATGTTGATGAAGATTGGCCTCCCAAAGATGAGAGGGGTGTTGGTGATGACGATGGCTTCGATTTCCCCCTGCGGGAGGGAAGTTCCCCCGGCGGAATCGCTCCGCCGGAGGGCAAAAGTGCTCCTGCCCAAGTTCTGCCTCGAGGCGGCGGCGCTTCGTCCCGAAAGTCCTCCTCTTATTTTTTTCTAGGTCTAAAGTGATTTTATACCAGAAGATGGGCACCGGAGGTGGGCCGAGGAGGGCACAACCCACCAGGGCGCGCCCAGGGTGGCCTGGCGCGCCCTGGTGTCTTGTGCCCACCAGGGTGGCCCTCTCCGGAAGTTCTTTGCTCCAGTATTTTTTACTAATTCCAAAAATAATCTCCGTGAAATTTTAGCTTCATTGGAGATGTGCAGAATAGGTATCTCTGATGTGCTTTTTTCAGGTCCAGAATTCCAGCTGTCGGTATTCTCCCTCTTTGTGTAAACCTTGCATATTATGAGAGAAAAGGCATTAGAATCACTCCCTAAAGCATTATTATTCAACAAAACATAATAAATAACAGTAGGAAATCATGATGCAAAATGGACGTATCAACTCCCCCAAGCTTAGACCTCGCTTGTCCTCAAGCGAAAGCCGATATTGAAAAGCATGTCCACATGGTTTGAGAGAGAGGTGTCGATAAAAACAAAATACAGACATAGTAGCATCATGCTTATTATCATAATAGCAACAAACTCTATCATAAAACTTATTCAATACATTTTTATCATATAAATTCTCATGAACAAGTAACAATTCATCACAACATAGAAGTATAAAGCATAAACCTTATTGAAAACCAACAAACTATGTTCTCAGTCAACTTTGCAACTACAATTCATCATATTTTCAGGAAGGGTCTGTCGGAGCCTTTTGGCAAGTCCACATACGCAACCATCATTTAGTCTTCTATGATTGCTAACACTCACGACATACCCATGAACAAAAAGTTTCAATGACACATAGGAAGATAGGGGCTTATAGTTTGGCCTCCCAACATATTCACCTCAAGGGTGATGTCAACAATAATAACTCATGCCCACTCATATCCAACTGGATATATGTGCCTAGATCTTTCCTCACCACATGATGCTTGCAAAAATAAAAAGTAAAAAGGAATAGGGAAGGATACTTTGACTCTTGCATAAAAGTAAATACATGAAAGTAAAAGATAGTCCCTTCGCAGAGGGAAGCAGAGGTTGTCATGCACTTTTGGTTTGTATGCCCAATCCCTTAATGTAAAAGAACGTCACGCTATATTGCCCCCTATGATAGCAACCTTTATTATGCAGTCCGTCGCTTTTATTACTTTGCCATCATAAGTTCGTATAGCGCTCAATTTTCTCTTACACTAATTGATCAAAACACTTTTAGAAGCAATTTTTATTGCCTTATTGCACCGATGACAACTTACTTGAAGGATCTTAATCGATTCGTAGGTAGGTATGGTGGACACACAAAGAATGAATTTGGGTTTGGGTTTTTGGATGCACAAGTAGTATCTCTACTTAGTGCGGAATTTTTGGCTAGCAAAGATATTGAGCAAGCACCACATGTTGAAGGATCTATGACAATATAACTTCTATGTGGATATGAACAAACATAAATCATTACGTTGTCTTCCTTGTCCAACGTCAACAATTTTGACATATAATATTTGATGGGGGTTCACAATCATAAAAGATGTCCAAGATAGTGTATTTGCATGTGAATCTTCTCTTCCCTTATTAATTCTTTCATGAATTGCATCATTGACCAATGCTATGTTTGTCAATCTCCAATAAATTTTACTACTTATACTTTTCCTTATGTGATGTCATTACTCATCATAAGATTAGCATATGATTCTTTTCATTTATTTCTCTTTCCTTTTATTTTGATTGCAACAAGAAAGTAGAGAGGCAAAAACTCAAACTAAACTTTATTATATAACTCTTACTCGATTACATAGATAGATAGGCTACGAGACTAACGCACGAAAATAGATCATGCTAAACTTTTATTCAACTAAAGCAAAGGGAAACTAAAGATCGAACTAAAATAGGTAAAGGTGAATAAAAGTGATGGTGATACGATACCGGGGCACCTCCCCCAAGCTTGGCTCAAGCCAAGGGGAGTGCCCATACCCGTGTGCTCAAGTCTCCTTTGGTAGTGGTGATGAAGAAGGTGGTGGTGATGATGCGGCCTTCTTCTTCAACTTATATTTAAGCATAAAATTTTCCTCCCTTAGATCATCATCCTCCAACTCGAGCTTTAATATCTTTTTGCATAATGCCGCCTTGCTCTCCTGCAGAAAACGAGATGGGATAAATTGGACCTCGGGTTTGTATCTTCTAGGGAGGCTTGACTTCTTGAATTCCACATGCATGTCTCCGGGTTGAGGTAGTGGGTCATCCTCTTTCTCAGAGCTGTCATCCTTCGTTTCCTTCATAGCAGCGTCTTCCTCCTCATCTGAAGTCCATAGGTAGGGGTAAATTTCCCCAAAGATCTTTGGGTCTGCAACATAGGGATCAACATAGCTCTCCCCCTCCGAATCTTAAGATGACATGTTTTCAGATCTGCCAAGAAAACAACACGAAACAAGAACAGAGGATTTTTCTGCGATGCGGTCGTCAAAACAGTCGGGGGTATATATAGATAATTTTTATTCTTGGCAAACAAGCATATGGAAGGAAAACGGAGTCGGGAAGGTGTCCGAGGTGGGCACAACCCACCAGGGCGCGCCCAGGGGTGCCTGGCGTGCCCTGGTGTATCGTGCTCACCTCGATCACCTTCCGGTTTATTTCTTTATTCCCAAAATTTTCTAATATTCCAAAAGTGATGAAAAATATTTTTGCGGCCTTTTCGGAGTCCGTTTACTTACCGTATCACATACCTCCTATTTTTTCAGAATTCTAGAGTGTTCCGGAAGGTTTCTTTTATGTGTTCCTCCGGTGTCATGGTTTGGATAACATTGCTTTCAACGTTAATAGGCGTACTTGAGATATAGTGCTTAATTCTTTGTCCATTGACCACCTTCGGGTTAGTACCTTCGGCGTTATTAATCTTGATAGCTCCAGAACGATAAACCTCTTCGATAATATAGGGTCCTTCCCATTTGGAGAGAAGCTTACCTGCAAAAAATCTTAAACGAGAGTTGAACAAAAGAACATAGTCTCCTATTTTGAATTCCTGCTTTTGGATTCTTTTGTCATGCCATCTTTTTACTTTTTCTTTGAATAGTTTGACATTTTCATAGGCTTGGGTTCTCCATTCATCTAGTGAGCTAATATCAAATAGCCTCTTCTCACCGGCAAGTTTGAAATTATAATTAAGTTCTTTAATTGCCCAAAATGCTTTATGTTCTAATTCTAGAGGAAAATGACAAGCTTTATCATATACCATTTTGTATGGAGACATACCCATAGGATTTTTATAAGCTGTTCTATAGGCCCAAAGTGCATCATCTAGTTTCTTAGACCAATTCTTACGAGACCTATTGACAATTTTTTGTAATATTAATTTTATTTCTCTATTGCTAAGTTCAACTTGACCACTAGATTGAGGATGATAGGGTGATCCAATTCTATGGTTAACATCATATTTAGCAAGCATCTTACGGAAAGCACCATGAGTAAAGTGTGAACCACCATCAGTCATTAAATATCTAGGGACTCCAAACCTCGGGAAGATAACCTCTTTAAGCATTTTAATGGAGGTGTGATGATCAGCACTACTAGTTGGAATAGCTTCTACCCACTTAGTGACATAATCAACAGCAACCAAAATATGAGTTTACCCATTAGAGGAAGGAAAAGGCCTCATATAATCAAAACCCCAAACGTCAAACGGTTCGACAACAAGTGAATAATTCATAGGCATTTCCTGACGCTTACCGATATTACCAATTCTTTGACATTCAACACAAGACAAGACAAACTTATGGGCATCCTTGAAGAGAGTAGGCCAATAAAAACTAGATTCCAATACCTTGTGAGCAGTTCTATCTCCCGCATGATGTCCTCCATAAGCTTCGGAATGACATTTCCGTAGGATTTGTTCCTGTTCATGCTCAGGTACACAACGTCTAATAATACCATCTACTCCTTCTTTATAAAGATGTGGGTCATCCCAAAAGTAATGTCTCAGGTCATAGAAGAATTTTTTCTTTTGTTGGTATGTGAAACTAGGTGGTATATATTTAGCGACAATGTAATTAGCATAATCAGCATACCAAGGGGTGTTTTGAGAAACACTTATTGCGGCTAACTGTTCGTCAGGGAAACTATCATCAATAGGTAGTGGGTCATCAAGAATATTTTCTAACCTAGACAAGTTATCAGCTACAGGGTTCTCAGCTCCCTTCCTATCAACGATATGTAAGTCAAATTCTTGAAGCAAGAGAACCCAACTAATGAGTCTAGGTTTAGCATCTTTCTTTTCCATAAGATATTTTATAGCAGCATGATCGGTGTGAACAATAACTTTGGAGTCAACAATATAGGATCTAAATTTATCACAGGCAAACACAACTGCTAAAAATTCTTTTTCAGTAGTAGCATAATTTTGTTGGGTACTGTCTAGAGTTTTGCTAGCATAATGGATAACATTCAATTTTTTTACCAACTCTTTGTCCTAGAACAGCACCAACATCATAATCACTAGCATCACACATAATTTCAAAAGGCAAGTTCCAATCAGGTGGTTGAACGATAGGTGCAGAGGTTAAGGCTTTCTTGAGTGTTTCAAAGGGTTCCACACAATCATCATAAAAAACAAAAGGAATATCCTTTTGCAAAATATTAGTAAGAGGCCTAGAAATTTTAGAGAAGTCTTTAATGAACCTCCTATAGAAACTAGCATGACCAATGAAACTTCGAATACCTTTAATATATTTAGTACATGGCATATTCTCAATTGCATCAACTTTAGCTTTATCCACCTCAATACCCCGTTCAGATATTTTATGCCCCAAAACAATGCCTTCATTAACCATAAAGTGGCACTTCTCCCAATTCAAGACGAGATTAGTTTGTTCACATCTCTGCAAAACTCGATCAAGGTTTCTTAAGCAATCATCAAAAGAAATCCCGTAAACGGAAAAATCCTCCATGAAAACCTTCACAATCTTTTCACAAAAATCAGAGAATATAGCAGTCATACATCTTTGAAAGGTAGAAGGTGCATTGCATAAACCAAAAGGCATACGTCTATAAGCATAGGTTCCAAAAGGGCAAGTAAAGGTGGTTTTCTCTTGATCAGATTGTGGCACAGGTATTTGAGAGAAACCAGAATATCCGTCTAGGAAACAAAAGTGTGTGTGCTTAGATAATCTTTCTAGCATTTGATCAATGAAAGGCAGAGGGTAATGATCTTTTCTAGTAGCTTTATTTAATTTTCTAAAATCAATTACCATTCTATAGCCAGTGACAATTCTTTGTGGAATGAGTTCATTTTTATCATTAGGAACAACGGTTATACCTCCTTTCTTAGGGACACAATGAACAAGACTTACCCATCTACTATCAGCAATAGGATAGATTATACATGCTTCCAGAAGCTTTAATATTTCAGTTCTTACCACTTCTTTAATCTTAGGATTCAATCGCCGTTGGTGATCAACAACGGGTTTAGCATCAGGTTCCATATTAATCTTGTGCTGACATAGAGTGGGACTAATACCCTTAAGATCATCAAGAGTATATCCAATAGCAGCCCGGTGCTTCCTTAGAACTTTTAATAATCTTTCTTCTTCATGTTCTGAAAGGTTAGCACTAATAATAACAGGATATATCTTTTTCTCATCAAGATAAGCATACTTCAAAGTGTCAGGTAATTGCTTTAATTCAAACACAGGATCACCTTTAGGTGGAGGAGGACCTCCAAGAGTTTCAATAGGCAAATTGTGTTTCAGGAGAGGTTGTTGTTCAAAGAAATTTTTATCTATTTCATTTCTTTCATGCAAGTGCATATCATTTTCATGGTCAAGCAAATATTGTTCTAATGGATCAGTAGGAGGCACATCAATAGAAGCAAGGCCAATTATTTTATCGTTACTAGATAACGCTTTATCACGAGGTTGTCTACTAAACTTAGAAAAATTAAACTCATGAGACACACCACCAAAACTGACACCGACAGTCTGTTTTTCACAATCTATCTTAGCGTTGACGGTGCTCAAGAAAGGACTACCAAAGATAATGGGACAAAATTCATCTTGTGGGGAACCAAGGACTAGAAAATCAATAGGGTATTTTACTTTCCCACACAAGACTTCAACATCTCTAACAATCCCAAGTGGTGTGATGGTGTCTCTATTAGCAAGTTTAATAGTAACATCAATGTCTTCTATTTCAGCGGGTGCTATTTCATCCATAATTTCTTGGTATAAGGTAAAAGGGATAGCACTCACACTAGCACCCAAATCATATAAACCATGATAGCAATGATCTCCTATTTTGACTGAGACAACAGGTGTGCCTTCTATGGGTCTATGTTTATCTTTTTCATCGGGTTTAGCAATTCTAGCAGCTTCATCACAGAAGTAGATAACATGCCCATCAATATTTTCTACCAAGAGATCTTTAACCATAGCAACACTAGGTTCTACTTTAATTTGCTCAGGGGGCTTAGGTGCTCTTATATTACTCTTACGAACCACAGTTGATACCTTAGCATGTTTCTTTATCCTAACAGGGAAGGGTGTTTTTCCAATATAAGCGGTAGGCACAACTGGATCTACATTGTAAATGATGGTTTCATCTTTAGCTATGACCGGTTCTTTAATTTCTTCTTTAATAGGGGGATGATATTTAAACCACTTCTTTTTAGGGAGATCAACGTGAGTAGCAAATGCTTCACAGAAAGAGGCTACTATCTCAGAGTCAAGTCCATATTTAGTGCTAAACTTATGAAAAGTATCGGCATTCATAAAAGATTTAACACAATCAAACTCAAGCTTTATACCTGACTCATTACCTTCGTCGAGTTCCCAATCTTCAGAGTTGCGTTTAATTCTTTCCAAGAGATCCCACTTGAATTCAATAGATTTCTTCATATAAGAACCAGCACAAGAAGTATCGAGCATGGATTGATCATTATGAGAAAGCCGAGCATAAAAATTCTAAATGATAACTTCTCTCGGGATGTCATGATTGGGGCATGAATATAACATTGACTTAAGCCTCCCCCAAGCTAGAGCGATGCTTTCTCCTTCACGAGGCCAAAAATTATATATATAATTCTGATCACGATGAACTAGATGCATGGGATAAAACTTTTGGTGGAATTCCAATTGCCAACGATTCCAGTTCCACGATCCAAGATCATCACATAGCCTATACCATGTCAATGATTTTCCCTTCAAAGATAAAGGGAAAACCTTCTTCTTAGCTTCATCTCCGAGTAAACCTGCAAGCTTAAATAATCCACAAATTTCGTTCACATATAATAGGTGCATATCAGGATGTTCAGTTCCATCTCCTGCATAAGGTTTAGCAAGCAGTTGTTCTACCATACCCAAAGGAATTTCATAACCAATATTTTCAGTAGGTGCAGTAGGTTGAGGGGCAACTAATTGTGGTTCCGGTCGAGGTGAAGATACCCCGAACAAACCCCTCAAATGATTGTTTTCCATAGTAGCAAGTAGCAATAAATTTCAGCACGTAGTAATAGTTTTTCCTTACCGATTTCCACTTACCAAGAGCGCTTCACTCCCCGGCAACGACGCCAGAAAAGAGTCTTGATGACCCACAAGTATAGGGGATCAATCGTAGTCCTTTCAATAAGTAAGAGTGTCGAACCCAACGAGGAGCAGAAGGAAATGACAAGCGATTTTCAGCAAGGTAATTTCTGCAAGCACTGAAATTGTAGGTAACAGATAGTTTGATAGCAAGATAATTGGCAACGAGCAAGTAACGGTAACGATAAATAAGGTGCAGCAAGGTAGCCCAACCCTTTTGTGGCAAAGGACAGACCAAAACAATCTCTAGTAATATGCAAAGTGTTCTTGAGGGTATACGGGAATTTTATCTAGTCACTTTTATCATGTTGGTTTGATTCGTGTTCGTTACTTTGATAATTTGATATGTGGGTGGACCGGTGCTTGGGTGTTGTTCTTACTTGAACAACCTCCCACTTATGATTAACCCCCTCGCAAGCATCCGCAACTACGAGAAAAGTATTAAGATAAAATCTAACCATAGCATTAAACGTTTGGATCCAAATCAGCCCCTTACGAAGTAGCGCATAAACTAGGGTTTAAGCTTCTGTCACTCTAGCAACTCATCATCTAATAACTACTCCACAATGCATTCCCTTAGGTCCAAGGATGGTGAAGTGTCATGTAGTCGACGTTCACATGACACCACTAAGGGAATCACAACATACATATCATCAAAATATCGAACACATATCAAATTCACATGATTACTTGCAACATGACTTCTCCCGTGACCTCAACAACAAAGGTAACTATTCACAAATAATAAACATGCTCAAGATCAGAGGAGTATTGAATAGCATAATGGATCTGAACATATAATCTTCCACCAAATAAACCATATAGTAATCAACTACGCAAGGTAATCAACACTACTAGTCACCCACAGGTACCAATCTGAGGTTCCGGTACAAAGATTGAACACAAGAGATGAACTAGGGTTTGAGAGGAGATGGTGTTGTTGAAGATGTTGATGAAGATTGGCCTCCCAAAGATGAGAGGGGTGTTGGTGATGACGATGGCTTCGATTTCCCCCTCCGGGAGGGAAGTTCCCCCGGCGGAATCGCTCCGCCGGAGGGCAAAAGTGCTCCTGCCCAAGTTCCATCTCGAGGCGGCGGCGCTTCGTCCCGAAAGTCCCCCTCTTATTTTTTTTTCTATGTCAAAAGTGATTTTATACCAAAAGATGGGTACCGGAGGTGGGCTGAGGAGGGCACAACCTACCAGGGCGCGCCCAGGGGGGCCTGGCGCGCCCTGGTGTCTTGTGCCCACCAGGGTGGCCCCCTCCGGTAGTTCTTTGCTCCAGTATTTTTTATTAATTCCAAAAATAATCTCCGTGAAATTTCAGCTTCATTGGAGATGTGCAGAATAGGTATCTCTGATGTGCTTTTTTCAGGTCCAGAATTCCAGCTGCCGGTATTCTCCCTCTTTGTGTAAACCTTGCATATTATGAGAGAAAAGGCATTAGAATCACTCCCTAAAGCATTATTATTCAACAAAACATAATAAATAACATTAGGAAACCATGATGCAAAATGGACGTATCAGTAGGGAAGTGGTCAGTTGTAACAAAAGAAACATACGTCAATTTATGCCTTGTAGCAAAAAAAATCGCTGATTGTAGCAAGGTGTGATGCCTGTGGTAGCAACACGCGACATCGTTTGTAGCATGGTGCGGTGCCACTCCGATCGGTGTCGTCGTCCTCTCCCCTGTAGTAACCACGCTGGTCATCCATGGCCGCGCCTCCCTTAGACACCGGCTGGAGCTCCCGCATCCATGGTTGCAGCACCGGCAATCGATGTCGCAAACCTTTGGTCGCAAGATGATGACACAAGAGGAGGTGACCACGTCCGTCGGGCGGAAAGAGAGTGGGGTGGGCGCCGCTCATGGTGGCTCGCAGCACTGCAAGGCAGAAGGGGAAGGTCGGCGGTGGCCACCGACATATTGAGTTGGGCGCATGGTTAGGAGGATGAAGAGGACGATAGTGGGCCCCTATGACTGAGTGCTTCAGCTGTTGGAGTTGGGTGAAAAATAAACCGAACATATGCCCCACTTATTCCTATCTGGTTGGATGGGCTTGGGGAGCACCAAAGTGTTGCCTCCATAGTACATGCTCTAATAGTCCTAAAAAAGTGTATGTTCCATAATAGGCTTTGTTGAGCCAAATAGTATTTTTTTCCCTTCCAACCACACAAAGGAAATGCGAACCAACATGTGATTGAATGGTTGGAAATACAGTGATATCCTCAATCCATCAGAGTTCAAGTCCCAAACTTGACATTGATGCTCACATTTTTCTGAATTTATTTCAGTCCTTCCGGCAACGTGTGGTTAGTGGGATAGAACGTTCCCGTCGACTACAAAGGCGTATGTGAAGACTTCGTCAATCTTAAAATGATGTGCAGGCCGAGATTCTCGAAGGTGCTTACAGGGATAGGGTATGTGTATGTGTTCATAGGAACGAGTGTATGTATAAGTGTATGCGTCTGTATTGTGTCAAAAAAAATCATAAACAAAACAGTTGGGAGACGGATTTCCCGCATGCCCTTTACTTTTTTTTCATACCCAAAAAAGGAAGGGATGAAAATACTAATAGTATTTGTGTGCAATTTAATCAAAAAGCGCCCGTGGCCTAATGGATAAGGCGTCTGACTTCTAATCAGGCGATTGTGGGTTCGAGTCCCACTGGGCGTGTTTTACTTTTCTATTTTGCTTCTATTTTTATTTTCTTACTGTATGTATACTTATTCTGGACTCATTTTTTGTGTGCAGCATTCCCGTATTATTTTCTCTCTTAAATTCGAAGTGAACTTATTCCTTTTTCTTTTTCTTTGTGGCGTTGTTTTACCGTGTTGTTTAACCCTAGCCTCCTTTGCTGAACTGGTGTGGCAAACCATAGCCTAGTGGCAGGCTGGCATAGCAACCGCCCCTCCCTTTCATCCATCAGCCCAGCCTCACGAGCTTTGCAGCTAACGCTGGCCTACCAGAGAGAGCAGCAACGACGTGTCGAAACTTGGGGACACCACCGCGTCTACCGGCTGTTAACCAGCGTCGCTAAGAGCAACTCTAGCAGACCCCGTATAAATGGTTAAATCCGTAAAAAAATTGCGTTTTACAATTTTGGTAAAAAAAAAGCGTGTAGAACAGAAACCGTAAAAGTGATCCAACCCGTAATTTTTTTAAGGGGCATCGAAAATCCACACCCGAAACCCTTATATTTGAAGGTTGGAAGGCCGAACTGAGGGGGCCCCGTATACCGGTCAAACCTCGTCGGAGCAAGCACGCCACCGCGGAGTTTGCCGGAATCCGCCCTAAACTCGCCGGAATTCAACACCGCACACCGGAAAAGGCCGCTGGACGCCACCGGTTCGAATTGGACGAGCTCGACCTCACCGTGGCCTCCCATGACCTCAGCCTGGCCGCCGGAATCCTCCCGGCGCGGTTGGCAACGGAGCAGGGCGCAACCGACGGGCGACGGGGCACGACCGGCGAGGTTAGGCACGGCCGACGTGATGATGGGGCGCGGCCGACAGGGTTGGGCGCGACCAGCTAGGAGAAGGGACGGCAGCCGCCGGACTGAAGGAAGGAAATCTTTATCCTAGTTTTACAATATGTTTTACAGTTTCTGTTCAGCCGTAGCTAAAATGAACCCTTAAAATGCCTTTTTCTTCAACCCTTATCCCAGTTTTACAGTTTGCGATTTTAAAGGGCCCGCTAGAGATGCTCTAATGCCAAGGTTTCTACGGCCAGCCAACATCACACCTGCTGCGCCGTGTGGCTCCATCGGTTCTAGAATGGTCGTATGCAGCAAGACTATTGACATGAAAACTGCATTTATCATCAAACACATTCGGATTTCTAATTTTGGACTAACATTTTTCTTTTTGGCAATCCAACACATTAATTTAGAAATAAATTTTTACAAGCTACTGTATTCCAATGCCTAATTTTTTCACATGAAACAAAGCAAGTATTCCTTCGCAAGAGCAAATTGCTGATATATCATTGTGTACCTACCTTTTCATTTGGATATCCTCATTTATAACCATTTGCACATCGCCACCGCAAGGGAAATAGGCCATCCATAAACACAATGAAGAACCAGAATGATGATTCTGTCTTGAAACGCCTAGGAGGAATACGAGATGTCCAGGGCAAAAATTCGCAAGTAAGCGCGTTATTATGTTCCACGTGTAAATAGAAAATACACGGCAAAATCAAAGCCTCCAGGAGTGACTCTTCAACAGGACATCATTGCCGCCTAGGGCTCACATGTGTGACGCTCTATCAGTAATCAGGTTGAATCCTTATGGGCGGTGTTCTCTGCTCAAAACCCATTGGGCTTGCTCCCGGTCCCGGCCTTTGAAGATTTCTGCTGCTGGTCATGGTAGAATGCAGCATCCAGCGCCTGGAAATTATTATATAATCAGCTTGCTGAAAATTATTCAAAGAAAACTGGTATTCATGTGTTTTATGTCATCAACACCAAGGAAGCAAGTATCCATTCCAATGAGCATGTAAGCCAGCAAATGAAAGTAAAAGCATTCAAAACAAATATTTGCTCGGACCCATATGCTTCTGCTTTACAAATATGGAAATGCATCTAGCTAAATCATGACAAAGGTATAGGTGGACAGTTTTCTCCAAGTTCAGATAATTCATGGGGTAATGGTAATCAAACACAACAGTAAGGAACGGTAGGAACCTGTGTCATGGGCTTTACGAGTTGAGATATTTCATGCCGTACATCAGGCTGTGCCGATTCCTTTATATCCTGCACGTATGAAGTTGCACACATGAATAAAATCAAAGGCAATTTCAGTTATAACCAGATAGATTCCAAATAACTACTGTGATGACGAAGATTAACCTGTAACTTCTGATATATCTGTGTCATTGCTTCCTTAAGCCGTTGAACCTGTGGAACAACCGGACAAGTACATAAACATCTAAGCAATAATGGTCTGGGTGTTTTAGTTGCTTATAAGATAGCTGACCATATAGCAGTCCTACCAGGTATCTAGATTATAAATTAGTGACAAAACTACAGTAACATAACCATCAATCTGGGCATCCTTGACTTACTATTATGCTGTGTACACAAATATACCAATACTAGACTGTATAACACATATTAACATCTGCTATTTTCAAGTCATTGGTTTTATTAACAGAATTAATGCAGTATGAGAAAAGCTAGAAACAAACTGGGCCCTTAAATGCAACATTTTGATAGCAAAAAATATAATAATAATAATGATAACCTGGTGGTGGTCAATTTCCAGTCATGAGTTCAACCATGTTGACAACACATCAAACTCCATCACCAAAATAATTAATTGATCATTTCTACTTGCATTGTTATTAGTTATTATTCACATTTATAACATGCACTGGTATTGTTCTCATCTTGAAGCCGGAAACTACATTTCAGTAACCATTTTATTAATAAAAAGTCACCCAGCCACTGAGCTACTTTTACCAACTTCCACTGAAATACTACTCGTGGGTTACAAAACAGTACAGATAAGATAGGAGTGACAATACACCTTATTAGAAAGGACTGTGGTTGTTATTGGGTATGATGACCAAAAATGGCGCAGCAACTCCTGGATAGCCGTCCAATGCTAACAAAATAGATAGTCACAAGAAACTCTGTCAGTACAAGATGTATAATAAGATCTCGAGTGCAGTGATAAGAAGATTTCAGAATGGTCAGACAAATATACATAAATACACAAATAAATAAATAAAGGTACATTAAGATAGGTCCAGAAATAAACATTCTAGAACAAATTGAAAGTACGGTACAACTTCTGCATAAAAGGTAAATAGGTGCAGTATCTCACATCCATAAGTTCATCTCGTGTTCGGTGAGGAAGACGACCAAGGAGACTGTCTTGGGGATTCTTAAGATTAAGCCTCCGTGAACGTGAAATTCCTTCATTCAACTCGTTAAGAACCTAGGCCCATACCATGTAGGTAGTTAGGTTTTCCTGCTCATGCAATTTAATATCTTAAGAATGGAGAAGGCACAGCAATACAGCATCCAAAACGTGTGTCTGTAAGGAAACTTGGAGTATTGGGGTACTTGGGAGTTGGGAGTATTGGGATGTTGATGAAATGACAATCCAACATTTAGAATTAGAACGAAACAAACAAAGGTACTAGATACTGTTTCTTTTTCGGCAATGCAAAGTTGTGCACCAGATAAGGTGTAAGTTGTCATTTGTAAAACAGTTACACAAACATCAACTTTTCTCATAGTCCAACAATATATAATTTTTGTCACATATAACCCACATTTGGTTGGTCTAATTTATGGCTGAAGTTCAATTTTGAAATGCGTGCACGCCTTTTTCATTGGAATGTAGGGAGTAAGTCGAAAGTCCTCTTCTGCTCCTGAACTCAAATGAGCTTGTATGAACAGTAAAATTCAAAAAAAAACTGAAATTTTCGTGTGCCAAACTTTGACAAGTATTTTGAGTGCTTTTTTCATCATGAAATGACATTCGTGGAAGTCATGGCAAAAAAAAATCAGCACTCAAAAATGCTTTCAAAAATAACATTTTTGAAGCATCTATTTTTTTTTATATTGCCCGACTTCCACGAATGTCATTTCATGATAAAAATTTGCAAGTACATAAAACATTTGCCAAAGTTCGTCACACAAAAAAAACAGATTTTATTTTTTACTATTTTTTATTTATTTTACTGTTCATCAGGGAGCATTTCAGCTCGGGATCAGATAGTCCGCGTCGATATATCTACAGATGCATCTTTCAAGGAAACAGGACCTAATCTCCGTAAAGTTGACTATAGAACATTGGTATCAGGTTAAAGTAAAACTGCTTACCTTCAGAGCAACATCTGCCTGAACAACCGGACAGTTCATTTTCACGGAAGATATTTGATCCATCAAATGACGGAATGCATCATCGGCGCTCAGGCTGCAGCTGCGGGCCTTTCTTCCATCGTTGCTACCTAAAGGTCTTAGAGCATTTGCTTGCTGAGAATCAAAATATTCTCGAGGATCCTATAAAGACAAGAAAGGCGTTAGAATCCATAACCTTGTGATATATTACTGTAGTTGACATATTATATCAAGCCATATGAACCAACTATTACCTTTATACAAAGTGGTGCATATGGGAGGATTCGTGGAGCTTGCAGATCCTCTATCTCTGTCATGCGGGCCGCCTTTGCCAATCTCTCATGACTAGCATCATCAGCAACAGAGCTAGGAGGTGGTCCTGCAGTTCATAACTCATCAGCCTAGTAAGGAACTAATTAGGGTGAAAAAAGATGCACACAGTGATAACTAACCCTTCTTGGACCTTGCAAGTGCTTCAGCCACAGTCTTCGTATCAGTTGATTCAATATCTGCAAAAAGAAGCATAACAGATACAATCACCTTACAGACTGGAACCATATGGTGCATTAATAGTTTAAATTCTAGTTATTAACAGCCAATAAGCAAATGCAAAGTAAAAATGATTGGTATTCCTCTGATGTGAAGGGGAAAGTACACCAGCACAGAGCAGGTACTACACTACAGCATTACAGTGTGCAACCAACCAGCAATATAGGATGGTTGATTTGTGCAATTGTTTGTGCATTCTTTTTCAGGAAACTATTTTTTGAGAAAACGCAAAGGATCTTTGCGTTTCATTTCATTGAAAAGATGGGGGGTACAATCCTCCTAGGAGGCTGGTGATACATGGGCCATGCGCCCGGTCACTGGACATCCCAGGATGTGGGCAGAACAACCCGTAGCCCCTGTGCCCCAGCGAGTGCCCAACACTTGGCCTCATCTCTGATCCTATCCACTAATGCATCGATCGAGGGTCGCGCGCTGTCAAAGACGCATTCGTTCCGGTGTTTCCAAATCATCCAGGGGACGAGCATTCTTTTTCAGGAAAATATTAGACAGACAAACAGGAAGCCAGTAAAAGAAGTGGTTGCAGGAGAACTGTTAAGCTGTTAGCATATCAGTATCATCTCATGATAGTAATAGCATGCTTGAACAATCAACTTCAGCAAACAAAAATTTAAAAGAGACAGCATGAAAACTTTTGAGTTAGAGTCCAAAACTTCACCTGTTGATCTCCCTTCAAGAACAACAGCAGCATGCCGATTCAGATCCTGAGAAAGTGTTCTCCTAGCCAACTCGCTATCAGTATCAGGTGCCTCTCTGCTGCCATCACGGAGAATACCATGATCCTAGATGCCCGAAAGAATAATGATATGAAATTTTTCAAAATAGGAGTAAGCACTACTACATGAGGTTGTGATCAAAATGGCAGAAAAAGTTGCTCATTATGAGAAACGAATAAACCACTTGTCTTTGTGAAGTTGTAGATATAGCAAAACAGTAGCAAGAACACAAACACACCGGAAGATGGATGTAGTCATCCCCTGCATCTGCCTCCATGTCTAATGTTGGATCAACTCGTTTTATCTGTAAACAAGAATTGAGTCACCAAAAAAAGCTGAAGGGAAAATGTATTGCAAAATATGCAGCATGACAACAATAAACAGCTAGAATTATACCTTGAGCTTTGCCTCCTTGGCAAGTATATCATCATTTTTCAAAAACATGGCTAATTCCTCATCTTCAGCGGCTTCAGCTTTTGCCGCTAAAGTATTTTTTGTCCTAAGTAGATACTCAGCTCTACAGTATTTTGTCCAAAAATCCTTTTCTGACAACTGTTTGGGAGTCACGGGAGATGAAGGAAAAACAGAGCAAAATGAGAATCCAAACCCACTTTATGCCAACACAGATATAGTTTAAACTAACTCCAACTTAAGCTCAAGCTTCCTAAAGCCTATGGTAAGGCACATGACAAGAGTATATGCAAGTATGCACTATCTTACCTTCTTCGGGACATAATCTAAAAATGCCCGATGCACGGCTGGCTTTTCTGCAAAAATCTGCAAAACATCAAATAATCTATCATATTCATAACAACTGATTTTCAAGACTTATTCAACATCCAATAAACAAGCTCGTAATTTAGCATTTACATGGTTAATAATGTATGCCAGGTAAACAATTATTACTGAGCAGATGTAGCCCAGCCCAAGGACAAGAATAAGCATGTTCGACTGGGTTGAAAAATGCGGTCACAATGGTGTGGCCTCACTCACAGGTGGCTACCCGTGTGAGTCAAAAGGGACAATATTCTTCACGACACTCATTAGGAATGTGGCCCGATGAATCCGGATCAATGACCCTAAGAGTCAGATAATACATCAATACAATCTCAATGTATTTGGAGAAGGGAATAAAGAAGAGAATGAGAAGGGAGTGGGCTCTGGGACAACCCAGCCCACAGCTCCAGCAAATGAACATAAGCGGCCCACAAGAGCCATCATCTCACTTCCCCACCCCACCCTTAATTTCCTTCCTAGCACCACCTCTCCCTCCTAGTCCCCCGTCATCACCCTTGTTTCTTGCATCTGATGGCAAGAACACAGAACACAAGGGGGAACTGCGATGGCGGCTGTGACAGCAACAATGAGAAAAACTAGTGGGGATCGCAACAAAATGAGGTGACATCAACTGCTAGGACTAGCTCACTTCCTCTCAATGTGCCTCTCTTCCTTTATGCCCTTCTCCCATTGCTATCGCATGGGGTCATGACCAGCAACTTCCTGGTGGAGAACCGGATCACAAGAATACAGGATGCTTGACCTGACAACCTGACATCGTGAATCGCAGGGGGCCTGCAACCCAAGTAACTATGGCCAGGACAGGCTTGCAATGCCTGATAGTCTAGATAGGCCAACCCTGAGCATAGCTTCAATGATCCAGACTTAATAGATGCAAGAATGTGTTTGAGTAGCCCACACAGTGGAATTTACATTTTTTATGCAGTAAAAATGGCATATTTACAGCTGTAAAAAATGGCATATTTATATTTTCATGACATACAAATGGCTTGACAAGGGTACCAGTCTATATGTATGTCAAGTACTGAAAAAGAAAAGAAAATAGAACAGTATCAACACAAAGAGGTACAGTTTGTAAAATACCACCCAGTGAGGATGACGTGGAGTCTAGGGCCATGTGTCAGTACATTACCCTAAGAAAACAAGTGAGGTGTTGCTCCTTACACAGAATGCAATAGGTTCTAATAAATAGTTGGTCAAGTAGAACCCATTAAACAACACAACTGTTTAGAAATTCCATTAAACATAGCATTACACCTATTTTAGGCACTATATAGCACTGCACATGACAGTTAAAATATTGCAAATGATGCTACGACGCAGGCCAGCATTTAGATGTATGCATAGCTGCATTTATGATGGTTAAAGAAGTAGCAAATGATGCTAGCAGGCAGACCTGCTTTAGATGATAATTCATTGCCAAGGTAGAAAGAATGTACCTGATGGATAATCTCAGTAGTCAGACTGAAAGTAACCTTGTTTGTCTGTGAAAGGATACACATAAATCAGAAATGAGTAAATTAAGATAATCAACATTCAGTAAAGTCAATAACTGATAGGATACAGCCATGTACTACAGAAACTATCATAGTATGCCACATAGGCTCGCGATGATTATAGACCAATAGCATACCTGTCCATCAGCTGATGGCCTAACATCAGCTAGCATGGCACTTTTGAAACCTGGCTTTTGTTTTGATGCTTTGTTTGTTTCATCATCAAGTAAATTCTGCAAACGGACTTAAATAAGTATTGGCTGCAACTGAATTTATATACTACAAAACAAACAGAAATTGTATCCGTGCACAGTAGTTTTTACCTTTCTTGTTGCCCAAAATTCAGACTCTTGCAGAATATTCCCAAGCACAAACTTCTTATGTAACTTCTGCAGTTCACTGCAAACAGAGAAGGGTTCAACAGGACAAAATGAGCCAATAATACAACGCAACTGTGTTTCCTCTGGTTGGCAATGATAGTCTGCAAATCCGTCTGTGTCATTCTCTTAAAACAACATACGAAGATTAAATGTTATCCCTACAGCAACGCAGAACCTAACAGCATGAACATGCTCCTGACGTGACGTATTAATAAAATATAACCGAATGACATTACACCAACAACAGTGTCATTTTGTCCCAAGTAAGTTCAGGTACAACAACAACAACAACAAAGCCTTTAGTCCCAAACAAGTTGGGGTAGGCTAGAGGTGAAACCCATAAGATGTCGCGACCAACTCATGGTTCTGGCACATGGATAGCAAGCTTCCACGCACCCCTGTCCATGGCTAGTTCTTTGGTGATGCTCCAATCCTTCAGATCTCTCTTTACGGACTCTTCCCATGTCAAGTTCGGTCTACCCCGGCCTCTTTTGACATTATCAGCATGCTTTAGCCGTCCGCTATGCACTGGAACTTCTGGAGGCCTGCGCTGAATATGTCCAAACCATCTCAGACGATGTTGGACAAGCTTCTCTTCAATCGGCGCTACCCCAACTCTATCTCGTATATCATCATTCCGGATTCGGTCCTTCCTTGTGTGGCCACACATCCATCTCAACATGCGCATCTCCGCCGTCCTATAGAACTTGCCTTTCAGCTTTTGTGGCACCCTCTTGTCACAGAGAATGCCAGAAGCTTGGCGCCACTTCATCCATCCGGCTTTAATTCGATGGTTCACATCTTCATCGATATCCCCATCCTTCTACAACATCGACCCCAAATATCGAAAGGTGTCCTTCTGAGGCACCACCTGCCCATCAAGGCTAACATCCTCCTCCTCCTCGTGCCTAGTAGTACTGAAAGCGCACCTCATGTACTCGGTTTTAGTACTACTAAGTCTAAAACCTTCCGATTCCAAGGTTTGTCTCCATAACTCCAACTTCTTGTTGATCCCCGTCCGACTATCATCGACTAGCACCACATCATCCACAAAGAGCATACACCATGGGATATCTCCTTGTATATCCCTTGTGACCTCATCCATCACCAAGGCAAAAAGATAAGGGCTCAAAGCTGACCCCTGATGCAGTCCTATCTTAATCGGGAAGTCATCAGTGTCGCCATCACTTGTTCGAACACTTGTCACAACATTATCGTACATGTCCTTGATGAGGGTAATGTACTTTGCTGGGACTTTGTATTTCTCCAAGGCCCACCACATAACATTCCGCGGTATCTTATCATAGGCCTTCTCCAAGTCAATGAACACCATATGCAGGTCCTTCTTTTGCTTCCTATATCTCTCCATAAGTTGTCGTACCAAGAAAATGGCTTCCATGGTCGACCTCCCAGGCATGAAACCAAACTGATTTTTGGTCACGCTTGTCATTCTTCTTAAGCAGTGCTCAATGACTCTCTCCCATAGCTTCATTGTATGGCTCATCAGTTTAATTCCACGGTAATTAGTACAACCCTGAACATCCCCCTTGTTCTTGAAGATTGGTACTAATATACTCCGTCTCCATTCTTCTGGCATCTTGTTTGCTCGAAAAATGAGGCTGAAAAGTTTGGTTAGCCATACTATCGCTATATCCCCGGGGCCTCTCCACACCTCAATGGGGATACAATCAGGGCCCATCGCCTTGCCTCCTTTCATCCTCTTTAAAGCCTCCTTGACCTCCGACTCCTGGATTCGCCGCACAAAAGGCCTGCTAGTATCATCAAAGGAGTCGTCCAGTTCAATGGTAGAGCTCTCACTCTCCCCATTGAACAACTTGTCAAAGTACTCCCGCCATCTATGCTTAATCTCCTCGTTCTTCACCAGGAGTTGATCTGCTCCGTCCTTGATGCACTCGGTTTGGTCAACATCCCTCGTCTTCCTCTCTCGGATCTTGGCCATCTTATAGATGTCCCTTTCACCTTCCTTCGTGTCTAACCGCTGGTAGAGGTCCTCATACGCCCGACCCCTTGCTTCACTCACAACTCGCTTTGCGGCCTTCTTTGTCCCAAGTAAGTTCAGGTACGCTAGAAAATATATCTAAATGGCATTCCCATACAAAAAATGGATAGGTGAAAACATTTTGGCATCTGCACTTTATTTTGGCTCCTTCAAAGTTCTACAGTTACAACTTACAACACATAGAAGGCATATCATTTTCAATCTAGCAGCTATGCCACAAGCTTCATTATGTAATGTTGCACACATTTGCATGTTGATGAAACAGACAAGTAAAGACCAGTTAAAAGTGAAGCTCTAGTATCATCTTTGAATAAGTGAACCTACGAAAGCCAAATGCATACTTCACAAGAAAAAAATCTTAGAATCAGGTAATCAATTGAAAAGCACAAGCACGTAAGGGCTCAACAAAAATTACTAAAGAGAGCAAGACAGCTTACACTGTTGCGGTTTAGTATTAAATTATTATCAATACCCCATATGTTGCAGTCAGCAGAAGAAACATGCATGGTGTTTGAAATACAGATATTACCTGTCTTCTCGTAGCAATTTCATTCGCCGTTCCATTTCAGCAGAACTGAGCTGTTCCGGACCAGTTGACACAGCTAATTTCTCAGGAGGTACATTTGGTCTAGCAGGCACAGTGCCTTGATGTTTGCCTAAAACCCTAGCTGAAAGGACAAAATCATCAGTTAGTTCTATATTTTGTTGGCAATAATTGTGTAGACTAGAGGTGAAACTCAAAATCAAAATATTGAAGCAAGGACCAAAAGTAACATTGAAAATGCATATACTCTAACAAGAATAATCATTTTCAAACGATGTATTTGATCATAATATGTGATCTATTTGATGGCAGAAAATGAAATGCCTATTAGAAACATTTAGTGAACATTACCCACAAAGTCGCGACACAAATCACGGCTACCAACATTGTCAAACTCAAAAATATAGCCTCCCCCCTGAAAAAAGCATGGAGATCACAATCTTCTCGGTCACAGAAATAAATGTAGAGCATATGCCTATGAACCAAAACTCAACAGGATGTTTATACTTAATTAATTGATCATACCTTGTCAGAATCTTTTGAAAGATTCAATAATGGCGGTGTTGGTTTGCTACCATCAACCTTATTAAATTTGTGACCTGAAGCACATGGAGGAAGAAGATACAAAGTTAACATCAAGCATATTGGTAATGACCATAAAATCAATTCTCATCAACCATCATGCATGGCCTACTCTGGCACAGCTGATGAGCTGAATATGTAATCTTGGATGTACGTATTTGTGTACGAGACTAACACATAAGAACAAGGACAGTACTTCAATTCTGTACAACCCTCAGTGCTATGATTATGAAACCAGTGCTGCATATGGACAAAGGATAAGTACCTTTGATGCTTCGGAAATCGACACTGAGCTTCATTAGTGAGCGTGGATCGTTAGGGGTAAATGTTAGCTTATCTTCACTCTGCAATTACAAGAACAAAGAAATAATATGATTTAGATCAAAGAAGCGCATTATGATCACTTGCAAGCAGTGATAAAAAGGGAATGAACAATTCACACCAGCTCAAACATACAGAGATGACTATTCAAAAGTAATACCGACTAAGTCAAAGAAGCATTGCGCCTTCCAAATATGAAAGTACTAGGAACATCATAAATAAACAATGCTATCACGAACCAAAACAAGTGCCTCAAGCAGATGATTTATAGCATGTGTTGAGCCCCCAATTTCATTAAGCAAACTGGGTGCTCTTACTTGGGGCAAATTGGCTCCCACTAAAGGCAAACGAGGCACCGGGCTTGACACACAATCCTTTGGCTCCAACCGCATTGGTAACTTACGGCGGATCAGACTTACTCTGTTCCATGACTAAACACGAAGGTTGGATGCGGTACACATACAACGATGAGGAAAGCACAGGCACACGCACTCCTCCGATCTAAGCAGCAGCATGCTTCTATTTGTTCCGTTTTGCGTCCAATCAGAGACCTAATCGGGATCAATCAGTTGGGCACCTCAACACCGATAAACCCCCCGCCGAGCAACCAACGCCCCGACGACCGAGCAGCAAAAGCAACGACGGCGCAAGCCAACCAGGCAGAACCAAAACCAATACAAGCTACCTGAAATAAGGGGGGTTTCGGATGGGAGGTGCGAATGTTGGGGTGGGGATGGGACGCACCATGCGGAGGACGCCGCCGTGGCCGGGGTCCTTGAGCGTGGTCTTGTACTTGGCACCGATCGTCATGGTCCCCATCGCCTCCTCCTCCTCGCTCTCAACGGCGCAGGGGGAGGGCGAGGCAGCTAGCTAGACAGGGGCTCGCCCACCAACCTCGGGAAAATGACACCCGGCTGGTCGCCTCGCGTCGCCGGCGCCGGTGCCGATGGGGTTGGTGTCGATGCCGAGTTCGAAGGGGGGCTTCGCGCGTGCAGACGGGGGCTGGAGTCGTTGGAGGGGCGGAACACGAGACGCCGCGGGGAACTGGGACTCCGGCACAGAGAGGGATTTAGACTGCGGCGGCGGCGGCGGCGGCGGCGGCGGAAGGAGACGCTGGTGGGGGGCGGCGGTGCGCGGCGGTCTGAGCGAGGGAGGGACGGCGAGGGGAAAAGGAGGCCGAGCGAGCGTGTCGGTAGGCGGTGGCACTGGTCCGTAAATAAGAAGACAAGGTCGTGGCTAAAGCTAGGTCGCGTTTGGTTAGACCGAACTGATCGGTTTTTTTTTTTTTAAGAAGAAGAAAGAACGGTCTTCTGAAATGACAGAATCAGAACCGATATTTTAACCAGAATTCAGTTCAAAAAATCGGTCTTCTCAAATGACAGAATCAGAACTGATTTTTTAACCAGAATTCGGTTCAAAAAATCGGTCTTCTGAAATGACAGAATCAGAACTGTTTTTTTAACCAGAATTCGGTTCAAATCGGTCTTCTGAAATGATAGAATCAGAACCGATTTTTTATTGAACCAGAAATTTAGTTGGGTTCCGGTTAAAAACTGAACTAGACTGCACAATATATAACATAATTCTGAAAAAGAAAAGCATTTTCCTGATTTGTTTTGTTTTTTATGATAATATGTGTCTTATTTATATTATAAAGATCAGTAGTACAAACCACGTAGACACAGTGCATACAGTACATATAGTAGTAGTTACCCTGATTTGTTCTGATAAAACTGAAAATACAACAGTAATAATGATTGGTCAATGGTTATTGAGTTTAGCTACAGTGCATACAGTAGTAGCTACCATGTACGCAAAATTAAAGAATATATCTCCTCTGTCTCTCCTCCCCTTCGTTTCTTCTCCCAAGAAAAAGGCGGTTAGGGTTTCTGCCTCCCGGAAGCGGTGCCTCAATTATGTGGCATTCATTTTTTCACCATGGTATAATAAGAATGTTAGTGTAATTTAAAAAATGTCGATAAAATTCAAAATAATGTTTGTGGAACTTTGAAAAATGTTTGCGTGTTTCAAAAAGTGTACAGACATTATCAATAATAATAATAATGTAGCCAAGAAATGATAAACATAGATTAAAAAAAGTATGGATGTATATGAAAAATGCACAATGTGTATGAAAGAAAGTGGACATTAAAATAAGAATTTTAAAAATGTTATTCATGTATTTTGAAAATGTTAAATGTGCATGTAAATGTTCACTATATATTAAAAAAATGTACAATGTGTATGAAAACAACTAGACATCAAAGCATATATTGTAGAAGAAAAAAAATCATAATGTATTAAAAACTGTTAAACTGCTATTAAAAAATGTTCCTTATGTATACGAAAACTGCACAATGTATATAAAAAGGTAGACATCAGAAAATATTTATAGAAAATGTTAGTCATATATTTAAAAAATGTTAAACGTGCATAAAAATGTTGCTAGTGTATGAAAAAAAGTGTACAAGATGTATGGAAACTAGTAGACATAAGAAAAATTGAAGAATGTTTATCATGCATTTGAAAAATGTTAAACGTTTATATAAAAAATGTTTCATGATGTATAAGAAAAAGGCAAAATGTGTATGGAATTTTTTAACATCAACATATATGTTCGAGAATTTTTTTACTTATGTATTAGAGCGATATGAAAAATGTTTATGTGTATAGCAAAAGGTATAATGTGTACAGAAAAGAAAGTATGCATCAAAACATATATTTCAAAATTATTGATCACGTATTAATAAACAAATGTGTACACAAAAATTATTTTATATGTATATGAAAATTTTAATCATGTATAAAAAATGTTACAATTCTATATGAAAAGATAAAGAAAAAACCGATGAAAACCATCAAAAATAAACAAAAGGAAGAAAACCTCGAAAACGAGAAAGAAACAGGAAAAACCAAAGAAAAAAAGAAAAATGTAAACTAATACAAAAGAATGGAAACAATGAAACCAAAGAAAAATATAGAAAAAAAAGAAGGAAACCCAAGAATGAAAAAAAACAAAGAAAATGAAGACACAAAAAGGAAATAAAAAAATCAAAGAAAACGAACAAAAATGAAAGAGAAAGACAGATAAAACAGAGAAAGGAACAATGAAAACTGATGAATATACAAAGAAAAGAGAAAACCCCAAAGAAAACGGGGAAAGAAAGAAAGAAAAAACAAATAAAACTGCAACAGCTGCTCACACGAAACAGCATGCGAGCGTAAACAAAAGCTAGAAATGGGCCAGCCTAGCACTGTACACTACAGGAAAAGGTTTAAAGCCAGGAGAGAAAACCTTGGCATAAGCGAGATATAGTTCTTGCGTAGTTACAGGGAATGTTTGTTGTTAGGCAAGGCCCCAAAAAAAGCACACCTGTTCATATAAAAATATATTTCAATCATTTTTTGAATTCATAAACTTTTTTTTAACTTGCATTTGTACCTCCTGTTGGGCCGGTCTTGAGGGCGCTCTCCATGGTCCTATCATAGTTTTAAATAGTGTGCTATCTCAACACTATAGCGTTTGAAGAGGCATCACATGCACTAAGGCTGGTCGTAATGGAAGTATCATAGGTAATATTATGTATGCCAACTAGGCAATTTTGATGAGGTGGCATAGAATTAAATGTAGAAAAAGAGGGTTGAGTATCATATCATGATACCGTATCATATTAAATGATGTGCTACTATGTGTCATGCATGGCAATAAATAACTATTCTATAATACTATGCACTACATATGTAGTATCATACACCAGTATCATATGCATGATACTAATATATGATACTCCCGATTACAACCAGCAGTGTAGCTTCATTTAGTGCACTATAACATCAATTTAACACTCTAACTTCAGCCGCCGTTTGTCATAACCACTATTTAAAACTTTGGGTGCTATTTAAAACTTAGGCCCTTCTGAGTGCTCCACCTTGTACCGATGCTAAGGCTGCCATGTAGACTAAAAATATGATGTGGCAATGTAATTAAAAGGAGAGAGATGAGTTTGTAGCCCCAGAAAGAAACAATGCCAAGCGCGGGAACCTAGGCAAAACACTTAAATGAAAGAAGTCCACCAATGCATGCAAGAGTTTAGTTGCTAAATAATTTAATAAAGTGCGCTTAGCAACAACAAGTTAAGCACCTATGCACTGAGACCGTTAATTGCTACAGTATTTAATGTGCTTACCACCTCATCTAAGCACTTGTGCATTGGAAGAGGCCTTAGGGTGCTATCCACAAGCACATTGGAGACTCTCTTTCCCGGAGCAACCTGTCTAGTCCATTGCAAACTAGAGTACTTATTGCAATAATAGTTTTTGTATGATAGCACGCGGAACAAGTACAGGCCTTTCGGCACGACAACCTATCGCAAGCCCATTATTTGGAAGAAGAGAATTGGATCTCCGCTCTTTTACGAAAATAAATCCACATCATCTCACGTCCTTGTTCATGTGGCACAATGTCAACATGCCGGAGTTCAAAGGAGAAGAGGAGGAGCCGCGACTGTAGTATGTCGGGACCGGGAGGGACACTATCTTGGTAGTTCTTCTTTGTTCCTAGACGGTGTAGACGATCCGACAACTCCGGAGGCCATTGCATGCAGGGTGATGATACGTCAAATTTGCATCATGATTTCCTACTGTTATTTATAATGTTTTTATGCATAATAATGCTTTAGGGAGTGATTCTAATGCTTTTTCTCTCATAATATGCAAGGTTTACACAAAGAGGGAGAATACCGGCAGCTGGAATTCTGGACCTGAAAAAGCATATCAGAGATACATATTCTGCACATCTCCAAATAAGCTGAAACTTCACGGAGAATTATTTTGAAATATATTTAAAATACTGGAGCAAATAACTACCGGAGGGGGGCCACCTGGTGAGCACAAGACACCAAGGCGCGCCAGGCCCCCCAGGCGCGCCCTGGTGGGTTGTGCTCAGCCCGGCCCACCTCCGGTGCCCATCTTCTGGTACTTAAGGTCTTTTGATCTAGAAAAAATAAGGAGAGGACTTTCGGGACGAAACGCCGCCGTCTCGAGGCGGAACTTGGGTAGGAGCACTTTTGCCCTCCGGCGGAGCGATTCCGCCGGGGGAACTTCCCTCCCGGGGGGGGGGGGGGGAATCGAAGCCATCGTCATCACCAACACCCCTCTCATCTTTGGGAGGCCAATCTTCATCAACATCTTCAACAACACCATCTCCTCTCAAACCCTAGTTCATCTCTTGTGTTCAATCTTTGTACCGGAACCTCAGATTGGTACCTGTGGGTGACTAGTAGTGTTGATTACATCTTGTAGTTGATTACTATATGGTTTATTTGGTGGAAGATTATTTGTTCAGATCCATTATGCTATTCAATACCCCTCTGATCTTGAGCATGAATATTATTTGTTAGTAGTTACCTTTGTTCTTGAGGTCACGGGAGAAGTCATGTTGCAAGTAATCATGTGAATTTGATATGTGTTCGATATTTTGATGATATGTATGTTGTGATTCCCTTAGTGGTGTCATGTGAACGTCGACTACATGACACTTCACCATCTTTGGGGCCTAAGGGAATGCATTGTGGAGTAGTTATTAGATGATGTGTTGCTAAAGTGACATAAGCTTAAACCCTAGTTTATGCGCTACTTCGTAAGGGGCTGATTTGGATCCAAACGTTTAATGCTATGGTTAGATTTTATCTTAATACTTTTTTCGTAGTTGCGGATGCTTACGAGGGGGTTAATCATAAGTGGGAGGTTTGTTCAAGTAAGAACAAAACCCAAGCACCGGTCCACCCACATATCAAATTATCAAAGTAGCGAAGGCAAATCAAACCAACATGATAAAAGTGACTAGATAAAATTCTCGTGTACCCTCAAGAACACTTTGCCTATTATAAGAGACTGTTCTGGCCTATCCTTTGTCACAAAAGGATTGGGCTACCTTGCTGCACTTTATTTACCGTTACCGTTACTTGCTCGTTATCAATTATCTTGCTATCAAACTATCCGTTACCTACAATTTCAGTGCTTGCAGAAATTACCTTGTTGAAAACCGCTTGTCATTTCCTTCTGCTCCTCGTTGGGTTCGACACTCTTACTTATCGTAAGGATTACGATTGACCCCCTATACTTGTGGGTCATCAGGTGACACTCGCGCTTGCCAAAGACCTCCACTAGTGATCACATCATATTCTAAACAAGTCATTGCGGACATCAAGAAAAGATGTAGAGACGGATATGGGGCTATCATTAGCGAGATTAATTCTTACCCAGCTCAATTCCAACGTGATTTTACTTTTGAGAGTCGGAAGGTTAACGCGGAAGCACATAGGTTAGCCAAGGTTTCTCTTTTCGTTAGGTCCAGGATGTCATGTATGGTTTGACCAATCCCATGACCAAAACTGTATCCCACATTATGTGGTTTTTGATGAATAAAACTTGATTATATACCCCTAACAAAAGAAGTTGCACGTGATACGAAAAATGAATATATCTAGACATACTACATACATTTATTTTTATTTATTTTTACGACAAGTAATTTCAAACGGTGAGAGTATTATTGTTGCGTCTGACTGCTATGGCGTGTTATCGATGAACGCTGTCGCTCCTAGGTCCTGCCGATCTGCCGCCACGAGCAAGGAGGGCACGGTTTTGAGGCTCACCTTGCCAAGGTCGAGACAACCCTGCTGGTAGAAGTAGAACGCCATGTGTATGGCTGCAAAATTCACCTGGGGTGGCTTGTATAACTAACCGTTTTGGCTCCAAGCATCTGTGCTTATAGACAAGTCGTACGAGGTTCTATGCATCGCATTATTGTGGAAATCGCACGGCAGCGACCCCCAAACCTGACCAGGATCTTTTGCTTTTACCATATGTAATGTATGCAGGTTCAATGTGGCGAGCGAATAGGATCTTATCTCTGCCGCTTCACATTTACGCTTTCTCTGTATGCTCCACCGCGAGATGCCCGCCCGCCTGAGTGTGAGTGGAGGACGGCCGACCGGTCACCACTGCGCAGACGCTTTCATAGGCCATATCCATCACAGTGCGGATGCGGATACCTAAGCATCTCCTATAATAGCCAGTCCACGCAAGGCCATACGTACACAAGCCACACTTGCACAGATCGATCGATAACGAAAGGAGATAGCGAGATGGCGATGTCGTTCAACGGCCATTGCCACGGCTACGGACAGCCCCGGCCACAGCCCCACATGAACCTCCACCGCCACAGCTCCGGCTACGCCGACACCGTCGCCGAGAACCCTTTCCACGGCGGCGGCGCGGTGCCGGCGCCGCAGTGGAGCGGCACGTCGTCCGCACGGAGGAGGTGTTCGAGGTGGTCGACGGGGGTTTCCCGCGCCGCACACACCCCCAGGTGCAGCAGGTCCTCCACTACGGACACGGCGGCGGCGGGCACCGCCAGGAGGCGTGCGAGGACGGGTACACCGGCGGCCGCTACCAGGCGTACGACGGGAACGTCTGCAACGACGGGCACGGCCGCTACGAGGGCTATGAGAAGAACTGCGAGGAGGGGGAGTTGGGCTACTCCGGCGCCGGCCGTCACGGCGGCAGCCAGCAGCAGCAGCAGCAGCGCTACCAAGTGTACGAGACCACGACCGTGGAGGAGGTCGTGACGCTGACCGGCGGCGGATACACCCAGCGCAAGCACGGCTACCTGGGCGCCTGCTGACCTGACCGGCCGTCGAATGTCCTTGCGTGCATGGAGTGCAATGAAACTTAAATAAGTAACAACCGATGAGATCAAACTAGATCTTCTGAATAAATTGTAGTCCCGAGGGATGAGCTGCACCATATATATGACCGGTAAGATTGCTAAGTCTCAGTCCATTACGATTTCGTTACGTCTCAGTCGATGCTATATTCCTTTGATCCTGCATGGAGATTCATACAATTCTTTTTTTCTTTTTTTTTCTTTTTTATATGCTACTCCCTTTGTTCCATAATGTAGTGCGTCCTCGGTTTTCGAGCTTGAACTTTGACCATAAATTTAACCAACGAGACCGATTGCGGCGGGGGTAAAAACTATACCACTGAATTCGTATCGAAAATACGAATTCAGTGGTATAGTTTTTGCTCCCGCCGCAATCGGTCTTGTTGGTCAAATTCATGGTCAAACTTAGATTTTGGGAAGCGCGGACGCACTACATTGTGGAACGGAGGGAGTACTATGTTACTTGACTAAGAGCATCTCCAATAGATGGTCCAAATTTTGGCGGTCCAAAACCGGAGATGTAAAATATGGACCGCCAAATGGTGCGTTTTGGAGCTCCGAAAAATGCTCAACTCCAACAGATGGTCCAAATCGGAGATGTAAAAAAAAGAGCAACTCCAACAGATGGTCCAAAACGGAGATGTATTTTGAAAACGACCAACTACTACTTCATCTCAACATAGTTCAAACATGAAATTCAA
The DNA here is from genome assembly GCA_039707655.1 of Elymus sibiricus. NCBI lineage: Eukaryota > Viridiplantae > Streptophyta > Magnoliopsida > Poales > Poaceae > Elymus > Elymus sibiricus. The sequence goes on along the minus strand of CM077667.1, from coordinate 441,965,239 downwards.
CATAGTTCGAACATAGATAACATAAATTTAAACTAGCAGAACTACTCGTCGTCCGAGGGCATCCAGTACGACTCTTCGGAGTCATCCAAGAGCCCCCAGAACTCCTCGTCGTCCTCCTTCGACGATGACTCGATGGGAATCACCGTCGAGGGGCCGGGCTTGTCCTCCTTCTTCACCTCCTCCTTCTTCTCAGCATCACGCTTCCAGTAGAATTCCTGCTCGGCCTGGACGTACTCGGGATGCTCCCGCGCAAACCGAGCCATCGCCGCCTCGTCGCTCTCGCCGGGAGTGACGACAACCGCCGGTCTCTTCTTCTTCTTCGTCGGCATCTCCTCCATCCGGATGCCCTGTGGCACGAGCCACTCCGCCTCCGCCCGGGTCTCGATCTCAGGGAAGTTGAGGTCCGTCTTCGGCCGTTCGGCACGCCACACCGCCACGTCATAGGCACGCGCGGCCTCATCGGCGGTGGGATACGTGCCGAGCCACCAACGCCGCCCGGCGTCGGAGAACTCCACTCCGAAGTTCCCGGAGGGCTTCGCCCTCACGCCGAAGAAACCCGACTTGCCCTTCGGCGTCTTCTTCGGCGCCATCGGGGAGCGGGCGGCGGCCGAACGGGGAGCGGGGCGGAGCGGAGGCGGCCGGAGCGGAGGCGGACGGGGTCGGGGCGGAGGCGTCCGGAGCGGAGGCGGACGGGGTCGGGCGGAGCGAAGGCGGCCGGAGCGGAGGCGGACGCGATGGGGCGGCGCGGCGGCAGGCGTCGGCCAAGGCGGGGTGGAATCGGCGGCGGGGGTCTGGATCTACGGCGGGGCGGCGTCGGAGAGCTGCGGCGGGGCGGCGGTCGAGCGGGGAGCTGCGGCGGGGCGGCGGCCGAGCGGGGAGCTGCGGCGGGGCGGCGGCCGAGCGGGGAGCTGCGGCAGGGCGGCGGCCGAGCGGAGAGCTGCGGCGGGGCGGCGGACGTCTGGATCTACGGCGGGGCGGCGTCGGAGAGCTGCGGCGGGGCGGCGGACGGGCAGGGAGCTGCGGCGGGGCGGCGTCGGAGAGCTGCGGTGGGGCGACGGACGGGCAGGGAGCTGCGGCGGGGCGGCGGACGGGCGGGGAGCTGCGGCGGGGCGGCGGCCGAACGGGGAGCGGGCGGGCGGTCGGGAGGCGGAAGGCGAAAGAAGTGGCGGTTGGGCGTTGGCGCGCGGCCGCGGTTTTTACATCACTTGCATCTGGTGATGTAAATTTGCATCACCAAGTTTTCATTTTTACATCACCGGGAGGCCGCGGTCCAATTTTTTTTACATATGGACCGTTTGTTGGAGCAGCGTTTTTTGCCCTAGACGGTCCAAAAGTTAGGTATTTTTACATTTGGACCATCTATTGGAGATGCTCTAAGACTTGGTTAAGTCTCAGTTAACTGAGACGTAGTCGCATCCAAAAGAAAATTGAAAAGCACGAGAATGCCAAGCTTAAATTTGCTTGCTGGGTCGATGGGAATACAGATTTTCTGACTTTGCAAGGGAAGTCAGGGCGTGCGGCAGGAGAGCGAGCTCGGTATTGGCAAAACAATTATTCGACCGGCCTCTTTTCCCTATCAAAATGCTTAATTCCTTCCCCTAGAAAAATGCTTAATTCCAAGTTGAAGCGTCTCAATGGCTCCTATAACAGTAACATTAGCTCGCAGTCAAACCGAAAACTCACGACTTCATGAGCCATGATTACTATTATGGTTTTACTAATTTTAAGTCAGCTGCGGTTTTTAAAGTCTCAATCAATTCAAAAAATTGCAACTCAAGTTTAGATAAAGCTAAGACTTGCCCTTTCCCAGAAAACTGCAACTAAGTTAAGAGGTGCAAGTTACATTTTTCATTGAATTGAAAGTGCACTTTTCAGAATCGATTGACAATTCATAAAAGGCTAGTCGATTTACCCAAGCCCTTTGTTTTTTTTTTCGAAAAGGGGGAAGACCATGGCCGCTGCATCACCATGATGCACACAGCCACCCAAGTCCCTTGTGTCATCGATCCTAGACACAAGAAATTCACATGAGATGTTTTTCTAAGATGACTTTGACACGAATCGTCTCTCCCCACAAGCCTTGTGTTGTACTGGAATCCCCTATTTGATGATAAAGACAAGATGCCCAACTCTTTTTGGGTGCAACTAGGTACTAGGACCATACCTTGCAATGGCTCGATAACGAAATAGTTCTACCATTCACCATGGCTTGATTGGGTCGGCCAACAAATTATGCCCATCTCCCTTCTATTGTTGATGTGCTCCCAAGGGGGGGGGGGGGGGGGGCAGTCATTGGCCAAGCTTTGCGAGGTAGGATAACCTGAAGCTCAATCGGTTCACCTCGGACCACATTACGGATCGTCATCTTTTGGAGTTGACTTCTTATTTTTTTTTAACCTTACCTGGACTAGCCTAACAAAATCGTCTGGAAGTTGACCACTATATTTATCTTGCTCTATATGCCAGTTCGACCAACTAGGCACTCACCGCCTTTTTTGGGAGGCATGGTGCCCCCAAATATGCAAACCCTTCGCACAGTTGTCCCTTTAGAGTTACCTATGGACTACTGACAAATTCATGAGTACATGATCACCTCATTAGCTTTGCAAGTCCACCGTTGAGTCGCTAGCCCACATGTTTTTTTATTGGCAGTGCTCTAAGCATGTGAGGTCTACCATCCCTTTTTTCCGAAACATTGACCTCTTTACTATTCTAGAATGCATGGGGGAAATGTGTCCTTCGTGGATGCTTTCTCATGGCAGCCTGGTGTGCCCACCAACTGTGTGCAGTGATATGTTCTTGCTTGCCGGGAATTTTACAAAGCACGGGCATTTATGTCTTTAGCAACAAGTTCTCAATGCCTACCATTGCTTGCGGTTGCAAATATTAAAGAAAAAAGAGGAGCTTTGGTTTTCTGAGTTCTTTTCGTGTGTTTAGGGGTTCTAGGCCATATATGGTTCCTCCCATCGAGTTAAGAGAGGAACCATCTATGGCCTAGCACTATGATGATCATTGAGTGACCTCTTTGGTCAATTGAGAAGGTTGAGAGGAACTCTCTTTTTTTTTGGGGGGGGGGGGGGTCTAAAGTAGCCAATGGCGGGAGGTGTCTTGTGCGTTCGACCAGTGTGTGTCGGACAAAGGAGTTAAGTGTTGGAAATATGCCCTAGAGGCAATAATAAAAGTAGTTATTATTATATTTCCTTGTTCATGATAATCGTTTATTATCCATGCTATAATTGTATTAATTGGAAACACTGATACATGTGTGGATACATAGACAACACTGTGTCCCTAGTATGCCTCTAGTAGACTAGCTTGTTGATCAAAGATGGTCAAGGTTTCCTAGCCATAGACATGAGATGTCATTTGATAACAGGATCACATCATTAGGAGAATGATGTGATGGACAAGACCCAAACTATGAATGTAGCATATGATCGTGTCAGTTTATTGCTATAGTTTTCTGCATGTCAAGTATCTGTTCCTATGACCATGAGATCATGCAACTCACTGACACCGGAGGAATACCTTGTGTGTATCAAACGTCACAACGTAATTGGGTGACTATAAAGATGCTCTACAGGTATCTCTGAGGGTGTCTATTGAGTGGGCATGGATCAAGACTGGGATTTGTTACTCCGTGTGACGGAGAGGTATCTCAGGGCCCACTCGGTAATACAACATCACAACAAGCCTTGCAAGCAATGTGACTAAAGTGTTAGCCACGGGATCTTGTATTACGGAACGAGTAAAGAGACTTGCCGGTAACGAGATTGAACTAGGTATAGAGATACCGACGATCGAATCTCGGGCAAGTAACATACCGAAGAACAAAGGGAACAGCGTACGGGATTAACTGAATCCTTGACATAGAGGTTCAACCGATAAAGATCTTCATAGAATATGTAGGAACCAATATGGGCATCCGGGTCCCGCTATTGGTTATTGACCGTAGAGGTGTCTCGGTCATGTCTACATAGTTCTCGACCCGCAGGGTCTGCACCCTTAAGGTTCGGTGACGTTTCGGTATAGTTGAGTTATGTATGTTGGTGACCGAAGGTTGTTCGGAGTCCCGGATGAGATCCCGGACGTCACAAGGAGCTCCCGAATGGTCCGGATGTAAAGATTGATATATATGAAAGTGGTGTTTGAACTCCGGAAAGGTTTCGGGCATTTCCGGCAGTGTACCGGGAGTGACGAATGGGTTCCGGAGGTCCACCAAGTGGGCCCACCACACCCCAAGTGGGTCACATGGGCCTGAGGGTGGCGCACCAGCCCCTGGTGGGCTGGGCGGCCAGCCCAAGAAGGCCTATGCGGCTGGAATTGTGGGAAAGGAAAGTCCAAGTGGGGGAAGGGAAGGAATCCTACTAGGAGTAGGATTGGAGGTGGACTCCTCCACCTCCTCCTCCTTGCGGCCAACTCCTAGGAGGAGCCCTAGGCCGGACAACCCTTCCCCTCCCTCCTATATATACTAGAGGGAGAGAGGGCAAAAGTACTTCAACCCAGAAAGGCCACAGTGCAGCCCTCTCTCCCGATAGATCAAGTCCTCTAGTTTTCAGCAGTGCTTAGGCGAAGCCCTGCTGGAATAGTTCCACCACCACCGCCACCGCGCCGTCACGCTGCCGGAGAACTCACCTACCTCTCCGCTCCCTCTTGCTGGATCGAGAAGGCGGAGATCGTCATCGAGTTGTACGTGTGCTGAACGCGGAGGTGCCGTCCGTTCGGCGCTAGATCGGGATGGATCGTGATTGGATCGCGGGACGCTCGGCGATTTGGATCGCGAAGACGTTCGACTACATCAACCGCGTTTCTTAACACTTCCCGCTTAGCGATCTACAAGGGTATGTAGATCCACTCTCCCTCTCGTAGATGCTCATCACCATGGATAGATCTTGCGTGTGCGTAGGATTTTTTTCCCATGCAACGTTCCCCAACAGTGGTATCAGAGCTAGGTCTATGTGTAGATGAGATCACGAGTAGAACACAAAGGAGTTTGTGGGCGTTGATATTCAGATTGCTTCCTCCCTTGGTCTTTTCTTGATTCGGCGGTATTGTGGGATGAAGCTGTAGGGTAACGCAGCAGAAAACAAAAAATTTCCGACCTACGTACCAGCCCAGGATCACTATGGAGACTGCATACAAGGTTTGATCCTTTTCGTTACCGACTCGTAGCGCAGCGGAAGTAGAGTCGATGACGATCGGCGATGCAGATCCCCGCAGCTAGGATTTTACAACCTCCCAACCGTGAGGATGTATACCCTCATCCGCCCCCCGGACAGCCCTCCGGGAGGCGGTCGGACAGTCCCTCGGACGGTGTCGCGGACAGCCCTTCGGGAGGACCTTCGAAACTCGAACGGTCACTCGGACAGCCCTTCGGGAGGACCCTCGAAACTAAGACTATCACTTGGACAGCCCTTCGGGAGGCACTCTCGAACTAAGACCGAAACTACGATCTCTCTACAGAGTTGCACACATACGGTCTCAACTATCCGACAGGGCTTCGCCGTCCAGAACTAGTTCCTGCCGGAACCCAGACAGCCTTTCGGCTCTACGAAACTATTTCGCTGGGAGGGAGAGAGAAGCCAGACAAGTCTATGGCATGTGTATGAGAGCAAGGATGAGCTGATTTTGGAGAGCTCTCTCCACCTCTATTTATAGGAGGAGCAAGGGGTAGAGGAAAGACCAAAAGGACCTTCCTAGGATCTTTCCACCACATGCCACATAAGGGTGTGTAGAAGATATCCACCATGAGGTGGAAGGACACCTCAAGGAGGGCCCCCCCATGCCATGGCCGAAATTTGCAGCCCCCTTGGGGAGCTGCACCTCCCTTTCACACACCAAAAGTGGTTTTCTTCTAGAAGAAAAACCCCATTTGTAAATCAGCCCAAAAAGTGCTTTTTACTATTCACGAAGACATTTTTCTGCGTCCGGTCGAACTGAAAATATTTATGTGGGCTTAGAACATTTCCAGTACCCACTAAAATAATTTTCAATGCGATCCGGAACAATTCCGGTTTAGTGATTTTCATCTGCGAAAAGCATCTGAAGCGGTTTCGGCAGCTCCGGAACATTTCCGGTTTTCATCCCGGAAAATTCCAGAAAGTTTCCAGAATGATTCTGGCACCCTCCAACAATTATCAGGCATGTGCCAAAACCAATTTGACTTTATGGTATCCCCTGAAACAACTTTTCAGTTTTACCGAAACTGTTCCGGTGTTCTCTCTGCGGAACTTTTCCGCTGTCCGAAACTTTTCCGGTGTCCGAAAACTTTTTCGGTGATTTTCTCTCAGACTCCCTGTCTAGTATTCAGCAGATAGATGACCCTTAAGCGTGTGACCCTATAGGTTCGGTGAAGCATAGACATGACCCGGAACCCCTTCCGATCAATGATCAACATCGGAGCCGTGGACACCCATATTGACCCCTATACCCACACGAATGAATATTCGAGTGAACCTCCAGTTGCCGTGTGCTATTCCTGTTGCTTCGCGATATGTTTCAAATACCCGAGGTGAGACATGTAGGCATCCCCGTGGATCAACAACTTGTCCACTATGCCAGTTACCTCGTTACCGGTATTGTTCTCTTTTCTCGTTCCCGTGTTCCGGCATCCCCGTGATCAAATCACAAAGTGTCTGGCCAGACGATGATGGATACCGTAACACCGAGAGGGCCCAGAGATATCTCTCCATCGTCGGAGGAGCAAATCCCAATCTTGAGCTATCAAGTTACTTGACATACTTTTCCATGAACCCGTAAGCCGCCGTAATAGCTACCCATTTACGGATGACATTTAACAAACCCCAAAGTTCATGAAGCAAGCATGAAGTAACTCGATACTCTCATGGTCTAAGGAATTATGCAAACGTTAACCATCTCTGTGTTATTAACCATTAACTTATGACGAATGAATCTCATAGCATAACATCAATTCGGGTCGATTCAACACAAATGTTCTTCTAACATTGTGCCCTCAAAATTGCCGGCATAGCCATGCCCATGATCAGGAAAACAGGTTCATCATGCAATACTTGAGCCAGTCTTAGAGGCCAGACTAGGAATACATTTTACCGTTTATTATTCCACACATGCATATGAGTCTTCCTCCGAGCCTCGTGGTTATTGTAGACTCGAGAACCATAGCAGTTATAGCATGGAACATAAACCTAATTATGAACAGGGAGATAATCAATAACATATATTATTGCCTCTAGGGCATATCTCCTACAGAAGCGGCCCGGACCAACATTACTCGTACGCTTACGAGAGACCGGTTCCATCAACTGACATGTAACTTCGTTGTATAAAGATGGCTGGCGGGTGTCTGTTTCTCCCACTTTAGTTGGATCGGATTCAACAAAGGCGGTCCTTGAGAAGGTTGAATAGCAATTTGCGTATCACCATTGTGGTTTTTGCGTAGGTAAGAATTGTTCTTGCTATATACCCGTAGCAGCCACGTAAAACATGCAACAACAATTAGAGGACGTCTAACTTGTTTTTGCGGGGTATGTTGTGATGTGATATGGCCAATTACATGATGAGATATATGTGATGTATGAGATGATCATGTATTGTATAGAATATCACGACTTGCATGTCGATGAGTACGACAACCGACAGGAGCCATAGGGTTGTCTTTAATTATTTTCGCCGTTTTGCTTTACTTTATCGCTATGAGTTAGCAATAGTCGTGGAAGCAACAGTCGGCGCGACAACCTCATGGCGACACATTGATGGAGATCAAGATGATGGAGATCATGGTGTCATGCCGGTGACGATGGAGATCATGCCGGTGCTTTGGAGATGGAGATCAAAAGCACAAGTTCATGGCCATATCATGTCACTTATGATTTGCATGTGATGTTAATCCTTTTATGCATCTTATTTTGCTTAGGACGACGGTAGCATTATAAGGTGACCCCTCACTAAAATTTCAAGATAAATTGTGTTCTCCCCGAGTGTGCACCGTTGCTAAAGTTCGTCGTTTCGAGACACCACGTGATGATCGGGTGTGATAGACTCTACGTTCGCATACAACGGGTACAAGCCAGTGTTGCACGTGCGGAACACTCGGGTTAAACTTGACGAGCCTAGCATGTACAGACATGGCCTCGAAACACAAGAGACCGAAAGGTCGAACATGAGTCATATAGTAGATATGATCAACATGAAGATGTTCACCAATGAAACCACCTCAACTCACGTGATGATCGGACTTGAGTTGGTGAATTTGGATCATGTGACACTCGAATGACCAGAGGGATGTCAATTTGAGTGGGAGTTTTTAAGTAATATGATTAACTAAACTCATTATCTTCAACAATAGTCTAAGTTGTCTTTGCAATATTTATGTTGTAGATCAATGGCTCGCGCAGTAGCATCCCTGAATTTTAATGCGTTCCTAGAGAAAGCTAAGTTGAAAGATGATGGAAGTAACTTTGTGGACTGGGCCCGTAATCTGAGGATTATCCTTACGGCTTCCCAAAAGGGTTATGTCCTTGATGCACCGCTTGGTGATCCACCCGCTCCAGTTGAGTCTCCAGACGTTCTCAACGTCTGGCAGGCTCATTCTGATGATTACTCAATGGTTCAATGTGCAATGTTGTATGGCTTAGAACCGGGACTTCAAAGACGTTTTGAACGTCATGGAGCATATGATATGTTCCTAGAGTTGAAGTTTATCTTTCAGAAGAATGCCCGGATCGAGAGGTATGAGACCTTCGATAAGTTCTATGCCTGCAAGATGGAGGAGAACGGGTCTGTCAGTGAACACATACTCAAAATGTCTGGGTATTCCACTCGTCTGGTTGAATTGGGGATGCCCCTTCCAGCAGAGGCAATCACTGACAGAGTTCTTCAATCATTGCCACCTAGCTACAAGAGCTTCGTGTTGAACTATAACATGCACGGGATGAACAAGTCAGTCGCCGAGCTGTTTGCGATGTTGAAAGTCGCTAAGTCTGAGATTCAGAAGGAGCATCAAGTGTTGATGGTCAATAAAACCACTAGTTTCAAGAAGAATGGCAAGGGTAAGAAGGGTAACTCCAAGAAGAGTGGCAAAGCAGTTGCCCCTCCCGTGAAGAAACCCAAGGCTGGACCCAAGCCAGAAACTGAGTGCTTTCATTGCAAGGGAACTGGTCACTGGAAGCGGAACTGCCCCAAGTATTTGGCTGACAAGAAGGCGGCCAACAACAAACAAGGTATATATGATATACATGTTATTGATGTATACCTTACCAACTCTCGTTGTAGTGCCTGGGTATTTGATACCGGTGCGGTTGCTCACATTTGCAACTCAAAACAGGAACTGCGGAATAGGCGGAGGCTGGCAAAGGACGAAGTGACGATGCGCGTGGGAAATGGTTCCAAGGTTGATGTGATTAGTGATGAACCTGAATAATTATTATTTAGTGCCTGCGTTAAGCATGAACATTATATCTGGATCTTGTTTATTGCGAGACGGTTACTCATTTAAATCAGAGAATAATGGTTGTTCTATTTATATGAGTAATATCTTTTATGGTCATGCACCCAATGTGAGGGGTTTATTCTTATTGAATCTCGATAGTGATGATACACATGTTCATAACATTGATGCCAAAAGATGTAGAATTGATAATGATAATACCACTTTCTTGTGGCACTGCCGTTTAGGTCATATTGGTGTAAAACGCATGAAGAAGCTCCATGCTGATGGACTTTTGGAGTCACTTGATTTTGAATCACTTGACACATGTGAACCATGCCTCATGGGCAAGATGACTAAAACCCCGTTCTCTGGTACAGTGGAACGGGCAAGTGACTTGTTGGAAATCATACATACTGATGTGTGCGGTCCGATGAGCTATGAGGCGCACGGTGGTTATCGTTACTTTCTCACCTTCACTGATGACTTAAGTAGATATGGGTATATTTACTTAATGAAACACAAATCTGAAACGTTTGAAAAGTTCAAGCAATTTCAGAGTGAAGTTGAGAATCATCGTAACAAGAAGATTAAATTCCTACGATCTGATCGAGGAGGAGAATATCTGAGTTATGAGTTTGGCAGTCACTTAAGACAGTGTGGAATTGTTTCACAATTGACACCGCCTGGAATACCACAGCGTAATGGTGTGTCCGAACGTCGTAATCGAACTTTATTGGATATGGTGCGATCTATGATGTCTCTTGCCGATTTGCCACTATCGTTTTGGGGTTATGCATTAGAGACAGCTGCATTCACTTTAAATAGGGCACCATCGAAATCCGTTGAGATGACTCCATATGAACCGTGGTTTGGCAAGAAGCCAAAGTTGTCGTTTCTTAAAGTTTGGGGATGTGATGCTTATGTCAAAAAGCTTTAGCCTGAAAAGCTGGAACCCAAAGCGAAGAAATGCGTCTTCATAGGATACCCAAAAGAGACAGTTGGGTATACCTTCTATCTCAGATCCGAAGGCAAAGTGTTTGTCGCTAAAAACAGAACATTTCTTGAGAAAGAGTTTCTCTCGAAAAAGAGTTTCTCTCGAAAGAATTGAGTGGGAGGAAGATAGAATTTGATGAGGTTGTTGAACCTTTACTTCAACCAGAGAGTAGCGCAGCGCAGAAAGATGTTTCTGTAGAGCCTACATCAGTTGAAGAGGAAGTTAATGATGATGATCATGAAGCTTCGGATCAAGTTGCTATCGAACCTCGTAGGTCGGCAAGGACGCGTACTGCTCCAGAGTGGTACGGCAACCCTGTCTTAGAGGTCATGTTGTTGGACAACGATGAACCTACGAGCTATGGAGAAGCGATGATGGGCCCGGATTCCGAGAAATGGTTAGAGGCCATGAAATCCGAGATGGGATCCATGTATGAAAACAAAGTATGGGCTTTGGAAGTATTACCTGAAGGGCGAAAGGCCATTCAGAACAAATGGATCTTTAAGAGGAAGACGGACGCGGACGGTAATGTCACCGTCTATAAAGCTCAACTTGTGGCAAAGGGTTTTTCACAAGTTCAAGGAGTTGACTACGATGAGACCTTCTCACCCGTAGCGATGCTTAAGTCCGTCAGAATCATGTTAGCAATAGCTACTTTTTTCTATTATGAAATTTGGCAGATGGATGTCAAAACAACGTTCCTTAACGGTTTCCTTAAGGAAGAGTTGTATATGATGCAACCAGAAGGTTTTGTCGATCCAGAGAATGCTGACAAAGTTTGCAAACTCCAGCGATCCATTTATGGACTGGTGCAAGCATCTCGGAGTTGGAATTTTCGCTTTGATGAGGTGATCAAAGCGTTCGGGTTTATACAAGTTTACAGAGAAGCTTGTATTTACAAGAAAGTGAGTGGGAGCTCTATAGCGTTTCTAATATTATATGTGGATGACATATTGCTGATTGGAAACAATATAGAAATGTTGGAAAGCGTGAAGGAATATTTGAACAAGAGTTTTTCAATGAAGGACCTAGGAGAAGCTGCTTTCATATTAGGCATCAAGATCTATAGAGATAGATCAAGATGCTTAATAGGACTTTCACAGAGCACATACCTTGACAAAGTTTTGAAGAAGTTCAAAATGGATCAGTCCAAGAAGGGGTTCTTGCATGTATTGCAAGGTGTGAACTTGAGTAAGACTCAATGCCCAGTGACTACAGAAGATAGAGAAAAGATGAGTGCCGTCCCCTATGCTTCAGCCATAGGCTCTATCATGTATGCAATGCTGTGCACAAGACCCGATGTCAGCCTTGCCATTAGTATGGCCGGAAGGTTTCAAAGTGATCCAGGAGTGGAACACTGGACAGCGGTCAAGAATATCCTGAAGTACCTGAAAAGGACTAAGGACATGTTTCTCGTTTATGGAGGTGATCAAGAGCTCGTCGTAAAGGGTTACGTCGATGCAAGCTTTGACACTGATCCGGATGACTCTAAGTCGCAAACCGGATATGTATTTATTCTCAATGGGGGTGCGGTAAGCTGGTGCAGTTCCAAGTAAAGCATGGTAGCTGATTCTACATGCGAAGCGGAGTACATCGTTGCCTCGGAGGCGGTGAAGGAAGGTGTCTGGATGAAGGAGTTCATGACAGATCTTGGAGTAGTGCCTAGTGCACTAAACCCAATGACTCTGTTCTGTGACAACACTGGTGCCATTGCTCTAGCCAAGGAACCAAGGTTTCACAAGAGGACTAGACACATAAAGCGACGTTTCAATTCCATTCGCGATTATATCAAGGAGGACGACATAAATATTTGCAAAGTGCACACGGATCTGAATGTTGCAGATCCGATGACTAAACCTCTTCCAAGGGCTAAACATGATCAACACCAGAAATATATGGGTGTTAGATTCATTACAATGTAAATCACATAGTGATGTGAGCTAGATTATTGACTCTAGTGCAAGTGGGAGACTGTTGGAAATATGCCCTAGAGGCAATAATAAAAGTAGTTATTATTATATTTCCTTGTTCATGATAATCGTTTATTATCCATGCTATAATTATATTAATTGGAAACACTGATACATGTGTGGATACATAGACAACACTGTGTCCCTAGTATGCCTCTAGTAGACTAGCTTGTTGATCAAAGATGGTCAAGGTTTCCTAGCCATAGACATGAGATGTCATTTGATAACAGGATCACATCATTAGGAGAATGATGTGATGGACAAGACCCAAACTATGAACGTAGCATATGATCGTGTCAGTTTATTGCTATAGTTTTCTGCATGTCAAGTATCTGTTCCTATGACCATGAGATCATGCAACTCACTGACACCGGAGGAATACCTTGTGTGTATCAAATGTCACAACGTAACTGGGTGACTATAAAGATGCTCTACAGGTATCTCCGAGGGTGTCTGTTGAGTGGGCATGGATCAAGACTGGGATTTGTTATTCCGTGTGACGGAGAGGTATCTCAGGGCCCACTCGGTAATACAACATCACAACAAGCCTTGCAAGCAATGTGACTAAAGTGTTAGCCACGGGATCTTGTATTACGGAACGAGTAAAGAGACTTGCCGGTAACGAGATTGAACTAGGTATAGAGATACCGGCGATCGAATCTCGGGCAAGTAACATACCGAAGAACAAAGGGAACAACGTACGGGATTAACTGAATCCTTGACATAGAGCTTCAACCGATAAAGATCTTCGTAGAATATATAGGAACCAATATGGGCATCCAGGTCCCGCTATTGGTTATTGACTGTAGAGGTGTCTCGGTCATGTCTACATAGTTCTCGAACCCGCAGGGTCTGCACACTTAAGGTTCGGTGACGTTTCGATATAGTTGAGTTATGTATGTTGGTGACCGAAGGTTGTTCGGAGTCCCGGATGAGATCCCGGACGTCACGAGGAGCTCCAGAATGGTCCGGAGGTAAAGATTGATATATAGGAAAGTGGTGTTTGAACTCCGGAAAGGTTTCGGGCATTTCCGGCAGTGTACCGGGAGTGACGAATGGGTTCCGGGGGTCCACCAAGTGGGCCCACCACACCCCAAGTGGGTCACATGGGCCTGAGGGTGGCGCACCAGCCCCTGGTGGGCTGGGCGGCCAGCCCAAGAAGGACTATGCGGCTGGAATTGTGGGAAAGGAAAGTCCAAGTGGGGGAAGGGAAGGAATCCTACTAGGAGTAGGATTGGAGGTGGAGGAACCTCCTCCTCCTTGCGGCCGACTCCTAGGAGGAGCCCTAGGCCGGCCAGCCCTTCCCCTCCCTCCTATATATACTAGAGGGAGAGAGGGCAAAAGTACTTCAACCCAGAAAGGCCACAGTGCAACCCTCTCTCCCGATAGATCAAGTCCTCTAGTTTTCAGCAGTGCTTAGGCGAAGCCCTGCTGGAAAAGTTCCACCACCACCGCCATCGCGCCGTCGCGCTGCCGGAGAACTCACCTACCTCTCCGCTCCCTCTTTCTGGATCAAGAAGGCGGAGATCGTCATCGAGCTGTACGTGTGCTGAACGCGGAGGTGCCGTCCGTTCGGCGCTAGATCGGGACGGATCGTGATTGGATTGCGGGACGCTCGGCGATTTGGATCGCAAAGACGTTCGACTACATCAACCGCGTTTCTTAACGCTTCCCGCTTAGCGATCTACAAGGGTATGTAGATCCACTCTCCCGCTCGTAGATGCTCATCACCATGGATAGATCTTGCGTGTGCGTATGAAATTTTTTGTTTCCCATGCAACGTTCCCCAACATTAAGCAGGCTTGAAATTCCTTCTACCAGAGCCCGAAGTAATGTCTGAAGCTTCATAGGCGGTGGCAATACTAAATGGAACCTGACAAGCCGAGGCATGGGATCGCCCTCCCTATTGATGATGCAACTCAAAGCATCTTAAACACTTAAGCGAATATGGGTGATGGCATTCCTGCAAAACTTGGGTATGGCCGGTGGCTCTTGGAGATGCCTTTTGCAATTGTCATGCCAAACCTTCTAAAGTGTTTTACTAAAAGGAATATCTCGCGATGATGCTCTTATGATTATGCATGGATGAAGTTCAAGAAAAATGATCTCCCTCGAACTTCCCTTCATGAATTCACCAATTTTATCAAAAGGTTGCTTTGTAGTTCTCTACTTGGAACAAATGATACATTGACTTGGTGATGGACTAAAAACGGAATCTATTCGACGACAAAATTTGCATGCATATTTCGGTCATTTGGCTTGCACTAGATTAATTTCAGCAACCATATCCAATACAGCTTTGCTCTGCTTAAATGCAAGATTTTCGCCTAGACAAGTGAAGAGTTTAACTACTGACAATCTTGAGAAAAGGGTTTGGCCACGTTGTAGTTGTTGTCAACTTTGTTTCAGTGGGATAGAAACGACATGCCATTTACTCTCCTCGTGTCAGATTTCTATTGGATTGTGGAAGAGGCTAGGCAGGCACCTTACGTTGCTACCTCTTTTCTCTCATAGATTGGTGGAATGTCAGAATAATTCCTTCTCAAAAGTTGCTTCCATCTACGGCAATTCATTGGTCATTCTCATTTGATGTTTCCTTTCGAAAGAACGCCTGGCCGATTTTTCAAAAGATACCAGTTGGTGGATAAGTTGTGTCATATGATTATTGATGAATCAATCATGCCTCCGGGCTTGAACAAGGTGTCCCTCGGTGACTACTGAGATAGCGAATGCAGAAGACCGGGGTTGAACCTTCCCTAAACCCTGGCAATCAATTTGCTATGTGTGTAGTCGAACATTGGTACACCTACGTAAAAATTCTTACGTAACTTACGATGACTTGGCCTGGTTTGGTTGGAAGAAAGAAAAGGCCCAGGCCCAGGTCCACACCGTGAAATTCAACGGGGACTGGTTAGTTACGAAGGAAAAAACGTAGGTTTGCGTAGGTAGATTATGTAGGTCTAGCATTTTTTGTTTGTAGTCCTTTCTTCGGTGGGAAGAGAACCGGGCACATGAACTCTAGGTACAACCGCTGGCCACTCGGGTTACAACACACTAATTAGGTTAGGGACACATGAGATATCATGATCATGTGTTCTTTTTTGTTGTTTCAACCTTGTTATAGGTTTGATTGATCCTGTCCTCCATTTTTGTGATCTTGGATTCTTAAAAACTATGCGATAATAGAATGTTGCATACAACCATCGATGCAGGCCTTGGGGTTTCTACCCTCTTTTCGAAAGAAAGAAAAATCTATTTATGTGACACGTTAGCACAAATTGTCAAATCATTTCACTGTAAGATATGATAAGTAAGCATCCCCTTGGGAAGAAAACAAGCCATCAAATATGGCTCGCGAATAGGATCTTGGCTTTATCTTCCAATAATTACAAGATGCTCGGAAATTTGGAGATATATACAAGATGCTTGGAAATTTGGCGAGGATGCTTGGAAATTTACATTCCCGCCAGGCACGGAAATTAGGTTCGAGTCACTAGATGCTTGACCAGATATAAAGTTTCCGAAAGCTTAGAGAGCATATATCCATCTGCTACCATACCAAGCACAAATGCTATGGCTCCCACCCTCGCCACGGCGCCTATAAAACCCTACCTCCCATGGCCACATACACCGCCACAAAGCAACCAGCAAAACAACCAAGCAAGCCAAGCCGTAGTAGTAAGAGCAATAGTAGCCAGGAGCTTCACAGCAAGTAGCCATGTCCATCGTCAAGCGTGCTTTGGGCTTCGGCGGCGGCTACGGCCAGAGCAAGCCGGTGATAAGCTACCACACCCAGAACTCCGACTCCGTGACCACCGTCGTGACGGAGATCAGCCACATGAGCCTCAACGAGAAGCAGGCGGCGTACAACGGCGGCGTGCAGCAGACGGCCTCCCTCACGGAGCTGTGCAGCGAGGACGCCCAAGTGCAGAAGCACGGCTACGGGCAGCAGGCGTGCGGCAGCGACGTCGGAGGGTTCGATGCCCTCGTCCGTGACAACGCCGCGCAGAAGCACGGCGGTGGCTACGGCGAGCAGAAGGCGGCGTCGTACCAGCATGAGAGCGGCGCCGGGGGGTATGGCGGCGCCCACGGCTATGGCGGGCAGAAGGCGTCGTCGTACCAGCATGGAGGCTACGACGCCGTCAGCCACGACGGCGCCGGCGCCAAGCAGAAGCATGGCTACGGTGAGCAGAAGGCTTACAAGCATGACGACGGCTCGGTTCAGAAGCACGGCTACGGCGGCGAGCAGAAGGCGTCGTACCAGCATGGGAGCGACGCCGGAGGGTACGGTGCTCTCCACCACCAGGACAGCAAGGTCCAGAAGAGCGGCTACGGCGGCGAGCATGCGGCGTACCAGCAGGAAGGCAAGGGGTACACCGCTCTCCACCAGGACAGCAAGGTCCAGAAGCATGGCTACGGCGAGCACAAGGCGTACGACGGCGCCGTCCAGAAGCACGGCTACGGCGAGCAGAAGGCGTACGCGCACGGGAGCGGCGCCGCCGCCCTGCACCACGACAGCTACGGCGCCGTGAAGAAGCACGGCTACGGCGGCGAGCAGCAGGCGTACCAGCATGGCGCTGCGGCGGGAGGGTACGACGCCGTCCACCACGACAGCTCGGTGCAGAAGCACGGCTACGGCGAGCAGAAGGCGTCGTACCAGCACGGGAGCGACGCCGGAGGGTACGGGGGTGCCCACCACGGCTACGGCGGTGGGCAGAAGGCTTACGCGCACGGCGCTGACGCGGGAGGGTACGACGCTGCTTTCCACCACGGCGGCGCGAAGCAGACGAAGCACGGCTACGGCGGCGGGCAGACGGCTTACCAGCATGGTGCCGCGGCCGGAGGGTACGACTCTTTCCACCACGGCGGCACGGCGCAGAAGCACGGTGGCGGCTATGGCGGGCAGAAGGCGTCGTACCAGCAAGGATGCGACGGCGGCGTCGCCGGGTACGACTCGCTCGTCCAGAAGAGGCAGGGGAGCTACGTCGGCGGGCACAATGCGTACCCGCAGCAAGGGTGCGACGGCGGCGTCGCCGGGTACGACTCGCTCGTCCAGAAGAAGCAGGGGAGCTACGTCGGCGGGTACAATGCATACCCGCAGCCAGGGTGCGGCGGCGGCGACGTCGCAGGGTATGATGCTCTAGTCCAACTCCGGCAGATGCAGAAGCAGCAGCAGTACAACCAGGCCGGGTGCCAGAGCGACGAAGACAGCGAGGAGGAGAGCGACTGCGAAGAGGAGGTGCTGGGCCATGCCGGATACGGCGTGCATAAATACTCCGCCGGCAGCACCGTGCCCGGCGGCACGCAGTACTACTCCGCGTACGAGCGCCGCCAGCAGCTCGGCGGCGGGAGCCACTACGAGGCGTACGAGAGCTCCACCACCCAGGGGTACTCCGGCGGCGGCGGCAGCGGCTACGGCGGCGGGTGGGCGCAGCCCATGAACCACGGCTACTACTGACCTGCGTCCTGCCCACCTGCGACTACCAGCGTGATACGATCCTACCTGCAGTGATACTTGCCTGCTCATGCTCGTGCATGTGTATGCTAGTCTTTGGTGGACCTTTGCATTGCAAAAGTGTCTAAATAAGATGTACTTCTAACTGATATTCTCTGCATCCACCATAAGTGTCATCGGTACAATAATTTACTACGCGGTACACAAGTCTGATTATTAGCATGCGCCTCACTCTGCAACATGCTCCTGATGGTTGTCGTGGTAAGTGGTGGTAACCCATGTACAGACCTGGCCCGGGAGCTTCAGCTATACTAGTAGGCAGCTGCTATTCATGAACAATGCTGAGCACGTAAGGGCCAGGTTTCATGAACAGAAACCTACCATGGTTCCTGTGCACCGTGTGATTACGTCTAGACTGAAGTCGAGTTCGGCGGCGTGATCCCTTGATCCAAGTAATACTTCTTCTCGGCATCGGCCAGCCTTGCCTGGAATATCCCCCACTCTTTTCTACACCGCCCTCTTACCTGTGGCGCGCACCAAACAAGTGGAGTATGACGGTAAGTGTAAATCCACAGGCATAAAATAGATGGTGTCGTGGAGTGGAGTACAGAATTCGTGTACATTGAAATGTGAAGAGTACATAAGAAAATCAGTAAGATCGTGCTTACCCCTTCCCATGGTGCTCTTCCATTCTCCGACTTGCCCTGTCAGGAAGAATATTGCAGGGTCAGGAAACAAGTGACAGCACACAGTGATACGTGAGATGAAACGGTGACTATACCTGGTTACCAAGTGATGGAACACCCTGATGTACAATCCACTGAGCATCAACAACTCCAATTTTCTCATGAGCCGGCTGTTTAATTTAAGATCGAGTAAAATAGTTTCAGCTTAGCAAGACAATGGTTGGGAAAAGCATGTAAAGTGAAGAAACAGATAACTACAACTACATAAAGTTGTTGTCGATATAATTGTGGATGGTGCTAGCCTTCTATGGAAATGTCATCAAATAGGTAATCATGCAGACTACCCTTTGGATCGAAGGGATTTTGTAGGATTACAATCCATAGGTTTATTTTTCTTTCTATGCAGCTCCTATTGGATCGAAGGAATAAAACCACCAAACTTCCTATGGTGCTTTCTACGCCCCAGTTCCACAGGTCCCTAGCAATTTAAGCTAAGCTAGACCTTTAGGAGGTTAAGGATGGGAACTGGATCCCATTTAATCCCATTTAACCCACTAATAATCTAACAGTTAAAAAATTGTTTTTTTTTTCGAAAAAATAAACTATGGAGCTAGATAAAGCAAAATAAACGGGACTTGCAGACGCCACTTATATGCCATTTACATCCCTAAGGTTAACTTACATGTACAGTGATCACTTTCAAGGGAGCAACATGTCTAATTGATAATTGGCAAAAAATATTACCTCCACACATTTCCTAAGAGCAAAATCGAGACCCCATCCATGAATCAAGTCATTCTGCAGAAAACAGTGTGTAAAAGTGTAAGCATGCAGCTCCAAACAAGATGACTAGCTAAGAGATCTAAATGATAGTCCACCTGAATCATATGCCATACACAACGCCATGCATCCCTAGAGAAAACAGTTGCCATAATTTCTACGAATCTGCACACCAAATTGTTTGTCAAGACATTTTGACAGATGAAAATAAATTAACAATAAATGATTGGGCCCCTACGCTGCACATGGTGGCAGATGGGGATCCGAACACCAGCCTGGCCTCTCCTCAGTTACTCTGTATAAAGCAAAAGATCACACAAGGAACTAGTATAGTTGGGAGATGATTAAGTATCAACAAGAATATAGGTTCCAATGTTTTAAATAGCGGGCTATGGCAAATAGCGGCGGACCTCCAAATAAGCTATAGCGTGTTATTTATACATGAAACCATTTAGCGGCACCCTGCTGAAAAGGCTATAGCAAGGCTATAGCAGGGCTATAGCGGGCTATTTAAAACTATGATAGGTTCTATAACTCACTTGTGAACTTCTCGATCACCTCGCCGCTTAGTCATTTGCCATGTCAGACCTCTATCAGGTTCCAAACCAGGTTGAGAGATCTCCAGCCCATGCTTCCTAACAAGCTTGATGTACCTGAAAATAATGTATTGCAAATATCAGAGGAGACAATAGGGTGACAAGCAAAGAAAACAAGGGTGTGGTGCTTACTCCTCTGCATTGAAATGTTGAACACCAAGATCCTCATCCCAGATAAATATGTAGTCATACCGGGCAACGACATCAGGATGTAGAAACCTCTTGGCATACCACCTTGGGTAAATAATAAGTAAAGTGTTAAGAATTGACAGTCAAACAAACAGAAAGATTGCCAAAAACTTGATAAAACAATAGCACAAACTTACCATTTAGTTTGCTTGCTAACACTCACATGGATAGCCCTTTTTGACCACTCAAATTCATCCCATTCAGTAGTTCGACCATCATAGTGGAACAACATAATTGTGAAGTTCTCCGAGAACTTTATTATATAAGACATGCGTTAACATGAAAAGCAATCATTAATATTTTACAAGTGAACAAAGTGACGAATTCACTGTGATGCATCATCAGTACCAGAATATATTTTATCCGATGCATTCTGTTTAAGCATACTACATGTATAATTAATCACCTTTTTGACTGCTGCATCAATATTTGCCTTTTGCGCAATTCCAACTGTGAATGTAACAAGGTACTTTGGCTGGATAGTAAGATCCTGATGGTATGATTCAGATCATAGATAAGAAAAGAGTATTAGAAACGTCAGTTAGAGATTTAAAGGGGTCATTTGTTACTTAACAAGTGAAACAACAACTAACCTCACTAGGTTCACCCCACAATCTTCGCAGATAAAGGTCTGTTTCAGATACGACAATACCTGGTGGGAGCCTTTCAGCACCTTTAGGGTTTGAGGTAACATAAATCTGAATAAAGAATAGGTGTTAAAAAAAATCAGCTTTCTTTATGAGGAGCAGCGACCTATTCAGTCAGTTATGTCCTATACTTCAATAAAAGAGGTTACCCAAATCCAACTGGGAATGAGAATAGTTGGGAGGAATTATATATCTTTTTTATCTAAGGAGAGTGAGAACTTCAATCAAACACCACTGATAATCGAGGATCCAAAATTTAGTCATCAACTTAGACACTTCCATAAAGAATGCATTACATCCATATGATTACATCATTTTAACAAGGCAGTACTAATTTTACATTCTACACGTAACCCCAGAATTTGAAATTCACATACTATACATGAGAAATATAGGAGCAAATCAAGTAATCGGCCAATAATACGATCACCAAAAATTAACTAAAATAATATACAATCTAAACAAAAAAGGATAGAAGTCAGAAGAAAGATAACACCGACTGTGTTGAACAAATACAGGACACAAGTCAAAATGCTAACATAATCCCTTAGAAAGTATTAGCCTGGCAATGTACCTTAGGAATTTCATCAGACTTGGAATCAGAATTGTTCTTCTTGTGACTATTTGCAGATGTCCATGCATGGTTCAACAATGTTTGGGTTGTGATTCCGGAGTTTCTATCTTCAATATAGGAAACAATACTGGAAGGGAAATGAAGCTGCGAAATGCAGATAGCAAAGATTACTGTCTAAAGTATGTGGCATAAGAGAACAAAAGATGCAAACGATCCAATTTACCTTGGTTATATTGACTGTAGGGAAGGATATCCCAAACAAGTAACCTAGCATAATACCGATAACTGCTGAGAATATGAGCCTCATGCCTTCATTTGATCTTGGCATGCTGCTGCTGATGAAGATTGGCAATGAAATTATTATGCATTCAATTGAGGAGCACAGAATAAAATATTATAAGTCACTAGGCATCAGTCCTGTCCATGAACTAGATGCACTGAACATACCTCCGGCCTAGAATGCCGGGCTTTGCCATGGGGACTGTCAGTATCTTTTGGCGACGATGGAACTTGTTAGCAGAATGGTTTACACACCGCTGAAGAACTTGTAACTGTGAATGCAGAAGGGAGAAAAGAATGACAAATCAGAGCTGCTTGTAAATCATCAAACGATTCAGAAATGAGAAAATACTGCCCCTGAGTCCCCGATGAATAAACTAAACTGAGAAGCAAAAAGGGGTGCTGATTAAGCTGGTTATATACATCTAAAATGCTGAATCCACGTTACCAATTTGAAGAAGTTTCGCAATGAATGAGCGAGACTAATGCGAACGCCCCAACTAAGACAGACTTCTAGAACTAGAGGTGTAGCTTTCTTAGTAGTACATCCAGAAATCACGACTCTCAAGTCAGCATTGCTTCCTACGCTGCCGCAAGCAAAATTTAAGGCTACAGCAGCACTGAAAAGTACACACGCAAGCACCTAGAAGAAATTCTAAACCGCCCGGGCCCAGAATTTCAGCGGCGGTTGTTGAAATCTTAGGCCGGAAGCAAGATCCGCGTGAGGAGCAGAGCACGGGCACGCAACGCAGATCGCTAGAGCATCCGAGCAACGCAGCGGAATCCGCATCAGAAACTGAAGGAGCACGGGAGCAGCTACGAATCGGAGGGGGTTCGGGGCGGACAGCCAGATCCCCCAAACCGCGGAACAGTTTGAACTGGCCTCAATGTCTGCGCGCGTGCGCGTGCGCGTGCGTGGGTGCTGCACACGGCCCCAGACGGTGCTTACCAAATCCGCGGACGGCGGCTCGTGTCCTCGCGGATCGGGACGACCGTGCCAGCGATCCGGCGGCGGCGGCGGCGGCGGTAGCCCTGCAGGCGGGGCTCACGAGCCCGGGAGTCCGCCTCCTCGGGGGTCCGGCGACGGGCGTCGCCGAACTCGCGCCGGCGGCGGAGACGGCGGCGACGGCGTGAAGTCGGCGCGGCGGCGGGGGGAGGCGAGCCCGTGGGCGCGGTGGCGGGGGGGAGGAGGAAGTGGCAGCAAAGGCCGACAAGACAAACCCTTCTTCGCTGTGACCCAGTCCCCCCTCCCTGGTGGTGGTAGTCGTAGTAGAGGTGGTACAACGGCAGGTGGGGTAGAATATTACGTACTCGGCTACGACGAGTCTACGAGGACGACGGTGGTGGTGGTGGTGGTGGAATTTGGGGTTTGCGTTGTGAGCGTTGGGCATGACTCATGACAGTGGTGGACATAGAATAGTCGTAGCTGTATCTGGTTGTCCCACACATGGCAATCATTCAGGGCCAGGATTAAACTGCCTGCGCCACCCGATAAACTAATCGGGGTTAACAATAACTTAATATGCCCGCCGTCTCGTTGTTTCTGCGTCTCCAGCAACGGAGCCGATGATCGCTCGCCTGCTCTGGCCTTGCAATGCTTTTGTCTTGCTGGACAAAATGTCTATGACACATTTGATTTCACCCGGATCAAATCAATTGAGAGGGGGGGGGGGGGGGGGGGGGGGGGGGTCGAGATCGCGGATAAAATTATCAGGCCAAAGGGTTCCATTCATAAGCCATAAGCAGGGAATTGATATCGAAAGATCTGCATTAAAGCGGGGTTAGTAACCCCTGCCATTTATATATGCACACGACTATTCCATGCTTATCGAAAGATTATGCTTTGGGTTTTCCGTGAAGAGAAACGGGTGATTGTAACACAAAATGGATAAGTATTTTTCTCATTTATAAAATCAAGGTTTATATCGAACTAATAGGAATATCAATCTTCAACCGTCTTCAGTGGCTGCACACAAAAGAACAAACAACTTGCACCCAACGCGGGCAAGAGGGTTGTCAATCTCCTTGATCTCGTTATTTGCAAGCAAATGAGGTGTGTAGATAAAATTATCAGGCCAAAGGGTTCCATTCATAAGCCATAAGCAGGGAATTGATATCGAAAGATCTGCATTAAAGCGGGGTTAGTAACCCCTGCCATTTATATATGCACACGACTATTCCATGCTTATCGAAAGATTATGCTTTGGGTTTTCCGTGAAGAGAAACGGGTGATTGTAACACAAAATGGATAAGTATTTTTCTCATTTATAAAATCAAGGTTTATATCGAACTAATAGGAATATCAATCTTCAACCGTCTTCAGTGGCTGCACACAAAAGAACAAACAACTTGCACCCAACGCGGGCAAGAGGGTTGTCAATCTCCTTGATCTCGTTATTTGCAAGCAAATGAGGTGTGTAGATAATTGTAAATTGCAAAATAAAATAAAAAGTAAATAAAGACAACAAGTTAATAGTAGCATTTGTAAATTTATAGGTGAACAGACCCGGGGCCATAGTTTTCCCTAGCGGCATCTCTCATGTAGGCAGCATACGGTGGATAACAAATTATTGTTTGGCATTGATAGAAAAACGGATATTTATGCGATTTTCACGGCAATGATCATGTGTATATAGGCATCACGTCCATAAACAAGTAGGCCGACTCCTGTCTGCACCTATTACTATTACTCTACTCATCGACCGCTATCCAGCATGCATCTAGAGTATTAAGTAAAACAGAGTAATGCATAGAGAACGATGACATGATGTAGACAAAGTAAACTCAAACAATATGAATGAACCCCATCGTGTTATCCTTAGTAGCAACAACACAAAGACACATCTTGTCCCCTACTTTGTCACTGGATATAGAAACTCGTCAGGTTGAACCTATCACAACGCACCACTCCCACCGAAGATAGATCTATCTACTTGGCCAAAGCACATCGATAAATGGGAGAGCATTACGAAGCTATAATAATCATGCAAATAAGAATCTTAATATTCAGAGGTGACTCAAATACTTTTCATGAATAATCTGAACATAAACTCACAATTCATCGGATCCCAACAAAACACACCGCACAATAGATTACATCGGATAGATCAAAGCGAAGATGCGATAATCATTGTATTGAAGATCAAGAGATAGAGAGATTGCCATCTAGGTACTAGCTATGGACCCGTAGGTCTGTGGTGAACTACTCACACATCATCATGAGGGCAGCAAGGTTGATGTAGAGGCCCTCCGTGATCGATCACCCCCCCGGCAGGATGCCGGAACGAAGCTTCAGATGGCCTCATGACGGAACAGAGACTTGCGGCGACGAAAAAAGGGTTTCAGGACTGCCTCCAGGGTTTTTAGGATATATTATAATTTATAGGCCAGAGAGGGGCGTCGGGAGATGCCCGAGGGAGGCACAAGCCAACAGGGCGCGCCCCGGGCCCTTGTGCGGCTCCCGGCCTCCTTCTGAAGTTTCCAGGTCTTTTTTTGGTCCATAAAAAATCATCAAAAAGTTTCGTGGCAATTGGACTTCGTTTGGTACTGTAAACCTGAAAAGTGAAAAACATACAGAAAACAACAACTGGCACTGGGCACTGGGTCAATAGGTTAGTGCTCAAAAATATTATAAATTGGTAAATAAAGACCCAAAAATTATCCTAAAATGATAATATATCAGCATGGAACAATAAAAAATTATAGATACGTTGGAGAGGTATCAACCCTCCCGTGCCTCCGGACGACCGACGTCCTCCGGACGTCCGGCACCTGTGTGTATGCAGCCACGGCTTATGGACTTGTATCTCTCTCCCACTTACCCCTTTGTGGCTAAGACTATATATACTCCTTCCCCACCTCATTTCTAGGGTTAGCAAAGTGATAGCTCATTCATAGATGAGATTTGCTCCTTCCTCTACTTCTCACATGGAGACCGAGGCCTCCACCGAAGAAGATCCCTAGAGGATGTCAATGCCCCTTTCGAGAGAAGATACATCACGGATTTCAAGGCCCATCTCTCCTAGAGATTTGGATGAACTACCCATGTATCTTTATTTCCATTGTTGTTCTTGGATCTTGATGCACCTCATGTATTGCTTGTGATTTGAGGAGTACTTGGTGTGGTTGTCCAATAGAGTGTTTTCCCTTTGATTTCTCCACGTTTTCCTCTCGTGTTCTTTCTCGAATCCACCTCCAATTCGTGAAGATCGGGCCATCCTCGGGTTTGCCCCGTATCATCTTGGTATCAAGAGCCACGTTGCCACGAATTTGAAGCCCTACCCCCCACTTTCTATCCCTTAGTTCGATTTTTTTGCCTATTTCAAAATTTTATCCCAAAAAATAGCCCCAAAAAATTTCTTGTGATTTGTTGTTCTTGTGAGTTTTTGTTGATTTTGATCCGTGGATCTAGTGTTTGGCAAGTGGAACTACTTCCCTTGGCGTTCCCTAGCCCCAATTTTTTCTTTTCCTCATCAATTTCGAGTCCGAAATCATCAATTTCCGCCCAAAATTGCGTCCCGGAACTCATATCCCGCGTTGACCCCGACCCACCGGTCGACCAGCACTTTACGGACGCCCGGACCCTTTCGAAGCACCGGATATCTGGAACTTTCCAGAAATCCGAAACCCACATACCAGTACCGAAATCACGGATTTTCGGACTTCCCGGACGTCCGTCCGCCGGACATCCGGCCATTTCCGAACGTCCGTAACCTGTAGAAACTGACTCGAGTGGAATTTTGTTTCGGCCATAACTAATTCATCTGAACTCCGATTTCGACATTCTTTAGCTTGTTTTGTAGATATTCACATCTCCCATCCCACAAAATTAGTTCAATCATCATTTGACACCATAAAATATTTTTAAATTTGACAACTTTGCCTAGGCCCTCCACCATATCATCTGCATTACCATCAAAGACTTCCGCAACCTAACCCATTTTGATTATCATTGCATTTGTGGTTGCTTGAGTTGTGATTTGAGTCTTATAAGGTGTTTCGGCTACTTAGGGACGGTTACTTCTTCATGAACCACCGGTGACTTGTATCATGCCATCGACTACATCGACCACCGACGATCGACATCGATGACGGCCATCCATCCTTTGAGACCATCTTCAACCGGAAGCAAGGCCGGTTACACCCTGACTTCGTGAAAGGTTAAGTGTGACGAAGGTATCCATTCCGTCATAAACTTTTCCTTCCTTGCCATTACACCTTGATAGCCCCATCATCTTTGCGAATACCTTCATACCTATTGAGACTAGCTATCCGAGTATTACCGGGCTTCGCGAAAACTTGTGCACCATAGTGATACGGCATCATAGTGTTACATCGTTTGAAATATCATATAGTGCAATTGCTTGCTCCCGTGCATATCTTGTGATACTTGTCTCATATGTTTGGTTGAGACTCCATAAGAATAGTGGAAAGGAAGAGAAGAGCAAAAAAAAGACAAAAAAAGCTTTTAAGCAAGAGAGAAAGATCAAAGTTTCTAAGCATAGAGTTGAGCATGAAAAGAGATACTTGTGCATGAGGATACATGTAATAGGAAACGTTTTGCTTGCATGAATAGGATTGGTGTCAAGTGGTGAATCGTGTCCAAACATGCAATCAAGCTAGCGTCTCTCCTAGTGTTTGTGCAACACGAGCTTAGTCTTCGTTAGGCAATTTTGTATTGCTCATCCCTATAGTTGCACAAGCCCCATTATCCCACCATGTGTGTTTCTTTATTGCCCTACTCTATATTTGTGATCACTTGCTTTGCATTTTGAGTCCATTGGATTTATTTCAACATTTACAATATCTTGGACTTCATTTTGCTTGATATTTTGTGCCACTAAGTGAGGCTAGTCCTTCGTGGACGTAAGCCATGGTGGAATAGACAAGGTTGCTTCTTCGTGGACCCTTCGTGGACTCACGCAGCCATTACCCTCTGTGGGTTGAAGTCTCCATCAATATGGACGTACGATAGCACCACCTATCGGAACCATGCCAAAAAACTCCATGTCTTCATTGTGTTTGATCTTCCTACTCTACCATCCTTTATGTTTCTTGCAAATGCATAATATTTACTTTTCGTTGCTCAATCTCTAGATATGCATGTGTAGGAATCTTGGATGCTACTTAACTTGTGCAAAATCTGCCTGAATTTCAAGAGAACTAAAAACTGCTCATATATGTTGCTAAGTGTCTATTCATCCCCCTCTAGCCGCCACTTCTCGATCCCACAATTGGTATCAAAACATTGGTCTCCATTGCTTTGGCTTTATCACCATTGGATGAGTCTACTTTGGGGAGTCTTAGCTGTAGAGTGCCTATTCTCAATGGGGAGTACTATAGTCAATGGAAAGACAAAATGCTTGAGATATTTGATGAATTTTATTTGAGCAAGTATGTTGATAGTCCATATGTGCCTCCCATTGATCCCTTACATCCGACTCACGAGGAAGAAATTGACATGCTTCGTAATCTTAGAACCATCGATGTTATCATTAGAGGATTACCCAAAATCGTGCTTAATTGTATGGAAAACTTTGTGTGTGCCTACACTTTGTGGAAAGATTTGGAGAAGAGATATCCAAAGTATTCTTTGAAAAGTCTTGATGTTATTCTCCATAAAACTATTGCCTTTCACAAAATGAAGTCTAGCGATCCTAATTTTGATGAATATCAATTTGAGCTTCGTGACCTCATGCGTGCTAAAGGAGATGTTATAACTATCAATAACATAATTATAGAAGCCATTCACGTTCATAATCTTGAATATTGTCATGGTCACAATTCTAATGACTCACTTGATCTTTGTGACAAGGACGTTCCATTTGACGATGACACTGTGGAACATGGCTATTATGATGAAGATGAGGAATTCGACATTGAATTTGAGAAGACTATGAAGAACCTAAGTCTCGTGGTAAACTTAAAATACTACATGTCCAAAGGAAAGGAATGGATTCTCGATAGTGGATGCACCGATCACATGACCGGAGATAGAGACATGTTTCATGAGATCACACCAAATAAAGGACCACGTAGGTACGTGATCTTTGGAGACAACTCTAAGGGTAAGGTTACTTCATGAAGATCTACCCCGAGTGAGGCTAGTCCTTCGTGGACGTAAGTCATGGTGGAATAGACAAGGTTGCTTCTTCGTGGGCCCTTCGTGGGTGGATCCCTCCGTGGACTCGCGCAACCGTTACCCTCTGTGGGTTGAAGTCTCCATCAACATGGGCGTACGATAGCACCACCTATCGGAACCACGCCAAAAATCTCCGTGTCTTCATTGCGTTTGATCTTCCTACTCTACCATCCTTTATGTTTCTTTCAAATGCATAATATTTACTTTTCGTTGCTCAGTCTCTAGATATTCATGTGTACGAATCTTGGATGCTACTTAACTTGTGCAAAATTTGCCTAAATTTCAAGAGAACTAAAAACTACTCATATATGTTGCTAAGTGTCTACTCACCCCCCTTCTAGCCGCCACTTATCAATCCCACAATTGGTATCAAAGCATTGGTCTCCATTGCTTTGGCTTTATAACCATTGGATGAGTCTACTTTGGGGAGTCTTAGCTGTAATGTGCCTATTCTCAATGGGGAGTACTATAGTCAATGGAAAGACAAAATGCTTGAGATATTTGATGAATTTTATTTGAGCAAGTATGTTGATAGTCCATATGTGACTCCCATTGATCCCTTACATCCAACTCATGAGGAAGAAATTGACATGCTTCGTAATCTTAGAACCGTCGATGTTATCATTAGAGGATTACCCAAAATCGTGATTAATTGTATGGAAAACTTTGTGTGTGCCTACGCTTCGTGGAAAGATTTGGAGAAGAGATATCCAAAGTATTCTTTGAAAAATCTTGATGTTATTCTCCATAAAACTATTGCCTTTCACAAAGTGAAGTCTAGCGGTCCTAATTTTGATGAATATCAATTTGAGCTTTGTGGCCTCATGCGTGCTAAAGGAGATGTTATAACTATCAATACCATCATTATAGAAGCCATTCGCATTCATAATCTTGAACATTATCATGGTCACAATTCTAATGACTCACTTGATCTTTGTGACAAGGACGTTCCATTTGACGATGACAATGTGGAACATGGCTATTATGATGAAGATGAGGAATTCGACATTGAATTTGAGAATACTATGAAGAACCTAAGTCTCATGGAAAACTTAAAATACTACATGTCCGAAGGAAAGGAATGGATTCTCGGTAGTGGATGCACAGATCACATGACCGGAGATAGAGGCATGTTTCATGAGATCACACCAAATAATGGACCACACAGGTACGTGATCTTCGGAGACAACTCCAAGGGTAAGGTACTTGGCCTAGGTAAGGTGGCCATATCTCATGATAGTTCTATTCAAAATGTCATGCTCGTTGAATCTCTTGGTTACAATCTTCTTTCCGTATCTAGACTTGCCGATTTTAGTTTCAATGTGCTATTTACTAAAGTAGATTGACAAGTGTTTCGTCAAGACAATCATGACATGGTCTTTACCGGTTTCCGTAGAGGTGACCTATACATTGTTGATTTCGCTAAGAGAGCCCAACCTTGCACTTGTCTTATTGCAAAATCCTCTAAAGGTTGGTTATGGCATAGAAGGCTAGGACATGTTGGTATGCGTAATCTATACACGCTCATTAAAGGTGATCACATACTTGCTGTTAAAGATGTTATCTTCGATAAAGATAGACTTTGTAGTGCTTGTCAACCAGGAAAACAAGTTGGTGGAGTCATCCCGTAATGAATATCATGACTACTAGGAGACCACTCGAGTTGCTTCATATGGATCTTTTTGGTCCCAATTCTTACAAGAGCCTCGGTGGAAACTCTTTTGGTCTAGTTATAGCTGATGATTTTTCCAGATTTACGTGGGTATTCTTTCTTGATGACAAGCCGCGGGTTCAAAAGATCTTCAAAAACTTCGCTCGGAAGACCCAAAATCAATTTGAAGTGAAGATCAAGAAAGTTCGGGGCGACAACGGATCGGAGTTCAAGAACACTAATGTGGATACTTTTCTTGACGAAGAAGGTATCTCATATGAGTTCTCGGCTACGTACACTCCTCAACAAAATGGAGTTGTTGAGAGAAAGAACCGAACTCTCATAGAGATGGCTAGAACGATGCTCGACGAACACAAAACTCCAAGACACTTTTGGGCGGAAGTAGTGGAAACAACTTGTCATGCTACAAACCGACTCTATCTACACAAGCTTCTCAGTAAAATGGCATACGAGCTACTCACCGTTAACAAATCCCAAGTTGGATACTTTCGGGTATTCGGCTCAAAGTGCTACATTCTTGATAGGCATCATCATTCAAAATTTGCTCCTAAATCTCATGAAGGTTTCCTACTCTGTTATGGATCAAACTCTTATACTTACCGTGTCTACAACAACTTCACTCCAAAAGTTGAAGAGACGGTATATGTGAAGTTTGATGAGACTAATGGTTCACAAGTCGAACAATTGCCAAATTATGTAGGAGATAAGGAACCTTCGGAAGCAATTAAAGACTTGTCCATAGGCAAGATTCGTCCCATAGAGGTGAAGGAAAGTACTTCATCTACTCAAGTGGAAGCTCCTACTTCACGTCAAGGCGAACCACGAAATGACTTGGAGGCATCCACAAGTGGTACACGCCAAGGTGAAGAAAATGAAGAAGTACATAAAGATGATCCACCTCAACCTCCCTCACCACCTCCACAAGGGAATGCCAACTTCAACAACAACGAAGAAGAAGATGATGATGAGGAAGCTCCACCATCCAACAATCAAAAGCTACCTCGAGTTCGGGCAAGAGTGGACAAGAATCATCTCGTAGAGCAAATTCTTGGTGACATAAGAAACAGGAGAATCAATCGCTCTAAAACTTGCTTAGCTAACTTTTGTGAGCAAAACTCATTTATCTCATTGAGCCTTTGAAGGTCGAAGAAGCTCTTGAAGACCCAAATTGGGTAAATTCCATGCACGAGGAGGTACACAACTTCGAGAGGAATCAAATCTGGACTTTAGTGAAGAAACCCAAGGACGAGCACAACATCATTGGGACAAAATGGGTGTTTCGCAACAAGCAAGATGAAGATGGGCAAGTAGTACGCAAAAAAGGCTCGCCTTGTGGCTCAAGGCTGCACTCAAGTTGAAGGTATGGACTATGGTGAGACATACGCCCCTGTTGCTAGACTTGAGTCTATTTACATCCTTCTTGCTTATGTCAATCACCATGATATTACACTTTACCAAATGGACATTAAAGTGCTTTTCTAAATGGTGAAATTGAGGAGGAAGTCTATGTTAAACAACCTCCCAGTTTTGTGAACCCTAAGAAACCTAATCATGTCTATAAACTACGCAAAGCTCTCTATGGTCTTAAACAAGCCCCTCGAGCTTGGTACAAATGCTTAACGAAGTTTCTCATAGAAAAGGGTTTTGAAATTGGGAAAATTGATGCAACCTTGTTCACTAAAAGAGTAAATGGTGAATTATTTGTGTGTCAAATTTATGTGGATGATATTATCTTTGGATCTACTAATCCACATTTTAGTGAGAAATTTGGAAGGTTGATGTCCGAGAAATATGAGATGTCTATGATGTGTGAGCTGAAATTCTTCCCTGGTTTGGAAATCAAGCAAACGAGAGATGGCACGTTTGTCTCTGAAACAAAGTATACCAAGGACTTGTTCAAGAAGTTCAACATGCAAGAGTGCAAAGGTATGAAAACCCCCATGCCTACAAGTGACATGTTGACCTCACTAAGGAGGACAAACCGGTTGATCAAAAAGTTTATCAATCAATGATTGGTTCATTATTATACCTTTGTGCCTCCCGTCCCGATATCATGTTAAGTGTGTTCATGTGTGCCCGATATCAAGCGGCACCCAAAGAGTGTCATCTTAAGGCCATGAAAAAAATTGTGAGATACTTGATACATACACCAAACTTTGGCATTTGGTATCCCAAGGGATCTTCTTTTGACCTTACTTGCTATTCTGACTCGGACTATGCTGGATATAAGGTTGATAGAAAATCCACCTCGGGTACTTCTCAATTTCTTAGGAGATCTCTTGTGTCTTGGTCCTCCAAGAAACAAAACTTGGTATCTCTATCTACCGCCGAAGCGGAATACATTGTCGTCGGATCATGTTGTGCACAATTGCTTTGGATGACCCAAACTCTTAAGGACCATGGAATACATGTGAAACATGTTCCATTATTTTGTGACAATGGGAGTGATATTAAAATTGCACACAATCCCGTACAACATTCTCGAACTAAGCATATTCAATTTCGTCATCATTTCATTCGTGATCATGTTGCCAAAGGAGATATTAATATCAAACACGTTTGTACCGACAAGCAATTGGCGGATATCTTTACAAAGCACTTGATGAGAAAGTGTTTTGTCACTTAAGGAGTGAGTTGAACATCATAGATACTTCAAACTTGTTCTAGAGACTCACTCGGATGCATCCAAGGGCATGAGCATACATGACTATTCTTGATATGTTTGACATGATACTATTTCATATCTTGGAAAACTATGCTACCTTGTGTTGCATCTAACCTTTTGTAGGTACTTGTATGGAATACACTCCACAAGATTGCCATCAACTCATACTATAGGCAATCTTGTCATGGCCAAGTATCAACAACCATTCTTTGAGATGAAGGAAGAAGACAACACAAACCATATCCTTGACAAACATTTGATACAAAAACTTCACTCTTATCACTTGGATATATTCATGTTATTCCTTGCATGACTAACCCATGTAGGAGGACCTACTTCAAAGAAAGAAGGATAGCTCCAAACTCCAACTACTGAGCATCCACAACAATTCCACCTACATGCTACGTCATTGATACATCTCCAATGTATCGATAATTTATGAAGTATTCATGCCATATTTACCTATGTTTACACTATGTTTATATGGTTTTGATGCACTTTATATGATTTAATTGGAACTAACCCGGACTGATGATGTTTTCAGCAGAATTACCATGGTGTTGTTTTTATGCGGAAAAGAAAAGTTCTCGGAATCGCCCGAAACTTTTGGAAGATTTTTCTGGAACATATAAGAAATACTGGAGCAAAGAACCACCGGAGGAGGCCACTAGGTGCCCCAAAGGTAAGAGGGTGTGGCCACCACCCCTCGGGCGCGCCCACTTGCCTTGGGACCACCCTATGACTCCATCTCGCGTGATTCCAACGCTGAAAAATCCTATAAATAGAAAAAAACAGAAGTTAATCTAGAACTTCTGCTCCGCCGTCGCAAGCCTCTGTACCGAAGAAATCTCATCTGGGGCCCTCTTCCGGCACCCTGTCGGAAGGGGGAATCATCACTGGAGGCAATCTTCAGCATCCCTGCGGTTTGCATGACGAGGAGGGAGTAGTTCACCCTTGGGGCTGAGGGTATGTACCAGTAGCTATGTGATTGGTCTCTCTCTCTCCCTCTCTCTCTCTCTCTCTCTCTCTCTCTCTCGTGTTCTTGAGATGTCACGATCTTAATATATCACGAGCTTTGTTAATATAGTTGGATCATATGGTGTTCTTCCCTCTCTATCTTGATGTGATGAATTGAGTCTTTCCCTTTGAGGTTTTGTTGTGTCGGATTGAATATTGGATTTGAGATCACTTGATGTTTGTCTTGCATGTGGATACCCGTGGTGACAATGGGGTGTTCTATTGATTCACTTGATATATGTTTTGATACTCAACTTGCAGGTTCCCGTGGTGACAATGGGGTAATCTATGCATATGGGTTGATACACGTTCTTATCCTACTTTCTCCGATAGAAATCTTGGGGTACTCTTTGAAGTTCTTTTGCGTGGATCAAATATGATGAATCTAAAATTGTTTGATGTATATCTTATAATTGACTCACGGATACTTGTGGTGACATTAGAGTTGATTGATGCGTATCATATGGTGTTATTTTAGTACGAACTCTAGGGCTATTTGTGACACTTATAGGAATAGCTAAATAGATTGATCAAAAAGGATAAATTTGAGGTGATTCTACTACCCACAACAATTTTATCTTATGTTCTCCGCTAGATATGAACTTTGGAGTGTTTCTTTGTCGCATGTTGAGGGGTGATCATATGATTCTATTATGTTAGCATTATTGAGAGATTGCACTAGTGAAAGTATGAACCATAGGCCTTATTTCAAGCATTAATATACCATTTTGCTCGTTGTTTACTACCTGTTACCTTTTTGTTTTTATTATTCAGATTATAAAACCTATTTCTACTATCCATACTACACTTTTATCACCATCTCTTTGCCGAACTAGTGCACCTATACAATTTGCCATTGTATTGGGTGTGTTGGGGACACAAGAGATTTCTTGTATTTGATTGCAGGGTTGTTTGAGAGAGACCATCTTCATCCTACACCTCCCATGGATTGATAAACCTTAGGTCATCCACTTGAGGGAAAATTGCTACGGTCCTACAAAACTCTGCGCTTGGAGGCCCAACAGAGTCTACAAGAACAAATTTGCGTAGTAGACATAAGTCATCAACATCACTCAAAGGTATGTAATCATATCCTTGAAGAAGCTTTACTCCAATTCATGAGTCGAAACAATTCTAAGTGATACAAAAACATCAAAATACTTAAACGAAAAGTGGTAACCCTATTTTGAGCTTAACGATTAGTATGACCTATGTCAAGTGTTCTCGCTTGGCTCCTTAAGTCAATATACTCTAATATAGTGACCTAGTCGCCGACCATCATCTAGATGAAGGATCATGAGTGGTTAATCTTTTTTTGCATGCTTTATTGCTACCATTCAATCCTCATATAGTTGAAAATTCCTTGGAAATCTTATTGAAAATTCCTTGCAAATCTTACTGAAAATTCTTTTTGAAATCTTATTGAAAATACTTGCAAATCCAGTCAATTTTTCTGAAAAATTCCTTTGACAAAATTAGCCAAGAATGCCTTTGCCAAGTTTTTGTTTGCAACTCGGAATCTGTGACTACAAGGAATCAGCGTCACCAATGTAGCAGTTATATTTCTCAACGCTTCTTCGGTGCAACCGACATGAAACACTTCGGCGCCACCGACATGAAACACTTTGGTGCCACCGACATTCCCTAGAGCCTCAACATCTTTTTCACTTCTACCAATCAAACTTGCCTCGGAGTCTCCGAATTTTTTTATTGCCAGAGTTCTTTGCAAAATCTTAACATTTTCAGACAAAAACTGCTCCATGACTCTTTTCCTCTAGGATCCCTTACCCTCTGACCCTTCTTGGAAATTGATGCCAAAGGGGGAGAAATATCAAAGCTTAATGGGGAGAAATATCAAAGCTTAAAGCAAACTATTAAGGGGGAGCGATCAAATCAAGACTATTAAAAAGGAGAGAGAGGACTAAGTGACTCAAATTTGATTTATGTTACTTATGATCATGTGTTGGTCTTTGATACGTCTCTAATGTATCGATAATTTATGAAGTATTCATGCCATATTCACCTATGTTTACAATATTTTTCTATGGTTTTTATGCACTTTATATGGTTTAATTGGAACTAACCCGGACTGACGTTGTTTTCAGCACAATTACCGTGGTGTTGTTCTTGTGCAGAAAATAAAAGTTCTCAGAATCGCCCAAAACTTTTTGATGATTTTTTCTGGAAAGAAAGAGGCCCGGGAAGCTTCGAGGGAGTACCAGGGGACCCACGAGGGGGTGCCAAGGCAACAGGGCGCGCCCAGGGGGGTGGCCGCGCCTTGTTACCTTGGGACCACCCCATGTCTCCGTTCCGCATGATTCCAACGCTGAAAAATCCTATAAATCCCCAAACCCCCAGAAGTTAACCTAGAACTTCCGCTCCGCCGCCGAAAACCTATGTACTGAAGAAATCTCATCCGGAGCCCTGTCCGGCACCCTGTCGGAGGTGGCAATCATCACTGCAAGCCATCTTCATCATCCTGGGGGTCTCCATGATGAAGAGGTAGGAGTTCGCCCTCGGGGCTGAGGATGTACCAGTAGCTATGTGTTTGATCTCTCTCTCTCGTGTTCTTGAGATGTCACGATCTTGATGTACCATGGGCTTTGTTAATATAGTTGGATCATATGGTGTTTGTCCCTTGCTATCTTGATGTGATGAATTGAATCTTTCCCTTTGAGATTTCGTTATGTTGGATTGAATATTGGATTTGAGATCACTTGATGTATGTATTGCATGTGGATACCCGTGGTGACAATGGGGTGTTCTATCGATTCACTTGATATATGTTTTGGTACTCAACTTGCGGATTCCCGTGGTGACCATGTGGTAATGTATGCATATGGGTTGATGCACATACTTGTCCTACTTTCTCCGATAGAAATTTTGGGATACTCTTTGAAGTTCTTTATGTTGGATTGAATATGATGAATCTGAAATCGTTTGATGCATGTCGAATAATCAACTCACGGATACTTGTGGTGACATTGGAGTATCTAGGTGACATTAGAGTTGGTTGATGCGTATTATAGGTGTTATTCTAGTACGAACTCTAGGGCTATTTGTGACACTTATAGGAATATCTCAATAGATTGATCAGAAAGAATAAATTTGAGGTGGTTCTACTACCTACAACAATTTCATCTTATGTTCTCCGCTAGCTATGAACTTTGGAGTGATTCTTTGTCGCGCATTGAGGGATGATCATATGATTATATTATGTTAGCATTGTTGAGAGATTGCACTAATGAAAGTATGAACCCTAGGCCTTATTTCCAAGCATTAATATACTATTTTGCTTGCTATTTACTACTTGTTACCTTGTTGTTTTTATTTATTCAGATTATAAAAACCTATTTCTACTATCCATACTACACCTGTATCACCATCTCTTCGCCGAACTAGTGCACCTATAAAATTTGCCATTGTATTGGGTGTGTTCGGGACACAAGAGATTTCTTATATTTGACTGCAGGGTTGTTTGAAAGAGACCATCTTCATCCTACACCTCCCATGGATTGAAAACCTTAGGTCATCCACTTGAGGGAAAGTTGCTACTATCCTACAAAACTCTGCACTTGGAGGCCCAACAGAGTCTACAAGAATAAAGTTGCATAGTAGACATCAAGCTCTTTTCTGGCGCCGTTGTTGGGGAGGTGAGTGCTTGAAGGTATATATTTAGATATTGTAATTAAATCTTTAAATTTCTTGTTTATCACTAATTTGGTTTATAAAAGAAAAACACAAGAAATGGAATTGAGGTGGCCTCAAATGCTTCATCTTTATAATGTCTTTCGTGAAAATGATGGATCAAAAAATTGTGCCAAAGTGTTAGAAGAAGAATTTATTAAAATGTTTGGCATTAAATTCTTGAACAATGAGCATGATAGCAATGTTTTTAGTATGAATTCCTTGAATATCCATGACACTAATGATGATTGCACTAGTCATGATAAAAAGATTTCCTATAAGCATGTCAATTTTTGTGGAGTGAATAAAATTTGTGAAGACATGCCTTATAGGGATGATAGATTTTGTAAGAAGCATAAACATGATAAAACCAATTGGTGGCTTAAAGGGATAGATGAATTTGCTACGAAATTATGCTCTCTTCATCCCATTACTTGTGAACTTTGCAATAGGGTTGGTCATCTTAGTTTCCAATGCATGCTTTTTCATGATCGAATCGTGACCAAATATTGTAATAACTTGATCATCCTTAAACTTTATAATGAACTTTGTTTATTTTTGGGGTGTGAAGAATTGACAGAAAAAATAGTTGGTTTGAAGCGTTCTTATTCACAGACTATTTTGAAACTAGTCTACACGAACTCTATATGGTTTGCATAGTAAATTGCAATGAAAATGCTTATATTGCCAACTATAGAAAGGCGGGAAAACCAATAGAATATAAAAGGAATACTAATGAAAGGGTAAATATTTCCACTTTGCCTCCTATTGTCTCTCGTAATGAAACAGGTGACGAGAAGGAGCTTCCTATCCAACCAATCTCATTAATAAGAAGCTCGGAAAAATTGATTAAACCCACACATGATGTGGTGGAGAAGAATAAAATAAGAAAAAGTAGAGGTAAAAAGGTATCTCTCCCAAATAATGTTGCTCCTATCATCGTTGAGAGTGAATCCTATAGTATTGAGGATGGTGATACACTTGATGATGTTGTTATGCCTATTACTTGTCATGATAGTTATGATTGGGAAGATAATGATACTTCTTATAAGCTTGAAAATCTTTTTTGCACCAACTTGGAAAATTATTATGATAATAATTATTATATTATTGGTGCCATTCGTACTATTGATCAGAAGAGTGATTATGCTAATGACAACCCACAAGCTTGGGGATGCTATGCTTGATGAGAATGACATATTTGCGAATATATTTGTTGCAATTAATTTTTTCCCAAGCTTGGGGATGCTATGCTTAATGAATATGATCTTTTTAGTCCCCTTACTTTGAATGATCAAATTGATTATGGCGAGAACAAAGTTGCTACTTATGATGATTATTGTGATGATACTTATGTTATAAAAATAAGGGATGATTATTATAATAAAACTTGACATAATTATGAATACCCTTTTTTGAACATTACCCTTTTAATGTGGAAACAATTTATAGTATTTGAGTTTCATATGATACTCCCACTACTATGTATCAGAAGTTTGCTTATGGGAAGATTAATAAATTTTCTATGCTTGTGGATCATGAAAAGAATGCTTTATGTGATAATTATATGGTGGAATTCCTTCATGATGCTACTTAAAATTTCTATGAGGGAGGAAAATATGCTTGTAGGCATCTCAATAATATCAAGTATTCTCTCTATGTATTAAAAGTTTCGAAGTTATGCTTGTTTTGCTTTCCTATGCTAGTTGATTCTTGATCCCATAAATTGTTTGATCACAAAATCCCTATGCATATTAAGTGGGTTAGGCTTAAATTTTCTTGTCATATGCTTCATGATGCTCCCTTTATATTTCAGTTCTTTACTTTTACGTGAGCATCATTGAAATCATCATGCCTAGCTAAAAGGCTTTAAAGAAAAGCGCTTGTTGGGAGACAACCCAACACTTATCCTTTCTGTTTTTGTGTGTTCACATGATTAAGCTACCGTAGTAATCATGTTTGGTGCCTTTTGTTTCAATAATGTGCCGAGTAAAGCCTTTGGGATAGTGTGGATACTTGTTGATTTGATTTTGCGCAAAAACAGAAACTTTTGCGTCGAGTATATGAATTATGTGATTTTACTGGAGCGTCAAAAAATTCTGATTTTTTTACACATGATTTCTAAATTTTCTACGTTTTACTAAGTTTTCAGAATTTTTAGAGTCAGGGAAATATGGTTTATACAGATCTTTACAGATTGTTCTGTTTTTGACAGATTCTGTTTTGCATGCATAGTTTTCTTGTTTTAGTGTTTCCATAGCTTATATTTAGTGATATAAATTATGGGAATGATAGAATACAGTAGGCATTATGTGAGAACAATTATGGATCTTGTCTTGACAGTATGTAAGTGAATGATCTATCTTTATTACACTAACCCATGTCACGAAGTTCCGTTAAGTATTGTTGATTGAAGTTTTCAAGTTTTGGGTGAGTGAAAGCACAACTTCTCCCTAGGTGGTTTTGGTAATTAATAACAACATATATTTCATTGGACTAATGTTTCCACTAAGTATATTTCAGGAAAAGTTCAATGTTGGATTGGCAAAGGATTGTGAGGAGATCCCAAGATGCAAGGAATAGGATTGGCCAAGCTACAAGCATGAAGACTCTGCATTTTACTTTGTGAGAAATCACTTTGAGTCCATAGGAAAGCCAATACTATCAAAAGGATGTGAGGTAATAATGGTGAATAAAATGCTCAAAATGATCAAGTGTTAGCCACCAAAAACACTCACAAGCTCCCCCACAAATATTCTGTCTTAGACCCTACCACTCAATATCGGTACCACCAATAATATTCTATCGGCTACACCGAGTCAAAACCCTAAACAGAAATCCTAGCCAAAACCTACCTCTCGGTACTTCCAAGTTTCACATCGGTGCAACCGAGTTTCAGTGACCAACTTTCTATTGCCTCATTCACAAGAATCAGAATTTCCAAGAATTGTGATTTGGTCTCACCGAGTTGTGTAAATGCCCTCGGCCACTCATATCGGTACCACCGAGAATTCTATATCGGCCTCACCGAAAACGCCAAAGTTGCCACATTTTGGACTAGTCGGTGCAACCGAGTTTTCACTTCGGTTTCACCGAGTTGGGCAATAATGTTGTAACGGTTGGATTTTTGGAGATGCCTATATATACCCCTCCACCACATCCCACTCGCAAGAGAAGCACTCAAAACAGACCCACACTTCCCATATCCAAATTTCTGAGAGAGAACCACCTATCCTTGTGTTGAGGTCAAGATCATCCACTCCAACCATATGGATCTTGATTTCTAGCCTCCCCAAGTTGCTTTCCATCCAGTCAATCTCTTCTACCCAAGCCAAATATGTGAGAGATTGATTGAGTGTTGAGGAGACTATCATTTGAAACAAAAGAGCAAGGAGTTCATCGTTACTATCGCATCTATTGCCTTTTGGAGGGTGGTGCCTCCTAGATTGGTTAGGTGACGCTTGGGAGCCTCCTTCTTTGTGATTGTGGAGTTGAACCAAGAGTTTGTAAGGGCAAGGAGATCGCCTACTTCGTGAAGATCTACCCATAGTGAGGCTAGTCCTTCATGGACGGAAGCCGTTATGGAATAGTCGAGGTTGCTACTTCATGGACCCTTATGGGTGGAGCCCTCCGTGGACTCTCGCGGCCGTTACCCTCCGTGGGTTGAAGACTCCATTGATGACCCACAAGTATAGGGGATCAATCGTAGTCCTTTCGATAAGTAAGAGTGTCGAACCCAACGAGGAGCAGAAGGAACTGGCAAGCGGTTTTCACCAAGGTAATTTCTGCAAGTACTAAAATTGTAGGTAACAAATAGTTTGATAGCAAGATAATTGGTAACGAGCAAGTAACGGTAACGGCAAATAAGGTGCAACAAGGTAGCCCAATCCTTTTGTGGCAAAGGACATGCCAGAACAGTCTCTAGTACCAAGCAAAGTGTTCTTGAGGGTACACGGGAATTTCATCTAGTCACTTTTATCATGTTGGTTTGATTTGTGTTCGCTACTTTGATAAATTGATATGTGGGTGGACCGGTGCTTGGGTGTTGTTCTTACTTGAACAACCTCCCACTTGTGATTAACCCCCTCGCAAGCATCCGCAACTACGAGAAAAGTATTAAGATAAAATCAACCATAGCATTAAATGTTTGGATCCAAATCAGCCCCTTATGAAGTAGCGCATAAACTAGGGTTTAAGCTTCTGTCACTCTAGCAACCCATCATCTAATAACTACTCCACAATGCATTCCCTTAGGCCCATGAATGGTGAAGTGTCATGTAGTAGACGTTCACATGACACCACTAAGGCAATCACAACATACATATCATCAAAATATCGAACACATATCAAATTCACATGATTACTTGCAACATGACTTCTCCCGTGACCTCAAGAACAAAGGTAACTACTCACAAATAATAAACATGCTCAAGATCAGAGGGGTATTGAATAGCATAATGGATTTGAACATATAATCTTCCACCAAATAAACCATATAGTAATCAACTACGCAAGGTAATCAACACTGCTAGTCACCCACAGGTACCAATCTGAGGTTCCGGTACAAAGATTGAACACAAGAGATGAACTAGGGTTTGAGAGGAGATTGTGTTGTTGAAGATGTTGATGAAGATTGGCCTCCCAAAGATGAGAGGAGTGTTGGTGATGGCGATGGCTTCGATTTACCCCTCCGGGAGGGAAGTTCCCCCGGCGGAATCGCTCCGCCAGAGGGCAAAAGTGCTCCGGCCCAAGTTCCGCCTCGAGGCGGCGGCGCTTCATCCCGAAAGTCCTCCTCTTATTTTTTCTAGGTCAAATGTGACTATATACCAGAAGATGGGCACCGGAGGTGGGCCGAGGAGGGCACAACGCACCAGGGCGCGCCCAGGGGGGCCTGGCGCGCCTTGGTGTCTTGTGCCCACCAGGGTGGCCCCCTCCGGTAGTTTTTGCTCCAGTATTTTTTGTTTATTCCAAAACTAATCTCTGTAAAATTTCAGCTTCATTGGAGTTGTGCAGAATAGGTATCTCTGATGTGCTTTTTTCAGGTCCAGAATTCCAGCTGCCGGTATTCTCCCTCTTTGTGTAAACCTTGCATATTATGAGAGAAAAAGCATTAGAATCACTCCCTAAAGCATTATTATTCAACAAAACATAATAAATAACTATAATAAATCATGATGCAAAATGGACGTATCAACTCCCCCAAGCTTAGACCTCGCTTGTCCTCAAGCGAAAGCCGATAATGAAAAGCATGTCCACATGGTTTGAGAGAGAGGTGTCGATAAAACAAAATACGAACATAGTAGCATCATGCTTATTATCATAACAGCAACAAACTCTATCATAAAACTTATTCATACACTTTTATCATATAACTTCTCATGAACAAGTAACAATTCATCACAACATAGAAGTATGAAGCATAAACCTTATTGAAAACCAACAAACTATGTTCTCAGTCAACTTTGCAACTACAATTAATCATATTTTTAGGAAGGGTCTCATGTCGGAGCCTTTTGGCAAGTCCACATACTCAACCATCATTTAGTCTTGTATGATTGCTAACACTCACGGCATACCCATGAACAAAAAGTTTCAACCGGACACATAGGAAGATAGGGGCTTATAGTTTCGCCTCCCAATGTATTCACCTCAAGGGTGATGTCAATAATAATAACTCATGCCTACTCATATCCAACTGGATATATGTGCCTAGATCTTTCCTCACCACATGATGCTTGCAAAAGGAAAAAGTAAAAAGGAATAGGGAAGAATACTTTGACCCTT
This sequence comes from Elymus sibiricus, assembly GCA_039707655.1. Classification (NCBI taxonomy): domain Eukaryota; kingdom Viridiplantae; phylum Streptophyta; class Magnoliopsida; order Poales; family Poaceae; genus Elymus; species Elymus sibiricus. Next base: position 441,921,694 of record CM077667.1, on the reverse strand, counting down.
GCATAAAAAGTAAATACATAAAAGTAAAAGATAGTCCCTTCGTAGAGGGAAGCAGAGGTTGTCATGCGCTTTTTGGTTTGTATGCCCAATCCCTTAATGTAAAAGAACGTCACGCTATATTGCCCCCTATGATAGCAACCTTTATTATGCAGTCCGTCGCTTTTATTACTTTGCCATCATAAGTTCGTATAGCGCTCCATTTTCTCTTACACTAATTGATCAAAACACTTTTAGAAGCAATTTTTATTGCCTTATTGCACCGATGACAACTTACTTGAAGGATCTTACTCGATCCATAGGTAGGTATGGTGGACTCTCAAAGAATGAATTTGGGTTTGGGTTTTTGGATGCACAAGTAGTATCTCTACTTAGTGCGGAATTTTTGGCTAGCAAAGATATTGAGCAAGCACCACATGTTGAAGGATCTATGACAATATAACTTCTATGTGGATATGAACAAACATAAATCAGTACGTTGTCTTCCTTGTCCAACGTCAACAATTTTGACATATAATATTTGATGGGGGCTCACAATCATAAAAGATGTCCAATATAGTGTATTTGCATGTGAATCTTCTCTTCCCTTATTAGTTCTTTCATGAATTGCATCATTGACCAATGATATGTTTGTCAATCTCCAATAAATTTTACTACTTATACTTTTCCTTATGTGAAGTCATTACTCACCATAAGATTAGCATATGATTCTTTTCATTTATTTTTCTTTCTTTTTATTTTGATTGCAACAAGAAAGTAGAGGGGCAGAAACTCAAGCTAAACTTTATTATATAACTCTCACTCGATTACATAGATAGATAGGCCACGAAACTAACGCACGAAAATAGATCATGCTAAACGTTTGTTCAACTAATGTAAAGGGAAACTAAAGATCGAACTAAATAGGTAAAGGTGAATAAAAGTGATGGTGATACGATACCGGGGCACCTCCCCCAAGCTTGGCTCAAGCCAAGGGGAGTACCCATACCTGTGTGCTCAAGTCTCTTTTGGTGGTGGTGATGAGGTGTCACACTTCAACTTCAAAAGGTGCTCCAATTTACGGATGACTCTCCGAAGGTTATTGATGTGCTCCTCTAGCAAAATATTTGCACGGATGAGAAATTTATTCTGAACACGGACCGCTTCGAAATCTCTAAAAGCTTCGATTTCAATAGGGGTGAGATGACTGTAATAAGGTTCAAGGATATCTTCTTCTTCTCCCTCCTTTGTTGGCATGGATTGCTCTCCTTCAGAGGGCTGATCTACTATAGCCTCCTTGCCCTTGTCTTCCTTGTTGGCTTCTTTTGGATCCTCCCTCTTCAGCTTCATCTTCATTAGCCAGGCATCTTCTTCCACGTTATTAGAAGAGGGAGAAGACATGATGCCTGAGTTGACAGATCTGACAGGAAAATAGCACGAAACAAGAACAAAGGATTTTTCTGCGATGCGGTTGTCAAAACAGTCGGGGGTATATATAGAGAATTTTTATTCTTGGGAAACAAGCATAAGGAAGGAAAACGAAGTAGGGAAGGTGTCCGAGGTGGGCACAACCCACCAGGGCGCGTCCAGGGGTGACTGGCGCGCCCTGGTGTATCATGCTCACTTCGATCACCTTCCGGTTTATTTCTTTATTTCCAAAATTTTCTAATATTCCAAAACTGACAAAAAATATTTTTGCGGTTTTTTCAGAGTCCGTTTACTTACTGTATCTCGTACCTCCTATTTTTTTAAAGTATTCTGGAGTGTTCCGGAAGATTTCTTTTATGTGTTCCTCCGGTGCCATGGTTTGGATAACATTGCTTCAACGTTAATAGGCGTACCTGAGATGTAATGCTTAATTCTTTGTCCATTAACCACCTTCGGGTTAGTACCTTCGGCGTTATTAATCTTGATACCTCCAGAACGATAAACCTCTTCGATAATATAAGGTCCTTCCCATTTGGAGAGAAGCTTACCTGCAAAAAATCTTAAACGAGAGTTGAACAAAAGAACATAGTCTCCTATTTTGAATTCCTGCTTTTGGATTCTTTTGTCATGCCATCTTTTTACTTTTTCTTTAAATAGTTTGGCATTTTCATAGGCCTGGGTTCTCCATTCATCTAGTAAGCTAATATCAAATAACCTCTTCTCACTGGCAAGTTTAAAATCATAGTTAAGTTCTTTAATTGCCCAAAATGCCTTATGTTCTAATTCTAGAGGCAAATGACAAGCTTTTCCATATACCATTTTCTTATGGAGATATACCCATAGAATTTTTATAAGCTGTTCTATAGGCCCAAAGTGCATCATCTAATTTCTTAGACCAATTCTTACGAGACCTATTGACAGTTTTTTGTAATATCAATTTTATTTCTCTATTGCTAAGTTCAACTTGACCACTAGATTGAGGATGATAGGGTGATGCAATTCTATGGTTAACATCATATTTAGCAAGCATCTTACGGAAAGCACCATGAATAAAGTGTGAACCACCATCAGTCATTAAATATCTAGGTACTCCAAACCTCGGGAAGATAACTTCTTTAAGCATTTCAATGGAGGTGTGGTGATCAACACTACTAGTTGGAATAGCTTCTACCCACTTAGTGAGATAATCAACAGCAACCAAAATATGAGTGTACCCGTTAGAGGAAGGAAAAGGACTCATATAATCAAAACCCCAAACGTCAAATGGTTCGACAACAAGTGAATAATTCATAGGAATTTCCTGACGCTTACAGATATTACCAATTCTTTGACATTCATCACAAGACAAGACAAACTTACGGGCATCCTTGAAGAGAGTAGGCCAATAAAAACCAGATTGCAATACCTTATGAGCAGTTCTATCTCCCGCATGATATCCTCCATAAGCTTCGGAATGACATTTCCGAAGGATTTGTTCCTGTTCATGCTTAGGTACACAATGTCTAATAACACCATCTACTCCTTCTTTATAAAGATGTGGGTCATCCCAAAAGTAATGTCTCAAGTCATAGAAGAGTTTTTTCTTTTGTTGGTATGTGAAGCTAGGTGGTATATATTTAGCGACAATGTAATTAGCATAATCAGCATACCAAGGGGTGTTTTGAGAAACACTTATTGCAGCTAACTGTTCGTCGGGGAAACTATCATCAATAGGTAGTGGGTAATCAAGAATATTTTCTAACCTAGACAAGTTATCAACTACGGGGTTCTCAGCTCCCTTCCTATCAACGATGTGTAAATCAAATTCTTGAAGCAAGAGAACCCACCTAATGAGTCTAGGTTTAGCATCTTTCTTTTCCATAATATATTTTATAACAACATGATCGGTGTGCACAATAACTTTTGAGTCAACAATATAGGATCTAAATTTATCACAAGCAAACACGACTGCTAAAAATTCTTTTTCAGTAGTAGCATAATTTCGTTGAGCACTGTCTAGAGTTTTACTAGCATAATGGATAACATTCAATTTCTTATCAACTCTTTGGCCTAGAACTGCACCAACAACATAATCACTAGCGTCACACATAATTTCAAAAGGCAAGTTCCAATCAGGAGGTTGAACGATAGGTGCTGAGGTTAAGGCTTTCTTGAGTGTTTCAAAGGCTTCCACACAATCATCATCAAAAACAAAAGGAATATCCTTTTGCAAAAGATTAGTAAGAGGCCTAGAAATTTTAGAGAAGTCTTTAATGAACCTCCTATAAAAACCAGCATGACCAAGGAAACCTCGAATACCTTTAATATCTTTAGGACATGGCATTTTCTCAATTGCATCAACTTTAGCTTTATCCACCTCAATACCTCGTTTAGATATTTTATGCCCCAAGACAATGCCTTCATTAACCATAAAGTGGCACTTCTCCCAATTCAAGACGAGATTAGTTTGTTCACATCTCTTCAAAACTCGATCAAGGATGCTTAAGCAATCATCAAAAGAAGTTCCGTAAACGGAAAAATCATCCATGAAAACCTCCACAATAATAAGAGAATATAGCAGTCATACATCTTTGAAAGGTGGCATGTGCATTGCATAAACCAAAAGGCATACGAGTCTATAAGCATAGGTTCCAAAAGGGCAAGTAAAGGTGGTTTTCTCTTGATCAGATTGTGACTCAGATATTTGAGAGAAACCAGAATATCCATCTAGGAAGCAAAGGTGTGTGTGCTTAGATAATCTTTCTAGCATTTGATCAATGAAAGGCAGAGGGTAATGATCTTTTCTAGTAGCTTTATTTAATTTTCTAAAGTCAGTTACCATTCTATAGCCAGTGACAATTCTTTGTGGAATGAGTTCATTTTTATCATTGGGAACAACGGTAATACCTCCTTTCTTAGGGACACAATGAACGGGACTTACCCATCTACTATCAGCAATGGGATAAATTATATCTGCTTCCAGAAGTTTTAATATTTTAGTTCTTACCACTTCCTTCATCTTAGGATTCAATCACCGTTGGTGATCAACAACGGGTTTAGCATCAGGTTCCATATTAATCTTGTGCTGACATAGAGTGGGATTAATGCCCTTAAGATCATCAAGAGTATATCCAATAGCAGCCCGGTGCTTCCTTAGAACTTTTAATAATCTTTCTTCTTCATGTTCTGAAAGGTTAGCACTAATAATAACATGATATATCCTTTTCTCATCAAGATAAGCATACTTCAAAGTGTCAGGCAATTGCTTTAATTCAAACACAGGATCACCTTTAGGTGGAGGAGGACCTCCAAGAGTTTCAATAGGCAAATTGTGTTTCAGGAGAGGTTGTTGTTCAAAGAAAATTTGATCTATTTCATTTCTTTCACGTAAGTGCATATCATTTTCATGGTCAAGCAAATATTGTTCTAATGGATCAGTAGGAGGCACAACAATAGAAGCAAGACCAATTATTTCATCCTTACTAGATAACGCTTTATCACGAGGTTGTCTACTAAACTTGGGAAAATTAAACTCATGAGACACACCACCAAAACTGACACCGACAGTTTGTTTATCACAATCTATCTTAGCATTGATGGTGCTCAGGAAAGGTCTACTTAAGATAATGGGACAAAAGTCATCTTGTGGGGAACCAAGGACTAGAAAATCAGTAGGGTATTTTACTTTCCCACACAAGACTTCAACATCTCTAACAATCCCAAGTGGTGTGATGGTGTCTCTATTAGCAAGTTTAATAGTAACATCAATGTCTTCTATTTCAACAGGTGCTATTTCATCCATAATTTCTTAGTATAAAGTAAAAGGGATAACACTCACACTAGCACTCAAATCACATAAACCATGATAGCAATGATCTCCTATTTTGACTGAGACAACATGCATGCCTTCTATGGGTCTATGTTTATCTTTTTCATCAGGTTTAGCAATTCTAGCAGCTTCATCACAGAAGTAGATAATGTAGGGGAACGCAGCAGAAAACAAAAATTTCCGACCTACGCACCATCCCAGGACCATTATGGAGACTGCATACAAGGTTTGATCTTTTTCATTACCGACTCGTAGTGCAGCGGAAGTAGAGTCTATGACGATCGGCGGTGCAGATCCCCGCAGCTAGGATTTACAACCTCCCAACCGCGAGGATGTATACCCTCATCTGCCCCTCGGACAGCCCTCCGGGAGGCGGTCGGACAGTCCCCCGGACGGTGTCGCGGACAGCCCTTCGGGAGGACCTTCGAAACTCGGACGGTCACTCGGATAGCCCTTCGGGAGGCACTCTTGAACTAAGACCGAAACTACGATCTCTCTACAGAGTTGCACACATACGGTGTCATCTATCCGGCAGGGCTTCGCTGTCCAGAACTAGTTCCTGCCGGAACCCAGACAGCCTTTCGGCTCTACGAAACTATTTCGCTGGGAGGGAGAGAGAAGCCAGACAAGTCTATGGCATGTGTATGAGAGCAAGGATGAGTGTTTGGGCAGCCCCCTCCATTCGTTTTATAGGAAAACCAAGGGGTAGAGTTGGCACAAAAATACCAAAAATACCCACACTTTATGTCATACATAAAGGGCATAAGGGGAAAAAGGAGTGCCATATGGAGCTCTAAGGAGGAACCCCACCCTTGGCTGGCCACCCTCATGCCCCCCCCAAAGGGGCTTCCTTGGTCCCTAAGTCCTTCTAGAAGCCTTTTTGTAAAAGCCCTAAAAGGTGGCTTTCAAATAAAGTAACCATAAAGCTGATTTCACTATTCATGATGACATTTTTCAGCGTCCGTTCGAACCGAAAATATTTATGTGGGCTTAGAACATTTCCAGTACCCTCTAAAATAATTTTCGACGCGTTCCGAAACAATTCCGGATTAGTGATTTTCATGTGCGAAAAGCAAACAAAGCGGTTCCGGCAGCTCTGGAACATTTCCGGTTTTCTTCCGGAAAATTCCCAGAAGTTTCCATAATGATTCTGGCACCCTCCAAGAATTATCAGGCGTGTGCCAAAACCAATTTGACTTAATGGTATCCCCTGAAACAACTTTTCAGTTTTACCGGAACTCATCCGGTGACCTCTCTCTTCGGAACTTTTCCGCTGTCTCCGAAACTTTTTCCGGAGACTTTCTCTCAGACTCCCTGTCTAGTATTCAGCAGATAGATGACCCTTAAGCATGAGACCCTATAGGTTCGATGAAGTATAGACATGACCCGGAACCCCTTCCGATCAATGATCAACATCGGAGCCGTGGACACCCATATTGACCCCTATACCCACACGAATGAATGTTCGAGTGAACCTCCAGTTGCCGTGTGCTATTCCTGTTGCTTCGCGATATGTTACAAACACTCGAGGTGAGATTTTCTGCATCCCCGTGGATCAACAACTTGTCCACTATGCAAGTTACCTCGTTACCGGTTTTGTTCTCTTTTCTCGTTTTCGTGTTCCGGCATCCCTGTGATCAAATCACACTGTGTCTGGCCAGACGATGATGGATACCGTAACACCGAGAGGGCCCGAGAATATCTCTCCATCGTCGGAGGAGAAAATCCCAATCTTGATCTATCTTGTTACTTGCCATACTTTTCCGTGAACCCGTAAGCCGCCGTAATAGCCACCCAGTAACGGATGACGTTTAACAAACCACAAAGTTCATGAAGCAGGCACGAAGGAACTCGATACTCTCATGGTCTAAGGAATTATGCAAACATTAACTATCTCTGTGTTATTAACCATTAACTTGTGATGAATGTATCTCATAGCATAACATCAATTCGGGTCGATTCAACACAAGTGTTCTAGCAACATTGCGCCCTCAAAATTGCCGGCATAGCCATGCCCATGATGAGGAAAACAGGATCATCATGCAATACTTGAGCCAGTCTTAGAGGCAAGACTAGGAATACATTTTACCGTTTATTATACCACACGTGCAAATGAGTTTCCCTCCGGGCCTCATGGATATTGCAGACTCGAGAATCATTGCAGTTATAGCATGGAATATAAACTTAATTAGGAACATGGGGATAAATAATAACATTTATTATTGCCTCTTGGGCATATCTCCTACAGATAACATGCCCATCAATATTTTCTACCAAGAGATCTTTAACCATAGCAACACTAGGTTCTACTTTAATTTGCTCAGGGGGTTTAGGTGCTCTTATATTACTATTACAAACCACAGTTGATACCTTAGCATGTTCCTCTATCCTAACAGGGAAAGGTGGCTTCTCAATATAAGTGGTAGGTACAACTGGATCAACATTGTAAATGATGGTTTCTTCTTTAGCTATGACCGGTTCTTTAATTTCTTGTTTAATAGGTGGATGATATTTGAACCACTTCTCCTTAGGGAGATCAATGTGAGTAGCAAATACTTCGCAGAAAGAGGCTACTATCTCAGAGTCAAGGCCATATTTAGTGCTAAACTTGTAAAAAGTATCGGTATTCATAAAAGATTTAACACAATCAAACTCAACCTTTATACCTGACTCATTACCTTCGTCGAGTTCCCAATCTTCAGAGTTGCATTTAATTCTTTCTAAGAGATCCCACTTGAATTCAATAGTCTTCTTCATATAAGAACCAGCACAAGAAGTATCGAGCATGGATTGATCATTATGAGAAAGCCGAGCATAAAAATTCTAAATGATAAATTCTCTCGGGATGTCATGATTGGGGCATGAATATAACATTGACTTAAGCCTCCCCCCAATCTAGAGCGATGCTTTCTCCTTCACGAGGCCTAAAATTATATATATAATTCTGATCACGATGAACTAGATGCATGGGATAAAACTTTTGGTGGAATTCCAATTGCAAACGATTCCAGTTCCACGATCCAAGATCATCACATAGCCTATACCATGTCAATGCTTTTCCCTTCAAAGATAAAGGGAAAACCTTCTTCTTAGCTTCATCTCCGGGTAAACCTGCAAGCTTAAATAATCCACAAATTTCGTTCACATATAATAGGTGCATATCAGGATGTTCAGTTCCATCTCCTGCATAAGGTTTAGCAAGCAGTTGTTCTACCATACCCGAAGGAATTTCATAACCAATATTTTCTGTAGGTGCAGTAGGTTGAGGGGCAACTAATTGTGGTTCCGGTCGAGGTGAAGATACCCTGAACAAACCCCTCAAAGGATTGTTTTCCATAGTAGCAAGTAGCAATAAATTTCAGCACGTAGTATAAGTTTTTCCTTACCGATTTCCACTTACGAAGAGCGCTTCACTCCCCGGCAACGGCGCCAGAAAAGAGTCTTGATGACCCACAAGTATAGGGGATCAATCGTAGTCCTTTCCATAAGTAAGAGTGTCGAACCCAACGAGGAGCAGAAGGAAATGACAAGCGGTTTTCAGCAAGGGAATATCTGCAAGCACTGAAATTGTAGGTAACAAATAGTTTGATCACAAGATAATTGGTAACGAGCAAGTAACAGTAACGGAAAATAAGGTGCAGCAAGGTATCCCAGTCCTTTTGTGGCAAAGGACAGGCCAAAACAGTCTCCAGTAGTAAGCAAAGTGTTCTTGAGGGTACACGGGAATTTCATCTAGTCACTTTTATCATGTTGGTTTGATTTGTGTTCGCTACTTTGATAATTTGATATGTGGGTGGACCGGTGCTTGGGTGCTGTTCTTACTTGAACAACCTCCCACTTATGATTAACCCCCTCGCAAGCATCCGCAACTACGAGAAAAGTATTAAGATAAAATCAAACCATAGCATTAAACGTTTGGATCCAAATCAGCCCCTTACGAAGTAGCACATAAACTAGGGTTTAAGTTTCTGTCACTCTAGCAACCCATCATCTAATAACTACTCCACAATGCATTCCCTTAGGCCCATGAATGGTGAAGTGTCATGTAGTCGACGTTCACATGACACCATTAAGGGAATCACAACATACATATCATCAAAATATCGAACACATATCAAATTCACATGATTACTTGCAACATGACTTCTCCCGTGACCTCAAGAACAAAGGTAACTACTCACAAATAATAAACATGCTCAAGATCAGAGGGGTATTGAATAGCATAATGGATCTGAACATATAATCTTCCACCAAATAAACCATATAGTAATCAACTACGCAAGGTAATCAACACTACTAGTCACCCACAGGTACCAATCTGAGGTTCCGGTACAAAGATTGAACACAAGAGATGAACTAGGGTTTGAGAGGAGATGGTGCTGTTGAAGATGTTGATGAAGATTGGCCTCCCAAAGATGATAGGGGTGTTGGTGATGACGATGACTTAGATTTCCCCCTCCGGGAGGGAAGTTCCCCCGGCGGAATCGCTCCGCCGGAGGGCAAAAGTGCTCCTGCCGAAGTTCCGCCTCGAGGCGGCGGCGCTTCGTCCCGAAAGTCCTCCTCTTATTTTTTCTAGGTCAAATGTGACTATATACCAGAAGATGGGCACCGGAGGTGGGTCGAGGAGGGCACAACCCACTAGGGCGCGCCTAGGGGGGCCTGGCGTGCCCTTGTGTCTTGTGCCCACCAGGGTGGCCCCCTGCGGTAGTTTTTGCTCCAGTAATTTTTATTTATTCCAAAAATAATCTCCGTAAAATTTCAACTTCATTGGAGTTGTGTAGAATAGGCATCTCTGATGTGCTTTTTTCAGGTCCAGAATTCCAGCTGCCCATATTCTCCCTCTGTGTGTAAACCTTGAATATTATGAGAGAGAAGGCATTATAATCACTCCCTAAAGCATTATTATTCAACAAAACATAAGAAATAACAGTACAAAATCATGATGCAAAATGGACGTATCATCCATAAACGTGGACGTACAATAGCACCACCTATCGGAACCACGGGAAAAATCTCCGCGTCTCCAAATTGCGTTTGATCTTCCAATCCCTAACCTCTTACATTTGCTTATCTTTACTTTCTGCTGCAATACTCGTAGACATGCATGTGTAGGGTGAACTTGATATACTAGAATTGCTAAAATCTGCTAACCAATTAACTTGGGAAAAGGTTAGGTTTTTATTTGGTCAAGTAGTCTAATCACCCCCCCTCTAGACATACTTTCAATCCCTACAAGTGGTGTCAGAGCTTTGGTCTCCATTGCATTGGTGTCACAACCAAGGAGAGTATGGCGTCTAGTGAGGGAAACTATCACCATAGAGGTCCATATTTTGATGGTACAAACTTTGCTAGTTGGAAGCATAAGATGAAAATGCATATTCTTGGTCATAACCTCGCCGTATGGGTTGTTGTTCATGTTGGCTTGCAAGGTGAATTCTTTGGCGATGGAAAGGAACCGGATCGTGAAGCGACCACGAAAGAATTGAAGCTGTTGCAATACAATGCTCAAGCATGTGACATTCTATTCAACTGCCTATGCCCCAAAGAATTCAACAAAATCAGCCGGCTTGAGAATGCAAAGGAAATTTGGGAAACTTTGGTTGATATGCATGAAGGTACCGAATTCGTCAAGGAATCTAAGTTGGATGTGCTACAAAGTCAACTTGACAAGTTCAAGATGAAGGATGGTGAAGGAGTTGCGGAAATGTACTCTAGGCTTCCTCTCATCACCAATGAGATTGCCGGCTTAGGAAGCGAAGAAATGACCGACAAATTCATCATCAAGAAGATCCTTAGAGCCTTGGATGGAAAGTACGACACCGTGTGCACATTGATCCAAATGATGCCAAACTACGAAGATCTCAAGCCTATGGAAGTGATTGGAAGGATTGTTGCTCATGAGATGTCACTCAAGGACAAAGAAGAACTTCACACCAAGTCAAGCGGTTCTTACAAAGCTACAAGTGACACTCCTGCTACATCAAGTGACAACCTTGTAACCAATGAAGAGATAAGCCTCATGGTCAAGAAATTCAACAAGTTCTACAAGAGTAGAGGCAAAGAAAGAAGCTCCAACTCAAGATATGAAGAGAAGCGTTCATCTAGTCATGACCGGAATTGTTACAATTGTGGAAGGCCCGGACACTACTCCAATGAGTGCACGCCCCCCAAAAATGAAGAGAAGAGTCACCTAGAAGAAAGAGCTCAAGAGATGAGTCACCTCGAAGAGAGAGAAGGAGTAGAGATGATCGTTATGAACGAAGACCCTCAAGGAGAAGTAGGGACTCAGAGAAGAAAGACAAGTATACCAAGAGCTACACAAGAAGAAGACATCAAGCTCATGCTGGTGAATGGGCTTCCGACTCCGAATCCGACAATCACTCCGAGAGAATCTATCACTCCGACTCCGACTATAGTCAAGATGAAGCTGTTGCCGGACTTGCACTCGTTTCTTCCAACTCCTACGACATATTTGATTCACCAAATGAAGGGAGTGGAAGTTGCTTCATGGCTAAAGGCCCCAAGGTATCACACCCCAAATACATTGACTTTAATAGTGATGAGGATGACTTACTTGGAGACGATGACTTGCTATTTGATAAAACTAGTGGTATTAGTCAAAATGAGCTAGATAATGATCATGCTAGTCAAGATAAGTCGTGTGATGATGATAAGAAGGAAATAGAGCGAATAACTAAAGAATTAAACACTCTTAAGTTATCCCATGAATTTACTTTAGAAGATCATAGAGAGCTTGTAAGAACCCATGAGAAGCTATGCTTCGAGAAGCTCAATTTGGAGCAAGAACATGAGTTTCTTAAAGCAATCGATGACGATCTCCGAAAGAAGACTTCTTCTTATCTAGCCAAACGACTACTCTTGTCTACATTTATTCCACAAGTTAAGACTAAGCAATCTAGCAACAAAGGCAAGAAAGGCTCTTCAACTAGTAGCAATAAAAATGATAAATCCAATGATACTGCTTCTAGTAGTTCTATTGATTCCACTAATGACTCTCTTAGCCAAGTTACACTTGAGCAAGAAAATGATCTATTGAAAGGGATTATAGAAAAGGGTCTCTACAAAAGTCTTGCCAGATGTAAGCAATTCGAGGAAATTGTACGCAAGCATGGAGGATACCGGAAGAACCAATGGAGTTGAATGGGAAGAAGGTCAATACCCCAAGCCCAAGTTTGTTCCTCAAAAGGAGAAGTATGAACATACTCTCCACAAGGGAACAAAATCTCAAGATGACCTTCCGCCACAAGACCACAAGCTCAAGGTCAAGGACAAGCTTCAAGAGGAGATTGACTCATATGAAGATGAATCCCAAGCTTTGGTTAAGTGGGTTCCCAAGGCTACCACAAGCTCAACTTCTACAAGTGTGATACGTCCATTTTGCATCATGATTTCCTACTGTTATTTATTATGTTTTGTTGAATAACTGATTTAGGGAGTGATTCTAATGCCTTTTCTCTCATAATATGCAAGGTTTACACAAAGAGGGAGAATACTTGCAGCTAGAATTCTGGACCTGAAAAAGCACATCAGAGATACCTGTTCCGCACAACTCCAAAGAAGATGAAACTTTACGGAGAGTATTTTTGGAATATATGAAAAATACTAGAGCAAAAAACTACCGGAGGGGGGCCACCCTGGTGGGCACAAGACACTGATACGTCTCCAACGTATCTACTTTTCCTCACTCTTTTGCCCTTGTTTTGGACTCTAATTTGCATGATTTGAATGGAACTAACCCGGACTAACACTGTTTTCAGCAGAACTACCATGGTGTTATTTTTGTGCAGAAATAAAAGTTCTTGGAATGGAACAAATTTTTTTGGAGAATTATTTCAGAATATATAAGAATTATTGGAGCCAAAATCCACCGAAGAGGGGGCCAGGGTGAGCAGCACCCACCAGGGTGCGCCAGGCCCCCTGGGCACGCCCTGGTGGGTTGTGCCCACCTCGTGGCCCCACTGACCCTAATTCCGCCACTATAAATTCCTATTTTCGGAGAAAAAAATCAGAGAGAAAGTTTCATTGCGTTTTACGATACGGAGCTGATACGTCTCCAACGTATCTATAATTTATGAAGTATTCATGCCATGTTTACAATAATTTTATATGATTTTGGTATGATTTGATTAGAACTAACCCGGACTGACGCTGTTTTCAGCAGAGCTACCGTGGTGTTGTTTTTGTGCAGAAATAAAAGTTCTCGGAATGGGCTGAAAATTTACGGAGAATATTTTTGGAAAATATAAAAAATACCGGGGCAAAAAGATACTGGAGAGGAGTCCCGAGGAGGCCACAAGCCCAGGGGGCGCCCCCATAGGGCGCGCCCCCTGGCTTGTGGGCCCCTCGAGCACTCCCCTGACGTGATTTCAACGCCAAGTACTCCTATAAATCGAGAAACCCCCAGAAAGAAACCTAGATCGGGAGTTCCGCCGCTGCAAGCCTCCAGAGCCACGAAAAACCAATCGGGAGCCCGTTCCGGCACCTTGCTGGAGGGGCAAACCATCACCGGAGGCCATCTTCATCATCCCGGCGGTCTCCATGACGAGGAGGGAGTAGTTCACCCTCGGGGCTGAGGGTATGTACCAGTAGCTATGTGTTTGATCTCTCTCTCTCGTGTTCTTGAGATGGCACGATCTTGATGTACCGCGAGCTTTATTAATATAGATGAATCATATGGAGTTTTCCCCTCTCTATCTTCTTGTGATGAATTGAGTTTTCCCTTTGAATTTTTCTTATCGGATTGAGTCTTTAAGGATTTGAGAACACTTGATGTATGTCTTGCGATGGGATATCCGTGGTGACAATGGGATGTTCTATTGATCCACTTGATGTATGTTTTGGTGATCAACTTGCGGGTTCCGTGACCTTGGGAATCTATGCATAGGGGCTAGCACACGTTTTCGTCTTGACTCTCCGGTAGAAACTTTGGGGCACTCTTTGAAGTTCTTTGTGTTGGATTGAACATGATGAATCTGAAATTGTGTGATGCATATCGTATAATCAAGCCCATGGGTACTTGTGGTGACATTGGAGTATCTAGGTGACATTAGGGTTTTGGTTGATGTGTATCTTAAGGTGTTATTTTAGTACGAACTCTAGGGCCGTTCGTGACACTTATAGGGATAGCTCATAAGATTGATCGGAAAAGATAACTTTGAGGTGGTTTCGTACCCTACAATAATTTCTTCGTTTGTTCTCCGCTATTTGTGACTTTGGAGTGAACTCTTTGTCGCGCGTGAGGGATTTACATATGATTCAACTATGTTAGTATTGTTGAGAGAACTTGCACTAGTGAAAGTATGAACCCTAGGCCTTGTTTTCAAGCATTGCAATACCGTTTTTGCTCACTTTTGTTACTTGCTACCTTGCTGTTTTTATATTTTCAGATTACAAAAACCTATATCTATCATCCATATTGCACTTGTATCACCATCTCTTCGCCGAACTAGTGCACCTATACAATTTACCATTGTGTTGGGTGTGTTGGGGACACAAGAGGCTGTTTGTTATTTGGTTGCAGGGTTGTTTGAGAGAGACCATCTTCATCCTACGCCTCCCACGGATTGATAAACCTTAGGTCATCCACTTGAGGGAAATTTGCTACTGTCCTACAAAATTCTGCGCTTGGAGGCCCAACACGAGTCTACAAGAAGAAGGTTGCGTAGTAGACATCAGGAGCCGCCACCACTTCCTGTTCTTCATCGGGAGGCCAGATCTGGAGCCCGTTTGGGGCTCCGGAGAGGGGAATCTTTGGTCTTCGTCATCACCAACCCTTCTCCATCGCCAATTCCATGATGCTCCCCACCGGGAGTGAGTAATTCCTTCGTAGGCTTGCTAGTCGGTGAGGAGTTGGATGAGATTCATCATGTAATCGAGTTAGTTTTGTTAGGGCTTGATCCCCACTATCCACTATGTTCTAAGATTGATGTTGCTATGACTTTGCTATGCCTAATGCTTGTCACTAGGGCCCGAGTGCCATGATTTCAGATCTGAACCGTTTATGTTATCATCTTTATATCCATGTTCTTGATCCGATCTTGCCTAGTCATATGCACCTATTACGTGTTATGATCCGTCAACCCCATAGTGACAATATTTGGGATACTTCGCGGTGATGACCGTAGTTTGAGGAGTTCATGTATTCACCATGTGTTAATTCTTTGTTCCGGTTCTCTATTAAAAGGAGGCCTTAATATCCCTTAGTTTCCTTATGGACCCCGCTGCCACGGGAGGGTAGGACAAAAGATGTCATGCAAGTTCTTTTCCATAAGCATGCATGACTATTTACGGAATACATGCCTACATTACATTGATGAACTAGAGCTAGTTCTGTGTCGCCCTAGGTTATGACTGTTATATGATGAATATCATCCAACGAGTTACCGATCCAGTGTCTACGAGTTCTCCACATATTGCTCTTGCTAAGTTACTATTGCTGCTGCTACTGTTCCAATTGCTACAAAACTATTGCTATCACTGCTACCGTTACTGTCACTACTGGTATCAAACTATCATACTACTGTGCTACTGATCACTTTGTTGTAGATATTTAATCTCCAGGTGTGGTTGAATTGAAAACTCAACTGCTAATACTCTCAAATATTCTTTGGCTCCCCTTGTGTCGAATCTATAAATTTGGGTTGAATACTCTACCCTTGAAAACTGTTGCGATCCCCTATACTTGTGGGTTATCAAGACCTTTTTCTGGCGCCGTTGCCGGGGAGCATAGCTATATTTGTTGAGTCACTTGGGATTTATATCAATTGATCACTATGAAGAATCTGAAGGATCCAAAGACTAAGATTTTTCCCTCTAAGCAAGGGGAGGTAAGGAACTGCCATCTAGCTCTGCACTTGATTCACCTTCTATTATGAGTAAGCTTGCAACACCACCACATGCTAGTAATCTTGATATGTCGCAAGTTATTGATGATGCTACCTCTGCTATGAATTATGCTATTGATGATGCTAGTACCATGCTTGATGATAATGTGCCACTAGGAGAATTTCTTGATGAACAAATTGCTAGAGCTAAAGAGAATGAAACTACTGAAATTGATGAAATTGCTGAAACTGATGAAGCTTATGAAACGGATGATGACTATGAAACACCTACTAGTCCTAGCTCTCCTAAGTTTGAAATGCCTAAGATACCTGAAGGTTATGTTATGGACGAGGAGGTAACTAGAGAAATTCTTTCTTGCAAGGATAGAAACGATCTTAAGAAATTGCTACGCAAGTATAAGGAAAAGACTTTGAATGCTAGAATGAAATGTGATCCTAAGTTTTCTACTTCACCTATCTTTATTACCGATAAGGATTATGAGTTCTCTGTCGACCCAGAGTTAATTACTTTGGTTGAATCTGATCCTTTCCATGGCTATGAAACTAAAACTGTAGTGGCACACCTTACTAAGCTTAATGATATAGCCACCCTCTTTGCTCATGATGAGAAGATTTGCTACTATTACATCCTTAAGTTATTTCCATTCTCATTAAAGGGTGATGCTAAGACATGGTACAATACTCTTACTCCTGGTTGTGTGCATAGTGCCCAGGATATGATTTACTATTTCTCTGAAAAATATTTTCCTGCTCATAAGAAACAAGCTGCCTTACAGGAAATATTTAACTTTGTGCAAATTGAAGAAGAGAGTCTCCCACAAGCTTGGGGGAGGCTTCTCCAGTTGCTTAATGCTTTGCCTAATCATCCTCTTAAGAAAAATGAAATACTTGATATCTTCTATAATGGACTAACCGATGCTTCTAGGGACTTCCTAGATAGTTGTGCTCGTTGTGTTTTCAGGGAACGAACTGTTGAACAAGCTGAGGAATTATTGAATAACATATTGAAGAATTATGATGATTGGACTCCTCCTGAACCACCGCCTAAACCCACTCCGAAGAAGAGGGGCATCTTATTTCTGAGTCCTGAAGATATGCAAGAGGCAAAGAAATCTATGAAGGAAAAAGGTATTAAAGCTGAGGATGTTAAGAATTTGCCACCTATTGAAGAAATGCATGGCCTTGACACACTACCACCTCCACAAGTGGTAAAGGTAAATTCTTTATTAAAGTTTGATGAAGGTGATATCCCTCACAATAAACATCCTAGTCAATGCTTATATGAGTTTGACAACTATATTATGAAGCAAGATCATTTCAATGCACATGTTTTGAAACAATTGAAATATAACTTTGATATGATTGCTCTCTTGAGTGACTTGCTATTTAGAATCAGTAATGATGTTAGAGGTGTAGGAAAGCATGTCTCTATGGTTCAGACCCAGTTAGAACAAGTTGCTAAGTCCCAAAAAGAATTGCTTGATGAAATGAATAATAATATGCATGATTTTGCTGCTAGAGTAGTAACTAGAGGAGGTAGAATGACTCAAGAACCACTTTATCCTGAGGGTCATCCTAAAAGAATTGAACAAGACTCTCAGAGAATTAATACTGATGCACCTAGTCCTTCTAGGAAGAAAAAGAAAAAGAAAAACGATAGGACTTTGCATACCTCTAGTGAACCTGAGATACAAAAAACTCAGTCTGGTAATGAACATTCACCTAGCGATAATGAAAATGATAATGATGATGTTCATGAAGATGCTCAACCTAACAATGATAAAGAACTAGATAACGATGTTGAAATAGAGCCTACTGCTGATGTTGATAACCCACAACCTAAAATAAACGCTATGATAAAAGAGACTTTGTGGCTAGGAAACATGGTAAAGAAAGAGAGCCATGGGTTCAGAAACCCATGCCATTCCCACCTAAGCCATCTAAGAAAAAGGATGATGAAGAATTTGAGTGCTTTGCTGAGATGATTAGGCCAGTCTTTTTGCGTACCCGCTTAACCGATATCTTAAAGATGGCCCCTTATGCAAAGTATATGAAAGACATCATCACAACAACAACAACAACAACAACAACAACAACAACAACAACAACAACAACAACAACAACAACAACAACAACAACAACAATAGCAACAAAAACAACAAAGCCTTTAGTCCCAAACAAGTTGGGGTAGGCTAGAGGTGAAACCCATAAGATCTCGCGACCAACTCATGGTTCTGGCACATGGATAGCAAGCTTCCACGCACCCCTGTCCATGGCTAGTTCTTTGGTGATGCTCCACCATGCTTGCTAATTATTATTTTAAGGATGGAGTACCTAAAAAACTTGGAGATCCTGAAATACCAACTATACCTTGCTCCATTAAAAGAAACTATGTCAAAACTGCTTTGTGTGATTTGGGAGCCGGTGTTAGTGTTATGCCTTTCTCCTTATATAAAAGACTTGATTTGAATAAACTCACACCTACCGAAATATCATTGCAAATGGCTGACAAATCAACTGCCATACCTATCGGTATTTGTGAGGATGTGCCCGATGTTGTTGCAAATGTTACTATCTTAACGGACTTTGTTATTCTTGAGATGCCCGAGGACGACAACATGTCGATTATCCTTGGTTGACCCTTTTTGAATACTAAAGGGGCTTTTATTGATTGCAATAAAAGCAAAGTCACTTTTCATATCAATGGTAATGAGCACACAGTGCACTTTCCGAACAAACAATTCCAAGTGAATGGTATAAATGTTATTGAAGAATCTCCGACCATCACTATTGGAAGCTTTCAATTATCTCTACCTACTGCCAAAAAGAAATATGATATACTTATTGTTGGGGATATGCACATCCCCATTGAGGTAACTCCGTGTTTTACGAAAGTTCTTCGGTTTCATGCTAATCGGAAGTGGTTGTTAATAAGACTTGATGAACCTTATTAATGAATCATTTTTGAAAGGTATGAAGTCGATGAATCTAGTAAGCACAACTCTCTGCTCCCACCTTTTATTTTCTGTTTTAGTTACTCAAATAAAATAAAATGCCATGATTATCCTATTTTCTGTTTTCTTCGTGCAGTAAAAAAATGACCCAAAAATAAAAATTCTTAGAATGCCGCTAACTGACTTCTGCAACATATGCTTGATCCCTTCTGATGGGGAATTGAGAGAAACTAGGCCATCTGAGTTTGAGGATTTTCTGCTCACTTTAACGGTGGGTGAAGATAGAGGCGTGTCAAACGCCACTGCTACCTGCTTGCAGTTTCCCTCAGTGCATTACTTTGCTTTGGTCATCGCTAAGTGTTTAACCGCTAGGGAGAAGGTCGGCGCACTCAGTGCCCCTGACCTTGCTATTTTACGTCGTGCACTTTATGATGATCACACCTTTAATATGGGGGCTATTATTGCTCGTCGCTTACATCTTAACAAAACTAAGGGAAAGATACATGGTGGTATTTATGCTACTCTCTTAGCGAGACACTTTAATGTTCAGTTTCGCCCTCATGATTATCTCTTGTCCCGAGTTTATCTTGATCACAAGTCACTGCAAGATCACCAATTCCTCGATGTAACTGATTCTCCCCGTGACATTCATTACAACCTAGTGTTCAGTAAAGAAACCCATGATGTTATTCCGTTGCCTGCACCTGCCTTGTTTGATTCTATTGCTAGGAACGGATACAGGATCATGCCAGATGACATTACAGCCTACTGGAACAACCTAGTAGCTGCTGAGGAGGAGCCCCAGGGGTGGGATGCTCAGGTGCCGCCTCCACCTCACTACAACTTGGAACCGGACGGCTACTACGGATGGTGATTACCAAGCTAGGCCAAAAGCCTAAGCTTGGGGGAGTACGTATTTCCACCGACATTACATTCATGTTCACACACTTCATTCCAGTTGTCGGTGTTCATACCTTTTCATTGTAATATCCATGCTAGATTTGTTTTCCCGCTTTCTTCTTGTGTGTTTGAAAAACTTTGAGAAAACCCAAAAATACTTCCTACTTCTTTTTAGTTTTTATTTCCAGCTTAGTTTTATTGTAGCATCAAAAGAAAACCCAAAAAGATTTCTCGCTTCTTCTTTTACTTGTTGGGAGCTTTCCCGTGTAAATAGCTTTTCTCGTTTTTGTTTTTCCTCTTTCATATGCTTTCTTCAAGAAAAACCAAAAACTCCAAAAATATTTCAGTGTGTTTCTCTGAAATTCTTTTCCTTTTATTTGTGTCGTACCAAGGAGAAGACCACAATGAAATTGTTGAGTGGATCTCATCTGCATTATTGTTTATCTAACAAAGAGCCCATATTACTTTGTCTTCTCCTCTTGAATAAAAAGTTTGCAGATTCCAGCTTAGTCCATGACACTCTTGCACTATTATTATCTTCTTATCATTAGGTCGTGCAAGTGAAAGGCAATAATGACGATATTTGATGAATTGACTGTGGCAGAGAAAAGCGGGTATGAACTCAACTTGTTTTTGTTTTTGTAAATATGTTTAACCTAGTATACTTGATTCAGCATTTTATGATCAAACATGCTTGCAATGACCATTAGAGATTATAGTTGTTCATGCCATGCTTAAGTAGCTAGGAGTGGATAATGATTTATCTTGGGTGTCAACATGCATTAAAATGGTTGTGATGCAGTATGATGATATGGTATCCTCCTCTGAATGTTTCAAGTGGCTTGACTTGGCACATGTTCACGCATGTAGTTGAATCAAAACCAACATAGCCTTCACGATATTTATGTTCATGGTGTCCATATCCTACTCATGCTAGTATTCAATGTTGATTATATGTAATGCATGTTCATGACCGTTTTCGCTCTCTAGCTAGCCGCTTCTCAATCTAATTGCTAGCCTTCGCCTGTACTAAGCGGGAATACTGCTTGTGCATCAAAACCCTTAAACCAGGTTGTGCCAGATGAGTCCACTATATCTACCTATATGCGGTATTACCCTGCCGTTCCAAAGTAAATTTGCATGTGCCATCTCTAAAAATTCAAATGAACATATGTTTTGTGTTCCTGGACCGCTCATGGAGCGACAGGGGGCGGTCAGTATCTTCCATGCTAAGCGGGTTATTCTCATGATGAGTGTTTATTCACTTGTCCTTACACGAGAGGGGTGGTAATAGGGATTCCCAGTCCCGAAATCAAAAATCAAAAATAATTAAACAAAACTCCCCTAGGAATGTTGTTGGTTTGGACGGTACCCGTGGATACGGCTAGCCATGGAATGTGATTGTTGGTGGAGGGGGAGTAAACCTTTACTTTTATCGCTTGGGAACCGCCGCTAATTTGTTTAGCATGGAAGATATTGATAACTCTTGGTCGTGACGTTGACAGGAAGGGTGTACCTCCCAAAATTATATCTATCTCTGTTTTAAACTTTGAGCTCTGGCACCGTTGCAAATCCATGCTTCCCTCTGCGAAGGGACTATCTATTTACTTTTATGTTGAGTCATCACCTTCTCAAATAAGCGCCAGACCTGAGAGCACTATTGTCATCCTCATGCATTGTGTATAGTTGATGTTGGGTGCAGCATGACTGGATCTTTTCTACCATGAATTACAATGTTTAGTCGCTGCTTGAACTTTGGAGGTGCTCTGCATTTATGTTTTGCGGTCTCAGAAAGGGCTAGCGAGATACCACTATTGTCATATTCTATCATGATTGTTTTGACAAAGTGTTGGCGCTTGAGATATCTTATTATTGCTCGCTAGTTGTTTATGTTATTGCTATGAGTTAATATAATTTCTAAGAGTTATTGTTGGCATGGTTAGTCATAATCTTTGTTGAAAACATGGGTGCTACTTAAGCATATATATATGTAAACAAGAACAAAAGAGTTCATAAAAGTTTTTATTTATCACATTCAGTTTGTCAACTGAATTGCTTGAGGACAAGCAAAGGTTTAAGCTTGGGGGAGTCTATACGTCTCCAACGTATCTACTTTTCCTCACTCTTTTGCCCTTGTTTTGGACTCTAATTAGCATGATTTGAATGGAACTAACCCGGACTAACGTTGTTTTCAGCAGAACTACAATGGTGTTATTTTTGTGCAGAAATAAAAGTTCTCGGAATGGAACGAAACTTTTTGGAGAATTATTTCAGAACATATAAGAATTATTGGAGCCAAAATCCACCGAAGAGGGGGGCCAGGGTGAGCAGCACCCACCAGGGCGTGCCCTGGTGAGTTGTGCCCACCTCCTGGCCCCACTGACCCTAATTCCGCCACTATCAATTCCTATTTTCGGAGAGAAAAATCAGAGAGAAAGTTTCATCGCGTTTTATGATACGGAGCCGCCGCCACCTCCTGTTCTTCATCGGGAGGCCAGATCTAGAGCCCGTTAGGTGCTCCGGAGAGGGGAATCTTCGGTCTTCGTCATCACCAACCCTTCTCCATCTACAATTCCATGATGCTCCCCACCGGGAGTGAGTAATTCCTTTGTAGGCTTGCTAGTCGGTGAGGATTTGGATGAGATTTATCATGTAATCGAGTTAGTTTTTTTAGGGCTTGATCCCTAGTATCCACTATGTTCTGAGATTGATGTTGCTATGACTTTGCTATGCCTAATGCTTGTCACTAGGGCCCGAGTGCCATGATTTCAGATCTGAACCGTTTATGTTATCATATTTATATCCATGTTCTTGATCCTATCTTGCCTAGTCATATGCACCTATTACGTATTATGATCCATCAACCCCATAGTGACAATATTTGGGATACTTCGCGGTGATAACCGTTGTTTGAGGAGTTCATGTATTCACCATGTGTTAATGATTTGTTCCGTTTCTCTATTAAAAGGAGGCCTTAATATCCCTTAGTTTCCTTATGGACCCCGCTGCCACGGGAGGGTAGGACAAAAGATGTCATGCAAGTTCTTTTCCATAAGCACGTATGACTATTTACGGAATACATGCCTACATTACATTGATGAACTGGAGCTAGTTCTGTTTCGCCCTAGGTTATGACTGTTATATGATGAATATCATCCAACGAGTTACCGATCCAGTGCCTACGAGTTCTCCACATATTGCTCTTGCTAAGTTACTATTGCTGCTGCTACTGTTCCAATTGATACAAAAGTATTGCTATCACTGCTACCATTACTGTTACTGTCACTACTGGTATCAAACTATCATACAACTGTGCTACTGATCACTTTGCTGCAGATATTTAATCTCCAGGTGTAGTTGAATTGACAACTCAACTGCTAATACTCTCAAATATTCTTTGGCTCCCCTTGTGTAGAATCTATAAATTTGGGTTGAATACTCTACCCACGAAAACTGTTGCGATCCCCTATACTTGTGGGTTATCACACACCAGGGCGCGCCAGGCCCCCTAGGCGCGCCCTGGTGGGTTGTCCCCTCCTCGGCCCACCTCCGGTGCCCATCTTCTGGTATATAGGGTCTTTTGACCTAGAAAAAAATAAGGACAGGACTTTCGGGACGGAGCGCCGCCGTCTCGAGGCGGAACTTTGGCAGGAGCACTTTTGCCCTCCGGCGGAGCGATTTCGCCGGGGGAACTTCCCTCCCGAAGGGGGAAATCGAAGCCATCGTCATCACCAACACCCCTCTCATCTTTGGGAGGCCAATCTTCATCAACATCTTCAATAGCACCATCTCCTCTCAAACCCTAATTCATCTCTTGTGTTCAATCTTTGTACCGGAACCTCAGATTGGTACATGTGGGTGGCTAGTAGTGCTGATTACATCTTGTAGTTGATTACTATATGGTTTATTTGGTGGAGGATTATATGTTAAGATCCATTATGCTATTCAATACCCCTCTGATCTTGAGCATGAATATTATTTGTGAGTAGTTACCTTTGTTCTTGAGGTCACGTGAGAAGTCATGTTGCAAGTAATCATGTGAATTTGATATTTGTTCAATATTTTGATGACATGTATGTTGTGATTCCCTTAGTGGTGTCCTATTAACATCAACTACATGACACTTCACCATCCTTGGGCATAAGGGAATGCATTGTGGAGTAGTTATTAGATGATGGGTTGCTAGAGTTATAGAAGCTTAAACCCTAGTTTATGCGCTACTTCCTAAGGGGCTGATTTGGATCCAAACGTTTAATGCTATGGTTAGATTTTATCTTAATACTTTTCTCGTAGTTGCGGATGCTTGCGAGGGGGTAAATCATAACTGGGAGATTGTTCAAGTAAGAACAACACCCAAGCACCGGTCCACCCACATATCAAATTATCAAAGTAGCGAACACGAATCAAACCAACATGATAAAAGTGACTAGACGAAATTCCCGTGTACCCTCAAGAACACTTTGCCTATTAGTAGAGATTGTTCTGGCCTGACCTTTGCCACAAAAGGATTGGACTACCTTGCTGCACTTTATTTACCGTTATCGTTACTTGCTTGTTACCAATTACCTTTCTATCAAACTATATATTACCTACAATTTCAGTGCTTGCAGAAATTACCTTGCTGAAAACCGCTTGTCATTTCCTTCTGCTCCTCATTGGGTTCGGCACTCTTACTTATCGAAAGGACTACGATTGATCCCCTATACTTGTGGGTCATCAAGACTCTTTTTTGGCGCCGTTGCCGGGGAGTGAAGCGCTCTTGGTAAGTGGAAATCGGTAAGGAAAAACTTATACTACGTGCTGAAATTTATTGTTACTTGCTACTATGGAAAACAATCCTTTGAGGGGTTTGTTCGGGGTATCTTCACCTCGATCAGAACCAAAATTAGTTGCCCCTCAACCTACTGCACCTACTGAAAATATTGGTTATGAAATTCCTTTGGGTATGGTAGAACAACTTCTAGCTAAACCTTATGCAGGAGATGGAACTGAACATCCTGATATGCACCTCTTATATCTGAGCGAAATTTGTGGATTATTTAAGCTTGCAGGTCTATCCGGAGATGAAGCTAAGAAGAAGGTTTTCCCTTTATCTTTGAAGGGAAAATCATTGACATGGTATAGGCTCTGTGATGATATTGGATCATGGAACCGGAATCGATTGCAATTGGAATTCCATCAAAAGGTTTATCCCATGCATCTAGTTCATCGTGATCGGAATTATATATATAATTTTTGGCCTCGTGAAGGAGAAAGCATCGCTCTAGCTTGGGGGAGTCATAAGTCAATGTTATATTCATGCCCCAATCATGATATCCCGAGAGAAGTTATTATTCAGAATTTTATGTTTGACTTTCTCATAATGATCAATCCATGCTCGACACTTCTTGTGCTGGTTCTTTTATGAAGAAGACTATTGAATTCAAGTGGGATCTCTTAGAAAGAATTAAACGCAACTCTGAAGATTGGGAACTCGACGAAGGTAATGAGTCAGGTATAAAGCTTAAGTTTGATCGTGTTAAATCTTTTATGAATACCGATGCTTTTCACAAGTTTAGCACTAAATATGGACTTGACTCTGAGATAGTAGCCTCTTTCTGTGAAGCATTTGCTACTCATGTTGATCTCCCTAAACAGAAGTGGTTTAAATATCATCCCCCTATTAAAGAAGAAATTAAAGAACCGGTAAAATCTAAAGATGAAACCATCATTTACAATGTTGATCCAGTTGTGCCCATCGCTTATATTGAAAAAACACCTTTTCCTGTTAGGATAAAGGAACATGCTAATGTATCAACTGTAGTTCGCAAGAGTAATATTAGAGCACCTAAGCCCCATGAGAAAATTAAAGTAGAACCTAGTGTTGCTATGGTTAAATATCTCTTGGTAGAAAATATTGATGGGCATGTTATCTACTTCTGTGATGAAGCTGCTAGAATTGCCAAACCTGATGAAAAAGATAAACGTAGACCCGTAGTGGGCATGCCTGTTGTCTCAGTCAAAATAGGAGATCATTGCTATCATGGTTTATGTGATTTGGGTGCTAGTGTGAGTGCTATCCCTTTTACCTTATACCAAGAAATTATCAATGAAATAACACCTGCTGAAATAGAAGACATTGATGTTACTATTAAACTTGCTAATAGAGACACCATCACACCACTTGGGATTGTTAGAGATGTTGAAGTCTTGTGTGGGAAAGTATAATATCCTACTGATTTTCTAGTTCTTGGTTCCCCACAAGATGTCTTTTGTCCCATTATCTTTGGTAGACCTTTCTTGAACACCGTCAATGCTAATATAGATTGTGAAAAACAAACTGTCGGTGTCGGTTTTGGTGATGTGTCTCATGAGTTTATTTTTTCCAAGTTTAGTAGACAACCCCGTGATAGAGCATTATCTAGTAAGGATGAAATAATTGGTCTTGCTTCTATTACCATGCCTCCTACTGATCCATTATAACAATATTTGCTTGAGCATGAAAATGATATGCACTTGCGTGAAAGAAATGAAATAGATAAAATTTTCTTTGAACAACAACCTCTCCTGAAACACAATTTGCCTATCGAAACTCTTGGAGGTCCTCCTCCACCTAAAGGTGATCCTGTGTTTGAATTAAAGCAATTGCCTGATACTTTGAAGTATGCTTATCTTGATGAGAAAAAGATATATCCTGTTATTATTAGTGCTAACCTTTCAGAACATGAAGAAGAAAGACTATTAAAAGTTCTGAGGAAGCACGAGGCTGCTATTGGATATACTCTTGATGATTTTAAGGGCATTAGTCCCACTCTATGTCAGCACAAGATTAATATGGAACCTGATGCTAAACCCGTTGTTGATCACCAACGGCGATTGAATCCTAAGATGAAAGAAGTGGTAAGAACTGAAATATTGAAGCTTCTGGAAGCAGGTATAATCTATCCCATAGCTGATAGTAGGTGGGTAAGTCCCGTTCATTGTGTCCCTAAGAAAGGAGGTATTACCATTTTTCCCAATGATAAAAATGAACTCATTCCACAAAGAATTGTCACTGGCTATAGAATGGTAATTGATTTTAGAAAATTAAATAAAGCTACTAGAAAAGATCATTACCCTCTGCCTTTCATTGATCAGATGCTAGAAAGATTATCTAAGCACACACACTTTTGTTTTCTGGATGGATATTCTGGTTTCTCTCAAATACCTGTGTCACAATCTGATCAAGAGAAAACCACCTTTACTTGCCCTTTTGGAACCTATGCTTATAGACGTATGCCTTTCGGTTTATGCAATGCACCTGCTACCTTTCAAAGATGTATGACTGCTATATTCTCTGAATTTTGTGAAAATATTGTGGAGGTTTTCATGGATGATTTTTCCGTTTACGGAACTTCTTTTGATGATTGCTTAAGAAACCTTGATCGAGTTTTACAGAGATATGAACAAACTAATCTCGGCTTGAATTGGGAGAAGTGCCACTTTATGGTTAATGAAGGTATTGTCTTGGGGCATAAAATCTCCGAACGAGGTATTGAGGTGGATCAAGCTAAAGTTGATGCAATTGAGAAAATGCCATGTCCTAAAGATATCAAAGGTATTCGAAGTTTCCTTGGTCATGCTGGTTTCTATAGGAAGTTTATTAAAGACTTCTCTAAAATTTCTAGGCCTCTTACTAATCTTTTACAAAAGGATATATCCTTTGTTTTTGATGATGATTGTGTAGAAGCCTTTGAAACACTTAAGAAAGCCTTAGCCACTGCACCTATTGTTCAACCACCTGATTGGAACTTGCCTTTTGAAATTATGTGTGATGCTAGTGATTATGCTATTGGTGCTGTTCTAGGACAGAGAGTTGATAAGAAATTAAATGTTATCCATTATGCTAGCAAAACTCTAGACAGTGCCCAAAGAAATTATGCTACTACTGAAAAAGAATTTTTAGCAGTTCTGTTTGCTTGTGATAAATTTAGATCTTACATTGTTGATTCCAAAGTTATTGTTCACACCGATCATGCTGCTATAAAATATCTTATGGAAAAGAAAGATGCTAAACCTAGACTCATTAGGTGGGTTCTCTTGCTTCAAGAATTTGATTTGCATATCACTGATACGAAAGGAGCTGAGAACCCTGTAGCTGATAACTTGTCTAGGTTAGAAAATATTCTTGATGACCCACTACCTATTGATGATAGTTTTCCTGATGAACAATTAGCTGCAATAAATGTTCTCAAAACACTCCTTGGTATGCTGATTATGCTAACTACATTGTTGCTAAATATATACCCCCTATTTTCACATACCAACAAAAGAAAAAAAATCTTCTATGATTTAATACATTACTTTTGGGATGACCCACATCTTTATAAAGGAGTAGATGGTATTATTAGACGTTGTGTACCTGAGCATGAACAAGAACAAATCCTATAGAAATGTCATTCCGAAGCTTATGGAGGACATCATGCGGGAGATAGAACTGCTCATAAGGTATTACAATCTGGTTTTTATTGGCCTACTCTCTTCAAGGATGCCCGTAAGTTTGTCTTGTCTTGTGATGAATGTCCAAGAATTGGTAATATCGGTAAGCATCAGGAAATGCCTATGAATTATTCACTTGTTGTTGAGCCATTTGATGTTTGGGGTTTTGATTATATGGGACCTTTTCCATCCTCTAATGGGTATACTCATATTTTGGTTGCTGTTGATTATGTCACTAAGTGGGTAGAAGTTATTCCAACTAGTAGTGCTGATCATAACACTTCCATTAAAATGCTTAAAGAAGTTATCTTCCCGAGGTTTGGAGTCCCTAGATACTTAATGACTGATGGTGGTTCACACTTTACTCATGGTGCTTTCCGTAAAGTGCTTGCTAAATATTATGTTAACCATAGGATTGCATCACCCTATCATCCTCAATCTAGTGGTCAAGTTGAACTTAGCAATAGAGAAATAAAATTGATATTACAAAAACCTGTCAATAGGTCCCGAAAGAATTGGTCTAAGAAACTAGATGATGCACTTTGGGCCAATAGAACAACTTATAAAAATCCTATGGGTATGTCTCCATACAAAATGGTATATGGGAAAGCTTGTCATTTTCCTTTAGAGTTAGAACACAAAGCATTTTGGGCAAGTAAAGAACTCAATTATGACTTCAAATTTGCCGGTGAAAAGAGGTTATTTGATATTAGCTCACTAGAATAATGGAGAACCCAAGCTTATGAAAAAGCCAAATTATTTAAAGAGAAAGTTAAAAGATGGCATGACAAAAGAATCCAAAAGCGAGAGTTCAAAATTGTAGAATATGTTCTTTTGTACAACTCTCATTTCAGATTTTTTGCAGGAAAACTTCTCTCCAAATGGGAAGGACCTTATGTTATCGAAGAGCTTTATCGTTCTGGAGCTATTAAGATTAATAATGCCAAAGGTACTAACCCGAAGGTGGTTAATGGACCAAGAATTAAATATTATATCTCAGGTACGCCTATTAATGTTGAAAGCAATGTTATCCAAACCATGACACCGGAGGAACACATAAGAGAAACCTTCCGGAACACTCCAGAATCGTGAAAAAGATGAGGTACATGATACGGTAAGTAAACGGACTCCGAAAAATCCGCAAACATATTTTTTGTCAGTTTTGGAATATTACAAAATTTAGGAAAATAAGAAATAAACAGGAAAGCAACCGAGGTGAGCACGATACACGAGGGCGCGCCTACCCTCCCTGGCGCGCCTTGGTGGGTGGTGCCCACCTCGGGAACCTTCCTGACTCCGTTTTCCATTCGTTTGCTTGATTTCCAAGAATAAAAATTCTCTATATATACCCCCGATTGTTTTGACCACCGCATCGCGAGATTTTCCCCCGTTCTTGTTTCGTGTTGTTTTCCCATCAGATCTATCAGGCCAGGCATCATGTATTCTTCCTCCTCCTATAACGTAGAAGAAGATGCTTGGTTGATGAAGATGGAGCTGAAGAGAGAGGAGCCAAAAGAAGTCAACAATGAAGACAAGGGCAAGGGAGTCATGAGGGATCAAGCTCATGAAGAAGGGCAACCCATACCAACAGAGGAGGAGGAAGAAGAAGATATCCTCCTACCTTATTATGATCACCTCACCCCTATTGAAATTGAAGCTTTTAGGGCCTTCGAAGCGGTTCGTGTTCAGAATAAGCTTCTAACTCGTGAAAATATTTTGCTAGAGGAGTACATCATTACCCTTCGGAGCGTCATCCATAACCTGGAGCACTTATTGAGGATGAAGTGTGATGCTTTTTCATCACCACCTCCTTCTTCATCATCACCACCAAAGGAGACTTGAGTACACGGGTATGGGCACTCCCCTTGGCTTGATTCAAGCTTGGGGGAGATGCCCCGGTATCATATCACCATCACTATTTACCTTTGCTTTTTATTTTCGATCCTTAGCCTTTTCGTGATTTAGTTGAATAAATGTTGGTATGATCTATTTTCGAGTGCTAGTTTCGTGATCTATCTATCTATGTAATCGAGTGAGAGTTATATAATAAAGTTTAGTTTGAGCTTTTGCCTCTTTACTTTCTTGTTGCAATCATAATAAAAGAGAATAAATAAAAAAGATCATATGCTAATCTTATGGTGAGTAATGACATCACATAAGGAAAAGTATAAGTGGTAAAATTTATTGCAGATTGACAAACATAGCATTAGTCAATGATGCAATTCATGAAAGAATTAATTAGGGAAGAGAAGATTCACATGCAAATACACTATCTTGGACATCTTTTATGATTGTGAGCCCCCATTAAATATTATATGCCAAAATTGTTGATGTTGGACAAGGAAGACAACGTAATGATTTATGTTTGTTCATATTCACATAGAAGTTATATTGTCGTAGATCCTTCAACATGTGATACTTGCTCAATATCTTTCTAGCCAAAAATTCCGCACTAAGTAGAGATACTACTTGTGCATCCAAAATCCCAAAACCCAAACTCATGTTTGAGAGTCCACTATACCTACCTATGGATTGAATAAGATCCTTCAAGTAAGTTGTCATCGGTGCACTAAGGCAATAAAAATTGCTTCTAAAAGTGTTGGATCAATTAGTGTAAGAGAAAATTGAGCGTTGCAAGAACTTGTGATGGCAAAGTAATAAAAGCGACAGACTGCATAATAAAGGTTGCTATCACAAGGGGCAATACAACGTGATGTTCTTTTGCACTAAGGGATTTGGCATACAAACTAAAAATCGCATGACAACCTCTAATTCCCTCTGCGAAGGGCCTATCTTCTACCTTTATGTATTTACTTTTATGCAAGAGTCAAAGCATTCTTCCCTATTCCTTTTTATTTTTCTCCTTTTGCAAGCATCATGTGGCGAGGAAAGATCTAGGCACATATATCCAGTTGGATATGAGTGAGCATGAGTTATTATTGTTGACGTCACCCTTGAGGTGAATATGTTGGGAGGCGAAACTATGAGCCCCTATCTTTTTATGTGTCCAGTTGAAACTTTTTGCCCATGGGTATGCTATGAGTGTTAGCAATCATGGAAGACTAAATGATGGTTGAGTATGTGGACTTGCCAAAAGGCTCCGACACGAGACCCTTCCTGAAAATATGATGAATTGTAGTTGCAAAGTTGACTGAGAACATAGTTTGTTGGCTTCCAATAAGGTTTATGCTTTATACTTCTATGTTGTGATGAATTGTTACTTGTTCATGAGAAGTTATATGATGTGGTTATGAAATAAAAGTTATATGAAAAAGTCTTATGATAAAGTTTGTTGCTGTTATAATAATAAGCATGATGCTACTATGTCCGTATTTTGTTTTTATCGACACCTCTCTCTCTCAAATTTATGTGGACATGTTTTTCGATATCGGCTTTCGCTTGAGGACAAGCGAGGTCTAAGCTTGGGGGAGTTGATACGTCCATTTTGCATCATGATTTCTTACTGTTATTTACAATGTTTTTATGAATAATAATGCTTCGTGGAGTATTTCTAATGCCTTTCTCTCATAATTTGCAAGGTTTGCACAAAGAGGGAGAATACCGGCAGCTGGAAATCTGGACCTAAAAAAGCATGTCAGAGATACCTATTCTGCACATCTTCAAATGAGCTGAAACTTCACGGGGATTTTTTATTAAATATATGAGGAATATTCGAGCAAATAACTACCAGAGAGGGCCCACCCTGGTGAGCACAATACACCAGGGCGCGCCAGGCGCGCCAGGCGCGCCCTGGTGGGTTGTGCTCAGCACGGCCCACCTCCGGAGCCCATCTTCTGGTATATAACTGGTTTTGACCTAGAAAAAATTAGGAGAGGACTTTTGGGATGGAACGCTGCCGTCTCGAGGCGGAACTTGGGCAGGAGCACTTTTGCCCTCCGGCGGAGCGATTCCGCTGGGGGAACTTCCCTCCCGGAGGGGGAAATCGAAGCCATCGTCATCACCAATAACCCTCTCATCTTTGGGAGGCCATTCTTCATCAACATCTTCAACAACACCATCTCCTCTCAAACCCTAGTTCATGTCTTGTGTTCAATCTTTGTACCAGAACCTCAGATTGGTACCTGTGGGTGACTAGTAGTGTTGATTACCTTGTGTAGTTGATTACTATATGGTTTATTTGGTGGAAGATTATATGTTCAGATTCATTATGCTATTCAATACCCCTCTGATCTTGAGCATGCATATTATTTGTGAGTAGTTACCTTTGTTCTTGAGGTCACGGGAGAAGTCATGTTGCAAGTAATCATGTGAATTTGATATGTGTTCGACATTTTGATGATATGTATGTTGTGATTCCCCTAGTGGTGTCATGTGAACGTCGACTACATGACACTTCACCATCCTTGGGCCTAAGGGAATGCATTGTGGAGTAGGTATTAGATGATGGGTTGCTAGAGTGACAGAAGCTTAAACCCTAGTTTATGCGCTACTTTGTAAGGGACTGATTTGGATCAACATGTTTAATGCTATGGTTTGATGTTATCTTAATACTTTTCTCGTAGTTGCGGATGCTTGCGGGGGGGGGGGGGGGGGGGGTTAATCATAAGTGGGAGGTTGTTCAAGTAAGAATAGCACCCAAGCAACGGTCCACCGACATATCAAATTATCAAAGTAGCGAACACGGATCAAACCAACATGATGAAAGTGACTAGATGAAATTCCCGTGTATTGTCAAGAACACTTTGCTTGTCATAAGAGATAGTTTTGGCCTGTCCTTTACCACAAAAGGATTGGGCTACCTTGCTGCACTTTACTTATTGTTACCGTTACTTGCTCGTTACCAATTATCTTGCTATCAAACTACCTATTACCTACAATTTCAGTGCTTGCAGAAATTACCTTGCTGAAAACCGCTTGTCATTTCCTTCTGCTCCTCGTTGGGTTCGACACTCTTACTTACCGAAAGGACTACGATTGACGCCCTACACTTGTGGGTCATCAATATGTGTTTTGCTTGGAGCGTCATTTGCTTTTACTTTCAGTTTGTCACAATAATCATTTGCTGGACACACCTATTTGAGGGAGTCACACTTTCATGTTAATTTGCTAAGAATACTCTATGTGCTTCACTTATATCTTTTGAGCTTGGTAGTTGCTCTAGTGCTTCACTTATATCTTTTGAGCATGGTGGCGTGTAGATTTTATAGAAATAATATGCTCTTGTTCTTCACTTATATTTGTTTGAGACCTTAATTAACAGTGGCGGTAATTTGCATGGGTCATAAGACTAGTCCAAGAATATTAGGTATTCAATGAATGATAATCAAAACCATCATGTAGCACATATAGAGAAATTTTGCGTTGATGACATTGATGTAGTAATATGAAAAAGGTGTGAGTCCAAAATTGTTGATTCGTAGAAGTGTCGAGATTAAGAGGTGTATACTTGTTATTCATCTAAAAATTAGAGAGGCATGGTGATGATGTGTGAGCATTTATATTCCTCGTTAAAATCCTAGTGTTGTTTTGAGTCGGGGGCGCGCGACGGTTAACTCCTACCAACTTCCTCCCTCGGGGCATGCGAGGAGGACTTTGATTTGTGATAAGACTAATAAAACTTTGCAATAAGTATATGAGTTCTTTATGACTAACGTGACACCATGGACATACGCATTTTCAGCTTCTCATATTTGCTAGCCTCTTCGGTACCGTGCATAGCCCATTCTCACCTTGAGGATCGGTGCAAATATTCGCCAGTGCATCCAAACCCCGTTACATGATACGCTCTGTTGCACATAAGCCTCATTATATCTTCCTCAAAACAGCCACCATACCTACCTATCATGGCACTTCCATAGCCACTCCGAGATATATTGCCATGCAAATTCCATCGTCACTTCACATGACTAGTTCGTTCATCATCATAATGCTTTGCATGATCATATAGAGCTGACATAGTATTTGTGGCAAAGCCAGCTTCATTATGTTTTTGATACATGTCACACTCGATCATTGCACATCCTGGTACACTGCCAGAGGCATTCATATAGAGTCATATCTTCCTATCAGTTCTTCATGTTTAGTTGTAAGTAAATAAAAGTGTGATGATCATCATTATTAGAGCATTATCCCAGTGAGGAAAGGATGATGGAGACTATGATTCCCCCACAAGTCGGGATGAGACTCCGGACAAAAAATAAAATAAAAATGGGGGAAGCAAAAAGAAAAGAAAAGAGAAAAGCCCACCATAAAAAAAATGAGAGAAAAGAGAGATGTGACTTTGCTACTATCCTTTACCACACTTGTGCCTCAAAGTGGCACCATGTTCTTCATATAGAGAGTCTCCTATGATTGACACTTCCATATGCTAGTGGGAATTACCTTTTCATATAATAAACTTGGCTTGTATATTCCGATGATGGGCTTAGTCAAATGCCCGAGGTCTTCATGAGCAAGCAAGTTGGATGCACACCCACTTTGCTTCAGTTGAGCTTTCATACACTTATAGCTCTAGTGCATCATTTGCATGGCAATCCCTACTCCTCTCATTGACATCTATCGATGAACATCTCCATAGCTCGTTGGTACGCCTAGTTGATGTGATACTATCTTCTCCACTTTTTACCCCTTTGATACCTACCATCATATTCTATACCACCTATATGCTATGTCCAATGGTTCACGCTCATGTATTGCGTGAAGAATAAAAAGTTCATGCATATTGAAAAAGTACGATCCAATTGCCTAACTTGGAAACCGTTGTGCTTAACATTTGTATCTATGTGGTGAAGACGGAGTCATGCCTTGCTAATATAATAAGATGAATGGGGGTAAACATTCTTTTAGGATCGTATACTTTGAAAATCAATGATTTTGTTTATTATGCTTATAAATATTGCTATGTTCTTGTTATTAATTCATCGTTTCTCAATGAGCATACATACCAAAGATTACATAATGGGTAGCATGTCAAATAAAAAATTATGTTTTTATCATTTACCTACTCGAGGACGAGCAGGAATTAAGCTTGGGGATGATGATACGTCTCCAACATATCTATAATTTTTTATTTTTCCTTGCCAATATATTATCATTCTAGGATACTTTTTGGGTATTTATTTACCAATTTATAATATTTTTTAGCACTAACCTATTGACCCAGTGCCAGTGCTAGTTCCTGTTTTCTACGTGTTTTTGCCTTTTCAGAGTTACAATACCAAACGGAGTCCAATTGCCACGAAATTTTTTGGTGATTTTTTTGGACCAATACAAGACCTAGAAGCTTCGGAGGAGGGCCAGGAGATGCACCTGGGGCCCACCACATATCCAGCCGCGCCACTAGGGGGGCAGGGCCAGATATGTGGTGGCCCCCCTGGAGCGCCCCCCGACGTCGTTCTCTGGCCTATAAATTCACAATTACCCTAAAAACACCAGAAGCACTCCCGAAACACTTTTTCCGCCGCCGCAAGTCTCTCTTCCGATGGGAGGCCATCTAAAGCTCTGTTCTGGCACCCTGCCAGAGGGGGGATCAATCACGGAGGGGCTCTTCATCAACCTTGCTGCCCTCTCCATGATGTGTGAGTAGTCTACCACATACCTACGGGTCTGTAGGCAGTACCTAGATGGTAATCTCTCTTTTTTGATCTTCAATACAAAGTTCATCGCATCTTCACTTTGATCTATCCGATGTAATCACTATGTATGGTGTGTTTGTTGGGATCCGATGAATTGTGGGTTTATGTTCAGATTATTCATGCTAAATATTTGAGTCTCCTCTGATCTTATATGATTCTTATGTGCATGATCATTATAGCTTCGTAATGCTTTCCGATCTATTGATGCAGTTTGGCCAACTAGATTGATATTTCTTCGATGGAAGTAGTGCATTGTAGTAGGTTCAACCTGGCGAGTTTCTATATCCCATTGACAGAAGGGGACAAGATGTGTGTTTGTGTTGCTGTTACTAAGGATAAAACAATGGGGTCTATTCATGCATTGAGTTTACTTTGCCTACATCATGTCATTCTTCTCCAAGCATTACTCTGTTTTACTTAATACTTTAGATGCATGCTGAATAGCGGTTGATGGGTGGAGTAATAGTAGTA
The DNA here is from genome assembly GCA_039707655.1 of Elymus sibiricus. Lineage (NCBI taxonomy): Eukaryota > Viridiplantae > Streptophyta > Magnoliopsida > Poales > Poaceae > Elymus > Elymus sibiricus. The sequence goes on along the minus strand of CM077667.1, from coordinate 441,885,240 downwards.
GGTGCAGGCAGGAGTCGGCCTATTTGCTTATGGACGTGATGCCTATATACACATGATCATTGCCGTGAACATCGCATAATTATTCGCTTTTCTATCAATTGCCCAACAGTAATTTGTGTACCCACCATATGCTACTTTTATGAGAGATGCCACTAGAGTACCTTATGGCCCCCGGGTCTATTCACTTATATATTTACAAACTCTATCATTACCTTGCTGTTCTTATTTACCTTTTATGTTATTTTTCAATTTACAATTATTTACAATTATCTACACACCTCATTTGCTTGCAAATAACGAGATCAAGGGGATTGACAACCCTCTTGCCCGCGTTGGGTGCAAGTTGTTTCTTTCTTTGTGTGCAGTCGCTGAAGACGGTTGAGGATTGGTATTCCTATTGGTTCGATAAACCTTGGTTTCATAACTGAGGGAAATACTTACCCACTTTGTGCTGCGATTACCCGTTCCTCTTGACGGAAAACCCAACGCAGATCACGAGTATGAAATCCCAAGCATATTTTTCGCTTTTAATAGCGAACTAAGACTAATATATATATATATATATATATATATATATATATATATATATATATATATATATATATATATATATATATATATATATAATAGAATTACAAGAGAGAGGAAAGAGAAATTGGATCCCGCGACCTCACGAACTGCTCTATTGCGGATTACCATCGGGTTTAAGCTAGCCGTCTATTTTAGTCACTGTAGGAACCGTATATGATCATTTAGAGCAGTTCAAATTCAAAAGATTCATTGAAAATCTGGTTTTTTCGATGGGTAGCTGTCGGAATCGAGGCTCCGGGGACCCAAGAAGGTTCGAACTCTGGGGTGCGCTTTTCTCGCCAGCCCTACTCTACCTCGCGAGTCTACGGTGATGCTCCGGCATCCTTGAGCTTAGGAGGAAGAACAAGAACACAACGATTTACCCAAGTTCGTGCCACTAGTGGTGTAAAACCCTACTCCTGCTTGTCTGGATTGCTTCGGGAACGAGAGGTTACAAAGGTCAGTTCTTGTGCCTTCCAGGTCTCCCTCTTCTACGGTGGTGCACCAGCCTCTTTGTACTGGCATTGGTCCTCTTCCCCCGAAAATACCAGGCGGGAAGGGTTGCCACCACCGCCAGTTTGAAGGGGGACATGACTACCACTTATCCTGACAAAAGTGGTGTTCGCCTGCGCAAAGCCTTCACCGTGACGCACTGGTGGGCTCGGGGGTGACCTCCATCCTCGCGAGCCCTCCTCTCCGGTCTTCTTACACCAAACAGGAAAGCTTTGGGGCCTGCTTTGGGAACTGGCGAGCTGGCCCTGCTCCCTTAGCACAAAAGTGGGAAGACCTCCTCATCCGCACCCGTTGGCAAGACTCCTAGCACCGCCTGGCACGGCGCACGTCACCCATGTAGGCGTAGGGCCGTGTGACCCCGTCAGGCCACCCTCGGTCACTCTGCCCCATGGAAGCCCCAGGGGCGGCTTCGGGAGGCAGCCTCGCGAGGGGGCCTCGGGAAGGTTATGTCGGGGACGCTGGTGCATGCCTCGCGAGGCGGGGGTCCTCGCGAGGGCCTCGCTCGTGGAGCTCGTTGTTAGGCCGAGCTGGGCCTAAAGCAAGCGCCACGTCTTGGGCCATAGGCAGACGGGCCTGGGTACCCCCTATCCTAGAGGCCTGACAGTAGCCCCCGGGCCCGCGGCGTGCATGACTCTGCCAGTTGGAGGGGGCGAAACGGCACGGGCCCTAACCGCCTGCGGGGCTGGCGCGATGCGTGGCGAGCTACGGGGCGCGGGATGCCCCACTTCCCCACGAATCCTCGGCAACTGCCCAGGAGACATAAAGTCTGCACACGGCACGGGCCATCATCGCTGTCCTCATTCTTCACCCATCTCACAGCACCCCCTTTACCCTGCGCACAACTCCTCCAGAACCAAACTTGAACGGAGATCCTCCTTAGCCCAGACCGCACCTCCGACGCTCAGATGGCACCGGCTGACAAGAAAGCGAAGGCCGCGGCCTCGGCTGGGGGGCCTGCCGCCCTTGAGCCAGCTCTCATGCCCTCTTCCTTCTCCTCAGAGGAGGACATGGGTCCAGAGCTTCTGTTGATAGCCGGCAGCCAGAACGAGTGGCAGGCGACCGAGATTTGGATGGGCGCGATGGAGCGGCGTAGCTTGAAGGAGTCCATTCACCCATTCTTCTACCACAGCATCTATGCCGGGTTGGTCCCACCGTTCTCTGCTTTCTTCTACGCCATCCTTTCTCACTAATGAATCCACGCCCTCCACCTTCAGCCCAACTCCATCCTCCTCCTGGCCATCTTCGCCTTCTACTATGAGTCTTTCGTGGGCGTGAGGCCCTCGGTGGCGCTCTTTCGCTACTTCTTCAGTCTACGATTCACCGCTCCGGACCAGTGCTCCGCCTACGCCTCCTTTGTCGACGTCAAGGGCGAGAACATCCGCCTGAAGGTAGGGAAGAAGTTGGAGGGTTACCGGCGGCGCTGGGTCCATATGGACGCGCGCCAGGTCAGCCCGCTGCTGTTGACCCCTGGGGCCCGGCCTGAGCAGAGCCTCACGTGGTGTCAGGAGAAGCTCACCGACCCAAGGGCCGAGCCTGTCTTGGGACGGATCGCCATGCACGGGGCGGCCCAGCTGATGGGGGCGATGATTATCAAGGAGTTCCTGGGGCAGCGCGTTGCGCCGCTCCACACGCACTCGCGGCCCGTATGGGCGTACACTGGCGCGAAGGACCCGATGAGGCTGCACCCTGCCAGCTTGACGATAGACGAGCTAGACCGGGCCCTGGGGGCTTTGCTAGGCCCCGTTCCCGAGGGCCCTCCTGAGGCTGCGTCCCTGCTGTACAGCTACGCCGACAAGGAAGACCTGGTTGCCGCTATGCCCACCTTCAATGAATGGGGGCTTGTGCTAGGCGTCCGTGCCGACCCGCACGAGGGCCTCTCCATCCCGGTGTCGTCCTCCAGCGAGAGTGACAGCGGTGAGGATTCTGAGGCGACGGAGGAGGAGGTGGGGGACACCAGCCGGACCCCGACACCCCTTCACCGCCGGTCTTTGAGGGGCTTTGAGGACGACAACGGTGACGCTAACGAGTGGCCTCAGGTGGTGTCCTCCTGCCCCGCTGGCCCGGTGAGGGGGATGGAGCCCGGCCTCGCGAGCGCCCAGGCGCCAGTGATGGAGGTTCTTGTTGACGAGGCGGCTGCATCAGACCTTAGGGAGGAAGGGGACCAGGCTAGGCTCACCGGGGACAGCGACGAACATCCCTCGAGCAGCACCGGGGCAACGCACAAGGGTGGCCAGGTCACGCCACCTACCGCTGAGAGGAAGAGGAAATGGGCCATCGGAGACGAGTAAGTGCCTTTGCCCGTTCTTTGCTGTGCGCTCGCGACGCGTTCGTTGGGGCTAACCCCTTACCCGCGCAGGTGTCGAGGCGACGGCGAGGAGAAGAGGAAGAAGACGTCTCCTGGGGCGAAAGTGCCCCCGCCCCGAGGGCAGCGTCAGCACTCGGTCATGGCATCGGCAGGGGCAGGGGCGCCTTGCGCCTACCCATTGCTACGCCCGGGCGTACGTGCGCCACTGTTTCTGGGCGCGCAGGCGCAACGGCAGTGCCCAATGATACGCCTCCAACGTATCGATAATTTATGAAGTATTCATGTCATATCTGCCTATGTTTTTACTATGGTTTTATGATTTATTGGGACTAACTATTAATAGTTGCAAAATTGCACAAGTTCCTGTTTCACACTTTTATGTGTAGGAATTAATTGGAAATTGACGAAAAACACAAAAGGAGCCTTGTTGGAGGAGGACTATGACTTTCCTGAAATCTGTCCACAAACAGTTTTTAGAGATCGTCCGTTTGACCCCCAAAGACGGCGTCAAATGGAAAAGGCTAAAACTAGGAAAGTGCGGGGAATTTTATGGCATTGATTCTGGACTCCAAGTTCGTCCAAAACGGAGTACGGATGCGATCTGTAGACCCGTTTCACTGGAGGAAAATATATGATTACGGGATTATGATAATTGATGACGTGATTGAGTCCAACTCTTACCATATCTGATGTATTCGGCCAAGCCACGACTTTGAGGACTCATGAGGGATGTGAGGAGTCCCTAGGAAGGTTCTAGAGGTGTCCAAGAGCCAATGGATCAAGGGTCCATCCATCGGAGGGCCATAGAGCACCACAGAGGCACATATAAGGAGAGAAAACCCCTAATTTCGAGAGAGTCACCAAAAGCCACGAATTTGCCTCTCCCTTGGCAGCCGCCAAGAAGGGAGAGGCTCCTCCATTGGAGCACCAAGACCAAAGAAGAAGGGGGGCAAGGGGCCGCCTCCCGTCGCAACCGCCGCCGCCCGTCGCCGGCGCCGTGGCCGCCATCGCCTCCATCTCTTTGGGGCTGCACCTCTCCATCAACAACTCTCTCTTTCTCACCATGATAATTTGTGATTAATCCATCTTGGGGCTGAGGGTTTTTACCGGTATCTATGTGTTTAATCTCTCTCTCTCTCTCTCGTGTTGTTGAGGTGGCACGATCTTGATGTATCACGGGCTTTGTTAATATAGTTGGATCATATGGTGTTTTCCCCTCTCTATCTTGTTGTGATGAATTGATTTTTCCCTTTGAGATTTTGTTATTATCGGATTGAATACTTTTATGGATTTGAGAGAACTTGATGTATGTCTTGCATGCGGATACCCGTAGTGACATTGGTGTATTCAAGTGATTCACTTGATATATGTTACGGCGTCAACTTGCGGATTCCGGTGACCTTGGGGATCTACGCATAGGGGTTGATTGCACGTTTTCATGCCTTGTTCTCTGCTAGAAATCTTGGGGAACTCTTTGCGGTTCTTTGTGTTGGATTGAGTATTATGAATCTGAAATTGTTTGATGTGTATCGTATAATTAACTAATGGATACTTGTGGTGACATTGGAGTATCTAGGTGACATTAGAGTTGGTTGATGCATATCATATGGTGTTATTCTAGTACGAACTCTTAGATAGATCGATTGGAAAGGATAACTTGGTGTTATTTTAGTACGAACTCTTAAATAGATCGATCGGAAATGATAACTTTAAGGTGGTTTCGTACCCTACAAAAAATTTCTTCTTATGTTCTCCGCTAGATAAGAACTTTGGAGTGATTCTTCGTTGCACATTGAGGGATGGTTATGTGATCCAATTATATTAGCATTGTTGAGAGATTGCACTAGCGAAAGTACAGACCCTAGGCCTTGTTTTCAAGCATTGCAATACCGTTTGTGCTCACTTTTGTTACTTACTGCCTTGCTGTTTTTATATTTTCAGATTACAAAAACCTATATCTACCATCCATATTGCACTTGTATCACCATCTCTTCGCCGAACTAGTGCACCTTTACAATTTGCCATTGTAATGGGTGTGTTGGGGACACAAGAGATTTCCTGTATTTGATTGCAGCATTGTTTGAGAGAGACCATCTTCATCCCACACCTCCCACGAATTGATAAACCTTAGGTCATCCACTTGAAGGAAAATTGCTACTGTCCTACAAAACTCTGTGCTTGGAGGCCCAACAAACTCTACAAGAATAAAGTTGCATAGTAGCCATCACCCAGCGCCCCTCCAGTGCAGCGAGGGGGCCCGATTGATGGGGACACGATAGTCCAGCCCCCGGCGCCGCCGGCCGAGGTTGAGTTAGGCCAACCCCAAGCGCCTCCCGCTAAGGCCGCTCGGGACCAGCCCCCGGTGCCGCCTGCTAAGGCCGCCGCGGCTCAGCCTGCGGAGACGGAGTAGGTGTCTCAGCCTCCGCCGGCCGTCCCTAGTCCCGAGGTTGGGCGTGATGTAGGGTACCCTTCGGGGCCGCCTCCGGTTGCGCACGCTCCTGAGAGCCGGGAGGCCGGCATGACCACCCTATCCGGCGTGCCACGGGGGCGGATTGCGCGGGTGGACCTGGGGCCGCCTGCACCATGCCGAGGTCCCTTCCGTCGTGGTGACTACGGGCACCGAGGCGCCATTCCCTTGCCAGGATCTGACCCTCGTGAGTTGTGGTGCCTTATTCATGAGCGGGGCTTTCACTAAGGCCCGGGCCGCGCTCGACCGGTTCGGGGTGGATCTCCAGGATGCCGAAGCGTGCCTCGCTGGGGAGCGCCTGAAGCTCGCCACGGGGTGGCATCAACTTGAGATCGCCACGAAGGAGACCCAGGACAGGGCCGGGGCCGCCGTCGCTGAAGGCAAGAAGGAGGCCGCCGAGGCGATGGCAGCTTGCCAGGACGCGCTGGCTGAGGCGCGGGCGGCCGTCAAGCGCCGCGAAGAGGTGGAGACGAGCCTGAAGGTGCTTCGGGATGAGCAAGCCGCGCAGGCGCAACAACTCCAACTATGGGAAGACGGTCTCAAGGCTCGCGAGGCTAGACTCGCGGATTGCGACTCTGAGCTGGCGAAGGCGGCGACTGATTAGGCCGCAGAGCGCGGGCGTCTGAAGGCGCTGCAACGTGAGGTGGCCGAGGCCCAAGAATCTCATGCCAAGCGAATCTCCTTGGCCAACACCGTGCTGGACGCCAGGGAGAAGAAGATCCAAGCCGATGCCGACTCGAAGGCGGCGGTGGACAGCGCTGCCTTCTCTTCCCTCGAGCTCAGGGCCCGCGAGGCCCTACGTTCCATGTGCAGAGGAGGGTTTGACGCTCCCCTCTCCGCCCCCGGCGCTGGTACGCCGAGCTCTCCTCCAGGCTCGTGGGGGAGCTCGAGGAGGCGGCCAGGAAGGTGGACGTCATCATGGAAGACAAATGCCGCGATCTCTTCTCTATGGCGGCGACCCGCGTCTTTGGCCACCTTCTTCTTCGCGATCCTAGCTTCAACCTCGAGGAGGTGATAGGACCGGTCCTCGAAGATGCTCGCGAGGGCCTGGCAGCTGTTGTGGACGGCCATGTGAGCGCGCTGCTCGGGAAGTTCTCCTGCGGCGGTGACGAAGACCCTGACGACCAGCCCCCCTTTATCATCCTGTAATAGATTGATTTTCTTCCCCACGTAGGTGTGATACGATGGTTTAATGCATGAAACATTTCGAAGCTTGTAATAACTATTTGCTAGCCGCATGTTTCCTTTTCATGCTCGATTTCTTTCTTGCTTGCATTCGTGCTCTGTGTCGGCACGTGATACGTCCATTTTGCATCATGATTTCCTACTGTTATTTACTTTGTTTTGTTGAATAATAATGCTTTGGGGAGTGATTCTAATGCCTTTTCTCTGATAATATGCAAGGTTTACACAAAGAGGGAGAATACCGGCAGCTGGAATTCTGGACCCAAGAAAAGCACGTCAGAGATACCTATTCTGTACAACTCCAATGAAGCTAAAAATTTACGGAGATTATTTTTGTATTTAATAAAAATTATTGGAGCTGAAAACTACCGGAGGAGGGCCCCCAGGTGGGCACAACCCACCAGGGCGCGCCAGGCCCCCCTGGGCGCGCCCTGATGGGTTGTGCCCAGCCTGGCCCGCTTCTGGTTCCCATCTTCTAGTATAAATTCTAAAAAAACCTAAAAAAATTAAGAGGAGGACTTTCGGGACAAAGCGCCGCCGCCTCGAGGCGGAACTTGGGCAGGAGCACTTTTGCCCTCCGGCGGAGCGATTCCGCCGGGGGAACTTTCCTCCCGGAGGGGGAAATCGAAGCTATCGTCATCACCAACACCCCTCTCATCTTTGGGAGGCCAATCTTCATCAACATCTTCAACAGCACCATCTCCTCTCAAACCCTAGTTCATCTCTTGTGTTCAATCTTTGTACCGGAACCTTAGATTGGTACTTGTGGGTGACTAGTAGTGTTGATTACCTTGCGTAGTTGATTACTATATGGTTTATTTGGTGGAAGATTATATGTTCAGATCCATTATGCTATTTAATACGCCTCTGATCTTGAGCATGATTATTATTTGTGAGTAGTTATCTTTGTTCTTGAGGTCACGGGAGAAGTCATGTTGCGAGTAATCATGTGAATTTGATATGTGTTTGATATTTTGATGATATGTACGTTGTGATTCCCTTAGTGGTGTCATGTGAACGTCGACTACATGACACTTCACCATTCATGGGCCTAATGGAATGCATTGTGGAGTAGTTATTAGATGATGGGTTGCTAGAGTGACAGAAGTTTAAACCCTAGTTTATGCGCTACTTCGTAAGGGGCTGATTTGGATCCACATGTTTAATGCTATGGTTAGACTTTGTCTTAATACTTTTCTCATAGTTGCAGATGCTTGCGAGGGGGTTAATCATAAGTGGGTTGTTAGTTCAAGTAAGAACAGCACCTCAACATCGGTCCACCCACATATCAAATTATCAAATTAGCGAACACGAATCAAACCAACATGATAAAAGTGACTAGACGAAATTCCCGTGTACCCTCAAGAACACTTTGGCAATTACTAGTGATTGTTTTGGCCTGTCCTTTGCCTCAAAAGGATCGGGCTACCTTGCTGCACCTTGTTTACTATTACCGTTACTTGCTCGTTACAAATTATCTTGTTATCAAACTATCTATTACCTACAATTTCAGTGCTTGCAGAAATTACCTTGCTGAAAACCGCTTTCCATTTCCTTCTACTCCTCGTTGGGTTCGACACTCTTACATATCGAAAGGACTATGATAGATCCCCTATACTTGTGGGTTATCAAGACTCTTTTCTGGCGCCGTTGCCGGGGAGTGAAGCGCTCTTGGTAAGTGGAAATCGGTAAAGAAAAACTTATACTACGTGCTGAAATTTATTGCTACTTGCTACTATGGATAACAATCCTTTGAGGGGTTTGTTCGGGGTATCTTCACCTCGACCGGAACCACAATTACTTACCCCTCCACCTACAGCACCTACTGAACATGTTACTTATGAAATTCCTTCGGGTATGCTAGAAAAACTGCTTGCTAAACATTATGCAGGAGATGGAACTGAACATCCTAATATGCAACTTTTATATGCATCTTTTATATGTGAATGATTCATGTATAAAGCTTAAATTTGACTGTGTTAAATCTTTTATGAATACCGATACTTTTCACAAGTTTAGCACTAAATATGGACTTGACTCTGAGATAGTAGCCTCTTTCTGTGAAGCATTTGCTACTCACGTTGATCTCCCTAAGGAGAAGTGGTTTAAATATCACCCCCTATTAAATAAGAAATTAAAGAACCGTTCATAGCTAAAGAAGAAACCATCTTTTACAATGTTGATCCAGTTGTGCCTACGCTTATATTGAAAAACCACCTTTCCCTGCTAAGATAAAGGAACATGCTAAGGTATCAACTGTGGTTCGTAAGAGTAATATAAGAGCACCTAAACCCCCTGAGCAAATTAAAATAGAACCTAGTGTTGCTATGGTTAAAGATCTCTTGGTAGAAAATGTTGATGGGCATGTCATCTACCTTTGTGATGAAGCTGCTAGAATTGCTAAACCTGACAAGAAAGATAAACATAGACCTATTGAAGGCTTGCCCGTTGTCTCAGTTAAAATAGGTGATCATTGCTACCATGGTTTATGTGATTTGGGTGCTAGTGTGAGTGCTATCCCTTTTACCTTATACCAAGAAATTATGAATGAAATAGCACCTGCTGAAATGGAAGATATTGATGTTACTATTAAACTTGCTAATAGAGACACTATCACACCACTTGGGATTGTTAGAGATGTTGAAGTCTTGTGTGGGAAAGTAAAATACCCTACTGATTTTCTAGTCCTTGGTTCCCCACAAGTTGACTTTTGTCCCATTATCTTTGGTAGACCTTTCTTGAGCACCGTCAATGCTAAGTTAGATTGTGAAAAACAAACTGTCGGTGTCAGTTTTGGTAATGTGTCTCATGAGTTTAATTTTTCCAAGTTTAGTAGACAACCTTGTGATAAAGCGTTACCAAGTAAGGATGAAATAATTGGTCTTGCTTCTATTGCTGTGCCTCCTACTGATCCATTAGAACAATATTTGCTCGACCATGAAAATGATATGCACTTGCGTGAAAGAAATAAAATAGATCAAATTTTCTTCGAACAACAACCTCTTCTGAAACACAATTTTCCTATTGAAACTCTTGGAGGTCCTCCTCCACCCAAAGGTGATCCTACGTTTGAATTGAAACCATTGCCTGACACTTTGAAGTATGCTTATCTTGATGAGAAAAAGATATATCATGTTATTATTAGTGCTAACCTTTCAGAACATGAAGAAGAAAGATTATTGAAAGTTCTAAGGAAGCACCGAGCTGCTATTGGATATACTCTTGATGATCTTAAGGGCATTAGTCCCACTCTATGTCAGCACAAGATTAATATGGAACCTGATGCTTAACCCATTGTTGATCATCAAGGTCGATTAAATCCCAAGATGAAAGAAGTGGTAAGAACTGAAATATTAAAGCTTCTAGAAGGAGGTATAATCTATCACATATCTGATAGTAGATGGGTAAGTCCCGTTCATTGTGTCCCTAAGAAAGGAGGTATTACCGTTGTTCCTAATGATAAGAATGAACTCATTCCACAAAGAATTGTCACTGGCTATAGAATGGTAATTGATTTTAGAAAATTAAATAAAGCTACTAGGAAAGATCATTACCCTTTGCCTTTCATTGATCAAATGCTAGAGAGAGTATCTAAGCACACACACTTTTGTTTCCTAGATGGATATTCTGGTTTCTCTCAAATACCCGTGTCACAATCCGATCAAGAGAAAACCACCTTTACTTGCCCTTTTGGAACCTATGCTTATAGACGTATGCCTTTCGGTTTATGCAATGCACCTGCTACCTTCCAAAGATGTATGACTGCTATATTCTCTGACTTTTGTGAAAAGATTGTGGAGGTTTTCATGGATGATTTTTCCGTTTACGGAATTTCTTTTGATGATTGCTTAAGCAACCTTGATCGAGTTTTGCAGAGATGTGAACAAACTAATCTCATCTTGAATTGGGAGAAGTGCCACTTTATGGTTAATGAAGGTATTGTCTTGGGGCATAAAATATCTGAACGAGGTATTGAGGTGGATAAAGCTAAAGTTGATGCAATTGAGAAAATGCCATGTCCTAAAGATATTAAAGGTATTCGAAGTTTCCTTGGTCAAGCTGGTTTTTATAGGAGGTTCATTAAAGACTTCTCTAAAATTTCTAGGCCTCTTACTAATCTTTTGCAAAAGGATATCCCTTTTGTTTTTAATGATGATTGTGTGGAAGCCTTTGAAACACTCAAGAAAGCCTTAACCTCTACACATATCGTCTAACCACCGGATTGGAACTTGCCTTTTGAAATTATGTGTGATGCTAGTGATTATGTTGTTGGTGCTGTCCTAGGACAAAGAGTTGATAAGAAATTGAATGCTATCCATTATGCTAGTAAAACTCTAGACAGTGCCCAACGAAATTATGCCACTACTGAAAAGGAATTTTTAGCAGTTGTGTTTGCTTGTGATAAATTTAGATCCTATATTGTTGACTCCAAAGTTATTGTTCACACCGATCATGCTGCTATAAAATATCTTATGGAAAAGAAAGATGCTAAACCTAGACTCATTAGATGGGTTCTTTTGCTTCAAGAATTTGACTTACATTTCGTTGATAGGAAAGGAGCTGAGAACCCCGTAGCTGATAACTTGTCTAGGTTAGAAAATATTCTTGATGACCCACTACCTATTGATGATAGTTTCCCTGACGAACAGCTAGCTGCAATAAGTGTCTCACACAACACACCTTGGTATGCTGATTATGCTAATTACATTGTTGCTAAATATATACCACCTAGTTTCACATACCAACAAAAGAGAAAAAAATTCTATGATTTGAGACATTACTTTTGGGATGACACACATCTCTATAAAGAAGGAGTAGATGGTATTATTAGACGTTGTGTACCTGAGCATGAACATGAAAAAATCCTATGGAAATGTCATTCCGAAGCTTATGGAGGACATCATGCGGGAGATAGAACTGCTCACAAGGTATTGCAATCTAGTTTTTATTGGCCTACTCTCTTCAAGGATGCCCGCAAGTTTGTCTTGTCTTGTGATGAATGTCAAAGAGTTGGTAATATCGGTAAGCGTCAAGAAATGCCTATGAATTATTCACTTGTTGTTGAACCATTTGACGTGTGGGGTTTTGATTACATGGGGCCTTTTCCTTCCTCTAACGGTTACACTTATATTTTAGTTGCGGTTGATTATGTCACTAAGTGGGTAGGAGCTATTCCAACTAGTAGTGCTGATCACCGCACCTCCATTAAAATGCTTAAAGAGGTTATTTTCCCGAGGTTTGGAGTCCCTAGATATTTAATGACCGATGGTGGTTCACACTTTATTCATGGTGCTTTCCGTAAGATGCTTGCTAAATATGATGTTAACCATAGAATTGCATCACCCTATCATCCTCAATCTACTGGTCAAGTAGAACTTAGCAATAGAGAAATAAAATTAATATTACAAAAAACTGTCAATAGGTCTCGTAGGAATTGCTCTAAGAAATTAGATGATGCACTTTGGGCCTATAGAACAGCTTATAGAAATCCTATGGGTATGTCTCCATATAAAATGGTGTATGGAAAAGCTTGTCATTTGCCTCTAGAACTAGAACACAAAGCATTTTGGGCAATTAAAGAGCTCAACTATGATTTTAAACTTGCCGGTGAGAAGAGGCTATTTGATATCAGCTCACTGGATGAATGGAGAACCCAAGCGTATGAAAATGCCAAGCTATTCAAAGAAAAAGTAAAAACATGGCATGACAAAAGAATCCAAAAGCGGGAATTCAAAATAGGAGACTATGTTCTTTTGTTCAACTCTCGTTTAAGATTTTTTGCAGGAAAGCTTCTCTCAAAATGGGAAGGACCATATATTATCGAAGAGGTCTATCGTTCTGGAGCTATCTAGATTAATAACGCCGAAGGTACTAATCCGAAGGTAGTCAATGGACAACGAATTAAGCATTATATCTCAGGTACGGCAATTAATGTTGAAAGCAATGTTATCCAAACCATGACACCGGAGGAACACATAAAAGAAATCTTCCGGAACACTCCAGAATACTTAAAATTAGGAGGTACGTGATACGGTAAGTAAACAGACTCCGAAAAATTCGCAAAAATATTTGTTGTCAGTTTTGGAATATTTTAGAATTTTGGAAATAAAAAAAATAAACCGGAAGGTGATCGAGGTGTGCACGATACACTAGGGCGCGCCAGGCACCCCTGGGCGTGCCCTGGTGGGTTGTGCCCACCTCGGATGCCTTCCCGACTCTGTTTTCCTTCCAAATACTTGTTTCCCAAGAATAAAAATTCTCAATATATACCCGGACTGTTTTGACGACCGCATCGCAGAAAAATCCTCTGTTCTTGTTTCTTGCTGTTTTCTCATTAAATCTAGATCTCCATGGCTCCACTAAGCTCCTCCAAGGACAAGTTCTTCGAGAAGGTCATCAACCCGTACTTGCCGGAGGTGATGAAGCACCCTCAAGCCATTGAGATGCGTGAGGGGGTGCTCCACATCCGCGATGTTCAGGGACCCAAGAAGACCGGAAGAGTGGAGGCTAGGCTCGAGGCGGTGGAACAGGAAATCTTCAAGTGCCAGAAGATGGTGGAGCGTGGACTTAGTGCCAATCACTCCATGATCACGGAATTCACCCATGATCAGATGGTGTATGGCCGGTCTGTGAAGGACGTCATCTCCACCCTCAACGACCAAATTAATTTTCTGCAGAGCCAAGTTTATGATCTTCAAAACCAAGTATTCGAATATGAAGCGAGATTTAAAGGTATGAGTTTAGCTGCGAGTTGCAGGACTCGGGGGACTCTCGCGTCAACCTTTGATGGGGAGCCCTTGCCCTGGAAGCTGGAGGACAAACCTACTACATCATCACCACCACCTTTTTCTTCACCACCACCAAAGGAGACTTGAGCACACGGGTATGGGCACTCCCCTTGGCTTGAGCCAAGCTTGGGGGAGGTGCCCCGGTATCATATCACCACCACTTTTATTCACCTTTACCTATTTTAGTTTGATCTTTAGTTTCCCTTTGCTTTAGTTGAATAAAAGTTTTAGTATGATCTATTTTCGTGTGTTTGTTTCGTGGCCTATCTATCTATGTAATCGAGTGAAAGTTATATAATAAAGTTTAGTTTGAGTTTTTGCTTCTCTACTTTCTTGTTGCAATCAAATAAAAGAAAGACAAATAAATGAAAAGAATCATATGCTAATCTTATGGTGAGTAATGATATCACATAAGGAAAAGTATAAGTAGTAAAATTTATTGGAGGTTGACAAACATAGCATTGGTCAATGATGCAATTCATGAAAGAATTAATTAGGGAAGAGAAGATTCACATGCAAATACACTATCTTGGACATCTTTTATGATTGTGAGCCCCCATCAAATATTATATGTCAAAATTGTTGACGTTGGACAAGGAAGACAACATAATGAATTATGTTTGTTCATATCCACATAGAAGTTATATTGTCATAGATCCTTTAACATGTGGTGCTTGCCCAATATCTTTGATAGCCAAAAATTCCGCACTAAGTAGAGATACTACTTGTGCATCCAAAATACCAAACCAAAACTCTTTCCTTGAGTGTCCACCATACCTACCTATGGATCGAGAAAGATCCTTCAAGTAAGTTGTCATCGGTGCAACAAGGCAATAAAAATTGCTTCTAAAAGTGTTTTGATAAATTAGTGTAAGAGAAAATTGAGCGTTATACGAACTTATGATGGTTGTAAGTGCATCTAGTGCCCCTTAGTGATTTTGGTGTATTGAAGACTTATAGGTTAAGGGACTAATGCGTTTGTAAGTGTACATAGGCTCTATAAGTCGCTGAGGAGTTTGATACATTCGGAGATAGTCGACCCCTAAAAATGTATGTCTTCAACTGAAGACTTTGGTGAAGACTTTGCTGAAGACTTTGGTATTCCCTGAAGACTTTGAAAAAGAAGAAGTTGGTGTGACCTTGAAGATATGAACGAGGACCATGAAGCGTGAAGACTTTTGTTTTTATAGTTTCATTTCCTTTCTTTGAGTCATAGGAAACACCGTACTGTTAAAGGGGGCCGAGGTAATACTAAGGAAAATTTCCAACTGATGCTCAACTCAAAAGCCTCAACCTATCCAATCCTTCGAGTGAAGCCTTTGGAAATCTCTTGCAGTTCAGTCAAGTTCTTCAGTGACAGAGACGATGATCTTCTGGTCTCTAAGGAAATTGGTCTGACTGAGGAGTTAGGATTTTGCCAGTGCGAATTGCCTACAAGTGAGGAATATGATAAGCCTGAGGACTTTCATAGTTCGAAATTCCGACCGTTGCTGTGCTAAGCGCCAGCTGTCCCCAATCATCCTATCCACATAACGGTCATATCATTGGGGGCATTTATGTCTTATCATGTTAGGTTGCACCCTGGCTATAAATAGCCACCCCCCACAACCACTAGTTGGTTGGCTGCTCCGAGAGAGAACTGACACTTGTCATTTGAGAGCATCCCATTCCTCGAGGACTTTGAGCGAAAATCATCAGTGAGGAAAAACCCCAAAACCAAACCACCAACCCAAAGTGATTGAGCATCACTGAAGAAATTGTTCCTGTGTGGAACCGACGCTTGTTACCTTTGAAGACTGTGTATCTTCCAGACGGTTAGGCATCATGGTCTAGTGCATCCTGCAGTCAATTGGGGATCACGAAGTGACCTTGGTCTGGAGCATCCAGCAGTCAATTGTGGATCGCCGGGTGACCAGTTTGTGAGGGTTTTGGAAGTCTACCCTGAATACTTACCACGAGTGTTGGGCGAGGTCTGTGTAAGCTTAGCTCAAGGAGAATACGGTAAGGACTGGGTGTCCTGGGACTGTGTGTCCTCTGGTTTAAATACCAGGCCGCTCCAAACCAGACGTACGACTGTCACAGCAGTTGGAACTGGATCATCAAAGCATTGTCTTCATCGAGCTACCTGGTTCCATTTCCTCAACCCTATCATTTCCTCGTTTACTTGTTGATGAAATTGATCGTTACTGTTTGAAGAATTTGACTGAAGACTTTCTCAAATTCCTCACCTCAAATTCTTCAAGCTACCTTGTTCCTCACTTGCTTATCCTGTATCACGCTACCTGTAATCTATGCATGCTTTATTTCATCATGTTGACTATGCTACTGCTATGTTTCTCATGCACTTGAGTATTTATTCCGCTGCTAGTTATTCATCACATTTCAAATTCCTCAAGTTGAACTTCCTCAGTGATGAATTTGTAAAAATCGCCTATTCACCCCCCCTCTAGTCGATATAAGGCACTTTCAGTAATCATAAAGGTGCTCTACACATATCTTAGAAATTGTTTGTTGGGTCGCATTGATGGAGACTAGAATATGTCCTTCCGCATGACACAGAGATATATCTGGGCCCTCTCGGCAACACGATATCCAAAGTAGCTTGCAAGCGTGTGACTAATGATTTTAGTTACGGGGATACTGTATTACGGAGTCAATATGGACATCCTGGTCCCGCTATTGGTTATTGATCGGAGAGGAGTCTCGGTCATGTCTACCTGATTTTGGAACCTTAGCGTCACATACTTAACATTCGGTAACTCTAGGGTAGGGATATTCATGTGGTTAAATTCGAAAGTAGTTCGGAGTTCCAGATGGGACCCGTGGTATTACGCGGAGCTTCAAAATAGTCCGGAGGTAAAGATTTATGTAATGAAAATAGTTTTCGGGGTCCTGGAAAAAGTTTGGTGTTTTCTGGTATTGTACCGGGAAGCTTCTGGAAGGTTTCAAAGGGTTCCGGAGGGGTACGGAAGTCCAACAGGGGTTCCACCACGTCCCTTAGACTTGTATAGGCTGTAGGGGCCGCCCTGCCATATTGGGCCAGGCGCATCAGCCCTTACATGGCCTATGCACCAGGGGTGGGAACCCTAGGGGTGAGGCGCCTCCACCTGGCTTGGAGGCGCTGCCACCTCTACTTGGAGGAGGGGACATGGATGGCCGACCCTCCCCACACCCCTATATATAGTGGGGAGGGGTGCAGGGGATGGACACACCAAACCCTGGCCGCCTCTCCCTCCCATTACTCATCCTTCTCCCAGCACAGACGCTTGGCGAAGCCCTGTTGCAGTTCCGCTGCCTCCACCACCACCACGCTGTCGTGCTAGCCTAGATACCATCTACCTCTCCTCTCCTCTCCCGCTTGCTGGATCAAGAAGAAGGAAACGTTACCAAGCCGCACGTGTGCATATCTCGGAGGTGCCGCTCGTGTGGTGCTTGGATTGCGACGCGAGTACGACTATGCCAACCACTATCTCTAGATCATTAACATTTTCGGTCTACAAGGGTATGTAGACACCCCCTCTCACTGATAGCATCTCCATAGGGTAGATCTTGGGTGTTTCGTAGGAAAAAAATAGTTTCCATGCAATGTTCCCCAACACATCGTTCCTTTTGGCTACGACCGGTGTTTTTTTCACTACATTCAACAACGTTGAATCTTGGCGGTCGCTCATGCAACCCCGTGTAGAGAGCTTCGATGGCGAGGGGGCGACGTCGACGCATCAGGGTGCTGCAACCATGGAGCTCGGCGGCGAGCTATGGCGGTCGTGTGTGAGGGTGCACGCGCTTACCTGTGTGAAGCCGACGGGAAATGTGTACGGCAATTGGCGGTGAGGGAAGGCGAGGAGGTGAGGCGGTCGAGCATGCGGGGGAGGCGCTCTCTTCTCTGTTTATCCTCGCGCGGGAGGTTGACGGGGGAGGGGGGGACAGATCTGACGGTTGCGCGCGTGCAGATCAAACGGCTCCGGGCCGACTATCCGATAAATTGGGTCAGCGCCTGCGCATAGAACTGCCCAAAGACAAAACACACACAAAACAAAAAGAAACTACAACACAACAACGAACGAAATAAAAGGACGTGCGTGTGTGTTCATAGAGATGGGTGTATGCATGTATATATAAATCCCTACGTCTGTATTGTGTTCTCCAAAAAAAATTTGAAGCAGCACGGCGAATCCCCGAACTGGGCTGGGCCAACTCGCCTCGCTGCGGGCGTGGCCTCGATTATTTCCAATAAAAAGAACAAAATAGAAACTGAAGAGGGGAAAGAGAGGTGGGCCGTCCCAGTTGGGGCCGTGTCCGGCCGGTCCGGTCGGTAAGACGGTAACTGAGTTGGTGTCCGAGTATGTCTAGGGTTTTTGTTCGCCTCAAAAATAAAATAAAAAATCTATATATATAATCGCGCGAGATTGATCGTCCTCACGCAATCGATCGACCAACAGCCGCAAACCTAGAAAACACCCACAGACCGATCCAAAGGAGTTGAGGAGCAATGGCCGACGTGGATGGTTCCGGCGTGGAGGCGTGGGACGGCGAGAAATCTCCGGCAGTGACGATCGACACGAAGACGGACGTCCAGTGCACCGCCGAGTCCGGCCCGCCTGCCAGTGCAACCGGCAAGAAGAATCGCATGCCCGCGGAGCTCATCAATTACATCCTCTCTATGCCGACAGAGAAGCCCGATGACATAGTCATGCCCTCGTGCCTCCAGGGCGACAAGAACATGGTGGAGATCCTGGGAGTGACGAAGGAGTGGCTCGAGAATAAAAGGCAAACGTACAGGGATGTCGCCCTCCGTACCCAGAGGATCCATGACGACTTCGTGAAGTACCAGGTACAGATCCGCGACGAGTTGTTTGAGAAGGGCTACGTGGAGGTGGACGACGACTACTTCATCGACCATGCGGAGTTCGGGGAAGAGATGGGGGCAATGTGGGAAGAGTTCGAGAAGAAGCGAGACCCCACTCTCACATTCGCGGACTACAGTGACCACAATCTTCTGTGTGACTACGAGGAGCAGGCCAGGCACCTGGTCGATCTGTGAAGGAAACTTCGTGCTTGAGTCCAACTGTGATTAGATTGATTCATGTTCTGTCTTCCATACCTAGCTTATTAAGTTTTTTATTTTAGGGAAGCTACTCCCTCAGTCCCATAATATAAGAGCGTTTATAATGTTAAAAATGCTCTTATATTATGGGACCGAGGGAGTAGCTTATTAAGTTATCCATCTATTGAACCATTCATCATCCATGTATCTATTAAGGTGTCTGTGCCGCTTTAATTATCATCTATCTATATTGCTGAACCATCATCCATGTATCTACTCCACATAAAACTAAATCGTGTTTGGCAATATAGATAGATGATAATTAGTACATGATGATACATGGATGATGGTTCAGCAATATATGTTAAAACTAAATCGTGTTTGGTGATCAATTAATTCTCTTTTGGCATGTAAAGTCTGCAGTGGGTGTTTTGGTCTCCTAATTTAGTCCTAGTTCTAGGAGTGAAACAAGTTTTTATGTACTTGAGTCTGCTTCGGGCCATGTTTCTCTGTTTTTTGAGTTATTGTTTGCAGAATATTTTGTGAGTTCCTGATTCATCAATCTATATCAACCGTTCTGTTTGCAGCTTGACATGTTCCCGTCTGTGATATCCATGTTATCAAACCATCCAAGTGTATTTTTATTCCAAAACATAGGTTGTGATTCTCTGTTTGTTAGTACTGATGTGTCATTGTTGCGATTTGTACTCCAAAACATAAGTTTTGTTTTGCGATTGATTCTTTGTTTGTTAGTACTGACGAGTCATTGTTGCGGCTCATTCGTGAGGAACTGGGTAGTTCCTTAATTTACACAGCATGTCCAAGTCTGCAATGGGTGTTTGGTCTCATAATTTAGACCTTCTACTAGGAGTGATACAAGTTGTCAAGTATATTTAGGCCATGTTTGTCTGCTTTCTTAGTTGTAATTGTTTGCAGAATATTTTAACAGAGTTCATGATTCTTGTCTTTTCTTAAGGACGCAAACACATATTGTCTTCTTGACAAGATTGAGTGACATGACTTGAATTCGCTGCATGTTAGGTTGTTAGGGTATTTCTAACCGATCCACTAAAATCTAAGCGAGTAAACGGCGGAGTAAAGTTAGCGGAATAAATTTTTACTCCACTAACGGTTGCCGTACCTAGCCGATCCCCCTATAGTTAGTGTAAAAATAAAATTTTGTAGATTTTGTGTCCTAGCCGCACGAACTTCGCACATTAAAAAATACATATCTTAAAAACATTCAAATTAAAACATGCATAGCATAATCTTCATAATTTATCATCGCATTTTTCAAATTAAAACATGCGAAGTTCATCTAAAAGACATCACTTCAAACATAACGTTTGATCCAAAATCACCACAAACATAGCATATATGTGTTGTGGATCAAGCCAACCATTGTCATGCACCACCATCCCCTCGTCCACCGCCACTCAAACGATGTTGTCGGCGAAGAAATCAACTCCGCCATCCTCTCGTCCATGAAGACCACAATCATCCTCTCGGCCACAATCATCACCAACGTCATTCTCTCGGCCACCACCATCAACATCATCACCGCCGCCACCCCCTCGGCCACCACCATCAACACCACCCGCTAGGCCACCATCAACATTCCGAAGAGATGCTTCCAAGATTGCTCCACGAGTGAGCTCCCAGTGCTTCCTTGCGGTTACATCCATTATGTTTGGATTCATGAACACGATAGCGCGTTCTTCGGCCTTCTTGGCATCACGAATCCTCTCCTCCTCGGCCTCCTCCTCCATGCCTTGGGTGGCTGAATGATCCCAAAACGAGTTGTAGTTGAGCTCATCAAGTCCAACGGCGGCCGAGGACTCCAGCGAGGCGAGGAATTCAGCCGTGTTCATCTTCACCCTACAATACCAAAGAAAACACAATCAACAATCACTACTGGCCATCAGCAATCACTATCGGATATCAACAAGATGCGATGTTTTTTTTACCTCATTAGCATTTCATCGAGCACTTGGCGGCCGCGATGCTTGTTACCGGCTGCGGCCGCCGTCCGAGCCTGAGCAGTGCCATAGGGGCCGCCGGAATTGCAGCACTAGGCGCAGGCCATGGACGAGGCGCCACTTTGGCCTTCTTCATCTTCTTTTCCGCGGCCGCCTCAGCGAGCGCCGATGCCGCCGTTATTGGCTTTCATGCCCATTTGCCTCCGGTAGGTGCGGTGGCAGGGCGGCGTGTCATTGCCGGAGAGGCAGTGGCCACACTAGAGGCCGTTAGAGCGGTTGGAGGAAGAGCTTGGATGCGGTGGCTCTTTTTCATACCCAAACTCTTCTTCGGCGCCAACGCGTGGGTGAATGGATAGGATAGGTTATTTCTATATGTGATAGATAATCCAAATGCACAAATTTGTCTTCTGGCGACGAAAAGCCGGAGCCGGTGGCCGGCGTGGTGAGGGAAGGGGTCGGGCTATCCATTCCGATCGGCCGGTCGGTCATCGGTGGCGACGGCTGGGCGTGACTGCTGCATCGGCGGAAGAGTGTGTGGCGCGGGAGGTGCGAGAGGGAGAGGCGCAAGATTGACTCGGCTGTCGTGGGATGGCGCAAATTTAGAAAGATTTGAGGGGAAATAGGGAGGTGGAGTAATTTTTTTTACTCCACTAAGACGTTTAAGGGATGCCTAGGTGCGCCGTAAGGGAGTAAAACAATTTTTTTACTACCTTATGGCCTTTTAGGGGATTGGTTAGAAATGCCCTTAGTCATGCAAATTTCGGGACCAGTTTGGATTATATCATCAGCCTGTTTGATTTATGATGGCATTATTATTGCTACTACTCGATGTACTCTATCTAGGGTTTTCTTTTCTTGCCCGAGATTTTTGGAAACGGGTTGAAAATCATCCTTCCCGCTACTGTCAGGCCTCTGGAATAGAGGGTACCCAGGCCCGTCTGCCTGCAGCCCAGGACGCGGCCTTCAGGCCCAGCTCGACCTACCAACAAGCTCCGCGAGCGAGGCCCTCGCGAGGACCCCCGCCTCGTGACGCATGCGCCAGCGTCGCCGACATAACCTTCCCGAGGCCCCCTCGCGAGGCTGCCTCCCGAAGCCGCCCCTGAGGCTTCCACGGGGCGGAGTGACCGAGGGTTTCCTGGCGGGGTCACGTGGCCCTGCGCCATCACATGGGTGATGTGTGCCACGCTAGGCGGTGCTAGGAGTCGTGCCAGCGGGCGCGGATGAGGAGGTCTTCCCACTTTTGTGCTAAGGGAGCAGGGCCAGCTCGCCAGTTCCCAAAGCAGGCCCCAAAGCTTTCATGTTTGGTGTAAGAAGACCGGAGAGGAGGGCTCGCAAGGACGGAGGTCACCCCCGAGCCCACCAGCGCGTCACAACAAAGGCTTTGCACAGGCGAAGACCACTTTTGTCAGGGTAAGTGGTTGTCTTGTCCCCCTTCAAACTGGCGGTTGTGGTAACCCTCCCCTCTTGGTACTTTCGGGGGAAGAGGACCAAGGCCAGTACAAAGAGGCTAGAGCACCACCGTAGAAGAGGGAGACCCGGAAGGCACAAGAATTGGTCTTTGTAACCTCTCGTTCCCCAAGCAATCCAGACAAGGAGTAGGGTTTTACACTTCTAGGTGGCCCGAACCTGGGTAAATCGTTGTGTTCTTGTTCTTCCTCCTAAGCTCAAGAACGCGGAGCATCACCGTAGACTCACGAGGTAGAGTAGGGCTGGCGAGCAAAGCGCACCCCGGAGTTCGAACCTTCTTGGGTCGTCGAAGCCTTGATTCCCACATTTGGCGCACCAGGTAGGGGTGCGCCGTTGCTCTTCAGCTCCGTTCAAGCTCCCCCCACGCCAACACAATGGCTGAAGCTCGCCGTGCGTGCGCCGGGCACTGGGCGGCAGGCGGCCGTCACCGCCCTGCTGGCGCCGTATCTGCCGCCGCCGTCAACCCCGCTGCCCACGAGTGGCGAGATGCCTCGCGCCCTCCCGTGCGGCGAGGTGGCCGTGTTGCCGCGGTCCCTTCCCCTTGCACCCACTTTCGGGATCTGAACACGCAGGACGCACTGCTCATGGCGGGCGAAGTGCTTCGCTACCGCCCGACGGATGGTGGCCACGTTGCATGGCTGAACCACATCGCCGAGCTCGTCGTCACCACCGGAGGGGTCCTGGCCCCCCCACTCTAGCTCCGCCCTTCGCCGCCTCGCGCTAGGAACACTGCACGCGGGAGCAACCCGGGCGAGCTCGGGCGTGACGCGTACCCGCGCGACCTGCCCTGTGTCCTCCTCCTCTAGGTCTCCGGGGCAGGGCCCGAGCAGGGGTGCGGCCATGATCGGTTCTACGCTTATCACAACGTGTGCACCCACAATACCGAGGACTGCCGGGCGCTCAAGCCCCTTCGCGACAAGTGCGCCGACCGGCGTCCGGGCCACGGTGGGCGCGGTGCAGGCCGCAGAAGTGGCCGGAGCAATGGCACGTGGAACCCGGACGAGCGCGGGCAACCCCGTGGGGATGATGGGCGCGATGGGCCTTGTGAGAGCGCCCGACGTGGGCAGCCTTGCGAAGCGCACCCCCAGGGCAATGTCTTTCCTCTGCGCCGACCGCCGCCACACAGGAAGAGTGGCAGTGGCCTGCCTGGCGGAGAGGCCAGGGACCACCAGGAGTCTCGCGCGGCAGCGTGCATCCTTGGCGGCGCCTATGCGCCTTTGTCGGGCCACCTGCCAAAACAACTCCCCCATGGGACGAGCGACGCCTTCCCGAGACCGGAGGCCACGAAGCCCTCAAGTGGTCGTAGTGCACCATTTCCTTCGACTCCAAGGACATCGCCAAGTCTGTGGCAGCCGCAGGCACGCTCCCCATACTGTGGACCCCGATCATCAGTAACGTCTCGGTCACCAAGAACCTCATCGACGGGGGCGCCGGCCTCAATGTGCTCTCCGTCGAGACCTTTGAAGCGCTCCAAGTGCTTTACGACCAGCTAACGCTGACTAGGTCGTTCTCGGGGGTGACGGGAGGCCCCACTCTCCCGCTGGGACAGATCCGCCTCCCCGTCAACTTCCGCACACGTGACAACTACCACATTGAACTCATAGACTTCGACATGGCGCACCTCTGCCTCCCGTACAATGCCATCCTGGGATACCCAGCGTTGGCCAAGTTCATGGCTGCCACCGTGTCCTCAAGATGCCTGGCTGCCACCGCGTCATCACCATCCCCTGCGACGAGAAGTGTGCGGCCAGTTCCCTCGAGCGTGCTTACCAAGCTACCGCAATGGGGTACTCAGGTGACGAAGGGGGTGTCGGGCGTCACGAGGCCTCGCCTCGAAGGAAGAAGTGCTCATTGCCCACACAAGGCCCCACCGAGGAAGAGCCACAACACCATCGCCAGGACCAGGCCACCCCCACGCACGGCGTTTCCTCGGGTGGCGTGGGCTGCCAAGCCTCCACTCGCGAGCTGCGCCAAGTGGTTTTGCCCAACAAGTTCGAACTTGAGCTACCACCGCGCTACGATGGCGCCCCCTGATACGTCCATTTTGCATCATGATTTCCTACTGTTATTTATTATGTTTTGTTGAATAATAATGCTTTAGGGAGTGATTCTAATGCCCTTTCTCTGATAATATGCAAGGTTTACACAAAGAGGGAGAATATTGGCAACTGGAATTCTGGACCTGGAAAAGCACATCAGAGATACCTATTCTGCACAACTCCAATAAAGCTGAAACTTTACAGAGATTATTTTTGGATTTAATAAAAAATACCGGAGCAAATAACTACCGAAGGGGGCCACCCTGGTGGGCACAAGACACCAGGGCGCGCCAGGCCCCCCTGGGCGCGCCCTGGTGGGTGATGACCCACAAGTATAGGGGATCAATCGTAGTCCTTTCGGTAAGTGAGAGTGTCGAACCCAACGAGGAGCAGAAGAAAATGACAAGCGGTTATCAGCAAGGTAATTTCTGCAAGCACTAAAATTGTAGGTAAGATATAGTTTGATAGCAAGATAATTGGTAACAAGCAAGTAACGATAACGGTAAACAAAGTGCAGCAAGGTAGCCCAATCCTTTTATGGCAAAGGACAGGCCAGAACAATCTCTAGTAATAGGCAAAGTGTTCTTGAGGGTATACGGGAATTTCGTCTAGTCACTTTTATCATGTTGGTTTGATTCGTGTTCGCTACTTTGATAATTTGATATGTGGGTGAACCGATGCTTGGGTGTTGTTCTTACTTGAACAACCTCCCACTAATGATTAACCCCCTCGCAAGCATCCGCAACTACGAGAAAAGTATTAACATAAAATCTAACCATAGCATTAAACGTTTGGATCCAAATCAGCCCCTTAGCGCATAAACTAGGGTTTAAGCTTCTGTCACTCTAGCAACCCATCATCTAATAACTACTCCACAATGCATTCTCTTAGGCCCATGAATGGTGAAGTGTCATGTAGTCGACGTTCACATGACACCACTAAGGGAATCACAACATACATATCATCAAAATATCGAACACATATCAAATTCACATGATTACTTGCAACATGACTTCTCCCGTGACCTCAAGAACAAAGGTAACTACTCACAAATAATAATCATGCTCAAGATCAGAGGGGTATTAACTAGCATAATGGATCTGAACATATAATCTTCCACCAAACAAACCATATAGTAATCAACTACGCAAGGTAATCAACACTACTAGTCACCCACATGTACTAATCTGAGGTTCCGGTACAAAGATTGAACACAAGAGATTAACTAGGGTTTGAGAGGAGATGGTGCTGTTGAAGATGTTGATGAAGATTGGCCTCCCAAAGATGAGAGGGGTGTTCGTGATGATGATAGCTTCGATTTCCCCCTCCGGGAGGGAAGTTCCCCCGACGGAATCGCTCCGCCGGAGGGCAGAAGTGCTCCTGCCCAAGTTCCACCTTGAGGCGGCGGCGCTTTGTCCCGAAAGTCCTCCTCTGATTTTTTCTAGGTCAAATATGACTATATACCAGAAGATGGGCTCCGGAGGTGGGCCGAGGTGGCCACGATACACCAGGGCGCGCCCAGGGGGGTCTGGCGCGCCCTGGTGAGTTGTGCCCACCTGGCTGGCCCTCTCCGGTAGTTTTCTGCTCCAGTATTTTTTATTAAATACAAAAATAATCTCCGTAAAGTTTCAGCTTCATTGGAGTTGTGCAGAATAGGTATCTTTGATGTGCTTTTCTTAGGTCCAGAATTCCAGCTGCCGGTATTCTCCCTCTTTGTGTAAACCTTGCATATTATGAGAGAAAAGGCATTAGAATCACTCCCTAAAGCATTATTATTCAACAAAACATAGTAAATAATAGTAGGAAATCATGATGCAAAATGGACGTATCGGTGGGTTATGCCCTCCTCGGCCCACCTCCGTTACCCATCTTCTGGTATATAATAATATTTGCCTAGAAAAAATAAGAGGAGGACTTTCAGGACGGAGCGCCGCCGTCTCGAGGCGGAACTTGGGCAGGAGCACTTTTGCCCTCCGGCGGAGTGATTCCGCCGGGGGAACTTCCCTCCCGGAGGGGGAAATCGAAGCTATCGTCATCACCAACACCCCTCTCATCTTTGGGAGGCCAATCTTCATCAACATCTTCAACAACACCATCTCCTCTCAAACCCTAGTTCATCTCTTGTGTTCAATCTTTGTACCGGAACCTCAGATTGGTACGTGTGGGTGACTAGTAGTGTTGATTACCTTGCGTAGTTGATTACTATATGGTTTATTTGGTGGAAGGTTATATATTCAGATCCATTATGCTATTCAATACCCCTCTAATCTTGAGCATGTTTATTATTTGTGAGTAGTTACCTTTGTTCTTGAGGTCACGGGAGAAGTCATGTTGCAAGTAATCATGTGAATTTGATATGTGTTCGATATTTTGATGATATGTATGTTGTGATTCCCTTAGTGGTGTCATGTGAACGTCGACTACATGACACTTCACCATTCATGGGCCTAAGGGAATGCATTGTGGAGTAGTTATTAGATGATGGGTTGCTAGAGTGACAGAAGCTTCAACCCTACTTTATGCGCTACTTCGTAAGGGGCTGATTTGGATCCAAACGTTTAATGCTATGGTTAGATTTTATCATAATCTTTTTCTCGTAGTTGCGGATGCTTGTGAGGGGGGTTAATCATAAGTGGGAGGTTGTTCATGTAAGAACAACCCAAGCACCGGTCCACCCACATATCAAATTATCAAAGTAGCGAACACGAATCAAACCAACATGATAAAAGTGATTAGATGAAATTTCCGTGTACCCTTAAGAACACTTTGCCTATTACTAGAGACTGTTCTGGCCTGTCCTTTGCCACAAAAGGATTAAGCTACCTTGCTGCACCTTATTTACAGTTACCGTTACTTGCTCGTTATCAATTATCTTGCTATCAAACTATCTGTTACCTACAATTTCAGTGCTTCCAGAAATTACCTTGTTGAAAACCGTTTGTCATTTGCTTCTGCTCCTCGTTGGGTTCGACACTCTTAGATATCAAAAGGACTATGATTGAACCCCTATACTTGTGGGTCATCAAGACTCTTTTCTGGCGCCATTGCCGGGGAGTGAAGTGCTCCTGGTAAGTGGAAATCGGTAAGGAAAAACTTATACTACGTGCTGAAATTTATTGCTACTTGCTACAATGGAAAAAAATCCTTTGAGGGGTTTGTTCGGGTTATCTTCACCTCGACCGGAACCACAATTAGTTTCCCCTCAACCTACTGCACCTACTTAAAATATTGGTTATGAAATTCCTTCGGGTATGTTAGAACAACTGCTTGCTAAACCTTATGCAGGAGATGGAACTGAACATCGTGAAGGAGAAAGCATCGCTCTAGCTTGGGGGAGGCTTAAGTCAATGTTATATTCATGCCCCAATCATGATATCCCGAGAGAAGTTATCATTCATAATTTTTATGCTCGGCTTTCTCATAATGATCAATCCAAGCTCGATACTTCTTCTGCTGGTTCTTATATGAAGAAGACTATTGAATTCAAGTGGGATCTCTTAGAAAGAATTAAACACAACTCTGAAGATTGGGAACTCGACGAAGGTAATAAGTCAGGTATAAAGCTTGAGTTTGATTGTGTTAAATCTTTTATGAATACCGATACTTTTCACAAGTTTAGCACTAAATATGGACTTGACTCTGAGATAGTAGCCTCTTTCTGCTAAGCATTTGCTACTCACGTTGATATCCCTAAGGAGAAGTGGTTTAAATATCACCCCCTATTAAAAAAGAATTTAAAGAACCGGTCATAGATAAAGATGAAACCATCATTTATAATGTCCATCCAGTTATGCCTACCGCTTATATTGAAAAACCACCTTTCCCTGTTAGGATAAAGGTACATGCTAAGGTATCAACTGTGGTTCGCAAGAGTAATATTAAAGCACCTAAACCCCCTGAGCAAATTAAAGTAGAACCTAGTGTTGCTATGGCTAAAGATCTCTTGGTAGAAAATATTGATGGGCATGTTATCTACTTCTGTGATGAAGCTGCTAGAATTGCTAAACCCGATGAAAAATATAAACATAGACCCATAGAAGGCATGCCTGTTGTCTTAGTTAAAATAGGAGATCATTGCTATCATGGTTTATGTGATTTGGGTGCTAGTGTGAGTGCTATCCCTTTTACCTTATACCAAAAAATTATGGATTAAATAGCACCTGCTGAAATAGAAGATATTGATGTTACTATTAAACTTGCTAATAGAGACACCATCACACCACTTGGGATTGTTAGAGATGTTGAAGTCTTGTGTGGGAAAGTAAAAGACCCTACTGATTTTCTAGTCCTTGGTTCCCCACAAGATTACTTTTGTCCCATTATCTTTGGTAGACCTTTCTTGAGCACCGTCAATGCTAAGATAGATTGTGAAAAACAAATTGTCGGTGTCAGGTTTGGTGGTGTGTCTCATGAGTTTAATTTTTCCAAGTTTAGTAGACAACCTCATGATAAAGCGTTATCTAGTAAGGATGAAATAATTGGTCTCGCTTCTATGGCTGTGCCTCCTACCGATCCATTAGAACAATATTTGCTTGACCATGAAAATGATATGCACTTGCGTGAAAGAAACGAAATAGATAAAATTTTCTTTGAATAACAACCTCTCCTGAAACACAATTTGCCTATTGAAACTCTTGGAGGTCCTCCTCCACCTAAAGGTGATCCTGTGTTTGAATTAAAGCAATTGCCTGACACTTTGAAGTATGCTTATCTTGATGAGAAAAAGATATATCCTGTTATTATTAGTGCTAACCTTTCAGAACATGAAGAAGAAAGATTATTGAAAGTTCTAAGGAAGCACCGAGCTGCTATTGGATATACTCTTGATGATCTTAAGGGCATTAGTCCCACTCTATGTCAGCACAAGATTAATATGGAACCTGATGCTAAACCCGTTGTTGATCACCAATGGTGATTAAATCCTAAGATGAAGGAAGTGGTAAGAACTGAAATATTAAAGCTTCTGGAAGCAGGTATAATCTATCCCATTGCTGATAGTAGATGGGTAAGTCATGTTCATTGTGTCCCTAAGAAAGGAGGTATTACCGTTGTTCCTAATGATAAAAATGAACTCATTCCACAAAGAATTGTTACTGGCTATAGAATGGCAATTGATTATAGAAAGTTAAATAAAGCTACTAGAAAAGATCATTACCCTCTGCCTTTCATTGATCAAATGCTAGAAAGATTATCTAAGCACACACACTTTTGTTTCCTAGATGGATATTCTGGTTTTTCTCAAATACCTGTGTCACAATCCGATCAAGAGAAAACCACCTTTACTTGCCCTTTTGGAACCTATGCTTATAGATGTATGCCCTTTGGTTTATGCAATGCACCTGCTACCTTTCAAAGATGTATGACTGCTATATTTTCCGATTTTTGTGAAAAGATTGTGGAGGTTTTCATGTATGATTTTTCCGTTTACGGGACTTCTTTTGATGATTGCTTAAGCAACCTTGATCGAGTTTTGCAGAGATGTGAAGAAACTAATCTCGTCTTGAATTGGGAGAAGTGTCACTTTATGGTTAATGAAGGTATTGTCTTGGGGCATAAAATATCCTAACTAGGTATTGAAGTGGATAAAGCTAAAGTTGATGCAATTGAGAAAATGCCATGTCCTAAAGACATTAAAGGTATTCGAAGTTTCCTTGGTCATGCTGGTTTCTATAGGAGGTTCATTAAAGACTTCTCTAAAATTTCTAGGCCTCTTACTAATCTTTTGCAAAAGGATATCCCTTTTGTTTTTGATGATGATTGTGTGGAAGCCTTTGAAACACTCAAGAAAGCCTTAACCTCTGCACCTATCGTTCAACCACCTGATTGGAACTTGCCTTTTGAAATTATGTGTGATGCTAGTGATTATGCTGTTGGTGCTATTCTAGGACAAAGAGGTGATAAGAAATTGAATGTTATCCATTATGCTAGCAAAACTCTAGACAGTGCTCAACGAAATTATGCTACTACTGAAAAAGAATTTTTAGCAGTTGTGTTTGCCTGTGATAAATTTAGATCCTATATTGTTGACTCCAAAGTTATTGTTCACACCGATCATGCTGCTATAAAATACCTTATGGAAAAGAAAGATGCTAAACCTAGACTCGTTAGGTGGGTTCTCTTGCTTAAAGAATTAGACTTACACATCGTTGATAGGAAGGGAGCTGAGAACCCCATAGCTGATAACTTGTCTAGGTTAGAAAATATTCTTGATGACCCACTACCTATTGATGATAGTTTCCCTGATGAACAATTAGCTGCAATAAGTGTTTCTCAAAACACCCCTTGATATGCTGATTACGCTAATTACATTGTCGCTAAATATATACCACCTAGCTTCACATACCAACAAAATAAAAAAATCTTCTATGACTTGAGACATTACTTTTGGGATGACCCACATCTTTATAAAGAAGGAGTAGATGGTATTATTAGACGTTGTGTACCTGAGCATGAACAGGAACAAATCCTACGAAAATGTCATTCTGAAGCTTATGGAGGACATCATGCGTGACATAGAACTGCTCACAAGGTATTGCAATCAGGTTTTTATTGGCCTACTCTCTTCAAGGATGCCCGTAAGTTTGTCTTGTCTTGTGATGAATGTCAAAGAATTGGTAATATCGGTAAGCGTTAGGAAATGCCTATGAATTATTCACTTGTTGTCGAACCATTTCATGTTTGGGGTTTTGATTATATGGGACCTTTTCCTTCCTCTAACGGGTACACTCATATTCTGGTTGTTGTTGATTACATCACTAAGTGGGTAGAAGCTATTCCAACTAGCAGTACTGATCACCACATCTCCATTAAAATGCTTAAAGAAGTTATCTTCCCGAGGTTTGGAGTCCCCAGATATTTAATGACTTATGGTGGTTCACACTTTATTCATGGTGCTTTTCGTAAGATGCTTGCTAAATATGATGTTAACCATAGAATCACATCACCCTATCATCCTCAATCCAGTGGTCAAGTTGAACTTAGCAATTGAGAAATAAAATTAATATTACAAAAAACTGTCAATAGGTCTTGTAAGAATTGGTCTAAGAAACTAGATGATGTACTTTGGGCCTATAAAATAGCTTATAAAATCCTATGGGTATGTCTCCATACAAAATGGTATATGGAAAAGCTTGTCATTTTCCTCTAGAATTAGAACATAAAGCATTTTGGGCAATTAAAGCACTCAACTATGATTTCAAACTTGCCGGTGAGAAGAGGCTATTTTATATTAGCTTATTAGATGAATGGAGAACCCAAGCCTATGAAAATGCCAAACTATTCAAAAAAAAGTAAAAAGATGGCATGACATAAGAATCCAAAAGCGGGAATTCAAAATAGGAGACTATGTTCTTTTGTTCAACTCTCACTTAAGATTTTTTGCAGGCAAGCTTCTCTCAAAATGGGAAGGACAATATATTATTGAAGGTACTAACCCGAAGGTGGTCAATGGACACAGAATTAAGCACTATATCTCAGGTATGCCTATTAACGTTGAAAGCAATGTTATCCAAACCATGACACCGGAGGAACACATAAAAGAAACCTTCCGGAACAGTCCAGAACTCTGAAAAATAGGAGGTATATGATACGGTAAGTAAACGGACTCCGAAAAATCCGCAAAAATATTTTTTGTCGGTTTTGGAATATTAGAAATTTTTGGGAATTAAGAGATAAACCGGAAGGTGATCGAGGTGAGCACGATACACCAGGGCGCGCCCTGGTGGGTTGTGTCCACCTCGGACACCTTCTCGACTCCGTTTTACTTCCATATGCTTGCTTCCCAAGAATAAAAATTCTCTATATATACCCCCGACTGTTTTGACGACCGCATCGTAGAAAAATTCTCTGTTCTTGTTTCTTGTTGTTTTCTCGTCAGATCTAGATCTCCATGGCTCCACCAAGCTCATCCAAGGACAAGTTCTTCGAGAAGGTCATTAACTCGTACTTGTTGGAGGTGATGAAGCACCCTCAAGCCATTGAGATGCGTGAGGGGGTGCTCCACATCCGCGATGTTCATGGACCCAAGAAGACCGGAAGCGTGGAGGCTAGGCTCGAGGCGGTGGATAAGACATCTTCAAGTGCCAAAGGATGGTTGTCGTGGTTTTTTCACGGCATGATGTTCTCGTGAGAGAACTTTAGGTGTGAGGCCATCGCAACTAGGTGGCGGCTTGAGAGGGGTTGGTCGGAATTGAGAAACGCGGTTTACCCAGGTTTGGCCCCTCCGATGGAGGTAAAAGCCTACGTCCTGCTTTGTGTCTATATTGATGATGGTGATGATCTCGAATACAAGGGTGCGGAATCGCTACCTCACGTCTCGAGAACCTTTAATCTGTCTATCTCTAATGACTTGAACTTGTCCCTCTAGGGGTGCCTTACCCCTCCTTATATAAGTGGAAGGGGTAGGTTTACATGTAGAGTCCTACTGGGAGTAGTATTAGGACTAGTCTCTCTTGAATCCTAATCCGGGTCTTGTTTCCTTTGTGAGGGAGTCTTTCTTTTCCTTGGGCCTTCTCTGTGAGCCGGCCCACCATAATATGAGTCGGCCCTCCCATGAGATGCCCTCTGGGCCGTTGGGTCTTGTCGTTCGTCTGACCCGCCTGCCGGGTCACTAATGAGCCGCCAAGCTCGGCCGGGTCACCAGTGAGTCGCCAAGTCCTGGCCGGGTTATACCGCGGGGTAATATCCCCGACATTAGCCCCCAGGTTAGCTTGAATTTATTCATGGTAAGCTCCTGAAGTAAGAATAACAAATATGTTAAGGGACCGGCTTGCTCCACTGGCCGGCTTAATGAAGTAGCTCCTTGAAAATCCGGGTTTCTTCTTCATATTAACGAGCCGTCTTCACAAACATCTTACAGGTCCGTGTCCTTTGCAAAATATTGGGAATAAAACACCCATATGTCGTTGAGTCGTCCTCCAATGCTTTGGCTTCGATGAAAATATCGAAGATAAGAAAATCATATGAAGTTGAACCGGCTTTCCATTGCTTTGATTGGGAATAGAAAATCGTCCATTGTTAAACCACTTTCAACATGTGAAGCCGGGTTGCTTATATAGACTCTGCCGGGTTATGATCTTTTGATAATGCCAGGTCATGATTGTTGGTGACGCCGGGTCAAACAACTGGACTCGAGCTGACTTGATAAAATTATTGGGAATAAAGAAATCTGTGTGATGTTGAGCTGGTCTTTCAACGCTTTAGCTAAATGAAGAAATGAGACCCGTCTCGCTCACAATTGACATCTTGAATGTGTTCTTCTATTTTTTATATCCATATTACCTGTAGCCCCCAAGCTCCGAGTTTATCCATGATGACTTGGTGCTTTTCAATAATATCTTTGATTGTGTAGCCCCCAAGTACCGGGTTGTCTTGCCCGCAGCAACCTGGGACTTGCAATTGTCTTTATACCTTATAAAACTTCAGCCAGTGTAGCCCCCAAGTGCCGGGTTGTCTTGCTTGCAGCAGCTTGGGACTTTGAATTTGGTGTTGCAAGTTGAGAAATCTGGGTTGTCATCTGAGTCGCCAGATATAGACTGAGTGTCTTGTATTTCACATGTGTAGCCCCCATGGGCCGGCTCATCAGCATGTGATGGGTCAGGTCTTCAATTTGGACCTTTATAATTTGTTTAAACAACTGAATACTGTAGCCCCCAACTGCCGGGTCGCATGCCTGCAGCGACTTGGGACTTTAGAAATTTTGATCTGAGTAGTATAGCCCCCAAGTGCCGGGTCGTATGCCTGCAGCGACTTGGGACTGTGTGAGAATAATATAACCCATCATAATGCCTTCAGAAGTTCTCTTGAACTAATATTGATCTGATTTGAATGAATCCTTGACCGTGGTTGTAATGTAACCCGGTATGAATATCCTGGAATAACGCCTTTGTCTTTGAAATGAAATCCCTGCTCGTGGTGGCGGTGCAACCCGGCAAATATATGTTTGAGAACTCCATAAGTGTTGTAGTTTACTACAGAGCACAAGTTGAAAAAATCCAAGAGCCGGTCAATTAGATGACACGGTATTATATGTGATAGGGCGGCTCTTCGAGAATAGTAATTTCTTCTGAGCTGGCTTGAAAAAAACCCCAATCATTTAATACTGGTTATGATAAACCATGATGAAGATCCAGCCATTTTGGCTATCAACAATCTATTTATTCCTGCAGAGGTTACGATGTAATCCGGTTTGATGACCGCCTTGATATGCATGTATGATGCATGATGCAATGAAGGATGATGTATGTATATGATAAAAACAACTGACAGAGAATATATACATGTATATCTCAAATTTTTGTAAGTCGGTTTTGAAGGCACAACCAGAAGAGATCAACTCTTGTTCTTATCTTTTGAAAAACTCAAGGTTTTTGCTTCCAAGAAGCTTGGCATGAACGCCTTTAATCCCGTAAGCCGGCTCTCAGGTGACATAAATCCGTCGTTTTGACCTTAACCAGTTCAGGGTCTTAAAAAAGATTGACTATTAAGAGTACGAACGGGCCACATAGCGGAGAGACTACATCGGACAGGTGAGTTTATCCTAGCTCTCTGTAAGCCGGCTCTCTCGTGACATAAGCCGCCATTTTAACTTTGACAAGTTCAGGGTCTTATTGAAAGATTGATTGTCAAGAGTACGGTGGGTCACCTGGCGGAGTAGCAAGTTGCAAACAGGCAGGTTTAACCCATATATGGCATGGAAGCCGGTCAAGAGGGTATGAAAGCTAAACTCATTGAGTTGTAAGTCCCCAAGTGACCTATGATCAT
The DNA here is from genome assembly GCA_039707655.1 of Elymus sibiricus. NCBI lineage: Eukaryota > Viridiplantae > Streptophyta > Magnoliopsida > Poales > Poaceae > Elymus > Elymus sibiricus. The sequence continues at coordinate 441,850,122 of CM077667.1, read as the reverse complement.
GGAAAAGCTCGGCCATAGGATATACATGAGACAATGCTACTACTGCAAAACATCTGGGGTCCAGATAAGCCGGCTTTATTCCATTGATCATAATATGATGATCCAATAAATCAGGGCACCCATGTTTGAACGGCGCATCATGGCGTCTCATCCTCATGTGCAACTTTTTAATTTTTCGCCAATAAAGCAGAGCAGCATCCCCCGGGACCGGGTTATCTTCCTTGTAATGACCCGGGGTTATTGAATTTTTGAATCCACCGAGCCATGTCTGTGTAGCCCCCGAGTCTTAAGTCGACTCGAGGAGGCGGCTTAAGAGTCTTCATCCTTGGCTGTGGCATAAGCCGGCATAAGGTTGGCGACTGAACGATGGATTTTATCCAAACTGGAGACGATGTAGTGAGCTGATGATCTTCGTGATGCTCATCATATGTCTTTGGCAAATGTCGTGGCCAAATTAAGTTTATATGCTTCTTGACCCATGCTTTGTTATTCTCGGGTAGTCTGGTTCTCCTGGCTCCTCCAGGGCCATTTTTCTTTGCCGCTGACTTTTGAATTACCGGATCGGTAATGGCTGGCTCAAATTGTAGCTTCTCCAGGGATGTTTCCTCCATGTATGATTCTTATTTCTCTGATGTGCTGAAGCAGACCGGACCGCGGGGATAACAGGCCAAAGTGCCTTCCCATTGGGCAACCCTGCGCGGCTGGAGGCTGATGAGATATATATTTTTTTCCTTTGCTCCAGTGTTGTTTGGAGTAGACCGGATCGCGGGGGCGGCGGCTCGCGCGTATTTGTTGGGCGGTTTAAGTGAGCAGGCGCGTCCCGAGACGTGTTGATATAGATGTGGAAGTCAGCCGCAGTGCTGGAAACTGGCTTGATAGCGTGGATGCGATAGTTAGCCGTGATGTTTGTAAGCCGGCGATGACCTTTGAATCGTTGCGGCATTGGAAACCTGCGTGGATAGTGAGTCGGCCGTGGCGTTGTAAGCCGGCGCGGACGTGTGAGTCAGCTGTGGCGTGTTGATGTAGCCTAGACCAATGGGGGCGGCTTTTTGCACGCGTGTCCGTCGAACAATTGTGGTTTGGACAGATGCTGACGCATGATAATGTTAGCACAAGCTTCATATCCACAGTGTTATGTCACCTTTGTAGTGAACAGTTGTCCTGCAATTAAAAATATTGCAGACAGAGTAATTGTTCTTAGAGGAAATAATACTATGTATTAATAAAACTGGACGGATCGATATCACCTGATTTATTTGGATGATAGATGATCAATGTGCAACGTCCATCGGGATGTCCAATTATGAGACTCGCTCGGTGCGCCGCTGACGCTGGTACTATCCCCACGGGGAGGCATTGGTGAAGCCGAAGATGTGGCGGCCGCGGCGAATCCAAATTGCGCGCGACAACGTCGAGGTCTGTCGAGTCCTGCTGACCCGGCAACCAGCTCGTCGAATCACACCGTTTTTTTGGGCCGGCCTCCACTCTCTTTTTTTAGTCACCCAGCCAGCTACTCCTTTCTTTTGTCTTTCTTGTCCGAAGCGGTAGCAGGGGCGGAGATGGGCGATGGTCGGGGCGGAGGCAGCAAAGCGCGGCAGAGCGGCAGGCCTAGCACGGAGCGGTATCTCATAGGAGCAGTGGTGCGGGGCGGCTCACAGGCGCGGCGGGAGCAGCGGCGCGGGGTGGATCGTAGGCGCGGCAGGAGCAGCGGCGCGGGGCGGCTCGCAGGCGCGGCGACGCGGTGTGGGGCTGCACGCAGGCATGGCGGAAGCAGCGACGCGGCGCGGAGGCGAGGCGGCTCGAGGGGCCGGCTGGAAAGGTGCAGCTTGCCGCGGCGGGTCGAGGTCGCGGTGGCGGAGGCGAGGCGAGCCATGGTGGACGCGAGACGTCGGAGGCGAGCCAGCGATGTGGACGGCGGAGGCGGGCACGGCGGCTTGAGGCCGCGAAGTAGAACACCGGCTTGGTGATACGTCTCCAACGTATCTTTAATTTTTGATTGTTCCATGCGATTATATTATCTGTTTTGGATGTTTTATATGCATTAATATGCTATTTTATATTATTTTTGGGACTAACCTATTAACCTAGTGCCTAGTGCCAGTTTCTGTTTTTTCCTTGTTTTTGAGTATTGCGGATAAGGAATATCAAACGAAGTCCAAACGGAATAAAATTATACGATGATTTTTCTTGGACCAGAAGGAACCCAGGAGACTTGGAGAGAGGCCAGAAGACCCACGGGTGGGCCACAAGCCACCTGGGCGCGCCCTGGGGGGGCGCCCCCTGGCTTGTGGGCCCCCCGTGGCTCCTCCAACCCTAATTCTCCGCCTATAAATTCAGAAATATTCCCCCAATACCAAAAAGAGCCACGATAATACTTTTCCGCCGCTGGAAGCCTCTGTTCCCATGAGATCCCATCTTGGGGCCTTTTCCGGTAATCTGCCGGAGGGGGATTTGATCACGGAGGGCATCTACATCAACTCCATTGCCCCTCCGATGATGCGTGAGTAGTTCACCTCAGACCTTCGGGTCCATAGCTAGTAGTTAGATGGCTTCTTCTCTCTCTATGTTCTTCAATACCATGTTCTCCATGATCTTCATGGAGATCTATCTGATGTAATACTCTTTTGCGGTGTGTTTGTCGAGATCCGATGAATTGTGGATTTATGATCAGATTATCTATGAATATTATTTGAATCTTCTCTGAATTCTTATATGCATGATTTCATATCTTTGCAAGTCTCTTCGAGTTATTGGTTTGGTTTGGCCAAGTAGATTGGTAATTCTTGCAATGGGAGAATTGCTTAATTTTGGGTTCAATCTTGCGGTGTCCTCACCCAGTGACAAAGTAGGGGTAGCGAGGCACGTATTTGTATTGTTGCCATCAAGGGTAAAAAGATGGGGTTTTCATCATATTTCTTGAGTTTATCCCTCTACATCATGTCATCTTACCTAATGCGTTACTCTGTTCTTCATGAACTTAATACTCTAGATGCAGGCAGGAGTCGGTCGATGTGTGGAGTAATAGTAGTAGATGCAGAATCGTTTCGGTCTACTTGACACGGACGTGATGCCTATATGCATAATCATTGCCTTGGATATCATCATAACTATGCGCTTTTCTATCAATTGCTCGACAGTAATTTGTTCACCCACCGTATTATTTTCCTTCAAGAGAGAAGCCTCTAGTGAAACCTATGGCCCCCGGGTCTATTTTCCATATTATATTTTCAGATCTATAAACCAAAAATACCAAAAATACTTTGCTGCAATATTTTTACTTTTATTTTACTTTTCGTTTTAGTAATCTTTTATATCTATCTCTATCGGATCTCATCCTTGCAAGTAACCGTGAAGGGATTGACAACCCCTTTATAGCGTTGGGTGCAAGTGTTTGATTGTTTGTGTAGGTGCAAAGATTGGGGCCTTGCTTGTACCTCCTACTGGATTGATACCTTGGTTCTCAACAACTGAGGGAAATACTTATCTACTTTGCTGCATCACCCATTCCTCTTCAAGGGAAAACCAACGCAAGCTCAAGAAGGCAGGTTCAGAGCAAGTGGGCGGCCTGGACGTGAAGTGGGAGAGGCGAGGCCGGCCACGGCGGCTGCAGAAAGTGCGGCAGGGCGAGCCGAGGCTGCAAAGGGGAGGAGGCGAGGCCGCGACGGAGGCGATAGGTGTGACGAGGCATGGCAAGCCGACGGCGGGGCAAAGTAGGGACAGAGGGGACGCGGCGGACGTGGAGCAGGGCAACGCGATGCGCGGCAAGCTGGCGGCGGGGCGAGAAGGAAATGGCGTGGCAAGCCGGCGCGCGTGGTGGACCACGGAGAGGGCGAGCAGGTGAGGTGTGGAACAGCCGGCGAGCCTAGCGCGGAGCGACGGCTGGCCGGGCGCACGGGTGCGCCCTCCTCGTGGCCCTCGAGCTCGGCGACGAGGGAGAGGTCCGTCGAGGACCAGACGCAGATGAGCTTGTCAGCGGAGGCGGAGGCGAGGCAAGGCCGCGCCTCTGGAGAGGGCCGGCTCGAGGTGAGGCCGCGGCGGCGAGGCGAGGCGGCTCGGGCGCGCGAAGGCGGTGCCGGTCGGCTCGGACGCTCGCCGGCGGTGGCGTAGAGTCCGTGGTCGTGGCCTTTTCCTCTTTTCTTTTTTATTCTTTCCATAGTACGGAGCCAACGTACAGGAGAGCCGCGCCCGTGGAGCAAAACACATCAGCCGTCGGTTAAATCTCTAGCGGCTGGTCAAACCTTTGAAACTTGTGCGCCGTGAGCCTTTTGCGTGTAGCACCAGCGGATGTCAATCGTTGTCCCAGAGCTTTTTCAAGTATACTACGACCAGCTCTCTATCGTAGGCGGAAACAACAGGAGCAGATCTGCTACTATCCGCTCATTTACTTTGTTATTGTTGCTGTAAATTTCATCGGGACCACACGCAGCCACTGGTCATTAATCGATCTGTTTTCAGAGTTAAAAAAAATCTTGGCCGCTTCCGATCTGATCTTGAAGTTGTTGTTGAACCCGACTTCTGTGTGGATCAAGCCGCCCACGCGCATGAGACGTTGGTCTGATATGGCGACAAGCATCGTTGTTTTTTTTAATGAAGATCGGACCAATTGAAATCTGAATCCACACGCATGATGCCCCATGGTTGTCCCATGGCGGGTTATCCTACGCGATTGATCTATGTCGGCTTTTCTTCATCCGACTAATCGTCAGCTTCTCGATCCCTGAAGAGATCCCTCCAAGAACACAATACCACCGTGCGTATGCCCCACGGTGGGCGCCAATTGTCGTGGTTTTGTCACGGCATGATGTTCTCGTGAGAGAACTTTAGGTGTGAGGCCATCGCAACTAGGTGGCGGCTTGAGAGGGGTTGGTCGGAATCGAGAGACGCGGTTTACCCAGGTTCGGCCCCTCCGATGGAGGTAAAAGCCTACGTCCTGCTTTGTGTCTATATTGATGATGATGATGATCTCGATTACAAGAGTGCGGAATCGCTACCTCACGTCTCGAGAACCTCTAATCTGTCTATCTCTAATGACTTGAACTTGTCCCTCTAGGGGTGCCTTACCCCTCCTTATATAAGTGGAAGGGGTAGGTTTACATGTAGAGTCCTACTGGGAGTAGGATTAGGACTAGTCTCTCTTGAATCCTAATCCGGGTCTTGTTTCCTTTGTGAGGGAGTCTTTCCTTTCCTTGGGCCTTCTCTGTGAGCCGGCCCACCATAATATGAGTCGGCCCTCCCATGAGCCGCCCTCTGGGCCGTTGGGTCTTGTCATTCGTCTGACCCGCCTGCCGGGTCACTAATGAGCCGCCAAGCTCGGCCGGGTCACCAGTGAGTCGCCAAGTCCCGGCCGGGTCATACTTCTGGCCGGGTTATACCGCGGGGTAATATCCCCGACAATGGTGGAGCATGGACTTAGTGCCAATCATTCCATGATCACGGAATTCACCCGTGATCAGATGGTGGATGACCGGTCTATGAAGGACATCATCTCCACCCTCAACGAGCAAATTAATTTTCTGCAGAGCCAAGTTTATGCTCTTCAAAACCAAGTTTTTGAATATGAAGCAAGATTTAAAGGTATGAGCTTAGCTGCCAGTTGCAGGATTTAGGGGACTCTTGCGTCAACTTTTGATGGGGAGCCCTTGCCCTGGAAGCTGGAGGACAAGCCTACCACATCATCACCACCACCTTCTTCATCACCACCACCAAAGGAGACTTGAGCACACGGGTATGGGCACTCCCCTTGGCTTGAGCCAAGCTTGGGGGAGGCGCCCCGGTATCTTATCACCATCACTTTTATTCACCTTTACCTATTTTAGTTCAATCTTTAGTTTTTCTTTGCTTTAGTTGAATAAAAGTTTAGCATGATCTATTTTTGCGTGTTAGTTTCGTGGCCTATTGATACGTCTCCGTTGTATCTATATTTTTTGATTGTTTCATGCCAATATTATACAACTTTCACATACTTTTAGCAACAATTTATATGATTTATTTGGCTAACCTATTGATCCAGTGCCCAGTGCCAGTTCCTGAATTTTTTACACAGTATTTCTATACAAAATGTTTAATTTGTCCTAATTTTTCAGAATTTTTGGAGTTACAGAAGTATGGTCCAAGTTCAGATTACTACAGACTGTCTTGTTTAAGACAGATTCTGTTTATGATGCATTGTTTTGCTTGTTTTGATGAAACTATCGATTTTATCGGTGGTGTAAGCCATAGAAAAGTTATAATACAACAGGGATAATGCAAATATAAAATATGAATTGGTTTGTAACAGTACTTAGAGTAGTATTTTGCGTTATTATACTAACGGATCTTACCAGTCTTCTGTTAAGTTTTGTGTGGATGAAGTGTTCGAAAATCGAGGAGGTCTCGATATGAGGAGAAGAAGGAGAGGCAAGAGTTCAAGCTTGGGGATGCCTTAGTAAATATCCAAGGAGACTCAAGCGTCTAAGCTTGGGGATGCCCCGGAAGGCATCCCATCTTTCTTCAACAAGTATCGGTATGTTTTCGGATTCGTTTCATTCATGTGATATGTGCAAATCTTGGAGCGTCTTTTGCGTTTAGTTTTCACTTTTCTTTTATGCACCATGCTGGTATGAGATAGTACATGGTTGATTTATAGAATGCTCATTGCACTTCACTTATATCTTTTGAGTATGGCTTTCTAGAATGCTTCATGTGCTTCACTTATATCATTTGAAGTTTGGATTGCCTGTTTCTCTTCACATAGAAAACCGTTATTTGAAGAATGCTCTTTTGCTTCACTTATACTTATTAGAGCATGGTCTTTTGTAGAAAGAATTAAACTCTCTTGCTTCACTTATATCTATTTAGAGAGTCAACAGGAATTGGTCATTTGCATTATTAGTCATAAAATCCTACATAAAACTTAGGGATCACTGAATATGACATGTTTGATTCCTTGCAATAGTTTTGCGATATAGAGATGATAATATGTGGGAGGTACTAGTGGATGATCGTTTTTAGTAAGATATTGGTGTTAAGGTTTGTGATTCCCGAAGCATGCACGTATAGTCTCCCGTTATGCTAGGAAGTTGGACCATAATTTATCCTTGATTGTCTATCTTTGTGTGAAGGTCGGGGGCGCACGATGGTTAACTCCTACCAACCTCCCCCCTAGGAGCATGCGTAGTAATACTTTGCTTCGAGAGAGCTAATAAAACTTTTGCAATAAGTATGTGAGTTCTTTATGACTAATGTGAGTCCATGGATTATACGCACTCTTACCTTTCCACAATTTGCTAGCCTCTACGGTACCGTGCATTGCCCTTTCTCACCTCGAGAGTCGGTGCAAACTTCGTCGGTGCATCCAAACCCCGTGATATGATACGCTCTATCACACATAAGCCTTATTATACATTCCCCAAAACAGCCACCATACCTACCTATTATGGCATTTCCATAGCCATTCCGAGATATATTGCCATGCAACTTCCACCGCCTCCGTTTTGGTGACTTGAGCATTCATTGTCATATTGCATTACATGATCGTAAGATCGCTAGCATGATCTTTTCATGGCTTGTCCGTTTTTTGATATCTTTGCTACGCTAGATCATTGCATTCATATAGAGTCATACTTTGTTCTACTGTCGTTGTAGTATTGAGTTGTAAGTAAATAGAAGTGTGATGATCATCATTACTCATTATTAGAGCATGCCCCAGTGATGAAAGGATGATGGAAACTATGATTCCCCCACAAGTCGGGATGAGGCTCCGGACAAAGAAAGAAAAAGAAAAAAAGAAAAAAAAGAAAAAAAAAGAAAAAAAAGAAAAAGAAAAAAAGGAAAAAAAGAAAAGAAAAAAAAGAAAGAAGTAGAAGGGGCATGCTAAGTCCACACTTGTGCTTCAAAGTAGCACCATGTTTTTCATATAGAGAGTGTCATGTGTTGTCACTTTCATATACTAGTGGGAATTTTTCATATAGAGTTAGATGCATGCCCACTTAGTTTCATATTGAGCTTTCATACACTTATAGCTCTTAGTGCATCCGTTGCATGGCAATCCCTACTCCTCGAATTGATATCTGTTGATGGGCATCTCCATAGCCCGTTGATACGCTGAGTTGATGCGAGACTTTCTTCTCCACTTTTACCCCTTTGAAATCTACCACCGCATTCTATTCCACCCATAGTGCTATATCCATGGCTTGCGCTCATGTATTGCGTGAGAGTTGAAAGTGCTGAAGCGCGTTAAAAAGTATGAACCAATTGCTTGGCTGACACCGGGGTAGTACATGATTTATACTTTGTGTTAAGAAGACAGAGCAAGACAAGGCTATATGATTTTGTAGGGATAGCGTTCTTTAGCGTTGATATTTTGAAAGACATGATTGTTTGTTGGGATGCCTGAGTATTAATGTCTTTATGTCAAAACTAGACTATTGCTTTGAATCACTTGTGTCTTAATATTCATGCCATGATTAGATATATGATCAAGATTATGCTAGGTAGCATTCCACATCAAAAATTATCTTTTTATCATTTACCTACTCGAGGACGAGCAGGAATTAAGCTTGGGGATGCTGATACGTCTCCATCGTATCTATATTTTTTTGATTGTTTCATGCCAATATTATACAACTTTCACATACTTTTGGCAACAATTTATATGATTTATTGGACTAACCTATTGATCCAGTGCACAGTGCCAGTTCATGTTTGTTGCATGTTTTTTGTTTCGCAGAATTACCATATCAAACGAAGTCCAAACGTGATAAAAATTTACGGAGATTTTTTTTGGAATATTTATGAATTTTTAGAAGTGGAATCAACACAATCGGAGGCCCACAGCCCCCACGATACACCAGGGCGCGCCACCAGGGCCCAGGCGCGCCCTGGTGGGTGCTTCTCACCTCGTATGTCGGTTGGAGCTCTCCTTTGGCCGCAAGGAAGCTAATTTTTGGATAAAAATCCCCTCAAAATTTCAGCCCGATCAGAGTTACGGATCTCCGGGAATATAAGAAACGGTTTTCGGCCAGAAAACAAAAACGTGAAACAGAAGAGAACAGAGAGGGAGATCCAATCTAGGAGGGGCTCCTGCCCCTCCGCCGCCATGTCGGACATGGACCAGAGGGGGAACTCTCCTCCCATCTAGGGGGGAGGCCAAGGAAGAAGAAGAAGGAGGGGGGCTCTCTCCCCTCTCTCCCGGTGGCGCCGGAACGCCGCCGGGGCAAGCATCGTGACGGCGATCTACTCCAACAACTTCGCGGCCGTCAACACCAACTCTCTCCCCCTCTATGCAGCGGTGTAACTCTCCTTCTCCCCGCTGTAATCTCTACTTAAACATGGTGCTCAACTCCATATACTATTTCCCAATGATATATGGCTATCCTATGATGTTTGAGTAGATCCGCTTTGTCCTATGGGCTAATTGATGATCGTGGTTGGTATGATTGTATATTTTATTATGGTGTTGTCCTATGGTGCCCTCCGTCTCGCGCAAACGTATGGGGTCCTCGCTGTAGGGTGTTGCAATGTGTTCATGATTTGCCTATGGTGGGTTGCTTGAGTGACAGAAGCATAAACCCGAGTAGGTGGGTTGTTGCATATGGAAGTAAAGAGGACTTGATACTTAATGCTATGGTTGGGTTTTACCTTAATGATCTTTAGTAGTTGCGGATGCTTGCTAGAGTTCCAATCATAAGTGCATATGATCCAAGTAGAGAAAGTATGTTAGCTCATGCCTCTCCCTCATCTAAAATTGCAAGAATGATTACCGGTCTAGTTATCAATTGCCTAGGGACAAATAACCTTCTTGTTTGACAAAAGCTCTCTACTAAACAACTAACTTTCATTATATTGCTTTTTACTCGTAGTTTTATTTCCCGCAAAGTACTTCTATTTTTATTCGTGCAAACTATCCTATCACCTACAAAGTAGTTTCATACTTGTTCTATGTAAAGCAAACGTTAAAGTGTGCGTAGAGTTGTATCGGTGGTCGATAGAACTTGAGGGAATATTTGTTCTACCTTTAGCTCCTCGTTGGGTTCGACACTCTTACTTATCGAAAAAGGCTACAAACGATCCCCTACACTTGTGGGTTATCACCTATCTATCTATGTAATCGAGTGAGAGTTATATAACAAAGTTTATTTTGAGTTTTTGCCTCTCTACTTTCTTGTTATAATCAAAATAAAGAAAAAGAAATAAATGAAAAGAATCATATGTTAATCTAATGGTGAGTAATGAGATCACATAAGGAAAGTGTAAGTAGTAAAATTTATTGGAGACTGACAAACATAGCATTGGTCAATGATGCAATTCATGAAAGAATTAATAAGGGAAGAGAAGATTCACATGCAAATACACTATCTTGGACATCTTTTATGATTGTGAGCCCCCATTAAATATTATATGTCGAAATTGTTGATGTTGGACAAGGAAGACAACGTAATGATTTATGTTTGTTCATATCCACATAGAAGTTATATTGTCATAGATCCTTCAACATGTGGTGCTTGCTCAATATCTTTGCTAGCCAAAAATTCCGCACTAAGTAGAGATACTACTTGTGCATCCAAAAACCCAAACCCAAATTCATTCTTTGAGTGTCCACCATACCTACCTACGGATCGAGTAAGATCCTTCAAGTAAGTTGTCATCAGTACAATAAGGCAATTAAAATTGCTTCTAAAAGTGTTTTGATCAATTAGTGTAAGAGAAAATTGAGCGCTATACGAACATATGATGGCAAAGTAATAAAAGTGACGGACTGCATAATAAAGGTTGCTATCATAGGGGGAAATATAGCGTGACGTTCTTTTACATTAAGGGATTGGGCATACAAACCAAAAAGCGCATGACAACTTCTGCTTCCCTCTGCGAAGGGACTATCATTTACTTTTATGTATTTACTTTTATGCAACAGTCAAAGTATTATTCCCTATTCCTTTTTTACTTTTTCCTTTTGCAAGCATCATGTGGTGAGGAAACATCTAGGCACATATATCCAGTTGGATATGAGTGGGCATGAGTTATTATTGTTGACATCACCCTTGAGGTGAATACGTTGGGAGGCGAAACTATAAGCCCCTATATTCCTATGTGTCCCGTTGAAACTTTTTGCTCATGGGTATGCCGTGAGTGTTAGCAATCATAGAAGACTAAATGATGGTTGAGCATGTGGACTTGCCAAAAGGATCCGACATGAGACCCTTCCTGAAAATATGATGAATTGTAGTTGCAAAGTTGACTAAGAACATAGTTTGTTGGTTTTCAATAAGGTTTATGCTTTATACTTCTATGTTGTGATGAATTGTTACTTGTTCTTGAGAAGTTATATGATGAAAGTATATGAATAAGTTTTATGATAGAGTTTGTTGTTGTTATGATAATAAGCATGATGCTTCTATGTCCGTATTTTGTTTTTATCGACACCTCTCTCGCAAACCATGTGGACATGCTTTTCAATTTCGGCTTTTCGCTTGAGGACAAGCAAGGTCTAATCTTGGGGGAGTTGATACGTCCATTTTGCATCATGATTTCCTACTGTTATTTATTATGTTTTGTTGAATAATAATGCTTTAGGGAGTGATTCTAATGCCTTTTCTCTCATAATATGCAAGGTTTACACAAAGAGGGAGAATATCGGCAGCTGGAATTCTTGACCTGGAAAAGCACGTCAGAGATACCTATTCTGCACAACTCCAATGAAGCTGAAACTTTACGGACATTATTTTTGTATTTAATAAAAAATACTGGAGCAAAGAACTACCGGAGGGGGCCACCCTGGTGGGCACAAGAAACCAGGGCGCGCCAGCCCCCCCTGGGCGCGCCCTGGTGGGTAGTGCCCTCCTCGGCCCACCTCCGGTGCCCATCTTCCGGTATATAATCACATTTGCCCTCCATTGGAGCGATTCCGTCTCAAGGATGAAGCGCCGCCGTCTCAAGGCGGAACTTGGGCATGAGCACTTTTGCCCTCCGTTGGAGCGATTCCGTCGGGGGAACTTCCCTCCCGGAGGGGGAAATCGATGCCATCGTCATCACCGACACCCATCTCATCTTTGGCAGGCCAATCTTCATCAACATCTTCAATAGCACAATCTCCTCTGAAACCCTAGTTCATCTCTTGTGTTCAATCTTTGTACCGGAACCTTAGATTGGTACATGTGGGTGACTAGTAGTGTTGATTACCTTGCGTAGTTGATTACTATATAGTTTATTTGGTGGAAGATTATATGTTTAGATCCATTATGCTATTCAATACCCCTCTAATCTTGAGCATGTTTATTATTTGTGAGTAGTTACCTTTGTTCTTGAGGTCTCGGGAGAAGTCATGTTGCAAGTAATCATGTGAATTTGATATGTGTTCAATATTTTGATGATATGTATGTTGTGATTCCCTTAGTGTTGTCATGTGAACGTCGACTACATGACACTTCACCATTCATGGGCCTAAGGGAATGCATTGTGGAGTATTTATTAGATGATGGGTTGTTAGAGTGACAGAAGCTTAAACCCTAGTTTATGCGCTACTTCGTAAGGAGCTGATTTGGATCCAAACGTTTAATGCTATGGTTAGATTTTATCTTAATACTTTTCTCGTAGTTGCAGATGCTTGCGAGAGGGGTTAATCATAAGTGGGAGGTTGGTCAAGTAAGAACAACATCCAAGCACCGGTCCACCCACGTATCAAATTATCAAAGTAGCGAACACGAATCAAACCAACATGATAAAAGTGACTAGATGAAATTCCCGTGTACCCTCAAGAACACTTTGCCTATTACTAGAGACTGTTCTGGTCTGTCCTTTGCCACAAAAGGATTGGGCTACCTTGCTGCACCCTATTTACCGTTACCGTTACTTGCTCGTTATCAATTATCTTGCTATCAAACTATTTGTTACCTACAATTTCAGTGCTTGCAGAAATTACCTTGCTGAAAATCGCTTGTCATTTCCTTCTGCTCCTCGTTGGGTTCGACACTCTTACTTATCGAAAGGACTACGATTGATCCCCTATACTTGTGGGTCATCACCCCCCCTCTCTGGCCACGGTCCGCGACGAGAGGCACCTTCCCGGAGAGACCCTGCGCGAGTACATCCTGCGCCTCAGGCAGAGATGCGACTAGATCCCACGAAGCCCCTAGTGCTCCCGAAGAGTTTCCGCAACGCGCTCCGTCAAGCAGTCCCGCGCTCCCATGGGAGCACGAGTGCCAGGTGACTTTTTGGTCCGCTTCGAATTAAGAGCGTCCCCCTTTGCCGCATTACCCTCAGGCGGGTACTTCTCCGTTATGTGATGAACCCGATTAACTTTCGTTGAGTTTATGTTGCTTGCTTAAACCCTGAGTTTCAATGCCTCGCCACCGTCTGGAATCGCTTCGCCCCCGCAACTACCCCCCCACCCGACAGTCCCATGACCGGGGGCTAGACACAGCGTCAATGCTCGGGTCCGTCCCTACAGCGCCGAGAAATCTAAGTGACCGAGCTCTGGCTCGCGGGCTGGCCCCCCGTGTACGTCACCTCACAAGGGTCCTTGGTGTCTCGCCCTCCCGTGGAACCGTCATGGGTGAACAGGTGGGGGAGCGGCTCGGCACGTGCCGCCGCTGGTTAGGTGCTTCGCTGCTCCGGGCACCACGCCTAAGTGGTCGCCCAACGCGCGTCGCGCCCATATTGCGGGGTACGAGAACGCGCAGCCGCGTCAAAAGCCGGGCACAAACCGCCTGGGGCATGAAGAAGCCCCCCCCCCCACTGGGCCCTGCGCTCGGGGTTCCTGACCTCTCCTTTTTATTGCCGCCCGTGACCCTCTCACTTAAGAAAGAGGTTGGGGTTGTACACGCCCCGGAGCCTCCCAGAGCGCCACCTTCTCGCGGAATGGATCGCTCGAGGGATTTCGCAAGGCGCGCCCGACGAGCAGAAGCCTCCCGGCGTTGCAAAGAGCTGAGTATGAGAATCCCCAGGGATGGCCCACCATGCTGGTGTTTTCCTTCGCGCGGGCCGCTTGCGCGTCAAAGGGGGTCCTTCGGCATCGCGACTCAGGAACCTGCTCTGGCTCTCGTAGCCCCTCACCCTGGCTTTGCTCAGGCATCGCGACCTGACATTCCGGTGGCGGCTGAGGTATGCGCGAGGCTGGGCCCTGCTGATGACCCACAAGTATAGGGGATCTATCGTAGTCCTTTCGATAAGTAAGAGTGTCGAACCTAACGAGGAGCAGAAGGAAATGGCAAGCGGTTTTCAGCAAGGTAATTTCTGCAAGCACTGAAATTGTAGGTAATAGATAGTTTGATAACAAGATAATTTGTAACAAGCAAGTAATGGTAACGGTAAACAAGGTGCAGCAAGGTAGCCCAATCCTTTTGAGGCAAAGGACAGGCCAGAACAATCACTAGTAATAGGCAAAGTGTTCTTGAGGGTACACGGGAATTTCGTCTAGTCACTTTTATCATGTTGGTTTGATTCGTGTTCGCTACTTTGATAATTTGATATGTGGGTGGACCGGTGCTAAGGTGTTGTTATTACTTGAACTAACAACCCACTTATGATTAACCCACTCGCAAGCATCTGCAACTATGAGAAAAGTATGAAGACAAAGTCTAACCATAGCATTAAACATGTGGATCCAAATCAGCCCCTTACGAAGTAGCGCATAAAGTAGGGTTTAAGCCTCTGTCAATCTAGCAACCCATCATCTAATAACTACTCCACAATGCATTCCATTAGGCCCATGAATGGTGAAGTGTCATGTAGTCGACGTTCACATGACACCACTAAGGGAATCACAACATACATATCATCAAAATATCGAACACATATCAAATTCACATGATTACTCGCAACATGACTTCTTCCGTGACCTCGAGAACAAAGGTAACTACTCACAAATAATAATCATGCTCAAGATCATAGGAGTATTAAATAGCATAATGGATCTGACCATATAATCTTCCACCAAATAAACCATATAGTAATCAACTACGCATGGTAATCAACACTACTAGTCACCCACACGTACCAATCTGAGGTTCCGGTACAAAGATTGAACACAAGAGATGAACTAGGGTTTGAGAGGAGATGGTGCTATTGAAGATTTGATGAAGATTGGCCTCCCAAAGATGAGAGGGGTGTTGGTGATGACAATAGCTTCGATTTCCCCCTCCGGGAGGGAAGTTCCCCCGGCGGAATCGCTCCGCCGGAGGGAAAAAGTGCTCCTGCCCAAGTTCCGCCTCGAAGCGGTGGCGCTTCGTCCCAAAAGTCCTCCTCTTAATTTTTTTAGGCTTTTTGGGAATTTATACCAGAAGATGGGCACCGGAAGCGGGCCAGGCTGGGCACAACCCATCAGGGCGCGCCAGGGGGGCCTCGCGCGCCCTGGTGGGTTGTGCCCACCTGGGGACCCTCCTCTGGTAGTTTTCAGCTCCAGTAATTTTTATTAAATACAAAAATAATCTCCGTAAATTTTCAGCGTCATTGGAGTTGTGCAGAATAGGTATCTCTGACGTGCTTTTCTTGGGTCCAGAATTCCAGCTGTTGGTATTCTCCCTCTTTGTGTAAACCTTGCATATTATGAGAGAAAAGGCATTAGAATTACTCCCCAAAGCATTATCATTCAACAAAACAAAGTAAATAACAGTAGGAAATCATGATGCAAAATGGACGTATCAACTCCCCCAAGCTTAGACCTCGCTTGTCCTCAAGCGAAAGTCGCTATTGAAAAGCATGTGCACATGGTTTGAGAGAGACGTGTCGATAAAAACAAAATACGGACATAGAAGCATCATTCTTATTAACATAACAGCAACAAACTCTAACATAATAACTTATTTCAATACATTTTTATCATAAGGCTTCTCATGAACAAGTAACAATTCATCACAACATAGAAGTATGAAGCATAAACCTTATTGGAAACCAACAAACTATGTTCTCAGTCAACTTTGCAACTACAATTCATCATATTTTCAGGAAGGGTCTCATGTCGGAGCCTTTTGGCAAGTCCACATACTCAACTATCATTTAGTCTTCTATGATTGCTAACGCTCACGGCATACCATGAACAAAAAGTTTCAACCGGACACGTAGGAAGATAGGGGCTTATAGTTTTGCCTCCCAACTTACTCACCTCAAGGGCGATGTCAACAATAATAACTCATGCCCACCCATATCCAACTGGATATATGCGCCTAGATCTTTCCTCACCACATGATGCTTGCAAAAGAAAAAGTAAAAAGGAATAGGGTAGAATACTTTGACTCTTGCATAAAAGTAAGTGCTTAAAAGTAAAAGATAGGCCCTTTGCAGAGGGAAGCAGAGGTTGTCATGCGCTTATTGATTTGTATGCCCAATCCCTTAATGTAAAAGAACATCACGCTATATTGCCCCCTATGATAGCAACCTTTATTATGCAGTCCGTCGCTTTTATTACTTTGCCACTGAAAGTGCGTTATATCGACTAGAGGGGGGGTGAATAGGCGATTTTTACAAATTCATCACTGAGGAATTTCAACTTGAGGAATTTGAAATGTGATGAATGACTAGCAGCGGAATAACTACTCAAGTGCATGAGAAACATAGCCGTAGCATAGTCAACATGATGAAATAAAGCATGCACAGATTACAGGTAGCGTGATACAGGATAAGCAGGTGAGGAACATGGTAGCTTGAAGAATTTGAGGTGAGAAATTTGAGAAAGTCTTCAGTCAAATTCTTCAAACAGTAACGATCAATTTGATCAACAAGTAAACGAGGAAATGATAGGATTGAGGAAATGGAACCAGGTAGCTCGATGAAGACAATGGTTTGATGACCCAGTTCCAACTGTTGTGATAGTCGTACGTCTGGTTAGGAGCGGCCTGGTATTTAAACCAGAGGACACACAGTCCTTACCGTATTCCCCTTGAGCTAAGGTCACAACGACCTCGCCCAACACTCGTGGTAAGTCTTCAGGGTAGACTTCCAAAACCCTCACAAACTGGTCACCCGGCGATCCACAATTGACTGCTGGATGCTCTAGACCAAGGTCACTTCGTGATCCCCAATTGACTGCAGGATGCACTAGACCATGACGCCTAACCGTCTGGAAGATACACAGTCTTCAAAGGTAACAAGCGTTGGTTCCACACAGGAACAATTTCTTCAGTGATGCTCAATCACGTTGGGTTGGTGGTTTGGTTTTGGGGTTTTTCATCACTGATGATTTTCGCTCAAAGTCCTCGAGGAATGGGATGCTCTCAAATGACAAGTGTCAGTTCTCTCTCGGAGCAGCCAACCAACTAGTGGTTGTGGGGGGTGGCTATTTATAGCCAGAGTGCAACCTGACATGATAAGACATAAATGCCCCCAATGATATGACCGTTATGTGGATAGGATGATTGGGGACAGCTGGCGCTTAGCACAGCAACGGTCGGAATTTTGAACTATGAAAGTTCTCAGGCTTATCATATTCCTCACTTGTAGGCAATTCGCACTGGCGAAATCCTAACTCCTTAGTCAGACCAATTTCCTCAGAGACCAGAAGATCATCATCTCTGTCACTGAAGAACTTGACTGAACTGCAAGAGATTTCCAAAGGCTTCACTCGAAGGATTGGATAGGTTGAGGCTTTTGAGTTGAGCATCAGTTGGAAATTTTCCTTAGTATTACCTCGGCCCCCTTTAACAGTACGGTGTTTCTTATGACTCAAAGTAAGGAAATGAAACTATAAAAACAAAAGTCTTCACGCTTCATGGTCCTCGTTCATATCTTCAAGGTCACACCAACTTCTTCTTTTTCAAAGTCTTCAGGGAATACCAAAGTCTTCAGCAAAGTCTTCACCAAAGTCTTCAGTTGAAGGCATACATTTTTAAGGGTCGATTATCTCCGAATGTATCAAACTCCTCAGCGACTTATAGAGCCTGTGTACACTTACAAACGCATTAGTCCCTTAACCTATAAGTCTTCAATACACCAAAATCACTAAGGGGCACTAGATGCACTTACAATCTCCCCCTTTTTGGTGATTGATGACAAATAGGTTAAGTTTTCAACGGGGATAATAATATGAAGTGTAAGTACTGAGTTTGAGGAATTTGATTGCAAGATATAGAAGAACTCCCCCTGAAGATGTGCATATTTGAGGAATTTGCTTTGGACTGCAAATGCACACAGCAGGTTAAAAACATGGAGAACTCCCCCTATATCTTGTAATTCATACACGCATTTAACATATGTTATGAAGAATTTGAAATGCATGATGAAAATGGTGTCTGACAAAATTCGGCATGTATGCATTAAGGTACTTGATGGAATAAGCATGCGGAAAGCAGTTCAAAAACGTCAGACCACCATCGGACTTAAGTTTACAACTCAACCAACAAAAGCTTCAGAAGAGCGAGAGTTGTAACTTAAACAAAAAAACAGCCCATATATATAGACCCGCTTGAAGACTAACTCAAATTTTCTCCCCCTTTGTCATCGAAGACCAAAAGGGACGAAAAAGTGAGGACTAACGCCCCTGAAGAAATTCATCGTGAAGGTGATGGAGGAGCGCCAGCGTCGTCGGGGTTGTTCGTTGATGCAGGGCCCGCAGCAGTGTCGTCAATATCCTCAGCTTCATCCGCCTGGCGTGATGAAGAATATGAGCTTGTAACCAGCTGAGGAACTTGAACTTTCTTCCATTTCTTCCTTGGAGGGATGGACCAATCAAAGTCCTGCTGAAATTACATCTCCTTGAGTTCTTCAGGAGTCTTGAGGTGAGACAGGATGGCCCATGTGCGGTCGAAGACTTCATGAAGATAATAGTGGTTTTTCCTCACAGAGTTGTGCGTGACAGTCATGTCTTGAAGAAGTGAACCAAATTGACGCTTTACCCACTTGTGATTGCGATCAATCTTCTGATGAAGACTTAGAAGAAGCTCTCGATCAGTCATCACACGAGGGGCAGTATCTTGAGGATTTTGCGTTGAGGCTTTTGCAGCAGAATCTTGGGTAGCAGTGTCATCATTGGTGGAATAAGATGCAGCTTTACGAAACTGACCATCCAATGGACGAGTACCTTCATCAATGACAGCTTTGCCTTTTCCCGCAACTGAAGAAAATGAGTTCTTGAGGACTTCGATTGGAGGCAGAAAGCCAAAGTGATTCTGAAAGTCAGCCTTGAATGGAAGTGAAGACCTTGATCTGATGAATTTCATGACACAGGGAGCGTAAGGCTTCAATTCAAATGGGGCTGAAGCAGCATTGGCCAAAGTCCTCATGAAGAAATCATGGTAGTTGATGGGAATCCCATGAATGATGTTAAATAGCATGTTCTTCATGATTCCCTCCACTTCTTCTTCTTCAGAGTTGTGGCCCTTCTGAGGACTGAGGGTTTTGGTCAGAATACGATAGACTGTCCTGGGCACATAGAGCAAATCCTTCACAAGGAAGTCCTTTGAGGTTGTCCAGGAGCCAATGGCTTCATCGGCACTTGCATCATGTGATTGGGCAGAGTAGGTTCATCAAACAGGCATCTTGCTCCTTCTGAGGGAATTGGTATTGGGACTGATCGTAGTAGTTCAGAGGCTGGAGCAGTGTAGTGAGTGGATCCAGTCATCCAGTCCAAGACCCAAGAATTAACATCAGAGGCATCACCTGTGATGTGCAAGGTGGCATAGAGTTGAAGAATCAGCTCTTCATTCCAATCGCATATGTCCGCACAGAATGGAAGAATTCCTGCATCATGAAGGACTGCGAGCACCGGTGTGAAGCATGGGATAGTTTCCATGTCCGCATGAGGAATTTGCTGATGCTCGAGGACTTTCTCCTTGTCAAATAGCACTGATGCATAATAGTTCATCTGTGTGGGTGTCCAGAATCTGGTGCGACCGGCCCTTGTAGAGTCATAAGGATTTGGCCCATTGAAGAAGATGTGCTCGTTGAAGAAATTGGTCTTGATGAATTTGGGGCGCTTTGAGCTTTTGAAGGGCATCTTGGGCTTCGGCTGAAGGTTTGGCTTGAAGTGGCCCATAATTTCCTTCGGCATAGGAGTAACTTCTTCAAACTGAGGAATTTGAACAGCGGTTTCCTCAGTTGCAGTTGGAGCAGCAATTTCTTCAGCTGATGCAGCTAGAATATCTTCAGGGACAGGTGCAGCCAAGACATCAGATCCTGTATGAATTTCTTCAGTCTGGGCTGGAGACTGAGGAATTTGAGTGAGGGGAGTGGTCATTGGTGAATTTGGGTGAGCAGCTTCCCAATATTCATCATTGATAAGAGGAGTTGTGTTTCCAATGTCTACATCCTCTTCCATTTCTTCAACGCCGGCCTCTTCAGCATTCAACTGAGGCTGGGGCGATGATACCAGTGGGGTTGAAGTATTTGCTTCAACATCAATTTCTTCATCAATCTGCTCTGAGGAAGCAGCAGAATGATGTTCTTCATGTTCATCATTTGGGATGACATAGTCAACACCAAATGGAACTAATTCATAGGCTGGCACGGAGGTAATGGGAGTTGCATCGATCGGGTCAGTTGAAGAACTTTGCAGTGTCTTCAATTTCTTCACCGCTGAGGAATCTGAAGTTGATGCTTTTCTCTTCTGTGCAGCCTTCTTCTCCACAGCCTTAGTTTTCTTCACTTCTGATGCAGAAGGAAGTTTGATGTTCTTCACCCTTGAGGATTTTGCAGTTTCAGCAGAGGGTGAAAGGGGAGCAGTTTCTTCAAGCACGACTGATGCAGTCGTCCTAGTGGTCTCAATTTCATCAGGCGCAGCAAAAGTTTCAGCTGGCCTGGCAGTTTCTTCAGGCGCAACAGTGGAGGTTGCCCTGACAGGTTCTTCAGCAGCCTGAATTTCTTCAGCTGCTCGTGCAGTTTCTTCAGCAGGCTGAGCAGATTATTCAGCCTGAGGAATTTGCGGTTGCAATTGAGCTGCAACCCTTGAGTTGTGTTCCTTAACTGCCGCTTGGGCTGCCCTGACAAATCTTACTTTGGTGCCCTTCCATTCAGCATCATACTTTGCTTATTCTTCAGTAAGGCAGCGAATCTCAAACTGAACTGTCATGAGTTGATTGGGAGTCAAATTCATCACATTGTTCCTTAGGAACTTTTCTTTTCTGGCCCTGCTTCTATTAGCTCTCTGAGCTTGATCTCTCTTCCATTTTTCTTCAGCAATGAAGTGTGTGAGGACATGGTCCACACCAAGAGGTAGGTTCAGTGAGGAAAGTGGAGTGCTGGGATCCTCATGCCATATGTCGATGAAGTTGAGGATCATCTTAGGATCCAGCATGAGAGGAACAGAGCTGCCCTTGGCTATTGCAGCTCTCTGCTGACTGTTTCTAATGATTTCTTCCAATTCTTCATTATCAGCCTGATCATCATCCTCAGATCCTGAGGGTACATTCACAACAGCTTGGCTATTGTGAGGACTTGGTCTCTGACCTCGTCCAGCAGTTCTCTTTATCTTCATCAAAGTAGGGCTTGTTGAAGACTGTGCTTGGGCTGAGGAACTTGCAGAGACCCCTGAAGCAATTGAGAAGCCAGTAGTCCTCTGGCATGTTGCAAGTTTTACAGGTGTTGAGGACTTTGCGGCAGCAGCTAATGATTGTGCAGCTACTGAAGGCATTGCAGTGGCCTTTGAAGAATTTGCATGAGGATTTTGCAGTGAGGACTTTGAAGTTGAGGTTTTTGACTTCACTGTAGACTTCTTCACCATCGATTTCTTCGTAGCACTATCAGAGGCTTCGGCAGAGGCAGCAGCAGCAGCAGAATCTTCATTGAATTTCTTCACAGCAGCTTTGGCAGTACTCTGAAGTTTTCGTTGATGCTTTGCCCATTCAGCTGAAAGTCTTCACCACGAGCAACGCTAGTGGGATCGACTTCTTGACCATCAGCCGGAGGAGCCCTTTTGCAAGGAGGTTTGAGGGCGAATTTCTTCATGTACTTGGGAGTGACATACGATAGTCTCTCCACTCATTCACCCACCTCCGTTCAATCCTTTGAATTCTGATTTTCCTCTATTCTTTTGTCTCTTTGCCATGAATGGCCTCATCTGGAGTACAGTAACCGGCATACAGAGGCTCAGGTATCTCAAAAGCAGTGTTCTGTTCAGCCTTCTTTCCACCCTTCTGAGGTCTTTTACCATCTGCCATTTTCTTCACTTGATAACTTTGAACTCTTGATGATTCTGAAGATGTATATAGTTTTTCCTCAAGAAACGCTGCAAATGAGTTAAGTTGATGAGAACCTAGTGATTCATCAGCAGACATTTTGTACCTGTGAACAGAGTATAGGTGCGAGGAATTTGAAGAGGTCATATGCGCTCTCAGAAATTTTTCAAAATACATCAAGTTGAGGATTTTGACCATAGATGTCTTGAGGAATTTCACTAAGTGTTCTTTGTCTTAGGTTCCAGAGTTGTGCGAATATGTTGATCCACACAATTGAGGAATCTTGAAGAAAATCATAACTTAGGAAAAAAACATCAAGGGATTGAAACATGTAAGGTGCTTAAGACGATGATTCTTGAAGAATAAACACTTTTGAGATTTTTGTGGAAGACATGAAGATCAAACAAGGGCAGTAAAATTAGATTTTATTTACCCTGATGAAGAACACGACGAACAGAGAGATGAAATCGGGGAAGTTCGTCCGTCCAGATCTCCCACGCCCTAGCTTGGCAGAGGAAGACATCTACAGCGGCGGCGGGATGAAGACTTCCGCGGCCGATGCGAGTACGGCGATGGCGAGGTCGAGGCAATGAAGCTTTTCCTCTCCGGCGGCAATGATTTTAGCGGCGGCGCTAGGTTTGAGCTCGGGAGAGATGGGAGTGAGGAGTAACTCGAGCACAGTGAAGGGAAGGGGGTATATATAGTGGCAGTAAGAACGAATCGGCCCGAAGATTTTGGACCAGATTGCCCCTGACCCTTGCTCTCCAAGCAACATGTGTCACCCATGTTCTGAGAAGTGGAGATAGTGGGGGATCATGGCTTATCCAGTCGTGGGAATCGGAACTGTTTGAGCGGGAAGCACTGAAAAAATTTGATAGTGAATTTTTTTTAAAGTTTCCGTTCGCAAATTCTTCAGCTGTCAAGGACACAGTGAAGACTTTGAACGAGTTTCAAAGTAGAACGCATATGAAGAATTTGTGAACAGACTGGGTTGAGTTTAGCATAGAGGGGGAACGGGTCCGATCACATTCACTTAGATGAAAATCAACTTGAAGAATTAGCAATAAGTGAATGCTGTTGAGGACATTGAAAACTCAAATATATATATAGTCAATGAAGAACACCAGTTTCATAGTTTGAAGAATTTGAAAAGTTGAGGAATTTGCAAACTTGAGGAATTTGAAAATTTGAAGAATTTGCAAAATGATGAAAAACTCAACTCTGAGGAATTTCAACTATTGTTGGTGGCGTGACCCACCGTATAAGAATGATGATTTCAGACACCGCGTACAATTGTCGTATGGTTTTGAGAATCAAGTTCTTCATTAATTTCTTCACACTTAGAGAGTTATTCTTCATTGATTGAAGAAAAACGTTACTTCGTGTGTTGCACATCAAAGTCATCAATTTTGCATAAGTGTTAGGATGTGTGTCTTCTCAAAGAACATTCGAAGATTCTAAGATATTTAGCTCACACCGCAACTTGCAAAATCTCTTTTCATCCAAGGGCTTAGTGAAGATATCGGCCAGTTGTTCTTCAGTGGGGATGTGGTTGATGGAGATGTCGCCCTTGAGTACATGATCTCGAAGAAAATGATGAAGAATCTGGACGTGCTTGGTCTTGGAGTGCTGAACTGGGTTGTAAGCAATCTTGATAGCGCTCTCGTTGTCGCAGTAGAGAGGCACATTCTTCACCTTGATGCCATAGTCCTTGAGGGTTTGCTTCATCCACAGCAACTGAGCGCAGCATGAACCAGCAGCAATGTACTCAGCTTCAGCAGTAGAAAGTGACACGCAGTTCTGCTTCTTCGAGGACCAACAGACTAAGGATCGTCCGAGGAAATGACATGTGCCTGAGGTTGACTTGCGATCCACACGATCTCCAGCATAGTCAGCATCTGAGTATCCGACGAGGTGAAGATTTGAGCCCTTGGGATACCATAATCCAAGCGTTGGTGTGTGAGCTAAGTATCGAAGAATATGTTTCACAGCCTTATGGTGTGATTCCTTCGGTGTTGCTTGGAATCGGGCACACATGCAAACACTCAGCATAATATCAGGCCTAGATGCACATAGATACAATAAAGAGCCAATCATGGAGTGGTATACCTTCTGATCGAAATCTTTACCATTTTCGTCAGTGCGGAGGTGGCCTTTTGAAGGCATTGGAGTTGTGATGCCTTTGCAGTCTTGCATGTCGAATTTCCTCAGAACATCCTTGAGGTATTTCTCTTGTGAGATGAAGATGCCATTGTCTTGCTGACGAATTTGAAGACCTAAGAAGAATTTCAACGATCCCATCATAGACATTTGATATTCTTCACTCATCATATAGGCAAATTCATCACTGTAACGTTTGTCAGTACAGCCAAAGATAATATCGTCTACATATATTTGGCATATGAACAGTTCATTGTCATAGGATTTAGTGAAAAGAGTTGGGTCGAGTGAACCGGGTTTGAAGCCTTTCTTCATGAGGAATTCCTTCAGAGTGTCATACCACGCCCGAGGGGCCTGCTTGAGGCCATAGAGGGCCTTGTTGAGTCTGAAGACTTTGTCAGGATGCTTAGGGTCTTCAAAACCTGGGGGTTGAGCAACATATACTTCTTCCTCAAGCTTACCATTGAGGAATGCACTTTTCACATCCATTTGATATAAAATGATATCATGATGGTTAGCATAAGCAAGCAATATGCGAATAGCTTCAAGTCTAGCAACATGTGCAAAAGTTTCATCAAAGTCAATTCCTTCAACCTGTGTGTAGCCTTGAGCTACAAGACGAGCCTTATTCCTTACCACAAGGCCATTTTCATCTTGCTTGTTGCGGTAGATCCACTTGGTACCTATGATGTTATGCTTGCGAGGATCTGGCCGATTGACAAGTTAGCACACGTTGTTGAGCTTGAATTGATGCAATTCCTCTTGCATAGCTTGAATCCACTCAGGCTCTTGGAAAGCTTCATCAACTTTGGTGGGCTCTATGATAGAGACAAAGGCAAAATGCCCACAAAAGTTAGTCAAATGTGAAGCTCTTGAGCGAGTGAGAGGACCTGGTGCATTGATGTTGTCGATGATTTTGTCAATCTGCACTTCATTTGCAACTCTCGGATGAGCAGGTTGACGTGGCTGAGGATTTTCTTCAGCACCATTTTCTTCAGGTGTATCAGCATGAATGTCTTCATTGATTGGAATGACTTCCTCAGTAGGTTGAGGATTTTCTTCAGTGGGTACGACATCCTCAGTAGCTTTCAACTTAATGGATTCCTCAGGAGACTTTTCATCTAGCACAGAAGGCAGGTGCTCTCTTTGCGAGCCGTTAGTTTCATCGAACCGCACATCTACAGTTTCAACAACCTTTTGATGGTAGGAGTTGAAGACTCTGTAGGTGTGCGAGTCCTTTCCGTAACCAAGCATAAAACCTTCATGTGATTTAGGTGCAAATTTAGAACTGTGATGAGGATCTCTTATCCAGCATTTTGCACCGAAGACTTTGAGATAACTTACATTGGGTTTCTTGCCAGTCATGAGTTCATATGATGTCTTCTTAAGGAATTTGTGAAGATATACCCTGTTGATGATGTGGCATGCTGTATCAATTGCCTCAGGCCAGAAGCGACGAGGAGTCTTGTATTCATCAAGCATGGTGCGAGCCATCTCAACAAGAGTCATGTTCTTGCGCTCCACGACGCCGTTCTGCTGAGGAGTATATGGGGGCAGATAGCTCATGAGTAATACCAAGTTCATCAAGATATTCGTCAAGATTGGTGTTCTTGAACTCAGTCCCATTATCACTCCTGATATGCTTGATCTTGACGCCAAAGTTTGTTGAGGCCCTTGAAGCAAATCGTCTGAAGACATCCTGCACTTCAGATTTGTACAGAATAATATGCACCCAAGTGTAACGAGAGTAATCATCAACAATGACAAAGCCATACAAACATGAAGCATTTGTTAGTGTGGAATAATGAGTGGGGCCAAAGAGGTCCATGTGAAGCAATTCAAAAGGTCGAGTCGTGGTCATGATTGTCTTCGAGGGATGCTTGGATCTGGTCATCTTCCCAGACTCATAAGCACCACAGAGGTGATCCTTGAGGAATTTGACACCTTCAATGCCAATGACGTGCTTTTTCTTCACGAGCGTGTGCAAGTTCCTCATACCAGCATGTCCAAGTCGTCGATGCCACAGCCAGCCTTCTGAGGACTTTGCAAGTAGGCACATGGCAGGCTGAGGACCTGTAGAGAAATCAACAATATACAAGTCTCCTCTCCTAAAGCCTTCGGAGACTTTGGAATGGTCAGATTCCATGATGACAACACAACGATATTTTCCAAAGATGACAACCATATCAAGATCACAAAGCATTGAGACAGACATGAGGTTGAACCCGAGGGATTCGACAAGCATCACCTTGTCCATGTGTCGGTCCTTGGAGATTGCAACCTTACCTAGACCCAATACCTTGCTTTTTCCTTTGTCAGCGTAGGTGATATGCTTCAGATGAGATGGGGCAAGTGACATATTCATCAGTAGACTCTTGTCACCAGTCATGTGGTTGGTGCATCCACTGTCGAGGAACCACTCAGTAGCTTTTGGAGTTTCATCCTGCAGATGAATTAGTACAACTCACGAACTCATATGCTTCAGAGTGAAGAATATGACATCAAATTCATCAGGCAGAATTTCATCACACAACATAGTAAGTAAAGCAGTGTGAGGACGTGAGAAATGAGGAATTCATTTCTGCATGATTAGCTTGCGTCCTTTCAAGCATTTCCTCAGGTCTCCAGCAAATTCATCAGACGTTCAAGTTCGTCTGGAGACCTGACCCTGCATAAGAAGTTAGTTCAATTTCTTCACCACCCACATATGGAGGGGTGGCAAAGAGTTCATCATTCTGCGAGCTCCATATGAGAAGGGAGGCATTGAAGCTAGTGCACTCCGTTTCACAGGACTAGGGTTAGAGTACTCATATGAATAAGCAGAGAAATTCTTCGAGGACTTATGAACATAATGATTTGAAGAATAATGCACATATTCAGAACTCTTAGATTTTCCCTGCGAAACAGATGCATTAGCACGAGAATGATACTTTTGACCATTTGAGGAATTTGGTCCAAGTGAAGACTTTTGTCCATATGAGGAATTTGATCTGGGGTTCCTTTTCTTTATAGGTGGTGTTGTGAGGACATTCACTTGAAGATTTTCTAAGTAGCTCTTAGGAATCCAGATTTTCCTCATAGGTGAACCGTTCCTGCAGTTAGTTCCAACAAATCTGGCAAATACTTCACCTTTCTGATTTTTGAAGAATTTGTAGTTGGAGTCAAGTGACTCATCAGAGGAATATGAAGTTTGACAAGTAAAGCCAGATAAAGTGGATGGATCCACAGGAGGTCCTTTTGCAGCAACCCATGAGGTTTTGGGGTACTGCTCAGGTGTCCAGTAGGATCCATCAGCATTGAGTTTTCTCTCAAATGCAATACCCTCTTTCCTAGGGTTCCTGTTCAGAATCTGCTTTTTGAGCACATCGCAAAGGGTTTGATGCCCTTTGAGACTTTTGTACATGCCTGTCACATACAATTCCTTCAACCCTGCATTTTCGTCAGTGATACTTGTGGTATCCTCAGATGAGGAATTTGTGACCACGGGGATAGTTGAAGAATTTGCAGCAATAGAAGCATTTAAACATTCAGGTGAAGAATTAGCAGTTTCACGTTCGATGCATTTCAAAATGGTGGAACAAATTCTTCCTGAGCGGTACTGATCTATTGAGCCAGTAAGGAATCGTTTTCCCTTTGGAGATCCTCATGAGACACTCTTAGTTTCTCAAGATCTTGCTTTCTTTGAAGAAATTCATAAGAAAGCTTCTCATGGTCAACTAAGAGAGCATTATGATGACTCTGAAGGTTATCATACTTTGTCTGAAGACTTTTGAGATCATTAGACAGAGTTTGAGTCCGATCCACTTCCTCATTCAACAGATCATCGCTTTTGTCTAGCAGTTTCTGAAGCTTTTCAAGTGCACTTTGTTGCTTAGTGGCAATATTAGCAAGTTTGGCATAGCTAGGTTTCACATATTCATCAGATTCACCTTCACTTGATTCAGAAGAAGAGTGATGCTTGTGTACCTTGGAACCTTTTGCCATAAGACAAAGTGAAGAAGATGAACCAGGATCTGATTCCTGGGTTTTGAGGATTTTCTTGAGTTCGATGAACATGGGGTCTTGACGAGTGCGATAGCCTTCATTGACGTCCATGATCCTATCCCAGACGAGCTTGGCGTTTTGAAGATGACAGATGCCCTTGAACATGACGCTTGATAGGCTTGAGCAGATGATGTTCCTCGCCTGAGCATCAAGTTGAGTGTATTTTCGAATTTCCTCAGCATTTGCCATCTTGCAGAGTTCAGTCAGTCTAAGTTCAGTAACAGTCCATAGCTCACTGTTCATTGATTTGAGATGCTTCTTCATCAGAACCTTCCACCTAGAATATTCAATGTCATCAAGATTGGGACATTCTGTGAGTGACTTGATGCCTTTTGTCATGAAGCAGTAAGTGGGAGCATATT
Source organism: Elymus sibiricus (assembly GCA_039707655.1). NCBI lineage: Eukaryota > Viridiplantae > Streptophyta > Magnoliopsida > Poales > Poaceae > Elymus > Elymus sibiricus. Next base: position 441,821,480 of record CM077667.1, on the reverse strand, counting down.
CATCATTGTTGACGTCAGAGTCGTTGGAGTGGTCATTTTCTTCATCGTTAAAGATGGACTTGCTGACGAAAGCAGTGGCGAGAGCAAGGCTAGCAACACCAAAGTCAGACTCTTCCTCAGATTCTTCCTCTTCTTTATATTCTTCAGAGTCCATTTCCTTGCCAATGAAAGCCCGAGCCTTTCTGGAACCTTTCTTCTTGTGCGATGAGGACTTTGCAGATGAAGACTTTGAAGATTTCTTCTTTTTCTTAGAGTCGTCAGAACTGTCGTCCTTGTACTTCTTCTTCTTTGATTCTTTTTCCCAGAGAGGACAGTCAGAGATAAAGTGACCAGACTTCTTGCATTTGTGACAAGTTCTCTTCTTGTAGTCGCTTGAGGAATCTGATTTCCTCAAACCACTTTTTGATGAATTTCCAAATCGGCCTCTCCTTGAGAATTTCTGGAATTTCCTCACGAGCATTGTCAGCTCCTGACTCAGTTCTTCAGGATCACCAAGGCTACTATCAGAATCTTTGTCTTCGGATGAGGAAATTGCTTTTGCCTTCAGAGCACGAGATCTTCCATAGCTTGGTCCGTAGAGGTCTCTCTTCTCAGCTTGTTGGAATTCATGAGTATTGAGTCTCTCAAGTATATCAGCAGGATCAAGTGACTTGTAGTCTCCACGTTCTTGAATCATCAAAGCCAGTGTGTCGAATGAGGAATCAAGAGATCTTAGCAGTTTCTTCACAACTTCGTGGTCGGTGATGTCAGTGGCACCAAGAGCTTGAAGCTCGTTGGAGATATCAGTGAGATGGTCAAAAGTTTGCTGAACATTTTCATTGTCGAGTCTTTTGAATCGGTTGAAGAGATTGCGAAGGACATCAACACGGGAGTCACGTTGAGTGGAAACACCTTCGTTGACTTTGGATAGCCTATCCCAGATAAGCTTAGCAAACTCCAAAGCACTCACTCTGCCATACTGACCTTTGCTCAGATGACCACAGATGATATTCTTCGCTTGTGAATCAAGTTGCTTGAATCTCTTCACATCAGCAGCGTTGATCGTGGGAGTAACGGAGGGAACACCATTTTCCACAACATACCAGAGATCGTTGTCAATAGCCTCAAGATGCATACGCATCTTGTTCTTCCAGTAGGGATAGTGCAACCCATCGAAGGTAGGACATCCTGCGGAAACCTTGATCATACCTGCAGTCGACATAACTAGAACTCCAGGTGGTTAAACCAAAATCACACAGAACAAGGGAGTACCTTGCTCTGATACCAATTGAAAGTGCGTTATATCGACTAGAGGGGGGGTGAATAGGCGATTTTTACAAATTCATCACTGAGGAATTTCACCTTGAGGAATTTGAAATGTGATGAATAACTAGCAGCGGAATAAATACTCAAGTGCATGAGAAACATAGCAGTAGCATAGTCAACATGATGAAATAAAGCATGCACAGATTACAGGTAGCGTGATACAGGATAAGCAGGAGAGGAACAAGGTAGCTTGAAGAATTTGAGGTGAGGAATTTGAGAAAGTCTTCAGTCAAATTCTTCAAACAGTAACGATCAATTTCATCAACAAGTAAACGAGGAAATGATAGGGTTGAGGAAATGGAACTAGGTAGCTCGATGAAGACAATGGTTTGATGACCCAGTTCCAACTGCTGTGACAGTCGTACGTCTGGTTTGGAGCGGCCTGGTATTTAAACCAGAGGACACACAGTCCCAGGACACATAGTCCTTACCGTATTCTCCTTGAGCTAAGCTCACACAGACCTCGCCCAACACTTGTGGTAAGTCTTCAGGGTAGACTTCCAAAACCCTCACAAACTGGTCACCCGGCGATCCACAATTGACTGCTGGATGCTCTAGACCAAGGTCACTTCATGATCCCCAATTGACTGCAGGATGCACTAGACCATGACGCCTAACCGTCTGGAAGATACACAGTCTTCAAAGGTAACAAGTGTCGGTTCCTCATAGAAACAATTTCTTCAGTGATGCTCAATCACTTTGGGTTGGTGGTTTGGTTTTGGAGTTTTTCCTCACTGATGATTTTCGCTCAAAGTCCTCGAGGAATGGGATGCTCTCAAATGACAAGTGGCAGTTCTCTCTCGGAGCAGCCAACCAACTAGTGGTTGTGGGGGGTGGCTATTTATAGCCAGGGTGCAACCTGACATGATAAGACATAAATGCCCCCAATGATATGACCGTTATGTGGATAGGATGATTGGGGACAGCTGGCGCTTAGCACAGCAACGGTCGGAATTTCGAACTATGAAAGTCCTCACGCATATCATATTCCTCACTGTAGGCAATTCGCACGGGCGAAATCCTAACTCCTCAGTCAGACCAATTTCCTCAGAGACCAGAAGATCATCGTCTGTGTCACTGAAGAACTTGACTGAACTGCAAGAGATTTCCAAAGGCTTCACTCGAAGGATTGGATAGGTTGAGGCTTTTGAGTTGAGCATCAGTTGGAAATTTTCCTTAGTATTACCTCGGCCCCCTTTAACAGTACGGTGTTTCCTATGACTCAAAGAAAGGAAATGAAACTATAAAAACAAAAGTCTTCACGCTTCATGGTCCTCGTTCATATCTTCAAGGTCATACCAACTTCTTCTTTTTCAAAGTCTTCAGGGAATACCAAAGTCTTCAGCAAAGTCTTCACTAAAGTCTTCACCAAAGTCTTCAGTTGAAGACATACATTTTTAGGGGTCGATTATCTCCGAATGTATCAAACTCCTCAGCGACTTATAGAGCCTATGTACACTTACAAACGCATTAGTCCCTTAACCTATAAGTCTTCAATACACCAAAATCACTAAGGGGCACTAGATGCACTTACAATTACCCAGTTGCGAAGTGATGTTTGGATACACACAAAGAATTCATACAGTGTCAGGGAGTTGCATGATCTCATGATCTAAGGAACGGATTCTTGACATGAAGAAAGTTATAGCAATAGTTATAGCAATTAAACTAAGTGATACGATCATATGCTAAGCTTACAATTGGGTCTGTCCATCACATCATTCTTCTAATAATGTGATCCCGTTATCAATTGACAACTCATGTCTATGGTTAGAAAACCTTAACCATCTTTGATCAATGATCTAGTCTAGTAGACGCTCACTAGGGACACGGTATTCGTTTATATATCCACACATGTATTTATTTTTCAGTGAATACAATTCCGGTTAATAAACATTTATCATGACCAAGGAAATATGATAATGACATCTTTATTATTGCCACTAGGGCATATTTCCAATAGTATCCCACCTTCACTAGAATCAATAATCTAGTTTACAACGTAATGAATTGTAACAACCCAAGAGCAACATTCCTCTTATTGTCACCATTTCCACGAGACCAAGCTTGTATGACATTCTATGTTTGAATTGATTGGTGAATAATTGCAACATGCCATCCCTTTTATCATTTCATCATGGCATCATCTACTTTTGTTTATCATTGTATGATTGAGTGTGTGTGTGTGTTGTGGTGGACATGCCCGGACCGCTTCATATTCGTCTCATATTTGAACTAAATATGAGGGACGTCACACAGCCCGGGTATTTGAGGATGATTTAAAAAGCCTGTCTGAGTCGGCTTTTCACGATCCCCCTCGCGAAGACGGTTTGGGGTGGGTTGTAGATTTATTTATTTATTGTGCCTCATTCATATCATAAAGATCAAAGTACAAGTCACATAAAGACCGACATGACAAAACTGAAAAGATAGAAGAACATCTCTGAGTTTGACACCAATGTCCGTCACCTATATCCGGCACCACCACAGCAGCCACCGCAGAAAAGAATGACGAATCACCTCCTCACCTGAGCTCGACGCGGCTCCATCGCTGATATGCAACTTTGCGGACCTCCAAGGCGGCTCACCAAAAGTGAAGCCCTTGCCGTTGAACAAATCAGACCGGGGCAACACCCCGGACATGCCATCGAACTCCAAATATGGCACCCCACCATGACTAAGACGTCGAAGGAGGAAACCATACCTGCCATCCACGAAACACGAACCCAGCACACGTTCCGTCTTCCAGATGTCATCAATGCAGACCACAATCTGCATCCGCTCCTGGACTACCTCCCAAGCTCCGCGCCGACGCTGGAGCAAACGTCGTCGCAACAGCGGAGCCCGAGGACACAGGTCCACCACGAGGATGCCGCCGCCGCCACGTCATCCTTACTTGAACAGACTGATTTCCAAATCCATCCACAACCATAAGACCGATGGCCTCGTCAGGGAAGGATCCGAATAATCTTTATTTAACGTCGTCGGCGATCCCCCTCACCACCGGCGACCGAAGTCGCCGGCGAAGGAGAGCCGCCGAAAGACGGCGCTGAAAGATTGTCCTCTCCTGACGGCAGCTAGGGTTCCAGCCGGCTGGGGAAGAGAGGAAAACGGGATCGTTGGGTGGGTTGTAGATGTTCCGGGCCTCGGATGCAGCTCGGCGGCCTGCCGAAAAGAAACGCGCGTACACGTACGCGAGTACCTTTTCTGGCTACGCACATATGGCCGGTCGCCATGTCGATCGTCTCCGACACGAACGATGCTCCTTTGCAAGGACGGCCCGGGTCGGCCGGGCATGCAGCTCTGGAAAAATCAAGCTCGGCCGCCGCGGACGTGGCGTACCATGGTCCAGCCACGGCCGCACGCATGTGCAGGATCGCCCGACGAAACTTGGCGCAAGGCATGGGCATGTGCGCCCGCGTGGCAGTTTGGTTCGTTAGTTAGCTCCGCCGTGCCGATCGTGATGATCTCCGGAGATCCCCACCGAGGCATGGCCTAGCTTGATTATCACGAATTGGCCTGGCCGCCGTACCACGACCGACTAGTGCACGGCGCCATATATACATATCTAAAATAGTGAAAACACCCGAGTTTATATCAGATCTGGTGAGAGCTAGCACTCACCAACCTCTTGACTAACCAACCAGTCCTTCACCATATCCGCCTTCAGGCTGAAACTTTCTTCCTTAGAACATCTCTAGCAGACTTCGTATAAGTGGTTAAACCCATAAAATTTTTGCGTTTTACAGTTTTAGTCGAAAAAAGTGTCCAGAACAGAAACTGTCAAGTAGTCCAACCCGTAATTTTTTTTAAGGGGCACCGAAAATCCACACCCAAAAACCCTTATATTTGAAGGTTGGAAGGCCGAACCGAAGAGGCCGTCTACTGGTCAAACCTCGTCGGAGCAAACACGTCGCCACGGAGTTTGTCGGAATCCGCTCTAAACTTGCCGGAATTCATCACCGCACCCCGGAAAAGGTCGTTGGACGCCGCAATCGATCACCGCCGGTTCGAATTGGACGAGGTCGACCTCGTCGTGGCCTCCCATGACCTCAGCCTGGCCGCTGGAATCCTCCCGGCGCGGCCGCCAAAGGGGCACGGCTCGGCTGGCAACGGAGCAGGGCGTGGCCGGCAGGCGACGGAGCGTGGCGGGCGGGCTAGGCGCGCCAGTGTGGTGATGGGGCGCGGCCGGCGGGGACGGGGCGCGGCCGACAGACGATGGAGCACGGCCGACGGGCGACAGGGCATAGCCTACGGGGTTGGGCGCGGCCGGCGTGGCCGGCACGGCCGGCTGGGGGAAGGGGCGGCGGCCGCCGGACTGGAGGAAGGAGCTCTTTATCCCGGTTTTACTGTTTATTTTACAATTTTTGTTTGGTCGTAGTTAAAATAGACCTTTAAAATGCGGAAATGTGATTCGGCTCCCAGGACCATATGCTCTCGGGGCCCAAAAAAAAGAAATTTAGTGGAAACAAAATCTAGAAAAATTCTATGTGTAATTAGTCACATTCAAATGCTACGTGCAAATTTTGACGCAAAAATGTAAAGCATTTTGGCTTGTGCAAAGAAAACAAATTCCAACACCAAAAGTTACCTCGAAATGTCACCCTGATTTTTAAAAAAAAAATTTGCTGATGAAACACCGCCGTCCTGTTTCGCATGAAATTTGTCATGCATGCTTGCGATACTAACATAAACATCTACAAAAAATTTAAGAATTTTTCGGAAACATTTAGTATACCTTTTTACGTTACTGTTCACCCGGGAGCATATGCTCCCGGGAGCCAAAACATCGCTCCCCTTAAAATGCTTTTTTCGATCCTTATCTCAATTTTACAGTTTACAATTATACAGGATCTGCTAGGATGCTCTTACCACTCCTACCCTCCAGTTTCAGGCTTGGGACGGAACGAGCATGGAATGTTGAAACGGATCTGCAGTCACTTCGCCGTCTCAGCCAGGCCCAGCGCAGCTCTCGCACGCACGTCGGCGTCGCCGTCGCCGGTCGCCGAGTAAATTGCAGAAAACCACCACATTTGGGGACGTTAAAACAGGAAACCACCACCTTTCGTTTTTTTTTCAAAAAAACACCACGTTTGCGCTGACAGTTTTCAAAAAACACTGATAGAACGGTTTGGCGCGTCTGAGTGGAAAACTGACCGGTTGGGCCCGCTGTCAGGCGCCACGTGGACAGGGGGGACGGCAGCCGTGACGCGCGCCGTTAGACGGCGTCGGACAGAACTCGACGAGCCGGTCCAGCCCAACCCGTTCGACCATTCCCCCTCTCGCCTAGGTCTCTGCCTCCCGTTGCTCTCCCCCCGCTCATTTGTCGCCGCCGGCCACCGCCCGCCGCAGGAGACTCCCCGCCGCAGCCATGGTCTCCTGGAAGGACGGCGAAAGCAGTAGCGACAACTCTGTGTCCCCCCCTCTTCAACACGCACGTGGAGGAAACCTACGTGAGTATCATTTCTCCGCGACCTAGGGTTATGATTAGGGTTTTCTTCGATTTGAGCATTGTTTTCACCTATTTGATTGGGGATTTGAGCACTGTATCTAATATATTGCACTATTGTAGATCCCACAGACCAATGTTGACCTGGAGTGGTGCGGCATTGTTGCCGGAGGCCGTTGTGCTGTCACAACGCTCCTGTGCAGAGGGCTGTTGTCTTCCAAGGAATCAACACTGGACGTAGGTTTTATGGATGCTCTAATGAGGTTTGTGACAGATCCTATATTTGCAATTTACTCAGATGAAGATTATACAGGTCCACTATTTGGTGCTCAGTTAACTGAATATAGTTTGTTTATGTGTTAACTGAATATAGTTGTTGACTTAGTTATATAAAAATGTTGTTCTATGTGCTGTTATCAGGAAAGAATCTATTAGGTTTAATCAATATTTATCTAAATATAGGTGTTAACTGACTAATCTGAATGTGTTGTCCCTGATGTTAACTTTGTTGTTGTCTGAATTAATTATCTGGGATATGTATGCTAGTAAAAATATAATAAATATTTTCATTACAGGAAGGAGACAATTGTAGTCTGGTTCAGTGGATTGACCCTGAATGGCCAGAATCCATGAAAAATGCACTTCGTAAACTTTGGGATATGTATGAGCAGAGTACCAAAGAGAATGAAGCTAAACAAAACCTCATACTGAAGCTATCAGAAGAGAACAAGCTAATCCAGGAGAAGCACCAGAAACACATCAAGGAAACAAGCAATTTTTTCACAACAATTCACAAGAATGTGATGAGGGAGAATTACCAAAAGATTATGCAGGATGGTGATGTAGAAAGTGTTGTAGTTCAAGCCCAAGAAGAAAGTGCTAAGCTTGAGAAAGAAAATATGGTACTTAAGACAGCACTCCAAGTCATCAAGCAGAGCAATGATGAACTGATTAGCAATTGGAAAAAGGCTGTAGCAGATCAAGGTTTGGAACACGTGAAGGAAGAGAAGAAAAGACTTGAGTTCATCATAGCTGATTTGCTTAAGGCTGGGGAGGAGAACAAGATGAAGATAAGGAAAATCGGTGAAATTTGCAATGAGTAAATTTATGGTGTTTGTTGGTATTATGTATTGTGGCTTGCTGGATGTTATTTGTTGAACTATGTATGACCAGGAGACTATTGTGGTCCTATCTGAACCTAAGTATTATGATGTTTTAAGTTGTAATGGAATATTTTGTTTTAATGGAATATTTTGATAATATGCATTGTGATCCAAATTTATGATATTGATTCCTTATGGTGATGACATGATCTGTTCAAGTATGTATGATATGCTTCAACCATTGAACATATTGAACACAAAGATCACATTAAACAGCAAGTACATAGTTCCACAAAGATCACATTAAACAGCAAGTACATAGTATATAGTTCCACAAAGATTATAGCAAGTTTAGCATAGCAAGATCAAATTATACAGCAAGTACATAGTTCCACAAAGCTTGCCAACATCACATCAAGCACATAGTTCTTTCCAAAATGGTAGTTCCCAACACCACACAGCAACTAGAACAGCCAGCCTAATTACCACTAGCATAAAAGTAATCCCTAAATTTGCTTGGCTGCTTCCTCACCCTTGAAGAACTAGATGCACCAATAGTAGCAGCCCTTGGAGGAGCAAATGAAGACCTAGCTCTTGATGCACTGGATCCAGCTCTTGAAGCAGCAAAGGAAGCAGCAGTGGATTTGGCTCTTGCAGCAGCTGTTGCTGCAGGTCTTGTACCAGATGATGTAGTTGCTGATGCAGTAGGTCTTGGACCAGATGAAGCAGCTATAGATGTAGCTTTGCCAGCAGATGTTGGAGCAGCTGTTGCTGCAGGTTCAGGTGCAGCTCTTCTACCAGATGATGCTCTTGGAGCTCTAGCAGGAGGTGCAGGGGCAAATCTTGTTTCCTGAAACAATATTTTAACACAACAAAGTTGTTTAGTGAAATTTTGAAGATAAATATGAAGAAAAAGCTATTAATTTGAGGACCTTATGCTTGTTCTTCCTAGCTGCAAGGGCTGGCTTCAAAGGAACACCACAGTTTGTGTACATATGCCCTTGCCTCCCACAATTGCTGCAAGTTATTGTTCCAATTCTTGAAGTGTCCTTGGGTTTTGGTACTTCAAACTGACCCTTCCTTCTCTGAGTCTGCTTTCTGCCCTTCTTCTTATGGAACACAGGGGGGTCTATGTCTCTTGTAGATGTTCTTGTCCATAGGTCAGGTCCAGGAACAGGGTAGATCATTGGTTTGTAAGCTTCTAAGTACATAGGCTTCTTGAAGAACTGATGGACAAAATCTTCAGGCTGCTGTTTTGATTTGTAGATGGCAGAGATAGCATGGTTACATGGTACACCTCTCATGTCCCACTTTCTGTAGCCACATGTCCAGTTCTTCAAGTTTACTGCATATGATTTCTCACCACTGTTCACTTGATAAAGATCTGGCCCAGCCATCATAGCTTTGCAATTCCTAGCCCATTCCTTTGACTCATCTATCATCTCTGTATATGTTGGGGTAATTGTCCATCTAGCACTCTCCCCCCAATTCTTTTTTCATTGAACTTCACCATTAATTTGGACCTAGCACCTTCAACCATTGTTTTAATGGGTTTGCCCCTAATATCCAATATCATCCTATTGAACACCTCACTTATGTTGTTCACTACTAAGTTAGTTTTACAGTTGGTGTCCATAGCATATCTAGCCCATGTTTCTACAGGTATTTTCTTAAGCCAGACCCAAGCATCCTCACTTTCCTTTCTTATTTCTTCCATTGCCTCATCAAACCCATACTTTGTGTAAGAATAAGCTGTTGCATCCATATATTGCTTAAGTTCTTCTCCTCTAAATCCAGCACTTTGGAAATTTCCATAAATATGCCTTAAACAGTATCTTTGAGGACAATTAAGAAATACTTGGTCAATGGCATTAAGCAGACCCTGGTTACATTAAAGAAAGAATTTAAGTTTGGTGCATCTATGTTGTTCAACATAATGAATACAGTAAGGACAAAGAATTTAGAACATTAAATACCTTTTGCCTGTCTGAAATTATGGTGTAATTTCCAAATTGTCCTGATTCTCCACCAAGAGCTATCTTCAGTTGTGTTAAAAACCAACACCAAGTTGGAGTGTCCTCCTTCTCAACAACTCCAAAGGCCAGAGGGTATATATTATTGTTTCCATCTCTGCCAGTTGCAGCTAAGATTTGTTGACCTGTGTTTAGTTTCACAAAACACCCATCTAGACCTGGAATAAGTACAACGTAAGAAATGCAACAATGTTTATGTGAAAGACAAATTGCTATGGAGATAAACATACCAATGAAAGGTCTACATCCTTTAAGAAAATCATCCCTTTGTGCTGCAAGACAAATGAACAGTCTATGAAATCTGGGATTTTTGCTGGGATGCTCTTTGACAACTCTAGTTGTTACAATGCATCTGCTCCCAGGGTTTGTGTCCAAAACAGCTTGAAGATAGTCTCTAATCCTAGTGTATTGTGCCTCCTGATCACCCTGAACAACACTGAGAGCTTGCTGCCTTGCCCTGTATGCCATCATCTTACCAACCTCCACACCATACTTCTCCTTTGTCTTGTCTATGAGTGTCTGAATGCCTGCTTTAGGATCTGTCCTAAAGCATTCTTCAACTGCTTTGGCCACAAACCTAGCAGGAACCTTGCAATTCTCACCACTTGGAGCACATGTATGCTCTAATTGCAGCTTCCTAATAGAAAATGTTTTTTCTTGCCCAACTACAGATGCAACCATGTGAAAGGGGCAACCTTTGTCCACACAATCAACTATGATCCTATCTTTGTTGTTCCTGTGGTAATGGAAGTTCCTTCTCTGTGTCACATGCAAGTTAACCAATGCTCTTCTGAACTGGTAAACATCAACAAAACACATGTGCCAGCAAATTTGTTCCTGTGGCATAAGCCTATTTTCATCATACCATATCCTGGCTTTCTTCTTTTTTGCCCTGGACTTTCTACCAGATGAGGGACAATACAACACTACTTCTTCATCAGAATCATTTTGAAGGTCATCATCTATATCTTCATCAGATAAGGGAATGTAGTCTGCCTCAAGTTTGGCTTGTGAACTGCAGTGTGATCTACTTGTTGGACCTCTTCTAACAGGTAATTTCTCAACTGGTGCTGCTTCAACAAACCCCTCTTCTTCATCCTCCTCCTCAGCCTCACAGAACAAATCTTCTGGCTCTGAATCACCTTCATAAACCCTCTTCCTCTTGAGATCTTTTATTTTTTGGTGCAAATCTGCATCATCTTGCTACTCTTCCTCTATCTCCTCTTCAGAGCTATCCAAATCAATTTCTTCTGTCTCCATCAACTCATCCTCTTCCATTCTTTCTTCTACTTGTAGTACTGGAGTGTCATCAGCAAACTCATTAAGAAAATCATCTAACTCTTTCACACCAGCTATGTCCTTTCCCTTTTTAACATTGCAACTCTCCTGAGTGAAGAGATATTCTCCATAGGAGTCCTCTGTGTGAGCACAAACAACTGGAGCACACATATCTGCTTGATGTTCACTTGTCTGACTTTGGTAGAGCACACGTGCATCATCTATATTGTACACCTTTGGAGAACCAATCTCAGAAATTGGAATCTGCTTTTCACATCCATCTCCAATGTTGATTTGCAACTTTGCCATATCTGAGTCTCTTCCTTTCATTACTGTGATAGTAACACACCTCTTCTCCTCATACAATAACAACATTTCTTCTACATCTTCCTCAGATTTGATTAGCTGCATGCCTGCCATTCCTACACCCTCTTACTTCACATAGTACATGGAATCCTTTTGATCATAGCCCTCTATCCCAATAATAGCTAACACATTGATATATGTGATATCTGATTCACATAAGGTCCTTTCTAGATTGTCACAGCCTTGGAAATGAAACCTCATGTCCCATGGTTCATCATCATCCAAACTGCAAGTTCAGTTAACATTACTTTCAGTTAACACCAGATTCAGTGAATAGCAGTGTCAAATAACAGTAAATATCATTCATTCAGTTCAGTCAGCAAATAGTATAGCTACACTAGCAATATCACACAAATTGGACAACTACAATATCATATTCAAAAAGAAAAATATGAAATGGGGAAAGAAAAACACTCACTCCACGCCGCCCAGGCCGGATGTGAAGTGGTGGCTCTGCCCTGGATTGGCCTTCCAGACCTGGGCCAGTTTGGCGGCCGCACGTGCCTCAATGTCGTCGGAGCTCACGTTGAAGATGTTGCCATCCTCGCCGCGCACATCTCCGCCGACGCCAGCGGATCGAACGGCGCCAACCGTACCAGGGAGCACCGTCGGAGAGCGAGGAAGCACGGGGCGGCCAGCAGCATCGGCGATGGAGAGGTCACCGTCGTCCCTGCCGTCGCCGTCGACGCCGCCGCCGCCACCGCCGGTCGCCATGCGGGAAGTGAGCTAGGAGACGAGATGCGATTTGGGGGAACTGGCTGGGTCGGGCCGTTTCGCTAGGTCATGTGCGACGCCGTCTAACGGCGCGTCACGGGCGCCGTCATCCCCTGTCCACGTGGCGCCTGACAGCGGGCCCAACCGGTCAGTTTTCCACTCAGACGCGCCAAACCGTTCTATCAGTGTTTTTTGAAAACTGTCAGCGCAAACGTGATGGTTTTTTGAAAAAAAAAACGAAAGGTGGTGGTTTTCTGGTTTAGCGTCCCCAAATGTGGTGGTTTTTTGCAATTTACTCCCAGTCGCCGCATGCATCCATCAGTCCGTGGCCAGCCAGGGCGCTGCTCCCAAAAGGCCAAAAGCTTTACACGACAAGGCCCTACAACCACATTAACTGGACAAAAACTGGACAAAAACTGTTACAACCACATTAAATGCAGACTACTCCCAAAGCATGAATCTCCACGACAACCCTAGCAGACGAACAAACACCCCCGACCTGCTACAAGTATAAACCATCGGACCATCGATCACAACATCACAATGGAACCGCCATAAAAAAGACATCGACAAAGACATCAGGCACGACAACCCGAAAAGAAGAGAACCATCCATCAAGCAATCGCAGATGCCTTTCCTTGTGGCGCCACTCTTCTTGCTTTCCCTCCCAAATCAATTCTCCTTCGAAATGACGGAAAGATGGCTAGCGCACAACCTCTTGCACTTGTCCCTGATTGCCTTCTCCTTCAGAAGGCAACCAACTGTCTCAGGCCGGCACAAGGTGGCAACAGAGTCCATATGGTGTGGGCTCGTTCGCGTGCCCATGGCGGTGCACTGGAGATGAGGACGCAGGCTGGGCGTGCGGTGGTGATGCAGGGCACGGGCTGCGGCTGGTGCGCGTAGGTGGCACATGCTAGAAATGCTAGTGTTCGAAAAATGAGAGATATCCCTGAAAGTGTTTGAATAGAGGAGATCCTACAACCTGAAAGTGTTTGATCTGGCTGGATGGTACCGAGGCGATTGAGTGGATCCACTGGTTCTCTTGTAGCAGGGGCAAGAGATTTAGGTGCAGCTGGATGTCCCAGTGTCCATTAAACTGCGTGGACACCGAGTTGACGTTATTTTTTACGAAGGTGAACAAGGTAGGGGAAGGTGTTCTTCAGTCTACCACTTCCGCTCTAGTCATCGTAGCAGAATGATATCTTGGTGCCATCACCCAACAGACATTTTGTTTTTTTTCGAAACCGAGGCAAAAGATTTGCCTCATATCTATTTACCTATTAATAAAGCAAGGTGATATTCTTGATTTCGTCCCGCATCTATTTCTATATTACGTGAAACATACGAGGTGGTACTAATTGGTAGAGGCATGTTTTTACATTAGGTGAAACATACGAGGTGGTACTAATTGATAGAGCCAAGTTTTGTATCGGTTGGGCCTCCGTTTCTTTTCTTGGGCCTGTATTTTTATTTTCTAAGAGGAACGATCAGTCCGGATTGCCTGGAAAAGAAACACCCATGCAGCCTTCATCTCCTCCTTCCCCCTGCCATCGCCACGAAGTCTTATTTTACCACGAACTCTCCTCAATCACGCGCCTATGATTTCGTACACAGACTCTTGGCCCGTTCCGTCAAAGGCTCCTATAAAAAAGGATTCCAATCCCTCGACCAAAACAATAGCTCAACTACAAGATTCGATTGCTCAACTCAAATCGAATCACGGCGGCACTACGACAAGTTGCCGGCCTGCAGTCCTGACGGGTTAAGATGCATCCGGTGTGCTCTCGCTGCATGCCGGCTCCGACGAGGTGGTTAAGGGAGCAGCGCTTCCGTGCTCGCGCTTGGCCTACCTAGAGTGGAGCAGGACGAGCGGGGCAGCGTTCCTGCGAAGTCGACTTTCCATACATGATGTGTGTGGTCACCAAGGTTAATTTGTTAGTCGTTCTTGGCTTGCCGGAAGATGGGCAACTCGATGCATCTTACTTTGATGTTAGGCATCACCAACGAAGACGTTGCCTGCTGATTTTTGCCGATGCTAAAAGTCCACCTTGATGATTGTTATAAATAGTATTGGCTGCTGTAACGTCGTACGAACTGCAGAAACGAAAGGAACTGATGGTGGCCGTTGCCGTGCTTGTGCCATGACTAGCATGGTTCCTTGCCTGCTTGGTCCTTGCCCTATGTCTACCTCCTCGCCATGCGCGCTTCAGCGCACGCCCGCTGTCGCTCATTGGCAGTCTACACCTCCTTGGCGACAGGCTGCACCGCTCGCTCGCCTCACTGGCCAGGATCCATTACGCTTCACTCATGCTCCTGTCTTGGTGCAGGCACCACAGTGATCAATGCGTCCGGTGCGCTCTTGCTGCATGCCTGCTCCGATGGCGTGGTCGAGGGTGCAGCGCTTCTGTGCTCACGCAGATCCGCGTTCAAGTCATGCGTCCAGTTTGCCGCCTTCCCTCGACGTCCACGACTCCGGGGATCTGTCGTGTTCTCGCCTCGCGTACGTTGTGTGGGATGGCCAGACTAGCCCTATGAAGAACCACTAAGCCACATCCTCCAAGCACTAAGCCACGACGAGATGTATGTGCATCTGATCTATTTTCTTCATAACTCATGAGTCAGTGTAGATGAGACAACATTACAGGACCATGGAATTACAAGTCAGTGCATGGAGGTTACGGCAAAAGTGGTGTGCTATAGTGTGATGATCAAACTCATTGCCTTGGAATTGATCACGTTTGTTGTGAATAGGTGGACAATGGTTCCTCAAAAAAAAGATGGACAATGCGACCCCGGTGGCAATGGTGGCGAAGATAAGAAGTGGCAACACAATTGGGGTGGTATGTGAGGATTTATTTCTCCCGTTGCAACGCACGGGCATGTTTGCTAGTATTAAATAAGAGAGGAATCAAGTTTGAAAGAATACAACATATCGCAACCCCAGTGCGGCATGGCAACTACTCGTGTACAAAAATATGCCCTAGCTCTTTAGCTCCCGCAGTAATCCATAGGTTTGCCTCAGCCATGACATTTTGCAGAAGGATGGGAGACGGCACACATTTGTGGCGCACACCCTGGCGTTCCTCTCATTCCAGAGAGTCCAAGAGACTAGCATGGTGAGGGAGGCCATCGCGCGCCTCTCCGGGTTCCGCATGTCCGTTCTTTTCTCCCACCACCGCAGGAGGGAGTCGTCGACGTGCCAATCAGAAGTGTCCATGTGTGCCAGACCGAGCCTATCAATCACCAACCGCCAGAGCCTAATGGAGAAGCGGCATTTGGCGAATAGGTGGATGCCCGTTTCTTGCTCCCTTTTGCATAGCTGACAGAGTCCACAGTTTTCCCAGCCGCGCCGCTCCAACCGGTCAGCAGTCTAAATCCGATCTTGCCAGGTCAGCCACGCAAAGAATTTGACCTTTGGGGGAGCCCAGGCTTTCCATACCATGGAGTGGATTGGCGAGTGTGTCATACCAAGGAATTGCGCTTTGTATGCCGAGGACGCCGAGTATACTCCGCCGATGGCGTGCTTCCAAACGATGTCGTCCTCAAGCTGATCGTCAAGATGAAAGTTGCTGACGAGGGCCCAGAGCGAGAAGAGCTCGTTGATATGGGCGGCAGAGACGACGGTGCCATGCTTGAAGTGGGCCATCCATGCATTTTCTTGGAATGCTTCACGAAGCTTCCATCTCTTCCTATTGGATGCCATAAAAATGAGCGGAGCAATATCCTTGGGCTTGCGGCCAAACAACCACGGGGAGTCCCAAAAAGGTGTTTTTGCACCATTCCTGACTGTGATTGTGGTGGAAGCATAGAAGAAGTCGAGGTCTTCATCGGTGCAAGGGTTACCCATCCCGATCCATGGTCTGCTAGGTTCCTTCCACTCGTACCAAAGCCATTGCCGTAATGCCCTAGCGAACTTGTCGGTGTTGAGGACACCGAGGCCACCATAGCACGTAGGCCTGCAGACCACCTCCCAGTTGACCTTGCATTTTGCCCCGGTTGTCTTGTCCGCGCCGGACCAGATGAAGGCCCTATCCAAGGTACAATAAGAGGTGTGATGGAGAAGACCGCTTGAGAGGAGATGACCAATCTGACAAGGGCAGTGCGACCGATGGTTGTGATTGTTTGCCCTTCCCAAGTTACCAATTTTCCAGCCGCCTTGTCTTCAAGATATTGAAAGTCAACTTTCCGGAGTTGCCTCACCGTGAGCGGCAGTCCCAAATATTTGATTGGGAACGTTGCAAGGGTGGCCGGAAAGCGCCCAAGAATAGGCCCCAGCTGAAGGTGGTTGCATCGAATGGGCGCAACCGAGCTCTTGTGGAAGTTGGTGCATAGGCATGTCACCTCACCAAAACCTTTTAGAATGAGAGCTATGTTGTCGATGTCCCTCTTAATTGGTGCCATGAAGATGGCCGCGTCGTCAGCGTATAATGAGGTTCTCATCCTGGCTCCCCGCCCGCGAATCTTGTGCAAAAGGCCTTTTCTGGTTGCGAGATCAAGGACTTGTTGAAGGGGGTCGATCGCAAGGACGAACAACAACGGCGAAATAGGGTCCCCTTGTCGAAACCCACGGTCATGTTTGATGGGGTTGCCAGGTAGCCCATTGAGGAGAACACGAGAAGAGGATGATGACAGCAAGGCAACGATCCAATTCCTGAATTTGGGGGGGGGGGGACCCTTTGCGTTGCAATAAATCGAGGAAGTACTCCCATTTGACTTAATCAAATGCTTTTTTGATGTCAAGCTTGAAGAGAAGCGAGGGAGTCTTGCGCTTGTGCAACCGGCGGGCGTAGTTACGAACAAACATGAAGTTGTCGTGGATACTCCTCTTCTTGATGAAAGCACTTTGGGCATTGGAAACGAGAGCGTCCATGTGGGGGGCAAGCCGCAAGGCAAGGATCTTGGCAATAATCTTGGCAACAGCATGCACGAGGCTAATAGGCATGTAGTCGGAGACTCCCTCTGCTCCCTCCTTCTTGGGAAAAAGCACCACATTGGCGGAGTTTAGCCATTGAAGGTGGTCAGTGTGGAGGGAGTCAAAGCTGTAGATAACGCGCATGAGATCAAGCTTGATGATATCCCAACATCTTTTGAAGAAGAGGCCCGTGAAGCCGTCAGGACCGGGAGCCTTGTCACCAGGCATTGCCTTGATGGCCAGGGGAACATCCTCCTCAGTGATTGGGTCCCCGAGCACCTGTAAATCATGAGGTTGGGTATCCAACTCGTCCCAGTTGAAATCAACATGACTCGTACTGCCTCTGCTCATAACCTCTGAGAAGTGGTTGTAGACTATCTCCTCTCTTTTTTCGTGCTCGGTGACCCAACCATTTTCATGTTTGATCTTGTGAATGTAATTCTTCCTTCGTCTAGCATTGATAAGCCGGTGGAAAAATTTCGTATTAGCATCACCGTCCTTGAGGTTTGCGACCCTAGCACATTGGCTCTTTCGTGCCCTTTGCAGGACCGCAAGGCTAATCAGCCGCCTCTTGAGCCTATTCCGCAGGTCCACCTCCTCTGCGGAAAGTGGTCTCTCCTCTTGCGCAATGTCCAGCCGAAGGATGGTCATGTTTGTCGCATGAAGCTGGACCTTGACCTTGGAGAAGAGTCGCCTGCTCCACACAGCGAGACGAAACGCAGTTTTTTTGAGCTTGTGGTGCATGATCTGATACGGTTCCGAGTGACACATCCTCTCGTTCCAGGCATTTTGAACCACCTCTTGGAACCCAGGCAAGGAAACCCATAAGTTCTCGAATTTGAAGGTACGGGGGCGTCTCGGACCCCTGTCATCGGCGAGTAACAGGGGGCAGTGGTCGGAGAGGGAGGTCGATAAGGCATGCAGCAGGTGTGTATTGTGATTTGTGTCCCACACGTCATTGCAGAAGAAGGAATCAAGCTTGCACAAGGTGGGATTGGCGCGCTCATTACTCCAAGTGAAGCGACTATTCTGGAGGTGGATCTCCTTGAGTTCACAAGACTGAAGCGTGGAACGAAAGTGGCTTATTCTGCTCATGTTGACGTGTCTATTATTTTTGTCCCTGGCCCTGTATATTTGGTTGAAATCCCCGGCGACCAACCAAGCCTCGGCTGTGAGAGGTTTGTGGTTTAACAGCTCAGAAAAGAAAGCATCTTTGAGCGACGATGCCGTGGGGCCATAGACCGAAGTGAGTTTGAAGGTGGAGCCTGAAGCACGGATGCGGAAAGAGGCCGATAGGCAGAATGCGGAGGCGACGAAGTTGGACGTATCCAACAGGCTCTCATCCCATAACATGAGGATTCCGCCCCTATTACCAGTAGCCGGCCTCTGAGCATAGCCCGACAGTCTGTTGCCCCCAAGGGACGCGGCGGTGAAGCGGTCGATATCACATAGCTTGGTCTCCTGGAGACACACGAGCTGGCACGAAGTCTCAGCGATTGTTGCCTTAACTGTGGCTCTCCGGCCAGGACAATTAAGTCCACGCACATTCCAGGTGATAACATTAATTGGTTGATCTGTCATTAATCACACAGATGACCCTTCAATCTCGGACGCGAACCAACTAAAGGCCAGGAGAGAAACTTGCCACACAAGCATAGATCAAACTTGAAGAGGGCGTGCTTCACTGTAAGTTTGAGGAGTACAGTATACCCAAACCAAGAAACATTATGGCGCCCGCGACCCTGCGCCCGCGGCCGGCGGCGCCGCACTGATCCCCTCTCTCGGGTCGTGATTCAATCCACCAAGACCAGATCCGGGCTGCCCTCTGGGTCCTCTCTCGACTGCACCTGTTCTCCTCTCCGAGCTCTCGTTGTGCTATCCATGGCCGCGTCCTCAACTCCGACTCCGTCGGCCGCCGCCGCCGCGCTCGCTGCGGCTGCTCCCGTACCTCCTTGCTCGCGGCCGCTGCTCCCTGCATGTAGGAACAGGGTGGAGAACGGAGGTCGCCGGACCCGCTCGCGCTCCCCGAAGGCTGCAACGACGACCTCACCGGCTGCAACAACGAGCCTTCCGGCTGCCACGCCCGCCGCCCTCGTCGCCCTTGATGGTGCCACCTCCAACCGGCTGCCGGGCCCCCCGGCTTCGATACCCACCAGCACCCCCACGCTCGATCCAGATCAGGTGGATCTGGATCCCGTCACTCGGTCACCTCAGGCTGTGACTGAGACGGCCTCTGTTGACGCAGCTTCAGCTCCTGTCGACGCTGCTACGTCGTCCCTGTTTGCTGTTGTGGGTGTGCCGTCCACGACTACCGCCGGTGCTGCTACTTCGTCGTGGAGCTCTCTTACCGATGACGAACAAGACGAGGAGGACGAGGTGCTGGCCCCACGGACGCCGCCGCCGGCTACCAAATCCTCAATTCCGGTTGCTCTGCCAGGCATGGCGTGTGATGCGGATTCGCGTGGAGGTTGGCAGAAGGTGTTGTCGCGGGGCAACGTGCAACGCCCGACGTCACTAGCCCCTGCATTGACTCCCCGTCCTGTTCCTGCTTGGCTTCATGGAAGATGTTACAGATGTCTCCTTCCCGGACACCGTGCAGCGGAGTGTCGAGATCCTTTTAGGTGTTCTCGATGCCTTGAGAATGGTCATCGGGCACGTGAGTGTCGCAATGCCTGGCGTCCTCTCAGCTTCCTGGGAAGCCCTACTCTGTCGACAGTGCCCCGCCTACCTATTGGGCACCAACAAGCTTCAGCTGCTCGCAAGGTCCAGAAAGAAGCCTCGCTCCTCTCGAAGACGTTTGGTTGTGATTCCTGGGCATCAATCGTTGCTGCTCCCGTTGGCTCTGCGGCCTCGATGGATATCCCGGTGCGGCCCGCCTTGGAGAAGCAGGCCGAGCTACTGCGCTCCCAGTTCCTTGGTATGGCTTCCTTCCGGCTGGAGGAGACGGTCCAGCCTCTGCGTGATGTCGTTGAATCCATGCAAGGTTGGATGCTGAGGATGGAGAACTTCATGGAGCGAGCTGAGGCTGCATTGGGCGCGGTCTCTCTGGCGTCGCCTGTGTTGCAGAATGCTCATGTGTTGCGTCCTTTGGTTGTGCCTGATGACAGCTTCGCGGTCGAGAGGGAAGCCGAGCTTCATGGTCGTTTCTCCCCTCGTGCTAGAACCAGCTCGCCGTCGTCAGCCGCTGAGAGACTGGACAATGATGTGGATGTGACTCATGTGCTGCAGATCATGCCTAAGCTTCGGGGCCTATGTGGGGGTCCATCTCTACGTCTGTCCGTCGAACAACTAAAGGTAGACCCCCCCTGAGATCTCGAGTGTGGCTTTATCACCAGCATCACCCCGAGAGTCTAGCTAGAAACTTGATGTCGAGGAGTATGGTGATTTGGACGTTGCAATCTCTTCCTCACCTAAGTCCATTGAGTGTCATGCATCAGCCAGCCTACCTCTCGGTGTCATGGAGCGCGAAGTCTTGGATGTTGCTGCCCTTCCCTCATTCACGACCATCGAGCAAGTGATGCCTGTGACTAGCATGACCATTGAGCCAAGTGTGTTGGCACCTACTCCAAATCCAAATGCTCTCTTCGCGAAGGAACTTTGTGACTTGCTGGCCAGTGTGGAGGTTGCTAGGCCTGGTTTGGGCAGGTCGATTGCTTGCCTCTTGACGGGGACGCCAATAAGGGATAAACAAAAGAAGGTAGGCAAAGGAAAGAGTGGCGCCACAAGCAAGGCGTCTTTGGCTGCTTGATGGATGACCTTCGCTCTCTCGGCCCAATCCTCTCATTGTGGTTTGAGAGGTGCCTGATATCTTGTGTCGAGGTGTTCTTGTCAGGGGTCTCTTGGCGTAGTAGCAATGTTGGAGGTCATGGATGTTGTGCATTCGGAGAATACGAGGGTGGTCGCATGTGCGCTTGTGGGGTTTATTGCCATGTGAGTAGTTAGTCCGTGCTTTGTTTGTATTGGTTTTCGCCCGGTTTTCCGTAAATTAACTGGGCAATTTCTTCTTCTTAATTAATCGATGAGGCAAAAATTTTGCCTCCGTTTCGAAAAAAAAAACTTGAAGAGTACAACAGGAGCACAACACACAGGTTTACAACAACCTGACAGGGAACTACCCTTACATGCAACTAGTAGATGGACTAACATGGGAACACGCTACCCAAGGACACACAGGAAGCATGAAGAGACTTAACTAAGCGCTCACATCCAGCGAGCTAACACTAGCATCAACTTCCACACTGTCCAGCGCCCCCGCTCCTCCATGACTGATCAGGGCGTCTTCAACTGTTGTGACAGCCCCGTTGTCGAGCTCAAAAAACTTGCGCATTGACACGATCACATCAGGAGAAAGCTGATCCTTGAACTTGACTGCGAACGCGTCGAGAATGGCCGTGGTGACATCCTCACCATCCCTGGTAATGCCTAGGCTGCGGCAAACCAGTTGCTCGGCCTTCTTGGCAGCCGGAGCTTTGGCCGCGAGCACTTCTGGCCGCCTAACCCGCTGGAGTGAGAGGCCTCCAGCCCTTGAGATCTTCACACCAGCAAGCGTTTTCCTGCGCGCCGCCGGCCTCTTGGGAGGGCTTAGGGTAGGCGGAGCAGGGGCAGCCGGGGCGGGCAACAAGGCCGGCTGCAGGGCGCAAAACAGCGGCTTGGGGAGGGCCAGCCCCATGCTGGGAACGAGGAGCTCAGCGAGACCCGCCGGCAGCCCCGCCTCATGAGCATGCAAACGAGGCCGAGGGGAGGCTGGAGAGCGCAGCAGGGGGCCGGTGCAGGGCAGAGGCGGCGTTGTTACCTCTACCACCAAGGGAATGGAGTGGCGCCAGATAGCTGTGTCGTTCATTCGCAAAAAAAGATAGTTGTGTCGTTATTACCAACAACCGTTGGGATCATCTGCTGACAACACTGTCGTGCAAACCAGTAGCAGGGTACCCGGAGATCCCTGACTCCAAGCCCACCATCAGGGAAGAGTGACAATGTCAGAGGTAGTTAAGCAGTTCCTTCCAATAAATCCTTGCCTTGCCATAGGAATTCCCCCAAGATCCGTTGCTTTGTTTTGAGTCAATAAAATTCAAGAGAGAGTCCATTTTAAACATTGCCTCGTAGAGGTTAGGTGAAACGAACCCCAAGCATATGCATATTATCACAGAGAGAGTGGGGTCATTTTCATTGAGCAGTCAAAAATTTGTCACGCGCGGAGACCAACAAACTAACATTACCTCGATATAATTTCCGTATACATGGGAAAATGTTTTATACACATGCCTATTTTGTTCACACACATTTCCCATTTTTTGTATATATCGGAAACATTTTATACACGCTTAACATTTTCCAAATACATAATTAAGATTTTTCAAAATATATATTTTATGTGTATTTTTTCATACACATTCACCGTTTTTTGGTATTTAACATATGATTAACATTCTTTTTTCAAATACAAGTACCTGAAACTTATTGCAAATACGTCTTAAACATTTTTGGGATGGTATGATGCATTGTTTAAAACTACGTAACATTTTTTTACATTGCATACATTTTTTTAAAATGTCACCAACATTATTTTGACCTGCATGAACATTTTTCAAATGCAACGTACATTTTTTAAATTACACACACACACACACACACACACACACACACACACACACACACATATATTTACAATATTCAAATATATTTTGAAATGACACATACTTTTTTTTGTAAAACTTTAATATTTTTTAAATATCAAAAACATCAAAATGTAAGTATAAACAGAAAAAAGAAGACAAATGGGCAGGCCGCGGAGGACAGGTGCGCGCCGTCGTCAACGCTGTCGCTCCTTGGCCCACCATTCAGACGAATCCAGGTTGACATGTGCCACGTCAGCATTTTTACGCCTCAAGCGATGCCAGGGTTCGACTTAGGCCGGGATTGCATGGTTCAGGGGGTAATCGACAGGGATTTCGACGTGGGGGTTCGTTGCGCCCAAACCCTACAAGTTCAAGTTCAAGGTTCAAAATGAACTTTTTCCCTAAAATCCATCCTTCTTCTTTACCCAAAAAAATGCAGGCCGTCCCCGTGTTCGCCACTGTACTGTTGCTCTGCGACGCCGCAGCGGCAAACGAACGCTCGACAACGAGCAGGCTTTCGGGCCTCGGATGCAGCAGGGCGCGGGCTGTCGAAGAGCAACGCGCGGGCAGAGGGATGGAGCTCGTGCCCCCCGAAAGCCACGGAGCCCCACGAACCACGTTCAAATCAAACCGGCCGTCCCCCCGGCCCGCGGTACACGTACGCGATACTTTTTCTGCCTCCGTTTGCCGTTCAGATCAGACCGGGCCCCCTGCAGAGGCCGTGCCGATCGTCTCCGACACGAGATGCTCCCTTCGCGAGCCCCCTTCACCATCTCTTCTTCAGGCTGAAACTTTCTTGATTACTACTCCTGCTCTCTAGTCTCAGGCTTGGGACGGAACGAGCACGGAGTGTTTGAACGGACCCGCAGTCACTTCGCCGTCTCAGCCCAGCCCAGCCCAGCGCAGCTCTCGCACGCACGTCGCCGTCGCCGTCGCCGGTCGCCGCATGCACCCATCAGTCCGTCGCCAGCCAGCGCGCCGCTCCCAAAAGGCCAAAAGCTTTACACGACAAGGCCCTGACGCTGACCATTCCGGCCAGATTCAGATGTGGCTTCTGACGACTGACAACGGCGACATGTGTAGTCTGTCCATAGCTTCATATGCTGCCCTATCCACAGCCGGCCCAAGCAGCTACTAGCAGCTCAAGAGTGTTGTCATCTCTTCCTGTCAACTCTTTTTTTTCTCTCAGTCCAACGCAAGGGGGTCTTGTCCAAAAGGAGGCCAGTTGTGCATGCCCATTGACCGCTCTTTTGTCTACGGCCCAGAGAATGGGGAACGGCCAGATTTCTGCAGTTAGCTGCACTGCAGCGTACTACATTTTCATCGTCCACAAGTTGCGGACACAGCGACGGGATTGTGCGCAGCCCCCCTGAGCTGCAGTCCAGACCAGTGAGTCTAGCCTGTGATCCACCTGACGGGATCCGATACAGTTAGTTAACTAACCAGGGAGATCCTCCCCCTTGTCCCCGGCTGATCATCGATCCGTGCTGGCTGTCACACGCATGTGCCACAGCCACACACAAATTCCTAGCAAGCCGTTGTTTAGGAGGATATTCCAGCTCAAGTGGCCAACATGGCATTCAGCAATTCCCCTGCCTGCAAGATGTTTGGCGCAATGCCCAATGCAGTTAATACTCCCCTCCAGAGGCCAGAAATCCGGCGCCACATGCCCTGCCATGTGCCACGATCTCCAGCATGTTACCCACATGCCCATGCTCGCCGTCGCCGAGACCGCCCCGAGCCCCCAAGATAGTAACCCCGAGCTCACTGTACACTACCTGAGACTGAGGGAATGAGATCCTCTACCGTGCCTCGTGGCACGGCAGGGTGCTACAGTGCCCTACCTTTGGGCCTTTATCAGCCGTCAGATCTAGTATGAATGTCTCAGATCTCTTGCTACAGAGAGCAAAACAGTGCATGCGCTACAGTTCAGGAACAGTGAACTTTAGCACGGTGTTCGAACAGTGAACTTGCTACCGTGCCCCCTGCCGTGCCTTCTGTTCCTTCCACTGCGCGAGCACTGTAGCACCATGCGGCACGGTAGAGGAGCCGGTTCCCTGACTGAGAGCCATCGGCCATGGCCTCTCCTCGTCAATACTCATGGTGAAAGTTGGCAGCATAGTATAGTACTCCGTAGTAGAAAGATGAGAAAAATACACACTCCTAGGATCGGAGCATATAGTAGTGTGATGGCCCGCGGAGGGATCAAGGCTGGATTGGTCCCCGGAGCTGCGAGATGGCGAACGCATTTACGCGCTCCAAGCAAGAGCAGGAGCGAGAGCGAGCGGGGAAAGAAGGTTCCTGGTTTAAAACACACCCCATGCCCAAGCCCAACTCACTTTCGTGTACAGCTCACTTTCCAGCGCGGTTGGGTTCGCTTCGCTAGCTAGCCAGCCAGCCTACGGTCTCCTGCCCGACTGCCTCCCCCCGCTCCCCCCCTCGCCAAACCGAGCTCCATCAACCATCATGCCGGCTCCGCTGTTGCATGGATCCATGGCGCTCCCCCACCCCCACGCCGCCGCCTATGTATAGTAGCCTTCCTCGCTAGTGCATCACCCATCCACCCCCTCGTGTCTCTCACTCGTCGGCAGCTCGTCGTAGCTGGTGGGTGGATAGGCAGGCGCGTTGGTCGACTCGGGTGAGGGAGGGACAGGATGCAGGACCTGTTCTCCGTCCCGTCTTGCTTCTCGTCCGGCGAGAAGCAGCTGCCGGACGCGCCGGCGTCGGCGTCGCCGGCGACCAGGTCGGGGCAGAGCGCGGTGACGCTGGTGTACCGCGCGGTGATCTCCGGGCAGAGCCGCCTGGTCACCGTCACGTGGTGCAGGAACCTGCTCGCCCACGGCATGCAGGTGTCCATCGAAGGGTCGTCCGACGGCGGCAAGGACAAGGGCAGCGGCGGCATCGAGGGCGGCGGCGGCGGCGGGGCCAAGAGCTGTAGCGCGTGCAAGGTGGAGATGCAGCCGTGGCACTTCTGGCGCAAGTACGGGGCGAAGCAGTTCCAGGTGGACGGGCGGGCCGTGGACGTGGTGTGGGACCTGCGGGCGGCGCGGTTCTCCGACGAGCCGGAGCCGGTGTCGGACTACTACGTGGCCGTGGTCTCCGGCGAGGAGGTGGTGCTCCTGCTCGGCAACCAGAACAAGGAGGCGTTCCGGCGGACGGGGTCGCGGCCCTCGCTGTCGCTGCGGGACGCGGCCATGGTGTGCAAGAAGGAGCACGTGTTCAGCAAGAAGCGGTTCCTGACCCGGGCCAGGTTCCACGACAAGGGCAAGCTGCACGACATCAGCATCGAGTGCAGCAGCGGCAACCTCGGCGGCGGCATGGACGTGGACATGGCCATCAAGATCGACGGCTGCGTCACCGTGCTCGTCAAGCACCTCCAGTGGAAGTTCAGGGGCAACGACTGCATCTCCATCAACAAGATGAAGGTGCAGGTCTACTGGGACGCCCACGACTGGCTCTTCGGCACCGGCATGCGCCAGGCCCTCTTCATCTTCAAGCCCCAGCCCCCCTCCCCCTCGCCGTCGCCCGACTTCGACGCCATCGACGCCGACGAGTTCTCCGATTTCTGCCTCTTTCTCTACGCATGGAAGATCGAATGAGCTAAGTTAGCTAGCTAGGTGCCCTACCTACATTCGTTTGTTACTGCCGCCGCATTACAGACCGGATGATGGGCATTTCACCATGCTATGAGCAACATACTGGTACCATGTAACGATGTGTGAGTGTAACAAGAGGGGGAGTGATTGTCTGCCTGTCTGATTGAGGTTGAGGTTGAGGCTGAGGCCATGCTTCTCTGTTCCATTGGGGATGCACATGGAGGATCGGAGTGGAGGGGCACAGGATAGTCCTGGGGATGAGGAGGAACAGCCTGGTCCTGATGGAGAAACATGCATGGAGATGGAGGGTGGCGACATGACAGGCAGAACGGCATATGGCCTTTCCCAATCAATCATGCATTCGTCCATCCATGCTGGTTTATCCAGGAAAACTCCAGCTAAGACAAGTAGAGAGCCGGTCCCTCCTCCCAACTCCCCTAACTCCTACTCTATCTTGGTAGTACTCTACCGAAAAGTCTAATGTGAGGACGAGCTCACATGCTCCCTTTGCTACAGTGCACACAAAAAAATATTTAAAATTTCAAAAAAATCTGAAATTTTTTGTCAAGAAACTTTGATGTTTTTTCTACATGCGTGCAAAATTTCGTGACAAAATGACATTCATGCAGGTCTCGGCAAAAAAAACAAAATCGATGCTCCAAAATGCTTTCAAAAACAGTTTTTTTGGAGCATGATTTTGTTTTTTTTGCCGGGACCTCCACAAATGTCATTTCATCACGAAAATTGGCACGCATGTAGAAAAAACATCAAAGTTTCTTGACAAAAAAATTCAGATTTTTTTGAACTTTTTAAATATATTTTTTGTGTGCACTGTAGCAACGGGTGCATGTGAGCCCGAGCTCACATGCTCTGCTTTCTTTCTTATCATCTTCTGCTCACTTGCTTTGACCGGCCTAACTAACAAACTCACATCCCTCTGCTTTGCTCCGTTCAAGAACAAGGAGGGCGGGTATGGACGAGGACACCAGATGCTAGTATGATACTAATAGCTGTATTTGGCTCAGCTGTAGTGTTGTTGATGGCGACTATTAGTCAAAGAGTGCACTGTTTTTCACCCAGGTTTTCAGTAATGGTCACATTTGGACCATGCAGCTTTGGTTATCCCCATGCCCAAGTTGAGATCTCAGGGATGTCCACTTGGCCAGTTTTAATACTCGCCAACAGATGCACATGAAAGGCTACCACAATGTTTCATACGGACTAAAAAAAAATTCTCCCTCCGTAAAAAAATATAAGAGCGTTTAGATCACTAAGTACTACCTCTGTAAACTAATATAAGACGTTTTAGAATACTATTTTAGTGATCTAAAACGTCTTATGTTAGTTTACGGAGGGAGTACATATATATAGGTTATACAGGGCTCAAGAGAGAAGAAAGTACAGTAGCTCCGTGGAGAACAGGTCAATCATGTGGTAGATACCTACCATCAGCTGAGAAGTTGACAAAGTTTTATCCATTCTAATTCTCATGCCTTCCCCATTGGCTGACAGCCATTGTTTAAATTAAACCAGGAATGCTATAGAATCTAGACGAAGAGAATTTGTAAGCGTCTTTGTTGTGTTGTACTAGTATAATTGTAAGCAACAGCATCCTACGCTCTCCTCACGACTCTAGTTTAAAATAGAATAAAATGGGGACTGCTTCGTTAGCAGATAGTCAAATATGCGAACATGGAAAAGTAAACTTGTTGACCAAACAGCCGATATGATGAATAGTTACAAAATGTTTCATACGGTGCTCTTTCCACATGAACTTAATACGAGGCCTCATACTTCATCGATAGACAACGCACGATACTTATCGAATTTGCGATGTATCAGTTGACCAAAATAAATAAAACTAACAAAAATATATTATTTTGGGCCAAAACCAAACCATTTTGCCAGCGATAATTTGTTTTTCCGATGAGGAGCTTCTTCTGAAGGCTTTCCACCAGATCTGCGTGCTGGTCACTAGTTAGCTGTGATGGGAACAAAAACAACTAAATTAGGGCTATACGGCGTAAAATAAATAGATTGCATTGGCATATGAACTGACTTCATAGCTTTGCTTACTAGTAAATAAGTTTATTTTCGGCCAAAACCAAAAAATTTGGCCAAGGAAAATTTGTTTTTCCCCTGAGGAGCTTCATCTGAAGGCTTTCCGCCATTTCCACGTGCCGGTCTCTGGTTAGCTGTGATGGAAACAAAGACAACCACATCAGAGCCACACCACACTAAAGAAGGTAATTGCATTGGCATATATATGAGCTGATTTTGAAGTTTCGCTTATTAGCTGCTAGCATAGTAAGTGTAGAAAGAGCAGTCAAAGCGTGAACTTGGCATAAGTTCAGTAATGCAAATATAATATTCAAAACAAGTGTTTGATTGTTTCAAGCAATGGTAGCTAGGACTTCTTCCTCTCGAAATCAAGGTAAAACCAGACAAATTTGGCGCTCTTGCAGATGTTGTATTTTATGGGGGGTCTGCCATTCAAACATAATGGAGGCATTAGAAATCTTACTTGAATTGGACTTTTTAGCATCTTGGGATGTCCCTGAATGCCTTTGCTCTGGAGGACTGTCCCCAGCACCTAGTTAATTTGAACAGCAGGATAAAATTGTGTCAGACCATTTCACAAAAAATGCATGAGTAATGTACTTGCAGAATATATATATATATATGAAGTTTCATCCGAGTTCAGATGCTGTAGGTGAAATGTTTAATAACTGAAGTTGCTAATAATGAGCAAAATCGAGTCTAATAGTATCGGCGGTAATACATCAATGATATTTATTATTTAGTTTCAGTAATAATAGGCAGGTTGCAAATTTATCTTAGACACGGATAAGTAGAGTAACTTAAGCAAAGAACTTTTAGAAAATAGGTGAGGAACCATGTGAAGATATTATGGAGAAAACCCACCATCTGTGGATGACTTTCTGTAGGTGTTCTTCAAGAACTCAACGAAAGAATGCTCATTGTGATCAAGCATCACTGGTCCAAAACAAGGTCAAGGTTTCCAATTGTTAATACTAACATGATTTTGCAACTTCTCTATATAGCTTCTTTGCAAATCAATGTCAGAAAAAGATGAGTAGATTACATTGTTGAAACAATTCATGCCGTTTATGCTCAGAGGAACCGAGCAAGAGCGATCGCACTGCCTCTGAATCTTTGTCTGAGCGCATCTTGGAGAGGTTGTTTGTATCTAACAGGATGCCTGCAAGCTGAGGGCAAACCCACAGGACATAATCAGGAATGCCAGTATAAATTACGCACAATGGTCGCTAGAGCAGGTTGAAAATACACCACCAACCAGAAGTTTCTTTATGTCCAGGCTCTGAAGTAGGGCATAAGCTTCTTCAGAATGGTCATTGGCGATGACAGTGCAAACTGAGCCCATCTAGGAGACAAAAACAAGCACGATTATTAAGTAAATGATGGAACCATATGAATTCTTCACCAGACAAACCGAAAGTACTTAGCACAAGTACACGATATTACCTCACCGTTTGATCTCAAGACATCTTGGCCCACCACCACCAGGCTGGCCCGCTGATCCATTATTAATCCCTCCATATCAACCTATAATTCAGTTCAGCCTCTCAAAGTCAGCATCATACATTAATACATTATACATCTGCTTTACCCAGGATGTATGCGCGGGAACAAGCCCTCGATAAGAAATACGGCGCATTGCTATCCTCGACATCTTATGCAGAAAAATAAATGTGGCAATACTCATGATGTCCCTCATTTGTTGCTGTGCATATTAACGGGGGCAACACATGAGGTACTACAGGCTAGCACCCAAACTCGCAATTGCACAAAGCATACATCGGTCATCGCCATTCACTCGAATGGAATGGCGGCCACATGGTACCAATCGAAATTAAGATCGCCCACATGGCAGGGCACACGACTGCGATGAATTGCTGTATATCCTGATCATCCTTGTCGCCTCTGCCCAAATTATGAACGCCCAATAACTCCGGAAGGGGACCTAGACAGTTGTCTGTCGGAGACGAATCCCGTGCTGGCCATCTAAGTACAATCAGGCACCATTGTTGCAAGGCATGGCCTACCTCGTCGGCGAAGAGCAGGGCCGAGGCGTCGACCCCGACGTGGTAGAGGAGCCAGGCCGCCTGCCTGCACCCCGCCATCCTGCTCCGGCGCATGTTCACCACCGGCACCGCCGCCGCCTGGCCGTCCCCCTTGCTCGACTGCATCCACGCGTAGCATATCGCCGCCACGATCGAGCTCACACCTGCTCGAAATCAGCACGGGAAATCGCAAGGGAGCGAGAAGTACATGGTGGTTAGATTCAGATTAGATAAAACCGGAAGACGAATCAATCTTACTTTTTGAGGCGTCGGAGAGCACGAGCTTCGTGGACCTCGAGCGGGAGGAGCGGTCCCCGGAGGACAGGTCGGCGACGGCGGCGCGCTGGCGGCGGAGGAAGACGTTGAGGCGCGCGACGCCGTCGTCGAAGCCGTCGACGGCGGGGGAGCCGGAGGCGGACGCGTGGCGGCGGTGGTGCAGGGGGCGCGGAGGCGCGGAGGCGTTGGGTGGAGAGTTGGACGCCGAGGAGGTGGTGCGGCGGAGGGAGGCGGAGGGGTCCGGGCCGGAGGGGCCGTGGAAGCGGGACTTGCGGCGGGAGGAGTGCGGGTTCGGCGGCAGAGACGGGGAGGGAGACGGCGGCGCCGAGGGGGTGGAGGTGTCGGAGCGCGGAGGCGAAGAGACGATGGACGCGCGCTGCAGGATCTCGTCGCCGATGCCGCCCGGCTGCCGGTGTCTGCACGCACACGCCGGGAGGAACAGAGTTTAGCGGCGCCCAGTGGGTGGCGAAGTTTTCCGGCGTGGTTTGAAACTGGGCCGCTCATTCACCATCATTGGGCTGGTAGTAATATGCTTTCGGCCTAGTTTGGCCCATTAAAGCCGAGCTACTTAATATGAAAATTCTCTTCTACAAAAACCTCTCAAAACGGATAGTTACAAAAAATATTAC
The DNA here is from genome assembly GCA_039707655.1 of Elymus sibiricus. Lineage (NCBI taxonomy): Eukaryota > Viridiplantae > Streptophyta > Magnoliopsida > Poales > Poaceae > Elymus > Elymus sibiricus. The sequence goes on along the minus strand of CM077667.1, from coordinate 441,790,098 downwards.
TAAATTTATGAAGATAAAAATACTAAATGTGAGATTTATTTTAGAGGGTATATTTTTTTAAATGTTAACTTCTATAGTATCCCTGACCAATATTATAGACAATTTAACAATATATACAATACTAAAGGCCAGTTCTTTTGTAGCTTATTTTGGGCGGGCTTCTAGAATAAGCTGGGTAGGGGGCAGCTTATTTCCACAGCTCCAAATAAGCTATAAAAAAACTGGCCTTAAATAAATACAATATGATGGATCTAACAGACTTTTTTGGTCTAATTGATGCTGATATTGTTTCTAAAAACTTAATCAAAGATAGAAATGTTTGGTTTTAAAAAATTGCACTTCATAAAAGAAAATTGGAGAGAGATATTTTTCGCATAGTGCTAGATAGTAGAAAATAAAACCGAAAACACCAAACCGAGGCTGAATTTGAAAACTTCCAAATCCGAAGTTTTTATTTTCAGTTTATTTAAACAAATACACATATATCTAGAGACATAATGTACTTTTGTGTAATTTTTCAGGTCGAAATACTTTTAAAATGTTAGCTACACAAAAAAGAAGAAGCGAATTTACGGTTTTTTAGCATGTGTAGCGCTCATCCTCAAAGACCATCAATTTTTTTCTGCAGCTTACAATTCAAAACATTTCATCCTAAAATTTTACACACATACACATTACGTCATGTATACTTTTTTTTGATTTTTTTTAAACCGAAATGTTTGATTTTTTTTTAAGGATGGAGCCTTGACTCCAAAATGCCCTACTCAAAGTAAACGTGTATAAGAAAATGAGCCGTAAGACGACGCGATGTTTTGCACCGAAAACAAACAGATCACAATGAATCAGTGGCGCTCGCATATGCACGAACGAAGTGATGCGATATACCTTCTCGCTGAACGTGACATGGGGTCCCGGCGGTCCAGAGCCGGCGAGGGCTCCGTGCCGTTGCCGCCGGCGAACTTGGGCACCTGCCTGGACGGCGAGCCCATCCTCCCCGGCGACCCGGACCCGACCATCATCCTCTTGGCCTCCTCCAGCCACTCCTGCGTCTGCTTGCTCGCGTTGCTGCCCCTGCTGCTGCCGCCACTACGGCCGCCTTCGCTTTCCGCTCTCTGCGGCTTCTTCTCCGACGACGGCTTCTTCTTGCTGCTGCTGCTGCTCTCGCCCGTGAGGTCGTACGCAGGGGAGCCGGCAGCGACGGCGCTGTGCTTCACGCCGACGGTACCGAAGAACCAGTCGTTCATGAAGTCCGTCAGGTCCGGCGTCCCGTCCACCTCCATGGCAGCTAGCCGACGACGGCGACGACTCCCGTGCGTACGTGTTCTTGCTCTTTTTTGTTGCTGGCACGGCTTCCGATTGGTAGATCGGGTGCGGTATTGTGTTTGTAGGGTTTGTTGATCGTGGAGTGATTAACTGGTAGGGTTTAATTTGCTGCGGAGAGCGCGTCAAGTAATCGACGACCGCGTGGCCGGCCGGCGGCCGGCGCGCGTCTGCCTTGTACCGTAGCGGCGAGTGATCATTCCGAGGGCTTCTTATATTTGGCAGATGGAGCTTGCTGAAGAGACAACGGGCGGGTTCCACGGTCGGCGCTGGTTTGGCTGTCTTTTTTCTTTTTTTGAGGGGAATGGCTTGGCTGTCTTTGCAAACGTGCCAGATTACTCAATACCTCATCGTCCACGGCACGCAGGCACTTCACTTTCTTTTCAGCACCCTCGGACCGAAATTACTTATCGGATAAATGAATATATCTAGATGTATTTTAATTTTAGATACATTTATTTTTATCCATTTTAGCGACAAGTAATTCCGGACGAAGGGAGTATTTCTTTTTTGCGAGAGCTATGTCTCCACCAAGCAAAAAAAAAAAAAGAAAAAAAAAAGAGAGAGAGCTATGTCTCCATCATAGTGATCGTAGCATAGTCTCGCTGCAGGTTTTCCCACCTGAGGATGCTGGGCCGGTTCATTTAGTTAGGTTTTTTTTTCGTTCTCTATGTTTTTTATGGAAGACGCTCGCTTGCTATTGGTTTTTTCAATCGTTATACTGGTTTTGGACCGGTTTTCTTTAGGTCTTTATCTTTTTTGTTTTGTTTTGTTTTTTACTGGTTTTCTCCGGTTTTTGTTTTTTCTTTGTTTTTCCACGATTTCCTTCGTTTCTTTCTCGGTTTCATTGATTTTTTTTCCATTCTTTTCTTCAGGCATTTTTTTTTCTTTCTCTAAGGTTTTCATAAACGATCTATCTCGCTGAAATTTACATAACAACAACCGTAGTACAAAGAGTTCCAGCTGGCATTTTTATCAGAAAAAAATAACCAACAACCATGCATGGTGATTTTACGAGAACATTTTTAGGAGCCGCCAGAAGACCCACGCTCCTCGCGTCTCTCCCTAGGGAGGCGCCAGGGGCACCCCACGCGCGCCGCCAACAACAGGATGCCGACCCCCCTCGCCGTCGCTGCCACCGGCCCTTGCCGTGGCGGTGGCGTCTCCCCTCGCCGCCGATGGTGACTTGGAGGTGGTGGAAGACGGAGTCCGTCGCTGGAGCTGCTGGGGCGGCGAGAGTCGACGCGTCGCCGATCTGCGACCAGGGCGGCGTCCCTGCGTTGGGGTGGTGGCTGAGACCTTCTCCGGCGGCGCCATGACCGGTGGCAGATGCAGGTTGTTGCGGTTGGTGTTAGACAAAACCTAGATCTGATCTGGGTGGATCTCCCGTGCCGCCTACCCAGCTCTTCTTCGCTGCGTGATAGGGCCGGTTCCGATGGAGGGTCGCCCCTGTGTTGTCGCCTCCTTCCCCGCTGATACGTATCCAACGTATCTATAACTTTTGCTTGTTCCATGATGTTATATTATCATTCTTGGATGTTTTACAATCATTTTATAACAACTTTATATCATTTTTTGGGACTAACCTATTGACATAGTGCCAAAGTGCCAGTTGCTATTTTTGCTTGTTTTTTACTTCGCAGAAAATCAATACCAAACGGAGTCCAATCGCGACGAAACTTTTTGAAGATTTTTTCTGGACCAGAAGACACCCAGTGGGCCAAACAACTGCCGGAGAGGTGGGTTGTGCCCTCCTCGGCCTCCTTTCGCACCGCCTCTGATGCCTATAAATTCTCAAATATTCGGAAAACCCTAGGGGAGTCGACGAAACACAATTCCAGCCGCCGCAAGTTCCAGAACCGCGAGATCCAATCTAAACACCATCACGGAGGGGTTCATCTTCTTCATAGGTGCCTCTCCGATGATGTGTGAGTAGTCCACCATAGACCTACGGGTCCGTAGGCAGTAGCTAGATGGCTTCTTCTCTCTCTCTTATGATTCTCAATACAATGGTCTCTTGGAGATCTATTGATGTAAACTTTTGCGGTGTGTTTGTTGGGATCCGATGAATTTTGAGTTCATGATCAGTTTCTATCCATGAATATTATTTGAGTCTTCTTTGATCTCTTATATGCATGCTTGCTTATAGCCTCGTATTTTTTCTTCGAATCTTTGGTTTAGTTAGGCCAACTAGATCGATTTTTCTTGCCATGGGAAGAGGTGCTTTGTGATGGGTTCGATCTTGCGGTGTTCTTTCCCAGTGACAGAAGGGGCAGCAAGACACGCATGTATCGTTGCTATTAAGGATAACAAGATGGGGTCTATTCCTACATGAATAGATCTTGTCTATATCATGTCATCGTTCTTATTGCATTACTCCGTTTTTCCATGAACTTAATACACTAGATGCATGCTGGATAGCGGTCGATGTGTGGAGTAATAGAGGTAGATGCAGGCAGGAGTCGGTCTATCTATCTTGGACGTGATGCCTATATAATGATCATTGCCTTGGATATCGTCATGACTATTCGATTTTCTATCAATTGCCCAACAGTAATTTGTTCACCCACTATGCGCTATACTCATGAGAGAAGCCACTAGTGAACCCTACGGCCCCCGGGTCTACTTTTCCATCATATTGCTTTCCGATCTACGTTTTTTCCACTCTTTGTTTTCAGATCTATACAACCAAAAACACAAAAATATATTGTTGCATATTTACTCTTTTTATTTGTGTTCTTGAGAGATCTATCTCTCCTATCTATCACTACCTAATCTATCTTATTACCGTAGAGAGATTGACAACCTCTCTTTCGCGTCGGGTTGCAAGTATTTGTTGTTTGTGTGCAGGTGCTGCTTATTGGGTGGTGGTGATCCTCCTACTGGTTCGATAACCTTGGTTTCATAACTGAGGGAAATACTTACCGTCGCTGTGCTGCATCATCCCTTCCTTTTTGGGGAAATACCGAAGCAGTCTCAAGCCACGTCACCCGCTGCTGGCCCATGGCAGCCGGTTGGGTTCGATACAGCAGATCATGCAGGGTGCCGGCCGGTGGCATGGGGGCTGCGGGCTCAGCCTGATTAAAGGGGGCGGTCCTAGGGTTCCTCAAGTGACAATATGAAGATCTACCTGACGCCTGTCCTCCTTGATCTGGCCGGAGTGTCGGGTTCCGGAAGGCTCCGCTGGCGAACTCCCATGGGCGCGTTATGCCTGGAGATTGCTGGATCGGGTGGGATTCGGTCGTGCCCACTGGTTCTCCGTTAAGGAGGGAGCGGTGTGAAGCTCTGCTATCTGTTGCCATCATGGGATATGTAGTTCCATGGTGAAGTCAGAGGCGGAGAATGTCATGACAGCCGAGATCGGAGGACTAGTAATGATGATTGGAGTCTTTGTGGCGATGAGGAACTTGCTTGGAGTTTTGGGTTTCGTAGCAACGGTATGTAAGTGGGGCGACAACACAGGTGAAGTTCAAAGTCTTACCTTTCACGATGAAAATCCAAGGTCTGGCCATAATTGGATGTGCCTGACAATGGCCTTGTTGAAGGCATTGTTTTGAGAGCGGGGATTGTCTTCAGGGTGAAAATCCAAGATCTATGATCGGCGATGACGGCGTTTGTGCACTGTTTCCTTCTTTGAGGCGTCACTTTTGGAGAACTTGGAATTCAGGTGTTGTTTTGGTGGTGGTTGTACTACTGATGACCCACAAGTATAGGGGATCTATCGTAGTCCTTTCGATAAGTAAGAGTGTCGAACCCAACGAGGAGCAGAAGGAAATGACAAGCGGTTTTCAGTAAGGTATTCTCTGCAAGCACTGAAATTATCGGTAACAGATAGTTTTGTGATAAGATAATTCGTAACGGGTAGCAAGTAACAAATGTAACAAAGGTGCAGCAAGGTGGCCCAATCCTTTTTGTAGCAAAGGACAAGCCTGGACAAACTCTTATATAAAGCAAAGCGCTCCCGAGGACACATGGGAATTTCTGTCAAGCTAGTTTTCATCATGCTCATATGATTCGCGTTCGTTACTTTGATAATTTGATATGTGGGTGGACCAGTGCTTGGGTGCTGTCCTTACTTGGACAAGCCTCCCACTTATGATTAACCTCTCTCGCAAGCATCCGCAACTACGAAAGAAGAATTAAATAAATCTAACCATATCATGAAACATGTGGATCCAAATCAGCCCCTTACGAAGCAACGCATAAACTAGGGTTTAAGCTTCTGTCACTCTAGCAACCCATCATCTACTTATTACTTCCCAATGCCTTCCTCTAGGCCCAAACAATGGTGAAGTGTCATGTAGTCGACGTTCACATAACACCACTAGAGGAGAGAGAACATACATCTCATCAAAATATCGAACGAATACCAAATTCACATGATTACTTATAACAAGACTTATCCCATGTCCTCAGGAACAAACGTAACTACTCACAAAGCATATTCATGTTCATAATCAGAGGAGTATTAATTATCATTAAGGATCTGAACATATGATCTTCCACCAAGTAAACCAACTAGCATCAACTATAAGGAGTAATCAACACTACTAGCAACCCACAGGTACCAATCTGAGGTTTGAGACAAAGATCGGATACAAGAGATGAACTAGGGTTTGGAGAGGAGATGGTGCTGGTGAAGATGTTGATGGAGATTGACCCCCTCTTGATGAGAGGATCGTTGGTGATGACGATGGCTTCGATTTCCCCCTCCAGGAGGGAAGTTTCCCCGGCAGAACAGCTCCGCCGGAGCTCTAGATTGGTTCTGCCCAAGTTCCGCCTCGAGACGGCGGCGCTTCGTCCCGAAAGCTCCCTTCTGATTTTTTTCAGGTCAAAACCCTCCATGTAGCAGAAGATGGGCACCGGAGGCCTGCCAGGGGGCCCACAAGCCACAGGGGCGCAGCGAGCTCCGCGTCGAAAAGCGAAGCGAGCCGCGCTAGCGCGCTACTCTTCCTTTATGAGCGAGGCGCCCTGGGGGGTAGGGCGCGCCCCCCAGGCTTGTGACCTCCTGGTGGGTCCCCTCTGGTATTTCTTTCGACCAATATTTTTTATATATTCCAAAATAATTCTCCGTAACTTTTCAGGACTTTTGGAGTTGTGCAGAATAGGTCTCTCATATTTGCTCCTTTTCCGGTCCAGAATTCCAGCTGCCTGCATTCTCCCTCTTCATGTAAACCTTGTAAAATAAGAGAGAAAAGGCATAAGTATTGTACCATAATGTGTAATAACATCCCATAATGCAATAAATATCAATATAAAAGCATGATGCAAAATGGACGTATCAACTACTACTGCAAGGACTGGAACTCTGTAGCGGGGCTTTTCTTTTTTTAGCTTCCTTTTCTTTTTTTTGGTTGTGTGCATCCGTAATACCATTAGCGTATTGTGTTGTTGCAGAGGTCGGGTGTAATTGGTATCTTCACGATATTAATATATTTCCTTTATTGAAAAATATAACTGGACATGATACAACATTTCACAACATGCCCTGGCAGCTTTGGTAGAGCATGCATGGTCATTTTGCTAGAACATTAATGGTAACTATGGGATAACTCAACTAAGCTATGAGAATTTTGAAAATGAAATATGTATATAATGACTGAAACAATTGTTTGATAACTACAATACAACTACCATGGTAATTTGATAGACTGTGTAGTGTCGGGGAAAATTTATCTACAAATGTGACCCTATTGTAGCAATAGGGTATCAAAAAGTAATGAAGAACATCTTGTCAAAATTGGTAAATTATTCAGGAAGTGGGGAGGGTTGGTGTTTGAAAAAAGGGTTAATTGGATCTATGCCACTTCAATTTTCACAGGTTGGAGATATGCCATTACAAAAACTGAACTTGGACACATGCCACTGCAACTTTTTTATACCTCTGTCTATGCCATTTTGTCAACTTAAAAGAATAACAGTTCAAATAATACATGTATTTCGGTGTGTACTCACGTATTTACCATACTACCCCTCTTTTCAACTTTCAGCAGCACGTTTGGGTCTTCCAGGCACCAAAACGTTCATTTAAAAAAAATAACACAAAATTCGAACTTCTCACTAAAAATTATAAAAATTACAGAAAATCATAAACACTATTATGACTGTATTGTTCAAATATGGAGTGACCCATTTCTGGGCACATATGAAGCCATAAATTGACATTTTAAGTCCTGTCTAGAAATTTATCAAGCCTTCAATAGAAACCCTTCAAGAACAAGGTTTAAGCTAAAAATATTCGTTGGCTCGAGCCTACAAATTTCATGCAAAAACAGCAAAGAGAAAAGGCTATTTGAATTAACATCCATGAAAAATTTCAGTCAACAGTCAACAAGTTTTCAGTACAAGGTTGGGGCATGAGGTTCAGGCATGAGGGATTCACTCGTACGACGAGTTGGGGCTCAGGGACTCCATGGATTCAGCAGCCGCAGCGGCTCGAATCAACAGCCGGAGCACCCGCCGCAATTCCAGCCGCAGCGGCGCGAGCCAGCAGCCGCGGCGCCCTCCTCCCGCCGCCTTGGGCCTCGGCGCCGTCACCCGCGCCTCCAGCCGCCGTCGCCCGCGTCTCCGGCCGCAGCAGCGCGAGCCAGCAGCCGCGGCGCCCGCCTCCCGCCGCCTTGGGCCCCGATGCGTCGAGCAAGCCGCCGTCGCCCGCGCACTAGGGTTCGAGTGTGTGAGTCGGGTGGATAAGGTTTGCGATGTGGTGTGTGCGGTGTATGTATGTGCGTGAGTCTGCTTGTGTCTCACAGGTATGTAAACGTATGTATGTGGCTATGTGCACACGTATAAGGGGAGGTATATGGCTTGGTATTGGAGATAATGGCATGGATAGAGATACGAAAAAGTTGCAGTGGCATATGTCCAAGTTCAGTTTTTGTAATGGCATATCTCCAACCTGTGAAAATTGGAGTGGCATAGATCCAATTAACCCTTGAAAAAAAACACCCCAAAAAATCAGTCGAAAACGCCACAAAAATCCATCCATAATCTGAGAAAAATTCCATCACCTCTAGCTCATCTAACGAAACCATGGGGCGCATTGTCGAAACACATCAGATGTAAGGTCGTATTTTGCCGGATTGAAATCCACCACACCTCCCTCCCACGTTGTAGACATCGTCCAAAATTGACCCCGCATGAACTAAAACCAATTGCGAATAGAGGGGGATTAAACCACACTTGAAATTTTAGGTTTGTCTTAAGTCAAACTTTTTTAAGTTTGACCAAGTCTATAAAAAATATTAACACATAGAACATCAAATTAGTCTCATGAGATTATTTATGAAATATATTTTTGCACTATGTGTATTTGGTGTCGTAGATTTTACCACATTTGTCTATAGAAATCAACAAACTTGAACAAGTTTGACTTAGAATAAACCTATAGCTTCAATTATTTTGGAACGTAAAGAATAAGTTATATCAATATTGATAGACAGTCAATACTGTATAGAATACAGTGATAGACAAGTGACAAAGCCGAGGGAAATGAAAAAAAAAAAGAAATGCACCAGCCGGGAACCCTATAGCTTCAATTATTTTGAAACGTAAAGAACGAAATGCACCAGCCGGGAATCGAACCCGGGTCTGTACCGTGGCAGGGTACTATTCTACCACTAGACCACTGGTGCCTTGATAAAATATTTCCAAGAACATTGTTGGTAACTATGGGATAACTGAACTAAGCCATGACAATTTTGAAATGAAAAAACTGTATGTAATGACTATGAAACAACTGTCTAATAACTGCAATAGAACTACCATGGTAATTTGATAGACTCTGTAGTGTCGGAGAAAATTAATCTACAAATGTGACCCTATTGCAGCAATAGTGTATCTAAAAATATTGAATCGACTCCAATACATCTAGTAAAAATTGGTACATCATTCAGGAAAGTGAAGAGGCTTGGTATTTGAGAAAAAACGCTACAAAAAATCCGTTGAAAACCACCACAAAAAATCCATCCCTAAATTTGGAAAAAAAATCATCATCTCTAGCTCACCTAACGAAAACACATGGGCACATTATCAACACGCGTCAGATGTAAGGTCGTATTTTGCCGGATTGAAACCCACCACACCTCCCTCAGACGTTGTAGAACATCAATCAAAATCGACCCCGCATGAACCAAAACCGATTGCGGATAGAGGGGGATTGAACTACACTTGAAATTATGGGTTTGTCCTAAGTCAAACTTATTTTAAGTTTGATCAAGTTTATAAAAAAATATTAACACATAGAACATCAAATTAGTCTCATAAGATTATTTATGAAATGTATTTTTACACTATGTGTATTTGGTGTTGAGGATTTTACCACATTTTTCTATAGAATTGGACAAACTTGAACACGTTTGACTTGGGATAAACCTATAACTTCAAATATTTGAATCAAAGGGAGTAAGTTACCCCCTCCTGTCCTTTTTACTCCGCGTCAAACTTTGCAAACTTTGACCGAATTTATATTAAAAAATATCAACATCTACAATACCAAATATATATACTATGAAACTATCTTTCATAATGAATCTAACAATATTGATTTGGTATTGTGAATATTAATACATTTTTCTATAAGTTTGGTCAAAGTAGAGATACTTTGACTTCGGACAAAACTTATATGCAGACTAAAAAGGACTGGAGGGAGTATATCGAACGGAGGGACAAGTGACAAGGCCCAAGTAAATAAATAAATAAGATCAAAATGACTAGCCAGGAAGTCTCATAAGATTATTTATGAAATATATTTTTGCACTATGTGTGTTTGGTGTTGTAGACTTTACCACTTTTCTCTATAGAATTGGACAAACTTAAAAAAACTTGATTAGGATAATTCTATAACTCCAGTTATTTTAAAACAAAGGGAGTAAGTTATATCAACAGTGACAAGGTCGAGAGAAATGAAAAAAATGCACCAGCCGGGAATAAATCTATAACTCCAATTATTTTAAAGGAAATCACTTAAATTCAACCGGATGATTTTCCGGAAAGATCAGTCGCGTCTCTGGCGAGACACGCGTCCTGGTCCCACTCCCACACACGTCGATGGCCCAGCCGGTCCTTATCGTGCTTTCCCCACCACTCATTCTTTCTTCCCCAAATTCAGCACTCAGCACATCCATGGACGCCAGCGATGCGAGTCCGTCGATTACTGCGAGCAGACGGCGACCACCCCATGCCTTCTTCCACTCCGGTGACGGAGTTGTTGCTACCGCGAGTAGGCGGCGCTGCGCTGCAATGGTGGGATGAACCCTTGCAGCAAGTAGGTTGCGGCCGGCCTCGCCGTACCGACCGGTTGTGGATCTCGCTGGAGCGGCAACGCTCGTGGTGCTGCAAAGAGATGTCCGTCGTGACGCGCTTGTCGGCGTACGACACCTATGGGATCGCGTGGATCCCTTTACGGTTCGGCAGGGAAAAGGGCTTGCACAAAGAGCGGATCTAACGATCAACACGGGGGATTTTTACCCAGGTTCGGGCCGCTGAGAAGCGTAAAACCCTACTCCTGCTTTGGTTGTATTGGATGTGTTTGAACTCTAGCCTCAGGAGCGCTTGCGATGAACAGTACGTTCGAGCAGCAGCTACGCATGCAGAATGGGCCAGAAGGTCCTCTCTTCTCCTCTCTCGTGCCCGAAGGGCCTCCTCTCTCATGCCCGAAGGCCTCCTCTGAGCTCCTCCCTCTGTAGCTATGCCTTGGGCCTCCTTTTATACGCCGAAGGGGTCACCAACAGTGGCGAAGTACAAGAGGTGTAAAGCTACTACAGTGTTATCATACCTAATACTGACGACTTAGGACAAACGCATTAAATGCTCTGTCTAGGTGTCCCTTAGCTTCTTGGGGACGGGAAAAGGGGTCGTCCCATCAGCACCGCTTAAGCCCATCCGTTGTTAGTGCCTGACACGCATCCAGGAGGACAAACCCCGTCTGACAGGCTGGTCGCTGCACTGGAGCGGTGGCAAGGTGGCGGGATCTTGCCGGGTGCGAATCTTGCCGGGTCTTCGCTAGCCATCCCGGCAAGCACCTTGCCGGGATTCCAGCCTTCGGTCTTCTGTGTTCTGATCATCGGCTTGAATGCCTTCTTGATAGTCTTTTGCTTGTTCCCTGTTGTCCTCCGGCAAGCATCTTGTCAGGAGTCCAACATCGGGTCTTCTCGGTGACATGCCTGGAGGTCTTCTCCCAGGAAGGCTCGCTTCCCGGAAATTCTATCCTGATCTTGCCGGCCTTTGAGCTTGCCGGTGATGCGTAGGCCTGTTCCCGGCAAGTAATCCTTGCCGGAAACCTGGGTCCTTGATGCGTCTCATAAGTGGATTTCTTCTCCGCCATGCCCTTCCCGCCTGGAGGCTGCAACTTGTCGGTGCGTGTCCAGGGGTAATGAACACCCCCTGTTCACTACACCGACAGCAGCCCCCGGGCCTGGGCCAGACAAGCGCGCACAGTGTTTGTCTGGGCTAGGCCCAAAAACATGCACCGGTACACGCGCGGCGAGAAGTAACCGTCACTCATGACTTTAACTGCACGCTGATGATGATGCAAGAGAACTCGCGGTTTGCCGAGCCTTGGGCTTGCTGGCAGCTGTTGGAAATATGCTCTAGAGGCAATAATAAATTGGTTATTATTATATTTCCTTGTTCATGATAATCGATTATTATCCATGCTATAATTGTATTGATTGGAAACTCAAATACATGTGTGGGTACATAGACAACACTGTGTCCCTAGTAAGCCTCTAGTTAACTAGCTCGTTGATCAAAAGATGGTGAAGGTTTCCTAGCCATGGACATGAGATGTCACTTGATAACGGGATCGCATCATTAGGAGAATGATGTGATGGACAAGACCCAAACTATAAACGTAGCATATGATCATGTCAGTTTATTGCTATTGTTTTCTGCATGTCAAGTATCTGTTCCTATGACCATGAGATCATGCAACTCACTGACACCGGAGGAATACCTTGTGTGTATCAAACGTCGCAACGTTACTGGGTGACTATAAAGATGCTCTACAGGTATCTCCGAGGGTGTCTGTTGGGTTGGCATGGATCAAGACTGGGATTTGTTACTCCGTGTGACGGAGAGGTATCTCAGGGCCCACTCGGTAATACAACATCACAATGAGCCTTGCAAGCAATGTGACTAAAGTGTTAGCCACGAGATCTTGTATTACGGACTGAGTAAAGAGACTTGCCGATAACGAGATTGAACTAGGTATAGAGATACCGACGATCGAATCTCGGGCAAGTAACATACCGAAGAACAAAGGGAACAGCATACGGGATTAACTGAATCCTTGACATAGAGGTTCGACCGATATAGATCTTCGTAGAATATGTAGGAACCAATATGGGCATCCAGGTCCCGCTATTGGTTATTGGCCGTAGAGGTGTCTCGGTCATGTCTACATAGTTCTCGAACCCGCAGGGTCTACACACTTAACGTTTGGTGACGATTAGTATAGTTGAGTTATTGTGTTGGTGACCGAAGGTTGTTCAGAGTCCCGGATAAAATCCCGGACATGACGAGGATCTCCGGAAGAGTCCGGAGGTAAAGATTGATATATGTGATAATAGTGTTTTGATCTCCGGAAGGGTTCCGGAATTCACCGGAAGGAGTTCCGGATGTTTACCGAAGTGTTCGGGTGCAGCAACACTTTATATGGGCCAAAGGGGTAAAGCCCACGAGGTATTGGAAAGTGCAGAAGGAAGTTTTGCTGCTGCCTTAAGCGGTACTACCGCTGGTAAGGCAGTACTACCGCGTAAGCGGTACTACCGCTTGTGTGAAGCGGTACTACCGCTCATGAGCGGTACTACCGCTTGTACGCGGTACTGCTGGAATCTGAGTGGGACTCTTTCCGTGCGGGCCAAACCGACCTTGTGCGGGCAAAACCGACCTTGTGGTGGCTTTCTCTCCAAGTTTAGACCCCAGGGCTCAACATATAAATAGAGGGGCAGGGCTAGCACACGGGATAGATCAAGATTTCCCAAGCTGTGTGCCGGCAACCCTAACCCTCTAGTTCCTCCCGTCATAATCTCCGTAGTGCTTGGCGAAGCCCTGCAGAGATTGTTCCTCACCACCATCACCACGCCGTCGTGCTGCCGGAACTCATCCACTACTTCACCATCGCTCGCTGGATCGAGGAGGTGAAGGCGTCATCAAGCCGTACGTGTGTTGAACGCGGAGGTGCCGTCCGTTCGGCGCTAGATCGTGTTTGGATTGAGGGACGACTTACGATTTGGATCGCGAAGACGTTCGACTACATCAACCGCGTTTCTTAACGCTTCCGCTTAGCGATCTACAAGGGTATGTAGATTCACTCTCCCTCTCGTAGATGCTCATCACCATGAATAGATCTTGCGTGTGCGTAGGAAAAAAAAATTGTTTCCCATGCGACGTTCCCCAACAGCAGCGTGGGCAAATAGAGCAGGACGGCAGCAGGAGTCGTGTGCCCGAAAGGGAGTGCCACACCGTGCGACGAAGAGCCAACCCCCGAGCCTTCCCCATAAAGGTTACTGCGGGTGCGGTGCTCGATTCATACAGTCATCCCTGCTGTCGCCGCCGTCTACTGCGAATGCCTCACTGCCGTCTTGCCGGCCTCCAGCACGGCGCCCTTGGCTTTCTCGGCTGCCGCGTGCCGCCGAGACTGAGGTACTTTTTGCATACCTGTTGCTACAATGGCGCATGTAAAGAAATAATTAATCTTAGTCAGGCCAATCTTTATGCATGCAAGACATGTTTCTTTATGCTAAATGAATGTCGCTTCCCTCTTGATTAATTCCGTCCTTGCATATATCTTATATCCTACGCTGTTTGGAAACCTTGCCGGTGCGCACGTTTGCCGCGAGCGCTAGGTGCGGGACTTTAGCAACCTGCTGGAAACGCCGTCGCCGGCAAGGCGACTTGCCGGGTCAGAACACGGCTGCTAAGCCTGCCGAGCGGACTCGAGGCGAAACTAGAGCGCGAGCTCACCACGACAAGGTTCCTTCGCGTGCAGATTGATGTACAAGGACAAAAAATCAATCAAGACGACCCATGCTTGCCGGAAAGCTTTTCGGTGCGCACGCTCCAGTCAGCAGCGCTTGGAGGAACGGGTCCTTAGCGGCTTGCCAGGAACGCCGCCTCCCAGAAAGGTTTACCTTCCCGGTGTCTGTGCAGCCGCCTAAGTTGTCGAGCGGACTCGAGACAACTAGGGGCGCTATTGGCCCCGGGAAGGCTCCTTCGCATGTAGGTGTAAGGAGCAAATGAGGACAGCAAAAGAAATGTAACTGTCACAAGTTTTTGTAACTTAGCTTTTCCTGTTGTTCATCTCGCCTAGTGAGGCCGCGCTCGTGGTGATGACCGGCAGCTCTCTAGAAGGTTACTCTCTAGGACGCTGCCAGCCCCCGAGCCCGCCTTCCATGCGTATACCTGCAACACTGATTGGACATGTAATGCCACGACAACATTTTAGCACAGCAAGTTAATTAGCTTCTGGCTATGATTAATTTGTTGAAATCTGACTTCTGTCGAATGTTCCCTTGCTTGCCGGAACACTTTCCGATGCGCACGATCCAGTCAGCAGCGCTTTGAGGAACGGGTCCTCAGCAGCTTGCCGGGAACGCCGCCTCCCGAAAAGGTTTACCTTCCCAGCTTTAGCGCAGCTGCTCACATCGCTGAGCGGACTCGAGGCGACTAGGAGCGCAACTAGCCCCGGGGAGGCTCCTCAGCATACGGGTTTACGCAGAAATCCGAAAAACTTATCGAGCCTTTTCCTTGAACAATTGCACTTTTGTACAATGAATCCCTACGCTTGCTGGAATACTCCCCGAATGCGCACGTTCTGGTCGATGGCGCTTAGGATCGGGTTCTGTCTAGCAGCCTATCGAGAACGCCGCCTTTTCAGGAGCTTAACGCTCTAGAGACAACCGCAGCTGCATCTGTGTTGTTGGGCGGACCCAGAACAACCAGGAGTGCAGAATGTTTCTAGAGCGCTCCCTTGCGCACAGGTTATACAAAACTACCATCAAGGATAAGGCTACACAACAAAAAGCAATCAAAGTTTTAGGACTTAGCTTTCTGTAAGTAGAGCGAAGTCGCCATGGACGATGAAGCTGATGCGCTGACCGCTAGATCAGGTTCGCGCAACCTTTCCCCCTACCTGGCGCGCCAAAGATGTCGGCGTACGACACCTATGGGATCGCGTGGATCCCTTTACGGTTCGGCAGGGAAAAGGGCTTGCACAAAGAGCGGATCTAACGATCAACACGGGGGGTTTTTACCCAGGTTCGGGCCGCTGAGAAGCGTAAAACCCTACTCCTGCTTTGGTTGTATTGGATGTGTTTGAACTCTAGCCTCAGGAGCGCTTGCGATGAACAGTACGTTCGAGCAGCAGCTACGCATGCAGAATGGGCCAGAAGGTCCTCTCTTCTCCTCTCTCGTGCCCGAAGGGCCTCCTCTCTCGTGCCCGAAGGCCTCCTCTGTAGCTACGCCTTGGGCCTCCTTTTATACGCCGAAGGGGTCACCAACAGTGGCGAAGTACAAGAGGTGTAAAGCTACTACAGTGTTATCATACCTAATACTGACGACTTAGGACAAACGCATTAAATGCTCTGTCTAGGTGTCCCTTAGCTTCTTGGGGACGGGAAAAGGGGCCGTCCCATCAGCACCGCTTAAGCCCATCCGCTGTTAGCGCCTGACACGCATCCAGGAGGACAAACCCCGTCTGACAGGCTGGTCGCTGCACTGGAGCGGTGGCAAGGTGGCGGGATCTTGCCGGGTGCGAATCTTGCCGGGTCTTCGCTAGCCATCCCGGCAAGCACCTTGCCGGGATTCCAGCCTTCGGTCTTCTGTGTTCTGATCATCGGCTTGAATGCCTTCTTGATAGTCTTGTGCTTGTTCCATGTTGTCCTCCGGCAAGCATCTTGTCGGGAGTCCAACATCGGGTCTTCTCGGTGACCTGCCTGGAGGTCTTCTCCCAGGAAGGCTCGCTTGCCGGTCTTTGAGCTTGCCGGTGATGCGTAGGCCTGTTCCCGGCAAGTAATCCTTGTCGGAAACCTGGGTCCTTGATGCGTCTCATAAGTGGATTTCTTCTCCGCCATGCCCTTCCCGCCTGGAGGCTGCAACTTGCCGGTGCGTGTCCAGGGGTAATGAACACCCCCTGTTCACTACACCGACAGCGCTCGTGGTGCTGCCGACGTCTGACGCGACGTGCTCCACTCGCGGTGCTGCAGTGAAGTGCGCCAGCGTTGCAATGGAGCGCCGCGCGAGTTGTTGAAGCTCCGTCGGGGCTGCAATGGAGCTCTGCCGGAGTTGCAACGGAGCTTCATTGGAGCCGTCAGAGCTTTGCCGGGGCTTTAATGGAGCTTCGCCGGAGCGTCGTTGTTGCGTTGGAGCTCCGCCGGGGCTGCAAAGGAGCTCGGCCGGAGTTGCAATGGAGCTATGCCGGAGCATCGGTACTGCATTGGAGCTCCGTCGGGGTGCAATGGAGCTCACCAGACGCCATCGGTGCTGCAGTGGAGCTTCGCGAGGGGCTGCAATGGCATTGTCTGAAGCTGCTGCTCTCTCGCTGCTAGCTGTTGTGATCCAACAACCCCCAACACACTGATATTTGTAGAAGACGCCTATTTTAAAACAGCGGGATATATGAACAGTGACAAGGTCCAGAGAAATGAAAAAAATGCACCAGCCGGGAATCGAACCCGGGTCTGTACCGTGGCAGGGTACTATTCTACCACTAGACCACTGGTGCTTTGATGTATGAATTGTTTTAGGACCATAAAAGGTTCCTTTGGAGCAATCCTTTTACGGCAGACATGATTCACATACCACATCATTCTAAGATAAGACGCCTACGTGTCATAAAGAAAGATAGGAAGTGGTAAACCCATTGCAGACGAACTACTCTGACATGGCACATAAATCAGCAGGAATTCATTCAGAGAAAATATGTTCTGGGCGAACAGTCCACAATACATTTGTTTTCCCCTTCTCTTCTAGTGAAAAAGGCCGAAGCCTGACTTTATAAATAAAACCAAAGTAGCCATACACATCAAAACAGAGGTCCAAACTGTATACTGAAAAGATCCATTAAAGCATTCAACATAGGGGCACAATATCATGGCTCACAATAAAAGAAAACTAAGTTGCCGAAGATGGAACAAGATTGAAGAGCAGCAAGCCAGACACAGACCTTAGAGGCATGTCGGAGAACGCATCCCGATCTCTAGCAGCATTGAGAGGCTCCCCCTGCTGAAGAAAATCAATCATTTCAGAAACGCAGTCGAAACATACACATGGTAAAGTTGCGGATCCTTCTGCTTTCATACACATGGATCCTTCTGCCCTTGGTAATGGTCCATGGATGTTGTGAGGATGATTCAAAAAATACCTCTGCGTGTGTGGGATGCTTGGCTGTGTAATAAGTTCCTTTCACTTTTGCTGGTAGTTTATCGCTCTTTCCCTCTTTTGGTTAGTTATTATATACAAAGTAAAAGTGCAATCTTGTATACACCAATAATTTGTATGTATGCAGAAGATATATGAAAATTTTCACATATGTAAGGCATATTTGCTAACCAATCTTGTTTACTCCATTTCAAAACTGAAATCAATTGAACAAACAGCAATATAGAAATAACATACACACAAGGAACTGAGAATTGTACCTGCTATGCCCCTACAGAGATCAAGTATAAGAATTCATTCCTCAAAATGAATACAAGAAGTCAATTCATGGAAATTAACATATATACTACAGTATATGAAATCGTTCAACTGACAAGCATATTCGACAATATACTGTAGCTTTTCTGTGCTAATTTAAAAGGACACCACTGAAAATTGAAAAGGGTGAATGTCAAGCTCCTTTTCATGTTGAACATGAATAAAGGTTAAAATGCACCAAACTTCAGAAACATGATCTTACAGCTCACTTGAACAATTTAGCTGACAGCACAATGGCTCATGCAAATCTAGCAAATATCTAAGATGCGAACTTTGTTTATCATCCAGCACAGAAGAGCTTGCTGTGCATGGATTAATACCAAGGAGAAACAGAGGGGGCTCAAAAAACACCATTCAGGACTGCACTTACTTCATGTGTCAATAATTCCAAAAGAGGATACCTGGTTCAAGCTTTTTGTATTTGAAAATAATATTTGTAGATCCGGCCCTCAATAATTTTTAGATGTGCTATTATGTCCACCACAATACCATGGGTGGAAAAGCCCCTTAATTTTTCAGTTTACAACTGTACAAATTTCATACATGAATTAGCTTTCTAACCTTCTAAACTATGCACACTTATACAAAACTAAAACCCATAGATGACCACAGTTGGCTGTACCAAATTCTAGCAGCATTCGCCACAGCAAACGGAACCTGAAAGACAAGCAAATACATATGAACCAGTTTGCAGGACACTGTACAAACACCCTGGATGTCTTGAATCACGTGAAAACAGTCACATTTCTCGTTCAATCCAATAGATTCCTCCTCCTCTTCATCACCTTTGCACTGTCAAGATCTTGGTTCAATACAATGTATGCTGCTTCAATCTGCAAAAACAAGGAAGAGTTATTTAGGTCTAGATTTGAACTATCTTTTTCCAGTTAGAGTAAGGCAGATTAAAACTAGAGTCAGCATGAGTACAATAACCATGAATCAATCAAGGAAGAGTTATTTAGGTCTACTTTTAATCTGCCTTACTCTACAAAATTTGTAGAGTAAGGCAGATTAAAACTAGAGTCAGCATGAGTACAATAACCATGAATCAATCAAGAAACTAAAAGGGAACTACAAAATTTGTAGTAGTCGGATATGAGTCATCCAGTGGAATGCGTCCACAGCAACATCCAACCTACCCATTCTGAAAACATAGCATCAAAGTCTGTTGGCAGGTTGTATGACAATACAGGAAAATTCAACCAGGTGACCGGGATGAGGGACTCCCTGCTTCGAACTGACTGTCGGCTCAATTAACTTTAAGCAAGGCTTCTTCTTTCATCGGGGCATGCACAACCATCGGGTTAAATTTATCCATAGCACCATCTTCCGCATAGTGCAATAGGGCAGCAGCTACCACAGCTGAATGGCGGGATTGATGATGCTATGGACAAATTAAACCGGATAACTGGCTCCCTTATTCAAACTGATTGCCGGCTCACTGAACTCTAAGCAAGACTTCTTCTTCCAGTCGGGTATGCACAACCATCGGGTTGAAATTATCCATAGCACCAGCCATCTTCCCCATCGTGCAAAAATGCAGTTGAACGGCAAGATGGCTGATGCTATGGACAAATTCAACCAGAGGATTGGCTCCCTGCTTCCGCGTGTCTTACTTTGGGGGTTGACGAGGGCACCGGCGCGCGGCCGTTCAGAGCGCGCTCTGGCGTCGGAGCTGGCTGGTCCGGCCATCGGGCGAACAGGGTGGTGCGCGCCCGCCGGAAAGAGGGTCCGGAGCGGCCGCGCTCAGTGGAGGAGGGGCCGTCGGAGCGGAAGCGAGAGGGCTCGTGAACCTCGAACCGCTGTTCCCCGTCGTCGCAGCCGCCGTCCTTGGCTGCTTTGATGCGCGCGGGGCGGCCGCCGCCCTTCTCCGTGGTACTCTCTCGTTAGGGTTTCCCGGAGGGCGCTGCTATATATATACGACCCTCTATGTACGGCATCGCGGACCCCGTTGCGCTTCCGCCGCACGCCCTGTTTCGGTCCGACGGCCCGACGGCCCACCCGCGCGATACGTGGGCATGGGTGGATAACAACCTTTCTTGGGTCGTAAAAAAAAACCTTTCTTGGGGCTTTGCGATGGCAAAAGAGTCTATGCGTTGAAACGAAAGAAAACAATACGATATGCCTCTAATTTAATAATCATGACTCAAGACCTTCAATAGATTTATGTCTTTTATTTGAACATGACATCTCAACTATGTTACCTGTCTTTTCTCAACAAAAAAATGTTGCACCCCCCCTCCTCTCTCGGCATAAGATGAACATCAACTTTCTTTTCATGCGATATTTTGCCGAGGCATTCATGTGTGGTTATTGATGGTTCCTTTCAACCCGATTTTGATGAGGTGTTCATTTGCAATAGGGATTAGCCTCGTTACGGGCGCGCTACTGATTAAAATTGCACCATAAATAAAATTTAAAAAATGGTAAATAGGTAAAATAACATCATATTCAGATTGTACACATCACTATTGATTAAATAACACCATAAATAAAATTTAAAAATTATTAAATAGGTAAAATAACATCATATTCAGATTGTATACATCACTATTGATTAAAGTTACAGTATAAATAGAATTTAAAAAATGTTAAATAAACAAAATAACATCATATTCGGATTCTACATATTTTTCTAATTAAATGTCATATATAATAATTTAAAATTGGAGTTATCATTTAAAAGATATGATTTTTTAAAAGCATTTGTCACTTATAGTTGAACTGCAGATTAATTAACAGAAATGATATGGAGTTTTTTGGAAAAAATACAAAGAAGATTCGTTTTCTAACTTATCTCCAGAATGCGGATTTATTTAAAGAAAACAAAATGTTTTTTTTTTTTGAAAAAATACAAAAAACGATTCAATTTTGTCATTTAAGTCCGGACTACAGGTTGATTTCGGAAAAACACGGTTTTTTCGTAAAATGAGCGATGGACGATCAAAAGCACTACTCGCTTTATTATTAGGTAGAGAATAAAAATGGCATGTCATCATTGTAGACGAGTCGGTTAAGCATTTTCATGGCCAAACTATGCGTTTCGGGCGTAATAGGATTTGGGAAAATCCTATTGTGGGCATAGTTTCAGGGTAGTGCGTGGCCACATGTCGAGGGTATCGCTCAAACACATACCCATGTGTAATAAATGGGCTGGCCCACCTTAACGATGATAAGACAAAAATACTTAAATTTGCCAGGACCCTAAATTGCCTTGTGAAACAATTGTAACAATGGGGAAAATGCATATATTTGACATCACAAAAGTACATAAAATTGGCAGAAACCTAAATTGCCACAACATGGAAAATTTTATAATATAAATCTAAAAACATTGTAACATGGAAAACTACAAAAATAAAATCAGGGCTAACATGAAAATTTTAGAGTTTCGGGGATAACATGATAAATTAATTTCAATCATTTTATATGCACGAAAATAGGCAGGAAAAACGAGCTTGCTTGTACAGAAAAGGAAAAACTAGCAAAAATGATTCGGACAAATCAGTTTGTAATGGACAAGAGAAAAAGACGATGATAAAATAATTTCAGACATTTTCTTATGCACAAAAATAGCAAGGAAAAAAAGCGAAGCGCATGTGTCATACGCTGTTAGGTCGGATGGCGACTGGAATTTAACCTAGGCTGGTAATACAGTAGAAGTGTGTCATCATGGCTTTATTTATTCTCTTGGGGTGCGTCATTTCACTCCCAGTTATTACTCGCACTGTGAGAACCAGCCCTTAACCATGGTAATTATTTGCATATTGTGCAGTTCCGCACAATCCGTCGCCATCCAACCCGTTTTGGTGTGCTCCGTTGGGGCACATGCAACATGTCATTATTTTCTCTTATAAACAAGGCCGCGTATATATAATCCACCGATGCGGGACTATTAAAAGGATCCCCCCTCTCTCAGTGGAGGTCGTACAAGGGCCGGCCTGCGTGCTCTTATTTTTTGAAGGAAACTGTGAATTGTCTCTGCTTTCCGGCCCAAACGCACGAATGAAATACTCAAAAAACCAAGCGGACACGCCGCAAACGAGGCGGGGCGCGGCACAACGACTGGTATTTTGAGACGGAGAGGATGGCCGGAAGCCGCACCAGTGTGCCGAACCCTCGCCAGTGGCAGGCGCCACTCCAACCTTAAACTTGCTCCCCCCTCCCCCTCTTTTTTTATCCGCTTCTTGTTTATTCACTGAGCGGATGAGGGTGGATCCAAGCTAAAATCAATCAATCAATCAACCAGTTGTCTTAACTCTAGTGAATTAGGGCATTTTGAACGGCAACCCGTAAATTTACTCCGGTGTCCCTCCCCGACAGAGGCTTCAGTCCACGGACACTGATGTGGGAGTCAACTATCCAACGCTGTCCGTACACATTTAAAACACTATTTCAACAAACCGGATGAATTTCATGCAAACACATCGGATTTCATATAAACCAGACAAAATTCATTTCATTTTCGACATATTTTGACTAAAATAGGTAACATTATGTGCACGTCCAACCGCACGGAGCTCCATTCCCACGCCACGGATACACTACACTAGTCTACGGCCTGCCGCGGCGGATTCCTTTGTCTTCTCCATGTTCGGTAGCCCTCTCATCTGACTGTCGGGAGTCCCAGAGGTATATTCCTTCCCCTTTTCCTATCTCCAGGTGCATCGCTTGCCGGAGTGGCAAAGAGGTGCTTCAGACGGAGAGGAAGGGTTGCATCCACTTCCGTGAAGCGTGGATTCATGCTTGTTTTGGGGATGCAGGTGGCCCGCGAGAGAGGACGACACACCAACTGTGGACGCCGGCGATTTGCCTGTGGTGGCCTTTCTGGGACCAAAGCGGCGGTGGCCTCCCATGTTCTACTTTTTCTCGGTGTCGTGTGCAGACGCGGACGCGCTGGCCACCGACTCGTTGACCTCCACATTGCCAGTTTCTTTCTCCATTGACCGGGCGCGGTTCTGCCAACGTTGACGACGGATGGCACGACGTCTGGCCTCGTCTATGCCAGCCACGATGCCCGCTCCGTCGTGCTCCTCTGCGTGTCTGTGTGGAGCAACTCGCCACTCCTCCGTGAGCTGGCTTGGAGCGGCGAGTTGCTGAACCCGACGCCGGCATGGAGCGACAACTTTCTCCGTCGGGCTATGCGAGGGAGGTGGAGCCGCGAGTTGCCTGGCTCGTAACCGGCGGGCTCGACGGGCCACCCAACCAACTTTTATGTCGGAGAACTGCTCTTTCGAATCGTCGGATGCCATTGAAAGGATGGAGAAAATGGGGAGCGGAGGAGTGGTGCATTTCTTGCCCTCGGTTTGGCCTCCATTAAATAACGAGCGGGCGCAAGGAGCTTGTTCGGCATTGTGTCTAATGTAAACTGGCTCACAAATGGACGTGTAGCTAGAGTAGGTTTATCGACACACGTACGGGTTTAATGGAGGCATTTGAATGCGTGTTCAGCAGGGCGGGCGGCGCCCTCGGCCGGCGCGCCACTTCAATGGCGGAGTGAGAGGTCGCGTCTGCTCTGATCCGACTTTAATGTGGAGCGGCTGCTCTACAGGGGCATGAATGCGGGCAGCTAGCGCCGTGCGTGAACGCGCGCGGGCGAGGGAGAGGGGTTTTGGGTGGGCCAGGGTGGTCAGAAGCGGGGGTGGGTGATGTCCGAACGCCTGCAAAGCCCCCATGTGTGTCTCCATTTTGCGGCAAAAAGCACGTCCGGACCGCTCGACAGACCGATACATGTTCAGATTCGTCATCGGAGGGAAGCAGGATCGGCTATGCTACCGGTATCACTGGGGGCTCGTTCCCATCAACAATTGTTGAGCCAGACCCCACTCGGGATTCCTGGGCTGTTTCTTCAGGGGGATCCACCTGCATACCCTCAACGTCATCTCCAGCACCTACGTCAGGGTGACATTCAAATCAGTTCCGTGCCCGAGAGACGATCTAACGTCTTTGTCCTCGCAGGCTGATACTTGTAAACTGCGTTGGGATTTTCCCCGGAGAGAAGGGGATGATGCGGCACAGTAGAGGTAAGTATTTCCCTCAGTGAGAACCAAGGTTATCGAACCAACAGGAGAACCACGCAAACTCCCGACTTCAGCGCCTACGCACAAAAGAGCAAACACTTGCACCCAACACGGACAAGAGGGTTTGTCAATCCCCTTGAACTCGTTACTTGCAAGCGAGAAGTAGTGATAGATAGATAATTTGATAAATATAAATTGAAAATAAAAAGAAAGTGAATAATGGCAGCAACATTTAGGAATTTTTGTAGTTATATTTGTGAGGAGATTCGGGGGCCATAGTGTTCGCTAGAGGCTTCTCTCTCGAAGAAGGCTTACGGTGGGTAAACAAATTACTGTTGGGAAATTGATAGAAAAGCGCATAGTTATGCAATATTTATTCATGTCAATGATCATGTATATAAGCATCACGTCCATAAACAAGTAGACCGACTCCGGCCTGCATCTACTACTATTACTCCACCCATCGACCGCTATCCAGCATGCATCTAGAGTATTAAGTAAAAATGGAGTAATGCTTGCAGGATGATGACATGATGTAGACAAAGAAAATCCAATTAATATGAATGAACCCCATCGTTTTACTCTTAGTGGCAGCAATACAATACGTGTCATGTCCCTTTCTATCACTGGGATTGAGCACCGCAAGATTAAACCCACTACAACGCACCACTCCCACTTGAAGTCAATCTAGTTGGTCAAACCAAACCAATAGATCGGAGAGCATTACTGAGCTATAACAATCATGCATATAAAATACCAGCAAGGATTCAATATATTTTCATGAATAATCTGAACATAAACCCACAATTCATCGGATCCCAACAAACACACCGCAAAGATTGATTACATAAGATAGATCACCACGGGAATCACGGTGATCTTGGCAATGAAGAACATAGAGAGAGAGAGAGAGAGAGAGAGAGAGAGAGAGAGAGAGCCATCTAGGTACTAACTACGGACCCGTAGGTCTACGGTGAACTACTCACACATCACCATGGGAGCAGCAAGGTTGATGTAGAGGCCCTCTGTGATCGATCCCCCTCCGGCAGGGCACCGGAACAGAGCTCCAGATGGGCACACGACGGAACAGAGACTTGCGGCGGAGGAAAAGTGTTTCGGGAGGCTCTCGAGGGTTTTTGGTATATATGTGAATTTATAGGCCACATATCAGGGCTAGGAGAGCGGGGAGGTGGCCCCAAGCCATCAGGGCTCGGCCACCCCCCTCGGCGCGCCCTGTTGGCTTGGGGGCACCTCGTGTGCCCTCCGGTCTTCCTCCGAAGCTTCTAGGTCTTATTTCGGTCCATAAAAATCATCAAAAAGTTTCGGGGTATTTGGACTTCGTTTGGTACAGTATTCCCGAAGAGCCAAAAACATTCAGAAAACAACAACTGGCACTTGGCACTGGGTTAATAGGTTAGTGCTAAAAAATAATATAAAACAACAAAAAAATGCTTAAAATGTATCCTAGAATGATAATATAATAGCATGGAACAATCAAAAATTATAGATACGTTGGAAACGTATCACAGGCACGCTTGGCTGGTCGACGGTTGACCTCTTCTTTCCCACAATAGTAAGGACAGAATATCAAGCTGAAAGTCAGAAGCATGAGCAATGACGGAAAAGGCGTTAATGGAAATCGAGGCATGCCCATCATCCTTTCCTCCGTCAGCAAAGTTGAAGGAAATGGCTACGTCCCAAACATGACTCCCAACAACCACTGATGTCGTCAGGGACGGGGGCCACGATCCATGAGAAAGGTATCCCTCTATCACCATCGAGGCACCAGCTTGCGCCATGGCACTCCTCACGGAGTGCAGTTGGGCCAAAGGCACCTAGTCCTCGTCGCCAGCCTCCAACCCTTCTCCAACAGGAGAAGGGGTCCTTGAAGCAACAATCCGGCTGATACGTCTCCAACGTATCTATAATTTTTGCTTGTTCCATGCTGTTATATTATCAATCTTGGATGTTTTACAATCATTTTATAACAACTTTATATCATTTTTGGGACTAACCTATTGACATAGTGCCAAAGTGCCAGTTGCTGTTTTTGTTTGTTTTTTACTTCGCAGAAAATCAATATCAAACGGAGTCCAATCGCGGCGAAACTTTTTGGAGATTTTTTCTGGACCAGAAGACACCCAGTGGGCCAAACAAGAGCCAGGAAGCTGGTCTGTGGAGAGCACAACCCACCAGGGCGCGCCAGCGGGCCCCTGGCGCGCCCTGATGGGTTGTGCCCTCCACGGGGCCCCTCCGCACCGCATCTGATGCCTATAAATTCCCAAATATTCCAAAAACCCTAGGGGAGTCGACGAAACACAATTCCAGTCGCCGCAAGTTCCAGAACCGCGAGATCCAATCTAAACACCATCACGGAGAGGTTTATCTTTCTCATAGGTGCCTCTCCGATGATGCGTGAGTAGTCCACCATAGACCTACGGGTCCGTAGGCAGTAGCTAGATGGCTTCTTCTCTCTCTCTTATGATTCTCAATACAATCGTCTCTTAGAGATCAATTTGACGTAAACTTTTGCGGTGTGTTTGTTGGGATCCGATGAATTTTGAGTTCATGATCAGTTTCTATCCATGAATATTATTTGAGTCTTCTTTGATCTCTTATATGCATGATTACTTATAGCCTCGTATTTCTTCTCCGAATCTTTGGTTTAGTTAGGCCGACTAGATCGATTTTTCTTGCCATGGGAAGAGGTGCTTTGTGATGGGTTCGATCTTGCGGTGTTCTTTCCCAGTGATAGAAGGGGCAGCAAGACACGCATGTATCGTTGCTATTAAGAATAACAATATGGGGTCTATTCCTACATGAATAGATCTTGTCTACATCATGTCATCGTTCTTATTGCATTACTCCGTTTTTCCATGAACTTAATACACTAGGTGCATGCTGGATAGCGGTCGATGTGTGGAGTAATAGAGGTAGATGCAGGCAGGAGTCGGTCTATCTATCTTGGACGTGATGCCTATATAATGATCATCGCCTTGGATATCGTCATGACTATTCGATTTTCTATCAATTGCCCAACAGTAATTTGTTCACCCACTGTGCGCTATACTCATGAGAGAAGCCGCTAGTGAACCCTACGCCCCCCGGGTCTACTTTTCCATCATATTGCTTTCCGATATACGTTTTTTGCAATCTTTGTTTTCAGATCTACAAAACCAAAAACCAAAAAATATATTGCTGCATATTTACTCTTTTTATTTGTGTTCTTGAGAGATCTATCTCTCCTATCTATCACTACCTAATCTATCTTATTACCGTAGAGAGATTGACAACCTCTCTTTCGCGTCGGGTTGCAAGTATTTGTTGTTTGTGTGCAGGTGCTGCTTATTGGGTGGTGGTGATCCTCCTACTGGTTCGATAACCTTGGTTTCATAACCGAGGGAAATACTTACCGTCGCTGTGCTGCATCATCCCTTCCTCTTTGGGGAAATACCGACGCAGTCTCAAGCCACGTCAAAGGAATTTCTGGCGCCGTTGCCGGGGAGGAAGCGGTCTCTTCTACGTGCCTATCATAGGCGCCGAGGGGACTCCACCATCATCTACCAGTTTCCTAATCACAAATCTCATCTCCTTGCAATTACATTATTTGCCATTTGCCTCTCATTTTCCTCTCCCCCACTTCACCAATTTGCCGTTTTATTCGCCTTCTTCTTCGTTTGCCTTTCTCTCGTCAGATCTCTTGTTTGCTTGTCACCCTGAGTGATTTTGGTATGGCAGGAACGGATGATGGCAGGACTCCTAAAATTGGACATTCTGCTAATCTTGATTCTAAAACTTTTGTTTTGGGGCAAGGGAACGTTATAGGAAAAGAAACCATTCAAGAGTTTTTCAATTGCGTTGGGAATTTGACTCTCGATGATATCCCTATTCTAAAAAGAACTAAATCTTATGCGGAAGCTATCTCGGCGCTAGTTCTAAAACTTGAAAATAGATTTATTCGTACCCATCCTACCTTGCAAAGATTGTTTTATGAGCTACACGTCATAAAGAACCCCAAAGCTAAGAAGTTAGCTATCCTTGTTCTTATGAATGAATTTGATCACATAGTACGGGAAGCTAGGGAGATCTTTGACTTTTATGGTATGAACCATGAACAACCGGTAATAGGAGAAATCCTCTACAATAGTGATTACATGATGAGATATTTGCTTGGAAATAATCAAAAAATTTATGAGAATCTCAAAAAGGAAGTCCCCGTTTTAGATATGATCCAGCAAGTTTTCAATGACGTGAACCAACAATATTCTTGGATCGTAGCCGGTAATCAAAGGGGGTATGTAGAGGGACAACTTGATAGTGCTAAGGTTGCTATGGATGATGTGTTTCAAGTTCTATTTGCAAAACCTCTTGACAAAAGCTCCTCATCCAAAACCAAAGATGACAATACTTGAATCTATCCATTATGCCTAGCTAGGGGCGTAAAACGATAGCGCTTGTTGGGAGGCAACCCAATGAATAAATAATTTTTTGCTTTTTCCTTTCTGTTTTTGAGTGTTGACACAATTATTCCTCTGTTATGATTGTGTTTTTATGGTTTATTTAGTGTTTGTGCCAAGTAAAGCCTTTAGGATGATTCATAGGATGAGTAGAAGTGATGCTGAATCTGAAACAGAAACTTTGCGTCCAGTATATGAATTTTCATTTTTTGCTGGAACGTGATCTTGAGCTGAAAATTTTAACACAGCGTTGCTATACAAATTCCTTACGTTGTCCTAATTTTACAGAATTTTTAGAGTTACAGAAGTATGGGTAGAGTACAGATTACTAAAGACTGTTCTGTTTAAGACAGATTCTGTTTTCGTTGCATTGTGTGCTTGTTTTGATGAATTTATGGTTTGTATTGGGGGGTATAAGCCATGGTAAAGTTAAAATATAGTAGGTATAATGCAATAATAAAATATGAATGGGTTTGCAACAGTACCTAAAGTAGTGATTTGCTTTATTATACTAACGGATCTCACGAAGATTTTGTTGAGTTTTGTGTGATTGAAGTTTTCATGTTTTGGGTGAGATCACGATGGATGAAGAATAAGGAGTTATAAAAGGCTAAGCTTGGGGATGCTACCGCACCCCCAAGATATATCCAAAGAGAAACAAGCAACTAAGCTTGGGGATGCCCCCGAGTGGCATCCCCTCTTTCTTCTAACGACCATCGGTATTTTACTTGGAGCTATATTTTTATTCGTCACATATCATGAGTTTTGCTTGGAGCGTCTTGTATCTTTGCATGCTTTGTTTGTTAGTTTTTCCTTTCCACCCTTGCTGGACACACCTATTTGAGAAAGCCAAAATCATGCTATGATTTGTTAGAATTGCTCTATGTGCTTCACTTAAACTTTTTGAGCTATAGAATTGCTCTAGTGCTTCGCTTATATCTTTTTGAGCACGGTGTGCTTGGATTTTTTTTTAGAAATACTCTCATGCTTCACTTAGATAATTTTGAGAGTTAGTAAATTTTGAAGAAATCCTCTCATGCTTCACTTATACCTTTTTGAGAGATGAAATCTTTATGCTCATGTGCTTCACTTAAATTTGTTTGAGCTTGCCAAAAAGCAATGGCAATATATGAAACTAGTCCCAAAGTGATAGATATCCAAGGAGGATATAATAAAAACTTTCATGAAGATCATTGGACAAATTAAACTTGATTCCTTGTAATATTTTTGAAACATGATGATAGTAATATGTGAGTCATGTTAGTGAGTAATTATGCTTAGTAGGAATATTGGTGTTAAGGTTTGTGATTCCCTATGCATGCACGAAAGTCAATAGTTGTGCAATGAAGTTACATCCTACTTGTGGTGCATTATTCGGTGTTAGTTATGTTCAATGCTCACTTATGTGAATTTTCGTTTCTTGGTTTGGTTGCTTCTCAATCTATTTGCTAGCCTCCATTTGTACTAAGTAGAAATACGACTTGTGCATCCAAAATCCTTAAACCAAGTTTTGCCTTATGAGTCCACCATACCTACCTATATGCGGTATTTCCATGCCGTTCCAAGCAAATTTGTATGTGCCATCTCTAAATTTTCAAAATAAATTTTCTCTTTTGTGTGCCCGTACCGCTCATGAAACGGTGGGGAGTGTCCAATATTTTTCCATGCTAGATGTGTTATTCTCAAGATGAGTGTTTATTCACTTGTCATTGCATGAGAGTGCGACGGTAATAGGGATGCCCATTCCCGAAATGAAAAAGAAAAAAAAATACTTTTTATTGTCAAATAATAAATTCCTTGGAAAGTGTTGGTATGGAAGGCAACCGTGGATACGGCCCGCCATGGAAAGTGAAAGTTTGGTGGAAAAAGGAATAAACTTTATTTTCTATTTGGGAACCGCCTATGATATATCTAGCATGGAAAGTATTGTGAACTACTTTGTCGTTTTCGTTGATAGGAAAAGCATGCCACCCAAAATATATTTTCTCTCTCTCAATTTAAACCTCGAGCTCTGGCACCTCTACAAATCCCTACTTCCCTCTGCGAAGGGCCTATCTATTTACTTTATGCAATTTTTATTTTTACTTTGAGTCTCCATCTTCTCTTATAAGCACCAACTAGGGGGAACTATGATCGTACTTGAGCATTGGGCATAGCTAATATTTGAGTGTGTTTCATGAATGGATCAATGATTGAGCATGATGGGCTAGGGATAACTTTCTTTAGTGTTGATATTTTGAAAGACATGGTTACCTGTTGACATGCTTGAGTATTGAAGTCATTATGTTAAAACTAGACTATTGCTTTGAATCATTATAAGTCCAAATGTCCAAGCTATACAAAAGAAAATAATATGATGAACATGTTAGGCAGCATTCCACATCAAAAATTCTGTTTTTATCATTTACCTACCCGAGGACGAGTAGGAATTAAGCTTGGGGATGCTGATACGTCTCCAACGTATCTATAATTTTTGCTTGTTCCATGCTGTTATATTATCAATCTTGGATGTTTTACAATCATTTTATAACAACTTTATATCATTTTTGGTACTAACCTATTGACATAGTGCAAAAGTGCCAGTTGCTGTTTTTGCTTGTTTTTTACTTCGCAGAAAATCAATACCAAACGGAGTCCAATTGCGACGAAACTTTTTGGAGATTTTTTCTGGACCAGAAGACACCCAATGGACCAAACAAGAGCCAGGAAGGTGGGCTGTGCAGAGCACAACCCACCAGGGCGCGCTAGGGGGCCCCCGGTGCGCCCTGATGGGTTGTACCCTCCACGGGGCCCCTCCGCACCGCATCTGATGCCTATAAATTCCCAAATATTCCAAAAACCCTAAGGGAGTCGACGTAACCCAATTCCAGCCGCCGCAAGTTCCAGAACCTCGAGATCCAATCTAAACACCATCACGGAGGGGTTTATCTTCCTCATAGGTGCCTCTCCGATGATGCGTGAGTAGTCCACCATAGACCTACGGGTCCGTAGGCAGTAGCTAGATGGCTTCTTCTCTCTCTCTTATGATTCTCAATACAATCGTCTCTTGGAGATCTATTTGACGTAAACTTTTGCGGTTTGTTGGGATCCGATGAATTTTGAGTTCATGATCAGTTTCTATCCATGAATATTATTTGAGTCTTCTTTCATCTCTTATATGCATGATTACTTATAGCCTCGTATTTCTTCTCTGAATCTTTGGTTTAGTTAGGCCGACTAGATCGATTTTTCTTGCCATGGGAAGAGGTGCTTTGTGATGGGTTCGATCTTACGGTGTTCTTTCCCAGTGACAGAAGGGGCAGCAAGACACGCATGTATCGTTGCTATTAAGGATAACAAGATGGGGTCTATTCCTACATGAATAGATCTTGTCTACATCATGTCATCGTTCTTATTGCATTACTCCGTTTTTCCATGAACTTAATACACTAGGTGCATGCTGGATAGCGGTCAATGTGTGGAGTAATAGAGGTAGATGCAGGCAGGAGTCGGTCTATCTATCTTGGACGTGATGCCTATATAATGATCATCGCCTTGGATATCGTCATGACTATTCGATTTTCTATCAATTGCCCAATAGTAATTTGTTCACCCACCGTGCGCTATACTCATGAGAGAAGCCACTAGTGAACCCTACGGCCCCCGGGTCTACTTTTCCATCATATTGCTTTCCGATCTACGTTTTTTGCAATCTTTGTTTTCAGATCTACAAAACCAAAAACCCAAAAATATATTGCTGCATATTTACTCTTTTTATTTGTGTTCTTGAGAGATCTATCTCTCCTATCTATCACTACCTAATCTATCTTATTACCGTAGAGAGATTGACAACCTCTCTTTCGCGTCGGGTTGCAAGTATTTGTTGTTTGTGTGCAGGTGCTGCTTATTGGGTGGTGGTAATCCTCCTACTGGTTCGATAACCTTGGTTTCATAACCGAGGGAAATACTTACCGTCGTTGTGCTGCATCATCCCTTCCTCTTTGGGGAAATACCGACGCAGTCTCAAGCCACGTCACCGGCCTCCTATAAGCCCCTGGTTCTGATGGCGAGGGGCAGCGGCCACCCTTGAAGGGGGGCCTCCTTTAGCGGAACCCGCCCCTAGGGAAAGGTGGGCTGCAGCCACCCTCCTCCTGATCTGCTCCACTTTGTCCAATGTCGTCGGGTGGATCATGCCTTCCTCAACTCCAGATGCCGCCTCTGCCAATCCAGTACGCCAAGTCATCACTTCTTCAGGTGTCGGGGGCTTCCAGTCTGGCAACACGCCCCCGACATTGCATTGAGGCATCATTGCCATGATGTAATCACGGGTGGTGGTGTTGCACAGCGGAAATACCCCCTCCGGCAAGACAGTAACGGGGTTGGCACCGAACAACTGCTTGAGCAACCCCCGAAATTGTATCGTCATCAGGTTGTTCTAAAGCCCGAGCCAGAGCCGGATGACGTCAGCCGGTCTGCCATATAACCAAGCAGGACGGGCCCTTCATTGCAGAGGAGTGATTCGCTGTAGGAGGAAGTCTGCGCCAACCACCTTCATGGTCAAAGTGGAAACTACCAAGGATTTGATGCATTGGATGGGCAAGGTGAGCCATTCGCCAAAGGGGATCTTCCTCCCCCTGATGGCCTCTCGCTCCATAGTTTCTTAGGGAAGGGCACATAAGGCAGGAGGGTCTTTCATTTAATCAATCACCAATCCCGCCTCCACTCTTGCGGTGGGTTATCACGTGCCCCCCCCCCCCAATATACTCCTTGCTCGTCCCATTCCGCAATCTCCAAGTAAAGCTCCTTGCTCGTCCCATTCCGCAATCTCCAAGTAAAGAAGAAAAGGAGAGAAAATTGAGAAGAGAAAAGAAAGACTGAAAACCAGAATGGGACTGGCCCAAGCACGTCGGTTAAGCATTTTCATAGCCAAACCATGCGTTTCGGGCGTAATAGGATTTGGGGAAATCCTATTGTGGGAATAGTTCCAGGGTAGTGCGTGGCCACATGTCGAGGGCATCGCTCAAACGCGCACCCATGTGTGATAAATGGGCCGACCCACCTTAACGTTGATAGGACAAAAAATACTTAAATTCGCGAGGACCCTAAATTGCCCTGTGAAACAATCGTAACAACGGGGAAAATGCATATATTTGATATCATAAAAGTACATAAAATTGGCAGAAACCTAAATTGCCTCAACATGGCAAATTTAATAATAAAAATCTAAATAACATGGAAAACTATAGAAATAAAATCAGGGCTAACATGACAATTTTAGAGTTTCGGGGATAACATGATAAATTAATTTCAACCATTTTATATGCACGAAAATAGGCAGGAAAAACGAGCTTGTTTGTACAGAAAAGGGAAAACTGGCAAAAATGATGCGGAAAAATGAGTTTGTAATGGACAAGAGAAAAAAACGATGATAAAATAATTTCAGATATTTTCTTATGCACCAAAATAGAAAGAAAAAAAAGCTAAGCGCATGTGTCATACGCTGTTAGGTCTGATGGCGACTGGAATTTAACCTAGGCTGGTAATACAGGAGAAGTGTGTCATCATGGCTTTATTTATTCTCTTGGGGTTCGTCATATCACTCCCAGTTATTACTCCCATTGTGAGAACCAGCCCTTAACCATGGTAATTATTTGCATATTGTGCAGTTCCGCACCATCCATCGTCATCAAACCAATTTGGTGTGCTCCGTTAGGGCACGTTTAACATGTCAATATTTTCTCTTATAAACAAGGCCACGTACATGTAACCCATCGATGTGTGACTATTAAAACGACCCCCTCTCTCTCATGCGGCGGGCCATTATAGGTCGTACACGGGCCGGCCTGCGTGTTCTTTTTTTTTATTTGAAGGAAACTGTGAATTATCTCTGCTTCCCGGCCCACACACTCAAAATCCCAAGGGGGGACGGAATTCCCTATGTGCCGCTCTCTGCGTGATACAGTCGGCGCTTCGCACAGGCAAGCCGACCTATCGAGCATTTGGGCCGACCCGTTTATAACAGTACGCGTAGCTTTCTACTGAACGATTTTGGGAACCTTCTAGATGATTCCAGATGGTTTTTGCCGGTTTCGGGAACCTTCTAGAAGATTCCTGAACCAGGTTTTTGTTTTCCTATTTGTTTTTATTTTTTATTTTTCTGTTTCCTTTTCCTTTTTCTGTTTTTGTTTCTTCTTCTTTATTTTTTGCTTTACTTTTTCAAGTTTTTTTCTTTTTCAAAAGTTGCAGAATTTTCAAGAAATCCATGTTTTCAAAAAACGTTGTTCACGAAATTTTAAAAAATGTTCCCTTTTTCAAAATTTTGTTCAGGAGTTTCAAAAAATGTTTCCGTTTTCAAGAAATGTTCGCGTTTTCAAAAATTATTTGCGTTTTGAATTTTTTTCGAGAGTT
Organism: Elymus sibiricus; assembly: GCA_039707655.1. Lineage (NCBI taxonomy): Eukaryota > Viridiplantae > Streptophyta > Magnoliopsida > Poales > Poaceae > Elymus > Elymus sibiricus. The sequence goes on along the minus strand of CM077667.1, from coordinate 441,755,219 downwards.
TTAGAAAATGTTCCCATTTCCAAAATGTGTACCCATTTTTAAATTTTGTTCGAGAGTTTAAAAAAATGTTCGTGTTTTCACAAATTGTTCATGTTTATGAATTTTGTTCGGGAGTTTCAAAAAATATTTCTGCTTTCAAAATTCCAGATTTTCAAATTGTTCTATGTTTCATAATTTTGTGAATTTCAAAACTTGTCAACGTTTTCAAAAAAAATTCGCCAATTAAAAAAATGTTCACGTTTTCAAAAAATGTCCAAAGGTTGAGAAAAATATTTCCGTTTCAATTTTTTGTTTACCTATATAAAAATATTCGCATTTTCAAAATTGTTCAGGATTTTCCAGTTGTTCTCAGTTTAAAATTTTTGCTCTGAATTTACAAATGTGCCCCCGTTTTCAAATTTTCTTCACCATTTCAAAGAATGTTCACGTTTTCAAAACATGTTCTGGAATTTTGAAGAATGTTCAAGTTTAAAAAAATGTTCTGAAAATTTTAAAAATGTTCATAGTTTTAAAATTCGATCATATATTGAAAATATGTTCGCGGGTTCCAATTTTTTGTTCGCAATTTGATGAAAAGTTCCATTTTCCAATTTTTGTTCAGAAATTTGAAACCTGTTCGTAGTTATAATTTTTTGTTTGGAATTTCTTGAAATGTTCCACTTTTTAAAATAGTTTTCAGAAATTCAAAAAACGTTCACAGTTTCAAAATTTCATAATTTGTACACATATTCCTGTTGCTGAAAAATTGTTCAGAAATTCAAAAAATGCTTGCACATTTTCAAAATATACTGTTTCGAAAAAGAGTACACTTTTTGAAAAAAAAAACTATCACCATAGTAACTAATTCTAGTTCGCCACAATATCTAATTCAAATTCGCTATAATTGAGCAGCCCGGTTCTACACTATGTTAATAATTTATAGGTCGCGCGCTGCAATACAAATAAAAATCTTGTTTGCTGGAGTGGTATGAGCTCGCAATTGGAAGCGGGAGGTCTCCTGTTCGAATCCTCACATCGCGCTGCCCTTGAATTTTGCTACTTTTTTCGTCCCGCGGTACGGGTTGATGGGCCGGCCCAATCGTGTTGTCTTCTGTGCGTGGCATCGCCAATTTGACGCAAAGAGCGTCAAATAGGAGGACCCGCAACCGAGGCGGGGCACGGCGGAGCGACTGTTATTTTGAGACGGAGCGGATGGCCGGAAGCCGCACCAGTGCGTCGAACCCTCGTTGGTGGCAGGCGCCACTCTCAGCTCCAGGTCTGCACCCTCACTCCAACCCTAAACTTGCTCCCGTCCCTTTTGTATCCACTCTTGTTTATTCACTGAGCGGATGGGGCGGATCCAAGCTAAACCAATAATTCAATGAGCTGTCTTAGCTCTAGTGAATTAGGGCATCTTCAACGGTGACCCGTAAATCCCTTCGGTATCTCTCTCCAGACAGCCCGTAAACACTGATGCGGGAGTCGACCATCCAATGTTGTCCGCATACATTTGAAACACTATTTCAGCAAACCGGATGAATTTCATGCAAACACATAAGATTTCATATAAACTGGACGAAATTCATTTCATTTTTGGCATAATTTAACTAAAATTGGTAAAACTATGTGCATGTCCGACCGCACAGAGCTCCATTCCCACGCCACGGATACACTACACTAGTCTATGGCCTGCCGCGGCAGATCCCTTTGTCTTCTCCATGTTCAACAACCCTCTCATCAGAACGTCGGGAGCCCCAGATGTATATCCCTCCCCCTTTCCCTATCTTCGGATGTGCCGCTTGCCCGAGTGGCAAAGAGGGTGCTTCAGACCGAGGGGAAGGGTTGCATCCACTTCCGTGAAGCGCGGATCCATGCTTGTTTTTGGAGCGAAGGGGATGCCGGTGGCCCGCGACAGAGGACGACACACCGACTGTGGACGCCGGCAAACCGCGTGCGGTGGCCTTCCTAGGACCAAAGCGGCTGCAGCCTCCCACGTTCTACTTTTCCTCTGTGTCGTCTGCAGACGCGGACGCGATAGTGATACGTCTCCAACGTATCTATAATTTTTGATTGTTCCATGTTGATATATTATCATTCTAGGATACTTTTTGGGTCATTATTTACCAATTTATAATATTTTTGAGCGCTAACCTATTGACCCAGTGCGCAGTGCCAGTTGTTGTTTTCTGCTTGTTTTTGCCTTTGCAGGTGTACTGTACCAAACGAAGTCCAATTGCCACAAAACTTTTTGATGATTTTTTCTGGACTATATGAAGACCTAGAAGCTTTGGAAGGAAGCCGGGAGGCACACGAGGACCCCACCACATATCAGGGCGCGCCCTGATATGTGGTGGCCCCCTCGGGCACCTCCCGACGTCCCTCTTCGGCCTATAAATTCTCTAATATTTTGAAAATCCTGGAGGCAGTCCCAAAACCCTTTTTCCGCCGCTGCAAGTCTCTATTCCGTCGCGAGGCCATCTGGAGCTCCGTTCCGGCACCCTGCCGGAGGGGGGATCGATCACGGAGGGCCTATTCATCAACCTTGCTGCCCTCATGATGATGTGTGAGTACTTCACCCCAGACCTACGGGTCCATAGCTAGTACCTAGATGTCAATCTCTCTTTCTTATGATCTTCAATACAATGATCATCGCATCTTCGCTTTGATCTATCTGATGTAATCCTATTGTGCGGTGTGTTTGTTGGGATCCGATAAATTGTGGGTTTATGTTCAGATTATTCATGAAAAATATTTGAGATGCCTCTGAATTATATTATCTCTTATGTGCATGATCATTATAGCTTTGTAATGCTCTCCGAGCTATTGATATGCTTTGGTCAAGTAGATTGATATTTCATCGGTGGGAGTGGTGCGTTGTGGTAGGTTCAACCTGGCGAGTTTCTATATCCCAGTGACAAAGTAGGGGACAAGATGCGTCTTTGTGTTGTTGCTACTAAGGATAAAACGATGGGGTTCATTCATATTGTTTGAGTTTACTTTCTCTACATCATGTCATCGTTCTCCAAGCATTACTTTGTTTACTTAATACTCTAGATGCATGCTGGATAGCGGTCGATGAGTGGAGTAATGGTAATAGGTGCAGGCAGGAGTCGACCTATTTGTTTATGGACGTGATGCCTATATATACATGATCATTGTCGTGAATATCGCATAACTATCCGCTTTTCTATCAATTGCCCAACAGTAATTTGTTTACCCACCGTATGCTGCCTACATGAGAGATGTCGCTAGGGAACACTATGGCCCTCGGGTCTATTCACTTATATATTCGCAAACGCTACATTTACCTTGCTGCCTTTATTTACTTTTTATTTATTTTGCACTTTATATTTATCAACAATTATCTACACAACTCATTTGCTTGCAAATAACGAGATCAAGGGGATTGACAACCCTCTTGCCCGCATTGGGTGCAAGTTGTTTGTTCATTTGTGTGCAGCCGCTGAAGACGGTTGAGGATTGATATTCCTATTGGTTCGATAAACCTTGGTTTCATAACTGAGGGAAATACTTATCCGCTTTGTGCTGCAATTACCCGTTCCTCTTCACGGAAAACCCAACGCAGATCACAAGTATGTGGAAGGATTTCTGGCGCCGTTGCCGGGGAATATCATCATCAACTACCAAGTAACTTCACACAAATCTTCATTCACTTGTTATTCTTTTTATTTGCTGTTATATTTAGCTTGTCACATAAAGATCAAAAATACAAAAATATTTACCTTTGCTTGTTACTAGTTTCCTTGTTTGAAGTCATGGCTAGTTCTTCCTCCGCTCGCTTTACTCCCAATGATGATGTAGTAAATTTGAAACAAAGGGGAGGAGAAAGCTTAAAAGATGCATAGTCTAAGATTTTATTTGCTCAAAATAAAGAAACTAAAAAGTTATCCACCTCTACCTTGCTTCACAATTTTTATGTTGGTATGACCACTTGGTATAGGTTTATACTTGACACCATCACTGGTGGGAATTTCTTAACGTGTCACACCTTGGATGCCTACACCGCAATTGAAAATCTTGTAGGGTCACCACCTATTGTTGTTAATGAAACAAATTTGACCTTGGAACATGTTATGCAAAGGATTGATGCTATTGAAAAGAATATGGTCACAAATAAACCAATTGAGGAATTGGATAAAAAACTTCATAATCATATCACTCAACTTGGGCCACGGGTAGGAATGACTTTGAAAACCTTAAAGGAAAAAGACACCACTATTGACGAGAGGATAGAACAAGGTTTGAATAGAATTGATAAAATGGAAGAGGTCATTGACAAAGTAGGTTCCGCCTTCACTCCTCCTAAAGCTAATACTAGCGCCTCTCGCAACAAAAATACCAAGTTCATATACATTCCTAAGAGCGTTAGTACACCTCCTACCCAAAGAAACGAGGATCTTAAGATGATTAGTGTTCATCCCAACTTTATAAATTTGATTAAAGATCCTATTGCCAAGCCTCCTATTTTCCTGTAACGCCCAAGATGCGGTCCTATCCCTATTAAGGCACGAGGGCCTCGACGGGGATAGAAGCGCATCTAGTCATTTCGCAAGTACAGTAAACATTGCATACATGTAGGAAGAGATGAGTATATGAGTTGGCTTACACTCGCCACAAGCTATCTTACAAGTCCACACAAATTATTCATACATCATCCAGAAGACAGGGTCCGACTACAGACGAAATCAAACGATAAAAGAAGCAATGATAAACTGTCTTACTATCCCAGGATCACCACCACGAAGCTCCCTACTCATCAGGATACGTAATGTACATACGCCTACGTTCTTCATCGTAATCCCACTGGAGCTGAGTCACATCATCTGGCACGTACTCGTCAACACCTGCACCTGTATTGTTGTAATCTGTGAGCCACGGGGACTCAGCAATCTCATAACCCGGGTACCGAAACTATGTAAGCTAATAGGTGAGGAATGGTTAAGTGGTGAGGCTGCAGCAAGCACTAAACATGTATTTGGTGGCTAACTTACGAGAACATGAATGTAAATATGGTGGCCTACACATGACGTTCGTGAACTAGCATGATCACTAAGTGATCCTGAACACCTACTTACGTCAAAACATAACCCCACCGTGTTCTCTCCCGGTTCATGTTCACGAGCAGAGACAGTCACGGTTACGCACACGGTTGGTGTATTTTATTTGAGTTTACTTCAAGTTTACTATAACCGAGTGTTAAACAAATTTCCAAGTTGCCACGTAACCGCGGGCACGGCTTTCCGAAAGATTTAACCCTGCAGGGGTGCTCCAACTCATCCATCACAAACTAACCACACGCCGCGGGAATAACCTCGACCACGAATCCCGTGATTTCCTAGGCAATTCCATTGGAAAACCTCCACCTCGAGATAGCCCGAAGTATTATCGGAATTCCTCGTGCAAGACATTCGAGAAAGCTAAAACAAGTCCAGCAAGACCGCCCGACGTGTCGACGAACCCGATAGGAGCCGCGTATCTCGTTCTCAGGACACGACGAATAAGCGAAGCGTACGGTGGCCCGGGTTGGCCCCGCACGGTGCTCTAGTTTGGACCAACACTCATGAGGAGCACTGGCCCGGGTTGTTGATTAATTATCCACGGGGTAGCTATGCCCTATGCAATTTTATTAAGTTGTTTAGCAAATGTAGTACCAAAGTTGGGTCTTGCCAGACAAGTTTTAATCTAAAACGAATGGTCAAGGGGGTCCCCATAACAACCCCAAGTATGTTAGGAGCGCAAAATATGAAATATAACACCGGTACTCGGAACTAGTGCGGCAAACGCGGAACAAAACACTGAGCAAAAGGCCAAGCCTTCCACCGTTGCCAGATATATATGTGCATTAATTTAAATAACAATAAATAGAGTGATATAACCAATTAACCATGTTGACACATGGAAATATTGCACCTGCAACTAGCAACGCTATAAGATAAGGGCCGAGCAGCGGTAAAGTAGCCAATTGACGTGGCGTGAGACTGCGTCGGTATTTCCCCAAAGAGGAAGGGATGATGCAGCACATCGACGGTAAGTATTTCCCTCAGTTATGAAACCAAGGTTATCGAACCAGTAGGAGGATCACCAACACCCAATAAGCAGCACCTGCACACAAACAACAAATACTTGCAACCCGACGCGAAGGAGAGGTTGTAAATCTCTCTACGGTGATAATATAGATTAGGTAGTGATAGATAGGAGAGATAGATCTCTCAAGAACACAAATAAAAAGAGTAAATATGCAGCAATATATTTTTGGGTTTTTGGTTTTGTAGATCTGAAAACAAAGAGTGCAAAAACGTAGATCGGAAAGCAATATGATGGAAAAGTAGACCTGGGGGGCGTAGGGTTCACTAGTGGCTTCTCTCATGAGTATAGCGCACGGTGGGTGAACAAATTACTGTTGGGCAATTGATAGAAAATCGAATAGTCATGCCGATATCCAAGGCGATGATCATTATATAGGCATCACGTCCAAGATAGATAGACCGACTCCTCCCTGCATCTACCTCTATTACTCCACACATCGACCGCTATCCAGCATGCATCTAGTGTATTAAATTCATGGAAAAATGGAGTAATGCAATAAGAACGATGACATGATGTATACAAGATCTATTCATGTAGGAATAGACCCCATCTTGTTATCCTTAATAGCAACGATACATGCGTATCTTGGTGCCCCTTCTGTCACTGGGAAAGAACACCGCAAGATCAAACCCATCACAAAGCACCTCTTCCCATGGCAAGAAAAATCGATCTAGTCGGCCTAACTAAACAAAAGATTCGGAGAAGAAATACGAGGCTATAAGTAATCATGCATAAAAGAGATCAAAAACGACTCAAATAATATTCATGGATAGAAACTGATCATGAACTCAAAATTCATCGGATCCCAACAAACACACCGCAAAAGTTACATCAAATAGATCTCCAAGAGACCATTGTATTGAGAATCATAAGAGAGAGAGAAGAAGCTATCTAGCTACTGCCTACGGACCCGTAGGTCTATGGTGGACTACTCACGCATCATCGGAGAGGCACCTATGAGGAAGATGAACCCCTCCGTGATGGTGTTTAGATTGGATCTCGCAGTTCTCGAACTTGCGGCGGCTGGAATTGTGTTTCGTCGACTCCCCTAGGGTTTTTGGAATATTTGGGAATTTATAGGCATCAGAGGTGGTGCGGAAGGGGGTCGAGGAGGGCACAACCCATCAGGGCGCGCCGGGGCCCCCCTGGCGCGCCCTAGTTGGTTGTGCTCTCCACAGCCCACCTCTCTGACAGTTGTTTGGCCCACTGGGTGTCTTCTGGTCCAGAAAAAATCTCCAAAAAGTTTCGTCGCGATTGGACTCCGTTTGGTATTGATTTTTTGCGAAGTAAAAAACAAGCAAAAACAACAACTGGCACTTTGGCACTATGTCAATAGGTTAGTCCAAAAAAATGATATAAAGTTGTTATAAAATGATTGTAAAACATCCAAGAATGATAATATAACAGCATGGAACAAGCAAAAATTATAGATACATTGGAGACGTATCAAGCATCCCCAAGCTTAATCCCTACTCGTCCTCGAGTAGGTAAATGATAAAAACAGAATTTTTGATGTGGAATGCTGCCTAACATGTTCATCACATTCTTTTCTTTTGTATAGCATGGACATTTGGACTAATAATGATTCAAAGCAATAGTCTAGTTTTAACATAATGACTTCAATACTCAAGCATGTCAACAAGCAACCATGTCTTTAAAAATATCAACACTAAAGAAAGTTATCCCTAGCCCATCATGCTCAATCATTGATCCATTCATGAAACACACTCAAATAGTAGCTATGCCCAATGCTCAAGTACGATCCTAGTGCCCCCTAGTTGGTGCTTATAAGAGAAGATGGAGACTCAAAGCAAAAATAAAAATTGCATAAAGTAAATAGATATGCCCTTCGCAAAGGGAAGTAGGGATTTGTAGAGGTGCCAGAGCTCAAGGTTTAAATTGATAGAGAAAAATATTTTGGGTAGCATGCTTTTCCTGTCAACGAAAACGACAAAGTAGCTCACAATACTTTCCATGCTAGATATATCATAGGCGGTTCCCAAACAGAAAATAAAGTTTATTCCTTTTTCCACGGTTGCCTTCCATACCAACACTTTCCAAGGAATTTATTATTTGACAACATAAAGTAAATATTTTTTCCTTTTCATTTCGGGAATGGGGATCCCTATTACCGCCGCACTCTCGTGCAATGACAAGTGAATAAACACTCATCTTGAGAATAACACATCTAGCATGGAAAAATATTGGATACTCCCCACCGTTTCATGAGCGGTACGGGCACACAAAAGAGAAAATTTATTTTGAAAATTTAGAGATGGCACATACAAATTTGCTTGGAACGGCATGGAAGTACTGCATATAGGTAGGTATGGTGGACTCATAAGGCAAAACTTGGATTAAGGATTTTGGATGCACAAGTAGTATTTATACTTAGTACAAATGGAGGCTAGCAAATAGATTGGGAAGCAACAAAACCAAGAAACTAAAATTCACATAAGTGAGCATTGAACATAACTAACACCTAATAATGCACCACAAGTAGGATGTAACTTCATTGCATAACTATTGACTTTCGTGCATGCATAGGGATCACAAACCTTAACACCAATATTCCTACTAAGCATAATTACTCACTAACACGACTCACATATTACTATCATCATGTTTCAAGACTATTACAAGGAATCAAGTTTAATTTGTCCAATGATCTTCATGAAAGTTTTTATTATATCCTCCTTGGATATCTATCACTTTGGGACTAGTTTCATATATTGCCATTGCTTTTTGGCAAGCTCAAACAAATTTAAGTGAAACACATGAGCATAAAGATTTCATCTCTCAAAAAGGTATAAGTGAAGCATGAGAAGATTTCTTCAAAATTTACTAAATCTCAAATTAATCTAAGTGAAGCATGAGAGTATTTCTACAAAAATTTCCAAGCACACCGTGCTCAAAAAGATATAAGTGAAGCACTAGAGCAATTCTATAGCTCAAAAAGTTTAAGTGAAGCACATAGAGCAATTCTAACAAATCGTAGCATGATTTTGGCTCTCTCAAATAGGTGTGTCCAGCAAGGACAAAAAGGAAAAACTAACAAACAAAGCAAGCAAGCAAAGATACAAGACGCTCCAAGCAAAACTCATGATATGTGACGAATAAAAATATAGCTCCAAGTAAAATACCGATGGTCGTTAGAAGAAAGAGGGGATGCCACTCGGGGGCATCCCCAAGCTTAGTTGCTTGTTTCTCTTTGGATATATCTTGGGGGTGCGGTAGCATCCCCAAGCTTAGTTGCTTGTTTCTCTTTGGATATATCTTGGGGGTGCGGTAGCATCCCCAAGCTTAGGCTTTTATCACTCCTTATTCCTTCATCCATCGTGATCTCACCCAAAACTTGAAAACTTCAATCACACAAAACTCAACAAAATCTTCGTGAGATCCGTTAGTATAAGAAAGCAAATCACTACTTTAGGTACTGTTGCAAACCCATTCATATTTTATTATTGCATTATACCTATTGTATTTTAACTTTACCATGGCTTATACCCCCCAATACAAACCATAGATTCATTAAAACAAGCACACAATGCAACGAAAACAGAATCTGTCTTAAACAGAACAGTCTGTAGTAATCTGTACTCTACCCATACTTATGTAACTTTATTTTTTTTGAAAAATTAGGAAAACTTAAGGAATTTGTATAGAAACACTTTGTTAAAATTTCAGCTAAATATCACGTTCCAGTAAAAAACTAAAATTCATATACTGGACGCAAAGTTTCTGTTTCAGATTCAGCATCACTTCTACTCATCCTATGAATCATCCTAAAGGCTTTACTTGGAAAAAACACTAAATAAACCATAAAAACACAATCATAACAGAGAAATAATTGTGTCAACACACAAAAACAAAAAGGAAAAAGAAAAAAATTATTTATTCATTGGGTTGCCTCCCAACAAGCGCTATCGTTTTACGCCCCTAGCTAGGCATAATAGATAGATTCAAGTATTGTCATCTTTGGTTTTGGATCCATAGGATGCCCTCATGATTGATTCATATGGTGGCTTAATTATTGTTCTAGGGAAGTGTTCCATACCCTTTCTCAAGGGAAATTGAAAACGAATTTTGCCTTCTTTCATATCAATCACGGCACCTATAGTGCGTAAAAACGGTCTACCAAGTATAATGGGACAAGACGGATTGCAATCAATATCAAGCACAATAAAATCAATAGGAACATAGTTCCTATTTGCAAGAATAAGAACATCGTTAATTCTTCCCAAAGGCTTTCTAATAGTAGAATTCGCCAAGTGCAAATTAAGAGAACATTCTTCAATATTGGTAAGACCAAGCACATCACATAGAGATTTCGGAATCGTGGAAACACTAGCACCCAAATCACACAAAGCAAAGCATTCATAATTTTTAATCTTGAATTTAATGGTAGGTTCCCACTCATCATGTAATTTTCTAGGAATAGAAATCTCCAACTCCAACTTTTCTTCAAAAGATTTCATCATGGCATCGACGATATGTTTAGTAAAAGCTTTATTTTGCTCATAAGCATGGGGTGAATTCAACTTGGATTGCAACAAAGAAATACATTCAATCAAAGAGAAACTATCATAATTAAAGTCTTTGCAATCAAAGATAGTGGGCACATCACTAGTTAAAGTTTTGACCTCTTCAAACCCACTTTTATCAAAAATTTCATCAAGATTTTCACCCTCAAAATTATTGGGACGCCTTCTAGCTAAAGTTGACTCTACTTCAGTCCCTTCATTATAAATTTTAACATTACTAAACAAGGAATCAATAGAGGAAACACCAATCACTTTAAGATCTTCATCTTTCTTATGAAGGCAATCACTAGAAAACGATTTTTCTATGATTTCTCTTTTAGCTCTAAGCATAGCAGTTCTTTTCTTAATTTCATCCATAGAGACATATAAAGCTTTAATAGATTCATCAATCTTAGGCACAAAAGCTTTCAACTTGAGATTTTCAACATCATGAGAAATTCTATCAATTCTTCTAGACATATCATCAATCTTATTCAACTTTTCCTCTATCGTAGTATTGAAAGCCTTTTGCGTATTGATAAATTCTTTAATATTACTCTCAAGATCAGAGGTGTTCCTATTATTATTGTAGGAAGAATTAACATAGGAATTACCATAATTATTAGAGGAATTTCCAGGAAAAGGCCTAGGATTAAAATTACCTCTATAAGCATTGTTATTGAAATTGTTTCGAGAGACAAAATTCACATCTATGGAATCACTATTTTTCTCAATCAAAGTAGACAAAGGCACATCATTAAGATCAATAGGAGCATTTTTACTAGCAACCAATTTCATCAAAGCATCAACTTTATCACTCAAAGTACTAATTTCCTCTACCGAATTAACTTTTTACTAGTAGGTGCTCTTTCGGTATGCCATTGAGAATAATTAGCCATGATATTATCTAGCAATTTGGTAGCTTCACCCAAAGTAATCTCCATAAAAGTACCACCCGCGGCGGAATCTAAAAGATTTCTAGAGACAAAATTCAATCTCGCTTAAATTTTTTGATCATCCAAAGATTTAAACCATGAGTAGGACAATTTCTTAGCATCAACTTCATTCTTTCCCAAGATTGTGCAACATGTTCATGCTCAAGTTGCTTAAAATTCATGATTTGCGTCCTAAGGGAAATAATTTTCGTGGGTGGAAAATACTTAGTGATAAAAGCATCCTTGCACTTATTCCAAGAATCGATACTATTGCGAGGCAAAGAGGAAAACCAAATTTTTGCACGATCCCGCAAGGAAAAAGGAAATAGTTTCAACTTCACAATATCATTGTCCACATCTTTTATCTTTTGCATATCACACATTTCTACGAACGTGTTTAGATGGGACGCGGCATCCTCATTAGGATTACTGTCAAATTGATCTTTCATGACAAGATTCAACAAAGCGGCATTAATATCACAAGACTCCGCACTAGTGGCGGGAGGAGCAATAGGAGTACTAATAAAATCATTGTTATTAGTATTGGAAAAATCACACAACTTGGTGTTCTCTTGAGTCATCGTTACTACGCAAACAAGACTGCAAGCAAGGAAGAGATCCGGCAAGAAAAAGGCAAACGAAAAAGAGGGCGAATAAAATGGCAAATTGGTGAAGTGGGGGAGAGGAAAACGAGAGGCAAATGGCAAATAATGTAATTGCAAGGAGATGAGATTTGTGATTAGGAACCTGGTAGATGATGGTGGAGTCCCCTCGGTGCCTATGATAGGCACGTAGAAGAGACCGCTTCCTCCCCGGCAACGGCGCAAGAAATTCCTTTGACATGGCTTGAGGCTGCGTCGGTATTTCCCCAAAGAGGAAGGGATGATGCAGCACAGCGACGGTAAGTATTTCCCTCAGTTATGAAACCAAGGTTATCGAACCAGTAGGAGGATCACCAACACCCAATAAGCAGCACCTGCACACAAACAACAAATACTTGCAACCCGACGCGAAAGAGAGGTTGTCAATCTCTCTACGGTGATAAGATAGATTAGGTAGTGATAGATAGGAGAGATAGATCTCTTAAGAACACAAATAAAAAGAGTAAATATGCAGCAATATATTTTTGGGTTTTTGGTTTTGTAGATCTGAAAACAAAGAGTGGAAAAAATGTAGATCGGAAAGCAATATGATGGAAAAGTAGACCCGGGGGCCGTAGGGTTCACTAGTGGCTTCTCTCATGAGTATAGCGCATAGTGGGTGAACAAATTACTGTTGGGCAATTGATAGAAAATCGAATAGTCATGACGATATCCAAGGCAATGATCATTATATAGGCATCACGTCCAAGATAGATAGACCGACTCCTGACTGCATCTACCTCTATTACTCCACACATCGACCGCTATCCAGCATGCATCTAGTGTATTAAGTTCATGGAAAAACGGAGTAATGCAATAAGAACGATGACATGATGTAGACAAGATCTATTCATGTAGGAATAGACCCCATCTTGTTATCCTTAATAGCAACGATACATGCGTGTCTTGCTGCCCCTTCTGTCACTGGGAAAGAACACCGCAAGATCGAACCCATCACAAAGCACCTCTTCCCATGGCAAGAAAAATCGATCTAGTTAGCCTAACTAAACCAAAGATTCGAAGAAAAAATACGAGGCTATAAGCAAGCATGCATATAAGAGATCAAAGAAGACTCAAATAATATTCATGGATAGAAACTGATCATGAACTCAAAATTCATCGGATCCCAGCAAACACACCGCAAAAGTTTACATCAAATAGATCTCCAAGAGACCATTGTATTGAGAATCATAAGAGAGAGAGAAGAAGCCATCTAGCTACTGCCTACGGACCTGTAGGTCTATGGTGGACTACTCACGCATCATCGGAGAGGCACCTATGAGGAAGATGAACCCCTCCGTGATGGTGTTTAGATTGGATCTCGCGGTTCTGGAACTTGCGGCGGCTGGAATTGTGTTTCGTCGACTCCCCTGGGGGTTTTGGAATATTTGGGAATTTATAGGCATCAGAGGCGGTGCGGAAGGGGGCCGAGGAGGGCACAACCCATCAGGGCGCACCGGGGACCCCCTGGTGCACCATGTGGGTTGTGCTCTCCACAGCCCACCTCTCCGGCAGTTGTTTGGCCCACTGGTGTCTTCTGGTCCAGAAAAAATCTCCAAAAAGTTTCGTCGCGATTGGACTCCGTTTGGTATTGATTTTCCGCGAAGTAAAAAACAAGCAAAAACAGCAACTAGCACTTTGGCACTATGTCAATAGTTAGTCCCAAAAAATGATATAAAGTTGTTATAAAATGATTGTAAAACATCCAAGAATGATAATATAACAGCATGGAACAAGCAAAAATTATAGATACGTTGGCGACGTATCACCAATCAATGTTTTGCTAGGTAGTGGAGGGGTTAGAGGATTTCATGGCAATTTAGGAGGCTGACAGTTTAAGTGGTAGGTAACGAAAACATAACGGTAGAAGCGAGACATCTAGCATAGCAAAAATAGTGTCGGGATCCGGGTATGATCATCTTGCCTGTTGGGTCTTCAGAGGGACAAAGAGATGGGTCCTCGTAGTTGTACTCTCCGGGATCCTCATACTCAGGCTCAACACTCGCGTCTACCCAAGAGAAACAGCACCAAATAAACATACAAGCAAGTGCAATGCGCAAACAATATGATGCATGACTAAGTTGAAGTATTTAACATGGCAACCCTATGCTAGTCATGTTTCTCATGCAATTATTAAGTTCTTTAGTATTCTGGATAGAACCTCATTATTAGCTATTTGAACATGCATGATCATGGCAAATATGGATGCTTCATGCAAAATCGATGCAAATGCATATGTAGAACGTTGCAAACGGAGTATCGAAGCTCACGGTACGCTCACGGCAAGGTACGAACGTTTAACGGATACAAATGCAAAGATGAAGAAGGACATGGGCTATTCCTCGGTATTCCAAGGATGCCACTGGATTGGAAATTAATTCATATATAATTAACTAAAGCATCTGTTTTGTGGAGAATCAAATGAAAATTTTATTAAATCATGATGGAGAGTTGATTCATAAATCTCAATAGAAAATATAGAAAAGGTGCAACATTTTTACAGAAATTAATAAGCAAGTAAAATAATCACATATTATTAGCATATTAATCTGTTTAGAAAAATATTAACATGCAAACATATTTAAACAGGTTTGATAGCTAGTTTACAATTATGACCAGAATATTTAAGATAAGTGCAACATTTTTTCTGGAATAAGTGACAAGTCAAAATCACCTGTTGCATTCATTGAAAAGAGAGAGAGAGAGAGATGGCATAGTTTGAGAAAATAGAGGAGAGGGTCCCTAACCAATACAACACATGGGTACTAGAACACCAACAACACAACAACACCACTCACAAAACCACACCACATATGGAAGCATGATGCAAATATGATGCACTTATGATAGGATGAACATGATGTCATGATGCAAAGACATGAGGCAAAAATATTGATACTCCAACCACTATGGCAAAACATGGAGGTTCACATGAGATATACATTACAAATGGCAATAGATGCACTTGGGCTGTTACATTTCCCCACTATCCACGGCTGTGTTATTGAGGAGCTTGATGTCAAAGATGACAAAACTTGAAACTATGCATTATGCCTAGCTAGGGGCATAAAACTTGAAACTATGCACTTGGGCTGTTACATTTCCCCACTATCCACGGCTGTGTTATTGAGGAGCTTGATGTCAAAGATGACAAAACTTGAAACTATGCATTATGCCTAGCTAGGAGGCAACCCAACAGTTATCTTTAAATTTTTGCTTTGAACTTTCTGTTTATTTTTAATAGCATGATTATTTCCTCTGTAATTATTATGTTTTTGTGTTTAAATTAGTGTTTTTACCAAGTAAAGCCTTTGGGATGACTCACAAGATGAGTAGAATCGATGTTGAAACAAAACAGGAACTTTTGACTCCAGTAAAGGAATTTTCATTTTTTCTGGAGGGTGATAATGATCTGCAATTTTTACACAGTGTTTCTATACAATTTTTAGAGGTTTTGATAATTTTACAGAATTTTTAGAGTTACAGAAGTATAGCCTCTCTACAGATTTCTACAGACTGTTCTGTTGTAGACAGATTCTGTTTTTGCTTGCATAGTTGCTTATTTTGATTAAACTATGGATTGTATCGGGGGGTATAAGCCATGGAGAAGTTAGAATACAGTACCTATTATGCATTAATGAAATTTGAATCAATTTACAACAGTACTTAAAGTATGCAATATGTTTCTTATACTAATGAATCTCACGAGGTTTTGTTGAGTTTTGTGTGATTGAAGTTTTCAAGTTTTGGGTGTTATCTTGATGGATAGAGGAATAAGGAGTAGCAAGAGCCTAAGCTTGGGGATTCACAAGGCACTCCAAGGTAATATTTTAAAGGATACTCAAGCGACTAAGCTTGGGGATGCCCCGGAAGGCATCCCCTCTTTCGTCTCAAATCCATCGGTATGTCACTCGAAGCTATATTTTTATTCGTCACATGATATGAGTTTTGCTTGGAGCGTCGTTTGCTTTTGTTTGCTTTTACTTCCAGTTTGCCACAATCATTGTTTGCTGGACACACCTATTTAAGAGATACACACTTTCATCATAATTTGTTAGAACACTCTTTGTGCTTCACTTATATCTTTTGAGCTTAGCAGTTGCTCTAGTACTTCACTTATATCTTTTTGAGCACGGTGGCGTGTAGATTTTAAAGAAATGATTTCACTCTCTTTCTTCACTTATATTTGTTTGAGAGTTAATAAATAGTGACGTTAATTTGCATGGGTCATACATACTAGTCCAAGAATATTAGGTATTCAAAGAGTGATAATCAAAACCATCATGTAGCACATATAAAGAAATTGTGGGTTAATGATATTGATGTAGTAATATGAAATAGGTGTGTGTTCATAATTGTTAAACCGTAGAAGTTTCGATATTAAGAGGGGTTGACCTTTTTGTTCATCTAAAAATTAAAGAGGCATGGTGATGATGTGTGAGCATTTCTATTCCTCGTTGAAATCCTAGTGTTGTTTCGGGTTGGAAGCGCGCGATGGTTAGCTCCTACCAACCTCTTCCCTCGGGGCATGCGATTAGTACTTTGATTTATGATAAACTAATAAAAATTTGCAATAAGTATATGAGTTCTTTATGACTAATGTGAAACCATGGACATACGCAATCTCACCTTTTCATAATTTGCTAGCCTCTTCGGTACCGTGAATAGCCCGTTCTCACCTCGAGGATAGTTGCAACTTTCGCTGGTGCATCCAAACCCTGTGACATGATACGCTTTGTTGCACATAAGCCTTACTATATCTTCCTCAAAACAGCCACCATACCTACCTATCATGGCATTTCCATAGCCATTCCGAGATATATTGCCATGCAAATTCCATCGTCACTTCACATGACTAGTTCGTTCATTGTCATATTGCTTTGCATGATCATATAGAGCTGACATAGTATTTGTGGCAAAGCCACCTTCATAATGTTTTTGATACATCTCATGCTAGATCATTGCACATCCTGGTACACTGCCAGAGGCATTCATACAGAGTCATATCTTCATATCAGTTCTCCATGTTGAGTTGTCAGTAAATAAAAGTGTGATGATCACCATTGTTAGAGCATTGTGCCAGTGAGGAAAGGATGATGGAGACGATGATTCTCCATAAGTCGAGATGAGACTCCTGACAAAAATAAAGATGGGGGAGGCCAAATGAGCCCACCATCCATTCAAAAAAAATGCTGAGAGAAAATGAGAGAAGGGACTTTGCTACTATCCTTTACCACACTTGTGCCTCAAAGTGGCACCATGTTCCTCATGTAGAGAGTCTCATGATATATCACTTTCATATGCTAGTGGGAATTACCTATTCATTATTTCAAACTTGGCTTGTATATTCCTACGACGGGCTTCCTCAAATGCCTGAGGTCTTCATGAGCAAGCAAGTTGGATGCACACCCTGAAACGTCTCCAACGTATCTATAATTTTTGATTGTTCCATGCTGTTATATTATCATTCTTGGATGTTTTATTATCATTTTATAGCAACTTTATATCATTTTTTGGGACTAACCTATTGACATAGTGCCCAGTGCCAGTTGAAGTTTTTTTGCTTGTTTTTTACTTCGCAGAATATCAGTATCAAACGAAGTCCAAACGCAATAAAAATTTACGGAGAATTGTTTTGGAATATTTGTGATTTTTGGGAGGTGGAATCAACGCAAAAGGAGGCCCACAACCACCACGAGACACCAGGGCGCGCCCCAGGGCCCGGGCGCGTGGTGGTGTATCGTGGCCTCCTCGTAAGTCGGTTGAAGCTCTACTTCGGGCGCAAGGAAGCTTATATCCGGAAAAAATCGTGTTTAAATCTCAGCGCAATCGGAGTTACGGATCTCCGGGAATATAAGAAACGGTTTTCGACCAGAAAAGAAGGAACGTGAAACAGAAGAGAACAGAGAGGGAGATCCAATCTCGGAGGGGCTCCTGCCCCTCTGCCGCCATGGAGGCCATGGACCAGAGGGGGAACTCTCCTCCCATCTATGGGGGAGACCAAGGAAGAATAAGAAGGATGGGGGGGGGGGGGCTCTCTCCCCCTCTCTCTCGGTGGCGCCGGAATGCCGACAGGGCAATCATCGTGACGGTGATCTACACCAACAACTTCGCCGCCGTCAACACCAACTCTCTCCCCCTCTATGCAGCGGTGTAACACCTCTCTTCCCCGTTGTAATCTCTACTTAAACATGGTGCTCAACTCCATATATTATTTCCCAATGATATGTGGCTATCCTATGATGTTTGAGTAGATCCGTTTTGTCCTATGGGCTAATTGATAATCGTGGTTGGTATGAGTTGTATGTTTTATTTTGGTGCTGTCCTATGGTGCCCTCTGTGTCGCGCAAATGTGAGGGATCCCTGCTGTAGGGTGTTGCAATATGTTCATGATTTGCTTATGATGGGTGGCGTGAGTGACAGAAGCAGACCCGAGTAGGTGGGTTGTTGCGTATGGGAGTAAAGAGGACTTGATACTTAATGCTATCGTTGGGTTTTACCTTAATGATCTTTGGTAGTTGCGGATGCTTGCTAGAGTTCCAATCATAAGTGCATATGCTCCAAGTATGGAAAGTATGTGAGCTCATGCCTCTCCCTCATATAAAATTGCAATAATGATTACCGGTCTAGTTATCAATTGCCTAGGGACAAATAACCTTCTTGTTTGACAAAAGATTTCTACTAAACAACTAACTTTTATTATCTTGCAATTTACTCGTAGTTTTATTCCCGCAAAGTACTTCTAGATTTATTCGTGCAAACTATCCTATCACCTACAAAATAGTTTCATACTTGTTCTAGGTAAAGCAAACGTTAAAGTGTGCGTAGAGTTTTATCGGTGGTCGGTAGAACTTGAGGGAATATTTGTTCTACCTTTAGCTCCTCGTTGGGTTCGACACTCTTATTTATCGAAAAAGGCTACAAACGACCCCCTACACTTGTGGGTTATCAAGACCTTTTTCTGGCGCCGTTGCCGGGGAGCAATAGTGTGGGGTGAATATTCTCGTGTGTGCTTGTTTGCTTTATCACAAAGTAGTTTTTATTTTGTTCTCTTGTTTTCTATCTTTAATTATGGGTAGGAAACGTAAAATACCAAAAAAATAGATGTACTTGCTACTCCAAAAGTTGAGGAACCACTAGTGTTCTGTACTATCGAAGAATATTACTTGGATCATCTTCGATCCCTTTGTGCTCGTGCTGAAACCCCAACTAGCTTAGTTGATGGAAAATCTTTAGATGAGCATGCTTATTTTGTGCGTCGCCGGTTGTCTCAAAAAGGGAGAATTTTAGACCATCAAATAAAATGTTTGATGTGCTATGCTTGGAATCTATGTGAAATTTATGATTTTACTTGTTGTTCTGAAGAAACTAAAAAACACCTTCCCTACCAATGTGTGTTTAATGATAATGAAATACTATCTTCTTATGCCAAGGAAGCCTATTGTTATTATGATGTTGAACAAACTGAAGAATTTGTTGCTTTTAAGGGTGCTTATGAAATTGCTTCTTTGATTGAAAAGTGTGATGCTACTCTTTACAAGTCTGAAAATTTTGCCATACTCAAATATTGCTATGAAAACTATGCTTCTAATGCTTATGTTAAAGAATTTATTGAAAGAATGACCGCTGTCTTGGAAGAGACTAATATTTTACATGAATCTATGGAAGAAGAAATTGCTGAAACTGTGAGCTCGTTAGATGAAAAAGATGCGGAGGAGAGCGAAGAACAAAAGGAGGAAGAGCGGATTAGCTACCTGTGCCCACCTTCTAATGAGAGTAACTCTTCAACTCATACATTGTTTAATTACCCTTCGCAACTACCGAAGGATGAATGCTATGATGATTGCTATGATCCCTTGGATTCATTTGAAATATCCCTTTTTGATGAACTTGATGCTTACTATGCTTGTGGCCATGATGCCAATATGAATTATGCTTATGGAGATGAACTTGCTATAGTTCCTTATGTTAAGGATGAAATTCTTGCTATTGCACCCACACATGATAGTCATATTAACTTTTTGAATTCTCCTAACTACACTACATCGGAGAAGTTTGCACTCATTAAGGATTATATTGAAGGGTTGTGTTTTACCACTACACATGATGATTTTGATGAATATAATATGCATGTGCTTGCTGCTCCTACTTGCAATTATTATGAGAGAGGAACCAAATCTTCGCCTCTCTATGTTTCCAATACGATAAAATTGCAAGAAACTACTTATGCTATGAATTGGCATTTACTTTGTGTGAATGAATTGTTCTTGTATGACATGACAATGCATAGGAAGAGAATTAGACTTCGTTGTCACATGATATATATCACTTTGTGCTCACTACTAAATTACAAATCATTGTTAATTAAAATTGGCTTTGATATACCTTGGGATCCGGGTGGATCAATTACTTGAGCACTATATGCCTAGCTTAATGACTTTAAAGAAAGCGCTGCCAGGGAGACAACCGAGAAGTTTTAGAGAGTCATTTTATTATGTTGAGTGATTTATAAAGTTTAAAAACAAAAAAATATAGAGGGGAACCTAAAACTTCACAAAAAGAAAAGTGAAAGTGAGAGAGACGAACATCGTGAAAGTGGGGGAATTCCTTGAACTTTGTTCATGCCCATGGAAACTTTGTGAATCTTGAATCATAGAAAAATTTCAACAAAAATAATCATCCCCTTGTACAAATCCATTGTATTATAAAAGTAATGTGCCAAGGTTTGCCTTTAGGATGATTAGATTGCTTGTTGGTATGTGCGGTGTAAAAACAAAAACTTTGGCTGTAGTGCGTGAATTTACATTTTTTACTGGAACGTCAAAAGTTTATGAAATTTTTACAAAGTATTTACATACAAATTTTTTATTTATTTGTAATTTTTCAGAATTTTTGGAGTTACATAAGTATGGTCAAAGTTCAGATTACTACAAACTGTCTTGTTTAAGACAGATTCTGTTTTTGATGCATTGTTTTGATTGTTTTGATGAAACTATCGATTTTATTGGTGGTACAAGCCATGGAGAAGTTATAATACAGCAGGGATAATGCAAATATAAAATATGAATGGGTTTGCAATAGTGCTTAAAGTAGTAATTTGCTTTATTATACTAACGGATCTCACCAGTTTTCTGTTAAGTTTTGTGTGGATGAAGTGTTCAAAGATCGAGGAGGTATCGATATGAGGAGAAGGAGGAGAGGCAAGAGTTCAAGCTTGGGGATGCCCAAGGAACCCCAAGTAAATATCGAAGGAGACTCAAGCGTCTAAGATTGGGGATGCCCCGGAAGGCATCCCATCTTTCTTCAACAAGTATCGGTATGTTTTCGTTTTCGTTTCGTTCATGTGATATGTGTAAATCTTGGAGCATCTTTTATGTTTAGTTTTCACTTTTCTTTTATGCACCATGCTGGTATGATATAGTCCATGGTTTATTTATAGAATGCTCATTGCACTTCACTTATATCTTTTGAGTATGGCTTTATAGAATGCTTCATGTGCTTCACTTATATCATTTGAAATTTGGATTGCCTGTTTCTCTTCACATAGAAAACCGTTATTTGTAGAATGCTCTTTTGCTTCACTTATATTTATTAGAGCATGGTCTTTTGTAGAAAGAATTAATTCTCTCATGCTTCACTTATACTATTTTGAGAGATGAAACTTTTATGCTCATGTTCTTCACTTAAATTTATTTGAGCTTGTCAAAAGCAATGGCAATATATGAAACTAGTCCCAAAGTGATAGATATTCAAGAGGGATATAATAAAAACTTTCATGAAGATCATTGGACAAATTAAACTTGATTCTATGTAATAGTTTTGAGACATGATGATAGTAATATGTGAGTCATGTTGGTGAGTAATTATGCTTTAGTAAGAATATTGGTGTTAAGGTTTGTGATTGCCTATGCAAGCACGAAAGTCAATAGTTATGCAATGAAATTACGTCCTACTTGTGGTGCATTATTCGGTGTTAGTTATACTTAATGCCCGTTTATGTGAATTTTCGTTTCTTGGTTGGTTGCTTCTCAATCTATTTGCTAGCCTCCACTTGTACTAAGTAGAAATGCTACTTGTGCATCCAAAATCCTTAAACCCAATTTTGCCTTATGAGTCCACCATACCTACCTATATGCGGTATTTTCATGCCGTTCCAAGAAAATTTGTAAGTGCCATCTCTAATTTTCAAAATGAATTTCCTTTTTGTGTGCTCGTACCGCTCATGAAGCGGCAGGGGGTGGCCAATATTTTTCCATGCTAAATGTGTTATTCTCTAGATGAGTGTTTATTCACTTGTCATTGCACGAGAGTACGGCGGTAATAGGGATGCCCAGTCCCAAAATGAAAAAGAAATTTACTTTATGTTGTGAAATAATAAATTCCTTGGAAAGTGTTGGTATGGAAGGCAACCATGGATACGGCTTACCATGGATTGTGAAAGAATGGTGGAAAAAGGAATAAACTTTATTTTCTGTTTGGGAACCACCTATGATATATCTAGCATGGAAAGTATTGAGAACTACTCGGTCGTTTTCGTTGACAGGAAAGGCATGCCACCCAAAATATTTTTCTCTCTAAATTTAAGCTTTGAGCTCTGGCACCTCTACAAATCCCTACTTCCCTCTGCGAAGGGCCTATCTATTTACTTTATGCAATTTTTACTTTTATTTGAGTCTCCATCTTCTCTTATAAAGCACCAACTAGGGAGCACTATGATCATACTTGTGCATTGGGTGTAGCTAATATTCGAGTATGTTTCATGAATGGATCAATGATTGAGCAAGATGGGCGAGGAATAACTTTCTTTAGTGTTGATATTTTGAAAGACATGGTTGCTTGTTGGTATGCTTGAGTATTAAAGTCTTCATGTCAAAACTAGACTATTGCTTTGAACCATCTAAAAGTCCAAATATCCATGGTACAAAAGAAAAGAATATGTGATGAACATGTTAGGCATCATTCCATATCAAAAATTCTATTTTTATCATTTACCTACTCGAGGACGAGCAGGAATTAAGCTTGGGGATGATGATACGTCTCCAACGTATCTATAATTTTTGATTGTTCCATGATGTTATGTTATCATTCTTGGATGTTTTATTATCATTTTATAGCAACTTTATATCATTTTTTGGGACTAACCTATTGACATAGTGCCAAAGTGCCAGTTGTTGTTTTTTTGCTTGTTTTTTACTTCACGGAATATCAGTATCAAACGAAGTCCAAACGCGATAAAAATTTACAGAGAATTATTTCGGAATATTTGTGATTTTTGGGAGGTGGAATCAACGCAAAAGTAGGCTGATACGTCCATTTTGCATCATGCTTTTATATCGATATTTATTGCATTATGGGCTGTTATTACACATTATGGTACAATACTTATGCCTTTCTCTCTTATTTTACAAGGTTTACATGAAGAGGGAGAATGCCGACAGCTGGAATTCTGGACTGGAAAAGGAGCAAATATGAGAGACCTATTCTGCACAACTCCAAAAGTCCTGAAAAGTTACGGAGAATTATTTTGGAATATATAAAAAATATTGGGCGAAAGAAATACCAGAGGGGACCCACCAGGAGGTCACAAGCCAGGGGGGCGCGCCCTACCCCCCTAGGCGCGCCCCTGTGGCTTGTGGCCCCCCTGGCAGGCCTCCGGTGCCCATCTTCTGCTATATGGAGGGTTTTGACCTGGAAAAAAAAATCATAAGAGAGCTTTCGGGATGAAGCGCCGCCGTCTCGAGGCGGAACTTGGGCAGAACCAATCTAGGGCTCCGGCGGAGCTGTTCTGCCGGGGAAACTTCCCTCCCGGAGGGGGAAATCGAAGCCATCGTCATCACCAACCATCTTCTCATCGAGAGGGGGTCAATCTCCATCAACATCTTCACCAGCACCATCTCCTCTCCAAACCCTAGTTCATCTCTTGTATCCGATCTTTGTCTCAAAACCTCAGATTGGTACCTGTGGGTTGCTAGTAGTGTTGATTACTCCTTGTAGTTGATGCTAGTTGGTTTACTTGGTGGAAGATCATATGTTCAGATCCTTAATGATAATTAATACTCCTCTGATTATGAACATGAATATGCTTTTTGAGTAGTTACGTTTGTTCCTGAGGACATGGGATAAGTCTTGTTATAAGTAATCATGTGAATTTGGTATTCGTTCGATATTTTGATGAGATGTATGTTGTCTCTCCTCTAGTGGTGTTATGTGAACGTCGAGTACATGACACTTCACCATTATTTGGGCCTAGGGGAAGGCATTGGGAAGTAATAAGTAGATGATGGGTTGCTAGAGTGACAGAAGCTTAAACCCTAGTTTATGCGTTGCTTCGTAAGGGGCTGATTTGGATCCATATGTTACATGCTATGGTTAGATTTATCTTAATTCTTCTTTCGTAGTTGCGGATGCTTGCGAGAGAGGTTAATCATAATTGGGAGGCTTGTCCAAGTAAGGACAGCACATAAGCACCGGTCCACCCACATATCAAATTATCAAAGTAACGAACGCGAATCATATGAGCATGATGAAAACTAGCTTGACAGAAATTCCCATGTGTCCTCGGGAGCGCTTTGCTTTATATAAGAGTTTGTCCAGGCTTGTCCTTTGCTACAAAAAGGATTGGGCCACCTTGCTGCACCTTTGTTACATTTGTTACTTGCTATCCGTTACGAATTATCCTACCACAGAACTATCTGTTACCGATAATTTCAGTGCTTGCAGAGAATACCTTACTGAAAACCGCTTGTCGTTTCCTTCTGCTCCTCGTTGGGTTCGACACTCTTACTTATCGAAAGGACTACGATAGATCCCCTATACTTGTGGGTCATCAAGACTCTTTTCTGACGCCGTTGCCGGGGAGTGAAGCGCCTTTGGTGAGTGGAACTTGGTAAGGAAAAATTTATATAGTGTGCTGAAATTTACTGTCACTTGTTACTATGGAAAATAATCCTTTGAGGGGCTTGTTCGGGGTATCTTCACCCCGACCAGAAGCACAAAGAGATGCTCCTCAACCTACTGCACCTACTGAAAATATTTATTATGAAATTCCTTCGGGTATGATAGAGAAACTGCTAGCTAATCCTTATGCAGGAGATGGAACACTACATCCCGATTTGCATCTAATCTATGTGGATGAAGTTTGTGGATTATTTAAGCTTGCAGGTTTGCCCAAGGATGATGTCAAGAATAAGGTCTTTCCTTTATCTTTGAAGGAGAAGGCATTGACATGGTATAGGCTATGTGATGATATTGGATCATGGAACTACAACCGATTGAAATTGGAATTTCATCAGAAGTTTTATCCTATGCATCTGGTTCATCGTGATCGGAATTATATTTATAATTTTTGGCCTCGTGAAGGAGAAAGAATCGCTCAAGCTTGGGGGAGGCTTAAGTCAATGTTATATTCATGCCCCAATCATGAGCTCCCAAGAGAAATTATTATTCAGAATTTTTATGCTCGGCTTTCTCGTAATGATCAATCCATGCTCGATACTTCTTGTGCTGGTTCTTGTATGAAGAAAGATATTGAATTCAAATGGGACTTATTGGAAAGAATTAAACGCAACTCTGATGATTGGGAACTCGACGAAGGTAAGGAGTCAGGTATAAATCTTAAGTTTGATTGTGTTAAATCCTTTATAGACACCGACGCTTTTCGTGAATTTAGCACTAAATATGGACTTGACTCTGAGATAGTAGCTTCTTTCTGTGAATCTTTTGCTGCTCATGTTGATCTCCCTAAGGAGAAGTGGTTTAAATATCATCCTCCCATTGAAGAGAAAGTAGTTGAACCTATTAAAGTTGAAGAAGAAACTATTATTTATAATGTTGATCCTATTATTCCGACTGCTTATATTGAGAAACCACCCTTCCCTGTTACAATAAAGGAACATGCTAAAGCTTCAACTGTGGTTCGTAAGAGTTATACTAGAACACCTACACCACCTGAGCAAATCAAAGTTGAACCTAGTATTGCTATGGTTAAAGATCTCTTGGTTGATAATATTGATGGGCATGTTATTCATTTCTGTGATGAAGCTGCTAGAATTGCTAGACCTGATACTAAAGATAAACATAGCCTATTGTTGGCATGCCTGTTGTTTCTGTTAAAATAGGAGATCATTGTTATCATGGCTTGTGTGATGTGGGTGCTAGTGTGAGTGCAATTCCCTTCACCTTATATCAAGAAATTATGAATGATATTGCACCAGCTGAATTAGAGGAAATTGATGTTACCATTAAGCTTGCTAATAGAGATACTATAGCACCAGTTGGGATTGTTAGAGATGTTGAAGTCTTGTGTGGGAAAATAAAGTATCCTACTAATTTTCTTGTTCTTGGTTCCCCACAAGATGATTTTTGTCCCATTATATTTGGTAGACCTTTCTTGAATACTGTTAATGCTAAGATAGATTGTGAGAAAGAAACTCTTACTGTAAGTTTTGGGGATGTGTCTCATGAGTTCAATTTCTCTAAATTTCGTAGACAACCCCATGGCAAAGAATTGCCTAGTAAAGATGAAATTATTGGTCTTGCTTCTATTGCTGTGCCTCCTACTGATCCCTTAGAACAATATTTGCTAGACCATGAAAATGATATGCATATGAATGAAAGGAATGAAATAGATAAGATTTTCTTTGATCAGCAGCCTATTTTGAAACACAACCTGCCTGTTAAAATACTTGGGGATCCTCCTCCACCCAAGGGTGATCCCGTGTTTGAGCTTAAACAATTACCGGATACTCTGAAATATGCTTATCTTGATGAAAAGGAGATATATCCTGTTATTATTAGTGCTAACCTTTCAGAGCATGAAGAAAAGAGATTATTGAAAACTCTAAGGAAGCACCGTGCTGCTATTGGATATACTCTTGATGATCTTAAGGGCATTAGTCCCACTCTATGTCAGCATAAAATTAATATGGAGCCTGATGCTAAACCAGTTGTTGATCACCAACGATGGTTAAATCCTAAAATGAAAGAAGTGGTAAGAAATGAGATACTAAAGCTTCTGGAGGCATGTATAATTTATCCTATTGCTGATAGTAGATGGGTTAGTCCCGTTCATTGTGTTCCTAAGAAAGGAGGTATTACCGTTGTTCCTAATGATAAAAATGAATTGATCCCGCAAAGAATTGTTACAGGATATAGAATGGTAATTGATTTTAGGAAATTAAATAAAGCTACTAGGAAAGATCATTACCCTCTACCTTTTATTGATCAAATGCTAGAAAGACTATCCAAACACACACATTTTTGCTTTCTAGATGGTTATTCTGGTTTCTCTCAAATACCTGTGTCAAAAGAGGACCAAGAGAAGACAACTTTTACTTGCCCTTTCGGTACCTTTGCTTATAGACGTATGCCTTTTGGTTTATGCAATGCACCTGCTACCTTTCAAAGATGTATGACTGCTATATTCTCTGACTTTTGTGAAAAGATTGTTGAGGTTTTCATGGATGACTTCTCCGTTTATGGAACTTCTTTTGATGATTGCTTGAGCAACCTTGATCGAGTTTTGCAGAGATGTGAAGAAACTAATCTTGTCTTAAATTGGGACAAGTGCCACTTTATGGTTAATGAGGGTATTGTCTTGGGACACAAAATCTTCGAAAGGGGTATTGAAGTTGATAAAGCTAAAGTTGATGCTATTGAAAAAATGCCGTGTCCTACGGATATCAGAGGTATAAGAAGTTTCCTTGGTCATGCTGGTTTCTATAGGAGGTTTATTAAAGACTTCTCTAAGATTTCTAGGCCTCTCACTAATCTTTTGCAAAAAGATGTTCCATTCGTTTTTGATGATGATTGTATAGAAGCATTTGAAATTCTTAAAAAAGCCTTGATTTCTGCACCTATTGTTCAACCACCTGATTGGAACCTACCCTTTGAAATTATGTGTCATGCTAGTGATTATGCCGTTGGTGCTGTTCTAGGACAAAGAGTTGATAAGAAATTAAATGTTATCCATTATGCTAGTAAAACTCTAGACAGTGCTCAAAGAAACTATGCTACCACTGAAAAGGAATTTTTAGCAGTTGTGTTTGCTTGTGATAAGTTTAGACCTTATATTGTTGATTCCAAAGTAACTGTTCACACTGATCATGCTGCTATTAAATATCTTATGGAAAAGAAAGATGCTAAACCTAGACTTATTAGATGGGTTCTCTGCTACAAGAATTTGATTTGCATATTATTGATAGAAAGGGTGCTGAGAACCCCGTAGCAGACAACTTGTCTAGGTTAGAAAATGTTCTTGATGACCCACTACCTATTGATGATAGCTTTCTTGATGAACAATTAGCTGTCATAAATGCTTCGCGTAATGCTCCATGGTATGCTGATTATGCTAATTACATTGTTGCTAAATTTATACCACCTAGTTTCACATACCAACAAAAGAAAAAGTTCTTCTATGATTTAAGACATTACTTTTGGGATGATCCACACCTTTATAAAGAAGGAGTAGATGGTGTTATTAGACGTTGTGTACCTGAGCATGAACATGAACAAATCCTTCACAAGTGTCATTCCGAGGCCTACGGAGGACACCACGCTGGAGATAGAACTGCACATAAGGTACTACAATCTGGTTTTTATTGGCCTACTCTCTTCAAGGATGCTCGTAAGTTTGTCTTGTCTTGTGATGAATGTCAAAGAATTGGTAATATTAGTAGACGTCAGGAAATGCCTATGAATTACTCACTTGTTATTGAACCATTTGATGTTTGGGGTTTTGATTATATGGGACCTTTTCCAAAGTCTAACGGGTATACTCATATTCTAGTTGCTGTTGATTATGTTACTAAGTGGGTAGAAGCTATTCCAACTAGTAGTGCTGATCATAACACTTCTATTAAAATGCTTAAATAAATTATTTTCCCTAGATTTGGAGTCCCTAGATATTTAATGACTGATGGTGGTTCACACTTTATTCATGGTGCCTTCCGTAAATTGCTTGCTAAGTATGATGTTAATCATAGAATTGCATCTCCTTATCATCCTCAGTCTAGTGGTCAAGTAGAATTGAGCAATAGAGAAATTAAATTGATCATGCAGAAGACTGTTAATAGATCCAGAAAGAATTGGTCTAAGAAACTTGATGATGCATTATGGGCTTATAGAACTGCTTAGAAAAACCCTATGGGTATGTCTCCGTATAAAATGGTTTATGGTAAAGCATGTCACTTACCTTTAGAACTAGAACATAAAGCTTATTGGGCAATTAAAGAGCTCAACTATGATTTCAAACTTGCTGGTGAGAAGAGGTTATTTGACATTAGCTCACTTGATGAATGGAGAACCCAGGCCTATGAGAATGCCAAGTTGTTTAAAGAAAAAGTTAAGAGATGGCATGATAAAAGGATACAAAAGTGTGAATTCAATGTAGGTGACCATGTCTTGCTATACAATTCTCGTTTAAGATTTTTTGCAGGAAAACTTCTCTCTAAATGGGAAGGGCCTTACATTATCGAGGAAATATATCGTTCCGGTGCCATCAAGATCAACAACGCCGAAGGCACAAATCCTAAGGTGGTAAACGGGCAAAGAATCAAACATTATATCTCAGGTACTCCCATAAATGTTGAAACCAATATTATCAATACCATGACTCCAGAGGAGTACATTAGGGAGACCTACCAGAACGTTTCATACTCCGAAAAGGAATAGGTATGTGTTATGGTAAGCAAACCGACTCCAAAACTTTTCCAATAGCAATTTTTATCCGTTTTGGAATATTTAATAAATTAGGAAAATTTAAAGTAGTCCGAAGAGTGCACGAGGAGGCGACAAGCCAGGGGGGCGCGCCTACCCCCTGGGCGCGCCCCTGTGGCTTGTGGCCACCCCGTGTACCCTCCGGACTCCGTTTTCTTGTAGAATACTCCTTCAGGTCGGTAAAAATTCATTATATAATCTCCCGAAGGTTTGAACCTTCGTATCACGACAATACTTCCTGTTTTCATTTTGAGCTGTTTCTGCAGCAGATTTAGAGCAATATGTCGTCCCAAGATTCCGATGGGGAGAGCTATGTATCGCATTATCTTGCCAATCCCAAGCTCTATGGGGACTTAGATCCTTATGGATTGTTCTCGGAGGAGGAACAAGAAGGAAAGTATGAGGAAGAAAGCTCGGATGAAGAAGAGATCCCCCTACCTCAACCAGGAGATATGCACGTGGAGTTCAGGAAATCGAGCCTCCCAAACACAAGGAGAAAACCCAAGGTTCTATTTATCCCTTCTCGTTTTCTGCAGGAGAGCAAGCAAGAATTATGTCAAAGGATATTGAAGCTCGAGCAGGAAGTAGACGATCTGAGGGAACATAATTTTATGCTTAAGAGGAAACTGAACAAGCTTAAAGATCCTTCTCCATCATCACCACCTCTGAAGAAAGACAACTAAACACATGGGTATGGGCACTCCCCTTGGCTTGTGCCAAGCTTGGGGGAGGTGCCCCGGTATCGTATCACCATCACATCTTTTACTTTTATCGTTTTTCTTAGTTCGATCCTTTTGGTTATATCTTGATCTAGTAGAATAATTTTTATAGTGTGATCTAGTTTTGAGTTTTGCTTTTTTGTTCCCCTTATGTAAGCGAGTCCGAGAGTTATATAATAAAAAGTAGTTTTGAGTTGAGGGCTTTGCTTGCTTGCTATGATCTTGAGAAAAAGAAGTAGAAAGAAGTATAAAATAAAAGCAAAGAGTATATATAATGATCTTATGGGGGGTGATGACTTCACATATAAGAAGTATGTCGATTGAAATTTGTTGTGAGTTGACAAACATAGCGATTGGTCATTGTTGCAATTAAAAGGAAGTAATAAAGAAAGAGAGGTTCACATATAAATATATTATCTTGGACATCTTTTATGATTGTGAGCACTCATTAAAATATTATATGCTAAGAAGTTGATGTTGGACAAGGAAGACAACATAATGGGTTATGTTTGCTTATTTCCGAATAGAAGTTATATGGTTATAGATCCTTTAACATGTGACGCTTGCTTCCACCCCATATTAGCCAAAACTTCCGCACCAAGTAGAGATACTACTTGTGCATCCAAACACCCTTAACCCAGTTTTGCCATGAGAGTCCACCATACCT
Organism: Elymus sibiricus; assembly: GCA_039707655.1. Taxonomy (NCBI): domain Eukaryota; kingdom Viridiplantae; phylum Streptophyta; class Magnoliopsida; order Poales; family Poaceae; genus Elymus; species Elymus sibiricus. The sequence continues at coordinate 441,723,932 of CM077667.1, read as the reverse complement.
ACCTATGGATTGAGTAAGATCCTTCAAGTAAGTTGTCATCGGTGCAAGCAATAAAAATTGCTCTCTAAATATGTATGATCTATTAGTGTGAGGAAAATAAACTTTATATGAACTTGTGATATGGAAGAAATAAAAGCGACAGACTGCATAATAAAGTTCTTTATCACAAGGGGCAATATAAAGTGACGTTCTTTTGCATTAAGGGATTGCGCATCCAACTATAAAAGCACATGACAACCTCTGCTTCCCTCTGCGAAGGGCCTATCTGTTACTTTTATTTTCTAGTACTTACCTTTATGCAAGAGTCGTGGTGATCTTCACCACTTCCTATTTTTCGCCTTTCTCTCTTGGCAAGCGTCATGTGTTGGGGAATGATCTAGACACATATATCCACTCGGAAGTGGGTGAGCATGAGTTATTTCTGTTGACATTACCCTTGAGGTAAATAGTTGGGAGGCAAAACTATAAGCCCCTATCTTTCTCTGTGTCCGATGGAAGCTTTGACCTCATAGGTACCGCGTGAGTGTTGGCAATTATGAAAGACTAAAAGATGATTGAGTATGTGGATTTGCTTTACAAGCTCTTATATTGACTCTTTCCGACGTTATGATAAATTGGAATTGCTTCAATGACTAAGATCATAGTTTGTTGGTTCTCAATAGAGTTCTTGATTCATACTTTACCTTGTGAATGAATTGTTACTTCAGCATAAGAAATTATATGTCAATATATGTTGCTGTTCTAAAGATGACCATGATGCCTTCATGTCCGTATTTTATTTTATCGACACCTCTATCTCTAAACATGTGGACATATTTATCGATTTCGGCTTTCGCTTGAGGACAAGCGAGGTCTAAGCTTGGGGGAGTTGATACGTCCATTTTGCTTCATGCTTTTATATCGATATTTATTGCATTATGGGCTGTTATTACACATTATGGTACAATACTTATGCCTTTTCTCTCTTATTTTACAAGGTTTACATGAAGAGGGAGAATGCCGGCAGCTGGAATTCTGGACTGGAAAAGGAGCAAATATGGGAGACCTATTCTGCACAACTCCAAAAGTCCTAAAAAGTTATGGAGAATTATTTTGGAATATATTAAAAATATTGGGCGAAAGAAATACCAGAGGGGACCCACCAGGAGGTCACAAGCCAGGGGGCGCGCCCTACCCCCCTGGGCGCGCCCCTGTGGCTTGTGGGCCCCCTGGCAGGCCTCCGGTGCCCATCTTCTGCTATATGGAGGGTTTTGACCTGGAAAAAATCATAAGAGATCTTTCGGGACGAAGCGCCGTCGTCTCGAGGCGGAACTTGGGCAGAACCAATCTAGGGCTCCGGCGGAGCTGTTCTGCCGGGGAAACTTCCCTCCCGGAGGGGGAAATCGAAGCCATCGTCATCACCAACGATCCACTCATCGAGAGGGGGTCAATCTCCATCAACATCTTCACCAGCACCATCTCCTCTCCAAACCCTAGTTCATCTCTTGTATCCGATCTTTGTCTCAAAACCTCAGATTGGTACATGTGGGTTGCTAGTAGTGTTGATTACTCCTTGTAGTTGATGCTAGTTGGTTTACTTGGTGGAAGATCATATGTTCAGATCCTTAATGATAATTAATACTCCTCTGATTATGAACATGAATATGCTTTGTGAGTAGTTACGTTTGTTCCTGAGGACATGGGATAAGTCTTGTTATAAGTAATCATGTGAATTTGGTATTCGTTCGATATTTTGATGAGATGTATGTTGTCTCTCCTCTAGTGGTGTTATGTGAACGTCGAGTACATGACACTTCACCATTATTTGGGCCTAGGGGAAGGCATTGGGAAGTAATAAGTAGATGATGGGTTGCTAGAGTGACAGAAGCTTAAACCCTAGTTTATGCGTTGCTTCGTAAGGGACTGATTTGGATCCATATGTTTCATGCTATGGTTAGATTTATCTTAATTCTTCTTTCGTAGTTGTGGATGCTTGCGAGAGAGGTTAATCATAATTGGGAGGCTTGTCCAAGTAAGGACAGCACCCAAGCACCGGTCCACCCACATATCAAATTATCAAAGTAACGAACGCGAATCATATGAGCATGATGAAAACTAGCTTGACAGAAATTCCCATGTGTCCTCGGGAGCGCTTTGCTTTATATAAGAGTTTGTCCAGGCTTGTCCTTTGCTACAAAAAGGATTGGGCCACCTTGCTGCACCTTTGTTACATTTGTTACTTGCTATCCGTTACGAATTATCCTATCACAAAACTATCTGTTACCGATAATTTCAGTGCTTGCAGAGAATACCTTACTGAAAACCGCTTGTCATTTCCTTCTGCTCCTTGTTGGGTTCGACACTCTTACTTATCGAAAGGACTACGATAGATCCCCTATACTTGTGGGTCATCATAAGCCCACAACCATCACGAGACACCAGGGCACGCCCCAGGGCCCAGGCGCGTGGTGGTGTATCGTGGCCTCCTCGTAAGTCGGTTGGAGCTCTACTTCGGGCGCAAGAAAGCTTATACCCGGAAAAAAATCGTGTTAAAATCTCAGCGCAATCGGAGTTATGAATATCCGGGAATATAAGAAACGGTTTTCGGCCAGAAAAGAAGGAACGTGAAACAGAAGAGAACAGTGAGGGAGATACCCCTCCGCCGCCATGGAGGCCATGCACCAGAGGGGGAACTCTCCTCCCATCTAGGGGGAGGCCAAGGAAGAAGAAGGAGGAGGGGGGCTCTCTCCCCCTCTCTACCGGTGGCGTCGGAACGCCGCCGGGGCAATCATCATGATGGGGATCTACACCAACAACTTTGCCGCCGTCAACACCAACTTTCTCCCCCTCTATGCACCGGTGTAACACCTCTCTTCCCTGCCGTAATCTCTACTTAAACATGGTGCTCAACTGCATATATTATTTCCCAATGATATGTGGCTATCCTATGATGTTTGAGTAGATCCGTTTTGTTCTATGGCTAATTGATGATCGTGGTTGGTATGAGTTGTATGTTTTATTTTGGTGCTGTCCTATGGTGCCCCCCGTGTCGCGCAAACATGAGGGATCCCTGCTGTAGGGTCTTGCAATATGTTCATGATTTTCTTATGGTGGGTGGCGTGAGTGACAGAAGCACATACCCGAGTAGGTGGGTTGTTGCGCATGGGAGTAAAGAGGACTTGATACTTATTGCTATGTTGGGTTTTACCTTAATGATCTTTGGTAGTTGCGGATGCTTGCTAGAGTTCCAATCATAAGTGCATATGCTCCAAGTATGGAAAGTATGTTAGCTCATGCCTCTCCCTCATATAAAATTGCAATAATGATTACCGGTCTAGTTATCAATTGCCTAGGGACAAATAACCTTCTTGTTTGACAAAAGCTTTCTACTAAACAAATAACTTTTATTATCTTGCAATTTACACATAGTTTTATTCCCACAAAGTACTTCTAGATTTATCCGTGCAAACTATCCTATCACCTACAAAATAGTTTCATACTTGTTCTAGGTAAAGCAAACGTTAAAGTGTGCGTACAGTTGTATCGGTGGTCGATAGAACTTGAGAGAATATTTGTTCTACCTTTAGCTCCTCGTTGGGTTCGACACTCTTATTTATCGAAAAAGGCTACAAACGACCCCCTACACTTGTGGGTTATCACACCCCACTTAGCTTCATTTGAGCTTTCGTACACTTATAGCTCTAGTGCATCATTTGCATGACAATCCCTACTCCTTGCATTGACACATATCGATGGGCATCTCCATAGCCCGTTGGTACGCCTAGTTGTTGTGAGACTATCTTCTCCACTTCCTACCCCTTTGATATCTACCACCATACTCTATTCCACCTAAATGCTATGTCCAATGGCTCACGCTCATGTATTGTGTGAAGAATAAAAAGTCGATGCATATTGAAAAAGTACGAACCGATTGTCTGACTTGGACACCCTGGTGCTTAACATTTGTATTAATGTGGTGAAGATAGAGCCATGCCTTGCTAATAATACAATAAGATGAATGGGGGGTAGAGATTTCTTAAGAATCGTATACTTTTAGGAACTAACAATTTTGTTTCTTACACTTTGAATATTGCTATGTTAATATTTGTTGATTCATCTTTTCTCAATGAGCATACTTGAATAAGATTACATAGTGGATAGCATGTCACATCAAAAAAAATGTTTTTATCATTTACCTACTCGAGGATGAGCAGGAATTAAGCTTGGGGATGCTTGATACGTCTCCAACGTATCTATAATTTTTGATTGTTCCATGCTGATATATTATCATTCTAGGATACTTTTTGGGTCATTATTTACCAATTTATAATATTTTTTAGCACTAACCTATTGACCCAGTGTCCAGTGCCAGCTGCTGTTTTCTGCATGTTTTTGCCTTTGCAGGTTTACTGTACCAAACGAAGTCCAATTGCCACGAAACTTTTTGATGATTTTTTCTGGACTATATGAAGACCTAGAAGCTTCGGAAGGAAGCCGGGAGGCACACGAGGGCCCCACCACACATCAGGGCGCGCCCTGGGGGGTCGCGCCCTGATATGTGGTGGCCCCCTCGGGCACCTCCCGACATCCCTCTTCGGCCTATAAATTCTCTAATATTCTGAAAACCCTGGAGGCAGTCCCAAAACCCTTTTTCCACCGCCGCAAGTCTCTGTTCCGTCGCGAGATCATCTGGAGCTCCGTTCCGGCACCCTACCGGAGGGGGATCGATCACGGAGGGCCTCTTCATCAACCTTGCTGCCCTCATGATGATGTGTGAGTAGTTCACCACAGACCTACGGGTCCATAGCTAGTACCTAGATGGCAATATCTCTCTCTTATGATCTTCAATACAATGATCATCGCATCTTCGCTTTGATCTATCCGATGTAATCCTATTGTGCGGTGTGTTTGTTGGGATCCTATGAATTGTGGGTTTATGTTCAGATTATTCATGAAAAGTATTTGAGATGCCTCTGAATTATATTATATCTTATGTGCATGATCATTATAGCTTCGTAATGCTCTCCGATCTATTGATATGCTTTGGCCAAGTAGATTGATATTTCATCGGTGGGAGTTGTGCGTTGTGGTAGGTTCAACCTGGCGAGTTTCTATATCCCAGTGACAAAGTAGGGGACAAGATGCGTCTTTGTGTTGTTGCTACTAAGTATAAAATGATGGGTTTCATTCATATTGTTTGAGTTTACTTTGTCTACATCATGTCATCATTCTCCAAGCATTACTCTGTTTTACTTAATACTCTAGATGCATGCTGGATAGCGGTCGATGAGTGGAGTAATAGTAATAGGTGCAGGCAGGAGTCGGCCTATTTGCTTATGGACGTGATGCCTATATATACATGATCATTGCTGTGAACATCGCATAACTATCCGCTTTTCTATCAATTGCCCAACAGTAATTTGTTTACCCACCGTATGCTGCCTACATGAGAGATGTCCCTAGGGAACACTATGGCCCCTGGGTCTATTCACTTATATATTCGCAAACGCTACATTTATCTTGCTGCCTTTATTTACTTTTTATTAATTTTGCACTTTATATTTATCAACAATTATCTACACAACTCATTTGCTTGCAAATAACGAGATCAAAGGGATTGACAACCCTCTTGCCAGCGTTGGGTGCATGTTGTTTGTTCATTTGTGTGCAGCCGCTGAAGACGGTTGAGGATTAATATTCCTATTGGTTCGATAAACCTTGGTTTCATAACTAAGGGAAATACGTATCCACTTTGTGCTGCAATTACCCGTTCCTCTTCACGGAAAATCCAACACAGATCACAAGTATCAGCTAGCCACCGACTCATCGAGGTCCGCATAACCAGTTTCTTTCTCCATCGACCGGACGCGGTTCTGTCAACGTTGACAAGGATGGCATGATGCCTGGCCTCGTCCATGCCATCCACGTTGTCTGCTCCGCTGTGCTCCCCCGCGTGCCTGTGTGGAGCAACTCGCCACTCCTCCGTGAGCTGGCTTGAAGCGACGAGTTGCTGAACCCGACGTTGGCATGGAGCGGCAACTTGCTCCGTCGAGCTATGCAAGGGAGGTGGAGCCGCGAGTTGCCTGGCTCATATCCGGCGAGCTAGACGGGCCACCCAGACGGCTTTTATGCCAGAGAATTGCTCTTCCGGCTCATCGGATGCCATCGAAAGGATGCAGAAAATGGTGGAAGGGGGAAATGGGGAGCGGAGGAGTGGTGCATTTCTTGCCTTCCGTTTTGCCTCCTTTAAATAGCGAGCGGCCGCAAGGAGCTTGTCCACCGTTGCGGTTACATTCGACCGGCTCACGAACAGACGTGTGGCTGGAGTAGGTTTATCGGCACACGCACGGATTTAATGGAGGCACTTGAATGCACGAGGAGGCATGTTCAATAGGGCGTGTAGTGGGGTGGCTGATAACCCACAAGTATAGGGGATCGCAACAGTCTTCGCAGGTAGTATTTCACCCTGATTTATTGATTCGACACAAGGGGAGCCAAAGAATATTTATCGGCCTAAGCAGTTGAGTTGTCAATTCAACCACACCTGGGATATCTCTCTGCAGCAAAGATTTAGTAGCACAACAAATATTAGTAGCAACAGTAATAGTAACAGTGACAACGGTAATTTTGTAGCAGTTGTGACAGTAGCAGCAGCAATAGTAACTTAGCAAGATTCAGTATATGTAAAGCGTAGGCACGTGGATCGGTGATGGATAATGATTTAGATGACATCAATCATGTAACAGTTACACACTAGGGCGACACAGAACTAGCTCCAATTCATCAATATAATGCAGGCATGTATTCCGTATATAGTCATACGTGCTTGCGATAAGAACTTGTATGACATCTTTTGTCCTACCCTCCCATGGCAGCGGGGTCCTATTAGAAACTGAGGGATATTAAGGCCTCCTTTTAATAGAGAACCGGAGCAAAGCATTAACACATGGTGAATACAAGAACTCCTCAAACTATGACAATCACCGGAAAGAATCCCAATTATTGCCACCTTGGGGTATACGGTTCAAGACACGTAATAGGTGCATACAACTTGCAAGATATGATCCAAATCACTCTTATATTCATGAAAACATAATAGGTCCAGATCTGAAATCATGGCACTCGGGCCCTAGTGACAAGCATTAAGCATATCAAAGTCATAGCAACATCAATCTCAGAACATAGTGGATACTAGGGATCAAGCTCTATAAAACTTAACTCGATTACATGATCAATCTCATCCAATCCCATCACCGTCCGGCAAGCCTACAAAGGAATTACTCACTCCCGGTGGTGAGCATCATGGCGGTGTTGATGAATAAGGGTTGGTGATGACGATGACGACAAACCCCCCTCTCCGGAGCCCCAAACGGACTCCAGATCAGCCCTCCCGAGGAAGAACAGGAGGTGGCGGCGGCTCCGTCTCGTGAAACGCGATGAAATCTTCTCTCTGATTTTTTTAGGACTGGAATTAGGGTCGGGGAAGCCACGTGGGCCCCACAAGCCATCAGGGCGTGCCCAGGGGGGTGGGCGCGCCCTGTTGGCTTGTGGCCCACAGGCAGCCCCCCTCCGGTGGATCTTCGCTCCATAATTCATTATTTATTCCAAAAATAATTCACAAAAAGTGTCGTCCAATTCCGGGAACTTTTATTTCTCTACAAAAATAACACCAAGGTAGTTCTGCTAAAAACAACGCAGTCCGGGTTAGTTCCATTCAAATCATGTAAATTAGAGTCCAAAACCAGAGCAAAAGTGTTTGGAAAAGTAGATACGTTGGAGACGTATCAGCGGCGCCCTCGGCCAGTGCGCCGCTTCAATGGCGGAGCCAGTGAGAGGAACGCTGTCATCGCCCGCTATCGGCTTGGCTTTCACCGGCAACTATGTCTCCTCGGCTCGCAGCCGGGAATAGATGACGGATCTCGAGATCCGACCACCCGACCTTCAGGTCGACCACCTCCAACGAAGGAGATGAGCACCACCGCCAAGCCCAGGGTCGCCGCCCCAGGCGTTCACATGATGGCGGAAGAGAATCGATCTGGGGTGGGAAACTGCAGATCCATCGACGCCAGCCGCCATGTCCGGCCCCATGCTGCAACCGCAGCCGTGGTGGCCTAGCCATCGCCGGAATCCCATAGGGCCTCTGCCCAATCGTGCCAACTCCGCCTCCATGCTGGGTGCCCAAGGTCGCCGCCGCGTCTCGGTCAGAGATCCCCTCGCGGAGAGAGGAGGAGAGCCAGCCGTCCGCCGTCCGTCGGGCGAGCTTCGCTCGTCGACCTCCTTCGACGACGGCGGGGAAGCAGGGAGGGAGGATCGGGGGCAGTGGCGGCTAGGGTTCGCCCGAGCCGCCTCCCTGGAGGCGACGCAAGGAGCCAATGACTAGTTCAGCAACATAATCATATGAAAATTTCAATCTTCTGTAAGAGGATGGCATAAGGCACCATAAGAGGCTAAAATTTTCATATAATATGAACACACATTAGTAGTATGAAAGTAAATTTTATATGGCAAAAGGAAACCACGTGGCTAGCTCATGACATGTAGATGAATAGGATGCAATGCAAATAGATTAGTATGATCACAATGTATCTCTTTTTAAAGACCAAAATATGTCTTCTGACCACTGTCTAGATTAAAAAGCATATAGTTGGAATAGTAGTTGCAGCTGAAACAATATTTCTTGAGCAGATAGCTAAACATTGCTAATGTGAACGCCCCCTGTCCACTAATGTAAGCCGTTTTGGCAGTTCAACTTAAACTGCCAAAAGGTCTTACATTAGTGAATAGTGGTACTACTTTCTAGGCTCAGCTAACTCTACAAATAACAACTATCGAACATTACAAATGTATATATGTGCTAAAGTATTAAAGTGGCTAAGCAGGGCCTTCCATCGTGCATCATTTGTCGTTAGTGATAGTTTACAAACAGGTGACATATATATAAATATAAATATACTACTATATTAAAGCTACTAAGCAAGGAGCCCTCCTGTGCGTTTCAAGTGCTGGACGTGGTGGCTTTCCTTGATGGACACGTGTTAGTGGATTTTATCTCCGATTCACTTTTCGTCTTTTTAACACAGTTCAGTCCAGGTTTTGTAGTGTGTTTAGACCACTGTAAAAACTATTTAAGGCGCCATAAAATAATATTTTTCAATACAGTATAATCGAAGTCGTTGTGCACAAGCATACACTCACCTCTATGAACGCAGACACACCTTACCCCTATGAACGCCTCTGACATTTTTACTATCTAATAGGGATTTACTACTTAAGGCGCCGCAAAATAATATTTTTCAATACAGTACAATTGAAGTCGTTGTGCACGAGCATACCCTCACCCCTATGAACGGACACACACCTTACCCCTATGAGCATCTCTGAAAGATTGAGCCATCATAGCATCTTCAGATTTTACGAAGTCACCACACGCGTCTTGCAGTTGACATGAACGTCTCTCTCCTCCCACTAAACAAACATCGCCATAAGCATGAAATAAATCCAGAAAAATTCAATTACCAATGTTAAATATAGGACTTAAACCCTGATGGACCAGAAATACCACTGTCCTTCTAACCATCCAACCACACAGGTTGGTTCGCACGGCCACAAAATACCTAGAGGATGAGGTTTCGCTACATCTCTCACCGCTTAAGGCGAACAGCCGCGAAGCCGCCATAAATTTACATCATGCCTATTCTTTCTCCCCCAAAATCTTTTTCTCTCTCGAGCTCCCCCTCTTTTAGACGGTGTTGGTTGAAAAATATTAGTCACTCAAAATTTAATGGTTGACAAAAGATTATTCCTGGCTAAGAAGGAGCTCCTCCCGTGCGTTCCCAGTTGTAGCAGGTAACTTCTCATAGGCCGACACGAGTTCAATTTTCACTCAAAATTTAATGGTTGGCAAAAGAGTATTTCTTGAATTCTAATCTTATCATTCAGTCTTTATTACCTACAGATCAGGAAAATGAGGGTACAATTTTGGGATTCGTGCCAATATCTGCAGTCTTTTCTGCTGCTCAGTGGTAGAGGCTAAATATGTAGTATGTTATCCAATATTCTTATTCTAAAAGTACGAGCGACGCTGATCTGTTTTAGTCATTAATTAATTTAGAAACACCTTTACATGTCCTTGTTTTCTATATAACTAGGAATGGCATGGTTCAATATGTTCCTGTAATTCACATGGTGCTCATGTATACTTTCTGGCATTTATCGCTATGTTTTCTTTTGGTGTTATCAACTGAAGAAAAACTCGATGAACTTCCTATAGCAAAAAGTATAGTTGCTTCAGGACTAAAACAGAATGCATTATGTCCTTATTCCTTTGTGCTCAAGGACTTGGTCCACACCTTGGTCAGACAACTCTATCTATGAACATTTATGTGTTATTAGTTCTGAATCAGCCACCAGCTTTGTAGCCATCTTCCGGATTTCATGTTAGAAAAATAACATTTGGTATAGTGTAATTGTAGGATTTCACACAGTAGCCTAATTTGACGTGATATTCATGATCTTCATGAATATTTTTTTAGGCAAGTTTCAGAATTCTCCATTGATGTTTTCCAAGTCACGGTGAAGTCTTCTTTTATTAAATTAAGTTTCGTAATGGTTTGGCCTCTTTGATGTGGGAACACCTATACCATATAAACAATTTGACTTTCGTTTGACAAATTTTTCTTAAATAAAGTTATCAAATTAGTTTCTTGTCTCTGCTGTGACAACTACTATACAAACAATTCAAATTTATTTTCACATGTTGATCAAACCATGTCCTTCTAAATTTTTCAAAAGGGTGAAAGTGCCTATAGAAATATTTCATTGTATGTCTGTGCATGATATGAGTTTAGCATCTCTTTTGTTGAACAAACCGTCGGTACATCAATTTCTTTTAACGGGTGCAAACTAGGAAATTCTTGAAAAGTAGTAACTTTGATAGCACTATCGGGGAAACTTTTGGATCATAATACTGCAGGAGAGTGCAATACTGGATTGGTTATAAGGTACAACCCACATGAATATACTCAAGAAGATATTTTGATTTTGAACTCGCAATGATTACGAAGTTGACTTTTCACCAAGCCATATGCGTTGAATTTTTGTTAATGATGCATAAGATTTTGATAGCTAGACAGAAGTTCGAAGTGTCACATAATAAACAATCGATTCCAGATCATAATTATGTTTTCATAGTCGACCAGTGTGCAATGAAAATTTCTGAAGTCTGTCAAAAAGACTTCTTCGCAACCAGCTCGACGCCAATATCACTGCCACTCCTTCTTTACTTTAAAATAAAAAATAAAACACACACACAAACACGCATGCGCTTAGATAAGGGCTCGGCGTGCCGCCGCGCCTTCTACCTGCTAGTAATAAAGTATTAAAGTGGCTAAGCAGGGCCTTCCATCGTGCAACCTTTGTTCTTAGTGATAGTTTACAAACAGGTGACATGTGTTCCGGTTTTACTTCTGATTTAACAGGTTCTCTGTTGGTTTATTTAAGGTTTGTTTCTTTTTTTTGCTGGGCTAGACCGGCTGCTTTTTTCCATCGTTTCTCTTGTTTAGAGTAGAACGAGAGAGACAAAGACAAAAATGTAAAGTGAATCATTGTTATCATTGATGATGGGGTTACACATATATATAGCCCCCGAAGGGGTGTGTCCGAAGGGACAAGAGGCAACCGCCTCGATTAGGAAAAGTAGGGATTAATAGGATTAATTAAATCCTAACACTCCCCCTAATCCATGCTTGTTAGTGTAAGTATCATCATCTTGAAAAAGCTCCTCAAAAAACCCTGTGGGAAAAATATGAGGAGATAGGTGTTTGATATGTTGCTAAAACTCCTTCAAACCCAGTGGGAAAAATAAGGAGAAAATGATGCAACATATAATGGTTATTGTCTCTTTTAACTCAATACAAGAAAACCCATAGAGTTTAGAGTACAATAAATATGTCGTATATACTTTCCTAAAAACCCCGGTGGGGAAAACAGAAAGTATGACATATGATCTCATGTTGATATTACCTCATTAAAAACCTTTATGAGAACCTGTAAAGTGAACTCATGAAGGGAAAAAGAGTATAATATGATGCATTGAACAGGAACAATTCAGGAAGATACTCCCCCTGATTCTTGCAAAATTCGAAGCCGTCACATACCAATTCCATGAACATATTTCTGGAATGTAAAAGTTGGTAGAGACTTCATGAATAAATCAGTCACATGATTTAACTTGCAAGATATGCAATATAGTGATATTGCTTATTACGTAACCTGTTTGCATCCGGGCAACACAAGAGACATTATCGTTGAGATAATGGTTGGTGAATGTAGCCATGAGGTCTGTTTCGAAGACTCTTCATGAGAGGGCTACCACACCTAGTAGGAACACTAAGCTTGTCTACGATCTGATATAGTGGGGATCTGATCAATGTATCCAATGATATCGGTGTTTACATTTCTGTGAAACTGAAAAACCAGGACAAGATGTTTGATGCCTTGGAGATATCGAAAGATATTCTTGAGTACCAACCAATTGTGTTTGGTGTATCCAATGGCATATGGAATGTTGAGTCCCAATATCTCATTTCCATCATCTCTTGGTCTAAATAGATCTTTCTCTACGTCTAGAGAATGAACTACCATGAGAGTTATGGATGGATAAGATTTGTCCACAATGAATTTCTCCAACATATTTTGGATATAGACAACATAGTATACCATAATGTATGAATGAAGGTGCTCAAGTTGTAGTAACGAGCGGTATTTTGGTTTACCCAAATCCTTCATTTTAAAGTCCGTCATTTAGATGATTACATGTGTCGTCATTGCAGACACACAAACATGGATAATCATCATTGTAGGAGTAATCCTTGTGAATAAGGATCTCACTACGTTGGTTGTACCATATGTACCGACAACAATAAGTCTTATGGTGACTTATTGATTTTACACAATGTATGTTGCGTTTTGCATTTCGATTCAGAAGTGAGATTCCATCGAGAATCAATTATATGTGTCTGAATCTAGTGATCCACATGGATATGTAATCACTACATCTATCAACTGCAGAGATAGATGATTTTGTACTGCCAATGATATAAGTTATCGGAAAGAGATTCCACCTCTGGAGAATAGTTGGGTATCTGCGTGAACCCTTGTGCTACAATACTTGCTCTTTGTTTCACCACCTCATTGTTCTCAATTCTGTTTCCAGAAGAAAACAGGTGCAGGTATTGCTTATGAATACCTTCCCATTATTGAGCAAGACCATTTCTACCTAGATTATACCCTTTGCTTGAGTTCAGTCCGAGTGTTGTTCACACTTTGCCATGGCCATGGTCTTTGGACCTGAATCATGTGAAAGGTTTTGCAATCTAGTTGAGAAATGTATGTCGACAATTGTAGACTTCCAGTTATATGATTCTCCAGAATCTATATATCAATATATATTTGATGGAAATATCGTTACCCATGGTGACTGCTCGCGATTTCCCAATGCGATTGAGTCGGGTATTCCGATGTCCCGGTCATTGTGTGAACTATGACCTGGGTTGGTGGAGGTTTCCCATCCACTGGGTATACTACCCATTAGGTGTCTGTCAACGTGAAGTTGACTTGCATTTACAGATTCACAGGCCTTGATATCCTTGCTTGCGAGAAGCTGAATCCTGATATACCATTGTCGTACTTCTCCCCCTGTTGCTTTGAACGGGGAGTTGAGTGGTTTTAGTTGGTACCTCCACTCTTTCCGACGTATTTTTGCAGGATTGTAGGATTGTGTGACGCCTTTATAGTCAGTAAATGAATCTGGCAGGTTATTTGCAATGTGTTGCAAATCTTCTGAACGCATGGTTCAGATCTTTGAGTACGTGGAATTGAGGCAGAAATGTGTTGAACATTCCACTAATTTCCTGGCATTCTTTATGGTACTTGAAATCTCCCCCTAATGCCTGGAAATATTCTCATGAATCAGCATACTGGCCTTGAATAACTCCCCATGCGAGGGGCTTGAGGTATTGACGGAAATACAGTTATTCCTCACATAGATCCCAACTATATGTTGAGGGGCCAATGATGTATGTTGGGGTGGTGATATCGGTATGCAACCGAAATACCGCAGATGGGAAATACTTGGTAGATTTCCACGTATCAAAGATAGAGGGGAATAATAGTATGCAGTTTGGTCATGAGCGTGTAAAACTGCATGACTCCAACGTAAAGTTGGTAAGTTGCAACTCCAAAGTAAAGATAATGCAATGAGCTTAACTCTTTGGATATAGGATTCTAACAAACCATTTTGAGTCTAGACATTAGGATAAACTGCTAAGATTCAATCCAAGAGCCATAGAGAAGGCACTCAAGGAGAATTCTGCAATGTTATCCATTCGATTTGCTTGAAATCGATGTCAGGATAATGAGCCAATGGTTTCGTGTGGATAAACCACACTTGAGACCATCGTATAGATGTGTCTTTTAGAACCATGAAACACCTGGATAGTCTAGTCAATGGATGGGAAGAGCCACTTACCTCAACTTGATGCGTTCAAGGAGTCTGGGTGGTTCAGCGTAGATTCCCTGTGTCACATGTAGTGCACATAAAATCCAAATATTGTTAGAATTTAGCATCATAATAATCATAAACTATTGGAATTGCTGATAATTTCGGTTTCAACCCAATGTCTCGATGACCAAGGCCAGTATGCCAAGTTTGTCATGTACAAGACATTTTGGAAAACTATCTTGGGTGCAACATGTGCTACGGGCTTTGTAGTATGTGTAGTACAATCCAGATGATACATAGAGAATGTGCTTGCCATATCCGTTGCATATGGTAAAGAGAATATATTCCTCTTTGTTGTCATCATAAGTTTCGCTATGGAAACTGTTTTGACGGATACCTCTATAGTTTAGTAGGGTACGAGTTAAACCGGGAAGCAATAAAGCATCCTGACATTACTCGGGTACCCACAGGGATAGTAAATATGACTCCAGTTGAGCCAACAAATACCTCATCGCGTCTAGTGATTTTAAAATATCTCCTTTCTCTCAACGAGAGTGGCAACATTTCACTTCCCTGAGTATAGAGTTTGTGGTGCATATGTCCACAAGGCACATATCATCTTTCATCAGATTGACCCCCGTAGAAATCTATATATAGACATGAAGATTCTCAAGAAAATCACTGTCAGATATATAGAATACATACAAATGTATTTGTACCAAAGTGTTGATACAATATATTGTGATATACAATATATGATGACAACAATACTTATGTTGTTGTTACAACATCATAAATGGACATAAATTACATTGACCACTCAGGAGACTGCTAGACTATTCATAGTCTCCAAACATGTCGGTTGAGGTATATTCAACCATCACGTTCTCCGTGCTCATAGGGTCCCGTCATCACTGGTGATGTCGGGTTGAAGGTTGAAGTGAGCTTCAAACCTTTGCCCTTGAGTTCATTGTATCCCAGGAATTGCTAATATAGAATAACCAGATGCTGAGATCTGAATCTAATGCCTTATGATATATAAGACACCATTTTTCTGTTAGCGGTGTGATCCTGACCAGAGATGAATCTTAAGGTCTTGGATTTCACACATTATCCCACGAGACACAAGAGCGATCATGATGTCCATGGCCCAGGAAGGGCAGTGGTGGCCATTGAGGGTGAATGCCTCAAATTCTCTAGCCACCGATTACAAGAGATAATTAATTTACGGGCGGTAAATTAAAAACCATCATGGTTGTGTAATAAGAATGCAAAAATTTGATACTCAAGTGTAAACTTGAAAAATTCTCAACCTCAATTGTGTGAACAAAACACATTGAAGATCACTTAGATCTCACAGTAATAGGCTGCATGGCCATTACCTTGTGTATGCTACAATTTAGATATAAGGAATACATGTTGAAGGTAATCGCTTGTCGAGTTTGACAAAGCGTAGACCTCACAGTAAGAGGGGATAGTCTGTAAATGAGCAGTAGATCCCAACTCATTACCTTGTGATGCCAAATATAATGAGAGAGAAATATTCAAAAATTTACAAGTTTGATATGCGAGAGAAAATGATCTCAATCGCAAAAACATGTTCAAGAGAACTTGATATGTGGTAAACACATAGAAAATGCCATTCTTCCCGGATGAAAATCTGGTACTCAACAAAACAGTACTGATGTACTGAATTTAATATGTCTAAAGCAGGAATGAAATCACTGCTAGAACTGCTAATATGCTTAAATTTTCTAGCAATTAAGCACGGTACGCATGCAAATGGGCCAGATTGGCAGCCATCGCAAGGACCAGCTTGGTCAATTGTCGGATAAGGGAAAGAGCGACCAGACGCAAATCCAGCCACGTCTCAATCCCGAATCCCGTGACCGACACAGGCGGAGACGAAGACCACCACGGCAGCATCACAGGCGACGGGAGGAGTTCCCACCGCGCCCTTCCTCGTCGGAGGAGTTGTCGGGTCGGTGGGTGCCAGATGCGGCGCCGTTAGAGGCACCGTGTGCCGGAGCGGCCGCTCGACGGCGAGCTCGCCAGCGGGAGGCCGAGGGCCAAGAGGCAACGGCGAAGGCGAGGCCGAAAGCAGCAGTTGGCGGAGGCGGAAGAGGGCCGAGGCGGCGAGCACCGTCTCGGCGCAGCCGGCGCTGTGGCCGCATCCAACGGCGCGGTGGCCGTGTCCCGCGGGCGGAGCGCGGCGCACGGACGGGCGCGGGCGCGTGAGCTGGCGCGGCGGCCGAGGGCCAAGAGGGCCAAGAGGCAACGGCGAAGGCGAGGCCGAAAGCAGCAGTTGGCGGAGGCGGAAGTGGGCCGAGGCGGCGAGCACCGTCTCGGCGCAGCCGGCGCTGTGGCCGCGTCCATCGGCGCGGTGGCCGTGTCCCGCGGGCGGAGCTCGGCGCACGGACGGGCGCGGGCGCGTGAGCCGGCGCGGCGGCCGGGCAGACGGGGGCGCGGCGCACGGAGGCGGCCGGGCGCGGGGCGCGGGGCGCGTCGCAGGGAGGTGGCGCCCGCAGTTGCCGAATCGGTTGGCCACCGCGTCGTAAATGGCTGTGGCCATTTCAGCGAATGCGCTGCAGCCTGCAGGGATGGCGAGATGGCGGGCGGCACTGCCGCTAGTTCCAATGCAATGGAAAATAGGAAATAACATGGTACTTACTTCCCTGGAGCAGTCGATGCATCCATGCTGATGCTGCGTGCGCTGCAATGGCGAGGACAAAAGGTACTAATTCCTGATTGCAATTGTTAAATTGGAAAGTAGACACCTTGTTCTCGTAGAAATTTAGATCAGGACTTTGGCCTTTGCATGATCCTGATGTTGTGGACGGACGCTCTCGCTGAGGACGGCTCCAACGTCACACCCAGCCACCGATGCAGAACTGCGCGCCGCTCCGCGAGCCGCCGTGGCCGCTGCTGGGTACCACGGACGCGAGACCCGCTCGTGGGAGCGGCCTTACCGTGGCTAGCGACGGGGCCGACGGCATCGCTGCGGAGGGCTGGCCAAGGGCGTGGCCTCGAGCGCCGCCGATCTCTGCGGATGCAAGACAAGGGCCGCGACTGCTCTTCGGGACGTCGTCGCTTTGGTCTTTCCGCGTGTCGTTGTGAGGCCGATCGGATCGCTCACCCGGGAGCGTGGTGATAACGTGTTTAGAATAGAACGAGAGAGACAAAGACAAAAATGTAAAGTGAATCGTTGTTATCATTGATGATGGGTTACACACATATATAGCCTCTGAAGGGGTGTGTCTGAAGGGACACGAGTCAACCGCCTCGATTAGGAAAAGTATGGATTAATAAAATTAATTAAATCCTAATATCTCTCATGCGGTGAGCCGTGTTGTTTTTCATATTTAGTTTACTAATATGTTTTTTTACTTTGTGTTTGCTATGGTGTTTTAACACCGTATAACGCAGATGCTCATATATATTCACGTACACTCATTTCTATAAACGCACACACGTACACCCTATCTTTATGTGTGAACATAATACAACACATGTGCTCACATACATTCATTTCTATGAATTCATTTCTATGAATGCATCCGTCGATGCCCTACCACTATAACGCTATCAGGAGAGCCTGAAATAAATCGAGGAAAATGAAGGCACGAGTGCCAACACAATACAACACAGATGCTCAGTTACATGCATCCCTATAAATGCATGCACGCACATCTACTATGTTTTTTATTTTGTGTTTGCTGCCGTGTTTTAGCACAATACAATGCATATGCTCATATATATATACCCACGTACACTCGTCCCTATGAGTGCACCCAGTATTCCTATAACACTATTTGAAGAGCCTGAAATAAATCGAGGAAAATGAGAGCATCAGTACCAACACAATACAACGCAGGTGCTCACATACACTCATCCCTATGGGCATGCACGCACATCCTTGCTATGCGGAGAGCCTGAAATAAATCGAGAAAAATAAGGGCACCAACGTCAACACAATACAACACACATGCTTAGTTACACTCACCCCTATGAACGCATGCACACACATCTACTATGTTTTTTATTTTGTGTTTGCTGCCGTGT
This sequence comes from Elymus sibiricus, assembly GCA_039707655.1. Classification (NCBI taxonomy): domain Eukaryota; kingdom Viridiplantae; phylum Streptophyta; class Magnoliopsida; order Poales; family Poaceae; genus Elymus; species Elymus sibiricus. The sequence continues at coordinate 441,705,391 of CM077667.1, read as the reverse complement.
TTTAACACAGTACAACGCAGATGCTCATATATACCCACGTACACTCACACCTATGAACGCACTTACAGACACCGTTCCCCTATAACACTATTCGGAGAGCCTGAAATAAATCGAGGAAAATGAGAGTATCAGTGCCAACACAATACAATGCAGGTGCTCACATACACTCACCTCTATGAACGAATGCACGCACATCTTTGCTATGCGAGAGCCTTAAATAAGTCGAATAAAATAGGAGCACCAGTACCAACACAATACAACACAGATGCTCAGTTACACTCACCCTTACGAGCGCACACACGCACACCGTACCTCATAACATTTTGAGAAGTACAAAGCGTAGCATTTTTTTCTCATTCTACCTCTTATATGAAGTTAGGTTAATTATGATGCGATACCTAGGGACGTTTTTTGCTGGACACCGTAGGATAAGCAAAAAAAAAATGTGCCATAGAGTATCCAGGTTAGTACCATTTAAAATGGGAGAATTAGGCTTGATTTGATTGACAATGCATCTCTAATTTTGTTGCTCATGCGTGCTATATTTCACGACTAAGGGTTACAAGATGAAACAAATGTTACTTGAAATGCCGTGTATAAATAAATCGCCACTGCACTATAATGCCAAGGTTCTATCTATTTACTAGAGTATTTTTTTCTTTATTTTTTTGTGGACTAAAATTTGTATGCATTACAGGAAGCCAACACCGAGTCTAGAAGAGTGAACCTTTGTATGGATATTAATCCTTTCTATTTTCTAATTCACTTTTTCATGTTGTTTTTCCTTCTTCTGCATCTTGCTTCGTTCACTAATTCAAAACTTTCATCTATTGTTGGATGGAGAATTATGTGTAAAATGTGATCTTTAAAATGTATATTGGAGCAATTTTCCGCCGGTTATAAGGAAGCTTCATCTTGTACAACTTCTTGTTGCACTGGATGATTTTCAAACTTTGACTATCTTCGTAGGAACTACTTTGGCTGGAAGATTTTAAATATATAGCTAAGTGTTTGTAACTTTGGGTGACCTGTTTTCTTGGTACCTTTTATTATTTAACTATAAGTTAAATTGGCTTGCACAATACCAACTGCCAGCTCGCTTCCTGTTGTCTTGTTTTCTTCTATAAGGAAAACGATACAGATATGCACCTGGGTTTCACGGGTTTCATGACGGGCGCGGTGTGCCGCCGTGCCTCCGCCTGCTAGTACATTTTAGATGCAGTAGCTATTTTGACTCATGGTGACATTACATGAGATTTGCAACTATACTTGAATCAGTTCAGAAGCAATTTTAGGGGTAAATGTCAATATACTAAGACTTGAAATAAGAGAATTCCCACCTGCTTCATGTTCACCAGCCGCTCAATGTTTTCCTTTCATAACCTGAATAACCGCATGATTCATCAAGTAAACAATACCGTGAACAAAACCAAAGTGCATAAGAATAGCAAATAGTAGTTGTAGTGCCTGTTAACCGATCCACCAATGCTACCAGAACTAAATAACCTCAACTCACATCAACATGAACCTGAAAAGATTTGAAAGCGGTAGAGGGGAAGGTGTAACCTGTACGTTTAAGGACAATAATTTTCAGATATTAAACGGTCCCATATATGTCCTTTGTAAGACTGTAGCTGTGAAGTCTTAAAATTTAGAATCCATCGCGCAGAACAAGTACCAAACAATTTTCAGGCCCTAAAGGTAATACTCTCTCAAGAGATAATTAGAAAGCGCATGTAGAGAAATCTCAAACAAGGGGGGAGACATAAGATCCCAGCTCTACATGGATAGATTTTATAGTAGAAGCGGTGACTCTGCCCCACATGCACCACATTTTTCTCTTTCAAGTGGTAGCAGAGGCAGCCGCGTTGAAGAGTCCAGAAGGAAGATGAAAAGAGTCGCTCGAGGCCAACGTGTCCGCTAATTCGCCGGGGTCCGCTGCAAGGGATGTCGCCTCTTTTGAGGAGAAGAAAAGGCGTCGCCGAGCCGAGAGGAAGGGAGGAAAGCGAGGCACATATGTTCGTGTTTGGTTGGCACAAGACGAGGTTCACATTCTCGAGGGCCTCACCGGCCACGTCAAAACCCATGGCTCTCCTCCAGGTCGCTCCGAACTGCGATGTCCTCCACGGACACATTCTTGACAAGTTCATAATAAGAGAGATTTACGAGGAGGTCCGCCGCCAGAGGGATAAGTACCGTTCTATGCAGGCCGCCGCTGCTTCCGGAGCGCCGCTGCGTGGCAATAACGAGGACCTACTGAATACGAGATCTTCGACAAATTTGGGGTGATTTGCCACCATTGCCCAATGGTGGAAGGCAACGCTTATCAGGCGCCAGGACCACGTGTCCGCAGGGACTTTGAGGAGCTCCGGGATGTGTACCCTCACCTTGCTCTGGTGGTGGAGAAGATCGCTGCCGAACCGATGGACAGGACCCTCTGAAGAGGGCGTTTGAGTTGATTGATGATGCTAAAGCCTGCGACCTGAAGGAGAAAGTGAAGAAGCATCGAGTTCTGGAGATAAGGCCTAGACCGTGCTAGCGTATGGGGTGAGGTGCTTAGCATGTTTATCAAATTGGTTTGAATCCATCAAATGCCATGCATGCTGAGAAGGTGTGAAACTGCTATATCTTTAAAAAAAGAATGGATATGTCTACATGATGCGGACGTACAGGTGAGCCCACCCATTTGATGGATTCAAGCCAATTTGATAAACATGCTAAGCACCTTACCCCATACGCTTGCACGGTCCAGCTCTGCCTTGCTCTACAGAACACGTGGCCTCTTCATTTTCTCATTCAGTTTGCGGGCTTTAGCATCATCATTCAACTCAAGCGCCCTCTTCAGAGGGTCTGCCCATCGGTGCCAATGGCGATTTTCTCCACAGCGAGAGCGAGGTGGGGGTACACATCCTAGAGCTACTCAAAGTTCCTGCGGACACGTGATTCTGACGATTGATAAGGGTTGCCCTTCATCTTTCCATCATTTGGGCAATGGTTGCGGATCACCACAAATTTTGTCATAGATCTCATACTTTCGAAGGTCCTTTGCGTTGTCACGCAGCGGCGCTCTGGAAGCAGCTGCGGCCCGCATAGAGTACTTATCCCTCAGCGGCAGACCTTCTCATAAATCTTTTAGTGTGAACTCCTTGGCAAGAATGTGTCCGTAGAGGACATCACGCAGCTCAGAGCGACCCGAAGGAGAGCCATGGGTTTCGACGTGGCGGGCGAGGCCCTCGAGGATGCGAACCTCGTCTTATGCCGACCAAACACAAACATATGGCCCTCGCTTTCCTCCCTTCCTCTCAGCTCGGCGACGCCTTTTCTTCTCCTCGAAAGCGACATCATCCGTCGCAGAAATTCCCGGCCAAGAACCGGACACGTCGGCCTCGAGCGTAACGGCATGGCGGCAGAGGCAGGCGCGTTGGTTCTATCCCTGTTGTCGGACTGGGCGGGGTCTCCTCGGACCGCAGGATGAAGAAGCGAATGGCTCCGTGTCGAGGTCTCGCGCGGCGGGGATGAACAGAAGTCGAGGGCTTAGTTCGGGTTCCTTCGTGTTTTAGTACTGCCTTATCTTTTCTTTCTTTTTCTGTCGAATGATACGAGGAAAGGAAGAGGCGCGTATTGTATCGATCATTATCTTAGTATATAGTATGTCCCTGTAATTGGTGAAGATTGGCATTAAGATTGGATCTGTTTCCTTCTTTTTCTATGTCATGAGAATTGATTCCAATCTGCGTGTCACCAAAGTTCATTAGAACAGTATAATGTTTTGAGAAGTGCCACATCAGATACTAGCAATACTCGAAGCTACGTAGTTATCTAAGTTATCATCAAAAGCTCAAAACTAGTACTGCTCAATGTCAGAGCCTAGAATAGTAATCCGGTGAACGAGTCTACTCCAGGCAAGCAGTTGGCTATGGCAAAAAACAGAGCTACGATCGACCAAGACAGGCAATCAGATTCAGCTGGAAGGAATCACCTCGCAAAAATGGTGCACTAGCAGATCAAATTGGAACTGATTTGCAGGTCTTAAGAAGTTCTGATGTCAATACCCGTCCCAACTGGCGGTGCACACTGCACTAGGATGAGCCGGTCAATCATATCTACCCATTTATGCTCTTAGGCCCCTCCCAATGCTCCACCTTGTACAGGTGCTAAGGCTGCCAAAACTGAGCATTAACAGAATTCAGAAAACACACAGAATATTCAGAAAGTTCTGCATCATAGTCAGGAAAGTAGCAAGGCAATGAATGTGCTGTCAAAAAAAGAGGAAGGCAAGGTGCTATGAACTATAAAACTCATCTAACAATACAAATAGCAAATTTATAACATAATTTTTGCATGTTAAAAACTTAAAATGTGAATTATCTGCTTCATTAAGCATGAAAAGAAAATCACATACCAAGAGACAGGTGGCATGGCCACAATGATAATATTCCGAGCTGCTTAAAGAATCCTGTACAAATTCAGACACATTCTTTCTACAGTGTGAGAAGTCTGGTGGTCGATCTCAAATGCAAAGGATACATCCATGGATATCACACTGACAAGCAGCTTATTTATGAGCCGAAACTCTTTGAGGACGGATTGAATACCACCTGGTCGGCACAATCCAAGCTATGTCCAGAGTGCTCATGATTAACTCCCATCAAGCCGAGATAATACATGTAGTGACATACAGTGATATTCATCTCATCGGTGAACCCTCGACCACAGATGCGATCACCACGCATGATGTTCATTGTAGTACCAAAGCCAGGATATCTCTTGGACAAAATATCATTCTTGGTTGGTTTCCAGTTGCCAACAAAGGCGTCATGGGCTGACGGCTGTCTCCACTTCACCGGAGTCATCCACCTCCAAATTGCCGCCTCAAATGCTAAGGTGGCATTATGTTCCAGTAACTCTGGGTGGCTCAGCAGATCCTGATTGATACCCTTACCAATGATACCATAGTTGTAGTTCCTGAGGATAGTGAACAAGAGATCCAAAATCATCACTTGTTAATTCATAATTGACAGCAGCAGAGAAAGGGATATATTGGCCTGACCAGTAAACAGGAAGAGCGCCTCGGCCATAGTATTCGACTCCTTCGACACAGCGGTATAATTCGTTGCTGTCATTGCAATAAAAGTTCTGGTATGGGCTCATTTCACGCTTGTAGCATAGACCCCATGCCATTGGATTTGAATAAAAACGTCCACCTGAAGGAGTAACCGTTCCACTATTTATTGGATGCTAATATCATAACGGATTTAAAATGTATAATAGTATGTTTAACAGTCACAATCTCAGTCACACTGAGCATATAGCATAATCACAATACCTTAAACAAATGAAATTCTCTGCAGATCAAAATGGATTTAAAATTTACCAAAATCCGTCCCGTATATTTGTATGAAGAACTGCACATGTTAAGCTCCAAACTGGATAAGGAACTATTCTGATGAAATGTTATTCCAGTGGAAAGTAACTAGCATGACACATCACAGTTTGGCAATCAGTGTCCTTTCAATAATTACAGACAGATTTTAGTTTCAACCTATGTAGCTTACGCCTCTATCTTTTGACAACATTCTGCTGCCATGCAAAATTGGTACAATTCCACCTCAGCAGCAAACGCATCCGTCTTGTTTGACCTGTTATATGTGTCACTCATCAACTTCTGCTGTTACTTGCCAGGGACGACTCTTTGAACATTTTGCACAGCTAAATCATGTTGGGCATGCTAAAATTTGTGATGGCTTGTCTATGTTTGTCAACTTTCTCTGCATATCCTATTTGCAGCCTAAGCATCTGTACACTGTTTGCCTGTGGTGTGATTAGAGTATGTTCATAGCAGCAATTAGACTGATCCCACATCGGCTTAGCATAGGAGATCCCTGATAGGCAAATCAAGGCGAACCAGAGCCGGGACAGGGGAGAAGCGTACACGAGGTGCTGGCGCCGACGTGGCCGAGGAAGGCGGCGACCTCCTTGACGGCCACCTCCCTGCGGCCGGTGGTGCCGAACCCCCGGGGCTCGAAGAGGGCGGCGGCGGCGATGAAGGCCGGGTAGTCCCAGAATCCGGCGGCGTGGGCGATGGAGTCGTTGCGCCTGGGGAAGAGCTCCTCGAAGTGGCGGGCCTTGAAGAAGTCGGTGATGGTCCCGTTGCAGCAGAACCTGCTGCCGCTGCACTCCCACCCCTTGTCGCACGCCTCCTCGCCGCCCTCCTGACCACTCCACTCCGCCGCCGCGAGCAGCATGAGCAGCAGGAATGCCGCCGCCAGCGCCCTCCTCATCGCTCTCGCAGCGCGGCGTGCGCAGAGGCAGCGCCTGCGTACGAGAAATAGGCGACGGGTCAACTGAGCGGCTCAACGCGGCGAGGGAGGCGTAGAAGGGGAGGAGGTGGCCATCTGGTCAACTCATCGGCGGCGGGCAACAGCTGGATGCCGGTGGCGCTGTTGCCGTTCCGGGGAATTTTTGCCATTTCAAGAAGTCTTCCAGGGTGTAATTGATCGCTCGTTCTTTCGTCTTTTTAATAATTCCTTTTCCTTCTCTTTTTTTTTGGAAAATTTCCGATCTATTCATCTTCAATCATGGCAGTAAAACGAATACCAGAAATAATAAAAATTACATCTAGATCCGCAGACCACCTAGCGACGACTACAAGCACTGAAGCGAGCCGAAGGCGCGTCGCCGTCATCGCCCCTCCATCGCCGGAGTCGGGCACAACTTGTTGTAGTAGATAGTCGGGAAGTCGTCGTGCTAAGGCCCCGTAGAACCAACACACTAGAACAGCAACCGCCGCAGATGAAGAATAACATGGATCAGAAGAATCTAACCCGAAGACACACGAACATAGACGAACAACGACAAGATCCGAGCAAATCCACCAAAGATAGATCCGCCGGAGACACACCTCCACACGCCCACCAACGGTGCTAGACGCACCGCCGGAACGGGGGCTAGGCGGGGAGACCTTTATTCCATCTTCAGGGAGCCGCCGCCGTCTCGTCTTCCTGAGCAGGACACAAACCCTAGCAAAACTGAAAGAAACGACTAAAAACGGAACCCTCCCGCCGGCCCTTGCCGAGATCAACCGCGCCCCCATGGCCCTAGGGCCACCGGAGTGGAGGCAGACCTGCGGCGACGCCGGCGGGTGGCAGGAACCTTAGCTTTTTTGCGGAGGAGGAGGAGGCGGCTAGGCTTCTATTATTCGTAGATCGGAAACAATTCCTTCCTTTTCCTTCTTGATGACACTATTTTTTTTCTTTAGGAAAAGATCTTTCATTTTCCACATCATTGAATACGGCTTTTCTCCCCTAGCCCTACGCCGCTAGGGCAAACCCTCCCTCCATACTTCATTGACAAGCCCGCGGATTTGCCTCCCCCCCTTCGTCTGTCGATCCAACAACCGGTGGCGGGAGGGAAATCCCGGTGCCTCCGCTCCTGTTAGTAGTTTATATTAGTTTTTTCAGTCCTAACAGGTCTCGCATGAGGTGGACGGTGGTGCTTCTTCTTTTTCGAGCTCCGATGCTCTTTGAGTTTGTTTGTGTGGACGTAGTCGACGGAGCTCTGCCATAAATTCCTATCGTCTCCTTGGGGCAGTGAGGTTAGGGTTTTTCGTCATGTGACGAGATTTGGTGTAAGTGCTTCAAATATATGAAAGGATTCAACGGGGACGACTGCGACTCCAGGACGCTGGTCCTTAGGGGCACATGCACGAAGATTTCCCAGTTGCATCGACAAGGTCGGCGCATCGACGGCTCGTTCTGGCAGCAGTGGCGTTCGTTCGGTGGTCTTAGAATATTGATGTAATTTTTATTATGTTTGAGATGCTTTGTACTTCTGATAAAACTTTAATAATAGATATGATGTTTTCCACAGCAAAAAATCCTTTTTAAAGCGTATAAGTTTGCGAGTAGATCTTGACACTAGTGAACAACAGCTAGTTTTAAACATATGGCACGTAAAAATGAAGTCATCATTTTACATGAGTATTGGGAGAAAATCACCTATAAAATGGCGCATGCTAATTTTGCACACTATCGAACAACTAGTTATCTTTTTTGCATAGAAATATTGTACTAGTTGTCTTTTTTGCATCGAAATATTGTACTAGTTGTCCTAGTACTAAAGTCGAGTTATTGATGGAATAAAGAAAATAAGTGATCTATAGGAGGAATAATCTGACTATTATTATTAAGTTAATAGTTTTTCTTCATAAAAAACTTTTGATCTATTCATTATTTGTCATGACAGTATGAAGAACATCCGAAGTAAAAAAATACATTTAGATTCATTGATCACCCAACGATCACTACAAGCACTTGATTGAGCAAAAGGTGGGTTGCCATCATCACCCCTCCTTCATTGGAGCCAGAGAAAAATTGTTGTAGTAAACAGTCGGGAAGCCTTCGTGCTAAGGCCGCATAGAACAAACACACCAGAACAACAATTGCATGAAGAGTAGTGTAAATAGGAAGGATCCAACATGTGAACACAAGAACGAAGAATGGATCCAAGAAAATCTGCCAAAGATCAGCATTGACCGAGTCCCGCAAGATCCACCGCGACACACCCTCTGGTGATGCTAGAGTATTAAGGTGGAGTTGAGGATCAAACCCCGTTGAACTCAATTTTCTTAATGTCATCTCATAATACCCCAATGAGTTTCTAAATAAGGCCATCTCCAACGCGACGACGCTTATAGCGGGTACCTGCCAAGGATTACAAGTCTGGGTTGCCTTGGGTGATGTCCTAACCAATGTTTCTTCAACATTATTAGATCTCGTTTGTAGTGGCGATCTCCAAAGCTTCAGTGTGACGAGGGTGTTTCTAAGTCTTTCTGTTTTCATTATTGTTGGTTTGGTGCAATTTTCAACCTCCAAGAGTTGGCATACAATCGAATGAAGAAGATCGCCAATTTGGTTGACCATATTTTGTTGGTAGTTTTCTATCTTATTGTCTTACTACTAGTTACTATTTTATATAGGATGTCCTTTGCATGCCTTCTTTGGAGTTCATCGATATTGCATGGTTGCGCTTCGACACACCGCACAACGTGCACAATCTGGAGCATGACTGCAACCTCATAATGGAGTCCTGTAAAACCTATTGAAAATTAAGGCAGTTGTAAAAGTCGCTTCAGAGCATAAGGCAAGTTAATTATCGTGAATGGGAATAGATGCTTATGCACACCATGGTCATAGATAGGAGGTGCAATTAGAGTGGATACAAATTGATGCCAATCTTTACACATCGTAAACCAATTTTTTTCTTGGAGTCAGAGTCGTACATTCGAAAAGACAATAACTGGACTTTGGTATTATGAAGAAATCTAGTTCTCCATTATCTCACATGAATAAGTCACAACATGGATGTTGTCGGGCTCATCAAGACAAAGAAAGTTCATTTTTTATCATCTCGGTCGAGTGGAACAGTTGATAGTATTACTAGGTATTACATTACCCCTGCTAGGGGGAAATCTGGTGGGTTGTTGTTGGGGGTCAATTACACCACTTTGGATGTAATATCCCAAAAGGATGGGGATTTATTATATCAAGATGATTGCGCAAGATATGAAAACTAAATTTATGTGGGATTTAGTGTTGGTCTATGGTGATGCCCAACCTGAAAGAAAAGAAAAAAAAATTCTTGCTGAACTTTGTAGAGTTTTGCAAGATAGTATAAACCTCATTTTGATTGGTGGAGATTTTAACATAACTAGAAAAGCATCTGAAAAGAATAAACCTGACACGCCTGGACATTGAAGAAAATTCACATGGGGGCACAATTTACCTAATCCTACTTTAAAAAAACTTGATAGAATATTATGTAGTGTTGACTGGGAAGAAAATTATCCACTAACTAAAGTAACTGTACCAGTGAGAGAAAAATCTGACCACACTCCTTTGTTCATGGACACTGAAGATGTCCCAAAAACGGATCCCCTTTTTAGATTTGAAAACTCTTGGTTTTTGAGAGACGGTTTGGAAGAAGTAGTTAGATCTACGTGGAATGATTTTGGCATTACTGGGACAAATATAGAAAAATGTCAAAATAAATTTAGTATTTCGAGATCTAGACTAAAAGGTTGGAATAGGAATATGAATGCATGGTATGGAATCTCAAAAAATGAAAGAAGACATCCTAGGCAAATTAGATGCTATTGATAAAAAAATGTGAGTTATATGGTATGACTGCAAATGATAGATTGGAACAAATGGAGCTCAGACCTCAGTTGGACAAAGTGCTGAAACAAGAAGGGGACAAATGGAAACAAATGGCAAAAATAGATGAGCTCTTGGAGGGTGATAGCTAGGAATACTAAATTCTTCCAAGCCAAAGCTAATGGGAGAAGAAGAAGAAAATATGATCAATAGTTTAGAACAAGAGGAGGGGAAGATTGAGGGAGATAGCAATGTCATTGAATATATTACAAATTATTATAAAGACCTGTTTGGTCACCCAAAAAGATCTAGTATCACTCTGGACATTGACAATCCCAGAAAAATACCTAGGGAAGCTGCAGAACAATTGACAAGAACATTTTCTATAGAAGAAATTAAAAATGCAGTGTTTGGGATGTCGCATAATAAATCGCCAGGCCCAGATTGATTTACAGCTGAACTTTACCATCATTTTTGGGAACTATCAAAAGATGATATCAAAGCATTGTTTGATGACTTTTATACCGGGGTTCTTGATATTTTCTTATTCAATTATGGCATTGTTCCATTAGTCCCTAAAACCAAAAATGAAAATCAAATCCGAAAATATAGAACAATTTGTTTATTCAATGTAATCTTTAAAATATTCATAAAAGTTTTATGAATAGATTGAATGGGGTTGCTGGGAAGTTATATCTTCAATACAAACTGTGTTTGTAAAAGGCAGATATATTATGGAGGGTAATCTTATTTTACATAAAGTTCTGAATAGTATCCATAAAAAAGCAGAGTGCACAATTGTTTAAGGTGGATTTTGAAAAAGGAATATGGTAAAGTTAAGTGGCCATTTGTCTTACAAATGCTTCATATGAAAGGCTTTCCACACAAATGGATTGACTGGATTATGCATACCATTATTGGGGGGAAAGTTTGCATAAAAGTTAATGAAAAATCTAGGACCCTATTTTCCCACACACAAAGGGTTGAGGCAAGGGGATTCCTTGCCTCCTCTTATCTTTGACCTAGCTACTAATGCTCTAGCTATGTTAATGGACAAAGCTATAGCAAGTGGTCTGGTCAGGGGGGTTCTGGAGGAGAACATTGAGAATGGAATTAATATGTTGCAATATGTAGTTGACACAATCTTTATGTTGTAAGATGATTATAATAGTGCACATGATCTGAATTTGATACTTTGTTTATTTGAACAAATGTCATGACTATAAATCAACTTTCATTAAAGTGAATTGTTTTGTTTGGAGATGTTGTTAATAAAGCTGAAAATTTTGCTCAAATTTTCACTTGTCCTATGGGGTCATTGCCTAAGAGATATTTGGGTTTATCTTAATAAAAAAGAATTATAAATAAAGATTGGAAACCCGTAGAAGGGAAAAATGGAAAAGAAATGTAGCAATTGGCAAGGGAGATTGTTAGCTAGTGCAGGGAGAGTGAGAGTGATACGGTCCTCTCTGACTAGCATACCACACTTTATGATGTCCTTGTATGGACTTCCCATTGGTGTTAATAAGAGAATGGATTTTTTTAGAGCTAGATTGTTGTGGCAAGAACAAGAGGATAAAAAATATCATCTAGTTAAGTGGTCTGAGGTTTGTAGACCTAAAGACATGGGGGGCGAGGATTCAAAACCTAGTTGTGATGAATATAGCTCTCTTATGTAAATGGCGGTGGAAATTATTTACCTTGGAAGGTCTCTGGTAGGATTTGTTGATTAGTAAATACCAAAAATTGAGAGGTATGGCTGAAATAAAACATAAACAAGGTGACTCATAGTTTTGATCTGAATTGCTTAAACATAAAGACCAATTCCTTGCTTTGTGTAATTTGTGGTTGGTAATGGAAGAGATGTGAGGATAAACCCTGAAACATAATTTTTCTATACTTTATAGCTTATGCTTTGATAAAAATAAATCATGTTAGAAAAATGGCTTGATTTAGTATCCTTCACAAGAACTATTTATGGAGACTCTCATGAATTATGGGAGCATATGAAGGAGAGTTGTGCTAATATAGTGCTGAATCAAAATAGAGACATGATTAAATGGTCTTTGAACAAAAATGGAGTGTACATTGTCAAGTCTTATTATAGGCATTTGATTGAGCATGGGATGAAATACCCACGTATATTTATGCGGAAAACTAAAATGCCCCCCCCCCCCCCCCCCCCCCGAGTAAAAGTTTTTGTTTGGCTGGTACTGAGAAATAGCATCCTGACCAGAGATAATTTGCTGAGAAGGGGTTGGATGGGGAAAATGCCCATTCTGTCTACATGATGAAATCGTTGATCATTTGTTTTTAGATGTTTTATTGCTAAGATACTTTGGAATATTATGAAATGTACTTTTGACCTGCAAAATACCCCTGATAATTTGAACGATTATTTAATACTTCGATTAAAAACTTCCACAAAAAGAGCGACAAATCTGATAACAATTGGTATCTCTGCCATATTTTGGACAATTTGGAAGTTCAGAAATTGTGTTGTGTTCGATAATAACAAGGTTTCCCTGTAAATTTCATCATCAAAATGCCTCATGAATGTCTTGTTTTGCAGACAAACCTAGAAAGCAAAAGGCTAATGGTGGAGGGCGAAAAAAAATTGAAGTGCTGGCAAGAGAGGTCTTCAGGGCGACGCTGGAATGCAGGGCGACTCATAGGATTGTGGCCACCTGAATACATGCGCGGTTTTCTTTCCTTCATGCTCCCCAATTGTTGCTTTGTGCGTCCGATCTCCTGAAGCTTTGTGACCTGAGTAGTTATTTTGGTGCCTGTAGTTTCATCAAAATTGGTTTTCCATTTGTCTGGTGCTTCCGTAGACACCGATTTGTGGGAGTCCCAAGGGATCTATGATGCCTCTTTAGATTTTATCTTACTAATGGGGTGGCTGGCGTTAGGCCAGCTTGCCTTGCTTGCGGCTTGGTGGGGGCAGATGAGCTTAACTCATTTTGCGATCCGTTTGTTCGTTTATCGTACTTTGCTTTGGCTGTTGTCGACTTGTCTTCTTTAGTCGCAGTTTGTTTTAAAGTTTGTAAGAAAAGACATGTAAGTGGACGTGGATTTTTGGCTCTGGGGTCCAGATGAACCTGTTATCCTGGACGTGCAAGTCCACCTCTGGATCAGGAAAAGTCACACTTTCTATCGCTATACGTGGACATGAAAATTAGGGACCAAAGCGTCAGCATACACGCGAACAGTTGCATACACCGACGGAGCTGCGTGTGAACGACGGAGGCGGGCGTAAGGCGTTAGAAACTGGTAAACGGCAGACCCAGGGTGTCTGTCAATGGACGTCTGCAGGTGGCGGACCCTACGTGGGGTCTTCGAGCTCCCGATCGGCTACTTTCCGGTGCTTGCTGTCCAACGGCTTCATTCATTAATGGCGAAAACAGGGGAGGAAGTCCTGCTTGTTCTTGGGTAGGCGGCGAGGGAGGTGGTCAGGTGGCGATTCGACGACTATCGATCCAGGCCGCCGTCTCGAATCCGCCGGCGTCAGCAGCTCCGAGCATGGAGTTCCCAGTAGACAGGTCAGTAACTGATTTCTAGCTGTTTACGCACACCGCCGCTGGGGAACCCTACAAATTTTGAGGATGGGTTTTGATTTCAGTCTCACAGATTACCTATCTTCGACGATTGTGAAGGGAGCGTTACGCCCGGATACGAGCAGGGGTATGATACTGAGAGCTCGCAGTCCATGATTGGGTTGGGTTGTTCAGCCTCGTCTTGTCGGTCATCACAGACAGACAAGATTAGTTTTGCTGGCGGTGGACAATCGAACTGACAAGGAGGAACTGGGAGTACTCCAACTAGGATTCTACGGGGCTAGCGACGAGCAACACACAGTGATACGAGACCAAGAGGACAATGATGTTGCATCTTCGGTTCAGACAACAGGCAGGACAAAAAGGTAATTATGCGTAAAGCAATTGACCGCCTGTTCGTTTCGTGGTGCAAATGAGTATGGAAATAACTGAATTTTGGGGTATAATTGTTACTGAAATTTGGATATGCCACCCTAAGTGAATTTTGTTTAGACCATTCTAGTTATAAATATGATGCGTGTCTATTGTATGGTCCTGGAGAAATACCATGCATGTTTACTCCGTTCAAATGCACCATGGCGATAAGAACAATGAGCAAGCCGATGACGACAAGATTTGCCAGCAGAATGATTCCGACGCCGACGAGAACGAGCTTCAGCATGTCCGGCCCAGATTTTTGATTTGTTACATACGCTGGAGGAGGGATGCGAATCGAAAGCACCCAGGTGGCTGCGGGAGCAGCCCGTGCAGATTTCCTCTGCTATAAGGCCGGCACAGGGCTGCCGTCGTCGAGCGTGCTTGCGAGAACGGCTGCATACTGCTCCTGCCACTCGTCAAAGCTGCATTTCCCAACACAACACACAGTCGCACATCACACTCACCATCCCAATCGCAAAACATCTTTGTGGAGAATGCAAAGAGTTGAATACTTAGTACATCACGAAGGCGGCGCTTGTAGAATCGCTCTCCCGGCCTCGAACCACCACCACAACATACAAAACAGAGGATCCTGTCACCGCAATACGGACATGGGATGAGAGGGAGGCACTCGCTCAGCCTTTAAGCATGAGTGGAAGAGGATGAGTGCGCCATTGTTGCCAACCACTTCGAGCTTCTAGTGTTGTATATCGCCGTCCAGAACTGGCTTCCAAAGCAAGCCTCCACTGACGGGGCTTGGTCCACCTTTCCACGTCTCCGTGTGTACAGACGGAAGTTTAACAGCGACGTTCGTTATAAATGCATCTGAAGGTGGACCATTTCACTATTCTGTCAATAGCTACTCTCTCAAAATACACCGAAATATACACCAGCACGCGCAAATCTCAGCGATTGTGTTCGGTCCTGATTTTAGGATCATCTGGACCTTAGACCCAAAACGAATATCCGCATGTAAGTTTCCTATAATGGAAATTTTTCAAAAACAAAAAACTAGGTATTACATTTATATATACTTGTATGCTTTTTATTTGGATTCGGATGGGGAACTTTTGCACAATAATGAGATTAAGATGGTTTTCCCAATTGTTAGAGAAATCCTCATATTCATGTATACACAATTTTTTAAGGGAAATATATACATAATTGAAATGTGTAGTAATATCATCAACCGTGTTAATCAGTAACTTCATATCAATGTTGTACTATGTAAACATCTGTGTTTATACCATTTTTGATACCTCAAAGGCAACTCAACTACTGCACAGCAACAAACAGTGGCTCTCCCCGCAAATAAAATAAATAAATGAATGAATGAATCGTGGCCATCGGCTCTCTCCTAGTGCGCTGCTGCGCACGCAGGATCTTGCAGCGTCTCCCGCCGGTGGCCACGGACCGTTTGCTCGAACCGCTCCACGCCGCACGGGATCCTCAGGACGCCCCGCTGGCCGTACCCGAACCGCTGCGCGGACATCTCCAGCAGAGCCAGGACGCGCGGCTCCGTGAGCATCCCGACGTGAACCAGCACCCTTTCCTCCCCTTCTCCCTCGTCGCCGACTAGGACCATCGGGACGTAGCCCTTCGGGATCTTCCCCCCGCCCTCGCCGGCGGAGCGAACCACGCATGCCGGGGCCGCGCCGCTGGCTCCGGCCGTCTCCTTCTTTCTCCACATGGCCATGGACATATCGATCTTCGATGCTATACGACTGTGTAAGTATATAAGCGCAAGAAAGGGCTGATGGGTGTATGATTTCGATGGAGATTGCAGTGAGCTGGTTAGGAATGAGTACGAAGATCGCAGTGCAACGGTGGCTTATATAGGAGGAGTCGAGGAGATATACACGGGGAGAAGAAGCTTCATGCGGCCTGCGGCCTGCATTTGGGGGTACGATATCCATGATTAGTGTTTGAGATGGAACAGTGATGTTGAGGACCAAGGAAGGGGTCTAATTTGGCTGAGTCGGGGTATATAGTTAGTCAGAGCTCTTTAAATGATTATAGTAACAGGAGGTTCCTATCAGGAGGAAGAGATCAACACAGTGGAACACACTCTGCCGCAGAGTGCTCTGCCGTGCCAGTCGGCCGTTTCTCCGACTTGTAGCTTATGCAGATTGGAGGACGCGTCGCCGTGGTCACTCCAGGGGGCCGGCTTACCGGGCAAGTCAGTGGACCTACTCTTTTTAATTAACACAGTATAGACGTAGGCCCTCCTATATATATATATATATATATATCATACGCGCTTCTATATAAACAAACACGCACACACTATCGTTATGAGCATCTTCAAGAAACTGAGCCAGTATATCATCTTGATATTGACGAAGTCACCAAACGCATCTTGTAGTCGACAGAACGTTTCCTACCACTAAACACACATCGTCGGAAATCCTGAAATAAATTTAGGAATATATGCAAGTACCCGGACTTGAACCCTGATGGGTTGGGAATACCACTGTACTTCCATTCAATCACACATTGGTTCGCAAGTCAGTGGACCTGCTTAATACATATGTAAACCCTTAAAAAGCTACTCCTGTGAAAACAAAAATATAAGTTGTTTTAGATCACTATTTTTGATCTAAAACGTCTTGGGGGCGTCTAAATGTCAGGTACCTGGAAAAAATGATTGGCATCAATCACTTCATTTCCTGTCAGTCGGATTTAAATCTAACTGTTCACACTTCATCTTCTTTCTTCCAACCTTCTTCCTACTCTCAAGCATTATATGATTCATCTTTTGCATAACCACCGGCCTTCCCCGCCCCATCAGCCTGCCTGTACCCTCGCGGCTGGCGAGCGCTACCGTGGACCGCCTCGCCGCCCCGCCTTCCCCTGAACCCCTCCTACCATCGTTGTTGGCCGCCGTCGGGACCATTCCTCCTCCACCCCTAAGATAGATAATTGGGTTGTGCCCCTCCTCCCCGGAAGATAGATAATGAGGTTATCCTTTTCCGTTAAGATAGATAGTGGTGCTAGTTCTTCTTCGGCGAGGTCGCTTTCTTATCCGATGAGGTGACTGATGTAACAAACCTGAAAAATAGCAAAACTAAAACTTCTTATATCTGCTTACAGAGGGG
Organism: Elymus sibiricus; assembly: GCA_039707655.1. NCBI lineage: Eukaryota > Viridiplantae > Streptophyta > Magnoliopsida > Poales > Poaceae > Elymus > Elymus sibiricus. The sequence continues at coordinate 441,688,165 of CM077667.1, read as the reverse complement.
GTACTTTCAAAATTTATAAAAATTAATCATTGAAGCTAATTAATTTAGTATCCTTTTGGAAGCTCCAAAATAAAAGGGAAACACCTACTAACCCCTGGGTACAACGGCGGAGCTAGCACTTTGTTAAAGCCTAGGCACACTGTGAGCTCACGTACACAATTGTCGATAATGTACAACTATGCCTAAGGCGAATATCTTTTTAAGGTCGTGATTTAAAATCATCTAGTAATACGTAAATATTGCATCCAGTCAAAAAAAAACGTAAATATTGGGATGACATGCTAACTTCACCTAAATTGATATGGTACCACCGAGGGGTCCACAGCTTTTAGAATGTGTGTTCGAAGTTGCAATTTTTTCCCATATATGCATATAAAGGTTCACTGCAGATGTCAAATAACGTAAGTAAATCAATACCATTAATAAAAAGAAACATTAAAGGGACGTGTTAAACATACTATGCATAACAAATGAATAATAACCTATATTGATAAGTATAGAATATCATTATTAAGGTATTGTAACTTTACTATATGTTACAATACCGTAATAATGATATCGTATACTGATCAATGTAGATCTAAAGATTTGCCAAATTCCTTCCTATATGCAGTTGAAGAACTACATATGTTAACTGTCAACCAGATAAGTAACTATTCTGATGAAAAGTTATTCCAAATGGAAATTAATGAGCATAATCTGTATCACAGTTTCACATTAGTACTTTTCAAGCTTTCAATAATCATGGACATATTTTGGTTTCAAGCCATGGAGCTTACCCCTCTTTCTTTTAACAACATTCCACTTTCATGCTCCTCAACTTCTGCTATAACTTGCTAGGGATGACGCACTTTTATTCTTTGAATGTTTTGCACATCTAAATCATGGTGTGCATGATAAAATTTGTGATACTATGTTTATGTTTGTCAACCTTTCTGCATATTCTATTTGCAGCCTAAGCATACACAGTTGCATGTACTTATGCGAAGTTCGGGCATATTGTTGTGTGCTCGAGTAGGTTTCCTGAATTCAGCAATTAGATTGATTGATCAATGACTTGGTACTAATGAAGCTTATAACTAACTAACACTGTTACCTCCCACTGTATGTAGAGATACCTACAAATTGGCACATCAAGGTCAACTAGAGTCAAAAGCGGAGAGAAGCGCACATGAGGTACTGGCGCCGACGTGGCCGAGGAAGGAGACGACCTCCTTGTTGCTCATTTCCTTGCCTTATGGTGTCTAATGTTATACTTAAACATGAGTTAGTACATGACACATGCAGGTGGTCTTGTAGGATTAGGAGTACTTCATCAAGTTGGTTAACTACTAGGCTATATTTAGCATGTAAATATGTGTGTACCCCATCCTTTTAACTTGAACTGAAGCAATAAAGAAAATTACGAGGGGCATCATGTTCCTATGGCCATCCAACCTATCTTGGTGCATGTGTTCTTATGGCTAGAATCAATCCGTTTGGTCATGTGGCTGTAGATGTTGGCAGAAAGAAATCTACTTTAGGTTACTTGGTTACCTATGCATAGGAAGCGTTGTCATGGAAAATCAGGTTGCAAAAGTGTGTGTCATTGAATACAACTAAAATTGAATTCATTGCAGTAGTAGAGGTGAGCAAAGGGCTATTGTGGCTGAAACGGTTGGCTTGTGAGCTCCGGTTTGAGCAAGACAAGTATGTGTTATTTTGTAACAACCAAAGAACAACCCACTTGAGTAAGCATACTAAAGTGCTATCATTGGATTCGAGATGTGTTATATACTTATATTCCAAGCAAATGTATATTGAGAAGGTTCACATCAATGACAATAGAGCTGATATGTTGACCATGGTGGTAACCAAGAATAAGCTTGAAGTATGACGTGGGATCACTGGCATAGCTGTCAGAAGGCAGTGAGACCCTCCATGATGCCGAGAGGGGGAGTTTGTTGGGCGAAGCCCCTCCACATGGAGGTGTGTTGGTAGTCCAACATCAGCCCAAAAGTCCAACACACGTGACTTGTTGATCTTTATTGTGTCCAAAACCAAAAGTTGAGAGTGTTTCCTGTTGGAGAGGAAGAAAACCATAGCCACTCCACCATGTACGATGGTGTCTGCCATTGTGAGAGTGTGCGTGAGAAAGATCACACAACAAGAACACAACATGTATGTGAGAGAGAGCACACAACAAGAACACCACATGTGAGGGAGAGGGGGAAGAAGGAGAGCCATGTCCAGATTTGCTGCATCTGACTTAACAGTGCTCAAGTTGAGGGTTGGAGACTAAAACTTGCTTTGGTCGGCACCAAACTTGGTGAGCTCATTCCTTACTTTGAGTAATTTGGTCTGGTTAGATGGTTTGAGGATTGGATTAGTGGAGCATTTGATTTTGTTAGTTTGGGCAACAGAAGTTTCGACATAGAGTAGTTTTGGGAAACGAATAGAATGGGTAGGCGAACGATATCCGATAAAGCTAAAATTTTAATGGGATCTCAGGAACTCTCATGTGTCTATTTGTCTTCCAAATATGGTGCAATTTGGTCTGGCGGTTTAAGAGCAATTTGCAAAATTCAGAAGGGGTAGAAGTTGTGTTTAATCTGCTTTGCTGAAATTTTGCCTTTTGTGCATTGTTGTTACTGTTGTCGATTGGCAACATGGAGAGTGTGTTGTAAATCTATCTGGATGTTGTAGAGAAAACTTTGTACTCACCATTCTCAAAGTGAAGTTGTGTGGACCAGTCAATCCACACCGTGGTTTTTTACTTCTCAAGTTGAGAGTTTTCCAACGTTAAATTTTGTGTCACATGTGCATGCTTGAGTTTATTCCAATGCTTACTTGTTGGTTGAAGTTGTCATCAAAGTTCACTACAAGTGGAGGGGGATGTTTAGTGTGCATACGTGTTGGTGAATTTTATGCATTGTATCTTCGTTGTCCATCCCCTACACAGCTGACTTAGGCAATACTTCTCTGTCAGTAGGAATAGCAGAGGATTCTTGATTAAGAACCATGTTGGTAGATTTCCTAGGTTTTGCATATTCCTTCACCAAATAATGTGTAGATACCTTTGAGGCATTGTGTGCATCATGTTTTTGTGACATTTTTGCCTGTTGTCATTAAACCTATTACAAAGAATGTGAAGTTGCAACTTGCCCAGTACAAATTTGATGTCTGGTGGCTGCTATGCTCCATAAAATAATAAAGGACTGAATTGAATACCTGGATTATGTGCGAACATGAACACATAAATCAATTGTTTTGAAAGAAATAAAATTGGAATAAAGGGGATTTAGAGTTATAAAAAACAAAGATTTTACATGAGGACACACACCTATCTACTACAAATATTTGTGAAGTACATTTATTTGTTGTCTAAGAAAAAATACAACGATGAAGAACTAAAATAAACACTATTTTTGCACCATTTTAGCACGTGCACAATCCATAAAATGATATTTTTGCAGAAAGATGTATAAATACACATACCATTGCCATATGCACCCTGTTAGGAAGAAAAAAAAATAATGTTACTTTCCACATGATAAAATAAGAGGTACCTAAAGTTTTGAACTAGGCTTTAAAATTTCAACTTCCTCATCAGAAAAAAGTTTTGGAGGTTCATTTGCATCGCATGAAGGCCCAGAAACTTTTCCTTGTGCAAAGGAAGATGTCATTTGACTATCAGATCCATTTGCAGTCGAGGCATTCATCTTATGTGGAGCATCAAGCTTCATTGCATTTTCTAACCTTTCACGCCTACCCTCTGTAGATTTTGCATGGATGATGTTGCTACTCCGTAGGAGTTGTTGGATTTCCCCGAAGAGGAAGGGTGATGTAGCACAACAGCAAAAAGTATTTCCCTCAGTTAAGAACCAAGGTTTATTGAAGCAGTAGGAGTCTACAAGCTAACAAGATAAGCAACACCTGCACACAAACGAAATAAATACTTGCACCCAACTTGGCAAGGGATTGTCAATCCCCTCGTCTTGCTAGTTGATACGTCTCAAACGTATCTACTTTTCCAAACAGTTTTGCTCTGGTTTTGTCCTCTAATTTGCATGATTTGAATGAAACTAACCCGGACTGACGTTGTTTTCAGCAGAACTACCTTGGTGTTATTTTTGTGCAGAAATAAAAGTTCTCGGAATTCGACGAAACTTTTTGTGGATTTTTTCTAAAATATATAAGGATTTTTGGAGCGAAGAACTGCCGGAGGGGGTGGACCAGAAGGGGCGCGGCCAGATGGCTTGTGGGGCCCTCGTGGCCCCTCCGACCCTAATTCCAACGCTATAAATTCACATCCGCGGAGAAAAAAATCAGAGAGAAGATTTCATCGCGTTTCACGAGACGGAGCCGCCGCCACCTCCTCCTGTTCTTCCTCCGGGAGGCTGATCTGGAGCCTGTTTTGGGCTCCTAAGAGGGGAAATCGTCGTTGTCGTCATCACCAACCCTTTTCCATCAACACCGCCATGATGCTCACCATCGGGAGTGAGTAATTCCTTTGTAGGCTTGCTGGACGGTGGTGGGATTGGATGGAATTGATCATGTAATCGAGTTAAGTTTGATAGGGCTTGATCCCTAGTATCCACTGTGTTCTGAGATTGATGTTACTATGACTTTGATATGCTTAATGCTTGTCACTTGGGCCCGAGTGCCATGATTTCAGATCTGAACCTATTATGTTTTCATGAATATAAGAATGATTTGGATCCTATCTTGCAAGTCATATGTACCTATTACGTGTCATGATCTGCATACCCCAAGGTGACAATAATTGGGATTCTTTCCGGTGAGTGCCGTAGTTTGAGGAGTTCATGTATTCACCATGTGTTAATGCTTTGTTCCGGTTCTCTATTAAAAGGAGGCCTTAATATCCCTTAGTTTCCAATAGGACCCCGCTGCCACGGGAGGGTAGGACAAAAGATGTCATGCAAGTTCTTATCGCAAGCACGTATGACTATATACAGAATACATGCCTACATTACATTGATGAATTGGAGCTAGTTCAGTGTCGCCCTAGTGTGTAACTGTTATATGATCAATGTCATCTAAATCATTATCCATCACCGATCCACGTGCCTACGCCTTACACATACTGAATCTTGCCAAGTTACTATTGCTATTGTTACTGTCACACTTGCTACAAAACTGCTACTGTCACTTTTGCTGCTACTATTTGTCGTGCTACTAAATCTTTGCTACAGAGAGATATTATCGGTGCGGTTGAATTGACAACTCTACTGTCAAGGCCAATAAATATTCTTTGGCCCCCCTTGTGTCGAATCAATAAATTAGGGTGAAATACTACCCGTGAAGACTGTTGCGATCCCCTACACTTATGGGTTATCAAGACCTTTTTCTGGCGCCGTTGCCAGGGAGCATAGCTCAATTTATTGTGTTAACTGAAGGATATCCAATTGCCACTATGAGAAATCTAAAAGACGACCGAACTAAGATTGTCCCCTCTCGCACGAGAGGAGGTCAGGAACTGCCATCTAGCTCTGCTTTTGATTCACCTTCGGTTTTGAATCAGCTTGTTACACCACCACCTGTTGATCGTCCTGATTTGTCACATGAACTTGATGATGCTACTTCTGAAATTAATGATGAAACTATTGCTACAAGTTTTGAAACTGAACATGTGCCACTGGATGAATTACTTGATGCTCATATTGCTAAAGCTAGAGAACTTAAGAGTGCTGAAATTGAGGAAGACTTTGAATCACCTATTACCCCTCGTTCACCTAATAGATATGAATTGCATTTTGTACCTGAAGGATATGTTATGGATGATGAGGTAGCTAGGGACATTCTTGCTTGTGAAAATAGAGATGATGTGAAGAAACTATTATGCAAACTAAAAGAAAAATCTATGATGGAGAAAATGAAACGTGATCCTAAATTTGCTACTTCTCCTATATTTGTGACTGATAGGGATTATGAGTTCTCTGTAGACCCTGGGTTAATTCCTATAGTAGAGTCTGATCCTTTCCATGGTTATGAAAATGAAACTGTTGTCGAACACCTTATGAAACTGAATGATATTGCTGCTCTGTTTACCAATGAAGAAAAGATTCGCTACTATTATATCCTTAAGCTTTTTCCTTTCTTGCTAAAAGGCGAGGCCAAGGAATGGTTCTTATCACTTACTCCTGGTTGCATACGTAGTCCCCAGGATATGCTTCAACACTTTTCTGCAAAATATTTTTCTGCTCATAAGAAACAAGCTGCCTTACAGGAAATATTTAACTTTGCTCAAATTGAAGAAGAGAATCTCCCTCAAGCTTGGGGGAGGATTCTCCGGTTACTACGAGCTTTGCCTGATTATCCACTAGAGAGGAATGAAATACTTGATATTTTTTATAATGGACTAACTGATGCTTCTAGGGATTTCCTAGATAGTTGTGCTGGTTGTGTTTTCAGGGAAAGAACTGTTGGACAAGCTGAAGAATTATTGAATAACATAGTGCAAAATGCCGATGATTGGACACTCCCTGAACCACCTCCAGAGCCTATTCAAAAGAAGAGAGGTATTCTATTTCTCAGTCCCGAAGATATGCAAGAAGAAAAAAGATCTATGAAAGAAAAAGGTATTAAAACTGAGGATGTCAAGAAACTACCACCTATTGAAGAAATACATGGACTTGATACCCCGACATAGGTAGTAAAGGTAAACTCTCTCCGTTCCTTTAATAAAAGTGATATACCTTTTACTAAGACTCCTGAACAATGCTTGGATGAATTTGATAATTACGTTGTTAAGCAAGAGCATTTCAACAAATATGTTAAGAATCAATTGCAACGTAATGCTATGATGATAGATCGCTTAAGTGACTTGATGTTTAGAATTGCAAATGATGTGAAAGGTTTAGGCAAACATTCTTCTATGGTTCACACTCAACTAGACCAAGTCGCTAAATCACAAAATGATTTGCTTGCTGAAATGAATAATATAAATGATCATGCTATTAGAGTAGTGACTAGAGGAGGTAGAATGACCCAAGAACCTATTTATCCTGAAGGTCACCCTAAAAGAACTAAACAAGATTCTCAGAAAATTAATGAAGATACACCTAGTTCATCTAAGAAGAAGAAGAAAAAGAAAAACGATAGGAACTTGCATGCCTCTAGTGAACCTGTTATAGAAAACCCTGTTGAGGAAAACAATCAAGTTTCTGTTTCTGATGCTGAGACTCAGTCTGGTAGTGAGCATACACCTAGTGATAATGAAATTGATAATAATGATGATGATGCTCGTATAGATGCTCAACCAGGTAATAACAAAGAAAATGATAATGATGTAGAAATTGAGCCTGTTGAGGATCTTGATAACCCACCTTCTAAAAATAAACGTTATGATAAGAGAGACTTTGTTGCTAGGAAACATGGAATGGAAAGAGAGCCATGGGTTCAAAAACCCATGCCATTCCCTCGTAAAGCCATTAAAAGTAAAGATTAGGAAGATTTTGAGCGCTTTGCTGAAATGATTAGACATGTCCATTTACACACTCGCTTAACTGATATATTGAAAATGCCTCCATATGCTAAGTATATGAAATATATTATCACTAATAAAAGAAAGATACCTGAAACTGAAATTGCCACCATGCTTGCTAATTATTCTATTGATGGTGGAGTACCTAAGAAGTTGGGGGATCCGGGTATACCCACAATACCTTGCTCTATTAAAAGGAATTATGTTAAAACTGCTTAATGTGATTTAGGGGCCGGTGTTAGTGTTATGCCTTTCTCCCTTTATAAAAGACTTGAATTGAATAAGCTCACACCTACTGAGATATCTTTGCAAATGGACGATAAATCCACTGCTTTACCTATTGGAATTTGCGAAGACGTTCCTGTCGTGGTTGCAAATGTTACTATCTTAACAGACTTTGTTGTTCTTGATATGCCGGAGGACGACAATATGTCGATCATCCTTGGTAGACCTTTTCTAAATACTGCAGGGGCTGTTATAGATTGCAATAAAAGCAAGGTCACCTTCCATATCAATGGCAAGCAACATACCGTGCATTTTCCGAGGAAGCAAACCTTGGTTAATAATATTAATGTCATTGATCCTCTACCTACGATTATCATTGGAGATATTACAATTCCTCTCCCTACTGCCAAGAATAAGAAATATTATAATCTTATTGTTGGGGAGATAGAAATCCCAATTGAGGTAACCTAGTGACATATGAAGATTCTTCGGTTTCATGTTAATCGGAAACGTTTATTAATAAGACTTGATCAACCTTATTAATGAATTCTTTTCGAAAGACATTAGATTGATGAATTGAATATTCACAACTCTCTGTATCACAAGTTTATATTCTGTTTTCTTAGTAAAAATAAAAATAAAATCCCATGAAATTCCTGTTTTTTGTTTTCCCCGTGCATGAAAAATACCTCAAAAATAAAAAGTCTCAGATTTCCACGAAATTTTAACATGAATTTTTCTGGAATAAATAAAAAAATTGGGTGTAAAAATCACTACGGGGTGGCCTGCCAGTGGGCCAGGGCATGGCCGGTTGGCTTGTGGGGCCCACAGGGGCCCCTGCCTTATCTCTTCCTCCCACTCCTTCTCCTACCTCTAGAAAAAATTCTCCAGTCATTTCTCTCCCATGTTCTTCACCCAGAAAGTGAAATTTTCGATCTCTTTGCTCGGAACTCCGTTTTTAAACTGTTTTGAGGAATTGTTCCTTAGTATGTGACTCTCCCATTCCTCCAATTAGTTTTTGTTTTAGTGGTTTATATTTTGCACAAGTTGCTGCACTTGGTGCTACAGAAAATAAGCTTGCATGTCTAATTCTTTGAGTTCCAAGTAGTGGGAATGCTTGATATGTCCTCTAGGCATCCATATGAGTAGTTGCTACCAATCTTCGAAAGTTCTATTGACATAATTTTGTGACTCAAAAATTTCAGAAATTTGTTCTTAGAAAATGAACTTTCTAACAAGATCTTCTTCAAGCCGGAGCCCCAAGGGAGTTTCTAGGATTCAGGATAGTGATATCAACCTCCCTCGCAATGAAGAAGTTAGGCCCTGTGAATGGCCACATATACCCTTCATGAGTGAGGCGAGTTTTTATGAAGAGTTCATGCAATTCGTTACAAATGTCGGGCTAACCAGCTTCTTCGCAGATAAGTGTGACCAACACTACCTCCTTACTAATTCCTTCGTGCAAAACTTTTACTTCGTTAATACGCCCGGTGCTCCTATGGTACGCTTTGCTCTATATGCCGAGAACTACGAGTTACCTCTGCATGAATTTTGTGAAATATGTCTGCTTCCCTCTGATGGGGGAGTGCGTGAACCTAAAGCAGAGGAGTTTGAGGACTTTATTCATACCTTAACTGTAGGGGAAACCAGGGGCGTTTCACACGCCAGAGCCACTAGTTTGCATTTTCCATCTGTGCATTATTTTTCTCTAGTTATAGGAAAATGCATAACTGCTATGGAGCAGGGTGGTGCACTCAGTGCTCCTACCCTCGCTATTTTACGCCGTGCACTTTATGGTGACAATGCTTACAACCTAGGAGCTATTGTTGTGCGCCGCTTGCATCTTAACCGAACTAAATGTAAAATTCATGGTGGTATTTATGCTGCGCGCTTGGCTAAGCGCTTTGAGGTGGCAATACGCCCCACTGATTACTTGTTGCCTGAGGTGCACCTCGACCATCTATCCATGGAGGAACACCAGTTTCTCTGGAAACCCGAACCACTACAACCCCTTCGTTACAGATTAGTATTTAGCGAGAAGACTTGTGATATTATTCTGTTGCCTGCACCTTCTTTGTTCAACTATCATGCCAGGAACGGATACAGAATTATGCCACAGGACATCATTGCTTACCGGGACGAGCTTGCTGCTGCGGATGCCGAGGCCCAGGCATGGGACTCTCGGGTACCTCAGCGGAAGTACTTTCCTGGACCATACGGCTACTACTAATGGTGATTACCAAGCTAGGCAAGAACCTAAGCTTGGGGGAGTACGTATTTCTTACCGACATTACATTCATGTTCTCACACTTCATACAAATTGTCGGTGTTCATCCTCTTTCTATGTATATCCATGTTAGCTTTATTTTCCGCTTTCTTCTTGTGTGTTTGAAAAACTTTGAAAATCCAAAAATATTTCTCGCTTCTTTTTGGTTCTTTTCTTTTCCTCGTTTCTTTAGCTGTAGTACTAAAATAAAAACCCAAAAAGATTTCCCTTGCTTGTTGGGAGATTTCCCGTGTAAATAATTTTTCTCGTTCTTGTTTTTCCCTTAGTTCCTTTGCTTGCTTAAGAAAAAAACAAAAACTCCAAAAATATTTCAGTGTGTTTCTCTGAATTTCTTTTCTATCGCTGAGTTGTCGAAAGGAGAAGACCACGATGAAAATGTTGAGTGGCTCTCATATGCTTTATTGATGATCTAACAGAGAGCCAATTTTACCTTGTCTTCTCCTTTGTCTTAAACTGCCCTGCAGATTCCAGCTTAGTCCACGGCATTCTTGCATTATTATTATTATCATACCGTTCGATCGTGCAAGTGAAAGGCAATAATGATGATATTTGATGAAGTGATTGTTGCAAAGGAAGCTGTTATGAACTCTTCTTGTTTTCCGTTTTTGTAAATATGTTTAGCCAGTTTGATCTCGATTCAGTATATCATGAGTAAACATGTTCGTGATGACAATTAGAGATTATAGCTTCTCATGCCATGCCTAAATAGCTAGGAGTTAATAATGATTTATCTTGTGTGTCAACATGCATCAAAATGGTTATACTATGATATGGTAGTATGGTATTTCCCTCTCAGAAATTCAAGCAGTTTGACTTGGCCCATGTGCAAACATGTAGTTGAATCAAAACCAATATAGCCTTCATGATGTTTAATTTCACAGTGTTCATATCCTACTCATGCTACATCCAATGTTAATTACTCAAAATGCATGTTCATGACGGTTGTTGCTCTCTAGCTGGTCGCTTCTCAACCTATTGCTAGCCTTCACATGTACTAAGCAGAAATGCTGCTTGTGCATCCAAATCCTTGAACCAAGTTATTCCACATGAGTCCACCATACCTACCTATATGCGGTACTACCCTGCCGTTCTAAGTAAATTTGCATGTGCCATCTCTAAATATTCAAATGAACTTCCATTTTTGTGCACTCGTCTCGCTCATGGAGTGACAGGGCGGTCAATATTTTCCATGCTAAGCAAGTTTGTCTCAAGATGGTCGTTTATTCGCCGTCATTGCACGAGAGAGGATGGTAAGAGGGATGCCCAGTCCCACATAATCAAATTAAATTACACCAACTCCTTGGGATAGTTGATTGTTTGGAGGGCAACCGTGGATTCGGCCAGCCATGGAGTGTGTTTGGATGGTGGATAGGAGTAAACTTTACTATTCTGTTTGAGAACCGCCAATAATGAGCTTAGCATGGAAAATGTTGAAAACCTTTGTCGTAACGTTGACAAGAAAAGTGCACCGCTCAAAAATTATACTTTCACTCTTGTTTTAAGCTTCTAGCTCTGTCACCTCTGCAAATCAATGCTTCCCTCTACGAAGGGCCTATCTATTTACTTTTATGTTGAGTCATCATCCTCTTACCAAAAGCACCAGACCCGAGAGCACTATTGTCATTCTTATGCATTTGGTTTACTTAATGTTGGGTATGAGCATGATTGGGTCTTTTCTACCCTGAATTATAATGTTTAGTCGCTGCTTGGATCTCAGAGGTGCTCTGCATTTATGTTTTGCGGTCTCAGAAAGGGCTAGCGAAATACCATGTCACCATATTGTATTATGAGTGTTTTGATAAATTGTTGACATAGGAGATATTTTATTATTGCTTTCTAGCTGGTTATGTCTTGCCATGAGTTAATATAATATCTATTTGTTGTCATGGACGTGTCTATCTATGATTTATGCTGAAAACTTGAGCACTAGCTAAGCATGTGTATAATAACGAGAATAAAAGAGTTTGTAAAAGTTTTTCTTTATCACTTTCCGTTTATCAACTGAATTGCTTGAGGACAAGCAATGAGTTAAGCTTGGGGGAGTTGATACGTCTCAAACGTATCTACTTTTCCAAACACTTCTGCTCTGGTTTTGTCCTCTAATTTGCATGATTTGAATGAAACTAACCCGGACTGACGTTGTTTTCAGCAGAACTACCTTGGTGTTATTTTTGTGCAGAAATAAAAGTTCTCGGAATTGGACGAAACTTTTTGTGGATTTTTTCTGGAATATATAAGGATTTTTGGAGTGAAGAACTGCCGGAGGGGGTGGACCAGAAGGCCACCACATATCTGGCCACGCCACCCCCTAGGGGCGTGGCCAGATGGCTTGTGGGGCCCTCGTGGCCCCTCTGACCCTAATTCCAACGCTATAAATTCACATCCGCGGAGAAAAAAATCACAGAGAAGATTTCATCGCATTTCACGAGACGGAGCCACCGCCACCTCCTGTTCTTCCTCCGGGAGGCTGATCTGGAGCCTGTTTTGGGCTCCGGGGAGGGGAAATCGTCGTCGTCGTCATCACCAACCATTTTCCATCAACACCGCCATGATGCTCACCGCTGGGAGTGAGTAATTCCTTTGTAGGCTTGCTGGACGGTGGTGGGATTGGATGGAATTGATCATGTAATCGAGTTAAGTTTGATAGGGCTTGATCCCTAGTATCCACTATGTTCTGAGATTGATGTTACTATGACATTGCTATGCTTAATGCTTGTCACTAGGGCATGAGTGCCATGATTTCAGATCTGAACCTATTATGTTTTCATGAATATAAGAGTGATTTGGATCCTATCTTGCAAGTCATGTGTACCTATTACGTTCATGATCCGCATACCCCAAGGTGACAATAATTGGGATTCTTTCCGGTGAGTGACATAATTTGAGGAGTTCATGTATTCACCATGTGTTAATGCTTTGTTCTGGTTCTCTATTAAAAGGAGGCCTTAATATCCCTTAGTTTCCAATAGGACCCCGCTGCCACGGGAGGGTAGACAAAAGATGTCATGCAAGTTCTTATCGACCCGACTAACCACACAAGACTCTAGCCCAGGTTTATCGCCTATTTGAGACTGAACCCGCAACGGAAGTCCAGTCGAGGTTTCCATCACGGTCCCAAACGATGTGTGCAGGGTTCCCAAGCCCACCTCGACGGATGGAACTACGCTTGGTACACCGGGCCACGGTGCCTAGTCTGACCCAAGCCCACCTGTACGGGGTGCCACTCAGTAGACTACTAGCACAGCCTACAAACACCATAAACTAGTTGCAACTCCTGGACAGAGATCAGGTCGATTAATAAGTCGAGAGAGACAATTAAGGATCCCAATGTGCGGTAGTAGCTAGTCTTGGATAACATACACAAGACTCAGTTCTTAAGGACATTCTCAATGAGACAACCCGCCATGTACTCCTACATGGCCTCTCATCGCTACCTTTACCAAATCAGGTTCAACACTTAACTCTCATCATCAGAACACATTCAGTTCACTCCGGTTCATCACCCAGATGAATCAGACCTGACACAACTCTAAGCATAGCAAGCAAAGTAGGGTGATGGTACAACATGGCTCAAGCATCTACCAGGTATGCTAGGTTGCTTGGTTCAACTATTTACTGTGACAATGACAGGTCATGCAGAGGAATGGGTTCAACTACCGGAACAAGTAAAAGTTGAAACGTTTTGTCCTAATGCAATAAGTGAGAGCAAGAGAAAGAGAGTGGGATTGTATCGGAGATGTTCAAGGGGATTGCTTGCCTGATAAAACGTCAACACGTTACTGCTCCTCAGATGGATACTCGACTGTACCCTCCGGAACAGTACCTAACACGAAGAACAACCATCGAAGGGGGACAAATCAATACACATCAAATGCGACAATATGATGCATGAATATGACATGGCAATATGATGTGATTGAGCTAATGCATCTAGTAACAGACTTAAATGAAGTAGGTTTAAACCCGAGGTTCAAATTCAACTTCATATGTGAGGTTTCATATTGCATTTGAACAAAAATGTCCAAGTTCTCCTATTTAGGTTGCTCTATCATGCATGAAAATGGTACAGATGGATTCATTGGATTTTTCTGATCAATTTTCATATATAAATTATTTTCATCTCACTTACAAATTAATTTATATGAATTTTCTAAGTTTTTAGCAATTTCTGGAATTATTTAAAATACAGAATTGCAATTAATGTGTCAGCCTGACGTCACTATGACGTCAGCAGGTCAAAGGCGCCAGCCCATGTCAAACCTGGTGGCTGGGCCCCACCTTTCACTGACTCGTTCAACTAACATGGTTTAATTTAAACTAACCAAAGAATTGACAGGGCCGGGCCCATTTGACAGCGACCCAGGGGGTTAATTAAGTGGTCATTAGCCACTAATGACCTTGCCACGTCACCCCGCCGGAGTCTGGCCGGCGGCGACCATCCCGACGGTGGTTTCCCACCGGAGTTGCGCCTCCGGCCACCATTCGGCGCGCGGAACGGCTCTATCGGGAGCGGGGAGCGAGCCGCATCCATCCCAGCCGATGGGACGGCGTGGGGCGGCCCGTAGCGTCGCCGGCGACGACGACTACGGCGGCCGGGGCTCGGGTTAAATGGCGCTCGACGCCAGGGGCGCGGGAGGAGGAGCTGGAGGTGGATATGGCCTCCTGGAGAGGTGCTGAGCACGAGGACGTGCTCGGACGCGGGCGACAGCTGCTGTGGCCACGGCTATGCCATGGCCGACGGCGAGCACCTCTCGGCTCCGGTGGCGAGCAGGGCTAGAAGAGGGGAAACGTGACGGGGCTAGGGGAAAGAATCCGGGGCTCGTCGGGGAGCTCTTGGCGCTGACGGCGGGGTCGGGGGCGTGTTGTGTCCGGCGAATCGTCGGCGGGGAGGTCCGGTGCCGGAGGTTGAAGACGACGACACTGGCGGCGAGACAGGGCGTCCGTGCTCCTATGTCTCGACGGAGAGGACGGCAAGGACGCGGCGGACCGATGGAGCACGACGGCGGGCTCGGAGGGGGCCGGGGCTACGCTAACGGCGGCGCTCTCGGACGCATACGAGAGAGAGTGAGGGCCAGAGGGGGAAAAGAGACAGAGGAGGGGGAGAATGGACGAGGGGGTGTCGTCCACGGCTCTCGGGCGACGAGGGTGGCCACGGGGCGCCACAGCGGCCGGAAGCAGGAGGTGGCCGCAGGGGGGGGACGCGCGCGCCACGCCTCTGCCTACTGGCGAGGGGTGGAAGAAGACCCCTTCGCCCCTGGTGGGCTGGGCCTTCTACAGGGGCAGGCCAGGTAAGCCCAGGTAGGCTTTCTGCTCCTTTTTCCTATTTTTGTTTCATTTTCTATTTAATGCAATATGTTTCTGATTTAGTAAAATATACCAAATCAATTTTGTTGCTTCTGAAAATAATTATGTGGTTATATATATAAAGTCTAGAGCCACATAACAATTTCCAGAATTATTGGAGCTAATAAAAGTATTTATGGAATTTTATAGCTCCAATTCAAATAATTATTGATTTAATTCAATAAACAAAATGACATGGAAAAATATGCATCACCTCTGGTTTATGTTTCCACATTTATCCAGAAATGATGAACATTTTAGAAGGCCACTTTGGTTCATTGAAAAATATTTTGGTTGAACCTATTTGAATTCAAATAGTGCTAGGGTTTTGATCATCCCCATTTCAGGTTTAGAGAAAATTTAAACATGATGCAATCACAAACATGGGTCTTAGTGCATGCTAAAACTAGGGATGTGACAACTCACCCCCACTTAAAAGAATCTCGCCCCGAGATTCAGGAGTCGTCGGGAAAAGGGCGGGGTACTCAAGTCAAAGACGATCTTCACGTTCCCACGTAGCTTCATTCTCAGAATGATGCGGCAGCAAGAACGTATGACTATATACAGAATACATGCCTCCATTACATTGATGAATTGTAGCTAGTTCTTTGTCGCCCTAGTGTGTAACTGTTATATGATCAATGTCATCTAAATCATTATCCATCACCGATCCACGTGCCTATGCTTTACACATACTGAATCTTGCCAAGTTACTATTGCTATTGTTACTGTCACACTTGCTACAAAACTGCTACTGTCACTGCTACTGTCAATTTTGCTGCTACTATTTGCTGTGCTACTACTAGTTACAAGGTTAAAAGAACATAGTGATATATAGTGATATTGCAAACGACAAAATAATAAAGAGATCAATAGAACAACTCAAATATAATAGAGAATAGACCGGGTGCCATAGGTTCACTAGTAACTTCTCTCTCGAAAGCAGGTAATGTCATGATAAACAAATTATTGTTGGGCAATTGACAGATAACCAACATTCGTAACTATGATCATTCATGACATAATCTTGTATAGGCATCTGATACATCTCCAACGTATCTATAATTTTTGATTTTTCCATGCTATTATATTATCATTCTAGGATACTTTATATGCATTTGATGCTATTTTATACTCCCTCCGTTCCTTGATATAAGGTGTATAGATTTTTGAGAAAAAGTCCGAAATATAAGGTGTATTGCGTTGCACCACTCATTTGGATAATTTTTTTAAGGATTTGATTACATTTCCTTATATCAGGCAAGCTCTTCTATTTTCTGATGTCAATTAGTCAGGTGTAATCTTGCCCAAAACATGTGAAATTTTCCCTCCACGTGTGTTCTTTAATTTCCGTGCCAAAAACTATACACCCTATATTTATAAACGGAGGGAGTATCATTTTTGGGAACTAACCTATTAACCTAGTGACTAGTGCGAGTTGTTGTTTTCTGCTAGTTTTTAGCCTTTCACGAAACCAGTACCAAACGAAGTCCAAACGCTACGAAACTTTTTGATGATTTTTTTGGACAAAAATAAGACCTGGAAGCTTCAGAGGGAGTCCGGAGGCCACAGGAGACGGTGCCAAGGCAAGAGGGCGCGCCCCTTGCCTTGGGACCACCTCGTGGCTCCGTTTGACCTAGCTCCGCCCCTATAAATTCTCAAAAATCGGGAAACCGACAGAGAGCCAGCCAAAATACTTTTTCTGCCGCAGCAAGCCTCTGTTTCGTCGTGTGCCCATCTGGAGCCCTGTTTCGGTGCCCTGTCGAAGGGGGGATCGATCATGGAGGGCCTCTACATCAACCTTGCTGCTCTCATGGTGATGTGTGAGTAGTTCATCACAGACCTACGAATCCATAACTAGTACCTAGATGGCTTTCTTTCTCTCTCTTTGATCTTCAATACAAAGTTCACCACGATTCCCGCGGTGATCTATTCGATGTAATCTTCTTTGCTGTGTGTTTGTTGGGATCCGATGAATGTGGGTTTATGATCAGATTATTCATGAATATTAATTTAGTCATCTCTGAATTCTTTTATGCATGGTTGTTATAGCTTCGTATTTCTCTCCGATCTATCGGTTTGGTTTGGCCAACTAGATTGACTTATCTTCAGTGGGAGTGGTGCGTTGTGATGGGTTCAATCTTGCGGTGCTCAATCCCAGTGACAGAAGGAGACATGACATGTATTGTATTGTTGCCATTAAGGATAAAACGATGGGGTTAATTCATATTACTTGAGTTTACTTTGTCTACATCATGTCATCTTGCTTCAAGCATTACTCTGTTTCATACTTAATACTCTAGATGCATGCTAGATAGCGGTCAATGGGTGGAGTAATAGTAGTAGATGTAGGCAGGAGTCGGTCTACTTGCTTATGGACATGATACCTATATACATGATCATTGCCGTGAATAAATATTTCATAACTATGCGCTTTTCTATCAATTGCCCAACAGTAATTTGTCTATCCACCGTATGCTATCTTCGAGAGAGAAGCCTCTAGGGAAAACTATGGCCCCCGTGTCTGCATAAACATTATTACTAAAACCCTAAAACTATTTCTGCCATTTATTTACTGTTATTTTATTTTCTATTTATATCTATCTATCTATCAGTATTTAATCCTTGCAAGTAACGAGTTCAAGGGGCTTGACAATCCTCTTGCCCGCGTTGGGTGCAAGTGTTTGATTTTATGTGTGTAGGTGATAACGACGGGAGTTTGTGTGATTCTCCTATTGGTTCGATAACCTTGGTTTTCACTGAGGGAAATACTTATCTCTACTGTGCTGCATCTCCTCTCCTCTTCGGGAAAAAATCCAATGCAGTTTACAAGTAGCAGCATCACGTCCGTGACAATTAGAATGTTGTATGATCTCAAAGTATTAAGTTTGCAAGAAACAGAGTAACACAAAGCAAGTTGACATGATGTAGACAGAAAGAAACCTAGCAATAATATCAATCCTCGTCGTTTCATCCTTAGTAGCAACAACACATCACGTGCCTTTGCCCCTTTCTGTCATTGGGCAACATCACCGTGAGGATGAACCCACTACTATGCACCACTCCCTTTGAAGAAATTACCCATCTATCATGGCCAGAGAAGACAAATAACTCGGAAAGCACACATACATACTCGATCATACAACAAAGAAATTTCAAAAGATTCAATTATATTTAATGAACAATCTAATCTCAAATCCACGAATAATCGGATCCTAACAAACACACCATAAAAACTACATCGAATAGATCTGAGAGGAGATCATTGTATTGAAGATCAGAGAGAGAGAGAGAGAGAGAGAGAGAGACCATCTAGTTACTACCATGGATCCGTAGGTCCTAAAGCAACTACTCACACATCATCATGGATGCAACAAGGTTGATGAAGATGGCCACCCCAGTGGTTTCTCCCTCCGGTAGGGCACCGAAACATGGCTCCAGATGGAATCACCTCGGAATAGAGGCTTGCGGCAGCGGTAAAATTCTCTCATATGTCTTTTTGAGGGTTTCAGAACATTTAGGAATTTATAGACCATGAATTAGGTCAAATGGAGCAGCAGGGGGCCCACAAGCCCGGGTGACGCGACTAGGGGGTAGGTTGCGCCCCCAGTGCATGTGGGCCATGTGTCCATCTTCTGGTCTCCTCCCGAAGCTTGTAAGGTCTCTTATTTTCCAAAAAAAATCATCACAAACTTTCATCGTGTTTGGACCTTTCTAGATATGTTTTTCTTCTGCGAAATCAAAAAACAAGTAAGAATATTGAACTGACACTGAGCACTAAATTAATAAGTTAGTCCAGAAAAAACAATATAAAATAATATATAAGGATAATATAATATCATTTAACAATCAAAAATTATAGATACGCCAGAGAGGTATCAGTTGTGATTTTTTTCCATTGAGGGATCTACAGACTAATGTCCCATAGGAGGTCCAAGAAATAGTTATGCTCCAAAAAATAAAGCCTTATGTATCTTTCATTTACCAGGAATAGGTTTTGCAGGCAGTGGCTTTGAACCAAGGTGACCCATACCAAAACCCTTCTTCATATAGCCATGAACTCTACTTCATAATTAGCATTCCATAAATACATATCAGAATCATACATAGGTGGTTGTTTCCTTATACTTGCACTTAGGATCTCGTCTTGATTTCCAACATGGTCTTGGTAGACACTATTACTATTTGTTCTCGACGTGAACATGTGGGCGATGCTTCCAAATAACATCACATCAAATCATCAAACTTCATAATGAGTCTATTATCCAACCAAGGCCCTTACCATCTCGTGGGGTTTTACATCAATTATTAAGAATTTCTCCTGACCAATGCATTGTGTACGTGTTTAATGTCTGCACTTGAAGATCCCCAATGAGTTGCTTTTGGCTGTCATACTAATCCTTACTGTCACCAGTGTTCAATGTAGCCTTTCATGTGTCCCTGGACTTTACCTCCTCATGGATTGATCTAAAGGATTTCAGGTACCTACGGAGTCTTACAATGAGAAAGAGACAAGAGACAAATCTGTTGCAAATAACACATACAAATAACTTTAAGCAAAGTCAATACTAACAATCATGTGCATGAGTACATAGGTCTGCAAGGCTATGCCTCAGCCCATGGCTTGAGGGTATTACTCACACATCATGATCGGATCACAGATGGAAAACATTGCAGATGTCATTTATAGTTGAATGATTGTATAGAGTCTTATAATGCCACCATATGCATTGTATTGATAACAAGTATGACAAACTACAATGTGGCATTGCACCAGCACGGATGGCAAACTATGGGGAGGATGGCAATGGAGATGGAGATGGTGATGGCGGAGGCTAGGGTTTCTCCAAGGAATTGTGGTTGGTGGCGATGGTGCTCATGGCGACTGTTCTGTTGAATGGTGTGTGCTCCTTTGCAAATGGGCCCTCGAGCCTTCTATGAAGTGTGTCTGGGCTGACGTCACAGAGCTTCCAACGCATGATACAAGCACTAGTACGGGCGCTCGCGCTCGTACCAAATGTCAAGTTCTACCATATTGACTTTCTGGAGCCTCCAATTGATTTGTCTTGATCTCCTCACTCATGTACAACTCCCTTTCCTTTCATTTTTGTCATTTTTTCATGGAAACAAAATAAACAAAGAGATTTGCAACCATTTGCATTTATTAGTCATTAGTGATAAGATCAAAGTGATTTTCTCAAAATATTTGAGATTGTCAGGTTTAAACAAATGGTGGAATAAGTGTAAAATATACTCATCAGCCGTCGAGCCCAGACATTCTCCAACTTCTCGCTCTCGTCTTCGATTTTTTAAGATCTGACCACTCGTAAATAAAGGAATATAAACAACTTCACATGAATCAAACATAAAACCATGAAGATGTCAATGAAGTCTTCGTCCCAACTTTATGCACTTAGAGCATTAACCAGAGGGTTTTGATATGTGTAGTAATTGGATGGGCCGGCATGCGTGGATGTGTTAACTAGCTGTTTGCTGGGCGCATGACCACATCCACGTGAAAAAAGCTGCTGGCCGAGTGCTCCTCGTTGGATGGATCGCTCGCTCGCTCCAGCGCGCGAGCATGAAAACGTCTTTTCTGACAGAAGCATAATCTATTAATCCTCACATTGTTATGTGCCGTTTCTTTCGGATGGCAATATCCAACGACCGTCCGCTGGTAGAGATGGCATTTACGAACGACGCGGGTGCCGTTTTTAGCGTTGGTGGGGGTGGCATTTCAGTGTTAGGGCGCGACAGTTTGTTTATTTTGGGGCAAATTGCTTGAGAAACGGCCATCCGTGTGATCTCGTTCGCTGGAGACTGGTTCCTCGTGAACGTCCGCCACATATCCGTACCGATTTCTTTCTCATGATTCCACTCAACTGAAATTTGGTGATAGGTACTAGCACCAGCAAGTGTTTAGTGTGATAATATAAGTCAGCAAAAAGCTGTACTCCACTCGAGCAGAATCCGCCATTGGACAGCACATGGGCAAGACCCAAGAGAACGGAGTCGAGCGAGCATCTGGCCGGGTTAGAGCAAATACAATAGAGTGACATAAGCGGGCTATAAGAGTTGCCTCATCAGATTTGTGCCTAGTTGGAAGAGAAAAGAGAGGAGAGAGAAGAGAAGCGGGCTACAAGCTTACAACCGGCTGTAGCACGAGAACCAAGAACCTTTGTGAGAGAAGAAAGTGGACCATATATTAATTGCATGACATACTAGTATGACTAACTATTATATGTGTGGGCTATTTTTTTTTTGCGGGAATCATTGAGCTTTATTCATTCAGAGTCAGCTCCAGTGCAGTCAGCCAATAGGCTGGTCACGAGGAAGGCTGGGGGGGAGTCCATCCAACAGTCAGACACACCCAGAGTGCTTGCATGTTTCGCACACAGGTGAGCTGAGGTGTTGGATTGTCTCATTACATGATGAATATCAAAGTAAACAAACGATGAGGCTAGCCCTCCAATTTCGAGAAGAATGGGCGCTACAATAGAGCGCGAAAACTGTCGCGAGTTCCAGAGCTGGACCAACTCTAAGCAGTCAACTTCAAGTACCACTCGCGAAAAACTCCGAAGCTTGCCAAAGATGACTCCATCTCGCAGAGCCAGTGCTTCTGCGATGAGCGGGTCCGTGACATTCTCATGCGGCTTGCTCCAGGCAGCGATGAAATCAGAAGAGGACCGTGCCACTCCACCGGCTCCACTTCTAGTTTCCGTCAGAGACACGCTGGCATCCGTGTTGATTTTGATGCAATCGGAGTCAGGCGGCCTCCACCCATAGCCAGGTAAGATCCTGGTATTCTCCAACGGTAGCTCCAATAGCATTAGAGTTTCTCTAATGCGCTTTAAGGACAGATCAGGTTTCAGACTAACCTTGTCATGCGTTATATTGTTGCGAGAGGTCCATATAGCCCACATGACAGTTATGATCTTGGCCCGGTCTTCCTCAGCGAAACGAGAGTCACACAGAATATCCTTGCACCAAGTGTGAGGATGAAGATCTGGCAACTTGATGTTTAGCCACGATCGAGCTTCAGTCCAGAAACTCCGGGCATGAGAGCACTTGATGAGTGCGTGAACCATGTCTTCGTCTGCACCGTTGCAGACTTTGCATCGAGCCACAGTCGCTATATGCCGATGCTTTAGAGTGGTTTCCACCGGTAGGATTCCCCGGAGTACTCGCAACCAAAAGACCCGAACCTTGGGCAGAACTTTGAGTTTCCATAGCCGTGTCCATAACTGTTTATCTGTCTCTGAAGATTCGGTAGTCGCCCCTTCCTCTAGAGCTTGCTGCTCGTTGCGAGTCATTAGAGCACGATACGCGGATTTGACAGTATATGTCCCCGACCTCTCATGAGCCCATGCCCAAAAGTCATCACCACCGCCATGTCTAAGTGGTATGTTTAAGATCGCATCTGCATCTGGCGGTATAAAATTAGCTCTTATAAGCTCAGCTCTCCATCTCCAATTGTCAGTGTCAATGAGGTCAGAGACGGAATGGAGATTGGCGCTTCCGATCTGAACTGAAGGCCGCAGAGATAGCGTCCCCGGCAACCATCGGTCAGTCCAAATGTTAACAGAAGTGCCATCACAGATTCGCTTCAGTAGCCCAGCATCCAGCGCCTTCCTCCCGGCCATGATGCCTTTCCATGTCGAGGAGGCATTGCGCGGCACAACAGCTTGCATGAAATCACTGTTTGGGAAATAGCGGCCTTTTAAAACCCGTGAGCATAATGATTGCGGGTCTGTGATCAGCCGCCACCCATGCTTGCCCAACAAAGCGATGTTGAATGTTTCCAAATCTCGGAATCCCATCCCTCCTCTGAGTTTTGGGACTGAGAGGGACTTCCAGTCTATCCAATGCATGGAACGTCGGTCGATAGAACTGCTCCACCAATATTTCGCCATAGGTGAGGAGATACATTTGTAAATTTTCTTGGTTAGTTTGAAGCAGCTCATCGTGAATGTCGGTATGGATTGGGCCACCGATTTTATCAGCACCTCCCTTGCTGCACATGAAACCAGACGTTCAGTTCCTCCATTCATTTTGGATCGCACTCGTTCACCAATGTAGTCAAAGGTGCCCGACGTGATCCTCCCTGCTGCAGTCGGCAAGCCCAGATATCTTTCATGGAAGGCCTCAACCGAAATGCCCAGGGCTCCTTTCAAGCTTTCTCTGACGGGCTCAGGTGTGTTCGGGCTGAAAAGGATGGAGCTTTTGTCTCTATTCACGCATTGTCCCGAGCACTCGCCATAAACCCTCAGAATGTTGTTGAGTCGAAATGCACTCTCCACCTTCGCTTGCATGAAGATGAGACTGTCATCTGCAAAGAGCAGATGATTGATCCATGGAGAGTGAATACTGACACGAATCCCTCTATCCACATTGGCGCCACCAAACCTATTAAGTAATGTTGTGAATCCCTCCGCACAGAGGAGGAACAGGTATGGTGATGCAGGGCAGCCTTGCCGTAGGCCCCTGGATGGGGTGAAGAATGGCAGAAGCTCGCCATTCACACGAACCGAAAATCGGACTGAAGTGACACATTTCATAATCAGCCGGATAAATGGTGCACTGAAACCCAGTTTTGACATGATGCCCTCAAGATAGTGCCATTCTACACGGTCATATGCCTTCATCATGTCTAGTTTGACTGCACAAACTGAGTTCTTCCCCTTCTTCCTTTTCTTCATTGCATGTACACTTTCGTGTGCAATGAGCACATTATCAGTGATGAGGCGCCCCGGCACAAATGCACTTTGCTCCTCGCTCACGATATCATCTAAAAAACCCCTTGTTCTGTTGACGATGCACTTTGCTGCGATTTTATAAAGAACAGAACAAAGGGAAATAGGTCTATATTGGCTGATGCGTTGCGGGTGCCGTACCTTGGGAATGAGTGTGATCGAAGTGTCATTCATGCCCTCTGGCAACTCGCCGCCATTCAGAAACCCTAGGACTGTCGGGATAATGTCATCCTTGAGTAGAGACCAATGTCTCTGGAAAAACCCCGCCGTGAAACCATCCACTCCCGGAGCTTTCGACGGCGCCATCTGAAACAGCGCCGTTTTCACCTCCTGTGCTGTATACGGCATGTCGATATGCGTGTTCATTTGCTCGGTCACCCGAGGTGGCACCAAGTCAAGTAGCTCATCCAGAGGGTTAAATCCCTGAGATGTATATAAGGCTTGAAAGAACTGCTGAACTTCGCTGCTATCTTCATCCGGTGTTTGGCATATAGAGCCATCCGCACGCTCAAGCCTCTCGATCTTGTTTGTGCGTCTTCGCATTGCCGCTTGTGCGTGGAAAAACTTGGTGTTGCGATCACCATGGCGCAGCCAAGGTACTCTCGACCGTTGGCGCATCCAAATCTCCTCCTGGCGAAGTGCCTCTCACAATTTCTTTACAGTGGCCTTCTCTTCGTCAGTTGGTCCTCGACCGGTAGCCCTGCTCCTCAGTTTATCCAACTTAGCCCGGAGCTTCTTTATAGTGGCTGTTAGACTACCGAACTCTTTTGCACCCCATGCGGAGAGCGAGCTTTGCATCTCGCTGAGTGCACTCAAAACTCCGGCTAAGCCCTGCTGACCTGACCCACGCTGCCAACTGCTCATTACCACTTGGTCATAGTCCACATGAGTTTGCCAGACATCCTCATACCGGAACTGCTTGGCCCCCCTTGCTCGGTGCTCAGTGTCGTGTGCCCTCAGTTCCACCAGTACAAAACAGTGATCTGATTCGGTCGTGCTGATATGTCTGACTCGTGTATGTCCGAACAGATGCATGAGGTCTGGACTGCCAAAAGCTCTGTCCAACCTAGCTTTAACATTGTCCCCACCCGATTGGCCGTTATCCCATGTGTACTCAGTCCCCGTCCATCCCAGGTCCTGGAACAAACACTCATCGATGACTTCCCGGAATGCTCGCATCTGCCATTCGGGTCTAGCAGCTCGCGAGAAATGTTTCGAGGCATACAACGTCTCGTTGAAGTCCCCGACACACAGCCAGGCCGAGTGTGGTAATGCATTAAGTGTGCTAAGAAATCTCCAATTGTGATGACGATCAGACGCTCTGGGGGCTCCGTAGAAACCCGTAAGTCTCCATGGATTAGAGCTCAGATCAGTTTTCTGCACCATAACGTCAATATGGCCAGAACTGTAGGTCTTGAGATCAACCGTAACATCAGCTGACCAGAATAATCTATTTCCTCCACTCAAGCCGTTACTTCCCACAGCAAAACATCCTGCAAAGCCCAAACCAGCTTGCAAACTTTCCACTCTGCTCGCGGAAATCTTTGTCTCCATCAAGAAGAGGAGACTGGGTCCTTCCTGCTTCACAACACTGCGAAGCTCTCGAACTGCCGCTGGGTTCCCAAGCCCGCGACAGTTCCAGCTGAGGCATCTCATTGCGACGGGCAGGGCTACGCCGCAGCCTCTGCCGAGTGTCCCGAGTTAACCGGGGTGGGTTTCTTCTTCTTGGGAACTCTCTCTCCATCCGGACCAGTAGACGAGTCAGAATCTCCCTCTGCGCCTTGGTTCTGGTTAGCTGGATTGAAAGCTTCATTGGACAGCAAGGGCACCTGAACCCTTACGTAAACCTGCTTATGAGCTTGCGGCCCCCCCTTCCGTTTATTCTGAAACTTGTTCTTTACAGGTGAGGTCACTTCAACACCTTTATCCGCAGCAGTGCTCGAGCCCCTTGTCTCAGCCTTATTGTTCTGACTGGTTGTGCGCTCCTTAGACAAGTTCTCACCAAAGCCGGCCTTATTGCGCTCGTCCGTCGCCCGGAGCCCTCTCCCAAAAGGTAAATCACCATTAGCATCTCTGGTCCCCGGGGTCGGGCAGTGCAAATCAGAATGGCCCAACCGGCCACAAGAGAAGCAAAAGTGCGGTATGTTCTCGTACTGAATGTCATAGGCATCCGTACTCTTCCTCCTGGTCGATTCAATCAGAATCCAGCGTCTCAGTGGCTTGCTCACTTCCACTGTAACTCTGGCTCTTAGATATCCATTGGCATGGTCAAAAAACACGTTAGTCGCGTGCTCGTCAATCTATTTAGCAATCGCAGCACACCACTTGTCGTTACGAAGATTGAAGGGTAGGTTGACCACCCTAGCCCACATCTGAATCTTGTCGAACCGAAGTTCTGAAGGGCGCATGCACTCGTCGAACTCTGAGAGGACGACAGCGTTCTTGCTGACATGCCATGGCGCACCTTGCCAGACTCGGTCTCGATCCCTCTGGTTTGCAAACTCAGCCACGAACGTGTTCTCCCCCACCGATCTAAAGATTAGACCCTTAGGGTTTCCCCACGCCGGGCGGAGCGCATTGGTGATGGTTTGGATGTGGAGCAGATTTCTGTGAAGTACTTTTCCGGCCAGCGTCCACTTCGCCGGCGCCCCATCGTCCGCATCGTCAAGCACGAGTGGCGTGGCCTCTTCGTCAGTGATGTCGAGTTTCCCCAGAGCCTCCGCCAGTTTAGCCCTAGCCGCCCCCGGCGACAAGGGATCCTTCCCTCTGCCCTGCCCAGAAGATGTTGCCATCCCCGGGCTCCGATCCTTTGCGCCTCGCCGAGAATCAGCGCGCGCCGCCGTGATCCACCCTCAAAACCCTAATCGCCAAGGGCGGCGCTCCGGGAGTTTCGGGGGAAAAACCGCCAGATACAGTTGTGTCTTACCAGCCATATGTGTGGGCTATTAGGTTGGCTATAATTGACATGGCAGCTCTATATAGCCGGCTCTTGGCTATACTATTCACCATGCCCATAACCTTTCGGCCTAAATTGCCGTGCCCATAACCGTAGGCGCTAGCACCGCGCAGGGTAGGAGCGACACGACGAGCCAGTGGACGCCCGTCAAATCCAGGCCCCAAATCGAGCAAACGTCGCCACCCACCACCACAGGGTCTCTCTGTCCAAGGCGCACCAGGCTCCCAACCCGCCCCAGGCTGCCATCCCCACTGACCGCCGGGCCCCGCAGGCCACCAAGCCTGTCCACTGGCCCCACGGGTCAGTCCCTTCGTGGTACGTGCCAGGCCAGGAGAGGCACGGGAAAGGCAAGAAATAAAACCGGGACCGGAACCGTCACCCCCCAATGACGGAAGAGATTAACCCCTCCCTCCTGGGTACCGTCACCCCCCAATGACGGAAGAGATTAACCCCTCCCTCCTGGGTACCGTCACCCCCCAATGACGGAAGAGATTAACCCCTCCCTCCTGGGTAAGGGGCGCAGTAAATCCCGCGGCCGCGTCAGTGTCTGCTTCCGGATACAGAAACGCGCCCGAGCATTTCCCCACCCCACCCCACCCGCCGTGACGCCATTATATACCTACCACAAAAGGATTCGGCCCGGCCCGACGAAGTACTCGCGGTGGGCCAGCGCGCGTCAGTCCCTCCCGGACTCCTCCAAAGCAGAGCCGAGTAGCACCACCGTGGACTGTGGACTGTGGTCGGTAGTGGGGTATTCCGAAGCTTGCCTCGTACGATTCTTCTCCCTCCATGGCGGAGGCGGAACCGGAATCGGCGGCCGGAGTGGGAGGGGCGGGCGAGGACGCGATGGACGCCACCTGTTCCGCGGCGGAGGCCGCCGACCCCGTCCCCGACGGTAAGCAACCAACCGAGCCTCTCCGCGCCGCGCGTCCCTGTTGGGGTTTCGTGTCTGCCCTCGGCCGTTTCGGGTTTCGCGGCCGCCGGGGTTGATTTGGCAATGCGCTATCGATCTGACATTCGCGTTTAATGCCGGCGGATTCGGGCGTGGTGCGGTTTGATTTTGGAGTTGCTGCGGGGCTTAATGGGGGGCGTGCGGGCGGTTCCAGAACCTTCGAGAACATTCCGTCGCCATTGGCCTACTTTGGGGTTTCTGCCATTTGGGGGTTTTCTGCGAGGGTTTGTAGGGGTTAACTGCTCCGGCTTCTCGTTTCTGACAGAGCGCGGGCACTCTGTTTTTTCCCCTGCTCTCGAGTTATTTGATTATGTTCGAATTGGTGAGGGGTTTCCTGCCGCTGGATTGGGGTTCGCCATTGATCTCTCTCGCTCAACTGTTGTTGGATTTTGGGCAGTTAACATGAACCCTCTCAAGAGGCCATCGGAGTCATGTGCTCAAGGAGACGAAGCAGACGGGCAGAAGCGACAGAAGACAGAGTCTCAAGTTTTCACACCCAGAAGGTTTGACACCATTTATTTATTTATTGTTTTGTATGATCAGACAGAGTACTGTTCCTGATGTTGCTTTGTGATATTGAAATCGGTCAGATACCAGCTCGATGTCTATGAGGTTGCCAAGGCGCGAAACACGATTGCAATGCTTGACACAGGAGCCGGGAAGACAATGATTGCCGTGATGCTCATGAAAGAGTTTGGGAAAAACATCGACAAATCAAATAACAATGGGAAGATCATATTCCTTGCACCAACAGTTCAGCTCGTCACACAGGTTGTACTACTGCACTATGTAGGTTGGTGACGGTACATTCATCTTGGTATATGAAACTAGATTATTCTGACATTTTGTTGCCGCAGCAATGCGAGGTGATTAAAACCCACACAGATTTTGAGGTGGAACTGTATTGCGGTGCCTCGGGGGTTGATCACTGGACGCCTCAGAGATGGAAAGAAAAAGTATTGAAATCTCAGGTAAGCGCTGGTCCAGGCCTGTCGGTTCCTTATTTGTTCATTGTATCATGGTAAAAATGCTTGTTTGCATTTTTCTGTTCACTATATCATGCAGTACTTGATAACATTAGATGCTTTTTTCATGTCCTGTCTACTTGTATTGAAAGACCTTGACAGTTGACATCTAATACCATTGTATGGCGACGTACTTGACTTAACACAGCATATTCATGCTTTCTGAGTCGTGGTCTGTTTATTTGACCAGGAAATAATTTATTTTCGTCTGTATTCGTTCTTAGCCTCCCCTGCCCCTATTTAATGTACCATTGCTGGATGATAACTTCTGCCAACTCATCTGTGGGAGTCTGGGCTAACAAACTCTGCTACCACTTTATTGGTGCATTGGACTCGTACATAGGCACATTTTCTTATACCTATCATACATTTTGATCAAGTGCCATGCTTTGTTTCATTTGTATGTAGATGCTTTTGTCACTTACTTTGGAGTGCCATTGGAACATTGCAGGTCATGGTGATGATACCAGATGTGCTGTTAACTGCTTTACGCAAAACTTTCTTGAGCTTGGACATGGTTAGTCTTATGATATTTGATGAGTGCCATCGTGCAACTCGCAATCACCCTTATGTGAGGATAATGAAGGTATTCTGAAACACCAGATCACCTTTTTGTGCTCAACACTTCCTTTTTATAATCATTCTGAAATTGTCGTGTTCGCCATGGCCATGTTTTGAGCAGGACTACTATCACCAATCTGACCACAAGCCAAAGGTGTTTGGTATGACGGCCTCGCCTGTTATAAGAAAAGGCAAGCATTCACAAAGACATAAAATACTTTATTGTTTTGCTACATTGCATATAACACTACATGCTTTGAATTGTTTCTACTTACATGTCTATTAAATAAACTGATGAATTTCGTGTCAGACACATAATTTATGGTAAAGAAGTGAATGCTAAACAGTAAATACAGTGGCATGGATAAACTTGATCGTAGACTATGTTGAAAGGTGTTAAGATCGTTGAAAAAAAGTAAAATTGGAAGTTCTTTGTTACATTCTTATTAGCAATAGCATATATAAATCTTCTCTAATGATTTTGATTTGTCCTTAACATCTTTGTAGGTGTCTCTTCTAATCTGGATTGTGAAGTTCAGTTTGCTGAACTGGAAAAGCTTCTAAATGCTAAGGTAGTTCCTATTTTTCTGGTTAGACAAGTTCGATATTTGCACAATATTCTAGTTGTGATCCCTGCAACATGCTATTTTTGTTCGTTGAACTGCAAACATATAGAACTGGGCATCGACCAGTTGGCTAGAGGTGCCCACATTATATTTTTGTCGCGACCCCTAGCCCACCCGCATTCGAGCCTTGTGCTTCGCAGGGGTGCTCACAGTTGTTCTCTTTTAATTAAAAAAGCCACAGGGGCTAGTCCCTGTTGATCCAGAAAGAAAAACTGCAAACATATAGCCATATGCAGATATGTTTCTAGATTGTGGCCTTCTAACATATATATTTATTTTTTGTTCGAACAGATCTACACAGTGGCTGATAGAGCAGAGATAGAGCTTTGCGCTCCTTCTGCAAAAGAAGTGGACAGATACTATGACCCAAAAACAGTTTGTTTCAAGGAATTAGGTGAAGAGTTGGGACTTTTGCATTCCGAGGTCTCACATCTTAGTCCCTGCTCTACTGTTTAAGTATGTTACTGGAGTTCAGTGGCTTAAGATTTATCTCTGAATACAATTATTTTTTGTTTGTGCAGTACGATGCATTAATAACTACATTGCAGAATAAGCCTAACTACCAGAATAAAGAATCCGATGAAATAGCAAAAGAATCACGGAGGCGTCTATCCAATTCTTCAGCCAAAATCCTGTATTGCATCGATGATGTTGGTCTTCTTTGTGCTAGTGAGGTATCTCTTAGATTCATTGGTTCTAATGTTTTGTGTAACATGTAATACAGTTTTTATCTTTATTTTTTATATAATCACTATTTGACCTCTAGAGCTTCCTGCCATAGTTAATATTTTATCTTCCTTGTAGGCCACTAAAATCTACATTGAAAGGGGTCAGAGAAACGGTTGGCTGAAGAAAGCTTCCGATGCCACAAATATTCAATGTGTTGCAAATAGTTCGTTCCTGCTTGCAGAAATTTCAGCGCTTCATCTGAAGTTCTTCGAGGATATGTCACGTATAGTTGACAAGCACCTCCAGCAAGGTGTGATGATTGTGTAGCTAAAACCAGCAACGTATCATTTTTCGATGATCTTTTTTGCAGCCTTACACTATTATGCAAAACTGTTGGCCGAAGGATATTAAACAAATGTAGCATGTAACACTAGATGTAATGGCTTCCTGTTATTTCAGGTAGCGACGTGCTTCTAAATTCTGAGAGTGGATGTGTGGAAGCAATTAAGACGGGTTATATTTCACCAAAGCTTTATGAACTCATCCAAATCTTTCGCTCATTCTGGTAAATATGCTACTTTTACCTAACATGACATAACTCTGCTCCTTTGCACTGACATGACATACTTCTCTTCCTAACAGTAACTTTGATCATGTCCGATGCCTCATTTTTGTGGATCGAAAGATCACTGCTAGAGCCATGGAACGGACAATGAAGAAAATTGGCTATCTCTCACATTTTACAGTTTCCTCTCTTACTGGAGGGAGTTCTTCAGTGGACGCTCTGACCCCTAAAATGCAAAAGGACACACTGGATTCATTTCGCTCCGGAAAGGTCCTTAGATTCTGTCAACATTTTGGAGAAAGAGAAACTTAGCCCTCGTGATCTAACATTTATTTGTCTTCCCATTTTATGAACTAAATGTAGGTGAACTTACTATTTACGACAGATGTTGCGGAAGAGGGCATTGATGTCACAGACTGCTCGTGTGTAATAAGATTTGATTTGCCAAAGACTACCCGTAGTTATATGCAGTCACGTGGACGAGCACGCCAGAAGGACTCTCAGTACATACTAATGATTGAAAGGTAAAGTTTTCACTTGGCTGTCCATTCTAATTTTTTTTATGCTTGTGGTTTTAAATGGTTGCAAAAAGGAATGGTGAAAAGGGGAAACAAGAAGCTATAATTGTGATGTTCTTTGCAGGGAAAATGTGAAACAAAATAATTTGATATCTGCCATTTTGAGAAGTGAGAAGTCGATGGTTGAGACTGCTTTGAACAGAGATTCTGAGGATCTACTCCCTGGTTTCTTCCCCGTGGAAGAAAAAAATGAATACCATGTAGGCACAACAGGAGCAAAAGTAACTGCTGGCTCTAGTATTAGTGTTATCGCCCAATACTGTGCCAAGCTTCCAGGGGACAAGTATGGTGATCACATTTTTTAGTCTGGTTATTCTTGGCTACGCATTTTACACCTGCAAATCTGCGATACCAGTTGTCATTTTGTGTGCGTGGCTCTTATTTCACGTTCTTACAATTCTGCACATGTCACAGGTACGACACCACAAAACCTTCGTTTGAGTTCACCAACCACGGTGATGGTTTTGTGTGTACGTTAACACTACCATCTAGTGACATGTTGCCACCTTTGGTGGGTCCAAAAGCAAGAAACAAGAAGAAAGCAAAACAGCTCGTTTGTCTTGATGCATGTAAGCAGCTGCATCTGCTAGGAGTACTTACGGACTCTCTTTGTCTATCTGTTGAAGAGGCACCACTGGAATCTGTGAACAAAACTGACGTTCTCACATCTTTGGCTGGTGTAGGTTAGTGATTACTAAGCTCTAAAATGTTGTATATTTTTTACAATATTGATTCCTGAGTTAATTGTGATAAAAAGTAACGTGTATTTCTGATGGCAATCTTTTATTGCCTTCACGAAGGTACAACCAAACGAAAGGAGCTACATGGTACAACTAGAGTATGTGGGTTGTCTGGTACCTGGGCATCAGAGAGAACTGCTATTAAGCTTCAAGGCTACAGGATGAAATTTCTTTGTGACCAAGTTGGTCAGAAATACTCTGATTTTCTTCTGTTAATTGATAAAACTATAGCACATGAAGCTGCTAATTTGGATATTGATCTGTTTCTACATGACAAGATGGTGAAAGCTTCAGTCTCTCCTTTTGGCCTTTTTGAGTTGGATGTTCAACAGGTCTGCTCAAGCTGTGTTTTCTTCTTGCTACCGTTGTTGTCCCTGTTCTTTTTTGCTTTTGATTAATATGAAAGATTCATTCTGTTTTCCCCGCTTAGATGGAGCAAGCAAAGCTATTTCAAGCACTTCTGTTCAATGGTTTGTTTGGAAAGTTGTTCACTGGATCAAAATCATCCGACGTTCCATGGGAGTTTATTCTCAGTAAAGATGACACGTTTATCTGGAATAATCCAAATATGTATTTGATTTTACCTATGGATCCTACTGTGGAGTCCCATGATATTTCATGCATCAACTGGAGAGTGATTGATGAAGCCGCTACAGCTGTTAAACTTTTGAGGAAGATTTATTTTGAAGAAAAAATGAACATACCGGGAATACTTGATTTCGACCAAAATGATGAAGATCTAATTCATTTGGCCAACACTTCATGTGAGGCTAATTTCCTTAGAAATGTGGTAGTGCTGGCAGTTCACACAGGAAAGATATATACTGCTCTTCATGTTGCTGATTTATCTGCCAATAGCACATTTGATGGTGTATCAGATGAGAAAGAAACAGAATTCCACACCTTTGCAGAATACTTTGAAAAGAAGTATGTTTG
Organism: Elymus sibiricus; assembly: GCA_039707655.1. Lineage (NCBI taxonomy): Eukaryota > Viridiplantae > Streptophyta > Magnoliopsida > Poales > Poaceae > Elymus > Elymus sibiricus. The sequence goes on along the minus strand of CM077667.1, from coordinate 441,654,463 downwards.
TTACTGCGCATATTCATGTGCTTGCTCAAGCATAAATATGTTAAATTAATTTATTTCATGTGCAGGTATGGCATAGTTCTTCGTCATCCCTCACAGCCATTACTAGTGCTGAAACCCAGTCATAGGCCTCACAACATTCTTTCCTCGAAGCTCAGAGATGAAGGTCCTTGTTTTTCCCTCTGTAGCCAGTTTTAGTTTTAGTCACTTTGTAGTTTCTTGAAGAATTATTACATAAATCACCTTTGTTTTTCATACATCAAACATGATTGACAATGAGCTCATTTAATTAGACGGGTGCATTCGCCGTTTATCTTGTCCCCATTGTTCATGCTTTGCTTGATTATTTTTATATGGGCCTCATGTTTGCTTGCTGCCTATTCTAGGTAATGGTGAGAAGAAAAAGGGTGGCACATCAGATATAACTAAGGCAAACAACCGTGTTCACATACCCCCAGAGTTGCTGATTCCCCTTAACTTTTCTGATGACATTTTAAGAACATTTTATTTGTTCCCATCTTTGATGCATCGTATAGAGACATTAATGCTAGCCAGTCAACTAAAGAGTGAAATTTCATATGACGGTTCTAATGTATCAAGCTTTCTGGTAAGAAATCGGCATTGGTGTTTTTTATCACTTCTATACATTACATTTATTGTGTTTCTTGAAATGAACATGATCAATTTGCACATGCACTTTAGATTCTAGAAGCTATTACAACTCTTCGATGCTCTGAAGACTTCTCAATGGAGCGTCTGGAATTATTGGGAGATTCTGTGCTGAAGTATGTCGTTAGTTGTCACCTTTTCCTAAAATTTCCTGACAAGGATGAGGGGCAGTTAACATCCAGTAGGGTTGATATAATATCTAATGCTGCACTTTATGGGTTTGGAATTGAACACAAAATACAGGTAAATCGTATCTCATTCTGGGCAATCTATACAAATGTTGCATTTGTTAATTTGACTGTTAACATTATCACAGACTAATCCTGTAACTGGTGGCATGTGATTCATAGGGTTATATACGGGATGCTGCATTTGATCCTCGTCGATGGCTTGCACCAGGACAGCTCTCCATTCATCCTGTTCCTTGTAATTGTCCAGTAAATTCTGAGGTTGTCACTGAGGATATTAGTGTGAAAGTAGGCCAGCTGTGTGATAAGGGACACAGATGGATGTGTTCCAAAACAATTTCTGATTGCGTCGAAGCTATAATCGGTGCATATTATGTAGAAGGCGGCTTAAGAGCAGCTATGGCTGTTCTCAAATGGTTGGGAATTGATGTTGAAATTGAGGAAGAATTGATTGGTCAGTTCTTGAGTGCATCTGTGCAGACGTATCTTCCAAAAAATGATGTAATTGAAAAGCTTGAAGCAAAACTAGGCTATGTATTTTTGATGAAAGGTCTTCTTCTAGAAGCTCTTACCCACCCATCACTGCAGGAATCAGCAGAAAGATATTCCTACCAGGTAATGGTTGATGTTAGCATTAAACTTAATTTAGCTGGCTATTCATGTTGGGTGTTCTCAATTCTTTATTATTCAATTTCTCTACTGGAAAAACACTGAATGTGTCTATTTGTTCCAGCGTCTGGAGTTTCTTGGTGATGCTGTCTTGGATATTCTCTTAACACGACATCATTTCTGTAGTCATAAAGACACCGATGAGGGGGAGCTGACAGATTTACGGTCTGCATCAGTAAACAATGAAAATTTTGCACAACTCGCAGTAAAGCATAAGTTTTATCAGTGTCTCCAGCATTCTTCTGGGAAATTACCAGATAATATTACTGAATATGTGAATAGTTTAGAGAACCCTTCCATGGACAAAATCAACCTTTTATCAGATGCGGCATTAAGAGGGCCTAAGGTATGTTTCTCTTCCTTTGCCTTCGATGTGTATGATTTACTCAAGATGGCTAAATAGATTATTACTATTGTTACATTTTTTATTTATGGGTATTACTATTGTTAAAAAATTTATTCACCTTTTGTTTCATTTTCCAGAATCGTCGTGTACCAGTGTATATGAATATCATAGTTTCCTTTCTTTTGCCCTGCAGGTTCTTGGGGATATTGTAGAAAGTATTGCGGGTGCAATTCTTATAGATAGAAAACTTGATTTGGAGGTAGTTTGGGGTATTTTCAAACCTCTTCTTTCCCCTATTGTCACACCTGAGAAGCTGGAGTTACCTCCTTTCAGAGAGCTTCTCGAATGGTGCAACGAAAATGGGTACTTTATAAGAATTAAGTGTACAGATGGAATTAAGTGTACAGATGGAGACAAAATAGAGGCTACTATGGATGTGCAACTCAAGGAGACGCTCCTTGTCAGGCGAGGTTGTGGCAAGAGCAAAAAGGATGCTAAAGCACATGCAGCTTCCATGTTACTCAAGGACCTTGAGGTACCCGTTTTCTGTTTTGTGCGTCCCACTATTTTGACATCGTTTTGTTTTTAAGGTCCAGCATTTCAACCCCTCAATGTTCGATTTTCTTCTGCAGGAGCAAGGACTTCTAGTACCAAAGAATGCAAGTAACAAGCAACAATTCCAGGATCATCGTAACATTTTTGATGCAATGGATATACAACTTTCAACACCAATCAGGAGAAAGAAATCAGCTGGTTCAAAGATAGCTGATAGTCTTGATAAACCAGGTATGTTTTGTTTGTCATCCCAAGCACAAGTTCTTGTTTCATATCTATAATATCCACTCTTATCAACTCAACGGAACTGTGTATAATGTCTCACTTACGCAGTGGAGTGGGCTGTGAGAATGAGTAAAGGAGGACCCCGTGCCGCACTGCATGAGTTCTGCAAAATGTTACAATGGCCAGTTCCTATTTTCGATTGTGCGAAAGTAGAACAAAGGTACTTTTGCCTCGAACCGATCTCTGCCTGTGATTACTGATGAGTGTCCTTCCAGGTAGCTTGTGTAAACTAACCAGCTAAATCTTCCCATTTTCCCGAAAGCAGTGAGCCTACGCCTCAAGGTCAAGGGTTCTCCTTCGTGTCAACCATAAAACTGCACATACCGAATAGTGATGTGATCAGCCTCACGGGGGATGGTTTTGCGGATAAGAAGAGCGCAATGGATTCCGCGGCACTGCTCATGCTCTATGAGCTTCAGCAGCGAGGGAGATTGCAAGTCCAGGAGATTCGTGTTCAGTGAGAGCCGTGTGTGATGCTAGTAAATATTAGTACTATTCCCCATTGACCTGGTTCTGCTGCCAGTCGTTATGTATGTTATAATTTGTTAAAAAAAATGTATGTTGTGTCTGGCTTCATATATTGGCTGCGGCAGGAAATGATGAGCCGAAAGTGCTGCAAGTCCACTGTCTATCAGTACTCCCACCGGTTTTATTTACTCTGCATATTAGGTTTGTCTAAAGTGACACTATATACTTTCAACAAGTTTGTAGAAAAATATATTAACATATAGACCATCAAATCTATATCATTGAATTTATCATAGCATATATTTTCGTAATATTAAATTTGTTGTTGTAAATGTTCATATAATTTTCTACAAACTTGATCAAATTTTATAAAGTTTGACTTCAGTCAAAGCTAATATGGGGAGTAAATAAAAACGGAGGGAGTACTTCATAGGCTCAATCTTCGATGATCCTTCTCTCTCCTAGCAGATTTAGGAGCTTGACATTTCGCTCATGTTTTCTTCTCCTTTTGCCAATAAAAACTTGTTGCAACAAGAACCATTAATAAAACATCTCATTGCAATAGAAAATTGTCACTACTGTATTAGGTAACGTACTGTACGAGAATGGTGTTTTGGCTCATAGGGTACGCCTGTTATGAAATATATATATAAAATACATTTTAAAATATTAAAAAATTCCAAATAATAATTTTGCGTGTACATCCGAATATTTTATGTTCGCACACAATTTTTTTTTAAAAAGAACATTTTTTGTGGCATGCATAAAAAAGATAACAAAATGTCTTGTGAATAGCTATAATCAAGCATCGCAAATTGTCTTTTCTACACAAGCCCCAAAAAATATCATTTTTCACCAAAACTTTGTGCACGAATATATAATGTCCGGATGTACACGCAGATTTTTTTCTTAATTTTTTTGAACTTTTTAAAATATGTATGTAGACAATAGGTGTATCTACACCTATGAGCCATAGTGATTTTTTCATACTGTTTTAACTATTGTTTTTTTTTACGAAACATCGTCAAGGTGCTCCTGCAATTTCATAAAGAAGAATAGAGTTGACCTGATTTATAAGGAAAACTAGGTCGAAAACCACATAATTGCTTGATTGATTAAGGGACAATCAAGCGAAAACCCCGACCAAGGCACAACGGGCCAACTCAAACTCCACCGCCTACTTGTCCGCTACCCGGAGAAGAAGTGAACGAGCTCTTCGGAGACGCCTTCAAGAAGGGAATACGACGCCCTCAAGCGCCGCCGTCGTCGGCATCGACCCCCGTCGATCAATAAAGCTTTCGCCCAGAAACCGTTCAACACTCCCCGCCGAAACCTGGGGAAGGGTTAGGCCACACCAACAGCTGCTGCGACAACCCAAAGTACGAACAACCACAACCTAGTAGAGAGGAAGGAACCCTTCTTTAAAAAAAAAAAAGAGAGGAAGGAACCCTTCGACGATGACTCCAAGGGAAAAGGTGCCATCGTGGCATCATCGCCGGTAATCCCCATCGGAAGCAAGGCTTTCGCCTAGAGCCCTTCGCCCTCCACCTCAACGAGCCCCGGGGAAGGGGCTCAGCTAGTGCCGGAGTAGACCACCGGCAGTGGCAGACCATGACCGCCGAAGCCAAGAGCATGTCGGTCGAGCCACTACAACACCAAGGAGATGAAGATCACCAGCGTGCAGCCACCACCGCGGTGTCCACACCACCACCAGTGTCCACGCCACCACCACCGACAACTGCGCCCTCTGCGCCGCCACCACCGCAGTCAGAGCCCCGCATCGACCACGAATGCAGAGTGCATCCACACCAAAACTTGGCCTGGCCGCAGCCAACCTAGCCCAGATCGGGCATTTCAGCCATCGCGCATCCGCGCCGCACGACCACCTCTAGGACGCAACCGCAGCCCAAACCATCACCACCACACGCACCGTGCCACCACACCCGTCGCCGCCTCCGCGCCGTCCCGCAGGGGAAGAATGCAGTTGTGCCGTCGCCGGCCCCAGGAGGCCACCTCCAGAAGCGGAGCAACAGATCAGGACCCACCCCGATTTGAGCCTCCCAAGCCGGTGCGCGAGAAACTGCGGTCGCATAGCGCCGGCGCCTCCCCGGCGGTCCACCATGCCACGCCCCAGGCGGAGCCGCTAGTCGCGCCTACTCTGACCAACGGCGCGCCAGCCTGGCCAGGGCAGACCGCCGCGAGCGAGGGCGCAGCCCCGCATCTCCGAGCGCCCAGAACGACGACACCGCAACCGCGCCGAGGACCTCCCCCGCCGCCGCGAACGAAGCCGCCAGCCCGAGGCAGAACACACCCAGATCCACCGGAGGCCGCGGCCCCCGCACCGCAACTCCGCGAGCAGGGAAGAACGCCCCGCCGCCACATTCCCTGGGGCACGCACGGGCTTCGCCAGCAGCCCCTCCGACAGCAGCGATGCGAGGGAGTGGGGGAAGGGGAGCCTAGTGGCGACGGCGCAAGGGCTCCCCTGTGTCGCCCGAGCTCGGCGGCGACGCGGGGGTCAGGTAAAGCTGACTGTTTTAACTACGTTAAATTAGCATTTGACTGTTTTACAATTGGAAAACATTCAAATATCCTGACTAATAAGCAGATGCCACTTGTATGTCAAAAACCAACCCCCGCAGGCACTGTATATAGCTGTATTTCAAATAAAACGGGTCAGGAAATAAACCCGAATCAATTAAACCTGGACCACAACCCGGTCCAGAGCCAAACCAGATCCAGAACCTCATAGGCATGGACAATCTACAGGTCAGGAACACTCTTAAATCCTACTCCAACTCTTGACCCCCTTCACCAGCTTCACAAATTCTTCATCCTCTTCACCCCGCTTCAGCTAGAAACATCAGAGAAACTAGTTACAAAGAAATTCCAGAGATAACAAGAGACTCTGGAATGTGTGATCGCTAGCAATTACTCCTATAAAACTCTGGAATTACAGAAATTTTGTTGTCTAATGTCAAAAATTACAATAGCAAAAGCATGGAAATTACACTGCAAATCCTGATAGCTGAAAATTAAAGTGCAAACTCTGAAAAAGCATACAGTGGATTTACACTGTAAATACAAAGGAAATGACACTGCAAGTTCCCAGGGATTTACACTTGTATAACTGATGAAGTTACACTGTAAACACCCACGAATTACAGTCAAAGTGCCCACGAATTACACTGTTATTCCCAGGTATTAACACTCATAAATACATTGTAAAATCAGACGTAAAATCCACTGTGATCTATCTGAAAAATACTCTGTAAGCCCTACAACAATTACTGTGCTGAAGCATTCAAATTACAGTGTAAATCTGCAGTATATTACAGTGTAAGCCGCGCAATTCAAAGGTAAAATCCACTGTAATGTATCTAACAAATACTATAAGCCCTACAACAATTACAGTGTAAAACTCTAGTAAATTACAGTGTAAGCCCTACAACAATTACAGTGCTCAACCATATTACAGGGTAAAACTCTGGTATATTACAGTGTAAGCCCTACAACAATACGGTAAATTCACTGTAATCTATCTGACAAAGACAGTGTAACCCTAGAAGCAATTACAGTTCTGAAGCACATAAATTACAGAGAAATATGGGGTATAATACAGTGATGAAGCAAAGTAATATATCTGACAAATACTATGTAAGCCATACAACAATTACAGAGCTGAAGCATTCAAATTACAGTGTAAAACTGCAGTATATTACACTGTAAGCCATGCAATTCAAAGGTATCCACTGTATGACAAATACAAATTACAGTGCTCAACCATACAAATTACAGTGCAAAACTCTGGTACATTACAGTGTAAGCCCTACAACAATTAACTGACAAATACAGTGTAACCCTACAAACAATTACAGTAGTGAAGCATGTAAATTACAGAGAAAATCAGGGGGAAATTATAGTGATCAAGCATACAAATTACACTATAAATCTGGGGTTGGTAAAATTACAGTGCAATTTAAGGCATATTACAGTAGAATCCTGCCCTATATTACAGTATAAATCACAGTTAAATTCCACTGTATTACAATTCAAGGGCATGACAAATGAATAGAAGCATTTCAAGCGCATCATACTACTACAGGCATGATAGTACTACACATGCACAGGACGAGCCAGACGAATCCCAAACCTAAAAATACCACCAACAAGCAACCTACAATAGATGGTAGAACTATAGATGTACAACACGAGCCAGACGAATCAAATATCCCAAAACCTAACAGCAGAAATCACAAACCCTAACCCCCCATCAGAAGACCAACATCTCAACAAAGCTACAAAAACGAGCAACCTACCAGCGCCTCCACACAACATATGAAAACGAGAACACCTAAAACCTAACAGGGGAATCACAAGGCAAAATTGACAAAAAATTCAAAACATCTGACGCAAGCAGCCGGGCATACATGGGGAGAAGTAGAAGCAGCCGCCAAATCTTCAAATAGCACACAAAATCTACAACAACGCATCAAAAAAACGACTACCAACAATCCATAGCCCTAGATCTGGAAGCTACACGAACAGAGACAGGGAAAATTGAACATGAGAAAGAGGGAGAGACAAGACCAACCAGGGGACCCGAGAATCAAAGGGAAAATCAAACTCTATCAGAGAGGGGGCTCGGAAATTGCATGAACCCAACGGAATCGCCTCCTCTCCTCCACCGCTCGAGCGCCTCCTCCTATCCTCCTCTCTGCCCCTCTGCCTTATCGAAACAGTGCCGCCTAAAATGAAATGGGGAAAGATTCGGGGGGGGGGGGGGGGGGGGATGGAAAGGAAAACTGAGAGACAGCGGTGCCGCTAAACGGGCGGGCCCAAAATAAAACCGCGCCCGACAAAGAAACCGGGCCCGAAAACCAGAGTTCTCAGCGCGAATCTTGGCGCGAGATCGAACGGACAGAAAATTGAATGACAGCGAATTGAAAAACAGTCGACTGTAAAATAGCAAAACCGTTAACTATTGTAACACTGTACAAATATATATGTAACAGAAGTGTGAAACCAATGCAAGGCATATGCAACAAAAAATGCCGGTCTTTTGTGACAAAATATAGAAACGCATTCAAGATAAAAAGTATTGTTACATCAAAACTTGGTTTTAGTTTGTGACATTAAAACAAATTCATTTTAAATCAACAAATCCCGACCTCACTTCCTGGTCCTTTGAAATAGATGTGAATTTTGTGAAACAAGGCTATGGAACTGATCACTGTGAAATGTGAAATATGCACTAGTGCAGAAAAGCCTAGCTACGGCGTGACAAAAATGGACTTGCTGGCGTGAAGACCCGACGCCACCAATATGACGCCACAGTTAGAAAATAGTGGTGGCGTTGGATCCCACGCCAGCAGTAGATGATGAGTTGCTGGCGTCCATGTGGCCAACGCCAGCTATACATTTATATTACCTTTGTCGTGCGTTGTTGTCCAACGTCAGCAATTTTTTTTTATAATAAAAAAATACTACTTTAGAAACTAAGAGCTTAAACTTCACAAAAGGTACCGATCAATTAAACATACTCATAAACTTAATAAGAGTTTAAAACTTAGTACTGATCAACTAAACATACTCATAAACTTCAGAGTTTAAACTTAGTACTGATCAACTAAACATACTCATAAACTTCAGAGTTTAAAACTTCACAAAAGGTACTGAAATAATTAAACTACTCTTCATCAAGGATTATCCTGCGCTGGCGAATCTTCTTCCGATTGCTCTCTCCATCTTTTTTGAAGTGAGCAACGTCTGTCTGTAGGTTAGTCCTCTCTATTCTGAGTTGTTTTTTCTCTAGATTCAGTTCATCCCTCGCCTCCGTCAACTTATCCCTCAGCTCCCTCAGTTTGTTTGACTTAGTGAGGGCATTAGCGGCCTCTGTGAGCAGATTATTCCTTTCATTCTTCACTGCAACATTGTTTTCTTCGAGTTTTTTGATTCTCCACTCTGACTGCTCTAAGAGCCACTGATTCCACTTCTCCACATCGCCCACTGATTCGTTGTTGCTTGATGAATTGTCCATATGTGTTGTTTCAAATTATGTACACAAGCAAATTAAAACTTATAATGAAAGCTCACCATCTTAGAATGAAGAATTTTAAAATAAAATGCAGAATTTTAAAAGCTCATATGTGTACTACGAATCATTTAATAGTGGAACCAAACATGCATGATTTAAACTCTTTGGTTCCTTACTTTCAGATTTAGTAAGAATTAAACATTAGGTTGATCCCTTGCTTTCAGATTTGTTAGCAAGAACTAGAACATAATTTAGAAGTGTGCTCTTTTATATATCATGACAATTTGTACCCACACCGTAGATGCCACTACACAATAAAAGGGGAAACACCAAGGCAGATTGTCGAGATTGAATAGTTAATCGACATATCATGGTTCTTACCAACGAAAAATAGATCATAGTAGAAGCAGCATGTTATACCGTGCCACATTCAAGTATGAATAATAGCTAGTACTACATGTTCACCGGACCCCAATTCACAACGCTTCACAGCTAGTAGTACACGTTCATTGGTGCTTTAAAACCCCACAGGGAACTAAATCTGGAACTAACATAGCATGGCTACCTAATTTCGAACGATTTGTTGGGTATGACAAATTTGATGTACATGTGCTTGAGTGTCAGGCGTGGCGGCGTCGGACGGGGCGGATTCGGGCAGAGACGGGCCACGTCAGGCGGATACGGGCCGCGTCGGGCGACGGCGACATCGGGCGGAGACGGGCGGCGGCGGCGGCGGGCGGAGACGGGCCGCATCGGACGACGACGGTGGCGGGCGGGGAGGCGGCGGGATCGAGAGGAGGACGGGTTGTAGGATCGAAAGTATGTCTAGAGGGGGGGGGGTGATTAGACTACTTGACCAAATAAAAGTTCTACATTTTCTCAATTTTAGTTGTGGGCAGATTTTAGCAATGATAGCAAGTCAAGCACACCCTACACATGCATGTCTAAGAGTATAGCAGCGGAAAGTAAAGACAAGCACATGTAATAGAGGTAAGGGTTAGAAGATCAAACACAATTGTAGACACAGAGATTTTTCCCGTGGTTCCGATAGGTGGCGCTATCATACATCCACGTTTATGGAGTCTTCAACCCACGGAGGGTAACGGTCGCGAGAGTCCACGGAGGGCTCCACCCATAAGGGTCCACGAAGTAGCAACCTTGACTATTCCATAACGGCTTCCGTCCACGAAGGACTAGCCTCACTATGGGTAGATCTTCACGAAGTATACGATCTCCTTGCCCGTACAAACTTCTTGGTTCAACTCCACAACACGAAGTAGGAGGCTCCCAAGCAACACCTAACCAATCTAGGAGGCACCACCCTCCAAAAGGTAATAGGCTTGATAGTGATGATGAACTCCTTGCTCTTGTGCTTCAAGATGATAGACTCCTCAACACTCAATCACTCTCTCACAGATTTGGCTTGGTAGAAGAGATTGATTGGGTGAAAAGCAACTTGGGGAGGCTAGAAATCAAGATCCATATGGTTGGAGTGGATGATCTTGATCTCAACACAAGGGTAGGTGGTTCTCTCTCAGAAATTTGGATATGGGAAGGGGGCAACTGTTTTGAGTGCTTCTCTTGCGAGTGGGATGTGGTGGAGGGGCATATATAGGCATCTCCAAAAATCCAACCATTACAACATTATTGACCATCTCGGTGAAACCGAAGCAAAACTCGGTTCTACCGATTTGCTCAAAATGTGGCAACTTTCGGAATCTCGGTGAGACCGATGTAGGAATCTCGGTGGTACCGAAACGAGTGGCCGAGGTCAGTTCCCAAAACTCGGTGAGACCGAAGCATAAAATCGGAATTTCCGATTCTATGAAATCAGTCACCCGAACCGTGGTCACCAAAACTCGGTTGCACCGATGCAGTCTCGGTTGTACCAAAATTCTAGGGTCTGGCTAGGGTGCTGTCTTGGGTAGAAAATCGGTAGGGCCCGATGAAAACTTGGTGGCACCGATTTTGTGGATTAGGGTTTTGACAGAGTATTTTTGTGGGAGAGCTTGTGGGTGTTTTTGGTGGCTAGCACTTGTGCACGTGGAGCAATTTGTTCACCAACAATACCTTACCCCCTTTTAATAGTATTGGCTTTCCTATGGACTCAAAGTGATTGCTCACAAAGTAAAAAGAGAGTCTTCTAGCTTGAAGCTTTGCCAATCCATTCATTGCATCTTGGGGTATCTCCTCACAATTTATAGCCATCCCATCATTGGACTTTTCCTGAAATATACTTAGTGGAAACATGAGTCCAATGACATATATGTTGTTATTAATTACCAAAACCACCAAGGGAGCAAATGTGCTTTTAATCTCCCCTTTTTTGGTAATTGATGACAACATATAGATCAAAGCTTCGACATATGATATAATCAATGAATAGAGTCATCGCTTTGAGAAGTATGTGATAAGCAAGAGCTCCCCCTAAATTTGTGCACTATTTTGAATTTGCATTTGAATGCAAATGCACAATCGATTAGGTTCATGGGGCACTCTTCCATGTCACATACAGCTTGGTGGTGTGCAAGAATAATATGAATGAACAACATAGCAGAACACATCAAGCAAGAAGTGAATGATCATCTCAAAAGATAAGACGTAGTAGCAACACATAAGAAGTGCATGATCAAACACCAACAAGTTTAACGCAAACGACCAACCAAAAGATTTTAAAGTATTGGAGAGCGATAAAAAGTAACACTCTCTCTCTCTCTCTCAGCCCTAATGATCTATACAACTTCTCCCCCTTTGGCAACAAGTTACCAAAAAGTTCAAAGGTATAGGACTAATCGTCTCTCTGGGGCTGATCTCCTCCGGTTGTTGATGTAGGAGTCGAGAGAACCGCATCTGCGAAGACTTCTGCTGATGTCATGGAAGGGGTTGGAGTAGACACTGGAGGTGCTGATGGAGCTGGTGCGACTGAAGGAGCTGCATCAGGTGCTGATGAGGATGGTCTCAACTCTGAAGCTGGCACTGTCGCAGATCTAGCTTGGGTCTTGAACTGAGTTCTGGGCCTGAGAGGGCGACTGTCATCATCATCATCATCATCCTCTGAGGTGTGGGGAAGGGGTACTGAGTCCACCTCCTTCTTGAGCTCATCAACTGTCTTTGTCAGCCCATCCACCTTGTTGTTCAAAGTATGAAACTTGTCTTCAACAATCCTTTCCAGGCTCTTTTGGTTCTTCAGAATCTCAGTGATGTCATTCTGCATGCCTTGGATTGAGCTAAGGATGAGGTCCATCTGCTCATTCCTTGTCCTTGGCATTGGAGCACTAGTGACTCTGGCTGCCTCAGCTGCTGCCTGTGCAGTAGATGAAGTGGGATGATCTGGATTCATCACCACAACATTGTCCTCGAACTCAGGCTGGAGAGGCATATGAGGTCGATCAAGTGCATATACATTCTTCTCTATCTTAGAGTTGATAAGCATCTGAATGTACGGTGCATATCCACAAGATCTCTTTTGATCAGCAGCAGTCCTCTTGATAGTCTCAACTATCAAATCCATCACCCTAAATCTGGTGTGAAGGTCTACATGATGCAGCATGTTGATGGAGTATCCTCTGATCATCTTGTCATCTCCTGACTTTGGCATCAAAGTGTACCTCATGATGGTGTTGGTGGTGGTCAGTCCTGCGTGCAGATAGTATACTGAGCCAAACTTATGTGAATGCACATAGTCAGCAGGAATCTCCTTGTACATCGTTGCCATGGAATTATGATTCATCTTGGCCTCAGAGTACACATCCAAATCACCATCTTCTACCTATGGGGCTCCTAAGATGGTAGCCCACTCTTCCACTGTGGATTCATACCTGACACCTTCTGTCATCCAGACAATTCTACCATCTCCATAAAAATGAGCTGTGGAGTAGAATTGCATGATCATCTCATCATTCCAAGGGGTAAACTCTCTACCAACAAATGCATCAATGTCAATGGCCTTGAAGTTCTCTTGCACATGGGGAAAATAATCTTCATTCTTCTTAATGTAGTCCCAGTCTACATATCTCATATCACTCACAGCTGGGCTCTTGTCCAGGAGAATGGTTTCATAGAAGTCTTGATGTTCTTTGGTGTAGAATCTGTAGTCTACAGCAGTCTTTCTTCTCTGAGAATAAGGATCTATAGCTCTCCATTCCCTTAATCCTTCCTCTTCTTCATGTCCTCAGCAATAGGATGGTTGTCATTGTGCTCTGGAAGGTGAGGTCTCAGCTTCCTCAAAACAGTCATTTCATCCTCTTCAGCAGCAGCTCTGGAGGAAGAACCCTTGTTCTTTGCTACAGCTGGAATGTCTCTAGTTGTCCTCTTGGGCTTAGGAGCTGTGGGCTTCTTGGGAGCAGACTTGGTGCTCTTAGCTGGAGCATCCTTGGGCATAGCATCTGTTAGAAGCTTCTTCTTCTTCTTGGGAGGAGCCTTGGCAGCTGGCTCTTCCACTTCTTCAGCTTCTTCTGGATCTTCATACATAGAAGTAGGTCTTCCAACAACATGAACAATTCTCTTCCTGCTTCTCTTCTTCTCAGCTGCCTTCTTGGGCATAGAGCTCTTTGCTGGTTCAACAGACATGGTTGCCCTATGATACGTCTCCAACGTATCTATAATTTATGAACTATTCATGCCATGTTTGCAATAATTCTATATGATTTTGGTATGATTTTATTAGAAGTAACCCGGACTGACGCTGTTTTTAGCAGAACTACCATGGTGTCATTTTTTTTGTGCAGACATAAAATTTCTTGGAATGGGCTGAAAATTTACGGAGAATATTTTTGGAAAATATAAAAAATACTGGAGCAAAAAGACACCGGAGAGGAGTCCCGAGGCAGCCACAAGCCTAGGGGGCGCGCCCCCTGGCTTGTGGGCCCCTCGGGCACCCCCTTGACGTGAGGCCGACACCAAAAATTCCTATAAATACCAAAACCCCCAGAAAGAAACCTAGATCGGGAGTTCCGCCGCCGCAAGCCTCTGTAGCCACGAAAAACCAATCGGGAGCCCGTTCCGGCACCCTGCCGGAGGGGGAAACCTTCACTGGAGGCCATCTTCAACATCCCGACGGTCTCCATGACGAGGAGGGAGTAGTTCACCCTCGGGGCTGAGGGTATGTACCAGTAGCTATGTGTTTGATCTCTCTCTCTCTCGTGTTCTTGAGATGACATGATCTTGATGTACCGCGAGCTTTATTAATATAGATGAACCACATGGAGTTTTCCCCTCTCTATCTTCTTGTGATGAATTGAGTTTTCCCTTTGAAGTTTTCTTATCGGATTGAGTCTTTAAAGGATTTGAGAACACTTGATGTATGTCTTGCGATGGGATATCCGTGGTGACAATGGGATGTTCTATTGATCCACTTGATGTATGTTTTGGTGATCAACTTGCGGGTTCCGTGACCTTGGGAATCTATGCATAGGGGTTGGCACATGTTTTCGTCTTGACTCTCCGGTAGAAACTTTGGGGCACTCTTTGAAGTTCTTTGTGTTGGATTGAACATGATGAATCTGAAATTATATGATGCATATCGTATAATCAAGCCCATGGGTACTCGTGGTGACATTGGAGTATCTAGGTGACATTAGGGTTTTGGTTGATGTGTATCTTAAGGTGTTATTTTAGTACGAACTCTAGGGCTGTTCGTGACACTTATAGGGATAGCTCATAAGATTGATCGGAAAAGATAACTTTGAGGTGGTTTCGTACCCTACAATAATTTCTTCGTTTGTTCTCCGCTATTTGTGACTTTGGAGTGAACTCTTTGTCGCACGTGAGGGATTTACATATGATTCAACTATGTTAGTATTGTTGAGAGAACTTGCACTAGTGAAAGTATGAACCCTAGGCCTTGTTTTCAAGCATTGCAATACTGTTTGTGCTCACTTTTATCATTAGTTACCTTGTTGTTTTTATATTTTCAGATTACAAAAACCTATATCTACCATCCATATTACCCTTGTATCACCATCTCTTCGCCGAACTAGTGCACCTATACAATTTACCATTGTATTGGGTGTGTTGGGGACACAAGAGACTCTTTGTTATTTAGTTGCAGGGTTGTTTGAGAGAGACCATCTTCATCCTATGCCTCCCATGGATTGATAAACCTTAGGTCATCCACTTGAGGGAAATTTGCTACTGTCCTACAAAACTCTGCGCTTGGAGGCCCAACACGAGTCTACAAGAAGAAGGTTGCGTAGTAGACATCAAGCTCTTTTCTGGCGCCGTTGCCGGGGAGGTGAGTGCTTGAAGGTATATATTTAGATCTTGTAATTAAATATTTTAGTTTCTTGTTTTTCACTAGTTTGGTTTCATAAAAGAAAACTACAAAAAAATGGAATTGAGGTTGCCTCATATACTT
The DNA here is from genome assembly GCA_039707655.1 of Elymus sibiricus. NCBI lineage: Eukaryota > Viridiplantae > Streptophyta > Magnoliopsida > Poales > Poaceae > Elymus > Elymus sibiricus. The sequence continues at coordinate 441,638,897 of CM077667.1, read as the reverse complement.
CATCTTTATAATGTCTTTCGTGAAAATGATGGAAAGGAAAATTGTGCCAAAGTGTTAGAAGAAGATGTCAATAAAATGTTTGGCACTAAATCTTTGTATGATGAGCATGATTGCAATGTTGTTAGTATGAATTCCTTGAATATTCATGATGCTAATGATATGCAAAGCTACAAGCTTGGGGATGCTATCTTTGATGAAGATGATATGTTTAGTCCCCCAAGTTTTGATGAGCAAATTTATTATGATGAAAGCATGCCTCCTATTTATGATGATTATTGTGATGACATGTATGCTATAAAGAATAATGATAACCATGAAACTTGTCATCATGATTTTAATATTCAAAGTGGTTATGTCAATCAAGTATCTCATGATAGTTATCTTGTTGAGTTTGCTCCCACTATTATGAATGAGAAGAAAATTGCTTATGTGGAGAGTGACAAATTTTCTATGCTTGTGGATCATGAAGATAATGCTTTATGTGATAGTTATGTTGTGAAATTCCTTCATGATGCTACTGAAAATTATTATGAGGGAGGAGCATATGCTTGTAGGAATTGCAATAATATCAAGTTTCCTCTCTATGTGTTGAAAGTTTTGAAGTTATGCTTGTTTTGCCTTCCTATGCTAGTTGATTCTTGCTCCCATAAATTGTTTGCTCACAAAATCCCTATGCATAGGAAGTGGGTTAGACTTAAATGTGCTTGTCATGAGATTCATGATGCTCTTTGCATGTTTCAATTATTATTCCTATGTGAGCATCATTGAAATCACCATGCCTAGCTAAAAGGCATTAAAGAAAAGCGCTTGTTCGGAGACAACCCAACACTTTTACTTTATGTTTTTGTGTTATCACATGATCAAGTTACTGTATTAATCATGTTTTGTTTCTTTTATTTCAATAAAGTGCCAAGTAAAGCCTTTGGGATGACTCACAAGATGAGTATAATTGATGCTGAACCAAAACAGAAACTTTTGACTCCAGTACAGGAATTTTCATTTTTTACTGGAGCGTGATAATGATCTGAAATTTTTACACATTCTTAATATACAAATTATTCAGGTTTTCCTAATTTTTCAGAATTTTTAGAGACAGGGAAGTATGGCTACACTACAGATCTTCACAGACCGTTCTGTTTTTGACAGATTCTGTTTTGCATGCATAGTTTGCTTGTTTTAGTGTTTTCATAGCTTATATTTAGTGGTATAAATTATGGGAATGATAGAATACAGTAGGTATCATGTGTGAATAATTATGAATCTTGTCTTGACAGTACCTAAGTGAATGATCTATCTTTATTATACTAACCCATCTCACGAAGTTCCGTTAAGTTTTGTGTGATTGAAGTTTTCAAGTTTTGGGTGAGACACCGATATGAGGAGAATAATGAGTGGCAAGAACCTAAGCTTGGGGATTCCAAAGGCACCCCCAAGGTAATATCCAAGGAATACTCAAGCGCCTAAGCTTGGGGATGCCCCGGAAGGCATCCCCTCTTTCGTCTTCAACACTATCGGTATATCTTACTTGGAGCTATATTTTTATTCGTCACATAATATGAATTTTGCTTGGAGCGTCATTTTATTTTGTTTTTTTCTGTTAGGTGTTATTTATAATCTTGTTTTTCAATAAAAAGTTCCAAGAATTGTCTTAGGATGCTTGCATTGCATGTTTTGATGTGTGCTGTGTAAAAACAGAAACTTTTGCTGTAGTGTTTGAATTTTCGTATTTTACTGGAACGTGGAACGTTTCTGAAATTTTTACACAGTGTTTTCATATAAATTATTTAGCATGTTCTAAATTTTCATAATTTTTGGAGTTACGGAAGTACACTGTTTTCATAAATTGCTACCGATTGTTCTGTTTGGACAGATTGCTGTCATAGTTTTGTTATCTACTTATCCTCTAGTTTCCATAGCCTATATTGGTAGATATAAATTGTGGAAACGATAGTAAACAGTAGATGATGTTTGAAATTATTGTGCAACTTGTCTTGGCAGTACATAAAGAGTTGATTTATTCTTATGTGTACTAACCTATCTCACGAGTTCTTTTCGAGTTTTGTCTGGATGAAGTTTTTGAGAATAGGTGAAACCATGATATGAGAGGATTGAACGAGATACAAAAGCTCAAGCTTGGGGATGCCCAAGGCACCCCAAGTAAATATTTCAAGAAGTCTCAAGCATCTAAGCTTGGTGATGCTACGCATCCCACCTCTCTTCATCAACAATTATCGGTTAGCCTATGTTGAGCCTAAATTTTTATTCGTTTACATGATGCGTGCTATTCTTGGAGTGCTATTTTTCTTTTGCTTGCTGTTGAATAAAACACTCAGATCTGAAAATATTTATTGAGAGATAGAGTCTTCACATAGTTATTTAATTGTTGGCTACTCATTGATCTTCACTTATATCTTTTTGGAGTAGTTTGTCATTCACTCTCGTGCTTCACTTATATCCTATGAGTAAATGGTTGAATGAATTGAATATCATAAATCTGAAATTAAATATGCTTCATATACTTATCCCATGGGGAGTAATGACTTCACACATAATAAGTATAGGTGGTAAAATTTATTGAAAGTTAGCAAACACCGCATTGGTCACTTGAACAATTCATGAAAGAATATTGAAGGAAGAGAGATTCCACATATGAATATACTATCTTGGACATCTTCTATGATTGTGAGCTCATTAATTATTTTCAAACTCGAGCAAATTAGTTAAAATTGGACAAGAAGACAACTTAATGAGTTATGTTTGGGTATATTTGTATAGAAGTTATATTGTTATGGATCCTCCAACATGTGGTGCTTGCTTCCACCTCATACTAGCCAAAACTTCCGCACCAAGTAGAAATACTACTTGTGCATCCAAACATCCTTAAACCAGTTTTGCCATGAGAGTCCACCATACCTACCTATATGCGGTATTTACCTGCCGTTCCAAGTAAATTTGCATGTGCCAAACTCTAAACCTTCAAATAATATTCTGTTTTGTATGCCCGAATCGCTCATATAGTGACTAGGGGCTGTCAGTATCTTCCATGCTAGGTGGGTTATTCTCAAGATATGTGTTGATTCACTATCATTCACGAGAAAGTGGCTGGTATTCGGGATGCCCAGTTCCATGCTCAAAAATCAAATCAAAATATAATGAAACAAAACTCCCCCAGGATTGTTGTTTGTATGGACGGTACCCGTGGATCCGGCTAGCTGTGGAGTGTGATTGATTGGTGGAGGGGGAGTAAAAACTTTACCATTCTGTTTGGGAACCGCCTATAATGTATCTAGCATGGAAGATACCGAGATCTCTCGGTTGTTATGTTGACAATGAAAGCATACCGCTCAAAATTATTATTCATCCCTGTTTTAAAAGCTCGAGCTCTGGCACCTCTGAAAATCAATGCTTCCCTCTGCGAAGGGCCTATCTTTTACTTTCTAGTACTTACCTTTATGCAAGAGTCATGGTGATCTTCACCACTTCCTATATTTTGCCTTTTTCTCTTGGCAAGCGTCATGTGTTGGGGATATGATCTAGACATATATATCTACACAAATATATTTGATCATGAATTATTATTGTTGACAATTATCTATATGATAAATAAATTGGGAGGCGAAACATTAAGCCCCTATCTTTCTCTGTGTTCGATGGATGCTATTTGTTCTAAAAATATGCTTTGAGTGTCAATAATCATGGAAGACTATATGATAGTTGAGTATGTGGAATTTGCTAAATCAAAGCTCTTACATAGACCCTTCCTGAAAATAAGATGAATTGCAATTGTTCGATGACTAGGAATATGGTTTGTTAGTTTTCAAGAAACTTTCTGGTCTATACTTTAACATGTGAATAGCTTGTTACTTGATCATGAGAAGTTTTATGAGATGAGCTACTGTTTAAGGTTTATATTGATGCTAGAAAAAGTGATTGGAATTATCATTGATCAAACTTGTGCACTTGCTAGCATTCACACTTCATAAATTATTTCTTTTATCATTTGCCTACTCGAGGACGAGCAGGAATTAAGCTTGGGGATGCTGATACGTCTCCAACGTATCTATAATTTATGAAGTATTCATGCCATGTTTGCAATAATTCTATATGATTTTGGTATGATTTTATTAGAACTAACCCGGACTGACGCTGTTTTCAGCAGAACTACCATGGTGTTGTTTTTTTTGTGCAGAAATAAAAGTTCTCGGAATGGACTGAAAATTTACGGAGAATATTTTTGGAAAATATAAAAAATACTGGAGCAAAAAGATACCAGAGAGGAGTCCCGAGGCAGCCACAAGCCTAGGGGGCGCGCCCCTGGCTTGTGGGCCCCTCGGGCACCCCCTTGACGTGAGACCGACGCCAAAAATTCCTATAAATACCAAAACCCCCCAGAAAGAAACCTAGATCGGGAGTTCCGCTGCCGCAAGCCTCTGTAGCCACGAAAAACCAATCGGGAGCCCGTTTCGGCACCCTGCCGAAGGGGGAAACCATCACCGGAGGCCATCTTCATCATCCCGGCGGTCTCCATGACGAGGAGGGAGTAGTTCACCCTCGGGGCTGAGGGTATGTACCAGTAGCTATGTGTTTGATCTCTCTCTCTCGTTTCTTGAGATGACACGATCTTGATGTACCGCGAGCTTTATTAATATAGATGAACCATATGGAGTTTTCCCCTCTCTATCTTCTTGTGATGAATTGAGTTTTCCCTTTGAAGTTTTCTTATCGGATTGAGTCTTTAAAGGATTTGAGAACACTTGATGTATGTCTTGCGATGGGATATCCGTGGTGACAATGGGATGTTCTATTGATCCACTTGATGTATGTTTTGGTGATCAACTTGCGGGTTCCGTGACCTTGGGAATCTATGCATAGGGGTTGGCACATGTTTTCGTCTTGACTCTCCGGTAGAAACTTTGGGGCACTCTTTGAAGTTCTTTGTGTTGGATTGAACATGATGAATCTGAAATTATGTGATGCATATCGTATAATCAAGCCCATGGGTAATCGTGGTGACATTGGAGTATCTAGGTGACATTAGGGTTTTGGTTGATGTGTATCTTAAGGTGTTATTTTAGTACGAACTCTAGGGCTGTTCGTGACACTTATAGGGATAGCTCATAAGATTGATCGGAAAAGATAACTTTGAGGTGGTTTCGTACCCTACAATAATTTCTTCGTTTGTTCTCCGCTATTTGTGACTTTGGAGTGAACTCTTTGTCGCACGTGAGGGATTTACATATGATTCAACTATGTCAGTATTGTTGAGAGAACTTGCACTAGTGAAAGTATGAACCCTAGGCTTTGTTTTCATGCATTGCAATACCATTTGTGCTCACTTTTATCATTAGTTACCTTGCTGTTTTTATATTTTCAGATTACAAAAACCTATATCTACCATCCATATTACACTTGTATCACCATCTCTTCGCCGAACTAGTGCACCTATACAATTTACCATTGTATTGGGTGTGTTGGGGACACAAGAGACTCTTTGTTATTTGGTTGCAGGGTTGTTTGAGAGAGACCATCTTCATCCTACGCCTCCCACGGATTGATAAACCTTAGGTCATCCACTTGAGGGAAATTTGCTACTGTCCTACAAAACTCTGCGCTTGGAGGCCCAACACGAGTCTACAAGAAGAAGGTTGCGTAGTAGACATCACCCTAGCACTCTCTGGTGCTCTCACAGCTTCAGAACTGGCATACTCCTTTCTCACTGTCCTCCTAGATGAGGTGGCTTCAGTTGCAGACTTCTTTGCAGCTTTCTCTGCTTTGTCTTGCTTTTGCTTAGCAAGAACCTCCTCTGGCACAAAATCAGAGTCCTCCTCATCTGAGTTCAATTTTCTCCTAGCTCTAGTTGCTTCCTTGGGCAAACTGTGAGAGCTAGGTGTGTCTGGATCTTCTGAAGATGAGCTAGGCTCAGGAATAGTGCCTGGATCTGCATCAATGCTAGGCTCTCTGGAGTCATTCTGACTATCACCTGAAGCTGACATACTGTACCTGTGAATGAAGTATAGAAGAGCAGAAAGGTTGAGCATCACAAAAACACAGACATTTTTAAAAACAAAATTAAACTCAGAAACTTTGGGTATGAACTATTGCAAAATACATTTCGGTACCACCGGGTTGAAATTTTCGGAGTCACCGAGAGTGACCACTTGCTTAACAGAAACTTGGGCAGCCTTTTCGGTGTAACCGAAAAGAACTATTTGGTCTCACCGAAGTGGTTCTCAGAAACCCTGAAAACTGAATCGGTGGAACCGATTCTATCGACTCGGTGTCACCGAGATGCATGTTGCGGGAGTTCAGATCCAGAATTTCCTTGTTTTCTAATCTATGGATGATTCTTGTGGGATAGAAAGATTGCACACTGTGGATTGTAGATGGAAGTAACCTAATGCGCATGAATCGGATAGAGGAGCGCACAAGGGGCCGGACTCATACCCTAGCTTGGTGATGAATCCGCTACGGCGGCGACGGCGGTGGAGATTTCCGTCGACGGCGTGGATCCCAACGGCGAAGGCGCTCGGGGAGGCAAGGGAGACGACCAAAGGGTCCTGGTGCGGTAGCTTAGGGTTGGGGACTTGGAGTTTGAAGATGAAATTTCAAAATGTCGGGTCCGCCGGATTAAGTACACTTCACTGTCGGTGTCACCGATACTAAAATTTTGGCGTCACCGAGTTCTTCTACTGTCAGTTGATAGGGAAACTCGGTGAAGCCGAGATTATGGTATCGGTAGTACCGAGGTGCAAAGATAGATCAACCCTAGGCATTCGGTGGAACCGAGATTTTTGTTGGGGAACGTTGCATGGGAAACAAAAAATTTTCTACGCACACGCAAGATCTATCCATGGTGATGAGCATCTACGAGGGGGGGAGTGGATCTACATACCCTTGTAGATCGCTAAGCGGGAAGCGTTTAAGAAACGCGGTTGATGTAGTCGAACGTCTTCGCGATCCAAATCGCAATCCGTCCCGCGATCCAATCACGATCCATCCCGCGATCCTGATCACGATCCGTCCCGCGATCCAATCACGGTCCTTCCGATCTAGCGCCGAACGGACGGCACCTCCGCGTTCAGCACACGTACAGCTCGATGACGATCTCTGCCTTCTTGATCCAGCAAGAGGGAGCGGAGATGTAGATGAGTTCTCCGGCAGCGCGACGGCGCGGCGGCGGCGGTGGTGGAACTATTCCAGCAGGGCTTCGCCTAAGCACTGCTGAAAACTAGAGGGAACGATCTATTGGGAGAAAGGGCTGCACCGTAGCCTTTTGGGTTGGGTGTATTTGGCCCTCTCTCCCTCTAGTATATATAGGAGGGAGGGGAGGGGCCGGTGCCCTAGGGATCCTTCCCTAGGGTCGGCCGAAGTGGGGAGGTGGAGGAGTCCAACTCCAATCCTACTAGGAGTAGGATTCCTCCCCCACTTGGTTTTCCTTTCCTCCACTTGGGCTTTCCCACCCTAGCCGCATGGGCCTTGTTGGGGGGGTTCGGCCAGCCCACTAGGGGCTGGTTCACCTCCTACCACAGCCCATGAGGCCCTTTGGGGCGAGAGGCCCCTCCCGATGGTCCCCCGGTACCCTCCCGGCACTCCCGGTACACTACCGAAGTACCCGAAACTTTTCCGTTGATCAAAACGGGACTTTCTATATATCAATCTTTACCTCTAGACCATTCCGGAGCTCCTCGTGACGTCCGGGATCTCATCCGGGACTCCGAACAACCTTCGGTCACCACCATACATAACTCAATACTACCGAAACGCCACCGAACGTTAAGTGTGCAGACCCTGCGGGTTCGAGAACTATGTAGACATGACCGAGACACCTCTACGGTCAATAACCAATAGCGGGACCTGGATGCCCATATTGGTTCCTACATATTCTATGAAGATCTTCATCGGTTTGAACCTCTATGTCAAGGATTCAGTTAATCCCGTATGCTGTTCCCTTTGTTCTTCGGTATGTTACTTGCCCGAGATTCGATCGTCGGTATCTCTATACCTAGTTCAATCTCGTTACCGGCAAGTCCCTTTACTCGTTCCGTAATACAAGATCCCGTGGCTAACACTTTAGTCACATTGCTTGCAAGGCTTGTTGTGATGTTGTATTACCGAGTGGGCCCCGAGATACCTCTCCGTCACACGGAGTAACAAATCCCAGTCTTGATTCATGCCCACTCAACAGACACCCTCGGAGATACTTGTAGAGCATCTTTATAGTCACCCAGTTACGTTGCGACGTTTGATATACACAAGGTACTCCTCCGGTGTCAGTGAGTTGCATGATCTCATGGTCATAGGAACAGATACTTGACATGCAGAAAACTATAGCAATAAACTGACACGATCATATGCTACGTTCATAGTTTGGGTCTTGTCCATCACATCATTCTCCTAATGATGTGATCCTGTTATCAAATGACATCTCATGTCTATGGCTAGGAAACCTTGACCATCTTTGATCAACAAGCTAGTCTACTAGAGGCATACTAGGGACACAGTGTTGTCTATGTATCCACACATGTATCAGTGTTTCCAATTAATACAATTATAGCATGGATAATAAACGATTATCATGAACAAGAAATATAATAATAACCAATTTATTATTGCCTCTAGGGCATATTCCCAACAGTCTCCCACTTGCACTAGAGTCAATAATCTAGTTCACATCACCATGTGATTTACATTGTTATGAATCTAACACCCAATGAGTTCTGAGGTTCGATCATGCTTTGCATGTGAGAGAGGTCTTTAGTCAACGGTCTGCAACATTCAGATCCGTGTGTTCTTTGCAAATCTATATGTCATACTGCAGATGCTACCATGCTCCACTTGAAACTATTCCAAATGGCTGCTCCACTATACGTATCCGGATTGCTACTCAGAGTCATCCGGATAGGTGTCAAAAGCCTGCATCGACGTAACTCTTTACGACGAACTATTTATCACCTCTGATGGGATATGTACCTAGGGTAGGGTCTTAGGCCTGACCTACATACCCTACCTAAGGACACTACATTGGAGAACTTAAAGATTACAAGATTACAAGAAAGACTCCGACTGAAGTCACCATGGCGCATGAGTCACTCGACAGAAAATCCACTCGGAGGTTTGTCCCTCCATTCGACAGCCGCCTTTCACTCGGAAGAACCAGAAGTCAGTCGACCGCAGAAGACCAGAAGCCACTCCAGGGAGGCCAACGGACAGACGTTCTACTGGTCGCCATAAGTAGCATTTATTACATACGTTATCAGTAACGTTCATCTTCATTACCACGATCGGACCCTTGGTTGCCGGGTATTCATGAGGGGCAGCGCACTCTATATAAGCCACCCCTCCCCTCTGGCACAAGGGTTCGCACCCCCTGTAACTTACACATTCCACACGACAGAAGCTTCCGAGCACTGAGACGTAGGGCTGTTACCTCCACAAGAGGGGCCTGAACTTATACATTCGTGTGTACAATCTCACCGTAGTTAGGACTCTGCCCTCTCCTTTCGTATCCCTACCTTCTACTGTCAGGCTCGTTCCCACGACAGTTGGCGCCCATCGTGGGGCAGGTGTCTAAGCGACTTCCGGTGAGTTTGCAATTTTCTTCTTCGTCATGTCTTTCGGCGACGGTTTGTTCCTGGGCCACGAGATCCGTCTCGGTGCGCTCACCTTCGTCGCCGAACCATGATGCAAACGGTTTGTATCCATTCTTACGTCTATTTCTTATTTCTGATGCGTCTCGCCTTTGCCAAGAACATGGTCTTCTTCGGCCTTGTATGCGAACGCCCTCACCTGCCGGCCTCGCGCGCTTGCCGCCTTGTGACGCGCTCGCCGGCGCAGCGCCACGCTCGTTTGCCGGCCTTGCGTGTTTGCCGCTCCATGACGCACTCGCCGGCCCAGCGCCGTGCTCGCCTGCCGGCCTCGCGCACTTGCCGCTCCATGACGTGCTCGCCGGCCCAGCGCCGTGCTCGCCTGCCGGCCTCGCGCGCTTGCCGCTCCATGACGTGCTCGCCGGCCCAGCGCCGTGCTCGCCTGCCGGCCTTGCGCGCTTGCTGCTCCATGAGGCGCTCGCCTGCCGGCCTCGCGCGCTTGCCGCTCCGTGAGGCACTCGCCGGCCCAGCGCCAGGCTTGCCTGCCGGCCTCGAGCGCTTGCCGCTCCGTGACTCGCTCGCCGACCCTCGCTAACATCGCCGGTAGCACATGCATGCGTGAGTGCGTAACCCACTAACACAAGCCCGTGTCATGGGCTACTTACCGTTTCATGAAGGTAATTTATTGCCTCATTATAAGACGCTAATTAGCGAGGATTTTCAACGCCAGTTACGTACCTTATTACTACAGCCAATTAATGGACATCGTGCAGGACTCCGTGCAGGGCCCTACCTCTGTGGGTGCGCGACCTCTTCGCATGCCCCACTATGTGTAATTACTTAGTGCATCCATGCAAGAAAGTGAAACCACATATATGCACGTCTCTTTGCATGCTCCAACGGAGCCGACTGATGCGTGCATCCATAGCTCCTGTATGACAGTGCATGCGTACATTCAATTGACAGGTAGCATCAGGGTAGAGTCATTTTAGTCCACCGAAAAATATTCGTAGCTATGCTTGCTACTAACTTGCAGGGTCACTCGTCTGTCGTCGTCTCCGGACAACAGTTACTCGAACGGACATTCTGTTCAAGCTACTAACGCGATGACATGCGGATACAATTTGCGTTCGGACAATCAACATGCAGATCACTCGGATGCCCCGCGCATCGCCACTCCATGCGGCACGACTACATCACCTGGCCGCCCCGCGCGCCGTCACGTTGCCGGACGCTCCATCGTCACTCGGCCGCCCCGCGCGCCGTCACTCTACTGGATGCGTCGTCATCACTCGGCAGCTCCGCGCACCGCCACTCGGCGAGACACGTCTTCGTCACTTGGCCGCCCCGCGCGCCGTCACGTTGCCGGACGCTCCATCGTCACTCGGCCGCCCCGCGCGCCGTCACTCTACTGGACGCGTCGTCATCACTCGGTAGCTCCGCGCATCACCACTCGGCGAGACACGTCTTCGTCACTCGGCCGCCCCGCGCGCCGTCACTCTACTGGACGCGTCGTCATCACTCGGCAGCTCCGCGCACCGCCACTCGGCGAGACACGTCTTCGTCACTCGGCAGCTCCGCGCATCGCCACTCAGCCGGACGCTCCATCATCACTCGGCCGCCCCGCGCGCCGTCACTCTACTGGACGCGTCGTCATCACTCGGTAGCTCCGCGCATCGCCACTCGGCGAGACACGTCTTCGTCACTCGGCAGCTCCGCGCATCGCCACTCAGCCGGACGCTCCATCGTCACTCGGCCGCCCCGCGCGCCGTCACTCTACTGGACGCGTCGTCATCACTCGGCAGCTCCGCGCATCGCCACTCGGCGAGACACGTCTTCGTCACTCGGCAGCTCCGCGCATCGCCACTCAGCCGGACGTGTCTACTTCGCTCGACCGCCCCGCGCGTCGTCAGACAGCTAAGTCATTCTTCACATACTGCATTCAATTAAATAGTTATTTCCTTATTATCGAGTGGCACGTAAGTCGCGCATGACGTCCACTCGGAGGCCACGCCACCGAGTGTACCACTGCGCTCGGTTGTTTATTTTCATGTCGGAACACTACACTTCCGCTTCATTTGGGTCCAATACTCAAAACGAGTTCAGTCGGATCCTTCACTTTCACAAGTTCAGTCGGATCCTTCACTTTCACAAGTTCAGTCGGATCCTTCACTCTTTTAGACTATTGCTGGTTCCGGACCAGCAAGAACCTGGCACACCCAGTGGGTGTCTAGGGGTGTAATTTACATAAATCATTTCAGCAAACATCAAATTACTTCGAGAGATTTTTATGTTGGCTTGTGCTATTTTTCATACACAGGTTACATGATCACTCGACGCCTCCTTGCGCCATCTTCGACGCTACTCAGACTCAGTCGCCGCACGCGCCGTCACTTGGTCGGACACCTCTTCGACGACAAGCTCGACTCGGCCGCCCCGCGCGCCGTGTCTTGGTCGGACTCCTCTTTGACGACAGGCTCGACTCGGCCGCCCCGTGCGCCGTCACTCGGTCGGACTCCTCTTCGACGACAGGCTCGACTCGGCCGCCCCGCGCGCCATCACTTGGTCGGACTCCTCTTCGACGACAAGCTCGACTTGGCCGCCCCGCGCGCCGTCACTTGGTCGGACTCCTCTTCGACGACAAGCTCGACTCGGCCGCCCCGCGCGCCGTCACTTGTTCGGACGTCTCCGCGACAACACGCTCGACTCGGCCGCCACGCGCGCCGTCACTTGTTCGGACACCTCCTCGATGACATGCTGGACTCGGCCGCCCCGCGTGCCGTCACTTGTTCGGACGTCTCCATGACAACACGCTCGACTCGGCCGCCCCGCGAGCCGTCACTTGGTTGGACATCTCCACGACAACACGCTCGACTCGGCCGCCCCGCGCGTCGCCACTCTGACGGATGCGTCTACAGCACTCGGCCGCCGCGCGCGTCGCCACTCCGTTGGATCCTTCTTCATCACTTGTCCGCCCGCGAGCCGTCACTTGGTTGGACATCTCCGCGACAACACGCTCGACTCGGCCGCCCCGCGCGTCGCCACTCTGACGGATGCGTCTACAACACTCGGCCGCCCGACGCGTCGCCACTCCGTTGGATCCTTCTTCATCACTTGGCCGCCCCGCGCGTCGCCACTCTGACGGATGCGTCTACAGCACCTGGCCGCCCCGCGCGTCACCACTCCGCTGGATGCGTCTACACCACTCGGCCGCCCCGCGCGTCGCCACTCCGACGGATGCGTCTACAGCACTCGGCCGCCCCGCGCGTCGCCACTCCGTTGGATCCTTCTTCATCACTTGTCCGCCCCGCGCGTCGCCACTCCGACGGATGCATCTACAACACTTGGCCGCCCCGCGCGTCGCCGTTGTGCTAGATGCGTTTACACCACTCGGTCGCCCCGCGCGTCGCCACTCCGCTGGATGCATCTACAACACTTGGCCGCCCCGCGCGTCGCCACTCCACGGGATACGTCCACATCATTTGGACGCTCCGCGCGTCGCCACTCCGCGCGGCACGTCTTCATCATTCGGGCGTCCCACGCGCCATCGCTCAGCTAAACACATCTACAACACAACCCCGAGTGGGTGAACGGCTTAGCTGCGACTCCGTATCGCCTAAGTTAAAAACAAATCCGAGTGAGGGCATCCTCCACATTCGGGGGCTTAGCTGCGACTCCGTATAGCCTAAGTTAAAAACTACTCCGAGTGAGGACATCATCCACACTTGGGGGGCTTAGCTGCGACTCCGTATCGCCTAAGTTAAAAACTACTCCGAGTGAGGACATCATCCACACTCGGGAGCTTAGCTGCGACTCCGTATCGCCTAAGTTAAAAACTACTCCGAGTGTGGACATCATCCACACTCGGGGGCTTAGCTGCGACTCCGTATCGCCTAAGTTAAAAACTACCCCGAGTGAGGACATCGTCCACACTCGGGGGGCTTAGCTGCGACTCCGTATCGCCTAAGTTAAAAACTACTCCAAGTGAGGACATCATCCACACTCGGGGGCTTAGCTGCGACTCCGTATCGCCTAAGTTAAAAACTACCCCGAGTGAGGACATCGTCCACACTCGGGGGGCTTAGCTGCGACTCCGTATCGCCTAAGTTAAAAACTACTCCGAGTGAGGACATCATCCACACTCGGAAGCTTAGCTGCGACTCCGTATCGTCTGAGTTAAAAACTACTCCGAGTGAGGACATCATCCACACTCGGGGGCTTAGCTGCGACTCCGTATCGCCTAAGTTAAAAATCCTGCCGAGTGAATAGCATCCCATTCACTCGGAAGCTTAGTTGCGACTCCGTATCGCCTAAGTTAAAAACTACTCCGAGTGAGGACGTCATCCACACTCGGGGCTTAGCTGCGACTCCGTATCGCCTATGTTAAAAACTACTCCGAGTGAGGACATCATCCACACTCGGGGGCTTAGCTGCGACTCCGTATCGCCTAAGTTAAAAACTACCCCGAGTGAGGACATCGTCCACACTCGGGGGGCTTAGCTGCGACTCCGTATCGCCTAAGTTAAAAACTACTCCGAGTGAGGAAATCATCCACACTCGGAAGCTTAGCTGCGACTCCGTATCGCTTGAGTTAAAAACTACTCCTAGTGAGGACGTCATCCACACTCGGGGCTTAGCTGCGACTCCATAACGCCTATGTTCAAAACTACTCCGAGTGAGGACATCATCCACACTCGGGGGCTTAGCTGCGACTCCGTATCACCTAAGTTAAAAACTACCCCGAGTGAGGACATCGTCCACACTCGGGGGCTTAGCTGCGACTCCGTATCGCCTAAGTTAAAAACTACTCCGAGTGAGGACATCATCCACACTCGGGGGCTTAGCTGCGACTCCGTATCGCCTAAGTTAAAAACTACTCCGAGTGAGGACATCATCCACACTCGGGGGCTTAGCCGCGAACAAGTTTTCGCCTAAGTTAAAAACCCTGCCGAGCGAATAACATCCCATTCACTCAGAAACTTAGCTGCGAACCAGTCTTCGTCTAAGTTAAAAACTCTCCCGAGTGACGAGCACTCCTCTCACTCGGGGACTTAGCCGCGAGTCAGACCTCGCTTAAGTTAAAGGCTGTTCCAAGTGACAGGCAACACTTTCACTCGGAAACTTAGTTGCGAACCAGTTTTCGCCTAAGTTCAAAATTCTTCCGAGTAATGAGCATCCATCTCACTCGGAAACCAAACAAACTTAGCCAAGCAAAGGATTGGAAAGCGAACATGCAAACATTGTCTCTATCAGACCCCCGCCGATGCAAGCACTCGACGGCGGTCTCGGGGACTACACCCAGTGGGTGCACTCAGCGTGCCCCCACTGGACCTACTATCACTCGACCAGGTCCAGCCTATCGAGTGACAAGCGACTATCAAAATCTAAGACCCCTGCCGATGTCACCGCCATTCGACAGCGGTCTTGGGGACTACACCCAGTGGGTGCACTCAGCGTGCCCCCACTAGACCAGAAACCACTCGACTAAGACCTGATCTACTCAAGGGGAAAACAAGCAAGTATGCACCAAAAGAAAACACCCAGTGGGTGTAGAGTCAAGATGGACGGGAATTCAATCAGAAATGAACTTACAATCGCACTTACTCGGACATTGGCACGAAGCGACCCGTCACATCAAGAGATCCTGCTGATCACTCGGACCTGAGTCCGCGCTTAAGTTCACTCGGACGCATATCAAGACAGAATCGATCAGGGTGAATGACAAAGACTCCAATTGATGCAGACTTCTGTGAAGCCCTAAAATGCATTCAGAATTTTTGTGTCTTATCAGAACCTGCATCGATCCCTTTTTCACTCGAACCCCGATCCATTCGGGGGCTAATGATGGGGATATGTACCTAGGGTAGGGTCTTAGGCCTGACCTACATACCCTACCTAAGGACACTACATTGGAGAACTTAAAGATTACAAGATTACAAGGAAGACTCCGACTGAAGTCACCATGGCACATGAGTCACTCGACAGAAAATCCACTCGGAGGTTTGTCCCTCCATTCGACAGCCGCCTTTCACTCGGAAGAACCAGAAGTCAGTCGACCGCAGAAGACCAGAAGCCACTCCAGGGAGGCCAACGGACAGGCGTTCTACTGGTCGCCATAAGTAGCATTTATTACATACGTTATCAGTAACGTTCATCGTCATTACCACGATCGGACCCTTAGTTGCCGGATATTCATGAGGGGCAGCGCACTCTATATAAGCCACCCCTCCCCTCTGGCACAAGGGTTCGCACCCCCTGTAACTTACACATTCCACACGACAGAAGCTCCCGAGCACTGAGACGTAGGGCTGTTACCTCCACAAGAGGGGCCTGAACTCATACATTCGTGTGTACAATCTCGCCGTAGCTAGGACTCTGCCCTCTCCTTTCGTACCCCTACCTTCTACTGTCAGGCTCGTTCCCATGACAACCTCCATAATCGAGAAACATTTCCTTAGTACTCTAGTTACTAAGGATAATTTTGACCGCTGTCCAGTGGTCCACTCCTGGATCACTCTTGTACCCCTTGACAGAATCATGGCAAGGCACACACCAGGTGCGGTACACAGCATGGCATACTATACAGATCCTATGGATAAGGCATAGGGGACGACCTTCGTCCTTTCTCTTTCTTCTGCCGTGGTCGAGCTTTGAGTCTCACTCAACTCCACACCTTACAAATCAGGCAAGAACTCTTTCTTTGACTAATCCATTTTGAACTCTTTCAAAATCTTGTCAAGGTATTCACTCATTGAAAGTTTTATCAGACGTCTTGATCTATCTCTATAGATCCTGATGCCCAATATTTAAGTAGCTTCATTCCAGGTTTTCCTTTGAAAAACTCCTTTTCAAACAACCCTTTATGCTTTCCAGAAATTCTACATCATTTCCGATCAACAATATGTCATCCACATATACTTATCAGAAATTCTATAGTGCTCCCACTCACTTTATTGCAAATACAAGTTTCTCATAAACTTTGTATAGACCCAAAAACTTTGATCACCTCATCAAAGCGTATATTTGATACGTCTCCAACGTATCTATAATTTTTGATTGTTCCATGCTATTATATTATCTGTTTTGGATGTTTTATATGCATTAATATGCTATTTTATATTATTTTTGGGACTAACCTATTAATCTAGAGCCTAGTGCCAGTTTCTGTTTTTTCCTTGTTTTTGAGTATTGCAGATAAGGAATATTAAACGGAGTCCAAACGGAATAAAATCTTCGGAATAATTTTTCTTGGACCAGAAGACAACTACCAAGCTTGGAGACCAAGGCAGAGGAGCTGCCATGTGGCCACAAGCCACAGGGGCGCGCCCTGGGGGGGGGGCGCCCCCCTGGCTTGTGGGCCCACGGCAACTCCCCCAACCCTAATCTTCGGCCTATAAATTCCCAAATATTCCCTGTATACCAGAGAGAGCCACGAAAACACTTTTTCGCCGCCAGGAGCCTTGGTTCCCGTGAGATCCAATCTTGGAGCCTTTTCCGGTAATCTGCCGGAGGGGGATTCGATCACGGAGGGCATCTACATCAACTCCATTGCCCCTCCGATGATGCGTGAGTAGTTCACCACAGACCTTCGGGTCCATAGCTAGTAGCTAGATGGCTTCTTCTCTCTCTTTGCTCTTCAATACCATGTTCTTCATGATCTTCATGGAGATCTATCCGATGTAATACTCTTTTGCGGTGTGTTTGTCGAGATCCGATGAATTGTGGGTTTATGTTCAGATTATCTATGAATATTATTTGAGTCTTTCCTGAATTCTTATATGCATGATTTCATATCTTTGCAAGTCTCTTCGAGTTATTGGTTTGGTTTGGCCAACTAGATTGGTAATTCTTGCAATGGGAGAAGTGCTTAGTTTTGGGTTCAATCTTGCGGTGTCCTCACCCAGTGACATAGTAGGGGTAGCGAGGCACGTATTGTATTGTTGCCATCGAGGATAAAAAGATGGGATTTTCATCATATTGCTTGAGTTTATCCCTCTACATCATGTCATCTTACCTAATGCGTTACTCTGTTCTTCATGAACTTAATACTCTAGATGCAGGCAGGAGTCGGTCGATGTGTGGAGTAATAGTAGTAGATGCAGAATCGTTTCGGTCTACTTGACATGGACGTGATGCCTATATGCATAATCATTGCCTTGGATATCTTCATAATTATTCGCTTTTCTATCAATTGCTCGACAGTAATTTGTTCACCCACCGTAACACTTGTCATCATGAGAGAAGCCTCTAGTGAAACCTATGGCCCCCGGGTCTATTTTCCATCTTATACTTTCAGATCTAAAACCAAAAATACCAAAAATATCTTGCTGCAATCTTTTTACTTTTGTTTTACTTTCCGTTCAAGCAATCTATTCTATCTATCTCTATTAGATCTCATCCTTGCAAGTAACCGTGAAGAGATTGACAACCCCTTTATAGCGTTGGGTGCAAGTGTTTGATTCTTTGTGTAGGTACACCTATTGGGGACTTGCTTGTATCTCCTACTGGATTGATACCTTGGTTCTCAACAACTGAGGGAAATACTTATCTACTTTGCTGCATCATCCGTTCCTCTTCACGGAAACCAACGCATGCTCGAGAAGTAGCAAGAAGGATTTCTGGCGCCGTTGCCGGGGAGATACATAGCAAGTCAAGACAAGAACTTTCCCGTCAACTTGTCAATTTCTGACGTGGTTGCCGGAGAGATATACATCAAGGCATCCAAGTACCCATCACAAACTCATCTCTTGCATTTACATTATTTGCCATTTGCCTCTCGTTTTCCTCTCCCCCACTTCACCAATTTGCCGCTTTATTCGCCTTTTTTCTCGCCGGATCTCTTTTTGTCTACTTGTGTTACCATGTGCCTTCTATTTGCTTGCATCTTTGCTTGCTAAAAATCTATTGATATGGATCCTCATCCACTTGCTAATCTTTTCAAGAGATCCAATTATGATGAACCAATTGCTAGTGAGTTGAGTGTACTTGATTATCTCTATGAAGTTTTGCTTAAGATTCGTGAATCTGAAAATTGTGATGAAGTGATTCACGATGTTTCCTTGAATGAAAAGCATGATTGCAATGATATTGTTATGAATTCTATTAATATCAATTGTGCTAATGATATGAAAACCCACAAGCTTGGGGATGCTATATTTGATGAGTTTGCCATGACCACTACTTATTGCAATGATCATGATTGGGGTGATAATGCTTCTTATGATCTTGATAATTTATTTAATACTCTTTATGAATATGATATTAAAAGGGGGTTTGGAAGAATGTCAACTTTAGGCATTGTTGATCCCACTATTTTGGAGAGTGTTCAATCTTATGAATTTTTTTGATAAAAGTGGGTTTGGAGAGGTCATGACTTTAGTTAATGATAATCCCACTATTTTGGAAGAGTGTCAACTTTGCATGCATGTGGCTCATGAAGAGAAATTTTTATATGATAGTTATATTGTTGAATTACTTCATGATGCTACTGAAATCAATTATGAGGGGGGAACATATGCTTGTAGGAATTGCAATAATATCAAGTTTCCTCTCTATGTGTTTAAAGTTTTGAAGTTATGCTTGTCTTGCCTTCCTATGCTAGTTGATTCTTGTTCCCATAAATTGTTTGCTCACAAAATCCCTATGCATAGGAAGTGGGTTAGACTTAAATGTCTTTTTCATGCTATTCATGATGCTCTTTTGCATATCTCAATTACTACTTTTTATGTGAGCATGATTGAAATCGTTATGCCTAGCTAGGGGCGTTAAACAATAGCGCTTGTTGGGAGGCAACCCAATTTTATTTTTTCTTTCTGTTTTTTGCTTCTGTTTTGGTGTGTTTGGCACATTATTACTTCTGTAATAATTGTGTTTTCTTGTTTAAATTAGTGTTTGAGACAAGTAAGACCTTTGGGATGGTCTACGGTGTTTGTTGATTTGATTTTGCTGAAAAACAAAAACTTTTGCTCTCAGTCCAGGAATTTTGTAAATTCACTGGAACGTGCTTTTGATCTGAAATTTTTAAACAAGATTGATATACAAATTGCCCTGATTTTCCTAATTTTTTAGAATTTTTGGAGTTACAGAAGTATTCGAAGTCTATAGATTGCTACAGACTGTTCTGTTTTAGACAGATTCTGTTTTCTTTGTGTTGTTTGCTTATTTTGATGAATCTATGGGTTGTATCGGGGGGTATGAACCATGGAGAAGTTAGAATACAGTAGATATTACACCAATATAAATAAAGAATGAGTTCACAACAGTACCTAAAGTGGTGATTTATTTTTCCTATACTAACGGATCTCATGAGTTTTCTGTTGAGTTTTGTGTTGTGAAGTTTTCAAGTTTTGGGTAAAGATTTGATGGACTATGGAATAAAGAGTGGCAAGAGCCTAAGATTGGGGATGCCCAAGGCACCCCAAGCCATATTCAAGGATACCAAAAAGCCTAAGCTTGGGGATGCCCCAGAAGGCATCCCCTCTTTCGTTTTCAATCCATCGGTAAATTTACTTGAGGCTATATTTTTATTCACCACATGATATGTGTTTTGCTTGGAGCGTCTTGTATGATATGAGTCTTTGCTTTTTAGTTTGCCACAATCATCCTTGCTGCATATCTTTTTGAGAGAGACACGCTGATTCGTGAATTTATTAGAATACTCTATGTGCTTCACTTATATCTTTTGAGCTAGGCAATATTGCTCTAGTGCTTCACTTATATCTTTTTAGAGCATGGTGGTGTTATATTTTATAGAAATTATTGAAATCTTGTACCTCACTTATATTATTTTGAGAGTTTCTTAAAACAGCATGGTAATTTGTTTAGGTTATGATTTTAGTCCTAATATAATGGGCATCCAAGAGGGATATAATAAAAACTTTCATATTAAGTGCATTGGATACTATGAGAAGTTTGATTCTTTGCATATAGTTTTGAGATAATGGAGATGGTAATATGAGAGTCATGCTAGTGAGTAGTTGTGAATTGGAAGATATACTTGTGTTGAAGCTTGTGATTCCCGTAGCATGCACGTATGGTGAACCGTTATGTAACGAAGTCGGAGCATGATTTGTTTAATGATTGTCAACCTTTGTGTGAGGGTCGGGAGCGCGCGATGGTTAACTCCTACCAACCTCTCCCCTAGGAGCATGCGTCTAATGCTTTGTTTGATAACCAATAGACTTTTGCAATAATTATGTGAGTTCTTTATGACTAATGTTGAGTCCATGGATTATACGCACTCTCACCCTTCCACCTTTGCTAGCCTCTCTAGTACCGCGCAACTTTCGCCGGTACATCCAACCCACCTTCCTCAAAACAGCCACCATATATTTTCCTCAAAACAGCCACCATACCTACCTATTATGGCATTTCCATAGCCATTCCGAGATATATTGCCATGCAACTTCCACCGTTCCGCTTTTCATGACATGCACCACCACTTTCATATTGCATATAGAGTCATATTTTGTCATAGGTATCGAGTTGTAATTTTTTCTTTTGAGTTGTAAGTAAATAAAAGTGTGATGATTTTCATTATTAGAGCATTGTCCCGTGTGAGAAAAGGATGATGGAAGCCATGACTCCCTCACAAGTTGGGATGAGTATCCGGACTTTACAAAAAAATAAAAGAGGCCAGCGAAGCCCAAATAAAAAAAAGAGGCCAAAGATGCCCACCAAAATAAAAAAAGAAAAAAAAGAAAAAGAAAAAAAAATGAGAGAAAGAGAGAAGGGACAATTGCTACTATATTTTTCCACACTTGTGCTTCAAAGTAGCACCATGATCTTCATGATAGAGAGTCTCCTATTTTGTCACTTTCATATAACTAGTGAATTTTCATCTTGCACGACCACTTAGTTTCCTTTTTGAGCTTTCATACACTTATAGCTCTAAGTGCATTTGTTGCATGGCAATCCCTACTCACTCACATTGATATCTATTGATGGGCATCTCCATAGCCCGTTGATACGCCTAGTTGATGTGAGACTATCTTCTCCCTTTCCCTTGCAACCTCCACCATATTCTATTCCACCTATAGTGCTATATCCATGGCTCGCGCTCATGTATTGCGTGAGAGTTGAAAAGGTTTGAGAACACCAAAAGTGTGAAACAATTGCTTGACTTGTTCATCGGGGTTGTGCATGATTTAGATACTTTGTGTGGGGAAGATGGAGCATAGCCAGACCATATGATTTTGTAGGGATAACTTTCTAAGGCCATGTTATTTCGAAAGGAAACGATTGCCTTGTTGGTGTGCTCGAAGTATTACTGTTTTTATGTCAATATTAGACTATTGTTTTGAATCTTATGGATCTGAATATTCATGCCACAATAAAGAATATTACATGGATAAATATGTTAGGTAGCATTCCACATCAAAAATTCTGTTTTTATCATTTACCTACTCGAGGACGAGCAGGAATTAAGCTTGGGGATGCTTGATATGTCTCCAACGTATCTATAATTTTTGATTGTTCCATGCTATTATATTATCTGTTTTGGATGTTTTATATGCATTAATATGCTATTTTATATTATTTTTGGGACTAACCTATTAATCTAGAGCCTAGTGCCAGTTTCTGTTTTTTCCTTGTTTTTGAGTATTGCAGATAAGGAATATTAAACGGAGTCCAAACGGAATAAAATCTTTGGAATAATTTTTCTTGGACCAGAAGACAACTACCAAGCTTGGAGACCAAGGCAGAGGAGCTGCCATGTGGCCACAAGCCACAGGGGCGCGCCCTAGGGGGGGGGGCGCCCCCCTGGCTTGTGGGCCCACGGCAACTCCCCCAACCCTAATCTTCGGCCTATAAATTCCCAAATATTCCCTGTATACCAGAGAGAGCCACGAAAACACTTTTCCGCCGCCAGGAGCCTCGGTTCCCGTGAGATCCAATCTTGGAGCCTTTTCCGGTAATCTGCCGGAGGGGGATTCGATCACGGAGGGCATCTACATCAACTCCATTGCCCCTCCGATGATGCGTGAGTAGTTCACCACAGACCTTCGGGTCCATAGCTAGTAGCTAGATGGCTTCTTCTCTCTCTTTGCTCTTCAATACCATGTTCTTCATGATCTTCATGGAGATCTATCCGATGTAATACTCTTTTGCGGTGTGTTTGTCGAGATCCGATGAATTGTGGGTTTATGTTTAGATTATCTATGAATATTATTTGAGTCTTTCCTGAATTCTTATATGCATGATTTCATATCTTTGCAAGTCTCTTCGAGTTATTGGTTTGGTTTGGCCAACTAGATTGGTAATTCTTGCAATGGGAGAAGTGCTTAGTTTTGGGTTCAATCTTGCGGTGTCCTCACCCAGTGACATAGTAGGGGTAGCGAGGCACGTATTGTATTGTTGCCATCGAGGATAAAAAGATGGGGTTTTCATCATATTGCTTGAGTTTATCCCTCTACATCATGTCATCTTACCTAATGCGTTACTCTGTTCTTCATGAACTTAATACTCTAGATGCAGGCAGGAGTCGGTCGATGTGTGGAGTAATAGTAGTAGATGCAGAATCGTTTCGGTCTACTTGACACGGACGTGATGCCTATATGCATAATCATTGCCTTGGATATCTTCATAATTATTCGCTTTTCTATCAATTGCTCGACAGTAATTTGTTCACCCACCGTAATACTTGCCATCATGAGAGAAGCCTCTAGTGAAACCTATGGCCCCCGGGTCTATTTTCCATCTTATACTTTCAGATCTAAAACCAAAAATACCAAAAATATCTTGCTGCAATCTTTTATCTTTTGTTTTACTTTCCGTTCAAGCAATCTATTCTATCTATCTCTATTAGATCTCATCCTTGCAAGTAACCGTGAAGGGATTGACAACCCCTTTATAGCGTTGGGTGCAAGTGTTTGATTCTTTGTGTAGGTACACCTATTGGGGACTTGCTTGTATCTCCTACTGGATTGATACCTTGGTTCTCAACAACTGAGGGAAATACTTATCTACTTTGCTGCATCATCCGTTCCTCTTCACGGAAACCAACGCATGCTTGAGAAGTAGCAATATTCCAACTCCGAGATGCTTGCTCCAGTCCATAGAAGGATCACTGGAGCTTGCATACATTTTAGCATCCTTAGGACTGACAAAACCTTCCGGTTGTATCACATACAACCTTTCCTCAAGGAAACTGTTAAGGAAACGACGTTTTGACATCCATCTGCCAGATTTCATAATCGAAAAATGCAGCAACTGCTAACATAATTCCAACAGACTTTAGCATCGCTACGGGTGAAAAAGTCTCATCGTAGTTAACTCCTTGAACTTGTGAAAAACCCTTTGCCACAAGTCGAGCTTTATAGACGGTGACATTACTGTCCGCGTCCGTCTTCCTTTTAAAGATCCATTTGTTCTGAATGACCTTTCGCCCTTCAGGTAATACTTCCAAAGCCCATACTTTGCTTTCATACATGGATCCCATCTTGGATTTCATGGCCTCTAACCATTTCTCGGAATCCGGGCCCATCATCGCTTCTCCATGGCTCATAGGTTCATCGTTGTCCAACAACATGACCTCTAAGACAGGGTTGCCATACCACTCAGGAGCAGTACGCGTCCTTGTCGACCTATGAGGTTCGATAGTAACTTGATCCGAAGCTTCATGATCATCATCATTAACTTCCTCTTCAACTAATGTAGGCTCCACAGAAACAACTTTCTGCGCTGCACTACTCTCTGGTTGAAACAAAGGTTCAACAACCTCATCAAGTTCTATATTCCTCCCACTCAATTCTTTCGAGAGAAACAATTTCTCGAGAAAGGACCCGTTTTTAGCAACAAACACTTTGCGCTTGGATCTGAGATAGAAGGTATACCCAACTGTAACGTTAGGGTATTCTATGAAGATGCATTTGTCCGCTTTGGGTTTGAGCTCATCAGGTTGAAAACCTTTTTCACATAAGCGTCGCATTCCCAAACTCTGAGAAATGATAGCTTAGGTTTCTGCCAAACCAAAATTCATACGGTGTCATCTCAACGGACTTAGATGGTGCCCTATTTAAAGTGAATGTAGTTGTCTCTAATGCATAACCCCAAAACGATAGTGGCAAATCGATAAGAGATATCATAGTACGTACCATATCCAATAGAGCATGACTACGACGTTCGGACACACCATCACACTATGGTGTTCCAAGCGGCGTGAGTTGTGAAACAACTTCCACATTGTCTTAAGTTGCATACCAAACTTGTAACTCAGATATTCACCTCCACGATCATATCGTAGACATTTTATCTTCTTGTCACGATGATCTCAAACTTCACTCTGAATTTGTTTGAACTTTTCAAACGTTTAAGACTTGTGTTTCATTAAGTAAATATACCCATATCTACTCAAATCATCAGTGAAGGTAGGAAAATAACGATATCCACCGCACGCTACAACACTCATTGGACCGAATACATCAACATGTATCATTTCCAATAAGTCACTTGCCCGCTCCATCATACCGGAAAACGGGGTCTTAGTCATCTTGCCCATGAGGCATGGTCTGCATGTCTCAACCGATTCGAAATCGAATGATTCCAAAGATCCATCAGCATGGAGTTTCTTCATGCGCTTTGCACCAATATGACATTTAGCGACAGTGCCAGAAGTAGGTGGTACTATCATTATTAACTTTGTATCTTTTGGCATCAATATTATGAACATGTGTATCACTACGATCAAGATTCAATAAACCATTCTCATTGGGCGCATGACCACTGAAGGTATTATTCATGTAAACAGAATAACCATTATTCTCTAACTTAAATGAATAACCGTATTGCAATAAATATGATCTAATCACATTCATGCTCAACGCAAACACCAAATAACATTTATTTAGGTTCATCATTAATCCTGAAGGTAGAGAGAGCATGCGATGGTGATCACATCAACCTTGGAAACATTTCCAACACTCATCGTCACCTCACCCTTAACTAGTCTCCGTTTATTCCGTAGCTTTTATTTCGAGTTACTAACATTTAGCAACCGAACCGGTATCCAATACCCAGGTGCTACTAGGAGTACTAGTAAGGTACACATCAATAACACATATATCGAATATACTTCTGTCGACGTTGCCAGCCTTCTTATCTACCAAGTATCCAGGGTTGTTCCGCTTCAGCGACCGTTCTCCTCATAATAGAAGCACTTAGTCTCGGGTTTGGGTTCAACCTTGGGTTTCTTCACTGGAGCAGCAACTGGCTTGCCATCCATGAAGTTTCCCTCCTTGCCCTTGCCCTTCTCAAAACTAGTGGTTTCACTAACCATCAACACTTGATGCTCCTTCTTGATTTCTACCTTCGTGGTGTCAAACATCGCGAATAGCTCAGGGATCATTATTTCCATCCCTGGCATTTTATAGTTCATCACGAAGCTCTAGTGGCTTAGTGACAGTGACTTGGAGAACTATATCAATCACTATCTTATCTGGAAGATCAACTCCCACTCGATTCAAGCAATTGTAGCACCCAGACAATCTGAGCACATGCTCACCGATTGAGCTATTCTCCTTTATCTTGCAGGCAAAGAATCTTGTTGGAGGTCTCATACCTCTCAACACGGGCACGAGCCTGAGATCCCAATTTCAGCTCTTAGAACATCTCACATGTTCCGTGGCGTTCAAAATGTTTTGGAGCCTCAATTCTAAGCCGTAATGCATGACGCACTGAACTATCAAGTAGTCATCAGAACGTGCCTGTCAGATGTTCACAACATCTACAGACGACGCTTGAGGGGGTGGTGCACCGAGCGGTGCATTAAGGACATAAGCCTTCTGTGCAGCAATGAGGACAATCCTCATATCACGGACCCAGTCCGCATTATTGCTACCATCATCTTTCAACTCTATTTCTCTAGGAACATATAAAAATTCAAGGGAGCTACAGCGCGAGCTATTGATCTGCAACATAATTTGCAAAGTCACTTTGACTATGTTCATGATAATGAGTTCAATTAATCATATTACTTAAGAACTCCCACTCAAATTGACATCCCTGAGGTCATTCGAGTGTCACATGATCCAAATTCACCAACCCAAGTCCGATCATCACGTGAGATGAGGTGGTTTCAATGGTGAACATCTCCATGTTGATCGTATCTACTATATGACTCATGTTCGACCTTTCGGTCTCTTGTGTTCCGAGGCCATGTCTGTACATGCTAGGCTCGTCAAGTTTAACCCGAGTGTTCCGCACGTGCAACACTGGCTTGCACCCGTTGTATGCGAACGTAGAGTCTATCACACCCGATCATCACGTGGTGTCTTGAAACGACGAACTTTCGCAACGGTGCACACTCGGGGAGAACACAATTTTATCTTGAAATTTTAGTGAGGGATCACCTTATAATGCTACCGTCGTCCTAAGAAAAATAAGATGCATAAAAGGATTAACATCACATGCAAATCATAAGTGACATGATATGGCCATGAACTTGTGCTTTTGATCTCCATCTCCAAAGCACCGGCATGATCTCCATCGTCACCGGCATGACACCATGATCTCCATCATCTTGATCTCCATCAATGTGTCGCCATGAGGTTGTCGCGCCAACTGTTGCTTCCACGACTATTGCTAACTCATAGCGATAAAGTAAAGCAAAAACGGTGAAAATAAATTAAAGACAACCCTATGGCTCCTGCCGGTTGCCGTACTCATCGACATGCAAGTCATGATATTCTATACAATACATGATCATCTCATACATCACATATATCTCATCATGTAATTGGCCATATCACATCACAACATACCCTGCAAAAACAAGTTAGACGTCCTCTAATTGTTGTTGCATGTTTACGTGGCTGCTACGGGAATCTAGCAAGAACAATTCTTACCTACGGATAAACCACAACGGTGATACACAAATTGCTTTTCAACCTTCTCAAGGACCGCCTTTGTCGAATCCGATCCAACTAAAGTGGGAGAGACAGACACCCGCCAGCCATCTTTATGCAACGAAGTTACATGTCAGTTGATGGAACCGGTCTCTCGTAAGCGTATGAGTAAGGTTGGTCCGGGCCGCTTCATCCCACAATACCGCCGAATCAAGAAAAGACCAAGGGAGGAAGCAATCTGAGCATCAACGCCCACAAACTCCTTTGTGTTCTACTCGTGATCTCATCTACACATAGACCTAGCTCATGATGCCACTGTTGGGGAACGTTGCATGGGAAACAAAAAATTTCCTACGCACACGCAAGATCTATCCATGGTGATGAGCATCTATGAGGGGGAAAGTGGATCTACATACCCTTGTAGATCGCTAAGCGGGAAGCGTTTAAGAAACGCGGTTGATGTAGTTGAACGTCTTCGCGATCCAAATCGCAATCCGTCCCGCGATCCAATCACGATCCGTCTCGCGATCCTGATCACGATCCGTCCCGCGATCCAATCACGGTCCTTACGATCTAGCGCCGAACGGACGACACCTCCGCGTTCAGTACACGTACAGCTCGATGACGATCTCCGCCTTCTTGATCCAGCAAGAGGGAGCGGAGAGGTAGATGAGTTCTCCGGCAGCGCGACGGCGCGGCGGCGGTGGCGGTGGAACTATTCCAGCAGGGCTTCGCCTAAGCACTGCCGAAAACTAGAGGGAACGATCTATTGGGAGAGAGGGCTGCACCATGGCCTTTTGGGTTGGGTGTATTTGGCCCTCTCTCCCTCTAGTATATATAGGAGGGAGTGTTGGGGAACGTAGTAATAATTCAAAATTTTCCTACGTGTCACCAAGATCAATCTAGGAGATGCTAGCAACGAGAGAGAGGGAGTGCATCTTCATACCCTTGAAGATCGCTAAGCGGAAGCGTTGCAAAGAACGCGGTTGATGGAGTCATACTCGCGGCGATTCAAATCGCGGAAGATCCGATCCAAGCGCCGAACGGACGGCGCCTCCGCGTTCATCACACGTACAGCCCGGGGACGTCTCCTCCTTCTTGATCCAGCAAGGGGGGAGGATAAGTTGAGGGAGAGCTCCGGCAACACGATGGCGTGGTGGCAGTGGAGCTCGTGGTTCTCCGGCAGAGCTTCGCTAAGCACTACGGAGGAGGAGGAGGTGTAGGAGGAGGGAGGGCTGCGCCAGGGGCAAGGGGTGCAGCTCCCATGCGCCTCCCCACTATATATAGGGGTGGAGGGGGCTGGTTTCTTGCCCTCCAAGTCCATTGGGGCGTTGGCAAAGGTGGGAGGAAAGAAATCCCATCCTTTCCCTTCCCCACCGATTGTTATCCCCCTTTTTAGGGATCTTGATCTTATCCCTTCGGGATATGATCTTACTCCTTCTAAGGGGGGATCTTGGTGCGCCTTGACTAGGGGTGTGGGGCCTTGCCCCCACTACCCACGTTCATGTGGGTCCCCCCATGCAGGTGGGCCCCACTCCGGAACCTTCTAGAACCTTCCCGGTACAATACCGAAAAATCCCAAACATTTTCCGGTGGACAAAATAGGACTTCCCATTCCGGAACTCCTCGTGACGTCCGGGATCTCATCCGGGACTCTGAACAACTTTCGGTAACCACATACAATTCCCATTACAACTCTAGCGTCACCGAACCTTAAGTGTGTAGACCCTACGGGTTCGGGAACCATGCAGACATGACCGAGACACCTCTCTGGCCAATAACCAATAGCGGGATCTGGATACCCATATTGGCTCCCACTTGTTCCACGATGATCTCATCGGATAAACCACGATGTCGGGGACTCAATCAATCCCGTATACAATTCCCTTTGTCCATCGGTATGTTACTTGCCCGAGATTCGATCGTCGGTATCCCTATACCTTGTTCAATCTCGTTACCGGCAAGTCTCTTTACTCGTTCCGTAACACATGATCCCGTGACTAACTCCTTAGTCACATTGAGCTCATTATGATGATGTATTACCGAGTGGGCCCAGAGATACCTCTCCGTCACACGGAGTGACAAATCCCAGTCTCGATTCGTGCCAACCCAACAGACACTTTCGGAGATACCTGTAGTGCCCCTTTATAGTCACCCAGTTACGTTGTGACGTTTGATACACCCAAAGTATTCCTACGGTATCCGGGAGTTGCACAATCTCATGGTCTAAGGAAATGATACTTGACATTAGAAAAGCTCTAGCAGACGAACTACACGATCTTGTGCTATGCTTAGGATTGGGTCTTGTCCATCACATCATTCTCCTAATGATGTGATCCCGTTATCAACGACATCCAATGTCCATGGTCAGGAAACCATGACCATCTATTAATCAACGAGCTAGTCAACTAGAGGCTCACTAGGGACATGGTGTGGTCTATGTATTCACACATGTATTACGGTTTCCGGTTAATACAATTATAGCATGAACAATAGACAATTATCATGAACAAGGAAATATAATAATAACCATTTTATTATTGCCTCTAGGGCATATTTCCAACAGTATCCCACTTGCACTAGAGTCAATAATCTAGTTACATTGTGATGAATCGAACACCCATAGAGTTCTGGTGCTGATCATGTTTCACTCGTGGAAGAGGTTTAGTCAACGGATCTGCGACATTCAGATCCGTATGTACTTTACAAATATCTATATCTCCATCCTGAATGTAACCATGAATGGAGTTGAAGCGGCGCTTGATGTGCTTGGTCTTCTTGTGAAACCTGGGCTCCTTGGCAATGGCAATAGCTCCAGTGTTGTCACAGAAGAGAGTCATCGGGCCCGACGCATTGGGAATCACTCCTAGGTCGGTGATGAACTTCTTCATCCAGACTCCTTCCTGCGCTGCTTCCGAAGCAGCTATGTACTCCGCTTCACATGTAGATGCCGCCACGACGCTTTGCTTGCAACTGCACCAGCTGACTGCCCCACCATTCAAAATATACACGTATCCGGTTTGTGACTTGGAGTCATCCAGATCTGTGTCGAAGCTAGCATCGACGTAACCCTTTACGACGAGCTCTTCGGCACCTCCATAAACGAGAAACATATCCTTAGTCCTTTTCAGGTACTTAAGGATATTCTTGTCCGCTGTCCAGTGTTCCATTCCGGGATCACTTTGGTACCTCCCTACCAAACTTATGGCAAGGTTCACATCAGGTCTGGTACACAGCATGGAATACATAATAGAGCCTATGGCTGAGGCATAGGGGATGACACTCATCTTTTCTCTATCTTCTGCCGAGGTCGGGCATTGAGCTGTGCTCAATCTCACACCTTGCAATACAGGCAAGAACCCCTTCTTGGACTGATCCATATTGAACTTCTTCAATATCTTGTCAAGGTATGTGCTTTGTGAAAGACCAATGAGGCGTCTCGATCTATCTCTATAGATCTTGATGCCTAATATGTAAGCAGCTTCTCCAAGGTCCTTCATTGAAAAAAACTTATTCAAGTAGGCCTTTATGCTTTCCAAAAGTTCTATATCATTTCCCATCAACAATATGTCATCCACATATAAAATGAGAAATGCTACAGAGCTCCCACTCACTTTCTTGTAAATACAGGCTTCTCCATAAGTCTGTATAAACCCAAACACTTTGATCACCTCATCAAAGCGAATGTTCCAACTCCGAGATGCTTGCACCAGCCCATAGATGGAGCAATGGAGCTTGCATACCTTGTCAGCATTTAGGATCGACAAAACCTTCCGGCTGCATCATATACAGTTCTTCCTTAAGGAAACCGTTAAGGAATGCCGTTTTGACGTCCATTTGCCAGATCTCATAATCATAAAATGCGGCAACTGCTAACATGATTCGGACGGACTTCAGCATCGCTACGGGTGAGAAAGTCTCATCGTAGTCAACTCCTTGAACTTGTCGATAACCCTTAGCGACAAGCCGAGCCTTATAGACGGTCACATTACCATCCGCGTCAATCTTCTTCTTAAAGATCCATTTATTTTCTATGGCTTGCCAATCATCGGGCAAGTCCACCAAAGTCCATACTTTGTTCTCATACATGGATCCTATCTCGGATTTCATGGCTTCAAGCCATTTGTTGGAATCCGGGCCCGCCATGGCTTCTTCATAGTTCGAAGGTTCACCGTTGTCTAACAACATGATTTCCAGGACAGGGTTGCCGTACCACTCTGGTGCGGAATGCGTCCTCGTGGACCTACGAAGTTCAGTAGTAACTTGATCCGAAGTTTTATGATCATCATCATTAACTTCCTCTCTAGTCGGTGCAGGCACCACAGAAACATTTTCCTGCGCTGCGCTACTCTCCGGTTCGAGAGGGGGTACAATTACCTCATCAAGTTCTACTTTCCTCCCACTTACTTCTTTCGAGAGAAACTCTTTCTCTAGAAAGGATCCATTTTTGGCAACAAAGATCTTGCCTTCGGATCTGAGGTAGAAGGTATACCCAATAGTTTCCTTAGGGTATCCTATGAAGATGCACTTTTCCGATTTGGGTTCGAGCTTTTCAGGTTGAAGTTTCTTGACATAATCATCGCATCCCCAAACTTTCAGAAACGCAGCTTAGGTTTCTTCCCAAACCATAATTCATACGGTGTCGTCTCAACGGATTTAGACGGTGCCCTATTTAAAGTGAATGCGGCAGTCTCTAATGCATATCCCCAAAATGATAGCGGTAAATCAGTAAGAGACATCATAGATCGCACCATATCCAATAGAGTGCGATTACGATGTTCGGACACACCATTACGCTGAGGTGTGCCAGGCAGCGTGAGTTGTGAAACAATTCCACATTTCCTTAAGTGCGTGCCAAACTCGTGACTCAAATATTCTCCTCCACGATCAGATCGTAAGAACTTTATTTTCTTGTCACGTTGTTTCTCTACCTCACTCTGAAATTCCTTGAACTTTTCAAAGGTCTCAGACTTGTGTTTCATTAAGTAGACATACCCATATCTGCTTAAGTCATCAGTGAGGGTGAGAACATATATAAATCTTCACCTCCGGACCATTCCGGAACTCCTCGTGATGTCTGGGATCTCATCCGGGAC
Source organism: Elymus sibiricus (assembly GCA_039707655.1). Classification (NCBI taxonomy): domain Eukaryota; kingdom Viridiplantae; phylum Streptophyta; class Magnoliopsida; order Poales; family Poaceae; genus Elymus; species Elymus sibiricus. Next base: position 441,606,374 of record CM077667.1, on the reverse strand, counting down.
TCCGAACAACTTTCGGTAACCACATACAATTCCCATTACAACTCTAGCATCACCGAACCTTAAGTGTGTAGACCCTACGGGTTCGGGAACCATGCAGACATGACCGAGACACCTCTCCGGCCAATAACCAATAGCGGGATCTGGTTACCCATATTGGCTCCCACATGTTCCACGATGATCTCATCGGATGAACCACGATGTCGGGGATTCAATCAATCCCGTATACAATTCTCTTTGTCCATCGGTATGTTACTTGCCCGAGATTCGATCGTCGGTATCCCTATACCTTGTTTAATCTCGTTACCGGCAAGTCTCTTTACTCGTTCCGTAACACATGATCCCGTGACTAACTCCTTAGTCACATTGAGCTCATTATGATGATGTATTACCGAGTGGGCCCAGAGATACCTCTCCGTCACACGGAGTGACAAATCCCAGTCTCGATTCGTGCCAACCCAACAGACACTTCCGGAGATACCTGTAGTGCACCTTTATAGTCACCCAGTTACGTTGTGACGTTTGATACACCCAAAGCATTCCTACGGTATCCGGGAGTTGCACAATCTCATGGTCTAAGGAAATGATACTTGACATTAGAAAAGCTCTAGCAGACGAACTACACGATCTTGTGCTATGCTTAGGATTGGGTCTTGTCCATCACATCATTCTCCTAATGATGTGATCCCGTTATCAACGACATCCAATGTCCATGGTAAGGAAACCATGACCATCTATTGATCAACGAGCTAGTCAACTAGAGGCTCACTAGGGACATGGTGTGGTCTATGTATTCACACATGTATTATGGTTTCCGGTTAATACAATTATAGCATGAACAATAGACAATTATCATGAACAAGGAAATATAATAATAACCATTTTATTATTGCCTCTAGGGCATATTTCCAACAGGGAGGGGAGGGGCCGACGCCCTAGGGATCCTCCCCTAGGGTCGGCCGAAGTGGGGAGGTGGAGGAGTCCAACTCCAATCCTACTAGGAGTAGGATTCCTCCCCCACTTGGTTTTCCTTTCCTCCACTTGGGCTTTTCCACCCCTAGCCGCATGGGCCTTGTTGGGGGGGGGGGGGGGGGGTTCGGCCAGCCCACTAGGGGCTGGTTCACCTCCTCCCACAGCCCATGAGGCCCTTTGGGGTGAGAGGCCCCTCCCGATGGTCCCCCGGTACCCTCCCGGCACTCCCGGTACACTACCGAAGTACCCGAAACTTTTCCGGTGACCAAAACAGGACTTCCTATAGATCAATCTTTACCTCCGGACCATTCCGGAGCTCCTCGTGATGTCCGGGATCTCATCCAGGACTCCGAACAACCTTCGGTCACCACCATACATAACTCAATACTACCGAAACGCCACTGAACGTTAAGTGTGCAGACCCTGCGGGTTCGAGAACTATGTAGACATGACCGAGACACCTCTACGGTCAATAACCAATAGCGGGACCTGGATGCCCATATTGGTTCCTACATATTCTACGAAGATCTTCATCGGTTTGAACATCTATGTCAAGGATTCAGTTAATCCCGTATGTTGTTCCCTTTGTTCTTCGGTATGTTACTTGCCCGAGATTCGATCCTCGGTATCTCTATACCTAGTTCAATCTCGTTACCGGCAAGTCTCTTTACTCGTTCCGTAATACAAGATCCCGTGGCTAACACTTTAGTCACATTGCTTGCAAGGCTTGTTGTGATGTTGTATTACCGAGTGGGCCCCGAGATACCTCTCCGTCACACGGAGTAACAAATCCCAGTCTTGATCCATGCCCACTCAACAGACACCCTCGGAGATACCTGTAGAGCATCTTTATAGTCACCCAGTTATGTTGCGACGTTTGATACACACAAGGTACTCCTCCAGTGTCAGTGAGTTGCATGATCTCATGGTCATAGGAACAGATACTTGACATGCAGAAAACTATAGCAATAAACTGACATGATCATATGCTACGTTCATAGTTTGGGTCTTGTCCATCACATCATTCTCCTAATGATGTGATCCTGTTAACAAATGACATCTCATGTCTATGGCTAGGAAACCTTGACCATCTTTGATCAACAAGCTAGTCTACTAGAGGCATACTAGGGACACGGTGTTGTCTATGTATCCACACATGTATCAGTGTTTCCAATTAATACAATTATAGCATGGATAATAAACGATTATCATGAACAAGGAAATATAATAATAACCAATTTATTATTGCCTCTAGGGCATATTTCCAACAATTTTCTGGTTGGTTACACCGAGTTGCACTTTAGGGAGGTTTTGGAGGTCAGCTTTGACGAAACGGTACTCCGAGTGCTCCTCACACAGAGGGTTCGACAAGTGCTTGTTCAAGTTTTTGTGATGTAGCATGAATAGAACTTGAGGTGAGAAAGCATAGATAGCTAGAGAGGGGTCCTAGGCATTCTTGTATATCCAATTGGCAAAAGAAGAACAAAAGCCAAATAGCTACATTTGGATATCCTCGTATGGGTAAAGATATGCAAACCAACATGCTGACACAATAAGATATCAAATGAAAGCATGGCAAACATGCACAAACATTCTAGCATCTATCAAGTACTTGGGCGATGACGTAGTCATCTATATATGAGTATATTGACTTAGGAGCCAAGTAAGAATACTTGATCATAGGTCATACTCATTGTTTAAGCACAAGTGGGGTTGCCACTTTTACATAAAGCATTTAATGTTGTCACATTCTAAGAGATGCTTTAACTCAAGTCTTAGAGTAAAGCTCCCCCTTGATGTGACATCCCCCCTAAGAGGGATAAACTAACCTTGGGTTTTGTCGTAGAATACTTCATGTGGGTGATGTAGTGGTGGATGCTCATAGTTGATGAAGATCATCTTGAGTTGGGAGCAATCCTTTTTTGTTTCTTACTCTCCTCACCTACATGGGTTAGTCCCAAGCACAGAGACAAATACAAGGATATCTATGGACATGGAGTGCAAAGCATACATGATGATGTCCATGGATTCATTAATTACCTTGTCCCTTGCTTACCTTTGAGGGAATGTGTGACTCCTTCAACTATTGCATAATGTTGATGTTGATTGCAACTAGTCCTTGCCAATAATGAATGTGAGTGAATTTCATTGGCGGAGTCACCCCTCAAGAACTTCTCTAGTTCTTCTTCTTGGGGACCCACATCAAGTTGATGGGAATCCTCGGTGTTGAAGTGGCACTTGTAGAAGTTGAGCTTGTAGAAGCCTTGGGAACCCACTTGACCAAAGCTTGGGATTCATCTTCATATGAGTCAATCTCCTCTTGAAGCTTGTCCTTGCCCTTGAGCTTGTGGTGGAAGGTCATCTTGAGCTTTTGTTCCCTTGGGAAGAGTATGTTCATACTTCTCCCTTTGAGGAACAAACTTTGGCTTGGGGTATGGACCTTCTTCCCATTCAACTCCATTTGCGTTGAAGTAGCCAATGCCATGGTTCTTCCGGTATCCTTCGTGCTTGCGTACAATTTCCTCAAATTGCTTACATCCAGCAAGACTTTTGTAGATACCTTTCTCTATAATCCCTTTCAATAGATCATTTTCTTGCTTAAGTGTAACTTGGCTAAGAGAGTCGTTAGTGGGATCAATAGAACTACTAGAAGCAATATCATTGGATTTATCATTTTTATTGCTACTAGTTGAAGAACCTTTCTTGCCTTTGTTACTAGTTTGCTTAGCCTTAACTTGTGGAATGAATGTAGACAAGAGAAGTTGTTTAGCTAGATAAGAGGAAGTCTTATTTCAAAGATCGTCATTGATAGCTTTAAGGAATTCATGCTCTTGCTCCAAATTGAGCTTCTCGAAGCGGAGCTTCTCATGTGTCCTTACAAGCTCTCTATGATCTTGTAGAGTAGACTCGTGGGCTAACTTAAGAGTGTTTAGTTCTTGAGTTAGTCGCTCTATTTCCAACTTATCATCATCACACGACTTATCTTGACTAAAGTGATTACTAACAAGTTCATTTTGACTAGTATTACTAGATTTGTCAAATAGCAAGTCATCATCTCCTAGTAGGTCATCCTCATCACTATTGAAATCAAGATACTCGGGGTGTGATACCTTGGGGCCTTTAGCCATGAAGCAACTTCCACTCCCTTCATTTGGTGAATCAAATATGTCGTAGGAGTTGGAGGAAACGAGTGCAAGTCCGGCAACACCTTCATCTTGACTATAGTCGGATTCAGAGTGATAGCTTCTCTCGGAGTGGTTGTCGGAATCGGAGCCGGAGACCCATTCATCAACATGAGCTTGATGTCTTATTATTGAGTAGCTCTTGGTGTACTTGTCCTTCTTCTCAGAATCTCTACTTCTCCTTGAGGGTCTTCGTTCATAACGATCATCTCTACTCCTTCTCTCTCTTTGAGGTGACTCATCTCTTGAGCTCTTCCTTCTAGGTGACTCTTCCCTTCTTTTGTGGGGGGCCGTGCACTCATTGGAGTAGTGTCCGGGCCTTCCACAATTATAACAATTCCGGTCATGACTAGATGAACGCTTTTCTTCATATCTTGAGTTGGAGTTCCTCTCTTTGCCTCTACTCTTGTAGAACTTGTTGAATTTCTTGACCATGAGGCTTATCTCTTCATTGGTAACAAGGTTGTCACTTGAAGAGCATCACTTGTGGCTTTGTAAGCACTGCTAGACTTGTTGTGAAGTTCTTCTTCCTTGTCTTTGAGTGACATCTCATGAGCAACAGTTCTTCCAATCACTTCCGTAGGCTTGAGATCTTTGTAGTTTGGCATCATTTGGATCAATGTGCAGACGGTGTCATACTTTCCATCCAAAGCTCTAAGTATCTTCTTGATGATGAATTTGTCGGTCATTTCTTTGCTTCCTAAGCCGGCAATCTCATTGGTAATGAGAGCTAGCCTAGAGTACATCTCCACGACTCCTTCACCATACTTCATCTTGAACTTGTCAAGTTGACTTTGAAGCACATCCAACTTAGATTCTCTAACGGAATTGGTACCTTCGTGCATATCAACCAAAGTATCCCAAATTTCCTTTGCATTCTCTAGACGGCTGATTTTGTTGAATTCTTCGGGGCATAGGCAGTTGAAAAGAATGTCACATGCTTGAGCATTGTATTGCAACATCTTCAATTCTTCTGCGGTCGCTTCACGATCCGGTTCCTTTCCATCGCCAAAGAAATCACCTTGCAAGCCAACACGAACAACAGCCCAAATGGCGGGGTTATGACCAAGAATATGCATTTTCATCTTATGCTTCCAACTAGCAAAATTTGTACCATCTAAGTACGAACCTCTACGGTGATAATTTCCCTCACTAGACGCCATACTCTCCTAGGTTGTGAAACCAATGCAATGGAGACCAATGCTCTGATACCACTTGTAGAATCGAAAGTATGTCTAGGGGGATGATTAGACTACTTGACCAAATAAAAGTTTTACCTTTTCTCAATTTTAGTTGTGGGCAGATTTTTGCAATGATAGCAAGTCAAGCACACCCTACACATGCATGTCTAAGAGTATAGCAGCGGAAAGTAAAGACAAGCACATGTAATAGAGCAAAGGGTTAGAAGATCAAACACAATTATAGACACGAAGATTTTTCCCGTGGTTCCGATAGGTGGCGCTATCGTACATCCACGTTTATGGAGTCTTTAACCCACGGAGGGTAACGGTCGTGAGAGTCCACGGAGGGCTCCACCCATAAGGGTCCACGAAGTAGCAACCTTGACTATTCCATAACGGCTTCCGTCCACGAAGGACTAGCCTCACTATGGGTAGATCTTCACGAAGTAGGCAATCTCCTTGCCCGTACAAACTTCTTGGTTCAACTCCACAACACGAAGTAGGAGGCTCCCAAGCAACACCTAACCAATCTAGGAGGCACCACCCTCCAAAAGGTAATAGGCTTGATAGTGATGATGAACTCCTTGCTCTTGTGCTTCAAGATGATAGACTCCTCAACACTCAATCGCTCTCTCACAGATTTGGCTTGGTAGAAGAGATTGATTGGGTGGAGAGCAACTTGGGGAGGCTAGAAATCAAGATCCATATGGTTGGAGTGGATGATCTTGATCTCAACACAAGGGTAGGTGGTTCTCTCTCAGAAATTTGGATATGGGAAGTGGGGAACTGTTCTGAGTGCTTCTCTTGCGAGTGAGATGTGGTGGAGGGGTATATATAGGCATGTCCAAAAATCCAACCATTACAACATTATTGACCATCTCGGTGAAATCGAAGCAAAACTCGGTTGTACCGATCTGCTCAAAATGCGGCAACTTTCGGAATTTCGGTGAGACCGATATAGGAATCTCGGTGGTACCGAAACGAGTGGCCGAGGGCAGTTCCCAAAACTCGGTGAGACCGAAGCATAAACTCAGAATTTCTGATTCTATGAAATCAGTCACCTGAACCGTGGTCACCAAAACTTGATTGCACCGATGCAGTCTCGGTTGTACCGAAATTCTAGGGTCTGGCTAGGGTTCTGTCTTGGGTAGAAAATCGGTAGGGCCGGATGAAAACTTGGTGGCACCGATTTTGTGGATTAGGGTTTTGACATAGTATTTTTGTGGGAGAGCTTGTGGGTGTTTTTGGTGGCTAGCACTTGTGCACGTGGAGCAATTTGTTCACCAACAATACCTTACCCCCTTTTAATATTATTGGCTTTCCTATGGACTCAAAGTGATTTCTCATAAAGTAAAAAGAGAGTCTTCTAGCTTGAAGCTTTGCCAATCCATTCCTTGCATCTTGGGGTATCTCCTCACAATTTATAGCCATCCCATCATTGGACTTTTCCTGAAATATACTTAGTGGAAACATGAGTCCAATGACATATATGTTGTTATTAATTATCAAAACCACCAAGGGAGCAAATGTGCTTTCATGGGTGGAGTTGGGGATCAAGAGAGTGAGGACGAAAGGATAAGATTTTTTTACTGCACTGGGAGCTGTTAAAACCGACTAGTGCTGGCGTGGGCCTAATGGGTCTAGATGTGCAATGACGGGCCTAATGCGCAACGCCAACACTAAGCAAATAGCTATGGCTCACGCCGGGCATAAACCCGATACCCGAAGCCCGAACCCGAAAAACCCGAACCCGAACCCGAAAAACCTGAACCCGCATAACCCGAAGACCAAATCAGGTAGCAGCTTTTAAAACCCGAATTTAATTTGGGTAATTCGGGTAAAAGGCCACGGTACCCGAATTACCCGAATAGCCCAAAATAACTAGTCAGCCCACCAAAGCCCAGCCCAAAATTCCCCCCTCCCCAGCCCAAAATTCTCATGCCCCTGCCCACGCCCCCGAATGCCCCATGCCCCCGTGAGGCCGTGACCTAGTCGCCCCTGCCTCACGACCCCTGCGCATGCCCCCGAATCCCCCATGCCCTCGTGACCTAGCTGCCGATCCGGCGCTACCGCCTGGCCGCCCCAGCCGCCAGCCCGCCACGCCGTCACCCCATCCCACGACCCACGCCGGCGCCGCCACCCCACCCCACTGCCCAGGCCGACACATCCCCGCCAGGCCGCCATCGCAACACATGCCGGCGCGCAGTTCACCGCCGGTCTGCATCTGCACCGCGACGGAGCTGACCCGCGACTCGACGACGACTTCACTTCCCCGCCAACCGATACGCCGTCCTCCTTCTCGCTCGCTGCAGGCTGCACTGCTGTCCGCCGACGGCCCTTCTCGCTCGCTGCAGGCTGCAATGCTGTCCGCCGACGGCCCTTCTCGCTCGCTGCACTGTTGTCCGCCGACGGCCCGACTCCAGCCTCCATCATCAAGCATTGTAAAGCATGGCTCTTCCTCCCTCCCTTCCTCCTTCTACTAAAAATCTGAAATGCTAGTGGTACCGTGAGTATTTCTAGTTTGTGTTGATCTGCATGCATGTAAGTATGATCAGTGATCCAAATTGAGTTGCTGTTGTTGTGACTTGTGAGCCGGAGCTGTTGTTGTAGAGCAAAACTATGTACTGCTACTAGAGCCGGAGCCCACTTCACCAGATTGATGAAAAAATTGACTTGAGCTGTTGTTGTACAAATCTATGTGCTGCTCCTGCTATATTGATGAAAATTTTGAGTTGTGCAGCTGATGTTAGTTTTGTATTGCTGTTGTTGTTGACTGTTGTAGTACTTTTAGATGGCACTGTTGTAGATGTTTTAGATGGCACTGTCTAAATGACATAATGTGTGATAGTAAACTGTGAGCTATAACTTCCTTTGTTCTCTATATATGTATTGTACATGTCTTAGCTGCTCTTGTAAATGTTTTATTATATAAGTTTGAGCTGTTGTAGCTTTCTTTGTTCTCTATTTTAATATATTTGACCAAATTAGCTATCTACTTGTCTTACAACAGATGACTGAATCCGGTGAAGTGGGCAATGCAGTTGTGACAACGGATTTTTATAGTTCACAACCATCACATGAGTTTTGCTTTGGTTCTCAACCATCAACAGAGCAGTCTTCACATGCAAATGCAGCACAACCATCACATGAGGAAGCTAGTGAACAAGATGTTGTTGATGTGGACAAGGAACCTGAGAAAGAAGCACTACAAGAAATACAGTCAGTTATGACTCCCCATTTTGGTCGTTGATTCGTCGTTGTTGTCATTTATTGACCTTTTTTGACCAAATTCAGAAGGTCAACAGTTGGCCGTCAAGAACGAACAAACATGACCTTTTTCGGAATTTTGGTCATGGTCGCCCATGACCAAAATTTTGGTCGTAAAATCTACGACCAAAATTATGGTCATTACTAACGAGCTAGAACACATAGGATCTGACGTGGCCGAGCCAACATGGCAATGTCCACGTGGCACATAGAATGACGTGGCAAAAATGATGACATGGATGCCATGTAGGATCAGTCCAGATCAGTTGTTTTAATGGGCTTAGCCCAATAATTCAGCCCATTTCAATTTTTTTTAGGGTCACAACTATGGGCCAAGCTCAACAAATGATTTCAGCCAAAAGAAATGAAACTGATATGTTTATTTTGGGTGGATAAATTTCTGGAATATATTTTAAGTACCTTTAATTTTTTTCCAGCAAGGTTTAATTTCATTGGGACACAAATTTCGTAATTTTAACAAGGGGATTATATGTAGAAACATCCCAATATCACATCCCAGGAAAATATGATATTACAAACAAGTTCAATTCATTTCAGAACTAAACAAAACAGAAACACTAAAACCAATGTCACATAATTAAAAAAAGAGCAAATGGCTACATTGTCCTCCCCTTCCAAAGATGGCTTTCATTATCTTCCACTTCCGAACTTCTGAGAGAATAAAGGATCACATATGAGAACCATGCATTGAATAAAAAAGACAAAAACAGAAGCATATCATAGCATTAAATATGAAAGATGCATCAAGTTGAGCAGCAGTGTGAACATCCATTTCAGACTTATGAATATTTAAATGAGAAGAAAAATATTACTCCCTTTGTTCACAAATGTAATACATTTTGAACTGCCAAAACGTCTTACATTTGTGAATAGGTGGAGTGGAGTGCTTGTGAAGGATGCACCCAGTACACAAAGATACAACACTTGATTATTCAAAGGAGCATAGAAAGATTTACTACAGAGGATGTACTTGTAATTATTTTAAGGATTGACTGTACAAAACAATGGGAGATGCCCAAATTTGGAAGTGCTAGAGAGCCATCAAGTGCACACCTGAAATTAGTCAGTATACGACTAAACCTAGTGAGAAGCAAAGGGCACACGGCATTCCCATTAAAGTATATGTCCTGATACAACACATAACACCTCCACTGGATAGATTGGTATTGTAAGCTACATCCTTCCTAACAAGTTCAATGGAATGATGTTTTTTTCTCGACTAATGAACTACTCCCTCCGTCCGGAATTACTTGTCATAGAAATGGATGTGTCTAGACGCATTTTATTTATAGATACATCTATTTCTATTCATTTTTGGGGCAAGTAATTCAGGACGGAGGGAGTATGTACTTGCTAAATCAAAAACTAACAGTAGTGACAATTGAAAGTTAAAATTTCACAGATATGATAACATAACACAATCAACTAATCATAACAGCGCTAACATCAGCAACATTCATATTGAATGAACAATGGTAAGTCAGTTCTAATAGTGACCATGAACATGCATTACAGTGACTGGAAAGACTGGAAACTTACAGGGAAGGGGGGGGTGAGGACAATCAGTTTTGTTAACCACCATGATGGTTACCATGGAGCTGCTCTGGCTATATTAGAACTTCATCAAACCTATAAAGATCCAAATTCCAAAGTTGAGGTTTAAAGTAAAAAAGAACTTGCGGATAATTGTGGTCTAATAGGAAGAGTATATAGATACCATGACAAGTGAGTTTGATTAAACACAAATGACAGGAAACTCTGGAAGGGACAAACGGTCATGTTATTGGATCTTAGAATCATGATCTAGGCCACGTAAACATAACTTTATGTTGTCTTCTATTGCAGGAAAAACAACCAACTAAAAGCATAATTAACATCTCACAAACGGAATGGTAACAACTCGAGATAACCATTAAACATACATATATATACTCCCTCCGTCCCAAATTACTTGTCTTAGATTTGTCCAGATGCAGATGTATCTTGACACAATTTAGTGTTAGATACATCCGTATCTAGACAAATTAAAGATAAATAATTTGGGACAGACGAAGTACTTATTCAAATTCTAAAAGCTCTGTCATAGTACTTTGCATTATATAGAAGCAAGCATAATCTCAAACAAACAAAAGTGTACGGAGTAGATGTTATTTTCCCACAACACAACCATCTTTATATGGGCCTGTGATCTACTACCAGAACATGAAAGAACAAGCAATAGACAGGAATAATGGATATAAATTCACATTGAATTAGATCGACACACTATAAAACATAAGATCAGCAGGAATTTGGCAAAACAATGCCAATGAAGCTACAATCAAGATGGATGAGTTTTTACTTCAGAAAATAGGACCTTGCATCATGGTTGTCCAAGGCGTCATGCGAATGCGTCGTTCTCCTTGACCTCTCTCATCCTGGAAACTGAGAAAAAAACACAGAAGCCATCAATTAGTATGTTAAAAACCTTCTGAGAGAAGATATGTTCTGCAAATCAAAACACTTCCATTAGCATGGTAACTGTCGTGGTTTTGTCACGGCAGATGCCATGGTGAAAGGACTTAGGTTCGAGGCCATCGCTAAGGCGGTGAGCTCGAAGGGGTTGATCGGAATCGAGAGACAAGGGTTTACCCAGGTTCGGCCCCTCGGAAAGAGGTAAAGGCCTACGTCCTGCTTTGTGTGGAATTGATTGGGTATTAATTACAAGGGAGCGAGTTCGCTTGACTTAGCTATCGATCAGTTGTGTCGTGGCCTAAGCCGCCCAGGCAACCCGCCTTTATATACACAGGTCAAGGCCCTGGGCTTACAAGAGTCCGGGCCGTGTTATACTTAATAACCGACCTCGCCTCTAACTACACATGCCTTGTCTAACAAGTCGCCACCGGCGGCTTACGCCACCGGGTTACATCTCGTCTTCTGGCTCTGGGCCTCCAGGCCCATTGAGTGAGCCTGCACCAAACCTTGTCATAAGCCACCAACCGCATGACCCGGCCCCACCTGGGCGGGTCTCACCACGGGGTTATATCCCCAACATTAGGCCCCAGATTGATTTGAACCGGTTCATGTCAATCTTCAAATCCTCTGGTTGGCGAGTCTTGTCCTTTCTGACAATCTTTATGACCCGCCGAAAATGGGCAGCGTCGTCTCTGATAAACTTTCATAACCCGCCGTGACGTCATCAGAAAAATCAAAAAAGATTCCCCTGACGTCAGAACGGATCTTTCTTCATTAATATGACCAGCCCGAGAATCGAGGCGCTTTCTTAGTCGATCATCATCGTGCCTCCTTGATCCCCGCGCCGGACCGTTACTGTTCCATTATATCCCTTTAAATAAGCACGGGGGGTTATTGCTTTCATTTTCCCCGCAGCCACCTTCTTCTTCTTCCTCTGGACCACCGAAGCTCGCCGCGCCGCCGAAGCTCGCCGCGCCATTCAATCCTCACCGTCTTCATCAACACCGGCCGCTGGATCACCTGAACGCGTCCAGAATATCGCCGCATCCGCTCGCATCCTCAAGATGTCATTACTGCTCCTTGTTAGATCTGCACTAGTCCTTTAGATCTCCCCTGAGTTCGTCGGGTTTCTCCGGTGTTCATCACCGTTCATCGGAACGTCCTTCACAGATTTAGATAAAGAACACCTCTTTAGGGCCTCATAATACTGCCCAAATCACGCGGCCGTCCGCCCCGCAATCACGCCTTGCTCATTATAAATTTACAGCTCCTTTTAATCTGCATAGAAAACGCATGTTCTTCCACCGGCTTTTTAGGGCTAAAATTATTTTTCTTTTTCCCTCGCCCGTAGATCTTGAATCCATAGCTGTGGTTGCAGAATCTGTTTCTCCACACTTTAGCAATTTTTCAGTCCGTGCTGATAAACTTGACCCGCCGTAAGGCTGCCGGCTCACGCTGTCACACCGAAATAACTTCGGCGGCTTATAACTTTATATTGACCCGTCAAATGCTGTCACCATTTCTAGCCATAACGACCTTGGTCAAAATGTATTTTTAACCCGCCGAAAATTCATATCTTTCCGCAGTTTCCTAAGCCGCCGCCATGTCTAAAACTCCATCCACCGGCAATTGGGTAAAGTCTGGGGTGACCGAAGAATCACTCAAAGATTTTGTCACCATGGGAGTTCTGCCGGCTCAGGATGTTATCCACTGGCGGGTTCCAGGCAATGAGACTACCCCTAAACCCAAAGACGGGGAGATCATTATATTCATAGACCACCTTCTTCGTGGCTTCTCCCTGCCCGGGTCCAAGTTTTTCCGGGACGTCTTACACGCATTCAAACTGCACCCCCAAGATATTGGCCCGAATTCTGTCACCAATATGTGCCAATTTCAAACTTTCTGTGATGCCTACCTCCAAGAGGAACCGTCTGTCAATCTGTTCCAAGAGTACTTCTACATCAACCGTCAAACAGAAATGGCGGACGGGTTAAGCCTCGAGCTCGGGGGCATTACTCTTCAGAGGCGGAGGGATGTACTCTTCCCAGCAGCAACCCTGCCGAGTCACCCCAAAGAGTGGAACAAGACTTGGTTCTACTGCCAAGACACTTCACCAGAGGGGGAGAACCCACTGCCGGGTTACTGTCCCTACCGGCTTACCACAGAGACGGAGCTTCCAGACCAGATGTCAGCCGCCGAGCGTGCTCAATATGCCTCCACTTTCTCAAAAGTTAGGGCCCTGTTAGCTAACGGATTAACGGGTGTTGACCTGACCCGCTGCTGGGTCTCTTGGAGGATTCTGCCGTTAAGCCGCCGAGGCGCCTTAATGTGCCAGTATACTGCTAAAGTGGACGACCCTCAACGCTTCACCTGGACCCCCTTGAAGGACCAAGATCTTAACACTATCGTCAAGTCTCTGCTGGGGGAATCATTAGCCGCCTGCAGCAAGACGAGTTTAAATCCCTTCTCTGCACTTAACCCGGCTCCGGATGTAAATCTTTCCATCCTAACCCTCATCCATTCTTTTACTGCTGTACCTTACATACTATATTAAACCTTTTCTGCCAATATGCTTTGCCATGCGCAGGCCGGCTCTTCCTTTTGGAAAAAACTGTTGCCCCCTACTCTTAAGAAGAAAAGCAAAGTCCCCAAGGCGACCAAATCTAAGGCGCCAACTCGTCGGAAGAGGCAATCATCTGAAGATTTGTTCGAGTTCAATGACTCAGAGGTAGAACTTGACCCCCTTGGCCTTCTCTTTATGCAACTCATTGACGACGATTACTCACAGGAAGAAGCAGAAACAAGTCATGCCGACGTTGCCGAGGTAACCATTGTCTCCTCTGACTCGGATCTTTCACCAGTAAAGAGAGTACGGCGGGCTGTACGGACGGTAAAGAGTTCCGTCCTTTTGCTCACTTGGGTCCTAACTTTCTTTTGAAGAAATAGCAAGACGACAGCAGACGTCAGACCCGGAGCACCGGCTCTGGAGACCTTTTAGCCGGCTTACCCAATGAGCCGGCCCCTCGAAAACAGCGCACTGAAGTACTTTCTTGTCTTGAACTTATTTTTCCTGTATGCTATCCTTGCAGCTTATCAGCGTTTAACAATGCTAACTTTTTTCAGGACTCGCCTCCTTCTTCCGGCGACTCAACTGCTTCAAAGTTGCCTCCCCTTATCATCAACCAGGGGTAAGTATTCTTATATCCCACTCTTTGTATTAATAGTCCATCCTTGCTCATTGATGTGTAATTTTAACTTTGCTTCACAGGGCTCAAGCCAAACGGAGGAAAACTGGCGGGTCAGCCGCCACTCCTGATGTTCCAGAGCCGGCAACTCCAAAGCCAAGCATCCCTGAAGCTCATGTTGAGCCTTCTGAAACCGCCAAAGATACTCATGAAGAAGCTCCTCAGCACAATGAGCCGGTAGATATGGATATCGAGGCTCCTGAGGCTCATCCAGACTCTGATCCTAAGCCACCCAGCCCCCAGCCAACAACTGAGAATGTGGCTTCCCATGAGGAAGTTACTGTTACTGGGGCGGCTTACAAATCTCCGGCTCCTTCCAAGACATTGTCAAAGCATACCAGCGAGGACGAGGCGGCTCATCTCAAGGAAGGACAAATGCAATTTGATCTTCCTAACCTCGAAAAGCTTACCGCCGAAGAGCTACACGCTGGCTATCTAAGTCGTATGTCTGCAAGCCGAGACATGGAGGCCAACTTGATTGGCATGATGAAGAAGAAATACGAGGTACTTCCTGTCCCTTGCCTCCTCATATATATATATTTATGCAGCCCCCAAGAGCCGGTTGACCTTTCAAAATGTCAGCTAGGTCTTCTGTAATTTGCAAACCTTTGAAAAATCCCCTTGTAGCCCCCAAGGTCCGGGTCATTATCTCAGTAATGAGTCGGCACTTAACCATGGATGAAGAGCCAAGTGTAGCCCCCAAGGGCCGGGTCATTATGCCAATAATGAGCCGACACTCAATCATAGATTAAGAGCCAAGTGTAGCCCCCAAGGGCCGGGTCATTATGCCAATAATGAGCCGGCTCTATAAGAAAGAGCTGAGATACATTAGCCCCCAAGTGTCAAGTAAATTGCTTGCAATCTGCTTGGGACTTGTAATAATTGTGCTAATCTTTAACAAAAATCAGTATGAGCCGGACCGGTGGCTTTAAAATTAACAACCTTGCTCTGTTATAACTTTCCCTGTGCAGGAATCTTTGAATGCTGCTGAGTCGGCCGTGTCAGACCTTAAGGAGAGTCTGGCCTTGCAACAGAAAGGCCGAGCAGAAACTGATGCCAAGTACCAGATCGCTTTGACTGAGCTGGATGTGATCAAGGCCGAGCTCAAAACCTTCAAGAAAGACGCCGAGTCAATCCAAGCCACCCTGTCCAAGCGCGATGAAGACGCAGAGGGCCGTCTCAAAACGGTCACTGGCAAGCTGAATAAGCTGAAAGGCCAGATATCTCGCATGATTGGAGCTGTGTTTGGTACGTATTCTTAACCTTTAATGTTCTAAAAAGAACTTCTCTAACACCTTTTCAGGCGGCTTAGAATATGTTGACTTTCTTGTAGGTGAACGCGCCAATTTTCAGATGACAGCCTGTTGAAGCTCAAAGCTTTGTACTCCCTTACTGAACAACTCTATGCCGGATCACTCTTCACCATAAAAGCAGTGATGACCGAGAAGGGCGTCCCAAAATTTATGAAGGGTGTGCTCGAAGTTCTCTCCACCACCCCGAAGCAAATTGAGGAGCTGAAGAGATCCGCCGCCCGTAAGGGCGCAATGGCTGCTTTGAGCCGGTCACTGGCTTACGCGCCCGAGCTCAACCCGGCCGAGATGATGGATGGATTTCCACAGCTGAAGGACGATGGATCGCAGTTCACCCAAGATGATTATGCCCGCTGTATGAAGGCGTCTCGGGTCTTGGCAAGCCGGCTGGCCGCAGAAGCTGATCTGTCGACCTACCAGGTGGCTTACACTGAAGAAAACAAATGAGTTCGAGGGCCCACCTTTGAAGAAAGAAGCCTAGTTCCTTAACGCCGTAAGCACCTCTTCGCTCCTGATGTTGACCCATCTCCAATCATGCACGATGAAGCCAGATTTGAGGCTTTAACCAACTGCAATTGGGATGTGGACAACCTCCAGATCCTGGAGACCGAAGACCCGGCGCAGGATGACCCGGCGACGAGTTAGGCGAAGAACTGACTTCATGTGAAGGTAACCCGGCCTTGTTTAATACGCCGGGTTATAATTTGCTGAGAAAACTTTGAAGTCCGCAGCTTTTGGGCTTTATGATAGCCTTGTAATAGCAGTAGAAAATATTTAACCGCTTGCTCTTGTGCCTTTGAAACACTGTTTAAACTTCTTTCACCCATATTCCGGCGACTTAACAAATTTGTCATGATATACAATCATCCGACCGCCTTGACTCGCCGGGCGGGTTATACTCCATTAGCAAGGCCAAGCCGGAATTACCCAAAACTTAGAGTCTTATCATGAGAGTACCTGCAAAAAACAAATAATTTATATATCTCTTGTCCTATAAGCCGGCTTTAAAGGCGCAGCAGGACAAGATAACTTGTGTTTTTTATGAAAAAAGTTTGTATTGCTTCCGAAGAAACTAGGCATAAAGACTGAAAACCTCTTAAGCCGGCTCTCACGTGACATAAATCCGTCGTTTAAACCTTAGCAAGTTCAGGGTCTTTAAAAGATTGACATTGCTAAGCGTACAAATGGGACACATAGCGGAGGGATTACGGCAGACAAGGCGAGTTTATCCTAGCTCACTGTAAGCCGACTCTCTCGTGACAAAAGTTGTCGTTTAAACTTTGACAAGTTCAGGGTCTTTGTGCTAGAATAACTTATAAAAGTTCAGGGTCTCTTATCAAGATTAACTGTCAAGAGTTCGGCGGGTCACATGGCGGAGTAGCAAGTTGCAAACAGGCAGGTTTAACTCGAACATGGCATATAAAGCCTGGCCAAGAGGGTATGAAAGCTAAACCCAGTGGGTTGGAAGCCCCCAAGTGACCTGATGAAGGATCAACTCCTTTGCACGAATTTTAGTGTGGAGAAAACGGCAGAGGCCCCTAATCATGGGGATGCCAACTTTATTATACCATAAAAGATGGTATATACAATGACAGGAATATGTACATTGATAAGAGCTGGACTGGCGGCTCAAGTATAATATGGCCGAAGGTGAGCAATATTCCACGGCCTCTTGGTCTCTTCACCAGAAGTGCGAGACTTGTCACTCTCCCGTATATCAATGAGATAATAGGAACCATTGTTGAGATTTCTGCTAATCACAAACGGTCCTTCCCAAGGACGTGATAACTTGTGCATATCTGACTGGTCTTGAATCAGCCGGAGTACTAAGTCACCTTCTTGAAACGTCCGGGTCTTGACCCTACGACTATGATAGCGACGCAGGTCTTGTTGATAAATCGCTGACCGAGCAGCTGCAAGATCCCGTTCTTCGTCCAAGGCATCCAAAGCATCCTGACGCGCTGCCTCATTATCAGCTTCCACATAAGCCGCCACTCTGGGCGAGTCATGACGAATATCACTGGGGAGAACAACCTCTGCGCCATAAACCATGAAAAAAGGCGTATAGCCAGTAGACCTGTTGGGGGTGGTTCTTATGCTCCAAAGAATAGACGGCAACTCCTCCACCCAACAACCCGACGTGCGCTCTAAAGGAACCATGAGCCGGGGTTTTATGCCTCTCAAAATTTCCTGGTTGGCCTGCTCAGCTTGACCATTAGACTGCGGGTGAGCCACAGAAGATACATCGAGGCGAATATGCTCCTCATCACAAAATTCCTTCATAGCCCCCTTAGACAGGTTTGTACCGTTATCAGTAATGATACTATGAGGATAACCAAACCGAAAGATCAGCTTTTTGATGAATTGAACTGCTATTGCTGCATCACATTTGCTAACCGGCTCAGCCTCAACCCACTTAGTGAACTTGTCAACCGCCACCAAGAGGTGGGTCTTTTTGTCTTTAGACCTCTTGAAGGGTCCCACCATATCAAGCCCCCAAACTGCAAACGGCCAAGTAATTGGGATCATCCGTAACTCTTGAGCCGGCACATGATCACGTCGTCCAAATTTCTGGCAGCCGTCACATTTACTGACCAAGTATTCTACATCTTTATGAGCCGTCAGCCAGTAAAAACCGTGCCGAAAAGCCTTAGCAACCAAAGATTTTGACCCGGCGTGATGACCACAATCACCGGCATGGATCTCATGTAAAATTTCCCAGCCCTCGTCAGGAGAAACACATCGCTGAAAGACGCCAGTCACGCTACGCATGTGTAACTCGTCATTGACAATAGTCATGGACTTAGACCGTCTTATGATCTGCCGTGCCAGCGTCTCATCTTGAGGTAACTCGCCGCGGGTTAGGTACGCCAGATAGGGCAACGTCCAATCAGGGATCGCGTGAAGAGCCGCCACCAGTTGTTCTTCCGGGTCAGGTATAGCCAAATCTTCCTCCGACGGTAATTTGACTGACGGGTGATGCAAAACGTCCAAGAATACATTAGGCGGCACCGGCTTACGCTGCGACCCCAGCCTTGACAATGCATCAGCCGCCTCATTTTTCCGCCGATCAATATGATCCACCTGATAACCCTTAAAATGGCCAGCAATAACATCAACCGCCTGGCGATAAGCCGCCATGTGAGGGTCCTTTGAGTCCCACGTGCCAGAGACTTGCTGAGCTACCAGGTCTGAGTCGCCAAGACATCTGACCCGGCTCAAATTCATCTCCTTGGCTACCCGGAGCCCATGAAGCAACGCTTCATATTCCGCTGCATTATTAGTGCCAGGAAACATTAGTCTCAAAACATAACCGAATTTGTCACCTCGCGGGGAAGTTATAACAACTCCGGCCCCCGAGCCTTCCAATTGCCTGGATCCATCAAAGTGAATCATCCAATAGGTATTGTCCGGCTTTTCCTCAGGTATTTGACACTCTATCCAGTCATTGATAAAATCCACCAGGGCTTGAGATTTGATAGCCGTCCGGCGCACATATTTCAGATTGAGAGGTCCAAGCTCAATTGCCCACTTAGCAATCCTTCCAGTGGCTTCTCTGTTTTGAATGATATCTCCCAAAGGAGCAGAACTAACCACTCTGATCGGGTGCCCAAGAAAATAATGCTTCAACTTGCGATTGGCCATGAACACCCCAAGCACCAGTTTTTCCAATGTGGATATCGTTGCTTAGACTCCGTCAAGACCTCACTGGCATAATAAACCGGCCGCTGAACCGGGTACTCTTTGCCTGCCTTCTTACGCTCGACCACAACTGCAGCACTGACAGCCCTGTTATTAGCCGCCACATATAAGAGCAGAGGCTCCTTTTCCACGGGAGCGGCCAAAACGGGCGGCTCAGCCAACTGCTTTTTGAGTGCCTCAAACGCCTCATTAGCCGCATCACTCCAGACGAAATCGTCTGTCTTCTTCATCATCTGATACAGAGGAATAGCTTTCTCACCCAGGCGGCTTATGAACCGGCTCAGTGCAGCAATACGACCCGCCAGGCGCTGAACATCATTAATACACGCTGGCTTAGACAAAGAAGTGATGGACTTTATCTTGTCCGGGTTAGCCTCAATGCCACGCTCAGAGACCAAAAATCCCAAGAGCTTGCCTGCAGGTACTCCGAACACACATTTTGCCGGGTTAAGCATCATTTTGTAAGCCCGCAAATTGTCAAAAGTTTCTTTCAAATCAGCCAGCAGAGTCTCCTTCTTCCTGGACTTGACCACAATATGATCCACATAAGCATGAACATTGCGCCCAATTTGACCATGAAGACAGTTCTGCACACAACGCTGGTAAGTCGCCTGGGCACTCTTGAGTCCGAAAGGCATAGACACATAGCAGAAAGCTCCAAAAGGCGCAATGAAAGGCGTCTTCTCTTGGTGTTTGACTGCCATCTTGATCTGATGATAACCTGAATAAGCATCCAGGAAGCATAGACTCTCACAATCCGCCGTTGCATCAATGATTTGATCGATACGGGGGAGAGCAAACGGGTCAACCGAACACGCCTTGTTAAGATCTGTATAATCCACACACATGCGCCACGTGCCGTTCTTCGTGAGTACCAACACCGGGTTAGCTAACCATTCCGGGTGAAAAACTTCAACGATGAACTCTGCTGCCAAGAGCCGGGCCACCTCTTCCCCAATAGCCTTACACCTCTCCTCATTGAATCGACGGAGGAACTGTTTGAGCGGTTTAAACTTAGGATCCACATTAAGGTGGTGCTCAGCGAATTCTCTCGGTACACCCGGCATGTCAGAAGGCTTCCATGCAAAGATGTCCCGATTCTCAGGGATGAATTCGATGAGCGCGCTTTCCTATTTGGGATCCATATTAGCCCCAATAGTGAACTGCTGTGATGAGTCGCCAGGAGTGAAATCCACTAGCTTGGTATCTTCTGCCACAAACTTGAGGGGCGGCTCAGATTCCGTGCTAGGCTTCTTTAGCGGGGTCATATCTGTCGGGTCAACATTCTCCTTATAAAACTTGAGCTCCGCCTCAGCACAACTCGACTCTGCATATGCCGCATCGCCTTCCTCGCACTCAAGAGCAATCTTTCGATCACCATGCACGGTAATCGTCCCCTTTAACCCGGGCATCTTGAGCTGCAAGTAAACATAACAAGGCCTAGCCATGAACTTGGCATAAGCCGGCCGCCCAAATAACGCGTGGTACGGGCTTTTGATCTTGACCACCTCAAACCATAAGGTCTCCACCCTGTAGTTAAATTCATCCCCAAAGGCTACTTCCAAGGAAATCTTTCCAACTGGATAAGCCGACTTTCCGGGCACCACGCCGTGAAAAACCGTTGAAGAGGGTTTAAGATCCTTGTCACGCAAATTCATCCGGCGGAATGTATCATAGTACAGGATGTTGATGCTGCTGCCACCGTCCATAAGCACCTTGGTGAACACGTAGCCTCCAACTTGGGGAGCCACTACCAAAGCCAACTACCCCGGGTTATCAACACGCGGCGGGTGATCCCTCCTGCTCCAGGTTATGTCATACTCGGACCACCTCAAATTTTGCGGGAGAGCCGGCATGACCGCATTTACCGCCCGTTTGCGTACCTTCTGATCTCGCTTGTCGAGGCTAGTCGTGAAAACATGATACTGACCTCCACTAAGCTGTTTTGGGTTACTCTGATACCCGGACTGGTTGTTTTGTTGCTGACCTACACTGCCAGACTGTTGATTATTACCCCCATGGTTTCCTTGGCCTTGATAGCCAGAACCTAAGCCGGCTGAACCAAAGCCAGGCCTAGGAGGACCGGATCCTGACCCGCCGGACGGTCCACCGCCGCCACCTTGATGCTGGTTAATGCTGTAATTTCGGAACTCCCGCATGACCCAACAATCCCTCCAAGCATGAGTGGATGGCTTATCGGGAAGACTATGTTTCGGGCAAGGAGCATTCAACATCGCCTCCATGTTGACAGGCTTGTTTTTACCGAAAGGCGGCTTACCATTGCCCTTTCCACGGTTTCCTCCAGCACTAGTGTTGGCCACCAAATCTGACCCGCCGTCCGGGTGCTTCTGCTTTCCACCATTGCCGTTATTATTTCCTCCCCCGTCCTGCTGTTGATTCTTGCCATTGTTATTCTTCTTACCCTTGGCCGATTTCTCCTCATCGGAGCTAGGGTCCTTCGTACTATCAGAATCTGCATACTTAGTGAGAGCCGCCATGAAATCCCCCATGTCTTGGCATGAGCGTTTGAGCCGACCAAGCTTCTGCTTCAGAGGCAAAAAGTGGCAATTCTTCTCCAGAATCAGAACCGCTTGAGCCGCCGTGATGTTATCAGAAGAGTGGATAATGGTTGAAACCCGCCGGACCCAATGATGGGCCGACTCATCCTCCCGCTGCACGCAATGATCCAAATCCACGATGTGTTGGGGAACGTAGTAATAATTCAAAAAAATTCCTACGTGTCACCAAGATCAATCTAGGAGATGCTAGCAACGAGAGAGAGGGAGTGCATCTTCATACCCTTGAAGATCGCTAAGCGGAAGCGTTGCAAAGAACGAGGTTGATGGAGTCGTACTCGCGGCGATTCAAATCGCGGAAGATCCGATCCAAGCGCCGAACGGACGGCGCCTCCGCATTCAACACACGTACAGCCTGGGGACGTCTCCTCCTTCTTGATCTAGCAAGGGGGGAGGAGAAGTTGAGGGAGAGCTCCGGCAGCACGACGGTGTGGTGGCGGTGGAGCTCGTGGTTCTCCGGCAGAGCTTCGCTAAGCACTACGGAGGAGGAGGAGGTGTAGGAGGGGGGAGGGCTGCGCCAGGGGCAAGGGGTGCGGCTGCCCTCCCACCCCCCCTCTATTTATAGGCTAAAGGGGAGAGGGGGCCGGCCCCCCTAGATCCATCTAGAGGGGGGGGGGGGGCGGCAAAGGGGGGGAGCTTGCCCCCCAAGTTGGTGGGAGGCGCCCCCACCCCCTAGGGTTCCCAACCCTAGGCGCCTTGGGCCCTTGGGGGGGCGCACCAGCCCACTAGGGGGCTGGTTCCCACCCATATTCAGCCCATGCGGTCCTCCGAGGCAGGTGGCCCCTCCCGATGGACCCCCGGAACCCTTTCGGTGGTCCCGGTACAATACCGATAAACCCCGAAACCTTTCTGGTGACTGAAACTGGACTTCCCATATATAAATCTTCACCTCCGGACCATTCCGGAACTCCTCATGATGTCCGGGATCTCATCCGGGACTCCGAACAACTTTCGGTAACCACATACAATTCCCACTACAACTCTAGCGTTACCTAACCTTAAGTGTGTAGACCCTACGGGTTCGGGAACGAGGCAGACATGACCGAGACACCTCTCTGGCCAATAACCAATAGCGGGATCTGGATACCCATATTGGCTCCCACATGTTCCAAGATGATCTCATCGGATGAACCACGATGTCGGGGATTCAATTAATCCCGTATACAATTCCCTTTGTCCATCGGTATGTTACTTGCCCGAGATTCGATCGTCGGTATCCCTATACCTTGTTCAATCTCGTTACCGGCAAGTCTCTTTACTCGTTCCGTAACACATGATCCCGTGACTAACTCCTTAGTCACATTGAGCTCATTATGATGATGTATTACCGAGTGGGCCCAGAGATACCTCTCCGTCACACGGAGTGACAAATCCCAGTCTCGATTCGTGCCAACCCAACAGACACTTTCGGAGATACCTGTAGTGCACCTTTATAGTCACCCAGTTACGTTGTGACGTTTGATACACCCAAAGCATTCTTACGGTATCCGAGAGTTGCACAATCTCATGGTCTAAGGAAATGATACTTAACATTAGAAAAGCTCTAGCAGACGAACTACACGATCTTGTGCTATGCTTAGGATTGGGTCTTGTCCATCACATCATTCTCCTAATGATGTGATCCCGTTATCAACGACATCCAATGTCCATGGTCAGGAAACCATGACCATCTATTGATCAACGAGCTAGTCAACTAGAGGCTCACTAGGGACATGGTGTGGTCTATGTATTCACACATGTATTACGGTTTCCGGTTAATACAATTATAGCATGAACAATAGACAATTATCATGAACAAGGAAATATAATAATAACCATTTTATTATTGCCTCTAGGGCATATTTCCAACAGTCTCCCACTTGCACTAGAGGCAATAATCTAGTTACATTGTGATGAATCGAACACCCATAGAGTTCTGGTGCTGATCATGTTTCGCTCGTGGAAGAGGTTTAGTCAACGGATCTGCGACATTCAGATCCGTATGTACTTTACAAATATCTATATCTCCATCCTGAATGTAACCACGAATGGAGTTGAAGCGGCGCTTGATGTGCTTGGTCTGCTTGTGAAACTTGGGCTCCTTGGCAATGGCAATAGCTCCAGTGTTGTCACAGAAGAGAGTCATCAGGCCCGACGCTTTGGGAATCACTCCTAGGTCGGTGATGAACTCCTTCATCCAGACTCCTTCCTGCGCTGCTTCCGAAGCAGCTATGTACTCCGCTTCACATGTAGATGCCGCCACGACGCTTTGCTTGCAACTGCACCAGCTGACTGCCCCACCATTCAAAATATACACGTATCCGGTTTGTGACTTGGAGTCATCCGGATCCGTGTCGAAGCTAGCATCGACGTAACCCTTTACGACGAGCTCTTCGGCACCTCCATAAACGAGAAACATATCCTTAGTCCTTTTTAGATACTTAAGGATATTCTTGACCGCTGTCTAGTGTTCCATTCTGGGATCACTTTGGTACCTCCCTACCAAACTTATGGCAAGGTTCACATCAGGTCTGGTACACAGCATGGCATACATAATAGAGCCTATGGCTGAGGCATAGGGGATGACACTCATCTTTTCTCTATCTTCTGCCGAGGTCGGGCATTGAGCTGTGCTCAATATCACACCTTGCAATACAGGCAAGAACCCCTTCTTAGACTGATCCATATTGAACTTCTTCAATATCTTGTCAAGGTATGTGCTTTGTGAAAGACCAATGAGGCGTCTCGATCTATCTCTATAGATCTTGATGCCTAATATGTAAGCAGCTTCTCCAAGGTCCTTCATTGAAAAACACTTATTCAAGTAGGCCTTTATGCTTTCCAAAAGTTCTATATCATTTCCCATCAACAATATGTCATCCACATATAAAATGAGAAATGCTACAGAGCTCCCACTCACTTTCTTGTAAATACAGGCTTCTCCATAAATCTGTATAAACCCAAACGCTTTGATCACCTCATCAAAGCGAATGTTCCAACTCCGAGATGCTTGCACCAGCCCATAGATGGAGCGCTGGAGCTTGCATACCTTGTCAGCATTCTTAGGATCGACAAAACCTTCCGGCTGCATACAATTCTTCCTTAAGGAAACCGTTAAGGAATGCCGTTTTGACGTCCATTTGCCAGATCTCATAATCATAAAATGCGGCAACTGCTAACATGATTCGGACGAACTTCAGCATCGCTACGGGTGAGAAAGTCTCATCGTAGTCAACTCCTTGAACTTGTCGATAACCCTTAGCGACAAGCCGAGCCTTATAGACGGTCACATTACCATCCGCGTCAGTCTTCTTCTTAAAGATCCATTTATTTTCTATGGCTTGCCGATCAACGGGCAAGTCCACCAAAGTCCATACTTTGTTCTCATACATGGATCCTATCTCGGATTTCATGGCTTCAAGCCATTTGTTGGAATCCGGGCCCGCCATGGCTTCTTCATAGTTCGAAGGTTCACCGTTGTCTAACAACATGATTTCCAGGACAGGGTTGCCGTACCACTCTGGTGCAGAACGTGTCCTCGTGGACCTACGAAGTTCAGCAGTAACTTGATCCGAAGTTTTATGATCATCATCATTAACTTCCTCTCTAGTCGGTGCAGGCACCACAAAAACATTTTCCTGCGCTGCGCTACTCTCCGGTTCGAGAGGGGGTACAATTACCTCATCAAGTTCTACTTTCCTCCCACTTACTTCTTTCGAGAGAAACTCTTTCTCTAGAAAGGATCCATTCTTGACAACAAAGATCTTGCCTTCGGATCTGAGGTAGAAGGTATACCCAATAGTTTCCTTAGGGTATCCTATGAAGACGCACTTTTCCGATTTGGGTTCGAGCTTTTCAGGTTGAAGTTTCTTGACATAAGCATCGCATCCCCAAACTTTCAGAAACGACAGCTTAGGTTTCTTCCCAAACCATAATTCATACGGTGTCGTCTCAACGGATTTAGACGGTGCCCTATTTAAAGTGAATGTAGCAGTCTCTAATGCATATCCCCAAAATGATAGCGGTAAATCAGTAAGAGACATCATAGATCGCACCATATCCAATAGAGTGCGATTACGACGTTCGGACACACCATTACGCTGAGGTGTGCCAGGCGGCGTGAGTTGTGAAACAATTCCACATTTCCTTAAGTGCGTGCCAAACTCATGACTCAAATATTCTCCTCCACGATCAGATCGTAAGAACTTTATTTTCTTGTCACGTTGATTCTCTATCTCACTCTGAAATTCCTTGAATTTTTCAAAGGTCTCAGACTTGTGTTTCATTAAGTAGACATACCCATATCTGCTTAAGTCATCAGTGAGGGTGAGAACATAACGATTGCCACCGCGAGCCTCAACGCTCATTGGACCGCATACATCGGTATGTATTATTTCCAACAAGTTGGTTGCTCGCTCCATTGTTCCGGAGAACGGAGTCTTAGTCATCTTGCCCATGAGGCATGGTTCGCACGTGTCAAATGATTCATAATCAAGAGACTCCAAAAGTCCATCTGCATGGAGTTTCTTCATGCGTTTGACACCAATATGACCAAGGCGGCAGTGCCACAAGTATGTGGGACTATTATTATCAACCTTACATCGTTTGGTATTCACACTATGAATATGTGTAACATCACGTTCGAGATTCAATAAAAATAAACCATTGACCAGCGGGGCATGACCATAAAACATATCTCTCATATAAATAGAACAACCATTATCCTCGGATTTGAATGAGTAGCCATCTCGCATCAAACGAGATCCAGATATAATGTTCATGCTCAAAGCTGGTACTAAATAACAATTATTGAGGTTTAAAACTAATCCCGAAGGTAGATGTAGAGGTAGCGTGCCGACGGCGATCACATCGACCTTGGAACCATTCCCGACGCGCATCGTCACCTCGTCCTTCGCCAGTCTCCGCTTATTCCGTAGATTCTGTTTTGAGTTACAAATGTGAGCAACCGCACCGGTATCAAATACCCAGGAGCTACTACGAGCGCTGGTAAGGTACACATCAATAACATGTATATCATATATACCTTTGACGTTGCCGGCCTTCTTATCCACTAAGTACTTGGGGCAATTCCGCTTCCAGTGATCGGTTCCCTTGCAATAAAAGCACTCAGTCTTAGGCTTGGGTCCATTCTTGGGCTTCTTCCCGGCAACTGATTTACCGGGCGTGGCAACTGCTTTGCCGTCCTTCTTGAAGTTCTTCTTACCCTTGCCTTTCTTGAAACTGGTGGTCTTATTCACCATCAACACTTGATGTTCCTTTTTGATCTCCACCTCCGCTGATTTCAGCATCGAATATAACTCAGGAATGGACTTCTCCATCCCTTGCATATTGAAGTTCATCACAAAGCTCTTGTAGCTAGGTGGAAGCAACTGGAGGATTCTGTCAATAACCGAGTCATCCGGAAGATTAACTCCCAGCTGAGACAAGCGGTTGTGCAACCCAGACATTTTGAGTATGTGCTATCTGACAGAACTATTTTCCTCCATCTTACAACTGAAGAACTTGTCGGAGACTTCATATCTCTCGACCCGGGCATGAGCTTGGAAAACCATTCTCAGCTCTTGGAACATCTCATATGCTCCATGTTGCTCAAAACGCTTTTGGAGCCCCTGTTCTAAGCTGTAAAGCATGCCGCACTGAACCAGGGAGTAATCATCACTACGCGACTGCCAGGCGTTCATAACGTCTTGAGTTGCTGGGAAAATGGGTGCGTCACCTAGCGGTGCATCAAGGACATATGCTTTCTTGGAAGCTATGAGGATGATCCTCAAGTTACGGACCCAGTCCGTATAGTTGCTTCCATCGTCTTTCAGCTTAGTTTTCTCTAGGAACGCGTTGAAGTTGAGGGCAACATTAGCGTGGGCCATTGGATCTACAAGATAGATTGTAAAGACAATTTTAGACTAAGTTCATGATAATTGAGTTCATCTAATCAAATTATTTAATGAACTCCCACTCAGATAGACATCCCTCTAGTCATCTAAGTGATACATGATCCATATCGACTAGGCCGTGTCCGATCATCACGTGAGACGGACTAGTCATCAATGGTGAACATCTCCATGTTGATCGCATCTACTATACGACTCATGTTCGACCTTTCGGTCTCTCGTGTTCCAAGGCCATGTCTGTACATGCTAGGCTCGTCAAGTCAACCTAAGTGTTTCGCGTGTGTAAATCTGGCTTACACCCGTTGTATGCGAACGTTAGAATCTATCACACCCGATCATCACGTGGTGCTTCGAAACAACGATCCTTCGCAACGGTGCACACTTAGGGGGAACACATTTCTTGAAATTTTAGTGAGGGATCATCTTATTTATGCTACCGTCGTTCTAAGCAAATAAGATGTAAAAACATGATAAACATCACATGCAAATCATAAAGTGACATGATATGGCCAATATCATCTTGCGCCTTTGATCTCCATCTTCGGGGCGCGGCATGATCACCATCGTCACCGGCACGACACCATAATCTCCATCATCATGATCTCCATCATCGTGTCTTCATGAAGTTGTCTCGCCAACTATTACTTCTACTACTATGGCTAACGGTTAGCAATAAAGTAAAGTAATTGCATGGCGTTTTTGATTGACACGCAAGTCATACAATAAATTAAGACAACTCCTATGGCTCCTGCCGGTTGTCATACTCATCGACATGCAAGTTGTGATTCCTATTACAAGAACATGATCAATCTCATACATCACATATATTTCATCACATCCTTTTGGCCATATCACATCACATAGCATACCCTGCAAAAACAAGTTAGACGTCCTCTAATTGTTGTTGCTAGTTTTACGTGGCTGCTATGGGTTTCTAGCAAGAACGTTTCTTACCTACGCAAAAGCCACAACGGTGATATGCCAATTGCTATTTACCCTTCATAAGGACCCTCTTCATCGAATCCGATCTGACTAAAGTGGGAGAGACAGACACCCGCTAGCCACCTTATGCAACAAGTGCATGTCAGGCGGTGGAACCAGTCTCACGTAAGCGTACGTGTAAAGTCGGTCCGGGCCGCTTCATCCCACAATGCCACCGAATCAAGATAGGACTAGTAACGGCAAGCAAATTGACCAAATCATCGCCCACAACTACTTGTGTTCTACTCGTGCATAGAATCTACGCATAGACCTAGCTCTGATGCCACTGTTGGGGAACGTAGTAATAATTCAAAAAATTTCCTACGTGTCACCAAGATCAATCTAGGAGATGCTAGCAACGAGAGAGAGGGAGTGCATCTTCATACCCTTGAAGATCGCTAAGCGGAAGCGTTGCAAAGAACGCGGTTGATGGAGTCGTACTCGCGGCGATTCAAATCGCGGAAGATCCGATCCAAGCGCCGAACGGACGGCGCCTCCGCGTTCAACACACGTACAGCCCGGGGACGTCTCCTCCTTCTTGATCCAGCAAGGGGGGAGGAGAAGTTGAGGGAGAGCTCCGGCAGCACAACGGCGTGGTGGCGGTGGAGCTCGTGGTTCTCCGGCAGAGCTTCGCTAAGCACTACGGAGGAGGAGGAGGTGTAGGAGGGGGGAGGGCTGCGCCAGGGGCAAGGGGTGCGGCTGCCCTCCCACCCCCCTCTATTTATAGGCTGAAGGGGAGAGGGGGCCGGCCCCCCTAGATCCATCTAGAGGGGGGGGGGCAAGGGGGGGAGCTTGCCCCCCAAGTTGGTGGGAGGCGCCCCCACCCCCTAGGGTTCCCAACTCTAGGCGCCTTGGGCCCTTGGGGGGCGCACTAGCCCACTAGGGGGCTGGTTCCCACCCATATTCAGCCCACGCGGTCCTCCAAGGCAGGTGGCCCCTTCCGGTGGACCCCCGGAACCCTTTCGGTGGTCCCGGTACAATACCGATAAACCCCGAAACCTTTCCGGTGACTGAAACTGGACTTCCCATATATAAATCTTCACCTCCGGACCATTCCGGAACTCCTCGTGACGTCCGGGATCTCATCCGGGACTCCGAACAACTTTCGGTAACCACATACAATTCCCATGACAACTCTAGCGTCACCTAACCTTAAGTGTGTAGACCCTACGGGTTCGGGAACCATGCAGACATGACCGAGACACCTCTCCGGCCAATAACCAATAGCGGGATCTGGATACCCATATTGGCTCCCACATGTTCCACGATGATCTCATCGGATGAACCACGATGTCGGGGATTCAATTAATCCCGTATACAATTCCCTTTGTCCATCGGTATGTTACTTGCCCGAGATTCGATCGTCGGTATCCCTATACCTTGTTCAATCTCGTTACCGGCAAGTCTCTTTACTCGTTCCGTAACACATGATCCCGTGACTAACTCCTTAGTCACATTGAGCTCATTATGATGATGTATTACTGAGTGGGCCCAGAGATACCTCTCCGTCACACGGAGTGACAAATCCCAGTCTCGATTCGTGCCAACCCAACAGACACTTTCGGAGATACCTGTAGTGCACCTTTATAGTCACCCAGTTACGTTGTGAAGTTTGATACACCCAAAGCATTCCTACGGTATCCGGGAGTTGCACAATCTCATGGTCTAAGGAAATGATACTTGACATTAGAAAAGCTCTAGCAGACGAACTACACGATCTTGTGCTATGCTTAGGATTGGGTCTTGTCCATCACATCATTCTCCTAATGATGTGATCCCGTTATCAACGACATCCAATGTCCATGGTCAGGAAACCATGACCATCTATTGATCAACGAGCTAGTCAACTAGAGGCTCACTAGGGACATGGTGTGGTCTATGTATTCACACATGTATTACGGTTTCCGGTTAATACAATTATAGCATGAACAATAGACAATTATCATGAACAAGGAAATATAATAATAACCATTTTATTATTGCCTCTAGGGCATATTTCCAACACGATGGTCATGGGCTGCTTGCACGTTCCTTGATTTTTTTTGATGAACTTCGCCTTTAACTCGGCCCAGGAATTAACGATATTGGGTGGCAAACCCTTCAACCACGTACGTGCCGGCCCTTCCAACATCATGATGAAATACTTGGCACAAACTGCATCACTGACATCTAACATCTCCATGGCTAGTTCATAACTCTCGATCCAAGCTTCCGGGGGTAAATCAGCAGTGTAATTGGGCACCTTGCGGGGACCCTTGAAGTCCTTAGGCAGGCGCTCGTTTCGTAAAGCCGGCACTAAGCACGGCACTCCCACAGCCCTGGAGGTTACCCCAGCTCCTACTGAAACAGAAGGTGCTACTGTGGGTTCTTGATAACCGCGGCAGCTGCCAACGCTGCCGCCTCTCACTGCGCCCTCGCCCGATCCACCAACGCCTGAGCATCAAGAGCCGGCTGATCATCTCGCACCGGGTTTCGACGTCGCTCACTGCTAGAGATCGCAGGCGACTCTAAGCGCCGGCTGTAGCTGCGGCTCGGGATGGGGGTTGAGTGCACGCGACTCCGGCTGTAAGTATACTTCTCCTGCTATGCCACTGCTGTCTGTAAATATCCAATGGCGTTCCGCACTTCCTCCGCATAAGGCGTCCCGTCAGGGATGGGGATCGTGCCGAGTCTGACCGCCGCTGCCACCATGTTCTCCGCCGGGTTAGAATAATGCCCGGGCGGTGTTGGAAAAGACTGCGGCGGGGTCTGGTTCCTGCGAGGCGGGTCTGGCTGCTGATGCTGAACCGCCGCCCTGCTCCCAGGTACTTCCGCCGTCCGGGTTACGGTCAGAGGTGCATTCCGTCCCGTCCCTGGCGTGTTAAAAAGATTTCTGGCCTCATATTGATCCGGCAGACGGGATTGATGCCTCATCCGGTGAACCGCCGCTGCGGTCTGCTGCTCTAGTTCAAGGCGAAAAGCTTCCGCCCTAAGGCGCTCCGACTCAGTATCCTTCTGAGCCTTCAGTGCATTGATTTCCTCTTGGACACCAGCCATCTGGTCCTTTAACCTCGCGATCTCCGTGTTACGGGCTGCTTGGTTTTCGACCGTGATCTCGGTTCCCATTAGAGTCGTAAGCTCATTCATTAAGTCCAGCAAAACTTGAGTCGGCGGCCTGCCAGATCCAGACCCGGACGCACCAGCAACCGTGCTACTAGGGGCTGGTGCCGATCCTGCCATGAAGACAGCGGTGCGGCTCGGCGGCTCATAGTATATCGGCTCATGGTACTCCGGCTCAGGGTAACCCTCGAAACAGCCCCCAAGCCCGCCATTGTGAAGCTGGTAGATTGATTCTACCTCTCCGCTCGAGGATCCATCCTCTGAGTAGATGAGAGTTTCCTCCCGCGACATGGAACCTTCAAGCTCCGTGCCTTGGGTGAAGCCGACGAAAACGGGCTTCCGACCCGGGTTAATTCGGGCGGGTTGCGCGCGTCGGGCCGGCTCGACGAGGTCGGTGCAGATGTCCGGCCCGGGCTTAGGTCCGCCGATCTTGCCGATGAAAATGTGAATTCCGCCGAAGGGGACCCGGTGCCCGTACTCGATTGAGTCGGCCTCGGGGCCCCAGTCAGCGTCGTCGATGTAGAGCTTGCCGTGACGACTCTTGGTCATCCTGCCAACGGCGTATCCCTCGATCCTTGGGAGAGAGCCCTTCGAGAACTCCACACCACCGAGCATCAGCCCCACGGTGGGCGCCACCTGTCGTGGTTTTGTCACGGCAGATGCCCTGGTGAAAGGACTTAGGTTCGAGGCCATCGCTAAGGCGGTGAGCTCGAAGGGGTTGATCGGAATCGAGAAACAAGGGTTTACCCAGGTTCGGCCCCTCGGAAAGAGGTAAAGGCCTACGTCCTGCTTTGTGTGGAATTGATTGGGTATCGATTACAAGGGAGCGAGTTCTCTTGACCTAGCTATCGATCAGTTGTGTCGTGGCCTAAGCCGCCCAGGCAACCCGCCTTTATATACACAGGTCAAAGCCCTGGGCTTACAAGAGTCCGGGCTGGGTTATACTTAATAACCGACCTCGCCTCTAACTACACATGCCTTGTCTAACAAGCCGCCACCGGCGGCTTACGCCACCGGGTTACATCTCGTCTTCTGGCTCTGGGCCTCCAGGCCCATTGAGTGAGCCTGCACCAAACCTTGTCATAAGCCGCCAACCGCATGACCCGGCCCCACCTGGGCGGGTCTCACCACGGGGTTATATCCCCAACAGCAACACCACACCAATGAGCCTCCAGACACTCCTTCGGCACTCATCAACTCTCCTCGTGCCCACCATCAGCTTGAGCCACTCCAGCAGATGCACCTGCAGGTCATCCATGTTGTAGTCGATTAACATACATTCCAGCAGCCGACAGGGTGACACGTAGGAAAACAAATAGAAGTTGGAAAGGTAACATAAGTGATTTTATGTTTAGACAAACTGAGACGGCAGAATATTACAACTGAACTAAATTTTCTCTTCTAGCAGATGCAACATTGATGTTAAAAAAATGGACACTAGTATATACCCCTGACAGTAGAATATATACTCACCTCATTAGCTGGCTGACAATAATCAACAGGATCCCTCCTAGCCACTGCTTCCAATGACACCACGTCAAAATTCTAGATATCACTCATCTCGTTTAATAGACCTGTGTTGGCAGATTCCTGGGCCACATGCCTGAAACAACAGTAGAATGAAAATTAAGCAATCCTACAAAGCTAACTTTTCTATGCTTAAAGAATAAAATATTTAACATTTAAAATTTTCATGGAGAAAGCATAAAAAACAATATTTTCATAGAAACCTCAAACTACATACGTACTAGTATATAATCTTTTATATGTACTGAAATAGAAAACTAAAACAAGGAATGGCGCTGGTACGTTCAATCTATCATAAAGTGTAACACCAAAATATATTGCATCTATACAAGACAATTTTCTATAGAGCCGCACGCCCGTACCAAGGTAGGTGTGATAGCTTAAGTGAATAGTGGCAGACTGAGTTGTCGTTAAGGGTCCATTTGGCACCACAGTTGCCAACCTAGTATTATCTAAGAAATGCTTGATTTCGAGTGCACAATTCCCTGCCTACACACCGACAGTAGATGTGCTTGGCAACAAGTTGTTCCTGTATTTGATTCACCTCTATAAACTATATTTCTTCTTCAGGTGATACTTGCAGCATCTGATGACAAAAATTCACGAACATGAGTACACTTTGCAACAAGAAAATTCTTGACTGTATTTAACTGCTACTCCCTCTGTACCTAAATACTTGGTAGTTGGGGAGAACTAGAATAGTTCTAGTTCTCCCCAACTACCAAGTATATTCTAGTTCTCCCTAACTACCAAGTATATTCTAGTTCTCCCCAACTACCAAGTATTTAGGTACAGAGGGAGTATTATTTACAGACTTCCTGCATCAGATCTGACATACTGATATGCTAGCCATTACTAAAATTTAAATTAATTCCTGTTACCACCTCAAGGCCATTTTTGGAACAAGGATGGAGACAAAATTTATGAGTCTTTAACAAGGACTCTCTCTTTTCACTCTCTCCTACCAGCAATCAACAGACCCAACATACACCACATCCAGCACACATGCACACATCATTCAGAGCACACATACAACATCCAGCCCACAAAGCATCATTCAGCGCACACACAATACATCCAGCACACCCCTATCATCCAACGAGCAAAAGTTAGGGAAGGGAGGGACTGAGGTACCTCTGTGATGGAGGGAAGGCGAAACAGGGCGTCGGCGTTGCGTCCGTAGAGAAGGTGTGCTCAGGGAGGGACACGAGCAGCGGGCTGGCTTCGGTGGCGAACTGGCGATGTAGGGGTCGGGGTAGGGGGGCATCCCGGGGCGGTAGTGGCGAAGCCGCACTCATCGGCAGGAGGTGCATCTCGGGGCAACAGACAGCGCGATACCGGGAGAGGTGGACTCTTTACGCTCGACGGCAGGAGGAGAAGGTCGCGGCGGAGGGTATCAAGGTCTAGGGAGATCCGGATCCACGGATCCGAGGAGAGGATGGACTGCGGTCGCTGGAGATCGCACTGGCAGCGGCGGCGGCGGCGGCGGCGAGAAACCCTAGCGACTGGCGGCTTCGGTGTGTGTGGGGAGGGGGGATGGGAGGATTTGGACTCTGGGGGCGTGGATAAGGTGGGAACGAGACGTGAACTTGGCCCGAAAATTTGGCACTACGCGCCCTTATCATTCACTGTTGACAAATTTGGCCCAAAAATTTGGAGCCAACATGCGCCAAACGAAATAAAGAGCGCACAGGCGACCAAAAAAAACATTCACTGTTGACTAATTGCGCGGGAGGCCATCAAGGTGCAAAAAAAAGGTGGCTACAGTGCGCCGCATTTTTTGATTTTCTAAGGATTGGTGGCATCTACGTGGCACAAACCTTTCTAACTTTTTATTTAATGTAATTTAAATTTGAATTACGTATCTCCGTTCTCAAATAAAGGTCTATAAAATCAAACAAAAATCTAGTTTAAGTATTCATGTATATTTGTAGCTTATATCCAACAAATATATGAAAGAATGAGTTACATGTGCTACGTGGGCCCATCGCTTAGCGTCCGTCGGCCATGTTTGGTGGGCCCGTTAGTTGGTCCCACATGTCTTATGTGGGTCCCACCAATCAATTGCATTCGCAACACAGTGTGTGGGCCCACCCGTTAGTGTAGTTATATTATGTGTCTGACAAACAAAATTTACACTTATACATGACATGTAATCAAATATGATGAGGTGTGTATCCAGTCACCTCTATTAACCCCTATGACCTTATTAATTTGGTCATGCAGGACCTGAAATAAGCACACAGATGATGTTGGATATTCTTATGACCATTAGGTGCAATGGAATTATGACTTTCTTAGTTGAAATGGTCATAACGTCATGGAGTTTGGACCTTCTTCGACACCCCTTGACCATTTTGTAAATTTTAGTCATAGATCTATGACCTATTTGACCCTGGTCAATATTTTTTGTCATTAATTGACAAGTTTCTTTTAGTGAAGAAGATGTAAGGAAAGAGATGGCAGCTAGGTCACCGACGTGGAACCACTTCATCAAGCTGAAGGATAGTAATAAGATGGTGAGGGCTGGTAAATGCAAATATTGCTCGCGCGAAATCAAGACTGAATCAAGGGGACATGGCACATCAGCCTTGAAGAGGCACTTCGATGTGTGCAAGCGCAATCCTCACAAGTTCATCAAAGACCCGAAGCAAGGTACATTGCAAGCAATTAATGGGGAAGGAATTGGGACTTGGAAGTATGATGCGGAAGCTCTTAAGGAAGCTTTTACTGAGATGATTATTGATGATGAGCTCCCTTTTTGTTTTGGTGAGAAGGCAGGCTTTAGGAAGTTTATGTCGAAAGCCTGCCCACGTTTCACTCCTCCATCTAGAAGAACTTGCACTCGAGATGTTGTTTGTCGTTTCTTCAAAGAGAAGTTGAAGCTCGAGGCATTTTTCCAAAGTTCTTCTCAAAGAGTTTGTCTTACAACAGATTGTTGGACTTCTCAGCAACTAGATGGATATATGACTGTGACAGCGAGTTTCATTGATGCAAATTGGAAGCTGCACAAGAAAGTCATCAATTTCTTCCTGGTTAAGGGGCACAAGGGTGAAGATATTGGAAAAAACTTGGTCAAATGCATGGCTGAATGGGGTATAGATAGAGTAATGACTGTAACTGTTGATAATGCAAGTGCAAATGATGGTGGTATTGGTTACTTGAGAAGGCAGCTGAATAAAGCATCTAGCAACATAGCAAATGGTAAGTATATGCACATGAGGTGCGCTGCACACATTCTTAACCTCATTGTGCAAGATGGCTTGAAGGAAGTCGACCTCTCAATACATCGTGTGAGAGCTGCTGTTAGATACATTAGAAAATGGTGGATCAAGGTTGGTCAAGTTCAAGGAACTTGTTGTGGAAGAGAAGGTGGACATCAAAGTATTTCTCAAGATTGATGTCCAAACAAGATGGAATTCCACTTATCTCATGCTTAAAGCTGCAAATGTTTATGAGAAGGTGTTCATGAGGTTAGCCGAAGAGGATTTTACTTACAAGTATGATCTATCTGAGGAGAATGATGGGTTCGGTTGCCCCGAAGAAACGGATTGGGAGAATTCCAAGAAGATGGAAGATTTTCTTGAGCGTTTCTATGAGCTTACAAAGCGTGTGTCTTCTACTCTCAATGTCACTTCCAACACATACTTTGATGAGATCGGAGAAGTTCATTTGTTGATCCAAAAGTGGTTGAGTAGTGATGACAATTTGCAAGTTGCCATGGGGCATAGAATGAAAGAAAAGTTTGACAAGTATTGGGGACTTTGGCACACAAACAACAAGGAGAACATGGATGAGAATGGGCACAAGGAAGGGCAGAATTACAAGGAAATTGAGAAGAGGAGCAAGGGTAAGGGAAAAATGGAAGGACAAGGACAAGGAAAATATTAACTTGCTGATTTTTATTGCTGCTGCTCTTGATCCAAGATACAAGTTATCTTTGTACACAAATGCTGTCATTGATGTCATATTTGGTCAAGAAAGAGGACAGCTAGTTTGGGCAGCAGTTAAAACTTGTCTCGATGATGTATTTGAAGAATATAGGAATTTGTATGCTCCAGTTGAAGGGACATTTGAACCAAATTGTGTTGATGCAAGAGTGGCAAAGGGAGGTAGAGGAAGCATGCTCAAAGATGTCATTGCCAAGAAGTTGAAGATGAACAGTGGTTCAAGTAACAATTCCAAGACAGAACTTGACAAATATCTTGCTGAAGATACCGAAGACCTTGAAGCAAAGATTGACATTCTTGCTTGGTGGAGGCTTAATGGTCATCGATTCCCTATCTTAGCTCACTTGGCACGTGATGTTCTTGCTATGCCCATCTCTTCAGTAGCTTCAGAGTCGGCTTTCAACACGGGCGGGCGTATCTTAGATGACTTCTGGACCTCATTAACTCCATTCATTTTGGAAGCTCTCGTATGTGCACAAGATTGGATTAGAGGGGATACTCCTGTTGACATCCAGGAGAGTATGGAGCAATTATCCTTCCTCGAAAAAGGTAAATAATCACTCATTTCCTTTGTGTATTTCTATTTGTATTTGTTTCATCAAGCCATTAAATATTTACTTATTTCCTTTGTGTATTTCAGTTTGTAGTTTTTTCATCAAGCCATTAAACATTTGCTTATTTTCCTTTGTATTTGTTCCATCAAGACATTATAGGTTAATTCTTTCCTGCATGTTTGCATTCCATTCATTAGAGTTAGTTCAAGAATTTGGTGCTTTACATATTGGCAAAGAAAAAGGGAAAGGGCAAGTTGATAAAAGTACATCCACTTCCAAATCTGCTATGAGCATGTCCACCTCCAAACGCTAGTCATTTTCTTCTTAAGGTACATGTTCATAACAATTTAACCTGAAGTTTGACATAGAATAGTTCTCCTGTAGTCCTGTTGATACTTGATAATAATTAAATTTCAATGCAATTGTGCAGCTTGAGCCTTGGACCATGATCAAGCATGGACGATGAAGCCTTGAAGCATGGAGAATGAAGACAACTTTGTGTGGCTGTTTGCTATGTTCCTGAAGTACTTTGTGATCTTTTGCTTTGTATGAACTTTGTATGTGTCATTGGTCTCTTCAAGACTTAAATTGAACTTTGTATGGCTGAATTGCTTGTTGTTAAGGGCTGCTATCTACCATGGGTCTATGGCACTTCGTTGGAAACTTGAAATGTTGGTCATGTTGTGTTATGGTGCAGAAATACTGTTGTTATGTTGCAGAAACTGTTATTATGTTGCTGCAATTTGTTTATTGTTGTCATTTGCTATTATGTTGTTGAAAATATGCAAACATGTGCAGAAATGTTGTCAAAATTTTGCAGAAATGGTGTGCAAAACTGAGCTTATGCTGTCATTTTTTGTCCGGGCCCGAACCTGAATTTTCGGGTACCCGAATTTGCGGGTAGCAAATTTTCCATACAAAATTCGGGTATCATTTTTGGAAACCCGAATTATTTTTTACCCGAATTTGCGGGTTAACCCGAACGCCCGACGTGAGCTATGGCGTACGAATTTAGCCAATGCCAGCACTATTTGAAAATATTAGTGCTGGGCGTTGGTGAAAAATGGCGCGCCACGAATAAGAGTTGTGGCTAGCCATTTCTCCACTAGTGATACGTTCGAATTTATACTTGATCGAAAAATATTCAAGATTGATCTCATTTTAAAGGTCTTGGCACAACGAGTTCAAATCTAAAAAATGTTTCCAAAATGAATGGATGTTTTAAATTAGTCAAGAAGAAAGAATTTGTTGGATTTGTTGTGTGGGAAAAGAGAGAGCGACCTATCACACTGCCATGCATGGATGTAATGTAGACTAATGAGCCAGCTATCGAAGAAAGAGTAGAAATACGGAGGTGAAAAATCCGGGAAAAAAATGCAATACAAAGATACATGGCCCACATAGCACTAGATGGCAGCTCCCAATTGAAGGTCGGTACCTAGCGCAACGGGGAATCCTATTTGACGCTTAAGCGCCCGTTTGCAAACGGGCGCCTGCAGGCGCGACTACTTGGGCCCGCCCATTTCGCTTTCCTCCTTTTTAAGTTAAAACGAAAAGAAGAACGCACCATGTTGGATTCGAACAAGTGTAGGATTCGAACCAGCGACCTCCTCGTCGAAGGTTGGCTGGTGTAACCATCCCGCCAACAAGCGCGGTTGTTCTAACCTTTTAACCTACATGTCTTTTATTCGTCCTTTTTTCCTTTTCTTTTTTTTGTTCTCCTTTTTTCATTTTTCGTTTTTTCTTCTTTTTTCCTTGCTCGATGAATTGTTCACAAATACATGAACTTTTGTTTTCAAATCTATAATTTTTTTTGAATTCGATGAAAAACCATGAACTTTTTTTGTATTTCGATGAACTTTTTTCAAATTGAATGATTTTTTTTCAATTTCGATGAACCTTTTTCAAAAATCGAAGAACCTTTTTCTTTAAATCTGTAAACCTTTTTTGATTTTACATTTTTATTTCGTAAGAAATATAAAAACCGAGCGGTTTTTTCTTACCGGATCAACAGAAAAAAAAACAGAGCAAAAAAAAAAAAACTGGCCTGCCAGCGAGCGACCGAACCAGCGAAGCTAGCGACCGAACTCTTTTTTTTTTTTTTGGAGCGAAGCTAGCGACCGAACTCAGCCCGAGCGAGCGAGCGTTCTCGTGGGCCGGCCCATGCCAGCGACGGTGCGAGCGTCGTTAACGGGTCGATTTTCCGTTGTCGGTGACCAGTCCGCTTCACTCACCTCCCCACCCAACGAACCGGAATTATTATTTCTTGAACGACCAACCCCAGATCTGCGTCTGCATTAGGTAGCTCGCACTCACCAGCTCCACGCCGGCTTCACCGACACGAACCGCGACCTTTTAACCTCAAGAGGGAGCACTCGTACCCGCTCCACACCTCACTTTGCCCAGCAGAGCAAGCAACCCAGGGGAGAGAGAGAGAGCGAGCAATGGCGATGGCGTCCATCGTCGTGCAGGTGTCCGCCTTGCTCCTCAACCTCATCGCCTTCGGCCTCGCCGTCGCCGCCGAGCAGCGCCGCAGCAAGGCAAGCCCTGTCCGCCTTGCCTGATCTCGTTCGTGACCGCCCTCCTCTGCTGATTAATTAGCTGACGCGAAATGGTGCGCAGGCCACGGTGACGCCGGATCTGGCCAAGGAGTACGACTACTGCGTCTACGACTCCGACGTCGCCACCGGCTACGGCGTCGGCGCGCTCCTCCTCCTCACCGCCGCGCAGGTCGTCGTCATGCTCGCCAGCCGGTGCTTCTGCTGCGGACGCGGGCTCAAGCCGGGGGGCTCCCGCGCCTGCGCCCTCATGCTCTTCCTCTTCTCATGGTAAAATATTTGTTATGTTTATAAGTTATGTGCCTCGTTAGCATGACGCAGCTCATAATCAGCCACCAAATATTGAAGTATCCTTTCCTCTTCTCTGCTCTCTTCGGGGTTGCTTCCCCACTTCTGACATTTGTGGCCATTAGTTCAGTTTTCTGCTTTTACAGAAATTTGAAATTGATTAGATCTAGCCCTGTGGTCTGAATTTACTGATGGCGCTAAGCCTCACTTCAGACCTCACTTTAGATCTGAAGTGAGGTTGAGGTTCGGGTTCAGATCTGTGTGTGTGTGTGTGTGTGTGTGTGTGTGTGTGTGTCTGGATTCTGCTGCTGGTTTGTTTAATGTTGGGTTTGCTATTAATTTCAAGCTAAGAATTAGTACTTCACTATACAACCTCCGTCCCAAAATAAGTAATGTGGTGCCTTCTGAACTAGGTGCCCGCTGCGGCCTAATTTGGTTAGCCTGGAAGGATGACAGGTATTTGCCAAGGCTGAACAGTTGTGGGTTCTGTGTTTGTGCTAAATTTAGTACTTGTTGGCAGTTCTGTTATGGAGATGCAGGATTGTGCAGGTCCCTTAGATCTGTTATAAGTTGGGTATATAGAATCTCTTGACTGAGCCAAATTTTGGCACACAACTGGTACTGTATTATAGTACCAGTTCTTAGTGATCTGTTAATATTGTTCCTTTTTCTCCGCAGCCTTGAGCTCCTCCTCCTCTTCTATGTTATCCACCTGGCCTTCTTGTCCTCCTCCATAATCTCCGTCTCCTCCTTGCATTGATCCCACCGCTGGGAGCCCGTCTCCAGCATCACCTCCATCACCCGCTTCCCTGGAGGCAGTAGAAAAACTCCACATTTTTCTTTTCTCTAATGTTAGTGAGATCTTCTGTCGTATCTTCTTGTTTCATAGAGTAGCTGTGTAGCTGTGCTAACCACTAGCAACAGCTGTACTTACAATAAACTAATGACAACATGTTCATATGCTCATCTCTTTTGACCAGAGGTGAGAGAGAGAGTACATGCTTCAGTTTAAGTTTTTCAATGAACTGTCGAACTACGTCATTTTTTTTAGCACTGTGTGGCTGAATTGTTTATCTGGTCTTCCTTGAAATCATGTATTGGATTTTGTAAACAGATCTTAATTAAACGCCAATAAATGGCTTCGCTTCCTTGGTGTCCTTAGCTAGCCCAGCCTTCAACTAATTTAGACTTGCCATTGTCTGACCATTCTCACCAGTCTGGAACCGGTTTCACTTCTTGGACTGTTTCTGAGCGCTTCTTCCTGTGTCCCTCAATACATATATTGAAACTTTTTTTTTTGCGGGGAATATATTGAAACTTGAACTCCCACGCCGCCCCCGCGAGGCGGCGGGGAGGGATCTCAGATCTCCGCCACCGGTCGCCTCCTCCTGCCTCCCCCTCCCTCGCCGCTGTCCAAGGGCGCGGACGGGCGAAGCCCGGCCGGCGCGGGCGGCGGCGGGGCGTCTTCTTTCCCTCGCGCGATGGGGCGGTGCGGGCCGGCCTCCTCGGGCATGGGCGCGGCACAGGGCGCCGCGGCTCGCCGGCGTGGGTGCGTGGGTGATGCGGCGGCGTGGAGGATTCCTTGGCGGTGGCGACCCGGGGCGGCGGCCCTGGATGGTGATGGCAGGTGAAGCTCAGGCCTCTCACGGCGGCATGGCGTGGCGATGTCCCTGTCCAAGGCGGATCTGTGCCGGCGATCTGGTGACTTGGGCTCCGGATTAGATCGGATCAGTGACGGCGTCGAGCGCGCGGGATCCCTCTCAGCCGCTCTCGCGGTTTGGCGAGGTGGGGTGGCGGCCCTCCTCCCAGGCTCCAATGGTGGCACACGCAGGCAGTGGCCGGTGTGTCAGGGCTTCCATGGTGGCAGTGCGGTTGTAGATGGTCGCCGGATCTGGGTGGCCAGATCTGGGGCTTTGAAGGCGGTCTGGACGGTGCACATGTTGTCGGTTGGATGCTTATGGGACAGATCCGGGTGAAAACCTAATCTTCGACCGGTGGCCGGAGCCGGTGATGGTGACGCCCTAGGTGTCGTTTCCTTCTTGAAGGCATCATCGAGGTGAAGCTCCCAACTCCTTCCGCTACCTCCGGGGGAAACCCAAGATCAGTCGATCGGATGACGGCGGCGCACTTGTGTCGTTCCCTCCTTGGGGGCGTCATTCTTGGAGGTGTGCATTGGCTTGAGGGACCAGTGGACGGTTCCAACGGTGGAGCGGCTTTCCATGTGATGCATCGACGACGTGGAGTCTCGGCGGCATGGTGCGGCATGGACTCGGCGACGGATGTGTGATGATGGACGCGCGTGGGGAGGAGGCGTTGTCTGGCGCTGTGGGGGCGTCAATGACAGGCCTCGCAAGGTTGATGCGTCAGTACCTGCTTTGAAGATGGATCAGTGGAAGATGGTGGCGACGACCTATGAGTGCGTCGGACCGGTTTGCGTCCCAAACCCAGTATTTGGCTTGGTTGGGACATCCGGCTTTAGATGTTAGGCATTTGTGCGATGTCTGTTTGGTATTAGGCTCGGACTATCGACACCCCTTCATCAAGTGGATATGAGTAGCGACAGTTGTTGCTAAGGGTGGCTTCAGGCTTCCTGATGTACTACTATGTAAGGTCTTTGTGAATAATTAATAAAATGGCTGCATGCATCTTCCAGATGCAGAGGCCGGGGGTCATCCTCCTTTTAGGAAAAAAAAATATTGAAACTTGAACTCGATGCTCTTTCACATTATTGCTGTTGTCTGAGTGTCTGACATGACCAAATGTGTATCAGTACCTAGAGGTTTCGTTGAGGTTCTCTAACTTAAGTCAGGTGACTTAGCAGTCAGGATCCGCGCCCAACTTGTAGCAATGCGGAAAAAGTAGATAATGACGTACATAGTGTATCAACCAAGTCATTCCAATTGCAATTCCCAGAGAAAATTTTCATCAGCAAGATGATGATTGCTTCCCATTTGCAGGCTGACCTTCCTCGTCGCAGTGGCGTGTTTGCTGGCAGGATCAGTGCGTAACGCATACCACACCCGGTACAGGGGCATCTTCAACGGCGACCCACTCTCTTGCGAGACGCTGCGCAAGGGTGTCTTCGCTGCCGGTGCAGCCTTCACCTTCTTCACGGCCATCCTCAGCGAGTTCTACTACATCAGCTACTCCAAATCCCGGGATGCCGCCGGTGGCGCTCCATACGGCGGCTCCACCATCGGCATGGGCCCTTACAATTAAGGAGCTCGGTGCTGGAGGTTTATGGGAAGGTTCAGTCCGTTTCAGGGCGGATCATGTATGTAGTTCGTGGAGTGCGGTGTTCTTGTTAACATTACAGTGGTAGTTACGGCGTAAGTGAGTTTGCTGTCTTCACTTTATGTATGAGATTTCCTGGTTGGGCCTTATACAATTCGGATTATTGGATTGGATTCGGCATATATATACACACTTATTTTCTGTACTTATGGGAGTATGTACTCTCAGATTCAGATATAGTACCATATAAACATGAATTATGCCTTTTATCATTCTCAATTTACCTTATTAATTATGCTAATATGCCTCAATACAAGTTTTATGAACAAAATATAGTCATGGCCCTTGGTTTATGCAGTATACAAAATTTACGTACAACAATGCTGTTTATGTGTAAATAATGTATAATTTGGGGTCTCCAATGTAATATTTCATGGAACTCGCTTTGGGCTATCTAGTAATTATTATATGAAACACATGAGGAGTGGGAGTACGTATACACATATTTGGCACCGTACATTTTCAGCTGGTATTCCAACAAGCAGGTAAATTTATCTATTTAAAATTTTCATAATATTCAAGATACAAAT
Organism: Elymus sibiricus; assembly: GCA_039707655.1. NCBI lineage: Eukaryota > Viridiplantae > Streptophyta > Magnoliopsida > Poales > Poaceae > Elymus > Elymus sibiricus. The sequence goes on along the minus strand of CM077667.1, from coordinate 441,561,795 downwards.
ATTTATCACTACATTCAATATAATAATAATTTAGTCATTTGCAGAGTTGTGTCCGGCTTTTTTGTTTTTGGATTTATGCTCTCATGGAATGGTAAACAATTTGTTCGGTCTAGTTTGCACGGTGAGTATTCTACGTTGCACATTCTTATATCTTCCATGTGAAATCTTTATGCTAACTATTTATATTGGTCATATAGGATGGTTATGAGGTGAGAAAGAAATTTTTATTACTTCCTGAAGTATCATGCGAATGAAGTTGAAAACAACATTCGTGGCGTTTTGGGAGAATATTTTAAGCCCATCAAATACTTTCTCCGTCCCCTAATATAAGAACATTTTTTGACACACATAAAAAACGTTCTTATATTATAGATCTTAGTTTGTACTAACAAATAATTATTTGGACCACTGTTCTCTTGTCGAATTGCATTATTATCGAAATACATAACAAGGGAAGTGGATTTAAATTATTTCTGATTATTGCAGGATATCTTTTTTATATATGCGAAATTTGACATGTACTATTATGTTTCTATATGCAATAGAAAAAAATAACTAAAAGGGCGCGGGAACGCACATGCATATTTCTACTAGTAAAAAACTAGCGAACATGTCCGTGTTTTACAACGGGTAAAAGAAATAACATACGTTAGGATGGTGAGGCTGTGCACACGATGGCCGCCACCTTCGCATGTGCTATGCTACGGAGCAAATGATAGTTGCCATGAATCATGGTTTGCTCGACCGAGAATCTAGGTTGCGGGACTCGTGTCACTGATAACAAAAGCGATGAATTGATTTAGGGCAGAGTTTGTTGGACTTAGTTGGGGACATTGACATGATCCAACATCAATTGAGCCAGGTGAAGAACGATGGATTTATTGAGGGCGGGTTTTGTGGACTTAATTCGAGCTTTAGGTAATTAGTTAACACTATTTTTTTTTGAGAAGTTCACACTAAACTTTAAAATAGAACAATCGAGAGTAACAGGAGCAGCAGTATACCAACCTGGTATAGTAGCAAGGGGTCGTTTGTGTTTTGGTAGAAGTTGATTGAAGTTCAGGAAGAGATCATCTCCTCAATATAAGTCACCCTGTGCATTTTAAAACCAAACCAAAATAAACCAAACCGAACCAATTTTTTGGTTTTCATGGTTTTATGGTTTCGGTATGGTATGAACTTTTCATATCGTTTAGAATTTTGGTTTTTATGATATATACCGAAAAACCGAATGGTTAACCAAATAAACCGAAGTCAAAAAATATGTATATATCTTGGAATGAATTACTATACGCGTTGTCATTTTTGTGTAAAGTATCCAGATTTCCTATTAAGTGCATCCATTTTTCTTGTAACAGTGTCATATTTCTCTTTAAAAGAATGCTAAGCACGTTCATAACCATCGAATCCATGTCTGCATACACACTTGCATATAATTATATACTCGTTGTATAAAAAGGTATATGTTTTGAGTCATAAATTTGTAAATTATTATATGTCATTTTTAAATTCACGTCAACTTTGATTTTTACAGTATATACCGAAACCATACCGAAATAATTTGGTATATACCAAAACTGAACCGTATCTAAATTCCATACCGTATTTACCGAAGTATTAATACCATACAAACCGAAAAACCGTATAAACCGAATGCACAGAGTGAAATATAAGGCAACACTGTTGTAAGAGCATAATTTTCCCCAAGTAGTTTTGGTGGTTGATGACGATGCCCTTGCGGACTAATCGTGTGCATGAAGCTTTTCAGAGATTATTAGGTAGCACGAGACGGTTTTCATCCCCTCAATTGTTAAAAGAGAAGACGACGTTTTTCTATCGATTTAGTGTTGGTGGACTTGAGTCGTAGGAAAATCCGTACTATTAAGAGGGGATCCGCATCTGGAAAGGTTGGGAGAACTATCACGTACACATTTGCACCCCCTTCCGTTTCCCGGCACAATGGAGTTGCTTCCTGCCCCAAAGGTTCCTAAGTTGTATATAAGCGGAAATACCGCTCCACAGAGCGGTAGTATCGCCCCAGCGGTACTTCCGCCCTACGGTAATGGGGTCACTACCGCTTATATTTTCCTTCTGATGCCTGCGGGTGGCTTTGCGCTTAATTAGCGGATGTACCGCTGGGAGCGGAGCGGTAGTACCGCTCCGGCGGTACTGCCGCCCTCCACTTCCGGCCCCACTTCCGCTTATTTTATGCTCTCTGATGTCTTCAGCACTTGAGCAGTTTTTGAGCAGCAATAACTAGCGGAAGTACTGCTCTGAGCAGTACTGCCGTACTGCCCTCCTTTTCTACTACTAAGTCTGGGCTTCCTGCAGTGCTAAGCGGAAGTACCGCTGGCGGGAGCGGTAGTACCGCTCCGGCGGAACTACCGCCTCCCTGCCTACCGTCAACTGCCTGTGAAGCCCAGTACTTCCGTGCAAGCGGAAGTACCGCTCCCCCGAGCGGTACTACTGCTTATGCACGGCTTCTAGGCAGAAAACGGTCGGATTTTCTCCCACTATATAAGTGGGTCTTCTTCTCCAAGTGAACTCACCTCTTTTCCCCAAAAACTCCATTGTTGCTCCTAAGCTCATTCTTGCCCGATCTCTCTCCCTGGCCATCGATTCTTGTTGATGCTCTAGGGTTTGGAGGAGAAGGCCTTGATCTACACTTCCACCAAGAGAAATTTGATTCCCCCACTAATCGCTTGCGGATCTTGTTACTCTTGGGTATTTGCGCACCCTAGACGGAAGAGGTCACCTCGAAGCCATATTCCATTATGGTGAAGCTTGGTGGTGGTGTTGGGAGCCTCCAATTAAGTTGTGGAGATTGCCCCAACCTTGTTTGTAAAGGTCCGGTCGCCGCCTTCAAGAGCACCACTAGTGGAATCACGACATCTCGCATTGTGTGAGGGCGTGAGGAGAATACGGTGGCCTTAGTGGCATCTTGGGGAGCATTGTGCCTCCACGCCGCTCTAACGGAGACGTACTTTCCCTCAAAGGGAAGGAACTTCGGTAACACATCCTCGTCTCCATCGGTTCCACTCGTGGTTACTTCTTACCTTTACCTTGAGCAAGCTTTACTTATATTGTATCCTTTGCTTGCTTGTGTTGTTATTGTTGTTAGCATCATATAGGTTGCTCACCTAGTTGCATATCTAGACAACCTATTCATTGCTAAACCTAATTTGCTAAAGATAAGTTAAAAACTGGTAGTTGCCTATTCACCCCCCTCTAGTCAACCATATCGATCCTTTTAATTGGTATCAGAGCTACGTCTCTATATTAAGGGATTTACCGCCTAAAGAGTATGGTTGACGATGGGGATCGGGATGTTGAACTTCTCGAGGCCGTTGATGACCCACAAGTATAGGGGATCAATCGTAGTCCTTTCGATAAGTAAGAGTGTCGAACCCAACGAGGAGCAGAAGGAAATGACAAGCGGTTTTCAGCAAGGTAATTTCTGCAAGCACTGAAATTGCAGGTAATAGATAGTTTGATAACAAGATAATTGGTAACGAGCAAGTAACGGTAATGGTAAATAAGGTGCAGCAAGGTAGCCCAATCCTTTTGTGGAAAAGGACAGGCCAAAACAATCTCTAGTAATAGGCAAAGTGTTCTTGAGGGTATACGGGAATCTCGTCTAGTCACTTTTACCATGTTGGTTTGATTCATGTTCACTACTTTGATAATTTGATATGTGGGTGGACCGGTGCTTGGGTGCTGTTCTTACTTGAACAACCTCCCACTTATGATTAACCCCCTCACAAGCATCCACAACTACGAGAAAAGTATTAAGATAAAATCTAACCATAGCATTAAACGTTTGGATCCAAATTAGCCCCTTACGAAGTAGCGCATAAACTAGGGTTTAAGCTTCTGTCACTCTAGCAACCCATCATCTAATAACTACTCCACAATGCATTCCCTTAGGCCCATGAATGGTGAAGTGTCATGTAGTCGACGTTCACATGACACCACTAAGGTAATCACAACATACATACCATCAAAATATCGAACACATATCAAATTCACATGATTACTTGCAACATGACTTCTCCCGTGACCTCAAGAACAAAGGTAACTACTCTCAAATAATAATCATGCTCAAGATCATAGGGGTATTGAATAGCATAATGGATCTGAACATATAATCTTCCACCAAATAAACCATATAGTAATCAACTACGCAAGGTAATCAACACTACTAGTCACCCACAGGTACCAATCTGAGGTTCCGGTACAAAGATTGAACACAAGAGATGAACTAGGGTTTGAGAGGAGATGGCGTTGTTGAAGATGTTGATGAAGATTGGCCTCCCAAAGATGAGAGGGGTGTTGGTGATGACGATGGCTTCGATTTCCTCCTCCGGGAGTGTCGTGGTTTTGTCACGGCAAGATGTCCTCGTGAGAGAACTTAGGTGTGAGGCCATCGCAACTAGGTGGCGGCTTGAGAGGGGTTGGTAGGAATCGAGAGACGCGAGTTTACCCAGGTTCGGCCCCTCCGATGGAGGTAAAAGCCTACGTCCTGCTTTGTGTGTATTGATGATGATGTTCTCGATTACAGGGGTGCGGAATCGCTACCTTTAGTCTCGAGGGTTTCTAATCTGTCTTTCTCTAATGACTTGAACTTGTCCCTCTTGGGGTGCCTTACCCCTCCTTATATAGGTTGAAGGGGTAGGTTTACATGTGGAGTCCTACTGGGAGTAGGATTAGGACTAGTCTCTCTTGAATCCTAATCCGGGTCTTGTTTCCTTTGTGAGGAAATCCTTCCTCATCTTGAGCCTTCTCTGTGAGCCGGCCCACCATAACATGAGTCGGCCCTCCCATGAGCCGCCTTCTGGGCCGTTGGGTCTTGTCGTTCGTCTGACCCGCCTGCCGGGTCACCAATGAGCCGCCAAGCTCGGCCGGGTCACCAGTGAGTCGCCAAGTCCCGACCGGGTCATACTTCAGGCCGGGTTATACCGCGGGGTAATATCCCCGACATTAGCCCCCAGGTTAGCTTGAATTTATTCATGGCAAGCTCCTGAAATAAGAATAGCAAATATGTTAAGGGACCGGCTTGCTCCACTGACCGGCTTAACGAAGTAGCTCCTTGAAAACCCGGGTTTCTTCTTCATATTAACGAGCCGTCTTCACAAACATCTTGCAGGTCTGTGTCCTTTGCAAAATATTGGGAATAAAACACCCATATGCCGTTGAGTCGTCCTCCAATGCTTTGGCTTCGATGGAAATATCGGAGATAAGAAAATCATATGAAGTTGAGCCGGCTTTCCATTGCTTTTATTGGGAATAGAAAATCGTCCATTGTTAAACCACTTTCAACTTGTGAAGCCGGGTTGCTTATATAGACTCTGCCGGGTTATGATCGTTTGATAATGCCGGGTCATGATTGTTGGTGACGCCGGGTCAAACAACTGGACTCCAGCCGACTTGATAAAATTATTGGGAATAAATAAATCCGTGTGATGTTGAGCTGGTCTTTCAACGCTTCAGCTCCATGAAGAAATGAGACCCGTCTCGCTCACAATTGATATCTTGAAAGAGTTCTTCTATTTTTTATATCCATATCACCTGTAGCCCCCAAGCTCCGAGTTTATCCATGATGACTTGGTGCTTTTCAATAATATCTTTGATTGTGTAGCCCCCAAGTACCGGGTTGTCTTGCCTGCAACAGCCTGGGACTTGCAATTGTCTTTATACTTTATAAAACTTCAGTCAGTGTTGCCCCCAAGTGCCGGGTTGTCTTGCCTGCAACAACATGGGACTTTGAACTTGGTGCTGCAAGTTGAGAAATCTGGGTTGTCATCTGAGTCGCCAGATATAGACTGAGTGTCTTGTATTTCACATGTGTAGTCCCTAAGGGCCGGCTCATCAGTATGTGATGGGCCGGGTCTTCAATTTGGACCTTTATAATTTGTTTAAGCAGCTGAATACTGTAGCCCCCAAGTGTCGGGTCGCATGCCTGCAGCGACTTGGGACTTCCATGTACTTCTCCTTTTGAAAAAGAAAAAACATCGTATGATGTAGCCCCCAAGTGCCGGGTTGTATGCCTGCAACGACTTGGGACTGTGTGAGGATAATATAACCCATCATAATGTACTTCAAAAGTTCTCTTGAACTGATACTGATATGACTTGAATGAATCCTTTAACCGTGGTTGTAATGTAACCCGGTACGAATATCCTGGAATAATGCCTTTGTTTTTGAAATGAAATCCTGCTCGTGGTTGCGGTGCAACCCGGCAAATATATGTTTGAGAAATCCATAAGTGTTGTAGTTTACTACAGAGCACAAGTTGAAAAAATCCAAGAGCCGGTCAATTTAGATGACACGGCATTATGTGTGATAGGGAGGCTCTTCGAGAATATTCAATTCTTCCGAGTTGGCTTGAAAAAAACCCAATCATTTAATACTGGTTATGACAAACCATGATGAACGGGCAAAAGGATTGCAGGGCGGGGATAATGGCTCTCTCCCACCTCCTCCCACCCTCCTCCTTCCTCCCCCACCTCACCGTGGCTGCCTCCCATGGCATCCACTAGATTGCTAGGATGGATTCTATCATTGATTGGGATTTCTCCCATGGCCAGAAGGTGGCTGCTCAGGTGCGTCGGCGTTTTTAAATCTGTGGTCCATTATGATGGATCTCCTTCATCCTCGGAGTTCTTTTTGGTTGTGGTTTTCCATTCTTCTTCCTTCCGATTGGATGTGGATTCGGTGGCAGTGGCTCTTTGCTCATGTTTGGGTGGCAACATCAAGGGTTTCAACGTCTGTCTTTTATCAGATCATCGTTTTCGTTTCTCGGTTGCATCTAATAGGGTTGGGCATTTTGTCCACTCCTTTGGAGGGTTTTCGAGTTCGGCCTTCTCTTGTTCGTTCAAGTTATATCATGGTTTGCGGCCTTCTCTGGATCGACGTGATCTTAATATGGATGTGGGATGGATCTCTGGAACTAGAAGGAAACATGTCACTCAGCGTTATCTTCGCAACATTCCTTCTAATTTGCTAAAGGGTGGCAAATCTGCTCCGCGTGAACCCATGGCTATCAAGTCTCGGTTGGGTTTTGGCCCTTCTTTAAATTCTACTGCCTCTACTTGGATTTCAAAATTTAATGCTTCGGGATCTCATTCTTGTCACAAGGTTCATGATCAGATCCCAATAGACGGTCTGGTATCTTCTAATCACGTGGTCGTTTCTTCGGATGAAGCACTTTTAGCTCTCCCTTTCAAAATTGGTGATTTGTCGTTCAGCCTCAGTGCCTGGTCTTCCCCGTCGAATCCGCCTTTGTTTCGGCCTAGAACGTTTGGCTCTTCCATCATGCAAACAAATTTGAATTTTCAACAGGCATTCTCTTGGGATCTCCTTTCGGAATTAACTTCAGCTGGCTATTCGACCCTGGATGTGGTCAAGTGTATTGAAAAGTTTTATAATGCTTGCTCCAGTTGTTTATCTTTTGGGCATTTGGCTCCCATTGTCACGTTGGATTAAGGTGCCTCAACTGTTTTTCCGTTGGACATTCACGAAAGTCGTGCAAGTTTGCTGATCAGGAGATTTTGCCGATAGAGATCAAAGAGGGGTATCTTGATCCTCACATTACGTCAAGTTCTGTTATATCTCCTGAGACTTCCTCGACAGTGGATACTACTCTCCTATTTTGTGTAAAGTGTCTGACTGTGGGCCACTTGTCGTCGAAGTGCAATGGGACCACCAGATGCCAATTTTGTTCGGCTTACGGCCACGCGGTGGTAGGTTGCAAGCGACAGAGATCTTTCAGGGCGACGGTTTGGATTCCGAAGGCAACCTTTAATACGGTCGTCCCAGCTCCTGACGACTCATATTCCGCCTCGCAGCCTGTGTCCTCTGTTCTCGGCTCCTCTCGCGCAATGGCGAACTTTCCACTCAATCCCTTTGTGTTCCTTCCCCATGGCATGACGGTCGATCATGGCCCGGCTGATCGGAAGGTGCGGGCGGACTTAGCGCTCAGTGGTCACCCGCCGCTGAACCATGACCGCTGTCTCATTGAGGAAACAAGCACGGCCGTCCCGGTTCATCTGAGGGCTGAAGCAAGATCTGCGACTGCTGGTATGCTTAACCATGATGGTTTTACTGTTCATTTCTTTGAAGATTCTCCTTTGGGGCTGGGACTTTTCTGCATTAGCACACCCCCTCTTCGTGATGCGGTGATTGGCAAAACATATATGCTTTATGAGGAAGTGGAAGTTACCTTTGTTAAGCATGATGAGGCAATCAACATGCGGATGCCAGTGTTAGGGTGGTATACTTGGGTTTTAATGCTTGCCTTCCCGCTAGATTATCAGACGGAGTTCTGGGTGGATAAGGCAGTTTCGCAATTTGGCAAGCTTCTCTCTTGGCACAGTCCGAGGAAACCTTTGTATGGTGTTCTTGTTCATGCTTGGATCATGAGCCCCTCACTGGTGCCTAAGGATTTTGTTATGAGGCAGATGGGTGGACAGCGCAGATCATGGACAGTCCCAGTTGTTTTGCTGCGATTTGATGATGCCAACATTTTTCTGCATGATGTTCCTCTGGATGGTGAAGATGCCCTGCCCCCCAATGGTGATGCTCATCCCCTGTTTGTCCCTCATGTTACTGCCGATCAAGCTTTCCAAATCCGTTTGCAAGCTTGGCTTGCTCGCAATGCAGTGTTCCCCAATGGCAATGGTGCGGGTGGTGGTTCTGGCACAGCTGGCACAGTTGGTATCAATGCTGGTGGTGCTGTCATTGCTCCCCCTCTGATTCAGGCACCTCCATCGCCACAGTTCTTTCCTTCAAGTGGGCAGATCAATTTTCAGCGTTTGCTCCGGGAACAGGGAGCACGCTTCTCTGATGGGGTTGTTCCGGAAGGGAACATCTTGGACAGTCCGCTTTCGGCTTATCATGATTCTCTGAATGTTACTGCTGGGTCTTCTGACAGCTCTTCAATGGAGGTTGACCCAATTGAGGGGGGTCAGGTGGTTCAAGTCAACTGCTGCAGGATCAGTTTGGCAGAGGCCTCTGATGATATTCCTGCTGTCTTCCAGTTGGCTCTGTCAGTACTTCTGAATGCTTCCAGACCATGTTTGTTCAGAGCCATCAGCTCTTTGCAACTGCCTCCTCTGCCTTTCAATCTAGTCAGGTTCTTGGGGGTACATGCAATTCTGGCCACCCCATCTCCTGTGGGTCACGTTAGATCTGTTGCTAGGAAGCTCTGCTTTGATGATTCCCCGGGGCTCTGCATTACTGATACTGAGTTTAGTTCCACGGATGTTCCTCAGTGCCTGGAGTCGATGTCCTCTTCTGCCATCCCTGCTCAAGTCAGTACTCCAAAGAAGAAAAGCAGGCGGGCGATGACTCCTGTTGTCACCACGGAAGTTCGGAGGAGCAGTCGTAACAACATGTTCCGTGGGTTTAGAGTGCCTCAGCCTTCTGATTCCCGCAAGCGCAAGTCGCTGATTGCCCCAGCTACTGTCATGTGTGTTCCTGATCCTGCTGCTGCGGCTCATTCTGAAGAACCTCTCTCGATTGCAAAGTTGCAGCAGCTGGGCACTGAGGATTGTGGCATTCCAGCATCAGAGTTGGTGGAAGAGAAGTTGCTCGCTCCAAGGTCTTCGGAGCAAGCCCAGGAGTAAAAGTCTGCTGCTTAATAAAGTGCCTGCTGCTCTAGTTAGACTGTTTCTGCTCTATTATTTCCTCATGTTTCTTTTGCGAAGCCTGAACTTGTTTGCTTGGTTATTGTCGTGGCACTTCGGTCTTTTATTCGCAAGTTCTATATTGCTTTTGGTTATAGGCAATTATGTTTCCTTCCCTTACCTTTTATGAATCGCTCGATTAGGCCGTGGAACATTATCTGTTGGAATATTCGAGGTATTGGAGCGGATAAGAAACACTCGTCGTTGCGCTCTCACATTGATAATTCGGGTTGTGCGATAATTTGTATTCAGGAAACCAAGCGCGATCACTTTGACCATTCATACATTCGTAAGTTTTGTCCCAGACGTTTCGATCAATTTTCGTTTGTCCCGTCTATTGGAAATTCAGGTGGTCTCCTCGTGGTTTGGAACAGCGCAGTTTTCTCTGGCACGGTAGTTCAATCCTTGTAATGGGCCTTGGTTCTTTCTTTCAAATCTACGCAATCCTCCGACTCTTGGATGTTAGCCAACATCTATGGCCCTTGCGAGGGAGAGGACAGAGCAAATTTTATTTCCTGGCTCTATGACTTGCATATTGGCTCTGATGAGGACTGGGTTTTGCTTGGGGATTTTAACTTTATGCGGTTTTCGGATAATAGAAATAAGCCTGGAGGTGATGTGGCCGATATGAATACGTTTAATGATGTCATCCGATCGCTCAGCCTGGTAGAAATACCAATCAAAGCTGCTTCTTTTACTTGGAGCAATATGCAGACTAATCCCCTACTTGAGCAATTAGACTGGTTTCTCACTTCGAATCATTGGACAACGTCGTATCCGAACACGTCCGTTAACACTCTGGCCAAACCTGTCTCCGATCATGTTCCATGTCTCTTCTCGGTTCAGGCTAACATCCCTCGCTCTAAGCTTTTCAGGTTTGAAAACTTTTGGGTTTCTCATCCAGGTTTCAAAGTAGTGGTTAGTCAGGCATGGAATTCTCAGGGTAATGTCGCTGATCCTGCCAAACGACTAAACCTCAAGCTTAAGCATGTTCGTCAGACATTGACGCATTGGAGCAAATAGCTCCCACGTTTAACTCTGCTGATTAAGAATTCTGAAAACGCCTTGATAATGTTGGATGGCATTGAGGAAAGGAGACAGCTATTCCTACATGAGTGGAACTTTAGATGCATTCTCAAAAATCATATTGTTCGTCTGCATGCATACAAACAACAGTATTGGCGCTCTAGGTGTACAATTCGGTTAATTAAATATGGTGATGAGCCCACAAAATTCTTTCATAGAATGGCCACTCAGCGGCATAGATCAAATTCCATTGCCACTTTATCTTTACCTAATAATGGTGCTGTGTTGGACGATCATGATAGTAAAGCTGCGGCTTTACATAACGCTTACAAGGAGAGGTTGGGAACCTCGATTCCCATCGATATGAAATTTAATCTGGACCTTCTCAGCAATGCTAATCATGACCTGGATGGTCTGTCTGCGCCTTTCACACGCAAAGAAATTGATGAAGCTGTGAAAAAAATTCCAGATGACAAAGCTCCGGGGCCGGATGGGTTTAATGGATGTTTCTTAAAATCTTGTTGGGATATTATCAAAGAGGATTTCTATACTCTTTGTATGCTGTTTTGGGAAGGTAATCTCTCGCTGGATTGTTTAAATAATTCCTTAATTACGCTTATTCCCAAGAAGATTAATCCTTCCACTGTGAATGACTATCGTCCGATCTATCTATTGAATTGCTGCCTCAAGCTGTTGACCAAATTATTAGCTGATCGTCTGCAAAAAGTCATACTTCAAATCATTCATGAGAATCAATATGGTTTCATTAAAGGCCGCTCGATTCAAGACTGCCTTGCTTGGGCCTTTGAATTTATTTTTCAATGCCAACAATCTGGTAGAGATATAGTGCTACTAAAGCTAGATTTTGAAAAAGCGTTTGACCTGGTGGAACACGAGCTCATTTTCATAATGATGCAGAGGTTGGGTTTTGATGACCGATGGATCAAATGGATCGCTTCTATTCTTTCCTCTGGCAATTCGGCAGTGTTGCTCAATGCCATCCCTGGAAAGAGTTTCCATTGTAAGCGGGGTGTGAGGCAAGGAGACCCAGCATCACCTCTCCTCTTTGTGTTAGCTGCTGAACTGTTACAATATGTTATTAATCATGAATATGATATTGGTAACCTGCATCTGCCAATTCCAAGACATGGCAAATTCCCCATTATTCAATATGCGGATGATACAATCATCTTTCTTCCTGCTTGTGCTAACCAGCTGGCTCATTTGAAAACAGTATTGCAGGATTTTGCTCTTTCATCGGGTCTTAGAATTAAATTTCAGAAATCAATCATGGTTCCAATCAATGTGGTGGATGCAGCTGTTATTTCAAACCTTGCTAAGGTGTTTGGTTGTGCTGTTGGAAAAATGCCATTTACATACCTTGGTAAAATTTCTCAAGTTTCTCAAGTTTCTCACAAGTTTCTCAAGTACTCAAGTTTCTCAAGTACCTTGCTAAATCTTGCTGTTGGAAAAATGCCATTTACATACCTTGTGCTGTTGGAAAAATGCCATTCAAACCTTGCTAAATCACAAGTTTCTCAAGTACTTTGACAAAATCAGAAGGAGTTTCATATGGACAAAGAAATCTGACCAGGGAACAACCAGCACTTCGCTAGTGGCATGGAACAGAGTCTGCTGCCCTAAGAAATCTGGGGGGTTAGGGGTTATCAATATTTAGATTCAGAACAAGGCCCTGTTGCTAAAATTTCTGGACAAATTCTATAATAGAGCAAATCTCCCTTGGGTGCGCCTTATATGGGACTCCTACTATAGCAATGCTATCCCTCATGCTTCTTCAAGTTGCGGCTCCTTTTGGTGGAAGCAAATCTGCAAGCTCATGCCTGAGTTCAGAGGTGTGGCATTGGGTGTGGTTGGTAATGGTTATCATATTGCTATGTGGCATGGTATATGGTCTGTGGAGGCACTTTCTGTTCGTTTCCCCTACTTATTTTCGTATGTTAGGGATGAAGACTGTTCGGTAGCTGCTTTCTTCTCTTCACACAATCTGGCAGAGTTATTTCATTTACCCCTTTCCCCAGAAGCATATGAAGAACTGCAATCCGTACTTGCCCTAAGACCTGACAGTTTGGACCAGAGTGGGATTGTGGATTCCTGGGTCTTCAAATGGGGTACTTCATTCTCGGCTAAAAAATACTATGTGCATTGCCACAAAGACATCATTGCTCCACCTCCCTTCCTCTGGATTTGGAGCTCTAAATTGCTGATGAAGCTGAAAGTTTTTATGTGGTTTCTCCTGGCTGATAGATTGAACACCAGAAACATGTTAAAAAGGAGGCACTTCAATATTAACGATGGGTTCCACTGTGTTCTGTGTGGATTAGGTACTGAAGAAACGATCAATCACTTGATCTTCACTTGCCCCTTTAGTGTCTCCTGTTGGTCAAAATTGGGAATTCTCTGGGATAATTCTCATTCGAGACTCCAGGCCATCCAGGCTGTCAAAGAGAGTTATTCAGGTCACTTATTTTTGGAGATTCTAGGGATTGTGGCCTGGAATATTTGGAAGGAATGCAATAATCGTATTTTCAGGAACATTCATCCCACATTGACAGCTTGGAGGGAAAGGACCAAGGGTGATCTTCTTAAACTAAAACACAGAGTGCAAAAGGAGTTTTGGGATTTCCTCACACTCTTAGCCCTCTCTCTGTAGTTCTTCTGCCACTTTTCTGGCCTGCTTTGATCTTTGATCTTTTCACTAAAACTTTACTTCATTAGAGTTTTAATTTTTCTTCTTCTCCCCACTTTGTGGGTCTGCCAGACTTGGTCTGGATTTGTAATATATCATGTAAACTCTGTCTTTTAATTAATCACAGTAGGAGCCTCTCCTACTGCTTTAAGTTCAAAAAAAAACATGATGAAGATCCAGCCATTTTGGCTATCAATGATCTATTTGTTCCTGCAGACGTTACGATGTAACCCGGTTTGATGACCGGCTTGATATGCATGTATGATGCATGATGCAATGCAGGATGATGTATGTATATGACAAAAACAACTAACAAAGAATATATACATGTATATCTCAAATATTTGTAAGTCGGCCTTGAAGGCACAACCAAAAGAAATCAACTCTTGTTCTTATTTTTGAAAAACTCAAGGTTTTTGCTTCCAAGAAGCTTGGCATGAACGCCTTTAATCCCGTAAGCCGGCTCTCACGTGACATAAATCCGTCGTTTTAACCTTAACTAGTTCAGGGTCTTAAAAAAGATTGACTGTTAAGAGTACGAACGGGCCACATAGCGGAGAGACTACAGCGGACAAGTGAGTTTATCCTAGCTCTCTGTAAGCCGGCTCTCTCGTGACATAAGCCGCCATTTTAACCTTGACAAGTTCAGGGTCTTATTGAAAGATTGACTGTCAAGAGTACGGCGGGTCACCTGGCGGAGTAGCAAGTTGCAAACAGGCAGGTTTAACCCATATATGGCATGGAAGCCGGTCAAGAGGGTACGAAAGCTAAACTCATTGAGTTGGAAGCCCCCAAGTGACCTATGATCATGGAAAAGCTCGGCCATAGGATATACAGGAGACAATGCTACTACTGCAAAACATCTGGGGTCCAGATAAGCCGGCTTTATTCCATTGATCATAATATGATGATCCAATAAGTCGGGGCACCCATGTTTGAACGGCGCATCATGGCGGCTCGTCCTCTTGCGCAACTTTTATTTTTTCGCCAATAAAGTAGGGCACCCATGTTTGAACGGTCGCATCATGGTGGCTCATCCTCTTGGGCGACTTTAAATCTTCTGCCAATAAGGTAGGGCACCCATGTGTCGTCGTCTTCTCACGATAGATGCCATGGGGTGGCTTATCGAGAGTGGTTGGGGCCGAAGGACACCGACGGGCTCCGGTGACGGGATTGGGGACAAGCGGTGAGAGACACGCGATGTACCCAGGTTCGGGGCCCTCTGTGAGAGGTAACACCCCTAGTCCTGCTTGCCTAGTTGATAGACTAGGAGAACTACAATGGTGCTCCTTGAGCCGTTGGCTGGAGGAGGAAGAAGGAGCTAGCCGGCTCTTCTTGCCTCTCTAGGCGTGTGAGTGGGAGAGATGGGGAGAAAATGCTTGCCCCGTGCATGGGGGGCGTCGGGGGGTTTTATAGGCCAACCCCCCGGCTTACAATATACATATGCGGCACCGGGGGGACCCGGCTGGCGGCCTCTCTATCCGGCCAGGGGGACCCCTGGTCGAAGGGTCTCGTCGTTGGTGGGGCCCGCCGGCTGCAGGGTCCCATCGGGAGCCGGTGGGAGGGCCCAGCGACGGTCCATCGCCATTGGCGCGTGCTTGTCACGCCGCAGTACGGGTCGCCCGGCTCGGCGTCGTCTTGTGGCAGCCGGCCGCGGTCAGCGGTACAACCGGCCACGCTGTAGCCACGCCGGGGCAGGTAATGGAGTGGTTGAGGGCGTGCGGGCACTGTGCCGTCCGCCCGGTCGCGGTCGGCCGGGGTCAGAGGCACTGTTGCCTCCACAGTGGCCATGCGGGCGCTGACCTCTGACGTGACAGAGGCCACTGTAGCCATGCGTGCCCTGACCACGGTACTCGAGGCACTGCTGACACGCTGCCCGTTAGATCACCGTCCTATGAGGCATGGTGACATGACGGGACCTAACCTGCCGGCCCGACGGCCTGGCGACGCCGCCTCTGGCCGGCCGGCTAATCGCAGTCGGCTGTGCGGAGCCGGACTACAGGGGGAGACGGCTCGCCCTGTAGTTGTTTTTCGAAAAGCTGGAGCAAAGACCCAGCTGAGGCTACCCCGGGGTTATCCCCCCGTCAGTAGTCCCCGAAGCAGGGGAGGCCCGCCGGCTGGCCGCGGCGGACCTCGCCGGCTTGAGTCTTGCCCTCGAGGATCATCGGTAGACCCGGATCCGGGGAGCGTGGGGTCACGGTGGCCGGCCTCGCAGCCGGTCAATGCTCCGCGGGGCGCCTCGACCACCCCGAGGGGCAGAGAGGACGCGCCACGTGTGAGTGCAGCGGGCTGCGGCCTGACAGGCCACGCGAAGGACAAGACCAAGCCGTTGGGCGGGGCCCACTTCTACCGCGGCTTCGGCCCACGCGCGTGGATCCTTTGCGGCCAAGGCCGTCGGTTGGCATTCCTGAAACGCCTTAATGCCCCTCCCACGCATGGCGCAAGTAGTGGAGTTCATGCGCGATGGATCTGCTCCCCACTACCCCGCGCGGGGTTTAAATGGGAGGGGAGAGGAGCGAAACAGGGCATTCGCTCCCCTGCCCCCGCACATCGCCTTCATCGCCCGTCCCTCTCCCCGCATTGAGAGAGAGAGAGAGAGAGAGAGAGAGCAGAGGTCTCGCGTCCGCCGCGCCACCGTCCGCCGCCGTCGAAGGCCGCGACGCGACCGAGCCCACGCGCCCCGCCGCCGCGACCAAGACACCTCCGAGTCGAATGGCGGGCAAGGGCGCCTGGGACGGCAGCGATGTCGATGAAGCCTACATCGAGCACCTCCGCCACCGCCGCAAGCTGCTGCCGGCGGAGAACGTGGAGGCGCGCATCGCCGGGGCGGAGAATGCGCCGGCCCCGCAAGAAGGCGAGGTGGTGGTCTTCGCCGAGCACTTCGCCCGCGGGCTCGGCCTGCCGGCGAGCACGTTCTTCCGGCGTTTCCTTTCGCGCTTCAGGCTGCAACCGCACCACCTTAGCGCCAACGCCATCCTGCAACTGGCGGCATTCGTCACCCTTTGCGAGGGCTTTTTGGGGGGGGGAGCCGTGCCTCGACCTCTGGTGCCGGCTCTTCTATCTGAAGCGGTAGACGTTGAAGAACAAGGCCACCGGCGAGACGGTCATGACCGCCTGCGGAGCCGCCCTTGTTCACTATCACCCCGGAGCCGGCTTCCCTCAGCTCCCCCCTGCAGGACTTGGTGAAGAGTTGGCAAAAGGGGTTCTTCTACGTGAAGAATGTGAAGCCGGCCGAGGACTACATCAACCTTCCCGACTTCGTCGACCAGCCGCCGGGCGCGAGGCAGAACTGGAGGACGCCTCCGCCCCAAGCGCCCGAGACGGTGGACCGGCTCTGCGAGCGGCTGGTCGTAATGACCAAGACAGAGGGGCTTACGACCGTTGACCTCCTTGCCACGATGGTGGCGCGTCGGGTGCAGCCGCTGCAGCGCCGACCGCACCTCATCTGTCAGATGGGAGGGCAGCGTGACCTGTGCCGGCTCTCCACCAAGGAGCTGAAGGCGGTGCCGGTGGCGAGGAGGGTGAACTCCATCTCGACCGCCAAGATGAATGAAGGCGGGTGGCAATGGGGGAAGGCCTCGTACAGCCGGGACCATCCGGCTCCGCGGGTACGCGACGAGCCGCCCCTACCTTTGCTCTTCTGAAGCCGGCGCCCCCCCCCAGCCTGATGACGGAGGGGCTTCCTTTGCGTGGAGGTCTTTCCTTTGTTGCAGGAGTACGGGGAGCCGGCTGCTGACATGGCGGAGTCGAATCCCGAGGAGGTCGAGGACGTCGATGACGTGGAGCCGGCCGAGTCGGAGCGAGCCGGCGCGTCGGGGATCGGCGGGACGGAAGCGGAGAGAACCGAGTCGGGGGGTGAGTTCCCTCCCCAGTCTCTTTTGCGGGACTGGTCCGATGATGATGCTGAGCCGGGGGAGATGCGCAATGCAGCGGCCCCGGAGGATCCCGAAGTTTCGGGAGACGACGCCACTGCGCCGAGGAGGCGCGTTCGCCGGGTCGACCGTGAGCCGGGTCGAGGAGACACGGCCGTGGACGAACGGGGGAAGCAGCCGGCCAGCTCCAGGCCGACTCCCAAATGGGCAGCCGGCGGGCAGCCAGGCGGCAGCCGTGAAGGTGGCGGGAAGAAGCCGCTGGTTGCCCCGGCGGGCCCTGTTAGGCGGACGGTCCCCGTTAGCATCGGGTAAGTCTCTTTTGGGTTCCTGATTGGTTTTTAGTCGGCCCCCTTTCCTCATTCCGTTGTCCAGGGAGCCGCGCGCCCTGGGGAAGACCACGGCCGACGAGACGGCGGGGACGGCGCAGAAGGCCGCCGCCGACGAAAGGGAGCGCGAGGCGTGGCGGGACCGGGAGGCAGCCGAGCAGGAGCGGCTCGAGGAGGAGCGCCGCCCGTGGGAGGAGGCGGTGGGCCAGTCTTGGGAGCCATTTCCCCCTGGCCAGGACAGGAGGTCCAAGAGCACGCACGACCCCGCACGGCGGGCGGAGGCAGATGCGCAGGCCGAGGAGGAGGCGCACGTGGCTGCGCGCGCGGCGGACGCCACCAAAGGGGCGGAGCCGGGCCACAGCGGCGCTCCGTCGGGGGCTGACGACGTGCCACCGGGCGCCGACGACGAGCCACCGGAGGTCGTCGTTATAGAGCTGGAGGTCCCGGCTCCGGAGGTGAGCCGGGGAGGTGCCGCTGGGGGCGGTGTGCCGTAGGTCAAGGCTGCGGTGCCTGGAGGAGCGGCCGCCTCCGGCTCGTCAGCCAGGGCACCTGGAGCCGCGGCGCCAGGGGGAGCGGGTCCCATAGTCGCCGCGGAACGGGGACCGCCCGGCCCCGCTGACGGGGGTCAGCCGCAAGAGACCTGGGCCGCGGCCGGCGGCATGCCTATGGACGATGCGCCGAGCGTCCTTGGAGCTGCGGTGGCCGCGGTCATCGCCGAGTGCGCCGACTGCCGCGCCCAGACGGCGCATGAGGCCCAAGCCGCCAGGAACCGGCTGGCGCACCTCGAGCAGTCCGTCGCGGTAAGGGCTCGAGATCCTTGTCCCTCTTTTTTTTTGCTTTGGCTTTTCTCCAGTGGAGGCATGCCAGCGCACCCACTGGGTGTAGTCCCCGAGACTCGGGCCGGCTGGGACGCAGGCGGGTCGAGTCTAACCGCGTCGCCTCTTTGCCTTTTGTTCTTCGCAGGCTGTCCACGACCGCCGGGTGGCCGCATACAACGCACTGCTAGGCCTGTATCGGGGGGCCGAGAACCGGCTGGCCGTCATGTCCGCGGACCTGCGAGGTACGTGGATCTTGTAAGTTTCCAGTGGGGGCGCGTGAGCGCACCCATTGGGTGTAGTCCCCGGGATCCGGGATGGCTGCTTTGCAGGCGGGTCGGATCCTTATGTTTGCTTTCTTTCTGACGGGAGCGTCTTCGTGTTGTGAAGCCTCAGCAGCCGAGGCGGTCTGCCTCCGCCGCCAGGTCATACAACTTGGCGAGCAGCGGGACCACCAGACCGCGAAGTGCGACCGGCTGCGCCAAGCGGCCGACCGCGCGCAGGCGGAGAAGGACGAGCTCGAGGCGGCCCATCGACGCGAGTTGGAGGAGCGGGATGCGGCCCATCATGTGGTGCTGGGGGCCAAGGATGCCTTGCTGGCGAAGGCGGCCACGGAGGCGGAGGCGGCGCGGACCAAGCACGACCGCCAGATCCAAGAGTGGTCGGCTAGGGAGGCTGCGCTGCAGGAGGAGGCGCACGCGGTGGACCGGCTTCTGGCCGGTAAGTTTTGCTATCTTGCTTGTCTTCATGTGTCGGATTAGGGCCAACGTTTCCTTTGTCTTACATTGTGCGCCCCTTTCTTCCCCAGGGCTCTTTTTGGGCACGCAGGAGGTCGCGGAAGCGGCCGTGGAGGCCCACCGCGAGGATCAGCGGGCGCAGGGAATCCACGTAGGGCAGCTTGCCGCCTGGACCGTGGACGAGGTGGGGATCGCCGCCAAAGTGCGCCTGACCGAGGTGGTCCGGGCCATGAAGCGGCTTCAGAGAGCCGGCTCGGCGCTGGTTCGCACCCTTTGGCCGGGCGCGGTGGAGCTAGTCTCCATGAGCCGGTTGTCGAGGTGGCTGGAAGCCGGGTCCGCGCGGGTGAACGCCTGGAGGGCTTTCGCGGCGCTCGCCGGAGCGGCCATGGCGCTTCGCGTCGCGAAGTCGTGGTACCCCGGGCTGGACTTGGGGCTGCTTACGGCCCAGCGTGCCAGCACCGATGCGGAGCTGGAGGTGGCTGCCGACGCGCTGGCCGTGCGGGCCAGTGACCTTGCGTCTTGTGCTCCGTGGGACGAGTACGTCCCGGAGCGTACGACAGACGGCGAGGTGATCCCGGAGGATCGGTACGTGCTTGCCCTTGATGACCCGGAGGGCAGCGCCGGTGAGACAGACGATGAAGACGCCGAGTCCAGCACCGACGACTACGTCGACTCCGAGCCGGCTCAGGACTTGGACGCGGGGGCCGACACGGAGCGTGCCGTGGCCAAGGACGGAGCTTCTACCTCAGCCGCCGCGGAGAGCGCAGGGGGAGGAGATGGTGCCGCCACTAGTTAGGGTCCTTTTGTTTTCCTGCTCTTTGTTAGACTGTAGTTCCACCCACTAGGGGTGTAATGTAACGAACATGTGGCCTTGGGCCTTTATGCTTTTGTGTATGAACTTGCATTTTTCATGTTTTTGTGTATGAGATTTAATGCGTGCCGATTCGCCCCTGGCCTACCGTTCCATTGACTCCTTTTTTGCCCAAGACTTCGTTCCCTTTGGCTTCGGCCCCGCCAGCCGGACAGCCGGGAGCCGGTCTGTAGCTGGGACGGGGCGTTAACCTCTGGGGAGTCGGTCGTGGGATTTTTTGGAGTCGCGAAAACGTTCGGCCAGGGTTAGTGCGTCAGAGGCCGATAGAAAAAGGTAAAGACTCGGCTAGCCGTAGACGACAACCCGCCCGCCAACGGTGTTTGTGTGTGCTAAGTTTCTGCCCCAGCAACCTGCCGACCGGACAGCCGGGAGCCGATCTGTAGCCGGGCGAGGGGGAAGGGTTTTGCTTAGCTCACATTACTTTGGCCGTTTTCGGGGAGTGGTATCATGGCTAGCCGGCGAGTCCCCGGGTCCGGGGAGCCGGATTTTGGGAGCCGGTTCTTTGCAACAAACTGAATTTGATGGAAACGAGAAGGGTATGCCCCAAGAGCTGGTTTGGGGCACCCGTTGCATTCATAAGTCCAAAAAGGGAGGATACATACACACACTGGTTTAGCAGTAAAACGGACGAAGGAGCGCCGCGTTCCACGGGCGCTCCGTCTCCTCGCCGGAGGCATCTCTTTTGCGCTTCTGCGGCTTCTGGGCGTCTATTAGATAGTACGCGTTGTTGTGCAGCGCCTTGCTGACGATGAACGGGCCCTCCCATGGGGAGGACAACTTGTGCTGGCCGGCTGTGCGCTGGATCCGCCTGAGCACCAGGTCCCCCTCGCGGAAGGAGAGGGGCCAGATCCGCTTGCTGTGGTAGTGTCAGAGCTTCTGTTGGTAGATTGTTGTTCGGCTCAGGGCCAGCTTGCGTGCTTCTTCGAGTAGGTCGACGCCGTCTTCACTTGCTTCCTTTGCATCCTTCTCCATGTACAGGGTGACCCGAGGCGAATCGAACTCAATGTCCGTAGGGATGACCGCCTCGGACCCGTACACGAGAAAGAAAGGAGTGAAGCCGGTTGACCGGTTGGGTGTGGTCCTGAGGCTCCACAAGACAGCCGGCAGCTCTTCGATCTAGCAGCCGGCTGATCGCACGAGTGGCGCCATGAGCCAGAGCTTGAGGCCGGCCAGGATCAAGCCGTTTGCCCTTTCCGCCTGGCCGTTCGACTGTGGGTGGGCCACCGATGTGAGGTCGAGCCGGATGCCCTCCTGGGAGCAGAAACGCGCCATTGCGCCTTTAGCAAAGTTTGTGCCGTTGTCGGTGATGATGCTGTGGGGGACGCCATAGCAGACCGTGATGTCTTTGATGAACCGGACGGCCGTGGGGCCGTCCAGCTTCTAGATTGGCCTGGCCTCGATCCACTTGGTGAACTTGTCGACGGCCACCAATAAATGCGTCATGCCACCTCGAGCGGTCTTGAATGGTCCCACCATATCGAGGCCCCAGACCACGAAGGGCCAGGAGAGGGGGATGGTCTGGAGTGCCATAGCCGGCAGGTGACTCTGCGTGCTGAAGCGCTGGCACCCTTCGCACTTGTCGACCAGCTGCTTTGTTTCTTCCAAGGCCGTCGGCCAGTAGAAACCGTGGCGAAACGCCTTGGCCACCAGGGTTCTGGAGGCGGCGTGATGCCCGCACTCGCCCTGGTGGATGTCTCAGAGGATCTCCTGACCCTTTTCCGGCTCGACGCAGCGTTGGAACACGCCGGTTGCACTGCGATGGACCAACTCGTGGTTGATGATGCTGTAGCGGGGGCCCGACGCTGGATTTGCCGGGCCGTAGCCTCGTCGGGAGGGAGCTCGCCATGCAGGAGGAAGGCTAGGATGGGCTGGGCCCAGGTGGGGGCCGTGACAGGAGCCGACACCGGCTCGGGGTGGATTTCGGGGCCGGCCGTAGCCCCCGGGCCCGAGCCGTCAGTCCCCGGGGCCGGCAGGTCGACCGCCATTAGGACGACCACGGGTCCGTCAGTTGTCGGAGCCGGCTGAGCTGAAGCGGCGGTCGGAGCCGACGGGGTCGACGGAGCTGCCGGGCCTGACGAGGAGCCGACAGGGTCAGCCGGCACAAAGATGGACTCCGATTCAGCGGAGGGTTTGATCGACGGCTTGAGCAGCCGCTCGAGGGAGACGCCGGTTGGGATCGCTTGCCGGGTGGAGCCGATTTTGGCCAGCACGTCTGCCGCCTCGTTGTCCGCCCGGGGGACATGGTGGAATTCACACCCCTCGAAGGAGCCGGTGAGTTATTGGACGAGGAAGCGGTAGCTGGCCATGTTGGCGTCCCTGGCGTCCCATTCACCAGAGACCTGCTGCACCACAAGGTCCGAATCGCCGAAACAGAGAATGCGCCGGATGCCGATCTCCTTGGCGAGCCGGAGGCTGTGGACGAGCGCCTCTTACTCGGCCACGTTGTTGGAGGCAGCGAAGAGGATCTGGAGCGCGTACTTGAGCTGGTCCCCTTTCGGGGATGACAAGACGATGCCGGCTCCCAAGCCGGTCCGCATCTTCGAGCCGTCGAAGTGCATGCGCCAGTGCGTGGAGTCTGGAGGCGGCAGCACCAACTGGGTCTCCGCCCAGTCGACGAGGAAGTCGGCCATTGTCTGCGACTTGATGGCGGTGCGCGGCTCATATCGGATTTCGTAGTCGGCGAGGGCGATGGCCCACTTGGCGATCCGGCCGGTGGCGTCCCGGCCGCTCATGATTTCTCTGAGCGGCGCCGTGCTCACCACGGTGATGGTGTGCTCCTGGAAGTACTGCTTGACCTTCTTGGCGGCGAAGTATATGCCGTAGCACATCTTCTGGTAGTGGGGTAGTTCTGCTTGGAGGCGGAGAGGACCTCGCTGAGGTAGTAGACGGGGCGCTGGACTGGCAGCGCCCCCTTCCTCCGGTCGCTCCACTACGAGGACGACGCTGAACATGCGCGTGGTTGCCGCGATGTAGGCAAGCAAAGGCTCCTTCTCAGCCGGAGCCGCCAGGACGGGTGCGCTGGAGAGAGCGTGCTTGAGGTCGCGGAACGCTTCGTCCGCCTGGTTGGTCCACTCGAATTTGGTCATCTTCTTCATGAGCTGATAAAGGGGCAGCGCCTTCTCGCCCAGCTGCTGACGAACCGACTGAGCGAGGCAAGGCAGCCGGTGAACTTCTGGACGTCGCGGAGCTTGGCAGGCTTGTGCATGCGCTCGATGGCTTTGATCTTCTCCGCATTGGCTTCGATGCCACAGGCGGACACGAAGAAACCCAGGAGCTGGCCGGCTGGCACGCCGAAAACACACTTCTCTGGGTTGAGCCGGACCTTGTACTCGCGCAGGTTAGAGAAGGTCTCCCGGAGGTTGTCAAGAAGGCTGAAATGCTTCTTGGTCTTGATGACGATGTCGTCCACGTAGACGTGGACGTTCCTGCCGATCTGGGGCAGAAGGCACTTCTGCATGCAACGCTGGAAGGTGGCGCCTGCATTCTTCAGGCCGAAGGACATGGATGTAGCAGTAGGCCCCAAAGGGGGTGATGAAGGAGGTCTTCAGCCGATCGGCTGTGTCCAGCTTGATCTGGTGGTAGCCGGAATAGTCGTCCAGGAAGGATAGCAGGTCGCAGCCGCCCGTGGAGTCGATGACTTGATCGATCCGGGGCAAGGCAAAAGGGTCCTTGGGACAGGCCTTGTTCAGACTGGTGTAGTCGATACACATGCGCCGGGTCTTTTTCTTCTTCAGCACCAGGACTGGGTTGACCAGCCAGCCCGGGTGGAACACTTCCATGATGAAGCCAGCTGCGAGCAGCCGGGCGATCTCTTCTCCTATGGTACGCCGCTTCTCCTCGGAGAAACGGCGTAGGGGTTGCTTGACCGGCTTAGCATCCGTCCGTACATGAAGTTTGTGCTCGGCGTACTTCCTCAGAACACCCGGCATGTCTTTCGGAGACCATGCAAAGATGTCCCGATTCTCACGGAGGAAGTCGACGAGCTCGCCTTCCTATTTGCTGCTAAGGTTGGCGCCAATGGTGACGCACTGCTTGGGGTTGGCCGGGTCGAGCGGCACCTGCTTGGTGTCCTTGGACGGCTGGAACATTGCCTCGCTGGCCAGCTGGGATGGGGGAGTCGGCACGGCCGGCTGCTCGGCAGCCTGAGCCACGAGCCGGTCAAGCTGCCGCTTCTCCTCTGCAATCACCAACGCCTCGGCCAGCCGGCTGTCGTCACGAGCGCACTCGATCAACTTCTTGTAGTCGCCGCTGACGTTTATGATGCCCTTGTGGCCTGGCATCTTCATCTTGAGGTAGGCATAGTAGGGCACCACCATAAACTTGACAAGGGCCGGCCTGCCCAGCAGCGCGTGGTAGGGACTGTTGAGGTCCACCACCTCGAACCATATCGGCTCGCGACGGAAGTGGCTCTTGTCGCCGAAGAGGACGTCGAGCAGGATCTTGCCGATGGGGGAGCAAGACTGCTCTGGGACGATGCCGTGGAAAACCGTCCGGCTCGGCTGCAGGTCTTTCTCACAGAGCCCTAACTTGAGCAGCGTGTCGCGGTAGAGGATGTTGATGCTGCTGCCCCCGTCGATCAGCACCCGCGAGAAGCGGCAGGTGAGCCTCTCGGAGGCGATGGTGGGATCGAGGACGAGGGCGTAGCTGCCGGGGTTCGGCATCACTGCCGGGTGGTCCGCCCGGCTCCAAGTAACCGGCTTTTCAGACTAGTGCATGAACTGAGGGACCGAGGGGACGGTGGCGTTCACCACGTGCCGGCGCTGGCGCAGGCTATGCTTGTCGGTTCCCTTGCTGGTGAAGACGATGTAAGTGTAAGAGCCTGGCTTAATACGAATGATAGACTACTCATATAAACAAGGAATTCCTTCTTTTCCGGGAACCCACTCGAAAAGAACTCCAAAGTTAAGCGTGCTTGGCTTGGAGCGATTCTAGGATGGGTGACCGACCGGGAAGTTGGTCCCGGGTGCGCATGAGTGAGAACAAAGTGCGCAGGAAAGACTAGTGTTGGTCTGTGGGCCAGTCTAGATCCCGCCAGGCGTAACGGGGTGTTACAATTGGTATCAAAGCCGACCCTTGCGGTTACACGGGCATGCGTCGGTCAGGTGCGCGGCCATGTGGTGCATGGCGCGTGTGGCCCGTCGTGGCACACGGCATGGCACATGTGCCGGACTGGACGCGCATACGTGTGCCAAGAGGGAACGTTCCTGATGGGCCGACGAGGACGTCGGTTCCTTTGAGTGGGGGTGTATGTAAGAGCCTGGCTTAATAGGAATGATAGACTACTCATATAAACAAGGAATTCCTTCTTTTCCGGGAGCCCACTCGAAAAGAACTCCAAAGTTAAGCGTGCTTGGCTTGGAGCGATTCTAGGATGGGTGACCGACCGGGAAGTTGGTCCCGGGTGCGCATGAGTGAGGACAAAGTGCGCAGGAAAGACTAGTGTTGGTCTGTGGGGCCAGTCTAGATCCCGCCAGGCGTAACGGGGTGTGACAGTAAGCCCCGTCCTGATCGGGGAACTGGTCGTGGAGACGGCCATCGTTGGGAGCCTGAGCTGGTGTCGGTGCCGGTGCCGGAGCCGGCGCGGCCGCAGGAGCGCGAGGAGCCGGCGGGGGAGGAGCCGGAAGGCCCTCGCCCCGGGCTAGCCGCTGGGAGAAGTTGCACTGCTACAATGTGTGCGTGGCCGGCTTCGCCCCAGAGTGCATTTTTCACGGAGCGTCGAGCATCTGCTCGAAGGTGAGCTTGGGCTGCCAGGTGTTCTTGCCGGTTCACTGGCTAAGCTGGGTGCCTGGGCAGCCAGCTGCTCCTCCTCGATGGAGGCGGCCTGTTTTCTCCCGTAGCGGGGCTCGAGCTGGTCGGCCTTCCGCTTGTTGTTCTGCTGCTGCCGGCTGTCGGCAGCCGGCCGTGGCGCGGTAGGCGGCGGGATGGCCTTGCCGATCGCGCTGGCCTTAATCCGCATAGCGGAGTCGGCCGTGGCGTACTTGTCCGCCTTGGCCATGAGCTCATCCAAGGTGGCTGGCTCCGAGCACATGAGCTTGTGCTTGAGAAGGGTGCCGTCTCGGCAGCCCTCAGAGAAGTACTGGATGGCTTGCACCTCGTGCACCCCCTCGCGGGAGTTGCGGAGCTCGGTCCACCGCATGAGCTAATCGCGGAGGGATTCCTCCAGCCCCTGGACGCACATGGCCAGCTCACGAGGGCGGCCGGGCCGCTTGTAGGTGCCGGTGAAGTTGCGGACGAACGCCTCCTCGAAGTCCGTCCAAGCGTTGATGCTGCCGACTGGCAGGCTGTTAAGCCAGGTCCGGGCCGACCCGATCAGCGTGAGGGGAACGTAGCGCACCGCGACGCGCTTGTTCTCCCTCGCGATGCTGACTGCGGTGGTGTAGTCGATCAGCCAGTCTTCTGGCTTGGCGGTGCCGTTGTATTTTGGAGTGTCGCGGGGGAGTGTGAAGCCGGTGGGGAATGGCTCGTCACAGATCCGGGGGTTGAAGCATGCCGAACCGATCGGACCCTCCTCCTCCAGGAGAGAAGATTGCGCCAGCCGGTCGATGCGGGTCCGGGCGTCGTTCTTGCTCCGCGGGACGCGCTGGCCGAGACGAGCGGCGAGCTCGGGACGGACAGTCGGGGCGGGCGAGCGCGCGCGCTCCCGCCGCGGGGACGGGGTATGGGCGCGACTGCGCCGGCCGCCGCCAGCCGCGGCGTCGTTGTGCCGGCTCGTGACCGCCGGCGGCTCGTCTCCCTGACGGGAGCGCCCGTTATGAGATCCAGCACCCCGCCGGCCGAAGCCGTGGGGGGAAGAGGCTTGCTGGGCCGGCTGGCGCCGGCCAGCAGTCGGCGGAGCGTCCCCCTCGGGGACGGGTATTTCAGAGCCGGCGTTGGCGCCGTCGAGCCGGGCCTGCTGAGCGTTGGCAGCGGCGATGAGGTCTTGGATGTGCCGCTCCTGCCGCTCACGCTCTTCGCCCTCCCGGTCGGCCAGGTCGGCGTAGGCCACCTGGGCGGCCCTCATGTTGGCTTCCGGTGTGTCGTAGGTGGGAAGCCTACCACCTAGGATTTCCGCGACCACACGGCCGCGGTTGCGGACATCACCACGCCGGCTGGGCTCGTTGCCGGCGGGGGTGAGGCCGTAGGCGGAGTTGTACTCGCGCTGCGCGGACTCCATCCGGCGCTTGGTGATTGCGAGCGTGGTCGCCTCCGCGAACAGCAACTGGCGAGCTGCCTCCAGCTCAGCCGTAGCTGTGGCCGGGTTTGTCGTAGGCGCAACGGGGGTGTTGAGGCCCCGAAGCACGGAGCCGAGGGGGTCGGAGGTGCCGGTGCCGGCGGCCGCGACAGCCGCCAGCACGTCCGCCCTGACGCGACCGGTGGTCGTGGAGGAGCCGGTGACCATTACCGCCGCGTGGACGCGGGAGTCGTCAGCATTGCCCGAGGCGATCGCGCCCGCAAACGAGGGCGGGTCGAGGCAGTCGACCACCTCGCTAGGGTACTCGTCGGCGGCTGGCTCTCCAGCGAGGTTCAGGTTGGCGAAGCATTCGTCGAGGGTGGCGACGTTGGATAGAGTGGCACTGCTGCGCAACTTGTCGGGGAGGTCAGTAGCGACTCCCGCAGGGTGGGCGGGAACCAGGTTCCGCGCCGCAGGAGCAAGCCCCACGAGCGGGCAGGTCCGCCCGGACGCGGAGCGGCCGGGGGAGTTGGCGAAGGGTCCCGCCCGGAGCATGACTCCGGCCGGCGCCATGGACGGCCCCACGCTGGGCACCAACTGTCGTCGTTTTCTCACAACAGATGCCATGGGGTGGCTTATCGAGAGTGGTTGGGGCCGAAGGACGCCGACGGGCTCCGGTGACGGGATTGAGGACAAGCGGTGAGATACACGTGATGTACCCAGGTTCGGGGCCCTCTGTGAGAGGTAATACCCCTAGTCCTGCTTGCCTAGTTGATAGACCAGGAGAACTACAATGGTGCTCCTTGAGCCGTTAGCTGGAGGAGGAGGAAGGAGCTAGCCGGCTCTTCTTGCCTCTCTAGGTGTGTGAGTGGGAGAGATGGGGAGAAAATGCTTGCCCCGTGCATGGGGGGCGTCGGGGGGTTTTATAGGCCAACCCCCCGGCTTACAATATACATATGCGGCACCGGGGGGGACCCGGCTGGCGGCCTCTCTAGCCGGCCAGGCGGACCCCCGGTCGAAGGGTCTCATCGTTGGTGGGGCCTGCCGGCTGCAGGGTCCCATCGGGAGCCGGTGGGAGGGCCCACCGACGGTCCATCGCCATTGGCGCGTGCTTGTCACGTCGCAGTACGGGTCGCCCGGCTCGGCGTCGTCTTGTGGCAGCCGGCCGCGGTCAGCGGTACGGCCGGCCACGCTGTAGCCACGCCGGGGCAGGTAATGGAGTGGTTGAGGGCGTGCGGGCACTGTGCCGTCCGACCGGTCGCGGTCGGCCGGGGTCAGAGGCACTGTTGCCTCCACAGTGGCCATGCGGGCGCTAACCTCAGACGTGACGGAGGCCACTGTAGCCACGCGTGCCCTGACCACGGTACTGGAGGCACTGCTGACACGCTGCCTGTCAGATCACCGTCCTGTGAGGCGTGGTGACATGATGGGAGCTAACCTGTCGGCCCGACGGCCTGGCGACGCCGCCTCTGGCCGGCCGGCTAATCGCAGCCGGCTGTGCGGAGCCGGACTACAGGGGAGGCGGCTCGCCCGGTAGTCGTTTTTCGAAAAGCTGGAGCAAAGACCCAGCCGAGGCTACCCCGGGGTTATCCCCCCGTCAGTAGTCCCCGAAACAGGGGAGGCCCGCCGGCTGGCCGCGGCGGACCTCGCTGGCTTGAGTCTTGCCCTCGATGATCGTCGGTAGACCCGGAGTCGGGGAGCGTGGGATCGCAGTGGCCGGCTTAAATGGTGGCTTCTCCAGGGATGTTTCCTTCATGGCAAGCTCTCCTATTTCTTTTGATATGTTGAAGTAGATAGTATCACTAGGATAATGGGCCAATGCGTCTATCCATTGAACAACCTGGTGTGAGTTGAGGCTGGCGCTTGTTTTTGCAACCTTGCGTAAGACATGATATCAGATGTCACTTTTCCCTTTGCTCCAATGTTGGTGAAGGAGACCGGACCACGGGGGCGGTGGTTTACAAGAGTCAATTCGGCGGCTTGAGCGAGCAGGTACAGCATCGGCGTGTCATTATAAATCGGACCGCGGGGGCGGCGGCTCATGAGCGTCCGTTGGGTGGCTCGAGTGTGCAAGCGTGACACCAGTGTATTGATGTTGACCGGATCACGGGGATGGCGGCTTAGGCGCATCCATTGGGCGGGTCGTTGAAAGCACATTTGCTCCCTTGGTGGTTTTGGTAATTAATAACAACATATATGTCATTGAACTAATGTTTCCACTAAGCATATTTCAGGAAAAGTTCAATGATAGGGATGGCAAAAGGATTGTGGAAATACCCCAAGATGC
Organism: Elymus sibiricus; assembly: GCA_039707655.1. Classification (NCBI taxonomy): domain Eukaryota; kingdom Viridiplantae; phylum Streptophyta; class Magnoliopsida; order Poales; family Poaceae; genus Elymus; species Elymus sibiricus. The sequence continues at coordinate 441,532,318 of CM077667.1, read as the reverse complement.
AAGGAAATGGATTGGCAAAGCTTCAAGCAAGAGGACTCTACATTTTACTTTGTGAGAAATCACTTTGAGTCCATAGGAAAGCCAATACTATTAAAAGGGGGTAAGGTACTGTTGGTGAACAAAATGCTCATACGTGCACAAGTGATAGTCACCAAAAACACCCACAAACTCTTCCACAAAAGTCTGTCGAAAGTCAAATATCCAAAATCGATGCAACCAACACATCCCACTCGGTGCCACCGATTCCCAAAATCAGACAGACTCATGCCAAACCCTAGCACATCGGTGCAACCGATTCCACTTCGGTGCCACCGAGTTTGGGTTGCCAACTTTTTGTTACCTCGATTCACAAAATCGGTACCACCGAGTTTGTTGGATCGGCGTCACCGAGTTGTGCAATCTGACCGTTGGTCACCTAATCGGTACCACCGAGTTTTATATATCGGTCTCACCGAGATTCAAAAGTTGTCACCTTTTGGTCACTTCGGTACCACCGAGATTCACACATCGGTGTCACCGACTTGGTCACTTAAGGTGTAACGGTTGGATTTTTGGATGTGCCTATATATACCCCTTCACCACCACCCACTCGAAAGAGAAGCACTCAGAACTATTCCATACTTGCCCCATCATATTTTCTGAGAGAGAGCCACCTACTCATGTGTTGAGATCAAGCCATTCCACTCTATCCATATGAATCTTGATCTCTAGCCTCCCCAAGTTGCTTTCCACCAAATCAATCTCTTCTACCAAGCCAAATCTGTGAGAGACTGATTGTGTGTTGAGGAGTCTATCATCTTGAAGCACAAGAGCAAGGAGTTCATCGACATTGCCGAGCCTATTACCTTTTGGAGGGTGGTGCCTCCTAGATTGGTTAGGTGTCGCTTGGGAGCCTCCTACTTCGTGTTGTGGAGTTGAACCAAGAAGTTTGTATGGGCAAGGAGATCGCCTACTTCGTGAAGATCTACCCATAGTGAGGCTAGTCCTTCATGGACGGAAGCCGTTATGGAATAGTTAAGGTTGCTACTTAGTGGACCCTTATGGGTGGAGCCCTCCGTGGACTCTCGCGACCGTTACCCTCCGTGGGTTGAAGACTCCATAAACGTGGATGTACGATAGCACCACCTATCGGAACCACGAGAAAAATCTTGGTGTCTACAAATTGCGTTTGATCTTCCTTCCTACCCTCTACTATACAAGCTTGTTGTTACTTTCCGCTGCTATACTCTTAGACATGCATGTGTAGGGTGTGCTTGACTTGCTATGAATGCTAAAATCTGCCAACACTTAAAATTGGGAAAAAGTAGATTTTTATTTGGTCAAGTAGTCTAATCACCCCCCCTCTAGACATACTTTCGGTCCTACAAGTGGTATCAGAGCTTTGGTCTCCATTGCATTGGTCTCACAACCTAGGAAAGTATGGCGTCTAGTGAGGGAAATTATCACCGTAGAGGTCCGTACTTTGATGGCACTAATTTTGCTAGTTGGAAGCACAAAATGAAAATGCATATTCTTGGTCATAACCCCGCCGTATGGGATGTTGTTCATGTTGGCTTGCAAGGTGAATTCTTTGGTGATGGAAAGGAACCGGATCGTGAAGCGACCGCGGATGAATTGAAGATGTTGCAATACAACGCTCAAGCATGCGACATTCTCTTCAACTGCCTATGCCCCGAAGAATTCAACAAAATCAGCCGTCTTGAGAATGCAAAAGAGATTTGGGATACTTTGGTTGATATGCACGAAGGAACCAAGTCCGTGAGAGAATCCAAGTTGGATGTTCTTCAAAGTCAGCTTGACAAGTTCAAGATGAAGGATGGTGAAGGAGTCGCGGAGATGTACTCTAGGCTAGCTCTCATCACCCATGAGATTGTCGGCTTAGGATGCGAAGAAATGACCGACAAATTCATCATCAAGAAGATACTTCGAGCTTTGGATGAGAGATACGACACCGTGTGCACATTGATCCAAATGATGCCCAACTACAAAGATCTCAAGCCTACGGAAGTCATTGGAAGGATTGTTGCTCATGAGATGACACTCAAAGACAAAGAACAACTTCACAACAAGTCTAGCGGCGCTTACAAAGCCACAAGTGATGCTCCCGCAACTTCAAGCGACAACCTTGTCACCAATGAAGAGATAAGCCTCATGGTCAAGAAATTCAACAAGTTCTACAAGAATAGAGGCAAAGAACGAAGCTCCAACTCAAGATATGAAGAGAAGCGTTCGTCAAGTCGTGACCGCAATTGCTACAATTGTGGGAAGCCCGGACACTACTCCAATGAGTGCACGGCTCCCTACAAACAAAGATAAGAGTCACCTAGAAGACGAAGCTCAAGGAATGAGTCACCTCAAAGAGAGAGAAGGAGTAGAGATGATCGTTATGAACGAAGACCCTCAAGGAGAAGTAGGGATTCGGAGAAGAAGGACAAGTACACCAAGAGCTACACAAGAAGAAGACATCAAGCTCATGTTGGTGAATGGGTTTCCGGCTCCGACTCCGACAACAACTCTGAGAGAAGCTATCACTCTGACTCCGACTATAGTCAAGATGAAGGTGTTGCCGGACTTGCACTAGTGACTACCAACTCCTATGATCTATTTGATTCACCAAATGAAGGGAGTGGAAGTTGCTTCATGGCTAAAGGCCCCAAGGTATCACACCCTGAGTATCTTGACTTTGATAGTGATGAAGATGATTTACTCTGTGATGATGACTTGCTCTTTGATAAAACTAGTGATGTTAGTCAAAATGAACTTGATAATTCTCATGCTAGGCAAGATAAGTCATTTGATGATGATAAGATGAAAATAGAACAACTAACTAAAGAATTAAACACTCTTAAGTTAGCCCATGAATCTACTCTCGAAGATCATAGAGAGCTTGTAAGGACTCATGAGAAGCTACGCTTCGAGAAGCTCACCTTAGAGCAAGAGCATGAGTTTCTTAAAGCTATCAATGACGATCTCCGAAAGAAGACTTCATCTTATCTAGCCAAACGATTACTCTTGTCTACATTTATGCCACAAGTTAAACCTAAACAAACTAGTAACAAAGGCAAGAAAGGTTCTTCATCTAGTAGCAACAATAAAAATGCCAAACGTAATGATGTTGCTTCTAGTAGTTCTATTGATTCCATTAATGATGATTCTCTTAGCCAAGTTACACTTGAGCAAGAAAATGCTTTATTGAAAGGAATTATAGAGAAAGGTATCTACAAGAGTCTTGCCGGGTGTAAGCAATTTGAGGAAATTGTACTCAAGCACGAAGGATACCGGAAGAACCATGGCGTTGGCTACTTCAACGCTAATGGAGTTGAATGGGAAGAAGGTCAATACCCCAAGCCCAAGTTTGTTCCTCAAAAAGAGAAGTATGAAAATACTCCTCCCAAGGGAACAAACACTCAAGATGACCTTCCACCACAAGACCACAAGCTCAAGGGCAAGAACAAGCTTCAAGAGGACATTGACTCATATGAAGATGAATCCCAAGCTTTGGTGGAGTGGGTTCCCAAGGCTTCTTCAAGCTCAACTTCTACAAGGGCTACTTCAACACCAAGGATCCCCATCAAGTTGATGTGGGTCCCCAAGAAGAAGAACTAGAAAGTTCTTGAGGGGTGGCTCCGCCAATGAAATTCACTCACATTCATTATTGGTAAGAACTATTTGCAATCAACATCAACTCTATGCAATAGTTCAAGGAGTCACACATTCCCTCAAAGGTAAGCAAGGGACAAGGTAATCAACAAATCCATGGACATCATCACATATGATTTGCACTCCATGTCCATAGATATCCTTGTATTTGTCTCTTGTGTGTTGGGACTAACCCATGTAGGTGAGAAGAGTAAGGAAACAAAAAGGATGCTCCCAACTCATGATGATCTTCATCAACCTTGAGCATCCACCATTACCTCACCAACATTAAGTCTTCATCGACAAAACCCATGGTTAGTTTATCCCTCCTATGGGGGGATGTCACATCAAGGGGGAGCTTTACTCTAAGACTTGAGTTAAAGCATCCCATAGTATGTGACAACATCAAATGCTTTATGTAAAAGTGGTAACCCCACTTGTGCTTAAACGATGAGTATGACCTATGATCAAGTATTCTTACTTGGGTCCTAAGTCAATATACTCATATATAGATGACTCCGTCATCGCCAAAATGCTTGATAGATGCTAGTGTGTATGTGCATGTTTGCCATGATTTCATTTGACATCTTATTGTGTGAGCATGTTGGTCTGCATTTATTTATCCATTCGAGGACATCCAATTGTTGCTATTTGGTTTTTGATTTCACTTTTGCCAATTGGATGGACAAGAATGCCTAGGACCACTCTCTAGCTATCTATGCTTTCTCACCTCATATTCCATTCTTGCTGCATCACAAAACTTGAACAAGCACTTCTCGATCCCCCCCGGTTGTCGCCCTTGTCTCCCCGTGCTCCTCCGCCGCTGGGATCCTCGCCGTTGACGGGCATCTTCGCCGCCGTCTTCACCGTAGCGGACCGTCACCAAGCTAGGGTACGGATCCGATCTTCCTTGCGCTCCCTGTCCGATTCTTGCGCATTGAAGTTAATTTTATCGATAATCCACGGATTGCAAACCTCCCTATCCTCTAGAAATTCCAGTAGAATAGCAAACGATCGGTTTTTTAGGTTTTGCCGTCCGCCACATGAATCTTGGTAGAACCGATGCAAAAGAATCGGTAGCACCGATTCGGTTTTTCTGGCCAGCTGAGAACACCTCGGTGGAACCGAGTACTAATTTTCGGTGTGACCGAAAATAGTGCCAAGTTTCTGGAAAGCAGGTTGTTTGTCTCGGTGGGTCCAAATTTTTTGCCTCGGCTGCATCGACATACATTTGGCAGAATGCAAAATTTGAGAAATCTTTGTTCAATCTTTTGAAAATGTCTACATTTTGTGATGGCTCATCCTTTCCACTCTTCTACACTCTATTCACAGGGTCAGATATGTCAGAGGCTGAAGATAGTGAGAACAACTTCAGAGAGCAGAGTGTTGACATGGACTCAGGCACTAGTCCTGAGGGAAGTTTTGATGATGTGGCTAGTTCTCCTGGTTTGCCCAAGGCTGCTACAAGAACTAGGAGGAAGCTCAATTCTGATGAGGAGGATGAGGACTTCATCCCTGAGGAGTTGCCTAAGAAAGATGCTGCGGCCACTACTTTCAAGAAGAAGAAAGCTATCAGGAAGGAGTATGCTAGCTCTGAGACAGCCAGAGCACCAGAGAACTCCAGGGCAACCATGACAGTTGTGCCTCCCAAGAAGTCTATGCCTAAGAAGGTAGGGGAGAAGAAGAAATCCAGGAAGAGGATTATACATGTTGTGGGCAGGCAAACTTCTATGTTTGAGGATCCAGAGGAAGCTGCTGCTGAAGAGGAGGAGGTAGAGCCAGCTGCTAAGGCCCCTCCAAGGAAGAAGAAGAAGCTTATGGCAGATGCAATGCCTAAGGCTACCACATCCAAGAGCACCAAGTCTGCTCCCAAGAAGGCTGCTGCTGCTGAAAAACCCAAGAGGTTCTCCAGAGAGATACCAGCTTCCAGCAAGAACAAGACCTCCACTTTCGGGGAAGCTGAGCATGATGATGATATCACTGCTTTGATGAAGCTTAGACCACACCTTCCAGAGCACAATGCCAGCCATTTGATTGCTGAAGACATGAAGAAGAGGAAGGATTCTGGTTTGAGGGCATGGAGAGCAATTGATCCATATGCCCAGAGAAGGAAAACAGCTGTGGACTACAGATTTTATACCAAGGAGGAACAAGATTTCTATGAGACTATCTTGCTTGATAAGAGCACAACTGTGAGTGACATGAGATACATTGACTGGAAGTACATCAAGGCAAATGAAGATTACTTTCCAAATGTTCAAGACAACTTTCATTGCATTGGCCTAGATGAATTTGTTGGCAAAGAATTCACTGCATGGAACGACGAGATGATCATGCAATTCTACTCCACTCCTCACTTCTATGGAGATTGTAGAATTGTGTGGATGACTGAAGGAGCAAGATATGAGTCTTCTGTTGAGGAATGGGCTGCCATCTTAGGAGTCCCAAAGGTGGAAGATGGTGACTTGGATGTCTACTCTGAATCGAAGGAGAGCCATGATTCTATGAAGAATATGTACAATGAGATCCCTGCTGCCAACTTAAAATCTCACAAGTTAGGATCCATTTACTTCCTCCAGGCTGGCCTCCGCACCATGAACACCATCTTGAGGCACACACTGATGCCTAAGTCTGGAGATGAGAAGATGATTCAAGGCTATTCCATCAACATGCTGGTCCATCTTGATAGACACACCAGGATACGAGTGATGGACTTGATTGTAGAGACTGTGAAGAGGGTTGCTGCTGATCAGAAGCGCTCATGCAGCTATGCACCCTACATTCAGATGCTCATCAACTCCAAGCTGGAGAAGCACATCTTTGCTCTTGACAGGCCCCACTTGCCCCTACAGCCAGATCTTGAGGATAACGTTGTGGTGATGGACCCAGATCATCCCACATCAGCTGCAGCACAAGCAGAGGCAGAGGCAGCTAGAGCCACTAGTGCTCAAGTCCCTAGATCTAGGAACGAGCAAATGGATCTCTTGATCACTGCCGTTCAGGGCATGCAGAAGGACATCAAGGACATACTGGGGAATCAGAATAGTCTTGTCAGGATCTTTGAGAACAGGATCAAGACCCTAAATGACAAGGTGGATGGGCTGACAAAGACAGTGAACGAGCTGAAGAAGGAAGTTGACAGCGTGCCCAGTCCCGACACTTCAGATGATGAGGATGACTCTCCTCTCAGGCCAGGCACTCACTTCACTACCCAGGCCAGATCAGCCACAGTGCCAGCTCCAGATTTGAGGCCTTCTTCATCAGCACCCGCTACAGCCTCCTCAGCTCCATCAGCTCCAGTACCTCCAGTTGCCACTCCAACTCCATCCATGACATCAGCAGAGGTCTTCGCCGACACGGTTCTCTTGACTCCTTCACCAGCTACCGGAGGAGATCAGCCCCAGAAGAGCGCTTAGATATATACCTTTGAACTTTTTGGTAACTTGTTGCCAAAGGGGGAGAAGTGTATATAGATCTTTAGGCTTCGAGTGAGAGAGCGTTTGGTTTTTCTCGCTTTACAAAACATTTGGTCTTTTGGTTACTTGTGTTAAACTTTTGTTGGTGTTTGATCATACGCTTGATGTGTGTTGCTACTATTTCCTATCATTATGATGCTTATGAGATGATCATTCACCCTTGCTTGATTGTGTTGTGCAATGTTGTTCATTCTAATCATTCTCGCACACCACCAAGTTGTATGTGACATGAAAGCGTGCCCTATGTACCTAACCGATTGTGCATTTGCATTCAAACGCAAATTTAAAATAATGCACAAATTTAGGGGGAGCTCTTTCTTATCACATACTTCTCAAAGCGACGATTATATTCATTGACCTCATACCCGGAAAATAATGCACAAATTTCTCACCTCATATTCCATTTTTTGCTGCATCACAAAACTTGAACAAGCACTTCTCGATCCCTCTGTGTGAGATGCACTCGGAGTTCCGTGTCGAAAAAGGCTGCACTCCAAAACCTCCCAAATGCATCTCGGTGGAACCAACCAAAATTCTCGGTCTCACCGAATGCCTAGGGTTGATCTGGTTTTTCAATCTCGGTAACACCGATTCCTTATTCTCGGTTACACCGAGTTTCCCTGTCAGCTGACAGTTGAGAAACTCGGTGACACCGAAAATTTCGAACCGGTGTCACCGACAGCATGGGGTATATATGCTGTGGACCCGACGCTTTGAAATTCACTCCTCAAACTGTCGCGCTCCAAAACCCTAAGCTGCCAAAAAGGACCCCCCCCGGTCGTCGCCCTTGTCTCCCCGTGCTCCTCCGCCGCTATGATCCTCGCCGTTGACGGGCATCTTCGCCGCCGTCTTCGCTGTAGCGGACCGTCACCAAGCTAGGGTACGGATCCGATCTTCCTTGCGCTCCCCGTCCGATTCTTGTGCATTGAAGTTAATTTTATCGATAATCCACGGATTGCAAACCTCCCTATCCTATAGAAATTCCAGTAGAATAGCGAACGATCGATTTTTTAGGTTTTGCCGTCCGCCACATGAATCTTGGTAGAATCGATGCAAAAGAATCGGTAGCACCGATTCGGTTTTTCTGGCCAGCTGAGAACACCTCGGTGGAACCGAGTACTAATTTTCGGTGTGACCGAAAATAGTGCCAAGTTTCTGGAAAGCAGATTGTTTGTCTCGGTGGGTCCAAATTTTTTGCCTCGGCTGTACCGACATACATTTGGCAGAATGCAAAATTTGAGAAATCTTAGTTCAATCTTTTGAAAATGTCTACATTTTGTGATGGCTCATCCTTTCCACTCTTCTACACTCTATTCACAGGGTCAGATATGTCAGAGGCTGAAGACAGTGAGAACAACTTCAGAGAGCAGAGTGTTGACATGGACTCAGGCACTAGTCCTGAGGGAAGTTTTGATGATGTGGCTAGTTCTCCTGATTTGCCCAAGGCTGCTACAAGAACTAGGAGGAAGCTCAATTCTGATGAGGAGGATGAGGACTTCATCCCTGAGGAGCTGCCTAAGAAAGATGCTGCGGCCACTGCTTTCAAGAAGAAGAAAGCTATCAGGAAGGAGTATGCTAGCTCTGAGACAGCCAGAGCACCAGAGAGCTCCAGGGCAACCATGACAGTTGTGCCTCCCAAGAAGTCTATGCCTAAGAAGGTAGGGGAGAAGAAGAAATCCAGGAAGAGGATTATACATGTTGTGGGCAGGCAAACTTCTATGTTTGAGGATCCAGAGGAAGCTGCTGCTGAAGAGGAGGAGGTAGAGCCAGCTGCTAAGGCCCCTCCAAGGAAGAAGAAGAAGCTTATGGCAGATGCAATGCCTAAGGCTACCACATCCAAGAGCACCAAGTCTGCTCCCAAGAAGGCTGCTGCTGCTGAAAAACCCAAGAGGTTCTCCAGAGAGATACCAGCTTCCAGCAAGAACAAGACCTCCACTTTCGGGGAAGCTGAGCATGATGATGATATCACTGCTTTGATGAAGCTTAGACCACACCTTCCAGAGCACAATGCCAGCCATTTGATTGCTGAAGACATGAAGAAGAGGAAGGATTCTGGTTTGAGGGCATGGAGAGCAATTGATCCATATGCCCGGAGAAGGAAAACAGCTGTGGACTACATATTTTATACTAAGGAGGAACAAGATTTCTATGAGACTATCTTGCTTGATAAGAGCCCAGCTGTGAGTGACATGAGATACGTTGACTGGAAGTACATCAAGGCAAATGAAGATTACTTTCCAAATGTTCAAGACAACTTTCATTGCATTGGCCTAGATGAATTTGTTGGCAAAGAATTCACTGCATGGAACGACGAGATGATCATGCAATTCTACTCCACTGATCACTTCTATGGAGATGGTAGAATTGTGTGGATGACTGAAGGAGCAAGATATGAGTCTTCTGTTGAGGAATGGGCTGCCATCTTAGGAGTCCCAAAGGTGGAAGATGGTGACTTGGATGTCTACTCTGAATGAAAGGAGAGCCATGATTCTATGAAGAATATGTACAATGAGATCCCTGCTGCCAACTTGAAATCTCACAAGTTAGGATCCATTTACTTCCTCCAGGCTGGCCTCCGCACCATGAACACCATCTTGAGGCACACACTGATGCCTAAGTCTGGAGATGGAAAGATGATTCGAGGCTATTTCATCAACATGCTGATCCATCTTGATAGACACACCAAGATACGAGTGATGGACTTGATTGTAGAGACTGTGAAGAGGGTTGCTGCTGATCAGAAGCGCTCATGCGGCTATGCACCCTACATTCAGATGCTCATCAACTCCAAGCTGGAGAAGCACATCTTTGCTCTTGACAGGCCCCACTTGCCCCTACAGCCAGATCTTGAGGACAACGTTGTGGTGATGGACCCAGATCATCCCACATCAGCTGCAGCACAAGCAGAGGCAGAGGCAGCTAGAGCCACTAGTGCTCAAGTCCCTAGATCTAGGAACGAGCAAATGGATCTCTTGATCACTGCCGTTCAGGGCATGCAGAAGGACATCAAGGACATACTGGGGAATCAGAATAGTCTTGTCAGGATCTTTGAGAACAGGATCAAGACCCTAAATGACAAGGTGGATGGGCTGACAAAGACAGTGAACGAGCTGAAGAAGGAAGTTGACAGCGTGCCCAGTCCCGACACTTCAGATAATGAGGATGACTCTCCTCTCAGGCCAGGCACTCACTTCACTACCCAGGCCAGATCAGCCACAGTGCCAGCTCCAGATTTGAGGCCTTCTTCATCAGCACCTGCTACAGCCTCCTCAGCTCCATCATCTCCAGTACCTCCAGTTGCCACTCCAACTCCATCCATGACATCAGCAGAGGTCTTCGCCGACACGGTTCTCTCGACTCCTTCACCAGCTACCGGAGGAGATCAGCCCCAGAAGAGCGCTTAGATATATACCTTTGAACTTTTTGGTAACTTGTTGCCAAAGGGGGAGAAGTGTATATAGATCTTTACGCTTCGAGTGAGAGAGCGTTTGTTTTTTCTCGCTTTACAAAACATTTGGTCTTTTGGTTACTTGTGTTAAACTTTTGTTGGTGTTTGATCATACGCTTGATGTGTGTTGCTACTATTTCCTATCATTATGATGCTTATGAGATGATCATTCACCCTTGCTTGATTGTGTTTTGCAATGTTGTTCATTCTAATCATTCTCGCACACCACCAAGTTGTATGTGACATGAAAGAGTGCCCTATGTACCTAATCGATTGTGCATTTGCATTCAAACGCAAATTTAAAATAATGCACAAATTTAGGGGGAGCTCTTGCTTATCACATACCTCTCAAAGCGACGATTATATTCATTGATTATATCATATGTCGAAGCTTTGATCTACATGTTGTCATCAATTACCAAAAAGGGGGAGATTGAAAGCACATTTTGCTCCCTTGGTGGTTTTGGTAATTAATAACAACATATATGTCATTGAACTAATGTTTCCACTAAGCATATTTCAGGAAAAGTTCAATGATAGGGATGGCAAAAGGATTGTGGAAATACCCCAAGATGCAAGGAAATGGATTGGCAAAGCTTCAAGCAAGAGGACTCTACATTTTACTTTGTGAGAAATCACTTTGAGTCCATAGGAAAGCCAATACTATTAAAAGGGGGTAAGGTACTGTTGGTGAACAAAATGCTCATACGTGCACAAGTGATAGTCACCAAAAACACCCACAAACTCTTCCACAAAAGTCCGTCCAAAGTCAAATATCCAAAATCGGTGCAACCAACACATCCCACTCATTGCCACCGATTCCCAAAATCAGACAGACTCATGCCAAACCCTAGCACATCGGTGCAACCGATTCCACTTCGGTGCCACCGAGTTTGGGTTGCCAACTTTCTGTTACCTCGATTCACAAAATCGGTACGACCGAGTTTGTTGGATCGGCGTCACCGAGTTGCGCAATCTGACCGTTGGTCACCTAATCGGTACCACCGAGTTTTATATATCGGTCTCACCGAGATTCAAAAGTTGTCACCTTTTGGTCACTTCGGTACCACCAAGATTCACACATCGGTGTCACCGAGTTGGTCATTTAAGGTGTAACGGTTGGATTTGTGGAGATGCCTATATATACCCCTTCACCACCACCCACTCGAAAGAGAAGCACTCAGAACTATTCCATACTTGCCCCATCATATTTTCTGAGAGAGAGCCACCTACTCATGTGTTGAGATCAAGCCATTCCACTCTATCCATATGAATCTTGATCTCTAGCCTCCCCAAGTTGCTTTCCACCAAATCAATCTCTTCTACCAAGCCAAATCTGTGAGAGACTGATTGTGTGTTGAGGAGTCTATCATCTTGAAGCACAAGAGCAAGGAGTTCATCGACATTGCCGAGCCTATTACCTTTTGGAGGGTGGTGCCACCTAGATTGGTTAGGTGTCGCTTGGGAGCCTCCTACTTCGTGTTGTGGAGTTGAACCAAAAAGTTTGTACAGGCAAGGAGATCGCCTACTTCGTGAAGATCTACCCATAGTGAGGCTAGTCCTTCATGGACGGAAGCCGTTATGGAATAGTCAAGGTTGCTACTTCGTGGACCCTTATGGGTGGAGCCCTCCGTGGACTCTCGTGACCGTTACCCTCCGTGGGTTGAAGACTCCATAAACGTGGACGTACGATAGCACCACCTATCGGAACCACAGGAAAAATCTTCGTGTCTACAAATTGCGTTTGATCTTCCTTCCTACCATCTACTATACATGCTTGTTGTTACTTTCCGCTGCTATACTCTTAGACATGCATGTGTAGGGTGTGCTTGACTTCCTATGAATGCTAAAATCTGCCAACACTTAAAATTGAGAAAAAGTAGATTTTTATTTGGTCAAGTAGTCTAATCACCCCCCTCTAGACATACTTTTGGTCCTACACTCGTACTGGTGTATACGGTCCCGACGTGTTGATGTAGCATGGACCAATGGGTGCAGTGGCTAGCACACCTGTCCATCGAATAGTGCGGCATAGATGGATGCTGGCGCATGATAATGTTGATGCAAGCTCCATATCAACAATATTATCTAACCTTTGTAGTGAACCATTGTCCTGCAATTTAAAAATATTGCAAACCGAGTAATTGTTCTCACGGAAAGTAATACTATGCATTAATAGAACAGCACGAATGGATATCACCTGATTTATTTGGACGACAGATGATCCCTGTGCAACTTTCATCGGGATGCCCAATTGTTAAGACTCACCCTGGTACTTATAGATTGACCCATATTTTGAAGTTGCCAAAATGTCGGCTGACAGACTACTTGTATGTCCATCGGGCAAGCCGGCGTGCCGCTGATGCTCGTATGATCTTCGCGGGGCGATGTTGGCGAAGCCGAAGATGTGGCGGTCGCGTCGAGTCCAAATTTTACGCGGCAACATCGAAATATGGGGGTCAGCCGGAGGTGCAGACGCGCGGTGGCCGGCTGGAGCGGCGGCAAGAGGGCGGGCGCATGCGTACTGCGGTGGAGCAAGGCGAAGCGGAGTGGGGAGGGGCGGAGCTTGCGGCACTGGTGGCAGGGTCACAGCGGGGACTGGCAGAGCGGCTTGCCTACTCGCGGCAGAGGCGAGGTCAGGGCAGCTTGGAGGCGCGGGCCGCTCGGAGGCGGCTTGACAGCGAGGTGCGGGAGGCCCTCGGGCAGGGGCGGCTACCGCGACGGGTACACAGACATGTAGCCGGGCGGCGCTGCGGAGTTGGCTGGCAAGGCGGAGCCATAGCAGGGGCCGGGTCGCAGGCGCGGGCCGTAATTGTGGCGGGGGAAACCTGTGGTGATGCGGAATGAGGCAGGCGGAGCAAACTATGTCGGCGGCTCTGAGGTAGACTGCAGGCGCGTGGCGGGGTCACAGCGGGGATGAGAGGTCTGGCACGGGCAGTTTGCGGCGGCGTCAATCACTGGGCGTCAGCGGTCGCTCAGCAGCAGTGGACACCGAGGAGGCCGGTGGCAGAGGCAGGGCCGCCGGCGACCGGTGGAGGCGGAGTGACGCCGGAGAGGCTTGTAGATGGAGACATCTCGGTACGCCGACGAGCCCGGCGCGGTGGATTTAGGCGGTGATGACCCGAAGACGTGGCGGTGCCTCGGAGGCAGGGACCGCAGCAGCAACAACGGCGGCCGGTGGCTCGAGGAGGCCGAGCAAGGGGGTCGCTCAAGGCCGTAGAGTCAGAGGCACGCCACGGAAACAAGGTAGCGCGGTGATGGAGGGAGGCGGAGCTGCGCGTGAGAGCGAGGCGGAGCCATCCGCGGGTTTACAGGGCTCGTGACTTTGCGGGGCTGTAGCTTTTGCTCTTGCGTTGCGTGGGGTTTGATTTGACGGCAGGTATGGCAGCAGCGGCCACAGGCGCGTGACAGAGGCGAACCGGCTCAAGGCACGGCCGCAGCGATGAGGCGAGCCATGGTGGGGGCTGCAGGCGTGATGCGGTGGGCTGGCTCAACGTGAGGCCGCGGCGACGGAGACCGAGTCCGGGGTCACTTCCGCATCCGTGTTCCCGCGGAGTAATAATACCAGGCTTTAATTATGTAGCAGATTGCCCCTGGTGCCGAGATTTATCTAACCTTCTCGCGATTTGTTGTCTCCACGTGGTGATGTATTGACATATCAATTCCTTCCCTCAATCAACACGCTGATTTGATCGGAAGATGAGCAGAACCTCTCCGTAAACAATTGCTCGACCGGACGTTGTGTTCTGCTCAGGACACGTGCGTTGCAAATCCCTTGTGTTCTGCTTTGCAAGAGAGAGAAAATAATAATAATGAGCCCATCCGATTGCTCGGTGACATCGTAGAGTGATTCCCTGTCGGTCTCGCAGGAAAACCACGGCTGATCCGATGGAACCCTAAAATCTCCTCTCCACCTAATCTCGTATTTGCCGCTCCAACTGCTCTTCATGGTGACAATGTAAATCCTTTCGCATTGGCTCTTCTTCATCCGGCGCATAGCGATCTTCTTGATCCCCGAAGAGATCCCTTCAAGAACACAACACCACCGTGCGCTGGCCCCACGGTGGGCGTCAACTGTTGTGGTTTTGTCACAGCAAGATGTCCTCGTGAGAGAACTTAGGTGTGAGGCCATCGCAACTAGGTGGCGGCTTGAGAGGGGTTGGTCGGAATCGAGAGACGCGAGTTTACCCAGGTTCGGCCCCTCCGATGGAGGTAAAAGCCTACGTCCTGCTTTGTGTGTATTGATGATGATGTTCTTGATTACAGGGGTGCGGAATCGCTACCTCTAGTCTCGAGGGTTTCTAATCTGTCTATCTCTAATGACTTGAACTTGTCCCTCTTGGGGCGCCTTACCCCTCCTTATATAGGTTGAAGGGGTAGGTTTACATGTAGAGTCCTGCTGGGAGTAGGATTAGGACTAGTCTCTCTTGAATCCCAATCCGGGTCTTGTTTCCTTTGTGAGGGAATCCTTCCTCATCTTGGGCCTTCTCTGTGAGGCGGCCCACCATAACATGAGTCGGCCCTCCCATGAGCCGCCTTCTGGGCCGTTGGGTCTTTTCGTTCGTCTAACCTGCCTGCCGGGTCACCAATGAGCCGCCAAGCTCGGCCGGGTCACGAGTGAGTCGCCAAGTCCCGGCCGGGTCATACTTCAGGCCGGGTTATACCGCCGGGTAATATCCCCGACAGGGAGGGAAGTTCCCCCGGCAGAATCGCTCCGCCGGAGGGCAAAAGTGCTCCTGCCCAAGTTTCGCCTCGAGGTGGTGGCGCTTCGTCCCGAAAGTCCTCTCCTTATTTTTTCTAGGTCAAATGTGACTATATACCAGAAGATGGGCACCGGAGGTGGGCCGAGGAGGCCACAACCCATTAGGGCGCGCCCTGGTGGGTTATGCCCACCAGGTTGGCCCCCTCCGGTAGTTTTCTGCTCCAGTATTTTTTATTTATTCCAAAAATAATCTCCGTAAAATTTCAGCTTCATTGGAGTTGTGCAGATTAGGTATCTCTGGTGTGCTTTTCTTGGGTCCAGAATTCCAGCTCCCGGTATTCTCCCCCTTTGTGTAAACCTTGCATATTATGTGTAGAATCACTCCCCAAAGCATTATTATTCAACAAAACATCATAAATAACAGTAGGAAATCATGATGCAAAATGGACGTATCAACTCCCCCAAACTTAGACCTCGCTTGTCCTCAAGCGAAAGCCGATATTGAAAAGCATGTCCACATGATTTGAGAGAGAGGTGTCGATAAAAACAAAATACGGACATAGTAGCATCATGCTTATTATCATAACAGCATTAAATTCTAACATAAAACTTATTCAATATATTTTCATCATATAACTTCTTATGCACAAGTAACAATTCATCACAACATAGAAGTATGAAGCATAAACCTTATTGAAAACTAACAAACTGTGTTCTCAGTCAACTTTGCAACTACAATTCATCATATTTTCAGGAAGGGTCTCATGTCGGAGCCTTTCGGCAAGTCCACATACTCAACCATCATTTAGTCTTCTATGATTTCTAACACTCACGGCATACCCATGAACAAAAAGTTTCAACCGGACACATAGGAAGATAGGGGCTTATAGTTTCGCCTCCTAATGTATTCACCTCAAGGGTGATGTCAACAATAATAACTCATGCCCACCCATATCCAGCTGGATATATGTGCCTAGATCTTTCCTCACCACATGATGCTTGCAAAAAGAAAAAGTAAAAAGGAATAGGGAAGAATACTTTGACTCTTGCATAAAAGTAAATACATAAAAAGTAAAAGCAAATGTTGTCATGCGCTTATTGGTTTGTATGCCCAATCCCTTAATGTAAAAGAATGTCACACTATATTGCCCCCTTTGATAGCAACCTTTATTATGCAGTCCATGGCTTTTATTACTTTGCCATCATAAGTTCGTATAGCTCTCAATTTTCTCTTACACTAATTGATCAAAACACTTTTAGAAGCAATTTTTATTGCCTTATTGCACCGATGACAACTTACTTAAAGGATCTTACTCGATCCATAGGTAGGTATGGTGGACACTCAAAGACTGAATTTAGGTTTGGGTTTTTGGATGCACAAGTAGTATCTCTACTTAGTGAGGAATTTTTGGCTAGCAAAGATATTGGGCAAGCACCACATGTTGAAGGATCTATGACAATATAACTTCTATGTAGATATGAACAAACATAAATCATTACGTTGTCTTCCTTGTCCAACGTCAACAATTTTGGCATATAATATTTAATGGGGGCTCACAATCATAAAAGATGTCCAAGATAGTGTATTTGCATGTGAATCTTCTCTTCCCTTATTAATTATTTCATGAATTGCAGCATTGACCAATGCTATGTTTGTCAATCTCCAATAAATTTTACTACTTATACTTTTCCTTATGTGATGTCATTACTCACCATAAGATTAGCATATGAATCTTTTCATTTATTTCTCTTTTCTTTTATTTTGATTGCAACAAGAAAGTAGAGAGACAAAAACTCAAACTAACTTTATTATATAACTTTCACTCGATTACATAGATAGATAGGCCACGAAACTAAAACACGAAAATAGATCATACTAAACTTTTATTCATCTAAAGCAAAGGGAAACTAAAGATTGAACTAAAATAGGTAAAGATGAATAAAAGTGATGGTGATACGATACCGGGGCACCTCCCCCAAGCTTGGCTCAAGCCAAGGGGAGTGCCCATACCCGTGTGCTCAAATCTCCTTTGGTGGTGGCGATGAAGAAGGTGGTGGTGTAGATGCATCCTTCTTCTTCAACTTATATTTAAGCATAAAATTTTCCTCCCTTAGATCATCATTCTCCAACTCAAGCTTTAATATCTTTTTACATAATGCCGCCTTGCTCTCCTGCAGAAAACGAGATGGGATAAATTGGATCTCAGGTTTGTATCTTCTAGGGAGGCTTGACTTCTTGAATTCCACATGCATGTCTCCAGGTTGACGTAATGGATCATCATCTTCCTCACAGCTATCATCTTTTATTTCCTTCATGGTAGCGTCTTCCTCCTCCTCTGAGGTCCAGAGATAGGGGTAAATTTCCCTAAAGATCTTTGGGTCTGCAACATAGTGATCATGGCTCTCCCCCTCCGAATCTTGAGACCACATATTTTCATATCTGTCAGGAAAACAACACGAAACAAGAACAGAGGATTTTTCTGTGATGCGGTCATCAAAATAGTCGGGGGTATATATAGAGAATTTTTATTCTTGGAAAACAAACATATGGAAAGAAAACGGAGTCGGGAAGGTGTCCGAGGTGGGCACAACCCACCAGGGCGCGCCCAGGGGTGCCTGGCGCGCCCTGGTGTATCGTGCTCACCTCGATCACCTTCTGGTTTATTTCTTTATTTCCAAAATTTTCTAATATTCCAAACCTGACAAAAAATATTTTTGCGGATTTTCAGAGTCCGTTTACTTACCGTATCACGTACCTCCTATTTTTCAGAATTCTGGAGTGTTCCGGAAGGTTTCTTTTATGTGTTCCTCCGGTGTCATGGTTTGGATAACATTGCTTTCAGCGTTAATAGGCGTACCTGATTTATAATGCTTAATTCTTTGTCCATTGACAACCTTCGGGTTAGTACCTTCGGCTTTATTAATCTTAATGGCTCCAGAACGATAAACCTCTTCGATAATATATGGTCCTTCCCATTTGGAGAGAAGCTTTCCTGCAAAGAATCTTAAACGAGAGTTGAACAAAAGAACCCGCTTTTGGATTCTTTTGTCATGCCATCTTTTTACTTTTTCTTTAAATAGCTTGGCATTTTCATAGGCTTGGGTTCTCCATTCATCAAGTGAGCTAATATCAAATAGCCTCTTCTCACCGGCAAGTTTGAAATCATAGTTAAGTTCTTTAATTGCCCAAAATGCTTTATGTTCTAATTCTAGAGGAAAATGACAAGCTTTACCATACACCATTTTGTATGGAGACATACCCATAGGATTTTTATAAGCTGTTCTATAGGCCCAAAGTGCACCATCTAATTTCTTAGACCAATTCTTACGAGACCTATTGACAGTTTTTTGTAATATCAATTTTATTTATCTATTGCTAAGTTCTACTTGACCACTAGATTGAGGATGGTAGGGTGATGCAATTCTATGGTTAAAATCATATTTAGCAAGCATCTTACGAAAAGCACCATGAATAAAGTGTGAACCACCATCGGTCATTATGTATCTAGGGACTCCAAACCTCGGGAAGAGAACCTCTTTAAGCATTTTAATGGAGGTGTGGTGATCAGCACTACTAGTTGGAATAGCTTCTACCCACTTAGTGACATAATCAACAGCAACCAAAATATGAGTGTACCCGTTAGAGGAAGGAAAAGGTCCCATATAGTCAAAACTCCAAACATCAAATGGTTCAACAACAAGTGAATAATTCATAGGCATTTCCTGACGCTTACCGATATTACCGATTCTTTGACATTCATCACAAGACAAGACAAACTTACGCGCATCTTTGAAGAGAGTAGGCCAATAAAAACCTGATTGCAATACCTTGTGAGTAGTTATATCTCCCGCATGGTGTCCTTCATAAGCTTCGGAATGACATTTCTATAGGATTTGTTCCTATTCATGCTCAGGTACACAACGTCTAATAATACCATCTACTCCTTCTTTATAAAGATGTGGGTCATCCCAAAAGTAATGTCTCAAGTCATAGAATTGTTTTCTCTTTTGTTGGTATGTGAAGCTAGGTGGTATATATTTAGCGACAATGTAGTTAGCATAATCAGCATACCAAGGGATGTTTTGTGAAACACTTATTGCAACTAACTGTTCGTCAGGGAAACTATCATCTATAGGTAGTGGGTCATCAAGATTATTTTCTAACCTAGACAAGTTATCAGCTACGGGGTTCTCAGCTCCCTTCCTACCAACGATATGTAAGTCAAATTCTTGAAGCCAGAGAACCCACCTAATGAGTCTAGGTTTAGCATCTTTATTTTCCATAAGGTATTTTATAGCAGCATGATCGGTGTGAGCAATAACTTTTGAATCAACAATATAGGATCTAAATTTATCACAGGCAAACACAACTGCTAAGAATTCTTTTTCAGTAGTAGCATAATTTCGTCGAGCACTGTCTAGAGTTTTGCTAGCATAATGGATAACATTCAATTTCTTATCAACTATTTGTCCTAGAACAGCACCAACAGCATAATCACTGGCATCACACATAATTTCAAAAGGCAAGTTCCAATCAGGTGGATGAACGATAGGTGCAGAGGTTAAGGCTTTCTTGAGTGTGTCAAAGGCTTGCACACAATCATCATCAAAAACAAAAGGAATATCCTTTTGTAAAAGATTAGTAAGAGGCCTAGAAATTTTAGAGAAGTCTTTAATGAACCTCCTATAAAAACCAGCATGACCAAGGAAACTTCGAATACCTTTAATATCTTTAGGACATGGCATTTTCTCAATTGCATCAACTTTAGCTTTGTCCACCTCAATACCTCATTCAGATATTTTATGCCCCAAGACAATGCCTTCATTAACCATAAAGTGGCACTTCTCCCAATTCAAGACAAGATTAGTTTGTTAACATCTCTGCAAAACTCAATCAAGGTTGCTAAAGCAATCATCAAAAGAAGTTCCGTAAACGGAAAAATCATCCATGAAAACCTCCACAATCTTTTCACAAAAATCAGAGAATATAGCAGTCATACATATTTGAAAGGCAGCAGGCGCATTGCATAAACCAAAAGGCATATGTCTATAAGCATAGGTTCCAAAAGGTTAAGTAAAGGTGGTTTTCTCTTGATCGGATTGTGACACAGGTATTTGAGAGAAACCAAAATATCCATCTAGGAAACAAAAGTGTGTGTGCTTAGATAATTTTTCTAGCATTTGATCAATGAAAAGCAGAGGATAATGATCTTTTCTAGTAGCTTTATTTAACTTTCTAAAATCAATTACCATTCTATAGCCAGTAACAATTCTTTGTGGGATGAGTTCATTCTAATCATTGGGAACAACGGTAATACCTCCTTTCTTAGGGACACAATGAACGGGACTTACCCATCTACTATCAGCAATAGGATAGATTATACCTGCTTCTAGAAGGTTTAATATTTCAGTTCTCACCACTTCCTCCATCTTAGGATTCAGTCGTCGTTGGTGATCAATAACGGGTTTGGCATCAGGTTCCATATTAATCTTCTGCTGACATAGAGTGGGACTAATGCCCTTAAGATCATCAAGAGTATATCCAATAGAAGCCCTGTGCTTCCTTAGAACTTTTAATAATCTTTCTTCTTCATGCTCTGAAAGGTTAGCACTAATAATAATAGGATATATCTTTTTGTCATCAAGATAAGCATACTTCAAAGTGTCAGGTAATTGTTTCAATTCGAACACAGGATCACCTTTAGCTGGAGGAGGACCTCCAAGAGTTTCAATAGGCAAATTGTGTTTCAGGAGAGGCTGTTGTTCAAAAAAGATTTGATCTATTTCATTTCTTTCACGCAAGTGCATATCATTTTCATGGTCAAGAAAATATTGTTCTAATGGATCACTAGGAGGTACAGCAATAGAAGCAAGACCAATTATTTCATCTTTACTAGATAAAGCTTTATCGTGAGGTTGTCTACCAAACTTGGAAAAATTAAACTCATGAGACACATTACCAAAACTGACACCGACAATTTGTTTTTCACAATCTATCTTAGCATTGACGGTGCTCAAGAAAGGTCTACCAAAGATAATGGGACAAAAGTCATCTCTTGGGGAACCAAGGACTAGAAAATCAGTAGGGTATTTTACTTTCCCACACAAGACTGCAACATCTCTAACAATCCCAAGTGGTGTGATAGTGTCTCTAGCAAGTTTAATAGTAACATCAATGTCTTCTATTTCAGCAGGTGCTATTTCATCCATAATTTCTTGGTATAAGGTAAAAGGGATAGCACTCACACTAGCACCCAAATCACATAAACCATGATAGCAATGATCTCCTATTTTGACTGAGACAACGGGCATGCCTTCTATGGGTCTATGTTTATCTTTTTCATCAGGTTTAGCAATTCTAGCAGCTTCATCACAGAAGTAGATAACATGCCCATCGACATTTTCAACCAAGAGATCTTTAACCATAGCAACACTAGGTTCTACTTTAATTTGCTCAGGGGTCTTAGATGTTCTTATTTTACTCTTACGAACCACAGTTGATACCTTAGCATGTTCTTTTATCCTAACAGGGAAAGGTCGTTTTTCAATATAAGCGGTAGGCACAACTGGATCAACATTATAAGTGATGGTTTCTTCTTTAGCTATAACCAGTTCTTTAATTTCTTCTTTAATAGGGGGATGATATTTAAACCATTTCTCCTTAGGGAGATCAACGTGAGTAGCAAATGCTTCGCAGAAAGAGGCTAATATCTCAGAGTCAAGTCCATATTTAGTGCTAAACTTGTGAAAAGTATCGGTATTCATAAAAGATTTAACACAATCAAACTCAAGCTTTATACCTGACTCATTACCTTCGTTGAGTTCCCAATCTTCGGAGTTGCGTTTAATTCTTTCTAAGAGATCCCACTTGAATTCAATAGTCTTCTTCATATAAGAACCATCACAAGAAGTATCGAGCATGGATTGATCATTATGAGAAAGCCGAGCATAAAAATTCTGAATGACAACTTCTCTCAGAATGTCATGATTGGGGCATGAATATAGCATTGAGTTAAGCCTCCCCCAAGCTAGAGCGATACTTTCTCCTTCATGAGGCCAAAAATTATATATATAATTCCGATCACGATGAACTAGATCATGGGATAAAACTTTTGGTGGAATTCCAATTGCAAACGATTCCAGTTCCACGATCCAAGATCATCACATAGCCTATACCATGTCAATGCTTTTCCCTCCAAAGATAAAGGGAAAAACTTCTTCTTAACCTCATCTCCGGGTAAACCTGCAAGCTTAAATAATCCACATATTTCGTTCACATATAATAGATGCATATCAGGATGTTCAGTTCCATCTCCTGCATAAGGTTTAGCAAGCAGTTGTTCTACCATACCCGAAGGAATTTCATAAGAAATATTTTCAGTAGGTGCAGTAGGTTGAGGGGAAACTAATTGTGGTTCTGGTCGAGGTGAAGATACCCCGAACAGACCCCTCAAAGGATTGTTTTCCATAGCAGCAAGTAGCAATAAATTTCAGCACGTAGTATAAGTTTTTCCTTACCGATTTCCACTTACCAAGAGCGCTTCACTCCCCGGCAATGGCGCCAGAAAAGAGCCTTGATGACCCACAAGTATAGGGGATCAATCTTAGTCCTTTTGATAAGTAAGAGTGTCGAACCCAACGAGGAGCAGAAGGAAATGACAAGCGGTTTTCAGCAAGGTAATTTCCGCAAGCACTGAAATCGCAGGTAACAGATTGTTTGATAGCAAGATAATTGGTAACGAGCAAGTAACGGTAATGGTAAATAAGGTGCAGCAAGGTAGCCCAATCCTTTTGTGGCAAAGGACATGCCAAAACAATCTCTAGTAATAGGCAAAGTGTTCTTGAGGGTACACGGGAATCTCGTCTAGTCACTTTTATCATGTTGGTTTGATTCGTGTTCGCTACTTTGATAATTTGATATGTGGGTGGACCGGTGCTTGGGTGCTGTTCTTACTTGAACAACCTCCCACTTATGATTAACCCCCTCTCAAGCATCCGCAACTACGAGAAAGTATTAAGATAAAATCTAACCATAGCATTAAACGTTTGGATCCAAATCAGCCCCTTATGAAGTAGCGCACAAACTAGGGTTTAAGCTTCTGTCACTCTAGCAACCCATCATCTAATAACTACTCCACAATGCATTCCCTTAGGCCCATGAATTGTGAAGTGTCATGTAGTCGACGTTCACATGACACCACTAAGGGAATCACAACATACATACCATCAAAATATCGAACACATATCAAATTCACATGATTACTTGCAACATGACTTCTCCCGTGACCTCAAGAACAAAGGTAACTACTCACAAATAATAATCATGCTCAAGATTAGAGGGGTATTGAATAGCATAAAGGATCTGAACATATAATCTTACACCAAATAAAACATATAGTAATCAACTACGCAAGGTAATCAACACTACTAGTCACCCACAGGTACCAATCTGAGGTTCCAGTACAAAGATTGAACACAAGAGATGAACTAGGGTTTGAGAGGAGATGGTGTTGTTGAAGATGTTGATGAAGATTGGCCTCCCAAAGATGAGAAGGGTGTTGGTGATGACGATGGCTTCGATTTCCCCCTCCGGGAGGGAAGTTCCCCTGGCAGAATCGCTCCGCCGGAGGGCAAAAGTGCTCCTGCCCAAGTTCCGCCTCGAGGCAGCGGCGCTTCGTCCCGAAAGTCCTCTCCTTATTTTTTTCTAGGTCAAATGTGACTATATACCAGAAGATGGGCACCGGAGGTGGGCCGAGGAGGCCACAACCCATCAGGGTGCGCCCACCAGGTTGGCCCCCTCCGGTAGTTTTCTGCTCCAGTATTTTTTTATGTATTCCAAAAATAATCTCCGTAAAATTTCAGCTTCATTGGAGTTGTGCAGAATAGGTATCTCTGATGTGCTTTTCTTGGGTCCAGAATTCTAGCTGCCGGTATTCTCCCCCTTTGTGTAAACCTTGCATATTTTGAGAGAAAAGGCATTAGAATCACTCCCCAAAGCATTATTATTCAACAAAACATCATAAATAACAGTAGGAAATCATGATGCAAAATGGACGTATCAGCCGTGGGTGTGAACACGGTCTCTCGTGAGGATTTAAATGATGCCATGGCCTCTCTTAAATCCTCCATGACGACCGAGGTCAAATCCATGTTTAAAGAATTCCTTGATGGTCTCAAACTTTCTACCGATTCTACAAGCTACCTCAAGGAAATAGTGGGACGGGTACCTTTGCCTCGGTACCCCCTCCCGTGGTCTATGGAGGACCGGTGCACCCACCTCATATAGTTAATCTTGGTCCTCCTCCTAAACTTGTTAAGAATGATTTTGCTAATTGGATTTTTCGTATCAAGTCTCATTTGAATCACAACTCAACTCAACTTTGGAGAATCATTGAGCAACGATACTACCTGCATGATCCAAACAACCTCATCCCAAGAGAAGA
The DNA here is from genome assembly GCA_039707655.1 of Elymus sibiricus. Taxonomy (NCBI): domain Eukaryota; kingdom Viridiplantae; phylum Streptophyta; class Magnoliopsida; order Poales; family Poaceae; genus Elymus; species Elymus sibiricus. The sequence goes on along the minus strand of CM077667.1, from coordinate 441,507,610 downwards.
GGTCGACAATCAACTCAATCACTCCGCCTTGTTCATTCTTCAAGCTACAGTGGCTCCCGAAGATCTAGCTCACTGCGTCCCTTCACTCGTGCTAAGGATTGTTGGGAACACATTGTCTCTTTATACAAGGGCAGCTCAAGCATTCAACGGTCCAACTTTGAGGTTGTAACACCCCCAGTGATTAGGTACAGTAATCACCCTTTTGATAATGCCATGTCATCATGATTAACAGTGCTTAATCATTATTTGGATCATATCTCATTTCAAATTCCAATTCAAATGGAAATTCAAACTTAAAGTGAACATAAAAGTTGTTCAAATTTGAAAACTAAAATGTTCATTAAATAGCAGATAATCCAGAGGCAATTATAAAATTGTAATCAACATTAATCAAATTAAATAAATAACTCAAACAACAAGAAACAGTAGCAAAACAGAAGTATTTAATCCATTTATAATTAAATAAAATCCAAATGTAATTATATGGACTAAAAACCTTTTTATAACACTGCTAAATATTGCATAATATTTATTGGGCTAAGCCATATATTTTACAAAATTATATTTGGATCCACACATTTTGCAAAACAGAAAAAAAACAAAAGAAAACAGAAAACAGAAATAAATAAAAGGGAAAAAGCCCGCAGCGGCTGGGCCTAAGTGCTACAGCGCCGGCCCAGCCCATCCCGCAGCGTCTCCCACCTCCCGCACTGCTCACCCCGCTCGCTGTCGAACACTCTGCGCGCGTGCCCGCAGCCAGGCCCCCCCCTCTCCTCACGGTCGACAGTGCGCCCGCGCCCGCCTGGTAGATAAGGGCACAGCCCCGTGCTTCCCTGGCCTCCCCTCGCTCACTCCCCCCGCGCTCCCTCTCTGCTTCCCCCTCCCGAGCGCAACCATGGCGCCGCCGCCATAAAGCTCGCGGCCACCGCCACCGCATCGCCTCGCCGCCGTCCCAGCTCGCTCCGCCATCGTCCGATACGCCATCTCCGACCCCGGGCCTGAGCTCAACGCCGCTGCATCGTCCCCTACGCCGTCGTCTTCTACCTTCAGCCACCCGCACGCCGTCGCCGATTTCGTCGCCGTCGAGCCCTCCTTGAGCCTGCTAAGCACATATGCAAGACCGCTGTAAGCTGCTGCGTCTTTCCCCTCTCTTCCCCGAGCGTTTCCGCCGCCGTAGCTCCTACTCCCCGTCGTGCCCGAACGCGCCTCCGCGGAGCTCGTCGCCGGCGTAGCCACGGCCACCTTTGGGCCCCGCGCTGCTGCCCATCGCGCTCGCCGCATCGCGTAGAGGCTACCCAGCCGCTCCGTTTGCTCGCTATCCCACCGCAGCCACACGCCCGAGCTCCGCCCGAGAGCACCGCCGCCAACCGTCGTCGCCGGCGTCGTTCCGGCCGCCCCCGAGTCCGACCACTCGCCCCACGCGACGCGCGACATCGCTAGCTTCCGAACGCGCCAAGCCTCGCGGCAAACGGCCGTGTGAGGCCGTTTTCCGTCCAAGTCCGGAGAGCCTATGCCGCGTACAAGCTCGCTGGCGCGACTCTGATCACCGTCCGACGTGGCGCTGACGCGGCAGCCACAGGCCCCACCGCTGAGCCACTGCAGCTGGGTCCCATTGGGCCCAGTTGACCCAGTCAACGCTGACTGGGCTGGCCCCATGTCACTCACATGTGGGTCCCGCCGTTTAAAACATTTTTAAATAAATAGAAAATCTATAAATTAATTAATTAGTTAATTAAAACACTAATCTGTCATTGACTAATGGGGCCCACACTTAATTAATCCTAATTAGTTTAAAATAAATCCTATTTAGCCTCTGTCTCACTGACCAGTGGGACCCACTGGTCAGGTTTGACCGGTCAGCTGCACTGTTGACTGCTGACGGCACACCTACGTCATGATGATGTCATCATTTACTATTCTGGATAATTTGGATTTAAATTCTAGAAATTCTTTAAAAACTTTGAAAAATCATATCTTTTAAACCATAACTCGGATGAAAATAATTTATATATGAAAAATGACCAGAAAAATGAGACGAATCCGAATACGCTGTCCGTACGTGTGTCACATGCCCCTAGCATGTTGAACATGGAACTTTTTCATCGTTTTCGTCTGTCCGGTAGTAGCCCGAGACCCGAAAAATAACGTCAGATATTCTTCCGACCCGTCTGCGACGTGTAATACTGCGTTAGTGCATGCCTAGCTCTGCATATTGCCATGTCATGCATCGTGTTGCATATGTGCTTTATATTTATTGTTTCTTCCCCCCTCTTCTCTCCGATAGACCCCGAGACTGACGGTGCTGCCGGGTAGGACTACACCGTTGACGATCAGGCCTTTGCCGCAGAGCAGCAAGGCAAGAACCCCCCCCCCCCTTGAGCATTCTGATATCGCCCATTCTTCCCTCTTATCCTTGCATTAGATTTTGCTACTGTATTAGTTATCTCCTATTCTGATGCATAGCCTGTTTTTGATAAACTGCTACTATACCTGCAATCATATCAAGTGCTTAGTATAGGTTGATCAGTGAATCCCCAGTGACCCCTTAGTCCCAGTTGCCCCTGCTTCTTCATCGACGACTCGACAACTCGAAGACTCGGTCAACCGACCGACAAGCCTGGCCCCTCACATCACCGCACACCCCTTATTTGTACGACTCTGCAGAGCTACTATCGAGTATCGAGGGTGACACCTCGTGAAGTACTCATGATGCTAACTCTGCAGTGTAGCTAGTCGGTCATGGTTATCGAGGGTGATTCCTCCTTCACCACTCCCGACGATGACTCTGTCGTGCAACCCCTCAAGTGTGGGACCCTCGAGGTTGATTCCTTTAAGTCCACCTTGACGGTTTCATCGAGCGGGGCCCTTTGAGGGTGATTCCTCAGGTTCTGTCTTGATGTTTTATACACACAGTTACTATGACCTGGTTACAGAAACATGTTGGTGATGGGTCGGCCCTGAGGGGTACCCACGGTGTGATGATGATGAGGCGTGGACGGGCAGGAGAGGCCCTTGCCACACATCCTCGAGACGGGGTGACGGGACCGCACTTCATGGGTCGCGCTTGTCCCGCATTAATAAAATGCTAATGGGTTGGGTATTTGATCTGAGTTGGGTCGTTGGCCTTTTTACGCACCAAACCATCGCGTGGGAGAAGTTATGGGTACTCAGCGTTGTTGTATCAGTCGAAGCTCTTCGGACATCAGCAATGGAGCGGCGCGCGCCCGAGTGGCCTGGACGGTGCAGCTCTTGGACTAGAGTGTACTAGGGCTGACCTCGGCCGCGTACGCATCATGCAGGAGCGCGTAGGGCAAGTGGGCCCACGACCCCTGTGTGCTTAGGATTTAGACCGGCGGGCTGGCCTCTCTGTTGAGCCTAGGTGGGGCGACGACGTGCTGCTATCCCGAGGCCAGGCATGACCCAGGGAAGTGTGTCCGGCCGGAGGTGATCAGGCGTGTTGGAAATGCGGTGCACCCCTGCAGGGAAGAAATTATCTATTCGAATAGCCATGTCCACGGTAACAGGATGACTTGGAGTTGTACCTTGACCTTCTACAACTATAATTGTGACTTTAATTTGAAATGACTATTGGCTCCGGGATTGCTTCCTCGCAGGGAGTCGAGGAAGAATCTCTGGGCGTGGTTACTTAATAAAATTGCTACAATAATATGGCTACATATGAGATACCAGTCTACTCTCTTCTAATGCTGCAAGATTGTTGAAGATGCTAGTCTTCGATAGGACTAGGCCTTCCCCCTATTCTTGCTTTCTGCAGTCAGCCCAGATATAACCCCCTTTCCTTGATACTGATGCATACTTAGCATAGTTCTGATGTCAGTCTTGCGAGTACTTTGGATGAGTACTCACCGCTACTTTGCCTTCTCTTTCCCCTCGATACGTTCTGCGTTCAGACGATGGAGCCCAGAAGATGGAGTACGCCGGAGACGACTACTACACCACCGCCGGAGCCTACTACTACGTGGAGAGTGCCGACGCTCAGGACTAGTTAGGAGGTTCCCAGGCAGGAGGCCTCGCCTCTTTCGATTCACTGCTTATGTTTGTGCTAGCCTTCTTAAGGCAAAACTTGATTAACTTATGTCTGTACTCAGATATTATTTGCTTCCGCTGACTCGTGCTTGTCGAGCTTTGTATTCGAGCCCTCGAGGCCCCTGGCTTGTAATATGAAGTTGTATGACTTTAATTTGTGTCTAGTGTTGTGTTGTGATATCAATCAGTGAGTCCCTAATCTTGGTCGTACGCATTGCGTGTTTGATTAGCGTACGGTCGAAATCGGGGGTGTCATAGAGGTAGTGCTTGATGAAGCTGATGAGTTTGTGATGATTGAAGATGAGGACCCTTGTGAGCTTTACCGGAGAGTGACTACTCTAGTCGTCGCTCTTCAAGATCATGGAAGCAAGGATACAGATGACAACTGGATCAAGCGTAAGTTTCTCAAGGCCATCATGCCATTCAACAAGGCCATGTCCTCTGTTATCCGTCAAAGGCCGGACTTTCATTCTCTGTCGTCGAGCGACGTGTTGGATGAGTTTATTGCAATGAATATCTTGAACAAGACCGCCGACAATGCTCTAGCTCATGTCCAACGGGCAAAGAAGTCATCGCCCAACCTTGCTTTGAAGGCCAAGGGCATTCAAGAAGAAGAAGAAGAGGAGGAGGAGGAACAGGAGGGTTGCCCCGAAGACACCAAATATGCTTACCATGAGCAGATGGCTCTTGCATCTAGGAAATTTTGGGGCAACAAGAGAAACACAAGGCCCAACTTCTCCAAGAACAACTCAAGTGGGTCAAAAGGTAAGCAACGTGTGAGGACTTGCTACAATTGTGGTAATGTGAGTCACTTCGTGGTGGATTGCCCATATGAGAAGAGGGAATACAATGGTGGCAAGCTCATCCGCAAAGATAAGACCAAGTCCTTCCCCAACAAGAACAACTTCACCAAGAAGGCGCCTCACAAGGTGTTGGTGGCTCAAGAAGAGTATGCCTCCGATGATGATGTTGATGACAAAGATACAAGTGGTAGAGGGATGTCAATGGCTACAGTGGCAATTGCATCCTCTACCCCAACCAAGGTGTCACTCTTCGATGCCCCCAACGAGAACCACATTGCTAGTTGCCTTATGGCCAAAGGTATCACCAAGCTAACCCCCATAGTCAAAACCTCAAACATTAAAACTTCCATTTCTACCACTCCTTCTTTGTTGGATTGTGTGGATGAACATGAGGAGGCGAAGGAGGGTGAGAATGAGTTTGACAAGTTCTTGGGTAAACTCAAAGGCGAATCCAAGAAGCACTTTGTTGCTCTCTTGGAACAACTTGGTGAGGCCAATGATATTATTGAGTCTCAAGAGGAATCCCTCGAGGGCTTGAAGGGGCATAGTCGTGATTATGCCGATGATATAGCAAATCTTTCCATTTCTCTTGAGGAAGAGCAAGGTCTTCGTTTGGCTCTTGAGGAGTCACAAAATTTTGACCTTGCTAAATTATGTAAAGATCATGATCATGCTATTGTTCTTAATCGTGTGCTCAAATATGATAAGGTTGCACTTGGGGCTGGCCATGATAGACTCAAGGATGAGTTTGACGCACTTGACAACGCCCACAAGGCATTGAAGAGTGCTCATGCTTCTCTCAAGGAGTCTCATGATCAACTCCAAGTAAAACTTACTAAAGAAATAGCCACGTGTCCTCCTTTTGTATTCATTGATAATGCCATTGCTATTAACCCTTGTTGTGAGCATGCGCACCTTGTGGAGGAAAATGCTAAGTTGAAAGAGCAACTTGAGAAAGGCCTTGTGACATGTATCCAAGGTGAGAAGAATCTCAATGACCTTTTGAGCAATCAAAAGGAAGTTGTAGCAAAGGAAGGAATTGGGTTTGCACCCAATTCTAAGAAGAAGAAGAAGTTGAAGACCAAGCAAGCTCCCCCGCTCAAGGAAACCTTTGTAAAAGCGGGGAAGATTACTCATGAGAACAAGAAGGACAAGGTGGTGGGTGGTAATGCCAATAAGGGCAAGACCACTCCCTCGAACAAGGTCGGCGATTTTAACTCCTCTTATGTTTTATGTCGTGCTAGTGATGGGCATGTTTATGCCAAATATGTTGGTTCTTCTTATGAGTACATTGAATGGTCTATTTGGGTTCCTAAGACCCTTGTTACTAACATGAAAGGACCCATTAAAGAATGGGCACCTAAATCCAAGCATTGATCTATTATAGGAGTTTGCTTCCGGAGGAGTCTCATGGTTGCTCGATAGTGGAGCAACAAATCATATGACCGAAAGCAAGGACATGGTGGTGGACGTTCGACCCGATGCATCTTTGACCACCCAAGTCTCCTTTGGTGATGACACAATTTCAAAGGTATTGGATCTTGGCAAGGTGGTTATCTCTACGGACTTAACTATTGAGAGAGTCATGCTTGTTGAGACCCTTGCATACAATTTACTTTCCGTTTGTCAACTTGCACTCATGGGTTTTAGTACTTTCTTTGACATTGATACCGTGACCCTTTTGTGGAGCAAGACTCTTAAAGTAGCCTTTGTTGGTCATGTCGAAAAAGGTCTCTATGTGATTAACTTCTCGGAGCGACCCACTAAGACCGCGACTTGCCTAATGGCTAAAGTTGATGTGGGATGGCTTTGGCATCGCCGGCTAGCCCATGTCAATATGAGATCTTTGCAAAGTCTCCTCAAAGGGGATCACATTCTTGGACTAACAAATGTAAGTTTTGCCAAAGATCGTGCTTGCAGTGCGTGTATCGAAGGAAAGCTACATGAGAAGGCTCATCGACTCGCTACTACCATCTACTCGAAGAGGACCTTGGAGCTCCTTCACATGGATCTCTTTGGTCCCCCATCTTTTGATAGTCTTGGGGGAAGAAAGTATTTCTTGGTGATTGTGGATGATTACTCAAGATACACATGGGTATACTTCTTGAAGAAGAGTGAGACCCAACAGACCGTCATCAACTTTGCAAATGAAGTTCAACGCCAACATGAAGCAAAGATTTTGATGATTAGAAGTGACAACGACACTGAGTTCAAGAACTACACCTTGTATGAGTTTCTTAGTGATGAGGGGGTAAAGCATCAATATTCCACCCCATATACCCCTCAACAAAATGGTGTTGCGGAGAGGAAGAACCGGACGTTGATGGATGCGGCAAGGACCATGATGACAGAGTTTAAATCTCCATACAACTTTTGGGCCGAAGCCATCAACACCGCATGTCATGCATCCAATCGGCTCTACCTCCACAAAGTCTTGAACAAGACTCCATATGAGATACTTATCGGTAACAAGCCCAACCTCAAGTACTTCCGGGTGTTCGGTTGTAAGTGTTTCATTCTCAAGAAAGGTGTTCGTTTGTCTAAATTTGAATCTAGAGCTCATGAGGGCATATTTGTTGGTTATGCTACAAACTTTCATGCTTACCGTGTTCTCAACAAGTCCACAGGACTCATTGAGCAGACGAGTAACATAGAGTTTGATGAAAATAATGGCTCCCAAGTGGAGCAAAGTGGTCTTTGTGACGTAGGTGATGAAATTCCTCCCCAAGCCATAAGAAGAACGGGTGTGGGACACTTCCTACCTGTTGAGGATCCCCTTGTGGCTGAAGGAGAAGGACAATGTTCCACGCAAGTGGGACCATCACTGACGCAAGACCTACACGCTTCCGAAGAACAAAGTGAAGGCCCTCTACCTCGTGAACAAGATCCAGAGCAAGATCAACCTCATGGTGATGATGATACATCACAAGATGCTCAAGATCAAGTTCACAACCCCAAGCCAGCTCAAGATCAAGATCTTGCTCAGGATCAAGAGCAAGCTAGTGATGGATCTCTAGTTTGTCAAGACGATTCACCGCAACCTTCCATGGAAGAGAGTTTAGAAAGACGAGTGATGACCCACAAGTATAGGGGGTCAATCATATTCCTTTCGATAAGTAAGAGTGTCGAACCCAACGAGGAGCAGAAGGAAGTGACAAGCGGTTTTCAGCAAGGTAATCTCTGTAAGCACTGAAATTGTAGGTAACAGGTAGTTTGATAGCAAGATAATTGGTAACGAGAAAGTAACGGTAACGGTAAATAAAGTGCAGCAAGATAGCCCAATCCTTTTGTGGCAAAGGACAGGCCAAAACGGTCTCTTATAATAAGCAAGCGTTCTTGAGGGTACACATGAATTTCATCTAGCCACTTTCATCATGTTGGTTTGATTTGCGTTCGCTACTTTGATAATTTGATATGTGGGTGGACTGGTGCTTGGGTGCTATTCTTACTTGAACAAACCCCCCACTTATGATTAACCCACTCGCAAGCATCCGCAACTATGAGAAAAGTATTAAGATAAAATCTAACCATAGCATTAAACATTTGGATCCAAATCAGCCCCTTACGACATAGCGCATAAACTAGGGTTTAAGCTTTTGTCACTCTAGCAACCCATCATCTAATAACTACTCCACAATGCATTCCCTTAGGCCCAAAGATGGTGAAGTGCCATGTAGTCGACGTTCACATGACACCACTAAGGGAATCACAACATTCATATCATCAAAATATCGAACACATATCAACTTCACATGATTACTTGCAACATGACTTCTCCCGTGACCTCAAGAACAAAGGTAACTATTCACAAATGATATTCATGCTCAAAATCCAAGGGGTATTAAATAGCATAATGGATCTGAACATATAATCTTCCACCAAATAAACCACATAGTAATCAACTACGAGATGTAATCAACACTACTAGTCACCCACAGGTACCAATATGAGGTTTCGGTACAAAGATTGAACACAAGAGATGAACTAGGCTTTGAGAGGAGATGGTGTTGTTGAAGATGTTGATGAAGATGGGCCTCCCAAAGATGAGAGGGTTGTTGGTGATGACGATGGATTTAATTTCCCCCTCCAGGAGGGAAGTTCCCCCGGCGGAATCACTCTGCCGGAAGGCAAAAGTACTCCTGCCCAAGTTCTGCCTCGAGACGGCGGCGTTCCGTCCCGAAAGTCCCCCCTTGATTTTTTTCTAGGTCAAAAGACTTTAACTGCCAGAAGATGGGCACCGGAGGTGGGCCGGGATGGCCACAACCCACCAGGGCGCGCCTGGGGGGCCTGGCGCGCCCTGGTGTCTTGTGGTCACCAGGTGGCTCCCCTCCGGTAGTTATTTTCTCCAGTATTTTTATATATTCCAAAATAATTCTCCGTGAAGTTTCAGCTTATTTGGAGATGTGCAGAATAGGTGTCTCTGATATGCTTTTTCCGGTCCAGAATTCCAGCTGTCAGCATTCTCCCTCTTTGTGTAAACCTTGCATATTATGAGAGAAAAGGCATTAGAATTACTCCATAAAGCATTATTATGCATAAAAACATTATAAATAACAGTAGGAAATCATGATGCAAAATGGACGTATCAACGAGCTGCCAAGCTTAGAAATAAGCAACATATTCTAGAGAACGTCTACGGAAGCTTGAATAGAGGGGTAACCACTCGTCGTCAATTTACAAACATTATTGCACATCACGCGTTTGTTTCTTGCACTGAACCCCTCAAGGTACAAGAGGCGCTTGAGGACACGGAATGGCTTGAAGCCATGCACGATGAACTCAACAACTTCGAGCGCAACAAAGTGTGGTGATTGGTGCCAAGACCAAAGGAGAATCACAATGTTATTGGAACCAAATGGATCTTTAAGAACAAGCAAGATGTGAATGGTGTAGTTATTCGCAACAAGGCAAGATTGGTGGCTCAAGTCTACTCCCAAGTCGAGGGTATCGATTACGGTGAAACTTTTGCTCCCGTTGCTCACCTTGAACCTATTCGCATGTTGCTTGCATATGCATCTCATGATGATTTCAAATTATATCAAATGGATGTGAAAAGTGCTTTTCTTAATGGTCCAATTAAGGAGTTGGTGTATGTCAAGCAACCCCTAGGGTTCGAGGATCCTATGTTCCCCAATCATGCATAAGTTCTCGATAAGGCACTCTATGGCCTTAAACAAGCCCCACGTGTGTGGTATGAGCACCTTACCAAGATGTTGCAAGACCGTGGGTTTGAAATTGGGAAAATCGACCCCCCTCTTTTCACAAAGAGGGTTAACGGGAACTTGTTCATATGCCAACTATATGTTGATGATATTAGCTTTGGTTCTTCTAACAAAGTTTTCAATGATGAGTTTGCCGCACTAATGAACAAAGAGTTTGAGATGTCCATGATGGGAGAGTTGAAGTTCTTCCTTGGATTTGAAGTCAAGCAACATAGTCAAGGAACCTTCATCAACCAAGCAAAATATACTCAAGACATGCTCAAGAGGTTCAAGTTGGATGATCTCAAGGCGGCCAAGGCCAACACTCCCATGCCGCTCAAATGCCAACTTGACAGTGATCCCAATGGTAAAGCTGTGGATCGAAAGGTATCTCTCCATGATTGGATACCTGCTTTATCTTTGTGCATCTAGGCCAGATATCAAGTTGAGTGTGGGAATTTGTGCACGATCTCAATCCGCACCTAAGGAGAGTCACCATGAGGCTGTCAAGCGAATCTTTCGATATTTGGCTCATACCCCAAACTTTGGCTTATGGTACCCCAAAGGTGCTTCATTTGATCTCATAGGATATTCGGACTCAGATTGGGCGGGAGACCATGTGGAGAGGAAGTCAACTTCCGGAGGTTGCCAATTCCTTGGTCGCTCTTTGGTAATGGTCTTCGAAGAAACAGAACTGCGTTTCTCTCTCGTCAACCGAGGCCGAGTATGTAGCTACAGCAAGTTGTTGTGCATAGTTGCTCTGGATGAGGCAAACTTTAAAGGATTACGGTGGCACTTGTGACAAAGTGTCCCTCTACTGTGACAACGAAAGTGCTATCGGGATCTCCAACAACCCGGTTCAACATTGCAAGATGAAGCACATTGAGATCGTCATCACTTCATCCGGGATCATATCAAGCATGGAGAAATTGATCTGATTCATCTCAATACAAATGAGCAGCTTGCAGATATATTCACGAAGCCATTGGATGAAGCAAGATTTCATGAGTTAAGACATGAGCTAAATATCATTGATTCGAGCAATGTGGCTTGACTTATTGCGCACCCTACCACACTCTTCATTATGTCTTGTTTATATGTAGGCATGGACATAGCGGGAGTGTAGTTCTCTCAATGAACTATTCCTTCCCTTATTATGCATAAATTGATCAAATCTTTCACATTAGCCATTTTTGATGGTACTTGTGCTTCATAGACGAGTTTTGGTCATGGGCCCAAGGTTAAAATCTGTGCGGTGCCATACCAAGTAACTCAAACATAGGTGGCTCTGGCCACCGCCCCTCCTAGTGAGGTATTTTATTTTTGAGAGCTTATTCGTATGTTGTATCACTCTAAGATTGTTTTTCTTCGTGTTTGGACTCTTTAAAAAAAACTTGGAGTGTCCCCTCTCGTTTCATGTGTTTGAGTGTCTCCCCCTCGAGTTTCATCATTTTCTCAAACTCACAAACCCGCATAAGTCCTGTTTTTCTGTTCTTCGTTGCTTTGGGGCTGTTTTTAGTTGGAAGCGATACTACCGCTCGGGCTGGCCGGTACTACCGCTCTAGCCCGCAGTACTACCGCTTCGGGGACTCCTGGACGGTTCAAGTGGTGGACAAGGGGAGTTCTAACTCCCCCATACCCATTCACTCTTCCCCCTTCGAGTTCTCTCTCTACCAAAACTCCCCAGGAGGCCGGCTCCGGATCTCCCATTCCGTGTCGTCCTTCGCATTTCCGTCTGGTGGGATTTATCCCCTTCTCTTCCTTGTGCCATTGACACTGGTATTGCCCTCGTTTGTATTCTCTTTGGCTTTAGTTTTTGAATCTTGTATCTAGGGCAATGCATGAGGTTTCCTTGATATTTCGTGAAATTTAGGCATGAGTAGGACGTGAAATGTCGGCTAGATAGGAATATAGTCGATGGTCACCGGAATTGTTGGGTTCTACGTCACCGGTACTGCCGTTCCCATGCCGTGGAAGTTTTTCTGCTGTCTCGGCGGTACTACAGCTGGTATGTGACCAGTACTACCGCTCCAGCGGAAGTACCGCCCATGTACCGTGGTACTACCGCTCGTGCCACAGAACTCCCAACTTTCGGTGTTTCATCTCCTATCCTTTCTGCTATTTTTCTTTGGCTTGTGAAATGTGTTTACATTTGGTTTTCTCTTTCCGTTCCTTCTTTGTGAGTTCCAGGTGACGGTAGCTCCGCTCCTGCCGCTCGTCGCATGAATCTTGGCCGGTCTGGTGGGTCCAAGAGGCTCCGCACGTCTGAAGATGCCGGGGCTGGTTCTAGTGCTCAACCTCAACGGCAACATGTGAAGAGGACTGCCAGCAAGAATAAGGCTGTCAAAGATTCTCAGGATATGACTACCAAGGAGTTTGTGGAGTTTCGTCAGCGCAACCCTTACCTCCATCCTCAGGACGAGTCGCTTGTTGGTTGTTGAAAGCACAACTTCTCCCTAGGTGGTTTTGGTAATTAATAACAACATATATTTCATTGGACTGATGTTTCTACCAAGTTTATCTCGGGAAAAAGTTCAATGATGGGATGGCTAAAGGATTGTGTGTAGAACCTCCCCAAGGAAAGGAAAGGAATAGCATTGGCCATAATTTAAGCTTGAAGACTCTACATTTTACATTTTGTGAGAAATCACATTGAGTCCATAGGAAAGCCAATACTATTAAAAGGGGGTGAGGAATTATGATGAACTGTTTGCTCAAGTGCTTAGAGAATAGACACCAAAAATACTCATCCATTCTCCCACAAAATACTCTGTCCAAAACCAAAAGTTCAAAATCGGTGCCACCAAGTTTTCCCACTTGGCCATACCGATTTTCCTTTGAGACAGAACCTAGCCAAAACCCTAACAACTCGGTAGAACCAATACTGTTTTCGGTACGACCGAGAATCGGTGACCAACTCTCTGGTTAGCTAATTCTTAAACTCGGAATTTCCGAGTTTGGTGAATCGGTGTCACCGAGATGAGGAACTACCCTGGTAAGACCAAAATTGGTAGGACTGAGTTGTGTATATCGGTACCACCGAAAAGCCTAAAGTTTCCATATTTTGCACTAGTCGGTGCCACCGAGTTTTCACTTCGGTTTCACCGAGTTGGGCAATAATGTTGTAACGGTTGGATTTTTGGAGATGCCTATATCACTACTGCAGGATGCTGCTAACGCGACACATCAATCAGAGACCCTTCGACGAAACTGTGTGCGATGCATGAATCACAAACGGTATAGTTCAAGCTCCGTCGCTAATGGCACGAAATGTGTGCGAAGGCGGATCCATCAAATACGATTCAAAAAGTAGTTGCGCGTGCGATCTACGGCAGACAGTTTGTTCTTATGAACCGTTTGTGATTAGCGAAGATAACAGAAACGGTTACACAGATCCAGATGTGTGTGATAGTGGGTGATACGTCTCCAACGTATCTATAATTTTTGATTGTTCCATGCTATTATATTATCTGTTTTGGATGTTTTATATGCATTAATATGCTATTTTATATTATTGTTGGGACTAACCTGTTAATCTAGAGCCCAGTGCTAGTTTCTGTTTTTTCCTGTTTTTGAGTTTTACAGAAAAGGAATATCAAACGGAGTCCAAACGGAATAAAAATTTACGGTGATCATTTATGGACCAGAAGAAGCCCACAGAGCATTGGAGGTGGGCCAGAAGAGTCACGAGGCAGCCGCAAGCCTAGGGGGTGCGCCCCCCCCCCCCTAGGGCGCGCCCCCCTGGCTTGTCGTCGCCTCGTGGCCCCCCTTGACTTGATTCCAACGCCAAGTACCCCTATATATCCAGCAACCTCCAGAAAGAAACCGAGATGGGGAGTTCCGCCGCCGCAAGCCTCTGTAGCCACGAAAAACCAATCGGGAGCCCGTTCCGGCACCCTGCCGGAGGGGGAAACCATCACCGGAGGCCATCTTCATCATCCCGGCGGTCTCCATGACGAGGAGGGAGTAGTTCACCCTCGGGGCTGAGGGTATGTACCAGTAGCTATGTGTATGATCTCTCTCTCTCTCGTGTTCTTGAGATGACACGATCTTCATGTACCGCGAGCTTTATTAATATAGATGAATCATATGGAGTTTTCCCCTCTCTATCTTCTTGTGATGAATTGAGTTTTCAATTTGAAGTTTTCTTATCGGATTGAGTCTTTAAAGGTTTTGAGAACACTTGATGCATGTCTTGCGATGGGATATCCGTGGTGACAATGGGATGTTCTATTGATCCACTTGATGTATGTTTTGGTGATCAACTTGCGGGTTCCGTGACCTTGGGAATCTATGCATAGGGGTTGGCACACGTTTTTGTCTTGACTCTCCGGTAGAAACTTTGGGGCACTCTTTGAAGTTCTTTGTGTTGGATTGAACCTGATGAATCTGAAATTGTGTGATGCATATCGTATAATCAAGCCCATGGGTACTCGTGGTGACATTGGAGTATCTAGGTGACATTAGGGTTTTGGTTGATGTGTATCTTAAGGTGTTATTTTAGTACGAACTCTAGGGCTGTTCGTGACACTTATAGGGATAGCTCATAAGATTGATCGGAAAAGATAACTTTGAGGTGGTTTCGTACCCTACAATAATTTCTTCGTTTGTTCTCCGCTATTTGTGACTTTGGAGTGAACTCTTAGTCGCACGTGAGGGATTTACATATGATTCAACTATGTCAGTATTGTTGAGAGAACTTGCACTAGTGAAAGTATGAACCCTAGGCCTTGTTTTCAAGCATTGCAATACCGTTTTTGCTCACTTTTTTTACTTGCTACCTTGCTGTTTTTATATTTTCAGATTACAAAAACTTATATCTACCATCCACATTGCACTTTTATCACCATCTCTTCGCCGAACTAGTGCACCTATACAATTTGCCATTGTATTGGGTGTGTTGGGGACACAAGAGATTTCTTGTATTTGATTGCAGGGTTGTTTGAGAGAGACCATCTTCATCCTACACCTCCCACGGATTGATAAACCTTAGGTCATCCACTTGAGGGAAAATTGCTACTGTCCTACAAAACTCTGCGCTTGGAGGCCCAACAAAGTCTACAAGAATAAAGTTGCGTAGTAGACATCAAGCTCTTTTCTGGCGCCGTTGCCGAGGAGGTGAGTGCTTGAAGGTATATCTTTAGATCTTGCAATTGAATCTTTTAGTTTCTTGTTTTATCACTAGTTTAGTCTATAAAAGAAAACTACAAAAAAATGGAATTGAGGTTGCCTCATATTCTTTATCTTTATAATGTCTTTCGTGAAAATGATGGAAAGGAAAATTGTGCCAAAGTGTTAGAAGAAGAAGTCAATAAAATGTTTGGCACTAAATCTTTGAATGATGAGCATGATTGCAATGTTGTTAGTATAAATTCTTTGAATATCCATAATACTAATGATGATTGCACTAGTCATGATAATGATGTCTCCTATAAGGATGTCAATTTTTGTGGAGTAAATTGGGGGTGCGTATACTCAACGAAGAAAAGGGAAAATAGATTTTGTAAGAGGCATAAATATTTAGAAACCAAACGGTTACTTAAGATGTTAGATATTTTTGCTAAAAAGTTATATCCTCTTCTTCTTCGCATTACTTGTGAACTTTGCAATGAAAGTGGTCATTTTAATTTCCAATGTGAATTATTTCATGATCGAATTATGTCCAAAATTTTGATAACCTCATTACCCTTGAGCATTATAATGAACTTAGTCTATTTTTGGGTTATGAAGAAATGAAACATAAAATTAACGAGGTTCCAGATTGGGTTCTCATTAAAATGATTGATTTTGATCTAAATGAAATCTATATGTATTGCGCAGTAAATTGCATTGAGAATCCTTATATTGCCAATTATTTAAAAATAATAAAACAAATAGAAGATGAAGAGAATACTAATGAAGGGGAAGAGACTTCCCAATATCTTCCTATTTTCTCTTCTGATGAATCAGGTGACGAGGGGGAGCTTCCTATTCTACCAATCTCATCAATAAGAAGCTCGGAAAAATTGATTAAACCCACACATGATGTGGTGAAGAAGAAGAAAAGAAGAAAAAGTAGAGGTAAAAAGGTATCTCTCCCAAATAATGATACCCCTTATAATCTTGAAAATCTTTTTGGCACCAACTTAGAAAATTGGATGATAATAATTGTTATACTATTGGTGCTATTCATACTATTAATGATGAGAGTGATTATGCTTATGTTATGCAAAGCCACAAGCTTGGGGATGCTATGTTTGATGATAATGACATGTTTGAGAATTTATTTGCTGCAATTAATGTTTGTCCCAAGCTTGGGGATGCTATGTTTAATGAAGATGATATTTTTAGTCCCCCAAGTTTTGATGTGCAAATTTATTATGATGATAGCATACCCCCTATTTATGATGATTGCAATATTTATGAAAGTTGGTTTGGAAGAGTGTCAACTTTAGATAATAATTATCCCACTATTTTCGAGGGTGTTGAATCTTATTATAATGATAAAAGTGGATTTGGAGAGGTCATGACTTTATTTAGTAATGATTCCACTATTTCGGAAGAGGTTTCAATTGACTATGATGAGAACAAAGTTGCTACTTGTGATGATTATTGTGATGATACTTATGTTATAAAAACTAGTGATAATTATTGTAATAATTTTGAATATCCTTTTACTGAACATTAATCTTTTAATGTGGAAACAATTTTTAGTATTCGAGTTTCATATGATACTCCCATTATTCTGTATGAGAAGAAAATTGCTTATATGGAGAGTAGTAAAATTTCTATGCTTGTGGACCATGAAAATAATGATTTATGTGATGGTTATATTGTTGAATTCATTCATGATGATACTAAAAATTATTATGAGGGAGGAATATATGCTTGTAGGAATTGCAATAATATCAAGTTTCCTCTCTATGTGTTGAAAATTTTGAAGTTATGCTTGTTTTGCCTTCCTATGCTAGTTGATTCTTGCTCCCATAAATTGTTTGCTCACAAAATCCCTATGCATAGGAAGTGGGTTAGACTTAAATGTGCTTGTCATGAGATTCATGATGCTCTCTTTGTGTTTCAATTCTTATCTTTTATGTGAGCATCATTGAAATCATCATGCCTAGCTAGGGGCAAAAAACAATAGCGCTTGTTGGGAGGCAACCCAATTTTATTTTTATGTTTTTTGTTTTGTTTATGTTCTTGAATAAATTACACATTATTACCTCTGTAGTAATTGTGTTTTAGTGTTTTAATTAGTGTTTGTGCCAAGTAAGACCTTTGGGATGGTCTACGGTGATAGTTGATTTGATCTTGCTGAAAAACAGAAACTTTGACGCCCAGTCCAGTAATTTTATAAATTCACAGAAGCGTCGATTGGATCTGAATTTTTTTTTAAAGATTGATATACAAATTACCCAGATTGTCCTAATTGTTCATAATTTTTTGAGTTACAGAAGTACACTGTTTTCATAAAGTGCTACAGACTGTTCTGTTTGGACAGATTGATGTCATAGTTTTGTTATCTACGTATCCTATAATTTCCATAGCCTATATTGGTAGATATAAATTGTGGAAATGATAGTAAACAGTAGATGATGTTTGAAAATTATTGTGCAACTTGTCTTGGCATTACATGAAGTGTTGATTTATTCTTATGTGTACTAACCTATCTCACGAGTTCTTTTCGAGTTTTGTGTTGATGAGGTTTTTTTAGAATAGGTGAAACCGGGATATGAGAGGATTGAACGAGATAAAAAAGCTCAAGATTGGGGATGCCCAAGTCACCCCAAGTAAATATTTCAAGAACTCTCAAGCATCTAAGCTTGGGGATGCTACGCATCCCACCTCTCTTCGTCAACTATCGGTTAGCCTATGTTGAGCCTAAATTTTTATTCGTTCACATGATATGTGCTATCCCTGGAATGTCATTTTATTTTGTTTTGCTGTTTGAATAAAATACTTAAGATCTGAAATTCTTAGATGAGAGAGTCTTCACATAGTTATTTAATTGTTGGCTACTCATTGATCTTCACTTATATCTTTTTGGAGTAGTTTATATTTTGCTCTAGTGCTTCACTTATATCTTTGTAGAGCACGGCGGTGGTTTCATTTTATAGAAATTGATGAACTCTCATGCTTCACTTATATTATTTTGAGAGTCTCTAAACAGCATGGTAATTTGCTTAGGTTATGAATTTAGTCCTAATATAATGGGCATCCAAGAGGGATATAATAAAAACTTTCATATAAAGTGCATTGAATACTATGAGAAGTTTGATTCCTTATGATTGTTTTGAGATATAAAGATGGTAATATTAGAGACATGCTAGTGAGTAATTGTGGATTGGTAGAAATACTTGTGTTAAAGGTTGTGATTCCCGTAGCATGCACGTATGGTGAACGTTATGTGACGAAGTCGGAGCATGATTTATTTATTGATTACCCTCCTTTGTGTGGAGGTCGGGATCACGCGATGGTTAACTCCTACCAACCCTTCCCCTAGGAGCATGCGTGTAGTACTTTGTTTTGATAACTAATAGACTTTCGCAATAAGTATGTGAGTTCTTTATGACTAATGTTGAGTCCAAGGATTATACGCACTCTCACCCTTCCACCCTTGCTAGCCTCTCTAGTACCGCGCAACTTTCGCCGGTGCATTAAACCCACCATATACCTTCCTCAAAACAGCCACCATACCTACCTATTATGGCATTTCCATAGCCATTCCGAGATATATTGCCATGCAACTTCCACCGTTCCGTTTATGACACGCATCATCATTGTCATATTGCTTTGCATGATCATGTAGTTGACATCGTATTTGTGGCAAAGCCACCGTTCATATTTTTTTATACATGTCACTCTTGAGTCATTGCACATCCCGGTACACCGCCGGAGGCATTCACATAGAGTCATATTTTGTTCTAAGTATCGAGTTGTAATTCTTGAGTTGTAAGTAAATAAAAGTGCGATGATCATCATTATTAGAGCATTGTCCCATGTGTGGAAAGGATGATGGAAGCTATGATTCCCTCACAAGTTGGGATGAGTCTCCGGACTTTACAAAAAATAAAAGAGGCCAGAGAAGCCCAAATAAAAAAAAACAGGCCAAAGATGCCTACCAAAAAAATGAAAAAAAGAGAAAAATAATGAGAGAAAAGAGAGAAGGGGCAATGCTACTATCCTTTTTCCACACTTGTGCTTCAAAGTAGCACCATGATCTTCATGATAGAGAGTCTCCTATATTGTCACTTTCATATACTAGTGGGAATTTTTCATTATAGAACTTGGCTTGTATATTCCAATGATGGGCTTCCTCAAAATTGCCCTAGGTCTTCGTGAGCAAGCGAGTTGGATGCACACCCACTTAATTTCTTTTTGAGCTTTCATACACTTATAGCTCTAGTGCATCCGTTGCATGGCAATCCCTACTCACTCACATTGATATCTATTGATGGGCATCTCCATAGCCCGTTGATACGCCTAGTTGATGTGAGACTATCTCCTTCTTTTTGTCTTCTCCACAACCACCATATTCTATTCCACCTATAGTGCTATATCCATGGCTCACGCTCATGTATTGCATGAGAGTTGAAAAAGTTCGAGAATACTAAAGTATGAAACAATTTCTTGGCTAAAACCGGGATTGTGCATGATTTAATAATTTGTGTGATGAAGATGGAGCATAGCCAGACTATATGATTTTGTAGGGATAACTTTCTTTGGCCATGTTATTTTGAGAAGACTTGATTGCTTTATTAGTATGCTTGAAGTATTAATGTTTTTATGTCAATATTAAACTCTAGTTTTGAATCTTATGAATCGGAATATTCTTGCCACAATAAAAAAGGATTACATTGATAAAAATGTTAGGTAGCATTCCACATCAAAAATTCTGTTTTTATCATTTACCTACTCGAGGACGAGCAGGAATTAAGCTTGGGGATGCTTGATACGTCTCCAACGTATCTATAATTTTTTATTGTTCCGTGCTATTATATTATCTGTTTTGGATGTTTTATATGCATTAATATTCTATTTTATATTATTTTTGGGACTAACCTCTTAATCTAGAGCCCAGTGCCAGTTTCTGTTTTTTTCCTGTTTTTGAGTTTTACAGAAAAGGAATATCTAACGGAGTCCAAACGGAATAAAAATTTACAGTGATCATTTATGGACCAGAAGAAGCCCACAGAGCATTGGAGGTGGGCCAGAAGAGTCACGAGGCAGCCGCAAGCCTAGGGGGCGCCCACCCCCCTAGGGCGCGCCCCCCTGGCTTGTCGTCGCCTCGTGGCCCCCCTTGACTTGATTCCAACGCCAAGTACCCCTATATATCCAGCAACCTCCAGAAAGAAACCAAGTAGCTATGTGTTTGATCTCTCTTTCTCGTGTTCTTGAGATGACACGATCTTGATGTACCGCGAGCTTTATTAATATAGATGAATCATATGGAGTTTTCCCCTCTCTATCTTCTTGTGATAAATTGAGTTTTCCCTTTGAAGTTTTCTTATCGGATTGAGTCTTTAAAGGATTTGAGAACACTTGATGTATGTCTTGCGATGGGATATCCGTGGTGACAATGGGATGTTCTATTGATCCACTTGATGTATGTTTTGGTGATCAACTTGCGGGTTCCGTGACCTTGGGAATCTATGCATAGGGGTTGGCACACGTTTTCGTCTTGACTCTCCGGTAGAAACTTTGGGGCACTCTTTGAAGTTCTTTGTGTTGGATTGAACCTGATGAATCTCAAATTGTGTGATGCATATCGTATAATCAAGCCCATGGGTACTCGTGGTGACATTGGAGTATCTAGGTGACATTATGGTTTTGGTTGATGTGTATCTTAAGGTGTTATTTTAGTATGAACTCTAGGGCTGTTCGTGACACTTATAGGGATAGCTCATACGATTGATCGGAAAAGATAACTTTGAGGTGGTTTCGTACCCTACAATAATTTCTTTGTTTGTTCTCCGCTATTTGTGACTTTGGAGTGAACTCTTAGTCGCACATGAGGGATTTACATATGATTCAACTATGTCAGTATTGTTGAGAGAACTTGCACTAGTGAAAGTATGAACCCTAGGCCTTGTTTTCAAGCATTGCAATACCGTTTTTGCTCACTTTTGTTACTTGCTACCTTGTTGTTTTTATATTTTCAGATTACAAAAACTTATATCTACCATCCATATTGCACTTGTATCACCATCTCTTCGCCGAACTAGTGCACCTATACAATTTGCCACTGTATTGGGTGTGTTGGGGACACAAGAGATTTCTTGTATTTGATTGCAGGGTTGTTTGAGAGAGACCATCTTCATCCTACACCTCCCACGGATTGATAAACCTTAGGTCATCCACCTTAGGGAAAATTGCTACTGTCCTACAAAACTCTGCGCTTGGAGGCCCAACAAAGTCTACAAGAATAAAGTTGCGTAGTAGACATCAGTGGGCACACAGTTCATCACTACAAACTGTGTGCGGTATTATAGCAGAACACAAACGATTCAGTATAACAAGATGTGTGTGATATAGTGCACACAGTTCACTACATAAATTGCGTGCTATGATATAGCGGAACACAAACGATTCAGCATAACAAGATGTGTGCGATTGAGGGCAAACAGGTCAATAATCACAATCATGTGCGAACACAAGAAATAACACAAATGATTGGTGTCAATAACCTGTGTGTGTTGTAGGCAAACGGTTGCTGGTATACAATTTGTCAGCGATTGATGAAATCATCACCGACGGGTTTCGTAGTTTTGTTC
Organism: Elymus sibiricus; assembly: GCA_039707655.1. Taxonomy (NCBI): domain Eukaryota; kingdom Viridiplantae; phylum Streptophyta; class Magnoliopsida; order Poales; family Poaceae; genus Elymus; species Elymus sibiricus. Next base: position 441,485,806 of record CM077667.1, on the reverse strand, counting down.
GTGTGTACTGTGATTTGCTCTGTCTGCACAACATCTATGCTGCCTACACAAACGGTTGCATAGATCAAGATGTGTGCGACAGATGGCATACCGTGCGCTCGGATGAAATATGCGAGCCAAAATAACACAAACAATTGGGCGTAACAAGATGTGTGTGATGCCTAGCAAACAGGTCAGTAATCTAAATTGTGTGGAAAGACAGAAAATAACACAGACAGATAATAACACAGACGATTCGTGGTAAGAAGCACCTGATTCAGAAAGTGATAGCACAAATTATCGTTCGCACTCCTACATAATCGACTAAAGAACATAATAGCGACATTACATATCAGCAAGGTTCAGAAAACAGCAAAATGGAAACGGCTACTCGTTGTCGTTGTTGCGGGGCTGGCATGTTGGTTCGCCAATGTAAAAATAGCTTCTGCACTCATGCAACATCCTCTCTATGGAAGTAGGATCCACTTTCGGGTCGGCGATGACCATATTCTTGAACACTTCATAGGCCCGGACTTTCCTCTGCTCATACCCCATCACGGTAGCTCCGGTCTCATGGAAAATCCCGTCCACGGCCAAATGCCTGCGTACGGCCCACTTACGACGGAGATATTCAAAGCAGTCGTAAACAACATAGTCAAGAGCTGCGCGCTGTGCTAGAGAGGTAGGAGACTGCAGTAAGGAGGTTGCTGCCCTTATCGAGTCAAATCCACGCGAGCCGGCAAGGCAACGGCGAACTGGTCGGCGCATGATGCCCTTTCGAAGGCCATAGCCGCGCGTTCCGCGTACAGAACCGCGCTTGCCCATAATCGATCTGATGTAACCTTCATCTCATCCGTTATTGCCGCCAAGGCCTCCGGATCCTCAGCGCGTACCGCCGCCAAGGCCTTCGGACCCTCAATAGCGCGTACCGCCGCCAAGGCCTCCGGACCCTCAGCAGCGCGTACCTGCCTCAACCGCGCGCTCCTCCGCAGCGGGGTCCTCCGCGCGGATGACATGTCTAATGTTGAGAATTTTGTGGAGGCGAGGACAGTGGGGGGAAGAAGGAAAGATTTGGGGGGTGCGAGAGGGGAAAGAGACGGTGGAGAGCGAAGAGTGGTGATATTTATTTATGACCCTATACATGATTGCAGACAGTTGCTATATGTGTTCCGTGTGCGATTATGTGTGCACGGAAAAGAACTCAAAAACTGTGAAAATGCTTCCCGCGCAAGCGCACGCGCCAGCCACAACGGTAAATTATAAAATGATAAAATCCCTAACCCCCTTGGCAGCAGCTAGCTATAAATAACCACAGTGATGGCCGGCGGCGGCGAGTCAATGATCTCCTGGCTATTTGCCACACACACCGTCAAACCCCCAATGGCCGACGATAGGATGGAGTTGGGCAACGGCGGAATCGAGGCTGCGTGCGCGATGGTCGGCTTGAGGATTGACGGCCATGCCGCTACCTCTCCGGACGATAGCCAGAGGAGGCAGGAATCACGACATGAGCAAGCCAAGAAGTTAGCCAGCGTCGTCTTGAAAGCAGCTAGCGATCGCCAGCGGGCGATATTGCGGGCTCGGCACAGAGTGCGCCGGATGGTGCGGGCGGCGGAGCGGGAACCATGACGCCGCAAGGACAACTGCGTCAGTGGCCGCCGCACGAGGCGCGGGCTTATGTCCCAGATGGAGGAGGACACAGCTCCGGACGCCGGGGGAGGACTTGCGGTCGTTGCTGCAGAATTGGCGATGGTCAGGGTCTCATCGGCCGCCGTCGTCGAGGCTGACCCTTCCTCGGTCGATCAAGGTGTAGGCCATCGACTTGGCGACCTCCTGTCCTCCTGAGCCAAGGAACGACACGATATCGATGGACGATGGCAGCTGTGCATGCTGGGTCGGCGTTAGGGGTAGTAGCACTTTTGTGTGCGCGCAGTTCATATGTATTATATTGATGTAAAATTAATAGCGAGCTAATGTTTTGTAAATTACTCCGCCAACTATGCACTGTACCAATCTGAGCATGTAAATGCTCGATTGAATTGCTAATGCCTGATTTGTGCTTGCACTGTGGACACTACGGTTGCGTTCGTCGGCGACAGCCGGCTGCGACAGGCGTCGTCGAGCTCGAAGATTTGGTCGGGCCGAGGCCAAGAACGAGCAAGTATACAACAATGCGAATGAGGAAGAAGGGGGAGAGGGTCGGGGAGTCGGGGTGGAGGGTCCACGTAAGAAACGGTTCGTAAACATGAACCATGTGTGATTACTGCCATTAAAGTTTTTGTTGGGACCTTAATTTAGTGCATGTACGAACTAAAATCCTAACTACAATATACAGGTGTGACGAGAGAAGTTTGGATTGCCGTTCGATCGCGGTGCATCCTACGGTGCGCATGCGCGATCCGTGTGGCTGGTGTTCTGGCCAATCAGAACACACCGCAGAATGGGGTGAATGCACACGGCATTCGCAAAGTAACTGTTTGCCCAAACAAATCATAAAGTTTCAAGGGAAACCCATATTTCTTTGGTCGTTTCTCCATTATTATTTATCTACAATCAACATACCCACTAGAATGCAACGTGTCCAAAATTCACATTCTTTCAGGCTCGTTTACCATACTTAGTCTTTTTTGTGTACTTTTCTAGGCATTTACTGCTTATAATTCAAGTTCGAACGTTTTATTCATGAAAAGGTGTTCAAAACATGTTATCTCGTGTGGTGCCCGGGCATGACCTCAATATGATTCGGTAAAAATTTGAGGAGGTATGGATAATGTTGTGATAGACACTCTTCATAAATCGGACCATCACCTATGGAGTTTCATGGTTCGGGGAGCGAAAATCGCCATGTTTTCAAGGGGAACCCATATTTTTCCTTGGTCTTTTCAACTAGATTTATTTTATACGATCAACATGCCCACTAGAATGCACCATGTCCAAATTTCACAATTTTCAGGCTCATTTATCGTGTTTGGTCCCTTTTGTGTACTTTCTAGGTCCTTTGTGCTTATAATTCAGGTTAGAACGTTTTGTACATGAAAAGGCGTTCAAAAAGGACTAGAAAATTCGTAATTGTGTCGTTGAATAAGTTTTCATGTATTTTATAGGAAACTAATACAATTTTAAAGGATATATATTTGTGGGAAGAGGTAACCATAGATGTGTCATTTATTTATTTTATAACTCTAGAAAAATGGAAAACATGCTTGAAGAACATGTTATCTCGTGTGGTGCCCAGGCATGACCTCAATATGATTTGAGGAGGTATGGATAATGTCATGATAGACACTCTTCATATACCAGACCATCACCTATGAAGTTTCATGGCTCGGAGACCGAAAATTGCCATGTTTTGAAGGGGAGCCCATATTTCCTTTGTCCTTTCAACTAGATTTATTTTTTACGATCAACATACCCACTAGAATGCACCATGTCCAGATTTCACAATTTTCAGGCTCGTTTATTGTATTTGGTCCCTTTTGTGTACTTTCTAGGTTCTTTGTGCTTATAATTCAGGTTAGAACGTTCTGTACATGAAAAGACATTCAACAGGACTCAAAAATTCGTAATTGTGTCGTTGAATAAGTTTTCATGTATTTTATAGGAAACTAATACAATTTTAAAGGATATGAGTGGGAAGAGGCAACTAGAGATGTGTCGTTTATTTATTTTGTAAGTCTAGAAAAATGAAAAACATGCGTGAAGAACATGTTATCTCGTGTGGTGCCCGGGCATGACCTCAATATGATTCGGTAAAAAATTGAGGAGGTACGGATAATGTTGTGATAGACACTCTTCATAAACCGGACCATCACCTATGGAGTTTCATAGTTCGGGGAGCGAAAATCGCCATGATTTCAAGGGGAACCCATATTTCCTTGGTCCTTTCACCTTGATTTATTTTCTACGATCAACGTACCCACTAGAATGCAGCATGTCCAAATTTCATAATTTTCAGGCTCGTTTATCATATTTAGTCCTTTTGTGTATTTTCTAGGCCTTTTGTGTTTATAATACATCTTTAATGGCAAACGTTTTCTTACAACAAACCGTTTGCAAAGCGTCCGATGGCACGAGAGAGAGAGAGAAGACTTGAATTTTTCTGACGCGGGATCACCAATTTTCTCTTTTCTCGCACACGGGTATTTGATGCGCTTCGTCTGCGTTGCGTGTTCCCCCCGTAAGGTTCGAGTTTCGCCGCCAAATTTTCAATAGACGCGCGATTTCAGTAGTTACTAGACCATTGTAGGCGCGCGTTGCTGCGCCCATCTATTTTGGCACTATAATATTACGATAGATGAAACTGTATGTAAATGTAGTAGTTTGATCGTGTGATATCACTAATCACGCTACATTTAAGGGTAATATTTCAATCATGTGATTCAATTATCAAACCGATGGATCATGTTTTTGACCTGGATTTTGAAACCTGGAATTAATATAATTGTGCGTATCTTTGTTATGCTTATTTTGATGAGTTGATTATTAGTTTCTGTAGGATTATGTTAGATGGTAAGAAGGTTGGTACCAATTTGAGTTTGTGGGCTCTAAACAACGGAAGAGGGAGGAAGGAAGAGAGGCAAAGAAAAAAAAAGTGAGCACTCAGGAATGTATGGATTTTTTTTAGTAATGTATGGAATTCTATAATAGCTGCAGTAAAACGGTCGCAAAAAAATATTCTAACAAAATTGTAATGATTCCCCGCCAGTGAATATATTAATTGGCAACTCACGTTGCAGCAAGACAACCATATGCCGAAGTTTATATACTGTCCGCATTACAGATATAACACAGCTATGCCAATTTACTCCTGCTTAGTGAACTTCTGCTTCCGATAGACTGATGGGTGTACCTCCTTCCTACATCTGTGTCATTTTATATTTTGGTAAGCAAGAGCACTTTTCTTCCCATGGAACATATCCTACAGAATGTTAAGGAACACATCCTACAGAATGCTCATTTGTTAACGACTCATGTGATGGTCGACAGCTGCTACCTAGATCCATTGACCCCTGTAAACATAGAAATGTCATTAATTCTTATATGGCACAACCGAAAGCTTTGCATTTCATGTAAAAGTGACTATCAAATAGATACAATGACAAAAAAATACAGAATGTACAAGAAAATTGGTACAGTTGGACACTTCTGGCATCCAGAAAATTAGAGGTGGTGCAGGCACATTGCTATTTCCTGATATTAAAAATATTATTACTTCATTTATTTCTTTGCAACAACAAAACCACACAAATTCTAAGCTTCCGGATAGTGTTCAGTGCAGCTCCACAATTCAGTTATGTGTGTCAGCACCATACAACGATGTGCTCCTGTAGCTACTATTCATTCTACAGAAGGCAGTATTTAGTATATCTGATCAAGTGTACAGAAGCTATGAACTTGACACCTACTTAAATTCTGCTTTACCAAATCATCTCTCCAGTTACAACATAGTATATCTCTCCTCTGTCCACACTTATCGTCTTCTCTCTAAGTTCCTAACCCTCTCCGATCCTTGGCATGAACATGATACTAAACTGGTTTGGTGTAACTGGTAGTTAACATGGAAATCTGCTACCAATCGCTATTACCATGAAAGCACTTGATGATTTGACCTAAACTGAAGGTAAATCTTAAAAAAACAAGCAGGAAAAATACAATTGTACTTAAGTAAGAATTTCTTTGGAAAAACAAAACTATTGTACATGATAGATTTCATTCATATACTACTTCTCTATCCCTCACCCATTTATTTAACTTCTAAGTCACATTTCCTATATTGGGCTAGATGACATCAAGAAGGCATCTTAATTTAGAGTGAGTACTATACTCTAACAGGGAAATCTGATAAGAATAGAGATTACACTAAAGCCAATTGATGATTGAGCTAAACTGAAGCTAAATATTCTTTTAAAACCAAGCATCAACAACACAATAGCAGTTAACCAAGAATTTCTTGACCAAGAAAAAATATGTTCATTGTACCCTCATGTCAAAGGTTTAGCTGATTGGAGATTTGTGGATGTTGTAATCTGATTGGGGGATGAATTATGGTCTCCTAAGCTTTCTGCAATTTCTCCTCACAGGCGTGAGACAGCATACCATTAATCGACACCGGTGAGTGGTGCACTCCCACAATATCCGCCATGAATGCCTCTAGGAACTGAAGATATATTGCCTTCTTCAAAGTTCAAACCCCAGTGCATCATATTCACGGGACAGCCAAACATTCGAGCATATTCGCCTCAACCCGCATTAGCTGGTGGTCGCCTGGCTCGCCTCTCCACCTGCAACCCCGCTTCGAATTGATTTTCTTTAACCCATCGAACGATCACCTCTGCCTGAGTGAGCGATCCATCACATACTTATGTGCCAAAAGATTGCATATGGTGAATCTGCATATATCATACATTTCTAGAAAGCTAGGCACACGAGACATGAGAGAATTAATAGACCAGTAAGCATGTGAATAAATTTCAAAGAGAACTGAGCAAAGTCATGTTTGAAGCATGAATGCCATAACATAGCAAGAGATTACAAAGAATTAATGATTACTCTAAGTTAAAATCTGCACTTTGTCAAAGAATAATGCAGCAAACCAACAAGTGATACGATTGGTCCATTACCAATCTGGGCAACTGCCAAATGCGGGGACTGAAACATAATGCTCTCAGGCAACAAATCATTGAAGTTCAGAACAGTGCCTCATCTTCCAAATGGTTAGTCCCTAAAACTTATGATCTAGCAGAACCAGCCAATCCAGCAGAACCGATATAAAATCTGTCAAGATAGAGACCATGCATTAATTTTGTAGTACAGAGAACAATATCAAAAAGAAAATCTAGCATCATTAGATGAATAATTAGGGGGAAAGGGGGTATGAACAAGGGACGATGGGAAGAACAAGAAAGATGAATTGGCGACCTATTTTCTCCTATGGCTGCCAGAGAAGGTTCTGCGAAAGTGAGGGGAATGAGGAAGGAGCAGCAGAACGATGGATATTATATAGACCCCAGTGGACGGGAGTAAGAGGTTAATCGACATTGGTAACTGACCTTCAATTATCAGCCAACGGAGAGTGCGCGCATCAATTGACATTTAATGGACTCTGATTTACTTCCTGAATCAATCGACGCCGATTCAACCCCAAACGACAACCGATGGTTCGCTGCACCTGTCTCCGCCCAGCGCCCGATGGAGTCGCTCGGCAAGACGACCCGGCCGGTAGCGTCGTTCGGTTCCGAGGGTCGTTCTCCATGCGAGCCACCGGCGCCCAGCGTCGGCCACCACGCGGAAGTCGCCCATGGAGGCCGCCACGCGAAGGGGTTTGCTAAACGAAACGATGGTGTTTATTTTAAGATAAACCACGTAGGAAGACTGCTAAAGACCCATTGGGCCGAATTTCACCAGAGATGCCGAAAAAAGCGGCCAGAGCAGCGGCCCATGACCGTTCGCGCTCCTTAATAGCGAACTAAGCCTGATTAGTGCGATTCCCAACAAATCTGACGGTTGGGAATGCCCCAAGCTGATGATCCGACGGCTGAAAACGCTAATGACCTGAGAGGGCAGGAAAAGTGCTCAGTTATAATGTATTTAAATTCCTCCCACCCCATACCAACCCATCACATTTCCCCCCTATCCCCACCCCCCTCTCCCCCCGCTCTAACTGCAGCCCAAACCGTCGCCGCCGCCGCAACCAAATCAATGTTCTGCACCAATCTCGCTCGTCGATCTAGTGAGGTAACCTCCGATCTCCATCACCGCCCCGGCCCGATAGCTGAGATGGAGCATGCGAACCACCCTCACGCCTCCACACCCCCCCTATCGCCGAGCATCCCCGCGTAAGCCCAACCACATATCAAGCAGAGGTCCAGGAGCTGGTCATGGCGGTCGATGACACGGTGAACACTATGCATGCCGACCCGGAGGAACACCTCGCCGCCGACGCCGCCAACTTGGTGCGGGCTCTGGCCTTGATGAAATCCCCAGGCAACTACCCCCAGGACTTACCAAGTATGAACTGTCCAGTTCATTTTTACGAATACCAGTATAGCAATGTTTAACTGTGTCAATTTTAGTTTCAACGGTACACGTTTAAATTGCCATGTTAGGTTGTCTGTACTCTGTAGTCAACACGTCCGTTGTTCATTTTAGTTATGCGCAGTGTGGTGTTCAAGTATGAACTGTCCGGTTCAATTTTACCAATACCAGTTACAAACTTACAATGCCTATGCTAGGTTGCTGTTAAGCCTGCTGTAGTGAACAGTTATATCCATTATTTATGTTGTCTATTCAGTACCGTGCTACTCTTAGCAAAGAAGATATCATTGGAGATGATGTCCTTCAATTACCATTAGATATTTTTGGTGCATGTTAACCCTGTTGTAGTTGACATGCCTTTCCTTGTACTTACGCAGTTTCATAATGCACGACGATGTTGTTTACCGCCGAGGTTAGTCACATCCCAATATCTTATAGTATTTTACATCATTTGTTCAGTTGCAGTTTAGTTTCTAACATTTACTTGTTGCTTGTAGGTACATATGTTAGCGGTAGTGATCCACGCTGCGACCAGCAGAAACACCTAGCCACCGACTTTGTGCGGGCTCTGGCCGAGTTGAAGTACCCCAGCAACTACCCCTTGGGATTTACCAAGTATGAATTGGCTCGTGATGTTTAACTGTGTCAATTTCTGTTTCACTGGTACAAGTTTTAATGACTATGTTAGGTTGTCTGAACTCTGAAGTTAACACATCCAGTTTAATTTCACCAATACTTGTCCCTTTGTTACCGTGCTACTCCTCGCAATGAAAATATCACCGGAGATATTGTCGTTTAGTTAACATTTGCTATTTTTGGTGTATGTTAACATGTTGTATTTAACACGCCTTTCTATGTGCTTATGTAGGGCTACGATGTGTGATGCTGTTGTTTACCATCGAGGTTAGTCACCTCCCATTTTGTTATAATATTTTACATCATTTATGCAATTGTAGCTTATTTTCTAACATTTATTTGTTGCTTGTAAGTACATATATCAGTGGTACTGATTCACGCTTCGACCCCCTTTGCATATGGGGCAATGAGATAAACATGAACAAGCATCAAGTGAGGAAACTAAGAAAAATTGTTAGGCAGAAGAGACATCTGATCGGAATTAAACTCTTTATTTATACTTTATCCAAGACATCAATGAACTTTAGGATGGTAAGTAAACTGTTGCCTTCTTTTCCAGCCCAGAACAAGTTACTCTATTAGACATGAATACCTGAAAGTTGTCTCTTTTCAGTGGTTTCCGAAGGAATTTACTCAAGATTACCTAGCAAACTACCTGACCGATGTGGAGGCAATGAAGGTTATAGTATATAATTCATGCTACCATGATAACGGTCTAGAAGTCTTCCTGAAGGCGGTGAAGGATGGACGGGCGATCATCACAAGGGGTTGGACAAAAGTTGTGCGCACCTTTGGCATGGAGGAGGGCACATTATGGGTATTCCGCTTCTTCAACACCATCGACAGCCAAAAGCATTTACAATTCTCTCTTCACCTTTACCGCCTCTAGTACTATGTATTGTGGTTCATCATATTTAATCTTCTACCGAACTATGTAACCATGGAACATGTATTGAGCTTTTGATTTATGCATTGGCTGTTGAACCATTGTAATTAGGGTATGTATTGATGGATCTGAAATCCATATTTCATAACTAAAAATTTGAAATTTCCAATTCTAATAATAAATTAACGAAAATAAGCTATTAGGTAATAAATTACAGCGCACACAGCTAGAACGATTAAACCGTGTGTGATGGTGTCATATGTCACACACGATTGTTTGAATAATAGTGTGTGTGATTATCAGCTTTACAACACACGGTCGCATATTTTGTGCGTGTGGGATGGGCGCCCTGTCACACAAGCGTTTGCACGTCGTAACTGTGTGCGCTTGCCTTTAATAGGACAAATGGTTACGAACCTGCGTGCGTGTGTAATGTAGGACGATCAAGAGACGGTTGACATACATTTCGTGTGTGTGATCCGAATAAGCATCACACACGAATATATCTGTGCCATCGTCTCAGATGTGTGCTTGACCACAAACGTAGCATCAAAGTGTGGCATGTGGGATAGGCTACGACTTCGCATACGTTTACGTTAGGCGAATCATCAGCAGGCGTTCGCACCATCGCAGACGATGTTTCGGTGTCGTGTGGGATGACCCCACCCCTATCGCCCACACATGCAAGGCAACGGTTCGGAACTATGTCGCGGAAAGGGGTTAAAAACTATTTGTATAGCACGTAACGGTACTAGTGTATATACCCTTCCACCACCTATCACTCGCAAGAGAAGCACTCATAACACACATACACTTGCCCCGTTCATTTTTCTGAGAGAGAGCCACCTACTCATGTGTTGAGATCAATACATTCCATTACAACCATATGAATCTTGATTTCTAGCCTCCCCAAGTTGCTTTCCATCCAATCAATCTCTTCTACCCATGCCAAATCTGTGAGAGAGTGATTGAGTGTTGAGGAGACTATCTTTTGAAGCACAAGAGCAAGGAGTTTATCATACTACCACATCTATTACCTTTTGGAGGGTGGTGCCTCCTAGATTGGTTAGGTGTCGCTTGGGATCCTCCTTCTTTGTGATTGTGGAGTTGAACCAAGAAGTTTGTACAGGCAAGGAGATTGCCTACTTCGTGAAGATCTACCCATAGTGAGGCTAGTCCTTCGTGGACGGAAGCCGTGATGGAATAGACGAGGTTGCTACTTTGTGGACCCTAACGGGTGGAGCCCTCCATGGACTCTCGTGACCGCTACCCTCCATGGGTTGAAGTCTCCATCAGCGTGGACGTACGATAGCACCACCTATCGAAACCACGGGAAAAATCTTTGTGTCGTCAATTGCGTTTGATTCTCCTCTCCCTACCTTTACTTTCATGTGCATGTCTTTACTTTCTGCTGCTATACTCTTAGACTTGCATGTGTAGGTGTACTTGACTTGCTACAATTGTTAAAATTTGCCAACAACTAAAATTGGGAAAAGGCTATATTTTTATTTTGGTCAAGTAGTCTAATCACCCCCCCCCCCTCTATACATACTTTGGATTCTACAAGTGGTATCAGAGCTTTGGTCTCCATTGCATTGGTTTCACAACCTAGGAGAGTATGGCGTCTAGTGAGGGAAATTATCACCGTAGAGGTCCATATTTCGATGGTACAAACTTTGCTAGTTGGAAGCATAAGATGAAAATGCATATTCTTTGTCATAACCCCGCCGTATGGGTTGTTGTTCATGTTGGATTGCAAGGTGAATTCTTTGGTGATGGAAAGGAACCGGATCGTGAAGCGACCGCAGAAGAACTGAAGATGTTGCAATACAATGCTCAAGCATGCGACATTCTATTCAACTGCTTATGCCCCAGAGAATTCAACAAGATTAGCCGTCTTGAGAATGCAAAGGAAATTTGGGATACTTTGGTTGATATGCACGAAGGTACCGAATCCGTCAGGGAATCTAAGTTGGATGTGCTACAAAGTCAACTTGACAAGTTCAAGATGAAGGATGGTGAAGGAGTCACGGAAATGTACTCTAGGCTTGCTCTCATCACCAATGAGATTGCCGGCTTAAGATATGAAGAGATGCGTTCATCTAGTCGTGACCGGAATTGTTACAATTGTGGAAGGCCCGGACACTACTCCAATGAGTGCACGGCCCCCCACAAAAGAAGAGAAGAGTCACCTAGAAGAAAGAGCTCAAGAGATGAGTCACCTCGAAGAGAGAGAAGGAGTAGAGATGATCGTTATGAACGAAGACCCTCCCGAAGAAGTAAAGACTCGGAGAAGAAGGACAAGTACACCAAGAGCTACACAAGAAGAAGACATCAAGCTCATGTTGGTGAATGGGTTTCTGACTCCGAATCCGATAACCACTCAGAGAGAAGCTATCACTCCGACTCCGACTATAGTCAAGATGAAGGTGTTGCCGGACTTGCACTTGTTTCCTCCAACTCCTATGACATATTTGATTCACCAAATGAAGGGAGTGGAAGTTGCTTCATGGCTAAAGGCCCCAAGGTATCACACCCCAAATACATTGACTTTAATAGTGATGAGGATGACTTACTTGGAGATGATGACTTGCTATTTGACAAAACTAGTGATATTAGTCAAAATGAACTTGATAATAATCATGTTAGTCAAGATAAGTCGTGTGATGATGATAAGAAGGAAATAGAGCGACTAACTAAAGAATTAAACACTCTTAAGTTAGCCCGTGAATCTAGTCTAGAAGATCATAGAGAGCTTGTAAGAACTCATGAGAGGCTACGCTTCGAGAAGCTCAATTTGGAGCAAGAACATGAATTTCTTAAAGCTATCAATGACGATCTTCGAAAGAAGAGTTCCTCTTATCTAGCTAAAATACTACTCTTGTCTACATTCATGCCACAAGTTAAAACTGAGCAAACTAGTAACAAAGGCAAGAAAGATTCTTCATCTAGTAGCAACCATAAGAATGATAAATCCAATGATATTGCTTCTAGTAATTCTATTGATTCCACTAATGATTCTCTTAGCCAAGTTACACTTGAGCAAGAAAATGATCTTTTGAAAGGGATTATAGAAAAAGGTATCGACAAAAGTCTTGCCTGATGTAAGCAATTCGAGGAGATTGTACGCAAGCATGGAGGATACCGGAAGAACCAAGGCATTGGCTACTTCAACGCCAATGAAGTTGAATGGGAAGAAGGTCAATAACCCAAGCCAAAGTTTGTTCCTCAAAAGGAGGAGTATGAACATACTCTCCCCAAGGGAACAAAAGCTCAAGATGACCTTCCACCACAAGACCACAAGCTCAAGGGCAAGGACAAGCTTCAAGAGGAGATTGACACATTTGAAGATGAGTCTCTATCCATGGTCAAGTGGGTTCCCAAGGCTACTCCAAGTTCTACTTCGACTAGTGCTACTTCAACTCCAAGGATGCCCCTCAAATTTATGTGGGTCCCCAAGAAGAAGAACTAGAGAAGTTGGTGACTCCGCCAATGAAATTCACTCACATTCATTATTGGCAAGGACTATTTGTAATCAACTCTAACCTTATGCAATAGTGCAAGGAGTCACACATTCCCTCATAGGTAAGCAAGGGACAAGGTAATTCATAAATCCATGGACATCATCATGTATGCATTGCACTCCATGTCCATAGATATCCTTGTATTTGTCTCTTGTGTGGGGCTAACCCATGTAGGCGAGAAGAGTATGAAACAACAAGGATTGCTCCCAACTCAAGATGATCTTCATCAACAACGAGCATCCACCACTACATCATCTACATGAAGTCTTCTACGACAAAACCCAAGGTTAGTTTATCCCTCTTAGGGGGGATGTCACATCAAGGGGGAGCTTTACTCTAAGACTTGAGTTAAAGCATCTCTTAAAGATGTGAACACATTAAATGCTTTATGTAAAAGTGGTAACCCCACTTGTGCTTAAACGATGAGTATGACCTATGATCAAGTATTCTTACTTGGCTCCTAAGTCAATATACTCATATATAGATGACTCCGTCATCTCCAAAGTGCTTGGTAGATCTTAGAGTAGTTGAGCATGTTTGCCATGATTTCTATTAACATCTTATTGTGTGAGCATGTTGGTATGCATATCTTTTCTCATTCGAGGATATCCAATTGTTGTTATTTGGCTTTTATTTTCTTTGGCCAATTGGATATACAAGAATGCCTAAGTACCCTCCTCTAGCTACCTATGCTTTCTCGTCTCAAATTCTATTCATGCTTCATCACAAAATTTGAGCAAGCACTTTTCTAACCCTGTGTGTGAGAAGCACTCGGAGTTCCGTTTCGACAAGAGCTGATTTCCAAAACCTCCCATGTGCAACTCGGTGCAACGAATCTGAAAAACTTGGTTCCACCGAAGCCTAGGGTTGATCTCGTTTTATCACCTCGGTGCAACCGATCCCTAAATCTCGGCCTCACCGAGTTTCACTGTCACCTGACAGTTATGAAAGTCGGTGGGACCAAAATTTCTGAATCGGTGACACCGACAGCTAGGGGATATATATTCTCGCGGACCTAACTTTTGAAATTCACTTCTTAAACGTCACCTCCCGCACCCCCTCGCCGCCGAGCTCGAGTCTCCGGACATCACCGTTGCCTCTCGCGTGCCCTCGCCACAGGATTCCTCCGCCGCCGACGGCAATCTCCACCGCCGTCGCCGCCGTAGCGAGACCTTCACCAAGTTAGGGTAAGGTTTCGGCCCCTTTTTGCGCTCCCAGCTTTGATTCTTGCACAAATAGGTTTAGTCCATCTACAATCCTCGATTGCAATACATTCAACCAGAAGAAATCTCCATTAGATTAGAGAACAAAAGATTTTTAGGTTTAACCGTTCGCCAATTGAATCTCGGTGTCACGAAATCAAAAATTGGTCTTACCGATTTGGGATTTCGGGCTACAGAGAACAATCTCAATGAAACCGAGTTGCTTTTTCGGTGAAACCGGAAAGGTTGCCAAGTTTCTGTTAAGGAGATTGTTTGTCTCGGTGGCTCCGAAATCTTTGACTCGGTGAAACCGAAATCCTCTTTGCAGAAAGTTAAACTTAAAATTTTGAGTTGGATTTTTTCAAAAACCTTCTGAATTTTTGTGATGCTTATCCCCTCAGCTCCTCTATATTCTATTCACAGGGTCAGCATGTCAGGGACAGATGACAGTCAGAATAATTTTAGGGAACAGAGTGTGGATGTGGAAGCTGGCACTAGCCCAGATGTCAGTTCCTCATCTTCTGAGGACCCAGGCACTCCCAGCTCACATGGTTTGCCCAAGGCTGCCACCAGGGCAAGGAGGAAACTCAACTCAGATGAAAAAGATGCAGATTTTATTCCTGATGAGGTTACCTCCAAGAAGCTGCAAGACAAGAAGGAGAAGGTTGCTAAGAGATCTACCACTGAGGCCACTTCTGCTAAGAGGCCAGTGAGGAAAGAGTATGCCAATCCTGATGCTATGAGAGCACCTGAGAGTGCTAAGGCAAATATGACTATTTCTGTTGAGCCTTCAAAGAGCTCTATGCCCAAGAAGGTAGGAGAAAAGAAGAGGGAAAGAACAAGATTTGTTAAGGCAGTAGTGCACCCCTCTACTCCAGAGTACCTTGATGAAGAAGAAGAGGAGGAAGAACCAGCTGTAAAACCACCTCCTTCTAAGAAGAAGTTTCTTGCAGATGCTATGCCCAGACAAGCTCCATCTAAGAGCAAGAAATCAGCTCCAAAGAATCCTACTGCACCCAAGAAGGCTGCTGCCACTAAGTCCAAGAAGACAACCAGGGATATTCCTCTTGCAGAGAAGAACAAGAGATCTTCCACCATGGAAGAAGAGGTTGATATTTCAGTTTTGAGGAAGCTGAGACCCCATTTGCCTGAACACAATGATGCTCACCCAGTTGCTGAAGACATGAAGAAGAGGAGAGATCAAGGGCTGAGGACTTGGAGAGCAAATGATCCATATGCCTCCAGACTGCTATAGATGATAGGTTCTACACTAAAGAACAACAAGATTTCTATGAGACTGTCCTATTGGACAAGAGCCCAGCAGTCAGTGACATGAGATATGTTGACTGATCCTACATCAAGGAAAACGAGGACTACTTCCCCAGTGTGCAGGAGAACTTCAGATGCATTGACATTGAGAGATTTGTTGGAAGAGAGTTCACAGCTTGAAATGACGAGATGATCATGCAGTTCTACTTTACAGCTCATTTCTACCCAGATGGCCGTATCATACGGATGACTGAGGGAGCCAGATATCAGTCTACAGTGGATGAGTGGGCTACCATCTTAGGAGTCCCATAGGTAGAGGAAGGAGATATTGACATTTACGCTGAAGCCAAGATGAATCATAACTCCATGGTTGACATGTACAACCCTATCCCTGCTGCCTATGTGGAGACACACACGTTTGGTTCTGTCTACTTTTTGCAAGCAGGACTACCCACCACCAACACAATCTTGAGGTATACCTTGATGCCCAAGTCTGGAGATGATAAGATGATCAGGGGGTACTCCATCAACATGTTGGACCACATAGACACCCACACCAGATTTAGAGTGATGGATTTGATTGTAGAGACAATCAAGAGGACAACAGTTGATCAGAAACGATCATGTGGATATGCACCATACATTCAGATGCTCATCAACTCCAAGCTGGAGAAGAATGTATATGCACTTGATCGTCCTCACATGCCACTTTAGCTAGACTTTAAAGATAAGGTTGTGGTGATGGACCCTAGTCATCCCACTTCATCTACTGCACAGGCAGAGGCAGAAGCAGCTAGAGCCACTAGTGCTCAGGTTCCCAAGACAAAGAGCGGGCAAATGACATACCTTATCAGCACCATCCAAGGGATAGAGAAGGACATCAAAGACATCTTGCAGAACCAAGGAAGCCTTGAGAGAATTGTGGAAGATAGGATTACCACTTTGAACAACAAGGTGGATGAGCTAACGAAGAATTATGATGATTATGATGATTGTGGAAGATAGGATTACCACTTTGAACAACAAGGTGGATGAGCTGACGATTATGATGATCTGGTTGCTCAATTGCTTAGAGATTAGCCACCAAAAATACTCATCCATTCTCCCACAAAATACGTTGTCCAAAACCTAAAGTTCAAAATCGGTGCCACCAAGTTTTCCCACTCGGCCATACCGATTTTCCTTTGAGACAGAACCTAGCCAAAACCCTAGCAACTCGGTAGAAACAATACTAGTTTCGGTACGACCGAGAATCAGTGACCAACTCTCTGGTTAGCTAATTCCTAAACTTGGAATTTTCGAGTTTGGTGAATCGGTGTCACCGAGATGAGGAACTGCCCTGGTCAGACCAACATCGGTAGGACCGAGTTGTGTATATCGGTACCACCGAAAAGCCTAAAGTTGCCACATTTTGCACTAGTCGGTGCCATCGAGTTTTGACTTCGGTTTCACCAAGTTGGGCAATAATGTTGTAACGGTTGGATTTTTGGAGATGCCTGTATATACCCCTCCACCACCTATCACTCGCAAGAGAAGCACTCAGAACACACTTACACTTGCCCCATTCATTTTTCTGAGAGAGAGCCACCTACTCATGTGTTGAGATCAAGACATTCCATTGCAACCATATGAATCTTGATTTCTAGCCTCCCCAAGTTGCTTTCCATCCAATCAATCTCTTCTAACCATGCCAAATCTGTGAGAGAGTGATTGAGTGTTGAGGAGACTATCTTTTGAAGCACAAGAGCAAGGAGTTCATCATACTACCACATCTATTACCTTTTGGAGGGTGGTGCCTCGTAGATTGGTTAGGTGTCGCTTGGGAGCCTCCTTCTTCGTGATTGTGGAGTTGAACCAAGAAGTTGTACGGGCAAGGAGATCGCCTACTTCGTGAAGATCTACCCATAGACAGGCTAGTCCTTCGTGGATGGAAGCCGTGATGGAATAGACGAGGTTGCTACTTCATGGACCCTAACGGGTGGAGCCCTTTGTGGACTCTTGCGACCGCTACCCTCCATGGGTTGAAGTCTCCATCATCATGGATGTACGATAGCACCACCTATCGGAACCACGGGAAAAATCTTCGTGTCATCAATTGCATTTGATTCTCCTCTCCCTACCTTTACTTTCATGTGCATGTCTTTACTTTCCGCTGCTATACTCTTAGATTGCATGTGTAGGGTGTACTTGACTTGCTACAATTGTTAAAATTGGCCAACAACTAAAATTCGGAAAAGGCTAGATTTTTATTTTGGCCAAGTAGTCTAATCACCCCCCCCCCCTCTAGACATACTTTGGATCATATAGTCGTCCCTTCTGGAACAAGGCTCAATCCCTCATTTATGTTGGGGTCCTGAAGATCAAGACGAACCTCTTTGTTCCTGATGCCAAATCCATTGACACGGGGTACATGAGCAACAATCCTCACTCTGAGTACTTCGCTGAAGCTCGTGCTCCAGCAGTGGGGTGTAACACCCCAAAAACTTAACCACATTTTTATTAAGAAAAAAGTTGGCCAGAAATAAAATTTTGAATTATAATAGGTTCTTTCATAATTTTAGAGCCTTTTCTGCTTCTGTCTTTCAAAATTCTTCCCTCCATATAGAAAATTATTTGGAAATAATATTGTGGCTTTGGTAGTTTTCCTAAACCATTTCATTATTACTTTAATAACAGTAGGGATTAATTTCATAATAAAAATTTGCCCCAAAATAATTCTTTTAATAGCATTTTCAATACTTTAAAATGCTTCTGTTGCACTACAACTACTTTAAATAATTCTTTAAAAATTCCACAAAAAATTATGGGAGATCATGTGATGCCTATATATCACTTTTATGCAAAAACCTAACTTGGTGTTTTGAAAATTTTGAATGTAACTCCCTCTTTTCAATTCTGTCCAGTTTCTAGGTTATAACTACAACCCCAATTTTCCTTGCCCAAACAATTCCCAAATTTTTCCCACCTGTATTCCTTCCAAAAAAAACCTTAACTCCAGGAGCTCAGCCCTATATGAATTTTGTAAAGCCACCAAATACACCTCTGTAGTTTCTATCCAGAAATGAATTTCAGTAAAACTTGCACTTGCAAGTGTTGGAAATATGCCCTAGAGGCAATAATAAATTGGTTATTATTATATTTCCTTGTTCATGATAATCGTTTATTATACATGCTATAATTGTATTGATTGGAAACTCAAATACATGTGTGGGTACATAGACAACACTTTGTCCCTAGTAAGCCTTTAGTTAACTAGCTCGTTGATCAAAAGATGGTGAAGGTTTCCTAGCCATGGACATGAGATGTCATTTGATAACGGGATCACATCATTAGGAGAATGATGTGATGGACAAGACCCAAACTATAAACGTAGCATATGATCGTGTCAGTTTATTGCTATTGTTTTCTGCATGTCAAGTATCTGTTCCTATGACCATGAGATCATGCAACTCCCTGACATTGGAGGAGTACCTTGTGTGTATCAAACGTCGCAACGTAACTGGGTGACTATAAAGGTGCTCTACAGGTATCTCCGAGGGTGTCTGTTGGGTTGGCATGGATCAAGACTGGGATTTGTTACTCCGTGTGACGGAGAGGTATCTCAGGGCCCACTCGGTAATACAACATCACAATGAGTCTTGCAAGCAATGTGACTAAAGTGTTAGCCACGAGATCTTGTATTACGGAACGAGTAAAGAGACTTGCCGGTAACGAGATTGAACTAGGTATAGAGATACTGACGATCGAATCTCGGGCAAGTAACATACCGAAGAACAAAGGGAACAGTATACGGGATTAACTGAATCCTTGACATAGAGGTTCGACCGATAAAGATCTTCGTAGAATATGTAGGAGCCAATATGGGCATCCAGGTCCCGCTATTGGTTATTGATCGTAGAGGTGTCTCGGTCATGTCTACATAGTTCTCGAACCCGCAGGGTCTACACACTTAACGTTTGGTGACGATTAGTATAGTTGAGTTATTTTGTTGGTGATCGAAGGTTATTCGGAGTCCCGGATAAGATCCCGGACATGACGAGGATCTCCGGAATAGTCCGGAGGTAAAGATTGATATATGTGATAATAGTGTTTTGATCTCCGGAAGGGTTCCGGAATTCACCGGAAGGGGTTCCGGATGTTTACCGAAGTGTTCGGGTGCAGCAACACTTTATATAGGCCAAAGGGGTAAAGCCCACGAGCTATTGGAAAGTGCAAAAGGAAGATTTGCTGCTGCCTTAAGCGGTACTACCGCTGGTAAGGCAGTACTACCGCGTAAGCGGTACTACCGCTGTGAAGCGGTACTACCGCTCGTGAGCGGTACTACCGCTTGTACGCGGGACTGCTGGGATCCGAGTTGGACTCTTTCCCTGCGGGCCAAACCGACCTTGTGCGGGCAAAACCGACCTGGAGGAGGCTTTTACTCCAAGTTTAGACCCCAAGGCTCAACATATAAATAGAAGGGAAGGGCTAGCACACGGGACACATCAAGATTTCCCAAGCCGTGTGCCGGCAACCCTAACCCTCTAGTTCCTCCCGTCATAATCTCTGTAGTGCTTGGCGAAGCCCTGCAGAGATTGTTCCTCACCACCATCACCACGCCGTCGTGCTGCCGGAATTCATCTACTACTTCATCATCGCTCGCTGGATCGAGGAGGTGAAGGCGTCATCAAGCCGTACGTGTGTTGAACGCGGAGGTGCCGTCCGTTCGGCACTAGTTCGTGATCGGATCGAGGGACGACTTGCGATTTGGATTGCGGAAACGTTCGACTACATCAACCGCGTTTCTTAACGCTTCCACTTAGCGATCTACAAGGGTATGTAGATTCACTCTCCCTCTCGTAGATGCTCATCACCATGGATAGATCTTGTGTGTGCGTAGGAAATTTTTTTGTTTCCCATGCAACGTTCCCCAACAGTGGCATCTGAGCTAGGTCTATGCGTAGATGAGATCTCGAGTAGAACACAAACGAGTTGTGGGCGTGGGTGTATACATATTGCTTGCCGTTACTAGTTGATACTTGATTCGGCGGTATTGTGAGATGAAGCGGCCCGGACCGACATTACGCGTACGCTTACGCGAGACAGGTTCCTTCAACTGACATGTAACTTCGTTGCATAAAGATGGCTAGCGGGTGTCTGTCTCTCTCAATTTAGTTGAATCAATTTCAATGAAGAGGGTTCTTTTAGAAGATCAAAAATCAATCACTACACCACGTTGTGGTTTTGCGTAGGTAAGAACGGTTCCTGCAAACCCGTAGCAGCCACGTAAAATTTGCAACAACAATTAGAGGACGTCTAACTTGTTTTTGCAGGGTATGTTGTGATGTGATATGGCCAATTACATGATGAGATATATGTGATGTATGAGATGATCATGTGTTGTATAGAATATCACGACTTGCATGTCGATGAGTACGGCAACTGGCAGGAGCCATAGAGTTGTCTTTAATTATTTTCGCCGTTTTTGCTTTACTTTATCGCTATGAGTTAGCTATAGTCGTAGAAGCAACAGTCGGTGCAACAATCTCATGGCGACACATTGATGGAGATCAAGATGATGGAGATCATGGTGTCATGCCGGTGACGATGGAGATCATGCCGGTGCTTTGGAGATGGAGATCAAAAGCACAAGTTCATGGCCATATCATGTCACTTATGATTTGCATGTGATGTTAATCCTTTTATGCATCTTATTTTGCTTAGGACGACGGTAGCATTATAAGGTGATCCCTCACTTAAATTTCAAGATAAATTGTGTTCTCCCCGAGTGTGCACCGTTGCGAAAGTTCGTCGTTTCGAAACACCACGTGATGATCGGGTGTGATAGACTCTACGTTCACATACAATGGGTGCAAGCCAGTGTTGCACGTGCGGAACACTCGGGTTAAACTTGACGAGCCTAGCATGTACAGACATGGCCTCGGAACACAAGAGACCAAAAGGTCGAACATGAGTCATATAGTAGATATGATCAACATGAAGATGTTCACCATTGAAACCACCTCAACTCACGTGATGATCGGACTTGAGTTGGTGGATTTGGATCATGTTACACTCGAATGACCGGAGGGATGTCAATTTGAGTGGGAGTTTTTAAGTAATATGATTAACTAAACTCATTATCTAGAACAATAGTCTAAGTTGTCTTTGCTATATTTATGTTGTAGATCATGGCTCGCGCAGTAGCACCCCTGAATTTTAATGCGTTCCTAGAGAAAGCTAAGTTGAAAGATGATGGAAGTAACTTTGTGGACTGGGCCCGTAATCTAAGGATTATCCTTACGGCTTCCCAGAAGGCTTATGTCCTTGATGCACCGCTTGGTGATCCACCTGCTCCAGTTGAGTCTCTAGACGTTGTGAACGCCTGGCAGGCTCGTTCTAAAGATTACTCAATAGTTCAATGTGCAATATTGTATGGCTTAGAACCGGGACTTCAAAGACGTTTTGAACGTCATGGAGCATATGAGATGTTCCAGGAGTTGAAGTTTATCTTTCAGAAGAATGCCCGGATCGAGAGATATGAGATCTCCGATAAGTTCTATGCTTGCAAGATGGAGGAGAACGGGTCTATCAGTGATCACGTACTCAGAATGTCTGGGTACTCCACCCGTCTGGCTGAATTGGGGATGCCCCTTCCGCCAGAGGCTATCACTGACAGAGTTCTTCAATCATTGCCACCTAGCTACAAGAGCTTCGTGTTGAACTATAACATGCACGGGATGAACAAGTCAGTCGCCGAGCTGTTTGCGATGCTGAAAGCCGCTGAGTCTGAAATTCAGAAGGAGCATCAAATGTTGATGGTCAATAAAACCACTAGTTTCAAGAAAACTGGCAAGGGTAAGAAGGGTAACTCCAAGAAGAGTGGCAAAGCAGTTGCTCCTCTCGTGAAGAAACCCAAGGCTGGACCCAAACCAGAAACTATGTGCTTTCATTGCAAGGGAACTGGACACTGGAAGCGGAACTGCCCCAAGTATTTGGCTGACAAGAAGGCGGCCAACAACAAACAAGGTATATATGATATACATGTTATTGATGTGTACCTTACCAACTCTCGTTGTAGTGCCTGGGTATTTGATACCGGTGCAGTTGCTCATGTTTGCAACTCAAAACAGAAACTGCGGAATAGACGGAGGCTGGCAAAGGACGAAGTGACGATGCGCGTGGGAAATGGTTCCAAGGTTGATGTGATCGCCGTCGGCACGCTCGCTCTTCGATTACCATCGGGATTAGTGATGAACCTGAATAATTGTTATTTAATGCTTGCGTTAAGCATGAACATTATATCTGGATCTTGTTTATTGCGAGATGGTTACTCATTTAAATCAGAGAATAATGGTTGTTCTATTTATATGAGTAATATCTTTTATGGTCATGCACCCGATGTGAGGGGTTTATTCTTATTGAATCTCGATAGTAATGATACACATGTTCATAACATTGATGCCAAAAGATGTAGGATTGATAATGATAATACCACTTTCTTGTGGCACTGCCGTTTAGGTCATATTGGCGTAAAACGCATGGGGAAACTCCATGCTGATGGACTTTTGGAGTCACTTGATTTTGAATCACTTGACACATGTGAGCCATGCCTCATGGGTAAGATGACTAAAACGCCGTTCTCTGGAACAATGGAACGGGCAAGTGACTTATTGGAAATCATACATACTGATGTGTGCGGCCCGATGAGTATTGAGGCGCGCGGTGGTTATCGTTACTTTCTCACCTTCACTGATGACTTAAGTAGATATGGGTATATTTACTTAATGAAACACAAGTCTGAAACATTTGAAAAGTTCAAACAATTTCAGAGTGAAGTTGAGAATCATCGTAACAAGAAGATTAAATTCCTACGATCTGATCGAGGAGGAGAATATCTGAGTTATGAGTTTGGCAGTCACTTAAGACAATGTGGAATTGTTTCACAACTAACACCGCCTGGAACACCACAGCGTAATGGTGTGTCCGAACGTCGTAATCGAACCTTATTGGATATGGTGCGATCTATGATGTCTCTTGCCGATTTGCCACTATCGTTTTGGGGTTATGCATTAGAGACAGCTGCATTCACTTTAAATAGGGCACCATCGAAATCCGTTGAGACGACGCCATATGAACTTTGGTTTGGCAAGAAGCCAAAGCTGTCGTTTCTTAAAGTTTGGGGATGTGATGCTTATGTCAAAAAGCTTCAGTCTGAAAAGCTGGAACCCAAAGCGGAGAAATGCGTCTTCATAGGATACCCAAAAGAGACAGTTGGGTATACCTTCTACCTCAGATCCGAAGGCAAAGTGTTTGTCGCTAAAAACGGAACGTTTCTTGAGAAAGATTTTCTCTCGAAAGAATTGAGTGGGAGGAAGATAGAACTTGATGAGGTTGTTGAACCTTTACTTCAACCTGAGAGTAGCGCAGCACAGAAAGATGTTTCTGTAGAGCCTACATCAGCTGAAGAGGAAGTTAATGATGATGATCATGAAGCTTTGGATCAAGTTGCTATCGAACCTCGTAGGTCGACAAGGACGCGTACTGCTCCTGAGTGGTATGGCAACCCTGTCTTAGAGGTCATGTTGTTGGACAACGATGAACCTACGAGCTATGGAGAAGCGATGTTGGGTCCGGATTCCGAGAAGTGGTTAGAGGCCATGAAATCCGAGATGGGATCCATGTATGAAAACAAAGTGTGGACTTTGGAAGTATTACCTGAAGGGCGTAAGGCCATTCAGAACAAATGGATCTTTAAGAGGAAGACGGACACGGACGGTAATGTCACCGTCTATAAAGCTCGACTTGTGGCAAAGGGTTTTTCACAAGTTCAAGGAGTTGACTACGATGAGACCTTCTCACCCGTAGTGATGCTTAAGTCCGTCAGAATCATGTTAGCAATAGCTGCCTTTTTCGATTATGAAATTTGGCAGATGGATGTCAAAACAGCGTTCCTTAACGGTTTCCTTAAGGAAGAGTTGTATATGATGCAACCAAAAGGTTTTGTCGATCCAGAGAATGCTGACAAAGTTTGCAAACTCCAGCGATCCATTTATGGACTGGTGCAAGCATCTCGGAGTTGGAATCTTCGCTTTGATGAGGTGATCAAAGCGTTCGAGTTTATACAAGTTTACGGAGAAGCTTGTATTTACAAGAAAGTGAGTGGGAGCTCTATAGCGTTTCTAATATTATATGTGGATGACATATTACTGATTGGAAACAATATAGAAATGTTGGAAAGCGTGAAGGGATATTTGAACAAGAGTTTTTCAATGAAGGACCTAGGAGAAGCTGCTTTCATATTAGGCATCAAGATCTATAGAGATAGATCGAGACGCTTAATAGGACTTTCACAAAGCACATACCTTGACAAAGTTTTGAAGAAGTTCAAAATGGATCAGTCCAAGAAGGGGTTCTTGCCTGTATTGCAAGGTGTGAAGTTGAGTAAGACTCAATGCCCAGTGACTGCAGAAGATAGAGAAAAGATGAGTGCCATCCCCTATGCTTCAGCCATAGGCTCTATCATGTATGCAATGCTGTGCACAAGACCCGATGTCAGCCTTGCCATAAGTATGGTCGGAAGGTTTCAAAGTGATCCAGGAATGGAACACTAGACGGCGGTCAAGAATATCCTGAAGTACCTGAAAAGGACCAAGGACATGTTTCTCGTTTATGGAGGTGATCAAGAGCTCGTCGTAAAGGGTTACGTCGATGCAAGCTTTGACAGTGATCCGGATGACTCTAAGTCGCAAACCGGATACGTATTTATTCTTAATGGGGGTGCGGTTAGCTGGTGCAGTTCCAAGCAAAGCGTGGTAGCTGATTCTACATGCGAAGCGGAGTACATCGCTGCCTCGGAGGCGGCGAAGGAAGGTGTCTGGATGAAGGAGTTCATGACAGATCTTGGAGTAGTGCCTAGTGCGCTTAACCCAATGACTCTGTTTTGTGATAATACTGGTGCCATTGCTCTAGCCAAGGAACCAAGATTTCACAAGAGGACCAGACACATAAAGCGACGTTTCAATTCCATCCGCGATTACATCAAGGAGGACGACATAAATATTTGCAAAGTACACACGGATCTGAATGTTGCAGATCCGATGACTAAACCTCTTCCAAGGGCTAAACATGAACAACACCAGAACTGCATGGGTGTTCGATTCATTACAATGTAAATCACATAGTGATGTGAACTAGATTATTGACTCTAGTGCAAGTGGGAGACTGTTGGAAATATGCCCTAGAGGCAATAATAAATTGGTTATTATTATATTTCCTTGTTCATGATAATCGTTTATTATCCATGCTATAATTGTATTGATTGGAAACTCAAATACATGTGTGGGTACATAGACAACACTGTGTCCCTAGTAAGCCTCTAGTTAACTAGCTTGTTGATCAAAAGATGGTGAAGGTTTCCTAGCCATGGACATGAGATGTCATTTGATAACGGGATCACATCATTAGGAGAATGATGTGATGGACAAGACCCAAACTATAAACGTAGCATATGATCGTGTCAGTTTATTGCTATTGTTTTATGCATGTCAAGTATCTGTTCCTATGACCATGAGATCATGCAACTCCCTGACATCGGAGGAGTACCTTGTGTGTATCAAACGTCGCAACGTAACTGGGTGACTATAAAGGTGCTCTACAGGTATCTCCGAGGGTGTCTGTTGGGTTGGCATGGATCAAGACTGGGATTTGTTACTCCGTGTGACGGAGAGGTATCTCAGGGCCCACTCGGTAATACAACATCACAATGAGTCTTGCAAGCAATGTGACTAAAGTGTTAGCCACGAGATCTTGTATTACGGAACGAGTAAAGAGACTTGCCGGTAACGAGATTGAACTAGGTATCGAGATACCGACGATCGAATCTCGGGCAAGTAACATACCGAAGAACAAAGGGAACAGTATATGGGATTAACTGAATCCTTGACATAGAGGTTCGACCGATAAAGATCTTCGTAGAATATGTAGGAGCCAATATGGGCATCCAGGTCCTGCTATTGGTTATTGATCGTAGAGGTGTCTCGGTCATGTCTACATAGTTCTCGAACCCGCAGGGTCTACACACTTAACGTTTGGTGACGATTAGTATAGTTGAGTTATTTTGTTGGTGACCGAAGGTTGTTCGGAGTCCCGGATAAGATCCCGGACATGACGAGGATCTCCGGAATAGTCCGGAGGTAAAGATTGATATATGTGATAATAGTGTTTTGATCTCCGGAAGGGTTCCGGAATTCACCGGAAGGGGTTCCGGATGTTTACCGAAGTGTTCGGGTGCAGCAACACTTTATATAGGCCAAAGGGGTAAAGCCCACGAGGTATTGGAAAGTGCAAAAGGAAGTTTTGCTGCTGCCTTAAGCGGTACTACCGCTGGTAAGGCAGCACTACCGCGGAAGCGGTACTACCGCTGTGAAGCGGTACTACCGCTCAAGCGGTACTACCGCTCGTGAGCGGTACTACCGCTTGTACGCGGGACTGCTGGGATCCGAGTTGGACTCTTTCCCTGCGGGCCAAACCGACCTTGTGTGGGCAAAACCGACCTGGAGGAGGCTTTTACTCCAAGTTTAGACCCCAAGGCTCAACATATAAATAGAGGGGAAGGGCTAGCACACGGGACACATCAAGATTTCCCAAGCCGTGTGCCGGCAACCCTAACCCTCTAGTTCCTCCCGTCATAATCTCCGTAGTGCTTGGCGAAGCCCTGCAGAGATTGTTCCTCACCACCATCACCACGCCGTCGTGCTGCCGGAACTCATCTACTACTTCATCATCGCTCGCTGGATCGAGGAGGTGAAGGCGTCATCAAGCCGTACGTGTGTTGAACGCGGAGGTGCCGTCCGTTCGGCACTAGTTCGTGATCGGATCGAGGGACGACTTGCGATTTGGATCGCGGAAACGTTCGGCTACATCAACCGCGTTTCTTAACGCTTCCGCTTAGCGATCTACAAGGGTATGTAGATTCACTCTCCCTCTCGTAGATGCTCATCACCATGGATAGATCTTGTGTGTGCGTAGGAATTTTTTTTGTTTCCCATGTAACGTTCCCCAACAGCAAGTTTTTCTTCCGGTCAAACCAACCATGCAACACTCTTTATCATCTAAGGAGACACCACCCTGGAAATTATCACAGCCAACAAATATTCCTAGATGACCATAGCATTTTATCAAACAGGTCATGTGCATGACCGTATCTTTGCCTCTTTCCTAACTACATTAGAGACTTGATGTTCTCGCCTAGCAAGCATGTCCATCATTCTTATCATCCACACTAGCACCACTCTATTAATTTGCAACTTGGTTCGGTCCCTGTAGATGCCACTGGCATATGCTCGAGCACTTGGTGTGCATGCAGAGAGCACGGCCAGAGTGCGTGTTTTGCACCGTTGACATCGACTACTACCACTCCCTCTGCTGCCTCCCCTACTCGCCCGAGTCTTCCCCTGGATCAGCCCGACCATCCAGGAACCCGCCGACATCTCTCCTTGGCCGCTAGTGCCGTCCACCACCATCCACCGCCGCCGTTAATTGCCGCCCGACGAGTCCCGTTGCGCCAAGCCTTTACCCGAGCCGCCTCGCCTTGATTGCCAACCACCCGAGCTCATCCGCAGTGCGCCGACCACGTACTGACCTCACCGAATCCCGCCGTCCACCAACGGCCTCGCCACCGTCCTCGCTTGCCATTAATGGCCGCCGCCGCAATCCACTCGCGGACGGCACCGTCCAGGCTACCTGACACTTCCCCGAGTCAGCCAGCGCGCCCATCCATCACTGCAAGCTACCACCGTCCTCACCAAACTCCACCGACCTCGCAACGGCCTCCTCCTACTGCCATCAATGGCGCCGCCGACGTGCCTTCTTCTGGACGCCACGGCACCGACGTCACCCGCCTATAAAAAGCCCCTCCGAGCTCGCCCTACTTCAGATCACCCCTCTTCCCTCACCTGGGAGCCACCCAAAGCAGCAAATCAACCGGAGCTGGTTGTCCTCGTCGTCTTCGACAGCCATGGTCACCGCCTTTTCCCCGATGATTCCCACCTCTCCAGTGCCTCCCCCACCTCATTTACTTCACCAATAGCTCCCTACCACCCCCGCGGATCTGTTCCCCTCCTCAATTTGGCCGGAGCAAGCCCGTAGGCGAAATCCCTCTTCAAGCTCCGCCGGAGCTTCTCGGGAGAACCTCGCCGCCGGCGACCTCGTGCCTCCCTTCGATCGTGACCTACCCCTGCGGGATCGCCAGGACCTCCTGGTCACGCTGGTGTTTTCAGCTCCTCGAATAGCGCCGCCGTCCGCCGGCGGCGATCGCCGGAGCTTGCCTCTGTTTCTGTTCAGGCGCGCGCGCGAGGGAGAGGACAAACCTGACAGGTGGGTTCCACCTGTCGGTGAGCCACCACTCTCCTCCCCCGCATGGCAACACCGCTGGGCTTGGCCCAGTAGCACTTTTTAGCTGGGCCTTGCCCCAGTGCGCGCCTCTGCCTGTTCACAGGAAGACTTCTTTACCTTTATCTTTTATCAAGTGAACTAAACATATTCCAGAGCAACTATTTCAAGTCCAAAATTGATGATTCAATTTTTTTTAAATATTCCTAAAATCATGCTTTATTAATCTAGCTAGGGTAAACATTTTTTCCTATGCTTAGTTTCTGTTGGATCAATTAAATAGCCCATTTAATCATTTATTTCAACTTAGTAATTCCATAAGTAAATCATATGAACTCCAAATAAATTGATTCTATTTCTGTAATTCCTTATATTTCACCTAGTTTATTTTAGTATTTATTTCAAAAATTTCCAGACAACTTTTTAGCACTGTTGTTGCTATATGTGGTAATTTAAATATTTTTGAAAATAGGAAATGGAGGGGAGATAAATATTTCAAACTTTTGGAATGCACCCAATACTTCTGCATGCTCAAGGCAAGCATTTTTGAACACTTGATATGGTGGATGTTTGATAATAGCTAGCTAGAATATTTGAAGCATGGTTTTGATAATTTTAATAGAAATTGCATATGGGTAGTAATATTTCATGAATGCATGGTCATGTATATATTTTCTCTTTCATGCATTCCACTCAAGTTCTGCCATGCATAAGTTGTGACAATCCCGGAGTGTGCTCCTGCCTTGGACGTGCCGGTGGGCATGGGACATATTTGACACAGTGGTGTCACGTGATATATGTGGAGCATACCGGTGATAATAAGTAACACCTCCTGAGTCGACCGTAGATCGAGTCTTGTCACCGGTAACCCCATACTTGATTTGTGCTGCCACTTGTCCCTGCTTCAGGTTGGGTATGTTTCAGTAAGTTGTTAACCCCTTTCCGTGCACACACCACATAGAGGGCCTCGATGAGGGTTTCCGCGGCCATGGACTAAATCCTGTCGTCGGGTCAGGGGGCATGGGTGTTTCCGGTGGTAGCCGAGAGGGGTTCCCCCCTTGTAATCCGCGCGTATGAATAGTGATCCCATGCAGGACGTTGGTCTCCCCGTCTTAGAGTTTTACCGAATAGATACCCTGGGTGATTCCTGGCATCCGGACGGTTAAGCTGGTGTGTTTCGACCTAAAGACCGTAATGGGAATTAGTCAATGTCTCGGTGCTGGCTAAAGAAATCCTTTACTTGTGGGTAAAGAGTACACCCTCTGCAGAGTTATACCTATTCGAATAGCCATGTCCGCGGTTAAGGACTACAGTCTGGGTTGGTTAAGTGTCGGTCTTAGAGTCGGTCTCCAGAGGAAATAATTAAATTTGAGTATGATTTATTCTGCAGAATAATTACTACTAATACTGACGTTATCATGAATATTATTAATGCTATGATTATTATTGAGGACTAACCTGTTTCTCTTAATTTTATTTTCTGAGTGTCTCAGGGGCTGGCTAGACTACCCCGGGCATTCAGTTTTATTTTCAAGACCTTACGAGGCGTCTCTCGAGTTCTCGGGCGGTTCTGTCTCGCCCGACTCTCTTGTAGATACCCGTCTGGCATTTCTTTTCAAGACCTGTCGTGGCGTCGCTTGAGTTCTCGGATGGTTCTGTCTCGTCCGATTACTCTTGTAGACACCCGTTTGGCATTTCTCTTCAAGACCTACCGTGGTGTCACTTGACATCCAACCGGCATTTCTTTTATATTTTCTTTGGATTCTCGGATGGTTCTATCTCGTCCGATTTTCCATCAACCTTCTTTGTTTGTCGCTAACTCGTTACTTCTGCACATGCTAAAATGTCATCATGCCATGATTCAATTCCTGTCAGCATGCATATAATATAGTCCAGCATGAGCATAAGCAAATAGTTTAGTTCATCATGATCATATGTTATCTGCTGCATTCGGTATATCATTTGTTCATAATGTTTGCGAGTACATTCAAACGTACTCACTGGCTTGTCCCTGGTTATTTCATTGGCCGGGTCAGAAGAGTATTATGACGACGTCCATGCGGAGCCTAGGATAGCAGCCACGCAAGATAGGAATTATCCAGGTCAGCCGTTCCTGTGGAAATGGAGCCCCATCGACGTTGGAGAATTCACGAATCGCTTCCGTCATCCACCACCAGAATCATTATTGTATCATTAGACCTTTACGGTCTTGTATCCAATTCTTGTAATTGCTTGGAATTCTGTATCGAGGAAGTGTCCACCAGCAAACAAAAATCCTGGGGCTGGTGATGACACGAGGGGTTAATTTCTGGGATATTGTGACCCGGAAATCCGGCCCCGACAGCCTTGGTATCAGAGCCAGTCTGACCACTGGCTAATCCTATCTTAGCCTGGTCATTATCCTTAGGTTTCCACACCGTCCAAGTCTTTCCTTGTCCATAACCAAGCCTATCTCATCCGATAAGCCTACACAGTGGCCAGCCAACATTTTTTGACAGTTGGTGCCCAACCTATCAGTCTATCCATCGGTCGTATGCCTGTGGCCGACACCTGAGTTGTCCCATCCGCAAGCGTGCGATGGAAGACTCCGATGGCTTATAAAGGAAGCCTTGCCCCAAGCACAGCACATCACAGCCTCACTCCCAGTTCGATATCCAACCACCAAGATGCCAGGCCCCATTGTTCACAACGAGACCACCGCAGTCGAGCTTGAAGGCTTTGTAGCCGTCCTTGCCAATCTCACCCGTCGTGCTTTCGGCAATGAAGAGCCGCCGGAGTATGTCGTGTACCAGGAGCACACGAGTGATTCCATCCATCACTTCTGGGCCACGGTGCACATCTACGGGAGGAGCATCACATCGAAGCGCCTCTACCGGTTCACTGGGAGAACGACCTCCGACGAACCCCAAGCCATCCAACTTGCAGCCCGAGAGGCTGTAGTTCACCTTCGGCATCTGTCGCCGAGGGTTAACTTCCGCTCTTTCTACTACTACCCTAGTCGTGAAGGCTATGGTAGACCGACCCAAGTCGCCAATGGAGACCAAGAGTCGGATCCTGCCCTGGTGCATCTGGTGCGCTACCTGAGAGCGCAAGAGGCACTATTCGATAAGGTCACTTTTGACCTGATTGAGACCCGCAGGACGCTCGCCCTCCTGACCCCGGCAAGAAGTGAAGCTGCACCTGCCACCGACACCCCGATAGTGCTGCTTGGGAGACCCGTTGAGCCCCCAAGTTCCGCCCATGTTATCCACCCGGGCAGTGCCATCGCCTCACCCGGGGAACTTCGTCGTCTCTTGGAGGCCTACTCCAACGGGACGGTGACCTCGACACTTCGTGAAGGACACCACCGCTACTCCATCCCTGCAGCTCCCCATCCTACCCCAGCCGGCTCCGACACTGAGGCACACGGAGAAGCCCCGGCATCTACGGGACGCACCCGGCTGGATGTCAACGAGGTGGACTGAGTCCACTGGATCCGTGTCAAGCCCTAGTGGCTCTGTCACCCTGTAATTTTTGTAGTAGCAGCCGTATGATGTAGCAGGTTTGTGATTTACTGGTGTACCACTGTTTTGATGGTACCATTTGTGAACCAGCGTAATTTAATTGACGTATGGTCGCACAGTAAATTCTAGACGTAACCACTATAGTCACCCTGGCCGACACACACAGTAACACGTCTCATTCCTTTTGGGGATTGAGGACCGAGACTTTAATCCCACGACAGGACCAATACACAAGTCGTATTGGCGCCGCATCATGTCTCATAACCCAGGCACTCTATAAGAAGCCATATCCAGCACTAGCCCCCGTCAAACTAGAACACCCCTCCTACCCGACCTGCACTCCATGTCTCACCCCGGTATCCACCTGAGTACTCCAGATGCAAGTCCTGGCAGTTTTGTTAAAGTTTTGTTGGATTTTACCCGCAACACTT
The DNA here is from genome assembly GCA_039707655.1 of Elymus sibiricus. Taxonomy (NCBI): domain Eukaryota; kingdom Viridiplantae; phylum Streptophyta; class Magnoliopsida; order Poales; family Poaceae; genus Elymus; species Elymus sibiricus. The sequence goes on along the minus strand of CM077667.1, from coordinate 441,452,971 downwards.
TTGGTTCCAGCCAACCGCCCCAGTATGAGTTGTTCAAATTGAGGATCACCTCTGACTCCTCGAAATACTGGGCAGTTGTGCACATCCCACCAGCAGACCCAGACCAAGGCCCTCCATACGTTGTCTACATCGGGAGATCCATGCCAACCCCAGGCATGGCCATTCAAGCTGCTGCTTATGAAGCAGTTACCCATCTCCGATTCGCGGTACCCACTACCAGCGAAAGGAGATACTGCTATTTTCCGAGCCATGCAGTATCAGGAGCAAATGCAACGTTCCGCTGTGAACATATAGAAAGGGATCCAGCTCTGGCCAATCTCATTCAATATGTGATGGCTCAAGAGCGTCCGACCCAGCAACTAATGGATTACCTCTCTTATCTTGCTTTTTTGAACCCTCGGATAGCCATTGGCGGGCCACCTTTGCCAACCTTGGAAGGGCACGTTCCACGCCTGCTTCCACCACTTTCCCCGGAAGAAGAAGAAGGTGCTCCAGCACCCGGAACTTTTCCACACGACACTGTAGATCTCACTTTCGGACCATAGACGGTCATGAGTGCAGCGTGTAGTGCTCGTTTGCATGATGTGACCTTTGTATTGTTCTTAGGGCGTATGTCATGAATATATTGCCCAGATTGCATTTTGCATATGAGTGTTTTATTTGTTGTGATATGCATTTAATTGTTTCGTCCTTAACAAATCTCGAGGACGAGATTTTCTTAAGGGGGGTAGTGTTTGTAACACCCCCAAAATTTAACCACATTTTTATTAAGAAAAAATTTGGCCAGAAATAAAATTTTGAATTATAATAGGTTCTTTCATAATTTTAGAGCCTTTTCTGCTTCTGTCTTTCAAAATTCTTCCCTCCATATAGAAAATTATTTGGAAATAATATTGTGGCTTTGGTAGTTTTCCTAAACCATTTCATTATTACTTTAATAACAGTAGGGATTAATTTCATAATAAAAATTTGCCCCAAAATAATTCTTTTAATAGCATTTTCAATACTTTAAAATGCTTCTGTTGCACTATAACTACTTTAAATAATTCTTTAAAAATTCCACAAAAAATTATGGGAGATCATGTGATGCCTATATATCACTTTTATGCAAAAACCTAACTTGGTGTTTTGAAAATTTTGAATGTAACTCCCTCTTTTCAATTCTGTCCAATTTCTAGGTTATAACAACAACCCCAATTTTCCTTGCCCAAACAATTCCCAAATTTTTCCCACCTATATTCCTTCCAACAAAACCCTTAACTCCAGGAGCTCAGCCCTATATGAATTTTGTAAAGCCACCAAATACCCCTCTGTAGTTTCTGTCCAGAAATGAATTTCAGCAAAACTTGCACTTGCAAGTTTTTCTTTCGGTCAAACCAACCATGCAACACTCTTTATCATCTAAGGAGACACCACCCTGGAAATTATCACAGCCAACAAATATTCCTAGATGACTATAGAATTTTATCAAACAGGTCATGTGCATGACCGAATCTTTGCCTCTTTCCTAACTACATTAGAGACTTGATGTTCTGGCCTAGCAAGCATGTCCATCATTCTTATCATCCACACTAGCACCACTCTGTTAATTTGCAACTTGGTTGGGTCCCTGTAGATGCCACTGGCATATGCTCGAGCACTTGGTGTGCATGCAGAGTGCACGGCCAGAGTGCGTGTTTTGCACCGTTGACATCGACTACTACCACTCCCTCTGCTGCATCCCATGCTCGCCCGAGTCTTCCCCTGGATCAGCCCGACCACCCAGGAACCCGCCGACATCTCTCCTTGGCCGCTAGTGCCATCCACCACCATCAACCACCGCCGTTAATCGCCGCCCGACGAGTCTCGTTCCGCCACGCCTTTGCCCGAGCCGCCTCGCCTTGATTGCCAACCACCCGAGCTCATCCGCGGTGCGCCAACCACGTACTGACCTCACCGAATCCCGCCGTCCACCAACGGCCTCGTCACCGTCCTCGCTTGCCATTAATGGTCGCCGCCGCAATCCACTCGCGGACGGCACCGTCCAGGCTACCTGACACTTCCCCGAGTCAGCCAGCGCGCCCATCCATCACTGCAAGCCACCACCGTCCTCACCAAACTCCACCGACCTCGCAACGGCCTCCTCCTACTGCCATCAATGGCGCCGCCGACGTGCCTTCTTCTGGACGCCACGGCACTGACGTCGCCCGCCTATAAAAAACCCCTCCGAGCTCGCCCTACTTCAGATCACCCCTCTTCCCTCACCTGGGAGCCACCCAAAGCAGCAAATCAACCGGAGCTGGTTGTCCTCGTCGTCTTCGACAGCCACGGTCACCGCCTTTTCCCCAATGATTCCCACCTCTCCAGTGCCTCCCCCACCTCATTTACTTCACCAATAGCTCCCTACCACCCCCGCGGATCCGTTCCCCTCCTTAATTTGGCCGGAGCAAGCCCGTAGGCGAAATCCCTCTTCAAGCTCCGCCGGAGCTTCTCGGGAGAACCTCGCCACCGGCGACCTCGTGCCTCCCTTCGGTCGTCACCTACCCCTGCGGGATCGCCAGGACCTCCTGGTCACGCTGGTGTTTTCAGCTCCTCGAATAGCGCCGCCGTCCGCCGGCGGCGATCGCCGGAGCTCGCCTTTGTTTCTGTTCAGGCGCGCGCGTGAGGGAGAGGACAAACCCGACAGGTGGGTCCCACCTGTCGGTGAGCCACCACTCTCCTCCCCCGCATGGCAACACTGCTAGGCTCGGCCCAGTAGCACTTTTTAGCTGGGCCTCGCCCCAGTGCGCGCCTCTGCCTGTTCACAGGAAGACTTCTCTGCCTTTATCTTTTATCCAGTGAACTAAAAATATTACAGAGCAACTATTTCAATTCCAAAATTGATGATTCAATTTTTTTTAAATATTCCTAAAATCATGCTTTATTAATCTAGCTAGGGTAAACATTTTTTCCTATGCTTAGTTTCTGTTGGATCAATTAAATAGCCCATTTAATCATTTATTTCAACTTAGTAATTCCATAAGTAAATCATATGAACTCCAAATAAATTGATTCTATTTCTGTAATTCCTTATATTTCACCTAGTTTATTTTAGTATTTATTTCAAAAATTTCCAGACAACTTTTTAGCATTGTTGTCGCTATATGTGGTAATTTAAATATTTTTGAAAATAGGAAATGGAGGGGAGATAAGTATTTCAAACTTTTGGAATGCACCCAATACTTCTGCATGCTCAAGGCAAGCATTTTTGAACACTTGATATGGTGGATGTTTGATAATAGCTAGCTAGAATATTTGAAGCATGGTTTTGATAATTTTAATAGAAATTGCATATGGGTAGTAATATTTCATGAATGCATGGTCATGTATATATTTTCTCTTTCATGCAATCCACTCAAGTTCTGACATGCATAAGTTGTGACAATCCCGGAGTGTGCTCCTGCCTTGGACGTGCCGGTGGGCACGGGACATATTTGACACAGTGGTGTCACGTGATATATGTGGAGCATACCGGTAATAATAAGTAACACCTCCTGAGTCGACCGTAGATCGAGTCTTGTCACCGGTAACCCCATACTTGATTCGTGCTGCCACTTGTCCCTGCTTCAGGTGGGGTATGGTTCAGTAAGTTGTTAACCCCTTTCCGTGCACACACCACATAGAGGGCCTCGATGAGGGTTTCCGCAGCCGTGGACTAAATCCTGTCATCGGGTCAGGGGGCATGGGTGTTTCCAGTGGTAGCCGAGAGGGGGTCCCCCCTTGTAATCCGCACGTATGAATAGTGATCCCATGCAGGACGTTGGTCTCCCCGTCTTAGAGTTTTACCGAACAGATACCCTGGGTGATTCCTGGCATTCGGACGGTTAAGCTGGTGGGTGCTGGTTAGGTGTGTTTCGAACTAAAGACAGTAATGGGAATTAGTCAACGTCTCGGTGCTGGCTAAAGAAATCCTTTACTTGTGGGTAAAGAGTACACCCTCTGCAGAGTTATACCTATTCGAATAGCCGTGTCTGCGGTTAAGGACTACAGTCTGGGTTGGTCAAGTGTCGGTCTTAGAGTCGGTCTCCGGTGGAAATAATTAAATTTGAGTATGATTTATTCTGCAGAATAATTACTACTAATACTGACGTTATCATGAATATTATTGATGCTATGATTATTATTGAGGACTAACCTGTTTCTCTTAATTTTATTTTCTGAGTGTCTCAGGGGCTAGCTAGACTACCCCGGGCATTCAGTTTTATTTTCAAGACCTTACGAGGCGTCTCTCGAGTTCTCGGGCGGTTCTGTCTCGCCCGACTCTCTTGTAGATACCCGTCTGGCATTTCTTTTCAAGACCTCTCGTGGCGTCGCTTGAGTTCTCGGATGGTTCTGTCTCGTCCGATTACTCTTGTAGACACCCGTTTGGCATTTCTCTTCAAGACCTACTGTGGTGTCACTTGACATCCAACCGGCATTTCTTTTATATTTTCTTTGGATTCTCGGATGGTTCTGTCTCGTCCGATCTTCCATCAACCTTCTTTGTTTGTCGCTAACTCGTTACTTCTGCACATGCTAAAATGTCATCATGCCATGATTCAATTCCTGTCAGCATGCATATAATATAGTCCAGCATGAGCATAAGCAAATAGTTTAGTTCATCATGATCATATGTTATCTGCTGCATTCGGTATATCATTTGTTCATAATGTTTGCGAGTACATTCAAACGTACTCACTGGGTTGTCCCTGGTTATTTCATTGGTCAGGTCAGAAGAGTATTATGACGACGTCCATGCGGAGCCTAGGATAGCAGCCACGCAAGATAGGAATTATCCAGGTCAGCCGTTCCTGTGGAAATGGAGCCCCATCGACATTGGAGAATTCACGAATCGCTTCCGTCATCTACCACCAGAATCATTATTGTATCATTAGACCTTTACGGTCTTGTATCCAATTCTTGTAATTGCTTGGAATTCTGTATCGAGGAAGTGTCCACCAGAAAACAGAAATCCTGGGGCTGGTGATGGCACGAGGGGTTAATTTCTAGGATATTGTGCCCCGGAAATCCGGCCCCGACATGGGGTCTGTTTCACATTATAGGTTTCAACAAGGATTTTGACTGCAAGATTGTGGCTCAGTTCTATGCCACCGTTCACTTTCACAATGATGAGGCAAGGAACTTGACATGGATGACAGGTGGCAGAGTTTTGTGTTCCAACTGGAAGACCTTTATGAACTCTTTGGGCTATGCAGACTCATGGCCAGATGTGCCAATTGGTCTCAGGCCTCACACTGAAGTTGCGGAAATTCACAAGTCCAAGATAATTCGCTATTCCAGGGTGGTGCAGACTGCCAAGGGTACACGTACTGAACTCATTCCATTTCTCGATATTATGCATCATATCTTTCGCAGCACTCTGTTTCCTCGCGTTGGGAACAAGGATCAGGTGCACTCTTATCTTTTGAATCTACTGTTGATGTGCACGAAGGAGAGAGGCAGAGACTCAACTCTGGTTGTTTCCCACATCATGTGGAGGGAGCTTGGTTGAGCGGTTCTTGACAGGAAGGTGCCTATCTATGGCCCTTATCTCTTTATGCTTATTGAGGATACTTGGTCTGCGTCATTCCCTGGTGAGCCTCTAGTGACTGAACACATGGTGAATCATGGTATTCTTAAGCTCCGTGTGAAGGAGGATTGGGGCTTTGCGCCTTGTGTCCCTGAGATTGCACCCACCGACTCCGATGATGAGCCAGAGCCTGATTACATAGATGACACTTATGCTCCACCATCTGAGGCAGTTCCGTCTTGGGCTGCCAAGCTCAAAACAAAGATGAAGAATCTTCTCGGCTTCCAGATCAAGGGACAGTACAAGGCTCATGTGGAGGCCAAGAAGTCTCGCGGCTATCATAAGATGATCATGAGGAAGATTGGTCTGGATGTTCACAACGGCTCTGAGGACAGGATCACTGATGAGGAAGTGTGGGTCATGAAGAACTGTCCATGGGCTTAGTCAGAGGAGGAGGAGGAGGATGAGCATGAGGATTGATCGCTACCATGAGCTTACCATCACTTTGACTCGCTTTAGTCCTCTGTGCCCCTTTTGGTGTCTCGATGCCAAAGGGGGAGAGAGTGTTTAGGGATTTGCTGGATTTGTCGAGTCACGAGTGTTTTTATTTTATCTGCGCATTTTCTCTCTCGTGAACTCGTCTATTTGCTTGCTTTGGTTTATGTTGTCTGGACTTGCTAGTACTAAAGTATGGTGTAAGACATATGCTATCTCTCCTACCCTATTATGTCTACATTAATTGCTATGTAAGATTATGTTTCCTATGCTTGCTTACTTGCTTATAACTCACATTCTGTATGTGCAAGTATATGGCTATGTCTATAAAATATAGGGGGAGTGTTGATCCTAGTGTGTGCTCTTGCATTCCTAAAGCATATTCAAATAGAGCACGCATCTAGGGGGAGCCTATCTATATTTTGTAGATGTTGGTTTTTGCCTAAGTCTTACTGCTTATCTTAAACTGGCAAATCCCGTGTTGTCATCAACCCACCAAAAAGGGGGAGATTGTAAGAGCATAATTTTCCCCAAGTAGTTTTGGTGGTTGATGATAATGCCCTTGCAAACTAATCGTGTGCATGAAGCTTTCAGAGATTATCAGGTAGCACGAGACAATTTTCATCCCCTCAGTTGTTAAAAGAGAAGACGGTGTTTTTCTATCAATTTAGTGTTGGTGGACTTGAGTCATAGGAAAATCCGTACTATCAAGAGGGGATCCGCATCTGGAAAGGTTGGGAGGAACTATCACGTACACATTTGCACCCCCTTCCGTTTCCCGGCACAATGGAGTTGCTTCCTGCCCCAAAGGTCCCTGAGTTTTATATAAGCGGAAGTACCGCTCCACAGAGCGATAGTACCGCCCCAGCGGTACTGTCGCCTTGCGGTACTAGGGTCACTACCGCTTATATTTTCCTTCTGGTGCATGCGGGTGGCTTTGCGCTTAATTAGTGGATGTACCACTGGGAGCGGAGCGGTAGTACCGCTCTGGCGGTACTGTCACCCTCCACTTCTGGCCCCACTTCCGCTTATTTTATGCTCTCTGATGTCTTCGGCACTCGAGCAGTTTTTGAGCGGCAGTAACTAGCGGAAGTACCGCTCTGAGTGGTACTGTCGTACTGCCCTCCTCTTCTACTACTAAGTCTGGGCTTCCTACAGTGCTAAGCGGAAGTACCGCTCCGGCGGAACTACCGCCTCCCTAACTAGCATCAACTGCCTGTGAAGCCCAGTACTTCCGTGCAAGCGGAAGTACCACTCCCCTGAGGGGTACTACCGCTTATGCACGGCTTGTGGGTAGAAAACGGTTAGATTTTCTCCCACTATATAAGTGGGTCTTCTTCTCCAAGTGGACTCACCTCTTTTTCCCAAAAGCTCCATTGTTGCTCCTAAACTCATTCTTGCCCGATCTCTCTCCCTAGCCATCGATTCTTGTTGATGCTCTAGGATTTGGAGGAGAAGGCCTTGATCTACACTTCCACCAAGAGAAATTTGATTCCCCCACTAATCCCTTGCGGATCTTGTTACCCTTGGGTGTTTGAGCACCCTAGACGGAAGAGGTCACCTCGAAGCCATATTCCATTGTGGTGAAGCTTCGTGGTGGTGTTGGGAGCCTCCAATTAAGTTGTGGAGATTGCCCCAACCTTGTTTGTAAAGGTCCGGTCGCCGCCTTCAAGAGCACCACTAGTGGAATCATGGCATCTCGCATTGTTTGAGGGCGTGAGGAGAATACGGTGGCCTTACTGGCATCTTGGGGAGCATTATGCCTCCACAACGCTCTAACAGAGACGTACTTCCCCTAAAAGGGAAGAAACTTCGGTAACACACCCTCGTCTCCATCGGTTCCACTTGTGGTTACTTCTTACCTTTACCTTGAGAAAGCTTTACTAATATTGTATCCTTTGCTTGCTTGTGTTGTTATTGTTGTTAGCATCATATAGTTGCTCACCTAGTTGCATATCTAGACAACCTATTTGTTGCTAAACCTAATTTGCTAAAGATAAGTTAAAAACTGGTAGTTGCCTATTCAACCCCCCCCCCCTCTAATCAACCATATCGATCCTTTCAACTGTCTGTGTGCCACCCGGACGTGCACGTGTCCCTTTCGCCAGACATAAATAGTACTCCTAATCTTAATTGACACCGGCTTAAGAAATAAATCTTACTGGGCACAAACGGGAGTCCTGATCCATCAAACACAAACATGCAATTAACTCTGGGGCTGAATCATGACCTTGGCAAGAGCTGGGTAAGGAAAAAATTCCCTTTCTCTTCTTCCTCCCACACCTGACTTCTGTTGCGCTATAGCAGAGCGGGGTCCCGTCCCCCAGCCATTGAGGCAGGCCCAATCCTGAAATTTCGGGGGCTTGGGGAGAAACTGGAACACTGTCCCTTTAATATAAGCATCATAATATCAATATTAGTCTATATAAAATAAAATATTATCAATAAACATTTAAACACATAAAAATCTAACATTCTAGTGACCGGTGGGTGCGGTCTCCTCTCGATGTGGACCCTAGGGGGGAATTGGGTATCTTCAGCCCAAGACACATAGGAGATCAAGCATTGGTCGTGGGAGACCAAGTGTTGGCCAGTAAGGGTCGCACATGAAATCAAGCCAAATTGTGGCTACTTTCTGATGAGTCAAATTACCCTCACGATGATGTACGAAGAACTAAATTTATGATATGGTAAAACCAATACCATATCACGCACCATCATTACTAAGAAATAAAAAAAAAAGCCAATGACCCCGTATGCCAAAGGAAAATAAAGTTTCAGTCTCCCTCTACATGAGACCACCTCTTTCACATAGTGGATGTTCTCAGGAAATTAGCCTTCTCCCTCCATCACACATGGTCAGATTTTCCTTTTCCTCTGCCCTCGTTATCCTTCGGTTCTTAATTCCCGATCTGCTTCCTTGTTACCCAAGAACTTCAAAAAGTATATAAATTGGAAGGATTGAATATAAGGGGCGAGGTGGGACTATTTAATAGTAAAATCATGCTTCCTTTAAACCAAAAGACTGAGCTATCTCGGTTGGTTGGGATAGTAGTTGCTTGTTAGCGAGGTCATGAGTTCAATTCTGGGCACCAGTGTATATTTTTTCTGGGCCGACTTTCTTTGCAGACTGGCCCGCGTCAGCTTTGTTTTTAGATGGGCCGAGGCCATGGAATCGGTTAGGTGGGCGGCTTCGATGCAAACACGCAAGACTCTGCCGATTGTACAAGCTTTTATTTTTATTCATTGACTTGATGTTAATCAGATCTAAGATGCCTTATAACGGACAACATCATAAGCGCTTATGAATGCCTTCACTTCATGACAAGGAATAACGTGAAGAAAACAGATTTTGTGTTGTCAAACTGGATATGATGAAGGCCTATGATCGAGTCGAGTGGGCATATCTGGAAGCTATAATGATCAAGTTGGGCTTTGCACCAACTTGGGTCTCTTTAATAATGAGGATGGTGAGCTCAGTTAAATTTTTAGTCCTCTTTAATGGTGGCAAGTTGGAAGAGTTCAAACCTTCCAGGGGAATCCGACAGGGAGACCCAATTTCTCCATATATGTTCTTGTTAGCAGCGGAGGGCCTTTCGTGCCTCTTAAAAACAAAAAATGAATCATCGCACCTTAGTGGAATATAGGTAGCTCCATCGGCTCCACTGGTAAGCCACTTGCTTTTTGTAGATGATAGCCTGCTGTTTGTCAAGGGCAGTGCAGATGGAGAAAATGAGTTGTCCTCGCTGTTGGAAACTTATTGCAATGCTTCTGGTTAGAGAATCATTTTGTCCAAGTCATCGGTTTTCTTCAGTAAGGGTTGCCCAGCAAGCTTGAGATTGGAAGTTAAGAATGCTTTGAATGTCACCAATGAATCTTTGTCAAAGAGATACTTGGGGATGCCCTCAGATGTTGGCAACGGAAAAACAGTGCCTTTAAATTCCTCAAGTACAGGGTGTGGAACAAAGTTAAAGGATGGATGGTCAACTTGCTCTCGGTAGGGGGTAAGGAGGTCCTCATCAAATCTGTGGCCCAAGTTGTTCCGGTTTATTCCATGTATTGCTTTAAACTTCCATGAGGTTTGTGCGAACACATAAACACACTTATCCGCAAATTCTGGTGGGAAAGCAAGGAGGGACAAAGGAAGCTTAGTTGGGTCTCATGGAACATGATGACAAAACCCAAACACTATGGAGTCATGGGTTTCAGAGATATTGAACTTTTGAACCTTGCTTTGCTTGCTGGACAGGCTTGAAGAATACTAATGGACCCTAGTTCTCTTAGTGCAAGGATGTTGAAAGCAAAATATTTCCCAACTTCTGAGTTTTTGCAGGCCGGACTGGGAGGTGCGCCCTCACAAATTTGGAGAGCCATAGTGGACGGACGTGACACTCTCACACATGGAATAATCGGGCGCATTGGAGATGGCCAAAGCACTAACATATGGCAGCACAATTGGCTGTTTGTCCCTCCAACATGCGGCCTATCACCAGCCTGGTAACAAATCCAGCCCAGAGAGTATGTGATCTTATGACTGCTAATGGCGAGTGGAACTCCACAATCCTTGTCGGGGTATTCTTGCCAGTCGATGCAAACGCCGTTCGATCTATTCCTATATGCACAAGGCAAGTGGATGATTTTTGGTCTTGGGCTCATGAAAAGAATGGAGTCTTCTCGGTAAGGTCGGCTTACCGAATGCTTGTTGCAACAAAATGCAGACATGAAGGTTGGGTTGAGAGACAAGGAGACACATCAAATTCAGAGGGCGAGCATAAAATGTGGATAAAAATGTGGAAGGTAGATGTTCCATTCAAGGTCAAAATTTTCCTTTCATGTCTATCCCAACAATCTCTCCCAACTGCGGATCTATTGCACCATCGAAACATGTCAATGATGTCCACGTGTGGCCTATGTGGTGCGGCTGACTCTTGGCAACACTCGCTACTCCATTGCAACGCAGCTAGATTTGTGTGGGCACTACAAGATGGTGATTTGGTTGAAGCTATAAATGAGGTGCGAGAGCCAGATGCAAAGAGATGGATCTTCTCTTTGATGGAGGTGTTGCGGCACGATAATTTTGTGCAAGCAATTGTTACCCTTTGGGCAATATGGTTTGCACGGCAACAAGCACTTGAACAAATTTTTCAGAGCCCTGACGCCACACATACTTTTATCATGAAGTACATCAAGGAGCTAAATGACTGCAGACCAAAGAAGGATCGGCCATTGCCGACACCAGCTGCCAGACAGTCCCGAACTAGATGGATTGCACCTGCTCCAGGAATGGAAAATTTTGGGTGGATGGAGCGGTAGCCCGCGAGTCAAACGAGGGGACTTTCAGTGCAATATGTAGAGATTACTCGGGCCTTTTCATGGGGGCGTCGGTCATAAGAGTGTAAGGGATAACTGACCCAGCGACACTTGAAATTTTAGCCAGTCGTGAAGCTCTCGCCCTTGCTCAAGACCTTGCCATCTCTGTAGCGTCCCGACTCAAAACGAGTCAAGCCTCTGTGTGTCAGTGTCATCCCTGGATCAGTATGCTGGCACACACAATACATCAATGTATATATCAAAGTGCAATCACATGTAAATAACGTAAAACTGATATATATACCTCTTAAATCTCAGCGGAAACAGTCAACGGGAGTGGAGTCCCAACAAACACCAACGGCAGGTTGAGTGTAGACCGTAACCCTGAATCATACTCTTACTCATCGTAGAAAAGTATCTGCAACATAATACGTTGCAGCCGTGTAGGTCAGTACATTGAATGTACCGGCAAGATCACCATCGGATAAAATGATAAGACTATTCTATATGCAAAAGGCTTTGTGGCTCTGTGTCTGAGTTTTTGCAGAAAAGCTGGTTTTATTTTCCCTACAACAAAGGAGTCAAACGGAATATCACTACAAAAGTTGGTTGTTAATGAGATGGTTCCACCAACCAATTCTCATGTCCCAAAAATTATTAATAGACCCACTCATCATAATTTATTAATTGTGTTGAGAATGGCTGATAGTATCATCTCCGGTGCTCATGTTGTCCATAACCGGGGACACGGCTAATCGATTAGTTTAACACTCTGTAGAGTTTTGTACACTTTACCCGCAAGATTCGATCCCTCTCGTTGTGTCCTCGCACTGCCTGGTGTTTGAGAACGAGACGATCGAAACATGGTCTTCCAAAGCGATCCTCCGGTAGAAAGTCAGTGCCCATCCAATCCTACCATTCTTCTACATCTCGTAGCAATCTGACCTACCAGAGTCACCACTAAGGTTAACCAAGCCAGAGCCCATATTGACTTGCGGTTGCACACGTAAGCTTTCCGGCCTTGAAGTATCCATCCATCTCTTTGAGCCTGGGTGGCATTCCGTCGGGATGATCACAGGTAGATACCAGGATTCCCGGGCATAACCACGATAGATATCAGGCTGCCAGATGCATGTCCAATCCACCCAGAGGTATATTGAGTCCTTGAAGTCTTGAAGTCTTGATCATCATGTAGGTCTTGAAATAATTAATTAACCTCACAACACTCTTGAATCTCACAACCAAACCCCGTCTACTAAAGCGTAGCAATTTTGAAGTAACGTCCCTTCCCGGGCAATGGTAACAGGGTGTTGGGTTTTTCCTACCTCATGATACTACCACAAGTTCAAGCTCAATATCCTACTGGATGTATGATGGATAGATTGATTCTAATGCAAATAAAACATAGGTAATGTAAGATGATCAAAGTGAACTTGCATGTACTGTTGATGAAGATAATATCGATCTCAGAAAAACTTGATAGAACTATTCGTCACTCTCCGATGAAATCTATATAATCAAACATTGCATTCATATAAGCAATCATACTAGCAATCAATACTAACAATCAAAAAGCAACCAAACACAAAAGTGTTCTGATGAAGGAAATACTTAAGACAAAAGTTAAAACAACAAAACTTCATCACAACAACCAAAGGTAGTTCCCTACAAATAACCTATTTTCAAATGCAACAAAACAACAACAAAGTAAAATCTAACAAAAGTGTTTTAGCAAATATTTTACTAGCAAAAAGAATTACTTTTGAAGAACAACTAAGAACTATGAAAACAACACACTAAACAACATAAGTTTTTGTCTAATAAACTTAACAACAAGAAAAACAATAAAATACTAAAATAATAGAAAACAAAATATAAAACAACTAATTTAACAGAAAGTAAAACTTATAAAACAATATATATAAAAAAATATTTTCAAAATAGGAAATCAAACTAGCAATGAAATCAATTTGCAAGTTATTATAGAACTAGAATTGATTTCATGCTATCAAAATAATAAATAACATAAAAATAAACTTGGTTGAAATACTACTGCTAACTAACAGAAAACAATGTAAAATTTGTCGACTAATATAAAATAAAACAAATTAAAAACAATTAAAACAAAAGAAATAGAAATAAACCTAAAAAGAACCAAAACAGATTCTGTTTTGCTAAAACCCTTAATTTCAATTATTCTAAAAATCCTCAAATTCTACCTACTGATAAATAGAGTCACTAGTGACCAGTAGCAAAAAGAATCAACCCAAAACCTATTTTTAAACTCAAGATATTCACAAAGCAAGATTTGAAACAAATCTGTTTGAATTCAAATTTAAATTATTCAAATATGGTCAAAATTTATATCTACAGAAACTAGAATAAATTTGTGACACAATGCAAAAATAATCATTCAAAAATCTTAAAAATCCTAATAGTTATTCAATTTATAAAACAGAAAGTATTCTGTTTTTAAAACAGAAACAGAAAAAGGAAAAAAAAACAACCTAACGGACACTAGCTACGTGGCACGCTGTGATAGGCCGGAAAGAGTGCGCGCTAGATGCAACATAGCGAACGGCCGCAATATAAAGGATATGCTTCGGCTAAAATTAACTAAGCAGAAAACCGGCCGGTTTATTTACATAAACCGAAGGGGTACATCGTTTCTAATCTGCGCTGTTGAACAAGATCGGACGGAGGAGGGCATCGCCGGTGAATTACCGCGGTGGTGGAGGTCCGGCGAGATCTCTGGCGAGGTCGATGCAGAGATGGTTGACGCGGACGGCGTTCCGGTGGTCCTCCAGCGACGACGAGGCCACCAGAAGATGCGGCGGACGACGGCGAGCTCAAGAGTGGCCTCGGGGTGGCTTGTGGGCGACGGGGGTGAGCGGGGTGAGCTCGGGTGCGGCGGCGCCGTTCGGTGGTCGTCGACAGCGGCTCTCCGCTGGGTTTTAGGTTCGGGAGAAAACACGGGGAGGTGCGGTGTGGTGAGGCGGATCTAGTGGTGGTGGCGATGGTGGTCGAAGGCGTCGGAAGCGAACAGGGTGTGGCAATGGCATGGTGGCGGCGCTCGGAACTCCGGCGAGCAATGGCGGGGAGGGCATGGGGTCTCCGGGGAAGTTTTGGGGTGGAATGAGATGAGGATACGGGGGGCTTTATAGGGAGGGGCGAGGGGCGCACAAACGGCAAGAAATCAGCGAGGAGCTTCGGATCCACGGTGGATCTCCGGCGAGGGGAAAGTAATCGGCACGGGGAGGAAGGAGACCGGTGCGGGCGATTCGTATTGGGCGCGGGACCCACTGTCGGCGGGAGAGAGAGAGAGATAGCGGATCGGGCAGGCGATCCGTAGCCGATTCGGGCGAGGGCGCGCGCGGGGTGGGCAGTCGGCTGGCTGGGCCTCGGTTGGCTAATGGGCCTGGGGCTCGCCCGTTTTAGAAACAAACCCCTTTTTTTCTTTTATTTAAAATAGAGAAAGGAAAAGGAAAACAATAGAAATAAAATAAAACAATATATAGGCATATTATATATCAAAATTTTCAGAATAAAATTCCCTACAATATGAACATATTTTCAAGAATTTTTGAAATACTTTTAAAAACAAATATTTTTCCAAAATTCAAAAAATGACTTTGATCCATGACGTGGCTTGAGACTGCGTCGGTATTTCCCCAAAGAGGAAGGGATGATGCAGCACAACGACGGTAAGTATTTCCCTCAGTTATGAAACCAAGGTTATCGAACCAGTAGGAGGATCACCACCACCCAATAAGCAGCACCTGCACACAAACAACAAATACTTGCAACCCGACGCGAAAGAGAGGTTGTCAATCTCTCTACGGTAATAAGATAGATTAGGTAGTGATAGATAGGAGAGATAGATCTCTCAAGAACAAAAATAAAAAGAGTAAATATGCAGCAATATGTTTTTGGGTTTTTGGTTTTGTAGATCTGAAAATAAAGATTGCAAAAAACATAGATCGGAAAGCAATATGATGGAAAAGTAGACCCGGGGGCCATAGGGTTCACTAGTCGCTTCTGTCATGAGTATAGCGCACGGTGGGTGAACAAATTACTGTTGGGCAATTGATAGAAAATCGAATAGTCATGACGATATCCAAGGCGATGATCATTATATAGGCATCACGTCCAAGATAGATAGACCGACTCCTG
This sequence comes from Elymus sibiricus, assembly GCA_039707655.1. NCBI lineage: Eukaryota > Viridiplantae > Streptophyta > Magnoliopsida > Poales > Poaceae > Elymus > Elymus sibiricus. The sequence continues at coordinate 441,437,466 of CM077667.1, read as the reverse complement.
CCTGCATCTACCTATATTACTCCACACATCGACCGCTATCCAGCATGCATCTAGTGTATTAAGTTCATGGAAAAACGGAGTAATGCAATAAGAACGATGACATGATGTAGACAAGATCTATTCATGTAGGAATAGACCCCATCTTGTTATCCTTAATAGCAACGATACATGCGTGTCTTGCTGCCCCTTCTGTCACTGGGAAAGAACACCGCAAGATCGAACCCATCACAAAGTACCTCTTCCCATGGCAAGAAAAATCGATCTAGTTGGCCTAACTAAACCAAAGATTTGAAGAAGAAATACGAGGCTATAAGCAATCATGCATATAAGAGATCAAAGAAGATTCAAATAATATTCATGGATAGAAACTGATCATGAACTCAAAATTCATCGGATCCCAACAAACACACCACAAAAGTTTACATCAAATAGATCTCCAAGAGACCATTGTATTGAGAATCATAAGAGAGAGAGAGAAGAAGCCATCTAGCTACTGCCTACGGACCCGTAGGTCTATGGTGAACTACTCACGCATCATCGGAGAGGCACCTATGAGGAAGATGAACCCCTCCGTGATGGTGTTTAGATTGGATCTCGCGGTTCTGGAACTTGCGGCGGCTGGAATTGTGTTTCATCGACTCCTCTAGGGTTTTTGGATTTTCTGGGAATTTATAGGCTTGATAGTCGGTTGAGGGGGTGTCCGAGGTGCCCATCCTCCACTAGGCCGCGCCAGGGGGCCTCTGGCGTGCCCTGGTGGGGGATGGCCACCCTGGGCCCCCTCTTCTGGTGTTCTTTGGCCCATCTTCTTTCTTCTGGTCCATAAAAAAATCGACAAAAATCCCCGCAGCGTTTGGGCTCCGTTTGGTACTGATTTTCTGCAAAGTAAAAAAACAAGCAAAAAACAGCAAGTGGCACTTTGGCACTATGTCAATAGGTTAGTCCCAAAAAATGATATAAAGTTGTAATAAAATGATTGTAAAACATCCAAGAATGATAATATAACAGCATGGAACAAGCAAAAATTATAGATACGTTGGAGACGTATCAGCATCCCCAAGCTTAATTCCTACTCGTCCTCGAGTAGGTAAATGAGAAAAATAGAATTTTTGATGTGGAATGCTGCCTAACATGTTCATCATATATTCTTTCTTTTGTATAGCATGGACATTTGGACTTATAATGATTCAAAGCAATAGTCTAGTTTTAACATAATGACTTCAATACTCAAGCATGTCAACAAGCAACCATGTCTTTCAAAATATCAACACTAAAGAAAGTTATCCCTAGCCCATCATGCTCAATCATTGGTCCATTCATGAAACACACTATAATATTAGTTATGCCCAATGCTCAAGTACGATCATAGTGCCCCCTAGTTGGTGCTTGTAAGAGAAGATGGAGACTCAAAGCAAAAATAAAAAATTGCATAAAGTAAATAGATAGGCCCTTCGTAGAGGGAAGTAGGGATTTGTAGAGGTGCCAGAGCTCAAGGTTTAAATTGAGAGAGAAAAATATTTTGGGTGGCATGCTTTTCCTGTCAACGAAAACGACAAAGTAGCTCACAATACTTTCCATGCTAGATATATCATAGGCGGTTCCCAAACAAAAAATAAAGTTTATTCCTTTTTCCACCAAACTTTCACTTTCCATGGCAGGCCGTATCCACGGTTGCCTTCCATACCAACACTTTCCAAGGAAATTATTATTTGACAACATAAAGTAAATATTTTATTTCTTTTTTTTTCATTTCAGGAATGGGCATCCCTATTACCGCCGCACTCTCGTGCAATGACAAGTGAATAAACACTCATCTTGAGAATAACACATCTAGCATGGAAAAATATTGGACACTCCCCACCGTTTCATGAGCGGTACGGGCACACAAAAGAGAAAATTTATTTTGAAAATTTAGAGATGGCACATACAAATTTTCTTGGAACGGCATGGAAATACCGCATATAGGTAGGTATGGTGGACTCATAAGGCAAAACTTGGTTTAAAGATTTTGGATGCACAAGTAGTATTTCTACTTAGTACAAATGAAGGCTAGCAAATAGATTGGGAAGCAACCAAACCAAGAAACTAAAAATCACATAAGTGGGCATTGAACATAACAAACACCGAATAATGCACCACAAGTAGGATGTAACTTCATTGCATAACTATTGACTTTCGTGCATGCATAGGGAATCACAAGCCTTAACACCAATATTCTTACTAAGCATAATTACTCACTAACATGACTCACATATTACTATCATCATGTTTCAAAACTATTACAAGGAATCAAGTTTAATTTTTCCAATGATCTTCATGAAAGTTTTTATTATATCCTCCTTGGATATCTATCACTTTGGGACTAGTTTCATATATTGCCATTGCTTTTTGGCAAGCTCAAACAAATTTAAGTGAAGCACATGAGCATAAAGATTTCATCTCTCAAAAAGGTATAAGTGAAGCATGAGAGGATTTCTTCAAAAATTTACCTACTCTCAAATTAATCTAAGTGAAGCATGAGAGTATTTCTACAAAAGTTTCCAAGCACACCGTGCTCAAAAAGATATAAGTGAAGCACTAGAGCAATTCTATAGCTCAAAAAGTTTAAGTGAAGCACATAGAGCAATTCTAACAAATCATAGCATGATTGTGGCTCTCTCAAATAGGTGTGTACAGCAAGTATACAAAGGAAAAACTAACAAACAAAGCAAGCAAAGATACAAGACGCTCCAAGCAAAACACATGATATGTGACGAATAAAAATATAGCTCCAAGTAAAATACCGATGGTCATTAGAAGAAAGAGGGGATGCCACTCGGGGGCATCCCCAAGCTTAGTTGCTTGTTTATCTTTGGATATATCTTGGGGGTGCGGTAGCATCCCCAAGCTTAGGCTTTTGCTACTCCTTATTCCTTCATCCATCGCGATCTCACCCAAAACTTGAAAACTTCAATCACACAAAACTCAACAAAATCCTCGTGAGATCCGTTAGTATAACAAAGCAAATAACTACTTTAGGTACTGTTGAAAACCCATTCAAATTTTATAATTGCATTATACCTACTGTATTTTAACTTTACCATGGCTTATACCCCCCAATACAAACCATAGATTCATCAAAACAAGCACACAATGCAACGAAAACAGAATCTGTCTTAAACAGAACAGTCTGTAGTAATCTGTACTCTAGCCATACTTCTGTAACTCTAAAAATTCTTAAAAATTAGTAAAACGTTAGGAATTTGTATAGCAACACTGTTTTAAAATTTCAGCTCAATATCACGTTCCAGAAAAAAAATGAAAATTCATATACTGGACGCAAAGTTTCTGTTTCAGATTCAGCATCACTTGTACTCATCCTATGAATCATCCTAACGGTTCTACTTAGCACAAACACTAAATAAACCATAAAAACACAATCATAACAGAGGCATAATTGTGTCAACACTCAAAAATAGAAAGTAAAAAGCAAAAAATTATTTATTCATTGGGTTGCCTCCCAACAAGCGCTATTGTTTTACGCCCCTAGCTAGGCATAATGGATAGATTCAAGTATTGTCGTCTTTGGTTTTGGATCCATAGGATGCCCTCATGATTGACTCATATGGTGGCTGAATTCTTGTTCTAGTTAAGTGTTCCATACCCTTTCTCAAGGGAAATTGAAAACAAATATTGCCTTCTTTCATATCAATCACGGTGCCTATAGTGCGTAAAAACGGTCTACCAAGTATAATAGGACAAGACGGATTGCAATAAATATCAAGCACAATAAAATCAATGGGCACATAATTCCTATTTGCAAGAATAAGAACATCATTAATTCTTCCCAAAGGTTTTTTAATAGTAGAATCCGCCAAGTGCAAATTAAGAAAGCATTCTTCAATGTTGGTAAAACCAAGCACATCACATAGAGATTTCGGAATCGTGGAAACACTAGCACCCAAATCACACAAAGCAAAGCATTCATAATTTTTAATCTTGACCTGAATGGTAGGTTCCCACTCATCATGTAATTTTCTAGGAATAGAAATCTCCAACTCCAACTTTTCTTCAAAAGATTTCATCATGGCATCAACGATATGTTTAGTAAAAGCTTTATTTTGCTCATAAGCATGGGGTGAATTCAACATAGATTGCAACAAAGAAATACATTCAATCAAAGAGCAACTATCATAGTTAACATCTTTGCAATCCAAGATAGTGGTCACATCACTAGTTAAAGTTTTGACCTCTTCAAACCCACTTTTAGCAAAATTTTCATCAAGATTTTCACCCTCCAAATTATTGGGACGCCTTCTAGCTAAAGTTGACTCTACTTCAGTCCCTTCATTATCAATTTTAACATTACTAAACAAGGAATCAATAGAAGAAACACCAATCACTTTAAGATCTTCATCGTTTTTATAATGAAAATCACTAGACGATTTTTCTAAGATTTCTCTTTTAGCTCTAAGCATAGCGGTTCTTTTCTTACTTTCATCCATGGTAGTGGGAGCAAACTCAACAAAATAACTATCATGAGACACTTGATTGACATAACCACATTGCAAATTAAAACCATGATGATAAGTTTCATGGTTATCATTACTCATTATAGCATACGTGTCATCACCATCATCATAAATAGGAGGCATGCAATCATCAGAATAAATTTGCTCATCAAAACTTGGGGGACTAGAAATATCATCTTCATCAAACATAGCATCCCCAAGCTTGTGGCTTTGCATATCATTAGCATCATGGATATTTAGAGAATTCATACTAGCAACATTGCAATCATGCTCATCATTCAAGGAACTATCATGAATCACCTTATAAATTTCTTCTTTCAACACTTCATCAAAATTTTCAGATTCATGATTTTCAAACAACAACTTCATAGAGATAATCAAGTGCACTCAACTCACTAGCAATTGGTTCATCATAATTTGGCCTTTTGAAAAGATTAGCAAGTGGATGAGGATCCATATCAATAGATTTTTAGCAAGCGAAGATGCAAGCACATAGAAGGCACATGGCAACACAAGCAAAAAATAGCAAACAAGCAAACAAAAAGAGATCCGGCGAGAAAAAGGCAAACGAAAAAGAGGGCGAATAAAACGGCAAATTGGTGAAGTGGGGGAGAGGAAAACGAGAGGCAAATGGCAAATAATGTAATTGCAAGAAGATGAGATTTGTGATTAGGAACCTGGTAGATGATGATGGAGTCTCCTCGGCGCCTACGATAGGCATGTAGAAGAGACCGCTTCCTCCCCGGCAACGGCGCCAGAAATTCCTTTGACGTGGCTTGAGACTGCGTCGGTATTTCCCCAAAGAGGAAGGGATGATGCAACACAGCGACGGTAAGTATTTCCCTCAGTTATGAGACCAAGGTTATCGAACCAGTAGGAGGATCACCACCACCCAATAAGCAACACCTGCACACAAACAACAAATACTTGCAACCCGACGCGAAAGAGAGGTTGTCAATCTCTCTACGGTAATAAGATAGATTAGGTAGTGATAGATAGGAGAGATAGATCTCTCAAGAACACAAATAAAAAGAGTAAATATGCAGCAATATGTTTTGGGGTTTTTGGTTTTGTAGATCTGAAAATAAAGATTGCAAAAAACGTAGATCGGAAAGCAATATGATGGAAAAGTAGACCCGGGGGGCGTAGGGTTCACTAGTGGCTTCTCTCATGAGTATAGCGCACGGTGGGTGAACAAATTACTGTTGGGCAATTGATAGAAAATCGAATAGTCATGACGATATCCAAGGCGATGATCATTATATAGGCATCACGTCCAAGATAGATAGACCGACTCCTGCCTGCATCTACCTCTATTACTCCACACATCGACCGCTATCCAGCATGCATCTAGTGTATTAAGTTCATGGAAAAATGGAGTAATGCAATAAGAACGATGACATGATGTAGACAAGATCTATTCATGTAGGAATAGACTCCATCTTGTTATCCTTAATAGCAACGATACATGCGTGTCTTGCTGCCCCTTCTGTCACTGGGAAAGAACACCGCGAGATCGAACCCATCACAAAGCACCTCTTCCCATGGCAAGAAAAATCAATCTAGTTGGCCTAACTAAACCAAAGATTCGAAGAATAAATACGAGGCTATAAGCAATCATGCATATAAGAGATCAAAGAAGACTCAAATAATATTCATGGATAGAAACTGATCATGAACTCAAAATTCATCGGATCCCAACAAACACACCGCAAAAGTTTACATCAAATAGATCTCCAAGAGACCATTGTATTGAGAATCATAAGAGAGAGAGAGAGAAGAAGCCATCTAGCTACTGCCTACGGACCCATAGGTCTATGGTGGACTACTCACGCATCATCGGAGAGGCACCTATGAGGAAGATGAACCCCTCCGTGATGGTGTTTAGATTGGATCTCGCGGTTCTGGAACTTGCGGCGGCTGGAATTGTGTTTCGTAGACTCCTCTAGGGTTTTTGGATTTTCTAGGAATTTATAGGCTTGATAGTCGGTTGAGGGGGTGCCTGAGGTGCCCATCCTCCACCAGGCCGCGCCAGGGGGCCTCTGGCGCGTCCTGGTGGGGGATGGCCACCCTGGGCCCCCTCTTTTGGTGTTCTTTGGCCCATCTTCTTTCTTCTGGTCCATCAAAAATCCACAAAAATCCCCGCAGCGTTTGGGCTCCGTTTGGTACTGATTTTCTACAAAGTAAAAAAACAAGCAAAAACAGCAACTGGCACTTTGGCACTATGTCAATATGTTAGTCCCAAAAAATGATATAAAGTTGTAATAAAATGATTGTAAAACGTCCAAGAATGATAATATAATAGCATGGAACAAGCAAAAATTATAGATACGTTGGAGACGTATCAATCCAAAGACCAAATATTTTACAAGTGTTTTTATGAGTTTATAAATTCAAATGAAATTCAAATTGCCTCTGGTTTGGAGGGTCATGTTGCTCCACTCATTATTTTGAATTTGGGCAAGTGGATTTGAATTCATTCAAACTTTAAAATAGAATTAGAATCAAATGGAAATAATTCCAAATAGAATATTTCAGAACTTTTCAAACCAAATTTTCAAATCCTTTATTTGAAGAAGGCATGTCATCTTCTCTCACTGATTTGAATTGGATGAATTTGAATTCAAAAGCAAAGGGGAAAGTCATGTTATTTCCCTCTCATTCAAAAGTTTCAAAAAGTTTCAAATTTTCACTCAGATTCAATCACTCAATCAAACAATCAATCATTTAATTATTATTATAACATTCCAAAATTTGGGATGTTACAAACCTACCACACTTAAAATGAATCTCGTCCTCGAGATTCAAAAGGGCTAGAAAGAAAAGGTTAGGGTTTGGGGGTTTTCTAGCAAATCCATTGACCTGAAAGTGTGGGGCTACCACACTTAAAATGAGAGTTACTGGTTCCTCAATATCATGACAATCCTCTGGGGTCCTTGGCAATATGTGTCTCTTCACATTCTCCACAGTAACTCCTTTGTTGATGTGCTTCCTTTATATTCATAGCGTTTCCTTCAAAATCCAGTGTTTCCTTGATCAATACAAAGTTCTTCCGTTACTGGGTCTTCTTAACTGACAAGTCTCGTGATCATTCTAAATAACTTATCGATGATCTCATGGTGGTCTACCGTTAGTGGTTATCCTGTAGTGAAATGGGTCTTGGCTTCATCCTTACCGTAAAATTCCTATGTGACAACAGCTGCCATGTACATGGGGTCTTCATCTTACCATTCTAAGGCTTAAACAAAAGCTTCAAAGAACGTCGTCTCTTTACTATGGGTAAGTCACTCAGATTTACCATTCCGAATAGCAAGAGAAATGATAAGAGTAAGTCGTCATGGTGATCAATCCATTCCGCACCCAAATCATTACCTTGTATAAGGTTTAGTGAATCTTGTAGTCTAACACTTGGGCTTCCTCACAAGCGTTGCAGAATTTCTCTTGTTCACGAACGAAGTTAGGATAAATCCATTGATTCTGCAAGCTGAAACAAACATCTATCGTTTCTTCACAACTCTCAGGTTTACATATTCTCCTAAGAAAACGTCTGCTGATCTGTCATAGCTTCTTACAAGTTCCTTCCTTCATAAAGGTAGTGCTTGATTCTTAACAATCCTGAGGTCTAGGGGTTGGGGCTCACTTCAATACTGGCACAGCTTTAACTCACCCTTGGGGTTACTAGTGTTTCATATTCCAACATTACATCCTTCCTTTAAATCAGATAATACTTCATTCCCTTATAACCTTGGGTGATCAAAAATAACTTATTCTTATCCAGACTCCGGTCTGCGGAATACATTTTTCCTTTCCATTGGTCTGTTTACCAATAAAGATATTGGTTCTTCATAATCCTTCTTTATTTCCTCCATAATTTATTCTCAAAACTCCAACTTCAAAAGTACTTTATTACAAATGATGTCATCCACATAGTTTGATATGGTCCAGCATTTCCTTCACTTGTATTCATCGTGTCCAGACTTCTTGGCATGAACAGTACATTCTTTTTCCTTGGATCCTGCGGTTTTACCGGTTGCTACCACACTTAAAATGAAATGTACTTATGCATGGACAGACCATATTTTCTCATATCCTCGAAAATGGTCAGAGATCTTGTTTATAGAGTAACAACTCATACAATTCAACATAGGAAGTCATGACACAATAAATTCTATTGATTCATGAAGTTATTACAATACTCCGAGACTTCCGTTACATAGTTCAACTCCATATGAAAAATAAGAGTGCTTCCCACTACACATATTACATTCTTTATTCCAATACCCAAGATCTCAATTACTCGCTACAAGCTTTCTTCTCGTCTGAACATTCCCTGGCAAAATGTCCTGCTTCCCTGCAGCGCAAACAAATGACTTCCGACATGTCTCGGGGCTTCCTTGTGATTTCGTAATTTCCTTGGGTTCTTGGCTTCCTTTCTGGGCATTTACTGGCATAGTGACCTGTGTTCTTACACTCAAAACAGGTAACATGACTCTTATCCTTTGTTGGGTTTGGGTTGTTCTGGGAATACACGCTCTTTCTCTTCCTCGTCTTCTTCATTCCGATCAATTCTTCTATTTCCTGTGGATCAATCTCCACTTTTTCTGTCAAGAAGTCTCCCATATTCTCCACACGAAATCTTGTGAAAAATGTCCTTCTTCTCCACACGAGTAGCAGGCATTGGAGAAAAATCTGGTTAGACCTTGTCCATCAGGGTCTTCAACATCTTCCTTCATCACGGATTCTTCTAAAATCTTCTTGGAGGTTTCCTTCATTTCTTCTTTCTTCTACTTGACAACTTGTTGCACCTTGGGGTAAATGTGGCACTGAGCTGGGTAGTGGGTGGTTCCTTCACACAAGAAACAAGTCACCAGACTAGTTGGGCATTCCTCGACTGGGTGATTTTCTTCACAATGAGGGCATCCATCCTTGTGTTCTTCATGGGTGTGTCCTATTTCTCCACATATTTTTCATGCACAAGGCTTCTTCAGTTCACGATCACAGGGCTTCTGTATGGGATGAGATCTTAGTAGAATCGTCTTGAGTTCTTCCCAAGCATTTGCTCCATTCCATCCTTGTATAGCTTGATTTATCTCCCGCCATGTTGCAGCACCTTGTGTGATGCGTCGTAAGGCGTATGGAACCATATACTCTCCTTCAATACGGTACTCCTTCATGCGATCTTCCATGTTCTGTACCCACTGTGCTACTTCCAGTTGTGTCATTGGTCCGGAGAATGCAGGTCCATCTTCATTCACCATCTATTGGGTCCAAGGGTTTTGGGATGAGATACGGGGGAGAGATGGAGGGAGATACACACAATACAAACAATAGTTTTTTTTTGGAAATAGGTTTTATTTGTGACTGTCAAAAAAATACACACAAATGACAGCTCACGAATCATCGTATCTAACGTGAGTATACAACAGGGGTGGTGGTCCTCTAAAGGTCATATAGAAATGCTTCAAGGTCTTTGAATTCTTTGGGTCATCAAAGTCTTCAACTGGTGTAGCTTCAATTCTGGTTGTATAGGGTAATCCTCCTTTCACTCTGAGTTGGTTACGATTGTCCGATATCTTGTCCTTCTCGAAGTGGTCTCAGTTGATTCTTCATGTGGTCAAAGGGACAAGGGTATTGTCTAACTATTTGGGGTAAGGGGGATATTTGATGAAACTCAGAAGGATAAGAAGTAAAAGATCTTTTTGAAAATAAAGTTTGAGAGATATACTGCCCTATGGGCTTTCCAGTTTTCTAGGGTCACGTCCTACAGTCAACATGTGCTCTGATACCATTTATGTAGCGTCCCGGCTCAAAACGAGTCAAGCCTCTATGTGTCAGTGCCATCCCTAGATCAGTATGCTGGCACACACAGTACATCAATGTATATATCAAAGTGCAATCACATGTAAATAACGTAAAATTGATATATACCTCTTAAATCTCAGCGGAAACAGTCAGCGGGAGTGGAGTCCCAATAAACACCAACGGCAGGTTGAGTGTAGACCGTAACCCTGAATCGTACTCTTACTCGTCGTAGAAAAGTATCTGCAACATAAGACGTTGCAGCCGTGTAGGTCAGTACATTGAATGTACTGGCAAGATCACCATCGGAAAAAATGAAAAGACTATTCTATATGCAAAAGGCTTTGTGGCTCTGTGTCTGAGTTTTTGCAGAAAAGCTGGTTTTATTTTCCCTACAACAAAGGAGTCAAACGGAATATCACTACAAAAGTTGGTTGTTAATGAGATGGTTCCACCAACCAATTCTCATGTCCCAAAAATTATTAATAGACCCACTCATCATAATTTATTAATTGTGTTGAGAATGGCTGATAGTATCATCTCCGGTGCTCATGTTGTCCATAACCGGGGACACGGCTAATCGATTAGTTTAACACTCTACAGAGTTTTGTACACTTTACCCGCAAGATTCGATCCCTCTCGTTGTGTCCTCGCACTGCCTGGTGTTTGAGAACGAGACGATCGAAACATGGTCTTCCAAAGCGATCCTCCGGTAGAAAGTAAGTGCCCATCCAATCCTACCGTTCTTCTACATCTCGTAGCAATCTGACCTACCAGAGTCACCACTAAGGTTAACCAAGCCATAGCCCATATTGACTTGCGGTTGCACACGTAAGCTTTCCGGCCTTGAAGTATCCATCCATCTCTTTGAGCCTGGGTGGCATTCCGTCGGGATGATCACAGGTAGATACCAGGATTCCCGGGCATAACCATGGTAGATATCAGGCTGCCAGATGCATGTCCAATCCACCCCAGAGGTATATTGAGTCCTTGAAGTCTTGAAGTCTTGATCATCATGTAGGTCTTGAAATAATTAATTAACCTCACAACACTCCTGAATCTCACAACCAAACCCCGTCTACTAAAGCGTAGCAATTTTGAAGTAACGTCCCTTCCCGGGCAATGGTAACAGGCTGTTGGTTTTTTCCAACCTCATGATACTACCACAAGTTCAAGCTCAATATCCTACTGTATGTATGATGGAGAGATTGATTCTAATGCAAATAAAACATAGGTAATGTAAGATGATCAAAGTGAACTTGCCTGTACTGTTGATGAAGATAATATTGCTCTCAGAAAAACTTGATAGAACTATTCGTCACTCTCCGATGAATCTATATAATCAAACATTGCATTCATATAAGCAATCATACTAGCAATCAATACTAACAATCAAAAAGCAACCAAACACAAAAGTGTTCTGATGAAGGAAATACTTAAGACGAAAGTTAAAACAACAAAACTTCATCACAACAACCAAAGGTAGTTCCCTACAAATAACCTATTTTCAAATGCAACAAAACAACAACAAAGTAAAATCTAACAAAAGTGTTTTAGCAAATATTTTACTAGCAAAAAGAATTACTTTTGAAGAACAACTAAGAACTATGAAAACAACACACTAAACAACATAAGTTTTTGTCTAATAAACTTAACAACAAGAAAAACAATAAAATACTAAAATAAGAGAAAACAAAATATAAAACAACTAATTTAACAGAAAGTAAAACTTATAAAACAATATATATATATATATATATAACATTTTCAAAATAGGAAATCAAACTAGCAATGAAATCAATTTGCAAGTTATTATAGAACTAGAATTGATTTCATGCTATCAAAATAATAAATAACATAAAAATAAACTTGGTTAAAATACTACTGCTAACTAACAGAAAACAATGTAAAATTTGTCAACTAATATAAAAGAAAACAAATTAAAAACAATTAAAACAAAAGAAATAGAAATAAACCTAAAAAGAACTAAAACAGATTCTGTTTTGCTAAAACCCTTAACTTAATATATTCTAAAAATCCTCAAATTCTACCTACTGATAAATAGAGTCACTAGTGACCAGTAGCAAAAAGAATCAACCCAAAACCTATTTTTAAACTCAAGATATTCACAAAACAAGATTTGAAACAAATCTGTTTGAATTCAAATTTAAATTATTCAAATATGGTCAAACTTTATATCTACAGAAACTAGAATAAATTTGTGGCACAATGCAAAAAGAATCATTCAAAAATCTTAAAAATCCTAATAGTTATTCAATTTATAAAACAGAAACTATTCTGTTTTTAAAACAGAAACAGAAAAAGAAAAAAAACAACCTAACGGACACTGGCTACGTGGCGCGTTGTGATAGGCCGGAAAGGGTGTGCACTAGATGCAACGGAGCGAACGGCCGCAATATAATGGATACGCTTCGGCTAAATTAACTAAGCAGAAAACCGGCCGGTTTATTTACATAAACCGAAGGGGTACATCGTTTCTAATCTGTGCCGTTGAACAAGATCGGACGGAGGAGGGCATCGCCGGTGACTTACCGCGGTGGTGGAGGTCCGGTGAGATCTCCGGCGAGGCCGAGGCGGAGATGGTTGATGGGGACGGCGTTCCGGTGGTCCTCTGGCGACGGCGAGGCCACCAGAAGATGCGGCGGACGACGGCGAGCTCAAGAGTGGCCTCGGGGTGGCTTGGGGCGACGGGGGTGAGCAGGGCGAGCTCGGGTGCGGCGGTGCCGTTCGGTGGTCGTCGACGGCGGCTCTCCGCTGGGTTTTAGGTTCGGGAGAAAACACGGGGAGGTGCGGTGTGGTGAGGCGGATCCAGTGGTGGTGGCGATGGTGGTCAAAGGCGTCGGGGGCAAACGGGGTGTGGCAATGGCGTGGTGGCGGCGCTCGGAACTCCGGCGAGCAATGGCGGCAAGGGCAGGGGGTCTCCGGGGAAGTTTTGGGGTGGAATGAGATGAGGAGACGGGGGGCTTTATAGGGAGGGGCGAGGGGCGCACAAACGGCAAGGAATCAGCGAGGAGCTTCGGATCCGCGGCGGATCTCCGGCGAGGGGAAAGTAATCGGCACGGGGAGAAAGGAGACCGGTGCGGGCGATTCGTATCGGGCGCGGGACCCACTGTCGGCGGGAGAGAGAGAGAGATAGCGGATAGGCAGGCGATCCGTAGCCGATTCGGGCGAGGGCGCGCGCGAGGTGGGCTGTCGGCTGGCTGGGCCTCGGTTGGCTAATGGGCCTGGGGCTCGCCCGTTTTATAAACAAACCCCTTTTTTTCTTTTATTTAAAACAAAGAAAGGAAAAGGAAAACAATAGAAATAAAATAAAAATATATATAGGCATATTATATATCAAAAAATTCAAAATAAAATTCCCTACAATATGAACATATTTTCAAGAATTTTTGAAGTACTTTTAAAAACAAATATTTTTCCAAAATTCAAAAAATGACTTTGATCCAAAGACCAAATATTTTACAAGTGTTTTTATGAGTTTATAAATTCAAATGAAATTCAAATTGCCTCTGGTTTGGAGGGTCATGTTGCTCCACTCATTTTTTTGAATTTGGGCGAGTGGATTTGAATTCATTCAAACTTTAAAATAGAATTAGAATCAAATGGAAATAATTCCAAATAGAATATTTCAGAACTTTTCAAATCAAATTTTCAAATCCTTTATTTGAAGAAGTCATGTCATCTTCTCTCACTGATTTGAATTTGATGAATTTGAATTCAAAAGCAAAGGGAAAGTCATGTTATTTCCCTCTCATTCAAAAGTTTCAAAAAGTTTCAAATTTTCACTTAGATTCAATCACTCAATCAAACAATCAATCATTTAATTATTATTATAACATTCCAAAATTTGGGATGTTACAATCTCAAACATAGTCGTCGCTGTCAAGGTGTAGTAAATGATATCAAGCTGAAAACTGGAGGAACTTATGCTAGTATCATTAGAAAGATTGAAGCTACATCAGGCCAGTTTCATCAGTGCTCCTTCATCTTCGAATGTCGTAGCACAAATTTCGAGGCACATAGCCTTGCTAAACACGCTTTCGATCTAGAGTTAGGTCACCATCTTTGGCTTACTAGCAAAACCGCCCGTGCGTTGCAACGGGAGAAAAAAAATTCATAATATCAAATGGTCATGACCACATTTTGCTGCATCACCGAGATACACTATCACTCTCATTTTCATGAAATTGTGAACAATTTATGAAAACCATGAACATTTTTTATACTCGTGAACATATTTGAAATTGTGAGCATTTTATAAATTTGCGAACATTTCCTAAAATCAGGAACATCTTTTGAATTCATGAACATTTTAGACTATTTGTAAATATATTTTTTTAAATGTGAATATTTTTTAAACATTTTTCTTTAATCGACAAACATGTTAAGAGTTGAAGAACATTTTTCGAAATTAGTGGAACCATTTTCGATATTGATGATTTTTGTAAATGCATGATCTTTTTTGAATCAACGAACATTTTATCAATCAATAAACTATTATTTAATTTACGAAAAGTTCCTCAATTTTTAGGTAACTTTTCAATTTATGAACATTTTTTGAATTGACGATTTTTTGTTGAATTTCATTTAAGATTTTTTAATATTTGAACTTTTTAAAAAATCATGAACCTTTTTTTATTTTCCAAATATTTGTTTAAAATTTTGTGAACTTTTCTTAAATATGCGATTTTTTTTTAAATTACAAACATTTTCTAAATCCACCAACGTTTATTAATTGTTAAATATTTTATTTCAAAATTCTGTTTTTTTATGTTCGAAACTTTTTTTGATTCCCAAATCATTTAAAGTAGAAAAAAATGATGAAAAATAAAAAAATTGAAAAACAGGTCGATCATACATGGGTCGGCCCAAAATGGTGCGTTGGTCTTCTCCTAACGCGTAGAGCGTAGTATAGGAGGTTTCCACTGCATGGGCAGTCCCAGACCGAGATTTTTCTGTTTGAAACGTTTTTTATCACTTATAGGTGGCATTGGGGGAATATTTTGCAAATTTAGGGGCAATTTTTATGACGTATGGGCAGAAGCACTCTTTCCTTTATTATTAGGTAAAGATAAAGATTTCTCCTCCGGACTTGTCTTGTATCCCGATGAATATTACCGAATTATAAATAAAGTGTGTTTGGAGTAATAAAAAAGATCTAAGATGCCTTTTAAGGGTCTTTTCTCAAAAGGAAAAAAACAACGGACGGACAGATCTCGAGGTGAAGAATCAAACGGCCCTGGACCGTCAGCCTCTCTTTAAATTTGGAGTCCGCTCCCCTGTCCTCCTCCGCCTCCTCCACCGCCAAAACCCTAAACCCGACCCTCCTCCCTCCCGCTCCGATCCGCTAGGGTTTTCCCGCAAGCCGCGCCTTCGACTCCCCGAGCTACCCCGATGGAGTTCTGGGGTAAGCCATCCTTTCTCCCCCCTCCTCCCTCCTCTAGGTCTCAACTTCCGCTCGACGCGATTTGGGGTTTTTTTCTTACTTCGGCTGGGGTGTTTTATTCTTGGAGCTTTTGCTTACATTGGGTGATCGCGTAATCGATCATCGCGTTTCAAGTAGCCTAGACGGGCACGCGATTTCGTCCCGATGCTGGCCGTGCGTTGCGTTCAGAGACGATCTGCTTAGGAGCGACAGGCTTCGGTGTCGTATTTATCGTACTTGAGCACTGCTGGAAGCTACGCGGTTTATACTTCTGCGCCATGGCGTTTTCATATACAATTACTGAACAGCAACCTGTTTTGCAGTTCGATGGTGATGACTGATTTTAGCGTTTGCTTTCTTTCGTCGTCAAACATTATTGTTGCATTGAGATGACATTGCTACTATGTAGATTTTTAATACATCGCTGTCAATCTGACTAAAAAAAGAACTGTAGGGCATCTTCAATTATTTGGTGAATCAGCAATTTTCATGTATGATCATATATATAGTTTGTCAAGCATTATGTTGCAGTTTTATGGCATTGCTGCTATGTAGATTTTTTTTTCTAACACAACTTTGTCTATTTGAATACCAACAGTACTGCAGAACATCTTTATTTGTTGAAGCAGCAGTTTTCATTTATAGTCGTATAGTTTGTGATAACCTTTGTTGGGGCTACATTAACTATCTTTTCTAGTAGTAAAAAGATACCATTGTTGGTTTAAATTATCAAGTGTTTGTTGCCTTATTGGTTACTGGTATGTGCTATTTTGGTTCAGGTGTGGAAGTGAAGCCAGGACAGACTGTTTATTGCGACGCCCATGAGGCGTGTGTTATTCATATCTCACAGGTTTAGCCATGTCCCTCATTGTCTGTCTTTTGCCTATTTGCGTCTACTATTATCTTAAGCTTAATCAGTGGTCTCTCTTAAGCTAATGGATTTACTTGCATTCTCTGATTACTGATTTCAGGTTGCCCTGGGTGAAACAGAGAAAGGAAGTGTCAGCACACTTGTATCTGCCAAAATTGGTGATCAGAAGGTGGTCATTGGAACTCTGTCGGCTGAAAATCACCCTCAGATTCCTTGTGATTTAATCTTTCAGAAACAGTTTGAGCTATCACACAGTTCAAAGACTGCCAGTGTGTTTGCATGTGGTTACAAGGTTCGCTTGCCTATCTACCCCTCTGATTCTAGCGAGTCTGATTCTAGCGAAGACGAAGGTACTCTCCTGGTTACAGATTGCATTATAGTACTCCCTCCATCCCAAAATAAGTGACTCAAAAATGACTCAACTTTGTATTAAAGTTAGTACAAAGTTGAGTCATTTTTGAGTCACTTATTTTGGGACGGAGGGAGTACTCCATATTTTCCTGCTATATAACAAAAGCTAACTAATTTGTCTTTATTTTAGATGAAGTGGAAACTGTAAACAATCAAGTGACCAATCCTGTTGTTGGTAAGCAGATTTTATCTTTTATTATTGAAGTCTTGAAGACCGATTGTGTTTCCTCATAAATCTGGCTGAACTAATAGCTTTTGGACCACGTTTGTGCCTCTGTATGTTCCATCTTAAGACAATGTGGCAAAGCCTCCTACTCCTACAACAAAGGATGATAAAAAGGTTGCAGATAACCCTGACAGTGATGAGGATGATAGTGATATTTCTTCTACAGATTCAGATGATGTAAGTGCGTTCGCTGATGATAATGCAACTGCATTCACCCTCTGCGTTGTTTAATATTGATGGCAATGAAACTTTTTTTCCCAGTACCCGAACGATGATGAGTACAGTAGCTTAGATGATGATACCGATTCTGAAGAGGATGGTACCAGTCGTGAAGAGATGGATACCAGTAGCGAAGAGGATGCAAGTGACGAGGAGGACAAAGACAGTACTAAGGTGTGGATCTAATAGTTTAAAGTTCACATTGTTTCCGTTTGTTTCAACAGCATCATCTGACTCTGTTGTGCACTACAGCCTGAGGATGGCAAGATGCCGGTGGCCGAAACTGCCTTGAAGACACCTGCTTCTGAAGACACCAGTAACAAAGAGGATTGGAGTGATGAGGAAGACAAAAACACTCCCAAGGTATGGTTCCAACAGTTCTCGCATTTTCCCCTTCGCTGCAACAGTCTCATCTGACTCTCTTGTGCACTACAGCCTGAGGTTGGCAAGAAGAGGGCGGCCGAAACTGAATTGAAGATGCCTGCTTCTGACAAGAAGGCTAAGATTGAAACACCATCTGGCCAGGACACAGGTGCGTCGATACCTTACCGTGGTCCATTAATTGTCAACCTTCATCACGGACGCAGTCGTAAGAACAGTTTTTAACTAAATCCCCATTTACTTCAGATGACAAGAAGGCTGTCCATGTGGCTACTCCCCACCCAGCAAAGCAGGCCGGCAAGCCAAATGGCAAGTCCACCAAATATGTTGGCGGCTCCCACGCCTGCAAGTCGTGCAGCAGGTATGCAGACAGTTTGACAACTTCATATTCTTCCGATGCAGAACTGCAGAGCTTGACATCTAATAATGCTTATCATCTCGCCGATTCTTTCAGGACATTTGGCAGTGATTCGGCGCTCAAGTCCCATGAGAAGGCGAAGCACGCTTGAGCTGCTACTGGTGACAACATGTTGCTGCTGCTGATGCTCCGTCTCCCAACCTCTATACTCTGATCAGCCTTAGATTAGACTTTTTGGTCCTAGCTTTAACTTGGAAAGTTTTGCCTGTGGCGTTGGTTCGTACGTACCCAGTTTTGTGCCGTTCGTTGTCGTTCATATTTTTGGCGAATCTGATAGTTACTGAGATGTCGGTTAATATTGCGGAAATATATTAGTTGGAGTTGATATATGGTGAACCTGGAACTTGGAAAGCCATGTTTTGATGTTATAATACTGTGTGGAAGCTCTATATACTCCTGCATTTCATTCTTGCCTAGTCTGCTGCGCTTGTAGCTTTTTTTGGACGAGTGTCGTTGATTTTTGTCATCTAAATGCACTAGAGATGCAGAATTTCTTGTGTCTGAACCAAACAAACTTATAGTACGCCTCTACTGAACCTGTTGGCATCTTGCACTTGGTTGCTTCCGCGCGACGGAATACCAAACCTTGCAAGTAGGGAAAAGCCGCTGGTGCTCTGTATACTGAAAGCTTCTCTTCCGCAATCAGGATGCTCGGCGTTGTGCAGATTCATCAACTGTATTGCCTCTGCAATCAGGATGTTCTCGTAAGTTTCCCTGTGTCTGCTGTGATGAAAGCAAGTTGAGGGTAAGTTTTCTTGTGTCTGAATTTTCTCTCAGGGTTCTGATTCCAAGAGGCTTAGATTTCTGTTTCTCTCTCAGGGTTCTGCTCTGTACGCCTTCACATGACCATCTAAGTTCGATCAAGGAACACCTGCAGCAGCCTTCTACCAAGCAAGATGAATCACCAAAAAACATAGGTAATATAAGAATAATCCACAGAAAACACATACGGAGCAAAGGAATGTAAATCAACAAGACAGTAGTACCAAACCATATAATTAACCACGGGATTCCAGAATCCTGGCACAATAAACAGCAATTCGTAGCATAGCACACGCACACCAGTCTAGAAGGGTGTCAAAAGAGAGAATATCCTGATCGTGCGTGGGGAGCAATTTATACCCAAAAGAAGCAACCTCTTTACACATCATCTCTTCCCTGGATACCCAAATTCAGTTCACCAGCATTCCCCCTAAGCTAACGCCTCACTCGAGCCTGTCCACGGTATCTCTCAGGACACCTTACTTGGCGACGCCATGCTTCATCCTGGAATGATCTCCAAGGCCCTTCAAGGAGCTGAAAGCCCTGAAGAAGAGAAGTGTGTGTGTGTCTGTCAGGATACAACAGCATATACTCCAGATGGGATAAGATTCAAAGAGAAGGAACAAGATCTTGCCTGTTGCATGAGCTGCAGACGTGGCCAGCGGATTGCTTGGACTTGTCATCATTGCTTTCAGGTGTCTTCCTTGCATGTTTTGCTGCCGGATGAGGGGTCGCGACGTGGACATGGCCAACTGACTTGCGAGCCTGTTTTGCTGCCGGATGAGGGGTCGCGACGTGGACGTGGTCACCTGACTTGCGAGTCTGTTTTGCTGCTGGATGAGGGGTCGCAACATGGACATGGTCACCTGACTTGCAAGCCTGTTTTGCCGCTGGATGAGGGGTCGCAACATGGACATGGTCACCTGACCTGCAAGCCTGTTTTGCTGCTGGATGAGGGGTCGCGACGTGGACATGGTCACCTGACTTGCGAGCCTGTTTTGCCACTGGATGAGGGGTCGCAACCTGGACATGGTCACCTGACTTGCAGGCCTGTTTTGCTGCTGGATGAGGGGTCGCGACATGGACATAGCCTGCACGCAAGTTGTTCACCAAGCAGTGAGATTCCTGTGCCGTTAAAAGAACAATGCAAGATCAGCAGATTAAATATAAAATAAAGATCTCTTCACACCAGTTTTGTTGCCCGTAGTTGGTGTTGCTATCTTTGCCCTCTTTCCCTGGGGTGTCTTCAGAGGTGTTTCCATTGGATTATAATCGTCCTTTGTTTTCTGCATATGTTAAATCAGAAAGAGTTTCAGGAATTTACGAAATAAAAGGCATCAAAATAACAAGTCTATTTAAGCAATCTCGCACCTTCCGTGGATAATCCACATCTTGATCAGAACTCTCATTATCAACGCCATCACCGGGATTCGGTGCATCAGTCTTACCCTGAAAATGTATTCAGCATTAGGAAACTTAGTTTGCACAACTACCAAATCCATGTCAGGTTTCAGCATCAACAAAGTATCAGTTGCCTAGGCCACTAATTGGGCTGCTACAACCTACAACCCACAATTTGTGGATCTGCCATCCAACTAGAATTGAATGTGGTAGGCTGCATAAAAGTAAGTATTGTGTGGACACATGGAAAACACTGATCATATACTTAAAAAAAGCTGTCAAAATGGATGCATAATCCATGTTAACTATTTTTAGTTACACAATTAACTGATACACGTTAGAATGTTCACTGAACTTATTTACCGATATTCTCAGTGCACAATCCAGAACAACAAGAGCAAGGAAATAAACCATACGGGAAACAACAGTCCCGTCATACCTACGGCTGATTATTCTTAACAAAAATACAAACCTTATCATCTCCCTTTTGCTTTCCAGGACTATTTGTTTCCTCAACTGTAGCCTCTGGTATAGAGGATGGAGCATCAGCAGGCCTTGGTGCAATAAGCTTATTGGCATCATGTGCAGTTTCATTGTTTTTGTAACCTGAAAGTAAATAATGTCAAACAAGCCAAAGGTCAATACAGCATGTTATCGTTCTAGAACAAAGACAAAGAGGGCAAATCACAACTTACTAGACAGGCAAATCTTACTAATATCGTCAAAGCAGATAAATCATTCTGAACTCTTAAACAACAATTGTTATGCATAGCAAAAGAACTATACCGTCTGTATTGAAGTCTAGTGGAATAGCCATTGGAACCTCCTCGTCAGATTCATAACCTGAAACATCAGATATATGTAAGTTACGCCAACTTATCAACTGTACAACGAAAACATCATAGATGACCAATACTAAAATGAAAAATAATATTTACCTTGTTTAGTACATGAGTGAGATGTGACTACAGACAGGAGAACAGTTAAAGAACACAAATGCATGTTCAAGCTACTTAGCAAACATTGAAGAAAGAAATGTGGAAGGATATCTTTTGATAATATCGAATTTGTAGCCCGTAAAGCTAATGTTGCTGGTCATTGAGGAGTGCAACAGCTCAAACTCCTTATTGAACACCAGATCAGCTAAAACATGAGGATGGTTATCAACTGACAGTGTGCCAAGCATAATCCTTGTATCATCAATGTTGACGAAAACTTGCAGATTCTCTTCCGCCTTGCCAGCCTCCAGTGCTATCTGTAGTAAACGAGAAAAGCAAACACCCGAAGAGTAAGCAAACTTGATCCACCTACAAATAAGCTACAAGGCCACTTATAAACAAAGTGTATAAAACACACCGTCGACATGTGATAATGTGAATCCCCTGGGTCACACTTCACTGTCTCTCCAGGTTTGACAACAACTCCTACAAATGTTTGCATCCATGCATAGTAGCCATTAGCCATTTAACAAATATGGGAAATTGGCAAACACAAATATATGTTGCTTCCTGAAGCGCCCCAGAGAAATATGCACCACGCATTATTACGGCAAGCACAATGGAGGAGATATTTCTTCACACAGAACACAATCCATCCATTGGCGGCAGTAAACGAACAATTACCAGAGCATGCTCGTCTTCAGAAGAAATGCAGGTCACAGCACAACATATATCGAAGCTGACAACACATTCCTATGTAGGTTATGACCACTGAAAGTACAGGAGAAACTAATATCATCCAACCGGGTATCCATGAGATTACTGTTCACACAAACCAAACCCAGGTACAACAAGCAGGAAACCACAATGCTCTCTCCAGAATCCAGATCAAGACACGGTAACCACGCCACTCTCCCTAGATCAAGACACGGCATACAATCGTGAGCCAACTAAATAAGCCAAATGCGAAACATGGATTGCAGGGGCCCCGGCATGAATGCGCTACTTTAAACAAACAGGGATCGGTCAGAGACGAGGAACCCTAGGCAGGAAGAGGCCGCGTAGATCCCCCCGACTGCTGGACGGACCCCGTCGCCGCCGGAATTAGGCCCCGCCGATCAGATGCGGCGAAATGCACGAACGGCACGGGGGCACCGGAACTGGACCGTGCGATCGGATCGGGGGCGAAATCGGGGGATTCGGGAGGAAGATACGCACCCCAGAAGCGGTGATTCGACGTCATCTTCCCGGGCGAGGGAGGTGGGCTGCTTCCTCCGCGTCTTCTCCGCGATTTCCCTAGGGTTCTGGCGGAGAGGGTGGCCGCGGTGCGGAGGGGAGGGGAAGCGAGGGGAGGGGTGTGTGCTTCCTCGGGTTTATGGGAATGGAACGGCCGAGGGTTTGGTTGGTTTCGTCCCCGCGGGCCGTCGTGTTCACGGCGTGTGACAGTGGGTCCAGGTGTTTCTTCATATCCACTGGTAGAATCCAAAAAAAAAAATCCACTGATAGCATCCAAGTAATTGATCCCGAACATGAATATAGTAAATTAAAAAAATATATACTAGAAAGAGCAAAAAAAATGGAAATTTGAGATATCAAACTTGATTGACCATAAATGCGCATACTAATTTTCGTGAAGGAATGACACGAGGGTATTTCGTAGTGGAGAAAAAACAATCCAACCTTACTATTCATTCAAACAGTGTTTTTTAAATTATAGCCTCGATTTTATCATTCTTTTTCCAGGATGTCATGAGTGTCGTTTCCTTGTGAAACTTCATATGCGAGTGACTATGTATGCTACAAAAAGAAATTACATTTATTTATTATTATTTTGTATTTACTATTCATAGCAGATGCATATGACATTCTTTTTCCAGGATGTCATGAGTGTCGTTTCCTTGTGAAACTTCATATGCGAGTGGCTATGTATGCTACAAAAAGAAATTTCATAGCAGATGCATATGGAACCATGCCCCAAAAATTCATGTCCGTCGTAACCCAATGGTGTAGTTGACTTGTTGTGTGTGAATCGCACGTGAATTGGTCGTGTGCATAGCAGTGCTCATCGGATGGCACATCTTCAAACCGGGGAAGTGGGCACATGTACTGCTAGGTGCCACAACGCTTCCGTAGGATCAGAAAAATAGGTGTGAGAAGTAGGATTCAACTCTCAACCTCTTGGTGTATTTCCACCTACTATAACCAACTGGGACACCTTAGTAGTTGTGTCTAGATACTTCTTTTCTTCTTCTTCTTCTTGATGTGCATCTTTTCAGTCTAGCTTCTTCTTTACTTGGTTTTGTTTAGCCTCTTTTATCTTCTGTTTTATTTTACTTTTTCTTCATTTCTTTGCTGTACACACCCATTGTAACCCAGGCTCGGCCCAATTTTCCTTTTCTATTTCTTTTTTGCAACCTTCAAAAAATAAGCACATTATGTCAGACTCGAACTTAGAACCTCACGGTTCATAACCAGACATGTTAATCACCTCGGATACCTCAACTTCTATGTCTGAATTCTTCTTTTTCCACCTTTTGTGGTGCATCAAATATAACACAAAAACGAAAGACTCTGTTTTTCCTTTTCTATCTGGCTGTTTTGGCCGGGTTTTTACTCAGGTTTTATATTATTTCCTTTTTCTGTTCTTTTCTTTTCTTTTTTCTTTTTTTGGTTTTTTTCAAATGCATGAATTTTCTGAAAACTTGAAAAAAAATCAAATTCATGAAATTTTCTTAAATTTATGAATCTTTTTTAACTTCACAATTTTTTTTCAAATTTTATGAACTTTTTTCAAAATCCGTGAACTTTTTTTCAGTTTGTTGCTAACACTCTAGTGAACTTCTTTCAAATTCATAAACTTTTTCAGTTTATTTGCAGTTTTTTTCCAAACCCGTGAACTTTTTAAAATCCATGAACAATTTTGCAAATTCATGAATATTTTTTCAGATTGTCGTTTTTTCCATAAAATTGAGTCTTTTTCCTTTTGCTGTTCGTATTTTGTTTATTTATCTTTTTTTATTTTTCATATTTTTATATTTTTGCCTTTTTTCGTTCATTACTTTTTCTCCTTCCTGAACTTATTATTATTTTAAACCTGTTCAAAAATTTGAAATATTTTTGGAATACCAAAATAACAATTTTAAGTAAGTGTTTTAAATATGGTTTCAGTTGTTTTTTCCTTCAAATATTTATTAAATGCCTTTATAAAAAGCATTTATTGCTTAAATTATTATTTTAAATATATTTTCCCTTCAAACCTGACATTGATATCTACCATGGGCATGTCCACCGGCTTGCAAATTTGGTGTCATTTCAGGAATGTTAAAAAAGACCATGTTTAACGTAGGTCGCGTAGGTAGGGTAGAAGGCTCCGTTTGAGTGCATGTTATTTCTTGACATCCGTCATGGCCCTATTTTTTTTCTGTGGTCTTGTACGACCAATTCAAATGGCCAGACGTGTCGCAACTTGCACATGATGTTGGAAATCCTTCAAACCTGACATGGATGCCCACCTGATTGGAAAACTTGAGGTCATTTCAGGGATGTCCAAAAATAGACCATGTTGAAGAAGGGTGTTCAGTAGGCCAGAAGGCTCCGTCTCTGAGCATGTTGTTTCTCCGCATCCTTGAAATGACCTCAATATTTTTATGGCCTTGTAGGACCAATTGAAAGCACCATGCCAAGTTGTTTGGGTTTTCAACAAGTTTTCCATTTTCTGAAGTTTTCCTGGTGAAAAAAATATCAATAAATGGTCGGACGTGTCGCAACTTGCATACGGTGTCGAAAATCGTTCAAACTTAGCATGGATTCCTACAATGGGCATGCCCACCTTCCTACAAAAGTTGAGTTCATTTTAATGATGTATAAAACTAGACCATGTTCAACGGAGAGTGTATAGATAGGCCAGAAGGATCCGTTTGAGAGCATATTTGTATCTCGGCATCCTTGGCCCAATTTTTTCCCATGGTCTTGTATGACCAATTCAAAGCACTATGCCAAGTTGTTTGAGTTTTCACAAGTTTTGTATTTTCTGGAGTTTTTTTCGGTGAAAAGGCAGATAAATGGCCAGGTGTGCCGTAGCGCGCATATGGTGTCGAAAGTCGTCCAAATCAGACATGAACGCCTAACATAGGCATGCCCACCAGCTTGTAAAAGTTGGGATCAGTCTTGGGATTTTTTTTTTATAAAAAAAATAGCATGTTCAACGAAGAGTGTTCGGTAGGCGAGAAGGGTATGGGGAACGCCTCGTTTCTCGACATCCCTTAAATAGCCTCATTTTTTTTCATTGTCTTGTATGATCAGATTGGTGCATCCACGAGCATGTATTTTTTTTCCTAATTTGAATGCTTCGGTTATTTGCAATCTTCGTCATTATTTTTTTAATTACCTAGTCTTGAAATTCAAATGTTTACTTTTTATTTTATTTTTCATTTCTATGTTTACCTTTGCAGTTGGTCAGTTTTGCGCCGTGAGAACCCATCATGTTTGGTTCAACCACTGTACCAGACTATAGAGTGCCGTTCGATTATAGGTGGCGTTGTTGTACCGTGAACTCAATGAGATCATCTAGGGCATTCACTTGTCGATAGGGAGACGTCGGTGATGAATTCGGCAATCTTGATAACCACGGCTCGACAATGTGTGAGTGCGTGTGTGTACGCATAAAAATAACCACTCCAAACCATGAACGGAATTCTGAGAATCGTCACCGTTTATCATACTAGATGACCCGGTTGCGCCAATGGCGCAAGAAGCCTATTAGAAGCAATGTTAGTAGTGATGTAGCTGGAAATATAATGCAATGTGGATTGTATTACAGATAGTAGTACATATAGTAGAATGACTTATATCGGTTTACAGAAACACTTATATATAGGCAGCCTCACAGCTTATTTAGGCATCTTCTTAGTCTAATTGTGGTCTTCAGAGGGTGTGAACGTACGAATAAGCAGAGTGTCATTGTCGCATAATGCTTAATATATAGCAGATTAATATAAAAAATACCTGCCAAAACATGCCGACAAAAATAAACAGGTAGAAAGCCTATTTTAAACCATGACTGATCACAAAGTTGAATCAACCTACTACATTAAATATATAATGGCAGTTCTGGATGCTGCTTAACATGGAGCATAGTTTGATGGTGCAGTGGCAACCTGATAAACTCTGCATACAACAACCTGTAAAGAATGTGAACCAAAATAAAGTGTCATTGCTCCAAATGATAGAACCTCCTGCTGAGCCTGCGAGGAGAGGGTTGCATGGCACAGGAGCTTCATGGTGTCATCGCCCACCTGCTGAGGCTGCCGTCTGCCACACCACCGCACGAGCCGTCGTCCGCCGTTGGGAAGATGGCATCCCCGGCCTTGATGGCAGGGCCGAAGGTGCCCCTGTTCCTCCGGAGGAACCGCCTGTGCATCAGCGGCGTGCTGACCAGCTTCACATCGCACTTGTCCCGGCTGAATTTCAGGCCAAGGGCAAGCTCCACCGCCTTCCACATCACCTGGAAAAGTTTACCATGACAAACTTGGTTAAGATAGACAACAGGTTACAGCAGTTCACGGACAGTAAAATAGGAGGGTCCAAACTTTCCCTGTACTTTTTTTAGAAGGGAGTTCTTTGCTAAACTTTCAACAAAGTGTTAAAGTGCATCGATTTCTATCTAGGTACTGTTCCGAGAGACCAAGGGAACAAACCTACTATGCTGACCATTACAACCTATCAAAGTTCACCCCGTTTACAACATTTGAGTAAGATCTTTCAGAAACTTGGCATGGTTTCTACGGCATCCAAGTGAACTAATCACCAAATCACCAGACCAAAAAAATTCACAAAAGAAAGTGAGGGCAACAGTTTAATTTAAGGAGTAATTCCAAGTGGGAATGAGGCCAAACCTTGAGCGAGGATGTGTGGCTGAGCTCCTGCCTGATGAGTACCCTAACTCCTGAAATGTAACAGGGGATCAATGGATTAGTACAAAATATAACTGAATATAGCTTGCATTGATCCAGTTTGATGTACTACTTACAGTGAGCCATTCAAAAGAAGTAATACACTGGCCAGGAAAGATGAATCCCTCTTCGACGGCAAGGATGTCATAGGCGGACACGCAGAGACCGAGATTCGCGAACACCTGCAGTGCAAGTACAAACACAGATATAACAGATTACGGGGGCATTTCACGATTTTTTAGATTATTAACAAATGAATGGAAAAGATGAACTATAAAATGATTTATGAGTTGAAATATGAGGAACAACAATATGAGACGAAGTAACGCCAAAGTCAATTACCTTTGAAGGAAAAGTAAAGGAAAATCCACATTTCGTTGCACGCTCGTCCAAAAATTTCACATGCATAGTCCTCCCAAGTTACAGATGTGTGGGTATCCCACAAAAACGGAGACTACCCAACAATAATTCTATTCCAGATTATAACCTCGTCGTGAAACAAAACTACATAACAACTTCAAGACATAAGATGGAATGTGCATGAATACAACGGTAAAGGAGATTTTTTTTAAACCATGGGCCCTATATTAAACATTATTTAAAAATAGAAAGCACGCGTCACTTGAATCCTATCAATCTTTTGTATGTAGCAATTATATTAACATTCTCTGAAACAGATACAATGTTCTAGAAATAACTTTTATGCAACAACTATAGTTTCCATTCTCTAGCCTGAACCAGTTCATACCAATCCCTTTATAATGCCACTAACACTCTTATTATGCGTATAACAACTGGTTCTTTCTATTCCCAGCACTATGCAGCTAGCCATCTCCTTGCTGCACACCTGACTAAACCAAACACCCTAAACCTAAGATTATGATTTATCATTATTAGGTCCTGCATGCATATGTAAGCTGAACCAACAAGTTAGCACATCGCCTACTAAACAAGCAACAGCACAACAGCTTATAATCTCCCAAAGGCTCCTAGCAGCAGCAAGATGAAACAAAAGATAAGGAGATTCTAACTGCATAGGCATTTCATCAAAGAGCTCGTAATAAAGCATCGGAAAAGTTACCCGACCTGAAAGTTGAAGGCAAGAACCTGCAGAAATGGGAATGCAGACCCAACAATAAACTCATTATTGAATTGTGGGAGATGGAAAAAGACCTTTTTCACCATCATAGGCAAGCTCACACGCATAAGCCTACTCCACTTTGTCAATGACTTTTATACCAACGCCTTTTCCATCCACTGACGTATCATCTTCATACCTCAAATATAACTGCATTAAATTAAACAAAGGAGCGATGACATCAGATGGTAACACAAAGAACTAATTTTTTTAAAAACAAAGTAAACACAGAATAGATGCATACAAAATAGACGACGAAATAACTCATCTATGGTCTTTCAAGGAAACTTTGAAATGATTTGTAAGAGACTGTATTTTGTTCCTTTTATTACAAAAATAGCAAGACCATGAATAGCAGGCCGGGAAAAAAATAGCAAGACCAGAAAAGAAAGGAGGGGAAATCAACCCCAAATCAGACGAGCCAACAGAGATATCCAATGCATACCTCGCTGAGATATGACGTTAAATCTACATAAATAAATTACAGAAAAAACAATAATCCATGGGATGCAGAACAAGCCAAACTTATGACAGAATAGCAGGTCGGCTGGCCTGCGTTCTCTTCCAGCTTTGTAGCGGCCTAGGCATCACCTTCTTTGCATGGCTCTGGACTACAAGCTATGCAGTGGGCTGGACGGAGACCTCGTGCGGTTCACCATGAAGGGGAGGAGGCAATTATCTTTCAAGCAAAACTTTCAGTTGGTCCATAATTATTGTTGGTTTATAACCCTACTACGAAATTAAGGCCTCTATTTGGATTGAAGCAAATTCATGGGGATTTTTTAGGACTATAAGCGGTCATTACATAATGTGGTTACGATTAGATTGTAGCAATAGACAAATTTAACCCTATCCAATTCCACTGCCATGTTTGTAACAGAAATTAACATGAGCATGGCTAATACCTCCTGCATTTCTATGTTCCCTAAACCAAAGAAGAAATAAAATAGATACACATAAAATAATTACAGAAAAGTTGGATTGATAGTGTGTGAATAAACCTCCCTCCCTCCCTCCCTCCCTCCCTCTCTGCCATGTTGTGCAACCAACTTCCAAAAATTCAGAAAATGGCTTCGTGAAGTAAAACCAGACCTGTCAAGTCTCCACTGACAGCCGCTGCTTGGGAGGAATTGGACTGCTATTAGTCAGTACTCAGTAGGTATGGCACACATTTTGTTCGTGCTAACAACATCAGCTATTAGACGCTTAAATCACACTTCATATTTCTACTTTCTAAATTAAAATATGCATTGCTACAGCAAAAAAAAGAAACACACAAATATGCAGCTAAATTACCTCACAAAACTATCAGCAAGGTAATAGCAAAATCTTGAGCTCCTTCCAGCAAATGCTTCGTTTCCACTCCGGCAAACACTCCCTGCCACTGAAATCTTTGCTGATGTTTGCAAAATTATGCGAATGGGATTGCATTAAGACAGCCAAACGAGCAAATAGTCCAGTCAACCAAACAAAATTTGGATGGACACTGCCCCATTCAAATCCAACCATGGCATGAACAATCCGTCGATCCCAAGCGTGGCAAAGACACCAATATTTTTCTCTCCTGCCAGAAAAGAAGACCGAGCAGACCGCATCAACATATCAACAAGGAATCCACCGCTCCAGGAGGGAAACCACGAACCTACAGGGGCGAGAGAGGACGTACCAGAGGAGGAAGACTCCAACAGAGAGAAGGATTACGGTGGCAACAATACACGAGTCTGCTAGGGCGGCAAACCTTCATCCTGTTCGCGCTCTCCATCGACGGCGTATCCATGGTCTGCGGGGAGGAGTCAGGTCATTGGCGAAGTGGTAGCTGCGGCGCGTTGAAAAATAGAACACCTTACTGCAGATTAACAACATAGTCAATTAGTATTACAAAAGAATTCAGACACAAAAAAGATTAGGAAAGTATGTCTTCTACTGTAAGCAAACATACAACAGATTTTTTTTAACAAAAATTAAGGGGATGCAGAATCAAGGAGGCATACATTGACGGAAAGGTAGAATGATGTCTGTAGCTACTAAAAATAGGAGATATTTATTCCAAGAAAGCACACAAAGCCAAGTACAAGCGTGGAAGTGAAAAGTAGCACTGCAGAGGACCTTCCAGTTATATGTCATTCTCATGAGCAGCTTCCAACATTGATATTCTAATAAAAACATTAATAAGCTTTTCATCATCCTGATCAACAAATGTCACTGATATCCTACAAATTTAATTCCTGTCATTGGAGCTGAATTGCCATGGGCAGAAAAGCTAATACAAACAGTAAACTACAACCAGTCAAAAGAATAACCTGAAGCACTTCCTTTTCACAAGAAACCTCCAAGGTCTAAATTGCTGTGATTCTTGTTTAATATTTCATTGAAGTCAAACCTAGACAACATTACAAGAACATATGTCAGAAGACCAAACTAAATTACATTTGGAAAGGTCTAGAGACATCTCAGGAGAAATTCAACGATATTAGCAATAAAGAATACCTAGGGTGAGCACCGTTTGTCACATGTATAATTCTTATTTCGTCCAGCCCTTCATCCAGCACGGAGATAGCGTGGGGGAGAGAGAGAGATAGATCAAGGGAAGGAGGAGGGGAGCAGAAGCTAATACAAACAGTAAACTACAACCAGTCAAAAGAATAACCTGAAGCACTTCCTTTTCACAAGAAACCTCCAAGGTCTAAATTGCTGTGATTCTTGTTTAATATTTCATTGAAGTCAAACCTAGACAACATTACAAGAACATATGTCAGAAGACCAAACTAAATTACATTTGGAAAGGTCTAGAGACATCTCAGGAGAAATTCAACGATATTAGCAATAAAGAATACCTAGGGTTAGCACCGTTTGTCCAATGTATAATTCTTATTTCGTCCAGCCCTTCATCCAGCACGGAGATAGCGTGGGGGGGAGAGATAGATAGATCAAGGGAAGGAGGAGGGGAGCAGGGAGTACCTATGCGTTGAGGGGGGGGGGGGCTCCCTCCCTCCATCGTCGTCCTGCTGTGCTCCTCCATGCCCATCACTCAGCCGGGGCTCCCTCCCCCCCATCGCCGTCCTACTGTGCTCCTCCATGCCCATCACTCAGCCGTCGCGAGCGCGAGCAGGCAGTGGAGGAAGCCGACCGGGGCGGTGACCTCTCTCGCCAGGGCCGGCGGTGAGCCGCGCTCGTCTCGTTGAGCACCGAGAGGGCAGGGAGGAGAGGACGCGGCGACGCGAGGGCGAGCGGAAGCGACGACGCGAGGGCGAGCGGAGGCGGTGGGAAGCTGAGCCCTCGTCTCGCTGAGCACCGAGAGGGCAGGGAGGAGAGGACGCGGCGACGCGAGGGCGAGCGGAAGCGACGACGCGAGGGCGAGCGGAGGCGGTGGGAAGCGGAGCCGTGCGTGGGGGCGAAGGAGGAGACGGGGAGGAGCCGCCGGAGTCCACCTCGAGCGGTGCGGCGGCGGCCGGCTGGGCGAAGGAGATGACGGCGGCGTCGAGATGGATCTGGATGGCGGCGGGGCAGGGAGGCGGGCGCGGGTCGACGGGGAGAGAGAAAGGTGAGGCAGGAGGAAGAGGAGAGGGGGCGGCGCGAGTGCGGGAGGAGCAGCGGCTAGGTCTTCTCCACAGGAGCGGCTCCCTTTTATACTCCGATGCGTGAAATGACGAAAATGCCCCCGACGGGGCACCGAATTAACAGGCGGTGGCACGAGCACTATTCATAGCGATTTAAAGGCGACGTGAACGCCTTCGTTCTGCCTACGAACCTAGCGACATTTATATGTTCAATTAATCTGTCTGGTCGTAACAGTAATAGACACACTCGTCGGGTGAACCAGATTGTCGTCACTAGCCACGGCGCACGTCGCACCGCGCGGGGAAGGCGCGGCCACCGAGCATCTCATCCGATCCCCGGGCCATACCTTTGCGTGGGCCCGCAGCCATCGTCGTCACGGCACCAGAGAACCCAGAGAGCCTGAACCATGCACAACACTTCGACTTAAAATGGCATCACATCATTCAGACATTCAGAAAGAAGCATCGCCAAATAAAAACAGCCAAAAGTACTAGCCCAGTTCGCCATTGTTCATCTCTGTACAATTTTCGTCATGCCACTTTCCATCAGATTGTTGTATCGAGCACCTGTGCCGCGTCCCAAGTCTCAGAAAAAACCACGACAGTGACCGCTTTCGAGCAGGTTCTACAACGAAAGTATTGTTCTACTCCCGAGCTCATGTGAGCTCGGGTGAACAGTAAAATCGAAAAAAATGGAAACAAATTCAAAAAATTCTGAATTTTTTTTATCTGAAGCACTGACAAAATGTTTGTTGGCTTGTAAAATTTCATCACAATACGACATTCGTGTAAATCATGGCAAAAAAAAAACAAAATCAGCACTCCAAAATGTTGTTTTCGAACACATTTTGGAGCATCGATTTTGGTTTTTTTGTCATGATTTACACGAATGTCATATGGTGATGAAATTTTATAAGTCAACAAACATTTTGTCAATGTTTCACACAAAAAAAATCAGAATTTTTTGAATTTATTTTCCATTTTTTTCGATTTTACTGTTCACCCCGAGCTCACATGAGCTCGGGAGTAGAGCAGCCGCGTCCGTTTTACAAGCGCTTTTCAGTGTCGTCCTGGGAAGTAGCAACTGGCAAGCAAGCCCCCGTGCCACGGCAACCGGAAATTCCTTGTACCAGTCGCCGTGCGCCTAGCTGCCTGCCTGCCAGTGTCCTGTGCCATGGCTAACTTGCTTGCTTGCAACGGTTACAGATCAAATGATACCTTTCTGTCCTTGCAGTATGTACATCAACGACTCAATC
Organism: Elymus sibiricus; assembly: GCA_039707655.1. Taxonomy (NCBI): domain Eukaryota; kingdom Viridiplantae; phylum Streptophyta; class Magnoliopsida; order Poales; family Poaceae; genus Elymus; species Elymus sibiricus. The sequence continues at coordinate 441,404,184 of CM077667.1, read as the reverse complement.
ATAAGTTAACATATGGCTGCAGGCGGCTGATAATCTGAATTCATTACTATGTGACAAAATTGTTCCAAGAGGAATGTGCTTTCAATCTTTGGGAGTTTCAACTTTCCGACGCATCATTTGAACAATAAACCACTGAAGATATTACCAAATCAACAGTGCCATTTAGAGCTCCTAAGCAAACAAAAGGTCCAGTTGAAAGAAAGATCAAAATATGTGCCAGAGGAAGCACAGAGAGACAAGAAAAGGGTAGCAAAAGATTTCCCATTTTATAATTTCTTATGTGCGAATAAGCAGCAAGATTTCACTTATAATTTCTTATATATACACACGTTTTTTTTTAGAAATATATACACACGATATGCTGGAATAGATAAAGACCATCCAGAAAAGGAATCAAGGAGAATATATATAAAAGATTAACGTTTGAACTTCATGCTGCTGGCACAACATTGCCGGTTGTTTGTCAATTGGATTTTAGAGAAGGTGCTAGTACATAGTGGCGGAGCTTGGTGGGGGCCAACCTGGGCCATGCCCCCCCCCCCCCCCCCCCAGCTTAAAATAAAACAAGTCTATATCATTTTGTATTAGGCCTTTTTTCCACTACAAATCAGTTAAAAATAATTATACTTGCCCCTTCTCGAGCCCATGGCCCCTCCATGGTTTTGGCTCAAGCTCCGCCACTGCTAGTACATGAAGGTTCCAGCAATGGTATGTCTAGTTGGTTCCATAATGTTAGCTAGCTCGGCATGTCAGCTAATGGTGATATGTGTTTCTTCTCCAACTTAAAACTGAAGCGGTCTTTTTATTCTGTTACCATGTGCTCATGTCCTTATGTTGCTACCTGAAAATTGGTGAACCATATTGTGGTATTCTCAAATCTTACATTTTTCTTGTTGGCAAACACGAGATGTTATTATGTTCATGTTAAGTTGTTAATTACAAATGACACAAGTAGGATATATAATAATACTGCAAATACCACAGAGATTTTATTCTCACAAAGTGTACAGAAAATTCATTTATAAAACAAAATGTTCCACATTCTCTACGGATGCGTTTGGTTCACATCTATGTTTTAGGGCATTTTACATACTTGTCCCGGTTGGGCCTGTCTGAGCTAATGCAGGCTAAAAACCAACATCTGCATATAGTTTGGTTGCCTACATTAGGCTTCTTGCATGAGGGGATCAATGAGTTAGCATGTTGTTTGGTTGCCTGCATCGTTGTTGTTAGATAAACAACACGTTGTTTGGTTGCAAACGGCTAAAGATGTGATCACCACTTCTCACTAGTGGTGACCTTGCCACACACACTGAACATTATCTTCTCCTAGCTAGGAAACAAATGGCAGTTTATCTTAGCTACTAGCAAATGACAGTACAAGTTATTAAGAGTCATTATGGCTGAATAGGGGAAGGTTCAACGATGCTATCTAGGTGGAAGTTCATCCTCTTCCTCTTCTGCTCCTGTTGTGCTTCTTCTTCTTCTTCTTCTTCTTCTTCTTCTTCTTCTCTTGTGATGTTGCCTCTCCTTCTCCTTCTTCTTTTTCTTTAGATCCTTGTCTGACCTTTGTTATCCCACATTGTCTGAGCTCACTTTAACCTTTTGTTCTTCCACGCTTCATTGTTAAACGCCTCCACACCATGGGCGGAGCTGATCACCTCATCAGAAGTCACATCTTCCTCCGCCGGCACAAGTTCATTAGTTCCCCATTACAGGATCTAGTTGTGAATGATGCAACATGCAATAACAAGCTTGATCTATGTAGGATAAGGGTGGAAAGGCTTATGATCCAGGATCGAACATATTCTTTAGAGCTCCAAATGCCTCTCAACCATTACTCTAAGGCTGGAGTATCTGAGATTGAAAACAGTTCCTGAGGAGTCCCAGGATAGTTCCTGCCAGAGAACTTGTTCAGATGGTACCTGATTTTCCTAAAGGGTGGAAGAACACTTGGCCAACAAGCATATGCAGCACCTCTTAGGTAGAACTTGCCATCTGGGATGTTGATGCCATCAGGTGTACACATGTTGTCACTAAGAATGTTAGCATCATGTGTTGATCCTTCCCATCCAGCCAACACATATGTAAACTTCGGATCAAAGTCAACATCAGCAAGCACATTCTGACTTGTGTAGTGCTTTCTCCCTCTATATGGTGCAGCTTGTGACCTCGGCACTCTGGCACTGACATGAGTACCATCTATTGCCCCAATGCAGTCCTAAAATGGCATCACAAGATGGTGTTATGGCTACAACAATACAATAACAACATATGAAGGCATTAATAACATATTGTCAGTGCTCACCTTGAAGTATGGATACCATCTTGGGCTAGTGCGAATCTTGGTAGGAGTCCGGTCGGTTGGTGACACAATCATCTCTCCTCCGAGTTCCCCAATAGCATACATCACTTGCTTGAAGTACCTGGAGATGGTCTCCATTGATCTCCTGAAGGTGTTGCGTACTACCCTGAACCTCTGGTTATGACCAACAACATGAAGGAATATGACTACTTACTCTTCAACAGTGGTGTGGATGCTATCTTCTAGCAGCCTCCTACTCCTTAACATTTGCACAAGCCTGGCAAAAGGAGCTCTTTTCATTCGAAGCATCCACAGAGCCTCTGTGTCATTGCAGTTGTAGATGTAGTTCAGATTCACTATCGTCTCCTGATCCCGGATTAACATCGGACCATACCGGATGAGAGGTTTCTCATTCTGACGAACAACTCTCTTATGGACCAACAGGATCCAGGACTGAACTACAGCTATCAGCGATGCTGCCTGAACTAGAAGCTTCGTCTGTTCATCCACAACCTAAGCGACATCCATGATGCGGTTAGCGATGGCGCTATCGATCCTAAACAGTCCTATCGAACGACCTAACAGATAACAGAGGAGGGAAAGGGGGTAGCTTACAAGCTTCGGGGTCGGGGGAGACATGACGAAGACGAGGATGGCTGGACGGAGTTGAAGAAGAAGGGGAGAAGCAGTTGCAGCTGTCGGGGAGTGTTGTTTCCGCTACCGGGGAGTGCTGTTGCCGCCGCCAATACCGCCGCCACCATCGCTGCCACCGGTGCCAATAACAGAGGAGGGCTTGTCTTAGAGCTAGGGGTGAGCAAGTAAATGGGATGGTGAGGGTATATTTCACGCCATCACGCCTCCGTCAATTTACTCCTCCCGTCATCTTCGACCGAATCCCTCCTACACCGCGCCCTATGTCGCGTCTTGCTTTTGCGCCCGACTCAGCATGGCTCGCTGGAAACGGTCGATTTGAGCGTTCCCAGTGAGACAGGCTCTGAGGTGCTTTAGGTTTCGTGCCGATGCGAGCCAGGCCTCCTTGCATGCAATCAAACGGCCCATTTTCATCTCGCGAGAGCTTGGTTGGGCTCTATGCAGCCTACCAAACGCGTCCCAGACGAATGAACTTCAGAAAAAAGCATCAATCGAACTCGACTAATTACATGGTGACAAATTACAATTTCTTACATCACAATCGAATTTAAGGTGACCAGTACTACCACCAAAATAACTGCGGCAGTCATACATCAGACACATCCATCTTCACGTCCATACCCCTCGACACTAAGTAGATCAATCCTCACATAGTGCGACGGACGAACTGGAGTTCGTCGCCATTAACGACTCCGCCGTGTCATGGAGAGGTTGGATGGATAGTCCACATGCCTGCTGCAAGGATAACGCGTCGTCGTGACTCGCGGTCACTGTCGATAAGAGCTCGTGTTGTTCCTCACCATGAGACTACCCATAATGGGAAGTAACATAGAGTAGTAATATGCATATGTTACTAGTCTAAGTTACTACCTTCATAGTGGATAGTAACATAGAGGTGGTAACATAGATGTTTTCATTTATTACTCCATCCGTCCCAAAATAAGTGTCTTAAGCTTAGTACAACTTTATACTACAGCTAGTATAAAGTATAAAGTTGAGACACTTATTTGGGACGGAGGGAGTAGTTTATAGACTCATCTTGTCTTGATATGTGTGATGTTACTCATAGTATTAACTAGCTATGTTACTCAATTTGTCTTTCTCCTCATTAATTAGCTGCCACATCAGCTTTTTCGTATAGGTAGCATCTATGTTACTATCTATGTTACTCCCATTGTGGGTAGTCTGACTAACTGCACCGCGTATCGGACCTTTTGTTGTATAAAACTGCACTACATTTACTTTATAAAATATATCACACACTCGCCGTACAAGGTTGAAGTCTCCCTTGAAACAAATGTGATGTGGGCACTTGCCCCAAAACGAACCAAACATTAATGTGAGAATGCAGTACATAATAATGAAAAAGAAGCGGAAATCCAATTCGGCTCCCGAGAGCACGTGCTCCTGCGCGCGATTTTTTTTTTTACAAATGTCAAAAAAATCCCAACAAAAGTTTCATGTTTTTGTAGTCACATCCAAATGTCACCTGCAAAGATTTAGGCCAAAAGGTTTAACATTTTGGCATGTGTAAAAAAAATCAAATTTGAACACAAAATGTTAGCCTAAAATGTCATCCAAATTTGTTTTTTTCACCAACGAAAAACTATTGCTCTGTTTTGCATGAAAATTGTCAAGCATGCTTGTGCACTAATACGAACATCCACAAAAAAATTCAGAATTTTTCGAAAACATTTTACGACATTTTTTGTGGTACTGTTCATCCGGGAGCAAATGCTCCCGGGAGCCAAAACGCCCCTCCCGGGAGCAAATGCTTCCAAGAAGAAGAGATTGCTGTGAAATGCAAGTTTTTTTGTCCTCCGGCAGTAGATCCCATGAAGGGTTTATAACAGGGAAACCTATTTTGGTAACACTCAGAGAAAGATCCAGGGGAATCAGCTCAAAATCGATTTTTAAAAGGTCAAATCATCAACAGTGAGAGTGTGTATAGGACAGCTAAACCAAAAAAATAGGTACAAATGCAAGCAATAGAAAACATTATTTTGAAACAAAAGAAAATATTTGCCATTTCATTGATTAAGAGAGAAGTTTAGAACAGAACCGCAAAGCGGGGGAGATAAAACTACCCACGCGGCATTACAAAATACTCAAGTGCTTGGCGCTTGGCACCAACCCGAAGAGAGGTGTCCTCTTTGATATTAGAAATAATGACCATTGTCGGGCAGGAGTTTTACTGAAGACCATAGCATTGCGTTCCGATCAAATCTCCCCTGAACATCAAAACTACATATTTGTGTATTTTGTATCTTAAGGATCATACGCACACTTGTTAGCAAAATTTTATTAGTCTTGAAATTTGACGATTTATTCTAAATTTTGCAGTTTGTTGATTTCTTTGTTTACTTTTACAGTTGGCCAGTTTGACCCCGCCTAATTCCGCATCAATCCGACGGTTGTTTGCCTTTCGCCGCCTCGTGAAATCTCAGCATGTTTGGTCCATTTACGGTACCAGATTATAGATGTTCGACTATATGTGGTGCTGTTGTTTTTTCGAAAAGGAGCATTTTATTACTTAAAATATTTAAGTATTACACCCGGCCTCTGCATAACTAAGATGCACACAACCAAAAAATGTGTTCTCGCACAAAACGATAAATAAAAAGGCAAAATACAAATAAAGATCTGGAGTCCGTATAACGCCTACAACGTAGGGGGCCCAATCCTAAGATCATGCTGCCACCCATGTGGGGTAAAAGTATCCCTCGCCGTAGCCTCCAATCGTGTACACACCTCCGTAAATAGGTCTCGATTCTCCACACATTGTAGAGAGGACCATAAACGAAGAGTCCCGGTACATCTGTAGACAACCTGCATAAGAGAAGTACCTTTATCATTAAAAACCTTATCATTTCTACATAGCCAAAGCGACCAAATAACGGCAAGTGCTCCCACCCTAATAAGAGTTCTAGACCTGTGATCAATCCCATGTAACCAGTTGCCAAAAATATTAGCAACACTACAAGGAGGATACAAGCCAGAAGCTATTTGGATGACCGACCATATAAAACGAGCCAATTTGCATTGAAAGAATAAATGTTTTATTGTCTCATCATGGTGACAAAATACACATTGCGGACTTCCATGCCAATTCCTCTTAATAAGGTTATCTTTGGTAAGAATGACCCCGCGACGAAGATACCATGCAAAGATTTTATTCTTAAGAGGTATCTTCATTTTCCAGATCTTCTTATTATTATCAACAGGCACATCAGACTGGATTAACGCTCTATACATGGACTCCACTGAGAAAAGTCCATTCCCATGAAGGTTCCATCGGGATACATCGGACCCTTGTGACAATTGCACCATGGACAACCGCTGGAGTAGGATGTTCCATGATTGGAGTTTGGGTCCAATTAAATCCCTTGCGAACGTCACATTTGGCGGAAAAGATTCCAATACCGTGGCGATAGTATCACCCTTGTGACGAACAATGTTGTATAGAGCCGGATATTGTTCCCGGAGTGTGGCATTTCCTAGCCACCTATCCTCCCAGAATCTAATTTCCGAGCCGTCCTTAATTGAGAAGGATCCATAGCGGAAGAAATATTTCTTCGTAGCCATTAACCCCGCCCAAAAGTGAGAATCCCCAGGCTTCCAATTGTGACACCCTGGGTTTTGCTACAGTGATGATTGTAATTAAGCTACAGTAATGGCCAAGTGATTAAGCTAATCTTTTGCTAAACAGTGCTTGATCACCTTTGATTCAAATATCATTTAAAACTCCACTTTGAAATCAAATTCAATTGGCAAGTGAAATTTGAAGTTGCTCAAATATTTCTGCAAAAATGTTCATCATTTAGCAAAAATTCCCTAACTATTATTTGTTAGGGAAAACAACATACCATCAAGCTAAGGTGGGCCATAGCAATTTAAAACAGTGCAAAGGAGGCATTTTAAATGCTCTTCCATTTGTAGAAAAATTCAAATAAAGTCAATTGGGCCCCAGACTTTTTCTGTCACTGCCATATATTGCAACATAATTGTTGGGCCAATTCCCACATTTTTGCAAAATGAAATGGTGGCTCAAATAATTGTTTTGCTCTCTGGAGAAAAGAAAACAGAAAAGAAACAAAAGAAGAAGGGCAGAAGGCCACTTACCTGTCGCAGCCCGAGCCGGCCCAGCCCACTTACCAGTTCGTCCACCTGCTCCCGCCTCGCTGTCGTCGCCGGCGTGGCTAGACGCGCGCGGCTCCGGCCGTTGGCCGCCACGGCACCGGAGCGGTTGGGGCGAGGGGATAAGGGCGCCCTGGGCCTTCTCCCCTGGACGCCTCCTCCATTCGCCGCCCTCTCCTCCCACGCTCGCGCCCGCTCCCTCCTTCCTCTCTATTCGGGCGCAACCGACGCCGCACGCCGGCCAAATCCGTGGCCACCGGCGTCCGTTCGCGTCTCCGCCATGCCCGTCATCTCCGCCTCGCTCGGCTACGTCGCCTGCGCGCCACCGCCCGAGCTCTACGCCACTACAGCGGGCGAATCGAGCTCTTCCCCAACCTCGGTCGCCGCCGTTCGCCGCCGTCGATCCGCTGCACTGCTGCTCCTAACCTGCCGCCGGCCTGTCGTGTACCGCTAGGTGAGCCTCATCGCGAATCCCCTCCGTCTCCTCTCCATTTTGCCGTGCCTGGCACCACTCGCCGTCGACGCCCGAACCCAGCTCCGCCGCGGTGCTCGTCGCCGTCGCTTCCGTCGGTGGCAAGCTCAGCCGAGCTCGTAGCCGTGCTCTGCACGTCCGGGCGGTTCCAACGCGACCAGTCACTCGCCCTGTCGTGCCCTGCGTCGCCGGGTCCGCCAACAGCCGAACTTCGGCGCCGCCCGCGAGCTCACCGTCGACGACTCCGGTCGACTCCGGCGACGAGACCATTCCCATTCGACGCGGCGTGCTCCTCCCGTTCGAACGCAAGTTAAGTCACGCGAAATGGCCCCCTGTAGAGCAAATCCGAGCCTCGCCGGTGAAGAACCACCGCGGGAGGCTCGCCGGAGCTTCTCCGGCGCCGCGCGCCGACGTGGCCGACCTGGGGCCACCCCCAGGGTCACTGCCAGCGGGGCCAGGGGCCCCCGTTGACTGGTTTGACCAGTCAACGTGCTGACTGGGCACCCCTGTGCCACTGACAGGCGGCCCCCACCCCTGTTAAACGTTTAAAAAATAAATAATAAAACAATTAATTAATCATTTAATTAATTAGCTAACTAATTAGTCACTGACTAGTGGGGTCCACTCACTAATTAGTCTGTTAGTTTAAATCTAAACACTGTCAAACCCGCTGTGGCTTACAGGTGGGTCCCACCTGTGAGGTTTGACTCTGGTCAGCCGCAGTTGACTGCTGACATCATTCCTACGTCATGCTGACGTCACCTAACATTGTTCTGGATAATGTGGGATTTAAATAAATAGAATAATTCCAGAAAATGATTAAATCTTTGAAAAATCATAGAAAATAATCTGTAGCTCAGATGAAAAAACTTTATACATGAAAGTTGATCAGAAAAATCTCACAAATCCAAATATGCCATCCATTCATCTGTCACATGCTCCTAGCATGATGAACATGGAACTTTCCCCTCCGGATCGTCTGTCCGATAAATCCAAAGACCCGGGAAATATCGTCAGATATTATTCCGATCTGTCTGCGACGTATAATACTGCGTTAGTGCATGCCTAGCCCTGCATATTGCCATGTCATGCATCGTGATGCATTTTTCTGCTTTATATTTATTGTTTCTTCCCCCTCTTCTCTCCGGTAGACCCCGAGACCGACGGTGCTGCCGGGTACGACTACACCGTTGACGATCAGCCTTTTGCAGCAGAGCAGCAAGGCAAGCAACCCCCCTTGAGCATTCCGATATCACCTATTCCTTTCCCTCTTATTCTTGCATTAGATTTTTGCTACTGTATTAGTTAGCTCCTATTCTGATGCATAGCCTGTTTTTGATAAACTGCTACTATACTTGCAATCATGTCAACTGCTTAGTATAGGTTGATCAGTGAATCCCCAGTGGCCCTTAGTCCTAGTTGCCCCTGCTTCTTCATCGACGACTCGACGACCCGAAGACTCGAAGACTCGGTCAACCGACCGACAAGCCAGGCCCCTCACATCACCGCACACCCCTTAGTGTATGACTCTGCAGCGCTACTATCGAGTACCGGGGGTGACACCTCGTGAAGTACTCATGATGCTAGCTCTGTAGTGCAGCTAGTCGGTCGTGGTTATTGAGGGTGAATCCTCCTTCACCACTCCCGACGATGACTCTGTCGTGCAACCCCTCAAGTGTGAGACCCTCGAGGGTGATTCCTCTAAGTCCACCTTGATGGTTTCATCGAGCGGGGACCATTGAGGGTGATTCCTCAGTTCCCGCCTCGATGATTTATACACACAGTTATGATGACCGGGTTACTGAAACATGTTGGTGATGGGTCGGCCCTGAGGGGTACCCGCGTGTTGATGATGATGAGGCGTGGACTAGCGAGAGAGGCCTTTGCCACACATCCTCGAGACGGGGCGACGGACCGCACTTTATGGGTCGCGCTTTCCCTGCATTAATAAAATGCTAATGGGTTGGGTATTTGATCTGAGTTGGGTCGTTGGCCTTTTTACGCACCAAACCATCGCGTGGGAGAAGTTATGGGTACTCAGCGTCGTTGTATCAGCCGAAGCTCTTCGGACGTCAGCAATGGAGCGGCGCGCGCCGGATTGGACTGGACGGTGCAGCTCCTGGACTGGAGTGTACTAGGTCTGTTTCCGGCCGCCCACGCATCGTGCAGGAGCGTAAGGGCAAGTGGGCCCACGAACCTGCGCGCTTAGGATTTAGACCGGCGGGCTGGCCTCTTCGTTGAGCCTAGGTGGGGCGACGACGTGTTGCTATCCCGAGGCCGGGCATGACCCAGGAAAGTGTGTCCGGCCGGAGGTGATCAGGCGTGTTGGAGATGCGGTGCACCCCTGCAGGGATGAATAATCTATTCGAATAGCCGTGTCCACGGTAACAGGACGACTTGGAGTTGTACCTTGACCTTATACAACTATAACTGAGATTTAAATTTGAAATGAATTGTGGCTCCGAGATTGCTTCCTCGCAGGGAGTCGGGGAAGGATCTCTGGGCGTGGTTACTTAATAAAATTGCTATAATAATATGACTACATATTGTTATGCCAGTCTACTCTCTTCTAATGCTGCAAGATGTTGAAGATGCTAGTCTTCGATAGGACTAGGCCTTCCCCCCCTATTCTTGCTTTCTGCAGTCAGCCCAGATATAACCCCTTCATTGATACTGATGCATACTTAGCATAGTTCTGATGTCAGTCTTGCGAGTACTTTGGATGAGTACTCACCGCTGCTTTGCCTTCTCTTTTCCCCTCGATACGATGCTGCGTTCAGACGATGGAGCCCAGGAGATGGAGTACGCCGGAGACGACTACTACACCACCGCTGGAGCCTACTACTACGTGGAGAACGCCGACGCTCAGGAGTAGTTAGGAGGTTCCCAGGCAGGAGGCCTCGCCTCTTTCGATCCGCTGCTTATGTTTGTGCTAGCCTTCTTAAGGCAAAACTTGTTTAACTTATGTCTGTACTCAGATATTATTTGCTTCCGCTGACTCGTGATTATCGAGCGTTGTATTCGAGCCCTCGAGGCCCCTAGCTTGTAATATGAAGCTGTAAGACTTTAATTTGTGTCTAGTGTTGTGTTGTGATATCAATCAGTGAGTCCCTAATCTTGGTCGTACGCATTGCGTGATTGATTAGCGTACGGTCGAGAATGGGGGCGTCACAAGTTGGTATCAGAGCCGACTGCCTGTAGGTAGCCCCCTTTCCAACTCCTTGGCCGAAGTTGAGTCTAGTCATTGAAAAACTTTTACTAACATAGTTGTGTGGCTTACGGGCCCACATCTCAATCGGGTGGTATTAGGATCTTTTATTCCTCAGCTATACTCTGGGTTCTGATCCCTCTTCTCTTTCGGGTTAAAGATTTTATTAACTCTAACTCTAGGTTCTCGTAACTACTTCCCCCGGAGAGCCCCTCATTTCAGACGATGGCTCGATTCATCAGAAGACTTCGAAGGTACTCTCCGATGTTCTCCCGAGAACTTGTGCTCATCGCCTTTGCGATTTCCTTCCTCCGTCAACCCCTATGGATGATTACATACAATTGTCGCTCATACTTTCATATCCAGTTGCTCTTGTTATTACAAGGTGCATCGAATTATCTTACCGGAGATTAGTTCTTCCTCGGTTGATCATGTGTTTCACAGAGTTCTTTGAAACGCTATTCGATCTTCCGTGATCCTCTGTAGCCTTTTGCTCTTGACCTTTCTCACCTGCTTGCATTATGGTTAATTCCATGTGTCTAGCAATTTTAAGTAAATCCTTTGTGGTTTTCATTTGATTTTATTGATTCAACCTGTGTGTGAATGCACGCAGTCATCAGTTGTTTATCATAAATTATCCGTCCGGCTCAGACATCTTTCCAAACCTGAGTTGGTTCTCGACAAATCAACTTTGACTGAATATCCATCTAAGTCCATTCAACTTACTTGTATTTGATCGGAGCATCTAATTTTGATACACCAACCTGGAAATCATAATTCCTTTGGTATTTAAGTATCTATATCATTCAGATAAACTCTAATCTGATGCCTTGCTTTCTTTCTTCCACTGATTGAGTTCCAATACTCATATCAGAACCCTTTGTGGGATGCCAAACCATTGTTGGGTTATTGTACGATAGCATCCTTCACATTCAAAATCCTTGTGAGTTCTTCCCCTGATACATGATGCCATTGGTAAATTGTGTCTTCTCCCTCTGGTAAGTCGTATCCTATGCTTTTGTCAGCCATGCTCTATTGTCGAGCATGTGTTAATTACTCTTGAAGCTTGTGGTTATATGCTCCTAAGATGTCCCGATGGGTTGAACCTATGCCTTCCTTAATCCATGTGAACCCGACAGTTTTCACGAGTCTTACTATCCTGGTGTTTTGCCAGGTAATCTTTCGAAAATACAACTTTATCAAAGGCGAGGAGTAAATGGAAGGTGATGCATTGATGAAGTGGGAGTCGACCTTGAACCTTGTGTTCATGCCCATGGAAATGATGTTGATCTTATCATAGGAGCTTCTCGTAACAATAATCTTTCTCTTTGTTTGATTTGATCTTGTATCTGTGATTTTGATACTTTACAACCGTGGTTCCGACCATGACTGTTCTTTTTTTTATCCCATTTTTAGACCAGTTTAAGCACTTGTCTTCTGCGGATCAATACATCGGTCCAAGCTTTAATTCTGATCTACATCCGAGTATTACCCCTGGTATCTCGAGAAAATCATGGAGCTACATAGCTTCTTATAAGCTCCTCATCAGCTATGTTTTCCTCCACTGATTCCAGTTTCCTCGTGTTCTGAGTTGTTGGACACTCAAGGACACCGATAATTGAATCGAGTCCGCATTGCGATTCAACAACTCTTAGTAATCTTCTTTGCTTATGAGTTTGTGCTCGATCATGTCTTTCCAAGCTGTTTGGCTACATCATCATCGTCATGCTAAGGCTTGACCATGCTATTTATATCCTTCATCCCCGGAACACAATTCCAACAGTGCTCTACGCTTACATCGAGTTTTCAACGTCATGTTGGTTGTCTTGAAGGGCAATTTCGATGCTGAGCTAGCACTCCAATCTGTGGTTCCGACTACTTGTTGCTTCACCGTTTTCTTGCTTGATGTCGTCGCTGATCGATTACATATTCAAGAGACTTCTCGGCAAATGTGTCGTGATCCTCATCAGCATTCTGGGTTCTTCCAGGATATCAATTAAATTCATGATGAGAGTAGCATCCTTGTCCGTGGTAATTGGTGTTGTCGTTGGCGACATCCTTGCCATCACCTTTCATTTCTTTGTTCCCGTGTTGTTTTTAACCGGAATACTGACAAATGGAATGTGATGTGTAAATTCAATACTTATGGCATACCAACTCTATCACCTTGGAGTTAGCGAACAATAAATCCATTCTTAGTGTATTGGCTGTTGAGTCAGCACTCTAACATTGGTCGTGCTACTTAGTCTGGATTTCGGGTGCACCTATCGATTAATGTTTAGTTGTGGATGTTTCCTTCGGACATACCTCATTATGTCATCTGGTTTTGTTCACTCAATCGTGGAGATCCTTCTTTGTGGGAATCTCGACGAATTGTTGCTGAGCCCGTCAGCCACATCCTCTTCTTCCTCGTGGTTCATGATGAACATTGAAGCTAGTGTTGGAAACCTTGAAAGCATTATCTTTGTGCCTAGTTCATGAAGAATATGTTTGATAAGAGAAGTGTTTTTCTATAAGTTCACGTGCATTTTTGCCACCGTGCTTATGGGAAAATTTTGTCTCGCTTCCTCTGGAATCGTTCCAATTCATTCAGGCATGTGCGAAGTATTCTATGGTTTGATAGAATTGCTACCTGCACTCCGTATGTAATTCCTAGCACGCCAGGCCACTGATTGATTTGATTTGTCCTAGTCCAGACTTACACATGGGACTTTGATATCCTCTATGATGGTCCCCAATCAGAACTTGATTGCCCTCCACTCTAGAAACTTCCATGTGGGCACGAATGTCTTGACCTTGTGTTCAGATGTCTTGTAGTCTGGCTAATGATTCAAGTCTTGCTTCTGTCGTCCATTCCGAGATTCTTGCAACATCATCTCATAGGTCTGTGTTGCATCCTTTTCTCCTCAGGCCTTCTTTGTCTGAAGTATCCTGACACCAACCAGGTCTGAATCTCGGACATATATGATGGTTGGAACATTATCAAGAATTATAACTTTGTTCTTTATTACTCGGTAAGGTGATGTTGTAGCTAGCACACCTGGCCGGATGACCTATTGTTATAATGCTTTAATCGGCAAGGATTGCCATTCTTCCATGGGGGAATTGTAAGACTTAATTTATAAGTTGTTCCTACTGGATCCTTTGTGTATCCAAACTCCATTCTTTACTCAAAAACACCATATCATTGCTATCCCGAAGCATGGATGTGGTATATCGATCATCAAAAGGAATAATGTAAGCTCAATGCTAATTGTTTCTTGATCAATTATTCAAACCCCATTGTATGGGCATGTCATGGATTTTCCTCGCCCCTTTTTCCTAAATGGTTATCTACTTGCTAAATTCTGTCATGTATATCATGCTCTGTTTTTCCTTGGGAAAGATATACTCCTAAAACTTGAGTATAACCACATTTTCCTTTCCATTGGTCTGTTTACTGTGATGAACGCATTTTCCTTTCCATTGGTCTGGTTGATCTAATAATCACCTTTTCCTTTCCATTGGTCTGTTTGACTTTTCCTGAGATTATATGTTCTAAGCAGTAATTCTCTGCTTAGGTAAACACCTCGGTGAACAAGTCCGTCAGCAAGATCCTGTTACTATTGTTGATAACATTCCAGTAACCGCCGGTGGACGAGAACTTTGCCTATTGGTCCGCCTCGTTTCTACGAGCAGGAAAATAGTTCTATTCGTCCCCCACCCTTGGTACCGACGTTGTTGCCAACATATCTGACCAGCTATCCTCTGACACGTCTTCTTTCATGACCGTGCAAGTTGTCACCGCTCTTCCTGCGCGTAACCACATGGTCGGCCCATAACCCTCAGTTCCACAGGACCGAAACCTGACTCTCCTGTACATCTTTGATTCCAAAGTATCCTTTGCACTTGGCTTCGTTTGTAATTCCCGAGTCACCGTCCAAGGGATGATCTATCCTTTTATCAGACGCGATATTTATTCTCGTTGCTCTGAACCCCCCCTTTTTCACCTTCTGTTTGGGCATCGAATGATTGCCTATCCGTTTGAAACTTTACACCATCGCATTTTGCTCTTAGTGATTCCTCGAGTCTTAACTTGAGAAATAAATCTTGTGTTCCTCCCTGAGTTCGCCGTCAGATGCCCAGCTTTGTTTAGATTCGTTCTTCTAGAGTTTTCCCTCTAATCTCATTCGTAGGACGATCAAGATCCCGAAGAAAGGATGACGACTTCATCATGATGACCTGAAGCAGGAACATGAATATATCAACGAAAGGGATCAACTTCTTCAAGGAGAACAACAAAGACCAGAAGATCCGTTAGAACTTCGTAACCAGAACTTTTTCCCTTACCCTACCTCTTAATTCTCGGGACGAGAATTCTTGTTAGTAGGGGAGAATTGTGACACCCTGGGTTTTGCTACAGTGATGATTGTAATTAAGCTACAGTAATGGCCAAGTGATTAAGCTAATCTTTTGCTAAACAGTGCTTGATCACCTTTGATTCAAATATCATTTAAAACTCCACTTTGAAATCAAATTCAATTGGCAAGTGAAATTTGAAGTTGCTCAAATATTTCTGCAAAAATGTTCATCATTTAGCAAAAATTCCCTAACTATTATTTGTTAGGGAAAACAACATACCATCAAGCTAAGGTGGGCCATAGCAATTTAAAACAGTGCAAAGGAGGCATTTTAAATGCTCTTCCATTTGTAGAAAAATTCAAATAAAGTCAATTGGGCCCCAGACTTTTTCTGTCACTGCCATATATTGCAACATAATTGTTGGGCCAATTCCCACATTTTTGCAAAATGAAATGGTGGCTCAAATAATTGTTTTGCTCTCTGGAGAAAAGAAAACAGAAAAGAAACAAAAGAAAAAGGGCAGAAGGCCACTTACCTGTCGCAGCCCGAGCCGGCCCAGCCCACTTACCGGTTCGTCCACCTGCTCCCGCCTCGCTGTCGTCGCCGGCGTGGCTAGACGCGCGCGGCTCCGGCCGTTGGCCGCCACGGCACCGGAGCGGTTGGGGCGAGGGGATAAGGGCGCCCCGGGCCTTCTCCCCTGGACGCCTCCTCCATTCGCCGCCCTCTCCTCCCACGCTCGCGCCCGCTCCCTCCTTCCTCTCTATTCGGGCGCAACCGACGCCGCACGCCGGCCAAATCCGTGGCCACCGGCGTCCGTTCGCGTCTCCGCCATGCCCGTCATCTCCGCCTCGCTCAGCTACGTCGCCTGCGCGCCACCGCCCGAGCTCTACGCCACTACAGCGGGCGAATCGAGCTCTTCCCCAACCTCGGTCGCCGCCGTTCGCCGCCGTCGATCCGCTGCACTGCTGCTCCTAAGCTGCCGCCGGCCTGTCGTGTACCGCTAGGTGAGCCTCACCGCGAATCCCCTCCGTCTCCTCTCCATTTTGCCGTGCCTGGCACCACTCGCCGTCGACGCCCGAACCCAGCTCCGCCGCGGTGCTCGTCGCCGTCGCTTCCGTCGGTGGCAAGCTCAGCCGAGCTCGTAGCCGTGCTCTGCACGTCCGGGCGGTTCCAACGCGACCAGTCACTCGCCCTGCCGTGCCCTGCGTCGCCGGGTCCGCCAACGGCCGAACTTCGGCGCCGCCCGCGAGCTCACTGTCGACGACTCCGGTCGACTCCGGCGACGAGACCATTCCCATTCGACGCGGCGTGCTCCTCCCGTTCGAACGCAAGTTAAGTCACGCGAAATGGCCCCCTGTAGAGCAAATCCGAGCCTCGCCGGTGAAGAACCACCGCGGGAGGCTCGCCGGAGCTTCTCCGGCGCCGCGCGCCGACGTGGCCGACCTGGGGCCACCCCCAGGGTCACTGCCAGCGGGCCCAGGGGCCCCCGTTGACTGGTTTGACCAGTCAACGTGCTGACTGGGCACCCCTGTGCCACTGACAGGCGGCCCCCACCCCTGTTAAACGTTTAAAAAACAAATAATAAAACAATTAATTAATCATTTAATTAATTAGCTAACTAATTAGTCACTGACTAGTGGGGTCCACTCACTAATTAGTCTGTTAGTTTAAATCTAAACACTGTCAAACCCGCTGTGGCTGACAGGTGGGTCCCACCTGTGAGGTTTGACTCTGGTCAGCTGCAGTTGACTGCTGACATCATTCCTACGTCATGCTGACGTCACCTAACACTGTTCTGGATAATGTGGGATTTAAATAAATAGAATAATTCCAGAAAATGATTAAATCTTTGAAAAATCATAGAAAATAATCTGTAGCTCAGATGAAAAAACTTTATACATGAAAGTTGATCAGAAAAATCCCACAAATCCAAATATGCCATCCATTCATCTGTCACATGCTCCTAGCATGATGAACATGGAACTTTCCCCTCCGGATCGTCTGTCCGATAAATCCAAAGACCCGGGAAATATCGTCAGATATTATTTCGATCCGTCTGCGACGTATAATACTGCGTTAGTGCATGCCTAGCCCTGCATATTGCCATGTCATGCATCGTGATGCATTTGTCTGCTTTATATTTATTGTTTCTTCCCCCTCTTCTCTCCGGTAGACCCCGAGACCGACGGTGCTGCCGGGTACGACTACACCGTTGACGATCAGCCTTTTGCAGCAGAGCAGCAAGGCAAGCAACCCCCTTGAGCATTCCGATATCGTCTATTCCTTTCCCTCTTATTTTTGCATTAGATTTTTGCTACTGTATTAGTTAGCTCCTATTCTGATGCATAGCCTGTTTTTGATAAACTGCTACTATACTTGCAATCATGTCAACTGCTTAGTATAGGTTGATCAGTGAATCCCCAGTGGCCCTTAGTCCCAGTTGCCCCTGCTTCTTCATCGACGACTCGACGACCCGAAGACTCGAAGACTCGGTAAACCGACCGACAAGCCAGGCCCCTCACATCACCGCACACCCCTTAGTGTATGACTCTGCAGCGCTACTATCGAGTACCGGGGGTGACACCTCGTGAAGTACTCATGATGCTAGCTCTGTAGTGCAGCTAGTCGGTCGTGGTTATTGAGGGTGATTCCTCCTTCACCACTCCCGACGATGACTCTGTCGTGCAACCCCTCAAGTGTGAGACCCTCGAGGGTGATTCCTCTAAGTCCACCTTGACGGTTTCATCGAGCGGAGACCATTGAGGGTGATTCCTCAGTTCCCGCCTCGATGATTTATACACACAGTTATGATGACCGGGTTACGGAAACATGTTGGTGATGGGTCGGCCCTGAGGGGTACCCGCGTGTTGATGATGATGAGGCGTGGACTGGCGAGAGAGGCCTTTGCCACACATCCTCGAGACGGGGCGACGGACCGCACTTTATGGGTCGTGCTTTCCCCGCATTAATAAAATGCTAATGGGTTGGGTATTTGATCTGAGTTGGGTCGTTGGCCTTTTTACGCACCAAACCATCGCGTGGGAGAAGTTATGGGTACTCAGCGTCGTTGTATCAGCCGAAGCTCTTCGGACGTCAGCAATGGAGCGGCGCGCGCCGGATTGGACTGGACAGTGCAGCTCCTGGACTGGAGTGTACTAGGTCTGTTTCCGGCTGCCCACGCATCGTGCAGGAGCGCAAGGGTAAGTGGGCCCACGAACCTGCGCGCTTAGGATTTAGACCGGCGGGCTGGCCTCTTCGTTGAGCCTAGGTGGGGCGACGACGTGCTGCTATCCCGAGGCCGGGCATGACCCAGGAAAGTGTGTCCGGCCGGAGGTGATCAGGCGTGTTGGAGATGCGGTGCACCCCTGCAGGGATGAATAATCTATTCGAATAGCCGTGTGCACGGTAACAGGACGACTTGGAGTTGTACCTTGACCTTATACAACTATAACTGAGATTTAAATTTGAAATGAATTGTGGCTCCGAGATTGCTTCCTCGCAGGGAGTCGGGGAAGGATCTCTGGGCGTGGTTACTTAATAAAATTGCTACAATAATATGACTACATATTGTTATGCCAGTCTACTCTCTTCTAATGCTGCAAGATGTTGAAGATGCTAGTCTTCGATAGGACTAGGCCTTCCCCCCTATTCTTGCTTTCTGCAGTCAGCCCAGATATAACCCCTTCATTGATACTGATGCATACTTAGCATAGTTCTGATGTCAGTCTTGCGAGTACTTTGGATGAGTACTCACCGCTACTTTGCCTTCTCTTTTCCCCTCAATACGATGCCGCGTTCAGACGATGGAGCCCAGGAGATGGAGTACGCCGGAGACGACTACTACACCACCGCTGGAGCCTACTACTACGTGGAGAACGCCGATGCTCAGGAGTAGTTAGGAGGTTCCCAGGCAGGAGGCCTCGCCTCTTTCGATCCGCTGCTTATGTTTGTGCTAGCCTTCTTAAGGCAAAACTTGTTTAACTTATGTCTGTACTCAGATATTATTTGCTTCCGCTGACTCGTGCTTGTCGAGCGTTGTATTCGAGCCCTCGAGGCCCCTGGCTTGTAATATGAAGCTGTAAAACTTTAATTTGTGTCTAGTGTTGTGTTGTGATATCAATCAGTGAGTCCCTAATCTAGGTCGTACGCATTGCGCGATTGATTAGCGTACGGTCGAGAATGGGGGCGTCACACCAATATACTTGGGATAATGCCTTGGTACCCACATATTTTCTCCGGAGGAGGGTTAGTTTTGTTTGTGGAGGTAGTGTTGCCATTAAGGTCAATGATGACGTTGGCCACTATTTCCAAACAAAGAAGGGGTTGCGACAAGGTGACTCGATATCACCCATGCTATTCAACATAGTGGCGGATATGCTAGCGGTTATGATTGAGCGTGCCAAGGTTGATGGCCAAATTGATGGGGTAGTAAGTAATCTAGTTGATGGTGGTCTCTCTATACTTTAATACGCCGACGATACGATTCTCTTCATGGATCATGACCTTGAGAAAGCGAGAAATCTGAAATTAATTTTATCAGCATTCGAGCAACTCTTGGGTCTTAAGATCAATTTTCATAAAAGTGAATTGTTTTGTTTTGGCGAGGCTCGGGACGAGGCTCACCTGTATGCCGACCTGTTCGGATGTGGGTTGGGCCAGTTTCCAATCACTTATTTGGGGATACCGATACATTATCGGAGCCTCACAAATACTGAATGGAAACACGTCGAGGAGAGACTACAAAAAAGACTCAGCAGTTGGAAAGGTAAACTGTTGTCTCTGGACGGAAGATTGGTCCTCATAAATTCAGTACTAAGTAATATGGTACTATATATGATTTCCTTTTTCCAGTTGCCGAAAGGAATTTTACATAGATTGGATTATTTTCGATCAAGATTCTTTTGGCAAGGAGATAGCGAGAGAAAGAAATATCGACTGGCTAAATGGAGTGTGGTTTGCCGACCCAAAGACCAAGGCGGGTTGGGCATTCATGACCTTGAGGTTAAGAATAGGGCCCTCCTCGGCAAATGGTTGTTTAAGTTACTAAGAGAAGACGGTGTGGTGATGTTGTTACCTGAACCCAATGAGATCATCAAGGCATTTCACTTGTCGATAGGGAGGCGTCAGTGGTGAATCCGGTAATCTTTTTTTCCGAAGCGGACGCAAAAGCTTTGTGTTCGGCAATCCGGCTCGACAATGTGCGAGTGCATGTGTGCTCACGCATCAGACCGTGCTTAAAAATAACGGTTTTGCTAGATCACATCTAGATGTGACATAAGTATTGCACATCTAAGTTTTATGTCATTGATTTCATACGAAGATTCGTGTAACTATTTCTTTTTTAATTTTAGTTTGTTTTTTATGCTTGATGGAATCATTTAGACGTGCAATAACTATATTGCATCTAGATGTGTCCTAGACACATCCTAAAAATAAGCACTCCAAATCATGAACTGAATTCTGATAATCGTGGTCGCTGATCACCTGATCTGTGTGGTCGTGACAATAACAGAGTAACAGACACAGCCGGCGGGGAAGCCACGGTCGCGGGGAGCGACGACCGAGCATCTCTGTCTTGCGTGGTCCTGCAGGCATCGTCCTCTTCACAGCACCACCAGAGAGAACCTGAACCCATTTAAAACGACATCACGTCATCATTCAGAAAGAAGCTTCGCCGGAGAAAACAACCAAAAGAAGCTCCGCTCCCGTCGTTCATCTCTGCCCAAATTTTCCATGCCACTTTCCATCAGATTGTTTTGTCGAGCTCGAACACCTGTGCCGCGTCCCAAGCCTGAAAAAACTCACGACAGAGACCACTTTCGACCAGGTTTTACAAGCGCTTTTGAGCATCGTCCTTGGAAGTAGCAACTGGCAAGCAAGCAAGCCCCCGTGCCACGGCAACCGGAAATTCCTTGTGCCAGTCGCCGTGCGCCTGGCTGCCTGCCTGCCAGTGTCCTCTGCCATGGCGGGCTAAGTTGCTTGCTTGCAAGGGTCACAGATCAAATGATACCTTCCTTGCCCCCTTTCCCTCCAAAATTCTCCCCCCGTCCTCTTCTCCTTCTCCCGGCAGCCTCTGCGCCTGCCACAGCCGGTGGTGCGCCATGGCTACGTTGCTTGCCCCGGTTACTTAACCCCGGCCCGCCCCCACTCTGCAGTGCCCTGCCGCGTCGAGCTGAGCCATTGCTGCCGATCGCTGCTTCCAGGCTTGTGGCTAGCTAGCTGGTGGTTCTTGTTCTCCTGTTGCCGGTCCCATGAGCAAGAAGCCGGTGGAGGCGGGCGGCGAGCGGCCGCCGAGCCGTGGCCGCGCGGCGTCGCGGTCGGTTCGCCACCACGGTGCCAGCGCGCAGAGGGAGGCGCAGGAGGCGGCGGCAGCGGCTGCGGCGGTGGCCGCCGCGCTGCGTGACGATGCCGCGGTGAGCAGCAGGGCGGCGATGGCGGCTCGCCCCAGGCGCGGGCCCAACGAGTACGTCTCCTACCGCCAGCCCGGCACGAGCGAGGCGTCGATGCATCATCATCCTGGCGACGAGCGCTTCCCCGGCGGGCCGAGCCACGGCGAAATCCAGGAGGTCGACGCGCCGGCGCAGCCGCCCGGCGGCGGCAGGCCCTACTACATGGCGCCGTGGCAGAGGCGGGGCCGGCCGCCGCCGGAGTCGCTGCCGCCTGTGGCGGTCGACGAGCCGCGGTACCGCTACGAGCGCGTCCCGGGCGAGCAGAGGATGAGGATGCCGGGGCCGGCCATGGCGCCGCGGATGGGCCCGCGCCCGGCCGGCAACGGCGGCTTCAGGGCGAACACCACGAGGGTCGAGCGCGTCACCACGATCAAGGACGACGGCGAAGCGCCTTACCCGGCGGGCGCGCCGGTGTCGGGCCACGGGAGCCCGCAGCACCAGCACCATGATCACCAGGGGTCGACGTCGCACACGCCGCCAGGACGTCCCCGCTGGACGCCGGGGAGGAGGACCCCGACCTACCTCTCGCCGGACCGCGACAAACCGAAGCGCAAGCTGCCGGCCTTCTGCTTCACCCTCTGCTGCATCCTGTTCTGGCTGGCGGTGGTCGTCGTCGGCGTGGCCGTGCTCACCGTGTACCTCTTCTACCGCCCGCAGCCGCCGAAGCTCCGGGTGACGGACGCGTCCCTGAACGCCGGGTACGTGGACGAGCTGACCGTCCCCGGCGGCCCGCCCCGCGGCCTCGCGCTCAACGCCGACCTCACCGTGCTGGCGGCCATCACGAGCCCCAACACCAAGATCAACATGGTGCTCTGGTACATGCAGCTGGACCTGTACTTCGAGGGCCACAGGGTCGGCACGGCGACGGTGCTGCCGGCGCCGTTGCTGGAGGCGCCCCGCACCTACGCGCTCCGGACCGTGGACTTCGTCGTCAGCGAGGCGCCCCTGTCGCGGGAGGACGCCATTGCGTGGCGGAACGCGACGGCGGGGGGCGGGCCCGTGGTGCTCAAGGTCGTCGGGAAGTTCCACACGCAGCTCAACTTCGGGCGGTGGCTGCCGTACAAGTACTGGGTGTACCCGCGCTGCACCCTCTGGATGGACCCGCCGCCCGCCGGCAGGCTGCTGCGGGCACGCTGCTGATGATCACTATGGCTTCTGAACAATTTAATTTCCATGGAGTAGTAGTTATTTTGCTGTTGAGGATTTACCTGCAGCTACGATACTTAGCAATTTTAGCCTATTTTCTAGAGAAGGAATACTGCAGATCTTGTTTAACCAAAACGACTGGCCTAACGCTGAGATTAGCCTACTAGGGATGCAAACATGTGTTCATTCTGTACAAAAGCTAAAATCTACAGAAGTTGCTGGATAATGTACTTGGCTTAACTATGTTTTGTCCATGTACTGATATCGTCAGAAACCTTTGATTCCTTGAAAACAAACTTAACTTTCACCAACTATAGAAATCAGTCAAGGTGAAAGTGCATGCTTCTTTGTGTATTTGATCAAAGGTGCGTGGGCACGTGACACAACTCATTTATTTTTGAAGGAACTTCATTTGTAAGTCTTAACAAGTCCAACTGTTAATACGATGCAAGGGTGGTAGTGTTTTTCCCGAAAAACTGAAACACGGTTTATTTTAGTACGATTTATTTTTGTCTGGTTTATTTTCACCTCACGTTCCACCATCATCTCCTCACATTGGTTTTTTTACCGTCCCGTTAAAAACTTTCCTAACATTTTTAAACTTTCCTAAGGAGACACGTTACAAACGGGCAGACAACAATAACACATTACCAAATAATAAAATCAATTTCACGCACGATTTTCTAAAACCAACACTGCAATTTATTTTAGGAAACAAATAACATATTTTAAGCAAAAAAAATTCTCTCCACTCTTTCCTAATAAACCAACACTTTCCAAACATACAAATGATCTCCCATTAATGCAATTTATTTTAGGAAACAAATAACGTAGTTTAATAAAAAATATGATTATCTAAAGCCAGACCAAATATGTTAGGAAGTGTTCGTTTGGTTGGTTCGCACGTAGCCATTAATGTGAAAATACTTTGAAATCAAACCATTAATGCAATTAATTACCAGATTGTTAATTATGTGCGCAATTAATTAGGTCCATCTCTACTTCTAAGGCTGGGTTGTAATGGGGAGTATCTTGTACTGGTATCATGCATATGATACTAGTGTATGATACCACCTCCCTAATGCATAGTAACATATGTTAGTATCATAGGATAGTTCATTTATTGCCATGCATGACACATAGTAGCACATCATTTAATATGATACGGTATCATGATATGATACTCAACCCTCTCTTCCTTCATTTAATTCTATGCCATCTCATCAAAATTGCCTAGTTGGCATGCATGATACTACTTATGATACTCCCATTACGATCAGCCTAAAAGGGAAGTCCGTAGGTCTTTTGGTTGGTTCGCACACAGTCATGCGAAAATAGTTTGGAAACGAGTGCCGAATCAATTTTTAATTCAAACCATTAATGCATTTGCCATGGAACGATGAATGTCCGTCTATGTTTGTGGTCCCTACCGACTATGTTTTGTTCAAGAGAAATTAGCAAGCAGTCTTGTAAATCAAGCCACTATTTTTGCGTTCCCTACCAACTATGCTCTGTTCAAAAGAAATCAGCACGTATTCTTTCCCGTTAACTCTCTCCTGGAAAAAAACCAGGGAACAATACCCTCCTTCCGATTAACTCTCCTCATATGCAAATGGCCTTCCTTGTTTGACTACCGCTTGTCCGTCTCCCTCGGATTTAATGCCATCGACACAAGTCGGAACAAGATCGTAAGATCCTTTTGGTGAGCCCTCTCCCGTCCTCCTCGACGCTCTTTTTTCTTTGTTACGACAGCCTAGGATCATCCTTCTCATTTCCTTGATCTTGTTCTCCACGACGGTATAAACGTTTCTGGTCGAGGCCGCGCACACTATTGGTGGTGGCACAACGATATGGTCTTGGGGTTGCAGTCGTCGCCACCGTTGCCACGTTGATCCTATGGAAGAATCAACACGACATCTTCTTCAAGCCTCGCCACCAAGGGAGCCAATATATCACGCCTCATGCCTCGACCATCAGGTTGGTTCCTCTACAACGGCACCCACCAGCACAAATCATAGCTTCGCGTCAATCCTCCATCCAAGGTACAATGACATGTGAAGCAATGGCACCAGCGCCTCGTTTGGCAATCACTCTGGTCACTTTGGCGAGGTTTTCATCTAACGATTATCTTTTGTTGTTTTCATCTAACAATTCCATTCAAACCAGAGCGTACTATGGCCTATAACATTGTAAATTATTGTGCTTTTGTTGTTTGGGGACATGCTTTAGCAAAAAAAAGCTAGGATATTATATGGTTGCCAATATTTGGGTGCGGAGATAATTCTTTTGAGTAAATCTAAAGAGCATTCACTTAGAAGGACAAGAAAAGATCTGAATTTTCGTGAAGGTGCTCTAACGACTATCTTTTAAAGTCGTACATTAGAGCTGTATGTATGGTTCTTTACATGCTAACTTTACTCTCTTGTTGTTATACAATTTGGGTGTGCAAATTAGTGACAGTATACAGAGAAATTCATAAACAACGGGCTGTTGCAGCAACCAACAAAAATCTGCTCAAAGGAAGTGATAAAAAATACAATCTTTTGCTAATATTTCTTTTTTTTTAAGTCATGCTAAATGATCTAGAGAAGATAGCTACCTACCATCATTACTTTTAGGTGGTTGAATGTAGTGTCGAACCTGGGAGAAGAAGAAAAAAAATAAGGTAGCCCAATAAGATTAGTTTATTTAGACTAGAATTTGCAATTTGCAGTTTATGGCAATTCCTCATATTTATGGCCGAGTACCGCTTGTCAACATGGACAACAACCACCATGTGCACGACACGGGCGACCAAGCGTTCACCAAGATGCATGAAGAACAGGCTCTCTAGGATGTCCACATGTTGACGGTTGCCGAAACGTTCACGAACGATGACAACAAGACACTACATTGTGCAGATGGTTCATGCTATAGTAGAAAGGAACAATTTTCCATGAATAAGAAGGAAAAGGAACTAAAGGGGACAAATGGTCCACAATGTTGGAGAAGGGAAGAAAATGTTCCAAAAATAAAGTGAAAAATAAAGGAAGAGCATTCTAGGAAATAAGTAGGAACAAGAACTAAAGATGGAGAGAAAGGAGGAAGAAGATGATACATCACTGACGAACGCACTGATATTGATGTGGTGCGGGTTGGCGAAGAGGCTAGGAGTAGAAGATGTAGGGAAGGAGGAGGAAGAGAAGAACGCCAAGTATCCCTTCTAGCACCGAATGTTGTGTGGGCTAGAGGTGGAGCTTATTGGAAACAAGGAATATGTTCAGGTTGCCACTCGCCTTCCATGTAAGTGTGCATTTGCAAAGTTGAATGGACCTTTGAGAATGAACTATGTAGTTCTTTATTGTTTTGTGTCAATAGTATGCCTTAGTTTAACCCAAGTCTATTATATTGTAAATACGAAACATTTCACCCCTGTTGCAATGCACGATGTAGGTGAGGTGGGGGTCATCCATTTTTAAAGGAGAAACCTCCAGCGAAAAATGTCCCGCCACGGCGGGAAACCGAGCGGATTTGACGAGAAAAGGGAAGAGTGTGTCGTGGAATGTATTTTTGTGTTGTGCCCGCGTGTTGAACATAACATGACAGATGTTCCGGACAACCAATTTTCTCCCCATATATGGTCTGGATTTAGGAGAGCACGGATTGTCTAGACGGTTGAATTTTTGGGAGCCTACTGGACGCCAAACATGCACGGACGTACGACGGAGAAATAAGCTTTGGCCTTGAAGACAACCTTAATATATTTTTGATTCCTTTATATATGCATTATATCCCGTAGCAACGCACGGGCGTTCTACTAGTTTGTATTAGTAGATGAAGCGCTCATTCGGATCCTCTCCGACTACCCGGTTCACTAGCTTTGCGCGTGGAGCCGGTCTGCCCGCTCCGCGAAGCCCTTGCCTCCTGAAGTATAATTTTGTGAAGCCACTAAAACCCAGCTTCGCCAAACCAGGAAGTGTGGAGTTGCTCAAAAAAACAAGGAATGCCCCTCCGAAGTCACCCCATCGTCGGCCGACCGACGCGTCACCCCCTCGAATCTCCGTTGCATCAAGCTCGTCGACAAGAAGACCCCTCACCCCGACGCCTTGTCCCCATGAATGTCGGCACCGGGACGACTCAACCCCACCAACTCTGGTAGCACGATGCCTCACCCCGCCAACTCCAGCACCCCGATGCCATGGACCGACACCATACTTGCCCCTTCCCCTAGCTCAAGGCGAGCTTCCCCTTCCCCTGCCTCTCTTTGTTTCTATATTTGTGTGTGACCAGACTTTGTGATGTAAGAGTGGTTACTGAAAATATGAAAATCTGACATCCATTTGGACATATTTGTGGTGCTACTATGGAGTGATCATCAATTTTTACATGAGAAATATGGCATAATATGGTTCTTTGTTAGTATTTATGTAGACATGCTAGCATATTTTAGGTGCCATGCTTGGTCTTAATGTGTGTGCTTCTAGTGTTACTTGGACATCAAACCTGACATTATTTGAACATGTGTGGGTGTGTGCTGACATTAGGGATGTAAATCGGACCCCGTTTAAGCCCACTTATGGGGCTAATAGTTCGTTAATGTTCGTTTTCTCTATGAAAATGAACTATCAAGCTAACCCAAAATAACTAGACGGGGCTTGTAGGCACCTTTTATTGCACCATTTACATCCCTAGCTGACATGCTTGTTGGTTATGTATGTTTACACATGAATTTTCTAGTATATTTATAGACAAGTGTTGAGTATGGCTGATGAATAGACCGATGAGAACACTCAGATTATTTTCGATTTGTTTGTGGAACATGTAAAGGCTGGAAATGGACCAAACCCTCATTTGACACCCAATGCATATGAGGAGGTGGGGAAAGGATTCACGATGAGAACTGGTCTTGAGTACACTCATAAGGAAGTGAAAAACAAACGCGACACGTTAAAAGGTGATTGCAACACATTCAAGAAACTCAAGTTCCGCGAGGCTGGAGGGAGGGTGGGCCTTTGAGAAAAGCACCATCAAACAAGATGATGAGTGGTGGAAAAGGGATAGGGTTGTAAGTTCTCATGCTTATGTTTCACATAAAAATGTTGGAAATATGCCCTAGAGGCAATAATAAAATGGTTATTATTATATTTCCTTGTCCATGATAATTGTTTATTATCCATGCTATAATTGTATTGATTGGAAACTTAAATACATGTGTGGGTATATAGACAACACTGTGTCCCTAGTATGCCTCTAATAGACTAGCTCGTTGATCAAAGATGGTCAAGGTTTTCTAGCCACAGACATGAGATGTCATTTGATAACGGGATCACATCATTGGGAGAATGATGTGATGGACAAGACCCAAACTATGAACATAGCATATGATCGTGTCAGTTTATTGCTATTGTTTTCTGCATGTCAAAGTATTTGTTCCTATGACCATGAGATCATGCAACTCACTGACACCAGAGGAGTACCTTGTGTGTATCAAACATCGCAATGTTACTGGGTGACTATAAAGGTGCTCTACAGGTATCTCCGAGGGTGTCTGTTGAGTTTTCATGGATCAAGACTGGGATTTGTTACTCCGTGTGATGGAGAGGTATCTCAGGGCCCACTCGGTAATACAACATCACAATGAGCCTTGCAAGCAAAGTGACTAAAGAGTTAGCCGCGGGATCTTGTATTACGGAACGAGTAAAGAGACTTGCCGGTAACGAGATTGAACTAGGTATAGAGATACCGACGATCGAATCTCGGGCAAGTAACATACCGAAGAACAAAGGGAACATCATACGGGATTAACTGAATCCTTGACATAGAGGTTCAACCGATAAAGATCTTCGTAGAATATGTAGGAACCAATATGGGCATCCAGGTCCCACTATTGGTTATTGGCCGTAGAGGTGTCTCGGTCATGTCTACATAGTTCTCGAACCCGCAAGGTCTGCACACTTAACGTTCGGTGATGTTTCGGTATTATTGAGTTATGTATGTTGGTGACCGAAGGTTGTTCGGAGTCCCGGATGAGATCCCGGACGTCACGAGGAACTCCGGAATGGTCCGGAGGTAAAGATTGATATATAGGAAAGTGGTATTTGGGTTTCGGAAAAGTTTCGGGTACTATCGGTAGTGTACCGGGAGTGACGAATGGGTTCCGGGGGTCCACCAGGTGGGGCCCACCCACCTCGGGGGTGGCACATGGGCCCAAGAGGTGGCGCACCAGCCCCTGGTGGGCTGGGCGGCCGACCTCATGAGAGCCCATGTGCCCAAAGAGGAATAGGTGGAGGGTGGGAGGAGTCCTTGTTGGAGTAGGACTCCTCCCCGTGCCCCACCTCCTTGTTGGAGGTGGACACCACCTCCTGGCCGGCGGCCAAGGGCCCTAGGGGAAACTCTAGGGCGCCTCCTCCCACCCCTTCCTCCTATATATAGTGGAGGTTTGAGGGAAGCCCACCACCTGAAAGCCACGTGCTGCCCTCTCCCCTCTAGATCGTTTCTCTCCTCTAGATTAGTTCGGTAGAGCTCGGCGAAGCCCTGCTGGATTAGTTCACCACCACCGCCACCACGCCGTTGTGCTGCCGGAGAAATCATCTACCTCTCCGCCCTCGCTTGCTGGATCAAGGAGGCGGAGATCGTCATCGAGCTGTACGTGTGCTGAACGCGGAGGTGCCGTCCGTTCGGCGCTAGATCGTGATTGGATCGCGGGACGGGTTGCGATTTGGACCGCGAAGATGTTCGACTACATCAACCGCATTTCTTAACGCTTCCTGCTTAGCGATCTACAAGGGTATGTGGATCCGATCTCTCCTCTCGTAGATGCTCATCTCCATGGATAGATCTTGTGTGTGCGTAGGAAAAAATTTGTTTCCCATGCAACGTTCCCCAACAGTGGCATCATGAGCTAGGTCTATGCGTAGATGAGATCATGAGTAGAACACAAAGGAGTTTGTGGGCGTTGATATTCAGATTGCTTCCTCCCTTGGCCTTTTCTTGATTCAACGGTATTGTGGGATGAAGCAGCCCGGACCAACCTTACTCGTCCACGTACGAGAGACCGGTTCCATCGACTGACATGTGACTTTGTTGCATAAAGATGGCTGGCGGGTGTCTGTCTCTCCCACCTTAGTTGGATCGGATTCGACAAAGGCGGTCCTTGAGAAGGTTGAATAGCAATTTGTTTATCACCGTTGTGGTTTTACGTAGGTAAGAATCGTTCTTGCTAGATACCCATAGCAGCCACGTAAAACATGCAACAACAATTAGAGGACGTCTAACTTGTTTTTGCAGGGTATGTTGTGATGATATGATATGGTCAAAGACATGATGAGATATATGTGATGTATGAGATGATCATGTTTTGTATAGATTATCACGACTTGCATGTCGATGAGTACGGCAACCGGCAGGAGCCATAGGGTTGTCTTTAATTTATTTTCGTTGTTTTGCTTTACTTTATCGCTATGAGCTAGCAATAGTTGTAGAAGCAATAGTTGGCGCGACAACCTCATGGTGACATGTTGATGGAGATCAAGATGATGGAGATCATGGTGTCATGCCGGTGACGATGGAGATCATGCCGGTGCTTTGAAGATGGAGATCAAAAGCACAAGTTCATGGCCATATCATGTCACTTATGATTTGCATGTGATGTTAATCCTTTTATGCATCTTATTATGCTTAGGACGATGGTAGCATTATAAGATGATCCCTCACTAAAATTTCAAAATAAAATTGTGTTCTCCCCGAGTGTGCACCGTTGCGAAAATTCGTCGTTTCGAGACAGCACGTGATGATCGGGTGTGATAGACTCTA
This sequence comes from Elymus sibiricus, assembly GCA_039707655.1. Taxonomy (NCBI): domain Eukaryota; kingdom Viridiplantae; phylum Streptophyta; class Magnoliopsida; order Poales; family Poaceae; genus Elymus; species Elymus sibiricus. The sequence continues at coordinate 441,373,684 of CM077667.1, read as the reverse complement.
CGTTCGCATACAACGGGTGCAAGCTAGTGTTGCACATGCGGAACACTCGGGTTAAACTTGATGAGCCTAGCATGTACAGACTTGGCCTCGGAACACAAGAGACCAAAAGGTCGAACATGAGTCATATAGTAGATATGATCAACATGGAGATGTTCACCATTGAAACCACCTCATCTCACGTGATGATCGGACTTGGGTTGGTGAATTTGGATCATGTAGCACTCGAATGACCGGAGGAATGTCAATTTGAGTGGGAGTTTTTAAGTAATATGATTAACTAAACTCATTATCTTGAACAATAGTCTAAGTAATCTTTGCAAATTTATGTTGTAGATCAATGGCTCGCGCAGTAGCACCCCTGAATTTCAATGCGTTCCTAGAGAAAGCCAAGTTGAAAGATGATGGAAGTAACTTTGTAGACTGGGCCCGTAATCTGAGGATTATCCTCACGGCTTCCCAAAAGGCTTATGTCCTTGATGCACCGCTCGGTGAACCACCCGCTCCAGTATCATCTGCAGACATTGCGAACGCCTGGCAGGCACGTTCCGATGACTACTCAATAGTTCAGTGTGCGATGTTGTATGGCTTAGAACCGGGACTTCAAAGACGTTTTGAATGTCATGGAGCATATGAGATGTTCCAGGAGTTGAAGTTTATTTTTGAGAAAAATGCCCGGATCGAGAGGTATGAGACCTCCGATAAGTTCTATGCTTGCAAGATGGAGGAGAACGGGTCTGTTAGTGAACACATACTCAGAATGTCTGGGTATTCCAACCGTCTGGCTCAACTAGAGATGCCCATCCCGCCAGAGGCGATCACTGACAGAGTTCTTCAATCACTTCCACCTAGCTACAAAAGCTTCGTGTTGAACTATAACATGCAAGGGATGAACAAGTCAGTCGCCGAGCTGTTTGCGATGCTGAAAGTCGCTGAGTCTGAGATTCAGAAGGAGCATCAAGTGTTGATGGTCAATAAAACCACTAGTTTCAAGAAGAATGGCAAGGGCAAGAAGGGTAACTCCAAGAAGAGTGGCAAAGCAGTTGCCCCTCCCGTGAAAAAACCCAAGGCTGGACCCAAGCCAGAAACTGAGTGCTTTCATTGCAAGGGAATTGGTCACTGGAAGCGGAACTGCCCCAAGTATCTGGCCGACAAGAAGGCGGCCAACACCAAACAAGGTATATATGATATACATGTTATTGATGTGTACCTTACCAACTCTCGTTGTAGTGCCTGGGTATTTGATACCGGTTCGGTTGCTCACATTTGCAACTCAAAGCAGGAACTACGGAATAGACGGAGGCTGGCAAAGGACGAAGTGACGATGCGCGTGGGAAATGGTTCCAAGGTTGATGTGATCTCCGTCGGCACGCTCGCTCTTCAATTACCATCGGGATTAGTGATGAACCTGAATAATTGTTATTTAGTGCCTGTGATGACCCACAAGTATAGGGGATCAATCGTAGTCCTTTCGATAAGTAAGAGTGTCGAACCCAACGAGGAGCAGAAGGAAATGACAAGCGATTTTCAGCAAGGTAATTTCTGCAAGCACTGAAATTGTAGGTAATAGATAGTTTGATAGCAAGATAATTTGTAACGAGCAAGTAGCGGTAACGGTAAACAAGGTGCAGCAAGGTAGCCCAATCCTTTTGAGGCAAAGGACAGGCCAGAACAATCACTAGTAATAGGCAAAGTGTTCTTGAGGGTACACGGGAATTTCGTCTAGTCACTTTTACCATGTTGGTTTGATTCGTGTTCGCTACTTTGATAATTTGATATGTTGGTGGACCGGTGCTAAGGTGCTGTTCTTACTTGAACTAACAACTTACTTATGATTAACCCCCTCGCAAGCATCCGCAACTACGAGAAAAGTATTAAGACAAAGTCTAACCATAGCATTAAACATGTGGATCCAAATCAGCCCCTTACGAAGTAGCGCATAAACTAGGGTTTAAGCTTCTGTCACTCTAGCAACCCATCATCTAATAACTACTCCACAATGCATTCCCTTGGGCCCATGAATGGTGAAGTGTCATGTAGTCGACGTTCACATGACACCACTAAGGGAATCACAACATACATATCATCAAAATATCGAACACATATCAAATTCACATGATTACTCGCAACATGACTTCTCCCGTGACCTCAAGAACAAAGGTAACTACTCACAAATAATAATCATGCTCAAGATCAGAGGAGTAATGAATAGCATAATGGATCTGAACATATGATCTTCCACCAAATAAACCATATAGTAATCAACTACGCAAGGTAATCAACACTACTAGTCACCCACAGGTACCAATCTGAGGTTCTGGTACAAAGATTGAACACAAGAGATGAACTAGGGTTTGAGAGGAGATGGTGCTGTTGAAGATGTTGATGAAGATTGGCCTCCCAAAGACGAGAGGGGTGTTGGTGATGACGATAGCTTTGATTTCCCCCTCCGGGAGGGAAGTTCCCCCGGCGGAATCGCTCCGCCAGAGGGCAAAAGTGCTCCTGTCCAAGTTCCGCCTCGAGGCGGCGGCGCTTCGTCCCGAAAGTCCTCCTCCTAATTTTTTTAGGTTTTTTTGGGAATTTATACTAGAAGATGGGCACCGGAAGCGGGCCAGGCTGGGCACGATACACCAGGGCGCGCTCTGGTGGGTTGTGCCCACCTGGGGTCCCTCCTCCGGTTGTTTCCAGCTCCAGTAATTATTATTAAATACAAAAATAATCTCCATAAATTTTTAGCTTCATTGGAGTTGTGCAGAATAGGTATCTCTGACTTGCTTTTCTTGGGTCCAGAATTCCAACTGCCGGTATTCTCCCTCTTTGTGTAAACCTTGCATATTATGAGAGAAAAGGCATTAGAATCACTCCCCAAAGCATTATTATTCAACAAAACAAAGTAAATAACAGTAGGAAATCATGATGCAAAATGGACGTATCAACTCCCCCAAGCTTAGACCTCGCTTGTCCTCAAGCGGAAGCCGATATTGAAAAGCATGTCCACATGGTTTGAGAGAGAGGTGTCGATAAAAACAAAATACGGACAAAGAAGCATCATACTTATTAACATAACAGCAACAAAATCTAACATAAGAACTTATTTCAATATATTTTTATCATAAGGCTTCTCATGAGCAAGTAACAATTCATCACAACATAGAAGTATGAAGCATAAACCTTATTGGAAACCAACAAACTATGTTCTTAGTCAACTTTGCAACTACAATTCATCATATTTTCAGGAAGGGTCTCATGTAGGAGCCTTTTGGCAAGTCCACATACTCAACTATCATTTAGTCTTCTATGATTGCTAACGCTCATGACATACCCATGAACAAAAAGTTTCAACCGGACACATAGGAAGATAGGGGCTTATGGTTTGCCTCCCAACTCACTCACCTCAAGGGTGATGTCAACAATAATAACTAATGCCCAGCCATATCCAACTGGATATATGTGCCTAGATCTTTCCTCACCACATGATGCTTGCAAAGGAAAAAGTAAAAAGGAATAGAGAAGAATACTTTGACTCTTGCATAAAAGTAAGTGCATAAAAGTAAAAGATAGGCCCTTCGCAGAGGGGAGCAGAGGTTGTCATGCGCTTATTGGTTTGTATGCTCAATCCCTTAAGGTAAAAGAACGTCACGCTATATTGCCCCCTATGATAGCAACCTTTATTATGCAGTCCGTCGCTTTTATTACTTTGCCATCATAAGTTCGTATAACGCTCAATTTTCTCTTACACTAATTGATCAAAACACTTTTAGAAGCAATTTTTATTGCCTTGTTGCACCGATGACAACTTACTTGAAGGATCTTTCTCGATCCATAAGTAGGTATGGTGGACACTCAAGGAAAGAGTTTGGGTTTGGGTTTTTGGATGCACACGTAGTATCTCTACTTAGTGCAGAATTTTTGGCTAGCAAAGATATTGGGCAAGCACCACATGTTAAAGGATCTATGACAATATAACTTCTATGTGGATATGAACAAACATAATTCATTACATTGTCTTCCTTGTCCAACATCAACAATTTTGACACATAATATTTGATGGGGGCTCACAATCATAAAAGATGTCCAAGATAGTGTATTTGCATGTGAATCTTCTCTTCCCTAATTAATTCTTTCATGAATTGCATCATTGACCAATGTTATGTTTGTCAATCTCCAACAAATTTTACTACTTATACTTTTCATTATGTGATGTCATTACTCACCATAAGATTAGCATATGATTTTTTTCATTTGTTTCTTTTCCTTTATTTGATTGCAACCATAAAGTAGAGAAGCAAAAACTCAAACTAAACTTTATTATATAACTTTCACTCGATTACATAGATAGGTAGGCCACGAAACTAAAACACGAAAATAGATCAAGCTAAAATTTTATTCGACTAAGGCAAAGGGAAACTAAAGATAGAACCAAAATAGGTAAAGGTGAATAAAAGTGATGGTGATACGATACCGAGGCACCTCCCCCAAGCTTGGCTTAAGCCAAGGGGAGTGCCCATACCCGTGTGCTCAAGTCTCCTTTGGTTGTGGTGATGAAGAAGGTAGAGGTGATGATGTAGGTGGCGGTGATGATGTAGCAAGCTTGTCCTCCAGCTTCCAGGGCAAGGGCTCCCCATCAAAGGTTGATGCGAGAGTCCCCTGAGTCCTGCAACTGGCAGCTAAACTCATACCTTTAAATCTCGCTTCATATTCGAAGACTTGGTTTTGAAGATCATAAACTTGGCTCTGCAGAAAATTAATTTGCTCGTTGAGGTTGGAGACAATGTCCTTCACAGACCGGCCATCCACCGTCTGATCACGGGTGAATTTCGTGATCATGGAGTGATTGGCACTAAGTCCACGCTCCACCATCTTCTGGCACTTGAAGATTTCTTGTTCCACCGCCTCGAGCCTAGCCTCCACGCTTCTGGTATTCTTGGGTCCTTGAACATCACGGAACCCCCTCACGCATCTCAATGGCTTGAGGGTGCTTCATCACCTCCGGCAAATACGAGTTGATGACCTTCTCGAAGAACTTGTCCTTGGAGGAACTTGGTGGAGCCATGGAGATTTAGATCTGACGAGAAAACAGCAAGAAACAAGAACAGAGGATTTTTCTGCGATGCGGTCATCAAAACAGTCGGGGGTATATATAGAGAATTTTTATTCTTGGGAAACAAGTATTTGGAAGGAAAACGGAGTCGGGAAGGCATCCGAGGTGGGCACAACCCACCAGGGCGCGCCCAGGGGTGCCTGGCACGCCCTGGTGTATCGTGCTCACCTCGATCACCTTCCGGTTTATTTTTTTATTTCCAAAATTCTAAAATATTCCAAAACTGACAAAAAATATTTTTGCGGATTTTTCAGAGTCCGTTTACTTACTGTATCACGTACCTCCTATTTTCAAGTATTCTGGAGTGTTCCGGAAGGTTTCTTTTATGTGTTCCTCCAGTGTCATGGTTTGGATAACATTGCTTTCAACGTTAATAGGCGTACCTAAGATATAATGCTTAATTCTTTGGCCATTGACCACCTTCGGGTTAGTACCTTCAGCGTTATTAATCTTGATAGCTCCAGAACGATAAACCTCTTCGATAATATATGGTCCTTCCCATTTGGAGAGAAGCTTTCCTGCAAAAAAACTTAAACGAGAGTTGAACAAAAGAACATAGTCTCCTATTTTGAATTCCCGCTTTTGGATTCTTTTGTCATGCCATCTTTTTACTTTTTCTTTGAATAGCTTGGCATTTTCATAGGCTTGGGTTCTCCATTCATCTAGTGAGCTAATATCAAATAGCCTCTTCTCACCGACAAGTTTGAAATCATAGTTAAGTTCTTTAATTGCCCAAAATGCTTTGTGTTCTAATTCTAGAGGCAAATGACAAGCTTTTCCATATACCATTTTGTATGGAGACATACCCATAGGATTTTTATAAGCTGTTCTATAGGCCCAAAGTGCATCATCTAATTTCTTAGACCAATTCTTACGAGACCTATTGACAGTATTTTGTAATATTAATTTTATTTCTCTATTGCTAAGTTCTACTTGACCACTAGATTGAGGATGATAGGGTGATGCAATTCTATGGTTAACATCATATTTAGCAAGCATTTTACGGAAAGCACCATGAATAAAGGGTGAACCACCATCGGTCATTAAATATCTAGGGACTCCAAACCTCGGGAAGATAACCTCTTTAAGCATTTTAATGGAGGTGTGGTGATCAGCACTACTAGTTGGAATAGCTTCTACCCACTTAGTGACATAATCAACCGCAACTAAAATATGAGTGTACCCATTAAAGGGAGGAAAAGGCCCCATGTAATCAAAACCCCACACATCAAATGGTTCAACAACAAGTGAATAATTCATAGGCATTTCTTGACGCTTACCGATATTACCAATTCTTTGGCATTCATCACAAGACAAGACAAACTTACGGGCATCCTTGAAGAGAGTAGGCCAATAAAAACCAGACTGCAATACCTTGTGAGCAGTTTTATCTCCCGCATGATGTCCTCCATAAGCTTCGGAATGACATTTCCGTAGGATTTGTTCCTGTTCATGCTCAGGTACACAGCGTCTAATAATACCATCTACTCCTTCTTTATAAAGATGTGGGTCATCCCAAAAGTAATGTCTCAAGTCATAGAATTTTTTTTCTCTTTTGTTGGTATGTGAAACTAGGTGGTATATATTTAGCAACAATGTAATTAGCATAGCCAGCATACCAAGGTGTGTTGTGTGAGACACTTATTGCAGCTAGTTGTTCGTCAGGGAAACTATCATCAATAGGTAGTGGGCCATCAAGGATATTTTCTAACCTAGACAAGTTATCAGCTACGGGGTTCTCAGCTCCTTTCCTATCAACAATATGTAAGTCAAATTCTTCAAGTAAAAGAACCCACCTAATGAGTCTAGGTTTAGCATCTTTCTTTTCTATAAGGTATTTTATAGAAGCATGATCGGTGTGAACAATAACTTTGGAGTCAACAATATAGGATCTAAATTTATCACAAGCAAACACAACTGCTAATTTTTTTCCAGTAGTGGCATAATTTTGTTGGGCACTATCTAGAGTTTTACTAGCATAATGGATAACATTTAATTTCTTATCAACTCTTTGTCCTAGGACAGCACCAACAACATAATCACTAGCATCACACATAATTTCAAAAGGCAAGTTCCAATCAGGTGGTTGAACGATAGGTGCAGAGGTTAAGGCTTTCTTGAGTGTTTCAAAGGCTTCCACACAATCATCATCAAAAACAAAAGGAATATCCTTTTGCAAAAGATTAGTAAGAGGCCTAGAAATTTTAGAGAAGTCTTTAATGAACCTCCTATAAAAACCAGCATGACCAAAGAAACTTCGAATACCTTTAATATCTTTAGGAAATGGCATTTTCTCAATTGCATCAACTTTAGCTTTATCCACCTCAATACCTTGTTCAGATATTTTATGCCCCAAGACAATACCTTCATTAACCATAAAGTGGCACTTCTCCCAATTCAAGACAAGATTAGTTTGTTCACATCTCTGCAAAACTCGATCAAGGTTGCTTAAGAAATCATCGAAAGAAGTTCTGTAAACGGAAAAATCATCCATGAAAACCTCTACAATCTTTTCACAAAAATCAGAGAATATAGCAGTCATACATCTTTGAAAGGTAGCAGGTGCATTGCATAAACCAAAAGGCATACGTCTATAAGCATAGGTTCCAAAATGGCAAGTAAAGGTGGTTTTCTCTTGATCAGATTGTGACACGGGTATTTGAGAGAAACCAGAATATCCATCTATGAAACAAAAGTGTGTGTGCTTAGATAGTCTCTCTAGCATTTGATCAATAAAAGGCAAAGGGTAATGATCTTTTCTAGTAGCTTTATTTAATTTTCTAAAATCAATTACCATTCTATAGCCAGTGACAATTCTTTGTGGAATGAGTTCATTCTTATCATTAGGAACAACGATAATACCTCCTTTCTTAGGGACACAATGAACGGGACTTACCCATCTACTATCAGCTATGGGATAGATTATACCTGCTTCCAGAAGCTTTAATATTTTAGTTCTTACCACTTCTTTCATCTTAGGATTCAATCGCCGTTGGTGATCAACAACGGGTTTAGCATCGGGTTCCATATTGATCTTGTGCTGACATAGAGTGGGACTAATGCCCTTAAGATCATCAAGAGTATATCCAATAGCAGCTCGATGCTTCCTCAGAACTTTAAATAATCTCTCTTCTTCATGTTCTGAAAGGTTAGCACTAATAATAACATGATATATCTTTTTCTCATCAAGATAAGCATACTATAAAGTGTCAGGCAATTGTTTCAATTCAAACACAGGATCACCTTTAGGTGGAGGAGGACCTCCAAGGGTTTCAATAGGAAAATTGTGTTTCAGGAGAGGTTGTTGTTCGAAGAAAATTTGATCTATTTCATTTCTTTCACGCATGTGCATATCATTTTCATGGTCGAGCAAATATTGTTCTAAAGGATCAGTAGGAGGCACAGCAATAGAAGCAAGACCAGTTATTTCATCTTCACTAGGTAACGCTTTATCACGAGGTTGTCTACTAAACTTGGAAAAATTAAACTCATGAGACACATTACCAAAATTGACACCGACGGTTTGTTTTTCACAATCTGTCTTAGCATTGACGGTGCTCAAGAAAGGTCTACCAAAGATAATGGGACAAAAGTCATCTTGTGGGGAACCAAGAACTAGAAAATCAGTAGGGTATTTTACTTTCCCACACAAGACTTCAACATCTCTAACAATCCCAAGTGGTGTGATAGTATCTCTATTAGCAAGTTTAATACTAACATCAATATCTTCCATTTCAGCAGGTGCTATTTCATTCATAATTTCTTGGTATAAGGTAAAAGGGATAGCACTCACACTAGCACCTAAATCACATAAACGATGGTAGCAATGATCTCCTATTTTAACTGAGACAACGGGCAAGCCTTCTATAGGTCTATGTTTATCTTTCTTATCAGGTTTAGCAATTCTAGCAGCTTCATCACAAAGGTAAATGATATGCCCATCAACATTTTCTACCAAGAGATCTTTAACCATAGCAACACTAGGTTCTACTTTAATTTTCTCAGGGGGTTTAGGTGCTCTTATATTACTCTTACGAACCATAGTTGATACCTTAGCATGTTCCTTTATCCTAACAGGGAAAGGTGATTTTTCAATATAAGCGGTAGGCACAACTGGATCAACATTGTAAAAGATGGTTTCTTCTTTAGCTATGACCGGTTCTTTAATTTCTTCTTTAATAGGGGGGTGATATTTAAACCACTTCTCCTTAGGGAGATCAACATGAGTAGCAAATGCTTCACAGAAAGAGGCTACTATCTCAGAGTCAAGTCCATATTTAGTGCTAAACTTATGAAAAGTATCGGTACTCATAAAGGATTTAACACAATCAAATTCAAGCTTTATACCTGACTCATTACCTTCGTCGACTTCCCAATCTTCAGAGTTGTGTTTAATTCTTTCTAAGAGATCCCACTTGAAATCAATAGTCTTTTTCATATAAGAACCAGCACAAGAAGTACCGAGCATGGATTGATCATTATGAGAAAGCCGAGCATAAAAATTCCGAATGATAACTTCCCTCGGAATTTCATGATTGGGGCATGAATATAACATTGACTTAAGCCTCCCCCAAGCTAGAGCGATACTTTCTCCTTCACGAGGCCAAAAATTATATATATAATTCCGATCACGATGAACTAGATGCATAGGATAAAACTTTTGATGGAATTCCAATTGCAAACGATTCCAGTTCCATGATCCAAGATCATCACATAGCCTATACCATGTCAATGCTTTTCCCTCCAAAGATAAAGGGAAAACCTTCTTCTTAACTTCATCTCCGGGTAAACCTGCAAGCTTAAATAATCCACATATTTCGTTCACATATAAAAGATGCATATCAGGATGTTCAGTTCCATCTCCTGCATAAGGTTTAGCAAGCAGTTTTTCTAGCATACCCGAAGGAATTTCATAAGTAACATTTTCAGTAGGTGCTGTAGGTGGAGGGGTAACTAATTGTGGTTCCGGTCGAGGTGAAGATACCCCGAACAAACCCCTCAAAGGATTGTTCTCCATAGTAGCAATTAGCAATAAATTTCAGCACGTAGTATACGTTTTTCCTAACCGATTTCCACTTACCAAGAGCGCTTCACTCCCCGGCAACGGCGCCAGAAAAGAGTCTTGATGACCCACAAGTATAGGGGATCAATCATAGTCCTTTCGATAAGTAAGAGTGTCGAACCCAACGAGGAGTAGAAGGAAATGACAAGCGGTTTTCAGCAAGGTAATTTCTGCAAGCACTGAAATTGTAGGTAATAGATAGTTTGATAGCAAGATAATTTGTAACGAGCAAGTAACAGTAACGGTAAACAAGGTGCAGCAAGGTATCCCAATCCTTTTGAGGCAAAGGACAGGCCAGAACAATCACTAGTAATAGGCAAAGTGTTCTTGAGGGTACACGGGAATTTCGTCTAGTCACTTTTACCATGTTGGTTTGATTCGTGTTCGCTACTTTGATAATTTGATATGTGGGTGGAGGTGTTGTTCTTACTTGAACTAACAACCTACTTATGATTAACCCCCTCGCAAGCATCCGCAACTACGAGAAAAGTATTAAGACAAAGTCTAACCATAGCTTTAAACATGTGGATCCAAATCAACCCCTTACGAAGTAGCGCATAAACTAGGGTTTAAGCTTCTGTCACTCTAGCAACCCATCATCTAATAACTACTCCACAATGCATTCCCTTAGGCCCATGAATGGTGAAGTGTCATGTAGTCAACATTCACATGACACCACTAAGGGAATCACAACATGCATATCATCAAAATATCGAACACATATCAAATTCACATGATTACTCGCAACATGACTTCTCCCGTGACCTCAAGAACAAAGGTAACTACTCACAAATAATAATCATGCTCAAGATCAGAGGAGTAATGAATAGCATAATGGATCTGAACATATGATCTTCCACCAAATAAACCATATAGTAATCAACTACGCAAGGTAATCAACACTACTAGTCACCCACAGGTACCAATCTGAGGTTCCGGTACAAAGATTGAACACAAGAGATGAACTAGGGTTTTAGAGGAGATGGTGCTGTTGAAGATGTTTATGAAGATTGGCCTCCCAAAGATGAGAGGGGTGTTGGTGATGACGATAGCTTCGATTTCCCCCTCCGGGAGGGAAGTTCCCCCAGCGGAATCGCTCCGCCGGAGGGCAAAAGTGCTCCTGTCCAAGTTCCGCCTCGAGGCGGCGGCGCTTCGTCCCGAAAGTCCTCCTCCTAATTTTTTTAGGTTTTTTGGGAATTTATACCAGAAGATGGGCACCGGAAGCAGGCCAGGCTGGGCACGATACACCAGGGCGTGCCCAGGGGGGCCTGGCGCGCCCTGGTGGGTTGTGCCCACCTGGGGGCCCTCCTCCGGTAGTTTTCAGCTCCAGCTATTATTATTAAATACAAAAATAATCTCCATAAATTTTCAGCTTCATTAGAGTTGTGCAGAATAGGTATCTCTGACTTGCTTTTCTTGGGTCCAGAATTCCAACTGCCGGTATTCTCCCTCTTTGTGTAAACCTTTCATATTATGATAGAAAAGGCATTAGAATCACTCCCCAAAGCATTATTATTCAACAAAACAAAGTAAATAACAGTACGAAATCATGATGCAAAATGGACGTATCAGCCTGCGTTAAGCATGAACATTATATCTGGATCTTGTTTATTGCGAGACGGTTACTCATTTAAATCGGAGAATAATGGTTGTTCTATTTATATGAGTAATATCTTTTATAGTCATGCACCCATTGTGAGGGGTTTATTCTTATTGAATCTCGATAGTGATGATACACATGTTCATAACATTGATGCCAAGAGATGTAGAGTTGATAATGATAGCACCACTTTCTTGTGGCACTGCCGCTTAGGTCATATTGGTGTAAAACGCATGAAGAAACTCCATGCTGATGGACTTTTGGAGTCACTTGATTTTGAATCACTTGACACATGTGAACCATGCCTCATGGGCAAAATGAATAAAACCCCGTTCTCTGGCACATTGGAACGGGCAAGTGACTTGTTGGAAATCATACATACTGATGTGTGCGGTCCGATGAGCATTGAGGCGTGATACGTCTCCAACGTATCTACTTTTCCTCACTCTTTTGCCCTTGTTTTGGACTCTAATATGCATGATTTGAATGGAACTAACCCGGACTGACGCTGTTTTCAGCATAACTACCATGGTGTTGTTTTTGTGCAGAAATAAAAGTTCTCGGAATGGAACGAAACTTTTTGGAGATTTATTTTGGAAAATATAAAAAATACTGGAGCCAAAAACCACCGGAGAGGGGGGGCAGGCTGGGCACAATAAACCAGGGCGCGCCAGCCCCCTCCCGGCGCGCCCTAGTGGGTTGTGCCCACCTCGTGGCCCCACTTGCCCTAACTCCACCACTATAAATTCGTAAATTTGGAGAAAAAATCAAAGAGAAAGAATTATCGCGTTTCACGATACGGAGCCGCCGCCACCTCCTGTTCTTCATCGGGAGGCCAGATCTGGAGCCCGTTTGGGTCTCCGAAGAGGGGAATCTTCGGTCTTCGTCATCACCAACCTTTCTCCATCGCCAATTCCATGATGCTCCCCACCAGGAGTGAGTAATTCCTTCGTTGGATTGCTGGTTGGTGAGGAGTTGGATGAGATTCATCATGTAATCGAGTTAGTTTTGTTAGGGCTTGATCACTAGTACCCATTATGTTCTGAGATTGATGTTGCTATGACTTTGCTATGCCCAATGCTTGTCACTAGGGCCCGAGTGCCATGATTTTAGATCTGAACCGTTTATGTTATCATCTCTATATCTATGTTCTTGATCCGATCTTGCCTAGTCATATGCACCTATTACGTGTTATGATCCGTCAACCCCATAGTGACAATATTTGGGATACTTCGCGGTGATGACCGTAGTTTGAGGAGTTCATGTATTCACCATGTTTTAATGCTTTGTTCCGGTTCTCTATTAAAAGGAGGCCTTAATATCCCTTAGTTTCCTTATGGACCCCGTTGCCACGAGAGGGTAGGACAAAAGATGTCATGCAAGTTCTTTTCCATAAGCACGTGTGACTATTTACGGAATACATGCCTACATTACATTGATGAACTGAGCTAGTCCTGTATCACCCTAGGTTAAGACTGTTACATGACAAATATCATCCAACGAGTTACCGATCCAGTGCCTACGACCTTTCCACTTATTGCTCTTGCCAAGTTACTATTACTATTGCTGCTGTTCCAACTGCTACAAAACTATTGCTACTACTGTTACCGCTACTGTTACTGTCACTACTGCTGTCAAACTATCATATTACTGTGCTACTGATCACTTTGCCGCAGATATTTAATCTCCAGGTGTGGTTGAATTGACAACTCAACTGCTAATACTCTCAAGTATTCTTTGGCTCCCCTTGTGTCGAATCTATAAATTTGGGTTGAATACTCTACCCTTGAAAACTGTTGCGATCCCCTATACTTGTGGGTTATCAAGGCGCGCGGTGGATATCGTTATTTTCTCACCTTCACCGATGACTTAAGTAGATATGGGTATATTTACTTAATGAAACATAAGTCTGAAACATTTGAAAAGTTCAAGCAATTTCAGAGTGAAGTTGAGAATCATCGTAACAAGAAGATTAAATTCCCGCGATCTGATCGAGGAGGAGAATATCTGAGTTATGAGTTTGACACTCACTTAAGACAATGCAGAATTGTTTCACAGTTGATGCCGCCTGGAACACCACAGCGTAATGGTGTGTCCGAACGTCGTAATCGAACCTTATTGGATATGGTGCGTTCTATGATGTCTCTTGCTGATTTGCCACTATCGTTTTGGGGTTATGCGTTAGAGACAGCTGCATTCACTTTAAATAGGGCACCATCTAAATCCGTTGAGATGACGCCATATGAACTGTGGTTTGGCAAGAAACCAAAGTTGTCGTTTCTTAAAGTTTGGGGATGCGATGCTTATGTCAAAAAGCTTCAGCCTGAAAAGCTGGAACCCAAAGCGGAGAAATGCGTCTTCATAGGATACCCAAAAGAGACGGTTGGGTATACCTTCTATCTCAGATCCGAAGGCAAAGTGTTTGTCTATAAGAACGGGACATTTCTCGAGAAAGAGTTTCTCTCGAAAGAATTGAGTGGGAGGAAAATAGAACTTGATGAGGTTGTTGAACCTTTACTTCAACCAGAGAGTAGCGCAACACAGAAAGATGTTTATGTAGAGCCTACATCGGTTGAAGAGGAAGCTGATGATGGTGATCATGAAGTTTCAGATCAAGTTGCTATTGAACCTCGTAGGTCGACAAGGACACGTACTGCTCCTGAGTGGTATGGTAACCCTGTCTTAGAGGTCATGTTGTTGGACAACGATGAACCTACGAGCTATGGAGAAGCGATGATGGGCCCGGATTCCGACAAATGGTTAGAGGCCATGAAATCCGAGATGGGATCCATGTATGAAAACAAAGTTTGGACTTTGGAAGTATTACCTGAAGGGCGAAAGGCCATTCAGAATAAATGGATCTTTAAGAAGAAGACGGACGCGGACGGTAATGTCACCGTCTATAAAGCTCGACTTGTGGCAAAAGGTTTTTCACAAGTTCAAGGAGTTGACTACGATGAGACTTTCTCACCCGTAGCGATGCTTAAGTCCGTCAGAATCATGTTAGCAATAGCTGCATTTTTCGATTATGAAATTTGGCAGATGGATGTTAAAACAACGTTCCTTAACGATTTCCTTAAGGAAGAGTTGTATATGATGCAACCAGAAGGTTTTGTCGATCCAGAGAATGCTGACAAAGTTTGCAAACTCCAGCAATCCATTTATGGACTGGTGCAAGCATCTCGGAGTTGGAATCTTCACTTTGATGAGGTGATCAAAGCATTTGGGTTTATATAAGTTTACGGAGAAGCTTGTATTTACAAGAAAGTGAGTGGGAGCTCTATAGCGTTTCTAATATTATATGTGGATGACATATTGCTGATTAGAAACAATATAGAACTTTGGAGAGCGTGAAGGAATATTTGAACAAGAGTTTTTCAATGAAGGACCTAGGAGAAGCTGCTTTCATATTAGGCATCAAGATCTATAGAGATAGATCAAGACGCTTGATAGGACTTTCACAGAGCACATACCTTGACAAAGTTTTGAAGAAGTTCAAAATGGATCAGTCCAAGAAGGGGTTCTTGCCTGTATTGCAAGGTGTGAAGTTGAGTATTCTTAATGCCCAGTGACTGCAGAGGATAGGGAAAAGATGAGTGTCATCCCCTCATCTTCTGCCATAGGCTCTATCATGTATGCAATGTTGTGCACAAGACCAGATGTCAGCCTTGCCATAAGTATGGCCGGAAGGTTTCAAAGTGATCCAGGAATGGAACACTGGACGGCGGTCAAGAATATCCTAAAGTACCTGAAAAGGACTAAGGAAATGTTTCTCGTTTATGGAGGTGATCAAGAGCTCGTCGTAAAGGGTTACGTCGATGCAAGCTTTGACACTGATCCGGATGACTCTAAGTCTCAAACCGGATACGTATACATTCTCAATGGGGGAGCGGTAAGCTGGTGCAGTTCCAAGCAAAGCGTGGTAGCTGATTCTACATGCGAAGCAGAGTACATTGCTGCCTCGGAGGCGGCAAAGGAAGGTGTCTGGATGAAGGAGTTCATGACAAATCTTGGAGTAGTGCCCAGTGCACTAGACCCAATGACTCTGTTCTGTGACAACACTGGTGCCATTGCTCTAGCCAAGGAACCAAGGTTTCACAAGAGGACCAGACACATAAAGCGACGCTTCAATTCCATCCGCGATTACATCAAGAAGGAGGACATAAATATTTGCAAAGTGCACACGGATCTGAATGTCGCAGACACATTGACTAAACCTCTTCCACGGGCTAAACATGATCAACACCAGAACTGTATGGGTGTTAGATTCATCACAATGTAAATCACATGGCGATGTGAACTAGATTATTAACTCTAGTGCAAGTGGGAGACTGTTGGAAATATGCCCTAGAGGCAATAATAAAATGGTTATTATTATATTTCCTTGTTCATGATAATCGTTTATTATCCATGCTATAATTGTATTGATTGGAAACTCAAATACATGTGTGGGTATATAGGAAAGATTGATATATAGGAAAGATTGATATATAGGAAAGTGGTATTTGGGTTCCGGAAAAGTTTCGGGTACTACCGGTAGTGTACCGGGAGTGACGAATGGGTTCCGGGGGTCCACCAGGTGGGGCCCACCCACCCCGGGGGGCCACATGGTCCCAAGAGGTGGTGCACCAGCCCCTGGTGGGCTGGGCGGCCGATCTCATGAGAGCACATGTGCCCAAAGAGGAATAGGTGGAGGGTGGGAGGAGTCCTTGTTGGAGTAGGACTCCTCCCCGCGCCCCACCTCCTTGTTGGAGGTGGACACCACCTCCTGGCCGGCGGCCAAGGGCCCTAGGGGAAACCCTAGGGCGCCTCCTCCCACCCCTTCCTCCTATATATAGTGGAGGTTTGAGGGCAGCCCACCACCTGAAAGCCACGTGCTGCCCTCTCCCCTCTAGATCGTTTCTCTCCTCTAGATTAGTTCGGTAGAGCTCGGCAAAGCCCTGCCGGATTAGTTCACCACCACCGCAACCATGCCATTGTGCTACCGGAGAACTCATCTACCTCTCCGCCCTCTCTTGCTGGATCAAGGAGGCGGAGATCCTCATCGAGCTGTACGTGTGCTGAACGCGGAGGTGCCGTCCGTTCGGCGCTAGATCGTGATTGGATCGCGGGACGGCTTGCGATTTGGATCACGAAGACATTCGACTACATCAACCGCATTTCTTAACGCTTCTTGCTTAGCGATCTACAAGGGTATGTGGATCCGATCTCTCCTCTCGTAGATGCTCATCTCCATGGTTAGATCTTGTGTGTGCGTAGGAATTTTTTTGTTTCCCATGCAACGTTCCCCAACAAAAATAGAATATAAACTTGTCATGCTTTATTTAATAATGTTATTTTTCTGTACCACATGACCTCAAAGGTTGTGGCAATTTCAAGAAGCATGGACTTCGCAGTGAAGAAGGCTTGCACATCATGTTTGAGGGTATCACAAACGATGGTAGTGACCATTGGAATCCCACATCCGGCATGCATTACCCCTCTACTGCTGCTTTTAAAGCCGCCATGAATGTTTATGAAATCAACGATCTTGGTTTGTTGGATGATATCGATGCGCATGCATCTCCGACAATAGATAGTGCATCTAATGTGAGGCTTAGGATCATGATTGTGGAAGAACAAGAAACCTAGTACTGCACAATTGATGGAGGAGATTAGAAACATTAGTTCCATTACCCATGCTTCACACGCATCATTTAGGTCTTTCCTAAAGCAAGACTAGACCGCCTCTACCGCCTCTACCATGGATTCAGTTCGTGCTTGTGGCGCGATAGAAGGCACCGATGAGTACTTCATTGCTACTAAGCTCTTTCTAGAGAGAGAGAGCAGAGGGAGATGTTCTTGTACATGACTGGTGTGTCTGCAAGGAGTTCTTTTGGGCATTGAGAGGTTGTGAATCAAATATAAGAACTCAAAACCTCTTCAAACATTCAGTGAATACAATCCATCATAACTTTGATGATGTTCTACAATGTGTGGTCAACATGGCATCTCAGTTCCTTAAGACACATGTAACGCCCAATATGCGGTCCTATCCTCGCGAAAACTTAGAAGTCTCAACAAGGATAGAAACACATATCGAAGACGCTTTAACAAGGTGGATATCGTCACAAATACATGTACTGAAGAGAAGAGTATACAAGATATGGCTTACACTCGTCACAAGCTACAACATGAATATCTCAATACATCAATACATAGCAATCATCATACAGAAGAGCAGGATCCGACTATGGATGAAATCAAACAAAAAGAAGACGCTGTCCACCCTGCTAATCCCAGGCTGCCAACCTGGAACCCATCCTATGATTGTCGAAGAAGAAGAACTCCAAATAGAACAAGCATCGCTCTCACGTCAAAGCATTGCATTACCTGTACCTGCACCTGTTGTTCGTAGTAATCTGTGAGCCACGGGGACTCAACAGTCTCATTACCAAGGGTATCAAGACTGGCAAAACTTAATGGGTGAGAAAATAGTTAAGTGGTGAGGTTGCAGCAAGACTAAGCATTTTATGGCTAACTTACGAGTACAAGAATAAGAGAGTGATCTACGTATAAACGGACGTGAACTAGTAATGATCAAGAAGTGATCCTGAACACCTACTTATGAGTCAATCATAACCACAAAGTGTTCTCTTCTTAGTTCTAACCTTACAAGAAGAGACGGTTATGGTTACGCACACGGTTGGTGTATTTTAATTTAGTTTAGTGGTTCTCTACAACTAGATATTATAAATTTCCAAGTCGCCACATAACCACGGGCACGACTTTCCGAAAGATTTAACCCTGGAGGGGTGCTCCAAGTAGTCCATTATAAATTACCACACACATCCGATGGAAAACTTCACACCATGATAACACGATGCTTACGATAAGGAATCCCGGTGGATAAGCCACTCGTCAAAGGTAAAACTAAACCAGCAAGACCGCCCGACGTATCGAGGAACCCGATAGGACCCGCGTATCTCGTTCTCAGGACACGACCGGATGGGCCAACCTACGAGTAAAATAAGACCTCGAGTTTCCCCGCGGTGGCCCCACAGCCTCCCCAATTTGGACCATCACTGCCCCCCTGTATTATGTAGATTAAATCAACGGTTAGCGTTAACTCACTATGCATTAATAACGGTGTTCAATATTATTATGTTGGGAAAATTTTAAAACTAATTTTGGGCCTTGCTGGAGGAGTTTTATCCTAAAATGAATGATCAGGGGGCCCCATAATACCCCGTATGTTCTAGAAGCGCTCATCAAGGACCATAACACCAGTATAACGGAAACTAGGACGACAAGAGTGGAACAAAACACCATGCAAAAAGGCCGATCCTTCCATCCTTTACCAAGTGTATATATGCATTAATTAAATAGTCAAGGTAGTGTGATATTTCATGATATCCAGGTACCAACATGGAACAAACAGCACCTGCAACTAGCAACACTATAAGAGGGGTTGAGCAAGTGGCAAGATAGCCAAACAACGGTTTGCTAGGAAAGTGGGTGGTTAGAGGTTTATCATGACATTTTTGGAGGCTTGACGAACAAGTAGTAGGTAGCGCGACATAGTGATAGTAACGAGACAACTAGCATAGCAAAGATAGTAATGATATATCCAATGTAATGATCATCTTCTATGGAATCCCGCTTGGAAGAAGATTGACTCCACATATGAACAAGACAAACGGACGTAGTCGAACGAATCCTCACACTCCGAAACGATTTCGAAACTCTAGTGAGAAGAAGCAAATCCATAAACAAATAAATGACACGGTAAACAAACAAGCATAATCATGGAGTGATGCACAACCAAGGATGATGGAATAGACCTTTAGGTTAGCACCAGGCGGCACAAAAGGAAAATATTACGGAATAGACCTTTAGGTTAGCACCAGGCGGCACACTTCATCATTAAGAGCCATTTGCATGGAAACACGAGATGCATGCATAATGATACTCCCTCCGTTCCTAAATATAAGTTTTTTTAAGATTCCACCATGAACTACATACGGATGTACGTAGACGTACTTTAGAATATAGATTCACTCATTTTGCTCCGTATGTAGTCCGTAGTGAAATCTCTAGAAAGACTTATATTTAGGAATGGAGGGAGTAGAATATATGCAGCAATTGTATATCTTCTTGGTTACCTTAGCTTACATGTCGTCCACATAATGATAGAATATATGCACACCTCAATGTCTCGCGGCGAAACAAGAAGATGCCCCAATACATCCAAAACCCAAAACTGAACCCAGTAGCCACAAAGCAATACAACCACAATGCCTCTTTTATCTCCAGCCTAACTCACTTCGTTCCACGTTGGTGTCGACGAGTTCACACACTCTTCCAGCGGGAATCAACAAAGCCCAAGATTATTGATGTACATCATCGAGCGTCTACAGCTGTCTGCCTGTAGGTATCCACCTTGATAGACTGTTGCTCGAGGGTTCAGAGTGCTTATGCTCTTCAAATTTGCAAAGCTTACAGGGATTTTCTCCCATGGTCGGTTCCTAGAAAGGTCTGCGGATTCCTACTTGATATTGTTTGTTTGCAATCGGTGCCGGTGACTTGGCAAGGCATTATGCATGGAATAGATCTTCTTAAAAGAAAATATTTGAAGGGTGGTTGATGGATCAAATATAAATATTTGGAGAGATAATTGGATTTCCAAGAACACATGCTTACAAATTATGGCTAAAAGGAATAAAACAATTCTCAAGTGGGTGTCTGATTTATTCACGAGTGGTTCTACGAGTTCAGATGAGAATTTGATTACGCATCTTTTTCAACCTCATGACGCAAAGAATATTTAAAATTTATGTCTTCGGGAGTTGGAGACTTCCTTGTGTGGCAAAATGAGAAGAATGGTTTTATCTTAATTAAAAGTGCGTACTATCTTGCTTTGAGCCTCAAGGATTGGACGGATTGTATGTGGCCATCTAGTGACACCATGAATGGGGAAAGGAGAACGTGGCATATTATTGGGAAAGCCAATGTTCTCGAGAAGATCCGAGTTTTTGCTTAGCATGCTGATACGTTTCCAACGTATCGATAATTTTTAAATGTTCCATGCTATAATATTATCATTCTAGGATATTTTTTGGGTACTTATTTATCAATTTATATTATTTTTGAGCACTAACCTATTGACTCAGTGCCAAGTGCCGGTTCGTGTTTTCTGCATGTTTTTGGCTTGTCAGGTTTACTGTATCAAACGAAGTCCAATCGACCCGAAACTTTTTTATTATTTTTTCTGGACCAAATAAAGACCTGGAAGCTTCGGAAGATGAAGTGTACTGGCCTCCTCGGCCGCCTCCGACGTCCCTCTTTGGCCTATAAATCCTCATAAATTCCAAAAACCCCAGGAGAGCTCCCAAAACCCTTTTTCCGCCGCCGCAAGTCTCTGTTTCGCCGTGATCCCATCTGGAGGCCTTTTCCGGTACTCTGCCGGAGGGGGAATCCATCACGGAGGCCGTCTTCATCAACCTCGCTGCCTCCAAGGTGATGTGTGAGTAGTTCACCACAGACCTACGGGTCCATAGTTAGTATCTAGATGGCTATCTCTCTCTCTCTCTCTCTCTCTCTCTCTCTTTCCCTCTCTCTTGATCTTCAATACAATGATCATCGCATCTTCGCTTTGATCTATCCGATGTAATGCCTTTGTGCGGTGTGTTTGTTGGGATCCGATGAATGGTGGGTTTATGTTTAGATTTTTCATGATAAAATATTGAAGTCTTCTCTGATTTATTAAATTGATTCTTATTGCATGATCATTATAGCTTCGTAAATCTGTCCGATCTATTGATTTGCTTTGGCCAAGTAGATTGATCTTTCTTCAGTGAGAGGGGTGCGTTGTGGTAGGTTCAACCTGACGGATTTCTATATCCCAGTGACAGAAGGTGACAAGATACGTCTTTGTGTTATTGCTACTAAGGATAAAACAATGGGGGTTCATTCATATTGATTGAGTTTACTTTGTCTACATCATGTCATCTTTCTCCAAGCATTACTCTGTTTTACTTAATACTCTAGATGCATGCTGGATAGCGGTCGATGAGTGGAGTAATAGTAATAGGTGCAGGCAGGAGTCGGCCTATTTATTTATGGACGTGATGCCTATATACACATGATCATTGCTGTGAATATGAACATAATTATTCGCTTTTCTATCAATTGCCCAACAATAATTTGTTTACCCACCGTATGTTTCCTACATGAGACATGCCACTAGAGAACACTACGGCCCCCGGGTCTTCTCACTTATAATTTACAAAAAGCTTTCAATACCTCGCTGCCTTTATTATCTTTTATTTTATTTTGCAATTATCCACTACTATCTACTTGTTTCACTCTCTTGCAAATAACGAGTCCAAGGGGATTGACAACCCTCTTGCCCGTGTTGGGTGCAAGTGTTTGCTCTTTTTTGTGCAGTCGCTGAAGACGGTGGTTGCGTGTTACTCCTATTGGTTCGATAAACCTTGGTTCTTAACTAGGGGAAATACTTACTCATTTGTGCTGCAATAACCCGTTCCTCTTCACGGAAAACCCAACGCAGATCACATACATCAGGAAGGATTTCCGACGCCGTTGCCGGGGAGTATCACCAATCTACTGTCCAGTAACTTCGCACGAATTATCATTCACTTGTCCTACTTTTTATTTGCTGTTATATTTTGCTTCTTTCAAAAAAGTCAAAAATACAAAAATATTTACTTTACTAGTTTGCTAGTTTGCTTGTTTCCTCGTTAGTTTGCTTGTTTTGCTTGTTACTTCGTTTGCTTGGTCACCATGTCTCAAGATACTACTAAGTTGTGTGACTTTTCTAATGCTAATAAAGATGACTTTATTAGCACTCATGTACCATCCGCCACTAGTGCGGAGGGCTTTGATATAAATCCCGCACTATAAAATCTTGTGATGAAAGAACAATTTTCGGGAAGTCCTAATGAGGATCTCGCTGCTCATCTTAATACTTTCGTTGAACTTTGTGATATGCAAAATAAAAAGGATATGGATAATGATGTTGTGAAATTAAAGTTATTTCCTTTTTCACTAAGAGATAAAGCTAAGGCTTGATTTTCATCTTTACCACGTAATAGTATTGGAACATGGGATAAGTGTAAATATGCTTTCATTACCAAGTATTTTCCTCCTGCTAAGATCATCCCCCTTAGGAATCATATAATGAATTTTAAACAACATGATCATGAACATGTTGCAAAAGCTTGGGAGAGGATTAAATTGATGATTAGAAATTGCCCTACTCATGGGTTAAACTTGTGGATGATTATCCAAAATTTCTATGCTGGAGTGAACTTTGTGTCTAGAAATCTCCTAGATTCTGCTGCAGGTGGTACCTTTATGGATGTGACCTTAGGAGAGGCCACAAAACTTCTGGACCACATCATGAAAAAATTATGAGTCGGCGGTGAACTCTAGGCCCCCGAACCTGATCTCCTGACCGTGAGCGAAATTTTTGATCTGGCCTAGATGACCGGTCGAGTCAGCATGCAACACAATGCTGCCGAATGCAAAGATCTGTCCGGGGGCGAAGATGTCCTCGTTAAAGACCTGTTCGCTGGTGATTAGGCGAGCCATCGATCCACGGGCGATCTCACAGTGGACCTCTCAATGAAAGCACCAATGTCGGTGTCAAAACCGGTGGATCTCGGGTAGGGGGTCCCGAACTATGAATCTAGGATCGATGATTAACAGGGGACGAAGGAGACGATGTTTACCCAGGTTCGGGCCCTCGTGAGGAGGTAAAACCCTACGTCCTGCTTGATTGTATTGATGAGTATGATGGTTACAGAGCTGATCTACCTCGAGATCAAATGAGCTAAACCCTAGATGAGTTGACTTGTCCCTCTACGAACTGAGCCCCCTGGTTTATATAGACACCAGGGGTACCTAGGGTTACACATGGTCGGTTTCCATCTGGGCATAGATACGCCCATTCTTACTTGGAGGGCACAGCAAGTCTTCGGAACCTTCCCCTCTAAGCATGGGGTCATTCTGTAGTCCGGCCTTCCCACGGATGCCACAGGGCGACCCACCGGGCTGATCCATAGAAGATAAGTTAACGGCCCGAGGACCCCTTAATCCCGGACTCCCTCACATCCCTTGGCTTATGAATACAATTTTGACAAACCATTAATTGCCTCTTTCCCTCCTGCATAAAAATAATTTTTCTTGTGAGCACGGATCAAGAGGAAACATAATGTAAAAACTGTATTTCCACAACTTTCCAGCCTCAACATCCACCAATACCATGCACCTCATCCCTAAGGAGAGTACTCCAATCATGTGTTACCAAGATATGATTTTAATCCTCTTGAAGAATAAAACAGTCACTCCTACAAAGAAAATACAATAAATAACTATTTTTTCAATCTACTTTTGTTCCTTCTCCTACGTAGTACACAATGAATTGTAAGACTATGAACATACCGAATTATATGACAATTATAGTCGTATTGGCATAAATCAATCGATCCATCCTTTATCTGAAGGACCACATACCAAAACCCAATGACATACACAAACACATGATCTTACAACTTCGTCTGACCTTAACTTTTACTTGATGCTAATCTTTCCACAACAACATACTCCCAAGTTGTTCAAATTTGGCAAGCCTATGTCCGAATTATCTATTAAACATAAGTTATTTTTAAGATGACTCTTGGTACATGCATGCCAAACTTATTTACAGAGGAAATTAGTAGTCCATTCACCTCCAGAAACATTGATATTTCGAATATCTTTTTTTCTTTGATTTTCTACAGAAGAACATAGGCATGAGATCAGATCGCTGTAGCAGTGAAAAAGGAAGACGGTCGCAATGTGTAGAGGAGATCAGATCAGATGTAGCAGTGAAAAAGGAAGACGGACGCAATGTGTAGCTGGCCTAAAAGCTGCCAAGTTATCAATAATTGATATACATGTTGATTTGATAATAATTAATTGTTTGCAGCACTCAAACGACTCCAATACACTCTTATTCCTGCTGATTTGGTATTTAATCCAAAGGAAACAACGCTGAACTGAGTTTGCCCTTCAAGTACCCCCATCGATTCATTTTCATGGTCCTTATATGGCAAAAATATGGGCAAGAGAAATCAATAGATAGATTATCACTAGATGGGTTCAGTGGCTATACTGATCTATGAAATTATAGTGACTATTAAATTGCACTGGTGCAAATAAAAGTTACTGTGATAAATCACAAATGACAGCGGAGAAGGCCTCTTAGTCTGCCACAAAGATATCTTGAAACACATTACACTCATATAGTGATATAGAGTAATTTTGGCATTACTATTTGGCCATTCCTGAACTGCCACTTTCACAGTTGATCTGGAGAGTAATTAATCCTTAGTTTAATAAAAAATGAATTAAGGCAATCCATTTCATCTCCCCTGAAACAACAAAATTAGGTTCACCGTGGTGAAGTACTTTTGTGTGAGTAGCTAGCAGCCACATAACAAGTAGCACGATGAACTATATATATCAATTCGTGCTTCGGAATATCCTAAAAAAAAATGCATGCTTCAGAACATATAACAAATAAAACGACACATGGCAGATGCATAACTGCTGTGCACTACCTGTGAAACTAACTTACGTCAGAGAGAAACCAAATAGATAGAGAGATATAGAGGAATTCATCCTCTCATCCTCTTGCCCCTGGCATAACACAAAGAGAGAGCCCGGAAAACTGAAACCCTTGTCCTCTCATCCCTGGAACAGAGACGTTCTTCGCCTCCCCGGACCCTTGCAGTTGTCGCTCGTTGCTCATAATTTTTCCTGTGGCCACCTACCTCGATTCAAGAGAAAGAAAAAGGGGAGACCGAAGGGAGAGAGGAGGGGGCGGGATTGAGAGGGAAGAACCTGGTTCAAGCGCGACGTCGCCGTCTCAGCCGCCGCTGTCGCCTTGCGTTCATGAGGGTCGGTTTAGCTGGTGGGCTTTTTAGGCTGGTCGTAATGGAAGTATCATAGGTAGTATCATGCATGCCAACTAGGCACTTTTGATGAGGTGACATATAATTAAATGGAAAAAGAGAGGGTTGAGTATCATATCATGATACCGTGTCATATTAAATGTTATGATACTATGTGTCATGCGTGACAGTAAATGAACTATTTTATGATACTAACATATGATACTATGCATTACGGATGTAGTATCATACACTAGCCTTATCAGTCTTATCAGGAGATAATGAACCAGCGACGACGCCGACCACTAATGTAAAAGCGACCCAAAGACTGACAATGTTGACCCATAGGTACCCCAGAGCCCCGACGAGGAGAGTGCTCTATTTCGTGGGAGCTTAGAATCTGTAGTGATGCGTACAAATAATTGTTCTTATTTATATACTTGTTACACATGATAATACAAAATGTGTATTCATATAATATTATTTTTGCAGAGTATGAGAGAAATGAAGATGTATTACGCCGACGTTCAAAAATAATCCATCGACAAGGGTGTCGACGTGATGTTGTTGGGAGGAGCCAAAATTTCATCGAGTTATATACAACAATACATGTATATATATGAAATCAGAACAAAATTTAAAAAAGCCCGTGGTAACACACGGGCATTCCAGTAGTCATCTTAGCTCTTTTCTTCACGGGAGAAGTTATTTTTTATTTGCATGTTTTATTTCACTGCCAAGACAACATGTTCAGGGTGTATTCCCGTTGCAACGCACAGCCAATTTTCCTAGTACTTTTTAAAATGGAGAATAAATAATAATAAAATGTTTACAAGATGAATAAGTTCTTGCCACAATGTAGACATATCTTTTTGAAAAATATGAACAGTTTGGAAATGAGAAGACAACTTAATTTACTTTCAGTCGAATACATTTTTGTTTACACAAGATGAACAAAGTATTGCAAGTTGGTAAATATTTTTGTACTCCCTCCGTCCCAAAATAAGTGTCGCAGATTTTGTACTAAACTAGTACAAATTTTGTACTAGATCATCGATACTTATTTTGGGACTGAGGGAGTATATACTTATGGACGGTTTCACTAGTCCAGAATGGTGTAGATATAAGAGTTTTGGATTTCGTCCGAATTTCGCCCATCCCATTCAGGCCCGGTAACAAGGCAAACCGCTCCAAACAATTCGGCCTTTTTTAAATTCACAGCCCAGCCCATGGTCCAGCCCAGCCCGCAGATAAGCCTCTGTACTATAAAAAGTCAACCGAGCCACTCCTAACCCTAATTTCAGTTTCTCCTCCACACCCCTCTGTGCGGCGGCTGGACGAAACCGAAGCCGATCGAGGCGGAATCATCTCCGCACGCACGAGGGCAGCGCCGTCTCTGCCCATCGATCTCCTTCTTCCCACCCTGCTCCTCGATCTCCTTCTTCCCGGCCACTTAGTTTGAAAGCTCCATGGGCAGTAGCCGAGCCGACCAGGCAAGTGGTGGCTTTGCCATGGACTATTGCTGTACTATGTCATTGCTTTCGGTTCTGATCTGTAACGTTTTGATGCTTAGATTCATTTTTTGCTCTGGTTTGTTCAATTTTTTGGTCAGATTTTGGTCAATTTTCATTTAAAAATTCAAAGTTTTGTTTGCGCTTTTCGTCCGAGATTTTCCGAAAAAATTCCGAGAAAACGAATTTAGCCCGTTTCGCCCCAGACCGGTAAAAATCACAAAACGAATTTAGTCTCGATTTTAAAGTACGTTTAGGATGGGGTATATTGTGCGTGTATGATAGGTGTATGTGCACTACTGTTAATAGAATTACCTAATAATAATTAATTAGTGATTAGTCATTTTTAAGGGAAAATTGCTGCTTTACTAAACTAAGTTTCGGCCAAATCCGAGATCAGCGCGTCCACAATCCCGTGTGATTATTCTGAAAACATTATACACCACTACTTTTGGAAACATATATCGATGTTCTTAATTAGGGACGCAATTACAGCTAAGTATCAGTTCTCTTAACTCCAATTAATTTGGTATTGATCTGATTCACGGTTGAAAATGGCATGTATTGATATCAGGGTCACTATAAAAGGCCTTCCATTGATCTGTAGTTCACAACTTAGAGCCAGAGAAAGAAACAAATGTTCCTTCCAACACCACATGTAGCTAAGATGAAGACTACACAGACGCTGCTCCTTATTCTTGCCTTCCTCGTGCTATCACCAGGTATTATTTCAGTGGTTTTTGTTTCATCAACTCGACCAAGAAACTACGGCCACGATGTGTGACTCGTTTAATTTATTTGTGTTCAATGTTTTCCAGGGGAAATGCTAAAGTTAACTGATGGTCTTATTTGCACAGCAGCAATTAAACCGACGCCTGTACCCTGTGATCGTCCAGGTTGCCTGCACGTTTGTCGTCGTGAGTGCGGCCCCCAGGGATGCAGGTGCACGGTGTGCGGCCCTAATAAACAAAAATAAGACTTTAGTTCTTCCCAGGGCCGGTCCTAAGATTTGAGGGCCCGGGCGAAAACTTTAGAAAGCTGCTCGAAGTTGAAGATCATCTTCCCCCATCCTACTCCTTGTCTGCTGCAATGCATGGAAGAAAGTTACTCAGTTGAAGATTAACATCCACCATTCAAGCAATGCACTCGGTATGCAGCTATAAAGTCCTGTATCCAATTATCAAAGAGACCACAGTAACGTTTTAGGAAAATCCGGAAGAAGGTTATACCTTTCACGTGGGACAGTGGGGTGATCTAAGTACTTGCAATGGTAGGGAAAATGAAAGTTGTGTTACTTGAAATCAACACTGCGCCTCTTGTCAAAACAACTTGGTGTGCCTAACATTTGAGTGTTCTCTTCTCTCCGATGCATCTAGTTTATCTAGTGAAGACTGAAGAGTCGAAGGTGTGTTCAGGAAACTGGTCCAGAAAAGAAGTTCTCTGCTGAACACTCTCATAGCTCATACATACTCCCTCAGTTCCTAAATATAAATCTTTCTAGAGATTTCACTATAGACTACATACGGAGCAAAATGAGTGAATCTACACTCTAAAATATGTCTATATACATCCGTATATAGTCTGTAGTGAAATATCTAAAAAGACTTATATTTAGGAACGGAGGAAGTAGTTAGTAGTGACCTAAATGAAAGGAAAACCATAGTGTGACATCTCTATCGACAGTTGTATGGCCCACCGGTATTATGTTTCTCAGTCAATAATCAGCTTACCACATAATAGAAAAAAACCCAGATTTTGTAGCTGATCTTCTGAGTATCTTGTTTGAGTATATGAATCTTGCTGGATAGCGATCAGAGTGTATTATCCTCGCCACTTTCCTGAACCACATAATAATTGGAGTGTCATGATCCTGAATAATGAATTCGTAATAAAAAATACTTTCTGGCTGGAACCGAATACTTCTGGAGGAAATTGGATGTACCAAAAAAAAAATGGCATCTTGATATCCCTGAAACAAATAGAGCTACTTCTGTGCGAAACCTAAGTATTCTTTTTTCCATCATATTATTCTAGGGAAAAAAAATATACCAACATACTTTCACAGTGCTTAAATCCACTTCAAAATGTCAAACCCGTGTTTCATTACCTCTAATCATATACACAAATATACATCTGAATTCCTAAAACCAGAGAAAAATTAAATAACAGTAAACTATTATATTGCACAAACACTAACCTGAGGATGTCTGATCTCTTTGAACACTTGCACTTTACCTGCTTACAGATCCACCATCATGCCAAAGAACAATACGGTAACAGGCTCTCTTTTTTAGATGTTACACAGCGCATTTGCATCAAATGACTGAGCAGAACTGCCCCCAAAGTATAACAGTTGCATTTTTCCTACATATAAAACATAAATTACTGTGTGCTACATCAATGCTTCTAAAATGATTAGCAGTATAACATAAGAGTGGAAATAAAAATTTACTTTCCGTCTGTGATAGATATCTGGCGTCTTGGTTTGCGAGCATTGCCGGTAGGAGGCAATAAATCAGTGGCAATAATGACCAGGCCAACAACATCTGAAATTGGAAGAGTTAGAGCAATAAAAATAAAATAAAATAAAGAAACTATTAGTACTTTAAACCAAGACTCTTAAGTGGTAACCTGACATAAGCAAATTTCGTCAAATACGTTTCTGAAGCTCTGAAAATGTAAGTGCATTATGGGTCAGCAGGGGAAAACCCATCGGATGAGGAGTGGCAGGGGTGACAGTGGTCTATTAATGAAACAGAGCCTCGATGGATGATCCGCTACTTTGTATTTCTCTTTTGCCTTCCATACCATATAACGTTCAGCTCTGTATACTGGATATTGTTCTTGAGCTTAGCCATTTTATCTTTAGGTATAACTCCCTCAGCTACCCCTCCCTATGGATCAAATTAATCCAAAATTCTGAATGTAACTGAACTGTTCAAGAGATAACATGCTTGAAAATAAATGAATGTAGCCACAAAATGCAGTTAATTATTTTACCTCTCGATCCACCATGACAAAGTTTACATCCCCACCAAGCACACGATCTGGAGGACCAAGCGGGGCGCCGGCCGTATCGAGGAAATGCTTGGCTTCTCGCCGCCGAGCAGGCAGGTGCCCCCCCCCCCCCTCGAGTCAAGCGGCACGACATGCTCATCCACGTCGACCGCGTGGAGGACTGGTCGCCCATGTCGCCGCGCTCCTCGCACTCGGGCCAGAGCGGCCTCCCCTCCTCGGGATCCGAAGACGAGCGCCCGTTCCCGCGCGTTTCGCCGGGGACGTGGACGATGCACGTCGAGGATGGCCAGGGGCAGGGAAGGCGCCACCCCGCTGTGGTTGCGCCATCGGGGTGCGGCGGCCTGCAGCTTGGCGCGCGACGTGGCCACGACGACCACGATGGAGAGCAATCTGGGCGCCGATCGTGGAAAGACACCCTGATGGGTCGAGGCAGCAGCGGCAAGGCGCTGCCGACGAAGAGGAGCGCGGAAGCTCCTGCGCGCCAAAGGAGCAGGACGTCCACCAGCAGGCGGAAGCACGATGGCAGGGGCCGCTCGAGCTCTCGCGACGCCCGCACCACTTTCAATGCCACCCCGCCACTGCCGCTGCAGGCTGCCATCGCTGCGGCCCCGCCACCCGCGCCGGTCGCCGCTTCGGAGGACCCTATCGCCGCCTTCTTCGACACTGCGGCTCGGGTTCCCTCCCCTCCGGCTGCCGTCGATGACCAACAGCAAGAACCGGATCAGACCATTGCTGACGCCCTAGCTGCACCGCTAGAATTCACCTCGGACTGCACGGCGACTGCATACAGAACCACTCCAGCATCGACCTCCACCTCTCTGCAGGTTGGAGCAGTAACTCAGCAGGTTTTGCAGCTCCAGCTTAGTAGCAGCACCAGCGGCCATGCCACGCCTCCAAGCCTCTTCACCACCACACCGGCGGCCATCATCACCGCTCCACCAGCTCGCCGCACCTCAGCTCCCCCCAGGGCTCGCACCTCCACTGGGTGTAGCGCTGCACCTACCAGACAAAGCGCCAGGCAGGCGGGGAGCAGCTCCAGGGTGCCGATGGCGCAGAGGGCATCCCTGCTGCTCGTCAAGAAGCTGGGCATGCTTGGGCCCAAGGAAGCCATGACTGCCAAGGCTGCAGAGGCCCTCATCAAGAGTTTCGAGGAGCCACCGTCGGATGAAGACATTGCCATCATCGCCAAGCTGACCCGCCTCGACCCGGAGGCGCTGCGCATCGCGGGCGGCCTAGCTGGCCCCGATGCTGATGTTGATGGCCAAGTTTAGTTATGTTACGATCTACTACTACTAGTATTATTCTCCAGCAGCGATTGGCCTTAAGCCAATTTGAGTTAGGAC
This sequence comes from Elymus sibiricus, assembly GCA_039707655.1. Classification (NCBI taxonomy): domain Eukaryota; kingdom Viridiplantae; phylum Streptophyta; class Magnoliopsida; order Poales; family Poaceae; genus Elymus; species Elymus sibiricus. Next base: position 441,342,112 of record CM077667.1, on the reverse strand, counting down.
CCATGTTAGTCTTCAGTAGTTATAGTTTCAAGATTAGTTTGCTAGTTTCATGCCTGAGTATCTTGGGGCCTATTGGTGGTCTCAGGCATGCCAATGTTATGCCGGCTGTGTACTTGTTCCTGTCTTTAATTAATAGAGCATGTTTGCTGTTGGAGAAACACCTTTGGCCCAATGACTAACACACCATTTGCTGTTATGAGTTGGAATGTCCACGGACTGAATTCGCCGGCCAGGAGGTTTGCTGTTCGAGAGCTTGCAGAAGCGCACAAAGCCTCTATCCTCTGCCTGCAGGAAACAAGTTGGACTGTTGGTCCCCCGCCATCGTCAGAGATTTGGGAGGATCTAGGTTGGATGGCTGTGCAGTGCTGCCGGCGATCGAAACAAGGGGAGGTGTTGCCATTATGTGGAACAAGAGTTTAGTGCAAATTAACACGAGCAACATCGGATGTTACTCAATCACCGCAAAAGTTTCAGATCTTCCGAGCTCCACCTCTTTCTGGCTGACCACTGTCTACGGCCCTGTCGACGACACGCGCAAAGATGAATTCTTGGCTGAGTTGGCACACGCAGCACCACCATCGGGTGAGCCCTGGCTCATCGTTGGAGACTTCAACATCATCTATCAAGCTCGAGACAAAAACAACCTCAACCTCAACAGAAGAATCATGGGCAGATTTAGGAAGGAAATTGACAGGGCTGGCCTGAAAGAAATAAAGTGTAAGAACAAGCGTTTCACTTGGACAAATGAGAGGAGGGATCCAACAATGGTTTGCATTGACAAATTCTTCTACAACACGGAGTTATCGAACCAGTGGGAGGATCACCAACACCCAATAAGCAACAGCTGCACACAAACAACAAATACTTGCAACCCGACGCGAAAGAGAGGTTGTCAATCTCTCTACTGTAATACGATAGATTAGGTAGTGATAGATAGGAGAGATAGATCTCTCAAGAACACAAATAAAAAGAGTAAATATGCAGCAATATATTTTTGGATTTTTGGTTTTGTAGATCTGAAAACAAAGATTGCAAAAACGTAGATCGGAAAGCAATATGTTGGAAAAGTAGACCCGGGGGCCGTAGGGTTCACTAGTGGCTTCTCTCATGAGTATAGCGCACGGTGGGTGAACAAATTACTGTTAGGCAATTGATAGAAAATCGAATAGTCATGACGATATCCAAGGCGATGATCATTATATAGGCATCACGTCCAAGATAGATAGACCAACTCCTGCCTGCATCTACCTCTATTACTCCACACATCGACCGCTATCCAGCATGCATCTAGTGTATTAAGTTCATGGAAAAACGGAGTAATGCAATAAGAACGATGACATGATGTAGACAAGATCTATTCATGTAGGAATAGACCCCATCTTGTTATCCTTAATAGCAACGATACATGCGTGTCTTGCTGCCCCTTCTGTCACTGGGAAAGAACACCGCAAGATCGAACCCATCACAAAGCACCTCTTCCCATGGCAAGAAAAATCGATCTAGTCGGCCTAACTAAACCAAAGATTCGAAGAAGAAATACGATGCTATAAGCAATCATGCATATAAGAGATCAAAGAAGACTCAAATAATATTCATAGATAGAAACTGATCATGAACTCAAAATTCATCGAATCCCAACAAACACACCGCAAAAGTTTACATCAAATAGATCTCCAAGAGACCATTGTATTGAGAATCATAAGAGAGAGAGAGAAGAAGCCATCTAGCTACTGCCTACAGACCCGTAGGTCTATGGTGGACTACTCACGCATCATCGGAGAGGCACCTATGAGGAAGATGAACCCCTCCGTGATGGTGTTTAGATTGGATCTCGAGGTTCTGGAACTTGCGGCGGCTGGAATTGTGTTTCGTCGACTCTCCTAGGGTTTTCCGAATATTTGAGAATTTATAGGCATCAGAGGCGGTGCGGAAGGGGGCCAAGGAGGGCACAACCCATCAGGGCGCGCCGGGCCCCCCCTGGCGCGCCCTGGTGGGTTGTGCTCTCCACAGCCCACCTCTCCGGCAGTTGTTTGGCCCACTGGGTGTCTTCTGGTCCAGAAAAAATCTCCAAAAAGTTTCGTCGCGATTGGACTCCGTTTGGTATTGATTTTCTGCGAAGTAAAAAACAAGCAAAAACAGCAACTGGCACTTTGGCACTATGTCAATAGGTTAGTCCCAAAAATTTATATAAATTTGTTATAAAATGATTGTAAAACATCCAAGAATGATAATATAACAGCATGGAACAAGCAAAAATTATAGATACGTTGGAGACGTATCAGGGGCGCGCCCTGATATGTGGTGGCCCCCTTGTGTCTCTCCCGACGTCCCTCTCTGGCCCATAAATTCTCTAATATTCCAAAAACCCTAGAGGAGGTCCCGAAACACTTTTTACGCTGCCGCAAGTCTCTGTTCCGACGGGATCCCATCTAGTGCTCTATTCCGGCACCCTGCCGGAGGGGGGATCGATCACGGAGGGCCTCTTCATCAACCTTGTTGCCCTCATGATGATGTGTGAGTAGTTCACCACAGACCTACGGGTCTGTAGGTAGTACCAAGATGGCAATCTCTCTCTCTCTCTCTCTCTCTCTCTCTCTCTCTCTCTCTCTCTCTCTCTCTCTCTCTCTCTTGATCTTCAATACAATGTTCATCGCATCTTTGCCTTGATCTATCCAATGTAATCCCTTTGCATGGTGCGTTTGTTGGGATCCGATGAATTGTGAGTTTATGTTCAGATTATTCATGATAAATATTTGAGTCTTCTCTGAATTCCAATATGATTCTTATGTGCATGATCATTATAGCTTCGTAATGCTCTCCGATCTATTGAGATAGTTTGGCCAACTAGATTGATATTTCTTCGGTGGGAGTGGTGCGTTGTGGTAGGTTCAACCTGACGAATATCTATATCCCAGTGACAAAGTAGGGGACAAGATAGGTCTTTGCGTTGTTTCTACTAAGGATAAAACGATGGGGTTAATTCATATTGATTGAGTTTACTTTGTCTACATCATGTCATCGTTCTCCAAGCATTACTCTGTTCTACTTAATACTCTAGATGCATGCTGGATAGCGGTCGATGAGTGGAGTAATAGTAATAGGTGCAGGCAGGAGTCGGCCTATTTGCTTAAGGACGTGATGCCTATATACACATGATCATTGCCATGAAAATCGCATAACTATTTGCTTTTCTATCAATTGCCCAACAGTAATTTGTTTACCCACCGTATGCTATTCCTATGAGAGATGCCACTAGAGAACACTACGGCCCCCGGGTCTATTCACTTATATATTTACAAACGCTACTATTATCTTGCTGTTATTTATTTGCTTTTATTTTATTTTGCAATTTACAATTATCTACAATTATGTACACAACTCACTTGATTGCAAATAACGAGATCAAGGGGATTGACAACCCTCTTGCCGGCGTTGGGTGCAAGTTGTTTGTTCTTTTGTGTGCAGCCGCTGAAGAAGGTTGAGGATTGGTATTCCTATTGGTTCGATAGACCTTGGTTTCATAACTGAGGGAAATGCTTACCCACATTGTGCTGCGATAACCCGTTCCTCTTCACAGAAAACCCAACGCAGATTACAAGTATCACGGCGCATGAGGAGCTGAAGCGCTCGTGCGGCTCGGGCAGCATGGGAACTCGTATCCCTGGAGATCGAGCAAGGAGGCAGGAGGAGCACTAGTTGACTGGCACGGGTGGCTTGCGGCAGCGACGAGGAAACGAGGCACGAGATCGAGGTGGGAGGACGAGGTGGTGGAGCGCGAGGGCGAGGGTTGGATGTGTCCATCCGGGCGTGAGGGTGGAGGAGCTTGGGGATGAGCAGGGGCGCTCGGACAGGCGGCTGCTCTATGGTTGGTCGGGCGAGGAACACGAGGGAAAATGGGTGGATTTTGGATCGGGGAAGATTCCTAGGTGGGAGACAACGAGTGGCGGCGGGTGATACGTCTCCAACGTATCTATAATTTTTGCTTGTTCCATGCTGTTATATTATCAATCTTGGATGTTTTACAATCATTTTATAGCAACTTTATATCATTTTTTGGGACAACCCTATTGACATAGTGCCAAAGTGCCAGTTGATGTTTTTGCTTGTTTTTTACTTCGCAGAAAATCAGTACCAAACGGAGCCCAAACGCTGCGAGGATTTTTGTGGAATTTTTATGGACCAGAAGAAAGAAGATGGGCCAAAGATCACCAGAAGAGGGGCCCCAGGGTGGCCACCCTCCACCAGGGCGCGCCAGAAGCCCCTGGCGCGGCCTGGTAGAGGGTGGGCACCTCGGGTGTCTCCCCAACCGACTATCAAGCCTATAAATTCTCAAATATTCGGAAAACCCTAGAGGAGTCAACGAAACACAATTCCAGCGATCGCAAGTTCCAGAACCTCGAGATCCAATCTAACACCATCACGGAGGGGTTCATCTTCATCATAGGTGCCTCTCCGATGATGCGTGAGTAGTCCACCATAGACCTACGGGTCCGCAGGCAGTAGCTAGATGGTTTCCTCTCTCTCTATGTTTCTCAATACAATGGTCTTTTGGAGATCTATTTGATGTAATGACTTTTGCGGTGTGTTTGTTGGGATCCGATGAATTTTGAGTTCATGATCAGTTTCTATCTATGAATATGATTTGAGTCTTCTTTGATCTCTTATTTGCATGATTACTTATAGCCTCGTATTTCTTCTTCGAAACTTTGGTTTAGTTAGGCCAACTAGATCGATTTTTCTTGCCATGGGAAGAGGTGCTTTGTGATGGGTTCGATCTTGCGTTGTTCTTTCCCAGTGACAGAAGGGGCAGCAAGACACGCATGTATCATTGCCATTAAGGATAACAAGATGGGGTCTATTCCTACATGAATAGATCTTGTCTACATCATGTCACCGTTCTTATTGCATTACTCCGTTTCTCCATGAACTTAATACACTAGATGCATGCTGGATACCGGTCGATGTGTGGAGTAATAGAAGTAGATGCAGAATCGTTTCGGTCTACTTGTCTTGGACGTGATGCCTATATAATGATCATTGCCTGGATATCGTCATGATTATTTGATCTTCTATCAATTGCCCAACAGTAATTTGTTCACCCACCGTGCGCTATACTCATGAGAGAAGCCACTAGTGAAACCTACGGCCCCCGGGTCTACTTTTCCAACATATTGCTTTCCGATCTACTATTTGCATCTTTTGTTTTCAGATCTATTAATCCAAAAAAACCAAAAATACTTTGCTGCACTTTTTATTTACTAATTTTATTTTGTGTTCTTGCGAGATCTATTTGCCAAAACTATCATTACCTAATCTATCTTATTACCGTAGAGAGCGTGACAACCTCTCTTTCGCGTCAGGTTGCAAGTATTTGTTGTTTGTGTGCAGGTGCTGTTTACGTGGGTGCGTGATCTTCCTCTACGGATTGATACCTTGGTTTCATAACTGAGGAAAATACTTACCGTTGCTGTGCTGCATCATCCCATCCTCTTTAGGGAAATACCGACGCAGTCTCAAGCCACGTCCGCGGGCGAATGGATGGATGGGACAAGCTACCTAGATTCTAGGGTTTGTCCTGATTTAAATGAATTGCACTGCTTAAATAGGGAGGAGCAAAGGAGAGGCTTTGGGTTTGGGGCTAATCTGGACGCTTCGATTTCGATCGGATGACTCCGGGTCAATTGGGTGGTCTATTGAATAAACGGAAGATGTTTGAGGTATTTCGGGGTTGAACCGAACCCATCCGTCATGACTCCATGGTCCGGGCTTGGGGATGTTTCGGACAAGGTTGCGGGTGGGTCGACGCACTGTGTAGAGACGCCAGGCTGGGGTGAGAGGGAAAAGAACGGTGAGCCCGACAACAAGTTTTAATTTGCGAAAAATGACCGGCAATTTTAACCAGCGATAGTGCCGCTATAGTTATCCATTGGGGTATCAAACGAACTCTGAATGCGACGAAATTTGGCAGACAGTCTACCTACAATATAATAAGACCGCACGCCAACTTTCAACCCATTCCGAGAACGTTTTATTCCCACTTATAAAACTAATTATATTGCGATGTCGCGGGCGCGTGCGAGTGTGTTCGGTCTCGAAACGGTCAACAACAAGAACGAGGAGAACCGGCAACTACGAACGGATGCAAAATGACGGCAACGGAGTGCCGAGGCAATGTGAATGATGCGATGATTGCTACTTCTTGAGCTTGCGTTGGTTTTCCCTTGAAGAGGAAAGGGTGATGCAGCAAAGTAGATAAGTATTTCCCTCAGTTGTTGAGAACCAAGGTATCAATCCAGTAGGAGATACAAGCAAGTCCCCAATCTTCGCACCTACACAAACAATCAAACTCTTGCACCCAACGCTAAAAGGGGTTGTCAATCCCTTCATGGTTATTTGCAAGGATGAGATCTGATAGAGATAGATAGAAAAGATTGCTAAAACGGAAAGTAAAACAAAAGTAAAAAATATTGCAGCAAAGTATTTTTGGTATTTTTGGTTTATAGATCTGAAAGTATAATATGGAAAATAGACCCGGGGGCCATAGGTTTCACTAGAGGCTTCTCTCATGAAGGAAAATAATACGGTGGGTGAACAAATTACTGTCGAGCAATTGATAGAAAAGCGCATAGTTATGACGATATCCAAAGCAATGATTATGCATATAGGCATCACGTCTGTGTCAAGAAGAACGAAATGATTCTGCATCTACTACTATTACTCCACACATCGACCGACTCCTGCCTGCATCTAGAGTATTAAGTTCATGAAGAACAGAGTAACGCATTAGGTAAGATGACATGATGTAGAGGGATAAACTCAAGCAATATGATGAAAACCCCATCTTTTTATCCTCGATGGCAACAATACAAATACGTGCCTCGCTACCCCTACTTTGTCACTGGGTGAGGACACCGCAAGATTGAACCCAAAACTAAGCACTTCTCCCATTGCAAGAATTACCAATCTAGTTGGCCAAACCAAACCAATAACTCGAAGAGACTTGCAAAGATATGAAATCATGCATATAAGGATTCAGAAAAGACTCAAATAATAGTCATAGATAAGCTGATCATAAACCCACAATTCATCGGATCTCGACAAACACACCGCAAAAGAGTATTACATCGGATAGATCTCCATGAAGATCATGAAGAACATGGTATTGAAGAACAAAGAGAGAGAAGAAGCCATCTAGCTACTAGCTATGGACCCGAAGGTCTGTGGTGAACTACTCACGCATCATCGGAGGGGCAATGGAGTTGATGTAGATGCCCTCCGTGATCGAATCCCCCTCCGGCAGATTACCGGAAAAGGCTCCAAGATTGGATCTCACGGGAACAGAGGCTTCCGGCGGCGGGAAAGTATTTGCGTGGCTCTTTTTGGTATTGGGGGAATATTTGGGAATTTATAGGCCGAAGAATAGGGTTAGGAGGGCTGCTGGGGGGCCACAAGCCAGGGGGCGCCCCCCCCTAGGGCGCACCCTGGTGGCTTGTCGCCTCCCAGCAGCTCTCCTGCCTTCATCTCCAAGTCTGGCAGGTTTCTTCCGGTTCAAGAAAAATCATTCCGAAGATTTTATTCCGTTTGGACTCCGTTTAATATTCCTTATCTGCAATACTCAAAAACAAGGAAAAAACAGAAACTGGCACTAGGCTCTAGATTAATAGGTTAGTCCCAAAAATAATATAAAATAGCATATTAATGCATATAAAACATCCAAAACAGATAATATAATAGCATGGAACAATCAAAAATTATAGATACGTTGGAGACGTATCAAGCATCCCCAAGCTTAATTCCTGCTCGTCCTCGAGTAGGTAAATGATAAAAACAGAATTTTTGATGTGGAATGCTACCTAACATATTTATCCATGTAATATTCTTTATTGTGGCATGAATATTTAGATCCGTAAGATTCAAAACAAAAGTCTAATATTGACATAAAAACAATAATACTTCAAGCATACTAACAAGGCAATTGTGTCCTTTCAAAATAACATGGCCTCATAAAGTTATCCCTACAAAACCATATGGTCTGGCTATGCTCCATCTTCCCCACACAAAGTATCTAAATCATGCACAACCCCGATGAAAAGTCAAGCAATTGTTTCACACCTTTTATGTTCTCAAACCTTTTCAACTCTCACGCAATACATGAGCGTGAGCCATGGATATAGCACTATAGGTGGAATAGAATATGGTGGAGGTTGTAAGGAAAAAGGAGAAGATAGTCTCACATCAACTAGGCGTATCAACGGGCTATGGAGATGCCCATCAATAGATATCAATGTGAGTGAGTAGGGATTGCCATGCAACGAATGCACTAGAGATATAAGTGTATGAAAGCTCAAAAAGAAACTAAGTGGTTGTGCATATGATGAAAAATTCCACTAGTTATATGAAAGTGACAAAATAGGAGACTCTCTGTCATGAAGATCATGGTGCTACTTTGAAGCACAAGTGTGGAAAAAGATAGTAGCAATTGTCCCTTCTCTCTTTCTCTCATTTATTTATTTATTTTTATTTTGGTGGGCATCTTTGGCCTCTTTTTTTTTATTTGGGCTTCATTGGCCTCTTTTATTATTTGTAAAGTCCGGAAACTCATCCCAACTTGTGACGAACTCATAGCTTCCATCATCCTTTTCTCTCATGGGACAATGCTCTAATAATGAAGATCATCACACTTTTATTTACTTACAGCTCAAGAATTACAACTCGATACCTAGAACAAAATATGACTCTATATGCAATATGAAAGTGATGGTGCATGTCATGAAAAACGGAACGGTGGAAGTTGCATGGCAATAGATCTCGGAATGTCTATGGAAATGCCATAATAGGTAGGTATGGTGACTGTTTTGAGGAAAGTATATGGTGGCTGTTTTGAGGAAGGTGGGTTTGATGCACCGGCGAAAGTTGCGCGGTACTAGAGAGGCTAGCAAAGGTGGAAGGGTGAGAGTGCGTATAATCCATGGACTCAACATTAGTAATAAAGAACTCACATACTTATTGCAAAAGTCTATTAGTTATCGAAGCAAAGTATTAGACGCATGCTCCTAGGGGAGAGGTTGGTAGGAGTTAACCATCGCGCGCTCCCGACCCTCACACAAAGGTTGACAATCATTAAACAAATCATGCTCCGACTTCGTTACATAACGGTTCACCATACGTGCATGCTATGGGAATCACAAACTTTAACACAAGTATTTCTACCAATTCACAATTACTCACTAGCATGACTCTCATATCACCATCTTCATATCTCAAAACTATATGCAAGGAATCAAACTTCTCATAGTATTCAATGCACTTAATATGGAAGTTTTTATTATATCCCTCTTGGATGCCCATTATATTAGGACTAAATTCATAACCTAAACCAATTACCATGCTGTTTAAAGACTCTCAAAATAATATAAGTGAGGTACGAGAGTTCAATAATTTCTATAAAATAAAACACCACCGTGCTCTAAAAAGATATAAGTGAAGCACGAGAGCAACATTGCCTAGCTCAAAAGATATAAGTGAAGCACATAGAGTATTCTAATAAATTCAAAATTAACGCGTGTCTCTCTCAAAAAGATGTGTGCATCAAGGATGATTGTGGCAAACTAAAAAGCAAAGACTCATATCATACAAGACGCTCCAAGCAAAACACATATCATGTGGTGAATAAAAATATAGCCTCAAGTAAATTTACCGATGGATTGAAGACGAAAGAGGGGATGCCTTCCGGGGCATCCCCAAGCTTAGGCTATTTGGTATCCTTGAATATGGCTTGGGGTGCCTTGGGCATACCCAAGCTTAGGCTCTTTCCACTCCTTATTCCATAGTCCATCAAATCTTTACCCAAAACTTGAAAACTTCACAACACAAAACTCAACAGAAAACTCGTGAGATCCGTTAGTATAAGAAAAATAAATCACCACTTTTAGGTACTGTTGTGAACTCATTCTTTATTTATATTGGTGTAATATCTACTGTATTATAACTTCTCCATGGTTCATACCCCCCGATACAACCCATAGATACATCAAAATAAGCAAACAACACAAAGAAAACAGAATCTGTCTAAAACAGAACAGTCTGTAGCAATCTATAGACTTCGAATACTTCTGTAACTCCAAAAATTCTGAAAAATTAGTACAATAAGTTAAATGTGTATGTCAATCTTGTGTAAAAATTTCAGATCAAAATCACGTTCCAGTGAATTTGCAAAATTCCTGGACTGAGAGCAAAAGTTTCTGTTTTTCAGCAAAATCAAATCACAAACACCGTAGACCATCCCAAAGGTCTTACTTGGCTCAAACACTAATTAAAACAAGAAAACACAATTAATACAGAGGTGATAATGTGTGCAGCACTCAAAAACAGAAGCAAAAACAAAAGCATAAAAATAAAATTGGGTTGCCTCCCTACAAGCGCTATTGTTTAACGCCCTTAGCTAGGCATAACGCAATAGATCTAGGTATTGTCATCTTTGGTATGCAATCCATAAGTAGCTCTCATAATAGATTCATAAGGTAATTTTATTTTATTTCTAGGAAAGCGTTCCATGCCTTTCCTTAATGAAAATTGGAATATAATATTTCCTTCCTTCATATCAATAATTGCACCAATCGTTCTAAGGAAAGGTCTACCAAGAATAATAGGACATGTAGGATTGCAATCTATATCAAGAACAATGAAATCTACGGGCACATAATTCCTATTTGCAACAATAAGAACATCATTAATCCTTCCCATAGGTTTCTTAATGGTGGAATCCGCTAGATGCAAATTTAAAGAGCAATCATCAAGATCATGGAAACATAGCACATCACATAAAGTTTTCGGAATCGTAGAAACGCTAGCACCCAAATCACACAAAGCATGGCACTCATAATCTTTAATTTTAATCTTAATAGTAGGTTCCCACTCATCATAAAGCTTCCTAGGTATAGAAACTTCCAACTCAAGTTTTTCTTCAAAAGATTTCATCATAGCATCCACGATATGTTTAGTAAAAGCTTTATTTTGATTATAAGCATGCGGAGAATTCAACATGGATTGAAACAAGGAAACACAATCAATCAAAGAACAACTATCATAATTAAAGTCCTTGAAATCCAAAAGAGTGGGTTCATTGCTATTTAAAGTTTTGACCTCTTCAATCCAACTTTTATCAATCTTAGCATTAAGATCTATAGACTCCGAATCATTGGGACGCCTTTTAACTAAAGTTGACTTATCTCCAGTCCCATCTTTATCAAGATTTATAGTAGAAAACAAAGATTCAATAGGAGTCACATCAATCACTTTGAGATCTTCATCATCGTTTAAAGATTCTGGCTTCGCGGCCATTTTATTGACTAAGGTAGCTTGTTTATCAGAAATTTGGCCTACTAAGTTTTCAAGGTGAGCAAACTGAGATTTCAAGCCATAAAATTCCTTAGTCATATCATCAAGTTCTTTATTCACGTATTCCAGCATAAACTTTTGTTCTTTAAGCTCGTTCCTAAAGAAACTATTATGGTCAAATTGGAGCGACATGAAACCCTTAGCATTATTCTCAATATCTTCCAACTTCCTAAGATAAGGATCAAAGTTTTTGGGTTCAGCCATGAAAACGAGCAAACGATCTAACACACAAGCAAACGAAAAGACGAACGGAAGAAGGGCGAATAAAAAGGCAAATCTTTTTGGTTTTTTCTGAAAATCGTTTTAGAAGTGGTGGAGAGGAAAACGAGAGGCAAATGGCAAATAATGTAAATGCAAGAGATGAGTTTGTGATGGGTACTTGGTAGGCTTGATGTAGATCTCCCCGGCAACGGCGCCAGAAATCCTTCTTGCTACTTCTTGAGCTTGCGTTGGTTTTCCCTTGAAGAGGAAAGGGTGATGCAGCAAAGTAGATAAGTATTTCCCTCAGTTGTTGAGAAGCAAGGTATCAATCCAGTAGGAGATACAAGCAAGTCCCAAATCTTCGCACCTACACAAACAATCAAACTCTTGCACCCAACGCTAAAAGGGGTTATCAATCCCTTCACGGTTATTTGCAAGGATGAGATCTGATAGAGATAGATAGAAAAGATTGCTAAAATGGAAAGTAAAACAAAAGTAAAAAGATTGCAACAAAGTATTTTTGGTATTTTTGGTTTATAGATCTGAAAGTATAATATGGAAAATAGACCCGGGGGCCATAGGTTTCACTAGAGGCTTCTCTCATGAAGGAAAATAATACGGTGGGTGAACAAATTACTGTCGAGCAATTGATAGAAAAGCGCATAGTTATGATGATATCCAAGGCAATGATTATGCATATAGGCATCACGTCCGTGTCAAGTAGACCGAAATGATTCTGCATCTACTACTATTACTCCACACATCGACCGACTCCTGCCTGCATCTAGAGTATTAAGTTCATGAAGAACAGAGTAACGCATTAGGTAAGATGACATGATGTAGAGGGATAAACTCAAGCAATATGATGAAAACCCCATCTTTTTATCCTCGATGGCAACAATACAAATACGTGCCTCGCTACCCCTACTTTGTCACTGGGTGAGGACACCGCAAGATTGAACCCAAAACTAAGCACTTCTCCCATTGCAAGAATTACCAATCTAGTTGGCCAAACCAAACCAATAACTCGAAGAGACTTGCAAAGATATGAAATCATGCATATAAGGATTCAGAAAAGACTCAAATAATATTCATAGATAAGCTGATCATAAACCCACAATTCATCGGATCTCGACAAACACACCACAAAAGAGTATTACATCGGATAGATCTCCATGAAGATCATGAAGAACATGGTATTGAAGAACAAAGAGAGAGAAGAAGCCATCTAGCTACTAGCTATGGACCCGAAGGTCTGTGGTGAACTACTCACGCATCATCGGAGGGGCAATGGAGTTGATGTAGATGCCCTCCGTGATCGAATCCCCCTCCGGCAGATTACCGGAAAAGGCTCCAAGATTGGATCTCACGGGAACATAGGCTTCCGGCGGCGGAAAAGTATTTGCGTGGCTCTTTTTGGTATTGGGGGAATATTTGGGAATTTATAGGCCGAAGAATAGGGTTAGGAGGGCTGCTGGGGGGCCACAAGCCAGGGGGCCGCCCCCCCTAGGGCGCGCCCTGGTGGCTTGTCGCCTCCCAGCAGCTCTCCTGCCTTCATCTCCAAGTCTGGCAGGTTTCTTCTGGTCCAAGAAAAATCATTAATAAGATTTTATTCCGTTTGGACTCCGTTTAATATTCCTTATCTGCAATACTCAAAAACAAGGAAAAAACAGAAACTGGCACTAGGCTCTAGATTAATAGGTTAGTCCCAAAAATAATATAAAATAGCATATTAATGCATATAAAACATCCAAAACAGATAATATAATAGCATGGAACAATCAAAAATTATAGATACGTTGGAGACGTATCAATGATGAATGCAGCAACCAAATAAATCACATGGTGATAACGAAATATATCGAATGCATCTCGATCGTTGGTCTCGGGCTGTTACAACACAAGACCCAAATTTCCACACTATGCATGAATGTATTAGGAAAGATAGAAGGGCTTGTCCTTATCTCAAGTAATGCATTGGTGCAATCGATCTGACTCATATAAGAGCTTCTATTCACGAAGGGCCTACAAAAGTGAAGTACATGGGGAGAGGCGGGACAACTCAAAATGTGATTGCCTTATGTGACTTTGATATGCACTTCAGTTATGCTTCAATTGGACAACCTGGTTCTATGCATCATACAAATGTGCTATTTCCATGCAATTGAGAAGGACAAGGCCTCCTTCCCCCTATCCTCCAAAGGGTGAGCATTTCTTTTCATTATAAGCTTACAACAATGTCATCTATCATCCAACTAGCATGTATGTGAGTTTGTGTTTTTTGGCAAATATTACCTTGTAGATGCTGATATCCTAATAGAGATGGATATCTAGCAAAATACAAAGTATAGCGGTATCATGTCCCGGACTTTTAGAGAGGCGTACCCCCAAATACCCCTTCAGAGAAGTTCAACAAGATTCACTCCTCCAAACGCAATTGCATAGGGGAGCCTTTGCAGTGTTGAATATGAAATGAAAAATTCTCCTCACGATGCCAAACTACTCGATTCAAACACAGATGAAGATTGAAACAGCTACTATGACATTGCACAACTACCCTTGCCTTCATGACAAGGATGATCTCTATGTTTGCCTCCATGACGGGAAGTGTGCAAGGAACTTGACCGAAAGTTGCATTAGCTGTATATGCAAGTACTCCCTCCGTCCAAAATAAGTGACTCAACTTTGCACTAACTCTAGTACAAAGTTAGTACAAAGTCGAGTCACTTATTTTGAGACGGAGGGAGTACATATTAGTTTCTTGTGTAGAGAGGAATGTGTTGTGCGTGTCCGTCGTAGTAGTCACGCAAGTCCTATCTTTGGGTCCTATAAGAGCATCTACAGCCGGACATAGCAAATATGACCCCCTAAACGCCCGCGGACGCGCCCGGTCAGTGACCGGGCGTGTCCCCTATTTGTCCGTCCGCGCAGCCACACTCCTCATTTTCTTCCTCATATGTCCGGTCACTTGCACGTGATTGGTGGAGAGGAAGAGAGAGAAAGAAAAGAATGAATAAAGAAAAAGAAAAGGTGGTCCGGGGTGGGGTCGCGTCCTACGTGGCGGACTGACCGGGCACGCCCGGGCGCGTCCGCGAGCCCTCATATCCTCCCTATATTTGAGATGGATATGAGGGTTCGCGGACAGCCCGGGCGTATAGGGATGATATGAGGGATCCGGTTGGGTCACTTATTTCCTTCTCTCTCCTGTCCGGTCACTGACCGGGCGCGTCCGGCTGTAGATGCTCTAAAAGAACATGTATCCATCACCTGTAAAACTCACTCCATCCAACGTCCAATGCAAGGAAGGATTTAGTGTCATGTTACCTAGTACTACGTGAGCTACTCCGTTGCATGTGTATGTGCGTGTGCAGCAGCATCTTGTGTGAAGTTGAAATCCAAGGGCGTGTTTGGTTTGAAACTAAGTTTGCCATGCCTAACCTTAACCGTACCACAACATCTTAAGCACGTGTCATTGTCACACTTATAGCTTGCCACATTTTTCTAGCTACATATGGCATATGTCATAGACAATTTTTTGCCAAATCTTGCCGTACTTGTGACGGCCATTTTGCCTAAGTATATGGTTTTCCTGTGTTAAGTGTACACGTGAGAGCTACCTGCTTGTTGTTCGGGCTAACAACGATGATAGTTGGAGATAATTGGAGAATAATAGTTGTATTGATTGGGGCCTCAAAGGGCTGTTTATATAGATTACAAGACTTGGACTCCAAGACTAATAGAGATAGATTACAATTCAAAGAGGGAGGCCGACCTATACTCTAATATCCCCCCGCAGTCTCAACGTCAGGTGTAACGATGTTGAGACTGGAGCGTATGTCGGTGAATGATGCAGTCGGAAGTCCTTTGGTAAAAATGTCAGCAAATTGGGCACTGATAGGAACATGGAGAACACGAACCTCGCCAAGAGCCACCTTCTCACGAACGAAATGTATGTCAATCTCAATATGTTTGGTGCGACGATGCTGAACTGGATTGGAAGCCATGTAGACTGCAGAGATGTTATCACAATAAACGATGGTAGCACGCTCAAGCGGTCGATGAAGCTCCATGAGAAGCTGACGCAGCCACACCGCCTCGGCCACAGCATGAGCAACCGACCTATACTCAGCCTCAGCAGAAGACCTGGAAACTGTTACATGCCTTTTAGAACACCAAGAAACAAGATTATCACCCAAATAAACACAAAATCCGGATGTGGACCGTCGTGTATCTGGACAACCTGCCCAGTCTGCATCAGAATAAACTGTCAAGCTTGTTGGAGAAGAAGAATTGATAAGAAGACCATGATCAAGAGTGCCTTTTAAATAGCGAAGAATGCGTCTAACGTGATCAAGATGAGGGGTGCGAGGGTCATGCATAAAAAGGCAGGCTTGCTGAACAGAATAAGAAATGTCGGGGCGAGTAAGAGTGGCATATTGGAGAGCACCAGTGATGCTACGATATAAAGTGGGGTCAGAAACAGGATCACCATCAGCCGACAATTTAGCACCAATGTCGGCCGGAGTACGACAGGGTTGACAATCAGGCATACCGGAACGAGAAAGCAAGTCTAAAAGATATGAACGTTGAGAAAGAAAAAGGGTAGACTTGGTGCGAGAAACGTTAACACCGAGAAAATGATGAAGAGGACCAAGATCAGTCATGGAAAATTCATGATTAAGGGAAGAGATTATATGTTGTAGAAAAGAATCAGAGCTAGCCGTGAGAATTATATCATCAACATAAAGCAAGAGATAGGCAGTGTGTGCAGAAGACCTAAAAATAAAGAGAGAAGAATCGGATTTGGATGGAATAAAGCCTACTGTTTGAATAAAAGTAGCAAAGCATTGAAACCATGCACGAGGAGCTTGTTTAAGACCATAAAGAGATTTGTTGAGAAGACAAACAAAATTTGGAGAAGAGGGGTTCTCAAAACCAGAGGGTTGCTGACAATAAATTGTTTCATTAAGAGTGCCATGAAGAAAAGCATTTTTAACATCTAGCTGATGAATAGGCCAAGAGGAGGAAACATCAAGACTAAGAACAGCATGAATAGTACTTGGTTTAACAACTGGAGAGATTGTCTTGTCAAAATCAATGCCATATTGCTGAGAGAAACCATGACACACCCATCTAGCTTTGTAACGAGCAAGGGTGCCATCAGAATGAAATTTATGACGAAAAACCCATTTTCCAGAAACAACATTAATACCAGTAGGTTTGGGAACTAAAGTCCAGGTGTTGTTTTGCTGGAGAGCATCAAATTCGTCTCGCATAGCAGAAAACCAAAGAAGATTAAGAAGGGCTCGTTTATATGAAGTGGGAATAGGGGAGACAGTCGGTGTGGCCGTGAGGTTAAGACAGCGAGTAGGGAGATGAAATCCGCGTTTGCCACGAGTACACATGACATGATCGTTGGTAGGAGCTTGAATGGGGATAGCATGAGGAGGAATTGGTGGTGTTGGAGTGGGAGTTATAGGAGAAGTAGACGAAGCAGGAGGTGTAGAAGATGGGTCAAGAGATGAATGAGGCGAAGGGTTGGCCGTGACAAGAGTTGGGGGCATCTCTCCATCTATGCCGACGGGGGCCGTCGGCGTAGATTCGGCCGTCGGCGTCCCTCCATCTATGCCGACGGGGGCCGTCGGCGTAGATCCGGTCGTCGGCGTCCCTCCATGTATGCCGACAGGGGTAGCAGGTGGTGGAGTGGAGTTCTCGGCCGCGGCAGAGATGACCGAAGGATGAACCAGGGGAGGGGGTTTGGTGGTGGCGGTTTGTGGTGGAGTTTGTGATGTGGGTTTAGTGACAGAATAGGGAAAAGTATTTTCATCGAATGTGACATGGCGAGAGACAAGAACGCGACCAGAAGATGGATCGAAACATCGATATCCTTTGTGATCGTCAGAAAGACCAAAGTGAATGCAAGGGAGTGAACGTGGTGCTAGTTTGTTGGAGGCGGTAGAGGCAGTGTTGGGAAAGCATAGACAACCAAAAACACGCAAAAAAGAATAGTCGGGATGGGAGAGAAAAAGAGATTGAAAGGGCGAATAAAGAGGGCATGTTTTGGTTGGTCGAATATTTAGAAGCAGCGTGGCGGTGCGAAGGGCTTCGGCCCAAAAACGAGAAGGAAGAGAAGCTTGTAAAAGCAATGTGCGAAGAATGTCATTAATGGAGCGAAGAGAGCGTTCAGCTTTACCGTTTTGAGAGGATGTATAAGTACATGAAAAACGAAGAAGAATGCCTTGAGAGAGAAAGAAGTTGCGGTTTTGAGTGTTGTCAAATTCACGACCATTATCACATTGAATGAATCGAATTGGCAAGCCAAAGTGCGTGAGAACATATTGTCGAAAATTGAGAAAGATTGCATGTACTTCAGATTTAGCACGAATAGGGAAAGTCCAAATGTAATGAGAATAATCATCCAAGATCACAAGATAATATTTATATCCAGAAACACTAGGGACTGGAGAGGTCCATAAATCACAATGAAGTAACTCAAACGGAAAAGTGCTAATGGTAGTAGAGGTTCCAAAAGGTGATCTAACGTGTTTGCCGCATTGACAGGCAGTACAGAGAGAGGGATTATGAGGAGCACTAGAACTAGGGATACAAAATTCTTGAAGCAAAGACGACAAAGTGATTTTATTGGGGTGGCCTAGACGACGATGCCACAAATCAACTGATGCAAGCATGGCACGGGGGGGGGGGGTGGATGTAGGCGCGCCATGAAGCGGATAAAGATCGCCCGTGCTATTGTACCGAGCAAGGACCTCCCCCGTTGTCAGATCCTTCACAGACAAACCAAAAGGGTCAAAAGCCAGAATAACTTTATTGTCAATGCAAAATTGTCGAACAGAAATAAGATTTTTGATTAAGGAAGGGGCAACGAGAATATTGCGTAGAAGAAAATTGGCATAAGAGGAAGAGATGTAAGAATGACCGGTGCAGGAAACAGGAATGGTGGAACCATCGCCAATGGTGATCGTAGAAAAAACAGAAGGGAAACAAGCTGACAACAAATTAATATTTGAAGACATATGCGAGGATGCACCAGAATCAAAAATCCAATCCGAACCTTCGGTATTTAGGGTAAAATTGTTCATGGCGTTGATGAAGGCGGCTTGGTCCCAGGCCGGCTGTTGTGGCAGAGTTGCCGACGGCTCGCTGTAGAGTTGCGGAACCGTTGCCAACGTCCCGCTGTAGAGCTGCGGAACCGTTGCCGACGGCCCAGGAGCTTGCATGGGAGCATAGGGGAGAGTTGGTGGCTGGTAGTATGCGTACGGGGCATGCATGTTGCCGTAGTAGTGTGGCAGGAGTCCTAGCGTGCTGGGAGGTGGTGTAGTAGTGGCGGTGTAGACGTGCGCCGGCGGCCGGGGTCCGAGGAGTCCAGGAGAGCTGGTGGCCGGACGAAGACCGGGGCTCCACGTGCCCGTGTATGCAGGAGGGGCACCATACGGCGAAGGGGCCGACCAGGGCATCGACCAAGCTTGTACAAGGCCGGTCCAAGGGTCGTGCTGGGGAGGCCACGTCGACGGAGCTGGTGGCGATGGAGCGGTCGATGACGAAGCTGGTGCAGGGCCGGCAGGACGAGGAGGCCGGTAGATGGGGTTTTTGCCCTTGTAGTTGGGGCTCGGGCGCCAGCCTGGGGGCAGTGGAGAAGCCGCTGCTGCCGCGGCAGGAGTTGGAGGTGCGGCAGACTGCCGCGGCAGCCCAGGCGCGTGAATCGCGGCCGCGGCAGAGGGAGCGGCGGCGTGAAACACCTGCGGCGCCCGTTGCGCCTTGCGAGCTTGGTTCTTCTCTTCTTGCTGGAGGAGGGAGCGGACCTCCTTGAAGGTGGGGTAGGGCTTGAGCATGGGGATGAAGGACTGCTGCTTCTCGAACTGGTCACCGAGGCCGACGAGGAGGGCGTTGATGAGGGTGCGGTCGTCGGCGTGATCGCCGAGTTCACGGAGTTCGTCGCCGATGGCCTTGATCCGCTGGCAGAAGACGGTGACCGGGGCATCTCCCTGGGTGATCGTACGTAGCTCGGTGTTGAGCGCGTTGATGCGCGCGTCGGAGTTGTCTTGGAACAGCTGTTGAAGGGAGGCCCAGAGCTTGGCGGCGGTGGCGTCGTCGTCGGAGACCAGATTGAAGAGCTCCGTGGAGATGCGTGTGTAAATCCACTGGATGATGGCGAGATCATCTTTCACCCAGCGAGGATCGGCGTGCTGCGGAGGGTAGGAGGGATCTATGTGGTGGCGGAGGCCACAGCGGCCGAGGTGGATGGTGAAGAGGTGGCGCCAATGGTAGAAGTTGTGGGCGCCAAGATCTAATGCGATCGGGATGAAGGGGGAGACGTCGGCAATGGTGTCGGCTAGGGAGATCATTGGGATTTGAGGAGGTATTGTTTGGGTAGTTGTAAAGGAGAAAGAAGAAGTAGGGGCACCGGCGGCGCGGAACTCGGCCATGGAGAAGAGAGGCCGAGTCGGCCGGGTCGGCGGCGCGGGTGGCGGTGCCATGCCAGGTGCGGAAAACCTAGGCGTCTGATACCATGATAGTTGGAGATAATTGGAGAATAATAGTTGTATTGATTGGGGCCTCAAAGGGTTGTTTATATAGATTACAAGACTTGGACTCCAAGACTAATAGAGATAGATTACAATTCAAAGAGGGAGGCCGACCTATACTCTAATAAACGACTTACGTGAGCTCACACGGGGAGTCCCAGCCGAGTGACCATGCTTGTCGCTGGATCAGATCAAGGCTGACCTCGGACTCCACGAGGGCGAAGCGACGGGAGACGCTCGCTCGTCTGTGCACGCAGGAGAGCCAAGCGCGGGCTTTGGGATCCGTGGCGAGAGGCCGTAGGATGCAGGACGAGAAGCTCGAGCTCCACCTCTTATGCTTGCCCTCCAATGTTACTTGAGATCCTTGCTAGACAATAAACTTATTACATGATTTTTTTCTCTTTTATTGTTTCTTACAAATAAACAACATAGGAACTTTAAACTCTGTAGGACAACAAAACGTTCTTAATACAATGTGGGAAAAAACTCTCAGATTTATTGATCGACACTAATATATAGAATGAGATTTTTTGATTAAAAATGTTAATTATAGTATTTTTGATGCATGAATCTGAAAGTTTTTCCACATTCTACTTAGAATGTTTTATTATGCTGCAAAATTTAAAGTTCATGTGTTATTTTATATGGAGGAAAAAAAGACAAAAGTGCTTGCATGAAATGCGATGCAGAAATGGGCGACAACATGTTTTCACAGGACGTGACCAGGCGCGGGCTTTGGGGGGTCCGTGGCAACATGCCGGAGGACATAGGCGGCTCCAGCCTGCACGTCCGTGGAGGCGCCTTCTTCCTCGAGCGACTAGGCCACGAAGGGAGCTCCTATTCGGTGCGCTTGGCGCTGGGGAAATGTGCAGCGCGCACCCTCTCGGCTCCACCACACGCTCTCATGGGCCAGCCCATATGCGGAGAGGGAAGCCGCTATTTTTTGTTCTTTTTTTTCTGTTTTATTTTTTCCTTTTTAAAATAATTCAGGATTTCAAAAAAGTTGCAGCTTGTGAAAGGATTCAAAACATGTGCATGATTAAAACATTCTCGTGAAATAATAAGGGCTCATGGATTCAAAAAAATGTTCAGATTGTTTAAAAAAATCATGAACATAAGAATGTTCACAATGTTAAAAATATGTTTGGGAATTTCAAAAGTAGTTCCTAAATTTATAAAAATGTTCACAAAATTAACGATAAATTCGATGATATGTTCGTAAAATTCAAAAGTATTCAAAAGTTGTTCATAGAATTCAAAAGTATTCATGAACTCAGAAAAATGTTCGTAAAACAAATATGTTTCTTAATTTCAAAAGTTGTTCCCAAATTTCAAAAAAATTACGCCAGTTCAAGAAAATTGTTCATATGTTCCAAAAAATGTATGCAATTTCAAAAAATGCGCGTGAATTTTATAAATATTCACGAATTTAAAAAATGTTCACAATTCCAAAACATATTTATCTGTTTTGAGAATTTTATGATTTCAAAAAATATCCATTATTTGAAAAGATGTTCATGAATTTGAAAGATGTTCACAAATTGAAACAAATAAAGGGAAATATAAAAAAGAAATAAAAATGAAAAAAAGAGAAAGGAAAAGGACCTCGATAAGTGACACACGTGTGGCAGAAACACATCGGAACTCCAAACATTTTTGGTGGCAAGTTTAGTGACGCGGGAATGAAAACTTCAGTCCGGATGTCTAAGTTTCAATATATTTTTCGTTTGTTTTTTCTTTTCGGATGTCATGAAAAAACATCAGGACCGAAGTGCTTATTCCCACACGTGTGACATTTATCATTTGGAAAGGAAAAGGGAAAAGTAAAAAAATCAAAAATGAAAAAAGAAAAAAATCAAAAGAAGGAAAAACCGGAAAAAAAAGTCGGAGTATATGAAAATCCGGAAATGGGCAGGCTCATACGAATACCCGGCGCGTGAGGGGTTACGCACTAAATATAGAAGGCGTCGGTCTCGAACACGCGTGTGCATGCCTCCTGCAACCTGATGCATCCGGGGTTGCCGCCTAGAACGGACCCATTCAGTGCATGCGCAGCTGCCTAGAGGGTTGGACGCTCGCGACGGGGATCTCATCCCAACCGGTGTGCGCGAGAGTCGAGGGGACAGGGGAAGGGAGTGTTGGAAATATGCCCTGGAGGCAATAATAAAATGGTTATTATTATATTTCCTTGTTCATGATAATTGTCTATTGTTCATGCTATAATTGTATTAACCGGAAACCGTAATACATGTGTGAATACATAGACCACACCATGTCCCTAGTGAGCCTCTAGTTGACTAGCTCGTTGATCAATAGATGGTCATGGTTTCCTGACCATGGACATTGGATGTCGTTGATAACGGGATCACATCATTAGGAGAATGATGTGATGGACAAGACCCAATCCTAAGCATAGCACAAGATCGTGTAGTTCGTCTGCTAGAGCTTTTCTAATGTCAAGTATCATTTCCTTAGACCATGAGATTGTGCAACTCCCGGATACCGTAGGAATGCTTTGGGTGTATCAAACGTCACAACGTAACTGGGTGACTATAAAGGTGCACTACAGGTATCTCTGAAAGTGTCTGTTGGGTTGGCACGAATCGAGACTGGGATTTGTCACTCCGTGTGACGGAGAGGTATCTCTGGGCCCACTCGGTAATACATCATCATAATGAGCTCAATGTAACTAAGGAGTTAGTCACGGGATCATGTGTTACGGAACGAGTAAAGAGACTTGCCGGTAACGAGATTGAACAAGGTATAGGGATACCGACGATCGAATCTCGGGCAAGTAACATACCGATGGACAAAGGGAATTGTATACGGGATTAATTGAATCCCCGACATCGTGGTTCATCCGATGAGATCATCGTGGAACATGTGGGAGCCAATATGGGTATCCAGATCCCGCTATTGGTTCTTGGCCGGAGAGGTGTCTCGGTCATGTCTGCATGGTTCCCGAACCCGTAGGGTCTACACACTTAAGGTTCGGTGACGCTAGAGTTGTAATGGGAATTGTATGTGGTTACCGAAAGTTGTTCGGAGTCCCGGATGAGATCCCAGACGTCACGAGGAGTTCCGAAATGGTCCGGAGGTGAAGATTTATATATGGGAAGTCCTATTTTGGCCACCGGAAAATGTTCGGGATTTTTCGGTATTGTACCGGGAAAGGTTCTAGAAGGTTCCGGAGTGGGGCCTACCTGCATGGGGGGACCCACATGAACGTGGGTAGTGGAGGCAAGGCCCCACACCCCTGGTCAAGGCGCACCAAAATGCCCCCTTAGAAGGAATAAGATCATATCCCGAAGGGATAAGATCAAGATCCCTAAAAAGGGGGGATAACAATCGGTGGGGAAGGGAAATGATGGGATTTCTTTCGTCCCACCTTTGCCAACGCCCCAATGGACTTGGAGGGCAAGAAACCAGCCCCCTCCACCCCTATATATAGTGGGGAGGCGCATGGGAGCTTCACCCCGCCCCTGGCGCAGCCCTCCCCTCTCCTACACCTCCTTCTCCTCCGTAGTGCTTAGCGAAGCTCTGCCGGAGAACCTCGAGCTCCACCGCCACCACGCCGTCGTGCTGCCGGAGCTCTCCCTCAACTTCTCCTCTCCCCTTGCTGGATCAAGAAGGAGGATACGTCCCCGGGCTGTACGTGTGTTGAACGCGGAGGCGCCGTCCGTTCGGCGCTTGGATCGGATCTTCCGCGATTTGAATCGCCGCGAGTACGACTCCGTCAACCGCGTTCTTTGCAACGCTTCCACTTAGCGATTTTCAAGGGTATGAAGATGCACTCCCTCTCTCTCGTTGCTAGCATCTCCTAGATTGATCTTGGTGACACGTAGGAAAATTTTGAATTATTACTACGTTTCCCAACAGTGGCATCATGAGCTAGGTCTATGCGTAGATTCTATGCACGAGTAGAACACAAGTAGTTGTGGGCGATGATTTGATCAATTTGCTTGCTGTTACTAGTCCTATCTTGATTCGGCGGCATTGTGGGATGAAGCGGCCCGGACCGACTTTACACGTACGCTTACGTGAGACTGGTTCCACCGCCTGACATGCACTTGTTGCATAAGGTGGCTAGCGGGTGTCTGTCTCTCCCACTTTAGTCTGATCGGATTCGATGAAGAGGGTCCTTATGAAGGGTAAATAGCAATTGGCATATCATCGTTGTGGCTTTTGCATAGGTAAGAAACGTTCTTCCTAGAAACCCATAGCAGCCACGTAAAACTTGCAACAACAATTAGAGGACGATGAACTTGTTTTTGCAGGGTATGCTATGTGATGTGATATGGCCAAAAGGATGTGATGAAATATATGTGATGTATGAGATTGATCATGTTCTTGTAATAGGAATCACGACTTGCATGTCGATGAGTATGACAACCGGCAGGAGCCATAGGAGTTGTCTTAATTTATTGTATGACCTACGTGTCAATCAAAAACGCCATGTAATTACTTTACTTTATTGCTAACCGTTAGCCATAGTAGTAAAAGTAATAGTTGGCGAGACAACTTCATGAAGACACGATGATGGAGATCATGGTGTCGTGCCGGTGACGATGGTGATCATGCCGCGCCCCGAAGATGGAGATCAAAGGCGCAAGATGATATTGGCCATATCATGTCACTTTATGATTTGCATGTGATGTTTATCATGTTTTTACATCTTATTTGCTTAGAACGTCGGTAGCATAAATAAGATGATCCCTCACTAAAATTTCAAGAAATGTGTTCCCCCTAAGTGTGCACCGTTGCGAAGGATCGTTGTTTCGAAGCACCACGTGATGATCGGGTGTGATAGATTCTAACGTTCGCATACAACGGGTGTAAGCCAGATTTACACGCGCGAAACACTTAGGTTGACTTGACGAGCCTAGCATGTACAAACATGGCCTCGGAACACGAGAGACCGAAAGGTCGAACATGAGTCGTATAGTAGATGCGATCAACATGGAGATGTTCACCATTGATGACTAGTCCGTCTCACGTGATGATCGGACACGGCCTAGTCGATATGGATCATGTATCACTTAGATGACTAGAGGGATGTCTATCTGAGTGGGAGTTCATTAAATAATTTGATTAGATGAACTTAATTATCATGAACTTAGTCTAAAATTGTCTTTACAATCTATCTTGTAGATCCAATGGCCCACGCTAATGTTGCCCTCAACTTCAACGCGTTCCTAGAGAAAACCAAACTGAAAGACGATGGAAGCAACTATACGGACTGGGTCCGTAACTTGAGGATCATCCTCATAGCTTCCTAGAAAGCATATGTCATTGATGCACCGCTAGGTGACGCACCCATTTTCCCAGCAACTCAAGACGTTATGAACGCCTGGCAGTCGCGTAGTGATGATTACTCCCTGGTTCAGTGCGGCATGCTTTACAGCTTGGAACCGGGGCTCCAAAAGCGTTTTGAGCAACACGGAGCATATGAGATGTTCCAAGAGCTGAGAATGGTTTTCCAAGCTCATGCCCGGGTCGAGAGATATGAAGTCTCCGACAAGTTCTTCAGTTGTAAGATGGAGGAAAATAGTTCTGTCAGCGAGCACATACTCAAAATGTCTGGGTTGCACAACCGCTTGTCTCAGCTGGGAGTTAATCTTCCGGATGACTCGGTTATTGACAGAATCCTCCAGTCGCTTCCACCTAGCTACAAGAGCTTTGTGATGAACTTCAATATGCAAGGGATGGAGAAGTCCATTCCTGAGTTATATTCGATGCTGAAATCAGCGGAGGTGGAGATCAAAAAGGAACATCAAGTGTTGATGGTGAATAAGACCACCAGTTTCAAGAAAGGCAAGGGTAAGAAGAACTTCAAGAAGGACGGCAAAGCAGTTGCCGCGCCCGGTAAATCATTTGCCGGGAAGAAGCC
Source organism: Elymus sibiricus (assembly GCA_039707655.1). Taxonomy (NCBI): domain Eukaryota; kingdom Viridiplantae; phylum Streptophyta; class Magnoliopsida; order Poales; family Poaceae; genus Elymus; species Elymus sibiricus. Next base: position 441,316,081 of record CM077667.1, on the reverse strand, counting down.
CAAGAATGGCCCCAAGCCTGAGACTGAGTGCTTTTATTGCAAGGGAACCGGTCACTGGAAGCGGAACTGCCCCAAGTACTTAGCGGATAAGAAGGCCGGCAACGTCAAAGGTATATATGATATACATGTTATTGATGTGTACCTTACCAGCGCTCGTAGTAGCTCCTGGGTATTTGATACCGGTGCGGTTGCTCACATTTGTAACTCAAAACAGGAGCTGCGGAATAAGCGGAGACTGGCGAAGGACGAGGTGACGATGCGCGTCGGGAATGGTTCCAACGTCGATGTGATCGCCGTCGGCACGCTACCTCTACATCTACCTTTGGGATTAGTTTTAAACCTCAATAATTGTTATTTAGTACCAGCTTTGAGCATGAACATTATATCTGGATCTCGTTTGATGCGAGATGGCTACTCGTTTAAATCCGAGAATAATGGTTGTTCTATTTATATGAGAGATATGTTTTATGGTCATGCCCCGCTGGTCAATGGTTTATTTTTATTGAATCTCGAACGTGATGTTACACGTATTCATAGTGTGAATACCAAACGATGTAAGGTTGATAATGATAGTCCCACATACAGTCCCACATACTTGTGGCACTGCCGCCTTGGTCATATTGGTGTCAAACGCATGAAGAAACTCCATGCAGATGGACTTTTGGAGTCTCTTGATTATGAATCATTTGACATGTGCGAACCATGCCTCATGGGCAAGATGACTAAGACTCCGTTCTCCGGAACAATGGAGCGAGCAACCAACTTGTTGGAAATAATACATACCGATGTATGCGGTCCAATGAGCGTTGAGGCTCGCGGTGGCTATCGTTATGTTCTCACCCTCATTGATGACTTAAGCAGATATGGGTATGTCTACTTAATGAAACACAAGTCTGAGACCTTCGAAAAGTTCAAGGAATTTCAGAGTGAGGTAGAGAATCAACGTGACAAGAAAATAAAGTTCTTACGATCTGATCGTGGAGGAGAATATTTGAGTCACGAGTTTGGCACGCACTTAAGGAAATGTGGAATTGTTTCACAACTCACGCCGCCTGGCACACCTCAGCGTAATGGTGTGTCCGAACGTCGTAATCGCACTCTTTTGGATATGGTGCGATCTATGATGTCTCTTACTGATTTACCGCTATCATTTTGGGGATATGCATTAGAGACTGCCGCATTCACTTTAAATAGGGCACCGTCTAAATCCGTTGAGACGACACCGTATGAATTATGGTTTGGGAAGAAACCTAAGCTGTCGTTTCTGAAAGTTTGGGGATGCGATGCTTATGTCAAGAAACTTCAACCTGAAAAGTTCGAATCCAAATCGGAAAAGTGCGTCTTCATAGGATACCCTAAGGAAACTATTGGGTATACCTTCTACCTCAGATCCGAAGGCAAGATCTTTGTTGCCAAGAATGGATCCTTTCTAGAGAAAGAGTTTCTCTCGAAAGAAGTAAGTGGGAGGAAAGTAGAACTTGATGAGGTAATTGTACCCCCTCTCGAACCGGAGAGTAGCGCAGCGCAGGAAAATGTTTCTGTGGTGCCTGCACCGACTAGAGAGGAAGTTAATGATGATGATCATGAAACTTTGGATCAAGTCACTACTGAACTTCGTAGGTCCACGAGGACACGTTCCGCACCAGAGTGGTACGGCAACCCTGTCCTGGAAATCATGTTGTTAGACAACGGTGAACTTTCGAACTATGAAGAAGCCATGGCGGGCCTGGATTCCAACAAATGGCTTGAAGCCATGAAATCCGAGATAGGATCTATGTATGAGAACAAAGTATGGACTTTGGTGGACTTGCCCGATGACTGGCAAGCCATAGAAAATAAATGGATCTTTAAGAAGAAGACTGACGCGGATGGTAATGTGACCGTCTATAAGGCTCGGCTTGTCGCTAAGGGTTATCGACAAGTTCAAGGAGTTGACTACGATGAGACTTTCTGACCCGTAGCGATGCTGAAGTCCGTCCGAATCATGTTAGCAGTTGCCGCATTTTATGATTATGAGATCTGGCAAATGGACGTCAAAACGGCATTCCTTAACGGTTTCCTTAAGGAAGAATTGTATATGATGCAGCCGGAAGGTTTTGTCGATCCTAAGAATGCTGACAAGGTATGCAAGCTCCAGCGCTCCATCTATGGGCTGGTGCAAGCATCTCGGAGTTGGAACATTCGCTTTGATGAGGTGATCAAAGCGTTTGGGTTCATACAGACTTATGGAGAAGCCTGTATTTACAAGAAAGTGAGTGGGAGCTCTGTAGCATTTCTCATTTTATATGTGGATGACATATTGTTGATGGGAAATGATATAGAACTTTTCAAAAGCATAAAGGCCTACTTGAATAAGTGTTTTTCAATGAAGGACCTTGGGGAAGCTGCTTACATATTAGGCATCAAGATCTATAGAGATAGATCGAGACGCCTCATTGGTCTTTCACAAAGCACATACCTTGACAAGATATTGAAGAAGTTCAATATGGATCAGTCCAAGAAGGGGTTCTTGCCTGTATTGCAAGGTGTGAGATTGAGCACAGCTCAATGCCCGACCTCGGCAGAAGATAGAGAAAAGATGAGTGTCATCCCCTATGCCTCAGCCATAGGCTCTATTATGTATGCCATGCTGTGTACCAGACCTGATGTGAACCTGGCCATAAGTTTGGTAGGGAGGTACCAAAGTGATCCCGGAATGGAACACTGGACAGCGGTCAAGAATATCCTTAAGTACCTGAAAAGGACTAAGGATATGTTTCTCGTTTATGGAGGTGCCGAAGAGCTCGTCGTAAAGGGTTACGTCGATGCTAGCTTCGACACAGATCCGGATGACTCCAAGTCACAAACCGGATACGTGTATATTTTGAATGGTGGGGCAGTCAGCTGGTGCAGTTGCAAGCAAAGCGTCGTGGCAGCATCTACATGTGAAGCGGAGTACATAGCTGCTTCGGAAGAAGCGCAGAAAGGAGTCTGGATGAAGGAGTTCATCACCGACCTAGGAGTGATTCCCAATGCGTCGGGCCCGATGACTCTCTTCTGTGACAACACTGGAGCTATTGCCATTGCCAAGGAGCCCAGGTTTCACAAGAAGACCAAGCACATCAAGCGCCGCTTCACCTCCATTCGTGGTTACATTCAGGATGGAGATATAGATATTTGTAAAGTACATACGGATCTGAATGTCGCAGATCCGTTGACTAAACCTCTTTCACGAGCGAAACATGATCAACACCAGAACTCTATGGGTGTTCGATTCATCACAATGTAACTAGATTATTGACTCTAGTGCAAGTGGGAGACTGTTGGAAATATGCCCTAGAGGCAATAATAAAATGGTTATTATTATATTTCCTTGTTCATGATAATTGTCTATTGTTCATGCTATAATTGTATTAACCGGAAACCGTAATACATGTGTGAATACATAGACCACACCATGTCCCTAGTGAGCCTCTAGTTGACTAGCTCGTTGATCAATAGATGGTCATGGTTTCCTGACCATGGACATTGGATGTCGTTGATAACGGGATCACATCATTAGGAGAATGATGTGATGGACAAGACCCAATCCTAAGCATAACACAAGATCGTGTAGTTCGTCTGCTAGAGCTTTTCTAATGTCAAGTATCATTTCCTTAGACCATGAGATTGTGCAACTCCCGGATACCGTAGGAATGCTTTGGGTGTATCAAACGTCACAACGTAACTGGGTGACTATAAAGGTGCACTACAGGTATCTCTGAAAGTGTCTGTTGGGTTGGCACGAATCGAGACTGGGATTTGTCACTCCGTGTGACGGAGAGGTATCTTTGGGCCCACTCGGTAATACATCATCATAATGAGCTCAATGTGACTAAGGAGTTAGTCACGGGATCATGTGTTATGGAACGAGTAAAGAGACTTGCCGGTAACGAGATTGAACAAGGTATAGGGATACCGACGATCGAATCTCGGGCTAGTAACATACCGATGGACAAAGGGAATTGTATACGGGATTAATTGAATCCCCGACATCGTGGTTCATCCGATGAGATCATCGTGGAACATGTGGGAGCCAATATGGGTATCCAGATCCCGCTATTGGTTCTTGGCCGGAGAGGTGTCTCGGTCATGTCTGCATGGTTCCCGAACCCGTAGGGTCTACACACTTAAGGTTCGGTGACGCTAGAGTTGTAATGGGAATTGTATGTGGTTACCGAAAGTTGTTCGGAGTCCCGAATGAGATCCCGGACGTCACGAGGAGTTCCGGAATGGTCCGGAGGTGAAGATTTATATATGGGAAGTCCTATTTTGGCCACCGGAAAATGTTCAGGATTTTTCGGTATTGTACCGGCAAGGTTCTAGAAGGTTCCGGAGTGGGGCCCACCTACATGGGGGGACCCACATGAACGTGGGTAGTGGGGGCAAGGCCCCACACCCCTGGTCAAGGCGCACCAAGATCCCCCCTTAGAAGGAATAAGATCATATCCCGAAGGGATAAGATCAAGATCCCTAAAAAGGGGGGATAACAATCGGTGGGGAAGGGAAAGGATGGGATTTCTTTCCTCCCACCTTTGCCAACGCCCCAATGGACTTGGAGGGCAAGAAACCAGCCCCCTCCACCCCTATATATAGTGGGGAGGCGCATGGGAGCTGCACCCCGCCCCTGGCGCAGCCCTCCCCTCTCCTACACCTCCTCCTCCTCCGTAGTGCTTAGCGAAGCTCTGCCGGAGAACCTCGAGCTCCACCGCCACCACGCCGTCGTGCTGCCGGAGCTCTCCCTCAACTTCTCCTCTCCCCTTGCCGGATCAAGAAGGAGGAGACGTCCCCGGGCTGTACGTGTGTTGAACACGGAGGCGCCGTCCGTTCGGCGCTTGGATCGGATCTTCCGCGATTTGAATCGCCGCGAGTACGAATCCATCAACCGCGTTCTTTGCAACGCTTCCGCTTAGCGATCTTCAAGGGTATGAAGATGCACTCCCTCTCTCTCGTTGCTAGCATCTCCTAGATTGATCTTGGTGACACGTAGGAAAATTTTGAATTATTACTACGTTCCCCAACAGGGAGAGCCCGACGCCGTTGCCGATCTCATAGAGGAAGGAGAGCACGGATCGCTGACCCGCAAATCGTGGATCGAGTGGTTTCTTTTTCCGCACCATCGCCAGTGAAGTAACATATAGCTCATTTCATTATATCATATATAGCCGGTGAAGCGATACCAAATTCCCATGCATTCTACTCTCTTCGTTCCTAAATATAAGTATTTCTAGAGATTTTACTACGGACTACATATGGATATATATCGACATACTTTAGTGTATAGATTTACACATTTTACTTTGTATGTAGTCCGTAGTGGAATCTCTACAAAAACTTATATTTAAGAACGGAGGGAGTAGTACAGTGAGTAAATCACACGCAAAGCTCTTTTTACCGGTTAGGGTAGCTACCGGCGAACCATCTGCCACTCAAATGCGCAGTGATTCGTGCTATGGGAGGTCCACGTATAATGTATAATTGTGTATAATGATAATCCATCTCACTTATCTTTATTAATAGTCAAAAATCAACATCAAATGAAAAGGGCCCATGTCAGCAATAAAGTAGTACTTGATGCGTGCATGGTCCATTCTCTCTCCTCATTCTCACTTACAAAAGGTGCATGCAAGATTAATTCATGCCCTTTATTTTCTCTTTGGCAATTTCATTCCTTCATATCTTTTAAACTGCAATTCCATTTTAGAAACATTTTATATATTTGAACTCCTAATGCCAAAATCTTCAAAACAAGATCAATCTTGAATACATTCAGACATGTTTTAGTTTCAATGTTTCAACTGAGTGAAACATGTTTTATGGAGTAGACGAAATAGATTTTTTGAAATAGTTGAAATCCGTTCTTTGCATTGAGTGAAATCAATTTCAAAATATATTTTCTCAAGTGAGCGTAATATGTTATCTCAACTGAGTGATATTATTTTCTTCAGATGAGCGAAATACGTTTCTTCAAAAAACAAATCTTCAATATTATTTTATTTTTTTATATATTCAAATTCCTGAACACATGTGAAATATATTTCTTCAAATGAGTGAAATATATATTTTGGAATGAGTGAAATCAGTTTTTTAAAACGAGTGAAATATAGTATTTCAATTGAGTGAGTGTAATGTGTTTTTCTAAAATGAGTGAAATCTAAGTTATGTAATTGAGTGTAATGCGTTTTCTGAAATGAGTGAAATCTTACTTATGTAATTGACTGTAATGTGTTTTCCGAAACAAGTGAAATTAGTTTGTAGATCTATATTTTTGTAATGAGTGAAATCTGTTTTTCTAAACGAGTGAAATATAGTATTTCAATTGAGTGAGTATAATGTGTTTTCTGAAATGAGTAAAATATACCTTTTGAAAATGAGTGTAATGTTTGTTTCTTATAATTATTGAAATCTATTTGTGGAAGGAGTGAAATTGTTTTTGAAGTAATAATTTTTCAAAATGAGTGAAATCAGTTTTCTGAAATTGCTTTTGCCGGTGAGTGAAGATATGCTAAATGGGTTATTTCAATACGTTTAAATGATTATTTCAGATTTTTGAAACTGATATTTTATGAAATACATGAAGCATATTTTAATGTGTTTGTCAAGTTATTTATTCAATGTGTGAAATTGATGTTTGTGAAATACAACTAGAATTGAAATATGAAAACTATAGATCAAATTGTTCAACATATATCCAAGATTAGTCTTGTTTCAAAGGTCTTATCGCCCTGAATTCAAATATGTAAAAAGTTTCAAAAGCAGAGTTTACATTCAAAACATATTTGTCATCCAAAATTTCCCCAAGAAATTAAGTGGATATCTTGGTGGGGATAGAGGGACCACATTTGTATTCTTGTGTTGTATATTGCATTCATAGCTGTATACCTGAAATGACATCACCAATCTTAAAGAAATGGGTGGACGATGGATCCTTCGCCGGTAGATACCGGTTCCGCTAAATTTACTTATTCGGTAGATCACACCCGACACACCATGACATACGGTATCGTTCTTATTACAGAGAACCAACTATCCTATCCCTATCTCAGAAAGCTAGTACTAATAGTATTAGTACATATCAGTCGCTCTGTTGGTGTTGGATAGGATCTGAAGGAGGAGGGAGGCAGACATCACACCGGCATAATCCATTGAAGTTGCAACTAGCACTCCACTTGCATTGAGGGCACGCGTGTCCCTCCCCATTCACATGCCCGCGGCAAATGTGCAGGCAACCTGGGACATCACATGGTAGCGGCGTCTTGTGAAGTGACGCGGTACAAACGTCTGCCTGCACTGCAGCATCTACAGGAAAAAAAAAAGGCCAATAGCATGAATAATGTAAAGCATATGATTGTCTGTCGAGCGGCGCATCATCGTAAGAGGAATACCTGATGCCAGCACGAGGAAGGCGACCGCCAGGAGCAGCGCGTGTGCAGTCTTCATCTTCAGTTAGATGTGGTGTTGATAGGAGGAAGACTTGGTTTTTCTGGCTCGATCTGAGTTGCGAGGAACAGACGAGATGGCAAAAGCCCTTTTATAGGGGAAGTGAGACGACAAATCAGGAACCGTTTCTATGCTGAATTGATAGCGATTAAGGACATTAATTTGTGGACACTAATGCATTCTAAAGAACGTCAATGGATAGGGTCCGCCGGGCGTGCACTGTTAATTACTTGCCCCTGGATGCCTCCTACCAATTGCATTTTCTTCGTCTACTGCTTATTTGGTTCAAGACTTGCGAGATTTTCTCTCCAGTCCAATAAAATTATGACAAGATGGCTGGTGCATGATAATGGAAATACCAGCCCAAGAACTGTGCAGATAAAGAATCTATCATTGTCAAATCAACAGTGCATATGAACACAATCCCCCCAGAAAAGTTCACATATTTCGGTGCCAGACACTTTCGGAAGATTAGAAGTTACCCATTCAATAAAAAATGGTAATATATTCTTTCGTATCAAAATCAATCTGTTCAGGTGTTCAAAAAAAATCAATCTATTCAATACATTTGATCTGCGGGCTAATATGGCGATTGTTTTTTCAAAGTAACTTTAAGATTCGTATAAACTTTTAAGGGGTGGTGTACCGAAGCAAAACTCACATGCAGTTCTTTTACAACAAAAGAATGAAAATATTACGGAATTTAGGACAGTAAAACTGCACCACTTTCCTGCCCGCTCACGCACTAGGCATTTCTGGCCGTCCATTTGCTTGATTTATAGAATCTCAGCCGTTGGATGCATTGTCTCCTTCGGCCTGCATTACACGTTAAATTTTCTGGCCCAGCTGTTCTAGAGGGCTGCTGCTCCAGAAGAAAAATCGGTGCACTCTGGTTAACTGGGCCTTTTCCCAGCCCAATTTGCTTATCCCCGCAAAAGCCCGTCCGATCGGTGGCAAACCTTGCCGAAGAAAAAAAGTAGCACACAGAGGCAGGACCGGGTCGGTCGTCTGGAGAGGGCGTCGGTCGCTGCGATTTCCATTTTCCAGAGCAGGGGGAAGGGCGTCGGTCGCTGCGATTTGAAGGGGGTTCGATGCTAGAAGAGGCCGACATGGATGGTCCGTGTGAGAGAGATTGTGAAGGGGAAGGGGATGCCTCCGTCGCTCATAGGGAGGAGGGGACCCAACGGAGGCGAGAGGTCGCCATGACTCTTGGTATGAGGGAACTGCTCCGCTGCAATTTGAAGACGCAATAAATCTTCAGTTTCTCTGCACACAATCATGCATGGTGATGTGCCCATCCTTTCCACTACCTCAAGGTACAAGTACTTGTATATATAGGCTTCCTCCCTTACCACTCCTCACTCACCGTTTCCACCCTGGAAGCATAACATCCTTCGGCATGATGATTGGATAGGTTTCCCTATATATTTTTCAGTTCACGTATGAATATATGATCCATTCTTCCACCAAGCAATTGAATTGTCCTGATTGTCTCTCATTCCAAAAATTGCACATACAGGTGTTGTTCATGCTTGCTGTGGTCGATTAATTTGGGCAGACCTTGTACACTGTACTCGCAATTTTTCTACCTCGGCGGCTCACGATCATCTATGGCTTTTGGACAGGTAACTCATCTTTGTGGAAATATATCCAATTCTGATTTACTCCCTTCCCAACAGAAAGAAGTAAAAGAATCCAGTGAGTTGGTTTTCAGGCCAATTTGCATTTATTAGATCTGAAACCATCCCTCAGCGTGTCACCGCGCTTGCACGCGCAGCTCTTGTATGAGATCTGTACAAGGACATTGGACACATCTTGATATCGTCTTTGTTGTTGAACATGGCTACTAAAAAATGTTAGCATGTATTCTCTGTTACGTAATGTATCGTCCTTGTGTTTGATACTGATCTTCTATATAGGGAAACAATATGTATGTGGGATACATGTGATGTATGAAAAATATCCAGGGAAACTCAAGGAGGGCAATGTTTTCCTCATCATGGATTCCGTTTTGAAATCAGCAAAGAACATGTAAGGCTGTGGAAGGAAGTTCCATGGACTAAACTCCATGGTGAAGGTTTAGACGCAGAGTTATGTCCCTGTCAATTATCCTGATTATGCATGTTCACTCACCTATTTTATACCTCTACCCTCTATGATTGGAAAGACAGACTCCTTTATAGGCAAGGAAAATATACTTTAGTGCACGCACAGTTATTCCTTTGTTTGCTCCACTTTGCCGCTTTACTATCTTTCTGGTCCATTATATCATGCTCATGTTTCAATGTACAGATGCTGGAATAGTTTCAGTAATCTCAGATCTCTTGATGGTTTGACTGCCTGCTCGAGCCAATGATTTTGAAAAGAGTAACCTCCAGATAAAATATATTGAGAAAGCTTTCTCATCTAAATTACGAGACCGTCTATTACTACCTCCTTTCCGGTTTATAAGGCTTGCGCTTATCACTAAATTTATAATTTGACCAACATAAGACGGCTTGTATAGTCTAAAAAATATATCATTAGAAAGTAGAAAATTTAAAGTTTCTAATGATATATTTTTTGTGATATATAGCTTGTATTATGTTGGTCTATTTGTCAACCTAGAGATACGTGCAAGCCTTATAAACCAGAAAGGAGGTAGTATCTTCTAACTTTCATGAGAGTCACAAGGCTATCTATTATCCTCCGAACTCTCACTATAGTAGCTGAATCGCATGTACTTAGTGCAACGGTATAATCAAGTCTCACATTACCGAGTCATTATCATAATTGCTGGCGACAAGTTATACCTAAAAGTAACTATATTTTTTATTACTGAACTTTTCCAATGACAGGTGAACACTAGCACTGATGACAATGATAGCACCTGCAGAACTGAGATTATGTTGATCTCTCATGCAATTGGTCACGTCCTTAGTACACCAGTGTAGTCCTCTCTCAAATTATGAATAACTTTACATATTTCTTCACTGCATGACTCCAAAATAATTGTCTCAAAAGTTTATGGGGAAAAAATGCCATGGAGGCTAGCCAACAGACACCAGATTATCCAAAATTGCACCTGTCAATAATGCTTCCAGTAGCACAAACAAAAAAAACACAGAAAGGTAAATAGCCATATTATACTAAAATTCCTATTCAAGATTCTATTTTTTGAGGTACATATATATTAATACCTACCTTCATGATTTACATGTCTGCAACTGACACACTCAAGACCTCTGCTTCGAAAAAGAAATTGCATCTCCTTGAGCAAAGATTGGCTAATCAACTTTGGGAGCAATTAAATAAATGGAGATGTTCTGCATGTGACGAACCCTTTTGGACGTTTCACGTTTTACTTATGTCGTCTGCCTGCGACAACTATCACCCAGTTAGGTGGTAAGACTTTGTGTTTGCCAATTCTGGCTTATCTGTACTGTGTTTATAGAGAACCACTTCTGTCTGAACTGAATTATCCAAGACTTGCATCTCTACAATCACCCTTATTTATCCTCCAAAGTGATTTTTCTGGTCTTTGCTACATTATGATCCCGCGTCTCTATTTCCATTACTGTAAATATGGATCCTGTTTGTAGAAATGTCCAATTATTCTACTGCTTTCCTATCCATGTATATACATGTGTTTTATTTAATTTATTGATAAAATTGCCCTATTACCAGCCCTTTTTCTTCTTTGTACGGGTGATCAGCTCCACATTTTTCATCATAAAGGTCTCTTGTATTATACTTTTGCACTGTGCGCATCCTGCATTTTCCTCTTCTCTATTTTCATGTTTGACATGCTACAAAAATAATACCACCAATAATATTAATGGGAATGCTTTCTTGAATTTATCACAAGCTCATGTGGATAGTTATATAGATGTATATTGTACATATATTATCCCGTTCAGATTGATTATTTCATACTCAAACTCATTTTGTTTCATAAAGAACACCATGTTGAAGTGACTTTAGTAGTTGGTTGTAAGATGAATGTTGGATATGAAGCTCACTTGGTGCTTGGTACATTGTAGGTTTCTTTTCTTCCACTATAAGATGATTGCTGGAATGTAATTCACTATGCAGCCCACTTTTACATTTTTACTGATATGCATGCGCGCACACCTCAATGACTTCTTTTGGTTCTACCAAAATTTGTAAAGCCTTCTTCCGGTTCTAAAAAAATCTGTAAAAATGTACTTTACAACCTTCCAAATAGACGGGCACGGCAACGCGCGTCTTCAATGATCTAGTAATAGTTAAGGGCTCCTTTGATTCAAAGGAAATCTATAGTATTTTTAGAGGATTGAAATCCTTAGTATTTTTTTCTACATTGGTCCTTTGATTCATAGGATTGGATCCTATAGGAATTTTTCCTATGGAATCTCTTATACTACATTTCATAGGAAATCTAACATGCACTGCAACCTTTTTTTACAATTCCTTTATTTTTCTTGTGGCATCAAACACTCCTTGCTAATCCTATAGGGTTCAAATGGACATGCCACTCCAACCCTCTACTTTTCCTATTCCTGCGTTTTCAAAATCCTACAAATCAAAGAGGCCCTAAAGGTTAAGGGCTCCTTTGATTCAAAGGAATTTTATAGGATTTCCGGAGGATTGAAATCCTTAGGATTTTTCCTATGTTGGTCATTTGATTCATAGGATTGAATCCCATAGGAATTTTTCCTATGGAATCTTTTGCACTACATTTCATAAGAAATCTAACATCCACTCCAACCTCTTTTTACAACTCCTTTGTTTTTCCTGTGCCATCAAACACTCATTGCTAATCCTATAGGATTCAAGTGGACATGCCACTCCAACCCTATATTTTTCCTATTCCTACGTTTTCAAAATCCTACGAATCAAAGAGGCCCTAATTGAAACTTACACCACGGCAGCGAGTCAACTTATTAACCCCTCAAAGGTTCCATCATTTTATAGGGAATTGCTTGCAGGCTGTCTGTGGAGGTTAAAAGGATCCTTTGTATTAGTAAAGAAGTTTTTTGGCTTACCTGTGTCGGAAGGGCGTATGCATAAGGAAAGCTTTGAGACTCTCCGAGCTAATATGAGTTTATAAATTGTCCTAGCATAGTGACATCGATACTTTCCCCGTTTTTATTCAATCCACATATAATAGCTTTGTTTCAAGTCAATTTTTGTAAACTTTGATTAAGTTAATTAAAAAATATTAACATCCACAATACAAAATCAATATAAATAGAATAAACATTGGACACATTTTCGCATGATATATATTTGTTATTGTTTTCTATACAAACTTTATAAAGTTTGACTTAAGTCATTACACAAGGATGGCAAATTCTGTTGACTTCAGTAGGTGTCTGATTGGTTAGAAGACTGATTCGCTCGTCCATGCTCAACTGAACAAATATGCTAGAAACCGATAGCTGAAAAGACAGAGGAAGGTAGAATAGAACAGGCGCGGATGCAATTCGTCCAAACCGATAGCTGCGTCAATTCTTCAGTCGATAGGCGCGGATGCTCTTCCACTTCCTCTTTATCAACTTCAGGACTTTCGAACTGAATTTGGCTTTTGATAACGTCCTGAACGCAGAGATAGCCTAAACTGACGTGCACACGAATGATTCGGCGGCACAGAACAACAAAATGGGAACAGAATGAAGAACACACAAATCTAGATCAGCCAAGAGATTGAAGGCGAGTTACGGGTGAATAACAGTGATTCGATCCATTCCAGCGAGCAAGCAGCATACATCATAAATTACACCGATTACCATGAACACTGAACAACGCCTAGCTACTGCTAATCTGATGAGATGGTGCGAGCTGGATTCGCCTCGCCGGAGCCTAGCCTCCGAACCCGTAGAGGGTGCGTCCCTGGCGCTTGAGCGCGTAGACGACGTCCATGGCGGTGACGGTCTTGCGGCGGGCGTGCTCGGTGTAGGTGACGGCGTCGCGGATGACGTTCTCGAGGAAGATCTTGAGCACGCCGCGGGTCTCCTCGTAGATGAGCCCGGAGATGCGCTTCACGCCGCCACGCCGCGCAAGACGCCGGATCGCCGGCTTGGTGATGCCCTGGATGTTGTCGCGGAGGACCTTCCGGTGGCGCTTGGCGCCGCCCTTGCCCAGACCCTTGCCTCCCTTGCCGCGCCCCGACATCTTCTCCCTTCTCTCCGGTGAGGTTGACTTGTCTTTGTGAGAGGTGGTTGCTGCGGTGGCTGATGGCTGTGGCGTGCAGGGCGAGGCGGATTTATAGCCGTGAGATTTGGTGCCAGGGAGCGGCCGCGATCCGCGTGATGCGGTGTGCGAGACGTCGGATGGGAGATCGATGGTGAGAAGCGGGGAGGAGGGGTGGCGCGGATCGGTGACATGGCGAGGGAGGTGTCTTCCTTTTCTGAGGATGAGGAGGAGGCGGGGGGTGCGGCGATGCGAGGAGGGCACGCGCGTCGGTGGCTGGTACGGTGGGACCCGACGTTTTTTTTTTTGATGGATTGCTTTTGCGCGGGGCGCGTTGCTCGCTGCCGCGAAATTTCGCGTGGGTTTCTTTTTCTTTTTCTTTTTTTGTTCGCGTGGGTTTCTGGCCGGCGTGAGGCAGGCGTGTGCTGGTTTGCAATTTTTGTTGATAGCTTACCAAGCTGACCACTTGGTGGCGTGTGCTGGTTTGGAAGCATAAACTCAGCTCCTTGGCAGTGCCACGATTTGGGAAGCGTATTTTTATGTGTTCTCCACTTCAATTGACATCGGAGTGTTTCTTTCAGGAATTTTATTACAACGCATACGCTTGAGCAGGTCGAAAGATCGAAACGTCGATGCAAGCCAATAGTTTGGTTCTGTCGGTACATTTGGCCCTATGTTTGGTTTCAATAATGCAAACTGTCATTGTGTTCGGAAGATAAATTTTAGTAGCACAAAAGTTGGTAGGAGTATATGACATGTAGATGTTTTTGGAGGTTTGAGCATCTCCAACGTTAACCCGTAAATTCCCTCTCGCATCCGGCTGCGGACAGAGGACCGGTTCATACGGATGCAGGAGCCGGCCATCCAATGTTGTCCGCATACATTTGATTTCAATTTTTTTAAGTCCACACATTTAAATAGCCGCATATATAGTTTCAAATAGTTTAAATGTTCAAATGCACAAATAGTTCTAATTTAAAAATGTTTAAATATTACACTCTCATATTGTTGTCTTTCTTAACCCTCCAGAGATGTTCAATCAGATTTTCCCACCTGCTCGTGAGTTTCTCGATGCCGAATTTGTTGATACATTTGAACAAACTCTTTAAATATGGTTGGATTTTGGTCGGGAAATTCGATAGGCACACCAACGCCACGAAGGTTCACTCTATTCTTTCCTTGAGAGAACACTACGAAGGCGTTTCTCAACCACTAATGGTAGACCTTGGGGTGATCTTCAAACCTTCACAAACTTTCTCGGGATAATCACAACGGTTGATTCCTCTCCAAAGAACTCCTACCGCCTAGGAGTCTCTAATCTTCAAGAGTAACAAAAACGATGGGGAAAAGCTCAAAACTTGTTCGAATCACGAATTCCTTTGGTCAAGAGAGGGGGAAGGAGTGGATCTATCACTTGATCGGAGAACTTCTCAAGAACTCTCTCAAATGCCTCCGGAATCTTGGATTTGGTGTATGAGGATGTGAGAGAGTGTGCAATGTGTTCTAGGGTTAGCTCAAAGTGAATGGTCAACCTTCTCCCGGAGTAGGAGAAGGCTCTATATAGTGTTAGTGCAAATATGGTCGTTATAGTGTAAGTGGCTGGAATGGGTCGGACATCCGTGCCCATGGCCGGACATCCGGCCAAGAAGAAATGCCATATGAATAACACTAAGCATATCTGATAACACATGACCCAAACAACCGGCCGCGTGGCCAGACATCCGGTAGTCCACGAAGGATTGGACATCCGACAGTGAAGCCCAGACATCAGGCGAGTAACACGGCCGCACATGAGTGGTTCTGTAAGACCTTGGGTTTGAAGTGTTTCGCATGCGGCGGTGTCCTCTTGCGTCCGAACTCCAATGCCGAATTGCATCCGAGGTGTCTTTTTGCAGCCAAGCTCCAACGTTGGTCGGCATCCGAGGTGTCTTTTTGCAGCCGAGCTCCAACGCTGAACTGCAGCCGAGCTTTATGCCGGACAGCTTCCGAGGTGTCTTTTGGCAGCCGAGCTCCAACGCTGGTCGGCATCCTAGGTGTCATAGATTACCTCGGTCTCTAAAAATTTGAAGGAGTTCATCCGAGCTTTAAATGCCGGAATAGTCTTTTATGGAGCCAGCCATTCGCACCCGAGCTTTATGTCGGGCTGCTTTCGAGTTGGTGCACCACCTCGGTCTCGGGCAGTTTGTTGCGGAATTTATTTCCGATTGGTGTAATTTATTCTCTGACGAGCTGTATAGCCAGTAGCCCTCAAGGTGTGTGTCGGTCTAAAACCCGAGATGCACCTGAAGGATAAAAATAAAACCGTTGATCCCAGTAGCCCTTGAGGCTTAGGTCGATTTGCGAAATTGGTCCGAGGATCAAGTTCTTGCTCGGAATTATACTTCAGGGACACAAACGCGGTGCACAGTAGTTCCCGAGACTAAGGTTGGGTGTGGCCGACCAACCCGAGGATCGAATCTCCTCGGAAACCGTATTGCACTTTGATTTTGCTGCATTGAATAGGCAATGCAGTAGCCCCCGAGCCTTAATTTGGGCATGAGTGGTCGAATTAAGGATCGATATTTGTTTGACACAAACTTTGTTTCGTTTGACACAATTTATGTGTAATGATTCTATGTATCCAAGTACTTTACATCATTAATGCTCGGATCCGCATTGTACAAGACTTTGTTGACCGACCATCGGCTTCAACCTCCTCGGCCAGTATCCGAGGAGTGTTTGTCCTACTTTATAAAGCCTTTATAAGGGCAAAGATTTACGGCAAACAAGGCAATCCGGCCATACGGTTTTATAAACAAAGGTACGCGGAGAGATATGTTACTATTTAACGTAAGAAACATCTTCTGGAAAAAATAGTTCATTTATAAGTTCTTTTTCTCAGGATATCATGTTAACCATGATCGTGAAACCTCAACTCCGATCAATGTGGGAGGAAAATATTGAGGATTTAGTTCGGAAAATGTTTCCGAACTCTGTGGTCTTAAATGAACCGAAATTTTCACTTACGTCGTTGCCGACCAATTATATTCTTAAGATGGCTAGCTTTCGGCTTCACCCAGTCTGAGGTACTAACCCGGATGACCCGGAAGTAACAATCATAGAGGTGCTCCCTTTACCCCATAGCCAAACAATCGGGAACGTAGGGGGTGAGCACAGGAGCCAGGCAACCCAGCTTGGTCAAAATCTTAAGTCAAATTGATGCATATTTATGGCTTTATAACGATGATTACGGAAGGCAGCACTCGCATATTGAATACAAATGTTTTTATGCTATATGCTATTTTGACTCCTTTGTGACCGTTTATCATTTTGAGAGTGGCCCATCGTCGGCTTCTACCCCCTTTGTAGATGCTACGCAGGGTGTTTCTGCAGTAACAAGACAACCCTTAGCTGACGTCTCGGAGCCCGGAGGCGGTTGTGTTAGCGGAAACGAGGCAATCAGATATCTAGGCTTTATAACTTTCACTTAGTCATAGGAGCTTAAAGTTTGGGAGGCCAGTTACTAGCCCCCGGTTAGTGTTTGGCGTAAGCCGAGATCAACCCATTAACACTCCGGCCAAATTTATGAAAGGAACACGGGGTAACCTCTATCGGTCTATAGTTTGACAGAGTCATCGGATTGCCGACCAGTTTGCGCTCATTGTGACAGTCAGTTTTTGGCTTTCTCCACTGAGGTACTTGACCAGTTAAATTGGAAGTACAATCGTCGTGGTTCTCCCTTTGCACACCTAGCCGAACAAAGCAGAATGTAGGAGGCAATCACAGGAGCCGGGCAACCCAACTATTGATCGAAGACACAATTCGAAACTGATGCATAAAAAGCAATATCCGAGAACGTTTTGCCGAGGAATGCTCGGCGTACCTTGGCTTTTGGTGGGTTCGGATCTAGTCGGAGTCCCCCGTTGATATTGCCGATACTTTAAAGGCGTCCGACATTGTACTACGAGAGCTATGATGAAGACACACATCATCCCTCGAGATTCAGGTTGGGTGTGGCCGACCAACCTGACGATCGAATCTCCTTGGGAACTAGTCCAGATGTCATGTGCGTTTCGCCCACGCTGAGGTGTAAGTCGGCAGGAAAGATACCAAGCTGTGGGTCAGAAAAGATCTCTCGAGCTGAATTATTACGCAGGGCACCTCGGTCATGAGGGTGTCCCACCTCTTAAAAGAAAAACATACAAATAGCTTAAAAGTGCCATAAGCTCGAAAAGCCAAAAACTTATGTAAAAACTTTAACGTCCGAACTAAATCAAGTTTTTTGGTGCCAATCCAAAATTGGTCTTAAAATTAATTCGTGCTTCAGTCGTGCTTTAACATGATGCATCTGATCTCTGGACTCCAAGCGGGTCAGCCTTTGGCTTCAACCTCCATATCCCGAAGGCGGAGTGTTTCTCCGAGGCCTGTTTAGCGAACTAAACTTAAGCGATTTTAGAAAGAAACCAGGCTATTCGACTATTGACCGCACATTCGCGTCGGAAAAACGAGTGTAGAAAAAGACTTTGCAACGACCCAGAAGAAAATATTTATTATAAAACGGTTCATATAAATTTAAGAGTCCCCAGTTAACATGGGAAAAAGAAGTGTTTTTAACAATCAATTTTTTGTTTAAAAAAAATAATAATAATGTTTGGTTGAACCGAACAAAAAGTAAAATTTTAAAGAGAGCTGAGCATGAAAACGACTTAGCTAGTTAATGTGCTCGGTGCAGTCCGGGGTTGTGACAACACGGAGACGTAGTCCTCGGCCTAGCCGAGGTCTCAGCCCCCAATCCTGAGGTAATCGAGCGAAGAGCTCGGGTCGAGAAGTGGCAACGCAACACGGTTGCTGCGGCAAGGCGAAGCCCCCGGTCCAGCCGAGGAGACAGAGTAGTTTGGCAGCGTGACGGCGAAGCCCCCAATTATCATGGGAAAAGGAAGTGTGTTTAACAAACAAATTTTTTTATTTAACACAAATATAATGCTTGGTTGAACCGAACAAAAATTGAAAATTGAAAAAAGTTAAGCCTGAAAGTGACTTAGCTGGTTAATGCGCTTAATGTTGATGACGCGGTCTGGGCTTGCGGCAGGACGGGGACGCCCCTTGATCTATGATAGATCAGACATGGTGCACTGTCCTCGGCTTGGCCGAGGTTCCAGCCCCCAAGCCGGTTCCGAGGTGGCCAAGCGAGGAGCTCGGCTTGATGAGGTGATGACACAATTCGGTCGACGGAGGCGAGACGACGACGTCAACGCGCCGAAGTGACCTCGTTACATAGTTGAAGCAAACTACCTGCGCACATAATATAGTGCAAGCCAAAAGTAATAACAAATAATGATAATATATGTATATTAAAGGAATTCTTCTACTTAATTAATTTAAATGAAGTAAATAATTAGAAAAATATAGCCTGAGCACCGAGGTCGGTAGAGGCGGGACGATGGCGTCAGCTCGCCGAGATAACGACATCGTGCAGTCGAGGTCGATTATCTGGCGCGAGATCGATGTCGACACAGGTCAGAAATCCGCAAGAGGCCACTAGTTGCACTAGTTAATTTCCCAGCAAGCATCCCAGCCGACCTTCACTCGGCCTGGACAAGTATAGCCTTCAGCGGCAGCTGCAAACATGTAAAGCAATGAAGCCGAAAGAAGAAGGGGAGAAGAAAAAACTATTGCATAATCAACTTGTGCAAATATATTATTTGTAAGATGTGTATGGCCTGGGTAAAGACGCGACGTGGTTGACATCGGCTCGATGAAGCAAAGGCTCGACGCCGGTAAGAACCCACAGGAGGGTGGCTCGGAACGACGACGTCGATGCAGTGCATAAATTACGTGACCTGTGTACAGAAAATGACCCTGGCCGAAGTAATAATTCCCAGCAGAATAATATGCAATAAATAATAATTTGAAGAGGTAGCATCTAGCAGTAATAAGAGGGGCTGGCAAAATAGAAGATAGACAAAGTGAAGTCAGATGAAAATTTGTCTGGCCATAGACACAGAGTTGGTGGGAT
Source organism: Elymus sibiricus (assembly GCA_039707655.1). Taxonomy (NCBI): domain Eukaryota; kingdom Viridiplantae; phylum Streptophyta; class Magnoliopsida; order Poales; family Poaceae; genus Elymus; species Elymus sibiricus. The sequence goes on along the minus strand of CM077667.1, from coordinate 441,296,475 downwards.
AACTGGTGTGAAGCGGTAAAGCCGGCCGCTAGCATGTACTGGATGATTTTCATATGAGATATAGAGTACTACTAGTTGAGTTGATCAACCGAACCTCGGGAGAAGCACTTCCAATTAGTATTACTAGCAGTAGCACTTTATATTTCTTCTAGCGGCCATCACGTGAGAGGGCAAAGCAAGATGCACTGATGATTCACGCGAAGGGGGCAACCCATTGGATGTTCTCACCGATACGCAACCTCTTTTTGATCCGCGTGTTGCCGGACAATCTTGTGCCCAATTGACCTGATGCCGCGGGATAAATTGAATGATCATGTGCCCCTTAGCTGCCCAGTTGGGCTATTTTTTAGGGAATCACGCATTGCACATGGTCCCATAGACGCCCTGAGAGCAAGTACAATAGAGCTGAGTCAGCGGGCTATAAGAAATAAATTAGTATATTTTTTCTTAGTTGGAAGAAAGAGAAGAGGAGAGAGAAGGTAAGCGGGCTCTTGATGAAGAGCCAGCTCTAGCACGCGCTCCTAGACACTTTGTGAGAGTGAAAGATGGGCGATATAATAAATAAGTAGTACACTCTTCTAATCAACTATTGTACATGTTGGCTATAAGATGAGCTATATATGACATGGCAATGACTTATAGCCAGCAGCTGGCTATACTATTAACCATGCTCTGAGGATAGTCTCCACCCCGATCAAAAAATCACACGCGTGCCGGCGTCCCTGGTCAGCTCGGATCATGCAGCGGCCGCCGCCCGAGTTCCCTAAAAGATCGATCTCAGAAATTTCTACAAACAAAAAATATGACGGCGATAGCTTTTTTAAAGAACATAATATATATAGAACCGACCAAACTGGAAAAATATCACCTGATCATTGATCGTATTCCCATCGATCCACGACGAGCACCTAGCCGACTCTCAATGAAAGCACCAATGTCGGAGTCAAATCCGACATATCTCGTAGTAGGGGTCCTAAGCTAGGCGTCTTGGAGCGATGGTAACATGGACACAGGATTTTACCCAGGTTCGGGCTCTCTCGAGGAGATAATACACTACGTTCTGCTTTTGATTGTATTGATATGGGGATAGTACATAGTACAGGTATCTACCACGAGATTGTTGTAATGAATATGAGGTTGTCTATCGACTAGCCTGGCCTCGGTTTATATAATGTACCGTAGGCCTAGGGCTTAGAGGAGTCCTTGTCTTGTGCGCCAAGTCTTGTGGAATCTTCCTCATATATCTCATGGGCTGCCCGAAGTGGCCCATGAGTGAATCGCCCTGGGGGTCCTCGGTCCGACCCACTGGTCAGGAGACGACGTGGTGAGTACCCCCTAGTCCAGGACACCGTCAGTAACTCCTCTTTTCCCTGTTGTAATATCTACTTAGACATGGTGCTTAATGCTATATATTATTATCCAATGATGTGTGGCTATTCTATGATGTTTGAGTAGATTTCTCTCGTCCTATGGGTTAATTGTGGTATGGTGTGATTGATATGAGTTGTATGATAATATGGTGTTTTCCTAAGGTGCCTTCCGTGCCACGTACATGCGTGGGATTCCCGTTGGAGGGTGTTGTAATTCATGATTCGCTTATATTGGGTGGCTAGAGTGACAGAAGCTTACACCCGAGTAAGGGGGTTGTTGCGTATGGGAGTAAAGAGGACTTGATGTGTTAATGTTGTGGTTGGGTTTTACCTTAATGATCTTTAGTAACTGTGGATGCTTGCTAGAGTTCCAATCATAAGTGCATGTGATCCAAGTACGGAAAGTGTGTTAGCGTATGCCTCTCCGTCATTGCATATGATAAGTATCTATCGTGTTATATTCAATTGCCTATGGACAATCTTGCTCTTGTGTTACAAAAAGCTCTCTACTAAACTATTAACTTTTATTATCTTGCAAAGTCTCCGTAGTTTTGTTCTCACTAAGTACCTCTATTTTTATTCCCGCAAAATAGTTTCATACTTGTTCTAGGTAAAGCAAGCGTTAGCGTGCGTAGAGTTCTATCGGTCGTCGATAGAACTTGACAGAATATTAATTCTACCTTTAGATCCTCATTGGGTTCGACACTCTTACTTATCGAAAACGTCTACAAATGATCCCCTACACTTGTGGGTTATCAAGACCTTTTTCTGGCGCCGTTTGCCGGGGAGCAATAGCGTGGGGTTGATATTCTCGTGTGTGCTTGTTTTCTTTATCTCTAAGTAATTTTATTTTCAGTTCTTGTTTTCTATCTTTAGTTATGGGTTTGAAACGCAAAATACCAAAAAAATTAGTTGTGCTTACTACCCCAAAAGTTGAAGAACCACTAGTGTTCCGTACTACCGAAGTTTCTACTTGGATCATCTTTGATCCCTTCGTGCTCGTGCTGAAAACCCAACTAGCTTAGTTGAGGGAAAATCATTAGATGAACATGCTTATTTTTTGCGACACTGCTTATCTCAAAATGGGAAACTCTTAGGGCATCAAATTAGTTGTTTGAATTGCTATGCTTGGAATTTATGTGAAAACATGATTTGACTTGTTGTTCTGAAAGACACTAAAAACACCTTCCCTACCAATGTGTGTTTAATGATAATGAAATATTACCTTCTTATGCCAAGGATGCGTAAAGTTATTATGATATTGAACAAATTGAAGAATTTGTTGCTTTTAAGGGTTCATATGAAATTGGTTCTTTGATTGAAAAGTATGATGCTATTCTTTACAAATCTGAAAATTTTGCCATACTTAAAAATTGCTATGAAAACTATGCTTCTAATGCTTATGTTATAGAATTTATTGAGAGAATATCTACTGCCTTGGAAGAGACTAATATTTTGCAGGAACCTATGAAAGAAGAAATTGCTGAAACTGTGAGCTCATTAGATGAAAAAGACGAGGAGGAGAGTGAAGAACAAAAGGAGGAAGAGCGAATTAGCTACCCGTGCACACCTTCTAATGAGAGTAACTCTTCAACTCATACATTGTTTAATTTCCCTTCGTGCTTACCGAAGGATGAATGCTATGATCCCTTGGATTCGTTTGAAATATCCCTTTTTGATGAACTTGATGCTTGCTATGCTTGTGGTCATGATGCCAATATGGATTATGCTTATGGAGATGAACTTGCTATAGTTCCTTATGTTAAACATGAAATTGTTGCTATTGCACCCAAACTTGATGATTTTTGTGAATATAATATGCATGTGCTTGCTGCTCCTACTTGCAATTATTACGAGAGAGGAACCAAATCTTCACCTCTCCATGTTTCCAATACGATAAAATTGCAAGAAACTACTTATGCTATGTATTGGACTTTACATGATGTGCATGAATTGTTCTTTTATGACATGCCAATGCATAGGAAGAGAGTTATACTTCTTTGTTACATGATATATATTACTTTGAGCTCACTACTAAATTGCAAATCATTGTTAATGAAAATTGGCTTTGATATACCTTGGGATCCGGGTGGATCAATTACTTGAGCACTATATGCCTAGCTTAATGGCTTTAAAGAAAACGCTGCCAGGGAGACAACCGGAAGTTTTAGAGAGTCATTTTATTCTGTTGTGTGCTTTTTAAAATATTTAAATAAATAAATAAAGTGGGGAACTCAAAACCTTTTCAAAAAGATAAGTGAACATGAGAAGGACAAGCACCGTTGAAGTGGGGGCTACCCTTGAACTTTGTTCATGCCCATGGAAACTTTGTGAATGTTGATTACAACAACTTTTCAACAAAAATAATTATCCCCTTGTACAAATCCATTTTATTATAAAAATAATGTGCCAAGGTTTACCTTTAGGATGTTTAAATTGCTTGTTTGATACGTGCTGTGCAAAAACAGAAACCTTTGTTGTAGTGTTTGAATTTTCATATTTTACTGGAGCGTGCAAAAATTATGAAATTTTTACACAGTACTTTTATGCAATTTTTTATTACGTACTAATGTTTCAGAATTTTTTGAGTTATATAAGTATAGGTTTCATCTACATCTTTACAAACTATCCTGTTTTTCACAGATTGCTGTTGTAGTTGCTTTATCTGCTTATGTTTGAAATCTTGTTGAGCCCCATTGACTTGGGAGCCATAGAATTGTGATAGCATACAATAGGTAATGTTAGATTATAATTATACAATAATGTTATGGCAGGACATGATGGTATTTGATGATTATATGTACTAACAATTGTAATGAAAGTTCTGTTAAGTTTTGTGTGGATGAAGTGTTCAAAGATTGAGGAGGTATCGATATGAGAAGAATAAGGAGAGGCAGGAGTTAAAGCTTTGGGATGCACAAGGAACCCCAAGTAAATATTCAAGGAGACTCAAGCGTCTAAGCTTGGGGATGCCCCGGAAGGCATCCCATCTTTCTTCTTGAACAATTATCGGTATATCTCGGTTTTTGTTTTGTTCGCATGATATGCGTAAATTCTTGGAGTGTCGTGTGCCTTTTATTTTCCTTTTAGAAATGCACCATGCTGGTATGGGAAATTCCATTGTTGATTTATAGAATGCTATTTGCACTTCACTTATATCTTTTGAGTATGACTTTATAGAATGCTTCATGTGCTTCACTTATATCATTTGAAGTTGGATGCATGTTTCTCTACATATAGAAAACCGTTATTTGTAGAATGCTCTTTTGATTCACTTATATTTATTAGAGCGTGGTCTTTTGTAGAAAGAATTAAACTCTCATGCTTCACTTATACCTATTTAGAGAGTCGACAGGAATTGGTCATTCACATGGTTAGTCATAAAATCCTACATAAAACTGGTAGATCACTGAATATGATACGTTTGATTCCTTGCAATAGTTTTGCGACATTAAGATAGTAATATGTGGGTGCACGAGTGGATGTTTGTGGATTAGTAACCATATTGGTGTTAAGGTTTGTGATTCCCGAAACATGCATGTATGGTCTCTAGTTTTGTGATGAAGTTGGAGCATAATTTATCCTTGATTGAAGTCCTTTGTGTTGTTATAATCGGGGGCGCGCGATGGTTAAATCCTACCAACCTCCTCCCTAGGGGCATGCGAGTAGTACTTTGCTACGAGAGAGCTAATAAAACTTTCACAGTGAATATATGAGTTTTTTATGACTAATGTGAGTCGATGGATTATACACACCCACCTTTTCACAATTTGCTAGCCTCTTCGGTACCGTGCATTGCCCTTTCTCACCTTGAGAGTCAGTGCAAACTTTGCCGGTGCATACAAACCCCGTGATATGATATGCTCTATCACACATAAGCCACCTTATATCTTCCTCAAAACAGCCACCATACCTACCTATCATGGCATTTCCAAAGCCATTCCGAGATATATTGCCATGCAACTTCCATCATCATCATCATATACATGACTTGAGCATTCATTGTCATATAGCTTTGCATGATCGTAAGATAGCTAGCACGATATTTCCATGGCTTGTCCTTTTTTTATATCTTTGCTACGCTAGATCATTGCATATCCTGGTACTGCCAAAGACATTCATATAGAGTCATCTTGTATAGTTTTTATCGAGTTGTAAGTAAATAAAAGCGTGATGACCATCATTATTTGAGCATTGTCCCAGTGAGGAAAGGATGACGGTGACTATGATTCTCCCACAAGTAGGGATGAGACTCCAGACGAAAAATAAAAAATGGGAGAGGCCAAATGAGCCCACTACAAAGAAAAAAAGAGAGAAAAGAAAAAAAAAGAAAAAAAGAAATGAGAGAAAAAGAGAGAAGGAACTTTGCTACTATTCTTTACCACACTTGTGACTCAAAGTGGCACCATGTTCTTCATATAGAGAGTCTATTGATTTGTCATTTTCATATACTAGTGGGAATTTTTCATTAGAGAACTTGGCTTGTATATTCTGATGATGGGCTTCCTCAAATGCCCGAGGTCTTCATGAGAAAGCAAGTTGGATGCACACCCACTTAGTTTCATTTGAGCTTTCATACACTTATAGCTCTTAGTGCATCCGTTGGATGGCAATCCCTACTCCTCACATTGATATCGATTGATGGGCATATCCATAGCCCATTGATCCGTCTATTTGATGCGAGACTTTATTTCCACTTTGACTCCTTTGATATCTACCACCATACTTTATTCCACCTATATGCTATATCCGTGGCTCATGCTCATGTATTGCGTGGGAGTTAAAAATGCTGAAGCGTGTTAGAAGTACGAGTCAATTGCTTGGTTTGACACCGGGGTGCTCATGATTTATACTTTATGCTAGGAAGACTAAGCATGGCAGACTATATGATATTGTAGGGATAGTGTTCTTTAGCATTGTTATTTTGAAAGGACATGATTGTTTCCTAGTAAACCTGAGTATGGATGTCTTTTTGTCAAATTATAGACTATTGCCTTGAATCACTAGTATCTTAATATTCATGCCATGATTAGACATTTGTTCAAGATTATGTTGGTAGCATTCCACATAAAAAATTATCTTCTTGTCATTTACCTACTCGAGTACGAGTAGGAATTAAGCTTGGGGATGCTGATACGTCTCCGTCATATCTATAATTTTTGATTGTTTCATGCCAATACTCTACAACTTTCATATACTTTTGGCAACATTATATTATATTTTTGGGACTAACTTACTGATCAAGTGCCCAGTGCCAATTCCTATTGTTTTTGCATGTTTTGCAGAAAACCCAATGGAGTCCAAACGTGATAAAAATTTACGAAGCTTTTTTGGAATATATGTGAATTTTGGCAAGAGAATTAACACAACATGCTGCTTGAGGTGGTCCCAAGCCAACAGGTTGCGACCAGGGGGTTGGCCGCCCCTGATGGCTTGGGACCACCCCGTAAGTCGGTTGGGGTCCCCCTTTTGCCGCAAGAAAGATAATTTATAGATATAAATCCCCTCAAAATTTCAGCCCAGTCAGAGTTACGGACCTCCCGATATTTAAGAAACAGTGAAGGGGTGAGAAAACAATCGCTAAAATAGGAGAGAGATCCAATCTCGGAGGGGATCTTGCCCTCCGGGAGCCATGGCGGCCATGGACCAGAGGGGAAACTCTCCTCCCATCTAGGGGGATACCAAGGAAGAAGAATGAGGGGGGCTCTCCCCCCCTCTCTCCCAGTGGCGCCTGAACGCCGCCGGGGCAACCATCGTGACGATGATCTACACCAACAACTTCGCCGCCGTCACCACCAACTCTCTCCCCCTCTATGTAGAGGTGTAACTCCTCTTTTCCCCATTGTAATATCTACTTAAATATGGTGCTTAATGCTATATATTATTGTCCAATGATGTGTGGCTATCCTTTGATGTTTGAGTAGATTTCTTGTTTCCTACGGGTTAATTGTGATATGGTGTGATTGATATGATTTATATGATAACATGGTGTTGTCCTAAGGTGCCTTCCGTGCCGTGCACACATGAGGGATTCATGCTGGAGGGTGTTACTATACGTTCATGATTCGCTTATAGTGGGTGGCTAGAGTGACAGAAGCTTACATCCGAGTAATGGGGTTGTTGCGTATGGAAGTAAAGAGGACTTGATGTGTTAATGGTATGGTTGGGTTTTACCTTAATGATCTTTAGTAGTTGTGAATGCTTGCTAGAGTTCCAATCATAAGTACATGTGATCCAAGTACGGAAAGTGTGTTTGCGTATGCCTCTCCCTCATTGCATATGATATGTATTTGTCATGTTATATTCAATTGCCTATTGACAATCTTGCTCTTGTGTTACAAAAATCTCTCTACTAAACTATTACTTTTAGGGATTTTTATTTTTGTGCCCCTGGTTCCTTAGTTCTCCTCAGTTTTGCCCTACCCATTTTGTTGTGCTCACTTTCCCCCTCCTCCACTCTCCCGCACCTCACAAGAGGCCAAACGGGGCCTTGCCGTCAGGTCAAAGCCTTTGACCATACAGCGCCGGTGCTGACCCGTGGGACCATCATGTAAGGCCGGCATTCGCTTCGCCGGTGCTGACGTGAGGGACCGCCATGTAAGGCGCGTGTATTCGCATTGCCGTTGCTGACGCGTGGGACCACCATGTAAGCCTGGCATTCGCATCGCCGGTGCTAACGCATGGGACCGCCATGTAAGGCGCATGCATTCGCATTGCCGTTGCTGACGCGTGGGACCGACATGTAAGGCCGCATGCATTTGCGTCGCCGTTGCTGACGCATGGGACCGCCATGTAAGAACTCATGCATTCGCATCGCCCAGTGCATACAGTCGTGTGGGACCCACATTTCGCCGCATGCATTACTGATTTCGCGTTGCTGGTTGATCCTACACAGTCTTGGGCTGACGTTTGGACCCACGAGCATGCAAAACTGAATCAGCGTCACCTGCTGTTTCTCCTTGCGTTTTCACACACAGGGAGTTGCGCCGCCGTGCCCATTAATGGTGGCTTAACACCTCAAACCCACCCCTTCCCGTGCCATATATGCAGCCCCCCATCCCATTTCCCCACTCACCTCCACAACCCTATCCGCTGCCGGCGCCACTGCAACACAAACCCTAGCATCTCCTCTCCCTCCTCCCCTTCCGCATCCGTGCTGTGGTCGCGCAGTATCACTCTCCGTGAAGCCAAGCTTCTCGCCATCTACGACGCCCCGGCTCCACCGGACACTTGTCTGCCATCGGGATGGGTTCTGAGTGTGTGTGGGGGGGGGGGGCTTCCGGTCCCGCCTGTCCCTGCCGTTGGTACGGTGCCCTTTGTGCGCATCGTCCATCGCTTTCATGCGGGTCTGATGCCGGAGGAGAGGGCGCATCCAGGCTTGGATCCTAACAGCACGAGATGGCCACAGATCCTCGAGCAGGATCGCGCCGTGCGGATGCAGTGCTTCGATGGCCCCATCGCAATGTTGCACTTTAACATCACCAGGCGACGCACCTTCTTGGATGGTCTTAGCTTCGACGACGTGCTTGCCGCATGCCACTCGTAGGTTGAATCGGAAGATTTAGTTTAGGATTTGAGAGTAGGGCCATGCCAAATTTGTCGTACTACTTTAAATAAAATATGTATGAAATCGTATGATTGTATTTCGAGTTGTTTACATGAACTTTAATGTATTTACATTAGGTTTGTATGATTTGACGTGAAGTTTTTCCCACAGTTCTAGTTTGGTAGCGTTGTTTGGTAGCACTGTGTTTACTATCCGGCCCGCCCAACATTTTTTGTAGCTCCGACACTGTTTGACAGCACATCGAAATATTACGACATCAAGATTAGGAAATAGATTTAATATATTACATAGATAGATAGATATCCCTTGATATATAAGGAAAACACACATTACATAACTAGAAAATAATGTTAGGGCTTATAGTAGCGCCCTTACAAATAACTTAGCACGGTCGGCCCCCTCCACCACCAAGTTCACTCCTCGTTCTCGGTGTTGTAGGGGAGAGTGTGCATGTCGTTGGCGGTGGGGAAGACGTTGTCGAAGTTGGTGAAGATGTTGTGGATGGTGAAGGCGATGAACTCGCACCCACACGAGAAGACTTTGCCGAGGAGGAAGTCGGCGTCAAGGCGGTTAGTGAAGCGAGCAATGAGGCCAATCACAACGCTTTCCATGGCACGAAGTTCTTCCACATGGAACATCATAGGAGAGCCGCGTGATAGGTGCCGGTAGCCGGCAGCGAGGAAGAAGTTCGCCAACTCTCTCGAGCCCCTCCACCTTGAGATGGCCCACACGCGAAGGGTGTTCTCCACAACGACCCCGGCAGGGTACCGCATCTCCGGCACGGCTGCTGACCGGTAAATCTTCCGGCAAGTCACCGCCTGATCAATGGTATTCTCAATCTCACATTATTAATTTTGTATCAGAATTTTTACAAGTACATCAGTTTCTTTTGCTCATCGCGCCCATCTACATTGGTAAAAACTGCAGTACATTGCTGTACCAATTTGTCACAAAGTCCATCAATTCCGAGTCTTCGTATTCTCCGATGGAAACTGCAGTCCATCATTTTCTTTTGCACATTGCGCCCATCTAATTTGACTGTTGCCGAATGTACCATTTGTTTTTACTCTAAACTAGTTAGCCCGTGTCACTATTTAATTTTATTCCACACAACTAGAAGGAGCCTGAAGGAGCCGTCGCCGGCTGGCTGGTCTGTAGTCGGCTTGGCTTGGGTTAGCTTGCCGGCTGCGTTGACTTGGACCAGGACCTTCATGGAAGACTCAGCCACGGTGTACTCGTCCACCATAGCCATGCGCTGCATCAAGGTCGCCAGCTCCCGACGCATGAGCTTGTGCTTGAGGAGGGTGTCGTCCCGGCAGTCGTCGATGAAGTACTAGATGACCACCACTTCATGAACGCCCTCACAGGAGTTGCGGAGCTCCGTCCACTGCGTGAGGTAGTTGCCGAGGGACTCGGCCGGTGCCTAAACGCAAAGGACAAGCTGACGGGGCCGACCGGGACGCTTGTACGTGTCGGTGAAATTGCGCACAAATGCCTCCTGGAAGTCCAGCCAGCCGTTGATGCCGCCAGCCGGGAGCTGTTAAGCCACGTCCGGGCCGAGCCGAGCAGCATGAGGGGCGCATAGCGCACTGCCACGCGCTTGTTGCCATTAGCAATGCCAACATCGATGGTGTAGCCGGTCATCCAATCATCGGGCTTGGTCGATCCATTGTACTTGGGGGTGTCGCGGGCCAAAGTGAAACCCTTGGGGAAATGCTCCTTCAGGATGCACGGCCTAAAGCATGGTGGGCCAGCAGTGCTCTCTTCCTCAAGGGCCTGAGACTTCGCCAGCCACTCGAGGCGGAGGCGGACGTCCTGGTCGTCAAGGAGGCATGGTCCAACACGCTCGTTCACCGGGCGCTGGACGGTCGGCTGCTCGGCCGCCGGGCCGCGGTCGCGTCTCCTGCGTCAGACGTGCCGTGCCGGCTGGCGGTCATCCCGGACAGTCGGCTCGTTCGCGCGGCTGTCCACAGCCGACGGGCCACGGTCGTGCCGGCTCCGGCTGTCTATGGGCCGGTTGTCATGGCGGCGGTTGCCCTCGTGGGCGAAAACGCCTCATACGTGTCCCACCGGCCATTCGTTGGTCGGTGGTGGTTTGCCATCGAGGCATGGGTCCTCGAGCGGGAACCGGCCGGGTCCCGAAGCGACTGGGCCAGCGGTTCCTGCTGCCAGTTGGCAGCCTCCACGAGGGTGTTGATGTGCTGCTGCTATGGCTCGCGCGCCGGGCTATCGAGCACCTCCAGCTCGTCGATGGCCGCCTGCGCGGCCCTCATGTTCTTGATGGGGGTGCTGTAGATGGGTCGGTCCCCGCCCAGCATCTAGCCGACGGCTCCGCCGCGGTGTCGTACTTCCACCAGGCGATTCGGTGTGGGATCACTAGAAGAGGCGTCTAGAGGGGGGGGGTTGAATAGACTACTTGACAAATTAAAAACCTAACATTTTCCCAAGTTAATTGGTTGGCAGATTTTAGCAATTCTAACAAGTCTAGTGCACCCAACACATGCTAGTCAACAAGTATGGCAGCGGAAAGTAAAGACAAGCATATGTAAGAAAGAGTAGAGGTAGGAAGATCAAACGCAATTGGAGACATGAAGTTTTTTCCCGTGGTTCCGATAGATGATGCTATCGTAGGTCCATGTTTATGGATACTTCAACCCGTGGAGGGTAACGGTCACGAGAGTCCACGGAGGTCTCCACCCACGAAGGGTCCATGAAGTAGCAACCTTGTCTATTCCTTGATGGCCTACGTCCACGGAGGACCAGCCATACTCGGGGTAGATCTTCACGAAGTAGGCGATCTCCTTGCCCTTACAAACTTCTTGGTTCAACTCCACAATCACGAAGAAGGAGGCTCCCAAGAAACACCTAACCAATCTAGGAGGCACCACCCTCCAAAAGGTAATAGATGTGGTCGTATGATGAACTCCTTGCTCTTGTGCTTCAAAAGATAGTCTCGTCAACACTCAATCAATCTCTCAAAGATTTGGCTTGGGTAGAAGAGATTGATTGGGTGGAAAGCAACTTGGGGAGGCTAGAAATCAAGATTCGTATGGTTGGAGTGGAATGTCTTGATCTCAACACATGAGTAGGTGGCTCTCTCTCAGAAAATTCGATAAGGCAAGTGGGTGTATGTTTTGAGTGCTTCTCTTGCGAATGAGAGGTGGTGGAGGGGTATATATAGGCATCTCCAAAAATCCAACCGTTACAACATTATTTCCCAACTCAGTGAAACCGAAGTTAAAACTCGTTTGCACCGACTAGTGCAAAATGTGGCAACTTTGGCCTTTTCGTTGAGACCGTTATATAAATCTCGGTGGTACCAATATGGGTGTCCTAGGCAGTTTCCAAATCTTGGTGTCACCGATTCCTAAAACTCGGAGGGTCCGATTTTAAGAAAATGGTTAACAGAAAGTTGGTCACTGGTTTCGGTTGCACCGAATGGAATGTTGGTAGTACCGAGATGTTAGGGTTTGGCTTGGATTCTGTCTAGGTTAAAACTCGGTGGATCCGAATGGAAAAGTTGGTGTCACCGAATTTTGACTTTTGGCTTTGGACAAAAGATATTTGTGGGAGAATGGGTGAGTATTTTTGGTGACTAATCTCTAAGCACTTCAGCAACCAGATCATCATAATTCCTCATCCCCTTTAATAGTATTGGCTTTCTTATGGACTCAAAAGTGATTTCTCACAAAATATGAAATGTAGAGTCTTGTAGCTTGAAGCTTGGAGCTTAGCCAATCCTATTCCTTCCCTTCTTATTCTTCTTGGGAATTCTCCTCACAATCTTTAGCCAAACCTCTCTGTGGACTAAACCTGAAATAAACTAGGTAGAACTATTAGTCCAAGAGACAATGTATGTTGTCAGGAATTATCAAAACCACAAAGGGGGCATATGTGCTTTCAATCTCCCCATTTTTGGTAATTGATGACAACATACAATCAAAGCTTCAAATTAAGATATGCAAAGATATACTGAAGGCTTTGAGAGACACATGACTAAGATTCGCCCCCCCTAAATGTGTGCAATCCTTTTAAAGGATAGTTGCTTTGGAATGCATGGACACTCACATAGTACGAAAGATAAGATAGGTCATGTGTATCTTGGCTATATGCATCAAGTTTATGTGAATGAAGTATCTCCATGTTCAAGATTCACTCTTGCAAACAATATGTGCAAGAAACAAGAGATCATCTTGACCAAGGATATGATGCATATACTTACCTTGAAGTTCTTGAGCATTCTAGTAGTAGAAACACACTTCAGAAAACAATGTTAGGAAACACAAGAGTATTCTACTCATCCAAATGCAAAAGAGTTCAAAAATACCAAGATATAGAAGACATATAGAAGATAATGGTTCTCAAGATTGATATGTTTCCAAAGGAATTTAGAACTTTCTCCCCTGAGTATGAAATTTTAATTCTTCCTGTCCCCCTGAATCTTAGCATGTAGATATTGGGAGTAGGTAGGATGAGACAAGTCTAACAAATGAACAATCAAATTTAAAACCATTTTCTCTCTCCTTAAGTGATAGAATAATTTGGTCTGCTCTCTCCCCCTTAAGTGGTGTTTCTCCACTTCATGATATTTCTCCCCCTTTGGATAAGCATAAACTTAGATATTCTCCCCCTATATTGATATCCCCCCTTGACATTCTCCCCTTGTATACAAGCATAAGCTTTGATATTCTCCCCCTTTGGCATTAATTTCCAAAAAGGGTTAGAGGGTAAGGGATCCTTGGGAATAAGGGTCATTGAAAGCGGGGATCATAGAAAGTAAGGGTCATTGAGAGCATTTGAGACTAAGGGATCCTTGAGTATAATTTCTCCCCCTTCCATTATCTGAAAGCATTTAAGATTTCTCCCCCTTTTGACATAGGGATCCTTGAATAAATTTGGATTTTTCAAATTTTGACAAAGAGCACAGAGGATAGCAAAATCGGTGGCTTCGAAGCAAATTGGGTCGGTGGAACCGATAAGTTGTTGTGCACCCTATCTACAGAATTGGTGACACTGAGTTATTTGAATCAGAGGGTCCGAAATGCAAAATAGAAACTTGGCAAAGGTGCAATTTGACATTGATTTTCAGAATGTCTCACATTATTCAAGAAAATTTGTAATAAATTTTCAAAGAGATTTGCAATGAATTTTCAGAAGGATTTGCAATGAATTTTCAGAAAGATTTGCAATGAATTTTCAACTAGATGTAGATTGAGTGGTTCCAATCAAGCATGCAACTATAAGATGAACCAAACAAGAAGCTTCATCTTGATGATGGTCGGTACTAGGTCCTCTATATTAGAGTAGATTGACTTAAGGAGCCAAGCAAGAATACTTGATCATAGGTCATACTCTACATTAAGCTCAAAATGGGGTTACCATTTTTAGTTTAAGCATTTTAATGTTTTCATATTACTTGAGTTGCTTTAACTCATGACTTGTAGTAAAGCTATTTCAAGCATATGAGTACATACCTTTGAGTGATGTTGATGACGTGGCATGTAGGAGAACTTGTTGTGGATGCTCGAAGTTGATCAAGATCATCTTGAGTTGGGAGCTATCCATCTTTTCTTTGAAGCTAGACTTCCCTACAAGAGTTGGTCATGCAAGGAAGAACAATGTATATCCAAGTGACAATAGCGAAATTTTCATCATGTGTAAGTCAAGGATATAGTTTGTGTTGTCTTCTTCCTTCCATCATCAAAGAAGGGATGTTGATACTTGGTTATGACAAGATTGCTTATAATTTGAGTTGATGGCAATCTTGTGGAGTGTGGTCCTTCCAAGTACCTACAAAAGGTTAGATGCAATACAAGGGAGCATATATTTCCAAGGTATATGATAATGTCATACCAAGTGTATCATGGAATAGTCATGTAAGCTCAGGCCCTTGCATGCATCCGAGTGAGTCTAGCTCAAGTTTGAAGCATCAATGATGTTCAACTCACTCTTCAAGTGGCAAAACACTTTATCATCAAGTGGCTTAGTAAAGATATCGTCCAATTGTTTGTTAGTACGAACATGCTTGAGATTGATATCTCCTTTGGCAACATGATCACGAATGAAATGGTGTCGAACTTGAATATGCTTAGTTCGAGAGTTTTGCACGGGATTATGAGCAATTTTGATTGCACTCTCATTGTCACATAGCAATGGTACATGTTTCACATGTATGCCATAATCCTTAAGAGTTTGAGTCATTCATAGCAATTGTGCACAACATGATCCGGCAGCAATGTATTCCGCTTCGGCGGTAGATAGAGATACTGAGTTTTGTTTCTTGGATGACCAAGACACAAGAGATCTACCAAGGAATTGGTAAGTACCCGAGGTGGATATTCTATCAACCTTGTCTCCGGCATAGTCCGAGTCGGAATAGCCAACGAGGTTAGAAGAAGATCCCTTGGGATACCAAAGGCCAAAGTTTGGTGTATGTATGAAGCATCTCATAATTCTTTTCATGGCCTTAAGATGACACTCTTTAGGAGCAGCTTGATATATAGCACACATGCACACACTAAGCATAATATCAGGTCGGGAGGCACATATATATAGCAATGAACCAATCATTAATTGATAAACCTTCTGATCAAGTCCTTGGTATACTTGGTTTGAGAGATGAAAGTTCCTTCTCTCGTTTTCTTGATTTGCAAACCAAGGAAAAATTTCAGCTCACACATCATGGACATCTGCTACTTCTTGAGCTTGCGTTGGTTTTCCCTTGAAGAGGAAAGGGTGATGCAGCAAAGTAGATAAGTATTTCCCTCAGTTGTTGAGAACCAAGGTATCAATCCAGTAGGAGGTACAAGCAAGGCCCCAATCTTTGCACCTACACAAACAATCAAACACTTGCACCCAACGCTATAAAGGGGTTGTCAATCCCTTCACGGTTACTTGCAAGGATGAGATCTGATAGAGATAGATATAAAAGATTACTAAAACGAAAAGTAAAATAAAAGTAAATAGATTGCAGCAAAGTATTTTTGGTATTTTTGGTTTATAGATCTGAAAATATAATATGGAAAATAGACCCGGGGGCCATAGATTTCACTAGAGGCTTCTCTCTTGAAGGAAAATAATACGGTGGGTGAACAAATTACTGTCGAGCAATTGATAGAAAAGCGCATAGTTATGACGATATCCAAGGCAATGATTATGCATATAGGCATCACGTCCGTATCAAGTAGACCGAAACGATTCTGCATCTACTACTATTACTCCACACATCGACCGACTCCTGCCTGCATCTAGAGTATTAAGTTCATGAAGAACAGAGTAACGCATTAAGTAAGATGACATGATGTAGAGGGATAAACTCAAGCAATATGATGAAAACCCCATCTTTTTACCCTTGATGGCAACAATACAAATACGTGCCTCGCTACCCCTACTTTGTCACTGGGTGAGGACACCGCAAGATTGAACCCAAAACTAAGCACTTCTCCCATTTCAAGAATTACCAATCTAGTTGGCCAAACCAAACCAATAACTCGAAGAGACTTGCAAAGATATGAAATCATGCATATAAGAATTCAGAGAAGATTCAAATAATATTCATAGATAATCTGATCATAAATCCACAATTCATCGGATCTCGACAAACACACCGCAAAAGAGTATTACATCGGATAGATCCCCATGAAGATCATGGAGAACATGGTATTGAAGATCATAGAGAGAGAAGAAGCCAGCTAGCTACTAGCTATGGACCCGAAGGTCTGAGGTGAACTACTCACGCATCATCGGAGGGGCAATGGTGTTGATGTAGATGCCCTCCGTGATCGAATCCCCCTCCGGCAGATTACCGGAAAAGGCCCCAAGATGGGATCTCACGGGAATAGAGGCTTGCGGCGGCGGAAAAGTATTATCGTGGCTCTCTTTGGTATTGGGGGAATATTTCTGAATTTATAGGCGGAGAATTAGGGTTGGAGGAGCTACGGGGGGGCCCACAAGCCAGGGGGGCGCCCCCCCAGGGGCGCGCCCAGGTGTCTTGTGGCCCACCCGTGGGTCTTCTGGCCTCTTCTCCAAGTCTCCTAGGTTCCTTCTGGTCCAAGAAAAATCATCGTAGAATTTTATTCCGTTTGGACTCCGTTTGATATTCCTTTCCTGCAATACTCAAAAACAAGGAAAAAACAGAAACTGGCACTGGGCACTAGGTTAATAGGTTAGTCCCAAAAATAATATAAAATAGCATATTAATGCATATAAAACATCCAAAATAGATAATATAATAGCATGGAACAATCAAAAATTATAGATACGTTGGAGACGTATCAAGCATCCCCAAGCTTAATTCCTGCTCGTCCTCGAGTAGGTAAATGATAAAAACATATTTTTTGATGTGGAATGCTACCTAACATATTTATCCATGTAATATTCTTTATTGTGGCATGAATGTTCAGATCCATAAGTTTCAAAACAAAAGTTTAATATTGACATAAAAACAATAATACTTCAAGCATACTAACAAAGCAATTGTGTCCTTTCAAAATAACATGGCCAAAGAAAGTTATCCCTACAAAATCATATGGTCTGGCTATGCTTCATCTTCCCCACACAAAGTATTTAAATCATGCACAACCCCGATGAAAAGTCAAGCAATTGTTTCACACCTTTTATGTTCTCAAACCTTTTCAACTTTCACGCAATACATGAGCGTGAGCCATGGATATAACACTATAGGTGGAATTTTATATGGTGGAGGTTGTGAGGAAAAGGAGAAGATAGTCTCACATCAACTAGGCGTATCAACGGGCTATGGAGATGCCCATCAATAGATATCAATGTGAGTGAGTAGGGATTGCCATGCAACGGATGCACTAGAGCTATAAGTGTATGAAAGCTCAAAAAGAAACTAAGTGGGTGTGCATTATAATGAAAAATTCCCACTAGTCATATGAAAGTGACAAAATAGGAGACTCTCTATCATGAAGATCATGGTGCTACTTTGAAGCACAAGTGTGGAAAAAAAGATAGTAGCATTGTCCCTTCTCTCTTTTCTCTCAATTTTTTTTATTTTGGTGGGCATATTTGGCCTCTTTTTTTTATTTGGGCTTCATTGGCCTCTTTTATTATTTGTAAAGTCCGGAGACTCATCCCAACTTGTGAGGGAATCATAGCTTCCATCATCCTTTCCTCTCATGGGACATTGCTCTAAAAATGATGATCATCACACTTTTATTTACTTACAACTCGATACCTAGAACCAAAAATATGACTCTATATGAATGCCTCCAGCGGTGTACTGGGATGTGCAACGATCTAGCATAGCAAATGACATCAAAAAACGGACAAGCCATGAAAACATCATGCTAGCAATATGAAAATGATGGTGCGTGTCATAATAAACGGAACGGTGGAAGTTGCATGGCAATATATCTCGGAATGGCTATGGAAATGCCATAATAGGTAGGTATGGTGGCTGTTTTGAGGAAAGGAATATGGTTGGTTTAATGCACCGGCGAAAGTTGCGCGGTACTAGAGAGGCTAGCAATGGTGGAAGGGTGAGAGTGCGTATAATCCATGGACTCACATTAGTCATAAAGAACTCACATACTTATCGCAAAAGTCTATTAGTTATCGAAGCAAAGTATTAGACGCATGCTCCTAGGGGAGAGGTTGGTAGGAGTTAACCATCGCGCGCTCCCGACCCTCACACAAAGGATGACAATCATTAAACAAATCATGCTCCGACTTCGTTACATAACGGTTCACCATACGTGCATGCTACGGGAATCACAAACTTTTAACACAAGTATTTCTACCAATCCACAATTACTCACTAGCATGACTCTAATATCACCATCTTTATATCTCAAAACTATATGCAAGGAATCAAACTTCTCATAGTATTCAATGCACTTTATATGAAAGTTTTTATTATATCCCTCTTGGATGCCCATTATATTAGGACTAAATTCATAACCTAAACCAATTACCATGCTGTTTAAAGACTCTCAAAATAATATAAGTGAGGTACGAGAGTTCAATTATTTCTATAAAATAAAACACCATCGTTCTCTAAAAAGATATAAGTGAAGCACTAGAGCAAAATTGCCTAGCTCAAAAGATATAAGTGAAGCACATAGAGTATTCTAATAAATTCACGATTCATGCGTGTCCCTCTCAAAAGATGTGTTCAGCAAGGATGATTGTGGCAAACTAAAAAAACAAAGACTCATATCATACAAGACGCTCCAAGCAAAACACATATCATGTGGTGAATAAAAATATAGCCTCAAGTAAATTTACCGATGGATTGAAGACGAAAGAGGGGATGCCTTCCGGGACATCCCTAAGCTTAGGATCTTTGGTATCCTTGAATATTCCTTGGGGTGCCTTGGGCATCCCCAAGCTTAGGCTCTTGCCACTCCTTATTCCATAGTCCATCAAATCTTTACCCAAAACTTGAAAACTTCACAACACAAAACTCAATTGAAAACTCGTGAGATCCGTTAGTATAAGAAAAATAAATCACCACTTTAGGTACTGTTGTGAACTCATTCTTTATTTATATTGGTGTAATATCTACTGTATTCCAACTTCTCCATGGTTCATACCCCTCGATACAACCCATAGATACATCAAAATAAGAAAACAACACAAAGAAAAACAGAATCTGTCAAAAACAGAACAGTCTGTAGCAATCTGTAAACTTCGAATACTTCTGTAACTCCAAAAATTCTTAAAAATTAGGAAAATCTGGGAAATTTGTATATCAATCTTGTGTAAAAATTTCAGACTCATTCTACGCTCTGGTGAATTTATAAAATTCCTGGACTGAGCGGAAAAGTTTCTGTTTTTCAGCAAAATCAAATCAATAATCACCATAGACCATCCCAAAGGTCTTACTTGGCTCAAACACTAATTAAAACACTAAAACACAATTACTAGAGAGGTAATAATGTGTAAATCACTCAATAACAGAAAAAAACAAAAAACATAAAATAAAATTGGGTTGCCTCCCAACAAGCGCTATTGTTTAACGCCCCTAGCTAGGCATAACGCAATAGATCTAGGTATTGTCATCTTTGGTATGCAATCCATAAGTAGCTCTCATAATAGATTCATAAGGTAATTTAATTTTATGTTCCATGCCTTTCCTTAACGGAAATTGGAATCTAATGTTTCCTTCTTTCATATCAATAATTGCACCGATCGTTCTAAGGAAAGGTCTACCAAGAATAATAGGACATGTAGGATTGCAATCTATATCAAGAACAATGAAATCTATGGGCACATAATTCCTATTTGAAACAATAAGAACATCATTAATCCTTCCCATAGGTTTCTTAATAGTGGAATCCGCTAGATGCAAATTTAAAGAGCAATCATCAAGTTCATGGAAACCTAGCACATCACATAAAGTTTTCGGAATCGTGGAAACGCTAGCACCCAAATCACACAAAGCATGGCACTCATAATATTTAATTTTAATCTTAATAGTAGGTTCCCACTCATCATAAAGCTTTCTAGGTATAGAAACTTCCAACTCAAGTTTTTCTTCAAAAGATTTCATCATAGCATCAACGATATGTTTAGTAAAAGCTTTATTTTGATTATAAGCATGCGGAGAATTCAACATGGATTGCAACAAGGAAATAAAATTAATAAAATAACAACTATCATAATTAAAGTCCTTGAAATCCAAAAGAGTGGGTTCATTGCTATTTAAAGTTTTGACCTCTTCAACCCCACTTTTATCAATCTTAGCATTAAGATCTATAAACTCCGAATCATTGGGACAACTTTTAACTAAAGTTGACTTATCTCAAGTCCCATATTTATCAAGATTTGTATTAGAAAACAAAGATTCAATAGGAGTCACATCAATCACTTTAAGATCTTCATCATTATTATCACGAGAACACACTTTTTCAAGCCATTCACGCTTAGCACGCATTCTAGCGGTTCTTTCCTTACATTCATCAATAGAAGTTATCATAGCTTTTAAAGACTCATTAATATCATAATTGGGTGGAGTAGATCTAATTTTCAAAGAATCAATCTCAAGTGAAATTCTATCAACGTTCCTAGCCAAATCATCAATCTTGAGCAATTTTTCTTCAATCGTAGCATTGAAAACCTTTTGCGAACTAATAAATTATTTAATATTATTCTCAAGATCATAGGGCATCTTATTATAATTTCCATAAGGATTGTTGTAGGAATTACCATAATTATTAGAGGAATTACTAGGAAACGGCCTAGGGTTGAAATTACCTCTATACGCGTTATTACCAAAATTGTTCCTACCAACAAAATTCACATCCATAGATTCATTATTATTTCCAATCAAAGAAGACAAAGGCATATCATTAGGATCAATAGGAGCACTCTTACTAGCAAACAATTTCATTAATGCATCCATCTTTTCACTCAAAGTATTTATTTCTTCAATAGCATGCACTTTTTTACTAGTAGGAGATCTTTCTGTATGCCATTGAGAGTAATTTGCCATAATATTATCTAGGAGTTTAGTAGCTTATCCTAATGTGATTTCCATAAAAGTACCACCCGCGGCAGAATCTAAAAGATTTCTAGATGCAAAATTCAATCCCGCATAATTTTTTTGTATAATCATCCATAAACTCAAACCATGCGCGGGGCAATTTCTAATCATTAATTTCATCCTCTCCCAAGATTGTGCAACATGCTCATGATCAAGTTGCTTAAAATTCATTATATCGTTCCTAAGGGAGATGATCTTAGCGGGCGGAAAGTACTTGGAAATAAAAGCATCTTTACACTTATTCCATGAATCAATACTATTTTTAGGCAAAGATGAAAACCAAGTTTTAGCACGATCCCGTAGTGAGAACGGAAATAGCGTCAATTTAACAATATCATTATCCACATCTTTCTTCTTTTGCATATCACACAACTCAATGAAAGTATTTAGATGGGATGCGGCATCTTCACTAGGAAGGCCGGAAAATTGTTCTTTCATTACAAGATTAAGCAAAGCGGCATTAATTTCATAAGATTCCGCACTAGTGGCGGGAGCAATCGGAGTACTAATAAAATCATTATTATTAGTATTGGAGAAGTCACACAATTTGGTATTCTCTTGAGTCATTGTGACAAAGCAAGCAATCTAGCACACAAGCAAACAAAAAGCAAACGAAAAGACGAACGGAAGAAGGGCGAATAAAAAGGCAAATCTTTTTGGTTTTTTTTTCTGAAATTCGTTTTAGAAGTGGGGGAGAGGAAAACGAGAGGCAAATGGCAAATAATATAAATGCAAGAGATGAGTTTGTGATGGGTACTTGGTAGGCTTGATGTCTTGACTTGCTATGTATCCTCCCCGGCAACGGCGCCAGAAATCCTTCCTGCTATTTCTTGAGCTTGCGTTGGTTTTCCCTTGAAGAGGAAAGGGTGATGTAGCAAAGTAGATAAGTATTTCCCTCGGTTGTTGAGAACCAAGGTATCAATCCAGTAGGAGGTACAAGTAAGGCCCCAATCTTTGCACCTACACAAACAATCAAACACTTGCACCCAACGCTATAAAGGGGTTGTCAATCCCTTCACGGTTACTTGCAAGGATGAGATCTGATAGAGATAGATATAAAAGATTACTAAAACGAAAAGTAAAATAAAAGTAAATAGATTGCAGCAAAGTATTTTTGGTATTTTTGGTTTATAGATCTGAAAATATAATATGGAAAATAGACCCGGGGGCCATAGATTTCACTAGAGGCTTCTCTTTTGAAGGAAAAAAATACGGTGGTTGAACAAATTACTGTCGAGCAATTGATAGAAAAGCGCATAGTTATGACGATATCCAAGGCAATGATTATGCATATAGGCATCACGTCCGTATCAAGTAGACCGAAATGATTCTGCATCTACTACTATTACTCCACACATCGACCGACTCCTGCCTGCATCTAGAGTATTAAGTTCATGAAGAATAGAGTAACACATTAAGTAAGATGACATGATGTAGAGGGATAAACTCAAGCAATATGATGAAAACCCCATCTTTTTACCCTTGATGGCAACAATACAAATACGTGCCTTGCTACCCCTAATTTTTCACTGGGTGAGGACACCACAAGATTGAACCCAAAACTAAGCACTTCTCCCATTGCAAGAATTACCAATCTAGTTGGCCAAACCAAACCAATAACTCGAAGAGACTTGCAAAGATATGAAATCATGCATATAAGAATTCAGAGAAGATTCAAATAATATTCATAGATAATCTGATCATAAATCCACAATTCATCAGATCTCGACAAACACATCGCAAAAGAGTATTACATCGGATAGATCCCCATGAAGATCATGGAGAACATGGTATTGAAGATCATAGAGAGAGAAGAAGCCATCTAGCTACTAGCTATGGACCCGAAGGTCTGAGGTGAACTACTCATGCATCATCGGAGGGGCAATGGTGTTGATGTAGATGCCCTCCGTGATCGAATCCCCCTCCGGCAGATTACCGAAAAAGGCCCCAAGATGGGATCTCACGGGAACAGAGGCTTGCGGCGGCGGAAAAGTATTATCGTGGCTCTCTTTGGTATTGGGGGAATATTTCTGAATTTATAGGCGGAGAATTAGGGTTGGAGGAGCTACGGGGGGCCCACAAGCCAGGGGGGCGCGCCCAGGTGGCTTGTGGCCCACCCGTGGGTCTTCTGGCCTCTTCTCCAAGTCTCTTGGGTTCCTTCTGGTCCAAGAAAAATCATCGTAGAATTTTATTCCGTTTGGACTCCGTTTGATATTCCTTTCCTGCAATACTCAAAAACAAGGAAAAAACAGAAACTGGCACTGGGCACTAGGTTAATAGGTTAGTCCCAAAAATAATATAAAATAGCATATTAATGCATATAAAACATCCAAAATAGATAATATAATAGCATGGAATAATCAAAAATTATAGGTACGTTGGAGACGTATCAACATCTCATACTTCTCGGACATCAACCTTCCAAATTTGTCACTAAATTGTGGGTTAGTAGATCCAAAGATAATATCATCCACATAAATTTGGCACACAAATAATTCACCATTAACTCTTTTAGTGAATAAGGTTGCGTCGATTTTACCAATTTCAAAACCCTTTTCAAGAAGAAACTCCATTAGACATTTGTACCAAGCTCGTGGGGCTTGCTTAAGTCTGTAAAGAGCTTTACGAAGCTTGTAAACATGATTAGGTTTCTTAGGGTTCACAAAACCAGGGGGTTGCTTAACATAGACTTCTTCCTCGATCTCGCAATTTAGAAATGCACTTTTAATGTCCATTTGGTAAAGTGTGATGTCATGGTGATTGGCATAAGCAAGTAATATGCGAATAGCTTCAAGTCTAGCAACGCGGGCAAAGGTCTCACCGTAGTCCATACCTTCGACTTGAGTATAGCCTTGAGCCACGAGACGTGCCTTGTTGCGTACGACTTGACCGTTGATACGTCCATTTTTCATCATGATTTCCTACTGTTATTTATAATGTTTTTATGCATAATAATGCTTTATGGAGTAATTCTAATGCCTTTTCTCTCATAATATGCAAGGTTTACACAAAGAGGGAGAATGCCGGCAGCTGGAATTCTGGATCTGAAAAAGCATACCAGAGATACCTATTCTGCACATCTCCAAATAAGCTGAAACTTCACGGAGATTTATTTTGGAATATATAAAAAATACTTGAGCAAATAACTACCGGAGGGGGGCCACTTGGTGACCACAAGACACCAGGGCGCGCCAGGGTTGTGGCCAGCCCGGCCCACCTCCGGTGCCCATCTTCTGGTACTTAAGGGCTTTTGACCTAGAAAAAATATCAATAGAGGACTTTCGGGATGAAGCGCCGCCGTCTCGAGGCGGAACTTGGGCAGGAGCACTTTGGCCCTCCGGCGGAGTGATTCCGCCGGGGGAACTTCCCTCCCGGAGGGGGAAATCGAAACCATCGTCATCACCAACAACCCTCTCATCTTTGGGAGGCCAATCTTCATCAACATCTTCAACAACACCATCTCCTCTCAAACCCTAGTTCATCTCTTGTGTTCAATCTTTGTACCGGAACCTCAGATTGGTACCTGTACGTGACTAGTAGTGTTGATTACATATTGTAGTTGATTACTATATGGTTTATTTGGTGGAAGATTATATGTTCAGATCCATTATGCTATTTAATACCCCTCTGATCTTGAGCATGAATATCATTTGTGAGTAGTTACCTTTGTTCTTGAGGCCACGGGAGAAGTCATGTTGCAAGTAGTCATGTGAATTTGATATGTGTTCGATATTTTGATGATATGTATGTTGTGATTCCCTTAGTGGTGTCATGTGAACGTCAACTACATGACACTTCACCATCTTTGGGCGTAAGGGAATGCATTGTGTAGTAGTTATTAGATGATGGGTTGCTAGAGTGATAGAATGCATTGTGTAGTAGTTATTAGATGATTATGCGTGATACGTCTCCAACGTATCTATAATTTTTGCTTGTTCCATGCTGTTATATTATCAATCTTGGATGTTTTACAATCATTTTATAGCAACTTTATATCATTTTATGGGACTAACCTATTGACATAGTGCCAAAGTGCCAGTTGCTATTTTTTCTTTTTTTTACTTCGCAGAAAATCAGTACCAAATGAAGCCGAAACACCGTGAAAATTTTTGTGGCCAGAAGACACCAGATGGGCCAGAAAAGTGCCAGAGAGGAGGCCCGAGGTGGGGAACACCCACCAGGGCGCGCCAGAGGAGCCTGGTGCGGCGTGGTGGGTTATGCCCACCTCGGGACCCCCCTCCACCGACTATCGCCTCTATGAATTCTCAAATATTCAGAAAACCCTAGGGGAGTCGACGAAACACAATTCCAGCCGCCGCAAGTTCCAGAACCTTGACATGGCTTGAGACTGCGTTGGTATTTCCCCAAAGAGGAAGGGATGATGCAGCACAGCGACGGTAAGTATTTCCCTCTGTTATGAAACCAAAGTTATCGAACCAGTAGGAGGATCACCAACACCCAATACGCAGCACCTGCACACAAACAACAAATACTTGCAACCCGACGGAAGGAGAGGTTGTCAATCTCTCTACGGTAATAAGATAGATTAGGTAGTGATAGATAGGAGAGATAGATCTCTCAAGAACACAAATAAAAAGAGTAGATATGCAACAATATATTTTTGGGTTTTTGGTTTTGTAGATCTGAAAACAAAGTGTGCAAAAAACGTAGATCGGAAAGCAATATGATGGAAAAGTAGACCCGGGGGTCGTAGGGTTCACTAGTGGCTTCTCTCATGAGTATAGCGCATGGTGGGTGAACAAATTACTGTTGGGCAATTGATAGAAAATCGAATAGTCATGATGATATCCAAGGCGATGATCATTATATAGGCATCACGTCCAAGATAGATAGACCGACTCCTGCCTGCATCTACCTCTAGTACTCCACACATCGACCGCTATCCAGCATGCATCTAGTGTATTAAGTTTATGGAAAAATGGAGTAATGCAATAAGAACGATGACATGATGTAGACAAGATCTATTCATGTAGGGATAGACCCCATCTTGTTATCCTTAATAGCAACGATACATGCGTGTCTTGCTGCCCCTTCTGTCACTGGGAAAGAACACCGCAAGATTGAACCCATCACAAAGCACCTCTTCCCATGGCAAGAAAAATCGATCTAGTTGGCCTAACTAAACCAAAGATTCGAAGAAGAAATACGAGGCTATAAGCAATCATGCATATAAGAGATCAAAGAAGACTCAAATAATATTCATGGATAGAAACTGATCATGAACTCAAAATTCATCGGATCCCAACAAACATACCGCAAAAGTTTACATCAAATAGATCTCCAAGAGACCATTGTATTGAGAATCATAAAAGAGAGAGAAGAAGCCATCTAGCTAGTGCCTACGGACCCGTAGGTCTATGGTGGACTACTCACGCATCATCGGAGAGGCACCTATGAGGAAGATGAACCCCTCCGTGATGGTGTTTAGATTGGATCTCGCGGTTCTGGAACTTGCGGCGGCTGGAATTGTGTTTCGTCGACTCCTCTAGGGTTTTTGGATTTTCTGGGAATTTATAGGCTTGATAGTCGGTTGAGGCAGTGCCCGAGGTGCCCATCCCCCACCAGGCCACGCCAGGGGGCCTCTGGCGCGCCCTAGTGGAGGGTGGCCACCCTGGGCCCCCTCTTCTGGTGTTCTTTGGCCCATCTTCTTTCTTCTGGTCCATAAAAAATCCACAAAAATCCCCGCAGCGTTTGGTCTCCGTTTGGTACCGATTTTCTGCGAAGTAAAAAATAAGCAAAACAGCAACTGGCACTTTGGCACTATGTCAATAGGTTAGTCCCAAAAAATGATATAAAGTTGTAATAAAATGATTGTAAAACATCCAAGAATGATAATATAACAGCATGAAACAAGCATAAATTATAGATATAGTTAGTTTCTATATGCCGCGTGCAATAAATTTGAAGGAGTTCCAGACATCTTGAGTAACGATTTGGACACAAGCATTGAGAATATTCTAGGTTTTTAAATACAAAAAATAAATAAAAATGCTATGAAGTACATGGAAATCAGCATGATTTCCCGGCATGGGGCCAAGATGTCATGGTCAAAGTGACGGCTTGTTCGAGATAAGCTTTGACACATGCCTCTCACAAACCGGAGCACCACGAGCATGCTCGTATAGTTCCAAGAGGGGACGTGGGGTGTTGTGTGATGACGAAATGGATCGCTGCCTCATTCGGCCTAGTTTTTTTTTCATCGATGCAATGTACGAATACGACCGTCATCCTAAAATCTGAAAAAAATACGGCATTCAATTGGCATTTTTATACATGTAGTTAGTTTCCAGAAATTTAATGGCCATAGTTCAAAACTGAAACAGTTTAACAAGCATAAAGCACCGCTGGAAAATCTTATTTATGTACTACTTGCTTCCGTATATATGCCACATGCAATAAATTTGAAGGAGTGTTCCAAACATCTTGAGTGACGGTTTTGACACAAAAGCATTGGGAATCTAGGTTTTTAAAGTCAAAAGTTGAAAAATGCTCCGAAGTACATGAAAATATGCATGATTTCCCATCATGGGGCCAAGATGTCGTGATCAAAGTAACGGCTTGTTCGAGATAAGCTTTGACACATGTCAAAGCTGGCAATGCATGGTTAACTGTTACCTGTGTCCCCATGGGTAATTACTCTATTAGGGCACGGGTGCGAGCTTGAATGCCCATCTGGAAGTTGGTGGGTCAAATACCTTACGTACCGAGCGTGCATGACGGGGATGAGGATGGGATAGCATTACCCGCCTTATCCATGAATTGAAGTACTCCCTCTGTCTCGGTGTATAAGTGATCTTACGAAAACCAAATAATACCAAAACGCTTAGGCGCGGTGCATTAACTTTCACCTCCTTTCTTGTTCATTGACATGAATAAAGGAATCAACCAATAAGAGACGTGGGGCATGTATGTTTTTAATTACTTGAGACTAACTAGCACGACATATAGTGGTCAATTCATTGCATGCAATGATATTAATTAGCAAATTAACATTAAATTCTCTCGTTTTCTTCTCCGTCTTGGTCACGGTGCACAACCTAAGATGACTTATACATCGAGACGGAGGGAGAGTACTTACATGTGAGCTCTGAAATTAGTAGACCCCACGTAATTTGGGGCCCTCGGTCACCCAAATTTACACACATCCCACCCCTTTAGCCCAAAATTCCCTAAGAAATCCCAAACCTAGCCACAACATATTGTTTATTGTGTTGAAATACTATTTTTGTACTGAAATACGCGAAGGTTGTTCTTAAATGAATGTGTGAGTTTCCCCACGGTGATAAAGAACTCGGTGGGGACATGGATGGGAAAATTTTTATCCCCGCGCACGGGTACGTAGACAGGGACGTGGATGGGAGGGCGGTGCTGGGGACGGAGATGGGACTCCAATACTCGCCTAAGAAATCCCGAGCTTTAGACACAAGCCTCTCACAAAACGGAGCATCACACGAAGGCGCGTGGTTCTGAGGGGGAACGTGGGGCATGTGTGATGACAAACCGCTAATCGCTGTCTCATTCGACCTAGTTTTTTTTATCGATACAATGCACGAATACGATCGGCATCCTATTTTTTAATGGCGTTCTATTGGCAGTTTTATACATTAAGTTAGTTTATAGAAATTTAATGGCCATATTTCAAAACTGAAACACATGAACAAGCTAGATGAAGCAAAAACCGCTCGAAAATCATATTTATGTACTACTTGCTTACATATATATGCCACGTGCAATAAATTTGAAGGAGTTCCAAACATCTTGAGTGACGGTTTGGACACAAAAGCATTAATAATGTAGGTTCTAAATTCAATAATAATAATAATAAATTCTCTGAATTCTGAAGTACATGAAAATATGCATGATTTCCCGCCATGGGGCCAAGATGTCGTGGTTACTGCTCTCGGACTTGCTTCCGTAACACAAATGGCAGGCATGCATGACATTTGGATAGAAAATGTAAATATTTGGCAAAACAAACGGCTCCCACATGATTGGCGCCCTGTTTCGCATTTCGAGTTTTGAAAGCCAATTTTCGCGGGATATTAATCACACGCGGTCATGCATTGGGAACCGTCGGTGATGTTAATTCACACACGGTTGTTGAGTAGGAAATCGTGTGCAATCACTGCTGGCGTCGATCAAGATTCCAACCGCCTATAAATGCTGCCCCTCGAGATGTCATCCCGCCTGCATTCTCTCGTCTCTCTATCCCACCCCTCGCACAAAACTCTGCCATGGCGCGGCCGGTCTGTGCACAAGCAGAGGAGGAGGCGCCACCCCGCGAGGACATGGCGAAATGCAGCGACGAGGAGGACCCCTTCGCGCGCCCAGACGAGGTCGCGCCAGACCCCCCAACTGAAGATTGCTTTTGGGGCCAGTACAATCTGGCTTTGTGGAAGGCGCTGCCGCCGGCTGAGAGAGCCGGGCAGGTGGCGTTCAGGAAGGAGTGTGCTGAGGAGCGCGCCAGGAACCTTGCGGCCTGGAATGCCCTTAGTGCCGCAAGGGAAAAGGAGGAGCTGGAGCTTTGGCGGCGGGCGAGTCGACGAGCGGTCGAGGTGTACGAAGACGGCCGGTACCACGCAATGGAAGCCAGACGCGCCAGACGACTCACCGCTGTGTGGGCGTGGGCCGATAAGCTCGAGCGTGCCACCGTCAAAGAGCTCCAATGGGCGCCCAGTGAACTGTCCTGCATGGTCGCGCGCCTCCACCAGCAAGAGGCTGATCGGCACGTCGAACACTGCGAGGCGGAGGAGGCGGCGAACTCCTTCCGCGTTGGGAAGCCACCGCGCACCAGGGAGCTGATGGCGAGAGGCTGCCATTTTACTGCTCCCCGCTCAAGGAGGGGTTATTATTAGCTTACTTTTTATTCATAGTACGTATTAGTTAATTACTATCATCACGTATATGTGATAATATATACTGTATATGTATCATGTCTTCAATGAGCTATTCAACAATTAATATATATTATTAGTTTCACATTTCTATATATCTGTTTTCATACTCCCTCCGTTTCTTTTTTACTTCGCGTATAAGATTTGGTCAAAGTCAAACTACACAAAGTTTGACCAAATTTATATCAAAATATATGAACATCTACAATACTAAAACTATATAGTATGAAAATATATTTCGTGGTCCATCCGATAATATTGATTTCATATTGTGAATGTTTATATTTTTTAATATAAAGTTAGTCAAATTTTACAAAGCTTGACTTTGACCAAATTTTATATGCAGACTAAAAAGAAACGGAGGGAGTACTGATTTTCTGGCTCTAACTGTTAGCCTTTTACAGATATTGAAACATAACAATAGAACATAAATTATTCACACATCAAAACATATCAATATTGTGATTGTTGTGCAAACATTGGGATCGACATCTAAACAGTTCAACAAAATAAAACGCGTCCATGACTAGTTGACTACACCCTATCCTACGGAAGCTCTTTGCTGTGCCTGAACTCGGACAGGCGTTCGTACATGCAGTTTACACGCTCGTGGTACATATGGAGCGCGATCTCGAGCTCCAAGTTGGCTATTTCGTCGGAGATTACCATCTCGAGGATGCGACGGCCATTTTCTTCTACCGCTCCCCGCTGGACACCTGGGCCAAGGAGGCGCTCGAGCCTACCGACGAGCCCGTCAGCATCGAGGGGGCCGCGGACAAGGCGAACGGCATGACCCATGCGAACGGCGCGGCCGGCGTCCGGGGCAAGCATGGTGCGGCCGGGCACGGGTGCAAGTACGGCGCAGATGGCCGCTGCCCATTCCTGGCGAGAAATAGGGCTACTCACGTGCCTTGGACACAGCTGCAACGTCATGACGGGTGGGATAGCAGGCAAGCGGGGATGGAACCGCTCTTGCTCTGGCGCGCGCTGCGCCTCTCGCTCTGCGGCCCTCCATCGGTCTTGCTGTGCGGCGCGCCTTGCCCTCTCGGCGCGGATGCGCATGTTTTGCTCTATGGAGCACCACCGATGATCTTCTTGTGCGGCGCGTTGCAGCCTCTCGGCGGTGAGGCGGCTATGTTGCTCGGCGGCGCTGCCGCGCCCTACGCCAAGGGTCTGCTCAACCCTTGCGATGACGCGCAGCACAGCGTTGTCCGACGCGTCGCCGGACACGCCATCGGCCTCGTGTAACACCCCCATGTAATGGTGCACAGTGATGACCATGATCAGCAACAAATCATTTTGCTAAATAGGATATGATCAAGTTGAAATTCATATGTCATTTCAAATTCCACTTCAAAAGCCACTTGAAGTTTATTGTGATAAAATAAGTGCTCAAACAGCAAGATAAAATTGTTGCACACTTGTGATAAATCACAAAACAATTAGTGTTAAGGAAAACAACATCACCAAAACTATGGTGTGGACCCCACCTTCAATAATAGCACCAATTTGCATTTAAAAGTGCTCCTAAATTCATTTGGATAAATCAAACAGTTTCCAAAAATGCCCAAAGTGTATGTGGTCATGAGGAATATTGCAAAGTATTTTATGGACCAAGTGGCACATTTTTGCTGAAGAGAATTATTGCAAAAAAATAAATGAAACTGAAATTAAAAATAGAAAACAGAACAGGAAATGAAATAAAAAGAAAAGGCTTACCGGGCACTGTAGCCCATGTGCTACAGGCTGGCCCAGCCCAACAGGGCCAGCCTTTCCCTTACCTCGCGCCAGAACAGGAGAAGGCCGGCGCGCCATGGCGCCAACGCGCGCGCCAGCTCGCTCGGCCTCCTCGCGCTTGATCTTTTGCATCTGCTTGCGTGGATGGGATAAGACCGACCCCCGCACCTCTCTGGATCGCTCGGCCGCCACTTTCCCCCTCTCCTTCGTCCTCCTCCTTGCTTCCCGAGTGGATCCATGTCCGCGCCATGGTGATAGACGCGGCCACCGTCCTCCTCCTCCCTCGCTGGTTAGCCCTGGAGCTCCGCCTCGACTACCTCGTCCCCCTGGAGCAGTGGATCGAGTCCCCGGGGTCTCCATCGCCGCGCCCGAAAGCTTCTTCCTCCTCGGACCGGCAAGCGCGCCACTGTCGATTCGCCGTCTGCACAGCACCAGCTCCTCCATCGGGCCTTCCCAACGACGCCAGTGAGCTCCTCTAGCCTCCCCTCTCCCTTAGTGCGCTCCCGTAGCTACTCTAGCTAGCTGGCCTCGTAACCGAGCTCTGTTCGCCGCCATTGCCGATGTGCTCGTGCCATGCGTGCGTTTGAGCACCCGTGCGTGCCACGGGCGTGCTCCGAGACGTCCCCTGCTTCGATCCCGCGCGCTAGATAGGTCGTTTGCGTGCTGGTTTGCTCGCTGCCATCGACGCCCGAGAGCTTCTCCGCCGTGGTCGACGTAGCTCACTCCACAGACCACGACCGCTCGATCTGATGGCCGGAACGAAACGACGACGACCACAGCTCGCGATAGGAAGAAACCGCGCTCAATTTGACCCCTTCTACGCAAAACCCGAGCCTCGGCTCGTTTTCGGGAGCTCGCCGGAGCTTCTCTGGTGGCCGGACGGCGCCGCCGCCTGTGTGGCCGGGCCGGGGCCACTGCTAGGGTCGCTGACCGGTTGGCCAGGCTGACCCTGTTGACCTGTTGACCAGGTCAACTGCTGACTGGACCTGGTCCAACCAATGATAGGTGGGGCCCGACCCCCCCTGTGTATGACATGTGGGCCAGCCCTGTCAGAGGGATATTTAGTTAAGAAAATAATTAATTAGACTAATTAGTCACTGATAATGGGCCCCACTTGCTAATTAATCTCTGGTTAGATTAAATTAAACCTGGGTTAACCCTGAGTCAGTGACAGCAGGGCCCGACAGGTCAGGTTTGACCTGGGCACTGTGCAGTTGAGTGCTGACGCAATGCTGACCTCATGCTGACGTCATAAAAGCATTTTCGAATTAGTATTAATTCTGTAATTTCAGAAATTGATTAAAGCTTTAAAAATTAATAGAAAATAATCCATAGCTCAGATGAAAAAGTTTTATACCTGAAAGTTGATCTGAAAAATCCCACGAATCCGAATACGCTGTCCGTGCATCTGTCACATGCTCCTAGCATGATGAACATGGAACATTCCCCCTCCGGATCGTTTGTCCGATAAATCCAAAGACCCGGGAAATATCGCCAGATATTCTCCCGCTCCGTCTGATACGTGTAGTACAACGATAGAGCGCCCCTAGCACTGCATTTTGCCATGTCTTGCATCGTGATTGCATCTGTGCTTTATATTTATTGTTTCTCCCCCCTCTTCTTACCGGTCGACCCCGAGACTGACGGTGCTACCGGGTACGACTACACCACCGACGACCAGGCCTTTGCAGCAGAGCAGCAAGGCAAGCAACCCCCCCTTGAGCATTCCGATATCGCCCAATTCTTTCCCTCTCATTCTTGCATTAGATTTTGCTACTGTATTAGTTAGCTCCTATTCTGATGCATAGCCTGCTTTTGATAAACTGCTACTATACCTGCTATTAAATCAACTGCTTAGTATAGATTGATCAATGAATCCCCTGTGACCCCCCCTTAGTCCCAGTTGCCCCTGCTTCTTCATCGACGACTCGACGACTCGAAGACTCGGTCAACCGACCGACCAGCGATGCCCGTCACTTTCACCGCACACCCCTTAGTTGTACGACTCTGCAGAGCTACTATCGAGTACCGAGGGTGACACCTCATGAAGTACTCATGATGCTAACTCTGTAGTGCAGCTAGTCGGTCGTGGTTATCGAGGGTGATTCCTCCTTCACCACTCCCGACGACGACTCTGTCGTGTAACCCCTCAAGCGTAGACCATCGAGAGTGAATCCTCTCTGGTCACCTTGACGGTTACATTGAGTGGGATCCATCGAGGGTGATTCCTCGAGTTTCCCCTTGGTGTTACAGACACACGGTTACATTTACTTTACTGTTGATACATGATGATGTCAGGATGACCGGAGGATACATGATGAGGTCAGGATGACCAAAGGGTGTTGGTGTAATACGACGGGGCGTGGCCGGGCATTCTTGGCCCTTGCCACAAGACCTCGAGACGGGGCGACGGGACCACATATCGTGTATCGCGCTCGTCACCGCAATTAATAAAATGCTAATGGTTTGGGTATTTGATCTGAGTTGGTCATTTGACCTTTTCGCACTAACCTTCACGTTGGAGAAGTTATGGGTACTCAGCGTCGTTGTATCAGCCGAAGCTCTTCGGACGTCAGCAATGGAGCAGTGCGCACCCGAGTGGTCCGGAACGCATTGATCTTGTAATTAAGTGATGCTAGGACTGACCTCGGCCGCCCTCGCATCGTGCAGGAGTGCAAAGAGCAAGTGGGCCCACGACCCCTGTGCGCTTAGGAGTTAGACCGGCGGGCTGGCCTCTCTATTGAGCCTAGGTGGGGCGACGACGTGTTGATCTTCGAGGCCGGGCATGACCCAGGAATGTGTGTCCGGCTAAAGGTGATCAAGCGTGATGGAAAACGTGGTGCACCCCTGCAGGGATGAAGTTAACTATTCGAATAGCCGTGTCCACGGTAACAGGACGACTTGGAGTTGTATCCCGAGCTAATATAACTAAAATTGATAATTTGAAATGAATGTTGGCTCCGAGATTGCTTTCTCGCGGGAGTCGAGGAAGGATCTCTGGGCGTGGTTACTTAATAAAATTGCTACAATGTTATTGTTACATATGAGTTACCAATCTACACTCTTCTAATGCTGCAAGATGTTGAAGATGCTAGTCTTCGATAGGACTAGGCCTTTCCCCCTCATTCTTGCTTTCTGCAGTCAGTCCAGATATAACCCCCTTTCCCTTGATAATGATGCATACTTAGCATAGTTCTGATGTCATTCTTGCGAGTACTTTGGATGAGTACTCACGCTGCTTTGCATTTCTCCTTCCCCCTCGATACGATTACCACATCCATATGACGGAGCCCAGGAGATGGAGTACGCCGGAGACGACTACTACACCACCGCTGGAGCCTACTACTACGTGGAGAGTGCCGACGCTCAGGAGTAGTTAGGTTGGCTCCCAGGCAGGAGGCCTCGCCTCTTTCGATCCGCTGCTTATGTTTGTGCTAGCCTTCTTAAGGCAAAACTTGTTTAACTTATGTCTGTACTCAGATATTATTTGCTTCCGCTGACTCGTGCTTGTCGAGCTTTGTATTCGAGCCCTCGAGGCCCCTGGCTTGTAATATGAAGCCGTATGACTTTAATTTGTGTCTAGTGTTGTGTTGTGATATTGATTAGTGAGTCCCTAATCTTGGCCGTACGCATTTGCGTGTATGATTAGCGTACGGTCAAATTGGGGGCGTCACAAGTTGGTATCAGAGCCAACTGCCTGTAGGTAGCCCCCTTTCCAACTCCTTGGCCGAAGTTGAGTCTAGTCTTTGAATTTTTTTTACTAACATTGCTGTGTGGCTTACGGGCCCACATCTCAATCGGGTGGTATTAGGATCTTTTATTCCTCGTCTATACTCTGGGTTCTGATCTCTCTTCTCTTTCGGGTTAAAGATTTTGCTAACTCTAACTCTAGGTTCTCGTAACTTCTTCCTCCCGGAGAGCCCCTCCTTCCAGATGATGGCTTGATTCTTTCGTTGTCCCCGACGTTGATGTAGCATATCGCTATGCCTCGTTGTTGTATCCCTCTACCGCATGCCTGCGTGCCGCCTAGTTGTCTAGGTTATTTTCATGCCGGACCTATCGTCTATTTTGTAACAGACTTCTGTTTGTAATAGACCTATGTATGGATCTGTATGTTGAAATTTGAACTACTATGTCGTATCTATTGCACTTCCTTCTTTGTGCAATTTACTTCATGAATGGTTCTTTGTCTTTGCAATTACCCAATGCTAAACTACCACTGTTAAAAATTTGACAGAATGGTTAGGCCAGCTGGTCGTGGTCGTGGTGCG
Source organism: Elymus sibiricus (assembly GCA_039707655.1). Taxonomy (NCBI): domain Eukaryota; kingdom Viridiplantae; phylum Streptophyta; class Magnoliopsida; order Poales; family Poaceae; genus Elymus; species Elymus sibiricus. The sequence goes on along the minus strand of CM077667.1, from coordinate 441,260,104 downwards.
CCTGAACCACCACCGCCACCGGAATACATGGCTGGTATGATGCAGCAGTTTGAACTGAATCGCCAGTTTATGCAAGGGCTTATGGACCAGTTCCCGAGGCCGAATATGAATCAGCAGCCAGCCCCAATGACTCTGCAGGACTTCATGCGCCTCAACCGTGCGATCTACCGCAGCTCAACTCAGCCGCTTGACGCAGATGACTGGCTCCGTGACATCACTTATGAGCCAGAGTCTTCAGGCGCCCCAGTGGCTAGCTATGTCACCTTCGCCTCGTACTTTCTGAAGGGTCCCGCTGCTCAATGGTGGGACAGTCACAGGCGCTCACAGCCTGTTGGAACAATCATCACCTGGCTGGAGTTCCAAGCTGCATTCCATGCTCGTCACATTCCTCAGGGACTGATGGACAAGAAGAAGCGTGAGTTCCGCAATCTCGTCCAGGGCAACAAAACTGTGGATGCTTATCAGCGGGAATTTCTGGATTTGTCACGCTATGCTGAAGAAGACGTTGCAACTGATGCTTGTAGGCAAGAGAAGTTCCGTGAAGGACTCCACCCTGATATCAAACTGGCACTCCTTGTTCAGGAATTTGGTAACTTTGCCACCTTGGTGAACAAGTCTATTCAAGTGGAAACTGGTCTGCAGGACTACAAGGACAGCAGCAAGCGCAACCGTGACATGGGCTCATCTTCGGGCTCAGGAACTCAGAAGCGCAAGATCTGGATCCCGCACAACATGTACCATGCACCTGCTCCTGCTCCAAGGCCGTCCTATGCTGCACCTCGTCTGCCTCCTCCACCAACTAGGCAGCCGAGGCTCCCAGCTCCGCCACCACGAGCTCCTGTTCCCCCTTCTCGTCCTGAGGATGGGTTATGCTTCAAGTGTGGTCGTCCAGGGCACCGTGCTAGAGACTGCAGGCAGAATCAGAATCAACTTGCACTGCCTTGCAACCAGCCCCGCAACAACAATGCCAGGCCTAACAATGGTCGTGTTCAGGCTAACAACGTTGAGATGTCTGAAGCTCAAGACCAGCCTGCTACTGTAATGGGTACACTTCTTGTTAACTCAGTACCAGCTTCTGTATTGTTTGATACGGGAGCATCGCATTCTTTCATGTCGGAAAATTTTGCATACATGCATGACATTAAGAGTGATGAGATGGACGTTCCAATAGTGGTAAACACCCCCGCGGGCCAATGTCGGACCTCAGTGATTAGCCACAATGTCCCCATTGAAATTGAAGGGTTGGAATTCTTTGCCTCCCCCATAATGCTGAAGTCTTCCAATATCGATCTTATTCTGGGAATGGATTAGTTGAAGGCACATACTGCTTTGGTCGTTTGTGCCACCAAAACTGTCCACCTCCTGCATCCTTCGAATGAGATAGTCAGCTACCATGCTCATCTTGTTCGAGATGCTGAAGCCCGACTATATGCCATGAATGCTTTAAATGAATCACCTCTGGCGGGGATAGAAAACATTCCAGTTGTACGGGACTTCCAGGATGTCTTTCTAGAAGAACTCCCAGGGATTCCCCCTGCTAGAGCTGTCGAGTTTGTCACCGACTTGGTACCCAGTACCACGCCTATAGCCAAGCGTCCTTATAAGATGCCTCCTCATGAGCTCCTTGAGCTTAAGCAAGAAATTGACACGTCGCTTCGCATGGGTTTCATACACCCAAGTTCCTCTGCTTGGGGAGCGCCTTCTCTGTTTGTTAACAAGAAGGATGGTACGAATCGTTTGGTCCAAGACTACCGTCCCATCAACCAGGCTACAATTCAGAATAAATATCCGCTTCCTCGGATCAATGATTTATATGATCAACTTGCTGGTTCCTCAATATTCTGCAAACTCGACTTGAGGTTGGGTTACCATCAGATCCGTGTTCGCGAAGAAGATATCCCTAAGACTGCATTTGTTACTCGCTATGGTTCATATGAGTACACCGTTATGTCTTTCGGTTTAACAAATGGTCCAGCAACCTTCTCTCGGTTGATGAATTATATCTTCATGGACTACCTCGATAAATTCATCGTGGTTTATCTGGATGATATTCTGGTATTCTCCAAGAACAAAGAAGAGCATGCTGAACATCTTCGCCTCGTGCTGGAAAAACTTCGAGAGCATCAGCTATATGCCAAGTATTCCAAGTGTGAGTTCTGGTTGGGCGAAGTGACCTACCTTGGTCATGTGATCTCCAAGGATGGTATTGCCGTCAACCCAGAACGAGTTCGGGCTATTCTTGACTGGACTCCCCCGAAGAATGTCAAGCAAGTCAGAAGTTTTCTCGGACTCGCCAGCTATTGCCGTCGTTTTGTCGAGAACTTCTCCAAGATTGCCAAGCCATTGACCAATCTGCTTCACAAGGGCATTAAGTTTGAGTGGACAGACAAATGTCAGGAAAGTTTCCAAGCACTCAAGGACAAGCTGACATCTGCTCCAGTGCTTGCTCCTCCGGATTCTCAAAAGGACTTCGTCATTTATTGCGACGCATCCCGTCAAGGATTAGGCTGTGTCCTAATGCAAGAACGAAGAGTGATTGTGTATGCTTCACGACAGCTGCGTCCACATGAAGAGAATTATCCAGTGCATGACCTCGAACTTGCCGCGGTGATCTATGCCTTGTTGTTATGGCGACATTACCTTATTGCTAATCGTTGTGAGATATATACTGACCATCAAAGCCTGAAGTACCTGTTTACTCAGCCAGACCTAAATCTCCATCAGAGACGATGGATGGAAGTAGTGTCGGACTATGACTTTGGTATATCTTATACCCCTGGCAAGGCTAACGTTATGGCAGATGCCTTGAGTCGAAAGGCTTATTGCAATAATCTTATGGTTCAAAAGGCTAACCCCCGCCTCCATGAAGAGCTCCGTAAGTTGAATCTTCACATTGTTCCACAGGGTTCTCTTAGTAAGCTTGTCATGGAATCGACTCTTCTGAGGACTATTAAGTCCACCCAAGACAAGGATGCTTATATCCTTATGATGAAAGAGGATATTAATTTAGAGAAATTCAGGGAATTCTCGCTTGGTGAAGATGGAGCTTTGTACTTCAAGGGTCGCCTTGTGGTCCCCCGTTTTTAACTTATGACTGAGAAGGTGATGAAAGAAGCTCACGACACCCCTCTCTCTATTCATCCGGGCAGTACTAAGATGTACCTGGACATCCGTCAAAATTACTGGTGGTCTGTTATGAAGCAAGACATTGCTCGCTATATTGAAGAATGTGACGTTTGTCGTCGGGTCAAAGCTGAACATCAGAAACCTGCTGGACTTCTGCAACCACTCCCTATTCCTGAATGGAAATGGGACACGATTCAAATGGACTTCGTCACGGGTTTTCCAAAGTCGCAGAAGGGCAATGATGCAATCTTTGTCGTCATCGACCAATTCTGAAAGGTCGCACACTTTCTACCAGTCAAGGAGACTATTACTGCTAGTCAATTAGCAGCCTTGTATACCTCAAGAATTATTTCACTCCATGGCATTCCAAAGGAAATCAGTTCAGACCGTGGCAGCATTTTCACCTCCAAGTTCTGGGACAGTTTCCAAGAAGCAATGGGAACTCATATTACCTGGAGCACTGCGTATCACCCTCAGTCGCAAGGTCAAGTTGAACGAGTTAATCAAATCCTTGAAGACATGTTACGGGCTTGTGTTATCTCTTTTGGCAAGAAGTGGGAGGAATCTCTTCCTTATGCTGAATTTTCATATAACAACAACTATCAAGCCAGCTTGAAGATGGCCCCCTTTGAAGTGTTATATGGACGTAAATGCTGAACCCCTCTGAACTGGTCAGAAACTGGGGAACATGCACTCATTGGTCCGGACATTATCCAACAAGCTGAAGAGCAAGTCCGCATTGTTCGAGATAATCTCAAAGCAGCCCAGTCCCGTCAGAAGAGCAATTATGACAAGAAGCACTGGGGTTCAACCTATCAAACCGGTGATAAGGCTTATCTGCGTGTTACTCCTTTGAGAGGCACTCATCGGTTTGGAGTCAAGGGCAAGCTCGCTCCTCGCTACATTGGTCCCTTCCGCGTTATTGAAAGGCGTAGGCATGTGGCTTATAAATTGGAGCTACCACCAAAATTCTCCCATATCCATGATGTCTTCCATGTGTCGCAACTTCGTCGTTGCTTCAAGGATCAGCATCGTGAGGTGGATCCCGAATTGATTGAAGTACAAGATGATCTCACTTACAAAGAGCATCTGATCCGCGTTCTTGATGAAACCGAACGTCGGACCCATCAGAAGGTTACCAAGTTCTTCAAAGTGCAGTGGTCAAATCATTCTGAAGATGAAGCCACTTGGGAACACGAGGATAACCTTCGGGCAGAATATCCCGATCTTCTTCCTTCTACCTCTTAATTCTCAAGACGAGAATTCTTGTTAGTAGAGGAGAGTTGTAACACCCCCATGTAATGGTGCACAGTGATGACCATGATCAGCAACAAATCATTTTGCTAAATAGGATATGATCAAGTTGAAATTCATATCTCATTTCAAATTCCACTTCAAAAGCCACTTGAAGTTTATTGTGATAAAATAAGTGCTCAAACAGCATGATAAAACTGTTGCACACTTGTGATAAATCACAAAACAATTGGTGTTAAGGAAAACAACATCACCAAAACTATTGTGTGGACCCCACCTTCAATAACAGCACCAATTTGCATTTAAAAGTGCTCTTAAATTCATTTGGATAAATCAAACAGTTTCCAAAAATGCCCAAAGTGTATGTGGCCATGAGGAATATTGCAAAGTATTTTATGGACCAAGTGGCACATTTTTGCAGAAGAGAATTATTGCAAAAAAATAAATGAAACTGAAATTAAAAACAGAAAACAGAACAGGAAATGAAATAAAAAGAAAAGGCTTACCGAGCACTATAGTCCATGTGCTACAGGCTGGCCCAGCCCACCAGGGCCAGCCTCTCCCTTACCTCGCGCCAGAACAGGAGAAGGCCGGCGCGCCATGGCGCCGACGCGCGCGCCCGCTCGCTCGGCCTCCTCGCGCTAGATCTTTTGCATCTGCTTGCGTGGATGGGATAAGACCGACCCCCGCACCTCTCTGGATCCCTCGGCCGCCACTTTCCCCCTCTCCTTCGTCCTCCTCCTCGCTTCCCGAGCGGATCCATGGCCGCGCCGTGGTGATAGACGCGGCCACCGTCCACCTCCTCCCTCGCTGGTTAGCTCTGGAGCTCCGCCTCGACTACCTCAACCCCCTGGAGCAGTGGATCGAGCCCCCGGGGTCTCCATCGTCGCGCCCGAAAGCTTCTTCCTCCTTGGACTGGCAAGCGCGCCACCGTCGATTCGCCGTCGGCACTGCACCAGCTCCTCCATCGGGCCTTCCCAGTGACGCAGTGAGCTCCTCTAGCCTCCCCACTCCCTTAGTGCGCTCCCGTAGCTCCTCTAGCTAGCTGGCCTCGTAACCGAGCTCTGTTCGCCGCCATTGCCGATGTGCTCCTGCCGTGCATGCGTTTGAGCACCCGTGCGTGCCACGGGCGTGCTCCGAGACGTCCCCTGCTTCGATCCCGCGCGCTAGATAGGTCGTTTGCGTGCTGGCTTGCTCACTGCCATCGACGCCCGAGAGCTTCTTCGCCGCCGTCGACGTAGCTCACTCCACAGACCACGACCGCTCGATCTGATGGCCGGAACGAAACGGCGACGACCACAGCTCACGATAGGAAGAAACCGCGCTCGATTTGACCCCTTCTACGCAAAACCCGAGCCTCGGCTCGTTTTCGGGAGCTCGCCGGAGCTTCTCCGGTGGCCGGACGGCGCCGCCGCCTACGTGGCCGGGCCGAGGCCACTGCCAGGGTCGCTGACCGGTGGGCCAGTCCGACCCTGTTGACCTGTTGACCTGGTCAACTGCTGACTGGACCTGGTCCAGCCAATGACAGGTGGGGCCCGACCCCCCTGTGTATGACATGTGGGCCAGCCCTGTCAGAGGGATATTTAGTTTAGAAAATAATTAATTAGACTAATTAGTCACTGACAATGGGCCTCAGTTGCTAATTAATCTCTGGTTAGACTAAATTAAACCTGGGTTAACCCTGAGTCACTGACAGCAGGGCCCCACAGGTCAGGTTTGACCTGGGCACTGTGCAGTTGACTACTGACGCAATGCTGGCCTCATGCTGACGTCATAAAAGCATTTTCGAATTTGTATTAATTCTGTAATTTCAGAAATTGATTAAAACTTTAAAAATTAATAGAAAATAATCCGTAGCTCAGATGAAAAAGTTTTATACATGAAAGTTGATCAGAAAAATCCCACGAATCCGAATACGCTGTCCGTGCATCTGTCACATGCTCCTAGCATGATGAACATGGAACATTCCCCCTCCGGATCGTTTGTCCGATAAATCCAAAGATCCGGGAAATATCGCCAGATATTCTCCCGCTCCGTCTGATACGTGTAGTACAACGATAGAGCACCCCTAGCACTGCATTTTGCCATGTCTTGCATCGTGATTGCATCTGTGCTTTATATTTATTGTTTCTCCCCCCTCTTCTTACTGGTAGACCCCGACACTGATGGTGCTACCGGGTACGACTACACCGTCGATGATCAGGCCTTTGCAGCAGAGCAGCAAGGCAAGCAACCCCCCCTTGAGCATTCCGATATCACCCAATTCTTTCCCTCTCATTCTTGCATTAGATTTTGCTACTGTATTAGTTACCTCCTATTCTGATGCATTGCCTGCTTTTGATAAACTGCTACTATACCTACTATTAAATCAACTGCTTAGTATAGATTGATCAATGAATCCCCTGTGACCCCCCCTTAGTCCCAGTTGCCCCTGCTTCTTCATCGACGACTCGACGACTCGACGACTCGAAGACTCGGTCAACCGACCGACCAGCCATGCCCGTCACTTTCACCGCACACCCCTTAGTTGTACGACTCTGCAGAGCTACTATCGAGTACCGAGGGTGACACCTCGTGAAGTACTCATGATGCTAACTCTGTAGTGCAGCTAGTCGGTCGTGGTTATCGAGGGTGATTCCTCCTTCACCACTCCCGACGATGACTCTGTCGTGCAACCCCTCAAGCGTAGACCATCGAGGGTGAATCCTCTCTGGTCACCTTGACGGTTACATTGAGTGGGATCCATCGAGGGCGATTCCTCGAGTTTCCCCTTGGTGTTACAGACACACGGTTACATTTACTTTACTGTTGATACATGATGAGGTCAGGATGACCGGAGGATACATGATGAGGTCAGGATGACCGGAGGGTGTTGGTGTAATACGACGGGGCGTGGCCGGGCATTCTTGGCCCTTGCCACAAGACCTCGAGACGGGGCGACGGGACCACATATCGTGTATCGCGCTCGTCACCGCAATTAATAAAATGCTAATGGTTTGGGTATTTGATCTGAGTTGGTCATTTGACCTTTTCGCACTAACCTTCACATGGAAGAAGTTATGGGTACTCGGCGTCGTTGTATCAGCCGAAGCTCTTCGGACGTCAGCAATGGAGTGGCGCGCGCCCGAGTGGTCCGGAACACATTGATCTTGTAATTAAGTGATGCTAGGACTGACCTCGGCCGCCCAAGCATCGTGCAGGAGTGCAAATGGCAAGTGGGCCCATGACCCCTGTGCACTTTGGAGTTAGACCGGCGGGCTGGCCTCTCTGTTGAGCCTAGGTGGGGCGACGACGTGTTGATCTTCGAGGCCGGGCATGACCCAAGAAAGTGTGTCCGGCCAAAGGTGATCAAGCGTGATGGAAAACGTGGTGCACCCCTGCAGGGATGAAGTTAACTATTCGAATAGCCGTGTCCATGGTAACAGGATGACTTGGAGTTGTATCCTGAGCTAATATAACTAAAATTGATAATTTGAAATGAATGTTGGCTCCGAGATTGCTTTCTCGCGGGAGTCGAGGAAGGATCTCTGGGCGTGGTTACTTAATAAAATTGCTACAATGTTATTGTTACATATGAGTTACCAATCTACACTCTTCTAATGCTGCAAGATGTTGAAGATGCTAGTCTTCGATAGGACTAGGCCTTTCCCCCTCATTCTTGCTTTCTGCAGTCAGTCCAGATATAACCCCCTTTCCCTTGATAATGATGCATACTTAGCATAGTTCTGATGTCAGTCTTGCGAGTACTTTGGATGAGTACTCACGCTGCTTTGCATTTCTCCTTCCCCCTCGATACGATTACCATGTCCATATGACGGAGCCCAGGAGATGGAGTACGCCGGAGACGACTACTACACCACCGCTGGAGCCTACTACTACGTGGAGAGTGCCGACGCTCAGGAGTAGTTAGGTTGGCTCCCAGGCAGGAGGCCTCGCCTCTTTCGATCCGCTGCTTATGTTTGTGCTAGCCTTCTTAAGGCAAAACTTGTTTAACTTATGTCTGTACTCAGATATTATTTGCTTCCGCTGACTCGTGCTTGTCGAGCTTTGTTTTCGAGCCCTCGAGGCCACTGGCTTGTAATATGAAGCTGTATGACTTGAATTTGAGTCTAGTGTTGTGTTGTGATATTGATTAGTGAGTCCCTAATCTTGGTCGTACGCATTTGCGTGTATGATTAGCGTACGGTCAAATTGGGGGCATCACACCTCGACAGGCCGTTGCGCCTGCACCGGATCATTTCCGTCGTCGAGGAGGTTGATGGCAGAGGCGGCGCTTGGTCGGGTTGGCATGCTTCGTAGATGGGCTAGGCTGCACTACGTGTGCATCCGCGTGTGAACGCACGCACAACCTCTTATGCTCATTAGCTTCCGGCGGGAAACTGATGGGGAAGCTTGTGCGGGAACATGCACGGTTTCGCGCGGGAATGTGGCCAAAAGAAACGCCGGTGCGGTGCTGAAGCGTGCACTGGAATGCTCGGGCGAAAACGCGGTGACAAGACGTGAGAGAGGAAGAAGAGGTGATGCGCAGTCAGACTGGTAATAATAATAAAACGTCTGCGATATTAATACGGGCAAACGGCACTTCCGTACGTACCGTCGGTAATGATTTCATCAATTGCTGACAATTGTTTGGCAGCAACCGTCTGCCCACAACACACACAACTTGTCCGGATGAATCGTTTCGGTTATTATTGGTCTTCCCACACAATTTTGTTGAATGAACCGATTGCCGCGGATCACACACACCTTCTTACGCTAAGCCGTTTGTGTTCTGCTGGACTAGCGCAAACAGTTTATCCGAGTGAACTGTGTGCCGTACTTCGCACACGTACATAGTTTTGTTAACTGTTTCTGTTATCTTAGCTAATCCCAAACAGTTCATAAGAATAAACTGTCTGCCGTGGATCGCACACGCAACTACTTTCTGAATCGTATTAGATGGATACGCCATCGCACACAGTTCGTGTCATTGGCGACAAAGGTTGAACAATACCGTTCGCGATTGGTGGATCGCACACAATTTCGTCGAAGGGTCTCTGATTGATGTGTCGCGTTAGCAGCATCCTGCAGTAGTGTTGTCAGATCTAGATCTCCATGGCTCCACCAAGCCCCTCCAAGGACAAGTTGTTTGAGAAGGTCATCAACCCATACCCGTCGGAGGTGATGAAGCACCCTCAAGCCATCGAGATGCATGAGGGGGTGCTCCACATCCGAGATGTTCAGGGGCCCAAGAGGATAGGAAGCATGGAGGCCAGGCTTGAGGTGATGGAACAAGACATCTTCAAGTGCCAAGGGATGGTGGAGCGTGGACTTAGTGCCAATCACTCCATGATCATGGAATTCACTCGTGATCACATGGTGGATGGCCGGTCCATGAAAGACATTGTCTTCACCTTCAATGAGCAAATCAATTTTCTGCAAAGTCAAATCTATGATCTTCAAAACCAAGTTTTTGAGTATGAAGCAAGATTTAAAGGTATGAGTTTAGCTTCCAGTTGCAGGACTCGGGAGACTCGTGCATCATCTTTTGATGGTGAGCCCTTGCCCTGGAAGACGAAGGACAAACCTACCACTTCGTCACCACCACATTCATCATCTTCACCACCAAAGGAGACTCGAGTACACAGGTATGGGCACTCCCCTTGGCTTGAGCCAAGCTTGGGGGAGATGCCCCAGTATCGTATCACCATCACTTTCATTACCTTTACTTATCTTATTTCGATCCTTAGCTATTTCGTGGTTTAGTTGAACAAAAGTTTAGTATGATCTATTTTTGAGTGCTAGCTTCCTGATCATTTATCTATGTAATCGAGTGAGAGTTATATAATAAAGTTTAGTTTGAGCTTTTGCTTCTTTACTTTCTTTTTGCAATAAAAATAAAAAGAAAATAAATGAAGAGGATCATATGTTAATCTTATGGTAAGTAATGACATTACATAAGGAAAAGTATAAGTGGTAAAATTTATTGGAGGTTGACAAACATAGCATTGGTCAATGATGCAATTCATGAAAGAATTAATAAGGGAAGAGAGGATTCACATGCAAATACACTATCTTGGACATCTTTTATGATTGTGAGCCCCCATTAAATATTTTATGCCAAAATTGTTGATGTTGGACAAGGAAGACAACGTAATGATTTCTGTTTGTTCATATTCACATAGAAGTTATATTGTCATAGATCCTTCAACATGTGGTGCTTGCTCAATATCTTTGCTAGCAAAAATTCCGCACTATGTAGAGATACTACTTGTGCATCCGAAAACTCTAAACCCAAACTCATGTTTTGAGAGTCCACCATACCTACCTATGGATTGAGTAAGATCCTTCAAGTAAGTTGTCATCGGTGCACTAAGGCAATAAAAAATTGCTTCTAAATGTGTTTGATCAATTAGTGTAAGAGAAAATTGAGCGTTGTACGAACTTGTGATGGCAAAGTAATAAAAGCGACGAACTGCATAATAAAGGTTGCTATCATAAGGGGCAATATAACGTGACGTTCTTTTGCATTAAGGGATTTGGCATGCAAACTAAAAAGCGCATGAGAACCTCTGCTTCCCTCTGCGAAGGGCCTATCTTCTACTTTTATGTATTTACTTTAATGCAAGAGTCAAAGTATTCTTCCCTATTCCTTTTTACTTTTTCTTTTTACAAGCATCATGTGGTGAGGAAAGATCTAGGCACATATATCCAGTTGGATATGAGTGAGCATGAGTTATTATTGTTGACATCACCCTTGAGGTGAATACGTTGGGAGGTGAAACTATAAGCCCCTATCTTTCTACGTGTCCGGTTGAAACTTTTTGCTCATGGGTATGCTATGAGTGTTAGCAATCATAGAAGATTAAATGATGGTTGAGTATGTGGACTTGCCTAAAGGCTCCGACACGAGACCCTTCCTGAAAATATGATGAATTGTAGTTGCAAAATTGACTGAGAACATAGTTTGTTGGTTTTCAATAAGGTTTATGCTTTATACTTCAATGTTGTGATGAATTGTTACTTGTTCATGAGAAGTTATATGATGAAGATATACAATAAAAGTTCTATGAAAAAGTTCTATCACAAAGTTTGTTGCTGCTATGATAATAAGCATGATGCTACTATGTCCGTATTTTGTTTTTATTGCCACCTCTCTCTCAAACCATATGGACATGTTTTTCGATATCGGCTTTCGCTTGAGGACAAGCGAGGTCTAAGCTTGGGGGAGTTGATACGTCCATTTTGCATCATGATTTCCTACTGTTATTTATAACGTTTTTATGCATAATAATGCTTTATGGAATAATTCTAATGCCTTTTCTCTCATAATATGCAAGGTTTACACAAAGAGGGAGAATGTCCGCAGCTATAATACTGGACCTGAAAAAGCATATCACAGATACCTATTCTGCACATCTCCACATAAGCTGAAACTTCACAGAGATTTATTTTGGAATACATAAAAAATAATGGAGCAAATAACTACCGGAGGGGGGCCACCTGGTGACCACAAGACACCAGGACGCGCCAGCCCACCCTCCCCAAGCGCGCCCTGGTGGGTTGTGGCCAGCCCGGCCCACCTTCGGTGCCCATCTTCTGGTACTTAAGGGCTTTCGACCTAGAAAAAATCAAGAGAGGACTTCCGGGACGAAGCGCCGCCATCTCGAGGCGGAACTTGGGTAGGAGCACTTTTGCCCTCCGGCGGAGCGATTCCGTTGGGGGAACTTCCCTCCCGGAGGGGCAAATCGAAGCCATCGTCATCACCAACAACCCGCTCATCTTTGGGAGGCCAATCTTCATCAACATCTTCAACATCACCATCTCCTCTCAAACCCTAGTTCATCTCTTGTGTTCAATCTTTGTACCGGAACCTCAGATTGGTACCTGTAGGTGACTAGTAGTGTTGATTACATCTTGTAGTTGATTACAATATGGTTTATTTGGTGGAAGATTATATGTTCAGAACCATTATGCTATTTAATACCCCTCTGATCTTGAGCATGAATATCATTTGTGAGTAGTTACCTTTGTATGTTCAGATCCATTATGCTATTTAATACCCCTATGATCTTGAGCATGAATATCATTCGGGAGTACTTACCTTTGTTCTTGAGGCTACGGGAGAAGTCATGTTGCAAGTAATCATGTGAATTTGATATGTGTTCGATATTTTGATGATAGGTATGTTGTGATTCCCTTAGTGGTGTCATGTGAACATCGACTACATGACACTTCACCATCTTTGGGCCTAAGGGAATGCATTGTGGAGTAGTTATTAGATGATGGGTTGCTAGAGTGACAGAAGCTTAAACCCTAGTTTATGCGCTATTGCGTAAGGGACCGATTTGGATCCAAATGTTTAATGCTATGGTTAGATTTTATCTTAATACTTTTCTCGTAGTTGCGGATGCTTGTGAGGGGGTGTAACACCCTGGGATCTTGCTACAGTAATCCTTGTAATGAAGCTATAGTGACATGAGGGTTAGGCTAATCCATTTTTGCTAATCCCAATGTGTTCACTTTTGGAATCAACTGCAAATTCAATTTCTGTTGCAATTCAATTCATTGAAAAGTGGTTTTGAAAGTTTTGCAAACCTGAAAACTAAAATCATGTTAGGGTTGCAAATAATCCCCTGGTATTTATAAAATTTGATCCAACATTTTAAAAAGTGTTTTGGTGCCTCTAAAGCAATTTAAGAGAGACCAATTCTGTTATTTAAATGCCTTTTCATTTTTAAAGGTCCCAAACTATTACATTGAATCCCAAACTTTTTGGGGCAGTGTATAAAAATGCACTTGGAGTAATGGACCCAATGCATTATTTTTCTATGTCATATGGTTTGTGGTTTTAAAAAATAAGCAAAAAACTATTAAAACATAAAAGAAAAGAAAACCAAACTAAAATAAAAATAAGAAAAGGAAAAGCCCCCCGGCCCAACTGGGCCACCGGCCCAGCAGACTGGCCCACCCCAGCCCCCTGGTACTATAACCCCCGAAACCCTAGCCTCCCCACCCACTCACCCCACTCCCTCCCGATCCCCTCTCACCTCTCCCCTCCCCCTCTCGATCCAGATCGGGATCGGGCCAAACCGCCGCCCCGCTTGCGTCACCGCACCGCCGTCGCCGGATCCCCGGCCTCCTCCTCACCGCCGGCTCCATCGAGCCTCGCCGAACCTGCCCCCTCCCGCAACGCCGGTGAGCCCACCGGGGCTCCTCCCTCCTCCCTTCCCCTCCCTTCTCCCCCCCGGCCAGAGCTGCCCCTCCCCTCACCCTCTGCGCCGCTGTTGCGCTGCCGCGGCCCCGCTACGCCGCACGCGCCGCCCTGGCCAGCACCACCGCGCCCCGCGCTCCGAAACCACCCCTGCTGCCGCTTGCCGCCGCCGCCCACTACTGCTGCCGCACGCTGCTGTCGTTGGCTGCTGCGGCCGCGCACCGCTGGCGGCCCGCCGCCGCCCCGCCGTCGTTAGCCCCCGTCGCCGGCTTGTCGGCCCTCCCCATGCTCGCCTCTGGCCGCCGCTGGCTGGCGCAGCTCCGGCCGGCCGGCCTCGCCACGCCCTGGCCTCGGCTAGTGGCTGTGTGCGCCCGGCCGCCGCTGGCTCGGCTCGCCTGGGCCACTGGCAAGTGGGGCCCGACCCCTTTTAATTACCCTAACCACTAATTAGTGCTAAATCCCCCTGGGTGTATGACAGTGGGGTCCACCCCCCAGAACGATTTTGTTAAAAATAAAATAAATAAATGTTTAATTAGTAAATTAATTAATTAATTAATTAGATAATAAAGCTTAATTAGTTATTCTGTTAAACTAATCAGAGAATGACATGTGGGTCCCAACCCCCCCTAATTAATTCTATTTAATAATAATTAAACCTTAATTAACACGTGTCACTGACAACATGGGCCCACTGGTCAGTTTGACCAGTCAACCCCCTGTTGAGTGCTGATGTCAGCATGACATCATGCTGATGTCATAATTGGATTTATTGAATTAAATTTAATCTATTTAATTTCTGGATATTAATAAAACTTTAAAAATTAATATAAAATAATCCGTAACTCGGATGAAAATAATTTATACATGAAAGTTGCTCAGAAAAATCCCACGAATCTGAATACGCAGTCCATTCGTCTGTCACGTGTTCCTATCACGACGAACATGGAACTTTTCCATCGGTTTCATCTGTCTGGTAGTAGCCAGAGACCCGGAAAATATCGTCAGATATTCTTCCGATCCGTCTGCGACGTGTAATACTGCGTTAGTGCATGCCTAACTCTGCATATTGCCATGTCATGCATCATGATTACATCTGTCTGCTTTATATTTATTGTTTATCCCCCCTCTTCTTACCTGTAGACCCCGAGACTGACGCTGCTGCCGGGTACGACTACACCGTTGACGATCAGGCCTTTGCAGTAGAGCAGCAAGGCAAGCAACCCCCCCTTGATCATCCCAATATCGCCCAGTTCTCTTCTCTCTCATGCTTGCATTAGATTTTGCTACTGTTATAGATAATACCTATTCTGATGCATAGCCTGTTTTTGCTGAACTACTACTGCACCTACTGCTTTCATAAACTGCTTAGCATAGGTTGATTAGTGATCCCCTGTGACCCCCTTAGTCCCAGTTGCCCCTGCTTCTTCACCGACGACTCGAAGACTCGGTCAACCGACCGACCAGCCATGCCCGTCACTTTCATCGCACACCCCCTTAGTTGTACGACTCTACAGAGCTACTATCGAGTACCGAGGGTGACACCTCGTGAAGTACTCATGATGCTAACTCTGTAGTGTAGCTAGTCGGTCGTAGTTATCGAGGGTGATTCCTCCTTCACCACTACCGAGGATGACTCTGTCGTGCAACCCCTCAAGCGTAGACCATCGAGGGTGAATCCTCTCTGGTCACCTTGACGGTTACATCAGGTGGGATACTTCGAGGTTAATCCCTCGGGTTTCCCCCTTGGTGTTATATACACACTGTTACTTTTACTTTACTGTTGATACATGATGAGGTCTGGAAGACCGGAGGGTGTTGGTGTAATACGACGGGGCGTGGCCGGGCATTCTTGGCCCTTGCCACAAGACCTCGAGATGGGGCGACGGGACCACATATCGTGTATCATGCTCGTCACCGCAATTAACAAAATGCTAATGGTTTGGGTATTTGATCTGAGTTGGTCATTTGACCTTTTCGCACTAACCTTCACGTGGGAGAAGTTATGGGTACTCGGCGTCGTTGTATCAGTCGAAGCTCTTCGGATGTCAGCAATGGAGCGGCGCGTGCCCGAGTGGTCCGCAACTGCATTGATCTTGTATTAGTGATGCTAGGACTGACCTCGGCCGCCGTCGCATCGTGCAGGAGTGCAAAGGGTGAGTGGGCCCATGACCCCTGCGCGCTTAGGAAGACCGACGGGCTGGCCTCTCTGTTGAGCCTAGGTAGGGCGACGACGTGTTGATCTCCGAGGCCGGGCATGACCCAGGAAAGTGTGTCCAGCCAAAGGTGATCAAGCGTGATGGAAAATGTGGTGCACCCTTGCAGGGGTGAAATTAACTATTCGAATAGCCGTGTCCACGGTAACAGGACAACTTGGAGTTGTATCCCGAGCTAATATAACTAAAAGTCATGACTTGAAATAAAATGTTGGCTCCGAGATTGCTTTCTCGCAGGGAGTCGAGGAAGAATCTCTGGGCGTGGATACTTAATAAAATTGCTACAATAATATGACTATATTTGAGATACTAGTCTACTCTCTTCTAATGCTGCAAGATGTTGAAGATGCTAGTCTTCGATAGGACTAGGCCTTCCCCCTCATTCTTGCTTTCTGCAGTCAGTCCAGTTATAACCCCATTCCCTTTGATGATGATGCATACTTAGCAGAATTCTGATGTCAGTATTGCGAGTACTTTGGATGAGTACTCACCGCTGCTTTGCTTTCTCTTTTCCCCTCGATACGATTGCTACGTTCAGACGATGGAGCCCAGGAGATGGAGTACGCCAGAGACGACTACTACACCACCGCCGAAGCCTACTATTACGTGGAGGCTGCCCCGACTAGCAGTAGGATAGGAGGTTCCTAGGCAGGAGGCCTCACCTCTTTCGATCCATTGTTATGTTTGTGCTAGCCTTCTTAAGGCAAAACTTGTTTAACTTATGTCTGTACTCAGATATTATTTGGTTCCGCTGACTTGTTGAATTTGAGCTTATGTATTCGAGCCCTCGAGGCCCTTGGCTTGTAATATGAAGCTTGTATGACTTTAATTTGTGTCTAGAGTTGTGTTGTGATATCTTCCAGTGAGTCCCTAATCTTGGCCGTACGCATTTGCGTGTATGATTAGCGTACGATCAAATTGGGGGCGTCATAGGGGGTTAATCATAAGTGGGAGGTTTTTTTCAAGTAAGAACAGCACCCAAGCACCGGCCCACCCACATATCAAATTATCAAAGTAGCGAACGCGAATCAAACCAACATGATGAAACTGACTAGATGAAATTCCCGTGTGCCCTCAAGAACGCTTGCTTATTATAAGAGACTGTTTTGGCCTGTCCTTTGCCACAAAAGGATTGGGATATCTTGCTGCACTTTATTTACCATTACAGTTACTTGCTCATTACCAATTATCTTGCTACCAAACTACTTGCTACTCACAATTTCAGTGCTTGTAGAAATTACCTTGCTGAAAACTGCTTGTCATTTCCTTCTGCTCCTCGTTGGGTTCGACACTCTTACTTGTCGAAAGGACTACGATTGACCCTCTATACTTGTGGGTCATCAACCGTCTTCGTCCTGCTTGTTCCGAAACACCCATTTTGTACCAATAATGTTTTGCTCGTCTTTGGGCTTCTCCACTAGTGTCCACACTTCGTTCCTCTCGAAGTTGTGTAGCTCTTCATGCATAACGTTCACCCAATCCGGGTCTTCAAGCGCTTCTTCCGCCATCATAGGCTCAACACTAGAGATAAATGAGTAATGCTCACATAAGTTAGCTAAGCAGGTTTTAGAGCGAGTGATTCTCCCGGTTTGAATGTCACCGAAGATTCTCTCTAAGGGATGATTCTTGTTCACTCTTGCTCGAACTCGAGGTAGCTTTTGCTTGTTGGACGGTGGAGCTTCCTCATCATCATCTTCTTCTTCATTGTTGTTGAAGGTGTCATCTCCTTGAGGTGGTGGTGAAGGAGGTTGAGGTGGATCATCATGATGTACTTCTTCCTCCTCTGCATCTTGTCGTGTACCGCTTATGGATGCTTCCATGTCGTGTTGAGGTTCGCCTTGGCGCGAAGTAGGAGCTTACACTTGGGTCGACGGAGTACTTTCCTTTACCTCCATGGGACAAATCTTGCCAATGGACAAGTCTTGGATGGATTCCGAAGGTTCCTTATCTCCTACATCATTTGGCAATTGTTTGACTTGCAAACCATTAGATTCATCAAACTTCAAATCTATCGTCTCTTCAACTTTTCGAGTGAAGTTGTTGTAGACACGGTAAGTGTGAGAGTTTGATCCGTAACCGAGTAGGAAACCTTCATGAGATTTAGGAGCAAATTTAGAATGATGATGCTTATCAAGAATGTAACACTTAGAGTCGAATACCCGAAAGTATCCAACTTGGGGCTTGTTACCGGTGAGTAACTCGTATGCCGTTTTTACCGAGAAGATTGTGTAGATAGAGTCAGTTTGTTGCATGACAAGCTGTTTCCATGGCTACTGCCCAAAAGTGTCTTGGCGTCTTCTATTCGTCGAGCATAGTTCTGGCCATCTCTACGAGAGTTCGGTTCTTCCTCTCAACAAATCCATTTTGTTGAGGTGTGTACGTAGCCGAGAACTCATGTGAAATCCCCTCTTCGTCAAGAAAGGTGTCCACATTGGTGTTCTTGAACTCCGATCCGTTGTAGCTCTGAACTTTCTTGATTTTTTACTTCAAATTGATTTTGTGCTTTGCGAGCGAAGTTCTTGAAGATCTTTTGCACCTGCGACTTATCATCAAGAAAGAATACCCACGCAAATCTGGAAAAATCATCAACTATAACTAGACCAAAGGAATTTCCACCGAGGATCTTGTAAGCATTGGGACCAAAAAGATCCATATGAAGCAACTCGAGTGGTCTCCTAGTAGTCATGATATTCTTTACGGGATGACTTCCACCTACTTGTTTTCTGGCTTGACAAGCACTACAAAGTCTATCTTTGTCAAAGATAACATCTTTAACACCAAGTATATGATCACCTTTAATGAGCTTGTCTAGATTACGCATACAACATGTCCTAGCCTTCTATGCCAAAGCCAACCTTTACAAGATTTTGCAATAAGACAAGTACGAGGTTTGGATCTTTTAGTGAAATCAATAATGTATAGATCACCTCTATGGAAACTGGTAAAGACCATGCTATGATTGTCTTGACGAAACACTTGGCAATCTACTTTGGTAAATAGCACATTAAAACTGAAGTCGGCAAGTCTAGACACGGAAAGAAGATTCTAGCCAAGGGATTGAACAAGCATGACATTTTGAATAGAGCTATGATGAGATATGGCCACCTTACCGAGATCGAGTACCTTACCCTTGGAGTTGTCTCCAAAAGTCACATACCTTCGTGGTCCATGGTTTGGCGTGATCTCTTGAAACATGTCTCTATCTCCGGTCATGTGATCGGTGCATCCACTATCGAGAATCCACTGTTTTCCTCCGGACATGTAATCCTTGAAGTTTTCCATGAGACTTAGACTCTTCATAGTCTTCTCACACTCGATGTCGAACAACTCATCTTCATCGTAGTAGCCATGTTCCACATTGTCATCATCAAGTGGGAGATCCTCGTCATAAGAGACAAGAGATTCGTTAGAATTTCGATCATGACAATGTTCAAGTTTATGAATGCGAATGGCTTCAACAATGATGTTATTTATGGTAATGACATCTCCTTTAGCACGCATAAGGTCACGAAGCTCAAACAAGCATTTATCAAAGTTGGGATCACTGGGCTTCATCTTATGAAAGGCAATAGCTTTATAAAGAATTTCATCAATATTACTCAATGAATAATTTGGATATCGTTTCTCCAAATCATTCCACAAAGTATAAGCACATTCAAAATTCTTCATTTGATCAAACACAATTCTTGGCAATCCTCTAATGATAAGATTAACAGTTCTAAGATTACGAAGCATATCAATTTCTTCTTCGTGTGTGGGATGTAATGGATCAATGGGAGGTACATAGGTCTTAAAGGGAGTTCAAGCATCTTCGTGAAAAATGTAAGAATAAAACCCGCATCGAAGCCTCCATAGCCGAGGCATACCTGAACGAGGAGGTGGCAACGACCACGACAAAGTACTATCAGGACAATATTTACACTAGGTTAAATCCAGCTCCTCGTTACAATGAAGAACCCGCACAGTAATGTTTCCAATCTTAGCCTCTTCGAAGGCCATGGTGGCAAAGCAAGGTTAAAGGCTTCGGTCTATTGTTTTAGAAGAGACCCCTTTTCCTTTTATTTAAAACAAAGAAAGGAAAAAGAGAAAAATATAAATAAAACAAAAACTTTATATCGGCATATAGTATACCAAAAATTTCAGAAAAAGATATCCCACCACAAGAACATATTTTCAGAGTCAAACAATGCACCCAAAAATTCTCAAAAGTCAAACAATGCTACTGTTGAGTTTAAAATGCAATAAAATATTTTCAAAAATACCAAAATGATTTCAACTTCATTTTTCTCCATTTTTATATTGAAGGGAATCATTTTACCCTATTTTCCAGGTATTTTATTTCTGGAGAAAAATAAATTTTGAAAACCACTTCAAGAATGGCTTTGAAATCCAATATGAAATATTTTCCAAATTTTTTTCTGAGCTTTATAAATTCAATTGAAATTCAAATTTGCCCCTGGTTTGGAGTGTCATATTGCTCCTCTCAAAATTTTGAATTGGGGCAAGGATATTTGAATTCTTTCAAACTTTGAAATAGAAATAGAACCCATTCAAAAATAGAAAATTTTCAGTAGTTTTCAAACCCAAGATTTCAAATCTTTTATTTCGAAGAAGTCATGTCATGTTCTCTCAATGATTGAATTGGATGAATTTGATTCAACAGAAAAAAGGGGAAAGTCATTTTATTCCCTCTCATTCAAAAATTTCAAAAAGTTTCAAATTTCACTGAATTTCAATCACTCAATCAAACAATCAACCATTCAATTAGTAATATAACATTCCAAAGTTTGGGATGTTACAGACCCCCCGGGCCGCGCCATGATGGCTTGTGGGGCCCACAGCCCCCCTGCCTTATCCCTTCAGCTCACTCCTTCTCCCACCTCCAGAAAAAATTCTCTAGCTCTCTCTCTCTCTCTCTCTCTCTCTCTCTCTCTCTCGTGTTGTTCCACCTGAAACTGAAATTTTCGATCTCTTTGCTCAGAACTCCGTTTCCAAAACCGTTTTGAGGAATTGTTCCTTGGTATGTAACTCCTTCATTCCTCCAATTAGTTCTTCCTTTAGTGGTTTATATTTTGCATTATTTGCTGCACTTGGGGCTACAGAAAATGAGCTTGCATGTTGAATTCTTTGAGTTCCAAGTAGTATGAATGCTTGATATGGCCTCTAGGCATCTATATGAGTAGTTGCTATCAATTTTACAAAGTTTTATTAACATAAATTTGTGGGTCAAAAATTTCAGAAATTTGTGCTTAGGGTGATGAATTTCCTTAGGAGGAACCCCTCAAGGAGGGGTACTTCTGGTGAATCATCAAGTGAGGGCTCGGTACAAGAAGCCTACATTGAGCCCCGAGCCAATTAGATAGTCATGGCCGATGCCGGCGGCCGAGCAATGAGTTCATGATAGGTGCAAGTATCAAGGAGGAATTTGATCATTTCATTGGTAACACCGGCCTCACCGAATTTCTTGCAGATAAGTCTGTCCAACACTATAACCTTACCCGTACATTCACGCACGGATTTCGCTATCAACCACATGCTTCTAGAGTATTATTTAAACTTTATGATAAATCCTTTAGCATGACTTTAGATGAATTCTTGATTGTCTGCAAACTTCCACTTTGGGGTTCGCTTGAGAAACCATCGACAACTGATTATAATATGTTTCTCAAGAGTCTTTGCGTAGGAGAAGATATGGGGGTAACTCAGGCCAGAATTAAAAGTATACAATTTCCCTCTATTCGTTACTTTGCACTGTTCAATGGGAAATGCGTAGTGGGAAAACAAGATTGCGGTGCATTATGTGCCCCCGACTTGAGCCTTATTCACACTGCTGTGACTGGCGAACAACGCTTTAACCTTTGTAAGAGCACATTTCTCCATGTGTGGTTTTGGGTAATTGATGACAATCCCTATGGACTAATGGTTGCCTTAAGTTATATTCGAAGGATTTGTCCGTAGGTACTTCTTGAAGTCCATCTGTTGGTTTCAAGGAGTTTATATGGTGACCAAGGTGCTATTCAAGGTTTATCCAAAGATTGGTCATGTGGGAGTTGAGCTTATTGCAAGCATGTCTTGAAGAAGAAGATTGTGTAAGCATTCATGTTTACCTTCAAGACATCATCTTTATGAAGAGAGAAGATAAGATACAAGGTTGATCAAGACTAAGTCAAAAAGTGAATCAAGTTGATCAACACACAAAGCGTACAAGATGTACCGAGAGGGATCAAGTGATCCCATGGTATGGTAAGCATTGTCCATTACGCTTTGTGTACTAACCCATGTTCCTTGTGAGTGTTCTTTGTGGGGTTAGGTATGTTTCCATGGGCTAGCATCAATAAGAAGATCCCATACAATCCATGGAGGATGACATCAAGTGGTGATCGTCATCAAGGTTGCGGTGTGCAAGTTCAAGTGACGCATCACGGAGAGATCATGCTTGAAGCTTGCCGTACACTGTGGTGACAATGGTCTTGTGAAGATGTGCCGAAGAGTGGCTCACCCATAGTGGAGTATGGGGGAGCAATCAACTAGTCTTCATCGAGCCAACGCAATCAAGAAAGGTGGTCCATCTTGAGGAAGTCAAGATCGTCATCATCTAGCTCAAGTGGACTATGCGCAAGGCTAAGGTTTGACCTTGATAGGGTTTTCTATTTTACCGGTCTCATAGTGGTAGTTGGGAGACTGGGTTATAGGATAGATAGCGGTACTATCAAGGGGGCTCTCAAGTGAGTAGCTTGATCGTATCGTTCGTTGAGAGCTCAAACCATTGCATTCTTGGCATCATCATCTTTCTTGGTTCTTGGTTGGTTTTTCTCTTTGAGGTTTCTTGAGCTTATGGTCAGCTTCATGACAAGCTCAAGTTCATCGAAAACGGAGTCCATATGCATCTTCTATGATGTTTTCGATGTTGGAGTTTTTGCCGGTTCTTCATTGATAGAGGTTTCACATCTCTATACCATTGGCATTTTTATACTGCCTCTTCTTAATGCATAGTGGGAAAACAAGATCGCTGTTGGATAGCTCTTGTCATGCTGAATCCAACAAGCTTGAGTTTGCTCAATTCGGAGCTCATTTGCAGAAGTTATGGCAGTTCTGGTTTTTCTATATCCATCTGGATGCTTGGGTTCTTTATTTCTCTTAAGCGGAAGTACCGCTCTTTCGAGCGGTAGTACCGCTCCAGCGGTACTACCGCTCCAGCGGTACTACCGCCCTTGTGTGCCGCTTAACTTTTTTAAGCGGTAGTACCGAGCGGTACTACCGCCCTGCAGTGCCGCTTATTCTTTTCAAGCGGAAGTACCTGCGGTACTGCCGCCCTGAGGGTCCGCGGCCTCTTTCGCATCTTTTTCTCTGCCGGTCTTCTGGGATTTCTGAGCGGAAGTACCGCTCCCTCCAGAGCGGTACTACCGCCCAGAGCGGTACTACCGCTCCCTCCAGAGCGGTACTACCGCTTTGTTGTTCCAGGACGAGTATAAGCGGAAGTACCGCTCCCCTGAGCGGTACTACCGCTTGTGTGCGGGCTGTGGGGGTAACGGTTGGATTTTACCCCACCTATAAAAGGGGGTCTTCTTCCCCATTGCTCCTCAACTCCTCAGCTCATGTTCTTCCCCCATTGTTGACCTTCTTCGAGCTTGCTAACTCTCAATCCCTCCAATGATTCTTGCTAGTTCTTGAGGGAAAAGAGAGAGGAGATCTAGATCCACATTTCCACCAATCACTTTCTCCTCTTTGTGAGGGGAACCCCTTGGATCTTGATCTTGGAGTTCTTCGTGTTCTTCTTCGTTCTTCCTCTCATTTCCTCCATAACATTTGTTGTTTTGGTGGGATTTGGGAGAGAAGGACTTGGGCACTCCGTGTGCCCTTGCCATTGCATTTGGTGCATAGGTTTGAGTTCTCCACGGTGATACGTGGAAGTGAGAAGTTGAGAAGCTTATTACTCTTGGGTGTTTGAGCACCCTAGTGCTTGTTCCTCTTGGGTGCCTTGGCGCCCTAGACGGTTGGTGGTGCCTCGGAGCTCAATCATTGTGGTGTAAAGCTCCGGGCAAGCGTCGGGGTCTTCAATTAGGTTGTGGAGATTGCCCCGAGCAATTTGTACGGGTACTGGTGAACCGCCCCCAAGGGTTGCCAAAGTGTACGGGTACCGATGACCGCCCCCAAGGGTCGCCATTTGTACGGGTTCGGTAACCGCCCTCAAGGGTCCCTTAGTGGATTCACGGCATCTTGCATTGTGCGAGGGCGTGAGGAGATTACGGTGGCCCTAGTGGCTTCTTGGGGAGCATTGTGCCTCCACACCGCTCCGAACGGAGATTAGCATCCGCAAGGGTGTGAACTTCGGCATACATCGTCGTCTCCGCGTGCTTCGGTTATCTCTTACCCGAGCCCTTTACTTATGCACTTTACTTTGTGATAGCCATATTGTTTCTTGTTATATCTCTTGCTATCACTTAGTTGTCTATCTTGCTTAGCATAAGTTGTTGGTGCACATAGGTGAGCCTAGTTGTTTTAGGTTTTGTGCTTGACTAATTAAACGATAGTTTTATTCCGCATTTGTTCAAGCCTAAACCGTAATTATTTTAAAGCGCCTATTCACCCCCCCTCTAGGCGACATCCACGTCCTTTCAACCTTGGTGCAATTTTTGCCCGAAGATTGAACTCCAACTCTAGTAATGGTGATTTATATAGAGGCATTTATGCCTCCGGCGTAGCTGCAAAATTGAGAGTGTCACCTCAACCTAATGACCCCATTTTGCCTGATAGATATTTAGATTATGTAGCTATGCGTTCTCATGAATTTCTTGTGAACCGTGTTAGAGGTTATGAGTACAACTTAATATTTGAGAAATATACGCCTGTGCCTGTCACTTTGCCTGCACCTGCCCTCTTTGATTTTCAGGCTCGACAAAGATATTATGTTCTAGAGAACGAGGTGCGGGAGTACAAAGCTACAGTCGAGGCTGCTCGTTTGGCGGAGGAGGCGGCCAGGAACGCCCCCGCAAGCTACCACTTCAACCATTATCTAGATTATCAATGGTGATCACCAAGCCAGGCAAACGCCTAAGCTTGGAGGAGTACGTATTTCTCACCGACATTACGTTCATGTTCACACACTTCATACAAATTGTCGGTGTTCATCCTCTTGCATTTTATTTTTCGCTTTCTTCTTGTGTGTTTGAAAAACTTTGGAAAACCCAAAAATATTTCTCGTTTCTTTTCAGTCTCCTTTGCCCGTTTAATTATCTTTAGCACCAAAAAGAAAAACCCAAAAATATTTCCTTTGCATGTTAGGAGCTTTCCCGTGTAAATAGTTTTTCTCGTTCTTGTTTTCTCAGTTTATTTCCTCGCTTGAGAAAAACAAAAACTCCAAAAATATTTCAGTGTGTTTCTCTGAACTTCTTTTCTCTTTGTTGAGTCTTTTGAAAGGAGAAGACCACGATGAAAATGTTGAGTGGCTCTTGTATGCTTTATTGTTGATCTAAGAGAGAGCCAATATTACCTTGTCTTCTCCTTTGTCTGAAACTGTCCTGCAGAATCCAGCTTAGTCCAAGCAATTCTTGCACTATTATTATTATCATATCATTCGGTCATGCAAGTGAAAGACAATAATGACGATATTTGATGAAGTGATCGTGGCAAGGAAAGCTGGTATGAACTCTTCTTGTTTTCGGTTTTTGTAAATATGTTTAGCTCGTTCAATCTTGATTCAGTATATCATGAGTAAACATGTTTGTGATGACAATTAGAGATTATAGTTTCCCATGCCATGCCTAAACAGCTAGTAGTGGATAATGACTTATCTTATTTGCCAACATGCATTAAAATGGTTATGATATGGTATGGTAGTATGGTATTTCCCTCTGAGTAATTCGAGCGGCTTGACTTGGCCCATGTGCAAACATGTAGTTGATTCAAAACCAATGCAACCTTCATGATGTTTAAATTCAGAGTGTTTATATCCTACTCATGCTATGTCCATTGTTAATTATTCATAATGCATACCCATGACCGTTTTCGCTCTCTAGCTGGTCGCTTCTCAACCTTTTGCTAGCCTTCACCTGTACTAAGCAGGAATGCTACTTGTGCATCCAAAATCCTTAAACCAAGTTATTCCACATGAATCCACCATACCTACCTATATGCGGTATTACCCTGTCGTTCCAAGTAAATTTGCATGTGCCACCTCTAAATATTCAAATGAACTTCTATTTTCTGCACTCGTCCCGCTCATGGAGTGACAAGGCGGTCGGTATCTTCCATGTTAAGTGAGTTATTCTCAAGACGGTCGTTTATTCGCCATCATTGCACGAGAGAGGCTGGTAAAAAGGATGCCCGGTCCTGCATAATCAAAATTAATTAAACAAAACTCCTTGGGACAGTTGATATGTTGGCAGGCATCCATGGATTCGGTCAGCCATGGTTTGTGTATGGATGGTGGATAGGAGTAAACTTTACTATTCTGTTTGGGAACCGCCAATAATGAGTTTAGCACGGAAGATATTGAAAACCTTTGTCGTAACTTTGACAAGAAAAGTTCACTACCCAAAAATTATACCTTCAATCTTGTTTTTAAACTTTGAGCTCTAGCACCTCTGCAAATCAATGCTTCCCTCTACGAAGGGCCTATCTATTTACTTTTATGCTTAGTCATCACCCTCTTATTAAAAGCACTAGACCGGAGAGTGATACGTCTCCGTCGTATCTACTTTTCCTAACGCTTTAGCTCTTGTTTTGGACTCTAATTTGTATGATTTGAATGAAACTAACCCGGAATGATGATGTTTTCAGCAGAACTACCATGGTGTTGTTTTTGTGCAGAAATAAAGTTCTCGGAATTGAACAAAACTTTTTGGAGATTTATTTCAGAATAAATAAAAAATACTGGAGCCAAAAACCATAGGAGGAGGGGCCCTGGCTGGGCACGATACACCACGGCGCGCCAGCCCCCCAGGCGCGCCCTGGTGGGTTGTGCCCACCTCGTGGCCCCGCTGACCCTAATTCTGGCACTAAAATTCCTATTTCCGGAGAAAAAAAGGAGAGAGGAAGTTTTATCGTGTTTCACGAGACGGAGCCGCCGCCACCTCCTGTTCTTCATCGGGAGGCTAGATCTGGAGCCCGTTTGGGGCTTCGGAGAGGGGAATCTTCGGTCTTCGTCATCATCAACCCTCCTTCATCGCCAATTCCATGATGCTCCCCACCGGGAGTGAGTAATTCCTTCATAGGCTTGCTGGTCGGTGAGGAGTTGGATGAGATTCATCATGTAATCGAGTTAGTTTTGTTAGGGCTTGATCCCTAGTATCCACTATGTTCTGAGATTGATGTTGCTATGACTTTGCCATGCTTAATACTTGTCACTATGTCCCGAGTGCCATGATTTCAGATCTGAACCGTTTATGTTTTCACCATTATATCTATGTTCTTGATCCGATCTTGCTAGTCATATGCACCTATTATGTGTTATGATCCGTAAACCCCAAGGTGACAATAGTTGCGATACTTTCCGGTGATGACCGTAATTTGAGGAGTTCATGTATTCACTATGTGTTAATGCTTTGTTCCTGTTCTCTATTATAAGGAGGGCTTAATATCCCTTAGTTTCCTTATGGACCCCGCTGCCACGGGAGGGTTGGACAAAAGATGTCATGCAAGTTCTATTCCATAAGCACGTATGACTATTTACGGAATACATGCCTACATTATATTTATGAACTGGAGCTAGTTCTGTGTCGCGCTAGGTTATGACTGTTATATGATGAATATCACCCAACGAATACACCGATCCAGTGCCTACGAGTTTTCCACATATTGTTCTTGCTAAGTTACTACTGCTGCTGTCACTGTTACACTTGCTACAAAACATTTACTATCACGGTTACCCTTACTACTACTGTTACCACAACTATCAAACTATCATATTACTGTGCTAC
Source organism: Elymus sibiricus (assembly GCA_039707655.1). NCBI lineage: Eukaryota > Viridiplantae > Streptophyta > Magnoliopsida > Poales > Poaceae > Elymus > Elymus sibiricus. The sequence goes on along the minus strand of CM077667.1, from coordinate 441,232,400 downwards.
TGATCACTTTGCTGCAGATATTTAATCTCCAGGCGTGGTTGAATTGACAACTCAACTGCTAATACTTGCAAATATTCTTTGGCTCCCCTTGTGTCGAATCTATAAATTTGGGCTGAATACTCTACCCTCAAAAAGTGTTGCGATCCCCTATACTTGTGGGTTATCAAGACCTTTTTCTGGCGCTGTTGCCGGGGATCATAGCTATATTTGCTGAATCACTTGGGATTTATATCAAATTATCACTATGAAGAATCTGAAGGATACAAGAACCAAGATCGTTCCCTCTAAGACGAAGGGATGTATGGATTTACCATCACACTCTGCACTTGATTCACCTTCTGTTATGAGTAGACTTGCAACACCACCACATTCTATTAATCCTGATATGTTGCAAGTTATTGATGATGCTACTTCTGCTATGAATGATGCTTATGATGATGCTAGTACCTTGCTTAATGATACTGTGCCACTAGGTGAATTTCTTGATGAACAAATTGCTAGAGCTAAAGAGAATGAAATTATTGAAACTTATGAAGTCCTTGAAACTGAGAATTATGAAACACCTATTAGACCTATCTCTCCTCTATTTGAAATACCTAAAATACCTGAGGGTTATGTTTTGGATGGAGAAGTAGCTAGAGACATCTTTGCTTGTAAGGATAGAGATGATCTTAAGAAATTATTGTGGAAGTATAAAGAAAAGACTTTGAATGCTAGAATGAAATGTGATCCTAAGTTTGCTACTTCACCTATCTTTGTTACCGATAAGGATTATGAATTCTCTGTCGACCCAGAGTTAATTACTTTGGTTGAATCTGATCCTTTTCATGGCTATGAAACTGAAACTATAGTGGCACATCTTACTAAGTTGAATGATATAGCTACCCTTTATACCCATGATGAGAAGATTTGCTACTACTATATTCTCAAATTATTTCCGTTCTCATTAAAGGGTGATGCTAAGATATGGTACAACACTCTTGCTCCTGGTTGTGTGCGTAGCCCCCAGGATATGGTTTACTACTTCTCTGAAAAATATTTTCCTGCTCATAAGAAACAAGCTGCCTTACAGGAAATATTAAACTTTGTGCAAATTGAAGAAGAGAGTCTCCCACAAGCTTGGGGGAGGCTTCTCCAATTGCTTAATGCTTTGCCTGATCACCCTCTTAGGAAAAATGAAATACTTGATATCTTCTATAATGGACTAACTAATGCTTCTAGTGACTTCCTAGATAGTTGTGCCGGTTGTGTTTTCAGGGAATGAACTGTTGGACAAGCTGATGAACTATTGAATAATATATTGAAGAATTATGATGATTGGACTCTCCCTGAACCACCACCTAAACCCACTCCAAAGAAGAGGCGTATATTATTTCTCAGTCCTGAAGATATGCAAGAGGCAAAGAAATGTATGAAAGAAAAAAGTATTAAAGATGAGGATGTTAAGAATTTACCACCTATTGAAGAAATACATGGTCTTAACACACCACCTCCACAGGTGGTAGAGGTAAATTATTTATTAAAGTTTGATGAAAGTGATATCCCTTACAATAAACATCCTAGTCAATGCTTATATGAGTTTGATAACTACATTATGAAACAAGATCACTTCAATGCAAATGTTCTGAAACAATTGAAATATAATTCCGATATGATTGCTCGCTTGAGTGACTTGTTATTTAGAATCAGTAATGATGTTAGAGGTGTAGGGAAACATGCCTCTATGGTTCAAACCCAGTTAGAACAAGTTTCTAAATCTCCAAGAGAATTGCTTAATGAAATGAATAATAATATGAATGATTTTGCTGTTAGAGTAGCAACTAGAGGAGGTAAAATGACTCAGGCACCACTTTATCCTGAAGGACACCCTAAAAGAATTGAACAAGACTCTCAGAGAATTAACACTGATGCACCTAGTCCCTCTAAAAAGAAGAAGAAAAAGAAAAATGATAGGACTTTGCATACCTCTAGTGAACCTGAGATAGAAAAACTTCCTGACAATAATGATGTCTCTATTTCTGATGCTGAAACTCAATCTGGTAATGAACATTCATCTAGTGATAATGATAATGATAATGATGATGGTCATGAGGATACTCAACTGAATAATGATAAAGAACCATATAATGATGTAGAAATAGACCTGCTCTTGATCTTGATAACCCACAACCTAAAAATAAATGATATGATAAAAAAGACTTTGTGGCTAGGAAACATGGTAAAGAGAGAGAGCCATCGGTTCAGAAACCCATGCCGTTTCCACCTAAACCATCTAAGTAAAGGGATGATGAATAATTTGAACGCTTTCCTGAAATGATTAGGCCAGTCTTTTTTTGCGTACCCGCTTAACTGATATCTTAAAAATGTCCCCTTATGCAAAATACATGAAAGACATCATCACTAATAAAAGAAAGATACCTGAAGCTGAAATCTCCACCATGCTTGCTAATTATTATTTTAAGGATGGAGCACCTAAAAAACTTGGAGATCCTGGAATACCAACTATACCTTGCTCCATTAAAAGAAATTATGTCAAAACCGCTTTGTGTGATTTGGGAGCTGACGTTAGTGTTATGCCTTTCTCTTTATATAAAAGACTTGATTTAAATAAACTCACACCTACTGAAATATCTTTGCAAATGGCTGACAAATCAACTGCCATACCTATCGGTATCTGTGAGGATGTGCCCGTTGTTGTTGCAAATGTTACTATCTTAACAGACTTTGTTATTCTTGATATGCCCGAGGACGATAATATGTCGATTATCCTTGGTAGACCCTTTTTGAATACTGCAGGGGCTATTATTGACAGCAATAAAAGAAAAGTCACTTTTCATATCAATGGTAATGAGCATACGGTGCACTTTCCGAAAAAACAATTCCAACTGACTGGTGTAAATGTTATTGAAAATTCTCCGACACTCACTATTGGAAGTTTTCAACTACCTCTCCCTACTGCCAAAAAGAAATATGATATACTTATTGTTGGGGATATGCATATCCCCATTGAGTAACTTAGTGTTTTACGAAAGTTCTTCGGTTTCATGCTAATCGAAAGTGGTTGTTAATAAGACTTGATCAACCTTATTAATGGATCATTTTTGAGAGGTATGAAGTTGATGAATCTAGTAGGCACAACTTTCTGCTCACACCTTTTGTTTTCTGTTTTTCTTAGTTAAATAAAATAAAATGCCATGTTTATCCTGTTTTCTAATTTCTCCGTACAATAAAAAATGACCCAAAAATAAAAATTCTCAGAATGTCCTGAAAATTTAACACGATTTTTCCCTGATTATTTCTGAATTTCTGGTGCAAATAACATGAGAGGGGGAGGGTGCACTGATACGTCTCCAACGTATCTATAATTTTTGATTGTTCCATGCTATTATATTATCTGTTTTGGATGTTTTATATGCATTAATATGCTATTTTATATTATTTTTGGGACTAACCTATTAATCTAGAGCCTAGTGCCAGTTTCTGTTTTTTCCTTGTTTTTGAGTATTGCAGATAAGGAATATTAAACGGAGTCCAAACGGAATAAAATCTTCAGAATAATTTTTCTTGGACCAGAAGCAACCCAGAGGACTTGGAGACCAAGGCAGGGGAGCTACCGTGTGGCGACAAGCCACAGGGGCGCGCCCTAGGGGGGTGGGCGCGCCCCCTGGCTTGTGGCCCCACGGCAACTCCTCCAACCCTATTCTTCGGCCTATAAATTCACAAATATTCCCTGGATACCAAAAAGAGCCACGAAAACACTTTTCCGCCGCTAGGAGCCTCGGTTCCCGTGAGATCCAATCTTGGAGCCTTTTCCGGTAATCTGCCGGAGGGGGATTCGATCACGGAGGGCATCTACATCAACTCCATTGCCCCTCCGATGATGCGTGAGTAGTTCACCACAGACCTTCGGGTCCATAGCTAGTAGCTAGATGGCTTCTTCTCTCTCTTTGCTCTTCAATACCATGTTCTTCATGATCTTCATGGAGATCTATCCGATGTAATACTCTTTTGCGGTGTGTTTGTCGAGATCCGATGAATTGTGGGTTTATGTTCAGATTATCTATGAATATTATTTGAGTCTTTTCTGAATTCTTATATGCATGATTTCATATCTTTGCAAGTCTCTTCGAGTTATTGGTTTGGTTTGGCCAACTAGATTGGTAATTCTTGCAATGGGAGGAGTGCTTAGTTTTGGGTTCAATCTTGCGGTGTCCTCACCCAGTGACATAGTAGGGGTAGCGAGGCACGTATTGTATTGTTGCCATCGAGGATAAAAAGATGGGGTTTTCATCATATTGCTTGAGTTTATCCCTCTACATCATGTCATCTTACCTAATGCGTTACTCTGTTCTTCATGAACTTAATACTCTAGATGCAGGCAGGAGTCGGTCGATGTGTGGAGTAATAGTAGTAGATGCATAATCATTTCGGTCTACTTGACACGGACGTGATGCCTATATGCATAATCATTGCCTTGGATATCTTCATAATTATTCGCTTTTCTATCAATTGCTCGACAGTAATTTGTTCACCCACCGTAATACTTGCCATCATGAGAGAAACCTCTAGTGAAACCTATGGCCCCCGGGTCTATTTTCCATCTTATACTTTCAGATCTAAAACCAAAAATACCAAAAATACCTTGCTGCATTATTTTTACTTTTGTTTTACTTTCCGTTCAAGCAATCTATTCTATCTATCTCTATCAGATATCATCCTTGCAAGTAACCGTGAAGGGATTGACAACCCCTTTATAGCGTTGGGTGCAAGTGTTTGATTCTTTGTGTAGGTACATCTATTGGGGGACTTGCTTGTATCTCCTACTGGATTGATACCTTGGTTCTCAACAACTGAGGGAAATACTTATCTACTTTGCTGCATCATCCGTTCCTCTTCACGGAAACCAACGCATGCTTGAGAAGTAGCAGGAAGGATTTCTGGCGCCGTTGCCGGGGAGATACATAGCAAGTCAAGAGAAGAACTTTCCCGTCAACTTGTCAATTTCTGACGTGGTTACCGGAGAGATCTACATCAAGCCTACCAAGTACCCATCACAAACTCATCTCTTGCATTTACATTATTTGCCATTTTCCTCTCGTTTTCCTCTCCCCCACTTCTAAAACGATTTTTCAAAAAGATTCGCCTTTTTATTCGCCCTTCTTCCGTTCGTCTTTTCGTTTGCTTGTGTGCTTGCTTGCTTGCTTCGTCACGATGACTCAAGAGAATACCAAGTTGTGTGACTTTTCCAATACTAATAATAATGATTTTATTAGTACTCCGATTGCTCCCGCCACTAGTGCGGAATCTTATGAAATTAATGCTGCCTTGCTAAATCTAGTTATGAAAGAACAATTTTCCGGCCTTGCTAATGAAGATGCCGCATCCCATCTAAATACTTTTGTTGAGTTGTGTGATATGCAAAAGAAGAAAGATGTGGATAATGATATTGTTAAATTGAAGCTATTTCCGTTCTCACTACGAGATCGTGCTAAAACTTGGTTTTCATCTTTGCCTAAAAATAGTATTGATTCATGGAATAAGTGTAAAGATGCTTTTATTTCCAAGTACTTTCCGCCCGCTAAGATCATCTCCCTTAGGAACGATATAATGAATTTTAAGCAACTTGATCATGAGCATGTTGCACAATCTTGGGAGAGGATGAAACTAATGATTAGAAATTGCCCCGCGCATGGTTTGAGTTTATGGATGATTATACAAATTTTCTATGTTGGATTGAATTTTGCTTCTAGGAATCTCTTAGATTCCGCCGCGGGTGGTACTTTTATGGAAATCACATTAGGAGAAGCTACTAAATTCCTAGATAATATTATGGCTAATTACTCTCAATGGCATACTGAATGATCTCCTACTAGTAAAAAGGTGCATGCTATTGAAGAGATTAATACTTTGAGTGAAAAGATGGATGAATTGATGAAATTGTTTGCTAGTAAGAGTGCTCCTATTGATCCTAATGATATGCCTTTGTCTTCTTTGATTGGAAATAATAATGAATCTATGGATGTGAATTTTGTTGGTAGGAACAATTATGGTAATAACGCGTATAGAGGTAGTTTCAATTCTAGGCCGTTTCCTAGTAATCCCTCTAATAATTATGGTAATTCCTACAACAACTCTTATGGAAATTATAATAAGATGCCCTCTGATCTTGAGAATAATATTAAAGAATTTATTAGTTCGCAAAAGGGTTTCAATGCTATGATTGAAGAAAAATTGCTAAAGATTGATGATTTGGCTAGGAACATTGATAGAATTTCTCTCGAGATTGATTCTTTGAAGATTAGATCTATTCCACCCAAGCATGATATTAATGAGTCTTTAAAAGCTATGAGAATCTCTATTGATGAGTGTAAGGAAAGAACCGCTAGAATACGTGCTAAGCGTGAATGGCTTGAAAACGTGTGTTCTCGTGATAATATTGATGAAGATCTTAAAGTGATTGATGTGACTCCTATTGAATCTTTGTTTTCTAATGAAAATCTTGATAAAGATGGGACTGGAGATGAGTCACCTCTAGTTAAAAGGCGTCCCGATGATTTGGAGTTTATAGATCTTAACGCTAAGATTGATAAAAGTGGGGTTGAAGAGGTCAAAACTTTAAATAGCAATGAACCCACTCTTTTGGATTTCAAGGACTTTAATTATGATAGTTGCTCTTTGATTGATTGTGTTTCCTTGTTGCAATCCATGTTGAATTCTCCTCATGCTTATAATCAAAACAAATCTTTTACTAAACATATTGTTGATGCTATGATGAAATCTTTTGAATTAAAACTTGAGTTGGAAGTTTGTATACCTAGAAAGCTTTATGATGAGTGGGAACCTACTATTAAGATTAAAATTAAAGATTATGAGTGCCATGCTTTGTGTGATTTGGGTGCTAGCGTTTCCACGATTCCAAAAACTTTATGTGATGTGCTAGGTTTCTTTGAATTTGATGATTGTTCCTTAAATTTGCATCTTGCGGATTCCACTATAAAGAAACCTATGGGAAGGATTAATGATGTTCTTATTGTTGCAAATAGGAATTATGTGCCTGTATATTTCATTGTTCTTGATATAGATTGCAATCCTACATGTCCTATTATTCTTGGTAGACCTTTCCTTAGAACGATTGGTGCAATTATTGATATGAAGGAACGAAATATTAGATTTCAATTTCCATTAAGGAAAGGCATGGAGCACTTTCCTAGAAAGAAAATAAAATTACCTTATGAATCTATTATGAGAGCTGCTTATGAGTTGCATACCAAAGATGACAATACCTAGATCTATTGCGTTTTGCCTAGCTAGGGGCGTTAAACAATATCGCTTGTTGGGAGGCAACCCAATTTTATTTTTGCTTTCTGTTTTTTTGTTTCTGTTTTGGTGTGTTTTCCACATTATTACTTCTGTAATAATTGTGTTTTCTTGTTTAAATTAGTGTTTGAGCCAAGTAAGACCTTTGGGATGGTCTACGGTGTTTGTTAATTTGATTTTGCTGAAAAACAGAAACTTTTGCTCTCAGTCCAGGAATTTTGTAAATTCACTGGAACGTGATTTTGATCTGAAATTTTTACACAAGATTTATATACAAATTTCCCTGATTTTCCTAAGTTTTAAGAATTTTTGGAGTTACATAAGTATTCGAAGTCTATATATTGCTACAGACTGTTCTGTTTTTAACAGATTCTGTTTTCTTTGTGTTGTTTGCTTATTTTGATGAATCTATGGGTTGTATCGGGGGGTATGAACCATGGAGAAGTTAGAATACAGTAGATATTACACCAATATAAATAAATAATGAGTTTACAACAGTACCTAAAGTGGTGATTTATTTTTCTTATACTAACGGATCTCATAAGTTTTTTGTTGAGTTTTGTGTTGTGAAGTTTTCAAGTTTTGGGTGAAGATTTGATGGACTATGGAATAAGGAGTGGCAAGAGCCTAAGCTTGGGGATGCCCAAGGAACCCCAAGCCATATTCAAGGATACCAAAAAGCCTAAGCTTGGGGATGCCCCGGAAGGCATCCCCTCTTTCGTCTTCAATCCATCGGTAAATTTACTTGAGGCTATATTTTTATTCACCACATGATATGTGTTTTGCTTGGAGCGTCTTGTATGATATGAGTCTTTGATTTTTAGTTTGCCACAATCATCCTTGCTGCAGACACTCTTTTTGAGAGAGACACGCTGAATCGTGAATTTATTAGAATACTCTATGTGCTTCACTTATATCTTTTGAGCTAGGCAATATTGCTCTAGTGCTTCACTTATATCTTTTTAGAGCACGGTGGTGTTATATTTTATAGAAATTATTAAACTCTCGTACCTCACTTATACTATTTTGAGAGTTTCTTAAAACAACATGGTAATTTGTTTAGGTTATGATTTTAGTCCTAATATAATGGGCATCCAAGAGGGATATAATAAAAACTTTCATATTAAGTGCATTGGATACTATGAGAAGTTTGATTCCTTGCATATAGTTTTGAGATAATGGAGATGGTAATATGAGAGTCATGCTAGTGAGTAGTTGTGAATTGGAAGAGATACTTGTGTTGAAGTTTGTGATTCCCGTAGCATGCACGTATGGTGAACCGTTATGTAACGAAGTCGGAGCATGATTTGTTTAATGATTGTCAACCTTTGTGTGAGGGTCGGGAGCGCGCGATGGTTAACTCCTACCAACCTCTCCCCTAGAAGCATGCGTCTAATGCTTTGTTTGATAAATAATAGACTTTTGCAATAAGTATGTGAGTTCTTTATGACTAATGTTGAGTCCATGGATTATACGCACTCTCACCCTTCCACCTTTGCTAGCCTCTCTAGTACCGCACAACTTTCGCCGGTACATCAAACCCACCTTCCTCAAAACAGCCACCATATATTTTCCTCAAAACAGCCACCATACCTACCTATTATGGCATTTCACCCACTGTAATACTTGCCATCATGAGAGAAGCCTCTAGTGAAACCTATGGCCCCCGGGTCTATTTTCCATCTTATACTTTCAGATCTAAAACCAAAAATACCAAAAATACCTTACTGCATTATTTTTACTTTTGTTTTACTTTCCGTTCAAGCAATCTAATCTATCTATCTCTATCAGATCTCATCCTTGCAAGTAACTGTGAAGGGATTGACAACCCCTTTATAGCGTTGGGTGCAAGTGTTTGATTCTTTGTGTAGGTACATCTATTGGGGGACTTGCTTGTATCTCCTACTGGATTAAAACCTTAGTTCTCAACAATTGAGGGAAATACTTATCTACTTTGCTGCATCATCCGTTCCTCTTCACGGAAACCAACGCATGCTCGAGAAGTAGCATGCACCTGGTGCCCACAAGACACCAGGGCGCGCCAGCAACCCCGGGCGCGCTCTGGTGGGTTGTGGTCCCCACGTGGGTCCCCTCACTTATCCCTTTAGCCCATGTCATCTCTTACCTCCAGAAAAAACAATCACCATAGCTCTCAATCTCATGTTCTTGCTCTCAAACCCGCGGATTTCGATCTCTTTGCTCGAAGCTCCATTTCCGACACTGTTTTGGGGGATTGCTACTTGGTATGTAACTCCTCCATTGCTCCAATTAGTTTTTGATTTACTGGTTTATTTTTAGAATAATTAGCTACTCTTGGTGCTGCTGTAGATGGGCGTGCATGTTGAATTCCTAGAGTTCTAAGTAGTTTGAATGCTTAATATGGCCTCTATGCATCCTTAGGAGTAGTTGCTATCAATCTTACGAAGTTTTGTTGACAAAATTTTGTAGACTAAATTTTTCAGAAATTTTGTAGAAATAAGATGAGTTTCTTTAGGAAGTTTTCCTCCAAGAGGAATGCCAAAGGAGTCATTGGGGAATCATCGGACAGTGACCTCAACACTCCAAGAAAGGCGGAGGTGCGGCCATGCGAATGGTCGTATAATCCCTTCATGGAGGAGGCTGGGTTCCATCAAGAGTTTGCTCAATTCGTTGCAAATGTTGGGCTGACCGACTTCCTCGCAGATGAGTGTGACCAACACCACCTCCTTACAAATTCCTTTGTGCAAAGTTTTCATGTTCTGAGTAAGAATAATCCTCCTGAGGTGCAGTTTGATTTATATGCTGAAACCCATCAGATACCGCTTACTGAATTTTGTGACATATGTTTGATCCCTTCTGGTGGGGAATTAAGAGAGCCTAGACCAGCGGAATTTGAGGACTTTCTCCTCACTTTGACAGTGGGTGATGAAAGAGGCATGTCAAATGCCACTGCCACCAGTTTGCAGTTTCCTTCTGTGCATTACTTTGCTTTATTCATCGCGAAGTGTTTAACCGCTAGGGAGAAGGTCGGTGGACTCAGTGCCCCCGACCTCGCTATTTTACGCCGTGCACTGCACAATGATCACACCTTTAGCCTAGGGGCTATTATTGCACGTCGCCTACACCTTAACTGGAATAAGGGCAAGATACATGGTGGTATTTATGCTACTCGCTTAGCGAGTCACTTTAATGTTCAGATTCGCCAACATGATTATCCCTTGCCCCGAGTTTTTCTAGATCACAAGGCGTTAGAGGATCATCAATTTATTGATGCAAATGATTCTTTTCATAACATTCGCTACAATTTAGTGTTCAGCGTGGATACCCGTGATATTATCCCGTTGCCTGCACCTGCTTTGTTCGATTCTTTTGCCAGGAATGGATACAGGGTCATGCCAGAGGACATTACTGCCTACCGGAACAACCAGGCAGCGACAGAGGAGGAGCCCCAGGAGTGGGACGCTCAGGTGCCGTCGCCACCGCACTTCTACCTGGGATCGGATGGCTATTTCAGATGGTGATTACCAAGCTAGGACAAAAACCTAAGCTTGGGGGAGTACGTATTTTCACCGACATTATATTCATGTTCACACATTTCATTCCAGTTGTCGGTGTTCACACTTTTTCATTGTATTATCCATGCTAGATTTATTTCCTCGCTTTCTTTTTGCGTGTTTGAAAAACTTTGAGAAAAACCAAAAATATTTCTTACTTCTTTTCGGTTTTTCTTCCTAGTTTAATTAGTTGCAGTATTAAAAGAAAACCCAAAAATGATTTCTTGTTTCTTCTTTTGCTTGTTGGGAGCTCTCCCGTGTAAATAGTTTTTCTTATTTTTGTTTTTCTCTCTTTAATTTGCTTTCTTCAAGAAAAACTAAAAACTCCAAAAATATTTCAGTGTGTTTCTTTGAAATTCTCTTCCTTTTATTGAGTCATACCAAGGAGAAGACCACGATGAAAATGTTGAGTGGCTCTCGTATGCAATATTGTTAATCTAACAAAGAGCCCAAATTACTTTGTCTTCTCCTCTTGAATAAAATGCTTGCAGATTCCAGCTTAGTCCACAGCATTCTTGCACTATTATTCTTTTCATATCATTCGGTCGTGCAAGTGAAAGGCAATAATGACGATATTTGATGAAGTGACTGTGGCAGAGAAAAGCGGGTATGAACTCAACTTGTTTTTGTTTTTGTAAATGTGTTTAACCTAGTATCCATGATTCAACATATTATGATCAAACATGTTTGCAATGACAATTAGAGATTATAGTTGCTCATGCCATGCTTAAGTAGATAGGAGTGGATAATGATTTATCTTGGATGTCAACATGCATTAAAATGGTTGTGATGTAGTATGATGATATGGTATCCTCCTCCGAATGTTTCAAGTGGCTTGACTTGGCACATGTTCACGCATGTAGTTGAATCAAAACCAACATAGCCTTCACGATATTTATGTTCATGGTGTCCATATCCTACTCATGATAGTATTCAATGTTTATTATTGGTAATGCATGTTCATGACCGTTTTCGCTCTCTAGCTGGCCGCTTCTCAACCTATTTACTAGCCTTCGCCTATACTAAGCGGGAATACTGCTTGTGCATCAAAAATCCTTAAACCAAAGTTGTTCCAGATGAGTCCACTATATCTACCTATATGCGGTATTACCCTGCCGTTCCAAGTGAACTTGCATGTGCCATCTCTAAAATTTCAAATGAACATCTGTTTTGTGTGCCTGGACCGCTCATGGAGCGATAGGGGACGGTCAATATCTTCCATGTTAAGCGGGTTATTCTCATGATGAGTGTTCATTCACTAGTCCTTGCACGAGAGGGGCGGTAATAGGGATTTCCAGTCCCGAAATAAAAAATTGCAAATAATTAAATAAAACTCCCCTAGGAATGTTGTTGGTATGGACGATACCCGTGGATTCGGCTAGCCATGGAGTGTGTTTGTTGGTGGAGGGGAGTAAACCTTTACTTTTACCGCTTGGGAACCGCCGCTAATGTGTTTAACATGGAAGATATTGATAACTCTTGGTCGTAACGCTGACAGTAAGGGTGTACCTCCCAAAATTATATTTATCTCTGATTTAAGCTTTGAGCTCTGGCACCTCTGCAAATCCCTGCTCCCCTCTGCGAAGGGACTATCTATTTACTTTTATGTTGAGTCATCACCTTCTCAAATAAGCGCCAGATCTGAGAGCACTATTGTCATCCTCATGCATTGTGTATAGTTAATGTTGGGTGCATCATGACTGGATCTTTTCTACCATGAATTACAATGTTTAGTCGCTCCTTGAACTTCAGAGGTGCTCTGCATTTATGTTTTGCGGTCTCAGAAAGGGCTAGCGAGATACCACTGTTTTCATATTATATCATAATTGTTTTGACAAAGTGTTTGCATTTGAGATATTTTATTTTTGCTCGTTAGCTGCTTATGTCATTGATATGAGTTAATATAGTTTTTAATAGTTATTGTTGACATTGTTAGTCATAATCTTTGCTAAAAACCCGGGTGCTACTTAAGCATATGTATGTAAACAAGAACAAAAGAGTTCATAAAAGTTTTTCTTTATCACTTTCAGTTTGTCAACTGAATTGCTTGAGGACACGCAATGGTTTAAGCTTGGGGGAGTTGATACATCTCCGTTGTATCTACTTTTCCTAACACTTTTGGTCTTGTTTTGGACTCTAATTTGCATGATTTGAATGAAACTAACCCGGACTAACGATGTTTTCAGCAGAACTACCATGGTGTTGTTTTTTGTGCAGAAATAAAAGTTCTCAAAATTGAACGAAACTTTTTGGAGATTTATTTCAGAATAAATAAAAAATACTGGAGCCAAAAACCACTGGAGGAGCGGCCCTGGCTGGGCACGATACACCAGGGCGCGCCAGCCCCCCCAGGCGCGCCCTGGTGGGTTGTGCCCACCTCGTGGCCCTGCTGACCCTAATTCTGGCACTATAAATTCCTATTTCCGGAGAAAAAAGGAGAGAGGAAGTTTTATCGTGTTTCACGAGACGGAGCCGCCGCTACCTCCCGTTCTTCATCGGGAGGCCAGATCTGGAGCCTGTTTGGGGCTCTGGAGAGGGGAATCTTCGGGTTTCGTCATCATCAACCCTCCTTCATCGCCAATTCCATGATGCTCCCCAACGAGAATGAGTAATTCCTTCATAGGCTTGCTGGTCGGTGAGGAGTTGGATGAGATTCATCATGTAATCGAGTTAGTTTTGTTAGGGCTTGATCCCTAGTATCCACTATGTTCTGAGGTTGATGTTGCTATGACTTTGCCATGCTTAATGCTTGTCACTAGGGCCCGAGTGCCATGATTTCAGATCTGAACCGTTTATGTTTTCACCATTATATGTATGTTCTTGATGCGATCTTGCTAGTCATATGCACCTATTATGTGTTATGATCCGTAAACCCCAAGGTGACAATAGTTGGGATACTTTCCAGTGATGACCGTAATTTGAGGAGTTCATGTATTCACTATGTGTTAATGCTTTGTTCCTGTTCTCTATTAAAAGGAGGCCTTAATATCCCTTAGTTTCCTTATGGACCCCGCTGCCACGGGAGGGTAGGACAAAAGATGTCATGCACGTTCTTTTCCATAAGCACGTATGACTATTTACGGAATACATGCCTACATTATATTTATGAACTGGAGCTAGTTCTGTGTCGCCCTAGGTTATGACTGTTATATGATGAATAGCATCCAACGAATACACCGATCCAGTGCCTATGAGTTTTCCACATATTGTTCTTGCTAAGTTACTACTGCTGCTGTCACTGTTACTCTTGCTACAAAACATTTACTATCACGGTTACCGTTACTACTACTGTTACCACTGTTATCAAACTATCATATTACTGTGCTACTGATCACTTTGCTGCAGATATTTAATCTCCAGGTGTGGTTGAATTGACAACTCAACTACTAATACTTGCAAATATTCTTTGGCTCCCCTTGTGTCGAATCTATAAATTTGGGCTGAATACTCTACCCTTGAAAATTGTTGCGATCCCCTATACTTGTGGGTTATCAGAGAGCAGTATTGCCATTTTTATGCATTGAGTCTAGTTAATGTTGGATACGAGCATGACTGGATCTTTTCTACCCTGAATTATAATGTTTATTCGCTCCTTGAACCTCAGAGGTGCTCTGCATTTATGTTTTGCGGTCTCAGAAAGGGCCAACGAGATACCATGTCACCATATTATATCATGATTGTTTTGAAAAATTGTTGGCATGTGAGATATTTTATTATCGCCTGCTAGTTGGTTATGTATTTCCATGAGTTAATATAATATTAGTTGTTATCATGGATGTGCTTATTTATGATTTATGCTCAAACTTGAACACCAGCTAAGCATGTGTATAACAACGAGAACAAAAGAGTTTGTATAAGTTTTCTTTATCACTTTCAGTTTATCAACTGAATTGCTTGAGGACAAGCAATGAGTTCAGCTTGGGGGAGTTGATACGTCTCCAACGTATCTACTTTTCCAAATATGTTTGCTCTGGTTTTGACCTCTAATTTGCATGATTTGAATGGAACTAACCCAGACTGACGCTGTTTTCAGCAGAACTACCTTGGTGTTATTTTTGTGCAGAAATAAAAGTTCTCGGAATTGGACGAAACTTTTTATGGATTTTTTCTTGAATATATAATGAATTATGGAGCAAAGACCTGCCGGAGGGAGGCCACCTGTGGGCCACAAGCCAACAGAGCGCGCCCCCTAGGTCGCGCCCTGATGGCTTGTGGGGCCCACGTGGCTCCTCTGACCCTAATTCCAGTCCTATAAATTCACATCTTCGGAGAAAAAAAATCAGAGAGAAGATTTCATCGCGTTTCACGAGACGGAGCCGCCGCCACCTCCGTATCTTCCTCCGGAGGGCTGATATGGAGTCTGTTTTAGGCTCCGGAGAGGGGGAATTGTCGCCGTCGTCATCACCAACCCTTCTCCATCAACACCGCCATGATGCTCACCACCAGGAGTGAGTAATTCCTATGTAGACTTGCTGGATGGTGGTGGGATTGGATGAGATTGATCATGTAATCGAGTTAAGTTTGATAGGGGTTGATCCCTAGTATCCACTATGTTCTGAGATTGATGTTGCTATGACTTTGCTATGCTTAATTCTTGTCACTACGGCCCAAGTGCCATGATTTTAAATCTGAACCTATTATGTTTTCATGAATATAAGAGTGATTTGGATCCTATCTTGCAAGTTGTATGCACCTATTACATGTCATGATCCGCATACCCCAAGGTGACAATAATTGGGATTCTTTCCGGTGATTGCCGTAGTTTGAGGAGTTCATGTATTCACCATGTGTTAATGCTTTGTTCTAGTTCTCTATTAAAAGGAGGCCTTAATATCCCTTAGTTTCCAATAGGACCCCGCTGCCACGGGAGGGTAGGACAAAAGATATTATGCAAGTTCTTATCGCAAGCACGCATGACTATATACGGAAGACATGCCTACATTATATTGATGAATTGGAGCTAGTTCTGTGTCACCCTGGTGTGTAACTGTTACATGATTGATGTCATCTAAATCATTATCCATCACCGATCCAGGTGCCTACGCTTTACATATACTGAATCTTGCTAAGTTACTATTGCTACTGTTACTATCACAACTGCTATAAAATTGCTGCTGTCACTATTGCTATTACTTTTGCTACTAGTATTTGCCGTGCTACTAAACCTTTGTTGGAGAGAGATATACCAGGTGTGGTTAAATTGACAAGTCAACTTTCAAGGCCAATAAACATTCTTTGGCTCCCTTTTGTCGAACCAATAAATTAGGGTGAAATACAACCCGTGAAGACTGTCACGATCCCCTATACCCTTGGGTTATCAAGGGCTCTCGATAAACCTCTTGAACTGGCAACATTCCCGAGTGGGCTCTCGGTAAAAGTAACAACCAACAGACACTAACATCTTTAACGAGATCAGCTGGCTCTCAGTAAAGGTTATAATGTTTGCTGATAGTGCCCCTCGGAAAACTACAGGCTCGGCTGTCAGGTGGTTGCCGAGCGTGACTCCCGACAAAGATGGTGCTCGGCGGTTGTTGTGGGACCCGCCTGTCAGGTGGTCGACGCGTGTCAGTTTCTTAGTGGCTCTCTTTGCAGAGGGCTGCTCCCGGCAAAGAAGGCGCTCGACTTTTGTTGTGGGGCCGACATGTCTGGTGGTCGCCACGTGGCTCTTTCCCATTGGCTCTCTTTGCCGAGGGCTGCTCCCGGCAAAGATGGCACTCGGCTTTGACTATGGGGCCGGCATGTCAGGTGGTCGCCACGTGGTTCTTTACCATTGGTTACCTTTATCGAGAGTCGCCCTCGGCAAAGATGGTGATCGGCTTTTGCAGTTGGACCCACTTGTCAGGAGCTAGACACGCGTCAGTTCCCTATTGGCTTCTTTTGCCGAGGGCTGCACACGGCAAAATTGGCGCTCGGCTGACGCTGCGGGACCCACGTGTCAGTATCTTGACACGTGGTGGTTTCTTATTGGTTGTCCTTACCGAGGGCCGCTCTCGGCAAAGTTAAGCCACGAGGCAACGCCGTCTCCGTCTGTCGTCCGTGAGTTACTTTATTTTGCCGATGCGTGTTGTTCGGCACTCGACAGAGAGTTTGCCGAGTGCCCGTGTCTTGGCTCCCGACAAATTTTTGTTTTCCTGAGAGGTGTACGTCAGCCAGGCTTCGCCGAGTGCAACTCTCGGGAAATGCTTTGCCGAGTGTTTTCGTGCCTTTTGCCGAGTGTTCCTGGCACTCGGTCTTCTAGGCGATTTCAGTAGTGATATGTCCTTGGTTTTGCTCAAATCTCTCATATACGAACCTGAAAGTATGTGAGGTTAGTAAAATTTTACTCATGCTTCAACTATGATGTTCTTATCAGTACATCATATGCTTGATAAAATCCTTGACAAGTGGATAACTATAACCTACCAGCCACATGTTTTCTAGGATGCATCGCATAGATGTGTAATTTTAAAATATGCGCCAAAGATATTTCTATTATCATGCAAGACTAGATTGTATGGATAGAACTAATCTAAGATTTGTTTGTTTTATACCATTCATATATGAAATGTTGAATGTCTCCTCAATATATCTGAAGGTCACAGTAAAGCTTCTTTTTTTTAGCAGAAAGTTTCATATATTGTTGGTTCTAGCTAAATTTTGTACCTCGGACATTTTAGCTGACATATTTACAAATACAAACATTTGATCCGTGTTGTTTGTTACATATCTAACGACCCATGATGAAAGTTTTCACTGGATACATATCACGTTGTTTTAGTTACAATTCTGTTTTGATTAATACTTTCTCTATGCAAGTTTGTTATCTAACTGTTTCATTCCATTTATTTATTGTTACTACAGTCTCCACGGGAGAAGTCTGATTACTGGTCTGATTCCTTGCAGTGAACAAGCTACCTCACTTGTTATCATGATCAGTGGGATTGGAATAAATTTACGGCTGATGATGGTCATAAAACTCAACCGAAATTCGTTTGCAAGTCACGTTCTACAAGTAAATTTCAGCAAGCAAATTATTTGCTAATTCCTTTTGTACTATGTTTCAATGTGGTTGCAATTACTTGGCTATAGATCAATTATAAATTTATATACTTTTGATGAATGTCTACACTGAATTCATTTTGGAGAAGGAAAAGGCAATTCCAAGTTTGTTTGAAAGGTATATGTTCTTTTTTAACCTTAATTCGACTAATTCTTCATTTTACTTCAATATTACGTAATGATTTTGTGGCTCAATTGCATCCATCAAAGGTGTATTTTTCAATCCTGTAGAAAATATTTGTGCTTGTAAGCATTCTCACTTTGACTATCAACATTGATCAGTACTTACTAAGCATCAATATAAAATGTCCCAACTCTATATTAGCGCTAGAAAAATAGGCGGTACAAACTTCTATGTTCATATATTAGGGGCTTTTGGGAGAACTGATTATAAAATTAAAATATTTGTGTGTCAGTTTCATTCTCACAAATGAAACTGCTTGTACAATGAAATAATCCATGTTCCTACTTCAGAGCATCTTACTGCTTATATCAAGGTAATTATTTTGGATTAAATCTAGCTTTTTAGAACGTGGCAAAGAATGGTTCTGACTTTGCGGGTAGTCAACCAAATTCTGGTTTTTGGTTGAATGCCCCTTGTCGTCATAGTTTATTTGAAGGGAGCTTCAGATTGATTTTCATATTGAGGGAGTCATCTTTGGATGCTATAGGTCTAGTTTCTATAAAAAACCGTGTTATATTTGTTTTTTTGTATAAGCAGAAAATCTTCAAATGGATGTTGTGATTAGAATTATGGCAACATCGGTGTTTCATCACTATTATTTTTGGGCTTGAATAGATCTATGTCTAAATTACACATAATGTGTACAAGCAAATTATTATAGTTTGAATTTCATGTCTTTTTTGGATCCATGGTGAAGCATAATCACCTTACTACCATCTTTATTTCCACATGTCTTCTCATGGCCTTATTAAAGATCTCCGTTTCTATGGTCTTAAACACGAGATGGCATTTTTGTAACACATTTCGTATAACTTTTCCTTCTATACGGTTATAATGTTAAATTCAAGCCCACCCAACACACAATTTTTTTGTGTTTGTATTTTCTATACATGAAGTAGTTACCGCTGTGGTGATGTTGATGAGCGACACCCCATCCAGAAATGACTACGGGAAGAGATCAAGAACATCAACAACCTCTTGCGGTGTTCCTCCTCCTCATCGCCACCAACGTCAACAATGATGAGCATCTCACGAGACGACTATTATATCACCGGAGCCATCTTGAGAAGGCAACACACTCGATATCAAGAGAGACTTAGAGCGCGAGGGAGAGATCAAGCGAGGGAGGAATGAGGAGAGTGATCTTGCAGGTACACATTGGTAGGACAACCATATTCTGAATATAATGGGATTTGGTGGCAAGACACCATTGTGTTTGTTCACAATCTCCCAGACAACTTTCATGTCAAATGTGTTGTAGAAACTTTCTTTGATAAATATATTTTTAGTTGTTGATATTTTAGTATGGCTGTAAATTTATTGATTCAGAAATCACTTCGATAAACATTTTAAGTTGGGACAGGGATAAAAGGAAGAAAAGGAGAGAACTTTAACGATAAAAATGAAGTCACAAATACAGCCCGTTGCAACACACAGACTTGAATTTTTATGGGTAGGGAATACCACTGTCCTCCTAACCATTCAACCACAGGTTGGTTCGTAATTGGGCGGTTGAGTTGCGTCTCATGATCTGATGCATTTGATGTCCTGAGAGAGATACACATGCGTCTCTGTAAGTAAGAAAATGAAGAAATCTCTACTCCTAAAGGAGCAGTTCGTACGTCTTTCGTTTGTCCTCCAATCCCACCTCTAGATCGACAAGTCTCGTCCCACCTCGTTACCCCCTCTACTGATTTTTTCTCAACAGAACCCATCGATTTATTTTCTGGTTTTTCTCCATCGTCTATCCCACGTATGTCCCAGACCTCCCCGGTATGCTCAACCCGATCGATCATCGACCGACGAGGTATCCTTTTCCTCCCCACAAATATGTACTCCTAAAGGAGCAGTTCGTACATCGTTCATTCGTCCTCCCATCCCACCTCTAGATCGATAAGCCTCGTCATCCCACCTCGTTACCCCATCTACTGATTTTCTTCTCAACCGAACCCACCGATTTTTTTCTGGCTTTTTCTCCATCGTTTATCCCACGTATGTCCCAGCCCTCCCCGGTACGCTCACCCCGATCGATCATCAACCGACGAGGTATCCTTTCCCTCCCCACAAATCTCAATAGAATCAAAGCTTTCCAAAATCACAACAAAATCAAAGCTTTTCGTGTCATGGATTCCCCTCGTTCCTTCCCCAACATATCTCAAACGAATCAAATTATCTCCATCAATAGAGTAAATCAGGAGTACATCGCATACGTATTCCCAAAAACTATAGCTGGTAGACTATCTTAGTATTATTGTTTATCTTATTCTAACCTCTATGTTGTCTAATAATTTCTCAAGCATGGGCCTTGCCGCTGATGATGCATCACAAACATGCGAGGGTAAGATATCTTTGGTCTCTCTTTTCCCGTACGTCCCTCTCCTCTCTCTATCTATGGTTCGGGTCTCTCATCTCAGCATGATACCCTGAGCCATGCCATTGCATACCTAGCCGACATGTGGGCCACCATGCGCCCCGTGGGGAGTGGGAGGGCATCTGCTGCACCAGGGTGCGATCACACCGCCGATGCTGCAATACACATACTCATTGTTGCAAAGATGTGCGGCTAGATGTTGCCATACGGGCATGCTCTACGGATAGTAGCCCGTTCGACAGCAGTGTTATATTGCGTCAACGTGGTGGCAGAGGATGAGCTACCAAGTCTGATGCCCATTGTCGGTGTCAAAACCGGCGGATCTCGGGTAGGGGGTCCCAAGCTGTGAGACTAGGATCGATGGTAACAAGGGGACGAAGGAGACGATGTTTACCCAGGTTCGGGCCCTCCTATGGAGGTAAAACCCTACGTCCTGCTCGATTATATTGATGGTATGAAGGTTACAGAGTTGATCTACCTCGAGATCGACTAGCTAAAACCCTAGATGAGTTTCTCTGCCCTATAATCTAAAACCCTCCCGGTTTATATAGACACCGGGGGGTTCCTAGGGTTTACACATAGTCGGTTGCCCACCGGAGGGAAAAAACAAGCTTAATCTACTATCTTCAACGTGACAGACACGCCACCGCTCCTGTGATCTCTCCCCTGTCGACGAGGCCTTCGATCAACTCCATCCTCAGCATGTGGCCCATGAGTCCGGCCCATGAGAAATAGGCCGGCCGCCCGAGGACCCCTTAATCCTGGACTCCCTCAGTAGCCCCCGGACTAGCCTCCGATGCCGAGGTATATTATCCGGACAGTCCTGCACGTCGAAGTCTTCGGCTTGCGAGGCGAGTCCCCCTATCCCTTCTTGTTCGTCAACCACTCTGTTATCGGTAAATCTTCAAACATCGAGAACTTGCGGGACCCACTGTAATCACTCCCAGCGCTCCTCGACCCTCGTGAACCGAGGGGAGGCGAGCGGTCCGGCGGCTTTTTACAAGATTGCCCTCCTCACAAAGGAGGTACCTTTCATTTAAACAAACGGAATCGTGCCCTAGGCCACACCTTCCTCTCCTTCCCCCTCGGAGAAAACTTCAAGAGAGAGACTACTAAAAAACATGGCGAGCATCCCCAGTTCTTCTTCGCGCCCTTACGGCACCCTCCCAGGGGACTGGGCAAGCTGCTCCATATCCCTCCTTCGGCTGCGCAACCTCGAGACCCAAGGATATCTTCCTTCCTCAGATCTGACGGCTACTCGCGACGGTCTGACTTCTTATAATCGCGAAGCCTTCGCGGAGAACTTCCCAAATCCTCATAAGGGAGAGCGGGTATGCCTCGTGCCTTTACTCCTACGGGGCCTAGGGTTCCCCATCCATCCTTTCCTGAGGGGATTACTGGAGTTCTACGGGATCCAGCTCCATCATCTCACCCCCGGGTCTATTCTGCACATCTCGGGCTTCGTCGCCCTTTGCGAGATGTTCCTGGGCTGCGAGGCTCACTTTGGACTATGGAGAAAGTATTTCTGCCTCGTTCCCCGCACCCGTGGTGAGACAATTCGGGAGGTTGGAGGAGCCGAAGTATGTCGCATAGCCGGGATGGGTTATCCTGCAGGGACACTGAAGAAAGAGTCCGAAGAGTGGTCTTCGGAATGGTTTTACATCGAGGACGTTCCCCTATTCGATCCAGCTCAAAGGGGTTTGCCCGATTATTCCGACGGCCCTTTGAAGAAAAGGTTCAATTGGCGTCCGAAGAGTTCGTCCCGAGAGGACGATGCCGAAGTACAACGTTTGGCTTCCCGTGTTAGGATACTGGCTCATCACAAGCTGACCATGATTGACGTGATGGCCGCCGTCATTACCAGATGCGTTCAACCTCTTCAACAAAGGATACATCCCTTGTGGTGTTACAATGGAACAAGCGACACCACTCGCTCCCGACGGCTGGGTCCTGCGGATCAAGCGGCATTAGCAGCCGTACTTGCCAATTTATACAAAGGAGAAAAAGAAGACTTTGTCCGGCTGCCAGTTAAGGAGGGCTACTCGAGCTACAACCCCATCGAATGGGTAAGCCTTTCGATCTTGCGTCCTATGTTCGGTTTTTCACTTGCCCTTTTTGACCAAAGCCTTTGATCCGCACAAACAGGAATGGAGGAGCTTTGCCGAGACAATCAAGTGTCCGGCCCCCCAACCGGAGAGCTATTCTCGTGACGACGACCCAGGGTTCCATGACGATCCAGAGTTGTCCATTGAGTTTGAAGACGGGGTCTTTTACCAAGAGGGCCTTGATCGCTCCAAGGTGGCTATCATAGCCGATCACCCCGGATCACTCCCTTCCTCCACCACAGGCAAAAAGAAAAATACTTCCCGTAAAAGGAGAACGCCTTCCACTGATCCGAACGCACCGGCCTCCGCTCCCAAGCGTCGTAGGTCCTCGCGACAAACATCGGATGCAACAGCGATGCCAGGACCGGACATTGATAGGACTCCTTTATGTGAGCCAGCCATGGAGCCGGCACCGACCACTCATCCATCTCAAAGGTACTTTGCTCGGCCACTTAATCTGTCGCTATTACAGTCGACAGGATCTATCGAAAGATCTCATATTGAAATACTCAGGAAACAAGTACAACCATCTTCTGCCGAGGACGCTGCCGAAATGCCCGACAATACTCATGAGTCAAGATCCTCTGCTCATGCCGAACCTGCAACGGAGGCTCCTGTGAGCAATCCGGCCCCCGAAGATTCCGAAGACGCGGTTTCAGTCACTAAATCCGAAGTTGAAAGTGCAATGAACCACCGGTGGTGACGAGAAGCCCTGCGCGACCCGGCATTTTCCGAACAAGAGTTCAATGCTCTATACTCGGTGGTCGCGCTCATCGGAGCTGCCCGAGTTGGGCTTGGAGAAACCGTGAAACTGATATCATCCAGTCTGAAGGTAAGTGATTGATTTTGAGAATCCGAACATTTATGTGAACCCAGTAGCCCCTGAGCCTTGAATTGGTCAGGACGACCGAGTTAAGGGTCCTCATATTGTTTCGTGGATGATTCAGGCCTCAAGGCAGCAGAACGAGCAACTGGCCAACAAATTAGAGGCGAGCCGAACATGGGTGGAAACCGTGGAGGCCGAACTTGAACAAGTGAAGAAATTTACCCGGGAGGCGCATGGTGAGTATATCCATTCTGCTGATCTTAGTACATAATTTCCTGCTGCCGCGAGGGTACTTTTTAGCAGCTGAATCTATAGGGCAATTGCAAAAAGATTTAGATGCAGCCCGAGAATCTCAGAGGTACGCCGAGTCCCAGCATGAGGCCGGCTGCCTTTCGTTGCAGCGAAACCTAGAGGAGAAGAAATGCCTCCAGGTGGAAAACAAGCAGCAGGCCAACGAAATTGAGCGTTTAAAGACTCAATTGGCCCAGACCCAAGAAGAGAACCAAAAATTACAAAGGGGCATGTTTGGTAAGTGTGATTGTGACGTCGAAAGGGTGTTTTTCCGACATAAAGTTTAATGTACATGCCTTGTTGTATGCATAGGTCTCCTAACCGGGCGTCCTGAAGAGGAGATCGGATCCTACCGGGGGAGCCTTCTAAAGGAACTGTCCGCCGTTCATGAACGGGCTCGAAAGGCTATGAAGAGCATGATAAAAGCGTTATGGCCTGCCGAGAAGCCTCCAGAAGGGATGACCGAACTAGCTGATCGGTTCAAGGGAGCCCAGAGTCGGTTCGAGCTGTGGAAGACATCGGCTTGCCGGGAGGGAGCACGAGAGGCGTGGGCGATGATTAAGACTCGATACACCGGTCTTAACCCTGAGCATATGGCTCGGGTTGGGACAGCGGGGCCTGATGGGTAGGAAGTGCCGCTTCACTTGGTGTATGACCAAGTGATGCCTGTTGCTCGTCTCTCGCAAGAAGATTACGCCCTGGATGCCTTGATAGACAATCTTGACCGGCAGCCCGATGTGTGATTCAATGTAACTATGTACTTTAAATCGAAAAAATTGCTCCGTCTGTGATGTGAACTTTGTCTTAACCGGCCATCGGCTTCGACCTCTCGCGCTAAAAGCGCGGGAGTGTTCCTTATAAAATATCCCTTGATAAAGGGAATTGTTTCGAGGAACCAAGCAATCCCGCCATTTGGTGCGAACAGACAATAGATGCACAGGGAGATATGTTATATTACTGCTTAGCGTAAGAAACATCTTCCGAGGAAAATAGTACCTCTATCGGTGCCTTTCTTTGGGTGTTCACGTAAATCGTGGATAGTAAGGCTGCATATTGTTTGTATGTGGCTAATGGCCATGTTTGAGAGAAGAAGCCAGTGTAATGGTAATAACAACCATTATCTATTTGTTGCTTCCGTCGCAGCCGACCAATTTTCTACTAGAGATAGCTAGCTTTTGGCTTCACCCGTCTGAGGTACGTATCCGGATAACCCGGTCGTAGCAATCGCAGAGGTGCTCCCTTTACCCTCTAGCCGAACAATCAGGAATGTAGAGGGTAAGCACAGGAGCGAGGCAACCCAGCTTGGCAAAAATCTTAGTTCGAATTGATGCATATAATGGCGTAAAAAGCGACAAGGGAAACATGCATACACAGGAAGTGTGAATAGATGCTCAAAATGTATAGTCATCGGCTTCAGGAAGAAGCCCCCAGGTGTTTTGTTCGGGTCTAAGATTTAAGGATGTGTGCTGGAAAACTTAACACGAGTTCGGCTTAGCCGAACACAGACTTTAGGGAGAGCAAAAGTCCGAACTTGCCAAAAATCAAAGTTGGGAGGGAAGGAAAGTGAAAAAAGAAAAAGAAAGAAAAGAAAAAGGAAAATGAGGGTAAAGAGTTTGACGACACCAGTCTATCTGTAAAAAGGCCGAAGACGAGCTGCATTCCATGGGTGTGGTTCGAGGCTGTTATCTGTCGGGCTTCGAAGACGATAAGCCCCTCCTGCGAGTACTTCGTCGATTATGAAGGGGCCCTCCCATTTGGGATTGAGCTTATGCTTCTGCTTCTCTGGGAGCCGTAAGACGAGTTCACCCATGTTATACGCTTTTGCCCTGACCTCCCTGCTCTGGTAACGCCGGGCCTGCTGTTGATAAAAAGTAGAACGAGCCTGAGCTATGTCGCGCTCTCCTTCCAAGGCGTCCAAGTCGTCCTGCCGATCTAACTCGGCCTCCTTTTCTTCGTACATGTGCACCCTTGGTGCATCGTGAATTATATCACAGGGAAGGACCGCTTCTGCCCCGTAGACCATGAAGAACGGTGTGTATCCCGTTGATCGATTCGGGGTGGTACGTAGGCCCCATAGGACGGAGTCGAGCTCCTCCACCCAATGGCAGTCGGACTCATGAAGAGATCGGACCAGACGGGGTTTAATACCACTCATGATGAGGCCGTTGGCCCGTTCGACTTGTCCATTAGTCTGTGGGTGGTATACTGATGCGCAATCGAGCTTGATGCCCATCTTTGTACACCAGTCTTTCACCTCTTGGGCGGTGAAGTTGGATCCGTTGTCCGTTATTATACTATGAGGGACGTCGTAACGGTGTACCACACCTGAAATAAAGTCGATTACTGGTCCGGACTTGGCTGATTTGACAGGTTTTGCTTCGATCCATTTGGTGAACTTGTCCACCATGACCAGTCGGTATTTATTTTTCTTGGTCCTCCCTTTAAGTGGTCCGACCATGTCCAGCCCCCAGACCGCAAAGGGCCAAGTGATCGGAATAGTCCAAAGAGCCGTTGGGGGCATGTGACTTTGATTTGCAAAAAGTTGGCATCCCACGCAGTATTGGACAAGCGACTGGGCGTCCGCTCGAGCGGTGGGCCAGAAGAAACCAGCCCGGAAGGCCTTGCTTACTAAGGCCCTTGCCGCGGCATGATGGCCGCCCATTCCTGCGTGGATTTCGGCCATAAGCTGCCTTCCTTCTTCCTCAGATATGCACCGTTGGAGGACTCCGGTGGTGCTTTTCTTGTATAACTCACCCTCGTGGACTTTATAGGCCTTGGATCGCCGAATTATGTGTCTCGCCTCTGTCTGGTCATCGGGGAGTTCTTGGCGAAGAAGGTAGGCGAGGAAGGGATCGGTCCATGGTGCAATTACTGCCATGACCTCATGAGCCGAAGGCGTTTCGTCCATTGCGGAGCCGCCGATGATTTGATCGTCTGGTTCGTTTATAGGGTGAACAACCTCTTCCGTACTGATGGATCCGGCGCCCTTATCGTCGTCCTGCCAAACCACCGATGGCTTGAAGAGCCGTTCGAGGAAGGTATTTTTTGGGACAGGGTCGCGTTTGGCCCCCATACGGGCCAGTATGTCAGCGGCCTGGTTGTTGTCTCTAGCGACGTGGTGGAATTCTAGCCCCTCGAACCGTGCGGATATTTTAAGAACAACATTTCTGTAAGCCGCCATCTTTGGGTTTTTGGCATCGAATTCGCCATTTATTTGAGAGATGGCCAATTTGGAGTCTCCCCGTACCTCCAGTCATTGTATACCCATTGAAGCTGCCATCCGAAGACCATGCAAAAGTGCTTCGTATTCAGCCGCGTTGTTGGAATCGGCATACATGATTTGTAACACGTATCGGACGTTGTCACCTGTGGGGGATGTGAGGATAACTCCAGCCCCCAGTCCGGCCAGTGTTTTGGATCCGTCGAAGTACATCGTCCAATGGGAGTATGTGCTATATTCCCTGGGGAGCTCGGCCTCCGTCCATTCAACGAGGAAATCTGCCAGAACCTGAGATTTAATAGCTCGTCATGGCTTGTAGGCGATTTCGAAAGGAAGGAGTTCAATTGCCCATTTGGCTATGCGGCCGGTGGCATCCCTGTTATTGATTATATCATTCAGGGGTACTTCGGAGGCCACCATGACCGACCACTCTTGAAAGTAGTGTCTCAATTTTCGCGATGCCATAAATACTATGTAGGCTATCTTCTGGTAATGCGGGTATCTGGACTTGCATTGCGTTAGTACTTCTGACACATAGTAGACCGGCTTCTGTATCCGGAATTTGTGACCCTCCTCCTCTCGTTCGACGACGAGCACTGCGCTAACCACTTGGTTGGTGGCCGATATGTATAATAACATTGGTTCACCGGCGCCTGGTGCCATGAGTATGGGGTTGCTGGCCAGCAGCGTTTCAATTTCCTCTAACGCGGCGGCTGCTTCATCGGTCCATGCGAAATTATTGGTCCGTTTCAGCAGCCTGTAGAGCGGTAAAGCTTTTTCACCGAGACGGGAGATAAAGCGGCTTAATGCCGCCACGCAACCCGCCAGTTTTTGGACATGCTTGAGCTCTGTGGGAATTGCAAGTTCCGATAGGGCGCGGATCTTAGCCGGATTCGCTTCTATTCCTCTATTGGAAACAATGAATCCGAGCAGTTTACCAGCAGGGACTCCGAAGACACATTTCTCCGGATTGAGTCATATATCGTACTCGCGTAAGCTGGCAAAGGTTTGCCTTAGGTCATCGATCAGCTGGCTGACGTGCTTGGTTTTAATGACCACATCGTCCACGTTTGCCTCGACTGTTTTGCCAACCTGTTTTTCGAGACAGGTCTGGATCATTGTGTTGAAGCAAAACAGCCCGTATGGGGTGATGAATGCGGTTGCAGCTTGATCGGATTCCTTCATTTTGATCTGATGGTATCTGGAGTAAGCGTCAAGGAAACACAGTGAATCGTGTCCGGCTGTGGCGTCAATAATCTGGTCAATGCGTGCTAGGGGGAAAGGGTCCTTAGGGTAGGCCTTATTAAGGTCTTTGAAGTCGACGCACAGCCGCCAGGATTTATCTTTCTTCGGTACCATCACCAGATTTGCCAACCATTCGGGGTGTTTGATCTCCCGTATGAATCCGGCCTCTAGCAATTTGGCTAATTCTTCACCCATAGCTTGTCATTTAGGCTCGGAAAAGCGGCGCAGAGTCTGTTTGACGGGCTTAAAGCCTGGGATTATATTCAGACTGTGTTCTGCCAGCCGCCGTGGGATTCCTGGCATATCAGAAGGATGCCAGGCGAAGATGTCCTAATTTTCTTGTAAAAATGCTCGCAGCGCTTCGTCCACCGTGGGGTCCAGCTGAGCTCCGATGAACGCTGTTTTACTAGGGTCCGTCGGGTGTACCTGAAATTTAACGATTTCTTTTGCAGGTTTAAAGGACGTGGGTTTGGGCCTTTTACTAAGGATCACATCGTCCTTGTCCACTGTTGACCGGAGTGCGGTCAATTCCTCTGCAGCAAAGATCTCGGCTAGTGCCTCGAGGGCGAGCGCTGCTGTTTTGTTTTCGGCTTGAAGGGCTATACTCGGATCACTGGCGATTGTGATTACCCCGCTTGGGCCTGGCATCTTGAGCTTCATATACCCGTAATGGGGTATAGCCTGGAATTTTGTGAAGGCGTCGCGCCCTAATAGAGCGTGATAGCCACTGGGGAAGGGCACGATATGGAAGAGAAGTTCTTCGGATCGGTAGTTGTCGGGCGTGCCGAACACTACGTCAAGGGTAACACGTCCCGAACAACGTGCCTCTTTCCCAGGGATGATCCCCCGGAAGGTTGTGTTGCCATGCTCGATGCGAGATCGATCGAACTGCTTTTTTTCCAGGGTGTCTTCGTAAATCAGGTTTAGACCACTGCCACCGTCCATTAGCACCTTGTGTAGCCTGAAACCATCTACGATAGGGTTTAGCACCAGTGCGGCCGGTACTTGACCGGGACGGGTGGTTGGTCGGTCAGTGTCTCCGAAGGTGAATGGTGTGTCTGCCCATGGACTTGCTGCTGCCACATGGTAGACCTGTTCGAGTTCTTTAAGAGCTCTTTTCCTCCTGTTCCTAGAGGGGAACGTTTCGTAGATCGTCAGGACTTCCGCATTGTATTCTCGTGGCATTGTGTGCGCCTGTTCGGCAGTTGGTCTTGGAGAATGGCTTCTCCACTTTTTGCGACCTGCCTGACGACCCAGCAAGCTCTAAGGCTGTGAGTCGGGTTTGTGTTCAGCAATACACAATGTATAGGGCATGGTTTGTCCAGCAGTCCATCAAGGACGGTTCTGGCCCCCATAAGGGGTCTATTTCTCTTTTCGGCGGGTTCGTGTTTGGCTAGCCGCTTCAGGGGTATCCTCTTTTTCCGATCTCCTATAGAGTGTTCAGTAAAGTCTGGTTTCGCGAGTAGCCGTTCGGCTTGCCAGGTGCTCTCCATGGCACAGTATTTTTGTACCAGGTCCGATAACTCGGTGAAGCTACGAACGTGTCGCCGGGATAGGGCATTGAGGATCCCTTCATCATGACAATTGCGACTGAAAGTTGCCATTATCTCCTGGTCACTAGAGCCTGGTACCCTGTCTCTGACGAGGAGGAGTCTGGCCCAAAAGTGGTGAACCGACTCCCTCGGTAATTGTTTGATGTCCCGTAAGTCCGGAGACTTGGACTCTCCTGCGATGCATGAGTGCTCGACTTGGGTGGCGGTTGGGAAATTTTTTGGCTCCGCGCCGTGATGTGAGTCCGGAATAGTGGGGTTCGGCGTAGGGTTCGGGTTGCGCGCGAGATCGGGAATCGATCCCGAACTATCTTTGGAGCGAACTCCCGAGTCTGGGTTATCCGAGGGATCTTGATGATCGGAGACTGGGATATAAACTGTTTTTAGTTTCAGCTGTTAGGGGGACGAGCCTCCGGCCGGGCACTCGACGGTGGCGACTAAGTGAGTGACCGAGGGAGTGCGAATCTCCCTGTCATCGGGTTTAGGCCCGATCCGATCATAGACCGGGGTCTGGTGGTGGTCGGCCAGGCCGAAGATCCGATCCAGTAACTCGTTCAAGGATGAGATGTCAGCGGAGTATGCGCTGCCGAAGCGCACGGGGCCGCTCTGCGATGCCGAGGTCCCAGGATCGTTCGAAGACGAATCCGGATTACGTTCGGTCACGACGAAGCCGGGTGTATCAATGGGGTTGAGCGTGCTAGACGGCCCAAGGGGAGAGGCTACCTCGGAAGCGACGCCCGATGCTTCCGGCGTCAAGGCGTCGGATTCTACGGGCTTCTCCGTGGGAGTTGAGGGCCTCATCCAAACGAGTTCTCCTCGTGAATCAGCAGCGGACTCCAAGTTCCCGAATCTGATTTCTTGACCGGGGAAGAAACTTCCGATCTGGCCGAGATGGTCAGTCGGATCGGCGCGCGGCAGGGCGCCGCCGCCCGCGGGGGCCTGTCCAGGGACAGTGGCATCCTGGCCATAGACCCCACGGCTTATGAGAAGATGAGCCATCGATTCTTTTGGTGATCACAGCGGAACTCTCAATGAAAGCACCAATATCGGTGTCAAAACCGGCGGATCTCGGGTAGGGGGTCCCGAGCTGTGAGACTAGGATCGATGGTAACAAGGGGACGAAGGAGACGATGTTTACCCAGGTTTGGGCCCTCCTATGGAGGTAAAACCCTACGTCCTGCTCGATTATATTGATGGTATGAAGGTTACAGAGTTGATCTACCTCGAGATCAACTAGCTAAAACCCTAGATGAGTTTCTCTGCCCTATAATCTAAAACCCTCCCAGTTTATATAGACACCGGGGGGTTCCTAGGGTTTACACATAGTCGGTTGCTCACCGGAGGGAAAAACAAGCTTAATCTACTATCTTCAACTTGACAGACACGCCACCACTCCGGTGATCTCTCCCCTGTCGACGGGGCCTTCGATCGACTCCATCCTCAGCGTGTGGCCCATGAGTCCGGCCCATGAGAAATAGGCCGGCCGCCCGAGGACCCCTTAATCCTGGACTCCCTCACACATGTCTGGAGGCCAACCACTGGACGATCATCGCTCATCGGTAGCTTTTGGTGCATGGTCGGTCTATCGAGATTTCAGTTGCCGTGGAGAGTGAGGCGTGACGAGGCACCTCGTTGATGACATTGTTTATGCTTCATAACCAAAACATAATCTTCTTCCAGTTATTTGATTTTCTTGGTTTTGTCCCGTATGCTCCTCATATTGCCTCAATAAAAAGTTTGACCGTGTGAAAACTTACAGACACATACCACGACAATAGTTATTTCAGAAAAAGGGTCGCATGATATATATCATTTAAATAATCATGGCAGCAAAACACACACTGTGGTGGTCACCCTCTGACGGGGGGATAACCCCGGGGTAGCCTCAGCCGACTGCTTCCAACTTTTCGAAACAACCGCGAGGTGAGCCGCCTCCCCTCGCGGTCCGGCTCCGCACGGCCGGCTCCACCAATCGCCCGGCTGAGGGCCGTGCGGCCGGCTACTCCAACCGGCTGGCTAGGGGCGGAGACGCCTAGCCCCCTAGCCGGCGGTGCTGCAGGTACTGCTGTCAGGGCGCGCGTGGCTACAGCGGCCCCAGTCGCGTCGGGGGTCAGCGCCCGTATGGCCACAGTGAGGCGACAGTGCCTCTGACTCTGGCCGACTGTGACCTGGCGAACGGCACAGTGCCGGCCTGCCCTCAACCACTCCATTACCTACCCCGGCGTGGCTACAGCGCGGCCGGCCGTACCGCTGACCGCGCCCGGCTGCCGCAAGACGACGCCCCGAAGGACGGCCCGTGCCATGACGAGGTGGGAATCGCCGCCAGGGTGCGACTGACCAAGGTGGTCCGGGCCCTGAAGCGGCTCCAGGCGGCCGGCATAGCGCTGGTTCACACCCTCTGGCTGGACGCGGTGGAGCCAAACTCCATGAGCCGGCTGTCGAGGTGGCTGGAGTTCGGGACCGCGCGGGTGAATGCCTGGAGGGCCTCCGCCGCGCGTGTCGGAGTGGCCATGGCGCTACGCATCGCGAGGTCATGGTACCCCGAGCTGGACTTGGGGTTGCTTACGGCCCAGCGCGCCGGCATCGATGTGGAGCTGGAGGCGGTTGCCGATGCGCTGGCCGTGCGGGCCAGTGACCTTGCTTCCTTCGCCCCGTGGGACGAGTACGTCCCGAAGCGCACGACAGACGACGAGGTGATCCCGGAGGACCCGTTCACGCTCGCCCTTGACGACCCGGAGGGTAGTGCCGCGGAGACAGGCGACGAAGATGCCGGGTCCAGCACCGACGACTACGCCGACTCCGAGCCGGCTCAGGATTTGGATGCGGGGACTGACACGGATCGTGTCGTGGCCAAGGACGGGGCCTCTACTTCAACCGCCGCGGAGAATGCCGGGGGAGAAGACGGAGCCGCCGCTATTTAGGACCTTCTTTCTTTCCTGTATTTTGTTAGACTGCAATTCCACCCACTGGGGGTGTAAATGTAATGAACTTGTGGCCGTGGGCCGTTCACGCTTTTTGTATATATAGGTTTAATGCTTTTGGTTGCCAAAGTTTTCTATGCTTGCCGGCTCGGCCTTAGCTTTTTGCCCCTTTTGGCTCCGTCTGCCCAAAGCCTTGTCCCCTTCGGTATCGGCCCCGCCAGCCGGACAGCCGGGAGCCGGTCTGTAGCTGGCACGGGGCATCCGCCTCGGGGGAGTCGGTCGTGAGTTTGGGAGCCGCTAGGATGGTTTTGGCTAAGGTGAGCGGCAGAGGCCAAGGAAAGTGCTTCGGCTAGCCCTAGCCGGCGACCCCTTATGACCATTTTTCTTGTGCGCTAAGTTTACCGTCCCGAGAACCCGCCAGCCGGACAGCCAGGAGCCGGTCTTTAGCTGGGAGGGGTGGGAGGGTTTTTCTTTGGTTCACATTACTTGACCGGCTTCGGGGAGCGACGTCAAGGCTAGCTGGCGAGCCCGCGAGACCGGGTCCGGGAGCCAGTGAGTGAGGCGAACTGCTTTGGAAGGAAATGAAAGAGGTGTGCCCCAAGAGCTGACTAGGGGCACTCGTTGCATTCATAAGCCCAAAAGGGAAGGTACATACATACACTGGTCCTTAGCAGTAAAACGGATGGAGGAGCGCCGCGTTCCACGGGCGCTCCGTCTCCTCGCCGGAGGCGTCTCTCTTGCGCTTCTGCGGCTTCTGGGCGTCTATTAGATAGTAGGCGTTGTTTTGTAGCGCCTTGCTGATGATGAACGGGCCCTCCCATGGGGAGGACAGCTTGTGCTGGCCGGCGGTTCGCTGGATCCACCTGAGCACCAGGTCCCCCTTGCGAAAGGAGAGGGGACGGATCCGCTTGCTGTGGTAATGCCGGAGCTTCTGCTGGTAGATGGCCGTTCGGTTCAGCGCTAGCTCACGGGCCTCCTCGAGGAGGTCGACGCCGTCTTCTCTTGCCTCCTTTGCGTCCGTCTCCGTGTACAGGGTGACGTGAGGCGAGTCGAACTCGATGTCCGTGGGGATGACCGCCTCGGACCCGTACACGAGAAAGAAGGGCGTGAAGCCAGTTGACCGGTTAGGCATGGTTCTGAGGCTCCATAAGACCGCCGGGAGTTCTCCGATCCAGTAGCCAGCCGATCGGACGAGCGGTGCCACGAGCCGGGGCTTGATGCCGGCCAGGATTAAGCCGTTTGCCCTTTCGGCCTGGCCATTCGACTGCGGGTGGGCGATGGAGGCCAGGTCGAGCCGGATGCCTTGCTTGGCACAGAAACGCGCTAGCGCACCCTTGGCGAAATTGGTGCCGTTGTCGGTGATGATGCTGTGTGGGACGCCGTAGCGGACTATGATGTCTTTGATGAATCGGACGGCGGTGGGGCCGTCCAACTTCTTGATAGGTCTGGCCTCGATCCACTTGGTAAATTTGTCGACGGCTACCAGCAGGTGCGTCATGCCGCCTCGAGTGGTCTTGAATGGTCCCACCATGTCGAGCCCCCGTACGGCAAAGGGCCACGACAGTGGGATGGTCTTGAGCGCCGCAGCCGGCAGGTGGCTTTGCGCGTGGAAACGCTGGCACCCCTGACACTTGTCGACGAGCTGCGTCGCCTCCTCAAGGGCAGTCAGCCAGTAAAAGCCGTGGCGGAACACCTTGGCCACCAGGGTCCTTGAGGCGGCGTGATGCCCGCAATCGCCCTGGTGGATATCTCGGAGGATCTCTTGGCCCTTCTCGGACTCGACGCAGCGTTGGTACATGCCGGTTGTGCTGCGGTGGACCATTTCATGGTTGATGATGCTGTAGGCGGGAGCGCGGCGCTGGACATGCCGGGCTTTGTCTTCGTCGAGGGGGGGGGAGCTCGCCGTGCAAGAGGAAAGCCAAGATTGGCTGGGCGCACAACGGAGCCGAGACCGGGGCTGGCTCCGGCTCGGGCTGGAGAACCTGGGCAGCCAGAGCCCCTGGGTCCGTTCCCGGAGCCCCCGGGCCAGACTCGTTAGCCCCCGGGTCCGGCCGGTCGATAGCCATCATGACGGCTGCGGGCTCGGAGCCGACTGTCGCTAGAACGACAGCCGTCGGAGCTGGCGCGGCGGGCGTAGCCGGTGGAGCAGGTGGAGCAGGGGGAGCCGGTGGAGCAGGTGGAGCCCCTGGGACCGTCAAGGAGCCGGCGGGATCCGCGGGCACGAAGATGGACTCCGACTCGGCGGAAGGTTTGATCGAAGGCTTGCGCAGCTGCTCGAGGGAGACGCCAGCCGGGATGGCCTGGCGGGCGGAGCCGATTTTTGCCAAGGCGTCTGCCGCCTCGTTGTCCGCCCGGGGGACGTGATGGAACACGCATCCCTTGAAGGAGCCGGTAAGCTGCTGGACGAGGAAGCGATAGCTAGCCATGTTGGCGTCCCTGGCATCCCATTCGCCAGAGACCTGCTGCACCACGAGGTCGGAGTCGCCGAAGCACAAGATGCGCCGGATGCCAATCTCCTTTGTGAGCCGGAGGCCATGGACGAGCGCCTCGTACTCGGCCACGTTGTTGGAGGCGGCGAAGTGGATTTGGAGTGCGTACTTGAGTTGGTCTCCCTTCGAAGACGACAAGACGATGCCGGCTCCCAGGCCGGTCCGCATCTTCGAGCCGTCGAAGTGCATGCGCCAATGTGTAGAGTCCAGGGGAGGCGGCACGAATTGGGTCTCGGCCCAGTCGACGAGGAAGTCGGCCATCGCCTGTGACTTGATGGCGGTGCGCGGCTCGTACCGGATCTCGTAGTCGGCGAGGGCGATGGCCCATTTGGCGATCTAGCCGGTGGCGCCCCGGCCGCACATGATCTCGCCCAGCGGCGCCGTGCTCACGACGGTGATGGTATGTTCTTGGAAGTACTGCTTGATCTTCTGGGCGGCGAAGTATATGCCGTAGCACATCTTCTGGTAGTGGGGGTAGTTTTGCTTGGAGGTGGAGAGGACCTCACTGAGGTAGTAGACGGGGCGCTGGACTGGCAGCGCCCTGCCCTCCTCCGACCGCTCCACTACCAGGACGACGCTGATGATGCGCGTGGTCGCTGCGATGTATGCGAGCAGGGGCTCCTTCTCAGCCGGCGCGGCTAGGATGGGTGCGCTGGTGAGGACTCGTTTGAGGTCGCGGAACGCCTCGTCCGCCTTGTCGGTCCACTCGAACTTGGCCGGCTTCCTAGGGGAGTCGGTGCCCGGCTCGATAAGCGCCGTCTTCCTCATGAGCTGGTAGAGGGGCAGGGCCTTCTCTCCCAGCCGGCTGAAGAACTGGCTGAGCGAGGCGAGGCAGCCGGTGAACTTCTGGACGTCGCAGAACCAGGTCGGCTTGGGCATTCGCTCGATCGCCCTGATCTTCTCTGGGTTGGCTTCGATGCCACGAGCGGACACGGAGAAACCCAGGAGTTGGCCGGCTGGGACGCCGAAGACGGACTTCTCCGGGTTGAGCTTGACCTTGTATTCGCGCAGGTTGGCGAAGGTCTCCCGGAGGTCGTCCAGGAGGCTGAAATGCTTCTTGGTTTTGACCACGATGTCGTTAACATACACGTGGACATTCCTGCCGATCTGCGGCAGGAGGCACTTCTGCATGTTGTTGGGGAACGTTGCATGGGAAACAAAAAATTTCCTACGCACACACAAGATCTATCCATGGTGATGAGCATCTACG
Organism: Elymus sibiricus; assembly: GCA_039707655.1. Lineage (NCBI taxonomy): Eukaryota > Viridiplantae > Streptophyta > Magnoliopsida > Poales > Poaceae > Elymus > Elymus sibiricus. The sequence goes on along the minus strand of CM077667.1, from coordinate 441,196,100 downwards.
AGAGGGAGAGTGAATCTACATACCCTTGTAGATCGCTAAGCGGAAGCGTTAAGAAACGCGGTTGATGTAGTCGAACGTCTCCGTGATCCAAATCGCAAGTCGTCCCTCGATCCGATCACGAACTAGTGCCGAACGGACGGCACCTCCGCGTTCAACACACGTACGGCTTGATGACGCCTTCACCTCCTCGATCCAGCGAGCGATGGTGAAGTAGTAGATGAGTTCCGGCAGCACGACGGCGTGGTGATGGTGGTGAGGAACAATCTCTGCAGGGCTTCGCCAAGAACTACGGAGATTATGACGGGAGAACTAGAGGGTTAGGGTTGCCGACACACGGCTTGGGAAATCTTAATGTGTCCCGTGTGCTAGCCCTGCCCCTCTATTTATATGTTGAGCCTTGGGGTCTAAACTTGGAGTAAAAGCCTCCTCCAGGTCGGTTTTGCCCGCACAAGGTCGGTTTGGCCCGCAGGGAAAGAGTCCAACTCGGATCCCTGCAGTACCGCGCACAAGCGGTAGTACCGCTCACGAGCGGTAGTACCGCTTCACACAAGCGGTAGTACCGCTTGGGCGGTAGTACCGCTTCACACAAGCGGTAGTACCGCTTACGCGGTAGTACAGCCTTACCAGCGGTAGTACCGCTTAAGGCAGTAGCAAAACTTCCTTCTGCACTTTCCAATACCTCGTGGGTTTTACCACTTTGGCCCGTATAGAGTGTTGTTGCACCCGAACACTTCGGTAAACATCCGGAACTCCTTCCGGTGAATTCCGGAGATCAAAACACTATTATCACATATATCAATCTTTACCTCCGGACTCTTCCGGAGATCCTCGTCATGTCCGGGATCTTATCCGGGACTCCGAACAACCTTCGGTCACCAACACAATAACTCAACTATACTAATCGTCACCAAACGTTAAGTGTGTAGACCCTGCGGGTTCGAGAACTATGTAGACATGACCGAGACACCTCTACGACCAATAACCAATAGCGGGACCTGGATGCCCATATTGGCTCCTACATATTCTACGAAGATCTTTATCGGTCGAACCTCTATGTCAAGGATTCAGTTAATCCCGTATGCTGTTTCCTTTGTTCTTCGGTATGTTACTTCCCCGAGATTCGATCGTCGGTATCTCTATACCTAGTTCAATCTCGTTACCGGCAAGTCTCTTTACTCGTTCCGTAATACAAGATCTCGTGGCTAACACTTTAGTCACATTGCTTGCAAGGCTCATTGTGAAGTTGTATTACCGAGTGGGCCCTGAGATACCTCTCCGTCACACGGAGTAACAAATCCCAGTCTTGATCCATGCCAACCCAACAGACATCCTCGGAGATACCTGTAGAGCACCTTTATAGTCACCCAGTTACGTTGCGACGTTTGATACACACATGGTACTCCTCCGATGTCAGGGAGTTGCATGATCTCATGGTCAAAGGAACAGATACTTGACATGCAGAAAACAATAGCAATAAACTGACACGATCATATGCTACGTTCGTAGTTTGGGTCTTGTCCATCACATCATTCTCCTAATGATGTGATCCCGTTATCAAATGACATCTCATGTCAATGGCTAGGAAACCTTAACCATCTTTGATCAACGAGCTAGTCAACTAGAGGCTTACTAGGGACACAGTGTTGTCTATGTACCCACACATGTATTTGAGTTTCCAATCAATACAATTATAGCATGGATAATAAACGGTTATCATGAACAAGGAAATATAATAATAACCAATTTATTATTGCCTCTAGGGCATATTTCCAACAGTCTCCCACTTGCACTAGAGTCAATAATCTAGTTCACATCACTATGTGATTTACATTGTAATGAATCGAACACCCATGCAGTTCTGGTGTTGTTCATGTTTAGCCCTTGGAAGAGGTTTAGTCATCGGATCTGCAACATTCAGATCCGTGTGTACTTTGCAAATATTTATGTCGTCCTCCTTGATGTAATCGCGGATGGAATTGAAACGTCGCTTTATGTGTTAAGTGCACTAGGCACTACTCCAAGATCTGTCATGAACTCCTTCATCCAGACACCTTCCTTCGCCGCCTCTGAGGCAGCGATGTACTCCGCTTCGCATGTAGAATCAGCTACCACGCTTTGCTTGGAACTGCACCAGCTAACCGCACCCCCATTAAGAATAAATACGTATCCGGTTTGCGACTTAGAGTCATCCGGATCAGTGTCAAAGCTTGCATCGACATAACCCTTTACGACGAGCTCTTGATCACCTCCATAAACGAGAAACATGTCCATAGTCCTTTTCAGGTACTTCAGGATATTCTTGACCGCCGTCCAGTGTTCCATTCCTGGATCACTTTGAAACCTTCCGGCCATACTTATGGCAAGGCTGACATCGGGTCTTGTGCACAGCATTGCATACATGATAGAGCCTATGGCTGAAGCATAGGGGATGACACTCATCTTTTCTCTATCTTCTGCAGTCACTGGGCATTGAGTCTTACTCAACTTCACACCTTGCAATACAGGCAAGAACCCCTTCTTGGACTGATCCATTTTGAACTTCTTCAAAACTTTGTCAAGGTATGTGCTTTGTGAAAGTCCTATTAAGCGTCTCGATCTATCTCTATAGATCTTGATGCCTAATATGAAAGCAGCTTCTCCTAGGTCCTTCATTGAAAAACTCTTGTTCAAATATTCCTTCACGCTTTCCAACATTTCTATATTGTTTCCAATCAGTAATATGTCATCCACATATAATATTAGAAACGCTATAGAGCTCCCACTCACTTTCTTGTAAATACAAGCTTCTCCGTAAACTTGTATAAACTCGAACGCTTTGATCACCTTATCAAAGCGAAGATTCCAACTCCGAGATGCTTGCACCAGTCCATAAATGGATCGCTGGAGTTTGCAAACTTTGTCAGCATTCTCTGGATCGACAAAACCTTCTGGTTGCATCATATACAACTCTTCCTTAAGGAAACCGTTAAGGAACGCTGTTTTGACATCCATCTGCCAAATTTCATAATCGAAAAAGGCAGCTATTGCTAACATGATTCTGACGGACTTAAGCATCGCTACGGGTGAGAAGGTCTCATCGTAGTCAACTCCTTGAACTTGTGAAAAACCCTTTGCCACAAGTCGAGCTTTATAGACGGTGACATTACCGTCCGCGTCCGTCTTCCTCTTAAAGATCCATTTGTTCTGAATGGCCTTACGCCCTTCAGGTAATACTTCCAAAGTCCATACTTTGTTTTCATACATGGATCCCATCTCGGATTTCATGGCCTCTAACCACTTCTCGGAATCCGGGCCCATCATTGCTTCTCCATAGCTCGTAGGTTCATCGTTGTCTAACAACATGACCTCTAAGACAGGGTTGCCGTACCACTCAGGAGTAGTACGCGTCCTTGTCGACCTATGAGGTTTGATAGCAACTTGATCCAAAGCTTCATGATCATCATCATTAACTTCCTCTTCAGCTGATGTAGGCTCTACAGAAACATCTTTCTGCGCTGCGCTACTTTCAGGTTGAAGTAAAGGTTCAACAACCTCATCAAGTTCTATCTTCCTCCCACTCAATTCTTTCGAGAGAAACTCTTTCTCAAGAAACGTTCTGTTTTTAGCGACAAACACTTTGCCTTCGGATTTGAGGTAGAAGGTATAGCCAACTGTCTCTTTTGGGTATCCTATGAAGACGCATTTCTCCGCTTTAGGTTCCAGCTTTTCAGGCTGAAGCTTTTTGACATAAGCATCACATCCCCAAACTTTAAGAAACGACAGCTTTGGCTTCTTGCCAAACCAAAGTTCATATGGCGTCGTCTCAACGGATTTCGATGGTGCCCTATTTAAAGTGAATGAAGCTGTCTCTAATGCATAACCCCAAAACGATAGTGGCAAATCGGCAAGAGACATCATAGATCGCACCATATCCAATAAGGTTCGATTACGACATTCGGACACACCATTACGCTGTGGTGTTCCAGGCGGTGTCAGTTGTGAAACAATTCCACATTGTCTTAAGTGACTGCCAAACTCATAACTCAGATATTCTCCTCCTCGATCAGATCGTAGGAATTTAATCTTCTTGTTACAATGATTCTCAACTTCACTCTGAAATTGTTTGAACTTTTCAAATGTTTCAGACTTGTGTTTCATTAAGTAAATATACCCATATCTACTTAAGTCATCAGTGAAGGTGAGAAAGTAACGATAACCACCGCGCGCCTCAATGCTCATCGGACCGCACACATCAGTATGTATGATTTCCAATAAGTCACTTGCCCATTCCATTGTTCCAGAGAACGGTGTTTTAGTCATCTTGCCCATGAGGCATGGCTCACATGTGTCAAGTGATTCAAAATCAAGTGACTCTAAAAGTCCATCAGCATGGAGCTTCCTCATGCGTTTTACGCCAATATGACCTAAACGGCAATGCCACAAGAAAGTGGTATTATCATTATCAATTCTACATCTTTTGGCATCAATGTTATGAACATGTGTATCATTACTATCGAGATTTAATAAGAATAAACCCCTCACATCAGGTGCATGACCATAAAAGATATTACTCATATAAATAGAACAACCATTATTCTCTGATTTAAATGAGTAACCGTCTCGCAATAAACAAGATCCAGATATAATGTTCATGCTTAACGCAGGCACTAAATAACAATTATTCAGGTTCATCACTAATCCCGATGGTAATCGAAGAGCGAGCGTGCCGACGGCGATCACATCAACCTTGGAACCATTTCCCACGCGCATCGTCACTTCGTCCTTTGCCAGCCTCCGTCTATTCCGCAGTTCCTGTTTTGAGTTGCAAATATGAGCAACCGCACCGGTATCAAATACCCAGGCACTACAACGAGAGTTGGTAAGGTACACATCAATAACATGTATATCATATATACCTTGTTTGTTGTTGGCCGCCTTCTTGTCAGCCAAATACTTGGGGCAGTTCCGCTTCGAGTGTCCAGTTCCCTTGCAATGAAAGCACTCAGTTTCTGGTTTGGGTCCAGCCTTGGGTTTCTTCACGAGAGGAGCAACTGCTTTGCCGCTCTTCTTGGAGTTACCCTTCTTACCCTTGCCATTTTTCTTGAAACTAGTGGTTTTATTGACCATCAACACTTGATGCTCCTTCTGAATTTCAGACTCAGCGGCTTTCAGCATCGCAAACAGCTCGGCGACTGACTTGTTCATCCCGTGCATGTTATAGTTCAACACGAAGCTCTTGTAGCTAGGTGGCAATGATTGAAGAACTCTGTCAGTGATAGCCTCTGGCGGAAGGGGCATCCCCAATTCAGCCAGACGGGTGGAGTACCCAGACATTCTGAGTACGTGATCACTGATAGACCCGTTCTCCTCCATCTTGCAAGCATATAACTTATCGGAGATCTCATATCTCTCGATCCGGGCATTCTTCTGAAAGATAAACTACAACTCCTGGAACATCTCATATGCTCCATGACGTTCAAAACGCCTTTGAAGTCCCGGTTCTAAGCTATACAATATTGCACATTGAACTATTGAGTAATCTTCAGAACGAGCCTACCAGGCGTTCACAACGTCTAGAGACTCAACTGGAGCGGGTGGATCACCAAGCGGTGCATCAAGGACATAAGCCTTCTGGGAAGCCGTAAGGATAATCCTTAGATTACGGGCCCAGTCCACAAAGTTACTTCCATCATCTTTCAATTTAGCTTTCTCTAGGAATGCATTAAAATTCAGGGGTGCTACTGCGCGAGCCATGATCTACAACATAAATATAGCAAAGACAACTTAGACTATTGTTCTAGATAATGAGTTTAGTTAATCATATTACTTAAAAACTCCCACTCAAATTGACATCCCTCCGATCATTCGAGTGTAACATGATCCAAATCCACCAACTCAAATCCGATCATCACGTGAGTTGAGGTGGTTTCAATGGTGAACATCTTCATGTTGATCATATCTACTATATGACTCATGTTCGACCTTTCGGTCTCTTGTGTTCCGAGGCCATGTCTGTACATGCTAGGCTCGTCAAGTTTAACCCGAGTGTTCCGCACGTGCAACATGGCTTACACCCGTTGTATGTGAACGTAGAGTCTATCACACCCGATCATCACGGCGTGTCTCGAAACGACGAACTTTCGCAATGGTGCACACTCGGGGAGAACACAATTTTATCTTGAAATTTAAGTGAGGGATCACCTTATAATGCTACCGTCGTCCTAAGCAAAATAAGATGCATAAAAGGATTAACATCACATGCAAATCATAAGTGACATGATATGGCCATGAACTTGTGCTTTTGATCTCCATCTCCAAAGCACCGGCATGATCTCCATCGTCACCGGCATGACACCATGATCTCCATCATATTGATCTCCATCAACGTGTCGCCATGAGGTTGTCGCGCCGACTGTTGCTTCCACGACTATTGCTAACGTTTAGCGATAAAGTAAAGCATTACATAGCGCTTAATGATTGACACGCAGGTCATACAATAATTAAAGACAACTCTATGGCTCCTGCCAGTTGCCGTACTCATCGACATGCAAGTCGTGATATTCTATACAACACATGATCATCTCATACATCACATATATCTCATCATGTAATTGGCCATATCACATCACAACATACCCTGCAAAAACAAGTTAGACGTCCTCTAATTGTTCTTGCAAATTTTACGTGGCAGCTACGGGTTTGCAAGAACCGTTCTTACCTACGCAAAACCACAACGTGGTGTAGTGATTGCTTTTTGATCTTCTAAAAGAACCCTCTTCATTGAAATCGATTCAACTAAAGTGAGAGGGACAGACACCCGCTAGACATCTTTATGCAACGAAGTTACATGTCAATTGAAGGAACCTGTCTCGCATAAGCGTACGCGTAATGTCGGTCCGGGCCGCTTCATCTCACAATACCGCCGAATCAAGTATCAACTAGTAACGGCAAGCAATATGTATACACCCACGCCCACAACTCGTTTGTGTTCTACCCAAGATCTTATCTACGCATAGACCTAGCTCAGATGCCACTGTTGGGGAACGTTGCATGGGAAACAAAAAATTTCCTACGCACACACAAGATCTATCCATGGTGATGAGCATCTACGAGAGGGAGAGTGAATCTACATACCCTTGTAGATCGCTAAGCGGAAGCGTTAAGAAACGCGGTTGATGTAGTCGAACGTCTCCACGATCCAAATCGCAAGTCGTCCCTCGATCCGATCACGAACTAGTGCCGAACGGATGGCACCTCCGCGTTCAACACACGTACGGCTTGATGACGCCTTCACCTCCTCGATCCAGCGAGTGATGGTGAAGTAGTAGATGAGTTCCGGCAGCACGACGGCGTGGTGATGGTGGTGAGCAACAATCTCTGCAGGGCTTCGCCAAGCACTACGGAGATTATGACGGGAGAACTAGAGGGTTAGGGTTGCCGACACACGGCTTGGGAAATCTTAATGTGTCCCGTGTGCTAGCCCTGCCCCTCTATTTATATGTTGAGCCTTGGGGTCTAAACTTGGAATAAAAGCCTCCTCCAGGTCGGTTTTGCCCGCACAAGGTCGGTTTGGCCCGCAGGGAAAGAGTCCAACTCGGATCCCTGCAGTACCGCGCACAAGCGGTAGTACCGCTCACGAGCGGTAGTACCGCTTGAGCGGTAGTACCGCTTGAGCGGTAGTACCTCTTCACACAAGCGGTAGTCCCGCTTGGGCGGTAGTACCGCTTCACACAAGCGGTAGTCCCGCTTGGGCGGTAGTACTGTCTTACCAGCGGTAGTACCGCTTAAGGCAGTAGCAAAACTTCCTTCTGCACTTTCCAATACCTCGTGGGTTTTACCCCTTTGGCCCGTATAGAGTGTTGTTGCACCCGAACACTTCGGTAAACATCCGGAACTCCTTCCGGTGAATTCCGGAACCCTTCCGGAGATCAAAACACTATTATCACATATATCAATCTTTACCTCCGGACTCTTCCGGAGATCCTCGTCATGTCCGGGATCTTATCCGGGACTCCGAACAACCTTCGGTCACCAACACAATAACTCAACTATACTAATCGTCACCAAACGTTAAGTGTGTAGACCCTGCGGGTTCGAGAACTATGTAGACATGACCGAGACACCTCTACGGCCAATAACCAATAGCGGGACCTGGATGCCCATATTGGCTCCTACATATTCTACGAAGATCTTTATCGGTCGAACCTCTATGTCAAGGATTCAGTTAATCCCGTATGCTGTTCCCTTTGTTCTTCGGTATGTTACTTGCCCGAGATTCGATCGTCAGTATCTCTATACCTAGTTCAATCTCGTTACCGGCAAGTCTCTTTACTCGTTCCGTAATACAAGATCTCGTGGCTAACACTTTAGTCACATTGCTTGCAAGGCTCATTGTGATGTTGTATTACCGAGTGGGCCCTGAGATACCTCTCCGTCACACGGAGTAACAAATCCCAGTCTTGATCCATGCCAACCCAACAGACATCCTCGGAGATACCTGTAGAGCACCTTTATAGTCACCCAGTTACGTTGCGACGTTTGATACACACAAGGTACTCCTCCGATGTCAGGGAGTTGCATGATCTCATGGTCAAAGGAACAGATACTTGACATGCAGAAAACAATAGCAATAAACTGACACGATCATATGCTACGTTCGTAGTTTGGGTCTTGTCCATCACATCATTCTCCTAATGATGTGATCCCGTTATCAAATGACATCTCATGTCAATGGCTAGGAAACCTTAACCATCTTTGATCAACGAGCTAGTCAACTAGAGGCTTACTAGGGACACAGTGTTGTCTATGTACCCACACATGTATTTGAGTTTCCAATCAATACAATTATAGCATGGATAATAAACGGTTATCATGAACAAGGAAATATAATAATAACCAATTTATTATTGCCTCTAGGGCATATTTCCAACAGTCTCCCACTTGCACTAGAGTCAATAATCTAGTTCACATCACTATGTGATTTACATTGTAATGAATCGAACACCCATGCAGTTCTGGTGTTGTTCATGTTTAGCCCTTGGAAGAGGTTTAGTCATCGGATCTGCAACATTCAGATCCGTGTGTACTTTGCAAATATTTATGTCGTCCTCCTTGATGTAATCGCGGATGGAATTGAAACGTCGCTTTATGTGTTAAGTGCACTAGGCACTACTCCAAGATCTGTCATGAACTCCTTCATCCAGACACCTTCCTTCGCCGCCTCTGAGGCAGCGATGTACTCCGCTTCGCATGTAGAATCAGCTACCACGCTTTGCTTGGAACTGCACCAGCTAACCGCACCCCCATTAAGAATAAATACGTATCCGGTTTGCGACTTAGAGTCATCCGGATCAGTGTCAAAGCTTGCATCGACATAACCCTTTACGACGAGCTCTTGATCACCTCCATAAACGAGAAACATGTCCATAGTCCTTTTCAGGTACTTCAGGATATTCTTGACCGCCGTCCAGTGTTCCATTCCTGGATCACTTTGAAACCTTCCGGCCATACTTATGGCAAGGCTGACATCGGGTCTTGTGCACAGCATTGCATACATGATAGAGCCTATGGCTGAAGCATAGGGGATGACACTCATCTTTTCTCTATCTTCTGCAGTCACTGGGCATTGAGTCTTACTCAACTTCACACCTTGCAATACAGGCAAGAACCCCTTCTTGGACTGATCCATTTTGAACTTCTTCAAAACTTTGTCAAGGTATGTGCTTTGTGAAAGTCCTATTAAGCGTCTCGATCTATCTCTATAGATCTTGATGCCTAATATGAAAGCAGCTTCTCCTAGGTCCTTCATTGAAAAACTCTTGTTCAAATATTCCTTCACGCTTTCCAACATTTCTATATTGTTTCCAATCAGTAATATGTCATCCACATATAATATTAGAAACGCTATAGAGCTCCCACTCACTTTCTTGTAAATACAAGCTTCTCCGTAAACTTGTATAAACTCGAACGCTTTGATCACCTTATCAAAGCGAAGATTCCAACTCCGAGATGCTTGCACCAGTCCATAAATGGATCGCTGGAGTTTGCAAACTTTGTCAGCATTCTCTGGATCGACAAAACCTTCTGGTTGCATCATATACAACTCTTCCTTAAGGAAACCGTTAAGGAACGCTGTTTTGACATCCATCTGCCAAATTTCATAATCGAAAAAGGCAGCTATTGCTAACATGATTCTGACGGACTTAAGCATCGCTACGGGTGAGAAGGTCTCATCGTAGTCAACTCCTTGAACTTGTGAAAAACCCTTTGCCACAAGTCGAGCTTTATAGACGGTGACATTACCGTCCGCGTCCGTCTTCCTCTTAAAGATCCATTTGTTCTGAATGGCCTTACGCCCTTCAGGTAATACTTCCAAAGTCCATACTTTGTTTTCATACATGGATCCCATCTCGGATTTCATGGCCTCTAACCACTTCTCGGAATCCGGGCCCATCATTGCTTCTCCATAGCTCGTAGGTTCATCGTTGTCTAACAACATGACCTCTAAGACAGGGTTGCCGTACCACTCAGGAGTAGTACGCGTCCTTGTCGACCTATGAGGTTTGATAGCAACTTGATCCAAAGCTTCATGATCATCATCATTAACTTCCTCTTCAGCTGATGTAGGCTCTACAGAAACATCTTTCTGCGCTGCGCTACTTTCAGGTTGAAGTAAAGGTTCAACAACCTCATCAAGTTCTATCTTCCTCCCACTCAATTCTTTCGAGAGAAACTCTTTCTCAAGAAACGTTCTGTTTTTAGCGACAAACACTTTGCCTTCGGATTTGAGGTAGAAGGTATAGCCAACTGTCTCTTTTGGGTATCCTATGAAGACGCATTTCTCCGCTTTAGGTTCCAGCTTTTCAGGCTGAAGCTTTTTGACATAAGCATCACATCCCCAAACTTTAAGAAACGACAGCTTTGGCTTCTTGCCAAACCAAAGTTCATATGGCGTCGTCTCAACGGATTTCGATGGTGCCCTATTTAAAGTGAATGAAGCTGTCTCTAATGCATAACCCCAAAACGATAGTGGCAAATCGGCAAGAGACATCATAGATCGCACCATATCCAATAAGGTTCGATTACGACATTCGGACACACCATTACGCTGTGGTGTTCCAGGCGGTGTCAGTTGTGAAACAATTCCACATTGTCTTAAGTGACTGCCAAACTCATAACTCAGATATTCTCCTCCTCGATCAGATCGTAGGAATTTAATCTTCTTGTTACAATGATTCTCAACTTCACTCTGAAATTGTTTGAACTTTTCAAATGTTTCAGACTTGTGTTTCATTAAGTAAATATACCCATATCTACTTAAGTCATCAGTGAAGGTGAGAAAGTAACGATAACCACCGCGCGCCTCAATGCTCATCGGACCGCACACATCAGTATGTATGATTTCCAATAAGTCACTTGCCCATTCCATTGTTCCAGAGAACGGTGTTTTAGTCATCTTGCCCATGAGGCATGGCTCACATGTGTCAAGTGATTCAAAATCAAGTGACTCTAAAAGTCCATCAGCATGGAGCTTCCTCATGCGTTTTACGCCAATATGACCTAAACGGCAATGCCACAAGAAAGTGGTATTATCATTATCAATTCTACATCTTTTGGCATCAATGTTATGAACATGTGTATCATTACTATCGAGATTTAATAAGAATAAACCCCTCACATCAGGTGCATGACCATAAAAGATATTACTCATATAAATAGAACAACCATTATTCTCTGATTTAAATGAGTAACCGTCTCGCAATAAACAAGATCCAGATATAATGTTCATGCTTAACGCAGGCACTAAATAACAATTATTCAGGTTCATCACTAATCCCGATGGTAATCGAAGAGCGAGCGTGCCGACGGCGATCACATCAACCTTGGAACCATTTCCCACGCGCATCGTCACTTCGTCCTTTGCCAGCCTCCGTCTATTCCGCAGTTCCTGTTTTGAGTTGCAAATATGAGCAACCGCACCGGTATCAAATACCCAGGCACTACAACGAGAGTTGGTAAGGTACACATCAATAACATGTATATCATATATACCTTGTTTGTTGTTGGCCGCCTTCTTGTCAGCCAAATACTTGGGGCAGTTCCGCTTCGAGTGTCCAGTTCCCTTGCAATGAAAGCACTCAGTTTCTGGTTTGGGTCCAGCCTTGGGTTTCTTCACGAGAGGAGCAACTGCTTTGCCGCTCTTCTTGGAGTTACCCTTCTTACCCTTGCCATTTTTCTTGAAACTAGTGGTTTTATTGACCATCAACACTTGATGCTCCTTCTGAATTTCAGACTCAGCGGCTTTCAGCATCGCAAACAGCTCGGCGACTGACTTGTTCATCCCGTGCATGTTATAGTTCAACACGAAGCTCTTGTAGCTAGGTGGCAATGATTGAAGAACTCTGTCAGTGATAGCCTCTGGCGGAAGGGGCATCCCCAATTCAGCCAGACGGGTGGAGTACCCAGACATTCTGAGTACGTGTCCGGGATCTTATCCGGGACTCCGAACAACCTTCGGTCACCAACACAATAACTCAACTATACTAATCGTCACCAAACGTTAAGTGTGTAGACCCTGCGGGTTCGAGAACTATGTAGACATGACCGAGACACCTCTACGACCAATAACCAATAGCGGGACCTGGATGCCCATATTGGCTCCTACATATTCTACGAAGATCTTTATCGGTCGAACCTCTATGTCAAGGATTCAGTTAATCCCGTATGCTGTTTCCTTTGTTCTTCGGTATGTTACTTCCCCGAGATTCGATCGTCGGTATCTCTATACCTAGTTCAATCTCGTTACCGGCAAGTCTCTTTACTCGTTCCGTAATACAAGATCTCGTGGCTAACACTTTAGTCACATTGCTTGCAAGGCTCATTGTGAAGTTGTATTACCGAGTGGGCCCTGAGATACCTCTCCGTCACACGGAGTAACAAATCCCAGTCTTGATCCATGCCAACCCAACAGACATCCTCGGAGATACCTGTAGAGCACCTTTATAGTCACCCAGTTACGTTGCGACGTTTGATACACACATGGTACTCCTCCGATGTCAGGGAGTTGCATGATCTCATGGTCAAAGGAACAGATACTTGACATGCAGAAAACAATAGCAATAAACTGACACGATCATATGCTACGTTCGTAGTTTGGGTCTTGTCCATCACATCATTCTCCTAATGATGTGATCCCGTTATCAAATGACATCTCATGTCAATGGCTAGGAAACCTTAACCATCTTTGATCAACGAGCTAGTCAACTAGAGGCTTACTAGGGACACAGTGTTGTCTATGTACCCACACATGTATTTGAGTTTCCAATCAATACAATTATAGCATGGATAATAAACGATTATCATGAACAAGGAAATATAATAATAACCAATTTATTATTGCCTCTAGGGCATATTTCCAACACATGTAGCGCTGGAAGGTTGCGCCTGCATTCTTCAAGCCGAAGGACATGGTGATGTAGCAGTAGGCCACGAAAGGGGTGATGAAGGAAGTCTTCAGCCGATCGGCCAGGTCCAGCTTGATCTGGTGGTAGCCGGAGTAGGCGTCTAGGAAGGACAGCAGATCGCAGCCGGCCGTGGAGTCAATGACTTGATCAATCCGTGGCAGGGCGAACGGGTCCTTGGGACATGCCTTGTTCGGGCTCGTGTAGTCTATACACATGCGCCAAGTCTTGTTTTTCTTCAGCACTAGGACTGGGTTGGCCAGCCAGTCCGGGTGGAATACTTCCATGATGAAGCCGGCTGCGAGCAGCCGGGCTATCTCTTCTCCTATAGTGTGCCGCTTCTCCTCGGAGAAACGGCGTAGGGGTTGTTTGACCGGCTTCGCATCCGGCCGGACATGAAGTTTGTGCTCGGCGTACTTCCTCGGAACACCCGGCATGTCTTTGGGAGACCACGCAAAGATGTCCCGATTCTCACGGAGGAAGTCGACGAGCTCGCCTTCCTATTTGTTGCTGAGGTTGGCGCCGATGGTGACGCACTGCTTGGGTTAGCCGGGTCGAGCGGCACTTGCTTGGTGTCCTTGGACGGCTGGAAAGATGCCTCGCCGGCCGTCTGGAACGGGGGAGCCGGCATTGCCGGCTGCTCGGCGGCCTGAGCCACGAGCTGGTCGAGTTGCCGCCTCTCCTCCGCGATCACCAGAGCCTAAGCCAACCGGCTGCCGTCGCGCGCGCACTCGATCGACTTTTTGTAGTCGCCGGTGACGGTGATGATGCCCTTGAGGCCCGGCATCTTGAGCTTGAGGTAGGCGTAATGAGGAACCACCATGAACTTGACGAGCGCCGGTCGCCCCAGCAGCGCATGGTAGGGACTGCTGAGGTCCACCACCTCGAACTATACTGGCTCGTGGCGGAAGTGTTGCTTGTCGCCGAAGAGGACGTCGAGCCGGATCTTGCCGATGGGGGAGCAGGACCGCCCCGGCAAGATGCCGTGGAAGACCGTCCGACTCGGCTGTAGGTCTGTCTCCTTGAGCCCCAGTTTGAGCATCGTGTCGTGGTAGAGAATGTTGATGCTGCTACCACCGTCGATCAACACCCGCGAGAAGCAGCAGGTGCGCCTCTCGGAGACGATGGTGGGATCGAGGACGAGGGCATAGCTGCCTGGGTTCGGCATCACAGCCGGATGATCGGCCCGGCTCTAGGTGACCGGCTTCTTGGACTAGTGCATATACTGGGGAACCGAGGGCACGGTGGCGTTCACCTCCTGCCGGAGCCGGCGTTGTGCATGCTTGTTCGTCTCCTCGCTAGTGAAGACGACGTAGGCCCCGTCTTGGTCAGGGAACTGGTCGTGAAGGCGATCGTCGCGCGGGGCCGGAGCCGGTGCCGGGGCCGATGCCGGCGCCGGTGCTTGGGGCGGCAGTGGCGGAGGGACCGGAAGGCCCTCGCCGCGAGCCAGCCGCTGCGAGAAGCTGCACTGCCGGAGCGTGTCCGTAGCCGGCTTGGCACCAGAGTGCATATTGCAGGGTGCGTCGAGCATCTGCTCGAAAGTAAGCTTGGGTTGCCAGGCGGCCATACCGGTGCGCTGGCGCTGGCTGGGAGCCTGGGCAGCCGGTTGCTCCTCTTCGACGGTGGCGACCTGCCGGCTCCCATAGCGGGGATCCGGCTGGTCGGTTTTGCGCTTGTTGTTCTGCGGCTGCCGGCTGTCGGTAGCCGGCCGTGGTGCGGTAGACGGCGGGGTCGGTTTGGCGGGCGTGGTGGCCTTGACCCGCATCGCGGAGTTGGCCGTGGCGTACTTGTCCGCCTTGGCCATTAGATCCGCCAGGGTCACCGGCTCGGAGCACAGGACCTTGTGCTTGTGGTGGGTGTCGTCACGGTAGCCCTCGATGAAGTACTGGATGGCCTGCACCTGTGCACCCCCTCGCAGGAGTTGTGAAGCTCGGTCCACCGGGTGAGGTAGTCGTGGAGGGGCTCTTCCGGCCCCTGGACACACATGGCCAGCTCGCGGGGTCGGCCGGGCCGCTTGTAGGTGCCGGTGAAGTTGCGGACGAACGCCTCTTCGAAGTCCGTCCAGGTGTTGATGCTGCCGGCCGACAGGCTGTTAAGCCAGGTCCGGGCCGAGCCGATCAGCATGAGGGGGGCGTAGCGTACGGCTACGCACTTGTTTCCCCTGGCGATGCCGACTGCGGTGGTGTAGTCGATCAGCCAGTCCTCCGGCTTGGCGGTGCCGTTGTACTTCGGGGTGTCGCGAGGGAGAGTGAAGCCGGTCAGGAACGGCTCGTTGTGGATTCGGGGGCCGAAACACGCCGGGCCGATCGAGCCCTCCTCGTCGAGGAGGGCCGACTACGCTAGCTGGTCGAGGCAGGTCCGGGCGTCGTTCTCGCTCTGGGGGACGCGCAGGCCAAGGCGAGCCGCGAGCTCGGGGCGAACCGTCGGGGCAGGCGAATGCGCGTGCTCCCGCCGCGGCGGCGGGGTGTGGGCGCGCGGGCGTCGGCCTTCCTCTTCCGGCCCGTTGGTGCGCCGGCTGGTAACAGCAGGCGGCTCGTTCGCGTGCTGAGAGCTTGTGCCGCAAGAGCCTCCGCCACGCCGGGCGGAGCCGCGGGGGGAAGAGGCATGTTGGACCGGCAGTTGGCGCGCCGTCGCCTCCGGGAGGCCGGACCTCGGAGCCGAGGTTGATGTGGTCGAGCCGGGCCTGCTGCGCGTTGGCGGTGTTCATGAGGTCCTGGATGTGCTGGTCCTGCTGGGCGCGCTCCTCGCCCTCCAAGCCGGCCAGGTCGGCGTAAGCCACTTGGGCGGCCCTCATGTTGGTCGCCGGCGTATCGTAGGTGGGCAGCCTGCCACCGAGGATTTCCGCGACCACGCGGCCGCGGCCGCGGACGTCGTTCCGCCGACTGGGCTCGTTGCCAGCCGGGGTGAGGCCGTAGGCGGAGTTGTACTCGCGCTGCGCGGACTCCATCCGACGGTTGGCAGTAGCGAGGGAAGTAGCCCCCGCGAGCAGTTGCTGGCGCATCGCCTCCAGCTCGCCCATGGCCGTAGATGGGTTGGTTGTCGATGCGATGGGAGTGCTCAGGCCCCGAAGGGCGGAGCCGATGGGGTCGGAGACGCCAGCGCCAGCGGCAGCAACGGACGCCAGCGCGTCTGCCCTGGCGCGATCGGAAGACGTGGAGGAGCCGGTGGTCAATACCTCCACGACGACGTGGAAATCATGCGCATCATCTGCAGCGGTTCCGCCCGCGCACGGGGGCGGGTCGCAGCAGTCGAGCACTACGCTGGGATACTCGTCCTGTGCCGGCCCGTCGTCGAGACGCAGCCCGGCAAAGAGCATGCAGAGGCCGCTGATGTCGAGCAGGGTATCAACGCAGTTCCGCCCGGGGGAGGAGACGGCGGCTCCGCCCGCGAGGCAGGTGGAACCACCGCCAGGAGCCGCGGGAGCTTCCGCGAGGGCGGACCCCACGGGCATGCTGATCTGCCCGGACGTGAGACGCCCGGCGGAGTTGGCGAGGGTTCTTGCCCGAAGTATGACTCCGGCCGGCGCCGCGTTCGGCCCCAAGGTGGGCACCAACTGTCGTCGTTTTCTCACGACAGATGCCATGGGGAGGCTTATCGAGAGTGGTTGGGGCCGATGGACGCCGGTGGACCCCGGGAGCGGGATCGGGGACAAACGGTGCGGGACACGCGATGTACCCAGGTTCGGGGCCCTCCGTGGGAGGTAATACCCCTAGTCCTGCGAGTCTGGTTGATGAACCAAAGGGAGCTACAATGGTGCTCCTTGAGCTGTATGGGTAGAGGAGGAAGAATGAGCTAGCTTGCCTTCTCTACCTCTATACGTGGGTGTGTGTGTGTGCGAGTGCTGGGGAAAGTGATCGCCCCCGTGCATGGGGGAGCTCCGGGGGGTTTTATAGGCCAACCCCCCGGATTACAGTATGGGTAGGAGGCGCCGGAGGGCCCCAGCTGGTGGTCTCCCCAGCCGGCCTTGGGGCCCCCGGTTGAGAGGTCTTGTCGCTGGTAGGGCCCGCCGGCTGCGGGGTCCCGTCGGGAGCCGGAGGGGGCCCGCCTGGTGGGCCCTGGTGCCCGTCACACCGCGGCACGGGTCGTCCTTCGGGGCGTCGTCTTGCGGTGGCCGGCCGCGGTCAGCGGTACGGCCGGCCGCGCTGTAGCCACGCCGGGGCAGGTAATGGAGTGGTTGAGGGCGTGCCGGCACAGTGCCGTATGCCCGGTTGTGGTCGTCCGGAGTCAGAGGCACTGTCGCTTCCACTGTGGCCATGCGGGCGCTGACCCCCGACACGACGGGGGCCTCTGTAGCCACGCGTGCTCTGACCGCGGTACTTGCAGCACCGCCAGCTAGGGGGCCAGGTGTCTCCTCCCCTAGCCGGCTGGTTGGCGCAACCGGCTGCGCGGAGCCGGACTGCAGGGGGAGGCGGCTCGTCCTGCAGTCGTTTCGAAAAGTTGGAGTAAAGGCCCGGCTGAGGCTACCCCGGGGTTATCCCCCCGTCAACAACCTTCTGCCTCTTGGCCATGATTCATGTGAGGGATTCCGACATGCGCTTTAAGCTAACCACCGTTTATGGCCCCACCGATGGCTCGCTCAAAGACGGGTTCTTTGCCGAGCTCATTTCCCAGAAGCCACCTGCTGGGGTGGCCTGGCTCACCTCCAGGGATTTTAACCAGATATTTCGGGCTAGGGATAAAAACAAGAGGAACGTCAACTGCAGCCGAATTAACCGGTTCCGTGCATGTCTCAATTCTTGCGAGCTCAGAGAAATCCATCTGCAAAATAGGAGGTTTACCTGGAGTAACGAGAGGTCGAACCCAACCCTATGCAAGCTTGACTCTTTCTTTTGCAATTCGGAGTGGGACACGACCTTTAACGACCACATGCTCCATGCACTTTCTTCGTCCCTCTCAGACCATTGCCTGCTTCTACTTGCTGATGATAAGGGGCCTAGGAGGCCTAGGACCTTCAAATGCCAGAACTTTTGGGTTTCTATGCCCGGCTTCAATGAGGTGGTCCAAAAGGCCTGGGCGGAGCCAGTTCCTCACACCGAACCTTATATCATCCTCTTCCACAAGCTCAAGAAAACGGCGACACGTCTCACGGAGTGGAGCAGGAGCCTCTTCTCTAGGACTAAGCTCCACCTTCATGCCGTACTTCATAAAATCCACCTACTCACTCTATGCGGATGACGCGGCGGTGTTTGTTGCTCCGGTCAAAAGGGATGTGGACAACCTAGCCGCTATCTTACGAGGTTTTGGTGATGTCACCGGGCTGTGCACTAACTTCCAGAAAAGCTCTATGGTTCCCATTCGCTGCGGTAATCTTGACTTGGGACGCATCACTCAGGGGCTGCCAGCTATTAGGACTTCATTTCCTATGCGTTATTTGGGGCTACCACTTTCTGTGTGGAAGCTAAAGCTCCTTGACCTGCAATTTCTGGTGGATAAAGTGGCAAGCAGATTGACAACATATGACGGCCAAAGCATCACCACCATTGGCCGCGCAGCGCTGGTCAAGTCGGTCCTCGCTTCCCAAGTGGTCTACTTCATCACGCCATTGGTAATCCAAACCTCCATCCTCCAAAGTATTGACAAGCTCGAAAGGGCCTTCCTATGGTCTCAATCGGATAAGACTACCGGTGCAAAATGCAAGGTCAACTGGGACATTGTCAGCCGGCCGCTCACCTATGGTGGGTTGGGGATCCTCAACACCAACAAGTTTGCCCGGGCCTTGCGTTTGAGGTGGCCGTGGTATGAGTGGAAGGAGCCCACGAAGTTGTGGGTCGGGCGTGGAAACCCGTGTGATGACGAAGACCTCAAATTTTTCTATGCTTGCACCACCATCACGATTGGGAATGGTGCAAAGACGCCATTTTGGGACTCCCCCTGGCTTCTCGGACACAAGCCTAAAGACATTGCTCCACTCATCTACGAGGCATCCGTGCGAAAGAATTGGAAAGTGCGGGAGGCCCTTAAGGAAAACGCATGGATCCTCAAAACCAGATCGCCCGCTATGGTCACCGCCGAGCATGTTGCACAATTCTTCACCCTCTGGATGCTCCTGCATGAGGTGCATCTCGATGATTTTGCTGAGGATAACATCCTTTGGAAGCACACGGACTCGGGCCTTTACTCCACGACCTCTGCCTATAATGCGCAGTTTCTGGGGCTGGTTCTCTCACCCATGGACCAAATTGTCTGGAAGGCTTGGGCTCCACCGAAGGTCAAGTTCTTTTCTTGGCTCGCGCTTCAGGACAGGATATGGACGGCCGACAGACTGGAGAGGCGGGGCTGGCCGAATTGCGGCCTTTGCCACCTATGCAGGGGTGTTCAGGAATGTGGTGCTCATCTTTTCTTTCGGTGCCTCTTCACTCTCAGGCTCTGGAGACTGGTCATTCACAAATTTCGCATCCACGACATGGACACATCTTCATGGCACTTGTTCGACTCCATGGAGGCGTGGTGGGCTAGCACGAGCGCCAGGGGCTCCGCTGACCGAAAAGCTAAGGCCTCGATCACCATGCTTGTGTCGTGGGTCATTTGGAACGAGCGTAATGCACGAGTATTTCGCCACAAGAGCGCGCCTCCACAAATCTTGCTTAACTCAATCGTCGACAAAGCAAACCTTTTGTGACGCCCCCGATTTCGACCGTACGCTAAACATACACGCAATGCGTACGACCAAGATCAGGGACTCACTGATTGATATCACAACACAACACTAGACACAAATTAAAGTCATACAACTTCATATTACAAGCCAGGGGCCTCGAGGGCTCGAATACAAAGCTCGACAAGCACGAGTCAGTGGAAGCAAATAATATCTGAGTATAGACATAAGTTAAACAAGTTTTTCCTTAAGAAGGCTAGCACAAACATAAGCAGCGGATCGAAAGAGGCGAGGCCTCCTGCCTGGGAACCTCCTAACTACTCCTGAACATCGGCACTCTCCACGTAGTAGTAGGCTCCAGCGGTGGTGTAGTAGTCGTCTCCGGCGTACTCCATCTCCTGGGCTCCATCGTCTGAACGCAGAATCGTATCGAGGGGGAAAGAGAAAGCAAAGCAGCGGTGAGTACTCATCCAAAGTACTCGCAAGACTGACATCAGAGCTATGCTAAGTATGCATCAGTATCAAGGAATGGGGGTATATCTGGGCTGACTGCAGAAAGCAAGAATAGGGGAAAGGCCTAGTCCTATCGAAGACTAGCATCTTCAGCATCTTGCAGCATTAGAAGAGAGTAGACTGGTATCTCATATATAGTCATATTATTGTAGCAAATTTTATTAAGTAACCACGCCCAGAGATTCTTCCTCGACTCCCTGCGAGAAAGCAATCTCGGAGCCAACATTCATCACAACTTAGAGTCACAATTTTAGTTGTAGTAGATCAAGGTACAACTCCAAGTCGTCCTGTTACCGTGGACACAACTATTCGAATAGATAAATTCTTCCCTGCAGGGGTGCACCGCATTTCCAACACGCTTGATCACCTCCGGCGGGACACACTTTTCTGGGTAATGCCCGGCCTCGGGATATCAACACGTCGTCGCCCCACCTAGGCTCAACAGAGAGGCCAGCCCGCCGGTCTAAATCCTAAGCGCGCAGGGGTCATGGGCCAATCGCCCTTTGCACTCCTGCACGATGCGAAGGCGGCCGAGGTCAGTCCTAGCACCCCTTATAACAAGCGCAGTGCCGTTGCGGACCACTCGGGCGCGCGCCGCTCCATTGCTGACGTCCGAAGAGCTTCGGCTGATACAACGACGCTGAGTACCCATAACTTCTCCCACGTGATGGTTTGGTGCGCAATAAGGTCAACGACCAACTCAGATCAAATACCCAACCCGTTAGCATTTTATTAATGCGGGGCAAGCGCGACCCATGAAGTGCGGTCCCGTCACCCCGTCTCGAGGATGTGTGGCAAGGGCCTCTCCTGGCCGTCCACGCCTCATCATCATCAAACCGTGGGTACCCCTCAGGGCCGACCCATCACCAACATGTTTCTGTAACCAGGTCATAGTAACTGTGTGTATAAAACATCAAGACGGAACCTGAGGAATCACCCTCAAAGGGTCCCGCTCGATGAAACCGTCAAGGTGGACTTAGAGGAATCACCCTCGAGGGTCCCACACTTGAGGGGTTGAACGACAGAGTCATCGTCGGGAGTGGTGAAGGAGGAATCACCCTCGATAACCACGACCGACTAGCTGCACTACAGAGTTAGCATCATGAGTACTTCACGAGGTGTCACCCTCGGTACTCGATAGTAGCTCTGCAGAGTCGTACAACTAAGGGGTGTGCGGTGATGTGAGGGGGCCTGGCTCGTCGGTCGGTTGACCGAGTCTTCGAGTCGTCGATGAAGAAGCAGGGGCAACTGGAACTAAGGGGGTCACAGGGGATTCATTGATCAACCTATACTAAGCAGTTGATATGATTGCAGGTATAGTAGCAGTTTATCAAAAGCAGGCTATGCATCAGAATAGGAGCTAACTAATACAGTAGCAAAATCTAATGCAAGAATAAGGGGGAAAGGAATGGGCGATATCGGAATGATCAAGGGGGGTTGCTTGCCTTGCTGCTCTGTGGCAAAAGGCTGATCGTCAGGCGAGTAGTCGTACCCGGCAGCACCGTCAGTCTCGGGGTCTACCGGTAAGAAGAGGGGGGAGAAACAATAAATATAAAGCAGACAAATGCATCACGATGCATGGCATGGCAATATGCAGAGCTAGGCATGTACTAACGCAGTATTATACGTCGCAGACGGGTCGGAAGAATATCTGACGATATTTCCCGGGTCTCTGGCTATTACCGGACAGATGATCCTAATGCTAAATGTCCATGTTCATCATGCTAGGAGCATGTGACGGATGAACGGACAGCGTATTCGGATTCGTGGGATTTTTCTGATCAACTTTCATGTATAAATTATTTTCATCCGAGTTACGGATTATTTTATATTAATTTTTAAAATTTTATTAATATTCTGAAATAAACAGATTTAATTTAATTCTGAAAATTCATTTATTGCATCAGCATGACCTCATGCTGGCGTCAGCAGTCAACCAAGCTGTCTCAGGTCAAACCTGACAGCTGGGCCCCAACTGTCATAGGCAGTGGGCTAACCAGGGTTTTAATTTAAACTAAACAGGTTAGTTAAAGGGGTGGGCCCCATCTGTCAGTGCCTAATTAGGTTAAACTAATTAACAGAATTAATTAAACTAACTTAATTAGTTAAAAAGGGGGCTGGGCCCTCATGTCATACACAGGGGGGGTCGGGCCCCACCTGTCATTGACTGGCCGAGCCCAGTCAGCACGGTTGACCTGGTCAACAGGTCAACCAGGGACTCGGGGCCCGCAGGCCAGTGACCCTGCGGGTGGCCCCGGTCCAGCCACGGCGGCGGCGGCCGGCGTCCGTCGCCGGAGCAACTCCGGCGAGCGCCAGGGACGGCGGTGGGGGTCGGAAATGGTGCTCCGGCCACCATTTCGCGCGCCGCGACTACCTACGAGCAGCTGGTGCTCGCGCACGTCGATCTGGGCCATCAGCGGCACCGGGGGTGGTCGGTAGAGGCGCCGACGACGAGCCGTGGCGGCGGCTGCGTTCGGGCCAGCACGGGCGCGTGCATACAACGATCAAAAGGGACAATACTACCGCGGGACGGGCTCTACGCGTGTGCAGGAGGCGAATGGACTCGGTCGCATGACCAAATGGTCACTGGACGGCCGCCGGCGACGAGCGCAAGCGGCGGCGAGCTTCGGCACCGGTGCGATCCTACGCGGCGGGCTCGAATCCGACGGGGGAAGGGGAGGGAAAGGAATGGGGCCTCACAGCGGTCCTGCAGGTGAGCTTAGCGGGCTCGGGGGAGGCTTGGGGTAGCCGGAATCGTCGCCGGAGCGCGTCGGCGCTCCGAGGAAGAAGGCGGCTCGGGGGCGGCGATGCAGGGGTTCCGGTCTTGCTCCTGTGGGCGGGGTCGAAGCAGCGGACGACGGTGGAGCTGGGGGACACGACGGCCAGGCAGATGGGGCTCGGTGGCCGTGGCTAGCCGGCGGCCATGGCAACGGCGGCGCTCGGATGCGGGTGAGGGAGGAGAGCGGCGGCGCGAGGAGAGAGCGAGGGGGGATCTAGGGGCTAGGGTTTGCCAGAGGGGCGCGGGGGCGGCCTTATACCCACCGGGCCATCGCCGGCGAGCTGGTCCGGCGGGGACGCGCCCGGTCGCGTGCGCGCCTCGGTCGCCACCTCCTGTAGCGAGGTTGGGGACGACCGAGGGGGCCGCTGGGCCGGCCTGGGCCTGCCACTGTGGCCTAAGGCCCAGGGCAGGGGGGCCTTTTCTTTTTATTTCTTTTCTGTTTTGTTTTCTGTTTTTATTTTCAGTCTCATTTATTTTCTTGCTATAATTCCTTTCAGCAAAAATGTGCGACATGGTCCAATAAGTATATATTGCAATATTCTACATGGTCACATACACTTTGGGCATTTTTGGAAAATGTTTGATTTATCCAAATGATTTTAAGAGCACTTTAAAATGCAAAATGGTGCTGTTATTGAAGGTGGGGTCCACACCAGGTTGAGGGTGATGTTGTTTTCCTCAACAACAATTGTTTTATGATTTATCACAAGGGTGCAACATTTTTCCTTTGCTGTTTGCCAGCTTATTTTATCACCATAAAATTCAATGCCCTTTTTAGTGGAATTTGAAATGAGATATGAATTTTCAACTTGATCATATCTTGTTTAGCAAAATGATTAGGCACTGATCATGGTCACCACTGTGCTTAATTACAATGATCACTGTAGCCAAAATCCAGGGTGTCACACCTTTGGATCATAGCCGGGGCAAAAAAGCTAGGGTCTTTTTTATTGCGAGAATAATTGGCATGCCGTGACATGTGTGTTGTAACAAACTCTCTTCTACCTTATTTAATATATGAGGCAAATCTTTTGCCTCCGTTTCAAAAAAAAAACACATTACACTCATATAGTGATATAGAGTAATTTTGGCATTACTATTTGGCCATTCCTGAACCGCCACTTTCATAGTTGATCTGGAGAAAGTAACTAATCCTGAGTTTAATTAAAAATGAATTAAGGCAATCCATTTCATCTCCCTCGAAACAACAAAATTAGGTTCACCGTGTTGAAATACTTTTGTGTGAGTAGCTAGCAGCCACATAACAAGTAGCATCATGAACTATCTTTACCTAATCTTTATCTTTACCTAATAATAAAGCACGGAGTGCTTTTTCTCGCTCACCGTCATAATACGCTTCTTTCCACGAATTTACGATTTTCTTGTTTTTTTTGTCCTTACTATATATTTTTTATTCGAGGTGGTACTAATATATATATATATATACTGCCCGTACGTCAAAAGCACCTGGGCCTGCAAGCTGTCCGGTGGCCCAGCTTCAGTGCAACGCGGGGAGGACAAAAAGGACCTGGGCCTGCAAGCTGTCCATTGGCCCAGCTTCAGTGCAACGTGGGAATGAAAAAATTACACGCTTGCAAGAGGAATTGAACTCGCAACTTTCCAGCCTTTACGTTTGACGCCAGCCAACTGAACTAGGTCGACCGATGTGGATTAGCTATGGTTTTTTTTTCTTATCAAATAGTACCACCTCGCCCTTTTATAAGGATAACCATCAATTTATATACATGTTCAAGTTAGTTGTCATCAATCTCTACTGCTAAAGGGGGAGTTGGTAGCTTTTTTTCTTGGGTTTTTTCTGTCTCCCCTCCCACCTTCGTTTGGTTTTTTTTCGTCCGGTTTTCTATTAGCCCACTCATCGAACCCCTCGATCTCCTCCCACCACAGAATATGACCACATCTGGTTTAATTTGGCAAGTGATGATTCTATCATTTGGCAAGTGATGATTCTATCAATCCCGTAAATCTCGCTACTTTCCTCCGAAACCTCATCCTCTCAGATTGTCCTCGTCCCTCCCCCAAGATTGCTTCGTCTATGCCTATTTGATCTATCTTCCTCAGGTGGTCCTTCTCATGGCTGTCGAGTCCTGTACGAGGCAGGCACGCCAGCTGTCAACGCATGCTTGGCAGGGTAGCGAGCCGAGGAGAACGCGTTGGTGCACCAACGGCCGGCGGCAGTCGCGTACCTCCGCGGCTCTTCGTCGCGCACCCATCATGGGAGCGCCAGATCACCTCCCTACTCTTCACCATGGCGCATGCGGCACTGCCGCGTCGAATCTCTCCTGCGACTGCCAAACCCTATTCTCTGCGCATCTCCTGTGTCGTCTAGGCGGATCTAGCGGCGGCGGCCAGGGCGGAGATGACGGGCATAGGATGACGGTGGAGGCTACACGTGAGGTACGCATTTCCCCTCTCTACATGGGCATGCGCCATGTCTCTCCTCTCGGTATATCTCTTGGAACGGTGTGCGGCGGCGTCGATGCAAGGTCGCGGCTGGTCGATCGAGGTATCGAGGGACTGCTGCGGCGGCGGACTGACGGGTCGCGGGGGAGGCAGACTGCCGGCTGCCTAAGGTCGCCCATACCCTGCTGCGTGTCGTCGGCCATTGTTCCTGCCTTCTTGGTGAGGTCCAAGGCGACAACCCAGCTATCCAGGTACAGCGGGACAAGGTCCAAGTTCATAAAGGTGCATGTTAGTACAATTGTTTTGTCTATTGAACCGTGCGCAATGAACATGATATATATACCTCGGGATTTATATAGACTGATCAAATGATCAACTTTTTTGTGACAAGTCGGTATGCAAACCAGGCATCAAGGTGTACATTCTACGCCTTAGTCTTTGGACAACTAAAAGCTGATGGATACTCACGTTTTATATCATTGTGCTTGCTAACGACAACAAGTTTTATATCGTTGTGCTTTTATTTCGTGGCAGTAGTTTGGACTTTTCTTTGAGTATATGTTTTAGTTGCGTAAAAGGTAAAATGAATGATGATTTGGTTCCATGCAGGACCATGGAAGGAACACCAAGCAAATTATAACTCTTTACTTGATGGTTTAGGATCGAGCAGGAAGGTACACGTCCATCGTATGATTTTCAAATATGCATCATACTATTACTACGTAAAAGTAACTCAGTTGTGCAGATGGTGTCATCAAGTAATGGTCAGTAATTCATACTTCTACTTCTTCACCTTTCCATTAATTATCAACTTTTCTAATCATTTGTGATCATCAAATTACAGGATTTTCTTCATTCGTTGAGGTATAAGTGTGTTAATATCACAATACCTTAATCAGATTTCCGAGGTCTTGATAATACTAACAATTAGTTTATCACCAAATATGTTGAACCACATTTAAATCATATTTGTTTGTCCAGATGACACCACATTTAAAGTTTTACCATTATTCTTTATGCACTGATATTATATATGCCTTGTTTAAAATGTGCTTGCATCATTGCTCTCTCATCATCACGTGGTTCATCTGCGATTTAGCAGGGCCAAGATAAGGGAGGAGAGGCATGTGTGTGAGCAGTTGGGAACAATGCAGGTGCCTCACTGACATTTCAGTCCCCAATAATGGATTACTGGATGCTGGTCAGATTACCCAGGTTTGGTTTGTTTTCTTGGTGAGTTCGTTGTTTTATATATTTGATGTGCATGTTTGATGATGTTTCAGCGTTCACAGATTAGTGCACTACTGTTAGTTGCATAAAAGAGGAAGAATATAAGTATAGTTCCAGATTTTATTAAGTACAGTCATGTTTAATTTGATTGCATGTTTGGTTAACATTTTGGTAGTGTCGTTTCTTCACAGCTTGTGCAGTACCAGCCAATGCTCTTATTTATATACTAAAGTGCCTCACAGTTGTGCTAGATAGTACGAGACTTAGATGTTTATGTTTCATAAATGAATTTTACTTTTGTATACAAATCGCTGGGTAGATTTGTCCTTACCTCATTCCACGGTTTGAAATGCTACAGTTGCAATGTTCTCCACAAGATCCTTTTTCAGGAGGTCAAGGAGGTACTGGAAAATATCTGCGTCAAACAGCTGGTGAGACATGTTATATATGTATGGAAGGTGCTCCATCAAGACATATGTACGAGGCAAAAACAAAGATAGTTCGCTCAAGAACTATTTCAGTCTCGGCTTTAAATTGACTGATTTCTGGGACTTTAACTTCAAATCAAAAAAATCTCATGACTATTAAGAACAACTTTTTGAAACAATGCATGTACCCAACTTGCTGAAAATTCCGTTTGACAGGAGATTGATTTAATATCCATCATCACGGATAAGGAAAAGGCTTCCATTCAGAGTTTAATGGATGTTGTTGGACAAATAGTGTCCAATGTACAATTTGTTGTACTTCCATCTGTAAAACTGAGACCAATGTTCGTTAGCACAGGTTCTGAAATTGCAAATGTTGGTTTTGCAAAATTTCCTACATCTTCAGGCGCTCCTACGGTTATTAGCCAGCCCTTAACTATTTTTGAAATCTCTCTCAAAAGTTATATCAAAAGGCATGACTATTTTCTCTTAAGTTGCTTATAAGAAAATATTTCGTGCATTATATCCTTGTTTGGTGACACACTAACTTTTGATTTCACGAGGTAGGAGTAATTTTAGTTCACCTTGCAATGTTGCCAAAACGAGTAGTAAGCAATTGTTTCTGCTTGCAATTGAATTATCCAAAGTAGACAGTTTTTTGCTGTGAATATATATCTAGCTTAGCTCCCAGATTGTAAATTTGAGTGCCTTGCCTTTATACTAAAGGATGTGGTTTACGTTATAGATTCGACACAGTGATCACTTGCAGTTAAACTTCGAATGGGGCTTTATAGGATCTTTCAATTTCTACTTCCGTGAAAAGTCACATCTCAATTCCTTTAGCAGTTAGCCTGGTTGCATTGGGTTTTGATATTGTGTATGTTGCTTAGTGTTAAACGTCTTCTATGTCCAATGGAAAGCTGAACCTTGGTACTTGCTGATGATGGTTATTCTACATACAAGCTTTGAAACAGCGGCATCTAATTTACTGATACTGATACTGGTGGTCATTTTGATCTTTTTTATTCACATTCTACTGCATGTGCTAACCACTACAAAATCACATATTCAGTCTTTCTACATAGCTGCTCTTTCACATCTTCCTTACCCTTCTTTTATGCTCTCATTGCCCAGATTTGTTCATCAGGGACATGCCATAATTGTTAGGGACAAATATGGTAGAGGAAGAATGAAGGGAACGGGTTGTGGCTTGACGATCATGTGATTGGTAGCACTTTATCTTTGTCCATTTAATATTTGATCAATATCCACCTATGCGTATTTTCATGAATAAAAAATAAATAATTTTAGTAATGGCATTAGGATAAACAAATAATTTCTCCCATGAAGTTTACAGTGTGCTTGAATTTGATACTAGCAAGAAAAAAGTATAGTGCAATTTTCTGCATTTTTTCTGCTCTGGTGGCATCAGTCTGTGAACTATGAGTTTGTATCTGATTTCGCATGTTATATTGTGGAAGTCACCAACAAGGTTTAAGTGATTTTTTCCATGTGTGAAGGTACCATCATGCCTACATAGACCAGCTGAACAACAAACACACGGCTTCTCAGCACCTTGATCGACACCTTGGATCATCTGCACGTTGGATATGATTGGTTCAGACGACGAGATGGGAAATATTTACGGATTGGACCTATATATGCAATTATGCATAAAGAATGCCAGAGGTCAATATTCTTAGTTTGGATGTTGTATCTTCATGAATCTTCACCATGGATTGTGACGATACCTTACTTTATTCTCCAGAAACTCTACTCTTAGCTATTGTATTTTTTACGGGCAACTATTGCATGTTAATGATACACCACCTCCAGTAATATGTCAAAGCGAAATAAGAAGCGAATAAGAAATAATCTATCTGACTGAAAACATGCAAATGCATATCATTGTATCTTAATATTTTGATTAATCTCCCTGCAAAAAAAATCTTGAGTTTGCTATTGTTTTCTAATGATCTCATTAAGATTTCATGTTCCATAGTTTTAAGCACACAATGATATTTTTTGTATAATCAGAATACGTTGGCCTCCTATAATTAAAAATGCAAGACTATCCAACACATAGTCTCTAAATTTTCCTTCTACACAGGAAGGAGTTGTTGGTGGCGGTGGCGTTGATGAATGAAGCCCATAGCAGAGGTGACGGCGACCAATTGGAGGAGATCAAAGCACATCAACAGTGACGCCGTCGTTGCCATCACCACTACCAATAGCAATAACAACTACTAAATCACGAGGCAGCTTCTGAAGCGCCAGAGACTGCTTCAAATGAAGAAGAACACACTGATGATTACGTAAAAAGATAGTTGGCTTTCTAAAAGGTTAAATTTCCTTGCTTGTATTGGTGCTGTGGATATACTATTGAAACCACATTGAAGTGGTTTGTAAGCAATGTGGCAGGGGCATGTTGTTTTGGTAGTTGGCGAGGCGAGTACCACCACGTCCCTTGTGTCAGCCGTGGAGGAGATATATATGGTTGAGGTATAAAAAGCAGCACTATTAGGAAAAAGCCTTGCCTTTTTAGGATAAACAACACTACTATAAAAAACATATATATGTTTGTAAGCAATGCTTAGTCTAAAAAATGAAATGTAATAATGTGGTTCTAGATGGTTAAAAATAAGAAGCTGCATTGAGTCTGGATTTTCTTTGCATCACTATATTGAGACTTTTTTAGGATAACCTTTTTACTGCTGGAAATCATGGCCTGTGATAGACAACATCTCATCGTGCAACATGGTAAATAAGGTCGTTTGTCCATTGTTGTCACGGTTTATTGTTTCTAATAGCTACCACTTGTATATTTATCTTCTGCATACATTCATCGACTGCTACATGTTGTACGTCATCGTCAAACATGCACATCGTGTATATATTCTGGACCCTATCCATACATCACAACCATCAAGGGTTAAAATTCTGAGGTATTTACTAAAATTACAAAGATTTGCGAGGGAATTCAACGATACACTCGAAATAAAGCAACCTACCTGGAATTCTGCTATATCTTGATGGCAATGTTTATTTTCGCTTGTTATTCCAAAGAGCATAGACACGCAATAAATTTATATGTTGCATTCTCATAACATTCAAAATACAAGCATTTTTTATCATTCTATTCAAGATAATATTAATTTAGGAAATTGCAGGGATGTGTGTGCCTATTTTTTTATGCTCTGGTGGAATGGTTAAGAATTAGTTCGTCAAGTTTGCACGATGAGTATTCTCCTTTACACATTTTAAGACCTTTGATATGAATTATTTGTGCTAACTACATATATTGCTTGTGCAGGATGAGTATGAGTTGAGGAAGATTTTTTTGTTATACTTGTTCAAATATTGTGTGAATGAAGATAATGACAATATTTGTGATGTTGTGCGAGAATTTCTTAAGCGCAAGTGGATCTTAATTTGTAATAGATTTTTAGTTCGATAATCGCTCTACATGTATACATCATCAGATTGCTTCTTTGTTATTAATTTACATTGCAAGTGAAGTGGACTTTAATTATTAGCCAATTATGCCAGTGCTATATATTCTCTTTATGTGAAATTTAACATGCATTATGTTTATATAACTCCAGCAATATATTTCAAAAGCCCGTGGCAACGCACGGGCACTCTACTAGTCACCTTAATATGCCGGCACGAAAATTGGTAATTGAAGTATGAGGAGGGTGACCAAAAAGAAAGTATTGAAGGAGGAGGAAAGCAAGGAAGGATTCTCGAAAAAGGAAGAAAAAAGGAAGGAAGGACAATATATGGTGGAAATTAAACGAGGCAAGGAAGGAATCAATACTCTGTGGAATAATATCCCTAATGCATGCTTGAGAAATATGGTGGGAAAGCTTGCATGCTTGCTGCATAATATAATAGGATCCTAATGTATGCTTGTGAAATATGGTGGGCAATTAAACAAGGCTATTAAGAAAGATTCCTAAGACATGTTGTGCATGCTGCACAAATAATAAAGGTGCGTCCTATGTGGAATCATTAAAAAAAGGATTCATGCATTGCATTGCATGTTGTAGATGGGGTGCCCTCAAGGAACTTGCTAATATAACCGCTAGTCATCAGACTACTGATGGTAGCATTCCGTCAGACCAGTCCACAACCGTAAGATTACTTTTACGATGGACGTTAGATCCCTTTACAATAAGATCCTGCTATTATTACCTGAGTCCTGTAACAGATCCCGAAACATCCTGCTGTTATTACGTCACTCCTATAAGGGCATGTACAACGGAGGCAGTACCAAGGTGCCACCCCAGCCCATCCACACCAGCCCATGAAACTGGGAGTACTAGTCAAGCTTGCATCGATCCATCGCAGCTGTGGTTTCATGACGTCGTCAGACGCGGCAGCCACGGCCCATTGTTGGACCATGAATGAGATAAAGAAGCTTTCCTCTCTCTTCTCTGCTCCATGTCTGTTCCTTTTTTCCATGTTTCTTTTCCTTCTTTCATTTTTCTCCTCACTTTATCAACTGAAGAAGCAGCCTCCTCTGCAAGCACCCGTTCGGCCTGCGAGGCATACGCTGAGCCACCAGCATGGCATCCGAGCCTAGTTGGCTCTGCGGGGCAACGGTATGGGGCATACCGTTGGCCATGCCCTAACCGATCCCGAAATGTACGTCTGTAGCCAGCTTGCTTCTTTCTCCGTTTTTTTTTTAGGGTAGCTTGCTTCTTTTTCATAACGTGTACATGCTGCTTCTGCTTCCATCGCTGAACTACATCAGAATGTCTTGTCTGATACAAGTAAATATTTCAATATATGTTTATTTCCGGAAAACTTTATTCAACGATTGTTTGGATGCTTGCAAAATTTAATTTAATTGCTTCGATGTAACCCTTTTTTTTCCAACACTTTTTTTTGCTTCCACCGAGGACACATTTTACTTCTATTCCAAATGAAATTTGGTTGGACCTAACATTATTTTGTGTGCAAAGAACTTTGCTTCCATGTAACCAAATTTTGCATCCAAGTAGTTGTTTTCACGTGCTAATTTTTTGGTCCCAACCATATTTTAATAATGTTTCCAACACAAGAATTTTTCGCTTCCATCGACTACAAAAGTGTTTTCACCGCAAAAAAAACCTTGCTTCCGACTGAACATAAGTTTTCTCCAATCGTTCGTACAACATGTTTCGGATCCAATTTATAGTGCTTCTTAAATAATACTATATGGATGTTCCCTAATAGTACTTTCAGGTTCATACAACAAATTTGCTTTTTCAAGCCACAGAGTACAGTGCTTCCCAAGTTCATATTGTATTTCCTAAAGACTATGGACTCGCTTCCCTTCATCTAGTGTGTGGTCTTCTTCATTGTGAGGTAGATCCAGGTGTCGCCACACTTCTTAGTGCATGCACTAGTTGCCTCCATATATACATGGCTCGTCTGCATATATGGGCCACGAAGCCATCGACACAACTGCTTGAAGCATAAATCGGTTAGGCAAGATGCATAAGTATCGAAGGTAGGAAACAACAAATGGGACTATATATACGCTGCGGTACTGATGAAGAGAATGTTGACAATAAAACATTACATACAAGTTGAAAGCAAAATTTGGAACCTAGAACCACGGAAGCAAACTACCTAGTATCAGAAGCGAGCCTGCCATGTTCCAATGGTGATAACAAGGAGAAAAACTAAGTTGCAAAATACAACACATGAAGCATTGGTAGTAAAAACTATCTATACTACATAAGCATGTGTAGCTTCATATGTAGGAAGCATGTACAGGTAATATCTCACCAATTCTCATCTTCGTTGGAAGCATTGAATTTTGAAACTAGGCAATTAGTACGATTGGGCCAACTAGCAAGTTCTGTTGATCTAAATACCGAGACATGAAGACGTTCAATAAACATAGAGGTATGGAAGCAAGTCATTGGAATTACGAAGCCTATCCTATGTACCTATAAATAATTTATTGAACACACAGTATGGCAATTCGTAGGAAGCATGAAAATATGACAGCTCAACATTATTCGTCTTCGTTGGAGGCATAGAAATTGACAATGGAAACAACTAAGATTGCTGCCAATATGAGCATGCATGCTTTGTGTCGCCTACATACAAATTTAACCAAAAAAATTGTTGACCAATGGAAGTAATTTTCTTACCCAAAGAAGCATGAAAAAGTGCGCTGGGTACATATGTATTGTTACTTGGAAGCATTGAAAAATAAAAAAATGGCCCAAATACTAATATTGCTGCCAACTGAGGAGGCATTTCTGTGACGCACCTATCCAATTCACAAAAAATTGTGAATGATTTAGTGATCAAATACATACTTGACGACACAAATTCACACCCACAAACATGGCATAACCAAGATACTGGCATCGAGATATCAAACGAAAATCAGAAAACAATTATTTTAGGAATCAACTAGCATTGCATGATTAAAAATTACCAAGAGGAGATGACTCAAACCCCAGGTCATGAGGATGTGGTGGGTGAACCAGTGATACTCCATTCGTGCTTGTTGCATTCCTGAACCGAGATGCTACTCGGACCAGGTGGACCGGAGTCCAGAACGGTGGAGGAGGGTCTGATCCTGATGGAGATAAGCGCGACGGTGAGTTACGTTACGAGCTCGTCGGTGACCATGGGGTCGTTGCTGGCCGATGGGGTCGCCGAGCGGCTGGACGAAGAGGAGAGAAGGAGGCTGCTGCGTGCGGGGGCGAGGGGGGAGTGGATCTGGGCGAGGCGATCGAGTTGGGGCTCTTGGGGGCGATGCGTGCTAGGCAGAGGAAGAGCTCGGCAAGCTACGTGCAATCAGGGACGATTGCAATAAGCGGAGATTAGGAAGGAGAGGTTTACGGGCAGGGGGTGCGGGTGGTTAATTGTGGGCTGATTTTTTTTTATTTTCTTTAGTACAAAAGAAGCAGAATCTTGAGCGTCAAATCTCAATTGAATCAACGGCATTGGAGGGGTCTGACGCCGGTGTCTTTTTCAGACTATAGATAGGAAGAGTTTCCCGTTAAGTAAACGGGATTATTAAGTGGCGGGCAGATTTTGTGTTTTTTTTTTGAAAAAGAGGCAGATTTTGTGTGCTAGCTGATTACAATTATTACTTCAATGCATGGCTTCTATTTGATGTTACTAAAATGTACTCTCAATATCTTTCTCCACACCATCTCATGCGTGCAATGACCACGTCACACGAGATAGGTAACAATGTCTCCCGTTGCAACACACGTGCATTTGTGCTAGTAATAATGAAACGGTATTGCTGCCCCGCGGCCATTTTACAGAAAAGCCCTTCTATTTTTTGATAATTGAACCCACAGTCCTTGTTTAAAGTTAAAAAAACGTTTCGTTTTTACCTACCCCCTAGAAATCACCACCGGGCACCATGGGCTTATCCATTCCCGTCCGACGGGCGATGAGGCGATGGAGCTCGGGGAGCCACCGGCGAGGCCTTGTCGCCGGCGACGCAAGGCCGATGGGGCGGCGTGCGGTCACTAGGAGGTGGGGTGGAGGAGGGGCGGCACGCGGGCGAGAGGAGGCGGGGTCGAGGATGCGCAGGTGGACGCCAGCGGCGGCTTCCAGCGAGGAGGCGAGGGAGCTCAGGGAGCTCCGGCGGGGGATTGTCGCCGGCGAGGGCTAGGGGGCGGCGCACGTGCGCGAGGAGGCGGGGTCGAGGAGGCACAGGAGGACGTCGCCCGACGGCTTCCGGCGAGGAGGCGAGGGAGCTCGGGGAGCTCCGACAGGGCTTTTCGACGGCGAGGCGAGGCCGAGGAGGCGACGCGTGGGAGCGAGGAGGCGGGGTCGAGGAGGCACAGGAGGATGCCGGCTGGTGGTCGGGGGCTTGGCGAGGGCGGCGGCGGTTGCGAGGGCTTGGCGGCGGCCGACGTGCTTGCTTGGGAGGATGGAGGCAGCCTCGCTGGGGCTCTGGCTCGGCAGCACGGCGTCGGGCCGTTGCCGGTGACCCCGGCCACCCAGCCTCCTCCACGCTCAGATACGACCTCCCCGCCTCCTCCAGTTACTGATCTGGTGCACGGCTCAACGATCAGCTCAAGCCCAGGGTTTCAACGAGATGCTCTTCTGTCGCCATCGCTGGGGACGCGGCTCCGCGCAGGAAGGCTAGGGGGCAAGGCGTCACTGGCGAGGTGTTGGATCTTGGTTGAGATGGAAGAGAAAGGGGATCGTGGCTACTTCTTGCAATCGATTTAGAGGGGAAAGATTCAGGTATAGGAAACATTGCGGTGCCGCTACAGGCTATCTCTGAAAAAAGATTCAGATGGAGGAATCATTGCGGTGTCGATGCATGCTATCTCTGAATAAATTGCGGTACCGTTGCTGTAGGCTATCTCCAGAGAGAAGAAGCGAGGGAAATTGTTCGAAAGAAACACATTTTTTTGGGATATGTTGTTTGGTTTGCTTGCTACGTGGTAGATAATGTTGAGGGAGAGATTTCAAACTGCTGGATGTTGCTACTGTACGGACTAGAAGCTGCTAGATGTCTTGATTCCCCAAGTATACTTACTGTTGGACCTTCATCAATTTATTAATTTTTCATCTTTGTTTTTGGTAGACATGCACAAGTCAATGGCTGGTCACTACTTTATATGTGATCCTGAGCTGATCTAAAGGTCCCATGTTTTCTTGATTGGCAGGCAGGCGAGCAGGAGGACCATAGGCCAGGGAGTGTTTGGTTTCAGAGAGATCGTTAAGGAGGAGTTCATGACCATATTCCTGCAGTAAGGTTTAGAGAGTGGTAACTACTTTGTCAAACACACATCTTCCTGTCTCGTCTTTTTTCATTTTTGGTTATCTGTGAGAACTTTTAGTACATCTCCTTGTCAAGGCTAGAGCTTTTGAGAACTTTGAAGCAAGGACGTCCTGAGAAATTGTTCCATGGAACAACTAATAAGTAAAAATACTACTATTCTTTTGTGATAGTTTGCGATATGCAGAGATATAGATATATTGAAGTTTGTAATGGCTGATACATATGAAACTGTTCTTGTTACTCTTTTTTCCTTTTCTTAATATTGTCCTATATATAGAAATTGGAACCTTTCTAACATTTGCATATTTCAGGTTTTAGAGGAGGTAGAGAAAGCGATGTTCATATAACTCAGTGCAGCATCAACTAGATGGTTTCTTATATTTTGATGATTATTAGAGAGAAAGAGAGAGGGTATGGTTACCAGAAGTCTGTGTGTATGTCTCGTGTAATGATGTCATGTTGACCACATGTCATGAATAATCATTAGGATAGCATAACAACACGATGTGTAGACAGAGATAGCATAGCAGTAGAGCTAGATTAGCAACGGAAAAGCAAGCACAAATCCTTGGGATTGCCCGGAGACTGCTCATGTTTGCTATTACAGTTATAACTCTGAAAGTTTGGTTGTTTGTATTACAGAGAACATCTAAGCTTATGGAATCCGTTACATGGAAAACATTTCGTGAATTACTGCAATTACAGAGAACATCTAAGCTTATTTGTCTCATCACGTACTTAAAAGTAGCCTTCATTTTGAAGCTTGGGTCAAGACTTCTGCTTAAGCATCTTTTGTGGCTGATGGTGATTACTGATTAGGCATGAGTTATGGATTTGTGGACGAGGACGACCGCCACATGCTCGGCGCTGTCACCACCATGTCGCTGATGTCTGTCAGGGCGGGCCCGTTGATGGGGTCGCCTTACAAGGCTGCACTTCACGCCAATGGACTACCATCACCAAGCGCACCTACGGGCAGCACGAGCTTGGAGTCCATGGAGATGCTGAGGAGCAGCATCAGGCAACGTATCTTAATACCCGCCAACGTATCTGATTACCGGGCATGTAGCCTCCATAGAGGTGTCCTTGAGGATTTGCATTGAAAAAATTCAGTCCCTCCGTTGATCAAACCGCTGCTTATTCTTCTTAGGCACATCACCGTTTTGAGATTAACCACCAGTCCACCACTCATTCAAACTTTGTTTGGAATTGAAAAGGATCATGAGAAAATCATTGGATGGATCAAATTAGTTGCGGCTTGAACATTTGCTGCTCCCCCAATTTCAATGTAGTGGCTGGAGTATATGTACTATTGTGATTTTTAGAAGAGAAAAATTCATACCGATGCACTGTTAAAAGGTTCTACACTGTCTGCCGATTTGTACCAACTACTACACTGACCTGAGAGCAACTCTAGCAGACCCCGTAAAACGCCGACCCGCATAAGGCTTTTGCAGTTCGCGGAAAAGGGTATATGCGGGCCGACGCGGGCGAGGTCAGACTCAGACCCCGCAAAACGGACCCGTAAAAAAGGATATTCGGTGAATATGCTCTTTTACGGGTTGGCTACGCGGGGTCTGCTCGGGCGCCGCCGCGTCGACCCGCAAACCGAAGACGCCCAATTATCGAATTTGACATCGATTCCGACAAATGAGTTCAAATTCAAACAATAGAACACAGTTCACACGCAAATAAAAGCTTAGTTTTGTAGGACAAACGCAAAAGGGGGTCTTGCAAAAGTGACGACCACGTCCGGCATCATCTTGGTCGATCTTCACTCCGCGCCACCGAGTCCATCGAGGTCATCGCAACCACCGAGTCCACCTCCGGCACTTGTTCCAACTCCGGCACTGAAATCATCGGCTGGTGCACTGAACGCATCGGCGACATTGGTTCCAAACCCCGTTGAGAAAACATCTCCGGCACTGTAACACGCACTGGCCGACGCAAGCATTCTCCTCTTCAAGATATCTCTTCTTGCCATATCATGCCATTCTTTGGTGAGGTCGTCCATGTCATTGCGGTTCAAGGTCATGATCTTGTTCTCTTCGGCAAGCAACTTGGACATGGCTTTGTTTTCAGCGGCACGTGTTCTTCTCTCCTCAATGGCCGCTTTGCGCAGCCCCTCGTCCTTGAGCAATTGCCATTTTTCTTGCTTCTCCCGTGCCTTCTTCTCGGCCAACTCTTTCTTTATCTCCAATGTCTTCGCTAACATCAACTCATTTGATTGCACCATGGCATCAATCTTGTCCCGCAAGCTCGATGCTTCGTGCTCTCTCTTCATCTTCTCCTTAGTCTTCTTGTCACCATCGGGTTTGTTCAAGTTTCTTGGGCCATCATCAACCTCATCTTCATCCATGTTCGTAAGTGAACCTCTCTTCGGTGGGGATTCTTTGTCAATCAACTTCCACCTCTCTATAGTGAGCGACAACAAGTCACGAGCTACCTCAATGGCGAAAAGCAAAGAAAATTGAAGGGACCGAAGAGGCATACCTTCCGTCCATTTCGTCAAACACCTCGCTAGCGGTGGAAGCATCGCCGTTGAACGGCATCGCCGGGGAACCTCTTGCCGGGGCGGAGGGAGTGGATGAAGGAGCCGGCCTCTTTGTAGCCGGAATCCTCTTCCACTTTACGCCCGAGACCTTGTCGGCCTTCTCCGCCGCCGGCCGGGATCGTGCAGCGGCGTTGGCGCCCGGAGCGCGGGCCTTCCCAGCGGGGCCAGCCGGATTCCCACCCTGCACGACCACGTTGCCCTGCCGCTTGCGGGCAGGCGCAGTGGTGCCTTGGGCGACGGCGGGGCCAACATGGCCGGCGACGAGATCCGCCGGAGGGGATTGAGCGTGCGCGACCTCGACGGTGACGGGGGACGGCAGGGAGTCATCCATGGCGGCGAAGAACTGCCGGGGAAGATGCACCGGAGCGGGCGGTGGCGGGGGAAATGGTGGCGGAGGGGTGAGGGAGCGGGAACGGCCGCACGGAAATGTCCCTCGCGCCAAATCTCGCTGCGGATAGGGGCCGAGCTCGGGTCGGCCTCCCACCCCGTGAATCTAAAGGTTGGGGGAGATCTTTTGCCGCGCCCCGCAAAAAATTTTACGGGTCGGACGCGTTTGTGGTGTCTGGTCGGGCAGGATTTTCCGCGCCGACCCGTATTTTGGCGGTTATTTTGCGGGTCGCGGCTATATACGGGGTCTGCTAGAGATGCTCTGAGAAGAGTAAAAAAACAGTTTTCTGTTATATCCCAAAAGGTATATTTGTTTAAGTTTCACCTTGCTTGAACTACTTGCTGTTGAATCCATAGAAAAATGAACTGAAAAATTGGTATTGTTTTAGCTGCATTCCTCACTCTAGATAGTACCATAAACAAGATTCAAGTCCTGGTGCTCGCATTATTCCTGGATTTATTTCAGAATTTCCAACGATGCGCAATCAGTGGCAGGAGACGTTTCCGTCGACGACGAATCACCTACGGTGACTTTGTAAATCTCAAAATGATATGCCAGCTCAGTCTCTCAGATGTGCTCATAGGGGTAGGTGTGTGTGCGCGTTCATAGCGGTGAGTGTATGTGCGTATATATGAGCGATTGCTTCTGTACTGTGTTTAAAAAAAGGATGGCACGCCTAATGTTATCTTAGTTGAAAAAAAATCATTGATGGACCCTATCATTAGATTTTCCCAACTTGCATGGCACACTTTCAGATAGCAGCATTGATCATCTATATTCACATTTCCATAAAGATC
The DNA here is from genome assembly GCA_039707655.1 of Elymus sibiricus. NCBI lineage: Eukaryota > Viridiplantae > Streptophyta > Magnoliopsida > Poales > Poaceae > Elymus > Elymus sibiricus. Next base: position 441,156,186 of record CM077667.1, on the reverse strand, counting down.
ATTTCGCAGATATCTTATTTTGACTTTTTATTACTTTGTCCTTGTGATGATGTTGATATTTAGCTAGAATGAAGTTTGCAACCTCTTCTTTCAAATAATGTTGTGATGGAATATGTGTTAGTTACTCCTTGTGGTCTGTTAAAATGTGGTTTTCAGTGTGTCATCTTTGTCGTTGTAAGTATTTTTTGGCGCTATTGAATTATCAATCATTTAAACTATTGGCTCCACGGAATGCAAGCTGAATGGGAAAGTTAAGCCTTAATAGGATTGCATACTCCCTATTTATGCTATTAGTTGTTGAAATAGAGGGTGTGAACATGTGGGGTCTTGATCCATATTTACAGAGCTACGATGTAACAGCCCGGAACTGACCCTCCAGAAGATTCCCCTTTTATTCCATTGTCATCGTGTGATTCGAGTGGTTGTTGTTTTCATCATCGCATCATTCGCATCATCTGCATAGCAACGTCACTCGTTTTCGAAAACTTGCATCCGTTCGTAGCTGCCGGTTCTCTCCATTCGTGTCGTCGTCCGTTTCGAGCCCAACCACACACGCACGCGCCCGCGGCATCGATAAAATGTTGTTTTCAAAAGTGCGTATAAAATATTCTCGGATTGGGTCGAAACTTGGCGTGCGACCTTATTGTATTGTAGGTAGACCGCCTGCCAAATTTCGTCGCAGTCAGAGATCGTTTGATACCCGAACGGTCGACCGTAGCGACACCGTCATCGGTTTATTCGTCGGACGTTTTTCGGTGTTTAAAACCTCTGTCACAGGCCGCAAACCTTCCCTCTCTTCCCCACCTAGCCCAACTACACAGCCCACCGCAGCCCACCTAAACCTACCCTCGACCGGAGCCGTTCGATTGCGATCGTACGGTCCGAAAACGCCCCTCAAACCCCTCAAACCATAGTCCCATCCCTATGTATATAAAGACCCCTATTCCATTTTGGACAAGCTAAACCTAATCCCTAAAAATCCTCCGCCTTGTCTCATCCCCGCCGCCGCTAGCCCCGCACCTTCAACCTCGGGATCCCTCCCGATCCACCCACCTGCTCCCATGGTTTTCCCCAATGGACCAACCAGCGCCCGATTGCTCTTCTGCCCCTGGATGCGTCCACCCATCCGCAGCTCCCCTCGCGCCCATGCTCCAGATTAGGCACCCGAGCTCCCTGTGCTCCAGCAGGAGCTCGCCCGCGCTGCTTCTCCGCTCGTGGAAGGCCGCCCAAAGCCGCCCTCGTCCTGGAGACCACAGGAGGAGCAGCTCCGCAGCCGCGCAAGCACCGGGGGAGTGCGTCCCCGAGCCTCCCAGGCGCGCCCTTTCTCTCCTTTTCCCTCCAGGTTTCCCTCTCCTCTAACCTCTCTGTGTGTGCGCCATGGACAGAAGCTCCCCGCGTCGTGGAAGGCACCATTGGAGCAGCTGCCGCCGTCTCGCCTGTCACCTAGCCGCCGGGTCAGCAGCAGGTCCCGGTCGCGCCTCCCCCTTGCCCTCTCTTCTCCTCCCTCCGTTTTCCCTCTGCCCTCTCTAATCTCTGCAGCTCTCTCTCTTTTCTGTGAGATAACAGGATCGGACAGGAGCTCATCCATGGCCGCCTCGACCTCATGCCCACTCGCGCGACGCCGTCCCTCGCGATGGATCTGGCCGGAATGGAGCTCCCCGGCCATGCCGCCCCCGGACCCGGTCTCGCCAGCCTCCTCTGCCTACCCACGCCGCCGGCCCCTTGTTCCCCGCTGTAAGCAGTCCCGCCATGGCCAAAGCTTCGTTTTTGCTAGATCCGTTAGTGTTAGACAGGTTTTTTGCTTTGTCATTTTGTTTTGCCACGAATAGATGCATAGGCGTAGTGGTTAGCCCCCCTCGTTTTAACCGCGAGGTCTCTGGTTCGAGTCCCACGCGCCACACGTATTTTGCCCAGTTTTTCTTTTTATTTTGCGCACACATACACCTGCACCCCCGCCGTTTAGCTGGTTCATGTAAATTGAATGCCATATATTATCAGTAACGCAGCATCAGCCGAGCTGGTCATCCCATCACTTCACCACCTGGAGGTCGCGGGATCAACTCCCAGCCAATCCAATTTTTATTGCCTGTTTATTTATTTTTCTCACACTGCACTTGGGCCTCATCCGCTGCTGGGCTGCACTGTTGCGGGGGATATCAGCCCAGTACCCACCCTGAATCCTTTCCTTTTGTTGTATTTGTCTTTGGGCAGATTTCATACACCTTATGGCATGTTCATATAGTAATATTGGTAAATCCAAGTGAAACTTGTTATATATGCATAATGCCTAAAACATTTATGCAGTTTCATAATTTCCATTTGTCATCCATGATAGAAATGCTTAAAATTGTTGTTTGCATTGTTTTCTTTAAAGGCCATGCTAAAACGGTTTATTTCATAACTAAATAACCATAATTCTGATTAAAATGTTTTAGATATGCAACTTGACTAGAAAAATGTGTAGAATAACATGGTGGAATATATTTTGCTGTTTAACAATTCTAAAATTGTGTTCTAGGCAGAACAGTAGCAAATTCGAAAATTACATATGGGGACTTTCCGGAATTGTTATTTGTTGTTCCGGCCTCATTTAAAATGCCTACATGTTGTGGTTGTTTATGCTTCACCTCTTGCCATGATTAACAACATTTAATATTGTCGTGTACCTAAACGAGAGTGAACTAAATATTCGAATATGGAGTTTCGTCAATATGCAACTCGTTGCATATTGAGCTTCACTTAATGTGTAGTATAGTTGTTGTGATTGCCATGCCTTGCATATTTAAATGGACATGCATCATATTCGATTGCGCATCATGTCATGCATATGTTGTGGTGTTCTCGTGTGTTGATTGTTTGTTTCGGATTGCTTCTTCTCGATAGAGTTCCGAAAGCGTTCGGGTGTGAGGATTCGTTCGACTACGTTGGCTCGTCTTCTTCATCGATTCGTTCTTCTTCCAAGCGGGATCTCAGGCAAGATGATCATTTCCCTGGATACCATTACTATCATTGACATGCTAGATGTCTCGTTTCTATCGCTGTCTCGCTACCTACCACTTGTATGTCAAGCCTCCCAAATTGCCATGAAAAGCCTCTAACCCCTCCACATCCCAGCAAAACATTGTTTGGCTATGTTACCGCTTGTTCAGCCCTTCTTATAGCGTTGCTAGTTGCAGGTGCAAGCTCTTTCCATGTGCCAACATGGATGTTTTTGTTATATCACAATATTATTGCTATTTAATTTAATGCACATATATACTTGGTAAAGGGTGGAAGGCTTGGCCTTTTGCTCGGTGTTTTGTTCCACTCTTGCCGCCCTAGTTACTTGTGTACCGGTGTTATGTTCCATAATTGAGCGCTCCTAACATGCTCGGGGTTGTTATGGGGACCCCCTTGATTTTCGTTTTAGGATAAAACTTGTCTGGCAAGGCCCAACATTGGTACTACATTTGCCTAATAACTAATAAACCTGCATAGGGAGTAATTAACCCGAAGATCTTTAATCAACAACCCGGGCCAGTGCTCCTCATGAGTGTTGGTCCAACCTGTCAACCGCCGGTGGCCGCCAGGGGCAACTCTGTGATTGGCCTACCGGAAGTTTGGACAATCCGTCGTGTCCTGAGAACGAGATACGCGGCTCCTATCGGGATCGTCGACACGCCGGGCGGCCTTGCTGGATTTGTTTTACCTTTCTCGAACGTCTTGTGCGAGGAATTCCGAGAATACTTCGGGCTATCTCGAGGTTGCGGTTTTCCAGTGGAATTGCCTAGGAAGATCACGAGATTCGTGGTCGAGGTTATTCCCGCTGTGTGTGGTTAGTTTGTGATGGATGAGTTGGAGCACCCCTGCAGGGTTAAATCTTTCGGAAAGCCGTGCCCGCGGTTACGTGGCAACTTGGAAACTTTGTTTAACACCCGGTCATAGCAAACTTGAAGTAAACTTTAAATAAAATACACCAACCGTGTGCGTAACCGTGACTGTCTCTTCTCGTGAGTCCTTATCCGAGAGAGAACACGGTGGGGTTATGTTTGTTCGTAAGTAGGTGTTCAGGATCTCTTAGAGATCATTACTAGTTCACGTCCGTTTATTCGACAATCATCCCCCTTTATTCTTGTACTCGTAAGTTAGCCACTCAAATAAATGCTTAGTGCTTGCTGCAGCCTCACCACTTAACCATACCTCACCCATTAAGCTTTAATAGTCTTGATACCCTTGGAAATGAGATTGCTGAGTCTCCGTGGCTCACAGATTACTACAACAACAGTTGCAGGTACAGGTAATGCGATGATTTGACGTGAGCGCGATGCTTGTTTGATTTGGAGTTCTTCTTCTTCTTCAACAATCTAGGATGGGTTCCAGGCGGTAGCCTGGGATAGCAAGGATGGATGTCATTTTATCGTTTGTTTTCGTCCGTAGTCGGACCCTGCTCTTCTGTATGATGTTTTGGATATGTTGTTGTATTGATGTGAAATTGATGTAGCTTGTGGCGAGTGTAAGCCAATTCCATATACTCATCTCTTCTTTACATGTACTTGTAATGATATCCATTCTTGCGAAACGACGAGATGCGCTTCTATCCCTGTCGAGGCCCTCGTGCCAAAATAAGGATAGGATCGCATCTTGGGCGTGACATACGACATATGATTGTTTTATCCCGTTGCAACGTACGAGCATTTTTGCTAGTATATATCAATGCGTGCTTCAGAATATCCTAAAAAAAATATGCATGCTTCAGAACATATAACAAATAAAACGACACATGGCAGATGCATAAAACTGATGTGCACTACCTGTGAAACTAACTTACGTCAGAGAGAAACCAAATAGATAGAGAGATATAGAGGAATTCATCCTCTCATCCTCTCGCCCTGGCATAACACAAAGAGAGAGCCCGGAAATTGAAATCCTCCTCCTCTCATCCCCGGAACACAGACGTTCTTCGCCTCCCCGGACCCTTGCAGTTGTCGCTCGTTGCTCATAATTTTTCCTGCGGACACCTACCTCGATTCGAGAGAAAGAAAAACGGGAGACTGAAGGGAGAGAGGAGGGAGCGGGATTGAGAGGGAAGAACCTGGTTCAAGCGCGACGTCGCCGTCTCAGCCGCCGCCGATGTGAAATCTTAGCCGCTGCCGCCGCCGCCGTAGCCTTGCGTTCACGAGGGTCGGTTTAGCCTACATACTTTAGAGCATCTCCGCCCGATATGCGCGTACCGGGCGCATGGCGGCTGAGCGCCGGCGGCGTCCCCGTCCCTTTGCCACCCTCCGACTCGGACCGCCCCATCGAAATCGAGGCGATTTGGGCCACCTTGCCGGAGGACGCGCGCGAACAACCACGATACGCGATGGACAACCACGCACTGTGGGCCGCGTACTTCCAGCGTCGCCACGCCGAGCAGCTAGTGTCTACCAATGGCGGCCCGACGCCGAGGGAGCGCCACAACTCGAAGGGCCGCCGTCAATGGTGCGGGCTGATACGTCTCCAATGTATCTATAATTTATGAAGTATTCATGCCATGTTTACAATAATTTTATATGATTTTGGTATGATTTTATTAGAACTAACCCGGACTGACGCTGTTTTCAGCAGAACTACCATGGTGTCGTTTTTTGTGCAGAAATAAAAGTTCTCGGAATGGGCTGAAAATTTATGGTGATTTTTTATGGACCAAAAGAGACCCCCGAAGCACTGGAGCTGGGCCAGGAAGTGACCGAGGAGGCCACAAGCCTAGGGGGCGCGCCCTACCCCCCGGGAGGGTGCTCCCGGCTTGTGGACTCCTCGAGCACCCCCTTGACGTGAGACCGATGCCCAAAATTCCTATAAATATCAAAACACCCAGAAAGAACCCTAGATCAAAAGTTCCGCCGCCGCAAGTCTCTGTAGCCACGAAAAATCAATCTTGGCCCTCTCCGGCACCCTGCCGGAGGGGGTCACCATCACCGGAGACCATGGAGGAGGAAGACGGAGGGGCCATCATCACCATGGAGGCCAAGGACCAGAGGGAGAACCTCTCCCCACCTAGGGGGAGGCCATGGAGGAGGAAGCACAAGGGGGAGACCCTCTCCCCCTCTCTCTCGGTGGCGCCGGAGTGCCATCGGGGGAACCATCGCCGCGGTGATCGTCTTCATCAACATCACCTTCTTCATCACCGTCTTCATATCTTTTCAGCGGTCCACTCTCCCGCATCCCGCTGTAATCCCCTACTTGAACATGGTGCTTTATGCCACATATTATGATCCAATGATGTGTTGCCATCCTATGATGTTTTGAGTAGATTTCTTTTGTCTTATGGGTTGATTGATGATCTAGATTGGTTTGAGTTGTATGTTTATTTTGGTGCTGTCCTATGGTGCCTTCCGTGTCGCGCACACGTGAAGGATTCCCGTTGTAGGGTGTTGCAATACGTTAATGATTCGCTTATAGTGGGTTGCTAGAGTGACAGAAGCTTAAACCCGAGTAAGGGGGTTGTTGCGTATGGGATAAAGGGGACTTGATGCTTTAATGCTATGGTTGGGTTTTACCTTAATGATCTTTAGTAGTTGCGGATGCTTGCTAGAGTTCCAATCATAAGTGCATATGATCCAAGTAGAGAAAGTATGTTAGCTTATGCCTCTCCCTCATATAAAATTACAATAATGATTACCGATCTTGTTAACAATTGCCTAGGACAATTCCGCACACCGACCCATCATTATTCCACACTCGCTATTTGTAATATATTGTAATATATTCTAACTTTATGACAACAACACCTATTTTTATATTTTAGTTCTCCGATATCATGCAAAGCTATTCTCTTCATACCCACAACGTAGTTTTATTTCTCGCTTCTAGTTGGAAGCAAACGTTCGGCGTACGTAGAGTCGTATCAGTGGCAGATAGGACTTGAGAGAATATTGATCTTACGTTTAGCTCCTTGTGGGTTCGACACTCCATACTTATCACTTCCACCTTTGGAAATTGCTACGATGATTCCTTGCACTTGGGGATTATCAAGCTCTTTTCTGGCGCCGTTGCCGGGGAGCAATAGCGCGGGGTTGATATTCTCGTGTGTGCTTGTTTGCTTTCTTCACTAAGTAGATTTTGTTTTCCCTTTTTGCTTTCTTTAGTTGTGGGTGAAACAAACCAAAAAATAAAATAATGAAAAATACAAAAAGAATTGCTTGCCTCTTATGCCTAAGAAGTTTTTCAAAAAGAGAAGTGATTGGAAGGTTGTGCATTGGAGAAGTGAGGGTCGACCTTGAACAATTGTGTTCATGCTCATGGAAACAATGTAGAATTTTTCTTGGAAGCTGCTCAAAAATAATTATCCCCTTGTATATATCCATTGTATTATAAAAATAATGTGCCAAGATTTGCTTTTAGGATGATTAGATTTCTTGTTTGCTATGTGCGGTGCAAAAACAGAAATTTTGACTGTAGTGCATGAATTTACATTTCTTACTGAAATGTCAAAAGTTGCTGAAATTTTTTACACGGTACTGCTATATAATTTTTTTAACTTGTCCTAATTTTTCAGAATTTTTTGAGTTACAGAAGTATACGAAGTTTCCAGATTGCTACAGACTGTCCTGTTTTTGACAGATTCTATTTTCTATGTGTTGTTCACTTATTTTGATGAATCTATGGGTTGTATCGGGGGGTATGAACCATGGTGAAGTTGGAATACAGTAGATATAATGCTAATATGGAATTGGGATGAGTTTACAACAGTACGTAAAGGTAGTAATTTGCTTTATTATACTAACGGATCTCACGAGGGTTTTGTTAAGTTTTGTGTGGATGAAGTGTTCGAAGATCGAGAAGGTATCGCTATAAGAAGAATACGGAGAGACAAGAGTTCAAGCTTGGGGATGCCCAAGGCACCCCAAGTAAATATTTCAAGAAGATTCAAGTATCTAAGCTTGGGGATGCCCCGGAAGGCATCCCATCTTTATTCTTCAACAATTATCGGCATATCTCGGTTTTTGTTTTGTTCACATGATATGCGTCTTTAGTGTTTTTCTTTTCCTTTATGCACCCTTCTAGTATCAGATAGTCCTTCATTGATTTGTAGAATGCTTCATGCGCTTCACTTAAATCTTTTGAGTATGGCTTTGTAGAATGCTCTTTGTGCTTCACTTAAATCTGTTGAGTATGGCTTTATAGAATGCTTCGTGTGCTTCACTTATATATTTTGAGCTTGGATATTGGTTAATCTATATTAATTGTAGAATGCTCTATGAACTTCACTTATATCTTTTAGATTATGAATAAAATTATCATCAGAATTAGGCTTGGAAGAGTATCATTAAAATGTCATGCCTAGCTAAAAAGGCATTAAAGAAAAGTGCTTGTTGGGAGACAACCTAATATTTACCCCTACTGTTTTTGTGTGTTATCATGATTATGCTACTGTAGTAACTATGTTTTATATGTTTTCTTTCAATAAAGTGCCAAGTAATGCCTTTGGGATGATGTGGTTGATAGTTGACTTGATTCTGTGCAAAACAGAAACTTTGGTGCCCAGTCCAGAATTTTTATAAATTCACCAGAGAGTCAAAAGATTCTGAATTTTTTAAACATGATTGATTTACAAATTTCCTAGGTTGTCCTAATTTTTCAGAATTTGTGGGGCTGCATAAGTATGGTCATTGTTCAGATCATTACAGACTGTTCTGTTTTTGACAGAATCTGCCTTGTTTGCATAGTTTGCTTGTTTTAGCATTTCCATGGCTTATATTAAATGATATAAATTGCGGAAATGATAAGTTACAGTAGACATTATGCGATAACAATTATGGATCTTGTATTTGAAAGTACCTAAGTGGATGATTTGCTCTTTATCATACTAACCCATCTCACGAAGTTCCGTTAAGTTTTGTGTGATTGAAGTTTTCAAGTTTTGGGTGAGATGTCGATATGAGGAGAATAAGGAGTGGCAAGACCCTAAGCTTGGGGATGCCCAAGGCACCCCAAGGTAATATTCAAGGAAGATCCAAGCAACTAAGCTTGGGGATGCCCCGGAAGGCATCCCCTCTTTCGTCTTCAACATTATCGGTAACCTCACTTGGAGCTATATTTTTATTCGTCACATGATATGTGTTTTGCTTGGAGCGTCATTTTATTTTGTTAGGATTTTCTTGATGTTATTTAGATTAATGTTTTGCATCTTTTATTTCAATAAAAGTGTCAAGGGTAGCCTGCACCATGCTCAATTTGCAAGTATACGAGTTGCTGTTTCAAAACAGAAAGTTTGCTGTTAGTGCAAAAATTCTCTAGAATAGTCAGTATGTCATAAAATCTTGAAATTTTGACACAGCATGCTTTTATAAATTCTATACAGTTTGGTAACGTTTCAGAATTTTTGGAGTTAATTAAGTATGGATCTTGCTGCATTCTTTATAGACTGTTCTGTTTAGGCAGATTGCTGTTATGTTTGCATTGTTTGCATATGTTGGCTTGTTTAATGATTCTATTTGAGGATGGAAGTATTAAATATGCAGAGGCATTTATTATGCAATGTCAAATAATAATTTTAGTGATTAGCTACAGTAGGGAATGGTAAGGTTATGCATTGATTTATACCAACTTATCTCACGAGTTCTTGTTGAGTTTTGGGTGTATGAAGTTTTTGAGATTTCGGAAAACCGTGATCTGAGAAGAATTAAGGAGACACAAGAGCTCAAGCTTGGGGATGCCCTAGGCATCCCTAATTAATATTTCAAGAAGTCTCGAGCATCTAAGCTTGGGGATGCCCCGGTAGGCATCCCACCTTTCTTCAACAATTATCGGTTAGTATCCGTTGAACCTAAGTTTTTGCTTCTTCGCATGATATGTGCTATCCTTGGAATATCATTTTATTTTGTTTTGCTGTTTGAATAAAAGCATTGGATCTAAAATTTTGAATAAGAGAGAGAGAGAGAGTCCTCACATGGCTATTTAACTAATTGACTACGCATTGATCTTCACTTATATCTTTTTGGAGTAGTTTGTCATTCACTCTCGTGCTTCACTTATATCCTATGAGTAAATGGTTGAATGAATTGAATATCATAAATTTGAAATTAAATATGCTTCATATACTTATCCCATGGGGAGTAATGACTTCACACATAATAAGTATAGGTGGTAAAATTTATTGAAAGTTAGCAAACACCGCATTGGTCACTTGAACAATTCATGAAAGAATATTGAAGGAAGAGAGATTCCACATATAAATATACTATCTTGGACATCTTCTATGATTGTGAGCTCATTAATTATTTTCAAACTCGAGCAAATTAGTTGAAATTGGACAAGGAAGACAACTTAATGAGTTATGTTTGGGTATATTTGTATAGAAGTTATATTGTTATGGATCCTCCAACATGTGGTGCTTGCTTCCACCTCATACTAGCCAAAACTTCCGTACTAAGTATAAATACTACTTGTGCATCCAAACACCCTTAAACCAGTTTTGCCATGAGAGTCCACTATACCTACCTATGGATTGAGTAAGATCCTTCAAGTAAGTTGTCATTGGTGCAAAAAGCAATAAAAATTGCTCCTAAATATGTATGATCTTTTATTGTAAAGGAAAATAAGCGTTGTACGAACTTGTGATGGTAAAGAAATAAAAGCGACGGACTGCATAATAAAGGTTGCTATCACAAAGGGCAATACAACGTGACGTTCCTTTGCATTAAGGGTTTGCACATCCAAAAACAAAAAGCGCATGACAACCTCTGCTTCCCTCTGCGAAGGGCCTATCTTTTACTTTCTAGTACTTACCTTTATGCAAGAGTCATGGTGATCTTCACCGCTTCCTATATTTCGCCTTTTTCTCTTGGCAAGCGTCATGTGTTGGGGAATGATCTAGACATATATATCCATACAAATATATTTGATCATGAATTATTATTGTTGACAATTATCTATATGATAAATAAGTTGGGAGGCGAAACATTAAGCCCCTATCTTTCTCTGTGTTCGATGGATGCTATTTGTTCTAAAAATATGCTTTGAGTGTCAAAAATCATGGAAGACTATATGATAGTTGAGTATGTGGAATTTGGTAAATCAAAGCTCTTACATAGACCCTTCCTGAAAATAAGATGAATTGCAATTGTTCGATGACTAGGAATATGGTTTGTTAGTTTTCAAGAAACTTTCTGGTCTATACTTTAACATGTGAATAGCTTGTTACTTGATCATGAGAAGTTTTATGAGATGAGCTACTGTTTATCGTTTATATTGATGCTAGAAAAAGTGATTGGAATTATCATTGATCAAACTTGTGTACTTGCTAGCATTCACACTTCATAAATTATTTCTTTTATCATTTACCTACTCGAGGACGAGCAGGAATTAAGCTTGGGGATGCTGATACGTCTCCAACGTATCTATAATTTATGAAGTATTCATGCCATGTTTACAATAATTTTATATGATTTTGGTATGATTTTATTAGAACTAATACGGACTGACGCTGTTTTCAGCAGAACTACCATGGTGTCGTTTTTTGTGCAGAAATAAAAGTTCTCGGAATGGGCTGAAAATTTACGGTGATTTTTTATGGACCAAAAGAGACCCCCGAAGCACCGGAGCTGGGCCAGGAAGTGACCGAGGAGGCCACAAGCCTAGGGGGCGCGCCCTACCCCCCCGGGAGGGTGCTCCCGGCTTGTGGACTCCTCGAGCACCCCCTTGACGTGAGACCGACGCCAAAAATTCCTATAAATACCAAAACCCCCAGAAAGAACCCTAGATCAGAAGTTCCGCCGCCGCAAGTCTCTGTAGCCACGAAAAATCAATCTTGGCCCTCTCCGGCACCCTGCCGGAGGGGGTCACCATCACCGGAGACCATGGAGGAGGAAGACGGAGGGGCCATCATCACCATGGAGGCCAAGGACCAGAGGGAGAACCTCTCCCCACCTAGGGGGGAGGTCATGGAGGAGGAAGCACAAGGGGGAAACCCTCTCCCCCTCTCTCTCGGTGGCGTCGGAGTGCCATCGGGGGAACCATCGCCGCGGTGATCGTCTTCATCAACATCACCTTCTTCATCACCGTCTTCATATCTTTTCAACGGTCCACTCTCCCGCATCCCGCTGTAATCCCCTACTTGAACATGGTGCTTTATGCCACATATTATGATCGGATGATGTGTTGCCATCCTATGATGTTTTGAGTAGATTTGTTTTGTCTTATGGGTTGATTGATGATCTAGATTAGTTTGAGTTGTATGTTTATTTTGGTGCTATCCTATGGTGCCTTCCGTGCCGCGCACACGTGAAGGATTCCCGCTGTAGGGTGTTGCAATACGTTAATGATTCGCTTATAGTGGGTTGCTAGAGTGACAGAAGCTTAAACCCGAGTAAGGGGGTTGTTGCGTATGGGATAAAGGGGACTTGATGCTTTAATGCTATGGTTGGGTTTTACCTTAATGATCTTTAGTAGTTGCGGATGCTTGCTAGAGTTCCAATCATAAGTGCATATGATCCAAGTAGAGAAAGTATGTTAGCTTATGCCTCTCCCTCATATAAAATTGCAATAATGATTACCGATCTTGTTAACAATTGCCTATGACAATTTCGCACACCGACCCATCATTATTCCACACTCGCTATTTGTAATATATTGTAATATATTCTAACTTTATGATAACAGCACCTATTTTTATATTTTAGTTCTCCGATATCATGCAAAGCTATTCTCTTCATACCCACAACGTAGTTTTATTTCTCGTTTCTAGTTGGAAGCAAACGTTCGGCGTACGTAGAGTCGTATCAGTGGCAGATAGGACTTGAGAGAATATTGATCTTACCTTTAGCTTCTTGTGGGTTCGACACTCCATACTTATCACTTCCACCTTTGGAAATTGCTACGATGATTCCTTGCACTTGGGGATTATCAGGGGCGCGCCCGGGCGAACTCTCTCTGCCGTCCTCGAGCACATCGAGGGAGGCAACGAGCCATGGCTGGAGTACCCCGCGTCATCATTCTCTCGCCGCCGCGGGAGCTCTTGGTTGCCAAGGCGCATGTACCCATCGTCGTCGTCGTCCTCTGGCTCCCGCTCCTCCGGGTGGGTGGCACCACTCGTCCCCGTCAAGTCGGAGCCGCAGGAGACGCCGCTTCGCCAGCGCAGCCACGGCTGCAACCTCGTCATAAACGAGGGCCGCCGCGTCCCTTCCCCTCCCTGCGGCCACATTCGCCTGGTGAAGCCGAAGAAGGAGCCGCCAACTGTGGTGAAGCAAGAACACGAGGACATGGCCGCCGACCTCGAGATCGGCCTCGCCTGGTCATGTGCAGACTACGTGGAGCAGGAGATGTAGTGCCATCGTCGTGCTCTAGAAGAAATCGCCGAGCGGCGGCGCGGCCACGACGAGGGCGGCGTCATCGTGCTCTCCGACATCGACGAAGAGGTCACTGCGTCGAGCAAGCCGTTCCGCAGCGGCGATCCAGGGCAGAGCTGCAGCCAGGACGCCCGGAAGGACGGGCCGCCAAGTGACGGCGACGACGACGACGGCGGTAACGACTACACTGTCTTCTACAACCTCCCCGGCACGAACTAGGCGTAGTTATTTATGTTTTTTTTAATTCGCCAAATATCAATGAAATCGCCTATATTTCGTCCAAATTGACTGAATTTGTCTAGTTTCGGCATTTTAAACTTTTTTTGGGGTCGATGTCGTTGTGTTCGCGGCTGGGAATCAGTCCCCCACTATGCCGAAAATTTCACCGGCGACGCCCCAAGAGGCGCTATTTCCCCCAAAAAACGCCCTTGGGGGCCAAACGGCTGGAGATGCTCTTATTCCTTGATGGGCTGACCACCAATGTAAAAGCGACCCAAAGACTGACAATGTTGACCCATAGGTACCCCAGAGCCTCGATGAAGGAGAGCGCTCTATTTCGTGGGAGCTTAGAATCTGTAGTGATGCGTACAAATAATTGTTCTTATTTATATATTTGTTACACATGATAATACAAAATGTGTATTCATATATTTTGTTTTTGTAGAGTATGAGAGAAATGAAGATGCATTACGCCGACGTTCAAAAATAATTCATCGGCAAGGGTGTCGACGTGATGTTGGGAGGGGTCAAATTTTCATCGAGTTATATACAACAATACATGTATATATATGAAATCGGAACAAAGTTTTAAAAATCCCATGACAACGCACGGGCATTCCACTAGTCATTTTAGCTCTTTTCTTTGCGGGGAGGTTATTTTTTATTTGCATGTCTTATTTCACTGCCAAGACAACATGTTCAGGGTGTATTCCCGTTGCAACGCACGGCCAATTTTCCTAGTACTTTTTAAAATAGAGAATAAATAATAATAAAATATTCACAAGATGAATAAGTTCTTGCCACAATGTAGACATATCTTTTTGAAAAATATGAACGGTTTGCAAAAAAGACAATAACTTAATTTACTTTCGGTTGAATACTTGTTTGTTTACACAAGATGAACAAAGTATTGCAAGTCGGTAAATATTTTTGTATATACATATGAACGGTTTCACTAGTGCAGAATGGTGTACGATTTTAAAGTACGTTTAGGATGGGTATATTGTGCCTGTACGATATGTGTATGTGCACTACTGTTAATAGAATTGCCTAATAATTAATTAGTGATTAGTCTTTTTTAAGGGAAAATTGCTGCTTTACTAAACCCAGTTTTGGCCAAATCCAAGATCAGCGCGTCCACAATACCGTGTGATTATTCTGAAAACATTATAAACCACTACTTATGGAAATGTATATTGATGCTCTTAATTAGGGACACAATTACAGCTAAGTATTAATTCTCTTAATTCCAATTTTTGGTATTGATCTGATTCACAGTTAAAAATGGCATGTATTGATATCAGAGGTTCAATAAAATTCGGCCTTTTTAAAATTCACAGCTAGCCCAGCCCGTGGTCCAACACAGCCCGGAGATAAGCCTACTATAAAAGGTCAACCGAGCCATTCTTAACCCTATTTTCAGTTTCTCCTCCCCACCCCTCTGTGCGGCGGCTGTACGAAACGGAAGCCGATCGAGGCGGAATCAGCTCCGCACCACGGAAAAAAAAAAATCCGTGGAGACCGTCCCCATGACTCCTTTCCTGCGTACCGCCAGCCGCCACCTGTCCCCTGGTTGCATCCCACGGCATTTTTTTTATAGTACGCCAAAGACATATCATATTTTTATAGAAGACAGATAACAATTACAAAAAGCTACAACTCACTGCAAACAACAAGTCTAGACAAACGCCACACCCAACCTAATCCGGAAAAAAAAACCTCCGCACACATTACATACACAATGCAAAGGAGCCTGTCCTAAGCAGATCAACATAGCCGCGTCACGACCAACACCGATCATCTCGAAGAGCAACAACTTCAATTGAACTACCCTTGTCGACACACCAGCCACCCTTGAATGCCGAAAAGGAGATGGCAAGTGGATGGCGGGACTCGGCTGGTCCCAAGAAAGCCATCGTCTTGAGCTCACCGGCAATGGCGTACTTTGCGCCCAAGAACCTCCAGTCGGACCAGCGACACGCACGAAAGGACCGCATTACAGAATCACCAAGCCATGTCTCCACACCCGATGCTCCCAACAGAGAAACGATGCAACCACGTCGCCATCGCTGGTCCAAGACCTAGGCTTTCGCCCGACAAGCTGAACAAGAGGGGGAAGATGCAACACACCGTAACAACGCCTCCAAGAAGGTGAACGACGGGCGTCGTGGTCGTCATCACCGTTCAAAAGACAGACATGATTTTCAACCGTAATGTCGCCCGCCTCCCATCCCTCAAACAAATTGAGGCCACTCATCTGTAAAGGATCACACCGCCGCCGCCGCAGCACCTCGCCATCATGAACGTAACATCGCAAAACACGGGCGCCAGCACGACCGAGGGCACTCAGACCACCATCCACCTCCCGCACGGCCGGGAAACGCAACTCCAGACCACCATCCAAACCCAAAATCAACACGGCCAGGGGCCGCCGGCGCCTCAAGCAATGGCTGAACGCGCGCCACTCCTGGCGGACAGCCACGCACAGAGAGCAACCCATGGCAGAACGTAACATCCCACGGCATTCGCTCGCCCGCTTTAGGCACTAGCATTCTGCCCGTTTTTCATGCCCGCGTCGTAGTTCGGCTCGTCTGCGATCGGCTCCTGGACAAAAGGGCATTGGGAGCCTTGAGGTGCAGAGAGTGGAGGACGACGGTCATGGCCGAGCGAGCAGCCAACAGCCCCGCCATCGGCGCCTCCATGCCCACCGCCTCCATGTACGACGCCGGCACCAGTACACCACCGCGCATTGCTGCACGTGGGCTTCCCTTGTCGTCGCCGGTAGCTCCATCTGCGTGGCCACCGTCTGCACGGACAACGTCGGCAGCACCACATGCAGATGCTCGTTGTATATGCCACTACCAGCTTGCCGTCGCACTAGCCATCACGATGGTGTTCCAATCCTGCTCTAGCATCTAGGGATCATTTATTATTATTCATGCAACTGAGTTCATGGCGACGAAAGCACGCCGGCGCCATGCATGCGCATACATCGCCGAGCATCACCGCACACCGTGCCCCTGCAACGGCGCCTCCAGTCTGATCCGGACCCTTTGACACCGGCTGGTCGAGCAACTCTCCACGAGGGCAGCGCCGTCTCTGCCCATCGTCATCCTCCTCAAGCACTAACCGCTTCCCACACTGCTCCTCGATCTCCTTCTTCCCTGCCACTTAGTTTGAAAGCTCCATGGGCAGTAGCCGAGCCGACCAGGCAAGTGGTGGCATCGCCATGGACTATTGTTGTACTATGGCATTGCTTTCAGTTCTGATGTGGAACGTTTTGATGCTTAGATTCATTTTTTGCTCTGGTTTGTTCGAATTTTTGGTCAATTTCAGTCAATTTTCATCTAAAAATTTAAAGTTTTGTTTGCGCTTTTCGCCCGAGATTTTCTGAAAAAAATCTGAGAAAACGAATTTAGCCCGTTTTCGCCCCAGACCAGTAAAAATCACAAAACGAAATCCAAAACTCTTCTGAATGATTTTAAAGTACGTTTAGGATGGGTTATATATATGATAGGTAGGGATGAAAATGAAGTGGAAACTTTACGCTTTTCCGGAGGAAAAATGAAAATGGAGAGGAAATATGAAAACGGAAATGAAAATTTGCAAAACAGAAATGGAAATGAAATTGTTTATGCGAAAATAGAAACAAAAACGGAACGGTATTTTCCGGTGGAACAAAGGTGAAAACAGACCTTTTCATTTCTGTGAATATGAAATTTCCGTTTTTAGTATAGGCCTATGACTTTGTAGCCCAACTACCAAACAACACACAATGACACAATGATCATAATGAATCATTTAAGGCCCAATTTTTACTACCACATATGTACTCAACTAGACCCTATACACAATTGTCCACTACTACTAGTACTGCTGCTACTACCACTGCTGCTCCTACCACTACTACCACTACTGCTGTTGTTGTTGCTGCTACTACTGCTACTACTGCTACTGCCACTGCCACTACCACCACCACCACCACCACCACCACCACTACTACCACCACCACTACTACGATTATTACTACGACTACGTCTACGACCACCACTACCACCATCAGCACCACCACCACCACCACCACCACCACCACCACCACGACTACTACTAATACTACAACAATAATGTGCTAAGGTGTCAACATAATCATATTGTTTTTTAGCCATGGTAACATTTCAATTTTTTTTTTGGTTTTATGTTTATTTCTCTATAACTCAAGGGGTTTTAAATTTCCGGACAATGCCCATTTATGTTTCCGTGTTCGCTCCGTATTCGCTCTGTGTCTGTTTCCGGTAGTATCTGTTTTCATATTCATTTCCAGGGTTTCTGTATTTGTTTCTGCTTCTGCAAAAAAATATGAAAACAAATATGATGACACCTAGTTCCGTCCGTTTTCGCTGCGTTTTCATCCCTAATGATAGGTGTATGTGCACTACTGTTAATAGAATTGCATAATAATTAATTAGTGATTAGTCCTTTTTAAGGGAAAATTGCTGCTTTACTAAGCTAAGTTTCGGCCAAATCCGAGACAAGCGCGTCCACAATACCGTGTGATTATTCTGAAAACATTACACACCACTACTTATGGAAATATATATCGATGCTCTTAATTAGGGATGCAATTACAGCTAAGTACCAGTTCTTTTAATTCCAATTAATTTTGTATTGATCTGATTCACGGTTAAAAATGGCATGTATTCACCCGCAAAAGAAAAATGGCATGTATTGATATCAGAGTCACTATAAAAGGCCTTCCATTGATATGTAGTTCACAACTTAGAGCCAGAGAAACAAGTGTTCCTTCCAACACCACATGTAGCTAAGATGAAGACTACACAAACGCTGCTCCTTATTCTCGCCTTCCTCATGCTATCACCAGGTATTATTTCAGTGGTTTTTGTTTCATCAACTCGACCAAGAAACTACGGCCACGATGTGTGACTCGTTTAATTTATTTGTGTTAAATATTTTTCCAGGGGAAATGCTAAAGGTAACTGATGTTCTTTGCACAGCAGCAATTAAACCGACGTATGTACCGTGTGATCGTCCAAGTTGCCTGCACGTTTGTCGCCAGTTTCTCCATGCTTGCCCTACGTGCACTTGGTCTGGTGAGTGCGGCTCCCAGGGATGCAGGTGCACGGTGTGCGGCTCTAATAAACAAAAATAAGACTTTAGTGCTTCTCAGGGCCGGTCCTAAGATTTCAGGGCCAGGGCGAAAACAAAACCGGGGGCTTGCAGCATGCATGTATTGATACAAGCGGGCAGTGCACGGCGGCATGCCGCGCCACATGGATTGATAAGCTATTTAGTTCTTTTGTAATATTTGGTAAGTTGTCCCAAGACTTGATTCTTGGCAAAGTATTCGATACAAGAAAAGGGTACATCTAGGGAGGTGTTTGGTTCGTGAGCAGTGGTGCAAACATAAACGTAATCAGATGACACCGTCATTGTAAACGGTATGGGCGAAAAATTAAACTCTGTTTGGTTCTATGAACTGTAACGTTAACTGGTTCCAGCAAATTTCTAGCGGTGGCCGAGATCGGCGCTCCTGTGCATGTGCTCCAATCAGTAGGCATGCAGGGCTATGGCTTTGGCGGGCTGGCAGTTGGCCTGGTCTATGCAGCCGGCTAGACGGTAGAGACATACGAACAGATACAGCAACTGACCGGAGCGGCCGTGCGCCCGTGCCGCTGTGGGGTGGCAACCGATGGACGCCGGTTGCGTCCTAGCCGAAGGCGGAGCCCCGACGGCTGGTGTGGCAAAAGGTGGAGGGGCCGCCTGCAGCTTCGACGTGCGGCACTGCAGTGGTTCAGAGCAGCGGCTCCGGCGACGCCATGTACCTTTCTAGGTTCCTGGTGATCGGCGGCTCGTCGGCGGCCGTCAAGGTGCACCAGTGGCGGCGACTTAGGCGGAGGAGACCGCGAGGAAGACGCGGTGCACCGGCGGCGGCGCCTGGGCGGAGGAGACCGGCAGGAAGACGACATCGTGCAAAGGGGCTTCGTGCGGCAAAGAGACGGTTTCCGATACAGGAGATTTCGGGCGTAATCAGACTTGTACTACGCCGGATCTGATACCCCTATTAACAGATTACTAGTAAAATGCCCGTGCGTTGCAACGGGGAAAAAGCCCCTAGCCCCCCCAAAAAATACATAAAACAGAAATGAAGCATCTCGTTAGTTTGAAAGATGTAAAGAAAAATAAGCAAAATAGTGAGAAGAAAAACGTAATATAATATATAAAATGTAGTCATTTAATAATTTAATCAATCACTTTATTACCACATGACACATGTGGTAAACAATCCAAGCGATTCAACGAAAATCGATCACTTTTTTCCAAGATGTCTTCCGAATACCATTCCTCTGCCGCAACTGCTATATTTAAATAGATTCAGTGGATCAAATATACATTAGAGGAGGGACACAAATCACATAGTTAGTATTCAGATTAGGAGCTATTTGATATAGAGTTAAGAACTTTCTAAATGGGTACCTTGAATAACATGAGTTGTATCATTGTTTGATTCTATGGTCCCAAAATACAACTCGGATCTGAGTTCCCCTTTTGACGCCTTCTTTCTTTCGCATCATTTTCCAGTACCAATTTGGCGAGCTTGACCTGGTCTGGAGGCTTCTAGATCATGGCCGGTCATGCTTTCTTTACAAACGATCATGTTTTGAATTGTCTTTTTCTAAGTATCTAGAAAGAGGCACTTTGGTTCAGAGACCAGACACTTTTGGTTCACATTATTGATTGAAGGTGCAAGCGAATCATTATTTTTGTTTCATGCATGGGTAATTTTATCAACTTCGAGGACAATTCAAATTATGGGCAAATAATTGGGGAGAAGTAATATAGATAGAGAAAGATATTGCATAGACCAAGAACGGGTGACAATGAAGGCGCATGTAGTCCCACTTGCGCATTGTTCTCTTGCGGACATTGAAGCTTACGAAAAGCCTTATCTTTTTTGGATGGCTCATTGGAATAAAGCTTTGCCTTCTCTTCCTGTGAGAGCAAGAAAAACTCCAGCCTCACGGCCATCATCTTCTCCACCAACAATATTCCATGGTTTATGATCTAAAAGAAATTGACAAAGCTTTATATTTTACTTATGGCCAGTTAATTTCGAAAGGTATGCCAGCACCCAGGGCAGCCTTGTCTTTCCAAATCAGCGGCGCGCTTGTCCTATGAATGAAGCAATGCGAGCTTAAGTAAACCATGAATCGATGGAAAAGTAAGCTACCTAGCTAGGAGGTGGTTCACATGGTTGGCTCTCCGGCGGGCACCATGATGACGGTGGTGACTTGGCCTCTCAGTCGTGTGGGCGGCGAGGGGAGTAGCGTTGGGTAGCTCAGGCATTGGCAGTGATGATGCCCGGATCCAGATCTGGGGGTCTAAACTCGTTGCGGTTGTCCTGAAGACCTCTTGGTGGCATGGATGAGCTGCCGAGCGAAAGCTCTGCGCTTTGGCGCCGACGGTGGCGGCGCCTGCGGGCGTCGCTTTCTTCTTGAAGACGTCGTTGTGGATTCTTCTCTCCGTGTCAAAGTTCCGGGTGAAAACCCTTGTCCATATCGGACTCGGCAGCGGCGACGTTTAACGCCGTTCTCCCTCATGAGGGCGTTGTCGTGGAGCTTAGGTGTGTTAGGGCATTGCGTGACGGTGTTTTTAGACCTCCTTGTGTTTTCTTTTGGTAGTGTAGTCGTAGTCGCGTGCGTTCTATGGCTCCGGTATCCTGGGATCTGCTTTGTATGAGGGCTACCTCACCTCATGTATCGTTCGGCCGTGTACTTTGCTATTTGCTTTATCTATAAAGCGGGGCGCAAGCCTATGTCGAGAACCGCCATGTTTGAAGCTTAACTGATGCTAGCTAGCACGCATAGTGCATAGTAAGACAGAACCAAGGGCATGCACGTGAGAAGGCAGACCTGGAAAGAAGCTGTAGAAGCGGCAAGCCTGATCGATCTCTGTCATGAGCCCATGACCCGGTGGCTGGTGCTTGTCCGGCGAGGCGAGGCGAGGTCGATGAGGGAGAAGCATCGAAGGACGTGGTCGTTGACGGAGCACACGGCTCGTGGGCTGACGACCAATCACAGGCAGCGCACGGCGACTCGGGTTAGGTCGGTGAATCACGGGTGGCGCCGACGAGGTTGGCTTGAGCGGTGCATCATTGACGGGTGTGCAGGCCCGTGGTGCGAAGAACCAAGCTACCGTAGTGTCGTTGAAATCGTAGATCATCGAAGTGAACAAGCTCGTAGTCGTAGTCATCCATGGCCGCCGTTGTTGTGGACGTAAGAAAACCAAAACAAGACAATGTGAATAAGGATTTGAAGAACTCCAATCGGACACTGAGCCGGCAGCCGACAGCCGACGCAGCCACCGTAATTATCTTATCTGCCTTCCTGCCCGCGTGTGTGTGGCTGATTCTTTTTTGGTTTGCTTTCCGTTATCGTGGAGAGGGAGGAACTAAATTTAATTTGTGCAGGCCTGGATCCCTTCTGTCTCAATTCCTTTCCAAATTAGCTTCCTTATTACTTCCCTTGTCACGTTGAGGCAGGCATGCCCTGATTTTTTCCTTTCCTTATTACTCTGTCTTAGTTTCCTTCTCAAATCCTTTGCTTTGGCGTGGACTGCTTTACTTATTACCTCCGTCTCAACTCCTTCATTCTCAAATCCTTTTCCTTCCTTATTTCTCTCGCTGCACATTGCAACGTCGGTTGAAATCCTATATAAATTAGGAGGATTACATATGGAAAGGCGATGTGGTATTATTCAAAAACCTTTGCTAGCTCAGTTGGTAGCAGATTGTTACGCAATATGGAGGTTGCGAGTTCGATGTGGGCCGCCTACGTTGGGCTGGAGTCGCTATGGGACGCGCCTAAACGAACGATTGCACGGGCCGGCTTCGTTGGGCTTGGAACGTCCCTAAGTGCGAGGCAGAAACAGAAGGCAACGCTTTTAGCGACTATAATGACGTACGGGCAGAAGCGTTAAGCCTTTTATTAATATATATATAAAAGTAGGGATAGATAGATTACGGCTCGACCGAACCAAATACATTTGAACGGTATCTGTTACCAGCGTAATGAGGTTACGTTACAAAATCCAAAAACAAACACCTCCTAGTTGATACTCCCTCCGTAAACTTTTATAAGAGCGTTTAGCATTTTCGGACACAGCCGACAAATTGGAAAATAGACCATTCTGCCCTCGATTTGAATTACGAGTCGTCTTCCACTCTTCCTGCCAGGAGCTAGCGTCGTCTTCTTCCTTGCGTCGTCCTCTTCGTCCAGGTGCTCAGGGCCATCTCCAGGCGCTTCGCCCCCGCGTCCAGGAGGCCAACTTGCTCGCCGCGGGCCCGCACCCACCTGGCTCGTTGCCGCCGCCGGCCCCCAACACGTGCCTGATCCTCGTTGCGCCCGCCCCCGCGTCCAGGCGCTCAACTTGGTCGCCACCGGCCTGCACCCACCTGGCTCGTCGCCGCCGCCGACCCCCAACACGTGCCTGGTCCTCGCCGCGCTCGGCCCCGCGTCCAGCCGCCCAACTTGGTCGCCGCCGGCCCGTACCCACCTGGCTCGTCGTTGCCGCCGCAGGCAACACGTGCCTGGTCCTCGCCGCGCCCAGCTTGGTCCTCCTCGTCACAAGCAACACTCCAGACAGGTTCTCCTCACCGCGCCCAGGCCTGGTCCTCCCCGCCACACGCAACACTCCAGCAGCCCTCCAGGCAGGTTCTCCTTGCCTCGCCCCTTGCACAACAGCATAAAT
Source organism: Elymus sibiricus (assembly GCA_039707655.1). Taxonomy (NCBI): domain Eukaryota; kingdom Viridiplantae; phylum Streptophyta; class Magnoliopsida; order Poales; family Poaceae; genus Elymus; species Elymus sibiricus. The sequence goes on along the minus strand of CM077667.1, from coordinate 441,132,895 downwards.
CAGATCAGTTCTTGTGATCTTACAGACCAATTTGTCTGGATGGTATCACTCGTGTGTAATCTTACATACCAATTCTTCTGTAATCCATGGAGTATTCCTGCATTTGAGAAAAACCAAATCAATCTGTTCTCATGGAAGATGATTTTCATGGAATTTGCTCATGTAAGAATGAGAAAGCAGATGTGGACTTGTGTAGCGACAGGGGCATGCACTGAATTGGCCTTAGCGTTAAACAGACTGAACTGGTAGGATTACTTACCACATCCAGTGAAATGCCAAGGAAATTTGTGTTAGCTTCAAACAGACTGAATTGAATTGGTCTTAGCTTCAAACAGTGCATCACATCATCATTCCAGTGCATCACATCATCATTCAAACAGACTGAAAAATGCGAAGGAAATTTGCTTCAAACACGGTTCCTCAAAAATGAAAGAATGTCATGGAGTAGCAGACATTTATGAATCAATTATGACTGTCACAGCATGGCATGAATCTCTGTCAAAGCATGAATCTCTACAGCGGTATGAGTACAACATTCACATGTTTAATTTCTACAGTATGCAGCATCTGTCACACCTTCCAAATGAACAAGACCGTTGTACTCCTACTGATTGTGGGTCAGGAACATCATATGATGCACTTGTCTGTATTAAAATGGATCAGTTAGCAGAATTTACACTTGTCTGTATTAAAATCATGAACTGTAGCATGGAGTACTTGTCTGCATTAGTGTGATATTGCTCATGTAATGTGATCTTGCTCAAGTAAATCATGAACTTCGGCTGGGAGTACCTAACTGCAGTAATGTGATCTTGCTCATGTAAAAACTAGACAGTGAGAAGTACTCCAGGGAGCAAGTTTTACTATAAATTCTTCAAACAGACATGGAGTATCAGTAAGATTCAGCCACTAATTTACAGAATTGACAGAAGAATTCACATGGTAATTAATTCTTCAAACAGGAACCATATTCACATTATCATGCAGGAAATGAACCATATAAATTTTGTCCATGTTAAATGCATATATGATGTTTTAGCTTATAAACTCAACCAATTCTGATCCATATAAACTGAAGATTGTGTCATTTGATGGATTTGTTCATGCAGATCTATGGTTTGTTTTTTTCTTCTTGGAGTATTAAACTTGTTGTTGTGGAAAATTTCAGCAAGAGGAGAATAAGCTGATCAACAAGAGGAGAAGCAGCAACACCAGCACAGTATGGTGCTCCCAGACTTGAATTGCACACCACCTACAGGAGAAGAAGAAGAAGCAGATGTCAATATGCTCCAAGAAGAAGAAGATGATGACGATGCTCCAAGAAGAAGCTGAAGCAACAGGTACAGTTTTGATTTGCTAGAATTATTTGCACTTGTTGTTGATTTGCTAGCATGATTTGCGAGAAGAAGATGAAAATTTACCTAATTTTCCTTTTCTTTTGGTATTGTAGGTGGTCCGCAAATACGTGCACAAAGAAAGTCAATGACAGATGAGCAGAGATATGCTGACTACATGGCACTACATACCCTGAATCTGGCCAGGGGTGGCAAGTTCAAAAGAAATGACAAGAAAGATGTTGCTCAGATTTTTCAAGTTGGTGTTCAACATATTAGAAAGATCTGGACGACAGCAGAGCGACAAATAGCGCTTGGTCAGGAGGTGGATGTATCTCAGGGTGTGCATTCGGTTTTTTCGGTTTACTTCGGTTCGGTTTATACGGTTTATGGTTTATACGGTTTTTATACTTCGGTTTATACGGTTTTATACGTAGATACGGTTCGGTTTCGGTAATAACCATTTACTTTCGGTTCGGTTTCGGTAATAACCAAATTAACCAAAGTTGACGCGAACTTTTGAGCAACACATAGTTTGGCGATGGACCGGAAGCGGACAAAAATAATGGGACAATACAAGAAAAAACACTAACACCTCTAAGTGCATGAAAATACACTTGAAAACACAGTCACCAATAATACGTATAGTTGATTAACAGTACGTAATATAGCATTTTTTAGTAGAACAATACGTTTTTACTATTTTGCGAAATAGTAGAACATGACGTGCCTTTGTTGTTCTCGGCTAAGAGCCCATGAATTGACACGAAACTGGTAATAACAAAAAAGCCCAGCAGAGATTTGGTGCATGTCACGGCCCATGCTCATTTTTGGTGCAGGCATGGACGTGGTGAAGGATTAGTAGTTTAGTACCACCTCGGTTGTGCGTACAGAATGGAGTATGAGGACAAGCTATAAAAAGAGGTCTGGTAGGAGGGAGTCTTTGGTGAGTATACTAGCTCCAAATTTAAAAGGAGGCCGAGGTCCGATGGATCGGGTGACCTGGCTGCCAGCCTTCTGACTTCCTAAAGTAAAGGTTGCTCTATGACGTTTTCGGTTTTGTTCGGTTTAACCGAATTAATTCGGTTTTAAACCGAAAAAACCGAAGTGAATTTGGTTTGCTCTTTTGCAAACTGAAACCGTAACCATAACCTGAAAAAACCGAAATTCGGTTTCAGTTTGGTTTTTTTCATTCGGTTTTTGGTTTTCGGTTCGGTTTTGCACAGCCTGAGATGTATCCAACAGAAGGAAAGGAAGATGCGGAAGAAAGGGAAAGGATGATGCTCTATCCAAAATCCCCACAGTTCCATTGAATAGAAGGTCGACTCTGAGGTCACTTGCTCGCCAATTGGCCTCCAAATTCTCCTGATCTAAATGCACTTGATCTTGGATATTTCAGATCCCTTGAGTCTTTGACCGACTGCAGAGCCCCCACGACTATCAAAGAATTGATTCAAGGTGTGGAGGAAGAATTTGATGAGTATGATGTCGGGAAACTCAACAGAATATTTCTAACACTTCAGACCATCATGGTCGAAGTGATGAACCATGGAGGAGAAAATTCATATAAAATTCCACATTTGCGGAAGGATAGATTGGAAAGGCAAGGAATCCTACCACCTCGGATCCATTTTACTCGTGAAGTGTATGAAAATGCCATGGAGATGCTAGAACAAGATGTCCAGTGAACAATATGTCATGGAGTAGTGGAGTATGTTGAGACTTGCAATGCTTGCAACTCTTGTTGTGGGGTATGTTGATACTTGTTGTGCTGTGACGAAACTTGTTTGTGGAAATGCATTCTTGAGACTTGTTTTGTTTGTGGATATGGATTATTTGTAAGTATGAAATGGATTATATTGTGTTGTTCGAAATGGAGTATTCCATATGTGTTGTTTGAAATGGAGTGTGCAAGTTTCTAGAATTATATGCAAGCTTCTGAAATTATATGCAAGTTTCCGAACTTTATGGAAGTTTCTGAATTTTACATGGAACTTTCTGATTGTTTTATGAAATTATAGAGTTTCTGAACTTATTGCAAGTTTCTGAATTAGACTAGGAGTACTCCTACACACAAGCACTAGAGCAAAATTTAAACAACCAGAGCACTTCTCAGTAAATATTCTACTCCAAGTACCACATGAAAAAATTCTACACAATCATGCTTAGTAAATATTCTACTCTAAAATAAACAGTGAACCACCAGTAGATTAATTCAGAAACTTCCATGAGTACTCCTTGTTGGAAAGCTTGCTGGTGAATTAACAATGTTCTCTGCATCGCCTTGTGTATGCTTGCAAGACAAAAATGATGTCTCTCTACTCTTGTACTCCCTGGAGTATGCACGATTTTATTCCTAAAGTTTCAACAATGTGTATACTCCCTCCATACTCCTAAATTTCACCTTGTGTATACATGTACTACTCCCTCCATATATGCAACAGCAATATGATGGCTGGTCAACATCAGCAGCAGCAAAACACAAAATCTGCAGTGACATCATCAGCAGTGCTCTGGTTGCTCTGTATACATCTACTACTCCCTCCATATTCCTATTTTTTGTTCAGAACATCATTTCATTTCTGTAAATAATCATCACTCTACAGTGCATGAACATCCTATCCCAAGTCTGTCTTAATAACAAAGTGCAGAATCGAAATAATCATCACTCTACAGTGATATCATCATCAGCAGAATTGAAATAATCATCGGAGCAGAGCACAAACAAGTTTTTCTTAGCATCTCTGAAGCAGAGCACACAATCAGAGCACACAAGGGGACGAAGATGAAGTCTGACCTGATCTGCAGATGAAGATGAAGTCGCTCGGTAGCTCGAACTCCCCCTCATCCGGTAGAGCAGCAACGAAATCTGCAGGACCTCCTCATCGTGCAGACCCGGCAGCAGCAGCCACATCTCCAGTACCGAGACGAGGAGCCACATCTCCACATCTTGCAGGACGAGGGAGACGAGGAGCACTAGCCTTCGTCGAGCAGGAGAAGGCCGCCACGGTCGTCGAGCAGGACGAGGCTGTCTAGCGCGCTCTCGTCTCACTCCTCCTCGACCTCAGTAAAAAAGCCAGCTTTACCTCGAGCAGGAGAAGGTGGCGCAGGCGACGCCGGCGAGAGGGAGAGACGGCGCGGGCGAAAGGGAGAAGCGGCGAGGAGACGCAGGCGAGCGAGGGAGAGCGGCGCAGGAGAGCGGCGCGGGCCAGAGGGAGAGCGGCGCAGGCGAGCTAGGGATTTCGGGGTGAGGGGAATCGTGAGTGAGTGAGTGAGGTGAGGGAGGGGCAAAATGGGAAACGACAAGATTTTCGTAGTGTTACAGAATTTGAACTGCAGTTTCTAAACGCTCTTATAAAAGTTTACAGAGGGAGTACATGTATAATTAATTTAGAACACGTAGTAATAGTAATTTAGAACACGTAGTAATAGTGGGTACTGGATGCAGAATTGCAAAGCTCTTGTTCTCAGACCCGCGATGTTGATTTTGCAGCTGGGTTTGTCTCGTGATATAGTGATGAAGCTAGTTCTTCTACGCTTGTTCTTGGTGGTTGATTTGTTGTGTAGACAATGTTGAACTTGTTGTTGGATGCACGTCTTGACTCTCGATGGATCGGCAAAATATCTTGACATAAAAGAAAATTGAGTATCCTTGTTTTGCCTTTTGACCTCTCTTGCTGAAGGTTTGCTTTCTCTTGTTCTGTATTTCTAATTCGTCTTCCGTGGTCTTGCTCCATTCTCTTTTTGTCGTTCTTGCTTTTTGCTGTTCTGTCTTGCTTCATTCTCATTTTGATGTTCTTGCTTTTTGTGTTGTCCTGTATTTCTAATTCTTCTTCATTGGTCTTGCTCCATTCTCTTTTTGTTGTTCTGTATTTCTAATTCTTCTTCCTTGGTCATTATGCGCCTTTTTTTGTGGTTCTGTATTTCTAATTGGTCTTCCATTCTTGTGCGCCTGAGCAGTGTCTTCAGAGCATTGTAGTTGTGCGTCAGCCGCGCCATATGGATTGGTAAAATACTTGATTTTTTTGGGTAAGATTAGGTAGTTCGTCCAAAGACTTTTTGTAGCAAAGTGGTTTATACAAAGGAAGAGTACATCTAGTTGATACATGCATAAGTACTGCGGTACATGGCGGTCGTAGCTAGTTGATACAGAACTGCTAAGCTCTCTTATATTACTGTATAGAGGGAGTAATTTGCTTAGGGAGAGATCATCAACCTCCATGACCCACAACCTCTTCATATGAAGATGGATAAAATTTGGTAACAATTCTGTGAGGGATTAACGAAAAACCAAGACTTATCTCAACAATGACTTATGTATTGGTCCATACAAAATAGAATAATCTCACGCGAGAGTTCATGGTAGACTAATCTACATAGAGAGAAGTAGAGTGCATTTGATGAGGAAAATTCCCAAAATAGTATGATATCAGAATGGGAAATGTTTGCAGCCCATTATAAAAAGAAGAAAAGTTAAGTACAATTGACAATGCAACATTTAATCTATATACCAGCGACCTTACAACCTTGCATAACAGGCTAACACATGATTAACTTTCTAATTATAGAGGAACACATAAAACAAACAATTTTATGTTCTCTTTATAGAAGAGGCATTCTTGAAGCTATATTTCGCTCATCAATAATTGTATGAACATGCAAGCAAAATAGTAGTGGGGTACCCCGAACAACCTGTGCACAATGCTTTCTTCAGGACAGTTATATATGCTTCCCGACTCAACTCCTAATCATAACACAAAAAATTATGAGAATATATGCAAACTGAAGTGCAGCAAACCAAATAGATCAATGCAAAGCTTGAAACTCGGTGCATGAAATCAGCAACCAACTGAAAAATAACGTGATAAATATCGGAGTATTGCACTCTCATCTCCTGTTTAGGACATCTGGCCCCTCCTCCGAACAACACACCTACCAGAATGCCTATGATGGCTGAGCTTGATTGAATTAACTTGTACCACATATAGAAGGTAGTCTCCATAAGTAGGCTCAAAATATTGACATGTATAGCTACTACAATAGAGCTGTGTTATAAATAAATAGGAACACCTTACACTGAGGGAACTTGATGAGAAAAACTTCTATACATACAAATTCAGAAGAAAAAAAAATGCTATGTACATGTTCACCTTAATGTCCGGAACATTGTTGGGACGATTTTTTTTCCAAGGGACAGCATCAGAACCCCCAAAGAAAAATGTGGATAAATGATACAGATCTTGGATATGCTCACTATGAACCTGTAGAAGGAACCAAAAAGACTTGAGTTAGATAAAAAAAAATACAATAATTATCCATACAACGGTCGATTCTTCTTCTTTGAAGCCGTCGACTCCGACCGGGAACAATCTGATCCTAAGGATACAAAGGCAGTAAACCTGATCATCCTCCGGGCCGGGACGGGTTCGGGCCGGGCTTGGCAAAGCCCGTTGTCAAAATTACAAGCCCGGACCCGGCCCGGCCCGGCCCGAAACACGTGAACAGTGTCTTTTTTTGATTAAAATAATTATATTCGGGCTATTAAAATAGTATAATATACCTATATTTTAAATAAAGTATATAATTAATGTCATTTCGGGCTTATTTCGGGCTTTCGGGCCGGGCTTCGGGCGAGAAATTGGAGCCCGAACCCGGCCCGGATGCCGAGCTTCGGGCTCGGGCCTTCGGGCCGGGTAGTCCATGAACAGGTCTAAGAGGCAGTCCAGCTTGGCATCTGCTTACTACTTTCATCCATGGACATGGGCACCGACGCCGTGCCTGGGATTATCAAAATAGGTATGCATAGGGTGATCAAATATGACACACCTTCCATTCGCATTTTTTAAGTGAAATGTATTCATCAAAGAGAAATTACTGGAAATTTGTATACGGGATTCTGCACTTCGAGACATATGGCTGACGTATTCTGTCTCTACGCTTACAAGTTTTAATGTAAAATGGATAACTAATACTGATGAAACTCATAAAGATGAAATATACCCTTCTCAAGCTATAGTTCATGAGTTAATACTACAATAAATATTAGGAAAAATAGAGCAGGCTTAGACTGATTATGTGGAATGGGACCAACATTTCCAACAGTAAAACGGAATGATGATTCAGATGTATACTCACTGCAACTAAGGGAACACATACACACCCCCTGAAGAATGTCTACTGTACAAACGTTTGTGCACAACAATAGCTTTTTACATTAGATAAATAATGAAAAAGACAACAGAACTGATATAAGAATCGTATGCTATCATATCATGTAGTCCTTCTTATGGGATTTATGATATAAGTTGACCATATCATTTTGTGCCATATGAAGAATCACAAAAATAGAAGAGAAATAACACTACCTTGCAGACCTGATTAGACGCCGATAGGTAATCATATTTGATATTAATAGCCCAATCTTCAAATGAGCATGTCTAATAGCCTACAGGATGGAAGAGTGCATCAAAATATGAAGTCATATCAATGCGAAAGGGATCACAAAATAACACAAAGGAAGGAACGAATCAACCATGCTAATAAAAACTACATGAACCAGAGCAGAATTAGCAACTGCAAAAGGTAAAAATAGCAACAATCTATTAGTAGCAGCATCATTATCTCTAGTACTTTGTACCATATAAGTAACAACAATTCTTTGCAGCAGCCTTGCCCCCTTCTTAACCCAAGCAGCAGCACACAAATCAGAGCAACGATAACATACAACTCAGAGCAGCGAATAATTAGTAGTAATCCATATCCCAACAGTAGCCTCTCTCGTCTATGAATCTCTCTCTCAATTTCTCACATTTTTTTCTTGGAAAAGGAGGAACGAATCCCCTGATGGGGTTATGTACCTAGGGTAGGGTCATAGGCCTGACCTACATACCCTACCTAAGGACACTGCCCTAGAAAGCTTAAGGACTACAAGGAAGTCTCCGACTGAAATCACCAAGACGTACGAGTCACTCGACAACATCCACTCGGAGATTTCTTCCTTCACTCGACGGCTACCTTTCACTCGGAAGAATCAGAATACAGTCGACCGCAGAAGACCAGAAGCCACCCCAGGGAGGCCAACGGGCAGGCGTTCGACTAGACCATAAGTAGCATTTATTACATACGTTACCAGTAACGTCCATCTTTATAGCCACGATCGGACCCTTAGATGCCGGATATTTATGAGGGGCAGCGCACTCTATATAAGCCGCCCCTCCCCTCTGGCACAAGGGTTCGCACCCTGTAACTCCTATATTCCACACGACAGAAAAGCTCCTGAGCACCGAGACGTAGGGCTGTTACCTCCACGAGAGGGGCCTGAACTCGTACATCCGTGTGTACACCCTCGCCGTAGCTAGGACTCTGCCCTCTCCTTTCGTACCCCTACCTTCTACTGTCAGGCTCGTTCCCACGACAGTTGGCGCTCACCGTGGGGCCGGCGTCTAAGCGACTTCCGGCGAGGTTGCATTTTTTCTCCTTCGTCATGTCTTCCGGCAGTGATTTGTTCCTGGGCCACGAGATCCGTCTCGGAGCGCTCACCTTCATCGCCGACGACTCGGCATGGCTCCAGGAAGCGCCTCTAGATGTTGAGGCGCTCCCGATCCGCGGGGCGACGCACTTCTCTGCGAGCTCCTGCGGTGTCCTTCTTCTACAGCCGTCGACTCCGTACCTGTCAGGCCTCCCCGCTGGTCGTCGCCGCAAGCGATCCGGTCGTTCGCGGCTCCAGCGCTGGGTTAGGCATGCGGCGGCTCGCCAAGTTTCGTCTCCGCAGATTGCGGCTATCGAGCCCGCCGAATCACTTCACGGCGTGTTCGACTCGGCGTCGGATCCATCTGACGTTCCCTCCGAGTGCGAGAGTTGCGATCCTGCGGCGGAGGTTCTCATGGCTGGCTCTCATCAGAGCCCGCCGCCCGGCTTCAATCGCGACAGGCGCGAAGCTGGAGGACCGTCGAATGAACAACACCGCCGAGATGAGGATATCCTCCATACTCCTATCATCGGTGCGACTGCTGAGGCTCAGGCCATGGAGGCCACTCGCCTTCGACTCAAAGAGATGCAGGAGGCACTCGACGAGCGTGCCCGCCAGCGTCCCCTTGTTTCCAGTCAGCGACAGCTGTTTCCGACTGGTTCTCATAACAATGTCAAGGTGTTCCGTACTCCAATTCTGAATGTTGCAGCGGCTGCGAAGATAGAAGATTCCATTCAGCCGTCCCGTTCGGAGGCTGGGAGGGGTTTGCAGCAGATCCGAGCGTTGCTAGATGCAGCGCAGCAGCAGAATTCGGCTGTTTCTCAGTCGCGCAACAGGTTGCATAGTAACTCCCCCAGGGCAGACATAGTTCAGTCGGCGCACAGCCCGGGGTCACCTCTGCATCGCAGAGGAGGAGGTTACCGTGAAGATCAGTACCAAGATCAGGGGCGAGACAATTTTGCTCCTCGTTATCACCGTGATGACCGCCGTCGAGTGCTTACTCCTCCGCGGAGTGGATCGCATGTGCCCCGGCACTATGACGATAGGCGCCCGTTCGGCGATGAGCGGAATCCTGGGTTCGATGCAAGGAATGTCCTTGCCCAAAGGCGGATCGACAGAGGCAGAGCCCACAGAGATGGTAATGACAGAGACTATCCGAGTGGAAGTGGTACCGTTGTTTCTGGTTCCGAGTGTTTCAGCAGAGCCATTCGCTCTGCGGAGATTCCCCAACTTCAGGTTGGCGGCTGGAATAAGCAAGTTCTCCGGCGAGTCGAAACCTGAAACATGGTTGGATGATTACCGAGTGGCTGTGTAGATTGGTGGAGGAAATGACAACGTAGCCATGAAGCATTTGTTCTTTATGTTGGATGGTTCGGCCCGGGCGTGGTTGAATCGCTTGGCTCCTTCTAGCATCTATTGCTGGGAGGATCTTGCCCGAGTGTTCATCAGTACCTTTGAGGGTACTTGCAAACATCCCGCGGGTTTGATTGATTTGCAGCATTGTGTTCAGAAGCCCAATGAGTCTTTGAGAGATTACATTCAGCGTTGGTCCACTTTGCATCACACAGTGGAGAATGTTTCCGAGCATCAGGTTGTTTGTGCTTTCAAGGCCGGTGTGAAGTACAGAGAGCTTTACCTGAAGTTTGGGCGGACAGGTGACATTTCCCTGAGTAAAATGATGGAGATTGCCACTCGGTACGCTAATGACGAAGAAGAAGACCGCCTCCATAGCGGCAAAGGAAAAGTAGTCGACAACGACGCTGGTGGTGGCAATTCCAATCGGAAGCAAAAGCGCAAAGCTGATGCTCCTGCTCAGGCAGAAGCGGCCGCTCTGGCGGCACAAGGCAAAAACAAGGGAAAATCTAAAGCTAAGTTTACCCCCAAGAAGTCAAAGAATCAGTCGGGTACAGATGTTATGGATTTACCGTGTGCAATCCACACGAAGAAAGATGAAGAGGGCAATTTGATATTGCCGAAGCATACCACTCGACAGTGCCGTTTGCTGATCCAGCAGTTCAAGGAAAGTCAATCAAGTGAGAAAGATCCTGAAAAGGAGGATGAGGAAGACAAAGAAGAGTTCCCTGAGGTCAATGCCACTCTGCTGATTTTTGCTGATGTTGAAAGCAAGAGTCGACTGAAAGTTATCAACAGAGAAGTCAACATGGCTGTTCCTGCTACCCCCACGTACCTCAAGTGGTCTCAGACTGCTATCACATTCGACCAGTCAGATCACCCAGCTCATATCGCCACCCCTGGTCGGCAAGCGCTGGTGGTGGACCCGGTTGTGGGAGGCACTCGACTCCGCAAAGTTTTGATGGATGGAGGGAGTGGTCTGAACATTTTGTATGCGGATACCCTAAAGGGGATGGGCATTCCGATGTCCCGACTCAGCGAAAGCAACATGCAGTTCCACGGAGTCATCCCTGGGAAGAAGGCCAAGTCACTCGGCCAGATAGCATTGGATGTGGTATTCGGCACAGACAAGAATTTTAGAAAAGAGAAATTGACTTTTGAAGTTGTAGACTTTCAGAGAGCGTATCATGCCATCCTTGGCCGTCCGGCTTATGCTCGTTTCATGGCCCGTCCATGTTACGTGTATCTCAAGCTGAAGATGCCCGGGCCCAAGGGTGTGATCACAGTCACTGGCAATCGACAGAGGGCTGAGGAGTGCCTTCAGCAGGGCTCCAAAATCGCCGATCATCAGATGGCTGTGGTCGAATTGGAAGAGTACAAGAAGAGTGTTGATCCTGCTGACCTGCTGCGTGCCAAGAAGCCTGCCTCCGAGTCAGCTTTCCAGTCGGCAGGCGAAGTGAAACAAGTGCACATTCACCCGACAGATCCTAGTGCTGCCCCGACCAACATCTCAACGACACTCGACAGCAAATAGGAAGCCGAGCTCATCCAGTTCCTCTGTGAGAACTGGGACATCTTCGCATGGAAGCCTGCTGACATGCCGGGTGTACCCAGGGAACTGGCTGAGCACAGACTGAGAGTCGACCCGAAGGCCAAGCCTGTGAAGGAGCACTTGCGTCGGTCGGCAGCAGAGAAGCGGAAAGCAATCGGCGAGGAAGTGGCTCGTCTCTTGGCGGCTAAGTTTATACGTGAGATTTACCACTCCGAGTGGTTATCGAACGTCGTCATGGTCCCTAAGAAGGACAAGTCACTCCGCATGTGTATTGACTTCAAACATATCAATCGGGTCTGCCCGAAAGACCATTTTCCGCTCCCCCGCATTGATCAGATTGTCGACTCAACTGCGGGGTGCGAGCGTCTATCTTTTCTTGATGCTTACTCTGGCTACCATCAGATCCGTCTGTTTGGTCCAGATGAAATAAAGACAGCCTTCATCGCCCCTTTCGGGTGTTTTTGTTACATCACCATGCCTTTTGGTTTGAAAAATGCTGGCGCTACTTTCATGCGCATGATTCAAAAATGTTTGCTTGATCAGATCCCTCGGAATGTCGAAGCATACATGGATGATATTGTCGTCAAGTCTCGCAAAGGTTCCGACCTGTTGTCTGACTTGGCTGAGACATTTGCCAACTTGAGGAGATACAATATCAAGTTAAACCCAACTAAGTGCACTTTCGGTGTTCCTGGTGGCAAGTTACTCGGTTTTCTCGTTTCCGAACGAGGAATCGACGTCAATCCTGAAAAGATCAGTGCCATCACCCGAATGAAAAGCCCTGAGCGTGTGCACGATGTCTAGAAGCTCACAGGTTGCCTAACAGTGTTGAGTCGGTTCATTTCTCGTCTCGGTGAGAAGGCATTGCCTTTATACCGACTGATGAAGAAGTCTGATACATTCGAGTGGACTCCAGAAGCTGAAGCAGCGTTTGTTGGGCTCAAAGCCCTGCTTTCCACCCAGCCGGTGCTTGCTGCTCCGCACAGCAAAGAGCCCTTGCTCCTGTACATTGCGGCCACTAATCAGGTCATCAGTACAGTTCTCACTGTCGAGCGGGAAGAGGAAGGCAAAGCTTACAAGGTCCAGCGTCCTGTTTATTACATTTCTGAAGTGTTGACTCCTTCAAAGCAAAGGTATCCACATTACCAGAAGCTCGTATATGGTATATATCTGTCAGCGAACAAGGTGGCACACTACTTCCAGGATCACTCAATTTCAGTCGTCAGTGATGCTCCGTTGTCTGAGATTCTCAACAATCGAGATGCGACTGGTTGAGTGGCTAAATGGGCTATTGAGCTCCTTTATTTTGACATCAAGTTTGAAGCGAAAAAGGCAATCAAGTCTCAAGCTCTTGCTGATTTCCTGGCCGAGTGGATTGAACAGCAGCAGCCGATCCAAATTCACTCGGCACACTGGACCATATTCTTTGACGGCTCTAAGATGCTGAATGGGTCTAGTGCTGGTGTAGTATTGGTGTCCCCAAAAGGCGACAAACTCAGTTATGTCCTGCAGATTCACTTTGATTCTTCCAACAATGAAGCTGAATATGAAGCACTCCTATACGGGTTACGTATGGCCATCTCACTCGGCGTACGGCGCCTGATGGTTTACGGTGACTCTGATTTGGTGGTCAATCAGGTGATGAAAGAGTGGGATGTCAGGAACCCTGCTATGACTGGATATTGCAATGCAGTAAGGAAGCTTGAGAAGAAGTTTGAAGGGTTGGAACTCCATCATGTTCCCCGAGTGAAAAATCAGACAGCTGATGAGCTAGAAAAGATTGGATCCACTCGGAAGCCTGTCCCCATCAACGTGTTTCTTGAGCACTTACATTCTCCTTCGGTACAGGAAGATCCCTTCACTGAAGAGCCCCCGCAAGCAAAGAGCACCTCTGATCCGACTGAAGTCGACATACCAGCGGTCATAGATCTGGTCATGGAGATTCTGGTGATCACGCCCGATTGGACAGTACCTTATATTGCATACATTCTGAGGCGAGAACTCCCAGATGATGAAGATGAAGCTCGACAGATAGTCCGCAGATCCAAGGCCTTTACTGTTATGGATGGACAACTCTACAGAGAAAGCGTAACTGGCGTGATTCAGCGGTGTATTTCTCCTGAAGAAGGTCAACTGATTTTGGAGGAGATTCACTCGGGAACTTGTGGTCATCATGCGTCTTCTAGGACAATTGTTGCCAAAGCATACCGAGCTGGTTTCTTCTGGCCGCGCGCCAATGAGATGGCTAAAGAGATTGTTGATCACTGTGAAGGATGCCAGTTCTATTCGAATCTGTCACACAAACCTGCGTCTGCCTTGAAAACTATTCCACTTGTCTGGCCGTTTGCAGTATGGGGTTTGGATATGGTTGGTCCCCTTCGAATAGGACAGAGTGGATTCACTCACTTGCTTGTAGCAGTCGACAAGTTCACTAAGTGGATTGAAGCCAAACCCATCAAGAAGCTGAACGCTCGAACTACTATCAAATTCATGAAAGAGATAACTTTCCGGTATGGAGTTCCTCACAGTATCATTACAGACAATGGCTCAAATTTTGACTCGGAAGAGTTCAGACACTTTTGCTCCTCTCAAGGCACTCGGGTGGATTAGGCATCCGTTGCGCACCCCCAGTCAAACGGTCAAGCTGAGCGAGCGAACGGCCTTATCCTTCAAGGGCTGAAACCTCGGCTCATGCAAGACCTCGATCATGCAGCTGGAGCTTGGGTCACTGAATTGCCGTCTGTTCTGTGGGGCTTGAGGATGACTCCTAACCGGTCGACTGGACGCACTCCTTTCTTCTTGGTGTATGGAGCCGAAGCCGTTTTGCCAAGTGATGTCCTTCACAATTCTCCCCGAGTAGACCTATATTCTGAAGCTGAAGCTGAGCAAGCACGACAAGATGGTGTTGATCTCCTCGAAGAAGAACGCGAGGTGGCTCTGATTCAGTCGACTGTATATCAGCAAGATCTGCACCGCTTCCATGCGAGGCACGTCAAGAGCCGGTCGTTCCATGAAGGTGATCTTGTGCTCCGAGTGGATCAACAGCGACCTCACAAACTGGCCCCGGCGTGGGAAGGCCCTTTCGTCGTCACCAAAGTGCTGAACAATGGGGCCTACCACCTCTTCAACCTCAAAAAGAATATCGACGAGCCACGCGCTTGGAACGCGGATTTGCTTCGACGTTTTTATACTTGACGACTGAGTTATTTTGATGTAATAAAAGTACTCCAGACAGTGTCGTTTTTTAAAAGTTATGACTCCTGCAGTCTATTGTCGATTCCGATCGCATAATTACGCATTTAAAAAATTCTCCGAGTGATGAGCGATCCTCTCACTCGGGGGCTTAGCTGCGAACCAGTTTTTGCCTAAGTTAAAAACCCTTCCGAGTGAATGGTATTCCATTCACTCAGAAACTTAGCTGCGAACCAGTCTTCGTCTAAGTTCAAAACTTCTCCGAGTGACGAGCGATCCTCTCACTCGGGGGCTTAGCTGCGAACCAGCTTTCGCCTAAGTTAAAAACCCTTCC
The DNA here is from genome assembly GCA_039707655.1 of Elymus sibiricus. Classification (NCBI taxonomy): domain Eukaryota; kingdom Viridiplantae; phylum Streptophyta; class Magnoliopsida; order Poales; family Poaceae; genus Elymus; species Elymus sibiricus. Next base: position 441,117,662 of record CM077667.1, on the reverse strand, counting down.
GAGTGGATAGCATTCCATTCACTCAGAAACTTAGCCGCGAACCAGTCTTCGTCTAAGTTCAAAACTTCTCCGAGTGACGAGCGATCCTCTCACTCGGGGGCTTAGCTGCGAACCAGCTTTCGCCTAAGTTAAAAACCCTTCCGAGTGGATAGCATTCCATTCACTCAGAAACTTAGCCGCGAACCAGTCTTCGTCTAAGTTCAAAACTTCTCCGAGTGACGAGCGATCCTCTCACTCGGGGGCTTAGCTGCGAACCAGCTTTCGCCTAAGTTAAAAACCCTTCCGAGTGGATAGCATTCCATTCACTCAGAAACTTAGCCGCGAACCAGTCTTCGTCTAAGTTCAAAACTTCTCCGAGTGACGAGCGATCCTCTCACCCGGGGGCTTAGCTGCGAACCAGCTTTCGCCTAAGTTAAAAACCCTTCCGAGTGGATAGCATTCCATTCACTCAGAAACTTAGCCGCGAACCAGTCTTCGTCTAAGTTCAAAACTTCTCCGAGTGACGAGCGATCCTCTCACTCGGGGGCTTAGCTGCGAACCAGTTTTCGCCTAAGTTAAAAACCCTTCCGAGTGGATAGCATTCCATTCACTCGGAAACTTAGCCACGAATCAGTCTTCGTCTAAGTTCAAAAATCCTCCGAGTGATGAGCGATCCTCTCACTCGGGGGCTTAGCTGCGAACCAGTTTTCGCCTAAGTTAAAAACCCTTCAGAGTGGATAACATTCCATTCACTCGAAAACTTAGCTGCGAACCCGTTTTCGCCTAAGTTAAAAACTCTTCCGAGTGGATAGCATTCCATTCACTCGGAAACTTAGCTGAGAACCAGTTTTCGCCTAAGTTAAAACCCTTCCGAGTGGATAGCATTCCATTCACTCGGAAACTTAGCCGCGAACCAGTCTTCGTCTAAGTTCAAAACTTCTTTGAGTGACGAGCGATCCTCTCACTCGGGGGCTTAGCTGCGAACCAGCTTTCGCCTAAGTTAAAAACCCTTCCGAGTGGATAGCATTCCATTTACTCGGAAACTTAGCTGCGAATCAGTCTTCGCCTAAGTTAAAAAACCTTTCCGAGGGAATAATATTCCTTTTACTCAGGGACTTAGCTGCGAACCAATCTTCGCCTAAGTCTGAAATTCTACTGAATGCTGAACATCCGTTCCTTTTCGGGAGCAAAACAAAATTCAGCCAAACAAAGGATTGACAGCAAAATGCAGATAAATCCAAAGTTTTTAGCGCAGCAAAAATTTGTTCGCGCAAAGGGAAGTACTCAGGCCCAGGGCCTGAATGAAGTCTTAATCGGTTACACCATCACTCGGCATACCGAGGCAAATAAAGTTTTAATTATGAGCAAAGTATTTTTCAAGCACCAGTAGGGCTCGCCGGCTCGACGAAGGTGTCCAAATCAATCCCGTCAGCAATCCGAGTGGCTGCTTCAATGAAGGTCTCCATGAAGTCTTCAAATTGGAGTTTCTTTGTGTTGATCACTCGAAGAGCCTTCAGTTTGTCCTCCCTGGCCTCCTTGCAATGAACCCGGACGAGTGAGAGTGCCACATCAGCACCGCAGTGAGCGGCGGATTTCTTCCATGCCTGCACTCGACCAGGGATCTCATTGAGGCGGGTCATCATTGACTCGAGGTCAGTATGGAGGGAGTCTTCAGGCCACAATTCCTTGTCGACCTTCTCCAACGCAGCCCTCAGTCGAGTGACATAACCTTGGACATTCCTGAGACGAGCTTCAAGTTGAAACATGTCCATGGCCACGGCGTCCCCGACAGGTGACTTGGTGGGATCCAGATTTGGCTCGATCTCTTCAGTTTCCTTCTCAAAATCTTGACAGAATTCTGCGTGAAGAGAAAGCGAAAAGATGATCACATTGCCCTTCTGAAGAAATCAAAGAAATTCACACGTCAGAGGAAAGTTACCTTCAAGCATGCCGAACATCTTCTTCGCGAAGTCTCCTAGGTATTGCTCCAGAGCGCTCCTTCTCTTGGTCTGCAGTTCGAGCTTTTTGATCCAATCGGCCCGTTCCTGCTTGAGTTTGGTATTCTCTTCTTCCAATTTGCTGGCCGCGGCAAGTTTCTTCTCGGCAGCTTCAGTTTTCTCCCTCGCCACCTTCTGAGCGTCGGCGAGTGCTTTGTCCTTGTCTTCAAGTGCCTTCTTCATGGTATCTAAAGAAATAGCATTGTTGAGTCGCGCTTGGAGTCGGCGGTTCTCATCACGTACGTCTATTCGAGTGGATTCACTCGGTTCAAAGGATGGAAGATGATAGTAATAATGCAATTGATCGACAAGGCTTACCTCCCAAGGTCTTCAGTTCAGTCTGTGCACGGTCCAGGTTGTTATTCGTCAGCTCCAGATCCAGCAAAAGTCGATTATTTTCCTTCTCCAGCTCGACATACTTGGTCCCGAGCCCACAGGCTTTCTGAAATCAGCAAAGAAGTAGTTCAGTCGATGATAATGTTTTTTCACTCCCGAGTGGAAAAGAACATGTCCAGTCGACTGGATGGCGACCTGCCGCCCCACCCCACACCCCTGCAAAGCGTCATATCATGGTTGATGGAAATGATGTCCATGAAACCTGCAGGACAGGTGACAACTGTACTCCAAGTACGAAAAAGGACTCCGAATCCAAAGTTCTTAAGACTACTGCCCATCGTAAACAATCGACAGTAGTCTCGGGGACTACACCCAGTGGGTGCACTCAGCGTGCCCCCACTGGATACAAAATCACTCGACCAGGTCCGACCTGTCCGAGTATAAACAAAAGAAGCAAACATGCAACCATTGTCTCTATCAGACCCCCGCCGAGGCAAGCACTCGACGGCGGTCTCGGGGACTACACCCAGTGGGTGCACTCAGCGTGCCCCCACTGGACCTACTACCACTCGACCAGGTCTATCCTGTCGAGTGAAAGTCAACTATCAACACAAATTTAAGACCCCTGCCGACGTCTTCGCCATTCGACAGCGGTCTCGGGGACTACACCCAGTGGGTGCACTCAGCGTGCCCCCACTGGACCAAAAACCACTCGACTAAGACCCGATCTACTCGAGGAAAAAACAAGCAAGTACGCATCTGAAGAAAACACCCAGTGGGTGTAAAGTCAAGTTGGACAGGAATTCAATCGGAAATGAACTTACAATCGAACTTACTCGGACATTGGCTTGAAGCGCTGAACTGGCATCATAGGCTAACTTGCTGGCCTCGTACGCCTCCTTCGTTCGCAACATCATTTGCCCAGCCTGGATCATGGCCTCTTTGGCAGCTCCAGTCTGGTCTTTTGGAACGTGGTACAGAGGGTATGCAGGCGCCAGATGAGTCGGTACTGCAGTTGAAGTCACGAGAAGTGCTTGAGGCTGCCCAATCGGCACTGAGGTCACAAGAGTCGAAGTCGCTGGTGGGGCACTCGACAGTGGAGCCACAGGATCAGTTCTAACTCGGGAAGAATCACCAAGATCTCGAGAGGACGCAACAGTCGACCCACGTGGTGCCTGTTCTGATGATGTTCTCCGAGTGCGTACGTGTGGAGTGTCCAAGGCCACAACTTCACCCTCAGCACCCTGCTGCGGCTCCTCGTCGTCTTCCAATTGGATGACGTCGTCAACTGTCAATCGACAACATTAATCCCTTCATTCGACGAATTGCCTTCAAAAAAACAGTCTACAGTGAAGATTTATTATACCTCGTTGGGAGGTGGCCGCGTCAGGAGTGTCCACTTCCATGTGATCCCCCTCATCCCGCTGAGGCGATGTCACCGAGGTAGCAGCTCTGGGAAATAAGTTTCACTCGGTCAGCAAAGACATGAAGTTTCATAACAGCGGAAAAGGAAAATAAACACTCACGTTGAGGCGACAGGCACAGTGATCTTTATGCGGGGCAGAGCCTTCCGGGGTTTTGGTGCGTCCGGCCTGAGCTGTTTCGCAGCTTTTTCAGTCGACCCTGATGTCGCGGCACGGTCGCGCTTTGGGTTCCTGGTGCTTTATGCTAAAGTCTTGCTTGGGGCGGCCTCCGGGTCTTCACGCATCTTGGTTCGACGCTCGACACGCGAAGGAGCCTGGGCCTCTACTTCGCCTTCCTCAATCTCTTCCAGGTTGTCGTCGTTGCCCTCACTGTCGTCGGCGTAGTCGACGTCTGCGCTGTCGCCTGCGCTCTCTTCTCCGTCCTCAGGCTGCTCCCCATTTGGCACGGGCGAGTACATGTTCGTAAACTCCTGCAAGATACAAACAGTGAAGTCAGTCGACTGAGGACGCAGTCACTCGACAAAATATGAAAGCACTCGACAAAGATATAACTCACCAGGTTCGTCGGTGGATTCAAAGCAGAGAAGGGCAAGATTCGCTTGGCTCCCAGAGGATTATCACAGGCTCCGGTGATGCTCCTGAGCCACTGAGCAACGGTCTCGTCGGAAACTTCCTCTGGATGTGACCGAGTGGAATCCTTGGGGCCCGAATAATGCCACATAGTGTGATCGCTGGCTTGAAGAGGCTGGATTCGTCGACTGAGAAACGTCTCTAAGAGATCCATACCAGTCACTCCGCCACGGACTAGATCTACTACTGCATTCACTAGAATCCCAACCTGGACTTTCTCTCCCTTTGCCACACTCAGTGTTCTGGGAGTAGTAGGTCGATCCAAAGTGAAAGGGGGAAGACCAGTCGACATATTGGGGGATGCAACATCTTTGCAGTAAAACCATGTCGACTGCCAGCCCCGAACAGAATCAGGAAAAGTCATTGACGGAAACGAACTCCTACCCCTCTTCTGAAGCCCCAGACCACCGCATAGCTGGATGACATTGGTCTTACTATCACTAGGATTGGCTTTTTTGACACATTGAGACTGAATGGTGAATATGTGCTTGAATAAGCCCCAGTGAGGAGGACAACCCAGGAAACACTTGCACATGGTGCTGAACGCAGCTAGGTACGAGATGGCATTCGGACGAAAGTGGTGGAGTTGCGCTCCGAAAAAGTTCAAGAAACCGTGGATGAATGGATGGGGAGGCATAGAAAAACCTCGCTCGACATGGGTGAGGAGGAGGACTCGCTCGCCGTCGCGCGGCTCCGGCTCAGGCTCCCCCTCCGACAGCCTCCACGACTCTTCAGCAACCAGCCCGTCGTCGACAAGGTTCTGGACGTCCTCCGCCTTGACGGTCGATGGGAGGAAATCTCCTTGGATCCACCCCGGCGGCGCCGTGAATCGGGCGCCCGACGGCTTCTTCGCCTTGGCTCCTCCCTTCTTGGCGCGCTCGAGCTTCTCCGTCTTGCTCTTCGTCATCGCGGCGGCGGTCATCGAGGCGGAGTCAAGCGGTGCGCGTGGAGCAGGGGAGGCGGAGGAGAAGTGAAGATTTGGGGGAGAAACACTGTACCGGCCCCGGTGCCGTCGCCTCTTATATCCGCCCGAGTGGGTCACTGACCTGTGGGCCCGTCAGATCTCTGGGTATCCCGATTTCAAAGGAAGAGCGGTACGTGGCGGAAATGGCGGCACGAAAATCGAGGCGTCGTGCTCCCACTTGCCCCAGTCGTTGCGTCATCGTCGCGCGGCGCGAGCTTACCCAATTTTCGAATCCCGTGAAATCCGGGCCTGACGAAGGGACCCGTCGCATCAGAGGACCCTGCTGGCCACTCGGACCGGATTTTGCGCTGAAATTCACTCGGATACATTTCAAGACAGAATCGATCAGGATGACTGACAAAGGTTCCAATCGACGCAGATTTCACTAAAGCCCTAAAATGCACTCGGAATTTTTGTGTCTTATCAGAACCCGCGTCGATCCCTTTTTCACTCGAACCCCGATCCATTCGGGGGCTAATTATGGGGTTATGTACCTAGGGTAGGGTCATAGGCCTGACCTACATACCCTACCTAAGGACACTGCCCTAGAAAGCTTAAGGACTACAAGGAAGTCTCCGACTGAAATCACCAAGACGTACGAGTCACTCGACAATATCCACTCGGAGATTTCTTCCTTCACTCGACGGCTACCTTTCACTCGGAAGAATCATAATACAGTCGACCGCAGAAGACCAGAAGCCACCCCAGGGAGGCCAACGAGCAGGCGTTCGACTAGACCATAAGTAGCATTTATTACATATGTTACCAGTAACGTCCATCGTTATAGCCACGATCGGACCCTTAGATGCCGGACATTTATGAGGGGCAGCGCACTCTATATAAGCCGCCCCTCCCCTCTGGCACAAGGGTTCGTACCCTGTAACTCCTATATTCCACACGACAGAAAAGCTCTTGAGCACCGAGACGTAGGGCTGTTACCTCCATGAGAGGGGCCTGAACTCGTACATCCGTGTGTACACCCTCGCCGTAGCTAGGACTCTGCCCTCTCCTTTCGTACCCCTACCTTCTACTGTCAGGCTCGTTCCCACGACATCCCCCAGCCTCTGCATCATTTGATGTATGCAGCCATATTATTAAAAAAGTATGATGACAAAGTCTTTGAAAAAACAAGTGCCACATCCGGCGAGACCAAAATCAGGCCACGATGCGTATACACCTAGCCTATTATTAGCTCGCCATCCAAATCGGCTGAAGATAGCCCATGCGACCGTTTCCCACCGGTTGCATCCAATAACCATAAGGTCCCTGTAGTCCACATGGGTGAGTAACGACCACGTACGGATCCAAGCTGTGGCTCTGTAGATAACGTGCAAAAAATCGTTGAAGATCTTGCCATTAAAAATCATATCATTTCTAGTACTCCATATGACCCAAAATAATGCACATATTTCAATCCGTATACGATTCGCTAAAGTTCCGTCTACTTCATTGAGCCACGTCCCAAATAGTGTATTAATACTCGTTGGTGGATTTATGTTGAAGGCAATATGAACAGTGCGCCATAATAGTTTTGCTAGTCAACAAACGAGAAAGAGGTGCCTTATTGTTTCATTTTGATCACAATAGCAACATCTAGAACTACCTACCCATCTTCGCTTTATCAAATTATCCTTGGTCAGTACAACTCCCTTGTGTACAAACCACATGAATATTTTAATTCTAAGCGACACTTTAATGTTCCAAATATGCAATGATCTCGAAAGAGCCCTAGAGTCAATTAAATCCATGTATATTGATTTCACTGAAAAGCTACCATTCGTAGATAATTTTCAGTGAATACTATCGGGCTGGTCAAAGAGTTGAATATCCATCAATCGTCTGACCAAGTGCAACTAAAAATCCCAACGATGTCCCACTAGAGATTGCTGGAATTGGATATTAAGAGGTATCGTATGTAATACTGTGGCAACGTAATCTTTCTTACGTTGTACAATATTATATAAGGACGAATATTATATGGCTAGAGGCGTATCCCCAAGCCATGTGTCCTCCCAGAATCTGGTTGTGGTACCATTGCCAACTAAGAACTTCACCCGCTGAAAGAAGGTTACCTTCATCTTCATTAACCCTTTCCAAAAAGGTGAGTCATTAGGTCTAGCAGTGACCTGGGACATTGTCTTTGAATGTAAGTATTTATTCCTCAAGATTTGTACCCACAGACTCAGTAGATAGCCTGTATAACCACTTGCTAAGCAGGCGTCTATTCTTCACTTTGAAATTTTCAATCCCTAGACCCCTTGGTCTTTGGGTTTGCAAATGATATCCCACCTTGCCAGTCTGTATTTATTCTTAGCCTCGTGATACGTCTCAAACGTATCTACTTTTCCAAACACTTTTGCTCTGCTTTTGACCTCTAATTTGCATGCTTTGAATGAAACTAACCTGGACTAACGTTGTTTTCAGCAGAACTACCTTGGGTGTTATTTTTGTGCAGAAATAAAAGTTCTCGGAATTGGACGAAACTTTTTGTGAATTATTTCTGGGAATAATAATGAATTATGGAGCGAAGACCTGCCGGAGGGGGTGTGCCAGGGGCCACCACACATCAGGGCGCCCCCCTAGGGCGCGCCCTGATGGCTTGTGGGGCCCTCGAGGCCTCTCCGACCCTAATTCCAGTCCTATAAAATCACATCCTCGGAGAAAAAAATCGGAGAGAAGTTTTCATCGCGTTTCACGAGACGGAGCCGCCGCGACCTCCTGTTCTTCCTCCGGAGGGCTGATCTGGAGCCTGTTTTGGGCTCCGGAGAGGGGAAATCATCACCGTCGTCATCACCAACCCTTCTCCATCAACACCGCCATAATGCTCACCACCGGGAGTGAGTAATTCCTTTGTAGGCTTGCTAGACGGTGGTGGGATTGGATGAGATTGATCATGTAATCGAGTTAAGTTTGATAGGGCTTGATCCCTAGTATCCACTATGTTCTGAGATTGATGTTGCTATGACTTTGCTATGCTTAATGCTTGTCACTAGGGCCCGAGTGCCACGATTTCAGATCTGAACCTATTATGTTTTCATGAATATAAGAGTGATTTGGATCCTATCTTGCAAGTTGTATGCACCTATTACGTGTCATGATCCGCATACCCCAAGGTGACAATAATTAGGATTCTTTCTGGTGATTGCCGTAGTTTGAGGAGTTCATGTATTCACCATGTGTAATGCTTTGTTCTGGTTCTCTATTAAAAGGAGGCCTTAATATCCCTTAGTTTCCAATAGGACCCCGCTGCCACGGGAGGGTAGGACAAAAGATGTCATGCAAGTTCTTATCGCAAGCACGTATGACTATATACGAAATACATGCCTACATTAGATTGATGAATTGGAGCTAGTTCTGTGTCGCCCTAGTGTGTAACTGTTATATGATCAATGTCATCTAAATCATTATCCATCACCGATCCACGTGCCTACGTGTTACATATACTGAGTCTTGCTACTGTCACACCTGCTACAAAACTGCTATTGTCACTACTACTATTACTTTTGCTACTACTATTTGTCATGCTACTAAACCTTTGCTGCAGAGAGATATCCTAGGTGCGGTTGAATTGACAACTCAACTGTTAAGGCCAATAAATAATCTTTGGCTCCCCTTGTGTCGAATCAATAAATTAGGGTGAAATACTACCCGTGAAGACTGTCTCGATCCCCTACACTTGTGGGTTATCAAGACCTTTTTCTGGCGCCGTTGCCGGGGAGCATAGCTCTTTTTATTGTGTTAACTTGAAGGATATCCAATTGCTACTATGAGAAATCTGGAAGACAATCGAACTAAGATCGCCCCCTCTCACACGAGAGGAGGTAAGGAACTGCCATCTAGCTCTGCTTTTGATTCACCTACTGTTTTGAATCAGCTTGTTACACCACCACCTGTTGATCGTCCTCATATGTCACATGAACTTGAGGATGCAACTTCTGAAATTAATGATGAAACTACTACTACACATGTTGAAACTGAAGCTATGCCATCGAATGAATTACTTGATGCTCATATTGCTAAAGCTAGAGAACTTGAAAATGCTGAAACTAAGGAAGACTTTGAATCACCTATTACCCCTCGCTCACCTAATAGTTATGAATTGCCTCATGTACCTGAAGGTTATGTTATGGATGGTGAGGTAGCTAGGGACTTTCTTGCTTGTAAGGATAGAGATGACGTGAAGAAACTATTATGCAAACTAAAAGAAAAATCTATGATGGAGAAAATGAAACGTGATCCTAAATTTGCTACTTCTCCTATATTTGTTACTGATAAGGATTATGAGTTCTCTGTAGACCCTGAGCGAATCCCTATAGTAGAATCTGATCCTTTCCATGGTTATGAAAATGAAACTATTGTCGAACACCTTATGAAACTGAATGAGATTGCTGCTTTGATTACCAATGATGAAAAGATTCGCTACTATGATATCCTTAAGATTTTTCCTTTCTCGCTAAAATGCGAGGCCAAGGAATGGTTCCTTTCACTTGCTCCTAGTTGTATGCATAGTCCCCAAGATACGCTTTACTACTTTTCTGAAAAATATTTTCCTGCTCATAAGAAACAAGCTGCCTTATAGGAAATAATTAACTTTGCTCAAATTGAAGAAGAGAATCTCCCTCAAGCTTGGGGGAGGCTTCTCCAGTTACTAAGAGCTTTGCCTGATTGTCCTCTTGAGAAGAATGAAATTCTTGATATATTTTATAATTGACTAACCGATGCTTCTAGGGATTTCCTACATAGTTGTGCTGGTTGTGTTTTCAATGAAAGAACTATTGGACAAGCTGAAGAATTATTGAATAACATATTGCAAAATGTCGATGATTGGACACTTCCTGAACCACCTCCGGAAACTATTCAAAAGAAAAGAGGTATTATACAATAATAATAGGAACCCCTCTGATCTTGAGAGTAATTTTAAAGAATTTATCAATGCTCAAAAAGTTTTCAATACTACGATAGAAGAAAAGTTGAATAAGATTAATGATATGTCTAGAAGCATTGATAGAATTTCTCATGATGTAGAAATCTCAAGTTGCAAGCTTTTCCACCTAAGATTAATGAATCAATTAAAGCTTTATATGTTTCCATGGATGAAAGTAAGAAAATAACTGGTATGCTTAGAGCTAAAAGAGAATTTTTAGAAAAAGCGTTTTCTAGTGATTGCTTTCATAAAAATGATGAAGATCTTAAAATGATTGGTGTTTGTTCTATTGATTCCTTGTTTAGTAATATTAAAATTGATGATAAAGGGACTGAAGAAGAGTTAACTTTAGCTAGAAGGCGTCCCAATAATTTGGAGGGTGAAAATCTTAATGAAAAAAATCGATGAAAGTGGGTTTGGAGAGGTCAAAACTTTAACTAGTGATGTGCCCACCATTTTGGATTACAAAGACTTTAATTATGATAGTTGCTCTTTGATTGAATGTATTTTTTTGTTTCAATCCATGATAAATTTACCCCATGTTTATGAACAAAATAAAGCTTTTACTAAACATATTGTCGATGCCATGATGAAATCCTTAGAAGAAAAGTTGGAATTAGAGATTTCAATTCCTAGAAAATTACATGATGAGTGGGAACCTACCATTAAAGTCAAGATTAAAAATTATGAGTGTTTTGCTTTATGTGATTTGGGTGCTAGTGTTTCCACAATTCCGAAATCCCTATGTGATGTGCTTGGTCTTACCAATATTGAAGAATGTTCTCTTAATTTGCACTTGGCGGATTCTACTATTAAAAAGCCTTTGGGAAGAATTAATGATGTTATTATTCTTGATAATAGGAACTATGTGCCCATAAATTTTATTGTTCTTGATATTGATTGCAATCCGTCTTGTCCCATCATACTTGGTAGACCGTTTTTACGCACTATAGGCGCCGTGATTGATATGAAAGAAGGCAATATTAAATTTCAATTTCCACTTAGAAAGGGTATGGAACACTTACCTATAACAAGAATTAAGCCACCATATGAATAAATCATGAGGGTATCCTATGGAGCAAAAACTAAAGATGACAATACTTGAATCTATGCATTATGCCTAGCTAGGGGCGTAAAACGATAGCGCTTGTTGGGAGGCAACCCAATGAATAAAACTTATTTTTACTTTTTCTTTATGTTCTTGAGTGTTTGCACAATTATGATACTGTTATGATTGTGATTTTTATGTTTTAATTTGTGTTTGTGCCAAGTAAAGCCTTTAGGATCATGTTGGGTGATAGTTGATTTGATCTTGTAGAAAAACAGAAATTGTTGCGTCCAGTAAAAGAATTCTTAAAAATCACAGAAGCGACAAAAAATTCTGAATTTTTTACACAATATTGATATACAAATTTCTGACGTTGTACTAATGTTTCAGAAGTTTTTGAGTTACAGAAGTATGGTTAGAGTAGAAATTACTACAGACTGTTCTGTTTTTGACAGATTCTGTTTTCGTTGCATTGTGTGCTTGTTTTGATGAATCTATGGCTTGTATTGGAGGGTATAAGCCATGGTAAAGTTATAATACAGTAGATATAATGCAATAATAAAATATGAATGGGTTTGCAACAGTACTTAGAGTGGTGATTTGCTTTATTATACTAACTGATCTCACGAAGATTTTGTTGAGTTTTGTGTGATTGAAGTTTTCAAGTTTTGGGTGAGATCAAGATGGATGAAGGAATAAGGAGTGAAAAGAGCCTAAACTTGGGGATGGTATGACACCCCAAGATAATATCCAAGGAGTAACAAACAACTAAGCTTGGGGATGCCCCGAGTGGCATCCCTTCTTTCTTCTAACGACCATCGGTATTTTACTTGGAGCTATATTTTTATTCGTCACATATCATGAGTTTTGCTTGGAGCGTCTTGTATTATATGAGTCTTTGCTTGATTTTCTTTTTAGTTTGTCACAAGTATCCTTGCTGGACACACCTATTTTAGAAGCCAAAATTATGCTATGATTTGTTAGAATTGCTCTATATGCTTCACTTAAATTTTTTGAGCTATGAAATTCCTCTAGTACTTCACTTATATCTTTTTGAGCACGACGTGCTTTAAATTTTTGAAAGAAATACTCTCATGCTTCACTTAGATTAATTTTAGAGTTACTGAATTTTGAAGAAATTCTCTCATGCTTCACTTATATTATTTTGAGATATGAAATTTTTATGCTCATGTTCTTCACTTAAATTTATTTGATCTTGTCAAAACCAATGGCAATATATGAAATTAGTCCCAAAGTGATAGATATTCAAGAGGGATATAATAAAAACTTCCATGAAGATCATTGGACAAATTAAACTTGATTCCTTGTAATAGTTTTGAGACATGATGATAGTAATATGTGAGTTATGTTGGTGAGTAATTATGCTTTAGTAAGAATATTGGTGTTAAGGTTTGTGATTCCCTATGCAAGCACGAAAGTCAATAGTTATGCAATGAAATTACATACTACTTATGGTGCATTATTATGTGTTAGTTATGATTAATGCTCGTTTATGTGAATTTTCGTTTCTTGGTTGGTTGCTTCTCAATCAATTTGCTAGCCTTCACTTGTACTAAGTAGAAATACTACTTGTGCATCCAAAGTCCATAAATCCAGTTTTGCCATATGAGTTCACCATACCTACCTATATGCGGTATTTCCATGCCGTTCCAAGCAATTTGTATGTGCCGTCTCTAATTTTTAAAATGAATTTCCTTTTTGTGTGCTCGTACCGCTCATGAAGCGGAAGGGGGTGACCAATATTTTTCCATGCTAGATGTGTTATTATCAAGATGAGTGTTTATTCACTTGTCATATTGCACGAGAGTATGGCGGTAATTAATAGTTATACCCAGTCTCGAAATCAAAAAGAAATTTACTTTATGTTGTGAAATAATAAATTCCTTGGAAAGTGTTGCTATGGAAGGCAACCGTGGATTCGGCTAGCCATGGATTGTGAAAGAATGGGGGAAAAAGGAATAAACTTTATTTTCTATTTGGGAACCGCTTATGATATATCTTGCATGGAAAGGTATTGAAAGCTCTCGGTCGTTTTCCTTGACAGGAAAGGCATGCCACCCAAAATATTTTTTCTCTCTCAATTTAAACTTTGAGCTCTGGCACCTCTACAAATCCCTACTTCCCTCTGCGAAGGGCCTATCTATTTACTTTATGCAATTTTTACTTTTATTTGATTCTCCATCTTCTCTTATAAAGAATCAACTAGGGGTACTATGATCGTACTTGAGCATTAGGTGTAGCTAATATTTGAGTGTGTTTCATGAATGGATCAATGATTGAGCATGATGGGCTAGGGATAATTTTCTTTAGTGTTGATATTTTGAAAGACATGGTTGCTTGTTGGTATGCTTGAGTATTAAAGTCTTCATGTCAAAACTAGACTATTGCTTTGAACCATCTAAAAGTCCAAATGTCCATGCTACAAAAGAAAAGAATATGTGATGAACATGTTAGGCAGCATTCCACATCAAAAATTCTGTTTTTATCATTTACCTACTCGAGGACGAGCAGGAATTAAGCTTGGGGATGCTGATACGTCTCCAACGTATCTATAATTTTTGATTGTTCCATGCTGTTATATTATCAATCTTGGATGTTTTACAATCATTTTATAGCAACTTTATATCATTTTTTGGGACTAACCTATTGACATAGTGCCAAGTGCCAGTTGCTGTTTTTTGCTTGTTTTTTACTTCGCAGAATATCAGTACCAAACGAAGCCCAAACACCGCGAAACTTTTTGGAGATTTTTTTGGGCCAGAAGACAACTAGAGGACCAAAGTGAAAGCACATTTGCTCCCTTGGTGGTTTTGTTAATTAATAACAACATATATGTCATTGAACTAATGTTTCCACTAAGCATATTTCAGGAAAATTTCAATGATAGGGATGGCAAAAGGATTGTGGAGATACCCCAAGATGTAAGGAAATGGATTGGCAAAGCTTCAAGCAAGAGGACTCTACATTTTACCATGTGAGAAATCACTTTGAGCCCATAGGAAAGACAATACTATTAAATGGGGGTAATGTACTGCTGGTGAACAAAATGTTCCACGTGCACAAGAGATAGTCACCAAAAACACCCACAAGCTCTTCCACAAAAGTCTGTCCAAAGCCAAATATCCAAAATCGTTGCAACCAACAATTCCCACTCGGTCCCACCGATTCCCAAACTCAGACAGACCCATGCCAAACCCTAGCCAGTCGGTGCAACCGATTCTGCATCGGTGCCACCGAGTTCAGTTGCCAACTTTCTGTTTAGCTATTTTCAGTCTTCGGTACCACCGAGTTTTGCTAGTCGGTCTCACCGAGTTTCTGGACCAACTCTCTGGATAGCCATTCACAAGAATCGGTACCACCGAGAATTGAGGATCGGCACCACTGCGTTTTTGGACCAACTCTCTGGTAAGCCATGGTCAAGAATCGGTACCACCGAGATATGAAAATCGGCGTCACCGAGTTGTGCAATCTGACCGTTGGTCATCTGATCGGTACCACCGAGAATTATATATCGGTCTCACCGAGATTCAAAAGTTGTCACCTTTTGGTCACTTCGGTACCACCAAGATTCACACACCGGTGTCACCGAGTTGGTCACTTTAGGTGTAACTGTTGGATTTTTGGGGATGCCTATATATACCCCTTCACCACCACCCACTCGAAAGAGAAGCACTCAGAACTATTCCATACTTGCCCCATCCAATTTTCTGAGAGAGAGCCACCTACCCTTGTGTTGAGATCAAGCTATTCCACTCCATCCATATGAATCTTGATCTCTAGCCTCCCCAAGTTGCTTTCCACCAAATCAATCTCTTCTACCTAGCCAAATCTGTGAGAGAGTGATTGTGTGTTGAGGAGTCTATCATCTTGAATCACAAGAGCAAGGAGTTCATCGTCATTACCGAGCCTATTACCTTTTGGAGGGTGGTGCCTCCTAGATTGGTTAGGTGTCGCTTGGGAGCCTCCTACTTCGTGTTGTGGAGTTGAACCAAGAAGTTTGTACGGGCAAGGAGATCGCCTACTTCGTGAAGATCTACCCATAGTGAGGCTAGTCCTTCGTGGACGGAAGCTGTTATGGAATAGTCAAGGTTGCTACTTCGTGGACCCTTATGGGTGGAGCCCTCCGTGGACTCTCGCGGCCGTTACCCTCCGTGGGTTAAAGACTCCATAAACGTGGACGTACGATAGCACCACCTATCGGAACCACGGGAAAAATCTTCATGTCTACAAATTGCGTTTGATCTTCCTTCCTACCTTCTACTATACATGCTTGTTGTTACTTTCCGCTGCTATACTCTTAGACATGCATGTGTAGGGTGTACTTGACTTGCTATCATTGCTAAAATCTGCCAACACTTAAAATTGGGAAAAGGTAGAATTTTTATTTGGTCAAGTAGTCTAATCACTCCCCCTCTAGACATACTTTCGGTCCTACACAAAGAAGCACCGGAGAGGAGGGACGAGGAGGCCACAAGACACCAGGGCACGCCAGAGGCCCTTGGCGCGGCCTGCCGGGTTGTGCCCTCCTCGGGACCCCTCTCCACCGCCTATCAGCTCTATAAATACCCAAATATTCCAAAAACTCTAGGGGAGTCGATGAAACACAATTCTAGCCGCCGCAAGTTCCAAAACCACGAGATCCAATCTAACACCATCACAGAGGGGTGCATCGTCTTCATGGGTGCCTCTCCGATGATGCGTGAGTAGTCCACCATAGACCTACGGGTCTGTAGGCAGTTGCTAGATGGCTTCCTCTCTCTCTCTTTTGATTCTCAATACAATGGTCTCTTGGAGATCTATTTGATGTAATGACTTTTTGCGGTGTGTTTGTTGGGATCCGATGAAGTTTGAGTTCATGATCAGTTTCTATCCATGAATATTATTTGAGTCTTCATTGATCTCTTATATGCATGATTACTTATAGCCTCGTATTTCTTCTTCGAATCTTTTGTTTAGTTAGGCCAACTAGATCGATTTTTCTTGCCATGGGAAGAGGTGCTTTGTGATGGGTTCGATCTTACGGTGTCCTCTCCCAGTGACAGAAGGGCAAGCGAGGCACGCAAGTACCGTTGCTATTAAGGATAACAAGATGGGGTCTATTCCTACATGAATAGATCTTGTCTACATCATGTCATCGTTCTTATTGCATTACTCCGTTTCTCCATGAACTTAATACACTAGATGCATGCTAGATAGCAGTCGATGTGTGGAGTAATAGTAGTAGATGCAGAATCGTTTCGATCTACTAATCTTGGACGTGATGCCTATATAATGATCATTGCCTTGGATATCGTCATGATTATTTGATCTTCTATCAATTTCCCAACAGTAATTTGTTTACCCACCGTGTGCTATACTCATGAGAGAAGCCACTAGTGAAACCTACGACCCTCGGGTCTATCTTTTAACATATTGCCTTCCGATCTATATTTTTCCGCATTTGCTTTCAGATCTGTTATTCCAAAAACCCAAAAATACCTTGCTGCACTTTTTATTTGCATCTTTTATTTTGTGTTCTTGCTCGATCTATTTATCCAATCTCATACAAACCGATCTATCTTTTACCGTGGAGAGATTGACAACCTCTCTTACGCGTCGGGTTGCAAGTATTTGTTCTTTGTGTGCAGGTACCATTTACATAGTGTTGCTTGGTTCTCCTAATGGTTCGATAACCTTGGTTTCATAACTGAGGGAAATACTTACCATAGCTGTGCTGCATCATCCCTTCCTCTTTGGGGAAATACCGACGCTGTCTCAAGCCACGTCAGTATCCTACATCGAATTCTCGTTTTGAATCCTCTTGTCATGCCATCTTTTGACCTATTTTTAAGTAACTTGGCATTTTCATAATCTTGTGTCCTCCGTTCATCTAATGAGCTAATATCAAATAACATCTTTTCACCGACAAGTTTAAAGTCGTAATTAAGGTCTTTAATTTCCCAATAAGCTTTTCCATAGACCATTTTATATGGGGACATCCCCATGGGATTTTTATAAGCAGTTCTATAAGCCCATAAAGCATCATCTAGTTTCTTAGACCAATTCTTTCTAGATCTATTGACAGTCTTTTGCAAAATTAATTTTATTTCTCGGTTGCTCAATTCAACTTGGCCACTAGACTAAGGATGATAAGGTGATGCAATTCTATGGTTAACATCATATTTAGCTAGAAGTTTACGGAAAGCACCATGAATAAAATGTGAACCACCATCAGTCATTAAGTATTTACGGACTCCAAACCTCGAGAAAATGATGTCTTTAAGCATTTTCATAGAGGTGTTATGATCAACACTACTGGTTGGAATAGCTTCTACCCACTTAGTAACGTAATAAATAGCAACTAAAATATGAGTATACCCATTAGAGGAAGGAAAAGGTCCCATAAAATCAAATCCCCAAACATCAAATGGTTCAATAGCAAGTGAATAATTTATAGGCATTTCCTGACGTCTACCAATGTTACCAACTCTTTGACATTCATCACATGAAATGACATACTTACGAGCATCTTTAAAAAGAGTAGGCCAATAGAAACCGGATTGCAATACCTTGTGTGCAGTTCTGTCACCATCATGGTGTCCTCTGTAGGCCTCGGAGTGACACTTCCTTAGAACATGTCCCTGTTAATGCTCAGGTATACAACGTCTAATAACACCATCTGCCCCTTCTTTATAAAGATGTGGGTCATCCCACAAGTAATGTCGTAAATCATAAAAGAATTTTTTTTTCGTTTGTTGATAGGTGAAGCTAGGTGGAATATATTTAGCAACAATGTAATTAGCATAATCCGCACACCAAGGAGTGCTATGTGAAGTATTAATAATAGCAAGTTGCTCATGAGGAAAATTATCATCAATAGGCAGTGGGTCATCAAGAACATTTTCCATCCTAGACAAGTTATCTCCTACGGGGTTTTCAACTCCCTTTCTATCAACGATATGCAATCAAGCTCTTGAAGTAAAAGCACCCACCTAATAAGTCTAGGTTTAGCATCTTTCTTTTCCATAAGGTATTTAATAGCAGCATGATTAGTGTGAATAGTTACTTTGGAATCAACGATGTACACATGCAAAAACAACTGCTAAAAATTCCTTAGTAGTAGCATAATTTGTTTGAGCGGTGTCTAGGGTCTTACTAGCATAATGAATAACATTCAATTTCTTTTCTACTATTTGCCCTAGAATAGCACCAACAACATAATCACTAGCATCACACATAATTTCAAATGGTAGGTTCCAATCAGGTAGTTGGACAGTAGGTGCAGAAATCAAGGCTTTCTTAATTATTTCAAAGGCCTCTACACAACCATCATCAAAAACAAAAGGAATATCTTTTTGGAGAAGATTAGTTAATGGCCTAGAAATCTTTGAGAAATCCTTAATGAAATGCCTATAGAAACCAGCATGACCAAGGAAACTTCTTATACCTTTGATATCTTTTGGGCATGGCATTTTCTCTATTGCATCAACTTTGGCTTTGTCCACCTCAATGACTCGTTCAGAAATGTTATGCCCAAGTACTATACCTTCATTCACCATAAAGTGAGACTTCCCCCAATTCAATACAAGATTAGTTTCTTCACATCTCTGCAAAATTTGATCAAGGTTGCTCAAGCAATCATCAAAAGAAGTCCAGTAAACGGAAAGTTCATCCATGAAAACCTCAACAATCTTTTCATAAAAGTCAGAGAATATAGCAGTCATACATCTTAGAAAGGCAGCATGTGCAGTGCATAAACCAAAAGGCATATGCCTATAAGCATAAGTTCCAAAAGATCGAGTAAAGGTAGTTTTCTCTTGGTCCTCTTTGGACACAGGTATTTGAGAAAAACCAGAGTATCCATCAAGAAAACAAAAGTGTGTGTGCTTAGATAGTCTCTCTATCATTTGATCAATAAAAGGCAAGGGGTAATGATCTTTCCTAGTAGCTTTATTTAATTTCCTGAAATCAATCACCATCCTATAACCAATTACGATTCTTTGTGGAATAAGCTCATTTTTATTATTAGGAACAACAGTTATACCTCCTTTAATAGGAACACAATGCACATGACTTACCCATCTACTATCAGCAATAGGATAAATTATACCTGGTTCCAGAAGTTTTAATATCTCAGTTCTTACCACCTCCTTCATCTTAGGATTGAGACGGCGTTGATGATCAACGACAGGTTTAGCATCCGGTTCCATATTAATCTTGTGTTGACATAGAGTGGGGCTTATGCCCTTAAGATCATCAAGAGTATATCCAATAGCATCCCTGTGCTTCTTTAGAGTTTTAAGTAATCTTTTTCTTCATGCTCTGAAAGGTTAACACTGATAATAACAGGATGTATATTCTTCTCATCAAGATAAGCATATTTCAGAGTATCAGGCAATGTATTTAGCTCAAGCACGGGATCTCCCTTGGGTGGAGGAGGATCCCCTAAAATATCAACTGGTAAGTTGTGTTTAAGAATAGGTGTTTGTCTAAGAAATATATCATCTATTTCACTTCTTTCATTCATATGCATATCATATTCAGGGTCTAGCAAATATTGTTCTAACGGATTAGTAGGAGGTATGGCAATAGAAGCAAGACCAATTATTTCATACTTATTAGGCAATTCTTTTTCATGTGGTTATCTACTAAACTTAGAGAAATTAAATTCATGAGACATATCACCAAAGCTTACCTTGACCTTCTCAGTAGCACAATTAATTTCAGCATTAATAGTATTCAAGAAAGGTCTACCAAATATAATGGGACAAAAGTTATCTTGTCCGAACCAAGTACTAGGAAATCTGTGGGGTACTTGACTTTTCCACACAAGACTTCAACATCTCTAACAATCCCAAGTGGTGAAATAGTATCACGGTTTGCAAGTTTAATAGTGACATCAATATCTTCAATCTCAGAGGGTGCTATGTCATGCATAATTTCTTGATATAATTTAAAAGGTATATCACTAACACTAGCACCAATGTCACACAAGCCACGGTAACAATGATCTCCAGTTTTAACTGAGACGACAGGCATGCCTACAACTGGTTTGTTTTTATTGAGCTCATCCCGGTCATTGCTAACAGGTTTTGCAATTCTAGCAGCTTCATCACAGAAGTAAATAACCTGACCATCAATATTATCAACTAGGAGATCTTTAACCATAGCAACTTTAGGCTCAACATTTACTTGTTCAGAAGGTTTAGGTGTCCTAACATGACTTTTATTAATCACAGTTGTATCCTTAACATGTTCCCTCATTCTAACAGGAAAAGGAGGTTTCTCAATGTAAGCAGTAGGAACAATTGGATCAACACGGCTAACAATTACTTCTTCCTTCTTAATTTTAACAGGTTCCTCTAATGATTTTTCAATGGGAGGATGATATTTAAACCACTTCTCCATGGGAAGATCAACATGGGTAGCAAATGATTCACAAAAATTAGCTACTATCTCAGAGTCAAGACCATATTTATTGCTAAACTCATGGAAAACATTAGTTTCCATAAAAGATCTAACACAATCAAAATTAAGCTTTATACCTGACTCTTTACCTTCGTCAAGTTCCCAATCTTCAGAGTTGCGTTTAATTCTTGCCAGAAGACCCCATTTGAATTCAATAGTCCTCTTCATATAGGAACCAGTAGCACAAGAATCGAGTAATACTTGATCATCATGAGAAAGCCGAGCATAATTTTTTTGTATAATCATTTCTCTCAAGAGCTCATGCTTGGGGCAAGTGTGCATCATAGATTTAAGCCTCCCCCAAGCTTGAGCAATACTTTCTCCTTCATGAGGCCATCAATTATAAGTAAAGTTCCGATCACGATGGACTAGATGCATAGGATAAAACTTCTGATGAAATTCCAGCTTCAAGCGATTCCAGTCCCATGATCTAATATCATCCAATAGCCTGTACCACATTAGTGCTTTTCCCTCCAAAGATAAAGGAAAAACTGTCTTCTTAACTTTGTCTTCGGGTAGACCTGAAAGCTTAAACAATCCACAAATCTCATCAACATATATCAAATGGTAATCAGGATGAGTTGAATCGTCATAAGGATTAGCCAACAGTTTCTCTACCATACCCGAAGGAATCTCATAATAAATATTTTCAGTAGGTTCGGTAGGTTGAGGAACAACTTCTTCAACTTCCGTACGAGGCGAAGATGCCCCGAACAAGCCACTCAAAGGGTGACCGTTCATAGTGACAAGCAACAGTAAATTTCAGCATGTATAGAAAATGTTTCCTTACCAATTTCCACTTACCAAAGGCGCTTCACTCCCCGGAAGGGCACCAGAAAAGAGTCTTGATGACCCACAAGTATAGGGGATCAATCATAGTCTTTTCGATAAATAAGAGTGTCGAACCCAACGAGAAGCAGGAGGAAATGATAAACAGTTTTGAGCAAGGCATTCTCTGCAAGTGCTATGAGTAACAATAGTAGATAGTTTTGTAGCAAGATAATTCGTAACAAGTGACAAGTGACAATAGTAATAAAGGTGCAGCAAGGTATTCCAATCCTTTTTATAGGAAAGGACAGGCCTGAATGTACTCTTATATTAAGCAAGTGCTCCCGAGGACACATGATAATTTCTGTCTAGTTATGTTCATCATGTCGAGTTGATTCGCGTTCGCTACTTTGATAATTTGATATGTGTGTGGACCGGTGCTAAGGTGCTGTTCTTACTTGAAAAAAAACTACTTATGATTACCCCCTCTCGCAAGCATCCGCAACTACGAAAGAAGAATTAAGATAAATTTAACCATAGCATATAACGTGTGGATCCAAATCAGCCCCTTATGAAGCAACACATAAACTGGGGTTTAAGCTTCTGTCACTCTAGCAACCCAACATCTACTTGTTACTACACAATGACTTCCCTTAGGCCCATAATATGGAGAAGTGTCATATAGTCGACGTTCACATGACACCACTGAGAGAAGTAACAACATACATATCATCAAAATATCGAATGACTACCAATTTCACAAGATTACTCATAAGAAGACTTCTCCCATGTCCTCATGAACAATAGTAACTACTCACACCTCATCAACATGTTCAAGATCAGAGGTATAATAATAATGATTAAGGATCTGAACATAAGGTCTTCCACCAAATAATCCAATAAGCATCAACTACAAGATGTAATCAACACAACTAGTAACCCACAGGTACCAATCTGAGGTTTTGGGACAAAGATTGAATACAAGAGATTAACTAGGGTTGGATATGATATGGTGTTGGTGAATATGTTGATGAAGATTGGTCCTCCCAGGAAGGAGGAAGCGTTGGTGATGACGATGGCTTCGATCTCCCCCTCCCGGAGAGGAATTTCCCCGGTAAAATCTGACTGTCGGAGTGCAAAAGGGCCTCTGCCTAGGTTTCGGCCTCAAGATGGCGGCGCTTTGTCCCGAGAGATTGCTTATGATTTTTTCTAGGGTAAAACACACTATATAGGATAAGAGGGTGGTCGGGAGACCTGCAGTGGCCCCACAAGCCATCAGGGCGCGCCCAGGGGGTGGGGGCGCCCTGTTGGCTTGTGGCCAACAGGTGGCCCCCCTCTAGTATATTTTTGGCCCTATAATTCTTAAATATTCCATAAAAATTCTTCTTGAAGTTTCAGGTCATTTGGAGTCTGGTGATTTTTCTGCCATTTTTTTGGTTTCCCAGTCCAGAATTCCAGTTTCCAGATATTTCCCTCTTTGTGATGTACCTTGCATATTCAGAGAGAAAGGGCATACGAATTGTATGATAAGAAGGAATAATGGACAAGAAGAACACAAATATCAATAAGAAATCATGATGCAAAATGGACGTATCACACGGCAGCTCCTAGCCAGTAAAAAGTGGAACACATGGCGACACGTAAATGGTTAGTGGAAGGCCCATGATTCAAATAATACAAAAGTTTGCGATAATAACGTGGCAGCTATTTGTTCCAAAGTGCCTACGTTGGTTGTTAATGTGTGAGCCTTGTCTCAACTTGGAAAACAGGAGGTACCACGGCTTATGCCATGTCATGACATCATGCCAAGGTTCATGAATTTCAGGCGAGTTTTGGATTTCGAGGAATTTAAAAACCAAGATTATCAATGTTTTGCGGTTGAGCCACGACACCGAGATGTTTGCAATTCATTCCCAATTCTTGCGTGGGACCTAAACATGCACCCAAGGACACATATATAATTTTTCTACCCATTTGGGTGCAGTGCAACATGTGCATGTAGTGCAAATTTTAATTATGCACATTAAGTGCCTAGAAAAATTAATTAATGTATAAAAGGCCAAACGAACCCTGAATAATTCCATATTTTAACATGATGCTCCTATAGGTCTATGTTGCCTCTAGAAAAAAATGAAGGCAAGAAGAGTCAGCGAATGTCATTTCGTCCACAAAGGTGGCACACATGCCCTATCGAAACCACGAGGCTTCTTGTGTGAAGCTCCACTTTGTAAGAAACCTGTAACAAAACTTTCCAAAACTGGACAATTTTTTTACCACATCATGTTGGTGCCATGTCATGACACCATGCCAAGTTCCATGAATATCTGACGAGTTTTGGATTGACATAAATTTAAAAATCAAGTTTCTCAATAATTGTCGTTGAGCCACGACACCGAGATGTTTGAAATTCATTCTCATTCCTTGCATGCGACGGAAATATTCACCACAGGACACATATATGATCTTTTAACCCATATTTGTGCACTCACAGGTGCAACGACATGCTAAGAAAACGGTTTTTAACCCCTTTCAGTGACGCAGTTTCAAACCGTCACCTTGTCTGTGTGTGCGATAGGGGGGGGGGGGGGTCCGTCGCACATGCTACTAAAACTAATTGTGCTTGGGGGGGGGGGGGGGGTACATCCCACATAATTCAACACAAAAATTGTGTGCAATTTGGATTAGCATCACACACGGTTATTTCACGAAAATTGTATGTAATACGCGAGTCATTGCACACGATTAAAAATAAAAAAACTATGTGTGATGTAAATGTCATCACACACAATTGGATCCAGAAAACTGTGTGCAATGTGTGGTCTTAAAACCCATTATTTAGTCCTAAAATCAGCTAGACAGTAATCAATTTACTATGATCACGTTTTCACAAACAAACATAATGCAAAACATGCATATTCAAAATCCATTATATGATTTCTTTTCAAGCTTTGTCATACAACATACAAAAGTACAAACGTACTATCTCACATAATACGACACCCAACACATACAACTAGCAATCACATCTAATTACATCGTAAAGCTTCATCTGTCTATTTATCATCGATGACATTAGCTGCAAAATCTTCTCAGATTTCTTATTGTATCTCATCCAGAAAAACCAAGAGAAAAGGGTTAGAAGGTAAAAAAAAGTACATCACTACACAGAGTAGCGATTCAGTGCTCAGGCTCATCTGCACCTTTGATGCATAAAAAATTCAAACAAATACTAGAAAAATTCAAAATATTCCATTTTTTTGCATGGTAGAGAATTTGGTGCGTGAGGTATGCTCCAAATTTCAGATCATTTGGGCGTTTGAGTAGCCCTCGGCAAAAAAGCCAAATTTAGAGTGTGTAAAAGAGTTTATTGTTCATGTATTGTTCTAACCCAATTTATCTTTTTTGCTGACATCTACTCATATGTCCAAATGAGCTGAAATTTGGAGCATACCTCACTGATACGTCTCCAACGTATCTATAATTTTTTATTGTTCCATGCTGATATATTATCATTCTAGGATACTTTTTTGGCATTTGTTTACCAATTTATAATATTTTTGAGCACTAACCTATTGACCCAGTGCCCAGTGCCAGTTGTTGTTTTCTGCATATTTTTGACTTTTCAGGTTTACAGTACCAAACGAAGTCCAATTGCCACGAAACTTTTTGATGGTTTTTTCTGGACCAAAAGAAGACCTGGAAACCTCGGGGGGGGGGGGGGGGCGCCCTGATTGCTTGTGCCTTCGTTGGGCGTCTCCCGATGCCCCTCTCTGTCCTATAAATTCTCTAATATCCCAAAAACCCCAGGGGAGCTCCCGAAACACTTTTTCCGCCGCCGCAAGTCTCTGTTCCGATAGGAGCCCATCTACACCTCCGTTACGGCACCCTGCCGAAGGGAGATCGATCACGGAGGGCCTCTTCATCAACCTTGCTGCCCTCACCATGATGTGTGAGTAGTTCACCACAGACCTACGGGTCCGTAGGTAGTACCTAGATGGCAATCTCTCTCTCTCTCTCTCTCTCTCTCTCTCTCTCTCTCTCTCTCTCTCTTGGTCTTAAATACAATGTTCATCGCATCTTTGCCTTGATCTATCAGATGTAATCCCTTTGTATGATGTGTTTGTTGGGATCCGATGAATTGTGAGTTTATGTTCAGATTATTCATGAAAAGTATTTGAGTCAAACCTGAATACTAAGATTCTTATTTGCATGATCATTATAGCTTTGTAATCCTCTCCGATCTATTGAGATAGTTTGGCCAACTAGATTGATATTTCTTCGGTGGGAGTGGTGCGTTGTGGTAGGTTCAACCTGACGAATTTCTATATCCAAGTGACAAAGTAGGGGAAAAGATACGTCTTTGTGTTGCTGCTACTAAGGATAAAACGATGGGGTGTATTCATATTGATTGAGTTTACTTTGTCTACATCATGTGATCGTTCTCCAAGCATTACTATGTTTTACTTAATACTCTAGATGCATGCTGGATAGCGGTCGATGAGTGGAGTAATAGCGATAGGTGCAGGCAGGAGTTGGCCTATTTTCTTATGGAAGTGATGCCTATATACACATGATCATTGCCATGAAAATTGCATAACTATTGGCTTTTTTATCAATTGCCCAACAGTAATTTGTTTACCCACCGTATGCTATTTCTATGAGAGATGGCACTAGAGAACTCTACGCCCCCGGGTCTATTCACTTATATATTCACAAACGCTATTACTACCTTGCTATTATTTATTTGCTTTTATTTTATTTTGCAGTCTACAATTATCTACAATTATCTACACAACTCACTTGCTTGCAAATAACAAGATCAAGGGGATTGACAACCCTCTTGCCGGCGTTGGGTGCAAGTTGTTTGTTCTTTTTTGTGCAGCCGCTGAAGACGGTTGAGGATTGGTATTCCTATTGGTTTGATAAACCTTGGTTTCATAACTGAGGGAAATACTTATCCACATTGTGCTGCGATAGCCCGTTCCTCTTGATGGAAAACCCAACGCAGATCACAAGAGTATCAGGTAGGATTTCTGGTGCCGTTGCCGGGGAATACCATCACCAACTATCAAGTAACTTCGCACAAATTTTCATTCACTTGTTCTTCTTTTTATTTGTTGTTATATTTAGTTTGTCTCGTAAAAATAAAAAATACAAAATTATTTCTATTTTCTTGCTTGCCTAGTTGTGTTATCTTTATCTTTGTCACACCAAAACAGAAAGTAAATGCAAAAATTTAAAATAAATGGATGCTCATCCACTAGCTAATCTTTTCAAAAGACCCTATTATGTTGAAACAATTGCTAGTGAGAGTGCACTAGATTATCTTTATGAGGTCTTGCTTGAAAATCATGAATCTAAAAATTGTGAAATTTACAAAGTGATCCATGATAGTTCCTTGAATGAAAAGCATGATTGCCATGTTGTTGGTATAAATTCTTTGAATATCAATTATGCTAATGATCATGATTGGGGTTATGATCATGATTTTTCTTGTGATCTTGATAATTATATGCTTCATGATGAATCTATTATTGATTATCATATTTGCAACAGTACTAAAAGTGGGTTTGGAAGAGCGTCAACTTTAGGTAATAATGATCCTACTACCTTGGAAGGTTATAAGACTTGTATGCATATGGATCATAAAGAGAATGTTTTACATGATAACTATATTATTGATTTTGATTATGATCCTACATGTAAATATTATCAGAGAGGCAAATATGGTTATAGGAATTTGCATGTTACTCAATTATCTCTCTTTGTGTTGAAAATATTAATGTTTCACTCTTCCTATTTGCATATGCTAGATTTCACTTGTCTTGAGAATTTTTTTCCTATAAAATACCTATGCATAGTAAGTATGTTAGACTTAGATGTGTTTTTCACATGCCTTCTGATGCTCTCTTTGTGCTTCAATTCTTGTCTATTATGTGAGCATCATTGAAATTTCAAGCCTATCTTAATGGCTATAAAGAAAGAGCTTGTTGGGAGACATCCCAATACTATCTGCTATTTTGTGATAACATGATTATTGCCTCTGTAATGATTATTTTTTTATGTTTTAATTAGTGTTTGTGCCAAGTAAAGCCTTTGGGATGACTCACAAGATGAGTAGAAACGATGCTGAAACATAACAGAAACTTTGACTCCAGTACAAGAATTTTCATTTTTTACTGGAGAGTGATAATAATCTGAAATTTTTACACAGTATTGCTATACAAATTCACCACGTTTTCCTAATTTTTACGAATTTTTAGAGTTATAGAAATATGGTCTCTTTACAGATTGCTACAGACTGTTCTGTTTTAAACAGATTCTGTTTTGCTTGCATAGTTTGCTTGTTTTGATTATGCTATGGATTACATCATGGAGAAGTTAGAATACAATACCTATTATGAAAAAATGAATTAAGAATCAATTTATAACAGTACCTAAAGTATTGAATATGTTGCCTATACTAACAGATCTCACGTAGTTTTGTTGAGTTTTGTGTGATTGAAGTTTTCAAGTTTTGGGTGTGATCACGATGGACCACGGAATAAGGAGTAGGAAGAGCCTAAGCTTGGGATGCCCAAGGAACCCCTAGTAATATTCTAAGGAAGACTCAAGCGTCTAAGCTTGGGGATGCCCCGGAAGGCATCCCCTCTTTCGTCTCAATCCATCGGTATGTCACTTGGAGCTACATTAATTTTTATTCATCACATGATATGTGTTTTGCTTGCAGCGTCGTTTGCTTTTGTTTGATTTTACTTTCAGTATGTCACAATCATCGTTTGTTGGACACACCTATTTAAGAGAGACACACCTTCATCATAATTTGCTAGAATACTCTATGTGCTTCACTTATATCTTTTTAGCTTGGCAGTTGCTCTAGTACTTCACTTATATCTTTTTGAGCACGGTGGCGTGTAGATTTTATAGAAATAATATGCTCTCATTCTTCACTTATATTTGTTTGAGAGCTGAATGAATAGTGACGGTAATTTGCATGGGTCATAATACTAGTCCAAAAATAATAGGTATTCAATGAATGATAATCAAAACCATCATGTAGCACATATAGAGAAATTTTGTGTTAATTACATTAATGTGGTAATATGAAAAAGGTGTGAGTCCACAATTGTTGATTCGTATAAGTGTCGAGATTAAGAGGTGTTAACTTGTTATTCATCTAAAAATTTAAGAGGCATGGTGATGATGTGTGAGCATTTTTATTCCCCGTTGAAATCCTAGTGTTGTTTCGAGTTGGGGGCGCGCGATGGTTAACTCCTACCAACCTCCTCCCTTGGAGCATGCGAGGAGTACTTTGATTTGTGATAAAACTTTAAAACTTTGCAATAAGTATATGAGTTCTTTATGACTAATGTGACACCATGGGCATACGCATCCTCACCTTCTCATATTTGCTAGCCTCTTCGGTATCGTGCATAGCCCATTCTCACCTCGAGGATCGGTGCAACTTTCGCCGGTGCATCCAAAACCCTTGACATGATACACTTTGTTGCACATAAGTCTTATTATATCTTCCTCAAAACAGCCACCATACCTACCTATTATGGCATTTCCATAGCCATTCCGAGTGTAGGATCACTAGAAGAGTGTCTAGAGGGGGGGGGGGGTGAATAAACTACTAGCAGGAATTAAAAACCTAACCTTTTCCCAAGTTAATTGGTTGGCAGATTTTAACAATTATAGCAAGTCTAGCACACCCTACACATGCATGTCAACAAGTATGGCAGCGGAAAGTAAAGACATTGCACATGGAAGTAAAGAGTTGAGATAGGGAGATCAAACGCATGAGGGACACGAAGATTTTTCCCGTAGTTCCGATAGGTGGTGCTATCGTACGTCCACGGAGGGTAACAGTCGCGAGAGTCCACGGAGGGCTCCACCCATGAGGGTCCACGAAGTAGCAACCTTGACTATTCCATAACGGCTTCCGTCCACGAAGGACTAGCCTCACTATGGGTAGATCTTCACGAAGTAGGCGATCTCCTTGCCCGTACAAACTTCTTGGTTCAACTCCACAACACGAAGTAGGAGGCTCCCAAGCGACACCTAACCAATCTAGGAGGCACCACCCTCCAAAAGGTAATAGGCTCGGCAATGTCGATGAACTCCTTGCTCTTGTGCTTCAAGATGATAGACTCCTCAACACACAATCACTCTCTCACAGATTTGGCTATGGTGGAAAAGATTGATTTGGTGGAAAGCAACTTGGGGAGGCTAGAGATCAAGATTCATATGGATGGAGTGGAATGGCTTGATCTCAACACAAGGGTAGGTGGCTCTCTCTCAGAAAATTGGATGGGGCAAGTATGGAATAGTTCTGAGTGCTTCTCTTTCGAGTGGGTGGTGGTGAAGGGGTATATATAGGCATCCCCAAAAATCCAACCGTTACACCTAAAGTGACCAACTCGGTGACACCGATGTGTGAATCTCGTTGGTACCGAAGTGACCAAAAGGTGAAAACTTTTGAATCTCGGTGAGACCGATATATAATTCTCGGTGGTACCGATTAGGTGACCAAGGGTTAGATTGCGCAACTCGGTGACGCCGATCCAACAAACTCGGTGGTACCGATTTTGTGAATCGAGGTAACAGAAAGTTGGCAACCCAAACTCGGTGGCACCGAAGTGGAATCGGTTGCACCGATGTGCTAGGGTTTGGCATGGGTCTGTCTGAGTTTGGGAATCGGTGGCACCAAGTGGAAATTGTTGGTTGCACCGATTTTGGATGTTTGGCTTTGGACAGACTTTTGTGGAAGAGCTTGTGGGTGTTTTTGGTGACTATCTCTTGCGCACATGGAGCATCTTGTTCACCAACAATACCTTACCCCCTTTTAATAGTATTGGCTTTCCTATGGACTCAAAGTGATTTCTCACAAAGTAAAATGTAGAGTCCTCTTGCTTGAAGCTTTGCCAATCCATTTCCTTGCATCTTGGGGTTACTCCTCACAGTCCTTTTTGCCAACCCATCTCTCTCTATGGACTTTTATCTGAAATACACTAGGTAAAAATATTAGTCCAAGAGAAAATGTATGTTGTCATGAATTATCAAAACCACCAAGGGAGCACATTGTGCTTTCAATCTCCCCATTTTTGGTAATTGATGACAACATACAATCAAAGCTTCAAATAAAGATATGCATGGATATTATGAAGACTTTGAGAGACACATGACTTAGACTTGCTCCCCCTAAATGTGTGCAATCCCTTTAAAGGATAGTTGCTTTGGAATGCATGGACACACATATAGTAGAAGGGATATAATGAGTCATGTGTATCTTGGCTATATGCATCAAATATATATATGAGTGAGGTGTATCCTTGTTCAAGACTTCACTCTTGCAAACAATATGTGCAAGAAGCAAGAGATCATCTTGATCAAGGATATGATGCATATACTTACCTTGAGTTCTTGAGCATTCTTGTAGTAAAAACACACTTGAGAAAACAATGTTAGGGAACACAAGAGTATTCTACTAATCAAAAAGCAATAGAGCTCAATAGTACCAAGACGTGGAGAACATACAGAAGATAGTATTTCTTAAGATTGATATGTCTCCAAGATCATTTAGAAACTTTCTCCCCTTAGATATGAAAATAGTAGATCATCCTCTCCCCCTGAATCTTAGAATGTAGATATTGGGATTGGATAGGGTGAGAAAAGTCTAACATGAGTAGTCAAATGAAATAGTCATATTTTTTCCCAATCATATCTTTCTCCCCCTACTTTGGTATTCTCCCCTTGTCTATATAAGTATAAGCTTTGATATTCTCCTCTCCCCCTTGATTATAAGCATGTATCTCCCCCTTTAGCATTGAAGCTTTGGTATTTCTCCCCCTTGGCATTAATTTCCAAAAAGGTCATACATAGGGTCAGATGCTGGGATCATCGATTAAGTAGGGATCCTTGAGAACAAGGGTCATAGAATGTAGGGTTCATAGAAATGAAAATTATAGATAGAATTAAAAA
Source organism: Elymus sibiricus (assembly GCA_039707655.1). Taxonomy (NCBI): domain Eukaryota; kingdom Viridiplantae; phylum Streptophyta; class Magnoliopsida; order Poales; family Poaceae; genus Elymus; species Elymus sibiricus. The sequence goes on along the minus strand of CM077667.1, from coordinate 441,086,140 downwards.
ACGGAGGGAATCATTGAAAATAATTTCTCTCCCTCTTTCACTGATAGCTTGTAAGACTTCTCCTCCTTTGAGTTAGGGATCCTAGAATTGATTTCTCCCCCTAATTAACATAACCCCCCTTTTTTTGAAGGAAGGGATCATCGGAGAAATGAAAATATCACAATGGGATCACTAAGGAAACAAAGGTTCACTAATATGAACACAGAACGGAGAAGATATCAAATCGGTGGCTCCGAGACAAACACGTCGGTGGTACCGAGATGTTGTTTTGCAGCTCATCTGCTAATTCGGTAGAACCGAGTTATTTGTATCTGCAGCTCCGAGGCAAAAACAGAAACTTGGCAATGTTTGAGAAACTTGCAAATAAATTTAGAAAACTTTTAACAACGTGTCAAAGGAAATTTTCAAAGGAAATGCAAAAGATTTTGCAAAAAGATATCAACTAGAGAAGATTTGAGTGGTTCCAAGAAATCTTACAAATTGAGAATGAACCAAACAAGATACTTAACTAGATGATGGGCAGTGACTAGGTCACCTATATTAGAGTATATTGACTTAGGAGCCAAGCAAGAATGCTTGATCATAGGTCATACTCATCGTTAAGCTCAAAATGGGGTTACCATTTTTCGATTAAGCATTTTAATGTTTTCATATCACTTGAGTTGCTTTAGCTCATGAATTGGAGTAAAGCCTTTTCAAAGATATGAGTACATACCTTCGAGTGACGTTGATGACGTGGCTTGTAGGTGAACTTGTTGAGGATGCTCGAGGTTGATGAGGATCATCTTGAGTTGGGAGCAACCCTTCTCGTTTTAGTACACTTGTCACCTACATAGGTTAGTCATGCAAGGAAGAACAATATATATCCATTTGAAATGATATCAATTGAGAATTAGCAAATATGATCACATCGAATATATGTCAAGGATATGGTTGAGTTGTCTTCTTCCTTCTATCATCAAGAGGGGTTGTGGATACTTGGCTAAGACAAGATTGCTTATGATTGGAGTTGTTGGCAATCTTGTGGAATGAAGTTCTTCCAAGTACCTACAAAAGGTTAGTTGCAATACAAGGGAGCATAGAATTCCATGGTATAAGATAACATGTTAAGAGTATCATGGAAGTATCAAGTAAGCTCATGCCCTTGCATGCAATCGAGTGAGACTAGCTCAAGTTTGAAGCATCAATGATGTTCAACTCACTCCTCAAATAACAAAATGTTTTCTCATCAAGTAGCTTAGTAAAGATGTTGGCCAATTGCTTGTTAGTGCGAACATGCTTAAGATCAATATCTCCTTTGGCAACATGATCACGAATGAAATGATGTTTGACTTGAATATGTTTAGTTCGAGAATGTTGCACAGGATTATGACCAATTTTAATAGCACTTTCATTGTCACAAAGTAATGGAACATTTTTCACATGGATTCCATAATCCTTAAGCGTTTGTTTCATCCATAGTAATTGAGCGCAACACGACCCGGCAGCAATATACTCAGCTTCGGCAGTAGATAGAGATACCGAGTTTTGTTTCTTGGAGGACCAAGACACAAGAGATCTACCCAAAAATTGACAAGTACCCGAGGTGGATTTTCTATCAACCTTCACACCGGCATAGTCCGAATCGGAATAGCCAACTAGGTTAAAGTAAGATCCCTTGGGATACCAAATGCCAAAGTTTGGTGTTTGTATCAAATATCTCACAATACGTTTCACAGCCAAAAGATGTCACTCTTTATCTGCAGCTTGATATCTAGCACACATGCAAACACTAAGCATAATGTCGGGACGGGAGGCACATAGATATAGCAATGAACCAATCATAGATCGATAAACCTTTTGATCAACCGGTTCATCCTCCTTGGTAAGATCAACATGTCCACTATTAGGCATAGGAGTTTTCATACCTTTACACTCTTGCATGTTGAACTTCTTGACCAAGTCCTTGGTATACTTGGTTTGAGAGATGAAAGTTCCTTCTCTTGTTTGCTTGATTTGCAAACCAAGATAGAATTTCAGCTCACACATCATGGACATCTCATACTTCTCGGACATCAACCTTCCAAATCTTTCACTAAATTGTGGGTTAGTAGATCCAAATATAATATCATCCACATAGATTTGGCACACAAATAATTCACCATTAACTCTTTTAGTGAATAAGGTTGCGTCAATTTTACCAATTTCAAAACCCTTTTCAATGAGAAACTTCGTTAAGCGTTTGTACCAAGCGCGTGGGGCTTGCTTAAGACCATAAAGAGCTTTACGAAGCTGGTAAACATGATTAGGTTTCTTGGGATTCACAAAACCAGGTGGTTGCTTAACATAGACTTCTTCTTCAATCTCACCATTTAAAAAGGCACTTTTAATGTCCATTTGATAAAGCGTGATATCATGGTGATTAGAATAAGCAAGAAGAATGCGAATAGCTTCAAGTCTAGCGATGGGGGCATAGGTCTCACCGTAGTCCATACCTTCGACTTGTGTATATCCTTGGGCTACGAGACGCGCCTTGTTGCGTACAACTTGACCGTCTTCATCTTGCTTGTTCCGAAACACCCATTTGGTTCCGATGATGTTGTGCTCGTCCTTGGGCTTCTCCACGAGTGTCCACACTTCGTTCCTCTCGAAGTTGTGAAGCTCTTCATGCATGGCGTTCACCCAATCCGGGTCTTCAAGAGCTTGTTCTACCTTCAAGGGTTCAATGCTAGAGATGAAAGAATAATGCTCACAAAAATTAGCTAAGCGAGTTTTAGAGCGAGTGATTCTCCCAGTTTGTATGTCACCAAAGATTTGGTTTAGAGGATGGTTCTTGGTCACTCTTGCTTGAACTCGGGGTAGCTTAGGCTTGTTGGATGGTGGAGGTTCTTCATCATCATCATCTCCTTCATCTTCGTTGTTGTTGAAGGTGTCGTTTCCTTGAGGTGGTGGTGAAGGAGGTTGTGGTGGATCTTCATGATGTACTTCCTCCTCTTCATCGTCTTGTCGTGTACCACTTGTGGATGCCTCCATGTCGTGTTGAGGTTCACCTTGACGTGAAGTAGGGGCTTCCACTTGAGTCAATGAAGTACTTTCCTTCACCTCCATGGGACGAATCTTGCCGATGGACAAGTCTTGGATAACTTCCGAAGGGTCCTTATCACCTACATCATTTGGCAATTGTTTGACTTGTGAACCATTAGATTCATCAAACTTCACATCTACCGTCTCTTCAACTTTTCTATCAACCTTGTTATAGACACGGTAAGTGTGAGAGTTCGATCCGTAACCAAGTAGGAATCCTTCATGAGATTTAGGAGCAAATTTAGTACGACGATGCTTATCAAGAATGTAGCACTTTGAGCCAAATACCCGAAAGTATCCAACTTGGGGTTTGTTACCGGTGAGTAGCTCGTATGCCGTTTTACCGAGAAGCTTGTGCAAGTAGAGTCGGTTTATGTCATGACATGCTATTTCCATGGCTTCTGCCCAAAAGTGTCTTGGCGTCTTGTATTCGTCAAGCATCGTTCTTGCCATCTCAATAAGAGTTTGGTTCTTCCTCTCAACAACTCCATTTTGTTGAGGCGTGTACATAGCCGAGAACTCATGTGAGACACCTTCTTCGTTAAGAAAGGTATCCACATGGGTGTTCTTGAACTCCGATCCATTATCGCTCTGAACCTTCTTGATCTTCACTTCAAACTGATTTTGCGCTTTGCGAGCGAAGTTCTTGAAGATCTTCTGTACCTGCGACTTATCATCAAGAAAGAATACCCACGTAAATCTGGAAAAATCATCAATTATGACTAGACCATAGGAATTTCCACCGAGACTCTTGTAAGCATTGGGACCAAAAAGATCCATATGAAGTAACTCGAGTGGTCTCCTAGTAGTCATGATATTTTTAACGGGATGACTTCCACCTACTTGCTTTCCAGCTTGACAAGCACTACAAAGTCTATCTTTGTCAAAGATAACATCTTTAACACCAAGTATATGATCACCTTTGATAAGCTTGTCTAGATTACGCATGCCAACATGTCCTAGTCTTCTATGCCAAAGCCAACCTTTAGAAGATTTTGCAATAAGACAAGTACGAGGTTTGGATCTCTTAGTGAAATCGACAATGTATAGATCACCTCTACGGAAACCAGTAAAGACCATTTTATGATTATCTTGACGAAACACTTGGCAATCTACTTTCGTGAATAGCACATTAAAACCAAAGTCGGCAAGTCTAGATACAGAAAGAAGATTGTAGCCAAGGTATTCAACAAGCATGACGTTTGGAATAGAGCTATCATGGGATATGGCCACTTTACCAAGACCAAGTACCTTACCCTTGGAGTTGTCTCCAAACGTTACGTACCTTCGCGGTGCATGGTTTGGTGTGATCTCTTCAAACATTTCTCTATCTCCGGTCATATGATCGGTACATCCACTATCGAGAATCCACTCTTTTCCTCCGGACATGTAATCCTTGAAGTTTGCCATAAGACTTAGATTCTTCATAATCTTCTCATGCTCGATGTCAAACAACTCATCTTCATCATAGTAGCCATGTTCCACATTGTCATCATCAAGTGGGAAATCCTCGTCACAAGGAACAAGAGATTCGTTAAGGTTGTGATCATGACAATGTTCAAATTTATGAATTCGAATGGCTTCTACAATGATGTTGTTGATAGTTATGACATCTCCTTTAGCACACATGAGGTCTCTAAGCTCAAATATATAGTCATCAAACTTGGGATCACTAGGCGTCATTTTGTGAAAGGCAATAGTTTTATGAAGAATTTCATCAAGATTACTTAATGAATAACTTGGATATCGTTTCTCCAAGTCATTCCACAAAGTATAAGCACACTCAAAATTCTTCATTTGATTAAGCACAATCCTAGGCAATCCTCTAACGATAAGATTAACAGTTCTAAGATTGCATAGCATATCAATTTCCTCTTCGTTTGTGGGATGTAAAGGATCAATGGGAGGTACATAGGGGTTCTTAACATACTTGCTCAATTGAAATTCATTAAATAGCTCAAGCATCAAAGTTTTCCATTGACTATAGTACTCCCCATCAAGAATAGGTACTCTACAACTCAAACTCCCTATACTAGACACAACCATCTTCCTCCACGGTGATTAAACCGAAGCAATGGAGACCAAAGCTCTAATACCACTTGTAGGATCACTAGAAGAGTGTCTAGAGGGGGGGGGGGGTGAATAGACTACTAGCAGGAATTAAAAACCTAACCTTTTCCCAAGTTAATTGGTTGGCAGATTTTAACAATTATAGCAAGTCTAGCACACCCTACACATGCATGTCAACAAGTATGGCAGCGGAAAGTAAAGACATTGCACATGGAAGTAAAGAGTTGAGATAGGGAGATCAAACGCATGAGGGACACGAAGATTTTTCCCGTGGTTCCGATAGGTGGTGCTATCGTACGTCCACGTTTATGGAGTCTTTAACCCACGGAGGGTAACGGTCACGAGAGTCCATGGAGGGCTCCACCCATAAGGGTCCACGAAGTAGCAACCTTGACTATTCCATAATGTCTTCCGTCCACAAAGGACTAGCCTCACCATGGGTAGATCTTCACGAAGTAGGTGATCTCCTTTCCCGTACAAACTTCTTGGTTCAACTCCACAACACGAAGTAGGAGGCTCCCAAGCGACACCTAACCAATCTAGGAGGCACCACCCTCCAAAAGGTAATAGGCTCGGCAAATTGGAAGGGGCAAGTATGGAATAGTTTTGAGTGCTTCTCTTTCGAGTGGGTGGTGGTGAAGGGGTATATATAGGCATCCCCAAAAATCCAACCGTTACACCTAAAGTGACCAACTCGGTGACACCGATGTGTGAATCTCGTTGGTACCGAAGTGACCAAAAGGTGACAACTTTTGAATCTCGGTGAGACCGATATATAATTCTCGATGGTACCGATTAGGTGACCAAGGGTCAGATTGCGCAACTCGGTGACGCCGATCCAACAAACTCGGTGGTACCGATTTTGTGAATCGAGGTAACAGAAAGTTGGCAACCCAAACTCGGTGGCACCGAAGTGGAATCGGTTGCACCGATGTGCTAGGGTTTGGCATGGGTCTGTCTGAGTTTGGGAATCGGTGGCACCGAGTGGAAATTGTTAGTTGCACCGATTTTGGATGTTTGGCTTTGCACAGACTTTTGTGGAAGAGCTTGTGGGTGTTTTTGGTGACTATCTCTTGTGCACGTGGATCATCTTGTTCACCAACAGTACCTTACCCCCTTTTAATAGTATTGGCTTTCCTATGGACTCAAAGTGATTTCTCACAAAGTAAAATGTAGAGTCCTCTTGCTTGAAGCTTTGCCAATCCATTTCCTTGCATCTTGGGGTTACTCCTCACAGTCCTTTTTGCCAACCCATCTCTCTCTATGGACTTTTATCTGAAATACACTAGGTAAAAATATTAGTCCAAGAGACAATGTATGTTGTCATGAATTAGCAAAACCACCAAGGGAGCACATTGTGCTTTCACCGAGTTATATTGCCATGCAAATTCCATCGTCACTTCACATGACTAGTTCATTCATCATCATATTGCTTTGCATGATCATATAAAGCTGACATAGTATTTGTGGCAAGGCCACCGTTCATCATGTTTTTGATACATGTCACGCTAGATCATTGCACATCCCGGTACACTGCCAGAGGCATTCATATAGAGTTATATCTTCCTATCAGTTCTTAATATTGAGTTGTAAGTAAATAAAAGTGTGATGATCATCCTTATTAGAGCATTGTCCCAGTGAGGAAAGGATGATGGAGACTATGATTCCCTCACAAGTAGGGATGAGACTCCGGACGAAAAATAAAATAAAAATGGGGGAGGCCAAATGAGCCCACCATATATTAAAAAAATGAACGGGGGAGGCAAAAAGAAAAGAAAAAAGGAGAAAAGTCCACCATGAAAAAAAAATAAAAAAAATAAATGAGAGAAAAAGAGAGAAGGGAATTACCTTTTGCTTCACTTGTGCCTCAAAGTGTCACCATGTTCTTCATATAGAGAGTCTCCTATTTTGTCACTTCCATATGCTAGTGGGAATTACCTTTTCATATAATAAACTTGGCTTGTATATTACGATGACGGGCTTCCTCAAATGCCTGAGGTCTTCATGAGCAAGCAAGTTGGATGCACACCCCACTTAGCTTCAGTTGAGCTTTTATACACTTATAGCTCTAGTGCATCATTTGCATTGCAATCCCTACTCCTTGCATTGACATCTATCAATGAGCATCTCCATAGCTCGTTGGTACGCCTAGTTGATGCGATACTATCTTCTCCACTTTTACCCCTTTGATATCTACCATCATATTCTATTCCACCTATATGCTATGTCCAATGGTTCACGCTCATGTATTGCGTGAAGAATAAAAAGTTGATGCATATTGAAAAGTACGATCCAATTGCCTGACTTGGACACCGTGGTGCTTAACACTTGAATTGATGTGGTGAAGACGTAGTCATGCCTTGCTAATATAATAAGATGAATGGGGGTAAACATTCTTTTAGGATCGTATACTTTGAAAATAAATTATTTTGGTTCTTATACTTAGAAAATATTACTATATTGCTGTTTGGTAATTCATCATTTCTCAATGAGCATACATACAAAAGATTACATAATGGGTAGCATGTCAAATCAAAAATTCTGTTTTTATCATTTACCTACTCGAGGACGAGCAGAAATTAAGCTTGGGGATGCTGATATGTCTCCAACGTATCTATAATTTTTAATTGTTCCAAGCTAATATATTATCATTCTAGGATACTTTTTGGGCATTTGTTTACCAATTTATAATATTTTTGAGCACTAACCTATTGACCCAGTGCCCAGTGCCAGTTGCTGTTTTTTTGCATATTTTTGACTTTTCAGGTTTGCAGTACCAAATGAAGTCCAATTTCCATGAAACTTTTTGATGATTTTTTCTGGACCAAAAGAAAACATGGAAGCTTCGGAAGGAGGCCGCGAGCCGCACGAGGGCCCCACAAGCCAACAGGGCGCGCCCTGATGGATTGTGCCTCCCTCGGGCGTCTCCCGATGCCCCTCTCTGGCCTATAAATTTTCTAATATCCCAAAAACCCTAGGGGAGCTCCCGAAACACTTTTTCCGCCGTCGCAAGTCTCTCTTCCGACGGGAGCCCATATACACCTCCGTTCCGGCACCATGCCGGAGGGGAAATCGATCACGGAGGGCCTCTTCATCAACCTTGCTGCCCTCACCATGATGTGTGAGTAGTTCACCACAGACCTACGGGTCCGTAGGTAGTACCGAGATGGCAATCTCTCTCTCTCTCTCTCTCTTGATCTTCAATACAATGTTCATCGCATCTTTGCCTTGATCTATCCGATGTAATCCCTTTGTATGGTGTGTTTGTTGGGATCCGATAAATTGTGAGTTTATGTTCAGATTATTCATGAAAAATATTTGAGTCAAACCTGAATACTAAGATTCTTATTTGCATGATCATTATAGCTTCGTAATGTTCTCCAATCTATTGAGATAGTTTGGCCAACTAGATTGATATTTCTTCGGTGGGAGTGGTGTGTCGTGGTAGGTTCAACCTGACCAATTTCTATATCCCAGTGATAAAGAAGGGGACGAGATACATCTTTGTGTTGCTTCTACTAAGGATAAAACGATGGGGTTTATTCATATTGATTTAGTTTACTTTGTCTACATCATGTCATCGTTCTCCAAGCATTACTCTGTTTTACTTAATACTCTAGATGCATGCTGGATTGCGGTCGATGAGTGGAGTAATAGTGATAGGTGCAGGTAGGAGTCAGCCTATTTGCTTATGGACGTGATGCCTATATACACATGATCATTGCCGTGAAAATCGCATAATTATTCGCTTTTCTATCAATTGCCCAACAGTAATTTGTTTAAGACATCTCCTTGATCTCGTTATTTGCAAGCAAGTGAGTTGTGTAGATAATTATAGATAATTGTAAATTGCAAAATAAAATAAAAACAAATAAATAACAGCAAGATAGTGATAGCGTTTGTGAATATATATAAGTGAATAGACCCGGGGGGCGTAGAGTTCTCTAGTGGCATCTCTCATAGAAATAGCATACGGTGGGTAAACAAATTACTGTTGGGCAATTGATAGAAAAGCGAATAGTTATGCGATTTTCACAGCAATGATCATGTGTATATAGGCATCACGTCCATAAGCAAATAGGCTGACTCCTTCCTGCACCTATCACTATTACTCCACCCATCGACCGCTATCTAGCATGCATCTAGAGTATTAAGTAAAACAGATTAGTGCTTGGAGAACATTGACATGATGTAGACAAAGTAAACTCAATCATTATGAATAAACCTCATCGTTTTATCCTTAGTAGCAGCAACACAAAGACGCAACTTGTCCCCTTCTATCACTAGGATATAGAAACTCGCCAGGTTGAACCTACTACAACGCACCACTCCCACTGAAGAAATATTAATCTAGTTGGCCAAACTATCTCAATAGATCGGAGAGCATTACGAAGCTATGATGATCATGCAAATAAGAATCTTAGTATTCAGATTTGACTCAAATACTTTTCATGAATAATTTGAACATAAACTCACAATTCATCGAATCCCAACAAACACACCATACAAAGGGATTACATCGGATAGATCAAGGCAAAGATGTGATGAGCATTGTATTGAAGATCGAGAGAGAGAGAGAGAGAGATTGCCATCTAGGTACTACCTACGGACTCGTAGGTATGTGGTGAACTAATCAAACATCATGGTGAGGGCAGCAAGGTTGATGAAGAGGCCCTCCGTGATCGATCTCCCCTCCGGTAGGGTGACAGAATGGAGGTGTAGATGGCTTCCTGTCGGAACAGAGACTTGCAACGGCGGAAAAAGTGTTTCGGGAGAGCTCTTAGAGTTTTTAGGGTATTTGTGAATTTATAGGCTTGAGAGGGGCATCGGGAAGCGCCCGAGGGGGCCACAAGCCATCAGGCCGCGCCCCTGGTGGCGCGCCCTATTAGCTTGTGGGTCCCTCGTGGCTCCTCCGGCCTCCCCCCCGAAGCTTCCAGGTCTTCTTTTGGTCCAGAAAAATCATTAAAAAGTTTCGTGGCAATCGGACTTCTTTGGTACTGTAAACCTGAAAAGCCAAAAACATGCAAAAAACAACAACTGGCACTGGGCACTGGGTCAATAGGTTAGTGCTAAAAAATATTATAAATTGGTAAATAAATACCCAAAAAGTATCCTAGAATGATAATATATTAGCATGGAACAATCAAAAATTATAGATACGTTGGAGACGTATCAGCATCCCCAAGCTTAATTCCTGCTCGTCCTCGAGTAGGTAAATGATAAAAACAAATTTTTTGATTTGACATGCTACCCATTATGTAATCTTTGGTATGTATGCTCATTGAGAAATGATGAATTAACAAACAACAACATAGTAATATTTATAAGTATAAGACACATAATCATTGATTTTTCAAAGTATACGATCCTAAAAGAATGTTTACCCCCTACTCATCTTATTATATTAGCAAGGCATGACTCCGTCTTCAGCACATACATACAAATGTTAAGCACCACGGTGTCCAAGTCAGGCAATTGGATCGTACTTTTTCAATATGCATCAACTTTTTATTCTTCACACGATACATGAGCGTGAACCATTGGACATAGCATATAGGTGGTATAGAGTATGATGGTAGATATGAAAGGGGTAAAAAGTGTAGAAGATAGTCTCACATCAACTAGGCCTACCAACGAGCTATGGAGATGCTCATCGATAGATGTCAATGCAAGGAGTAGTGATTGCCATGCAAATGATGCACTAGAGCTATAAGTGTATGAAATCTCAACTGAAGCTAACTGGGGTGTGCATCCAACTTGCTTGCTCATGAAGACCTCGGGCATTTGAGGAACCCCATCATCGGAATATAGAAGCCAAGTTTATTATATGAAAGTAGCATATATCATATGGAAGTGTCAACATAGGAGACTCTCTATATGAAGAATCATGGTTCCACTTTGAGGCACAAGTGTGGTAAAGGATAGTAGCGAAGTCCCTTCTCTCCTTTTCTCTCATTTTTTTTATGGTGGGCTTTTCTCTTATTTTTTGCCTCTCCCATTCATTTTTTTATATGATGGGCTCATTTGGCCTCCCCCATTTTTATTTTATTTTTCGTCCAGAGTCTCATCCCGACTTGTGGGGGAATCATAGTCTCCATCATTCTTTCCTCACTGGGACAATGCTCTAATAATGATGATGATCACACTTTTATTTACTTACAACTCAACATGAGGAACTGATAGGAAGATATGACTTTGTATGAATGCGTCTGGCAGTGTACCAAGATGTGCAATGATCTAGCGTGACATGTATCAAAAACATGATGAACGGTGGCTTTGCCACAAATACTATGTCAGCTCTATATGATCATGCAAAGCATTATGATGATGAACGAACTAGTCATATGAAGTGACGATGGAATTTGCATGGCAATATATGTCGGAATGGATATGGAAATGCCATAATAGGTAGGTATGGTGGCTGTTTTGAGGAAGATATAATGAGGCTTATGTTCAATAGAGCGTATCATGTCACGGGGTTTGGATGCACCGGCGAAGGTTGCACCGATCCTCGAGGTGAGAATGGGCTATGCACGGTACCGAAGAGGCTAGCAAATATGAGATGGTGAGGATGTGTATGTCCATGGTGTAACATTAGTCATAAAGAACTCACATACTTATTGCAAGGTTTTATTAGTTTTATCACAAATCAAAGTACTCCTCGCATGCCCCGAGGGAGGAGGTTGGTAGGAGTTAACCATCGAGCACCCCTGACTCAAAACAACACTAGGATTTCAACGAGGAATAAAAAATGCTCACACATCATCACCATGCCTCTTAAATTTTTAGATGAATAACAAGTTAACACCTCTTAATGTTGACACTTCTACGAATCAACAATTTTGGACTCACACCCTTTTCATATTACCACATCAATATCATTAACCCACAACTTCTCTATATGTGCTACATGATGGTTTTGATTATCATTCATTGAATACCTAATATTTTTGGACTAGTCTTATGACCAATGCAAATTACCGTCACTATTTATTCAGCTCTCAAATGAATATAACTGAAGAACGAGAGCATATTGTTTCTATAAAATCTACACGCCACTGTGCTCAAGAAGATATAAGTGAAGTACTAGAGCAACTGCCAAGCTCAAAAGATATAAGTGAAGCACATAGAGTATTCTAGCAAATTATCATGAAGGTGTGTCTCTCTAAAATAGGTGTGTCCAGCAAATGATGATTGTGACAAACTGAAATTAAAAGCAAACAAAAACAAACGACGCTCCAAGCAAAACACATATCATGTGATGAATAAAAATATAGCTCCAAGTGACATACCGATGGATTGAGACGAAAGAGGGGATGCCTTCTAGGGCATCCCCAAGATTAGACGCTTGAGTGTCCTTAGAATTATACTTGGGGTGCCTTGGGCATCCCCAAGATGAGGCTCTTGCTACTCGTTATTCCATAGTCCATCGTGATCACACCCAAAACTTGAAAACTTCAATCACACAAAACTCAACAAAACTTCATGAGATCCGTTAGTATAAGAAACATATTGCATACTTTAGGTACTGTGATAAATTGATTCTTAATTCATTTTTGCATAATAGGTACTGTATTCTAACTTCTCCATGGCTTACACCCCCTGATATAGTCCATAGCATAATCAAAACAAGCAAACTATGCAAGCAAAACATAATTTGTTTAAGACAGAACAGTCTGTATAAATCTGTAAATAGCCCATACTTCTGTAACTCTAAAAATTCTTAAAAATTAGGTCAGCGTAAAGAATTTGTATAGCAATATTGTGTATTTTTTTAGGTCATTATCACCCTCTAGTAAAAAATGAAAATTCCTACACTGGAGTCAATGTTTCTGTTATGTTTCAGCATCGTTTGTACTCATCTTATGAGTCATCCCAAAGGCTTTACTTGGCACAAACACCAATTAAAACATAAAAACATAATAATTAAAGAGGCAACAATCATTTTATCACAAAATAACAGAAAGTAAAAAACAAAAATAAAGATACATATTGGGTTGCCTCCCAAAAAGCGCTATTGTTTTATGCCCCAAGCTAGGCATAATGCATAGTTTCATGTGTTGTCATCTTTGACACTCCCTTGGGAAGAAGGTTTTTCAAAGATAATAGGTAACACATCATCAAGTAATATTTTAGCATTTTCAATGGTGCTCTCCTTAAACCCTTCCACATTCTCTCTTCCTATCCAAGAATATTGTTTGTCGATGTTATTGAAAACCTGTTGGATAATATGGATAGGAGGAACTTCCTTAATGGTGTTTTCATCATAAGTATGATTATCCTTAAACACATATCTCATCATATAGTCTTTATTATATACAATTTCATCTATCACGGGATGCTCACAATTCATATTATAGTGCTCAAAGATTTCTCGAGCTTCCCGTACTATATAGTCAAATTCTTGCATGAGTATGAGAGTGGCTATCTTTTTAGCCCTAGGATCTTTTATGACCGGTAACTCATAGAAAAGTCTTTGAAAGGTAGGATGAGTACGCATAAATCTTCTTTCAAGTTTTAGAATAAGAGCAGCAATAGCATCAGCGTAACTTTCAGTTCTTTTAAGGATTGGCGTATCCTTGCAAGTTATTGCACCCATACAATTAAAGAATTCTTGGATAACGCTTATCCCTATGATATTCCCCTTCCCCACAACGAAGACCTTTACGTCTCGCTGCAGAGGAGTTTCCTCATTGGGGAGTTCACCCTTATCATCTTTTTCAATGATAAAGTCAGCCATGATAGCAACCTTCAAGCAAGCAAAACAAGCGAAACAAGCAAACTAGCAAGTAAACTAGTAACTAGCAAAGATACATATATTTGTATTTTTGTTTTTATGAGAAAAACTAAATATAACAACAAATAAAAATAAGAACAAGTGAATGAAATTTTGTGCGAAGTTACTTGATAGTTGGTGATGGTATTCCCCGGCAACGGCGCCAGAAATCCTTCCTGATACTCGTAATCTGCGTTGAGTTTTCCGTGAAGAGGAACGGGTTATTGCAGCACAAAGTGGGTAAGTATTTCCCTCAGTTATGAAACCAATGTTTATTGAACCAATAGGAATACCAATCCTCAACCATCTTCAGCGGCTGCACACAAAAGAACAAACAACTTGCACCCAACGTCGGCAAGAGGGTTGTCAATCCCCTTGATCTCGTTATTTGCAAGCAAGTGAGTTGTGTAGATAGTTGTAGATAATTGTAAAGTGCAAAATAAAATAAAAGCAAATAGATAACAGAAAGGTAATGATAGCATTTGTGAATATATAAGTGAATAGACCCGGGCGCCGTAGAGTTCTCTGGTGGCATCTCTCATAGAAATAGCATACGGTGGTTAAACAAATTACTGTTGGGCAATTGATAGAAAAGCGAGTAATTATGCGATTTTCACGGCAATGATCATGTGTATATAGGCATCACGTCCATAAGCAAAGAGGCCGACTCCTGCCTGCACAATTACTATTACTCCACCCATCGACCGCTATCCAGCATGCATCTGGAGTATTAAATAAAACAGAGTAATGCTTGGAGAACATTGACATGATGTAGACAAAGTAATCCCAATCATTATGAATAAACCCCATCGTTTTATCCTTAGTAGCAGCAACACAAAGACGCGACTTGTCCCCTCCTGTCACTGGGACATGGAAATTCACCAGGTTGAACCTACTACAACGCACCACTCCCGCCGAAGAAATATCAATCTAGTTGGCCAAACTATCTGAATATAGCGGAGAGCATTACGAAGCTATGATGATCATGCAAATAAGAATCTTAGTATTCAGATTTGACTCAAATACTTTTCATGAATAATCTGAACATAAACTCACAATTCATCGGATCCCAATAAACACACCATACAAAGGGATTACATCAGATTGATCAAGGCAAAGATGCGATGAACATTGTATTGAAGATTGAGAGAGAGAGAGAGAGAGAGAGAGAGAGAGAGAGTGATTGCCATCTAGGTACTACCTACGGACCCGTAGGTCTGTGGTGACCTACTCACACATCATGGTGAGGGCAACAAGGTTGATGAAGAGGCCCTCCGCGATAGATCTCCCCTCCGACAGGGTGCCGAAACGGAGGTGTAGATGGCCTCCCGTAGGAACAGAGACTTGCGGTGGTGGAAAAAGTGTTTCGGGAGCGCTCTTAGAGTTTTTAGGGTACTTGTGAATTTATAGGCCAGAGAGGGGCATCGGGAGGCGCCCGAGGGGGCCACAAGCCATGAGGTTGCGCCCCGTGGTGGCACGCCCTGTTGGATTGTGGGTCCCTCGTGGCTCCTCCGGCCTCCCTCCAAAGCTTCCAGGTCTTATTTTGGTCTAGAAAAAATCATAAAAAAGTTTCGTGGCAATTGGACTTCGTTTGCTACTGTAAACCTGGAAAGCCAAAAACATGCAGAAAACAACAACTGGCACTGGGCACTGGGTCAATATGTTAGTGCTCAAAAATATTATAAATTGGTAAATAAATACCCAAAAAGTATCCTAGAATGATAATATATAAGCATGAACAATCAAAAATTATAGATACGTTGGAGACGTATCATACCTAAACATGCACCCAAGGACACATATATGATTTTTAACCCATTTTGGTGCACTGGAGCATGTGCTTGTAGTTTAATTTTGAATTATGCACATTAAATACTTATACGTCTCAAATGCATCTACTTTTCCAAACACTTTTGCTCTGGTTTTGACCTCTAATTTGCATGATTTGAATGAAACTAACCCGGACTGACGCTGTTTTCAGCAGAACTACCTTTGTGTTATTTTTGTGCAGAAATAAAAGTTCTCGGAATTGGACGAAACTTTTTGTGAATTATTTCTAAGAATTATAATGAATTATGGAGCAACTTTTTGCTCACCTTTGCGAAAACTTTGCCGGAGTAGTTCCCAGCACCGCCCTTTTCCGCCATTACTTCATTCCCCGCATCGAGAAAGGTGAGGCCCTTTCTGGTTCCGTCACTTGGATCCCACGGCCAGGAACCAAGGAGGTCTATCCAGACGGAGCTTTCCGCAAGAAATGGGATGAATGGCGGGCCAGATGGTGCTGGGTTCGGGAGACAGAGGAACCAATAGTCCAACCTTTCTGCCTGCCGCGGGAAACGAAGATAGTGCACAACAACGACTGGAGCGCCCTTGATCCCGACGACAAGAAGCTCACCGTCGCTATTACCAGAATCCATCGCCTCAGAACCGCCGGGCTCTCAGTGGAGATGATAGCCGCCGACTTCCTTCGCCGGTGCATAGCCCCTCTGCAGAACAAGGGGAGGCTAGCTTGGCAGTTCAAGAATGCGGCAGACTTCATGAGGCTGCGCCCTGGGCTGAACGGCAATCTGACACTTATGCAGCACGCAGCTCTCTGCCAGAAATTGTTCAGGGGCGACGTGGTATGCAAGCTGCCGGCAAGCATTGTCCCTTTGTGCAACAACTCTTCTCTAGGCCCAATCATTGCTATGATGCCGGCGTTTGACGCCCACAGCCTTGACAGTTCTTGGATTGAGCCACCTGAAGAGCAAGTGCAGCAATTCTTCGATAACTTGACGGAGAGGGCTATCCGCGAGGAAGAAGGCCTCGTCCATGACACCACTGAGCAGGAAGTGGCATACATTGCCAGCAGGGTGGAGGAAGCCAATCTTGCCGCGGAGGCCGGCAGCGTTGGCTTCGTGGAAGGGGGAACAAGCGGGGGGGGGGGGGGGAACGCTGCCGGATGAGGATCTCGTCGGGCAAGATGAGACGGCAGAGGAGCAAGGCGGCACGTCAACCGAGGGCCCTTCTGCTGAAGATGCCGCCGAGGAGGAACTGCACGAGGAGGCCCCGACCCTTAAACCAAGGAGTAGGCGCGTCCTTCGAAGTGCCGCCTCTGGGGCCGCGGTCCGCCAAGCTTCCTCGAGTAGTACAACCCCCGGCAAGGGGGCGGCCGGCAAGGCCACGCAGCGGCAAGGAGCTCCTCAGCAACCTGTGCCTGCCGCGGCCAAGCGACCCAGGAGCACCCCTCCACCTCCTCCCACGGCTACCATGGTGGAGGTCGCCTTCGACCTCTCTTCCCTTAGCTCGGGAGAAGAAGAAGAGTAAGGATCTTACCGCGTCCTTTGTCTTTTGAATTTTTGGTTCTACTTAACCCATTTGCTTTGCTTTGGCCTGTCTCCACAGGTATGTAGAAACTTTGGCGCAGAGGATAGCGAAGAGGGCGAAGATCTCGACAAGCGAGGAGCCGCCGGCAAGCACCTCAGGTGCGCCAGGGATGACCACCATCAGCCTGGAGACCAGCCCGCGACGCAGTCATCGTCTCAGCCCCCGGCGCAGCCCCCAGCGTGAGTCCATTACTCGCTTCCCGCTGGCAAGTGCCGGGGAGTGCATCTTTGCTGCTGACATCACCAGGCGTGCAGGAGGAGAACAGCGACATGGAGAACCATCAGAGGCCACCCCTGATATGCCGCCTCCGTCAACCACACCGCCCAGAGATGGATCGCCGGCAAGGACTTCCTCTAGCGTGCTCTATCGCGACGAGGAAGAGCCGGCAAGCATGGTACCGGCAGTTCTATGCCGGCAACCAACGTTGACGCATGTACTTATTCTTTGGTTTTATTTCTTTTTTGTCTTCTTGAACTTCCTCCTCAATCTCGTCTTAAATTGTTTCCTTGGCCTTCAGACATTCCCTCGACAGAGCAAATGGACGTTGACACCGTCATCGAGGAGACCGGCAGGGATGCTGCCGCCTAGGCCGACGGGCTTGCCGCTGAAGAGGCCGCCAAGAGTGCTGACGAGGAAACCGCCAAGAACGCTGCCGCCGAGGCCGCCAAAGATGCTGCTGCTGAGGCCGCCAAGGAATCGGCTGAGAGGGCCGGCGAGGAGGCTAGTGACCGTACTGACGGCATCCCTGCCACAGGAGCGCCAGGCGCTACGCCGGACACAGAGCCCCCAGCTGCCGGGGAGGCGGCTGTTGAGGAACAGCCACCAACGTCCGAAGCTCCTTCATCAAACAAGTACCTCAAGATCGGCGACAACTTGTTCGTCAGCATCCCCGGCACGGCAGGCACTAGGGCGCCAACTGAAGGGGAGGTCTTTGATGAAGACGCCATCACTGTTGCCGGGCTCGAGATCGTTAGCGAGCCAAGTGCCATCGGCAGCAAAACTGAAGAGGAGAAACTTCTCCAGGCCATGAGCGACAACTACCAGAAGCTCCAAGCACTCCATCGCGCTCGAAAGGAGAAGCTAGACTCCAGGGCAGCAGTTGCCGACAAAGTGGAGGCAGATTTCCAGAAGCGCGTTGAAGAGACTCAAGGCTGGTTTGCCGAAGCTTATCAGGAGTTGAGGTCAGGCCAAGAGCAGCTGAACCAAAGATGGAATGATCTCCTCCTGAAGCAGTCCTATGTTGAAAAAGCACAGGAGGAGGCCAAACAGCAAGCTACTGCAGACGAAGCACGCCTGAACGAACTTTGCATTGAACTTAAGGCTCATGACGAAGAACTTGAAGCTCGAGAGGAGGCGCTCGCCGGCAAGCTCCGCGCCAAGGACGAGGAGATCGAAAGGCTTGTCGCACAGCGGACCCAAGATCTGGAGCTGAAGCACAAAGAGACACTCGAGGCCCTAACCACAGACCACGCCGGCAAGCTAAAGGAGGTCGTCGATGCCGCCAAGGCTGCAGAGGCCGCCAGGGACGAGCTTGCCGACAGGGTGAAGAAGCTGGAAGCAGATCTTGAGGAACACGGCAAGCAGATCTCAACACTCAAGACCGAGAGAGACAAAGCTCTCCACAGCCTGATGGAGGTCCAAGTTGCCGTATCTGACAAGACCAAACAGCTCTCTTCAGCCAATGAATCAATCGAAGATCTGAAGATGAAGATGTCCACGCTGGAGGAGACTCTGGGGACCGCCAAGGCTCGAGAGAAGACCCTGATCAAAAGTCTCCGGGACGAGGAGGAACTGGTCAAGAGCGCTGCCGCCACCCACAACGACTATGTGTAGGGAGTGCAGATCTGGACTGAGAAGCTTGCCGATGTCGCGGAGAAGCTTGCCGCACAACTGTCTACCATGGGCCGGCAAGATCACAGGCAACCTCTTGATGACAGGGTGTCCCCGAGCGCCAAGCTGACCATGTTCTTCGACCGTGTGCTTGTAGCCCTGGAGCAGCTCCATTCTGACCGAACAGCTCATCTGGCCAGCGAGTCCTGCAAGCTCTGCCAAGCTGTCCTTCGCAAGGTGCTCACCAAGGTGGTATACAGGAATCCCGGCATCAACCTCGCCAACGTCTTTGACCGCCTGCCGAAGGATGCAGATCTCAAGGCGGCAGAAGAGCTTGTCGCGCCCATCGTCGACAGGGTAAGCCAAGTGAAGAGAGTCGAAGGTGATCGCCGGGATTAGCTGCTTTTACTCCTTGCCGCCGCCATTTCATGTCAAAGACAATATTGCCTTATGTTAGAATCGCGACAGCTATCATTTTAATATAACTTGCTATGCTCTGGATGAACGCTATGTTATTCCCTTTGCTTAATTTCCTTCTGTATGTATTCGCCCTACGCTTGTTTGGAAACTTGCCGGCGCGCACACCCTTGCCGCGAGCGCTAGGTGCGGGACTTTAGCAGCCTGCTGGCGGGGCCGCTTCCGGCAACAGACCTTGGTGCTTTCAGTGCAGCCACCTAAACTGTTGAGCGGACTCGAAACAGAGTAAGGGCGCAACCAATCACAACAAGGTTCCTTCGCGTGCAGGTTTTCCATACAAAAAACTGAAATTGTTCAAGGAGAATAATTAAACGAAAATTGTTTATAGTTTTGTGACTTAGCAACTTAGCTTTTCGCCTTTCGTTGCCGCATTCCTTCGGTATCCATACAACCACCCCCCCCCCCCCCCCCCCGGCAAAGCTGCACGCGAGGTAACCCTCTGTCCTTTGAGAAAAAAGAAAGAAGAGAAAATAGAGGTCTGGAACCTTGGCGGTCCGTTAGCACTTGCCGGGAGTGGGTGTAATACAATATCTTAGATAAACATGCACATAAGTAAACATGAGCATCAACAAGAATCATAAAACACTTAAGCTTTATTCAACTAGGCACAGGATCTGCGCCTGGCTTTGTACAAAGGATTACATGCTACAGCAGCAAGACTTGTACAAAAGGGGTTGCCGGGAGACCTGGCAACCGCGCCTTATGGATAGAACTTACGAAGATGCTCGATATTCCAGGAGTTGCTCACCGGAATACCGTCTTCGGTCTTCAGGCGGACTGTGCCAGGCCTGGTGACTCGTACTACCCGATAAGGGCCTTCCCACTTCGGCGTCAACTTGTTGGAATTCTTGGCCGACTGAACACGCCGAAGAACAAGGTCGCCTTTATCAAGACTTCGGGCATGAACCTTGCGGCTATGATAGCGGCGCAAGGCTTGTTGGTAGCGTGTAGCTCACACAGTAGCCTGAAGACGATCTTCCTCGAGGAGCAACACGTCATCTTGCCGCAGCTGCTCTTGCTCAAGCTCATCATAGGCGAGCACTCGAGGTGACCCATATGTGAGTTCCGTGGGGAGAACTGCTTCCGCCCCATAAACTAGGGAGAAGGGTGTCCGGCCGGTGGCTCGATTCGGTGTCGTCCTGATTGAACAAAGAACCACCGGCAACTCATCAATCCAGCGCCTTCCGCATTTGCGCAGCTTGTCGAAAGTTCTTGTCTTGAAACCACGCAGCACCTCAGCATTCGCCCTTTCCGCTTGGCCGTTACTCCTTGGGTGAGCAACAAAAGCAAAACAAATCTTGCCGCCAAGGTCTTGGACATACTGCATAAAGGTGTGGCTCGTGAACTGTGTGCCGTTGTCGGTGATGATCTTGTTGGGTACTCCAAAACGGCAAACTATTCCCTTGAAGAACTTGACGGCTGATTGTGTTGTCACCTTCCTCACTGCTTCCACTTCCGGCCACTTTGTAAACTTGTCGATTGCTACCTACAAGTATTCAAAGCCCCCGGTAGCACGGGGAAAAGGGCCCAAGATGTCGAGCCCCCAGACCGAAAATGGCCAGGAGAGAGGTATTGTCTGAAGAGCTTGAGCTGGTTGATGTAATTTCTTTGAATGAAACTGACACGCTTCACACTTGGTTACTAGTGCAGTTGCATCCTGGAGAGCAGTGGGCCAAAAGAAACCTTGCCGGAATGCCTTATCGGCAAGTGCTCTTGATCCTATGTGGGAGCCACATATGCCTCCATGTATCTCCGCCAACAGCTACAGTCCATCCTCCCGAGGAATGCACTTCAATTTCACACCGTTCGGCCTCTTTCTGTACAGCACGTTGTCCACGAACTGGTACATACTAGACTGACGGGCTACTTTTTCTGCTTCTTCCTGCTCCTCAGGGAGTTCTCCTGTCTGAAGGAAATGGACGATGTGTTGTGCCCATACTAGAGCCTGGGGCTCGACAGCAAGGACTAAAGGCATATCTTCTGCCGCGGGGGCTGTTGTCTCGACGGCAAAGGCTCGAGGCCCTGCCGGAGCCTGTTGCCCCCCGACAAGCTTGGCGGGAGCATTCGTCTCGACGGCAAGAGCCTGAGCCCCTGCTGGAGCCTGTTGTTCACCGACAAGCTTGGCGTCGTTCCTGGTATCTTCCTTGCCGGCGGCTTCTGGGAGCTCTACCGGGAAGTACTTGCCGGAACTCAACTTCCTCCTTTTCTCTTGTCCCATCGATGGTGTCATGGATGGTTGAGTCAGTCGAAGCACAAAAGTTCCTGGTTCCACAGGTAACTTGAGAGCAGCGCATTTTGACAGGCCATCAGCAATGCTGTTCTCTGCACGAGGAACATGCTCCATTTGTAGGCCGTCAAAATGCTCTTCCAACTTCCTCACTTCATCTACATAAGCTTCCATCAACGGGCTCTGATAGTCTTTATTGACTTGCTTGACAACAAGTTGAGAATCA
The DNA here is from genome assembly GCA_039707655.1 of Elymus sibiricus. NCBI lineage: Eukaryota > Viridiplantae > Streptophyta > Magnoliopsida > Poales > Poaceae > Elymus > Elymus sibiricus. The sequence goes on along the minus strand of CM077667.1, from coordinate 441,064,105 downwards.
CCCTTGACAATGAGTTTCTTGATTCCAAGGTCTGCCACGACCCTGAGGATGGCAAGCAGCCCTTCATACTCGGTAGTATTGTTCGTTGACCTCTCTCGGGGAAAATGCATCTGAACCACGTATTTGAGGTGTTCTCCGGTGGGTGCGACAAGCAGCACGCCAGCACCGGCGCCTTGCAGCGAGAAAGCTCCATCAAAATACATGACCCACTCTTGATTTGTTTCCTTGCCGGGGAGAGTTGACTCTGGAACTTCTTCATCTGGCGTTGGGGTCCATTCTGCAATGAACTCCGCCAAAGCTCTGCTCTGTATGGTTGAAGTACTTTCAAACTTGAGACCAAAGCTCGACAGCTCCAAAGCCCACTCCACAATCCTGCCGGTAGCATCTGGGTTCCGCAAAATCCGCTGTAATGGAAAGCGAGTGACAACGGTGATCTCATGTGCTTGGAAATAATGGCGCAGTTTTCTCGAGGCCATGAGGAGGCCGAAGAGCAACTTCTGTACACCAGAATATCTTGACCTAGCCCCCTGCAAAAGGGAGCTGACAAAGTAGACCGGGCGCTGCACCATCTTCTTCTTCTGTATTGCTTGACTTGACTGCGCAGATTCAACCTTGTCGGCACCAAATCCTGCCGGGGAAGGTCCCAACTCATCCCTTGGCGGTCCTGCCGCTGACGCTGCTTCTTCATCAGTTTCTCTCTCCACCACCAACGCAGCACTCACCACTTGATTTGTTGCCGCTAGATACAGCAGCAACGGCTCTTGTGGCTTTGGCGCGACTAACACTGGCGGAGAGGAGAGGTACCTCTTCAAATCCTGCAGCGCTGCCTCCGCTTCCGAAGTCCATTTCATTGGACCTGCTTTCTTCAAAATTTTGAAAAAGGGCAGGGTGCGCTCAGCAGATTTGGAGATAAACCTACTCAGAGCAGCAACGCAACCGGCAAGACGATGCACATCCTTGACACGTCTTGGCGCTTCGATTTGCTCAATTGCTTTGATCTTGTCGGGATTTGCTTCAATTCCACGCTGAGACACAAAGAACCCGAGAAGCTTGCCGGATGGAACACCAAACACACATTTCTCAGGGTTGAGCTTCAAGTTGATCTTGCGCAGATTTGCAAATGTCTCTTCTAAGTCCAATATGAGCGTTGCCTTGTCCTTGGTTTTGACCAATATGTCATCCATATATGCTTCCATATTTCTATGTACCTGGGGCTCAAAACCAATCTGGACTGCTCTTGCAAATGTAGAACCAACACTTTTCAACTCAAAAGGCATACGCAAAAAGCAGTACGTACCACATGGGGTGATGAATGCGGTCTTCTCTTCGTCTTCCTTGGACATGAAATCTGATGATAGCCTGAATAGGCGTCAAGGAACGACAGCAAGTCGCAGCCGGCAGTGGAGTCCACAATCTGGTCGATGCGCGGCAAGGGAAAAGGATCTTTTGGACAGGCTTTATTGATATCTGTATAGTCAATACATAGCCTCCATTTTCCATTCGCCTTGCGCACTACAACTGGATTGGCCAACCATGTTGGATGAAGTACTCCTCTAACCAAGCCTGCCGCTTCTAATTTCTTAATTTCTTCGGCAATAAACTGTTGCCGCTCCAAAGCTTGCTTCCTGACCTTCTGTTTGACGGGCCGCGCGTGTGGACAGACGGCAAGGTGGTGCTCAATCACCTCCCTGGGAACACCGGGGATATCAGATGGTTGCCATGCAAACACATTGACATTCGCCCGCAGGAAGGCAACGAGCGCGCTTTCCTATTTGCTGTCAAGGGTGGAACTTATGGTGAAAGTTCCCCCCGTGCCATCTTCCTTGGCGGGCACCTTCTTGGTTTCTGGTGGAGCCGCTTTGGATTTCTTGCTCTTGCCGGTGGAGCTCTCAGGCACATCCTCAACAGGAGCGCAACACTCTGAATAGGTGCGCTTGCTGGAGTGTGCGCGAGAGGCCTTGCCGGTCCTCTTCCCCCCAGGAGCTTCAGTGGCAGGAGCAAGTGCCTTGGCGGCAGACGCTGCAACTGCCTCCCGGTAAAGCTGATCGGTGCAAACAAGCGCATCTTTCTTGTCGGAGTTGACAGTAATGACGCTTATTGGCCCGGGCATCTTCAATGTATTGTAGGCATAGTGTGATGCCGCCATAAACTTGGCCAGTGTTGGGCGGCCAAGGATCCCATTATATGGCAATGGAATCTTGGCGACGTCAAACACAATCTTCTCCGTCCTGAAGTTTAGGTCGCTGCCAAATGTTACCGGCAGCGTGATCTTTCCCTTGGGTTGGCTCCTTCCTGGATTGACCCCTTGGAACGAACCCGTTTCTTCGAGATCTCCATCAGGAATTTGCAGCCTCTTGATCACCTCAGGTGAGATCAGGTTCAAACCGGCCCCGCCGTCAACTAACATTTTTGTCACCTTGAGGTTGCGAATCGTTGGTGAAACCAACAACGGCAAACACCCGACCGCAGTTGTGCGATCAGGGTGATCCTCAATGTCAAAAATGATAGGCGTGCTGGACCACTTCAACGGTTTTCGGGCGCCGACAGATGGTTCTGTCGCATTCACTTCACGCGCCCACTGCTTAAGTTGGCGGTGGGAAGAATGCAAGGAAGCACCTCCGTCAACACACATCATGTCCGTGGCTTTCTGAAACTCTTGTTCACTGGACTCGTCGTCCTCTTCCATGTCATCATCAGCCCCCTCTTGCTTGTCGCGGCCTCAAGCGGGCCGATCCTTATGTTGCTTGGCCTTGCCGCGGCGACCTCCTCGGCCACCGCGCTTCTTGTCGGACCCTTCAGCACCATCTTGAGCCTTCTCCTTATCTCGCCTCTCGTATTCGGCCTTCTGCTTCTCGACAAGTTGCTCAACTTGCCGGCAGTCCTGGAGATCATGGCCCTTGGTGCGGTGGATCTTGCAATACTGCTTGCCGGAGCCATCTGGCTTGTCGGCAGCCGCCAAGGCCTGGCAAGAGGCGCACCCGGCAACATCCTTGCCGGGGTCGTCAACCTTGGCCTTCTTGGCGGTGCCGGGGTTGCCGGACCCCTCGACAGCAAGCACGGCCTTGCCCTTGCGCTTCCTGTTGCGTCGCCGACCCTTCTTTGTCGGGGCGGCAGCGTCTTCATCGTCGGAATCGGCCCCTGCGCCAGTGTCCGCGCCGGGGAGCCTCCTCCCTTCTTCAGCGCGCGCACACTTATCTGCCAGAGCATAGAGCTCGGCAACATCCCTGATCTTATTCATCGCCAACTCTTCCCGCATCCTGCGGTTGCGCATGTTCTGATGGAACGCGCTGATGACAGCGGCAGGATGAACGTCTGGAATGTTGTGATGTATGCGGCTGAACCTTTGGATGTACTTGCGCAGGGTCTCGCCTTCCTTCTGGGGGATGAGATGTAGATCACTCTCCTGGCCAGGAGCTTGATGGCCTCCGGTGAAGGCGCCAACAAACTCGTGGCACAGATCTGCCCAGGAAGAAATGGATCCTTCCGGCAAATGCATCAACCACGACCTAACGTTGGGCTTGAGCACCAACGGGAAGTAGTTGGCAAGTATCTTGTCGTCACGACCCCCGGCAGCCTGCACCGCAATGGTGTAGACGCTCAGGAACTCTGATGGGTGAGTCTTGCCGTCATATTTCTCCGGAACCTCCGGCTTGAACGTGCGGGAGTTGGGCCACTGGACTCGCCGCAGCTCACGGGTACACGCTGGACAACCCACCTCGTAAGGTAGATCGACAGGATACCCCGGCGCTGACTTGTCTACAAAGAGCCCCGCGCGCTTGTCGGACTAGTAGCGTGCTTCCCGCCGCCGCTCGATGGTGGTTTGTGCGTCTTCCTTGCCTCGCTCCCGAAGAACTAGACGTTGATCGCGGCGAGTTCGCGGGTCGGACGACGCCGTGGAATCGACCTCACGAGTGTCGACCCGTCGAACCAGCGACTGCTGTTGCCGCCGTGGGGGCTCCGCTTGCTCCGGCTTATCTTCGTTGGCAAGGCCAACGAGGCTCTGATTGGCGGCTCTCCATTCCTCGAGCTTGTCCGCAGCAGGAGGAAAGTTTAGAAGCAGCTGCGCGCGTGCTAGCGCTTCTGCTCGTGTAGGTGGTGGCGACAGGTGCGAAGAACGTGAGGTGCTCTGACTCCTAACCGTGTTAGAAGGAGCAACATCATGATCTTGCGACCGCATGCCACTTCCACCAACATGTGGACGTGCATGTTGGTCTCGCGCATCCCGAGGATGATGCTCAGGAGACTTTCCGTGGGGACTCCCGGAGCCACGAACGTCACGGCGATGTTCATCGCGCGCGTCCTGAGAAGGTCGCGGCGCGTGCGCCGGCATGGGTGTCTTGGAAGGCGGCCTTCCATCTCTGGAGTTTGCTGCACCGCCTACTGGCAGCACGGCTCCGTCCTTGGATCTAGCGGCGCGAACAACGCCGCTCGCCTGGCTATGGTCGCCAGAACGTCGTGGAAGCTCTAGATCTCTACTTCCTCCACCCGCGTCGACTCCGTCGCCCGTGCGTGTAAGCACAGTCGCAGCGGACGTAGATGGTCCAACCACCGTGAAACCCTTCCTCTTGAGGGGCCATGGCGATGAAGATGATGAAGAACTGGCGCGCTAGTCACCAGATCAGGTCCGCACAACCTCCTCCCCCTACCTGGCACGCCAAAGATGTCGGAGAAACGACACCTATGGGACCGGGAGGATCCCTTTACGATTCGGCAGGGAGAAGGTTTGCACTAAGAGCAGATCAAGCAATCAACACGCAGGAATTTTACCCAGGTTCGGGCCGCAAAGATGCGTAAAACCCTACTCCTGCTTGGTCGTATTAGGTGTGTTCTAGCTTAAGTTCTGGGAGCGCTACAGTACTCAGCAGCTACACATGCAGAATGGGTTGAAAAAGATCCCCTCCCCTCCTGTAGCTACGCCTTGGGCCTCCTTTTATATGTTCGAAGGGGTCACCAACAGTGGCACACAGTGCATACATGAGGTGTAAAAGTAGCTACAGTGCTATCATACCTAACACTGACGGTTTAGGACAAGAACATTAAATGCTCCGTTGAGGTGTCCCTTAGCGTCTTGGGGCTGGAAAAAGGGGCCGTCCCATCACACCGCTTAAGCCCATCCACCGCTAGCACCTGACACGTTACTAGGAGGACAACAGCTAAAAGACAAGCTGGTGACCATACTGGAGCGGTGACAGGACAGCGAAGGCTTGTCGGGTGCGAGCCTTGCCAGGACTGCAAGCCATCCCGGCAAGATCTTGCCGGGGCTCCAGCCTCCAGTCTTCTATCTTCTGATTATTGCCTTGTCTTGGATGCCTTCTTGACTTTATGAACTTGCATTTGGTTGTCTCCCGGCAAGCCGTGCCGCAGGCGTGGCTACAACTACCGGTGCACAAGTACGGGGTACTAAAGGACCCAATCCTTAGTGCACCGACAAAGGGTTGGTGATGACGACGACGACGATTTCCCCTCTCCGGAGCTCAAAGCAGGCTCCAAATTAGCCCTCCGAAGGAAGAACATGAGGTGGCGGCGGCTCCATCTCGTGACACGCGATGAAAACTTCTCTCTGGGTTTTTTCTCCGCGGATGTGATTTTATAGGATTAGAATTAGGGTCGGAGGGGCCACGAGGGCCCCACAAGCCATCAGGGCGCGCCCTAGGGGGCCGCCCTGATATGTGGTGCCCCCTGGCACACACCCTCCGGTAGGTCTTTGCTCCATAATTCATCATATATTCCAGAAATAATTCACAAAAAGTTTCGTCCAATTCCGAGAACATTTATTTCTGCAAAAAATAACACCAAGGTAGTTCTGCTGAAAACAACGTCATTCCGGGTTAGTTTCATTCAAATCATGCAAATTAGAGGTCAAAATCAGAGCAAAAGTGTCTGGAAAAGTAGATACGTTTGAGATGTATCACCATGATGCTCACCACCGGGAGTGAGTAATTCCTTTGTAGGCTTGCTTGACGGTGGTGGGATTGGATGAGATTGATCATGTAATCGAGTTAAGTTTGATAGGGCTTGATCCCTAGTATCCACTAGGTTCTAAGATTGATGTTGCTATGGCTTTGCTATACTTAATGCTTGTCACTAGGGCCCGAGTGCCATGATTTCAGATCTGAACCTATTATGTTTTCATGAATATAAGAGTGATTTGGATCCTATCTTGCAAGTTGTATGCACCTATTACGTGTCATGATCCGCATACCCCAAGTTGACAATAATTGGGATTCTTTCCGATGATTGCCATAGTTTGAGGAGTTCATGTATTCACCATGTGTTAATGCTTTGTTCCGGTTCTCTATTAAAAGGTGGCCTTAATATCCCTTAGTTTCCAATAGGGCCCCGCTGCTACGGGAGGGTAGGACAAAAGATGTCATCCAAGTTCTTATCGCAAGCACGTATGGCTATATACGGAATACATGCCTACATTATATTGATGAACCGGAGCTAGTTCTGTGTCGCCCTAGTGTGTAACTGTTATATGATCAATGTCATATAAATCATTATCCATCACCGATCCACGTGCCTACGCTTTACATATATTGAATCTTGCTAAGTTACTATTGCTATTGCTACTGTCACACCTGCTACAAAACTGCTGCTGTCACTACTATTGTTCCTTTTGCTACTACTATTTGACGTGCTACTAAACCTTTGATGCAGACAGATATCCCAGGTGCGGTTGAATTGACAACGCAACTGTCAAGGCCAATAAATATTCTTTGGCTCCCCTTGTGTCGAATCAATAAATAAGGGTGAAATACTACCCGTGAAGACTGTCGCGATCCCCTATACTTGTGGGTTATCAAATACCTAGAAAACTCAATTATTGTATATAAATATGACAAATGAACCCTGAAGCTTGGGTGTGAACTTTTTTCCTTTCTCGCTAAAAGGCAAGGCCAAGGAATGGTTCCTTTCTCTTGCTCCTGGTTGTATGCATAGTCCCCGGGATATGCTGTACTACTTTTCTGAAAAATATTTCCCTTCTCATAAGAAACAAGCCGCTTTACAGGAAATATTTGACTTTGCTCAAATTGAAGAAGAGAATATCGTTCAAGCTTGGGGGAGGCTTCTCCGGTTACTAAGAGCTTTGCCTTATTGTCCTCTTAAGAAGAATGAAATTATTGATATCTTTTATAATGGAATAACCGATGCTTCTAGGGATTTCCTAGATAGTTGTGTTGGTTGTGTTTTCAGGCAAAGAACTGTTGGACAAGCTGAGGAAATATTGAATAACATATTGCAAATGCCCATGATTGGACACTTCCTGAACCACCTCCTGAACCTATTCAAAACAAAAGAGGTATTCTATTCCTTAGTCCCGAAGACATGCAAGAACCAAAAAGAAGTATGAAAGAGAAAGGTATTAAAACCTAGGATGTCAAGAAATTACCTCCTATTGAAGAAATACATGGACTTGATACCCCGACACAGGTAGTAGAGGTAAACTCTCTCCGTTCTTTTAATGAAAACGATATACCTTATACTAAGACTCCTGAACAATGCATGGATGAATTTGATAATTACGTTGTTAAGCAAAAACACTTCAATAACTATGTTAAGAATCAATTGTGATGTAATGCCATGATGATAGACCGCTTAAGTGACCTTATGTTTAGAATTGCAAAAGATGTGAAAGGTCTAGGTAAACATGCTTGTATGGTTCACACCCAACTAGACCAAGTAGCTAAGTCACAAAATGAATTGCTTGCTGAGATAAATAATAATATGAATGATCATGCTGTTAGAGTAGTGACTAGAGGAGGTAGAATGACTCAAGAACCTCTTTATCCCGAAGGTCACCCTAAAAGAATTGAACAAGATTATCAGAAAATTAATGAAGGTGCACCTAGTTCATCTAAGAAGAAAAAGAAAAAGAAAGATGATAGGAACTTGCATGCTTCTAGTGAACCTGTTATAGAAAAACATGTTGAGAAACATAATGAAGTTTCTTTTTCTGATGCTGAGACACAATCTGGTAGTGAACATGCACCTAGTGATAATGAAAATGATAATAATGATGATGCTCACATAGATGCTAAATCAGATGATAACAAAGAAAATGATAATGATGTGGAAGTTGAACCTGCTAAAGATCTTGATAACCCACCTCCTAAAAATAAACGTTATGATAAGAGAGACTTTGTTGCTAGAAAAAATGGAAGGGAAAGAGACCCATGGGTTCAAAAACCCAAGCCATTTCCTCGTAAGCCCTCTAAAAGTAGGGACGATGAAGATTTTGAGCGCTTTGCTGAAATGATTTGACCTGTCTTTTTGCGCACCCGTTTGACTGACATATTGAAAATGCCTCCGTATGCTAAGTATATGAAAGATATTATTACCAACAAAATAAAAATACCTGAAACTGAAATTGCTACCATGCTTGCTAATTATTCTTTTGATGGTGGAGTACCTAAGAAGTTGGGAGATCCGGGTATACCCACAATACCTTGCTCTATTAAAAGAAATTATGTTAAAACTGCTTTATGTGATTTAGGGGCTGGTGTTAGTGTTATGCCTTTCTCCCTTTATAAAAGACTTGAATTGAGTAAACTCACACCTACTGAGATATCTTTGAAAATGGCTGATAAATCCACTGCCTTACCTATTGGAATTTGTGAGGACGTTCCCGTTGTGGTTGCAAATGTTACAATCTTAACAGACTTTGTTATTCTTGATATGCCCGAGGACAACACTATGTCGATCATCCTTGGTATACCCTTTCTAAATACTGCAGGGGCTGTTATTGATTGAAATAAAAGAAAGGTTACTTTTCATGTCAATGGCAAGCAACATACCGTGCACTTTCTGAAGAAGCAAACTTTGGTTAATAATATTAATGTCATTGATCCTATTCCCACGGTTATCATTGGAGATTTTATAATTCCTCTACCTACTGCCTAGAAGAAGGAATATTATAATCTCATTGTTGGGGAAATGCAAATCCCCATTGAGGTAACCTAGTGGTATACAAAAAATTGTTCGGTTTCATGTTAGTCGGAAACGGTTATTAATAAGACTTGATCAACCTTATCAATGAATCCTTTTCGAAAGACATGTGATTGATGAATTGAGTATTCACAACTCTCTGTATCACAAGTTTATTCTCTGTTTTTATTAGTTAGATAAAAATAAAATGCCATGAATTTCCTATTTTCTGTTTTTCCCGTGCATGAAAAATATCCCAAAAATAAAAAGTCTCGGATTGCCACAAAATTTTGACATGAATTTTTCTGGAATATTTTAGATATTTGGCATAAAAATTACAGCAGGGAGGTGTACCAATGGGCCACCACACAACAGGGCACCCCCTGGGGTCGTGCCCTGATGGCTTGTGGGGCCCACAGGGCCCCCCTGCCTTATCCCTTTAGCCCACATCGTCTCCTACCTCCAGCAAAAATCTCCTAGCTCTCTCTCTCTCTCGTGTTCTTCCACCTGAAACTGAAATCTTCGATCTCTTTGCTGAGAACATCGTTTCTGAAAATATTTTTGAGGAATTGCTCCTTGGTATGTGACTCTCCCATTCCTCCAATTAGTTTTTGCTTTAGTGGTTTCGATTTTGCATAAGTTGCTGCACTTGGCGCTACAGAAAATCAGCTTGCATGTTGAATTCTTTGAGTTCCAAGTAGTATGAATGCCTGATATGGACTCTAGGCACCCTTATGAGTACTTGCTATCATTCTTACAAAGTTTTATTGACGTAAATTTGTGACTCAAAAAATTCAGAAATTTGTGCTTTGGAGAATGAATTTTCTAAGGAAAGGTTAGGCCCTGTGAATAGCCACATACACCCTTCATGAACGAAGCGGGTTTTATGAAGAATTCATGCAATTCATTGCAAATGCCGGGCTAACCAACTTCCTCGCAGATAAGTGGGATCAATACTTTCATTCCTTCGTGCAAAACTTTCACTTCATAAATACGCCTGGTGCTCCCATAGTGCACTTTGCTCTTTATGCCACAAACTATGAATTGCCTCTACATAAATTTTGTGAAATATGCTTGCTTCCCTCTGACGGTGGAATGCGTGAACCTAAACCTAAGGAGTTCGAGGACTTTCTCCTTACCTTAACTATGGGAGAAACCAGGGGCGTATCACACGCCAGAGCTACTAGTTTGCATTTTCCATGTGTCCACTACTTTTCTCTGTTTATAGGAAAATGCATAACTGCTATGGAGCAGGGTGGTGGCCTCATGCTCCCACCCTTGCTATTTTTACGCCGCACACTTTATGGTGATAATGCTTACAACTTAGGAGCTATTGTTGCGTGCCGTTTACATCTTAACTGAACCAAAGGCAAGATTCATGGTGGTATTTACGCAACGCGCTTGGCAAAGCACTTTGAGGTTGCTATACGCCCTACTGATTATTTGTTGCCCGAGGTGCATCCCGACCACCAATCCATGGAGGAGCACTAATTTCTTGAGAAACCTAAACCACCGATAAACCTTCGTTACAACCTAGTGTTTAGCGAGGAGACTTGTGATATTAGTCCCTTGCCCGCACCTTCTTTGTTTAACTATCATGCCAGGAGCGGATTCAGAATAATGCCAGAGGACAACATTGCTTACCGGAACGAGCTTGCTGCTGCGGAGGCCGAGGCCCAGGCATGCGGCGCTCGGGTACCTCAGCAGAAACACTTTCCCGGACCTGACAGCTATTATCAGTGGTGATTACCAAGCTAGGCAAACACCTAAGCTTGGGGGAGTATGTGTTTCTCACCGACATTACATTCATGTTCTCACACTTCATATAAATTGTCGGTGTTTACCCTCTTTCAACGTATATCCATGTTAGCTTTACTTTTCCGCTTTCTTCTTGTGTGTTTGAAAAACATTGAAAATCCAAAAATATTTCTCGCTTATTTTCGGTCTTTCATTTCCTAATTTCTTTAGTTGTAGAACTAAAAAGAAAACCCAAAAAGATTTCCTTTGCATGTTAGGAGCTTTCCCGTGTAAATAGTTTTTCTCATTCTTGTTTTCCCTTAGTTCATTTCCTTTCTTAAGAAAAACAAAAACTTCAAAAATATTTCAGTGTGTTTCTCTGAATTTCTTTTCTTTTTGTTGATCCTTTGAAAGGAGAGTACCACGATGTAAATTTTGAGTGGCTCTTATATGCTTTGTTGTTGATCTAACAGAGAGCCAATTTTACCTTGTTTTCTCCTTTGTCTAAATCTGCCCTGCAGATTCCAGCTTAGTCCACGACATTCTTGCACTATTATTATTATTATTATTATTATTATTATATCATTCGATCATGCAAATGAAAGGCAATAATGATGATATTTGATGAAGTGATCGTGGCAAAGGAAGCTGATATGAACCCTTCTTGTTTTTCGTTTTTGTAAATATGTTTAGCCAGTTTGATCCTGATTCGGTATATCATGAGTAAACATGTTTGTGATGACAATTAGAGATTGTAGCTTCTCATGCCATGCCTAAATATCTTGGAGTTAATAATGATTTATCCTGTGTGTCAACATGCATTAAAATGGTTATAATAGGGTATGGTAGTATGGTATTTCCCTCTAAGTAATTCGAGCAGTTTGACTTGGCCCATGTGCAAACATGTAGTTGAATCAAAACTAATGCAGCCTTCATCATGTTTAAATTCGGAGTGTTCATATCCTGCTCATGCTACGTCCAATGTTAATTATTCACAATGCATGTTTATGACCGTTGTTGCTCTCTACATGGCCGCTTCTCAATCTATAACTAGCCTTCACTTGTACTAAGCGGGAATGCTGCTTGTGCATCCAAAACCCTTAAACCAAGTTATTCCACATGAGTCCACCATACCTACCTATATGCGGTATTACCCTGCCGTCCCAAGTAAATTTGCATGTGCCATGTCTACATATTCATATAGACATCCATTTTGTGCACTCGTCTTGCTCATGGAGCGACAAGGCAGTCAATATTTTCCATGCTAAGCGAGTTATTCTTAGGACGGTCGTTTATTCGCCGTCATTGCATGAGAGAAGCTGGTAAAAAGGATGCCCAGTCCTGCATAATCAAAAAATATTAAAAAACTCCTTGGGACCGTTGTATGTTGGCAGGCATCCGTGGATTCGGTCAGCCATGGTTTGTGTATAGATGGTGGATAGGAGTAAACTTTACTATTCTGTTTGGGAACCGCTAATTATGAGTTTAGCATGGAAGATATTGAAAGCCTTTGCCGTAACGTTGACAAGAAAAGTGCACCATCTCAAAATTATATCTCCACTCTTGTTTTAAGCTTCGAGCTCTGGCACCTCTGCAAATCAATGCTTCCCTCTGCGAAGGGCCTATCTATTTACTTTTATGTTGAGTCATCATCCTTTTATTAAAAGCACCACACCTGAGAGAACTATTGTCATCCTTATGCATTGAGTCTAGTTAATGTTGGATATGAGCATGACTGGATCTTTTCTACCCTGAATTATAATTTTTAGTCGCTGTTTCGATCCCAGAGGTGATCTGCATTTATGTTTTGTGGTCTCAGAAAGGGCTAGCAAAATACCATGCCACCATATTATATTATGATTGTTTTGACAAATTGTTGGCATGTGAGATATTTTATTATTGCTTGCTAGTTGGTTATGTATTGCCATGACTTAACATAATATCTAGTTGTCGTCATGAATGTGCCTATTTATGATTTATACTAAAAACTTGAGCACTAGCTAAGCATGTGTATAACAACGAGAACAAAAGAGTTTGTAAAAGTTTTCTTTATGACTTTCAGTTTATCAACTGAATTGCTTGAGGACAAGCAATGAGTTAAGCTTGGGGGAGTTGATACATCTCAAACGTATCTACTTTTCCAAACAATTTTGCTCTTGTTTTGACCTCTAATTTGCATGATTTGAATGAAACAAACCCAGACTGACGCTGTTTTCAGCAGAACTACCATGGTGTTATTTTTGTGCAGAAATAAAAGTTCTCGGAATTGGACGAAGCTTTTTGTGAATTATTTCTAAGAATTACAGTGAATTATGGAGCAAAGAGTTCGGAGAAAAAAATTAGAGAGAAGTTTTCATCGCGTTTCACGAGACGGAGCCGCCGCCATCCTCTGGAGGGCTGATCTGGAGCCTGTTTTGGGCTCCGGAGAGGGGAAATCGTCGTCGTTGTCATCACCAACCCTTGTCCATCAACACCGCCATGATGCTCACCACCGGGAGTGAGTAATTCCTTTGTAGGCTTGCTGGACGTTGTTGGATTGGATGAGATTGATCATGTAATTGAGTTAAGTTTGATAGGGCTTGATCCCTTGTGTCCACTATGTTTTGAGATTGATGTTGCTATGACTTTGCTATGCTTAATGCTTGTCACTAGGGCCCGAGTGCCATGATTTCAGATGTGAACCTATTATGTTTTCATGAATATAAGAGTGATTTGGATCCTATCTTGCAAGTTGTATGCACCTATTACGTGTCATGATCCGCATACCCCAAGGTGACAATAATTGGGATTCTTTCTGGTGATTGCGGTAGTTTGAGGAGTTCATGTATTCACCATGTGTTAATGCTTTGTTTCGGTTCTCTATTAAAAGGAGGCCTTAATATCCCTTAGTTTCCAATAGGACCCCGCTGCCACGGGAGGGTGGGACAAAAGATGGCATGCAAGTTCTTATCGCAAGCACGTATGACTATATACGGAATACATGCCTACATTATATTGATGAATTGGAGCTAGTTTTGTGTCGCCCTAGTGTGTAACTGTTATATGATCAATGTCATCTAAATCATTATCCATCACCGATCCACGTGTGTACGCTTTACATATACTGAATCTTGCTAAGTTACTGTTGCTACTGCTAGTGTCACACCTACTACAAAACTGTTGCTATCACTACTACTTTTACTTTTGCTACTACTATTTGCCGTGCTACTAAACCTTTGCCGCGGAGAGATATCCCAGGTGCAGTTGAATTGACAACTCAACTGTCAAGGCCAATAAATATTCTTTGGCTCCCCTTGTGTCGAATCAATAAATTAGGGTGAAATACTACCCGTGAAGACTATCGCCATCCCCTATACTTGTGGGTTATCAAATACCTAGAAAACTCAATTATTGTATAGAAATAGGACAAATGAACCCTGAATAATTCCATATTTTAGCACGACACTCCTATCGGTCTATGTTGCCTCTTGATAAAAAATCAAGGCGAGAAGACTATCATTTCGTCCACAAAGGTGACACGTTCTCTATCGAAACCACGGGGCTTCTTATGAGAAGCCCCAGTTTGTAAGAGGCGTGTACCAGAACTTGTCCGAAATTGGACAAATTTTTTACCACGTAATATATGTGCCATGTCATGACACCATGCCAAGTTTCATGAATTTCAGGAAAGTTGTGGATTTACGGGAATTTAAAAACCAAGATTCTGAATGTTTGCGGTCAAGCCACGACGCCGATATGTTTGAAATTCATTCTCATTTCCTGCATGGGATCTGAACATGGACCCAAGGGCACATATAAGATTTTCAACCCATTTCGGTGCATTGGAGCATGTGCTTGTAGTTCAAATTTGAATTACGCATATTAAATGCCTAGAAAACTTACTTAATGTAAAAAAAGGCCAAACAAACCTTGAACAATTCCATATTTTAGCACGACACTCCTATTGATCTATGTTTCCTCGAGAGAAAAATTCAAGGCGAGAAGAGGCAACAAATGTCATTTCACCCATAAAGGTGACACGTTCTGTATCGGAACCACAAGGCTTGTTGTGAGAAGCTCCGCTTTGTAAGAGGTTGGTCCCAAAACTTGTCCCGAATTGGATTTTTTACCACTGCATATGTGTGCCATGCCATGACACCATGCTAAGTTTCATGAATTTCAAGTGAGTTTTGGATCTACTGGAATTTAAAAACCAAGATTCTCAATGATTTCTGTCGAGCCACGACACCGAGATGTTTGACATTCATTACCATTCTATGGATGGGACCTAAAAGTGCACTCACGGACACATATCTTATTTTTAAACCATTTTGGTGCGCTGGAGCATGTGCTTGTAGTTCAAATTTGAATTATGCACATTAAATGCCTAGAAAACACAATTAAAATATAAAAGGGATAAACGAACCCTGAATAATTCCATATTTTTGCAAGACACTCCTATTGGTCTATGTTGCCTCTTGAAAAAAATTCAAGGCGAGAAGAGTATCGTTTCGCCCACAAAGGGGAAACGTTCCCTATCGGAACCACGAGGCTTCTTGTGAGAAACTCTGGTTTGAAAGAGGCGTGTACCAAAACTTGTCCAAAATTGGAGAATTTTTTTACCATGGCATATATGTGCCATGTCATGACACCATGCCAAGTTTCATGAATTTCAGGCGAGTTTTGGATTTACGTAAATTTACAAACCAAGATTATCAATGTTTACGCCCGAGCCACGACGCTGAGATGGTTGAAATTCCTTACCATTTCCTGCATGGAACCTAAACAAGCACCCAAGGACACATATAAGATTTTTCAAACCATTTTGGTGCACTGGAGCATGTGTGTGTAGTACAAATAGGAATTGTGCACATTAAATGCCTAAAATAATTACTTAATGTACAAAAAAGGCCAAACAAAACCTGAATAATTCCATACTTTAGCATGACAATTGATCTATGTTGCCTTTATAAAAAAAACAAGGCGAGAAGAGGCAGCGAATATCGTTTCGCCCACAAAGGTGACATGTTCTGTGTCAAAACCACGGGGCTTGTGATGTGAAACTCCGGTTTGTAAGAGGTTTGTCCCAAATTGGAATTTTTTTTTACCATGGCATATGTGTGCCATGCCATGACACCATGCCACGTTTCATGAATTTCAGGTGAGTTTTGGATTTACGGAAATTTAAAAACCCAGAATCTCAATGTTTGTTGTTGAGCCACGGTGCCGAGATGTTTGAAATTCATTCCCATTCCAAGAATGGGGCCTAAACATGCACCTAAGGACACATATATGTTTTTTCATCCCATTTTGGTGCACTGGAGTACGTGCTTGTAGCTCAAATTTGAATTATGCACATTAAATGCCTAGAAAACTCAATTAATGTATAAAAAAAGGCCAAACGAATCCTGAATAATTCCATATTTTAGCATGACACTGTAACGCCCAAGATGCGGTCCTAGCCCTATTAAGGTGCGAGGGCCTCGACGGGGATAGAAGCGCATCTAGTCGTTTCGCAAGTACAGAAATCATTGCATACATGTAAAGAAGAGATGAGTATATGAGTTGGCTTACAGTCGCCACAAGCTAACTTACAAATCCACACATTTATTCATACATTCATCCAGAAGATAGGGTCTGACTACGGACGAAATCAAACGATAAAGTAAGCAATGAACTGTCTTGCTAGCCCAGGAACACAACTACGAAGCTCCCCTACTCATCCGGATATGTCACGTACATACGCCTACGTTCTTCATCGTACTCCCACTGGAGCTGAGAAACGTCATCTGGCATGAACTCGTCGGTACCTATACCTGTATTGTTGTAGTAATCTGTGAGCCACAGGGTGTCGGTGTCAAAACCGGCGGATCTCGGGTAGGGGGTCCCGAGCGGTGAGACTAGAATCGATGGTAACAGGAGACGAGGGAGACGATGTTTACCCAGGTTCGGGCCCTCCTATGGAGGTAATACCCTACGTCCTGCTTGATTATATTGATGGTATAAGGGTTACAGAGTTGATCTACCTCGAGATCAAATAGCTAAAACCCTAGATGAGTTGTCCTTCTCTACAACCTAAAACCCTCCAGCTTATATAGACGCAGAGAGTACCTAGGGTTTACACATGGTCGGTTGCACATCAAAGGAAAAAACAAGCCTATCTACTGTCGTCAACTTGGAGGACACGCCACGGCTCCTTGAAACTTCCGCCCTGGCGACGAGGCCCTTGATCATTCATTACTCATCCAGCGACCCACATAGTCCGGCCCATAAGAAATAGGTCGGCTATCCGAGGACCCCTTAAACCAGGACTCCCTCCGTAGCCCCCGGACTAGCCTCCAATGCCGAGGTATATCCGGACAATCGTCGAAGTCTTCGGCTTGCGAGGCGAGTCCCTCTATCCCATTTTGTTCGGCAACCATCATGTCATTGACGAAATCCCAAGCGCCACGAGCTCGAGGGGAGACGAGTGGTTCATCAGCTTTTTATAAAACTGCCCCTCCCACAAAGGAGGTACCACCCATTTAAACAAACTGAATCGTGGTCTAGGCCACATCCTCTTCTTCCTCCCCATCGATAAAAAGCTTCGAGCGAAAGATCGCCACAAAAATCATGGCGAGCGCCCCTAGCTCCTCCCCGCGCCCTTACTGCTCCCGTTCCGGGGATTGGACAAGCTGATCCGTATCCCTTCCCCGACTTCGCAACCTTGGAACCCAAGGATACCTTCCTTCCTCGGATCTGGCAGTTACCAGCGCTGGTTTGTCTTCATTCAACGGCGAAGCCTTCGCGGAGAATTTCCCCAATCCACAAAAGGGGGAGCGTGTATGTTTCGTGCCCTTTCTCCTGCGGGGTCTCGGATTTCCCATCCATCCATTCTTGAGAGGGTTATTGGAGTTTTATGGAATCCAGCTTCACCACCTCACCCCAGGGTCTATTGTGCATATCTCGGGCTTCGTCGCCCTTTACGAGATGTTCCTGGGCTGCGAGGCACACTTCGAATTGTGGAGGAAGTACTTCTGCCTCGTCCCTCGCACTCGAGACAAGACAATTTTTGAGGTCAGAGGAGCCGAAGTATGCCGCATAGCGGGGACGGGATATCCCGTGGGAACGCCGAAGGAGTCCGAAGAATGGTCTTCGGAATGGTTCTACATCGAGGACGTCCCCCTATTTGATCCAGCTTGGAGGGGTTTGCCCGAATACTCCGATGCCCCTTAGAAGAAAATGTACAACTGGCGTCCGAAGAGCCTGTCCCAAGAGGACAGCGTTGAAGTGCAGCGCTTGGCAGCCCGTGTGAGTGTACTAGCCCATCACAAGCTGTCCATGATAGACGTCATGGCCGCCGCCATCACCCGGTGCGTTCAACCTCTTCAACAAAGGATACACCCCTTGTGGTGTTATAACGGGACAAGCGACACTACTCGCTCCCGAAGACTGGGCCCTGCCGATCAAACAGCATTAGCCGCCGCTCTTGCCGACCTATACAAAGGGGAGCAAGAAGATTTTATTCGGAGGCCGACCAAGGAGGGATACTCAAGCCACAATCCCATCGAATGGGTGAGCCTTTCAACTCCGTGACCACAATCCGGGGTTTCAATTTGTCCCTTTTTGACCGAAGCCTTTAACTTTATGTGAACAGGAATGGAGGAACTTCATCGAGACAGTAAACTGTCCGCCCCCCAGCCCGAGGACTATTCCCGTGATGACGATCCGGGCTTTCATGATGACCTGGATCTGACAATCGAGCTTCAAGACGGGGTTTTCTACCAGGAGAGCCTTGACGGTTCCAAGGTGGCTATCATAGCCGATTACCCTGGATCCTTCCCTTCTCCTGCGATAAGCGAGAAGAAGAGAAGCTCATCCCGCAAAAGGCAAGTATCCTCCAATGACCCAAACGCACCGGCTCCTTCTCCCAAGCGTCGTAGATCCGCGCGTCATACATCGGCAACAGCGGCAGTGCCTCGGTCGGAAAGCAACAGGGATTCGACAAATGAGCCGGTCGTGGGGACGAGCCCGTCTACACGTTCGTCCCAAAGGTACTTCGCTCGACCGTTTGATTTATTATCATGATTGATAAAGCCTCACCAGAGACCTTATGTCGAAATATTCAGGCAAAGAGTCCAGCCATCTCCCGCCGAGGATGCCTCCAGGACGTCCGACGGTGCTCAAAATTCCAGGCCTTCCGCTCATGCTGAACCTATTGCGGAGGTTCCCATGGTCAATCCGGCCCCTGCAGATTCTGGTGACGCTGTGTCCGTTACCAAATCTGAGGTAGGAAGCGCCATGAATCATCGGCGGCGACGAGAAGCCCTGCGTCACCCAGCCTTCTCCGAACAAGAGTTCAGTGCTCTACGCACGACTGACGCGCACATCGGTGCTGCCCGAGCTGGGTTCGGGGAGGCCATGAAATTGATATCATCCAGCCTGCAGGTGAATTATCGGTTATTAGAGTCCGAACACTCGTGTAAACCCAGTAGGCCCCGAGCCTTAAATTGGTCGGAACGACCGAATTAAGGATCCTTGTATTGTTTTACTACTAATGCAGGCCTCAAAGCAGCAGAGCGAGCAACTGGCCAAGGAACTGGCAGCCAGTCGAACACAGGTGGAATCTGTGAAGGCCGAATTGGAGCAAGTGAAGAGTTTTACTCGGGAGGCACATGGTGAGTATATCTGTTCTGCTGATCTTAGTATCTTCCCATGCTGACGCAAGGGTACTTTGTAGCAGCTGAATCAATAGGGCAATTGCAAAGAGAATTGGATGTAGCCCGAGAATCTCAGCGATACGCCGATCCCAGCATGAGGCTGGCTGTCGTGTTTTGCAACGACACCGTGAAGAGAAGAACCGCCTTCAGGCGGAGAACAAACAGCAGGACGAAGAAATTGAGAGCTTGAAGACTCAATTGGCCCAGGCCCAAGGAGAGAACCAGAAATTACAGAGGGGCATGTTCGGTAAGTGTGATTCTAACATCAGAAGGTACTTCTTATAAATGAAGCATAATAGGCATGCCTTGACTCATGTACATGTCTCCTGTCTGGGCGACCCGAAGAAGAGATCGGATCCTACCGGGGAAGTCTCCTGAAGGAGTTGTCCACCCTTCATGAGCGGGCTCGGAAGGCCATGAAGAGCATGGTGAAAGTGTTATGGCCCGCCGAGCAACCTCCAGAGGAGATGACCGAACTAGTCGATCGATTCAAGGGAGCCCAAAATAGGTTCGAGCTGTGGAAGACATCAGCTTGTCGAGAGGGAGCAGGAGAGGCGTGGGCGATGATCAAGACCCGCTATACCGGTCTTAACCCCGAGCGTATGGCTCGGGTTGGGCCAGTAGGGTCAGATGGAGAAGAAGTGCCGCTCCACATGGTATACGACCAAGTGATGCCTGCCGCCCGTCTCTCACAGGAAGATTGCTCCCTGGACACCATAATCGACAATCTCGATCGGCAGCCAGATGTATGATTATATGTAACTATGTACTAACAATCGAGGAATTGCTCCGGCTGTGTTGTAAACTTTGTCTTAACCGGCCATCGGCTTCGGCCTCCCGCGCTAAGAGCTTGGGAGTGTTCCTTGTAAATTATCACCCCAGAAGAGTGAATTATGTTCGGGGAACCAGGCAATCCGGCCATGTGGTGCGAACAGGGAGATATGTTATATTACTGCTTAGCGTAAGAAACATCTTCCGAAGAAAATAGTACCTCTATCGATACCTTTCTTCAGGGTGCTACGTAAATCGTAGGTAGAAGGCCGTATACTGTTAGTGTGCGACTAAGGGCTTTTGTGAGAGAAGAAGCCCGAGTAATGGTCATAACGACCATAGTCTTATAAGTTGATTCCGTCGTTGCCGATCAATTGTCTGCTGAAGATAGCTAGCTTTTGGCTTCACCCGTCTGAGGTACGTATCCGGATGACCCGGTCGTAACAATCGCAGAGGTCCTCCCTTTACCCTCTAGCCGAACAATCGGGAACGTAGAGGGTAAGCACAGGAGCGAGGCAACCCAGCTTGGCAAAGTCTTAGTTCGAATTGATGCATATGATGGCTTTTTAAAAAAAACGACAAGGTAAACATGCATACACAAGAAATGTGAATAAGTGCTTATAATATAAAAGCATTGGCTTCGGAAAGAAGCCCCCAGGTGTTGTGTTCGGATTTAACACTTAAGGGTGTAGGCCGAAAATCTTAGTACAAGATTGGTTGAGCCGAACATAGAGTTGGGAAGAAAAGGAAAGAATTCAACCCTTTCCAAAAATCAAGGTGGGAGGGAAAGTAGAAAATAAAGAAGGTCAAAGAAAAGGGAAATAAAGAGTAAAGAGTGTGACGACACCGGTTTATCCGTAGAAGCGCCGAAGACGAGCTGCGTTCCATGGGCTTGGTTCAAGGCGGTTATCCGACGGGTTTCGAAGACGGTAAGCCCCTCCCGCGAGTACTTCGTCGATTATGAAGGGGCCCTCCCATTTGGGGTTGAGTTTATGCTTCTGCTTCTCCAGAAGTCGTAAGACGAGATCACCCACGTTGTACGCCTTTGCCCTGACCTCCCTACTCTGGTAACGTCGAGCCTGCTGTTGGTACAAAGTGGAGCGAGCCCGAGCTATGTCGCACTCTCCTTCTAGGGCGTCCAGGTCGTCCTGCCGATCTAACTCGGCCTCCCTTTCCTCTTACATGCGCACCCTTGGCGCGTCGTGAATAATGTCGCAGGGGAGGACTGCTTCTGCCCCATAGACCATCAAGAACGGTGTGTATCCCGTTGATCTATTCGGGGTGGTGCGCAGGCCCCATAGAACGGAGTCGAGCTCCTCAACCCAATGACAGTCGGACTCATGAAGAGACCAGACCAGACGTGGCTTAATGCCGCTCATAATGAGGCCGTTTGCTCGTTCGACTTGTCCATTGGTCTGCGGATGATAAACCGATGCGTAATCGAGCTTAATGCCCATTTTTGCGCACCAGTCTTTTACCTCCTGGGCCGTGAAATTGGATCCATTGTCTGTTATTATACTATGCGGAACGCCGTAACGGTGTACCACGCCAGATCTAAAGTCAATTACTGGTCCGGACTTGGCTGATTTGACAGGTTTTGCCTCTATCCATTTGGTGAACTTGTCCACCATGACCAGTAGCTATTTATTCTTCTTGGTCCCCCCCTTTAAGTGGTCCGACCATATCCTGCCCCCAGACCGCGAAGGGACAGGTAATCGGAATAGTCCGAAGAGCTATTGGGGGCATGTGACTTTGATTTGCGAAGAGTTGACACCCCACGCAGTGTTTGACAAGCGACTGGGCGTCTGTCCGAGCTGTGGGCCAGAAAAAACCAGCCCGGAAGGCCTTGCTAACTAAGGCTCTTGCTGCGGCGTGATGACCGCCCATCCCTGCGTGGACTTCGGCTAAGAGCTGCCGACCTTCTTCCTCAGATATGCACCGCTATAGTATTCCGGTGGTGCTTTTCTTGTATAACTCACCCTCGTGTACTTTGTAGGCTTTGGATCGCCGAATTATGCGCCGCGCCTCCGTCTGATCGTCGGGGAGTTCTTTGCGAAGAAGGTAGGCGAGGAAGGGCTCGGTCCATGGCGCGATTACTGCCATAACCTCGTGAGCCGAAGGCGTTTCGTCCATTACGGAGCCGCCGATGATTTGATCGTCTGGTTCGTTTATAGGGGGAACAACCTCGTCCGCATTGGTTAGATCGGCGCCCTTATGATCGTCCTGCCAAACCACGGATGGCTTAAAGAGCCATTCCAGGAAAGTGTTTTTTGGGACAGGGTCGCGTTTGGCCCCCCAGGCGAGCCAGTATGTCGGCGGCTTGGTTGTTGTCTCTAGCGACATGGTGTAATTCCAGCCCCTCGAACCGTGCGGATATCTTGAGGACAGCGTTTCTGTATGCCGCCATCTTCAGGTTTTTGGCATCGAATTTGCCGTTGATTTGGGAGATGGCCAAGTTGGAGTCTCCCCGTACCTCCAGCTGGCGTATGCCCATTGATGCTGCCATCCGAAGACCGTGTAGTAGTGCTTCGTATTCGGCTGCATTGTTGGAATCGGCATACATGATCTGCAACACGTACCGGACATTGTCGCCAGTGGGGGATGTGAGGATAACTCCAGCCCCCAGTCTGGCCAAAGTTTTAGATTCATCGAAGTACATTATCCAATGGGAGTATGTACCATATTCCCTTGGGAACTCGGCCTCTGTCCATTCTGCAAGGAAATCTGCCAACACCTGAGATTTCATAGCTCGTCTTGGCTTGTAGGCGAATGAATCCGGCCTCTAGTAGTTTAGCTAATTCTTCACCCATAGCTTGTCGTTTGGGCTCGGAAAAGCGGCGCAGAGTCTGCTTGACGGGCTTAAAGCATGCGATGATGTTCAGACTATGTTCTACCAGCCACCGTGGGATTCCTGGCATATCAGAAGGATGCCAGGCGAAGATGTCCCAGTTTTCTCGTAAGAATGTTCGCAGCGCTTCGTCCACTATGGGATCGAGCTGAGCTCCGATGGACGCTGTCTTGTTGGGGTCCGTCGGGTGCACCTGAAATTTAACGATTTCCTTTGCCGGTTTAAAGGACGTGGGTTTGGGCCTTTTCCCGAGGATCACATCGTCCTTGTCTACTGTTGACCGAAGTGCGGTCAGCTCTTCTGCAGCAAAGGTCTCACCTAGAGCCTCGAGGGCAAGCGCTGCTGTTTTGTTTTCGCCCCGAAGGGCTATATTCGGATCACTGGCGGTTGTGATCACCCCGTTTGGTCCTGGCATCTTAAGTTTCATATACCCGTAATGTGGTACAGCCTGGAATTTTGTGAAGGCGTCACGTCCCAACAAGGCGCGGTAGCCGCTGGGGAAGGGAACGATATGGAAGAGGAGTTCTTCGGATCGGTAGTTTTCGGGCGTGCCAAACACTACGTCCAGGACGATACGTCCTGAACATCGCGCCTCTTTCCCCGGGATGATTCCCTGGAAAGTTGTGTTGCTATGCTCGATGCGAGATCGGTCGAACTACATTTTTTCTAGGGTATCTTCGCAGATCAGGTTTAAACCACTGTCGCCGTCCATTAGCACCTTGTGTAACCTGAAGCCATCGATGATGGGGTTCAGGACTAGTGCGGCCGGTGCATGACCGGGAAGAATGGGTGGTCGGTCAGTATCTCCGAAGGTAATGGGTATGTCTGCCCATGCACTTGTTGCTGCCACATGATATATCTGCTCGAGTTCTTTAAGAGCTCTTTTCCTCCTGTTCCTTGAGGGGAACGTTTCGTAAATCGTCAGGGCTTCGGCATTGTATTCTGGTGGCGATGTGGAGCGCCTGTTCGGCGGTGGTGCCTCAAGAATGGCTTCACCGCTTTTTGCGATCTGCCTGACGACCCAGCAAGCTCTAAGGCTGTGAGTCGGAGCTGTGTTCAGCGATATGGAGTGTATAGGGCAAGGTTTATCCAGTAGTCCGTCCAGGACGGTACTGACCCCTGAAAGGGGCCTGTTTCTCTTTTTGGCGGGCTCAAGTTTGGCTGGCCGCTTCAGAGGTATCCTCTTTTTCCGATCTCCTCTAGGGTATTCGGTAAAGGTTGGTTCCGAAAACAGTCGCTCGGCTTGCCAAGCGCTTTCCATGGCACAATACTTTTGTACCAAAACTGACAGCTCGATGAAGTCACGAATGTGCCGACGCGCCAGGGCATTGAGAATCCCTTCGTCATGGCAGTTGTGATTGAAGGTTGCCATTATCTCTTGATCACTGAGGCCCCGTACTTTGTTTCTGGCGAGGAGGAGTCTAGCCCAGTAATGATGAACCGACTCTCCGGATAACTGCTTAACGTCCCATAAGTCCGAAGACTTGGGCTCCACTGCGATGCTTGAGTAATCAGCTTGGGAGGTGGGTGGGAAAAGCTTTGACTCCACGCCACGGTGGGAGTTTGGAATCACAGACTCCGAACTGTGTGATAGATCAGGGACCGACACCGGTCTGTTTCCGGAGCGAACTCCAGAGTCTGGGTTGCAGGCAAGGTCTCGGTGATCGGAGACCGGGGTATAAACCGTTTTTAATTCCGGTCGCTGGGGGGACGAGCCCCAAGCCGGACACTCGATGGTGGCGACAAGGTGGGTGACCGTGGGGATGTGAATCTCCCTATCGTTGGGTTTAAGCCTGAGCCGGTCATAGACCGGGATCTGGTCATCAGCCATACGCATGGTCCCGATCCGATCAAATAGCTCGTTCAGAAACGAGGTGATGGTAGGATGCGTGTTGCTGAAGCGAGTGGGGTCGGTATGCGGCCTCATAGTTCCGGAGTCGCACAAAAGCGGACCCGGGTCCTGTTTAACCATGGTAGATCCGGTCACAACGACCGGATTGGGCTCTCCAGACGGCCCGGGGATAACGACCTCGTCATCGGAGGCAGGGCCCGATGTCTTCGGTGTCGAGGCGTCGGGATCTGTGGGCTCCTCCGTAGGAGTCGGGGGTTCTATCAAGACGAGTTCTCCCCGTGAATCAGCGACGAACTCTAGGGTTCCAAACCTGATTCCCTGATCGGGGGAAAAGTTTTCGATCTGGCCTAGGTGGCCGATCGGGTAAGCGTGCGACGAGATGTTGCCGCTTGCGAGGCTCTGATCCGGGGCGAGAGTCCCCTGGGTGTAGATCTCGTCACTCGTGACAAGGCGAGCCATCGATTCTTTTGGCGATCACAGTGGAACTCTCAATAAAAGCACCAATGTCGGTGTCAAAACTGGCGGATCTCGGGTAGGGGGTCCCGAGCTGTGAGACTAGAATCGATGGTAACAGGAGACGAGGGAGACGATGTTTACCCAGGTTCGGGCCCTCCTATGGAGGTAATACCCTACGTCCTGCTTGATTATATTGATGGTATAAGGGTTACAGAGTTGATCTACCTCGAGATCGAATAGTTAAAACCCTAGATGAGTTGTCCTTCTCTACAACCTAAAACCCTCTGGCTTATATAGACGCCGAGAGTACCTAGGGTTTACACATGGTCGGTTGCACATCAAAGGAAAAAACAAGCCTATCTACTGTCGTCAACTTGGAGAACATGCCACGGCTCCTTGAAACTTCCGCCCTGGCGACGGGGCCCCTGATCATTCATTACTCATCCAGCGGCCCACATAGTCCGGCCCATAAGAAATAGGTCGGCTATCCGAGGACCCCTTAAACCAGGACTCCCTCACACTGACTCAGCAATCTCATAACCCGGGTACCGAGACTATGTAAGCCAATAGGTGAGGAATGTTTAAGTGGTGAGGCTGCAGCAAGCACTAAGCATATCTTTGAGTGGCTAACTTATGAGAACAAGAATTAAATGTGGTGGCCTACGCATAGCGGTCATGAACTAGAATGATCACTAAGTGATCCTGAACACCTACTTACGTCAACATAACCCCACCGTGTTTTCTCTCGGTTCATGTTCACGAGCAGAGACAGTCACGGTTACGCACTTAGTTGGTGTATTTTAATTGAGTTTACTTCAAGTTTGCTATAACCAGGTGTTAAAAAAATTTCCAAGTTGCCACATAACCGCGGGCACGGCTTCTCGAAAAGATTTAACCCTGCAGGGGTGCTCCAACTCATCCATCACAAACTAACCACACGCCGCGGGAATAACCTCGACCACGAAACCTGTGATTTCCTTGGAAATTCCATTGGAAAACCTCAACCTCGAGATAGCCCAAAGTATCCTCGGAATTTCTCGTGCAAGACATTCGAGAAAGGTAAAACAAGTCTAGCAAGGCCTCCCGGTGAGCCAGATCCGCTTCTAGAGCCGTGCGCTCTCTATCAACGGGCATCATCCATCTATGCGAAGTGGACGGTGGCCTAGAAAATGCCTCGAGTTGCCCCGAGGTGGCACCACCGACTGCTAGGTAGGTGGACCAACACTCATGAGGAGCACTGGCCCGGGGGTTGATTAATTATCCACGGGGTAGCTATGCCCTATGCATTTTTATTAAGTTGTTAAGCAAATGGAGTACCAATGTTGGGTCTTGCCAGACAAGTTTTATTCTAACACGAATAGTCAAGGGGGGCCCATAACAACCCCGAGCATGTTAGGAGCGCAAAATATGGAACATAACACCGGTACTCGGAACTAGTGCGGCAAAAGTGGAACAAAACACCGGGCAAAAGGCCAAGCCTTCCACCGTTACCAAGTATATATGTGCATTAAATTGAATAACAGTAAATAAGGTGATATCTCCAGATATACATGTTGGCACATGGAAACAGCTTGCACCTGCAACTAGCAACGCTATAAGATAAGGGGGCTGAGCAGCGGTAACGTAGCCAATCAATGTTTTGCTAGGAAGTGGAGGGGTTAGAGGCTTTCATGGCAATTGGGAGGCTGATACGTCTCCATCGTATCTATAATTTTTGCTTGTTCCATGCTGTTATATTATCATTCTTGGATGTTTTACAATCATTTTATTACAACTTTATATCATTTTTTGGGACTAACCTATTGACATAGTGCCAAAGTGCCAGTTGCTGTTTTTGCTTGGTTTTTACTTCGCAGGAAATCAGTACCATACGGAGACAAAACGCTGCGGGAATTTTTGTGGATTTTTTCCAGACCAGAAGAGACCGTATGGGCCAAGGAACATCAGCAGAGGGGGCCCAGGGTGGCTAGCACCTACAAGGGCGTGCCAGAGGCCCCCCGGCGCGCCCTGGTGGGTGCCGGGCCACTCCGGCACCCCCTCAACCGACTATCGTGCCTATAAATTCCCAGAAAATCCATAAACCCTAGAGGAGTCACCGAAACACAATTCCAGCCGCCGCAAGTTCCAGAACCTCGAGATCCAATCTAAACACCATCACGGAGGGGGTCATCTTCCTCATAGGTGCCTCTCCGATGATGCGTGAGTAGTCCACCATAGACCTTCGGGTCCGTAGGCTGTAGCTAGATGGCTTCCTCTCTCTCTCTCTTATGATTCTCAATACAATTGTCTCTTGGAGATCTATTTGATGTAAACTTTTGCGGTGTGTTTGTTGGGATCCGATGAATTTTGAGTTCATGATCAGTTTCTATCCATGAATATTATTTGAGTCTTCTTTGATCTCTTATATGCATGATTGCTTAAAGCATCGTATTTCTTCTTTGAATCTTTGGTTTAGTTAGGCCGACTAGATCGATTTTTCTTGCCATGGGAAGAGGTGCTTTGTGATGGGTTCGATCTTGCGGTGTTCTTTCCCAGTGACAGAAGGGGCAGCAAGACACGCATGTATCGTTGCTATTAAGGATAACAAGATGGGGTCTATTCCTACATGAATAGATCTTGTCTACATCATGTCACCGTTCTTATTGCATTACTCCGTTTTTCCATGAACTTAATACACTAGATGCATGCTGGATAGCGGTCGATGTGTGGAGTAATAGAGGTAGATGCAGGCAGGAATCGGTCTATCTATCATGGACGTGATGCCTATATAATGATCATCGCCTTGGATATCGTCATGACTATTCGATTTTCTATCAATTGCCCAACAGTAATTTGTTCACCCACTGTGCGCTATACTCATGAGAGAAGCCACTAGTGAACCCTACGGCCCCCGGGTCTACTTTTCCTATCATATTGCTTTCCGATCTACGTTTTTTGCAATCTTTGTTTTCAGATCTACAAAACCAAAATCCCAAAAATACCTTGCTGCATATTTCTGTTTTTATTTGTGTTCTTGAGAGATCTATCTCTCCTATCTATGATTACCTAATCTATCTATTTCCCGTAGAGAGATTGACAACCTCTCTTTCGCGTCGGGTTGCAAGTATTTGTTGTTTGTGTGCAGGTGCTGCTTATTGGGTGGTGGTGATCCTCCTACTGGTTCGATAACCTTGGTTTCATAACTGAGGGAAATACTTACCGTCGCTGTGCTGCATCATCCCTTCCTCTTTGGGGAAATACCGACGCAGTCCAAGCCACGTCAAATGAATTTCTGGCGCCGTTGCCGGGGAAGAAGCAGTCTCTTCTACGTGCCTATCGTAGGCGCCGAGGGGACTCCACCATCATCTACCAGGTTCCTAATCACAAATCTCATCTCCTTGCAATTACATTATTTGCCATTGGCCTCTCGTTTTCCTCTCCCCCACTTCACCAATTTGCCGTTTTATTCGCCCTCTTTTTCCTTTGCCCTTTTTCTTGCCGGATCTCTTCCTTGCTTGCAATCTTGTTTGCGTAGTTACGATGACTCAAGAGAACACCAAGTTGTGTGATTTTTCCAATACTAATAACAATGATTTTATTAGTACGCCTATTGCTCCTCCCGCCACTAGTGCGGAGTCTTGTGATATTATTGCCGCTTTATTGAATCTTGTCATGAAAGATCAATTTGCCGGTAATCCTAATGAGGATGCCGCATCCCATCTAAACACATTCGTTGAATTGTGTTATATGCAAAAGAAAAAAGATGTGTACAATGATATTGTCAAGTTGAAACTATTTCCTTTTTCCTTGCGGGATCGTGCAAAAATTTGGTTTTCATCTTTGCCTCGCAATAGTATCGATTCTTGGAATAAGTGCAAGGATGCTTTTATCACTAAGTATTTTCCTCTCGCGAACATTATTTCCCTTAGGACGCAAATCATGAATTTTAAGCAACTTGAGCATGAACATGTTGCCCAATCTTGGGAAAGAATGAAGTTGATGATTAGAAATTGTCCTACACATGGTTTGAATCTTTGGATGATCATACAAAAATTTTATGCGGGATTGAATTTTGTCTCTAGAAATCTTTTAGATTCCGCTGTGGGTGGTACTTTTATGGAGATTACTTTGGGTGTAGCTACTAAATTGCAAGATAATATCATGGCTAATTATTCTCAATGTGTAACACCCTGGTTTTCGCTCCTGGATTTTTCATTCGCGGGATTTGACTCCCATCTTTTTTTTTCTCGGTGTTATCGGATTTCTCTAGCTCTTGGGTATGTGAAGATGGTCATCTAGCCTTGCCTTCCCTATCCAACCAGAGATTCTCCCCAGTCCAACCTTGCCACCCAAGATCTATCTCTGGACTTTGCCATCGAAACCCTACCTTCCGAGTTACCGGAAGGGAAACCCTAATCTCTTCCGTTACAAAGGAACCCCAATTTCCTTTGATCTTCTGCCTCCCAAACTTTTGCCAGTGATCATCCTATCTTTGTAAACCCTGGATATGCAAAAATATTGCCAAGTCACTTGCAATATTTTTCGTCTATAATTAATTCCTTTTTCTGCCATTTAAAGGAATTAAATCCAGGAAAATATCTATCCATCTCCAAAGTTCACGAAAACCTGTGGAGATATTCTTTGTGATCATATTGAGCTCCCATAAAAATATTGGCCATAATTAAATAAGGGAAATTGCCTTTTCTATTTAAAGCCAATATTGCATTTTGGGCCCTTTCTAAAGGAGCTACCATTTTGATAGCCAGGAAAAATCCCAAATAAATTGTGGAGCTTTTCCTATCCATATCTTCACCATTTCCATCAAGAACCCAAGTTCCATAGTTCAAATTTTGAGCACAACATCAATTTGCAAATTCTGTCCAGTTGGGGAAATTACAAAGGAAGTGCTTGAACCCTTGATCTATTTGAGCTGAAATTTTTCATGGTGATTAACATGGATAAATCACTCATGGAAACCAAAAACCAGCCCAATCCCTTTATCCATTCTCCCATAGCATTTTTCCTAAGTTTCTATCCATGTGGAACCTCTGTGAAGGAAGTACCACTTTGGCATTTCCAAATGAGCTGAAACTTTCCCAGTATCTCCAAATATTCAACTCATCACTCTCCACAAAGATTCAACTCATTTCACTCAGCCATTTGAGCCAAGCTTCAAATTCTAGCTTCTAGACCAGGTTGTCCATGTGTGAAAGATGTGCTGGCTAGAGTGATCTTTTTGGTCTGAAAATTGTTCAAGGGATTCACCTTAGCAAGGCATTGCTACCCACCAAAAACCAGCCGCTTTCACCAAGCCAATCTCCTCCAGAAACTTACAAGTACCTTCCTGCCAGAATCTGTTTTGGCATGTTTTGCTCACCTCAGAGACACCTAGCTGGTGCCAGACCCTTCTCTCCTCTATATGAGCAGTGGTACACTTGTTGGACAAGCTTGGACATGCAGGAGCCTTCCAGATCAAGCCATGCACGTGGTGACCGCGTGGACAGCAGGCAGAAACGGCGCTCCGCATACTGTCCTCGTCGGGTAGCCCACTCCGGCCAGCCTTCGCTCGTCTAAGCATGTCTAGCGGCTCCGCGGCATCCACGTCGTCCCTCTGAAACCCTCTCCCCCTCCAGTTTCTTCCTCGCCGCGCCGCGCCGAGCTCCGCCACTGTTCTGCATGTGACCGCCGTCGTCGTCTTCCTCTGTTCTCATCCGCTCCGAGCTCTCCCGAAGCTGCTGCTGGCTTCTCCACCCTCCCGGAGCCCCTGCCGACATCGCCCCCTCCCTACGCATGTCGCCGGAGCTCCAGTAAGTGGCTAAGCTCGCCACGGCGGCCAAGCTCATCCACTCGCCGTCGGGCACCTATAAGTAGCCCTCCCTGGCCATCTCCGAGCACACTCACTGCCTCAGCACTTCCCTCTAGCCCTCCCCGCCTCCATGTTACCCCGAGGAAGGCCACGGCCTCCATCCCAAGTCTGCCTCTACCGCCGCCCACGACCACCCAGGTAGTCGCCGCTCCGGTCCTCCTCGACGTCCGCGTCCGGTCGGGATGGATGCGGCGTTCTCTTCCAAGCTCGCCGGTGCCCGGAGCTCCGTCAGGGGTGCCCTGTGCCGCCGGGAGTCGTCGCCGGCGCGCGTCGGCCTCGCCTCTCCGCTGCCCAGGTGCGAGGTGGAAGAAGAGACGAGGAGGAAGGAGTCAACGGCCGTGGGGCCCGCCCGTCAGCCAGACTACGTTGTTGACCTCGGGCCCGTGGTGACTTAAGTGGAGGCGGCTTTTAAAAATACACTTTCCTGTTTTGAAAGTGTACTCTGGCGCAGTTCTCGGCCCGAATACGTTTTCTCTGCAGAGAAGGCGTATTTTCAAAAATGCATCTTCTATTTATCTCTAGCGGCCGAAACCACTAAATTGTGGACGTTCGCCCGTTAAGAGCTACAGTGGACACTATTCTGTCCACTTTTCTGCCTAATGAACGAACGGCCACAACTTTTCACTCGTAACTCCGATCGAGGTGAATCCAATGCCCACGTCTTCAGTTCATCGAGCCCGTTCCGATGGTATAATTTTCATAATGTTTCCAGACTGTGAAAATGACCATTTTGCCCCTGCCCTCATTCAGCCCTGCGAGAGAGAATCGTTTCCGGCGAACTCTTCCGCGAGGTGATCGCAATTCTTCCCGGAGTATCCTTCACCCCCAGACAAGCCGACCATCTGACATATGCACTAAAGCATTGCTTTGTGTTATTCTTGCATGTTTAATTAATGATTATCCCTGTAATAGAAATAATAAAACTTCTGTTAGATTGCACTTACGGTTTACATTACTTACATAGTTTGCTATGTGATAATTTAAAGTAATTTATTTAAATGTATAGCAGCTGCCATCTCAAGTTGTCGTGAGAAATAACCATGCTTGTTAAATGTTGCTAAAGCTAAACTTAGTTGGTTGATCAAGAGCCACCTGTCCGGACTTATCCGTGCAACCACATTTGCCGGTATGGGACGGCCTTGACTTGGTCTGACCGCGTGCTCTTTTATCAGTACCACCAAGTAGGGAAGGTTATGCGCGCGCGCTACCCTTGCCCGGTAGGCGGCGATGACCTTGTGAGCCTAGTTGATTGTTTAACCCGGGAGTCCCCGTTTGGGACAGTTTAGTTTGGCCACGACGGTGGCAGGTGTCACGAGGTGACACAGGGGCCACCCAAGGCATGACTACGGGGGAGGATGAATGCCGGTGGTACGATGGGAGAGTCACGGGTCAGGTGGGTTTCGTTGGAGCAATGCTGGTCCACCCGAATGGGATCACGAGGCCAGGTGCTTCATGGTGTGGGTAAAGTGTGCAACCTCTGCAGAGTGTAGAATCTATTCGAATAGCCGCGTCCATGGTATTGGACAGTCCGTCCAGGCCTCACTAGGTGGTCAACCGTAACAGTGATAATAATGATGGAAGAACTTGTCTTATGCCCTGAAGTACTCAGTAGATCATGGATGTTCTGAGGTTTGTAAGGCAACCCGGAAGAGAGTAAGCTGGATCTGGTTTGGACTGGATCCTGAGAATGTTCGGAATATGGATTATTTACTTGCCATGCTTTACTTTACTCTAGTAGTATCACACTGGATAATCCTGTTACAACATGATAATTAATATTGCTAGATAGGTATGCTATGTCATGATGATTAATATTGCTCTAATAACAAAGGCATGCTTGAATGCCATGGATTGCATTGCTTGGTGTATATGTTAGTTTGGTTTGCTTGCGAGTACATTCAAAAGTACTCAGCGGCCTTTAACATGGCCAAGTTCACATAAAGATCCGTCGTCCGTCGACGAGGAGCCGGAGCGTTCGCGAGCTAGAAGAGTAACCCAGTCAGATCCCTGTGGATTGGAGCCGCACCAAGACCATGCTGCCCTAGATAGAGCCTTTCTGCTGCCATCACTCTTGTAATAGATCTTGTAAGACTCATATATCCATTAATAGAAATGCCTGTGTTCATGATACTTGTTGTAAACGCACATGCCAGAGTGATTTCCTGGGCTGTGTGCGTGGCGACCGTCTGGCTACAGTGGTAATCAGGCGGGGCGCCACACAATGGCATACCGAAAGAGCACCTACTAGTAAAAAGGTTAATTCGGTAGAGGAAATTCGTACTTTGAGTGATAAAGTTGATGCTTTGATGAAATTGGTTGCTAGTAAAAATGCTCCTATTGATCTTAATGATGTGCCTTTGTCTACTTTGATTGAGCAAAATAGTGAATCTGTAGATGTGAATTTTGTCTCACGCAACAATTTCAATAACAATGCTTATAGAGGTAATTTTAATCCTAGGCCTTTTCCTGGAAATTCCTCTAATAATTATGGTAATTCCTATGGTAATTCTTCCTGCAATAATAATAGGAACACCTCTGATCTTGAGAGTAATATTAAAGAATTTATCAATGCGCAAAAGGCTTTCAATACTACGATAGAAGAAAAGTTGAATAAGATTGATGATATGTCTAGAAGTATTGATAGAATTTCTTATGATGTTGAAAATCTCAAGTTGAAAGCTTTTGTGCCTAAGATTGATGAATCTATTAAAGCTTTATATGTCTCTATGGATGAAAGTAAGAAAAGAAACGCTATGCTTAGAGCTAAAAGAGAAATCTTAGAAAAATCGTCTTCTAGTGATTGCCGCTATAAAAATGATGAAGATCTTAAAGTGATTGGTGTTTCTTCTATTGATACCTTGTTTAGTAATGTTAAAACTGAAAATGAAGGGACTGAAGTAGAGTCAACTTTAGCTAGAAGGCGTCCCAATAATTTGGAGGGTGAAAATCTTGTTGAAAATTTTGATGAAAGTGGGTTTGAAGAGGTTAAAACTTTAACTAGTGATGTGCCCACTATCTTGGATTGCAAAGATTTTAATTATGATAGCTGCTCCTTGATTGAATTTATTTCTTTGTTGCAATCTATGTTGAATTCACCTCATGCTTATGAGCAAAATAATGCTTTCACTAAACATATCGTTGATGCCATGATGAAATCTTTTGAAGAAAAGTTGGAGTTTGAGATATCTATTCCTAGAAAACTACATGATGAGTGGGAACCTACTATTAAGGTCAAGGTTAAAAATTATGAATGCTTTGCTTGGTGTGATTTGGGTGCTAGTGTTTCCATGATTCCGAAATCTCTATGTGATGTGCTTGGTCTTATCAACATGGAAGAATGTTCTCTTAATTTGCACTTGGCGGATTCTACTATTAAAAAAACTTTGGGAAGAATTAATGATGTTCTTATTCTTTCAAATAGGAATTATGTGCCCATTGATTTTATTGTGCTTGATATTTATTGCAATCCGTCTTGTCCCATTATACTTGGTAGACCGTTTTTACGCACTATAGGTGCCGTGATTGATATGAAAGAAGGTAATATTCGTTTCCAATTTCCCTTGAGAAAGGGCATGGAACACTTCCCTAGAACAATAATTAAGCCACCATATGAATCAATCATGAGGGCATCCTATGGATCCAAAACCAAAGATGACAATACTTGAATCTATCCAATGTGCCTAGCTAGGGGCATAAAAAGATAGCGCTTGTTGGGAGGCAATCCAATGAATAAATAATTTTTTGCTTTTTCCTTCTATTTTTGAGTGTTGAAACAATTATGCCTCTGTTATGATTGTGTTTTATGGTTTATTTAGTGTTTGTGCCAAGTAGAACCGTTAGGATGATTCATAGGATGAGTAGAAGTGATGCTGAATCTGAAACAGAAACTTTGCGTCCAGTATATGAATTTTCATTTTTTTCTGGAACGTGATCTTGAGCTGAAATTTTTACACAGTGTTTCTATACAAATTCCTTACGTTGTACTAATTTTTTAGAATTTTTAGAGTTACAGAAGTATGGGTATGGTACAGATTACTACAGACTGTTCTGTTTGAGACAGATTCTGTTTTTGTTGCATTGTGTGCTTGTTTTGATGAATCTATGGTTTGTATTTGGGGGTATAAGCCATGGAAAAGTTAAAATAAAGTAGGTATAATGCAATTATAAAATTTGAATGGGTTTACAACAGTACCTAAAGTAGTGATTTGCTTTCTTATACTAACAGATCTCACGAAGATTTTGTTGAGTTTTGTGTGATTGAAGTTTTCAAGTTTTGGGTGAGATCACGATGGATGAAGGAATAAGGAGTAGCAAGAACCTAAGCTTGGGGATGCTACCGCACCCCTAAGATGTATCCAAAGAGTATCAATCGACTAAGCTTGGGGATGCCCCCGAGTGGCATCCCCTCTTTCTTCTAACGACCATCGGTATTTTACTTGGAGCTATATTTTTATTCGTCACATATCATGTGTTTTGCTTGGAGCGTCTTGTATCTTTGCTTGCTTTGTTTGTTAGTTTTTCTTTTGTATCCTTGCTGTATACATTTATTTGAGAGAGCCACAATCATGCTATGATTTGTTAGAATTGCTCTATGTGCTTCACCTAAACTTTTTGAGCTATATGAATTGCTCTAGTGCTTCACTTATATCTTGTTGAGCATGGTGTGCTTGGAAACTTTTGTAGAAATACTCTCATGCTTCACTTAGATTAATTTGAGAGTTAGTAATTGAAGAAATCCTCTCATGCTTCACTTATACCTTTTTGAGAGATGAAATCTTTATGCTCATGTGCTTCACTTAAATTTGTTTGAGCTTGGCAAAAAGCAATGGCAATATATAAAACTAGTCCCAAAGTGATAGATATCCAAGGAGGATATAATAAAAACTTTCATGAAGATCATTGGACAAATTAAACTTGATTCCTTGTAATAGTTTTGAAACATGATGATAGTAATATGTGAGTCATGTTAGTGAGTAATTATGCTTAGTAGGAATATTGGTGTTAAGGTTTTTGATTCCCTACGCATGCACGAAAGTCAATAGTTATGCAATGAAGTTACATCCTACTTGTGTTGCATTATTCGGCGTTAGTTATGTTCAATGCTCACTTATGTGATTTTTCATTTCTTGGTTTGGTTGCTTCCCACTCTATTTGCTAGCCTTCATTTGTACTAAGTAGAAATACTACTTGTGCATCCAAAATCCTTAAACCAAGTTTTGCCTTATGAGTCCACCATACCTACCTATATACGGTATTTCCATGCCGTTCCAAGCAAATTTGTATGTGCCACCTCTAAATTTTCAAAATAAATTTTCTCTTTTGTGTGTCAGTACCGCTCATCAAATGGTGGGGAGTGTCCAATATTTTTCCATACTAGATGTGTTATTGTCTAGATGAGTGTTTATTCACTTATCATTGCACGAGAGTGCGACGGTAATAGGGATGCCCATTCCCGAAATGAAAAAGAAAAAAATATTTACTTTATGTTGTCAAATAATAAATTCCTTGGAAAGTGTTGGTATGGAAGGCAACCGTGGATACGGCCCGCCATGGAAAGTGAAAGTTTGGTGGAAAAAGGAATAAACTTTATTTTCTATTTGGGAACCGCCTATGATATATCTAGCATGGAAAATATTGTGAGCTACTTTGTCGTTTTCGTTGACAGGAAAAGCATGCCACCCAAAATATTTTTCTCTCTTAATTTAAACCTTGAGCTCTGGCACCTCTACAAATTCCTACTTCCCTCTGCGAAGGGCCTATCTATTTACTTTATGCAATTTTTATTTTTTGCTTTGAGTCTCCATCTTCTCTTATAAGCACCAACTAGGGGGCACTATGATCGTACTTGAGCATTGGGCATAGCTAATATTTGAGTGTGTTTCATGAATGGATCAATGATTGAGCATGATGGGCTAGGGATAACTTTCTTTAGTGTTGATATTTTGAAAGACATGGTTGCTTGTTGACATGCTTGAGTATTGAAGTCATTATGTTAAAACTAGACTATTGCTTTGAATCATTTACAAGTCCAAATGTCCATGCTATACAAAGAAGAAAAGAATATGATGAACATGTTAGGCAACATTCCACATCAAAAATTCTGTTTTTATCATTTACCTACTCGAGGACGAGTAGGAATTAAGCTTGGGGATGCTGATACGTCTCCAACGTATCTATAATTTTTGCTTGTTCCATGCTGTTATATTATCATTCTTGGATGTTTTACAATCATTTTATTACAACTTTATATCATTTTTTGGGACTAACCTATTGACATAGTGCCAAAGTGCCAGTTGCTGTTTTTGCTTGTTTTTTACTTCGCAGGAAATCAGTACCATACGGAGATAAACGCTGCGGGAATTTTTGTGGATTTTTTCTAGACCAGAAGAGACCGTATGGGCCAAGGAACATCAGCAGAGGGGCCCCAGGGTGGCTAGCACCCACAAGGGTGCGCCAGAGGCCCCTCGGCGCGCCCTGGTGGGTGCTGGGCCACTCCGGCACCCCCTCAACCGACTATCGTACCTATAAATTCCCAGAAAATCCAAAAACCCTAGAGGAGTCGCCGAAACACAATTCTAGCCGCTGCAAGTTCCAGAACCTCGAGATCCAATCTAAACACCATCATGGAGGGGTTCATCTTCCTCATAGGTGCCTCTCCGATGATGCGTGAGTAGTCCACCATAGACCTTCGGGTCCGTAGGCAGTAGCTAGATGGCTTCCTCTCTCTCTCTTATGATTCTCAATACAATGGTCTTTTGGAGATCTATTTGATGTAAACTTTTGCGGTGTGTTTGTTGGGATCCGATGAATTTTGAGTTCATGATCAGTTTCTATCCATGAATATTATTTGAGTCTTCTTTGATCTCTTATATGCATGATTGCTTATAGCATCGTATTTCTCCTTCGAATCTTTGGTTTAGTTAGGCCGACTAGATCGATTTTTCTTGCCATGGGAAGAGGTGCTTTGTGATGGGTTCGATCTTGCCGTGTTCTTTCTCAGCGACAGAAGGGGCAGCAAGACACGCATGTATCGTTGCTATTAAGGATAACAAGATGGGGTTTATTCATACATGAATAGATCTTGTCTACATTCATGTCACCTATCTTATTGCATTACTCCGTTTTTCCATGAACTTAATACACTAGATGCATGCTGGATAGCGGTCGATGTGTGGAGTAATAGAGGTAGATGCAGGCAGGAGTCGGTCTATCTATCTTGGACATGATGCCTATATAATGATCATCGCCTTGGATATCGTCATGACTATTCGATTTTCTATCAATTGCCCAACAGTAATTTGTTCACCCACCGTGCGCTATACTCATGAGAGAAGCCACTAGTGAACCCTATGGCCCCCAGGTCTACTTTTCCTATCATATTGCTTTCCGATCTACGTTTTTTGCATTCTTTGTTTTCTGATCTACAAAACCAAAAACCCAAAAATACCTTGCTGCATATTTACTCTTTTTATTTGTGTTCTTGAGAGATCTATCTCTCCTATCTATCATTACCTAATCTATCTATTTCCCGTAGAGAGATTGACAACCTCTCTTTCGTGTCGGGTTGCAAGTATTTGTTGTTTGTGTGCAGGTGCTGCTTATTGGGTGGTGGTGATCCTCCTACTGGTTCGATAACCCTGGTTTCATAACTGAGGGAAATACTTACCGTCGCTGTGCTGCATCATCCCTTCTTCTTTGGGGAAATACCGACGCTGTCCAAGCCACGTCAGAGGCTGACAATTTAATTGGTAGGCAATGAAACCTAACGTAGAAGTGAGACATCTAGCATAGAAAAAATAGTGTCGGGATCCGGGTACGATCATCTTGCCTGATGGGTCTTCAGAGGGACAAAGAGCTGGGTTCTCGTCCAGATCCTCGTACTCAGGTTCGACACTCAGGTCTACCCAAAGATAAACAACACCAAATAAACATACAAACAAAGTGCAATGCCCAACCAAAGATGATGCATGACCGATTTGAAGTATTCAACATGGCAACCCTATGCTAGTCATGTTTCACATGCAATTATTAAGTTCTTTAGTATTCTGGACAGAATCTCAAGATTAGTTATTTGAACATGCATGAACATGGCAAAAATGAATGCTCCTCCTAAAAAACGATGCAAATGCACATGTAGAATGTTGCAAACAGAGTAACGGAACTCACGGAACACTCACGACAAGGTACGAACGTCAACGGAGACAAAACAAGGATGAAGAGGGCCATGGGCTATTCCTTGGTATTCCAAGGATGCCACTGGATTGGAAATGAAATTCTAGCAAGAATACACCTAAAGATCATGCAAAACCATAGGGTATAGCTCCCACAAATCACAAAACAACCAAACACACAATCTGTCCATCAACAGCAACATGCCATATTGCAACAAACATAACAGGAGCTACAACGAGCTACAAATCATAATCAAGGCATGGACATGGAGTGTACAGGATGCTTGACAATTCATCTATCTACAGAAACATGAATGGCAGCAAGGACCAATATCAAATGAGCTCACAAGATGGCATGTTGAATCAGTTTTTATGGACTTAGTGAAAATTACTAGTTTTGCATGTTCTGAGTTAGCAAGATGGCATCTTGACAGCAACAATTACATATGCTACAGGGACTTTCATGGCATGAAAATTAACAGGCTGATAGAGGGCAACATGTACTTCAATTAACTACATTATGGCAACATCAAAATATGCATATATCAATGGCTATCATCCCCACAACATGGCATATTGAGAATGGCCGATACACAGACTTAGGGAAATTCAACTAGTGTCAAACAGGGCATTGTTAACAGAATGACAAGTTGACAGCAAGTTTAAATAAGATGCAATAGCTCTACCTACAAGCACTTGGCACACAATAACAGAGGACAACATGCTCATCAATACATACCATTATGCCAATCTCAAAGGGGCTAAGGATTCATGGGAATCATCAAGACAACATGGCAACAAAATAACAGATTCTAACACTTAGAAATAGTTGAGCATGTGAAGCAACATTTTTGGTGACATGTTGACAGCAAGAATTCCATCCATATCATGGTTTATCATGGCATGCAAAAATACCAGGGGCTAGCACACACACTAATGAACATCTTTCATGTTGACAAGTTTATCATATAGTGCAAGAATTAAATCATGTGAAAAAGACAAAATGACATATTTTCACAAAACAACATTTTCACAAACTTGCCCAAAAGATAAAACTAATTCCACCAATGGATTCACATCATTTTTCTACCCCAAAATCATATATCATAAGTCTATGGTCCTGTAGAAAAATCTCACACAAATTGCATTCGAAAATTCCAACATTCACTTATAACTTAGTATATGCGAGAGTTGGCATGTCCCAAAATCTCATATACATATTAGGAAATATCCCAAAAATGGTAAATTTCCTTAAAAGGAAACCTCACAAAAAACATTGAAAATGCACAAAACTAAATAAAAAAACACAAGGGCCGATCTGGCATTGACAACAGGGGCCCGAGGGGGGATGACATGTGGGCCCAGGGCCCACTGTCAGTGGCTCGCCTAAATAGAAAAAAGGGGGGATTTATTTGACCCCACGGGGGATCGAACCCGCATCTCCCCTGTAGAAGACCGATGCGGCTACCACCAGGCTGGGCTGCGGCTACTGACAGAGAAGGGGCTCGGCTCCATTTGAACAGGCAAAGGGGCAGGCTTTCCCTCTTCCCTCTGTGTCAGTGCACTAGAACAGGGGTACCCAGTGCCCCTAACTTATGCACAGGCAGTAGTAGTGAAAACCCTTTGGGAAAGCCACAACGCCGCCAAGCAAGCATTCGAAAACCAGCACCCGGCAGCAACAACCTACAGAAGGCCAAGCAAACGCCGGCAACACCAGCACGACGGCCCAGGAGGGGCCCAAGACGCGCCAACCATGCCCCCGGAGGCTGCCGGGGACCAAGGCGCTCACGTCTCTAGAAGACACGACAGACCGTCCCCCGGCAAGCACGAGCTAACCAGCCACCGCTCCACCGCATCGCTACACCAGTCACTTATCGATGCGGTGTCGAGCCCTCAAGCGGCTAATCAGCTCTCGCTAAGCACGTGGCGGCGCACCGGAATGCAAGTTATGCCCAGTTGACACCCGCCCTGTAGCGTGTTAGGACCATAAGCAATGGCTAGCCAAGCGGTGGCAAGAGCCTGCCGGGGATGCACCCCCGAGCGCCACCTAGACTAGTAATCATGGTATTTTGTCCTAAATGGAAGAGTTAGGTATGATAGCTCTGCTAAGCTACCTAATCGATAGATAATGTTTGTTTTGCCATTGTGGTAACCCCTTGCACTATAAAAGGAGGCCCAAGGCAACCTAGCTCAAGATTTGGACCTTTGGACACTTGTACTCGCGTAGTAGCTCACTCCGACAGTAGCTCTTGCCGGGGTTAAGCGCTGCGTGTTCTTTGTGTTCCTTTGATCAATCCACCAAAAGCAGGAGTAGGGTTTTATGCTTAGCAGCGCCCCGAACCTGGGTAAAATGTCAGTGTCCAGATCGTCACGCCGTCTCACGCTCTCCGCTCTTTATGCAACGTGACCCCCCTTGCCGAACCACAAAGGGGCCTCTTGTCCCATAGGTGATCGTGAGCATCCGTGCCCCGGCATCTTTGGCTTGCCAGGTAGGGGGCGTGCATCATTTGAACGAACCTGAGTTCGTGAACGGCGAATCGATCTTCATCGTCATGTTCTTCATCCATGGCGCCCAAGAAGAAGCCCGGCGCGACTGCGCATCCCTCCGCTTCGAAGGCTGATACGTCCATTTTGCATCATGATTTCCTACTGTTATTTACTTTGTTTTGTTGAATAATAATGCTTTGGGATTTATTCTAATGCCTTTTCTCTCATAATATGCAAGGTTTACACAAAGAGGGAGAATACCGGCAGCTAGAATTCTGGACCCAAGAAAAGCACG
This sequence comes from Elymus sibiricus, assembly GCA_039707655.1. Classification (NCBI taxonomy): domain Eukaryota; kingdom Viridiplantae; phylum Streptophyta; class Magnoliopsida; order Poales; family Poaceae; genus Elymus; species Elymus sibiricus. The sequence goes on along the minus strand of CM077667.1, from coordinate 441,022,037 downwards.
TCAGAGATACCTATTCTGCACAACTCCAATGAAGCTGAAATTTTACGGAGATTAATTTTGCATTTAATAAAAAATACTGGAGCTGAAAACTACCGGAGGAGGCCCCCCAGGTGGGCACAACCCACCAGGGCGCGCCAGGCCCCCTGGGCACACCCTGATGGGTTGTGCTCACCCAGGCCCACCTCCGGTGCCCATCTTCTGGTATAAGGTCACTCTGGTATAAGGACTTTCGGGACGAAGCGCCGCCGCCTCGAGGCGGAACTTGGGCAGGAGCACTTTTGCCCTCCGACGGAGCAATTCCACCGGGGAAACTTCCCTCCTGGAGGGGGAAATCGAAGCTATCGTCATCACCAACACCCCTCTCATCTTTGGGAGGCCAATCTTCATCAACATCTTCAACAGCACAATCTCCTCTCAAACCCTAGTTCATCTCTTGTGTTCAATCTTTGTACCGGAACCTCAGATTGGTACCTGTGGGTGACTAGTAGTGTTGATTACCTTGCGTAGTTGATTACTATATGGTTTATTTGGTGGAAGATTATATGTTCAGATCTATTATGCTATTCAATACTCCTCTGATCTTGAGCATGATTATTATTTGTGAGTAGTTACCTTTGTTCTTGAGGTCACGGGAGAAGTCATGTTGCGAGTAATCATGTGAATTTGATATGTGTTCGATATATTGATGATATGTATGTTGTGATCCCCTTAGTGGTGTCATGTGAATGTCGACTACATGACACTTCACCATTCATGGGCCTAAGGGAATGCATTGTGGAGTAGTTATTAGATGATGGGTTGCTAGAGTGACAGAAGCTTAAACCCTAGTTATGCGCTACTTCGTAAGGGGCTGATTTGGATCCACATGTTTAATGCTATGGTTAGACTTTGTCTTAATACTTTTCTCGTAGTTGGGGATGCTTGCGAGGGGGTTAATCATAAGTAGGTTGTTAGTTCAAGTAAGAACAACACCTTAGCACCGGTCCACCCACATATCAAATTATCAAAGCAACGAACACGAATCAAACCAACATGATAAAAGTGACTAGACGAAATTCCCGTGTACCCTCAAGAACACTTTGCCTTTTACTAGTGATTGTTCTGGCCTGTCCTTTGCCTCAAAAGGATTGGGCTACCTTGCTGCACCTTGTTTACCGTTACCGTTACTTGCTCGTTACCAATTACCTTGCTATCAAACTATCTTTTACCTACAATTTCAGTGCTTGCAGAAATTACCTTGCTGAAAACCGCTTGTCATTTCCTTCTGCTCCTCGTTGGGTTCGACACTCTTACTTATCGAAAGGACTACGATTGATCCCCTTTACTTGTGGGTCATCAAAGGCTCCCTCACATGCAGCCGCGGGCGCAGCGGGCGTCACGGCGGCTGCGAGTGGGGAAGGCGTCGTGGGCGACGCAGCTGGCGCAGGCGGCGCCGCCGTCCTGTCCCCCATGGCCGAGGTCGGAGCCGGGAACGCGGGAGAAGAGCGATAGCAACAACACCTTGGCGAGCGCACCCCTAGAGCCGCAAACGGAGGGGACGACTGATCATGTCGGGACCCCGATCCGAAGCAATATGAATCGAGCCCGTGACATGTCACACCACTTTGCGGCCTCACGCACGGTAACCCCCGGCTGCCACCTTACCTTGGCCGGGACCGTTTGCGCCTTTTGGCTGACGGATATGAACATGTCGCTAGCATTCACACGCCAAAGAACCCGGGTCGACATGACTAGTCGTAGAACCCAAGTGGCACATCCGTACAGGGACAGGCATACGTAACCCAACAATGCAGGTGTCGGTCTCAGCGTGTGTAGACGAGTCATAGCAGGCTACATGGACTCCATTACACTGCGAGACATTTCCCCGGAGGGACAGACACAGCAGCAAAGAAGGATACACGCCGGTCAATCAATGTGTCCGGAGCAGTAGCAAGCTACCAAGGCTCAGTGGAAGCAGAAAGAGGCATTTCCCCGTAAAGAGTACTACTAGAGGCACACAACTAGGTGTCGAATACCATACATACCGTTACACATCACACGTACGCACGACATGTCCGATATGCATAGATACAACTATGGCATCACAACATAACCATAAAACAACACAACATTTATTTAGAAGGCTCCAGAGAACCTCCATAGAATAATGGTACAAACAGGGGTCACATGACCCATCATTCAGAGCATACAACCAACAAGCGGAAGACATATGTCTGGGTACAGACATCTATTAAAAATGGTTGGAGGAGGCTGAAAAGCTACAACGACCCTACCAGAGGAACCAGACCTCTGTCTGGGATTCCCAAGCTAATCCGGTCAACATCGAACTTCACGTCGTAAGAATCACTAATGAGACTGACGTCTCCTCTGCAAAAACATAAATTAAGCAACCGTGAGTACAAAGGTACTTAGCAAGACTTACATCAGAACTATCTACATATGCATCAGTATCAATGAAGGGGGTTGTGGAGTTTATTGCAGCAAGCAAGCTTTGACTCTTGGCTAACCTGTACTACGACTACTAGTATTATCTTTGAGGTGGGACAACGCACACGAGTCCACATATTCACCAAATCAATACACCACTATGGATCCACTCCCGTCTCCCTACAAGAAGGCCATCCATAGCACTGATGCTTATCTTGCGCATTTTAGAGTATCCATTTCAAATTGTCTATGAACCACATAAGTTCTCCAAGTAGTCCATATCCGAGGACGCGGCTATTCGAACAGATTATTACACCCTGCAGGGGTATACTTCTTCACACACGCTTTCGCCACTTATCGCCATGTGCACGTAAAAAGGCACCTCGGCAACCTTCAAGCGGAAGCCTAGAGAGGGAGTCGGCCACGACCGTCAATCACACAAGACCCTAGTCTAGGTTTATCGCCTATTTGAGACTGAACCCACACGGAAGTCCGGCCGAAGTTTCCGCTACGGCCTCAAACAATGTGCGTAGGGTTCCCAAGCCCACCGTTCGGGTGCCACTTGGTACACCGTGCCACTGTGTATCTACCGCATCACAGCCCACCCCGTCGGGCAGCACTATGCACGGCCGCCAACACTTTTCCTACAAACGCCAAAAACTACTTGCAACTCCTGGACAGAGATCAAGGCGACTGATAAGCCCAGAGGGTCAGTTAAGTATCCCAACGTGCGGTAGTATCTTGTCTTGGATAACATACACAGAACTTAGTTCTTAAGGACGGTCCCAATGAGACAATCCGCCATGTACTCCTACATGGCCTCTCATCTCTACCTTTACCAAATCGTGTTCACACACTTAGCTCTCACACAATAGGACATGAATACTGCCATTCCGATTCATCGCCCAGATGGATCAGACCCGACACGACATGACTCTAAGCATAGCAGGCACAGTAAGTAAGCAAGCATGGATGAGTAGGCACATCAAGGCTCAAACAGTTGCTACTCATGCTAAGTGGTTTCAACTATTTACTGTGGCAAGGACAGGTCATGCAAAGGAATGGGTTCAACTACCAAGAACAGGTAACAGTTGAATCGTTGTTATCCTAATGCAGTAAAAGAGAGCAGGATCGAGAGAGTGGGTTCATATCAGTATGCTCAAGGAGGGGTTGCTTGCCTGGCACTTCTGAAGATAACAATGAGTCTTCATCGGTGACAACGATCTCAACGTCGAAATCATCGTCTACCGGGAAGGAACACCACCGATAAACAGGAAAGGAACACATTCAAGCAATGCACCAAACATGATGTATGATATGGCATGTTAAAGCATTGAGTTGACCTAGTGCACTAGGTGGTCATATTAAGTGAAGTGGAATTCAAATATATGCTAAATTCCAACTTCAACACTATTTATTAAATTATCCTAATCATGAAATGTCCTACTTGGTGATGTTAACTTGATCAAACATGTATGAACATGGCATAAACAGATTTATTGGATTATTCTGATCATTTTTCATATATAAATTATTTTCATCTGAGTTACACATTAATTTCTATGATTTTTAGAAGTTTTAAACATTTTATGAAATAAATAAATCAATTAAGATTTATTATAATTCCAGAAATGAATTACTACGTCAGCATTGTGTCACAGTGACGTCAGCTGGTCAACAGGGCCGGTCCAGGTCAAAATTGACCTGTGGGACCCGCCTGTCATGGACAAAGTGGGTGACCCGGTTTAGTTAACTTAACCAAAGATTAATTAGGGAGCCTGGGCCCCAGTGTCATTGACTTAGTGGGGTTAATTAGCTGCGTCATTATCCTTAATGGTGTTGCCACGTCATCTAACAGGCGTTTAACCGCCGGCGCCCTCAACCGACGGCGGAGGCACGCCGGAATCGCAGCACCGGCGACGGTTTTGCACGCGGAGGCGCTCTACGGAGAGCTAGGAGTGAGCCGCGTCCATCCGTGCAACTGGCTTCACTGGGGCTGGTCGGAGCGAATGGCGATGACGACTAGCGCGGCTGCCGGAGCTCGGGGTTAACGGCGACGACGATGTGGTGCATCGTGGGTTGCGCGGGTGGGTGCGTTGGCTCCCTGGGAGCATGGGGAACGCGGCGGCACGCTCAAAAGCAAGCGGACGCAGCTGTGGCCGCGCCAGCGACATGGCCGTGTGGCGCCGGGATTTGGTCGTGGCGGGAGTCATAGCTAAATGTTGACCGGGGCAACGGGGTTAGGGGGAGGAGCAAGGGGAGCTCACATAGAGGGGGAGCAGACGGTTAGAGAGCTCAGGGAGGTCCTGCACGCGGCGAATCGTCGACGAGGAGCTCCGGTGACCGACGATGAAGATGACGCAGATGGCGGTGCTGTGGTGCTCCACGGCTTGCGAGCTTCGAGGAGAGGACGAAGACGACCACGGCGGAGCGATCGGATATGGCTGCGGGGCTCCTAATGGGCGGTGGCCGTGGCAACAGCAAGCGGCGGCGATGGCGGCCTTCGGGCGATGGGGGAGAGAGCAAGGAGAGGGAGGAGAGGGGGGAAGGTCCAGAGGGCTCTAGACGACCTCGTGGGGACGCTAGGAGGCCGGTCCGTGCCACGGCGAAGCAGGAGGTGGCGGGCGCATGCTTGCGCACGTCGGCCACACGCCCTCGTGCCTTCTGGCACGAGGTGGAAGATGACTGGCGTCTTGGGCCAGATGGGCTGCACAGTGTCAGGTAAGTCAGGTGAGCTCCTTCCATTTCCTATTTATTTTCTGTTTTCTATTTATTTGCTCTGTGTTTAAAATGTTTGGGCAAAAACCCTAAAGGCAAAAACCCTGGAATTTATTCTGGGGTGTAAGTATATTATTACCAAGCCCCATAATAAGTGTCAGCATTTTTGAAGAAACTAAAATATTCATAGTGCTTTTATTTGCCATTTACAACATCTTTGCTGGATTATTTAAAATGCCAAATTTGTTGTGAAAATAAAATGCACCCCTGATATGTTGTTGCCAACATTTATCAGAAATAGTGAACATTTTTGAAGGGCATTTTGAATTCATTGGAAAATCACACTAGTTGAATTGTTTGGTTAGGTGAGGTGCTAGGGTTTCTGTTAATCCCCATTTCATGTTGATGAAATTTAAACATGATGCCATGATGGTTAATGCAATGACAAGCAATGGCTAGCTAGGGCTGTGACAACTCACCCCCACTAAACAAGAATCTCGTCCCGAGATTCAAGCGTAGGGTAAGAGGACTGAGGAACACAAGCTAACACAATCTTCATGATCCTATTGCCCTTCTCGAAGATGTTGATTCATTGCATCATGTTGATCTTGACATTTGCTCTTGAGATCTTCATCCAACATGACAACAAAAGAATGAAAAGCTCTACTAGAATCGATCTCCTCGAAGATCGAGCAACTCAGGACCAACTCGTAGAATGAGACGTAGGAACGTCTCTTGAGCTGGGACACCAAACACATATCAAGGGGACGGAAAGAATAGAAGGCGAAGGTTCAATTTGGTAGGCAACAATTCCACACTTAACTAGGATGGAGCATGGGTTTCAAAGTAGCGAGGAGTTAGTTGCCCTTCATACCATAACGGGCACCTTAGGGAAGGTGACTCGTAGGATTATCCCTTAAGTGGCAAAAAGAATTACTTTTGATACGGAGATCATTGAAACTCTTTATTCCAGCCTAAGGCAATTCACAAGCGATCGTTTGAAGGAATTCGAGCGAATGGCATACTCAGTTTGGAAAAGAAACTAGAGTTATAGGACAGCTCGGTAGACGGAAGGCATTTTCCAATTGATACCGAGGTATAACCCAGTGTCTGAGCGTGCTCTCAAGAACTTAAGCATCTCCATATTCATCAGAGTTTTACCAACATCCGTGCCAAGGATGCTGGCAACACATCATACTACCATGATGAATAGCAATGGAGGATGCAGATGCAAAGGAAGACAATACTTTCTCGGATTTCACCTTAGTTATGCCAAGGGAACGAAATCTGGATGATCGACCGAGAGACATTTAGCACTCCGCTTCTAATGTTCTCCTTGATGTACTAGCATAACCCAATTATAGGAAATGTTTGACATCTAGCACATCAGGTATAGGTCGGACTTCGGGGCTGAAGGGGTCCATGAGGAACAACTTCTAGAATAAGTCATACAGAGTCCTCATGGGGAAGTGTCCAAGTTGCTGAATGAAGAAAGTATAATAATCGGTCTGCCGGCTAGGTGTGTTAGCCACGACATCACTTTATCGGGTTACAGAGAGATCAATATTATAATTCTTGGGAAATGTTCCAACCATTATATCTGCTTGAGATTCAGATCTGGTTGGTGTCAGGGTATTCCAGACTCAGCACGTCTAGAAAGGAAGTTTTGCAACACAAATCGAAGAGATGACGTTGCGAGATTCTCGGGAAATGAACCACGGAAGCCAACTCCAAAACTTGAGCTGGATTGCAAGGCACATCTGAACACGATGTCCAAGACAAGCATGACCACATAGTCCTACAACAAAACACTACCGAGTTCTGAGTGGGAACCATCACTGCGGATAGTGAAGCCAGGTGCAAGTCCGTCTGGTACCTTCAGGAGTAGCACTTAACTTCTTTTCCTTGAACAAGTCAATCAGTGGCTTGGGTGCTAGGGAATACATATGGAATGGAGGTAATTAATCTGCCAGACCATGGCATACATTTGCACATGCATGAATGACTTGGGATGATTCCAAAGGAAGCAAAATGGACTTTTCTCAAATTCACGGCGGCAACTTCCACCAAATGCACGTGAATTAGAGGAAGTCACTTCTTTCACCTAACATATATCTCATGTACCGGACACGAAGATATTGTCTACAAGGTTTCCAACGCTAGCCTTATGTTCATCATGAATCATGGAACATATGAAAAATGTTGCCGATGGGCTAAACAACAATTCATCGAGATATCCATATAGATGGAAGCCCATAACTATGTGAACAAGGTGATAGCATTGGTCAGACCAAAAGATATAACGGTGTATGCTCGAGGATACATCCACGAGTAAAAACAACATTATGAGGATCTTTGGTTATGTTTTTGATTTGACGATAGCCTATACTCAAATCAAAGATTGAACAAGACAATAGATGCAACAATTGATCACAAGGATCAACTGATCAAGATAGCATCTTTCTTCTACACACACGAACACATACGAAGATATCCCTTTGGAAAGTCAGGTGAAGCATTTATCTTCCAACTTTCCAAGTTGTTGTTTAGCTTAACTAACTAGATCAGGGGTATCTAACATAGGGTCTTGGAGAAAGGATGGTTTATAGAAAAACCAACTTGATCACGAACTCAACATAACGGTCAGGGAACAACCTGGTGATACTTCCGAAAAGATATTCGGAAAATCACGAACCACCAATATGTTATTAAGCTCGAGAAGAATCTTGCTTTTCAAGGCAAGCCGATATGATCGAAAGGGTGAAGGATTGACACAATCCGAACTCATTGATCGAAGAGTGCACCATGAAAGATGGACTAGGTAGCACGATCAATCTTAGAATGGTGATTCTATAACCAACACGCCAAGAATGAAATTATTGTCCGTTAACTTCCAAGTAGTGGGTTTGCTAGGAGTATTGATTTCACACATCACGGTTCACTTGTCAGCGTTCCGGCTGCAACCAGCACGGAGACCAAGGAATGAACAATGATGGCGAGAAGTATCACTGCATCAAGAGTCCATAAGAGGTTGTGCAATTCTCATGACAATCTTGACATGAAGAGGGTAACAATGATGGCGAGAAGTATCACCACGGAGGAGGTGATCAGTGAATATGACAACCTCTCCTTCCTGAGGAGTAGGTCTTATTTCTGGCCCTGGAACCCGCCAATGTATAACATTCTGAGCCGGCAAGACACCCGTTTCTACGAAGTCAAGCAGAAGCTGCTCGGTGACTCCGGAGCCAACCCAATCGCAAGACGCGGGCGCTCTCGACATGGTGGCGGGTTAAACTTTGAGAAGGTGCAGAATATGGCGAGTTAGAAAAACGTCAAATAATTAAGGCAGCTATGGTCACCATGATGATGAGGCGTTAAGTCACCGACATATTTTATCAGAGAGCCGGTAATGCAATGGCGGGTTAAGTGGACAAGGCGATACTAAAAATATTGTTAAGTATGGGCAAACAGGTTTCACATATTGCAACCATGGCTGTAAGATCTACAGGCGAAGATAAAATGAAATATATTCATGACCTAAAAATGGCAGTGGAAGAATAGGTGGTCAGTGTGTAGAGAAGAGTGAGGTACAGATCTATGGTAAGCGGATATTGACATCGAGCAGACGGCCGCGATGGATAAACAGCAATATGAGATTCAAGGGGATACTTGGCAGTCTTCATTATGAAGAATGATCTGACGAACAGCGAAGAACACTAAAAGAAACCCGATGAACTCGGGGAGATCCTAATCGAGATGACTACAGATTCAACAAGGGTTGAGAATGGTACCTTGCGGATGCGGACGGGCTGACGGAACTCTGGACCAAATCAGGTTGATGAAGCGGCTGGCATTGGAGACGACGGCGAGGCCCGGTCGATGCGGCGGAGCTCTGGAGGCGCGAGTGTCTGAAGGAGGAAGAAGAAGACGGTGGTGGCAGAGAAAGGAAAGGGGGCCCCTCGTGTCCCTATTTATGAGATGGGATGGCAACAGTGCGCGTGAAAATCGAAGAGGTGCAGTGATAATTGACCGGAGGGGACGCCTCAATTTTCGGGCCGACCGTTTTAATGAGAAGATCCGTTGCGAATGTCACGGAATCTTTTTGGCATATTCGACATGACGTCACGGCGGGTTATGAGTTTTCTTTTTCAGGTGATAAAAATGTGATACTCGCCGCCGAGTGAGTTTGAAGATTGACATGAACAAGTTCAAATCAATCTGGGGCCTAATGTTGGGGATATAACCCTGTGATAAGACTCGCCCAGGAGGGGCCGGGTCATACCTGGCGGCTCATAGTCAAGACCCATAAGGTGGGCTGGAAGATGAAGGCCAGGCCGCATGGCGGCTTACCAAACGGGCCAAGACGAAGGCCCAGAGACAGAAGATAGTGTGAGACCCGGGCGGTTAAGCCGCCCGGAGACGGCTTGCCCAAGGTGGCAAGGCGGCTTAGAGGCAGGGTTGATTACGTTGTATGAGTCAGTTTGAGACTCGTGTAACCCAGGGCCTCGACCTCCTATATAAAGGTGAGACCCTGGGACGGCTTAGACAAGAAACCAATCAATCGAGAACTAGGTCAAGCGAATCCGCTCCCTTGTAATCGATACGCCAATCAATACAACACAAGCAGGACGTAGGCTTTTACCTCTTCCGGAGGGGCTGAACCTGGGTAAACTCATGTCCTTCGTCTCAACCAACCCCTTTGAATCCACCGCCTCAGCGATGGCCTCGAACCTAAGTCTTCGGACATCTGCCGTGACAAAACCACGACAGTTGGCGCCCACCATGGGGCTAGCGCTTGGTGGTGTGGAGTTCTCGAAGGGCTCTCTCCCAAGGATCGAGGGATACGCCATTGGCAGGATCACCAAGAGTCGCCGCGGCAAGCTCTACATCGACGACGCCGGCTGGGGCCTTGAGACCGACTCAATCGAGTACAGGTTCCGGGTCCCCTTCGGTGGAATCCACGTCTTCATCGGCAAGATCGGCGGATCTAAACCCGGGCTGGACATTTGCACCAACATCGTCGAGCCGGCCCGACGCGTGCAACCCGCCCGTATTAACCCGGGTAGGAAGCATGTCTTCGTCGGCTTCACCCAGGGCATGGAGCTTGAAGGTTCTATGTCGCGGGAAGAAACCCTCATCTGCTCAGAGGATGGATCCTCGAGCGGAGAGACGGAATCAATCTATCAGCTTCACAATGGTGGGCTTGGTGGCTACGTCGAGCATTACCCTGAGTCAGAATACCATGAGCCGGAGTATCATGAGCCGGAGGATTATGAGCCGCCGAACCGCGCTGCTGTTTTCATGGCGGGTTCAACGCCGGCCCCCAGTAGCACAGCCGCCGGTGCAACCGGGTCTGGAGCTGGCAGGCCGCCGGCTCAAGTTCTTCTGGATCTGATGAACGAGCTTACAACTCTGATGGAAACCGAGGTCACTGCTGAAAACCAAGCGGCCCGTAACACGGAGATCACGAGGTTGAAGAACCAGATGGCCGGAGTCCAATAGGAAATTAATGCGCTGAAGGCTCAAATGGATGCTGAGGCGGAGCGCCTTCGGCCGGATGCTTTCCGCCTTGAGCTAGAGCAGCAGTCTGCAGCGGCGGTTCATCGGATGAGGCATCAATCCCGTCTACCGGATCAGTATGAAGCCAGAAATCTTTTTAGCACGCCAGGGACGGGACGGAATGTGCCTTTGACCGTAACCCGGACGGCGGAAGTACCTGGAAGCCGGGCGGCGGTTCAGCATCAGCAGCCAGACCCGCCCCGCCGGAACCAAACCCCACCACAGTCGTTTCCGACGCCACCGGGTCATTATTCTAACCCGGCGGAGAACATGGTGGCAGTGGAAACCAGGCTTGGAACAATCCCCATCCCCGATGAGGCGCCTTTTGCAGAGGAGGTGCGGAACGCTATTGGATACCTGCAGACGGCGGTGGCCCAGCAGGAGAAATATACTTACAGCCGGAGCCGCGTGCACTCAACCCCCATCCCAAGCCGCAGCTACAGCCGGCGTTATGAGTCGCCGACGGTTTCTAGCAGTGATCGACATCGAAACCCGCCAAGAGCTGATCGGGCGGCTCTTGATGCTCAGGCACTGGTGGATCGGGCAAGAGCGCAGCGAGAGGCGGCGGCTCTGGCAGCTGTGGCGGCTTATCAGGAACCCACAGTTGCACCTTCCATTTCAGTAGGAGCAGGAGTAACCTCCAGGGCTGTGGGAGTGCCGTGCTTGGCGCCGGCTTTGCGGAATGAGCGTCTGCCGAAGGATTTCAAGGGTCCTCGTAAGGTGCCCAATTATACTGCTGACCTACCTCCAGAGGCTTGGATTGAAAGCTATGAGCTGGCCATGGAGATGTTAGATGTCAGTGATGCAGTATGTGCAAAATATTTCATCATGATGCTGGAAGGGCCAGCTCGCACGTGGTTGAAGGGCTTGCCACCCAACACCATTAATTCCTGGGCTGAATTAAAGGCGAAATTCATCAAAAATTTCCAAGGAATGTGCAAGCAGCCCATGACGATTGTGGATTTGGACCATTGTGTGCAGCGTGAGGACGAGTCGGCTCATCACTGGGTCTGGCGGGTCTCAACCATCATCCACTCTTCTGAACACATTACGGCGGCTCAAGCAGTTTTGATTCTAGAGAAGAATTGCCACTTTACGCCCTTGAAGCAGAAGCTTGGCCGACTCAAACGCCCATGCCAAGACATGGGGGAGCTCATGGCGGCTCTCACCAAGTATGCCGACTCTGACAACACGAAAGACCCTGGTTCCGATGATGAGAGATCAGCCCAGGGTAAGAAAAATAACAATGGCAAGGGTCAACAGCAAAATGCAGCTGGAAACAGCAACCCGGGCAAGCGGAAGAACCCGGACGGTGGGTCAGAATTGGTGGCGAACACCAGCGCTGGGAACAATCGTGCTAAGGGTAACGGGAACTTCAGGCCGCCCTTTAACAAGGGTAAAGCTCCTTTCAACCAGGAAGAGATGCTTAATAAACCTTGTCCAGAGCACAGCCGGCCCGATAAGCCGGCGGGCCATACATGGAGGGATTGCAGTATTATGCGGCAGTTTCGGGATTACAGCCTTCAACAGCATCGTAATAACGGTAATGGTCCATCAGGCGGCTCAGGGCCGGGCGGTTCAGGAGCCGGGTTTGGTGCCGGCGGCTCAGGATCCGGTTACCAGGGTCAAGGCAATCAAGGAGGCCATCATCAGCAACCTGGCAATGGTGGGCAGCAGCAAAATAACCAATCCGGGTATCAGAGTAACCCTAAGCAGCTCAATGGAGGGCAGTACCAAGTTTTCACAACCAGCCTTCACAAGCGAGACCGGAAGGTGCGCAAGCGGGCGGTTAATGCAGTCATGCCGGCTTTCTCGCAGTATTTGAAGTGGTCTGAGTATGACATAACTTGGAGCAGGGAGGATCACCCGCCGCGTGTTGATAACCCGGGGCAGCTGGCTTTGGTAGTTGCCCCCCAAGTGGGAGGATACGTGTTCACTAAAGTACTTATGGATGGTGGCAGCAGCATCAACATCTTGTACGATGACACTTTCCGCCGGATGAATTTGCTTGACAAGGATCTTAAGCCCTCTTCAACAGTTTTTCATGGTGTGGTGCCCGGAAAGTCGGCCTATCCAGTGGGAAAGATTTCTTTGGAGGTAGCTTTTGGTGATGAATTCAACTATAGGGTGGAGTCTTTATGGTTTGAAGTGGTCAAAATCAAAAGCCCATATCACGCTCTATTTGGACGGCCGGCTTACGCCAAGTTCATGGCTAGACCTTGCTATGTTTACTTACAGCTCAAGATGCCCGGGTTAAATGGGACGATTACTGTGCATGGTGATCGGAAGACGGCTCTTGAGTGTGAGGAAGGTGATGCAGCATACGCCGAGTCAAGTTGCGCGGAGGCAGAGCTCAAATTTTATAAAGAAAATGTTGACCCGGCAGATATGAATCCACTGAAGAAGCCTAACACGAAATCTGAGCCGCCCCTCAAGTTTGTGGCGGAAGATACCAAGATGGTGGACTTTACACCGGGCGACTCATCACAGCAGTTCACTATTGGGGCCAATATGGATCCCAAATAGGAAAGCGCGCTCATCGAATTCATCCGTGAGAATCGGGACATCTTTGCATGGAAATCTTCTGACATGCCGGGTGTACCGAGAGAATTCGCTGAGCACCACCTTAATGTGGATCCTAAATTTAAGCCGGTCAAACAGTTCCTCCACCGGTTTAATGAGGAGAGGCGCAAGGCTATTGGGGAAGAGGTGGCCCGGCTCTTGGCAGCGGCATTCATCGTTGAAGTGTTTCACCCAGAGTGGCTTGCTAACCCGGTGTTAGTACTCAAGAAGAACGGCACGTGGCGTATGTGCGTGGATTACACGGATCTTAACAAGGCGTGTCCGATTGACCCATTTGCTCTCCCCCGCATTGATCAAATCATTGACGCAACAGCGGGTTGTGAGAGTCTGTGCTTCCTGGATGCTTATTCAGGGTATCATCAGATCAAGATGGCAGTTAAAGACCAAGAGAAGACGGCTTTCATTACGCCTTTTGGTGCTTTCTGCTATGTGTCTATGCCTTTTGGGCTCAAGAGTGCCCAGGCGACTTACCAGCGTTGTGTGCAGAACTGTCTTCATGGTCAAATCGGGCGCAATGTTCATGCTTATGTGGATGATATTGTGGTCAAGTCAAGGAAGAAGGAGACTCTACTTGACGACCTAAAGGAAACATTCGATAACTTACGGGTCTACAAGATGATGCTTAACCCGGCCAAGTGTGTCTTTGGAGTTCCTGCAGGCAAGCTCCTGGGTTTCTTGGTTTCAGAGCGAGGTATTGAGGCTAACCCGGACAAAATAAAGGCCATCACGTCGTTGTCTAAGCCGGCGAGCGTCAATGATGTACAGCGCTTGGCGGGTCGTATTGCCGCTTTAAGCCGCTTCATCAGCCGCCTTGGCGAGAAGGCTATTCCTCTTTATCAGATGATGAAGAAGACGGACGATTTTGTCTGGAGTAAGGCGGCGGATGAAGCGTTTGAGGCGCTCAAAAAGCAGCTGGTTGAGCCGCCGGTCTTGGCCGCTCCGGCTAAGAAGGAACCTTTGCTCCTCTACGTGGCGGCTAACAACAGGACAGTCAGCGCCGTGATTGTTGTGGAGCGTAAGGAGACAGGGAAAGAATACCCGGTTCAGAGGCCGGTTTACTACGTCAGTGAAGTCCTGATAGAATCCAAGCAAAGGTACCCACATTGGCAGAAACTGATATATGGGGTGTTCATGGCAAATCGTAAGTTGAAGCATTACTTCCTGGGACACCAGATCACCGTGGTCAGCTCTGCCCCATTGGGAGACATAATTCAAAACAGAGAAGCCACTGGTAGGATTGCTAAGTGGGCATTGGAGCTTGGGCCTCTTAATCTGAAATATGTGCCTCGCACGGCTGTCAAGTCTCAGGCCCTGGTGGACTTTATAAACGACTGGACAGAGTGTCAGTCGCCAGAGGAGAAGCCGGATAACACGTATTGGACAATTCATTTTGATGGATCCAGACAATTGGAAGGGTCAGGGGCTGGAGTTGTCTTAACTTCCCCTAGAGGTGACAAGTTCTATTATGTGCTAAGGTTGATGTTTCCTTGTACTAACAATGCAGCTGAGTATGAGGCTTTACTTCATGGCCTCCGTGTGGCTAAGGAGATGAACCTGAGCCGGGTTAGATGCCTCGGCGATTCAGACCTCGTGGCTCAGCAAGTTTCAGGCACGTGGGATTCCAAAGACCCACGGATGGCGGCTTATCGTCAGGCGGTGGACATCATTGCTGGTCACTTCAAGGGTTATCAGGTGGATCATATTGACCGTCGCAAGAACGAGGCGGCTGATGCATTGTCAAGGCTGGGCTCTCAGCGTAAGCCAGTGCCGCCTAACGTTTTCTTGGATGTGTTATATCACCCGTCTGTTAAGCTACCTTCAGAGGAGGATCTGGCTATACCTGACCCGGAGGGGCAGCTGGTGGCGGCTCTGCATGCTATCCCTGACTGGACGTTGCCTTACTTAGCGTACTTGACTCGCGGCGAGTTGCCCGAGGACGAGACCTTGGCGAGACAAATCATAAGGCGATCTAAGTCCATGACTATCGTCAATGGCGAGTTACATAAGCGCAGCGTCACCGGCGTTTTTCAGCGTTGTGTTTCTCCTGAAGAGGGTAAGGAGATCTTAAATGAAATTCACGCCGGCGATTGCGGTCATCATGCCGGCTCAAAATCTTTGGTGGCCAAGGCTTTCCAGCATGGATTCTTCTGGTTGACGGCTCATAAGGATGCAGAAGACCTGGTCACCAAGTGCGATGGATGTCAGAAGTTCGGGCGACGTGCTCACGTGCCGGCTCAGGAATTACGGATGATTCCAATTACCTGGCCGTTTGTGGTGTGGGGGCTTGATATGGTCGGGCCCTTCAAGAGATCTAAAGACAATAAGACCCACCTTTTGGTGGCGGTGGATAAGTTTACCAAGTGGGTTGAGGCTGAGCCGGTCAGCAAATGTGACGCGGCTACGGCGGTTCAGTTTGTCAAAAAATTGATCTACCGTTTTGGTTACCCTCATAGTATCATCACGGACAATGGCACAAACCTATCCAAGGGGGCTATGAAGGCATTTTGTGAAAGTGAGCACATCCGGCTTGACGTCTCTATTGTTGCCCATCCACAATCCAATGGTCAGGCAGAGCGTGCTAACCAGGAGATCTTGAGAGGCATCAAGCCCCGACTTATGGTTCCTCTACAGCGAACGCCGGGTTGTTGGGTAGAGGAGTTGCCATCAGTTCTCTGGAGCATCAGAACTACCCCCAACAGGTCAACAGGCTATACGCCTTTCTTTATGGTTTATGGTGCAGAAGCCGTGTTACCAAGTGATATACGTCATGACTCGCCACGGGTGGCGGCTTACGTTGAGATAGATAATGAGACAGCGCGTCAGGACGCGATAGATGCTTTGGATGAAGAGCGTGATCTGGCAGCAGCTCGATCGGCGATTTATCAACAAGACCTGCGTCGCTATCATAGCCGCAGAGTTAAGACCCGGGCGTTTCAGGAAGGCGACTTGGTGTTGCGTTTGATTCAAGATCATATGGATGCACACAAGCTATCTCCCCCATGGGAAGGGCCTTTTGTGGTCAGCAGAAATCTCAACAATGGGTCATATTATCTCATTGACGTACGAGACGAGACACATACTTCTGGGCAGGAGACCCACCGGCCGTGGAATATCGCTCATCTACGGCCTTACTATACTTAAGTCATCGACTCCCATCATTGTACATCCATCATTGTATATATCTTATATATATATATATATATATATATATATATATATATAATAAAGTTGGCATCCCTGCAAGCCGGGGCCTCTGCCTTTTATGCAATTCAGATTGTGCAAAGGTGGACACAACCACAAGGTCATTTGGGGGCTTCCAACCCGCCAGTGTTATGCTTACACACCCTCCTGATGGGCTCTTCAGTCACCGTAAGGCCGGGTTATATACCCAAAAAGTTGACTCCGTCAACAAGGTTACTTGGGGGCTTCCAAACCCACCGGGTTAAGCTTACACACCCTCTTGATCGGCTCTTCAGCCACCGCAAGTTCGAGTTAAACCTGTCTGTATGCTGCTACTGCTCCGCTAGGTGACCCGCCAAACTTTTGACAGTCACTCTCACTAGAGACCCTGTACTGGTCAAGGTTAAACCGGCAGCTCTTGTCACGTGAGGGCCAGCTTACGGAGAGCGAGGATAAACTCACCCATATGCTGCATACTCTCCGCTATGTGGCCCGTTCGTACTCTTAAACAGTTACTCTTCTAAAGACCCTGCACTGTTTAAGGTTCAAACGACGGATTTATGTCACGTGAGAAGTAGCTTATGGGCCCTGGGGGTACTCATGCCCTGCTGCGCCTCTTTATGGTTTGTTGTTGCTCTTACCAGTTAATCTCACCTCGAGACCCTGAGCCGCTCAAAGGAGTTGACGGTCAGTCTCACTAGAGACCTGGTATTGTTAAGAGTTCAAACAATGAGTTCATGCCATAATAGCCGGCATATGAGTTTTCGAAAAAGAAAGCAAAAGCAAGATCACAAAAGATTTAACATCTCTGGGTTGTATTTTTTTTTCAAGCCGCCCTCACAACAATACAGAACATACTCTGTCTTGTTTGTTTTCTGCAGGTCTTATCTCCTAAGATGAGCCGCTGTGAAGCATGATGAAAGATGTTGCGGGCAGAACACAAGACAGATAAAAGTGCATCAAGTGGCATGACTGAGGCAATCAAGTTTTTCTACGCCTATTACAAAGCTCTCCAGGGAGCCCAAAATACAACGGACTTAAAGTTTTTTACACACCTCCAGTCTCGGCGGCTCAGAAAGCCGGGTCATCTTTAATCAGGAGCAACGTGTTCAACTCGACGGCGGGTCATCCTGCGTCTGGTCTTTGACCTCTTCGATCTGAAGGTTGTCCACATCCCAGTTGCAGTTTGTTAAAGCTTCAAACTGGGCCTCGTCAAAGAGGGGAGACGGGTCAATTTTAGAAGCAAAGAGTGGCTTACGGCGTGCAGGAGTTAAATCCCTGGCTTCAAAAGTTGGGCAGCGCACTCGTTTGCTGTCCTCGCCATAAGCCGCCTGGTATGAGGTCAGATCAATTTCGTTAACAAGTGTTGATGCGAGTACTCGGGAGGCTTTCATACATTTGGCATAATCAGCTTCGGTAAAGTCTGAGCCGTCATCTTTTTTCGATGGAAAGCCATCCATCATCTCTTCTGCGGTCAGTTCAGGGGCAAAGGCCAGAGACTGGCTTAGCGCGACCATTGCTCCCTTTCTGGCGGCTGATCGTTTGAGTTCATCAATTTGCTTGGGCAGAGTGGACAAGACCTCTAGTACTCCCTTCATGAATTTGGGGACGCCTTTTTCAGTCAACATGGCTTTGATGGTGCAAAGGGTCCCGCAGTATAGCTGTTCTGTCAAGGTATATATTGCTTTTAACTTCAACAAGCTGTCAGAAGATAGTTGGCGGCTTCTTTGACCTGCAAGGAAAGTTAGGCGTTATAAGCCGCTCGCACAGTTTTCAACAAGGCAAGGAAATTTTCTAAGTTTTCAGTACTTACCAAAGATAGCAGAAGTCATCCTGGATATATGACGCTTGAGGGTTTGCAGTTCTTCTGACACAAGTTTGAGCCGCTTGTCAGCATCATCTGCACGCTTTGTCAGGGCGGCTTGTTTAGACTCAGCAGTCTCTTTGAAGGCAACAAAGTCAGCTTGAACCTTCTCAAGCTCTTCAACGGCAACCCGCCATTTTTCTTCCGCCTTAGACCGGGTGGCTTGTTGCGAAGCAATATTGTCCTTTAGGCCAGTCAGATCAGACTGGGCCGCATCCAAAGCTTCCTATATCGCACAAAAACAAAAAAGTTCAGGAGATTTAAGTCGCCAGGATGAGATATTAATCAACGAGTGGTGAAGCTGTTATGATACAAGTCTCAAGCAGATTGCAAGCAATCTACTTGACACTTGGGGGCTAATGTCTTTGTTTTCTCTCACAATCTACAAACAAGTTCCGGCTCATCTTCGTAAAGTTAAGCCGGCACTTGGGGGCTACACACGGCGCTTCTAAACAATGAAGTCTTCTCCGGCTCAGTTTTTAAGCCGGAGCTTGGGGGTTATGATTCGTGAGTTTTTAGCAGTGAAGCTCCGGCTCATCATTATTATAATGACCCGGACTTGGGGGCTACACTTGGATCTAGTTTTCAAGTAAGTACCGGCTTAATATCTATATTAACCCGATACTTGGGGGCTACAAGCTAAGCTATTTGGAGTATGACAAAGATTGGAAGACCCGGTCTATTATTTGCAATATTAAACCAGCTCTTGGGGGCTACATAAGAGTATAAGGAAAAAGCAAGAGAAGAGGAGTACCTCATATTTTTTCTTCATTAGTCCAACAAGCTTGGACTCCATATTACGGCTTGTCGAGAGGCGGTTCAGATAACCAGCATGTAATTCATCCGCAGTCAGTTTTTCTAACACAGGGAATTCAAAATCAAGTTTTTCTGGTGAGAATGTTTCAGCCTTGCTGGTGTGTTTTGTTAACACATGAGGATCAGGGAATTGATAGCCCGTCCCAGTGACAACAACTTCCGGATGAGCTATGTCTTCGGCGGCTGTTGAAGGGCTGGGCGGTTTACGATCAGCCTTTGGAGGACTCTCAGGAGTGGCCATGTTATCATCAGTCGGCTCAGAGGGATGAGGAGCGTCTTCAGGCGCATCTTTTCTAGCCTCAGTAGGCTCAACATAAGTTGCAGGGGAGTCCGGCTTAGCAGTCTCCGGCTCTTGGGCAGCAGGAGCGGTGGTAGACCTGCCTGTCTTCCTTCGTTTTGCTTGAGCCCTGGAAACAAAAAGATTGTAACATAGAGGACAAGGGTGGTAAAGGATATGGTGCAAATACCAGGGTACGCACTCCGGGTTGATCTTCAGAGGAGGCAGCTTGGATGCAGTGAAATCGCCAGATGAAGGAGGCGTCTCCTAAAAAAGTTAAGACGGTAACAAACAGAGTAAGGCTACAATGCAAGAGTGTTAAAAATTGGACTTGGTTAAAAGAGTACCTCAGCAGGCCGTTTCCGAGGAGCCAGAGAGTTTGGTAAGCCGGTCAAAAGCTCTTGAGAGCCGGTGCTCCGGGTCTGACGTCTGGAGTTGTGCTGTTGCTTTTTCAAAAGAAAGTTGGGGTCTAAATAAGCAAGAGGATGAGAAAATGGAACTTTCCGGATGACCCGCCGTGTTTTCTCTTGTGGAAAGTTTTCTGAGTCAGAGGAAATATAAGTTACCTCAGGGGCGTCCGCATGGCTTGTCTCCGTTTCCTCCTGTGAATAATTGTTGTCAATAAGTTGCATAAAGAGACGGCCAAGGGAGTCAAGTTCTACCTCCGAGTCGTCAAGCTCAGGCAGTTCCTGAGCAGAAGTGTTCTTCTTACGGCCGCGGGTTTTACCCGCCTTAGGTTTCCTCAAAGGAGGAGTATATTTATTCTTCCAGAAAGTAGAGTCGGCCTGTGCATAAGCCGCTAAAAAAGGTTAGAAGAAGCAAGGCAGAAGGTCAAGACAAAGAACGAGCAGTTTGCTAAAAAAAATGTTTCTTATAGCTGGAGCCGGGTTCTTGATGCAAAAAGGTTTCAGCCCAATTTTGTTACAAGTCTCTTGTTTTTCGCCAAGAAGTGATTTGACGGAAGAGTTGATGTCTTGTTCTGTCAGGGGGGTGGCGTTGAAACAGAGAGGGTCATTTGGTTCACCCATAAATTCGTACATGAGTCGGTCACGCCGGCTCAGTGGCAAGATTTTCCAGGTAACCCAGCAACGGGTTAAGTCGACGCCAGTCAAGCTGTTTGCCATTAAGGCCCTGATCTTCGCGAAGGCCGGAGCATATTTCGCTCGCTCTGCGGCGGACATCCGGTCTGGGAGTTCTCCGGAGGTGCAAAGCCGGGTAGGACGGTAACCCGGCAGCGGATTCTCTTCTTTGGGAGAGGTGTCCTTGCAATAAAACCAGGTCTTGTTCCAATCTTTGGGGTGACTTGGTAAGATGGCGGCCGGATAGGGCAAATCTCTCCGTCTCTGGATAGAAACGCCACCAAGCTCCAAACTTGGTCCAGCCGCCACTTCAGTTTGGCGGTTGACATAAAAGTAATCGCGGAAGAGGTCAACATACGGCTCTTCTTGCAGGCAAACTTCGCATAGGACTTGAAACTGACATATATTGGTGACAGAGTTTGGACCTATATCTTGAGGGTGAAGCTTGAAGGAGTGAAGAACATCCTGGAAAAATTTCGACCCGGGTGGGCTAAAACCACGGAGGAGGTGATCAGTGAATACGACAACCTCTCCTTCCTGAGGAGTAGGTCTTATTTCTGGCCCTGGAACCCGCCAATGTATAACATTCTGAGCCGGCAAGACACCCGTTTCTACGAAGTCAAGGAGAAGCTGCTCGGTGACTCCGGAGCCAAACCAATCGCAAGACGCGGGCGCTCTCGACATGGTGGCGGGTTAAACTGTGAGAAGGTGCAGAATATGGCGAGTTAGAAAAACGTCAAATAATTAAGGCAGCTATGGTCAGCATGATGATGAGGCGTTAAGTCGCCGACGTATTTTATCAGAGAGCCGGTAATGCAATGGCGGGTTAAGTGGACAAGGCGATACTAAAAATATTGTTAAGTATGGGCAAACAGGTTTCACATATTGCAACCATGGCTGTAAGATCTACAGGTGAAGATAAAATGAAATATATTCATGACCTAAAAATGTCAGTGGAAGAACAGGTGGTCAGTGCGCAGAGAAGAGTGAGGTACAGATCTATGGTAAGCGGATATTGACATCGAGCGGACGGGCGCGATGGATAAACAGCAATATGAGATTCAAGGGGATACTTGGCAGTCTACATTACGAAGAACGATCTGATGAACAGCGAAGAACACTAAAAGAAACCCGATGAACTCGGGGAGATCCTAATCGAGATGACTACAGATTCAACAAGGGTTGAGAATGGTACCTTGCGGATGCGGACGGGCTGGCGGAACTCTGGACCAAATCAGGTTGATGCAGCGGCTGGCGTTGGAGACGACGGTGAGGCCCGGTCGATGCGGCGGAGCTCTAGAGGCGCGAGTGTCTAAAGGAGGAAGAAGAAGACGGTGGTGGTAGAGAAAGGAAAGGGGGCCCCTCATGTCCCTATTTATGAGATGGGATGGCAACAGTGCGCGTGAAAATCGAAGAGGTGCAGTGATAATTGACCGGAGGGAACGCCTCGATTTTCAGGCCGAACGTTTTAATGAGAAGATCCGTTGCGAATGTCACGGAATCTTTTTGGCATATTCGACATGACGTCACGGCGGGTTATGAGTTTTCTTTTTCAGGTGATAAAAATGTGATACTCGCCGCCGAGTGAGTTTGAAGATTGACATGAACAAGTTCAAATCAATCGGGGGCCTAAAGTTGGGGATATAACCCCGTGATAAGACTCGCCCAGGAGGGGCCGGGTCATACCTGGCGGCTCATAGTCAAGACCCATAAGGTGGGCCGGAAGATGAAGGCCAGGCCGCATGGCGGCTTACCAGACGGGCCAAGACGAAGGCCCAGAGACAGAAGATAGTGTGAGACCCGGGCGGTTAAGCCGCCCGGAGACGGCTTGCCCAAGGTGGCAAGGCAGCTTAGAGGCAGGGTTGATTACGTTGTATGAGTCGGTTTGAGACTCGTGTAACCCAGGGCCTCGACCTCCTATATAAAGGTGAGACCCTGGGGCGGCTTAGACAAGAAACCAATCAATCGAGAACTAGGTCAAGCGAATCCGCTCCCTTGTAATCGATACGCCAATCAATACAACACAAGCAGGACGTAGGCTTTTACCTCTTCCGGAGGGGCTGAACCTGGGTAAACTCGTGTCCTTCATTTCGACCAACCCCTTTGAATCCACCGCCTCAGCGATGGCCTCGAACCTAAGTCTTTGGACATCTGCCGTGACAAAACCACGTCAAAAACTGAGGGGGCAACTCAAGAGCACATGATTTTTCCTGAGTTGTGGATGCATAGGTTGGCACATCGAACGAGTTCAACATGTTTCTTCCAGATAACCTATGTAGAAAGGTAGGATTGGCAGAGTCACAACTATGGAATGGAGGACTCATGAAGAGCACTCTTGGTGTGATCTTCAGTTCACGAGGAACTTCTGCCATAATAGTTCATGGTAATGGAAGAATGACATACCACATACCTCGAGGACTAGAGCAAGGTTGCTAATATCCTAAAGGAACGAGCAAATACTATCAACGGGAGTGAGCAGAATGATTCTTGGGTTCAAGAACCCAGAAATAGAATACCTGCTGACTAAGTAGCATCACAGCATGCTTTCGATAACGAGGGCCAGAATTATCACACCGGGAACAAAAGACACAACTACAATGTTGGGTGGTTCACTGAAATAACATGGTTTCCTAAACGCCTTTAACATTCACGTCGAGGTAGTAGAGTACCTCAACACAACAATTAGTGTGCTTTGTCTGGCCAAAAGACATTAACTCGGAATGAAAGGATTTGCAATTGCATCAGATTTTTATAAACCTTGGATAACTCGGACAGCATAACGGCTGTACGGGCATAAAATATGAGGCAACCTGCATGAAAACTGACAACATAACACTGAATTCTTATGGAGACATCGATCCAGGAAGACATCAACTATCCTATAAGTCTGTAGCATAGTAACTCGTCATCCTGATAGATAGATGGGAAGCCTAATTCTTAATCCCCGTAGAATAAAGAAGAGGGTGACTCAGAACAAGAAGGACATGAGGAAAGGAGTAAAAAGAGCCTTACGTTCCCTTCCACAATCAATTCCCTTATATAACTAAAGCAGTTCTAGACTCAACATCGACCGATTTAGCTTGGTAATCCTACAGGCAGTCAAGCTCTGATACCACAGCTGTCGGGACCCCGATCCTAAGCCATATGAATCAAGCCTGTGACATGTCACACCACTTTGCGGCCTCACGCATGGTAACCCACGGCTGCCACCTTACCTTGGCCGGGACCGTTTGCGCCTTTTGGCTCATGGATATGAACATGTCGCTAGCATTCACACGTCAAAGAACTCGGGTCGACATGACTAGTCATAGAACCCAAGTGGCACATCCGTATAGGGACAGGCATACGTAACTCAACAATGCAGGTGTCGGTCTCAGCGTGTGTAGACGAGTCATAGCAGGCTACATGGACTCCATTACACTGCGAGACATTTCCCTGGAGGGACAGACACAGCAGCAAAGAAGGATACACGTCGGTCAATCAATGTGTCCGGAGCAGTAGCAAGCTACCAAGGCTCAGTGGAAACACAAAGAGGCATTTCCCCGTAAAGAGTACTACTAGAGGCACACAACTAGGTGTCGAATCCCATACATACCGTTACACGTCACACGTACGCACGACATGTCCGATATGCATAGATACAACTATGGCATCACAACATAACCATACAACAACACAACATTTATTTAGAAGGCTCCAGAGAACCTCCATAGAATAATGGTACAAACAGGGGTCACATGACCCATCATTCAGAGCATACAACCAACAAGCGGAAGACATATGTCTGGGTACAGACATCTATTAAAAATGGCTGGAGGAGGATGAAAAGCTACAACGACCCTACCAGAGGAACCAGACCTCTGTCTGGGATTCCCAAGCTAATCCGGTCAACATCGAACTTCACGTCGTAAGAATCACTAATGAGACCGACGTCTCCTCTGCAAAAACATAAATTAAGCAACCGTGACTACAAAGGTACTCAGCAAGACTTACATCAGAACTATCTACATATGCATCAGTATCAATGAAGGGGGTTGTGGAGTTTATTGCAGCAAGCAAGCTTTGACTCTTGGCTAACCTGTACTACGACTACTAGTATTATCTTTGAGGTGGGACAACGCACACGAGTCCACATATTCACCAAATCAATACACCACTATGGATCCACTCCCGTCTCCCTACGAGAAGGCCATCCATAGCACTCACGCTTATCTTGCGCATTTTAGAGTATCCATTTCAAATTGTTTATGAACCACATAAGTTCTCCAAGTAGTCCATATCCGAGGACGCGGCTATTCGAACAGATTATTACACCCTGCAGGGGTATACTTTTTCACACACGCTTTCGCCACTTATCGCCATGTGCACGTAAAAAGGCACCTCGGCAACCTTCAAGCGGAAGCCCAGCGAGGGAGTCGGCCACGACCGTCAATCACACAAGACCCTAGTCCAGGTTTATCGCCTATTTGAGACTGAACCCGCACGGAAATCCGGCCGAAGTTTTCGCTACGGCCTCAAACGATGTGCGCAGGGTTCCCAAGCCCACCGTTCGGGTGCCACTTGGTACACCGTGCCACTGTGTATCTACCGCATCACAACCCACCCCGTCAGGGAGCGCTATGCACGGCTGCCAACACTTTTCCTACAAACGCCAGAAACTACTTGCAACTCCTGGACAGAGATCAAGGCGACTGATAAGCCGAGAGGGTCAATTAAGTATCCCAACGTGCGGTAGTATCTTGTCTTGGATAACATACACAGAACTTAGTTCTTAAGGACGGTCCCAATGAGACAATCCGCCATGTACTCCTACATGGCCTCTCATCGCTACCTTTACCAAATCGTGTTCACACACTTAGCTCTCACACAGTAGGACATGAACACTGCCATTCCGATTCATCGCCCAGATGGATCAGACCCGACACGATACGACTCTAAGCATAGCAGGCACAGTAAGTAAGCAAGCATGGATGAGTAGGCACATCAAGGCTCAAACAGTTGCTACTCATGCTAAGTGGTTTCAACTATTTACTGTGGCAAGGACAGGTCATGCAAAGGAATGGGTTCAACTACCAAGAACAGGTAACAGTTGAATCGTTGCTGTCCTAATGCAGTAAAAGAGAGCAGGAGCGAGAGAGTGGGTTCATATCAGTATGCTCAAGGAGGGGTTGCTTGCCTGGCACTTCTGAAGATAACAATGAGTCTTCATCGGTGACAACGATCTCAACGTCGAAATCATCGTCTACCGGGAAGGAACACCACCGACAAACAGGAAAGGAACACATTCAAGCAATGCACCAAACATGATGTATGATATGGCATGTTAAAGCATTGAGTTGACCTAGTGCACTAGGTGGTCATATTAAGTGAAGTGGAATTCAAATATATGCTAAATTCCAACTTCAACACTATTTATTAAATTATCCTAATCATGAAATGTCCTATTTGGTGATGTTAACTTGATCAAACATGTATGAACATGGCATAAACAGATTCATTGGATTTTTCTGATCATTTTTCATATATAAATTATTTTCATCTGAGTTACAGATTAATTTCTATGATTTTTAGAAGTTTTAAACATTTTATGAAATAAATAAATCAATTAAGATTTATTTTAATTCCAGAAATGAATTACTACGTCAGCATTGTGTCACAGTGACGTCAACTGGTCAACAGGGCCGGTCCAGGTCAAACCTAACCTGTGGGACCCGCCTGTCAGGGACACAGTGGCTGACCCGGTTTAGTTAACTTAACCAAAGATTAATTAGGGAGCCTGGGCGCCAGTGTCATTGACTTAGTGGGGTTAATTAGCTGCGTCATTATCCTTAATGGTGTTGCCACGTCATCTAACCGGTGTTTAACCGCCGCGGCGACCTCAACCGACGGCGGAGGCACACCGGAATCGCAGCACCGGCGACGGTTTTGCGCGCGGAGGCGCTCTACGGAGAGCTGGGAGTGAGCCGCGTCCATCCGTGCAACTGGCTTCCCCGGGGGTGGTCGGAGCGAACGGCGGCGACGACCAGCGCGGCTGCCGGAGCTCAGGGTTAACGGTGACGGCGATGTGGTGCACCGTGGGTTGCGCGGGTGGGTGCGTTGGCTCCCTGGGAGCATGGGGAACGCGGCGGCGCGCTCAAAAGCAAGCGGACACAGCTGTGGCTGCGTCAGCGACATGGCCGTGCGGCGCCGGGATTTGGCAGTGGCGGGAGTCGTAGCTAGAGGTCGACCGGGGCAACGGGGTTAGGGGAGGAGCAAGGGGAGCTCACATAGAGGGGGAGCAGACGGTCAGAGAGCTCGGGAAGGTCCTGCACGTGGCGAATCGTCGACGAGGAGCTCCGGTGACCGACGATGAAGATGACGTAGATGGCGGTGCTGTGGTGCTCTAGGGCTTGCAAGCTTCGAGGAGAGGACGAAGACAACCACGGCGGAGCGATCGGACATGGCTGCGGAGCTCCTAATGGGCGGTGGCCGCGGCAACAGCAAGCGGCGGCGACGGCGGCCTTCGGGCGATGGGGGAGAGAGCAAGGAGAGGGAGCAGAGGGGGGGGGGAAGGTCCAGAGGGCTCTGGACGACCTCGTGGCGACGCTAGGAGGCCGGTCCGTGCCACGGCGAAGCAGGAGGTGGCGGGCGCGTGCTTGCGCACGTCGGCCACATGCCCTCGTGCCTTCTGGCACGAGGTGGAAGACGACTGGTGTCTTGGGCCAGATGGGCTGCACAGTGCCAGGTTAGTCAGGTGAGCTCCTTCCATTTCCTATTTATTTTCTGATTTCTATTTATTTGCTCTGTGTTTAAAATGTTTGGGCAAAAACCCTAAAGGCAAAAACCCTGGAATTTATTCTGGGGTGCAAGTATATTATTACCAAGCCCCATAATAATTTTCAGCATATTTGAAGAAACTAAAATATTCGTAGTCTTTTATTTGCCATTTACAACATCTTTGCTGGATTATTTAAAATGCCAAATTTGTTGTGAAAATAAAATGCACCCCTGATATGTTGTTGCCAACATTTATCAGAAATAGTGAACATTTTTGAAGGGCATTTTGGATTCATTGGAAAATCACACTAGTTGAATTGTTTGGTTAGGTGAGGTGCTAGGGTTTTTGTTAATCCCCATTTCATGTTGATGAAATTTAAACATGATGCCATGATGGTTAATGCAATGACAAGCAATGGCTAGCTAGGGCTGTGACAGATCACCACCTCCCCGTCGTGCGGATGGCCGTGGTCGTCAAGACGGCACGCAATCCGGAGCAAGCCACGACCCCTCGTCTGCACCCGTTACTAGCGTGGCTACTGGGCGCACGCCTCGTCCAGAAGAAGACGGAGCGCCGAGCGGAGCCACGAACCCGTGAGCTCGGCCTCCCCCACGTCGGACCGCCCCGACGAGCGGCACACGGAGTCAAGAGCACGGTGACTCCCCTCTTGGTTCCACCAGGAGCTAGGCGACGTCGCGGTCCGCCTCTTTCACCGTGCCGGACACAGCGTCGGAAGCAATGGCACGAGCCCAGCTCTTGCTTAACTTCCCGTCGATGGCTGACAAGATGGATGAGTCGAGAGCTACCATCCAGAGTCTGATATCTTTCGTCGAAGCCAATAAATCTCAGCGCGCGGAGCCATCACAGCATGCGCGTACGGCCACGGCGGCTCGGGCCGGCAATTGTGTCGAGGGGGGTACACCAACGGTGTAGTCCCCTCCACGACAGCAAACCCAAGAGCAACCACGGCGAGCTTCACGTGCTCACGAGTTCGATGAAGCATCTATGGCCTCGTCCGGCCCACTCGATCGCCGGGACCAGCGACGTGTCCTGGAAGATCGGCGGAAGGAAGACGCGCGCATCACCATCGAGCGGCGACGAGAAGCGCACCGTCAGTCTGACAGGCGCTATGGCCCAGACGCTGGCAACCACGCGCCTAGTGCTGGCGGGTACCTGCCTTATGAGGTGGGATGCCCTGCCTTCACTCGCGAGCTGCGACAGGTCCGCTGGCCGTCGGCCCGAGCCTTCAAACCATAGCTGACGGAGAAGTACGATGGGAAGCTAAACCCGGCGGAGTTCCTGGGCATCTATACGATAGATGTTTAGGCTGCCGGGGGAAGATATGAGAAAGTGCTCGCCAACTACTTCCCGTTGGCACTTAAGCCAAACGTGAGGTCGTGGCTTATGCACCTACCGGAAAACTCCATCTCATCCTGGGCTGATCTGTGCAACAAGTTTGTCGGTGCCTTCACAGGCGGCCATCAGGAGCCAGGACAGCCCAGTGATTTACAAGTCCTGCCACAAATGGAAGGAGAAACCTTGCGGAAGTACATTCAGAGATTCAGTCGAGTGCCCCGCGACATCCCAGAAATACACCCCGCAGCCGTGATTGCCGCGTTCCATTCGAACGTGCGCAACAGGAGTATGCGGGCCAAGATGAATGTCAAACTCCCCAAGACTGTCAACGAGTTGTACACCATGGCGGACAAATGTGCCCATGCTGAAGAAGGGAGGCGGCTCCCTGGGGAGGAGGCTAGCGGCGGAGTCGACTCAGACGACGCCCCCGGCTCGAAGGGGAGGAACTGAAAGCGCAAAAATAAACGCAAGGGAAAGACGGTATTGGCTGTGAAGGGATCTAGTAATCTCACTGCCGGCAAGAAGGCTAAGGCCGAGACCTCCGGCAAGGAAGCTGCCGCGTGCGCTGATTGCCGGGAGGCCGCATCAGCGGAGAAAACTGGGAAGTCCGACGGGCCATACTGCAAGATCCACCGCACCAAGGGTCATGACCTCCAAGCGTATCGCCAGGTTGAACAGCTTGTTGAAAGGCAGAAGGCGGAGTACGAGAAGTGTGATAAGGAGAAGAGCCAAGACGCTGCTACCGGGAAGGGCCATGGTGGCAGAGGAGGCCGTCGTGGGAAGACCCCGCAGCAGAAAAAGAGGCCAGCCAGAGGCCGTGAGAAGAAAGAAACAGAGGATATGAGCAAGGATGAGGATGATGAGGAGGATTCCAGTGACCGGGAGTTCTAGAGGGCAACCGAAGCCATGTGTGTTGACGGGGGTGTATCTTTGCACTCCTCTTACCGGTAGCTCAAGCAGTAGGCGCGTGAGGTCAACGCTGTGGAACCTGCCGCAGAGTCCAAAAAGCCACTCAGATGGTCCCGCGCGCCTATCATCTTTGATGAAGAGGATCACCCTGATCGCACCACCGCGGTCAGGTGTTTGCCGTTGTTGGTCTCTCCAACGATCCGCAACCTCAAAGTCACCAAGATGCTAGTTGACGGCGGGGCAGGTTTGAACTTGATCTCCCCAAAGGTGATTGAGAGGCTGCAAATTCCTGACGAGGAGCTCAAGACCACGGGAACTTTCCAAGGAGTTAACCCTGGCAGGAGCCGACCCAAGGGGAAGATCACTTTGCCTGTGACGTTTGGCGGGTGATGTCTACTACACAACCTTCTTCTTGTAGACTCGTGTTGGGCCTCCAAGCGCAGAGTTTTGTAGGACAGTAGCAAATTTCCCTCAAGTGGATGACCTAAGGTTTATCAATCCATGGGAGGCGTAGGATGAAGATGGTCTCTCTCAAGCAACCCTGCAATCAAATAACAAAGAGTCTCTTGTGTCCCCAAAACACCCAATACAATAGTAAATTGTATAGGTGCACTAGTTCGGTGAAGAGATGGTGATACAAGTGTAATATGGATGGTAGATATAGGTTTTTGTAATCTGAAAATATAAAAACAGCAAGGTAACTAATGATAAAAGTGAGCACAAACGGTATTGCAATGCTTAGAAACAAGGCCTAGGGTTCATACTTTCACTAGTGCAAGTTCTCTCAACAATACTAACATAGTTGAATCATATGTAAATCCCTCACGTGCGACAAAGAGTTCACTCCAAAGTCACAAATAGCGGAGAACAAACTAAGAAATTATTGTAGGGTACGAAACCACCTCAAAGTTATCTTTTCCGATCAATCTTATGAGCTATCCCTATAAGTGTCACGAACAGCCCTAGAGTTCATACTAAAATAACACCTTAAGATACACATCAACCAAAACCCTAATGTCACCTAGATACTCCAATGTCACCACAAGTACCCATGGGCTTGATTATACGATATGCATCACACAATTTCAGACTTATCATGTTCAATCCAACACAAAGAACTTCAAAGAGTGCCCCAAAGTTTCTACCGGAGAGTCAAGACGAAAACATGTGCCAACCCCTATGTATAGATTCCCAAGGTCACGGAACCCGCAAGTTGATCACCAAAACATACATCAAGTGGATCAATAGAACATCCCATTGTCACCACAGATATCCCATCGCAAGACATACATCAAGTGTTCTCAAATCCTTAAAGACTCAATCCGATAAGAAAACTTCAAAGGGAAAACTCAATTCATCACAAGAAGATAGAGAGGGGAAAACTCCATATGATTCATCTATATTAATAAAGCTCGCGGTACATCAAGATCGTGTCATCTCAAGAACACGAGAGAGAGAGATCAAACACATAGCTACTGGTACATACCCTCAGCCCCGAGGGTGAACTACTCCCTCCTCGTCATGGAGACCGCTGGGATGATGAAGATGGCCTCCGGTGATGGTTTCCCCCTCCGGCAGGGTGCCAGAACGGGCTCCCGATTGGTTTTTCGTGGCTCTGGAGGCTTGCGGCGGCGGAACTCCCGATCTAGGTTTGTTTCTGGGGGTTTCTCTATTTATAAGAATTTTTGGCATCGGAAACAAGTCCAAGGGGGCCACGAGGTGACGACAAGCCAGGGGGGCGCGCCCTAGGGGGGGCGGGCAGGCTTGTGGTGGCCTCGTGGCTCTTCTGGCCCAACTCCAATGCTCCGTGGGCTTCTTCTGGTCCATAAAAAATCACCGTAGATTTTTATTCCGTTTGGACTCCGTTTGATATTCCTTCTCTGTAAAACTCAAAAACACGGAAAAAACAGAAACTGGCACTGGGCTCTAAGTTAATAGGTTAGTCCCAAAAATAATATAAAGTTGTAGTAAAATGATTGTAAAACATCCAAGAATGATAATATAACAGCATGGAACAAGCAAAAATTATAGATACGTTGGAGACGTATCAGCATCCCCAAGCTTAATTCCTACTCGTCCTCGAGTAGGTAAATGATAAAAACAGAATTTTTGATGTGGAATGCTGCCTAACATGTTCATCATATTCTTTTCTTCTTTGTATAGCATGGACATTTGGACTTGTAAGTGATTCAAAGCAATAGTCTAGTTTTAACATAATGACTTCAATACTCAAGCATGTCAACAAGCAACCATGTCTTTCAAAATATCAACACTAAAGAAAGTTATCCCTAGCCCATCATGCTCAATCATTGATCCATTCATGAAACACACTCAAATATTAGCTATGCCCAATGCTCAAGTACGATCATAGTGCCCCCTAGTTGGTGCTTATAAGAGAAGATGGGGACTCAAAGCTAAAATAAAAATTGCATAAACTAAACAGATAGGCCCTTCGTAGAGGGAAGTAGGGATTTGTAGGGGTGCCAGAGCTCAAAGTTTTAAATTGAGAGAGAAAAAATATTTTGGGTGGCATGTTTTCCTGTCAACGAAAACGACAAAGTAGCTCACAATACTTTCCATGCTAGATGTATCATAGGCGGTTCCCAAACAGAAAAGAAAGTTTTTACTCCCCCTCCACCAATCAATCACACTCCACAGCGAGCCGAATCCACGGGTACCGTCCATACAAACAACAATTCTTGGGGGAGTTTTGTTTCATTATATTTTGTTTTGATTTTTGAGCATGGAACTGGGCATCCCGAATACCAGCCACTTTCTCGTGAATGATAGTGAATCAACACATATCGTGAGAATAATCCACCTAGCATGGAAAAATATTGGACACTCCCCACCATTTCATGAGCGGTACGGGCACACAAAAGAGAAATTTATTTTGAAAATTTAGAGATGGCACATACAAATTTGCTTGGAACGACATGGAAATACCGCATATAGGTAGGTATGGTGGACTCATAAGGCAAAACTTGGTTTAAGGATTTTGGATGCACAAGTAGTATTTCTACTTAGTACAAATGGAGGCTAGCAAATAGATTGGGAAGCAACCGAACCAGGAAACAAAAATTCACATAAGTGAGCATTGAATCATAACTAACACCGAATAATGCACCACAAGTAGCATGTAACTTCATTGCATAACTATTGACTTTCGTGCATGCATAGGGAATCAGAAACCTTAACGCCAATATTCCTACTAAAGCATAATTTCTCACTAACATGACTCACATATTACTATCATCATGTTTCAAAACTATTACAAAGAATCAAGTTTAATTTGTCCCATGATCTTCATGAAAGTTTTTATTATATCCTCCTTGGATATCTATCACTTTGGGACTAGTTTCATATATTGCCATTGCTTTTTCAACAAGCTCAAACAAATTTAAATGAAGCACATGAGCATAAAGATTTCATCCCTCAAAAAGGTATAAGTGAAGCATGAGAGGAAATGACAAGCTACTCACAAAAGATATAAGTGAAGGTCAATGAGTAGTCAAACAATTAAGTAGCTATGTGAGGACTTTCTCTCTCTCTCTCAATAAAGATTTTCAGATCTGAGTATTTTATTTAAACAGCAAACAAAAGAAAAATAGCACTCCAAGAATAGGACGCATCATGTGAACGAATAAAAATTTAGGCTCAACATAGGCTAACCGATAATTGTTGATGAAGAGAGGTGGGATGCGTAGCATCCCCAAGCTTAGATGCTTGAGACTTCTTGAAATATTTACTTGGGGTGCCTTGGTCATCCCCAAGCTTGAGCTTTTTTATCTCGTTCAATCCTCTCATATCCCGATTTCACCTATTCTCAAAAACTTCATCCACACAAAACTCGAAAAGAACTCGTGAGATAGGTTAGTACACATAAGAATAAATCAACACTTCATGTACTGCCAAGACAAGTTGCATAATAATTTTCAAACATTAGGTACTGTATGCTATCATTTCCACAATTTATATCTACCAATATAGGCTATGGAAACTATAGGATAAGTAGATAACGAAACTATGACAGCAATCTGTCCAAACAGAACAGTCTGTAGCAATTTATGGAAACAGTGTACTTTTGTAACTCAAAAAATTATGAAAATTTAGGAAATGCTAAATAATTTATATGACAATACTGTGTAAAAATTTCAGAAACTTTCCACCTTCCAGTAAAATATGAAAATTCAAACACTACAGCCAAAGTTTCTGTTTTTACACAACACACATCAAACATGCAATGCAAGCATCCTAAAGCAATTCTTGGAACTTTTTATTGAAAAAAAAGATTATAAATAACACCTAACAAAGAACAA
Organism: Elymus sibiricus; assembly: GCA_039707655.1. NCBI lineage: Eukaryota > Viridiplantae > Streptophyta > Magnoliopsida > Poales > Poaceae > Elymus > Elymus sibiricus. Next base: position 440,988,193 of record CM077667.1, on the reverse strand, counting down.
GAAAATAAAATGATGCTCCAAGCAAAACTCATATTATGTGACGAATAAAAATATAGCTCTAAGTAAGATATACCGATAGTGTTTAAGACGAAAGAGGGGATGCCTTCCGGGGCATCCCCAAGCTTAGGCGCTTGATTCTTCCTTGGATATTACCTTGGGCATGCCTTGGTCATCCCCAAGCTTAGGTTCTTGTCACTCCTTATTCTCCTCATATCGGTGTCTCACCCAAAACTTGAAAACTTCAATCACACAAAACTTAACGGAACTTCGTGAGATGGGTTAGTGTAATAAAGATAGATCATTCACTTAGGTACTGTCAAGACAAGATTCATAATTGTTCCCACGTGATACCTACTGTATTATATCATTACCATAATTTATATCACTCAATATAAGCTATGGGAACACTAAAACAAGCAAACTATGCATGCAAAACAGAATCTGTCAAAAACAGAACAGTCTGTGAAGATCTGTAGCGTAACCATACTTCCCTGTCTCTAAAAATTCTGAAAAATTAGGAAAATCTAGGAAATTTGTATATAAAGACTGTTAAAAAATTTCAGATCAAAATCACGTTCCAGTGAATTTACAAAATTCCTGGACTGAGAGCAAAAGTTTCTGTTTTTGCACAGAATCAAGTCAACTATCATCCACACTATCCCAAAGGCTTTACTTGGCACTTTATTGAAATAAAAGGCATAAAACATGATTACTACAGTAGCTTAATCATGTTAACACATAAAAACAGAAAGTAAAAGTGTTGGTTTGCCTCCCAACAAGCGCTTTTCTTTAATGCCTTTTCGCTAGGCATGATGATTTCAATGATGCTCACATAGGAATAATAATTGAAACATGCAAAAGAGCATCATGAATCTCATGACAAGCACATTTAAGTCTAACCCACTTCCTATGCATAGGGATTTTTTGAGCAAACAATTTATGGGAGCAAGAATCAACTAGCATAGGAAGGCAAAACAAGCATAACTTCAAAACTTTGAGCACATAGAGAGGAAACTTGATATTATTGCAATTCCTACAAGCATATGTTCCTCCCTCATAATAATTTTCAGTAGCATCATGAAGGAATTTCAAAACATAACTATCACATAAAGCATTATCTTCATGATCCACAAGCATAGAAATTTTTTCACTCTCCACATAAGCAATTTTATTCTCATCAATAGTAGTGGGGGCAAACTCAACAAAATAACTATCATGAGCCACTTGATTGACATAACCATATTGAATATTCAAATCATGATAACAAGTATCATGGTTGTCATTACTCTCTATAGCATACATGTCATCACAATAATCATCATATATAGGAGGCATGCTATCATCATAATAGTTTTGCTCATCAAAACTTGGGGGACAAAAAATATCATCTTCATCAAACATAGCATCCCCAAGCTTGTGGCTTTGCATATCATTAGCATCATGGATATTCAGAGAATTCATACTAACAACATTGCAATCATGCTCATCACTCAAGGATTTAGTGCCAAACATTTTAATAACTTCTTCTTCTAACACTTGAGCACAATTTTCCTTTCCATCATTTTCACGAAAGACATTAAAAAGATGAAGCATATGAGGCAACCTCAATTCCATTTTTTTTGTAGTTTTCTTTTATAAAACCAAACTAGTGATAAGACAAGAAACTAAAAGATTCAATTGCAAGATCTAAAGATATACCTTCAAGCACTCACCTCCCCGGCAACGGCGCCAGAAAAGAGCTTGATGTCTACTACACAACCTTCTTCTTGTAGACTCGTGTTGGGCCTCCAAGCGCAGAGTTTTGTAGGACAGTAGCAAATTTCCCTCAAGTGGATGACCTAAGGTTTATCAATCAGTGGGAGGCGTAGGATGAAGATGGTCTCTCTCAAGCAACCCTGCAATCAAATAACAAAGAGTCTCTTTTGTCCCCAACACACCCAATACAATGGTAAATTGTATAGGTGCACTAGTTCGGCGAAGAGATGGTGATACAAGTGTAATATATAGGTTTTGTAATCTGAAAATATAAAAACAGCAAGGTAACTAATGATAAAAGTGAGCACAAACGGTATTGCAATGCTTAGAAACAAGGCCTAGGGTTCATACTTTCACTAGTGCAAGTTCTCTCAACAATACTAACATAGTTGAATCATATGTAAATCCCTCACGTGCGACAAAGAGTTCACTCCAAAGTCACAAATAGCGGAGAACAAACGAAGAAATTATTTTAGGGTACGAAACCACCTCAAAGTTATCTTTTCCGATCAATCTTATGAGCTATCCCTATAAGTGTCACGAACAGCCCTAGAGTTCGTACTAAAATAACACCTTAAGATACACATCAACCAAAATCCTAATGTCACCTAGATACTCCAATGTCACCACAAGTACCCATGGGCTTGATTATACGATATGCATCACACAATTTCAGACTCATCATGTTCAATCCAACACAAAGAACTTCAAAGAGTGCCCCAAAGTTTCTACCGGAGAGTCAAGACGAAAACATGTGCCAACCCCTATGCATAGATTCCCAAGGTCACGGAACCCGCAAGTTGATCACCAAAACATACATCAAGTGGATCAATAGAACATCCCATTGTCACCATAGATATCCCATCGCAAGACATACATCAAGTGTTCTCAAATCCTTAAAGACTCAATCCGATAAGAAAACTTCAAAGGGAAAACTCAATTCATCACAAGAAGATAGAGAGGGGAAAACTCCATATGATTCATCTATATTAATAAAGCTCGCGGTACATCAAGATCGTGTCATCTCAAGAACACGAGAGAGAGAGAGAGATCAAACACATAGCTACTGGTACATACCCTCAGCCCCGAGGGTGAACTACTCCCTCCTCGTCATGGAGACCGCCGGGATGATGAAGATGGCCTCCGTTGATGGTTTCCCCCTCCGGCAGGGTGCCGGAACGGGCTCCCGATTGGTTTTTCGTGGCTCTGGAGGCTTGCGACGGCGGAACTCCCGATCTATGTTTTTTTCTAGGGGTTTCTCTATTTATAAGAATTTTGGCGTCGGAAACAAGTCCAGGGGGGCCACGAGGTGACGACAAGCCAGGGGGGCGCGCCCTAGCTGGGGGCGCCCCCAGGCTTGTGGTGGCCTCGTGGCTCTTCTGGCCCAACTCCAACGCTCCCTGGGCTTCTTCTGGTCCATAAAAAATCACCGTAGATTTTTATTCCGTTTGGACTCCGTTTGATATTCCTTTTCTGTAAAACTCAAAAACATGGAAAAAACAGAAACTGGCACTGGGCTCTAAGTTAATAGGTTAGTCCCAAAAATAATATAAAGTTGTAGTAAAATGATTGTAAAACATCCAAGAATGATAATATAACAGCATGGAACAAGCAAAAATTATAGATACGTTGGAGACGTATCAGCGGGGAATTAAACTACCAGACCGAAAAAGTGGTGTTCGATGTGGTTGAACTTCCCCTGCCTTACAACGGAATTGTTGGTCGCCCAGCCCTGGCGAAATTCATGGCAGCATCCCACTATGCTTATAACACCTTGAAGATGCCAGGACCCATTGGAATCATCTCTGTCCCTTCCGACAAGAAAGACGCAGTCATATGCGTGGATAAGATGTATCGAGACGCGGTAGCAGCTGAAGCAGCGGAAGCGCTGGCTCCCGCCAAGGAATCAAGGAAAGAAAGGAAGTCTAGCAGAGACACCGGCAAGGACTCCGGGAAGCGCACCTCTTTGGAGTGCGTCGCGCCTGTCGAGGATCTATCGGAGAGCTTCACCAGCAAGAAAGCCAAGATCACCTATCCTGAGACGAAGAAGGTCCCGGCAGGGCAGGATGGCGCTGGTGGCACGTTCACCATCAGCGCCACCCTTACTGACAAATAGGAAAGCGCGCTCGTTGCCTTCCTGCGGGCGAATGTCGATGTGTTTGCCTGGCAACCATCTGGCATCCCCGGTGTTCCCAGGGAGGTAATCAAGCACCACCTTGTTGTTTGCCCCCTCGCCAGGCCCGTCAAGCAACAGGTTAGGAAGCAAGCCTGGGAGCGGCTGTAGTTCATCGCCGAAGAGATCAAGAAACTTGAAGTAGCTTGTTTGGTCAGAGGAGTGTTGCACCCAACTTGGTTAGCCAAACCGGAGGTGGTGTGCTACTTCTTGAGCTTGCGTTGGTTTTCCCTTGAAGAGGAAAGGGTGATGCAGCAAAGTAGATAAGTATTTCCCTCAGTTGTTGAGAACCAAGGTATCAATCCAGTAGGAGGAACAAGCAAGGCCCCAATATTTGCACCTACACAAACAATCAAACACTTGCGCCCAACGCTATAAAGGGGTTGTCAATCCCTTCACGGTTACTTGCAAGGATGAGATCTGATAGAGATAGATATAAAAGATTGCTGAAACGAAAAGTAAAACAAAAGTAAATAAATTGCAGCAAGATATTTTTGGTATTTTTGGTTTATATATCTGAAAATATAATATGGAAAATAGACCCGGGGGCCATAGGTTTCACTAGAGGCTTCTCTCATGAAGGAAAATAATACGGTGGGTGAACAAATTACTGTCGAGCAATTGATCGAAAAGCGAATAATTATGACGAAACAATTCTGCATCTACTACTATTACTCCACACATCGACCGACTCCTGCCTGCATCTAGAGTATTAAGTTCATGAAGAACAGAGTAACGCATTAGGTAAGATGACATGATGTAGAGGGATAAACTCAAGCAATATGATGAAAACCCCATATTTTTATCCTTGATGGCAACAATACAAATACGTGCCTCGCTACCCCTACTATGTCACTGGGTGAGGACACCGCAAGATTGAACCCAAAACTAAGCACTTCTCCCATTGCAAGAATTACCAATCTAGTTGGCCAAACCAAACCAATAACTCGAAGAGACTTGCAAAGATATGAAATCATGCATATAAGAATTCAGAGAAGACTCAAATAATATTCATAGATAAGCTGATCATAAACCCACAATTCATCGGATCTCGACAAACACACCGCAAAAGAGTATTACATCGGATAGATCTCCATGAAGATCATGAAGAACATGGTATTGAAGAACAAAGAGAGAGAAGAAGCCATCTAGCTACTAGCTATGGACCCGAAGGTCTGTGGTGAACTACTCACGCATCATCGGAGGGGCAATGGAGTTGATGTAGATGCCCTCCGTGATCGATCCCCCCTCCGGCAGATTACCAGAAAAGGCTCCAAGATTGGATCTCACGGGAACAGAGGCTTCCGGCGGCGGAAAAGTATTTTTTGTGGCTCTTTTTAGTATCCAGGGAATATTTGGGAATTTATAGGCCGAAGAATAGGGTTAGGAGGGCTGCCTTGGGGCCACAAGCCAGGGGGGTGCGCCCCCCCTAGGGCGCGCCCTGGTGGCTTGTGACGCCACGGCAGGTCTCCTGCCTTCATCTCCAAGTTTGCTGGGTTGCTTCTGGTCCAAGAAAAATCATTCTGAAGATTTTATTCCGTTTGGACTCCGTTTAATATTCCTTATCTGCAATACTCAAACACAAGGAAAAAAACAGAAACTGGCCCTAGGCTCTAGATTAATAGGTTAGTCTCAAAAATAATATAAAATAGCATATTAATGCATGTAAAACATCCAAAACAGATAATATAATAGCATGGAACAATCAAAAATTATAGATACGTTGGAGACATATCAAGCATCCCCAAGCTTAATTCCTGCTCGTCATCGAGTAGGTAAATGATAAAAACAAAAATTTTGATGTGGAATGCTACCTAACATATTTATCCATGTAATATTCTTTATTGTGGCATGAATATTCAGATCCATAATATTCAAAACAAAAGTCTAATATTGACAGAAAAACAGTAATACTTCAAGCGTACTAACAAGGAAATTGCGTCCTTTCGAAATAACATGGCCTTAGAAAGTTATCCCTACAAAATCATATGGTCTGGCTATGCTCCATCTTCCCCACACAAAGTATCTAAATCATGCACAACCCCGATGACAAGTCAAGCAATTGTTTCACACCTTTTATGTTCTCAAACCTTTTCAACTCTCACGCAATACATGAGCGTGAGCCATGGATATAGCACTATATGTGGAATAGAATATGGTGGAGGTTGTGAGGAAAAAGGAGAAGATAGTCTCACATCAACTAGGCGTATCAACGGGCTATGGAGATGCCCATCAATAGATATCAATGTGAGTGAGTAGGGATTGCCATGCAACGAATGCACTAGAGCTATAAGTGTATGAAATCTCAAAAAGAAAACTAAGTGGTTGTGCATAAGATGAAAAATTCCACTAGTTATATGAAGGTGACAAAATAGGAGACTCTCTATCATGAAGATCATGGTGCTACTTTGAAGCACAAGTGTGGAAAAAGATAGTAGCATTGTCCCTTCTCTCTTTCTCTCATTTTTTTAATATTTTTTGGTGGGCATCTTTGGCCTCTTTTTTTTATTTGGGCTTCGCTGGCCTCTTTTATTTTTTGTAAACTCCGGAGACTCATCCCAACTTGTGAGGGAGTCATAGCTTCCATCATCCTTTTCTCTCATGGGACAATGCTCTAATAATGAAAATCATCACACTTTTATTTACTTACAACTCAAAAATTACAACTCGATACCTAGAAAAAAATATGACCCTATATGCAATATGAAAGTGATGGTGCGTGTCATGAAAAACGGAACGGTGGAAGTTGCATGGCAATATATCTCGGAATGGCTATGGAAATGCCATAATAGGTAGGTATGGTGGCTGTTTTGAGGAAAGTATATGGTGGCTGTTTTGAGGAAGGTGGGTTTAATGCACCGGCGAAAGTTGCGCGGTACTAGAGAGGCTAGCAAAGGTGGAAGGGTGAGAGTGCGTATAATCCATGGACTCAACATTAGTCATAAAGAACTCACATACTTATTGCAAAAGTCTATTAGTTATCGAAGCAAAGTATTAGATGCATGCTCCTATGGGAGAGGTTGGTAGGAGTTAACCATCGCGCGCTCCCGACCCTCACACAAAGGTTGACAATCATTAAACAAATCATGCTCCGACTTCGTTACATAACGGTTCACCATACGTGCATGCTACGGGAATCACAAACTTTAACACAAGTATTTCTTCCAATTCACAATTACTCACTAGCATGACTCTCATATTACCATCTTTATATCTCAAAACTATATGCAAGGAATCAAACTTCTCATAGTATTCAATGCACTTAATATGAAAGTTTTTATTATATCCCTCTTGGATGCCCATTATATTAGGCTTAAATTCATAACCTAAACCAATTACCATGCTGTTTAAAGACTCTCAAAATAATATAAGTGAGGTACAAGAGTTCAATAATTTCTATAAAATAAAACACCATCGTGCTCTAAAAAGATATAAGTGAAGTACTAGAGCAACATTGCCTAGCTCAAAAGATATAAGTGAAGCACATAGAGTATTCTAATAAATTCACGATTCAGCGTGTATCTCTCAAAAGATGTGTGCACCAAGGATGATTGTGGCAAACTAAAAAGCAAAGACTCATATCATACAAGACGCTCCAAGCAAAACACATATCATGTGGTGAATAAAAATATAGCCTCAAGTAAATTTACCGATGGATTGAAGACGAAAGAGGGGATGCCTTCCGGGGCATCCCCAAGATTAGGCTCTTTCGTATCCTTGAATATGGCTTGGGGTGCCTTGGGCATCCCCAAGCTTAGGCTCTTGCCACTCCTTATTCCATAGTCCATCAAATCTTTACCCAAAACTTGAAAACTTCACAACACAAAACTCAACAGAAAACTCATGAGATCCGTTAGTATAAGAAAAATAAATCACCACTTTAGGTACTGTTGTGAACTCATTCTTTATTTATATTGGTGTAATATCTACTGTATTCCAACTTCTCCATGGTTCATACCCCCCGATACAACCCATAGATACATCAAAATAAGCAAACAACACGGAGAAAACAGAATCTGTCAAAAACAGAACAGTCTGTAGCAATCTATAGACTTAGAATACTTCTGTAACTCCAAAAATTCTAAAACATTAGGAAAATCAGGGAAATTTGTATATCAATCTTGTGTAAAAATTTCAGATCAAAAGCACGTTCCAGTGAATTTACAAAATTCCTGGACTAGGAGCGAAAGTTTCTGTTTTTCAGCAAAATCAAATCACAAACACCGTAGACCATCCCAAAGGTCTTACTTGGCTCAAACACTAAGTAAAACAAGAAAACACAATTAATACAGAGGTAATAATGTGTGCAGCACTCAAAAACAGAAGCAAAAACAAAATCATAAAAATAAAATTGGGTTGCCTCCCAACAAGCGCTATTGTTTAATGCCCCTAGCTAGGCATAACGCAATAGATCTAGGTATTGTCATCTTTGGTATGCAATCCATAAGTAGCTCTCATAATAGATTCATAAGGTAATTTAATTTTATTTCTAGGAAAGTGTTCCATGCCTTTCCTTAATGGAAATTGGAATCTAATATTTCCTTCCTTCATATCAATAATTGCACCAATCGTTCTAAGGAAAGGTCTACCAAGAATAATAGGACATGTAGGATTGCAATCTATATCAAGAACAATGAAATCTACGGGCACATAATTCCTATTTGCAACAATAAGAACATCATTAATCCTTCCCATAGGTTTTTAATGGTGGAATCCGCTAGATGCAAATTCAAAGAGCAATCATCAAATTCACGAAAACCTAGCACATCACATAAAGTTTTTGGAATCGTGGAAACGCTAGCACCCAAATCACACAAAGCATGACACTCATAATCTTTAATTTTAATCTTAATAGTAGGTTCCCACTCATCATAAAGCTTTCTAGGTATAGAAACTTCCAACTCAAGTTTTTCTTCAAAAGATTTCATCATAGCATCCACAATATGTTTAGTAAAAGCTTTATTTTGATTATAAGCATGCGGAGAATTCAACATGGATTGCAACAAGGAAACACAATCAATCAAAGAACAACTATCATAATTAAAGTCCTTGAAATCCAAAAGAGTGGGTTCATTGCTATTTAAAGTTTTGACCTCTTCAATCCCACTTTTATCAATCTTAGCATTAAGATCTATAAACTCCGAATCATTGGGACGCCTTTTAACTAAAGTTGACTTATATCCAGTCCCATCTTTATCAAGATTTATATTAGAAAACAAAGATTCAATAGGAGTCACATCAATCACTTTAAGATCTTCATCAATATTATCACGAGAACACACTTTTTCAAGCCATTCACGCTTAGCACGTATTCTAGCGGTTCTTTCCTTACACTCATCAATAGAAATTCTCATAGCCTTTAAAGACTCATTAATATCATGCTTGGGTGGAATATATCTAATTTTCAAAGAATCAATCTCAAGAGAAATTCTATCAACGTTCCTAGCCAAATCATCAATCTTGAGCAAATTTTCTTCAATCATAGCATTGAAACCTTTTTGCGAGCTAATAAATTCTTTAATATTATTCTCAAGATCATAGGGCATCTTATTATAATTTCCATAAGAATTGTTGTAGGAATTGCCATAATTATTAGAGGAATTACTAGGAAACGGCCTAGGATTTAAATTACCTCTATACGCGTTATTACCAAAATTGTTCCTACCTACAAAATTCACATCCATAGATTCATTATTATTTCCAATCAAAGAAGACAAAGGCATATCATTGGGATCAATAGGGGCACTCTTACTAGCAAACAATTTCATCAATTCATCCATCTTTTCACTCAAAGTATTTATTTCTTCAATAGCATGCACTTTTTTACTAGTAGGAGATCTTTCGGTATGCCATTGAGAGTCATTTGACATAATTTTATATAGGAGTTTAGTAGCTTCTCCTAATGTGATTTCCATAAAAGTACCACCCGCGGCGGAATATAAAAGATTTCTAGAAGCAAAATTCAATCCCGCATAATTTTTTTTGTATAATCATCCATAAACTCAAACCATGCGCGGGGCAATTTCTAATCATTAGTTTCATCCTCTCCCAAGATTGTGCAACATGCTCATGATCAAGTTGCTTAAAATTCATTATATCGTTCCTAAGGGAGATGATCTTAGCGGGCGGAAAGTACTTGGAAATAAAAGCATCTTTACACTTATTCCATGAATCAATACTATTTTTAGCCAAAGATGAAAACCAAGTTTTAGCACGATCTCGTAGTGAGAACGGAAATAGCTTCAATTTAACAATATCATTATCCACATCTTTCTTCTTTTGCATACCACACAACTCAACGAAAGTATTTAGATGGGATGCGGCATCTTCACTAGGAAGACCGGAAAATTGTTCTTTCATAACAAGATTAAGCAAAACGGCATTAATTTCATAAGATTTCGCACTAGTGGCGGGAGCAATCAGAGTACTAATAAAATCATTATTATTAGTATTGGAGAAGTCACACAACTTGGTATTCTCTTGAGTCATCGCGACAAAGCAAGCAATCTAGCACACAAGCAAACAAAAAGCAAACGAAAAGACGAACGGAAGAAGGGCGAATAAAAAGGCAAATCTTTTTCGTATTTTTTGAAAATCGTTTTAGAAGTGGGGGAGAGGAAAACGAGAGGCAAATGGCAAATAATGTAAATGCAAGAGATGAGTTTGTGATGGGTACTTGGTAGGCTTGATCATGCTATGTATCCTCCCCGGCAACGGCGCCAGAAATCCTTCTTGCTACTTCTTGAGCTTGCGTTGGTTTTCCCTTGAAGAGGAAAGGGTGATGCAGCAAAGTAGATAAGTATTTCCCTCAGTTGTTGAGAACCAAGGTATCAATCCAGTAGGAGGAACAAGCAAGTCCCCAATCTTTGCACCTACACAAACAATCAAACACTTGCACCCAACGCTATAAAGGGGTTGTCAATCCCTTCACGGTTACTTTCAAGGATGAGATCTGATAGAGATAGATATAAAAGATTGCTGAAACGAAAAGTAAAACAAAAGTAAATAAATTGCAGCAAGATATTTTTGGTATTTTTGGTTTATAGATCTGAAAATATAATATGGAAAATAGACCCGGGGGCCATAGGTTTCACTAGAGGCTTCTCTCATGAAGGAAAATAATACGGTGGGTGAACAAATTACTGTCGAGCAATTGATAGAAAAGCGAATAATTATGACGATATCCAAGGCAATGATTATGCATATAGGCATCATGTCCGTGTCAAGTAGACCGAAAAGATTCTGCATCTACTACTATTACTCCACACATCGACCGACTCCTGCCTGCATCTAGAGTATTAAGTTCATGAAGAACAGAGTAACGGATTAGGTAAGATGACATGATGTAGAGGGATAAACTCAAGCAATATGATGAAAACCCCATCTTTTTATCCTCGATGGCAACAATACAAATACGTGCCTCTCTACCCCTACTATGTCACTGGGTGAGGACACCGCAAGATTGAACCCAAAACTAAGCACTTCTCCCATTGCAAGAATTACCAATCTAGTTGGCCAAACCAAACCAATAACTCTAAGAGACTTGCAAAGATATGAAATCATGCATATAAGAATTCAGAGAAGACTCAAATAATATTCATAGATAAGCTGATCATAAACCCACAATTCATCGGATCTCGACAAACACACCGCAAAAGAGTATTACATCGGATAGATCTCCATGAAGATCATGAAGAACATGGTATTGAAGAACAAAGAGAGAGAAGAAGCCATCTAGCTACTAGCTATGGACCCGAAGGTCTGTGGTGAACTACTCACGCATCATCGGAGGGGCAATGGAGTTGATGTAGATGCCCTCCGTGATCGATTCCCCCTCCGGCAGATTACCGGAAAAGGCTCCAAGATTGGATCTCACGGGAACAGAGGCTTCCGGCAGCGGAAAAGTATTTTTTGTGGCTCTTTTTAGTATCCAGGGAATATTTGGGAATTTATAGGCCGAAGAATAGGGTTAGGAGGGCTGCCGTGGGGCCACAAGCCAGGTGGGCGCCCCCCCTAGGGCGCGCCCTGGTGGCTTGTGACGCAACGACAGGTCTCCTGCCTTCATCTCCAAGTTTGCTGGGTTGCTTCTGGTCCAAGAAAAATCATTCCGAAGATTTTATTCCGTTTGGACTCCGTTTAATATTCCTTATCTGCAATACTCAAAAACAAGGAAAAAAACAGAAACTGGCACTAGGCTCTAGATTAATAGGTTAGTCCCAAAAATAATATAAAATAGCGTATTAATGCATATAAAACATCCAAAACAGATAATATAATAGCATGGAACAATCAAAAATTATAGATACGTTGGAGACGTATCGTGGTGCGCAAGGCGAATGGGAAATGGAGGCTTTGCATAGATTTCACCAACCTGAACAAAGCATGCCCAAAGGATCCTTTTCCCTTGCCGCGCATCGACCAGATTGTTGATTCTGCTTCCGGGTGTGACCTACTTTCCTTCTTGGATGCTTACTCCGGATACCACCAGATCTTCATGGCTAAGGAAGATGAGGACAAGACCGCGTTCATAACCCCATGCGGCACGTACTACTTTGTACGGATGCACTTCGGGCTAAAGAGCGTTGGTTCTACCTTTGCTAGAGCCGTGCAGATCGGACTTGGACCACAGTTGCACAAGAATATAGAAGCTTACATGGACGACATAGTTGTCAAGACCAAGGATGAACCAACTCTCATACAAGACTTGGAAGAAACTTTTGCAAACCTGCGCAAGATCAAGTTGAAGCTCAACCCTGAAAAATGTGTATTTGGCGTCCCATCCGGCAAGCTACTTGGGTTCTTTGTATCTCAGCGGGGGATAGAAGCAAATCCCGACAAGATCAAGGCAATTGAACAGTTACAGGCACCCAAGACCGTCAAGGATATCAGACGTTTGCCTGGGTGTGTTGTCGCACTAAGTAGGTTCATCTCCAAGTCCGCCGAGCGCGCGCTGCCGTTCTTCAAGATCCTGAAGAAGGCAGGCCCGGTAAGGTGGACCCCGGAAGCGGAAGTTGCGCTGCAAGATCTGAAAGCTTACCTTTCTTCTGTTCCCACCTTGGTCGCTCCTAAACCACAAGAGCCGTTGCTGCTATACTTGGCGGCAACGAATCAAGTGGTTAGCGCAGCGCTGGTGGCACATCGAGAAGTGGATCAAGATGCAGCCGCCGCGGTCGATGCTGCCGGGGATAAAACCGAAGCTCCTGCGGCGGGACCCAATGCACAACCAGAGGGATCTCGGCAAATCGACGAATGCGGTTCCAAGAAAATGGCAAAAAGGAAAGTGGGGCAACGACCGGTGTACTTTGTCAGCTCCCTGTTGCAGGGGGCTAGGTCAAGGTACTCTGGGGTGCAAAAGCTGATCTTCGGCCTCATCATGGCCTCGAGGAAATTGCGCCACTACTTCCAAGCCCATGAGATCACCGTCGTCGCTCGCTTCCCGTTGCAGCGCATATTGAGGAACCCCGAAGCAACCGGCAGGATAGTTGAGTGGACCCTTGAGCTGTCAAGTTTCGGCTTAAAGTATGAGAGAACTTCCACAGTTCAGAGCAGAGCATTGGCGGAGTTCATTGCAGAATGGACACCCACACCAGATGAAGAAACCCCGGAGATGGTCCTCCCCGGCAAAGAGGCACCCAAAGAGTGGGTCATGTACTTTGACGGTGCTTTCTCGCTTCAGGGTGCCGGAGCAGGCGTGCTCCTCGTCACCCCCACCGGAGAACACCTCAAGTATGTGGTTCAGATGCACTTTCCCCGGGAGGAAGCCACCAACAACACTGCTGAATATGAGGGGCTTCTTGCCGGACTCAGAATCGCGGTGGAGTTGGGAATCAGAAGACTGATCATCCGAGGAGATTCACAGCTCGTGGTGAAACAAGTCAACAAAGACTATCAGAGCCCGTTGATGGAGGCATACGTGGAAGAGGTGAGGAAACTGGAGGAGCGCTTTGATGGGTTGCAAGTGGAGCATGTGCCCCGCGCGGAAAATACCATCGCTGATCATCTGTCAAAGTGTGCTGCACAAAAGCTCCCTATGGAACCAGGAACCTTTATCCTCCACCTCACTCAACCTTTAGTATCCCCTTCAACGATGGCCAGGAAAAGAGGAAAACTAAACTCCGGCAAGCATTTCCCGGCAGAGCTTCCCGAAGCCGCTGGTAGAGAGGCTGCCGGAGACAGTCTCGTTCCGCATGGTGAGCAGCTGTCTCCTGCGGAACCCCAGGTTCTTATGGTCGAGACAAGCGCTCCCACGGACGAGGAGATGCCTTTAGTCCTAGTTGTCGAGCCCCAGGTGAAGGGGTCCGGGATTAAGGGGTCCTCGGACTACCGGCCTATTTCTCATAGTCCGGGCTCATGGGCCACTTGATGAGGATGGGATTGATCGAAGGCCTCGTCGCTATGTAGGAGACCTCAGGAGTCGTGGCGTGCCTTTCAAGTTTGAGATAGTAGATTAGGCATGTTTTTTCCCGCCGGTGGGCAACCGACTATGTGTAACCTTAATGACCCTTGGCGCCTATATAAGCTGTAGGGTTTTATATTGTAGGAGGGAGAAACTCATCTAGGGTTTGTTAGCTAGTCGATCTTGAGGTAGATCAACTCTGTAACCTTTATACCATCAATATAATCGAGCAGGACGTAGGGTTTTACCTCCATAGGAGGGCCCGAACCTGGGTAAACATCGTCTCCTTCGTCCCCTTGTTACCATCGATCCAGGACTCACAGCTCGGGACCCCCTACCCGAGATCCGCCGGTTTTGACACCGACATTGGTGCTTCCATTGAGAGTTCTGCTGTGATCACCAAAAGAATCGATGGCTCACCTTGTCATAAGCAACGAGATCCGTAGCCAGGATGTCCCCATCCCTGGTCAGATCTTCGCAGGTGGCGACGCCTTGTCGCACGCCGACCCGACTGACCATCTTGGCCAGATCGGAAGCTTCTTCCCCGATCAAGAAATCAGATTCGGAACCTTAGAGTTCGTCGCTGATTCACGGGGAGAGCTCGTTTGGCTGGAGTCCTCAGCTCTCATGGAGGAGCCCACAGATCCCGACGCCTCGACGCCGGGAGCGTCGGGCCCCACCTCTGGGGCGGCCTTTACCCCCGGGCTGTCTAGAACGCCCAACCCAGTCATTGTGCCCGGACCCGCCGTGGCCAAACGTAACCCGGATTCGCTGTCGAGCGACTCCGGAACCACGACGCAGTGGATTGACCCCGCGCGCTTCGGCGACACGCGCCCCACCGACGCCTCGTCCTTAAATGAGCTATTCGATCGGATTCAAACCATGGGCATGACCGACGATCAGACGCCGGTCTATGACCGGATCGGTCTTAAACCCGACGATAGGGAGATTCACACCCCCTCGATCACTCACCTAGTCACCACCGTTGAGTGTCCGGCTGGAGGTTCGGCCCCCAACCACCGGAATTAAGGACGGTTTATATCCCAATTTCCGATCATCAGGACCCCGTCTGTAACCCAGATTCTGGAGTTCGTTCCGGAAATAGTTCGGGATCGGTCCCCGATTTAGCACACAGCTTGAACCCCGTGATTCCGGACTCACATCGTGGCGCAGAACTAAATTTTTTCCCACCCACCACCCAAGTCGAGCATTCAAGCACCAGAGGAGAGTCCAAGTCTTCGGACTTACGGGATGCCAAACAATTACTAGGGGAGTCGGTTCATCATTTTTGGGCTAGACTCCTCCTCATTAGAGACAGAGTACCAGGCTCTAGTGACCAGGAGATAATGGCAATATGGCACCCCGATAGAGGGCCGACGCATGCCAGCCCCAGGATAAGACCTGGCGCACGTCAAAGACATGATACAGCAATTCCAGGCACACAATGGCTTTATTATATGAAATGGAGTGTTACAATACTGTTGCTTACAACAATATTACATAGCTCCAAGGCTAACTAAATGGTAGCGGAGGTCTTGGTTCAGCGGCAACAACGTCTTTGGCTGGGCTCCATAACTCACAGGACTGGCTGGGTTGCGATCTAGCACGACGGACCTTCTCCTGCAACTGGCCACGTGCAAGGCCAGGTGAGTACTTTGAATGTACTCGCAAGACAACCAAATACATAGCATCCAAACAAGCAGATGACAAAGCAAGCCCTATGCTTATATAAGAATTTATTCTAAACATGGCATGGAATTAACTGAAAAACATGGATCGAGCATGACATAGCATGGATCAGGCATATAATCTGCATAACATAGCATGGCAATGATCACACTAAGTGCTTAAAGTGCATACTGTTACCGAATACCAATTTACTCTCTTCTGGGTTGTCCCACAACCCTCGAAATACTCATGACTCAGTGGGCACTTCCGAACACAAGGCAAGTGCTTCCATTATTATTATCATTGTTACGGTTGACCACCTAGTGAGGCCTGGACAGACTGTCCAATACCGTGGACGCGGCTATTCTAATAGATTCTTCACTCTGCAGAGGTTGCGCACTTTACCCACACCATGGAACAAATGGCCTCGTGATCCCATTCGGGTGGACCAGCGTTGCTCCAACGAAACATGCCTAACCCGTGACTCCTCCATCGTACCACCGGCAATCATCCTCCCCCGGAGTCCTGCCCTGGGTGGCCCCTGTGTCACTCCTGACACCTGCCACCATCGTGGCCAAACAACTGTCCCAAACGGGGACTCCCGGGTTAAACCAATAACTGGGCTCACAGGGTTATCGCCGCCTACCTGAGCAGGGTAGCACGCGCGCATAACCCTCCCTGTCTGGAGGTACCGGTGAAAGAGCACGGAGCCAGACCAAGTCAAGGCCGTCCCATACCGGCAAATGTGGTTGCACTGATAAGCCCGGACAGGTGACTCCAGATCAACCGACTAAGTTTAGTTTATTAACTCAACTCGACATATCCATCATCGTACCATTACATCGACAATTATAAGTGCTAACAATCACTTAACAACATCATGGCAATATCATAATACTGATAATTATGTCATGAGATCAAACCATAGCACTAACATGATAATATCATTAACAATATTATTATGGAAAAATGTGGCATGAAAACAAGTCATGGCATCCGACGAAAAGTAACGCTAGCATCTAATACAGATGTCATAACAGGTGTATGCAAGTGCAGACTAGCAGATGATCCAGATGTACTACGATAAACACACAGGGTGCAAGCAAAGTCATCACGCAAGTCCAGAGCTCATGATAAGAGGTTGGCTTGCCTGGGGTCGATGAATACGCCGGGAAGAAGTGCAGAAAGTCCGCGGAAAGGATTGCCGGAAACAGTTCTCTCTCGGAGGTGGCTGTTTACCGGCAAGGAAAAAATGGTCATTTCAACTGTGAAAACATTATGAAAATGATGCCATCGGAACGGGCTCGACGATCTGAAGACGTGGGCGTTGGTTTTACCTCAATCGGAGTTACGGTCGCGGAGATATGCCCGTTCGTTCGTTAAGCGTAAAAACAGATAGAAACTGTCCATTTCAGTGCTTAGCAAGTGAACGTTCACTATTTAATGGATTCGGCCGCCGGCTAGAAAAAAACGAAAGCGCACTCTGGAGTTTACGCTTTCACTTAGGTGAAAGCGCATTTATTGGAGTTCGCCTCCACTTAACTGGCAACAGGCCCGGGTTGACTTTCTTACCCCGGCCGACATGTGGGCCCCGCCTCATCTCCTCTCTCCTCCTCCTGTCTTCTTCTCCAGCGCGCGACAGAGAACAGAGGGGGTGCCATGGCCGTTCGGCCCCGCCCGATGCCGGCGCTCCTCCCGCCGGCGGCGCCTGCCGATGTGCTAGACGGCCCCGCGGCGCAGTCCCGCATCCAGGGGTGGTCGCCAGAGATCCGGGGACGCTCGAAGGAAGAATGGCCATAGGCGGTCGAGGGGACGGCCATGGTGGCTATCGGGGTGGCGGGCACGGCCGACTCCGGCCAAAATTGGAGGGGGCGGCGGCGTAGGCAGGCATTGGGGACGTCTCGGAAGCAGCAGAGAAGGAGAGGAAGGGCCTGAGCGCGGGGTTGGCTTGAGGGGAACCGGGCGGCAGAGCTCGGCCATGGGGAGGGGATAGAGCTCCGGGAACTCGAGGGGAGAGGGGTTGGGCTCTGTGCTGGTCAGGAGAAGCTCGGGCATGTCTTAAATAGGCTCGGGGAGGAGCTAGCCGACGCCGGCCGAAGCTCCGAGAGGGCGGCACCGTGGGGGAGCTCGAGCGGGGAATCCATGTCGGCAGAGGTGGCCACCGGCTAGGGAACGAGGGGGAGAGGGCTCCAGAAGGATCCCGCACACGGTGGGGGGCTCGCCGACGCTCCCGAACAAGCCACGGCGTACCAGAGAGGGCTCCCGAAGGATCTGGCACGCGGTGCTCTGCTTTGGCTTGCTCCGCACGTGGTCACCGCGTGGCCACGGCGTTGCCACACCCTACTCGACGCCAAACTGTGTCTGGGAGATGCCTTGATCCTCAAGTAGATGAGATACGCCGATGGACAGCACCAGGGGGTTCCAGAGTGATCGATTTGGCCTCAAATGCAAAATTACAGGAAACTGTTTGACATGCGATGTGGCCACCACAGTGCTCTTCTTGGTCTGATCTCTGGCAGAGAGTAGCCATCTACTAAGGTAGTTATCCTGGTCAAGTTTCAGCACAAATGGGAAAAGTTATCTGGTACTTCCTTTGCAACATGGCAAACTGGCCAGAAATGAAGATGATGATGCTGGGGTCAAATGGCTAGATAAAAATGGCCAAAATTTGGTGGAGACCAATTATTTAGGCATATGGAGGCACTGTTAAAAATTCATACCATTTGCATAAGTAAAAATGGTACTTCCTTCACAGTGCTTTGATCTGGACAGGAACTTGGTAAATTTACTAAGGGAGATTGGCTAGATGAAATGGGCTAGTTTTTGGTGTCCAAGGGTCATATCTCATAATGAATCATCCTGCAAAATTTCATCCCAAGGAGATCAAGGAATCAAGCACTTCCTTTGCAAAAAAGGAAATCTGGACAGAATTTGCAAAGGGGTGTTGTGCTCAAATTTTGAATTGTGGAACTTGATATTTTGATGGAAATGGTGAAGATATGGGTTGGAAAAGATCCATAAATTATTTGGGGTTTTTCCTAGCTACCAAAATGGTAGTTCCTTTGGAAAGGCCCCAAATTGAGATATTGGCTTTAAATAGGAAAATGCAATTTCCACTATTTAATTGTGGCCAATATTTTTATGAGAGCTCAACAACATCACAAATAATATCTCCACAAGTTTTCATGAACCTTGGAGATGGATAGATATTTTCCTGGATTTAATTCCTCAGAAAGGCAGAAAAAGGAATTAATTCTAGATGAAAATATTGCATATGACTTGGCAATATTTTTGCACATCTAGGGTGTATGAGTGAAGAAGGATCTCTGGAAATTTTGGGAGGATTAACAGAGCAAGGAAAATGATAGCTCCTTTGTTAACACAAAGGCAGGATTTCCAGTTCCAATATTTTGGAACTAGGGTTTGAATGAGATTCGTGGTTTACTGACGGAAGGTTGGGTGGCACAAGAACATGGGAAAGGCGTTGAGAGGTTGGGGATTGTCTGGATTCACCTGGTTACTTACCAGATTCCAGAGGAAAATTTTGGGGAGAGAAAAGCTAGGAAGGAATAACAGCACAAAAATCGATAACCCGATTTTTGGGGTGTTACAGGCAACCTTTAGTCGCAATTGTCATGATGAAGGGATCCTCAATGCCCTATCCCGTCGACACATCCGCAGCTTCACCGAGCTATCGGACCTGGTACAAAAATACTGTGCCATGGAGAGCACCTGGCAAGCCGAACGGCTACTTTCGGAACCATACTTTACCGAACACCCTAGAGGAGATCGGAAAAAGTGGATACCTCCGAAGCGGCTAGTCGAACACGAACCCGCCGAAAAGAGAAATAGACCCCCTACGGGGGCCAAAACTGTCCTTGACGGACTATTGGACAAGCCATGCCCTATACATTCTGTATTGCTGAACACAAGCCCGACTCACAGCCTCAGAGCTTGCTGGGTCATCAGGCAGGTCACAAAAAGCGGAGAGGCCATCCTCGAGGCACTACCGCCAAACAGGCGCTCCACAACGCCGCCAGAATACAACGCTGAAGTCCTGACGATCTACGAAACGTTCCCCTCCAGGAACAGGAGGAAAAGAGCTCTTAGAGAACTCGAACAGGTCTACCATGTGGCGGCAACAAGTTCATGGGCAGAGATACCAATCACCTTCGGAGACACTGACCAACCAACCATCCGTCCCGGTCAAACACCGGCCGCACTGGTGCTAAACCCCATCGTCGATGGTTTCAGGCTACAGAAGGTGCTAATGGATGGCGGCAGTGGTTTAAACCTCATCTACGAAGACACCCTAGAAAAAATGCAGTTCGACCGATCTCGCATCGAGCACAGCAACACAACCGTCCGGGGGATCATCCCTGGGAAAGAGGCGCGTTGTTCAGGATGTATCACCCTGGACGTAGTGTTCGGCACGCCCGAAAACTACCGATCTAAAGAACTTCTCTTCCATATCGTGCCCTTCCCCAGTGGCTACCACGCCCTGTCGGGGCGTGACGCCTTCACAAAATTCCAGGCTATACCCCATTACGGGTATATGAAGCTCAAGATGCCAGGCCCAAACGGGGTAATCACAGTCGCCAGTGATCCGAATATAGCCCTTCGAGCTAAGAACAAAACAGCAGCGCTCGCCCTCGAGGCACTAGCTGAGACCTTTGCTACAGAGGAATTGACCCACTCCGGTCAACAGTGGACAAGGACGATGTGATCCTTAGAAAAAGGCCCAAACCCACGTCCTTTAAACCTGCAAAAGAAATTGTTAAATTTTAGGTGCACCCAACGGACCCTAATAAGACAGAGTCCATCGGAGCTCAGCTGGACCCCATGGTGGACGAGGCGCTGCGAGCATTCTTACGAGAAAACTGGGACATCTTCGCCTGGCATCCTTCCGATATGACAGGAATCCCATGGCGGCTGGCAGAACATAGTCTGAATATAATCCCAGGCTTCAAACCCGTCAAACAGACTCTACGCCGCTTTTCCGAGCCTAAACGACAAGCTATGGGTGAAGAACTAGCCAAATTGCTAGAGGCCGGATTCATACGGGAGATCAAACACCCCGAATGGTTGGCAAACCTGGTGATGGTACCGAAGAAAGACAAATCCTGGCGGCTGTGCGTCGACTTCAAAGACCTTAACAAGGCCTGCCCTAAGGACCCTTTCCCCCTACCATGCATAGACCAGATTATTGATGCCACAGCCGGACACGACTCACTGTGCTTCCTCGACGCTTACTCCGGATACCATCAGATCAAAATGAAGGAATCCGACCAAGCTGCAACCGCATTCATCACCCCCTACGGGCCATTCTGCTTCAACACAATGCCTTTCAGGCTAAAAAACGCTAGGGCTACATACCAGTGCATGATCCAGACTTGTCTCGAAAAACAGGTCGGTAAAACAGTCGAGGCATACGTGGACGATGTGGTCATTAAAACCAAACATGTCAGCCAGCTGATCGACGACCTAAGGCAAACTTTTGCCAGCCTACACGAGTACGATATACGACTCAATCCGGAGAAATGTGTCTTCGGAGTTCCTACTGGTAAACTGCTCGGATTCATTGTTTCCCATAGAGGAATAGAAGTGAATCCGGCTAAGATCCGCGCCCTATCGGAACTTGCAATTCCCATAGAGATAAAGCATGTCCAAAAGTTGGTGGGTTGCGTGGCGGTGTTAAGCCGCTTTATTTCCCGTCTCGGTGAAAAGGCTTTACCGCTCTACAGGTTGCTGAAACGGACCAACAGTTTCGAATGGACCGATGAAGTAGCTGGTGCGTTAGAGGAAATTAAAACACTGCTGGCAAGCAATCCCATACTCACAGCACCAGGCGCCGGTGAACCAATGTTATTGTACATATAGGCCACCAACCAAATGGTTAGCGTAGTGCTCCTCGTCGAACGAGAGGAGGAGGGTCACAAATTCCGGATATAGAAGCCGGTCTACTATGTGTCAGAAATACTAACGCAAAGCAAATCCAGATACCCGCATTACCAGAAGATAGCCTATACAGTATTTATGGCATCACGGAAACTAAGACACTACTTTCAAGAGTGTTCGGTCACAGTGGCATCCGAAGTACCCCTGAACGACATAATCAATAACAGGGACGCCACCGGCCGCATAGCCAAATGGGCCATTGAACTCCTTCCTTTCGAAATCACCTATAAGCCACGACGAGCTATTAAATCTCAGGTGTTGGCAGATTTTCTCGCTGAATGGACGGAGGCCGAGCTCCCCAGGGAATATAGTACATACTCCCATTGGACGATGTGCTTCGACGGATCCAAAACACTGGCCGGACTAGGGGCTGGAGTTATTCTCACATCTCCCACAGGCGATAATGTCCGATACGTGTTGCAAATCATGTATGCCGATTCCAACAATGCAGCCGAGTACGAAGCACTTTTGCACGGTCTTCGGATGGCAGCTTCCATGGGCATACAATGGCTGGAGGTACGGGGAGACTCCAACTTGGCCATCTCTCAAATCAACGGCGAATTCGATGCCAAAAACCCGAAGATGGCGGCATATAGAAACGCCGTCCTTAAAATATCCGCACGGTTCGAAGGGCTGGAATTCCATCATGTCGCTAGAGACAACAACCAGGCCGCTGACTTACTAGCTCGCATGGGGGCCAAACGCGACCCTGTCCCAAAAAACACTTTCCTTGAACGGCTCTTCAAGCCATCGGTGGTTTGGCAGGACGACAATAAGGGCGCCGGCTCCATCAGCGCGGAAGAGGTTGTTCCCCCTATAAATGAACCAGACGACCAAATCATCGGCGGCTCCGTAATGTACGAAACGCCTTCGGCTCATGAGGTCATGGCAGTAATTGCACCATGGACCGAGCCCTTCCTCGCTTAGCTTCTTCGCCAAGAACTCCCCGACGATCAGACAGAGGCGAGATGCATAATTCGGCGATCCAAGGCCTATAAAGTCCACGAGGGTGAGCTATACAAGAAAAGCACCACCGGAGTACTCCAGCGGTGCATATCTGAGGAAGAAGGAAGGCAGCTTTTGGCCGAAGTCCACGTAGGAATGGGCGGCCATCACGCCGCGGCAAGGGCCTTAGTAAGCAAGGCCTTTCGGGCTGGTTTTTTCTGGCCCACTGCTCGAGCAGACGCCCTGTCACTTGTCCAGCATTGCGTGGGCTGTCAACTTTTTGCAAATCAAAGCCACATGCCCCCAATAGCCCTCCGGACTATTCTGATTACCTGGCCTTTCGCGGTCCGGGGGCTGGATATGGTCGGACCACTTAAAGGGGGGACCAAAAAGAATAAATATCTGCTGGTCATGGTTGACAAGTTCACCAAATGGATCGAAGCAAAACCTGTCAAATCAGCCAAGTCTGGACCAGTGGTCAACTTTATATCCAGCGTGGTACACCGTTACGGCGTCCCCCACAGTATAATAACGGACAACGGATCCAACTTCACCGCCCAAGAGGTCAAGGACTGGTGTACAAAGATGGGCATCAAGCTCGACTAAGCATCGGTGTATCACCCGCAGACTAATGGACAAGTCGAACGGGCCAACGGCCACATCATGAGTGGTATTAAACCACGTTTGGTCCGATCTCTTCATGAGTCCGACTGCAATTGGGTGGAGGAGCTCGACTCCGTTCTGTGGGGCCTGCGTACCACCCCGAATCGATCAACAGGATACACACCGTTTTTCATGGTCTACGGGGAGGAAGCAGTTCTTCCTTGTGATATTATTCACGATGCACCAAGGGTGCGCATGTACGAAGAAAAGGAGGCCGAGTTAGATCGGCAGGATGACTTGGATGCCCTAGAAGGAGAGCGCGACATATCTCAGGCTCGCTCTACTTTTTATCAACAACAGGCCCGGCGTTACCAAAGCAGGGAGGTCAGGGCAAAAGCGTATAATGTGGGTGAACTCGTCTTACGGCTCCCCGAGAAGCAAAAGCATAAACTCAATCCCAAATGGGAGGGCCCCTTCATAATCGACGAAGTACTCGCGGGAGGGGTGACGGGGGGATAACCCCGGGGTAGCTTCAGCCGACCCCTTCCTCCAACTTTTCGAAACAACTGCAGGACGAGCCGCCTCCCCCTGCAGTCCAGCTTCGCGCAACCGGTTGCACCAATCGGCCGGCTAGGGGCGTAGAAGCTTAGCCCCCTAGCCGGCCGTGCTGCAGGTACCGCGGCCAGAGCACGCGTAGCTACAAAGGCCCCCGTCGCATCGGGGGTCAGCGCCCGCATGGCCACAGTGGAGGCAACAGTGCCTCTGACCCTGGCCGACTGCGACCTGGCGGACGGCATAGTGCCGGCATGCCCTCAACCACTCCATTACCTGCCCCGGCATGGTACAGCGCGGCCAACCGTACCGCTGACCGCGCCCGGCCACACCAACACGACGCCCCGAAGGACGACCCATGCCGCGGTGTGACGGGCACCAGGGCCCACCAGGCAGGCCCCCTCCGGCTCCCGACGGGACCCCGCAGCCGGCGGGCCCTACCAGTGACAAGACCCCTCAGCCGGTGGCCCCATGGCCGGCGGGAGAGACCGCCAGCTGGGGCCCTCCGGAGCCTTCTACCCATATTGTATTCCGGGGGGTTCGCCTATAAAACCCCCCGGAGCTCTCCCATGCAGGTGGGCGATCACTTGACTAGCACACACACACACACCCACGTAGAGAGGCAGAGAGGGCAAGCTAGCTCCTTCTTCCTCCTCTACCCATACAACTCAAGGAGCACCATTGTAGCCCCCTTTGGTTCATCAACCAGACCGGTAGGACTAGGGGTATTACCTCCCACGGAGGGCCCCGAACCTGGGTACATCGCGTGTCTCACACCGTTTGTCCCCGATCTCGATCCCGGAGTCCACCGGCGTCCATCGGCCCCAACCACTCTCGATAAGCCTCCCCATGGCATCTGTCGTGAGAAAACGACGACAGTTGGCGCCCACCATGGGGCCGTCCGCGGCGCCTGCCGGATTCACGCTCCGGGCGGGACCCTTCACCACCTCCCCCGGCCACCCCGCGTCCGGGCGGAACTGCACGCTCGTGGGGCTTGCTCCCGCGAGGCGAAACCCCGTCCCCGCTGGCCCTGTGAGCGACGCTGCCGGCCTCTCCGCCGAGCGGCTCGGCAGCGACCTTCTGTTCGACATTGCCGTCCTCACCGAGCGCATCGGCAGGCTGAGCCTCACCGACGAGCCGGCTACCGACGAGTACCCTAGCCAGCTGCTTGACTGCCTCGACCCGCCCTCGCATGTGGGCGCACTCACCCCAGGCGAGGCCGACGACTCCCGCGTCCACGCGGGGGTAATGGTCACCGGTTCTCCACGACCTCCGGCCGTGTCAGGGCGGAGGCGGATGCGGCCGCCGCGGCCGCTCGTGCCAGCACCTCCGACCCCCTCGGCTCCGTGCTTCGGGGCCTCAGCACCCCCTTCGTGCCTACGACGAACCCAGCCACGGCTACAGCTGAGCTGGAGGCTGCACGCTGGCTGCTGTTCGACGAGGCGACCACGCTCACCACTACCAAGCGCCGGATGGAGTCCGCGCAGTGCGAGTATAACTCCGCATACGGCCTCACCCCCGCCGGCAACGAGCCCAGCCGGCGCGGCAACGTCTGCAACTGCGGCCGCGTGGTCGCGGAAATCCTCGGCGACAGGCTCCCCACCTACGACACGCCGGCCGCCAACCTGAGGGCCGCCCAGGTGGCCTACGCGGACCTCGCCGACCTGGTGGGCAAAGAGCGAGAGCAGCAGGACCGTCACATCCAGGACGTCATCGCCATCGCCAACGCCCAGCAGGTCCAGCTCGATGGCATCAACGCCGGCTCTGAGATTCCCGTCCCAGAGGGGGACGCCCAGCCGACTGTTAGCCAGCGTCGGCCGGTCCAGCAAGCCTCTTCCCCCCGCGGCTCCGGCCGGCGGGGCGCCGGGTCTCACAACGGGCGCTCCCGGCTGCGAGATGAGCAGCCGGCCATCGACAGCCGGTGCAACGATGCTCCGGCTGGCGGCAGCCGGCGCAGCCGGGGCCATACCCCGCCTGTCGTGGTATTCTCGCTGGGGATGCGTGATTCACGGCAGATGCCATGAGATGGCTTATGAGGTGGGGCTACGATAGGACGCCGGTGGGTTCCGGAGGCGAGGTTGGCACGAGCGAGTGCGGGACACAAGACGTACCCAGGTTCGGGGCCCTCTGGAGAGGTAACACCCCTACTCCTGCCGTGTGAGCTGATAAGCACAGAGGTTACGGAGTCGCTCCTGGAGCTGCTTGGACGGAGGAGGGAGAAGGAGCTGAGCCACCGTTCTGCCTCTCCTGTGCGAGTGTTCGTGATCTGGAGAGAGCTAGCTAGGGTGAGAACTGACCTTACCGCACTAACTCGAACTCTCAGCCACTAAAACCCGATCCCTCCGCACGGAGGCCTCCCTGGGGGTCTTATAGGCCGACCCCCAGGGTTACAACGGTAACGTACCAGAGGCACGGGCCCCTGGTGTCATTGACCAGGATCCGGTGGCCGGGTCGCCGGGTCGCCAGGTGCCGGGTCGCCGGGTGCCGGGTCGCCAGGTGCGCCGCACCTGCCTGGCGCGGGCATCGTGGCGGGTCTTGTCTCGTCAGTCTGGGTTCGAGGCACTGTGGCGCGTCTTGTCCATCATCAGAGGGAGGTCGGCGCCGCCGTTTCTACAGGACCGCACCTCACTGACACCGCCCGCCTCGGGCGGGGGCGCAAGGAAAGCTGCAGCCTCACCTGCTCTGTCAGGGTAAAGGGAGGAGCGCTGTAGCACCGCTTGCTTCGTCGCTAAGGCTTCGCCGCCTCACGGCCAGCTGGCATGGGCCAGCCGGCCAGGCCGGGTTGCGACGCTGAGCCGGCTCGCGCTGGGGAGCCGGCGTGCCTGGCAAGCCGGCCAGAGGGACTTGTCTTGCTCTGATGATTTTCCGAAAGGGATTCGGGCTCCGTTGCCTACCCGGGGGTCATCCTCCCGACAGTAGTCCCCGAAGCTGTCAAGGTTCGCCGGCTTCAGGCAGGGGAGCCTTTGCAGCTTACCACCCTAAGGAGCCTGTTCTGTTGATGAAGCGCCGGAGTTCGGCCGGGCGGCTTCGCCTGGCAGCTTGCCGGCTTCGCGGCAGCGGACGCCGGGAACACCCGCTGGGGGGCCGGCCTCCGGGGGCCGGGTCGCGGCACCCCGGCCTGAGCGGTAAACGGAAACACCCGCCAGATGGGTCTTGCTTCGTACGCCGATTATCGCCCGCCGCCGCTCGACGGGCTGCCACGTGCGGCCTTGCGGCGGGCGAGGCCTGCCAGCCCACGCGCGCGACGGGACGTGACCGCGGCTCGGGCCCGCCACTACACGCCCTCGGCCCGCGCACGGGGGATTCACTGCGGCGACCGTTGGCGATTGCGCTTCCCCGCGTAGTTACTGCGCGTGGGGAACGCGCGCGCGCAGTGCGGGGGAGTGGGGATTGTGGGCGCAGCCGATCCCACTCCCCCACGATTTCGCGTGGTTATAAATGAGAAGGAGGGAGTGCGATGGAGACGCCCGCGCTCGCACCCCTGCCCCTTGCTCCTCCTCTGCTTCCTCTCCTTCTCTGCTGTGCCCGAGCGAAGTGCTGCCGCCGTCGTCGCCTCGCCCACGCCTGCTGCATGCCGCCACCCGAAGCCCGCAGCGCGCCGCCCTCCTCCTCTCTTCCTCCTCTCCATCGCCGAATCTCTCCGCCCGCGGAAAACCCTCCCCAATGGCGCTGCCGAAAGGCTCTTGGGAGGGCTCCATCATGACGGAGCAAAACATCCGGTACCTCCGCCGCACGAAGCGGCTGCCGCCGGCGGAGGCGCTGCTCGCGCGCGCGAGGCCCGAAGAGGGTGCCGGCGCCGCAGGAGGGCGAGCATGTGGTCTTCTTCTCGCACTTCGAGCGCGGGCTCGGCCTCCCCGCAAGTCTCTTCTTCCGCGCGTGCCTCGATTTCTTCGGGCTGCAGCCGCATCATCTCGGCGCCAACGCCGTGTTGCAGGTAGCCGGCTTTGCCACACTCTGCGAAAGCTATCTCGGGATGCTGCCGACTGTGGAGCTGTGGGCGATGATGTTCTTCCTCAAGCAGCAGGGAGCGTCAGCCGGCGCCATGTCCGATTGCGGCGCAGCGGTGGTCACCGGCCGGCCAAACGGGCTGTTTCCCTAGCTGCCGCTTGAGGACTCGGCCAAGAAGTGGCAGTCGACATTTTTCTACGTCCGGAACGCCGACCCGGCTGTCGACGTCATCAACCTTCCGCCGTTCTTTGATGCGCCGCCGCTCGAGAAGCCGAATTGGGGGTACCGCCCCAAGGAGCCGTCGAAGGAGATGGAGAAGATCTGCGGCGGGGTCAGGGAGCTGACGAAGAACGAAGGGCTGAAGCAGGCTGATCTCATCGCCACCTTCATCGCCCGCCGGGTTCTGCCGCTGCAGCGCCGGGCACACCGGATTGGCGACATGAGCGGCCGGCACGACCCGACCCGGATGTCGACCAAGGAGCTGACGCCGGCTGGGATCGTCCAGTGGGTCAACTACATCTCCAAGGCCGCGCTGAAGGAGGGGGAGTGGAGCTTCGGGAAGGCGCCCTATCACCGGGAGAACCCGGCGCCTGCGGTGAGTCCCTGGTCTTTATATTTTGCCGCTTCGACGTTATTCTTGCGTCCTGACGCCGCGGGATGGCCGCAGCTATTCGCCAGCCAGCGGAACCACGACGGGCCGAACGTCCAGATCCTGCTGGCCGACCTGCCCGACTCGGATGTGGAGGAGGCCGGCGCCGAGGCGGAGGAGGGGCGGTCGAGGCGCGCCTGGCCGACGCCGCAGCCGGCGGGTCGCGGGTCGCAGGTAAGTCTCCGCCTCCATATCTACTGTGGGACTGGCCAGATGACGACGAGGAGAGCCTGACCGACGCCCACGGTGCAGCGCCCTCGGCTGGGGAGGATGCCAGCGTCGACCCCCCAGGACGGCTGCGGAAGGCGGCTGGCGCCGGGCCGGCTCGCGCGGCGGCGACCGCCAGCCGGCCGCACGGGAAGGAGGTGGTCGAGGCGAGACCGGCCGCGAAACGCCCGGCGGCGGAGCCGGCGCGCGCGAGGGCCGTCGTGAAGAAGAAGCGCCGGCTCGCCCCGTCCGTAGGGCCGAGGCGGGAGCCCCCGACGGTCATCGGGTAAGTTCTCCTTGCCTTATTTGTGGGGCGCCAACTGTCGTCTTATGGAATATCTTTTTTCTTCCTTATGCCTTCGCCGTGACGAATCCGCCGTGCACAGGTCGGCTCTTGACTTGGCGGTGGCGGTGACGGAGGCCGCGGCGGGCGAGGTCACCTGGAGGAAGACCAGGAGCAGCACCGTCGACCCTCCGCCGAGTCGGTCCGGGGAGGAAGAACTCGAGGCCCGCCAGTCCGGCCAGGATCTTGAGGCGGCGACGCGTGCCGCCTGGCGGGACCGGGCGGAGGCCGAGAAGGCGATGCGGGAGGCCTCGGCCTAGGCGTGGGAGAGGGCCTCCGCGACGCGGGCCAGGCCTACCGCGGATCCGGCCTGGCGGGAGATGGAGACGGGCTCAGCGCCGGCGGTGACGGTCATTGAGCCGCAGCCGGCGGGAGCGGGCGATCCGGAGACGAGGGCGGAGCCGGCCGGCGGCGGGTCGGACGTTGACGAGGAGATCGTCGTGGACACGCCACCCTGGGCCAACCCGGCGGAGGGAGGCGAGGACGGCGAGGAGAGGCGCGAGGCGGACTCCGCGCCATCCGGCCAAGCGCAGCCGATGCCGGCCGCGGGGGCCGCGGCAGAATGCACCGGCACCCTGGCGGTCGTGCCGCCCCAAGCCGCCATGGACCCCGAGCGGCCGGGTGAAAGTTGGATCCGGCGCTGGGACCGCACTTCTGCTTCCGTGGGCGAGCTCCAGCGAGGCCGTGGTGGGGCCGCGAACCCGGGAGGACGATGCGGCGGATGCCTTGCGCTTGCAACTTCGCGGCCGGGACGAGCGCCTGCAGGCCTTCCTCCGGGAGGAGCTGGACCAGGCACGGCAGCTGGAACAGGCGATCGCGGTGAGCTTTTTCTTCTATCTTGATTGTTGAATCAGTGGGGGCGCACCAGCGCACCCACTGGGTGTAGCCCCCGAGGTTCGTCCGGGCTGCGGAGCAGCCGTGTCGAATCTTATGGCCGTCTTTTGCATTATCTTAATCTTCTGTCTGCGCGCAGCATCTGTACGACCTGCGGGCCAGCGCGTTCAACCGGCTCCGGGAACGGTACCGCGAGGCCAGAACCCGGCTCGCCGCCTCGGAGGAGGAGCTGCATCGGGTCCAAGGTATGCTTCGTGCCTTCAGTGGGTGCGCTGGCGCGCACCCACTGGGTGTAGCCCCCGAGATTCGGGCCGGACTGCGGAGCAGCCGGGTCGAATCTTAGAGCCTTGACTTTTTCTTCTAATCCTTGCTTCCGGCATCTGACCGGGAATCTTGGCGCGCAGCCGATGCGGCCGAGGTGCCAGGCCTTCGAGGCCGGCTTGCGGAAGCCAGCCAGTAGCGCGACCTCGCCGTCGGCGACCGCGACCGGCTCGAGGCTGAGGTGGACCGGATGGTGGCAGAGAAGGCCAGGGCGGAGGAGGCCCATCAGGCGGAGCTAGGCCGGTTGGCGGAGGAGCGCGGCAAGGCGGCCGAGGAGCTGGCGGACGCCGGCAGGAAGATCGCCCAGCTCCAGAAGGATCTCGAGTCCCAGGCTCGCGCGTCGGAGATCCGGGAGAGCGGGATGCTGGGCGAGGCACAGCACCTTGACGAGACCTTCGCCCGTAAGTATCATCTCTTTCTTTGGGCCGGCTGACGAAGCCGGCAAGTTGCCTTCTTTGACTGACTTGTTTCTTTCCTTTGCCAGGAGTCTTCCCGGAGACACAGGAGGCGGCTGATGCGGCCGTGTACGCCCACCGGGCCGAGCAGCGCGAGCTGGGGTTGGAGATCGACGCGTACGCCGCCTGGTCCTTCTCGGAGCTTGTTCTTGCTGGCGAGGCCCGTCTTCGGGCCGTGGAGGAGCAGATGCGCCGCTTGTTCGAGGCTGGCTTGGGCATGGCGAGCGGCCTCTGGCCGAGCGCGGTGGCGCCGAACAGCGTCACCCGGCTGGCGCGGTGGCTGGAGGCCGGCGTGGAGCGACTCGGTGCGTGGAGGGCCTCCGCGGCCCGGGCCGGCGCGGAGATGGCGCTGCGCTTCGTCGTGTCGTGTCGCGGAGACGGCGCTGCGCTTCGGCATGGCGTGGACCTCGACCGTCTGGCGGCGCAGCGGGCCGGTGCGGAGGAGGACTTGGCGGCGCGGGCGTAGCGGATCGCCGGGCGGGCCAGCTACTTGGCAGCGTTCGCCCCGCACGACGAGTTCGTCGTCGAGCGGACGGAAGACGACGAGGAGCTCCCTGCCGACACGCTCGGCCTTCTGCTCGACGACCCGGACGGCAGCTCGGCCGAGACGGGCGCCTATGCCGACGACGAGACTGACGCGGACGACGACGCCACAGCGGAGAGGACGGCGAAGAGCGCTGGACCCAACCCGGCGGCTGCGTCCGCCTTGGCTGGGCCGACGCCGGCTGGAGACGACGTGGGTGCCACTTAGGGCCTTTGTTTTTTCTGTGCTCAAACTTTTGTTAGGTAGCAGGTCCACCCACTGGGGGTGTAGTTCAATGTAATGAACTCGTGGCCGAAGGCCCATGCTATATATAAATTTGGCATGTGATTTAGCGCCAACTGTCGTGGTGATTTCACTTTCTGCTGTTCGGCCTTGGGCCTTTTCCTGTTTGTTGTTTCTCTGGGCTTCCTTCCCGCTAGCCGGACAGCCGGGTTGCAGACTGTGGCTAGGACGGGAACTCGGCTTTGAGAGCGAACGCACAGTACTTAGGCTTTTTCGGACGTTGAGCGCGAGCGAACCACCCACTAGGCCGGCTGGCGGCAGGCGGCGAGCGCACAGCCGGTCGTGCGGCGAACAGGCAAGATAAAACGGGTTAAGCCGGGTTAGCCGTGCCGGGCTGTCTCCTTAGTCGTTCTTGCGTAACGATGCTTCCGGCCTTTGGCTCTTGCCGGCCGGACAGCCGGGAGCCGGCTGTGGCTGGCGAAGAGAGGGCTTTGGCGGATCGTACACTCCGAGACGGACTAAGGGAAAAAAGACGGGGCGTGGTCTAGCCGGCTAGCCCCCGAGCCCCCGAGCCGGCTATGCCGACTCGGTGGGGGAATTAGAAAAAACATGGTTGTGTGTAGACATAGAATAAAGCGGGAAAAAGGGAGCCCCCGAGCCCCCGAGCCGGCTGCGCCGACTCGGCAGGAAACATAAGAACGGGGGAGCTGCCTGCTTTGATTAAGTCCAAAATATGGTGATGCATACATACATGGGTTTAACTGTAAAACGGACGGAGGAGATCCGTGTTCCAGGGCCGGCTGGACTCCTCGCCGGCTGCATCTCGCTTGCGCTTGTTCGGCTTCTGCGCGTCGATGAGGTAGTATGCGTTCCGGTCGTAGAGAGCCTTGCTGACGATGAAGGGGCCTTCCCAGGGGGAGGCCAGCTTGTGCTGCCCGGCTGTTCGCTGGACGAGCCGGAGTACGAGGTCGCCTTCGCGGAATGCGAGGGGCTTGATCTTCTTGCTGTGGTAGTGGCGCATGCCTTGTTGGTAGATGGCGGACCGGCTGAGGGTCAGGAGGCGCGCCTCCTCGAGCAGATCGACGCCGTCTTCGCACGCTTCTTTTGCTTCGGCTTCGGTGTACATCGCCACCCGGGGTGAGTCGAACTCGACGTCGGTTGGGATGATGGCTTCAGCTCCGTAGACGAGGAAGAACGGGGTGAACCCGGTGGAGCGGTTCGATGTCGTCCGGAGGCTCCAGAGGACGGCCGGCAGCTCGTCGAGCCAGCTGCCGGGTGAGCGCACGAGCGGCTCAACGAGTCGCGGCTTGATGCCGGCTAGGATGAGGCCGTTTGCCCGCTCGACCTGGCCGTTCGACTGGGGATGGGCGACGGAGGCCAAGTCGAGCCGGATGCCGGATGCAGAGCAGTAGTGAGCCAGCGCGCCCTTGGCGAAGTTGGTGCCGTTGTCGGTGATGATGCTGTGCGGCATGCCGTAGCGAACCGCGATATCCTTGATGAATCGGACGGCCGTGGGCCCGTGGAGCTTCTTGATCGGCCTGGCCTCGATCCACTTGGTGAATTTGTCGATGGCGACGAGGAGATGCGTCATGCCGCCTCGGGCGGTCTTGAAGGGCCCCACCATGTCGAGTCCCCAGACGGCAAAGGGCCATGTGATCGGGATGGTTCGGAGGGCCGAAACCGGCTGGCGGCTGCGCTTGCTGAAGCGTTGGCAGCCCTCGCACTTGAGGACCAGTTCCTCGGCGTCTTGCAGGGCCGTGGGCCAGTAGAAACCATGCTGGAATGCTTTGGCCACCAGGGATCTCGAGGCGGCGTGGTGCCCGCACTCGCCCTGGTGGATGTCGAGGAGGATCTCGATCCCTTTGCTCTGCTCGATGCAGCGCTGGAACACGCCCGTCGTGCTGCGCTTGACAAGCTCGTGGTTGATGATGCCGTAGGCGGACGCGCGCCGCTGCACTTGCCGGGCTTCAGTTTCGTCGATGGGAAGTTCGCCGTCTTCCAAGAAGGCAAGGATTGGCTGAGCCCAGGAGGGCGCCGTGACCACCGTGAGGACGGTCGCCGGGATGGGACCCGGGACGGTAGCCCCCGAGCCGGAGCCGGCAGTCTCCGGGCTAGAGCCGGCAGCCCCGGAGCCGAGGACGGCAGCCCCCGAGCTGGAGACGGCAGTCCCCGGGCTGGTGCTGGCAGTCCTCGAGCTTGGGCCGGGGATCCCAGGGCCGGGTGGGGGCGCGCTGGGGTCGCCCGGGACGAAGATGGACTCCGACTCGGGAGACGGCTTGATGGACGGCTTCCGCAGGTGCTCGAGGGAGACGCCGGACGGGATGGCCTGCCGGGTGGAGCCTATTTTGGCCAAGGCGTCGGCTGCTTCGTTGTCGGCGCGTGGGACGTGGAGGAACTCGCAACCATCGAACCCGCCGGAGAGTTGCTGGACCAGGAAACGGTAGCTGGCCATGTTGGCGTCTTTGGTGTCCCAATCGCCGGAAACTTGCTGCACCACCAGGTCCGAGTCGCCGTAGCAGAGGATGCGCCGGATGCCGATCTGCCTGGACAGCCGGAGGCCGTGTACGAGAGCTTCGTACTCGGCAACGTTGTTGGAGGCGGCGAAATGGATCTGGAGCACGTACCGTAGCCGGTCGTTCTTGGGGGAGGACAACACGATGCCGGCTCCCAAGCCGTTGCGCATCTTGGAGCCATCAAAGTGCATGCGCCAGTGAGTCGACTCCGGCGCCGGCGGTAGGTATTGCGTCTCGGTCCAGTCGACGAGGAAGTCGGCCAGCGCTTGGGACTTGATGGTGGTGCGCGGCTCGTAGAGGATTGTGTGGTCGGCTAGCTCGAGGGCCCACTTGGCCACCCGGCCAGAGGCATGCCGGCAGCCCACGATCTCGCCGATGGGGGCCGTGCTCACCACGGTAATGGCGTGCTCTTGGAAGTACTGCCTCAGCTTCTTGGCGGCATGGTACACGTCGTAGCACATCTTCTGGTAGTGGGGATAATTCTGCTTGGAGGCGGAGAGCACCTCGCTGAGGTAGTACACCGGACGCTGGACCGGCTGCACCTTGCCCTCCTCCGGGCGCTCGACGACCAGCACCTTGCTGACCGCGCGAGAGGTGGCGGCGATGTATAGCAGGAGTGGCTCTTTCTCAGCCGGCGCGGCCAGGACGGGCGCGGTTTACAGCATGCGCTTGAGGTCGCGGAAGGTTTCGTCCGCCTGGTCGCTCCACTCGAATGCCGCCGTCTTCTTCATCAGCTGATACAGGGGCAGGGCCCTCTCTCCCAGCCGGCTGACGAACCGGCTGAGAGAGGCCAAGCAGCCGGTGAACTTCTGGACGTCGCGCAGCCGGGTCGGCTTGCGCATGCGCTAGATTGCCTATATCTTCTCCGGGTTGGCCTCGATGCCGCGCGTCGAGACGAGGAAGCCAAGGAGCTGGCCAGCCGGCACGCCAAAGACGCATTTCTCCGGGTTGAGCTTGATCCGGAACCGGCGCAGATTGGCGAAGGTTTCCTTGAGGTCGGCCAGGAGCGTGAGGTGCTGCTTGGTCTTCACCACGATGTCGTCGACGTAGACGTGCACATTTCTGCCGAGCTGGGGCAGCATGCAGCGCTGGAACGTGGCACCGGCGTTCTTCAGCCCGAACGACATGGTGATGTAGCAGTACGCCCCGAAGGGCGTGATGAAGGACGTCTTGAGGGTGTCGGCCGGGTCCAGCTTGATCTGGTGGTAGCCGGAGTAGGCGTCCGGAAGGACAGGAGCTCGCAGCCGGCTGTGGAGTCGATGACTTGGTCAATCCGCGGCAGAGCGAACGGGTCCTTGGGGCATGCCTTGTTCAGGCTGGTGTAGTCGATACACATGCGCCAAGTACCGTTTTTCTTCAGGACGAGGACCGGGTTGGCCAGCCATTCGGGGTGGAATACTTCCATGATGAACCCGGCTTTGAGCAGCCGGGCGATCTCTTCGCTGATGGTTCTTCGCTTCTCCTCGGAGAAACGGCGCAGCGGCTGCCGGACGGGCTTGGCGTCCTTGCGGACGTGAAGTTTGTGCTCGGCGAATTCCCTCGGGACACCCGGCATGTCTTTGGGAGACCATGCGAAGATGTCCAGACTCTCATGGAGGAAATCGACGAGCTCGCCTTCCTATTTACTGTCGAGGCCGGCACCCACGACGACGTACTTGCTGGAGCTGGGGTCGGCCGGGTCGAGCGGGACCCGCTTCATGTCCTTGGCCGGCTTGAAGGAGGCTTCGTTGGCCGGCTTGGGCGGAGCCGGCACAGCCGACTGCGCGTTAACCAGCGCCATGATCCTGTCGAGCTGGCGCCTCTCCTCGGCGATGACCAGTGACTCGGCCAGCTGGGAGCCGGCTTTGGCGCACTCGAGGGACTTCTTGTAGTCGCCGATGATGGTGATGAGGCCCTTGGGACCCGGCATCTTCAACTTCAGGTAGGCGTAGTGGGGGACCGCCATGAACTTGGCCATCGCGGGCCGGCCCAGCAGCGCGTGGTAGGGGCTGGCCAGGTCGACCACCTCGAACCAAATCGGCTCGCGGCGGAAATGGCTACTGGAGCCGAAAAGGACGTCGAGCCGGAGCCGGCCGATCGGGGAGCAGGAGTGTCCCGGCACGATGCCGTGGAACACTGTCCGGGTCGGCTCCAGCTGTCGCGCCTCGATGCCGAGCTTGGTCATCGTGTCGCGGTAGAGGATGTTGATGCTGCTGCCGCCGTCGATCAGCACCCGCGCAAAGCGGCAGGTGCGCTTCTCGGAGACTAAGGTGGGGTCGAGCACGAGGGCGTAGCCGCCCGGCGTGGGCATGACGGCCGGGTGATCCTCCCGGGTCCAACTCACCGGTCGGTCGGACCAGTGCATGTACTGGGGAACCGGAGGGACGACGGCGTTCACCTCAGCCGCGTGCTTGCGCTTGGCGTGCTTGTCATCCCCCTCGCTGGTGAAGATGACGTAGGATGCGTCCGAGCGCGGGAAAGGGTTGTCGGCGAGGGCGCCGGGTGGCGGCGGAGGCGGCGGCAGCGGCGGCTGCTGCGAGCCGGCTCCAGGCGGCGGGGGTGGAAGGTTGCCCTTCAAGAAGCGCTGCATGAAGCTGCACTGCCGAAGCGTGTGCGTCGATGGCTTCGCGCCGCTGTGGTTTTTGCAGGGGGCGTCGAGCATCTGCTCGAAGGTCAGCTTGGGCTGCCAGACGGCCTTGCCGGTGCGCGGGCGCTGGCTGGGGCCTTGCTCGGCCAGCCGCTCCCTCTCCACTGCAGCGACTTGCCGGTGGTCGTAGCGAGGCGCCGGCTGGTCACTCCGGCGCTTGCCGTTGTTGTTGCCGTCTTGCCAACGCTGGCTGTTGTCGCCAGCCGGCTTGGGGGGAGCCGGCTGGGCCGGGAGAATCTTGCCGTCCGCGCCGATCGTGATCTTCACATCCATCGCGGAGTCGGCCGTAGCGTGCTTGTCCGCCACGGCCATGAGCTCCGCCAGGGTCTCCGGCTCGTCGCACACCAGCCAGTGTTTGACCAGAGTGCCGTCTAGGCATCCGTCGATGAAGTATTGGACGGCCTGGACCTCGTGGACCCCTTCGCAGGAGTTGCGAAGCTCCGTCCACCGCGTGAGGAAGTCGCGCAGGGGCTCGCCCGGCTTCTGGACGCACATGGAGAGCTGGCGAGGCTGGCCGGGTCGCGTGTAGGTGCTGGTGAAGTTGCGGACGAACGCGTCTTAGAAATCCAGCCAGGAGTTCACGCTGCCGGCACGGAGGCTGTTGAGCCACGTCCGGGCCGAACCGAGCAGCATGAGGGGGACGTAACGGACAGCCACACGCCGGTTGCCGCCGGCTATGCCGACAGCTGTGGTGTAGTCGGTTAGCCAGTTCTCCGGCTTGGTGGCGCCGGTGTATTTTGGCGAGTCGCGGGGCAGCGAGATGCCTTTGGGGAAGGGTTCTTCACGAATGCGGGGGCCGAAGCACGCCGGGCCAACAGAGCTTTCCTCCTCCAGGGCCGTGGAGCGCGCCAGCCGGTCGATGTGGTGACGGGCGTCGCTTTCGTCGTAGGGCTCGCGGGGGCTGAGCCGGTCAGCCATGGGAACGCGGAGGCCGATTCGGTCGGTCACGGGACCGTGGGGAGCAGGAGCCTCCGGGGCCGGCTCGGTCCGCCGAGCCGGCCACACGGGAGGCTCCGGCTGATGAACCCGGCCGTCGCCGGCCATTTCGCCAGCGTTGCCATCTCCAGCGGTGGTGGCGCGGTTGTGCCGGCTCCGGCCAGAGCGGCTTGCGCTAGTGGCGTGCGAAGACGTCTGCCGCGCATCCCGGAGAGCCCTCTCCGGGTCCCCGGTTCTTCTTGAGGCGGAGCCGGATGGCTGGGCCGGGTCGAAATGCCGCTGCTACTCGTTCGCCGCGATGATGAGGTCGCGGATGCGCTGCTGCTGCTGCAGCAGCTCCTCGCCCTCCAGAAACTCGATATCAGCAATCGCGGCCTGCGCCGCGCGCATGTTCTTGACGGGGGTGTCGTAGACGGGTCGGCCTGCGCCTAGCGCACGGCCGAGTGCGCCCCCGCGGATTCGCACCTCCTCGACCCGGCTGGGCTCGACGGCAGGCGGAGTGAGGCCATGCGCGCTGTCGAATTCTCCCTGGGCGGACTCCAGCCGGCGCCGGGTTGCCGCAAGCTCCGTGGCCTCGAGCAGCAGATGCTGGCGGCCCTCGTTGAGCTGGGCCGCTGCAGCAGCCGCGTCGGCGTCAGGCGTGATGGGGGCTTGCAGACTCCGGATCGTGTCGTGGAGCGGGTCAGTCCGGCGAGGCGGAATCGCAGCCAAGGCGGCGGCCGCGGCAGCCTTCTCCTTGGCGCACGGGGAGCAGGAACTGGTGCCGATGGTGAGCACCTCCGCGTGAACGCAGAGAGCAGTGACGTCATCGGGGACGACGCGGCTAACGGGGACAGGTGAGTCGGCGCAGTTGCACACTTCGCTGGGAAACACGTCGGGGACGAGCGCGATGAAGACGCGCAGCGCGCCGAAGGGGACGATGAAGCAGCCTGCGGGGCCGGCGACGTCCGCGCCTAGCGCAGCGCTGCAGCCGGCCGGTTTGGCCGTGCGGGGCGCACGGACCAAACCGTGCATGATGCGCTCGCCGGAGCTGGTGAAGGGCCTGGTCCGGAACTTGACTCCGGCCGACGCCGCGAGCAGCCCCACGGTGGGCGCCAACTATCGTGGTATTCTCGCTGGGGGTGCGTGATTCACGGCAGATGCCATGAGATGGCTTATGAGGTGGGGCTACGATAGGACGCCGGTGGGTTCCGGAGGCGAGGTTGGCACGAGCGAGTGCGGGACACAAGACGTACCCAGGTTCGGGGCCCTCTGGAGAGGTAACACCCCTACTCCTGCCGTGTGAGCTGATAAGCACAGAGGTTACAGAGTCGCTCCTGGAGCTGCTTGGACGGAGGAGGGAGAAGGGGCTGAGCCACCGTTCTGCCTCTCCTGTGCGAGTGTTCGTGATCTGGAGAGAGCTAGCTAGGGTGAGAACTGACCTTACCGCACTAACTCGAACTCTCAGCCACTAAAACCCGATCCCTCTGCACGGAGGCCTCCCTGGGGGTCATATAGGCCGACCCCCAGGGTTACAACGGTAACATACCAGAGGCGCGGGCCCCTGGTGTCATTGACCAGGATCCGGTGGCCGGGTCGCCGG
Organism: Elymus sibiricus; assembly: GCA_039707655.1. Classification (NCBI taxonomy): domain Eukaryota; kingdom Viridiplantae; phylum Streptophyta; class Magnoliopsida; order Poales; family Poaceae; genus Elymus; species Elymus sibiricus. The sequence continues at coordinate 440,948,963 of CM077667.1, read as the reverse complement.
GTCGCCGGGTTGCCAGATGCCGGGATGCCGGGTCGCGAGGTGCGCCGCACCTGCCTGGCGCGGGCATCGTGACGGGTCTTGTCTCGTCAGTCTGGGTTCGAGGCACTGTGGCGCGTCTTGTCCATCGTCAGAGGGAGGTCGGCACCGCTGTTTCTACAGGACCGCGCCTCACTGACACCGCCCGCCTCGGGTGGGGGCGCAAGGAAAGCTGCAGTCTCACCTGCTCTGTCAAGGTAAAGGGAGGAGCGCTGTAGCACCGCTTGCTTCGTCGCTAAGGCTTCGCCGCCTCGCGGCCAGCTGGCATGGGCCAGCCGGCCAGGCCGGGTTGCCACGCCGAGCCGTCTCGCGCTGGGGAGCCGGCATGCCTGGCAAGCCGGCCAGAGGGACTTGTCTTGCTCTGATGATTTTCCGAAAGGGATTCGGGCTCCGTTGCCTACCCGGGGGTCATCCCCCCGACACCGCCCCCGCGGCGGGAGCGCGCACGCTCGCCGGCCCTGGCCATCCGTCCCGAGCTTGCCGCTCAGCTCGGCCCGCGTGTCCCGCAGAGTGAGAATGACACCCGGACTCGCATCGACCGGCTGGCGCAATCCACCCTCCTTGAGGAGGAGGGTCCGATCGGCCCGGCGTGTTTCGGCCCTCGGATCCGCAACGAGCCGTTCCCGACCGGCTTCAAGCTCCCTCGCGACACCCCGAAGTACAACGGCACGGCCAAGTCAGAAGACTGGCTGGTCGACTACACCACCCCAGTCGGCATAGCCGGGGGGAACAAGCGCGTAGCGTGCGCTACGTCCCCCTCATGATGGTCGGCTCGGCCCGGACCTGGCTCAACAGCCTGTCCGCCGGCAGCGTCAACACCTGGACGGACTTCGAGGAGGCGTTCGTCCGCAACTTCACCGGCACCTACAAGCGGCCGGGCCGGCCCCAGGAGCTGGCCATGTGCGTCCAGGGGCCGGACAAGTCCCTCCGCGACTACCTCACGTGCTGGACCGAGCTTCACAACTCCTGCGAGGGGGTGCACGAGGTGCAGGCCATCCAGTATTTCATCGAGGGTTGCCGCGACGGCACCCACCTCAATCACAAGCTCTTGTGCTCCGAGCCGGCTACCCTAGCGGACCTGATGGCCAAGGCTGACAAGTACGCCACGGCCGACTCCGCAATGTGGATGAAGGTCGCCACGCCGGCCAAGCTGGCCCCGCCGCCTGCCTCGCCGCGGGCGGCTGCCGACAACCGGCAGTAGCAGAACAACAAGCGCAAGTCCGACCAGCCGGATCCCCGCTACGGGAGCCAGCAGGTCGCCACCATCGAGGAGGAGCAACCGGCTGCCCAGACCCTGAGCCAGCGTCAGCGCGCCGGCAAGGCCGCCTGGCAGCCCAGGCTTACCGTCGAGCAAATGCTCGACCTACCCTGCAAGCACCACTCCGGGGACAAGCCGGCCACTCATACGCTCCGGCAGTGTAGCTTCTCCCAGCGGCTAGCCCGAGGTGAGGGCCTTCCGGTTCCTCCGCCTCCGACTCCCCGCGTGCCGGCTCCGGCTCCGGCCCAGCCGCCAGCTCCGGCCCCGGCTGCCAACGACGGCCGTCTCCACGACCAGTTCCCCAACCAGGACGGGTCCTATGTTGTCTTCACCAGCGAAGCAACCAACAAGCACAGCATGCGCCAGCGCCGGCACGAGGTGAACGCCACAGTCCCCTCGGTTACCCAGTTCATGTCCTGGTCCGAGAAGCCGGTCACCTGGAGCCGAGCGGACCACCCGGCCGTGATGCCAAACCCCGGCAGCTATGCCCTCGTCCTCGATCCCACCATCGCCTCCGAGAGGCGCACCTGCCGTTTCTCGCGGGTGTTGATCGACGGGGGCAGCAACATCAACATCCTCTATCGCGCCACGATGCTCAAACTAGGGCTCGGGGAGAAAGACCTGCGGGCGAGCCGGACGGTTTTCCATGGCATCGTGGCGGGAAAATCCAGCACCCCCATCGGCAAGATCGAGCTCGACGTTCTCTTCGGCGACAAGAGCCACTTCCGCCGCGAGCTGGTATGGTTCGAGGTGGTGGACCTCGACAGTCCCTACCACACGCTGTTGGGCAGGCCGGCCCTCGTCAAGTTCATGGCGATCCCCCATTACGCCTACCTCAAGCTCAAGATGCCGGGCCTCAAGGGCATCATCACCGTCGCCGGCGACTACAAGATGTCGATCGAGTGTGCACGCGATGGCAGCCGGCTGGCCGAGGCCCTGGAGATAGCGGAGGAGAAGCGGCAGCTCGACCGGCACGTGGCCCACTTCTCCGACCAGCCGGCCGTGCCGGCTCCTCCGTCCCAGTCGGCGGGCGAGGCGTCGTTCCAGCCGTCCAAGGACACCAAGCAGGTGCCGCTCGACCCGGCTAACCCCAAGCAGTGCGTCACCGTCGGCGCCAACCTTAGCAGCAAATAGGAAGGCGAGCTCGTCGACTTCCTCCGTGAGAATCGGGACATCTTTGCATGGTCTCCCAAAGACATGCCGGGTGTTCCGAGGAAGTACGCCGAGCACAAACTTCATGTCCGGCCGGATGCGAAGCCGGTCAAGCAACCCCTGCGCCGTTTCTCCGAGGAGAAGCGGCGTACTATAGGAGAGGAGATCGCCCGGCTGCTCGCAGCCAGCTTCATCATGGAAGTGTTCCACCCGGACTGGCTGGCCAACCCAGTCCTGGTGCTAGAGAAAAACAAGACTTGGCGCATGTGTATCGACTACACGAGCCTGAACAAGGCATGTCCCAAGGACCCATTCACCCTGCCGCGGATCGATCAAGTTATCGAGTCCATGGCCGGCTGCAATCTGCTGTCCTTCCTGGACGCCTACTCAGGCTACCACCAGATCAAGCTAGACCCGGCCGACCGGCTGATGACCTCCTTCATCACCCCCTTCGGGGCCTACTGCTACATCACCATGTCCTTCGGCCTGAAGAATGCATGCGCCACCTTCCAGCGCTGCATGCAGAAGTGCCTCTTGCCGCAGATCGGTAGGAACGTCCACGTCTATGTTGACGACATCGTCATCAAAACCAAGAAGCATTTCAGCCTCCTTGACGACCTTCGGGAGACCTTCGCCAACTTGCGCGAATACAAGGTCAAGGTCAACCCGGAGAAGTGCGTTTTCGGCGTCCCAGCCGGCCAACTCCTGGGTTTCTTCGTGTCCGCTCGCGGCATCGAAGCTAACCCAGAGAAGATCAGGGTGATCGAGCGAATGCCCAAGCCGATCCGGCTCCGCGACGTCCAGAAGTTCACCGGCTGCCTCGCCTCGCTCAACCGGTTCGTCAGTCGGCTGGGGGAGAAGGCACTGCCCCTCTACCAGCTCATGCGGAAGACGGCCCTAATCGAGCCGGGCCACGACTCCACAAAGAAGCCGGCCAAGTTCAAGTGGACCGACCAGGCGGACGAGGCATTCCGCGACTTCAAACGAGTCCTCACCAGCGCGCCCATCCTGGCCGCGCCGGCTGAGAAGGAGCCCCAGCTCGCATACATCGCGGCGACCACGCGCATCATCAGCGTCGTCCTGGTGGTGGAGCGGCCGGAGGAGGGCAAAGCGCTGCCAGTCCAGCGTCCCGTCTACTACCTCAGCGAGGTCCTCTCCGCCTCCAAGCAAAACTACCCCACTACCAGAAGATGTGCTACGGCATATACTTCGCCGCCCAGAAGATCAAGCAGTACTTCCAAGAGCATACCATCACCATGGTGAGCATGGCGCCGCTGGGCGAGATCATGAGCGGCCGGGATGCCACCGGCCGGATCGCCAAATGGGCAATCGCCCTCGCTGACTACGAGATCCGATACGAGCCGTGCACCGCCATCAAGTCGCAGGCGATGGCCGACTTCCTCGTCGACTGGGCTGAGACCCAGTTCGTGCCGCCTCCCCCGGACTCCACGCACTGGCGCATGCACTTCGACGACTCGAAGATGCGGACCGGTCTGGGAGCCGGCAGCGTCTTGTCGTCTCCGAAAGGAGACCAACTCAAGTATGCTCTCCAAATCCACTTCGCCGTCTCCAACAACGTGGCCGAGGACGAGGCGCTCGTCCACGGCCTCCGGCTCGCCAAGGAGATCGGCATCCGGTGCATCTTGTGTTTCAGTGACTCTGACCTGGTGGTGCAGCAGGTCTCTGGCGAATGGGACGCCAGGGACGCCAACATGGCCAGCTACCACTTCCTCGTCCAGCAGCTTAACGTCTCCTTCGAGGGTTGCCAGTCCCATCACGTCCCCCAAGCGGACAACGAGGCGGCAGACGCCTTGGCCAAAATCGGCTCCACCCGCCAGGCCATCCCGGCTGGCGTCTCCCTCGAGCAACTGCGTAAGCCGTCGATCAAACACTCCGCCGAGTCGGAGTCCATCTTCGCGCCCGCAGATCCCGCCGGCCCCTCAACGGGCCCGGGGGCTACGCCAGCTCCGACGGTTCCACCGGCTCCACCTGCTCCACCGGCTGCACCAGCTCCGTCGGCTACGCCCGCCGCGCCGGCTCCGGCAGCTGTCGTTCCAGCGACAGTCGAGCCTGAGCCCGCAGCTGTCATGATGGCTGTTGGCCAGCCGGACCCGGGGACTGGCGAGCCCAGCAAGCCGGGCCCGAGGGCTCCGTCGACGAACCCGGGGGCTCCGGCCGCCCAGAATCTCCGGCCCGAGCCGGAGCCGGCCCCGGTGTCGGCTCCGTCGTGGGCCCAGCCAATCTTGGCTTTCCTCTTGCGCGGCGAGCTCTCCCCCGACGAAGACAAAGCCCGGCAGATCCAGCGCTGTGCTCCCGCCTACAGCATCATCAACCATGAGCTGGTCCACCACAGCGCAACCGGCGTGTACCAACGCTGCGTCGAGTCCGAGAAGGGCCAAGAGATCCTCCAAGACATCCACCAGGGCGAGTGCGGGCACCACGCCTCCTCGAGGACCCTGGTGGCCAAGGTGTTCCGCCACGGCTTCTACTGGCCAACTGCACTAGAGGAGGCGACACAGCTCGTCGATAGGTGCGAAGGGTGCCAGCGTTTCCGCGCGCAAAGCCACCTGCCGGCTGCGGCGCTCAAAACCATCCCGCTGTCGTGGCCCTTTGCCGTCTGGGAGCTCGACACGGTGGGTGCCAACTGTCGTCGTTTTCTCATGACAGATGCCATGGGGAGGCTTATCAAGAGTGGTTGGGGCCGATGGGCTCCGAGAGCGAGATCGGGGACAAACGGTGCGAGACACGCGATGTACCCAGGTTCGGGGCCCTCCGTGGGAGGTAATACCCCTAGTCCTGCCGGTCTGGTTGATGAACCAAAGGGGGCTACAATGGTGCTCCTTGAGCTGTATGGGTAGAGGAGGAAGAAGGAGCTAGCTTGCCCTCTCTCCTCTCTGCCTCTCTACGTGTGTGTGTGTGTGTGCTAGTCAAGTGATCGCCCCCCTGCATGGGAGAGCTCCGGGGGGTTTTATAGGCCAACCCCCCAGAATACAATAGGGGTAGAAGGCTCCGGAGGGCCCCAGCTGGCGGTCTCTCCCGCCGGCCATGGGGCCCCCGGCTGAGGGGTCTTGTCGCCGGTAGGGCCCGCCGGCTGCGGGGACACGTCGGGAGCCGGAGGGGCCCCGCCTGGTGGGCCCTGGTGCCCGTCACACCGCGGCACGGGTCGTCCTTCGGGGCGTTGTCTTGCGTTGGCCGACCATGGTCAGCGGTACGGCCAGCCGCGCTGTAGCCATGTCGGGGCAGGTAATGGAGTGGTTGAGGGCGTGCCGGCACTGTGACGTCCGCCAGGTCGCAGTCGGCCAGGGTGAGAGGCATTGTTGCCTCCACTGTGGCCATGCGGGCGCTGACCCCCGATGTGACGGGGGCCTCTGTAGCCACGCGTGCTCTGGCCGCGGTACTTGCAACACGGCCGGCTAGGGGGCTAAGCGTCTCCGCCCCTAGCCGGCCGATTGGTGCAACCGGCTGCGCGGAGCCGGACTGTAGGGGGAGGCGGCTCGTCCTGCAGTTGTTTCGAAAAGTTGGAGGAAGGGGTCGACTGAGGCTACTCCGGGGTTATCCCCCCGTCAGTAGTCCCCGAAGCAGGGGAGGCCCGCCGGTGAACGGCGGCGGACCTCGCCGGCTTGAATCTTGTCTTGTATTACGCACTATCTTGGAGCCAGAGGAGGCTACCCCGTAGTCGGCCGACGTTTGGCAGGACGCCTCGAATGCCCCGACGGGCAGATAAGGCGTACCACGTGGGGGGCGTAGCGGGCCGTGACCTGACAAGCCACGCGGAGGACAAGACCGGGCCGTGGGGCGGGGCCCGCTTCGGCCGCGGCCTCGGCCCGTGCGCACGGATCTTCTGCGGCCCGGGCCGTCGGTTGGCGTTCTCGGGACGCGTTAATGCCTTTCCCGCGTGTGGCGGAAGTAGTGGGGGTCGTGCGCGACGGATCCGCTCCCTACTACCTCCGCGCGGGGGTACAAATGGGGGGGGAAGAGGAGCGGAACGACGCACTCGTTTCCTCTGCCCCAGTGCATCGTCGCTGTCGCCCCTCCCCTCCCCGTTCCGAGAGATAGAGAGGAGAAGTGAAGGCCGCACGCTTGTTGCGCCGCCGTCCGCCGTCGCCGGGAGCCGCACCACGACCGAGGCCCAGCTGAAAGCACATTTGCTCCCTTGGTGGTTTTGGTAATTAATAACAACATATAAGTCATTGAACTAATGTTTCCACTAAGTATATTTCAGGAAAAGTTCAATGATAGGGATGGCAAAGAGATTGTGGAAATACCCCAAGATGCAAGGAAATGGATTGGCAAAGTTTCAAGCAAGAGGACTCTACATTTTACATTTGTGAGAAATCACTTTGAGTCCATAGGAAAGCCAATACTATTAAAAGGGGGTAAGGTTTTGTTGGTGAACAAAATGCTCAAACGTGCACAAGTGATAGTCACCAAAAATACCCACAAGCTCTTCCACAAAAGTCTGTCCAAAGTCAAGTATCCAAAATCGGTGCAACCAACACTTCCACTCGGTGCCACCAATTCCCATACTCAGACAGACTCAGCCAAACCCTAGCCACTTCGGTGCAACCGATTCTGCTTCGGTGCCACCGAGTTTAGGTTGCCAACTTTCTGTTACGCAAATTCACAATATCGGTACCACCGAGATTGTTGGATCGGCGTCACCGAGAATGGGCAATCTGACCGTTGGTCACCTTATCGGTGCAACCGAGTTTCCTATATCGGTCTCACCGAGATTCAAAAGTTGCCACCTTTTGGTCACTTCAGTACCACCGAGATTAACACATCGGTGTCACCGAGTTGGTCATTTTGTGTGTTACGGTTGGATTTTTGGGGATGCCTATATATGCCCCTTCACCACCGCCCACTCGAAAGAGAAGCACTCAGAACTATTCCATACTTGCCCCATCCAGTTTTCTGAGAGAGAACCACCTACCCTTGTGTTGATGTCCAGATCTTCCACTCCAACCATATGGATCTTGATTTCTAGCCTCCCCAAGTTGCTTTCCACCAATCCCATCTCTTCCACCAAGCCAAATCTGTGAGAGAGTGATTGTGTGTTGAGGAGTCTATCATCTTGAAGCACAAGAGCCAGGCGTTCATCATCATTGCCGAGGCTATTACCTTTTGGAGGGTGGTGCCTCCTAGATTGGTTAGGTGTCGCTTGGGAGCCTCCTACTTCGTGTTGTGGAGTTGAACCAAGAAGTTTGTAAGGGCAAGGAGATCGCCTGCTTCGTGAAGATCTACCCATAGTGAGGCTAGTCCTTCGTGGACGGAAGCCGTTATGGAATAGTCAAGGTTGCTACTTCCTTGACCCTTATGGGTGGAGCCCTCTGTGGACTCTCGCGACCGTTACCCTTCGTGGGTTGAAGACTCCATAAACGTGGACGTACGATAGCACCACCTATCGGAACCACGGGAAAAATCATCGTGTCTACAATTGCGTTTGATCTTCCTACCCTATCCTTTCTACTCATGCTTGTTGTTACTTTCCACTGCTATACTCTTAGACATGCATGTGTAGGGTGTACTTGACTTGCCATGAAATGCTAAAATCTGCCAACTCTAAAATTTGGCAAAAGCTAGAATTTTTATTTGGTCAAGTAGTCTAATCACCCCCCCTCTTGACATACTTTCGGTCCTACAAGTGGTATCAGAGCTTTGGTCTCCATTGCATTGGTTTCACAACCTAGGAGAGTATGGCGTCTAGTGAGGGAAATTATCACCGTAGAGGTCCGTACTTTGATGGCACTAATTTTTCTAGTTGGAAGCACAAAATGAAAATGCATATTCTTGGTCATAACCCCGCCGTTTGGGCTGTTGTTCGTGTTGGCTTGCAAGGTGAATTCTTTGGTGATGGAAAGGAACCGGATCGTGAAGCGACCGCGGAAGAATTGAAGATGTTGCAATACAACGCTCAAGCATGTGACATTCTCTTCAACTGCCTATGCCTCGAAGAGTTCAACAAAATCAGCCGTCTTGAGAATGCAAAAGAGATTTGGGATACTTTGGTTGATATGCACGAAGGAACCAAGTCCGTGAGAGAATCCAAGTTAGATGTTCTTCAAAGTCAGCTTGACAAGTTCAAGATGAAGGATGGTGAAGGAGTCGCAGAGATGTACTCTAGGCTAGCTCTCATCACCAATGAGATTGCCGGCTTAGGAAGTGAAGAAATGACCGACAAATTCATCATCAAGAAGATACTTAGAGCTTTGGATGAAAGATATGACACCGTGTGCACATTGATCCAAATGATGCCCAACTACAAAGATCTCAAGCCTACGGAAGTCATTGGAAGGATTGTTGCTCATGAGATGACACTCAAAGATAAAGAAGAGCTTCACCACAAGTCTAGTGGTGCTTACAAAGCCACAAGTGATGCTCCCGCAACGTCAAGCGACAACCTTGTCACCAATGAAGAGATAAGCCTCATGGTCAAGAAATTCAACAAGTTCTACAAGAATAGAGGCAAAGAACGAAGCTCCAACTCAAGATATGATGAGAAGCGTTCGTCAAGTCGTGACCGCAATTGCTACAATTGTGGGAAGCCCGGACACTACTCCAATGAGTGCACGACTCCCTACAAACAAAGAGAAGAGTCACCTCGAAGACGAAGCTCAAGGAATGAATCACCTCAAAGAGAGAGAAGGAGTAGAGATGATCGTTATGAACGAAGACCCTCAAGGAGAAGTAGAGATTCAGAGAAGAAGGACAAGTACACCAAGAGCTACACAAGAATAAAACATCAAGCTCATGTTGGTGAATGGGTTTCCGGCTCCGACTCCGACAACAACTCCGAGAGAAGCTATCACTCCGATTCCGACTATAGTCAAGAGGATGGTGTTGCCGGAATTGCTCTAGTGACTACCAACTCCTATGATCTATTTGATTCACCTAATGAAGGGAGTGGAAGTTGCTTCATGGCTAAAGGCCCCAAGGTATCACACCCCGAGTATCTTGATTTCAATAGTGATGAAGATGATTTGCTTTGTGATGATGACTTGCTCTTTGATAAAACTAGTGATGTTAGTCAAAGTGAACTTGATAATTCTCATGCTAGTCAAGATAAGTCAATTGATGATGATAAGATGAAAATAGAAGAACTAACTAAAGAACTAAACACTCTTAAGTTAGCTCATGAATCTACTCTTGAAGATCATAGAGAGCTTGTAAGAACTCATGAGAAGCTACGCTTCGAGAAGCTCAACTTGGAGCAAGAGCATGAGTTTCTTAAAGCTATCAATGACGATCTCCGAAAGAAGACTTCATCTTATCTAGCCAAACGACTACTCTTGTCTACATTCATGCCTCAAGTTAAAACTAAGCAAACTAGTAACTAAGGCAAGAAAGGTTCTTCATCTAGTAGCAACAATAAAAATGCTAAACCTAATGATGTTGCTTCTAGTAGTTCTATTGATTCCACTAATGATGATTCTCTTAGCCAAATTACACTTGAGCAAGAAAATGCTTTATTGAAAGGAATTATTGAGAAAGGTATCTACAAGAGTCTTGCCGGGTGTAAGCAATTTGAGGAAATTGTACGCAAGCACGGAGGATACCGAAAGAACCATGGTGTTGGCTACTTCAACGCTAATGGAGTTGAATGGGAAGAAGGTCAATACCCCAAGCCCAAGTTTGTTACTTAAAAGGAGAAGTATGAAAATACTCTTCCCAAGGGAACAAACACACAAGATGACCTTCCACCACAAGACCACAAGCTCAAGGGCAAGAACAAGCTTCAAGCGGGCATTGACTCATATGAAGATGAATCCCAAGCTTTGGTGGAGTGGGTTCCCAAGGCTACGTCAAGCTCAACTTCTACAAAGGCTACTACAACACCAAGGATCCCCATCAACTTGATGTGGGTTCCCAAGAAGAACAACTAGAGAGTTCTTGAGGGGTGACTCCGCCAATGAAATCTACTCACATTCATTATTGGCAAGAACTATTTGCAATCAACATCTAATCTATGCAATAGTTCAAGGAGTCACACATTCCCTCAAAGGTAAGCAAGGGACAAGGTAATCAACAAATCAATGGACATCATTACACATGCTTTGCACTCCATGTCCATAGATATCCTTGTATTTGTCTCTTGTGTGTTGGGACTAACCCATGATGGTGAGAAGAGTAAAGAAACAACAAGGATGCTCCCAACTCTTGGTGATCCTCATCAACCTTGAGCATCCACCACTACCTCACCAACATGAAGTCTTCATCGACAAAACCCAAGGTTAGTTTATCCCTCCTATGGGGGGATGTCACATTAAGGGGGAGCTTTACTCTAAGACTTGAGTCAAAGCATCTCTTAGCATGTGACACCATTAAATGCTTTATGTAAAAGTGGTAATCCCACTTGTGCTTAAACGATGAGTATGACCTATGATCAAGTATTCTTACTTGGCTCCTAAGTCAATATTCTCATATATAGATGACTTAGTCATCGCCCAAGTGCTTGTTAGATGATAGTGTGTATCTGCATGTTTGTCATGATTTCATTTGACATCTTATTGTGTGAGCATGTTGGTCTGCATTTATTTTCCCATTCCAGGACATCTAATTGTTGCTATTTGGCTCTTGATTTATCTTTTGCCAATTGGATGGACAAGAATGCCTAGGACCACTCTTTAGCTATCTATGCTTTCTCACCTCATATTCCATTCATGCTGCATCACAAAATTTGAACAAGTACTTTTCGATCCCTCTGTGTGTGGAGCACTCGGAGTTCCGTATCGACAAGGACTGACCATTAAAACCTCCCAAGTGCATCTCGGTGGAACCAACCCACAATTCTCGGTCTCACCGAATGCCTAGGGTTGATCTGGTTTTCAATCTCGGTACCACCGATTCCATATTCTCGGTTACACCGAGTTTCCCTGTCAGCTGATAGTTGAGGAACTCGGTGACACCGAAAATTTAGAATCGGCGTCACCGACAGTGAGGGGTATATAAGCTGTGGTCCCGACGGTTCGAAAATTCAATCTTCAATCGTCGCGCCCCAAACCATAAGCTGCCGCAAAAGGACCCCCTGGTCGTCGCCCTTGTCCCCTCGCGCTCCTCCGCCGCTGGGATCCTCACCATCGACGGGCATCTTCGCCGCTGTCGCCGCCGTAGCAGATCCGTCACCAAGCTAGGGTACGGATTCGATCTTTCTTTGCGCTCCCCGTCCGAATCATGCGCATTGAAGTTATTTTATCTATAAGCCACTGTTTGCACGTCTTCCTATCCACGAGAAAATTCCATAGATTAGAGAATGATCGATTTTCTAGGGTTTACCGTCCGCCCGATGGAACTCGGTGGAACCGAAGCGAACAAATCGGTGTCACCGATTTGCCTCCCTGTGCTGCTGAGAACTATCTCGGTGAAACCGAGTACTTCTTTTCGGTCTTACCGAAAAGAGTGCCAAGTTTCTATTAAGGAGAAAGTCAGTCTCGGTAGCACCGAAATTTTTGCTTTGGCTGTACCGGTTTTCATGTGACAGAATGTAAACCTTGAGAATCTTTTGTTCAAACTTTCAAAAACCAGCTGTACATTTTGTGATGACTCATCTTCTTCTGCTCCTCTATACTCTATTCACAGGGTCTGTATGTCAAGTGCTGAGGACAGTGAGAACAACTTCCAAGAGGAGAACATTGTGATGAGTTCAGGCACTAGTCCTGAGTCCAGTTCCTCTTCAGATCTAGGCACTCCCAGTTCTCATGGGTTGCCCAAGGCTACTACTAGGGCCAGGAAGAAGCTGAATTCAGATGAGTAGGATTCAGATTTTGTGCCAGAGGAGATTCTTGCCAAGAAGCAAGAGAAGGCTGCCAAGAAAGCTGCAAATGAAGCTACCTCTTCAAGGAGAGCTGTCAGGAAAGAGTATGCTAGCTCTGAAGCTATGAGAGCACCTGAAAGTGCTAGAGCTACCATGACTGTTGAGCCCCCAAAGAAGTCTGTGCCTAAGAAGGCAGGGGAGAAGAAGGGAGCTAGGAAGAGGATTGTCTATGTCACTGGTAGGCAGACTTCCATGTTTGAAGATCCAGAGGAGGCTGCTGGTGCTGATGCTGAGGAGGAGGAAGAACAGGTTGTCAAGGCCCCTCCCAAGAAGAAGCAAAAGAAGCTTATGGCTGATGCTATGCCAAAGACTGGCACATCCAAGAGCACCAAGTCTGTCCCCAAGAAAGCTGCTGCTGAAAAGCCCAAGAGGTTGTCCAGGCAAATTCCAGCTTCTGAAAAGAACAAGGGAACCACCTCCAGAGTTGAGGATGAAGATGCTATGTCTGCTTTGATGAAGCTTAGACCACACCTTCCAGTACATAATGCCAGCTACCCACTTGCTCAAGACATGAAGAAGAGGAAGGATTCTGGTTTGAGGGCATGGAGAGCTGCTGATCCATATGCCCAAAGGAGGAAGACAGCTGTGGACTACAGATTCTACACCAAAGAGAAACAGGATCAAGACCCTTAATGATAAGGTGGATGGGCTGACTAAGACAGTCAATGAGCTCAAGAAGGAAGTTGACTCAGTTCCTCTTCCTCATTCTTCAGATGATGATGATGATGATGTTGATGAGGATGACTCACCTCTCAGGCCAGGCACACACTTCACTACCCAGGGCAGATCAGCCACCGTGCCAGCTCCAGACTTGAGGCCCTCTTCATCAGCTCCTGCTACTGTCACCTCAGCTCCTGCTCCATCAGCTCTAGTTCCTCCAGTTGCCACTCCAACTCCATCCACGACATCTGCAGAGATCTTCGCCGACGCTGTTCTCTCAACTCCTTCATCAACAACCGGAGGAGATCAACCCAAGAACGCTTAGATATATACCTTTGAACTTTTTGGTAACTTGTTGCCAAAGGGGGAGAAGTGTATATAGATCTTTAGGCTTCGAGTGAGAGAGCGTTTGGTTTTTATCGGTTTTTCAAAAACAATTGTCTTTTGATGTGTTTGTGTTGAACTTATGTGTGTTTTGATCATACGCTTATGTGTGTTGTGCTACTATTTCCTATCATCTTAATGCTTATGAGATGATCATTACCATTGCTTGATTGTGTTGTGCTATGATGTTCATTCTTATTATTCTCGCACACCACCAAGATGTACGTGACATGGAAGAAGTGCCCCATGTACCTAATCGATTGTGCATTTGCATTCAAATGCAAATTTAAAAATAATGCACAAATTTAGGGGGAGCTCTTGCTTATCACATACTTCTCAAAGCGACGATTATATTCATTGATTATATCATATGTCGAAGCTTTCAACTATATGTTGTCATCAATTACCAAAAAGGGGGAGATCGAAAGCACATTTGCTCCCTTGGTGGTTTTGGTAATTAATAACAACATATAAGTCATTGAACTAATGTTTCCACTAAGTATATTTCAGGAAAAGTTCAATGATAGGGATGGCAAAGAGATTGTGGAAATACCCCAAGATGCAAAGAAATGGATTGGCAAAGCTTCAAGCAAGAGGACTCTACATTTTACATTTGTGAGAAATCACTTTGAGTCCATAGGAAAGCCAATACTATTAAAAGGGGGTAAGGTTTTGTTGGTGAACAAAATGCTCATACGTGCAGAAGTGATAGTCACCAAAAACACCCACAAGCTCTTCCACAAAAGTCTGTCCAAAGTCAAATATCCAAAATCGGTGCAACCAACACTTCCACTCGGTGCCACCGATTCCCATACTCAGACAGACTCAGCCAAACCCTAGCCACTTCGGTGCAACCGATTCTGCTTTGGTGCCACCGAGTTTAGGTTGCCAACTTTCTGTTACGCAAATTCACAATATCGGTACCACCGAGATTGTTGGATCGGCGTCACCGAGAATGGGCAATCTGACCGTTGGTCACCTTATCGGTGCAACCAAGTTTCCTATATCGGTCTCACTGAGATTCAAAAGTTGCCACCTTTTGGTCACTTCGGTACCACTGAGATTAACACATCGGTGTCACCGAGTTGGTCATTTTGTGTGTTACGGTTGGATTTTTGGGGATGCCTATATATGCACCTTCACCACCACCCACTCGAAAGAGAAGCACTCAGAACTATTCCATACTTGCCCCATCCAGTTTTCTGAGAGAGAACCACCTACCCTTGTGTTGAGGTCTAGATCTTCCACTCCAACCATATGGATCTTGATTTCTAGCCTCCCCAAGTTGCTTTCCACCAATCCCATCTCTTCCACCAAGCCAAATCTGTGAGAGAGTGATTGTGTGTTGAGGAGTCTATCATCTTGAAGCACAAGAGCAAGGAGTTCATCATCATTGCCGAGCCTATTACCTTTTGGAGGGTGGTGCCTTCTAGATTGGTTAGGTGTCGCTTGGGAGCCTCCTACTTCGTGTTGTGGAGTTGAACCAAGAAGTTTGTAAGGGCAAGGAGATCGCCTACTTCGTGAAGATCTACCCATAGTGAGGCTAGTCCTTCGTGGACGGAAGCCGTTATGGAATAGTCAAGGTTGCTACTTCGTGGACCCTTATGGGTGGAGCCCTCCGTGGACTCTCGCGACCGTTACCCTCCGTGGGTTGAAGATTCCATACACGTGGACGTACGATAGCACCACCTATCGGAACCATGGGAAAAATCATCGTGTCTACAATTGCGTTTGATCTTCCTACCCTATCCTTTCTACTCATGCTTGTTGTTACTTTCCGCTGCTATACTCTTAGACATGCATGTGTAGGGTGTACTTGACTTGCCATGAAATGCTAAAATCTGCCAACTCTAAAATTTGGGAAAAGGTAGAATTTTTATTTGGTCAAGTAGTCTAATCACCCCCCTCTAGACATACTTTCGGTCCTACACCAGCGCCCCACCGCCATGGCCACGAAACCCTCGAGGGCAATGGCGAGCAAGAGGGCATGGGACGACAGTGACGTCGACGAGCACTTCATCGAGCACCTCCGCCATCGTCGCAATCTGCCGCCGGCGGAGCACCTGGAGGCGCGCATCGCCGAGGCGGAGAACGCGCCGGCCCCGCGGGAGGGCGAGGTGGTGGTTTTCGCCGAACACTTCCTCTGCGGGCTCGGCCTGCCGGCGAGCACGTTCTTCCGGCAATTCCTCTCGCGTTTCGGGCAGCAGCCGCACCACCTGGCCGCCAACGCCGTCCTGCAACTGGCGGCGTGCGCCTGGTGGTGATGACCAGGACGGAGGGGCTGACGGCCGTGGACCTCCTGGCTACGATGGTGGCGCGCCGGGTGCAGCCGCTGCAGCGCCGGACGCACCTCATCTGCCAGATGGGAGGGCGGTGCGACCCTTGTCGGCTCTCCACCAAGGAGCTGAAGGCAGTGTAGGTGGCGAGGAGGGTGAACGCCATCTCAGCCGCCAAGATGAACGAGGGTGAATGGCGATGGGGGAAGGCCCCGTACAGCCGGGACCGTTCGGCTCCATGGGTACGTGGCGAGCCGTCCCCCACCCCTTCTTTTGTTGTAGCCGGCTTCCCTTCACGGCCTAACGACGGAGGGCTTCTCTCGTATGCAGGTCTTCCTGAGGCTGCAGAACTATGGCGTGCCGGCTGCCGATGTGGTAGAGTCGGACCCGGAGGAGGTCGAGGACGCCGACAACGTGGAGCCGGCCGAATCGGAGCCAGCCGGCGCATCCGGCGTCGGCGGGATGGAGACGGAGGCAGCCGAGTCAGCGGGTGAGTTCCCTCCCCAATCACTTTTGTGGGACTGGACCGACAACAATGCTGAAACGGAAGAGGTGCGTGGTGCAGCGGCCCCGGAGGGCCCCGAAGTTTCGGGAGATGACACCACGGCACCGAGGAGGCGCGTTCACCGCGCCGACCGCGTGCCCAGCCGGGACGACGCGGTCGTAGGCGAGAGGGGGAAGCTGCCGGCCAGCTCCAGGCCGACCCCCAAGCAAGCGGCCATCGGGCAGCCGGGTGGCAGCCGCGAAGGCGGCAGGAAGAAACCGCGGGTTGCCCGGTCGGGCCCCGCCAGACGGGCGGTCCCCGTCACCATCGGGTAAGTTAGTTCTAAGTACTCGCTTGTTTTTTGGTCGACCTCTTTTCCTCATCTTGTTCATCCAGGGAGCCGCGCGCCCTCGGGAGGGCCACGGCCGTCGAGACGGCGGGGACAGCGCCGCCGCCCGCCACCGAGGATAGGGAGCTCTAGGCGTGGCGGGACCTCGAGGCGGCCGAGCGGGAGCTGCGCGAGGAGGAACGTCGCCCATGGGAGGAGGCGGTGCGGAAACGGACGTCGGGGCAGGCCAGCGCGGAGGCGGCCGGCCAGTCGTGGGAGCCTTTTCCCCCTGGCCGGGAGAGGAGATCCAAGGACAGGCACGACCCCGCGCGGCGGGCAGAGGCAGACGCGCGGGTCGAGGAGGAAGCGCGCGTGGCCGAGAGCGCGGCGAACGCCGCCGAAGGGGCGGAGCTGGGCAGCAACATGGCCCCGTCGGGGGCGGAGGACGTGCCGCCGGGGGCAGAGGAGCCCCGAGAGGTCGTCGTCCTAGACATGGAGGTCCCGGCTTTGGAGGCGAGACGAGCCGGCGCCGCTAGAGGCGAAGCGCCGGAGAGCGAGGCAGCGGCGCCCGGGGGGGGGGGGGGGGCGGACGCCCCGGGCTCGTCAGCAGGGGCACCCAGAACCATGGTGTCGGGAGGGGCGGGTCCCCTGGTGACCACGGCGAAGGGCGCGTCCGAACCCGCCGACGGGGGTCGGCCACAGGAGACCTGGGCCACGGCCGGAGGCGCGGCCATCAACAACGCGCCGAGCGCCCTTGGGGCTGCGGTGGGTGCCGTCGTCGTGGAGTTTGCCGCCTGCCGCGCTCAGGTGGCGCAAGAGGCTCAGGTCGCCAGCGACCGGCTGGTGCACCTTGAGCAATCCGTCGCGGTAAGGGCTCGAAGCCTTGTATTTTGCTTCGGTTTTTTCCAGTGGGGGCGTGCCAGCGCACCCACTGGGTGTAGCCCCCGAGACTCGGGCCAGCTTGGGACGCAGGCGGGTCGAGTCTAATGGCGTCTTTGCTTCTGTGTTCTTTGCAGGCTGCACACGACCGTCGGGTGGCCGCGTACAACACGCTGCTGGGCTTGTATCGTGGAGCCGAGAGCCAGCTGGCTGTTCTGTCCGCCGACCTGCGAGGTAAGGCTCTTGCGAATTTTCAGTGGGGGCGCGCGAGCGCACCCACTGGGTGTATCCCCCGGGATTCAGGCCGGCTACTCCGGAGGCGGGCTGAATCCTTTTCTTTGCTTGCTTTCTGACAGAGGCGTCCTCATCCCGGGCAGCCACCCACACCGAGACGGTTAGCCTCCGTCAGCAGGTGGTGAATCTTGGCGAACGGCGGGACCTCCCGACGGCGGAGTGTAACCGGCTCCGCCAGGAGGTGGATCGGGCACAGGCGGAGAAGGATGTGTGCGAGGCGGCCCACCGCCAAGAGCTGGAGGAGCGGGAGGCGGCTCTTCGCCGGGAGTTGGAGGAGCGGGAGACGGCCCACCACCAGGAGATGGAGGACAAGGACGCCCTGCTGGCGGAGGCGGCCGAGGAGGCGCAGACGGCCCGGGCCGAGCACGAGCGCCGGCTCCAGGAGTGGTCTGCTAGGGAGGCCGCGCTGTAGGAGCAAGGGCACGAGGTGGACCGGCTTCTGGCCGGTAAGTTTCGTTGTTTTGCATTTGCCTGCTTGTTTCTTTTAGGATACTTGGTTTCTTTCGTTGTTCATCCCACATCCCTTTTTCCCTTAGGGCTTTTCCCAGGCACGCAGGGGGTCGCGGAGGCGGCCGTGGAGGCCCACTGCGAGGACCAGCGGGCCCAGGGAGTCCCCATCGGGCAGCTTGCCGCCTGGACGCTGGATGAGGTGGGCATCGCCGCCAGGGCGTGTCTGACCGAGGTGGTCCGGGCCTTGAAGCGGCTCCAGGCGGCCGGCACGGAGCTGGTCCGCACCCTCTGGCCGGGCACGGTGGAGCCGAACTCCATGAGCCAGCTATCGAGGTGGCTGGAATTCGGGACCGCACGGGTGAATGCCTGGAGGGCCTTCGCCGCGCGCGCCGGAGCGGCCATGGCGCTTCGCATCACGAAATCATGGTACCCCGAGCTGGACTTGGGGCACCGATGCAGAGCTGGAGGCGGCTGCCGATGCGCTGGCCGTGCGGGCTAGCGACCTCGCTTCCTTCGCCGCGTGGGACGAGTACGTGCCAGAGCAAACGACAGACGGCGAGGTGATCCCGGAGGACCCGTACACGCTCGCCCTTGACGACCCGAAGGGTAGCGCCGCGGAGATGGGCGACGGAGATGCCAGGTCCAGCACCGACGACTACGCCGACTCCGAGCTGGCTCATGACTTGGGCATGGGGGCCGACACAGATCGCGTCGTGGCCAAGGAAGGGGCCTCTACTTTAGCCACCACGAAGGATGCCGGAGGAGAAGACGGCGCTGCCGCTATTTAAGACCTTCTTTCTTTCCTGCATTTTGTTAGACTGCGATTCCACCCACTGGGTGTATTGATGGGGGGATAACCCCGGGGTAGCCTCAGCCGACCCCTTCCTCCAACTTTTCAAAACAACTGCAGGACGAGCCGCCTTCCCCTGCAGTCCAGCTCCGCGTAGCCGGTTGCACCAATCGGCCGGCTAGGGGCAGAGATGCTTAGCCCCCTAGCCGGCCATGCTGCAGGTACCGCGGCCAGAGCACGCGTGGCTACAGAGGCCCCCGTCGCATCGGGGGTCAGCGCCCGCATGGCCACAGTGGAGGCCATAGTGCCTCTGACCCTGGCTGACTGCGACCTGGCGAACGGCACAGTGCCGACACGTCCTCAACCACTCCATTACCTGCCCCGGCATGGCTACAGCGCGGCCGGCCATACCACTGACCGTGGCCGGCCACCGCAACACGACGCCCCGAAGGATGACCCGTGTCGCAGTGTGACGGGCACCAGGGCCCACCAGGCGGGCCCCCTTCGGCTCCCGACGGGACCCCGCAGCCGGCGGGCCCTACCGGCGACAAGACCCCTCAGCCGGGGGCCCCGTGGCCGGTGGGAGAGACCGCCAGCTGGGGCCCTCCAGAGCCTTCTACCCATATTGTATTCCGGGGGGTTGGCCTATAAAACCCCCCGGAGCTCTCCCATGCAGGGGGGCGATCACTTGACTAGCACACACACACACACACCCACGTAGAGAGGCAGAGAGGGCAAGCTAGCTCCTTCTTCCTCCTCTACCCATACAGCTCAAGGATCACCATTGTAGCCCCCTTTGGTTCATCAACCAGACTGGTAGGACTAGGGGTATTACCTCCCACGGAGGGCCCCGAACCTGGGTACATCGCGTGCCTCGCACCGTTTGTCCCCGATCTCGCTCCCGGAGTCCACCGGCGTCCATCGGCCCCAACCACTCTCGATAAGCCTCCCCATGGCATCTGTCATGAGAAAACGATGACAAGGGGCTTATCGTCTTCGAAGCCCGCCAGATAACCGCCTCGAACCACACCCATGGAACGCAGCTCGTCTTCGGCGTTTTTACGGCTAGACCGGTGTCGTCATACTTTTTACCCTCCTTTTTCTTTTCTTTCTTTTCATTTTCCTTCCCTTCCACCTTGATGCTTGGTAGGTTCAGATTTTTCTCTCCCCAATTCTATGTTCGGCTAAACCGAGCTCGTGTTAAGTCTTTCGGCATACATCCTCAAATGTTAGACCCGAATAAAACACCTCGGGGCTTCTTCCCGAAACCGATGATTATATGTTTTAAGCATCTATTCACATTTCCTGTGTATGCATGTTTCCCTTGTCGATTTTCAAGCCATTATATGCATCAATTCGAACTAAGTTTTTGCCAAGCTGGGTTGCCTCGCTCCTGTGTTTACCCTCTACGTTCCCGATTGTTCGGCTAGAGGATAAAGGGAGCACCTCTACGATTGCTATGACCGGGTTATCCGGATACGTACCTCAGACGGGTGAAGCCAAAAGCTAGCTATCCTTAGTAGAAAATTGGTCGGCTACGACGGAAGCAACAAATAAAATTATGGTTGTTATTATCATTACTCGGGCTTCTTTTCTCAAAAAGGCCATTAGTCGCATACTAGCAGTATACGGCCTTACTACCCACGATTTACGTAGCAACCTAAAGGAAGGCGCCGATAGAGGTACTATTTTCTTTGGAAGATGTTTCTTACGCTAAGCAGTAATATAACATATCTCCCTGTGCATCTTCTGTCTGTTCGCACCAAATGGCTGGATTGCCTGGTTCCTCAAAAGAATTCCCTCTTATCAAGGGATATTTTATATGGAACACTCCCAAGCTCTTAGCGTGGGAGGTCGAAGCCGATGGCCGATTAAGACAAAGTTTACAACACGGATGGAGCAATTTTTTGATTTAAAGTACATAGTTGCATAAAATCACACATCTGGCCGCTTGTCAAGATTGTCTATTAAGGCATCCAGGGCGCAATCTTCCCGCGAGAGACGAGCGGCAGGCATCACTTGGTCGTACACCAAGTGATGTGGCACTTCTTGCCCATCAGGCCCTGCTGGCCCAACCCGAGCCATATGCTCGGGGTTAAGACCGGTATAACGGGTCTTGATCATCGCCCATGCCTCTCGTGCTCCCTCCCGGCAAGCCGATGTCTTCCATAGCTCGAACCGACTCCGGGCTTCCTTGAACCGATCGGCTAGTTCGGTCATCCCTTCCAGAGGCTTCTCGGCAGGCCACAACGCTTTTATCATGCTCCTCATAGCCTTCCAAGCCCGCTCATGCATGGCGGACAGTTCCTTTAGAAGACTCCCCCGGTAGGAGCCGATCTCTTCTTCAGGCCGCCCGGTTAGGAGACCTATACATGAGACAATGCATGTCCATTACACTTCATGTAGGAGAGATACCCTTTGATGTTATAATCACACTTACCGAACATGCCGCTCTATAATTTCTGGTTCTCTTCTTGGGTCGGGGTCAATTGAGTCTTTAAACTCTCAATTTCTTCGGCCCGCTGCTTGTTTTCCGCCTGGAGGCGTTTCTTCTCCTCCAGGTTTCGTTGCAACGAAAGGCAGCCGGCCTTATACTGGGACTCGGCGTACCTCTGAGATTCTCGGGCTGCATCTAAATCTTTTTGCAACTGCCCTATAGATTCAACTGCTAAAAAGTACCCTCGCGTCAGCATGGGATTATATACAAAGATCAGCAGAATAGATATACTCACCATGCGCCTCCCAGGTAAAATTCTTCACTTGTTCAAGTTCGGCCTTCACGGCTTCCACCTGTGTTTGGCTTGCCTCCAATTCATTGGCCAATTGCTCGTTCTGCTGCCTTGAGGCCTGCATCATCCATAAAACAATATGTGGATCCTTAACTCGGTCGTCCCGACCAATTCAAGGCTCAGGGGCTACTGGGTTTACATATGTGTCTGGATTCTCAAAATCAATCACTCACCTTCAGGCTGGAACATTTCAGTTTCACGGCTTCCCCAAGCCCAGCTCGGGCTGCTCCGATGTGTGCGTCTGCCGAGCATAGAGCATTGAATTCTTGTTCGGAAAACGCCGGGTGGCGTAGGGTTTCTCGTCGCCGCTGGTGGTTCATCGCGCTCTCCACTTTGGATTTAGTGACTGATACCGCGTCCCCGGAGTCTTCAGGGGCCGGATTGACCACAGGGGCCTCCGCGGCAGGTTCAGCATGAGTAGAAGATCTTGATTCATGAGTGTTGCCAGGCATCCCGGCAACATCCTCGACAGAAGATGGTTGTACTCGTTTCCTGAGTATTTCGACATAAGATCTTCTGTGAGATCCTATCGATCATAATAACAATAGATTAAGCGATCGAACAAAGTACCTTTTGGTTGAACGAGTGGTCGGCGCCGTCTCCACGACCGGCTCACATGAAGGACTCCTATTGATGCCCGGTCCGGGCATTGCTGCTGTAGCCGATGTTCGTCGCGAGGACCGACGACGCTTGGGAGTGGAAACCGGCATATTTGGGTCGACGGAGGACGTTTGCCTTTTATGGGAAGAATTTTTCTTCTTGCCTGTAGCAGAGGAAGGGAGTGATCCGGGGTGATCGGCTATGATAGCCACCTTGGATCGATCAAGGCCCTCTTGGTAAAACACCCCGTCTTCGTACTCAATTGACAGCTCCGGATCGTCATGGAATCCTGGATCGTCATCACAAGAATAGTTCTTTGGTTGGGGGGCCGGACAGTTGACTGTCTCGACAAAGCTCCTCCATTCCTGTTTGCGCAGATTGAAAGCTTTGGTCAAAAAGGGCAAATAAAAAACCCGAACTCAGGTCGCAAAGCCGAAAGACTTACCCATTCCATGGGGTTGTAACTCGAGTAGCCCTCCTTAACCGGTAGCCGAATGAAGTCTTCTTTTTCTGCTTTGTACAGGTCGGCAAGTGCGGCTACTAATGCCGCTTGATTGGCAGGGCCCAGCCGTCGGGAGCGAGTGGTGTCACTTGTTCCGTTGTAACGCCACAAATGATGTATCCTTTGTTGAAGAGGTTGAACGCATCGGGTGATGGCGGCAGCCATCACGTCAATCATGGTGAGCTTGTGATGAGCCAGTATCCTTACGTGGGCGGCCAAGCGTTGAACTTCAGCACCGTCCTCTTGGGATGAACTCTTTGGTCGCCAATTGTACCTTTTTTCAAAGGGGCGTCGGAGTATTCGGGCAAACCCCTCCGAGCTGGATCGAATAGGGGAACGTCCTCAATATAGAACCATTCCGAAGACCATTCTTCGGTGTCCCCACTGGATACCCTGTCCCGGCTATACGGCATACTTCGGCTCCTCCGACTTCCCGAATTGTCACACCCCGAGTTCGGGGGACGAGGCAGAAGTACTTCCTCCATAATTCAAAGTGTGCCTCGCAGCCCAGGAACATTTCGCAAAGGGCAACAAAGCCCGAGATATGCAGAATAGATCTGGGGGTAAGATGATGGAGCTGGATCCCATAGAACTCCAGTAATCCCCTCAGGAAAGGATGAATGGGGAACCCTAGGCCCTGCAAGAGGAAAGGCACGAAGCATACCCGCTCTCCCTTGTTAGGATTAGGGAAGTTCTCCGCGAAGGCTTCATTGTCAAAAGAAGTCAAACCGGCGCGAGTAGCCGCCAGATCCGAGGAAGGAAGATACCCTTGGGTCTCAAGGTCACGCAGCCGAAGGAGGGACACAAAGCAACTTGCCCATTCCCCGGGACGAGAGCCATAAGGACGCGAGGAAGAGCTGGGGGTGCTCGCCATGTTTTTGTGGTGATCTCTCGCTTGAAGTTTTTTCTGATGGGAAGAAGAGGAAGATGTGACCGAGAGCACGATTCGACTTGTTTAAATAGGTGGTGCCTCCCTTGTGGGAGGGGCAGTCTTGTAAAAAGCTGCCGGACTGCTCGTCTCCCCTCAGTGCACAAGGATCGAGAAGCGCTGAAAGTTACTACAGTGGGTCCCGCAAATTCTCAACGTTTGAGAATTCTCCGATGACATGATGGTTGCCGAGCAAGAAGGGATAGAGGGACTCGCCTCGCAAGCCGAAGACTTCAACGCGCAAGATTGTCCGAATATACCTCGGCATTGGAGGCTAGTCCGGGGGCTACTGAAGGAGTCCGGGATTAAGGGGTCCTCGGACTGCCGGCCTATTTCTCATAGGCCGGGCTCATGGGCCGCTTGATGAGGATGGGATTGATCGAAGGCCTCGTCGCTATGGAGGAGACCTCAGGAGTCGTGGCGTGCCTTTCAAGTTTGAGATAGTAGATTAGGCATGTTTTTTCCCTTCGGTGGGCAACCGACTATGTGTAACCTTAATGACCCTTGGCGCCTATATAAGCTGAAGGGTTTTAGATTGTAGGAGGGCGAAACTCATCTAGGGTTTGTTAGCTAGTCGATCTCGAGGTAGATCAACTCTGTAACCTTCATACCATCAATATAATCGAGCAGGACGTAGGGTTTTACCTGCATAGGAGGGCCCAAACCTGGGTAAACATCGTCTCCTTCATCCCCTTGTTACCATCGATCCAGGACTCACAGCTCGGGACCCCCTACCCGAGATCCGCTGGTTTTGACACAGACACCAGGCTCCAACTTGGGCACAACACATAGTCCGTTTCCTTCAAACAGGAGAACTCCCCGAAGAGCAAGAAGAAGCCAAAAAAGTAGCCCGTCGGTCAAGCATGTACCAGTTTGTCGATGACACTCTGTACAGAAAAAGACCCAATGGCGTGAAATTGAAGTGCATTTGCCAGGAGGACAGACTAGGGCTGCTGGCGGAGATTCACGGAGACGTATGCGGCTTGCACATTGGATCTAGAGCCCTTGCCAGAAAAGCCTTCCGACAGGGTTTCTATTGGCCCACTACCCTCCAGGATGCAACTGAATTGGTCACCAAGTGCGAAGCCTGTCAGTTCCACTCCAAGAACATCCATCAACCGGCGCAAGCTCTCCAGACGATTCCTTTATCTTGGCCCTTCTCGGTCTGAGGGCTCGATATTTTGGGCCCCTTCCCCCGCGCTGTCGGGGGCTTTGAGTTCTTGTTTGTGGCGACCGAGAAGTTCACAAAGTGGCTTGAGGTGGAACCGGTGAGGAAGGTGACCACGCAGGCAGCTATCAAGTTCATGAAAGGGCTGGTGTGTCATTTTGGAATACCCAACAGAGTGATCACCGACAACGGCACCCAGTTCATGATCCGCGCCTTCATGCAATACATCCAAAGCCTTGGAAGCCAGGTCTCCTTCGCCTCTGTTGCCCATCCAAGGAGCAACGGGCAAGTCGAGAGGATGAATGCTGAAGTGCTGCGAGGACTCAAGACAAGAACTTTCGATAGGCTGCGGAGAAGCGGCAAGCGCTGGATAGATGAGTTGCCGGCGGTTCTTTGGTCCCTCAGGACGACACCAAATGGAGCTACCGGCCAGACTCCCTTCTCCCTGGTTTACGGGGCAGAAGCAGTGCTCCCCACGGAACTCATATACGGGTCACCTCGAGTACTTGCCTACGACGAAGTAGAGCAAGAGCAGCTGCGGCATGATGATGCCACGCTCCTCGAGGAAGATCGTCTCCTGGTTGCTGTGTGTGCTGCACGCTACCAGCAAGCCCTGCGCCGCTGCCATAGCCGCAGGGTACAACCCTGGAGCCTTGAGGAAGGCGACCTTGTCCTTAGGTGTGTTCAGTCCGCCAAGGGTTCCAACAAGTTGACCCCGAAGTGGGAAGGCCCTTACCGGGTAGCACGAGTCACCAGACCTGGCGCAGTCCGTCTGGAGACCGAAGATGGCACCAAGGTGCTTAACTCATGAAATATTGAGCATCTTCGTAAGTTCTACCCGTAAGGCGCGGTTGCCGGGCGCAGTCCCTGCAGCCACCTTTTGTACAAGCCTTGCCAAAGCTGCATGTAACCCTTTGTACAAAACCAGGCGCAGACCCTGAGCAGCAATAATAAACCTAGGCATTGCATCATATCATTGCATCGCACAATCATCCTGCATCCTTTATGATTGCAATGTCATTGCTTATTTGCTAAAGATTTGCTAGAGTACTTGCTGAGTCTATAATCCTTGTTGCTGCACTCTCCACTCAAGGGATAGAGGCCTCTTGCCCTATGTGTTTTGGCACCAGGTAAAAATGAAGGAGGACGAAGAAACGAGGATGGCGGCCCAGCGTACTCCGGAAGGGGATACTGCCTAAAGCGAGATAAGTCTAATCACGTACCCCAAGTTTACGCTCCCTGAAAGGAATCCTTACCCTCTTTTTCAAACGTGTTTGGTGGAGTTCCCCTCACATGGTAAAAGCCATTGTCGGGACGAGCTGCTCCTCAGCTTCTGGTACTTATGAGCTCTGACGAGCAGCGCCGATACCGACAAGGACCCTTGCCAGAGAACAACACCAGCCTGCTGCCGGGGGCTCGCCCCCCTTTCTGGCGCTCGCGGTTAAAAGTGTCCCGGCAAGCAATCCCGTGTGAAGAGGACAAACGCATTGACACAGTAAAAAGAGAAAAGGATAGTACTCAGGGAAGTAAAATAACACTCATTCATTCGTTTGTTAAATACAGAACGGATCACGATACATTGGGGGACTCCTTCCTAATAGAATCTTTATTGGACTTTCTCTCCTAGGAGTAGGTTACAAAGAGAAAAAGAGCGGAGGGAGGACCCAAGCAGAAGCCCAACCTGACCCCATCGAGGTTCTCGAGGAACAGCTCGGCGGGACCACCGGCAAGGAAGACGAAGCCGAAGTCCACGAGCCTGCCGGGGTCCAGCTGAGAAGGAGAGGCGGCGCCCGAGTCAAGAACCCCCAGCAAATCGCTCTGCCGGGAGGGGGAGGAGCTCGATGATGGTAATGGTGCGGCCGTCGATCAGCTAGAGCCCAGGTCATCGTACTCCTACTTGACGGCGTGGAGCTCGATGTCGCCGTCTTCACCGACACTGTCCTCCTCGTCGCTATCGCTCGAGGAGGAGCTTTCATCACCACTCGAGCTCTCTTCGCAGCAGCCAAGACGAGCACCCGAGCGCCCGTAGATCTTGACGGAGAGCATATCAGCCTCCACTAATTTGAAGCAGAGGACATACCCACCAGTGAAGTTGTGGGCACGGGCGAAGGTTTTCCACCCACGCGTGAAGAACATAACGCGGGGCGCCGGAAACTCAACGTCGACCTGCGCAGCGTCGTTGCAACAGCCTTGCACGCGCAACCACAATGCATGCGGTTTGTCGACCTCCATCACCCTGGCAAAAGGATGAGGGAGCCGCAGGCTAATGCGAGGGGGGCTGCGCAGCCCGACAACGAACTCCAATGCCATGCTTTCGGTGTGCTCTGCCTCCAGGGAGGAAGCCGCCGCCGGCATGGGGTCAGGGGCGACACTCCGTCTCCCCCGACCATGACCCCCGCGCTGGCCGCGACCTCTTCCAGCCCTCCCGCCTCGCGCGCTAGAACCACCTCCCGTAACTACGGCTGAAGCGGCGGCATGATCCCGAGGGGAAACTCTCGCCGCTACTGCAGAAGCCGAGGATCGTCCTCCTCCTCGTGTCATGGCAAGGACGATTCAAGGAAGAACCAGAAGTGAAGGACGAGCATTGAGGACTTGGGTGTGAGGAGGAGATGGAGCTAGATGAGCATCGCCACCATGACCCCCTAATTTATAGGGGAGAGCACGAGGGCTGGCTCTCCCCCGCTCCAGAGCGGCCGCCCATCTCCACCAATCCCACTACCCACGACTCACGGGCGAACATGTAACCGCCCCATTGCTCCAATCCATGGCGCTGTGGTTTCTGCCACTATCAGGTCTTTAAGTCATGAGCGCCCACCACAAGCTCCTCGCCTTGCATGCGGCGCGCGTGGCGGAAACAGCCTGAGGTGGTGGGGCAGTGCTGACTAGTAAATTGGCAGTTACCTCCTCACATTGCGTGCCTGTGCATATATTTTGGGCCTGACCCAACGACACTAAGCGAGCGCATGTGAGCCAGGCCCGGGGGCTCCTGTCGGTGCACTAGAACAGGGGTACCCAGTGCCCCTAACTTATGCACAAGAAGTAGTAGTGAAAACCCTTTGGGAAAGCCACAACGCCGCCAAGCAAGCATTCGAAAACCAGCGCCCGATAGCAACAACCTACAGAAGGCCAAGCAAACGCTGGCAACACCAGCACGATGGCCCAGGAGGGTGCCCTGCAGCGTGTCAGGACCATAAGCAAAGGCTAGCCAAGTGGTGGCAAGAGCCTGCCGGGGATGCACCCCGAGCGCCACCTAGACTAGTAATCATGGTATTTTGTCCTAAATGGCAGAGTTAGGTATGATAGCTCTGCTAAGCTATCTAATCGATAGATAATGTCTGTTTTGCCATTATGGTAACCCCTTCCACTATAAAAGGAGGCCTAAGGCAACCTAGCTCAAGATTTGGACCTTTGGACACTTGTACTCGCATAATAGCTCACTCCGACAGCAGCTCTTGCCGGGGTTAAGCGCTCAGTGTTCTTCGTGTTCCTTTGATCAATCCACCGAAAGCAGGAGTAGGGTTTTACGCTTAGTAGCGGCCCGAACCTGGGTAAAATGCCAGTGTCCAGATCGTCGCGCCGTCTCACGCACTCCCCTCTTTGTGCAATGTGACCCCCCTTGCCGAACCACAAAGGGGCCTCTGGTCCTAGAGGTGATCGTGCGCACCCGTGCCTCGGCACTCTGACAGGAAGACGATGGCATCGCCGGCAAGCTCTCCGGCCATCGCCGGAGCTGGCGATCGGCGTCGGGGGTGCGGGAACGATCTGGGGTTCCATTCCCGGGGCAAGCGAGGTTCGCGAGGCATGGTGGCAAGGTCCTCGAGTTTGAGTTCGAGCTCGAGCATGGCGGACGCGCAGCGGGGCGGAAGCACTACGGCTAGCGGGCGCGAGCGTGTGGAAGTGGGTGACTACGCGGCGTGCACGACGACGACAATTCTAAGCAGAGCGAGCCGCGGATCTGGAACGCGAGCGCTGCCTGAACCTATCTGAAGACAGATTCAGAAAACCGACGCGGAGCGCGGGGAGCACGACGGCGACACGACGCGGGCGAGACCTACGGGCTACTAACGACGGCAAGGAAGGCAAGGGTCGGTAGCGGGGTTTACCTCCTCTACCTTAGACTCGGTGCCGAGGTTGGGGACACAGAGGAACGACGGTGGCACGGCGAGGATCCTCCGGCGAAGCTCGGTTCCGCCGTTGCAGAGGAAGAAGAGGACGAAGGGGACAACGGGGAAGGCGGTCTTGGCTTGCCCTTGGTGCGGACCGGTTCCCTAGCGTCACCGGCGAGGACGCGGGCGGCGAGGTCCGCGCGGGCTCTCATGCCGGAGACGAGCTTGCGCTCTCTCTAGCCATGGAGGGGCGACCGCTCTGGTGGCGCGACTAGCCTTACCGAGCGGCGGCCGCGCAGAGGTGGCGAGGGGAAACCCTAGGGCTGCGGCGCGGCTTGCTTATAGGAGGAGGGGCGCAAGATGGGGCTCTGCCCTCGTGGCCATGGCGGGCTCTGTTCCTTTTTTACCGTGAGAGCAAGGGGGACCGAGGAGGAAGAAAAGGGAGAGGAATCTCTCACTGCTAGTGGGACCCGCACCGGCATCCACTGTGGATGCACCGCGCTGAGCGAATCAGCGAGGGGGGGGGGGGGCTGGGCTTTAGCGACATTGTTGGGCCAGGGAAGGCTGGAGCCCAAGCGGCCGGGGTCTCTCTCTGTCTCTGGAAAACCGAATGGTTTTCTATTTAAAATAAAACAACAACTAGCGTTTAAATACCAGGAAGTTTGAAAGAGAGTTTGAGAGAAAAGAAAATAATTTTGCACTCATAAAAATCAGAACTAATTTATAAAAATGGTTTAGCATTTTTAAAGCAAACTAATTAACCACATATAATTATTTTAATAATTTGTTTCGCAAAGATTCAAAAGGCAAACATATTAACATATGGTTGAGAGCTAATTTTACATGCATAATAGAATATTCGGTGGTAGGGCAACATTTTATTTGAGGTGAGTAAGCAAGTAAAAATACCACATATAGAATTGCTATTAAAAAGGGTTTAGGCATAGTATTATAAAAACATTTGGGAGAGGTTCACCAAGGCAATGATCTGCTACCAAACACAGAAGATTCCACTACACACACTCACACTCAACATAACACCTCAAACAAGCATGATGCAACTTATGGAATGATGATATGATGCCATGATGCAAAATGACATGAAGCAAAATATTATTACTCAAACCACGTGATAGCATTCATTGAAGGTTCACACATGAAATATTACAAAGGTGGCAAGGGAAAGCACTTAGGCTGTTATAACTCTCCTCCACTACACGAGGATCTCGTCCCGAGATCTATGAACGGAAGGATTCGGGATATTCAGAACTTAGAAGGTCCTCTCGTTCCCAAGTGGCTTCTTTGTCGGAGTGACGTGACCACTTCACCTTAAGAAACTTGATTGACTTGTTGCGAGTCTTACGCTCAGTCTGTTCAAGGATAGCAACTGGATGCTCATGATAGGATAGGTCTTGTCGTGGTTTTGTCACGACAATATGTCCTCGTGAGAGAACTTAGATGTGAGGCCATCGCAACTATGTGGCTGCTTGAGAGGAGTTGCACTACTAGAAAAAAGGCTGTTAGTGGCGCACCTATTTTGGCTATTAATGGCGCACTATAGGTGCGCCACTATTATCACGCCATTAGTAACAAATAGTAATGGCGCACCTCTGGTGCGCCATTAGTAATCCAAATACTAGTGGCGCACCATTGCTAACTTTTTTTAATTTTTATATTTTTTTGCCTCCAGATCTTAAAATGGCTGTAACTTTTTTTCTGTTAGGTTTTTGAGGATTCTAAAAAATCGATAACAGGCGTAGCCGGTTGAATTCGGATGTAACTTTTTGAGTAGATGTTTTTTCATATAAAAAACTTTTTCATCGGAGGTCGTATGCAAAAGTTACGGCCATTTTACCGAAACACGGCGGCCTTTTGCAAAAAAATTCAAAATTCGTGTTTGTTAATTTTCCTAACAACTAGAACACATAACACATGGGCATCTATTTTTTTGAATTTTTTTGAATCTTTTATTTTTTTTAAACTGAAAAGACGATCCATGGGGGGGGGGTGGGGGTGGGTGTGTGTGTGGGGTGTGTGTGTGTTTGTGTGTGTGTGAGACGTTAGTAATGGCGCACTAGGGAGGGTGTGCCATTACTAACCCCACACACACGCAGGCACACAGCCCCACCAGACATAGCAATGGCGCACCACACCAAGGTGCGCCATTACTATGTACCATAGTAATGGCGCACCTTGGTGTGGTGCGCCATTGCTATGTCTGGTGGGGTGGGGGGATGGACACAAAAAATAGCAATGGCGCACTGCTCAGGTGGTGCGCCACTACTAAAAAAATAACAATGGCGCACCTGCTTCTGGTGCGCCATTGCTATATAGCAGTGGCGCACCACCACCATGGTGCGCCACTAATAGGGATATTGGCTATAGCCATTTTTCTAGTAGTGTTGGTCGGAATCGAGAGACGTGAGTTTACCCAGGTTCGGCCCCTCCGATGGAGGTAAAAGCCTACGTCCTGCTTTGTGTGTATTGATGATGATCTCGATTACAAGGGTGCAGAATCGCTACCTCTAGTCTCGAGGGTTTCTAATCTGTCTATGTCTAATGACTTGAACTTGTCCCTCTAGGGGTGCCTTGCCCCTCCTTATATAAGTTGAAGGGGTAGGTTTACATGTAGAGTCCTACTGGGAGTAGGACTAGGACTAGTCTCTCTTGAGTCCTAATCCAGGTCTTGTTTCCTTTGTGAGGGAGTCTTTCCTTTCCTTGGGCCTTCTCTGTGAGCCGACCCACCATACAATGAGCCGGCCCTCTCTTGAGCCGCCTTCTGGCCCGTTGGGTCTTGTCGTTTGTCTGACCCGCCTGCCGGTCCACCAATGAGCCGTCAAGCTCGGCCGGGTCGCCAGTGAGTCGTCAAGTCCCGGCCAGGTCATACTTCAGTCCTGGTTATACCGCGGGGTAATATCCCCGACATTAGCCCCCAGGTTAGCTTGAATTTATTCATGGTAAGCTCCTGAAATAAGAATAATAAATATATTAAGTGACCGGCTTGCTCCAATGGCCGGCTTAATGAAGTAGCTCCTTGAAAATCCGTGTTTCTTCTTCATATTAACGAGCCATCTTCACAGACATCTTGCAGGTCCGTGTCCTTTGCAAAATATTGGGAATAAAACACCCATATGCCATTGACTCGACCTCCAATGCTTTTGGCTTGATGAAATCTTGGGAATAAGAAATCCACATGATGTTGAGCCGACTTTCCATTGCTTCGATTAAAAATAGGAATTCGTCCATTGTTAAACCACTTTCAACTTGTGAAGCCGGGTTGCTTATATAGACTCTGCTGGGTTATGATCTTTTGATACTGCCGGGTCATGATTGTTGGTGACGCCGGGTTAAACAACTGGACTCCAGCTGACTTGATAAAATTATTAGGAATAAAGGAATCCATGCGGTGTTGAGCCGGTCTTTCAATGCTTCAGCTCCATGAAGAAATGAGACCTAGCTCACTCAAAATTTGATAGCTTGAAAATGTTCTGCTATTTTTGTACCTCTATATTACCTGTAGCCCCCAAGTCTTAAGAGGGGAACGTAGTGATAGCTTTAAGACTTGCTTCAATATAAATATTTCAACCCTAGAGAAATCTGGATTGTTCATCTGAGTCACCAGTCATAAGTTGAATGTTCCACATATGCAGCCCCAAAGTACCGGGTTGTCTTGCCTACAGCAACCTGGGACATGTAAATGTCTTATGCTCATAAAACTTCAGCCAGTGTAGCGCCCAAGGGCCGGGTCATTATGCAATAATGAGCAGGAACTTTTTGTAGATCTGATCATATAGACTTGAGGAGCAATGTGTAGCCCCCAAGGGCCGGCTCATCTTTATATGATGGGCCGGGTCTTCATATGATTACTCAACTTGAAAATGATAGTACATTAGCCCCCAAGGGTCGGCTCATCAGTATGTGATGGACCGGGTCTTCAATTTGGACCTTATAATCTGTTTGAACAGCTGAATACTGTAGCCCCCAAGTGCCGAGTCGCATGCCTGCAGCGACTTGGGACTTTAGAAAATTTGATCTGAGTGGTGTAGCCCCCAAGTGTCGGGTTGTATGCCTGCAGCGACTCGGGACTTACATGCACTTCTCCTCTGAAAAAAAAACATCATATGATGTAGCCCCCAAGTGCCGGGTCATATGCCTGCAGCGACTTGGGAATCTGTGAGAATAATATAACTCATCATAATTTGTTGAATGACTCCTTGACCGTGGTTGTAACCCGGTATTTTGTCGAATATCCTGGAATAATGCCTTTGTCCTTGAAATGAAAATCCCTGCTCATGGTTGCGGTGCAACCCGGCAAATATATGTTTGAGAAAATCCATAAGTGTTGTAGTTTACTACAGAGCACAAGTTGGAAAAAATCCAAGAGCCGGTCAATTAGATGACACGGCATTATATGTGATAGGGCGGCACTTTGAGAATAGTAATTTCTTTCGAGCTGGCTTGAAAAACCCCAATCATTTAATACTGGTTATGATAAACCAT
The DNA here is from genome assembly GCA_039707655.1 of Elymus sibiricus. NCBI lineage: Eukaryota > Viridiplantae > Streptophyta > Magnoliopsida > Poales > Poaceae > Elymus > Elymus sibiricus. The sequence goes on along the minus strand of CM077667.1, from coordinate 440,915,568 downwards.
GATGAAGATCCAGCCATTTTGGCTATCAAAGATCTATTTCCTCCTGCAGAAGTTTATGCTTTGACCCGGTTTAAAGACCGGCATGATATGTATGTATGATGCATGATGCAATGCATGATGATGTATGCATATGATAAAAATAACTGACAGAGAGTATATACATGTATATCTCAAATTTTTGTAAGTCGGCTTTGAAGGCACAACCAGAAGAGATAAACTCTTGTTCTTATTTTTGAAAAACTCAAGGTTTTTAATCCCGTAGGCTGGCTCACACGTGACATAAATCCGTCGTTTTAACCTTAACAAGTTCAGGGTCTTAAAAAAGATTGACTGTTAAGAGTACGAACGGGCCACATAGCGGAGAGACTACAGCGGACAGGTGAGTTTATCCTAGCTCACTGTAAGCCGGCTCTCTCGTGACAAGAACCGTCGTTTTAACCTTGACAAGTTCAGGGTCTTATTTGCGAGATTGACTGTCAAGTTCAGGGTCTCTTTGCAAGATTGACTGTCAAGAGTTCGGCGGGTCACCTGGTGGAGTAGCAAGTTGCAAACAGGCAGGTTTAACTCATATGTGGCATTCAAGCCAGTCAAGAGGGTATGAAAGCTAAACTCATTGAGTTGGAAGCCCCCAAGTGACTATATGATGATCCAATAAATCAGGGCACCCATGTTTGAACGGCGCATCATGGCGGCTCGTCCTCTTGGGCAACTTTTAATTTTTCGCCAATAAAGCAGGGCAACCATGTTTGAACGGTCGCATCATGGCGGCTCGTCCTCTTGGGTGGCTTTAAATCTTCCGCCAATAAGGCAGCAGCCCCCGGGATCGGGTTATCTTCCCTGCAATGACCCGGGGTTCCGGAATATTTGAGCCCGGTTGAATTTGCCGAGTCATGACTGTGTAGCCCCCGAGTCTTAAGTCGACTCAAGGAGGCGGCTTGAGAGTCTTCATACTTTGTTGTGGCATAAGCCGGCATAAGGTTGACGACTGATCGATGGAATTTACTGAAACTGGAGACGATACGGCGAGCTGATGATCTTCATGATGCTCATCGTATATCTTTGGCAAATGTCGTGGCCAAATTGAGTTCATATGCCTCTTAACCCATGCTTCGTTATTCTTATGTAGTCCGGCTCTCCTGGTTCCTCCAGGGCCATTTTTTTTCTTTGCTGCTGGCTTTTGAATTGCCGGCTCAATAGTGGGTGGCTCAAATTGTAGCTTCTCCAGGAATGTTTCTTCCGTGTCTGTCATTCTTATTTCTTTAATTTTCTGAAGCAGACCGGACCAGGGGATGGCAAAACAGTGCATCTATCCATTGGGTAACCCGGTGCGATTGGAGGCTGATGATATATATATATATATATATTTCTCCTTTGGTCCAGCATTGTTGGAGTAGGCCGGATCGCGGGGGCGGCGGCTCGCATGTATTCGTTGGGCGGCTCAAGCGAGCAGGCACGCCACCGGCGTGTTATTGTAGATCGGACCGCGGGGGCGGCGTCTTGCGCGCGTCCGTTGGGCGGCTCGAGCGAGCAGGCGCATCACCGGCGTGTCGATGTAGACCGGACCGAGGGGGCGCGAGTTCGCCGCGGCTTCGAAAACCTGCATGGACGCGCGAGTTCTGCCACAGTGTTGTAAGCCGACGCGGGCACGCGAGTCGACCGAGGTATTGTAAGCCAGTGCGGATGCGCAAGGCGGCCGCGGTGTTGTAAACCGCGCGGATGGCGAGTCGGCTGTGGCGTGTTGATGTAGCCTGGACCAATAGGGGCGGCGGCTTGCACGCGTGTCCGTCGGATAGCGCGGCGGGGCGGAGTAGCACGCGGGGTGGCGCAGACTGATGATATTGGCACGCGCTCCATCTCCGCGGTATAATGCCATTTTTGTAATGAATAACTGTCCTGCGCAAAAAAAATATTGCAGGTCAGAGTAATTGTTCTCGGAGGAATTTAAAGTGTACTGATAAAATAAATAAGGCAGATAGCCCCTCGTATTTTTGCGAATTAACGCAGACATTTTCTCATATGAACGCGGACGTAGAGCTAGAATAGCAGGCACAGTTGTCTCTCTGTTGATCTTGATCTGAAAAGAGAAGTAATAACGAAGTACGTCTTGGTACTGCTGTATGGTACTAATTGAATCATCCACCACGTGATCTCCTTCTCTTTTTTTAGAACGTGGATGGAATTTCCTTGAGCATGGTGCAAGTAGGCCATATTCATCCGATTTGAAGACTGCGGCCCTGGAATTGATCCGAGTCCGAATTATAGACCTTTTCCTTTTCTTCGCGGAGTGGATGTACCAGTTTAAAAAACCGACCAGGAAACAGAGGCGGTCAGACCCTTTTGTGGCATCACGTAGGCAGGCTCAATGCTTCATGGTTTCTTTCCTTTTTTAATAATCATGTCTTGGGGTACGTGACATACTAATTGGAGATTTGTCATAACTAGCGTACTCGCACTACTAGGAGTACTGCACGTGACACTGCTTTTCCTCTGTGTACAGACTGTCATAACTGTAGTTTTGACTGATATTGCAGCGGCGACTTGGCGGATCAGACAAAGACAAACGCAGAGAAAATCTTGTCGGCAGTCTCAGCTTTTCACGGTGGCAAACCCAAAACCGATCCGGCTTAGAATTGATGAATCGCTAGTAGCTTCACATGGTAGATTCTAAGGGCTTGCTCGAAATCCATGCCATCTAAATAATTCCTTTTTTTTGCAAGTTAGGATCCTTGCGTGAGCGCCGCCGCCGCTCGTTTCGGATAGATCCAAAATCCGTACTGACGCCGCAAAAATATCCCTCTGATTCCGATCTAATTTATGTTGCCGCTAATTTTTTTTAATCCTCGACTGGCGAACTCGGAGTTGATGTACGTCCTTTCCAGCCGGCCCTTTCATCCGGTCAATCACAAGTTTCTCAAGATTCCATGAAGAGCTCCCTCCAGGAACACAACACCACCGTGCGCGGGCCCCACGGTGGGCGCCAACTGTCGTGGTTTTGTCACGGCAATATGTCCTCGTGAAAGAACTTAGGTGTGAGGCCATCGCAACTATGTGGCGGCTTGAGAGGGGTTGGTCGGAATCGAGAGATGCGAGTTTACCCAGGTTCGGCCCCTCCGATGGAGGTAAAAGCCTACGTCCTGCTTTGTGTGTATTGATGATGATCTCGATTACAAGGGTGCGGAATCGTTATCTCCAGTCTCGAGGGTTTCTAATCTGTCTATATCTAATGACTTGAACTTGTCTCTCTAGGGGTGCCTTGCCCCTCCTTATATAAGTTGAAGGGGTAGGTTTACATGTAGAGTCCTACTGGGAGTAGGACTAGGACTAGTCTCTCTTGAGTCCTAATCCAGGTCTTGTTTCCTTTGTGAGGGAGTCTTTCCTTTCCTTGGGCCTTCTCTGTGAGCCGGCCCTCTCATGAGCCGCCTTCTGGCCCGTTGGGTCTTGTCGTTCGTCTGACCCGCCTGCCGGGCCACCAATGAGCCATCAAGCTCGGGCGGGTCACCAGTGAGTCGCCAAGTCCCGGCCGGGTCATACTTCAGGCCGGGTTATACCGCAGGGTAATATCCCCGACAGGTTTGCTTGGAGATCAATGTCTTGGAGATCAACGGTGCGCTCGGGAGTCTTGAAACACTTCCGGGGCTGAGACACGTGAAACACATCATGCACATTTGAGAAATTGGGAGGAATCTCGAGTTGGTAGGCAAGGTCTCCCCTCTTGCCCACAATTTTGAAAGGACCCACAAAGCGAGGAGCAAGCTTTCCTTTGATGCCAAAGCATTGAGTGCCCTTCATGGGTGAGGGAGTCCCGGACTAAGGGGTCCTCGGGCCGCCGGCTCATCTCTCAATAGGCTGGCTCGATGGGCCGTTCTCTGAAGAAGGGCCGGACACATCAAGACTCCACATTCCAGAAGGGAGCCCCGAAGGCGCGTCGTGCACTCCAAGTCAAGATGAGGAAATCGCCATCTCCATCCTCAGCAGGAGGCCTATCATGTGTAAACCCTAGGTACCCCCCTCCGATGTCTATATAAACTGGGAGGGTTTTAGAATGTAGGACATAGAAACTCATCTAGGGTTTTAGCTAGTCGATCTCGAGGTAGATCAACTCTGTAACCTCCATACTATCAATATAATCAAGCATGACGTAGGGTTTTACCTCCATAGGAGGGCCCTTTGTTACCATTGATCCTAGTCTCACAGCTCGGGCCCCCCTACCCGAGATCCGCCGGTTTTGACACCGACATTGGTGCTTTCATTGAGAGTTCCGCTGTGATCACCAAAGGAATCGATGGCTCACGTTGTCATCAATGAAGAGGTCCGTAACATGGACTCCTTCGTCCTTGGATAGATCTTCGCTTTCGGTAGCATCGTGCTGCACGCTGACCCGACCGGCCGCCTTGGCCGGGTCGGAAGTTTCACCCCAGATCAAGAAGTCAGATTCGGGAACTTAGAGTTCTCCATAGACCCTCGGGGCGATCTCTTGCTCACCGGGCTCGCAGTCTCATCTGACGCGCCTGAGGACTCCGAGGCCTTAACCTTGGATGTCGTTTTCAATCCCGGTCACGGGGCTAATCCCGATGATGATCTGGACTTTAATCCGGATCCGGCTATAGCGCCAGATGGACGGACATCAACTCCTGCCGAATGCACTTCTCGTGCGGACGCGTCAGAGGTTAACTCCAAACGCTCTGGGCAGATTGACCCGATCGAGCTCTCGACACTCAACGATGCTCTAGATCGGATCTCAGCGATGAAAATTACTAATGACCCAACCTCGATCCATGCTCAGATCGGTCTTGAGGCAGGTCAAGAAGAATTTTTCGTCCCACCCACCACCCACTTAGTAGCCACTATCGAAGACTTAACCGATATGTTGGACTACGCCTCCGAGGAGGCAGAAGACATGGAGGAGGAGGATCGCGTTCCCACCACCGTCAACACCGGGCGATGGACCGCCACCTCCACCTATGACGTCTACATGGTGGATACGCCAGCCGGTAACGGCGAGCGCACACCAGTAGACAATGGCGATGGCTCAGGTGAGGCGCCGTCCAGGCGCCGGAAACCTCGTAAGCCATCAAAGACAAAAAAAGGGAAGGGAAGCTATTGCTGGCACCGGGGAAAACGATACCCCGGAAAACCTCGGCGATCCCGATATCCCCGAGTATCCGTTAGAGGACCAGGAAAGGCCGGAGGACCAGCGCGACACCGAAGATCCGAACGACTCCGATGATGACAACTACCTCCCCCCTGTAGAGGAGGAGGATAGCCCGGAAGACGAGGACCTCATCGTCCCTGAAACCATCGAGGATCAAGAACGGTTCAGGCAACAGCTTTTAGCCACTGCCCGAAGCCTAAAGGCAAAAGTGCAGCAGCTCAAGGCCGAGCAAGACACCCTCAACGATAGATGGACAAGGGTTCTATCAGCCGAGGAAGAACACGGCGCTGGTCTATGGGACCAACCCAAGAGTTACCCACGCCAGCGGTTGCTGCCACAATTTGACGACGAGCTCCCCAATAAGCCGTCCCCCAAGCACACTCCATACGACCAGCCGGACCGCCCTCCCCGAGGACGAGATAGGATGGCTGGTGAGGCCGGTTATAGGCCGGCGATACCCCGCAGAAGGGGAAAAGAGCCAATGGAGCCCGAGGACAGGTATGACCGGCGACGCCACCTGGATAATAGAACAGGCCGCACGAGATCCATCTACGGATCCAGAGGGTACTCCCCTGGTAGACGGGACGAGTACCAGCCCTGGCCCGACCGAACCAACAGAGTTCGGGACCAAAACCGGGCCAGAACAGACGCCGACTACCGGCGTGATATAGCCAGGGTCAGAGGCGCTGCCCACCCACTGTGCTTCACTGACGAGGTGATGCAGCATCAGTTCCCGGAAGGGTTTAAACCTGTGAACATCGAACAATACGACGGAACAACTGACCCATCAGTATGGATCGAGGATTTCCTCCTCCAAATTCACATGGCACGAGGAGATGATCTCCACGCCATCAAGTACCTCCCCCTCAAACTTAAGGGACCAGCTCGGCACTGGTTAAACAGTCTCCCCGAAAATTCTATCGGGAGCTAGGAGGACCTCGAGGATGCATTCCGAACTAACTTCCAGGGAACCTATGTGCGGCCTCCGGACTCCTCCGACCTAAGCAACGTCGTCCAAAAGGCAGGAGAGTCTGCTCGACAATTCTGGAATCGGTTCTTGACCAAGAAAAACCAGATCGTCGATTGCCCGGACGCCGAGGCTATGGCCTCCTTCAGGCACAATATTCGGGACGAATGGCTGGCTCGCCAGCTCGGTCAGGATAAACCTAGGACCATGTCTGCCCTTACATCACTCATGACCCGCTTTTGCGCGGGCGAGGATAACTGGCTAGCGAGGCGAAGCCACAACCCCGAAGACCCAGGCACCTCCGAAGTCCGGGATGGAAACGGGAAACCACGACATAACAAAAACAAACGTCGGCATAGCACTAGCGATGCCGATGACACGACCGTTAACGCCGGATTCCGCAACCCAAGATCCGGGCAGCGAAAGAAGCCTCCTAAAGGCAACCGCGACGGACCCACCCCGCTGGACAAGATCATGGATAGGCCTTGCCAGATCCATGGCACTCCGGACAAGCTCGCCAACCACACCAACCATAACTGTTGGGTGTTCAAACAGGCTGGCAAACTCGCAGCCGAGGATCAGGGCAAAGGCCCACGCAGCGAGGACGACGAGGAGCCCCGCGGTCCGAACAATGGAGGTCAGAAGTAGTTCCCTCCAGAGGTAAAGACTATGAACATGATATACGCCACTCATATACCCAAAAAGGAGAGGAAGCACGCCCTTCGAGAGGTCTACGCCGTAGAGCCTGTAGCCCTGAAGTGTAACCCATGGTCGGCCTACCCGATCACCTTTGATCGGCGAGATCACCCGACCAGTATACGTCACGGGGGTTCGGCGACCCTCATCTTAGACCCGATTATCGATGGGTATCACCTCACTAAAGTCCTAATGGACGGAGGAAGTAGCCTCAATCTGATTTACTCAGATACGGTGAAAAAGATGGGTATAGATCCATCAAGGATAAAGCCCAGCAACACTACCTTCAAAGGCGTGATCCCAGGCGTCGATGCCCGGTGCACAGGCTTGGTTAGCCTGGAAGTAGTGTTCGGTTCACCCGACAACTTCCGCGGCGAGGACTTGATCTTCGACATTGTCCCCTTCCGCAGCGGCTATCACGCGCTGCTGGGCCGCACAGCGTTCGCCCGCTTTAATGCTGTCCCACACTACGCATACCTCAAGCTCAAGATGCCCGGACCCAAGGGGGTCAGTACCATCAACGGCAACACAGAGCGCTCTCTCCGAACTGAGGAACATGCATTGGCCCATGCGGCCGAATTCCATTACGATGACGGTCGGCCAACACCTAAATCTGCCATAAAGGCTCGTAAGGTCGACAAACGAGTTCGGTTTCAATCCTAACTCCCAGATTCTTCTTCTCCCCAGAAATAGGGACACGCCCCCCATTGCATAGCCCTAACGACCGCCAAACACGTGCCAAGAAGGCACAACTTTGCGCTCAAGAATCCATGGGCAGCAGTGGGGAACAACCATCAAAGGGTAAGTGCTCGGCTGGACCGACCAATACCAATACACGTCCTCGGACAAAACACAGATACCATAAAGGACCTGCTAAAAAGCGTAAAACTCATCCACACTTCGGTGACTTCTCAAGATCTTCTTCCCAAGGTCCGCTCGGCGACAGCATCACTCTTAAAGGGATGCAATACCAATAGAGGAATATGAACGGACAGGCGACAAGGCGCATCGAGGACGTCAGGTCATTAATCGAAGACCCCTGGTACAGCCTCCCCTCTGTAAATTTTATATTTCATCTTCAAAAAACCTGTAAACAGTTGCTTCGGCAATCCAAGTTATAAGAATTATTGAGCAAGTACAAGACCATCATATATGGCCACTTCGTTGTCTTTTATACATCCTCTGCTCTTCCCTTGGTAACGCTTCTTGCGAAAACTGTTCGGTATATATTATGATGCAACCGGCTAATAGACCGGGGGCTTGAACTTAAAAAATCGCCTTGAACGTCACCCCAGCACAACTGGTCGTGTGTTCGGCGTCTTGGATTTTGCTTTATATGCATCGGATCCGAACTATGTCTTGGGTCAATAGTTGGGTTGCCCGGCTCCTGTGTTTGCCCTCTTACGTTCCGCTCGTTCGGCTAAAAGGGCAAAGGGAGAACCACTGCGATTGTGTTTCCAGCTAGTCTGGTCAAGCACCTCAGGGGAGAAAGCCGAAAACTGACCGTCATAGTAAGCGAGAACCGGTCTGCAAATCCGAGCATAAGTGTCATACTAAAAGATCGATAGAGGTTATGCCATGTTATACAATGGGTTTTGTTCTTGCACAAACCATGTGATGCTGGCTTCGGCCCCGGTACATCTGAACATCACACCACACTGGGGGCTGGTCATCGGCCCCCACATTTTTTCTATACTCCCACGGCTAAGTGAAAGCGATAAAGCACCATAGTCCGATTGCCTTGTCCCGCTTGCACTACCGCCTTCGGGCATCGATACCTCGGCTAAGGGTAATAGTGCGGATACAGAGACACCCCGCGTAGTATCTACGTGGGGGCTGAAGCCGACGACTCGCAGCTTTCAGATAAACCAGCCACATAGGAGTCTAAATGAAAATAAACTACTTATAAGACATGATAAACCATGCAACACTAATTATAAAGCGTCAAGGTCTTCGGACATATTACATCGCGCTCATTCATACAAAACATCTTTGGAGCACTGGGCCTCTATTGCCCGAGCACCCTCCATTACTGCGGGGAAGTACAGCTCGGGGCGCCTATGCCCCTTGTCAGGAGGTGGAGGTGCGGTGACCATCTTGGTCGGCTGGAGCTTCGGCCAGTGCACCATGGTCTTGGCAAAGGCCATCCGTGCGCCCTCGATGCATGTAGAACGCTTCAGCACATCGACCCGAGGCGCGGCCTCACATGGCTTCTGCACCAGGCCGAAGTAACTGCTCGGCAATGGCTCCTGAGGCCACAGCCGGATGCAGAGGTCCTTCATGGCCGGCTCCGCCACTCTGTGCAGTTCTATCAGCTACTTCATTTGCTCGATGAGAAGAGGAGAGCGCTCGGGGGACTCAATCTGCGCCCAGAATAGCCGAGCCTCGTCATCCTCCGCTCGCAAAGCGTAAAACTTGTTCGCATCCGCTGCACTCTTCTGGAGATCCGCACAGACGCCTAAGGAACGCCACACCTGGGTGAGCAAAGCAAACTTGCTACCGCCAAAGGTGCACTGCAGTGAATATGGCTTACCATCGAAGACAGCCTTGACTTGGCGAAGCTGCTCTTCAAAGGACCGCCTCTCCACCCGCTCTTATTGGAGCTCGGATTTTAGCGCGGCCATCTCGATGGCTTGCTCTTTGCCTTTCTGCTCAAGGGCCTCGCACTTCGTGCCGGCATCCTTGAGCTCTTGCTGCACCTCCTCCACCCGAGCCTCGTGCTTGGCACTCGCAACCTTCAAAGCGGAAAGCGTGGCCGCTGCTTGTTCAGCAGCTGCCTTCTTCTCCGCGGCCTCTTGCTTCATTTTTTGAAGCTCGGCCTTGAGTTTTTCAACCTCCGCAGCTGAAGCTGTGGATGGAATAAATAAACGGTCAAGCTAGGTTACCAGTACGGACCATTACCAAAATATAGCTCGGATATTATAATCCAGCTTACCTTGTGCCTCGTCGAACCTCTTGTTCAGGCTATCAAGCTCCTCTTCAGAGATTTTGAGCTTCTGATTTAGCTCGGCCAGCTCAGCGGTATTGACGGCCGCCGCCGATGACGAGGCCTACAAAAAATATGCATCCAGTTATGTGCATTCCAACCTCCGAACTGTCAAGGATATGACTCTCTGTTTGGTCCTCTTAAGGGCTTTTCGAACATTGCAAGACTAAATGGTGCCTTATGCATCATTGTTCGATCCTTATTATTTGACCCCCGGATACATTTTTGCAAACCCATCCGGGGCTCGGGGGCTACTACATATATAAAGATAGTACAAACTTAAAATTAAAAGTTGCTCGGGAAAAAGGTATTACACGACTCACCTTGAAGCCCGTCAAGAGACCATTGAAGGCCTCCTTCAGTCTGCTATCGACGGACTGAATTCCTTGTAAAACCGCACCCATAAGAGTGCGGTGATCCTCGGAGATGGGGGCGCTTGCTAGCGCCTCCTCCATTACCGGCCACCCAGTCGTCGGTGGCATCAGTGATGACCGGACAGTCCGATCTCTGATCGGAGACTGAGTCGGTAGCTTCGGAGGCACAGCGTGCTCCGGAGACGTCCTCAGAGGGGACTGGGCATCCTTTCACCTTTCCTCTTCGGTGGCCAGAGGAGTATTCTCCCCCTGGTCCTCAGCAGCCCGGGGAATTTCCTCTCCCTGGCCTTCGGCTGCCGCGGCGTCAGCCTCGGCCATGGCGTGGTCGCCCCCGCCGCCCATGTTCGGCTCCAACGGAGCCTGGCTGGATGACACCTCCGCGGCATCCTTCGCGGTCCCTGAAGGTGTGGGGTGCGATGCGGTCCCGCTCTCCGCCAGCTCGGCGGGTGGAGACTCCCCATCCGATATTTGGTCGGTGGGGAGAACACGCGGTGGGCTGCAGACCAAAAGGGCGTCCATGCGTTTAAAAACTATTACAGACTTTGCATAAATAACTCAGTGAGTCCTCGGATTCATTACCTTTGAGCGGGGGGCTTGACCCTTGGGTTCCTTCAGGGAACCCTCTCAAATTCCTCGGATTCTGTGTTGGAATCTGAGCTGTCGTCGGGCAGGATCAACCTCGCCCGGCGTGCCCTCTTCGAGGCAGGAGGAGCTGCCTCCTCCGCGGCGTCCGATGACGCCGCCCTCTTTCTTGCGGGGGAGGGGGGGTGTTCCCCCCCCCCCCCGTCATCATGCTCCTCCTCATGGCTAGAGGAGGCATGGGTTTCCTCGGACGCAGCGTCTCGCTGGTCCTTGATGCGGAGGCCCTCTCTGGCCTTCTTCTCTTTCTTTTCGGGCGCCGAGTACGGCGCCACGACGAGCATCGCCGCCAACAGCTCCGACCTGGGGTCTTCGGGTTGTGGAGCCGGGCAGTTAACCTTCGCGGCTTTGCTCAGCCACTTCTGCGAAAGTAAGGGAGAAGGCGTTCAGACTTTTTGCCGAAGAAACAGAGTCAATGAATTGAAATTATACCATACCTTGGTCGGTGGATTGTCGGCGCTTAGGCCCGTAGCCTCTTCCTTGGCCGGCCAGCTTTTCTGAGGCTTGAACAAAGCCCTCCACAGCTTCTCAGGGGTGGTGCGGAAGAATTGGCGCACGGTAGGCTCGTCGCCAGGACGGTAAGCCCACATGGGGAATGCCCGGCGTTGGCAGGGGAGGATACGGCGGTGGAGCATGACCTGGACCACGTTGACCAGCTCCACCTTGGCCTCGATCACGGAGGTAATGCGCTTCTGCAGCAGCTTCACCTCAGTATCCGACCCCCAGCCGAGGCCCTTCCTGAGCCATGAGGTCAATCTCGTTGGGGGTCCGGATCTGAATTCGGCAGGCGCCGACCAGCTCTCATCCCTTGGCTTAGTGATGTAAAACCACTCCTTCTGCCAGATCTTAATTGTGTTGATGAAGGTGCCGGTAGGCCACTTGACGCGGGGGAGCTTGCTGATAACCGCCCGTCCGCAGTCTGCGTGCTCACTGGCCACGGTCTTCGGCTTGACATTGAAGACCTTGAGCCACAAGCTGAAGTGCGGTTCGACCCGCAGAAAGGCTTCGCAGATGATGATGAATGCCGATATGTGCATGAAGGAGTTCGGCGGAAGGTCATGGAAGCCCAGCCCGTAGAAAAACATGAGACCCTTGACAAAGGGGTGGAGCGGAAAGCTCAGTCCCCGGATAATGTGGGGGACGAACACCACCCTCTCGCCTGCTTTGGGGGTGGGAACCACCTGGTTCTTCTCCGGGGCGCGGTGGAAGATGTTGGCGGGGAGGTAGCCGACCTGCTTGAGGTCCCGGATATCCTGGTCAGTAACCGTGGGGGCCTCCCACTTGCCATTGGAGCCCGAACCCGCCATGGCTAAGCTCGGAGGAGAAGGCGAGGAAGAACTGGATCTGGGCTCTCGAAGCTTGGGGAGATTGAGGAGGCGGAGGATGCGAATGGGAAGCGTGAATAGGCCTTGGGGTTTTTTCCCTTTTTATGAGACGTGTCACCGATTAGCCTCCCTTACCGCGCCGCGAATCCCTCCGCTTCCCAAGACATGCGTGCCGTTATGCGCGTATGAAGATTAATCATATCCCGTGTGAAACGGAGCACAATTTGCGCATGGATGAGTCGTGTCACTATAAAGACGGCCTCGAACCACGAATCGAGTTTTCGTAACAGGTTCAGCGGTCGTGGTAGGCCACGACCCTTCGTCAGAGGGGGGTGTCAGAAAACACTGTTTATACTTTGACGGTTGGCCTTCGGGGCTAAGCAATTCATGGTGTTCGGTCAATCATACGATCGGATGAAATACGTGTCATCGGCAGCCGAACTAGTCTTAGCCGATCATTGAAAGGGAAGAAGAACTCACCCCGCAAGCCGAAGACTCTGATCATATGAAGCAGCTGGAGCTGAGACCCTTGGTGTTGGGGGCTAGTTCGGGGGCTACTGAGGGAGTCCCGGACTAAGGGGTCCTCGGGCCGCCGGCTCATCTCTCAATAGGCCGGCTCGATGGGCCATTCTCTGAAGAAGGGCCAGACACATCAAGACTCCACATTTCAGAAAGGAGCCCCGAAGGCGCATCGTGCACTCCAAGAAAAGATTAGGAAATCGCCATCTCCATCCTCGGCAGGAGGCCTATCATGTGTAAACCCTAGGTACCCCCCCCCCAGTGTCTATATAAACTGGGAGGGTTTTAGAATGTAGGACACATAAACTCATCTAGGGTTTTAGCTAGTCGATCTCGAGGTAGATCAACTCTGTAACCTCCATACTATCAATATAATCAAGCAGGACGTAGGGTTTTACCTCCATAGGAGGGCCCAAACCTGGGTAAACATCGTCTCCTTCGTCCCTTTGTTACCATTGATCCTAGTCTCACAGCTCGGGACCCCCTACCCGAGATCCGCCGGTTTTGACACCGACAATGGGAGACACTCTGAGATAGACAAAGTCATCGATCTAAAAGGTCATGTCACGATGCTTGCTATCATAATAGCTCTTGTGATGGGATTGAGCTGCTTTGAGATTTTCATGAATGACACGACACATTTCTTCTGCTTCCGTGATCATGTCATTCCCAAGGATTTGACACTCACCGGTTTCAGGCCAATTGAGCGGGTAGAGAATTTCGAAAGGAGCCTTGCCAGAACTTCCTTGGAAACTATTGGTGTATGAGAACTCAGTAAACGGGAGGCCATCTTCCCACTTCATGCCGAAAGAAATCACACAAGCTCTGAGCATATCTTCAAGGATCTGATTGACTCTCTCGACTTGACCACTAGTCCGAGGATGGAAAGCTGTACTGTAACGGAGCTTGGTCCCCATTGTAGTCTGGAAGGAATCCCAGAACTTGGAAGTGAATATTCTTCCACGATCTGAAGATATGAGTTGAGGAATACCATGCAAAGAAACTATCCTTGATATGTACAGCTCTGCCAGCTGAGCTGCCGAGATAGATTCTTTGACCAGAAGGAAGTGGGCAACCTTGGTGAGCTTGTCGATGACCACAAAGATGGCATTATTACCTCTCTTGGACTTAGGAAACCCAATGACGAGATCCATCTCAACATTATAGAATTTCCTCTCTGGGATAGGCAAAGTCTGAAGGAGACCTGCTGGACGTTGATGTTCCGCCTTCACTCTACGACAAACATCACACTCGTTCACAAACTGAGCAATCTCATGTTTCATACGAGTCCACCAGAAGGTTTGCTTGAGATCTTGATACATCTTGGAACTGCCTGGATGAATGGAGAGGAGAGAATTATGTGCTTCATCCATGATAACTTTCCTAAGCTCTCCTTTTGGAACCACCAGATGATCCTCGAAGAACAAGGTATCTTTGTCATCAACACGGAAGCACTTATACTTTGGAATGCTCTTGGCCACACCTTACATCACTTTCTTGACCATAGCATCAAGAAGCTGAGCTTGGTGAATCTGATTTTCCAAAGTCCGAGAGACATGAAGATTGGCAAGAAACCCTTGCGGAATAACTTGGAGATTGAGCTTGCGGAAAGCTTCACAAAGCTCGGGTTGAAGAGGCTTGAGGATAAGACTGTTGCAGTATGGCTTTCTGCTCAAAGCGTCTGCAATGACATTTGCTTTACCCGGAGTATACTCAATGCTTGGATTGTACTCCTCGATCATTTCCACCCAACGTGTTTGCCGAAGATTGAGATTCGGTTGAGTGAAAATGTACTTCAAGTTCTTGTGGTCAGTGAACACCTCAACTGGTCTTCCCAACAAAAGATGTCTCCAGGTCATCAGAGCATGCACAACTGCCGCCGACTCAAGATCATGAGTGGGGTAGTTCTTCACGCTAGGCTTCAGCTGACACGAGGTATAAGCTACAACCTTCTTATCTTGCATCAGAACACCACCAAGACCTTGGAGGGAAGCATTACAGAACACTTGGAAAGGTTTGGATTCATCTGGAGGAGTGAGAACTGGAGTTGAAGTCAGCTTTTCCTTGAGTGTATTGAACGCCACATCACACTCAGGAGTCCACACATACTTGACACTCTTGTGGAGGAGATTAGGCAAAGGCTTCGCGATTTGAGAGAAGTTCTCCACGAATCTTCTGCAGTAACTTGCAAGCTCGAGGAAGCTCCGAAGCTTCTTGACATTCTGAGGAGGCTCCCACTTCACGATGGCCTCAACTTTCTCAGGATGCACGTTGATGCCCTCAGCAGAGATGACATTCCCAAGGTACACCACTTCATTGAGCCAAAACTCACACTTGGAGAACTTAGCATAGAACCGATGCTCTCTTAACTTGTCAAGCACAAGCCGGAGATGCTCTGCATGATCTTCTTCGGTCTCCGAGAAAACAAGAATGTCATCCAAATACACCAAGACGAACTCATTCTTGAAGGGAGAGAAGATGAAGTTCATCATTCTGGAGAAAGTCGGAGGCGCATTTGCGAGACCAAAGGACATGACGGTGTACTCATAAGAACCAAAACTCGTTCTGAAAGCAGCCTTTGGAATATCTTCTTCACGAATAAGGATTTGATGATAGCCCATCTGGAGATCTAACTTTGAGAAAACCTTGGCACCTTTCAATTGCTCAAACAACTCATTGATGTTGGCAAGTGGATACTTGTTCCTGATTGTCTTCTTATTCAATGGGCGGTAATCGACGCATAGTCGGTCCGTACCATCCTTCTTCTTGACAAACAGAACACCACAACCCCAAGGTGAAGAACTTGGTCTGATCAAACCCAATCGCTCTTGTTCATCTAGCTGCGTCTGCAATTCTTTCAGCTCTTCGGGGCCAAGCTTATAAGGACGCTTGCATACCGGTTCAGTTCTAGGCTCAAGTTCAATCACAAACTCCACTGGCTGGTGAGGAGGCATTCCTAGCAATTCTTCTGGAAAGACATCTTCATACTTAGAAACGACGGGGATTTGAGATTTCACCCTTCTCATTGAGAGAAAAGAGATGAATCGTGTCATCGCGAGCAGCGAAAATGATCACGTCTTCAGAAGGATGAGTCATTTTGACTTCACAATCAACATAAGCCTTGTTCATTGCAAGAAAATCCATGCCAAGAATGAGATCAATATCAGAATTGCTGAGAACAATTGGAGAGGCCAGAAAAGAATAGTTGCCCATCTTGATAGAAACATCCGGAACCACCAAACGAGAATTCATCACTTTGCCAGGAGAAACTATTGATAGAGGCTTGGATAAATTAACGGGACACAAATCATGCTTCTCGGTGAACGGCCATGAAATGAATGAATGCGATGCACCAGTGTCAAACAAAACTTTTGCAGGAATAGAATTAACCAAGAGATTACCCATTATCACTTGAGAAGAATCCTCTGCTTCAGCTGCATTGACTATGTTCACTCTTGCTGACTTGGGATTGTGCTTCACCATAGCACTGCCTGGGGGCCTGATAGGAGGAGGAGGCGGAAGACGCCGCTGGTTGGTGCACTTGTTGGAGTAATGGCCCTTCTAACCACACTTGTGACACGTAACCTCTAAGAGCGGACAGAAGTTACCTGAAGGAGGAGCATGTGCTGACTTGGGAGCTTGAGGCCTCTACTGAAATCCTGGGTTGGGTGGGTGGGAAGAACCACGACCACCGTGCTGCTTCTGCTGCTGAGGAGGACGAAACGGAGGTGGAGGAGGAACCCAATACTTCTGCTGCTTAGGAACAATCTGAGAGCTGGACGAAGAAGGGTTGGAGTCTCTGAACCGCTTCTTGGAATTCTCAAGCTTGAGCTGAACTGCCTCGAACTTTAGGGCCAAGTTATAGAACTGATCAAACACAGGATGCTCGTGAAGGATGAGAGCGGGATGAAGATCTTCTCTGAGGCCATCTCTGAACTGATAAATCTTGGACTTCTCATCAGGAACGTCTTGCTTAGCATAGCAGGCCAGATTCTGGAATTCAGAATTGTACTGATAGACAGACATACTCCCCTGCTTCAGGTTCCTGAACTTCTCACGCATACCCTCAACAAAGCTCGTCGGGATATGATGAGCTCTGAAGTCATAGCAGAAATCATCCTAGCTGACTGCACGGCCACCTTTGGAATCCTTGTATTGTTGCCACCAATCTGCTTCCCGACCCTTGAGCTGGAAGGTCGCAAACTTGACATAGTCCTCAGGCCTGACGTTGCTGCACTCAAAATGCTTGTTCATGTCACGGAGCCAATCGTCCGCATCAAGAGATTGATCACAGTAGGTGAAGGACTTTGTTTGATTTGCGAGAAACTGGTTCAGAGTTGCAAAGTGTGGCTGATTGTTGAAATTCCCTTGATGACCTTGCTGTCCTTGATTCTGAAAACCTTGCAACAAACTGAGCAATATCTGGGTGTTGGCATTGGTTGCGGCCATCACTGCCTGCCAAGCCTCCGGAGGTGGAGGTGGTGGAGGATCAGACTGCTCCCCCTCACGACCTGGGTTCCCACGAGTTGCTGGAGCCATCGTGAAGATGGACAAGAATATCAGCACACCATTGACAAAGATGATTGACAGAAGCTGAATCAAATGGTTTGAAAGAAATTTGCAACGGAATATCATCAATTGTATTCAAACTGAAATTAGTAAGAACGCCTTCTGCAGGATCGTGATAACATCAATAGATCATGAAGCCACTTGAAATAACACAACAAGTATTGAACTAAGGGTTTGCTCGGAGCAAATGTATAGCCACCATACATCTGTCGGAAGATGATCCTAGGAAACTACTGGAAATCCCACCTAGGAACTTCCGAAATCTTTGGTTATGCAATCGGGTCCACGGATACACGGAGTTTTTATCCATCACTCAACTCCTAGCAGTAACACTACTCTCCAGTGTATCACATCCGTCAACACACAACCAGAGGTCTCGAAAACTCATCTACCTCAGACCCTCATAATCACAACGATACTAAAGATGGCAGTACATGTGATCCCGCTCCCTAGTACTTGGTGCCGCCACACTCTTCGCACCACGAATAGTATTGAAGCAATTTCGAACATCCACGTCCAGAAGTAATAAGGAAACTGAATGATAACGATGTGTCAAGAATCCCCTAGAGCTCTACTCCCCGGGTCCAATCCATACAGACGGGAGGCACCAAGAACATAATTCCGGTCACATCGGTATCATAGAGGCTCCAAAATACCCGCGTGATCCTAAAAAAAATTTGAGCGAGAAGAGGGTAGAATTAAAATTCCTAAGTCGTAATTCCTCACCAAAGTATAGAAGAGGAGTAAAAGAATCCTACTCTCTGATATAACTAGACTCAAAATATGTTTTCACTAGACTCGACTCGGACAAGTTCGATTAAGCAAGGGGCTCCTATCACTACTAGAAAACAGGGCATCAGTCCCGGTTTCAGAGGGCCTTTAGTCCTGGTTCTGGAACCGGGACAACACGATCGGGACTAATGCCGATCACTTTTAGTCCCGGTTGGCTTACGAACCGGGACCAAAGGTGCTCCACATGGCCGCTATGAGGCGCCAAGGCAGGAGGACCTTTAGTCCCGGTTCATAACACGAACCGGGACAATAAGGCGCTGGGGTTTTTTTTTGGAAAGGGCCGTGTTTCATTTTTTTGTTTTATTTTCTTTTATATTTATATTGTATTTTCACGCGGTTAAACATATTAATATACAACATCATCAGTACAAATTATGGAAAAAACGACCAACATCAGTACAAATTAGATGGATGCAATAGACCAAGTTGAATTAGAGGACGTATCGTCCTCTAATTCAACTTGGTCTATTTCATCCATCTAATTTGTACTCGTATATGTCATATAACAACTCATCATCATCATCTTAAACAACTCTTCATCATTCAACATCCAACAGCTCATCATCATCTTAATCAACGATCCTCATTATTGTAGTTATCAAAAGGTTGAAACACTAACTACTGCTAGGTAAAAAAGCAAAATAAAGGCGAACTCCGCCATCTCCCGATTGAAGAACACAGATCAACCTATCTCCAACTTGTGGGATGCGCAAGTATTCCTCTCCAAGTGGTAGCGTAAATGCTTGTATTGCATTTCTCCATCCTGTGATTTTCAGGGTTTCTTCACTTTTAGATATCCTGTAGCTACCACTGTAATTAATCGGGAGTGGCCGTAAGCTAACCATTTGCAAATCACCATTTGTGAACATCCATCTAGGCACGGTCTCTGGGGGGAGTACCTATTGAAAAACATTAGTAATAATAACATAGTTAGCAAACTAGTTTTGCTTAAGAACAATGTATATATGAAAAAGATGGACTAGTGATGCAATGGTAAAAAAATTCTTACAAAGTTGTTTGAAGTGATGTTATGATGGTTCAACTTGTGCACTAGTGGCACATATCCATTATAAATGTTGCCAGTCTGGTAATGTTTAGCATGATCCTCAACATCATGAATAAATGAGATGAGATGATTTATCTCCGAACAAGTAAGTTTGGAGTCATGACTGTAGTACGTCCGATCTATTATCTGTCGGGTAGTTCTTGTAGCACGGAAATAAGCTGATAATTAAAAATAAAGAAATTTAGTCGGGATGAGTACCAAATACTTTTAAATAATCAATATAAAGTACCTAACAAATCTGTTGACAAACGCACCTGGAGGTAGCACCGGAATCAAGTCATCCTCCGCATGCACCCAAATATCTATATTATTATCACGAACATCGTCATTACCAAGACCTAAGGTAATGTTCATGTCCTCATCCAACCCATACGCGTTGCAAAATGCTCCCCAATTAGAACAACCAAAATATGTGTGATCTTCGTTATTTTTCACCGTAACAACAAAAGTGTAATGCTCCATTCTTAGGTGAGCTATCTTAGGCTCTCTACTATCCTTCTCTTTGAAATGGAACTTGTCCAAGACAACGAATCTTGCATGACAGGGAATCCACTAGGCGAATTGTACAAAAGAAAATTAAAGGTTAATTAAAGCAAAAAAGCACACGTCATAATTCATTAACAAAAAATACATGTCGTCTGTACATACCGTAATAATACTAAATTCGTCTGTTAGCTTGACGGTGAACGACCTATCGTTGTCCAGGTGAGGATAAATGTCGCATAGACCCCTGTCGTCCCAGCACAAAGGGCACTGAGGGATCCTATCGTCGTCAGACGACATCGACATTTCCTGTGTTCATGATTCTAAGATTAAAAATCGACGGCAAAATTTTGAAGCAAGATCATCATATAATATCACTAATACATATGATATCACCGGCGATCGTCGGGGACTCTTCATATAATATTATCATATAATATCACTAATACATCTTGAATAATCCAGTTAATGAAGCATCGAATATTATCGCTAATACAGCTCGAATATTATCATATAATATCATTAATTAATACAGATCGAGTTGACGTCTCATGGTGCAGGCAGTGGACACCCAAAGAGAAGGAACCATCGCCGGATCATAGCTCGGGTGAGATCCCTGAATAACCTGCCAGGTATTGGAGAACCTAGCGTCCAACGTGGCCATGTAGCGACGGACGTGCTCGTCCTCCTCCCTGACACGACGACGTACCACCTCCGCGGGGGCCGGCTCCCTCTGCACCGATAGTGGCCCACGCGACCGCCACCAAAGAAGCTCCGGGTCCACGACGAGACCCGGATTTCTCACCAAGGTGCGCGCCCCGGAAGGTAGCACCTCCCAGTGCCAGCCTGGCGGAGCCCAGTCCCGGACATGGCGCCTCTCAAACTGGTTGTCGGCGCCGAGTTGATGACGAGGATGCGGGATTGGCATCGTCGACGAGAAAAAATTGTGGCTATATAGCCAATATCATTTTATTTAACAACAATAACAACAATACCATATTTAATATGCATTCCTATCCCTACATAGGATTGATTCCTATCCTCCACATTTCAAAGGAAAACAAAAAAGATCCTAGACAATGCATGACAACATTTTTTGCTTCTAATTCTCAACATATAGCTTGAGTTTATAGTTGCAGTGTTCTTCTAACTAATGACGCTATCAATTGTACCTACCTAATATGTTTCACTGATTTGATTAGATGAACTGGCATGTCAATTCTATCCCACACTACTTCGGCCGGCGACGGGGACGGGCGATGACGGTGACCGCGGGGGGGGGGGGGGGGGGGTGAGGGGGGGATAGGAGGAGGGGAACGGCGGTCTGCCGGCGGCTCACCCAGGAGGAGGAGGGGAGCGGGCTTGGGGCGGCAACGGTGTCGGGGGCCGGCGACGGGGACGGCGTCGGGGGCGGCGACGGGGACGACGTCGGGGGCGGCCACGGGGGCGGCGCGACAAGGAGCGGGCTCGGGGAGGCGACGGCGCGGTCCGGCAGCCTGGCGGCGTCGAGGTTTTCTTCGGCGCCGTCGGGGGAGATGGAGATCGAAAGCTGTAGATGGATTTTGGTCCACTTATATACCCCAGCCTTTAGTCCCGGTTGGAGCCACCAACCAGGACTAAAGGGCTGGGCTTCCCGCCCTTTGGGCTGCTGAAATTCACCTTTAGTCCCAGTTGGAGCCACCAACCGGGACTAAAGGTGAATTTCAGCAGCCCAAAGGGTGGGAAGCCCAGCCCTTTAGTCCCGGTTGGTGGCTCCAACCAGGACTAAAGGGGGACCTTTAGTCCCTGTTAGAGCCATCAACCGGGACTAAAGGGTTGGTCCTGGCTGTGGTGGGAGTTTAGTCCCACCTCGCTAGTTCAGGAGCACGACGACCAGCTTATAAGCTCCGCTCTGAGAGAGGCAGCACGAGCCTCTCTCAAACTGAACATGTGCCTACTATGTCGCTGTTACTAAAGTAAAAATAGATGCTCTTATAGAGAAAATTCAACCTAAATTCAAAGTGCTAGTAAATTCAAAGTGCTAGTTAACTAGCACTTTGAATTTAGGTTGAATTTTCTCTATAAGCGCATCTATTTTCATTTTTGCTATTTTTATGTTATTTTTTGCATATTAAAAGTTCTTAACAGAAAATACTTTATGAATATTCTTTTTGCTATTAAAGTTTTTAACAAAAATAACTTTGATAATTTTAGTTGCATAAATTTTATATAATATTAAGTTAAATAACTTTGATCGGACGAAAACACGTCTATTACAAAGGGATTTCAATTTTTTAAACATATTTTAACTCAAGACTTTTTCTGCATTCAATATGCACCATTCAAAGCCACATCATCACTTTTCAACCCTTTTCTGACTTCATTTGCTATTTTTCATGCATTTCACGATTTATTTTGAGCTAAAATGACCCTGAATTGAAAAGCACTGCAAATGAACTCTGAAATGGTTGAAAGTTGGCATGGTATCATAATTTCACCCACATAGCATGTGCTAAAAAGTTGAGAGGGTTACAAGAAAAACTGGATGCACTTCGTGTACAAACTGGACAATCTCTGTCGAAGTATCAGGGTTTCGGACGAAAAATCGTCTATTACAAAGGGATTTCAATTTTTAAACATATTTTAACTCAAGACTTTTTCTGCATTCAATATGCACCATTCAAAGCCACATCATCACTTTTCAACCCTTTTCTGACTTCATTTGCTATTTTTCATGCATTTCATGATTTTTTTTGAGCTAAAATGACCCTGAATTGAAAAGCACTGCAAATGAACTCTGAAATGGTTGAAAGTTGGCATGGTATCATAATTTCACCCACAT
The DNA here is from genome assembly GCA_039707655.1 of Elymus sibiricus. Taxonomy (NCBI): domain Eukaryota; kingdom Viridiplantae; phylum Streptophyta; class Magnoliopsida; order Poales; family Poaceae; genus Elymus; species Elymus sibiricus. Next base: position 440,893,179 of record CM077667.1, on the reverse strand, counting down.
AGCATGTGCTAAAAAGTTGAGAGGGTTACAGGAAAAACTGGATGCACTTCGTGTACAAACTGCACAATCTCTTTCGAAGTATCAGGGTTTCGGACGAAAACTCGTCTATTACAAAGGGATTTCAATTTTTTAAACCTATTTTAACTCAAGACTTTTTCTGCATTCAATACGCACCATTCAAAGCCACATCATCACTTTTCAACCATTTTCTGACTTCATTTGCTATTTTTCATGCATTTCATGATTTATTTTGAGCTAAAATGACCCTGAATTGAAAAGCACTGCAAATGAACTCTAAAATGGTTGAAAGTTGGCATGGTATTATAATTTCACCCACATAGCATGTGCTAAAAAGTTGAGAGGGTTACAGGAAAAACTGGATGCACTTCGTGTACAAACTGGACAATCTCTTTCGAAGTATCAGGGTTTCGGACGAAAACTCGTCTATTACAAAAGGATTTCATTTCTTCACATGTAACTGCAGTGATATTCTAGATGAAAGCCATCATCAGAATAGTTGTGGGGAGAAAGTCTTCACTTTTTCTTCGCGTGTGTCCCTTGCTTATTGCGCCGTAACCATGGATAATCTTCATCGTTTAACAAGATGCTTGGGTCAGCCTTCACTTTGAAGGGAGGAATTTCATGAAACTTTTCATAATCTTCAGACATGTGTGTCTCGCCCTCCACTCCCACGATGTTTCTTTTCCCTGAAAGAACTATGTTTTGCTTTGGCTCATCGTTTGATGTATCCGCTTCCTTATCTTTTTTTCTCGGTTTGGTAGACATGTCCTTCACATAGAAAACCTGCGCCACATCATTGGCTAGGACGAATGGTTCCTCTGTGTACCCAAGATTGTTGAGATCCACTGTTGTCATTCCATACTTTGGGTCTAACTGTACGCCGCCTCCTGCAGATTGACCCATTTGCACCGAAACAAAGGGACCTTAAATTCATGTCCATAGTCAAGTTCCCATATCTCCTCTATGTAACCATAATATGTGTCATTTGCCCTATTAGTGATTGCTGCATCAAAGTGGACACCACTGTTTTGGTTGGTGCTCTTTTTATCTTGGGCAATCATGTAAAATGTATTACCATTTATCTCGTACCCTTGGTAAGTCAATACAGTCAAAGATGGTGGCCAACAAGTACATGTCATCTACAACAGTGTTGTTACGCATGAGATGCATTTGCAACCAACCGCCGAAAGTCCCGATGTGTTCATGTCTAATCCAGTCGTCAGACTGCTCCGGGTGTGTCCAGCGTAGAATATTCTTGTGTTCATTCATATACGGGGCCAAAAAGGTAGAATTCTGTAGAACTGTGTAGTGTGCTTGCGCCCAAGAATGCCCGTCCCTACATATTATTGATTTTGCTCCTAGCGTGCCTTTTCCACTCAGTCTCCCCTCATACCGCGATTTAGGGACACCAATTGGCTGAAGGTCAGGAAAAAAGTCAACACAAAACCCAATGACCTCCTCTGTTTGATGGCCCGTGGAGATGCTTCCTTCTGGCCTAGCACGATTACAAACATATTTCTTCAAGACTCCCATGAACCTCTCAAAGGGGAACATATTGTGTAGGAATACAGGACCCAGAATGGCAATCTCGTCGACTAGATGAACTAGGGCGTGAGTCATGATATTGAAGAAGGATGGTGGGAACACCAACTCGAAGCTGACAAGACATTGCACCAAATCATTCCGTAACATTGGTAGGATTTCTCGATCGATTACCTTCTGAGAGATTGCATTGAGGAATGCACATAGCTTCACAATGGCTAATCGAACGTTTTCTGGTAGAAGCCCCCTCAATGCAACCAGAAGCAGTTGCGTCATAATCACGTGGCAGTCATGAGACTTTAGGTTCTGGAATTTTTTCTCTGCCATGTTTATTATTCCCTTTATATTCGACTAGAAGCCAGACGGGACCTTCATACTGAGCAGGCATTCAAAGAAGATTTGCTTCTCCTCTTTGGTTAGAGCGTAGCTGGCAGGACCTTGATACTGCTTTGGATGCACGCCGTCTTTTTCGTTCACACGTTGCTGGTCCTCCCGTGCCTCCGGTGTATCTTTTGTCTTCCCATACACGCCCAAGAAGCCTAGCACGTTCACGCAAACATTCTTCGTCACGTGCATCACGTCGATTGCAGAGCGGACCTCTAGGTCTTTCCAATAGGGTAGGTCCCAAAATATAGATTTCTTCTTCCACATGGGTGCGCGTCCCTCAGCGTCATTCGGAACAAATTGTTCGCCAGGACCCTTTCCAAAGATTACTTGTAAATCATTGACCATATCAAGTATGTCATCACCAGTACGGAGCACAGGCCTACTTTGAAATGCTTGCCTTTCTTTCTTAAGGCATGCTTGGTCGGAAGAAATCGACGATGTCCCAGATACACATTCTTCTTGCATTTGTCCAAATATATACTTTGGGTATCATCTAAACAGTGAGTGCATGCGTTGTATCCCTTGTTTGTTTGTCCTGAAAGGTTACTAAGAGCAGGCCAATCATTGATGGTTACAAACAGCAATGCTCGTAGGTCAAATTCCTCTTGTTTATGCTCATCCCACACACGTACACCTTTTCCATTCCACAGCTATAAAAGCTCTTCGACTAATGGCCTTAGGTACACATCAATGTCGTTGCCGAGTTGCTTAGGGCCTTGGATGAGCACTGGCATCATAATGAACTTCCGCTTCATGCACAACCAAGGAGGAAGGTTATAGATACATAGAGTCACGGGCCATGTGCTATGATTGCTGCTCTGCTCCCCAAAAGGATTAATGCCATCTGCACTTAAACCAGACCATACGTTCCTTGCGTCACCTGGAAAGTCCTCCCACTTTCTCTCGATTTTTCTCCACTGCGACCCGTCAGCGGGTGCTCTCAACTTCCCGTCTTTCTTACGGTCTTCTTTGTGCCATCGCAACAACTTGGCATGCTCTTTGTTTCTGAACAGACGTTTCAACCGTGGTATTATAGGAGCATACCACATCACCTTGGCAGGAACCCTCTTCCTAGGGTGCTCGCCCTCAACATCACCAGGGTCATCTCGTCTAATCTTATACCGCAATGCATTGCATACCGGGCATGCGTTCAATTCCTCATACTCACCGCGGTAGAGGACGCAGTCATTAGGGCATGCATGTATCTTATGCACCTCTAATCCTAGAGGGCAAAGAACCTTCTTTGCTCCATACGTAGTGTCAGGCAATTTGTTATCCTTTGGAAGCTTATTCTTCATTATTTTCAGTAACTTTTCAAATCCCTTGTCAGATAAACCATTCTCTGCCTTCCATTGCAGCAATTCCAGTGTGGTACCGAGCTTTGTGTTGCCATCTTTGCACTTTGGATACAACCCTTTTTTGTGATCCTCTAACATGCGATCGAACTTCAACTTCTCCCTTTCACTTTCGCATTATCTCTGTGCATCAACAATGACCCGGCGAAGATCATCATCGGGCACATCATCTGGTGCCTCTTGATCTTCAGCCTCCCCTGTTGCAGTATCACCGTATTCAGGGTAAATAGGACAATAACTGTCATCATCCTCTTCTTCTTCGTTGTCTTCCATCATAACCCCTCTTTCTCCGTGCTTGGTCCAAACATTATAGTGTGGCATGAAACCCTTCTCAAGCAGGTGGAAGTGAAGGGTTTTAGAGTTGGAGTAATCCTTCGTATTCTCACAGACAGTACATGGACAATACATAAAACCATTCTGCTTGTTTGCCTCAGCCACTTCGAGAAATTTATGCAGGCCCTCAATGTACTCGGAGGTGCATCGGTCACCGTACATCCATTGCTGGTTCATTTGTGTGCATTATATCATTAAATGTATCAAAACCATTACAGAACATCATGAATAGAGAAGTGATCAAATTAATACAAGTTCATCATCACATTAAAACCAAAGTACAGTATCAACTGTTATTACTGAAAAAATAAATACATAAAGTTCATACATAGTTCTCATAGAACAACATACAAGTAAGAAAATTATACAAGTATCTATCTAAAGCATACAAGTAAGAATTTTTTTTCTTTTAAAAAGAAGATAAGAACAAGAGGCTCACCACGGTGGTGCCGGCGACGAGATCGGCGCGGGCGATCGACGGCGGTGAGGACGGGGACGGGGACGGCACCCTACACATGTGCAGACTCTAAGAAGTTAATTTCAGCTCTAATTGTGCGTCTAAATCAAAAGAACTCCCACATACACTCCTCCACTAAAACCCACAAACCACACTCTACCTCTAGAGCATTTGAAATGAGCTAAACTAGTAGTGAGAGATAAAAATATGAAGTCATTAACCTTTTAGAACACTTGTGTAGTTGGTGCACCGCCAAACCTAAACAAATCTTAGGGAAAATGTAGCTTGGAGGTCGAGCTTGGAGAGAAGAAAACTTAAGTGTGGCTACGACATTTCATCGAACACCTCATGTGCATAGGAGGTCAGAACAGAGAGCAACACACCTCCCAAACGCCGGCCGGCCAAAAAACAGAGGAGTGAGCGGGCAGGGGCGAGCATATATATAGGCGTTGTATAAGTCCCGGTTGGTGGCTAGCACCGCGACTAAAGGTGCCTCTTTAGTCCCGGTTCCAGCCACCAACCGGGACTAAAGGGACTGGGCCAGGAGCGAGGCCCTTTAGTCCCGGTTCGTGTCTGGAACCGGGACTAAAGGGGTCAAACGAAACGGGACTGGTTCCTGCCGAGGCCCGGCCGGCGCCCTGGCCTCATGAACCGGGACTGATGCACCCATTAGTCCCGGTTCGTAACACGACCGGGACTAATGCAATATTTTGGCCCATTTCAAAGCCCTGTTTTCTACTAGTGTATGGTCGGTATGGCTCTGATTACCAACTTGTAATGCCCAAGATGCGGTCCTATCCTTATTAAGGCGCGAGGGCCTCGACGGGGATAGAAGCGCATCTAGTCGTTTTGCAAGTACAGAAATCATTGCATACATGTAAAGAAGGGATGAGCATATGAGTTGGCTTACACTCGCCACAAGCTAACTTACGAATCCACACAATTATTCATACATTCATCTAGAAGACACGGTCCGACTACGGACGAAATCAAACGATAAAGTAAGCAATGAACTGTCTTGCTAGCCCAGGAACACAACCACGAAGCTCCCCTACTCATCCGGATACGTCACGTACATACGCCTACGTTCTTCGTCGTACTCCCACTGGAGCTGAGAAACGTCATCTGGCATGAACTCGTCGGTACCTGTACCTGTATTGTTGTAGTAATCTGTGAGCCACAGGGACTCAGCAATCTCATAACCCGGGTACCGAGACTATGTAATCCAATAGGTGAGGAATGGTTAAGTGGTGAGGCTGCAGCAAGCACTAAGCATATCTTTGAGTGGCTAACTTACGAGGACATGAATTAAATGTGGTGGCCTATGCATAGCGATCGTGAACTAGAATGATCACTAAGTGATCCTGAACACCTACTTACGTCAAACATAACCCCACCGTGTTCTCTCTCGGTTCATGTTCACGAGCAGAGACAGTCACGGTTACGCACTCAGTTGGTGTATTTTAATTGAGTTTACTTCAAGTTTTCTATAACCGGGTGTTGAACAAATTTCCAAGTTGCCACATAACCGCGGGCACGGTTTCTCGAAAAGATTTAACCCTGCAGGGGTGCTCCAACTCATCCATCACAAACTAACCACACGCCGCGGGAATAACCTCGACCACGAAACCCGTGATTTCCTTGGAAATTCCGTTGGAAAACCTCAACCTCGAGATAGCCCAAAGTATCCTCGGAATTTCTCGCGCAAGACATTCGTGAAAGGTAAAACAAGTCTAGCAAGACCTCCCGGTGAGCTAGATCCGCTTCTAGAGCCGTGCGCTCTCTATCAATGGGCATCATCCGTCTATGTGAAGTGGACGGTGGCCTAGAAAATGCCTCGAGTTGCCCCGAGGTGGCACCGCCGACTGCTAGGTAGGTGGACCAACACTCATGAGGAGCACTGGCTTGGGGGTTGATTAATTATCCACGGGGTAGCTATGCCCTATGCATTTTTATTAAGTTGTTAAGCAAATGGAGTACCAATGTTGGGTCTTGCCAGACAAGTTTTATTCTAAAACGAATAGTCAAGGGGGTCCCCATAACAACCCCGAGCATGTTAGGAGCGCAAAATATGGAACATAACACCGGTACTCGGAACTAGTGCGACAAAAGTGGAACAAAACACCGGGCAAAAGGCCAAGCCTTCCACCGTTGCCAAGTATATATGTGCATTAAATTGAATAACAGTAAACAAGGTGATATCTCCAGATATCCATGTTGGCACATGAAAACAGCTTGCACCTGCAACTAGCAACGCTATAAGATAAGGGGGTCGAGCAGCGGTAACGTAGCCAATCAATGTTTTGCTAGGAAGTGGAGGGCTTAGAGGCTTTCATGGCAATTGGGAGGCTGACAATTTAAGTGGCAGGCAACGAAACAAAACGTAGAAGTGAGACATCTAGCATAATAAAAATAGTGTCGCGATCCGGGTACGATCATCTTGCCTGATGGGTCTTCAAAGGGACAAAGAGCTGGGTCCTCATAGTTGTTCTCGTCTGGATCCTCGTACTCAGGCTCGACACTCGGGTCTACCCAAAGAGAAACAACACCAAATAAACATACAAACAAAGTGCAATGCGCAACCAAAGACAGTGCAAGACCGATTTGAAGTATTCAACATGGCAACCCTATGCTAGTCATGTTTCACATGCAATTATTAAGTTCTTCAGTATTCTGGACAGAATCTCAAGATTAGTTATTTGAACTTGCATGACCATGGCAAAAATGAATGCTCCTTGTAAAAAACGATGCAAATGCATATGTAGAACGTTGCAAACGGAGTAACGGAACTCACGGAACACTCACGACAAGGTACGAACGTCAACGGAGACAAAATAAGGATGAAGAGGGCCATGGGCTATTCCTTGGTATTCCAAGGATGCCACTGGATTGGAAATGAAATTCTAGCAAGAATAGACCTAAAGATCATGCAAAACCATAGGGTATAGCTCCCACAAGTCACAAAACAACCAAACACACAATCTGTCCATCAACAGCAACATGCCATATTGCAACAAACATAACAGGAGCTACAACAAGCTACAAATAATAATCAAGGTATGGACATGGAGTGTACAGGATGCTTGATAATTCATCTATCTATAGAAACAGGAATAGCAGCAAGGACCAATATCAAATGAGCTCACAAGATGGCATGTTGAATCAGTTTTTAGGGACTTAGTGAAAATTACCAGTTTTGCATGTTCTGAGTTAACAAGATGGCATCTTGACAGCAACAATTACATATGCTACAGGGACTTTCATGGCATGAGAATTAACAGGTTGATAGAGGGCAACATGTACTTCAATTAACTACATTATGGCAACATCAAAATATGCATATATCAATGGCTATCATCCCCACAACATGGCATATTGAGAATGGCAGATTCACGGACTTAGGGAAATTCAACAAGTGTCAAACAGGGCATTGTTAACAGAATGACAAGTTGACAGCAAGTTTAAATAAGATGCAATATCTCTACCTACAAGCACTTGGCACACAATAACAGAGGACAACATGCTCATCAATACATACCATTGTGCCAATCTCAAAGGGGCTAAGGATTCATGGGAATCATCAAGACAACATGGCAACAAAATAACAGATTCTAACACTTAGAAATAATTGAGCACATGAAGCAACATTTTTGGTGACATGTTGATAGCAAGAATTCCATCCATATCATGATTTATCATGGCATGCAAAAATACCAGGGGCTAGCACACACACTAATGAACATCTTTCATGTTGACAAGTTTATCATATAGTGCAAGAATTAAATCATGTGAAAAAGACAAAATGACATATTTTCATAAAACAACATTTTCACAAACTTTCCCAAAAGATAAAACTAATGCCACCAATGGATTCACTGCATTTTTCTACCCCAAAATCATATATCATAAGCCTATGGTGCTGTAGAAAAATCTCACACAAATTGCATTAAAAAATTGCAACATTCACTTATAACTTAGTATGTGCCAGACTTGGCATATCCCAAAATGTCATAGACAGATTAGGAAATATCCCAAAAATGGTAAATTTCCTTAAAAGGAAATCTCACAGAAAACATTGAAAATGCACAAAACAAAATAAAAAAACACAAGGGCCCATCTGGCATTGACAACAGGGGGCCCAGGGGGATGACATGTGGGCCTAGGGCCCACTGTCAGTGGCTCGCCTAAATGGCAAAAGGGGGGCTTTATTTGACCCCGCGGGGGATCAAACCCGCGTCTCCCCCATAGAAGACCGAGGCGGCTACCACCAGGCTGGGATGTGGCTACTGACAGAGAAGGGGCTTAGCTCCATTTGAACAGGCAAAGGGGCAGGCTTTCCCTCTTCCCTCTGACAGGAAGACGACGGCGTCGCCGGCAAGCTCTCCGGCCATTGCCGGAGCTGGCGATCGTCATCGAGGGCGCGGGAACCATCTGGTGTTCCATTCCCGAGGCAAGCGAGGTTCGCGCGGCACGTCGGCGAGGTCCTCGAGTTCGAGTTCGAGCTCGGCCATGGGGGACGCGCAGCGGGGCGGAAGCACTATGGCTAGCGGGCGCGAGCGTGCGGAAGTGGGTGACTACGCGGTAAGCACGACGGCGACAATTCTAAGCAGAGCGAGCTGCGGATCTCGAATGCGAGCGCTGCCTGAACCTATCTGAAGACAGATTCAGAAAGCCGACGCGGAGCGCGGGGAGCACCACGGTGACACGACGCGGGCGAGACCTACACGCTGCTAACGATGGCAAGGAATGCAAGGGTCTGTAGCGGGGTATACCTCCTCTACCTTAGACTCGGTGCCGAGGTTGGGGAGGCAGAGGAACGACGGCGGCACGGCGAGGATCCTCCGGCAAAGCTCGGTTCCATCGTTGCAGAGGAAGAAGAGGACGAAGGGGACGACAGGGAAGGCGGTCTTGGCTTGCCCTTGGCGCGGAACAGTTCCCTGGCATCGCCGGCAAGCTTGAGGACGTGGGCGCCAAGGTCTGCGCGGGCTCTCATGCCGGAGACGAGCTTGCGCTCTCTCTGGCCATGGAGGGGCGACGGCTCTGGTGGCGCGGCTGGACTTACCGAGCGGCGGCGGCACGGAGGTAGCGAGGGGAAACCCTAGGGCTGCGGCGCGGCTTGCTTTATAGGAGGAGGGGCGCAAGATAGGGCTCTGCCCTCGTGGCCATGGCGGGCTCTGTTCCTTTTTTACCGTGAGAGCGAGGGGGGCCGAGGAGGAAGAAAAGGGAGAGGAATCTCTCACTGCAGATGGGACCCGCACCGGCGTCCACGGTGGATTCACCGCGCCAAGCGAAGCAGCGAGGGGGGGGCTGGGCTTTAGCGACGTTGGTGGGCCAGGGAAGGCTGGAGCCCAAGCAGCCGGGGTCTCTCTCTGTCTCTGGAAAACTAAATGGTTTTCTATTTAAAATAAAACAGCAACTAGCCTTTAAATACCAGGAAGTTTGAAAGAGAGTTTGAGAGAAAAGAAAATACTTTTGCACTCATAAAAATCAGCACTAATTTATAAAAATGGTTCGGCATTTTTAAAGCAAACAAATTAACCACATATAATTATTTTAATAATCTGTTTTGCAAAGATTCAAAAGGCAAACATATTAACATATGGTTGAGAGCTAATTTTACATGCATAACAGAATATTAGGTGGTAGGGCAACATTTTATTTGAGGTGAGTAAGCAAGTAAAAATACCACATATAGAATTGCTATTAAAAAGGGTTTAGGCATAGTATTATAAAAACATTTGGGGGAGGTTCACCAAGGCAATGATCTGCTACCAAACACACAAGATTCCACTACACACACTCACACTCAACATAACACTTCAAACAAGCATGATGCAACTTATGGAATGATGATATGATGCCATGATGCAAAATGACATGAAGCATAATATTATTACTCAAACAACATGATGGCATTCATTGAAGGTTCACACATGAAATATTACAAAGGTGGCAAGGGAAAGCACTTGGGCTGTTACATACACTCCTATTTGTCTACGTTGCCTCTTGAAAAAAATCAAGGTGAGAAGAGTATCGTTTCGCCCACAAAGGTGACACGTTCCCTATGGGAACCACGAGGCTTCTTGAGAGAAGCTCCAGTTTGTAAGAGGCTTGTACCAAAACTTGTCCGCAATTGGACAATTTCTTTACCATGGCATATATGTGCCATGTCATGACACCATGCCAAGTTTCATGAATTTTAGTGAGTTTTGGATTTACGGGAATTTAAAACCAAGATTCTCAATGTTTGCGGCCGAGCCACGACGCCGGGATGTTTGAAATTCATTCCCATTTGTCTATGTTGAATCCTGAATATTTCCTTATTTTAGCACGAAAATCCTATTTGTCTATGTTGCCTCTAGAAAACAATTGAAGGCGAGAATCATTTTGCCCACAAAGGTGACATGTTCCCTATCGAAACCATGAGGCTTCTCTTTGTAAGAGTATCGTTTCTCCCACAAATGTGACAGGTTCCCTATCGGAACCACGAGGCTTCTTGTGAGAAGCTCCGGTTTGTAAGATGCGTGTACCAAAACTTGTTCGAAATTGGACAATTTTTTACCAGAGCATATATGTGCCATGTCATGACACCATGCCAAGTTTCATGAATTTCAGACGAGTTTTGGATTTATGGGAATTTAAAAACCAAGATTCTCAATGTTTGTGGCCGAGACACGACGCCGAGATGTCTGAAATTCATTCTCATTTCGTGGATGTGACCTAAACATGCACCCAAGGACCCATTTATGAACTTTGAACCCATTTTTCTGCACTGGAGGGTGTGTCGTGGTTCAGATTTGAATTATGCAAATTAAATGCCTAGAAAACTCAAATAATATATAAAAAGGCCAAACGAACCCTGAATAATTCCATATTTTTGCACGACACTCATGTTGGTCTATGTTCGGTCTAGAAAACAATTCAAGGAGAGAAGAGGAAGCAAATGTTGTTTCGCCCACAAAGGTGACACGCTCCCTACCGGTACCACGAGGCTTCTTATGAGAAGCTCCGGTTTGTAAGAGGCGTGTCCCGTAATTTGTCCCGAATTGGACAAAATGTTTACCACGGTTTCTTAGAAGAACTGTATCACTGAGTGAAAAGTACTGCATATAGGTGAGTCTATAGCAGCTATAGCTACCTATTTTTATATGATCAAACCGAGTTCAATTATTTCTGACATGGAACACACTTCATTTGTTATTGGTGAAGCGATAATACAAACTTTCTTTTTTAAAATAGGCCCCATTTTAGAGTTCTACACAGGGCCTCCAGTTTTGCTGGCCCGGCCTTGTATCCTACATAGGAATATGAATCCACTCATATGAATCAAAGAGCTCCAAAGGAATTTTTTATACAAAAATTGTATCCTTTAGGATTTCTATAAAACCCATAAAGGAGGCCTCGGTTGTTTCTAGCGGTAACACGACGAACATGACCTGCTGACTTAGCGTGGGGCCAAAGTCATTGTGTTTGGCACGAAAAGGGTTCAGGTGAGTCACACGTGAGGGTTTGGCTCTTTGTATTGCGGCCCTTCTAGTTTATTTTGCAAAAGACCATAGGGGTAAAAAAAAACCTCAATTCTGCTAACCCTAGTTCACAAAGGGAGCATTCCCCTCCCCTGAATCCCTAGCCCCCTCTCCATCCCTCACCCCGCTCGACATGGACGGATATATGTGGCGGCCAAAGAGGAGCCGGAGTTCCGGTAGGTGGTGGGGCATTGCATTCTCGAGTGCACATGAGGCATGTATGTGCTGGAGGACAAGTAGTGTGGTCGTGCGTTGTTCATACAGTGGAAGGGGCTTGACCTTCCATGTCGCCGGCAGATGTCTAGGTAACGTAGAGTCACAATTCGGTATTTTCCACGAAGATATCATGGTCAAGATACCCATCCACTGGATGATTTCTTCGGTTGTTTCCACTGTAGCGACGACTGCTCTTGAGTGCTCATCCAGTACTTGTATGGGCTCACAGCCGGTGGAGAGATCATCCATTTGAGGCATTGGCATCACGGGTTGGGTGGCGAGGCATAGTCGCTTCCATTTTTGACTAGGCCGAGCTTTGATGGGCTCCCGCAAGAGGCATGGTAGGCGGAGTTCGTCGATAAGCTTGTGAATCGGCTCGACAGTGATCTCGTGAAGTTCTTCAAGTCTACCGGTCATTGTTGTCTCACTACAGAAGTGTGGATGAAGAATCCTAACACCATGACTAAATTCTACGAGGTGGAGTTTCTCGGGCCGTATGGCATGTGTGTTTCATCAAACACCAATGACCCAAGCTTGATGGCCCGCCGCCTTTGCCTCGTTTGATGACTAAGAAGCGTATGGTGGTTCATCCAATGATCATCTATTTGGGATTCTTGGTTGATCGCACTCCTACAATTTCTGACTTGTCAACGGTGTTCGACTATGACACTATGCACCAAAACATTTTCACCTATTATTTTGATACCATTGATGACACAGAGAGGAGGTTTGAAGGTGGTGGGAGTTGATTTGTACTTTGTAGGGCCAGTCTCGTAGGCCGTGTAGGAGGACAGTTTATTATGTGAATTTTGTGCTAGTATAAATTTTGTATTTGAACTTCAACATGTGATGAGAACTTATGGATGTATCATCATGTGTAAGAACTTGTGTATGTAATGTATGAATGTACAAATGTGATGTGAACTTATTCGGTCATTTATGTTATTGTTTCAAACCTTTATGTGAATTTGTGTGTTGTGAACTGAATGTTTGTGACATATATATCATGATATTGTCACACATGATATCAACTGCCTTACATATATTCAACAACTCATTTCAAGAACTACATATATGTTCAGCAATTGCATTCAAGGAACTACCATGATCTTCTTGTGATATGTGACATCAATTGGACATATGTCAAGACACGCATAGACGAGCATGCACGCGAACACACACACACACATGAACAATCAAAATATAACAACTCACACAACTTAGACAATACGCATGATCTAGTCTTCGGGTGCAGTCTATGTGTTATTGATCTCAGTACTTTGTTGATAAATGGTAATTGTCGTGGTTTTGTCATGGCAGATGTCCACATAGGAGAACTTATGTGTGAGGCCATCATCGCTGTGTGGCATGATACGTCTCCAACGTATCTATAATTTTTGCTTGTTCCATGCTGTTATATTATCATTCTTGGATGCTTTACAATCATTTTATAACAACTTTATATCATTTTTTGGGACTAACCTATTGACATAGTGCCAAAGTGCCAGTTGTTGTTTTTGCTTGTTTTTACTTCGCAGAATATCAATACCAAATGGAGTCCAATCGCGACGAAACTTTTTGGATATTTTTTCTGGACCAGAAGACACCCAGTGGGCCAAAGAAGACCCAAGAAGGCGGGCTGTGGAGAGCACAACCCACCAGGGTGCGCCAGGGGCCCCCCGGCGCGCCCAGATGAGTTGTGCCCTCCACGGGGCCCCTCCCCACCGCCTCTGATGCCTATAAATTCCCAAATATTCCAAAAACCCTAGGGGAGTCGACAAAACACAATTCCAGCTGCCGCAAGTTCCAGAACCTCGAGATCCAATCTAGACACCATCACGGAGGGGTTCATCTTCTTCATAGGTGCCTCTCCGATGATGCGTGAGTAGTCCACCATAGACCTACGGGTCCGTAGGCAGTAGCTAGATGGCTTCATCTCTCTCTCTTATGATTCTCAATACAATGGTCTCTTGGAGATCTATGTGATGTAAACTTTTGCGGTGTGTTTGTTGGGATCCGATGAATTTTGAGTTCATGATCAGTTTCTATCCATGAATATTATTTGAGTCTTCTTTGATCTCTTATATGCATGATTACTTATAGCCTCGTATTTCTTCTTCGAATCTTTGGTTTAGTTAGGCCAACTAGATCGATTTTTCTTGCCATGGGAAGAGGTGCTTTGTGATGGGTTCGATCTTGCGGTGTCCTTTCCCAGTGACAGAAGGGGCAGCAAGGCACGCATGTATCGTTGCCATTAAGGATAACAAGATGGGGTCTATTCCTACATGAATAGATCTTGTCTACATCATGTCATCGTTCTTATTGCATTACTATGTTTTTCCATGAACTTAATACACTAGATGCATGCTGGATAGCGGTCGATGTGTGGAGTAATAGTGGTAGATGCAGGCAGGAGTCGGTCTACTTATCTTGGACGTGATGCCTATATAACGATCATCGCCTTGGATATCGTCATGATTATTTGATCTTCTATCAATTGCCCAACAGTAATTTGTTCACCCACCGTGTGTTATACTCATGAGAGAAGCCACTAGTGAATCCTACGGCCCCCGGGTCTACTTTTCCAACATATTGCTTTCCGATCTATCTTTTTGCTTATTTGTTTTCAGATATACAAAACCAAAAAACCCAAAAACATATTGCTGCAAGTTTTTATTTGCACTTCTTATTTTGTGTTCTTGAGAGATCTATCTCTCCTATATATCATTACCTAATCTATCTTTTTACCGTAGAGAGATTGACAACCTCTCTTTCGCATCGGGTTGCAAGTATTTGTTATTTGTGTGCAGGTGCTGCTTATTGGGTGGTGGTGATCCTCCTACTGGTTTGATAACCTTGGTTTCATAACTGAGGGAAATACTTACCGTCGCTGTGCTGCATCACCCCTTCCTCTTTGGGGAAATACCGACGCAAGTCTCAAGCCACGCCAAAGGAATTTCTGGCACCGTTGCCGGGGAGGAAGCGGTCTCTTCTACGTGCCTATCTCAGGCGCCGAGGAGACTCCATCATCATCTACCAGGTTCCTGATCACAAATCTCATCTCCTTGCAATTACATTATTTGCCATTTGCCTCTCGTTTTCCTCTCCCCCACTTCACCAATTTGCCGTTTTATTCGCCCTCTTTTTCGTTTGCCTTTTTCTCGCGGGATCTCTTCCTTGCTTGCAATCTTGTTTGCATAGTCACGATGACTCAATAAAACACCAAATTGTGTGATTTTTCCAATACTAATAACAATGATTTTATTAGTACTCCGATTGCTCCTCCCGCCACTACTGCGGAGTCTTGTGATATTAATGCCGCTTTGTTCAATCTTGTCATGAAAGATCAATTTGCCGGTAATCCTAATGAGGATGTCGCGTCCCATCTAAACACGTTCATAGAATTGTGTGATATGCAAAAGAAAAAAGATGTGGACAATGATATTGTGAAGTTGAAATTATTTCCTTTTTCCTTGCGTGGTCGTGCAAAAAAATGGTTTTCCTCTTTGCCTCGCAATAGTATCGATTCTTGGAATAAGTGCAAGGATGCTTTTATTACTAAGTATTTTCCGCCCGCGAAAATTATTTCCCTTAGGACACAAATCATGAATTTTAAGCAACTTGAGCATGAACATGTTGCACAATCTTGGGAAAGAATGAAGTTGATGCTAAGAAATTGTCCTGCTCATGGTTTAAATCTTTGGATGATCATACAAAATTTTATGCGGGATTGAATTTCGTCTCTAGAAATCTTTTGGATTCCGCCGCGGGTGGTACTTTTATGTAAATTACTTTGGGTGAAGCTACTAAATTGCTAGACAATATTATGGCTAATTATTCTCAATGGCATACCGAAAGAGCACCTACTAGTAAAAAAGTTAATTCGGTTGAAGAAATTAGTACTTTGAGTGATAAGGTTGATGCTTTGATGAAATTGGTTGCTAGTAAAAATGCTCCTATTGATCTTAATGATGTGCCTTTGTCTACCTTGATTGAGAAAAATAGTGATTCCGTAGATGTGAACTTTGTCTCGCGAAACAATTTCAATAACAATGCTTATAGAGGTAATTTTAATCCTAGGCCTTTTCCTGGAAATTCCTCTAATAATTATGGTAATTCCTCTTACAATAATAATAGGAACACCTATGATCTTGAGAGTAATATTAAAGAATTCATCAATACGCAAAAGGCTTTCAATACTACGATAGAAGAAAAGCTGAACAAGATTGATGATATGTCTAGAAGCATTGATAGAATTTCTCATGATGTTGAAAATCTCAAGTTGAAAGCTTTTGTGCCTAAGATTGATGAATCTATTAAAGCTTTATATAACTCTATGGATGAAAGTAAGAAAAGAACCGCTATGCTTAGAGCTAAAAGAAAAATCTTAGAAAAACCGTTTTCTAGTGATTGCCTTCATAAAAATGGCATAGATCTTAAAGTGATTGGTGTTTCTACTATTGATTCCTTGTTTAGTAATATTAAAATTTATGATAAAGGGACTGAAGTAGAGTAAACTTTAGCTAGAAGGCGTCCCAATAATTTGGAGGGTGAAAATCTTAATGAAATTTTTGATAAAAGTGGGTTTGAACAGGTCAAAACTTTAACTAGTGATGTGCCCACTATTTTGGATTGCAAAGACTTCAATTATGATAGTTGTTCCTTGATTGAATGTATTTCTTTGCTGCAATCCATGTTGAATTCACCTCATACTTATGAGCAAAATAAAGCTTTTACTAAACATATCGTTGATGCCATGATGAAATCCTTAGAAGAAAAGTTGGAGTTGGAGATTTCTATTCCTAGAAAATTACATGATGAGTGGGAACCCACCATTAAGGTCAAGATTAAAAATTATGAGTGCTTTCCTTTGTGTGATTTGGGTGCTAGTGTTTCCACGATTCCGAAATCTTTATGTGATGTGCTTGGTCTTACCAATATTGAAGAATGCTCTCTTAATTTGCATTTGGCGGATTCTACTATTAAAAAGACTTTGGGAAGAATTAATGATGTTCTTATTCTTGCAAATAGGAACTATGTGCCCATAGATTTTATTGTGCTTGATATTGATTGCATTCCGTCTTGTCCCATTATACTTGGTATACCGTTTTTACGCACTATAGGTGCCGTGATTGATATGAAAGAAGGCAATATTCGTTTTCAATTTCCACTAAGAAAGGCTGTGGAACACTTCCCTAGAACAAGAATTAAGCCACCATATGAATCAATCATGAGGGCATCCTATGGATCCAAAACCAAATATGACAATACTTGAATCTATGCGTTATGCCTAGCTAGGGGTGTAAAACGATAGCGCTTGTTGGGAGGCAACCCAATGAATATATTTTTTTTGCTTTTTACTTTCTGTTTTTTAGTGTTGACACAATAATGCCTCTGTTATGATTGTGTTTTTATGGTTTATTTAGTGTTTGTGCCAAGTAGATCCTTTAGGATGATTGATAAGATGAGTAGAAGTGATGCTGAATCTGAAACAGAAACTTTGCGTCCAGTATTTGAATTTTCATTTTTTGCTGGAACGTGATATTGAGCTGAAATTTTAACACAGTGTTGCTATACAAATTCTTTACGTTTTCCAAATTGTTCAGAATTTGTAGAGTTACAGAAGTACGGTTAGAGTACAGATTACTACAGACTATTCTGTTTAAGACAGATTCTGTTTTCATTGCATTGTGTGCTTGTTTTGATGAATCTATGGGTTATATTGAAGGGTATGAGCCATGGTAAAGTTAAAATACAGTAGGTATAATGCAATTATAAAATATGAGTGGGTTTGCAACAGCACCTAAAGTAGTGATTTGCTTTATTATACTAACGGATCTCATGAAGATTTTGTTGAGTTTTGTGTGATTGAAGTTTTCAAGTTTGTGGTGAGATCACGATGGATGAAGCAATAAGGAGTGATAAGAGCCTAATCTTGGGGATGCTATCGCACCCCCAAGATATATCCAAAGAGTAACAAGCAACTAAGCTTGGTGATGCCCCCGAGTGGCATCCCCTCTTTCTTCTAACGACCATCAGTATTTTACTTGGAGCTATATTTTTATTCGTCACATATCATGAGTTTTGCTTGGAGCGTCTTGTATATTTTCTTGCTTTGCTTGTTAGTTTTTCATTTGTATACTTGTTGTACACACCTATTTGGGAGAGCCAAAATTATGCTATGATTTGTTAGAATTGCTCTCTATGCTTCAATTAAACTTTTTGAGCTATAGAATTGCTCTAGTGCTTCACTTATATCTTTTTGAGCACGGTGTGCTTGGAAATTTTTGTAGAAATACTCTCATGCTTCGCTTATATTAATTTGAGAGTTAGTAAATTTTGAAGAAATCCTCTCATGCTTCACTTATACCTTTTTGAGAGATGAAATCTTTATGCTCATGTGCTTCACTTAAATTTGTTTGAGCTTGTCAAAAAGCAATGGCAATATATGAAACTAGTCCCAAAGTGATAGATATCCAAGGAGGATATAATAAAAACTTTCATGAAGATCATTAGTAAAATTAAACTTCATTCCTTGTAATAGTTTTGAAACATGATGATTGTAATATGTGAGTCATTTTAGTGAGTAATTATGCTTGAGTAGGAATATTGGTGTTAAGGTTTGTGATTCCCTATGCAAGTACGAAAGTCAATAGTTATAAAATGAAATTACATCCTACTTGTGGTGCATTATTCGGTGTTAGTTATGCTCAATGCTGTGAATTTTCGTTTCTTGGTTTGGTTGCTTCCCAATCTATTTGCTAGCCTCCATTTGTACTAAGTAGAAATACTACTTGTGCATCCAAAACCCTTAAACCAAG
Source organism: Elymus sibiricus (assembly GCA_039707655.1). Taxonomy (NCBI): domain Eukaryota; kingdom Viridiplantae; phylum Streptophyta; class Magnoliopsida; order Poales; family Poaceae; genus Elymus; species Elymus sibiricus. The sequence goes on along the minus strand of CM077667.1, from coordinate 440,874,521 downwards.
TTTTGCCTTATGAGTCCACCATACCTACCTATATGCGGTATTTCCATGCTGTTCCAAGCAAATTTGTATGTGCCATCTCTAAATTTTCAAAATAAATTTTCTCTTTTGTGTGCTCGTACCGCTCATGAAATGGTGGGGAGTGTCCAATATTTTTCCATGCTAGATATGTTATTCTCAAGATGAGTGTTTATTCACTTGTCATTGCACGAGAGTGCAGCGGTAATAGGGATGCCCATTCCCAAAATGAAAAAGAAAAAATATTTACTTTATGTTGTCAGATAATAAATTCCTTGGAAAGTGTTGGTATGGAAGGCAACCGTGGATACAGCCCGCCATGGAATGTGAAAGTTTGGTGGAAAAAAGGAATAAACTTTATTTTTTGTTTGGGAACCGCCTATGATATATCTAGCATGGAAAGTATTGTGAGCTACTTTGTCATTTTCGTTGACAGGAAAGGCATGCCACCCAAAATATTTTTCTCTCTCAATTTAAAACATTGAGCTCTGGCACCTCTACAAATCCCTACTTCCCTCTGCGAAGGGCCTATCTATTTACTTTATGCAATTTTTATTTTTACTTTGAGTCTCCATCTTCTCTTATAAAGCACCAACTAGGGGGCACTATGTCGTACTTGAGCATTGGGTATAGCTAATATTCGAGTGTGTTTGATGAATGGATCAATGATTGAGCATGATGGGCTAGGGATAACTTTCTTTAGTATTGATATTTTGAAAGACATGGTTGCTTGTTGGCATGCTTGAGTATTGAAGTCATTATGTTAAAACTAGACTATTGCTTTGAATCATCTACAAGTCCAAATGTCCATGCTATACAAAAGAAAAGAATATGATGAACATGTTAGGCAGCATTCCACATCAAAAATTCTGTTTTTATCATTTACCTACTCGAGGACGAGTAGGAATTAAGCTTGGGGATGCTGATAAGTCTCCAACGTATCTATAATTTCTGCTTGTTCCATGCTGTTATATTATCATTCTTGGATGTTTTACAATCATTTTATAACAACTTTATATCATTTTTTGGGACTAACCTATTGACATAGTGCCAAAGTGCCAGTTGCTATTTTTGCTTGTTTTTTACTTCGCAGAATATCAATACCAAACGGAGTCCAATCGCGGCGAAACTTTTTGGAGATTTTTTCTGGACCAGAAGACACCCAGTGGGCCAAAGAAGAGCCAGGAAGGTGGGCTGTGGAGAGCACAACCCACTAGAGCGCGCCAGGGGGCCCCCGACGCGCCCTAATGGGTTGTGCCCTTCACGGGGCCCCTCCCCACCGCCTTTGATGCCTATAAATTCCCAAATATTCCAAAAACCCTAGGGGAGTCGATGAAACACAATTCCAGCCGCCGCAAGTTCCAGAACCTCGAGATCCAATCTAGACACCATCACGGAGGGGTTCATCTTCTTCATAGGTGCCTCTCCGATGATGCGTGAGTAGTCCACCATAGACCTACGGGTCCGTAGGCAGTAGCTAGATGGCTTCATCCCTCTCTCTTATGATTCTCAATACAATGGTCTCTTGGAGATCTATTTGATGTAAACTTTTGCGGTGTGTTTGTTGGGATCCGATGAATTTTGAGTTCATGATCAGTTTCTATCCATGAATATTATTTGAGTCTTCTTTGATCTCTTATATGCATGATTACTTATAGCCTCGTATTTCTTCTTCGAATCTTTGGTTTAGTTAGGCCAACTAGATCGATTTTTCTTGCCATGGGAAGAGGTGCTATGTGATGGGTTCGATCTTGCGGTGTTCTTTCCCAGTGACAGAAGGGGCAGCAAGGCACGCATGTATCATTGCCATTAAGGATAACAAGATGGGGTCTATTCCTACATGAATAGATCTTGTCTACATCATGTCATCGTTCTTATTGCATTACTCCGTTTTTCCATGAACTTAATACACTAGATGCATGCTGGATAGCGGTCTATGTGTGGAGTAATAGTGGTAGATGCAGGCAGGAGTCGGTCTACTTATCTTGGACTTGATGCCTATATAATGATCATTGCCTTGGATATCGTCATGATTATTTGATCTTCTATCAATTGCCCAACAGTAATTTGTTCACCCACCGTGTGCTATACTCATGAGAGAAGCCACTAGTGAATCCTACGGCCCCCGGGTCTACTTTTCCAACATATTGCTTTCCGACCTATCTTTTTGCTTCTTTGTTTTCAGATCTACAAAACCAAAAACCCAAAAACATATTTTTGCACTTTTTATTTGCTCTTCTTATTTTGTGTTCTTGAGAGATCTATCTCTCCTATCTATCATTACCTAATCTATCTTTTTACCGTAGAGAGATTGACAACCTCTCTTTCGCATTGGGTTGCAAGTATTTGTTATTTGTGTGCAGGTGCTGCTTATTGGGTGGTGGTGATCCTCCTACTGGTTCGATAACCTTGGTTTCATAACTGAGGGAAATACTTACCGTCGCTGGGCTGCATCATCCCTTCCTCTTTGGGGAAATACCGACGCAGTCTCAAGCCACGTCATGGCGACTCGAAGGGGTTGATCGGGAATGAGAGACTGGTTTACCCAGGTTTAGCCCCTCCAATGGAGGTAAAAGCCTACGTCCTGCTTTGGTGTCTATATTGATGGTGATCTCGATTACAAGGGTGCGGAATCGCTAACCTAGCTTTCGAGGGTTTCTAACTTAGGTCTATTGGCCTCAGGGGCTCGCCTTTATATATAGGTCAAGACCCTAGGTTTACAAGAGTCTAGGTCATGTTATGACCCGTGACCTAATACATCTCTAACTTGTCTTGTTTCTCAAGCAAGGAAAGTTTCCTGGCCCCTCCTGCCTCTTGGGCCTTGAGTCGACATCTTCACGTGCTGGGCTACCGTCCAGCTCACTTAGTAAGTCGCTTCTCTTGCCTTATCATCAACAGCGTAGCCCATCTTGAGTATGATTCTTGAGCCGCCAGTATGTTGACCCGGCCCAATAGGCGGGTCACACCGCGGGGTTATATCCCCGACATTAGGCCCCGGGTTGATTTGAATTTATTCATATCAATATCCCTTACCTTCACCAGGTGGCTTATCTTCTGCTTGTATTTGTGTCTTCTCAGCTTCTCCAAATACCGGCTTTTGATACTTCCAGACTTGTGATTTTTCTTGCGCCATCCACCTATGACGTCTCCCGCCGGACTTTTAGGGAAAACATGATGACATTACACCGAATCTTTGCACGTATTCGTTTATCCTGAAAATCGAGGCGTTACTTTTTTCCAAAATTTACTGGGCCTCCTTGTTTCCCGCGCCTGCCAATTGCCCCTTTGGGTATTTTCCTTATAAATATTCACGGGGGGGGGGGGGGGGGGGGGCTCTTTCACTTTTTACCTCGCCTCCTCACTCCTTCTTCTTCCTCAAGCCCGAAGCCTTGTTGCGTCACCGTTGCTGTTCATCCGTCGCCTCAGGCAACTGTCCCCGGGACCGTAGCAGTGTCTTGTCTTCCCCAAGGTTCATCTGAACACCTCCGGTGCCTCCGGCAACCGTCAAGGTACGCCATTTCCCCCTCATTAGATCTGTCTTTGTTCGTCGGAGTTCGTCGGAAAAACCGAAGCGTTCAAGCTGTTCATCGCCATTGTTAGTTCTTGCATGTCTTCAATGTCTTTTATCATGAAAATAAAGAAGTAGAGATAACGGCTCCACTTCATATATAGTATGCTTACATCCCCCTTAAGAATCCATAGATTAAACCACCACTGCTCCATGTTTCGTCGTTATGTTTGGCAAATGTTTCCTTTTCTGAACCATTTGTAGATCCATGATTATAGCCAGTTTGGTAGAAAACCTGTGTATCCCATACTTAGCAAAAACTAGAAATCTTCAACTTGGTGTAAGGCGCCCTTATGTTTGCGGGTCGTCTTTATGATTACAACCCCCCATATGTAGATATTGTTTCTTTTAGGCGTCGACTCTTCTTTAAGGCGTCTCTCTTGCTATAGATACTCATATCATCTTATCCTTGGTCATAACATAGGTGCTCTTGTAACTCCTTTGCTTGTATCTAGGTGTCTCATTATGTCAAAAACCTCCATCTATAACTGGGTGCCATCACAAGTTTTTGAAGAAGTGCTTAAAGAATATGAAGGCCAAGGTTTCTTGCAGTCTAAGGAGACAATTGGATGGCGGGTGCCTCAGGGAGAGGAGCGCCCAGAACCAGTTGAAGGAGAAGTTGTGGTGTTCATAGATCATCTTCTTATGGGTTTTTCTTCCCCCGGGTCAAAATTCTTCCGGGATGCCCTTAACTTTCTCCATCTTCATCCACAAGATCTGGCCCCCAATTCCATATCCAACCTTTGCCAGTTTCAAGTGTTACATGAGGTGTATCTACAGATGGAACCCACTGTCCCACTCTTCATGGAGTTTTTCTATCTGAATCGCCAGACTGAATGCACAGATGGCCCTAGCCAAGAATTAGGCGGAATTTCTATTCAAAAGCGCAGAGATGGTGCCTTCCCTGCTGCTATTCTACCAAGTCACCCCAAAGGATGGGTTAAAACTTGGTTCTACTATCGGAACACGGCTCCTGAGAATGAAAAACCCCTGCCGGGTTATAGACCAAATCGCCTTCCTATGAATTTTGAGCTTCCTGGCCGGGCTTTTCAAGAAGAACGTGATAAATTTGCCTTTGTTTATCCAAACCTTGCGGCTTTACAAGCTCATGGTTTAACTGGGGTTGACCTAACCCGGTGCTGGGTATCCTGGATGATCCTGCCACTGAGTCGCCGAAGTGGTCTGATGTGCAATTACTCTGGCCATTCGGGTGATGCACAAAGATATAGCATGGTAGATTTAACAGAGGATGATATAAACCGGATTGTGAAGAAACTGCTGGGAGAGCCTCAAGTAGTTTGTGATCAAGTTGGCCTGAAACCCTTCAACGCCCTCAACCCGGCTCCTTCAGTAAGAACCTTCAATAACCTTTCAACTGTCTTTGTAGGACTTTTCAAATTTGAATGCTTTACTTTGTCATTTATATCAATAATCTTGCAGGCGACTTCTTCGTTTTGGAAGAAGAAGAGGAAGGTTCCGGCTAGCAAGCCTAGAGCCATCCCCAACAAGAAGAAGAACAAGGCGGTTGTAGAAGAGCCGTCACTTAGGGGCGAGTCTCCATCAGCTGATGCATCTATGGAGGTAACATTTGATTTCCTTGGCCATCTCTTTATTGAACTTCCTAACGCCTCTTACTATCAGGGTGATGTTGCCACAAGCCGGGCTGACAATGTTGAGGTAATTTCCATCTCCTCCGGCTCAGAATCCTTGTCTCCAAGGAAGATAAGGCGGGTCATTCGGAAAGTAAGTTTTTCTCACCCCGGTGCTTATTTGGATCCCAATTTTATTTTGAAGAAGACCCAGCATGACTCAAGACGCCAGACTCGGAGCAGTTCCGGCAACCTTATGGCCGGCTTACCCGACAGGCCAGCTACCTGCCATCAATAGGATGAGGTGCCTCATAGTCGAATTCCATCTTATCCTCGAGCTGGTCTTTTTAAACAACCTCTCAATCCTTCTGATTCAAATTACCAGGAGTCACCACCTTCTTCTGGTGACTCGACTGCCTCAAAACTGCCACCCCTTGTTATCAACCATGGGTAAGCTTTCTCTTCCTTGCATCATATACTTGCTTGTTAAACTCTAACTTGCATATGTTTTATTCTGCCGTTTTGTTTTGCAGGGCCAGAGCCAAGAAGAGGAACCTTGGCGAGTCATATCTTAATCTTGAAGCTCCTGAGCCGGAAAATCCAGATGTGGTGGCTCCCTAAGCTACTGAGCATGTTGAAAAGCATCAGGAGGGCCAAATCGATTTGCCTCCACAGCCTGAACCAGCCACTACTGCAACTATGGACGTTGAAGCTGACCCGACGGCAAATATTGACCCGCCCAGTCCTCAGGAGGCCGCTGAAGATGCTCCTTGTGACAAGAACGAGGAGATCACTATTACTGGGTCGGGTTATACCACTCCTGGACCCTCCAATGTGCTAGCTAAACTTGTCACCAAGGAGGAGACAGCGCTGCCTGAAAAGGGAAAGGCCAAACTGGAGCTTCCAAGTTATGAAACCTTCAGCGCCGAAGAATTACATGCTGGTTATCTGGATCGTCTTTCCACGAGCCGGCAGATGAAAGGCGGCCTTGTTAATATGATGAAAAGAAAATATGATGTATGCTCAGCCTTGCTGTATATTTTGTATATCCTTGTGTAGCCCCCAAGGGCCGGCTCATCTTCTTGAGATGAGTCAGGTCTTTTATAACTTTGAAGAATTCGACCTGTAGCCCCCAACGGCCAGCTCATCTTCTTGAGATGAGTCGGGTCTTTTATAACTTTGAAGAATTCGACCTGTAGCCCCCAAGGGCCGGCTCATCTTCTTGAGATGAATCGGGTCTTTTATAACTTTGAAGAATTCAACCTGTAGCCCGAGATGAGTCGGGTCTGATAGTGACATAGGTCTTGTTGATATAGAGCTGATCTGGCTACTGCTAAGTCACGCTCTTCCTCCAAAGCATCCAAAGAATCTTGACGTGCTTGTTCGTTGTCGGCCTCAACATAAGCGGTGACTCGAGGAGAGTCATGACGAATATCACTTGGCAATACCGCCTAAGCACCATAAACCAGAAAGAAAGGTGTGTAACTAGTGGATCTGTTTGGAGTTGTTTTAATACTCCAAAGTAATGAGGGGAGTTCCTCAACCCAACAGCCTGGGGTACGCTCTAGTGGAACCATGAGCCGGGGTTTGATCCCTCTCAAAATCTCTTGATTAGCTCGTTCAGCTTGTCCGTTGGATTGCGGATGTGCCACTGTTGCTAAGTCAAGCCCGATATGCTCTTTCTAACAAAACTGCTCCATAGCTCCTTTGGATAAATTGGTACCGTTGTCAGTAATAATACTATGAGGATAGCCAAAACGGTAGATCAACTTCTTCAAAAATTTGACTGTTGTCTCCGCATCACAACTGCTGATGGGTTCTGCTTCAACCCATTTGGTGAATTTATCAAACGCCACCAACAAATGAGTCTTTTTATCAGAAGACTGTGACACCCTGGTTTTTGGCAACTTTTTCTTTTCGAAATCTTTTTGGTTTTATTTGCATTTTGGTTGGTTTTTCAGTCAACTATGGACTTATGAATCCTTGAATCTTTTCCTAAGTAACCCAAAGCTCTCATCACCTTGTCTAAATCTTGCCAACACCATGTCATACACCTTCTGGACCACAATCCATTTTTCTAATACTTTCCAATAACTCTTTTATTCCTTTGGGAATTATGTCATCACTATGGGTTGTGAAGCAACCTATAGTTTGGATGAACAAAAAAATCCCAAACTCTTGTCACACCTTCTTATCATCATATAATCCCATAATCTTCAAAAATATTCCATTGTCCAATACAAAATTTTGGCCAAAATAATTATTTTCTCTCTGGTCAGAATTGGTCAATTGTGAAGCAACCCCTATTTTCCTAACTCAGAAAATTCCCAATAAATTTCCTGAGATATTAGGGATCCTATCTAGCCACAATATCCAAAAATATCAGATTCGCCAGTACAACTTTTTAGCAACAAGGCTCTGCCAAGTTACTGCATTTTTGAAACCCTTGTGAAGGAAGTGCCAGCTAGGAGCGACCAACTGCCATGAAATTTTTATGGCATCCTCTCTACCTCATATGACTCCACCATGCCAAATTTCAGCTCCATCAGATCTACCATACGAGTGCCACGAGCAGATCAAGTTTCTGGACCAGTATGGCAGTTTACACATGAACCCTATTCAAAACTTTTCCAAACAACTTCAAATTTGGTCAGCCTGTAGTTCTTCCAACCTAAACCACTCCAGACATCTCCATTGGCCCTATCTCCAGCTCACCCCTCCTCTAGATCTCTCTCAATATTGCAGTCAGAAACTGTAGCTGAAGCTACACTTCACAGCAGATTGAACCTAGCCAAACCAAGCATGCAGGGGCACTAAGTGATCAAAGGAGAAGGCACTGGACATGGTGAGCTGGACCTGCACGGCCTCTAGGCGCCAGACTCGATGGTGAGCATGACGATGGCATGTCAGTGCGCGTGCTCAGTAGCTCGCCCGCGTCGGGTGCTCTCATTCCGGCCGTCCCGCGTGGCCAGACGGTGTCCGCTGGTGCCGACTTTGCCGATCCCGTCCACGCACACCTCTCCCGAAGCCTCCCCTCGCTGGAATCCTCCCCGATGGCCGCCACGCACTCGGGCACTATGGCGCCAGTGCGGCCACAGTTGCTCTGGCGCTCGTCTTCTTCCCCCGCTAGCCTCCACCGCGCCATTACTCCCTCCTGCTCTCTCCCGTCCCGTCGCCCGCAAGCAGCCAACCAGCGCGGCGTCCTCTCGCCGGGGACGTGTCCCACACCTCGCTGTTTCCAGAGAGCTCGCCCGAGCTCCGCTTCGGCCTATATAAAGCCACGGCCAGCCCTCCGAGCTCCTCATCCCACTCCCTCCACCACAAATCGACTCCCAGAGCGCTGAGCCACGGCCGAGAGGCCCTCTGGCCTCGCACCCTCGCCGGAGTTCTGCCGCCAGAAGGAGCTCCACCACCAACACCTTCCACCCCATTCCAGCCTCGTCCTACTACTCCCACGAGCTCAGTGAGGTCTCCTGGTCCTCCTCGACCCCTTTCCTAGCCGAATCCTCGCTGGATTCGCCACCGCCGACGAGTCCCGAAAGCTGCCGCCACCGGAGAAGAAGGGGACGACGCCATCCGGCCACCTCTTGTTGATCTACGGGTACGGGCAGGTTCGCCACGGTGAGCTCGTCCCATCCCCTCTCTCTCCCGACCTCACCGCCGTCTGGATCGCCGGCGGCGATCGCCGGAGCCCCGCCTCCCTCTGTTCCCTCTCTGCCTTCTCTGTTTTAAAACAAGCGGACCCCACCCGTCAGCGGCTCAGCCGCGCGCGCTCGAAGCGGTAAGTGGAGACGCCTCTCCACGTTACGCCTTCGACGTGGCCCCCTGTCAGGTTTTTTTGTTTTTATTTAAATTTCCAGTTTGACCAGTACCTTTGATTGGCCATATCTTTTTATTCCTAAGCCCAAATTGATTGATTCTTTTTGCACTTGGTTTGTCTTGAGCTCTTCTAATTTCTGGTAAAGTTTGGTATTTTTCTCTTACTCACAGAATTTCTGGTAGCCAAAACAGTGTTATGTGACATTTTAAATTATTGTTTAAAAGTATTTTCAGAGGGAAACTTTGGTAACTTTGAAGACCAGGAGTTCTTGGGCAACCCAACAGAGCAAGGCAAGCCAGGACATCCATCTTTTGAAGCATTTCAATAGCATTGCATATTTCAATGCATTATGTTCATTTATTTGCTATATAATAATTCATAGCAATTTAATTTAAATGCTAGTTGCTGCCATTTTAAGTTATTGTGATAAACCACATGCTTACTTAATGAAACTTAGTCGGTTGATCTGGAGTCACCTGTCCGGGCTTATCCGTGCAACCACATTTGTTGGTATGGGACAGCCTTGACTTGGTATGGCTCCGTGCTCTTTCACCGGTACCTCCAGACAGGGGGGGTTATGCATGTGTGCTGCCCTGATCAGGTAGACGGCGGTAACCCTGTGAGCCCAGTTGAGTATTGTGCCAGCGTCCCCGTTTGGGACAGTTTAGTTTGGCCACGACGGTGGCAGGTGTCACGAGGTGACACAGAGGCCACCCAAGGCAGGACTTCGGGGGAGGATGAATGCCGGTGGTACGATGGGAGAGTCATGGGTCAGGTGGGTTTTGATGGAGCAACGCTGGTCCACCCGAATGGGATCACGAGGTCAGGTGCTTCATGATGTGGGTAAAGAGCGCAACCTCTGCAGAGTGAAAAATCTATTCGAATAGCCGCGTCCACGGTATTGGACAGTCCGTCCAGGCCTCACTAGGTGGTCAACCGTAACAGTGATAATATGATGGAAGAACTCATCTTGTGTTCGGAAGTACTCGATGGCTTATGAGTATTCCGAGGGTTGTGGGACAACCCGAAAGAGAGTAAGTTGATAACTGACGACAGTAAGTGAATCACTTAAGAATTTAACATGTTGATTGCCATGCTATTGTTTGCTGCATTACTTGGTTGTCGTGAGCTTGCGAGTACATTCAAAGTACTCACCTGGCGTATCATGCCAGATACAGGAGAAGCCGAGGACGGAGGTCCCGATGGTTCATGCTACGCTAACTAGGCTGTGTCCCAGCAGTGTCCCTGTGGTTGGAGTTTCCACTATGTTCCGCTACGCCATAGAGTTTCCCTAGTAGTTTCGAGGCCCACTATGTTTTATAAATAATGTAGATATTGTCATAGCACCAGGTGTGCCTTTGGCCTCGCTATCGATGTAAAATATGAGCTTGTACCTGAAGTTTATCAATAAAGTTCAGTTCTGTTCTGTTCCAAGTTGTTGTGTGTTTCCAGAAGACATGATCTCTGGGTTGGAAACACTGGTAATCCGGTTCGCTGAGCCAGGATGCCAGAACGCTTGGTATCAGAGCGAGGCTGACTGTAGGACACCCTAGTTAACCCGCGCTAGAACCACGATTAGAGTAGGGCTTTGAGAATGCATCTTGCTTGCTGCATTTGATTGTTGCATAGCATGCATCATGATTCATTGTTTTACTAACCGTTGGCATTGTGAGTGTAGATGGCACCAGTTCGATACCACTACCATCATGAGCCAGCACCGTTCACTTTTCCAGTACTGCTCCGTAACGTCTGGCTTCGACAGTACCCCAACGGCGAAGATCCAGTATACCACGTGTTTCGGGAGCAGCTTGCCGAGTCAGTATACGGGTATCACGCAGAGGCTTTCCTGACCGCGAGCTCGGATATTGGCAGCTACTCTCGCTCCTCCAAGGGTGGAACGGCTTCTACTCCGGAGCTGGCGATCCAGTTTGCTGCGATGGAGGCTCTCACTGACTTGCGCTTCCACGAGGTCGAGATGCAGACACATCCAGGTTTCTTTCACTACCCCACCATGTCGCCTACGACAGGGCGTGTCATTTTCGCGCCAGTTGACCCGGCGAGTGATCGTGCGACTGGTGTTTTATCTCGTTATCTGAACGCCAGTTATCGTATGATCATTTCCTTGGCTGAGGAGCTGTCTCGTGTCCAGGAGGCACTTGCAGCCGCGACTACAGTACCATCTTCACCCCAGCCTACATTCCCACCTATGTATCCACCACCAGTTCCACCTCCACGTAGGCTTGATACTCCTTCTAGCTGTACTGCACCACCAGGCTTTTCGTCTGGTAGTCGACGTGAGACTCCCGCAGAGTGGGCCTCACTCCTAGCCACTTCAGCTGCTCCGATGCTGAGGCTTCGTGCTCCTTCTTCCTCGGAGGGAGAACCGTCCCAGCAGCGTCGTCGTGTTTCCTTTGATCCGGAGGATGTGATCCACATCATCAGTTCCGATTCCGACTCAGGATCAGATGACGAGGAGTCTTCGGTTTGGCAGTATTCGTGCCACCCGCGCCACTAGAGTGGAGGCTTGAGTTGTAGTGCATGCATCTCTGCATATGTCAACTGCCGTATGAGCAGTCTAGCCATGATATCCCCCTACTAGCTTGCCGTGTATGATGTTGGGGTTATCTTGTATAATTATGTTGTTGCTTTATTCGCCTTTTTCGTAAATTCTCTTTCTGGTGTCATATTACTGTGTTGCCCTTATGGATGTTGCTCATCGATTCAGTATCTTGCAATGGGAACAAATTTAGGATGAAGTGAGCTAGTAGCCAAGGCAGCGATGGAACCCCCGTTCGTCGATCCGCCAGACAAGCAGGACAACCACCAGAAGACTTACCACCTCCACCACCTCAAGCACCGACCACCGATCAGATCATGAGGATGTTTGAAGAGAAAAGAAACCAGGATCTCATGGAATTTTTGAAAAGTATGCAGGCTATGGTGGGCCAGAATAACAACAACAATGGAACACACTCTAAGTTGTCTGACTTTCAGCGCACCAAGCCACCTAGTTTTGGTCAGGCTGTGGACCCTATAGAAGCTGATGATTGGCTGAGGACCATGGAAAAGAAGCTAGACATAGCCCGCTGTGAAGAATCAGATAAGGTTCCTTTTGTCACTCACTACCTAGAAGGGCCAGCAGCTATATGGTGGGACAACACAAAAACAATGTGGCCTTCTGGAGAAGATATTTCCTGGGAGAAGTTCAAGGAGCTATTCCGCAAGTATCATATCCCTACAGGCATAATGAAAGTGAAGCAAAGGGAATTTCTTGCCCTAACACAAGGAAATATGTCCGTGGGGGAGTATCTAAACAAGTTCAACAATCTGGCACGGTACTCTACCCATGACGTGTCCACCGAAGAAAGGAAGATTGATCGGTTCCTGGGAGGACTGAATCACGCTCTCCGTTGTCAGCTCCGTATGCTGGACTTTCCGGACTTCCAGACTTTGGTGAACAAGGCTTTCATAGCTGAACGAGAGCATAAGTCCGGATATGATGACCGCAAACGGAAGTTTGAACCCAAGAAGGATAACCGTTAGCAGTTTGTGCAGAAGCCACGCACCCGGCAGCCAGGCCCATCTGAATACAAGCCCACATGGAGCAATGGCAACAACAACAATAAGACGGTTAGCCAGAATAAGACCTTTGGCAAACAGCCAGTAATAGAGGACTGCCGCCGCAATAACACCTGCTTTACTTGCGGCCAAAGCGGACACTATTCCAAGCAGTGCTCTGCCAACAACGGGAAACCAGTATCCGACTTCAAGCCACAAGTCAACAATATTGGACGCCACCCAAACCATAACTTCTGCCACGGACGCGTCCATCATATCTCCGCTGAGGAAGCCTGCGAAGCTCCAGACGTAGTCCTTGGTATGTTTTTTCTGTTAATGACATACCTGCAGTAACTTTATTCGATTTTGGGGCTTCCCATTCGTTTATTTCGCGGAGTTTTGCCACCTTGCACAAATTTTCTCCTTTGCTTTTGGATAAAATCATGGTGGTACAATCCCCTGGCTCCCTGCTCAGAACAAATCTGATATATAAAGGTCTGGGAATTTCGATACATGGAGTTAAATTTCCAGCTACACTTGTTGCCATTGAATCCCCTGGATTGGATGTAATACTGGGGATGGACTGGTTGACACCACATCAGGTGTGCATCAACTGTGCCACCAGGACAGTGACACTAGTTAATCCGGCAGGACAAACAGTTCAATTCCATGCCAGCAAGATGATGTCAAGAAAGGGAATGGCATACCAAACTACCGGTACGGATATGAACTTGATTCCGGTAGTTTGCGAATTTCCGGATGTATTTCCCGAGGAACAACCAGGGATGTCACCCGACCGGGAATTAGAGTTTGCAATTGAGGTGATTCCCGATACTGCCCCGATCTACAAGAAATACTATCGTATGCCGAGCCCAGAGCTGGTGGAATTAAAGAAGCAGTTGGATGAGTTGCTGCAAAAATGGTATATTCGCCCAAGCATCTCGCCATGGGGATCACCCGTACTGTTTGTCAAGAAGAAGGATGGAAGTCTACGAATGTGCGTAGACTATCGCCAGCTGAATGAGGTCACCATCAAGAATAAGTACCCGCTCCCTCGCATTGATGATTTGTTCGACCAGTTGAACGGAGCACGGGTATTCTCCAAGACTGACCTCCGAACCGGGTATCATCAGCTAAAAATCAGAAAAGAGGATATACCCAAGACAACTTTCACCAACCGATATGGTCTGTATGAGTTTACAGTCATGTCATTTGGACTAACGAATGCTCCAGCTTATTTCATGAGCATGATGAACAAGGTCTTCATGGATTTCCTGGAAAAATTCGTGGTGGTGTTCATCGATGATATCCTGATATATTCCAAGGATGAAGAAGAGCATAAACAACACCTCCGTGCTGTCCTGGAAAGATTAAGGACCCATCGTCTGTATGCCAAGTTCAGTAAATGTGAATTTTGGCTAAAAGAGGTGGGATTTCTGGGGCATATTCTATCAAAACAAGGAGTAGCAGTCGACCCCAACAAAGTAACTGCAGTACTGAATTGGAAGACACCAGCCTCGGTGACCGAAGTCCGTAGCTTTCTGGGATTGGCAGGATATTACCATTGTTTCATAGAAGGCTTCTCCAAGATAGCTAAGCCACTGACAGAATTGCTAAAGAAAAATCAAAGGTTTTTCTGGACGGCGGAGTGTGACAGCAGCTTCCTAGAGCTAAAGACAAGGCTAACTACAACACCTGTCTTAGTTCTTCCAGACATCCACAAGAGCTTTGACATATATTGCGATGCTTCCAGACGTGGAATCGGCTGCGTGTTAATGCAAGAAGGAAAGGTTGTAGCATATGCATCCAGACAGCTGCGACCTCACGAAGAAAACTACCCCACACATGATCTGGAATTAGCAGCCGTGGTTCATGCCTTAAAGATTTGGAGGCATTACCTTATTGGGCAACGATGTGAAATATATATAGACCACAAGAGTCTCAAATATATTTTCACCCAGCCGGACTTGAACCTCCGACAGCGAAGATGGCTCGAATTGGTCAAGGATTATGATATTGGAATAAATTATCTTCCGGGAAAGGCTAATGTGGTCGCTGATGCTCTCAGTAGAAAACAAGACCACATCCAGCCAAGGCTGCAAGAGGAGTTTGCCAAGCTAAACATGGTGCTATGCGGCCCGGTTAACCCGGATACTTTGGAGATTACTCCAACACTTATGGAAGAAATTAAGAAGGCTCGAGGGCCAGATAAAGGAATAAAAGAGATCAAGGAGCTGATGCAGCAAGGGAAAGCCAAGTCTTTCTGTGTGGATGGCCAAGGCACCTTATGGTTTGAGAAACGGATATGTGTGCCCGATCAGAATAACCTGAGGCAGCAAATACTCAGAGAAGCTCATGAGTCCGCGTACTCTATCCACCCGGGAGGCACAAAGATGTATCAGGATCTGAGAGAAACCTTTTGGTGGCCAGGGATGCGAAGGGACATAGCATACTATGTTGCCTGCTGCGACATCTGCAACAAAGTCAAGGCTGAACACCAGAAACCCGCTGGGCTACTACAACCTTTACCAGTTCCCCAGTGGAAGTGGGACGACATATGCATGGACTTTATTGTTGGACTACCCAAGTCAACAAGAGGCCATGATGCTATCTGGGTCATTGTGGATATACTCACGAAAGTGGCTCACTTTATTCCGGTAAAGACCACTTTTAATGCTAATCAGCTTGCACAACTCTACATGTCCCGGATAGTCAGCCTTCATGGAGTACCCAAGTTTATCACCTCAGATAGGGGCTCCTTATTCACCTCAGCATTCTGGTTGCGATTGCATCAAGCCTTGGGAACCGTGCTAAAGCATAGCACAGCATATCATCCACAGACAGATGGACAGACCGAACGAGTGAACCAGATATTGGAAGATATGCTTCGATCCTGTGCTCTCACCCATGGACCCAAATGGGAAGATAGCCTACCCTATGCGGAATTTTCTTATAACAACAGTTATCAGTCAAGTCTTAAAATGTCACCATTTGAAGCACTATATGGGCGGAAGTGCCGCACCTCATTGAATTGGTCCCAGACAGGAGATAGCCGTATATTTGGCACGGACTTGATGCTCGAGGCTGAGAAGCAGGTCAAGGATATTCAGGAGCGTCTTCGAGCAGCCAAGTCCCTCCAAAAGACCTACTATGACCTAAAGCACCGAGAAGTGACTTTTGAGCCCGGAGAATATGCTTACCTTCGAGTAACCCCCATGAAGGGAGTAAAAAGGTTTCATACCCGGGGAAAGCTTGCACCAAGATACATCGGTCCCTTTCCAGTAATTGCTAGGAAAGGCAGGGTAGCATATCAGTTGGAACTACCACCAGAATTATCTGATATTCACGATGTTTTCCACATATCACAGTTAAGAAAGTGCATTGCACCACCGATCAAGCAGGCAGATATGAGAGAGCTAGAACTGGCTAAGGATCTGACCTACGAAGAGAAACCTATCAGAATCTTGGATGAGATGGAAAGGACTACCAGGAGTAAGGTGATCAAGTTTTACAAGGTATTGTGGGAGCACCATACTGAGGAAGAGGCTACCTGGGAAGGGAAAGAGAAGATTTCCTAAAATCCGCATACCCGTACCTGTTCCCTGAGCAACCGAATCTCGAGGACGAGATTCATCCTAAGGGGGGTAGGTTTGTGACACCCTGGTTTTTGGCAACTTTTTCTTTTCGAAATCTTTTTGGTTTTATTTGCATTTTGGTTGGTTTTTCAGTCAACTATGGACTTATGAATCCTTGAATCTTTTCCTAAGTAACCCAAAGCTCTCATCACCTTGTCTAAATCTTGCCAACACCATGTCATACACCTTCTGGACCAAAATCCATTTTTCTAATACTTTCCAATAACTCTTTTATTCCTCTGGGAATTATGTCATCACTATGGGTTGTGAAGCAACCTATAGTTTGGATGATCAATAAAATCCAAAACTCTTGTCACACCTTCTTATCATCATATAATCCCATAATATTCAAAAATATTCCATTGTTCAATACAAAATTTTGGCCAAAATAATTATTTTCTCTCTGGTCAGAATTGGTCAATTGTGAAGCAACCCCTATTTTCCTAACTCAGAAAATTCCCAATAAATTTCCTGAGATATTAGGGATCCTATCTAGCCACAATATCCAAAAATATCACATTCGCCAGTACAACTTTTTAGCAACAAGACTCTGCCAAGTTACTGCATTTCTGAAACCCTTGTGAAGGAAGTGCCAGCTAGGAGCGGCCAACTGCCATGAAATTTTTATGGCATCCTCTCTACCTCATATGACTCCACCATGCCAAATTTCAGCTCCATCAGATCTACCATATGAGTGCCACGAGCAGATCAAGTTTCTGGACCAGTATGGCAGTTTACACATGAACCCTATTCAAAATTTTCCAAACAACTTCAAATTTGGTCAGCCTGTAGTCCTTCCAACCTAAACCACTCCAGACATCTCCATTGGCCCTATCTCCAGCTCACCCCTCCTCTAGATCTCTCTCAATATTGCAGTCAGAAACTGTAGCTGAAGCTACACTTCACAGCAGATTGAACCTAGCCAAACCAAGCATGCAGGGGCACTAAGTGATCAAAGGAGAAGGCACTGGACATGGTGCGCTGGACCTGCACGGCTTCTAGGTGCCAGAAACAGTGGTGAGCACGACGATGGCATGTCAATGCGCGTGCTCTGTAGCTCGCCCGCGTCGAGTGCTGTCATTCCGGCCGTCCCGCGTGGCCAGACGGTGTCCGCTGGTGCCGACTTCGCCGATGCCGTCCAAGCACACCTCTCCCGAAGCCTCCCCTCGCTGGAATCCTCCCCGGCGGCCGCCACGCACTCGGGCACTGTGGCACCCGTGCGGCCACAGTGCCTCTGGCGCTCGTCTTCTTCCCCCGCTAGCCTCCACCGCGCCATTACTCCCTCCTGCTCTCTCCCGTCCCGTCGCCCGCAAGCAGCCAGCCAGCGTGGCGTCCTCTCGCCGGCGACGTGTCCCGCACCTTGCCGTTTCCAGAGAGCTCGCCCGAGCTCCGCTCCAGCCTATATAAAGCCACAGCCAGCCCTCCGAGCTCCTCATCCCACTTCCTCCACCACAAATCGACTCCCAGAGCGCTGGGCCACGGCCGAGAGGCCCTCTGGCCTCGCACCCTCGTCGGAGTTCTGCCGCCAGAAGGAGCTCCACCACCAACACCTTCCACCCCATTCCAGCCTCATCCTACTGCTCCCACGAGCTCAGTGAGGTCCCCTGGTCCACCTCGACCCCTTGCCCAGCAGAATCCTCGCCGGATTCGCCACCACCGACAAGTCCTGAAAGCTGCCATCACCGGAGAAGAAGGGGACGACGCCATCCGGCCACCTCTTGTTGATCTGTGGGTACGTGCAGGTTCGCCACGATGAGCTCGTCCCATCCCCCCTCTCTCCCGACCTCACCGCCGTCTGGATCGCCGGCGGCGATCGCCGGAGCCCCGCCTCCCTCTGTTCCCTCTCTCCCTTCTCTGTTTTAAAACAAGCGGACCCCACCCGTCAGCAGCTCAGCCGCGCATGCTCGAAGCGGTAAGTGGAGACGCCTCTCCACGTTACGCCTTCGACGTGCCCCCCTGTCAGGTTTTTCTGTTTTTATTTAAATTACCAGTTTGACCAGTACCTTTGACTGGCCATATCTTTTTATTCCTAAGCCCAAATTGATTGATTCTTTTTGCACTTGGTTTGTCTTGAGCTCTTCTAATTTCTGGTAAAGTTTGGTATTTTTCTCTTACTCACAGAATTTCTGGTAGCCAAAACAGTGTTATGTGACATTTTAAATTATTGTTTAAAAATATTTTCAGAGGGAAACTTTGGTAAATTTGAAGACCAGGAGTTCTTGGGCAACCCAACAGAGCAAGGCAAGCCAGGACATCCATCTTTTGAAGCATTTCAATAGCATTGCATATTTCAATGCATTATGTTCATGTATTTGCTATATAATAATTCATAGCAATTTAATTTAAATGCTAGTTGCTGCCATTTTAAGTTATTGTGATAAACCACATGCTTACTTAATGAAACTTAGTCGGTTGATCTGGAGTCACCTGTCCGGGCTTATCCGTGCAACCACATTTGCCGGTATGGGACGGCCTTGACTTGGTTTGGCTCCATGCTCTTTCACCGGTACCTCCAGACAGGGGGGGTTATGCGTGCGTGCTGCCCTGATCAGGTAGACAGCGGTAACCATGTGAGCCCTGTTGAGTATTGTGCCGGCGTCCCCATTTGGGATAGTTTGGTTTGGCCATGACGGTGGCAGGTGTCACGAGGTGACACAGGGGCCACCCAAGGCAGGACTCCGGGGGAGGATGAATGCCGGTGGTACGATGGGAGAGTCACGGGTCAGGTGGGTTTCATTGGAGCAATGCTGGTCCACCCGAATGGGATCACGAGGCCAGGTGCTTCATGATGTGGGTAAAGAGCACAACCTCTGCAGAGTGAAAAATCTATTCAAATAGCCGCGTCCACGGTATTGAACAGTCCGTCTAGGCCTCACTAGGTGGTCAACCGTAACAGTGATAATATGATGGAAGAACTCGTCTTGTGTTCGGAAGTACTCGATGGCTTATGAGTATTCCGAGGGTTGTGGGACAACCCGAAAGAGAGTAAGTTGATAACTGATGACAGTAAGTGAATCACTTAAGAATTTAACATGTTGATTGCCATGCTATTGTTTGCTGCATTACTTGGTTGTCGTGAGCTTGCGAGTACATTCAAAGTACTCACCTGGCGTATCATGCCAGATACAGGAGAAGCCGAGGACGGAGGTCCCGATGGTTCGTGCTACGCTAACTAGGTTGTGTCCCAGCAGTGTCCCTCTGGATGGAGTTTCCGCTATGTTCCGCTATGCCATAGATTTTCCCTAGTAGTTTCGAGGCCCGCTATGTTTTATAAATAATGTAGATATTGTCATAGCACCAGGTGTGCCTTTGGCCTCGCTATCGATGTAAAATATGACCTTGTACCTGAAGTTTATCAATAAAATTCAGTTATGTTCTGTTCCAAGTTGTTGTGTGTTTCCAGAAGACATGATCTCTGGGTGGGAAACACTGGTAATCCGGTTCGCTGAGCCGGGATGCCACAAAAACATGTTGAACGGGCCAACCATATCAAGCCCCCAGACTGCAAACGGCCACGTAATTGGGATCATGCGCAACTCTTAAGCCGGCACATGGTTTTGTTGGGCAGACTTTTGACACCCGTCGCACTTGCACACAATGTCTTCTACGTCTGCATGAGCCGTGAGCCAATAAAACCCATGGCGAAAAGCTTTTGCTACCAAAGATCTTGAGCCGGCGCGGTGTCCACAGTCGCCAGCGTGAATTTCATTGAGAATTTCCTGCCCTTCCTCAGGAGAAACACAACGTTGAAAAACGCCAGTGCTACTCCGCCTATGTAACTCGCCCCTGACAATAGTCATAGACTTGGATCGCCGGATTATCTGTCGAGCATCGATTTCCTCTGCTGAGAGCTCGCCTCGGGTTAAATAAGCCAAATACGGAACTGTCCGCTCAGGGGTAGCATGAAGAGCCGCCACCAAGTGTAATTCTGGGTCAGGAATAGCTATATCCTCCTCACACAGCAATTTTACCGAAGGGTTATGGAGGACGTCTAAAAAGACGTTGGGAGGAACCGGTTTTCGCTGAGAGCCGAGTCGTGACAGGGCGTCCGCCGCCTCGTTTTGCCGTCGATCGATATGGTCGACTTGATAGCCTTGAATATGACTTGCCACATCCGAGACTGCCCGTCGGTATGCTGCCATCAAAGGGTCTGTAGAGTCCCAAGTCCCCGAAACTTGCTGAGCCACCAAATCTGAGTCGCCCAAACACCTGACCCGGCTAAGATTCATCTCCTTAGCCATTCTGAGTCCATGTAGGAGGGCCTCGTACTCAGCTGCATTGTTAGTACAAGGGAACATGAGTCATAAAACATAACAAAATTTGTCACCTCACGGAGAAGATAGAACAACTCCAGCCCCCGAGCCCTCCAATTGCCTTGATCCATCAAAGTGTATAGTCTAGTATGTGTTATCTGGCCTATCTTCAGGAATCTGCAGTTCTGTCCAATCATTGATGAAATCGACCAGTGCTTGAGATTTGATGGCTGTACGGGGCATGTACTTCACATGGTGATGGCCAAGCTCAATTGCCCATTTGGCGATCCGGCCAGTGGCCTCTCGATTTTGTATGATGTCCCCAAGGGGCGCTGAGCTGACCACAGTAATTGGATGTTCCTGAAAATAGTGCTTCAGCTTCCGGCTTTCCATAAAGACTCCAATGACCAGCTTCTGCCAATGTGGATATCGTTGCTTGGATAAGGTCAAAACTTCACTAACGAAATAAACTGGCCGCTAAACCGGATACTCCTTCCATGCGTCCTTTCGTTCAACGACAACTGCAACACTTACCGCCTTTGAATTAGCAGCAATGTACAGGAGCATGGGCTCTTTGTCAGTCGGGGCGGCTAAAACGGGCGGCTCAGCCAGCTGCTTCTTGAGGCTTCGAAAGCTTCGATAGCCGCATCAGTCCAAACAAAGTTGTCCGTTTTCCTCAACAACTGATAAAGAGGGATGGCCTTACCGGCTCAATGTCGCGATGCGGCCAGCCATGCGCTGCACCTGGTTTATGTTAGCCGGCTTACCAAGTGAGGTAACTGCCTTGATCTTTTCCGGGTTATCTTCAATGCCTCGTTCAGAAACCAGGAATCCCAGTAGCTTGCCTGCAGGAACACCAAAGACACATTTTGCCGGGTTAAGTTTCATCTGGTACACTCGAAGATTATCAAACGTCTCCTTGAGGTCATCCAAGAGCGTCTCCTTCTTCTGAGATTTCACCACGATATCGTCGACATAAACATGAACATTGCGCCCAATCTGTGGGTGGACGCAATTCTAAACACAGCGTTGGTAAGTCGCCCCGACACTCTTTAGCCCAAAGGGCATAGAGACATAGCAAAAAGCCCCAAAGGGGGTTATGAAATCGTCTTCTCTTGATCCTCCTTAGCCATCTTGATCTGATGATAACCAGAGTATGCATCCAGGAAGCACAAGCGCTCGCAACCCGCCGTAGAATCGATGATCTGATCGATACGGGGAAGAGCAAAAGGATCTTTAGGACAAGCTTTATTGAGATCTCTGTAGTCAACACACATACGCCAGGTGCTGTTCTTTTTCAAAACAAGCACCGGGTTAGCCAGCCATTCATGGTGAAAAACTTCAACGATAAACCCGGTAGCTAGGAGTCGGGCTACCTCTTTTCCAATATCCTTGCGTCTCTCCTCGTTAAAACGACGGAGGTATTGACGTACTGGTTTCATCTTAGGATCCACATTGAGGTGGTGCTTAGCGAGTTCTCTCGGTACTCCAGGCATGTCAGAAGGTTTCCATGCAAAGTTGTCCCGATTCTCACGGATGAACTCGATGAGCGCGCTTTCCTATTTGGGATCCAAGTCAGTCCCAATGGCGAACTGCTTGGATGAGTCACCTTCCGTGAAGTCAATCTGTTTGGTATCTTCAACCGGCTTGAATTTGAGCGGCGACTCAGACTCGGTGGTTGATTTCTTAAGGGGACTCATATCAGTCGGGTCAACATTGGCTGTATAGAACTTCAGCTCATCAGCGGCGCAGGCCGACTCAGCATAGGCCGCATCCCCTTCCTCACACTCCTGAGCGATCTCCCTGCTGCCTCCCACAGTGATAGTACCTTTAGGACCCGACATCTTAAGCTTGAGGTAGATATAACAAGGGCGAGCCATGAAATGAGCGTAAGCCGGCCTTCCGAAGAGAGCGTGGTAAGGGCTTTTTATTTTTACCACCTCAAAAGTTAGAGGCTCGCACCTGTAATTATACTCATCACCAAAAGCAACGTCGAGTTTAATCCGCCCAATTGGGTATGCTGACTTTCCAGGAACAACGCCATGAAAAAACTGTGGTTGAAGTTTGCAAACTGCTATCTGGGAGGTTCATCCGCCGAAAGGTATCGTAATACAAGATGTTAATGCTGCTACCTCCATCCATCAAGACCTTTGTGAGGGTATAGCCACCCACCTAAGGCGCCACCACCAAGGCTAGATCTCCTGGGTTGTCAACCCGGGAGGGGTGACCCTCTTTGCTCCAGGTGATTGGCTGCTCAAACCAATTGAGGTACCTGGGAACCGTTGGCTCAACCATGCTAATGGCCCTCTGGTTGAGTTTCCTATCTCGTTTGCAAGTATTGGTAGTGAAAACATGGTATTGACCAGTAATCTGCTTCTTAGGATCCCTAGGTGAGCCGGCGTGTGACCCGTTAGGGCCAGGTTGACCCGGATATCCTTCACCATTGCCTCCTTGGCGGGTTTGGAAAGCCTGCTTACAAAACTCCTGCATGATGTGACAATTTTCCCATGAGTGAGTAGCCGGCTTACCCATGGTGCTATGTTTGGGACAAGGCGCCTTGAGTGCCTCCTCGTAGTTTCGTGGCTTGTTCCCACGATAAGTCCCTCGAGGACGATTGTTTCGGTGTTAGTCCTCAGCCCCTGCCACCGACGGATCTTGAGCCGGCGCGGCTCCCACCATGTGGATGGTGACCCACCGGGGCGGCTCGGCTGTTTCCTGAGCAGCTCCCGCCTCCGGCAAGCCCCCAAGCCTCCCATCTTGGAGAGGACAAATTAACTTGGTGTTCCCCACGAAGTCATGATGTCGGCCTGCTTGACGCCGGCCGGGTTGAGTATACCGAGCCGGATCGATGATGTCGGTGCAGATGTTCGGCTCGGGTACTGACACGCCGATCTTGCCGATAAAGACGTGGATTTTGCCGAAGGTGACCCGGTACCCAAACTCAATTGAGTCGGCCTCGGGACCCCGGCCTGAATTGTTGATGTAGAGCTTGCCACGGCGGCTCTTGGTCATCCGACCAGCCACATAGCTCCCGAACCCTGGAAGAGCTCCCCCCGAGAACTCAACTCCACCGTGCGACAGCCCACGGTGGGCGCCAACTGTCGTGGTTTTGTCACGGCAGATGTTCTCATAGGAGAACTTAGGTGTGAGGCCATCGTCGCTGTGTGGCGACTCGAAGGGGTTGATCAGGAACGAGAGACGGGTTTACCCAGGTTCGGCCCCTCCGATGGAGGTAAAAGCCTATGTTGGAAATATGCCCTAGAGGAAATAATAAAATGGTTATTATTATATTTCCTTGTTCATGATAAATGTTTATTATCCATGCTATAATTGTATTGACTAGAAACCCAAATACATGTGTGGGTACATAGACAACACCATGTCCCTAGTGAGCCTCTATAGGACTAGTTCGTTCATCAAAGATGGTCAAGGTTTCCTACCCATGGACAAGAGTTGTCATTTGATAACGGGATCACATCATTAGGAGAATGATGTGATGGACAGGACCCAAACTATGAACGTAGCATATGATCGTGTCAGTTTATTGCTATTGTTTTCTGCATGTCAAGTATGTGTTCCTATGACCATAAGATCATGTAACTCACTAACATCGGAGGAGTACCTTGTGTGTATCAAACGTCACAACGTAACTGGGTGACTATAAAGATGCTCTACAGGTATCTCCGAAGGTGTCTGTTGAGTTGACATGGATCAAGACTGGGTTTGTTACTCCGTGTGACGGAGAGGTATCTCAGGGCCCACTCGGTAATACAACATCACAATAAGCCTTGCAAGCAAAGTGACTAAAGTATTAGCCACATGATCTTGTATTACGGAACGAGTAAAGAGACTTGCCGGTAACGAGATTGAACTAGGTATGGAGATACCGACGATCGAATCTCGGGCAAGTAACATACCAATAAACAAAGGGAACAGCGTACGGGATTGACTGAATCCTTGACATAGAGGTTCAACCGATAAAGATCTTCGTAGAATATGTAGGAACCAATATGGGCATCCAGGTCCCGCTATTGGTTATTGACCGTAGAGGTGTCTCGGTCATGTCTACATAGTTCTCGAACCCGCAGGGTCTGCACACTTAACGTTTGGTGACGTTTTGGTAGTATTGAGTTATGTAAGTTTGTGACCGAAGGTTGTTCGGAGTCCCGGATGAGATCACGGACGTCACGAGGAGCTCCAGAATGGTCCGGAGGTAAAGATTCATATATGGGAAGTTGGTATTCGGGTTCCGGAATAGTTTCGGGGCTTGTCGATTTTGGTTGGAAATGCCGGAAGGGGTTCCGGGGGTCCATCGGGGAGGTCCACCTGCCTCGGAGGACCCCATGGGTTGGGCCCATGCAGCTAAGGGCCGAGGTTTCCCTAGGGTGGCCGCCGCGCCCCTAGGGAAACCCTAAGGAAGTTCCCTAGGGTGGCCGCCGCGCCCCTATGGAAACCCTAAGGCAGTTCCCTAGGGTGGTCGTCGCTCCCCTAGGGAAACCCTAAGGCAGTTCCCTAGGGTGGCCGCCGAGCCCCTAGCCAAACCCTGAGGAAGTTCCCTAGGGCGCCGCCCCAACCCTAGGGAAACCGCGACCAGCCACCCCCCTACATATATGAGGGGAGAGGGAGAGCAGCCGCACCCCAAGCCATGGCGCTGCCCTCTCTCTCCCCCTCTAGATCGTTTCTCCTCTAGATTGGTTCGGTTTTGCTTAGCGAAGCTCTACCGGATCAGCTCCACCACCACCGCCGCCACGCTGTCGTGCTGCCGGAGAACCCATCTACCTCTCTACCCTCGCTTGCTGGATCAAAGAGGCGGAGATCGTCATCGAGCTATACGTGTGCTGAACGCGGAGGTGCCGTCCGTTTAGCGCTAGATCGTGTTTGGATAGCGGGACGGCTTGCGATTTGGATCGCGAAGACGTTCGACTACATCAACCGTATTTCTTAGCGCTTCTCGCTTGGCGATCTACAAGGGTATGTGGATCCGATCTCTCCTCTCGTAGATGCTCATCACCATGGATAGATCTTGTATGTGTGTAGGAAAAAATTTGTTTCCCATGAAACGTTCCCCAACAGTGGTATCAGAGCTAGGTTTATGCGTAGATGAGATCTCGAGTAGAACACAAAGGAGTTTTTGGGCGTTGATATTCAGATTGCTTCCCTCCTTAGTCTTTTCTTGATTCAGCGGTATTGTGGGATGAAGCGGCCCGGACCAACCTTACTCGTCCACGTACGAGAGACCGGTTCCATCGACTGACATGTAACTTTGTTGCATAAGATGGCTGGCGAGTGTCTGTCTCTCCCACTTTAGTTGAATCGGATTCGACAGAGGCGGTCCTTGTAGAAGGTGAAATAGCAACTTGTATATCACCGTTGTGGTTTTGCGTAGGTAAGAATCATTCTTGCTAGATACCCATAGCAGCCACGTAAAACATGCAACAACAAATTAGAGGACGTCTAACTTGTTTTTGGAGGGTATGATGTGATATGATATGGCCAGAAACATGATGAGATATATGTGATGTATGAGATGATCATGTTTTGTATAGATTATCATGACTTGCATGTCGATGAGTACGGCAACCGGCAGGAGCCATAGGGTTGTCTTTAATTTATTTTCGCCTTTTTGCTTTACTTTATCGCTATGAGTTAGCAATAGTTGTAGAAGCAATAGTTGGTGCGACAACCTTATGGCGACACGTTGATGGAGATCAAGATGATGGAGATCATGGTGTCATGCCGGTGACGATGGAGATCATGCCGGTGCTTTCAAGATGGAGATCAAAAGCACAAGATCATGGCCATATCATGTCACTTATGATTTGCATGTGATGTTAATCTTTTTATGCACCTTGTTTTGCTTAGGACGACGGTAGCATTATAAGGTGATCCATCACTAAAATTTCAAGATAAAATTGTGTTCTCCCCGAGTGTGCACCGTTGCGAAAGTTTGTCGTTTTGACACACCTCGTGATGATCGGGTGTGATAGACTCTACGTTCGCATACAACGGGTGCAAGCCAGTGTTGCACGTGCGGAACACTCGAGTTAAACTTGACGAGCCTAGCATGTACAGACATGGCCTCGAAACACAAGAGACCGAAAGGTCGAACATGAGTCATATAGTAGATATGATCAACATGGTGATGTTCACCATTGACACCACCTCATCTCACGTGATGATCGGACTTGGGTTGGTGAATTTGGATCATGTAGCACTCGGATGACCGGAGGGGTGTCAAATTGAGTGGGAGTTTTTAAGTAATATGATTAACTAAACTCATTATCCTGAAAAATAGTCTAAGTTTTCTTTGCAAATTTTATGTTGTAGATCAATGGCTCGCGCAGTAGTTCCCCTGAATTTCAATGCGTTCCTAGAGAAAGCTAAGCTGAAAGATGATGCAAGTAACTTTGTAGACTGGGCCCGTAATCTGAGGATTATCCTCACGGCTTCCCAAAAGGCATATGTCCTTGATGCACCGCTCAGTGAGCCACCCTCTCCAGTGTCGTCTCCAGATGTTGCGAACACCTGGCAGTCGCGTTCGGATGATTACTCAATAGTTCAGTGTGCTATGTTGTATGGCTTAGAGCCGGGACTTCAAAGGCGTTTTGAACATCATGGAGCATATGAGATGTTCCAGGAGTTGAAGTTTATCTTTAAGAAGAATGCCCGGATCGACAGGTATGAGACCTCCGATAAGTTCTATGCTTGCAAGATGGAGGACAACGGGTCTGTTAGTGAGCACATACTCAGAATGTTTGGGTATTCGAACCGTCTAGCTGAGTTGGGAATTGCCCTCCCGCCCGAGGCGATCACTGATAGAGTTCTTTAGTCACTGCCACCTAGCTACAAGAGATTTGTGCTGAACTATAACATGCAAGGGATGAACAAGTCAGTCGCCGAGCTATTTGCGATGCTGAAAGTCGCTGAGTCTGAAATCCAGAAGGAGCATCAAGTGTTGATGGTCAATAAAACCACTAGTTTCAAGAAGAATGGCAAGGGCGAGAAGGGTAACTCTAAGAATAGTGGCAAAGCAGTTGCCCCTCCCGTGAAGAAACCCAAGGCTGGACCCAAGCCAGAAACTGAGTGCTTTCATTGCAAGGGTACTGGCCACTGGAAGCGGAACTGCCCCAAGTATCTGGCCGACAAGAAGGCGGCCAACACCAAACAAGGTATATATGATATACATGTTATTGATGTGTACCTTACCAACTCTCATTGTAGTGCCTGGGTATTTGATACCGGTTCGGTTGCTCACATTTGCAACTCAAAATAGGAACTGCGGAATAGACGGAGGCTGGCAAAGGACGAAGTGACGATGCGCGTGGGAAATGGTTCCAAGGTTGATGTGATCGCCATCGGCATGCTCGCTCTTCGACTACCATCGGGATTAGTGATGAACCTGAATAATTGTTATTTAGTGCCCGCGTTAAGCATGAACATTATATCTGGATCTTGTTTATTCCGAGGCGGTTACTCATTTAAATCAGAGAATAATGGTTGTTCTATTTATATGAGTAATATCTTTTATGGTCATGCACCCATTGTGAGGGGTTTATTCTTATTGAATCTCGATAGTGATGATACACATGTTCATAACATTGATGCCAAAAGATGTAGAGTTGATAATGATAGCACCACTTTCTTGTGGCACTGCCGCTTAGGTCATATTGGTGTAAAACGCATGAAGAAACTCCATGCTGATGGACTTTTGGAGTCACTTGATTTTGAATCACTTGACACATGTGAACCATGCCTCATGGGCAAGATGACTAAGACCCCGTTCTCTGGAACAATGGAACGGGCAAGTGACTTGTTGGAGATCATACATACTAATGTGTGCGGTCCAATGAGCATTGAGGCACGCTGTGGATATCGTTATTTTCTCACCTTCACCGATGACTTAAGTAGATATGGGTATATTTACTTAATGAAACATAAGTCTGAAACATTTGAAAAGTCCAAACAATTTCAGAGTGAAGTTGAGAATCATCGTAACAAGAAGATTAAATTCCTACGATCTGATCGAGGAGGAGAATATCTAAGTTATGAGTTTGGCAATCACTTAAGACAATGTGGAATTGTTTCACAGTTGACGCCACCTAGAACACCACACCGTAATGGTGTGTCCAAACGTCGTAATCGAACCTTATTGGATATGGTGCGGTCTATGATGTCTCTTGCGATTTGCCACTATCGTTTTGGGGTTATGCGTTAGAGACAGCTGTATTCACTTTAAATAGGGCACCATCTAAATCCGTTGAGACGATGCCATATGAACGGTGGTTTGGCAAGAAACCAAAGTTGTCATTTCTTAAAGTTTGGGGATGCGATGCTTATGTCAAAAAGCTTCAGTCTGAAAAGCTGGAACCCAAAGCGGAGAAATGCGTCTTCATAGGATACCCAAAAGAGATGGTTGGGTACACCTTCTATCTCAGATCCGAAGGCAAAGTGTTTGTCACTAAGAACGGATCATTTCTTGAGAAAGAGTTTCTCTCAAAAGAATTGAGTGGGAGGAAGATAGAACTTGATGAGGTTGTTGAACCTTCACTTCAACCAGAGAGTAGCGCAGCGTAGAAAGATGTTTATGTGGAACCTACATCAGTTGAAGAGGAAGCTAATGATAGTGATCATGAAGCTTTGGATCAAGTTGCTATCGAACCTCGTAGGTCGACAAGGGCACGTACTGCTCCTGAGTGGTACGGTAACCCTGTCTTGGAGGTCATGTTGTTCGATAACGATGAACCTACGAGCTATGGAGAAGCGATGGTGGGCCCGGATTCTGATAAATGGTTAGCGGCCATGAAATTCGAGATAGGATCCATGTATGAAAACAAAGTGTGGACTTTGGAAGTATTACCTGAAGGGCGAAAGGCCATTCAGAATAAATGGATCTTTAAGAGGAAGACGGACGCGGACGGTAATGTCACCGTCTATAAAGCTCGACTTGTGGCAAAGGGTTTTTCACAAGTTCAAGGAATTGACTACGATGAGACTTTCTCTCCCGTAGTGATGCTTAAGTCCATCAGAATCATGTTAGCAATAGCTGCATTTTTCGATTATGAAATTTGGCAGATGGATGTCAAAACAGCGTTCCTCAACGGTTTCCTTGAGGAAGAGTTGTATATGATGCAACCAGAAGGTTTTGTCGATCCAGATAATGCTGAGAAAGTTTGCAAGCTCCAGCGATCCATTTATGGACTGGTGCAGGCATCTCAGAGTTGGAATAAGCGCTTTGATGAGGTGATCAAAGCATTTGGGTTTATACAAGTTTATGGAGAAGCTTGTATTTACAAGAAAGTGAGTGGGAGCTCTATAGTGTTTCTAATATTATATGTGGATGACATATTGCTGATTGGAAACAATGTAGAATTTTTGGATAGCGTGAAGGAATATTTGAACAAGAGTTTTTCAATGAAGGACATAGGAGAAGCTGCTTTCATATTAGGCATCAAGATCTATAGAGATAGATCAAGATGCTTCATAGGACTTTCACAGAGCACATACCTTGATAAAGTTTTGAAGAAGTTCAAAATGGATCAGTCCAAGAAAGGGTTCTTGCCTGTGTTACAAGGTGTAAAGTTTAGTAAGACTCAATGCCCAGTAACTGCAGAGGATAGAGAAAAGATGAGTGTCATCCCCTATGCTTCTGCGATAGGCTCTATCATGTATGCAATGCTGTGCACGAGACCAGATGTCAGCCTTGCTATAAGTATGGCCGGAAGGTTTCAAAGTAATCCAGTAGTGGATCACTGGACGGCGGTCAAGAATATCCTAAAGTACCTGAAGAGGACTAAGGAAATGTTTCTCATTTATGGAGGTGATCAAGAGCTCGTCGTAAAGGGTTACGTCGATGCAAGCTTTGACACTGATCCGGATGACTCAAAGTCTCAAACGGGCTACGTATTTGTTCTCAATGGAGGAGCGGTAAGCTGGTGCAGTTCCAAGCAAAGCGTCGTAGCTGATTCTACATGCGAAGCGGAGTACATAGCTGCCTTGGAGGCGGCGAAGGAGGGTGTCTGGATGAAGTAGTTCATGACGGATCTTGGAGTTGTGCCCAGTCCACTGGACCCAATGACTCTGTTCTATGACAACACTGGTGCCATTGCTCCAGCCAAGGAACCAAGGTTTCATAAGAGGACCAGACACATAAAGCGATGCTTCAATTCCATCCGTGATTACATCGAGGGAGGAGACATACGTATTTGCAAAGTACACATGGATCTGAATGTTGCAGATCCACTGACTAAGTCTCTTCCACGAGGGAAACATGATCAACACCAGAACTGTATGGGTGTCAGATTCATTACAATGTAAAATCACATAGTGATGTGAGCTAGATTATTGACTCTAGTGCAAGTGGGAGACTGTTGGAAATATGCCCTAGAGGCAATAATAAAATGGTTATTATTATATTTCCTTGTTCATGATAAATGTTTATTATCCATGCTATAATTATATTGACTGGAAACGCAAATACATGTGTGGGTACATAGACAGCACCATGTCCCTAGTGAGCCTCTATAGGACTAGCTCGTTGATCAAAGATGGTCAAGGTTTCCTAGCCATGGACAAGAGTTGTCATTTGATAATGGGATCACATCATTAGGAGAATGATGTGATGGACAAGACCCAAACTAGGAACGTAGCATATGATCGTGTCAGTTTATTGCTATTGTTTTCTGCATGTCAAGTATGTGTTCCTATGACCATAAGATCATGTAACTCACTAACATCGGAGGAGTACCTTGTGTGTATCAAACGTCACAACGTAACTGGGTGACTATAAAGATGCTCTACAGGTATCTCCGAAGGTGTCTGTTGAGTTGACATGGATCAAGACTGGGTTTGTTACTCCGTGTGACGGAGAGGTATCTCAGGGCCCACTCGGTAATACAACATCACAATAAGCCTTGCAAGCAAAGTGACTAAAGTATTAGCCACATGATCTTGTATTACGGAACGAGTAAAGAGACTTTCCGGTAACGAGATTGAACTAGGTATGGAGATACCGACGATCGAATCTCGGGCAAGTAACATACCGATAAACATAGGGAACAGCGTACGGGATTAACTGAATCCTTGACATAGAGGTTCAACCGATAAAGATCTTCGTAGAATATGTAGGAACCAATATGGGCATCCAGGTCCCGCTTTTGGTTATTGACCGTAGAGGTGTCTCAGTCATGTCTACATAGTTCTCGAACCCGCAGGGTCTGCACACTTAACGTTCGGTGACGTTTTGGTAGTATTGAGTTATGTAAGTTGGTGACCGAAGGTTTTTCGGAGTCCCGGATGAGATCCCGGACGTCACGAGGAGCTTCGGAATGGTCTAGAGGTAAAGATTCATATATGGGAAGTTGGTATTCGGGTTCCAGAATAGTTTCAGGGCTTGTCGGTTTTTGTTGGAAATACCGGAAGGGGTTCCGGGGGTCCATCGGGGAGGTCCACCTGCCTCGGAGGACCCCATGGGCTGGGCCCATGTAGCTAAGGGCCGAGGTTTCCCTAGGGTGGCTTCCGCGCCCCTAGGGAAACCCTAAGGCAGTTCCCTAGGGTGGTCGCCGCGCCCCTAAGGAAACCCTAAGGCAGTTCCCTAGGGTGGCCGCCGCGCCCCTAGGGAAATCCTAAGGCAGTTCCCTAGGATGGCCGTCGCGCCCCTAGGGAAACCCTGAGGAAGTTCCCTAGGGCGCCGCCCCAACCCTAGGGAAACCGCGACCAGCCACCCCCCTATATATATGAGGGGAGAGGGAGAGCAGCCGCACCCCGAGCCACGGCGCAGCCCTCTCTCTCCCCCTCTAGATCGTTTCTCCTCTAGATTGGTTCGGTTTTGCTTAGCGAAGCTCTGCCGGATCAGCTCCACCACCACTGCCGCCACGCAGTCGTGCTGCCGGAGAACCCATCTACCTCTCCGCCCTCGCTTGCTGGATCAAGGAGGCGGAGATCGTCATCGAGCTGTACGTGTGCTGAACGTGGAGGTGACGCCCGTTCGGCGCTAGATCGTGATTGGATCGCGGGATGGCTTGCGATTTGGATCGCGAAGACGTTCGACTACATCAACCGCATTTCTTAACGCTTCCCGCTTAGCGATCTACAAGGGTATGTGGATCCGATCTCTCCTCTCGTAGATGCTCATCACCATGGATAGATCTTGTATGTGCGTAGGAAAAATTTTGTTTCCCATGCAACATTCCCCAACAGCCTACGTCCTGCTTTGGTGTCTATATTGATGGTGATCTCGATTACAAGGGTGCGGAATCGCTAACCTAGCTTTCGAGGGTTTCTAACCTAGGTCTATTGGCCTCGGGGGCTGAAAGCACATTTGCTCCCTTGGTGGTTTTGGTAATTAATAACAACATATAAGTCATTGAACTAATGTTTCCACTAAGTATATTTCAGGAAATGTTCAATGATAGGATTGGCAAAAGGATTGTGGAGATTGTGGAATACCCCAAGATGCAAGGAAATAAGTTGGCAAAGCTTCAAGGAAGAGGACTCTACATTTTACATTTGTGAGAAATCACTTTGAGTCCATAGGAAAGCCAATACTATTAAAAGGGGGTAAAGTTTTGTTGGTGAATAAAATGCTCATACGTGCACAAGTGATAGTCACCAAAAACACCCAGAAGCTCTCTCACCAAAGTCTGTCCAAAGCCAAATACTCAAAATCGGTGCAACCAACATTTCCATCCTGGTGCCACCGATTCTCAACCTCAGACAGACCCTGCCAAACCCTAGCCACTTCGGTGCAACCGATTCAATCCCGGTGCCACCGAGTTTAGGTTGCCAATTCTCTGTTACGCAAATTCACAATATCGGTACCACCAAGATTGTTGGATCGGCGTCACCAAGATTGGGAATCTGACCGTTGGTCACCTTATCGGTGCAACCGAGTTTCCTATATCGGTCTCACCGAGATTCAAATGTTGCCACTTTTGGTCACTTCGGTACCACCGAGATTTACACATCGGTGTCACCGAGTTGGTCATTTTGTCTGTAATGGTTGGATTTTTGGGGATGCCTATATATACCCCTCCACCACCACCTACTCGAAAGAGAAGCACTCAGAACTATTCCATACTTGCCACATCCAGTTTTCTGAGAGAGAACCACCTATTCTTGTGTTGAGGTCAAGATCTTCCACTCCAACCATATGGATCTTGATTTCTAGCCTCCCCAAGTTGCTTTCCACCAATCCCATCTCTTCCACCAAGCCAAATCTGTGAGAGAGTGATTGTGTGTTGAGGAGTCTATCATCTTGAAGAAAAAGAGCAAGGAGTTCATCGACATTACCGAGCCTATTACCTTTTGGAGGGTGGTGCCTCCTAGATTGGTTAGGTGTCGCTTGGGAGCCTCCTACTTCGTGTTGTGGAGTTGAACCAAGAAGTTTGTAAGGGCAAGGAGATCGCCTACTTCGTGAAGATCTACCCATAGTGAGGCTAGTCCTTCGTGGACGGAAGCCGTTATGGAATAGTCAAGGTTGCTACTTCGTGGACCCTTATGGGTGGAGCCCTCCGTGGACTCTCGCGATCGTTAACCTCCGTGGGTTGAAGACTCCATAAACGTGGATGTACGATAGCACCACCTATCGGAACCACGGGAAAAATCATCGTGTCTACAATTGCGTTTGATCTTCCTACCCTATCCTTTACTACTCATGCTTGTTGTTACTTTCCGCTGCTATACTCTTAGACATGCATGTGTAGGGTGTACTTGACTTGCCATGAAATGCTAAAACTGCCAACTCTAAAATTTGGGAAAAGGCAAAACTTTTATTTGGTCAAGTAGTCTAATCACCCCCCCCCCCCTCTAGACATACTTTCGGTCCTACAAGTGGTATCAGAGCTTTGGTCTCCATTGCATTGGTCTCACAGCCTAGGAGAGTATGGCGTCTAGTGAGGGTAATTATCACCGTAGAGGTCCATACTTTGATGGCACTAATTTTGCTAGTTGGAAGCACAAAATGAAAATGCATATTCTTGGTCATAACTCCGTCGTTTGGGCTGTTGTTCGTGTTGGCTTGCAAGGTGAATTCTTTGGAGATGGAAAGGAACCGGATCGTGAAGCGACCGCAGAAGAATTGAAGATGTTGCAATACAATGCTCAAGCATGCGACATTCTATTCAACTGCCTATGCCCAGAAGAATTCAACAAAATCAGCCGTCTTGAGAATGCAAAAGAGATTTGGGATACTTTGGTTGATATGCACAAAGGAACCGAGTCCGTGAGAGAATCCAAGTTGGATGTTCTTCAAGGTCAGCTTGACAAGTTCAAGATGAAGGATGGTGAAGGAGTCGCAGAGATGTACTCTAGACTAGCTCTCATCACCAATGAGATTGCCGGCTTAGGAAGCAAAGAAATGACTGACAAATTCATCATCAAGAAGATTCTTAGAGCTTTGGATGAGAGATACGACACCGTGTGCACATTGATCCAAATGATGCCCAACTACAAAGATCTCAAGCCTACGGAAGTCATTGGAAGGATTATTGCTCATGAGATGACACTCAAAGACAAGGAAGAGCTTCATCACAAGTCTAGCGGTGCTTACAAAGCCACAAGTGATGCTCCCACAACCTCAAGCAACAACCTTGTCACCAATGAAGCAAAGAAAGAATAGAGGCAAAGAAAGAAGCTCCAACTCAAGATATGATGAGAAGCGTTCGTCAAGTCGTGACCGCAATTGCTACAATTGTGGGAAGCCCGGACACTACTCCAATGAGTGCACGGCTCCCTACAAACGAAGAGAAGAGTCACCAAGAAGACGAAGCTCAAGGAACGAATCACCTCAAAGAGAGAGAAGGAGTAGAGATGATCGTTATGAACGAAGACACTCAAGGAGAAGTAAGGATTCGGAGAAGAAGGACAAGTACACCAAGAGCTACACAAGAAGGAAACATCAAGCTCATGTTGGTGAATGGGTTTCCGGCTCCGACTCCGACGACAACTCCGAGAGAAGCTATCACTCCGACTCCGACTATAGTCAAGATGATGGTGTTGCCGGAATTGCTCTAGTGACTACCAACTCCCATGATCTATTTGACTCACCAAACGAAGGGAGTGGAAGTTGATTCATGGCTAAAGGCCCCAAGGTATCACACCCCGAGTATCTTGATTTCAATAGTGATGAAGATGATTTGCTTTGTGATGATGACTTGCTCTTTGATAAAACCAGTGATGTTAGTCAAAATGAACTTGATAATTCTCATGCTAGTCAAGATAAGTCAATTGATGATGATAAAATGAAAATAGAAGAACTAACTAAAGAACTAAACACTCTTAAGTTAGCTCATGAATCTACTCTTGAAGATCATAGAGAGCTTGTAAGAACTCATGAGAAGCTACGCTTCAAGAAGCTCAACTTGGAGCAAGAGCATGAGTTTCTTAAAGCTATCAATGACGATCTCCGAAAGAAGACTTCATCTTATCTAGCCAAACGACTACTCTTGTCTACTTTCATGCCACAAGTTAAATCTAAACAAACTAGTAACAAAGGCAAGAAAGGTTCTTCATCTAGTAGCAACAATAAAAATGCTAAACCCAATGATGTTGCTTCTAGTAGTTCTATTGA
Source organism: Elymus sibiricus (assembly GCA_039707655.1). NCBI lineage: Eukaryota > Viridiplantae > Streptophyta > Magnoliopsida > Poales > Poaceae > Elymus > Elymus sibiricus. The sequence goes on along the minus strand of CM077667.1, from coordinate 440,838,518 downwards.
TTCCACTAATGATGTTTCTCTTAGCCAAGTTACACTTGAGCAAGAAAATGCTTTATTCAAAGGAATTATAGAAAAAGGTATCTACAAGAGTCTTGCCGGGTGTAAGCAATTTGAGGAAATTGTACGCAAGCACGGAGGATACCGGAAGAATCGTGGTGTTGGCTACTTCAACGCAAATGGAGTTGAATGGGAAGAAGGTCAATATCCCGAGCCCAAGTTTGTTCCTCAAAAGGAGAAGTATGAAAATACTCTTCCCAAGGGGCCAAGCACTCAAGATGACCTTCCACCACAAGACCACAAGCTCAAGGGCAAGAACAAGCTTCAAGAGGCAATTGACTCATATGAAGATGGATCCCTAGCTATGGTGGAGTGGGTTCCCAAGGCTACGTCAAGCTCAACTTCTACAAAGGCTACTACAACATCAAGGATCCCCATCAACTTGATGTGGGTCCCCAAGAAGAAGAACTAGAGAGTTCTTGAGGGGTGACTCCGCCAATGAAATTCACTCACATTCATTATTGGCAAGAATTATTTGCAATCAACATCAACTCTATGCAATAGTTCAAGGAGTCACACATTCCCTCAAAGGTAAGCAAGGGACAAGGTAATCAACAAATCAATGGACATCATCACACATGCTTTGCACTCCATGTCCATAGATATCCTTGTATTTGTCTCTTGTGTGTTGGGACTAACCCATGTAGGTGAGAAGAGTAAGGAAAGAACAAGGATGCTCCCAACTCTTGGTGATCTTCATCAACCTTGAGCATCCACCACTACCTCACCAACATGAAGTCTTCTTCGACAAAACCCAAGGTTAGTATATCCCTCTTATGGGGGGATGTCACATCAAGGGGGAGCTTTACTCTAAGACTTGAGTCAAAGCATCTCTTAGTCTATGACAACATTAAATGCTTTATGTAAAAGTGGTAACCCCACTTGTGCTTAAACGATGAGTATGACCTATGATCAAGTATTCTTACTTGGCTCCTAAGTCAAATACTCATATATAGATGACTTCGTCATCGCCCTAGTGCTTGTTAGATGCTAGTGTGTATGTGCATGTTTGTCATGATTTCATTTGACATCTTATTGTGTGAGCATGTTGGTCTGCATTTATTTTCTCATTCGAGGACATCCAATTGTTGCTATTTGGCTTTTGTTTTATCTTTTGCCAATTGGATGGACAAGAATGCCTAGGACCACTCTTTAGCTATCTATGCTTTCTCACCTCATATTCTATTCATGCTGCATCACAAAATTTGAACAAGTACTTTTCGATCCCTCTGTGTGTGGAGCACTCGGAGTTCCGTATCGACAAGGACTGACCATTTAAAACCTCCCAAGTGCATCTCGGTGGAACCAACCCCAAAATCTCGGTCTCACCGAATGCCTAGGGTTGATCTGGTTTTCAATCTCGGTACTACCGATTTCATATTCTCGGTTACACCGAGTTTCCCTGTCAGCTGACAGTTGTGGAACTTGGTGACACCGACAATTTAAAATCGGTATCACCGACAGTGAAGGGTATATAGTCTGTGGTCCCGACGATTCGAAATTTCAATCCTCAAATCGTCGCGCCTCAAACCCTAAGCTGCCGCAGAAGGACCCCCTGGTCATTGCCTTGCCTTCCCAAGCCTCTCCGCCGCTGGCAATCCTCGCCGTCGACGGGCATCTTCGCCGCCGTCGCCGCCGTAGCGGATCCGTCACCAAGCTAGGGTACGGATTCGATCTTTCTTGCGCTCCCGTCTGATTCTTGCGCAATAAAGCTGTTTTTCTCTATAAGCCACAGTTTGCTCATCGTTCTATCCACGAGAAATCTCCGTAGATTAGCGAACCATCGATTTTCTAGGGTTTGCCTTCTGCCCGATGGAACTCGGTAGAACCAAAGTGAACAAATCGGTCTCACCGATTTGTCTGTCTGTGTTGCTGAGAACTGTCTCGGTCAAACCGAGTACTTCTTTTCGGTCCCACCGAAAAGAGTGCCAAGTTTCTGTTAATGAGATAGTCAGTCTCGGTGGCACTGACAATTTTACTTCGGCTGTACCGATTTTCATGTGACAGAATGCAAAACTTTGAAAATCTTTTGTTCAATCTTTCAAAAAAAAACAGCCACATTTTGTGATGACTTATCCTTTTCTGCTACTCTATATTTCGTTCACAGGGTCAGTATGTCAAGTGCTGAGGACAGTGAGAACGACTTCAGAGAGAAGAGTGTTGAATTGGATTCTGGCACTAGTCCTGAATCTAGTTCACCTTCAGATCCCGGCACCCCCAGCTCTCATGGGTTGCCCAAGGCTACTACAAGGGCCAGGAAGAAGCTGAATTCAGATGAGGAGGATTCAGACTTCGTTCCAGAAGAGATTCTTGCTAAGAAGCAAGAAAAGGCTGCCAAGAAAGTTGCAAATGAAGCTACCTCTTCAAGGAGAGCTGTCAGGAAAGTGTATGCTAGCTCTGAGGCTATGAGAGCACCTGAAGGTGCTAGGACAAAGATGGCTCTTCACCTTGAGTCACCTCCTAAGAAGGCAGGGGAGAAGAAGGGTGCTAGGAAGAGGATAGTTTATGTCACTGGCAGGTAGACCTCCATGCTTGAGGAACCTGAGGAGGCTGCTGCTGCTGCTACTGAGGAGGAGGAAGAACATGTTGAGAAAGCCCCTCCCAAGAAGAAAAAGAAGCTTATGGCTAATGTTATGCCAAAGACTGGCACATCCAAGAGCACTAAATCTGCATCCAAGAAGCCTGCTGCTGAGAAGCCCAAGAGATTGTCCAGGCAAATTCCAGCATCTGAGAAGAACAAAGGGACTGCCTCCAGAGTTGAGGATGATGATGCTATGTCTGCCCTAATGAAGCTTAGGCCACACCTTCCAGTACATAATGCCAGCTACCCACTTGCTGAGGATATGAAGAAGAGGAAGGACTCTGGCTTGAGGGCATGGAGAGCTGCTGATCCATATGCCCAAAGGAAGAAGACAGCTGTGGACTACAGATTCTTCACCAGAGAGCAACAAGATATCTATGAAACTGTGCTGTTTGACAAGAGTCCAGCTGTGAGCGATATGCGGTATGTGGACTGGAAATTCATCAAGGAGAATGAGGACTATTTTCCAAATGTCCAAGATAATTTCCACTGCATTGGTTTGGATGAGTTTATTGGCAAAGAGTTCACTGCTTGGAATGATGAGATGATCATGCAATTCTACTCCACTGCACATTTCTATGGAGATGGTAGGATTGTATGGATGACTGAAGGTGCAAGGTATGAGTCTACTGTTGAGGAGTGGGCTGAAATCTTAGGAGTCCCAGAGGTACAGGATGGTGACCTGGATGTCTACTCAGAATCCAAGGCAAACCACAATGCTATGGCCAACATGTACAATGAGATTCCTGCTGCTAATGTGAAGTCTCACAGGCTAGGATCTATCTACTTTCTTCAGGCTGGCCTCCACACCATGAACACCATTCTGAGGCATACCTTGATGCCCAAGTCAGGAGATGACAAGATGATCCGAGGCTACTCCATTAACATGTTGATCCACCTCGACAGACACACCAGGATCAGAGTCATGGACTTGATTGTTGAGACAATCAAGAGGGTTGCTGCTGATCAGAAGCGCTCTTGCTGTTATGCACCCTACATCCAGATGCTTATCAACTCAAAGTTGGAGAAGCATATATTTGCTCTAGATCGTCCCCACTTGCCCCTACAGCCAGATCTCGAGGACAACATTGTGGTGATGAACCCAGATCATCCCACTTCAGCTGCAGCTCAGGCAGAGGCAGAGGCAGCTAGAGCCTCTAGTGCTCAGGTCCCCAGATCCAGGAACGAGCAAATGGATCTTTTGATCTCATCAGTTCAGGACATGAAGAAGGACATTAAGGGGATTCTGGACAACCAGAACAGTCTTGTGAGGATCTTCGAGAACAGGATCAAGACCCTTAATGATAAGGTGGATGGGCTGACTAAGACAGTCAATGAGCTCAAGAAGGAAGTTGACTCAGTGCCTCTTCCTCAGACTTCTTCTGATGATGATGATGATGAGGATGGTTCTCCTCTCAGGCCAGGCACACAGTTCACCACTCAGGCCAGATCAGCCACTGTGCCAGCTCCAGACTTGAGGCCCTCTTCATCAGCTCCTGCTACTGTCACCTCAGCTCCTGCTCCATCAGTTTCAGTTCCTCCAGTTGCCACACCAACTCCATCCACGACATCTGTAGAGATCTTCGCCGACGCTGTTCTCTCGACCCCTTCATCAACAACCGGAGGAGATCAGCCCAAGAACGCTTAGATATATGCCTTTGAACTTTTTGGTAACTTGTTGCCAAAGGGGGAGAAGTGTATATAGATCTTTAGGCTTCGAGTGAGAGAGTGTTTGGTGTTTATTGCTTTTTCAAAACATTTGATCTTTTGGTTGCTTGTGATGCTATTATTTCCTATCATCTTAATGCTTATGAGATGATCTTTCACCTTTGCTTGATTGTGTTGTGCTATGATGTTCATTCTAATTACTCTCGCACACCACCAAGATGTATGTGACATGGAAGAAGTGCCCCATGTACCTAATCGATTGTGCATTTGCATTCAAACGCAAATTTAAAATAATGCACAAATTTAGGGGGAGCTCTTTCTTATCACATACTTCTCAAAGCGACGATTATATTCATTGATTATATCATATGTCGAAGCTTTGATCTATATGTTGTCATCAATTACCAAAAAGGGGGAGATTGAAAGCACATTTGCTCCCTTGGTGATTTTGGTAATTAATAACAACATATAAGTCATTGAACTAATGTTTCCACTAAGTATATTTTAGGAAATGTTCAATGATAGGATTGCCAAAGGATTGTGGAGATTGTGGAATACCCCAAGATGCAAGGAAATAAGTTGGCAAAGCTTCAAGGAAGAGGACTCTACATTTTACATTTGTGAGAAATCACTTTGAGTCCATAGGAAAGCCAATACTATTAACAGGGGGTAAAGTTTTGTTGGTGAACAAAATGCTCATACGTGCACAAGTGATAGTAACCAAAAACACCCACAAGCTCTCCCACCAAAGTCTGTCCAAAGCCAAATACTCAAAATCGGTGCAACCAACATTTCCATCCCGGTGCCACCGATTCTCAACCTCAGACAGACCCTGCCAAACCCTAGCCACTTCGGTGCAACCGATTCAATCCCGGTGCCACCGAGTTTAGGTTGCCAATTCTCTGTTACGCAAATTCACAATATCGGTACCACCGAGATTGTTGGATCGGCGTCACCGAGATTGGGAATCTGACCGTTGGTCACCTTATCGGTGCAACTGAGTTTCCTATATCGGTCTCACCGAGATTCAAATGTTGCCACTTTTGGTCACTTCGGTACCATCGAGATTTACACATCGGTGTCACCGAGTTGGTCATTTTGTGTGTAACGGTTGGATTTTTGGGGATGCCTATATATACCCCTCCACCACCACCTACTCGAAAGAGAAGCACTCAGAACTATTCCATACTTGCCCCATCCAGTTTTCTGAGAGAGAACCACCTATTCTTGTGTTGAGGTCAAGATCTTCCACTCCAACCATATGGATCTTGATTTCTAGCCTCCCCAAGTTGCTTTCCACCAATCCCATCTCTTCCACCAAGCCAAATCTGTGAGAGCGTGATTGTGTGTTGAGGAGTCTATCATCTTGAAGCACAAGAGCAAGGAGTTCATCGACATTACCAAGCCTATTACCTTTTGGAGGGTGGTGCCTCCTAGATTGGTTAGGTGTCGCTTGGGAGCCTCCTACTTCGTGTTGTGGAGTTGAACCAAGAAGTTTGTAAGGGCAAGGAGATCGCCTACTTCGTGAAGATATACCCATAGTGAGGTTTGTTCTTCGTGGACGGAAGCCGTTATGGAATAGTCAAGGTTGCTACTTCGTGGACCCTTATGGGTGGAGCCCTCCGTGGACTCTCGCGACTGTTACCCTCCGTGGGTTGAAGACTCCATAAACGTGGACGTATGATAGCACCACCTATCGGAACCACGGGAAAAAATCATCGTGTCTACAATTGCGTTTGATCTTCCTACCCTATCCTTTACTACTTATGCTTGTTGTTACTTTCCGCTGCTATACTCTTAGACATGCATGTGTAGGGTGTACTTGACTTGCCATGAAATGCTAAAACTGCCAACTCTAAAATTTGGGAAAAGGCAAAACTTTTATTTGGTCAAGTAGTCTAATCACCCCCCCCCCTCTACACATACTTTCGGTCCTACAGGGGCTCGCCTTTATATATAGGTCGAGACCCTGGGTTTAGAAGAGTCCAGGTCATGTTATGACCCGTGACCTAATACATCTCTAACTTGTCTTGTTTCTCAAGCAAGGAAAGTTTCCTGGCGCCTCCTGCCTCTTGGGCCTTGAGTCACCATCTTCACGTGCTGGGCCGCCGTCCGCCTCACTTAGTAAGTCGCCTCTCTTGCCTTATCATCAACAGCGCAGCCCATCTTGAGTATGATTCTTAAGCTGTCAGTATGTGTTGACCCGGCCCAATAGGCGGGTCACACAGCGGGGTTATATCCCCGACAGTAATGTTGTGCTATCCATCACCAAGCAAGAGATATTCAAACCCTCTATTTTTATCATTGCTTGTGTTGGCAGTACCTGCATTTCCTACTTTCATTCCCTTGTTGTTTCTTCTCCAACTGCTTGACCTTGTACGTAGTTACTATAATCACCTCTAGCCCCTCTCCTCCTTCCATACTTGTCTCTCCCTCTACCTCAAAGGATTCTTGGTCCTTCTGTGTTATTATTTTGACCCTGGAAGCTATAATGGAAGATATTTGGGTCACAAAAATGTTGATTCTGAAGGAAATGGCACATCTTCTTCAATAACAATGTATGGGACCTATATTGAATTATAGATGGGTGAAGTAAAAAAATAAGAAATTAGTAAAATCAAGTACTACAAAATTAGTACCTCATGTGCTAGCTAATATACCATAGTTTCTCTGACATTGGAAGGAACTATCATTGGATCTAGGTGAGCATCATCAATGTGTTGTTCATAAAAAAATCATCATTAGTTAGTAATGCAGAGTTAGTAAAAACAACAATAATGACCAATACTAATGAACTTTACTTGGAGTACCCGAGGGATATCGGCATCTCCATTTTCATCGACCATTGTGCGCCCTTTAATAATGTTTTGCATGTTGACTTGTTTACACGCATGCAGTCCTTCTATTCTCCTTCTTGGTCTTGGTTGTTCTTCTACTTCATTCACCGTTTGGTGATCTTGTTCTCCCTGACTATGGCTTTATTGAGTTGTTGCTTCACCTACTTCAATATCTCTAAGTCTTGGACTGTCTTTTCTATTATAACCAGCAACTCTACATCATGAAAAGTGAATTGTGACACCATGTTTTCTCAATCATGTCCAATCTTCATTTTCCTCCAGAGCTTTTCTTCTTCTCTTTGGAGTCTTGCCATTACCTTTTAATAGTATGGAGATTGCACTGTTGATCCATTAACATGCTCCTATTCTCACTTATCTCTCACGTGCACAACAACTGGACCTTGTGCTTCCATGTAAGCATCCAGGGAACAACATCTGGCAACCAATTGTCCAGGTTTAACTCTCTCATGTCTTAAGCAAACAATGGCATGACTACATAGGATGCTAGTTTACTACCATCTTCTGCATGTGTAGATCTCAAGTTTAGCTCCAAAATATAAGTGATGTCGTGGCTTAATACCTAGAACGCTAATGTATCAAATTCATTGGCAAAGCAGTTTGCTGCATATTCTGGATTTCCCCGCCTTTTGTCTAATTGTAGGGCAAATTCGTGGACAACCCTCAACACATTGAGCTTTTATTATTTTTGCATTTTTCCTTGTATTCTTTACTTCCACTATATTCTTCGCAATGTGCATGGTTAATGCGGCTTGAAAATACCATGCCAAGTTTGAATTTTGGGATGGCTTGAAGTTGAATTTCACATTTGTATTAGACTCTATTAATTCTAAACCCTCCTCCACCACCACATATAGATGACAAGATTCTTCATTTTCTGTGGCCACTTTCTTCTTTTCGCCAACTAGATCATTTGCAGAACATGATCGACATTATCATAAAAGTATCATCGCCATCTTCAAAATCATATTGTAATTCTGCAAAATCAGAGTCAGAATTAGTGTCTGACTGATAACGGAAATCCACATATGTGATCCTCATCATAAACACTAGAAGCATAGTTCTCATCTTCTATTTCCTCAGTCAATACCTTTTCCTTACCCTTCCTACTAATCTCATCATGAGCACAAGCAGCATAATTTTTATGTTTTTCTTCTAACAGGAACCGGGGCCTTCCTAGCTAGGCACTTCTTCATATCCACCTAACATCATGTTAAACATGTGCTCACTAAAAGTTGGTAGCACGTTCTATGATGGCATATCTCTCTTCCCATGCGCATTAGTACCAACATATAAAAGCACTATTGTGCTTTCACCAACATCTTCTGTCATAGCCATTGCATGCATTTCAAAGTTAACTTTGTTCAAACCATGTACAATACTCTTCCTTGGCTGCGCCCAGTACATGTTAAACCCATTCCGAGGCAATGCATAACCCAATTATCTTAGCACTCAGTCCAGAAGGACACAACAGAAAGTACCCTTGTCACATATATAAAAAATATCCACTGATTCTTGCATACATGTATGATTCGACCCAACACCGCCAAAACCAACCATTGTGATGAATTCCGGTGCTAAATAATTCACTATATATGTATACCTTCATTGGACGTAGTAGAACAAAGATGTAAGTATTTTGGCCATCTCCCTAGTTTCTCATATGGAAACACACAAATTAGTTCAATTTAGTACTAAACAAGCATCTCCTATGGACCCAACGACTACATAGTCATAATAAAATTAAATGCCAACAAATTTTGTCCGTAGTTTGATCACAAGATCATCGACAATGCAAACCCTATCCAGGAACCCTTAGATCAGGCGGGCCAGCACTAGTACAAAACAGGGCATCGGTCCACCCCTGAGAAGCCCATTAGTCCCGGTTCACTCACGAACCGGGACCCATGGGGGCATCGGTCCCGGTTCGTGAGGCCAGGGCGCCGGCCGGGCCTCGTGGGGCATTGGTCCCGGTTCGTCTGACCCCTTTTGTCCCGGTTCTAGACACGAACCGGGACCAATGCGCCTCGCTCCTAGCCCACAACCATTGGTCCCGGTTCGTGGCTGGAACCGGGACTAAAGGTGACCCCTTTTGTCCCGGTTCCAGCCACGAACCGGGACCAATGCGCCTCGCTCCTGGCCCACAACCATTGGTCCCGGTTTGTGGCTGGAACCAGGACCAATGGTTGGCCTATATATAGCCCCGCCCGCGAGCACAGCAATGCATTGCTCTGTTTTTTTGCCCATCCGTGGGAGAGCTTTTGTGGTGCTCTAGCTCACCTCCTATGCACATGAGGTGTTCGATGAAATGCCCGAGCCACACTTAAGCTTTCTCCTCTCGAAGCTCCTTGTCCAAGCTCCATTTTCCTCAAGATTTGTCTAGGTTTGGCGGTCCGTCCTGTCCCGTCCCCGTCCTCACCGCCGTCGATCGCCCGCGCCCATCTCGGCGCCGGCAACACCGTGGTTAGCCTCTTCTTCTTATCTTCTTTCTAAAAGAAAAAAGTTCTTACTTGTGTGTTTTAATTAGATGCTCTAGAGAGTTATATGTTGTTCAATAATAAGAACTATATAACGCATGCAGATGAACCGGCAATGGATGTACGGTGACCAACGCACCTCCGAGTATATTAAGGGCCTGCATAATTTTCTCGAAGCGGCTGAGGCAAACAAGCAGAATGGTTTTATGCATTGTCCGTGTACTGTCTGTGAGAATACGAAGGCTTTCTCCAACTCTAAAACCCTTCACTTCCACCTGCTTGAGAAGGGTTTTATGCCACACTATAATGTTTGGACCAAGCACGGAGAAAGAGGGGTTATGATGGAAGACAACGAAGAAGAAGAGGATGATGACAACTACCCGCCCCCTGAATACGGTGATGCTGCAATGGGGGAAGCTGAAGATCAAGAGGAACCAGACGATGTGCCCGATGATGATCTTCGCCGGGTCATTGTTGATGCACAGAGAGAATGCGAAAGTGAAAGGGAGAAGTTGAAGTTCGATCGCATGTTAGAGGATCACAAAAAAGGGTTGTACCCAAATTGCGAAGATGACAACAGAAAGCTCGGTACCACACTGGAATTGCTGCAATGGAAGGCAGACAATGGTGTATCTGACAAGGGATTTAGTTCGCTGCTGAAAATAATGAAGAAGAAGCTTCCAAAGGATAACGAATTGCCCGGCAGTACGTACGAAGCAAAGAAGGTTATATGCCCTCTAGGATGGAGGTGCAGAAGATACATGCATGCCCTAATGACTGCATCCTCTACCGCGGTGAGTACGAGGATTTGAACGCATGCCCGGTATGCGGTGCATTGCGGTATAAGATCAGACGAGATGACCCTGGTGATGTTGAGGGCGAGCGCCCCAGGAAGAGGGTTCCTGCCAAGGTGATGTGGTATGCTCCTATAATACCACGGCTGAAACGTCTGTTCAGAAACAAAGAGCATGCCAAGTTGATGCGATGGCACAAAGAAGACCGTAAGAAAGACGGGAAGTTGAGAGCACCCGCTGACGGGTCGCAGTGGAGAAAAATCGAGAGAAGGTGGGGGGACTTTGCAGGTGACGCAAGGAACGTATGGTTTGGTTTAAGTGCAGATGGCATTAATCCTTTTGGGGAGCAGAGCAGCAATCATAGCACCTGGCCCGTGACTCTATGTATCTATAACCTTCCTCCTTGGTTGTGCATGAAGCGGAAGTTCATTATGATGCCAGTGCTCATCCAAGGCCCTAAGCAACCCGGCAATGACATTGATGTGTACCTAAGGCCATTAGTTGAAGAACTTTTACAGCTGTGGAATGGAGAAGGTGTACGTGTGTGGGATGAGCACAAACAGGAGGAATTTGACCTACATGCGTTGCTGTTTGTAACCATCAACGATTGGCCTGCTCTCAGTAACCTTTCAGGACAGACAAACAAGGGATACCATGCATGCACACACTGTTTAGATGACACCGACAGTATATATTTGGACAAATGCAGGAAGAATGTGTACCTGGGGCATCGTCGATTTCTTCCGACCAACCATCAATGTCGAAAGAAAGGAAAGCATTTCAAAGGTGAGGCAGATCACCGGAAGAAGCCTGCCCTCCGTACTGGTGATCACATACTTGATATGGTCAATGATTTACAAGTAATCTTTGGAAAGGGTCCTGGCGGACTATCTGTTCCGACTGACGATGCGGGACGCGCACCCATGTGGAAGAAGAAATCTATATTTTGGAACCTACCCTATTGGAAAGACCTAGAGGTCCGCTCTGCAATCGACGTGATGCACGTGACGAAGAATCTTTGCGTGAACCTGCTAGGCTTCTTGGGAGTGTATGGGAAGACAAAAGATACACCGGAGGCACGGGAGGAACAGCAACGTGTGCATGAAAAAGACGGCATGCATCCAAAGCAGTATGAAGGTCCTGCCAGCTACGCTCTTACCAAAGAAGAGAAGGAAATCTTCTTTGAATGCCTGCTCAGTATGAAGGTCTCGTCTGGCTTCTCGTCGAATATAAAAGGAATAATAAATATGGCAGAGAAAAAGTTCCAGAACCTAAAGTCTCATGACTGCCACGTGATTATGATGCAACTGCTTCCGGTTGCATTGAGGGGGCTTCTACCGGAAAACGTTCGATTAGCCATTGTGAAGCTATGTGCATTCCTCAATGCAATCTCTCAGAAGGTGATCGATCCAGAAATCCTGTCAAGGTTAAGGAGTGATTTGGTGCAATGTCTTGTTAGTTTCGAGCTGGTGTTCCCACCATCTTTCTTCAATATCATGACGCACGTCCTAGTTCATCTAGTCGACGAGATTGTCGTTTTGGGCCCTGTATTTCTACACAATATGTTCCCCTTTGAGAGGTTCATGGGAGTCTTAAAGAAATATGTTCGTAACCGCGCTAGGCCAGAAGCAAGCATCTCCATGGGCCATCAAACAGAGGATGTCATTGGGTTTTGTGTTGACTTCATTCCTGACCTTAAGAAGATTGGTCTCCCTCAATCGCGGTATGAGGGGAGACTGACTGGAAAAGGCACGCTAGGAGCGGACTCAATAATATGTAGGGACGGGCATTCTTGGTCTCAAGCACACTACACAGTTCTACAGAATTCTACCTTGGTGACCCCGTATGTCGATGAACACAAGAATATTCTGCGCTCCAAACACCCGGAACAGTGTGACGACTGGATTACATATGAACACATCAGGACTTTCGGCAGTTGGTTGCAAACACGTCTCATGGGTGACAACACTGTTTCTGATGAGCTGTACTCGTTGGCCAGGGGACCATCTTCGACTGTATTGACTTACAAAGGGTACGAGATAAATGGGAATACATTTTACACGATCGCCCAAGATCAAAAGAGCACCAACCAAAACAGCGGTGTCCGCTTTGATGCAGCAACCAAGAGGGGAAAGGACACATATTATGGTTACATAGTGGACATATGGGAACTTGACTATGGACATGATTTCAAGGTCCCTTTGTTTCAGTGCAAATGGGTCAATCTGTCAGGAGGCGGGGTACAGGTAGACCCACAGTACGGAATGACAATAGTGGATCTCAACAATCTTGGGTACACAGACGAACCATTCGTCCTAGCCAATGATGTGGCGCAGGTTTTCTATGTGAAGGACATGTCTACCAAACCGAGAAAAAGAAAAGATAAGGAAGCGAATACATCATACGATGAGCCAAAGCGCCACATAGTTCTTACAGGAAAAAGAGACATCGTGGGATTGGAGGGCAAGACAGACATGTCTGAAGATTATGAAAAGTTTCATGAAATTCCTCCCTTCAAAGTCAAGGCTGACCCAAGCACCCTGTTAAACGATGAAGATTATCCATGGTTACGGCGCAATAAGCAAAGGACACAAGCGAAGAAAAAGTGAAGACTTTCTCTCCACAACTATATCATTGCAGTTACATGTGAAGAAATTAAATGCCTTTTGTAACAGATGAGTTTTCGTCCGAAACCCTGATACTTCGAAAGAGATTGTCCGTTTTGTACACGAAGTGCATCCAGTTTTTGCCGTAACCCTCTCAACTTTTTAGCACATGCTATGTGGGTGAAATGATGATACCATGCCAACTTTCAACCTGTTCAGAGTTCATTTGTAGTGCTTTTCAATTTCAGGGTCATTTAGCTTTAAAAAATCAGTAAATGCATGAAAAATAGGAAATGAAGTCAGAAAGGGTTGAAAATTGATGATGTGGCTTTGAATGGTGCATTTTGAACACACAAAAAGTCTGGAGTTCAAATAAGTTCAAAAAAATGAAATCCCTTTGTAACAGATGAGTTTTCGTCCGAAACCCTGATACTTCGAAAGAGATTGTCCATTTTGTACATGAAGTGCATCCAGTTTTTGCCGTAACCCTCTCAACTTTTTAGAACATGCTATGTGGGTGTAATGATGATACCATGCCAACTTTCAACCTTTTCAAAGTTCATTTGAAGTGCTTTTCAATTTCAGGGTCATTTAGCTCAAAGAATGAACTAATAGCAAAAAGAATGAACTAGAAAACCTTTATGAAACTCTAATAGCAAAAATAATGAACTAAAAATAATTAATTAAAAAATTCTGTTATGATCAACTAAAATAAAACTATAATATTCTTCAATAGCAAAAAGAATCAACTAAAAAGCTTTTATAAAACTCTAATAGCAAAAGGAATCAACTAAAAATATTTTATAAACCTCTAGTATTTATGAAACTAAAATTATATAAAATTTATGCAACTAAAGTTATCAAAGTATTTTTTGTTCAAAACATTAATAGCAAAAAGAATTTTCATAAAGAATTTTTTTAGAAACTTTAATAGCAAACTAAAATAACAAAATCTGTTTTTGGTTAAAACAGACATTTAAAATTACCTAAAAATTACCAAATTGAATATAATGATAAAACACAGTAATATTAAATAGTAGGAAAAAGAATCACTCAAAAATCTATTTTTATAGTAAAGTTATTCACAAACTAGTGATTCACACCAATTTAAAAGAATTCAAATTTAAACTATTCAAATTTGGAAACTAATGGCACTAACAGAAAGTTTATAATTTTTGTGACCTAAAAGCAAAAAGAATCACTGAAAAACTGTAAGTAGAAACAAAAGAAAATAAATAAAGCAAAAAAGAAAACAAAAAAAGTAGAAAAAAATTAAAAAAATGCCGCCTAGTGGGCCACCACGGCCTGAATACGACTAGAAACCCAACCATCTAGTTGGGCCAGGATTCAGGCCCGCAGAAGGCCCAGAAGGTCCACATGCAGAGTTGTGCGATTAGGCCCGTAAGCCTGCTGTTGAGAGGAGCTCGAGAGGGCTGGCGCAGCAGCGCTTATAAACCACTCTCGAGCCCTCTCAGCTAGCGAGGTGGGACTAAACTTTTGGCCCCGGGCAGCACCACCCTTTAGTCCCGGTTGGTGGCACCAACCGGGACCAATGCCCACCTTTGGTCCCGGTTGGTGGCACCAACCGGGACCAATGCCACCCTTTAGTCCTGGTTGGTGCCACCAACCGGGACCAAAGGTCTCTGCTTCCCGCCCTTTGGGCTGACGAAAGAGACCTTTGGTCCCGGTTGGTGGCACCAACCGGGACCAAAGGGAGGCATTGGTCCCAGTTGGTGCCACCAACCGGGACTAAAGGCTTTGCTATATAAGCTAACACTTAGGAATTTTTCCCCAAATTCTCACATCTCCCCCGACGCTGCCCGGCTGCTCCTCGTCGCTATCGCCATCGCCGCCCACTCCTCGTCGCCGTCGCCCTCTCCCATCGTCGCTGTCGCCGTCGCCCTCTCCCATCGTCGCTGTCGCCGTCTCCCATCGCCGCCTCGTCGCCGCGCCTCCTCGTTGCCGTCGCCCTCTCCCATCGCCGCCCCCAGTGAGCACCCCGCCTTCCCCCGAGCCCTCGCCGGCGCGCCCTCCTCCCCGTCTCCCCGCGCGTGCCCCCCCGAGCCCGCCGTCCTCGTCGCCGGCCTCGTCGCCGGCCTCAAGCCATCGCCGCGCCCCCCCAGTGAGCCCCCCCTTCCCAGGGTCCCCTGCTCCCCGTCGCCGCGTGCCCCCGAGCACACCTTGCTCTGCCACTGCTCCATGGTCGCCGGCAGCCCCCGTTGCTATGTTTTTTTATGAGATGTATATTTTCATGTGGAGATAGATGATGATGTTGATAGATAGATAAATGATTTTGTTGATATATATATATATATATAGTTCATTATGTTAGATAATTTGATGAAATGATGATATATATATATAGATGATATGATGATATATATATGATGCTCTGTTGGAAACAATTAATTTTTCTGTTGTTGATATGATGATATATATATATGATATGATTTTTTTATATGATGAATGTTTTTGTTCATATATAATGTATATATGTATGTGGCTATATGTATGTATGGATGGATGTATATATGATGTTTTTTTGTTCATAGCATTTTTTTGTTCATATATGTATTTTTTTCATATATGTGGCTATATGTATTTTTTTGTTCATAGCATTTTTTTGTTCATAGCATTTTTTTCCATGTATGTATGTGGCTATATGTATGTATGTCGCCGTCGCCCTCGATCTCCTACCCCCTCCCGCCCCTACCCGACAAACTCTCGAGGCCACCCAAACCCCTAGAAGAAAACTCCGGTAAATTCGACATGAGGGGGGACGTCGGACATATCGGGCGACCAACTCTCGAGGCCACGCAAACCCTAGAAAAAAAGCGTTGTCGATCTCCTACCCCCCCCCCCTCCCCTACCTGACAAACTCTCGAGGTCAGCCAAACCCCTAGAAGAAAACTCCGGTAACTTCGACATGAGGGGGGACGTCGATCAACCCCCTCTCGCCCGACCAAACACTCGAGTCCACCCAAACCGGGACTGAGATGTGATAGGTAGTATTTTTTTTGTTCATAGAAAACTCCGGTAACTCTCCAACATGAGGGGGGACGTCGATCGATCAACCCCCTCTCGCCAAACCGGGACTGAAAAAGCGTTGTCGAGGCCACCCCAAACCCTAGAAGTGTTGTCGAGGCCACCCCAAACCCTAGAAGCGTTGTCGAGGCCAACCAAATTTACCAAGTTAAATGAGTTAAAAGAGCGTTGTTGAGGCCACCCCAAACCCTAGAAGAGTTGTCGAGGCCACCCAAATTTACCAAGTTAAAAGAGCGTTGTCGAGGCCACCTCCCCGATAACTTCGACATGAGGGGGACGTCCGACATGACATGAGGGGGGACGTCGGACGTCGAACATGAGGGGTGAGCGTCGTTGTCGTCTACCCCCTCCCCGATAACTTCGACATGAGGGGGGACGTCGGACATGACATGAGGGGTGAGCGTCATTGTCGTCTACCCCCTCCGGTAACATAGATAACTCCGGTAACATAGATTTATCAAGAATGCCCCCATTATGGATGTGCACAAGTTGATCCAATTTTTTTTTGATCTCATCTATATATATTCTTTATATGTCACGTTGTCTGTCAAAGTATTGAAGAAATCCATGGCTTCATCATTAGTCGGAAGTAACATGCGTATGATGCTATGAAGCTCTTCAAAGTGGTTTTGGAACGGAGTTCCGGATAGAATAATTTGCTTTTTGGTACGAATTTCAGCAAAGGCCTTCCAAATAGCGATATTCGGAAGGCTCTTGCTGAACTTCGTACCAAAAAGCTAATTAATTATCCTATCCGGGACTCCGTTTCAAAACAATTTTGGAGAGCTTCGAACCATTATGCGCCTGTTACTTCCGGCTAATGATGAAGCCTTGGTTTTCTTGAATCCTTTGACGCTAGACAACGTGACATATAGAAGGGTAGATGAGATCAGGAAAAATATGGACCATTTTCTGCACATTCAGAATGGCGCCATTTTGTTAAATCCCTTAAAGGTTAAGAGAATCCCTTGTTTGACATTCATGAGAGAGGCGGTCCGGACGTCGGACATTCATGAGAGAGGCAGTCCG
The DNA here is from genome assembly GCA_039707655.1 of Elymus sibiricus. NCBI lineage: Eukaryota > Viridiplantae > Streptophyta > Magnoliopsida > Poales > Poaceae > Elymus > Elymus sibiricus. The sequence goes on along the minus strand of CM077667.1, from coordinate 440,821,406 downwards.
GACGTCGGACATTCATGTTTGTATATTAATTGCCATGTTGTAATATTTGCAGAAACTATGGATCAAAGAGACTTGGAACAAGAACAGTTGTTGGGGGAGATAATCCTCGCCGGAGGTGATGCTGTCTTGTCGTTTCTCAACGACACCGATGGAACAATGGAGGAGGAAGGACATGATCATGATGGCTCCGGTGACATGATCATGATGGCTCCGGAGGTGCTGACTAGCTAATTGATGCATTAATTGTTTTGGTATGTACATATATTAACTCTTCTTTCTTCTTTTATAGCCCTCCGGATCGAGCCAAACTTCGGTAACGAGACGAGGCCCGAAGAAGAGGTTGCGCAAGGATGAAAGGTTCACGATCACAGCACTCGCGGACGATGGCCTACCGATTGAACCCAAGCGGACCAAGGACGCATTTTCTGCTCAGTGCGGAGCTATTGTTAGGGACAACATCCCGATCAGCATCAAGCAATGGAATAAGCCTAAGGACGACGCCCCTGAAGGTGATTATGTCACCGATAGACAGAAAGATGATCTTTGGACCTTGCTGAAGGCAAATTTCACCCTACCGCCAGAGGAGGATCCGAATAAGCCCATTATAGAGCCACTGGTCAAGGCGTGTGCTCTTAAGAAGATGGCAGATCTATTCAGGAGGTGGAAGAAGGAGTTGAAATCAAAGTTTGTCGACAAAGGTGAGACTCCAGAATTCATCGGCCGATTTGAGAAGATAAGAGATCACTGGCCCGCATTTGTGGCCTACAAGACATCAGACAAGAGTAAGAAAATGTCAGAGACAAACAAGAACAACGCTGCAAAGAAGCAGTATCACCATCACACGGGGTCAGGTGGCTACCTCAAAGCCCGGCCGTTGTGGGACAAAGCTGAGAATGACCTGATTGCTAAAGGGGTCGAACCAGAGACATTGAACTGGCCAGACCGTTCAAGGACTTGGTTCTTCGGGGTTGGGGGAACTTTGGACCCTGAAACAGGGAAGTGCCGTTGGACGGACGAGCAACTTGCAATACCCGTCACGAAGCTTCAGAAGTATATCACCGCAGCGCAGGAAGGGACGTTCATTCCCAACAGAGAGAAGGACGACCTGACTGAGGCCCTAGGGAATGTTGAGCACCCTGGACGAACACGAGGCACACCAGGCTCAGTTCCGTGGAAGTTTGGGTTTCCTGACGCAGGCGGTTACAGAAGCCGGGAGAAAAAGAGGAAAGCGGAGCTGAGCGACATGCAGAAGATGAGTGCAAGACTACAAAAGCTAGAGGAAGCTGAGAGCCAGCGAGCTGCCGGCCAACTATCTCAGCGGCACGAAGCTACCCCAGAAGCTACCCCGCCATCTCAGCGGAGAAGCAGCGTGGCTTCCACGGAGCCCGTTCAGACTGACTTCACGGAGCCTATCTACCCCGTGGATACTATCACGGAGGCTCAAAATTGCGAGCTTATGACGAAATGCCATAACCTCACTTTCAAGGCGGCTCTCGGCTCTGTTGCACCTCCTCAACCCAACGGAACTTTTCACTGCCTTTCGATTCCACATGGCTATGATGTTGTGATGGTGGATGAAGTAATGGAGGGATTTGAGGAGCTCGAGCTTTACCACTCTACAGGTGAAGGGGAGAATCAGCTGGTTCGTGCTCTGAGGAGTACATGTCTATGGCAGAAGGAGTACATCAAGCTTCCAAACTGGACGCCTCCGCCTCCTCCTCCTCCTCCGGCGAGTCAGGGCACTCCGCCTCCTCCTCCTCCTCCTCCTCCTCCTCCGGCGAGTGATCAGGGCACTCCGCCTCCTTCTCCGGCTCCTCCGACGCGTGAGGGCACTCCGCCTCCTCCTTCGCCTACTCCGGCGCGTCAGAGCACTCTGCCTCCTTCTCCGCCTCGTTAGCAACGACGGAAGAGAGACACCGCCGCTCCGGCGGCTAGCAGTACAAGCAGAGGCGGGTGGCAATTCAGATACGGTCCATCTCTCAAGCCTGTGGAAAAGTTACCATATGAGAGGACCGAGCAGGAAAACAAGGACATATGTCGTGCCGAAGTGAGGGACCATTTTGCAAAGAAAACTCCACCTCCGAAGGAGAAGCTAGATCCGGTGAAAGTGAAGCGCACTATCGATGCCCTGAAGCGACCACCACCGCCTCCGCCGGATTCCAACTATGACCGCATAATTACTAAGACACATGCTAAAGCGCAGCAGTCGGGAAGTACTTCCAGTGCTGCAAGAGCGAAAAAACGAAGAAGTGGGAAAACAATTCCCCAGCTTGGCGAACAGGAGAAGCAATTGTGCCCCCCGCTCAAGGTGTCTAGCGATATCGCTAATCATCCGGTGCTACTGCCCGGTACCACTCTTGATGATTACCTGCCCGATGATGTACAGTTTGAAACGGCTGAGGTAGTAGACGTCTTTAGATACGAGCACGGGAAGCCTCTCGTCAAACCTGATCATCCTCATCTAACAACGATGATGCAAAAATTGCATGACTGGTACATGGAAACCTGCAGGAAGTCTGGGAAAGACAGTTTGTTAGTCGGAATTAAAAAAGAGCATGACTTCCCTGGAGTCGACCTGCTGCCTGTTGAATTTGTGGAGTTATTTCAATTATACAATCAAAAGGCCCTCGACAAACAACTCATGACTTGCTACTGTCTGTAAGTATTACTTCTATAATTAAGTCTCTAGCTCAGCTCGTTCATTGCATGTATATATAATTATCCTCACTATATTATGCAGATTGAAGATGGTCGAATGCCAAAAAATAGGAATCTTCGACGTTGGGTTCATTAGCCCAAATACCGTAAATGAATGGTCGGTACGAAAGGCGGCTGAAGATACCGAGAACAACTTACTACAAACGTTCCTTACACATCAAAACAAAAAGGAAATACTCTTTCCTTACAACTTCAAGTGAGTGTTACTGTCTTCTGCATATTCGGTTCCGCTTACTCGTGGTTAAGTAATGTAATTGATGAGTTATGCGTGCGCAGCTTCCACTATATTCTGCTATCCATTAACCTTGACGGGGCATTAGTAACTGTCTTAGACTCGCTCAGTAAAGATCCCAAGTATTATGCGGACATGACTGCAATGCTCCAGAAGTAAGTTCAATCAATACCGGGACCATATCGGCAACTTTCGTTCATTTCCTGATATCAAGTAATCATTTTCTTTGCCTGCCAGGGTTTGGAAAACGTTCACCGCTAAGGTTCCGGGTCTGAAGAAGGAGCTGCGATTTACACACCCCAAAGTAAGTAGTACTAGCTAGTTCCGCGCATCTCTCATTGATTCTAGTTTCATCAATACCATTATCATGCTTGCTTATCAGTTTGATTGAGCTCTATTCTCGTAAAGTGCTTGTTGTAGGCACCCAACACTCATTTATGTGGATACTACGTATGCGAGTTCATTCGCTACTATACCTCTGAACGGGCCTCCTCTGAGAAACAATTTGAAGTACGTAAACAATATTCACAATTTTATTTTATATATTACCATCAATTGTGTTGAGTTTCATTCATATATATATGTATTGACCCCTTCTTTAAATTAGATTTGGCAGATGCGGGATGAACTCCTACCACATGATCGCATACGAGCAATTCAAGAGGAATTGGCGGGATTCTTTCTTGACCACGTCATACCTGAACAAGGAGAATACCATGTGAAATTGAAATTGTTGTAAGGGATGTTATATATTGTACATATGTAGCAGCGTCGGATAGATATACGAAAACTTGTTGTTCGACCAAGCACGAAGAAAGAGATGTCACTTCTCTCTATATATGTTCATGACGATCTTGTGTAATTAATGGTTTCCTTTATTTGCTTACTAGCTAGCGTCGAGTTCTTTCTATATGTGTAGTAGCTAGCGTCGACCAAGCACGGAAAAAGAGAGGTCACTTCTCTCTATTAGCTCGCTAACACAATATGAAACCCCTAAATTAACCCTCCAAAACCCCAAAACCCCCCCCCCCTTCCAAAAAAAAAAAAAAAAAACCCCAGCGACTGCGCGTGGCCGCCTTTTGGTCCCGGTTGGTGTTACCAACCGGGACCAAAGGTGGAGCCTTTAGTCCCGGTTGGTAACACCAACCGGGACTAAAGGTCCTTCCTCCCCCGCCCCAGGCAACGCCACGTGGAGGGCCTTTTGTCCCGGTTCGTAAGCAAACCGGGACTAAAGGTTTTGGGTATTAGTCCCGACCCTTTAGTCCCGGTTCCAGAACCGGGACTAAAGGCCCTTACGAACCGGGACAAATGGCCCTTTTTCTACTAGTGCAGAGGGGGGGGGGCTTACCGTACGCCGAAGCTTCATCCTAAGGAAATCGGTGCCGAGGAAGGCCATGACCACTCACATCAGGCTCTGTGTCCTTGTTGCCACCGCCCTCACGACTACCGCTACCATCCCTTCGCCTTCCTCCGCCTACGATGTACTCATCACCCCCATTGCCTGCCAATTCAGCGATGAGACGGTGCGGTCCGATCTCATCAGGCTATTTGCGGCCACCACTTTTTCGACAAAGAGCATATATTAATATCGCGGAGATACCAATTACACCCAGCCTCTGCAACAACGCAATGCCCTAGCGACATTACGGATGCACACAGTCAAAAAAAGAAAGAAGAATTACGAAAAAGAAAAGTCCCGCTGCAATGATCTATTCCCTGAAACAGCAGCACTAACACCACCAAGACAGCACCAGAAGTCCAGCTTCTCCAAAAGCGACGCCTCCAATAAGGGAACAGTGCACAAACACCGTCGTCGCCCGATCATCGATCTTAGGTTTTCACCCTGAAGAAAGTCCTCGCTCTCAAAAACAATGCCTTCAACAAGGCCATTGCTAGGCACAACCAATTAAGGCCAGACCTTGGATTTTCATCCTGAAAGAAAGACTTTGGACTTCTCCTGTGCAGTCGCCCCCACTAGCATGCCGCTGCTCCAAGTCACGAATCACCAAGCCAATTCCTCATCGCCACAGAGACTCGAATCACCATTGCTAGTCCTCAGATCTCAGCTTTCATGACATTCTCCGCCAGCTGACTTCACCATGGAACGAGAAAGCATACCCCATGATGGTAACAGCCAGCAGAGCTTCACAGCGCTCCCTCTGAAACCAAACGGTCAGAGAAAAACACGGGTGCGCACGACCGAATCCCACCCGATCCAGCAATCTCCAGGCATGAATCGCCCAAGGGAGTTCCCGGCGGAGCCTTCCGGAACACGACACTGCAGCCAGATCGATGGGGACATGCATCCGGTCGATCAAAATCTCGGCGCGAATTGGAACCCTAGGACCGCCGCCGGAGGAGATCGGATCAGGGCCGGGGGTCCCAGATCCACCGCCGCCAGCCCCCAAGACCGGGCCCCAGATCCCCCAAGGTGCACGCACAGCCAGGAGATTCGGTGCCATCCACCTCCTTGCCGCCTAGAGATCGGGGCCGAAGCCGCCGCCCCTCCAAGGCGCAGACCACCGCGCCGATCCGCCACGCCGCGGCTGCTCCAGGCGCGCCGGAGGAGCCACCACGCCATGGTGCCCGGCCGCACCACACACCGGCTCGAAGAAGTCGGCCCGCGCCGATCCATCGCGTGAGGGGACGAGGATGCCTCCCCTGCCGCCGGCGACGGCCCGACTTTGCCCGGCCGCGCCCTGGGGCGGCGGGGGAGGAGAGGGAGAGGTGGGGAGGGCGGCGGTTGGCGGCGGCTAGGGTTTTCCCCTCCCGTCGCCACGCGGGGACGAGAGGAGGGGACGAGAGGAGGGGCTTGGTCTTTGTCGTTTTGCGGCCACCATTGATGACATCATTGTCGTTGTTCCCTCTTGTGCCTCCGCCGTCTTCGACCGCGTCGCTAGCATGAGTTGGCTGCATGCCGCTCTCAGTTGTCAATGAAAGGAGAAGGTAGAAATGGAGTTCCATTTCGTCCTAGGGTCTTTCCTGCATAAAACAGGCCACCAGATACCACACACGTGATGTGGCTGTGGCCCAATGCTCACGTCGGCGGCTAACGGTTGGAAACGGTAGTGACCCGTCCGCTCATGAAACGGTAGGAATTGTGTGACCGATTGATGATTCCTTCCACTAAATACCAGAGCGCCACTAGGTTAGGTATAAACACAGTTATGTGCATGGCCATTACGATCTTTGCCGCTGCTTTGCTCGAACCAACATCTTCTTGTGTTTTGTGTAATGACCCCACATGCGGAGGCGATTTTAAGAAGCTGTGCTGCCCCAACTCAAAATAGAAGAAGAAGCAGCTGTGTTGCGGGGCGGGCGGCGAGGTGCGGCTTAAACCAAACAAGAGAGGGTAGGATAGTGCCATGGATCACGGCGTCAGTTAAGGACAGTTCCCATCAGGAAACTATAATAGAATCAATGCTCACAACATATAGCCCTCCTCACTTCATATATAATCTCATATAACCGGTGAAGGAATATCAAATTCATGTGCATTCTACAAATGAGTAGATCACGCCCGATACACCATTACGGCGTTGTTCTTAATTATTACTATTACAGAGATCAAACTATCCTATCTTAGAAAGCTAGTAGTACCTACATATCAGTCGCTTTATTACTGTTGGATAGGAGCGGAAGGAGGAGGCATGCAGACATCGCACGCGCATAATCCGTCTACGTTGCAACTAGCATTCCAATTGCATTGAGGGCACGCGTGCCCCATCCCATTCACATTCTCGCGGCAAATGTGCAGGCAACCTGGGAGATCACACGGTACGGGCGTCTTGTGAAGTGACCCTGCACAAATGTCCGCCTTCACTGCAGCCTCTGCAGAAGAAGAAGAAGAAGAAGAAACCATGAATAAACTGAAGCATACGATTGTTTGTCGAGTCGATGAAGCGACGCATCATCGTAAGAGGAATACCTGATGCCAGCACGAGGAAGACGACCGCCAGGAGCAGCGCGTGTGCAGTCTTCATCTTCAGCAAGAGGTACCGTTGATAGGAGGAAGACTTGGTTTGTCTGGCTGGATCTGAGTTGCGAGGAACAGACGAGATGGAAAAGCCCTTTTTTATAGTGATACTGAAATGACAAACCAGGAACCGTTTCAATGCTGAATTAATAGCGATTAAGGACATTAATTTGTGGACACTAATGCATTCTAAAGAACGTCAATGGATAGGGTCCGCCGGGCGTGCACTGTTAATTACTTGCCCCTAGATGCCTCCTACCAATTGCATTTTCTTCGTCTACTGCTTATTTGGTTCAAGACTTGCGAGATTTTTTTCTCCGGTCCAATGAAATTATGACAAGATGACTGATGCATGATAATGAAAATACTACCAGCCCAGAAAATGTGCAGATAAAGAATCTATCATTGTCGAATCAACAATGCATATGAACTCTACTTTGGTACAATCTCCTTATAAGGTTTACATATTTCGGTGCAAAATAAAGGTGGAGATTAGAAATTACCCCTTCAATATAAAATGGTAATATAGTCTTTCTCAATCTATTCAATACATTTGATCTACAGGCTAATATGGTGACAGCTTTTTTTTAATCAACTTTAAGATTCGTGTCAACGTTTAAGGGGTGGTGTACAGAAGCAAAACTCTACAGTTCTTTAACAACAAAAAAGTAAATAAAAATATTATAGAAATACCTTCAAGTCTGCACCACGCGGCACACTTCATCATTCGAGCCATTTGAAGTCAGCACCACGCGGCACACTTCATCATTCGAGCCATTTGCTTGGAATCACGAGCAGGGCCGGCCCTAGCATTATAGAGGCCATAGTGTGATTGAGGCACAATGAACATAAATATAGTAACATATATCCTTTCAACAATATATATTGTATATCACGAAAAATATAAAGGCGTTAAGGATAACTCCAACGCACGACTTCAAATGGTCCGGCCGCGTCCGTTTGGGGGTAAACGGATAGAACAGGCGGCCCAACACGCAAGAGCAAACGGACCAATGTTCGTTTTCTGTTCGCTTTCGATCCATTCCCGGCCCAACTTTGGGCCGCGTTTGCGGCCAAACGGACACGCGCGGATGGGCGGGACGCGCGCCCTTGTCCTCCCTTGGCTCGCCCGTCGGGGACACGGACGCCCCTTTTCTCTTCCCCTGCCCTTCCTCCGCCCCCGCCATCGCCGCCGCCACCCCCCGCTCCGCGGCCGCGTCGACTTCCACCAAGGCCGTCCGAAACACTTCCACGCCATGACATAGCCGGCCAACGCCCGTGTTTCAGAAGAGCTTTTTGCCGGCGTTCGTGGTTCCTTGTTGCCGGTAGGAGAGAAGCTACGACCGCGTCTCCACCACGACCACAAGGTGTTCAACGCTTTGCTCACAAGGTACCATGGATAGCGGGGACGAGTATTTCTTTCATAACTGCATTTGTTCATCGGATGATTCGTCCTCGGATGATGAAGATCTTGCGGTGGCTGCATAGGTCGTCCATGACCACAACAGTAGGAAGCGGCCTCTGTTCAGGGGATCAATCCCGGCCATGCTCCGGCCTTGAACCGCAATAGGGAGAAAGGCCATAGCCTTCTCTATGCTGATTACTTTGGGAATTCCGCACTCTTCAGCAAGATATGGTGTTGATAGGAGGAAGACTTGATCTAAGTTGCGAGGAACAGACGAGATGGAAAAGCCCTTTTCATATATGATACTAAAATCACAAACCAGGAACCGTTTCAATGCTGAATTAATAGCGATTAAGGACATTAATTTGTGGACACATATCCGTAAGTGCATTCTGAATAACGTCAATGGATAGGGTCCACCGGGACGCATTTGTTAATTAACTGTCTTTTGAACACACGTACCAATTGCATATATTTTTCGTCCACTCATCTGGTCCAAGACTTGCAAGATTTTTCCTCCAGTTCAATGAAATTATGACAAGATGACCCGGTACATGATAATGGAAATACCAGTCCAGAAAATGTGCAGGTAAAGAATGTACCATTGTCGAATCAATTGTGCATATATGTAAAGAATTAAGAATTTTCATGTTGGGGATAACAAATTTGTTTGATTGGTACTTGATGTGACAAAATGAATGTTTGGGCGAGGGCAAAGAAGACAGCCACCAGCGCCAACGTACCGATTCCTTATTACCGAGCGGAAAGATGTTTTCCTCATCAGGTTTCTCATGGAATTGGTGCACAAAAATATGTAGGCTTCAGCAGCGAAAAACTTAAACAGACACATACATGTCAAAGCATTATCCAATACACACACACAACTTCCTCACCACAATTCTTTTACAACAAAACAAGGAAAATATTACAGAATCAGACCTTTACTTCAGCACCACATGGCGCACTTCATCATTTGGAGCCGTCGGCCTGGAAGCGCGAGATGAAGCTGTATATCTTCTTGGTTACCTTGGCTTGCATGTCGTCCACATACTGATAGAATGCACACCTCCATGTCTTGCTGCGAAACATGAAGATGCCCCAGTAGAGCCAGAACCCAAAGATGAACCCAGCAGCCACAAAGCAATACACCCACAGTGTCTCTCGATCTTCATCCATGCTTGTTTCAGTTTGCGCCGGTGTCGAGGAGTTTATGCAGTCTTCCAACGGAAATCCGCATAGCCCAGGATTATTGTTGTATATCGACGGATCGTCAATTACCTGCAGCTGACTGCCTGTAGGTATCCGACCGGACAGACCATTGCTCGAGAAGTTCAGCACGCTGATGCGCTTCAAAGCTGCCAAGCTTAGCGGAATTTCCCCTGAGAGTTGGTTCCCAGAAAGGTCCAAGGACTCCAGCAGTACCAGATTGCCAATATCTTCGGGAATACAACCTGACATATGATTTCCTGATAAGTTCAGGTACCTGAGTCCAAGAAGGGTCATCAGCCCATTTGGGATCTCTTCTGAAAGGAAGTTGCCAGACAAGTCGATACCTGCCATGGCTTTTATCCTCAGACTGTAAGCATAATTTACATTCTTCCAAACTATATGAATTCGCTTTTCAAAAAAGTCGGGCTCAGCATATATGATGCCAGTGCTTTCCTGTTCTTGTGCCATGGCAGTGAGATTCGTGAAATCATCTGGAATGGGTCCTGTGAGCTTGTTTTGTGACAAGTCCAATACCTGGAGCCAGCGAAATTGTAAGATCTCGTGAGGTATAATGCCATCGAACATGTTTGATGACAGTCGAAGAAAGTTGAGTTTAGGCAAACTCATGCTTGCCCAAGAAGGTACTGTACCAGAGAAATTATTGCCTCCAAGATCTAGAGTGGAAAGGTTTATGCACTTCTTAAGACCCAGAGGAAAGGTACCTCTAAAATGGTTATTGGCCAGGAGTAGATATTTGAGTTTAACTTGACATGTCCTTGAGAATGGAACGACACCACTGAAAGAGTTGCTGGACAGATCCATTAATACCAAATTTGGCAAGTCCCAGAAACACTTGGGAAGATCTCCATGTAAGGCATTGTTTGACAGGTCTAGGAGGCTTAAACTAGTTAAGTTACAAAGTAAATCCTCACCCCGATCTGTGTGAAGCGTGCCGTACAGCTGGTTCTGACTGAAAGCCATGGTGCTAAGCCATTTTGGATGGTCGCTAAAACACTCCCTTACTTCTGCAACAATGTTGTTTGCCGTGAAGTCAACATATCGCAGGGTTGTGCAGTTTCGAAAGGTCCGATGGCGAATGCCGGTAAATCCATTGTATCTAGCATCGAGGAATTTCAGTGCTCCTCCCACGCAAATGGACGGCGGGAACATCCAGTAGAAGCTGTTCTTTGCAATGTCAACCGTATTTAGGAGGCTGCTATTCCCAAACTCCAGGACGATGTGTCCTCCAAGCTGATTTCCTGAAACATCCAGTTCCTGGAGACTTATCAGATGAGAGATGGTACCTGGTAGGTTCCCTTCCAAATAGTTATCCTGACAGTGCATGTACTGCAGCCCCGTCATGTTTCCGATCTCCACCGGGATGCTCCCTGTCAGATTGTTTTCTTCCAGGTCCAGCACACGGAGCTTCACGAGCATCCCAATTGCAGGCGGGATTGATCCAGTCAAAACAACCAAGTTGAGATTGAGGTTCTCCAAACTCGTCAAGTTACCAATCTCTTCAGGGAGTGAGCCGCCAAGCCCCAAACCATCCAGTTGCAGCACAGCAAGGTGCTTCAGCTGGCCGATGGTGCGAGGAATGGCGCCGCTCAAAGACGGGTTGTTGTAAATCCGGAGCACGACCAAGCTCGTCAGGTTGCCAATCCCTGCTGGAATTGTACCGTGCAGATCATTCCGGGACAGGGTGAGTTTCTCCATGCGGGGAAAGGCGGAGAAGTCGAGCTCGTCGAGTGTGCCATTCAGCCTTGCGCCCCCAAGGTTGAGCTCTGTGAGGTGCCCGGCCGAGTCGCAGGTGATGTACCTCCACCTGCAAAGGCTTGTGGAGTTGGCCATCGACCATGGCCCGAGGGAGCGATCGGCACCATCCAGGCTAGCCTTCCAACGCACAAGCGCCACAGCTTCACGCCGGGCGGCGCACAGTAGAGGACAAGTGCATGAGAGTAGGAGGAGGCCTACAAGATGGAGATGCTTCATGGGGGCTTCGTAGGGGTGATGCTTTGCTTCCCTTGACTTGCTACGGAGGATATAAAACCTCTGGATAAGCCGGCCGGCCATCCATTACAGTTGTCGTCTGATGGACTTCGTGGTTTACAGGTGGTACATTCTCAGTAGTAAATGGCGTACTCTCAGTTTACAGGTCGTCCGATGTGTCATTATCAGTGTGTCCCTTTGAAGTCACGGCACTTGTTTTTTGACAAGTCCAGTGATTGGAGTCTGTCAAAATGTAACATATGGATCTTGAGGGGTATGAGTATGACACCTTCAAACGTGTTTGACGAGAGACCAAGAAACTTGAGTCCAGGATTTTAAAAAAAAAAATATACTATTAACGAACGATTGAGACCCGACCCGAACCGACTCCCGACCCCCGTGTCGCCCGAGTCGGGCGACTCAGGGGAAACCCCAGCCGTCGTCGGCCGGCCACCAGCCTCCGTCCACCCCCCGCGTTTCTCTCCTCCCTCGCCCCCAAACCCCCTCCCTCCGCCCAGATCCGCCCGCCTCCCCCCAGATCCGCTGTCCGGCGGCGCCGGCGGCCTCCACCGGCAGCGAGGGCGGCCTGGCAGCGCCGGCAGACTCCGGTGGCGCGGGTGGCCTGCCACGGCTCCCGTTTGCCCCGGATGCGATCTGGCTGGAGACTTACACAGGTTGGCTGTGCTGCTCTTCAGCCGGCCTCTGTGGCGGCCGTGAGTGCCCCAACAGCTGGCGGTTGGTGGCCGGGCTTCCGACCGGTGGAGGGGCTCGGGCGGCGGCTCATGGTCCTAGGTTTCTCTTACGTCAAGACGAAGATCTGCCTAACGCTTGTCCTTCTAATCTGGCCGGAGTGTCGGGTTCCGGAAGGCTCCGCTGGCGAACTCCCATGGGCGTGTTATGCCTGGAGACTGCTGGATCGGGTGGGACTCGGTCGTGCCCATTAGTCCTCCGTTAAAGAGGGAGCGGCGCGAAGCTCTGCTATATGTTGCCATCAGGAGCTATGTTTTGCTTCATGATGAAGTCAGAGGCGGAGAATGTCATGGAAGCCGAGGTTGGAGGACTGGTAATAGTGATTGGAGCCTACGGCGCTGAGGAACTTGCTTGGAGTTTTGGGATTCGTAGCAGTGGTATGTAAGTGGGGGCGACAACACATGTGAATGTTCAAGTTCTTACCTTTCAGGATGAAAATCCAAGGTCTGGCCTTAATTGGTTGTGCCTGGCAATGGCCTTGGTGAAGGCATTGTTTTGAGAGCGGGGACTATCTTCAGGGTGAAAACCAAGATCTACGATCGGGTGACGACGGTGCTGGTGCACTGTTTCCTTCTTTGAGGCGTCGCTTTTGGAGAACTTGGACTTCAGGTGTTGTTTTGGTGGTGGTTGTACTACTGTTGCAAGGACTGGAACTCTGTAGCGGGGCTTTTCTTTTTAGCTTCTTCTTCTTTTTGTTTTGGCTGTGTGCATCCGTAATGCCATTAGGGTATTGCGTTGTTGCAGAGGCTGGGTGTAATTGGTATCTTTACGATATTAATATATTCCCTTTATCAAAAAAAAAGTAAACTCCTTCTTATCCAAGATCTAGAGTGATCGGGTTTTTACTTTTCTGAAGCCCCCAAGGGAAGGTTCTTACGAATGTGGTTACTGGCTACGTGCCCCCGGAAAACTGAAGAGGAAACCAACCAGTGCTATGCAGAGCCATGTGTGTTTCCAGTAGTCTGTAAGTGGGCCCACAAAGACAATGGGCATGTGCGGATTGCTTATCTGCCTGTACTCGCTGTTTGGGGAGGGGCAAAAAATTAACTGACGAAAAGTTAAAGTTGCCATGTATTTCTTACTCTTTGGGACATGAAGTTTCTGCTCCCGAGCTCAAATGAGCTCGGTGAACAGTAAAATCGAAAAAAATTCGAAAAATGTTCAAAAAATTCTGAAATTTTTTCGTGAACAACATTGACAAAATATCTAAGTGCGTGCAAACATTTGGCCTGAAATATCTATGCGCATTTTCAGAGTATCGATTTTGTTTTTTTTTTCAGGCCTTATAGGAATGTTATTTCAGGCCAAATGTTTGCACGCACTTAGATATTTTGTCAATGTTGTTCACGAAAAAAATTCAGAATTTTTTGAACATTTTTTGAATTTTTTTTGAATTTTACTGTTCACCGAGCTCATTTGAGCTCGGGAGCAGAATGGTACTTTCCTACTCTTTGTATCTTCTCTCACACCACGGCAATAAGAGCATCTCTGACCTGTAAACCGTCTGCATACGTTCGGACCGTGCTGTTCGAACCGTGAAAGCCATCCAATGCAAGCCTGCATCGATCCGCCCCGCAAACTGGAAATAAATGTGGGGGCCTTTGCGGAAGTCCGGACCGCTTTCAAGCCCGCTTCTGACCGACCTGACCCACCCAACCCCCCCCCCCCCCTCCTCCCTTCCGCGCGCGTTCCCGCCCGGCGCCAGCTGCCCGCGTTCATGCCGCTGTAGAGAGCGCCGCTACACATTGAAGACGGCTCAGGGCAGACGCGACCTCTCACTGCATCCTCCATTGAAGCGGCGCGTCGGCCAAGGGCGCCGCCCGTGACGCGTCTTCGGCTGGACACGCAACCTCACCACGTTCAAACGCATCCATCAAAACCCGCGTGAAAGCCGAGAAACCTACTCCGGCCACACGTCCGTTCACGAGCGGGCCGACATGAAACACAACATCGGGCAAGCTCCTCCCGCCCGCCCGCTATTTAAAGGAGGCCAGAAGCCGGGCAAGAACCGCACCAATCCAACGCTCCTCGTCTCCTCCTTCCACCATTTTCTCCACCCTTTCGATGACAACCATCACCCGCTTTATATTATAAAGGAACCATCACCGAAATCCGAGAGACCGAACAAACACGCACCAACACCACACACAACGCACACCCAAGGCAAGATACAAAGGTGCCCGACACCGACACACCACCCCACCGACAACCAAATAAACTACAGATCAGCGAGGAGAATCGCTTGAAGCCGACAGAGACCTCCACCATGAGCATCCACAATAGAGAGGTGAACCGGACAACAACGAAGTTAGGTCTCCAAAGCGGTGCCTCCCAGAAGGGTACGACCATGGATAGCCGTCACCGCCCGATCGCGAAGATCAGGTTTTCACCCGGAGCAAGACAACAGGAGTGGGAACACCGCGACGGAGCCTTCAAGAAGGATACGGCGACATCGGCCGCCGCCACCATCGGCCAGTCAAAGGACTGGGCAAGTGGTGTACCCTGACGTTCACACCCCTCTGTCGCACCCTAGTTCTGTCAACCACCTGCAACCACGCCACTCGCGTGTCCATGGTTGCCCGCTCGCACCTAAGACGCACGCTCCGCACCAAACACCGCGCCTCCCGCCGCCAGAGCCGTTGCCCTGCAACCAAACAAAGGCCCCGGCTTTGGATCAACCGGTGGCCCTCGAGCGATAGATCCACCCGCAGACGCTCCGGTGGTCGACGTGCGCCACCCCGCCTGTGGTTGAGGAAAGGGGAAGAAAGAGGAGTGGACGAATCCGGACCGGCACACACTCGTGCCGGTGATAGGTGACGCGATTGCATCGAGGCCACCCATCCCTCCGACCGAGCTCCCCACCGAACACGAGGAAAGGGGGAGAAGGAGGAGCGGATGCATCCGGACTGACAAACAGTGACAGCAACAGGTGGCGTGACCACATCGAGGCCACTCATCCCTCCCCCCATCGAGCACCCCCGTGTCGCCCCCACCATGGTAGTTGGCGCTCATCTCCGCGAGGCCACCCGCAATCGCATGGCCGCCGACGAGGGAAACCAAATTGACCCGGAGCAGCATCCAAGGTAGCTCACCAGGGAGGCCCTCCCGTGCCGAGCGCCGCCATCCAGCCGCAAGGGTGCGACTGGATGAGGGGCGCCCACTTCCACCGTTGTCGCGCCGCCCCCTCACCATCGCGCCATGACGAGAGGGCTGCCCGCAGCCGGCAGCGAGTGAGGCGAATCCGGACGAGCCACCACAGTTGTCGCGCCGTCACCACCCGCTGGCTTGCACCACCAGCACTGCTGCGCCGCCACCCCCCACCAGCAGATCGCTAAGGCAGAGGGCGGCCGCCAACAGCCAAGGTCACCGACGACCTGCACCGCGTGCCGACTGGATCTGACGGCCACCGCCAAAGTCGCCCACGCCATTCGCGACCTGCACGCGCGCACCACCACCGCATCCCCTGTCAAGCCGCCATCCCGACCGCCGCTGCACCTCAACGCCGATGAGCCGCCGCACCGCCGTGCCCGCCGCAAAGGGCCGCGTCCCCGACCGGCCGCCGCAGCCCGCGCCAAGGCCACGCGCGAGGAGATGAAAGAGCCCCGCCGCCGGCCTCCCTCTTGGTCGTGCGCGGGGCGACGCGAGAGGGAGGGAGGGGAAATTTAGTTCACGGAGGATGTATTAGCATCCCCGTACTTGGTTCTTTTTTTTTTTTTTTTTTGCAAACCCGTACTTGGTTCTGGTCAGCCGTGATCGTTGTTCAGTGCACTGGGATATTGGTCAAGCTGAAGATAAGTACGAGTTTCCAGTGATATTCTAGAGTTGGCAGATGTTGACTCGTCAACGAGCATTAGCCGTCGAACGGTCAACAACCAGTGAGGGACTGAATTATTGTGCTACGTACCGTTCTTCCTTCGTCAGAATTCAGAACTGAACTGTTTGACGCCAACACTTGTCTCTCTCCCGCACCAAAGGAGACACCACCATGCCTCGCGCTCGCGCCGCGGCCGTCGTGGCACTCGCGCTCCTGCCGACGCTGGCCGCCGCCGCCATCGATTTCCGCCGCGAGGCCCCGCCGCCCGGCCACACGTGCGGCGCGCAGGGCACGTACGCTCCCGGCAGCGCCTACGAGACCAACCTGCGGCGTCTCAGCGCCATCCTTCCCACCCAGGCAAACGCGTCCTCCTGCAAGTGCTCTCCCGGCAACAACGCCGGCGAGCGTCCCGACAGGGTCATCGCGTCGGCCTACTGCTACTGGCTCCCCGACGGGAGCCCGACGTCGGACTGCGGGGCCTGCATCACGTCACGCAGGCTTTCCGGGAGGCGGAGCGGTTGTGCCCGTACCACCGGCAGGTCATGGTCGTGGTCGACGGCGGCGCGTGCAGCGTCTGCTTTCATGACGAACAGCGCATGGAGGAGGGCATGGGCGTCGGCCTCACCGGGCGTAAGCGATCTATCTCTACAAGTCCCATTTCAGTGATTTGATCCTTATATATCCGAATTTTTGTTCGAAAGGACCACCTGCCGAGTCGAATTGAGAAAAAAGACCACATCTAAAAAAAATTGACAGAAGAGACTAGCTGGGCCGTGGCGGGGCGGCAGGCCGCGCATTACCGGATTCGTCACGGACGGAGCAATCCCGATGGGCCATGCCGCCACACCCTCAGGCGGTAGCCCTCTGTTCGTGATATGACGTGCCGACCCGTGGACTGAACGAGGACAGGAGAATCGCTGGAGCACCGGCCGTTCATGCAAACGACGCCCCTGCATGTGATTTATTTATTTATGCATGCATGCATATGGCCAGCTTTCCTTGCCTGGTTTACGTCCTTTCTTTTTTAAGTCGTCCTGCCATGCTGCCGTCTGAGGGCATGGCGGCAGGACCCATCGGGCCTATTCCGTTCCATCGCGGCTTTGGTGCGACAGACGAATTCCGTAATGCGTAGCCTGCTGGCTGGCACGCAGGTGCTGCCGCCTCCACGCGTGGCGGCAGGTGACACGTGTCAGCTGGCGCGCCTGTCGCCACGGCCCAGCTAGTCTCTTTTGTCAATTTTTTTTGGAGGTGGTCTTTTTCGTCAATTCGACTAGGCAAGTGGTCTTTTTGAACAAAAAAATCTATATATCCGGTGTTCTAAATTTATCCCATGCAGCCTTGTTATGGGCATTGAAACTTATAAATGTTATATGAATGTTTCAGAATTTGCACTGGAGCCAAATGCATCATATCTTGAGTTTCTTTGTCTAAAGATGAGGTCTCTGTTAGAGGAGCAACTTTGGGAATCAGATAACAACAGTGAACATCCGAGCCAAGTTTGGAAGTCACCACAACATGTCGCTATGTGAAGGATTATGTCTATGACAGGCCATGAATCTTCAGAAGAACAGCCATGAAACCTTCTTTGCGACAAGGATATATGCTAACTGAGTCTTTGGACTTCCATTGATCAAGATGAAAAAGAGAGCCTGCCTCTGTTTTTTCTTCTTGTTTCAGTTATGTAATGTGTGGATAGTGTTACAAACCTTTTCTCTTTTCATTTGCAGAACAAATGATGCGAATGGCTTTGGTCCACCTAATAAAATGGAAAATGAGACCCGCTTCCCTTATATAAAACTTAAAAATTCTTTTAGGAAATCACTTGAATGATCTACAGACAATGTTACTTATGAACCCATGGCATAAGAGACTTTGGCCGCAACGACCATTAATATCCAAGCCTTATTCTGTAAAATATGAAACAACTTCTTTTCGCCGAATCGGGAAGCTGAATCCAACCGCCGATGCCCATGCCCAACTACAGATGTGTATAGGAAAACTTCAGTTTTATCTCATAAGTCTAGTGTTTTGCTCCACCTATCACAATTCTCCACTAAAAAAGCCTCTTTTTATTCAACATGTTAGCTTAGCATCTCCCTCTAGCTTAGTCTCCATTGGCAGGGCCGTTGGTCAAGTCAAAGATGTGGACATCAAGATGTGAAGGGCAATCTATGACCGGCCATGAAATCCTCAACAGCTAAACTTTTTTGCTGAGGAGTTTGGCTAAGTGTTGGCGAAGACGACATATGTCTCTGCTTCATGTTGAAGTCTCTGCTTCATGTTTCAGTCATGTAATATATTTGTTAGTGTTATCATTGTTTCGCTGAATTTGCAAAAAGATGTAGACGCCTTCTTACGCCCACTTAATAAAATGAGACCACAGTATTTACACCCCAAGGGCATGCTTGGTTCCTCCAGCGAACCTGGCCTCGCCTTGCCAAACGAGGAATTGCAGCAAGAAACGCGTTCGGATTGCTTGTGCTGACAAGGTTTGCTACTACCTTTTTTCCTTGCTATCACAGGAGAGCCAAGGCAACTCATCGGAGACAACGGGAGCTTCTCCAACACCCCGCTTTGGATGATCAGATTGATGAACAACCAGCAAATTTGACATATTACACTTCAGTTTATTTCAACCAAGTTCATAAAGATCCTCTGCTTAATATTGATGCGTGTGTTGGCATGTAAAAGCAATAACATTCATATATTTCGAAAAAACTCCACAAAATGGCTGCGCAAGAAGTGCTCAAAACAGCATGCCCAGTGTTACTAACCAAAAAACAAGCTATAGATTCAAAATTAAGACTAACTGGTTTCAGAGAACTCATTCATTTTACTCAAAATAGCTTTAGCTACCAAACAATCAAATCTTGAATAACATCAAATTACTAGCAAGTACTTTTACAACCAACCGTCTAACTAAACAAAGGAAGGGAAATATTACACTCATGTTCGATATAGGAGGCGACACACCATTACTTAACAGCCGCACAATACACTCCCTCATTCAGACCCATTTGCCTGGAAGCGCGACATGCAGATATACATCTTCTTGGTAACCTTGTCTTGCATGTAGTCCGCATACTGATAGAATGCACACCTCCATGTCTCGCTGTGAAACAAGAAGATGCCCCAGTACAGCCAGAACCCAAAGATGAACCCAGCAGCCACAAAGCAATACAACCACAGTGCCTCTCTATCTTCATCCTGACTCACTTCGTTCCAGGTAGGTGTCGACGAGTCTACACACTCTTCCAACGGGAATCCACAAAGCCTAGGATTATTGTTGTATATTGACGGGTTATCGAGTGTCCGCAGCTGATCGCCCGTGGGTATCCTCCCTGATAAACCGTTGGTTGAGAGGTTCAGAGTGTTTATGCTCTTCAGACCTGCAAAGCTTGGAGGAATTTCCCCCCAGAGTTGGTTCCGAGAAAGGTCCAAGGATTCCAGCAGTACCAGGTTGCCAATGTCTTCAGGAATACAGCCTGACAGATGATTTCCTGATAAGTTCAGGTATCTGACTCCAAGAAGGGTTGTGAGCCCACCTGGAATCTCTTGTGAAAGAAAGTTGCCAGATAAGTCGATACCCAACATGCCTCTCATAGCTATAGTGTAAACATAATCCACATTCTTCTAGACTATATGAATTTGCACTTGATAAATATCATTGTTAGAGTATATCGGGTCGATGTTTCTCTGCTCTTGTGCCATGCCAGTAAAATTCGTAAAGTCGTCTGGAACAGGTCCGATGAGCTTATTTTTTGACAAGTCCAATACTTGGAGCTGGCGAAATTGTAAGATCTCATGGGGTATGATGCCGTCAAACATGTTTGATGACAGTCGAAGAAAGTCAAGTTCAGGAAAACTCATGCTTACCCAAGAAGGTATTGTACCAGAAAAATTATTGTCCCCAAGATCTAGAGTAACAAGGCTTTTGCAATTCTTAAGACCCAGAGGAAAGGTTCCCTGGAAATGGTTATCGGCTAAGCGTAGATGGTTAAGACCAGCTCCACATGTTGCCGAGAATGGAACTACACCACTGAAAGAGTTGTTGGACAGATCCAAGAACCGCAAGTTTGGCAAGTCCCAGAAACACTTGGAAAAATCTCCGTGTAAGGCATTGTTTGATAGGTCTAGGAAGTTCAAATTAGTTAAGTTACAAAGGAAATCCTCACCCCGATCTGTCAGAAGCGTGCCGTACAGCTGGTTTTGACTGAAAGCCATGGCGGTAAGCCATTTTGGATGGTCCCTAAACCAGTCACTTAGCTCTGCAACAATGTTGTTTACCGTGAAGTCAAGATATTCCAGATTTGTGCAGTTTTGAAAGATCTGGTGGTGAATGCCGGTAAATCCATTGTATCTAGCATTGACAAAACTCAGAGGCCGTCCTAAGCAAATTGATGAAGGGAACATCCCAGAGAAGTTGTTATTGTCAATGTTAACACCATGCAGGAGGCTGCTATTCCCAAGCTCAGGGAAGATTTGGCCCTGGAGCTGATTTTCTGACAGAAACATATAGAGGAGATTTGTCAAATGAGGTAAGGTACCTGGTAGCTGCCCTTGCAAAAAGTTATTTGACAAGTACAACTCCTGCAGTTCCGTCATGTTTCCAATCTCAAGTGGAATGCTCCCTGTCAGATTACTGCTTCTCAGGCTCAGAGCTTGGAGTTTCACCAGCATCCCAATTGTTAGTGGGATTGATCCAGACAAGTTAACAAACTCAAGATAAAGTTCCTCCAACCTCGTCAAGTTACCAATCTCCACAGGCAGTGTGCCATCAAGCCCCAATATTGCTAGTTGCAGTTAAGCAAGGTGCTTCAGCTGCCCGATGCTGCGTGGAATGGCGCCCCACATATTTGGGTTATCCAAGATCTTCAACTCGACCAAGCTCGTCAGGTTGCCAATTCCTGCTGGAATTGTACCGTACAGACCATTCCGAAACAGGGTGAGTTTCTTCAGGAGTGGAAAGGCCGAGAAGTCGAACTCATCAAGTGTGCCGTTCAGACTTGTGTAGATAAGGTGGAGCTCTGTGATGTGCCCGGCCGAGTCCCAGGTGATGTGCGTCCACCTGCAAAGGCTGGTGGAGTTGGCCATCGACCATGGCCCAAGGGACTCATCGGCACCATCCAAGCTAGCCTTCCAATTCACAAGTGCTTCAGCTTGATGCCGGATGTGGGCTACCACCGGCGTGATGACACATAGACATAGTAGGAGACATTGCAAGAGAGCAGGAGGCCTACAGGATGGAGATGCTTCATGGTGGTTTGGCTTCGGATAGGTGGTGGTTCACTGCTACATGGACTCGGGCAGTATTAATCCTCCGGATGAGCCAGCCGGCCGGCTGGCCGCCCCTCCACTACAGTGGTGGTTTACAAATGGCACACTTTCGTAATGTTATGTTAGTTCAGATTAAGGAGAAGCTACATGCTAGTTTATCATGGAGGGTTGCTCATAAAATTTTTTTAGAAAAGGAGGATTACCTCCGGCCTCTGCATCAGCATGATGCATACGGCTTCTTTATTAATGATAGAAAAACAAATAGTCTGCGGTCTCGAACATGCTCTGAAGGAGCAAAAAACACAATTCGTAAAACACAAATAATGCCACAACCGGCGAAAATAGGCCTAGATGCCTAACCATCTATCCTATTACTGGACCGCCATCCAAACCGGTTGAATATATCCCGCGCTACCATCTCCCACCGGACAGACCCAGTAACCAAAGGCTCCCTGGTTTCCGCAGGAGTGAGTAACGACCACGTACGGATTAACGCCGATGCCCTGTGTAGTACCTGCAAAAAATTTATATGTATTTGTCTGTTAAAAACCATGTCATTCCTGCAGTTCCATATAGCCCAGAGAAATGCACACACTCCTATGCGAATATGTCTAGCGGTATTTATATCAACTCCATTTAGCCACGTACCAAATAACGTGTCAATGCTATCTGGAGGGATGATATTAAAAGTTATACGAACAGTTTGCCATAATAGTTTTGCTAGCGGACAATGAAGAAAAAGGTGTTTGATGGTTTTCTCATGATCACAAAAGCTACATCGTGTACTTCCCGGCCAATTGCGCTTTGCTAAATTGTCCTTAGTGAGAATCACCTTCTTGTGAACAAACCACATGAAGACTTTGATTCTCAATGGAACCTTGACCTTCCAAATATGAATCGACTTGGAGATGGCAGTTGTGTCAATAAGGTTAAGGTACATCGATTTTACTGAAAATATGCCGGAAGTTGTTAGCTTCCAGCGAAACTTATCGGGTTCGTCCGATAGCTGAACATCCATGAGTCTTCTGACTAAGTGCATCCACTCCTCCCATCGATGTCCTATCAAAGCTCGTCTAAACTGAATATTTAGAGGACTTGACTGTAATATTGTGGCAACATACGCATCTTTACGTTGCACAATATTATACAGAGCTGGATACTGTAAGGCTAAGGGCGTCTCCCCCAACCACGTATCTTCCCAGAAACTCGTTGACCCTCCGTTTCAAATAATGAAATTAGTTCTATGGAAAAATTGTGCCTTCACCTTCATCAAACCTTTCCAGAATGGAGAATCAGTGGGTCGAACAGTAACCTGGGCTAAGGTTTTAGAATGCAAGTACTTATTACGTAAAATTTGTACCCACATCCCTTCTGTCTCTACAGATAGTCTGTATAGCCACTTACTAAGCAAACATCTGTTCTTAACCTCTAAATTCTCAATCCCCAGACCTCACTAGTCCTTGGGTCTGCATATAATGTCCCATCTGGTAAGTCTATATTTCTTCTTAACTTCATCACTCTGCCAAAAGAAGCGAGATCGATAGAAATCCAAACTTTTGCGTACCCCTATCGGTACCTCAAAGAAGGACAGGAGGAACATAGGCATACTCGTAAGAACCGAGTTAATCAAGATTAGCCTTCTTCCATAAGACAGAAGCTTACCCTTCCAGCAGCTCGGTTTCTTCTCAAATCGATCCTCTATACACTTCCACTCTTTATTTGATAGCTTACGATGGTGAATAGGTATACCCAAGTAGCTGAACGGTAGGCTTCCCAATTCACATCCGAACAATTGTTTATAATCTTCTTGTTCTTCTTTGGCTCTCCCAAAGCAAAACAATTCACTCTTGTGAAAGTTGATTTTTAAACCCGACAACTGTTCGAATAAGCAGAGGATAAGTTTCATGTTTCTTGCTTTCGCTATGTCATGTTCCATAAAGAGAATAGTATCATCAGCATATTGTAGAATGGACACCCCACCGTCAACTAGATGAGGTACTAATCCGCCTACCAGGCCTTCCTGTTTAGCCCTTCCTATTAGTATTGCTAACATGTCTGCAACTACATTAAATAGGATTGGGGACATTGGGTCTCCCTGCCGAAGACCTTTGTGAGTTTGGAAAAAATGACCAATATCATCATTAACTTTAATTCCAACACTCCCTTTTTGTACAAATGATTCGACTTGCTTCCTCCAGAGCTTGTCAAAACCCTTCATACGTAATGCTTGTTGTAGGAATGGCCATTTAACTTTATCATATGCTTTCTCGAAATCCACCTTGAAGATAACCCCATCTAGTTTCTTCGAATGAATTTCATGAAGGGTTTCATGTAGGACAACCACACCCTCCAGAATATTTCTACCTGGCATGAACGTCGATTGACTAGGTTGCACCACAGCATGCACAATCTGCGTCAATTTATTGGTCCCAACCTTAGTAAATATTTTGAAGCTCACATTAAGAAGGCATATAGGTCTGAACTGTTCAATACGCACCGCCCCCTCCTTCTTTGGCAACAACGTAATAGTCCCAAAGTTTAGGTGGAATAGCTGCAAGTTCCCATCAAACAAGTCATGAAACATCGGAAGTAGGTCACCCTTAATAATGTGCCAACATCTCTTATAAAATTCTGCTGGAAACCCATCCGGCCCTGGTGCCTTGTTATTCCTCATCTGTGATATTGCATCAAACACCTCTTTCTCCGTAAACGGTGCAGTTAATATCTCATTCTCGTCTGTCCCGAGCTGAGGGATATCACCAACCAACTGCTCATCCATGGACATTGTGTTGTCCTCTGGGGCACCTAAAAGTTTCTTGTAGTATTCCGAGATGTACAACTTTAGGTTTTCATGCCCAACGATTGTACCCTCATCCTGTTCGAGTTGATACATTTTCTTCTTTCTATGTTTTCCATTAGCAATCAGATGGAAAAACTGAGTGTTATCATCCCCTTCAACTACTTGACGCACTTTCGCTCTAAGTGCCCATCTCAACTCCTCTTCTCTGAGGAGCTGTTTAAGATTATGTTCTGCCTCCGCTTTTGATGCCCTCTCATTATCATCCAACAGCACGGATTCAGCTTTTATATCTAGCTCATTTATAAGATCGAGAAGCCTTTGTTTCTCCATCTTATAAACGCCGCTTTCATGCTTTGCCCAACCCCGTAGGAACTGCCTTAGATGTCTAATTTTATTTTGCCATTTATCAACATTCGATCTCCCCCCCGTGACCCTCGCCCATTCTCTAGCTATAAGGTCCATGAATCCTTCTCTTTCAAACCAGGCCAACTAAAAAGAGAAAGCATTCTTGTTACCCACGTGGGTTGCCTCCCCGGAGTCAACAAACAATGGGGTATGATCGGATATGACCCTGGACAACGCTCGCACCGTCACCCGTGGGAATTTCTGCTCCCATTCCACACTAGTAAGAACCCGATCCAACTTCTCAAATGTTGGATTAGGTAAAGTGTTTGCCCAGGTAAACTTTCTTCCTGATAACTCTATCTCTCGTAAATCGAGACTTTCGATGATTGTATTGAACATGAATGACCATCTACCATCAAAGTTATCATTATTCTTTTCATCTCTTCACCTAATTATGTTAAAGTCACCACCCACTAAGATCGGTAACCTCTCGTCCCCGCAAATTCGGACGAGGTCAGCCAAAAAGTCCATCTTGAGCTCCGGCTGAGCCGCACCGTACACCGCCACTAGCACCCATT
Source organism: Elymus sibiricus (assembly GCA_039707655.1). Taxonomy (NCBI): domain Eukaryota; kingdom Viridiplantae; phylum Streptophyta; class Magnoliopsida; order Poales; family Poaceae; genus Elymus; species Elymus sibiricus. The sequence goes on along the minus strand of CM077667.1, from coordinate 440,796,313 downwards.
GGAACCCATCCTCCTTGGAGCGCACTCTAAATTTGACGGCAAAATCTCCCAAAACCACGCTTCGGACTTCGAGCGTCTCGCACCTAACCCCAAGTAAGATCCCTCCAGACCTTCCTCTTGGAGGTAAACAATGCCAGTCAAAGTCAATACCACCGGAGAGCGTGCCTAGAAACTGAGACGTAAAATTATCTCTACCAGTTTCCATTAAAGCAATAAAATCAAGCCTCTGCTCAAGAGTTGTTTCCGCCAGAAATCTTCTTTTAGCCAAGTCAGCAAGACCTCTGATATTCCAAAAGATTCCTTTCATCTTTCATCATGAAATTTCTTTGCAGTCTTGAATCGAGCACTCCGGCGGACTGCCAAAATAGGATACACCTTCCTCTTCCAGGATCGTTTTGGCTTATCCTATTCAGCAACTCGGTCCGCATAACCGGTCACTGTCTGTGAGCACTCATTCGGTTGCGTAGGGGCCACATACCCCTCCGTACCGATGTCATTATCCTCCTCGGTTACCAGAGATGATGGCACAAGATCTTCACATAGACGTTCTATAACCCCCATCCCTAGTTCATTAATCTCAACATCGTTCATAGGTTTTACCGCCGCAATATTACGCAACATATCCATAGCCCTCTCGGCTTCTAAGTCTAACAGGTCATTTAAAGATTTTGATATTTCCTTTCTGTTGCTACCCAGAGACACCCCTAGTTTATTTGCATTTGAAATAATTTCATCATCAGAAAAATGCAAGATAGAACAGCTAATTTTTACGGCCATACCTGTCGTCACCTCGATGTCACGAAGCTTAGCCGCCCGCATGGCACGGCCCATCAGCAAGTCATCAGCATCCGGCTGAGCCTGTATCTGGTGACTCGTCCGCCTATCCCCGGCCGCCGGGTCCGAGATACCTCCGAACGCGACGACCTCCTCGGTTGAGGGCTCGGTCAGAGAGGGGCCACCTGCCCCCTGTCCAACCGGGCCTGTTGGCCCGCTGTCGGTCACTGGGCGACCTCCTGTCGCCGGCGCGGCAAAGCCAGAGATCCCACCTGCGGCACTCCCTGCCGTGACACTCGCTGAGTGGTGGTGAGTGGCTTTACCGCCAGGAGACCGTGCCGTCACTGGGGCAGTTGGGGTATGGCCGCCAGCCAGTATCCCAACCGCACCCGACGACCCCTGGACGCCGAGTGGTGAAGCAGAAATCTTGCTCAACCCATCCTCCTCGGTTGGAGCAACGACAGACGAGCCTATAGTATTCCCGGCCGCCCTGGGCGAGGCCTCCGCCCTCAAGGGAGGCGCACTGGATACATGTGGTGTAGTAGGAGGTGAAAGGGGAGGTAGCTCCTGCTCCTCTGGATCATCAAGCTCCACCCTGACACCCCAAAGTCTGCCCGGAGCCAAGGAAGATCCAAAAGATCCAAACCGCAGCTGATTAGATGAGGAAGATACATTAGACTGCTCCCTATTATTGCCAGTCTCAGCCGATTTGGCCAGTGGAACCGCCCCCCTGTCAGTCACATCTCTCTGAGTGGGATCTTTCTGAAGATTCCCATCTCTGTCGTGCCCCTCATCAGTATCCTTGTCGACCTGCTTGGCCAACTCCTGAAAATCGGCATTCTCCTCAATCTCAATATCCAACATAAAACTCTTGCCATCATATGTCCATCTGACCGTGTCCGAAATATGCTCAATACTGATGACGCTAATAAACAGTCGAGCCACTCCATGCGATCGTGTAAAAGGCATGTCTACCTTCTCAGTCTTAGCAATGAGAGATCCTGGACTCCAAGTGACCCTCACATCATCAAGTGCCACCTGTCGAGCTCCCAAGAACCTGACCCAAAGCTGAGGTAGGGGAGTTCCCTCCGGTTCCTTCTGAGTCCAAGCCTCGAACTCAAGAACGCACGAGCTGTTTGGAACCTTGCTCATCCCAAACGTAAGAAGCCTCGCAAGATCTTCCTTAGTAGGAAAATCCACTCTGAAAACCTGCTCATCAAGCCTCACAGGGTCCCACTTGAAGCTGGCTGAAACTAGCTCACACAGCCGCTGCACCACCTGTTCTCTAGTCATCATTCCACGAGTTACTCGCACGACCCCAGTCCGGGAACTCTCCGGAATCGGTGTAGTCGACGAAGACCATGGAGACTCAAAAAACATCAGTTCCGGGCAACAAGCCCCATAAATCGTCACCACCGGTTTCGGTCCCAAGAGAAACGGGCACTCTCCCGTATCATGCTTCAGTTTCCGGCAGAGATCACACAACTCAACTGTACACTCAGCAGCAAAGTGCCCCGGTCCGCCACACCGGTAACAGCTCATCTTCTCTTTCTTGCGTGCCCACTTTGTTAATCTTTCTCCCTCAGATTTGTCAGAAACTTTGTCGGACCCAGCATCCCGAGCCGCAGTACCCTTCGTCTTGGTCAAGTTAACATCGGCGAGAGCACTAACGGCTTCCAAGGCCGCCCCAGACAACCCCGGTGCAGCTGCAGCCGCCCCAGCAGCCATTGAGGGCCCTGTCGGCGCCGTTACAGGCTCCGCCCCTTCCACAATTTTGGGAGGCGGTTCAGTCAGCGGAGGAGGAGGGAACCGTCGAGGAGGAGGCCGCCTGCCTCCGCCCCGGCCCCCGCGGTATCCACGAAAAGCGCCTCGCTGACGATGCGAAGGACCCGACGCTTCCTCAACGAACGTGCCGTGAGGTCCATCAAACCCCCAGCCACCTATGTCTCCCCGGCCACCTCCGGTAGAGGAAGAACCTCGGTGAATCCCTTCACCGTACGCATCGTAGCCGTCATCCCCCCAATTTCCGCGAGCAGAACTCCGATTGTCAGCATACGAAGCAAAGCCCCGGCCTCTAGCGAAGCCCCCGCGCCCACGGCCGGCCCCTTGGCCGCCATCCTCAGCGCCAGCAGTTCGCAACACTTGGGCCGACGGCTGCCGTTGTTGTTGCTCCGCCCTAGACTGCGAGGGACCATGTCGCTGCTGCGGCGGATTCCCGCGCCCATGTAGGAGATATGCCCTAGAGGCAATAATAAATGTTATTGATTATCTCCCTATTCATAATTAGGTTTATGTTACATGCTATAACTGCTATGGTTCTCGAGTCTGCAATAACCACGAGGCTCGGAGGAAGACTCATATGCACGTGTGGAATAATAAACGGTAAAATGTATTCCTAGTCTGGCCTCTAAGACTGGCTCAAGTATTGCATCATGATCCTGTTTTCCTGATCATGGGCATGGCTATGCCGGCAATTTTGAGGGCACAATGTTAGAAGAACATTTGTGTTGAATCGACCCGAATTGATGTTATGCTATGAGATACATTCGTCACTAGTTAAATGGTTTATAACACAGAGATGGTTATCGTTTGCATGATTCCTTAGACCATGAGAGTATCGAGTTTCTTCATGCTTGCTTCATGAACTTTGGGGTTTGTTAAATGTCATCCGTAAATGGGTGGCTATTACGGCGGCTTACGGGTTCATGGAAAAGTATGTCAAGTAACTTGATAGCTCAAGATTGGGATTTGCTCCTCCGACGATGGAGAGATATCTCTGGGCCCTCTCGGTGTTACGGTATCCATCATCGTCTGGCCAGACACTTTGTGATTTGATCACGGGGATGCCGGAACACAGGAACGAGAAAAGAGAACAATACCGGTAACGAGGTAACTGGCATAGTGGACAAGTTGTTGATCCACGGGGATGCCAACATGTCTCACCTCGGGTATTTGTAACATATCGCGAAGCAACAGGAATAGCACACGGCAACTGGAGGTTCACTCGAATATTCATTCGTGTGGGTATAGGGGTCAATATGGGTGTCCACGGCTCCGATGTTGATCATTGATCGGAAGGGGTTCCGGATCATGTTTATACTTCACCGAACCTATAGGGTCACACGCTTAAGGGTCATCTATCTGCTGAATACTAGACAGGGAGTCTGAGAGAAAATCACCGGAAAAGTTTCGGACACCGGAAAAGTTTTGGACAGCGGAAAAGTTCCGCAGAGAGAACACCGGAACAGTTTCGGTAAAACTGAAAAGTTGTTTCAGGGGATACCATTAAGTCAAATTGGTTTCGGCACATGCCTGATAATTCTTGGAGGGTGCCAGAATCATTCTGGAAACTTCTGGGAATTTTCCGGAAGGAAAACCGGAAATATTCCGGAGCTGCCGGAACCACTTCAGATGCTTTTCGCAGATGAAATCACTAATTCGGAATTGTTTCGGAACGCATTGAAAATTATTTTAGTGGGTACTGGAAATGTTCTAAGCCCACATAAATATTTTCAGTTCGAACGGACGCTGAAAAATGTCGTCGTGAATAGTGAAAGTGCTTTTTGGGATATTTATGGAAAACCACCTTTTGGGATATTTTCCAAAAGGCTTCTAGAAGGTGTGGGGACCAAGGAACCCCCTTGGGGGGGGCCTAGGGGTTGGCCGGCCAAAGGAGGGGTTCCCTCATGGAGCTCCACATGGCACTTCCTTTCCCTCTTATGCCCTTTATGTGGGACATAAAGTGGGGGTACTTTTGGTATTTTTGAATGCCCATCCTACCCCTTGGTTTTCCTATAAATAGGAGGTGAGGGGGCTGCCCAAACCTTCATACCTTCTCACATACAAGTGCCATGCATGATCTGGCTTTCTCTCTCCCTCCCAGCGAAATAGTTTCGTAGAGCCGAAAGGCTGTCTGGGTTCCGGTGGGAACTAGTTCTGGACGGCGAAGCCCTGCCGGATAGATGACACCGTATGTGTGCAACTCTGTAGAGAGATCGTAGTTTCGGTCTTAGTTCGAGAGTGCCTCCCGAAGGGCTGTCCGAGTGACTGTCCGAGTTTTGAAGGTCCTCCCGAAGGGCTGTCCGAGTGACTGTCCGAGTTTCGATGGTCCTCCCGAAGGGCTGTCCGTGACACCGTCCGGGGGACTGTCCGACCGCCTCCCGGAGGGCTGTCCGTGAGGCGGATGAGGGTATACATCCTCGCGGTTGGGAGGTTGTAAATCCTAGCTGCGGGGATCTGCACCGCCGATCGTCATCGACTCTACTTCCGCTGCGCTACGAGTCGGTAACGAAAAAGATCAAACCTTGTATGCAGTCTCCATAGTGGTCCTGGGCTGGTGTGTAGGTCGGAAATTTTTTGTTTTCTGCTGCGTTACCCTACAGTGGCATCAAGAGCCGTGCTATGCGTAGATGCAGGTTGCGATCTAGAATACATAGAGATGTATGGGTGTTGCACAATATAATTAGGTAGTAGATGAGTTCTATTACTGAAAATTATTTGTGCGGGTAGCAGATGAAATCTGTTACCCGATGTTCTTGTTGCTTCCCTGGAATTTGCATATTTCTGATCTTGATAACAGCATGGTGGACTTTCAATGTTCTGGCAATCCGCGATCCTGATTGATCAACGAAGTGCTAACAGTTCATTGAATTCCACCGTAGTTAAAAAGAAAGATGAAATTTCGCAAACGAAAGGGCAATGCAGATATGATCTGCACGGGGGTCATGCGTATGACGAAGTTTAGTATGGGGCTCGAGATTTTATTATCTCGTGTTTCATACACCCCGCAATGTTAATCTAGCGACTTGGATTATCATGCTTGATGATGGACGTTGGTAGCTTCGGTTTGTTTCGAAACCTTAGAAGCCACGTAAAACAAGTTTTTGCATGAACCGATTAGAGGCGTCTAACTTGTTTTGCAGGATGGTTTGCATGTGCATATGATGTGGTATAGCAGTGCTCATATTAATTTGATTATGTATGAGATGACTATATGATGTAAATTGATTAACATGGCCTACGTGTCATGATTCGGCATGATGGCTGGAGCCATATGATTGTCACTTTAGTGACCTGCGTGTCAACCTTAAGTAATGCACTTATTTTATTAGCTATAGAGATAGCAATATTATCTGGTGCATCGACAAGGTGGTGGCAATCTTCGCGAAGGTGAACACCGACGCGAATGCCGGAGACGAAGAAATGAAAGACTTCTCCGTCAGAAAGGGCTATACCATATCATGCTATTATGAATTGCCTGAGATGTTTATCCCTTATGATGCACCCTTGTAATAGAGATTCTCACGATTCCTCCTTTTGTGAGTCTTGTCAATTAGGCAAACATGTGTGTCTTCCTTTTAGTTCCTCTCGCTCTTCTAGCACTTATTTCTTTGAATTAATACATTGTGATATATGGACGTCCCCAATTGCAAGTGTTTCCGGGTTTAAATACTACCTTGTCATCCTCGATGATTTTACACACTTTGTCTGGACTTTTCCCCTACATAACAAATCTGATGTTCATGCCCTTTTTCTTAACTTTCAATGTTATGTTTCTGTTCACTTCTTCCTCCCAATTCGCTTCATACAATGTGACAATGGTTGTGAATTTGATAACATTAAAAACCGTACTTTCTTTCTCCAACATGGCATTCTTCTTCGTTTCTCTTGTCCTTATACCTCTCCTCAAAATGGCAAAGCTGAACGATCTCTTCGCACTCTCAACGACATTGTCCGTACTCTCCTTATTCAATCCTCCATGCCACCAAAATTCTGGGCAGAAGCTCTCCACAACGCTACCTTTCTTCTCAATATTCGCCCTTCTAAAGCTAACCCCAATACCACTCCCTATTTCTCCCTTTTCTTGTGTCATCCAAATTACTCCGACATTCGTGTATTTGGTAGTCTCTGCTTTCCAAACATCTCTGCTACCTGCCCCGACAAACTTTCCTCCCGGTCGATCCCGTGTGTACTCTTAGGTTTTTCTGATGAACACAAAGGATATCGTTGCCTCGACCTTCACACTGGCCGGGTGCTTGTTTCTAGGCACGTTACCTTTGCCGAGCACATATTTCCCTTTGCTCAACGTAATAATCCTGCCACCCCAATTCCATCTCCGGCCCCCTCTCCTCCGAGTCGTTCACCCTTTCAATTTTATGCTCCTCCCACAGTCGTCTCACCCGTCGGCAATCCTTCAGCACCAGCATCCTCCTCTCCCACTACAGACGATGGAAATCCTGCCTCACCGTCGCCTCCTTCTTCACCAGTTGCAAATCCACCATCTCCCCCTCTCATGACCCCGTCCTCTGCGGAGCCGGACCCTTCTCCAACTGTTACTTCACTTCCAGCACGTGTTGTTCCCACCCTACCACCTACTAACGATCATACTATGCGCACTAGGTCTAAGTCCGGTTTTCGTCAACCCGTCAACCGCCTAAACCTTCACGCCACAGCGACTCTCTCTCCAGTTCCCAAATCTTACAAATCTGCTCTCTTAGATCCCAACTGGGTTGCCACTATGCAAGAAGAATATGCCGCTCTAATTGCGAATAATACATGGCAACTTGTTCCTCGTCCTTCTAACTCCAATATTATCTCTGGCAAATGGGTTTTTCGACAAAAATTTCACTCTGATGGTAGTCTTTCTCGCTACAAAGCTCGTTGGGTTTGTCGCGGTTACTCTCAGCAGCATGGGATTGATTACGACGAAACTTTTTCACCTGTTGTCAAACCTAGTACCATTCACACCGTTCTTAGCATTGCAGTTTCTTCCTCGTGGCCAATTAACCAATTAGATGTCAAAAATGCTTTTCTTCATGGTTCTCTTCAAGAAACTGTGTACTGTCAACAACCTCTTGGTTTTGAAAATGCTTCTTATCCCAACCACATATGTCTTCTCCAAAAATCCCTATACGGTCTCAAACAAGCTCCTAGAGCATGGTTTCACCGCTTCTCCACTTTCATTCAAACCATAGGCTTTCTACCTTCTCTTTCTGACACTTCCCTCTTCGTTTATCATAACAATTCTGAGGTTGCTTATTTACTTCTCTATGTTGATGATATAATTCTCAAAGCCTCTTCTCAAACCTTTTTAGACCGTATTATTTCTCAACTCCGATCTGAGTTCTCCATGACTGATCTGGGTCTTCTTCATCATTTTTTGGGTATCTCTGTTATTCGTGATTCGTCTGGTCTTTTTTCTTTCCCAACGGCAATATATTCTTGATCTTCTCAATCGCGCTGGTATGCTTGACTGTTAATCTTCTCGCACCCCTGTCGACACCAGTTCTAAACTTTCTGCTGCTGACGATCCCTTTCCTGATGCTACTCTTTACCGTAGTCTCACTGGTGCTCTCCAATATCTCACCATCACTCGCCCTGGAATTTCTTTTGCTGTCCAGCAAGCCTGTCTCTACATGAATGATCCACGTCTTCCTCACTACAATCACGTCAAACGTATTCTTCGGTATTTGAAAGGTTCTCTTGATCATAGCCTCCACATAAACAATTCTTCTCCCACTTCTCTCACTGCGTATTCCGATGCAGACTGGGCTGGTTGTCCTGACACTCGAAGATCTACATCCGGTTTCTGTGTTTTTCTTGGTAACAATTTGATTTCTTGGTCCTCGAAAAGACAGGTAACGGTCTCCCGCTCGTCCGCTGAAGCTGAGTACCGTGCAGTGGCACACACTGTTGCTGATACTATTTGGCTACGCCAGCTGCTCTCGGAGTTGCATCGTCCCATTCAACAGGCGACAATTGTTTATTGTGATAACATTTCAGCTGTCTACATGTCAGGTAATCCTGTTCAGCATCGACGGACTAAACACATTGAGATTGATATTCATTTTGTTCGTGAGAAGGTGGCTCTCGGACAAGTTCGAGTTCTTCATGTTCCTACTACGGCTCAGTTTGCTGACATTTTCACAAAGGGGCTGCCTACCACTCCATTTCAAGACATTCGGTTCAGTCTCAACATCGTCGAGCCTCCCGTTGATACTGCGGGGGATGTTAGATTATTACTTGGGTCTCAAGTTACAGAGTCCTAGTCAGCTTGTAATAGTCAGTCGGTTTGTAAACCCCTTATATAAACTCATGTACGCGGCCGAAATCATTAAGAAATAAAGTTCTATTTTATCTTACATTAGCTACCAAACAATCAAATTCAGCGCCACAAAACTTGAATAACATCCAATTACTAGCAAGTACTTTTACAACCAACCGTCCAACTAACAAAGGAAGGGAAATATTACGCACGTGCTCGATAAAGGAGGCAATACAACTTTACTTCAACAACAAGCGACACACTTTCTCATTCAGAGCCGCCGGCCTGGAAGCGCGAGATGCAGCTGTATACTTTCTTGGTCACCTTGGCTTGCATGTTGTCCACATACTGATAGAATGCATATCTCCGTGTCTCGCTGCGAAACATGAAGATGCCCCAGTAGAGCCAGAACCCAAGATTACCCAAGATGAACCCAGCAGCCACAAAGCAATACAACCACAATGTCTCTCTATCTTCATCCAGGCGTGTTTCAGTTTGCGGCGGTGTTGACGAGCTTACACAGTCTTCCAACAGAAACCCGCATAACCCAAGATTATTGCTGTATATTGACGGGTCATCGAGTGTCCGCAGCTGATCACCCGTAGGTATCCTCCCTGACAAACTATTGCTTGAGAAGTTCAGCACGCTGATGCTCTTCAAAGCTGCCAGGCTTTGAGGAATTTTCCCCGAGAGTTGGTTCCGAGAAAGGTCCAAGGCTTCTATCAGTACCATATTGCCAATGTCTTCAGGAATACAACCTGACAGATGATTTCCTGATAAGTTCAGATACCTGAGGCCAATAAGGGTTGTGAGCCCTTTTGGGATCTCCTGCGAAAGAGAGTTACCAGATAAGTCGATACCTGCCACGAAAGCTATCAGCGGATGGTAAACATAATCCACATTCTTCCAAGTTATTTGAATCCGCAACCGATATTGATATTGGTGAGGGTAGTCAATGTCTTCGTCTTGTGTCATGCCAATCAAATTCGTAAAATCGTCTGGAATGGGTCCTGTGAGCTTGTTTTTTGACAAGTCTAATAGCCGGAGTTGCTGAAATTGTAAGATCTCATGGGGTATGATGCCATCAAACATGTTTGATGACAGTCGAAGAAAGTTGAGTTCAGGCAAAGTCATGCTTACCCAAGAAGGTATTCCACCAGAGAAATTATTGCCTCCAAGATCTAGAGCAAAAAGGTTTTTGCATTTCTTAAGACCTAGAGGAAAAGTTCCTGTGAACTGGTTATTGGCTAGGAGTAAATATCTAAGATTATCTTGATATGTCCTCGAGAATGGAACAACACAACTGAAAGAGTTGCTGGACAGATCTATGAATTGCAAATTTTGCATGTCCCAGAAACACTTGGTAAGACCTCCATGTAAGGCATTGCTTGATAGGTCTAGGAAATTTAAATCAGTATGGTTACAAAGGAATGACTCACCCCGACCTGTCAGAAACGTGCCATACAGCTGGTTTTGACTGAAAGACATGACGGCCAGCCGCTCAGTAAAACAGTGCCTTAGCTCTGCAACAATGTTGTTTGCCGTGAAGTCAACATATTCCAGGGTTGTGCAGTTTTGAAAGGTATGGTGGTGAATACCGGTAAATCCATTGTATTCAGCACTGATAGTACTCAGTGCTCCTGCTGCGCAAATGGATGATGGGAAATGCCCGGAGAAGTTGTTATTTGCTATTGTGACCACAGTCATGAGGCTGCTATTCCCAAGCTCGGGGAAGATGTGGCCTACCAGCTGATTTTCTGACAGATGCAAATACTGGAGTTTGACAAGATGAGAGATGGTATCTGGCAGCTGCCCTCCCAAATAGTTCTCATGAAGGTCTATGGTCTGCAGTCCTGTCATGTTTCCTATCTCCATTGGGATGCTCCCTGTCAAATTATTGCCTACCAGGCTCAGCTCGCGGAGCTGCATGAGCATCCCAATTGTTGGTGGGATCGATCCTGCCAAATTAACCAAATGTATATTGAGCTCCATCAAGCTCGTCAAGTTACCAATCTCTTCAGGTAGTGTGCTATCGAGCCCAAAAGCTTCCAGTTGCAGTATAGAAAGTTGATTCAGCTGCCCAATGCTGCGTGGAATGCCCCCCCTTAAGTACGGGTTCCGCATGATCCTCAGCATGACCAAGCTCGTCAGGTTGCCAATCCCTGCTGGAATTGTACCGATTAGACCATTCTGGATCAGGGTGAGGCTCCTCAAGTGAGGAAAGGCTGAGAAGTCTAACTTGTCAAGTGTGCCGTTCAGACTTGTGTAGGAAATGTCGAGCTTTGTGATGTGCCCCTGCCCGGCCGGCTCGCAGGTGATGTGCGTCCACCTGCAAAGGCTCGTGGAGTTGGCCATCGACCATGGCCCGAGGGACTCATCGGCACCATCCAAGCTAGCCTTCCAATTCACAAGTGCTTCAGCTTCACGTCGGGTGTCGGCCCTCACCGGCGTGACTGCGCATAGTAGGAAGCAAGTGTAAGAGAGTACGAGAAAGCATACAGAATGGAGATGCTTCATGATGGCTTGGTACGAGTGGTGCTTCACTGCTAGAGAGGATATAAAGCCTCCAGATGAGCCAGCCGGCCGGCCGTCCGTCCGTCCATTACAGTGGTCGTATGGTGGATCTCGTGGTTAACAAATGGCACATTCTCAGTAAATGGCGTACTGTCAGTTCAGACTAAGGAGAAGCTGCATGCTAGTAATTTATAGTCCCCGTGACAACAGGAAGCTATAAACTGCATGATGTATGCATGTGTCATTATCAGGGTGACACTTGGAAGTCATGGCACACGCATGCTTAACTCAAAATTATAAATAACTTTGGAACTCTAATATTTGAACGTATCACCCAATATATTGGTTGATATCTAATATATGTTGAAGACAATAAGCTACCAATTCCATATCCATGACTTAAGAACCTTGCTCCTAGTCTCCTAGCGCAGCAATTCAGGCATCATTGGCAACCGCTTGTGCCCACAGAACAAAGGACAAAAAGTAGAAAAATAGCTAACTAAGGAAAAAAAAAGAATAGATTTCCCAAAAATATTAGGTACTATAAAATGATTGTTAGCTGAGGTCAAAGAAACGCATGTGTCCAGCGAGTTTGTTATAAACAGCCAATCTGGAGAGCAAATACAGTGACAACAATGTGGCGCTGTCATTAGAGAGCCCAACTGGCATGTTGGGAGACAGTGTGGGTACTGTCACTTGAAATGTGGCATAGATAGTGTTACTAAAAGGGCATTAGCATTAAAAACAAATTGGTTCATGGTAGTGTGATACAGTATTGATCTTCGATAATCGGAAAACAACAATTCTCCTGTTGGTCAAGATCCATAAAATATATCGAAGTAGATCGGGAGAAAAGTAAGCAGAAGCAGTGATTTATTTGCATGCAATATCAGTTCCCCTGACTTCCCAGCTATTCCTCGGAGTGCTTAAACAGGATCACTAACCTTACCAGACTTGCCAATCGCCCAATCCTGGTTATGTTTGAAAGGAAAACAACCCACCAGCTTCTGAGTTCTGTAACATGCTGAGAAGCTTATCTTCCACTATGCTTTACAGGCCCCGAAATTATCTTCTTGTATAGTGTTCCATCCTATAAGTTTCGCGATCGATTGAATGCTAGAAGCCAAGGGATATGTGACCTTTGGAAGATGCCATACATCTTTCCTATGTCTACAATCTCCAGGTATTATAACGCTCCAACTCATGCAGACCGGGAGTTACAGTAAGGTAGCTCCTTAACGAGACTATTCATCTCTGCCTTATGGTTACCTTTCCTGTCTAATGTCCAAATATCATAACTCTCCAGTTAGTTGATACTAGAAAACTACAATATCTTAGTACTACTTGGTCGAGACATATTAGGAAAATGCTATACAAAAACATGATCCTGTACGTTGCAAAAACTTCCAAACAGGGAGGCCTTCAAACCTAGTAAAGAAAGATGAATTAATTAGAGTCCAAGCAAATGAGTAAAACACCCACCAGAACACCGTACAGTTCAAACAGCACAATAGATCACACAAATGAATAACAAGTATGATTACATTTGAAGTATTGACTGGCCAATGGACAGCACTGATACAACATTGCAACCAACTTAGGTTATATATCAAAAAAAATACTAATTAAATCAATACGAGAAAACAGACTTGTCGGATCCAGAACTATTGCAAGTATGTCCGAAGCTCAGTATTCCTTAACAAAGACATCAATTGATAATTTACCAGGATCAATAGGAGAAACACCCAAGAAGATCATAACCCTTTCATATCTTGCTTACGTCCAAGCAAGTGAAAATTAGGGATGCATCAGGTAACCCATAAAGTCCACATATAAGTATGTCTAAAATCAACCCTATGTTAACTTCAAATGGGGAATTGCAATAAGTTGACTTTAGGTCTAGTTATATGTTGACTTGATGGGTTGCCCGATTACAAACAAAGTAAACATAGATCCCACAGATGGACTAACAAATCAGTGAATGACATAACTGTTTACAGATACCATGAGGCCAACACAACAACTAATGACACTAACAAAGAACTGATTCAACAGCATAAGTAATAAGTACTCCCTCTGTCCTAAAATAAGTGACGTTGATCTAGTACAAAATTTGTACTAACTTAGTACTAATTTTGCGACACTTATTTTGGGACGGAGGGAGTACTAATCTTGGAATTAAAGGGCACAGTCAAAACAATACCTCATTTCAAGCCTTGAACTTTGCAACTTCTGTCATACAATTAAGACCACCCAATGGTCTCACGTGTCTCATGTTTTGTACTACGCTGCAAAAATCTGTGCACATTAAATTCCAAGCACAACTCTGTGACATCTTGCAGTTTGATGCTTCCATGTGGCTAAAAAACGTTTGGAGCATACACATGCTTAGAGGAGTTTACTTGTTATGCAAAGATCTCCGTGCATGTAAGCTATCAAGAAGCCTATTGTAAGCCACGATGTTTGGTATAAACCCCAAATCAAGCATTTCATCCAACACAGCCTCGCCTTCCTTCACCCTTCCCTGCCTACCAAACCCTTGCACCAGCATGCTATATGTCGCAGCATCGGCTGCAAAACCCTTCTCTTTAGCCAGAATCCTCAGCCTGTTTGCATCAGAAATCATCCCAGCTTCACAAAGTGACTCAATTATACAGTTACGAGAAATGGTATCCGGTACAATCCCCTGTCCAACCATCCTTCCCATCAACCGGCACACATCATCCATCTTCCCCGCCTTCATCAAGCACTCCAAAACCGTTACGCCAGCAGGCACACTCAAGCAGGATGTCATGTTCCTCTCCAATACCAACTCCACCACTTCCACTGCTTTGTCTACCCTCCCAACATGGCACAGCGATTGAACAAGATCCAAGCAATCAAACCCCTCCGGCACCACCGCATCCACCAAAAACTCTTGAAACACCTCTGCTGCCTTCAAAGCGTCGCGTCCACGGCACAGCCCACCGATCAAAATCTCCATAGAAGCAACCGACAGCCCGGCCCCAAGCTGCAGCATCTCGTGAGCAACCTTAAGGCCTTCCTTGTACCTGCCTTCTCTGAAGAACCCGCGCATAAGAGTATTGAAGCTCACGCCAGTCGGCGCACAGCTCCGGCGCCGCATCTCCTCAAACCACCGCATGGCGGCATCGACGCCTTCGACACGGCAGGAGCTGTTGATGAGTATGTTGAAGGTGTAGGCATCCGGGACAACGCGGTGGACGGTGGTCATCTCGCCATAGAAGCGGATAGCGTCGTCATGGCGGTGGAGACGGGCGAGGGCGTGGAGGATGATGTTGTAGAACTCGGCGGGGAGGGGCGAGTCCGCGGCGCGCCGGAGGGATGCGAGGGCCTCGGACGCCGCGGGGATGTCGCCAGAGGTGGCGAAGGCGAGGATGGCCTTGCGGAAGGTCGGGAGGAGGTCGGGGCAGGCGAAGATGGAGTCGTCGGCGCAGGGGCAGGGGCGGGAGAGGACGAGCTGGAGGAGGCGCCGCAGCGAGGGGAGACGGCGGGAGGCCGCGAGGCGCGCGGCGAGGAGGCTGGTGAGGCGGTGGTCGGGGCGGAAGGCCGAGGAGGCGTCGGCGGCCGCGAGGAGGAGGTGGAGGTCGAGCGGCGCGAGGCGCGGGTGGTGCCGCACGCGGCGCAGGAGGCGGAGGAGCGCCTCCGGGGAGGAGGCGTGCGCGGAGGGGAGAGCCGGGAGCGGGCTCGGCGGCGAGAGGTGGGAGACGGCGAGCGGGAGGAGCGGCAGGGTGGGGTCGAGGGGGATGGAGGCGGGCGAGGCGGAGATTTCGAGGGCCTCCTCCGGGGTTTCGATCTCCGGCGAGATGAGGCGCTGGTGCTTGGAGATGATGGAGGGGAGCTTCCGCGCCAGGCGGCGGGAGGCGGCCATCGCCGGCCGCGGAAGGGAAGGGTGAGGGAATCAGAGGAGTGTGTGGCCGGGTCAGTGGGATGGGCTTAGCCCACAGGAAGAAATGGATTTCGCCCGATGAATCCATCCATGGGCATGGGCCACATAATTCAAGATCCACTGGCGAAGCCCAGAATATAGTACGAGTACTATTCAAATTTTCCCTCTGGAAAATACATTTTGACTTCAAAAATTCCATTGTGAGCTGTTCTAAAAAATCTTCAGTAAACCCATTACTTCAGAAAAATACTTAGAAATACAGGTTTATTTACATTTATATTTCTACTTTGGATGACCTTGCATTTGACAATGACCATCCCAAATTTCAAGGTGGGTCCCAAATGTAGAACTCCACCAAATTGAAGCCTTCCACGGCAAAAGCACTACTGAGAACATTATAAAGTTGTTTGGGTGTAAAATTCCAACCCCTTCATGCTTTGAGAACCATCACGCCGTGCAAGAACTAAGAAGCGATGTTACCAATTGACATACCCAACTAATATTTAGGCCGAATCGACACTAAACTCAGAGAAAGAAAGCTTTAGTAAGGTGAAGGACTATGGATTAGTCTTGTTTAGGGGCAAATGCTTGGGCACAACCATGGTTGGTGGCGGCTAGGGTTTAACCCTATATGATAACTCATGCCAATATCGAAGGGAATGGATGGCTTTATATCTATTAGAAGACAAAGTGGAGATAAAGATGAACAGTAAAAGGGGCGAGCCATTGGCTATCGTTGGGTGAGTGACCGTGACATTTTGGAGCTTGTGGACTGTCCGATCAGCAGTCAACGAAACAAGAGTTCCAATGGAGCTTTAAAGCTGTTGGATCTGCGATGAGCGTCGAGACGTCTGCGAAACAGTACTCCCTCCGTTTCCAAAATGCTCGTCATGGTCTTTTTCAGAACAGAGGGAGTAGCCGAAAGGGATGAACTGTGAAACTGTCTCTTTTCTTTGGATTCTACAGAGCTTCAGATTTCTAGGGTTGACACAGCAACCCCCTCTGTGGAGCAGGCGTAGCAGGAGGACACGGCGATGGAGGGGGCGCGGAGAGGAAGGTGGAATATTTTTTTCGAAACGACAGAATTTCTGCATTCATTAAGAAGAAAAGAGTTGCTCAGTTAATTAGGGAAAACCGAGCGAAAATCAGATTGCCCCGTTAATTATGGAGAACCGGGCGAAAACCATCACAACCGCTGAGCGGCACTCATAAGAAACCCACGCACACCACTCCAAGGAGGGCCTCGTCGAGACATCAAGCAGGCGTCATCGTCATCATTCCTTCCCTAGAGGCGTCATCGCTATCCCTAAACTTTGAGCAAACGACTCCAACTTCGCCGTAGGCGATCGTCGACACAACCCACACCGCAGCGGACACGTGAAGCTAATGAAGATCCGCGCCAAAACTCAGTCACCCACGACCAGGCAACGCAGCTCCGACTCTGACGAAGAACGTTGAAGGACAAAAAATAGGCACGGCTAGTGCCACGAAAGATCGTCTAACGGGCCACCTGCAGCCAGTCATCGTATACCGCAGGGGCCCGCCGCCGCAGCTTCGACTCCACATCAACAAACAAACCAAGACCATCCCGCGGACACGCCGGAGAAGAGCCGACTACCGTAACCATTGTTGCGTTGCCTACATCGCTCCCACCATCATCGTTGCCACAGAAGTTTGGACGCCACGACCGCTACCAACCACCTATCCCGCTTGCCGATGCCGAGCTCCGAGACGAAGCCCTCAAGAGGGAAAACGACACACCAAAGCGTTGTCATCGTCCGATCACAAGATCAAGGGTTTCCCCTGGAGAGGCCGCCATGGTCGGATCCGTGCGAGAGGGCGTGGCGGCAAAGCAACGATGCCTCCAAGAAGGTCAACGATGACCATAGCCGCCGCCATCGTTGGTCCCTGCATAAAGCTGGAACATGGTCTTCACCCAAGTACGTGCACCACCTCACCACACAGGAGAAAGGCTAGTAGTAGCGTTGGAAATAGGTATAGCAGTAGCGCGGGTGACAGCGCTACTAGTACGGCGCTACAGCTAACCTTTAGCAGTAGCGTCGTTTGTCTAGCGCTACAGCTAAAGTTTAGCAGTAGCGCCTTTTATCTAGCGCTACTGCTAACTTTCTTAACCCGCGCCACTAGTAAACGCACATATTTCTTTTTTTATATTTATGTTGTATTTACACACGATTATACATATTAATATACAACATCAATAATTAGTGTGCCAGCAACAACATTTAGATTAAAGTGGATGGATGCAAATGATCATGTTGAATTAGAGGAAAATATGGCGTTGCTTGCATCCATCTACTTTAATCAAATATATGTCATATAACTCATCATCATCTTACTCATCTAACAACTCATCATCATCTTAATCATACCAAGTTAAAATCTCATAAAACAGAAAAACATCATAATAATAATCATCCTAATCGATCATGCAAGTTAATATAAACCATAAAAACTTCTATCTCATAGGACCTAGTCCTCCCTCCTAGGTAAAATAACATAAAACAGAATAATACATACGTCTCCATGATGAAGCAAAGAGATCCAACGGTCTCCAACTTGTGACTTGCGATCCTTCTTTATTTCTCCCCATGCTTCAATTTGGAGCCGTCTTTGTGGTTTGCGCTCAGTCGAGTATGGAAAAGAGAACTGGGGCCTCATAGGGTATTTAATTGTCATATAACCTTCGTCATGCATCAACGGAGGCACAACATCATTTGGCAGTTTCTGTTGAAGAACATAATAGTAGCCTAGTTAGCAATGTAATCAACACCATTTACGCAATAGTAGTGTACTTAATTAGCAACTCTTACCAAGATATTTCGGCGAATGTCATCCGCCCTCAACCTATGCACTAGTGGCATGTAAAATGTATAATTTGGGCCAGTTCCCAAATTATACGGGAAGTTGTCCCCACCAACCAGGACACCAATAACAAAGTTGATACGAACATCCTTCTCCTCCCAAGTTAGATGTGATCCATAAGTGTAGTGTGTCGTGTCAATTAATTTCCGTGTTTCACTCGAAGAAACGAAATAAGCTGTAAATTATAAATTAACAAATTTAGTATGGATGAACACCAACTATTTTTAAATATAAAATGCAAATTACTTGACAAATATGGTTGACAAACTCACATGGAGGTAAAACATGAATCATATCGACATCCACCCAAATGTCGATGGTACCTTCAATATGATCTTCAGGACGAAGATCGAAGATTATTTCCATATCCTCCTGAAATACATATGCCTTGCAAAGAGCTTCCCAATTTGAGCACCCTAATTATGTGTTATTAACTGCATTCATTACTTTGACCAGAAATGTATGACCATGTTTAGTCCTCAGGTTAGCTCTCCTCGTCTCCATACTCTCGTGGTCCTCGAAACCGAGCCTCTCCAAGACATACCGTCTTGCATGGCAGGGGATGAACTAGTCGAATTGTATAAAACAGAAATTACACGTTGAAGCAAAGAAACAGAAGTCATGCTTAATTACGAAAAAACATTTGTCATCGTTGTGTACCGTAGAAACATCGAAGGTCTCGTCAAGCTTGGTGGTGAAGAACATGCCGTCTCGCAGGTGAGGCCTGTCGCACAAACCCCGATCATCGTCGCAGTAATCACACTCAGGGATCCTATTGTCGTCACACATTTCGTGTGTTCATGATTCAAAACTTCGGCATGACCATTATTAAAACAAGACATATTGAGCGCCTGAAATTTGCCGGAACGGAAATGAATCAACATTCCGACAAAACATAGGCACTAGGAGGTGTTCCCTGCAATAACATACACACATGTCCAAATAGACATAATTCAATATCGGTTGACTTTCGGTCTATCGAGACTTTCTTAAATAACTCTCATATCTCATGGTGTGTTCGTGCGCAATCTCTCACACTGATATGGTGGTGTATATATGTTGGTGGACACTCTCTCACAGTAATAGTTCAACCGTCGGTGATGGACGCACCCCCTCTCCTCTCCTTGCGCATTATACCGAGGTATATATCGCAAGAAGAGAAGAGGAGGAAGCGCCCCCCACGACAACAGCCGGGATTCCTCCATCAAGAACACACATGAAAGTCACACAAGGAGCAACGACAGACCGAAAGTATCTGATTTTTTTTTACTAAAAATTTATAACTAATACATCTCGAATACATTTATAATGAACTCGAATATAATATCACTAATACATCTTCTCGAATAATTCAGTTAATGCATCATCGAATATTATAACTAATACATCTCGAATATTATAATATAATATCACTAATACAGATCGAATATTATCGAATAATCTAGTTGTCTAGCGGTTCCTGAGTCGCGGGCGGTGGACACCCAAAGAGAAGGAACCATCACAGGATCATAACTCGGGTGAGATCCTTGAAGAACCTGCCAGGTATTGGAGAACCTGGCGTCCAACGCATCTATGTAGCGACGGACGTGCTCGTCCTCCTCCCTGACACGACGACGTACCACCTCCGCGGGGGCGTGCTCCCTCTGCACCGATAGTGGTCCACACGATCGCCACCAAAGAAGCTCCGGGTCGACGACGAGACACGGATTCCTCACCAAGCTGCGCCCCCGGAAGGTAGCACCTTCCAGTGCCAACCCGGCGGAGCCCAGCCCCGGACATGGCGCCTCTCAAGGATGTCGCCGCCAAGTCGACGACGAGGATGCGGGCCGGGCATCGTCGATGTCGAGAACAAATTCCTATGGGAACACATTCTTATCGTTTAATGCTTTACTTTATGGTTTTCTACGATTAAGTATCCTCATTTAATTCTTAAACTATAATAAAATGAGTAATGACATAAAAAAAAGGTCTATGGACATATCGAGCGCCTGAATTTTTGACTCATTTTTACGATTAAAACTCATTTTTGACTCTTTTTGACCCAGTTTTCTTATTAACTATCTAATTTCATTAACAATTTAACCCTAGCAATCCTAGCAAGAACCCTAGAAATCAGCCCTAGCAATGTCCTAGCCACAATCAGCCCTAGCAAGAACCCTAGAAATCAGCCCTAGCAATCCTAGAAACTAGCAATCAAACGGACGGAGGAGGCTGGGGAAGTCTCACCAGAGAAGGAGACGGCCGGCGCGCGGAGGAGACGGCCGGAGGAGAAGAAGAGGGCGCCGGGGGCGCGGGTCGGGGTCGGGGTCGGGGCCGGGGTGGACGTCGCCGGGGCAGGAGATTGGTCGGCAGCGGGGTCGGGGTCGCCGGGGTAGGCGTCGGGGGCAGCAGCCGGTGGGAGCCGCCGACGGCGGCGGTGGAGTCTAGAGGGAGGGCGAGGAGGGAGAGAGGGAGAGAGTGAGGGGCGTGCGCGGGGGGTGGATAACTACGGGTCCGAGTAGCAGTAGCGCGGGCCGCAGAAAAGCGCTACTGCCAGGGCTTTAGCAGTAGCGTTGCTTTCTAGCAAACGCTACTACTACCGGTCGCCCTCGTCGGTCGGGATGGGACCAGTTAGCCGTAGCGCAGGTTGAATTACCAGCGCTACTGCTAACTGCATAGTAGTAGCGCCTTCAGCCGACCGCGCTACTACTAATTAGCAGTAGCGCTGCCAATTTAACCCGCGCTACTGCTAAAGTCCTATCTATAAGCATTCTCCTAGTAGTGACGCATCATCTCGCCTCGACGCCGGCAAGCCCACCAACCACCACCACCCTCAAAAAAGCCCGTCGACGAAGAAGAACATCAAACCGCCATAGCCAACCGCACCTCGCAGAGACCGTCGGCGGTCCAACATCATGACGAGCCGCCAGATTTGTCGAAGACTGACCGGACGCAGCACGAGCCGCTGCACCCTACCGAGCACCATCCTGACAAGGCGAAGAGGAGCGCTGCCCGAGACCAAGAAATATGGATCACTAGAAAAGGAGTGTAGCTTTCTGTTCGGCTGATGGAAGGAGGGCACGGCCTTTCATTGCACCACAGCTGTGCACCTTCGTTTTCTTGTGCTCCCTCCGATAACTGATGCTTGTACTTCAGCCTGTAAGTGGATGCGGGGCCTCCGCGGCACCCACGTTCAAGCTCACAAAAATCGCGTCCGTGGACACCGCGTGTAATCTTCGAAATTACATGGGACTTGCGGGCTTGTCCCACGGAACCCACGTTAATCCCACATCTGCCAATGCTAAGCTAAAAAATCACGCGACCAGATTGACTCGACCTTGTTGACTGGGCGCGGCAAGCAGCAGCCGCAACGCCGCCGCTAGCTCCGGCCCCATCCATCCTACCTCATTGTCGTCGTTCCGCCTCCACACCACCGGGCCCGGCCGACCCAGCCGTTGCTTCCGCAATCGCCTCCCTCCTCGTCATCTTCACACACGACATCTCTTCCCTCCCACCGTTAGAGCATCTTCAACAGGCGCTCAAAAACAGCTTCATTATAAAAATCTGTTTCTTGGCATCGGACAACTCTAGCAGAGGCTGCAAAATACTGCGCGTGCAAAAAAGTTTTGGGCACGCACTAAAAAGCGCTATCGCAAGCTGCAAATTTGGGTCGTCGGATTGCGCGCGCTTCACAGTTTACACTACGTGTTTTTTTGGACGCGCGTTTTTAGGCACCTGCTAAACCAATGTTAGAGCATCTCTAGCAGACCCCGTAAACCGGTCAAACCCGTAAAAAAACGAGGTGTTTACAGTTTCGGTCGGAAAAACGGAGCCGAGCAGACCCCGTAAACTTGTTCGACCCTTAAACTTTTTAAGGGGCACGGTAAACTCATCCGCGAAAACCTTATATGTGCAGTTTCAAAGGCAATATACAGTTCAACCCGTAAACCGGTCAAACCTCGTCGGAGCAGACGTGCCGCCGCGGAACTGGCCGGAATGTACCTGGAACTCACCGGAATCCGTCGCCGCACGTCGGAAGAAGCCGCTGCACGCCGAAATTTGTCGTCGCCGGTCGGAATTGCGACCGGTTCGACCTCCACTGCCGAGGCGAGGCCGTCCACGGGCAGGGCGGAGTAGGTCACCGGTGGCCCGAATCAGGGCGTGGCGGCACCGGAGAAGAGCGGGGCAGGGGTGTGGGAGCTCGCGCGGCCATGATGGCGAACCCGCGCGCGGCGGCGGGCAGTGCCGGGCTCAAATCGGGGATGGGCGGGCGCGCCAGGGAGCGCGCGGTCGGGGCGGGCGGCGCAGGGCTCCTCCATTGCATGCGTGGCCCGAAACGGGCGGCGCCGGGACGAGGCGGGGGCGAGTCGGGCGGCGCCGGGGCGAGCCGGGGAGCCAGGGCGAGGCACGCCGTGGCCGGAGACGGACTCGCCGGGACGGGAGGAAAAAAAAAAGAAAAAAAAAATGGGCTATAGTGGGATGCAGTTTTATTTACGGGGTCTGTTCTGTCCGGGGCAATTTCGCACCGTAAAAACGGTTTACAGTGTCCCTTATACGCGTTTTTAGGGGTTGACTTTTACGGGGTCTGCTAGAGATGCTCTTAGCTCCGATGCGCTAAAAATGTTACAGTGACACACTAAAACTATTTTAGCGCGTGAAACTTACGCATCTGTTGGAGATGCTCTTAGCTGCCGCTTGTACATCAAGACCCTCATGTCAGGCGACCTGCGCACTCGCCGACAGTCGTGGTGGCGCAACAAAGCAGCCGCGGTGGGCACTGTGAACGTCCGGCTACTCGCCACAAGGACTGCTACGGCTGCCGACCCGCCGCACGTAGCTCGAGCTGATGCTGCCGTTCGCGGGAGGATCACCAGCGCCCACAAAAAGGCATCAGGAAGCCAACTACAATTTCGTATCAGTTTTCTGTCACTATGATGATCGTGGCACTGTTACTACTGTATAAAGCAATTCTTATCGGATTTTGGACCTTGGATCGATTGATTTTTAGTCCCAATGTGATTGGATTTTGGTTGCTATTTTCTTCTGTCTGCCGTTTTCTTGGGAGCCAGCTAGAGTTTTCTATCGAGTTGGAAGTATGGCGTAACGAATCAATGGCTTACTATTGCATCAATGCTTATAAGAATTTAACTTAAGTGAACATCCCACTAAACCGACTTATCCCACATAAAAACATGTGGATTTAGACGGGCCTCCCACATAATGTATGTGGCAACTATGGGGCGGACGCGGGACTCCCGCTTACCGTCCCACTTGCACCCTACCCTGACTTGTACTCTTTGTTGTGCAGTGTCGCATTGTGCTGACAGAAAGGCACGTCATATATAAGATAACACGTTCAGTGGTAAATTTGAGATCTATGGGATAAACTCCAGACCAGAGCTGGCGAGTGCTCCTACTAATCGGTCGCACCTGCACATGGGGATGATCACGAGTGCTGCAGCAATCTACGCAAACGAGGCTGCAAGCCGAAGGTTGTGCATCGCAACGGGTGGCTGCAGAGTCTGCAGTACAAGCCGTTGTACTGCCGGGCCGGGGGAGGAACGCTGGCTCTGCCTGCAGTACAACAAGCTGTACTCGCTCCCTCCCTCCGGCTGTCTCCCACATCGACGCACCGAGAATTGCAGTACGTACTAGTACTACTTCACTTGTGCCTCGCTGCGAGGGAAAATGCAGCAGTACACCACAACACCATCCCTTCCTCCTTGAGTGGCACGAAAAGCTATAAATAGAACCGATCGCTACAGGTTAATTACAATAAGCCTGAAGAAGCTCGAGGATGTACAGCCATACATTTCGGTCGGCTTATAAGAAGATGACACGGACGCGAGGAAGTTCCTGCTGGGTCGACCTGGGAACACACGGGACGAGCTCCTCGCCTCGATCCACAGCTCGTGTGTTCTCAGGTCGCCCCCGCTGGAGCCTCCTCGCCGCAGACCGACTTGCCTGATGCGGATCAGGGCGGTAAACACAGGTACCACTACTTCTCTTTTGTTAACCCTGCAAAAACGGCAAATGCCTTGTTTCTACTTCAGATGACCATGTTGAATCCCACAAATGTAGAGCTCCCCAAAATTGGAACCATCCACGGCGGCGAAAACAAATTCGCTCAATTCCACATCCAGCATCTGAATTTCTTTCCTTCCTACTTCAGATTACGACGTACCCAGTTTTCATAGGGATCATACCATTTCGTGCAGCGGCAGCATGTAACTAGATCCCATTACAATCGCTGCTGAGAGCATCATAGATCTGCCTGGTCGCACTCTCATCGTCACAGTAGATCACCGTCCTTTCAGGTGCCATCTTCACCAGAGCTTCTCCCGGACTGGTAATCAAAATCGAGCGCTCACAACCCGCCGAGCTATCATCATCATCTGCAGGAAAAGCACATTCCATCCCCTTGTCCTGCAACGCTGACAGGACACGGCCTGCATCGACAGCTCCCCAGTGTAGCAACTGCCGGTTCGACTGACCGAACCGATCCTTCGGTGCTGCTACCAGCACGTACTGCCCGTTGCTGAGGTGGAGCTTTGCCCTCACCCTCGCGACGGCGACGGCCTTGTCCAACTGCCTAGGCTGCAGCATGAAGGCGACGTCGGTTGCAAGCCGCACCTCGAAGTCTTGTCGTATGTTTGGGATCTCGATGGTTTTGCCCTTGGAGTAGTACAGGTATGACCATGGAGCATCCTCCTTTAATGGACACCGCGACTTCAGATCTTCAGGAAACTGCAAGGGTACAGTAGAGCATGAGGAAATGATCACTCGCTTGAAGAAACGTGGCTCCACCACAAGGGTGCGGGGAAAATAAGTAATTGCATACCAGAACGAGCTTCGGTTTGAGAACTGACAGCAATGGATTGACTTTCCGCACCCTGTCAAGAAGAAACTCATGCCTTTAGTCGACATATTCTGATTTGCTACTATGAGGTAGTGAAACATAAACATGAGCTTTTCAAGTTTCAACATACTTTATTCCAGAAAGGAAAGAACATTCAAGAACTTGGATTGCCACAGGCGTGAAAGGCTTAAGAGCCAACTCAGCATCAACTCCTTGCTGCATGTAAAATAATTACTACGTATTTAGTGCCACCAACAGCAGTTAAGATTATGCCATATTTGGTGAAATTCTTGGACGCCTGTTTACCTCCAAAACAAGAAGATTCCGTTTATCTGCATGCCACCGACGAAGCAAATGGACTGCTGTGCCGTGCCTAAGGCTCCAGTCTGGACAAAATACAATGCAGGGCTCCTTCCACACTGCCCTGAAAGGATTCTAGCGTTGTTACACAGCAGAAAATGCAGGAAACAACATTAAAACAAAAGTAATTGAAATCCAACTGTTCAAGTGAGCTCACATGAATAAAAAGCAGGGTATGTCAAGGTAGCAACCAGATATTGTTGGACCTCCATAAATTAACAAACAATCAAAACCAAAATAAGAAACAACCAGTACAGAGTTTTCTATAAGGAGAGTAAAAGAGATGATAAGTCAAAGTTGGTGATCCTAAACAGCTAAACTAAACAATCTTAAGATTACCTATCATGTATAGTCGTAAAAAGTAATAACTAGCAACAAAATTTTGATAAACTTCTTACAGCAGGCCCTTTGAGTGTAGATGAGGAAACAGAAATAGTCTGCCTTCCTTCAGAAGCTCCACATGGCCGAATAATGCCTCCTCCTCCCTCGAGAATAGCTGCAGGATAAATCATGTTCCAGTAAGACCATATTAAGTTCATATGTCAAAACAACCATAGTGAGAAGGGAATGACCTTTTCTTGGCGTGGCTTGCGTAGCCATTCTGGCACGGCATTGGTAAAGGATATTATTTTTTCTGCTGCACCAGAAATCATAAATATGGGTACCTGGCTCAAACAGGGGAAAATGTCAGCCCAAAACAACAGATGCAAAACATGTGAGAAGAAAAATGGGTGATGCAGAGAAAATATAGTAATTTGGAATATAGCATAATATTTCATATTGTAGAACTAAAGGAGCTTGATATTTAAATGACTACAGTGTAGAACTAAAACACCCTTTGTACCGCATGCATCTTTAAACACTCTTTAAAGCTAATCATCTTACAGCACCGGTTGACTGCAAGTCGGGCATTGTCAACTTGACATTTCACCATTAGCAAAACCATGCACATCCTAAGTAAAAGTATATGCTGTTGGTGTTAACAACATTACTACAAAGCCTGACTCACACAAATCACAATAAAAAAATATATTACATCACTATTAACAAGAGTCCACTACACGATTACAAGGGGTCAAGAACTACTAGAATTACCTTCATGTTGGAAGAAAGTAACGTTTCTGATATATGTTCCAAAATTAAAAGAATAACCCCAAGTCGTCCTATTGGTATTAAAACAGAACCTCCAGATTTAATTGCATCTGATATACATGAGCATATGAAACTAATTCTCCCAATCTCCTCTGCAATATCATCATTCTTAGACAGGCATTTGACATATTCATCCTCATCAACACCATCCTCCCTTGAAGATTTTAAGTAACATTCCATGCAAAAAGAAATGCAGAAGGTTATTTTTAACACATACGCAAGTCATACAAAATTGAACTGCGACAAACTAGCATACCTCGACAGTGAGTCATCACAAAGCATTGCATTCTCACCCAGATTCTCATTATTCTCATCCATGACATTCAAGGATGAGAAATCTGAAAACAAAATAATATCATTTTCCTTCAGAGAGTTATAGTCGCAATCTAAGGCATGGGCTGACACAAACACTGTGCTTGGCAAGTAGGTAATACTTGCTCTTGGACCCTTTATTGACCAGACACAGTTGCCAAGCTCCAGGCCAGAGCTAGACGCTTTCAGCATCAACATGCCATTGAAGCAAACCTCCTCTCCGTATTTCACAGGCTGGCTTTTTCGCATGCATTCTTCTATGTTTGGGGCACTGCAATATGTGTAATCCAATTAACATAAGAAAGCAGGATGATAGAGCAGCGCCGATGTCATTATTAAGTAGTGAATCTTCTATGCAGTCATACAATTGAATGGCAACCATATGGTCCAATCTCACATATTTCCTTGCAAGAACGAAAATCTAGTCAGCTCTAAGCATATGGAAGCATGTAAATCTTCTTTTACTCAAATGGCAGTGTCAGTTGTCACCAACAACACTGGTCTAACACCGAGCTAGAGTTACAAGGGATGTAAACATGTGTCCTATCAGATGTTTACATGAAATTACAGAGTCAAGTATGCATTTCAAGTAACTCCAGGTTAAAAAAACTATCATATGTTACAAACTTACCATATATTCATGAATGAAATTTTGGTATCTGTTAAACATTGTAATTTTCTACTTGACTAGTAAAATATTAGAATTTGGCTGTCGTCCATTTATGGATCTGGTTGGATACTATCTGCTCCTAGCACAGCCCGTAAGATTATCAAATTTTAGTTAACCAGTGGAAACAATTTCTAAAGGTCAAGGATAAATATGGGAAACCGGGTATATAAATTTCTCTATAGTAAAAGGGTAACACGATATGCAATTCGGCAAGTATATGGCCTATCAAATAATGTGTACCTGTAGAGAGGCATCAAAGGAGCTAAATCCATTCCCTCATCTTCAATCACTATATTCTGCAACGACGACAGGAGCTTTTGGAGTTTCTCCCCTTGCATCCACTTGGGTGGCCCATCTGTGTCGGGCCCATAGTACCTTACAAACTCAGAGTGCATCTCCACGAGCTCCCCCATCATTAGCTTTCCAATCCTTGCAGCTAACTCTGTAACATAAACCTATTCGTAGTTTCATACAGAGAGTCAACAACCGCGCTCTGAATTTCTAGCACCTACCTATGAAGGCGAAGTTTCATCTCACAGAAGATTTTACAGCCAACATAATATGATTCGAGTCCTTGGTAATTGTATATGACCAAAATTCCCCACTGTTGCTTTAGGAAAAAACATGCCCAGACATTCAGCCCCTAAGTTAAACTTCGTAGTAAAGGGGGCTAAGGATGTTAATTGTCTGCAATCGAGATAAAAAAAACAATGAGCATGCCCTTGGGATTCATACAGGAGCGAACTTGTTTGCATTATTTTCTTAAAGTAGAACATCACCCCCCCACCCCCCCCCCCCCACCCCCCCCCCACACACACACTTGTGTACACCTCAGTGCTAACCTACATAAGTTAATTATCCACAGATTAAAGAAAAGACAATGAGCTAACTCATCTGTCCTTCAGAGTTCAGACTATTGGATTTCACATTCAGCAACCTTGTTCTTTCAGATTATTTGAATACCGTAAAATCATGCACTAACATGTTAACACGGTTTCAAGCGTATAACCCACCTAACCTATTCACTAGGGGAAAACAACAAGCGTTCAAATTCCTAACGCAAGTTCCAGCCTAGACAAGTACAGTTTGAAATCTAGGTCAGGGTGCTAAGAGTAGCAGGGATGGGAATCACCTTGGTGTTTGCGAAGCTTGGGAGCCGGGTGAGGAAGGGGAGCCCAAGCATCCCCGTGGCGGACGACACGAGCACGGCATCCAAGCCACCTGCTTTGGCGGCGGCCGCCAAAGCCGGCGACCAGTAGTAGGGCACCGCGCGGATGAGCTCCCCCGCGTCACCGGAGTCCGCGCCGAGCGGCACCGGGGCGAATGCTGCAAGGGACGAGAGGTCGACGGGGCAGTCGAGGAGGAGGCGGACCCCCTCCAGCTCCAGTAAGTGGCTCGCCGGCGAGTGGTAGCCGCCGCCTCTGCCAGGGGTGGCCAGGCAGGTCAGTTTCATGGCGGCAGTGGCGGATCTAGCACTGGGGAGATCTGGGGCGGTCGCCCCGGGTCTCCGAAGGCGGAGCAAGCACCCCTCCTTAGCTATTCTTCCTCCTCCAGGCTCTGCATATATTCCAATTTAAGCATACAGACTGATTTTATGTATGTGTTCATGTGAAGGAAATTGAGGTAAATAAGCAAACCCTAAGTCTGAAATTGGGGCAAAAAGTGCGTGTAACCTGTTTCTCACCGTGGTGGGGCTTTGCTGGGGGCGGCCGGGCCGGCGGGAAGACGGGAAGTGGAGGCGGGACGCCGGGACCTCCGGGGCGCAGGGCAGGGGCGCAGCCGCGGGCAGCGCAGGAGCGCGGCTGACAGTGACTGGGCGGGCGGCCGGACAGGGGCGCTGCCGGACTGGCCGGGCTGGGCTCCGGCGGGCGACCGGCGACGCCGCGACGGCGAGGCGGCTGGCCGGCTGGGTGACGGCCGTCGGCGTTGAGTTGCTGCGCGAGGGGGGCGAGGGCTCTGCTTGATGTGGACCGTGGCTGCGTCGTCCCTGGACAGATTAGTGGGCCTTTCTTCCTCTCTGGCCGCGGCGGCCACCCTGTAGATCCGCCACGGAGCTGCGTTCTTTCTGTGTCGAAGGGGTTGGCACGAGAGGAAGAAGAAAGAGTTGATGGGTCGGGCCGCTCCGTAGCAAAATGTAAAGGCCCAATAATTTTTCTACTCGTCCCGCTTCAAATCTTACCACTTGGCAGGAGTGATAATAAGCTATATAAAACTAGTAGAGTGTCCGTATATTGCTACGGGCACGGGCACAAAAAAAATATAGATGGACCTGTCGTGATAAGTATGGAAGGTGTGAATCCAAGCATATTAAAGATTCTTTAGGAAAAGCTTAATTATTCATATGGAGCAACATATGTCAAATCTTTCAAGGTTTTCTTTAGAGCCTGCTTTTTCTGCTGAGTACTCACCCACGATAAGACATACATATGAGAACTTATGTATCAATTGCTAAGAGCTTTGTCCCTCACAACATAATCTATGCATGCAAAAGGCTATGGATAAATTTATTGTACTACAGCTTAAACTTCCGTAATATTTTAATGGAAGCAATTGAAAGAGGCAACTACTGAGATTATTAAGTTCCTTACAAAATTATTCAATACATCACTTAACTACCACATTTTTTAAAATGTACCACCATAGAAATGCACACTGGACGAAATCAACTCTCATTCATGTGTGTGTGTGTGTGTGTGTCAGATACATAATCACAAGAAAGAAATAGCCAAATCAATTCTCATTGGACTATTGGCACATGAAGATGGATTGGTGGAAGATAGCGGCGACGACACATGAGAGTGCGTCGGACCGGTTTGTGTCCCAAACCCAGTATGTGGCTTGGTTGGGGCCTCTGGCTTTAGATGTTAGGCTTTTGTGCGATGTCTGTTTGGTATTAGGCTTGGACTATCGGCACCCCTTCATCATGTGGTTAGGAGTAGCGACGGATGTTGCTAAGATGATGGTTTTAGACTACCTGATGTACTACTTTGCAAGGTCTTTGTGATAATCAATAAAATGGTTGCATGCATAGCCCACATGCAGAGGCCGGGGGTAATCCTCCTTTTCTAAAAAATAAAATAAAATAAAGCTCTCATTGTTTCAGAACAAGGCATCTCCATTGTCCACAATCTTTCCCTATATATATAAAAAGCCAACAATCGCTTTTCCCTTATATAGGAAAAAACTACCCCTTTCCCTACAAAGCCCTAACTATTTCACCTATCTCACTCTCTCACCCCACGACAAGCCCTCACTCACACATCTCATTCTCCCCGCACGAGTCACAGTCGCCATATCTCCCTGCCATGGCATGTCCTTGTCGCCTCCCATTCCCTCCACCGCTATGTCCCCCGCCCCTCCACTCCACGGTGCGGTTATCTGTTCCAAGTGAATTCAGTGAGCACCGATGAGCACATGTGTTGCGATGAGCAGCCGGATCCGGCCGCCAGCGAGCCATGCCATCAATCTGGCCATCCCAGGACGATTTCTAGTGTTGAGGGCGATCTCGAGGCCGACTTCTATCTCAGCTGAGTCGCGCCGTCGACCTGGCCATCCCGAGCCGATTTCCCGTGCCGAGGGCAACCTCCACATAAATTGGTGTCCCGTGTAGCCACATCCGTGGCTTCTTGCCCCCTCCGACGACCATCTCTGCTGCATCGCGCTGTCTGTTTTCCCTAGCCCCCCTCACGGCTTCGAGTTGTGACCGTGCAGTCTGCGCCCCATTCCCCGGCAGACTAAACAATTGCAAAATTGCCATGTTGGATCATTAATGTCACTGAATGTTAACTTTAGCACAACTAGCAAGGTGGCCCTCGCAAATGCGAGGGCATCATGTTATTAGTGTGATTAAAATGCCATGTGCTTAAATCACGAACTTTCTCTAGACACTCTCACCATAATTAAAATTACAAACGAAATAGTTTGTAGGCTATTGGTAAGAGCAAGACTGTTCGTTCTCACATAGGATGGATATGTGGGTGTATTACTCTTGAGTAAGAACATGTAAAGTAAATCAGAATTATCGTCGAGGATACATATTGCGAGAAATTTGTGAGGATTTCATTTTACCATTTCCAGATATTTATTCCCCAACCTCGTTTACTACAGTTGTTTTGAAATGCATGGCATTCTTCCTCGATTTCAAACACTTGAGTTTTAAGACAAAGATGGGATATCTAAGATACAACTTGGACTATTAGTTTATATATGTATATGCTAATTGACTATTAGTTTGTATTCTAAAAAAAGGGTATTTCTGGACCCAAATAAACGATATTGCTTTCTTTAGAACAGTTTCAGGGATATGCTTATTTATTGTTGAATTGGAAGTTACATTTTTTACTCTATTTTCACTCGCTTTGTCCTAGTTATTCCCTACTTTAAAAATCCAGTCGTCCCAACTCACGATAGGATGATTTTTTTCTCAAAAGGTATTACTCCCAAGAATAATTTTGTTTGAGATTTTCCGCGGCGAGGCTCTTGGTGTCTTGCTTTGCATGCTCAAGAACCTCCCATGGTGGCCGATGTGTTGCGGCGAGCATCGTGATCTTGGTGTTTTCTTGGTTTATCTTTGCTCTTTGATGTTGCAACATGCCTCCCCAACCTGCTAATTGTTCCGATTTTCCGTGGCAGGGCTCCTTCTCAAGGTTCGTGCTTTTGCACTTGTTGATTGTGGAAACTCCTCGGTTGTGTCGTGGAGCTCGGTGCGCATGCAGTGCGGTGCCTTAGGTTGCTCACAAAGTCTAGGTATTGTGATCCTTTAACGACACCCCACGACTACTTGTGTCATTCGTGGTGATGGTCCTCTTAGTGTGTTGGTGGTTCTGCCTTATATTGGGCGTCGTGTTCTTGTCTTCTCCTTGTAATCTTGTTACTTGTGCGGTTTTCGGTCCGATTTTCCTTATAAACGGGTCAACTTGTTTAGGTTAACTGGATCACTCTCCTGGCATAATGGCCACTTTGAGTAATATATCCAGGTGGATGGACTCCTCCCCCAGTGATTCTCAATATATTTTTTTGAGATTTATCGTGATATATAGAAAAAGTTCGTGTGATTTATAAACCAAAAAACCAAAACATAGTGGCATGCACCAATGTGCGGGCAAGATTTTGGATCTGCTCTATATAGTATAAATGATATCTTGATTTGATAAAATATTTACCATATACTACCCAGAATAATATAGTATTCTTAAAGCTTGTGAAGCAACTCCTTCCTAATCTAACAAAAATGTATGAGTTCGGCTCGACCCTGCCAATCTGGACTATCAAAAAAAATTGATTATGCCCAATAAAATAAGTTGCACGTTGAACCCTATAATCATTCACGCACTAATTTATAGTTAGTTATGTAATTCCTCTCTTATTTTCGCAAATAATTGTTTTTTACACCTCCCCCATGTCCAAAGTTGCATCGTATTACTCCCTCGATATGTTCCATTTGTTGCCTATTGGGGGTGTGTGTGTTGGGGGGGGGGGGGGGGGGGGGTCTTGTAAAATACATTTGTTATGTTACGTATATTGAAAGGCCACAGATTAATAGTTTTAATAGATCGATCCACGGGATCAACGACCAGTATTTTCTGATTAAAGCTTCAATGTGACCTAATATATTGTACACGATTACTAAGAGTATCGTAAGGAATTGAACCTTAGTTGTGCTCTTTATTTTTCCTTAGTCCCAAAAATAACAGAAACCTAAAAAGTACGTCTAATTGAGAGGGATAGAACTACAAACCTATTTGTCCATATTGCTGACCAAGTGATGTACCGTTCTAATTCGTAACACTAAAATAGCAAAGGTGTACACGGGCCCCATCCATATTGTTGATCAAGTGATGAATCAAAACGGATTTCTAATGGTGGATTGCTACATCTGGATGCTTTGTACAGCAACATCATGCACGCAGCCAACCTCCTGATCGACCCTCTATCACATAGAGTTGACTGCAGTGACCTGAACATGCATGTACATGTACGACAATCTCGACTGCCTATTGCAATCCCGATCGTTTCCCGAGTGTCGCATGTGTGTAATCTCGGCTGCCTATTGCAATCCCGATCGTTTCCCGAGTGTCGCGTGTGTGTACATGTACGACAATCTCGGCTGCCTATTGCAATCCCGATCGTTTCCCGAGGGTCGCGTGTGTGTACATGTACGACAATCTCGGCTGCCTATTGCAATCCCGATCGTTTCCCGAGTGTCGCGTGGCCGGCGCGCGGTCAATCATTAGATATAGCTAGCTTTGCATGAGGGAAGAATCGATTACGTTTCGCCAGCGGCCAATCATTCAGCTACCTACCTTTGTATGAGAGCAGAATCGATTAGCATACATGAGGCTTGCTTTGGACAGTAGCTGGATCGATTAGCATTGGTATTGGTATTGGTGCTCTTCTCGCCGTCCGGCCGTCCGCGGGTGGGTTCGCTAGCTCTTTAGGTTTAGAGCCCTTGACCCGCAGCACCATAGATCAGATATAGAAGTTGCGAAAGATATAAATTCTTGGACGTATGCTAATGAAGACGGACCCATACGTCGGATGTGTTTAATGCTTGATGGCAGAGGTTGGTAATTTTCTTTAACTTTACACGTTAATAAGATCAAACGGCTGCAATACTTCAATATATAATGGTCCATGAGATGAAGGGCTGATATTTTCTGATTAACGTGGGATTTTCTAACAAATCTCTCTATTTTCCTCCTTATTTTCCTTTTAGTATATAATAGATACAGTTGTGATCAACTCCAAGATAGATTAGTAGCACCACCTAAAAGAAGTGCAAATTTGAAGAAGTTAGATAGACCATAGGGATAGATTTTCCCATATCCCACACCAATCATGTGCAAAGGAATCTTGGAGTGTCTTCAAATGTAATCTAGTCAAAGCTGCAACACGGGTGATAACCCGTAAGTATAGGGATCACGACAGTCTTCACGGGTAGGATTTCACCCTAATTTATTGATTCTACACAAGGGGAGCCAAAGAATATTTATTGGCCTTGACAGTAGCACGGCAAATAGTAGTAGCAAAAGTAACAACAATAATGACAACATCAATTTTGTAGCAGTTTTGACAATAGCAGTAGCAATAGTAACTTGGCAAGATTTAGTATATGTAAAGCATAGGCACGTGGATTGGTGATGGATAATGATTTAGATTACATCAATCATGTAACAGTTACACACTACGTCGACACAGAACTAGCTCCAATTCATCAATATAATGTAGGCATGTATTCCGTATATAGGCATACATGCTTGCGATAAGAACTTGCATGACATCTTTTGTCCTACCCTCCCATGGCAGCGGGGTCCTATTGGAAACTAAGGGATATTAAGGCCTCCTTTTAATAGAGAACTCGAACAAAGCATTAACACATGGTGAATACATGAACTCCTCAAACTACGGCAGTCACCAGAAAGAATCCCAATTATTGTCACCTTGGGGTATGCAGATCAAGACACGTAATAGGTGCATACGACTTGCAAGATAGGATCCAAATCAATCTTATATTCAGAGATAATATAATATGTTCAGATCTGAAATCATGGCACTCGGGCCCTAGTGACAAGCATTAAGCATAGCAAAGTCATAACAACATCAATCTTAGAACATAGTGGATACTAGGGATCAAGCCCTATCAAACTAAACTCGATTACATGATCAATCTCATCCACCACCGTTCAGAAATCCTACAAAGGAATTACTCACTCCCGGTGGTGAGCATCATGGCGGTGTTGATGGAGAAGGGTTGGTGATGACGACGGCGACGATTTCCCCTCTCCGGAGCCCCAAACGGACTCCAGACCAGCCCTCCCAAGGAAGAACAGGAGGTGGCGGCGGCTCCGTCTCGTGAAACGCGATGAAAACTTCTCTCTGATTTTTTTCTCCGAAGATGTGATTTTATAGGACTAGAATCAGGGTCAGAGGAGCCTCATGGGCCCCAGCACACAACAGGGCGCGGCCTAGGGGGGTCGCGCCTTGTTGGCTTGTGGCCCACAGGTGGCCTCCCTCCGGCAGCTCTTCGCTCCATAATTCATTATATATTCCAGAAAAAATCCACAAAAAGTTTCGTCCAATTCCGGGAACTTTTATTTTTGCACAAAAATAACACCAAGATGGTTCTGTTGAAAACAACGTCAGTCCGGGTCAGTTCCATTCAAATCATGCAAATTAGAGGTCAAAACAAGAGCAAAAGTGTTTGGAAAAGTAGATACGTCGAAGACGTATCAACTCCCCCAAGCTTAACTCATTACTTGTCCTCAAGCAATTCAGTTGACAAACTGAAAGTGACAAAGAAAACTTTTACAAACTCTTTTGTTCTTGTCGTTACACATGCTTAGCTAGTGCTCAAGTTTTCAACATAAATTATAAATAACCACATCCATGATAACAACTAAGCATCATATTAACTCATGGCAATACACAACCAACTAGCAAGCAATAATAAAATATCTCACATGCCAACAATTTATCAAAACAATCATGATATAATATGGTGACATGGTATTCCGCTAGCCCTTTCTGAGACCGCAAAACATAAAGGCAGAGCACCTCTGAGGTTCAAGCAGCGACCAAACATTATAATTGAGGGTAGAAAAGATCCAGTCATGCTCACATCCAACATTAACTAGACTCAATGCATAAGAATGACAATAGTGCTCTCCGGTCTGGTGCTTTTAGTAAGAGGGTGATGACTCAACATAAAAATAAATAGATAGGCCCTTCGCAGAGGGAAGCATTGATCTGCAGAGGTGCCAGAGCTTAGGTTTTTAGAAAAGGATTGAAATATAGTTTTTTACGTGGTGTACTTTTCTTGTTAACGTTACAATAAAGGTTTTCAATATCTTCCATGCTAAACTCATTATTGGCGGTTCCCAAACAGAATAGTAAAGTTTACTCCTATCCACCATCCATACACAAACCATGGCTGACCGAATCCACGGATGCCTGCCAACATATCAACTGCTCCAAGGAGTTTTGTTTAATTAATTTTTGTTTATGCAGGACTGGGCATCCTTTTTACCAGCTTCTCTCGTGTAATGACGGCGAATAAACGACTGTCTCAAGAATAACTCACTTAGCATGGAAGATACTGACCGTCTCGTCGCTCCATGAGCGAGATGAGTGCACAAAATGGATGTTTATTTGAATATTTAGAGATGGCACATGCAAATTTACTTGGAACGGAAGGGTAATACCTCATATAGGTAGGTATGGTGGACTCATGTGGAATAACTGGGTTAAAGGTTTTGGATGCACAAGCAGCATTCCCGCTTAGTATAGGTGAAGGCTAGCAATAGGTTGGGAAGCGACCAACTAGAGAGCGAAAACGGTCATAGGTATGCATTATGAATAATTAACATTGGGCATAGCATGAGTAGGATATGAACACTCTAAATTTTAAACATCATGAAGGCTGCATTGGTTTTGATTCAACTACATGTTTGCACATGGGCCAAGTCAAGCCGCTCGAATTTCTCAAAAGGAAATACCATACTACCATACCACGTCATAACCATTTTAATGCATGTTGGCCTATAAGATAAATCGTTATTCACTACTAGCTAATTAAGCATGGCATGAGAAGCTATAATCTCTAATTGTCATCATAAACATGTTCACTCATAATATACTGAATCAAGATCGAACGGGCTAAACATATTTACAAAAACGGAAAACAAGAAGAGTTCATACCAGCTTCCTTTGCCACGATCACTTCGTCAAATATCGTCATTATTGCCTTTCACTTGCATGACCGAATGATGTGATAATAATAATAGTGCAAGAATACCGTGGACTAAGCTGGAATCTGCAGGGCAATTTTGGACAAAGGAGAAGACAAGGTAATATTGGCTCTCTGTTAGAGCAATCAATAAAGCATATAAGAGCCACTTAACATTTTCATCGTGGTCTTCTCCTTTCAAAGAATCAACAAAAAGAAAAGAAATTCAGAGAAACACATTGAAATATTTTTGGAGTTTTTGTTTTTCTCAAGCAAGCAAATAAAATAAGAGAAAACAAAAACGAGAAAAACTATTACACGGGAAAGCTCCCAACATGCAAAGGAAATCTTTTTGGGTTTTCTTTTTAGTGCTAAAGATAATTAAACAGGGAAAGAAAACTGAAAAGAAGTGAGAAATATTTTTGGGTTTTCCAAAGTTTTTCAAACACACAAGAAGAAAGCGGAAAAAAATAAAACTAACATGGATATACAATGAAAGAGGATGAACACCGACAATTTATATGAAGTGTGTGAACATGAATGTAATGTCGGTTAGAAATACGTACTCCCCCAAGCTTAGGCGTTTTCCTAGCTTGGTGATCACCACTGATAATAGCCGTCAGGTCCTGGAAAGTGTTCCTGCTAGGGCACCTGAGCATCCCATGCCTGGACCTCGGCCTCCGCAGCAGCTAGCTCATTCCGGTAAGTAATTATATCTTCTCGCATTATTCTGTATCCGTTCCTGGCATGATAATTAAACAAAGAGGGTGTAGTCAAGGGAATAATATCGCAAGTCTTCTCGCTAAATGCTAAGCTGTAACGAAGATGTTGCGGTGGTTTAGGTTCCTCAATGAATTGGTGTTCCATCATAGACTGGTGATCAAGATAAACCTTAGGCAACAAGTAATCAGTAGGGCGTATAGCAACTTCAAAACGCTTTGCCAAGCGCGTGGCATAAATACCACCATGAACCTTGCCTTTAGTTCGATTAAGATTTAATCGGCGAGCGACAATAGCTCCTAAGTTGTAAGTATTATCACCATAAAGTGCACGGCGTAGAATAGCCAGGGTGGGGGCACTGAGACCACCACTCTGCTCCATGGCAGTTATGCATTTTCCTATAAACGGAAAAAATGCACAGATGAAAATTGCAAACTAGTGGCTCTGGCAATTGACACGCCCCTAGTCTCTCCCACAGTTAAGGTAAGGAGGAAGTCCTCAAACTCCTCAGGCTTAGGCTCACGCATGCCCCCATCAAAGGGAAGCAGACATATTTCACAAAACTCATGTAGATGCATTTCATAGTTTGTGGCATAAAGATCAAAACGTATTGTGGGAGCGCCGGACGTATTTGTGAAGTAAAAGTTTTGCACGAAGGAAATAGTGAGGAGATAATATTGGTCACACTCATCTGCGAGGAAGTCTGTAAGCCCGGCATTTGCAATGAATTGCATGAATTCTTCATAAAAACCCGCTTCGTTCATGAAGGGCGTATGTGGCCATCACATGGCCTAACCTCCGTGTTGCGAACAATGTTGATGTCGCGGTCCTGGGTTCTCCCAACAAATCCCTTGGGGCTCCGGCTTGAAGAACCTTTCCTTAAGATATTCATTTTCCTAAGCACATTTCTGAAATTTTTGAGCCACAAAATTATGTCAATAAAACTCTGCAAGATTGATAGCAACTACTCATAATGATGCCTAGAGGCCATATCAAGCATTCATACTACTTGGAACTCAAAGAATTCAACATGCAAGCTCATTTTCTGTAGCACCAAGTGTAGCATAATATGCAAAATATAAACCACTAAAACAAAAACTAATTGGAGGAGTGGAGGAGTCACATACCAAGGAACAATTCCTCAAAACAGTTTTGGAAACGGAGTTTCGAGCAAAGAGATAAAAAAATCAGTTTCTGGAGGAAGAATGATACGTCTCCAACGTATCTATAATTTTTGCTTGTTCCATGCCGTTATATTATCATTCTTGGATGTTTTACAATCATTTTATAACAACTTTATATCATTTTTTGGGACTAACCTATTGACATAGTGCCAAAGTGCCAGTTGCTGTTTTTGCTTGTTTTTTACTTCGCAGAAAATCAATACCAAACGGAGTCCAATCGCGACGAAACTTTTTAGAGATTTTTTTTGGACCAGAAGACACCCAGTGGACCAAAGAAGTACCATAGAAGTGGGCCGAGGAGACCACAACCCACTAGGGCGCGCCAGGGGGGCCCCGGCGCGCCCTGATGGGTTGTGCCCTCCTCGGGACCTGATAACCCACAAGTGTAGGGGGTCGTTTGCAGCCTTTTTCGATAGGTAAGAGTGTCGAACCCAATGAGGAGCTAAAGGTAGAACAAATATTCCCTCAAGTTCTATCGACCACCGATACAACTCTACGCACACTTTAACGTTTGCTTTACCTAGAACAAGTATGAAACTACTTTGTAGGTGAGAGGATAGTTTGCACGAATAAAACTAGAAGTACTTTGCGGGAAATAAAACTACGAGTAAAAAGCAAGATAATAAAAGTTAGTTGTTTAGTAGAAAGCTTTTGTCAAACAAGAAGGTTATTTGTCCCTAGGCAATTGATAACTAGACCGGTAATCATTCTTGCAATTTTACATGAGGGAGAGGCATGAGCTAACATACTTTCTCTACTTGGATCATATGCACTTATGATTGGAACTCTAGCAAGCATCCGCAACTACTAAAGATCATTAAGGTAAAACCCAACCATAGCATTAAGTATCAAGTCCTCTTTACTCCCATATGCAACAACCCACCTACTCGGGTCTGTGTATTCTGTCACTAACGCCACCCACCATAGGAAAATCATGAACACATTGCAACACCCTACAGCGGGGATCCCCCACGTTTGCGCGAGACGGAGGGCACCGTAGGATAGCACCATAATAAAATATACACTCATACCAACCACGATCATCAATTAGCCCATAGGACAAAACGGATCTACTCAAACATAATAGGATAGCCACATATCATTGGTAAATAATATACGGAGTTGAGCACCATGTTTAAGTAGAGATTACAGCGGGGAAAAGGGGAGTTACACCGCTGCATAGAGGGGGAGAAAGTTGGTGTTGACGGTAGCAAGATTGTTGATGTAGATCGCCGTCATGATCCTTGCCCCGGCGGCGTTCCAGCGCCACCGGGAGAGAGGGGAGAGAGCCCCCTCCTTCTTCTTCTTCCTTGGCCTCCCCCCTAGATGGGAGGAGAGTTCCCCCTCTGGTCCATGGCCGCCATGGCGGTGGAGGGGCAGGAGCCCCTCCTAGATTGGATCTCCCTCTCTGTTCTCTTCTGTTTCACGTTCATGTTTTCTGGCCGAAAACCGTTTCTTATATTCCCGGAGATCCGTAACTCCGATCGGGCTGAAATTTTGAGGGGATTTTTATCCAAAAATTAGCTTCCTTGTGACCGAAGGAGAGCTCCAACCGACGTACGAGGTGGGCACAACCCACCAAGGCGCACCCTGGTGTCTCGTGGGGGTTGTGGGCCTCTGTTTGCGTTGATTCCACTTCTCAAAATTCACAAATATTCCAAAAAAATCTCCGTAAATTTTTATCGCGTTTGGACTTCGTTTGATATGTATATTCTGCGAAACAAAAAACATGCAACAAATAGGAACCGGCACTGGGCACTGGATCAATATGTTAGTCCAATAAATCATATAAAATGTTGCCAAAAATATGTGAAAGTTGTATAATATTGGCATGAAACAATCAAAAATTATAGATACGACGGAGACGTATCAGTATCCCCAAGCTTAATTCCTGCTCGTCCTCGAGTAGGTAAATGATAAAAAAGATAATTTTTGATGTGGAATGCTACCTAACATAATCTTGATCATATATCTAATCATGGCATGAATATTAAGACACAAGTGATTCAAAGCAATAGTCTAGTTTTGACATAAAGACATTAATACTCGGGCATCCCAACAAACAATCATGTCTTTCAAAATATCAAGGCTAAAGAACGCTATCCCTACAAAATCATACAGCCTTGTCATGCTCTGTCTTCTTACCACAAAGTATAAATCATGTACTACCCCGGTGTCAGCCAAGCAATTGGTTCATACTTTCTAACCCGCTTCAGCATTTTCAACTCTCACGCAATACATGAGCGCAAGCCATGGATATAGCACTATGGGTGGAATAGAATATGGTGGTAGGTTTCAAAGGGGTAAAAGTGGAGAAGAAAGTCTCGCATCAACTCAGCGTATCAACGGGCTATGGAGATGCCCATCAATAGATATCAATTCGAGGAGTAGGGATTGCCATGCAACGGATGCACTAAGAGCTATAAGTGTATGAAAGCTCAATATGAAAACTAAGTGGGTATGCATCTAACTAGAATGAAAAATTCCCACTAGTATATGAAAGTGACAACACAGGAGACTCTCTATATGAAAAACATGGTGCTACTTTGAAGCACAAGCGTGGAATTAGCATGCCCCTTCTACTTCTTTCATTTTTTTCTTTCACTTTTTAGGAGCCTCATCCCAACTTGTGGGGGAATCATAGTTTCCATCATCCTTTCATCACTGGGGCATGATCTAATAATGAATAATGATGATCATCAGACTTCTATTTACTTAGAACTCAATATTACAACGATAGTAGAACAAAGTATGACTCTATATGAAATCAATGATCTAGCGTAGCAAAGATATAAAAAAATGGACAAGCCATGAAAACATCATGCTAGCTATCTTACGATCATGTAATGCAACATGACAATGAATGCACAAGTCATCAAAACGGAGGCAGTGAAAGTTGCATGGCAATATATCTCGGAATGGCTATGGAAATGCCATAATAGGTAGGTATGGTGGCTGTTTTGAGGAAGATATAATAAGGCTTATGTGTGATAGAGTGTATCATATCACGGGGTTTGGATGCACCGGCGAAGTTTGCATCGAATCTCGAGGTGAGAAAGGGCAATGCACGGTACCGTAGAGGCTAGCAAATTGCGGAAAGGTAAGAGTGCGTATAATCCATGGACTCACATTAGTCATAAAGAACTCACATACTTATTGCAAAAGTTTTTTAGCTCTCTCGAAGCAAAGTATTACTACGCATGCTCCTAGGGGGGAGGTTGCTAGGAGTTAACCATCGCGCGCCCCCGACCTTCACACAAAGATAGACAATCAAGGATAAATTGTGCTCCAACTTCCTAGCATAACGGGAGACTATACATGCATGCTTCGGGAATCACAAACCTTAACACCCATATCTTACTAAACACGATCATCCACTAGTACCTCCCACATATTATCATCTCTATATCGCAAAACTATTGCAAGGAATCAAACATATCATATTCAGTGATCCCTAAGTTTTATGTAGGATTTTATGACTAACCATGTGAATGACCAATTCCTGTTGACTCTCTAAATAGATATAAGTGAAGCAAGAGAGTTTAATTCTTTCTACAAAATACCATGCTCTAATAAATGTAAGTGAAGCAAAAGAGCATTCTACAAATAACGGTTTTCTATGTGAAGAGAAGCAGGCAATCCAAACTTCAAATGATATAAGTGAAGCACATGAAGCATTCTATAAAGCCATACTCAAAAGATATAAGTGAAATGCAATGAGCATTCTATAAATCAACCATGGACTATCTCATACCAGCATGGTGCATAAAAGAAAAGTTAAAACTAAACACAAAAGACGCTCCAAGATTTACGCATATCATGTGATGAATAAAAATATAGCTCCAAGTGACATACCGATGATTTGGAATAAAAGAGGGGATGCCTTCCCAGGGCATCCCCAAGCTTAGACGCTTGAGTCTTCCTAGAATATTACCTTGGGGTGCCTTGGGAATCCCCAAGCTTAGGCTCTTCCTGCTCCTTATTCCTTCTCATCGTGATAACACCCAAAACTTGAAAAGTTCAATCACACAAAACTTAACAGAAAATTCGTGAGATCCGTTAGGACACATAACACCAAATCTCATCATGTCTTGCCATAACATTATTGCATAATTATAATCTAACATTACCCACTATATTCTATCACAATTATATGGCTCCCAAGTCAATGGGGCTCAACAAGAATTCAAACATAAGCACGCAAAGCAGCTATAACAACAATCTGTGAAAAAC
This sequence comes from Elymus sibiricus, assembly GCA_039707655.1. Lineage (NCBI taxonomy): Eukaryota > Viridiplantae > Streptophyta > Magnoliopsida > Poales > Poaceae > Elymus > Elymus sibiricus. Next base: position 440,752,998 of record CM077667.1, on the reverse strand, counting down.
AGGACAGTCTGTAAAGATTTGTAGACACGTATACTTATGTAGCTCAAAAAATTCTGAAAAATTAGGACGTTATAAATGATTTGCATAAAAGTACTGTGTAAACATTTCAGAATTTTTGCACGCTCCAGTAAAATATGAAAATTCAAACACTACGGCAAAAGTTTCTGTTTTTGCACAACACACATCAAACAAGCAATTCAAACATCCTAAAGGCAAATCTTGGCACATTATTTTTATAATACGATGGATTTGTACAAGGGGATAATTATTTTTGTTGGAAAAGTTTCCGTGATTCAAGCTTCACAAAGTTTCCGTGGGCATGAACAAAAGTTCAAGGCTAGCCCCCACTTCAACGATGCTCATCATCTCTCTCACTTTCACCTTTCCTTTTGTGAAGTTTTAGGTTCCCCTCTATATTTTTTTGTTTTTAAACTTTATAAAAGCACACAACAGAAATAAATGACTCTCTAAAACTTCTGGGTTGTCTCCCTGGCAGCGCTTTCTTCAAAGCCATTAATCTAGGCATAAAGTGCTCAAGTAATGGATCCACCCGGATCCCAAGGTATATCAAAGCCAATTTTAATTAACAATGATTTGTAATTTAGTAGTGAGCACAAAGTGATATATACCATGTGACAACGAAGTCTAACTCTCTTCCTATGCATTGGCATGTCATACAAGAACAATTCATGCACATTAAGTAAAGGCCAATGCATAGTATAAACAATTTCTTGCAATTTTATAGTATTGGAAACATAAAGAGGTGAAGATGTAGTTCCTCTCTCATAATAATTGCAAGTAGGAGCAGCAAGCACATTCATATTATATTCATCAAAATCATCATGTGTAGTGGTAAAACGCAACCCATCAATGTAATCCTTAATAAGAGCAAACTTCTTCGATATAGTGTAGTTAGGAGAATTCAAAAAGATAATAGGACTATCATGTGTGGGTGCAATAGAAACAATTTCATGCTTAACATAAGGAACTATAGCAAGTTCATCTTCATAAGCATAATTCATATTGGCATCATGGCCACAAGCATAGCAAGCATCAAGTTCATCAAAAAGGGATATTTCAAAAGAATCCAAGGGATCATAGCAATTATCATAGGAGTCATCATAGCATTTATCCTTCGGTAAGTATGAAGGGAAATTAAACAATGTATGAGTTGAAGAGTTACTCTCATTAGAAGGTGGGCATGGGTAGCTAATCCGCTCTTCCTCCTTTTGTTCTTCGCTCTCCTCCTCATCTTTTTCATCTAATGAGCTCACAATTTCAGCAACTTCTTCTTCCATAGGTCCCTGCAAAATATTAGTCTCTTCCAAGGCAGTAGACATTCTTTCAATAAATTCTTTAACATAAGCATTAGAAGCATAGTTTTCATAGCAATATTTAAGTATGGCAAAATTTTCAGATTTGTTAAGAGTAGCATCATACTTTTCAATCAAAGAAGCAATTTCATAAGCACCCTTAAAAGCAACAAATTCTTCAATTTGTCCAACATCAAAATAACAATAGGCTTCCTTGGCATAAGAATATAGTATTTCATTATCATTAAACACACATTGGTAGGGAAGGTGTTTTTTAGTTTCTTCAGAACAACAAGTAAAATCATGTAATTCACATAAATTCCAAGCATAGCAACACAAAGTATTAATTTGGTGCCACAAGAGTTTCCCTTTTTGAGATATGCGGTGTCGCACATAATAAGCATGCTCATTTAACGAATTTCCCTTAACTAAGCTAGTGGGGTTTTCAGCACGAGCACAAATGGATCGAAGATGATCCAAATAATATTCTTCGGTAGTAGGGAACACTAGTGGTTCCTCAACTTTTGGAGCAGCAAGTACAACTATTTTTTTGGTATTTTGCGTTTCCTACCCATAACTAAAGATAGAAAACAAGAGCACAAAATAAAAACTACTTAGAGATAAAGCAAACAAGCACACACGAGAATATTCACCCCACGCTATTGCTCCCCGGCAACGGCGCCAGAAAAAGGTCTTGATAACCCACAAGTGTAGGGGGTCGTTTGTAGTCTTTTTCGATAAGTAAGAGTGTCGAACCCAACGAGGAGCTAAAGGTAGAACAAATATTACCTCAAGTTCTATCGACCACCGATACAACTCTACGCACACTTTAACATTTGCTTTACCTAGAACAAGTATGAAACTACTTTGTAGGTGATAGGATAGTTGGCACGAATAAAACTAGAAGTACTTTGCGGGAAATAAAACTACGAGTAAAAAGCAAGATAATAAAAGTTAGTTGTTTAGTAGAAAGCTTTTGTCAAACAAGAAGGTTATTTGTCCCTAGGCAATTGATAACTAGACCGGTAATCATTCTTGCAATTTTACATGAGGGAGAGGCATGAGCTAACATACTTTCTCTACTTGGATCATATGCACTTATGATTGGAACTCTAGCAAGCATCCGCAACTACTAAAGATCATTAAGGTAAAACCCAACCATAGCATTAAGTATCAAGTCCTCTTTACTCCCATATGCAACAACCCACCTACTCAGGTCTGTGTATTCTGTCACTCACGCCACCCACCATAGGCAAATAATGAACACAATGCAACACCCTACAGCGGGGATCCCCCACGTTTGCGCGAGACGGAGGGCACCGTAGGACAGCACCATAATAAAATATACACTCATACCAACCACGATCATCAATTAGCCCATAGGACAAAACGGATCTACTCAAACATCATAGGATAGCCACATATCATTGGGAAATAATATACGGAGTTGAGCACCATATTTAAGTAGAGATTACAGCGGGGAAAAGGGGAGTTACACCGCTGCATAGAGGGGGAGAAAGTTGGTGTTGACGGTAGCAAGATTGTTGATGTAGATCGTCGTCACGATCCTTGCCCCGGCGGCGTTCCGGCACCACCGGGAGAGAGGGGGAGTGAGCCCCCCTCCTTCTTCTTCTTCCTTGGCCTCACCACTAGATGGGAGGAGAGTTCCCCCTATGGTCCATGGCCACCATGGCGGTGGAGGGGCAGGAGCCCCTCCTAGATTGGATCTCCCTCTCTGTTCTCTTCAGTTTCACGTTCCTGTTTTTTGGTCGAAAACCGTTTCTTATATTCCCGGAGATCCGTAACTCCGATCGGGCTGAAATTTTGAGGGAATTTTTATCCAAAAATTAGCTTCCTTGCACCCGAAGGAGAGCTCCAACCGACGTATAAGGTGGGCATAACCCACCAGGGCACGCCTGGGCCCTAGGGTGCGCCCTGGTGTCTCGTGGGGGCTATGGGCCTCTGTTTGCATTGATTCCACTTCTCAAAATTCACAAATATTCCAAAATAAATCTCCGTAAATTTTTATCGCGTTTGGACTTTGTTTGGTATGGATATTCTGCGAAACAAAAAACATGCAACAAATAGGAACTGGCACTTGGCACTGGATCAATATGTTAGTCCAATAAATCATATAAAATGTTGCCAAAAATATGTGAAAGTTGTATAATATTGGCATGAAACAATAAAAAATTATAGATACGACGGAGACGTATCAGGACCCTGTAACACCCCAAAAATCGGGTTATCGATTTTTGTGCTGTTATTCCTTCCTAGCTTTTCTCTCCCGAATTTTTCCTCTGGAATTTGGCAAGTGACCAGGTATATCCAATCAATCCGCAACCTCTCAGTGCTTTTCCTATGCCCATGTGCCAGTCAACCCTCCGTCAGTAAACCCCGAGCCTCATTCCAATCCTAGTTCTGAATTATTGGAACTGGAAATCCTGCCTTTGTGTTTACAAAGGAGCTATCATTTTCCTTGCTCTGTTGATCCTCCCAAATTTTCCAAAGACCCTTCTTCTCTCATAAACCCTAGATGTGCAAAAATATTGCTAATTCATATGCAGTATTTCTCATCTAGAATTAATTCCTTTTTCTGCTTTTCTGAGGAATTAAATCCAGGAAAATATCTATCCATCTCCAGAGGTCATGAAAACTTGTGGAGATATTCTTTAGGAATATATTGAGCTCTCATAAAAATATTGGCCATAATCAAATAGGGGAAATTGCCTTTTACTATTTAAAGCCAATATTTCAATTTGGGGCCTTTCCAAAGGAACTACCATTTTGGTAGCTAGGAAAAATCCCAAATAATTTGTGGAGCTTGTCATATCCATATATTCTCCATTTCCATCAAAATATCAAGTTCCCCAATTCAAATTTTGAGCACCACTTCCATTTGCAAATTTTGTCCAGATTTCCAGTTTGCAAAGGAAGTGCTTGATTCCTTGATCTTATTGGGCTAAAATTTTGCAGGGTGATTTATTATGATAGATTACCCTTTTCCTCCAAAAATTAGACCATCTCATCTAGCAAATCTTCCTCAGCAAATTATTCAAGTTTCTGTCCAGATTGGAGCACTGTAAAGGAAGTACCATTTTTACTTATGCAAATGGTATGAAATCTTTACAGTACCTCCATATGCCTAAATAATTGGGCTCCTCCAAATTTGAGCCATTTTCATCTAGCTAAATCCTCAGAACCATCTGATTTCTATTTCTGTCCAGTCTGGCACTTTGTGAAGGAAGTGCTTGATTGCTTGATTCAATTGAGCTGAAATTTGGCAGGGTAGTGCATATTGATATATCACTACTATAAACCAAAAATCAGCTCAACTCTCCAAACCCATCTTTTTCTATAGTTTCTCAAGTTTCTGACCAGATTGCATCTCTGTGAAGGAAGTACCATCATAGATGATCAATTTGATATGAAACTTGCTCAGCTGTCTCTCATGACCAAATCATTGAGCTCCACCAAAAATCATCCAAATTCATCTAGCCATTTGACCTCAGCACCTTCATTTCCAAATCTGGTCAGATTGCCACTTTGTAAAGGAAGTATCATTTTGCTTTGCCCATTTGGGCTGAATCTTTGCCAAGTAAATGACCCTGGTAGATGATCAGCCCCTGCCCAAGATCAGGCCAAAAGGTGTACTGAGGTGACCACACCACAGCACAAACAGTGTGCTTCTGGGGACTATTTGGCCATGGAGAAGTCACCTCAGTGCTCTCCCGTGACTTTCAGCCGCATAGGTCAACTCAGCGTATTACGGTGAAGGCCCTAGACATAGTTTGGCGTCGAGCAGGGCGTGGCAACGCCGTGGCCACGCGGTGACCACGGGCAGAGCGTGCCAAAACCGCGCTCTGTACTCCGTACGCTTCGGGAGCTCGTCTCCAGCGAGCTTTGCCTTATCCGCGAGTGTCGAGGAGCTTCCCGCCGCGTGCGGGGTCCCTCTGGATCCCTCTCCCCCTTGTTTCCTAGCTGGGGGAGCGCTGTGGAGACGCGGCCGCGGCACCGCGTAGCCCGAAGCTTCGGTCGCCGGCGAGCACCGCCGCGAAGCTTCTCCCCGACCTATTTAAGGGCGTGCCCGAGCCCCTCCCGTCCACCATCGAGCCCTCCAGCCCTCCCCAAACCCTTGAAGCCCCCAGCCTCGCCATTGCCAGAGATGTCCGCCGCCGATCCCGCGGCCGAGCCCCTCACCCAGGCCTTCCCCTCCCTCTCTTCTCTGCTCCCGAGCCCTCCTCTGGCAACCGTGAGCCACCGCCGCCTCCATTCCCGTTGGGGAAGTGCCGCCGGAGTGGCCCCTCTGCTGCTCGTCGACCGCCGCGCTCCGGTAGGTGGCGGCAGCGCCATGGGCCATCCCAGGCAAGGCTGCGGCTACCCTCAGACGCGGCAGGGAGCGGCGGTGCCCTTGCGCACGCCGGCCAGCCCTCCTGCGCCGCCGTATGGCCGCTGTAGCCGATGGCCGAGCGCCCCGCCCCTTCCCCTGTCTCCGGTCTGGGGAAGAAGACGACCAGAGGAAAAGAAGAGGGAGGAGAGAGAAAGAGATGAGGCGGGTCCCGCCCGTCAGCGAGAGAGAAAGGAGTCAACCCGGGCCCAGCCAGTTTTAAGTGGAAGCGTATTCTCAGGAATACGCTTTCGCCTTTAGAAAGCATACCCGGCCCGGAGGCGCGTTCGGTTTAATCAGCCAGGGACCTATTTGTGAATATTTTTACTACAGATTGGTCCCTGAGCTTTAAACGCCCGTATCTTCGCGACCGTAGCTCGGAGTCAGGTAAAACCAGTGCCCACGTTTTCGTCTCGTCGATCCCGTTCCGATGGTACCATTTTCACTATGTGTTCACACTGTGAAAATAACCATTTTGCCCTTGCCCTATATCTGACCCCTCTGTGAGAGAACCCTTTCCGGCGAATTCTTCCGCGAGGTGATCGCACTTCCTCCCAGCGTATTCGTCGACCCTCAGGCAAGCCAACCTCTTACCATGAGCTCCAGACTTGCGTGATGACTTTGCTTGCACCTGTGTGTTTATCTGTATCCACTACTGGAATCAGGGACTTTGCCATCTGCCAGCTCTTTGCCGTTTGCTGGCAGACGACAAAGAGGTTGTTTGCCGTCTGCTTTGGGAAAGCAGACGGCAAAGATCTGGCTGATGGCAAAGACACTGTTTGCCATCAGCCAGCTCTTTGCCGTCTGCTAGGGGACGGCAAAGTTTCTTTGCCGTCCGCTAGCAGACGGCAAAGAGGTGGGGTGGGGCCCAGTGGAGGCCAGTTAACTGCAACGGCCCACCCCACCTCTTTGCCGTCTGCTAGCGGACGACAAAGAATCTTTGCCGTCTGCTAGCAGACGGCAAAGAAAATACCTACTAACGGCCCTAAAGGCCCACCCCCCTCCACTCTCTCTGCCTCTCCCCTCCTGACCCCGACCCCACGCCGCCGCCGCACCCGCCGCCGCCCCCGACCCGCCCCGGCCCGCCGCTCGCCGCCGCCGCACCCGCGACCGCCGACGCCGCCCACTGCCTCGCCCCACTGCCCCGCCCCGTGCCCGCGCAGCCGCGCCCATGCCTGCCCCTTGCCACCCCGTCGCGGCCCGGACGCCGGCCAGCCCCGTCGCCGCCCCCTCGCCGGCCAACCCCTCTGCCCCCCTCTGGTGAGCTCCCCCTCCTGCCCCTTTTTTCTGTTTTTTTTATTTTTTCTGTTTAGGTTTTAGATATTTAGACATTTAGGAGTTTAGATACTTAGATGTTTAGGTTTTTAGATATTTAGACATTTAGGTAGAAAGAAACCTAGAAGAAAGAAAAAGAAGAAAAGAAAAAGGAAAAAAAGGAAAAAGAAAAAGGAAAAGAAGAAGAAGAAGAAGAAGAAGAAGAAGAAGAAGAAGAAGAAGAAGAAGAAGAAGAAGAAGAAGAAGAAGAAGAAGAAGAAGAAGAAGAAGAAAAAGAAGAAGAGGAGGAGGAGAAGAAAAAAAAATAAGAAGAAGAAGAAGAAGAAGAAGAAGAAGAAGAAGAAGAGGAGGAGGAGGAGAGGAGGAGAAGAAGAAGAGGAAAAAGGAAAGGAAGAAGAAAAGAAGAGGAGGAGGAGAAGAAAAAAGAAGAAGAAGAAGAAGAAGAAGAAGAAGAAGAAGAAGAAGAAGAAGAAGAAGAAAGAGGAGAGGAGGAGAAGAAGAAGAGGAAAAAGGAAAAAGGAAGAAGAAGAAGAAGAAGAAGAAGAAGGAAAAAAGGAAGAAAAGGAAGAAAAGGAAGAAGAGGAAGAAGAAGAAAAGGAAAAAGAGGAAAAAAAGACCCCGACACCCGGACCCCGACCCCGACACGACACCCCGACCCCGACACGACACCCCGACACCCCGACCCTGACATGACACCCCGACCCCGACATGACACCCCGAAACGACATCCGACACACCCCGACACCCCGACACGACACCCTGACACCCCGACACCACGACACCCCGACACCCCGACCCGACACCCCGACACCCCGACACCACGACAGCCCGACACCACGACACCCCCGACGCCGACACCTCTTCGGCCTCCTGTTGACCGAAAAGGTGCTCTTCGGCCTTCCAGAGGCCGACGGGGTCATATATTTCCCTATTTTGTTATGAAAAACATCATATATATTTGTGTTGATCGGGTGGATTTAAATGTGCAGTTCTTTCGTTGCTGCGAGGGTCTGGTGTTCGACGACCTCTCCGTGCGTACGACGAGCTCCGCCCCTGCGTTCGTGGGTGAGCACAAATGACATCTCCTCCTCCCCCCTTCATTTGCTCTGTTCCGGTCTTCGTGCCGATGAAACTTGCTAGCTATAGGTGTCAATCATCAGTATGCGTGACCACTATGCGTCTCCCGTTCGAAAGGGTTACATCTATAAATATGCATGCATTTGCATATTTATAACCGTGATTCTTTCGAATTGTCCAACGTTATCCATGGACAGCCCGAGTATGTGTAGATTGGGTTCATTTTCCCATATGCTCTACTCCGGATCCGATGCAGAATTTCGTCAGTGCCTTCCTGTTGTTCTCCGGGTACACATCCTCTCTGCTTATTGCCAAGACGTGTATCAGGAGAACAGCGGGGAGGTGCTGCCGAAATTTTGCGTCGGATCTGGAGCCGAGCATGGGAAAACGAACCCAATCTACACATACTCGGGTAGGATTAGGACCTATCTTTACCTACTAGCGTCTAGGTTGCATGGACGTAATAAAACTGACAAACTGTATTAACTGATGAATATGGTTTGGTGAATTATGTATATATTTCTTGTGTGTCCAGTAGCTAGGCAAGATGAGTGATCGTGCGTGGATGTACACCGGTCACACTAGTCAGAAAGACATGACCCATGAATGGATAAGAAAAACCAAGGGGTTTGTGAGAGCCGCATTTGCAAATGGACAGGAAACAACCTGGTGCCCCTATGTCGAGTGCGACAACTTTCATAAGAAGTCAGAGTTTGAAATGATCAAACACCTGCAGAAGTTGGGTTTTACGCCTAATTATACGGTCTGGACATTTCATGGTGAGTCTGCCCAACGTGCCAGAGCTGAGGAGGGCCGTCGTCGCACCGACGAGCATGGTACCGGGATGGAAGACATGGTGGAAGACTTTGATGATGCTCGGGATTCGGACGATGAGATGGAGGAATCTGCAAAAGCCTTCAATGATATGTTGGAGTCTTCAAAACGTCCTCTCCACGAGCACACTGAGCTTTGTCAGCTGGATGCCATCGCACAAGTAATGGCTCTGAAGGCTCAATTCAACTTGGGTAGAGAATGCTACGACGCGATGATGACACTATTTGGACGTTTTCTACCCGAAGGCCATGTAATGCCTGCAAACCTGTACCAGTCGGACAAAATCCTCCCGTGTACTTAAGATGCCCTATGAGAAGATAGATGCCTGTGAGAAAGGATGTGCCTTATTTAGGCTTGAGTATGCAGACTTGAAGTATTGTCCCGTTTGCCAGTCTTCCAGGTATGTTGAGGTAGACAACGGTATGGGTGAGAAGAGTCAGACAAAAATCTCAGTTAATGTTCTTCGGTATATGCCAATCATACCAAGACTTCAACGTCTTTTCATGGTCGAAGAGACGGCCAGACAGATGACATGGCACAAATTGGGCAAAAGAACCGAACTAGATGCAAATGGGGAGCCGATGTTGGTACACACATCGGACGCTTTTGCGTGGAAGCGCTTCGATGCAATACATCATGCTAAAGCGGCAGATCCAAGGCATCCTCGAATCGCCATAAGCACGGATGGGTTCAATGTGTTTGGTATGATGGCAGCCCAATACAGTTGTTGGCCTGTATTTGTCATTCCACTCAATCTCCCCCCCGGACAGATTATGCAAAGAAAGAACATTTTCCTGACGTTGATAATTCTGGGGCCCAACTATCCGGGGAAGAGTATGAATGTGTACATGCAGCCGCTTAAGGATGAACTGCAAGAAGCTTGGGATAATGGGATCAAGACATACGACGCCGCTACAAAAAAAACTTCCTAATGCGTGTGTGGTACATGTACTCGATGCATGACTTGCCGGCGTATGCGCTATTCGTTGGCTGGTGTGTGCATGGAAGGTTCCCGTGCCCCACATGCAAGGCAGCTCTTGAGTTTCGTCGGCTGCAGGCGGGTGGCAAGTTTTCTTGCTTCGACATGCATAGACAGTTCCTGGATCCTCGCCATAAGTTCAGAAAAGACAAGAAGAACTTCATCAAAGGTAGAGTTGTCAAAAACTCTGCACCACCTGCGTTGATAGGCCAACAGACCCTGGATCAGTTAAACTCTCTCGAGCCGGATCCAGAGCGTCCAGGGTATTTCAAGGGGTATAATTCGAAACACGCCTGGACTCACAAGACATGCTTGTGGGATCTGCCTTACTTCAAAGACCTCCTTTGCCCACACAACATTGACGTGATGCACACTGAAAAGAATGTCGGCGAGGCCCTCTTTGGTACATTGTTCGGCATAGAGGGGAAAACAAAGGATAATCCTAAGGCTAGAGTCGATCAGCAGGCTCTATGTGATAGACCACTACAAAACATGCGACAACCGAAAGGAAAGAAGAACTGGACGAAGCCAAAGGCATGGTTCAATCTTGGAAGGCCAGTTATGAGGGAAATACTCCTGTCGGTGAAAAATGAGTTGATGTTCCCCGATGGGTATGCAGCGAATCTAAAGAGGGGAGCGAGCCTTGAAAAATTGAAAATATTTGGTCTCAAGAGTCATGATTGGCACATATGGCTTGAGCAGGTAATGCCGGTGATGTTGCGTGGCTTTATCCCTGAGGATGAATGGCTAGTACTGGCAGAGCTGAGCTATTTCTTCCGTGTTCTTTGTGCGAAAGAACTATCGCCTGGCTTGCTAGAAGAACTGGAAGAGTTGGCGCCGGAGTTGATCTGCAAGTTAGAGAAGATCTTTCCACCGGGCTTCTTTAATCCAATGCAGCATTTGATTTTGCATCTCCCGACCGAGGCACGATTGGGGGGGCCCGAGTAGAATCATTGGTGCTACGCAACTGAGAGGATGCAGAAGACGCTTCGAGAAAAATGTAAAAATAAATGTCGAATTGAAGCATCGATGGCCGAGGCATTCATTACCGAAGAGGCGGCAAACTTCGTGACAGCACACTACGAAGCCAAAAATCGTCATTTGCATAATCCGAAGCCTCGGTACAATGCTGGCGACCCTAAAAAGGGTGGATCCAACCTCAGCCTATTCAAAGGGAAGCTCGCACCAGCCGGTGCTTATACTTCCTTACCGTTGGATGTCGACGAATGGCGGACCATTACGTTGTATATCTTGAACAACCTAACAGAAGTGCAGCCGTACATCGAGTAAGTTCTCGGTATATTGTTTCACAACCTCTAAGTCCTTTGAACTGCTCTTATTCCCGGATATTTGATACAGTCGATACGTCGCCGAATTCTCGTATGGAGCGGTGATCCAAAAGGATTCCGTCGAAGAGTATGAGCTTCTGGCAATGCATGGAGGCGGCTATCCCGGTTTCATCTCTTGGTTCAAACAAACGGTAATTTCCATTAGACCATTTCATTTCTTCGTCTAATTTCCGGCTAATGCAACAATCCTTTCGTATTAAACTTGTAGGCTAGTTCAGAGTCTATGGACGCCGAATTGAGACAAGTCGCAAATGGTTTTGACTATAAGGTCCGTTCATTTGACAAATACGACATCAACGGGTATCGCTTTCGTACCTATGGCAAAGAGCTATCTATGGCCGACCGAAAGTCTACAAATTGTTGTGTCTCTGCTATCGGCGAAGGAGGTACCGAGTATTATGGAAGAGTTGAAGCAATTTATGAACTTCTATTCTATGGTGCAAACCCACCGAACGTCGTAGTCTTCAAATGTTATTGGTTCTAGCCGAAGGAGACTAGAAGGACTCATGAACATCTAGGGCTAGTCGAAATCAAACAAAGCACCCATTTGGATGTTCCCGATGTCTATATTACGGCTCAACAGGCGACCCAAGTTTTCTATCTACCGTGGGCCTGCCAAACTGATCCAAATCTGAATGGTTGGGATGTCGTTTATGAAGTGCCGCCACGTGTTAGACCACGTCCCCCCAATGAAGAGGATTATGAACCTCACATTAACCCAGACACATATGAAGGAGAATTCTTCCAAGAAACACGTCTTTCCAAAAAACGTTTCAAGAACCGCTCTACTTCACACCAGAACATTGAAGTATACAGCGGCAGTGAATCCGAGCCTGAGCCGGAACAAGAAGAGCCGGAACAAGAAGAGGTTACTGCTGCGGATGACCTGTTAATTCTTGACCGATTACGTACAGGAGGCCTTCCACATGTTGATGCATTTATTGATGATGATGATGAGCACGTCATTACTGATAGTGATGATGATGATGATGCATTTATTGACCCCGAAGCATATATAGACGATGATGATGCATTTATTAATGATGACGATGAAGATTAATATTATAGTTCATGCCAGGTATTCAATTATTATTATGTAAATATATATTATTAATTAGTTCATGTTAGGTATTCAATTTTTTATTATGTTCATGATGATGATACACTTAAATTATATACATATTATTCATGTCAGGTATTCATTCTTTAACCTAGGATAGCTCTAAAATGACCTATACTTAGCATTTATTCCTCCAAAATGAATTTATATGCTTAGCTAGCTCAAAAACTACATAACAACCTTAATTAGCTCCAAAATGACCTATTTAACCTAGGATAGCTCTAAAATGACCTATACTTAGCATTTATTCCTCCAAAATGACTTAATATGCTTAGGTAGCTCAAAAATGACATAATAACCTTAATTAGCTCCAAAATGACGTATTTAACCTAGGACAGCTCTAAAATGACCTATACTTAGCATTTATTCCTCCAAAATGAATTTATATGCTTAGCTAGCTCAAAAATGACATAATAACCTTAATTAGCTCAAAAATGATCTATTTAACATATGATAGCTCTAAAATGACCTATACTTAGCATTTATTCCTCCAAAATGAATTTATATGCTTAGCTAGCTAAAAAATGGACCTATTTAACCTTGGATAGCTCTAAAATGACCTATTTAACCTAGGATAGCTCTAAAATAACCTATACTTAGCATTTATTCCTCCAAAATGACTTAATATGCTTAGCTAGCTCAAAAATGACATAATATGCTTAAGAAATGACCTATTTAGCTCCAAAATGACTTAATATGCTTAATTAGCTCAAAAATGGCATAATTACTTATGTTAGCACAAAAATGACCTATACTTAGCTTTTTTAGTTCATTTATGATATACTTAGCATATTTAGGTCAAAAATGGCCTATTTACCTAGGTTAGCTCTAAAATGACACAAGTAAGCAATAAGAAGAAGAACAAGAAGAGGAGAAAAATTCTAGTCTTCTTCTTCTTCTAGTCTTCTTCTTCTAACTTTCTTCTTTCTCATTTTGCAGATTTGATTCACTTCACGGAAGCTTGCGTTCATGGAGTCCTTGTCCTTCCATTTTGTTTTGATTTTGTAGGATCAACAATGTGAGACTTGCATATGTATGTATAGATGAATGAAACTTGCATATGTATGGATGAGACTTGCATATGTTTTGATTTGGTATGTGTTGGATGATCATATCCATATGGCTTGCATATTATTTGCATATGTGTTGTTTATTATGTGGTGGATGAGACATATTATGTGGTGGATAAGACATAATGTTTTGCCTTATTATGTGATTCTGAATATATATATATATGTGTGTGTTTGAATTTCTATGAAAATGAATTGATATAAGAAAAAACAGAAAAAACAGTTGCTATATAGCCACTTTGCCGTCTGCTAGCAGATGGCAAAGAGGTTTGCTGTCTGTTAGCAGACGGCAAAGTGGGCACGTGGCAGCAGCCTGTACAACCTGGGCTGGCCTATTTGGCCTCTTTGCCGTCTGCTGGCAGACGGCAAAGAGCCTGCGTTGGCCCAGCTGACGCATGATGTCAGCTGACGTCAGCTGCAGCTCTTTGCCGTCTGCTGGCAGACGGCAAAGAACGCCGTTAGGCCCCTAACGGGGCTGGCACCTTTTGTATGCCGTCCAGGTGCTTTGCCGTCTGCCATAGCAGACGGTGCCTTTGCCGTCTGCTATGGCAGACGGCAAAGCAGCTGATTCCTGTAGTGATCGTTTGTTAGGTTGCACTTGCATACACCGGTGGTGACATCGGTATTAGACACTAGCATTTCCATCTAGTGCCATGTCTTATTTCCATATTGCCATAATAGTGATATTGTTAATAGCATTGCCATGTTAGTATTATGGTTGATCTCATGCCATGATTATCAGTACTATGATCTTGCTATGCTATCACTTATTATTATCAGTGGAATAGTACGATGATGGATATGTTGAGTAAGATGAACAAAGGATACCTAGTTGGTTGATCTCGAGTCACCTGTCCGGGCTTATTCGTGCAACCACATTTGCCGGTATGGGACGGCCTTGACTTGGTCTGATCGCGTGCTCTTTCACCGGTACCTCCAAAGAGGGAGGGTTATGCATGCGTGCTACCCTGATCAGGTAGGCGGTGATAACCCTGTGAGCCCAGTTGATTGTTTGTTTGGGCCCATCCCTGTTTGGGACAATAATCCCCGTTTGGGATTACATAGTTTTGCCACGACGGTGGCAGGTGTCATGAGGACACAGGGGCCACCCAAGGCTGACCTCCGGGGGAGGAAGAGTGTCGGTGGTACGATGAAAGAGTCACGGGTCAGGCAGGTTTCGTTGAAGCAACACTGGTCCACCCGAGTGGGATCACGAGGCCAGGTGCTTCATGGTGTGGGTAAAGTGCGCAACCTCTGCAGAGTGTCAAAATCTATTCGAATAGCCGAGTCCACGGTATTGGACAGCCCATCCAGACCTCACTAGGTGGTCAACCGTAGCAGTGTTAGTAATGATGGAAGAACTCATCTTGGGTAGACCTCAGATGATGTCGGGTATAAGATATGATAGTCAAGGGATGGCTATATGATGAGTGGTCAGATGACCACATGATTTGGATTGGATTTGAGTCAGTTCAGGTTGGATCATGAGTATGTCAAGGGTTGTGAACAACCGAGAAGAGAGTTAGTTGGTATCCGGTACAGTAAGTATTCTAAGCATTTAGTGTGATCTTACCATAGATTACATGCCTGATCCCTGATATGCCATGCTTGATCTATGCTTGCTTTGTTAGCATCCATGCCATGCTTAGGATTAATTCATGCATAGCATAGGGCTTGCTTTGTCATCTGCTTGTTTGGTTGCTATGTATTTGGTTGTCTTGCGAGTACATTCAAAGTACTCACCTGGCCTTGCACGTGGCCAGTTGCAGGAGAAGATCCGCCGTGCTAGATCGTAACCTAGCCAGTCCTGTGCGTTATGGAGCCCAGTCAGAGACGTCGTTGCCCCTGAACCAAGACCCCTGCTGCCATTTAGCTAGCCTTGGAGTTATGTAATATTGTTGTAAGCAACAGTATTGTAATACTCCATTATAATTAATAAAGCCATTTTTGTGCCTGGAATTGCTGTATCATGTCTTTGACGTGCGCCAGGTCTTATCCTGGGGCTGGCGTGCGTCGGCCCTCTATCGGGGTGCCACAAGACTTGGTATCAGAGCCAGGTTGGCTATAGGTTACCCTAGCCCAAACCCGACCCCTAGTTTCAACCAGTAGCGAGCCCAATAGATTTGACCCGTCTCTGGCATCTGACATGGCCATTGTGGATCAACAGGCGGCGCAGTCGGAATGGACGTGACCCTACCCAGCTGTCCGCCCACCCAACCACTCTGGATTGGACCGCGACCCTACTTAGTTGTCGGCCGTACCGGTGTATCTTCTACCCGGCACGAGAAGGATCCACGCCATGCTAGTGTGTTCCAGCCGACTGCCTATTTAAGCCCCTCCCATCTGCGAGTCGTAGCCCTCTCCATTCAGTGAGCCAGAACCCTGCAAGAGAACCCAGGCTAGTATCCCCAAACCAGCAGCCATGGCCAGTTCTTCCAAGACCCCCAAAACCCCCACTTTCCATAGCCGAATCCAGGCTGATGGCTACCCCGGCTTTCCAAGCATCCTTTCGAGTATGCTCACTCGAGCCCTTGGCTGTAGTAGCCCTCTGGTGTGTCTAGTGTTCCAGTCGGACCCCGTTCCCCACCTTTGCCGATTTTATGCAAAGGTGCATATCAGCCCAGGTCCAACAGTGGATGGGAAGCCCATGAGTTTCCAGGGCAAACCCATGCCCACCCCCGCGTTGGCTGCTCAGATGGCTGCCGCAGGAGCCATCGCCCGTCTTCGTAGCCAGTTTCCGCAAGTAGCGGAGATGCAAGAGTTCCGCTATTTGCCATCTTCGTCGGACATAGCTGGCAGGTTCTCCAGCATAGTGGGAGATGTTGACCCAACCACAGCTCGCCTAGTCCAGTATATTGATGCCCAGGGACTTATGCTCTCTGGCATTCTGAGAGAGTTCCAAGCCATTGACCAAGACACTACACGGGTTGTTACGGAAGCATACCGTGCGGCCCGAGAATTTGCATCCCAGACCACCCGTTCCCTGTTGCCAAATCCAGTGCCACCTTCACAGCTAGTACCACCCTAGCAATCGGTAAACCTATTTCGCCCAGTCAACATCCACCCAAATTCCATCCAAGGAGCTATCCGGCGACTTCGTCGTCGGGATGTGTTCGGTCAAGTTCCCGCTGCAGCTCCAGCAGTTGAGCCCCAGCCCATAGAGGTGTCCGACGATGAAGATGGAAGTTGGCTCAGCCTTCGTCCCCCGGGAGAGCCCCAGCAGAAGTAGGCCCAATTGTGGCTCCGACAGTGATCGAAGCCAGGAGATGCCGCGAGTAGGTGTGTTGCGAAGACTGTTTCTTCGCCTGCGTTTAGGACCCTGTAGTTCGGAGTGAGTGATTGTTGTTAGCTGCCTAGTAATGCTGTGTGTGGTTGTATGCTTGTATTGCCTGCTTATGCCTGTGTGTTGTTGTAATGTTGTGCCTGTTTGCTCTGTGTGCTTGGTTCATCTGTCACTCTGTTAAGCAGAAATGTTTAACCTAGTTGGCAGTGGACTCTGAACAAGATTTTAGTCAGTAGAGCACTTACACCTAATAACAACGGACTCGTCCGGAGTCCCTAATTAAAATGCGAGCCGGTGTAGGTGTATGTATACCAGGAGTACATATACCCACCAGCATCCAACCACGTTAGTGTAATCTGCTTGATATGCTTCTCTCTGCTACCTGCATTTTGCTACCATGTGCATTTTGCATTTGTCTGCATACTATTCTGAATGGATTGCATGTGTATCATGTAAGCAAAGTCTGCACGCCGGTTGCAATCTCGGAGAAATTCTAGGAAATTTTATTGCAGCATCGACCGGTCCAACCCTTCTAGCCCAAGACCTAAACCCTGATGCTACCCCTAGCCCCCACCCATTGTGGATGTCGTTCAGCAAGGAGCAACTAGCAGCGTGACCCCCACACTGGTAGAAGCTCCTCTGACTGCACCACACTAACCCTAGACCCAGCGGCGCCTCTGTCATCGTCTTGGGTGATGTTGACAGGCCGCCCCTCGCCGCCGCAACCCGCGTTTATTCCGCCGGCCTGAGACGGCGTAGTTGACCCCTAGCCGCCCCTCTGGCAGCAGCATCCTGGCGATCATCAAGGATCATCGCGCATAGCAGCAGCGAGCCGCCAACCAATGCCGCCAGCATGCCAACCAGGAGGATCGTGATCAGCTCCGAGCCCACGCCCGCCATTAGCAACTTGCCTCGCGCTCCTGCAACCAGAAGGAAAAGGAGAAGAGGAAGAAGCAGTGAGGTAGAGTGCGAGGTGATAGGTAGAGAGGAGAGAAACCGCGGTAGTTTTTATAGCCCGAGTCCGGTGTACGGTGAGCGAGGTCCAGGAGAACCCCGCGTGCCGCTCGACCACCGGCGTCCAGGAGGCGAATCCACGAGCAGTGCCGACCGGCACTGGCCCGCGATGGGAGTGCTCTCTGCGTTGCCCTCGTGCACGCCGCGCACTAGCGTCGTAGGGTGCTTTATACCCCGGGAGCTAGGCGTGCGCAGTGCTTAGCCGCACTCGGGACAGCGAGAGAGCGAGAGAGAGAGAGCCGTTGGCTGGAGATAGAAGAAGCAGGCTGCTAGTGGACCCTGGTCCCACCTGTTAGCGAGAGAGGCCACTGTTCATTGCGGTACCCCGAGCATTTCGGAAAAAGGAAATTTTGCTTTTTCTAAAAATGTCAGGGCTACCCAGCGGCCCCTACTTGTGGAGTAGATTCCGCGATATCCGTATCCCGATCTGGGTGTACCAGTTTTTGGTACTCTTAACTCGGTTGTTTTCAACCACAGGGTTAAGACCAAGCCCAGAGGTTTTTTCTAGGAAGCGTAGTAGTTTTGTTCTAAGCTAACCCTAGGAATCTCGAGGACGAGATTCTTTTAAGGGGGGAAGGTTTGTAACACCCCAAAAATCGGGTTATCAATTTTTGTGCTGTTATTCCTTCCTAGCTTTTCTCTCCCGAATTTTTCCTCTGGAATTTGGCAAGTGACCAGGTATATCCAATCAATCCGCAACCTCTCAGTGCTTTTCCTATGCCCATGTGCCAGTCAACCCTCCGTCAGTAAACCCCGAGCCTCATTCCAATCCTAGTTCCGAATTATTGGAACTGGAAATCCTGCCTTTGTGTTTACAAAGGAGCTATCATTTTCCTTGCTCTGTTGATCCTCCCAAATTTTCCAGAGACCCTTCTTCTCTCATAAACCCTAGATGTGCAAAAATATTGCTAATTCATATGCAGTATTTCTCATCTAGAATTAATTCCTTTTTCAGCTTTTCTGAGGAATTAAATCCAGGAAAATATCTATCCATCTCCAGAGGTCATGAAAACTTGTGGAGATATTCTTTAGTAATATATTCAGCTCTCATAAAAATATTGGCCATACTAAAATAGGGGAAATTGCCTTTTCCTATTTAAATCCAATATTTCAATTTGGGGCCTTTCCAAAGGAACTACCATTTTGGTAGCTAGGAAAAATCCCAAATAATTTTTGGAGCTTCTCATATCCATATATTCCCCATTTCCATCAAAATATCAAGTTCCCCAATTCAAATTTTGAGCACCACTTCCATTTGCAAATTTTGTCCACATTTCTAGTTTGCAAAGGAAGTGCTTGATTCCTTGATCTTCTTGGGCTAAAATTTTGCAGGGTGATTTCTTATGATAGATTACCCTTGTCCTCCAAAAATTAGCCCATATCATCCAGCAAATCTTCCTCAGCAAATTATTCAAGTTTCTGTCCAGATTGGAGCACTGTAAAGGAAGTACCATTTATACTTATGCAAATGGTATGAAATCTTTACAGTGCCTCCATATGCCTAAATAATTGGCCTCCTCCAAATTTGAGCCATTTTCATCTAGCTAAATCCTCAGAACCATCTGATTTCTATTTCTGTCCAGTCTGGCACTTTGTGAAGGAAGTGCTTGATTGCTGGATTCAATTGAGCTGAAATTTGGCAGGGTAGTGCATATTGATATATCACTACTATAAACCAAAAATCAGCTCAACTCTCCAAACCCATCTTTTTCTATAATTTTCTCAAGTTTCTGACCAGATTGCATCTCTGTGAAGGAAGTACCATCATAGATGATCAATTTGATATGAAACTTGCTCAGCTGTCTCTCATGACCAAATCATTGAGCTCCACCAAAAATCATCCAAATTCATCTAGCCATTTGAGCTCAGCACCTTCATTTCCAAATCTGGTCAGATTGCCACTTTGCAAAGGAAGTATCATTTTGCTTTGCCCATTTGGGCTGAATCTTTGCCAAGTAAATGACCCTGGTAGATGATCAACCCCTGCCCAAGATCAGGCCAAGAGGTGTACTGAGGTGACCACACCACAGCACAAACAGTGTGCTTCTGGGGACTATTTGGCCATGGATCAGTCACCTCAGTGCTCTCCCGTGACTTTCAGCCGCATAGGTCAACTCAGCGTAGTACGGTGAAGGCACTAGACATAGTTTGGCGTCGAGCAGGGCGTGGCAATGCCGTGGCCATGCGGTGACCACGGGCAGAGCGTGCCAAAACCGCGCTCTGTACTCCGTACGCTTCGGGAGCTCGTCTCCAGCGAGCTTTGCCTTATCCGCGAGTGTCGAGGAGCTTCCCACCGCATGCGGGATCCCTCTGGATCCCTCTCCCCCTTGTTTCCTAGCCGGGGGAGCGCTGTGGAGACGCAGCCGCGGCACCGCGTAGCCCGAAGCTTCGGTCGCCGGCGAGCACCGCCGCGAAGCTTCTCCCCGGCCTATTTAAGGGCGTGCCCGAGCCCCTCCCGTCCACCATCGAGCCCTCCAGCCCTCCCCAAACCCTTGAAGCCCCCAGCCTCGCCATTGCCAGAGATGTCCGCCGCCGATCCCGCGGCCGAGCCCCTCACCCAGGCCTTCCCCCTCCCTCTCTTCTCTGCTCCCGAGCCCTCCTCTGGCAACCGCGAGCCACCGCCGCCTCCATTCCCGTTGGGGAAGTGCCGCCGGAGTGGCCCCTCTGCTGCTCGTCGACCGCCGCACTCCGGTCGGTGGCGGCAGCGCCATGGGCCATCCCAGGCAAGGCTGCGGCTACCCTCAGACGCGGCAGGGAGCGGCGGTGCCCTTGCGCACGCCGGCCAGCCCTCCTGCGCCACCATATGGCCGCTGTAGCCGACGGCCGAGAGCCCCGCCCCTTCCCTTGTCTCCGGTCGGGGGAAGAAAACGACCAGAGGAAAAGAAGAGGGAGGAGAGAGAAAGAGATGAGGCGGGTCCCGCCCGTCAGCGAGAGAGAAAGAAGTCAACCCGGGCCCAGCCAGTTTTAAGTGGAAGCGTATTCTCAGGAATACGCTTTCGCCTTTAGAAAGCGTACCCGGCCCGGAGGCGCGTTCGGTTTAATCAGCCAGGGACCTATTTGTGAATATTTTTACTACAGATTGGTCCCTGAGCTTTAAACGCCCGTATCTTCGCGACCGTAGCTCGGAATCAAGTAAAACCAGTGCCCACGTTTTCGTCTCGTCGAGCCCGTTCCGATGGTACCATTTTCACTATGTGTTCACACTGTGAAAATTACCATTTTGCCCTTGCCCTATATCTGACCCCTTTGTGAGAGAACCCTTTCCGGTGAATTTTTCCGCGAGGTGGTCGCTCTTCCTCCCGGCGTATTCGTCGACCCTCAGGCAAGCCAACCTCTTACCATGAGCTCCGGACTTGCGTGATGACTTTGCTTGCACCTGTGTGTTTATCTGTATCGTTTGTTAGGTTGCACTTGCATACACCGGTGGTGACATCGGTATTAGACACTAGCATTTCCATCTAGTGCCATGTCTTATTTCCATATTGCCATAATAGTGATATTGTTAATAGCATTGCCATGTTAGTATTATGGTTGATCTCATGCCATGATTATCAGTACTATGATCTTGCTATGCTAGCACTTATTATTATCAGTGGAATAGTACGATGATGGATATGTTGAGTGGGATGAATAAAGGATACCTAGTTGGTTGATCTTGAGTCACCTGTCCGGGCTTATCCGTGCAACCACATTTGCCGGTATGGGACAGCCTTGACTTGGTCTGATCGCGTGCTCTTTCACCGGTACCTCCAAAGAGGGAGGGTTATGCACCCGTGCTACCCTGATCAGGTAGGCGGTGATAACACTGTGAGCCCAGTTGATTGTTTGTTTGGGCCCGTCCCCGTTTGGGACAGTAATCCCCGTTTGGGATTACATAGTTTTGCCACGACGGTGGCAGGTGTCATGAGGACACAGGGGCCACCCAAGGCTGACCTTCGGGGGAGGAAGAGTGCCGGTGGTACGATGAAAGAGTCACGGGTCAGGCAGGTTTCATTGAAAAAACTCTGGTCCACCCGAGTGGGATCACGAGGCCAGGTGCTTCATGGTGTGGGTAAAGTGCACAACCTCTGCAGAGTGTCAAAATCTATTCGAATAGCCGAGTCCACGGTATTGGACAGCCCGTCCAGACCTCACTAAGTGGTCAACCATAGCAGTGTTAGTAATGATGGAAGAACTCATCTTGGGTAGACCTCTGATGATGTCGGGTATAAGATATGATAGTCAAGGGATGGCTATATGATGAGTGGTCAGATGACCACATGATTTGGATTGGATTTGAGTCAGTTCAGGTTGGATCATGAGTATGTCAAGGGTTGTGAACAACCCAGAAGAGAGTAAGTTGGTATCCGGTACAGTAAGTATTCTAAGCATTTAGTGTGATCTTACCATAGATTACATGCCTGATCCCTGATATGCCATGCTTGATCTATGCTTGCTTTGTTAGCATCCATGCCATGCTTAGGATTAATTCATGCATAACATAGGGCTTGCTTTGTCATCTGCTTGTTTGGTTGCTAAGTATTTGGTTGTCTTGCGAGTACATTCAAAGTACTCACCTGGCCTTGCACGTGGCCAGTTGCAGGAGAAGATCCGCCGTGCTAGATCGTAACCTAGCCAGTCCTGTGCGTTATGGAGCCCAGCCAGAGACGTCATTGCCCCTGAACCAAGACCCCTGCTGCCATTTAGCTAGCCTTGGAGTTATGTAATATTGTTGTAAGCAACAGTATTGTAATACTCCATTATAATTAATAAAGCCATTTTTGTGCCTGGAATTGCTGTATCATGTCTTTGACGTGCGCCAGGTCTTATCCTGGGGCTGGCGCACGTCGGCCCTCTATCGGGGTGCCAGAGACCCCTCTCCACCGCTTCTGATGCCTATGAATTCCCAAATATTCCAAAAACCTTAGGGGAGTCGACGAAACACAATTCCTGCCGCCGCAAGTTCCTGAACCTCGAGATCCAATCTAAACACCAGCGCGGAGGGGTTCATCTTCCTCATAGGTGCCGCTCTGATGATGCGTGAGTAGTCCACCATAGACCTACGGGTCCGTAGGCAGTAGCTAGATGGCTTCCTCTCTCTCTCTCTCTTATGATTCTCAATACAATGGTCTCTTGGAGATCTATTTGATGTAAACTTTTTCGGTGTGTTTGTTGGCATTCGATGAATTTTGAGTTCCTGATCAGTTTCTATCCATGAATATTATTTGAGTCTTCTTTGATCTCTTTTATGCATGATTACTTATAGCCTCGTATTTCTTCTTCGAATCTTCGGTTTAGTTAGGCCAACTAGATCGATTGTTCTTGCCATGGGAAGAGGTGCTTTGTGATGGGTTCGATCTTGCGGTGTTCTTTCCCAGTGACAGAAGGGGCAGCAAGACACGCATGTATCGTTGCTATTAAGGATAACAAGATGGGGTCTATTCCTACATGAATAGATCTTGTCTACATCATGTCATCGTTCTTATTGCATTACTCCGTGATGACCCACAAGTATAGGGGATCAATCATAGTCCTTTTGATAAGTAAGAGTGTCAAACCCAACGAGGAGCAGAAGGAAATGACAAGCGGTTTTCAGCAAGGTAATTTCTGCAAGCACTGAAATTGTAGGTAACAGATAGTTTGATAACAAGATAATTGGTAACGAGCAAGTAACGGTAACGGTAAACAAGGTGCAGCAAGGTATCCCAATACTTTTGAGGCAAAGGACAGGCCAGAACAATCACTAGTAATAGGCAAAGTGTTCTTGAGGGTACACGGGAATTTCGTCTAGTCACTTTTGTCATGTTGGTTTGATTCGTGTTCGCTACTTTGATAATTTCATATGTGGGTGGACCGGTGCTAAGGTGATGTTCTTACTTGAACTAACAACCTACTTATGATTAACCCCCTCGCAAGCATCCGCAACTACAAGAAAAGTATTAAGAAAAAGTCTAACCATAGCATTAAACATGTGGATCCAAATCAGCCCCTTACGAAGTAGCGCATAAACTAGGGTTTAAGCTTCTGTCACTCTAGCAACCCATCATCTAATAACTACTCCACAATGCATTCACTTAGGCCCATGAATGGTGAAGTGTCATGTAGTCGACGTTCACATGACACCACTAAGGGAATCACAACATACATATCATCAAAATATCGAACACATATCAAATTCACATGATTACTCGCAACATGACTTCTCCCGTGACCTCAAGA
The DNA here is from genome assembly GCA_039707655.1 of Elymus sibiricus. Lineage (NCBI taxonomy): Eukaryota > Viridiplantae > Streptophyta > Magnoliopsida > Poales > Poaceae > Elymus > Elymus sibiricus. Next base: position 440,729,099 of record CM077667.1, on the reverse strand, counting down.
ACAAAGGTAACTACTCACAAATAATAAACATGCTCAAGATCAGAGGAGTGTTGAATAGCATATTGGATCTGAACATAAAATCTTCCACCAAATAAACCATATAGTAATCAACTACGCAAGGCAATCAACACTACTAGTCACCCACAGGTACCAATCTGAGGTTCCGGTACAAAGATTGAACACAAGAGATGAACTAGGGTTTGAGAGGAGATGGTGCTGTTGAAGATGTTGATGAAGATTGGCCTCCCAAAGATGAGAGGGGTGTTGGTGACGACGATAGCTTCGATTTCCCCTCCGGGAGGGAAGTTCCCCGGCGGAATCGCTCCGCCGGAGGGCAAAAGTGCTCCTGCCCAAGTTCCACCTCGAGGCGGTGGCGTTTCGTCCCGAAAGTCCTCCTCTTATTTTTTTCTAGGTCAAGAGTGACCTTATACCAGAAGATGGGCAACGGAGGTGGGCCTGGGTGACCACAACCCATCAGGGCGCGCCCTGGTGGGTTGTGCCCACCTGGGAGGCCCCCTCCGGTAGTTTTCAGCTCCAGTATTTTTTATTTAATGCAAAAATAATCTCCGTAAAATTTCAGCTTCATTGGAGTTGTGCAGAATAGGTATCTCTGACGTATTTTTCTTGGGTCCAGAATTCCAGCTGCCGGTATTCTCCCTCTTTGTGTAAACCAGTAAACCTTGGATATTATGAGAGAAAAGGCATTAGAATCACTCCCCAAAGCATTATTATTCAACAAAACAAAGGAAATAATAGTAGGAAATCATGATGCAAAATGGACGTATCAACTCCCCAAGCTTAGACCTCGCTTGTCCTCAAGCGAAAGCCGATATTGAAAAGCATGTCTACATGGTTTGAGAGAGAGGTGTCGATAAAAACAAAATATGGACATAGAAGCATCATGCTTATTAAGATAACAACAACAAACTCTAACACAAGAACTTATTTCAATACATTTTTATCATAAAGCTTCTCATGAACAAGTAACAATTCATCACAACATAGAAGTATGAAGCATAAACCTTATTGGGAACCAACAAACTATGTTCTCAGTCAACTTTGCAACTACAATTCATTATATTTTCAGGAAGGGTCTCATGTCGGAGCCTTTTGGCAAGTCCACATACTCAACCATCATTTAGTCTTCTATGATTGCTAACGCTCACGGCATACCCATGAACAAAAAGTTTCAACCAGACACGTAGGAAGATAGGGGCTTATAGTTTTGCCTCCCAACTCACTCACCTCAAGGGTAATGTCAACAATAATAACTCATGTCCACCCATATCCAACCAGATATATGTGCCTAGATCTTTCCTCACCACATGATGCTTGCAAAAGAAAAAGTAAAAAGGAATAGGGAAGCATACTTTGACTCTTGCATAAAAGTAAGTGCATAAAAGTAAAAGATAGGCCCTTCGCAGAGGGAAGAAGAGGTTGTCATGCGCTTATTGATTTGTGTGCCCAATCCCTTAATGTAAAAGAACGTCACGCTATATTGCCCCCTATGATAGCAACCTTTATTATGTAGTCCGTCGCTTTTATTACTTTGCCATCATAAGTTCGTATAACACTCAATTTTCTCTTACACTAATTGATCAAAACACTTTTAGAAGCAATTTTTATTGCCTTGTTGCACCAATGACAACTTACTTGAAGGATCTTTCTCGATCCATAGGTAGGGGTATGGTGGACACTCAAGGACAGAGTTTGGGTTTGGGTTTTTGGATGCACAAGTAGTATCTCTACTTAGTGCGGAATTTTTGGCTAGCAAAGATATTGAGAAAGCTCCACATGTTAAAGGATCTATGACAATATAACTTCTATGTGGATATGAACAAACATAAATCATTACATTGTCTTCCTTGTCCAACGTCAACAATTTTGACATATAATATTTGATGGGGGCTCACAATCATAAAAGATGTCCAAGATAGTGTATTTGCATGTGAATCTTCTCTTCCCTAATTAATTCTTTCATGAATTGCATCATTGACCAATGCTATGTTTGTCAATCTCCAATAAATTTTACTACTTATACTTTTCCTTATGTGATGTCATTACTAACCATAAGATTAGCATATGATTCTTTTCATTTGTTTCTTTTCCCTTATTTGATTGCAACAAGAAAGTAGAGAGGCAAAAACTCAAACTAAACTTTATTATATAACTTTCACTCGATTACATAGATAGATAGGCCACCAAACTAACACACGAAAATAGATCACGCTAAACTTTTATTCAACTAAAGCAAAGGGAAACTAAAGATAGAACTAAAATAGGTAAATGTGAATAAAAGTGGTAGTGATATGATAACGGGGCACCTCCCCCAAGCTTGGCTCAAGCCAAGGGGAGTGCCCATACCCATGTGCTCAAGTCCCCTTTGGTGATGGTGATGAAGAAAGTGGAGGTGTTGATGTAGGTGGTGGTGATATGATATCACACTTTAGCTTCAAAAGATGCTCCAATTTGCGGATGACCTTCCTAAGGTTATTGATGTGTTCTTGCAGCAAGATATTTTCACGGATGAGAAATTTATTCTGAACACGAACCGCTTCGACAGCTCTAAAGGCTTCGATTTCAATAGGGGTAAGATGACTGTAATAAGGTTGAAGGATATCTTCTTCCTCTCCCTCCTTTGCTGGCATGAATTTATCTCCTTCGGGGAGATAATCCACCTTAGACTCATTGTCCTTCTCCTCCTTGTTGGCTTCTTCCGGCTCCTCCCTCTTCAACTCTATCTTCATTAGCCAGTCATCTTCTTCCACGTTGTTAGAAGAGGGAGAAGACATGATGCCTGACTTGACAGATCTGATAGGAAAACAGCAAGAAACAAGAACATAGGATTTCTCTACAATGCGGTCGTCAAAACAATCGGGGGTATATATAGAGAATTTTTATTCTTGGGAAACAAGTATTTGGAAGGAAAACGGAGTCGGGAAGGCATCCGAGGTGGGCACAACCCACCAGGGCGCGCCCAGGGGTGCCTGGCGCGCCCTGGTGTATCGTGCTCACCTCGATCACCTTCCGGTTTATTTTTTTATTTCCAAAATTCTAAAATATTCCAAAACAGACAAAAAATATTTTTGTAGATTTTTCGGAGTCCGTTTACTTACCGTATCACATACCTCCTATTTTTAAGTATTCTGGAGTGTTCCGGAAGGTTTCTTTTATGTGTTCCTCCGGTGTCATGGTTTGGATAACATTGCTTTCAACGTTAATAGGCGTACCTGAGATATAATGCTTAATTCTCTGTCCATTGACCACCTTCGGGTTAGTACCTTCGGCGTTATTAATCTTGATAGCTCCAGAACGATAAACCTCTTCAATAATATATGGTCCTTCCCATTTTGAGAGAAGTTTTCCTGCAAAAAATCTTAAACGAGAGTTGAACAAAAGAACATAATCTCCTATTTTGAATTCCCGCTTTTGGATTCTTTTGTCATGCCATCTTTTTTACTTTTTCTTTAAATAGCCTAGCATTTTCATACGCTTGGGGTTCTCCATTCATCAAGTGAGCTAATATCAAATAGCCTCTTCTCACCGGCAAGTTTGAAATCATAGTTGAGTTCTTTAATTGCCCAAAATGCTTTGTGTTCTAATCCTAGAGGCAAATGACAAGCTTTCCCATATACCATTTTATACGGAGACATACCCATAGGATTTTTATAAGCTGTTATATAGGCCCAAAGTGCATCATCTAATTTCTTAGACCAATTCTTGCGAGACCTATTGACAGTTTTTTGTAGTATTAATTTTATTTCGCTATTGTTAAGTTCAACTTGACCACTAGATTGAGGATGATAGGGTGATGCAATTCTATGGTTAACATCATATTTGGCAAGCATCTTACGGAAAGCACCATGAATAAAGTGTGAACCACCATCGGTCATTAAATATCTAGGGACTCCAAACCTCGGGAAGATAACCTCTTTAAGCATTTTAATGGAGGTGTGGTGATCGGCACTACTAGTTGGAATAGCTTCTACCCACTTAGTGACATAATCAACCGCAACCAAAATATGAGTGTACCCGTTGGAGGAAGGAAAAGGCCCCATGTAATCAAAACTCCAAACGTCAAAAGGTTCGACAACAAGTGAATAATTCATAGGCATTTCTTGACGCTTACCGATATTACCAATTCTTTGACATTCATCACAAGACAAGACAAACTTACGGGCGTCCTTGAAGAGAGTAGACCAATACAAACCAGATTGCAATACCTTATGAGCAGTTCTATCTCCCGCATGATGCCCTCCATAAGCTTCGGAATGACATTTCCGTAGGATTTGTTCCTATTCATACTCAATTACACAACGTCTAATAATACCATCTGCTCCTTCTTTATAAAGGTGTGGGTCATCCCAAAAATAATGTCTTAAGTCATAGAAGAATTTTTTCTTTTGTTGATAAGTAAAGCTGGGTGGTATATATTTAGCGACAATATAATTAGCATAATCAGCATACCAAGGTGTGTTGTGTGAGACACTTATTGCAGCTAGCTGTTCGTCAGGGAAACTATCATCAATAGGTAGTGGGTCATCAAGAATATTTTCTAACCTTGACAAGTTATCGGCTATGGGGTTCTCAGCTCCTTTCCTATCAACGATGTGTAAGTCAAATTCTTGAAGCAAAAGAACCCACCTAATGAGTCTAGGTTTAGCATCTTTCTTTTCCATAATGTATTTTATAGCAGCATGATCGGTGTGAACAATAACTTTGGAGTCAACAATATAGGATCTAAATTTATCACAAGCAAACACAACTGCTAAAAATTCTTTTTCAGTAGTAGCATAGTTTCGTTGGGCACTGTCTAGAGTTTTACTAGCATAATGGATAACATTCAATTTCTTATCAACTCTTTGTCCTAGGACAACACCAACAGCATAATCATTAGCATCACACATAATTTCAAAAGGCAAGTTCCAATCAGGTGGTTGAACGATAGGTGCAGAGGTTAAGGCTTTCTTGAGTGTTTCAAAGGCTTCCACACAATCATCATCAAAGACAAAAGGAATATCCTTTTGCAAAAGATTAGTAAGAGGCCTAGAAATTTTAGAGAAGTCTTTAATGAACCTCCTATAAAAACCAGCATGACCAAGGAAACTTCGAATACCTTTAATATCTTTAGGACATGGCATTTTCTCAATTGCATCAACTTTAGCTTTATCCACCTCAATACCTCATTCAGATATTTTATGCCCCAAGACAATGCCTTCATTAACCATAAAGTGGCACTTCTCCAAATTCAAGACGAGATTAGTTTGTTTACATCTCTGCAAAACTCGATCAAGGTTGCTTAAGCAATCATCAAAAGAAGTTCCGTAAACGGAAAAATCATCCATGAAAACCTCCAAATCTTTTCACAAAAATCAGAGAATATAGCAGTCATACATCTTTCAAAGGTAGCAGGTGCATTGTATAAACCAAAAGGCATACGTCTATAAGCATAGGTTCCAAAAGGGCAAGTAAAGGTAGTTTTCTCTTGATCGGATTGTGACACAGGTATTTGAGAGAAACCAGAATATCCATCTAGGAAACAAAAGTGTGTGTGCTTAGATAGTCTCTCTAGCATTTGATCAATGAACGGTAGAGGGTAATGATCTTTCCTAGTAGCTTTATTTAATTTACTAAAATCAATTACCATTCTATAGCCGGTGACAATTCTTTGTGGAATGAGTTCATTCTTATCATTGGGAACAACGGTAATACCTCCTTTCTTAGGGACACAATGAACGGGACTTACCCATCTACTATCAGCTATGGGATAGATTATACCTGCTTCCAGAAGCTTTAATATTTCAGTTCTTACCACTTCTTTCATCTTAGGATTCAATCGCCGTTGGTGATCAACAACGGGTTTAGCATCAGGTTCCATATTGATCTTGTGCTGACATAGAGTGGGACTAATGCCCTTAAGATCATCAAGAGTATATCCAATAGCATCCCGGTGCTTCCTTAGAACTTTCAATAATCTTTCTTCTTCATGTTCTGAAAGTTTAGCACTAATAATAACAGGATATATCTTTTTCTCATCAAGATAAGCATACTTCAAAGTGTCAGGCAATTGTTTCAATTCAAACACAGGATCACCTTTAGGTGGAGGAGGACCTCCAAGAGTTTCAATAGGCAAATTGTGTTTCAAGAGAGGTTGTTGTTCGAAGAAAATTTGATCTATTTCGTTTCTTTCGCGCAAATGCATATCATTTTCATGGTCGAGCAAATATTGTTCTAATGGATCAGTATGAGGCACAACAATAGAAGCAAGACCAATTATTTCATCCTTACTAGATAATGCTTTATCACGGGGTTTCCTACTAAACTTGGAAAAATTAAACTCATGAGACACATTACCAAAACTGACACCGACAATTTGTTTTTCACAATCTATCTTAGCATTGGCGGTGCTTAAGAAAGATCTACCAAAGATAATGGGACAAAATTCATCTTGTGGGGAACCAAGGACTAGAAAATCAGTAGGGTATTTTACTTTCCCACACAAGACTTCAACATCTCTAACAATCCCAAGTGGTGTGATAGTGTCTCTATTAGCAAGTTTAATAGTAACATCAATATCTTCCATTTCAGCAGGTGCTATTTCATCCATAATTTCTTGGTATAAGGTAAAAGGGATAGCACTGACACTAGCACCTAAATCACATAAACCATGGTAGTAATGATCTCCTATTTTAACTGAGACAACAGACAATCCTTCTATGGGTCTATGTTTATGTTTTTCATCTGGTTTAGCAATTCTAGCAGCTTCATCACAAAAGTAGATAACATGCCCATCAATATTTTCTACCAAGAGATCTTTAACCATAGCAACACTAGGTTCTACTTTAATTTGCTCAAGAGGTTTAGGTGCTCTTATATTACTCTTACGAACCACAGTTGATACCTTAGCATGTTCCTTTATCCTAACAGGGAAATGTGGGTTTTCAATATAAGCAGTAGGCACAACTGGATCAACATTGTAAAAGATGGTTTCTTCTTTAGCTATGACCGGTTCTTTAATTTCTTCTTTAATACGAGGATGATATTTAAACCACTTCTCCTTAGGGAGATCAACGTGAGTAGCAAATGCTTCACAGAAAGAGGCTACTATCTCAGGGTCAAGTCCATATTTAGTGCTAAACTTGTGAAAAGTATCGGTATTCATAAAAGATTTAACACAATCAAATTCAAGCTTTATACCTGACTCATTACCTTCGTCGAGTTCCCAATCTTCAGAGTTGCGTTTAATTCTTTCTAAGAGATCCCACTTGAATTCAATAGTCTTCATCATATAAGAACCAGCACAAGAAGTATCGAGCATGGATTGATCATTATGAGAAAGCCGAGCATAAAAATTCTGAATGATAACTTCCCTTGGAATGTCATGATTGGGACATGAATATAACATTGACTTAAGCCTCCCCCAAACTAGAGCGATACTTTCTCCTTCACAAGGCCAAAAATTATATATATAATTCCGATCACGATGAACTAGATGTATAGGATAAAACTTTTGATGGAATTCCAATTGCAAACGATTCCAGTTCCACGATCCAAGATCATCACATAGCCTATACCATGTCAATGATTTTCCCTCCAAAGATAAAGGGAAAACCTTCTTCTTAACTTCATCTCCGGGTAAACCTGCAAGCTTAAATAATCCACAAATTTCGTTCACATATAAAAGATGCATATCAGGATGTTCAGTTTCGTCTCCTGCATAAGGTTTAGCAAGCAGTTGTTCTAACATACCCGAAGGAATTTCATAAGTAACATTTTCAGTAGGTGCTGTAGGTTGAGGGGTAACTAATTGTGGTTCCGGTCGAGGTGAAGATACCCCGAACAAACCCCTCAAAGGACTGTTCTCCATAGTAGCAAGTAGCAATAAATTTCAACACGTAGTACAAGTTTTTCCTTACCGGTTTCCACTTACCAAGAGCGCTTCACTCCCCGGCAACGGCGCCAGAAAAGAGTCTTGATGACCCACACGTATAGGGGATTAATCGTACTCCTTTCGATAAGTAAGAGTGTCGAACCCAACGAGGAGCAGAAGGAAATGACAAGCGGTTTTCATCAAGGTAATTTCTGCAAGCACTGAAATTGTAGGTAACAGATAGTTTGATAGCAAGATAATTGGTAATGAGCAAGTAACGATAACGGTAAACAAGGTGCATCAAGGTATCCCAATCCTTTTGAGGCAAAGGACAAGCCAGAACAATCACTAGTAATAGGCAAAGTGTTCTTGAGGGTACACGGGAATTTCGTCTAGTCACTTTTATCATGTTGGTTTGATTCGTGTTCGCTACTTTGATAATTTGATATGTGGGTGGACCGGTGCTATGGTGTTGTTCTTACTTGAACTAACAACCTACTTTTGATTAACCCCCTCGCAAGCATCCGCAACTACAAGAAAAGTATTAAGACAAAGTCTAACCATAGCATTAAACATGTGGATCCAAATCAGCACCTTACGAAGTAGCGCATAAACTAGGATTTAAGCTTCTGTCACTCTAGCAACCCATCATCTAATAACTACTCCACAATGCATTCCCTTAGGCCCATGAATGGTGAAGTGTCATGTAGTCGATGTTCACATGACACCACTAAGGGAATCACAACATACATATCATCAAAATATCGAACACATATCAAATTCACATGATTACTCGCAACATGACTTCTCCTGTGACCTCAAGAACAAAGGTAACTACTCAAAAATAATAAACATGCTCAAGATCAGAGGAGTATTGAATAGCATAATAGATCTGAACATATAATCTCCCACCAAATAAACCATATAGTAATCAACTACGCAAGGTAATCAACACTACTAGTCACCCACAGGTACCAATCTGAGGTTCCGGTACAAAGATTGAACACAAGAGATGAACTAGGGTTTGAGAGGAGATGGTGCTGTTGAAGATGTTGATGAAGATTGGCCTCCCAAAGAAGAGAGGGGTGTTGGTGATGACGATAGCTTCGATTTCCCCCTCCGGGAGGAAAGTTCCCCCGGCGGAATCGCTCTGCCGGAGGGCAAAAGTGCTCCTGCCCAAGTTCTGCCTCGAGGCGGCGGCGTTTCATCCCGAAAGTCCTCCTCTTATTTTTTTCTAGGTCAAGAGTGACCTTATACCAGAAGATGGGCACCGAAAGTGGGCCTGGGTGACCACAACCCATCAGGGCGCGCCCAGGGGGGCCTGGCGCGCCCTGGTGGGTCGTGCCCACCTGGGAGGCCCCCTCTGGTAGTTTTCAGCTCCAGTATTTTTTATTAAATGCAAAAATAATCTCCGTAAAATTTCAGCTTCATTGGAGTTGTGCAGAATAGGTATCTCTGACGTGCTTTTCTTGGGTCCAGAATTCCAGCTGCCGGTATTCTCCCTCTTTGTGTAAACCTTGCATATTATTAGAGAAAAGGCATTAGAATCACTCCCCAAAGCATTATTATTCAACAAAACAAAGTAAATAACAGTAGGAAATCATGATGCAAAATGGACGTATCACTCCATTTTTCCATGAACTTAATACACTAGATGCATGCTGGATAGCGGTCGATGTGTGGAGTAATAGAGATAGATGCAGGCAGGAGTCGGTCTACCTATCTTGGATGTGATGCCTATATAATGATCATCGCCTTGGATATCGTCATGACTATTCAATTTTCTATCAATTCCCCAACAGTAATTTGTTCACCCACCGTGCGCTATACTCATGAGAGAAGCCACTAGTGAACCCTACGGCCCCCGGGTCTAATTTTCCAACATATTGCTTTCAGATCTATCTTTTTGCATCTTTGTTTTCAGATCTACAAAACCAAAAACCCAAAAACATATTGCTGCATATTTTATTTCCGATTAACATGCAACCGAAGAATTTTCGTATGTGACTAGGTTACCTCAATGGGGATTTGCATCTCCCCAGCAATAAGGTTATAATATTTCTTCTTGACAGTAGGTAGAGGAATTGTAAAACTTCCAATGATAACCGTGGGAATAGGCTCAATGAAATTAATATAATTGACCAAAGTTTGCTTCTTCGGGAAATGCGCGGTATGTTGCTTGCCATTGACATTAATGGTAACCTTGCTTTTATTGCAATCAATAACAGCCCCTGCAGTATTTAAAAAGGGTCTACCAAGGATGATCGACATATTGTCGTCCTCGGGCATATCAAGAATAACAAAGTCTGTCAAGATAGTAACATTTGGAACCACAACAGGGACATCCTCGTAAATTTCAATAGGTAAAGCAGTGGATTTATCAGCCATTTGCAAAGATATCTCAGTGGGTGTAAGCTTACTCAAATCAAGTCTTTTATAAAGGGAGAAAGGCATAACACTAACGCCAACCCCTAAATCACATAGAGTAGTCTTAACAAAATTTCTTTTAATAGAGCTAGGTATCTTGGGTATACCAGGATCTCCTAACTTCTTAGGTATTCCTCCATCAAAAGAATAATTAGCAAGCATAGTAGCAATTTTAGTTTCAGGTATTTTTCTTTTGCTGGTAATAATATCTTTCATATACTTAGCATACAGAGGCATTTCAATATATCGGTCAAACGAGTACGCAAAGAGACAGGTCTAATCATTTCAGCAAAGCTCTCAAAATCTTCATCGTCTCTACTTTTAGAAGGCTTACGAGGGAATGGCATGGGTTTTTGAACCCATGGCTCTCTTTCCCTTCCATGTTTTCTAGCAACAAAGTCTCTCTTATCATAACGTTTATTTTTAGGAGGTGGGTTATCAAGATCCTCAGCAGGTTCTATCTGTACATCGTTATCATGTTCCTTATTACTATCTGGTGGAGCATCTACATCCACAGTATTACTTTCATCTTCCTTTTCATTATCACTAGGTGCATCTTCATTACTAGACTGGGTCTCAACATCAGAAATAGAAACATCATTATGGTTCTCAGTAGGTGTTTCTATAACAGGTTCACTAGGAGCATGCAAGTTCCTATCATTTTTCTTCTTCTTTTTATTATTGGACGAACTAGGTGCATCAACATTAATTTTCTGAGAATCATGTTCTATTCTTTTAGGACGACCTTCCGAATAGAGAGGTTCTTGGTTCATACGACCTCCCCTAGTCATTACTATAACAACATGATCATTCATATTGTTATTTACTTCAACAAGCAAATCATTTTGTGACTTAGCAACTTGGTCTAGTTGAGTGTGAACCATAGAAGCATGTTTACCTAGACCTTTTACATCATTAGCAATTCTAAACATCAAGTCACTTAAGCGGTGTATCATCATAGCATTACGTCTCAATTGATCCTTAACATAGTTATTGAAGTGTTCTTGCTTAATAACGTAATTGTCAAATTCATCCATGCATTGTTCAGGAGTCTTTGTGTAAGGTATATCATTTTCACTAAAGGAACGGAGAGAGTTTACCTCTACTACCTGTGTCGGGGTATCAAGTCCATGTATTTCTTCCATAGGTGGTAGTTTCTTGATATCCTCAATTTTAATACCTTTCTCCTTCATAGATCTTTTTGCTTCTTGCATATCTTCAAGGTTGAGGAATGGAATACCTCTTTTCTTTTGAATAGGTCCCAGAGGTGGTTCAGGAAGTGTCCAATCATCGGCATTTTGCAATATGTTATTCAATAGTTCTTCAGCTTGACTGACAGTTCTTTCCCTGAAAACACAACCAGCACAACTATCTAGGAAGTCCCTAGAAGCATTGGTTAGTCCATTATAAAAGATATCAAGAATTTAATTTTTCTTAAGAGGACAATCAGGCAAAGCTCTAAGTAACTGGAGAAGCCTCCCCCAAGCTTGAGGGAGATTCTCTTCTTCAATTTGCGCAAAGTTAAATGTTTCCTGTAAGGCAGCTTGTTTCTTATGAGCAGGAAAATATTTTTCAGAAAAGTAATGAAGCATATCCTGGGGACTATGCATAAAACCACGGGCAAGAGAAAGAAACCATTCCATGGCCTCGCCTTTTAGCGAGAAAGGAAAAAGCTTAAGGATATAATAGTAGCGTATCTTTTCATCATTGGTAAACAGAGCAGCAATATCATTTAGTTTCATAAGGTGTTCGACAACAGTTTCATTTTCATAACCGTGGAAAGGATCAGGCTCTACTGTAGGAATTAACTAAGGGTCCACAGAGAACTCATAATCCTTATCAGTAACAAATATAGGAGAAGTGGCAAATTTAGGATCATATTCCATTTTCTCCATCATAGATTTTTCTTTTAGTTTGCATAGTAGTTTCTTCAAGTCATCTCTATTTTCACAAGCAAAGAAATCCCTAGATGTTTCCTTATACATGACATAACCTTCAGGTACATGAGGCAATTCATATCTATTAGGTGAGCGAGGTGTAACAGGTGATTCAAAGTCCTCATCAGTTTCAACATTTTCAAGTTCTCTAGCTTTAGCAATATGAGCATCAAGTAGCGCATTCAGTGGTAGAGTTTCAGTTTCAACATGTGTAGCAATAATATCATCATTAATTTCAGAGGTAGCATCATCAAGTTCCAGTGACGTATCAGGACGATCAACAGGTGGTGGTGTAACAGGCTAATTCAAAACAGTAGGTGAATCAAAAGCAGAGCTAGATGGCAGTTCCATACCTCCTCTCGTGCGAGAGGGGATGATCTTAGTTTCATTGTCTTTCAGATTCTTCATAGTGGCAATTGGATATCCTCAAGTTAACACAATAAATAGATCTATGCTCCCCGGCAACGGCGCCAGAAAAAGGTCTTGATAACCCACAAGTATAGGGGATCACGACAGTCTTCACGGGTAGTATTTCACCCAAATTTATTGATTCGACACAAGGGGAGCCAAAGAATATTTATTAGCCTTGACAGTTGAGATGTCAATTCAACCACACCTGGGATATCTCTCTGCATCAAAGGTTTAGTAGCACGGCAAATAGTAGTAGCAAAAGTAACAATAATAGTGACAGCATCAATTTTGTAGCAGTTTTGACACTAGCAGTAGCAATAGTAACTTAGCAAGATTCAGTATATGTAAAGCGTAGGCACGTGGATCGGTGATGGATAATGATTTAGATGACATCAATCATGTAACAGTTACACACTAGGGCGACACAGAACTAGCACCAATTCATCAATATAATGTAGGCATGTATTCCGTATATAGTCATACATGCTTGCGATAAGAACTTGCATGACATCTTTTGTCCTACCCTCCCATGGTAGCAGGGTCCTATTGGAAACTAAGGGATATTAAGGCCTCCTTTTAATAGAGGATCGGAACAAAGAATTAACACATGGTGAATACATGAACTCCTCAAACTACGGCAATCACCAGAAAGAATCCCAATTATTGTCACCTTGGGGTATGTGGATCAAGACACGTAATATGTGCATACGACTTACAAGATAGGATCCAAATCAATCTTATATTCAGAGATAATATAATATGTTCAGATCTGAAATCATGGCACTTGGGCCCTAGTGACAAGCATTAAGCATAGCAAAGTCATAGCAATATCAATCTCAGAACATAGTGGATACTAGGGATCAAGCCCTATCAAACTTAACTCGATTACATGATCAATCTCATCCAATCCCACCACCATCCAGAAAGCCTACAAAGGAATCACTCACTCCCGGTGGTGAGCATCATGGCGGTGTTGATGGAGAAGGGTTGGTGATGATGGCGGCGACGATTTCCCCTCTCCGGAGCCCCAAACGAACTCCATATCAGCCGTCCTGAGGAAGAACAGGAGGTGGTGGCGGCACTATCTCGTGAAACGCGATGAAAACTTCTCTCTGATTTTTTTCTCCGAAGATGTGATTTTATAGGACTGGAATCAACTTCGGAGGAGCCTCATGGGCCCCAACACACAATAGGGCGTCGCCTAGTGGGGGCGCCCTGTTGGCTTGTGGCCCGCACGTGGCCTCCCACCGGCAGCTCTTCACTCCATAATTCATTATATATTCCAGAAAAAATCCACAAAAAGTTTCGTCCAATTCTGGGAACTTTTATTTCTGCACAAAAATAACACGAAGATAGTTCTGCTGAAAACAACGTCAGTCCGGGTTAGTTCCATTCAAATCATGCAAATTAGAGGTCAAAACCAGAGCAAAAGTATTTGGAAAAGTAGATACGTTGGAGACGTATCAATGGGACATGCACTTTCAACGTGGATAAGTACTTCAATGAAAATGGATAGTGTATCCATAATCCTTGAATCGCTGCAACAAAGCAGCATATCAATGGAGAAAGGAAGCACAATACAGCATGCATATATGTTCATCTGGAACCAAAGGGGTCTCAATGAAATTTGTGATGGACAAATCCCTGACTAAATTGGAAGATAAACAACAATATGGACTTGTGGTGACAAGTATGTGAGGTGTGAATCCAAGCACATTAAAGGCTCTCTAAGAAAAGCTTAAGTATTCCTATGGAGCAACAGATGCCAAATCTTCCACGGTTCTCTTTAGAGCCTGTTTTTCCTGCTGAGTACTCACCCACGATAAGAGGTACATATGAGAATTTATGTATCAATTGCTAAGAGCTTTGTCCCTCATAACATAATCGACACATGAAAAAGGCTATGAAAAAAGTTATCGTACTACAACTTGAACTTCTGTAATATTTTAATGGAAGCAACTGAAAGAGACAACTACTTAGATTATTAAGTTCCTTACAAAATTATTCAATACATCACTTAACTACCACATTTTTTTTAAATGTACCATCATAGAAATGCACAATGGACGAAATCAGCTCTCATTAGTGTGTGAGATACATAATCACAAGAAAGAAATAGCCAAAACATGCAATTGTTCTAGATAGAATGTTACATGATGTTTTTTTAACCAAAAGTGAGGATTTTTTAAATGGTCATATAATGGAAAATTCATAAGCACTTTAGTGACAACTCTATTACATTAACAATTAAATAATTTTCCATTTGAGAAGTGAGTATATAACAGGCTAATAATCTAACATCACAAAGCTCAACCACTCGGTCGGGTTGCGAACAATACAAAGGCATATAATTTAAAAATGCAAAAAACTTGTTACATTAGTACTATTAATTACAAATGGAAGTGCATGTTTCCCGAGCAAACTGCAACTTTCTGGAATATTTGTTTCTTGATAATCAAAGTGCTAAAAAGTTAGCAAGGCAGAATGAGAGTTTTCTAGGCTTTTATTTGTTGCATCATGCAACTATTATCTTTCTATCATATGGCCTAGCAGCCAACATTGAGGATACACACTCAGATATATGATGTTACTGCAGTTCCAAGATCTAGTTTACTCACTTGTGAAATGACATGAAATAGGTAGTGTTAGTTTATATGGAAGATAATTCCTTAATGATGTATATGCTATGGTGTGTGAACTATTTGCAGAATGAAATTCTTTCTGGACAAAGATTGTTGTAACTTTCTCAGAGAAAAAAATAATAATTAGCATAATGAAATTCTTTCCGGACACAGACTGTCGAGCACATGGAGAGGGATGCTTCTTACCTCGCAGGGCAGCACCTCTCCCAGGAGATTCCCAAGCAATGAAATCCCCCTCGCAACAGGCGCGACGTCGGCCAGCATCAAACACCTCGCTGTGTGTATGTGAAATTCAGATAACCGTAGGAGAGCAGTGGTGCAGCACCACATCATTGCTATCTCTCTCGTTCTCCTTTTCACACTCGACCGTGCCCGTTCCTTTCTTATCTGCCACCATCTTCTACCCGATGACTCCACCGGTGATGATCCTGCCACCCCTGCCTTTTCCCATCATCGATTACCACATCTATCATATGGTGCCTGCGGCATGCACCTTTGTTCCAGAGCGTGACCCCGCGGGCACGAGTGGATGATGATAGCAATGTGCTTTAATACATTTATGTTGCTTACCTACACAAGTTTAAGACCTTTTAAAGTACAATTTCCCTTAGTATATAAGTTAGGCAGGATTAAAGGATGAGTATAAGAAATCATATCTGGATCAGTGGTAGTAAGAATCAAAAAAACAAGTGTGCATGGATGAAAATTGTAACATAAGTAGCTTACCATGTCCCCGAGGCCCAAGATCATGTTGTCATCACAAGTGCTTCCTGGAACAATCCTCGAGGCCAACAAATTACTAGGGACGACATGCTTCACCTGAAGCTCTATCTTCTTTCTTATCAGCTGCAACCCAGGCAAGATGAACTCGTTTGCTACTGTGACCATGCCGTTTTCTCTGAAACATATATCAATCACAAACCTGCACGCCCCTCCGACGATTGGGCTCTCGTACACGCCCTTCTCAAGGCCTGACTGTCGTGCTCATCATCTGCAAAGACTCGTCGCCGCTCGCGATCTCCGATGAAAAAACAGAAAAACTGGACACAGGGAGGACTTCGTTGGAGGAGGGGCTAGGTATCAATGACGAATACATATTGATTGTCATTTAATAATAGAGATTTGATTGTTAGAAAGGATCTATGTGTTAGGAAAGTTTGGATTCAAAATTGATTGCCACATAATTGGATTTCATTGTTTGGTAACGTATTATTGGTTCCTGCCATTTGTAACATGGCTGGTTAGGAAAACTTGGAAAGATTAGGAAAGTTTTTATTGGGACGTGAAAAAACCAATGTGAAGGGTGGTGGTGGGAGGTGAGACAAAAAAAAGCCAGACAAAAAAACCGTGGATGCTATTCACCAACTGAGCTCATCGTCTGCAAAGACTCGTTGCCGCTCTCGGTCTCCGATGAAAAAACAGAAAAACTGGAGACATGGAGGACTTCGTTGGAGGAGGGGCTGGGTATCAACGACGAACACATATTGATTGTCATTTAATAATAGAGATTTTGATTGTTAGAAAGCATCCATGTGTTAGGAAAGTTAGGATTCAAAATTGATTGCCACATAATTGGACTTCATTGCTTGGTAACATATCATTGGTTCCTGCCATTTGTAACATGGATGGTTAGGAAAACTTGGAAAGATTAGGAAAGTTTTTATTGGGATGTGAAAAAACCAATGTGAAGGGTGGTGGTGGGAGGTGAGACGAAAAAAAGTCAGACGAAAAAAACCGTGGATGCTATTCACCAACTGAGCTCATCATCTGCAAAGACTCATCGCCGCTTACGGTCTCCGATGAAAAAACAGAAAAACTGGAGACAGGGAAGACTTCGTTGGAGGAGGGGTTGGGTATCAATGACGAATACATATTGATTGTCATTTAAAAATAGAGATTTGATTGTTAGAAAGGATCCATGTGTTAGGAAAGTTAGGATTCAAAATTGACTGCCACATAATTGGATTTCATTGTTTGGTAACATATTATTGGTTCCCGCCATTTGTAACATGGCTGGTTAGGAAAACTTGGAAAGGTTAGGAAAGTTTTTATTGGGAGGTGAAAAACCAATGTCAAGGGTGTGGTGGGAGGTGAGACGAAAAAAGCCGGATGAAAAAAACCCGGGATGCTATTAGCCAACTGAGCAATTAGGAGTAGATAAACAATGAAAAAAAACTAACGAAAGGGGAGGGGAAGGGGAGTTCAACTCTAATTCCTTTTCCCCATCTCAATTACCGGCCCTCCCCTAAGAGGACACTCCCTGCACCCATGGACATGTCGTGGGAACGAGCCTGACAGTAGAGGTTAAGGGTACGAAAGGAGAGGGCAGAGTCCTAGCTACGGCGAGATTGTACACACGGATGTATGAGTTCAGGCCCCTCTCGTGGAGGTAACAGCCCTACGTCTCAGTGCTCGGGAGCTTCTGTCGTGTGGAATGTGTGAGTTACAGGGGGTGCGAACCCTTGTGCCAGAGGGGAGGGGTGGCTTATATAGAGTGCCCTGTCCCTCATGAATACCCGGCAACCAAGGGTTCGATCGTGGTAATAAAGGTGAACGTTACTGATAACGTATGTAATAAATGCTACCATATTCCCCGAGTGAAGAATCAGGCAGCTGATGATTTAGCAAAGATCGGATCCACTCGGAGGCCTGTACCTAGCAATGTGTTTCTGGAACACCTACATTCTCCTTCGGTGCAAGAAGATCCCTTCACTGAAGAGCCCCCGCAAGCAATAAGCGCCTCCAATCCGACTGAGGTTGATGTCCCGGCTGTCATAGATCTGGTCATGGAGATTCTGGTGATTACGCCCGATTGGACGGTGCCATATATTGCATACATACTGAGGCAAGAACTCCCAGAAGACGAGGTTGAAGCTCGACAGATCGTCCGCAGGTCCAAGGCCTTTACTGTGATGGATGGACAGCTTTACAGAGAAAGAGTAACTGGCATAGCTCAGCGGTGCATCTCTCCTGAGGAAGGTCGACTGATTCTGGAGGAAATTCACTCGGGGACCTGTGGTCATCATGCGTCCTCTCGGACAATTGTTGCCAAAGCATACCGAGCTGGTTTCTTCTGGCCGCGCGCCAACGAAATGGCTCAGGAGATTGTTCACCACTGCGAAGGATTCCAGTTTTACGCAAACTTGTCACATAAGCCCGCGTCCGCCTTGAAGACTATTCCACTCGTCTGGCCGTTCGCTGTATGGGGTTTGGATATGGTCGGTCCTCTCCGAACGGGCCAGAGTGGATTCACGCATCTGCTTGTAGCAGTCGACAAGTTCACCAAGTGGATTGAGGCTAAGCCCATAAAGAAGCTGAATTCGCGCAGTGCTATCAAATTCATGAAAGAGATAATGTTCCGGTATGGAGTTCCCCACAGTATCATCACAGACAACGGTTCAAACTTTGACTTGGAAGAGTTCAGATACTTTTGTTCCTCCCAAGGCACTCGGGTGGATTACGCATCCGTTGCGCTCCCCCAGACTAATGGTCAAGCTGAGCGAGCAAATGGCCTTATCCTTCAAAGGCTGAAGCCTCGACTCATGCGAGATCTTGAACATGCAGCTAGAGCTTGGGTTACTGAATTGCCGTCTGTTCTATGGGGCTTGAGGACGACCCCTAACCGGTCGACTGAGCGCACTCCTTTCTTCATGGTGTATGGAGCCGAGGCCGTTTTGCCGAGTGATCTCCTTCACAATTCTCCCCATGTAGATCTTTACTCAGAGGCTGAGGCTGAACAAGCACGACAGGACGGTGTAGATCTCCTGGAAGAAGAACGTGAAATGGCTCTGATTCGATCGACTGTGTACCAGCAAGATCTGCGTCGCTTCCATGCAAGGCACGTCAGGAGTCGGTCGTTGCATGAAGGTGATCTTGTGCTCCGAGTGGATCAGCAGCGGCCTCACAAGCTCGCCCCCGCGTGGGAAGGTCCTTTCGTCGTCACCAAAGTACTGAACAATGGAGCCTACCACCTTTTCAACCTCAAGAAGAATATCGATGAACCGCGTGCCTGGAACGCGGATTTACTTCGACGTTTTTATACCTGACGACTGAGTTGTTTGATGTAATAAGAGTACTCTAGACAATGTTGTTTATCAAAGTTATGACTCCCGCAGTCCTTTGTCGATTCCGATCGCACAATCTCATATTCAAAAACACTCCGAGTGGTGAGCGATCCTCTCACTCGGGGGCTTAGCCGTGAACAAGTTTTCGCCTAAGTTAAAAATCCTGCCGAGTGAATAGCATCCTATTCACTCGGAAACTTAGCTGCGAACAAATTTTCGCCTAAGTTAAAAATCCTGCCGAGTGAATAGCATCCTATTCACTCGGAAACTTAGCTGCGAACCAGTTTTTGTCTAAGTTGAAAACTCTTCCGAATGACGAGCGACCCTCTCACTCGGGGGCTTAGCCGCGAACAAGTTTTCGCCTAAGTTAAAACTCTTCCGAGTGACGAGCGACCCTCTCACTCGGGGGCTTAGCCGCGAACAAGTTTTCGCCTAAGTTAAAAATCCTGTCGAGTGAATAGCATCCTATTCACTCGGAAACTTAGCTGCGAACCAGTCTTCGTCTAAGTTGAAAACTCTTCCGAGTGACGAGCGACCCTCTCACTCGGGGGCTTAGCCGCGAACAAGTTTTCGCCTAAGTTAAAAATTCTGCCGAGTGAATAGCATCCTATTCACTCGGAAACTTAGCTGCGAACCACTCTTCGTCTAAGTTGAAAACTCTTCCGAGTGACGAGCGACCCTCTCACTCGGGGGCTTAGCTGCGAACAAGTTTTCGCCTAAGTTAAAAATCCTGCCGAGTGAATAGCATCCTATTCACTCGAAAACTTAGCTACGAACCAGTTTTCGCCTAAGTTAAAAATCCTGCCGAGTGAATAGCATCCCATTCACTCGGAAACTTAGCTGCGAACCAATCTTCGTCTAAGTTGAAAACTCTTCCGAGTGACGAGCGCTTCTCTCACTCGGAGGCTTAGCCGCGAACCAGTTTTCTCCTAAGTTAAAAATCCTGCCGAGTGAATAGCATCCCATTCACTCGGAAGCTTAGCTGCGAACCAGTCTTCGTCTAAGTTGAAAACTCTTCCGAGTGATGAGCGCTTCTCTCACTCGGGGGCTTAGCCGCGAACAAGTTTTTTCCTAAGTTAAAAACCCTGCCGAGTGAATAGCATCACATTCACTCGGAAACTTAGCTACGAACCATTCTTCATCTAAGTTAAAAACTCTCCCGAGTGACGAGCACTCCTCTCACTTGGGGACTTAGCCGCGAGTCAGACCTCGCTTAAGTTAAAGGCTGTTCCGAGTGACAGGCAACACTTTCACTCGGAAACTTATTTGCGAACCATTTTTCGCCTAAGTTCAAAATTCTTCCGAGTAATGAGCATCCATCTCACTCAGAATCCAAACAAACTTAGCCAAGCAAAGGATTGGAGAGCAAAATGCAGATAAATCCAGAATCTCTAGCGCGGATAAAAGTTGCCCACGCAAACGGAAGTACTCAGGCTTAAGGCCTGAACGAAGTTTTAAACGGTTACACCATCACTCGGCATACCGAGGCAAATAAAGTTTCAACTGCAAGCAAAGTTTTTCTCAAGCACCGGTGGGGCTCGCGGGCTCGACGAAGGTGTCCAGATCAATCCCATCGGCGATCCGAGTGGCTGCTTTGATGAAGGTCTCCATGAAGTCTTCGAATTGAAGTTTCTTCGTGTTGGCCACCTGGAGAGCCTTCAGCTTGTCCTCCTTGGCTTCCTTGCAATGGAGCCGGACGAGTGAAAGCGCCACGTCAACTCCGCAGCGAGCAGCAGATTTTTTCCATGCCTGTACTCGACCGGGGATCTCGTTGAGCCGGGTCATCATCGACTCGAGGTCAGTATGGAGGGTGTCTTCTGGCCACAATTCTTTGTCAATCTTCACCAGCGCAGCCCTCAGTCGAGTGATATACCCTTGAACACTTCTAAGACGAGCGTCAAGCCGAAACATGTTCATGGCCACAACGTCCCCGACGGGTGACTTGGTGGGGTCCAGACTTGGCTCGATCTCCTCAGTCTCCTTGTCAAAGTCTTGGCTGAATTCTACACGAAGGGGAAATGAAAGGTTGGTCACGCTACTGTTCTGTAGATATTAAGGAAATTCACTCGACGGAAGAAAGTTACCTTCAAGCATGCTGAACATCTTCTTCGCGAAATCTCCCAAGTAGTTCTCCAGACCGCTCCTTCTCTTGGTCAGCTGTTCAACCTTTTTGATCCAATCGGCCCGTTCTTGCTTGAGTTTGGTGTTCTCTTCTTCCAACTTACTGGCTGCGGCAAGCTTCTTCTCAGCGGCCTCGGTTTTCTCCCTCGCCACCTTATAAGCATCAACAAGTGCCTTGTCTTTATCTTCAAGCGCCTTCTTCATGGTATCTAAAGAAATAACATTGTTGAGTTGCGCTTGAAGTCGGCGGTTCTCACCACGCACGTCTGTTTGAGTGAGGACACTCGGTTCAAAGGATAGAAAATAAAAGTGATAGTGCAATTGGTCGACAAGGATTACCTCCCAGGGTCTTCAGCTCGGTTTGTGCATGGTCTAGGTCCCTCTTAGCCACCTCCAGATCCAGCTGAAGCTGGTTTTTCTCCTTCTCCAGATCGACGTACTGAGTCCCAAGCTCACAGGTTTTCTGAAATCAGCAAAGAGCAAGTTCAGTCGATTGAATGGCGGCCTGCCGCCCCACCCCACACCCCGGCAAAGCGTCATATCATGGTTGATGGAAAGGTCCGAACTGACAAGACCTATCCTGCTAGTTTCATGGACATCATTTCCATCCCTAAGACAAGCATTCAGAGGTGGAGACACTAAGAAAAAGAACTCACTCGATGGACCGAGTGACAAGCGTACTCCAAGTACGAAAAAGGACCCCGAGTCCAAATTCTTAAGACTACTGCCAATCGTAAACGATCGACAGTAGTCTCGGGGACTACATCCAGTGGGTGCACTCAGCGTGCCCCCACTAGATACGACACCACTCGACCAGGTCCGACCTGTCTGAGTAAAAAAAAAGCAAACATGCAACCATTGTCTCTATCAGACCCCCGCCGATGCAAGCACTCGACGGCGGTCTCGGGGACTACACCCAGTGGGTGCACTCAGCGTGCCCCCACTGGACCTACTATCACTCGACTAGGTCCGGCCTGTTGAGTGACGAGCGACTATCAAAACAAATCTAAGACCCCTGCCGATGTCACCGCCATTCGACAGCGGTCTCGGGGACTACACCCAGTGGGTGCACTCAGCGTGCCCCCACTGGACCAGAAACCACTCGACTAAGACCTGATCTACTCGAGGGGAAAACAAGCAAGTATGCACCAAAAGAAAACACCCAGTGGGTGTAGAGTCAAGATGGACGGGAATTCAATCAGAAATGAACTTACAATCGCACTTACTCGGACATTGGCACGAAGCGCTGAGCTGGCATCATAAGCCAACTTGCTGGCCTCGTATGCCTCCTTCGTACGCAACATCATTTGCTCAACCTGGATCATGGCCTCTTTGCCAGCTCCAGTCTGGTCCTCTGGGACGTGGTACAGAGGGTATGCGGGCGTCGGATGAGTCGGTGCTGCAGCTGGGGTCACAGGAGTTGCCTGAGGTTACCCAATTGGCGCTGAGACCACAAGAGTTGAAGTTGCTGGCGGGGCACTCGACAGTGGAACCACAAGTTCAGCTCTGGCTCGGGAAGAGTCGCCAAGTTCTTGGGACGATGCAGCAGTCGACCTACGAGGCGCCTGCCCCGATGATGTCCTCCGAGTGCGTACGTGTGGGGTGCCCAAGGTCACACCTTCACCCTCCGCACCCTGCTGTGGCTCCTCATCGTCTTCCACGTGGATGACGTCTGCAGCTACCAATCGACAACGTTAACTTATTCAATCGACGAATCGTCTACAAAAAATAGAGCAGAGTGAAGATTTGTTATACGTTGTTTAGAGGTGGCCGCGTTAGCAGTGTCCACTTCCATGTGCTCCTCTTCATCTCGCGGAGGCGACGTCACCGAGGTAGCAGCTCTGGCAAACAAATTCCACTCGATCAACAAAGACATGAAGTTCCACAACAGCAAAAAAAAGGAAAATGAACACTCACGTTGAGGCGACGGGCACGGCAATCTTCATGCGGGGCAGAGCCTTCCGAGGTTTTGGTGTGTCAGACCTGGGCTGTTTCACGACCTTTTCAGTCGACTCAGGTGTTGCAGCCCGGTCGCGCTTCGGATTCATGGTGCTCGATGCCAAGGTTCTGCTTGGGACAGCCGCTGGGTCTTGGCGCTGCTTGGAACGACGCTCGATGCGCGGAGGAGACTGAACCTCTTCCTCGCTCTCCTCCAGGTCGTCGTCACTGCCTTCACTGTTCTCGGCGTAATCAACGTCTGCGCTGCCGCCTGCGCTCTCTTCTCCGT
The DNA here is from genome assembly GCA_039707655.1 of Elymus sibiricus. Classification (NCBI taxonomy): domain Eukaryota; kingdom Viridiplantae; phylum Streptophyta; class Magnoliopsida; order Poales; family Poaceae; genus Elymus; species Elymus sibiricus. The sequence continues at coordinate 440,705,400 of CM077667.1, read as the reverse complement.
CATCAGGCTGCCCTCCATTCGGCACGGGCGAATACATGTTCGTAAACTCCTGCAAGATACAAACAGTAAAGTCAGTCAGCTGAAGACCCAATCACTCGACGAAACATGAAAGCATTCGACAAAGATATAACTCACCAGGTTCGGCGGCGGGTTCGCGGCAGAGAAGGGCAAGATTCGCTTGGCTCCCAGAGGCTTGTCACAGGCTCTGGTGATGCTTCAGAGCCACTGTGCAACAGTCTTCTCAGAGACTTCCTCTGGATGTGTCCGAGTGGTGTCTCCAGCGCCCGAATAGTGCTACATAGTGTGGTCCCTCGCTTGAAGGGGCTGGATTCGCCGACCGAGAAACACCTCCAGTAGGTCCATACCAGTCACTCCGCCACGGACCAACTCTACTACTGCATCCACTAAGATTCCTACCTCGGGTTTCTCTCCCTCTGTCACGGACAATGATCTGGGAGCAGTGGGTCGCTCCAATGTGAAGGGGGAAAGGCCAGTCGACATGTTGGGAGATGCAACATCGTTGCAGTAAAACCAAGTTGACTGCCAGCCCCGAATGGATTCAGGAAAGGTCATCGACGGAAACGCACTCCTGCTCTTCTTTTGGAGTCCCAGGCCACCGCATAGCTGGATGACGTGGGTCATACTATCATTGGTGTTGGCCTTTTTGACTGACTGAGACCGGATGGTGAAGATGTGTTTGAACAAGCCCTAGTGAGGGGGACAACCCAAGAAGCACTCACACATTGTTATGAACGCAGCAAGATATGCAATGGCATTCGGAGGGAACTGGTGAAGTTGTGCTCCGAAGAAATTCAAGAACCCACGGATGAATGGATGGGGAGGCAGAGAAAAACCTCGCTCGACGTGGGTGAGGAGGAGGACTCGCTCGCCTTCGCGCGGCTCCGGCTCGGTCTCTTCCCCCGGCAGCCTCCACGACCTGTCGGCTATCAGCCCGTCGGTGACGAGGTTCTGGACGTCCTCCGCCGTGACGGTCGACCGAAGGAAATCCCCTTGGATCCACCCCGGCGGCGCCGTGGACCGGGCGCCCGACGGCTTCTTCACCTTGGCTCCCTTCTTGGCGTGCTCGAGCTTCTCCATCTTCCCCTTCGTCATCGCGGCGGCGGTTGTCGAGGCGGGGGCGAGCGGCGTGCGTGGAGCAGAGGAGGCGGAGGAAAAGAGGGGAATGGGGGAGGAGCACTGTACCGACCCTTGCGCCGTCCCGTCTTATAACTGCCCGAGCGGGTCGCTGACCTGCGGGCCCGCCGGATCTCTGTGTATCCCGATGGCAGAGGAAGCGCAGTACGTGGCGTTAAGGACGGCGCGAAAATCGAGGTGTCATGCCCCCACTTGCCCCAGTCGTTGCGTCATCGTCGCGCGGCGCGTGCTTTCCAAATTTTCAAATCCCGTAAAATCCGGGCCTGATGAAGCGACCCGTCGCATCAAGAGATCCTGCTGACCACTTGGACCTGAGTCCGCGCTCAAGTTCACTCGAACGCATATCAAGACAGAATCGATCAGGGTGAATGACAAAGACTCCAATCGACGCAGACTTCTGTGAAGCCCTAAAATGCATTTGGAAATTTTGTGTCTTATCAGAACCTACATCGATCCCTTTTTCACTCGAACCCCGATCCATTCGGGGGCTAATGATGGGGATATGTACCTAGGGTAGGGTCTTAGGCCTGACCTACATACCCTACCTAAGGACAGTACATTGGTGAACTTAAAGATTACAAGATTACAAGGAAGACTCCGATTGAAATCACCATGGCGCATGAGTCACTCGACAGAAAATCCACTCGAAGGTTTCTCCCTCCATTCGATAGCCACCTTTCACTCGGAAGAACCAGAAGGACCATGGCGCATGAGTCACTCGACAGAAAATCCACTCGGAGGTTTCTCCCTCCATTCGACAGCCACCTTTCACTCGGAAGAACCAGAAGTGACCTCCGAGTGGATTTTCTGTCGAGTGACTCATGCGCCATGGTGATTTCAATCGGAGTCTTCCTTGTAATCTTGTAATCTTTAAGTTCTCCAATGTACTGTCCTTAGGTAGGGTATGTAGGTCAGGCCTAAGACCCTACCCTAGGTACATATCCCCATCAGGACATACGCATTCACTTTTTCAAAAATGCATTAAAAACATGTTTTAAAATGTTAAAAAATTCAAAAGAAAATTTCACGCATACATATTCGCAAATGTGTGTGTGGCACAAAGTTTTATGAAAAAAAGTCTTCTTGTTTTGTCTCCGCAAAAAAGACAATTTTCGGTGCTTCTAAATAGCTTTTTACAGCACAATTTTTTGTCTTTTTTGCACAGGCCATAAAAAGGTTATTTTTTCGTGAAACTTTATGCACGCACATAAAACATGGACATGTACCTGTACAACCTTTTCAGATTTTTTTAGCATTTAGAAATGCTTTTTTCGAAGTGGGTTCATATGTACCCGGGTTCATCCATGCACTTCCCGCCCTCTCCCAGGTAATAGATATGTGAGACTTCTACATGTGAATTCCCCTTTCACTTCCGTGCTGAATTCCCATTCCACCTAAACAAACAAAGGAATAAAACTCTCTATGCCTCAAACTCCCATTCCCTCTCTTCAATACCACTGAACCAAACACGCTGGAAGAGTATTTCGTTCGTCCCGCTCCTACTCCTAAAAAAAACTTCGTCCCGCTCCTTAACAAAAAAAAATTGAGATAAAAGAATTTCGTCCATCTCGCTTCTCAATCGTTCATATCTAATCCTAGCAACATCGGTGAGGCATGAGTTATCTGGTGCAGAGAATGATACATGGCGACACTCATTACTCGACTATACCATGGCAAGATGTGTGTGGGTGCTCGTTGATGATTCACTCACGGAGCACATGAGAACGAACTGCTCGGAAGCCAAGGAGTGGCTTTTCCACATGCTTGAATCAGTACCACACGCAGACCTTACAAAGCATCACTTTGTGGGCGATTTGGGGTGCAAGGCGGAAAGCACTCCATGAATCAATATTCTAGAGCCCGGAGGCTACTCATGGTTTCATCGTGAGATATCATGCAGACTTGGACATCATGTGTAGCGACCCGACCCAAATGGATCGATTCCTCTGTGCTTTCGGTGCTATCCCTGGATCAGTATGCTAGCACACACAGTACATCGATGAAATACCATAACATCACATCTAAAAAAAGTAACGTAGATCCATAGTATACCTCATATAACACAGCGGAAAACAAACATAAGGGTGTGGAGTCCATCAACGCCAACAGCAAGTTGAGTGTAGAACATAACCCTACAACGTACCTCTTACCTGTCGTAGCAAATTTCTGCAACATGATAAGTTGCAGCCGTGTAGGTCCGTACATTGAATGTACTGGCAAGATCACTGATAAGAATAAAATGAATATAAGTCTATCACTACATGGAAAATTGGCTGTGGAGGCTCTAAGTCTGAGTTTTTTTGTGCATAAAACCTGATTTTATCCTACAACAAAGAAGTCAAATGCAATTAAAACAAAGTTGGTAGCATTAATGAGATGGTTCCGCCAACCAAAAATCATATGCCGAAGTCATTACTAAAACCCAATTAATCGAATAGTCCATTTATAGTGCGGTATTGAGAGTTCCGAGATAGATCCAATTCCATAGGCTCAAGTTGTCCGTAACCGGGGACACGGCTAACTGATTAGTTTGATACTCTATAGAGTTTTGCATACTTTACCCACAAGATTCGATCCCTCCGTTTATGTCCTCGCACTGCATGGTGTTTGAGAACTGGATGAACGAATGATACTTGTGATCTGCGTTGGGTTTTCTGTGAAGAGGAACGGGTAATTGCAGCACAATATGGGTAAGTATTTCCCTCAGTTATGAAACCAAGGTTTATCGAACCAATAGGAATATCAATCCTCAACTGTCTTCAGCGGCTGCACACAAAAGAGCAAACAACTTGCACCCAACGCGGGCAAGAGGGTTGTCAATCCCTTTCCTCTTGTTATTTGCAAGTAAATGAGTTGTGTAGATAATTGTAGATAATTCTAAATTGCAAAATAAAATAAAAGATAAATAATGGCAGCAAGGTAGCAATAGCGTTTGTGAATATATAAGTGAATAGACCCGGAGGCCATAGTTTTCCATAGCGGCATCTCTCATGAAAATAGCATACATGTTGGAAATATGCCCTAGAGGCAATAATAAAGTGGTTATTATTATATTTCCTTGTTCATGATAATCGTTTATTATCCAAGCAAGAATTGTATTGACCGAAAACTCAGATACATGTGTGGATATATAGACAAACACTATGTCCCTAGTGAGCCTCTATTAGACTAGCTCGTTAATCGGAGATGGTCAAGGTTTCCTGACCATAGACATGAGTTGTCATCTGATAACGGGATCACATCATTGGGAGAATGATGTGATGGAAAGACCCAACTGTAAGCATAACATTTGATCGTGTTAGTTTATTGCTACTGCTTTATCCATGTTAAGTATCTGTTCCTATGACCATGAGATCATGCAACCCCCTGACACCGGAGGAATGCCTTGTGTGTATCAAACGTCCCAACGTAACTGGGTGACTATAAAGGTGCTCTACAGGTATCTCCGAGGGTGTCTGTTGGGTTGGCATGGATCGAGACTGGGATTTGTCGCTCCGTATGACGGAGAGGTATCTCTGGGCCCACTCAGTAATACAGCATCACAAGAAGCTTGCAAGCAATGTGACTAAGGAGTTAGTCATGGGATCTTGTATTACGGAACGAGTAAAGAGACTTGCTGGTAACGAGATTGAACTAGGTACGGAGATACCCACGATCGAATCTCGGGCAAGTAACATATCGATGGACAAAGGGAACTGTATACGGGATTGTCTGAATCCTTGACATCGTGGTTCGATCGATAAAGATCTTCGTAGAATATGTAGGAACCAATATGGGCATCCAGGTCCCACTATTGGTTATTGGCCGTAGATGTGTCTCGGTCATGTCTGCATAGTTCTCGAACCCGCAGGGTCTGCACACTTAACGTTCGGTGACGATTCAGTATTGTTGAGTTATGTATGTTGGTGACCGAAGGTTGTTCGGAGTCTCGGATGAGATCCCGGACATCACGAGGAGTTCCAGAATGGTCTGGAGGTAAAGATTGATATATGGGAAGTTGGTATTCAGGTTCCGGAAAGGTTCCGGGACCTACCGGTTTTGTGACGGAGATGCCGGAAGTGTTCCGGGGGTCCACCGGGAGGGTCCACCTGTCCCGGAGGACCCCATGGGCTGTAAGAGGGTGCGCACCAGCCCCTGGTGGGCTGGCCGCACCTCCCACCTAGGCCCATGCGGCCAAGGGGTTGGTGGGGCAAGCCCTAGGGGCGCCGGCCACCCTAACTTGGGGGCCAAGGCACCCCTTGGCCGCCGCCCCACCCCTAGGGGAAACCCTAGGGCGCCGGCCCCTCCTCCCTTCCCCTATATATATGAGAGGAGAGGGAGGGCAGCCACACCCTAAGCCATGTGAGGGAGTCCTGGTTTAAGGGGTCCTCGGATAGCCGACCTGTTTCTCATGGGCCGGACTATATGGGCCACTGGATGAGCATTGGGTGATCAAGGGCCCCGTCGCCAAGGTGGAAGTTTCAAAGAGCCATGGTGTGTCCTCCAAGTTGTCGACAGTAGATAGGCATGTTTTTTCCATTTGATGTGCAACCGACTATGTGTAAGCCCTAGGTACCCTCGGCGTCTATATAAGCCGGAGGGATTTAGGTTGTAGGGCAAGAGAACTCATCTAGGGTTTTAGTCATTCGATCTCGAGGTAGATCAACTCTGTAACCCTTATACCATCAATATAATCAAGTAGGATGTAGGGTATTACCTCCATATGAGGGCCCGAACCTGGGTAAACATCGTCTCCCTCTTCTCCTGTTACCATCGATTCTAGTCTCACAGCTCGGGACCCCCTACCCGAGATCCGCCGGTTTTGACACTGACATTGGTGCTTTCATTGAGAGTTCCGCTATGATCGCCCAAGGAATCGATGGCTCGCCTTGTCACAAACAACGAGATCTGCACCCAGGGGACTCCCGCCCCGGATCAGATCCTCGCAAGCGGCGACATCTCGTCGCACGCTTACCCGATCGGCCACCTATGCCAGATCGGAGACTCTTCCCCCGATCAAGGAATCAGGTTCGGAACCCTAGAGTTCGTCGCTGATTCACGGGGAGAACTCGTCTTGACAGAACCCTCGACTCCTACAGAGAAGCCCGCAGATCCCGACGCCTCGACGTCGAAGACATCGGACCCCGCCTCCGATGATGAGGTCGTTATACCCAGGCCGTCTGGACAGCCCAATCCGGTCGTTGTGACCGGATCTACCATGGTTAAACAGGACCCGGGTCCGCTTTTATGCGACTCCGGAACTGCGACGCCGCATACCGACCCCACTCGCTTCAGCAACAAGCATCCTACCATCGCCTCGTTCTGAACGAGCTATTTAACCGGGTCGAGACCATGCGTGTGGCCGATGACCAGATCCCGGTCTATGATTGGCTCGGGCTTAAACCCGACGATAGGGAGATTCGCATCCCCACGGTCACCCACCTTGTCGCCACCGTCGAGTGTCCGGTTGGGGGCCCATCCCCCCAGTGACCGGAATTAAAAATAGTTTATACCCCAGTCTCCGATCACCGAGACCTTGCCTGCAACCCAGACTCTGGAGTTCGCTCCGAAAACAGACCGGCATCGGTCCCTGATCTGTCGCGCAACTCGGAGTCTGTGATTCCGAACCCCAACCGTGGCGTGGAGTCAAATCTTTTCCCACCCACCTCCCAAGCCGATGACTCAAGCATCGTAGCAGAGCCCAATTCTTCAGACTTATGGGACATTAAGCATTTATCAGGAGAGTCAGTTCATCATTACTGGGCTAGACTCCTCCTCGCTAGAAACAAAGTACGGGGCCTCAGTGATCAAGAGATAATGGCAACCTTCATTCGCAACTGCCATGACAAAGGGATTCTCAATGCCCTAGCGCGGCGGCACATTCGTGACCTCACCGAGCTGTCAGTTTTGGTACAGAAGTATTGTGCCATGGAAAGCGCTTGGCAAGCCGAGCGGCTATTTTCGGAACCAACCTTTACCGAATACCCTAGAGGAGATCGGCAAAAGAGGATACCTCCGAAGCGGCCAGCCAAACTTGAGCCCGCCAAAAAGAGAAACAGGCCCCTTTCAGGGGTCAGTACCGTCCTGGATGGACTACTGGATAAACCTTGCCCCATACACTCCGTATTGCTGAACACAGCTCCGACTCACAGCCTTAGAGCTTGCTGGGTCGTCAGGCAGATCGCAAAAAGCGGTGAAGCCATTCTTGAGGCACCACCGCCGAACTGGCGCTCCACATCGCCACCAGAATACAACACCGAAGTCCTGACGATCTATGAAACGTTCCCCTCAAGGAACAGGAGGAAAAGAGCTCTTAAAGAACTCGAGCAGATATATCATGTGGCAGCAACAAGTGCATGGGCAGACATACCCATTACCTTCGGAGATACGGACCGACCAGCCATTCTCCCCGGTCATTCACCGGCCGCACTAGTCCTGAACCCCATCATCGATGGCTTCAGGTTACACAAGGTGCTGATGGACGGCGGCAGTGGTTTAAACCTGATCTACGAAGACACCCTAGGAAAAATGCGGTTCGACCGATCTCGCATCGAGCATAGCAACACAACTTTCTGGGGAATCATCCCGGGGAAAGAGGCGCGCTGTTCAGGACATATCGTCCTAGACGTAGTGTTCGGCACGCCCGAAAACTACCGATCCGAAGAACTCCTCTTCCATATCGTGCCCTTCCCTAGCGGCTACCACGCCCTGTTGGGACGTGACGCCTTCACAAAATTCCAGGCTATACCACATTACGGGTATATGAAACTTAAGATGCCAGGACCAAACGGGGTGATTGTCGTGGGAACGAGCCTAACAGTAGAAGGTAGGGGTACGAAAGGAGAGGGCGGAGTCCTAGCTATGGCGAGGGTGTACACACGGATGTACGAGTTCAGGCCCCTCTCGTGGAGGTAACAGCCCTACGTCTCGGTGCTCAGGAGCTTTTCTGTCGTGTGGAATATAGGAGTTACAGGGTGCGAACCCTTGTGCCAGAGGGGAGGGGCGGCTTATATAGAGTGCCCTGCCCCTCATAAATGTCCGGCATCTAAGGGTCCGATCGTGGCTATAAAGATGGACGTTACTGGTAACGTATGTAATAAATGCTACTTATGGTCTAGTCGAACGCCTGCCCGTTGGCCTCCTTGGGGTGGCTTCTGGTCTTCTGCGGTCGACTGTATTCTGATTCTTCCGAGTGAAAGGTAGCCGTCGAGTGAAGGAAGAAATCTCCGAGTGGATGTTGTCGAGTGACTCGTACGTCTTGGTGATTTCAGTCGGAGACTTCCTTGTAGTCCTTAAGCTTTCTAGGGCAGTGTCCTTAGGTAGGGTATGTAGGCCATGCCTATGACCCTACCATAGGTACATAACCCCATCATTAGCCCCCGAATGGATCGGGGTTCGAGTGAAAAAGGGATCGACACGGGTTCTGATAAGACACAAATATTTCCGAGTGCATTTTAGGGCTTTACTGAAATCTGCGTCGATTGGAACCTTTGTCAGTCATCCTGATCGATTCTGTCTTGAAATGTATCCGAGTGAATTTCAGCGCAAAATCCGGTCCGAGTGGCCAGCAGGGTCCTCTGATGCGACGGGTCGCTTCGTCAGGCCCGGATTTCACGGGATTCGAAAATTGGGTAAGCGCGCGCCGCGCGACGATGACGCAATGACTGGGGCAAGTGGGAGCACGACGCCTCGATTTTCACGCCGCCATTTCCGCCACGTACCGCTCTTCCTCTGAAATCGGGATACCCAGAGATCTGGCGGGCCCACAGGTCAGTGACCCACTCGGGCGGATATAAGAGGCGACGGCACCGGGGCCGGTACAGTGTTTTTCCCCCAAATCTTCACTTCTCCTCCGCCTCCCCTGCTCCACGCGCACCGCTCGACTCCGCCTCGACGACCGCCGCCGCGATGACGAAGAGCAAGACGGAGAAGCTCGAGCGCGCCAAGAAGGGAGGAGCCAAGGCGAAGAAGCCGTCGGGCGCCCGATTCACTGCGCCGCCGGGGTGGATCCAAGGAGATTTCCTCCCATCGACCGTCAAGGCGGAGGACGTCCAGAACCTTGTCGACGACGGGCTGGTTGCTGAAGGGTCGTGGAGGCTGTCGGAAGGGGAGCCTGAGCCGGAGCCGCGCGACGGCGAGCGAGTCCTCCTCCTCACCCACGTCGAGCGAGGTTTTTCTATGCCTCCCCATCCATTCATCCATGGTTTCTTGAACTTTTTCGGAGCGCAACTCCACCACTTTCCTCCGAATGCCATCTCATACCTAGCTGCGTTCATCACCATGTGCGAGTGTTTCCTGGGTTGTCCTCCTCACTGGGGCTAATTCAAGCACATATTCACCATTCGGTCCCAATGTGTCCAAAAAGACAATCCTAGTGATAGTAAGACCAATGTCATCCAGCTATGCGGTGGTCTGGGGCTTCAGAAGAGGGTAGGAGTTCGTTTCCGTCAATGACTTTTCCTAATTCTGTTCGGGGCTGGCAGTCGACATGGTTTTACTGCAAAGATGTTGCATCCCCCAATATGTCGATTGGTCTTCCCCCTTTCACTTTGGATCGACCTACTACTCCCAGAACACTGAGTGTGGCTAAGGGAGAGAAAGTCCAGGTTGGGATTCTAGTGAATGCAGTAGTCGATCTGGTCCGTGGCGGAGTGACTGGTATGGATCTCTTAGAGACGTTTCTCAGTCGATGAATCCAGCCGCTTCAAGCCAGGGATCACACTATGTGGCATTATTCGGGCCCCAAGGATTCCACTCGGTCACATCCAGAGGAAGTTTCCGACGAGACCGTTGCTCAGTGGCTCAGGAGCATCACCGGAGCCTGTGATAATCCTCTGGGAGACAAGCGAATCTTGCCCTTCTCTGCTTTGAATCCACCGACGAACCTGGTGAGTTATATCTTTGTCGAGTGCTTTCATATTTTGTCGAGTGACTGTGTCCTCAGTTGACTGACTTCACTGGTTGTATCTTGCAGGAGTTTACGAACATGTACTCGCCCGTGCCAAATAGGGAGTAGCCTGAGGACGGAGAAGAGAGCACAGGCGACAGCGCAGACATCGACTACGCCGACGACAGTGAGGGCAGCGACGACGACTTGGAAGAGATTGAGGAAGGCGAAGTAGAGGCCCAGGCTCCTTCGCGTGTCGAGCGTCGAACCAAGCTGTGTGAAGACCCGGAGGCCGCCCCAAGCAAGACTTTAGCATCAAGCACCAGGAACCCAAAGTGCGACCGTGCCGCGACATCAGGGTCGACTGAAAAAGCTGCGAAACAGCTCTGGCCGGACGCACCAAAACCCCGGAAGGCTCTGCCCCGCATAAAGATCACTGTGCCTCTCGCCTCAACGTGAGTGTTTATTTTCCTTTTCCGCTGTTATGAAACTTGATGTCTTTGCTGACCGAGTGAAACTTATTTCCCAGAGCTGCTACCTCGGTGACATCGCTTCAGCGGGATGAGGGGGATCACATGGAAGTGGACACTCCTGATGCGGCCACCTCCCAACGAGGTATAATAAATCTTCACTGTAGACTCTTTTTTTGAAGGCAATTCGTCGAATGAAGGGATTAATGTTGTCGATTGACAGTTGACGATGTCATCCAATTGGAAGACGACGAGGAGCCGCAGCAGGGTGCTGAGGGTGAAGTTGTGGCCTTGGACACTCCACGCGTACGCACTCGGAGAACATCATCAGAACAGGCACCACGTGGGTCGACTGTTGCGTCCTTTCGAGATCTTGGTGATTCTTCCCGAGTTAGAACTGATCCTGTGGCTCCGCTGTCGAGTGCCCCACCAGCGACTTCGACTCTTGTGACCTCAGTGCCGATTGGGCAGCCTCAAGCACTTCTCGTGACTTCAACTGCAGTACCGACTCATCTGGCGCCTGCATACCCTCTGTACCACGTTCCAGAAGACCAGACTGGAGCTGCCAAAGAGGCCATGATCCAGGCTGGGCAAATGATGTTGCGAACGAAGGAGGCGTACGAGGCCAGCAAGTTAGCCTATGATGCCAGTTCAGCGCTTCAAGCCAATGTCCGAGTAAGTTCGATTGTAAGTTCATTTCCGATTGAATTCCTGTCCAACTTGACTTTACACCCACTGGGTGTTTTCTTTAGATGCGTACTTGCTTGTTTTTTCCTCGAGTAGATCGGGTCTTAGTCGAGTCGTTTTTGGTCCAGTGGGGGCACGCTGAGTGCACCCACTGGGTGTAGTCCCCGAGACCGATGTCGAATGGCGAAGACGTCGGCAGGGGTCTTAAATTTGTGTTGATAGTTGACTTTCACTCGACAGGACATACCTGGTCGAGTGGTAGTAGGTCCAGTGGGGGCACGCTGAGTGCACCCACTGGGTGTAGTCCCCGAGACCGCCGTCGAGTGCTTGCCTCGGTGGGGGTCTGATGCAAACAATGGTTGCATGTTTGCTTCTTTTGTTTATACTCGGACAGGTCGGACCTGGTCGAGTGATTTTGTATCCAGTGGGGGCACGCTGAGTGCACCCACTGGGTGTAGTCCCCGAGACTACTGTCGATCGTTTACGATGGGTAGTAGTCTTAAGAACTCTGGATTCGGAGTCCTTTTTCATACTTGGAGTACAGTTGTCACCTGTCCTGCAGGTTTCATGGACATCATTTCCATCAACCATGATATGATGCTTTGCAGGGGTGTGGGGTGGGGCGGCGGGTCGCCATCCAGTCGACTGGACATGTTCTTTTCCACTGGGGAGTGAAAAAACATTATCGTCGACTGAACTACTTCTTTGCTGATTTCAGAAAGCCTGTGGGCTCGGGACCAAGTATGTCGAGCTGGAGAAGGAAAAGAATCGACTTCTGCTGGATCTGGAGCTGACGAATAACAACCTGGACCGTGCACAGACTGAACTGAAGACCTTGGGAGGTAAGCCTTGTCGATCAATTGCATTATTACTTTCATCTTCCATCCTTTGAACCGAGTGAATCCACTCGAACAGACGTACGTGATGAGAACCGCCGACTCCAAGCGCGACTCAACAATGCTATTTCTTTAGATACCATGAAGAAGGCGCTTGAAGACAAGGACAAAGCACTCGCCGACGCTCAGAAGGTGGCGAGGGAGAAAACTGAAGCTACCGAGAAGAAACTTGCCATGGCCAGCAAATTGGAAGAAGAGAATACCAAACTCAAGCAGGAACGGGCCGATTGGATCAAAAAGCTCGAACTGCAGACCAAGAGAAGGAGCGCTCTGGAGCAATACCTAGGAGACTTCGCGAAGAAGATGTTTGGCATGCTTGAAGGTAACTTTCCTCTGACGTGTGAATTTCTTTGATTTCTTCCGAAGGGCAATGTGATCATCTTTTCGCTTTCTCTTCGCGCAGAATTCTGTCAAGATTTTGAGAAGGAAACTGAAGAGATCGAGCCAAATCTGGATCCCACCAAGTCACCTGTCGGGGACACCGTGGCCATGGACATGTTTCGACTTGAAGCTCGTCTCAGGAATGTCCAAGGTTATGTCACTCGACTGAGGGCTGCGTTGGAGAAGGTAGACAAGGAATTGTGGCCTGAAGAATCCCTCCATACTGACCTCGAGTCAATGATGACCCGCCTCAATGAGATCCCTGGTCGAGTGCAGGCATGGAAGAAATCCGCCGCTCGCTGCGATGCTGATGTGGCACTCTCACTCGTCCGGGTTCATTGCAAGGAGGCCAGGGAGGACAAACTGAAGGCTCTCCGAGTGATCAACACAAAGAAACTCCAATTTGAAGACTTCATGGAGACCTTCATTGAAGCAGCCACTCGGATTGCTGACGGGATTGATTTGGACACCTTCATCGAGCCGGCGAGCCCTATTGGTGCTTGAAAAATACTTTGCTCATAATTAAAACTTTATTTGCCTCGGTATGCCGAGTGATGGTGTAACCAATTAAGACTTCGTTCAGGCCCTGGGCCTGAATACTTCCCTTTGCGCGAACAAATTTTTGCTGCGCTAAAAACTTTGGATTTATCTGCATTTTCTTGTCAATCCTTTGTTTGGCTGAATTTTGTTTTGCTCCCGAAAAGGAACGGATGTTCAGCATTCAGTAGAATTTCAGACTTAGGCGAAGATTGGTTCGCAGCTAAGTCCCCGAGTAAAAGGAATATTATTCCCTCGGAAAGGTTTTTTAACTTAGGCGAAGACTGATTCGCAGCTAAGTTTCCGAGTAAATGGAATGCTATCCACTCGGAAGGGTTTTTAACTTAGGCGAAAGCTGGTTCGTAGCTAAGCCCCTGAGTGAGAGGATCGCTCGTCACTCGGAGAAGTTTTGAACTTAGACGAAGACTGGTTCGTGGCTAAGTTTCCGAGTGAATGGAATGCTATCCACTCGGAAGGGTTTTAACTTAGGCGAAAACTGGTTCGCAGCTAAGTTTCCGAGTGAATGGAATGCTATCCACTCGGAAGGGTTTTTAACTTAGGCAAAAACGGGTTCGCAGCTAAGTTTTCGTGTGAATGGAATGGTATCCACTCTGAAGGGTTTTTAACTTAGGCGAAAACTGGTTCGCAGCTAAGCCCCCGAGTGAGAGGATCGCTCATCACTCGGAGGATTTTTGAACTTAGACGAAGACTGATTCGTGGCTAAGTTTCCGAGTGAATGGAATGCTATCCACTCGGAAGGGTTTTTAACTTAGGCGAAAACTGGTTCGCAGCTAAGCCCCCGAGTGAGAGGATCGCTCATCAGTCGGAGAAGTTTTGAACTTAGACGAAGACTAGTTCGCGGCTAAGTTTCTGAGTGAATGGAATGCTATCCACTCGGAAGGGTTTTTAACTTAGGCGAAAGCTGGTTCGCAGCTAAGCCCCCGAGTGAGAGGATCGCTCGTCACTCGGAGAAGTTTTGAACTTAGACGAAGACTGGTTCGTGGCTAAGTTTCCGAGTGAATGGAATGCTATCCACTCGGAAGGGTTTTTAACTTAGGTGAACCTTTCGTGGCTAAGTTTCCGAGTGAATGGAATGCTATCCACTCGGAAGGGTTTTTAACTTAGGCGAAAGCTGGTTCACAGCTAAGCCCCCGAGTGAGAGGATCGCTCGTCACTCGGAGAAGTTTTGAACTTAGACGAAGACTGGTTCGCGGCTAAGTTTCCGAGTGAATGGAATGCTATCCACTCGGAAGTGTTTTTAACTTAGGCGAAAGCTGGTTCGCAGCTAAGCCCCCGAGTGAGAGGATCGCTCGTCACTCGGAGAAGTTTTGAACTTAGACGAAGACTGGTTCGCGGCTAAGTTTCCGAGTGAATGGAATGCTATCCACTCGGAAGGGTTTTTAACTTAGGCGAAAGTTGGTTCACAGCTAAGCCCCCGAGTGAGAGGATCGCTCGTCACTCGGAGAAGTTTTGAACTTAGACGAAGACTGGTTCGCGGCTAAGTTTTTGAGTGAATGGAATGCTATCCACTCAGTAGGGTTTTTAACTTAGGCGAAAGCTGGTTCGCAGCTAAGCCCCCGAGTGAGAGGATCGCTCGTCACTCAGAGAAGTTTTGAACTTAGACGAAGACTGGTTCGCAGCTAAGTTTCTGAGTGAATGGAATACCATTTACTTGGAACGGTTTTTAACTTAGGCGAAAACTGGTTCGCAGCTAAGCCCCCGAGTGAGAGGATCGCTCGTCACTCGGAGAAGTTTTTAAATGCGTAATTGTGCGATTGGAATCGACAATAGACTGCAGGAGTCATAACTTTTAACAAACGACACTGTCTGGAGTACTTTTATTACATCAAAATAACTCAGTCGTCAAGTATAAAAACGTCGAAGCAAATCCGCGTTCCAAGCGCGCGGCTCGTCGATATTCTTTTTGAGGTTGAAGAGGTGGTAGGCCCCATTGTTCAGCACTTTGGTGACGACGAAAGGGCCTTCGCACGCCGGGGCCAGTTTGTGAGGTCGCTGTTGATCCACTCGGAGCACAAGATCACCTTCATGGAACGACCGGCTCTTGACGTGCCTCGCATGGAAGCGGCGCAGATCTTGCTGATATACAGTCGACCGAATCAGAGCCATCTCGCATTCTTCTTCGAGGAGATCAACACCATCTTGTCGTGCTTGCTCAGCTTCAACTTCAGAATATAGGTCTACTCGGGGAGAATTGTGAAGGACATCACTTGGCAAAACGGCTTCGGCTCCATACACCAAGAAGAAAGGAGTGCGTCCAGTCGACCGGTTAGGAGTCATCCTCAAGCCCCAAAGAACAGACGGCAATTCAGTGACCCAAGCTCCAGCTGCATGATCGAGGTCTCGCATGAGCCGAGGTTTCAGCCCTTGAAGGATAAGGCCGTTCGCTCGCTCAGCTTGACCGTTTGACTGGGGGTGCGCAACGGATGTGTCGTGGTTTTGTCACGGCATGTTGTCCTCGTGAGAGAACTTAGGTGTGAGGCCTTCGCAATCATGTGGCGGCTTGAGAGGGGTTGGTCGGAATCGAGAGACGCGAGTTTTACCCAGGTTCGGCCCCTCCGATGGAGGTAAAAGCCTACGTCCTGCTTTGTGTCTATATTGATGATGAGGATGATCTCGATTACAAGGGTGCGGGATCGCTACCTCTAATCTCGAGAGCCTCTAATCTGTCTATCTCTAATGACTTGAGTCTTTCTTAACTTGTCCCTCTAGGGGTGATCTACCCCTCCTTATATAAGTGGAAGGGGTAGGTTTAAATGTAGAGTCCTACTAGGAGTAGGATTAGGACTAGCCTCTCTTGAGTCCTAATCCGGGTCTTGTTTCTCTTGTAAGGGAATCCTTTCTCTCCTTTGGGCCTTCTCTTGTGAGCCGCCTTGTGCCGGCTTACACGCTGGGCCTTGGGCCTTGTTGCTCGTCTGACCCGCCTGCCGGGTCACCAATGAACCGCCACGTCTCGACCGGGTCACCAGTGAGTCGCCAAGTCCTGGCCGGGTCATACTTTCGGCCGGGTTATACCGCGGGGTAATACCCCCGACATTAGCCCCCAGGTTAGCTTGAATTTATTCATGCTAAGCTCCTGAAATAAGAATAAATATGTTAAGTGACCGGCTCACTCCCCTGGCCGGCTTATATCGCTGAAGTGGATCCTCAAAAATCTGGGTTTCTTCTTCATATTAATGAGCCGTCTTCTCAGTCGTCTTGCTTATCAGTGTCCTTTGAAGTAAAATATTGAGAATACAACACTCATATGCCATTGAGTTGGCCTCCAACACTCTTCAACTTGTGAAGCCGGGTTGCTTATATAAACTCTGCCGGGTTATGATCTTTTGATAATGCCGGGTCAGGATTGTTGGTGACGCCGGGTCAAACAACTAGACTCCAGCTGACTTGTTAAAAATATTGGGATGAAAATCCATCTAATGTAGAGCCGGTCTTTTAATGCTTCGGCTAAATAAGAATCTGTTGAGCCGGTCTCACTCACAATTGACATCTTGAAAACTCTCTTCAATTTTTGATATATCCATATTACCTGTAGCCCCCAAGCTCCCAGATTATCCATGATGACTTGGTGCTTTGCAATAATATCTTTGATTGTGTAGCCCCCAAGTGCCGGGTTGTCTTGCCTGCAGCAGCCTGGGACTTGTAACTGTCTTATACTGTATAAAGCTTCGGCTGGTGTAGCCCCCAAGGACCGGGTTGTTTTGCTTGCAACAACCTGGGACTTTTGAACTTGGTGTTGAATGTTTAGAAATCTGGGTTGTCATCTGAGTCGACAGATATATACTGAGTGTCTTGTATTTCACAAGTGTAGCCCCCAAGTGCCGGGTCGCACGCCTGCGGCGACTTGGGACTTTAGCAATTTTGATCTGAGTAGTGTAGCCCCCAAGGGCCGGGTTGCATGCATGCGGCGACTCGGGACTTATATCCACTTCTCCTTTGAAAAGAAAAAAATATCACATGATGTAGCCCCCAAGTGCCGGGTCGCACGCCTGCAGCGACTTGGGACTGTATGAGAATAGCCCATCATAATGCACTTCAGAAGTTCTCTTGAACTGATATTTGATCTGATTTGAAATGAATCCTTGACCATGGTTGCAATATAACCCGGTATGAATATCCCGGAATAATTCCTTTGTCTTTGAAATGAAATCCTTGCTCGTGGTTGCGGTGCAACCCGGCAAATATATGTTTGAGAAATCCATGAGTGCTGTAGTATACTACAGAGCACTAGTTGAAGAAATCCAATAGACGGTCAATTAAATGACACGGCATTATATCTGATAGGGCGGCTCTTCAAGAATAATCAATTTTCCAAGCTGGCTTGAAAAAGCCACAATCATTTAATACTGGTTATGATAAACCATGATGAAGATCCAGCCATGTTGGCTATGAAAGATCTATTTGTTCCTTGCAGAGGGTACGATGTAACCCGGTTTGGTGACTAGCTTTCCGCATCATAAACAAATATGGATATGCATGTATGATGATGCATGATGTGATGATGCAATGCAGGATGATGTAATGCAAGTTGCAATGTATGACTCAAGCTGCTTTGTATGGCCATAACCATCTTTCTTCACACTTAATAGCGGCTTATCTTAGGAGACAAGACCTGAAAAAACAACAAGACAGAGTATATTCTGTATCGTTTTGAGGGCAGCTTGAAAAGCACAACCCGGAGATGTTAAATCCTTGATGACCTTGCTTTTTCTTCCCTTTTTTGTTTTTCGAAAACTCATATGCCGGTTCTTCTGGGTGGACTCGCTACTTGAACTCTTAACAGTACAGGGTCTCTAGTGAGAGTGACCGTCATTTTCTTTGAGCGGCTCAGGGTCTCTAGGCGAGATTAGCTGATAAGAGCGCAACGAACCAGAGAGAGACGCAACAGGGCATGAGTACCCCCAGGGCCCATAAGCTACCTCTCACGTGACATAAATCCGTCGTTTGAACCTTAAACAGTGCAGGGTCTTTAAAAGAGTAACTGTTTAAGAGTACGAACGGGCCACATAGCGGAGAGTCGGCAACAGATGGGTGAGTTTATCCTCGCTTTCTGTAAGCCGGCCCTCACGTGATAAGATCCGCCGGTTTAACTTTGACCAGTACAGGGTCTCTAGTGAGAGTGACTGTCAAATACTTTGAGCAGCTCAGGGTCTCTAATCGAGATTAACTGGTAAGAGTTCGGCGGGTCACCTAGCGGAGCAGCAGCAGCATACAGGCAGATTTAACTCAAACTTGCGGTGGCTGAAGAGCCGATCAAGAGGTTGTGTAAGCTAAACCCGGCGGGTTAGAAGCCCCCAAATGACCTTGTTGACGGAGTCAACTTTTTGGGTATATAACCCGGCCTTACAGTGGCTGAAGAGCCGATCAAGAGGGTGTGTAAGCTAAACCCGGCGGGTTGGAAGCCCCCAAATGACCTTGTCGACGGAGTCAACTTTTTGCACCATCTTGTAAGCCGCCATCTTGTATGAAGAAACGACAGAAGCCTCCAAGTGACTTTATGATGATCCAATAAATCCAGGCACCCATGTTTAAATGGTGCATCATGGCGGTTCATCCTCTTTGGTGACTTTTAATTGTTCCTCCAATAAGGTAGTGCACCCATGTTTGAACGGTCGCAACATGGCGGCTTTAAATTTTCTTGAGAACTCGAACTTGCGAGAGATGAATTCCTTTTGAACCGGATGTTGAGACGGAAATTTTCTGACAGCCTTTAAACTTTCACCAATGTGGCAGTAGCCCCCGAATCTTAAGTCGACTCGAAGAGGCGGTTTGAGAGTCTCCACTGAAGGTTGAGGTCAACCGCAGCGGGTTATAAATGATCTCGTATGAGCTGTGTCAGTAACCCAGTCGATGGTTCGTCCCAGCTGTTCTATTGAAGTTAACCAAACCGCAGTGGCGGCGACTTGTGCGCCTGTCCATTTGGGCGGCTCGTTATAGACGAACACTGCACCGATATGGTGATGTAGATCAAACTGTGGGCGGCGTTTTGCACGTGTCCGTTGGGCGGCTCGTACAGGCGAGCACCGCACCGATATGTTGATGTAGATCAGACTGTGGGCGGCGTCTTGTGCGCGTCCGTTGGGAAGCTCGTACAGGCGAGCACGACACCAGTATGCCAATGTAGATTGGACTGCAGGGGCGGCGACTTGCGCCCGCTGAGCAGTTTGTATGGATAGCTCCGGTGTGTTGATGTAGACGTATGAGTCCATCGCGGCGTTGTAAGCCGGTGCAGTCGCGATAGACGGCCGCGGCGTGGTAAGCCAGTGCGGTTGCGAGAGATGGCCGTGGCGTTGTAAGCCGGAGCAAACGGTGAGTCGCCCGTGGCATTTGAAAACCAGCATAGGCGGCGAGTCTCCGTGGCGTTATTAAGCCAGCGCGATCGGTGAGTCGCCCGTGGTATTTATAAACCGGCGCGGACGCGCGGGTCATTTGTGGCATGTTGATGTAGCCTGGACCGCGGGAGTGGCGGCTTACGAGTATCCGTTGGCGGCTCACCCGTTCGTTGGACTGCCCAACGCACTGTGGACGCCGGAGCGGCCTCCCATTTATAATCTAACCTGCGCGTAAATTCATACAAGTCAAAGTACAAAAGACTCTTAATAGAGTAAGTTCACATGAATAATTTTACCCGGAAAAATATCACCTGATGATAATGTCATCCCATCACGAACGCAGCTCTAGAAAAAGCTCTTTGACTGTAGACGCTTCTTCTTCTTCTTTTTTTAAACACCCGGCTCCCACTGCTCCTTCCCCGCGTGGGCAACTGAATCCTAGGGGGCAGCCGGCGGCGGGGGTGGCAGGAGGCGGAGGAGCCGGCTAGGGGCGGTGAGCCGGCGAGGGGAGGTGAGGGTGGAGCATCCGTTGCCGGAGCGGCGAGCTGGCCGGCGGCTTAAGGTGACAGGGCAGCGCGCGGCGGCGACGCAAGGGGCGTGGGGCGGCTCGCGCTGGGCGGCTCGCAGTAGCGGCGCGGAGGCAGAGACTCGGCGGCGCCGGCCCGCAGCAGAGGCGGAGCTCACGGCGGGGCGGCTTGAGTTGTGGCCTCGGCGGGCGGCTCGGAGGCGCGGAGCGGAGGCGAGCCGGCGTGCAGGCGCGGCGGAGCGGGGCTTGCTTAGATGCGAGGCAGCGGAACCAACCGGCGGAGGCGAGCCGGCGGTGGCAGAGCCGTCATGGCGCAGAGGCGCGTGGAAGCGGGGCGGAAAACGGCCGCGGCGAGTTGGCAGTCAGCTAGGCCGGAGCGGTGGGAGGACAACGGCTACTTGCAGGGGCGAGACGCATGGCAGGCGGAGGAAGAGCTGCCGGTCCCCGACCGGACCGCGCGCAGGGCCAGTGATGGAGGCATGCGGGGTGCAGGAGCAGAGCGGTTGCCCGCGAAGGCGAAGCGCGGTGCGGTTGCAGCAAGGCGTGCGCGCAGTTGGGAACCGGGCGGCTCGCAGGCGCGGCGGGAGCAGCGGTACGGCACGGTTGCAGCAAGGCGAAGCGCAGTAGAGCGGCTGTGGGCGGTGCTGACGCGGAGTGAGGTGGAGGCAGAAGCCGGCTCGGGCAGTGGTCGGGATGACGAGGGGCAGTAGCAGCGGAGCGAATCTGGCTCGGATGCGTGACGGAGGCCGACGCCGCGGCGACTCGAGCAGCGAGCGCGGCGATGGTGAGACGAGGCGAAGCGCGGTCGCTGGAGGAGGCTGGCGCAGCGCGGTGGCGAACCGGCGGGCGGCTCGAGCGGAGGCGAGCCACAGCTGCAGCTACAAGGCCGGCGGGTGGAGCAGCGCGTGGCGGGCCAGTGCAGGAGGCGAGGCGAGGTAGACCCGGAGTCGAAACCGCGACAGCTAGGCAGGCGCAGGCCGGCCAGGAGGCGTCAACGGACGACGGAGCGAGGTAGAGCCAGCCACGGCGCGGCGGGCGAGGCGAGGTAGAGCCGGCAAAAGCGCAGCGGCGGCAGGCGGAGACCGAGTCCGTAGTCGTCTCTGCTTCCCTTTCTTTTTTTGTTCTACTTTCCGTTCTAAGTCTTTGTGAGCAAACAAAACGTGGCTTTGGCCATTGACCAAAAGCAAATTAGTACGCCTCCGTTACGTACTAGTGCGGGTGCACTAAATTCTTTGGACTTTGATTAGTCTTCACGTCAGGAAAAAAGTAACAGCAACAGTGGTTGAGCCGGCTTGAAGTCTGGGACGTGGACATGGAGTAGCTGAAACTTCTGCGACAACGGCTGCACCATCGCACCGCAGATCTCCACTGGAACACGATTATTTTGGCGATAAGCGTACGGCAGCCGCTTAAGGCAGAACACGTCGACTCGATTCACATCGGTCTTGGCAACGATCTCTCGGTTTTGACGGTGACGTGAAACGCGGGTGCAGTAGCGGAAATCAATCTTCAGTCAAAATCGACGGATCGCCCAGGCGCGCATTGCGGCGCACGATAACCCTAATTTCCCTCGTATCAATCAAATCTGATATCTATCCTTCCAAAGTTCATTAGCGGGATTAATTTAACCCGGTTGACGGCAGGCTTCTTGAATTGTTCGGCGAGTCTTGACTGTGATCATAAATCAATGGAATTGCAGACTCTGCCGAAGGTTGTCTCATGAACAAAATTGCAGTGCAGCGACAATGACTCTTCCATGCCGACTCTTCTTCATTTGGCTGAGCACACAACTCTCGATCCCTGGTAGAGATCCCTCCAAGAACACAATATCACCATGCGCAGGCCCCACGGTGGGCGCCAACTGTCGTGGTTTTGTCACGGCATGTTGTCCTCGTGAGAGAACTTAGGTGTGAGGCCATCGCAACCATGTGGCGGCTTGAGAGGGGTTGGTCGGAATCGAGAGACGCGAGTTTTACCCAGGTTCGGCCCCTCCGATGGAGGTAAAAGCCTACGTCCTGCTTTGTGTCTATATTGATGATAAGGATGATCTCGATTACAAGGGTGCGGGATCGCTACCTCTAATCTCGAGAGCCTCTAATCTGTCTATCTCTAATGACTTGAGTCTTTCTTAACTTGTCCCTCTAGGGGTGATCTACCCCTCCTTGTATAAGTGGAAGGGGTAGGTTTACATGTAGAGTCCTACTAGGAGTAGGATTAGGACTAGCCTCTCTTGAGTCCTAATCCGGGTCTTGTTTCTCTTGTAAGGGAATCCTTTCTCTCCTTTGGGCCTTCTCTTGTGAGCCGCCTTGCGCCGGCTTACACGCTGGGCCTTGGGCCTTGTTGCTCGTCTGACCCGCCTGCCGGGTCACCAATGAACCGCCACGTCTCGACCGGGTCACCAGTGAGTCGCCAAGTCCTGGCCGGGTCATACTTTTGGCCGAGTTATACCGCGGGGTAATATCCCCGACAGGATGCGTAATCCACCTGAGTGCCTTGAGAGGAGCAAAAGTGTCTGAACTCTTCCGAGTCAAAATTTGAGCCATTGTCTGTAATGATACTGTGGGGAACTCCATACCGGAAAGTTATCTCTTTCATGAATTTGATAGCAGTTCGAGCGTTCAACTTCTTGATGGGTTTGGCTTCAATCCACTTAGTGAACTTGTCGACTGCTACAAGCAAGTGAGTGAATCCACTCTGTCCTGTTCGAAGGGGACCAACCATATCCAAACCCCATACTGCAAACGGCCAGACAAGTGGAATAGTTTTCAAGGCAGACGCAGGTTTGTGTGACAGATTCGAATAGAACTAGCATCCTTCACAGTGATCAACAATCTCTTTAGCCATCTCATTGGCGCGCGGCCAGAAGAAACCAGCTCGGTATGCTTTGGCAACAATTGTCCTAGAGGACGCATGATGACCACAAGTTCCCGAGTGAATCTCCTCCAAAATCAGTTGACCTTCTTCAGGAGAAATACACCGCTGAATCACGCCAGTTATGCTTTCTCTGTAGAGTTGTCCATCCATAACAGTAAAGGCCTTGGATCTACGGACTATCTATCGAGCTTCATCTTCATCATCTGGGAGTTCTCGCCTCAGAATGTATGCAATATAAGGTACTGTCCAATCGGGCGTGATCACCAGAATCTCCATGACCAGATCTATGACCGTTGGTATGTCGACTTCAGTCGGATCAGAGGCGCTCTTTGCTTGCGGGGGCTCTTCAGTGAAGGGATCTTCCTGTACCGAAGGAGAATGTAAGTGCTCGAGAAACACGTTGCTGGGGACAGGCTTCCGAGTGGATCCAATCTTTGCTAGCTCATCAGCTGTCTGATTTTTCACTCGGGGAACATGATGGAGTTCCAAACCTTCAAACTTCTTCTCAAGCTTCCTTACTGCGTTGCAATATCCAGTCATAGCAGGGTTCCTGACATCCCACTCTTTCATCACCTGATTGACCACCAAATCAGAGTCACCGTAAACCATCAGGCGCTGGACGCCGAGTGAGATGGCCATACGCAACCCGTACAGGAGTGCTTCATATTCAGCTTCATTGTTGGAAGATTCAAAGTGAATCTGCAGGACATAACTGAGTTTGTCGCCTTTTGGGGACACCAATACTACACCAGCACCAGACCCATTCAGCATCTTAGAGCCGTCAAAGAACATGGTCTAGTGTGCCGAGTGAATTTGGATCGGCTGCTGCTGTTCAATCCACTCGGCCAGGAAATCAGCAAGAGCTTGAGACTTGATTGCCTTTTTTGCTTCAAACTTGATGTGAAAATAAAGGAGCTCAATAGCCCATTTAGCCACTCGACCAGTCGCGTCACGATTGTTGAGAATCTCAGACAACGGAGCATCACTGACGACTGAAATTGAGTGATCCTGGAAGTAGTGTGCCACCTTCTTCGCTGACAGATATATACCATATACGAGCTTCTGGTAATGTGGATACCTTTGCTTTGAAGGAGTCAACACTTCAGAAATGTAATAAACAGGACGTTGGACCTTGTAAGCTTTGCCTTCCTCTTCCCGCTCGACAGTGAGAACTGTACTGACGACCTGATTAGTGGCCGCAATGTACAGGAGCAAGGGCTCTTTGCTGTGCGGAGCAGCAAGCACCGGCTGGGTGGAAAGCAGGGCTTTGAGCTCAACAAACGCTGCTTCAGCTTCTGGAGTCCACTCGAATGTATCAGACTTCTTCATCAGTCGGTATAAAGGCAATGCCTTCTCACGGAGACGAGAAATGAACCGACTCAACGCTGCTAGGCAACCTGTGAGCTTCTGGACATCGTGCACACGCTCATGGCTTTTCATTCGGGTGATGGCACTGATCTTTTCAGGATTGACGTCGATTCCTCGTTCGGAAACGAGAAAACCGAGTAACTTGCCACCAGGAACACCGAAAGTGCACTTAGTTGGGTTTAACTTGATATCGTATCTCCTCAAGTTGGCAAATGTCTCAGCCAAGTCAGACAACAGGTCGAAACCTTTGCGAGACTTGACGACAATATCATCCATGTACGCTTCGACATTCCGTGGGATCTGATCAAGCAAACATTTTTGAATCATGCGCATGAAAGTAGCGCCAGCATTTTTCAAACCAAAAGGCATGGTGATGTAACAAAAACACCCGAAAGGGGTGATGAAGGCTGTCTTTATTTCATCTGGACCAAATAGACGGATCTGATGGTAGCCAGAGTAAGCATCAAGAAAAGATAGACGCTCGCACCCCGCAGTTGAGTCGACAATCTGATCAATGCGGGGGAGCGGAAAATGGTCTTTCGGGCAGACCCGATTGATATGTTTGAAGTCAATACACATGCGGAGTGACTTGTCCTTCTTAGGGACCATGACGACGTTCGATAACCACTCGGAGTGGTAAATCTCACGTATAAACTTAGCCGCCAAGAGACGAGCCACTTCCTCGCCGATTGCTTTCCGCTTCTCTGCTGCCGACCGACGCAAGTGCTCCTTCACAGGCTTGGCCTTCGAGTCGACTCTCAGTCTGTGCTCAGCCAGTTCCCTGGGTACACCTGGCATGTCAGCAGGCTTCCATGCGAAGATGTCCTAGTTCTCACGGAGGAACTGGATGAGCTCGGCTTCCTATTTGCTGTCGAGTGTCGTTGAGATGTTGGTCGGGCACACTAGGATCTGTCGGGTGAATGTGCACTTGTTTCACTTCGCCTGCTGACTGGAAAGCTGACTCGGAGGCAGGCTTCTTAGCACGCAGCGGGTCGGCAGGATCAGCACTCTTCTTGTACTCTTCCAATTCGACCACAGCCATCTGATGATCGGCTATTTTGGAGCCCTGCTGAAGGCACTCCTCAGCCCTTTGTCGATTGCCAGTGACTGCGATCACACCCTTGGGCCCAGGCATCTTCAGCTTGAGATACACGTAACATGGATGGGCCATGAAACGAGCATAAGCCGGACGGCCAAGGATGGCATGATACGCGCTCTGAAAGTCTACAACTTCAAAAGTCAATTTCTCTTTTCTAAAATTCTTGTCTGTGCCGAATACCACATCCAATGCTATCTGGCCGAGTGACTTGGCCTTCTTCCCAGGGATGACTCCGTGGAACTGCATGTTGCTTTTGCTGAGTCGGGACATCGGAATGCCCATCCCCTTTACGGTATCCGAATACAAAATGTTCAGACCACTCCCTCCATCCATCAAAACTTTGCGGAGTCGAGTGCCTCCCACAATCGGGTCCACCACCAGCGCTTGCCGACCAGGGGTGGCGATATGAGCTGGGTGATCTGACTGGTCGAATGTGATAGCAGTCTGAGACCACTTGAGGTACGTGGGGGTAGCAGGAACAGCCATGTTGACTTCTCTGTTGATAACTTTCAGTCGACTCTTGCTTTCAACATCAGCAAAAATCAGCAGAGTGGCATTGACCTCAGGGAACTCTTCTTTGTCTTCCTCATCCTCCTTTTCAGGATCTTTCTCACTCGACTGACTTTCCTTGAACTGCTGGATCAGCAAACGGCACTGTCGAGTGGTATGCTTCGGCGATATCAAATTGTCCTCTTCATCTTTCTTCGTGTGGATTGCACATGGTAAATCCATAACATCTGTACCCGACTGATTCTTTGACTTCTTGGGGGTAAACTTAGCTTTAGATTTTCCCTTGTTTTTGCCTTGTGCCGCCAGAGCGGCCGCTTCTGCCTGAGCAGGAGCATCAGCTTTGCGCTTTTGCTTCCGATTGGAATTGCCACCACCAGCATCGTTGTCGACTACTTTTCCTTTGCCGCTACAGAGACGGTCTTCTTCTTCGCCATTAGCGTACCGAGTGGCAATCTCCATCATTTTACTCAGGGAAATGTCACCTGTCCGCCCAAACTTCAGGTAAAGCTCTCTGTACTTCACACCGGCCTTGAAAGCACAAACAGCCTGATGCTCGGAAACATTCTTAACTGTGTGATGCAAAGTGGACCAACGCTGAATGTAATCTCTCAAAGACTCATTGGGCTTCTGAACACAATGCTGCAACTCAATCAAACCCGCAGGACGTTTGCAAGTACCCTCAAAGGTACTGATGAACACTCGGGCAAGATCCTCCCAGCAATAGATGCTAGAAGGAGCCAAGCGATTCAACCACGCCCGGGACGAACCATCCAACATCAAGGACAAATGCTTCATGGCTACGTTGTCATTTCCTCCACCAATCTGCATAGCCACTCGGTAATCATCCAACCATGTTTCAGGCTTCGAATCGCCGGAGAACTTTCTTATTCCAGCCGCCAACCTGAAGTTGGGGGGAATCTCCGCAAAGCGAATGGCTCTGCTGAAACACTCGGGACCAGAAACAACGGTACCACTTCCACTCGGATAGTCTCTGTCATTACCATCTCTGTGGGCTCTGCCTTTGTCGATCCGCCTTTGGGCAAGGACATTCCTTGCATCGAACCCAGGATTCCGCTCATCGCCGAACGGGCGCCTATCGTCATAGTGCCGGGGCACATGCGATCCACTCCGCGGAGGAGTAAGCACTCGATGGCAGTCATCACGGTGATAACGAGGAGCAAAATTGTCTCGCCCCTGATCTTGGTACTGATCTTCACGGTAACCTCCTCCTCTGTGACGCAGAGGTGACCCCGGGCTGTGCGTCTACTGAACTGTGTCTGCCCTGGGGGAGTTACTATGCAACCTGTTGCGCGACTGAGAAACAGCCGAATTCTGCTGCTGCGCTGCATCTAGCAACGCTCGGATCTGCTGCAAACCCCTCCCAGCCTCCGAACGGGACGGCTGAATGGAATCTGCTATCTTCGCAGCCGCTGCAACATTCAGAATTGGAGTACGGAACACCTTGACATTGTTATGAGAACCAGTCGGAAACAGCTGTCGCTGACTGGAAACAAGGGGACGCTGGCGGGCACGCTCGTCGAGTGCCTCCTGCATCTCTTTGAGTCGAAGGCGAGTGGCCTCCATGGCCTGAGCCTCAGCAGTCGCACCGATGATAGGAGTATGGAGGATATCCTCATCTCGGCGGTGCTGTTCATTCGACGGTCCTCCAGCTTCGCGCCTGTCGTGATTGAAGCCGGGCGGCGGGCTCTGATGAGAGCCAACCATGAGAACCTCCGCCGCAGGATCGCAACTCTCGCACTCGGAGGGAACGTCAGATGGATCCGACGCCGAGTCGAACACGCCGTGAAGTGATTCGGCGGGCTCGATAGCCGCAATCTGCGGAGACGAAACTTGGCGAGCCGCCGCATGCCTAACCCAGCGCTGGAGCCGCGAATGACCGGATCGCTTGCGGCGACGACCAGCGGGGAGGACTGACAGGTACGGAGTCGACGGCTGTAGAAGAAGGACACCGTAGGAGCTCGCAGAGAAGTGCGTCGCCCTGCAGATCAGGAGCGCCTCAACATCTAGAGGCGCTTCCTGGAGCCATGCCGAGTCGTCGGCGATGAAGGTGAGCGCTCCGAGACGGATCTCGTGGCCCAGGAATAAATCACTGCCGGAAGACATGACGAAGGAGAAAAAATGCAACCTCGTCGGAAGTCGCTTAGACGCCGGCCCCACGGTGGGCACCAACTGTCGTGGGAACGAGCCTGACAGTAGAAGGTAGGGGTACGAAAGGAGAGGGCAGAGTCCTAGCTACGGCGAGCGTGTACTCACGGACGTACGAGTTCAGGCCCCTCTCGTGGAGGTAACAGTCCTACGTCTCGGTGCTCAGGAGCTTTTCTGTCGTGTGGAATATAGGAGTTATAGGGTGCGAACCCTTGTGCCAGAGGGGAGGGACGGCTTATATAGAGTGCGCTGCCCCTCATAAATGTCCGGCATCTAAGGGTCCGATCGTGGCTATAAAGATGGACGTTACTGGTAACGTATGTAATAAATGCTACTTATGGTCTAGTCGAACGCCTGCCCGTTGGCCTCCCTGGGGTGGCTTCTGGTCTTCTGCGGTCGACTGTATTCTGATTCTTCCGAGTGAAAGGTAGCCGTCGAGTGAAGGAAGAAATCTCGGAGTGGATGTTATCGAGTGACTCGTACGTCTTGGTGATTTCAGTCGAAGACTTCCTTGTAGTCCTTAAGCTTTCTAGGGCAGTGTCCTTAGGTAGGGTATGTAGGTCAGGCCTATGACCCTACCCTAGGTACATAACCCCATCAGTGATCACAACCACCAGTGATCCGAATATAGCCCTTCGGGCCGAAAAAAAAACAGCAGCGCTTGCCCTCGAGGCTCTAGCTAAGACCTTTGCTGCAGAAGAGCTGACCGCACTTCGGTCAACGGTAGACAAGGACGATGTGATCCTCAGCAAAAGGCCCAAACCCACGTCATTTAAACCGACAAAGGAAATCGTTAAATTTCAGGTGCACCCGACGGACCCCAACAAGACAACATCCATAGGAGCTCAGCTCGATCCCATAGTGGACGAAGCGCTGCGAACATTCTTACGAGAAAACTGGGACATCTTTGCCTGGCATCCTTCTGATATGCCCGGCATCCCACGGCGGCTGGCAGAACATAGTCTGAACATCATCGCAGGCTTTAAGCTAGTCAAGCAGACTCTGCGCCGCTTTTCTGAGCCCAAACAACAAGCTATGGGTGAAGAATTTGCTAAACTGCTAGAGGCCGGATTCATTCGGGAGATTAAGCACCCCGAATGGTTGGCAAACCTGGTTATGGTAACAAAGAAAGATAAATCCAGGCGGCTGTGCGTCGACTTTAAAGACCTCAACAAGGCCTGCCCTAAGGACCCTTTCCCCCTACCACGCATAGACCAGATTATTGACGCCACGGCCGGACACGACTCGTTGTGTTTCCTCGACGCTTATTCCGGATACCATCAGATTAAAATGAAGGAGTCCGATCAAGCGGCAACCACATTCATCACCCCTTATGGGCCATTCTGCTTCAACACGATGCCCTTCGGGCTAAAAAACGCTGGGTCTACTTACCAGCGCATGATCCAGACTTGTCTCGCAGAATAAGTCGGTAAAACAGTGGAGGCATACGTGGACGACGTGGTAATCAAAACCAAACATGTCAGCCATTTGATCGACTACCTATGGCAAACCTTTGCCAGCCTACACGAGTACGATATACGACTCAATCCGGAGAAATGCGTATTCAGAGTTCCCGCTGGTAAATTGCTCAGATTCATTGTCTCCCATAGAGGAATAGAAGCGAATCCGGCTAAGATCCGCGCCCTATCGGAACTTGCAATTCCCACAGTGCTAAAGCACGTCCAGAGGTTGGCTGGTTGCGTGGCGGCGTTAAGCCGCTTTATCTCCCGCCTCGGGGAAAAGGCTTTACCGCTCTACAGACTGCTGAAATGGACCAACAATTTCGAGTGGACCGATGAGGCAGTGGCTGCGTTAGAAGAAATCAAAATACTACTGGCAAGCAATCCCATACTCATAGCACCAGGAGCTGGTGAACCCATGCTACTATACATATCGGCTACCAACCAAGTCATTAGCGCGGTGCTCGTCGTCGAACGAGAGGAGGAGGGACACAAATTCCGAATACAGAAACCGGTATATTATGTGTCGGAAGTACTAACGCAGTGCAAGTCCAGATACCCGCACTACCAGAAGATAGCCTATACAGTATTTATGGCATCACGGAAACTCAGGCACTACTTTCAAGAGTGCTCAGTCACGGTGGCATCCAAAGTACCCCTGAACGATATAATAAACAACAGGGACGCCACCGGCCGAATAGCTAAATGGGCTATTGATCTCCTTCCCTTTGAAATCGCCTGCAAGCCAAGACGAGCTATCAAATCTCAGGTGTTGGCAGATTTCCTCGCCGAATGGACAGAAGCCGAGCTCCCAAGGGAATATAGTACATACTCCCATTGGATAATGTACTTCGACGGATCTAAAACTTTGGCGGGACTGGGGGCTGGAGTTATCCTCACATCCCCCACAGGCGATAATGTCCGATACGTGTTGCAGATCATGTATGCCGATTCCAACAATGCAGCCGAATACGAAGCACTACTACACGGTCTTCGGATGGCAGCATCAATGGGCATACGCCGGTTGGAAGTACGGGGAGACTCCAATTTGGCCATCTCCCAAATCAACGGCGAATTCGATGCCAAAAACCCAAAGATGGCGGCATACAGAAACGCTGTCCTCAAGATATCCGCACGGTTCGAGGGGCTGGAATTTCACCACATCGCTAGAGACAACAACCAAGCCGCCGACATACTGGCTCGCCTGGGGGCCAAACGTGATCCTGTCCCCAAAAACACCTTCCTGGAACGGCTCTTTAAGCCATCCGTGGTTTGGCAAGACGATGATAAGGGCGCCAATCTAACCAGCGCGGACGAGGTTGTTCCCCCTATAAATGAACCAGACGATCAAATCATCGGCGGCTCTGTAATGGACGAAACGCCTTCGGCTCACGAGGTCATGGCAGTAATCGCGCCATGGACCGAGCCCTTCCTCGCCTACCTTCTTCGCAAAGAACTCCCCGACGATAAGATGGAGACGCGGCGCATAATTCGGCGATCCAAAGCCTACAAAGTACACGAGGGTGAGTTATACAAGAAAAGCACCACCGGAATATTAGAGCGGTGCATATCTGAGGAAGAAGGTCGGCAGCTCTTAGCCGAAGTGCACGCAGGGATGGGCGGTCATCACGCCGCAGCAAGAGCCTTGGTTAGCAAGGCCTTCCGGGCTGGGTTTTTCTGGCCCACAGCTCAGACGGACGCTCAGTCGCTTGTCAAACACTACCTGGGGTGTCAACTTTTTGCAAATCAAAGTCACATGCCCCCAACAGCTCTTCAGACTATTCCGATTACCTGGCCCTTCACGGTCTGGGGACTGGATATGGTCGGACCAGTTAAAGGGGGGACCAGGAAGAATAAATACCTACTGGTCATGGTGGACAAGTTCACCAAATGGATAGAGGCAGAACTTGTCAAATCAGCCAAGTCCGGACCAGTAATTGACTTTATATCCGGCGTGGTACACCGTTACGGCGTTCCGCATAGTATAATAACGGACAATGGATCCAATTTCACAGCCCAAGAGGTCAAAGAGTGGTGCGCAAAAGTGGGCATTAAGCTCGATTACACATCGGTTTATCATCCGCAGACCAATGGACAAGTCGAACGAGCAAACAGCCTCATTATGTGCGGCATTAAGCCACGTTTGGTCCGGTCTCTTCATGAGTCCGACTGTCATTGGGTTGAGGAGCTCGACTCCGTTCTATGGGGCCTGCGCACCACCCCGAATAGATCAACGGGATACACACCGTTCTTCATGGTCTATGGGGCAGAAGCAGTCCTCCCCTGTGACATTATTCACGACGCGCCAAGGGTGCGCATGTACGAGGAAAGGGAGGCCGAGTTAAATCGGCAGGACGACCTGGACGCCCTAGAAGGAGAGCGCGACATAGCTCGGGCTTGCTCCACTTTTTACCAACAGCAGGCTCGGCGTTACCAGAGTAGGGAGGTCAGGGCAAAGGCGTACAATGTGGGTGAGCTCGTCTTACGACTTCCAGAGAAGCAGAAGCATAAACTCAACCCCAAATGGGAGGGCCCCTTCATAATCGACGAAGTACTCGCGGGAGGGGCTTACCGTCTTCGAGACCCGTCGGATAACCGCCTTGAACCAAACCCATGGAACGCAGCTCGTCTTCGGCGCTTCTACGGATAAACCGGTGTCGTCACACTCTTTACCCTTTATTTACCTTTTCTTTCTCCTTTTTTATTTTCTACTTTCCCTCCCACCTTGATTTTTGGCAGGTTTGATTTCTTTCCTTTTCTTCCCAACTCTATGTTCGGTTCAACCGATCTTGTACTAAGATTTTCGGCCTACACCCTTACGTGTTAAATCCGAACACAGCACCTGGGGGCTTCTTTCCGAAGCCAATGCTTTTATATTATAAGCATTCACATTTATTGTGTACGCATGTTCCCCTTGTCGTTTTTTAAAGCCCTCATATGCATCAATTCGAACTAAGACTTTGCCAAGCTGGGTTGCCTCGCTCCTGTGCTTACCCTCTATGTTCCCGATTGTTCGGCTAGAGGGTAAAGGGAGCACCTCTGCGATTGTTACGACCGGGTCATCCGGATACGTACCTCAGACGGGTGAAGCCAAAAGCTAGCTATCTTCAGCAGACAATTGATCGGCTGCGATGGAATCAACTAATAATACTATGGTCGTTATGACCATTACTCGGGCTTCTTCTCTTACAAAGCCCTTCGTCGCATACTAACAGTATACGGCCTTTTACCTACGATTTACGTAGCGCCCTGAAGAAAGGCATCGATAGAGGCACTATTTTCTTCGGAAGATGTTTCTTACGCTAAGCAGTAATATAACATATCTCCCTGTGTGCTTTCTGTCTGTTCGCACCACATGGCTGGATTGCCTGGTTCCCCGAACATAATTCACTCCCCTAGGGTGATAATTTACAAGGAACACTCCCAAGCTCTTAGCGCGGGAAGCCGAAGCCGATGGCCGATTAAGAAAAAGTTTACAACACAGACGGAGCAATTCCTCGATTATTAGTACATAGTTACATATAATCATACATCTGGCTGCCGATCGAGATTGTCGATTATGGTGTCCAGGGAGCAATCTTCTTGTGAGAGATGGGCGGCAGGCATCACTTGGTCATATACCAGGTGGAGCGGCACTTCTTGTCCATCTAACCCTATTGGCCCAACCTGAGCCATGCGCTCGGGGTTAAGTCCGGTATAGCGGGTCTTGATCATCGCCCACGCCTCTCGGGCTCCCTCTCGACAAGCCGATGTCTTCCACAGCTCGAACCTACTTCGGGCTCCCTTGAACCGATCGACTAGTTCGGTCATCCCCTCCGGAGGTTGCTCGGCGGGCCACAACGCTTTCACCATGCTCTTCATGGCCTTCCGAGCCCGCTCATGAAGGGCGGACAGCTCCTTCAGAAGGCTTCCCTAGTAGGATCCGACCTCTTCTTCGGGTCGCCCAGACAGGAGACCTGTACATGAGTCACGGCATGCGTATTATGCTTCATTCATAGGAAATACCTTCTGATGTTAGAATCACACTTACCGAACATGCCCCTCTGTAATTTCTGGTTCTCTCCTTGGGCCTGGGCCAATTGAGTCTTTAAGGTCTCAATTTCTTCGGCCTGCTGTTGGTTCTCCTCCTTAAGGCGGTTCTTCTCTTCAAGGTGCCGTTGCAAAACACGACAGCCAGCCTCTTGCTGGGGCTCGGCATATCGCTGCGATTCTCGGGCTACATCCAAATCTCTTTGCAATTGCCCTATTGATTCAACTGCTACATAGCACCCTCGCGTCAGCATGGGAATATACTAAGATCAGCAGAACATATATATTCACCATGTGCCTCCCGAGTAAAGCTCTTCACTTGCTCCAATTCGGCCTTTTCAGATTCCACCTGTGTTTGGCTGGCTTCCAGTTCCTTGGCCAGTTGCTCACTCTGTTGCTTCGAGGCCTGCATTAGCAGTAAAACAATACAAGGATCCTTAATTCGGTCGTGCCGACCAATTTAAGGCTCGGGGGCTACTGGGTTTACTCGAGTGTTCGGACTCTAATAACCGACTACTCACCAGCAGGCTGGACAACATCAATTTCATGGCCTCCCCGAACCCAGCTCGGGCTGCTTCGATGTGCGCATCCGCCATGCGCAGAGCACTGAACTCTTGTTCGGAGAAGGCTGGGTGACGCAGGGCTTCTCATCGCCGCCGATGATGCATAGCGCTTCCAACCTCGGATTTGGTGACGGATATGGCGTCACCAGAATCGGCTGGGGCTGGATTGACGGTGGATACCCCCGTAGCTGGTTTAGCATGAGCGGAAGGCCTGGAATCTTGAGCACCGCCGAACATCCTGGCGACGTCCTCGGTGGGGGACGGCCGAACTCTTTGCCTGAATATTTTGACATGAGGTCTCTTGTGAGGCTTTATCAATCATGATAATAAATCAAACGGTCGAGCAAAATACATTTGAGATGAACTTATAGACGGGCTTGCCCCCGCGACTGGCTCATTTGTCGGACCCTTGTTGTTTCCCGGCCCGGGCACTGCCGCCGTTGCCAATGTATGTCGCGTGGATCTACGGCGCTTGGGAGTAGGAGCCGTCGCGGTTGGGTCGTTGGAGGATACTTGCCTTTTGCGGGATGGATTTTTCTTCTTCTTGCTGGTCGCAGGGGAAGGGAAGGATCCAGGGTAATCGGCTATGATAGCCACCTTGGATCCGTCAAGGCCCTCCTGGTAGAAAACCCCGTCTTCGAGCTCGATTGACAGATCCGGGTCTTCATGAAAGCCCGGATCATCATCACGGGAATAGTCCTCGGGCTGGGGGGACGGACAGTTAACTGTCTCGATGAAGCTCCTCCATTCCTGTTCACATAACATTAAAGGCTTCGGTCAACGAGGGACAAATTGGAAACCCGAATTGTGGTCTCAGGGTTGAAAGACTCACCCATTCGATGGGATTGTGGCTTGAGTATCCCTCCTTGGTCGACCGCCGAATAAAATCTTCTTGCTCCCCTTTGTATAGGTCGGCAAGAGCGGCGGCTAACGCTGTTTGATCGGCAGGGCCCAGTCTTCGGGAGCGAGTAGTGTCGCTTGTCCCGTTGTAACACCACAAAGGGTGTATCCTCTGTTGAAGGGGTTGGACACACCGGGTGATGGCGGCGGCCATGACGTCTATCATGGTCAGCTTGTGATGGGCTAGTACCCTCACACGGGCTGCCAAGCGCTGCACTTCAACACTGTCCTCTTGGGACAGGCTCTTCGGGCGCCAGTTGTACCTTTTCTTCAAAGGGGCGTCGGAGTATTCGGGCAAACCCCTCCGAGCTGGGTCAAATAGGGGGACGTCCTCGATATAGAACCATTCCGAAGGCCATTCTTCGGACTCCTTCGGCGTCCCCACGGGATATCCCGTCCCTGCTATGCGGCATACTTCGGCTCCACCGACCTCAAAAATTGTCTTGTTTCGAGTACGAGGGACGAGGCAGAAGTACTTCCTCCACAATTCAAAGTGTGCCTCGCAACCCAGGAACATCTCGCAAAGGGCGACGAAGCCTGAGATGTGAAGAATAGACCTTGGGGTGAGGTGGTGGAGCTGGATTCCATAAAACTCCAGTAACCCTCTCAAGAACGGATGAATGGGAAACCCGAGACCCCATAGGAGGAAGGGCACAAAACATACACGCTCCCCCTTTTGTGGATGGGGGAAATTCTCCGTGAGGGCCTCGCCGTTGAATGAAGACAAACCGGCGCGGATAACTGCCGGATCCGAGGAGGGAAGGTACCCTTGGATCTCGAGGTCACGTAGTCGAAGGAGGGTAATGGAGCAGCTTGTCTAGTCCCCGGGACGGGAGCCGTAAGGGTGCGAGGAAGAACTGGGGGCGCTCTCCATGTTTTGGTGGTGATCTTTCGCTGGAAGCTTTTTCCGATGGGGAAGAAGAAGATATGGCTTGGACCACGATTCAGTTTGTTTAAATGGGTGGTGCCTCCTTTGTGGGAGGGGTAGTTTTGTAAAAAGCTACTAAACCGCTCGTCTCCCCACGATGCGCGAAAATCAAGAAACGCTATTGCGGTGGACCCAGCAAGCCCGTGACGTTTGGGATTTCACCGATGACAGGATGGTTGCCGAACAAGAAGGGATGAAGGGACTCGCCTCGCAAGCCGAAGACTTCGGCGCACAAGATTGTTCGGATATACCTCGGCGTTGGAGGCTAGTTCGGGGGCTACTGAGGGAGTCCTGGTTTAAGGGGTCCTCGGATAGCCGACCTGTTTCTCATGGGCCGGACTATATGGGCCACTGGATGAGCATTGGGTGATCAAGGGCCCCGTCGCCAAGGTGGAAATTTCAAGGAGCCATGGTGTGTCCTCCAAGTTGTCGACAGTAGATAGGTATGTTTTTCCCTTTGATGTGCAACCAACTATGTGTAAGCCCTAGGTACCCTCGGCGTCTATATAAGCCGGAGGGTTTTAGGTTGTAGGGCAAGAGAACTCATATAGGGTTTTAGTCATTCGATCTCGAGGTTGATCAACTCTGTAACCCTTATACCATCAATATAATCAAGCAGGACGTAGGGTATTACCTCCATAGGAGGGCCCGAACCTGGGTAAACATCGTCTCCCTCTTCTACTGTTACCATCGATTCTAGTCTCACAGCTCGGGACCCCCTACCCGAGATCCGCCGGTTTTGACACTGACACCATGGCGCAGCCCTCCCTCTCCCTCTCTAGATCGTTTCTCCTCTAGTTCGTCGCGGTAGCGCTTGGCGAAGCCCTGCCGGGACAGCTCCACCACCACCGCTGCCACGCCGTCGTGCTGCCGGAGAACTCATCTACTACTCCGCCCTCGCTTGCTGGATCAAGGAGGCGGAGACGTCATCGAGCTGTACGTGTGCTAAACACAGAGCTGCCATCCGTTCGGTGCTAGATCATGATTGGATCGCGGGACGGATCGTGATTGGATCGCGAAGACGTTTGACTACATCAACCGTGTTTCTTAACGCTTCCCACTTAGCGATCTACAAGGGTATGTAGATGCACTCCCCCTTTCGTAGATGTTGATCTCCATAGATAGATCTTGGGTGTTCGTAGGAAATTTTTTGTTTCCCATGCAACGTTCCCCAACAGTGGTATCATGAGCTAGGTCTATGCGTAGATAACATGCACGAGTAGAACACAAAAGAGTTTGTGGGCGTTGATGTTCAGATTGCTTACTTCCTTAGTCTTATCTTGATTCAGCGGTATTGTGGGTTGAAGCGGCTCGGACCAACCTTAGTCGTCCATGTACGAGAGACCGGTTCCATCGACTGGCATGCAACTTGTTGCATAAAGATGGCTGGCAGGTGTCTGTCTCTCCCACTTTAGTTGAATCGGATTCGACAAGAGGCGGTCCTTGTAGAAGGTTAAAAGGCAATTTGGTCATCACCATTCTGGCTTTGCGTAGGTAAGAACGGTTCTTACTAGTTGCCCATAGCAGCCACGTAAAACTTGCAACAACAAAGTAGAGGACGTCTAACTT
Organism: Elymus sibiricus; assembly: GCA_039707655.1. NCBI lineage: Eukaryota > Viridiplantae > Streptophyta > Magnoliopsida > Poales > Poaceae > Elymus > Elymus sibiricus. Next base: position 440,668,066 of record CM077667.1, on the reverse strand, counting down.
GTTTTTGCAGGGAATGTTGTGATGTGATATGGCCAAAGACATGATGTGATATATGTGATGTATGAGATGATCATGTTTTGTATAGATTATCACGACTTGCATGTCGATGAGTACGGCAACTGATAGGAGCCATAGGGTTGTCTTTAATTATTTTTGCCTTTTTGCTTTACTTTATCGCTATGAGTTAGCAATAGTTGTAGAAGCAATAGTTGGCGCGACAACCACGTGACGACACGATGATGAAGATCATGATGATGGCGATCGTGGTGTCATGCCGGTGACGATGGAGATCATGCCGGTGCTTTGGAGATGGAGATCAAAAGCACAAGACGATGATGGCCATATCATGTCACTTATATGATTTGCATGTGATGCTTATCCTTTATGCATCTTATTTTGCTTAGGACGAGGTAGCATAATAAGATGACCCCTCACTAAAATTTCAAGATAAAATTGTGTTCTCCCCAAGTATGCACCGTTGCGAAGGTTCGTCGTTTTGAAGCACCTCGTAATGATCGGGTGTGATAGACTCTACGTTCGCATACAACGGGTGTAAGCCAGATTTACACACGCGGAATACCTGAGTTAAACTTGACGAGCCTAGCATGTGTAGACATGGCCTCGGAACACAGGAGACCGAAAGGTCGAACATGAGTCATATAGTAGATATGATCAACATGGAGATGTTCACCATTGAAACCACCTCATCTCACGTGATGATCGGACTTGGGTTGCTGGATTAGGATCATGTTACACTTAGAAAACCCGAGGGATGTTGATTTGTGTGGGAGTTCTTTAGTAATATGATTAATTGAAATCATTATCATGAACATAGTCTAAAATTGTCTTTGCAAAATTATGTTGTAGATCAATGGCTCGCGCAGTAGCTCCCCTGAATTTTAATGCGTTATTAGAGAAAGCTAAGCTGAAAGATGATGGAAGTAACTATGCGGACTGGGTCCGTAATCTGAGGATTATCCTCACGGCTTCGCAAAAGGCTTATGTCCTTGACGTACCGCTTGGGGCCCCACCCCCTCCAGTGTCGCCTGCAGAAGTTGTGAACGTCTGGCACATTCTGATGACTACTCAATAGTTCAGTGCGCCATGTTGTACGGCTTAGAATCAGGACTTCAAAACCGTTTTGAACGCCATGGATCATATGAGATGTTCTAGGAGTTGAAGTTGATATTTCAAGCAAATGCCCTGATCGAGAGGTATGAGACCTCCGATAAGTTCTTTGCCTGCAAGATGGAAGAGAACAGTTCTATCAGTGAGCACCTGCTTAGAATGTCTGGGTACTACAACTGTTTGAATGATTTGGGAGTTACACTTCCACCCGAAACGACCACTGACAGAATTCTCCAGTCACTGCCACCTAGCTACAAAGGCTTCGTGATGAACTATAATATGCAAGGGATGGACAAGTCTGTCTCCGAGCTTTTCACGATGCTGAAAGTTGCGGAAGTAGAAATCAAAAAGGAGCATCAAGTGTTGATGCTGAATAAAACCACTAGTTTCAAGAAAGGCAAGGGAAAGAAGGGAAACTTCAAGAAGGGTGGCAAGCCAGTTGCCGCTCCCATGAAGAAACCCAAGGCTGGACCCAAGCCTGAGACTGAGTGCTTCTATTGCAAGGGGACTGGCCACTAGAAGCGAAATTGCCCCAAGTACATGGCTGATAAGAAGGCTGGCAACGTTAACAAAGGTATATTTGATATACATGTTATTGATGTGTACCTCACTAGCTCTCGTAGTAGTGCCTGGGTATTTGATACCGATTCCGTTGCTCATATTTGTAACTCGAAACATGAACTACAGAATAAACGGAGGCTGGCGAAGGATGAAGTGATGATGCGCGTCAGAAATGGTTCCAAGGTTGGTGTGATCGCCGTCGGCATGCTCACTCTTCAATTACCATCGGGATTAGTAGTAAACCTAAATAATTGTTATTTGGTGCCTGCATTGAGTATGGACATTATATTTGGATCTTGTTTATTGCGAGATGGTTATTCATTTAAATCAGAGAATAATGGTTGTTCTATTTATACGAGTAACATCTTTTATGGTCATGCACCCAATGTGAATGGTTTATTCTTTTTGAATGTCGATAGTAGTGATACACACATTCATAACATTGATGCCAAAAGATGCAAAGTTAATAATGATAGTACCACTTCCTTGTGGCACTGCCGCTTAGGTCATATTGGTGTAAAACGTATGAAGAAGCTCCATGCTGATGGACTTTTGGAATCACTCGATTTTGAATCGCTTGATACATGCAAACCATGCCTCATGGGCAAGATGACGAAAACCCCGTTCTCCGGTACAATGGAGCGGGCAAGTGACTTATTGGAAATCGTACATACTGATGTGTGCGGTCCAATGAGTGTTGAGGCGCGCGGTGGATATCGTTATTTTCTTACCTTCACTGATGACTTAAGTAGATATGGGTGTATTTACTTGATGAAGCATAAGTCTGAAACGTTTTGAAAAGTTCAAGCAATTTCAGAGTGAAGTAGAAAATCATCGTAACAAGAAGATAAAGTTTCTATGATCTGATCGTGGTGGAGAATATATGAGTTATGATTTTGGCATGCACTTGAGACAATGTGTAATTGTTTCACAGCTTACGCCACCTGCAACACCACAACGTAATGGTGTGTCTGAGCGTCGTAATCGTACTCTATTGGATATGGTGTGATCTATGATGACTCTCACTGATCTGCCACTATCGTTTTGGGGTTATGCGTTAGAGACAACAACATTCACTTTAAATAGGGCACCATCAAATTCCGTTGAGATGACACCGTATGAATTATGGTTTGGCAAGAAACCTAAGCTGTCGTTTCTTAAAGTTTGGGGTTGCGATGCTTATGTGAAAAGACTTCAACCTGATAAGCTCGGACCCAAAGCAGACAAATGCGTCTTCATAGGATACCCTAAGGAAACAGTTGGGTATACCTTCTATCTCAGATCCGAGGGCAAAGTGTTTGCTGCTAAAAACGAGTCTTTTCTCGAGAAAGAGTTTCTCTCAAAAGAATTGAGTGGGAGGAAGGTAGAACTTGATGAGGTTGTTGAACCGTTACTTCAGTTGGATAGTAGCACGACGCAGAAAGATGTTTCTGTGCGCCTACACCAAATGAAGAGGAAGCTAGTGATGATGATCATGAAGCTTCAGATCAAGTAACTACCGAGCCTCGTAGGTCGACAAGGACTCGTACCACCCCTGAGTGGTACGGCAACCCTGTCTTGGAGGTCATGTTGTTGGACAACAGTGAACCTACGAGCTATGAAGAAGCGATGGTGGGCCCAGATTCCAACAAATGGCTAGAGGCCATGAAATCCGAGATAGGATCCATGTATGAGAACAAAGTGTGGACTTTGGAGGACCTATCATATGATCGTAAGGCCATACAGAATAAATGGATCTTGAAGAAAAAGACAGACACTGACGGTAATTTCACTGTCTATAAAGCTCGACTTGTTGCAAAAGTGTTTTCATAAGTTCAACGAGTTGACTACGATGAGACTTTCTCTCCCGTAGCGATGCTTAAGTCCGTTAGGATCATGTTAGCAATAGCTGCATTTTTCGATTACGAGATCTGGCAGATGTATGTCAAAACAACGTTCCTTAATGGTTTCCTTAAGGAAGAGTTGTATATGATGCAACCAGAAGGTTTTGTCGATCCTAAAAATGCTGACAAAGTGTGCAAGCTCCAGCGATCCATTTATGGACTGGTGCAGGCATCTCGGAGTTGGAATCTTCGCTTTGATGAGGTGATCAAAGCGTTTGGGTTCATACAAGTTTATATGGAGAAGCTTGTATTTACAAGAAAGTGAGTGGGAGCTCTATAGCCTTTCTAATATTATATGTGGATGACATATTGCTGATTGGAAACAATATAGAATTTTAGAAAGCGTGAAGATATATTTGAACAAGAGTTTTTCAATGAAAGACCTCAGAGAAGCTGCTTACATATTAGGCATCAAAATCTATAGATATAGATCAAGACGCTTAATAGGACTTTCACAAAGCACATATCTTGATAAGGTTTTGAAGAAGTTCAAAATGGATCAGTCCAAGAAAGGGTTCTTGCCTGTCTTACTAGGTGTGAAGTTGAGTAAGGCTCAATGCCTGACGACTACAGAGGATAGAGAAAAGATGAGTGTCATCCCCTATGCTTCATCCATAGGGTCTATCATGTATACGATGCTGTGCACAAAACCAGATGTCAGCCTCGCCATAAGTATGGCAGAGAGGTTTCAAAGTGATCCTGGAATGGAACACTGGACAACTATCAAGAATATCCTTAAGTACATGAAAAGGAATAAGGAAATGTTTCTTGTATATGGAGGTGATCAAGAGCTCGTTGTAAAGGGTTTTGTCGATGCTAGCTTTGACACAGATCCGGATGACTCTAAGTCTCAAACCGGATACATATTTATTCTGAATGGTGGAGCGGTAAGCTGGTGCAGTTCCAAGCAAAGCGTGGTAGAAAATTCTACATGTGAAGCGGAGTACATAGCTGCTTCGGAAGCAGTGAAGGAAAGTGTCTGAATGAAGCAGTTCATGACGGATCTTGAAGTTGTGCCCAGTGCACTGGACCCAATGACCCTCTTCTGTGACAACACTGGCGCCATTGCTCTAGCCAAGGAGCCCAGGTTTCACAAAAGGACCAAACACATAAAGCGCCGTTTGAATTCCATCCGCGATTACATCAAGGAGGAGGACATAAATATTTGCAAAGTACATACGGATCTAAATGTTGCAGACCCGTTGACTAAACCTCTTCCACGGGCAAAACATGATCAACACCAGAACTCTAAGGGTGTTAGATTCATTACAATGTAAATCACATAGTGATGTGAACTAGAATATTGATGTTGGGGAACGTAGTAATAATTCAAAAAAATTCCTACGTGTCACCAAGATCAATCTAGGAGATGCTAACAACGAGAGAGAGGGAGTGCATCTTCATACCCTTGAAGATCGCTAAGCGGAAGCATTGCAAAGAACGCAGTTGATGGAGCCGTACTCGCAGCGATTCAAATCGCGGAAGATCCGATCCAAGCGCCGAACGGACGGCGCCTCCGTGTTCAACACACGTACAGCCCGGGGACGTCTCCTCCTTCTTGATCCAGCAAGGGGGGAGGAGAAGTTGGGGGAGAGCTCTGGCAGCACGACAGCGTGGTGGCGGTGGAGCTCGTGGTTCTCCGGCAGAGCTTCGCTAAGCACTACGGAGGAGGAGGAGTAGGAGGGGGGAGGGCTGCGCCAGGGGCAAGGGGTGCAGCTCCCATGTGCCTCCCCACTATATATAGGGCTGGAGGGGGCTGGTTTCTTGCCCTCCAAGTCCATTGGGGCGTTGGCAAAGGTGGGAGGAAAGAAATCCCATCCTTTCCCTTCCCCACTGATTGTTATCCCCCCTTTTTAGGGATCTTGATCTTATCCCTTCGGGATATGATCTTATTCCTTCTAAGGGGGGATCTTGGTGCGCCTTGACCAGGGGTGTGGGGCCTTGCCCCCACTACCCACGTTCATGTGGGTCCCCCATGCATGTGGGCCCCACTCCGGAACCTTCTAGAACCTTCCCGGTACAATACCGAAAAATCCCGAACTTTTTCCGGTGGCCAAAATAGGACTTCCCATATATAAATCTTTACCTCCGGACCATTGCGGAACTCCTCGTGATGTCCGGGATCCCATCCGAGACTCCGAACAACTTTTGGTAACCACATACAATTCCCATTACAACTCTAGCGTCACCGAACCTTAAGTGTGTAGACCCTACGGGTTCGGGAACCATGCAGACATGACCGAGACACCTCTCCGGCCAATAACCAATAGAGGGATCTGGATACCCATATTGGCTCCCACATGTTCCACGATGATCTCATCGGATGAACCACGATGTCGGGGATTCAATTAATCCCGTATACAATTCCCTTTGTCCGTCGGTATGTTACTTGCCCGAGATTCGATCGTCGGTATCCCTATACCTTGTTCAATCTCGTTACCGGCAAGTCTCTTTACTCGTTCTGTAACACATGATCCCGTGACTAACTCCTTAGTCACATTGAGCTCATTATGATGATGTATTACCGAGTGGGCCCAGAGATACCTCTTCGTCACACGGAGTGACAAATCCCAGTCTCGATTCGTGCCAACCCAACAGACACTTTCGGAGATACCTGTAGTGCACCTTTATAGTCACCCAGTTACGTTGTGACGTTTGATACACCCAAAGCATTCCTACGGTATCCGGGAGTTGCACAATCTCATGGTCTAAGGAAATGATACTTGACATTAGAAAAGCTCTAGCAGACGAACTACACGATCTTGTGCTATGCTTAGGATTGGGTCTTGTCCATCACATCATTCTCCTAATGATGTGATCCCGTTATCAACGACATCCAATGTCCATGGTCAGGAAACCATGACCATCTATTGATCAACGAGCTAGTCAACTAGAGGCTCACTAGGGACATGGTGTGGTCTATGTATTCACACATGTATTACGGTTTCCGATTAATACAATTATAGCATGAACAATAGACAATTATCATGAACAAGGAAATATAATAATAACCATTTTATTATTGCCTCTAGGGCATATTTCCAATAGTCTCCCACTTGCACTAGAGTCAATAATCTAGTTACATTGTGATGAATCGAACACCCATAGAGTTCTGGTGCTGATCATGTTTCGCTCGTGAAAGAGGTTTAGTCAACGGATCTGCGACATTCAGATCCGTATGTACTTTACAAATATCTATATCTCCATCCTGAATGTAACCACGAATGGAGTTGAAGCGGCGCTTGATGTGCTTGGTCTTCTTGTGAAACCTGGGCTCCTTGGCAATGGCAATAGCTCCAGTGTTGTCACAGAAGAGAGTCATCGGGCCCGACGCATTGGGAATCACTCCTATGTCGGTGATGAACTCCTTCATCCAGACTCCTTCCTGCGCTGCTTCCGAAGCAGCTATGTACTCCGCTTCACATGTAGATGCCGCCACGACGCTTTGCTTGCAACTGCACCAGCTGACTGCCCCACCATTCAAAATATACACGTATCCGGTTTGTGACTTGGAGTCATCCGGATCTGTGTCGAAGGTAACATCGACGTAACCCTTTACGACGAGCTCTTCGGCACCTCCATAAACGAGAAACATATCCTTAGTCCTTTTCAGGTACTTAAGGATATTCTTGACCGCTGTCCAGTGTTCCATTCCGGGATCACTTTGTTACCTCCCTACCAAACTTATGGCAAGGTTCACATCAGGTCTGGTACACAGCATGGCATACATAATAGAGCCTATGGCTGAGGCATAGGGGATGACACTCATCTTTTCTATATCTTCTGCCGAGGTCGGGCATTGAGCTGTGCTCAATCTCACACCTTGCAATACAGGCAAGAACCCCTTCTTGGACTGATCCATATTGAACTTCTTCAATATCTTGTCAAGGTATGTGCTTTGTGAAAGACCAATGAGGCGTCTCGATCTATCTCTATAGATCTTGATGCCTAATATGTAAGCAGCTTCTCCAAGGTCCTTCATTGAAAAACACTTATTCAAGTAGGCCTTTATGCTTTCCAAAAGTTCTATATCATTTCCCATCAACAATATGTCATCCACATATAAAATGAGAAATGCTACAGAGCTCCCACTCACTTTCTTGTAAATACAGGCTTCTCCATAAGTCTGTATAAACCCAAACGCTTTGATCACCTCATCAAAGCGAATGTTCCAACTCCGAGATGCTTGCACCAGCCCATAGATGGAGCGCTGGAGCTTGCATACCTTGTCAGCATTCTTAGGATTGACAAAACCTTCCAGCTGCATCATATACAATTCTTCCTTAAGGAAACCGTTAAGGAATGCCGTTTTGACGTCCATTTGCCAGATCTCATAATCATAAAATGCGGCAACTGCTAACATGATTTGGACGGACTTCAGCATCGCTACGGGTGAGAAAGTCTCATCGTAGTCAACTCCTTGAACTTGTCGATATCCCTTAGCGACAAGCCGAGCCTTATAGACGATCACATTACCATCCGCGTTAGTCTTCTTCTTAAAGATCCATTTATTTTCTATGGCTTGCCGATCATCGGGCAAGTCCACCAAAGTCCATACTTTGTTCTCATACATGGATCCTATCTCGGATTTCCTGGCTTCAAGCCATTTGTTGGAATTCGGGCCCGCCATGGCTTCTTCATAGTTCGAAGGTTCACCGTTGTCTAACAACATGATTTCCAGGACAGGGTTGCCGTACCACTCTGGTGCGGAACGTGTCCTCGTGGACCTACGAAGTTCAGTAGTAACTTGATCCGAAGTTTCATGATCATCATCATTAACTTTCTCTCTAGTCGGTGCAGGCACCACAGAAACATTTTCTTGCGCTGCGCAACTCTCCGGTTCGAGAGGGGGTACAATTACCTCATCAAGTTCTACTTTCCTCCCACTTACTTCTTTCGAGAGAAACTCTTTCTCTAGAAAGGATCCATTCTTGGCAACAAAGATGTTGCCTTCGGATCTGAGGTAGAAGGTATACCCAATAGTTTCCTTAGGGTATCCTATGAAGACGCACCTTTCCGATTTGGGATCGAGCTTTTCAGGTTGAAGTATCTTGACATAAGCATCGCATCCCCAAACTTTCAGAAACGACAGCTTAGGTTTCTTCCCAAACCATAATTCATACGGTGCCGTCTCAACGGATTTAGACGGTGCCCTATTTAAAGCGAATGCGGCAGTCTCTAATGCATATCCCCAAAATGATAGCGGTAAATCAGTAAGAGACATCATAGATCGCACCATATCCAATAGAGTGCGATTACGACGTTCGGACACACCATTACGCTGAGGTGTGCCAGGCGGCATGAGTTGTGAAACAATTCCACATTTCCTTAAGTGCGTGCCAAACTCGTGACTCAAATATTCTCCTCCACGATCAGATCGTAAGAACTTTATTTTCTTGTCACGTTGATTCTCTACCTCACTCTGAAATTCCTTGAACTTTTCAAAGGTCTCAGACTTGTGTTTCATTAAGTAGACATACCCATATCTGCTTAAGTCATCAGTGAGGGTGAGAACATAACGATAGCCACCGCGAGCCTCAACGCTCATTGGACCGCATACATCGGTATGTATTATTTCCAACAAGTTGGTTGCTCGCTCCATTGTTCCGGAGAATGGAGTCTTAGTCATCTTGCCCATGAGGCATGGTTCGCACGTGTCAAATGATTCATAATCAAGAGACTCCAAAAGTCCATCTGCATGGAGTTTCTTCATGCGTTTGACACCAGTATGACCAAGGCGGCAGTGCCACAAGTATGTGGGACTATCATTATCAACCTTACATCGTTTGGTATTCACACTATGAATATGTGTAACATGACATTCGAGATTCAATAAAAATAAACCATTGACCAGCGGGGCATTACCATAAAACATATCTCTAATATAAATAGAACAACCATTATTCTCGGATTTAAATGAGTAGCCATCTCGCATCAAACGAGATCCAGATACAATGTTCATGCTCAAAGCTGGTACTAAATAACAATTATTGAGGTTTAAAACTAATCCCGAAGGTAGATGTAGAGGTAGCGTGCCGACGGCGATCACATCGACCTTGGAACCATTCCCGACGCGCATCGTCACCTCGTCCTTCGCCAGTCTCCGCTTATTCCGCAGCTCCTGTTTTGAGTTACAAATGTGAGCAACCGCACCGGTATCAAATACCCAGGAGCTACTACGAGCGCTGGTAAGGTACACATCAATAACATGTATATCATATATACCTTTGACGTTGCCGGCCTTCTTATCCGCTAAGTACTTGGGGCAGTTCCGCTTCCAGTGACCGGTTCCCTTGCAATAAAAGCACTCAGTCTTAGGCTTGGGTCCATTCTTGGCCTTCTTCCCGGCAACTGATTTACCGGGCGCGGCAACTGCTTTGCCGTCCTTCTTGAAGTTCTTCTTACCCTTGCCTTTCTTGAAACTGGTGGTCTTATTCACCATCAACACTTGATGTTCCTTTTTGATCTCCACCTCCGCTGATTTCAGCATCGAATATAACTCAGGAATGGACTTCTCCATCCCTTGCATATTGAAGTTCATCACAAAGCTCTTGTAGCTAGGTGGAAGCGACTGGAGGATTCTGTCAATAACCGAGTCATCCGGAAGATTAACTCCCAGCTGAGACAAGCGGTTGTGTAACCCAGACATTTTGAGTATGTGCTCGCTGACATAACTATTTTCCTCCATCTTACAACTGAAGAACTTGTCGAAGACTTCATATCTCTCGACCCGGGCATGAGCTTGGAAAACCATTCTCAGCTCTTGGAACATCTCATATGCTTCGTGTTGCTCAAAACGCTTTTGGAGCCCCGGTTCGAAGCTGTAAAGCATGCCGCACTGAACCAGGGAGTAATCATCACTACGCGACTGCCAGGCGTTCATAATGTCTTGAGTTGCTGGGAAAATGGGTGCGTCACCTAGCGGTGCATCAAGGACATATGCTTTCTTGGAAGCTATGAGGATGATCCTCAAGTTACGGACCCAGTCCGTATAGTTGCTTCCATCGCCTTTCAATTTGGTATTCTCTAGGAACGCGTTGAAGTTGAGGGCAACATTAGCGTGGGCCATTGGATCTACAAGATAGATTGTAAAGACAATTTTATACTAAGTTCATGATAATTAAGTTCATCTAATCAAATTATTTAATGAACTCTCACTCAGATAGACATCCCTCTAGTCATCTAACTGATACATGATCCATATCGACTAGGCCGTGTCCGATCATCACGTGAGACGGACTAGTCATCAATGGAGAACATCTCCATGTTGATCGCATCTACTATACGACTCATGTTCGACCTTTCGGTCTCTCGTGTTCCGAGGCCATGTCTATACATGCTAGGCTCATCAAGTCAACCTAAGTGTTTCGCGTGTGTAAATCTGGCTTACACCCGTTGTATGCGAACGTTAGAATCTTTCACCCGATCATCACGTGGTGCTTCGAAACAACGATCCTTCGCAATGGTGCACACTTAGAGGGAACACATTTCTTGAAATTTTAGTGAGGGATCATCTTATTTATGCTACCGTCTTTCTAAGCAAATAAGATGTAAAAACATGATAAACATCACATGCAAATCATAAAGTGACATGATATGGCCAATATCATCTTGCGCCTTTGATCTCCATCTTCGGGGCGCGGCATGATCACCATCGTCACCGGCACGACACCATGATCTCCATCATCATGATCTCCATCATCGTGTCTTCATGAAGTTGTCTCGCCAACTATTACTTCTACTACTATGGCTAACGGTTAGCAATAAAGTAAAGTAATTACATGGCGTTTTTGATTGACACGCAGGTCATACAATAAATTAAGACAACTCCTATGGCTCCTGCCGGTTGTCATACTTATCGACATACAAGTCGTGATTCCTATTACAAGAACATGATCAATCTCATACATCACATCCTTTTGGCCATATCACATCACATAGCATACCCTGCAAAAACAAGTTAGACGTCCTCTAATTGTTGTTGCAAGTTTTACGTGGCTGCTATGGGTTTCTAGCAAGAACGTTTCTTACCTACGCAAAAGCCACAACGGTGATATGCCAATTGCTATTTACCCTTCATAAGGACCCTCTTCATCGAATCCGATCCGACTAAAGTGGGAGAGACAAACACCCGCTAGCCACCTTATGCAACAAGTGCATGTCAGGCGGTGGAACCAGTCTCACGTAAGCGTACGTGTAAAGTCGGTCCGGGCCGCTTCATCCCACAATGCCGCCGAATCATGATAGGACTAGTAACGGCAAGCAAATTGACCAAATCATCGCCCACAACTACTTGTGTTCTACTCGTGCATAGAATCTACGCATAGACCTAGCTCTGATACCACTGTTGGGGAACGTAGTAATAATTCAAAAAAATTCCTACGTGTCACCAAGATCAATCTAGGAGATGCTAGCAATGAGAGAGAGGGAGTGCATCTTCATACCCTTGAAGATCGCTATCCGGAAGCGTTGCAAAGAACGCTGTTGATGGAGTCGTACTCGCGGCGATTCAAATCGCGGAAGATCCGATCCAAGCGCCGAACGGACGGCGCCTCCGCGTTCAACACACGTACAGCCTGGGGACGTCTCCTCCTTCTTGATCCAGCAAGGGGGGAGGAGAAGTTGGGGGAGAGCTCCGGCAGCACGACGTCGTGGTGGCGGTGGAGCTCGTGGTTCTCCGGCAGAGCTTCGCTAAGCACTACGGAGGAGGAGGAGTAGGAGGGGGGAGGGCTGCGCCAGGGGCAAGGGGTGCATCTCCCATGCGCCTCCCCACTATATATAGGGGTGGAGGGGGCTGGTTTCTTGCCCTCCAAGTCCATTGGGGCGTTGGCAAAGGTGGGAGGAAAGAAATCCCATCCTTTCCCTTCCCCACCGATTGTTATCCCCCCTTTTTAGGGATCTTGATCTTATCCCTTCGGGATATGATCTTATTCCTTCTAAGGGGGGATCTTGGTGCGCCTTGACCAGGGGTGTGGGGCCTTGCCCCCACTACCCACGTTCATGTGGGTCCCCCATGCAGGTGGGCCCCACTCCGGAACCTTCTAGAACCTTCCCGGTACAATACCGAAAAATCCCGAACATTTTCCGGTGGCCAAAATAAGACTTCCCATATATAAATCTTTACCTCCGGATCATTCCGGAACTCCTCGTGACGTCCGGGATCCCATCCGAGACTCCGAACAACTTTCGGTAACCACATACAATTCCCATTACAACTCTAGCGTCACCGAACCTTAAGTGTGTAGACCCTACGGGTTCGGGAACCATGCAGACATGACCGAGACACCTCTCCGACCAATAACCAATAGCGGGATCTAGATACCCATATTGGCTCCCACATGTTCCATGATGATCTCATCGGATGAACCACGATGTCGGGGATTCAATTAATCCCATATACAATTCCCTTTGTCCGTCGGTATGTTACTTGCCCGAGATTCGATCGTCGGTATCCCTATACCTTGTTCAATCTCGTTACCGGCAAGTCTCTTTACTCGTTCCATAACACATGATCCCGTGACTAACTCCTTAGTCACATTGAGCTCATTATGATGATGTATTACCGAGTGGGCCCAGAGATACCTCTCCGTCACACGGAGTGACAAATCCCAGTCTTGATTCGTGCCAACCCAACAGACACTTTCGGAGATACCTGTAGTGCACCTTTATAGTCACCCCGTTACGTTGTGACGTTTGATACACCCAAAGCATTCCTACGGTATCCGGGAGTTGCACAATCTCATGGTCTAAGGAAATGATACTTGACATTAGAAAAGCTCTAGCAGACGAACTACACGATCTTGTGCTATGCTTAGGATTGGGTCTTGTCCATCACATCATTCTCCTAATGATGTGTTACCGTTATCAACGACATCCAATGTCCATGGTCAGGAAACCATGACCATCTATTGATCAACGAGCTAGTCAACTAGAGGCTCACTAGGGACATGGTGTGGTCTATGTATTCACACATATATTACGGTTTCCGGTGAATACAATTATAGCATGAACAATAGACAATTATCATGAACAAGGAAATATAATAATAACCATTTTATTATTGCCTCTAGGGCATATTTCCAACAATTGAATCTAGTGCAAGTGGGAGACTGTTGGAAATATGCCCTAGAGGCAATAATAAAGTGGTTATTATTATATTTACTTGTTCAGGATAATCGTTTATTATCCATGCTAGAATTGTATTGACCGGAAACTCAGATACATGTGTGGATATATAGACAAACACTATGTCCCTAGTGAGCCTCTACTAGACTAGCTCGTTAATCAGAGATGGTCAAGGTTTCCTGACCATAGACACGAGTTGTCATCTGATAATGGGATCACATCATTAGGAGAATGATGTGATGGACACGACCCAACTGTAAGCATAGCATTTCATCGGTTTAGTTTATTGCTACTGCTTTATCCATGTCAAGTATCTATTCCTACGACCATGAGGTCAAGATACCCCCTGACACCGAAGGAATGCCTTGTGTGTATCAAACATCACAATGTAACTTGGTGACTATAAAGGTGCTCTACACGTATCTCCGAGGGTGTCTATTGGATTGGCATGGATCGAGACTGTGATTTGTCACTCCGTATGACGGAGAGGTATCTCTGGGCCCACTCGATAATACAGCATCACAAGAAGCTTGCAAGCAATGTGACTAAAGAGTTAGTCACGGGATCTTGTATTACGGAACGAGTAAAGAGACTTGCCGGTAACGAGATTGAACTAGGTATGGAGATACCGACGATCGAATCTCGGGCAAGTAACATACCGATGGACAAAGGGAACTGTATACGGGATTGTCTGAATCCTTGACATCGTGGTTCGACCGATAAAGATCTTCGTAGAATATGTAGGAACAATATGGGCATCTAGGTCCCGCTATTGTTTTTTGGCCGTAGAGGTGTCTCGGTCATGTCTGCATAGTTCTCGAACCCGCAGGGTCTGCACACTTAACGTTCGGTGACGATTCAGTATTGTTGAGTTTTGTATCTTGGTGACCGAAGGTTGTTCGGAGTCTCGGATGAGATCCCGAACATCACGAGGAGTTCCGGAATGGTCTAGAGGTAAAGATTGATATATGGGAAGTTGGTATTCGGGTTCCGGAAACGTTCCGGGACCTACCGGTTTTGTGATGGAGATGCCGGAAGTGTTCCGGGGGTCCACCGGGAGGGTCCACCTGTCCCGGAGGGCCCCATGGGCTGTGAGAGGGTGCGCACCAGCCCCTGGTGGGCTGGCCGCACCTCCCACCTAGGCCCATGCGGCCAAGGGGCTGGTGGGGCAAGCCCTAGGGGCGCCGACCACCCTAACTTGGGGGCAAGGCACCCCTTGGCCGCCGCCCACCCCTAGGGGAAACCCTAGGGCGCCGGCCCCTCCTCCCTTCCCCTATATATATGAGAGGAGAGGGAGGGCAGCCGCACCCTAAGCCACGATGCATCCCTCCCTCTCCCTCTCTAGATCGTTTCTCCTCTAGTTCGTCGCGGTAGCGCTTGGCGAAGCCCTACCGGGACAGCTCCACCACCACCGCCGCCACGCCGTCGTGGTGCCGGAGAACTTATCTACTAGTCCGCCCTTGCTCGCTGGATCAAGGAGGCGGAGACGTCATCGAGCTGTACGTGTGCTGAACGCGGAGGTGCCGTCCGTTCAGTGCTAGATCGTGATTGGATGGCGGGACGGATCGTGATTGGATCGCGAAGACGTTCGACTACATCAACCGCGTTTCTTAATGCTTCCCCCTTAGCGATCTACAAGGGTATGTAGATGCACTCCCCCTCTCGTAGCTGTTGATCTCCATAGATAGATCTTGGGTGTTTGTAGGAAATTTTTTGTTTCCCATGCAACGTTCCCCAACAATACGGTAGGTAAACAAATTACTGTTGGGCAATTGATAGAAAAGCGGATAGTTATGCTATTTTCAGGGCAATGATCATGTGTATATAGGCATCACGTCCATAAAGAAATAGGACGACTCCTGCCTGCACCTATTACTATTACTCCACTCATCGACCGCTATCCAACATGCATCTGGAGTATTAAGTAAAAGAGAGCATTGCATGGAGAACGATGACAGGATGTAGACAAAGTAAACTCAAGCAATATGAATAAACCCCATCGTGTTACCCTTAGCAGCAACAACACAAGGACACATCTTGTCCCCTTTGTGTCACTGGGATATAGAAACTCGTCACGTTAAACCTACTACAACGCACCTCTCTCACTGAAGAAATATCAATCTAGTTGGCCAAACCATTTCAATAGATCGAAGAGAATTATGAAGCTATGATGATCATGCAAATAAGAATCATAATAATCAGATTTGACTCAAATACTTTTCATGAATAATCAGAACATAAACCCATAATTCATCGGATCCCAACAAACGCACCGCACAAAAGAATAACATCGGATAGATCAAAGCAAAGATGCGATGATCATTGTATTGAAGATCAAGAGAGAGAGAGAGAGAGATTGCCCTCTAGGTACTAACTGATAACCCACACGTGTAGGGGATCGCAACATTCTTCACGGGTAGTATTTCACCCTAATTTATTGATTCCACACAAGGGGAGCCAAAGAATATTTATTGGCCTTGACAGTTGAGTTGTCAATTCAACCTCACCGAGGATATCTCTCTGCAACAAAGATTTAATAGCACGGCAAATAGTAGTAGCAAAAGTAACAGTAATAGTGACCGTAGCAATTTTGTAGCAAGTGTGACAGTATCAATAGCAATAGTAACTTGGCAAGATTCAGTATATGTAACGTAGGGATGGCAGTTTTGCCCATGGGTATGGGTACCCGCGGGTACCCTACACAAAAACTACGGGCATGGGCAAGACTTGGAGAGATTTTGTACCCACGGGTAATGGGCATCCATACCCGCAAAATATATGGGTAGGGTATGGGTATGAAATTATGCCCATGGGTAACCCAATGGATACCCATGAAAAGTTAATAAATGAAAATAACTCCTATGACATGTGGGGTCAACATCCAACTCCTATGGCCCACTCTAAGTATCATATTCCTTAAATCAGCCATAGCTCATAGGCCCGCAATCACCTGCTCGCCACCCCTCCTACCACCTATGTGACTTCAAAAAGATGAAATCTTGACTCCTCACTACAAGACTCATGTCCCACTCTCAATCCAGCGATCTCCCATTCCCACCACCACCTCCCACGGCGTCGAGATTCCACCAACCGCCACTCATACTCCCTTGGTGCCTCCAACAACCCACCCACCGGAGGGGACCGTGTCAATGCTATACTGCTCGCCCATATCACTTGAATTTTAAACTCATTTCTCTACATTTTAAAATTTTAGATGCTATATATTGTACCCACTGGATACCCATTGGGTATATGATACCCGATGGGTATGGGCATGGGTGCCAATTTATGCCCATGGGTATTGAAGTGGGTGGGTATAGTAAGTTTCTGTGGGTATGGGTTTGGGCAGAAGGATGTTGTACCCGCCCATACCCTACCCATTGCCATCCCTAATGTAACGCGTAGGCACGTGGATCGATGATGGATAACGATTTAGATGACATTGATCATATAACAGTTACACACTAGGGCGACACAGAACTAGCTCTAATTTATCAATGTAATTTAGGCATGTATTCCGTATATAGTCATACGTGCTTGCAATAAGAACTTGCATGACATCTTTTGTCCTACCCTCCCGTGGTAGCGGGGTCCTATTGGAAACTAAGGGATATTAAGGCCTCCTTTTAATAGAGAACCGGAACAAAGCATTAACACATGGTGAATACATGAACTCCTCAAACTACGGCAATCACCGGAAAGAATCCCAATTATTGTCACCTTGGGGTATGCGGATCATGACACGTAATAGGTACATAACTCGCAAGATAGGATCCAAATCACTCTTATATTCATGAAACATAATAGGTTCAGATCTGAAATCATGGCACTCGGGCCCTAGTGACAAGCATTAAGCATAGCAAAGTCATAGTAACATAAATCTTAGAACATAGTGGATACCAGGGATCAAGCCCTATCAAACTTTACTTGATTACATGATCAATTCCATCCAATCCCACCACCATCCAGCAAGCCTACAATGGAATTACTCACTCCCGATGGTGAGCATCATGGAGGTGTTGATGGAGAAGGGTTAGTGATGACGACGGCGACGATTTCCCCTCTCCGGAGCCCAAAACAGGCTCCGGATTAGCCCTCCGGAGGAAGAACAGGAGGTGGCGGCGGCTTCGTCTCGTGAAACGTGATGAAATCTTCTCCCTGATTTTTTTCTCTGCGGATGTGAATTTATGGAGTTAGAATTAGGGTCGGAGGGGCCACGAGGGCCCCACAAGACATCTGGACGCGCCCCCAAAAGTTTCGTCCAATTCCGAGAACTTTTATTTCTGCACAAAAATAACAGCAAGGTAGTTCTACTGAAAACATCGTCAGTCCAGGTTAGTTTCATTCAAATCATGCAAATTAGAGGACAAAACCAGAGCAAAAGTGTCTGGAAAAGTAGATACGTTTGAGATGTATCAACTCCCCCAAGCTTAACTCATTGCTTGTCCTCAAGCAATTCAGTTGATAAACTGAAAGTGATAAAGAAAACTTTTACAAACTCTTTTGTTCTCGTTATTATACACATGCTTAGCTAGTGCTCAAGTTTTCAGCATAAATCATGGATAGACACGTCCATGACAACAAATAGATATTATATTAACTCATGGCAAAACATAACCAGCTAGAAAGCAATAATAAAACATCTCCTATGACAACAATTTATCAGAACACTCATAATACAATATGGTGACATGGTATTTCGCTAGCTCTTTCTGAGACCGCAAAACATAAATGCAGAGCACCTCTGAGATCCAAGCAGCGACTAAACATTATAATTCAGGGTAGAAAAGATCCAATCGTGCTCATATCCAACATTAACTAAACTAAATGCATAAGAATGACAATAGTGCTCTCGGGTCTGGTGCTTTTAGTAAGAGGATGATGACTCAACATAAAAGTAAATAGATATGCCCTTCGCAGAGGGAAGCATTGATTTGCAGAGGTGCCATAGCTCAAAGCGTAAAACAAGGGTGAAAGTATAATTTTTGAGCGGTGCACTTTTCTTGTCAACGTTACGTCAAAGGTTTTCAACATTTTCCATGCTAAACTCATTATTGGCAGTTCCCAAACAGAATAGTAGAGTTTACTCCTATCCACCATCCAAACAGATTCCATGGCTGGCCGAATCCACGGTTGCCCTCCAAACGATCAATTGTCCCAAGGAGTTGGTGTAATTTATTTCGATTATGTGGGACTGGACATCCCTCTTACCAGCCTCTCTCGTGCAATGACGGTGAATAAACGACCGTCCTGAGAATAACTTGCTTAGCATGGAAAATATTGACCGCCCTGTAACGCCCAAGATGCGATCATATCCTTGTTTTGGCACGAGGGCCTAGACAGGGATAGAAGAGCATCTCGTCGTTTTGCAAGAATGGATATCATTACAAGTACATGTAAAGAAGAGATGAGTATATGGAATTGGCTTACACTAGCCACAAGCTACATCAATATCACATCAATACAACATCATATCCAAGCAACATACAGAAGAACAGGCTGCCGTCTTGGAACCCATCCTAGATCGATGAAGAAGAAGAAGAACTCCAAAACAAACAAGCATCGCTCTCACGTCAAATCATCATATTACCTGTACCTGCAACTGTTGTTGTAGAAATCTGTGAGCCCTAGGGACTCAGCAATCTCATTTCCAAGGGTATCAAGACTATTAAAGCTTAATGGGTGAGGTATGGTTAAGTGGTGAGGCTGCAGCAAGCACTAAGCATTTATTTGAGTGGCTAACTTACGAGTACAAGAGTAAGGGGGGATGATCGTCGTATAAACAGACATGTACTAGTAATGATCTCTAAGAGATCCTGAACACCTACTTACGAACAAACATAACCCCACAGTGTTCTCTCTCGGTTCAGAAATCACGAGAAGAGACAGTCACGGTTACGCACACGGTTGGTGTATTTTATTTGAGTTTACTTCAAGTTTACTATGACCGGGTGCTAAACAAAGTTTCCAAGTTGCCACGTAACCGCTGGCGCGACTTTCCGAAAGATTTAACCCTGCAGGGGTGCTCCAACTCATCCATCACAAACTAACCACACGCCGCGGGAATAACCTCGACCACGAATCCCGTGATTTTCTAGGCAATTCCATTGGAAAACCTCAACCTCAAGATAGCCCGAAGTATTCTCGGAATTCCTCGCACCAGACGTTCGACAAAGGTAAAACAAGTCCAGCAAGACCGCCCGGCGTGTCGACGAACCCGATAGGATATGCGTATCTCATTCTTAGGACACGACGGATAAGCGACGCGTACGGTGGCCTGATAGACATCACCCAAGTTACCCTGGGGTGGCCCCGCACAGTGCTCTATTTTGGACCAACACTCATGAGGAGCACTGGCCCGGGTTGTTGATTAAAGATCCTCGGGTTAATTACTCCCTATGCAGGTTTATTAGTTATTAGGCAAATGTAGTACCAATGTTGGGCCTTGCCAGACAATTTTATCCTAAAACAAAAATCAAGGGGGTCCCATAACAACCCCGAGCATGTTAGGAGCGCAAAATATGGAACATAACACCGGTACACAAGTAACTAGGGCGGCAAAAGTAGAACAAAACACCGAGCAAAAGGCCAAGCCTTCAACCTTTTACCAAGTATATATGTGCATTAAAATTAAATAGCAATAATATTGTGATATAACAAAATATCCATGTTGCACATGGAAAGAGCTTGCACCTGCAACTAGCAATGCTATAAGAAGGGCTGAGCAAGCGGTAACATAGCCAGACAATGTTTTGCTGGGATGTGGATGGGTTAGAGGCTTTTCATGACAATTTGGGAGGCTAGACAACAAGTGGTAGGTAGCGAGACAACGATAGAAACGAGACAACTAGCATGGGAATGATAGTAGTGGTATCCAGGGAAATGGCCATCTTGCCTGAGATCCCGCTTGGAAGAAGATCGAGTCCATGAAGAATACGAGCCAATGTAGTCGAACGAATCCTCACACTCCGAACGCTTTCGGAACTCTATTGAGAAGAAGCAAATCGGAAACAACAATCAACACACGAGAACACTACAACAAATGCATGACATGATGCGCAAACAAATATGATGCATGCCAAGTTGAAATATGCAAGACATGGCAAGATGCAACAATCAAACACTACAAATTAAGTGAAGTTCAATATGCAACGAGTTGCATATTAACGAAAACTCCACATTCGAATTATTTAGTTCACTCTCGTTAATTACACGACAATATTTAATGTTATTAAACATTGCAAGAGGTGAAGCATAATGAAACTACACTATCTAGGCATCTTAAATGAGGTCGGAAATAACTTATAGTTATCCCAAAACGACCTCATATGCAAATTTGGAAATTGTTCCAGATCTGTATGAACCATATTTTATAGTTGTTAAACAGGAAAATAAAGTGTGCCATGAGATTCTACACATTTTTCTAGACAAGTTACATATATGGATCATTTTAATCGGAGCTACGGTTATTAAGTTATGACATAAACCATTTTTACATGACATTTATGAAATTACCAGAAAATTGCATGTTAAACATTTTTATCATTTGTGAAAACAGGATATTGCGAATCTACACGAAATTCTACACGTTTTCCATATATAAAACATGTTGATATGATGCACGGTTAATTATATATTAGCGTTTTAAAATCATGGCTTTTCCTGAAAATATGCAATTACTGAAAAATTGGATAAATCCGTTCTGCGAAAAAAATCATTACATGGGCCGAATCCAAACAGTGCACCGGGCGAGGAATAAGAGCGGTGCTACTTCTTGAGCTTGCGTTGGTTTTCCCTTCAAGAGGAAAGGGTGATGCAGCAAAGTAGATAAGTATTTCCCTCAGTTGTTGAGAACCAAGGTATCAATCTAGTAGGAGATACAAGCAAGTCCCCAATCTTTGCACCTACACAAACAATCAAACTCTTGCACCCAATGCTATAAAGGGGTTGTCAATCCCTTCACGGTTATTTGCAAGGATGAGATCTGATAGAGATAGATATAAAAGATTGCTAAAACGAAAAGTAGAACAAAAGTAAAAAGATTGCAGCAAAGTATTTTTGGTATTTTTGGTTTATAGATCTGAAAATATAATATGGAAAATAGACCCCGGGGCCATAGGTTTCACTAGAGGCTTCTCTCATGAAGGAAAATAATACGGTGGGTGAACAAATTACTGTCGAGCAATTGATAGAAAAGCGCATAGTTATGACGATATCCAAGGCAATGATTATGCATATAGGCATCACGTCCGTGTCAAGTAGACCGAAATGATTCTGCATCTACTACTATTACTCCACACATCGACCGACTCCTGCCTGCATCTAGAGTATTAAGTTCATGAAGAACAGAGTAACGCATTAGGTAAGATGACATGATGTAGAGGGATAAACTCAAGCAATATGATGAAAACCCCATCTTTTTATCCTCGATGGCAACAATACAAATACGTGTCTCGCTACCCCTACTTTGTCACTGGGTGAGGACACAGCAAGATTGAACCCAAAACTAAGCACTTCTCCCATTGCAAGAATTACCAATCTAGTTGACCAAACCAAACCAATAACTCGAAGAGACTTGCAAAGATATGAAATCATGCATATAAGAATTCAGAGAAGATTCAAATAATATTCATAGATAATCTGATCATAAACCCACAATTCATCGGATCTCGACAAACACACCGCAAAAGAGTATTACATCGGATAGATCTCCATGAAGATCATGAAGAACATGGTATTGAAGAACAAAGAGAGAGAAGAAGCCATCTAGCTACTAGCTATGGACCCGAAGGTCTGTGGTGAACTACTCACGCATCGTCGGAGGGTCAATGGAGTTGACGTAGATGCCCTCCGTGATCGAATCCCCCTCCGGCAGATTACCGAAAAGGGCTCCAAGATGGGATCTCACGGGAACAAAGGCTTTCGGCGGTGGAAAAGTATTTTCGTGGCTCTCTCTGGTATTGGGGGAATATTTGAGAATTTATAGGCCGAAGAATAGGGTTAGAGGACCTGCAGGGGGGCCACAAGCCAGGGGGGCGCCACCCCCAAGGGCGCGCCCTGCAGGCTTGTGATCTCCCGGCAGGTCTCCTGCCTTCATCTCCAAGTCTGGTAGGTTTCTTCTGGTCCAAGAAAAATCATCGCGAAGATTTTATTCCGTTTGGACTCCATTTAATATTCCTTATCTGCAATACTCAAAAACAAGGAAAAAACAGAAACTGGCACTAGGCTCTAGATTAATAGGTTAGTCCCAAAAATAATATAAAATAGCATATTAATGCATATAAAACATCCAAAACAGATAATATAATAGCATGGAACAATCAAAAATTATAGATACGTTGGAGACGTATCAAGCATCCCCAAGCTTAATTCCTGCTCGTCCTCGAGTAGGTAAATGATAAAAACAGAATTTTTGATGTGGAATGCTACCTAAGATATTTATCCATGTAATATTCTTTATTGTGGCATGAATATTCAGATCCGCAAGATTCAAAACAAAAGTTTAATATTGACATAAAAACAATAATACTTCAAGCATACTAACAAGGCAATTGTGTTCTTTCGAAATAACATGGCCTCAGAAAGCTATCCCTACAAAATCATATGGTCTGGCTATGCTCCATCTTCTCCACACAAAGTATTTAAATCATGCACAACCCCGATGACAAGTCAAGCAATTGTTTCATACCTTTTATGTTCTCAAACCTTTTCAACTCTTACGCAATACATGAGCATGAGCCATGGATATAGCACTATAGGTGGAATAGAATATGGTGGAGGTTGTGAGGAAAAGGAGAAGATAGTCTCACATCAACTAGGCGTATCAATGGGCTATGGAGATGCCCATCAATGAGTGAGTAGGGATTGCCATGCAACGGATGCACTAGAGCTATAAGTGTATGAAAGCTCAAAAAGAAACTAAGTGGTTGTGCATAATGATGAAAAATTCCACTGGTTATATGAAAGTGACAAAATAGGAGGCTCTCTATCGTGAAGATCATGGTGCTACTTTGAAGCACAAGTGTGGAAAAAGATAGTAGCATTGTCCCTTCTCTCTTTTTCTCATTTTTTTGGTGGGCATCTTTGGCCTCTTTTTTTTATTTGGGCTTCATTGGCCTCTTTTATTATTTGTAAAGTCCGGAGACTCATCCCAACTTGTGAGGGAATCATAGCTTCCATCATCCTTTTCTCTCACGGGACAATGCTCTAATAATGAAGATCATCACACTTTTATTTACTTACAACTCAAGAATTACAACTCGATACCTAGAACAAAATATGACTCTATATGAATGCTTCCGGTGGTGTACCGGGATGTGCAACGATCTAGCCTAGCAAATGACATCAAACGGTCAATCCATGAAAACATCATGCTAGGTATCTTACGATCATGCAAAGCAATATGAAAATGATGGTGCATGTCATGAAAAACGGAACGGTGGGAGTTGCATGGCAATATATCTCGGAATGGCTATGGAAATGCCATAATAGGTAGGTGATGGTGTCCTGGACTAGGGGATACTCACCACGTCGTCTCCCGACCAGTGGGTCGGGTCGAGGACCCCCAGGGCGATTCGCTAATGGGCCACTTCGGATAGCCCATGATGCATACAAGGGAGATTCCACAAGACTTGGCGCACAAGACAAGGACTCGTCTAAACCCTAGGCCTACGGTACATTATATAAACCGGGGCCAGGCTAGTCAATAGACGATCTCATATTCATTACTACAATCTCGTGATAGATACCTGTACTATGTACTATCCCCATATCAATACAATCAAAAGCAGGACGTAGGGTATTATCTCCTTGAGAGAGCCCGAACCTGGGTAAAATCCTGTGTCCATGTTACCATCGCTTCAAGACGCCTAGCTCAGCACCCCTACTACGAGATATGCCGGATTTGACACCGACATTGGTGCTTTCATTGAGAGCCTGCTGGCAGTCGCCGCGGTGCGATGGGCATTCAGATCGTCTCCGGCGCGATATACGCGTTGGAACCGAGCTTTGTTGTCGATGTCGGCATCTTCGTCGCCGGCTCGACTGGTCACCTTGGCTGGACCGAGGACTGCGCCCCGTGCCGGATCGTCAAGATCGGACGGATACTATCATCGTCATCATCTCCGATCTCTATCAAGATCACGAGAAATCATCCATGGAGCTCGGGGGCTCGATGTTGACAACGTCCTCGAGCAACCGTGCAGTTTTTCTGGACAGCGACTCGTGTTTGTCGTCCCCGCTTCCTCGAGCGTCGCCTTGACGATTGCTTCGGTGGAATTGTGCGGAATTGAGCCCACAACAACCCTGTAAAATTTCATCGTATTCCGATGAAGGAATCTCCGGCGATCTCCGATCTACCGGAGCCCTGTCGAATCTGGACGGGAATCTGGACGAGTTTAGGGCGAGGTGTCCAGATTCCAGCTAGGACATTGTTTGGAAGATCCCACCGTTCATCCGCTGCGGAATTCCCATACCGATCACCCCTCAAAATTTCAGCTTGATCCGACCGTTCAAACTCCGGGAAACGTCCGATGAGTGCAGCACTTTTCGGATATGTTTTCTGCGCGAAAACGAATCCGACCCGAATTCATGTTTCTTCATGAACGGGATATCGGACATCCTTTTTGAAGGAAATTTTTTTAGGCTATTATGTGTTGTTTTCAGACACGTGCCCACAAAATTTAAGTCTTCCGAGGCGATCTTCACCGTCGCGCCGATGTCATACCGGCCCGACCACGTTGCTCCATGGCTACCGAGCTGCGCCAACATCGACTGCGCCGTCGGTCCATCTTGCCGACGACAACCACCTCGGATCATCACCTCGGCGAGCCGACCAAGAGTTCGGCATCGTGAGGGACAAATAATCATCAAGACAAGATTGCCTCCCCACGGTTTGCATGGGTCGGGAGCGCTAGCATCGTCGCACGGTCTCTTTTCAAGTCAGCATTGACCGCGTCACAAATTCCGACCTGCGTCGGCATCGCCGCGCTGTCGCTTCTTCAAGCCGACATCCACCATGCCGACCTGCTTCGACACCTCGGCTGGCATGGGACTTCGGCGTCACCAACCGACCTGTTCCATCACCTCGGCTAGACCGGGGGCTTCGCCATCTCTTCATCAACCTGCTCCGGGGACTTCGGCGTCACCAGCCGACCAGCTTCATCATGTTGGCTGGACCGAGGGCTTTCGAACAGTTCTTGGCAGTTGGCTTTGTCAATGCAATTCGGCGGAGTCTGTTCTCGCCCCGCGGCAGCAGACGCAAGACGCTCAAGTCACGAGAGATCGGCTAACTTCAACCACTACGAACAATTAGGTAAAGGATTTAGATCGGATGGCATTGTCACCCCGGCGTACCGACGTCGTTGTCCCGCCTTCGTTGACCAAATTCTGTTGTCACCCTAGTGCGAATTCGGTTGACCCTGCGAATTCATATTTTGTCACCTCACCGCGCCAATGCCTTGTGTCGACATCTGCATCGCGCCAGGCTGCATCTCTTCTAAATAATTTATTTCGCATAAATAATTCTTTAAAGAATTTTTATTTTATCATTATCTGGCTTGTGCTACTTCATGCGTGTAGGTAATCGACTTCGGCTGTGTCACGTCGTCACCTCGGCGTGCCGACATCGTCGTCCCGCCTCCATCAACCAAATCGCGTCATCGACATGGCCGACTGACGTGGGGGCTTCGCCGACATGCTGCTGAACTGCTCTGTCTCCTCGGCTGGACCGGGGATTTCACCTCGGCCTTTCGAAAGTGTTGTATTGCCACTTCATTAAGCCGAGCTCTTCGTCGGCTACCTCGTGACCGGCTTGGGGGCTGGGACCTTGTCTCGTCGTATCTCGAACCACATCATCCACGCCGAGCATATTAACCAGCTAAGTCACTTTCATGCTAAAAAACTTCCAGTTTTAAATTTTGTTCGGTTCGACCAAGAATTATACTTTTTTGACAAAAAGTTGTTTACGAAAAACTTTCTTTGTCAAAACTTTGTTTGTTACAAACAAATTCAAATACCCCGTTTACTTGAGGGCTTCCTTTATGAAGCCATTCCTCTTGCATATGATTATTAATGTATCGCACCCTTCCTTGTTCGTGTTTACGCCAATATATGCATCATGTTGACTTAAGTGTTCTGCAAAGCTGGGTTGCCTTGCTCCTGTGCTTACCCCTACGTTCCCGATTGTTCGGCTAGGGAGTAAAGGGAGCACCTCTGCGATTGTTACGATCGGGTCATCCGAACTCGTACCTCAGACGGGTGAAGCCGAAAGCTAGCGCTCTTACTATTTTCAACTATGGTCGGCCACGACGGAAGACAAGCATACATAAATCTATTGCACACCCCTCATGGTAATCATGAGAACCCAAAGAAAGGAACCGTTGCCGGAACTATTTTCTTTGAAGATGCTTCTTACGTTAAATAGTAATATAGCATAAGTTCCCTGGGCGCGCTTTGTCTGTTATAGCTTAATGGCCTGATTGCCTGGTTATTCGAAACACCTCCGATATCCTCGGATGGCGTAGTAGATAACACTTTCCGGCCCTTGGCCGAAGAGGGAGAAGCCGACGGTCGGTTAAGACGCGTTTAAAGTTCGGGCGAACACATATATGATATAAGTACTTCGGTACATACAATCATTATACATAAAATTCTTTTACCCAAGTCACTTGGGGGCTCTTAAATTTATATGAGTCGTTTTTTTTAAATGTGTTTTCTTCTTCGTCGTTGCAAAGTCTTTATCTACTACTCCTTTTTCCAACGCGAGTGTGTGGTCAATAGCCGGATAGCCTGGTTTCTTTCTAAAGCGGCTCGAGTTTAGTTCGCTAAACAGGCCTCGGAGAAACACTCCGCCTTCGGGATATGGAGGTTGAAGCGAAAGGTTGACCCGCTTGGAGTCTGGAGATCGGATGTATCATGTTAAAGCACGACCGAAGCACACATTACATTTTAGACCAATTTCGGATTGGCACTGTTTTATTTTATCTAAACATAAAGTTTTTTGCGTAAGGTTTTTGGTTTTCCGAGCATTACTTTCGCAGTACAATGCCAGATACATTTCACGCATCGGCAATATTAAAGGGGGTCTGCGGCTAGCACCGAACCCACCAAAAACCGAGGTACTCCATGCAGTCCTCGGCGAATGTCCTCGGTACTTCGCATTTATATGCATTGATTTCGAGTTGTGTCTTTGGTCTATAGCTGGATTGCCCGGCTCCTGTGCTTACCCCTTATGTTTCCGCTTTGTTCGGCTAAGGGTTAAAGGGAGAACCACTGCGATTGTCACTTCTGGTTTAACTGGTCAAGTGCCTCAGTTGGAGAAAGCCGAAAGCTGACTGTCACAACAAGCGTAAATCGATCAGCGAACCGCAGGCGGTGTTCAACCAAATATAGCCGATCGAGGTTATCCGTGTAAAACGAAGGGCCTTTCTTTCTTGAAAAGGCCAAGTTGTGGGTGGTTCGACCTCGAATAATCCGAGGAGTCGACGTATACCGGGGGCTATTAAGTTGCCCCCAAACATATGCTCCTATGACTAAGTGAAAGTTATAAAGCCCGAATATCTGATTGCCTCATTTCCGCTATACAACCGCCTCCGGGCACCGAGACGTCGGCTAAGGGTTGTCTTGTTATTGCGGAAGCACCCTGCGTGGCATCTACAAAGGGGTAGAAGCCGAGGATGGGCCACTCTCAGATGATAAACGGTCACAAAGGAGTCAAAATAGCATATAGCATAAAAGCATTTGTATTCAATATGCGCGTGCTGCCTTCCGTAATCATCGTTATAAAGCCATAAATATGCATCAATTTGACTTAAGATTTTGTCCAAGCTAGGTGGCCTGGCTTCTGTGCTTACCCCCTACGTTCCCGATTGTTCGGCTAGGGGGTAAAGGGAGCAGCTCTGTGATTGTTACTTCCGAGTCATCCGAGTTAGTACCTCAGACTGGGTGAAGCCGAAAGCTAGCTATCTTAAAAAAATAATTGGTCGGCAACGACAGAAGTGAAAATTTCGGTTCATTAACGACCACAGAGTTCGGGAACATTCCCCGAACTAAATCCTCAATATTTTCCTCCCACATTGATCGGAATTGAGGTTTCACGATCATGGCCAACATGATATCTTGGGAAAAGAAACTTACAAAGGAACTATTTTTTCCAGAAGAAGTTTCTTACGTTAAATAAGTAATATAACATATCTCTCCACGTACCTTTGTTTATAAAACCGTATGGCCGGATTGCCTTGTTTACCGTAAATCTTTGTCCTTATAAAGGCTTTATAAAGTAGGGCAAACACTCCTCGGCTACTGGCCGAGGAGGTTGAAGCCGATGGTCGGTCAGCAAAGTCTTGTACAATGCGGATCCGAGCATTAATGATGTAAAGTACTTGGATACATAGAATCATTACACATAAATTGTGTCGAACGTAACAAAGTTTGTGTCAAACAAATATCGATCCTTAATTCGATCGCCCGTGCCTAAATTAAGGCTTGGGGGCTATTGCATTACCTATTCAATGCAGCAAATCCAAAGTGCAATATGGTTTCCGATGAGATTCGATCCTTAGGTTGGTCGGCCGCACCCAACCCGAGTCTCGGAAACAACTACGTACCGCGTTTACATTCCTAACGTATGCCGCCGAGCAAGAACTTGATCCTCAGGCCGATTTAGCAAATCGACCTAAGTCTCAGGGGCTACTGGGATTAGTGGTTTTACTTTGATTATTATTTTTTCCTTCAGGCGCATCTCGGGTTATAGACCGACACACACCTTGAGGGCTACTGGCTATATATCTCGGCAGAGAATAAATTGCACCAATCGAAAATATCCACAAAAAACCAGCCCACGGTCGGGGTGGTGCACCACCTCGAAAGCAGTCCGGCATAAAGCTCAGGCGCAAGTGGCTGGCTCCATAGAGAGCATTTCCGACATTAAGCTCGGATGAATTCCTTTAATTTTTTAAGGTCCAAGGTAGTTTATGATACCTCGGACGCTGAACATCATTGGAGCTCGGATGCAGTACTGCGTTGGAGCTCGGAAGCAGTCCGACATAAAGCTCAAGATCGG
Source organism: Elymus sibiricus (assembly GCA_039707655.1). Lineage (NCBI taxonomy): Eukaryota > Viridiplantae > Streptophyta > Magnoliopsida > Poales > Poaceae > Elymus > Elymus sibiricus. The sequence goes on along the minus strand of CM077667.1, from coordinate 440,638,309 downwards.
AGACGCCTCAGAAGCAGTCCGGCATAAAGCTCGGATGTGAATGGTTGTCTCCATAAAAGACTATTCCGGCATTTAAGCTCGGATGAAGTCCTTCAAATTTTTAGAGACCGAGGTAATTTATGACACCTCGGATGCCGACCAGCGTTGGAGCTCGGACACAATCCGGCGTTGGAGCTCGAACGCAGCCCGTCACTAGCGCTCGGATGCCGATCAACGTTGGAGCTCGGCTGCAAAAAGATACCTCAGATGCAGTTCGGCGTTGGAGCTCGGATGCAAGAGGATATCGCCCCACGGGAAACACTTCGACCCCGAAGTATGGCGTAAACATTACAAGGCATTGATAAAGGCCGAACACTTAAAGGGGCTCCTCGGATGCCCGATGTGTGAACTCTTCGGATTCAGCTCGGCGATCCTCAAGATCAGACATGGGAAGATTTGTCGAACCAGTTTTCAAGACCAACGACTGGAGACGAAGAACAGTTCGGAAGAACCGAGGAGCGTCCCCAACTTGAAGACCGGTTCAGGGGGCTACTGATGGTGTCCTGGACTAGTGGGTACTCACCACGTCGTCTCCCGACCAGTGGGTCGGGCCGAGGACCCCCAGGGCGATTCGCTAATGGGCCACTTAGGATAGCCCATGATGCATACAAGGGAGATTCCACAAGACTTGGCGCACAAGACAAGGACTCATCTAAACCCTAGGCCTACGGTACATTATATAAACCGGGGCCAGGCTAGTCAATAGACGATCTCATATTCATTACTACAATCTCGTGGTAGATACCTGTACTATGTACTATCCCCATGTCAATACAATCAAAAGCAGGACGTAGGGTATTATCTCCTTGAGAGAGCCCGAACCTGGGTAAAATCCTGTGTCCATGTTACCATCGCTCCAAGACGCCTAGCTCAGGACCCCTACTATGAGATATGCCGGATTTGACACCAACAGTAGGTATGGTGGCCGTTTTGAGGAAGGGTATATGGTGGGTTTAATGCACCGGCGAAAGTTGCGCGGTACTAGAGAGGCTAGCAAAGGTGGAAGGGTGAGAGTGCGTATAATCCATGGACTCAACATTAGTCATAAAGAAATCACATACTTATTGCAAAAGTCTATTAGTTATCGAAGCAAAGTATTAGACGCATGCTCCTAGGGGAGAGGTTGGTAGGAGTTAACCATCGCGTGCTCCCGACCCTCACACAAAGGATGACAATCATTAAACAAATCATGCTCCGACTTCGTTACATAACGGTTCACCATACGTGCATGCTACGGGAATCACAAACTTTAACACAAGTATTTCTACCAATCCACAATTACTCACTAGCATGACTCTCATATCACCATCTTTATATCTCAAAACTATATGCAAGGAATCAAACTTCTCATAGTATTCAATGCACTTAATATGAAAGTTTTTATTATATCCCTCTTGGATGCCCATTATATTAGGACTAAATTCATAACCTAAACCAATTACCATGCTGTTTAAATACTCTCAAAATAATATAAGTGAGGTACGAGAGTTCAATTATTTCTATAAAATAAAACACCACCGTGCTCTAAAAAGATATAAGTGAAGCACTATAGCAACATTGCCTAGCTCAAAAGATATAAGTGAAGCACATAGAGTATTCTAATAAATTCACGATTAATGCGTGTCCCCCTCAAAAGATGTGTGCAGCAAGGATGATTGTGGAAAACTAAAAAGCAAAGACTCATATCATACAAGACGCTCCAAGCAAAACACATATCATGTGGTGAATAAAAATATAGCCTCAAGTAAATTTACCGATGGATTGAAGACGAAAAAGGGGATGCCTTCCGGGGCATCCCCAAGCTTAGGCTCTTTGGTATCCTTGAATTTGGCTTGGGGTGCCTTGGGCATCCCCAAGCTTAGGCTCTTGCCACTCCTTATTCCATAGTCCATCAAATCTTTACCCAAAACTTGAAAACTTCACAACACAAAACTCAACAGAAAACTCGTGAGATCCGTTAGTATAAGAAAAATAAATCACCACTTTAGGTACTGTTGTGAACTCATTCTTTATTTATATTGGTGTAATATCTACTGTATTCCAACTTCTCCATGGTTCATACCCCCCGATACCACCCATAGATACATCAAAATAAGCAAACCACACAAAGAAAACAGAATCTGTCTAAAACAGAACACTCTGTAGCAATCTATAGACTTAGAATACGTCTGTAACTTAAAAAATTCTGAAAAATTAGGATAATCTGGAAAATTTGTATATAAATCTTGTGTAAAAATTTCAGACTCATTAGACGCTCTGGTGAATTTATAAAATTCCTGTACTGAGCGCAAAAGTTTCTGTTTTTCAGCAAAATCAAATCACAATCACCGTAGACCATCCCAAAGGTCTTACTTGGCTCAAACACTAATTAAAACAAGAAAACACAATTACTACAGATGTAATAATGTGTAAAGCACTCATAAACAGAAGCAAAAACAAAAGCATCAAAATAAAATTGGGTTGCCTCCCAACAAGCGCTATTGTTTAACGCCCCTAGCTAGGCATAACGCAATAGATCTAGGTATTGTCATCTTTGGTATGCAATCCATAAGTAGCTATCATAATAGATTCATAAGGTAATTTTATTTTCTTTCTAGGAAAGTGTTCCATGCCTTTCCTTAATGGAAATTGGAATCTAATGTTTCCTTCTTTCATATCAATAATTGCACCGATCGTTCTAAGTAAAGGTCTACCAAGAATAATAGGACTTGTAGGATTGCAATCTATATCAAGAACAATGAAATCTACGAGCACATAATTCCTATTCGCAACAATAAGAACATCATTAATCCTTCCCATAGGTTTCTTAATGGTGGAATCCGCTAGATGCAAATTTAAAGAGCAATCATTAAATTCATGGAAACCTAGCACATCACATAAAGTTTTCGGAATCGTGGAAATGCTAGCACCCAAATCACACAAAGCATGGCACTCATAATCTTTAATTTTAATCTTAATAGCAGGTTCCCACTCATCATAAAGCTTCCTAGGTATAGAAACTTCCAACTCAAGTTTTTCTTCAAAAGATTTCATCATAGCATCCACGATATGTTTAGTAAAAGCTTTATTTTGATTATAAGCATGCGGAGAATTCAACATGGATTGCAACAAGGAAATACAATCAATCAAAGAAGAACTATCATAATTAAAGTCATTGAAATCCAAAAGAGTGGGTTCATTGCTATTTAAAGTTTTGACCTCTTCAATCCCACTTTTATCAATCTTAGTATTAAGATCTATAAACTCCAAATCATTGGGACGCCTTTTAACTAAAGTTCACTTATCTCCAGTACCATCTTTATCAAGATTTATATTAGGAAACAAAGATTCAAAAGGAGTCACATCAATCACTTTTAGATCTTCATCATTATTTAAAGATTCTGGCTTCGCGGCCATTTTATTGACTAAGGTAGCTTGTTTATCAGAAATTTGGCCTACTAAGTTTTCAAGGTGAGCAAACTGAGATTTCAAACCATAAAATTCCTTAGTCATATCATCAAGTTCTTTATTCATGTACTCCAGCATAAACTTTTGTTCTTTAATCTCGTTCCTAAAGAAACTATTATGGTCAAATTGGAGCGACATGAAGCCCTTAGCATTATTCTCAATATCTTCCAACTTCATAAGATAAGGATCAAAGCTTTTGGGTTGAGCCATGAAAACGAGCAAACGATCTAACACACAAGCAAACAAAAAGAAAACGAAAAGACGAAAGGAAGAAGGGCGAATAAAAAGGCAAATCTTTTTGGTTTTTCTGAAAATCGTTTTAGAAGTGGGGGAGAGGAAAACGAGAGGCAAATGACAAATAATGTAAATGCAAGAGACGAGTTTGTGATGGGTACTTGGTAGGCTTGATGTAGATCTTCCCGGCAACGGCGCCAGAAATCCTTCTTGCTACTTCTTGAGCTTGCGTTGGTTTTCCCTTGAAGAGGAAAGGGTGATGCAGCAAAGTAGATAAGTATTTCCCTCAGTTGTTGAGAACCAAGGTATCAATCCAGTAGGAGATACAAGCAAGTCCCCAATCTTCGCACCTACACAAACAATCAAACTCTTGCACCCAACGCTATAAAGGGGTTGTCAATCCCTTCACGGTTATTTGCAAGGATGAGATCTGATAGAGATATATATAAAAGATTGCTAAAACGAAAAGTAGAACAAAAGTAAAAAGATTGCAGCAAAGTATTTTTGGTATTTTTGGTTTATAGATCTGAAAATATAATATGGAAAATAGACCCGGGGGCCATAGGTTTCACTAGAGGCTTCTCTCATGAAGGAAAATAATACGGTGGGTGAACAAATTACTGTCGAGCAATTGATAGAAAAGCGCATAGTTATGACGATACCCAAGGCAATGATTATGCATATAGGCATCACGTCCGTGTCAAGTAGACCGAAACGATTCTGCATCTACTACTATTACTCCACACATCGACCGACTCCTGCCTGCATCTAGAGTATTAAGTTCATGAAGAACAGAGTAACGCATTAGGTAAGATGACATGATGTAGAGGGATAAACTCAAGCAATATGATGAAAACCCCATCTTTTTATCCTTGATGGCAACAATACAAATACGTGCCTCGCTACCCCTACTTTGTCACTGGGTGAGGACACCGCAAGATTGAACCCAAAACTAAGCACTTCTCCCATTGCAAGAATTACCAATCTAGTTGGCCAAACCAAACCAATAACTCGAAGAGACTTGCAAAGATATGAAATCATGCATATAAGAATTTAGAGAAGATTCAAATAATATTCATAGATAATCTGATCATAAACCCACAATTCATCAGATCTCGACAAACACACCGCAAAAGAGTATTACATCGGATAAATCTCCATGAAGATCATGAAGAACATGGTATTGAAGAACAAAGAGAGAGAAGAAGCCATCTAGCTACTAGCTATGGACTCGAAGGTCTGTGGTGAACTACTCACGCATCATCGGAGGGGCAATGGAGTTGATGTAGATGCCCTCCGTGATCGAATCCCCCTCCGGCAGATTACCGGAAAAGGCTCCAAGATGGGATCTCATGGGAACAGAGGCTTCTGACGGCGGAAAAGTATTTTCGTGGCTCTCTCTAGTATTGGGGGAATATTTGGGAATTTATAGGCCGAAGAATAGGGTTAGAGGACCTGCAGAGGGGCCACAAGCCAGGGGGCGCGCCCCCCTAGGGCTCGCCCTGCAGGCTTGTGATCTCCCGGCAGGTCTCCTGCCTTCATATCCAAGTCTGGTAGGTTTCTTCTGGTCCAAGAAAAATCATCGCGAAGATTTTATTCCGTTTGGACTCCGTTTAATATTCCTTATCTGCAATACTCAAAAATAAGGAAAAAAAACAGAAACTGACACTATGCTCTAGATTAATAGGTTAGTCCCAAAAGTAATATAAAATAGTATATTAATGCATATAAAATATCCAAAATAGATAATATAATAACATGGAACGATCAAAAATTATAGATACATTGGAGACGTATCAAGCGGCTAGGCGCTCACCTAGCTGGGCTGGCCCAGGTCAGATCTGGAGCTGGGCCTTGGAGGCGGCGACCCACGCGGGGAGTGGGCGCGGTCAACGCGAGTGGCTGGGCCGGCCCACGAGGGCGCGAGGCGCTGGGGCTGCGAGGTGCTCGTCCTCCTGCTCAATCCCGAGCGGGACGAGCGAGCGGCGGCGCAAGGCGATGGCGGCTGGCCGGCGACGGGCGGCGCGACAACGAGGCAGACGGATCCGGCCGGCCGGCGTCGGATCCCGGCGAAGGCCGCGGCTGGTGCAATAGCGGCGAGGCGGAGCGCGGCTGACGCATCGCGCGGGCTCGGGCGCTGAGCAGAGGAGCTCGTGCATGGGCGCGTGAGGCTTCCTCGCGCGTGGCTTGCAGGAACGTGGGTGGCTGCTCGCTGTCACGCGGACGGGGAGAGCTGCGGGCGCTGGACGTGTCCATGAGCGCAGCAGGGGAGGCTGGACGCTGACGCTTGTGGTTGGCCGGGCGTGGGGATCGAGGGACGTGGGTGCATGGGTTGGTCGGTTGGGAAAACCAAGGAGACCAGGTGGTTGTGGCGGCGGCGTGGGAAGAGATGGATGGGACAGACCTACGCTAGGGTTTCATCTGTGTTTAAATAGGTAGGCTGACCATTGGAACAGATTTGGTTAGGGTTCATCTGCTATTTAAATAGCATATGATATTTCGGGCTATTGGGTTAAATCTATACGTGGGTCAAATAGACAAATAAAAAAACCTAGGGAAAAGGCTATGCACTACGTGTTTATATAAAAAAACGTCTGACAATTTAACCGGTTATAATGCAGCTATAGTTATCCGTTGAGGCATCAAACGGACTCAGAATACGACGAAATTTGGCAGGCTGTCCACCTACAATATATTAAGACCGCTCGCCAAGTTTCGACCCAATCCGAAAATATTTTTCGTGTGCTTTTAAAAGCATTTTTTTAAACGATGTCGCGGGCGCGTGCATGTGTGGGTTGTCTCGAAACGATCGTCGATGAGAACGGAGAGAACCGGCGACTACGAACGGATGCAAGTTTTGAAAAAATGATGGCAACAAAGTGCCGATGATATGCAGATGATGCGAATAATGCGATGATGAATGCGACAACCAAACGACTCACACGATGACAGCGGAATAAAAGGGGAATCTTCTGGAGCGTCGGTCTCGGGCTGTTACACGCCCGTCGCTCCATGAGCGAGACGAGTGCACAAAAATGGATGTTTATTTGAATATTTAGAGATGGCACATGCAAATTTACTTGGAACGGCAGGGTAATACCGCATATAGGTAGGTATGGTGGACTCATGTGGAATAACTTGGTTTAAGGATTTGGATGCACAAGCAGCATTTTCGCTTAGTACAGGTGAAGGCTAGCACAAGGTTGAGAAGCGACCAGCTAGAGAGCAACAAGTGTCATGAACATACATTTTGAATAATTAACATTGGATGTAGCATGAGTAGGATATGAACACTCTGAATTTAAACATCATGAAGGCTATATTGGTTTTGATTCAATTACATGTTTGCACATGGGCCAAGTCAAACCGCTTGAATTTCTCAGAGGGAGATACCATACTACCATACCATATTATAACCATTTTAATGTATGTTGACACACACGATAAATCATTATTAACTTCTAGATATTTAGGCATGGCATGAGAAGCTATAATCTCTAATTGTCATCACGAACATGTTTACTCATGATATACTAAATGAGGATCAAATTGGCTAAACATATTTACAAAAACAGAAAACAAGAGTTCATACCAGCTTCCTTTGCCACAGTCACTTCATCAAATATTGTCATTATTGCCTTTCACTTGCACGGTCGAACGGTGTGATAATAATAATAATGCAAGAATGCCGTGAACTAAGCTGGAATCTGCAGGGCAGTTTAAGACAAGGTAAAATTGGCTCTCTGTTAGATCATCAATAAAGCATATGAGAGCCACTCAACATTTTCATCGTGGCCTTCTCCTTTTGACAACACAAAGAGAGAAAGAAAATTCAGAGAAACACACTGAAATATTTTTAGAGTTTTTGTTTTTTCTTAAGCAAGCAAAGGAACTAAGGGAAAAACAAGAACGAGAAAAATTATTTACACGGGAAAGCTCCCAACAAGCAAAGGAAATTTTTGGGTTTCCTTTTTAGTACTACAACTAAAGAAATAAGGAAACGAAAAGAACCGAAAAGAAGCAAGAAATATTTTTGGACTTTCAAAGTTTTTCAAACACACAAGAAGAAAGCGGAAAATAAAGCTAACATGGATATACAAAGAAAGAGGATAAACACCGACAATTTGTATGAAGTGTGAGAACATGAATGTAATGTCGGTGAGAAATACGTACTCCCCTGAGCTTAGGCTTTTGCCTAGCTTGGTAATCACCACTGGTAGTAGCCGTCAGGTCCAGGAAAGTACTTCCGCCGAGGTACCCAAGAGTCCCATGCCTGGGCCTCGGCCTCCGCAACAGCAAGCTCGTTCCGGTAAGCAATGATGTTCTCTGGCATTATTATGTATCCATTCCTAGCACGATAGTTAAACAAAGAAGGTGCAGGCAAAGGAATAATATCGCAAGTTGATAACCCACAAGTATAGGGGATCGCAACAGTTTTCGAGGGTATAGTATTCAACACAAATTTATAGATTCGACACAAGGGGAGCCAAAGAATACTTGAGAGTATTAGCAGTTGAGTTGTCAATTCAATCACACCTGGAGATTAAATATCTGCAGCAAAGTGATCAGTAGCACAGAAATATGATAGTTTGATAGCAGTAGTGACTGTAACAGTAGCGGTAATAGTAGTAGCAGTAGTTTTGTAGCGGTTGGAACAGCAGCAACATCAATAGTAACTTAGCAAGAACAATAAGTGGAAAGGTCGTAGGCACTGGATCAGTAACTCGTTGGATGATATTCGTCATGTAACAGTCATAACCTAGGGCGATACAGAACTAGCTCAGTTCATCAATGTAATGTAGGCATGTATTCCGTAAATAGTCATACGTGCATATGGAAAAGAACTTGCATGGCATCTTTTGTCCTACCCTCCCGTGGCAGCGGGGTCCATAAGGAAACTAAGGGATATTAAGGCCTCCTTTTAATAGAGAACCGGAACAAAGCATTAACATATGATGAATACATGAACTCCTCAAACTACGGTCATCACCGCGAAGTATCCCAAATATTTTCACTATAGGGTTGACGAATCATAACACGTAATAGGTGCATATGACTAGGCAAGATCGGATCAAGAACATTGATATAGAGAAGATAACATAAACGGTTCAGATCTGAAATCATGGCACTCGGGCCCTAGTGACAAGCATTAGGCATAGCAAAGTCATAGCAACATCAATCTCAGAACATAATGGATACTAGGGATCAAGCCCTAACAAAACTAACTCGATTACATGATGAATCTCATCCAACTCCTCACCGACCAGCAAGCCTACGAAGGAATTACTCACTCCCGGTGGGGAGCATCATGGAATTGGCGATGGAGAAAGGTTGGTGATGATGAAGACCAAAGATTCCCCTCTCCAGAGCCCCAAACGGGCTCCAGATCTGGCCTCCCGATGAAGAACAGGAGGTGGCGGCGGCTCCGTATCGTGAAATGCGATGAAACTTTCTCTCTGATTTTTTCTCCCAAAATAGGAATTTATAGTGGCGGAGATAGGGCAAGTGGGGCCACGAGGTGGGCACAACCCACCAGGGCACGCCCAGGGGGCCTGGCGCGCCCTGGTGGGTGATGCTCACCCTGGCCCCCCTCTTCGGTGGATTTTTTCTCCAATAATTCTTATTTATTCTGAAATAATTCTCCAAAAAGTTTCGTTCCATGCCGAGAACTTTTATTTCTGCACAAAAACAACACCATGGTAGTTCTGCTGAAAACAGCGTCAGTCCGGGTTAGTTCCATTCAAATCATGCAAATTAGAGTCCAAAACAAGGGCAAAAGGGTGAGGAAAAGTAGATACGTTGGAGACGTATCAACTCCCCCAAGCATAAACCTTTTCTTGTCCTCAAGCAATTCAGTTGACAAACTGAAAGTGATAAAGAAAAACTTTTATGAACTCTTTTGTTCTTGTTTACATATATATGCTTAAGTAGTACCCAGGTTTTCAGCAAAGATTATGACTAACCATGTCAACAATAACTCTTAAGAATTATATTTACTCGTAACAATAACATAAGCAACTAGCGAGCAACAATAAGATATCTCAAGCGCCAACATTTTGTCAAAACAATCGTGATACAATATGACAATAGTGGTACCTCGCTAGCCCTTTCTGAGACCGCAAAACATAAATGCAGAGCACCTCCAAAGTTCAAGCATCGACTAAACATTGTAATTCATGGTACAAAAGATCCAGTCATGCTGCACCCAACATCAACTATACACAATGCATGAGGATGATAATAAGGCTCTCAGGTCTGGCGCTTATTTGAGAAGGTGATGACTCAACATAAAAGTAAATAGATAGGCCCTTCACAGAGGGAAGCATGGATTTGCAGCGGTGCCAGAGCTCAAAGTTTAAAACAGAGATAGATATAATTTTGGGAGGTACACCCTTCCTGTCAACGTCACGACCAAGAGTTATCAATATCTTCCATGCTAAACAAATTAGCGGCGGTTCCCAAGCGATAAAAGTAAAAGTTTACCCCCCTCCACCAACAATCACACTCCACGGCGGGCCGCATCCACAGGTACCGTCCAAACCAACAACATTCCTGGGGGAGTTTTGTTTAATTATTTTTTATTTTTTATTTCGGGACTGGGAATCCCTATTACCGCCCCTCTCGTGTAAGGACAAGTGAATAAACACTCGTCATGAGAATAACCCGATTAGCATGGAAGATACTGACCGCCCCCTGTCGCTTCATGAGCGGTCCAGGCACACAAAACAGATGTTCATTTGAAATTTTAGAGGTGGCACATGCAAATTTACTTGGAACGGCAGGGTAATACCGCATATAGGTAGGTATGGTGGACTCATCTGGCATAACTTGGTTTAGGAGTTTTGATGCACAAGCAGTATTCCCGCGTAGTACAGGCGAAGGCTAGCAATTAGATTGAGAAGCGGCCAACTAGAGAGCGAAGACGGTCATGAACATGCATTACATATAATCAACATTGAATACTAGCATGAGTAGGATATGAACACCATGAACATAAATATCATGAAGGCTATGTTGGTTTTGATTCAACTACATGTGTGAACATCTGCCAAGTCAAGCCACTTGAAACATTCAGAGGAGGATACCATATCATCATACCGCATCACAACCATTTTAATGCATGTTGACACCCAAGATAAATCATTATCCACTCCTAGCTACTTGAGCATGGCATGAACAACTATAATCTCTAATGGTCATTGCAAACATGTTTGATCATAATGAGCCGAATCAAGGGATACTAGGTTAAACATATTTACAAAAACAAAAACAAGTTGAGTTCATACCCGCTTTTCTCTGCCACAGTCAATTCATCAAATGTCATCATTATTGCCTTTCACTTGCACGACTGAATGATAAGAAAATAATAATAGTGCAAGAATGTCGTGGACTAAGCTGGAATCTGCAAACATTTTATTCAAGAGGAGAAGACAAGGTAACATGGGTTCTTTGTTAGATAGATGATAATGCATATGAGAACCACTCAACAATTTCATCGTGGTCTTCTCCTAGGTATGACTCGAGTAAAAAGAAAAGAATTTCAGAGAAACACACTGAAATATTTTTGGAGTTTTTGGTTTTTATTGAAGAAAGCAAATTAAAGAAGAAAAACAAAAACGAGAAAAACTATTTACACGGGAAAGCTCCCAACAAGTAAAAGAAGAAGCGAGAAATCTTTTTGGGTTTTCTTTTGATGCAACAATTAAACTAAGCTAGAAAGAAAAACTAAAAAGAAGTAGGAAATATTTTTTTTGGGTTTTCTCAAAGTTTTTCAAACACACAAGAAGAAAATGAGAAAACAAATCTAGCATGGATATTACAATGAAAAAGTATGAACACTGACAACTGTAATGAAATGTGCGAATATGAATGTAATGTCGATGGAAATACGTACTCCCCCAAGCTTAGGATTTTGGCCTAGCTTGGTAATCACCATCCGTAGTAGCCATCCGGTCCCAAGTCATAGTGAGGCGGAGGCGACACCTGAGCATCCCACTCCTGGTGTTTCCTTGCTAAATACTAGGTTATAATGAATATCACGTGGAGAGTCAGTTACATCAAGGAATTGGTGAGCCTGCAGTGACTTATGATCAAGGTAAACTCGGGATAAGAGGTAATCATGTGGGCGAAAGGGGATTCTAAAGTGGTTCGCTAAGCGAGTAGCATAAATACCACCATGTATCTTTCCCTTAGTTTTGTTAAGATGTAAGCACCGAGCAATAATAGCCCCCATACTAAAGGTGTGATCATCATAAAGTGCACGACGTAAAATGGCAAGGTCAGGAGCACTGAATGCGCCAACCCTCTCCCTAGTGGTTAAACACTTAGTGATGACTAAGGCGAAATAATGTACTAAGGGAAACTGCAGGCTAGTAGCAGTGGCGCTCGACACGCCTCTATCCTCACCCACGGTTAACGCGAGGAGAAAATTCTCAAACTCAGATGGCCTAGGTTTTCTCAAGTCCCCATCAGAAGGGATCAAGCATATGTTACAGAAGTCAGTTAGCGACAACGCGTAAGGTTCGGCATAAAGATTGAACTGCACTTCAGGAGGGTTGTTTCTTCCTAGATAAGTAAAACTTTGCACGAAGGAATTTGTAAGGATGTGATATTGGTCAGACTTATCTGCGAGGAAATCGATTAACCCAACGTTTGCAACAAACTGAGCGAACTCTTGACAGATCCCGGCCTGCTCCCGCCGCCGCCACCACCGCGCCCCCCTCGCCGCGCCCCCTTGCCGCGCCCCCCTCCCTGCGCCCCCCTCGCCACCGCCACCCCCTGCTCCCGCCGCCGCCACCACCGCGCCCCCTTCCCGTGGCCCTCTCGCCGTCACCACCCCCGTCCCCGTGCCGCCCCCCTCCCCTCGGTGGCTCCCCGCTCTGCCCGCCCTCCCTGCGCCGCCCCCTCCCCTCGGCAGCTCCCCCGCGGGGCCCCCCTCCCCGAGCCACCCCTCCCCTCGCCGGCTCCCGAAGCCGCCCCCTCCCTGCGGCTCCACCTTCCCCCCACCGCCCGGACGCCCCCACCCAACTCCGGTGACTGCCCGGCCACCGCCCCCCCCCCCCTCACATTTTTTTGTTTTTTCCTGTTTTTTTAGTTAGTTAGTTAGTTAGTTAAATTACATAGTTAGTTTATTTTCTGTTTTATTTTCTGTTAAATTAGATAGTTAATTTATTATGTAGGAAAACTTAGATAGAAAAGAAAAAACTTAGAATAAAAGAAGAAAGAAAAAAAACTAGAAGAAAAAAGAAGAAGAAGAAGAAGAAGAAGAAGAAGAAGAAGAAGAAGAAGAAGAAGAAGAAGAAGAAAGAGGAGAGGAGGAGAAGGAGAATAGGAAAAAGGAAAAGAAGAAGAAAAAGAAGAGAAGAAGAAGAAGAAATATATATATATATTCCGATTCTAGCTGTTATGAAAAACATCATATTTTGTGTTGATCGGGTGGATTTCAATGTGCAGTTGTTTCGTCGCTGCGAGGGTTTGTTGTTTGATGACCTCCCCGTGCGTTTGACGAGCTTCCCGACGCGTTCGTGGGTGAGCACAAATGACATCTCCTCCCCCCCTTAATTTGCTCTGTTCCGGTCTTCGTGCCGATGAAACTTGCTAGCTATAGGTGTTTTCAATCATCAGTATGCGTCTCCCGTTTGAAAGGGCGGCAACTATAAATATGCATGTCTTTGCATATTTATAACCGCCATCCTTTCGAATTGTCCAACATTATCCATGGACAGCCCGAGTATGTGTAGATTGGGTTCGTTTTCCCTTATGCTTTGCTCCGGATCCGATGCGGAATTTCGTCAGTGCCTCCCTGTTGTTATCCAGGTACACATCCTCTCTGCTTATTACCGAGACGTGTATCAGGAGAACAGCGGGGAGGTGCTGCCAAAATTCTGCGTCGGATCCAGAGCAAAGCATGGGAAAACGAACCCAATCTACACATACTCGGGTGGGATTAGGACCTATCTTTACCTATTAGCGTGTAGGTTGCATGGACGTGACGTAATAAAACCGACAAACTTGATTAACTGATGAATATAGATGATGAATTATATATATATTTCTTGTGTGTTTAGTAGGTAGGCAAGATGAGTGATCGTGCGTGGATGTACACCGGTCACCCTAGTCAGAAAGACATGACCATTGAATGGTTTACAAAAACCAAGGGGTTTCTGAGTGCCGCATTTGCAAATGGCCAGGAAATAACCTGGTGCCCCTGTGTCCGGTGCGACAACCATAAAAAGTGGACACGGGATGAAATTGGTAAACACTTGCAGAAGTGGGGTTTTACGCCTGATTATACGGTGTGGAGATTTCATGGTGAGTCTGCCCAACGTGTCAGAGCTGAGGTGGTTCGTCGTCGCACCGACGAGCATGGTACCGGGATCGAAGACATGGTGCAAGACTTTGATGATGCTCGGGATTCGGACGATGAGATGGAGGAATTTGCAAAGGCCTTCTATGAAATGTTGGAGTCTTCAAAACGTCCTCTCCACGAGCACACTGAGCTTTGTCAGCTGGATGCCATCGCGCAAGTAATGGCTCTAAAGGCTCAGTTCAACCTGGGCAGAGAATGCTACGACGCGATGATGACGATATTTGGACGCTTTCTACCCAAAGGCCATGTATTGCCTGCAAAGTTGTACCAGTCGGACAAAATCCTACGTGCGCTTAAGATGCCCTATGAGAAGATAGATGCCTGTGAGAATGGATGTGCCTTATTTAGGCTTGAGTATGCGGGCTTGAACTATTGTCCCATTTGCAAGTCTTCCAGGTATGTTGTGGTAGACAACGGTATGGGTGAGAAGAGTCAGACCAAAATCCCAGTTAATGTTCTTCGGTATATGCCAATCATACCAAGACTTCAATGTCTTTTCATGGTCGAAGAGACGGCCAGACAGATGATGTGGCACAAATTGGGCAAAAGAACCGAACTAGATGCAGATGGGAATCCGATGTTGGGACACACTTCAGACGCTTTTGCGTGGAAGCACTTCGATGCATTACATAAGGATAAAGCGGCAGATCCAAGGCATCCTTGAGTCGCCATCAGCACGGATGGGTTCAATGTGTTTGGTATGATGGCAACCCAATACAGTTGTTGGCCTGTATTTGTCATTCCACTAAATCTCCCACCCGGAGAGATTATGAAAAGAAAGAACATTTTCTTAACGTTGATAATTCCAGGGCCCAACTATCCGGGGAAGAATATGAATGTGTACATGCAGCCGCTTAAGGATGAATTGCAAGAAGCTTGGGATAATGGGATCAAGACATATGATGCCGCTACAAAACATAACTTCAAAATGCATGTGTGGTACATGTACTCGACGCATGACTTGCCGGCGTATGCGCTATTCATTGGTTGGTGTGTGCATGGAAGGTTCCCGTGCCCCACATGCAAGGCAGCTCTTGAGTTCCGTTGGCTGCAGGCTGGTCGCAAGTATTCTTGCTTCGACTTGCATAGACAGTTCCTGGATCCTCGCCATAAGTTCAGAAAAGACAAGAAGAATTTCATCAAAGGTAGAGTTGTTAAAAAATATGCACCACCTGCATTGACAGGCCAACAGACCCTGGATCAGTTAAACGCTCTCGAGCCTGATCCAGCGCGTCCAGGTTATTTCAAAGGGTATAATTCGGAACACTCCTGGATTCACAAGATATTCTTGTGGGATCTGCCTTACTTTAAAGACCTCCTTTGCCCACACAACATCGACGTGATGCACACTGAAAAGAATATCGCGAAGGCCCTTTTTGGTACATTGTTCGGCATAGAGGGGAAGTCAAAGGATAATCCTAAGGCTAGAGTCGATCAGGAGGCTCTATGTGATAGACCATTACAAAACATGCGACAACCGAAAGGAAAGAAGAACTGGAGGAAGCCAAAGGCATGGTTCAATCTTGGAAGGCCAGCTATGAGGGAAATGATCTTGTGGGTGAAAATGCAGTTGATGTTCCGCGATGGGTATGCAGCGAATCTAAAGAGGGGAGCAAGTCTTGACAAATTGAAAATATTTGGTCTCAAGAGTCAAGATTGGCACATATGGCTTGAGTGGGTAATGCCGGTGATGTTGCGTGGCTTTATCCCTGAGGATGAATGGCTAGTACTGGCAGAGCTTAGCTATTTCTTCCGTGCTCTTTGTGCGAAAGAACTATCGCCTGACGTGCTAGACGAACTGGAAGAGTTGGCGCCGGAGTTGATCTACAAGTTAGAAAAGATCTTTCCACCGGGATTCTTTAATCCAATGCAGCATTTGATTTTGCATCTCCCGACCGAGGCAAGATTGGGGGGGCCCGTGCAAAATCGTTGGTGCTTTGCAACTGAGAGGATGCAGAAGACGCTTCGAGCAAAATGTAAAAATAAACGTAGAATTGAAGCATCGATGGCCGAGGCATTCATTACTGAGGAGGCGGCAAACTTCGTGACAACACACTACGAAGCCAAGAATCGTCATTTGCATAATCCGAAGCCTCGGTACAATGATGGCGACCGTGAAAAAGGTCGATCCAACCTCAGCCTATTCAAAGGGAAGGTCGCACCAGCCGGTGCTTCGAAAGCAATAGCATTGGAGGTCGAAGAATGGCGGACCATTTCGTTGTATATCTTCGACAACCTAACAGAAGTGCGGCCGTACATCGAGTAAGTTCTCGGTACATTGTTTCGCAACTTCTAATTCCTTTGAAATGCTCTTATTCCCGGATATGTGATACAGTCGATACGTCGCCAAATTCTCGGATGGAGCGGTGATCCAAAAGGATTCCATCGAAGAGTATGAGCTTCTGGCAAAGCATGGAGGCGACTATCCCGGTTTCATCTCTTGGTTCAAACAAACGGTAATTTCCATTAGACCATTTCATTTCTTCGTCTAGTTTGCGGCTAATGCAACAATCCTTTCGTATTAAACTTGTAGGCTAATGCAGAGTCTATGGACTCCGAATTGAGACAAGTCGCTTATGGTTTTGACTATAAGGTCCGTTCATTTGACAAATACGACATCAACGGGTATCGCTTTCGTACTTTTGGCAAAGAGCTATCTATGCCCGACCGAAAGTCTACAAATTTTTGTGTCTCTGCTATCGGCGAAGGAGGTGTCGAGTATTATGGAAGAGTTGAAGCAATTTATGAACTTATATTCTTTGGTGAAAACCCACCAAACGTCGTAGTCTTTAAATGTTATTGGTTCCAGCCGAAGGAGACTAGAAGGACTCATGAACATATAGGGCTAGTTGAAATCAAACAAAGCACCCATTTAGATGTTCCCGATGTCTATATTACGGCTCAACAGGCGACCCAAGTTTTTTATCTACCGTGGGCCTGCCAAACTGATCCAAATCTGAATGGTTGGGATGTCGTTTATGATGTGCCACCACGTTTTAGACCACCTCCCCTCAATGAAGATGATTATGAACCTCACATTAACCCAGACACATATGAAGGAGAATTCTTCCAAGAAACACGTCTTTCCAAAAAATGTTTCAAGAACCGCTCTACTTCACCCCAGAACATTGAAGTAGACAGCGACAGTGAATCCGACTTCACCCCTGAGCCGGAACAAGAAGAGATGGAAGTAGAAGAGGTTACTGCCGCGGATGACCTCTCAATGCTTGACCGATTACATAAAGGAGGCCTTCCACATGTTGTTCCCGATAGTGATGATGATGATGCATTTATTGATGATAGTGATGATGACGATGCATTTATTGATCCCGGAGCATATATAGACGATGAAGATTATTATTAGTTCATGTCAGGTATTATTCAATTTTTATTATATACATGATGATGATACACTCAAATTATATATATACATATTATTATTCATGTCGATATTCATTTTTTTATGTTGTACTAATTTCGTTTACTCTTTGTCATGGCAGGTGTTGAAAGATGGTGGGCACGGGTCGAGAGCGATCCGAGGCTCCTTCGTCGGCGCGTGGTGGCAGGGGTACTTCCATTCCACCCCAAACTCTCCGGAGAGCGTTGTACGACAGTATTGGGACACCCGAGGGCGCTTCTTCGTCGGCGAAGTTGCCGACCGGGAGAGGAGGTCGGGGGAGAGGTAGGAAGGCTCCTAAAGTTGCACGTGGTGGCCGTGGGAGAGGTAGGAAGGCTCCTAAAGTTACATGTGGTGGCCGTGGGAGAGGTAGGAAGGCTGCTACGCCTTCCTCGCCGCCACCCCCAGCTGATTCACCCGAGCACAGGACTGCTACGGTGGACCCGTCTGAGGTGGAGGCTACAAGGACTCCTGTCCACGAGCCTCGGGTCGACGATCCTTCTGTCTCAGACGCGGCCACCCGCGTCACTCCTGTGCCAGACGCTTCGTCCCGTGAGACTCCTGTGCCAGACGCTTCATCCTACGAGACTCCACACGCTTCGACCGGATGGGATACCTGGCCGGATCTGCATCAGCCGGAGCCGAGTGGCCATGCTGATGGTGGCGGGGATCAGCTTTCTGATAGCGGGGAGGAGGTGCCTGAGGGGGGCCACCGTCTACCAGCGTGGGTGTACACGGCTGAAGTAAGTGCATTTACTCTTTTTAAACCTTTTGCCTTCATGTTTCTTCACATATCTAATGCGTTGGCTTTGTCATACTGTAGGGGTTGGATTCACGCCAAGGATGTCCGCAGGCCCAACTCCATCCTTGGTGTGCTTTTACAACATAACTTCCCGGGGTTTGTCACGTTGCCCGGCGAGGGTCAGCTTCGATAGTTAGGATTGAAATGGGAGCACTACTTGGCTGGCCCGGCCCCGCCGGAGGAGATGATCGACGATGTGTTGTGCCACACGAGGGCCGACATGGTGATCAGAAAGTTCTAGGTAATTTCTCCTTTACACAATTAAAAATCAATAATAGCTATTTATTGTACTAATCAGTGTAGTCTCGTTTGATTGCAGACCTTCTACAGGTGTGAGGAGGGATACGAGGAGGCCGCGGCAAATCTTATCGATTACGAGTGCAGGCGCCTACTACAGAACTTACGGCACGACGCTCGGGTACAGGCTGTTCGAGACTACTACGCCTCGCGGCGTATTAAGAAGGACAAGTCGTCGTCCCGCCGAAAGTTTCTGGACAAGGAGCGGTACATGAAGGTAATTATCTATTCTTAAGGCCTTCTACTTAGTTTCCTTGCTTTGATTCATAGGCGTAGCTCTCAAATTTCTCTTTACTAACTTAGGTGCCCCCGAGATGGTGTGCGGATAAGATGGATTGTTGGGAGGCGTTGGTGAATGAGTGGTGCTCTGACGAATGGCGAGCCGTCCACGACGATGCCAAGGAACGGCGTGCCCAAATGGAAGGTGTGCCACACCATCAAGGCAGCGCCAACTTATTTCAGTTCGGGCAGAACTGGGTACGTGGTTTGCTTCATGATTCCTGCAATTCATTTTTTGATGCTAGCTTGACCCCTTTATTAATACTTTGTTCGTCTCTTGTAGGCGCATTACAATAAGACGGAGGTGCCACAGGTGTACGACCTCTATGCCATGGCCCATACTGCCTCGTACAAGAAGACCAAGGCATTCTTTGAGTCTGACCTCGATAATCCCCAGAACTTCACCAACATCTCCTCCCACAACAAGCTCGTGAGGTACAGAGATGTGGGGAAGGCGGTGAATGGGGAGGACTTCAACCCGAGCCAGCATCCTATTGATCCAGACCTGGTGATGATAGCTGGCGACGGGAGGCCCCATGGCCACATAGCCATTGGAGATGGACTTATACGGTCTTCGCGCACTCTCCGGCAGATCAAGGCGCGCCAAACGAGCTCCTGCCCTGAGATGACGCCTCGTCCACGGCCAGTCTAGCTCGCCATCGAGGTTAGTCATACGGACTCAGATAGCTTCCCTCCATTACATTGTGTGTGTGAACAAAGATGATTACAATGCTAACGAGGAGTTGTGTTGCAGGCTGCTCTACAGAAAGAGAGAGAGAGACAACCCAGGTGCTTCTGGCGGAACAGGCCCGGCAGGCGGCGGAGGAGAAGAGGGATTTGGAGGAGAGGACGGCTAGGTTGTTGGAGGAGGAGAGGGCACGGAACGATGCGTCTAACCGGGCCATGTACGAGCTCAACGTGGTAAGTTTCTTCTTCATATTAGCCAAATCATGCACTACATGTTATTTGCATTAATAACCAATATGATTGACTTGTCAAAACCAAATGTGCAGACTTTGTGTGAGAAGACCGGCCAGACCCCTCCGCCGATGCCAGTCATTACCACGGCTGGAACGGTGAGTTTCATTTCAATGTTCATTAGTTACTAGTCTTAACGTTTCAGCGTCATCATTCTAACGCAAATGATCTTTGGTGCAGCATAACTCCCGAGCCGCATCGCACGATCCTTCTCCAGGGCCAAGTCGTGCTGCAGGTGAAATTGGCCCGAGGAACCCCGATGCTTCACCTCCATGATGACGAGGACGGTAAGCCGTAATATGCCACTTACTTGGCTCATTTTCTCAAACAAAGACAAACTTAGCACGTAGAAAAACTTAGCACAAAGACAAACTTAGCACTTAGACAAATGTCATATTTTACCTAAGTTAGCTTTGTTTCCTCTAAAAAGACATAGTAAGCTTACTTACCTACAAAATGACATATTGTACCTAAGTTAGCTCTAAAATGACATATACTTAGCATTGTTTCCTCCACAATGACATAATAAGCTTAGTTAACTCAAAAATGGCATAATAGACTTGGTAACCTCATAGAAGCCATAGACTTAGCTTATTTTCTTGCAAAATGACACAATAAGCTTAGTTAGGTCAAAAATGTGATAATTACCTAGGTTAGCTCTAAAATGACACAAATAAGCAATAAGAAGAAGAAAAACAAGAGGAGAAAGAGAGAGAAGAAAAATGCGTCTTCATCATCTTCATCTTCTAGATCTACTTCTTCTAGTATTCTTAGTCTAACTTTCTTATTTCCAATTTTGCAGATTTGATTGAGTTCACGGCAGCTTGCTTTGATGTAGTGCTAGTGTTTACTTTCTGTTTTTATTTTGTATCGATGAACTTACATGAAACTTTCTTCCTATGTATGAGACTATGTATGTATGGATGAAACTAATGTAATATGGTGAACAATGTGACATTTGATACTTTTAATTTGGTATAATTGTTGGTTGATCATATCCATATGACAGGGATATTGTTGCTGTGAAATATATATATATATATTGTTGCTGTAAAATTGTTGAATATAACAAAAACAAACAAAAAAGAGGCAATACAGCCTCTTTGCCGTCTGCCCCGGACGGCAAAGCCTCTATGCCGATGGCCGCCGTCGGCAAAGAGGGCACGTGGCAGCCAACTGTTAACCCTGGGAGTGCGAGGCCGCAGGCTATTTGGCTTCTTTGCCGACGGCCACCGTCGGCATAGCGAGGGCGTTCGGCAAAGGGTGGCTTCTATGCCGACGGTGGCCGTCGGCATAGAGGGGCGGACGGCAAAGGGTGGCTTCTATGCCGACGGTGGCCGTCGGCATAGAGGGGCGGACGGCAAAGGGTATGTGTGGGGCCGTCCACGGCAGACGGCAAAGGATTTGTGTGGGCCGTCCGGGGCAGACGGCAAAGGCTTGTGTGGGGCCGTGCACGGCAGACGGCAAAGACTTTGGTAAGGGCCCGTTAGCCACCTAACGGTGCTAACGTCAAACTTCGCCGTCCGCTCTCGTTGCCGTCTGCAGGCCGATGGCAAAAAATCTTTGCCGTCCGCTGTGCCAAGGCAGACGGCAAAGGACCTCTTTGCCGGACATTATTCGGCCCAAAATTGTGCCATCCGCTGGCAGACGGCAAAGTTATTTGCCATCCGTTGTTGCTCCTTTGCCGTCTGCCATGGCGGACGGCAAAGAACCTGATTCCTGTAGTGTCTAGTTACTACTCTAGCAGCAAAGTCATGCATATTGTTATTCATTTCATCAAGCAATTCTTTTTGAGACTTAGCAACTTGTCCTAGTTGAGTTTGAACCATAGAGGCATGCTTTCCTACACCTCTAACATCATTACTGATTCTAAATAGCAAGTCACTCAAGCGAGCAATCATATCAGAATTGTATTTCTATTGTTTCAGAACATGAGCATTGAAATGATCTTGCTTCATAATATAGTTGTCAAACTCATATAAGCATTGACTAGGATGTTTATTCTGAGGGATGTCACTTTCATTAAACTTTAATAAAGAATTTACCTCTACCACCCGTGGAGGTGGTGGTGTGTCAAGGCCATGTATTTCTTCAATAGGGGGCAAATTCTTAACATCCTCAGCTTTAATACCTTTTTCCTTCATAGATTTCTTTGCCTCTTGCATATCTTCAGGACTAAGAAATAAGATACCCCTCTTCTTCGGAGTGGGTTTAGGTGGTGGTTTAGGAAGAGTCCAATCATCATAATTCTTCAATATATTATTCAATAATTCCTCAGCTTGTTCAACGGTTCGTTCCCTGAAAACACAACCAGCACAACTATCTAGGAAGTCCCTAGAAGCATCG
Source organism: Elymus sibiricus (assembly GCA_039707655.1). NCBI lineage: Eukaryota > Viridiplantae > Streptophyta > Magnoliopsida > Poales > Poaceae > Elymus > Elymus sibiricus. Next base: position 440,616,121 of record CM077667.1, on the reverse strand, counting down.
GTTAGTCCATTATAAAAGATATCAAGTATTTCATTTTTCTTGAGAGGATGATCAGGCAAAGCATTAAGCAACTGGAGAAGCCTCCCCCAAGCTTGTGGGAGACTCTCTTCTTCAATTTGCACAAAGTTAAATATTTCCTGTAAGGCAGCTTGTTTCTTATGAGCAGGAAAATATTTTTCAGAGAAGTAGTAAATCATATCCTGGGGACTACGCACACAACCAGGAGCAAGAGTATTGTACCATGTCTTAGCATCACCCTTTAATGAGAATGGAAATAACTTAAGGATGTAATAGTAGCGAATCTTCTCATCATGAGCAAAGAGGGTGGCTATATCATTCAGCTTAGTTAGGTGTGCCACTACAGTTTCAGTTTCATATCCATGGAAAGGATTAGATTCAACCAAAGTAATTAACTCTGGGGCGACAGAGAATTCATAATCCTTATCGGTAACAAAGATAGGTGAAGTAGCAAACTTAGGATCACATTTCATTCTAGCATTCAAAGTCTTTTCCTTATACTTGCATAACAATTTCTTAAGATCGTCTCTATCTTTGCAAGAAAGAATTTCTCGAGTTATCTCCTCGTCCATAACATAACCTTCAGGTATCTTAGGCATTTCAAACTTAGGAGAGCTAGGACTAAGAGGTGTTTCATAATTATCATTAGTTTCATAAGCTTTATCAGTTTCAGCAATCTCATCAGTTTCAGTAGTTTCATTTTCTTTAGCTCTAGCAATTTGCTCATCAAGAAATTCTCCTAGTGGCACATTATCATCAAGCATGGTACTAGCATCATCAATAGCATAATTCATAGCAAAGGTAGCATCATCAATAACTTGCGACATATCAGGATTACTAGCATGTGGTGGTGTTGCAAGCTTACTCATAACAGAAGGTGAATCAAGTGCAGAGTGTGATGGCAGTTCCTTACCTCCCCTCGTAGTAGAGGGAAAAATCTTAGTCTTTTGATCCTTTAGATTCTTCATAGTGATAAATTGATATAAATCCCAAGTGACTCAACAAATATTGCTATGCTCCCCGGCAACGGCGCCAGAAAAAGGCCTTGATAACCCAGAAGTATAGGGGATCGCAACAGTTTTCGAGGGTAGAGTATTCAACCCAAATTTATAGATTCGACACAAGGGGAGCCGAAGAATACTTGAGAGTATTAGCAGTTGAGTTGTCAATTCAACCACACTTGGAGATTAAATATCTGCAACAAAGTGATCAGTAGCACAGTAATATGATAGTTTGATAGCAGTAGTGACAGTAACAGTAGCGGTAACAGTAGTAGCAGTAGTTTTGTAGTGGTTGGAACAGCAGCAACAGCAATAGTAACTTAGCAAGAACAATAAGTGGAAAGGTCGTAGGCACTTGATCGGTAACTCGTTGGATGATATTCGTCATGTAACAGTCATAACCTAGGGCGATATAGAACTAGCTTAGTTCATCAATGTAATGTAGGCATGTATTCCATAAATAGTCATACGTGCTTATGGAAAAGAACTCGCATGACATTTTTGTCCTACCCTCCCGTGGCAGCGGGGTCCATAAGGAAACTAAGGGATATTAAGGCCTCCCTTTTAATAGAGAACCGGAACAAAGCATTAACACATGGAGAATACATGAACTCCTCAAACTATGGTCATCACCGCGAAGTATCCCAAATATTGTCACTATGGGGTTGACGAATCATAACACGTAATAGGTGCATATGACTAGGCAAGATCGGATCAAGAACATTGCTATAGAGATGATAACATAAACGGTTCAGATCTGAAATCATGGCACTCGGGCCCTAGTGACAAGCATTAGGCATAGCAAAGTCATAGCAACATCAATCTCAGAACATAATGGATACTAGGGATCAAGCCCTAACGAAACTAACTCGATTACATGATGAATCACATCCAACTCCTCACCGACTAGTAAGCCTACGAAGGAATTACTCACTCCCGGTGGGGAGCATCATGGAATTGGCTATGGAGAAAGGTTGGTGATGACGAAGACCGAAGATTCCCCTCTCTGGAGCCCCAAACGGGCTCCAGATCTGGCCTCCCGATGAAGAACAGGAGGTGGCGGTGGCTCCGTATCGTAAAACGCGATGAAACTTTCTCTCTGAATTTTTTCTCCGAAAATAGGAATTTATAGTGGCGGAGATAGGGCAAGTGGGGCCACGAGGTGGGCACAACCCACCAGGGCGTGCCCAGGGGTCCTGGCGCGCCCTGGTGGGTGATGCTCACCCTGGCCCCCCTCTTCGGTGGATTTTGGCTCCAATAATTCTTATTTATTCTGAAATAATTCTCCAAAAAGTTTCGTTCCATTCCGAGAACTTTTATTTCTGCACAAAAACAACACCATGGTAGTTCTGCTGAAAACAGCGTCAGTCCGGGTTAGTTCCATTCAAATCATGCAAATTAGAGTCCAAAACAAGGGCAAAAGGGTGAGGAAAAGTAGATACGTTGGAGACGTATCATAAGTCTTCTCGCTAAACACTAGGCTGTAACGAAGGGGTGGTAGTGATTGGGGTTTCCAGAGAAACCGGTGTTCCTCCATAGATAGATGGTTGAGGTGCACCTCTGTAGGATCGAAAGTATGTCTAGAGGGGGGTGATTAGACTACTTGAGCAAATAAAAATTCTACCTTTTCCCAATTTTAAGTGTTGGCAGATTTTAGCAATGATAGCAATTCAAGTACACCCTACATATGCACGTCTAAGAGTATAGCAGCGGAAAGTAACAACAAGCATATGTAGTATAGGGTAGGAAGGAAGATCAAACCACTACACCATGCACCAGAATTCCCTACGGACGTTTGTTGGGAAAACATGACTATTGCCGACCCACTGTCTGACCAGAAAAATGCTAACGGATTGTGGGTCGGGAAAACTACGAATGGTGACTCACCGTCGGTCGGGAATGCACTAACATATACCATCGAACTATCTGTTGGGAATTCTATTATGGCCCGTAGATCATCGGTCGGCAAATAACCCCGACCAACATTCCGACGTTATGGGCCTTTGGCGCGAACAACCAATTTTTAGCGCCAAATAGCCGGCCCAGCCCGCCATTTTTTTCCTGAAATCACAAGATGGCCACTACCCGCACACAGGAATCGAGCCAAATCCCTAGCTTTCGTTCCCCCACGCCGCCGCCCGCCTCCGCCTCCGCCTCCCGCTAGTCGATCTCCACGCCGCCCGTCGCCTGCCGCTCGCCGCCGACCGGGGCTACCTCTGGTCGACCCCCACCCCGTCCCACCGCCTCCTAACTCCGCCCAACTCCGGTCGACCCCCACCCCCGCCCCACGCCGACCGGAGCTTCCCGTCGATCCCCACTCCGTCCCGCCGCCGCCCCGCCATACTGCTCCTCCCCAACGTCGTCCTGCCCTCCGGCCGCCGCCCCACGCCGTCCTTCTCCTCCGGCCACCCAACATCGTGCTGCTCCTCCGACCGCCTCCCCACGCCGTCCTGCTCCTCCGGCCGCCGCCCCACGCCGTCTGCCTCTGCACCGCCATCTCCACGCCCTCTGCACCGCCGTCTGCTCTCTCTCCAACTAGTGAGCTCAAGTGAACTCCTGCCTCCCTCCCGCTACTCCACTGCAAAGCTACTGTTTCTGTCTGAAACTATATTAGCATGTTCAGAATCTGATATTTGATTGAGTGGTGTGCAGACCATACATAGGGATGCATGTTCAGTGATCTTACTTGGCATAAATTCCATCCTAGTTTATGGGTGGAAGGCTGTGTTATTTACTTATTTGCCCCGTTTAATTTTCATTACAATACCGAGTTATGTTAGATGGAAATCTATTTTTGCCTGAATTTTCCTGAGTGTAGCATCAAGATGTTGTTGTAACAGGTCAAAAGATTGTGTAGCAGCCAAGTAGCCAAGTAAAAGATTTGTTCATCTCTCTTGTTTTTATCCAGGTAGCACATAGGACAGTTGTTAGTAACATTGAGCTGAAGAAGAGAAATTGCATAATATTTTTTGCTACGCCACCTTAGTGCATACAGTGTGTGGAGTGTCCAATTTTGTTTGCTTTTAGTATATGATTTCTTGATGTTATCTTAGTGTATTCCTAGCATCTCCCAACCAATATAGGGCGTGAGCAAGAATTGAAGTTTGGCACAGATTTTTATATTGTCTAATTTGGTTGTTTATTAGGATTCTTGCTCCCAACGACTCAGCTACCAGCAGCTGCACAGCGAGCCCCCTTCCATCCTTGTCACTGCATCCTTCACTACTTGGTGAGTCAACCACATCTTTGATCTGTTTTAGTTATGGTGGTATCTATTTTTACTATGTGTACTACCATTGAATTTGTTTATTATTCTTCCTTCCTTTTTTAAACCACTTTACTTACTGTACTTAAGTAATTCCTTGCATTCTCTGGTTCTGATATTATCCATTCGGGATTTAGTGTTGCTTTGGTAGTAACCAAGTGTGAAGCTAACCTACCATGGATAGAAGTTGGATGGATGCGCCTAGGTATAATGCCACATATATTTTAAATTTCTTAGATGCTGAAATCATATATAACACACTGCACATTTATGCTTGGATGTAGGCATACAGAGAAGTACTTACATGGGCTCACCAAATTCCTAGGCTACGCATTTAGTAAATCATCAGTCGAGAATAAAATCTTATGTCCTTGCAAAAACTGTGTGAACTCGTACTGGAGAGAAGAATCTGAAGTTCGTGAGCACCTGGTATGCGAGGGATTTGTAGATGGCTACAAGCAGTGGATATTTCATGGTGAACGCGTCTCTTCTTCTGCCATTCCTCCAAATCTAGATGAGGGCGGTGATAGGGATGAGGACGATGATATATCTGATTTGCTAAGAGACGTTGCTGCCAGTTTAGATAAAGAGGGAGATCTCGAAGATGATTGTGGTTTAGATCGGGATGATTCTTTTCTAGAATCTCTCCATAAACTTGAAGCTGATTCTAAACAGGAGCTATATCCAGGCTGTAAGAAATTCTCAAAGCTTCGTTTCCTAGTGAGACTTCTTCACACCAAACTGCTTGGAGGATGGTCCGATAGAAGTTTTGATCTGTTGTTAGGTCTACTAAAAGATGCTTACCCTGAGTCTGCGATACCCAAAAACTCGAATGAAGCCAAAAAACTTGTCAAGTGCTTAGGACTTGGGTATGTTAATATCCATGCATGTGAAAATGACTGCATTCTATTTTGGAAGAACAATGCCAATGCTAATTCATGCCCAGAATGTAAGGCTTCACGATGGAAATCTGAAAGGAAGAGTGCAAATGGGAAACGTGTCCACAAGGTTCCTAAGAAGGTTCTTCGTTACTTCCCAATAAAAATATTAGCTAAAGAGCCAAACATGGTCGCGATGAAGTATAGTAGCTACACTATAAATGGGGTAGACTTTCATACACAAGCATACGACGAGGGCCGGCCGTTTCAGAGTAGTGGAGTAGCTCTTGTTGCACAAACGAAGTCCTTTGCAAAAGAAAAAGGTGGCAATATTAGTGTAAGAAACAAGACACATTATGGCATTATAAAGGAAATTCTTGAGTTAAACTATCAGCATGAAGGGAAAGTAGTGTTGTTCAAATGTGACTGGGTTGATAATCGTGTAGAAGATGAATGGGTAAAAACCGATCAGTTTGGGATCACTTCTGTGAATTTCAAGCATGTATTTAATACCGGTGAGAAAATATCAGATGAGCCCTTCATATTAGCCACACAAGCAACTCAAGTTTACTATGTTGAAGATCTCATTGATGCTGAGTGGTCTAGTGTTGTTGTGCCATCATTGTATGACATAGAAGAATCTGGAGATGACAATGGTAATGTTTTACGTGTGACGTTGCCTGATCCATGTACTGCCATACGTGTGAGTGTTGCGGATGGAGGCATTGGTTCTGCTAGGACAGATATAGATGGACTAGTTCTTAAAGCTAGTGATATTGAAAAAAAGTAAGTGTTGTGTACGATCCTATAATGCTTTGTATTTCCAGTGATGTACATGTACTCATATAATGTGTCTTTTGCAGGAGGAAAAATGGCAAGCGCAAACGGAAAAGCTAAAGATGGCGGGGTCACGGTGGATCAACTTAAAGCGGTAGAGTATGAGCTACAGAGAAGTAAGACCATTGAAGAAAATGATAAACGGCTAGCAGAGGTACGAGCAACAAAAGCTTCTATGCAGGCAAATATGGAGGCAAACCAATCCTCCAAAAAGAAAAGAAAGGTGAATTTCCATCAGATTCATTTTCTACCTGAAGAAAGTAAATGTAGCTAATTTCCATCAGATTCATTTTCTACCTGAAGAAAGTAAATGTAGCTTTCAACACTAACTATATATCTATGCAGGCATCCTCCAGTGCACCTGTAAGCGCGAATGAAGGGCGTGTTTTGAGGTCTAGGGTATCAAAAGATCAAGATCATGTAGATCCTGAGCATCAGCCTTCCAAAGGTATTGTAGTATAGTTGCTCATATTGTATCCTAATGTCACTTGCTAGAATTGTTGTATGACTATGTTAATTTTCTTGCATGAAGAGATTACTCGTGAGCTTGATGATGAAGGTAGTCAAAAGAAAGGTGGACGAAAAATTACTCGAAAGGCTAACATATATGCTAGGCTCAATCAACCCAAAATCCATATTCCACTTAATGGGAATGGCCAGCCTGTTGGGCCAGATGCAACTGAATTTACCACCTGCAGAGTTAGATTGGCGAGATGTTGATGTAGAAAAGAAGTTGTTGGTGTGGGAGACCTTGAAGGTATAAATGGGCATAGTTTGATTAACGTACACTCTTTCAATTCTTGTCTAACTGAGTTTCCTGGTTTCTCTCTTTTTAATAGGCATTTTATGATCTGGATTCATCCGCTTTGAGCTTTGTTATCAACACTTCACACATAAAATGGAAGGATTGGAAGTCAGATTTGAAGAGGCACAAGTTTGATGCTGCACTCACTGATGCACAACTTATGAAAAGACGTGATAGCAGAATTAGTGAAGCTGACTGGAAGACCCTTATTACTTACTGGAGATCTTCGGTATTTGAAGTAACCCATCCCGCTGAATCAAAATCATAGTATACATGCAGCACTCTGTCAACATGGCTACTCATCATAAATCTGCTTTCCTTTCTTCTTGTAGTCTCGCAGTGCTATCGCGAAGAGGAATCGTGCCAATGCAGTGCCTCATACATCTGGCAGTAAGAGTCATGCCCGTGTTGCCGATGAAATGGTAAAAATAATTACCCCCATTAAAAATGGCAGCAAGAGTCTCTGTTGCTAATGCATAAATAAATGATTGCAGGCTGTCAAACTTGGGCATGAGCCTCGAAGAGATCAAGTTTATATCGAAACACATACATGCAAGAAAGGGGATAGGAAAGGTAGTTATGTGCCTCAGGCAGCAGCAACAATTGTAAGTCTCTTTTGCCATGCTCAGAAATTGTACAAGTAGAATTACTCAGAAATTGTACAAGTAGAATTAACATAGCAAGTGAATATCATTTTGCAGAAAGACCTCATAGAGCAAGCTGAAACACACCCTGAATGGAAGGAAAAAAGCATTAAAGAAGGTGATCTGTTTGCACGTGTATGTGGAATTAAGGAGCCAAGGGGTCGTGTCCGTGTGTTAGGTCTAGGGCCAACGCCTCAAGATTTGGGCACACCGGGTACACGGGGTAAAATGAGCACAAGAGTTCTAGTTGCAATGGAAGGGCGTCGAGTAGCTGAAAATCGTGTTAGCATGCTGGAGGAGCATGTGCGAGAAATGCATGAACGAATGGACCGAATGGAATTGATGTTGGCTTCACAAGGAGGGCATAATATGGAAACTCCTAGCTCGCATAACGGTTCCAATTCTCGACAAGTAAAGAACTATTTCCACATCTTTTCATTGCATCAGTAATCCTTCTTCCATGCAATAACTCTGTTTTCCATATTGTTGTCTGAATAGAACTCAAGACTTGAAGTTGAGGAAGATAATGATGGCGAAGAAGATGATCAAGGGGATGATGAAGAGCCCTTTGTTCATAGAAGAGTTGTTGCAAAGCCCCCTGCAAGAAGCTCATCAGCCCATGAAGATGAAAGCCTGGTAATCTTCTCATGCTTACCTATATGTTTAAATTCTATTTTATTTTCATGTTTCTAAAATTTATCATTGTCTCAGATTGGTATGGATGTGCTTCTATATGCATGGACTGGTCCTGAAACTCCTGTTGCTAAGGCAACAATTATCTCAGTTGATCCAGACACTATTGTGGGCGAAGAGCCCCTTGGACCAGGGACTTATGAGGTTGTTGTCAATGTTGCGATCAGAAGGGATGCTACGGTGCCTTTTGAATGTGACGGTTTACAATGTATCGCTGATGCTGTCACAAAGTCCATTGCATGGCCATCTAGCAAGGTAATCACCAACAATATATGTTCTGTCCACTTGCCTCGAATTGTTTGGCGTGTGATATTGACTCATGATTACTTTGCCAGATGAAGCCCTACAAGCCAGGGGCATCTTCCTCGACCCGCCGCTAAGGTACTGTCCTTGACCCACCCCTAGCGCTATCTTTTTTGCTTGCGTTCTGATATGGCAACTTTGTCATGATTCGTCCGCTATTACGGTGTGTGACCGATATTGTGGGCGATATAGCGTGTTTGGGTTGCGGGCATAGTGCTTTGGCTCCATAAAATATATGTTGTCATATCACCAGGCGCCAGCGCCAGCACCAGCATGTGTTTCGTCCAAACTTTAGTCGCCAGGACATGTATGTGTCATTACTCAGTACTGTCCCAGCTTTAGTTCGTGGCCTCTGATTTATTATGCTGCATGTTAATCAACCAAACTGCTGCTAATCCTCTACACACTGGAAAGTGGACAACCTCCGTTGAATAAAACAAAACTGCTGCTACACTTGCTCGCTTCTCTCCAATTTGATTAAATTGACATGGTGCTCACGGCCAGGTGGGTTATTTAATTCAAAATATTAGTGTAAGTGCGTATGGCTGGATGCATTTTCAATGTTTAGAATGTACTGTAGCAACCAACTTTTGATCATTAAGAGATCTTGTGTGCATGTCACTTAGTGACACAGAGCCTATAGGAACAATATTCCACAATTTAGATGCCATTTTTCTTACTAATAGTAAAAAAAATACATAAAAATCTTAAAATACTGAGCATTTTTATAAATCCGCTACGACCCTAACTATGTCATCTCTGTTGTTAACATTGTAGGAAAGACAAGAGGACAAGGAAGGCACCATGAAGCTGGTAGTTTGAGCTTGTATGGTGGATCTAGCTATCGTTTTGTAAATCTATATGGTGGATCTCTTAGCTATCGTTTTGTAATGGTGGATCATTTAGCCATACTGGGAACAATGGAGTAGAAACAATGCACATTTTAGCTCTCGTTTTGTGAACCTATGGATCTCGTTAATTAGCTGGGTATTTTGTAGCAAACAAACATATATGTTTACAAGTGTAACGGAGCAAAAAAAACTGATATGTTTGCAGCTGCTTTAATATTTCGGAGTACATGCATACTGTATGGTGAGTTAGATATCTAACGTGGTTGATATTGTGTAAGTAAGGCCAAATATACATCAGCCTAGTAAAATGCAGCTGAATTGTTGGTTGCTAAAACAAAACATCATCAGACTGTTGGTTGGGAAATGTTTATGATAGGGCTGACGGCAAGTCGGTCGGCAAAGAAGCCACCATCAGGCCATCAGTTGGGGAAGGTTCATACATGGACAACAGACAGTCGGTCGGCAAAACAAAAATACCATCGACACATCGGTCGGGAAAGGTTACTTACAGGGCCAACAGGCCGTCGGTCGGCAAAACAACACCAACAGACCGTCGGTCGGGAAAGGTCCATGCCATAGCCGATGGACTGTCGGTCGGCAATTCTTCCTACTATCGTCGGTCTGTCGGTCGGCAAAACTTTGTCGGTCGGCAATGGGCTTTCCCGTCTGGTTTTTCCCCAACAGACCTTATCGGTCGGCAATACTTTTTCCCAACAGACTGTCTGTTGGTGGAAGCTGTTATCCCGACCAACTTGTCTGTTAAGAATGTAGTGCTGTGGTGTAGTGAACGCAATTTGGAGACACGAAGATTTTTCCCATGGTTCCTATAGGTGGTGCTATCGTACGTCCACGTTTATGGAGTCTTCAACCCACGGAGGGTAACAGTCACGAGAGTCCACGGAGGGCTCCACCCATAAGGGTCTACGAAGTAGCAACCTTGACTATTCCATAACGGCTTCCGTCCACGAAGGACTAGCCTCACTATGGGTAGATCTTCACGAAGTAGGCGATCTCCTTGCCCGTACAAACTTCTTGGTTCAACTCCACAACACGAAGTAGGAGGCTCCCAAGTGACACCTAACCAATCTAGGAGGCACCACCCTCCAAAAGGTAATAAGCTCGGCAACGTCGATGAACTCCTTGCTCTTGTGCTTCAAGATGATAGACTCCTCAACACACAATCACTCTCTCACAGATTTGGCTTTGGTGGAAGAGATTGATTGGGTGGAAAGCAACTTGGGGAGGCTAGAGATCAAGATTCATATGGATGGAGTGGAATAGCTTGATCTCAACACATGAGTAGGTGGCTCTCTCTCAGAAAATTAGATGGGGCAAGTATGGAATAGTTCTGAGTGCTTCTCTTTCGAGTGGGTGGTGGTGAAGGGGTATATATAGGCATCCCCAAAAATCCAACCGTTATACCTAAAGTGAGCAACTCGGTGACACCGAAGTGTAAAACTCGGTGGTACCGAGTTGCTCCAAAGGTAGCAACTTTTGAATCTCGGTGAGACCGATACATAAATCTTGGTGGTACCGATAAGGTGACCAACGGTCAGTTTACCAAAACTCGGTGGCGCTGATCCAAAATCTCGGTGGTACCGATTTTAAGAATCGAGGTAACAGAAAGTTGGCAAGCTGAACTCAGTGGCACCGAACCAGAATCGGTTGCACCGATGTGCTAGGGTTTGGCATGGGTCTGTCTAAGGTGGGAATCAGTGGGACCGAGTGGAAATTGTTGGTAGCACCGATTTTCAAGATAGGCATGGACAGACTTTTGTGGAAGAGTTTGTGGGTGTTTTTGGTGACTATCACTTGTGCACGTGGAGCATCTTGTTCACCAATAGTACCTTACCCCCTTTTAATAGTATTGGCTTTCCTATCGACTCAAGGTGATTTCTCACAAAGTAAAATGTAGAGTCCTCTTGCTTGAAGCTTTGCCAATCCATTTCCTTGCATCTTGGGGTTTCTCCACAATCCTTTTGCCAACCCATCATTGAACTTTTCCTGAAATATGGTTAGTGGAAACATTAGTTCAATGACATATATGTTGTAATTAATTACCAAAACCACCAAGGGAGCAAATGTGCTTTCAATCTCCCCCTTTTTGGTAATTGATGACAACATATAGATCAAAGCTTCGACACATGATATAATCAATGAATATAATCGTCGCTTTGAGAAGTATGTGATAAGCAAGAGCTCCCCCTAAATTTGTGCATTATTTTGAGTTTGCGTTTGAATGCAAATGCACAATCGATTTGGTACATCGGGCACTCTTTCATGTCACATACAACTTGGTGGTGTGCGAGAATAATAAGAATGAATATCATAGCACAACACAATCAAGTAAAGGTGAATGATCATCTCATAAGCATCACAAGGATGGGAAATAGTAGCAATACACATCAAGTGTATGATCAAACACCAACAAAGTTTAACACAAACAAACCAACCAAAACATATCAATGTTTTGAAAAGCGGTAAAAAGCAACGCTCTCTCTCTCTCTCTCTCTCTCTCTCTCTCTCGAAGCCTAAAGATCTATATACATCTTCTCCCCCTTTGGCAACAAGTTACCAAAAAGGTCAAAGGTATATAACTAAGCACTCTTCTGGGGCAGATCTCCTCCGGTGGCCGATGAAGGAGTCGAGAGAACGGCATCAGCGAAGACTTCTGTAGACGTCATGGACGGAGTCGGAGTAGCAACTGGAGGTGCTGGAGGAGCTGAAGGAGCTGAAGGAACTGAGGCAGGAGCTGATGAAGAAGGTCTAGACTCTGGAACTGGCACTATGCAGATCTGGGCTGAGTCCTGAACTGAGTGGCTGTCCGGAGAGGTGGACTATCCTCATCATCATCAGTGGTGTGGGGACTGGGCACGCCATCAACTTCCTTCTTGAGCTCATTCACAGTCACTGTGAGCTCATCCACCTTGTTGTTGAGAATATGGAATTTGGTGTCAACAATCCTCGAGAGGCTCTCCTGGTTCTTCAATATGTTTTCAATGTCCTTCTGCATGCTGAGCACAAAGCTAAGTAGAAGATCCATCTGCTCACTCCTAGTCTTTGGCACCTGAGAACTAGAGTCTCTGGCTGCCTGTGCCTGTGCCTGTGCTATAGCTGAGGTGGGATGGTCTGGGTCCATCACCACAACGTTGTCCTCTAGCTCTGGCAAGAGTGGCAAATGTGGTCGATCAAGTGCATATATGTGCTTCTCCAGCTTGGAGTTGATAAGCATCTGTATATATGGAGCGTATCCACATGACCTCTTCTGATCTACTGCAGTACTCTTCACTGTCTCAACTATCAAGTCCATCACTCTGAATCTGGTATGTTGATCAAGATGGAGCAGCATGTTGATAGAGTAGCCTCTTACCATCTTCTCATCTCCAGACTTAGGCATCAAGGTATGCCTCAAGATAGTGTTGATCGTGCGTAGACTAGCCCGAAGGAAGTAAATGGATCCAAACTTGTGTGATGGCAAGTTTGCAGCAGGGATCTCATTGTACATGTTCTTCATAGCATTATGGTTTGCCTTGGACTCAGAGTACACATCCAAGTCTCCGTCTTGCACCTGTGGAGCTCCTAAGATGGCAGCCCACTCCTCAACTAAGGATTTATATCTGGTGCCTTCTGTCATCCACACAATCCTACCATCTCCATAGAAGTGTGCAGTGGAGTAGAATTGCATGATCATCTCGTCGTTCCAAGCGGTAAACTCCTTACCAACAAACTCATCAATACCAATGCAGTGGAAGTTATCTTGCACACTTGGAAAGTAGTCATCATTATCCTTGATGTGCTTCCAATCCACATATCTCATGTCACTCACTGCAGGGCTCTTATCAAGCAAAACTGTTTCATAGAAATCTTGTTGCTCCTTTGTATAGAACCTGTAGTCCACAGCAGTCCTCCTCCTCTGAGAGTAGGGATCAATAGCTCTCCACTCTCTCAAACTTGAGTCCTTCCTCTTCTTCATGTCCTCAGCAACTGGATGGCTGGCATTGTACTCTGGAAGGTGTGGTCTAAGCTTCATCAAAACAAATTGTGTATCATCCTCAGCTTCCCTGAAAGTGGAAGTTTTGTTCTTGGAAGTAGCTGGGATGTATCTGGAAAACCTCTTGGGTTTTGGAGCAGTGGGTTTCTTGGAAGTAGTTGACTTGCCCTTGGATGAAGTGTCCTTGGGCATAGCGTTAGCCATTAGCTTCTTCTTTTTCTTAGGAGGAGCCTTGGCAGCTAGCTCTTCCTCCTCTTCAGCCTCAGCCTCTGGATCCTCATACATAGAGGTAGGCCTGCCCATGACATGTATGATCCTCTTTCTGGACTTCTTCTTCTCTCCTACCTTCTTAGGCATGGACTTCTTGGAGGGCTCAACAGTAATTGTAGCCCTAGCACTCTCTGGTGCTCTCACTGACCCTGAGCTAGCATACTCTTTCCTTATAGCCTTCTTCTTGGATGTAGTGGCAGCAACAGTGCTCTTGACAGTTGTGTCTTTCTTGGGAAGCTCTTCTGGAACAAAATCTTCATCCTCCTCATCAGAATTGAGCTTTCTTCTTGCCCTGGTTGTAGCTTTGGGCAGATCTGGTTAGCTAGGTACATCATCATAGCTCCCTTCAGGACTAGTGCCTGAGCTCATGTCAACACTTTTCTCTCTGAAGTCATTCTGGCTATCATCAGAACCTGGCATCTCTGACCCTGTGAAATAGAGTATAGAAGAGTGGAAGGGTTGAGTCATCACAAAATGCAGACAATTTTCAAAGAGTTGAACTAAAATTTCTCAGGATTTGCATTCCGCCAAGTGAATATCGGTACAACTGAGGCAAACTTTTCGGACCTACCGAGACAAACAACCTGCATTACAGAAACTTGGCACCACTTTCGGTGAGACCGAAAATGGGCACTCGGTTTCACCGAGGTTGTTCTCAGTTGACCAAAAAAGGGAATCGGTGCTACCGATTCTTTTGCGTCGGTTCCACCGAGATTCAATTTGCGGACGGCAAACCCTAAAAAATCTTTTGTTCGCTATTCTACTGGAGGTTCATGTGGATAGATCAATCTCAAAGCATGTCTTACCGATGGAAAAGTCCTAATGCGCAAGATTTGGAGGGAGGAGCGCACAGGGGTCGAAACCGTACCCTAATTCGGTGACGATCTCGCTACGGCGGCAACGGTGGTGAAGATTCTATCGACGGCGTGGACTTCCAACGGCGGAGGCGCTCAGGAAGACGAAGAAGATGACCAGGGGTCCTTGTTCGGCAGCTAGGGTTTTGGAGGGGATGACGTTTGAGAAAGTAATTTCAAAAGTCAGATCCGCCTCTTTATATACCAGTGGCTGTCGGTGACACCGATTCTAACTTTTCGGTGTCACCGAGTTTCTCTACTGTTAGCTGACAGGGAAACTCGGTGTAACCGAGAAGATGGAATCGGTGATACCGAGTGTGAAAACTAGATCAACCCTAGGCATTCGGTGAGACCGAGAAGTTTGAGTTGGTTTCACCGAGGTGCACTTGGGAGGTTTTAATGGTCAGTCCTTTGTCGATACGGAACTCCGAGTGCTCCTCACACAGAAAGATCGAAAAGTACTTGTTCAAATTTTGTGATGCAGCAAGAATGGAATATGAGACGAGAAAGCATAGATAGCTAGAGAGTGGTCCTAGGCATTCTTGTCCATCCAATTGGCAAAAGAAAAATCAAAAACCAAATAGCAACAATTGGATGTCCTCGAATGGTTAAAGAAATGCAGACCAACATGCTCACACAATAAGATGTCAAATGAAATCATGGCAAACATGCACATACATACTAGCATCTATCAAGCATTTTGGCGATGACGGAGTCATCTATATATGAGTATATTGACTTAGGAGCCAAGTAAGAATACTTGATCATAGGTCATACTCATCGTTTAAGCACAAGTGGGGTTACCACTTTTACATAAAGCATTTAATGTTGTCACGTACTAAGAGATGCTTTAACTCAAGTCTTAGAGTAAAGCTCCCCCTTGATGTGACATCCCCCCATAGGAGGGATAAACTAACCTTGGGTTTGTCGTAGGAGACTTCATGTGGGTGATGTAGTCGTGGATGCTCAAGGTTGATGAAGATCACCAAGAGTTGGGAGCATCCTTGTTGTTTCCTTACTCTTCTCATCTGCATGGGTTAGTCCCAACACACAAGAGACAAATACAAGGATATCTATGGACATGGAGTGCAAAGCATACATGATGATGTCCATGGATTTGTTGATTACCTTGTCTCTTTCTTACCTTTGAGGGAATGTGTGACTCCTTGAACTATTGCATGATGTTGACGTTATTGCAACTAGTTCTTGCCAATAATGAATGTGAGTGCATTTCATTGGCGGAGTCACCCCTCAAGAACTTATCTAGTTCTTCTTCTTGGGGACCCACATCAACTTGATGGGGATCCTTGGTGTTGAAGTGGCACTTGTAGAAGTTGAGCTTGAAGTAGCCATGGGAACCCACTTCACCAAAGCATGGGATGCATCTTCATATGAGTCAATGTCCTCTTGAAGCTTGTCCTTGCCCTTGAGCTTGTGGTCTTGTGGTGGAAGGTCATCTTAAGTGTTTGTTCCCTTGGGAAGAGTATGTTCATACTTCTCCCTTTGAGGAACAAAGTTGGGCTTGGGGTATTGACCTTCTTCCCATTCAACTCCCTTTGTGTTGAAGTAGCCAATGCCATGGTTCTTTCGGTATCCTCCGTGCTTGCGTACGATATCCTCAAATTTCTTACACCCGGCAAGACTCTTGTAGATACCTTTCTCTATAATTCCTTTCAATAAATCGTTTTCTTGCTCATGTGTAACTTGGCTTAGAGAATCATCATTAGTGGAATCAATAGAACTACTAGAAGCAACATCATTAGATTTAGCATTTTTAGTGTTGCTACTAGATGAAGAACCTTTCTTGCCTTTGTTATTAGTTTGTCTAGGTTTAACTTGTGGCATGAATGTAGACAAGATTAATCATTTGGCTAGATAAGATGAAGTCTTCTTTCGGAGATCGTCATTGATAGCTTTAAGAAACTCATGTTCTTGCTCCAAGCTGAGCTTCTCGAAGCATAGCTTCTCATGAGTCCTTACAAGCACTCTATGATCTTCGAGAGTAGATTCATGTGCTAACTTAAGAGTGTTTAATTCTTTAGTTAGTCGTTCTATTTCCATCTTATCATCATCACACGACTTAGCTTGACTACCATGAAAATTATCAAGTTCATTTTGACTAATATCACTAGTTTTATCAAAGAGGAAGTCATCATCTCCAAGTAAATCATCTTCACCACTATTGAAATCAAGATACTCGGGGTGTGATACCTTGGGGCCTTTAGCCATGAAGCAACTTCCACTCCCTTCATTTGGTGAATCAAATAGATCATAGGAGTTGGTAGTCACTAGTGCAATTCCGGCAACACCTTCATCTTGACTATAGTCGGAATTGGAGTGATAGCTTCTCTCTGAGTGGTTGTCGGATTCGGAGCTGGAAACCCATTCACCAATGTGAGCTTGATGTCTTCTTCTTGTGTAGCTCTTGGTGTACTTGTCCTTCTTCTCTGAGTCTCTACTTCTCCTTGAGGGTCTTCGTTCATAACGATCATCTCTACTCCTCTCTCTTTGAGGTGATTCATTTCTTGAGCTTCATCTTCTAGGTGACTCTTCTCTTCGTTTGTAGGGAGCCGTGCACTCATTGGAGTAGTGTCCGGGCTTCCCACAATTGTAGCAGTTCCGGTCAAGACTTGACGAACTCTTCTCTTCATATCTTGAGTTGGAGCTTCGTTCTTTGCCTCTATTCTTGTAGAACTTGTTTAATTTCTTGACCATGAGGCTTACCTCTTCATTGGTGACAAGGTTGTCGCTTGAAGTTGCGGGAGCATCACTTGTGGATTTGTAAGCACCGCTAGACTTGTTGTGAAGCTCTTCTTCGTCCTTGAGTGTCATCTCATGAGCAACAATCCTTCCAATGACTTCCGTAGGCTTGAGATCTTTGTAATTGGGCATCATTTGGATCAATGTGCACACGGTGTCGTATCTCTCATCCAAAGCTCAAAGTATCTTCTTGATGATGAATTTGTCGGTCATTTCTTCGCTTCCTAAGCCGGCAATCTCATTGGTGATGAGAGCTAGCCTAGAGTACATCTCTGCAACTCCTTCACCATCCTTCATCTTGAACTTGTCAAGCTGACTTTGAAGAACGTCCAACTTGGATTCTCTCACGAATTCGGTACCTTCATGCATATCAACCAAAGTATCCCAAATTTCCTTGGCATTCTCAAGACGGCTGATTTTGTTGAATTCTTCGGGGCATAGGCAGTTGAAAAGAAGGTCACATGATTGAGCGTTGTATTGTACCATCTTCAATTCATCCGCGGTCGCTTCACGATCTGGTTCCTTTCCATCACCAAAGAATTCACCTTGCAAGCCAACATGAACAACAGCCCAAACGGCGGGGTTATGACCAGGAATATGCATTTTCATTTTGTGCTTCCAACTAGCAAAATTTGTGCCATCAAAGTACGGACCTCTACGGTGATAATTTCCCTCACTAGATACCATACTCTCCTAGGTTGTGAGACCAATGTAATGGAGACCAAAGCTCTGATACCACTTGTAGGATCGAAAGTATGTCTAGAGGGGGGGTGATTAGACTACTTGAGCAAATAAAAATTCTACCTTTTCCCAATTTTAAGTGTTGGCAGATTTTAGCAATGATAGCAATTCAAGTACACCCTACATATGCATGTCTAAGAGTATAACAGCGGAAAGTAACAACAAGCATATGTAGTAGAGGGTAGGAAGGAAGATCAAACGCAATTTGGAGACACGAAGATTTTTCCCGTGGTTCCGATAGGTGGTGCTATCGTACGTCCACGTTTATGGAGTCTTCAACCCACGGAGGGTAATGGTCGCGAGAGTCCACGGAGGGCTCCACCCATAAGGGTCCACGAAGTAGCTATTGGAAATATGCCCTAGAGGCAATAATAAAATGGTTATTATTATATTTCCTTGTTCATGATAATCGTTTATTATCCATGCTATAATTGTATTGATTGGAAACTCAAATACATGTGTGGATACATAGACAACAAAGTGTCCCTAGTAAGCCTCTACTAGACTAGCTCGTTGATCAAAGATGGTTAAGGTTTCCTAGCCATAGACATGAGATGTCATTTGATAACGGGATCACATCATTGGGAGAATGATGTGATGGACAAGAACCAAACTGTGAATGTAGCATATGATCGTGTCAGTTTATTGCTATTGTTTTCTGCATGTCAAGTATCTGTTCCTATAACCATGAGATCATGCAACTCACTGACACTGGAGGAGTACCTTGTGTGTATCAAACGTCGCAACGTAACTGGGTGACTATAAAGATGCTCTACAGGTGTCTCCGAGGGTGTTTGTTGAGTTGGCATGGATCAAGACTGGGATTTGTTACTCCGTGTGACGGAGAGGTATCTCAGGGCCCACTCGGTAATACAACATCACAATGAGCCTTGCAAGCAAAGTGACTAAAGAGTTAGCCACGGGATCTTGTATTACGGAACGAGTAAAGAGACTTGCCAGTAACGAGATTGAACTAGGTATGGAGATACCGACGATCGAATCTCGGGCAAGTAACATACCAATGGACAAAGGCAATAGCATACAGGATTAACCGAATCCTTGACATAGAGGTTCAACCGATAAAGATCTTCGTAGAATATGTAGGAACCAATATGGGCATCCAGGTCCCGCTATTGGTTATTGACCGTAGAGGTGTCTCGGTCATGTCTACATAGTCCTCGAACCCGCAGGGTCTGCACACTTAACGTTCGGTGACGTTTCGGTAGTATTGAGATATATGTGTTGGTGACCGAAGGTTGTTCGGAGTCCCGGATGAGATCCCGGACGTCATGAGGAGCTCCGGAATGGTCCGGAGGTAAATATTTATATATAGGAAGTGGATTGGACTCCTCCTTGCCCTGGTTCGGCTGACCCCTAGGGGAAACCCTAGGGAGGCTGCCTCCTCCCCCTCCCTCCTATATATACTAGAGGAATAGAGCCCCCAAAGACACACGGCCACGTGCTAGTTCTCTATTCTCTAGTTCCTCCAACAAATAGATTCCGGTAGTGCTTAGGCGAAGCCCTGCCGGGATAACTCCACCATCACCACCACCACGCCGTCATGCTGCTGGAGATCATCTACCTCTCCGCCCCCTCTTGCTGTTTCTAGAAGGCGGAGATCGTCATCGAGCTGTACGTGTGCTAAACGCGGAGGTGCCATCTGTTCGGCGCTAGATCGGGACGGATCGTGATTGGATCGTGGGACGGCTTGCGATTTGGATCGCGAAGACGTTCGACTACATCAACCGCGTTTCTTAATGCTTCCTGCTTAGCGATCTACAAGGGTATGTAGATCCACTCTCCCTATCGTAGGTGCTCATCACCATGGTTAGATCTTGCGTGTGCGTAGGAATTTTTTTGTTTCCCATGCAACGTTCCCCAACAGTGGTATCAGAGCTAGGTCTATGCGTAGATGAGATCACGAGTAGAACACAAAGGAGTTTGTGGGCGTTGATGCTCAGATTGCTTCCTCCCTTGGTCTTTTCTGGATTCAGCGGTATTGTGGGATGAAGCGGCCCAGACCAACCTTACTCGTACGCTTACGAGAGACCGGTTCCATCAACTGACATGTGACTTTGTTGCATAAAGATGGCTGGCGGGTGTCTGTCTCTCCCACTTTAGTTGGATCGGATTCGACAAAGGCGGTCCTTGAAAAGGTTGAATAGCAATTTGTGTATCACCGTTGTGGTTTTGCGTAGGTAAGAATCATTCTTGCTAGATACCCATAGCAGCCACGTAAAACATGCAACAACAATTAGAGGACGTCTAACTTGGTTTTGCAGGGTATGTTGTGATATGATATGGCCAATGACATGATGAGATATATGTGATGTATGAGATGATCATGTTATGTATAGATAATCACGACTTGCATGTCGATGAGTACGGCAACCGACTGGAGCCATAGGGTTGTCTTTAATTTATTTTTGCCGTTTTGCTTTACTTTACCGCTATGAGTTAGCAATAGTTGTAGAAGCAATAGTCGGCGCGACAACCTCATGGCGACACGTTGATGGAGATCAAGATGATGGAGATCATGGTGTCATGCCGGTGACGATGGAGATCATGCCGGTGCTTTGGAGATGGAGATCAAAAGAACAAGTTCATGGCCATATCATGTCACTTATGATTTGCATGTGATGTTAATCCTTTTATGCATCTTATTTTGCTTAGGACGACGGTAGCATTATAAGGTGATCCCTCACTAAAATTTCAAGATAAAATTGTGTTCTCCCGAGTGTGCACCGTTGCGAAAGTTCGTCGTTTCGAGACACCACGTGATTATCGGGTGTGATAGACTCTACGTTCACATACAACGGGTGCAAGCCAGTGTTGCACGTGCGGAACACTCGGGTTAAACTTGACGAGCCTAGCATGTCCAGACATGGCCTCGGAACACAAGAGACCAAAAGGTCGAACATGAGTCATATAGTAGATATGATCAACATGAAGATGTTCACCATTGAAACCACCTCATCTCAAGTGATGATCGGACTTGGGTTGGTGAATTTGGATCATGTGACACTCGAATGACCAGAGGGATGTCAATCTGAGTGGGAGTTCTTAAGTAATATGATTAATTGAACTCATTATCATGAACATAGTCAAAGTGACTTTGCAAATTATGTTGTAGATCAATAGCTCGCGCTGTAGCTCCTCTGTTTTTTTATACGTTCCTAGAGAAAATAGAATTGAAAGATGATGGTAGCAATAAAGCGGACTGGGTCCGTGATCTGAGGATTGTCCTCATTGCTGCACAGAAGGTTTATGTCCTTAATGCACCGCTCGGTGCGCCACCCCCCTCAAGCGTCGTCTGTAGATGTTGTGAACATCTGACAGGCACGTTCTGATGACTACTTGATAGTTCAGTGCGTCATGCAATATGGCTTAGAATTGAGGCTCCAAAACGTTTTGAACGTCACGGAACATATGAGATGTTCTAAGAGCTGAAATTGGGATCTCAGGCTCGTGCTCGTGTTGAGAGGTATGAGACCTCCAACAAGATTCTTTGCCTGCAAGATGAAGGAGAATAGCTCAATCGGTGAGCATGTACTCAGATTGTCTGGGTACTACAATCGCTTGAATCGAGTGGGAGTTGATCTTCCAGATAAGATAGTGATTGACATAGCTCTCCAAGTCACTGCCACCAAGCTACTGGAGCTTCGTGATGAACTATAAACATGTCAGGGATGGAGAAGATGACCCCTGAGCTATTCACGATGTTTGACACCGTGAAGGTAGAAATCAAGAAGGAGCATCAAGTGTTGATGGTTAGTAAAACCACTAGTTTCAAGAAGGGCAAGGGCAAGAAGGGAAAACTTCAAGAATGGCAAGCCAGTTGCCGCTCCAGTGAAGAAACCCAAGGTTGAACCCAAACCCGAGACTGAGTTCTTCTATTATGAGGAGAACGGTCATTGAAGCGGAACTTCCCTAGATACTTGGTAGATAAGAAGGCTGGCAATGTCAACAGAAGTATATTTGATATACGTTTTATTCATGTGTACCTTGCTAGTACTCCTAGTAGCACCTGGGTATTAGATACCGGTTCAGTTGCTAAATGTTGGTAACTCGAAATATAAGCTACAGAATAAACGGAGACTAGCTAAGGGCGAGGTGACGATGTGTGTTGGAAGTGTTTCCAAGGTTGATGTGATCACCATCGCACGCTCTCTCTACCTTCGTAATTAGTGATGAACCTAAATAAATGTTATTTGGTGTTTGCGTTGAGCATAAACGTGATTAGATCGTGTTTATTGCAATACAGTTATTCATTTAAGTTAGAGAATAATGGTTATTCTGTTTACATGAATAATACCTTCAATGGTCATGCACCCAATGTGAATGGTTCATTGAATCTCGATCGTAGTGTTACACATGTTCATAATATTGATACCAAAAGATGCAAAGTTAATAATGATAGTACCACATACTTGTGGCACTGCCGCCAAAGTCATATTGGTATAAAGCGCATGAAGAAACTCCATGCTAATGGACCTTTTAACTCACTCGATTTCGAATCGGTTGAGACATGCGGACCATGCCTCTTGGGCAAGATGACTAAGACCCCGTTTTCCGATATGATGGAGCGGGCAAGTGACTTATTGGAAATGATACATGTTGATGTAGCGATCCAATGAGTGTTGAATAGTGCGGTGGATATCGCTATTTTCTTACCTTCGCTGATGATTTGAGTAGATATGGGGATATTTACTTAATGAAACACAAGTCTGAAATGTTTGAAAAGTTCAAACAAATTCAGAGTGAAGTTTGAGATCGTCGTGACAAGAAGATAAAATGTCTACGATTTGATCATGGAGGTAAATATCTGAGTTGCGAGTTTGGTATACAACTCAAGACAATGTGGAAGTTGTTTCACAACTCACGCCACCTGGAACACCATAGTGTGATGGTGTGTCCGAACGTCGTAGTCGTGCCCTATTGGATATGGTGCATACTATGATGTCTCTTATCGATTTACCACTATCGTTTTGGGGTTATGCATTAGAGACAATTACATTCACTTTAAATAGGGCACCATCTAAATCCGTTTAGATGACACTGTTTGAATTATGGTTTGGCAGAAACCTAAGCTGTCATTTCTTAGAGTTTGGGAATACGATGCTTATGTGAAATGACTTCAACCTGATAAGCTCGAACCCAAAGCGGAAAAGTGCATCTTCATAGGATACCCTAAGGATACAGCTGGGTATGCCTTCTATCTCAGATCTGAAGACAAAGTGTTTGTTGCTAAAACGGGTCCTTTCTCGAGAAAGAGTTTCTCTCGAAAGAATTGAGTAGGAAGGAAAGGTAGAACTTGATGAGGTTATTGAACCGTCACTTCAGTTGGATAGTAGCACGACGCAGAAAGATGTTTCTGTGGCGCCTACACCGAATGAAGAGGAAGTTAATGATGATGATCATGACACTTCGGATCAAGTTACTACCGGGCCTCGTAGGTCGACAAGGAGTCATACCGCCCCTGAGTGGTACGGCGATCCTGTCTTGGAGGTCATGTTGTTAGACAACAGTGAACCTACGAGCTATGAAGAAGCGATGGTGGGCCCGGATTCCAACAAATGGCTAGGAGCCATGAAATCCGAGAAAGGATCCATGTATGAAAACCAAGTATGGACTTTGGTAAACTTGCCCGTTGAACGGCAGGCCGTTGAGTACAAATGGACTTTTAATAAGAAGACATACGCTAATGGTAAATGTCACCATTTATAAAGCTCGACTTGTCGCAAAGAAGTTTCCGACAAGTTCAAGGAGTTGACTATGATGAGACTTTCTCACCCGTAGCGATGCTAAAAGTCTGTTGGAATTATGTTAGCAGTTGCTGCATTTTTCAATTATGAAATCTGGCAGATGGATGTCAAAACATCGTTTCCTTAACGGTTTCCTTGAGGAAAGGTTGTATGTGATACAACTGGAAGGTTTTTTCAGTCCTAAGGATGCTAAAATGTATGCAAGCTCCAGCGATCCTTCTATGGACTGGAGAAAGCATCTCGGAGTTGGAATATACGCTTTGATGAGATGATCAAAGTTTTTGGGTCTATACAAAGTTTACGAGAAACTTGTATTTACAATAAAGTGAGTGGGAGCACTATAGAATTTCTGATAAGTATATGTGAATGACATATTGTTGATCGAAAATGATGTAGAATTTCTGGAAAGCATAAAGGGTTGTTTTGAAAGGAGTTTTTCAAAGGAAAACCTGGAATGAAGCTACTTAAATATCGGGCATCAGGATCTATAGAGATAGATCAAGACGTCTTATAAGACTTTCAATGAGTACATACCTTGACAAGATTTTGAAAGAGTTCAAAATGGATCAGTCAAAGAAAGAGTTCTTGCCTGATTTGTAAGGTGTGGAGTTGAGTGAGACTCAAAGCTCGACCACGGCAGAAGAAAGAGAAAGGACGAAGGTCGTCCCCTATGCCTTATCCATAGGCTCTATATAGTATGCCATGCTGTGTACCGCACCTGGTGTGTCCCTTGCCATGAGTCTGTCAAGGGGTACAAGAGTGGTCCAGGAGTGGATCACTGGACAGCGGTCAAAATTATCCTTAGTAACTAGAGGACTAAGGAAATGTTTCTCGATTATGGAGATGATAAAGAGTTCGTCGTAAAGGGTTACGTCGATGCAAGCTTTGACACCAATCCGGATGACTCTGAGTAGTAGACCGGATACGTATAGTGGAGCAGCCATTTGGAATAGCTCCAAGTGGTGCGTGGTAGCATCTGCAGTATGACATATAGATTTGCAAAGAACACACAGATATGAATGTTGCAGACCGTTGACTAAAACCTCTCTCACATGCAAAACATGATCGAACCCCAGAACTCATTGGGTGTTAGATTCATAACAATGTAAATCACATAGCGATGTGAGCTAGATTATTGACTCTAGTGCAAGTGGGAGACTCTTGGAAATATGCCCTAGAGGCAATAATAAAATGGTTATTATTATATTTCCTTGTTCATTATAATCTTTTATTATCCATGCTATAATTGTATTGATTGGAAACTCAAATACATGTGTGGATACATAGACAACAAAGTGTCCCTAGTAAGCCTCTACTAGACTAGCTCATTGATCAAAGATGGTTAAGGTTTCCTAGCCATAGACATGAGATGTCATTTGATAACGGGATCACATCATTAGGAGAATGATGTGATGGACAAGACCCAAACTGTGAACGTAGCATATGATCGTGTCAGTTTATTGCTATTGTTTTCTGCATGTCAAGTATCTGTTCCTATGACCATGAGATCATGCAACTCATTGACACCGGAGGAATACCTTCTGTGTATCAAACGTCGCAACATAACTGGGTGACTATAAAGATGCTCTACAGGTATCTCCGAGGGAGACTGTTGAGCTGACATGGATCGAGACTGGGATTTGTTACTCCGTGTGACGGAGAGGTATCTCAGGGCCCACTCGGTAATACAACATCACAATAAGCCTTGCAAGCAAAGTGACTAAAGTGTTAGCCACGGGATCTTGTATTACGGAACGAGTAAAGAGACTTACCGGTAACGAGATTGAACTAGGTATGGAGATACCGACGATCGAATCTCGGGCAAGTAACATCTCCGCCTCCTCCGCCTACATCCACACCATCGCCCGTGCGCGTAGCCACAGGCGCACCGGACGCGGATGGACCAACCGCCGTGAAACCTTTTTTCTTGGGAGCCATGGCGATGATGATGATGAAGAAACTGGCGCGCTGATCGTTAGATCAGGTTCACGCAACCTCTCCCCCTACCTGGCGCGCCAAAGATGTCGGCGTACGACACCTATGGGATCGCGTGGATCCCTTTACGGTTCAGCAGGGAGAAAGGCTTGCACGAAGAGCAGATCCAACGAACAACGCGACGGATTTTTTACCCAGGTTCGGGCCGTTGAGAAACGTAAAACCCTACTCCTGCTTTAGTTGTATTGGATGTGTTTGAATTCTAGCCCAGGAGCGCTTGCGATGAACAGTACGTTCGTGCAGCAGCTACGCATGCAGAATGGGCCAGAAGGTATGCCTTGGGCCTCCTTTTATACGTTCCAAGGGGTCACCAACAGTAGCGAAGTACAAGAGGTGTAAAGTTGCTACAGTGTTATCATACCTAATACTGACGACTTAGGACAAACGCATTTAATGCTCCGTTGAGGTGTCCCTTAACTTCTTGGGGACGGAAAAAGGGGTCGTCCCATCAGCACCGCTTAAGCCCATGCGCCGCTAGCGTCTGACACGTACCCGGGAGGACAACAGCTAAAGGACAAGTTGGTCGCTGCGCAGGAGCGGTGACAGGGTGGCGAGGTCTTGCCGGGCGCGAGTCTTGCCGGGGCTTCGCAAGCCATCCCGGCAAGATCTTGCTGGGATCCCAACCTTCGGTCTTCTGTCTTCTGATTACTGGCTTGAATGCCTCCTCGATAGTCTTGTGCTTGCATTCAGCTGTCCCCCGGCAGACCTTGCCGCTGGTGTGGCTGCAACCGCCCGTGCACAAGTATGGGGTACTAAAAGACCCAAACTTTAGTACACCGATAGGAGCCCCCGGGCCTAGGCCATACACGGGTGCGGGGCGTTGTTGAGCTAGGCCCAAACAGTGCACGGGAACGTGTGGCAGGAGGTAACCACTGTAATCATTCCGCTTACTGCGCCCCCCCCCCCCCCCCACGACGCGCGATGAATGCGCGACGTGGAATACGTGCGCGGAGCGGCCGTTACAGCCGCGCGCTCGCAAAGGCGTTTTCATATTGACTAGTAAAGAGGCAGCCTCGCGCCTTCCCCATAAAAATGAATCCGCAGAGGCGCTGCTCATTTACCTCCTGTCCTTTCCAATCTGGGAACCGCCGTCGTCTCCTTCCTCGAGCTCGAAGCAGAGTCTCTCCCACTCATCCGCCGCCTCCACGCCCTCACCGTCCTCGGCCTTAGTTCTCACAGCCGCCATGCCGCCTAAAGCGAGCAAGGGCAAGGCGGTGAAAGCCGCCGTCTCGGAGAGCGAACTGGCGAAGATGCGGAAGAAGCACGCCGTCTTCACCTCGGCGCTCGATGCGGGCGCTCTGAGGGACCGGTACCTCTGCATGTGGGCGAGGGAGAAGAAGGCTCATCCTGCCACTCGCGTGAGCCCAGGTTCCTCCAAGGGTGGCCCAGATAAATTCCCCTTCTTTGTTGACTACTTTTACTGCGGGCTCTGTCCCCCTTTCTCTGATTTCTTCAATGACATCATGTACACATACGGCTTCCAACTCTTGGATTTTATGCCGAATGCCGTGACATGTATGTCAGTTTTTGCACATCTTTGCGAATATTTTGCCGGAGTAGTCCCCAACACAGCCCTCTTCCGCCACTTCTTCGTTCCCCGCATCCAAGCGGGAGAAGCCCTTTCTGGTTCTATCACCTGGATTCCAAGGACATGGAACAAGGAGATATATCCAGACGGGGTCTACCGCGAGAAGTGGGAGGAATGGCGGGCCAAGTGGTGCTGGATTCAGGAGAAAGACCCCCAGCCCTTCTGCTTGCCTCGACAAACAAAGATGGCGCGTGGTAAGGATTGGAGCGGCCTTGACCCTCAAGATGAGAAGCTCACAATCGCAATCCCCAAGATGAGAAGCTCACAGTTGCCGGGCTCACAATAGAGATGATTGGTGCTGATTTCCTTCGCCGGCATCGCCCCTCTGATGAACAAAGGGAGACCAGCCTGGGAATTCCGGAACGCGGCAGATGTCATAAGGCTACGCCCTGGGCTGAACAACAACTTGACGGTCATGCAGCACACAACCCTCTGCCACAAGCTGTTCAGGACTAACGCCGGGTTCAAGTTGCCGGCGGGCGTAATCCCTTTGTGCAACAACTCTGCTTTGGCCTCAATCATCGCCATGATGCCGGCGTGTATTGCTCATGGCCTTGACGGAACTTGGAAAGAGCCATCCACAGAGCAGGCACAGGAATTCTTTGATAATTTGTCAGAGAGGACCATCCAGGAAGAACCGATCCTCATCCGCCCCACCACTGAGGAGGAAGTGGCGTATATCGCTAGCAGGGCGGAAGAAGCGGATCTTGCCGCGGAGGCCGGCAGCGCTGGCTTCGCAGAAGAGGAAGCCAATGAAGAAGAAGTGATGTCTGAGGGAAAACTTGCCGGGCAGGGCGAGGTTGCCGGAGAGCAGAGTGGCACATCTGCCGGGGGCCCTTCTGCAGGAAGTACAGCTGAAGAGGAGTTGCACGAGGAGCCCCCAGCTCCCGAGAAGAAGACGAAGCGAGTTCTTCGGAAAGCCACCTCTGGTGCCTCAACGCAGCAACCTTCTTCTTCTGCTGCAGCCAAGCGACCTAGGACCACTCCCTCACCTCCTCGCACGAGCACCGTGGTGGAAGTCGACTTCGACCTCTCTGCCTTCAGCTCGGAAGAAGAAGAGTAAGGGTCCTGTCACATCTTTTATCTTCTGAATTTCCGGTTTTGCTTACTAATTTGTCTTGCTTTGGCCCGTCTCTGCAGAGATACGGAAACATTGGCGCAAAGGATGGCGAAGAGGGCGAATACTTCAACGGGCGATGAGCCGCCGGCAAGTACCTCAGGTGCGCCAGAGCTAATTAACATCAGCCCGAAGTCCATCCCCCGACGCAGCCCCCGACGCAGCCCCCAGCGTGAATTCTCTACTCACTTTCCGCTGGCAAGTGCCGGGGTGTGTATCTTCTCTTATGACATCACCGGGCTTGTAGGAGAGGAGCGGCAACAAGGGGCACCGTCAGGCGCCGTCCCTGATGCGTCGCCTCCGTCAACTACGCCTCCCAGAGATAAATCTCCGGCAAGGGCTTCTACCAGCGAGCTCATTCGCGACGAAGAGGAGCCGGCAAGCGCGGGCTCTAGTGGTCCTACTCCGGCAACTGGTATTGCCGGGAAAGGAGAAGCCACCTCTCAACAGCTCGATACAGGTAAACCGTTTGCCTCTGAATACTTGTCGCTTTGTCTTTCTTTTTGTCTTCTTGAACTTCCTCCTCAGCCGTATCTTGCTTGTTTTCTTGGCCTTCAGACCTTCCCTCGACGGAACACATGAATGTTGATGCTGTCATCAAGGAGACCGCCAGGGATGCTACCGCCGAGCCGACAGAGTTGCCACTGAGGAGGCCGCCAAGAATACTGCCGCCGAGGCCGCTGCCGCCGAGGCCGCCAAGGCCGCACAGGAAGACGCCACCAAGAAGTCTGCTGAGAGGACCGGCAAGGAGACCGGTGACCATACTGACGGCATTCCTGCCGCAGGAGTGCCAGGCGCTACGCCGGCCACGGAGCCCCCAGCTGCCGGTTAGACGACTGTTGAGGATCAGCCGTCAACATCCGAAGCCCCCTCCTCAAGCAGATACCTCAAAGTTGGCGACAACCTGTTCGTCAGCATACCAGGAACGGCAAGCACTGGGGTGCCAACTGAAGGGGAAATCTTCGACGAAGACGTCGTCGCCGCTGCTGGGCTCGAGATTGTCGACGAGCCACACACCAGCAGCAACAAATCTGAAGAAGAAAAGCTCCTCCAGGCCATGAGCAGCAACTTCCAGAAGCTCCAAGCGCTTCACCTCGCCCGGAAAGAGAAGCTGGATTCCAGGGCAGCAGTCGTCGAAGTAGCGGAGGCGGATTTCCAGAAGCGCGTTGAGGAAACGCAAGTCTGGTACGCCGAAGCTTTTCAGGAGCTGAAGGCGAGCCAAGAGCAGTTGAGCCAAAATTGGAACGAGCTCCTCATGAAGCAGTCTGATGTTGACAAGGCACAAGAAGAGGCTAAACAACATGCCGCTGCAGAGGAAGCTCGCCTGACAGAGCGCCGTGTCAGGCTCGACGCTCATGAAGAAGAGCTTGTCGCTCGCGAGAAGGCGCTTGCCGACAAGCTTCACGGCAAGGATGAAGAAATTGAGAAGCTTGTCGCGCAGCGGACCCAAGAGCTGGAGCAGAGGCACAAGGAAACACTCGAAGCTCTGGCCACGGACCACGCCGGCAAGCTGAAGGAAGCCGTCAATGCTACTGAAGCTGCAGAGGCCGCCAAGAACAAGCTTGACGATAAGGTGAAGAGGCTGGAGGTGGACCTTGAGGATCACGGCAAGAAGATCTCGACGCTCGAAACCAAAAGAGAGAAGACTCTCTACAGCCTGGCGGAGATGCAGGTCACCATATCCGACAAGACCAAGCAACTCACCTCCGCCAATGAATCCATTGCCGACCTGAAGCTGAAGCTGGCCACGCTGAATGAGACTCTTGAGGGTAGCAGGGCTCGTGAGAAGGCCTTGATCAGAGATCTCCAGAATGAGAAGGATCCGCTCAAGAGTGCTGCTGGCACCTATAATGACTTCAAGAAAGGCATCAAGATCTAGACTGAACGCCTAGTCGGTGTTGCAGAAAGGCTTGCAGCAGAACTATCCTCCATGGGCCTGCAGAACTTCAGGTACTCTTCTGATGAAAGGGTGTCTCCGAGCGCCAAGGTGACCTTGTTCTTTGAGGGCATGATTGATGCCCTGAAGCAGCTCCATTCTGATCGGGCAACCCATCTGGCCAACGAATCCCGCAAACTCTGTCGGGCCGTCCTCCTCAAGGTGCTCATCAAAGTGGTGCACAAGAACCCCGACATCAACCTCACCAACATTCTTGACCGCTTGCCGAAGGATGTGGACCTCAAGGCACTCGAAGAACTTGTAGCGCCCATCGTCGACAAGGTGAACCAAGTCAAGAGGGTCGAAGGCCAGCGCAGGGACTAGTCACTTTACTTCTTGTTGTCGCCACCATTCCATGTCAAAGATAAATTTGTCTTATGTTAGAATCGCGGCAGCCATTAATGTAATATAACTTGCTATGCTCTGGATGAATGTATGCTATTTCCTTTGTCTGATTTCTTTATGTATGGTATACACCCTACGCTTTATTGGGAACTTGCCGGCGCGCGTACTCTTGCCGCGAGCGCTAGGTGCGGGACTTTAGCAGCCTGCTGGAGGTGCTGCTACCGGCAAGAAACCTTGACGTTTTCAGTGCAGCCACTTAAACTGTTGAGCGGACTCGAAACAAAATAAGGGCGCAACCGATCATGACAAGGTTCCTTCGCGTGCAGGTTTTCCATACAAAAGTCAAAATCGTTCAAGGAGAATAACCTTACAAAACAAAAATTTGTTTACAGTTTCTGCAACTTAGCTTTTCGTTGCTGAACTCCTTCCGGCAAGATGTCAACCTTGAACGTCGCCTGTCGGTATCCATACCATCATTCCCCCCCCCCCCCCGGCAAACTTGCATGCGAGGGAACCTTCTGTCCTTTGAGAAAAAGAAAGAAGAGAAAATAGAGATATGGAACCTTGGCGGTTCGTTAATGCTTACCGGAAGAAAGTGTAATACAACGTCTCAGATAAGCATGCATATAAGTAAACATGAAAATCGACAAGAATTGTAAAACACTTAATCTTATTCAACTATGCACAGGGTCTGTGCCTGGCTTTGTACAAAGGATTACATGCCTTGGCGGCAAGACTCGTACAAAAGGTGATTGCCGGGAGACCCGGCAACCACGCCTTATGGATAGAACTTACGAAGATGTTCGATATTCCAGGAGTTGCTCACTGGAACGCCATCTTCGGTCTCCAGGCGGACTGCGCCAGGCCTGGTGACTCGTACTACCCGATAAGGGCCTTCCCACTTCGCCGTCAACTTGTTGGAATTCTTGGCCGACTGAACGCGCCGAAGAACAAGGTCGCCTTCCTCAAGACTTCGGGCATGAACCTTGTGGCTATGGTAGCGGTGCAAGGATTGCTGGTAGCGCGCAGCTCGCACAGCAGCCTGAAGACAATCTTCCTCAAGGAGCGTAAGGTCATCTTGCCGCAACTGCTCTTGCTCAAGCTCATCATAAGCGAGCACTCGAGGTGACCCGTATGTGAGTTCCGTGGGGAGAACTGCTTCCGCCCCGTATACTAGGGAGAAGGGTGTATGGCCAGTGGCTCGATTTGGTGTCGTTCTGATTGACCAACGAACCACCGGCAACTCATCAATCCAGCGTCTTCCGCACTTACGTAGCTTGTCGAAAGTCCTTGTCTTGAGGCCTCGCAACACTTCAGCATTTGCCCTTTCCGCCTGGCCGTTTCTCCTTGGATGAGAAACAGAAGCAAAACAGATCTTGCCGCCCAAGTCTTGGACATACTGCATGAAGGTGTGGCTTGTGAACTGTGTGCCGTTGTCAGTGATGATCCTGTTAGGCACACCAAAACGTCAAACTAGTCCCTTGAAGAACTTGACGGCTGACCGTGCTGTCACCTTTCTCACTGCTTCCACTTCCGGCCACTTTGTGAACTTGTCGATTGCGACATACAAGTACTCAAAGCCCCCGGTAGCACGGGGAAAAGGGCCCAATATGTCGAGCCCCCAGACCGAAAATGGCCAGGAAAGAGGGATTGTCTGAAGAGCTTGAGCCGGTTGATGCAATTTCTTCGAATGGAACTGACACGCTTCACACTTGGTTACTAGTGCAGTTGCATCCTGGAGAGCAGTGGGCCAAAAGAAACCTTGTCGGAAAGCCTTACCAGCAAGATCTCTTGATCCTATGTGGGAACCACATATGCCTCCATGAATCTCCGCCAACAGCTCCAGTCCATCCTCCCGAGGAATGCACTTCAATTTCACACCGTTCGGTCTCTTTCTGTACAGGACATTGTCCACAAACTGGTACATATTAGACCGACGGGCTACTTTCTCCGCTTCTTCCTGTTCTTCGGGGAGTTCTCCTGTCTGAAGGAAAAGGATGATGTGATGTGCCCATGCTGGAGCCTAGGGCTCGACAACAAGGACAAAAGGCATGTCTTCTGCCGTGGGAGCGTTTGTCTCTACAACAAAGTCTCGAGGCCCTGCCGGAGCCTGTTGCTCCCCGGCAAGCTCGGCGGGAGCGTTTGTCTCTACGGCAAGAGCCTGAGGCCCTGCCGGAGCCTGTCGCTCACCGGCAAGCTTGGCGTCGTTCCCGGCGACTTCTTTGCCGACGGCCTCTGGGAGATCTGCCGGAAAATACTTGCCGGAACTCAACTTCCTTCTTTTTTCTTGTCCCATCGATGGTGTTACGGATGGTTGAGTCAATCCGAGCACAAAAGTTCCTGGTTCCACAGGTAACTTAAGGGCAGCGCGCTTTGACAAGTCACCAGCAATGGTGTTTTCCGCACGAGGAACGTGCTCCATTTGCAGACCGTCAAAACGCTCTTCCAATTACCTCACCTCATCGACATAAGCTTCCATTAATGGACTCTCATAATCTTTATTCACCTGCTTGACGACAAGCTGCGAATCACCTCTGACAATGAGCTTCCTAATTCCAAGGTCCGCCGCGATCCTGAGACCGGCAAGCAGCCCTTCATACTCTGCAGTGTTGTTTGTCGATCTCTCCCGAGGAAAGTGCATCTGAATTACGTATTTGAGGTGCTTTCTGGTGGGTGCGATAAGCAGCACGCCGGCACCGGCGCCTTGCAGCGAGAAAGCCCCATCAAAATACATAATCCACCCTTGATTCGTTTCCTTGCCGGGGAGAGTTGTCTCCGGAATCTCTTCGTCTAGCATTGGGGTCCATTCCGCAATGAACTCCGCCAAAGCTCTGCTCTGAATGGTTGAAGTACTTTCAAACTTGAGACCAAAACTTGACAGTTCCAACGCCCACTCCACAATCCTGCCGGTTGCATCTGGATTTCGCAAAATCCGCTGCAACGGAAAGCGAGTGACGACAGTGATCTCATGTGCCTGAAAGTAATGGCGTAGCTTCCTCGAGGCCATAAGGAGACCGAAGAGCAACTTTTGCACGCCAGAATATCTTGACCTAGCCCCCTGCAAAAGGGAGCTGACAAAATAAACTGGGTGCTGCACCATCTTCTTCTGTGTCGCTTCATTTGACTGCGCAGATCCCACTTTGTCAGCACCAGACTCTGCCGGGGAAGATCCCAGTTCGTCGTTTGACGGTCTTGCCGCTGCCGCTGCTTCTACGTCGACTTCTCTCTCTGTCACTAACGCAGCACTCACCACTTGATTCCTCGCTGCTAAATATAGCAGCAACGGCTCTTGTGGTTTTGGCACGACTAGTACTGGCGGAGAGGAGAGGTACCTCTTCAAATCCTGCAGCGCTGCCTCCGCTTCCGGAGTCCACTTCATTGGACCTGCCTTTTTCAAGATTTTGAAAAGGGGCAGGGCGTGCTCAGCAGACTTGGAGATGAACCTGCTTAGAGCAGCAACGCAGCCGGCAAGCCGACGTACATCTTTGACACGTCTTGGTGCTTCAATCTGCTCAATTGCCTTGATCTTGTCGGGATTTGCTTCGATTTCACGTTGAGATAGAAAGAACCCAAGAAGCTTGCCGGACGGAACGCCAAACACACACTTCTCAGGATTGAGCTTCAGATTGATCTTGCGCAGATTTGCAAATGTCTCTTCTAAATCTTGTATGAGCGTTGCCTTGTCCTTGGTTTTGACCACTATGTCATCCATATAAGCTTCCATATTTCTATGTAGCTGGGGCTCAAAACCAATCAGGACCGCTCTTGCAAATGTTGAACCAGCACTTTTCAACCCGAAAGGCATACGTAAGAAGCAATACGTACCACATGTGGTGATAAATGCGGTTTTCTCTTCGTCTTCCTTTGCCATGAAGATATGATGATATCCTGAATAGGCGTCAAGAAACGAAAGAAAATCGCAGCCGGCACTGGAGTCTACAATCTGGTCGATGCGCGGCAAGCGAAAAGGATCTTTTGGACAGGCTTTATTGATATTTGTGTAATCAATACACAGCCTCCATTTTCCATTCGCCTTGCGCACTACAACTGGATTGGCCAACCATGTTGGGTGGCGCACTCCTCTAACCAAACCTGCCGCTTCCAACTTCTTGATTTCCTCGGCAATAAACTGTTGCCGCTCCAAAGCCTGCTTCCTGACCTTCTGCTTGACGGGCTGTGCATGAGGGCAGACAGCAAGGTGGTGCTCAATTACTTCCCTGGGAACACCGGGGATATCAGATGGTTGCCATGCAAACACATCGATATTCGCCCGCAGGAAAGCAATGAGCGCGCTTTCTTATTTGTCATCGAGGGTGGAACTTATGGTGAAAGTTCCTCTCGTACCGTCCTGCTTGGCGGGCACCTTCTTTGTTTCTGGTGGAGCTGCCTTGGACTTCTTGCTCTTGCCGGTGGAGCTCTCTGGCACATCCTCAACAGGAGCGCAGGACTCCGAGGAGGTGCGCTTGCCGGAGTGTGTGCGAGAGGTCTTGCCGGTCTTCTTCCTCTCGGTAAAGTTGGTCGGTGTAGATAAGCGTGTCCTTCTTGTCGGAGTTGACAGTGATGACGCTCATCGGCCCGGGCATCTTCAATGTATTATAGGCGTAGTGCGATGCCGCCATGAACTTGGCCAGCGCCGGACGGCCAAGGATCCCATTATATGGCAATGGAATCTTGGCAACGTCGAAAACAATCTTCTCTGTTCTGAAGTTCAGGTCACTACCAAATGTTACCGGTAGTGCGATCTTACCCTTCGGCTGGCTCCTTCCTGGATTGATCCCTTGAAACGTGCCCGTTTCCTCGAGATCTTCGTCAGGAATTTGCAGCCTTTTGATCACATCAGGTGAGATCAAATTCAAACCGGCCCCACCGTCAACTAACATTTTCATCACCTTGAGGTTGTGAATCGTTGGTGAAACCAACAATGGCAGACACCCGACCGCAGTTGTGCGATCAGGGTGATCCTCAGCGTCGAAAATGATAGGCGTGTTGGACCATTTCAAGGGTTTCCGGTCACCGACAGATGGCTATGTCGCATTAACCTCACGCGCCCACTGTTTAAGTCGGCGGTGGGAAGAATGCAACGAAGCGCCTCCGTCAATGCACATCATGTCTGTAGCTTTTTGGAATTCTTGCTCGCTGGACTCGTCGTCCTCCTCGTTGTCATCGTCACCCCCCTTTTGCTTGTCGCGGCCTCGAGCGGGCCTCTCCTTTTGTTGCTTGGCCTTGCAGCGGCGACCTCCTCGTCCACCGCGTTTCTTGCCAGACCCTTCTGCACCATCCTGGGCCTTCTCCTTATCTCGCCTTTCATACTCAGCTTGCTGCTTCTCGACAAGCTGCTCAACTTGCCGGCAGTTTTGGAGATCATGGCCCTTGGTGCGATGGATCTTGCAATATTGCTTGTCGGAGCCCTTCGGCTTGTCGGCAGCCGCCAAGGCCTGACAGGAGGTGCACTCGGCAACCTCCTTGCCGGGGCTGTCAACCTTGGCCTTCTTGGCGGTGTCGGGGTTGCCGGATCCCTCGACGGCAAGCACGGCCTTGCCCTTGCACTTCCTGTTACGCCGTCGGCCTTTCTTTGCCGGGACGTCGGTGTCTTCGTCTTCAGAGTCGACTCCTGCGCCAGCATCCTCACCGGGGAATCTCCTCCCTTCCTCAGCTCAAGCACACTTATCAGCCAGATGAAACACCCCAAAAATCGGGTTATCGATTTTTGTGCTGTTATTCCTTCCTAGCTTTCTTCTCCCAAATTTTTCTCTCTGGAATCTGGTAAGTAACCAGGTGAATCCAGTCATTCCCCAACCTCTCAGTGCCTTTCTCATGCTCTTGTGCCAGCCAACCCTCCGTCAGTAAACCCCGAATCTCATTCAAACCCTAGTTCCAAAATATTGGAACTGGAAATTCTGCCTTTGTGATTACAAAGGAGCCATCATTTTCCTTGCCCTGTTAATCCTCCCAAAATTTCCAGAGATCCTCCTTCTCTCATAAACCCTAGATGTGCAAAAATATGCCAAGTCATATGCAATATTTCTCATCCAGAATTAATTCCTTTTCTGCCTTTCTGAGGAATTAAATCCAGGGAAATATCTATCCATCTCCAGAGGTCATGAAAACTTGTGGAGATATTCTTTGTGATCATATTGAGCTCTCATAAAAATATTGGCCATAATTAAATAAGGGAAATTGCATTTTCCTATTTAAAGCCAATATTCCAATTTGGGGCCTTTCCAAAGGAACTACCATTTTGGTAGCCAGGAAAAATCCCAAATAATTTGTGGAGCTTCTCATATCCATATCTTCTCCATTTCCATCAAAATATCAAGTCCCCCAATTCAAATTTTGAGCACCACATCCCTATGCAAATCTTGTCCAGATTTCCTGTTTACAAAGGAAGTGCTTGATTCCTTGATCTCCTTAGGCTGAAACTTTGCAGGGTGATTCATTAGGGGATATTACCCTTGGACACCAAAAATCAGCCCATTCCATCTAGCCAATCTCCCTCAGAAAATTATTTAAGTTTCTGACCAGATTGCATCTCTGTGAAGGAAGTACCATCATAGATAATCAATTTGATCTGAAATTTGTCCAGCTATCTCTCATGACCAAATCATCACTCTACACCAAAAATCATCCAAATCCATGTAGCCATTTTCCCCCAGCATCCTCATCTTCATTTTGCAAAGGAGGTACTATCTAGAGTAGTCCAGGGGAGCTGAAACTTTGCCAAGATGATGACCCTAGTAGATGATTGACCCATACCTGATATCAAGCCAAGAGGTGCACTGTGGTGGCCACACCACAGCACAAACATGTTGCTGTTGGCTGCTTGTTGACCAAGGTGTAGTCACACCAGTGTTCCCTCGTGCTATCCAGATGCTCTAGTCAATTCATGATAGGATGGAGAAGACCCTAGACAAGTTTTGGCATCGCGTAGGACGTGGCAACGCCGTGGACACACGGTGACCACGGGCAGAGCGTGCCAAAACCGCACCCTGTGCATTGGACTCGTCGGGAGCGGACCTCCAGCTGGTTCCAGCCCGTCCGGGAGTGTCGGAGAGTTGCCCACCACGTGCGCACACCCTCTGGAGCTCTCTTTCCCTTGTCCTCTAGCCATGGCCGCCTCTGCCGCCGTCCCGAAGCCTCTGCCGCCGTCTCGAAGCTCCGGTCGCCGGCGAGTGTCGCCTAGAACCCTCCTCCCGAGCCTATTTAAGCGTGCCCCAAGCTCTCCCACTAGCCAGCATCCCCAGCCCCCTCCTCCAATCGAGCCCCGGAGCTCCCTTCTCTCCCTATGGCCGGAGCGCCGCCGTCGGACCCCCATGGCAATGTCAGCTCCAGAGCCCTCCTCCTCTCCTCTACCCATGGCGAGAGCATCCCCAGGAGCCCCGCAGGTCGCCGCCGTCCTCCACTCGGCCCGGGGAAGCTGGCCCGGCTCGCCCCAACCGCGCCGCGCCGGTCGTCCACCATGGGACGGGCAGCCGCCGCCTCGGCCCTCCCTGGCCCCCACCAGCTAGTCCCCCGGGCACGGCGAGGAGCGGCGGAGTCCCTGCGCCCGCCGGCCATCCCTCCCTCGCGGCGGAGCAACGGAAACCACGCCGGCCGGCGCCTCCCCTGCTCTGTCGGGCGCGAGGAAAACGGCCAGAGGGAGGAGAGAGAGAGGCTAAGGCGGGCCCCACCCGTCAGCGAGAGGGAGAGAGAGAGTCAAACCGGGCCCGCGGTCAGTTTAAGTGAAAGCGCATTCTCAACTTTACGTTTTCTGCAGTGGAAAACGTATTCTCCCTCGGTTTCCAAGTGAAGTACGTTTTCCCTGCAGGAAAACGTATTTTCTGAGAAGACGCTTTCTGTTTTGTCCCCAGGGGCCTGTTTGTAGAAATCTTTTATAGATTGGTCCCTGGTATTCAAATGATCGTAACTTCGCAACCATAGCTCCGATCGAGGTAAAACCAACGCCTACTTCTTCGTCTCGTCGAGCCCGTTCCGATGGTATTATTTTCATAATGTGTTCACACAGTAGAAATAACCATTTTTCCCTTGCCCTATATCTGTCCCCTCTGTGAGAGAACCCTTTCCGGCGAATTCTTCCGCGAGGTGATCGCACTCCCTCCCGACGTATTCATCGACCCCCAGGCAAGCCAACCTCTTACCATGAGCTCCGGACTTGCGTGATGACTTTGCTTGCACCCTGTGTGTTTATCTGTATTACATGTTAGTCCGCATTTGCATACACCTGTTGTGCCATCCGTATTAGATGTTAGCACTACTTTTCATCTAAGGTTATGACTTGTTCTCATACTTTGCCATGCTAGTAATAATATTGCTAGTGACATAGTCATCTTAGTACTATGGTTGATCTCATGTCATGACTATCAGTACTATGATCTTGCTATGACAATTGTCGGTGAAATGGTACGATGATGGATATGTTGGGTTGGATTAATAAACTAGACTTAGTGGTTGATCTTGAGTCACCTATCCGGGCTTACCCGTGCAACCACATTTGCCGGTATGGGACGGCCTTGACTTGGTCTGAACGCGTGCTCTTTCAACGGTACCTCCAAAGAGGGAGGGTTATGCGCGCGCGCTACCCTGATCAGGTAGGCGGCGATAACCCTGTGAGCCCAGTTGTTTGTTTGGGCCCGTCCCCGTTTGGGACAGTTTTGTTTGGCCACGACGGTGGCAGGTGTCATGAGGACACAGGGGCCACCCAGGGCAGGACTCCGGGGGAGGATGAATGCCGGTGGTACGATGG
Organism: Elymus sibiricus; assembly: GCA_039707655.1. Taxonomy (NCBI): domain Eukaryota; kingdom Viridiplantae; phylum Streptophyta; class Magnoliopsida; order Poales; family Poaceae; genus Elymus; species Elymus sibiricus. The sequence goes on along the minus strand of CM077667.1, from coordinate 440,576,724 downwards.
GAGAGTCACGGGTCAGGCAGGTTTCGTTGGAGCAACGCTGGTCCACCCGAATGGGATCACGAGGCTAGGTGCTTCATGGTGTGGGTAAAGTGCGCAACCTCTGCAGAGTGTAAAATCTATTCGAATAGCCGCGTCCACGGTATTGCACAGCCCGTCCAGACCTCACTAGGTGGTCAACCATAACGATGATAACAAGGATGGAGGAACTTGTATTGGATTCGGAAGTGCTCATTGAGTCATGAATATTTCGAGGGTTGTGGGACAACCCAGAAGAGAGTAAGTTGGGATTCGGTAACAGTAAGTACTCTAAGCACCTAATGTGATCATTGCCATGCCATGTAGTTGATAGGCTTAATCCATGTTATGCCATGCTTGATCCATGTTTCCCTGTTAATTCCATGCCATGTTTAGAATGCATAGCATAGGGCTTGCTTTGTCTTCTGCTTGTTTGGATGCTATGTATTTGGTTGTCTTGCAAGTACATTCAAAGTACTCACCTGGCCTTGCACGTGGCCAGTTGTAGGAAAAGGTTCGTCGTGCTAGATCGTAACCCAGCCAGTCCTGTGAGTTATGGAGCCCAGCCAGAGACGTCGTTGCCGCTAAACCAAGACCTCAGCTGCCATTTACTTAGCCTTAGAGCTATGTAATATTGTTGTAAGCAACAATATTGTAATACTCCATTTCATATAATAAAGCCATTTTGTGCCTCGAATTGTTGTATCATGTCTTTGACGTGCGCCAGGTCTTATCCTGGGGCTGGCGTGCATCGGCCCTCTATCGGGTTGCCACACCAGAGCATAGAGCTCGGCAACATCCCTAACTTTGTTCATCGCCAGCTCTTCGCGCATCCTGCGGTTGCGCACGTTCTGATGAAACGCGCTGACAACAGCAGTAGGATGAACGTCTGGGATGTTGTGATGCACACGGCTGAATCTCTGTATGTACTTGCGCAAAGTTTCGCCCTCTTTCTGGGGGATGAGATGCAAATCACTTTCCTGGCCAGGAGCTTGATGGCCTCCGGTAAAGGCGCCAAAAAACTCATGACACAGGTCTGCCCAGGAAGAAATAGAATTCTCCGGCAGATGCATCAACCATGACCTGACGTTGGGCTTGAGTACCAATGGGAAGTAGTTGGCGAGTATCTTGTCGTCGCGAGCCCCGGCAGCCTGCACCGCAATGGTGTAGATGCTCAAGAACTCCGACGGGTGAGTCTTGCCGTCGTACTTCTCCGGGACCTCTGGTTTGAACGTGCGGGAATTGGGCCACTGGACTCGCCGCAGCTCACGGGTAAAAGCTGGACAACCCACATCATAAGGTAGGTCACCAGGATACCCTGGCGCAGGCTTGTCTACAGTGGGTCCTGCGCGCTTATCAGATTGATGGCGCGCTTCCCGCCGTCGCTCGATAGTAGTCCGAGCGTCTTCCTTGCTTCGTTCCCGAAGAACTTGACGTTGATCGCGGCGAGTTCGCGGATCAGACGACGCCGTTGAATCGTCATCACAGGCGTCGGTCCGTCGAGTCAATGACTGGTTTTGCCGCCGTGGAGGATAGTGCATCGTGGTCGTAGCGCCTCCCGTCTTTTCGCCGCCGACGCGTGCCGGCTCGATGGACTGCCGCCGCGAAGGCTCCGCCTGCTGCGGCCTATCATCATTAGCGAGGCCGACGAGGCTCTGAATAGCAGCTCTCCACTCCACGAGCTTGTCCGCAGCAGGGGGAAAATTCAGGAGCAGCTGTGCTCGCACCAGTGCTTCTGCTGGTGTAGGCGGCAGCGATAGGTGCGAGGAACGTGAGGTGATCTGACTCCTAACCGTGTTAGAAGGAGCTCCATCACGGTCCCGCGACCGCGCGCCGCTTCCACCAACATGTTGGCGTGCATGCTGGTCCCGCGCATCTCGAGGGTGATGCTCAAGAGACTTTCCATGGGGACGCTTGGAACCTCCGACGTCGCGGCGTTGTTCATCGCGCGTGACCTGAGAAGGCCGCGGCGCATGTGCCGGCATGGGTGTCTTAGAAGGCGCCCTTCCGTCCCTGTAGTTCGCTACACCACCTGTTGGCAGCACAGCTCCGTCCTTAGATCTAGCGGCGCGAACGACGCCGCTCGCCTGGCTTTGATCACCAAAACATCATGGAAGCTCAGGATCTCTGCCTCCTCCGCATGCGTCCACACCGTCGCCCATGCGCGTAGCCACAGGCGCACCGGACGCGGATGGACCAACCGCCGTGAAACCCTTCTTCTTGGGAGCCATGGCGATGATGATGATGAAGAAACTGGCGCGCTGATCGTTAGATCAGGTTCACGCAACCTCTCCCCCTACCTGGCGCGACAAAGATGTCGGCGTACGACACCTATGGGATCGCGTGGATCCCTTTACGGTTCGGCAGGGAGAAAGGCTTGCACGAAGAGCAGATCCAACGAACAACGCGAGGGATTTTTTACCCAGGTTCGGGCCGCTGAGAAGCGTAAAACTCTACTCCTGCTTTAGTTGTATTGGATGTGTTTGAATTCTAGCCCAGGAGCGCTTGCGATGAACAGTACGTTCGTGCAGCAGCTACGCATGCAGAATGGGCCAGAAGGTCCTCCTCCCCCTGTAGCTACGCCTTGGGCCTCCTTTTATATGTTCCAAGGGGTCACCAACAGTAGCGAAGTACAAGAGGTGTAAAGTTGCTACAGTGTTATCATACCTAATACTGACGACTTAGGACAAACGCATTTAATGCTCCGTTGAGGTGTTCCTTAGCTTCTTGGGGACAGAAAAAGGGGCCGTCCCATCAGCACCGCTTAAGCCCATCCGCCGCTAGCGCCTGACACGTACCCGGGAGGACAACAGCTAAAGGACAAGCTGGTCGCTGCGCTGGAGCGGTGACAGGGTGGCGAGGCCTTGCCGGGCGCGAGTCTTGCCGGGGCTTCGCAAGCCATCCCGGCAAGATCTTGCCGGGATCCCAGCCTTCGGTCTTCTGTCTTCTGATTACTGGCTTGAATGCCTCCTCGATAGTCTTGTGCTTGCATTCAGCTGTCCCCCAGCAGACCTTGCCGCTGGTGTGGCTACAACCGCCCGTGCACAAGTATGGGGTACTAAAAGACCCAAACTTTAGTACACCGACAATGTCAAAACTAGACTATTGCTTTGAATGATCTAAAAGTCCAAATGTCCATGCTACAAAAGAAAAGATTATGTGATGAACATGTTAGGCAGCATTCCACATCATTTTTTTATTTTTATCATTTACCTACTCAAGGACGAGTAGGAATTAAGTTTGGGGATGCTGATACATCTCCAACGTATATATAATTTTTGCTTGTTCCATGCTGTTATATTATCAATCTTATGTTTTACAATCATTTTATAGCAACTTTATATCATTTTTTGGGACAAACCTATTGACATAGTGCCAAAGTGCCAGTTGTTGTTTTTGCTTGTTTTTTACTTCGCAGAATATCAGTACCAAACGAAGCCCAAACACCGCAAAACTTTTTGGAGATTTTTTTGGGCCAGAAGACATCCAGTGGGCTAAAGAAGTACCAGAGGGGATGGTCGAGGAGACCACAACCCACCAGGGCGCTAGAGGCCCCTGGTGCGACCTGGTGGGTTGTGCCCTCCTCGGGACGCCTCTCCACCGCCTCTAATGCCTATAAATTCCCAAATATTCCAAAAACCCTAGAGGAGTTGACGAAAAGCACATCCAGCCGCCGCAAGTTCCAGAACCGCGAGATCCAATCTAACACCATCACGGAGGGGTTCATCATCCTCATTGGTGCCTCTCCGATGATGCGTGAGTAGTCCACCATAGACCTACGGGTCCGTAGGCAGTAGCTACATGGCTTCCTCTCTCTTTTGATTCTCAATACAATGGTCTCTTGGAGATCTATTTGATGTAAACTTTTGCGGTGTGTTTGTTGGGATCCGATGAATTTTGAGTTCATGATCAGTTTCTATCCATGAATATTATTTGAGTCTTCTTTGATCTCTTGTATGCATGATTACTTACATACTCGTATTTATTCTTCGAATCTTTGGTTTAGTTAGGCCAACTAGATCGATTTTTCTTGCCATGGGAAGAGGTGCTTTGTGATGGGTTTGATCTTGCGGTGTCCTCTCCCATTGACAGAAGGGGCAGCGAGGCACGCATGTATCGTTGATATTAAGGATATCACGATGGGGTCTATTCCTACCTGAATAGATCTTGTCTACATCATGTCACTGTTCTTATTGCATTACTCTGTTTTTCCATGAACTTAATACACTAGATGCATGCCGGATAGCGGTCGATGTGTGGAGTAATAGTAGTAGATGCAGAATCGTTTCGGTCTACTAATCTTGGACGTGATGCCTATATAATGATCATCGCCTTGGATATCGTCATGATTATTTGATCTTCTATCAATTTCCCAACAGTAATTTGTTCACCCACCCTGTGCTATACTCATGAGAGAAGCCACTAGTGAAACCTACACCCCCTGGGTCTACTTTTCCAACATATTGCTTTCCGATCTATCTTTTTGCCGCTTTTGTTTTCAGATGTATTATTCCAAAAACCCAAAAATACCTTGCTGCACTTTTTATTTGCTTCTTTTATTTTGTGTTCTTGAGAGATCTATCTATCCAATCTATCTTATCCTAATCTATCTTTTTACCATAGAGAGATTGACAACCTCTCTTGCGCGTCGGCTTGCAAGTATTTGTTCTTTGTGTGCAGGTGCTGTTTACGTGGTGTTGGTGATCCTCCTACTGGTTCGATACCTTGGTTTCATAACTGAGGGAAATACTTACCGTCGCTGTGCTGCATCATCCCTTCCTCTTTGGAGAAATACCGATGTAGTCTCAAGCCACGTCAGAGAGATGGCTAGAGAATTTTTTTCTAGAGGTAGGAGAAGGAGTGGGAGGAAGAGATAAGGCAGGGGCCCCTGTGGACCCCACAAGCCAATCAGCCGCGCCCCTAGGGGGGCGCGACCTGTTGCGTGGTGGCCCACTGGCATGCCCCCTGCAGTAATTTTTACACCAATTTTTTTATTTATTCCAGAAAAATTCATGTTAAAATTTCGTGGAAATCTGAGATTTTTTATTTTTGAGGTATTTTTCATGCACGGGAAAAACAGAAAATAGGAATTTCATGGAATTTTATTTTTATTTTTACTAACAAAACAGAATATAAACTTGTGAATACAGAGAGTTGTGAATATTCAATTCATCAATCTCATGTCTTTCGAAAAGAATTAATTAATAAGGTTGATCATGTCTTATTAATAAACGTTTCCGATTAACATGAAACCAAAGAATCTTCATATGTCACTAGGTTACCTCAATTGGGATTTGTATCTCCCCAACAATAAGATTATAATATTTCTTCTTCGTGGCAGTAGGGAGAGGAATTGTAATATCTCCAATGATAATCGTGGGAAAAGGATCAATAACATTAATATTATTAACCAAAGTTTGCTTCCTCGGAAAATGCACGGTATGTTGCTTGCCATTGATATGAAAGGTGACCTTGCTTTTATTGCAATCTATAACAGCCCCTGCAGTATTTAGAAAAGGTCTACCAAGGATGATCAACATATTGTCGTCCTCCGGCATATCAAGAATAACAAAGTCTGTTAAGATAGTAACATTTGCAACCACGACGGGAACGTCCTCGCAAATTCCAATAAATAAAGCAGTGGATTTATCGGCCATTTGCAAAGATATCTAAGTAGGTGTGAGTTTACTCAATTCAAGTCTTTTATAAAGGGAGAAAGGCATAACACTACCAATGGCCCCTAAAGCACATAAAGCAGTTTTAACATAATTCCTTTTAATAGAGCAAGGTATTGTGGGTATACCCGGATCCCCAACTTCTTAGGTACTCCACCATCTAAAGAATAATTAGCAAGCATGGTGGCAACTTCAGTTTCAGGTATCTTTCTTTTATTAGTGATAATATCTTTCATATACTTAGCATATGGAGGCATTTTCAATATATCAGTCAAGCGAGTGCGTAAATGGATAGGTCTAATCATTTCAGCAAAGCGCTCAAAATCTTCCTCATCTTTACTTTTAGTGGCTTTACGAGGGAATGACATAGGTTTTTGAACCCATGGCTCTCTTTCCCTTCCATGTTTCCTAGCGACAAAGTCTCTCTTATCATAACGTTTATTTGTAGAAGGTGGGTTATCAAGGTCCTCAGCAGGTTCAATTTCTACACCATTATCATTTTCTTTGTTATTGTCTGGTTGAGCATCTATATGAGCATCATCATCATCATCATCATCATTTTCATTATCACTAGGTGTATGTTCACTACCAGACTGAGTATCAGCATCAGAAACAGAAACTTCATTGTTTTTCTCAACAGGTTTTTCTATAACAGGTTCACAAGAGGCATGCAAGTTCCTATCATTTTTCTTTTTATTCTTCTTCTTAGGTGAACTAGGTGTATCTTCATTAATTTTCTGAGAATCTTGATCATTTTTTTAGGGTGACCTTCGGGATAAAGAGGTTCTGGGGTCATTCTACCTCCTCTAGTCACTACTCTAATAGCATGATCATTTATATTATTCATTTCAGCAAGCAAATCATTTTGTGATTTAGCGACTTGGTCTAGTTGAGTGTGAACCATAGAAGCATGTTTGCCTAAACCTTTCACATCATTTGCAATTCTAAACATTAAGTTACTTAAACGATCTATCATCATAGCATTACGTTGCAATTGATTCCTAACATATTTGTTGAAATGTTCTTGCTTAACAACGTAATTATCAAATTCATCCAAGCATTGTACAGGAGTCCTAGTATAAGGTATATCACTTTTATTAAAGGAACGGAGAGAGTTTACCTTTACTAACTGTGTCGGGGTATCAAGTCCATGTATTTCTTCAATAGGTGGTAATTTCTTGACATCCTCAGTTTTAATACCTTTTTATTTCATAGATCTTTGATACGTCTCCGGCGTATCTACTTTTCCTAACGCTTTTGCTCTTATTTTGGACTCTAATTTGTATGATTTAAATGAAACTAACCCGGACTGATGTTGTTTTCAGCAGAACTACCATGGTGTTGTTTTTGTGCAGAAATAAAAGTTCTCGGAACTGGACGAAACTTTTTGGAGAATTATTTTACAATAAATAAAAAATACTGGAGCCAAGAACCACCGGATGGGGTGCCTTGGTTGGGCACGATACACCAGGGCGCGCCACCCCCTCCAGGCGCGCCCTGGTGGGTTGTGCCCACCTCGTGGCCCCGCTGACCCTAATTCCAACTCTATAAATTCCTATTTTCGGAGAAAAAAACAGGGGAGGAAGTTTTATCGTGTTTCACGAGACGGAGCCGCCGCCACCTCCTGTTCTTCATAGGGAGGCCAGATATGGAGTCCGTTTGTAGTTCCGGAGAGGGGAATCTTTGGTCTTCGTCATCATCAACCCTTCTCCATCGCCAATTCCATGATGCTCCCCACCGGGAGTGAGTAATTCCTTCGTAGGCTCGCTGGTCGGTGAGGAGTTGGAAGAGATTCATCATGTAATCGAGTTAGTTTTGTTAGGGCTTGATCCCTAGTATCCACTATGTTCTGAGATTGATGTTGCTATGACTTTGCCATGCTTAATACTTGTCACTAGGGCCCGAGTGCCATGATTTCAGATGTGAACCGTTTATGTTATCACCATTATATCTATGTTCTTGATCCAATCTTGCTAGTCATACGCACCTATTACGTGTTATGATCCGTAAACCCCATAGTGACAATATTTGGGATACTTTCCGGTGATGACCGTAGTTTGAGTAGTTCATGTATTCACTATGTGTTAATGCTTTGCTCTGGTTCTCTATTAAAAGGAGGCCTTAATATCCCTTAGTTTCCATATGGACCCCGCTGCCACGGGAGGGTAGGACAAAAGATGTCATGCAAGTTCTTTTCCATAAGCATGTATGACTATTTACGGAATACATGCCTACATTATATTTATGAACTGGAGCTAGTTCTGTGTCGCCCTAGGTTATGACTATTATATGATGAATACATCCAACGAGTTCACCGATCCAGTGCCTACGAGTTTTCCACTTATTGTTCTTGCTAAATTACTATTGCTACTGCTACTGTTACACTTGCTACAAAATAATTGCTACCACTGTTACCGTTATCGTTACTCTTACTACTGCTATCAAAACTATCATACTACTGTGCTATTGATCACTCTGTTGCAGATATTTAATCTCCAGGTGTGGTTGAATTGACAACTCAACTGCTAATACTTGCAAATATTCTTTGGCTCCCCTTGTGTCGAATCTATAAATTTGGGTTGAATACTCTACCCTCGAAAACTATTGCGATCCCCTATACTTGTGGGTTATCAAGACCTTTTTCTGGCACCGTTGCCGGGGAGCATAGCTATATTTGTTGAGTCACTTGGGATTTATATCAATTGATCACTATGAAGAATCTGAAGGATACAAGAACCAAGATTTTTCCCTCTAAGATGAGGGGAGGTAAGGAATTGCCATCTAGCTCTGTACTTGATTCACCTTCGGTTATGAGTAAACTTGCAACACCACCACATGCTATTAATCCTGATATGTCGCAAGTTATTGATGATGCTACTTCTGCTAAGAATGATGCTTATGATGATGCTAGTATCATGATTGATGATAATGTGCCACTAGGTGAATTTATTGATGAACAAATTGCCAGAGCTAAAGAGAATGAAATTGTTGAAACTGATGAAGTCTTTGAAACTGAGAACTATGAATAACCTATTAGACCTAGCTCTCCCAGATTTGAAATGCATAAGATACCTGAAGGTTATGTTATGGATGAGGAGATAGCTAGAAATCCTTTCTTGTAAGGATAGAGATGGTCTTAAGAAATTATTATGCAAGTATCAGGAAAAGACTTTGAATGCTAGAATGAAATGTGATCCTAAGTTTGCTACTTCACCTATCTTTGTTATCGATAAGGATTATGAATTCTCTGTCACCTAAAGATAATTACTTTGGTTGAATCTGATCCTTTCCATGGCTATGAAACTAAAACTGTAGTGGCACATCTTACCAAGTTGAATGATATAGCCACCCTCTTTGCTCATGATGAGAAGATTCGCTATTACTATATTCTCAAATTATTTCCGTTCTCATTAAAGGGTGATTCTAAGATATGGTACAATACTCTTGCTCTTGGTTGTGTGCGTAGTCCTAGGATATGATTTACTATTTCTCGGAAAAATATTTTCCTGCTCATAAGAAACAAGCTGCCTTACAGGAATTTTTTTTTGACTATAAACAGTAGGGTAAAACCCCACAACAATTTTTATAAATAATCAAAGAAACAAAAAAGAGTCACAAACATGGTATCAAGAGGCTTGAGATAAGCCAAGAAAAGAAGAAAAGAACTATAAGGAAAGCTACTGAAAAGAGAAGAAAAAACAAAAGAAAGCCTACTACAGACTAAAAAAAGAAAAAAGCAAAAACAAGAAAACTGGGATTATAGAATGCTCTCTAACCATTGGGAGAAAATATTTGCATATTTCTTTTTCATCCTGACCCTTAACAGTTTAAGTTCCTCTAGATAGATGACTTTCCAACCTTGGAAGCTTGGTGCTATGTTCTCAAAGATCTTGTTGTTCCTAGAAATCCAAATGGCCCATGATCCTAGAATGATGATCTCCATGAAGAAAGGCAATCTGAGTTTGTTCTTGAGGTCTTGATAGGCTTCTAGTACCGAGAGGTTGTGTGTTCTTGAAGGGCAGATGAAGTCCCAGCATTGTGCTGCAAAAGGGCATCCCCAAAACAGATGATGTAAAGTTTCCTCCTGTTGGCAATCATTCACTGCACAATTGTATGCTTCCAGTATGAAGTTCTTCCTTCTAAGTAAGTTTCTGGTATTAATTCTCTCATGAAGAAGCATCCAAAAAAAGATCTTGTGCTTGGGTTGACATGAGCTCTTCCAGATCCAACCGAAATGTGGAGGCACTTGCTTATGTCCCAGAAGGACCTTATATGCTTTGATGGATGAGTAATTGGCATTGCCCCAAATATAACTCCATGTGTCAGTTGCATCCCAGAATTCAGAGTTCTTCACCTCCATACAGATAAGTTCCATTTCCTGAAATTCCTCATATGCTTGTGTTGATAATTGGAGATGGAACAGGTCTTCCATATATTCAGTGGTTATTACTTGTCTGATGTTCATTCGTGTATTTCTAGCAAAGGAGTATAGATGGTTGAACTTGTGTTTGAGAATAGCTCCCTGCCATAGATCATCCCAAAATAGAGCACTTTTTCCATCTCCTACATTACATCTGGCAATGGCTTTGTATTGATCAATCATAGCCACATTTGCTTTCCACCAAAAAGATCCAACCATTTGTTCACCAGGCAGTTGGCCATTGCTGTAATAAGATTCCCAAATTATATGAACCCATGGTATATCATGTCTGTTATAGAATTTGTGCAGGTTCTTCATGAGGAGAGTTTTGTTTTGAGTGTGAATGTCAAAAACTCCCAAACCTCCTTGGTTTTTAGGTCTACATACTGTGTTCCATGCCACCATAGCTGGTCTTCTGTCCTCCAAATCAGGGGTTCTCCATAAGCAATGGGTTAGGAATTTGATTATTTGCTTCTTAATGGTGATGGGGATGTCAAGGCAGCACATGAAGAAGATAATGAGTGAGGAAAGTATGGATTTGACCAGCATTACTCTTCCAGCCTGAGTCATGTTGGCTGATAACCCAGCCATTCTTTTAGCCACTTTATTTACTAATGGTAAGCATTGTTCCATTGTTGGTTTGTATAATCCTAGTGGCAATCCCAGATAGGTGAAAGGAAAATGTCCTCTAGCACATTGGAGGGTATTGGTGAAAATTGGGACCTTTTCTTCATCAATATTGATTGGGACCATAATGGATTTTGCATAATTCACCTTTAACCCAGTAGCAGAGGCAAACGTATTAAGCAGTGCTTTCAGGCATACAAGTTGTCTGGCATCTGCCTGTAATATTACCAAAGTGTCATCTGCATATTGGACTATTAGGAAGTCAGGACAACTTTCAAAATGAAGTGGTGCTGTCAGAATCCCAATGTTCATTGCTTTGTTAAGTATGGATTGCAAAAGATCTGCAGCTAACACAAAGATGAGTGGAGAAAGGGGATCTCCCTATCTTACTCCCCTTCTACAATAAAAAAATTTCCCTGGCACTCCATTAAGCATGACTGCAGATGAGGCAGAGGTGAAGAGTGTTTGCATCCAGGAAATCCATTTCTCTCCAAACCCCTTAGCTCTAAGAATATCAATAATTGCCTCATGTTCAATTGTGTCAAAAGCCTTCTCAAAATCCAACTTGAGAACCAGCATTTCCTCCTTTAATTTATGGCATTGATGGATATACTCATAAGCCCAACCAATGCAGTCTTGAAGCGTTCTTTTTTTGAGAAATCCATATTGGTTGATGTGGACCATTTGTAAGATAACCTTTTGAAGCCTGTTTGCCAGCAATTTAGTGATGATCTTTAGAACTCCATTGAGCAGTGAAATGGGTCTAAAATCATTTGGGGTTATTGGAACTTCAATTTTAGGAATGAGTGTAATGAAGGAAGTATTTATGCTTTCCAGGTTAACTTTTCCTGCTTGGAATTCCATGATTAGTTGAGTTACATCCCTTCCAATAATGCTCCAGCATGCTTTGAGAAATTCATTGTTAAATCCATCTGGCCCAGGGGATTTGTCAGTAGGTAATTGCTTTACCACATCATCAATTTCCTCTTGTGTGAAAGGTTTCTCCAAGTCTTGGAAAATAGTTGGGTTAACTTGGTTTTCATATAAACCATTGAGATCAAAATGCATTGTGTGCCCTGTTGAATGCCCCAGTCTTTTTTTGAAAGCTTCCCAAAGTATTGCAGCTTTCCCTGCATGATCAGTAATTTCAACTTGATCTTCATTTCTTAGCATAGCAATCTTATTCTGTCTGTGGTTGATGGAAGCTTTGGTATGAAAAAAAATTGTGTTCTCATCTCCAAATTTGACTCCTTTAATTTTCCCTCTCTGCTTCCAATAGATATTCTGGTTCTTAAGTACAGTCAAGAGGTATTCTTTCAAAATTGATCTGCAGTTCCCTTCAAAAGTACTGAGGTTTCTGTATTATATGAAGAGATCCCATAGGAAAATGCATGCATTTAATTCCTCAATAAATTTTTTATGACATGACAAACCCTTAGACCATAATTTGAGAGCCCTCCTCAAATTTTTGAATTTGGCATTGATTAACTTAGCAGAGTCACTGTGCCCAACTGGGATGTTCCAAGCATTCTTAACTAAATCCATGAACTCACTGTGTTTTAGCCAGTAGTTTTCAAATATGAAGACTTGAGATCTTGGTATAGCAGTACCAATTTTAATCATGCAAGGAAGATGATCTGAGATGGGTTTAGCTAGTGGTAAAGATGTAGAGTCTGGGAATGTAGTTAACCAAGCAGCAGATGTAAAAAACCAGTCCAACTTTTCCAAAAGAGGATTTTCCTGCATGTTACTCCAGCTATATTTTCTACCCTTGAGTGGTAATTCAACCAGTCCCAAGTGACTAATTGCTTCATTAAAGAGTAGCATTTGGTTAACATCTCCACCTCCTCTGTTTCTGTCTTCTGGAGATCTAATGAAATTAAAATCACCCATTATAGTCCAGTTCTCTTCATTAGGCATCTGTATATTAGTGAACCACTCCAAAAATTTAACTTTGAGCTGTTGGTCACAAGGTCCATAGATGTTTGTTAAAAACTAGCTACAGGAAATATTTAACTTTGTGCAAATTGAAGACGAGAGTCTCCCACAAGCTTGGGGGAGGATTCTCCAATTGCTTAATGCATTGCCTGATCACCCTCTTAATAAAAATGAAATACTTGATATCTTCTATAATGGACTAACTGATGCTTCTAGGGACTTCCTAGATAGTTGTGCTGGTTGTGTTTTCAGGGAACAAATTGTTGAACAAGCTAAGGAACTCTTGAATAATATATTGAAGAATTATGATGATTGGATTCTCCCTGAACCACCGTCTAAATCCACTCCGAAAAAGAGGGGTATCTTATTTCTCAGTCCCAAAGATATGCAAGAGGCAAAGAAATGTATGAAGGAAAAAGGTATTAAAACTGAGGATGTTAAGAATTTACCACCTATTGAAGAAATACATGGCCTTGACACATCACCACCTCAACAGGTGGTAGAGGTAAATTCTTTATTAAAGTTTGATGAAAGTGATATCCCTTACAATAAACATTCTAGTCAATGCTTATATGAGTTTGATAACTACATTAGGAAACAAGATCACTTCAATGCAAATGTTCCAAAACAATTGAAATATAATTCTGATATGATTGCTCGCTTGAGTGACTTTTTATTCAGAATCAGTAATGATGTTAGGGGTGTAGGAATACATGCCTCTATGATTCAAACCCAGTTAGAAGAAGTTGCTAAGTCTCAAAGAGAATTGCTTAATGAAATGAATAATAATATGAATGATCATGCTATTAGAGTAGTGACTAGAGGATGTAGAATGGCCCAAGAACCTCTTTATCCTGAAGGACACCCTAAAAGAATTGAACAAGACTCTCAGAGAATTAACACTGATGCACCTAGTTCTTATAAAAAGAAAAATAAAAAGAAAAATGATAGGACTTTGCATACCTCTAGTGAACCTGAGATAGAAAAACCTCCTGATAATAATGATGTCTCTATTTCTGATGCTGAAACTCGGTCTGGTAATGAACATTCACCAAGTGATAATGAAAATGATAATGATGATTTTCATGAAGATACTCAACTGAACAATGATAAAGAACCAGATAATGATGTTGAAGTAGAACCTGTTGTTTATCTTGATAACCCACAACTTAAAAATAAACGATATGATAAGAGAGACTTTGTGGCTAGAAAACATGGTAAAGAAAGAGATCCATGGGTTCAGAAACCCATGCCTTTTCCACCTAAACCATCTAAGAAAAAGGATGATGAAGAATTTGAACGCTTTGCTGAAATGATTAACCCCGTCTTTTTGTGAACCCGCTTAACTGATATCTTAAAGATGGCCCCTTATGCAAAATACATGAAAGACATCATCACTAATAAAAGAAAGATACCTGAAGCTGAAATCTCCACCATGCTTGCTAATTATTCTTTTAAGGATGGAGTCCCTAAAAAACTTGGAGATCCTGGAATACCAACTATACCTTGCTCCATCGAAAGAAATTATGTCAAAACTGCTTTGTGTGATTTGGGAGCTGGTGTTAGTGTTATGCCTTTCTCTTTGTATAAAAGACTTGACTTGAATAAACTCACACCTACTGAAATATCATTGCAAATGGCTGACAAATTAACTGCCATACCTGTCGGTATTTGTGAGGATATTGCAAATGGCTGACAAATCAACTGCCATACCTACAGTCTCCGTCGTATCTACTTTTCCTAACGCTTTTGCTCTTGTTTTGGACTCTAATTTGTATGATTTGAATGAAACTAACCCGGACTGACGATGTTTTCAGCAGAACTACCATGGTGTTGTTTTTGTGTAGAAATAAAAGTTCCTAGAACTGGACGAAACTTTTCGGAGAATTATTTCACAATAAATAAAAAATACTGGAGCCAAGAACCACCGGAGGGGGTGCCTTGGTTGGGCAAGATACACCAGGGCGCGCCACCCCCTCCATGCGCGCGCTGGTGGGTTGTGCCCACCTCATGGCCCCGCTGACCCTAATTCCAGCTCAATAAATTTCTATTTTTGAAGAAAAAAATAGGGGAGGAAGTTTTATCGTGTTTCAGGAGATGGAGCCGCCGCCACCTCCTGTTCTTCATAGGGAGGCCAGATCTGGAGTCCGTTTGGGGCTCCGGAGAGGGGAATCTTCGGTCTCCGTCATCATCAACCCTTCTCCATCGCCAATTCCATGATGGTCCCCACCGGGAGTGAGTAATTCCTTCGTAGGCTCGCTGGTCGGTGAGGAGTTGGATGAGATTCATCATGTAATCGAGTTAGTTTTGTTAGGGCTTGATCGCTAGTATCCACTATGTTCTGAGATAGATGTTGCTATGACTTTGCCATGCTTAATGCTTGTTACTAGGGCCCGAGTGCCATGATTTCAGATCTGAACCGTTTATGTTATCACCATTATATCTATTTTCTTGATCCGATCTTGCTAGTCATACGCACCTATTACGTGTTATGATCCGTAAACCCCATAGTGACAATATTTGGGATACTTTCCGATGATGACCGTAGTTTGAGGAGTTCATGTATTCACTATGTGTTAATGCTTTGCTCTGGTTCTCTATTGAAAGGAGGCCTTAATATCCCTTAGTTTCCATATGGACCCCGCTGACACGGGAGGGTAGGACAAAAGATGTCATGCAAGTTCTTTTCCATAAGCACGTATGACTATTTACGGAATACATGCCTACATTATATTTATGAACTGGAGCTAGTTCTGTGTCGCCCTAGGTTATGACTGTTATATGATGAATATCATCCAACGAGTTCACCGATCCAGTGCCTACGAGTTTTCCACTTATTGTTCTTGCCAAGTTACTATTGCTACCGCTACTATTACACTTGCTACAAAATCATTGCTACCACTGTTATCGTTACCGTTACTGTTACTACTGCTATCAAAACTATCATACTACTATGCTACTGATCACTCTGTTGCAGATATTTAATCTCCAGGTGTGGTTGAATTGATAACTCAACTACTAATACTTGCAAATATTCTTTGGCTCCCCTTGTGTCGAATCTATAAATTTGGGTTGAATACTCTACCCTCGAAAACTATTGCGATCCCCTATACTTGTGGGTTATCAATCTTTTTGCTTCTTGCATATCTTCGGGACTGAGAAATAGAATACCTCTCTTCTTTTGAATAGGTTCTGAAGGTGGTTCAGGGAGTGTCCAATCATCGAGATTTTGCATTATGTTGTTCAATAATTCTTTAGCTTGTCCAACAGTTCTTTCCCTGAAAACACCACCAGCACAATTATCTAGGAAATCCCTAGAAGCATCAGTTAGTCCATTATAAAAAATATCAAGCATTTCATTCCTCTCAAGTGGACAATCAGGCAAAGCTCGTAGTAACTGGAGAAGCCCCCCCCCCCCAAGCTTGAGGGAGATTCTCTTCTTCAATTTGAGCAAAGTTAAATATTTCCTGTAAGGCAACTTGTTTCTTATGAGCAGGAAAATATTTTGCAGAAAAGTGTTGAAGCATATCCTGGGGACTACGTATGCAACCAGGAGTAAGTGATAAGAACCATTCCTTGGCCTCGCCTTTTAGCGAGAAAGGAAAAAGATTAAGGATATAATAGTAGCGAATCTTTTCTTCATTGGTAAACAGAGCAGCAATATCATTCAGTTTCATAAGGTGTTCGACAACAGTTTCATTTTCATAACCATGGAAAGGATCAGACTCTACTATAGGAATTAACTCAGGGTCTACAGAGAACTCATAATCCCTATTAGTAACAAATATAGGAAAAGTAGAAAATTTAGGATCACATTTCATTTTCTCCATCATAGATTTTTCTTTTAGTTTGCATAATAGTTTGTTCACATCATCTCTATTTTTACAAGAAAGAACCTCATCATCCATAACATAACCTTCTGGTACAAAAGGCAATTCATATCTATTAGGTGAGCAAGAGGTAATAGGTGATTCAAAGACTTCCTCAATTTTAGCATTCTCAAGTTCTCTAGATTTAGCAATATGAGCATCAAGTAATTCATTCAGTGACACAGGTTCAGTTTCAACATGTGTAGCAATAGTTTCATTATTAATTTCAGAAGTAGCATCATCAAGTTCATGTGACATATCAGGACGATCAACAGGTGGTGGTGTAACAAGCTGATTCAAAACCGAAGTTTAATCAAAAGTAGAGCTAGATGGCAGTTCCTTACGTCCTCTCGTGCGAGAGGGGACGATCTTAGCTCGGTTGTCTTTCAGATTTGTCATAGCAGCAATTGGATATCCTTCAGTTAACACAATAAATAAAGCTATGCTCCCCCACAACGGTGCCAGAAAAAGGTCTTGATAACCCAAAAGTGTAGGGGATCGCAACACTCTTCACGGGTAGTGTTTCACTCTAATTTATATATTCGACACAAGGGGAGCTAAAGAATATTTATTGGCCTTGACAGTTGAGTTGTCAATTCAACCGCATCGAGGATATCTCTCTGCTGCAAAGATTTAGTAGCACGAAAAATAGTAGTAGCAAAAGTAACAGTAATAGTGACAGTAGCAGTTTTGTAGAAAGTGTGACAGTATCAATAGCAATAGTAACTTGGCAAGATTCAGTATATGTAACGCGTAGGCATGTGGATCGGTGATGGATAACGATTTAGATGACATTGGTCATATAACAGTTACACACTAGGGCGACACAGAACTAGCTCCAATTCATCAATGTAACGTAGGCATGTATTCCGTATATAGTCATACGTACTTGCAATAAGAACTTGCATGACATCTTATGTCCTACCCTCCCATGGTAGCGGGGTCCTATTGGAAACTAAGATATATTAAGGCCACCTTTTAATAGAGAACCGGAACAAAGCATTAACACATGGTGAATACATGAACTCCTCAAACTACGGCAATCACCGGAAAGAATCCCAATTATTGTCACCTTGGGGTATGCGGATCATGACACGTAATAGGTACATATAACTTGCAAGATAGGATCCAAATCACTCTTATATTCATGAAAACATAATAGGTTCAGATCTGAAATCATGGCACTCGAGCCCTAGTGACAAGCATTAAGCATAGCAAAGTCATAGTAACATCAATCTTAGAATATAGTGGATACTAGGGATCAAGCCCTATCAAACTTAACTCGATTACATGATAAATTCCAACCAATCCCACCACCGTCCAGCAAGCCTACAAAGGAATTACTCACTCCCGATGGTGAGCATCATGGCGGTGTTGATGGAGATGGGTTGGTGATGACGACGGCGACGATTTCCCCTCTCCGGAGCCCAAAACAGGCTCTCGATCAGCCCTCCGGAGGAAGAACAGGAGGTGACGGTGGCTCCGTCTCGTGAAACGCAATGAAATCTTCTCCCTGATTTTTTTCTCCACGGATGTGAATTTATGGAGTTGGAATTAGGGTTGGAGGGGCCACGAGGGCCCCACAAGCCATCTCGCCGTGTCCCTAGGGGGGCGCGGCCAGTTGCGTGGTGGCCTTCTGGTCCACCCCCTCCGACAGCTCTTCGCTCCAAAATTCCTTATATATTCCAGAAAAAATCCACAAAAAGTTTCGTCCAATTCCGAGAACTTTTATTTCTGCACAAAAATAACACCAAGGTAGTTCTGCTGAAAACATCATCAATCCGGGTTAGTTTCATTCAAATCGTGCAAATTAGAGGACAAAACTAGAGCAAAAGTGTTTGGAAAAGTAGATACGTTTGAGACGTATCACTAACTACGGACCCGTAGGTCTGTGGTGAACTACTCACACATCATCATGAGGGCAGCAAGGTCGATGAAGAGGCCCTTCGTGATCGATCCGCCCTCCGGCAGGGTGCCAGAATGGAGGTCTAGATGGACTCGCGACAGAACAGAGACTTGCGGCGGCGTAAAAAGTGTTTCGGGACTGCCCTTAGGGTTTTCCGAATATAAGAGAATTTATAGGCCAGAGAACGGGGTCGGGAGAGCCACGAGGGGCCGATAAGCCATCATGGCGTAGACCCCCCAGGTCGCGCCCCGTTGGCTTGTGGGGCCATCGTGTGGCTCCCGGCCTCCTTCCGAATCTCCCAGGTCTTGTTTTGGTCTAGAAAAAAATCACCAACAAGTTTCGTGGCAATTGGACTTCGTTTGGTACTGTAAACCTCAAAAGTGAAAAACATGCAGAAAATAACAACTGACACTGGGCACTGGGTCAATAGGTTAGTGCTCAAAAATAATATAAATTGGCAAATAAATACTTAAAAAGTATCCTAGAATGATAATATATCAGCATGGAACAATCAAAAATTATAGATACGTTGGAGACATATCAAGCATCCCCAAGCTTAATTCTTGCTCGTCCTCGAGTAGGTAAATGATAAAACAGAATTTTTTTTGTGACATGCTACCCATTATGTAATCTTTTGCATGTACGCTCATTGAGAAATGATGAATTAACAAATATTAACATAACAATACTTATAAGCATAAGTAACAAAATCATTAATCTTTCAAAGTATACAATCCTCAAAGAATGTTTACCCCTATTCATCTTATTATATTAGCAAGGCATGGCTCCATCTTCACCGCATTAATACAAATGTCAAGCACCACGGTGCCCAACTCAGGCAATTGGATCGTACCTTTTCAATATGCATCAACTTTTTATTCTTCACACAATACATGAGCGTGAGCCATTGGACATAGCATGTTGGTGGAATAGAATATGGTGGTAGATATCAAAGGGGTAAAAAGTGGAGAAGATAGTCTCACATCAACTAGGCGTACCAACGGGCTATGGAGATGCCCGTCGATGGATGTCGATGCAAGGAGTAGGGATTGCCATGCAAATGATGCACTAGAGCTATAAGTGTATGAAAGCTCAACTGAAGCTAAGTGGGGTGTGCATCCAACTTGCTTGCTCATGAAGACCTCGGGCATTTTAGGAAGCCCATCATCAGAGTATACAAGCCAAGTTTATAATAATGAAAAAGTGATTCCCACTAGCATGTGAAAATTTCATAATATGAGACTCTCTATATGAGGAACAAGGTGCCACTTTGAGGCACAAGTGTGGTAAAGGATAGTAGCAAAGTCCCTTCTCTCATTCTTTTTTTTTGATTATGGTGGGCTCATTTGACCTCCCCCATTTTTATTTCCTCACTGGGACAATGCTCTAATAATGATGATCATCACACTTTTATTTACTTACAACTCGATATGAAGAACTGATAAGATGATATGACTCTATATGAATGCCTCTAGAAGTGTACCAGGATGTGCAAAGATCTAGCGTGATATGTATCAAATATATGATGAACGGTGGCTTTGCCACAAATACCATGTCAGCTCTATATGATCATGCAAAGAAATATGATGATGAACGAACTAGTCATGTGAAGTGACGATGGAATTTGCATGGACATATATCTCCGAATGGCTATGCAAATGACATGATAGGTAGGTATGGTGGCTGTTTTGAGGAAGATATAGAGAGGCTTATGTGCAATAGAGCGTATCATGTCACGGGGTTTGGATGCACCTGTAGGATCACTAGAAGAGTGTCTAGAGGGGGGGGTGAATAGACTACTGCAGGAATTAAAACCTAACCTTTTGCCAAGTTAATTGGTTGGCAGATTTTAGCAATTATAGCAAGTCTAGCACACTCTACACATGCAAGTTAACAAGTATGGCAGCGGAAAGTAAAGACATTGCACATGGAAGTAAGGAGTTGAGATAGGGAGATCAAACGCAAGAGGGACACAAAGATTTTTCCCGTGGTTCCGATAGGTGGAGCTATCGTACATCCACGTTTATGGAGTCTTCAACCCACGGAGGGTAACGGTCGCGAGAGTACACGGAGGGCTCCACCCATAAGGGTCCACGAAGTAGCAACCTTGACTATTCCATAATGGCTTCCGTCCACAAAGGACTAGCCTCACCATGGGTAGATCTTCACGAAGTAGGCGATCTCCTTGCCCGTACATACTTCTTGGTTCAACTCCACAACACGAAGTAGGAGGCTCCCAAGTGACACCTAACCAATCTAGGAGGCACCACCCTCCAAAATGTAATAGGCTCGGCAATGTCGATGAACTCCTTGCTCTTGTGCTTCAAGATGATAGACTCCTCAACACACAATCACTCCCTCACAGATTTGGCTTTGGTGGAAGAGATTGATTTGGTGGAAAGCAACTTGGGGAGGCTAGAGATCAAGATTCATATGGATAGAGTGGAATGGCTTGATCTCAACACATGAGTAGGTGGCTCTCTCTCAGAAAATTGGATGGGGCAAGTATGTAATAGTTCTGGGTGCTTCTCTTCCGAGTGGGTGGTGGTGAAGGGGTATATATAGGCATCCCCAAAAATCCAAACGTTACACCTAATTAAAGTGACCAACTCGGTGACACGGAAGCATAAAACTCGGTGGTACCGAGTTGCACCAAAGGTAGCAACTTTTGAATCTCGGTGAGGCCGATATATAAATCTCGGTGGTACCGATTTAGTGACCAACGGTCAAATTGCACAACTCGGTGAGACCGATTCTCAAATTTCGGTGGTACCAATTCTTGACAACGGCTAACCAGAGAGTTGGTCCAAAACTCGGTGAGACCAATTCACAAAAATCGGTGGTACCGATTCTTGAGAATGGCTAACCAGAAAGTTGGTCCAAATCTCGGTGAGACCGATTGGCAAAACTCGGTGGTACCGATTCTTGAAAATAGGATACCCGAAAGTTGGCAACTGATTTCGGTGGCACCGAATGGAATGATGGTAGTATCGAGATGCTAGGGTTTGGCTTAGGATCTGTCTAGGGTTTGAATCTCGGTGAGACCAAATAGGAATTGTTGGTCTTACCGATTTGAGTGCTAGGGTTCTAGACAGAGTATTTGTGGAAGAGCTTGTGGGTGTTTTTGGTGACTATCACTTGTGCACGTGGAGCATCTTGTTCACCAACAGTACCTTACCCCCTTTTAATAGTATTGGCTTTCCTATGGACTCAAGGTGATTTCTCACAAAGTAAAATGTAGAGTCCTCTTGCTTGAAGCTTTGCCAATCCATTTCCTTGCTTCTAGGGGTTTCTCCTCACAATCCTTTTGCCAGCATTCTCTGTGGACTTTATCTGAAATACACTAGGTAAAAGGATTAGTCCAAGAGACAATGTATGTTGTCATGAATTATCAAAACCACCAAGGGAGCATATTGTGCTTTCAATCTCCCCCTTTTTGGTAATTGATGACAACATACAATCAAAGCTTCAAATAAAGATATGCATGGATATAATGAAGACTTTGAGAGACACATGACTTAGACTTGCTCCCCCTAAATGTGTGCAATCCCTTTAAATGATAGTTGCTTTGGAATGCATGGACGCACAAATAGTAGAAGGGATATAATGAGTCATGTGTATCTTGGCTATATGCATCAAATGTATATGAATGAGATGTATCCTTGTTCAAGACTTCACTCTTGCAAACAATATGTGCAAGAAGCAAGAGATCATCTTGATCAAGGATATGATGCATATACTTACCTTGAGTTATTAAGCATTCTAGTAGTAGAAACACACTTGAGAAAACAATGTTAGGAAACACAAGAGTATTCTACTAATCAAAAAGCAATAGAACTCAATAGTACCAAGATGTGGAGAACATATAGAAGGTAATAGTCCTTAAGATCGATATGTCTCCAAGAACATTTAGAACTTTCTCCCCTAGATATGAAATAGTAGGTCATCCTCTCCCTTTGAATCTTAGCATGTAGATATTGGGAGTGGATAGGGTCAGAAAAATCTAACATGAGTAGTTAAATGAAACAAACATATTTTTCTCCCCCTACTTTGGTATTCTCCCCTTGTCTATATAAGTATAAACTCTGATATTCTCCCCCTTGATTGTTTCTCCCCCTTTGCACTCAAGCATGTATCTCCCCCTTTAGCTTTTGAAGCTTTGGTATTTCTCCCCCTTTGGCATTAATTTCCAAAAAGGTCCATACTCAGGGTCAGACACAAAGATCATGGAGTTAGAAGGGATCCTTGAGAACAAGGGTCATAGAATGTAGGGTTCACAGAAAAGAATGAAAATTATAGAGAGCATTACAAATTGTGGGAATCATGGAAAATAATTTCTCCCTCTTTCACTGATCTGAGAGCTTGTAAGACTTCTCCTCCTTTGAGTTAGGGATCCTAGAATAAAGTTTCTCCCTCCTTTTTTTAAAATAATAAGGGATCATCGAAGAAATGGAGAATTGCTAATTTTAACAAAGGATAGAAATGATAGCAAAGTCGGTGGCTCCGAGGCAAATAAGTCGGTGGAACCGAGATGTGTATTTGCAGCATATCTGCATAATCGGTAGAACCGAGTCATTTGAGTCGGAGGCTCCGAGGGCATAACAGAAACTTGGCAACTTCTAGAAAACTTCAAATAATTTTAGAAAACTTGCAATAAAATTTTAAAAAGATCTGCAAAAGAAATACAAAATACTTTTCAACGAAACATCAACTAGAGAAGATTTGAGTGGTTCCAAGAAATCTTGCAAATAATGAATGAACCAAACAAGATACTTACCTAGATGATGGTCGGTGACTAGGTCACCTATATTATAGTATATTGACTTAGGATCCAAGCAAGAATACTTGATCATAGGTCATACTCATCGTTAAGCTCAAAATGGGGTTACCATTTTTCGATTAAGCATTTTAATGTTTTCATATCACTTGAGTTGCTTTATCTCATGACTTGGAGTAAAGCTTTTTCAAGGATATGAGTACATACCTTTGAGTGATGTTGATGACATGGCTTGTAGGTGAACTTGTTGAGGATGCTCGATGTTGATGAAGATCGTCTTGAGTTGGGAGCAATCTTTCTTGTTTTGGTACACTTATCACCTACATAGCTTAGTCATGCAAGGAAGAACAATATATATCCATTTGACATGATATCAATTGAGTATTAGTAAATGTGATCACATCAACTATATGTCAAGGATATGGTTGAGTGGTCTTCTTCCTTCCATCATCAAGAGGGGTTGTGGATACTTGGCTAAGACAAGATTGCTTAAGATATGAGTTGATGGCAATCTTGTGGAGTGTTGTTCTTCCAAGTACCTACAAAAGGTTAGATGCAATACAAGGGAGCATAGAATTCCATGGTATAAGATAACATGTCAAGTGTATCATGGAAGTATCATGTAAGCTCATGCCCTTGCAAGCAACCGAGTGAGCTTAGCTCAAGTTGGAAGCATCGATGATGTTCAACTCACTCCTCAAATAACAAAACACTTTCTCATCAAGTGGCTTAGTAAAGATATCGGCCAATTGCTTGTTAGTGCGAACATGCTTAAGATTAATATCTCCTTTGGCAACATGATCACGAATGAAATGATGTCAAACTTGAATATACTTAGTTTGAGAATGTTGCACGGGATTATGACCAATCTTAATAGAACTTTCATTGTCACAAAGTAATGGAACATTTTTCACATAGATTCCATAATCCTTAAGCATTTCTGTCATCCATAGTAATTGTGCACAACATGATCCGGCAGCAATATACTCAGCTTCGGCTGTAGATAGAGATACCGAGTTTTGTTTCTTGGAGGACCAAGACACAAGAGATCTACCAAGAAATTGACATGTACCCGAGGTGGATTTTCTATCAACCTTGTCACTGTCATAATCCGAATCGGAATAGCTAACAAGGTTAAAAGAAGATCCCTTGGGATACGAAATGCCAAAGTTTGGTGTTTGTATCAAATATCTCACAATACGTTTCACGGCCAAAAGATGACACTCTTTGGGTGCAGCTTGATATCTAGCACACATGCAAACACTAAGCATAATATCGAGATGGGAGGCACATAGATATAGCAATGAACCAATCATAGATCGATAGACCTTTTGATCAACCGGTTCGTCCTCCTTGGTAAGATCAACATGTCCACTAGTAGGCATAGGAGTTTTCATACCTTTACACTCTTGCATGTTGAACTTCTTGCTCAAGTCCTTGGTATACTTGGTTTGAGAGATGAAAGTTCCTTCTCTCGTTTGCTTGATTTGCAAACCAAGGAAAAATTTCAGCTCACACATCATGGACATCTCATACTTCTCGGACATCAACCTTCCAAATCTTTCACTAAATTGTGGGTTAGTAGATCCAAAGATAATATCATCCACATAGATTTGGCACACAAATAATTCACCATTAACTCTCTTAGTGAATAAGGTTGCGTCAATTTTACCAATTTCAAAACCCTTTTCAATGAGGAACTTCGTTAAGCATTTATACCAAGCACGTGGGGCTTGCTTAAGACCATAAAGTGCTTTAAGAAGCTTGTAGACATGATTAGGTTTCTTAGGATTCACAAAACCAGAGGGTTGTTTAACATATACCTCTTCTTCAATCTCACCATTTAAGAATGCACTTTTAATGTCCATTTGATAAAGCGTGATATCATGGTGATTAGCATAAGCAAGAAGAATGCGAATAGCTTCAAGTCTAGCGACGGGGGCATAGGTCTCACCGTAGTCCATACCTTCGACTTGCGTATATCCTTGGGCTACGAGACGTGCGTTGTTGCGTACAACTTGACCATCTTCATCTTGCTTGTTTCGAAACACCCATTTGGTTCCGATGATGTTGTGCTCGTCCTTGGTATTCTCCACTAGTGTCCACACTTCGTTCCTCTCGAAGTTGTGAAGCTCTTCATGCATTGCGTTCACCCAATCCGGGTCTTCAAGAGCTTGTTCTACCTTCAAGGGTTCAATGCTAGAGATGAAAGAATAATGGTCACAAAAATTAGCTAAGCGAGTTTTAGAGCGAGTGATTCTCCCGGTTTGTATGTCACCGAAGATTTGATATAGAGGATGGTTCTTGCTCACTCTTGCTCGAACTCGGGGTAGCTTTGGCTTGTTGGACGGTGGAGCTTCTTCATCATCATCTCCTTCATCTTCGTTGTTGTTGAAGGTGTCGTTGCCTTGAGGCGGTGGTGAAGGAGGTTGTGGTGGATCTTCATGATGTACTTCCTCCTCTTCATCTTGTCGTGTACCGCTTGTGGATGCCTCCATGTCGTGTTGAGGATCACCTTGACGTGAAGTAGGGGCTTCTGCTTGGGTTGACGAAGTACTTTCCTTCACCTCCATGGAACAAATCTTGCCTATGGACAAGTCTTGGATAGCTTCCGAAGGGTCCTTATCTCCTACATCATTTGGCAATTGTTCGACTTGCGAACCATTAGATTCATCAAACTTCACATCTACCGTCTCTTCAACTTTTCGAGTGAAGTTGTTGTAGACACGGTAAGTGTGAGAGTTCGATCCGTAACCGAGTAGGAATCCTTCATGAGATTTAGGAGAAAATTTAGTACGACGATGCTTGTCTAGAATGTAGCACTTTGAGCCGAATACCCGAAAGTATCCAACTTGGGGTTTGTTATCGGTGAGTAGCTAGTATGCCGTTTTACCGAGAAGCTTGTGCAAGTAGAGTCGGTTTGTGGCATGACATGCTGTTTCCACGGCTTCTGCCCAAAAGTGTCTTGGCGTCTTGTATTCGTCAAGCATCGTTCTTGCCATCTCACTAAGAGTCCGGTTCTTCCTCTCAACAACTCCATTTTATTGAGGCGTGTACGTAGCCGAGAACTCATGTGAAACACCTTCTTCGTCAAGAAAGGTATCTACATGGGTGTTCTTGAACTCCGATCCGTTATCGCTCCGAACCTTCTTGATCTTCACTTCAAACTGATTTTGCGCTTTGCGAGCGAAGTTCTTGAAGATCTTTTGTACCTGCGACTTATCATCAAGAAAGAATACCCACGTAAATCTGGAAAAATCATCAACTATAACTAGACCATAGGAATTTCCACCGAGGCTCTTGTAAGCATTGGGACCAAAAAGATCCATGTGAAGTAACTCGAGTGGTCTCCTAGTAGTCATGATATTCTTTACGGGATGACTTCCACCTACTTGCTTTCCAGCTTGGCAAGCACTACAAAGTCTATCTTTGTCAAAGATAACATCTTTAACACCAAGAATATGATCACCTTTGATACGCTTGTCTAGATTACGCATGCCAACATGTCCTAGTCTTCTATGCCAAAGCCAACCTTTAGAAGATTTTGCAATGAGACAAGTACGAGGTTTGGATCTCTTAGTGAAATCGACAATGTAAAGAACACCTCTACGAAAACTGGTAAAGTCCATGTTATGATTATCTTGACGAAACACTTGGCAATCTACTTTCGTGAATAGCACAATAAAACCAAAGTCGGCAAGTCTAGATACGGAAAGAAGATTGTAGCCAGGAGATTCAACAAACATGACGTTTTCAATAGAGCTATCATGGGATATGGCCACCTTACCAAGACCAAGTACCTTACCCTTGGAGTTGTCTCCAAAAGTTACATACCTTCGCGGTCCATGGTTTGGTGTGATCTCTTCAAACATGTCTCTATCTCTGGTCATATAATCGGTGCATCCACTATCGAGAATCCACTCTTTTCCTCCAGACATGTAATCCTTGAAGTTTGCCATGAGACTTAGATTCTTCATGATCTTCTCATGCTCGATGTCGAACAACTCATCTTCATCATAGTAGCCATGTTCCACGTTGTCATCATCAAGTGGGAAATCCTCGTCACAAGGAACAAGAGATTCGTTAGGGTTGTGATCATGACAATGTTCAAGATTATGAATGCGAATGGCTTCTACAATGATGTTGTTGATAGTTATGACATCTCCTTTAGCACGCATGAGGTCTCTAAGCTCAAATAGATAGTTTTATGAAGAATTTCATCAAGATTACTCAATGAATAACTTGGATATCGTTTCACCAAGTCATTCCACAAAGTATAAGCACATTCAAAATTCTTCAGTTGATTAAGCACAGTTCTAGGCAATCCTCTAATGATAAGATTAACAGTTCTAAGATTGCATAGCATATCAATTTCCTCTTCGTGTGTGGGATGTAAAGGATCAATGGGAGGTACATAGGGATTCTTAACATACTTGCTCAAATGAAATTCATTGAATAGCTCAAGCATCTTATATTTCCATTGACTATAGTACTCCCCATCAAGAATAGGCACTCTACAACTCAAACTTCCAAAACTAGACACATCCATCTTCCTCCACGGTGATGAAACCGATGCAATGGAAAACAATGCTCTGATACCACTTGTAGGATCACTAGAAGAGTGTCTAGAGGGGGGGTGAATAGACTACTAGCAGGAATTAAAACCTAACCTTTTCCCAAGTTAATTGGTTGGCAGATTTTAGCAATTATAGCAAGTCTAGCACACCCTACACATGCAAGTCAACAAGTATGGCAGCGGAAAGTAAAGACATTGCACATGGAAGTAAGGAGTTGAGATAGGGAGATCAAACGCATGAGGGACACGAAGATTTTTCTCGTGGTTCCGATAGGTGGCGCTATCGTACATCCATGTTTATGGAGTCTTCAATCCATGGAGGGTAACGCTCGTGAGAGTCCAAGGAGGGCTCTACCCATAAGGGTCCACGAAGTAGCAACCTTGACTATTCCATAATGGATTCCGTCCACGAAGGACTAGCCTCACTATGGGTAGATCTTCACGAAGTAGGCGATCTCCTTGCTCGTACAAACTTCTTGGTTCAACTCTACAACAGCAAGTAGGAGGCTCCCAAGCGACACCTAACCAATCTAGGAGGCACCACCCTCCAAAAGGTAATAGGCTCGGCAATGTCGATGAACTCCTTGCTCTTGTGCTTCAAGATGATAGACTCCTCAACACGCAATCACTCTCTCACAGATTTGGCTTTGGTGGAAGAGATTGATTTGCTGGAAAGCTACTTGGGGAGGCTAGAGATCAAGATTCATATGGATAGAGTGGAATGGCTTGATCTCAACACATGAGTAGGTGGCTCTCTCTCAGAAAATTGGATGGGGCAAGTATGGAATAGTTCTGAGTGCTTCTCTTCCGAGTGGGTGGTGGTGAAGGGGTATATATAGGCATCCCCAAAAATCCAACCGTTATACCTAAAGTGAGCAACTCGGTGACACCGAAGTATAAAACTCGGTGGTACCGAGTTGCTCCAAAGGTAGTGTCGTGGGAATGAACCTGACAATAGTACTAGGGGGTACGAAAGGAGGGGCGAAGTCTAACCACGGCGCAAGTGTGCACTCGATATGTACGAGTTCAGGCCTCACTCGGAAGTGATAGCAGCCCTATGTCTCGAGCCCGGGGGCTTTGGTGTTTGCTTATGGTGGTAGAAATTACACAGGGTCGGAACCCTTGCTCTGGCACCCAGGGGTGGCTTATATAGAGTGTGCCACCACCGGATGAACGCCATGATTAGGGTAATAAATGCCAATGAAGGATGCATTACAGGAATGACTGTTATTAACCAGGTGTTACTGGTAACGGGAAAACAACATCATAACGAATGACTTCTCGAATTCTCGGACGCTTTGCCTTCTGGGTCGCCTGAGCTTCTGAGTCCGAGTGATATGAATTAATCCGAGTGATTAGCCACATTCATCTGAATGAATCTTTGTCCATGGGTTTTAATGACATTGAGGGACCACAGGTGAGCCCTAGATGTCAGGCCTGTGACCCTACCCATAGTAGGCATCCTCATCGGTAGCCCCCGAATCCATGAGGTTTTAGTGGTCGAGTGACTGACACTCCGAAGCGTTGACGTCCTCTCAGAAGAGTCTGAGTAACGGTCTTGCCATTCCTCACTCGGCTTCAAACCATGATGGATTCAGGATTGATATCTCTCGACCATACTGCCTTGTTTGAAGGAGCAGTACTATCATATGAGGCTGAAACTGTTTTTCGGAAGAAACGATCCGAATGTTTAACTGGTGTGAATCTTTCACTAGGTTCGCAGGAGAGAGTCGTTGAAGCCTTTGAAGCGCAGCGCTTGTCCCATTCGTGGAACCGAGAAATTTCCGCGCGTTCAAAATCGTCAAAGCTGCGTGCCGGCGCGCGGCGGAACGGTCACGTTGCGGTAATTCGGGGTAGTGGGCATGACGCCTCGATAACTGCGCCAGTATTCTCGCCACGTGTCCTCGAAGCTCTGAACAGTAGATCCGCGGATCTCGCTCCGTTTGCGGATTGACGGCCAGATATTTCGCCAGATTTTTGATATAAAAATTGGAAGTACTGTTGGGGGTGAGAACAGATCTCATTTCCCCCCTCTCCCTCGTCTTCTCCGACGCCCACCCGTGCTCCTTCCACCTTTCCCCAGTCGAAGGCCGTTCCGAGCTCACCGGTGAAGATGCGGGCGGCGGTTGCGACTGTGAAGGCCGAGCGGGCGAAGAGGAGCTCGCGCGCCTCCTCCTCCAGCGCCGGAGCGCCGGCTGGATGGACGCAGGGTGAGTGGTTGCTGTCACGGGTCACCAAGGCCCGGATGCTTGAGCTGGAGGTCCAAGGGTTCGTGCCCGAGGGGAGCTGGCGGCTGCCGGGGGCGGGCGAGGATGAGCCTTCGCCGAAGGGAGACGAGCGCGTGCTCTTGGTGACCCACCTCGAGCGAGGTTTCTCTCTGCCACCCCATCCCTTCTTCCGAAGATTTCTGGGTTTCTTTGGTGTTCAACTCCATCATATCTCCCCCAACGTTGTCGTTTATCTAGCTGCATTCATATCTCTTTGTGAAAACTTCTTGGGTTGTCATCCTCACTGGGGCTTGTTTAAACACCTCTTTACTTGCCGAGTGATGACCGTAAAAAAGCCAATCGGTCGAAAGACAAGACGAATGTGGCCCAGCTGTGTGGAGGTCTGGAGATTCAACTGTGGGGGAAAGTCTGTTTCCCGCAAATGACGTTCCCTAACTCGGTGAAAGGTTGGCAGGAGAACTGGTTTTACTGCCAGGACATTTCCATCGGCGAAGGACAGTCGGGACTTCCGCCGTATACTTCTGAGCGCATTCGGCCAGTTCCCAGGTTGACTGTGACAAAAGGGGAGAAGACCGAAGTAGATATCTTAGTGATAGCGCTGGTAGCTCTGGTGCAGAAAGGCGTCAACGGCCTCGACTTGCTGGAGGTTTTCCTCCAGAGGAGGATCCAACCGCTGCAAGCCAGGGCTCACCCCATGTGGGAGTATGCCGGACCGAGTGACCCCACTCGAACTCACCCGGAGGAGCTAAAGGAAGACGAGGTGGAGGCCAAGATCAAGGCGATCACCCCAGCGCGTGATAACCCCAGGGGGAGCAGGCTGGTGGCTCCACTCTCATCAGAAAATCCACCGAATGAGGTAAACCCCGAAGGTCTATCATCCGAATGATACTTGCGTATTTATTGTAGTTGATCCGACTGATGTTGCTCTTCATTCGTCAGGCTTTCACATAGATGAGCAGCCAGGTGCCAATCGTGGACAGGGGCCCGGTCGATGTTGCGAGCGATACCGATCATCCAGAAGATTCGGCCGAAGCAGGGGAATATGAAGAGCCCGATGACGATGAGGACGATGAAGAAGATGAAGAGGAAGGCTCGGAGGATGGCGACGAGGTGGAGTCATCACGCTCAAATGACCGAGTGCCTGAAGCCTGTTCCAAGGCGCGCCATGACTCGGGAATCCATGGTGGCGGTCCCAAGGGACCAAAAGCCGCCAAACCGACTGGGTCTGCCCTTCCAACCCGCAGCTCGAAGCGCGGGCGTGGAGAGCTTGTCTCTTCACCTGAGAAGACAGTGAATCAGCCCAAAGTCACTACGGCCAAGCCTCGGAAGGCGGTCTTCACCCCGAAGATTAAGATGACCATTCCTATGGCCTCAGCGTAAGCCTTTCCATTCTAACAATTGTTGTTTATATTTGTCCGAGTGATGAAATGATCCGAGTGTTTCCTTTACAGTGATGATACTTCAACTGCTTCACCTGATCCCCACACTCTGGAAAAAGAGCGGGGCGATGCTGATGTTGCGTCTTCAAAAGGTAAGCTCCGGACTCACTCGGTAACTCTAGACATTCCCGAGTGTTTACTTTTTACTCATCTTCGAGTGCCTTGAACGCTTGCAGCTCCACGTGAAGTGATCGACATTGATGCGGATGACAAGGTTGACCTGCCGAACCCTTTGGCCAACGCGGACGTCGTGATGCAGGAGTCATCGCTTGTCGATACTTTGGTGCCAGCACGAGAGGCCAGCTCGGGAGCCGGGGCAGCACTCGGAACTGGTACATCATCCCCCTCATTGACTCCCTCTGAGACCAACATCTTTGCGCTACACTATGTCCCGGAGGACCAAGTGGGAGCGAGCAAAGAGGCATTAATCTAGCTGGAGGTGATGAGTGAACGACTGAAGACGACGTACGACGCAAGTGAGGCGTTGAAGAAGAATGTCCGAGTAAGTACTCTTGTAAGTACCTTCCTCAGTCGGAATTTTTATTTCTGTCTTGAGAGGATTTGCATCCGAGCACACCGGCTGGGTGTCTTTGAGTTCCAGTGGGGGCACGCTGAGCGCACCCACTGGGTGTAGTCCTTGAGACTGCCATTGACTGAAGCAGTCGGCGAGAGTCTTAGAGTCCGAATGAATTTAATGTTTGATCCGTCTGTTAAGTCTGGATCAAAAACCTCGTATTTGATTTTCCAGTGGGGGCGCACTGAGCGCACCCACTGGGTGTAGTCCCCGAGACTGCCGTCGACTGAAGCAGTCGGCGGGAGTCTTAGAGTCCGAGTCAAAATTTTGACCAGTACCTTTTGCTTTAATTCTTGTTTGCAGTCTGTTTGTGAGCTCGGAAGGCACTACAAAGCTTTGGAGAAAGAGGTGCAGGACCTGCGCATCAGCCTTGTGGCCGAGAAGGCCAAGTTCGTCCGACTGGAGGAGGAGAAGAAAGTAATTGAAGGTATGCTCATCTTGCCCGACTGTTGTAATAAATGCCGTTCCTCCCTGTCCGACTGAGTCTATTTCATCAGATCTTCGTGGCGAAAATCGTAAACATGTCGAGAGGCTGAAGAATTCTATTTCTTTAGAATCTGTGAAGACGGCCCTCGAGAAGAAGGACACGGATCTGGAGGCTGCTCAAAAGGAAGCCAACCGAAAGACCAAGGAGGCCGAAGAGAAGCTTAAGGCAGTCGGGAAGCTGGAGGAAGAGAAGAAAGCTCTGGAAGCTGCTGCGACGAAGTCCAAGGAAGAGCTCGCTGATCTGAAGAAGTCATACTCCGAGTGGGAGACAAAACTCAAGCATATCACCGCGAAGAAGAACGAGCTGGAGCAGTTTGTCGAGGAGTATGGCGACTCCGTGAGCGAAAAACTCAAAGGTAATGTTCCCGAGTGATCCTAGTCTGGCCGAACGAATTCTGATCACTTCTAACTCTTTTCTTCATCTGACGCAAACCCAGATTTCTGTGATGACGTCGCTGAGGAGACTGACAAGATTGAGAAGGAGCTAGACCCGTCCCACGAGCTGCTCAAGGACAGTGCTGCTATGGCCATTCTTCGCTTGGAAGAACGTGTCGATCAAGTGACTTCGTATATGAGGAGGCTTAGCACTGCCGTCTCGGAGATTGACCGAGACGTCTTCTCCGACGAAGAGCCCTCGAAGGATCTGGAATCAGCCCTTACCTGAGTGAGAGACGTGCCAAGCCGAGTGAAGGCTTGGAAAAAATCTGCAGCCCGGGATGGAGCCGACATTGCCCTCTCACTTGTCCGCGTCCACTACAAGGGAGTGGATGAGAAGAAGCTGAAGTCCCTAGAGGTCGCCAACAGGAAGCATGCCAAGGTCGAAGACTTCATGGAGATGTTCATGGAAGCTGCCACTCGGATTGCAGACAGCATCGACCTGGACACCTTCGTTGAAGCAATGCCTCAGCCCGAGTGATCGTCGGGTTTAAAACTCTTTAAGCTTTTGCCTCGGAATGCCGAGTGGTGGCTGTAACCGTAAGACTTTGAATGAGCCTGAGGCTCCCGTCGTCAAAACCTTTATCCGTACTTTCGTTTCAAGTGACGTAGTTTTTATTCGTTCTTTGATTTCTGAATGCTTTAAACTTAGGCGATGAGGTACCGCAGCTAAGTCCCCGAGTATGAGCGCGAATCGCACTCGGAGTTGTTCGTGAGAACAATGATGGTCCTGTCCATCTTAGAGTCCGAGTGTAGAGAATGTCCACTCGAGACGGTTTGTAACTTAGGCGACGCGGGGTCACAGCTAAGTTCCCAAGTGTGGGCGAGACCCGCACTCGGGGTTGTTCGTGAGAACAATGATGGTTCTGTCCATCTTAGTAATGATGGTCCTGTCCATCTTAGAGTCCGAGTGTAGAGGATGTCCCACTCGAGACGGTTTGTAACTTAGGCGACGTGGGGTTGCAGCTAAGCCCCCGAGTGTGGGCGAGACCCGCACTCGGAGATGTTCGTGAGAATAATGATGGTCTTGTCCATCTTAGTAATGATGGTCCTGTCCATCTTAGAGTCCGAGTGTAGAGGATGTCCCACTCGAGACGGTTTGTAACTTAGGCGATGCAGGGTCGCAGCTAAGCCCCTGAGTGTGGGCGAGACCAGCACTCGGAGTTGTTCGTGAGAACAATGATGGTCATGTCCATCTCAGTAATGATGGTCATGTCCATCTTAGAGTCCGAGTGTAGAGGATGTCCCACTCGAGACCGTTTGTAACTTAGGCGACGCGGGGTCGCAGCTAAGCCACCGAGTGTGGGCGAGACCCGCACTCGGAGTTGTTTGTGAGAACAATGATGGTCATGTCCATCTCAGTAATGATGGTACTGTCCATCTTAGAGTCCGAGTGTAGAGGATGTCCCACTCGAGATGGTTTGTAACTTAGGCGACGCGGGGTCGCAGCTAAGCCCCCGAGTGTCGGCGAGACCCGCATTCGGAGTTGTTCGTGAGAACAATGATGGTCATGTCCATCTCAGTAATGATGGTCATGTCCATCTTAGAGTCCGAGTGTAGAGGATGTCCCACTCGGGACGGTTTGTAACTTAGGCGACACGGGGTCACAGCTAAGCCCCCGAGTGTGGGCGAGACCCGCACTCGGAGTTGTTCGTGAGAACAATGATGGTCCTGTCCATCTCAGTAATGATGGTCCTGTCCATCTTAGAGTCCGAGTGTGTGGGATATCTCACTCGAAATGGTTTTTAACTTAGGCGATGCGGGATCGCGGCTAAGCGTTTTACACTCAGTGGGGGTGACACAAGAGATTGATTCACCGGAGTGAAAAGAGTTAAATTTCGACAAAATATAAAGGAACGAAACATTATTCATCGAGATCACTCGGATTCATTACTGGAATGACAAACTAAAGGTTTTATGTTCTAGGTGTAGAACTTGCGAAGCAGGTCCGCGTTCCAAGTTTGGGGCTCTTCTACGCCATCTTTGATGTTGTAAAGCCGGTAGGCTCCATTGTGCAAGACTTTGGAGATTGCATACGGCCCCTGCCATGGAGGCGCTAGCTTGTGGGTTTTTGCTGGTTCAGTCAGAGGACAAGATCTCCTTCCTGAAAAGCTCGGCCCTGGACGTGTCTGTCATGGTAACGCCTCAGATCTTGCTGATAAAGCATCGATCTGATGAGGGCCAGCTCTCTCTTCCTCTAAAAGGTCAAGACCATATTGCCGTGCAGCTTCAGCTTCAGCTTCATCATATAGTTCCACTCGGGGGGAATTGTGCTGAAGATCACTCGGCAGCACAGCCTCTGATCCGTACACCATGAAGAAAGGAGTGCGTTTCGTAGAGTGGTTCGGGGTTATCCGAATGCCCCATAAGACAGACGGCAATTCTTCAACCCAGGCTCCCGCAGCATACTTCAGGTCTCTCATCAATCGAGGTTTCAGACCTTGCAGAATCATTCCATTTGCACGTTCTGCCTGTCCATTCGACTGCGGGTGAGCCACTGAGGCATAATTAACCCGAGTGCCTTGAGAGAAACAGAATTCACGGAACTCGTCCCAGTCGAAGTTCTTCCCATTATCTGTGATAATGTCATGCGGCACGCCGAATCTGAAGATGATCTGCCAAATGAAACTGACGGCAGTACCTGCATCCAAACTCTTGATGGGCTTCGCCTCGACCCACTTGGTGAACTTGTCAACTGCCACAAGCAGGTGGGTGAATCCACTCGTCCCAGTCCACAGGGGACCAACCATATCGAGGCCCCATACCGCGAACGGCCAGGTGAGCGGGATCGTCTTTAGCGCGGACGCAGGCTTGTGGGACTTATTTCTGTAGAATTGACACCCGACGCACAGGTCCACCAAGTCCCTTGCTGCTTCATTGGCTCGGGGCCAATAAAAACCCGCTCGGAAAGCCTTAGCGACCAAAGTCCGAGAGGACGCATGGTGGCCGCAAGTCCCCGAGTGGATTTCGTGTAATCTTTGCAGCCCTTCCTCTGGGGAGATGCATTTTTGAGTGACTCCTGTGGTGCTTTTCTTGTATAACTGGTCTCCCAGAACTTTGAATGACTTGGATCGACGGACGATCCGAAGAGCTTCTTCTTCATCTTCGGGGAGTTCTTGCCTGAGCAAGTATGCCAAATAGGGTTGAGTCCACTTGGGAGTGATTACCAGCATTTCGTGGACCAGGTCCACTACAGCCGGAACGTCAACCTCAGTCGGATTAGATGGACCGACTGCTTGTGGGGGCTCCTCTATGAAAGGATCTTCTGCAATTGTTGGGGCGCGCAGATGTTCAAGGAATATGTCTTTAGGGACTGCTCGCCGAGTGGACCCAATCTTTGCCAGGTCGTCTGCTGCCTGATTCTTTGCACGAGGAATGTGATGCAGCTCTAAACCTTCAAAATTCTTCTCCAGCTTTCTGACCACGTTGCAGTAACCGGTCATTGTTGGGCTCCGAATGTCCCACTCTTTCATCACTTGGTTGAAAACGAGGTCCGAATCACTGTAGACCATCAAACGACGAATGCCGAGTGATATGGCCATGCGGAGCCCGTACAGGAGGGCTTCATATTCAGCCTCGTTGTTTGATGAATCGAAATGGATTTGGAGGACATAATTCAGCCGGTCTCAGTTGGGAGAAACAAGAACCACACCAGCCCCCGAGCCATTGAGCATCTTGGATCCGTCGAAGTACATAGTCCAGTGTTCGGGAACACTCGGAATTGGCTGCTCTTGCTCGATCCACTCGGCCATAAAATAAACCAATGCCTGGGACTTGATTGCTTTCTTGGCTTCGAACTTGATCTCCAGTGGAAGGAGCTCAATTGCACATTTGCCACCCGACCAGCAGCGTCTCTGTTGTGCAAGATCTCCGACAGGGGAGCGTTGCTGATGACCGTGACCGAATGATCTTGGAAGTAATGAACCACCTTTTTAACAGTCAGGTAAATACCATAGACCAGCTTTTAGTAGTGCGGGTACCTTTGCTTGGAAGGGGTTAACACTTCTGAGATGTAATATATGGGTCTTTGAACCTTGAATGCTTTTCCTAGCTCTTCGCGCTCTACAGCGAGGACTGTGCTCACCACCTGGCTAGTCGCCGTGATGTACAGGAGTAAAGGTTCCTGGCTGCCTGGAGCAGCTAACACCGGATGGGTGGAAAGCAATGCTTTGAGTTCTTCGAACGCGGCTTGCGCTTCATTGGTCCACTCGAACTTGTCGGACTTTTTCATCAGTCGGTAGAGAGGGAGTGCCCTCTCTCCGAGTCTTGAGATGAATTGGCTCAGGGCCGCAAGGCACCCTGTCAGGCTTTGCATGTCGTGTAAGCATTCCGGTTGCTTCATTCGGACTAGAGCGCCGATTTTATCTGGATTGGCGTCGATCCCTCGTTCGAAAACGAGAAAACCGAGTAGCTTTCCTGCACGCACTCCGAATGTGCACTTAGCTGGATTCAGCTTTATTCCAAAGCGCCGCAGGTTCGCGAAGGTCTCAGCAAGGTCGGTCAGGAGGTCGGAACCTTTCCTAGAATTGACTACGATATCGTCCATATAAGCCTCCACGTTCCGACTGATCTGCTTTTGTAAGCATTTCTGGATCATGCGCTGGAAAGTGGCCCCAGCATTCTTCAGGCCGAATGGCATCGTGACATAGCAAAAGCACCTGAATGGGGTGATGAAGGCTGTTTTTCTTTCATCAGGACCGTACATTCGGATCTGGTGGTACCCGGAGTACGCATTGAGGAACGACAAACGTTCGCATCCGGCAGTAGAGTCTACTATCTGATCTATCCGTGGTAAAGGGAAATGATCCTTCGGGCAGGCCCGATTGAGGTGTTTAAAGTCAATACACATACTGAGTGATTTGTCCTTCTTCGGCACCAAGACGACATTCACGAGCCACTCGGAGAGGTAAACCTCGCGAATGAACTCGGCAGCAAGGAGCCGAGCTATCTCTTGACCAATCGCCTTGCGCTTCTCGACGGAGGATCGACGCAAGTACTCTTTGACTGGCTTGGCCTTGGGATCGGTTTGGAGTCGGTGCTCAGCCAGTTCCCTGGGCACACCAGGCATGTCAGACAGCTTCCATGCGAAGATGTCCCAGTTCTCACGGAGGAACTGGATGAGCTCGGCTTCCTATTTCTCTCCGAGTGAGGTGGAGATGTTCGTCGGAGCAGCACTTGGGTCACTCGGATGAACATGGACTTGCTTGGTCTCACCAGGCGACTGGAAGGCTGATTCTGAAGCCAGCCGCTTTGATCTGAGCAGATCAGCCATATCTACTTCCTTCTTGTACCCTTCAAACTCGACTGCAAGCACTTGCTCATTGGCGATCTTTGAGCCCTGCTGGAGGCACTCTTCGACGATGTTCCGGTCGCCAGTCACTGTGATCACGCCCTTAGGCCCTGGCATCTTGAGTTTGAGATACACATAACATGGTCTGGCCATGAAACGTGCGTAGGCAGGCCTACCCAGGAAGGCGTGATAAGCACTGCGGAAGTCAGCCACCTCGAAGGTTAACCTTTCCTTTCGGAAATTCTTTTCGCCTTCGAATACAACATCCAGAGCGATCTAGCCGAGTGACTCTGCCTTCTTCCTAGGGACAATCCCGTGGAAATGCATGTTGCTCTTGCTCAATTGAGACATCGGGATGCCCATTGCCTTGAGCGTATCACCATATATGATATTGAGCCCGCTGCCTCCGTCCATCAGGACCTTACGTAGTCGGACGCCACCCACTGCCGGGTCGACGACCAACGCCTGCCTCCCAGGGGTGGCTATGTGAAGCGGATGGTTGGACTGGTCAAATGTGACAGGTGTCTTCGTCCAGTTGAGGTACTTGGGGGCAGTCGGAACTGCCATGTTGACCTCCCGATTGACAAATTTCAACTGCCTCTTGCTTTCGACGTCAGCAAAAATCATGAGGATTTTCTCAACCTGCGGGTACTCGGAAGTACCATCATCATCCTCGGCGTCGACTTTCTCACTCGAGGGCTCTGCGCCCATCTCCTGCCTGAGCAGGCGACATTCCCGAGTGGTGTGCTTCGGGAGCACAACGTTGCCTTCTTCATCCGTCTTGGTATGAATCTGGCACGGTTGATCGAGGATGTCGGACTTAGAGTCGGACTTCTTCTTGGGAATCCACTCTTTCTTATTTTTCTTGGGCTTCGGCTTGCCTTGTCCTTGCTCTTGGACGGCTGCCACCTCTGCCTTGCCGGGGGCGTCAGCCTTCCACTTCTGATTTTTCCCGGCATTGCCTCCCGATTGAGGGGCAATGCCGGTTCTCCCTTTGCCGCTACGGAGGCGGTCTTCCTCCTCGCCATTGGCGTACTTGTTTGCGATCTCCATGGCCCGACTGAGGGACAGATCCCCAGACCGGCCGAACTTCAAGATTAACTCCCGATACCGAGTGCCGGCCTTAAAGACGCACATGGCCTGATGCTCGGTCACATTTTCCAAGGTGTTGTGCAATGTGGTCCAGCGCTGAATGTACTCTCAGAGAGTCTCGTTGCTCTTCTGGACGCAGTGTTGTAGTTCTGTCAATCCACCCGGGCGCTTGTACGTGCCCTCGAATGTTTTGACGAACACTCGGGCCAGATCTTCCCAACAGTAAATGCAATTGGCGGGCAACTGATTCAGCCACGCCAGCGCAGACCCTTCCAACATGAGTGGAAGGTGCTTCATTGCAATGAAATCATCGCCGCCGCCGATCTGGACAGCGACTCGATAGTCTTCGAGCCAAGTCTCTGGCTTGGATTCGCCATTGAACTTTCCAATTCCGGTTGCCAACTGATAATTTGGGGGTATCTCCGCCTCTCGGATGTATCTGTTGAAACACCCGAGGCCGGTAACTCCCCAACCGCTCGCTCGGTCTCTCTCATGCCTGTTCCGATCGACCACTCGCTGAGTGATGTCAGACCGGGCATCGTGGCCTCTGTGTCAAACAGGGCTCCGCTCACGGTTCCTCCCAAGTGGGTAGCCTCCGTCATACGGACGTTGGCCACGTAGACCGCCCCTCGGAGGAGAAGTCCGACTGAAATCGTGGTCGTCGCGCCCGTGTCCTCCGTGCGGACCTCTCGGAAGAGGAGGAGTTCGCGAGACTTTCCTCGGTGTGAGGGGACTGTGAGCTGACTGGACGGTGTCTATCCGAGTGGACTCATTGCGAATGCATTGGTGAGACTTTGATACCTCCGAGTTTTGTTGTAGGGCGGTCTTCAGCAAAGCCTGGATTTGCCGAATGCCCTAGCCAGCCGCTGAATAAGATGGTTGGATCGAATCTGCAATCCGAGTGGCCGCGGCCAGATTCACCAAAGGCGTGCGCATCACCGGGATGGTGTACGGACGATCCTTTGTGAATAGCTGACGGCGGCTACGGCTGAAGCTGGGAAGGTCTCTTGCCGCGCGTTCGTCGAGTGAATGCTATAGCTGCTCGAGTCGCTCGCGCTCAGCCAGGGTGGCTTGGCGAGCAGCCTCCAGGGCTATCTCTTCCAGGGTATTCCCCGCTATGGGCGTCAGAAGGACCTGATCGTTCATGCGCCTGATTTCCTCTCGTTGCTCCCGGGTGAGGGGTCCGGGAACATAGCCGCCAGAGCTGGCGTTGTAGCGGTCGCCGTCCCGATCGTGCGTATCTCCCGCGGAATGCCCAGGAGGAGCAGCACCTCGGGCTGGGACGGCCATCAAGACCTCCGCTACGTCGCCGCTGCTCTCGTGCTCGGCAGTTTCGGAAGATTCGTCATCCGAAGACGGGAGGAGGCAGTGGACGGACTCGTCGGCTTCGAGTGCGGCCACCTGTTGTCCTGCGGTCTGGGCCGCCACAGCGTGCTTGAGCCAACGTTGCAGCCGTGAGCGCCCAGAACGCCGGCGACAAGCCGCAGGATGGGTCGGAGAAGTTGGCATATATGGCGTAGACGGTTGTCGGAGGAGAACTCCGAACGTCGCCGCGTTGATGTGCACCGCACCTTGGGTGGGCAGTGCTTCAGTATCCAGCGGTGCTTCCTGCAGCCATGCCGAATCGTCGACGGCGAAGCTGAGGGACCCGAAGAGGATCTCGCCGCCGAATGTGTTCATGATGAACGAGAAAATGGAAATTCAACCTGCGCCGGAATTCGCAAGACGCGCAGCCCCACGGTGGGCGCCAACTGTCGTGGGAATGAACCTAACAATAGTACTAGGGGGTACGAAAGGAGGGGCGAAGTCTAACCACGGTGCAAGTGTGCACTCGGTATGTACGAGTTCAGGCCTCACTCGGAAGTGATAACAGCCCTACATCTCGAGCCCGGGGGCTTTGGTGTTTGCTTATAGTGGTAGAAGATTACATAGGGTCGGAACCCTTGCACTGGCGCCCGGAGGTGGCTTATATAGAGTGCACCACCACCGGATGAATGCCATGATTAGGGTAATAAATGCCAATGAAGGCTGCATTACAGGAACGGCTATTATTAACCAGGCGTTACTGGTAACGGGAAAACAACATCATAACGAATGACTGCTCGAATTCTCGGACGCTTTGCCTTCTGGGCCGCCTGAGCTTCTGAGTCCGAGTGATATCAATTAATCCGAGTGATTAGCCACATTCATTCGAATGAATCTTTTTCCATGGGTTTTAATGACATTGAGGGACCACAGGTGAGCCCTAGATGTCAGGCCTGTGACCCTACCCATAGTAGGCATCCTCATCAGGTAGCAACTTTTAAATCTCGGTGAGACCGATATATAAATCTCGGTGGTACCGATTTAGTGACCAACGGTCAAATTGCACAACTCGGTGAGACCGATTCTCAAATTTCGGTGGTACCAATTCTTGACAACGGCTAACCAGAGAGTTGGTCCAAAACTCGGTGAGACCAATTCACAAAACTCGGTGGTACCGATTCTTGAGAATGGCTAACCAAAAAGTTGGACCAAATCTCGTTGAGACCGATTGGCAAAACTCGGTGGTACCGATTCTTGAAAATTGATACCCGAAAGTTGGCAACTGATTTCGGTGGCACCGAATGGAATGATGGTAGTATCGAGATGCTAGGGTTTGGCTTAGGATCTGTCTAGGGTTTGAATCTTGGTGAGACCGAATAGGAATTGTTGGTCTTACCGATTTGAGTGGTAGGGTTCTAGACAGAGTATTTGTGGAAGAGCTTGTGGGTGTTTTTGGTGACTATCACTTGTGCACGTGGAGCATCTTGTTCACCAACAGTACCTTACCCCCTTTTAATAGTATTGGATTTCC
This sequence comes from Elymus sibiricus, assembly GCA_039707655.1. NCBI lineage: Eukaryota > Viridiplantae > Streptophyta > Magnoliopsida > Poales > Poaceae > Elymus > Elymus sibiricus. The sequence goes on along the minus strand of CM077667.1, from coordinate 440,534,541 downwards.
TATGGACTCAAGGTGATTTCTCACAAAGTAAAATGTAGAGTCCTCTTGCTTGAAGCTTTGCCAATCCATTTCCTTGCTTCTAGGGGTTTCTCCTCACAATCCTTTTGCCAGCATTCTCTGTGGACTTTATCTGAAATACACTAGGTAAAAGTATTAGTCAAAGAGACAATGTATGTTGTCATGAATTATCAAAACCACCAAGGGAGCATATTGTGCTTTCAGCACCGGCGAAGGTTGCAGCGATCCTCAAATTGAGAATGGGCAATGCACGGTACCGAATATGAGGAGGTGAGATTGCGTATGTCCATGGTTTCACATTATTCATAAAGAACTTATATACTTATTGCAAAGTTTTATTAGTTTTATCACAAATCAAAGTACTACTCGCATGCACCGAGGGAGGAGGTTGGTAGGAGTTAACCATTGCGCGCCTCCGACCCGAAACAACACTAGGATTTCAACAAGGAAATGAAATGCTAACACATCATCACCATGCCTCTTTAATTTTTAGACGAACAAGAAGTTAACCTCCCTTGATATTGACACTTCTACGAATCAACAATTATGAACTCACACCTTTTTCATATTACCACATCAATATCATTAACCCACATTTTCTCTATATGTGCTACATGATGGTTTTGTTTATCACTCATTTAATAACCAATATTTTTGGACTAGTCTTATGCCCATGCAAATTACCATCACTATTTATTAACTCTCAAAAAAATATAAGTGAAGAACAAGAATGAAATTATTTCTATAAAATCTACACGCCACCGTGCTCAAAAAGATATAAGTGAAGCTCTAGAGCAACTTCTAAGCTCAAAAGATATAAGTGAAGCACATAGAGTATTCTAAAAAATTATGATGAAGGTGTGTCTCGCTCAAATAGGTATGTCCAGCAAATGATGATTGTGGCAAACTGAAAGTAAAAGCAAACAAAAACAAACGACGCTCCAAGCAAAACTCATTTCATGTGATGAATAAAAATATAGCTCCAAGTGACATACCGATGGATTGAGACGAAAGAGGGGATGCCTTCCGGGGCATCCCCAAGCTTAGACGCTTGAGTCTTCCTTAAAATATTACCTTGGGGTGCCTTGGGCATCCCCAAGCTTAGTCTCCTGCCACTCCTTATTCCATTGTCCATCGTGATAACACCCAAAACTTGAAAACTTCAATCACACAAAACTCAACAAAACTTTGTGAGATCCGTTAGTATAAGCAACATAATGAATACTTTTGGTACTGTTATAAATTGATTCTTATTTCATAATTTCATAATAGTTACTGTATTCTAACCTTTCCATGGCTTATACCCCCCAATACAATCCATAGCATAATCAAAACAAGCAAACTATGCAAGCAAAAACAGAATCTGTCTAAAACAGAATAGTCTGTAAAAATCTATAGAGAATCTATACTTATGTAACTCTAAAAAAATTTAAAAATTAGTAAAACCTCGAAAATTTGTATAGAAATATTGTGTAAAAATTTCAGATCATTATCATCCTCCGGTAAAAAACGAAAATTCCTGTACTGGAGTCAAAAGTTTATGTTTTGTTTCAGCATCGATTCTACTCATCTTGTGAGTCATCCCAAAGGCTTTACTTAGCACAAACACTAATTTAAACATAAAAACATAATAATTATCGAGGAAATAATCATGTTATAAAAAACAGAAAGTAAAAAAGAAAAAATAAAGATAACTATTGGGTTGCCTCCCAACAAGCGCTATTGTTTTATGCCTCTAGTTAGGCATAATGCATAGTTTCAAGTATTGTCATCTTTGACATCAAGCTCCTCAATAACACAACCATGGATAATAGGGACAATAGGAGACTTGGAAATATGATCTTTTATCAGGTTTATAAAGTTGGGATGAACACTAATAATTTTTAGGTCTTCGTTTCTTTTGGTAGGAGGTGTACTAATGCTCTTCGGAATATATATGAACTTGGGGATTTTGTTTCGAGAGGCACTAGCATTAGTTTTAGGAGGTGTGAAAGCAGAACCTACTTTGTCAATGACCTCCTCCATTTTATCAATTCTATTCAAGCCTTGTTCTATCCTCTCATCAATAATAGTCTCCTTTTCCTTTAAAGCTTTCAAAGTCATTCCTACCCGTGACCCCAATTGAGTGATATGATTATAACGTTTTTATCTAACTCCTGAATTGGTTCATTCGTGATCATTTTATTTTCAATAGCATCAAGACTTTGCATAACATATTCCAAGGTCAAACTAGTTTCATTAATGATAACGGGTGGTGTCCCAACGAGATTTTCAATTGCGTTATAACCATACAAGGTGTGACACAATAAGAAGTTCCCACCGATGATGGTGTCAAGGACAAACCTATACCAAATTGTCACACCAACATAAAAATTATGAAGCAAGGTAGTGGTGGATAACTTTTTAGTTGATTTATTTTGAGCGAAGCAAATCCTACACCATGCATCTTTCAAACTTTCTCCTCCCCTTTGTTTAAAATTGACTACATCGTTATTGGGAGTAACGCGAGCAGAAGAAGAACTAGCCATGACTTCAAATAAGAAAACTAATAACAAGCAAAGATAAATATTTTGTATTTTTTATTTTTATGAAACAAACTAAATATAACAGCAAATAAAAATATAAACAAGTGAATGAAATTTGTGTGAAGTTACTTGATAGTTGGTGATGATATTCCCCGGCAACGGCGCCAGAAATCCTTCCTGATACTTGTGATCTGCGTTGGGTTTTCCGTGAAGAGAAACGGGTAATTGCAGCACAAGGTGGGTAAGTATTTCCCTCAGTTATGAAACCAAGGTTTATCAAACCAATAGGAATATCAATCATCAACCGTCTTCAGCGGCTGCACACAATAGAGCAAATAACTTGCACCCAACGCGGGCAAGAGGGTTGTCAATCCCCTTGATCTCGTTATTTGCAAGCAAATGAGTTGTGTAGATAATTATAAATTGAAAAATAAAATAAAAGGTAAATAAAGGCAGCAAGGTAATAGTAGCATTTGTAAATTTATAAGTGAATAGACCCGGGGGCCATAGTTTTCCCTAGCGGCATCTCTCATTAAGGCAACATACGGTGGGTAACAAATTACTGTTGGGCAATTGATAGAAAAGCGGATAGTTATCCAATTTTCATGGAAATGATCATGTGTATATAGGCATCGCGTCCATAAACAAATAGGCCGACTCCTGCCTGCAATTATTACTATTACTCCACTCATCGACCGCTATCCAGCATGCATCTAGAGTATTAAGTAAAACAGAGTAATGCATGGAGAACGATGACATGATGTAGACAAAGTAAACTCAAGCAATATGAATAAACCCCAACGTGTTATCCTTAGTAGCAACAACACAAAGACGCAACGTGTCCCCTTCTGACACTGGGATATAGAAACTCGTCAGGTTGAACCTACCACAACGCACCTCTCTCACCAAAGATAGATCAATCTACTTGGCCAAAGCACATTAATAGATCGGAAAGAATTATGAAGCTATAATGATCATGCAAATAAGAGTCTTAATATTCAGAGGTGACTCAAATAATTTTCATGAATAATCTGAACATAAACCCACAATTCATCGGATCCCAACAAACACACCGCACAATAGGATTACATCGGATAGATCAAAGCGAAGATACGATGATCATTGTATTGAAGAACAAGAGATAGAGAGATTGCCATCTAGGTACTAGCTATGGACCCGTAGGTCTGTGGTGAACTACTCACACATCATCATGAGGGTAGCAAGGTTGATGAAGAGGCCCTCCGTGATTGATCCCCCCTCCGGCAGGGTGCCGGAACGGAGCTCCAGATGGCCTCGCGACGGAACAGAGACTTGCAGCGGCGTAAAAAGGGTTTCGGGACTGCCTCTAGGGTTTTTAGAATATATGAGAATTTATAGGTCAGAGAGGGGCGTCGGGAGACGCCCGAGGGGGCCAGCACACATCAGAGCGCGGCCACTCCCCTGGCGCGCCCTGTTGCGTGCTGGTGCCCTCGTGCGGCCTCCGGTCTCCTCCCGAAGCTTCTAGGTCTTCTTTTGGTCCACAAAAAATCATAAAAAAGTTTTGTGGCAATTGGACTAAGTTTGGTACTTTAAACCTGAAAAGTAAAAAACACGCAGAAAACGACAACTGGCACTGGGCACTGGGTCAATAGGTTAGTGCTCAAAAATATTATAAATTGGTAAATAAAGACCCAGAAAGTATCTAAAATGATAATATATCAGCATGGAACAATTAAAAATTATAGATACGTTGGAGACGTATCAGGCCTCGCTGCCTGGTGCTGGCCTGGCTGGGGCATTAGGCTGGCCCAGCGTTTGTTTGTTTTTTTAACAACAACGAAGAACATATATAAAACATAATAAGAAATACATTTAATATAGGGATATTATATATCAAAATTGTGAGCATAAAAATTTCGAAAACATGAACATATTTTCATGACCAATTTTTTTTTAAAAAATCATTTTTGCAATAACTCGAAAATGAACTGGAATATGAATTTAAATTAAATTGTAAATACTTTCTGTTTTCAAATTTGAAATCTCAAACCAAATATTGTCTCTGATTTTGGAGTGCCATTTTCCTCCTCTCATCTTATTTGTTTATCAGAGGATTTTGAAAAGATTCAAACTTAAAATTAAATAGGGATTTAAAATGGAAAATTTGGGGAATGTCCTTTTATCCCCTCTGATTTAAATTTTCAAAAAGTTTCACATACCACTCAATTTCACACAATCAATCAAACAAACAATCAAGCAATCATAATTACTTAGTTTATATAACATTCCAAAAAAAATTAGGATGTTACATCATCGAAAGCACTTCATAGAAGTATGGAAGAGTTGTGCAACAGGCGGTTTCGGCGCCTAAGTGGATCCCTCCGACTAAAGGTATGGTCAAAGTTAATGTTGATGGGGTATAGCCAAGAACAGTTGCAAGGGTGCGTCGGCGGCAGTGCGCTGAGTCGTCCAGGGGATTTACCTTGGTTCGTCCGCTCACATTATTTATAATTGTGATGTTCCTGGAACGCTCGAAGCAATGACATGTTTATAGGCGATATCCCTTGTAGCCGATCTGAACTTACGTCGGCTCATTATCGCATGTGACGCAGAAGGGGTGGTTAAGTAAACAAATATGGAAGCAGCATCTACGGTCCAATACTATAAGAGATCAAAAATTGGCGTATGGAGTTCGAAGAGGCCCAAATCCTTCATGAGGGCAGAGCATGAGCATCCAATGTGGAGTCTTATTATTTTATACAGAGTGTTTTATCTTTAGCTCATGGTCGATACAATTGGCTGCTACAGCCTAATGATGCCACAATTGTACCTTATATCACTAGTGGAGAAACGGCCCTTGGTCCCGGTTGGGAAGGGCCTTTAGTCCTGGTTCCCCAACCGGGACTAATAAATCGGGACTAAAGGCCCCCACCCTTTAGTCCCGGTTGGCCACGACCCGGGACTAAATCCCTGCCATGTAGCCGGCAGCGCGCGCCGGGGGCTGGGGACCTTTAGTCCCGGTTGGTTACACCAACCGGGACTAAAGGTTTAGGGGTTTAGGGGTTTAGGGTTTATTGTTTATTTTTCCTATTCATTTTGTGTTTTCCATTTAATTCTTTTTCATTTCAAACATATTTTACGCTACTACATGCTGTACACGTTATGCATATACAATAGAATTTCTCGTAGAACCTATCATATATCATAGAATTTCTCGTACGACCATGCATACACACACATATATATACAATTTCTCCTACAATTTGCAGATCATTACATGCAGGCATTAGCTGAAATGGTATTCTCTGTCGGGAGATATGACCTGCTCAAGCAAAAATCCCGCCATTTCCTCTTGAAGTGCTCGTATGCGGTCCCTTGGTAGGAGCCTATCCCGCATCTCCACCATATTTTTAAAGAAGGAGATCAATATGAATATACTAGTTGTGTGTATATATATTAGATCATGATAAAAAAATTGTGAATAGTGTTTACGTACCCAAAGATGTCTTGCATGTCCGCTCCTTTCGGTCATAAAGCGAATGTTCTCGCAAACGTAGTATGCACATAAATTAGTCCCCTGTTCCTGCCTCATACACTTTATGAGAATAGAATTCAATCAGATAATCATCAAGCATGATAATGGTATTGAAACTAGAATTAAAGAGATGCGCGGGCGTAGCTAGTACTACTTAATTACCTTGGTCCGTCGCCATTTCAGCTGTGATTTTCATTCACCGACAATCTCTTTGGTGAACTTTTCCAAACCTTGCCCGGCAAAGAAAATGAATAAAGGATTTATTAATTACTTGATATCAGGAAATGAACTAAAGAGGCCGACATAGTGCGATAATGATTGAAATTACCCGTCGAGCATCAAAAACAGGCTTTTGTATTCTCCAGGGTCTTTACCTAGTGAGTCCAGTACTTCAACAGTTCCCTCGTCAACTCTAATGATTAGCAGGATCCAGTTGTATCTGGGCACACGTTTGTATAAGCGGGCATGCATAACTCATCAACTACACTTAACATCGAGTAAGCAAAAATAGAATTTGTAGTACAAGACAGTAACACTCACCTGAAGTTGTAAGGAAGTAGTATTTCTGGTTTGGTATTTAGTTCCTTCAAAAACATTGGCAAGCTATTCTCTGTGTCTTGTTTGTACTTATTTAACACCTCTTCATTAACGGTATTTGTGCCAACGAACCCAATGCCATAGACTCCATCTCTTTTCAATTCAAAAATCTTCATTCTGCATAATACCACACAAAAGAATATAGTGAGGATAATTATAGGCAATGAATGAGCTGAGCTAGAGACTTAAATTAAAGAAACAAATCACTTACAGACAATAGCAACTGACGAGAGATTTGTCGAGTGCGTCTAGATTGAATAACTGAAACAATTCTAGAAACTCAATCCACAAATCTTTTTCATGGTAGTAATGCTCTGACTTGACTTTCACCATGAGGCTCTCTCGCCCGACCTTTATTTCTCCCAGGTACCACTCATGCAAATTGCGCATTTGCATTGATAGAAGCTTCTCCTCGTCAGGACTGACCAGAGATTTCCCGGAGACATATTTCCTTGCTAGTTCCTTCTCATCGGTCGTGGGGACTTCCTCCATGCCTAGGAGTTGTTCAACAGTGATACCAATCTCTCTAGCCATCTTTCTATTAGCGTCGGTTACCGCCTTATCGGTACTCACCTTCAGCGGGGGTATTGATTGCACTGCCTGTTCTCCGAGCTGGGGAACAGTTTTCCCGCATTTATTACTACCTGTAAGGCTCGACTGCTGATTTATTTGTTGATGATATGACTTGCTAATAGAGCGTTCATAGTCTGATCGCTTTTTCTCCACAGCCGGTTTAGCAATATCCACAAAGTGTTGTATGACTTTCTCAGGTATTTTCTCCTTTGGCGGCGGGGGCGGTTTCGGTCCAAAATGGGCCTGCAGTTGGGCAGCCACTTCGGCATTGTTTTCCTCCTCAGTCATCTCGTAAGCTAACTTCTGTTTGGCAGGAGGCTCGGGGTTCTTCTTTGGTGCTCTCTTCCGCTTTGGAGTCGGCTGACGCGGCAGAGATCGATATCGCGGACTCGTGTTGCGCTCCGTCTTGGGGTGGGGTGGATTCGGCTGACGCGGCGGACACGCGCTGCGCTCCGTCTCGGGGTGGGGTGGATTTGTCTGACGTGGCGGACTCGCGCTGCGCTCCGTCTCGGGGTGGGGTGGATTCGGCTGACGCGGCGGACTCCCACTGTGCTCTGTCTCGAGGTGGGTTGGAGTCGGCTGACGCGACGGACTTGGAGGAGGAGTCGGTGGCCTTGGCACCGAGCTTGAAAACACGATGCATTCCTTTCTCCATACAATGAGACCACGTATGGCTTCTCCCAGTGTTTGCTCCCCTTGACCTCCATGAAAGTCAAGCTCTAGTGAGTCATATCCCAACAGAACTTCATCCACCCTGACACGAGCATAGCCAGGTGGAATCGGATTACCGTGGATGGTTGCTTCAGGTGCATTCGGTAAAGCAAAGCCGTCCGCCACCTTCATGGATATGTTCTTCATTTTCATGTGTAGCTCACAAGTTGTCATCTCTTGGATATCATCTACGGGATAGCGAGCCAGCAGTGCATCATCGGCCGAGACCCCTGTGGAACCCACGCTGCTTTTTGGCATAGATGGGATGGTACTATCCAATGCTGGATCAGGTTGCTCATCCTACCGCTGAGACGCCCTTTGTTGGCTAAGTGTGTCGATCTGCTCCTGCTGCCGCATGACAGCGCGTTCCAACTTTTGAAGCCGGTCTGCATCCTGCTTCTTCTTTCTTGCATGGCTTCTGTAAGTGTCGTTCGACCCCGCAAACTCCTCAACCCATGGAACAACGCCTTTGCCTCGTGTTCGTCCCGGGTGTTCAAGATTCTTGAGGGCGCGTGTAAGCTCGTCGTTCTCTCTCTCGGGCTGGAACGCCCCCGTTAGAGCCTCTTCTATTGCTTCAAGTAAAGCGTCCGAGGCTTCTTTAAGACTTGCCAGTTCAATATTCTCCCCTGTCTGTGGGTCCAACTTTCCCCCATGGGCATAAAACCAAGTCTTGCACCTGTCGGGCCAACCCACTGTTTCTGGAGTGACCCCTGCAGCAATGATCTTTCCCTCAGATTCATCCCACTTAGGCAACCCAGTCTTGTAGCCACCTGGCCCCAGAACATGGTGCAACTTTTTTTCTCAGCATTTATCTTCTTTATTCTCAACCGTTCCTTAGCTGCTTCCGATTCCTTGCATTGCACAAATAAGTCACAGTGATCTTTTACCTTCACTAGTGCTCCTTTGAATTGTGAAGTCTTCTTTCCTGCATTGACGTAGTTGGCCCATAATCTTTTCTTCCAAGTCTGGAATTGTGTGGCCATCTTCTTAAGAGCACACTTCTTGACTTTCTCCCGTTGGAGATCTGTCAAACCCTCTGGTAGGGTGAAATGTGACATGAGCGTATCCCAAAGCGTATTTTTTGCTCTTTCATCGACAAAACTAACTGCTCGATCTTCCTTTGGCTTATTCCATTCTTGAACGGTGATCAGGATTTGTTCTCTAACAATAACTCCGCATTGACGTATAAATTTGTCCGCATTCTTTTTAGGAGCAATCGGTTCGCCACCCAAACTGATTTCATCGATGTTGTACTTTATGCCCGCGTCCAACATTTTGGCCGGGCCTCGTACTACCCTTGTAGAAGATTTGCTCGATCCGAAGGGCTTAAAGAAGAAAGATTCGTTAATATATATATATATATAAATCAATTAATACATGTAATGATCACCAGAGGCCTTATATATATTTATACATATACCTCGCCGGACTTTGTTAATTGAAGAACATTTCCTTCGCCATCATTGTTTGTGTGCCCTTCGTCTCTTGGTTCTTCCATATTCCCTCACCAGACTCGTTCAGATATTGTGAGCCGTCATCTAGTTCAATCTCTGGGTTTTCTCCGTAGCGTATCATCTCGAACAGATCCAATTTATGGTCTCTGCCGCTATCGTCCATAGCTTAACTAATCCAGAAGAAAGATAAAACAATTTAGTATTCAAATTAGAATGCATTCAATAAGCAAAAACTGAATCATAGTAGTCAGCCGCCGAAGAGGTTCGATCTGAGGGCCGAGGGATGGCGAGGAGGATACTTTTTTTTAGCAAGATCATCATATAATATCACTAATACATCTCGAATAATCTAGTTAATGCATCATCGAATATTATCACTAATACATCTCGAATATTATCATATAACATCACTAATACAGCTCGAATATTGTCGAATAATCCAGTTGACTTGCGGTTCCTGAGGCGTGGGCGGTGGACTGACGTGGCTTGAGACTGCGTCAGTATTTCCCCAAACAGGAAGGGATGATGCATCACAACGACGGTAAGTATTTCCCTCAGTTATGAAACCAAGGTATCGAACTAGTAGGAGGATCACCAACACTATGTAAACATCACCTGCACACAAAGAACAAATACTTGCAACCCGACGCGAAAGAGATGTTGTCAATCTCTCTACGGTGAAAAGATAGATTAGGTAGTGGTAGATTGGATAGATAGAATTCGCGAGAACACAAAATAAAAGAGGCAAATAAAAAGTGAAGCAAGGTATTTTTGGGTTTTTGGAATAGTAGATCTGAAATCAAAAGCGGCAAAAAGATAGATCGGAAAGCAATATGTTGGAAAAGTAGACCTCGGGGCCGTAGGATTCACTAGTGGCTTCTCTCATGAGTATAGCACACGGTGGGTGAAAAAATTACTGTTGGGCAATTGATAGAAGATAAAATAATCATGACGATATCCAAGGCGATGATCATTATATAGGCATCACGTCCAAGATTAGTAGACCGAAACGATTCTGCATCTACTACTATTACTCCACACATCGACCGCTATCCAACATGCATCTAGTGTATTAAGTTCATGGAAAAACGGAGTAATGCAATAAGAATGGTGACATGATGTAGACAAGATCTATTCATGTAGGAATAGACCCCATCTTGTTATCCTTAATAGCAACGATACATGCGTGCCTCGCTGCCCCTTCTGTCACTGGGAGAGGACACAGCAAGATCGAACCCATCACAAAGCACCTCTTCCCATGGCAAGAAAAATCGATCTAGTTGGTCTAACTAAACCAAAGATTCGAAGAAGAAATATGAGGCTATAAGTAATCATGCATATAATAGATCAAAGAAGACTCAAATAATATTCATGGATAGAAACTGATCATGAACTCAAAATTCATCGGATCCCAACAAACACACCACAAAAAGTTTACATCAAATAGATTTCCAAGAGACCATTGTATTGAGAATCAAAAGAGAGAGAGGAAGCAATCTAGCTACTGCCTACGGACCCGTAGGTCTATGGTGGACTACTCACGCATCATCGGAGAGGCACCAATGAGGATGATGAACCCCTCCGTGATGGTGTTAGATTGGATCTCGCAGTTCTGGAACTTGCGGCGGCTGGATGTATTTTAAGTCCACTCCTCCAGGGTTTCTGGAATATTTGGGTATTTATAGAGCTCAGAGGCGGTGGAGGGGGTTCCCGAAGTGGCCACAACCCATCAGGGCGTGCCCGAGGCCCCCGGCGCACCCTGGTGGGTTGTGGGCGGCCTGGGCTCCCTCCTGGTTACTTCTTTGGCCCACTGGCCTTCTTCTGGTCCAAAAAAATTCTCCAAAAAGTTTCATCGCGATTGGACTCCGTTTGGTACTGATATTCTGCGAAGTAAAAAACAAGCAAAAACAGCAACTGGCACTTTGGCACTATGTCAATAGGTTAGTCCCAAAAAATGATATAAAGTTGCTATAAAATGATTCTAAAACATCCAAGAATGATAATATAACAGCATGGAACAAGCGAAAATTATAGATACGTTGGAGACGTATCAACATCCCCAAGCTTAATTCCTACTCGTCCTCGAGTAGGTAAATGATAAAAACAAAATTTTCGATGTGGAATGTTGCCTAACATGTTCAGCACATATTCTTTTCTTTTGTAGCATGGACATTTGGACTTTTAGATGGTTCATGGCAATAGTCTAGTTTTGACATAAAGACTTTAATACTCAAGCATGCCAACAAGCAACCATGTCTTTAAAAATATCAACACTAAAGAAACTTATCCCTAGCCCATCATGCTCAATCATTGTTCCATTCATGAAACACACTCAAATATGAGCTACACCCAATGCTCAAGTATGATCATAGTGCCCCCTAGTTAGTGCTTTATAAGAGAAGATGGAGACTCAAATAAAAATTGCATAAAGTAAATAGATCAGCCCTTCGCAGAGGGAAGTAGGGATTTGTAGAGGTGCCAGAGTTCAAAGTTTAAATTGAGAGAGAAAAATGTTTTGAGTGGCATGCCTTTCCTGTCAACAAAAACGACAAAGTAGTTCGCAATACTTTCCATGCTAGATATATCATAGGCGGTTCCCAAACATAAAGTAAAGTTTATTCCTTTTTCCACCATTCTTTCACAATCCATGGCTGGCCGTATCCACGGTTGCCTTCCATACCAACACTTTCCAAGGAATTTATTATTTACAACAAATAAATTTTCTTTTTCATTTTGGGACTAGGCATTCCTATTACCGCCGTACTCTCGTGCAATGACAAGTGAATAAACACTCCTCTTGAGAATAACACATCTAGCATGGAAACATATTGGACACCCCCTACCGTTTCATGAGCGGTACGAGCACACAAAAAGGAAATTTATTTTGAAAATTAGAGATGGCAGATACAAATTTGCTTAGAACAGCATGGAAATACCGCATATAGGTAGGTATGGTGGACTCATAAGGCAAAGCTGGGTTTAAGGATTTTGGATGCATAAGTAGTATTTCTACTTAGTACAAGTGGAGGCTAGCAAATAGATTGAGAAGCAACCAACCAAGAAACGAAAATTCACATAAACGAGCATTGAGCATAACTAACACCGAATAATGCACCATAAGTAGGATGTAATTTCATTGCATAACTATTGACTTTCGTGCTTGCATAGGGAATCACAAACCTTAACACCAATATTCTTACTAAAGCATAATTACTCACTAACCTGACTCACATATCACTATCATCATTTCTCAAAACTATTACAAGGAATCAAGTTTAATTTGTCCAATGATCTTCATGAAAGTTTTTATTATATCCTCCTTGAATATCTATCACTTTGGGACTAGTTTCATATATTGCCATTGCTTTTGACAAGCTCAAACAAATTTAAGTGAAGAACATGAGCATAAAGATTTCATCTCTCAAAATAGTATAAGTGAAGCATGAGAGTATTTATTCAAAATTTACTAAATCTCAAATTAATCTAAGTGAAGCATGAGAGTATTTCTTCAAAATTTCAAAGCACACCGTGCTCAAAAAGATATAAGTGAAGCACTAGAGCAATTCCATAGCTCAAAATATTTAAGTGAAGCATATAGAGCAATTCTAACAAATCATAGCATAATTTTGGCTCTCTCAAATAGGTGTGTCCAGCAAGGATACTAGTGACAAACTAAAAAGCAAAGCAAGCAAAGACTCAAATAATACAAGACGCTCCAAGAAAAACTCATGATATGTGACGAATAAAAATATAGCTCCAAGTAAAATACCGATGGTCGTTAGAAGAAAGAGGGGATGCCATTCGGGGCATCCCCAAGCTTAGGTGCTTGTTTCTCTTTGGGTATATATTGGGGGTGTTGTAGCATCCCCAAGATTAGGCTCTTTTCACTCCTTATTCCTTCATCCATCGTGATCTGACCCAAAACTTGAAAACTTCAATCACACAAAAATCAACAAAATCTTCGTGAGATCCGTTAGTATAATAAAGCAAATCACCACTTTAAGTACTATTGCAATCCCATTCATATTTTATCATTGCATTATACCTATTGTATTTTAACTTTACCATGGCTTATACCCTTCAATACAAACCATAGATTCATCAAAACAAGCACACAATGGAACAAAAACAGAATATGTCTTAAACAGAACAGTCTGTAGTAATCTGTACTCTAACCATACTTCTGTAACTCTAAAAATTCTAAAAAATTAGGAATACGTAAAGAATTTGTATAGAAATACTGTTTTTAAATTTCAGCTCATTATCACGCTCAAGTAAAAAACGAAAATTCGCACACTGGAGGCAAAGTTTCTGTTTCAGATTCAGCATTGTTTCTACTCATCTTATGAATCATCCTAAAGACTCTACTTGGCACAAACACTAAATAAAAGATAAAAACACAATCATAACAGAGGCATAATTGTGTCAACACTCAAAAATAGAAACAAAAAGATGAAAATAAATTTATTCATTGGGTTGCCTCCCAACAAGCGCTATCGTTTTACGCCCCTAGCTAGGCATAAAGATTTCAATGATGCTCACATAAAAAGTAGTAATTGAAATATGCAAGAGAGCATCATGAATCTCATGACAAGCGCATTTAAGTCTAACCCACTTCCTATGCATAGGGATTTTGTGAGCAAAGAATTTCTGGAAACAAGAATCAACTAGCATAGGAAGGCAAAACAAGCATAACTTCAAAACTTAGAACACATAGAGAGGAAACTTGATATTATTGCAATTCCTACAAGCATATGTTCCACCCTCATAAAAAAATTCAGCAGCATCATGAAAGAATTCAACAATATAACTATCACATAAATCATTCTTTTCATGATGCACAAGCATAGAATTTTCATTACTCTCCACACAAGCAAATTCCTTTTCATCCATGGTTGTGGGAGCAAATTCAACAAAAATAACTATCATGAGACACTTGATTGACATAACCACATTGCAAATTAAAACCATGATGATAAGTTTCATGGTTATCATTACTCATTATAGCATACGTGTCATCACCATCATCATGAATAGGAGGCATGCAATCATCATAATAAATTTGCTCATCAAAACTTGGGGGACTAAAAATATCATCTTCATCAAACATAGCATCCCCAAGCTTGTGGCTTTGCATATCATTAGCATAATTGACATTAATAGAATTTATAGTAACATCATTGCAATCATGCTTTTCAATCAAGGAGCTATCATGAATCACCTTATAAATTTCTTCTTTCAGCACTTCATCAAAATTTTCAGATTCATGATTTTCAAGCAAAACTTCATAGAGATAATCAAGTTCACTCAACTCACTAGCAATCGGTTCATCATAATTTGGTCTTTTGAAAAGATTAGCAAGTGGATGACGATCCATATCAATAGATTTTTAGCAAGCAAAGATGCAAGCAAATAGAAGGCACATGGCAACATAAGCAAAGATAGCAAACAAGCAAACAAAAAGAGATCCGGCGAGAAAAAGGCAAACGAAAAAGAGGGCGAATAAAACGGCAAATTTGGTGAAGTGGGGGAGAGGAAAACGAGAGGCACAAGGCAAATAATGAAATTGCAAGGAGATGATATTTGTGATTAGGAACCTGATAAATGTTGATGATGTCTCCTCGGCGCCAGAGATTGGCACGTAGAAGAGACCGCTTCCTTCCCGGAAACGGTGCCAGAAATTCCTTTGACGTGGCTTGAGACTGCGTCGGTATTTCCCCAAAGAGGAAGGGATGATGCAGCACAGCGCCGGTAAGTATTTCCCTCAGTTATGAAACCAAGGTATCGAACCAGTAGGAGGATCACCAACACTATGTAAACAACACCTGCACACAAAGAACAAATACTTGCAACCCGATGCGAAAGAGAGGTTGTCAATCTCTCTACGGTGAAAAGGTAGATTAGGTAGTGATAGATTGGATAGATAGATCTCGCAAGAACACAAAATAAAAGAGGCAAATAAAAAGTGCAGCAAGGTATTTTTGGGTTTTTGGAATAATAGATCTGAAAACAAAAGCGGCAAAAAGATAGATCGGAAAGCAATATGTTGAAAAAGTAGACCCAGGGGCCGTATGATTCACTAGTGGCTTCTCTCATGAGTACAGCACACGGTGGGTGAACAAATTACTGTTGGGCAATTGATAGAAGATCAAATAATTATGACGATATCCAAGGCGATGATCATTATATAGGCATCACGTCCAAGATTAGTAGACCGAAATGATTCTGCATCTACTACTATTACTCCACACATCGACCGCTATCCAGCATGCATCTAGTGTATTAAGTTCATGAAAAAACGGAGTAATGCAATAAGAACGGTGACATGATGTAGATAAGATCTATTCATGTAGGAATAGACCCCATCTTGTTATCCTTAATAGAAACGATACATGTGTGCCTCGCTGCCCTTCTGTCACTGGGAGAGGACACCGCAAGATCGAACCCATCACAAAGCACCTCTTCCCATGGCAAGAAAAATCGATCTAGTTGGCCTAACTAAACCAAAGATTCAAACAAGAAATACGAGGCTATAAGTAATCATGCATATAAGAGATCAAAGAAGACTCAAATAATATTCATGGATAGAAACTCATCATGAACTCAAAATTCATCGGATCCCAACAAACACACCGCAAAAAGTTTATATCAAATAGATCTCCAAGAGACCATTGTATTGAGAATCAAAAGAGAGAGAGGAAGCCATCTAGCTACTGCCTACGTACCCGTAGGTCTATGGTGGACTACTCACGCATCATTGGAGAGGCACCAATGAGGATGATGAATCCCTCCGTGATGGTGTTAGATTGGATCTCGCGGTTCTGGAACTTGCGGCGGCTGGTTGTATTTTTCGTCGACTCCTCTAGGGTTTCTGGAATATTTGGGTATTTATAGAGCTCAGAGGCAGTGGAGGGGGTTCCCGAGGCGGCCACAACCCATCAGGGCACGCCCGGGGCCCCTGGCTCGCCCTGGTGGGCTGTGGGCGGTCTGGGCTCCCTCCTGGTTACTTATTTGGCCCACTGGCCTTCTTCTGGTCCAAAAAAAATTCTCCAAAAAGTTTCGTCGCGATTGGACTCCGTTTTGTACTGATATTCCGCGAAGTAAAAAACAAGCAAAAACAACAACTGGCACTTTGGCACTATGTCAATAGGTTAGTCCCAAAAAATGATATAAATTTGCTATAAAATTATTCTAAAACATCCAAGAATGATAATATAACAGGATGGAACAAGCAAAAATTATAGATACGTTGGATACGTATCATGGACACCCAAAGAGAAGGAACCATGACAGGATCATAGCTCGGGTGAGATCCCTGAAGAACCTGCCAGGTATTGGAGAACCTGATGTCCAACGCAACCATGTAGCGACGGACGTGCTCGTCCTCCTCCCTCACATGGCGACATACCACCTCCACGAGGGCCGGCTGCCTCTGCACCGATAGTGGCCCCACGCGACCGCCACCAAAGAAGCTCCGGGTCGACGAAGGGAGCCCGATTCCTCACGAAGCTGCGTGCCCCGGAAGGTAGCACCTCCCAGTGCCTCTCAAGCAGGTTGTCACCGCCGAGTCGACGACGAGGATGCGAGACGGGCATCGTCGACGTCGAGAACAAATTCTTATGAAAACAAATTCCTATGCAATAATTATCATCATTTATCTAACATTTCTATTCAGCCATCATTCTAACATACATCAATATAACATCTATCCATCTACATATCCTTCTAACATTCATCTACACACAAAAATACATAAATCCATCTAACGTTCATCTAACATACACATATGCATCGAAAAAAATACATAAATCCATCTAACATTAATCTAACATACACATATGCATCGAAAAAAAATACATAAATCCATCTAACATACACAAAAATACATAAATCCATCTAACATTCATCTAACATACACATATACAAAAATACATAAATCCATCCAACATACACATATGCATCGACAAAAAAATAAGGAGGAGGAGAGGCTCACCGGCCGGGATTGTCGGGGTGGAGGGAGACGGGGAGGAGCGGCGCCGGCGTGGGCTCGGGCCGCGGCAGCGCGTGAAGGAGCGAGCGGGGGTGCGCGCGCGCGGAGCGGCGGCGGCGGGCAGCGTGGCGGTGCCGGCGCGGGCTCGGGCGGCGCTTGGGAGCAGAGCGGCCGGACGGCGACGTCGAGGGCGCGCGCAGGGTAGCCTGACGGCATCGTCGAGCGGGTGGGATGGGAAGGATTTGGGGAGGAAGGGGGTTTAAATAGGGCGGCACCTTTAGTCCCGGTTGGTGCCGCGCGCCGGGACCTTTTAGTCCCGGTTCGTGGCACCAACCGGGACTAAAGGTCCATCTTTAGTCCCGGTTGGTAACACCAACCGGGACTAAAGGCCTCCTTTTCAGCGGCCCAAATTCCCAACCGGGACTAAAGGTCTATTTTCTCTTTTTTGTTTTGTTTTTCTAAACAGAGCAATTTCTGTTTTTAGAATTTGAATAACTGTTAGAATATTTAGAGTTTTTGAATGAATCTTTTTGCTTTAGGTCAAAAAAATTATAAACTTTCTGTTAGTGCCAGTAGTTTTCAAATTGAAATAGTTTAAATTTGAATTCTTTTGAAATTTGTGTGAATCACTAGTTTGTGAATAACTTTAGTTTAAAAATAGATTTTTGAGTGATTGTTTTTCCTGTTGTTTAATATTAGTATGTTTTATAAGTATGTTCAATTTGGGAATTTTTAGGATATTTTAAACAGGTGTTTTAATCAAAACCAGATTCTGTTTAACTCTTTTAGTTTTATACCTTCATTTGTTTTAAATATATTAGTTTATGTTTTCTTGTTATTCTTTTGCCAAATTATATTATGTTTCTGTTAGTCAACATGAGGAGTTTTAATTTTCAACCCTTACTTACTTCGTTTGCTATTTTTCATGCATTTAATTCTTTTTGCTAAATGACCCTGAAATTGAAAAGCACTACAAATGAACTCTGAAAAGGTTGAAACTTGGCATGGTATCATCATTTCACCTACATAGCATGTGCTAAAAAGTTTAGAGGGTTACGGCAAAAACTAGATGCAGTTCGTGTACAAACTGGACCATCTCCTTCGAAGTATCAGGGTTTCGGATGAAAACTCATCTGTTACAAAGGCATTTCATTTTTTTAAACTTATTTCAACTCCAGACTTTTTGTGCATTCAATATGCACCATTCAAAGCCACATCCTCAAATTTCAACCCTTTCTAACTTCATTTGCTATTTTTCATGCATTTAATGATTTTTTTGAGCTAAATGACCCTGAAATTGAAAAGCACTACAAATGAACTCTGAAAAGGTTGAAACTTGGCATGGTATCATCATTTCACACACATAGTATGTGCTAAAAAGTTGAGAGGGTTACAGAAAAAACTGGATGCACTTCGTGTACAAACTGGACCATCTCCTTCGAAGCATGAGGGTTTCGGACGAAAACTCATCTGTTACAAAGGCATTTCACTTTTTTAAACTTATTTCAACTCCAGAATTTTTGTGCATTCAATATGCACCATTCAAAGCCACATCCTCAAATTTCAACCCTTTCTAACTTCATTTGCTATTTTTCATGCATTTAATGATTTTTTGGTGCTGAAGGACCCTGAAATTGAAAAGCAGTACAAATGAACTCTGAAAAGGTTGAAACTTGGCATGGTATCATCATTTCACACACATAGCATGTGCTAAAAAGTTGAGAGGGTTACGACAAAAACTGGATGCACTTCGTGTACCAACTGGCCTATCTCGGCTACTCACTAGAGAAGAAAGTGATGACGCTGAAGCCGATCACATCCCAGAGTGGGATCTTGGGGTATAAAACTTTTTCTTCGCGTGTGTCCCTTTGCGCCGTAACCATGGACAATCTTCATCATTTAACAGGATGCTTGGGTCAGTCTTCACTGTGAAGGGAGGAATTTCATGAAACTTTTCATAATCTTGACATGTCTGTCTTGTCCTCCACTCCCACGATGTTTCTTTTCCCTGAAAGAACTATGTGGCGCTTTGGCTCACCGTATGATGTATTCGTTTCCTTATCTTTCCTTTTTTCTCGGTTTCGTAGACATGTCCTTCACATAGAAAACCTGCGCCACATCATTGGCTAGGACGAATGGTTCCTCTGTGTACCCAAGATTGTTGAGATCCACTGTTGTCATTCCGTACTTCGGGTCTACCTTAACCCCTGTCAGATTGACCCTTTTGCACCGAAACAAAGAGATCTTAAAATCACGTCCATACTCGAGTTCCCATATCTTCTCTATGTAACCATAATATGTGTCCTTATCCCTATTGTTGTTTCTTGCATCAAAGCGGACACCACTGTTTTGGTTGGTGCTCTTTTTATCTTGGGCGATCATGTAAAATGTATTCCCATTAATCTTGTACCCTTTGAAAGTCACTATAGTCAAAGATGGTGACTTGGACAACAAGTACAACTCATCTCCAACACTGTCGTCATTCATGAGATGTGTTTGCAACCAACCGCCAAAAGTCCCCATGTGTTCACGTGTAATCCAGTCGTCAGACTGCTCCGAGAGTTTGGAGCATAGAATATTCTTGTGTTCATTCATATACGGGGCCACCAACGTGGAATTTTGGAGAACCGTGTAGTGTGCTTGGGCCCAAGAATGCCCGTCCCTACATATTACCGAATCCTTTCCTAGTGTGCCTTTTCCACTCAGTCTCCCCTCATGCCGCGATTCAGGAACACCAATCGGCTTAAGGTCAGGAATAAAGTCAACACAAAACTCAATAACCTTCTCTGTTTCATGGCCCTTGGAGATGCTTCCTTCTGGCCTAGCACGGTTATGAACATATTTCTTTAAGACTCCCATGAACCTCTCAAAGGGGAACATATTGTGTAGAAATACAGGACCCAGAATGGCAATCTCTTCGACTAGGTGAACTAGGACGTGCGTCATCATATTGAAGAAGGATGGTGGGAACACCAACTCGAAACTGACAAGACATTGCACCAAATCATTATGTTACCTTGCTGGGATTTCTGGAACGATTACCTTCTGAGAAATTGCATTGAGGAATGCACATAGCTTCACAATGGCTAATCGAACATTTTCCGGTAGAAGCCCCCTCAATGCAACCGGAAGTAATTGCGTCATAATCACGTGGCAGTCATGAGACTTTAGGTTTTGGAATTTTTTTCTCTGCCATATTTATTATTCCCTTTGTATTCGACGAGAAGCCATACGGGACCTTCATACTAAGCAGGCATTCAAAAAAGATTTACTTCTCTTCTTTGGTAAGAGCGTAGCTGGCAGGACCTTGATGCTGCTTTGGATGCATGTCGTCTTTTTCGTGCATACGTTGCTGGTCCTCCCGTGCCTCCGGTGTATCTTTTGTCTTCCCATACACGCCCAGGAAGCCTAGTAGGTTCACGCAAAGATTCTTCGTCACGTGCATCACGTCGATTGCAGAGCGTACCTCTAGGACTTTCCAATACTCTAGCTCCCAAAATATAGATTCCTTCTTCCACATGGGTGCGTGTCCGTCAGCATCATTCGGAATAGATTGTCCGCCATCACCCTTTCCAAATATTACTTATAAATCCTTGACCATATCAAGTATATGATCACCAGTACGGTGGTCAGGCTTCTTCCGGTTATCTGCCTCACCTTTGAAATGCTTGCCTTTCTTTCTTAAGAGATGCTTGATCGAAAGAAATCGACGATGTCCCAGGTACACAACCTTCTTACATTTATCCAAATATATACTTCCGGTCTCATCTAAACAGTGTGTGCATGCATTGTATCCCTTGTTTGTCTGTCCTGAAAGGTTACTAAGAGCAAGCCAATCATTGATGGTTACAAACAGCAACGCTCGTAGGTCAAATTCCTCCTGTTTGTGCTCATCCCACACACATACACCTTTTATGTCCCACAGCTGTAAAAATTCATCAACTAACGGCCTTAGGTACACATCAATGTCGTTGCCGGGTTGCTTAGGGCCTTGGATGAGCACTGGCATCATAATGAACTTTCGCTTCATGCACAACCAAGGAGGAAGTTTATAGATACATAGAGTCATAGGCCAGGTGCTATGATTGCTGCTCTGCTCCCCAAAAGGATTGATGCCATCTGCACTTATACCAAACCATAAGTTCCTTGTGTCACCTGCAAACTCTGGCCACATTCTCTCGATTTTTCTCCACTGCGACCCATCAGCGGGTACTCTCAACTTCCCGTCTTTCTTATGGTCTTCTTTGTGCCATCGCAACAACTTGGCATGCTCTTTGTTTTGGAACAAACATTTCAACCGTGGTATTATAGGAGCATACCACATCACCTTGGCAGGAATCCTCTTCCCGGGGCGCTCGCCCTCAACATTATCACCAGGGTCATCGCAACTGATCTTATAGTGCAATGCACCGCATACCGGGCATGCATTCAAAAATCTCGTACTCCTTACTGCGGTAGAGGATGCAGTCATTAGGGCATGCATGTATCTTCTGCACCTCTAATCCTAGAGGGCAGACAGCCTTCTTTGCTTCCTACGTACTGTCGGGCAATTCGCTATCCTTTGGAAGCTTATTCTTCATTATTTTCAGCAACTTTTCAAATCCCTTGTCAGATACACCATTCGCTGCCTTCCATTGCAGCAATTACAGTGTGGTACCCAGCTTTTTCTTGTCATCTTCGCAATTTGGGTACAACAATTTTTGGTGATCCTCTAACATGCGCTGCAACTTCAACTTCTCCTTTTGAATTTCGCAGTTTCTCTTTGCATCAGCAATGGCCCAAACAAGATCATCAGCGGGCTCATCTGATGCCTCTTCTTCAGCTTCTTCTTCTTCATTCTCTTCCCCCATTGTAGTACCATCGTATTCAGGGAACCCAGGATAGTTGTCATCATCCTCTTCTTCTTCATTCTCTTCCATTAGAACCCCTCTTTCTCCGTGATTGGTCCGATAGTTATAGCCGGACATGAAACCGGACGTAAAAAGGTGGACGTGAATGACTTTTGAGCTAGAGTAATTCTTATCATTCTTACAGACACCACATGGACAACACATAAAACCATTCCGCTTGTTTGCCTCAGCCGCATGCACAAAACTATGCACACCATTAATGAACTGGGGAGAGCGTCGGTCATCGTACATCCATTGCCGACTCATCTTCATTACACAACACCGAAAATACCAAATTAATACAAGTTCATACATCAAATTCATACACATTTATTCTCATAAAAACAACATAAAACTATCTAGCTAAAGCATTTATATGCAACAACAAATGCGATCAAAATCGCAACTAAGGTAATAAGTGATCCAACAGCATAATGATACCAAGCCTCTTTATTAACGGCATATTTTCTAATGTTTCTAATCTTCAAGCGCATTGCATCCATCTTGATCTTGTGATCATCGACGACATCGGCAACATACAACTCCAATTTCATCTTCTCTTCTTCAATTCTTTTCAATTTTTCTTTCAAATACTCGTTTTTTTTTCAACTAAATTTAACTTTTCGACAAGAGGGTCGGTTGCAATTTCCGGTTCACATAACTTCTAGATAAAAATATCTATCTCAACTTGATGGGCATAATTGTCATAAACACGAAATGCAACAAATAGTTATAAAAGAGAATATACCACATCTGAATCATAAACCGGACGAGGGCCGACGGGCACGGATATCAAAACCATGGCACGAAGTATAACAAATAATCATACAAGTAAGAAAATTATACAAGTAACTATCAAAATCATACAAATAAGATTTTTTTTATAAAAAGGATAAGAACAAGAGGCTCACCAAGGTGGTGCCGGCGACGGGACGGTGCGGGCGATCGACGGTGGTTAGGATGGGGATGGGAAGGCACTAAGTAAACCACACCTACACATATGCAAACTAAGAAGTTAATTTGAGCTCAAAATGCATATAAATCAAACAAACTCCCACATAATTACTCCCAAACTAAAACCCACAAATCACTATACTTATAGAGCATTGCACGAGCTAATCTAGCAATGAGAGATGAAAGGACAAAGTTGCTAATCTTTGTGAACACTTGGGTAGATGGGGTGCCTCAAATCTTGACAAATCTTTGTAAAAATGGAGGATGAGCTCGAGCAAGCGGAAAGGAGAGCTTAGGCTCGGGCTGGACGAAGCACTATATATAGGGATATCTTTAGTCCCGGTTTGTGCTACCAACCGGGACTAAAGGTCAATCTCTAGTCCCGGTTGCCCAGCCTGCTGCAACCCTGCCACAACCCCTTTAGTCCCGGTTGGTGTGGTGTCACCAACCGGGACTAAAGGTTCCTCATGAACTGAGACTAAAGCCTAGTCGTTGGAACCGGGACTAGTGGTCACATTAGTTCCGGTCCAAAACCCAACCGGGAGTAATGTTCCGGACGAAAGGCCTGTTTTCTACTAGTGTATTATCATGCAGTATAGCGACCATGATTTCCCTCAAAAAATTCTCCAATCCTAGCACCCCGTAGCCCCCCCCCCCCTCCGTGTAGTGCCACCGGTGCCGCTCCTCCTCCAGCCGCCCCACCCCCTGGTCGTGCCGCTGCTACCTGCTCCACCATACACAAGAACCTAGGGATTTGTACCACATCCCCTTCAATTTTCATGATGAAATACATTATGGTTCAAGCTAAAAAAAATATCTTTCTAGCACATGTACGATTCACTATAAAAGTCTATGATTTTCTGTACAGCTCACGCGACAACATATTTGATCGTAATTTTAAAGAAATATACTCCCGGTTCTTAGTTCAAAATTGTGACATTTATTTTGAATCGGAGGGAGTAGTATACATCTCGTTGTTCGTGCGCATTTTTTCAGATTTTATTTTGAAATTTTAAAATGTGATTTTTGAATTAAGAAAAACAGAGCTCGGGAGGAAGAGAAATCCACTCTCGGTAGCACCTACCATGGATATATACACTACAAAAACAAATGTACGCAGCCACCCATTGGTAGGTTAATTAAGAGTTAGGTAGTGCAAATCATCGGTAGTGCTACTATTCGAAAGTCAAAGATTAGTGTCGGGTCATGTCTGCCAACGTATATTCAGATTCCGTATTAAGCTATTGTAGAACTGAACAGTGGGCAACACAGAACATGTTACTTGAGAGCCAATCTACCAATATTTTGCAGCAAGCAGACGTTGACTCCTCGATGGACGGTAGCTCATAGTCAACGGTCGACAGCCACTCTTAAGAGCCCAGCTAATCCACAATATATACATTAGTTAACCTCACAAGATTAGAGCACCATTCTTCCCTTAGTCGAACCCACATACTTGTCTTTCTCCGGCCATGGCCACCGCCGCAGTGCTCATCCTGCTCGCAGCGCTCCTGCCGGCGCTAGCCGCCGGAACCGATAGCCGCTCGCCCGCCCCTGACCACGGCGTGGCCCTCGAGCCCAGCCACAAGTGCGGCGTCGTCCTGCCCGTGGGCACGTACGACATGGGCACGTACGCTCCGGGCAGCGTGTACGAGGCCACCCTGCGCCATCTCGCCTCCACCATTCCCGGCAAGGTGAATGCGGAATCCAGCGGCGACTCTTATTACAGGGAATCCTGCAGCGACTCTTCTTACGGGGAGCAATCCCCCAAGTGCTTTTACGTCAACATCGCCGGCGAGAGCCCCAACCGGATCGTGGCCTCCGCCGACTGCTCCTGGCACCCGGACGCCAAGTCGCCGGACTGCGGTGCTTGCATCGCGCTGGCCTTCCAGGAGGCGCAGAGGCTGTGCCCGTTCCAGAGGATGGCTGAGGCCGCGGTTGACGGCGGCGCGTGCAAGTGCAAGGCACACTTCCACGACTACGACATAATGGAGGAGTTCCAGCACGGCGACCCCAGCAGTAAACTCCTTTTCTCTTTCTCTCCTCTCTCTCTCTCCCCTCTCTCTCTCTCCCCTCTCTCTCTCTCTCTCTCTCTCTCTCTCTCTCTCTCTCTCTCGCACACAGTAGATCTAGAACGAAAAACAAAACTATAAAAAATCGTACATCACTCTATGAGCCAGATTTGCGAAATTACAACCGAGTTTTGGCAAAAGAACATTGCTTAGGTGGCTATACAGTAATAGGGAGTAGAAAGTATGGATATGTGATGCAAAAATTATTTTCTAGCTCATTATTTGATATACATCACGGTCACTATAGTCTAATCACTATTTTTGTTTTAATATGTATCATTATTAATCTTTAGTTCTCATATAGAACCAGCTATTTTGATTACTGAACACCCATAAGATCTTTCCTCTCCACTGCTCTAACAGTCCCTCTTCACCCGGCCGCCTCCAGATCATCAAGGGCGGACACATACCAAAATTGTAAGGGATCTTAACATTTTCTACGCTAAGAAGTTCGAATGTCTCATGCATAAAATTGGCAAGTTAAATCTACACAAAAAGAATTTGTTAGTTGGTTCTATATGAAGAGTTGAAGACAAATAGAGAATGGAGCATATTCCGAAATGAAACTACGTAGACCTTTTCGGTTGACGTGTGCCCGCAATAGTGTGTGGAGTATTACTAAGTATTACTTAATCCTTTTTTAGTGGAAGTATTGCTTAATCTTGAGAAATATATGTCAATATTCTTTTGGACATGTTGCAGATCCAGAGGATTGTGATAAAATTAGAGAGCGGTTTTAACATGGCCCCTCTTACCTTCTCTTTTCACATGAAGGATAAGAGTATATAATAGATCTGGTCTGCTGATAAGTAATGGGTCAGAGTAAGAGAAATTCACTTTGGCTCATAGGTGTAGATGCACCCATTGTCTAAATACACATTTTAAAAAGCTAAAAAAATCAAGAAAAAAATCCGCATGTACATCCGGACATTATATGTTCGTGCACAAAGTTTCGGTGAAAAATGAATTTTTTTTGTGGCTTGTGTAAAAAAGACAATTTTCGATGCTTGATTATAACTATTCACGAGATATTTTTCTATCTTTTTTATACATGCCACAAAAAATGTTCTTTCTTTGCGAAATTTTATGTGCGAACATAGAATGTCCGGATGTACACGTGAAGTTATTATTCAGAACTTTTAAACATTTTAAAATGTGTTTTTCATATATATTTCATAATAGGTGTATCTACACCTATGAGCCAAAACACCACTCTCGTCAGAGTAACTCTTACCTTCTTACCTCTCATGTGAAAACAGAATGTAAGAGAGACCATGTTGAAATTGGAAAAGAGGAGATAAGAGTGACCATGTCAAAACTGATAACACATGCGTGTAGGAGTAGAAATAAAGTGGGTCATACTCTAGCTGAAATGGGACTCCCGTTACCTCGTACTGCAGTTTGGCTGCGTAGTGGACCTGATAAAATTGGCTCTTTATGTCAGCAGGATTGTAATGATCATCTTTGATCAATACAATCCATATTTCTCGCCAAAAAAATTGACCATGTTAAAATTGCTCATTTAAAATACCTTCAATGATTAAGATCTTTTTATTAGGTATGGTGGTTATTTGGACAAAATAAATCTACTAAAGTGTACTACTCCCTCCGTCCAGAATTACTTGTCATGAAAATGGATAAAAATGAATGTATCTAGAACTAAAATAAGTCTAGATACATCCATTTCTCCGACATGTAATTCCGGACAGAGGGAGTAATGGTGGGTGGGGGGGGGGGGGGCTCTTTGTTGTATTTATGACAATAATGAACTATCCAACATTTATTTGTAGATTGCCAGTTTGGACAACCGTAAATGTAGCTTTTGGTCTTGCCCTCCCCTTAATCTATACCTACTATTAAAGTACGGAGTGCTTTTGCCCGTACGTCGTTAAAATTGCCCCCGAAGTTGCAAAATATTACCCACCAATGCCACCTATAAGTTATAAAAAACGTTTCACACAGAAATATCCTATACGACGCCAAGCAAGCTAGAAAAAGACAAAGCTCGCCTGGGCCGGCCCATATATGGGTAATCAATTTTTTATTTTTGGTTTTTCTTTTCCGTCGTTGTTTTTTTTACTTTAAATAATTTGTGAATTTAAAAAAGTTTCCAAAATTAAAAACTGGGAATTTTAAAATAATATTTAATAATTCATAAATGTTTGTGGCTTCAGAAATTGTTTGTGATTTTTAAAAAATATTAGCAAATTTTCTAATAAATGTACGGGAAATAAAAATACATTAGTTTTTCTAAAAAAGTTCATCTATTAAAAAAGTTTTAAAATTTCACAAAATTTCGTCAATTCAAAAAATATTCATGTATTAAAAAATTCATAAAATAAAACTGTTCATAAATTCAAATATATAGTTTATTGATTCACAAAATATACGCTGATTCAAAAATGATCATGCAGTTCAAAAAATGTTCATTAATTTAGAAAATTATTTCATCAAATCCCAAAAAAATGTTAGTCGATTCTAGAAATGTTCGCCGATTAAACAAAATGTTTGCAAATAGTATAATATGTTCATGAATTCAGAAAACGTTCTTGATTTTACAAAATGTTCGTGAATTTAAAAAATGTTCACAATTTCAAATATGCTCACGAGTTTAAATAAATGTTCATGATTTTTAAAAATTGTTCATGTTTTCACAAAAATGAGAGTGATAGTGTATATCGATGATGTAGTAAAATGTGATCATTGCCATTCGAAATTATGATTTTTTTTTCTCCCGTTGCAACGCACGGGCATGTTTGCTAGTGTACCTCACATATGTAAATGCTGATTCGATATATTAATCCCCGAATGAGAACCCAAGTTCTGGTTGGGGCACCTACCTTATATTGCGTTATTTGGATAACTTGAAATGATATTGTTTTTAAATGGACAAATTTATATATGTAGGTGATCCTCGGTGGAACACACCACCCCAGGTCATCGGGGTTGTTGCAGAAAATGAGGAGAACAACACGAGAATGAGATGGGCATGCCGTATCTTGGAGACAACAATCATGGAGATCTTAGCAAACCTTAGGAGGATCTTTCCATGCTCATGAACAATGTGTGTTCTATTTGGGCCATTTATTGGTTCCTTTAAATCAGCTGGAGGCTGGAACTATGTAATAACGAAAGGTTGAGCATATGATTTATGGAGAAAACATTCCCATTTCTTAAAAAAGCTTGAAGGTCAGAAAAATGGGAATGGGGCAGAACGATGAATTCTAGGATTCAACTTTTGCTAAATCAGGCGCCTCCCGCGTCGCCCCCGCGCGGCGACCGGGGGGGGGGGCCTAAATCAGGCGCCGCCGCCCCCCTCCTCACCTCTCCCCGACTCCTCCGCCGCCGCCCAGGGCTCGGCCGGGCAAAGCCCGACCGAAGCCGGCGGCGGCGGGGCCTTGTCGTCCCCTCGATGGCTGGGGCCGGCGCGGTGCGGCTCCTCCGTCCGGGGCGCGACGCGGGCGACGGGCGGCGCGGCGGCGCATGGGCGCTGCTGCTGGGCTTCGGACGGCGTGGATGGTGGCGGGGCGCGCAAAGGCTGTGGTGGCGGCGGGGGTGCCAGATCTGCACGGTCTACTACAGGTCGCGGCGCGGGCCGAGGGCGGCGGGGTGGACGGAGCGCGTCTGGCCACGGCGGCCGGCTTGGCTGGCAGGCGGCGCGGGCCTAGGTGGCCGAGGCTGGTTGCTCCGCCTTGCGGGCATGGTGGCCAGCGGTGGTGGACTTTGCCCAGTCCGGGCGTTGGTCCCTGGGTTGGGCAGGAGGTGGTGCGGGCCTGTATGTTGGGGAACGTTGCATGGGAAACAAAAAATTTCCTACGCACACGCAAGATCTATCAATGGTGATGAGCATCTACGAGAGGGAGAGTGGATCTACATACCCTTGTAGATCGCTAAGCGGGAAGCGTTAAGAAACGCGGTTGATGTAGTCGAACGTCTTCGCGATCCAAATCGCCGAGCGTCCCGCGATCCAATCACGATCTAATACCGAACGGACGGCACCTCCGCGTTCAGCACACGTACAGCTCGATGACGATCTCTGCCTTCTTGATCCAGCAAGAGGGAGCGGAGAGGTAGGTGAGTTCTCCAGCAGCGCGACGGCGCGGCGGCGGTGGTGGTGGAACTATTCCAGCAGGGCTTCGCCTAAGCACTGCTGAAAACTAGAGGACTTGATCTATTGGGGAGAGAAGGGTTGCACCATGGCTTAGGATTTTCTGGTGTGGCTGCCCTCTCTCCCCTCCAGTATATATAGGAGGAAGGGGAGGGAGGCCGGCGCCCCTAGGGCTGCCCCTAGGTGCGGCCGAAGTGGGGAGGTGGAGGAGTCCAACTCCAATCCTACTAGGAGTAGGATTCCTCCTCCCCCACTTGGAAACTCTTTCCACCTTTGGGTTTTCCCACCCCTAGCCGCATGGGCCTTAGCGGGGGGTTCGGCCAGCCCACTAGGGGCTGGTTTGACTCCTCCCACAGCCCATGAGACCCTTTGGGGCGAGAGGCCCCTCCCGATGGTCCCCCGGTACCCTCCCGGCACTCCCGGTACACTACCGAAATACCCGAAACTTTTCCGGTGACCAAAACGGGACTTCCTATATATCAATCTTTACCTCCGGACCATTCCGGAGCTCCTCGTGACGTCCGGGATCTCATCCGGGACTCCGAACAACCTTCGGTCACCGAACCTTAAGTGTGCAGACCCTGCGGGTTCGAGAACTATGTAGACATGACCGAGACACCTCTACGGTCAATAACCAATAGCGGGACCTAGATTCCCATATTGGTTCCTACATATTCTATGAAGATTTTTATCGGTTGAACCTCTATGTCAAGGATTAAGTTAATCCCATATACTGTTCCCTTTGTTCTTCGGTATGTTACTTGCCCAAGATTCGATCGTCAGTATCTCTATACCTAGTTCAATCTCGTTACCGGCAAGTCTCTTTACTCGTTCCGTAATACAAGATCCCGTGGCTAACACTTTATTCACATTGCTTGCAAGGCTTGTTGTGATGTTGTATTACCGAGTGGGCCCTGAGATACCTCTCCATCACACGGAGTAACAAATCACAGTCTCGATCCATGCCAGCTCAACAGACACCCTCGGAGATACCTGTAGAGCATCTTTATAGTCACCCAGTTATGTTGCGACGTTTGATACACACAAGGTATTCCTCCGGTGTCAGTGAGTTACATGATCTCATGGTTATAGGAACAGGTACTTGACATGCAGAAAACTATAGCAATAAACTGACATGATCATATGCTACGTTCATAGTTTGGGTCTTGTCCATCACATCATTCTCCTAATGATGTGATCCCGTTATCAAATGACATCTCATGTCTATGGCTAGGAAACCTTGACCATCTTTGATCAACGAGCTAGTCTACTAGAGGCATACTAGGGACACATTGTTGTCTATGTATCCACACATGCAATTGAGTTTCCAATCAATACAATTATAACATGGATAATAAATGATTATCATGAACAAGGAAATATAATAATAACTAAATTATTATTGCCTCTAGGGCATATTTCCAACAGTCTACCACTTGCACTAGAGTCAATAATCTAGTTCACATCACTATGTGATACATTGTAATGAATCTAACACCCATATAGTTCTGGTGTTGATCATGTTTAGCCCTTGGAAGAGGTTTAGTCAACGGGTCTGCGACATTCAGATCCATGTGTACTTTGCAAATATTTATGTCCTCCTCCTTGATGTAATCGCGGATGGAATTGAAGCGTCGCTTTATGTGTCTGGTCCTCTTGTGAAACCTTGGTTCCTTGGCCAGAGCAATGGCACCAGTGTTGTCACAGAACAGAGTCATTGGGTTTAGTGCACTGGGCACTACTCCAAGATCTGTCATGAACTCCTTCATCCAGACACCTTCCTTCGCCGCCTCCGAGGCAGTGATGTACTCCGCTTCGCATGTAGAATCAACTACCACGCTCTGCTTGGAACTGCAGCAGCTTACCGCTCCCCCATTGAGAATAAATACGTATCCGGTTTGAGACTTAGAGTCATCCGGATCACTGTCAAAGCTTGCATCGACGTAACCCTTTACGACGAGCTCTTGATCACCTCCATAAACGAGAAACATTTCCTTAGTCCTTTTCAGGTACTTAAGGATATTCTTGACCGACGTCCTGTGTTCCATTCCTGGATCAGTTTGAAACCTTCCGGCCATACTTATGGCAAGGCTGACATCGGGTCTTGTGCACAGCATTGCATACATGATAGAGCCTATGGCTGAAGCATAGGGGACGGCACTCATCTTTTCTCTATCTTCTGCAGTCACTCGGCATTGAGTCTTACTCAACTTCACACCTTGCAATACAGGCAAGAACCCCTTCTTGGACTGATCCATTTTGAACTTCTTCAAAACTTTGTCAAGGTATGTGCTGTGTGAAAGTCATATCAAGCGTCTCGATCTATCTCTATAGATCTTGATGCCTAATATGAAAGCAGCTTCTCCTAGGTCCTTCATTGAAAAACTCTTGTTCAAATATTCCTTCACGCTTTCCAACATTTCTATATTGTTTCCAATCAGCAATATGTCATCCACATATAAATTAGAAACGCTATAGAGCTCCCACTCACTTTCTTGTAAATACAAGCTTCTCCGTAAACTTGTATAAACCCGAACGCTTTGATCACCTCATCAAAGCGAAGATTCCAACTCCGAGATGCTTGCACCAGTCCATAAATGGATCGCTGGAGCTTGCAAACTTTGTCAGCATTCTCTGGATCGACAAAACCTTCTGTTTGCATCGTATACAACTCTTCCTTAAGGAAACCGTTAAGGAACGCTATTTTGACATCCATCTGCCAAATTTCATAATCGAAAAAGGCAGCTATTGCTAACATGATTCTGACGGACTTAAGCATCGCTACGGGTGAGAAGGTCTCATCGTAGTCAACTCCTTGAACTTGTGAAAAACCCTTTGCCACAAGTCGAGCTTTATAGACGGTGACATTACCGTCTGTGTCCGTCTTCTTCTTAAAGATCCATTTATTCTGAATGGCCTTTCACCCTTCAGGTAATACTTCCAAAGCCTATACTTTGTTTTCATACATGGATCCCATCTCGGATTTCATGGCTTCTAACCATTTTTCGGAATCCGGGCCCATCATCGCTTCTCCATAGCTCGTAGGTCCATCGTTGTCCAACAACATGACCTCTAAGACAGGGTTGTCGTACCACTCTGGAGCAGTACGCATCCTTGTCGACCTACGAGGTTCGATAGTAACTTGATCCGAAGCTTCATGATCATCATCATTAATTTCCTCTTCAACCGATGTAGGCTCTACAGAAACATCTTTCTGTGTTGCGCTACTCTCTGGTTGAAGTAAAGGTTCAACAACCTCATCAAGTTCTATTTTCCTCCCACTCAATTCTTTCGAGAGAAACTCTCTCTCGAGAAATGACCCGTTCTTTACGACAAACACTTTGCCTTCGGATCTGAGATAGAAGGTATACCCAACTGTCTCTTTTGGGTATCCTATGAAGACGCATTTCTTCGCTTTGGGTTCCAACTTTTCAGGCTGTAGCTTTTTGACATAAGCATCACATCCCCAAACTTTAAGAAACGACAACTTTGGCTTCTTGCCAAACCATAGTTCATATGGCGTCGTCTCAACGGATTTCGATGGTGCCCTATTTAAAGTGAATGCAGCTGTCTCTAACGCATAACCCCAAAACGATAATGGCAAATCGGCAAAAGACATCATAGACCGCGCCATATCTAATAAGGTTCGATTACGATGTTCGGACACACCATTACGCTATGGTGTTCCAGGCGGTGTCAATTGTGAAACAATTTCACATTGTCTTAAGTGACTGCCAAACTCATAACTCAGATATTCTCCTCCTCGATCAGATCGTAGGAATTTGATCTTCTTGTTACGATGATTCTCAACTTCACTCTGAAATTGCTTGAACTTTTCAAATGTTTCATACTTGTGTTTCATTAAGTAAATATACCCATATCTACTTAAGTCATCGGTGAAGGTAAGAAAATAACGATATCCACCGCGCGCCACAATGCTTATCGGACCGCACACATCAGTATGTATGATTTCCAACAAGTCACTTGCCCGTTTCATTGTTTCAGATAATGGGGTCTTAGTCATCTTGCCCATGAGGCATGGTTCACATGTGTCAAGTGATTCAAAATCAAGTGACTCCAAAAGTCCATCAGCATGGAGCTTCTTCATGCGTTTTACACCAATATGACCTAAGCGGCAGTGCCACAAGAAAGTGGTACTATCATTATCAACTCTACATCTTTTGGCATCAATGTTATGAACATGTGTATCATCACTATCGAGATTCAATAAGAATAAACCCCTCACATTGGGTGCATGACCATAAAAGATATTACTCATATAAATAGAACAACCATTATTCTCTAATTTAAATGAGTAACCGTCTCGCAATAAACAAGATCCAGATATAATGTTCATGCTTAACGCAGGCACTAAATAACAATTATTCAGGTTCACCACTAATCCCGATGGTAATCGAAGAGCTAGCGTGCCGACGGTGATCACATCAACCTTGGAACCATTTCCCGCGCGCATCGTCACTTCGTCCTTTGCCAGCCTCCGTCTATTCCGCAGTTCCTGTTTTGAGTTGCAAATGTGAGCAACCGAACCGGTATCAAATACCCAGGCACTACAACGAGAGTTGGTAAGGTACACATCAATAACATGTATATCATATATACCTTGTTTGGTGTTGGCCGCCTTCTTGTCAGTCAGATACTTGGGGCAGTTCCGCTTCCAGTGACCAGTTCCCTTGCAATGAAAGCACTCAGTTTCATGTCCGTCCGTCCATGACGGTTAGGTCTCTCCCTTTGGCGATTCCCATGGCGTCTTGCCCCTGGTTTTCTCGCATCCCGCCGCCGTCGGGGACCCCAGATCTCGGCCGTCAACACTCCAATCGCAGTGCGGGAAAATCTCAGCAGTCCCTCACCCCACCTCTCCCCCACCCACACCACCATAAGCCTTCCTGGTGTGGCTAGGTCACTGGGTCATAAAACACCTTTTCCTAGATCTGGGCCATCAGGGAGTTTTGGAGTGGAGCGCCATGGAAGGGGTGGAAGGAATGTTGAAAAAGATGAACTTGTCTGAAGCGGAGAAGAAAGGAGTGAAGATTGGATGGCGAAGGGCGCAACAACAAGTCCAACAACAAGATGCGGGGGTGGTCAAGGCTATGGGGAAGCTCATGTCAGAGAAACCTGGGTATGTGGCAGGCATGGAGGTTGCGTTGAAGAGGGCCTGGTGCCCAATGTACAGGCTTGAGGTAAAGGAGATGGGGGGGAACCGATTTCTGTTCCTGTTTCAGCAGGAGGCTGGAATGAGGAAGGCGATAGAAAATGGTTCGTGGACTTTCGGGAAGGATCTATTAGTAATGGAAGAATTTGATCCAATGAAGACCCTTGATGATTACAAGTTTGAGAAGGTGCCGATATGGGTAAGGATTTTTAATGTGCTTCTAGGAATGATGTGCAAGGAGCTTGCGGAGGACATAGCAGAACAAATAGGTGATCTGGTTGAGGTTGATACAGGGGAGGACGGGTCTGCAATAGGGCAATGCCTGAGGGTGAAAGTACGCATCAAAGTAAATGAACCTCTAATGAGAGGCCTGTACCTAGATGAAGATGAGGACCAAGATGGGGATGCAATAGTCAGTGACAAGAGAGGAAAGGAGGACGAAGAAAGGAAGATGTGCTACTTCCAGTATGAATTCCTACCGGATTTTTGCTACACATGTGGAATCATGGGACACACTGATAGAAATTGCAGGAGGAAATTAAAAAAGGGTGAGGTGGCTGAGTATGGCAGATGGCTAAGGTACATGCCGAAGGGGAGCCAGGGATATGAGGACAGGAGGAGAGGTGGGTCTGATCATATGGGGTACTCCTCTCGAAGGAGAATGGGGTGGACGGGAAGTGGAAGCAAATCTGGGAGCGATGCTCCTTCATGGAGGAAATTGTCAGATAAACCTGAAGGGGAACAACAACAGAGAGACGGAGGAGATGGGGAGGAGGTGACGAGCCCTCTTAAAAACACTGGCACAGCTCTGGAAATCCATGAGAGGGAAGCCACTAGCAAGGGAAGGAAGCAGCTAACTTTTGGGGGAGGGGGAGGTGTGACAATAAATACATACAGCCAGGAACAGAAGGAGGTGGGAGGTTCTATAACTGAAAATGAGCTAGGGAAGATAGGGGAGGTGGTGAAGGCCACGGAGGAGCTGCAGAGGGATGCATCACATGAAAAGGAGACTAAGGCTGGGGAGGCTGAGAAGGAGAAAAGCACAGGGAATGAGGGGAAGATGAAGGGCAAGTATGGGAAAGGGTTTAAAAGGAAGGAAAGGAAAATCTTAGGTGACAACACAACTTTGGGGGTGTAGGTGGGTGGCAAACGAGATGGAACCCAGTCAGATGTTGATATGACAGATGGTGGATCACCAAAGAAAAGGAGGCCGATGGAGGGTGGCGATAAACAAATTGTGAAAGCGGGACTGTCGGAACAGTCCTGCGATACCCAATGAAGCTCATTGCTTGGAATTGTCGGGGATTGGGGAACAGCCCGGCAATTCGAAGTCTTCTGGAACTCCAGAAGAAGGAGGACCCTGACGTACTTTTTTTGTCGGAGACAAAGTTAGTGCGAGGTAGGATGGAGTGGTTACGATGGAAGATGGGGATGACAAACATGCTAGTTAAAGATTGTGAGGGGCAGAGTGGAGGGTTGGCACTGTTCTGGAAAAAGGAGATTAATCTGAAGCTTATTGGGTTTATGTCTCGCTACCACATTGATGCTGAGATTACGGAGGTAGATGGGTTTGTTTGGCGTTTTACCGGAATTTATGGTGAGCCCAGGGCGGAGGAGAAGGAAAATACATGGAGATTGTTGCGCACGCTGAAGCACCAATGCAGTAAGCCGTGGGTGTGTATGGGGGACTTTAATGAAATTCTGCACATATGGAAGAAGGAAGGAGGTGTGCCAAGAGCTCAAATCTGTATGGACCGTTTCAAGGAGGCCTTAGATATATGTGAGCTGAAGGACATGGGGTTTGTTGGAGATGTCTTCACGTGGCGAAACAACAACCATACGGCAACAAACTATATAAAGGAGAGATTGGATAGAGCGGTGGCCTCACCGGCTTGGTGTGATAGATTTCCTGCCTTCAGGGTTATTAATGGGGATCCACGCCACTCGGATCATCGTCCGGTCATTTTGGAGACGGAGG
The DNA here is from genome assembly GCA_039707655.1 of Elymus sibiricus. NCBI lineage: Eukaryota > Viridiplantae > Streptophyta > Magnoliopsida > Poales > Poaceae > Elymus > Elymus sibiricus. The sequence continues at coordinate 440,497,988 of CM077667.1, read as the reverse complement.
GGGCAGCAAGGCTGGTACGGAATTCAGGTCAGAGTTCGACGCCTCGGTTTGAGGCTAATTGGCTGGAGGAGGAGGGATGCAAGGAAGTGATCCAGAACGCGTGGAACATGAGCACGCAGGTAGACGGGAAGGATGTGGCAGGGGCGGTGCAAGGAGTTATGAGGCAGATGATAGACTGGAGCAAAAACATTCTCGGTGATCTAGAGAAAAGAATTAGCAGAACAAAAAAAGAGTTGGAAAGATGTAGAAGAGGAAGCATCAATCAGAATATGGTGAACAGGGAGGAAGTGCTTAAATTCAGACTAGGGAGATTAGAAGAACAAAGGGAGACGTATTGGAAGCAGAGAGCTCATGTTCTATGGATGAAAGGGGGAGACCGAAATACAAAGTTTTTTCATGCGGCAGCATCGGAGAGGAGGAAAAGGAATTACATTAGGAGGCTGAGGAAGGAAGATGGTACTGTGGTCGAGGAGAGGGAGGCCATGAAGGGGGTGGTGACTAACTACTTTTTAAATCTCTTTACTTCCCACGCAGGTACTAGAATGGGTGAATTATTGAGCCAAATCGATGCACGAGTTACGCCACAGATGAACGAAGCGCTTAACATGCCATATACAGAGGAGGAGGTTCTTGAAGCACTCCAGAGAATTGGGGACCTTAAAGCCCCGGGGCCCGATGGTATGCCGGCTATCTTTTATAAAAAGTGTTGGGACATTGTGGGCGACAAGGTTGTGGGGGAAGTTCTTAATGTACTCAATGGTGGTGAGATGCCAGAAGGGTGGAATGAAACTTGTGTGGTGTTGATACCAAAAGTTAAGAATCCAGAGTGCATGAAAGACCTCAGACCCATTAGTCTCTGCAACGTGGTGTACAAGTTAGTGTCCAAGGTACTTGCCAATAGGCTGAAACAAATCCTCCCAGAAATCATTTCCCCTAACCAGGGTGCCTTCGTACCGGGAAGGTTGATTACGGATAATGTTTTGTTGGCTTATGAATGCACTCATTATATGCAGAATAAAAGGAGAGGGGAGGATGGTTATGCTGCTGTCAAACTGGATATGAGTAAGGCCTATGATAGGATCGAATGGCATTTTCTGGAAATGATGATGCAAAAGTTGGGTTTTGAAGAGGAATGGATTAAGAAGGTCATGATGTGCGTGTCCACGGTGGCATACCGTTTTAAGGTTAATGGGGAGAGTACAGATGTGTTGATCCCCCAAAGAGGCCTCCGGCAAGGTGATCTACTCTCGCCTTACCTCTTTTTAATATGTGCCGAGGGTCTGTCTTCTCTGTTAAACAAAGCCGAGGTGGATGGCCATCTGAATGGCATTCGTATTTGTAATGCAGGCCCGAGTTTCAACCATTTACTATTTGCGGATGATGCTTTGGTACTGATTAAAGCTTCGCGTCAAAGTGCCAGGTATCTACAAAATATCCTACAGCTATATGAGGTGTGCTCGGGGCAGGTAGTTAACTATGACAAATCATGTGTGATGTTCAGCAAGAATGCGAGTACGGAACGCCGGGCTGCAGTGCTAACCGAGCTGCATATTAGAACGGAGGCTAGATCTGAAAGGTACCTGGGACTGCCGGTGTATGTGGGTCAGGCTAGATCAAAGACTTTTGAGTACCTTAAGGACAGAATATGGCAAAGAATCCAAGGGTGGGTGGAACGGCTCCTGTCTAAGATGGGAAAAGATGTCCTCATTAAAGCATGTGCTCAGGCAATCCCAACTTTTGCGATGTCGTGCTTTGACCTTACCAAAACCTTATGCGAGCAAATGGGGGCCATGATTTGCCGCTTCTGGTGGGCAAAACAAGAGAAGCAAAATACCATGCATATGATCAGCTGGGAGGTGTTGACAAAACCAAAAAAGGAGGGAGGTTTAGGATTCAGGGATTTGTATGGGTTCAATATCGCCATGCTCGCTAGGCAAGCATGGAGGATACTAACTAATCATGAATCACTATGCGCCAGAGTGCTAAAAGCACGATATTTCCCAAATACCTCGATTCTGGATGCGCAAGCAGCAAATGGCATTTCGTACACTTGGAGGAGCATTTTGAAAGGGGTACAACTGCTGAAAGAAGGCCTCATTTACAGAATTGGTGATGGAACAGATGTGAGTATATGGAATGATCCCTGGCTAAATAGAGAAGGGTCAAGGACACCGACGACTAGGAGGGGAAGATGCCTACTTACAAGGGTGTGCGAGCTAATTGATCCGGAGACAGGTGGGTGGGATGAGAATCTGGTCAGGGCCATCTTTGTTGAAGAGGATGTTAAGGTGATCTTGTCCACGCCGATAAATGATGAATATAGTGACTTCCATGCGTGGCACTATGACAGTAAGGGACAATTCTCGGTGAAGTCAGCATACAAATTATATGTCCAGGGCCGAGATGTAGGCTTGCCTTCTTCCTCAGTTCCTGAAGGAGATATTTTCCCATGGAAAAGAATTTGGGAAATTCCCTGTCAGCCAAAGATCTGTCAGTTCCTTTGGAGGCTTGCCCATAACAGTCTGCCTCTTAAACTAATCATCAAGAGGCGTGGAATTGAGTGTGAGACCCCATGTGTGTGTTGTGGCAGACTCGATGAGGACGGAGCTCATCTGTTCGTGAAGTGCAAAGAAGTAAAGAAGGTTTGGCGTGGACTTCAGTTGGAAGAGCTTCGACAACGGTTGACTGCATGTAGGGATGCAAAAGAGTTTGTACGAGCAGTCATTGATCTGCCTGAGGATAAATGTGTGCTGGTGACATGTTTGCTGTGGCGTTGGTGGGATCACAGGAATAAATTAAACAAAGGCGAAAAATGAGGCCAGTGGAGGAGCTACAATCTAACATCAGGAACTGGGCATGGAAGTCGCTGCAGCTCTGTCGTAACCAGAAGGGAGGACCAGCAGTACAGAGGCAGAAGGAATGGAAGCGGCCGAAGGGTGAGTTTCTGAAAATTAACGTGGATGGGGCTTTCAGAAGAGAGAATAACACAGGAGGCTGGGGCTTTGCTATCCGGGACGGTCAGGGGGATGTCAGGGGCTCCGGAGCCGGCAGACTACAGGATATTGGAAGTGCAATCCATGCCGAGGCGACTGCTTGTCTAGAGGCGATACATGCTGCTGCTTCTTGGGGGATGATGAAAATCCAGGTGGAATCGGACTGCATGACCTTGGTGCGCGCCCTGCAGTCCACTGAATACGATCTCACCCCAGAGGGAATTCTGTTCCGAGAAATCAGATCCTTTGCTCGTCAAAACTTCAGTTCTTGTTGTTTTTTATTTGCCCCTCGGGAGTGTAATATGCTTACCCATGCTTTAGCTGCACTGGGCGCTGGTAAACCTGCTGTTAGACAGCGCTGGGCTGAAGACTTACCTGACGATGTATTAATTCGTAGGGCCAGCCGGAGTGCTGCGCCTGTGTGATGTATGGAATCGCTGTGTTCCATTTGAAAAAAAAACACTCAGTTTCTGGCTTGGGTCCAGCCTTGGGTTTCTTCACGGGAGGGGCAACTGCTTTGCCACTCTTCTTGGAGTTACCCTTCTTGCCCTTGCCATTCTTCTTGAAACTAGTGGTTTTATTGACCATCAACACTTGATGCTCCTTCTGAATCTCAGACTCGGCGATTTTTAGCATCGCAAACAGCTCGGCGACTGACTTGTTCATCCTGTGCATGTTATAGTTCAACACGAAGCTCTTGTAGCTAGGTGGCACTGATTGAAGAACTCTGTAAGTGATCGCCTCTGGCGGAAGGGGCGTCCCCAATTCAGCCAGACGGTTGGAATACCCAGACATTCTGAGTATGTGTTCACTGACAGACCCGTTCTCCTCCATCTTGCAAGCATAGAACTTATCGGAGGTCTCATACCTCTCGATCCGGGCATTCTTCTCAAAGATAAACTTCAACTCCTGGAACATCTCATATGCTCCATGACATTCAAAACGTCTTTGAAGTCCCGGTTCTAAGCCATACAACATTGCACATTGAACTATTGAGTAATCATCAGAACGTGTCTGCCAGGCGTTCGCAACGTCTGCAGCCTCTACTGGAGCAGGTGGTTCACCGAGCGGTGCATCAAGGACATAAGCCTTTTGGGAAGCCGTGAGGATAATCCTCAGATTACGGGCCCAGTCTACAAAGTTACTTCCATCATCTTTCAACTTAGCTTTCTCTAGGAACGCATTAAAATTCAGGGGTGCTACTGCGCGAGCCATTGATCTACAACATAAATTTTGCAAAGACAACTTAGACTATTGTTCAAGATAATGAGTTTAGTTAATCATATTACTTAAAAACTCCAACTCAAATTGACATCCCTCTGGTCATTCGAGTGTCACATGATCCAAATTCACCAACCCAAGTCCGATCATCACGTGAGATGAGGTGGTTTCAATGGTGAACATCTCCATGTTGATCGTATCTACTATATGACTCATGTTCGACCTTTCGGTCTCTTGTGTTCCGAGGCCATGTCTGTACATGCTAGGCTCGTCAAGTTTAACCCGAGTGTTCCGCACGTGCAACACTGGCTTGCACCCGTTGTATGTGAACGTAGAGTCTATCACATCCGATCATCACGTGGTGTCTCGAAACGACGAACTTTCGCAACGGTGCACACTCGGGGAGAACACAATTTTATCTTGAAATTTTAGTGAGGGATCACCTTATAATGCTACCGTCATCCTAAGCAAAATAAGATGCATAAAAGGATTAACATCACATGCAAATCATAAGTGAGATGATATGGCCATGAACTTGTGCTTTTGATCTCCATCTCCAAAGCACCGGCATGATCTCCATCGTCACCGGCATGACACCATGATCTCCATCATCTTGATCTCCATCAACGTGTCGCCATGAGGTTGTCGCGCCAAATATTGCTTCTACAACTATTGCTAACTCATAGCGATAAAGTAAAGCAAAACGGCGAAAATAAATTAAAGACAACCCTATGGCTCCTACCGGTTGCCGTACTCATCGACATGAAAGTCGTGATATTCTATACAAAACATGATCATCTCATACATCACATATATCTCATCATGTAATTGGCCATATCACATCACAACATGCCCTGCAAAAACAAGTTAGACATCCTCTAATTGTTGTTGCATGTTTTACGTGGCTGCTACGGGTATCTAGCAAGAACGATTCTTACCTACGCAAAAACCACAACGGAGATACACAAATTGCTATTCAACCTTCTCAAGGACCGCCTTTGTCGAATCCGATCCAACTAAAGTGGGAGAGATAGACACCCGGCGGCCATCTTTGTGTACGAGTAAGCGTACGAGTAAGGTTGGTCCGGGCCGCTTCATCCCACAATACCGCTGAATCAAGAAAAGACCAAGGGAGGAAGCAATCTGAGCATCAACGCCCACAAACTCCTTTGTGTTCTACTCGTGATCTCATATACGCATAGACCTAGCTCATGATGCCACTGTTGGGGAACGTTGCATGGGAAACAAAAAATTTCCTACGCACACGCAAGACCTATCCATGGTGATGAGCATCTACGAGAGGGAGAGTGGATCTACATACCCTTGTAGATCGCTAAGCAGGAAGCGTTAAGAAACGCGGTTGATGTAGTCGAACGTCTTCGCAATCCAAATCGCTAGCCGTCCCGCGATCCAATCATGATCCGTCCTCGATCTAGCGCCGAACGGACGGCACCTCCGCGTTCAGAACACGTACAGCTCGATGACGATCTCCGCCTTCTTGATCCAGCAAGAGGGAGCGGAGAGGTAGATGAGTTCTCCGGCAGCGCAACGGCGCGGCGACGGTGGTAGTGGAACTATTCCGACAGGGCTTCGCCTAAGCACCGCCGAAAACTAAGGGAGACGATCTAGTGGGGAGAGAGGGCTGCACCATGTCTTTTTGGGTTGGGTGCGGCTGCCCTCTCTCCCCTCCAATATATATAGGAGAGAGGGGAGGGCCCGGCGCCCCTAGGGTTTCCCCTAGGAGTCGGCCGAACAGGAGGTGGAGGAGTCCACCTCCAATCCTACTCCAAGTAGGATTCCAATCCTACTTGGATTTCCTTCCCCCACATGGGGTTTTTCCTTTTCCACACCCCAGCCGGATGGGCCCTTTGGGGCTGGTTTGCCCAGCCCACTAAGGGCTGGTGCGCCACCCCTAAGGCCCATGTGGCCTCCCGGCGTGGGTGGCCCCTCCCGATGGTCCCCCGGAACCCTCCCGGCACCCCCGGTACACTACCGGAAGTACCCGAAACTTTTCCGGCGACCAAAACGGGACTTCCTATATATCAATATTTACCTCCGAACCATTCCGGAGCTCCTCGTGACATCCGGGATCTCATCCGGGGCTCCGAACAACCTTCGGTCACCACCATACATAACTCTATACTACCGAAACGTTACCGAACCTTAAGTGTGCAGAGCCTGCGGGTTCAAGAACTATGTAGACATGACCGAGACACCTCTACGGTCAATAACCAATAGCGAGACCTGGATGCCCATATTGGTTCCTACATATTCTACGAAGATCTTTATCGGTTGAACCTCCATGTCAAGGATTCACTTAATCATGTATGTTGTTCCCTTTGTTCTTCGGTATGTTACTTGCCCGAGATTCGATCGTCGGTATCTCTATACCTAGTTCAATCTCGTTACCGGCAAGTCTCTTTACTCGTTCCGTAATACAAGATCTTGTGGCTAACACTTTAGTCACTTTGCTTGCAAGGCTTATTGTGATGTTGTATTACCGAGTGGGCCCTGAGATACCTCTCCATCACACGGAGTAACAAATCCCAGTCTCGATCCATGCCAGCTCAACAGACACCCTCGGAGATACCTGTAGAGCATCTTTATAGTCATCCAGTTACGTTGCGACGTTTGATACACACAAGGTATTCCTCCGGTGTCAGTGAGTTACATGATCTCATGGTTATAGGAACAGATACTTGACACGCAGAAAACTATAGCAATAAACTGACACGATCATATGCTACGTTCATAGTTTGGGTCTTGTCCATCACATCATTCTCCTAATGATGTGATCCCGTTATCAAATGACATCTCATGTCTATGGCTAGGAAACCTTGACCATCTTTGATCAACGAGCTAGTCTACTAGAGGCATACTAGGGACACAGTGTTGTCTATGTATCCGCACATGCAATTGAGTTTCCAATCAATACAATTATAGCATGGATAATAAATGATTATCATGAACAAGGAAATATAATAATAACTAAATTATTATTGCCTCTAGGGCATATTTCCAACAACGAGACGGGGGAGGGCCGCCGCGTGGGGAGGGCCGGGACGGGGAGGGCCGCCGCGTGGGGCGGACGGCCAGGATGCGGGAGCGCCGCCGCGAGGAAGATAGTGGAGAGGGAGATCTACAGAGTGAGGAGTGAGGGGGCGCGGGCCGGGGAAGAAGATAAGGTACGACCTAGCAGTAGCGCGGTCGACGAAAACACGCTACCTAGCAGTAGCGCGGTCGACGAAAACACGCTATGGATACACATTTAGCAGTAGCACTGGTTTACGTCAACCGCTACTGCTAAGTGGGGCCCACAATATGGCACATCACAGCTTTAGTTGCAGCGACCGGTCAAACTTAGCAGTTGCGCCTTACCATAAAAACACGCTACTACTATTCTGTTAGCAGTAGTGCTGTTTGCAGAAGGGCACTACTACTATACCTAGCCTGTCGGCAACGGTGTGGCAATTATATTAGTAGCGCGTTTTACTCCAGCCGCGCTACTGCTATGTGGATACCAGTAGCGCCCCTTGTGGCCACGCGCTACTGCTAATTAGCAGTAGCGCCTTCTTTTAACCATCGCTACTGATAAGATTCTGTGTATAAGGTTTCCCTTGTAGTGAATAGTCGTCTTCATCCCTCGAGCGACACGCCGGAGCGAGCAACGCGGCGCGGAGCGAAGGAGGCGCCCGTCGGACCAGCGGTCTGTTCGCGTCCCTGAATGGGCCCTATCCGTCGGTCCTATGTGGCGGGCGTGCCCGGGCACGTCCGGGCCTCCCCATATCCGCCCCAGATATGGGTCGGATATGGCGAGTGTCGTTCAGTCCGAGCGTTCGGCCCGGCTATGGGGACTGTTGGGTGGCGTTTCTCCGTCCGGGCACTACCGGATGGCGAGTGTCGTTCAGTCCGAGCGTTCGGCCCGGCTATGGGGACTGTTGGGTGGCGTTTCTCCGTCCGGGCACTACCGGGCAGCCCGTCCGAGCGTTTTGGGGCGGGTATGAGGGGTCCGATTGCAGATACTCTTATACATGATTTCTAACTGATTGACGCATGTTCCTTTTCACCTTCAGTTCGTTCATGGTTTTACATGGTGGTTTGGTGTCGGTTTTTGTTGTTCAACGGTTTGGTTCGTTCACTGTTTATATGTATGTGTGGTGCTCTCAGGTTTTGTTATTCTTTCTTTTCTGTTGTCGCCACAAGTTCTACGCGGTCTCGTATTATTTGGAAGGCTCCGGTGAAGTCCAAATTACTCTATCATTGTGCGTGTCTATATAAAGGCTCCATCTTAGCCATGCTTCTTCCCCACCGATGCCCTAATTCTTCTGCCGCCGCCGTGCTTGGCATCTCTGCACCCGCCGCGACGGGATCCTCACATCACTGTCCTAGGTATCCTTTACCTGGCCGTCACCGGTGGAGTCGGCCGAGATCTCCTGGGCGCACAACCTTGATGGCTCAAACGCATTAACGCACCTCCTGCATTTGCGTCCTCGTCACACCCCATTTCATGTTCTCCACGAATGTCAAGCTCCAGGACACAACACTGTCCGGCTCTACCCGAATTGCACCATGCTCCACTCCGTGTGAACAGAGGCATGTACATAGAGGGCTATGCCATGCTCTTTGGGCGCACGACTCCCACAACGCGCTATCCTCATTTTGCTTGCCGACGTGGTGTTGGTGCCTTATTTCTTGTCATGTGCATCCGTCGGGCCGGCATAGTTCTACGCGCATGCGGCGGTGCAGGCGATGTGATGCACCCCAGGCGCGGTCGATTCACGTTGGGGCTGGTAATGGGGACAGCGTGTGCCACCCACGCGCCAACTCGACCTCTCTCCCTACCAGATGCTACCTCCCTCAGACCTCCCTAGATCCACTACAATCTACACCGAGCGCTACTGGTGAGGGGTGAAAGCAGACATGGTCAACGACACCAAGCTGTGGACGCGCGCTAACCTTTTTCCTTTTTTGATACTGTTTGTGATGATTTACATGGAGGGTTATGTGGATCTAGGGGGTTTTGCTTTGTTCTACGGATACAAAGGCCTTCCTGAAGCATCCACCTCTTCCCAACTCCTCTCTTTAAAAATCTCCTCTAGAGAATGCTATCTCTGATGCTATATCTCTCAATTATCGACATATTGAAGAAAAGAAAAAAATGCATCGATGGCAGCAACGACAAGGGCAAAGCAGTGGCGGCGTGCCCAGAGTGGCAGTGCAGCAGCAGCACCGCGGCCTCTCCAGTCTCGGCCCCGTCCTCTCCCATGGATTCATAAAGGAGTGGACTTGTTTTCATTATTTTCATAAAATAAAACATCAAGTCGAATTGTCCTACCCTTGTTTCCCCATTTTATACATCTCAGTGTAGGCTAGGGGGGCGGTCCAGTATTTTAGTTGCCTCTGGCGCGAGTTTTTTCCTTTTTCTCTATTTATTTTTTCTCACCTGTTGTCACTATTTAAATAGTTTTTTTCTATGTTATTCTTTGTTTGTTTCTTCTATTTTCGCAGTTTTTTTTTTTTTTATTTTAAACACATGCCTAGTTTTTTAATACACATTGTGCATTTTTCTTATATTTTTTTGCAGGCAAATCAGAAAGCTTTATTCAGACAAAAGAATGCCTAGGACAATCAGCTAGGACGTTGGTCACTAGAAAGCTGAGAGTTTTATGAAGCCAACTTTTGGTCTCATTCAATGTGCAAGCGTGCTTAGCACAAAGATGAGCCGGTAGGTTTTGCTGACATGTTTACATGCTGAATATAAAAAAACTAGCAAGCTCTTCTCTATTTCTAACATGATAAGAGTCACAATTGAACGAGAATTATGGCAAGTGTTCTAGAGTGTCACCAACTACATGCAATCTGCCTCCATTATCACATAAGAGAATCCTCGAAGCATTGTGAAACAAACACCATCGCGCAATGAAAAGCCTTCTGCTGTCGGTGGGTCAGAAATACCCACATACAGTTTGCATCATGCACCAAGCATGGCCGAACACGATTGTGCAACACCTCCCTCACCACCCCAACCATCAGTAAAAATTCAATGCCCCGTCGGTGATGATCTTGATAATACCCGGATCGGGGGTACACTAGCCGAAGCCCGGCAAGACAATGACGGGTCATCCGAGGAAAATGAAGGAGAGCAAGTGCCTCCTTTTTATAATCCGATTGTAGTGGTAGGACCCCTCCCATCTTCGCCATGCTTCAGACGATTGCGAGAATGACAAATAGTCCACATATTAGTGATTATCTTCGCATATTTGTCTGATTCACGCATAACATTTTTTATGCACGTTGAATATTTAAAAATATATGACATACATTTTCAAATACATGTTTTTAATTATATTTTTAATACATGTTAAACATTTTTCAAATACACGTTGATTTTTTTTTAATGGCATGAAACATTTTCTTAAACCATGCAAACATATTATACATTGTATAAGCATTTTTTAAAATATAACGAACATATATTTGAAATGCATGAAATTTTTCTAAAAATGACACATACACTTTTTTTGAATGGTACAAAACATTTTCTGAATTATTTGAACTTGTTTACACTGGATAAATATACTTTTAAATGTTACAAATATTTTTTGAAATGCATGATTTTTAAAAATCTCAAAAACATTTTGAAAACATGTCAATAATTTTAAAATGCAGACAATATTTTCTCTACGTTATATAAAAATTGAAATGCGCATTTATTTATAAATTTATTAAGAAAACTAATGTTCCATTTTAGAAATATAAATAAGGTAATAAAAAACTTATGTTAAAGAGCCAGCGGTCCTCCCATGTTGCACCGGCCCATTTAAGGGGCCTGAGCTGAGCACATCGTGCACCTCGCTACAAGCCAGCTATAGGCTCTCACATACTCCCGTTCCTTTATATAAGGTGTATTTGTTTTTTAAAAAGTCAAATAAAATCATGTTAGATTGAGTTTCTAGAAATATCAATATTTCAAAATCGTCGGATCCTATTCTACGCATACTCACATGGATGTCAATCAATCACTATTCCTGGATGTCCGACACACTACATAGGTCAGCCCTTTCAAATTCACAATCCTTTCGAACATATATAAACAATTCAAAATGTTTTTGGAATATTTAAAATTCATGGAAGTTTTAAAACGTTTGGGAATTTTAAACTCCAAAACGTATATCTTTAAAAAATCAACAATACCCTTTTTAATATGGTTTTTTGAAGAAAAGAACCTGCATCCAAACGAGAGTGGCGTTTTGGCTCCTATGTGTATATACACCTATTATGAAATATGTATGAAAAACATATTTTAAAATGTTAAAAAATTCGAGAAAAAATTCCGCGTGTACATCCGGACATCCTATGTTCGCACATAAAATTTCGGTGAAAAATGACTTTTTTTGTAGCATGTATAAAAAAAGATAAAAAAATGCCCCGTGAATGGTTGTAATAAAGCATCGAAATTTGTCTTTTTTACACAATCCATAAAAAGTGTCCTTTTTCACGGAAACTTTGTGTACGCACATATAATGTCCGGATTTATGTGCGGGATTTTTTCTTGAATTTTTTTCACTTTTTAAAACGTATATTTAGATAATGGGTTCATATACACCTATAAGCCAACGTGAATTTTCGCATCCAAACGGTAATCTTAACATTTTGTTTACCCAAATGATAAGTTTCGAACGTGTGGCATGGAACACTTCGGTCCTGACGTTTTTTATAATTAAAGTTGTCATCCGAAAAGAAAAACAATAAAACTGAAACTTGTCATCCTAAAAGGAAATTGTTATGCTTAACAACTAAAGTTGCCATCCTCGTGTGATTAAATTTGCCAAAAAAATGTTCGAAGTTGTCATGTGTTCATACCACACATCTGACACTTATGAGGGTCCATTTTCTATCCTTTAATGGAATAAAACGTGTCTAATGGGCCGGACCACCATGGACATAAGGTACACGATTGCTCGTTGTTAAGCGCGCTACGTGCTTAACAGGAGCTCTCTTGAGTCATCTAGAAAAAGGAGCTCCCTTGAAAACACACCGACGGCAAAATTCAGAACATTCCGCGTCTCTTTCGATATTATTAGAAAACACAAATACTCTTGCAAAATCTAAGACGTAATAAGAGGAAGAAAAATGTTGCTGACAATGTCGACGTGCGTGTGCACCGACAATATTTGGTGTCATTTGCTTCATGTCGATTCAAGGTTCGGCAGCGACGACTACAACTCTGAAGTGTTAATCCTTAGGGGCGCGTGCACGAAGACTTCTTAACTATCATTAGTAAGGTCAGGCTGACTCCGATAGGATAGCAGCGACTCGGCGGCGGCTCGTTTTGCTGGTGATGGTCATTCGATGGTGCATGTCCTAGATATAATTTTTATTATCCTTCGGGAGCTTTGCGGACTCCTCTCGTTTCCTAGGCGGATAAGGTAAAAAAAAATCATCCAAACTTCAAAGATGAGTCCGTGGATTCGCCTTTCCTCTGCCTGCCGCTCCAACCTCTAGTGGCGGGGAGGAGAATCCCGGTGCCTCAATTCTGGTTAGTAGTTTACGTTAGGTTTTTGTAGTCCCCATAGGTGCGGCGCTCGGGCGGATGGTGGCGTTTTCGAGTTTGTCTTCCAGGTTTCGATCCTCATCGAGTTCGTTCGTTTGGACGCAGTCAGCGAAGCTCCAGCGTAGATTCTTGTCGTCTCTTTAAGACGCCGAAGTTAGGGTTTTCCGTTATGTGGCGAGATTTAGCGTCAAGTGCTTCAGATCTAGGAAAGGTTCAACGGCGACCGCGGCTCCGGGGCATTGGTCCTTAGGGGCACGTGCATAAAGACTTCCGAGCTGTCATTGCCAAGGTCAAGCTGACTCCGTTAGGGGAGTGGCGATAGCGGCACGTCGACGGCTCGCTCTGACGACAGTAGTGGTCATTCAGTGGTTTCGGATTGTCATTGTAATTTTTATTATGTTTGAAATGCTTTGTAATTTCGATGAATCTTTAAAATAGATCTGATATTTTTTCGCAAAACAAAGATTTGGATCATTTTTTCAGAGAGAACAAAACGCGCAGACATGTGACGGGATTCATGTGAAGGCAATCCGCTCGTCAGAAGACTGGAAAACAGCAAGTCTAGTCAGACAGACAGAAGCGTGTTTTCGAAAACAAAAAAGTCTACCCGCAAAAAAAGAAAACAAAAAAGTCAAATAGCAGCTGCACTCCCAGCAGAGCCAGGGCATCAATCTCCAGCAAACCCGGGGTCGTCTGGTTTCAGATTACAGCAGTGTGCGCCGCGGCGCGTGTCTTCCTTGCGTCAACGGCGATACATACGCACGCAGTGACTTCGTATGCAATGAAAGGAGTTTGTGCCGGAGTAGGGCGCACGGCGCACACAGTCCGGAGGCCAGACGACGTAGCATTCGTTCGCGCGGCAACCTCACGGTGGCTTGCCGTCGTTGCCAACCTCATCTTTCTTAGTTAGTGGCCAATGACAAAAGCCTTTTCTCCAAGCGTGTACATCTCCGCTGATTTCTTCGTAGGAAAAGGCATTCTGATTTCCTTTTCTCTCTTCTCTTTTTGGCGGCCGGCTTGAGCGTTGTTAGCGTTTGTTCTTCGTGCTTCTCAAGGTACCACTGCCCTAAGCTTCCTAGAAGGGGGCATCAGCCGATCAGCGTTGAGCCCCTCTTGATTAATTACCGGGTGCAGGTTATGATCTGATTAAAGAAAGAAGGCAATGGAAGATGCCAAGTAGTAGATGTGATTAGCTGCGTGCAGCGCGTAACATAAGGTTCGACGTCAGCCAAAAAATGACGGAGCGACGTACGGCTGCGCCAACCTGGCTAATCATGGTGGACGAACGGTGCAGATGACGACGAGAAAGCATACATAGTCTAATCGGTCATCTCATCTCCCCGGCTGCGGCAATGGCTTACGGTTCCTTCTGCGCTAAGTATTTCTATATGTACGCGTCACTGTCATACATATCCACTACCCACTATACCGGCGTATACATACGTCGCACGGCTCCACCTTATCCATGCCAAATACGCCATGTATAAATTGTGGTGTTTTCTAGAGACAGGCCGGAATGCAAATATGTCTACGTGAACCAGCTATAGACTGGTGGTGTAGTTTCGAGACAAAAATGTGGGTCGCATGTCGCCCGCGACTAATACCGTGTGAGCACCAAGTCATCGTGCGGACATCTCTATTCTGTTTAATTGCTCTTTCTGTTTGAAACAGTATATATTCATCGATATTGTGCGTTATTCGTCGTCCATTTTGCTTACGGATTCACAGTGATGCACACACGTAGAGGCTCCTTGACGTCCGTTGGACCATTGAGCGGGCAAGTTATCAATCAAGAGAACACAACAGCACAACAGGCTAGCTGTTCCATATTTCCTCGGCAAAATACAGCAACTTGTGGATCGTGACCACCCCACTAGTCACACAAGTTGAAATTAAAGATCACATTATTTTGGTTGAATTTGTGTGCTGCTACGTCAAAGTCAAGCCGGATGGCTACGATATACTCCTAAAGTTGTACTAAATCGAAGACACTTATGACAAAGCGAATATGTTAGTTCAAGTTTAAAACCATGAACAACTAGACAGATCAACGATCACAACTTACACGCGCACGCCGGTGAGGGCAGTGGCGGAGCTAAGAACAAAAAACTAGGTAGACCAACCCAAATGAGAGTACAAAAATCTTGTGTAGCTGACATATTACAAGCATAAATATACATCTAACATACTACATGCACTTTTAACACGCACCTTGACCATCTAATCAGAGTGTCGCCTACGTGTGCTTCCGGCAGCAGAATACATCCAGCAGCTCGCTTAAGCTTGCCAGGCTTGCTACCTATGTGCGTTGGCCATAGGGTTGGGCAGGCGACGACAGGCGTTTGCCCCAACGAAGCTCCGCCAGTGGATCAGGGAGCATGCCGTTAGAATTAGAGTCCAGGAAATTTCAGGGAAGTGATAAAATGAGAAGACTAATCCAACTTGATGGGGTTGTTCATCATTAATTACTTTTTTTTTAGAAAAGGAGGTTAAGACCCCCGGCCTCTGCATCAATCGATGCATACAGCCATCTTTATTACTTATTCAACAAAGGTCTGACAAGAACATACATCAAGCCACCCGAAGCCCCCACTCACACCTACAAAACGCGATAATGTGGAGTGCTCTCACTCCCCATATCTAAAACCGGTGTCGTCGCCGATCCATCCACATAACGTATCGGAACTAACAACCGGTGCAGCAGACCTAAAGCGTACACCACATGCACACGTTTTAGAAGCCGCCATCATCATCGAACCGCTGACCCATCTTCAGGAGAGAGATCCGCATCATCCTTGCCAGTCCGGCCATCCGTCGACGCCACCACGGCGCCCAACGGCGCCACCTCCCTGCGCTCGTCCATCCAGACGCGAAGACTCTGTAAGATCTGTCGTGCGTAGCACCTGCCGAACAGGCATGACAAAGCGTAGCACCTGTCGGCCAGGCATGACCTGACATCACCACCGAAGCTCCGTGCAGGATGAAGACGCTCCACCTCCTGCCTCAGTCTTCCAGCGCTGCTCCACAAACGATGCTCCCAAGAGAGGAACGACACCGCAGTGCCGCCATCGTCCGATCTGGAAAACCAGATCCTAGGGTTTCCCCCGGGGCAGCACGAGTGGATCGACAGTAGTTACAGGACGAAGCCTTCATCAAGGTAACGGCGCAGAACGCCGCCATCGTCCGCCGTCGGCTCGGTTTTCATCGGCAACTATGTCTCCCCGACTCGCAGCCTGGACTAGATGACAGATCTGGAGATCCGATCACCCAGCCTCAGGCCGACCACCTCCGACGTAGGAGATGGCCACCACCGCCATAATCCTCGTGAGGCGATGCAGACCCGGAGTGCCTCCGCGAGCCGTCGCCGAAGCCGACGAGATGCAGCAGATTGAGGACGAGATGCAGCCGCCCGCCTGGACCCGAAGGTCGTAGATCAAGCCCGGGACGCATCCCGGACGCCGTTGCCGTCTTCTCCTACCGACCCCGCCGGCTGCAGCAGAGTCCCCCCGACGCGCCCCGGCCGCCGCTGCCCGCCATCCTCGTCGTAAGGGGTCCAGGTCTGGCCGCCGCCGCCTTAGATCCCGGGACGCGAGAGGAAGTCCGCCGCCGCCGCGCCACAGGGCCTTCGCCCGGCGACGTTGCCGGCGGCGGCGAAGGGAGGGAAATGCACGGGGGTCGAGGGGAGTTGGGTGGAGACCGCCCGGTGCGGCCCGGCGGCGGCCGCACGGGGTCGGGAGGGGGAGGGGGAGGGGCTTCTACCCTTCCCTCATCATTAATTACTAAGGGACATTTTTTTTTATTGGTTTCTAGAATAAGTTGTCCCTATCCAGCTTATTCTAGAAGCCCAACCAAATTAGTTTATTTAGAAACCTACTAATTAAGACTTGACTAATAGACTTCTACAAAAATTATTTTTGTTTGGCTTTCTAGAATAAGCTGGGTAGGGAGCAGCTTATTCTAGAAGTTTAAAAACCCATCAAAAGAACTGGCCCTAACTTACGCGAAGAATATATAGGAAAGTGAGTAGCACCCGCTGTAGATACATATTATGTGAACAAAAACAAATGTACCCAGCCAAATTGGTAGGTTAAGGGTTGGGTTAGGCCGTCAATGATACGAGAATTGATGAAATTGCTGGGAATGTGAAGGCCTGAATTGACTATTGAGCGTAGTTGAACAAACTTGTGGTTCAGCAAATGCACGGCACGTGAGACCAATAAATAACACCGGAAACCAGATTTACTACTCCCCCCAATATTAAATGTATACTTTTGGAGGATTTGATGTAATATCACCATCACATGTAGGCATGTAGTACAACCGTGAAAACAAATTGTGCTCCCGCAAAAGGCACAAGCACACACATGCTCCGCAAAAGCTCTCTCCCCTTTTCCATGCTCTCTTTTGTGGAGAGAATGAGAATCACAATGGCTGCCAAACAAGAAAAAGGAGAGATACTATTCCAAGGGACCACCAGTTGAGATTTATACTAGGGTAAACATGTGGATCTCAGTGAGAGAAAAACATGGTCCTTAAGACAACTCCAACACAAACGGACGTGGTTTTTGTCCGTTCGGGCCAGCCAGGCGGATATGAGTATATGTTTGCGTCGGCCTGCCCGTAGCTGCGCCCAATGTGGATGGGCGCATTTCGCAAATTTCAAATAAAAACATATTTACATTGCATACGGAAGTCCATGTCCACCATCATACATTAAACTTATTTTTTTTCTAAATAAAACGACATAAAAAGCAACTACTAAACCATAAACCCAAGATCTAGTAGTGGTCCCCGTCGTCGTCCTGGCCGTCACCGTCGCTTCCATCCGCGGTGAGGTCGACAAACGGCGGTGGATGCCACAGGTGGGCAGGCGGATCCAAAACGATCATGTCCTCTAGCTCCCGAATGGCTACATCATCTGCGGGCGACAAGGCGAACTGCATGTTCAGGCCTTCACGTTGGCTGCATTCGTACTCGAGCTTGGAGTCCTCGAGTACTTTCTTGATGAGCTCGTCCTCCTCTTCGGCATCGAGGACGGGTGGCAGGGATGTCAAGGGCAAACGTGCGCACACCGGCGCACCCCCACGCGTACGGGGTGGGCGGGAGCACGAGCATGCGACCGTGGTGGACTCGAAGCACGAGCATCAAAGAAGGTTTGCCGTCGCACGTCGTGCTCGTCTCGAAACCATGTGTCCCATACGAGTGAGACGGCGAACCTAGGATCGTGGAGGAGATCTGGAGGCAGTTGCGCTCGATGATAGTTGATCTCCAAAAGACGGGCGCGGCCGCTTGCCGGGATGGTCGACACGGGCACCTGATCCAGGCTAAGATGCCACCGGTTTGGCAAGTGTGCGTCGGGCCACTGCTGTAGGGTGGCCTTGTCCCAGTAAAGATGGCACACCTCCACCTTCACGTAGGGCCTCTGGCGCAGCTCAGCGGCGGGTGATGAGATTGATAAGCCGGCGGCATTCCTCGGCCTGACGAGCTAGAAGACGACCCAGCTTTATGGTCGTGCTTCGCCGACATCCCCAGGGTCTACTTACACATCCCCATTGTGGGAGGCGAGGGTCTAAGCATAGGCGGTGCGTCCTAGTGCTTGTCGGGTGCCTAGGGGGCAGGGGAAGAGTGTGGAAGGCAATGGAAGTAGACTGCCCGGTCCACACGCACGGGCTAGCCATTAAAAAGGACCTCGACGGGGGCGGCTGGGAGGCTGACATGTGGACCCGCCTATGCATTCGGAATGAATGGGGTCGGTAGGATGTGGTTGGATGGCCCACATGTGGGCCCGAGGGTGGACACCGAGAGAACACACGTCCTTCCGTCCAATGTGTGTTTGGATACAAATCTAGCCCAAATTTACGTTAGAAATGGGTTCACACAGACATGAGGCGGACAAATTTTGGGCCCGATGCCGCGCGTTGGGTTGTGGTATTTGCCCGTCTCGACCCAAACGGACAGAGACGGACCAAATACGGTGTTGTTGCGTTAGAGTTGGCCTTAGGGCAGCTCCAACGGGCTGACTCGGATGGAAAATATGTGTGCCTTTTGTCCGTTTGGGTGGCCAAACACATAGGCGTCCGCCCCATATCCGCCATTCCATGGCTAATGCACCCAGGTGGCCATTTGGTTTGCCCTGACCGTTTTGATCAATTTATCATTTTGGCCATACAATCTTGATTGGAATAAACAAATAAATCACATAGTTTACATCCAAATAAGTCACAAAATTTACATCCAAATAAATAAAAGCAACATAGTTTACAACAAAATTAAATTAAAATTGTTGAAAATAAATTGGAAGGAAATGAGAAGATAGAACTATTAGTTTCCTATGTGAGTCCACACATGCTCAACTAAACCATCTTGAAATTGAATGTTAGCTGTCCGATCTCACATTTCATGATGACATTAGATGAATTGTGCAAACATTGCGGCTCCACCCTTGGGCAGAATTACTCCCTGGTACGCAAATCACATATATATTTTTAGAATTTTAAAGGCAACTTAATTTTCCATATACGGATAGACTGGGGATTTGGGGTTCGTTTATTATTGATCAAGTCCACATACACAGATTTAAATGAGAACACGCCTGAAACTGAAAGTTTTCGTCGGAATACATGTGAGTCATTAGACAGGTTGACCTCCATGAACCTACGCACTAAATGCAGTCATATATCCCATCGTTTCCAACCAGTGTCCGCCTGAACTGAATATTTAGGGGAACCAAACCTAATATTGAACTTACAAATGCGTCTTTATGATGTACAATATTATAAAGCACTGGTTCTTTAAAGCTAGAGGCGTCTCTCCTAGCTAAGTGTCCTCTCAGAATCTAGTTGTGCAGCCATTTCGAATGATCAGTTTACTCTTGTTAAAGAATCCGACTGCAATTCTCATAAAGGGAAAAATCATTCTGCTGCATCATAATGTAATTTGTGCTAAATTTTGAAGGGTTCACATTTGTTACGCAATAACTATATCCACACCCCTGATAAGTCTCCAACGTATCTATAATTTATTACTGTTGCATGCTATTATATTATCAATTTTGTATGCTTTATACACCATTTTATATCATTTTTGAAAACTAACCTATTAACCCAGTGTCAAGTGTCAGTTGTTGTTTTCTGCTTGTTTTTGGTTTTACAAAAAATTCATACCAAACAAAGTCCAAACACGATGAAACTTTTTGTCGATTTCTTCTGGACCAAAACGGACCCTGTAACCTTCGGGGAGAGTCCAGAAGCCACATGAGGAGACGAGAAGGTAGGGGCACGTCCTGCCCCCTTGTGCGCCCCTTGCTGCTCCGTTTGCCCTATTTCCTGGCCTGTAAATTTACATATATTCAGAAACCCTCGGGGGAGCATCCGAATCAAATTTTCCGTCGCCGCAGGCCTTTGTTCTTCCGCGATCCCATCTAGAGGCCTTTTCCGGTACTCTGTCGAAGGGGGAATCCCATCACGTAGGCCGTCTTCATCAACCTTGCTGCATCCCCAATGATTTGAGAGTAATTCCCACAGGACCTACTGGTCCATAGCAGTAGCTAGATCTCTCTCTCTCTCTCTCTCTCTCTCTCTCTCTCTCTCTCTCTCTCTCTCTCTCTCTCTTCGATTGATCTTCAATACGATGATCTCTTCGGAGATGTATTTGATGTAATCCTTGCGGTGTGTTTGTTGGGACCCGATGAATTGTGGGTTTATGATCAGATTGTTCATTGAAACTAATTGAATCCTCTCTGAGATTTATTATGTGTGATTATTATAGCTATGTATGCTTTCTGATATATGAGTTTTCTTTGGCCAAATTGACGATTAGATTTTCAGAGAAAGTGGTGCATAGTAGTAGGTTCAATCTGTGGTGTCCTCACTCTGTGAAAGGAGGAGTAGCGAGGCACGTATTTCTATTGTTTCTACTAAGAATAAAACGACGGGTTAAAAAGACGCGGTCGATTGGTGGAGTAATAGTAGTAGATGCATAATTGTTTCGTCTACTTGTCACAGACGTAATGCTTATATATATGATCATGTTATGAATAACATCATAATTATTCACTTTTCTATCAATTGCCCAACAGTAATTTGTTCATCCACTGTTGTTATGTTTATGAGAAAGATGTCTCTAGTGAAAGCTATGGCCCATGCGTCCATTAACTTATATATTTACTACAACCTTAAAAATATCCTTGATGCAAATCATTTACTTTTATTTAATTTTGCAATTCATAATTATCTATCCTTCACTATGAGAATTAATCCTTCCAATTAACGAGTACAAGGGGATTGACAACCCTCTTGCCCATGTTGGGTGCAAGTATTTATTTGTGTGTGTGTGTGCAGGAAATGTCGATCGTTCGTTTAGGTGATCTCCTATTGATTCAATAAACCTTGGTTCTTAACCGAGGAAAATACATTCTACTACTATATTACATCACCCTTCCTCTTTGGGGAAAATGCCAATGCCCATCACAAGTAGCAACCCCCTCCTCCTCTTAGCCATTTGCTAAGCAATCATATTGTTTAGTTTGGTCTTTGTTTCCGGTGAATATTTCCGTGTCGAGCATGTCGTGTTACTGCAGGGAGATGGTGTTGTGGAGGCCACGTCTTGTGTGGTTACTGAGCAATTGTGGTCTCTCATCGTTGTGCTACTTGTGAGGGAGAGCACTCATCCCCCTCCCCACTCTAGACTTACTTCTTGTTTTTAATGTAATCAACAACTCTCCTGGTTGGTTCATGTAAAAAATCCAAATACCCACGGTTCAATGTAGAACCAGCCGAGTTTAAGAAACCCAACAACATAAATGATGCTAACAGTTTACCACTGAATGACAAATAGACAGTCTCTTGCCACTTCTGTCCACTGTATTTCTGTTGACTAAAAGTCCTAGAGTTTGTAATTCAAGTAACGTACTAGATTATTCCACTACAAAGGACTGCACTACATTTGTTTTCCGTCAAAAAAAGAAGATAATAAGCACTTTGTCATTGTTCAATCAACAATGTAAAATGTTGACTCATTTACTCCCCCAACTATTTGGGCCGGTTCACCACTTGTATTTTTTTAATTTATTATAGTAATCTACATAGCCTCATCATACCTTATGTGCCATTCTTCAATCAACAATGCAGAATGTTGGCTCGTTTATTCCTCAAACAATTTACCTTTTGTGGGTTTGTAGCCGATATCACTCTCTATGTGACAATGATATATCATGTTCATTATTGTTTTCACTAGTTCAGTTGGACTGCTTTATAATTCAAAAATATAAAAATGCATAAATTAATAATGAAAATTCTTGAAATATTTGCCTATCATAGAGTATGATGGTATTTAATGAATGATGTCAATTGTACCTGAGTTCCACTTTGTAGTAAAGTGACTTAAGGATGTTAATTGCCTACAATCTAGATAAGAAAGACCAATGAGCACGCCTTTGGGATTCATACAGGAGTGAACTTGTTTTCATTATTTTCTTATAATAAAACATCAAGTCCAATTGTTATGCCCCATGTTTCCCATTTTATACATCACAGTGCGATTCTAAGGAAGTTAATTATCCGGAGAGTAAAAGAAAAACAATGAGCTAGCTCATCTGTCTTTCATATTATTGGATTTTGCATTCACTAGACTTCTTATTCGAGATGATTTGAATATCTATCGACTATTGAATAGCCAAAAATCATGCACTAACATGTTACCGACAGTTTCAAACAGGTAAACCCCCTCATCACTAGGGGAAAAACCAATGATCATTCAAATTCCTAACACAAGGTGCAGCCTAAACAATACTAATTTGCAATCCAGGGTGCTATGCATCGAAGGGTACTAGGGATGGGAGTCACCTTTGTGTTTGCAAAACTTGGGAGTCGGATGAGGAAGGAGCCAAAGCATCTCTGTGGCGGGCGACACAAGCACGACATCCATTCCACATGCTTTGGCAGTGGCGGCCTATAGTAGGGTACCATGCAGATGAGCTACCTCGTGTCACTGGAGTCCTCGTCGAGTGGGACCCAGACAAATGTTGTGAGGCCGAGAGTTTAACAGGGCAGTCGAGGAGGAGGTGGACCCCCCCCCCCAGATCCAGTAAGTGGTTTATCAAAAAGTGGTAGCAGCCCCCATTAAGAGCGATTGTCAAGGGAAGGGATGCAATAAAAGGGTATCATCAGAAGGATTGGTGATGGATCTACTACCCGACTCTTGCAAGATAAGTGGCTTTATCGTGGCACAAGGCTCCTCCCCGTGGTCACCATATCCCTGTCGTGGGAACGAGCCTGACAGTAGAAGGTAGGGGTACGAAAGGAGAGGGCAGAGTCCTAGCTACGGCGAGGGTGTACACACGGATGTACGAGTTCAGGCCCCTCTCGTGGAGGTAACAGCCCTACGTCTCTGTGCTCAGGAGCTTTTCTGTCGTGTGGAATATAGGAGTTACAGGGTGCGAACCCTTGTGCCAGAGGGGAGGGGCGGCTTATATAGAGTGCGCTGCCCCTCATAAATGTCCGGCATCTAAGGGTCCGATCGTGGCTATAAAGATGGACGTTACTGGTAACGTATGTAATAAATGCTACTTATGGTCTAGTCGAACGCCTGCCCGTTGGCCTCCCTGGGGTGGCTTCTGGTCTTCTGCGGTCGACTGTATTCTGATTCTTCCGAGTGAAAGGTAGCCGTCGAGTGAAGGAAGAAATCTCCGAGTGGATGTTGTCGAGTGACTCGTACGTCTTGGTGATTTCAGTCGGAGACTTCCTTGTAGTCCTTAAGCTTTCTAGGGCAGTGTCCTAAGGTAGGGTATGTAGGTCAGGCCTATGACCCTACCCTAGGTACATAACCCCATCATTAGTCCCCGAATGGATCGGGGTTCGAGTGAAAAAGGGATCGACGCGGGTTCTGATAAGACACAAAAATTCCGAGTGCATTTTAGGGCTTTACTGAAATCTGCGTCGATTGGAACCTTTGTCAGTCATCCTGATCGATTCTGTCTTGAAATGTATCCGAGTGAATTTCAGCGCAAAATCCGGTCCGAGTGGCTAGCAGGGTCCTCTGATGCGACGGGTCGCTTCGTCAGGCCCGGATTTCATGGGATTCGAAAATTGGGTAAGCGCGCGCCGCGCGACGATGAAACAACGACTGGGGCAAGTGGGAGCACGACACCTCGATTTTCGCGCCGCCATTTCCGCCACGTACCGCTCTTCCTCTGAAATCGGGATACCCAGAGATCTAGCGGGCCCACAGGTCAGTGACCCACTCGGGCGGATATAAGAGACGACGGCACCGGGGCCGGTACAGTGTTTCTCCCCCAAATCTTCACTTCTCCTTCGCCTCCCCTGCTCCATGCGCACCGCTCGACTCTGCCTCGACGACCGCCGCCGCGATGATGAAGAGCAAGACGGAGAAGCTCGAGCGTGCCAAGAAGGGAGGAGCCAAGGCAAAGAAGCCGTCGGGCGCCCGATTCACGGCGTCGCCGGGGTGGATCCAAGGAGATTTCCTCCCATCGACCGTCAAGGCGGAGGACGTCCAGAACCTTGTCGACGACGGGCTGGTTGCTGAAGGGTCGTGGAGGCTGTCGGAGGGGGAGCCTGAGCCGGAGCCGCGCGACGGCGAGCGAGTCCTCCTCCTCACCCACGTCGAGCGAGGTTTTTCTATGCCTCCCCATCCATTCATCCGCGGTTTCTTGAACTTTTTCGGAGCGCAACTCCACCACTTTCCTCCGAATGCCATCTCGTACCTAGCTGCGTTCATCACCATGTGCGAGTGTTTCCTGGGTTGTCCTCCTCACTGGGGCTTATTCAAGCACATATTCACCATTCGGTCCCAATGTGTCAAAAAAGCCAATCCTAGTGATAGTAAGACCAATGTCATCCAGCTATGTGGTGGTCTGGGGCTTCAGAAGAGGGGTAGGAGTTCGTTTCCGTCAATGACTTTTCCTGATTCTGTTCGGGGCTGGCAGTCGACATGGTTTTACTACAAAGATGTTGCATCCCCCAATATGTCGACTGGTCTTCCCCCTTTCACTTTGGATCGACCTACTACTCCCAGAACACTGAGTGTGGCTAAGGGAGAGAAAGTCCAGGTTGGAATTCTAGTGAATGCAGTAGTAGATTTGGTTCGTGGCGGAGTGACTGGTATGGATCTCTTAGAGACGTTTCTCAGTCGACGAATCCAGCCTCTTCAAGCCAGGGATCACACTATGTGGCATTATTCGGGCCCAGAGGATTCCTCGGTCGACTGACTTCACTGTTTGTATCTTGCAGGAGTTTACGAACATGTACTCGCCCGTGCCAAATGGGGAGCAGCCTGAGGACGGAGAAGAGAGCACAGGCGACAGCACAGACGTCGACTACGCCGACGACAGTGAGGGCAGCGACGACGACCTGGAAGAGATTAAGGAAGGCGAAGTAGAGGCCCGGGCTCCTTCGCGTGTCGAGCGTCGAACCAAGCTGCGTGAAGACCCGGAGGCCGCCCCAAGCAAGACTTTAGCATCAAGCACCAGGAACCCAAAGCGCGACCGTGCCGCGACATCAGGGTCGACTGAAAAAGCTGCAAAACAGCTCAGGCCGGACGCACCAAAACCCCGGAAGGCTCTGCCCCGCATAAAGATCACTGTGCCTGTCGCCTCAACGTGAGTGTTTATTTTCCTTTTCCGCTGTTATGAAACTTCATGTCTTTGCTGACCGAGTGAAACTTATTTCCCAGAGCTGCTACCTCGGTGACATCGCCTCAGCGGGATGAGGGGGATCACATGGAAGTGGACACTCCTGACGCGGCCACCTCCCAACGAGGTATAATAAATCTTCACTGTAGACTGTTTTTTTGAAGGCAATTCGTCGAATGACGGGATTAATGTTGTCGATTGACAGTTGACGACGTCATCCAATTGGAAGACGACGAGGAGCCGCAGCAGGGTGCTGAGGGTGAAGTTGTGGCCTTGGACACTCCACGCGTACGCACTCGGAGAACATCATCAGAACAGGCACCACGTGGGTCGACTGTCGCGTCCTCTCGAGATCTTGGTGATTCTTCCCGAGTTAGAACTGATCCTGTGGCTCCGCTGTCGAGTGCCCCACCAGCGACTTCGACTCTTGTGACCTCAGTGCCGATTGGGCAGCCTCAAGCACTTCTCGTGACTTCAACTGCAGTACCGACTCATCTGGCGCCTGCATACCCTCTGTACCACGTTCCAGAAGACCAGACTGGAGCTGCCAAAGAGGCCATGATCCAGGCTGGGCAAATGATGTTGCGAACGAAGGAGGCGTACGAGGCCAGCAAGTTAGCCTATGATGCCAGTTCAGCGCTTCAAGCCAATGTCCGAGTAAGTTCGATTGTAAGTTCATTTCCGATTGAATTCCTGTCCAACTTGACTTTACACCCACTGGGTGTTTTCTTCCGATGCGTACTTGCTTGTTTTTTCCTCGAGTAGATCGGGTCTTAGTCGAGTGGTTTTTGGTCCAGTGGGGGCACACTGAGTGCACCCACTGGGTGTAGTCCCCGAGACCACTGTCGAATGGCGAAGACGTCGGCAGGGGTCTTAAATTTGTGTTGATAGTTGACTTTCACTCGACAGGACAGACCTGGTCGAGTGGTAGTAGGTCCAGTGGGGGCACGCTGAGTGCACCCACTGGGTGTAGTCCCCGAGACCGTCGTCGAGTGCTTGCCTCGGCGGGGGTCTGATAGAGACAATGGTTGCATGTTTGCTTCTTTTGTTTATACTCGGACAGGTCGGACCTGGTCGAGTGATTTTGTATCCAGTGGGGGCACGCTGAGTGCACCCACTGGGTGTAGTCCCCGAGACTACTGTCGATCGTTTACGATGGGCGGTAGTCTTAAGAACTTTGGATTCGGAGTCCTTTTTCGTACTTGGAGTACAGTTGTCACCTGTCCTGCAGGTTTCATGGACATCATTTCCATCAACCATGATATGAAGCTTTGTAGGGGTGTGAGGTGGGGCGGCGGGTCGCCATCCAGTCGACTGGACATGTTCTTTTCCACTCGGGAGTGAAAAAACATTATCGTCGACTGAACTACTTCTTTGCTGATTTCAGAAAGCCTGTGGGCTCGAGACCAAGTATGTCGAGCTGGAGAAGGAAAAGAATCGACTTCTGCTGGATCTGGAGCTGATGAATAACAACCTGGACCGTGCACAGACTGAACTGAAGATCTTGGGAGGTAAGCCTTGTCGATCAATTGCATTATTACTTTCATCGTCCATCCTTTGAACCGAGTGAATCCACTCGAACAGACGTACGTGATGAGAACCGCCGACTCCAAGCGCGACTCAACAATGCTATTTCTTTAGATACCATGAAGAAGGCGCTTGAAGACAAGGACAAAGCACTCGCCGATGCTCAGAAGGGGGCGAGGGAGAAAACTGAAGCTGCCGAGAAAAAACTTGCCGCGGCCAGCAAATTGGAAGAAGAGAATACCAAACTCAAGCAGGAACGGGCCGATTGGATCAAAAAGCTCGAACTGCAGACCAAGAGAAGGAGCGCTCTGGAGCAATACCTAGGAGACTTCGCGAAGAAGATGTTCGGCATGCTTGAAGGTAACTTTCCTCTGACGTGTGAATTTCTTTGATTTCTTCAGAAGGGCAATGTGATCATCTTTTCGCTTTCTCTTCGCGCAGAATTCTGTCAAGATTTTGAGAAGGAAACTGAAGAGATCGAGCCAAATCTGGATCCCACCAAGTCACCTGTCGGGGACGCCGTGGCCATGGACATGTTTCGACTTGAAGCTCGTCTCAGGAATGTCCAAGGTTATGTCACTCGACTGAGGGCTGCGTTGGAGAAGGTCGACAAGGAATTGTGGCCTGAAGACTCCCTCCATACTGACCTCGAGTCAATGATGACCCGCCTCAATGAGATACCTGGTCGAGTGCAGGCATGGAAGAAATCCGCCGCTCGCTGCGGTGCTGATGTGGCACTCTCACTCGTCCGGGTTCATTGCAAGGAGGCCAGGGAGGACAAACTGAAGGCTCTCCGAGTGATCAACACAAAGAAACTCCAATTTGAAGACTTCATGGAGACCTTCATTGAAGCAGCCACTCGGATTGCTGACGGGATTGATTTGGACACCTTCGTCGAGCCGGCGAGCCCTACTGGTGCTTGAAAAATACTTTGCTCATAATTAAAACTTTATTTGCCTCGGTATGCCGAGTGATGGTGTAACCGATTAAGACTTCGTTCAGGCCCTGGGCCTAAGTACTTCCCTTTGCGCGAACAAATTTTTGCTGCGGTAAAAACTTTGGATTTATCTGCATTTTGCTGTCAATCCTTTGTTTGGCTGAATTTTGTTTTGCTCCCGAAAAGGAACGGATGTTCAGCATTCAGTAGAATTTCAGACTTAGGCGAAGATTGGTTCGCAACTAAGTCCCCGAGTAAAAGGAATATTATTCCCTCGGAAAGGTTTTTTAACTTAGGCGAAGACTGATTCGCAGCTAAGTTTCCGAGTAAATGGAATGCTATCCACTCGGAAGGGTTTTTAACTTAGGCGAAAGCTGGTTCACAGCTAAGCCCCCGAGTGAGAGGATCGCTCGTCACTCAGAGAAGTTTTGAACTTAGACGAAGACTGGTTCGCTGCTAAGTTTCTGAGTGAATGGAATGCTATCCACTCGGAAGGGTTTTAACTTAGGCGAAAACAGGTTCGCAGCTAAGTTTCCGAGTGAATGGAATGCTATCCACTCGGAAGGGTTTTTAACTTAGGCGAAAACGGGTTCGCAGCTAAGTTTTCGAGTGAATGGAATGTTATCCACTCTGAAGGGTTTTTAACTTAAGCGAAAACTGGTACGCAGCTAAGCCCCCGAGTGAGAGGATCGCTCCTCACTCGGTGAAGTTTTGAACTTAGACGAAGACTGGTTCGTGGCTAAGTTTCCGAGTGAATGGAATGCTATCCACTCGGAAGGGTTTTTAACTTAGGCGAAAGCTGGTTCGCAGCTAAGCCCCCGAGTGAGAGGATCGCTCGTCACTCGGAGAAGTTTAGAACTTAGACGAAGACTGGTTCGCGGCTAAGTTTCTGAGTGAATGGAATGCTATCCACTCGGAAGGGTTTTTAACTTAGGCGAAAGCTGGTTCGTAGCTAAGCCTCCGAGTGAGAGGATCGCTCGTCACTCGGAGAAGTTTTGAACTTAGACGAAGACTGGTTCGCGGCTAAGTTTCCGAGTGAATGGAATGCTATCCACTCGGAAGGGTTTTTAACTTAGGCGAAAGCTGGTTCGCAGCTAAGCCCCCGAGTGAGAGGATCGCTCGTCACTCGGAGAAGTTTTGAACTTAGACGAAGACTGGTTCGCGGCTAAGTTTCCGAGTGAATGGAATGCTTGTTGGGGAACGTTGCAAGGGAAACTAAAATTTTCCTACGCACACACAAGATCTATCCATGGTGATGAGCATCTACGAGAGGGAGAGTGAATCTACATACCCTTGTAGATCGCTAAGCGGAAGCGTTTAAGAAACGCGGTTGATGTAGTCGAACGTCTCCGCGATCCAAATCGCAAGTCGTCCCTCGATCCGATCACGAACTAGCGCCGAACGGACGGCACCTCCGCGTTCAACACACGTACGGCTTGATGACGCCTTCACCTCCTCGATCCAGCGAGCGATGGTGAAGTAGTGGTTGAGTTCCAGCAGCACGACGGCGTGGTGATGGTGGTGAGGAACAATCTCTGCAGGGCTACGCCAAGCGCTACGGAGATTATGACGGAGGAACTAGAGGGTTAGGGTTGCCGCACACGGCTTGGGGAAATCTTGATGTGTCCTGTGTGCTAGCCCTGCCCCTCTATTTATATGTTGAGCCTTGGGGTCTAAACTTGGAGTAAAAGCCTCCTCCAGGTCGGTTTGGCCCGCACAAGGTCGGTTTGGCCCGCAGGAAAAGAGTCCAACTCGGATCCCTGCCGAACCGTGCACAGCCGCGCACAAGCGGTAGTACCGCTCACAAGCGGTAGTACCGCTTGGGCGGTAGTACCGCTTCACACAAGCGGTAGTACCGCTCCGGCGGTAGTACCGCTTCACACAAGCGGTAGTACCGCTTACGCGGCGGCAAAACTACTTTTGCACTTTCCAATACCTCGTGGGCTTTTATCCCTTGGCCCATATAAAGTGTTGCTGCACCCGAACACTTCGGCAAACATCCGGAACCCCTTCCGGTGAACTCCGGAACTCTTCCGGAGATCAAAACACTATTATCACATATATCAATCTTTACCTCCGGACTATTCCGGAGATCCTCGTCATGTCCGGGATCTTATCCGGGACTCCGAACAACCTTCGGTCACCAACATAATAACTCAACTATACTAATCGTCACCAAACGTTAAGTGTGTAGACCCTGCGGGTTCGAGAACTATGTAGACATGACCGAGACACCTCTACGGCCAATAAACAATAGCGGGACCTGGATGCCCATATTGGCTCCTACATATTCTACGAAGATCTTTTATCGGTCGAACCTCTATGTCAAGGATTCAGTTAATCCCGTATGCTATTCCCTTTGTTCTTCGGTATGTTACTTGCCCGAGATTCGATCGTCGGTATCTCTATACCTAGTTCAATCTCGTTACCGGCAAGTCTCTTTACTCGTTCCGTAATACAAGATCTCGTGGCTAACACTTTAGTCACATTGCTTGCAAGGCTCATTGTGATGTTGTATTACCGAGTGGGCCCTGAGATACCTCTCCGTCACACGGAGTAACAAATCCCAGTCTTGATCCATGCCAACCCAACAGACACCCTCGGAGATACCTGTAGAGCACCTTTATAGTCACCCAGTTACGTTGCGACGTTTGATACACACAAGGTACTCCTCCGATGTCAGGGAGTTGCATGATCTCATGGTCATAGGAACAGATACTTGACATGCAGAAAACAATAGCAATAAACTGACACGATCAAATGCTACGTTCTTAGTTTGGGTCTTGTCCATCACATCATTCTCCTAATGATGTGATCCCGTTATCAAATGACATCTCATGTCAATGGCTAGGAAACCTTAACCATCTTTGATCAACGAGCTAGTCAACTAGAGGCTTACTAGGGACACAGTGTTGTCTATGTACCCACACATGTATTTGAGTTTCCAATCAATACAATTATAGCATGGATAATAAACGATTATCATGAACAAGGAAATATAATAATAACCAATTTATTATTGCCTCTAGGGCATATTTCCAACAATGCTATCCACTCGGAAGGGTTTTTAACTTAGGCGAAAGCTGGTTCGCAGCTAAGCCCCCGAGTGAGAGGATCGCTCGTCACTCGGAGAAGTTTTGAACTTAGACGAAGACTGGTTCGCGGCTAAGTTTCTGAGTGAATGGAATGCTATCCACTCGGAAGGGTTTTTTGTTGGAAATATGCCCTAGAGGCAACAATAAATTGGTTATTATTATATTTCCTTGTTCATGATAATCGTTTATTATCCATGCTATAATTGTATGGATTGGATAATTAAATACATGTGTGGGTACATAGACAACACTGTGTCCCTAGTAAGTCTCTAGTTAACTAGCTCGTTGATCAAAAGATGGTGAAGGTTTCCTAGCCATGGACATGAGATGTCATTTGATAACGGGATCACATCATTAGGAGAATGATGGGATGGACAAGACCCAAACTATAAACGTAGCATATGATCGTGTTAGTTTATTGCTATTGTTTTCTGCATGTCAAGTATCTGTTCCTATGACCATGAGATCATGCAACTCCCTGACATCGGAGGAGTACCTTGTGTGTATCAAATGTCGCAACGTAACTGGGTGACTATAAAGATGCTCTACAGGTATCTCCGAGGGTGTCTGTTGGGTTGGCATGGATCAAGACTGGGATTTGTTACTCTGTGTGACGGAGAGGTATCTCAGGGCCCACTCGGTAATACAACATCACAATGAGCCTTGCAAGCAATGTGACTAAAGTGTTAGCCACGAGATCTTGTATTACGGAACGAGTAAAGAGACTTGCCGGTAACGAGATTGAACTAGGTATAGAGATACCGACGATCGAATCTCGGGCAAGTAACATACCGAAGAACAAAGGGAACAGCATACGGGATTAACTGAATCCTTGACATAGAGGTTCGACCGATAAAGATCTTCGTAGAATATGTAGGAGCCAATATGGGCATCCAGGTCCCGCTATTGGTTATTGATCGTAGAGGTGTCTCGGTCATGTCTACATAGTTCTCGATCCCGCAGGGTCTACACACTTAACGTTTGGTGACGATTAGTATAGTTGAGTTATTTTGTTGGTGACCGAAGGTTGTTCGGAGTCCCGGATAAGATCCCGGACATGACGAGGATCTCCGGAATAGTCCGGAGGTAAAGATTGATATATGTGATAATAGTGTGTTGATCTCCGGAAAGGTTCCGGAATTCACCGGAAGGGGTTCCGGATGTTTACCGAAGTGTTCGGGTGTAGCAACACTTTATATGAGCCAAAGGGGTAAAGCCCACGAGGTATTGGAAAGTGCAAAAGGAAGTTTTGCTGCTGCCTTAAGCGGTACTACCGCTGGTAAGGCAGTACTGTCGCGTAAGCGGTACTACCGCTTGTGTGAAGCGGTACTACCGCTCGTGAGCGGTACTACCGCTCGTACGCGGTACTGCTGGAATCCGAGTTGGACTTTTTCCGTGCGGGCCAAACCGACCTTGTGCGGGCAAAACCGACCTTGTGGAGGCTTTCTCTCCAAGTTTAGACCCCAGGGCTCAACATATAAATAGAGGGGCAGGGCTAACACACGGGACACATCAAGATTTCCCAAGCCGTGTGTCGGCAACCCTAACCCTCTAGTTCTCCCGTCATAATCTCCGTAGTGCTTGGCGAAGCCCTGCAGAGATTGTTCCTCACCACCATCACCACGCCGTCGTGCTGCCGGAACTCATCTACTACTTCATCATCGCTCGCTGGATCGAGGAGGTGAAGGCGTCATCAAGCCGTACGTGTGTTGAACGCGGAGGTGCCGTCCGTTCGGCACTAGTTCGTGATCGGATCGAGGGACGACTTGTGATTTGGATCGCGGAGACGTTCGACTACATAAACCGCGTTTCTTAACGCTTCCGCTTAGCGATCTACAAGGGTATGTAGATTCACTCTCCCTCTCGTAGATGCTCATCACCATGGATAGATCTTGTGTGTGCGTAGGAAAATTTTTATTTCCCATGCAACGTTCCCCAACAGTGGCATCTGAGCCAGGTCTATGCGTAGATGAGATCTCGAGTAGAACACAAAAGGGTTTTGTGGGCGTTGATATTCAGATTGCTTCCTCCCTTGGTCTTTTCTTGTTTCGGCGGTATTGTGGGATGAAGCGGCTCGGACCAACATTACTCGTACGCTTACGAGAGACCGGTTCCTTCAACTGACATGTAACTTCGTTGCATAAAGATGGCTAGCAGGTGTCTGTTTCTCCCACTTTAGTCGGATCGGACTTGACAAAGGCGGTCCTTGAGAAGGTTGAAAAGCAATTTTTATATCACCGTTGTGGTTTTTGCGTAGGTAAGAATCGTTCTTGCTAGATACCTGTAGCAGCCACGTAAAACTTGCAACAACAATTAGAGGACGTCTAACTTGTTTTTGCAGGGTATGTTGTGATGTGATATGGCCAATTTCATGATGAGATATATGTGATGTATGAGATGATCATGTGTTGTATAGAATATCACGACTTGCATGTCGATGAGTACGGTAACTGGCAGGAGCCATAGAGTTGTCTTTAATTATTTTCGTCGTTTTGCTTTACTTTATCGCTATGAGTTAGCAATAGTCGTGGAAGCAACAGTCGGCGCGACAACCTCATGGCGACACGTTGATGGAGATCAAGATGATGGAGATCATGGTGTCATGCCGGTGACGATGGAGATCATGCCGGTGCTTTGGAGATGGAGATCAAAAGCACAAGTTCATGGCCATATCATGTCACTTATGATTTGCATGCGATGTTAATCCTTTTATGCATCTTATTTTGCTTAGGACGACGGTAGCATTATAAGGTGATGCCTCACTTAAATTTCAAGATAAAATTGTGTTCTCCCCGAGTGTGCACCGTTGCGAAAGTTCGTCGTTTTGAGACACCACGTGATGATCGGGTGTGATAGACTCTACGTTCACATAAAATGGGTGCAAGCCAGTGTTGCACATGCGGAACACTCGGGTTAAACTTGACGAGCCTAGCATGTACAGACATGGCCTCGGAACACAAGAGACCGAAAGGTCGAACATGAGTCATATAGTAGATATGATCAACATGAAGATGTTCACCATTGAAACCACCTCAACTCACGTGATGATCGGACTTGAGTTGGTGGATTTGGATCATGTTACACTCGAATGACCAGAGGGATGTCAATTTGAGTGGGAGTTTTTAAGTAATATGATTAACTAAACTCATTATCTTGAACAATAGTCTAAGTTGTTTTTGCAATATTTATGTTGTAGTTCATGGCTCGCGCAGTAGCACCCCTGAATTTTAGTGCGTTCCTAGAGAAAGCTAAGTTGAAAGATGATGGAAGTAACTTTGTGGACTGGGCCCGTAATCTAAGGATTATCCTTACGGCTTCCCAGAAGGCTTATGTCCTTGATGCACCGCTTGGTGATCCACCCGCTCCAGTTGAGTCTCTAGACGTTGTGAACGCCTGGCAGGCTCGTTCTGAAGATTACTCAATAGTTCAATGTGCAATATTGTATGGCTTAGAACCGGGACTTCAAAGACGTTTTGAACGTCATGGAGCATATGAGATGTTCCAGGAGTTGAAGTTTATCTTTCAGAAGAATGCCCGGATCGAGAGATATGAGATCTCCGATAAGTTCTATGCTTGCAAGATGGAGGAGAACGGGTCTATCAGTGATCGCGTACTCAGAATGTCTGGGTACTCCACCCGTCTGGCTGAATTGGGGATGCCCCTTCCGCCAGAGGCTATCACTGACAGAGTTCTTCCATCATTGCCACCTAGCTACAAGAGCTTCGTGTTGAACTATAACATGCACGGGATGAACAAGTCGGTCGCCGAGCAGTTTGCGATGCTGAAAGCCGCTGAGTCTGAAATTCAGAAGGAGCATCAAGTGTTGATGGTCAATAAAACCACTAGTTTCAAGAAAAATGGCAAGGGTAAGAAGGGTAACTCCAAGAAGAGTGGCAAAGCAGTTGCTCCTCTCGTGAAGAAACACAAGGCTGGACCCAAACCAGAAACTGTGTGCTTTCATTGCAAGGGAACTGGACACTGGAAGCGGAACTGCCCCAAGTATTTGGCTGACAAGAAGGCGGCCAACAACAAACAAGGTATATATGATATACATGTTATTGATGTGTACCTTACCAACTCTCGTTGTAGTGCCTGGGTATTTGATACCGGTGCGGTTGCTCATATTTGCAACTCAAAACAGGAACTGCGGAATAGACGGAGGCTGGCAAAGGACGAAGTGACGATGCGCGTGGGAAATGGTTCCAAGGTTAATGTGATCGCCGTCGGCACGCTCGCTCTTCGATTACCATCGGGATTAGTGATGAACCTGAATAATTGTTATTTAGTGCCTGCGTTAAGCATGAACATTATATCTGGATCTTGTTTATTGCGAGACGGTTACTCATTTAAATCAGAGAATAATGGTTGTTCTATTTATATGAGTAATATCTTTTATGGTCATGCACCCGATGTGAGGGGTTTATTCTTATTGAATCTCGATAGTAATGATACACATGTTCATAACATTGATGCCAAAAGATGTAGAATTGATAATGATAATACCACTTTCTTGTGGCACTGCCGTTTAGGTCATATTGGCGTAAAACGCATGAGGAAGCTCCATGCTGATGGACTTTTGGAGTCACTTGATTTTGAATCACTTGACACATGTGAGCCATGCCTCATGGGCAAGATGACTAAAACGCCGTTCTCTAAAACAATGGAACGGGCAAGTGACTTGTTGGAAATCATACATACTGATGTGTGTGGTCCGATGAGCATTGAGGCGCGCGGTGGTTATCGTTACTTTCTCACCTTCACTGATGACTTAAGTAGATATGGGTATATTTACTTGATGAAACACAAGTCTGAAACGTTTGAAAAGGTTCAAGCAATTTCAGAGTGAAGTTGAGAATCATCGTAACAAGAAGATTAAATTCCTACGATCTGATCGAGGAGGAGAATATCTGAGTTATGAGTTTGGCAGTCACTTAAGACAATGTGGAATTATTTCACAATTGACACCGCCTGGAACACCACAGCGTAATGGTGTGTCCGAACGTCGTAATCGAACCTTATTGGATATGGTGCGATCTATGATGTCTCTTACCGATTTGCCACTATCGTTTTGGGGTTATGCATTAGAGACAGCTGCATTTACTTTAAATAGGGCACCATCGAAATCCGTTGAGACGACGCCATATGAACTTTGGTTTGGCAAGAAGCCAAAGCTGTCGTTTCTTAAAGTTTGGGGATGTGATGCTTATGTCAAAAAGCTTCAGCCTGAAAAGCTGGAACCCAAAGCGGAGAAATGCGTCTTCATAGGATACCCAAAAGAGACAGTTGGGTATACCTTCTACCTCAGATCCGAAGGCAAAGTGTTTGTCGCTAAAAACGGAACGTTTCTTGAGAAAGAGTTTCTCTCGAAAGAATTGAGTGGGAGGAAGATAGAACTTGATGAGGTTGTTGAACCTTTACTTCAACCTGAGAGTAGCGCAGCGCAGAAAGATGTTTCTGTAGAGCCTACATCAGCTGAAGAGGAAGTTAATGATGATCATAAAGCTTCGAATCAAGTTGCTATCGAACCTCGTAGGTCGACAAGGACGCTTACTGCTCCTGAGTGGTACGGCAACCCTGTCTTAGAGGTCATGTTGTTGGACAACGATGAACCTACGAGCTATGGAGAAGCGATGATGGGCCCGGATTCCGAGAAGTGGTTAGAGGCCATGAAATCCGAGATGGGATCCATGTATGAAAACAAAGTGTGGACTTTGGAAGTATTACCTGAAGGGCGTAAGGCCATTCAGAATAAATGGATCTTTAAGAGGAAGACGGACGCGGACGGTAATGTCACCGTCTATAAAGCTTGACTTGTGGCAAAGGGTTTTTCACAAGTTCAAGGAGTTGACTACGATGAGACCTTCTCACCCGTAGCGATGCTTAAGTCCGTCAGAATCATGTTAGCAATAGCTGCCTTTTTCGATTATGAAATTTGGCAGATGGATGTCAAAACAGCGTTCCTTAACGGTTTCCTTAAGGAAGAGTTGTATATGATGCAACCAGAAGGTTTTGTCGATCCAGAGAATGCTGACAAAGTTTGCAAACTCCAGCGATCCATTTATGGACTGGTGCAAGCATCTCGGAGTTGGAATCTTCGCTTTGATGAGGTGATCAAAGCGTTCGAGTTTATACAAGTTTACGGAGAAGCTTGTATTTACAAGAAAGTGAGTGTGAGCTCTATAGCGTTTCTAATATTATATGTGGATGACATATTACTGATTGGAAACAATATAGAAATGTTGGAAAGCGTGAAGGAATATTTGAACAAGAGTTTTTCAATGAAGGACCTAGGAGAAGCTGCTTTCATATTAGGCATCAAGATCTATAGAGATAGATCGAGACGCTTAATAGGACTTTCACAAAGCACATACCTTGACAAAGTTTTGAAGAAGTTCAAAATGGATCGGTCCAAGAAGGGGTTCTTGCCTGTATTGCAAGGTGTGAAGTTGAGTAAGACTCAATGCCCAGTGACTGCAGAAGATAGAGAAAAGATGAGTGTCATCCCCTATGCCTCAGCCATAGGCTCTATCATGTATGCAATGCTGTGCACAAGACCCGATGTCAGCCTTGCCATAAGTATGGCCGGAAGGTTTCAAAGTGATCCAGGAGTGGAACACTGGACGGCGGTCAAGAATATCCT
Organism: Elymus sibiricus; assembly: GCA_039707655.1. Taxonomy (NCBI): domain Eukaryota; kingdom Viridiplantae; phylum Streptophyta; class Magnoliopsida; order Poales; family Poaceae; genus Elymus; species Elymus sibiricus. The sequence continues at coordinate 440,460,375 of CM077667.1, read as the reverse complement.
GAAGTACCTGAAAAGGACTAAGGAAATGTTTCTCGTTTATGGAGGTGATCAAGAGCTCGTCGTAAAAGGTTACGTCGATGCAAGCTTTGACACTGATCCGGATGACTCTAAGTCACAAACCGGATACGTATTTATTCTTAATAGGGGTGCAGTTAGCTGGTGCAGTTCCAAGCAAAGCGTGGTAGCTGATTCTACATGCGAAGCGGAGTACATCGCTGCCTCGGAGGCAGCGAAGGAAGGTGTCTGGATGAAGGAGTTCATGACAGATCTTGGAGTAGTGCCTAGTGCGCTTAACCCAATGACTCTGTTTTGTGATAATACTGGTGCCATTGCTCTAGCCAAGGAACCAAGATTTCACAAGAGGACCAGACACATAAAGCGACGTTTCAATTCCATCCGCGATTACATCAAGGAGGACGACATAAATATTTGCAAAGTACACACGGATCTGAATGTTGCAGATCTGATGACTAAACCTCTTCCAAGGGCTAAACATGAACAACACCAGAACTGCATGGGTGTTCGATTCATTACAATGTAAATCACATAGTGATGTGAATTAAATTATTGACTCTAGTGCAAGTGGGAGACTGTTGGAAATATGCCCTAGAGGCAATAATAAATTGGTTATTATTATATTTCCTTGTTCATGATAATCGTTTATTATCCATGCTATAATTGTATTGATTGGAAACTCAAATACATGTGTGGGTACATAGACAACACTGTGTCCCTAGTAAGCCTCTAGTTAACTAGCTCGTTGATCAAAAGATGGTGAAGGTTTCCTAGCCATGGACATGAGATGTCATTTGATAACGGGATCACATCACTAGGAGAATGATGGGATGGACAAGACCCAAACTATAAACGTAGCATATGATCATGTCAGTTTATTGCTATTGTTTTCTGCATGTCAAGTATCTGTTCCTATGACCATGAGATCATGCAACTCCCTGACATCGGAGGAGTACCTTGTGTGTATCAAACGTCGCAACGTAACTGGGTGACTATAAAGATGCTCTACAGGTATCTCCGAGGGTGTCTGTTGGGTTGGCATGGATCAAGACTGGGATTTGTTACTCCGTGTGATGGAGAGGTATCTCAGGGCCCACTCGGTAATACAACATCACAATGAGCCTTGCAAGCAATGTGACTAAAGTGTTAGCCACGAGATCTTGTATTACGGAACGAGTAAAGAGACTTGCCGTTAACGAGATTGAACTAGGAATAGAGATACCGACGATCGAATCTCGGGCAAGTAACATACCGAAGAACAAAGGGAACAGCATACGGGATTAACTGAATCCTTGACATAGAGGTTCGACCGATAAAGATCTTCGTAGAATATGTAGGAGCCAATATGGGCATCCAGGTCCCGCTATTGGTTATTGATCGTAGAGGTGTCTCGGTCATGTCTACATAGTTCTCGAACCCGCAGGGTCTACACACTTAACGTTTGGTGACGATTAGTATAGTTGAGTTATTTTGTTGGTGACCGAAGGTTGTTCGGAGTCCCGGATAAGATCCTGGACATGACGAGGATCTCCGGAATAGTCCGGAGGTAAAGATTGATATATGTGATAATAGTGTGTTGATCTCCGGAAAGGTTCCGGAATTCACCGGAAGGGGTTCCGGATGTTTACCGAAGTGTTCGGGTGCAGCAACACTTTATATGAGCCAAAGGGGTAAAGCCCACGAGGTATTGGAAAGTGCAAAAGGAAGTTTTGCTACTGCCTTAAGCGGTACTACCGCTGGTAAGGCAGTACTGCCGCGTAAGCGGTACTACCGCTTGTGTGAAGCGGTACTACCGCTCGTGAGCGGTACTACCGCTTGTACGCGGTACTGCTGGAATCCGAGTTGGACTGTTTCCGTGCGGGCCAAACCGACCTTGTGCGGGCAAAACCGACCTTGTGGAGGCTTTCTCTCCAAGTTTAGACCCCAGGGCTCAACATATAAATAGAGGGGCAGGGCTAAAACACGGGACACATCAAGATTTCCCAAGTCGTGTGTCGGCAACCCTAACCCTCTAGTTCTCCCGTCATAATCTCCGTAGTGCTTGGCGAAGCCCTGCAGAGATTGTTCCTCACCACCATCACCACGCCGTCGTGCTGACGGAACTCATCTACTACTTCATCATCGCTCGCTGGATCGAGGAGGTGGAGGCGTCATCAAGCCGTACGTGTGTTGAACGCGGAGGTGCCGTCCGTTCGGCACTAGTTCGTGATCGGATCGAGGGACGACTTGCGATTTGGATCGCGGAGACGTTCGACTACATCAACCGCGTTTCTTAACGCTTCCGCTTAGCGATCTACAAGGGTATGTAGATTCACTCTCCCTCTCGTAGATGCTCATCACCATGGATAGATCTTGTGTGTGCGTAGGAAATTTTTTGTTCCCCATGCACCGTTCCCCAACATTTTTAACTTAGGCGAAAGCTGGTTCGCAGCTAAGCCCCCGAGTGAGAGGATCGCTCGTCACTCGGAGAAGTTTTGAACTTAGACGAAGACTGGTTCGCGGCTAAGTTTCCGAGTGAATGGAATGCTATCCACTCGGAAGGGTTTTTAACTTAGGCAAAAGCTGGTTCGCAGCTAAGCCCCCGAGTGAGAGGATCGCTAGTCACTCGGAGAAGTTTTGAACTTAGACGAAGACTGGTTCGCGGCTAAGTTTCCGAGTGAATGGAATGTTATCCACTCGGAAGGGTTTTTAACTTAGGCGAAAGCTGGTTCGCAGCTAAGCCCCCGAGTGAGAGGATCGCTCGTCACTCGGAGAAGTTTTGAACTTAGACGAAGACTGGTTCGCGGCTAAGTTTCTGAGTGAATGGAATGCTATCCACTCAGAAGGGTTTTTAACTTAGGCGAAAGCTGGTTCGCAGCTAAGCCCCCGAGTGAGAGGATCGCTCGTCACTCGGAGAAGTTTTGAACTTAGACGAAGACTGGTTCGCGGCTAAGTTTCCGAGTGAATGGAATGCTATCCACTCGGAAGGGTTTTTAACTTAGGCGAAAGCTGGTTCGCAGCTAAGCCCCCGAGTGAGAGGATTGCTCGTCACTCAGAGAAGTTTTGAACTTAGACGAAGACTGGTTCGCGGCTAAGTTTCCGAGTGAATGGAATGCTATCCACTCGGAAGGGTTTTTAACTTAGGCGAAAGCTGGTTCGCAGCTAAGCCCCCGAGTGAGAGCATCGCTCGTCACTCGGAGAAGTTTTGAACTTAGACGAAGATTGGTTCGCAGCTAAGTTTCTGAGTGAATGGAATGCTATCCACTCGGAAGGGTTTTTAACTTAGAAGAAAGCTGGTTCGCAGCTAAGCCCCCGAGTGAGAGGATCGCTCGTCACTCGGAGAAGTTTTGAACTTAGATGAAGATTGGTTCGCAGCTAAGTTTCCGAGTGAATGGAATACCATTCACTTGGAAGGGTTTTTAACTAGGCGAAAACTGGTTCGCAGCTAAGCCCCCGAGTGAGAGGATCGCTCGTCACTCGGAGAAGTTTTTAAATGCGTAATTGTGCGATCGGAATCGACAATAGACTGCAGGAGTCATAACTTTTAACAAATGACACTGTCTGGAGTACTTTTATTACATCAAAATAACTCAGTCGTCAAGTATAAAAACGTCGAAGCAAATCCGCGTTCCAAGCACGCGGCTCATCGACATTCTTTTTGAGGTTGAAGAGGTGGTAGGCCCCATTGTTCAGCACTTTGGTGATGACGAAAGGGCCTTCCCACGCCGGGGCCAGTTTGTGAGGTCGCTGTTGATCCACTCGGAGCACAAGATCACCTTCATGGAACGACCGGCTCTTGAGGTGCCTCGCATGGAAGCGGCGCAGATCTTGCTGATATACAGTCGACCGAATCAGAGCCATCTCGCGTTCTTCTTCGAGGAGATCAACACCATCTTGTCGTGCTTGCTCAACTTCAGCTTCAGAATATAGGTCTGCTCGGGGAGAATTGTGAAGGACATCACTTGGCAAAATGGCTTCGGCTCCATACACCTAGAAGAAAGGAGTGCGTCCAGTCGACCGGTTAGGAGTCGTCCTCAAGCCCCACAGAACAGACGGCAATTCGGTGACCCAAGCTCCAGCTGCATGATCGAGGTCTCGCATGAGTCGAGGTTTCAGCCCTTGAAGGATAAGGCCGTTCGCTCGCTCAGCTTGACCGTTTGACTGGGGGTGCGCAACGGATGCGTAATCCACCCGAGTGCCTTGAGAGGAGCAAAAGTGTCTGAACTCTTCCGAGTCAAAATTTGAGCCATTGTCTGTAATGATACTGTGAGGAACTCCATACCGGAAAGTTATCTCTTTCATGAATTTGATAGCAGTTCGAGCATTCAGCTTCTTGATGAGTTTGGCTTCAATCCACTTAGTGAACTTGTCGACTGCTACAAGCAAGTGAGTGAATCCACTCTGTCCTGTTCGAAGGGGACCAACCATATCCAAACCCCATACTGCAAACGGCCAGACAAGTGGAATAGTTTTCAAGGCAGATGCAGGTTTGTGTGACAGATTCGAATAGAACTGGCATCCTTCACAGTGATCAACAATCTCTTTAGCCATCTCATTGGCGTGCGGCCAGAATAAACCAGCTCGGTATGCTTTGGCAACAATTGTCCTAGAGGACGCATGATGACCACAAGTTCCCGAGTGAATCTCCTCCAAAATCAGTTGACCTTCTTCAGGAGAAATACACCGCTGAATCACGCCAGTTACGCTTTCTCTATAGAGTTGTCCATCCATAACAGTAAAGGCCTTGGATCTGCGGACTATCTGTCGAGCTTCATCTTCATCATCTGGGAGTTCTCGCCTCAGAATGTATGCAATATAAGGTACTGTCCAATCGGGCGTGATCACCAGAATCTCCATGACCAGATCTATGACCGCTGGTATGTCGACTTCAGTCGGATCAGAGGCGCTCTTTGCTTGCGGGGGCTCTTCAGTGAAGGGATCTTCCTGTACCGAAGGAGAATGTAAGTGCTCGAGAAACACGTTGCTGGGGACAGGCTTCCGAGTGGATCCAATCTTTGCTAGCTCATCAGCTGTCTGATTTTTCACTCGGGGAACATGATGGAGTTCCAAACCTTCAAACTTCTTCTCAAGCTTCCTTACTGCATTGCAATATCCAGTCATAGCAGGGTTCCTGACATCCCACTCTTTCATCACCTGATTGACCACCAAATCAGAGTCACCGTAAACCATCAGGCGCCGGACGCCGAGTGAGATGGCCATACGCAACCCGTACAGGAGTGCTTCATATTCAGCTTCATTGTTGGAAGAATCAAAGTGAATCTGCAGGACATAACTGAGTTTGTCGCCTTTTGGGGACACCAATACTACACCAGCACCAGACCCATTCAGCATCTTAGAGCTGTCAAAGAACATGGTCCAGTGTGCCGAGTGAATTTGGATCGGCTGCTGCTGTTCAATCCACTCGGCCAGGAAATCAGCAAGAGCTTGAGACTTGATTGCCTTTTTCGCTTCAAACTTGATGTCAAAATAAAGGAGCTCAATAGCCCATTTAGCCACTCGACCAATCGCGTCTTGATTGTTGAGAATCTCAGACAACGGAGCATCACTGACGACTGAAATTGAGTGATCCTGGAAGTAGTGTGCCACCTTCTTCGCTGACAGATATATACCATATACGAGCTTCTGGTAATGTGGATACCTTTGCTTTGAAGGAGTCAACACTTCAGAATTGTAATAAACAGGACGCTGGACCTTGTAAGCTTTGCCTCCTCTTCCCGCTCGACAGTGAGAACTGTACTGACGACCTGATTAGTGGCCGCAATGCACAGGAGCAAGGGCTCTTTGCTGTGCGGAGCAGCAAGCACCGGCTGGGTGGAAAGCAGGGCTTTGAGCCCAACAAACGCTGCTTCAGCTTCTGGAGTCCACTCGAATGTATCAAACTTCTTCATCAGTCGGTATAAAGGCAATGCCTTCTCACCGAGACGAGAAATGAACCGACTCAACGCTGCTAGGCAACCTGTGAGCTTCTGGACATCGTGCACACGCTCAGGGCTTTTCATTCGGGTGATGGCACTGATCTTTTCAGGATTGACGTCGATTCCTCGTTCGGAAACGAGAAAACCGAGTAACTTGCCACCAGGAACACCGAAAGTGCACTTAGTTGGGTTTAACTTGATATCGTATCTCCTCAAGTTGGCAAATGTCTCAGCCAAGTCAGACAATAGGTCGGAACCTTTGCGAGACTTGACGACAATATCATCCATCTACGCTTCGACATTCCGAGGGATCTGATCAAGCAAACATTTTTGAATCATGCGCATGAAAGTAGCGCCAGCATGTTTCCAACCAAAAGGCATGGTGATGTAACAAAAACACCCGAAAGGGGTGATGAAGGCTGTCTTTATTTCATCTGGACCAAACAGACGGATCTGATGGTAGCCAGAGTAAGCATCAAGAAAAGATAGACGCTCGCACCCCGCAGTTGAGTCGACAATCTGATCAATGCGGGGGAGCGGAAAATGGTCTTTCGGGCAGACCCGATTGATATGTTTGAAGTCAATACACATGCGGAGTGACTTGTCCTTCTTAGGGACCATGACGACGTTCGATAACCACTCGGAGTGGTAAATCTCACGTATAAACTTAGCCGCCAAGAGACGAGCCACTTCCTCGCCGATTGCTTTCCGCTTCTCTGCTGCCGACCGACGCAAGTGCTCCTTCACAGGCTTGGCCTTCGGGTCGACTCTCAGTCTGTGCTCAGCCAGTTCCCTGGGTACACCCGGCATGTCAGCAGGCTTCCATGCAAAGATGTCCCAGTTCTCACGGAGGAACTGGATGAGCTCGGCTTCCTATTTGTTGTCGAGTGTCGTTGAGATGTTGGTCGGGGCAGCACTAGGATTTGTCGGGTGAATGTGCACTTGTTTCACTGCGCCTGCCGACTGGAAAGCTGACTCGGAGGCAGGCTTCTTGGCACGCAGCAGGTCGGCAGGATCAGCACTCTTCTTGTACTCTTCCAATTCGACCATAGCCATCTGATGATCGGCGATTTTGGAGCCCTGCTGAAGGCACTCCTCAGCCCTCTATCGATTGCTAGTGACTGTGATCACACCCTTGGGCCCGGGCATCTTCAGCTTGAGATACATGTAACATGGACGGGCCATGAAACGAGCATAAGCTGGACGGCCAAGGATGGCATGATACGCGCTCTGAAAGTCTACAACTTCAAAAGTCAATTTCTCTTTTCTAAAATTCTTGTCTGTGCCGAATACCACATCCAATGCTATCTGGCCGAGTGACTTGGCCTTCTTCCCAGGGATGACTCCGTGGAACTGCATGTTGCTTTCGCTGAGTCGGGACATCGGAATGCCCATCCCCTTTAGGGTATCCGCATACAAAATGTTCAGACCACTCCCTCCATCCATCAAAACTTTGCGGAGTCGAGTGCCTCACACAACCGGGTCCACCACCAGCGCTTGCCGACCAGGGGTGGCGATATGAGCTGGGTGATCTGACTGGTCGAATGTGATAGCAGTCTGAGACCACTTGAGGTACGTGGGGGTAGCAGGAACAGCCATGTTAACTTCTCTATTGATAACTTTCAGTCGACTCTTGCTTTCAACATCAGCAAAAATCAGCAGAGTGGCATTGACCTCAAGGAACTCTTCTTTGTCTTCCTCATCCTCCTTTTCAGGATCTTTCTCACTCGACTGACTTTCCTTGAACTGCTGGATCAGCAAACGGCACTGTCAAGTGGTATGCTTCGGCAATATCAAATTGCCCTCTTCATCTTTCTTCGTGTGGATTGCACACGGTAAATCCATAACATTTGTACCCGACTGATTCTTTGACTTCTTGGGGGTAAACTTAACTTTAGATTTTCCCTTGTTTTTGCCTTGTGCCGCCAGAGCAGCTGCTTCTGCCTGAGCAGGAGCATCAGCTTTGCGCTTTTGCTTCCGATTGGAATTGCCACCACCAGCGTCGTTGTCGACTACTTTTCCTTTGCCGCTACGGAGGCGGTCTTCTTCTTCGCCATTAGCGTACCGAGTGGCAATCTCCATCATTTTACTCAGGGAAATGTCACCTGTCCGCCCAAACTTCAGGTAAAGCTCTCTGTGCTTCACACCGGCCTTGAAAGCACAAACAGCCTGATGCTCGGAAACATTCTCCACTGTGTGATGCAAAGTGGACCAACGCTGAATGTAATCTCTCAAAGACTCATTGGGCTTCTGAACACAATGCTGCAAATCAATCAAACCCGCAGGACGTTTGCAAGTACCCTCAAAGGTACTGATGAACACTCAGGCAAGATCCTCCCAGCAATAGATGCTAGAAGGAGCCAAGCGATTCAACCACGCCCGGGCCGAACCATCCAACATCAAGGACAAATGCTTCATGGCTACGTTGTCATTTCCTCCACCAGTCTGCACAGCCACTCGGTAATCATCCAACCATGTTTCAGGCTTCGACTCGCCGGAGAACTTGCTTATTCCAGCCGCCAACCTGAAGTTGGGGGGAATCTCCGCAGAGCGAATGGCTCTGCAGAAACACTCGGGACCAGAAACAACGGTACCACTTCCACTCGGATAGTCTCTGTCATTACCATCTCTGTGGGCTCTGCCTCTGTCGATTCGCCTTTGGGCAAGGACATTCCTTGCATCGAACCCAGGATTCTGCTCATCGCCGAACGGGCGCCTATCGTCATAGTGCAGGGGCACATGCGATCCACTCCGCGGAGGAGTAAGCACTCGACGGTGGTCATCACGGTGATAACGAGGAGCAAAATTGTCTCGCCCCTGATCTTGGTACTGATCTTCACGGTAACCTCCTCCTCTGTGACGCAGAGGTGACCCCGGGCTGTGCGCCGACTGAACTGTGTCTGCCCTGGGGGAGTTACTATGCAACCTGTTGCGCGACTGAGAAACAGCCGAATTCTGCTGCTGCGCTGCATCTAGCAACGCTCGGATCTGCTGCAAACCCCTCCCAGCCTCCGAACGGGACGGCTGAATGGAATCTGCTATCTTCGTAGCCGCTGCAACATTCAGAATTGGAGTACGGAACACCTTGACATTGTTATGAGAACCAGTCGGAAACAGTTGTCGCTGACGTCGACTCGAAACAAGGGGACGCTGGCGGGCACGCTCGTCGAGTGCCTCCTGCATCTCTTTGAGTCGAAGGCGAGTGGCCTCCATGGCCTGAGCCTCAGCAGTCGCACCGATGATAGGAGTATGGAGGATATCCTCATCTCGGCGGTGCTGTTCATTCGACGGTCCTCCAGCTTCGCGCCTGTCGCGATTGAAGCCGGGCGGCGGGCTCTGATGAGAGCCAGCCATGAGAACCTCCGCCGCAGGATCGCAACTCTCGCAATCGGAGGGAACGTCAGATGGATCCGACGCCGAGTCGAACACGCCGTGAAGTGATTCGGCGGGCTCGATAGCCGCAATCTGCGGAGACGAAACTTGGCGAGCCGCCGCATGCCTAACCCAGCACTGGAGCCGCGAACGACCGGATCGCTTGCGGCGACGACCAGCGGGGAGGACTGACAGGTACGGAGTCGACGGCTGTAGAAGAAGGACACCGCAGGAGCTCGCAGAGAAGTGCGTCGCCCCGCGGATCGGGAGCGCCTCAACATCTAGAGACGCTTCCTGGAGCCATGCCGAGTCGTCGGCGATGAAGGTGAGCGCTCCGAGACGGATCTCGTGGCCCAGGAACAAATCACTGCCGGAAGACATGACGAAGGAGAAAAAATGCAACCTCGCCGGAAGTCGCTTAGACGCCGGCCCCACGGTGGGCGCCAACTATCGTGGGAACGAGCCTGACAGTAGAAGGTAGGGGTACGAAAGGAGAGGGCAGAGTCCTAGCTACGGCGAGGGTGTACACACGGATGTACGAGTTCAGGCCCCTCTCGTGGAGGTAACAGCCCTACGTCTCGGTGCTCAGGAGCTTTTCTGTCGTGTGGAATATAGGAGTTACAGGGTGCGAACCCTTGTGCCAGAGGGGAGGGGCGGCTTATATAGAGTGCGCTGCCCCTCATAAATGTCCGGCATCTAAGGGTCCGATCGTGGCTATAAAGATGGACGTTACTGGTAACGTATGTAATAAATGCTACTTATGGTCTAGTCGAACGCCTGCCCGTTGGCCTCCCTGGGGTGGCTTCTGGTCTTCTGCGGTCGACTATATTCTGATTCTTTCGAGTGAAGGAAGAAATCTCCGAGTGGATGTTGTCGAGTGACTCGTACGTCTTGGTGATTTCAGTCGGAGACTTCCTTGTAGTCCTTAAGCTTTCTAGGGCAGTGTCCTTAGGTAGGGTATGTAGGTCAGGCCTATGACCCTACCCTAGGTACATAACCCCATCAATCCCCAACCCCTGTAGTTGGTTTCTGAGATCATCGATCAAAATATAAGGACCTAGTATGAAGAATCACTCCACCAACATTTCCTGTCAATGGATATATACATTCTTAAGACCATACTGATTTGTTGTTCAACACAAGAAGACTTCATGGCTTAGCATTTTGAAAAAGTCTAGGGTTTTCACTGTTAGGTCAACATACAATTTACTGGTCACCACAAGTAATCTACATAGCCTCATCATATCTTATGTGACATTCTTCAATCAACAATGCAGAATGTTGACTCGTTTATTCCTCAAACAATTTACCTTTTGAGGGTTCGTAGCCAATATCACTCTCTATGTGACAATAATATACCATGTTCATTATTGTTTTCACTAGTTTAGTCAGACTGCTTTATAATTCAGAAATATATAAATGCATAAATTAATAATGGAAATTCTTGAAATATTTGCCTATCATAGAGTATGATGGTCTTTAATGAATGATGCATTGTTCCTGAGTTCCACTTTGTAGTAAAGAGACTTGATGATGATAATTGCCTACAATCCAGATAAGAAAGACCAATGAGCACGCCTTTGGAATTCATACAGGAGTGGACTTGTTTTCGTTATTTTCTTATAATAAAACATCAAGTCCAATTGTTATGCCCCAGGTTTCCCATTTTATACATCACAGTGCTATCCTGAGGAGGTTAATTATCCGGAGAGTAAGAGAAAAACAATGATCTAGCTCATCCGTCTTTCTGACTATTGGATTTTGCATTCAATAGACTTCTATTTGAGATTATTTGAATATCAATCGACTATTGAATATCCCAAAATCATGCACTAACATGTTACCGACAGTTTCAAACAGGTAAACCCCCTCTTCACTAGGGGAAAAACAATAATCATTCAAATTCCTAACACAAGGTGCATCCTAAACAATACTAATTTGCAATTCAGGGTGCTATGCATCAAAGAGTACTAGGGATGGGGGTCACCTTTTTGTTTGCAAAACTTGGGAGCCGGATGAGGAAGGGGAGCCAAAGCATCTCTGTGGCGGGTGACACGAGCACGACATCCATTCCACATGGCAGTGGCGACCTATAGTAGGGTACCATGCGGATGATCTACCTCGCATCACTGGAGTCCTCGTCGAGTGGGACTCGGGCGAATGTTGTGAGGGCCGAGAGTTTAACAGGGTAGTTGAGGAGGAGGTGGACCCCCCCCAGATCCAGTAAGTGGTTTATCGACAAGTGGTAGCGGCTGCCATTAAGAGCGATTGTCAAGGGAAGGGGTGCACTAAAAGAATATCATCAGAAGGATTGGTGATGGATCTACTACCCGACTTCTGCAAGATAATTAGCATTATCGCGACACAAGGCTCTTCCCCATGGTCACCATATCCCCAACCCCTGTAGTTGGTTTTTGAGATCATCGATCAAAATACAAGGACCTAGGATGAAGAATCACTCCACCAACATTTCATGTCAATGGAATATACATTATTAAGACCATACTGATTTGTACATCAACACAAGAAGACTTCTTGGCTTAACATTTTGAAAAATTCTAGGGTTTTCACTTTTAGGTCATACAGGTTACTGGTCACCACAAAGAAAGTCGGTGAGGACTGCCTGGAGGGTAGAGAGTCGAGTTCCTCATCATTGTACAAACATAAGCAATGGAGTTGTATGTGGAAGACCAAGGTCCCAAACAACATTGGGGTATTTCTCTCGAGGCTAACGCACCATTCTATTCCTACAAGAGTTGTTTGACACCATGGTAATATGGACACTTCTGCTGGATGTTGCTTTTGTCATGTCGATGAAGATGATTAATGTCATTCCTTGCTCGACTACGCAATAGCTCGTAGTGTTTGGGCCCCCTTAGATGACGATATTGCCGAGCACATCTCCATCAATCAATGCATGAGAGCAAGAGAGTGGAGAACCATTTGTTGTGCAACCTTCATTGGCAGCTTTATTGGCCGATTTGTCTATTATTCAAACATCATCACGACCCTCGATGCCCGCGACAACCCCGTCTATGTGTGCCTAGCTGGATCCTTCCACCAGAAAATATGATGAAAATAAATGTTGCTCTTCTAGCGTCTGAGAACCAAGGTGTGGTTGCTGCTATCTGTCGAAGTGCGATAAGTATGTATATGGGATCATTTATACTCGCATACCCAATTATTTCAGGTCCTGCTACTTTGGAAGCTCTTTCCTAGCGCGAAGCCCTTGCATTGGTTGATAATTTGCAAGTTTAGAATTACATGTTTGCTTCAAATTGACTTGAAGTTGTCAAAGCTATTGACAACAAGTGCCATTTCAGCTACGACACTATTATTTTGGAGACAAGCACCAGGGAAAGGACTTCCACAATGTTTGAATTGTTCATGAAGGAAAGGCGCCAAACTATCTCATAATCTAGCTCATAATTCTGTTGACATTTGTGGCTCATGAATTCCCATATACCTCTGTTGTACCCCCCCCCCCCATGGTACTAAGCAATAAAGGGAACTAGATTAATCCTAAACAAAGGTCCTCAAAGTCTGTGATGGATGTCGATCAATCGCGTATCCCTAGATCTCCCTCATGCTACATGGGTCACATCCCTTCTTTTTCTTGTGTCTGTTTCGCACTAGTCCTCGAAAAGTTCTAGAACCTTCCTCTGCTTTTATTTCTATGTTTGTTCTTTCGTTTTTTGTCGGTTTTCTTTGTTTTTCTAGTTTTATTTTTTTTTGGTTTCTCCTTTTTTTTAATCCATCAATATTTTCTGAAATTCGTGAATGCTTTTTTTAAATAATTTATTTTTGAAAATTCATGAATATTCTTCACATTCATGTATTTTTTTGAATTCATGAACATTTTTTTAATACATAAAAAATTTGAAATCAAAAATATTTTTAAAATTCACATTTTTTTGAATCCGGAAACATATTTTCAAATTCATGAAACAATTTTCTGAAATCAAGAACAAATCTTAAATTCCCAACTAATTTTAAATTCGCCAACATTTTTAATAAATCACGATAATTTTTCGTTTTGGACATATTTTAGATTCACATTTTTTATTTTTATTTTGAATTTCCATAGTAGCCAGTTTGTCTATCTGGGTTTTCGGGAAAATCCAGCTTCAAATCAGCCTTTTGTGGCAGTGGTACTGTAGCGGCGGTAGCAGCTATCCCTGGATTGAATTAAAACCGTCCAATACGGCCGGCCCACCACGACGTGAGGTACGCGATCGCTCGCTGTTAATCTCTACTCCTAATGGGGCAGTTGGTAGTCGGCGTTCACCGGTTTTTATCTCGTCCCACCATCGACATGGTTTTTTTTCGTCCTACCAATTTTCTCCGTCCAAACTGAAACCCCACCCCGCACATAGAAAAAACTCGCCCAACCAACACACCCCTCCCAAACCCTAGCCGCCGCAGATCTCCTTCCCCCCCTTCGTCTCTCCCTCATCCACGAGCACCCGCCCCCGCAATAGTGCACCGACCGCCCCCAGCCCCCCCACTCCCGTTCGCCGTTGCTGCCGCCGACCTCCGTAGCGGTGGCGGCGGGCCCAACTAACGACGCTGGTGGGTGTGCTCTCTGTCCAAGGTGGCGCTGGTGGTCGGTCTCGCCAGCTAGGGAGGCGGTGGCTGGTGGACCAGCGCGAGGAGTCTGCGGTGGCGGCCTCGGGATGAGCTAGCCGACAAGCCTTTGTGCGGGTGGGCGATAGCTCTGGTGATGGTCCGGGGCAGCATGCTCTTAGCATTCACGCTCGGCTACGGGGAATTGTGGCTTCGGCCACGGGAGTGCCGCGACCTCGCCGGATCTGGCCTCTAGCGCTTGGATCTGCGCTCGAGGCGGTGGTGCTGCGCGGTGCCGGCCGGGATAGCTCTGTGGTGGCTGAGGCTGGTGGTTGGTCTATGTGGTGGCGCATAGCGAAGTTGGTGCTTGGCGTGCACATGACAAGAGGAAGCCATGAACGATGCCATGGCTTGGATGTCCAAACCCAAGTGGGCGCCGTTCTGGCACGGGACCTCTTACTTTGCGCTGCCCAGGCCCGCCGACATGGCCCTGGGCTCCCCAAACTTGTCACCCATGGCGACGGGACCGGGATGCCGCTGCAGCATTGGCTCAATCCCCTCCGTCCCTCGACTCCTAGACAAATTGGTTTATCCTCCTTCGTATTTTGTTGGTGGTGCCACAGTCGGTTCTCTGCCAATGCTCACTGTGGGGAAGCTGATGTACTAGGGCGGCTGCTGGAGCTGAAGCATTTTGCATCGTCAAGGTACTCGCTCTATAACCCAACTTAACAAACTGCATCATGTGGAGCTGCAAATGGCACTGTCTTGTTTAGCATGGCGGTTGTTCTGAACTATAACAAAGACCAGATAATGATGTAATGAAACTTTGTGTGCAGATGTTTGACTGAAAGACCTCCTGAATGAAAGGACAAACATTGGAAAGTTGAAACCGTTACATGAAGAAGGTATACACGGCGGTTAGGTGTATGTACGCATGGTTTGATCGGTTGGAAAAATAGCTGCTTATTTCCTTCAGGTTGTTGGTGATGACTGGGTGCGGTGGTGCCCTTCTATGGCAATCAACGTATATGCATGCATGCAAATTTCAGCGGTTAGTACTGATTTAACTAAACCGATTCTCCTATGGAGAGAGAGGGAGGGAGGGAGGGATGGAGGGAGAAACCCACCTATGTTGCATATACCTGCTCATATATATGCATATGCCTGCTCATACATACAGCCTCGCGTGAAGATGCTAATGGTTCTAATTAACAAGGCCGTTTTCAGATGTTTGTTCTTCAGGAACTTGAAAAGAATAGGTCTAAATCCCTGCAAAAAGAAAGAATAAGTCTAAATGATTAAGCATCACTTCTGCCATTAGTGGCAAAACTTGTTTTGTGGATCAATGTGTAGGAAAGAAGAAAACATTGGTTTGACAGTTGCTTAAGAGTAAATATGTCAAATGCAAACATAAGTAGCGATTTTATTTCTGAGTTAGGTACAGAAGAAACTGATAGAGAAAAAGGAGTTTGCTTTATCTCTTATCCCGCCTCTCACGCGAACATGTTTAGCTCATATGTATATGCTGTGATTACTGATTAGCAGTTTAGCACACGACCATTTTTTTTGCTTCTCTGGTTGAGTACTAACATACTGATGGTGCCCATTTATCTTGGCCAAAAATAGCTAGATAATTTCATTCAACTGTATAAGTATGCTACTACTAAATTTCAGATAAATAATGTATAGCTGGGTTGTATATATATTGTGCATTATGACTACTATTTATATATCATGTATGTGCAGCTGCTATTCATGCATGCCGACATGAAGAAAGTTCACAGTATTTTAGTTAGAACATCTCACATATATACATGTGTGTTCCTGATCCGGTATTCTTCAGCGAAAAATACAAGTTTAGTCGACATTCTTTTGAAAAATGTGCTTGTTATATGTGACATTCAGTTTTTATAAGTTTCCATTGATGTATCATAAACTTCTGCACTTAGGAGATACTTCATTTGATTGGGTATTCTGAAATGAAGTTGACCGCACTAATCTTTGTTGAATTTTAATGAGTAATTCTCATGCCTCTTGACTGTAACAATAAAGTAAGTTTTTATGAGTACTTGGGAAATGAAGGAACTTTGCCATGAGTTATGTTGATTGCGGTCCCTTATAACTGAATTTTTTGTTTAACATAAAAAAAATTGACTACATGTTTCCATAAAAAATGACGATTATGCATCCATCCAGTGATGGTTGGTCACTCCACATGATTGAATTTTCATCATATTACGATTATTTGGAAGACAAATCAATGGGAGTATCCCATTTCCTGTCCACAATAAAGGGGAGTGTCTCATTTACACATGAATTTGGTGATGGGAAGCCATCGAATTATGTACTATTCTCGTGGTGTGTCGAGATCATAGTTGCCACTCTAAAATATTATATCGATAATTGGTTTGATTCATTGACATTGCCGCCTATAGCAACACACGAACATTTAACAATGTTCCATTAAAATAACGGGCATGGTGGCGTACAGTTGCATGCCCAACAACGGACATCATATCACCTAGATGGGCGGTGGCGGATCGGCACAAGCATGAGGCAGTTGGCAGGAGACTCTTCCTTGTCGGTTTATGGGAAAGTACAGTGGGAAGAAGAGAGGGTGCCATGGCAAAGATGAGGTGTGCGTCATCTGTTTTTAAGGGGAAAGGCTCCAGCAAGAAATATCTCGCTACAATCGGAACCAAGCAAGAAATATCTCGCTACAATCGGAACCAAGCGGGAAGGTTTAATGCGTTGTGGGGTGGGGTTTTTATGTTGGGACCGTGTGTTGGAGAAGTATGGACAACCCCCCCCCCCCCCCCCCCCCCACACACACACACCCACCCACCCACCCACCCACCAACTGGGCTTGATTTACGGGAGCCCGTATTATTCAGATGGAGAGCTCCACTAGGCGCCGTGATGTTCGAAAATACCTGGACGTTTGAGGTCAAAATGAGCTTCAACCTTGAAAACAACCTTCATTTATTTGATTCATTTATAACTATTGTATTAGCCCGTAGCAACGCACGGGCTTTCTACTAGTCACGTTAGACGCTGAACACGAGCTCCCTTGAGAAACACAATGTTGAAAAAATTCAAAACATTCTGCATCGCTTTCGATGTTATTAGAAAAGAAGAATACCCTTCCAAACTTTAAAACGTACTACTAATAAGAACAATAACGTTGCTGATAGTGTCGACACATACTGATTCATCATCCAATAAATATATAAAAAGGAACGCACAAATGTCAGAATGGCATCACAAGAAGGCAACCTGCTCGTCAGAAGCTTAAGAAGAATGGAAAACGGTAGTTCTACTCATTCAAACAGACAGAAGCGTGTTTCAAAAAAAGAAAAGAAAGTCAAGCATCAGCTGATAGTGATAGGTAATACTACTCCCAGCAGAGTCAGGCCAGCAAAACCGGCGTCGGTTTCAGATTATGGCGGTGACTTCATAGGGAATGCATGGGAGGGGAGTGTTCGCCGGGGAGACGCCGCTCCTCTGACGTGCCATTGACACACTGACATGTGGACCCGGGCCAACATGTCAGTGGGCCAGGGCGCACGCAGCCCGAAGCCTAGACGTTCGTTCGCGCGGCAATACCACGGTGGCTTGCCATCGTTGCCAACCTCGCCCTCCTAGTCTAGTCTTCTACTCCGTTCCTAAATATTTGTCTTTTTAGAGATTTCACTATAAACCACATACGGATGTATATAAACATAATTTAGAGGTTTAGATTCATTCATTTTACTTCGTATGTAGTCCATAGTTAAATCTCTAGAAAGACAAATATTTAGGAACGGAGGGAGTAGTAGTGGCCAATGAAAAAAAAAACATTTTTCCTTCTTCAAGCGTGTACAGCTCCGCCGATTTCTTCGTGCGTGTTTCCTCAGCAAAAGGCATTCTGGCTGTCATTTTCTCTCTTTTTTTTTACAGCGGAGTCAGCTTTGGTAGGTACTTCGTGCTTCACAAGGTACTAAGCTTCCTAGAAGGGAGCATTAGCGTTGAGCACAGAGCACCCCTGATTAACAGCCAAATGCAGTTTATATAATCTGATTAAAGAAAGAAGGCGCGCCCCCATCTCGCGCTAGGGTGGATGTTCCATCGGTGTCCCAGGACCGAGTTGTAATTTCATTTCTATGTGGGATGCGTTGTACCAGTCCTTGAAATCAATATGATCTGTGGCTTCGCAAAAAAAAAAAAAAAAAAAAAAAGAAGGCGCGGTCAAGTGAAAATGACATGCATGCATGCACGTACAACAACTGAGCACAACAAGTTGTGGAGCAGGGCCGTCCCACTACCACTAGCCATGCAAGTTGAGAGAACGCCCGTTAAAATTCACATTTGTTTGGGTTAAATTAGCGCGTCGCTACGTCAAAGCGGCGCCGAATGGCAGAGAGAGACAAGTTTGTTTAGTTGAAACCGTGAACAACCGGGTGAATGAATCAACGGTCGCAACTCGCCGGGGAGCGTGCCGTTGGAAGCGGGGCCTAGGAAATTGCTGGGAGGGACGTACTGATCTCGAAGAGAGAGATGCGTCAAGGTCGGATAGTCAAATGAGATGATGAAATTACTTATGCAAAAGGATACTACTACAATATATGAAGGTCGGCAGTACCCACGGTAGATGTATACTATGTCAATGAAAACAATTGTGAGCAACCAACCCTAGGTAGGTAGTTTTAAAAGTTGGGCAAGGTTGAATAAGAGAATGGATGAAGTTGCTGGGAATGTCAAGACTTGCGCGTGGTTGAACAAACTCTCGTTTCAACAAGGCACGGCATGCGTGACCAATAAATTACTACTACCGGAAAGCAAATTTACTACTACGCACCAAGTTCTCTTTTAAAGTTTAAATTTAAACTACTCTTGTTTCAAAAAAGTTTTCTTTCACTACTCGCTCGCTATTATATGTATACTTTTGGAGGATTGGATCTGATATCACCATCACATGTAGATGTAGGCATGTAGTACAACCTAATACAAACAAATGTGCACGCTCAAAAAGCACAGATGCTCACTGTGCCAAAGCCTTAACCCCCTTTTTTTCTCCATGTTCTCTTTTTGAGAGAATCATAAGGCTATACATGAAGGAGAAATACTATAGCCCTAGGAAGTATTAGCTTCGATTTACGGAAAAAAAATCACTTCGAATCCCGAACGCCAGTGCTCCTAGTGGTAAAAGAAAATTTGTTTGTAAAAAAATCACTAAAAAATATGTACGGGATTAATTTGTTTTTATATAAAGGTTTGGCCCTGTAGATTGCTGGATCGGATGGAATTCGGTCGTGCGCGCCCCTATTTTAACTCGTGTGGCTTTATGAGGGCATGACGCGAAGCTTCGTTATTTGTTGACAATATGGGACACGGTATTTCGATTTTCATGATGAAGACAATGTCGAAGAATGTCATGGTGGCTAAGGTCTGAGGCCTAGTAATAGCGGATCGAGTCTTCGAGGTGATAAGGACTTTGCTTGGTGATTCGTGACTAGTAGCAGCGGCATCGGCAAGAGGGGGCGGCAACACAGGAGGAGTACAAAGTCTTAACTTTCAGGGTGAAACCCCAAGGTCAGGCCTTAATTGGTTGTGCCTGGCAGTGGCCTTGTTGAAGGCATTGTTTTGAGAGCGCGAATTTTCTCCAGGGTGAAAACCTCAGATCGATGATCGGGCGACGACGGTGCTTGTGCACTGTTTCCTTCTTGGAGGCGTCGCTTTTGGAGAATTTGAACTTCGCGTGTTGTCTTGATGGTGGTTTGTGCTGCAGTTACTAGGAATTGATCACTCTAGCGGGATCTTTTTTTTCTTCTTTTTCATTTTGTTTATGGGTTGTGTGCATCCGTGATGTCTATAGGACATTTCGTTGTTGCAGAGGCTGGGTGTAATTGGTATCTTCACGATATTAATATATTCCCCCTTTTCAAAATAAATAAATAAAGGTTTGGCCCTTTCAAACTTCCGATTGATGTTTCTTAAGTTTTGGTCGTAATTTTTAAGTTTTGCTTGAGTATTCTTGCGTTTAGTGATACGAAAACTCGTTGTTCATTCAGTTTCTCGTCAATAATAAGACTATATAAGCCAAGTAGTGAGGGGTTATGAGTGGGTCCACCATGGGTTAAGCCCTAAGGGCATCTTCAACACCGACCCACAAATTTGCTCCGGCATCCATTCGCGAACAAGGAGGACTAGTCCATGGAAACAAACGCGGGAGCCCGCAAAACAACGCTAGCCACATACATTTCAAACACAGTTCAACAAACCGAATGAAATTCATGTAAACACGACAGATTTTCATATAAACTGAAGCACATTCATTAAAATTCGGTCATTTTTCATAGAAATCGGACGAAATTCATTACATTTTGGAATTTTTTTAACTAAACTCTGTTCTAAACCTAATATAAATGATCATCGGAACCTGTTCCCTATGTCCGACCATGAGCCCCGAGAACTGAAACTTCGCCTTCTCCAGTTCCGCCTCGGCGCTCTCCAGCTCTGCCTCCGGAGCTCCGGGAAGTGAAACTGGCTGCCTCCATGTCGTCGTCAAGCGGCTAATCGGTCGACGATGTTCAGCCCACCAAACATGGTTTCAACGGGGGGGAAGCAGTGGCCTTCTTTGGACCCGAGCGGCGATGACCTACCATGCACTACTCTTCCTTGTTGTCGATGGCACCGAGGGACGTGCCGGCTTCGTGGTCGTGGCGGCGGGGCATGGCCGGGGCGGAGCTGGCGATGTCCTCCTCGTCGTCGCTCTTGCCCCACACCTCATCCGTCGCCTCGTCGAACTCCTTGTAGGCGGCTTCTAACTCCACCTAACGTTGGTGGCACCGCCACGTCGCAGAGGATCTCGCGGGCAGAGCGGTAGGACTCGAGCAATGCCTCCTGCTCAGGCACGTCCACGTCCAACATGGTGGATGTGCTGGCCGGCACGATGGATGTGCTAGCGGCGAGTAGCTCCTTCGCGCGTCGGTGCTCCTCGAGGAGGCCGAGGTTGTAGGCCTGGTCGCCCTGCGCATGTCGGAATTTGGCCTTGTGCTTCTCCGGCAACATGTCTGTGTAGTGCGCACGCGCCTCGCCGATGGCGAGACCGGCATGCAACGACAAGGAGGGTGGCGCCGACTCGTCCTCCATTGGGGCATCGTCGGCCTCCATCTGTCGTCCGACCTGCCAACTGACAACAATGGGGGCCATTTCCTTCTTTTCCTCCAAGGAGAGGGTGTCCCATAGGACTTTGGAGCGCAAGGATCCCATGCCAGCATGGTGCGGTTAGGAGAAAGGGATCGGAGGAGGATGACTGTGGCTATGACCGGGGCTGGAGTTTAGATAGCGGGCCGTGGCAATGGGCCGCGGTGGTGTCGTTAATGGTGGGCGGCAGACGGACGAGTGGCGCAGGAGTTGGTTCCTTGGCAACCACATATCATTCATGTAGGGCGACAGACCGAGGGGTGTCGTTTGAATGCAAAGCAGTTGCCTGTAGGAAGCTGTGCGGGCACCACTCTCTTGGTCGGCGTGACGCTCCAATGCCAGCATCAATGAGAGGTCGCGTCCACTCTGGCCAGGCATAAATGCGGCACTGACGCTCAGAGCGGCGCTGACTGTTTCGGACGGGAAGCGCGTGCGGGCGAGGGAGGGGGTTAATGTTGGGCCAGGGTAGTCAGAAGTGGACATGGCGGCGGTCTGGACGCCCGCAAAGCCCCCTGGAAGTGTCCTGGACGAGGGGGTAGACGCCACGTCGGCCTGCCACTTATGGGCCAGGCCGAGGACCCACCAGTAATAGGAAATGGGTCACGTATGCCCTGGCCCCCGCAACAATCAAGATGAAGATCTCCGAAACTTGGCGTACACTTCAAGGCATATTTGAATGATCGACATGTTTATCCCTAGATTGTAACTGACCATGTGTAAACCCTAGATACCCCCGCTGCCTATATAAGCCGTGGGGTTTAGTCTATAGAGGCAAGTTTTTTAGAGGTGAAGAGCTTACAACCCATTCATAGGATCTCAAGGTAGATCATAATGTACTCTGTACCCCATCTCAATCATTATATCAAAAGCAGGACGTAGGTTTCTACCTCCTCGAGAGGGCCCGAACCTGGGTAAACATCATGTCCCTACTCTTTCATGTTATCATCTTGCTCAGATCGTTAGCTTGGGACCCCCTGCCCGAGATCCGCCGGTTTTAGCACCGACATTGGTGGTCCATGCAGGTCCCGCTATGTGGTCGTGATACGTCTCCAACGTATCTATAATTTATGAAGTATTCATGCCATGTTTACAATAATTTTATATGATTTTGGTATGATTTTATTAGAACTAACCCGGACTGACGTTGTTTTCAGCAGAACTACCATGGTGTCGTTTTTTGTGCAGAAATAAAAGTTCTCGGAATGGGCTGAAAATTTACGGTGATTTTTTATGGACCAAAAGAGACCCCCGAAGCACCGGAGCTGGGCCAGGAAGTGACCGAGGAGGCCAGAAGCCTAGGGGGCGCGCCCTACTCCCCCGGGAGGGTGCTCCCGGCTTGTGGACTCCTCGAGCACCCCCTTGACGTGAGACCGACGCCAAAAATTCCTATAAATACCAAAACCCCCAGAAAGAACCCTAGATCAGAAGTTCCGCCGCCGCAAGTCTCTGCAGCCACGAAAAATCAATCTTGGCCCTCTCCGGCACCCTGCCGGAGGGGGTCACCATCACCGGAGACCATGGAGGAGGAAGACGGAGGGGCCATCATCACCATGGAGGCCAAGGACCAGAGGGAGAACCTCTCCCCACCTAGGGGGGAGGCCATGGAGGAGGAAGCACAAGGGGGAGACCCTCTCCCCCTCTCTCTCGGTGGCGCCAGAGTGCCATCGGGGGAACCATCGCCGCGGTGATCGTCTTCATCAACATCACCTTCTTCATCACTGTCCTCATATCTTTTCAACGGTCCACTCTCCCGCATCCCGCTGTAATCCCCTACTTGAACATGATGCTTTATGCCACATATTATGATCCAATGATGTGTTGCCATCCTATGATGTTTTGAGTAGATTTCTTTTGTCTTATGGGTTGATTGATGATCTAGATTGGTTTGAGTTGTATGTTTATTTTGGTGTTGTCCTATGGTGCCTTCCGTGCTGCGCACACGTGAAGGATTCCCGCTGTAGGGTGTTGCAATATGTTCATGATTCGCTTATAGTGGGTTGCTAGAGTGACAGAAGCTTAAACCCGAGTAAGGGGGTTGTTGTGTATGGGATAAAGGGGACTTGATGCTTTAATGCTATGGTTGGGTTTTACCTTAATGATCTTTAGTAGTTGCGGATGCTTGCTAGAGTTCCAA
The DNA here is from genome assembly GCA_039707655.1 of Elymus sibiricus. Classification (NCBI taxonomy): domain Eukaryota; kingdom Viridiplantae; phylum Streptophyta; class Magnoliopsida; order Poales; family Poaceae; genus Elymus; species Elymus sibiricus. The sequence goes on along the minus strand of CM077667.1, from coordinate 440,437,188 downwards.
TAATAAGTGCATATGATCCAAGTAGAGAAAGTATGTTAGCTTATGCCTCTCCCTCATATAAAATTGCAATAATGATTACCGATCTTGTTAACAATTGCCTAGGACAATTTCGCACACCGACCCATCATTATTCCACACTCGCTATTTATAATATATTGTAATATATTCTAACTTTATGATAACATCACCTATTTTTATATTTTAGTTCTCCGATATCATGCAAAGTTATTCTCTTCATACCCACAACGTAGTTTTATTTCTCGTTTCTAGTTGGAAGCAAACGTTCGGCGTACGTAGAGTCGTATCAGTGGCAGATAGGACTTGAGAGAATATTGATCTTACCTTTAGCTCCTTGTGGGTTCGACACTCCATACTTATCACTTCCACCTTTAGAAATTGCTACGATGATTCCTTGCACTTGGGGATTATCAGGTCACAAGAGCAAAATGCCTAATCTTCGGATCGATGATAGCATTGGCGGCGGGGATATCTTCGTCCCTGGCGAGATTTTCGCCTTCGGTAGCATAGTACTGCATGCCAACTCGACTGTCCATCTTGGCCAAGTAGAGAATTTCTTCTCAGGCGCAGCGCGGACGCCGGAGCTGGCCCCTCCCGGCCCGCACGCAACTCTGCCAGGACATCACAGTCTGCTCCGTCCCCACGCCGTCCCCTTCCCCCAACGGTCGCTGCTCCGTGAGGGAAGCTGGGTGCTAGTGCCCGTGCCGTCGGGCCGCACGCGCACTCCAAAATCGGAGGCGCCTGCCGCCCACCGCTAGAGGCAGCGAGCAAGGGAGAGGGACGCAGCGGAGCAGTCGGGGCATCGCCGACGCGCGTTGCCGACGGAGCTCTGCGAGGATGAGAGGCTCTTCGCTTGGGTGTACCACCGATCGCTGACGACGGCGGAGACGGACGCTCTCCACCTACGACGGAAGAACGCGAAGGCGCTCCGGCTTGCTATCCAGCAGTCACTTCCATGGGCGCGTCCACGAACGTTGGAGGGTTCATTTTTTAAGTTTCGGCCTTAGATGCTCTAAGAGCATCTCCAACAGGCGCACAAAAGTTTCGCGCGCTAAAATAGTTTTAGCGCGTCACTGTAGCACTTTTAGCGCGCGGGGGCCAATATTGATTTAACAGAAGCCCAAGAACGCGCGCCCAAAAAAACACGCAGTGCAAATTGTGAAGCGCGCGCTATCCGGCGCTCTAAATTTGCTGCTTGCGATAGCGCTTTTTAGTGCGTGCCCAAAACTTTTTTACGCGCGCAGTATTTTGCAACCTCTGCTGGAGCTATCCGGCGCCCAAAAAAACGGTTTTTTAGCGCGCGAAGCTGTTTTTGGGCGCCTGTTGGAGATGCTCTAAGGCCAACTCCAACGCACGACCCCAAACGGACGTCCGTTTTGTCCGGATTTCGTCCGTTTGGGGGTGGGAATGGGGCCGTGTCCGTCCGAATCTCCGTTTGCGTCGGCCGTGCGCCCAACTCGCGGCCGCATCTTGGGCCGCATATGTCCGCATAGATTTTTGTGGCCTCGTTTTTTTATTATTTTGACCAACAATTTTTTATTATTGCATCTTCGACCCCATCTCGTTCGCCGGAGGCCAAGTACAGTAAAATTAAGCGTAGCAAAAATAGTTCAAATCATGCAAAATAAATGGTTCTATGTCCGAAATAGTCTTTTATTACAACCCAATCAAAATTTTAAAATTTTGAAATAGTCTTACAAAACCACTCAAAGTTTGTGCGCACGTAAAGAGATTAAACCGATAGATCTACTGATTTCCAATGTGTTCCCACATGTGCTCAACGAAGTCATCTTGTAGCTGCTTATGAGTGTCCCGATCATGCATCTCACGATGGAACTGGACGAACTGTTGTAAGGTTGTAGGAGGTGGGTGCTCAGGCTCAACATTCTCACCCTGGAAATCAAACCCTTGGTCGTAGATGTTGTCATTACGTTTATCCTCAACGATCATGTTATGCATGATCACACAAGCAGTCATCACCTCCCAAAGTTTTTAAGTGCTCCATGTCAATGCATGGTTTCGAACGATACTCCATCGAGACTGAAGCACACCAAATTCACGTTCCACATCTTTCCTAACACTCCCGCTTTTGGGCAAACCTCTGTCTTTTCTCTCCTTGCGGATTGGGTATGGTCTTCACAAGAGTTGACCACTGGGGATAAATACCATCAGCTAGGTAATATCCCTTGTTGTAATGGTGGCCATTGATATCAAAGTTGACCTCCGGGGAGTGGCCTTCTGCCAGCCTTGCAAACATTGAAGAATGTTGAAGAACGCTAATATCATTGTGAGAACTAGCTATGCCGAAGAAAGAATGCCATATCCACAGATCTTGTGAAGCCACCGCTTCAAGTATGACAGTAGCACATTTCACATGCCCCTTGTATTGCCCCTGCCAAGCAAATGGACAGTTCTTCCACTTCCAGTGCATACAATCGATACTACCAAGCATGCCCGGAAAGCCCCCCTTTGCATTGAACGTCGACAACCTCTCTGTATCAGCGACATTTGGCTCTCTCGGGTATTCAGGGCCAAACACAGCCACCACGGCCTTGCAGAAACTATACATTAATTGGAGACACGTGGACTCACTCATACGAACATACTCATCCACAAGATCACCAGGAATTCTATATGCAAGCATGCGAATAGCCGTAGTGCATTTCTAGTAAGAAGAGAAGCCAAGCTTTCCAAGGGCATCCTCTTTGCAGTCAAAGTATGGGTCATATGCTACTACTCCCTCTCGAATACGATTGAACACATGCCTCCTCATTCGAAAGCGGCGACGAAATTGATGAGATTTATAGAGTGCGTTATTCTCAAAGTAATCGGAATAGAGGAGTGCATGCCCTTTCTCCCTATTGCGGTTCAAGGCCGGAGCATGGCCGGGGATTGATCCCCTGAACCGAGGCCGCATCCTACTGATGTGGTCATGGACAACCAATGATGCCACCACTATGTCCTCATCGTCCGAGGATGAGTCATCCGATGAACTAACAAAGTTGTGAAAGAAATACTCATCCCTGCTATCCATAGTACCTTGCAAGTAAAGAGTCGAACACCTTGTGGTCGTGGTGGAGACGCAGCCGGAAAGGGCACGTCGAGTCCCTTCTCAGGCAACAAAGCAAGGTGGACGACCGCGGGCGGAGGGCGGAGCGAGAACAGGTGGAGGAAAAAAAGGGGTCGTGCCGCCGACGGGCAAGGTGGACGGCGTGGGTGGCGTCGGCGATGACGAGGGGCGGTGCGAGGAGCGAGGACGGGGGAGGAAGAAAATGGCCTGTGTCCCCGACGGACGGGCCAGGGGAGGATAAGGGCACGCGACGCGCCCGTCCGCGCGTGTCCGTTTGGCCGCAAACACGGTCTAAACTTGGGTCGGGAATAGGTCGAAAGCGGACCGAAAACGGACATTTATCCGTTTGCGGCCACAAGTTAGGCCGTGATTTGTGTCCATTTACTTTCAAACGGACGCGGACGGACGATTTGGGGTCGTGCGTTGAGTTGGCCTAAGAGCATCTACAACGGGACCTTGCAAATCCGGTCCCTCAAACGCCCGCGGACGCGCCCGGGCGCGTCCGCGGACACTGACCGGTCACGCCTCAAATAAAGCTCGTTGCATCCAGACATCTCATATTTCTTTCTCAAATCCATACAAAAGCATGCAACTAAAATGAACCTACGCACTACGTGAAAAGCTATCTACTCTTCGTCAGAGATGTGGACGATCTCCGTCCCCTCCGGCGGGTAGATGTGCGCGCGCCGCAGGTCTGCCCCCTCCGGCGCCGGCGCTGCCGCCCCCTCCGGCGCCGACGTTGCTGCCTCCTCCGCTGCGGCTTCCTCGGCCTCGATCTCGGCCTCCAGCTCGTCGAAGAGGGCGTCGGCTTCCGCCCGCCTCTGCCGGATGAGCCGGCGGTTGGCCTCCACCTCGGCCTCATCCCGGATGGAATCCAGGATGGCCTGCTGCTCCGCCATCTCGTCCAATTGGGCGATGACGAACTCCGCGTCCGCCTCCGCCATGGTCAAGCCGGGAGCCTCCTGCTCCGGCTCCTCCTCCTCCATTGCCTCCGGCTCCTCCTCCTCCGACAGTTCCTCCTCCTCCACCTCCTCCCCCGTCTCCGGCGAGTCCGGAGGGAGACCCGCAGCGATGCGGGCGGCGCGGCGAGCGTGGTACTCCTCCTCGATTTGTCGGCGCCGCTCCGGCGTCAGCTGTGCGTAGGTGGTGATGAGCCGGCGGACCATCCTGACGGAGAGGGAACAACGAGAGGAGGCGGAAGGGCTCGGCTGGCGGCGGAGAGAGGGAGGAGGCGGATGTGTTAGGGCTGGGGGGCGCCGGACGGCTTAAATAGCCGTCCCCGACCTCGGGCGGGGAGGCTGAGCGGCGCCACACGGCGTTCACACCGCGGCGACGGTCGAGGCGCCCGTCGGACCTTCGGGTTTCCCGGCGAGTCCGTGTGGGGCCACGCCGTCAGTTCGACGTGGCGGGCGTGCCCGGGTGCCCCCATACCCGCCTCATATTTGGGCTGGATATGGGGGTGCCGGTCAGCCCGGGCGTTTGAGGGCCGTTTGAGAGGCCCGTTTGAGTCAAAAAAAAAGTGACCGGGCGGCCCGTCCGGACGTTTGAGACGGGTTTGAAAGGTCCGGTTGTAGATGCTCTAACCGGCAACTGGCTGCGGATAGAGGAGCCAGATTTGGTGTCCGCAGCCAGATGCTCGGCCTACTGTAATTAGGATCGGAACGAAAAGCTCGCTCGCTTTCGAGGACCACAACGCGAAGATTCCACGTAGCAAGAGCAAGGGCAGGTCCTGTCATCAATCAAATACAGTACAATCAATCTAAGAAAAAAAAAGAGAGAGAGCAAGCTCAGCAGGTGGCGAGCAGTTTCCTCCCGGATGAGTTTTCTTGCACGTGAGCGCTACACGGACGGACGCGGACCGCACGACCCGGTGGATATATACCACTCTCGCAGCCAGCCTTGGGTTCCCCGTGCCCGCCCGCCCCGCGATCCTGCCGCTGCTCGACATCCTCGCCTAAAAAGTCACCGTGCGAAATCAAAACTCCAACCACCGTCAGCCAAGCGAACAGCAGCCCCGCACAGGACAACCACCGAGGCAGGCGGCACACCGGAAGCATCCCCCTCCCCCCCCTCGCCCCGCGACGACCAGATAAACTTCCGCCGCACCCGGTCGTCGCGCGCCGCCGTTGCCGCAGTAGCCACCGCCACCGCCACCGCGTTCTGATCTGCGTAAATACCCATCTGCTCTTCAGTCGAGGGCAGAGAGGCAGAGAGGCAGAGAGGCAGAGATAGGCATGGGGGGCGGGCATTCGAGGAGCGAGTCGCGGGACGGGAGCGGGAACGGGCGGTACGCCCACTCCGCGTCCTTCCAGCAGCCCGCGGCGGCGCCGCAGTGGGGGGCGCAGGGGGGAGGGTACCCCTACGGCGCCGGCCAGGACGCGCAGGGTGGGTACTACGGCGCGCCGCCGCAGCAGGGGGGCTACGCCGCGCCCGTCGCCGCGCAGCCGCCGCCCGCGCGGGCCGGCAAGCCGCGCCTCGACAGGCGCTACTCGCGGATCGCCGACGACTTCCAGTCCGTGGAGCAGGTACGTACGTACGCGCGTGATTGTCTGTCGACTATTTGATTTCGCATCGACTTCGGGATTTGCTGCGTACAAGCGGCGGCCTGCGATTTCGTGCGTGTTCGTCTGGATGCGAGTAGATCGGAATAGTGAACTGGTGCGTGAATATCCAAGTCCCTGGATTCCCATCTTCGGATTGCTGGGAGGTTGGTGGCGTCGCCGATTTGTGCTTCGCAGTCGGTCAATCTGCAGCCCATTCCAGATTTCTGGAGAGTTCAGGATGCTCCCATTAGCTGGTCAACTGGATTGAGTTCACGCCGAATCAGAACGAGATCACAAGTTAATCTCGTGGTCAACCATCAATCACTGTTGATGAATGATTCCCGCACACGATAATAGAATTCCTTGGCGGTCACTGCTCAGTATATAGAATAATTAAAAATGTTTATTGCGTGGTTGGCAACTTGCTATTATCTTTGGTTCTAGTTGGTGTGTGCTGCTTGGTCTTCTCAAGCAGGATAATGACTATGAGTGGCAAACTGGCAATAATCTATCGCCTCAAGTTCTGGGAGTCTCAGTCGCCGAATGTGCCGGGTAGATGCCTGTATATTGTCACAAAGTGGCGCAGTTTGTCTGACAATGACTTTTTCACTTTCCTGATTAAATCTGTACATCATACTTCCCTATCGGTTTCGCAAGTATGGCCCACTACATTTCTTACTGCAACTAGTAGTTTATCAATCAAAAGTTTGTTCACCAACTTCTGTTAGGTTCTGGCGTTCTTTCTGTATACTGGCTTCAGTGTGACGAGTATAAGAGTCAGGCACATAAGAAAATTATTGATCTTCAAAATTTGGATTGTTAAATATTGGTTATGTGTTTGCAGGTTACCGATGCTCTAGCCCAAGCTGGACTCGAGTCTTCTAATCTCATCGTAGGTATTGATTTCACAAAGAGCAACGAATGGACAGGCTAGTGCTTGTGAACCACCTTTTTGCTTTATTCTCAATAATCAGTTCCACTGATCCTGATGCTAATGATTTGTTTCCTTTATCAGGAAAATTCTCCTTCCATGGGCGTAGCTTACATCACATTAGCAATGTACCAAATCCTTATGAACAAGGAATTTCGATTCTTGGACAGACATTGTCTAAATTTGATGAAGATAACTTGATTCCCTGCTTCGGATTTGGAGATGGTAAAGATCGTGTAATAGTTGATCATTGATCACCACTGTGACGATTTATCTAAATCATGGCCATTTATTTACTCTTCTCAGCATCAACACATGACCAAGACGTATTCTGTTTTTACCCTGATGAGAGACCTTGCAATGGATTCTCAGAAGCTCTGGAGCGATACAGGGAACTCGTTCCACATTTGCGCTTGGCTGGTAAGCTTAAGTCACCCTATTGTCTTTCAAGTAGGTTTGATATGTGTATTAGTTCTGAGTATTAATGTTGATTTTGAACAGGACCGACATCTTTTGCACCAATAATTGAGATGGCTATGACCATCGTGGAGCAAAGTGGTGGGCAGTACCATGTTCTGCTGATAATTGCTGACGGACAGGTACTATGTTAACACTTTACCCTCTTCTGACGGTACATGTAATTGCACAGTTGGTAGTTCCGACTTCTGAGCAGTGGGCATGTCTGTTTCTATGCATATCTGTTTGCTAATAATTCAGATGCTTCATGTAGAATTCCTGCATTCCAACTGCAAGATGCTTTTTCTTTTTCTGTTAAGATAGGCATGTCTGTTTGTTTGTATGCATATCTTGAGTGTTGTTATGTATAATGATAAAACATATAACAGAAGAAAACTTCTATATCTGGTAAAAGCTGTATAACTTTTATTTCAAATATCAAACTCCTATATCTGGTAAAAGCTGTATAACTTTTGAAGAACCTCAACTTGATATTTATGTGTTTGCGAAATCGTAATCATCCTCCCAGGATGTGTATCCTTCTTTTATTAATCTGAAATATGTACCCTGTACTGTAGTGTCAAACTGTTCTCTTCGCACTTGATCAAACAGTTCATATTTGCGATTATTATATTTTCCATGTTCTCTCTGCTGTATGAACCTCAAAACTGGATATTTTCTTTATGTTCTTTTGTTAACCTGTATGCTTTTACTTAGGTAACAAGGAGTGTAGATACTGCATCTGGGCAGCTGAGTTCCCAAGAGCAAAAGACTGTTGATGCCATTGTGAGGGCCAGGTTAGTCCTTCATATTACCTTATAATGTTTTGGTATGTTCATAGTGATGTGCACCTCACCCTCATTGTTGCAGTTCTACTTGCTTTATTATATTCACTGAATTTAGTGCCCTCCCGTGTCATGGATGTTGCTCATTGCTTCAGTTTTTTGTTTGTGTATGTATGCAGTGAATTGCCGCTATCTATTGTGTTAGTAGGAGTTGGTGATGGCCCATGGGACATGATGAAGGAATTTGATGACAACATTCCTGCCCGGGCTTTTGATAATTTTCAAGTAAGTCACACGCGAACGTAGTGATAAAGATCTGATATGATTGATGTCATATGTTTTTCCTTTCCTGAACCTTGACCGACTGACGCCATTGTAACACTGAGAATCTGTTACTTGTTCAGTTTGTGAACTTCTCGGAGATAATGTCTAAAAACATGCCACAATCAAGAAAAGAGGCAGCGTTTGCACTTTCAGCCTTGATGGAGATACCACAACAGTACAAAGCAACCGTGGAATTAGGAATATTAGGGTATATGCTCCACCCACCCCTTTCAAGTGCACTGCATGCTTGCTCCATTGATTTCTTTTTATACTGATGAAATATGCGCTAACTTTATCATTGTGGCAAACAGTCGTCGCTCTATGAAGGCTCCAGAAAGAGTTCCTCTGCCTCCTCCTGGTGGAAGCCATGATGCTTATTCCTATGGAACTAAAAGCTTTAGTAAACCTCAGACTAGTACATCTACATCGGCGTATCCTCCCTATGAAACCGCACATAGCGCGGCCCCTGCTGCTCCGTCTTCTGCTTATGATAATCAGGTAAAGTTTCATCTGTCGTGATTTCAGATGTCGCTTGATCTTTTAATTTCCTATTTCTTTATGCCAAAAATTGTAGTCTCGGGTGTCTTGCTAACATATTATTACTCATCTGCAGGTGTGCCCTATCTGCCTTGTGAACCCGAAAGACATGGCTTTTGGCTGTGGACACCAGGTGAGTGGATTAGCGCATTGCTGTTGCTTCCTGGGAAATCATTTTCTGATTCTGGGTGTGGGTTGAAACGTCGGCATCAACATCATTTCTAACAAAGCGTTTGCTTTGCAGACCTGCTGTGAATGTGGACAGACTTTGGAATCATGCCCAATCTGCCGGAGCCCAATCACCACCAGAATAAAACTATATTAGCAAGTGGTGGTTTGGATCATTGCGAATGGGTGGCGTTACTGGAGACCGCCCTGCGCCACACTGGATGATGGATTGCAAGCTCGAAGCTCAGTCCATGTAGGCCTTGATCGGCTCTTGGAGGCTGTGCTAGCCGATGATCTGCCGCTCTAAAATGGAGCAGGGGATGTCTCAGGTATGCACACCCAAGCAATAATGATCCAAACCCCAGCGGAGGAAACGGATGCAGGTTTTCAATGGCCATTGCCATGCGAAAACACCAAAAAAAAAAGAGAAAAGAAAAGAAAACGAGAAACTGCTGCTGATGGATCTAGCAAAATCGTGTGTGGTACTTGCAAGTGTGTACATATGGATGTGAGATCTGACTCGAGGTTCAGAGAATTCGTTCTTGAGCTGCCGTTTCAACCGGGATATGTTTGTTTTTTGATTGATGTGTCTGTACAAATCCGCAGTGGGAAGAAAATCCTATGCGACCTGGGTCGCACGAAGCGACCGTGAGACCCTCTCTAGCATAGGACACATGGCAAAATCGAATCTCAAAGCACGTAGACCCTTTTCTTCTTCTGCTCGCTCGCCGCGGCAGCCGGCGCCGTCCCCGCCGCCTCGGCTGCTCTCCCCGGCGTTCCTCGGCGCCCCGGAAGCTCACTCTTGAGGCGCTCCTCCGGCTCGCTCGCCGCGGCCGCGGCCGTCGCCGCCACCCCGGCTGCTCTCCTCCGTCGTCTACAACCGCCCTCCTCGGCGCCCCAGCAGCTCGTCCTGCTCGTTGCGTAGCTGCCCACCGGCGCTCTGCTCCGTCCACGGCCACCGTCCAGCTCCTCTGCTCCGTCCTACAGGCTGCATCTTGGCACATGGTGATAGACTGGCGTGAGAGTGGGATGGAAGGAACGGGATTATAGAGAATTAATTGGAATTGGAGTATTAATTGACTTGCCATGCCAAGTGTCCTATGCTGGAGAGGGTCTCACGGTCGCTTCGTGCGACCCAGGTCGCATAAGATTTTCTTCCTCCGCAGTGATCTCTTCCAAGGGGAAGTGGCATTATTTTATTTTATCTCTGGTTTTCGTTTCGGAATGGAAGTTCCTTCTTGCTCAAATGGTGTCCAATGCAGGTGTTCCACTAGTCACTACTACTACTATGCGTACTATTGTAAAATTTTAGTGACACGTTTGGCATGTTAAACGTGCACACGAATTGACATGGATACGTACGATGGTCTGATAGTATTGTTATGTCACGGTTGGGAGCATGCACGCAACGCATCATCATCCTGCGTGGCGGGATCGTCGTGTTCTAGGTGTCGGCGAAGAAGCGGTAGACGCTGGCGTTGTGCAGGATCAATCTGACGGCGGCGGCGGAGGTGGCGACGCCGACGGCCGTGGAGACGACGATGATGCCCCAGTGCCACAGCCTGCCCCACCTCCCGTCGCACTCCCCTTTGATCTGCACGCACGGCGGGCCGTCGTCAAATGAACATAAATATGTTCTTCCTACAAATTAATGGCTCTCGTACTACTACTATGTTTACCTTGAGGACGATCATGCTGGGGAACATGAAGGTGAGCGGGAAGAGCGCGAAGGAGCCGAAGAGGTTGACGAAGTCGCCCATGAAGGGGAAGAGCGCGGTGACGAAGACGTTGACCCCGAAGAGCACCCCCCTGGCGAAGAGCCGTCGCGTCATGTTGTAGCGCGAGAACATGCCCTCCTCCAGCCTCTGCAGCCCCGTGTCCATGGCCTCGTGGATCGGCACCGTGAACAGCTGCATGCACACTCGTACGATTAAGATGCAAGTAAGCACGAGAGGAGATCAGTCGATCGAGCGGCCGGAGGAACTGGAAAGTAGTACGTACGTGCTGCGAGACGATGCTCTGGAGGAAGGCGGTGGCGTTGATGAGCACGGAGGCCCAGCGCGGGCCGGAGAGCTGGTTGGGGAGGTACTCGGACGCGGCGGCGCCGTACGCCCAGTAGCCGGCGACGCTGATCCCGTAGTACCCCGCCGCGCCCACCGTGTACTGCAGCGCCAGCGCCCGCCGCATGTTGCCCACCGACGGCTTCCGCAGCGTCGACTGGATCTCCGGAAGCAGCCCCGAGGTGTTGCACACCAGGATGGCCGCCACGGCGCCCAGCGCGTTGAACACCTTCTCCGCCTCCGTCCCGTGGATGCCGTAGTCCCGCCGCTCGCTCGACCGACCTGCGTGCACGTGTTCGTTACGACCTCAGTGATCGAGCTCTCGCTGTCGAATGGAATGGAGTGAATGTATGCGTGGTCGATCATCGGTTACCGTCTTTGACGAGGACGGCCAGCAGCGCGACGTCGAAGGTGACGGTGAGCGCGGCGGAGGTGGCCAGCCAGTTCCTCATGGCGGAGATGGTGGGCACGAAGTAGGCGAAGGCGAAGTAGACGAAGCCCGTCGCCGCGATGAACCACTGCAGCCTCGGAGGGGTCTGCGTGAACTCCGCGCTGATCGCCTGGTGGAAAGCAACGTTGACTCGGGGTGTTAGTTGATCGTGCAAGTTGCTCGTGCTAACTAATGCTATTATGACTCACGATCAACTAATTAGTCTTACTGTTGTATGGTAGTAATGATAAAAGTGGTGATGGCCGAATGGCAAACCTTGAGTGCTCTCCCGCCGAGTAGGATGAAGCCCATGCTTCCCAGCAGCAGGGTGGTGAACTGCAGGAACCAGGTGAGGTAGTACATCTTCCTCCCTTCACATGCACAACAAGCAGAGTTTTCCATCATATACGTCGCCATGACATGACATATGTTGCAGAGACAATCCGGCAAGGGAGCCGACGTCATGCATATTGTTTAGTTGACGAGGATAACACTAACACAGATAATCGTGGTGATTTCCAGTTAATTTGGAACTGGTTATATATATAGTACAGTATTGCGGACCAGTTGCTTGAAAATTTATTTCTGCAAGTTTCATTCACTGGATCGTGTGCATGCAGACAGTGTAATTAGTCACAAACTAGCTAGGTAGAATTCGTGCGTGCGTACCGAAGACGAAGCCCATGAGGTCCCTGTATCGGATGAACCGCTGGCCGTCGACGACGTGGAGGCCGGCGAGGAGCCAGTTGGCGTACCAGGCGGCGGCGGCGAGGAGCAGCAGGCAGGCGGCGCCCCACCCCCACCCCAGCGGCACCATCATCAGGTTGGAGAAGCTGAGCACGTAGGCGCAGTTGAACCCCGTCACCAGCAGCAGCCCGACCTGCTGCCATGAATCTGCAAACACGTACAAGGTCGACGTTTATATGGATCGAGCATGGCGTGAATCCGGTGAAATGCATGAAGCCCAATGACCGAACAGCATGTAAGTGTATACGAACCTGTGTCTACTGCGTGGGCGGTGGCTGCCGTGGTGTACCCGCTGCTGTCGCCGGCGGCGGCCTTGTGCTGCGCTCCTCCGGCCTCCGTGTCGAGCGACGAGGAGGCCATTGCTAAGCGACCGCTTCTCTCTTCTGCCACCTGCGCCTTATTAATCGAGTGCAATTCCGTAGTACGTCGTCGAGCTGTGCTAATTAGGCGAATCTGTTGGAACGAACCTAGGCAGGCGGGCAGGAGGAGAAGGATATGGCCTAACAGTTCGTATAAGCGCCATGATATATAGACAAGGAGTGAGGTCACAAAAGGTCCTGCGATCATGCATGTCGTTGCCAGGATATAGTAAAGACGATGCACTAGTAGATTCGGCCTGCTCAGCACGAGGACGTACGTAGGTATCCAGTGCGCGAGTGCGTGCCTAGGCCCATCTCCTAAAAACACCTTACGTGCAAATCAGATTAAATTAAACTGCAACTGGCAATAAAATGTGATGTCCTATTAAACGCGACGCTCCCCTAACATGGGTCAACACAAAAAGTTTGGAATCTGAAATATCATTTATAGTTAAGCCTGGCGTCCTTCGGTGTGCGTATATTAGTAATTTAATTTATTTGCTGCTAAAAAGTGGATTACCGGCTAATAAATGATGAAGTGTCTGGCCAGGAGCAGCACGTGATGGAGCCTCCGTAGCATGTGGCGCTGCTCCGGCCGATCGGGCGGCCGCGCAGCCATAGCATGCGGTCGATGGCGTGCGCCGTTGTATACTAACTTGCAGCGTCGTCATGCGCGCGCGCCACTTGCTGTATCTCGATCGATCGGCGGCATGGTATGCCCGGGCCTTGTCCGTTAGGCCAAAATGTCAGGGAGTTGGGTGACGCGCAGGGGCTGCTGATCCAGTCGGCTGGCGAATGTCAGCTGGAAGGGGATGACAAGCGAATGCTTTGTCCTGTCAGTTTTAGGGCTCCTTTGATACAAAGGAATTTCAATGGATTTTTGGAGGATTTGGATCTTTAGGATTTTTTCCTACGATGGTCGTTTGATTCGTAGGATTGAAATCCTTTGAAATTTTTCCATAGGATTCATTTGTACTACATTTTGGAGAAACATTTCCATCCACTCAAACCTCTTTGTGGAATTCCTTTATTTTTCCTGTGCTATCAAACACACTTCCAAATCCTGTAGGGTAGAAATGGACATGACACTCTATTCCTACGTTTTTCCTATTCCTGCATTTTGAGAATCCTACGAATCAAAGAGGCCCTTAGTTGTTTCGTGAGATCAAACGGTGACGGTTTTAAAAAAATATGTCTTCTTCTGAAGAAACGGTCATATTGTTTTGAAGAAGTTGCCATCCCCTCACAAATTAGGGCTCCTTTGATTCAAAGGAATTTATAGGCTTTTTGAAGGATGGATATCCTTATGAATTTTTCCTACATTGGTCCTTTGATTCATTGTATTGGATCCCATAGGAATTTTTTCTATGGAAATTTTTTGTACTACATTTCATAGGAAATCTAACATCCACTCCAACCTCTTTTTACAATTTTTTTTGTTTTTTCTGTGACATCAAACACTCCTTGCTAATCCTATAGGGTTCAAATGGACATGCCACTCCAACCCTATACTTTTTCTATTCCCGTGTTTTTAAAATCCCGCGAATCAAAGAGGCCCTTAAGCTGCAAGGCAAATCGTTCAAAATGCCACCCCATCTTAGTGAATGTTCGCCAGGTAAGAGGGCCTATTTTTTCGCACGGGTTCAATAGGGATGCTATGACAAAAAAAAAGCTTCATAGTTTTACAAAAATCTTAAACATTAGTTATATTTTTCAATATTTGATGACAGTTATTCCCAAGTTTTATTCTAGGTGATTGTTCCGCCTCTCCCAGTACGTAAGTTTTTGTAAAACTAGTGGCTTTATGCGAAGTGGTAGGAATAGGATTTATGAAAAAAAACAGGATCAAATTTATAGCTTTATTAATTTATGAAAATCATCCCCTGACTGAGGTGACAACTCTAGTTAGAGAAAAATCTGACTACAAACTTTTATTTTTAGATTCTGGTGACATCCCTAAAACTGATACAATTTTTACATTTGAAAACTCTTGGTTTTTAATATAGGGGATTCGGAAAATTGTAACTGGTGCTTGGTTGGTCCCACCTTGAGAGGTTCTACCATTGAAAAATGGCGATGCAGACTCACAAAACTCAGGGCTAAGCTAAAAATGATGGAAATTGAATATGAATGATTGGTACATGGTTTTGAAAAAATAAATATTATCAACAATATTAATAAACACTGTGAGGTATTTGGTTTAACTACTGATATGAGACAAGAGCAAGACGACTTCAGATCTCAATTGGATAGAATTATGAAACATGAATAACTTAAATAGAAACAAAGAGCCAATTAACTGAAATTCTTGAAGAAGAATGAAATACTAAATATTTACATGCTAAGGCTAATGGTAGGCGTGGGAAAATAGAATTTTACTCCCTAGATCAAGAAAAGGGCATGATTGAAGAGGAGATAACACATAACTAAATTCTACAAAAACATCTTTGGACATCTTGAGGTCTCTACCATTTCTTTGAATATTGAGAACCCCAAAAATATTTCTAGAGGAGCTGCAAATAAATTGACTAAAACATTCTTTTTGGGGGAAATTAAAGAAGTGGTGCATAAAATGGCCCACAATAAATCTCCTGGACCTGATGGGTTTACTACTAAAATTCTATCGGTATTTTGGGAATCTGATCAAGTTTGATTTGAAGGCCCTGTTTGATGATTTCCATAAAGGGACCTTAGAAATATCTAGGCTAAACTATGGTATTATCACCTCAGTAACTGAAACAAAAGATGTCAATCAAATACAAAAATACATGGCTATTTTCTTGCTACATGTTAGTTTTAAAATTTTCACAAAAGTTTCCATGAATAGGCTTAATGTTGTGGCTGGGGATGTTATATCTCCCATCCAAACTGCCTTTGTAAAAGGGAGATATATTATGGAGGGGTGATGATCCTACATGAGGCTTTGAATAGCATCCGTGTTAAAAAAAGTGCTTTAATTTTTTAAAGTTGATTTTGAAAAATATTATTTAAAATCAATTGGACTTTTGTTTTGCAAATGCCAAAACTTAAGGGTTTTCTTGATGAGTGGATTGACTTGGTTATGTCGACTATTGGGGGGGGGGGGTAGGTATCAAGGTTAATGCTTACATTGGGCCATATTTCTCCCCATAAAGGCCCGAGACAAGGAGATGCCTTATCCCCCCTGATGTTTGATTTAGCTGTTGATGCCCTCATAATTTTAATGATTAATGCCAAGGAAGCTAGTTTGATTAAAGGAGTAATGTATGAATATACTGAAAATGGGGTAAACTTGTTGCAATATGCAGATGATACCATCTTCTTACTGCAAGATGATTATGAAAGTGCCCATAACCTTAAATTCATTATTTGTCTCTTTGAGCAAATGTCTGACCTAAAAATTAATTTTCATAAGATTGAGTTGTTTTCATTTGGGGAGGACAAAAAGAAAGAACCTGAATTTGTTGATATCTTTACTTGTCCAGTTGGATCACTCCCTTCAAAATACCTAGGAATGCCTGTTGATGAAAAAAGGATCAAAAATAAACATTGGAAACACTATAAAGATAAGATGGAGAAAAAATGTAGTACTTGGCGAGTGGGCTCTTACCTAGTAGTAGTAGGGTTACTTTTGTTCAATCCTCCCTACCGGAATCCCTAATTTAATGTTGTCCTTTTATGGATTACCAATGGGAGTTAACAAGAGGATGAACTTTTTCACAGCTAGATTACTCTGGTAAGAAGATTAAAAAAAAGAAATGTCATCTTGCTAAGTGGTCTGAGGTTTGTACACCCAAAGATTTTGGAGGTTTAGGTATTCAAAACCTTATTGTTATGAATCATGCTCTCTTATGTAAATGGTGGTGGAAAATTTATCACTCTGGGAGGCTCTGGCAGGATATTCTTACAAAGAAATACCCGAGAACACAATGTATTACTAGGGTTAAGCCTAGACAAACTGACTCTCATTTCTGGAAATGTGTGCTTACATTTTAAAACCATATTTTCTATTTATGGAATTTGTTGTGCGCGATGGAAGAAATGTTAGATTCTGGAAGACGGGTGGCTGGGAGATAAACCTCTCCAACATAACTGGCCTAGATTGTATAATATCTACTTTGACAAAAAACTTTCAGTAGTTGAGGTTTTTGAGAAAGGGCTTGATCATATCCACTTTATAAGGACTCGGGAATCACTGAAATTTTGGAGTCCTATTAAAGATGTGTGATCTAATATCAATCTTATTGATGATAGAGATACTATCAAATGGATCTTGACCAAGAATGTCATATATTCTGTTAAATCATATTATAGGAAGATGGAAAGAATGGTATTAAATTTCCACCAAACTTTATGTGGAAAAATAATTCCGTTAAAGGATTAAGATTTTTCATGTGGTTAACACTTTGAAACAACATCCTAAAAAAAGACAACCTGGTTAGTAGAGGATGGTATGGTAGGAGAGCTTGCCCCTTCTGTGGTTTGGATGAATCTAGTGCTCATCTTTTTTATAAAATGCTCTTTGGCTAGAATGTTGTGGAATATTATAAAAGTTTTCTTTAATATGCTTTACTTAACTGATAACATTGATGCTCTGTTTAACATTTGGTTGAGAAGTTGTAGAAATGAGGATAAACACCTGATCTTTACAGGAATTTCTATTTGTTTTTTGGACTGTTTGGCAATTAAGAAATGGTACTATATAATGCAAAAATTACTGGCTCTTGTGTCCCTATTAATATGATTGCTAGATGGCTTAGTGATTGGATTATTTTGTAGAAAATGCAGGAAAATCAAGAAAAGTTGGAGTAGGTGGAGGAAAACTAGAGCTGGTAGCAAGTTAAGTCTTCTGCAACGCAGTTCAAGGCTGGCATTTTGGTGTGCTCTGGATTGAGTGAAGTCTGGAATATGCCAGTTTGTGCTTGAGACGGTGTGGATGAAGCCTTCTCTTGTTTTGCTATATAGTCTGTTCTATTCTAAAAACCTTGTAGTGGCTGGCTTTGTATTTTGCTTTAGTCGTTCTTATGTTTTGGGAGTTGATATGTCTATGTGATATTAGCAGCATCTCAAACATTGCTTCTCTATCTTCCTAGGTACATGTTGTTGGCGATCTGAAGCTTAGATAGTACATTTAGCTCACGATCAGCTCAGCTGGTTAGGTGCCTTGTGTTATTTAGTTTGATGTTGCCTTTTATTTTCTTACTAACGGTAAAACTGATGGATTCTATTAAATTAAAAGGGGACCCCTCTTTGTCAAAAAAGAAGAAGCATAATAGCATATGTAACCGGACCCCTCAAACCCTTCACAAACATTTGGGTGGGCAGCTTGGTCACCGTCCAAACCAAAAAAAACGCCACCCAACCAGACCCTCTGAAGCCATCCCAAGTGTCCGAGTTGTGCGACACCCCTCAAACATAGCCCATACATGGGGCAGATATTGGGACGCCCACATGCGTTCGCCACATCGGACCCAACAGGTCAAACCCATCCCAAATCCGCTCCAAATTGTCCCCAACCTAGCCCAACATGCACCTTCCTCTGCTCTCTTCTACCTCGTCTGCTCTACCACCGTCCCCAACCCAGAGAGCAGCCACCATAGGCCCCAAAGCCCTCCCGACCGTCATTGCCGCCATCGGACACGGTCACCGCCATCAGATGCCCCTCGGTACGTCGTACTCCATCGGATCACCTTGCCCTCTATGTGTTTTGAGAAATGTCCAAGATGTTTTTAATTCCTTTTCTCATTTGTAGGCAAGCGATGGATTCGTCAAATGATGACTATGAGAACAAGGAGCTTGACGAATTCATATACAAAGAGTTTGTCGATTCGTCAGATTCGGACGATGAAGATGCTGAAATGATGTTGATGATGAGCATCCAGGAAAAAATGGAGAATGAAGTGAAGCACGATATAAGCCTCAAGGGTTCTATAAAGAGAAGGAGATTTGTTCCCTAGGATAGGAGTGTTGGGGCAAGGCTTGTCTACAATGAGTACTTCAAACATGACCCAACACATCATTAGGGTTTTTTCAACATCGCTTCCACATGAGAAAACATTTATTCTTGTGTGTAGTGAATGTCGTGGAGGAATATAAGCCTTACTTCAAGCCGAGGAAAGATTGTTGTGGACAACTCTCCTCTAATTCGCAGAAATGCACGGTTGCTATCAGGATGCTTGCATACAGTAAAACCATAGATGTCGTTGATGCTGAAATCTAGATGCGGGAGAGCACCTACCCCGAGGCAACGGTGAAACTTGCCAGGACGGTGATGAAGGTGTTTGGACCGGAGTATCTAAGAGAAACAACTGTCGAGGACATATAAAAGTTATTGGCAATAGGAGCAACAAGAGGTTTCACAGGTATGCTCGATTCAGTTGATTGCATGCATTCGCAGTGGAAGAACTGCCTGAAAGGTTTGCACGGCCAATACCAAGGTCACATCAAAGAGCCCACCATTATACTAGAAGCAGTGGCAACAAATGATTTATGTATTTGACATGCTTTTTTTGGCATGCCTAGTTCTCACGACGACATAATGTGCTCCAGGGATCTCCGTTGTCCAGGAGACTGTGATGGGGATGCTCCGGCGTGCAAGTAAACCGTCAACGGGAAGATCAATAAAATGGGGTACTACCTTGCCGATAGTATCTATCATCAATGGGCGACGTTTTCAAGACTATATCCAAGCCCCGAGGTAACAAACAATGCCTCTTTACACAAATATAAGAAGGTGCTAGGAAGGATGTTGAGAGGACATTCAAAGTGCTTCGTGCTCATTGAAGTATTGTTCGTGGAGCTACAATGATGTGGTAATTGCAGATATTGTGGCAGCCGATGACATGATGTGTAATCTTGCATAACATGATTGTGAAGGATGAGGGCAAAGAGGCAGCCCGCACCCATGAACTTGAGAAGCCCGAAGTATAGGTCCGCCTCCCGAAACAAGATGCGGAGCATGCTGTGAATTTTCTAGAGACGCACCGGCAACTTTGAGATAAATAGGTGCACTACCCAATGATCGTTGATTTTATGTTTGAATTATGCACTCCGCATAAATTCTATGTTGGACTGTGTTTTTCTCTTTGGTATCATGTATTTGAACTATGATCGATGTGCATGTGTTTACATGAATTTAAGGTTTTAAAAATGAGGATCGTGATTGCAAGAAGACATTTGAGGGGTTGTCCGACACTGCCCGCGGACGTTTAGGGTGTCGGGTTTAGCCTATCCGGCCGTAGATGCTCTAAGGTTACTCCCAGCTTAAGGAATGCATGTGTAAAACAAAGGATTAGAAAACGGTGGAATTTGGCAAACTTTGATGTTTGATTCACAAAAGGCCTTATCGATGGGATGCGGGTGGCTTTTGGGCATTCTTTTTGTTGTACGCGTTTTTTGTACCGTAGAGTTGCTCTTACAAATTTCAGATGCATTTTTAGAGCATCTATAACCGGATCCCTTATACCCGTCTCAAACGCCCGTGCAGGCCGTCCGGTCAGCGTTCGGTCAGAAAAAATCGACCCAGACGAACGCCCTAAACGGCCCTCAAACGCCCGGGCTGACCGGCACCCCTCGTATCCAGCCCAAATATGGGGCGGATATGGGGAGCCCGGGCACGCCCGCCTGACAGGCCCTGCCCACCATCGACCCCACTGCCACGTCAGCTCGGCCTACCACCGACCCCACTAAATACCCCAATCCGGAAACTCTAGACATCCGACAGTTCATTCTCCGTCCACTCCACTTTCAATCCCCCACCCTCCGATCCGATGGCCGGCGACGGAAGCAGCTCCGACGGATCGAATGTCGATGTGGAGGAGGTGGCCCTCCGCATTGCGTTGCGCCGGTCGCTGCAGGACCAAGGCGGCGCCGACGGCGGTGGATCTGCATCCTCCGGGCCCGTCGCACGCCAACGGAGCGCCGACGACGTTGCAGGCCCTTCCCGCCAGGCGAGCAGCTCCGGCCGCTCCCGCTCCAGGTAAGGTACGCCGCCTACCTTCACCACCTTCTGCTCCGGAAGCGGTGCCCAGCCACCGCAGGGTCCTCATGCCCGCGTCGGGGACGGGGCGCACGAGGACACCGGAGTCTGAGGCGCGTGCAGCCCGGCGCGAGCGGCAGCGGGCGAGAGAGAGGGGGAGGCGCTGGCCGCGCGGCGTTCGACCTCGAGCGCGCCGGTCGACCCCGAGGACGCGCTCCTCGCAGGCGTCCTGCGTCGCTCGCTGACGACGGTGGAGACGGATGCGCGCCGCCTCCACCGCAAGAATGCCGACGCGCTCCGACTGGTCATCCAGTTATCGAAGCGAGAGGCAGCGAAAGAGGGGGCGGCGAAGGCGAAAGCAGCCCGCCACGCGAAGGAGCAGGACCGCCTGCTCCGCAGGTTGTCCGGCATGCGATGCAGCTCCGACGTGGGCGACAACGACGCCTTCACCACCTCTGGCTTCGATGACGACGACGACGACGCTCCACCGCACGCCGACGCCTACATGGAGGAGGGGCACAGCCGCGTGAACGGCCGGAATGGGAAGGGGCCGGCGAGGAAATGGTGATTTCCTCCGCTTTTCCCCGTTTTGTTTATATTAAGTATGTTTAAGTAGTTTGTAGTTAGGATTTGCCGATGAACTGCTTCTTTTGTTTGGCGATGCAATCCGATCCGATGAACTGTGTTTGATCTACTATCTTTACATAGCGTTGCATGGATTGTATGGAAATGAAGGTTCGGATACGAGGGACACGGACGTGGAAGGCAAAAAATGAGGCGCGTCCGGTCAGTCTCCGCGGACGCGTCCGTATTAGCAAGTTCCGGTTGTAGATGCTCTTACATTGTAGCAGGTACACTTCACAATTTCTGCTTCCAAAAAGCAATCACCTGTTGCAAAATGCAGCTAATCACACAAGCACACCACCTTTGTATGGCACAATTTCGCTGCCAATTCGTCATGCATCTTCCATGCCCAAAGCAAGGGTTGATAACATGGTATCCATATCACGGATTCCCTATCAGAGCACTAGAAAATATGCTACAAAAGCAAAACCATTAAGATGTTCTGTTACTCTCGTAAATATATTCAATTATCTTACAGCAAAGCACATGTCACATGCCTTTCTAAAAGAAAATAAAAAGGAAAATAAAGGAACAACATAGTGAGAACTTTAATGTTTCCATTTAAACACAAACCGAACGAGATTTGATTGACGCAATGCAGCACTCGACCACTGACCACTCACACAATCTAGGAGGCTTTCCCCATCAATTCTTTATGCCCGACCCTTCAAAATGATCTGGCAGAGAACGACCAAACACAATGGACTTGTCACCAGTGTCGCGAAGTTGACCCGATATCTTTCGCAGCCAGTAAGGCCTCCATTGCTGAAACTTTTGCAGAAACATTGAACAAGAGGCAATATGGAAATATGATAAGGCGGAATCCCTAAACGGTGGAGTGGAATATCTGCAGGAGCTGACAAGGATTGATTTGCAGTATAGCATGCAAAAACAAAATTGTCACCAGCGCCCTAGTGGTTAGTGCACTAGTTTCTGCACCTCTAGATAGCGGTTATCATGTCCCCTTTGATGCTACTCTGCTTCTAGGACTATCTTCATACAGATGCAACAGAGATGTTACATTGGCAACAAGCTGAAGCTACTGTATTTCTGCAAGCACTGCCACCACCTACACTGAATTATACAAAAACTAACCATAGTATAAATTTGGACAATATTTTAGACGACCAGCAGTTACTGTGCATGGAACATCTTGGGAGGGGTGATCGGCCAATCTTGTTTTGCTTTTAGCGCAGTTTCCACATAGAAGTACAGTCTCCACAAAGTTGTGTCATCCTAACGAAATGAAAGAAAGTGAGGACATGGCGAATATAGTGACGTACTAAGGTAAATCAAATGGAGATGTCTGAGACTTAAAGCTTTTGCGAACAAGTAAATGTAATAGGAAAGTTAACGCAAAAACATGCTGTCATTTTTATTTTTTATTTTTTTTGCGGGAAAAAACATGCTGTCATTTGAAGTCTGCATCTAACATAACACGTGTACCACTCACATTTTCATAAAGACAAATAAAATTCCGAACATATCTACATGGCAGAATCATGGCTGGCATAACAGTAAATCACAAACCACATGAACAGTTAGCATGACCAATGGTATTTACTTAAAACTGAAATTAACTAGTAGGAGCAGATAGGTCGAGTATACCAGTCTTCCTAAGTTGAATGTTACTTTATTAGAACCCGAGATTTCAGGTCTCCTCATTTTAACTACCTCCACCATGTGATCAAGTGACTCTTGTGGGAGTTTGCGGATGCGCTTACTGAGTTCAAGCTTCTCAGCAGTGGTCATAGATCTGCCAGTATGCAACAATTCAATAAATTTCTGCCTATGGTAAGCATGTCACTGAAATGAGACAGCGACATATGATACCTGCACTTGGATGCCACTGTGTCCAGTAAATCATAAACACCTTGCACCATTTTATCAAGCTGAAAAAATGTCTCACTCGAATCCTTAGAAGTAGAACTCATGAAAAAACTATGTAAAATATTATTTATCAAAGGATATTTCATAACCGCTGCCATGTTGAATACCTTTAGCCGCAACCCATTAGAGAACTTCTTCACAGCCTCTTGACGTGTTTCTCCACTTTCTTCTATGAGCCGGATATCTCTTGTGAGCTGCCAGAAGCAAAACCTCATTTGTCAGGCTGCCAGTGCCTTGGCAATTTCTGAAATGTTCTTACAGTGACACCGTTGGTTTGGTACATAGCCTAACTTCTGAACTTCACATTAGAATCACATAATTTGACATAGAAGACTGCCAAACAAAAATGGTCGCCTATTTTTTCACAGGATTATGGTTGGGTATTGCAAGTGGGTATGATAAAAGTAACAAAGTTTCCCCTCAAAAAAATTGGCAACAAAGTTACGTCCATTACATGCATTAACAGGCCATTCGGTTCTTATAAAGGTAGCTGGGATGAGGGTATTCTCCCTAATCTTTCCATTTATTTACATATTTATTGGATTGGATGAACAAGCGTTACATGCAACTAGGGTTGCAGGAAAAGCTCGAGGCTCATGAGCAATTCAAGATTGACTCGAAAAGAAATGAGCCGAGTATGAGGGCACTTTATGTAGCACGATCAAGAAAGAAGCTGATCTTGAGCCAACACTAGCTCACTATACATTAGCTCGATAGCTCGACATAATATAATTGTGTTAAAACTTGTTATATATTAAATGGAAATAGGATAATTTATTACTATATATGTTGTGTACATGATTTTCCTTCATTTTATATATACAAGTAATCATGGAAGGTTAATTAAACGCGAAGCAAATTTAGGCCTTAATATGGTAAGCAGTCAATCGTGTGCTAAATATCCTTTTTTTGCCAAAGATCAGCATCTTATGTTTTATTCTGTTGTTGTTATGGCCTATCTAGTTCAAAAAATGGTCTTAGATTATATAATTTTTATAGTCTTATTTAGTTCAAAACTAGCTCGAGATCGTTACAAGCTGAGTATGAGCCATTTCTACAGCTCGATCTTGAACTTCACTCAATTGAGCTTGCTCGAAATTTAGTATGAGCAACATGAAAAAAGAAAGATAGACTGAGAAGACTCGCTCGAACTCAGACTCGTTTGCAACCCTACATGCAACATGAAAAAAAGTAGCAAACCAAACATAACAATTAGGTCTAGAACAAATATACTTCACCTGTGCAAAGATATCTGAATTAATATGACCATGTAATTCCTCATAAGCATCCACTGTAGAAACCGTCACAGTTTTCTGTTTTTTAGCACTCGGTGGGATGATACCATCCTCATACGATCCGCTTCCATGGTTTGATGGCAACTTCTCGGACCTAAATTCAGATAGTGCTAAAATGTAACCAATAATCTGAGGACAATTTTAGATATTAGATAAATCGCTAATATCAGCAGCTCTGCCTGAGCAATATCAAAGAGTCGCTGTAACTTCAGAAGCTTATGCAGACAGATAGATCAAGAACCCTTAAGAGATTGGAGAAAAAAGATATAGCAAACTACTATGTTCGACATGGCTGAAATATGACTATTAACACTACATCTATTTTATCATGGGCTGCCCCAACCACCCAACTAACAGAAGAAGATTATCGTGGGCTGCCCGAACACTCAACTAACAGAAAAAGATTAGTCCTTCCCGGGGAGTCCAAGAGGACATGATCCTGAGTATCCAGAATTTTCTCATGTCTCGACTAGAATGGTCTAGAGCCGTTATATCACTACTAGCGTCACAGCTCGCACAACCAGGTGTTTGTGCTTAGTTAATATAAATATGCACTAACCTTGCTAGGTGCAGTTGTTGCCTTCTTTTTAATCTAGTGAGCACATAGTACTAGTATATAGTAGTATAGCTCTATCAGTAAAAATTTAGCCATCTATGTAAAGTCGCTGGTTTGCTAAATGACATGGAATACACATGAATTGTTGCATCTATTTTCTAATATAAATTATATATTTTGCATGCTTGGACTTTTTCTAAGCTTTTAAGCAGAAACCTGGAGCCCAAGCCCAGCTCAACATTTGGGCTTTTAGGCTGGGCCTACCGAGCCGAGCTGCCTATGCTTAGGTTTAAGCCTATACAAAGAGCAAGGAACACTTGACATTCCTTCCATCAATATATTCCCATGCCAAATAGAAAGAGATTGTCATTACCTAACAACACATTTGGCAATATTTAAGAAGGGGAATGGGAGTTTAGAATAGGGAGTTGTACTGAGATTAAACATGGGATGCATCCATTTATTTACAATCATTTGTTTGGTACATAATAGGAATTTTGTGTGCGAATTTGAAGAGAAACTTTATTGCCTAGTTTGGCTTGTGGGAACTAAGGGACTAGATAAGGGAAGGTAACATAAGTTATGATGAAGGGTCAAGATGGAATCACTAAACCAATTCCCTTTCAACTCCCACTCCCTCCCCGGTTAATAAAATGGTGGGAGTCTCAACTCCCATGCCTAATCCCTTCTCAATTCCCAATCCCGTAACCAAACAATAGGTTTCAAATCTTGTACCCCTTTAATTCTTTTCCTAGCTCTAATTACCACCCAAACAAGTTGTAATTGTTTGTTAGAACCTATGATAATAACTCTATGATATTGGTCTTATTTTTCACTCTAAATGTACCAAATGAATAAGACCCTCACAACCTTGGGCATACCAATATAATCAACAAATTCAACACTAGCCCATTGCGCATGTTCCTAGAGTTAGGTTTTGTAAGAAAATTTGAGAAAAGCTATGTCCGCTCCTAACTCCAACGATTCCTATGCCCATTATAGTAGCATCAAGATTGACCAATTCATCGGGTGTTTGGGCGGACTAGTTGGTTAATGGAACTTAATGCGGTATCAAGGTTAAGAGGTCACTCGTACATAGGTGGATAGAAGCCTACATAGTGGATAGAAGCCTAAAATGTTAAATACTGTACCTCATCAACGTCATCATTGAGGATTGTAAAAACCTCATGGAGAGCATGCTTTAATCTCTCCATGTTGCATTTTGTAAGGCCCCTAATTTCTTCCATGAATAATGGAAGAGAATCTTTACCCGCTTTGCAGTTATATTGGGCTATAACAACTTCAGTTTGTTTTGTAACTCTAGTAGGGAATGCGCCTTCTTTTCCGAGTAACAACTTAGAGATAGTATTCTTGTAGTGCTCCATAGGATCACTTCCAATCACATTTCTCTCAGAAGGGTCTCTTGACATCTCAAAGATTTGGCACTGCAAGTAGCAGAATACAAACAATGATATGGATTAGCTGATGTGGCATTTCAACAGGTGGGATAGAAGATGGTACATATCTAGTGGAATATTTTCTTTACATAGATATAGAAAAGGAATCAGAGTGAGATACATCTCATCAGTGACTGCATCTCATCCTCAGATAGCTCAAGCCTTTCTCTATGTTGTACTCCCTCCGTCCCAAAATAAGTGACTCGACTTTGTACTAACTTAGTACAAAGTCGAGTCCCTTATTTTGGGACGGAGGGAGTAGAAGATTACTCAACTTACGAATGATTCCTAGATGGCTAGATCCCATAGGTATGGGGATCCACTTTGTTAATTCAACAACACCAAAGGACCTATATACTAGACCTACCAACAAAGAGAGCTTGGCAATTGGTAGGCTCAACTTGAGATCAATAGAAGGTTGAGAGATAAGTTTGTATTAGAGCTTGCAAGCGCCTAGCGTGCTCAAGCTCACCTTAGAGAAAAGCACAAACTTGGCTCAAAATGACACACGAACATGTGCACTCATAATCATAGAGTAAGCTCAACAAATTTCAAGTGGACTTGAGCACGATTTTGACAAAGTGAGCACGGATGAGATGGAAGAAAAACAGTCAGTGATGAAAAGACCAAGTAAGTTGCTGCAAGAGGTTGGTTGAACAACATGCAGAGAATCAACATCAACAGTGTGATTCCTCCTCATCAAGTCACCATCTATACTTCTTCCACAGTTGTGCATGGGAATCAAGAGTGGTGGGAGAGAAATACAAAGATAGGAGGAAGAGAGGGAGAAATCTCCTACAAGGTGACGTGCCTCCCTGACGGGCCCATGGATGTGTCACATCAAAAATTGGCTCGATATATGTGTCCATAATGTCAAAATGGAGAAAATAATATAAATAGTTCAGATTGAGAATGTTGGTACCATTAGGCAATCTAGAGAAAAATCTCAATTTGTATCAACTACGAGTTAATGTTCGGCAACAATGAATAAGGAGTCGATCGAAAGTTCACGCCAAGCCATCTTCTGTAGGAGTAGGAGGTAGCGTGAATCCCCTCTTTCTACGTTTAGAAGAGTGTTGGCCCTCTACAACGTCAAACCAGAGAAAAAAGTTCCTTTCAGTCGAACCCTAGGAAAGACGACTTTACCATCTGGCCTGTTCGAAACAAATGATTCTTAAAGCATTGGATTCGACAAAGCATTGAAACAAATGATTTCTTATGTCATGACACATAAGGATTTACAGAGAGAATGTCCATGCAAAACCTTTGATGCAAAGGGTCCCCTTAACTTTGTATGGACTAAGGTCTTACAGAATTGCTACGAAAATACTTTGATCTAAGGAGAACTTAGTGATAATACCACAGGTGAATCAAGTATATCCTCTAGGTCATATTGCATCTCGATATATTTTTTTTGACGGGAAAATGGAGATTCCATTAAACTTCACGCACAACAGTGTCACTGGCTAACAGTTTTACAATGCAATTGGGGGCAGAGGCCTCCCAGAAGGAGTCATAAGACTCCGAATGAACGCCCAGCTTGGCAAGCTCATGGGCTACAGAGTTACAAGTGCGTCGGCTGAAAGAAAAAGCATAGGAATCAAAGTTTAGAATGCATAGGCTTCTAGCTTCCTTCACCAACACACCAATGGTTGCCTTGTCATATTCGTTGCTCTTCAAGGCGTGTACAAGGGTTGAGGAGTCAGACTCGAAGATGATTCGATTTGCCCCAATCCTGATCGCCCCATCAATGGCGGCAAGGCAGGCTACAGATTCAGACTGCAAAGCACTTTTCAGGTTCACAGACTTGCCCGCACCAGCAGCGATAAATTCGCCAGCCTGATCACAGACCACATAGCCCCAGCCCCCTGCACCTCTATGTTCATCAAAGGCACCGTCGAAGTTAACCTTCACATGATGCACTGGGGGCTTGCTCCATCTGTGATTGTCCGATGGCTTAGGAGGTTTGCTTAGATTTCGCAGGCCCAGGGACTCAACCAGCAGCTTCTCCACACGGTGACAAACCACTTGAGGCTTTGGAGTCGCCTCACCAACATTGGCCTTGTTGCGAACATTCCACCACTCCCACATAAAGGTCACGGCCTTCAGCTGCGTGTCTTCATCACACCTCCACAACTCCTGAAGCATGGCGTGGGCTGAATTGCAGAGCATGAGCTTTTCTCGGGTCTCTCCCAAAGCCAAAATGTTCCAGCATTCTTTAGCTTTCTTGCACTTCAGGAAGGTGTGGCCTCCATCTTCATTTAACCTATGGCAAACAGGGCACCTAGTGTCCAAGTCCACGCCCAGCTTTTGAATTTTCATGCGGTTAGCCAGACTGTTGTGGGTAAGGCGCCACACAAACATCTTTACCTTGCTGGTGGCCTTCAGGGACCAAACATGCTTCCAATCAAATTTGACAGTGCTGTTAGCAGAATTTTCCTTAGAACTTGCAGCATCTCTTCCCAGCCTTCTATCGCGCAGCATAACACCTATCTTATAAGCAGATTTGACAGAGAAGATGCCACGCTGATCAAAGTGCCAAGCAAAATTATCCTCCATCCCTTCGCAGATGCTAATGGAGAGAATGGCCTTCGCGTCTTCCTCCTGAAAGAGATCACGGACCATCGCCTCGTCCCAGCCCCCGGTGTTTGGATTGACCAAATCTGCTACAAGAGTGATTGGGGAGCGCCCTGGGAGAGATCTAGGCCTCCTTGTATCGCCCTCGGGAATCCAGGGGTCTTCCCATACCTTGATGTTAGTCCCATCACCCACTCTCCAGATAATCCCTTCTTTTAATAAGTCCACCCCTTTTAGGATGTTGCGCCAAGTGTACGATATGCCAGGGGCGGGAACAGCGTCCAGAAGCTTGCCGTCAGGAAAATATTTAGCCCGCAGCACCCTCCCGCACAGAGACTCGGGGTCTTGCAGTAGTCTCTAGCCTTGTCTAGCCAACATGGCCAGGTTAAAGATGTGGAGATCACGAAGGCCAAGGCCACCCTCAGTTTTCGGCTTCGTAAGACATTGCCAGCTCAGCCAGTGATGCCGCTCCTCATCTTGATTATTCCACCAATAGCGACAGACCATTGAGCTAATTTCATCGCAGAAAGATTTGGTGATGTCAAAGCAGGACATAGCATAGATGGGGATCGCCTGGGCCACGGCTTTAACCAAGATCTCCTTCCCTGCTCTAGACAAGAATTTCTCCTTCCACCCCTGGATCAACTTCCAGATTCTCTCTTTAAGATACTCAAAGGCCTTGGATTTTGATCTACCCAAGAAAATTGGCAGACCAAGATATCTTTCATTGAAGGCTTCGTCCCGAATTTGTAAAGTCCACTGAAAATTCCTTTTTGCTCGCTGAGAAGTTCCCTTGCTAAACATAACAGCGGACTTTTCCTTGTTTATCATTTGGTCAGACGCATCCTCGTAGAGAGCAAGGATCTCTTGGAGCCTTCGAGCACTTGACTCATTCGCCTTCATAAAGATCAAGGAGTCATCGGCGAAGAAGAGGTAGTTTATCTTGGGAGCCGTAGGGCAAACCTGAACTCCCTGCAGGGATCCATCCTCCTCGGCCCGGCGAAAGAGAGCCGAGAGCCCCTCAGCACACAAAATGAAAAGGTAAGGTGATAGAGGACACCCATGCCTCAGGCCACGCTGAGGCACCACCACTTCAGTCAGATTCTTGTTCACCTTTACCCTGTATGTGACCGTGGTCACACAGCGCATTACCAGTTGCACCCAGCTTTGAGAGAAACCCAGCTTCAACATCATCTTCTCCAAGAAAGACCACTCAACACGGTCAAAAGCCTTACTCATATCCAGCTTGATAGCTGCAAGCCCATCTCTTCCTCCCTTCCTCTGGCGCATGAAATGGGTGGTCTCATAAGCGATCAGAATATTGTCGGTAATCAGCCGTCCGGAGACGAAGGCACTCTGGCTAGGAGAAATGACCACATCAAGCACCTCCTTCATCCGACAAGCAATCACCTTTGTGACAATCTTAAACACCACGTTGCATAGGCTGATCGGCCGCAACTCCTTAAGGCGGGTTGGATTCTTAACTTTGGGGATCAAGGCAATGACCGTCTCGTTCCAGCCCGCTGGAATTTGCCCACCGTTCAGAACCTCGAGAATTTCGCCCTGCACCGCGCCCCCTACCAGATCCCAGAAACGCTTATAAAAGACCGCTGGCATGCCATCTGGACCCGGGGCCTTCAAATCACCCATGGAATTAAGAGCCAATTTTATTTCGTCAATGGTGAAAGGTCTCTTAAGGAAGACATTCATCTCAGCAGTAACAATCGGGGAGACCTTGTCAAGGAGTTCAGCCTCTCTAGTTCCTGCACAAGAAGAGAAGAGCTGCTTGTAGTAGTTAGTGATAAAGGTTCTCAGCTCCTCCTCACCCTCCACCACACCACCCTCGTCATTCTTGAGAGATTTGATCAAGTTCACCCTTCGCCTCTCCGAGGCACAAGCATGGAAAAAGCTAGTGTTTCGATCTCCATCATGCAGCCAATGAGCCTTGGCTCGCTGCTTCCAGTAAGTATTTTTTTGGTCCTGCAGTCTCTCGAGCTTGTACCTTAGCATCTGCTCAAGAGAGACTTGCTCCTGGGAGATGGCTCTTTTTCTGCAGCGATTGAGCTCTTTCTTGACCTTCTTGATACGGTTCTTTAGATTGCCCAAGACCTCTTTGCTCCAGGTGTGCAGTTCCATCCCCACTCTTTTGATTGCCGCAGCAATCCCTCTATCGCCAGTCAGCATTGCCAAGTGCCAGGCATTGCGCACCACCTCATCGCATTGCTCCTCCTCGAGCCACCTTGCCTCGAATTTTGGTTGTTCAAAAACGCACCCAGTGCCATTGCCCCGGTATTCCGCTTCCAAAACCACAATCACGGGTCTATGATCGGAGTGCCTTGGATCCCCATTGATTGCCTTGTAGGCCGGGAAATGGGAGCGCCATCCCAGGTTTGCGACAGCCCGATCAAGCCTCTCCTTAATGTAAGTTTCCACCCGGTGACTGTGATTGCGCCAGGTGTAAGGGTCCCCCACGAAACCCAAATCCTCGAGCTCACAGAACTCCAGAGCACTCCGAAATTTATCCATGCAGGCATGGGATCTATCCTGACCCCCCTGCTTCTCACTTGCAAAGAGGATCTCATTGAAATCACCGAAACACATCCAAGGCAGAGAGGAACGGCCATGAAGGATGCGCAAGAGCTTCCAAGTCTTCTCTTTCTCCCCGTGCTTCGGTTCACCATAAATACCAGTAAGCCTCCAAACGAACCCATCTTCCCCGGTGACATCGGCGTCGATGTGGTAACGCGACATCCCGGGATTCACTTTAACATTTACATCCTTCTTCCAGAGAAGGGCCAAGCCACCGCTTTGCCCCTCACAGTCCTTTACCTCCATGTTGGGCATTCCCAACAACACCTTAAGTCGCTTCATCCTCTCCCTGTCCAGCTTTGTTTCTGAGAGAAAAAGGATGTCAGGGTCTTCAGCCTTCTGCAACTCCAGAAGGCCCTCGACTGCCGGCTGGTTCCCAAGCCCCCGGCAGTTGAAAGCGATGACCTTCATTGTTTACTTCAGGGCTGAATAAGCAGCCCCACGTCTGTGCTTGTTGCAACTTAGATCTCTACCCACCCCCTTTTGATTCCCCTGGCTTTGGAAACAGAACTGGTCATTCTTGTGTTTTTTTGTCAGCTCCTCGTCCTCGTCCAAACCAGTGAGCGGGAGACTGGGCCCTCCCACTAAGCCCCTGCCCGCGACGACCAGAGAGAGGTCCGAACCTTGCAGGGGAGCTGCAGAAAGCTTCTCCTTAGCAGCCCTACCTCCTTTACTCCCAGCCCTAGATTCCGGTTTTCTCTTGCGGCATCTCCGGGACCGAAGAGAATAATTTCTTCGCAATATCAGAAACTTTGTTTCTACCTGGAACAGACTTGTTTTTTGCAAGTGGTGAAGTCGCCTCTTGCTCGCCAGGCTTCGCAGTCTCATTCGCCCCGTCTCACGAGAGGTTCTGCTCGTGGCAGAATCAGGGAAGGAGCCACGGCTTCCCCCTCCTCTGTCCTTGTTATCACTGCTCCAGGAAGCTGAAACGGCAGCCTGCCCAAAGGATTGCAGCCGCCTTCTTCTCTCCTCTGGGGCTCTCAAGCCTCTATCAAAGGGGAGCTTGCCAAACTGGTCACGGTCTGCTGGGGACTGACAATCAAGTTCACCATGCCCAATAAGGCCACAGCTGAAGCAGTAAAAGGGGAGTTTTTCATACTGTAGGTCATATTTCACATCCTCGCTGCCCCTCCTGATTGTCACCCACCGGCGCAAGGGCTCTTCGACAGGGATGGACACCCTGGCTCGCAGAAAGGAGCCTGATGCATCGCCACCCTCGTCCACATCCACCGTGCAGTTCTTGTCAATCAGTTTTGCAATCTTCAGGCCCTTGCGATTGTTCATCCATTCAAAGGGAAGGTTCAGAATTCTGACCCAGATAGACATTGAGTCGAACCTGATATTTGACGGGCGAAGCCGGGGGTCGTAGTCCTGAAGGAGTACCGCATGTTTACCCACCATCCATGGCGTCCCCTCTTGAGCCATGTCTCTGTCTGACTTGTTCGCGAAATCAGCCACAAACACATTGTCTCGAACGTTCCTGAGCTTGAGCCCCCTAGGTTTTCCCCAGGCCGGGCGCATTGCCGACGTGGTGGTGCTGACATGAATCACAGTGGGCGAGAGGATCATTCCG
Organism: Elymus sibiricus; assembly: GCA_039707655.1. Lineage (NCBI taxonomy): Eukaryota > Viridiplantae > Streptophyta > Magnoliopsida > Poales > Poaceae > Elymus > Elymus sibiricus. The sequence continues at coordinate 440,404,242 of CM077667.1, read as the reverse complement.
AGCAGCGACCACTTCACCGGCGTCGAGCAATCCCCTTCCTCATCGTCACTCATCTCCACAAAATCAGTGTCGTCCGCAAGGAGGTTAAGGCGCCCCATCATGGAGTCCACCCCTTCCGCCTTCTCTGCAGGCTCCTTCCCCACTGCGGCGTGCTGCTTCTCCCCTGAAGGCATCTTGCAGGCACCAGTTGACATGCCCAACCCACCCTTCAGCCAGATGCAGAAACACGGGAATAGATCCTCTCGATACAGCCAGCCCGAGCACCTTCCAATGGTTCAGGCGGAAGGTAAGGAGCAGATAAAAAGGCCACCGCCGGTCAAACCAGAGGGGCAGATTGCTGCAACAACTCACCGGAGTGGGGAGGCAGAGAGTAGATCCAGCCGCTGCCCTTGGGTAGCGCGCTGCCTGGAAAGGGGATGCTTGCGCGAGCAGCTAGAGAGGGGTAGCCATGGGGGCGATGCGACCACCCACCCGAGCAGGAGCGGCCGGGAGCTGAGCCTATGGAGGAGGCCGGCGGCAGCGGCGGCGGCGGTCAGAGCTGGCTCGCTCAAAATCGCCAGTCGCAAGAGTCCGCTGTGTCTGTCACCCTCATTCAGAGAACCGGCTTGGTTTGGTTTGGCCAACAATGGGATCTATTGCATCTCGATATTTACCCAAAGCTTAAAGGTAAATCTAACATTTTCTTAAACAATTTTTACCATCTAAATTATTACTTGTCACATAATATAAGGCGGATCATGATTCGTGCAGATAAGGATTTGATGAACAATTACTCTATGAATATATTATAACTTATGTGACATAACCATTATATCAATAGAATCTTGTTGAAAATATTTAGTTATAATACATTACCTCCGATTCAAATTAATTGTCTTAAACTTGTATAAATACAGATGTGTCTAAGACTAAAACGTGTCCAGATACATCCATACCTAAACAAATCTATAAGACAACTAATCCGGAGTAGAGAAAATAATTTGGTATTAAGTTACACATTGATAAACAAATTGTTAATCAAATCTTTACCTTAAGGAATTATAGTGCGCCTCTTACATCATGAAACTATGAACTCATTATAACAGATCTACTTCAAATCTGCCATGCCTTTTCCAGATCTACATCTAAACACAAAAATATGATCCAAAAACAAAACAGATCTATGGGAAACACTTCGAAATAGCCAAATAGATGAAGAAAGAAGAAGTGCAGGATCGAAAGTGGGCCAAACTCGAAGATCCGTACCCGGTGAGGCGGAAAACAGACGCACGAGCGGATCCTTCGTTTCCTCTCCTAGCTTTCCTCAGCGCATATCCGGTCGCTTCCGCCTGCCCTAATTAGATTAGGTTGAGCCCCTTTCTAGGGCGGTTCCTAGGCCTTTATAGCCCCCGATGGCGCAGGTGACTGCCGTGGGTTCCTAGGCCTTTAATTCCCTTTTTTTTCTCACCCACTGCCAGGTGAGACCCCGATAGACACAGGGTAGGCCACGTTGCGATGTACGCTATACGTATGCGGCAACCTCCCTCAGGACTGCTCCTCCAAGTACCAGGACCGTATACACTATGTATTTTCATGTATAAGGACTGTATTGAAGCACTTTCTGAGTACGAGGACCATGTTGGACCTAGTCTGCAACTACGAGGACCATAGATGCAATTATCTCCCCGTGCGAGCAGCCCACCCTTGCTAAAGCTGGAGTAGGTATTTTTTTTAGAAATAAGCTGGACTAGGTTAGCCTCCTGTGTACCTCTTGCAATGCGGTGGTGTGGGTTGGATGGGCTAATTGTTTCCAGAGCTGTTTGTGTCATCTGTAACAAATGGGCTGGGCTGAACAGTTCACTGGCCCAATAAGACAAAAATTTTACAGAAAGATTAATTTCCTTGCCATCTTTGATCTTTCAGAGTGGGACTACAGACAGCAGTAATCTTCTGCGCCAACAGATTCAAAATCTCTCGGTGTCGTCCTTTTTTCCATTGCCGATGGGTCCACTTGCATCATTTTATGCACGGTTTCAGAAACACCTGAACGTGCACCCAGCTCGCACATACGGCAAGCCAAGGCTCTATGGACACACATCAGTACATGCTGCGGAGAAACCAGGTGAGAAGGCATTGCATTGCATTTTGCAGGCGCAGTAGATTATTTACATTGCACATGGAGAACGCGATCACAACTTCGTCGCGACAATACGTGTGTTCGTCGTCCACAAGCATACTACACCTATCTCTTCCAGATGTTTTTTTCATCTACTTGCCTTGCGGCACATGGACATCACAGGAACCCCGATGAACCTCTCCTCTGTGCCACCTTGCTGCTCTGCCCTGAGAACTTGATTGCTGCTGCCAGGTTGCCGGCTTGCGGCTGGAGCTCAGCTAGCTCTTTCACTCGTAGCAGAATGGACGGTGGTATCGGTATGATCGAGGGATTGCTTTTCCGCGGACAAACACCCTGGTCAGCACCATTGAAGAGTGAAGAAAGTGAGTAATCAGTAATCCAGGAGCAAACAGGACAGGATGGGAATAACTGAGCTGATAGGAAAAAAGGTTGAACATCCGTATAAGTTGAAAAGTGAGGAGTTACTTACGTCGTTTTCCGGAGAAAGCTGTGTCTGGCTAGCTCTGATCAGATTGCGCCACTTATCCTAAACAAGCGGCAGCGTGATCCATTAGAAAACCAAATTGTAAGGAGTGAGTGAGGAACTGAGAGAGCAAACCCACCTTGAGATCCACTGAGGTGCGATAAGAATATGAGGCGAAAGATAGTCTTCTAATCTCAGACCACTTGCCAGGCCCGAACTGAGCCACACCATCGACCAGCTTGAGAACCTCGGACAACGTCCACGCCCGATGATGCTTCCGCTTCAAACTCCGATTTGTTTTCGTCTTGGCATCAGTTCTGCAAATATCGTCTGCTTCTATGGAATGAATCTCCTTGTTATCAGCTGTTTCTATATGCTCCCCTTTCTTCTCAGCTGTTTCTATATGTGCTGCTCCTTTCTTCTCAGCATTTTTCTAGTACCAAGGTGGATAAGAGAAAACATATCATTGCATGCCAAACATGGCCGCATTTGCAGCTCAGCATATGTGTTTCAACATATATTTCTAGCTAGTTATCAGCTTTTCAAGTGTACATTTTTGCTATGTGGTCCTACATGATCAGAGGCATATGGCATACCATTAGTGGAACTTCCACGGCACTGTTTACATGATTCACATGTTCACCATCTTTTTCCAACGTCGTCTCAACTGCCATCTGAACCTCGGGACATTCCACCGGAGGATCGTCATCCTGTTATTCAAGGTATAACAAAAAGAGCACACTTAGTGACATCTGGTGAGAAATCCAAGAAATAATGTGTGGCATCTGGTGAGACATACAAAAATAATGCTAACATACGCCACTATTACTAATAACGTCTCAGCTCGACACTGGCAGGTTGCATCAACTTCGTCTAATTAGGCTATCGTGATGTACTTTTCCGGTTTTCCCCATTTGGACCAGTTGACTATTGGTCTAAACTGTTCTAATGGCGCACTGGACATGATATGGCAAGGTAAGTCCTCCTTAACAGCTGTGCATTAACCTACATGTCAGACACAGACTGTAGAGATCCACAAGGAAAGATTTGTATTAAAGTGAGGCCAACATGTTAAGCTCTTTAAGAGAGCATGGGTAAATGTCGTAATGAAGGTGCAGAGATTTATCATATTTGTCTAAGAAAACAGCATAGGGATTGACAAGGCAGCAAAATAGGGTAATGAGTTCAATGAACAAAAATTACAAATCAATTAGGTACTGAATAGTGTTGCTTCAAATATGCTTACTACACACTAAGTTTCTTTGGTGAGAATCTGGCATGCTGTGTATAGTGATTCTATCCTACTCAACATTTAGGGTGGAGCTACAAACTAAGAGTAGGGTGGGCCAATCTGAAGAATACCACCCAACATTTTCCGAAATAGTCCAGTCAGGCTCATATTTTCCATTGTTTTCATTCTAAGCTGGGCGGGCCAGGGCACTGTTTTGCCCCTACATAGCTCCGTCACTGCTACTTGGGGCATACTGAAAATTATATATGCTGAAGTGTATTAGCAATGTGTTTTGTTCAAGTCTTAACTGTTTTGCAAACAAAGCTACAAAGGGCACAGGATCCTATAACCAAAATCCATCTTCAAGAAAATAAAGAGAATAACATGTACCATCATTCCCTAAATGTAACAACTTAATATACGCACACTTTGACGCGCTCTTGGGCACTGCCAGCAACCGGGATTGCTCTCTCGACCTGTCCGAGCTCATCACACCTTGCGATCTGAGCGACCTTGACGCTCCCTTCGGCGCCGAGGAGATTTGGGAGGCGATAAAACGGTTGCCTGCACGAAAGGCAACTGGCCCCGACGGCTTTACCGCAGAATTCCTCCGAGCTTGCTGGGGCACGGTGCGACAGGATTTTGTTGATGCATTCCAGCAGCTTTACGAGTTGAGGGGCCGTGGCTTCTGCAGCCTTAACCAGGCACTTATCACCCTCCTTCCGAAGCGTGCGGATGCCAGATCGCTTAATGACTACCGGCCAATAAGCTTCATCCATCTTGTGGCCAAGATTTTCGCCAAAGTGCTCTCCCTGCGCCTCGCCCCCAAGCTGGATCGCCTTGTCAGCCGATGTCAAAACGCGTTCATCACCGGACGGAGCCTACACGATAACTTCATCTTGGTCAAGCAGTCGGCCCGTCTTCTCCACCAGTTGGGAGCTCCGCGCGCCATGCTCAAGCTGGATCTCACGCGCGCTTTCGACTCCCTGTCCTGGCCCTTCCTCTTCGAGGTCTTGCGCCAACATGGGTTCGGGAACAGATTTTTGGAGTGGATAGCAATCCTCCTCTCCTCGGCGAGCACGCGTGTATTGATGAATGGAGAGCCGGGCCCCCCTATCTGGCACCGGCAAGGTCTACGCCAAGGAGATTCCATGTCGCCACAGCTCTTCGTGCTCGCCGTGGACACCCTGGGAAGGCTCATCAAGCGCGCGATCGAGCTTGGTATTATGGCACAATTACATCCCCGAAGATCCATCCCTGCGGTGTCACTGTACGCGGATGACGTGGTGATTTTCTGCCATTGCAAGACCAGCGACATCATGGCCGTGAAAGAGATCTTGGCGCTCTTTGGCCGTGCCTCCGGCCTACGAGTTAATTACGCCAAGAGCGCTGCCTCACTGCTGCACTGCGACTCGGACGAGGCGACAGAAGCACTCGCGCACCTTGACTGCCCCATTGTGGAGCTGCTGATCACATACCTTGGAATCCCCCTCACGATCAGGCGACCTACAGCGTCTCAGCTGCAACCACTTGTTGACGGGATCGCCGGACGTCTACCTGCTTGGAAAGCTGACTTGATGACCAAACCTGGGCGCCTGGCTCTAGTGAAATCTGTCCTAGGTGCCATCCCTGTCCATCAGCTCCTCGCCTTCGCGCCGTCGAAAAAGACCCTCAAGCAAATTGAGAAGATCCAGCGCGGCTTCCTTTGGGCTGGGCGCGCGGCAGCCAACGGTGGCCACTGCCATGTAAACTGGCGTCGCGTTTGCCGCCCTACTTCCCTTGGCGGCCTAGGAGTCCAGGACCTCGAGCGCACCGGCCTTGCGCTGCGGCTCCGATGGCTTTGGCTCTCGCGCACCGACCATGTCCGGGCTTGGCATGGCCTGGACCTGCACTTCTCGACCGAGGAAAGAGCGCTCTTTTTCGCCTCCACATTCATGATCATTGGGAGCGGCTCTACAGCGCTTTTTTGGGAGGACCGCTGGATCAATGGGCAGTCAATCTCTGAGATCGCCCCGGATCTTTACAGCTGCATCCCCAAGCGTCGGCGCAAGCTCCAGACTGTCGCCGAAGGACTACAGGGCCACAGCTGGGCAGGCGACATCCACGGGACCGTTGGCATCAACGAAATTGGCCAATACATTCAAGTCTGGCAAGCGATCGAACATTTCCACCTCTCAGATGCCCCTGACCAGTTGGTGTGGAAATGGACGACATCCGGCACCTATACGGCCCGCTCCTGCTACCTCGCCACCTTCCAGGGCTCCACTACCTGCTTCGCCTGGAAGCTCATTTGGAAGAGTTGGGCACCGCCACGCGTAAAATTCTTCCACTGGTTAGCTAACCTGGATAGGTGCTGGACCGCCGATCGCCTCGCTAGGCGGGGCCTCCAGCACCAGCCCCGATGCCCATTATGCGACCAAGCCCCCGAGACGATGCGCCACCTACTCCTGGAATGCCCTTTCGCCAAGCAGACTTGGCATGAGATTCTCGCCTGGCTCAGGATGACAACGGAAGGACCATGTGATGAAAGCACGCTCATGGACTGGTGGCTGCGCGCCAAGCAAAATACCCCTGCACCGATGAGGAAAGGTCTTGCCTCCGTCGCCCTCCTCACGCCGTGGATGATCTGGAAGATGCGCAACGAGTGCATATTTGAGGGTGCCCAGCCCCTCGTCCATGTCCTGGTCTCTAAGATCAAGGAAGAAGCTGAACAATGGGCACGCGCTGGTGCACGCGGCCTCCGGGTCATCTTGCCAACCACCTGGGATGTACATTAACTTTACATTCATGCTCCTTCATGAACTCGCTCTCCTAGGAGGGTTGTAACCAAACTCTATCTTTTCAATGCAATGAAACGCAAAATCTCTTGCGTTTTCTCGAAAAAATAAAGAAAGCAGACAGATTGCAAAGCTGTGAAAATAAGTAGATTGTTACCAAAAATGAAATGAAGTTTCTCCGAGGACGCCCTCTTCTCATCCTTGACGCATAAGGAACATGTACACTAAATCCTCCAAAAGTATCCTTCCGGGTAGGATAAGTTATACTCAATGAATCAACTTCTTGTAAAGGAGTAACCCGTTGTCTGAGTAACACCTCACCATGTGCAGCCCTTTTTCCTGGTGAAGAAAGCTTCCCAGTGGAGTCAAGTGTCTCGGTATCTGAGAGCTCCTCAATGTATCTTTTTGTTGGTTTTCGGAGTCTCTTAGCAGCGCCTTGTTCATCCAGCAAAGTTCCTTCTGATTCATCATTGTCTGTTGATACTCCTTTTAGCCTACTGGAGGATCGCTGTTGGTCCTCACTCCTATAGTAAGAGCAGGATGGTGTATCTCTCTCATTTCCAGGACCCAATACTTGATACCTAACCAAAGAAGTAGCTTCAACCTCAATCTTAGGTATTCCCTTAATCGTAGGTAGCTCGTGTTTGGCATCCTTGCAAACTATTTTATAATCTTTAACTACACAACCTGAACTTTGAACATCACAGGAATTGGTCAATCCCATTGTAATCCGTCTTTTGAGCCATAACTTGTCCTTGACAGTAGTTTCACGTCCAAATGTGGCTCTGAATGCTTCCTGAAGTTCTCTAATTGTAAGATTATCCAAACAGACCTCTCCTCTTAAAATGGAGAAGTCGGGAACTGAACTAGTAACTCCAGAGACAGATGGTCCTGTAGATGAGTTATTTACAGATCTTGAACAGGCATCGGCCTTTTCTTTTTCAGCACGGCAAGAGTCATTTAATACTGTTGATTTTGGAGTCTCGGTGGATGCATTATCCTGGTGAACAATGTTGTTATCCTCTTGTTCTGTGTTCAGTTTATCTGGTTCGTGATCATGAACAACTGTACACTTTGAGGGAAGATCAAGCGAGTCATCCGACGGTTTTAACCTGTCTACCTGCAATATTTATATGCATCAGTTAAATTCACTGATAAGTAGAACACAGACAATGTGTACAAGAAGGATTTGTAGATGGTTTAAATGTAAAGCAAATGATCTAATAACAATAAACTGTCAAACCCTGAGCTCAAGCATTAATTGATACCATGCAGATCATAGGCCCACAATTTGTTAATAAGTTTAGTCCACCGATCATAAGTTGTTAGTCTAGAGAGATTTGGTTAAAACTAACAGCAGCATACTCACTTATTAGCCACATCAAAAGATTTTTATCTGCACCACAACAAAGAAACCATGGTAAATATTGATAGTTTAGGCATGGAAACTTGATAATATTTCATTTCTACTATGCACTAGCTCCATTCTGTACATGCTTCCATTTCTCCGTGTTAATTATTAATCATGTTCTAAAATATCTTCCACACATATATGAGAATTCCATATATGAAGGAAAGTTTAAGCATGAATGACAATGGCGCTGCTTGAGTAGGAAAGGCAGAGCTGACTAGATGACAATACTTGGTGCTAATTCCAGAGGTGGTTCAAACTAGATCTAATACGTACTCATATATGCATATAATGTAATATTATTGAAGTCACAGACAAGGCCTGTTTGCAACGCAGGAATCATACAGGAAACAGAATCATGCTTCGAAACATGGCAAACTATAATTTGAGAATTTTATAGAAATTGGGCAGCCCGTATGAAAACCATGTCAGATTTAGTTTCAAACATGACCCAAAAGAATCTTGTGTACACACCAAACTTATTTTCTAGTAGAATAAACCTATAGTAAAATAGCAAATCTGACAGGCTTAAAATCATGGCGGATAATGATACCCCTACAGAAGCAACATACATACCTCTAGGTCAGCATCAAACTGTTGTGTATGTATTTCACCATTAGTCTCTAATTCGGAATACCCCTCTGCACAAGTTTAATAAGCAGTAAGCATCTTAAGTAGTCAAAGGGGTTGAATTAATATGTGATGCATGAAACATGAACTTTGTATGGCTAAACTGCATTCCAACATCACAGCTTAAATACTGTACTGTCTAATGAAGTAGGATCACTCAAAAGGAAATGATATAGCACATTAGCACTGTAATAATTCGAACTGAATAAAGATACTGACATCACCTTCAAAGTCAGGCTCCTTCAGAAGCATGCAGTCATTAGTAAAAAAATCCTCCACATTTCCTACATCATCAATAGAAGGCAGATCAACCTTGTCATCAAGAAACTGTTCAATCTGCAGGACTTCGTCCTCCGTAGGAGGAACAAGCGTTCCATCACCTTCAACCTTTTTTATAAGAAAATGAAAGCGTTTACTGAAGGGCTATAAGCAAATGGAAACATCGCAATGAGTTATGTACCTTCAAATATAGCCAAAGAGGTACAATATAACTAGAAAGTTAGAATATACCCGAACTAGCTGGTAAACCACGGGATCAGAACTGCCATTCTCTTCAAAGTCATTCTCTCCATTCTTAGTCTCCTGAGCATCTTGTAGAGTATCCACTTCCATAGATCAGTACAAACTTCATCCAATGTTCGTACTAATCAAATCCTACCAGGATGGAACCACAAAATCAGATGGAATCAATTCAAACTACAGTGTTAAGCTATCCAGGAAAAAATGAAGGTAAGTACTTAATAATGACACAGCAGAAGGCATGGTTAATGCTGATCGAACAAAGTCACAAAGAGGAAAACAGATCATAGTGAATAGAACTGTGGCACACAAAAGGATTCAGGTGATAATTGTTCATCATTTTAATATACATAAAAAAAGCATGTCACAATTGGAATGTAATCTAGAGCAGAAGTTCCTTGATTGTATTCCTCTTTTGACCTGACAAGATTTCATGAAGGAGAGTTTAGCTTTCTCAGGTTCTCAACTGATTTGAACACATTTCAGGCTGCAATCTAGAACAGTATGTAAAGCACCATCAATGAAGCCGCTAATATTTTCTGCAGGTAGTTCTCCCCATTGCTGATTAAAAGGGTAATAACTGATTTCAGCTATGCTTTTGAGATTAAAAGAAGTATCTAGTTCTTCATTCTTCATAAGTTCCTGAGCACTTCCTACATAAACGAGTTTGTCCCCAGAAAAACTAACAAAAGGGGGTAACCTCAAAAGGAGACATTCAAGAATCTAGTAAATTCATCCTGGTAGTGAAAGCACAAAGCACCCGCCGCCTTTAAATAGCTCTGCCTACTGTACAATCCACACTTCGACCATCAACTCCACTCTCAATCAGCTTAAGGATACGGAGACTGAGCAAGGTTCCCCACTCTCAATCGCAAAATGGTCGATTAAAGCTACCAGAGCAGAAATTACAGCCGGTGATTAAGCGGAACCGAGCTCTCTAGCACCTCACGCATCACGAGCGATGATCCCAGACTCAAAACCAGTCACTGATCCGACACCACAGCGGGCTCCTGCACAATCACCCCCCGGCCCTCCCCGCGAGCTCTGCTGACGTCACGCCGCACCGAATCAGAAATCAGGCGCGAAATACAGCGCGATCGGGCGAAATCCCGCGCGCCCGATCATGCGGAGCTGAAATTGGCGCGCGTACCGCGAAATCTACCGGAAAACAACCGCGAAAGCGGCGTCAGAACGCGGCGATCGGGCGGATCGAGCAGAGCGTACCTCACCGCGATCAGCAGAGGCGGCGGCGGCGGAGGCCGGATCCCCGCAGCATTGCCCCGATCGTCCGGGCCGGGCCGCCGGCGGGTGGATCGGATCGCGCGAGGGCGGAGGCGGGGGAGGGGGCGCGGGGTGGTCCGCTCCTCGTTTGCTTCGTCGCTTCTCGGTATGGAGGGGAGCTCCGTTTTGGTGCGATAGGGAAGGGTGGATGCGAAAGAGAGAGAGAGGAGGTGGTTTCGAAAAGGGGGGAGGGGAACTCGAGGGGTGGGAGTGGGAGGGGACGGGCGGCCGGGATCGGCTCCGGATGGGGATCTGACGGCTGGGGGGCGAGTGGCCGGTGGGGGAGTGGGGAGTGGCGCCGCACGGGAGAGCCTCCTGGAGCACGCAAAGATTGGGGTGAGTGAGCAAGCGAGCGCTCACTTCCGCGAAAAAGCAGAGCCGAAGCTGAGTAAGCAAAGCGTGCTGAGCAAGATGTTTAGAGCATCTACAACCGTGACCCTTCAAACCCGTTTCAAACGTCTGAACAGACCGATCAGTCACTGACCGGTCACGAAAATGCGATCCAAACAAGCCTTTTAAACGGGACTCAAACGTCCGGGCTAACCGGCACCCCCATTTCCAGCTCAAATATGAGACGGATATGGGGGAGCACGGGCGCGCCCGGGTACGCCCACCACGTCGAACCTGACAGCCCGACCCTACCGCAAATTGCATCAAATTCACTCTGCAGAAGTGCCGGATCCATTTTCTGTTTCCCTCTCTTCTCCTTCCTCGCGTCGTCCGTCTCGCAGCTCCACCATCGCGCGCGCTCCGTCGCCTAGTAGCCTCTGCCCCCCCGCCCCCCGGCCGCCCGGTCAGAGGGATCATCTCTCCCGACCTCTCCGCGAAGGACGCCGTCGCCGGCCCGAAAGACACCGCGGTACGTCCGGCAACTCTCTGGCTCTGCCTTGCGCCGGATGTGTTCGACAGAATGTCTGACCGGATTTGTTGGTTAAATTTTTAGGGGAAACGATGGATTCCGATGCTTCGTCCGGCAAGGAGTATGGACCGACGGAGCTTGATCAACTGATTCAAGATGAGTTCTTCGATTCATCGGATTCGGACGAAGAGGTGGACATGATAATGCTCATGAGCATGCAAGAGGAAATGGACCGGGAAGTGGAGCACATTCTCAATTTCAAGGGCTCAATCAAAGGGAGAAGAGTCATCAATCGAGATAGGGTATCCGGAGCAAAGCTACTGCAGAAGGATTACTTTGCTCCGAACCCAACTTTTCCAGATGGTCCATGGTTTCGTCGTCGTTTTCGCATGCGAAAACCATTGTTTTTGCGCATTGTGGAGGGAGTGGAGGCACACGATGACTACTTCAAGCTCACAAGGGATTGTTGCGGCCAACTCTCTTTCTCTGCCAAGCAAAAGTGCACGGCTGCTATGAGGATGCTTGCACTTGGTATTGCGACAGATGTCGTTGGTGAGATGGTCAGGATAGGCGAGAGCACATGCCTGAAGACTATTGTCAAGTTTGCCCGTGTTGTGGTGGAGGTGTTTGGAGCAGAGTATCTGAGAGAGACAAATGCACAGGACACGGAGAAGTTGTTGGCTATTGGAGAGGCCAGCGGGTTTCCATGAATGCTCGGATCAATCGATTGCATGCATTGACAATGGAAGAACTGCCCCAAAGGTTTGCGAGGAATGTATCAAGGTCAAACAAGAGAGGCCACCATCATACTAGAGGCGGTGGCATCACATGACTTATGGATTTGGCATGCTTTCTTTGGAATGTCAGGTTCTTACAACGACATCAACGTGCTTCAACGATCTCCGATTTTCAAGAGGCTTTGCAACGGGGAATCACCTCCGTGCAACTACACCGTCAACGACCGAGACTACAACATGGGATACTATCTTGTCAATGGCATATATCCTCAGTGGGCTGCATTTGTGAAGACCATATCCGAACCACGTGGCAGAAAACAAAAGCACTTCACAACAATGCAGGAAGCAACTAGGAAGGATGTGGAGAGGGCATTCGGAGTGTTGCAAGTGCATTGGGGAATTGTTCATGGGGCTACAATGATGTGGGAACGAGAAACTTTGTGGCAGCTGATGACATGTTGTGTTATTTTGCCCAATATGACCGTCGAGGATGAGGGTGATGGCCCAAACCAATGATTTTGAAGCACTTGGAGAACAAGTTGAAATCCCTGAAGATCAAGATGCAATTCAACTTATGAACTTTCTGCAGATGCATCAGAATCTCCGAGATCATCACGTGCACACGCAACTACTCAATGATCTGGTGGAGCATATGTGGACCCACAATGGAAATCAAAGAGCAGATGATTGATTGTGCACTTCAAATAAATTTGATGTAAACACTTCTTATGTTCGGTACCAACATTTGTTTTACGTGCGATGTTTAGTATCGGATGATCGACGTGCATGGTTGTGCATGGATTTGAGAGTCCGGATATGAGGTATGTGGATGCACGGAGCGAAATATGAGGGGTCGTTCGGATGCGTCCGCGGGCGTGCCCAGGCGCGTCCGCGGGCGTATAGGGGGCCGGATTTGTCCAATCCGGCTATAGATGCTCTTAGGCCGTGTGTGCGCGTAGGCCTGATCTGCGCATAATCATGTCACGCTTCATTTGCACACGAGACATGAATTAGGGCATCTACTAGGCGGGTCACTAAATATATTTTTATATGCTCGGATGGTTAGAGCATCTATGGACGGAACTTACAAATCCGGTCCCTCAAACGCTCGCGGACACTGACCGGTCACGTTTTAAATAATGCATTCTACATGAGGATACCTTAAATTAGAAACCTAAAATCCATATTATTACATGCAACGTAAACCTAATAATAAGCGGAGGTCGTCCGGCTCCGTCATGCCCATGTTCGACGGCTGACTGCGCCCCTCGTCGCGTCGGTCCGGTCGCCGGCGAGGTAGAGTAGGACATGGGACACTAGCTGGTTCCCATGCCCTACTCTTCCTTGTCAGAGACCGTAACCCGGACGGTGCAGGTGGACATGAGGTCGATGACAGATCCTTCCTGGGAGGAGCCGACGTCCACCACGACGCGGTTGCGACGCCCGCACTGGTGCACCCTACGGGGTGCCGGAGAGTGTGACTCCGCCTCTCCAACGTACACCGCCGTGAGGGCCTCCGCCGCCTCCCTCGCCCGCCGCCTCACATGGCGGGCACGCCGCGCCATGCTAGCGTCTGCGGCCGCCCATGGCGCGTCCTCGGTGCGCCAACGAAGGGGTTGCGCGTCTGCCACCGCGTTCGGACGCCAGACGAACCGTACCACCTCCGGTGAGGCAGCGACGCCGGATCCAAGCACCGGTTGTGCCGACACAATGGGTTCCCGACGTTGTGAGTCCGAGCGCTGCCGAAGGGCGGTCGCCTCCCGGGAGCGGCGGAGCGCAAGCCGGATGGCCATCTCCTCCTCGGGGCCGCGTGGGATGAGCTCGTGGTCGACGGATCTGGAGGTGAAGGACTCGGATCCGTTGCCCATCATGCCGGAGATCGCAGGATGGGGGCTTGAGTGGTGGATGGGAGTGGAGGGGAGTGGAGTGAAGTGGCTAGGGTTTGGTCCGACGAGCGGATGGGGACGAATATATGTGGGGTCGATGCGGGTCATTGCGGGCCAGGCGAGCGTGCCCAGGCGTGCCTAGGCACCCTCATATCTGCCTCGTATTTGGGCTGGATATGAGGGGTGTCGGTCAGCCCGGGCTTTTGAGGCCGGTTTGAGAGGCCCGACTGGGTCGAAATTTCGTGACCGGGCAGCTTGTCCGGGCGGTTGAGACGGGTATGAGGGGTCCGATTGTAGCTCTTAGAACACTTCTAGGCTCCAATGATATCCCTTGGAGCATCTACAGCCGGAGGTTGCAAATCCGGCCCCTCAAACACTCGTTGCACGCCTCATATTTATCACTCTGCATCTGCGCATCTCATATCCGTCGCCTTATATCCATACTACACATGCAACGTGATGAGCTACTCTACGTGATCAATGACGAAATTGGCATCAAACGGACAACCAAATGCACATAAAAGAACTATACATCATCCAAAAGATCACCAGAGTTCATCGCCAAACAAGTTCTTCAACTTCTACAACTAAAAACGATACATAGAGGAGGGGGGCAGGATCACCATGTTGGGGAACGTTGCACGGGAAACAAAAAAAATTCCTACGCACATGCAAGATCTATCCATGGAGATGTATAGCTACGAGAGGGGGAGTGCATCTACATACCCTTGTAGATCGCTAAGCGGAAGCATTTAGAAACGCGGTTGATGTAGTCGTACGTCTGCACGATCCAATCGCGATCTGTCCCGATCTAGCGCCGAATGGACGGCACCTCCGCGTTCAGCACACGTGCATCTCGATGACGTCTCCGCCTCCTCGATCCAGCGAGCGAGGATGGAGTAGTAGATGAGTTCTCCGGCAGCACGACGGCGTTGTGGCGGTGGTGGTGGAGCAATCTCAGCAGGGCTTCCCCAAGCGCTGTCGCGATGCGATCGCAGGAAGAAACGGAGTTGGGAGAGAGGGAGGGTTGCGCCTAGGGTTGAGGTGTGGCTTCCCTCCCTCTCCCCACATATATATAGGGGCTAGGGGGAGGGTGTGCGCCGACCCTTGGGCTGCCTCCAAGGGAGGAGCGGCAGCCTAGGGGGTGGCTTGGCCCCCAAGTTAGGGTGGCGCCCCCTAGGGTTTGCCCTCCACTTGCCCTAGTTGCATGGGCCTAGATGGGGAGGGGCGCCCAGCCCACCAGGGGCTGGTGTGCACCCCTCTCAGCCCATGTGCCCCCCGGGGCAGGTGGGCCCCTTCCGGTGGACCCCCGAAACCCTTCCAACACTCCTGGTACACTACCGGTGATGCCCGAACTTTTTTCGGTGACCAAAACGGAACTTCCCATATATAATTCTTTACCTCCGGACCATTCCGGAGCTCCTCGTCATGTCCGGGATCTCATCCGGGACTCTGAACAACATTCGGTCACCAACACATATAACTCATATCGTCATCGAACGTTAAGCGTGCGGACCCTACGGGTTCGAGAATCATGTAGATATGACCGAGACACCTCTCCGGTCAATAACCAATAGCGGGACCTGGATGCCCATATTGGTTCCTACATATCCTACGAAGATCTTTGTCGGTCGAACCACGATGTCAAGGATTCAATCAATCCCGTATGCAGTTCCCTTTGTCCATCGGTATGATACTTGCCCGAGATTCAATCGTCGGTATCTCCATACCAAGTTCAATCTCGTTACCGGCAAGTCTCTTTACTCGTTCCATAATACAAGATCCCGTGACTAACTCCTTAGTCACATTGCTTGCAATCTTCTTGTGATGTTGTATTATCGAGAGGGCCCAGAGATATACCTCTCCGTCAAACGGAGTGACAAATCCCAATCTCGATCCATGCCAACCCAACAGACACCCTCGGAGATACCTGTAGAGCATCTTTATGATCACCCAGTTACGAAGTGACATTTTATACACACAAGGCATTCCTCCGGTGTCAGGGAGTTGCATGATCTCATGGTCTTTGGAATAGATACTTGACATGAAGAAAGCAGTAGCAATAAACTAGTGATACGATCAAAATGCTATGCTTACGGTTTGGGTCTTGTCCATCACATCATTCTCCTAAAAATGTGACCCCATTATCAAATGACAACTCATGTCTATCGTTAGGAAACATTAACCATCTTTGATCAATGAGCTAGTCTAGTATAGGCTCACTAGAGACATGGAGTTGTTTATATATCCACACATGATTCTGAGTTTCTGATCAATACAATTCTAGCATGGATAATAAACGATTATCATGAACAAGGAAATATGATAATAACCACTTCATTATTGCCTCTAGGGCATATTTCCAACAGTCTCCCACTTGCACTAGAGTCAATAATATAGCTTTACATTGTAATGAACCTAACACCCATAGAGTTCTGGTGTTGATCATGTTTTGCTCATGGAAGAGGTTTAGTCAACGGGTCTGCAATATTCAGATTCGTATGTACTTTGCAAATGTTTATGTCCTACTCTTTGATATAATCGCAGATGGAATTGAAGCGGTGCTTTATGTGTCTGGTCCTCTTTTGAAACCTGGGCTCCTTGGCTAGAGCAATAGCACCAGTGTTGTCACAAAAGAGAGTCATTGGATCCAGTGCACTAGGAACAACTCCAAGATCTGTCATGAACTGCTTCATCCAGACACCTTCCTTCGCTGCTTCCGAAGCAGCTATATACTCCGCTTCACATGTAGAATCTGCTACCACGCTTTGCTTGGAACTGCACCAGCTGACTGCTCCACCATTCAGAATAAATACGTATTTGGTTTGAGACTTAGAGTCATCCAGATCTGTGTCAAATCTAGCATCGACGTAACCCTTTACGACGAGCTCTTGATCACCTCCATAAATGAGAAACATCTCCTTAGTCCTCTTCAGGTACTTAAGGATATTTTTGACTGTTTTCCAGTGTTCCACTCGTGGATCACTTTGAAACCTTCCGTCCATACTTATGGCAAGGCTCACATCCGGTCTTGTGCGCAGCATTGCATACATGATAGAGCCTATGGCCGAGGCATAGGGGACGACACTCATCTTTTCTCTATCTTCTGCACTTGCTGGGCATTGAGTCTTACTCAACTTCACACCTTGTAAGGCAGGCAAGAACCCTTTCTTGGACTGATCCATTTTGAGCTTCTTCAAAACCTTATCAAGGTATGTGCTTTGTGAAAGTCCTATTAAGCGTCTTGATCTATCTCTATAGATCTTGATGCCTAATATGTAAGCAGCTTCTCTGAGGTCTTTCATTGAAAAACTCTTATTCGAATATATCTTCACGATTTCCAAAAGTTCTATATTGTTTCCAATCAGCAATATGTCATCCACATATAATACTAGAAACGCTATAGAGCTCCCACTCACTTTGTTGTAAATACAAGCTTCTCCAAAAACTTGTATGAACCCAAACGCTTTGATCACCTCATCAAAGCAAACATTCCAACTCCGAGATGCTTGCAGCAGTCCATAGATGCATCGTGGACCCCCGGAACCCTTCCGACACTCCCGGTACACTAGCGGTGATGCCCGAACTTTTTCCGGTGACCAAAACGGAACTTCCCATATATAATTCTTTACCTTCGGACCATTCCGGAGCTCCTCGTCATGTCCGGGATCTCATCCGGGACTCTGAACAACATTCGGTCACCAACACATATAACTCATATCGTCATCGAACGTTTTGATACTTGTGATCTGCGTTGGGTTTTCCGTGAACAGGAACGGGTAATTGCAGCACAAAGTGGATAAGTATTTCCCTCAGTTATGAAACCAAGGTTTATCGAACCAATAAGAATATCAATACTCAACCGTCTTTAGCGGCTGCACACAAATGAACAAACAACTTGCACCCAACGCGGGCAAGAGGGTTGTCAATCCCCTTGATCTCGTTATTTGCAAGCAAATGAGTTGTGTAGATAATTGTTGATAAATATAAATTGGAAATTAAATAAAAAGTAAATAAAGGCAGCAAGTTAAATATAGCGTTTGCGAATATATAAGTGAATAGACCCGGGGGCCATAGTGTTCCCTAGCGACATCTCTTATGTAGGCAGCATACGGTGGGTAAACAAATTACTGTTGGGTAATTGATAGAAAAGCGAATAGTTATGCGATGTTCACGGCAATGATCATGTTTCTATAGGCATCACGTCCATAAGCAAATAGGCCGACTCCTGCCTGTACCTATTACTATTACTCCAACCACTATCCAGCATGCATCTAGAGTATTAAGTAAAACAGAGTAATGCTTGGAGAACGATGACATGATGTAGACAAAGTAAACTCAAACAATATGAATGAACCCCGTCATTTTATCCTCAGTAGCAACAACACAAAGACGCATCTTGTCCCCTACTTTGTCACTGGGATATAGAAACTCGCCAGGTTGAACCTACCACAACACACCTCTCCCACTGATGAAATATCAATCTACTTGGCCAAAGCATATCAATAGATCAGAGAGCATTACGAAGCTTTAATGATCATGCACATAAGAGATAACATAATTCAGAGGCATCTCAAATACTTTTCATGAATAATCTGAACATAAACCCACAATTCATCGGATCCCAACAAACACACTGCACAATAGGATTACATCGGATAGATCAAAGCGAAGATGCGATGACCATTGTATTGAAGATCATAAGAGAGAGAGAGATTGCCATCTAGGTACTAGCCATGGACTCGTAGGTCTATGGTGAACTACTCACACATCATCATGAGGTCAGCAAGGTTGATGAAGAGGCCCTCTGTGATCGATCCCCCCTCCGGCAGGGGGCCGGAATGGAGCTCCAGATGGCCTCGCAACGGAACAGAGACTTGTGGCGACGGAAAAAGGGTTTCGGGACTGCCTCCGTTATTTTTAGGGTGAAAGATAATTTATAGGTGAGAGAGGGGTGTCGGGAGGCAACCGAGGGAGGCACAAGCCATCAGGGCGCCCCCCTGAGGCACGCCCTGTTGGCTTGTGCGGCCCCCGACCTCCTTCCGAAGCTTCCAGGTCTTCTTTTGGTCCAGAAAAAATCATCAAAAAGTTTCGTGGCAATTGGACTTCGTTTGGTACTGTAAACTTGAAAAGCAAAAAAACACGCAGAAAACAGCAACTCGCACTGGGCACTGGGTCAATAGGTTAGTGCTCAAAAATATCATAAATTGGTAAATAAAGACCCAAAAAGTATCCTAGAATGATAATATATCATCATGGAACAATCAAAAATTATAGATACGTTGGAGACGTATCAAGCATCCCCAAGCTTAATTCCTGCTCGTCCTCGAGTAGGTAAATGATAAAAATAGAATTTTTGATGTGACATGCTATCCACTATGTAATCTTATTCAGGTATGCTCATCGAGAAAAGATGAATCAACAAATATTAACATAACAATATTCAAAGTGTAAGAAACATAATTGTTAATTCCTAAAAGTATACGATTCTTAAGAAATGTTTACCCCCCCCCCCTCGTTCATCTTATTGTATTAGCAAGGCATGGCTCCATCTTCACCACATTAATACAAATGTTAAGCACCATGGTGTCCAAGTCAGGCAATTGGTTCGTACTTTTTCAATATGCATCAACTTTTTATTCTTCATGCAATACATGAGCGTGAGCCATTGGACATAGCATTTAAATGGAACAGAATATAGTGGTAGATATCAAAGGGGTAGGAAGTGGAGAAGATAGTCTCACATCAACTAGGCGTACCAACGAGCTATGGAGATGCCCATCGATAGATGTCAATGCAAGGAGTAGGGATTGCCATGCAAATGATGCACTAGAGCTATAAGTGTATGAAAGCTCAAATGAAGCTAAGTGGGGTGTGCATCCAACTTGCTTGCTCATGAAGACCTCGGGCATTTGAGGAAGCCTGTCGTAGGAATATACAAGCCAAGTTTGAAATAATGAATAGGTAATTCCCACTAGCATATGAAAGTGATATATCATGAGACTCTCTACATGAGGAACATGGTGCCACTTTGAGGCACAAGTGTGGTAAAGGATAGTAGCAAAGTCCCTTCTCTCATTTTCTCTCATTTTTTTGAATGGATGGTGGGCTCATTTGGCCTCCCCCATCTTTATTTTTGTCAGGAGTCTCATCTCGACTTATGGGAGAATCGTCATCTCCATCATTCTTTCCTCACTGGGACAATGCTCTAACAATGATGATCATCACACTTTTATTTACTTACAACTCAATATGGAGAACTAATATGAAGGTATGACTCTGTATGAATGCCTCTTGCAGTGTACCAGGATGTGCAATGATCTAGCGTGACATGTATCAAAAACATTATGAAGGTGGCTTTGCCACAAATACTATGTCAGCTATATATGATCATGCAAAGCAATATGACGACGAACGAACTAGTCATGTGAAGTGACAATGGAATTTGCATGGCAATATATCTCGGAATGGCTATGGAAATGCCATGATAGGTAGGTATGGTGGCTGTTTTGAGGAAGATATAATGAGGCTTGTGTGCAACAGAGTGTATCATGTCACGGGGTTTGGATGCACCGGCGAAAGTTGCACCGATCCTCGAGGTGAGAACGGGCTATGCACGGTACCGAAGAGGCTAGCAAATTATGAAAAGGTGAGATTGCGTATGTTCATGGTTTCACATTAGTCATAAAGAACTCGTATACTTATTGCAAAGTTTTATTAGTTTATCATATATCAAAGTACTAATCGCATGCCCCGAGGGAAGAGGTTGGTAGGAGTTAACCATCGCGCGCTTCCGACCCGAAACAGCACTAGGATTTCAACGAGGAATAGAAATGCTCACACATCATCACCATGCCTCTTTAATTTTTAGATGAACAAAAAGGTCAACCCCTCTTAATATCGACACTTCTACGGTTTAACAATTATGAACTCACACCTATTTCACATTACTACATCAATATCATTAACCCACAATTTCTTTATATGTGCTACATGATGGTTTTGATTATCACTCTTTGAATACCTAATATGTTTGGACTAGTCTGTATGAGCCATGCAAATTACCGTCACTATTTATTAACTCTCAAACAAATATAAGTGAAGAACGAGAGTGAAATCATTTCTTTAAAATCTACACGCCACCGTGCTCAAAAAGATATAAGTGAAGTACTAGAGCAACTGCTAAGATCAAAAGATATAAGTGAAGCACATAGAGTATTCTAACAAATTATGATGAATGTGTGTCTCTCTTAAATAGGTGTGTCCAGCAAACAATGATTGTCGCAAACTTAAAGTAAAATCAAACAAAAGCAAATGACGCTTCAAGAAAAACTCATATCATGTGACGAATAAAAATATAGCTTCGAGTGACATACCGATGGATTTGAGACGAAAGAGGGGATGCCTTCCGGGGCATCCCCAAGCTTAGACGCTTGAATCTCCTTTAAAATATTACCTTGGGGTGCCTTGGGTATCCCCAAGCTTAGTCTCTTGCTACTCCTTATTCATTTGTCCATCAAGATAACACCCAAAACTTGAAAACTTCAGTCACACAAAACTCAACAAAACCTCGTGAGATCCGTTAGTATAAGAAACATATTGCATACTTTAAGTACTGTTGTAAATTGATTCAAATTTCATAAATGCATAATAGGTACTGTATTCTAACTTCCCCATGGCTTATACCCCCCGATACAATCCATAGTTTAATCAAAATAAGCAACTATGCAAGCAAGAGCAGAATCTGTCTAAAACAGAACAGTCTGTAGTAATCTGTAGAGACCCTATACTTCTGTAACTCTAAAAATTCTGAAAAATTAGTACAACCTCGAAAATTTGTATAGAAACACTATGTAAAAATTTCAGATCATTATCACGCTCCAGAAAAAAATTGAAAATGCCTGTACTGGAGTCAAAAGTTTCTGTTTTGTTTCAGCATCGATTCTACTCATCTTGTGAGTCATCCCAAAGGCTTTACTTGTCACAAACACTAATTTAAACACACAAACATAATCATTACAGAGGCAATAATCATGTTATTAAAAATAAATGGAAAGTTTCATAACTATTGGGTTGTCTCCCAACAAGCTCTTTCTTTATAGCCATCAAGATAGGCTTAGGATAATATCGATGCTCACATAAAAGACAAGAGTTAAAGCACAAAGAGAGCATCATAAAACATGTGACAAACAAATTTAAGTATAACATACTTCCTATGCATAGTAATTTTATAAGCAAACAAATTATCAAGACAAGAAGTGTCTAACATATGCAAGTAGGAAGAGTGAAGCATTAACAATTTCAACACAAAGAGAGGTAATTGAGCAACATACAAATTCTTATAACCATGTTTGCCTCTCTCATTATATGTAGGATCATAATCAAACTCAACAATATAACTATCATAGTATTGATCATTCTCCAAAGTAGTAGGATCATTATTACCTAAAGTTGAAACTCTTCCAACCCCACTTTTAGTAGTGTTGCGAATATCATACTCAATAATAAATTCATCATGAAGGCTAGAATTATCAAGATCACAAGGAACATCATGATGATCACCCCAATCATTATCATTAGCACAATTGATATCTATAGAATTTATACTAGCAACATGGCAATCATGCTTTTGATCATTCAAGGAACTACCATGAATCACTTTATAAATTTCTTTTAACACTTCATCACAATTTTTAGATTCATGCTTTTCAAGCAAGACCTCATAAGGAAATTCTAGTGCACTCAACTCACTAGCAATTGGTTCAACATCATCAGGTCTTTTTAAAAGATTATCAAGTGGATGAGGATCCATTTATCTTTAAATTTTTGCTTTAAACTTTCTGTTTGTTTTTGATAAAGATAAAGGTAACATAGCTAGGCAAGCAAGCAAACTAGAGACGAAACAAGCAAACTAGCAAACTAGTAAAGTAAATATTTTTGTATTTTTGATTTTTATGAGACAAACTAAATATAACAGCAAATAAAAAGATAAACAAGTGAATGAAAATTTGTGTGAAGTTACTTGATAATTGATGATGATATTCCCCGGCAACGGCGCCAGAAATCCTTCCTGATACTTGTGATCTGCGTTGGGTTTTCCGTGAAGAGGAACGGGTAATTGCAGCACAAAGCGGATAAGTATTTGCCTTAGTTATGAAACCAAGGTTTATCGAACCAATAGGAATATCAATCATCAACCGTCTTCAGCGGCTGCACACAAATGGACAAACAACTTGCACCCAACGCGGGCAAGAGGGTTGTCAATCCCCTTGATCTCGTTATTTGCAAGCAAATGAGTTGTGTAGATAATTTTTGATAAATATAAATTGAAAAATAAATAAAAATTAAATAAAGGCAGCAAGGTAAATATAGCATTTGCGAATATATAAGTGAATAGACCCGGAGGCCATAGTGTTCCCTAGCGACATCTCTCATGTAGGCAACATACGGTGGGTAAACAAATTACTGTTGGGCAATTGATAGAAAAGCGGATAGTTATGCGACGTTCACGGCAATGATCATGTATATATAGGCATCACGTACATAAGCAAATAGGCCGACTCCTACCTACACCTATTACTATTACTCCACTCATCGACCTCTATCCAGCATGCATCTAGAGTATTAAGTAAAACAGAGTAATGCTTGGAGAACGATGACATGATGTAGACAAAGTAAACTCAAACAATATGAATGAACCCCATCTTTTTATCCTTAGTAGCAACAACACAAAGATGCATCTTGTCCCCTACTTTGCCAGTGGGATATAGAAACTCGCCAGGTTGAACCTACCACAACGCACCACTCCCACCGATGAAATATCAATCTACTTGGCCAAAGCATATCAATAGATCGGAGAGCATTACGAAGCTATAATGATCATGCACATAAGAGATAATATTATTCAGAGGCATCTCAAATACTTTTCATGAATAACTAGCAAAGTGGCTCGTGCAGATGCACGGGCTAGGTCTTAATCATATCCATTTCATGAACCAAATTTTTATATGCTTACATTTATTTTAAATCCATATAGAGTTCTGAATTGCCTTGTTAAAAATATCTTTGCTTATTTTTATCGGTCAACTCCAGCCTTGATTTTGAATCCGGTAAATCTGAAAGATCTTGAGTATGAAGATCATTTCCATGATATCAATTCATTAACCAAGTTAATATAACCCAAAAATTAAAATTAACATCTAAATATTGTAGCCATTGCATAGGCCGGAGGTAACCCTCCTTTTCTAAAAAAAAATTGTAGCCAAACTTTAGACTTCTAACCACTACATCATTAAAACCCTGTGGTATTTTCACCAAAAGATACTACCTCTGATAAACATAACTGGTCTTATTACCATAAGGTTCATCTATAATTATTAGTAACACGGATCATGAACGCCGTAACAAACGAAAAGAGTGATGCGATAATACCAAAAGGCAAATTCTACTAAATTAAGGTTTATGGTGTTCCCTAAATGAAGTCATGTTTGCAACTGCTACACTCATGGTTGCAACCCCAAAACTGACGTGCTTGCAGCACTAAAAATTATCCACACCAATGTCATGTAAACAAAGAACTATTAAGTGCAAAACACATCAAACTATAAGGCAAACCTTCAATGAAATGCTCATGAAGCTAGAGTAACCGAACCCAACAATACTTTGTTATTTATTTTTATTGAAAGTTATCAAGATAAATTCGCTAAATTTTAGCCTCCTCCACGTATTGTTTGGAAGGTCCACTATAGCATATGATCCCAAATTCTTTAACCAACTAAATCATTCCTTTGGAAACCTATAGGTCAATAATACTCGGTTGGAAACAAATTAAATAATGTGCTAAAAATATCATTGGAATAAAAAGGGACTGAATCTGGGGTGATGCTCTAATATGTATCACCGTTGCAAGAACTAACTACGTTGCACGCAGAAAGAAACAACATTGATAAGTAAAAAAATGTCTACAATTTATATTAGAGACGAAAAGGTCACATGGGATTTAAATGTTACGTTCTGATTCCGGTACGACAACTTGATTTTGTGTATTTTGTTGTATCTAAATGCCTTTATGTCCAATGACAAAGGGAAATGATTTTATTATAGGATCATTACTTGTGGAATATTTCTCTTCTTTTCTAGTTTCCAGTAAAATGGTTTGATCTACTTTCCTTGATACAAAAAATAGAATCAATGTAATAATATAAGTTTTGAAAGATAATTGCCTTTTGTCAAAAACTCATTGTATGTTCCAATGAAATGTACCCTGGAAGTAGGTGACAAACGTCTAAAAAGAGAATGGGGTATGTTAAATAATTAACCTGGATGATACAAGACTTCATCAGATATGTAATGCTAGAAAAGCTACAGAACTCCATGATGAGAACAAAACCTTGTGGTTTTAAAACCCACATGCTTTAGCTAGACCCTTATTATAAATTCATACTTTTAATTAGTTCAGCTTCCCAATTCAGGATGCAGACATGTCCAGGCCGTCCATGTCTGTCGGTGCAGGTCCTTGAGCTGATCGAGACATCCAAGAATGTGCCAGTGATTTTCGTTAGTATATTAGCTCAGCAACATAATAATTGATGATTTAAAGAACACCTATTAATATTTATGAATAAAGGAGAGAAATATGAGCTACAATAATTGAGGATATAAAAACAACCTATGAATATTTATGAATGAAGTATAGAAATATGTGATTGAAAGCTTGTAGGAGAATTGTTAGTTCATCTAATTTTCCTCAGAATCTACAGCTACATTTCCACGAAGAGGCACGGTCCCCTACTTTGTCACGGACTGAACTAAACTTAAAGCTATGGTCAAGAGACCTAAGCAAATTACAGAATGCTAGACTTAGTATTAGCCCCGTCAACATGGGAAGGAAGCCGTCACGAACCCATATTTTGTCGCTGCCACGCAAGAATCGACAGACATCTGCCTTGCTGCAAGAGGGAAAATTTAGACATAGATGTATCAAGGCTGGACATGTTGGAAGGATTGATGAGGGGAGGGCAGAGCTGGAGAAACACACCAAAACCATCTGACCAAATCGGGTGACAGCTGCACCACCAACTAAAGGAAAGACACTCTTTTCCCTACATGGACACATGCATCTCATGTACGCTAGAACTTACAACTCTGTACAACTTTTTTTTGACGGTGCAATACAACTTTCACTCCACACATAAAGCTTATGACAAATTGCAGTTATTAGCTCCTTCGTACTGGCAGCTCAAAGTTTCAGTGCGGTGAAGGCTCAAGATGCATGTAGGCTGATGCTAAGGAAGGATGCATGTAGCTACTACTTTTTGCTGACAACTAACATGCATGCACGCATCTCTAACAATATATACTCCCTCCGTTTTTATTTACTCTGCATATTAGAGTTGACTGAAGTCAAACTTCGTAAAGTTTGACCAAGTTTATAGAAAAGAAAATAAATAGTTACCATAACAAATCTATATGATGCAAAAGTACATTCAATAAAGAATCTAATGGTATTGAGTTTTTAACTTTTTATTGTATATGTTAATATTTTAGTATATAAACTTGGTCAAAGTTTACAAAGCTTAACTTTGATCCAAACTAATACGCGGAGTAAATAAAAACGGAGGGAGTATATAGCAAGAGAAATTTCCATGGCAGCTGCTGGTGCAGGCAGCAGGCAGGTATCTCGACGCACCAGTACAGCGTTAAAAAGCATGAACTTACCTGCTAGGGCAATGGAAAGGTATCATGGTAGAACAAAGAGGAGGATGTCAGCCCTGTCGAGATTACCTGGACGAACTTACATCGATTATGGCGCAAGTAGTGAAACATGGCGCGGTCCTGAACTCCTGATACACCAACTCAACTTTACTATCTGATTGATCCTTCACATGTAGACATGTACAAAGCTAGCTAGCTCACGGAGGTTGATGCAATCTGATCGATCCTTCTTCTATAGACATGTACAATGCTAGCTAGCTCTCCTTGGAGGCTAGCTGATGGATACGCTTCTGGCCGGAGCATAGCTAGCAAGCCAGAAATAACAAACGCCCAGAATTGATATGTGCCCAAGGTTTTCTGTAAGAGGAGGATGTCAGCACTGTCGAAATTACCTGCATTAATTTACTGCGACTGTGGCACAAGTATTGAAACTTGGCGCGGCCCTAATCCACCGATGCGACCCACTATTTAATTTTGGCCGTGGTAGGTTGAGTGCTTTCCAATCTGATTGATCCTTCTCATATAAACATGTACAAAGCTTATAAACTCTGATCGATCCTTTTACTATAGACCTGTAAATTAAAAAGCTAGCTCTCCTTGGCGGCTAGTTGATGGATACGATGATGGCCTAGCGGCTGATCGATATGCCTCTGGAAGGTGGAAAAGGAAATGATCTGCCATGTCCACATGGTATGTGATATCTAGGGTGGACTGTGGCGGAGCCATAGGAGGGCGGCCACCGTAGCTAAGTGAGAATTGAAAGAGCCACAGATTGATCGCCATAGGTAGCAAGGAAACACGTTTATTTTTCCTAAAAATATATACGTGTTTATTTTCCCTTAAAAAGAATCATGTTTACATATTTATGTAATGGCATAGGTGGGTAATTTTTACAAAGTTTTATGTTGAAAGGTTATTGTTGAGATCAAACGACTACAGTTTTATGATGTCTGAAACTAATGGCCGGATGGTTCTGATTAATGTGGGATTTTCTAGCTAATTCCCCTATTTTTGATTCGTATTTTCCTTTTAGTAGATAATAGATCTGAACATAAACGCACAATTCATCGGATCCCAACAAACACACCGCACAATAGGATTACATCGGATAGATCAAAGCGAAGATGCCATGACCATTGTATTGAAGATCATAAGAGAGAGATTGCCATCTAGGTACTAGCTATGGACCCGTAGGTCTGTGGTGAACTACTCACACATCATCATGAGGGCAGCAAGGTTGATGAAGAGGCCCTCCGTGATCGATCCTTCCTCCGGACGGGTGCCGGAACGGAGCTCCAGATGGCCTCGCAACGGAACAGAGACTTGCGGCGGCGGAAAAAGGGTTTCGGGACTGCCTCTGTTATTTTTAGGATGAAAGAGAATTTATAGGCCAGAGAGGGGCGTCGGGAGGCAACCGAGGGAGGCACAAGCCATCAGAGCGCGACCCCCCATGGGACGCGCCCTGTTGGCTTGTGCGGCCCTCGTGCGGCCCCCGGCCTCCTTCCAAATCTTACAGGTCTTCTTTTTGTCCAGAAAAAACCATTAAAAAGTTTTGTGGCAATTGGACTTCATTTGGTACTGTAAACCTGAAAAGCAAAAAACACGCAGAAAACAGCAACTGGCACTAGGCACTGGGTCAATAGGTTAGTGCTCAAAAATATTATAAATTGGTAAATAGAGACCCAAAAGGTATTCTAGAATGATAATATATTAGCATGGAACAATAAAAAATTATAGATACGTTGCAGACGTATCAACGTTAAGTGTGCGGACCCTACGGGTTCGAGAATCATGTAGACATGACCGAGACACCTCTCTGGTCAATAACCAATAGCGGGACCTGGATGCCTATATTGGTTCCAACATATTCTACGAAGATCTTTATCGGTCGAACCACAATGTCAAGGATTCAATCAATCCCGTATGCAGTTCCCTTTGTCAATCGGTATGATACTTGCCCGAGATTCGATCGTCGATATCTTCATACCTAGTTCAATCTCGTTACCGGCAAGTCTCTTTACTCGTTCCATAATACAAGATCCCGTGACTAACTCCTTAGTCACATTGCTTGCAATCTTCTTGTGATGTTGTATTACCGAGATGGCCCAGAGATATACCTCTCTATCAAACGGAGTGACAAATCCCAATCTCGATACATGCCAACTCAACAGACACCCTCGGAGATACCTGTAGAGCATCTTTATGATCACCCAGTTACGAAGTGACATTTGATACACACAAGGCATTCCTTCGGTGTCAGGGAGCTGCATGATCTCATGGTCTTAGGAATAGATACTTGACATCAAGAAAGCAATGGCAATAAACTAGTGATATGATCAAAATGCTATGCTTACGGTTTGGGTCTTGTCCATCACATCATTCTCCTAATAATGTGACTCCGTTATCAAATGACAACTCATGTCTATGGTTAGGAAACATTAACCATCTTTGATCAATGAGCTAGTCTAGTAGAGGCTCACTAGAGACATGGAGTTGTTTATATATCCACACATTATCTGATTTTCCGATCAATAATATTCTAGCATGGATAATAAACGATTATCATGAACAAGGAAATATGATAATAACCACTTCATTATTGCCTCTAGGGCATATTTCCAACAGTCTCCCACTTGCACTAGAGTCAATAATCTAGCTTTACATAGTAATGAACCTAACACCCATAGAGTTCTGGTGTTGATCATGTTTTGCTCATGGAAGATGTTTAGTCAACGGGTCTGCAATATTCAGATCTGTATGTACTTTGCAAATATTTATGTCCTCCTCTTTGATATAATTGCGGATGGAATTGAAGCGGCGCTTTATGTGTCTGGTCCTCTTGTGAAACCTGGGCTCCTTGGCTAGAGCAATAGCACCAGTGTTGTCACAAAAGAGAGTCACTGGATCCAGTGCACTAGGCACAACTCCAAGATCTGTCATGACCTGCTTCATCCAGACACCTTCCTTCGCTGGTTCCGAAGCAGCTACATACTCCGCTTCACATGTAGAATCTGCTACCACGCTTTGCTTGGAACTGTACCAGCTGACTGCTCCACCATTCAGAATAAATACGTATCCGGTTTGAGACTTAGAGTCATCCGGATCTGTGTCAAAGCTAGCATCTACGTAACCCTTCACGACGAGCTCTTGATCACCTCCATAAATGAGAAACATCTCCTTAGTCCTCTTCAGGTACTTTAGGATATTTTTGACCGTTGTCCAGTGTTCCACTTGTGGATCACTTTGAAACCTTCCGGCCATACTTATGGCAAGGCTCACATTCGATCTTGTGCACAGCATTGCATACATGATAGAGCCTATGGCTGATGCATAGGGAACGACACTGATACGTCTCCGTCGTATCTATAATTTTTGATTGTTTCATGCCATTATTATACAACTTTCACATATTTTTGGCAACATTTTATATGATTTATTGGACTAACCTATTGATCCAGTGCCAAGTGCCAGTTCCTGTTTGTTGCATGTTTTTTGTTTCGCAGAATATCCAAATCAAACGAAGTCCAAACGCGATAAAAATTTACGGAGATATTTTTTGGAATATTTGTGAATTTTGAGAAGTGGAATCAATGCAAACGGAGGCCCACAGACCCCACGAGACACCAGGACGCGCCCCTAGGGCCCTGGCGTGCCCTAGCGGGTTGTGCCCAGCTCGTAAGTCAGTTGGAGCTCTCCTTCGAGTGCAAGGAAGCTAATTTTTGGATAAAAATCCCCTCAAAATTTCAGCCTGATCGGAGTTACGGATCTCCGGGAATATAAGAAACGGTTTTCGGCCAGAAAACAGGAACGTGAAACAGAAGAGAACAGAGAGGGAGATCCAATCTAGGAGGGGCTCCTGCCCCTCCGCCGCCATGGCGGCCATGGACCAGAGGGGGAACTCTCCTCCCATCTAGGGGGTAGGCCAAGGAAGAAGCAGAAGGAGGGGGGCTCTCTCCCCCTCTCTCCCGGTGGCGCCGGAACACCGCCGGGGCAAGGATCGTGACGGAGATCTACATCAACAATCTTGCTACCGTCAACACCAACTCTCTCCCCCTCTATGCAGCGGTGTAACTCCCCTTTTCCCTGTTGTAATCTCTACTTAAACATGGTGCTCAACTCCGTTTATTATTTCCCAATGATATGTGGCTATCCTATGATGTTTGAGTAGATCCGTTTTGTCCTATGGGCTAATTGATGATCATGGTTGGTATGAGTGTATATTTTATTATGGTGCTGTCCTACGGTGCCCTCCGTCTCGCGCAAACGTGGGGGATCCCCGTTGTAGGGTGACGCCCTGGTTTTGTGCTACAGTCATCTCTGTAATTAAGTTACAGTAATCCCATGCTAATGTTGCCACGTCACCACGATTACTGTTGTTAAACTCGCGTTGGTTCAACCCCCGTTCAATTCCGTTGCAAATTTAATTCGTCTGAAAAGTGGATTTTAAAAGTTTTGCGAAACTGAAAATAAAAATGTTGGATGGGTTGCAAATATTCCCTAAGGTTTTATAAAATTGGAACCGAAATTTTTCGAAGTATTTTAGAGCCTCTAAATAATTAAAACAGACGCTGTTAAAAAAAAGAAAAAAAGCCTAACTGGGCCGAAAGGGCCGGCCCAGCCGGCGTCTATATGGGGAGACTGGGGCGAACCCTAGCGCCCCGAAGCCCCCAGCGCTCCTCCCGTCCCCCCCCCCCGCGCCGCCGCTCGCTCGCTCGCCCGCGGTCGCGTTAACCCCCCCCCCCCCCCGTCGACCGGCCCGGCCTGCCCGGGCGCCGGCCACTGGACCGCCGCCCGTCGCCCTCGCCCCCGTCGCCCGTCGGCGACCCGCCGCCTCGCCCGCGCCACCTCGCCGTACCGCCGACCCGCCGCTTCCCCCCCTGTGAGCCGCCTCCCCCCCCCCCCCGCGGCCGCGCCGCCGCACCGGCCCGGTGCGTGCGTGCGTGCGTGCGTGTGTGTATGTGTATGCATATGTATGTATATACATACGTATGTATGTACGTATACGTGTACGTATACGCTAAAAAAATGAAAAAAAACATTAATAAAAACGAATTTAGAAAATAAATAAATAAATAGATATTAATATTAATAATTAATTAAATTAATTAATTAATTAGGTAATTAATTAGGTGGTTAAGATTAAATAGATTAAACTGTTAAGATTAAACTGTTAATTAATTAGTTAAACAGTAATTATTACTTTTTTGGATAATTCGAATTTATTAATTAAAAGAAATTTAGAATATCGTTTAATCTTTAAAAATCAATATAAAATAAACCGTAGCCCGGATTAAAATCTTTTGAGCATGAAAGTTGCTCAGAATAATTCTACAGTTCCGATTACGCAGCCCGTTATTCTGTCACATGCCTCTAGCATAGCAAACATGGAACTTTTCCATCGTTTCCGTCTGTCCGGTAAAAGCCTGAGACCCGGGAAATATCGTCAAATATTCTTCCGACCCGTCCGTGACGTGTAACCCTGCGTTAGTGCATGCCTAGCTCTGCATATTGCCATGTCATGCATCGTGTTGCATCTGTGCTTTGTATTTATTGTTTCTTCCCCCCTCTTCCCTCCGGTAGACCCCGAGACTGCCGGTGCTGCCGGGTATGACTACACCGTTGACGATCAGCCTTTTGCAGCAGAGCAGCAAGGCAAGCAACCCCCCTTGAGCATTCCGATATCGCCCATTTCTTTCCCTCTTATTCTTGCATTAGATTTTGCTACTGTATTAGTTAGCTCCTAATCTGATGCATAGCCTGCTTTTGATAAACTGCTACTATACCTGCAACAATATCAACTGTTTAGTATAGGTTGATCAATGAATCCCCTGTGACCCCCCCCCCCTTAGTCCCAGTTGCCCCTGCTTCTTCATCGACGACTCGACGACCCGAAGACCCGAAGACTCGGTCAACCGACCGACGAGCCAGGCCCCTCACATCACCGCACACCCCTTAAGTATGGCACTGCAGAGCTACTACCGAGTGCCGAGGGTTATACCTCACTTAGCACTCCCGGTGTTAATTCTGTAGCGTAGCTAATCGGTCGTGGGTATCGAGGGTGATTCCTCCTTCCCATTTATCGATAGCGACTCTTGTCATACACATACCTCGAGTGAGATCCATCGAGGGTGATTCCTCGGATATCCACTTGGTGTATAAACACACAGTTACTTCAACTTGACATTGTTTACATGTGAAAAACGGGACTGGAGGGACAGGCGGTACCACCCTGGTTGAGGTGGACCTGAGTTCCCGACAGTCTTGAGACGGGCCGGCCCCAAGGGTACCCGTGTGTGAGATGTGGTGGGATGCCCCGGTAAGGCATCCAAAGGATTATGTTGAGGCGTGGACGGGCAGGAGAGGCCCTTGCCACACATCCTCGAGACGGGGCGACGGGACCGCACTTCATGGGTCACGCTTGCCCCGCATTAATAAAATGCTAATGGGTTGGGTATTTGATCTGAGTTGGGTCGTTGGCCTTTTTACGCACCAAACCATCGGGTGGGAGAAGTTATGGGTACTCAGCGTCATTGTATCAGCCGAAGCTCTTCGGACGTCAGCAATGGAGCGGCACACGCCGGATTGGACTGGACGGTACAACTCTTGGACTGGAGTGTGCTAGGTTTGCTTTCGGCCGCGTACGCATCGTGCAGGAGCGCGTAGGGCAAGTGGGCCCATGACCCTTGTGCGCTTAGGATTTAGACCGGCGGGCTGGCCTCTTCGTTGAGCCTAGGTGGGGCGACGACGTGCTGCTATCCCGAGGCCAGGCATGACCCAGGAAAGTGTGTCCGGCCGGAGGTGATCAGGCGTGTTGGAAATGCGGTGCACCCCTGCAGGGATGAATAATCTATTCGAATAGTCGTTTCCACGGTAACAGGACGACTTGGAGTTGTGCCTTGACCTTATACAACTATAATTGTGACTTTAAATTTGAAATGTATGTTGGCTCCGGGATTGCTTCCTCGCAGGGAGTCGAGGAAGAATCTCTGGGCGTGGTTACTTAATAAAATTGCTACAATAATATGACTATATGTGAGATACCAGTCTACTCTCTTCTAATGCTGCAAGATGCTGAAGATGCTAGTCTTCGATAGGACTAGGCCTTTCCCCCTCATTCTTGCTTTCTGCAGTCAGCCCACATATAACCTCATTCCTTGATACTGATGCATACTTAGCATAGTTCTGATGTCAGTCTTGCGAGTACTTTGGATGAGTACTCACCGCTGCTTTGCTTTCTCTTTCCCCCTCGATACGATTACCGCGTTCAGACGACGGAGCCCAGGAGATGGAGTACGCCGGAGATGACTACTACACCACCGCTGGAGCCTACTACTACGTGGAGAGTGCCGACGCTCAGGAGTAGTTAGGAGGTTCCCAGGCAGGAGGCCTCGCCTCTTTTGATCCGTTGCTTATGCTTTCGCTAGCCTTCTTAAGGCAAGCTTGTCTAACTTATGTCTGTACTCAGATATTATTTGCTTCCGCTGACTCGTGCTTTGTCGAGCTTTGTATTCGAGCCCTCGAGGCCCCTGGCTTGTAATATGAAGCTGTATGACTTAAAATTTGTGTCTAGTGTTGTGTTGTGATATCGATCAGTGAGTCCCTAATCTTGGTCGTACGCATTGCGTGTATGATTAGCGTATGGTTGAAATCGGGGGCGTCACAAGTTGGTATCAGAGCCGACTGCCTGTAGGTAGCCCCCTTTCCAACTCCTTGGCCGAAGTTGAGTCTAGTACTTGAAAAACTTTTACTAACATTGTTGTGTGGCTTACGGGCCCACATCTCAATCGGGTGGTATTAGGATCTTTTATTCCTCGTCTATAGTCTGGGTTCTGATCTCTCTCCTCTTTCGGGTTAAAGATTTTATTAACTCTAACTCTAGGTTCTCGTAACTACTCCTCCCGGAGAGCCCCGCATTTCAGACGATGGCTCGATTCATCAGAAGACTTCGAAGTTACTCTCCGATGTTCTCCCGAGAACTTGTGCTCATTGCTTTTGCGATTCCCTTCCACCGTCAACCCCTATGGATGACTACATGCAAATGTAAATGTCGCTCATACTTTCATATCCAGTTGCTCTTGTTATTACAGGGTACATCGAATTATCTTACCGGAGATTCGTTCTTCCTCGGTTGATCATGTGTTTCACAGAATTCTTTGAAGCGCTATTCGATCTTCTGTAATCCTCAGTAGCCTTTTGCTCTTGACCTTTCTCACCTGCTTGCATTATGGTTAATTCCATATGTCTAGCAATATTAAGTAAATCCTTTGTGGTTTTCATTTGATTTTATTGATTCAACCTGTGTGTGAATGCACACAGTCATCAGTTGTTTATCATAAATTATCCGTCCGGCTCAAACGTCTTTCCAAACATGAGTTGGTTCCCGACAAATCAACCTTGATTGATTGCCCATCTAAGTCCTTTAATCTTACTTGTATTTGATCGGAACATCTGTTTCCGATACACCAATTTGGGAATCTTAATTCCTTTGGTTATTTAAGGATCGGATTACTGGATGTTCTATAATCTGATGCCTTGCATTTTTCTCCCTCTGATAAGTTGTATTCTATGCTCTTGTCAGCCATGCTCTGTTGTCAAGCATGTGTTAATTACTCTTAAAGCTTGTGGTATATGTTCCTAAGATGCCCCGATGGGTTGGACCTATGCCTTCCTTAATTCGTGTGAACCCGACAGTTTTCACGAGTCATACTCTCCTGGTGTTTTGCCAGTTAAACTTTCAAAACTACAACTTCATCAAAGGCGAGGTGTAAATGGAAGGTGATGCATTGATGAAGTGGGAGTTGACCTTGAACCTTGTGTTCATGCCCATGGAAACGATGTTGATCTTATCATAGAAGCTTCTCCTTTAATAATCATTCAATGTATGCTTTGATCTTGTCCTTTGCAATCGTGGTTCCGACCATTATGTTCTACTTCGATTTCATTCTCAGACAAGTTAAAGTGCTTGTCCTCCACAGATCAATACGCTAGTCTAACCTCTATGCTGATCTACCTTCGAGTATTACCCCTGGTATCTTGATAAATATCACGGAGCTATATAACTTCTTGTGAGCTCCTCATCAACTATGATATTTCACTGATTCTAGTTCCCTCGTGTCCTGAGTTGTTGGACAATCAAGGACACTGATATCTGAATCGAGTACGCATTGCGATTCGACAACTCTTAGTAATCTTCTTTGATTATGAAATGTACTCGATCATGTCATTCCAAGCTATTAGATGCTGAAGCCTGGCTAAATGCCTTGAATGCATTAAGTGAGTCACCTCTTGAAGGGATTGAAAACATTCCAGTTGTTCGGGATTTCCAAGATGATTTTCCGGAAGAACTTCCAGGGATCCCCCCTGCTAGAGCTGTCGAGTTTGTCATCGACTTGGTACCTGGTACCACTCCTATAGCGAAGCGGCCATATAAGATGCCTCCACATGAACACCTTGAACAGAAACAAGAAATCGATGATTCGCTTCGTCAAGGGTTCATTCGTCCAAGTTCCTCTGCTTGGGGAGCACCTTCTCTCTTTGTCAAGAAGAAGCTGGTACGAATCGATTGGTCCAAGATTACCGTCCCATAAACCAAGCAACGATTCGAAACAAATATCCGCTTCCTCGGATCAATGATTTATATGATCAACTTGCTGGTTCCTCAATATTCTCCAAACTCGACTTGAGGTTGGATTACCGTCAGATCCGGGTACGTGAAGAGGATATTCCGAAGACTGCATTCGTTACTCGTTATGGTTCATACGAGTACACCGTCATGTCCTTTGGCTTAACCAATGCTCCAGCAACCTTCTCTCGCCTGATGAACATTATATTCATGGATTACCTCGATAAATTCGTCGTGGTTTATCTGGATGATATCCTGGTTTACTCCAAGAATAAAGAAGAGCATGCTGAACATCTTCGTATTATACTGGAGACGGCATACAGATACATCCCGTATGTTCCTGCTGGAGTTGATACTGCAGCCGACGCTGCGATCTTGACCCCTTTCGCGCGTAGCAGTGTCCCGTCTTGCAGAGACCTCCATCCATGGCCACGTGCCATATGTCCTGGTCGATCGGTGGTCAGTCTCAGGTCTATCGTCCACGGTGACCTCTCAGCTGATCTTATCCAAGGTGGAGAGGCACCACTGTTAAACACAGCCTGGTCAGTCTGTCCATGCATGCGTCGATACGGTAAGTGTCACCCGTGTCCCTCTGTGCCATGCATGCAACAATGGCGCGCATAGTGAAACTCTTTACCTAGCTCGTGGGTCGGTGGATGGGTGGTGTTTACCGTCTCGTCCTCACGCAGATAAGGATCAAATATCTCCACCCCCACCTCCCCACAATAAATAGTAACCGCGTCCACATCCACACCTCCGTGGATCTCGCATCCCCATTGTGGTAGTACGAAGCGTCTGAAGTACCTGTTTACTCAACCAGATCTAAACCTCCGTCACCAAAGATGGATGGAGCGCATAGCAGACTACAATGTGGGTATTTCTTATACCCCAGGCAAGGCTAATGTAATGGCTGATGCTTTGAGCCGCAAGTCATACTGCAACCACCTTCAGGTTCATAAGGTTCACCCCCTTCTTCAAAAGGAATTCCGTAAGCTGAACCTCCATATTGTTCCTCAGGGTTATCTCGCTCCCCCTCCTGAAGGGTCCTACAAAATGAACCTCCACGTTGTTTCCCAGGGTTCTCTTAATACCCTGGTTGCTAAACCAGATCTTTTGGACGTCATCTAGTGGATCCAGAAGTGTGACAGTGAAGTCAAGAGGATTAAATTCGATCTCGCAGAAGGAAAGCCCTCACCCTTCACTATCACTGAGGATGGCACTTTGTACTTCAAAGGCCGCCTAGTGGTACCGAGTAAGGAGGAAAACAATGATTTGACTCAGGAGGTCATGAAGGAAGCACATGACACTCCGCTGTCTATTCATCCTGGTAGTACCAAGATGTACCAAGACATTCGTCAAAGATTCTGGTGGTCTAACATGAAGCAAGACATTGCTCGCTATGTTGCTGAATGTGATGTTTGCCGTCGTATCAAAGCATAACATCAAAGGCCTGCCGGAACTCTGCAACCTATTACGGTTCCTGAATGGAAATGGGACCATGTTGAAATGGACTTCGTCACTGGTTTTCCCAAATCCCAGAAAGGTAATGATGCTATTCTTGTCATCATTGACCGACTTTCCAAAGTTGCACATTTTCTAGCCGTCAAAGAAACGATCACTGCTAGTCAGCTGGCAACTCTCTACATGTCCAGAATTGTTTCACTTCATGGTATTCCACTGGTTATCAGTTCAGACCGTGGCAGTTTATTCACTTCAAGATTCTGGGCAAGTTTCCAGGAAGCTATGGGAACTCATTTGTCCTTCAGCACCGCTTTTCACCCTCAATCCCAGGGTCAAGTTGAAAGAGTCAACCAGATTCTCGAAGACATGCTTGGAGCTTGTGTCATTTCTTTCGGCAAGAAATGGGAGGAATCTCTCCCGTATGCCGAGTTCTCCTATAACAATAGCTACCAAGCTAGTCTGAAGATGGCTTCTTTTGAAGTGTTATATGGACGTAAGTGTCGAACTCCTCTGAATTGGTCAGAAACTGGGGAACGTACACTTATCAGTCCGGATATTATCCAACATGACGAAGATCAAGTCCGTATTATTCATGCAAATCTAAAGGCTGCTCAGTCTCGTCAGAAGAGTCAGTATGACCATCATCACAAGGATATGGTCTATCAACCTGGCGAAAAGGCTTATCTTCGAGTCACGCCAATGAGAGGTACACACCGTTTCGGGATCAAGGGCAAGTTGGCTCCTCGATATATTGGTCCTTTCACTGTTCTCGAAAGGCGTGGTAAGGTGGCATATCAACTGGAACTACCGCCAAACCTTTCTCAGGTTCACGATGTGTTCCATGTGTCGCAACTTCGTCGCTGCTTCAAAGATCCTATCCGAGCAGTGGATCATGATATGCTTGAACTGCAACAAGACCTCTCTTACAAAGAGCAACCAGTCCTCATTCTCGATGAAACTGAACGTCGGACTCGTCAGAAGGTTACCAAGTTCTTCAAGGTGCAGTGGGCAAATCATTCTGAAGATGAAGCCACTTGGGAACGCGAAGATCATCTTCGTGCCGAATACCCCGGGCTCTTTCCTTCTACTTTTTCTCGGGACGAGAATTATTTTTAGTAGGGGAGAATTGTGACGCCCTGGTTTTGTGCTACAGTCATCTCTGTAATTAAGTTACAGTAATCCCACGCTAATGTTGCCACGTCACCACGATTACTGTTGTTAAACTCGCGTTGGTTCAACCCGTGTTCAATTCCGTTGCAAATTTAATTTGTATGAAAAGTGGATTTTAAAAGTTTTGCGAAACTGAAAATAAAAATGTTGGATGGGTTGCAAATATTCCCTAAGGATTTATAAAATTGGAACCGGAATTTTTCGAAGTATTTTAGAGCCACTAAATAATAAAAAATGACGCTGTTAAAATAAAATAAAAAAAGCCTAACTAGGCCGAAAGGGCCGGCCCAGCCGGCGTCTATATGGGGAGACTGGGGCGAACCCTAGCGCCCCGAAGCCCCCAGCGCTCCTCCCGTCCCCCCCCCCCCGCGCCGCCGCTCGCTCGCTCGCTCGCCCGCGGCCGCGTTCCCCCCCCCCCCCCGTCGACCGGCCCGGCCCGCCCGCGCCAGCCCCCCCCGGACGCGCCGCGGCCGCGCCTGGGCACCGACCGCTAGACCGCCGCCCCGCCGCCCGTCGCCCGTCGGCGACTCGCCACCTCGCCGCCCCGCCGCCGCCTCGGCCTCCCCCCTTGTGAGCCGCCTCCCCCCCCCCCCCCCCCGCGGCCGCGCCCGCCGGCGGCCGCCGCGCCGCCGCACCGGCCCGGTGCGTGCGTGCGTGCGTGTGTGTATGTGTATGCATATGTATGTATATACATACGTATGTATGTACGTATACGTGTACGTATACACTAAAAAGAAAAATGAAAATAAAAAAAACATTAATAAAAACGAATTTAGAAAATAAATAAATAAATATATATTAATATTAATAATTAATTAATTAAATTAATTAATTTGGTAATTAATTAATTAATTAGGTGGTTAAGATTAAATAGATTAATTAATTAAACTGTTAATTAATCTGTTAATTAATTAGTTAAACAGTAATTATTACTGTTTTGGATAATTCGAATTTATTAATTAAAAGAAATTTACAATATTATTTAATCTTTAAAAATCAATATAAAATAAACCGTAGCTCGGATTAAAAAGTTTTGAACATGAAAGTTGCTCAGAATAATTCTATGGTTTCGATTACGCAACCCGTTAGTCTGTCACATGCCTCTAGCATAGCAAACATGGAACTTTTCCATCGTTTCCGTCTGTCCGGTAAAAGCCTGAGACCCGGGAAATATCGTCAGATATTCTTCCGACCCGTCCGCGACGTGTAACCCTGCGTTAGTGCATGCCTAGCTCTGCATATTGCCATGTCATGCATCGTGTTGCATCTGTGCTTTGTATTTATTGTTTCTTCCCCCCTCTTCCCTCCGGTAGACCCCGAGACTGACGGTGCTGCCGGGTATGACTACACCGTTGACGATCAGCCTTTTGCAGCATAGCAGCAAGGCAAGCAACCCCCCTTGAGCATTCCGATATCGCCCATTTCTTTCCCTCTTATTCTTGCATTAGATTTTGCTACTGTATTAGTTAGCTCCTAATCTGATGCATAGCCTGCTTTTGATAAACTGCTACTATACCTGCAACAATATCAACTGTTTAGTATAGGTTGATCAATGAATCCCCTGTGACCCCCCTTAGTCCCAGTTGCCCCTGCTTCTTCATCGATGACTCGACGACCCGAAGACCCGAAGACTCGGTCAACCGACCGACGAGCCAGGCCCCTCACATCACCGCACACCCCTTAAGTATGGCACTGCAGAGCTACTACCGAGTGCCGAGGGTGATACCTCACTTAGCACTCCCGGTGTTAATTCTGTAGCATAGCTAATCGGTCGTGGGTATCGAGGGTGATTCCTCCTTCCCATTTATCGATAGCGACTCTTGTCATACACATACCTCGAGTGAGATCCATCGAGGGTGATTCCTCAGATATCCACTTGGTGTATAAACACACAGTTACTTCAACTTGACATTGTTTACATGTGAAAGACGGGACTGGAGGGACAGGCGGTACCACCCTGGTTGAGGTGGACCTGAGTTCCCGACAGTCTTGAGACGGGTCGGCCCCAAGGGTACCCGTGTGTGAGATGTGGTGGGATGCGCCGGTAAGGCATCCAAAGGATTATGTTGAGGCGTGGACGGGCAGGAGAGGCCCTTGCCACACATCCTCGAGACGGGGCGACGGGACCGCACTTCATGGGTCACGCTTGCCCCGCATTAATAAAATGCTAATGGGTTGGGTATTTGATCTGAGTTGGGTCGTTGGCCTTTTTACGCACCAAACCATCGCGTGGGAGAAGTTATGGGTACTCAGCGTCATTGTATCAGCCGAAGCTCTTCGGACGTCAGCAATGGAGCGGCACACGCCGGATTGGACTGGACGGTACAACTCTTGGACTGGAGTGTGCTAGGTCTGCTTTCGGCCGCGTACGCATCGTGCAGGAGCGCGTAGGGCAAGTGGGCCCACGACCCTTGTGCGCTTAGGATTTAGACCGGCGGTCTGGCCTCTTCGTTGAGCCTAGGTGGGGCGACGACGTGCTGCTATCCCGAGGCCAGGCATGACCCAGGAAAGTGTGTCCGGCCGGAGGTGATCAGGCGTGTTGGAAATGCGGTGCACCCCTGCAGGGATGAATAATCTATTCGAATAGTCGTTTCCACGGTAACAGGACGACTTGGAGTTGTGCCTTGACCTTATACAACTATAATTGTGACTTTAAATTTGAAATGAATGTTGGCTCCGGGATTGCTTCCTCGCAGGGAGTCGAGGAAGAATCTCTGGGCGTGGTTACTTAATAAAATTGCTACAATAATATGACTATATGTGAGATACCAGTCTACTCTCTTCTAATGCTGCAAGATGCTGAAGATGCTAGTCTTCGATAGGACTAGGCCTTTCCCCCTCATTCTTGCTTTCTGCAGTCAGCCCAGATATAACCCCATTCCTTGATACTGATGCATACTTAGCATAGTTCTGATGTCAGTCTTGCGAGTACTTTGGATGAGTACTCACCGCTGCTTTGCTTTCTCTTTCCCCCTCGATACGATTACCGCGTTCAGACGACGGAGCCCAGGAGATGGAGTACGCCGGAGACGACTACTACACCACCGCTGGAGCCTACTACTACGTGGAGAGTGCCGACGCTCAGGAGTAGTTAGGAGGTTCCCAGGCAGGAGGCCTCGCCTCTTTCGATCCGTTGCTTATGTTTATGCTAGCCTTCTTAAGGCAAGCTTGTCTAACTTATGTCTGTACTCAGATATTATTTGCTTCCGCTGACTCGTGCTTTGTCGAGCTTTGTATTCGAGCCCTCGAGGCCCCTGGCTTGTAATATGAAGCTGTATGACTTTAAATTTGTGTCTAGTATTGTGTTGTGATATCGATTTGTGAGTCCCTAATCTTGGTCGTACGCATTGCGTGTATGATTAGCGTACGGTCGAAATCAGGGGCGTCACATGTAGGGTGTTGCAATGTGTTCATGATTTGCCTATGGTGGGTGGCATGAGTGACAGAATACACAGACCCGAGTAGGTGGGTTGTTGCATATGGGAGTAAAGAGGACTTGATACTTAATGATATGGTTGGGTTTTACCTTAATGATCTTTAGTAGTTGCGGATGCTTGCTAGAGTTCCAATCATAAGTGCATATGATCCAAGTAGAGAAAGTATGTTAGCTCATTCCTCTCCCTCATGTAAAATTGCAAGAATGATTACCGGTCTAGTTATCAATTGCCTAGGGAAAAATAACCTTCTTGTTTGACAAAAGCTTTCTACTAAACAACTAACTTTTATTATCTTGCTTTTTACTCGTAGTTTTATTCCCGCTAAGTACTCCTAGTTTTATTCGTGCAAACTATCCTATCACCTACAAAGTAGTTTCATACTTGTTCTAGGTAAATCAAGCATTAGCGTGCGTAGAGTTGTATCGGTGGTCGATAGAACTTGAGGGAATATTTGTTCTACCTTTAGCTCCTCGTTGGGTTTGACACTCTTACTTATCAAAAAAGGCTACAAACGATCCCCTACACTTGTGGGCTATCAAGATCTTTTTCTGGCGCCGTTGCCGGGGAGCAATATCGTGGGGTGAATATTCTCGTGTGTGCTTGTTTGCTTTATCACTAAGTAGTTTTTATTTTGTGCTCTTGTTTTCTATCTTTAGTTATGGGTAGGAAACGCAAAATACCAAAAAAATAGTTGTACTTGCTGCTCCAAAAGTTGAGGAACCACTAGTGTTCCGTACTACCGAAGAATATTATTTGGATCATCTTCGATCCATTTGTGCTCGTGCTGAAAACCCAACTAGCTTAGTTGAGGGAAAATCATTAAATGAGCATGCTTATTATGCGCAACACCGCATATCTCAAAAAGGGAAACTCTTGTGGCATCAAATTAATACTTTGTGTTGCTATGCTTGGAATTTATGTGAATTACATGATTTTACTTGTTGTTCTGAAGAAACTAAAAAGCACCTTCCCTACCAATGTGTGTTTAATGATAATGAAATACTATCTTCTTATGCCAAGGAAGCCTATTGTTATTTTGATGTTGAACAAATTGAAGAATTTGTTGCTTTTAAGGGTGCATATGAAATTGCTTCTTTGATTGAAAAGTATGATGCTACTCTTTACGAATCTGAAAATTTTGCCATACTTAAATATTGCTATGAAAACTATGCTTCTAATGCTTATGTTAAAGAATTTATTGAAAGAATGACCGCTATCGTGGAAGAGATTAAAATTTTGCAGGAATCTATGGAAGAAGAAATTGCTGAAACCGTGAGCTCATTAGATGAAGAAGATGAGGAGGAGAGTGAAGAACAAAAGGAGGAAGAGCAGATTAGTTACCCGTGCCCACCTTATAATGAGAGTAACTCTTCAACTCATACATTGTTTAATTTCCCTTCGCACATACCGAAAGATGAATGCTATGATGAATTCCATGATGAATGCTATGATAATTGCTATGATCATGTGGATTCATTTGAAATATCCATTTTTGATGAACTTGATGCTTGATATGCTTGTGGCCATGATGCCAATGTAAATTATGCTTATAAAGATGAACTTGCTATAGTTCCTTATGTTAAGCATGAAATTGTTGCTATTGCACCCACACATGATAGTCCTATTATCTTTTTGAATTCTCCCAACTACACTATATCAGAGAAGTTTGCTCTTATTAAGGATTACATTGTTGGGTTGCATTTTTCTACTACACATGATGATTTTGATGAATATAATATGCATATGCTTGCTGATCCTACTTGCAATTATTATGAGAGAAGAACTACATCTCCACCTCTTTATGTTTCCAATACGATAAAATTGCAAGAAACTGTTTATACTATGCATTGGCCTTTACTTAATGTGCATGAATTGTTCTTGTATGACATGCCGATGCATAGGAAGAGAGTTAGACTTTGTTGTCACATGATAAATATCACTTTGTGCTCACTACTAAATTACAAATCATTGTTAATTAAAATTGGCTTTGATATACCTTGGGATCCGGGTGGATCCATTACTTGAGCACTTTATGCCTAGCTTAATGGCTTTAAAGAAAGCGCTGCCAGGGAGACAACCCGGAAGTTTTAGAGAGTCATTTATTTCTATTGTGTGCTTTTATAAAGTTTAAAAACAAAAAAACATATATAGGGGAACCTAAAACTTCACAAAAGGAAAGGTGAAAGTGAGAAGAGATGATGAGCATCGTTGAAGTGGGGGCTAGCCTTGAACTTTTGTTC
The DNA here is from genome assembly GCA_039707655.1 of Elymus sibiricus. Lineage (NCBI taxonomy): Eukaryota > Viridiplantae > Streptophyta > Magnoliopsida > Poales > Poaceae > Elymus > Elymus sibiricus. The sequence continues at coordinate 440,359,688 of CM077667.1, read as the reverse complement.
ATGCCCATGGAAACTTTGTGAATCTTGAATCACGGAAACTTTACAACAAAAATAATTATCCCCTTGTAAAAATCCATTGTATTATAAAAATAATGTGCCAAGATTTGCCTTTAGGATGTTTGAATTGCTTGTTTGATGTGTGTTGTGCAAAAACAGAAACTTTTGCGGTAGTGTTTGAATTTTCATATTTTACTGGAGCGTGCAAAAATTCTGATTTTTTTACACAGTACTGTTATGCAAATCATTTCTCACTTCCTAATTTTTCAGAATTTTTTGAGCTTCAGAAGTATATGTGTCTACAAATGTTTACAGGCTGTCCTGTTTTTCACAGATTGTTGTTATAGCTGCTTTGCGTGCTTATGTTTGAATTCTTGTTTAGCCCCATTGACTTGTGAGCCATAGAATTGTGATATCATACAATGGGTAATGTTATATTAAAATTATGCAATAATGTTATGGCAAGACATGATGGGATTTGGTGTTATGTGTACTAACGGATCTCACGAATTTTCTGTTAAGTTTTGTGTGATTGAAGTTTTCAAGTTTTGGGTGTTATCATGATGAGAAGGAATAAGGAGCAGCAAGAGCCTAAGCTTGGGGATGCCCAAGGCACCCCAAGGTAATATTCTAGGAAGACTCAAGTGTCTAAGCCTGGGGATGCCCCGGGAAGACATCCCCTCTTTTATTCCAAATCATCGATATGTCACTTGGAGCTATATTTTTATTCATCACATGATATGCGTAAAATCTTGGAGCGTCTTTTATGTTTATTTTTCACTTTTCTTTTATGCACCATGCTGGTATGAGATAGTCCATGGTTGATTTATAGAATGCTCATTACACTTCACTTATATCTTTTGAGTATGGCTTTATAGAATGCTTCATGTGCTTCACTTATATCATTTGAAGTTTGGATTGCCTGTTTTTCTTCACATAGAAAACCGTTATTTGTAGAATGCTATTTTGCTTCACTTATATTTATTAGAGCATGGTCTTTTGTAGAAAGAATTAAACTCTCTTGCTCCACTTATATCTATTTAGAGAGTCAACAGGAATTGGTCATTTGCATGGTTAGTCATAAAATCCTACATAAAACTTAGGGATCACTGAATATGATATGTTTGATTCCTTGCAATAGTTTTGCGATATAGAGATGATAATATGTGGGAGGTACTAGTGGATGATCGTGTTTAGTAAGATATTGGTGTTAAGGTTTGTGATTCCCGAAGCATGCACGTATAGTCTCCCGTTATGCTAGGAAGTTGGAGCACAATTTATTCTTGATTGTCTATCTTTGTGTGAAGGTCGGGGGCGCGCGATGGTTAACTCCTACCAACCTCCCCCCTAGGAGCATGCGTAGTAATACTTTGCTTCTAGAGAGCTAATAAAACTTTTGCAATAAGTATGTGAGTTCTTTATGACTAATGTCAGTCCATGGATTATACGCACTCTTACCTTTCCGCAATTTGCTAGCCTCTACGGTACCGTGCATTGCCCTTTCTCACCTCGAGAGTCGGTGCAAACTTCACCGGTGCATCCAAACCCCGTGATATGATACTCTCTATCACCCATAAGCCTTATTATATCTTCCTCAAAACAGCCACCATACCTACCTATTATGGCATTTCCATAGCCATTCCGGGATATATTGCCATGCAACTTCCACCGCCTCCATTTTGATGACTTGGGCATTCATCGTCATATTGCATTACATGATCGTAAGATAGCTAGCATGACGTTTTCATGGCTTGTCCGTTTTTTGATATCTTTGCTACACTAGATCATTGCATTCATATAGAGTCATACTTTGTGGTACTATCATTGTAATATTGAGTTGTAAGTAAATAGAAGTGTGATGATCATCATTATTCATTATTAGAGCATGCCCCAGTGATGAAAGGATGGTGGAAACTATGATTCCCCCACAAGTCGGGATGAGGCTCCAGACAAAGAAAGAAAAAGAAAAAGAAAAGAAAAAAATAGAAAAAGAAAAGAAAAAGAAAAAAAGAAAAAAAGAAAGAAAAAAAAATGAAAGAAGAAGGAATAGGGGCATGATAATTCCACACTTGTGCTTCAAAGTAGCACCATGTTTTTCATATAGAGAGTCTCCTGTGTTGTCATTTTCATATACTAGTGGGAATTTTTCATTATAGTTAGATGCATACCCACTTAGTTTTCATATTGAGCTTTCATACACTTATAGCTCTTAGTGCATCCGTTGCATGGCAATCCCTACTCCTCACATTGATATCTATTGATGGGCATCTCCATAGCCCGTTGATACGCTGAGTTAATGCGAGACTTTTTTCTCCACTTTTACCCCCTTGAAACCTACCACCATATTCTATTCCACCTATAGTGCTATATCCATGGCTTGCGCTCATGTATTGCGTGAGAGTTGAAAATACTGAAGCGCGTTAAAAAGTATGAACCAATTGCTTGGCTGACACCGGGGTAGTACATGATTTATACTTTGTGTTAAGAAGACAGAGCATGACAAGGCTATATGATTTTGTAGGGATAGTGTTCTTTAGCCTTGATATTTTGAAAGACATGATTGTTTGTTGGGATGCCTGAGTATTAATATCTTTATGTCAAAACTAGACTATTGCTTTGAATCACTCGTGTCTTAATATTCATGCCATGATTAGATATATGATCAAGATTATGCTAGGTAGCATTCCACATCAAAAATTATCCTTTTTATCATTTACCTACTCGAGGACGAGCAGGAATTAAGCTTGGGGATGCTGATACGTCTCCGTCGTATCTATAATTTTTGATTGTTTCATGCCATTATTATACAACTTTCACATATTTTGGCAACATTTTGTATGATTTATTGGACTAACCTATTGATCCAGTGCCCAGTGCCAGTTCCTGTTTGTTGCATGTTTTTTGTTTCGCAGAATATCCATATCAAACGAAGTCCAAACGCGATAAAAATTTACGGAGATTTTTTTTGGAATATTTGTGAATTTTTAGAAGTGGAATCAATGCAAACGGAGGCCCACAACCCCCACGAGACACCAGGGCACGCCCCGAGGGCCCAGGCGCGCCCTGGTGGGTTGTGCCCAGCTCGTAAGTCGGTTGGAGCTCTTCTTTGAGAGCAAGGAAGCTAGTTTTTGGATAAAAATCCCCTCAAAATTTCAGCCCGATCGGAGTTACGGATCTCCGGGAATATAAGAAATGGTTTTCGGCCAGAAAACAGGAACGTGAAACAGAAGAGAACAGAGAGGGAGATCCAATCTAGGAGGGGCTCCTGCCCCTCCGCCGCCATGGCGGCCATGGACCAGAGGGGAAAGTCTCCTCCCATCTAGGGGGGAGTCCAAGGAAGAAGAAGAAGGAGGGGGGGCTCTCCCCCCTCTCTCCCGGTGGCGCCGGAACGCCGCCGGGGCAAGGATCGTGACGGAGATCTACATCAACAATCTTGCTACCGTCAACACCAACTCTCTCCCCCTCTATGCAGCGGTGTAACTCCCCTTTTCCCCGCTGTAATCTCTACTTAAACATGGTGCTTAACTACGCATATTATTTCCCAATGATATGTGTCTATCCTATGATGTTTGAGTAGATCCGTTTTGTCCTATGGGCTAATTGATGATCGTGGTTGGTATGAGTGTATATTTTATTATGGTGCTGTCCTACGGTGCCCTCCGTCTCGCGCAAATGTGGGGGATCCCCGCTGTAGGGTGTTGCAATGTGTTCATGATTTGCCTATGGTGGGTGGCGTGAGTGACAGAATACACAGACCCGAGTAGGTGGGTTGTTGCATATGGGAGTAAAGAGGACTTGATACTTAATGCTATGGTTGGGTTTTACCTTAATGATCTTTAGTAGTTGCGGATGCTTGCTAGAGTTCCAATCATAAGTGCATATGATCCAAGTAGAGAAAGTATGTTAGCTCATGCCTCTCCCTCATGTAAAATTGCAAGAATGATTACCGGTCTAGTTATCAATTGCCTAGGGACAAATAACCTTCTTGTTTGACAAAAGCTTTCTACTAAACAACTAACTTTTATTATCTTGCTTTTTACTCGTAGTTTTATTCCCGCTAAGTACTCCTAGTTTTATTCATGCAAACTATCCTATCACCTACAAAGTAGTTTCATACTTGTTCTAGGTAAAGCAAGCATTAGCATGCGTAGAGTTGTATCGGTGGTCGATAGAACTTGAGGGAATATTTGTTCTACCTTTAGCTCCTCATTGGGTTCGACACTCTTACTTATCGAAAAAGGCTACAAACGATCCCCTACACTTGTGGGCTATCACACTCATTTTTTCTCTATCTTCTGCACTTGCTGGGTATTGAGTCTTACTCAACTTCACACCTTGTAAGACAGGCAAGAACCCTTTCTTGGACTGATCCATTTTGAACTTCTTCAAAACCTTATCAAGGTATGTGCTTTGTGAAAGTCCTATTAAGCGTCTTGATCTATCTCTATAGATCTTGATACCTAATATGTAAGTAGCTTCTCAGAGGTCTTTCATTGAAAAACTCTTATTCAAATATATCTTCACGCTTTCCAAAAGTTCTATATTGTTTCCAATCAGAAATATGTCATCCACATATAATACTAGAAACGCTATAGAGCTCCCACTCACTTTGTTGTAAATACAAGCTTCTCCATAAACTTGTATGAACCCAAACGCTTTGATCACCTCATCAAAGCAAAGATTCCAACTCCAAGATGCTTGCACCACTCCATAGATGCATCATGGACCCCCGGAACCCTTCCGACACTCACGGTACACTACCGGTGATGCCCGAATTTTTTTCGGTGACCAAAATGGAACTTCCCATATATAATTCTTTACCTCCGGACCATTCCGGAGCTCCTCGTCATGTCCGGGATTTCATCTGGGATTCCGAAAAACATTCGGTCACCAACACATATAACTCATATCGTCATCGAATGTTAAGCGTGCGGACCCTACGGGTTCGAGAATCATGTAGACATGACCAAGACACCTCTCCGGTCAATAACCAATAGCGGGACCTGGATGCCCATATTGGTTTCTACATATTCTACGATGATCTTTATCGGTCGAACCACGATGTCAAGGATTCAATCAATCCCGTATGCAGTTCCCTTTGTCCATCGGTATGATACTTGCCCGAGATTCGATCGTTGGTATCTCCATACCTAGTTCAATCTCGTTACCGGCAAGTCTCTTTACTCGTTCCCTAATACAAGATCCTGTGACTAACTCCTTAGTCACATTGCTTGCAATCTTCTTGTGATGTTATATTATCGAGAGGGCCCAGAGATATACCTCTCCATCAAACAGATTGACAAATCCCAATCTCGATCCATGCCAACCCAACAGACACCCTCGGAGATACCTATAGAGCATCTTTATGATCACCATGTTACGAAGTGATGTTTGATACACACAAGGCATTCCTCCGGTGTCAGGGAGTTGCATGATGTCATGGTCTTTGAAATAGATACTTGACATGAAGAAAGCAGTAGCAATAAACTAGTGATACGATCAAAATGATGTGCTTACGGTTTGGGTCTTGTCCATCACATCATTCTCCTAATAATGTGACCCCGTTATCAAATGACAACTCATGTATATGGTTAGGAAACATTAACCATCTTTGATCAATGAGCTAGTCTAGTAGAGGCTCACTAGGGACATGGAGTTGTTTATATATCCACACATGTATGTGAGTTTCCGATCAATACAATTCTAGCATGGATAATAAACGATTAGCATGAACAAGGAAATATGATAATAACCACTTTATTATGGGCCATTTGCATTTCTGTCCCTAAGGCGAACACACTACTCAAATTTACCCCTAATTTTGAAGTGTGCTCAAATTTACCCCTCTGCCGTTAGGTGCCCTAACAGAAATGCCCTTTCGTGCCATTACGGTCCAGTCAAAGGGCATTGAACGTCTATGAAACGTTTGCTGGACATTTTGCCCCTATCTCCATGTGTCACTTACAGGTGGGTCCGCTCATCCACAGATTTTTTTGAAGGAAACAACTCTCTCTCCTCTCACTTTCACTTACGGGTGGGCCCCCTCATCTAGAGAAAAAAATAGGCTAGTTCTTGAGTTGGTTAACAAGGGGATTAGGCCCACTTGTCATAGGCTATTTATTTTAGATTAAATGTACCTAATCTAAGTCAACTCAAAAGGGGGATTAGGCCCACTTGTCATAGGCTATTTATTTTAGATTAACTATATACCTAATCTAAGTCAACTCAAATCGGCATGACACATGATGGTAAATCGGCAGCGCCGATGCCGGGCTGCGCAAGCATGCACGCCGGCGAGCATGGGGGCGCATGGGAGCACGACAGTGGGGCGGCCTACGGTCGCGAGATGTCTCAGGGATCTGCGTTGTGTCCAACACGCACGCCAAGGTTGACCGGAGTGGCGTCTCCGACAACGACGGCGACCGACGAACCTTGGCATCACGGCAAGCATGCCTCGAGGTCGCAGAACTCTAAGGAAGGTGACAGTAGCTTCAAGGCCATGTCTGGTCACTGAGGAAAATAAGGAGGGCAGCGGGGGCTCGTCGGAGCGGGAGATCGGGACAAGATGGCGGCCTGCCGGATGCGAAGAAGATGACCATGATGCGGCTTAATGGAAGCACCCACATCAATTCATTCCATAGAGACGATGCGGCAATCTTGACGGAGCTCCTCGACATGTAGGTTTATCATAGGGAGGCCGTTGGCCGTGGGGAGACGAAGGCAGCAGTGACTGTTGCTTCTGGACATGGACAGGCTAAGAGAGAGAAAGAGAGAGAGAGGGAGGCGCAGGGAGAGGGAGAGAGAGAGGTCGGGGCCGAGAGAGATAGGGCTAGGAGGGTGTAGGATCGAAAGTATGTCTAGAGGGGGGGTGATTAGACTACTTGACCAAATAAAAATCTAACCTTTTCCCAATTTTAGTTGTTGACAGATTTTAGTAATTGTTGCAAATCAAGTTCACCCTACACATGCAAGTCTAAGAGTATAGCAGCGAAAAGTAAAGACATGCACGTGAAAGTAAAAGGAAGGGATAAGAAGATCAAACGCAATTTGGAGACACGAAGATCTTTCCCGTGGTTCCGATAGGTGGTGCTATCGTACGTCCACGTTTATGGAGACTTCAACCCACAGAGGGTAACGGTCGCGAGAGTCCACGAAGGGCTCCACCCATGAAGGGTCCATGAAGTAGCAACCTCGTCTATTCCATGATGGCCTACGTCCACGGAGGACCAGACTTACTCGGGGTAGATCTTCATGAAGTAGGCGATCTCCTTGCCCTTAAAAACTCTCTTGGTTCAACTCCACAATCACGAAGAAGGATGCTCCCAAACGACACCTAATCAATCTAGGAGGCACCACCCTCCAAAAGGTAATAGACGTGGTAGTATGATGAACTCCTTGCTCTTGTGCTTCAAAAGATAGTCTCCTCAACACTCAATCACTCTCTCACAGATTTGGCATGGGTGGAACAGATTGATTAGATGGAAAGCAACTTGGGGAGGCTAGAAATCAAGATCCATATGGTTGGAGTGGATGATCTTGACCTCAACACAAGGGTAGGTGGTTCTCTCTTAGAAAATTGGATGTGGCAAGTGGGTGTATGTTCTGAGTGCTTCTCTTGCGAGTGAGAGGTGTTGGAGGGGTATATATAGGCATCTCCAAAAATCCAACCGTTACAACATTATCGCCCAACTCGGTGAAACCGAAGTGAAAACTCGGTTGTACCGACTAGTGCAAAATGTGTCAACTTTGGCGTTTTCGGTGATACCGATATATGAATCTCGGTGGTACCGATATGGGTGACCTAGGCAGTTACCAAAACTCGGTGAGACCGATTCCTCAAACTCGGTGGGACCAATTTTAAGAAACTGGTTAACAGAGAGTTGGTCCAACACTCGGTGAGACCGATTCTCAAGACTCGGTGGGATCGATTCTTGAAGAATGGCTAACAGAGAGTTGGTCACTAGTTCCGGTTGCACCGAATGGAATGTTGGTAGTACCAAGATTCTAGGGTTTGGTTTGGCTTCTGTCTAGGGTAAAACTCGGTGGATCCGAATGGGAAATGTTGGTGTCACCGAATTTTGACTTTTGGCTTTGGACAGAAGATTTGTGTGGGAAAGTGGGTGAGTATTTTTGGTGGCTAATCTCTAAGCACTTGAGCAACCAGATCATCATATTTACCTCATCCCCTTTTAATAGTATTGTCTTTCCTATGGACTCAAAAGTGATTTCTCACAAAATGTAAAATGTAGAGTCCTCATTCTTGAAGCTTGGCCAATCATATTCCTTCTTTTCCTTGGTGAGGTTCTCCACACAATCCTTTAGCCAACCCATCATTGAACTTTTTCCTGAGATACAATTGGTGGAAACATTAGTCCGATGAAATATATGTTGTTATTAATTACCAAAACCACCTAGGGAGAAGTTGTGCTTTCAGAGGGGCCGACGCCGCGGGGCACCACACTCCGGCGAGGCATCTTCCGGCCGTGTGCCCCGTCGCCGGAGGTGAGAGAGATAGAGTAAAACCCCCGTTTGTTTTGTTTTGTTTTTCTTTTAGTTTTTCCCTAACCCCACCCGTAAGGCCGTAAGTTAAAGAGAGAGGAGTGAGGGTTGTTTTCTTTTATTAATTTTTTCTGGATGACGGGGCCCACCTGTAAGTGAAAGTGAGAGGAGAGAGAGTTGTTTCCTTTAAAAAAATATATGGATGAGTGGACCCACCTGTAAGTGACACATGGAGACAGGGGCAAAATATCCAGCAAATGTTTCATAGACGGTCAATGCCCTTGACTGGACGGTAATGGCACGGAAGGGCATTTCTGTAAGGGCACCTAACGGCAGAGGGGTAAATTTGAGCACACTTCAAAATTAGGGGTAAATATGAGTAGTAGGTTCGAGTTAGGGACACAAATGTAAAAGACCCCTTTGTTATTGCCTCTAGGGCATATTTCCAACACACCACTTCCTCGTCGGGCCTTTGCCCTTCCGGTCGCTGGCACAGCTGTAGGCGTCCGTGGCTGCTGGAGGGCCTTGGTCGTCCGAGGAGGAGGTGTAGCTGTTGCGGTCGCCGTCGTTGTAGTCGGAGCGGACGACGAGCCCCTTCATCCGACAGACCACCCTATCCTGCTCCCGCTTCAACTTGGCGAGACAAGCCTTCTCCTCGCTGCCTCCTTCGCCTCGCGCTCCGACTGCTCAATAGCAAGCCGGAGCATCTTGGCGTTCTTCCGTCAGAGACAGCGAGTGTCCGTCTCCGCCGTCGTGAGGGACCGGCGGTAGACTCATGCGAGGAGCCGCTCCTACTAGTCGGGCTCCGCCTGCAGTCTGCCGCGGCGGCACGCGGACTGCTCCACCACGTCCCTCTCCCGTGCCCGCTGTCTCTCGCGACGCACACCTCCGATTCCAGAGTGCGCGTGGCGGGCCGGCAGCGCGGGCACTAGCACCCAACGCTGCCCGAGTGGAGGAGCGACCGTCGAGGGAAGGAGCCAGCGCGGGAGCAATGCGGGATGTGCTGTCCTAGCGGAGCTACGCGCCGGTCGGGAGGGTCCAGCTCTGACAATCGTGTTGTTTCGACATAGGAGCTGCGGCGACACTCCAGATCCGGAACCGCCGTCAGTCTCCACCTTCGACCGCTCCAGCGCAATGCGAAGGGCCAACTCATCCTTGTAGTCGAGGACGGAGCCGGAGTCACTGCCATAGCTGGACATCAGAGTGGATGGGTTCGGAATTGGAGAGGGAGAGGAGAGGGTGGAGCGAGTGAGAAAGTGAGCTAGGGTGCGAAGCGAGGCGTCTGATTGGGGTTTTTTGTGGGGCAGCTGTGGGGTCGGTGGTGGGTCGGGCCTGTCAGGCGGTGATACGTCTCCAACGTATCTATAATTTTTGATTGTTCCATGCTATTATATTATCATTCTAGGATCCTTTTTGAGTAATTTTTTACCAATTTATATTATTTTTGAGGACTAACCTATTGACCCAGTGCCCAGTGCCAGTTCCTGTTTTTTGTGTGTTTTTTGTTTCGCAGAAATTCCATATCAAACGAAGTCCAAACGCGATAAAAAATTACGGAGATTTTTTTGGAATATATGTGAATTTTGGGAGTAAGAATCAACGCAATACGGTGCCCGAGGGAGGCACAAGCCAACACGGCACGGCCTGGGGGGCGCGCCCTGATGGCTTGTGCCTTCCCCCTTAAGTCGGTTGACGCTCTCCTTCTGCCGCAAGAAAGATATTTTCGCGATAAAAATCCCCTCAAAATTTCAGCCCGATCGGAGTTATGGATCTCCGGATATTTAAGAAACGGTGAAGGGGTCAGAAACCAGTCGCAAAAAACAGAAGAGAAACACAGAGAGAGATCCAATCTCGGAGGGGCTCCTGCCCTCCGGGAGCCATGGCAGCCATGGACCAGAGGGGAAACCCTCCTCCCACCTAGGGAGGAGGCCAAGGAAGAAGAAGAAGGGGGCTCTCTCCCCTCTCTCCCGGTGGTGCCGGAGCGCCGCCGGGGCATCCATCGTGACGGCGATCTACACCAACAACTTCGCCGCCGTCATCACCAACCCTTCTCCATCAACACCGCCATGATACTCACCACCGGGAGTGAGTAATTCCTTTGTAGGCTTGCTGGACGGTGGTGGGATTGGATGAGATTGATCATGCAATCGAGTTAAGATTGATAGGGCTTGATCCCTAGTATCCACTATGTTCTGAGATTAATGTTGCTATGACTTTGCTATGCTTAATGCTTGTTACTAGGGCTCGAGTGCCATGATTTCAGATCTGAACATATTATGTTTTCACGAATATAAGATTGATTTGGATCCTATCTTGCAAGTTGTATGCACCTATTACATGTCTTGATCCACATGCCCCAAGGTGACAATAATTGGGATTCTTTCCGGTGATTGCCGTAGTTTGAGGAGTTCATGTATTCACCATGTGTTAATGCTTTGTTTCGGTTCTCTATTAAAAGAAGGCATTAATATCCCTTAGTTTCCAATGGGACCCCGCTGCCACAGGAGGGTAGGACAAAAGATGTCATGCAAGTTCTTATCGCAAGCACGTATGACTATATACGGAATACATGCCTACATTACATTGATGAATTGGAGCTAGTTCTGTGTCGCCCTAGTGTGTAACTGTTATATATATATGATCAATGTCATCTAAATCATTATCCATCACTGATCCACGTGCCTATGCTTTACATATACTGAATCTTGCAAAATTATCTATTACACCTACTAACTACTTCTAGTTTTTTATTCCCGCAAAGTAGTTTCATACTTGTTCTAGGTGAAGTAAGCGTTAGCATGCATAGAGTTGTATCGGTGGCTGATAGAACTTGAGAGAATATTAATTCTACCTTTAGATCCTCGTTGAGTTCGACAATCTTACTTATCGAAAAAGGCTACAAACGATCCCCTACACTTGTGGGTTATCAAGACCTTTTTCTGGCGCCGTTGCCGGGGAGCAATAGCGTAGTGGTTGATATTCTCGTCTGTTCTTGTTTGCTTTATCACTAAGTAATTTTTATTATCTGTTATTAGTTGTTTTATTTTCTGTTATTAGTTGTTTTATATCTTCAGTTATGGATATGGAACACGAAACACCAAAAAAATTAGTTGTACTTGCTACTCATGGAGATGGGGAACCTCCTGAAACCCTCGATGCTCGTTATGTGAAACGCGTTAATGAATCCTTTGATGATCCTGAGAAATACCCATTGAAATTTATAATGGGAGACACGTTGGATCAACGTGAGTACTTTAGGGATTATCGCTTATCTCAAAAAGGGAAACACTTATGGGATCAAATTACAATATTGCGTTGGTTTGCTTGGGATGCATGTTTGAGATGTGATTCTACTTGTTGCTCTGAGTTAGAGGCTCCACACCTTCTCTTTCAGTGTTTATTTAATGATAATGAAACCTTGGCTTCTTATGCTAATGATATATATGATTACTATGATGTGGAACAAATAGAAGAATTTGTTGCTTTTAAGGATGCTTTTGAAGTTGCCTCTTTGATTGAAAAGTGTGATGATGTTTCTTAGAAATCTGAAAATCTTGCCATACTTCAATATTGCTATGAGAATTATGAATGCAATGCTGATATTATTGAATTTATTGAGAGAATGACCGCTGCCTTGGAAGAGACTAATATTTTCCAGGAATCTATGGAAAAAGAAATTGCTGAAACTGTGAGCTCATTAGATGAAAAAGATGAGGAGAAGAGCGAAGAACAAAAGGAGGAAGAGCAGATTAGATACCCGTGCCCACCTTCTAATGAGAGTAACTCTTCAACTCATAAATTGTTTAATTTCCCTTCGTGCCTACCAAGGATGAATGTTATGATGAATGCTATGATCCCTTGGATTCGTTTGAAATAACCCTTTTTGATGAACTTGATGCTTGCTATGCTTGTGGCCATGATGCCAATATGAATTATGCTTATGGAGATGAACTTGCCATATTTCCTTATGTTAAGCATGAAATTGTTGCTATTGCACCCACACATGGTAGTCCTATTATCTTTTTGAATTCTCCCAACTACACTATATCAGAGAAGTTTGCGCTTATTAAGGATTATATTGATGGGTTGCATTTTACTATAACACATGATGATTTTGATGAATATAATATGCATATGCTTGCTGCTCCTACTTGCAATTATTATGAGAGAGGAACCAAATCTTCGCCTCTCTATGTTTCCTATACGATAAAATTGCAAGAAACTACTTATGCTATGAAATGGCCTTTACTTTGTGTGAACGAATTGTTCTTGTATGACATGCCAATGCATAGGAAGAGAGTTAGACTTAGTTGTCACATGATATATATCACTTTGTGCTCACTACGAAATTACAAATCATTGTTAATTAAAATTGGCTTTGATATACCTTGGGATCCGAGTGGATCAATTACTTGAGCACTGTATGCCTAGCTTAATAGCTTTAAAGAAAGTGCTGCCAGGGAGACAACCCAGAAGTTTTAGAGAGTCATTTATTTCTGTTGTGTGCTTTTAAAATAATTAAAAACAAAAAAATAAAGTGGGGAACTTAAAACCTTTTCAAAAAGAGAAGTGAAAATGAGAAAGATGAGCACCGTTGAAGTGGGGGACATCCTTGAACTTTTGTTCATGCCCATGGAAACTTTGTGAATCTTGATTACAACAACTTTTCAACAAAAATAATTATCCCCTTGTACAAATCCATTGTATTATAAAAATAATGTGCTAAGAATTACCTTTAGAATGTTTGAATTGTTTGTTTGATATGTGCTGTGTAAAAACAGAAACTTTTTCTGTAGTGTTTGAATTTTCATATTTTACGGGAACGTGAAAAAATTCTGAAATTTTACACGTTACTGTTATGCAAATTTTTTATAACATCCTAATTTTTCAGAATTTGTTGAGTTACAGAAGTATGGTAACCAAACAGATCTTTACAGACTATCTTGTTTTTCACAGATTGCTGTTATAGTTGCTTTGCGTGCTTATGTTTGAATTCTTGTTGAGCCTCACTGACTTGGGAGCCATAGAATTGTGATAGCATACAGTGGGTAATGTTAGATTATAATTATGCAATAATGTTATGGCAGGACATGATGAGATTTGATGATTATGTACTAACGTTTCTAATAAAAGTTTTGACAAGTTTTGTGTGGATGAAGTGTTCGAAGATCGAGGAGGTATCGATATGAGAAGAATAAGGAGAGACAAGAGTTCAAGCTTGGGGATGCCCAAGGCACCCCAAGTAAATATTCAAGGAGACTCAAGCGTCTAAGCTTGGGGATGCCCCGGAAGGCATCCCATCTTTCTTCTTCAGCAACTATCGGTATGTTTCGGTTTTTGTTTTGTTCACATGATATGCGTAAATTCTTGGAGCGTCGTGTGCCTTTTATTTTCCTTTTTAGCAATGCGCCATTCTGGTATGGGAAAGTCCATGGTAGATTTATAGAATGCTCTTTGCACTTCACTTATATATTTGGAGTATGGCTGTATAGAATGCTTCATGTGCTTCACTTATATCATTTGAAGTTGGATGCATGTTTCTCTACATATAGAAAACCATTATTTGTAGAATGCTCTTTTGTTTCACTTATATTTATTAGAGCATGTCCAGGTCTTTTGTAGAAAGAATTAAACTCTCGTTCTTTACTTATATTTGTTTGAGACTTAATAAACAGTGACGGTAATGTGCATGGGTTATAAGACTAGTCCAAAATAATAGGTATTCAAGGAGTGATAATCATAACCTTCATGTATCACATTAAAGAGAAATTGTGGGTTAATAATATTGATGTGGTGATGCGAAAGAGTGTGAGTGCATCATTGTTGATCCATAGAAGTGTCGATATTAAGAGGTGTTAACTTCTTGTTTGTCTAAATATTAAAAAGGCATGGTGAGGATGTGTGAGCATTTCTATTCCTCGTTAAAATCCTAGTGTTGTTTCGGGTCGGACGCGCGCGATGTTTAACTCCTCCCAACCTCCTCCCTCGGGGTATGCGAGTAGTACTTTGATTTGTGATAAAACTTTGCAATAAGTATATGAGTTTTTTATGACTAATGTGAAACCATGGCCATACGCAATCTCACCTCCACATATTTGCTAGCCTCTTCGGTACCGTGCATTGCCCATTCTCACCTCGAGGATCGGTACAACTTTCGCCGGTGCATTCAAACCCCATGACATGATACGCTCTGTGTCACATAAGCCTCATTATATCTTCCTCAAAACAGCCACCATACCTACCTATCGTGGCATTTCCATAGCCATTTCAAGATATATTGCCATGCAACTTCCGCCGTCACTTCATATGACTTGTATTTCCATTGTCATATTGCTTTGCATGATCGTAAGATAGCTAGCATGATATTTACATGGATTGTCCATTTTTGATATCTTTTGCTATGCTAGATCATTGCACATCCTGGTACACTGCCAGAGGTATTCATATAGAGTCATATCATCCTATCAGTTTTCCATATCGAGTTGTAAGTAAATAAAAGTGTGATGATCATCATTATTAGAGCATTGTACCAGTGAGGAAAGAATGATGGAGACGATGATTCTCCCACAAGTCAAGATGAGACTCTGCGCAAAAAAAAGATGGGGGAGGTTAAATGAGCCCACCGTCCATTAAAAAACAAAAAAAAAACAAAAAAATGAGAGAAAATGAGAGAAGGGACTTACTATACTTTACCACACTTGTGCCTCAAAGTGGCACCATGTTCTTCATATAGAGAGTCTCATGTTTTGTCACTTTCATATGCTAGTGGGAATTTTTTCATTATAGAACTTGGCTTGTATATTTCGATAACAGGCGTCCTCAAATGCCCGACGTCTTCATGAGCAAGCAAGTTGGATGCACACCCACTTAGCTTCAGTCGAGCTTTCATACACTTATAGCTCTAGTGCACCCGTTGCATGGCAATCCCTACTCCTCGCATTGATATCTATTGATGGGCATCTCCATAGCCCGTTGATGCGCCGAGTTGATGCGAGACTTTCTTCTCCACTTTTACCCCTTTGAAACCTACCACCACACTGTATTCCACCTATATGCTATGTCCATGGTTCAAGCTCATGTATTGCGTGAAGAATAAAAAGTTGATGCATACTGAAAAAATACGATCCAATTGCCTGACTTGGACACCTTGGTGCTTAACATTTGTATTAATGTGGTGAAGATGGAGCCATGCCTTGCTAATATAATAAGATGAATAGGGGTAAACATTCTTTGAGGATCGTATACTTTGAAAGATTGATGATTTTGTTGCTTGTGCTTATAAGTATTACTATGTCAATGTTTGTTAATTCATCTTTTCTCAATGAGCATACATACAAAAGATTAAATATTGGGTAGCATGTCACATCAAAAATTCTGTTTTTATCATTTACCTACACGAGGACGAGCAAGAATTAAGCTTGGGGATACTTGATACGTCTCTGATAACCCACAAGTATAGGGGATCGCAACAGTTTTCGAGGGTAGAGTATTCAACCCAAATTTATTGATTCGACACAAGGGGAGCCAAAGAATATTCTCGAGTATTAGCAGCTGAGTTGTCAATTCAACCACACCTGAAAGACTTAATATCTGCAGCAAAGTATTTAGTAGCAAAGTAGTATGGAAGTAACGGTAACGATGGCAAACGTGACAGTAGCAGTTTTGTAGTGATTGTAACAGTAGCAACGGAAAAGTAACGTAGCAAAGATCAATATGTAAAAAGCTTGTAGGCAACGGATCAGTGATGGATAATTATGTCGGATGGCATCCATCATGCAACGGTTATAACATAGGGTGACACAGAACTAGCTCCAATTCATCAATATAATGTAGGCATGTATTCCATATATAGTCATACGTGCTTATGGAAAAGAACTTGCATGACATCTTTTGTCCTACCCTCCCGTGGCAGCGGGGTCCTAATGGAAACTAAGGGATATTAAGGCCTCCTTTTAATATAGAACCGGACCAAAGCATTAGCACTTAGTGAATACATGAACTCCTCAAACTACGGTAATCACCGGAAAGAATCCCAGTTATTGTCACCCTGGGGGATGCGGATCATAAATCGTAATAGGTGTCTAAAACTTGCAAGATAGGATCAAGAACACATATATATTCATGAAAACATAATAGGTTCAGATCTGAAATCATGGCACTCGGGCCCTAGTGACAAGCATTAAGCATAGCAAAGTCATAGCAACATCAATCTCAGAACATAGTGGATACTAGGGATCAAACCCTAACAAAACTAACTAGATTACATGGTAAATCTCATCCAACCCATCACCGTCCAGCAAGCCTACGATGGAATTACTCACGAACGGCAGAGAGCATCATGAAATTGGTGATGAAGGATGGTTGGTGATGACGACGGCGTCGATTTCCCCTCTCCGGAGCCCAAAACGGACCCCAGATCTGCCCCCCCCGAGGAAGAACAGGAGGTGGCGGCGGCTCCGTATCGTGAAACGCGATGAACTCTTCTCTCTGATTTTTCTCTCCCCGAATAGGGTTATATGAAGTTGGAGTTGAGGTCGGAGGAGTTGCAGGGGGCCCACAAGCCACCTGGGCGCGCCCTAGGGGGGGCGCCCCTGGCTTGTGGCCAATGGGTGGACCCCCTCTGGTTGATTCTTTCGCCAGTATTTTTTATTAATTCCAAAAATATTCTCCGTAAATTTTCAGGTCAATCCGAGAACTTTTATTTCTGCACAAAAATAACACCAAGGCAATTCTGCTGAAAACAACGTCAGTCCGGATTAGTTCCATTCAAATCATGCAAATTAGAGTCCAAAACAAGGGCAAAAGTGTTTGGAAAAGTAGATACGACGGAGACGTATCAACTCCCCCAAGCTTAACCCATTGCTTGTCCTCAAGCAATTCAGTTGACAAACTGAAAGTGACAAAGAAAAACTTTTACAAACTCTGTTTGATCTTGTTGTTGTAAATATGTCTAACTGATGTTCAGATTTTCAGCAAAGATTATAGACTAACCACATTCACAATAACATTTAGGTCTCACATTTACTCATATCAATGGCATAATCAACTAGCGAGCAATAATAATAAATCTCGGATGACAACAATTTTATCAAAACAATCATGATTCAATATAACAAAATGGTATCTCGCTAGCCCTTTCTGAGACCGCAAAACATAAATGCAGAGCACCCCTGAAGAACAAGGACTGACTGGAAATTGTAATTCATGGTAAAAGAGATCCAGTCACAGTCATACTCAATATCAATTAATAACAAAGCATACAAATGACGGTGGTGCTCTCTAACTGGTGCTTTTTATAAGAGGAGGATGACTCAATAGTAAAGTAAAATAGATAGGCCCTTCGTAGAGGGAAGCATTGATTTGCAGAGGTGCCAGAGCTTGAGCTTTGAAAACAGGGATGAATAATAATTTTGAGCGGTATGCTTTCATTGTCAACATAACAACCAAGAGATTTCACCATCTTCTATGCTAGATACATTATAGGCGGTTCCCAAACAAAATGATAAAGTTTTTACTCCCCCTCCACCAATCAAACACACTCCATGGCTGGCCGAATCCACGGGTACCGTCCATACAAACAACAATCATGGGGGAGTTTTGTTTCATTATATTTTGATTTGATTTTTGAGCATGGAACTGGGCATCCCGAATACCAGCCACTTTCTCGTGAATGATAGTGAATCAACACATATCGTGAGAATAACCCACCTAGCATGGAAGATACTGACCGCCCCCAGTCGCTACATGAGCGATTCGGGCATACAAAACAGAATATTATTTGAAGGTTTAGAGTTTGGCACATGCAAATTTACTTGGAACGGCAGGTCAATACCGCATATAGGTAGGTATGGTGGACTCATATGGAACAACCTTGGGTTTATGGAAGTGGATGCACAAGCAGTATTCCCGCTTAGTACAGGTGAAGGCTAGCAAGAGACTGGGAAGCGACCAACTAGAGAGCGACAACAGTCATAAACATGCATTGAGATTAACCAACATTGAATGCAAGCATGAGTAGGATATAAATCACCATGAACATAAATATCGTGGAGGCTATGTTAATTTTGTTTCAACTACATGCGTGAACATGTGCCAAGTCAAGCCACTTGAATCATTCAGAGGAGGATACCATTCTATCATACTACATCACAACCATTTTAAAATGCATGTTGGCACTCAAGACAAACCATTATACACTCTTAGCTAATTAAGCATGGCATGAATAACTATAATCTCTAATTGTCATTGCAAACATGTTTCATCCATAATGAGCTGAATCTAGAACGATGAGCTAATCATATTTACAAAAACAAAATAGGTCGAGTTTGTACCAGCTTTTCTCCATCTCAATCACTTCATCATATATCGTCATTATTGCCTTTCACTTGCATGACCGAACGGTGTGAATAATAATAAGAGTGCACGTGCATTGGACTAAGCTGGAATCTGCAAACAATAACTCAAAGGAGAAGGCAAGGTAATATGGGCTCTCTGATAGATAAACAATAATGCATATGAGAGCCACTCAACATTTTCATTGTGGTCTTCTCCTTACGACCCAAGGAAAGAAATTTCAAAACAAGAACGAGAAAAACTATTTACACGGGAAAGCTCCCAACAAGCAAAAGAAGAACGAGAAATCTTTTTGGGTTTTCTTTTAATGCTACAACTAAACAGACTAGAAGGTAAAGCTAGAACTAATTTTTTTTTGGATTTTCTTAAGGTTAATTAAGCACACAAGAAGAAAGCGGAAAGAAGAAATAAACTACCATGGATGGTATAATGAAAAAGTATAAGTATCGACTACTAAGATGAGTGTGTGAACATGAATGTAATGTCGGTGAGAAATACGTACTCCCCCAAGCTTAGGCTTTTGGCCTAACTTGGTCTAGGGCCATGGCTGGCCCGGATAATATCCAAAGTCATAGTTGGGGTTGTACTGGGCTGCGGCGGCTACCGCTTGAACGGTTGCAGCGCGGAGGTGAGCGGCTTCCGCCTCTCTCTCGCACTCGTTTGCCTCCTCTCTGGTTATAAAGTGTCTCCGTTTTTCCTCCGCACGAAAGAATCAGTGAGTTGTTAATATTGCTTGCATTGGTGTGAAACGAAATCTTCAAGGCCAGCATTTCGTGTGTACGCGTAAAATTCTTCCTTGAAACCGGCATGAACCATGAATTGATCCGACGGCCATTCACAAGGCCGCACTTGAGCTTCCCTCGGTGGTTCAAAGTCGGGCTCACGTATCGCGAGTCTCGGGGCCTTCTTGCTCGAGGAACCCCCTTGGCATATTCTCCTCAACATCTTTCTTTCTCTAAAAAATTTCCGAAATTTTTAGTGACTCAAAACAAAGGTGAACAAAACTCAACAAAACTTATAGCAACTACTTCCACAAGTGCCTAGAGGCTATATCATGCATCAAAACTACTTGGGACCATACAAATTTGACATGCAAGCTCAAGAACAAGGTCACCACAGCAGCAAAAATTTGCAATATATAAAGCACAAAAACAAAAACTAATTGGACCATTAGAGGAGTCACATACCGAAGGTCAGTCCCCCAAAACAGTTTTGCAAATGGAGCTTTGCACCAGGAGATCGAAAATGGCAGCAAAATGAGCTAGAACACGGGCTTGAGCAATGGTGGGATTTTTTCTGGAGGAAGACGAAGTGGATGGGTGCTGGAATAAGTGAGGGGGCCTACGTGGGACCCACAAGCCAGGGGGGCACGCCCAGGAGGGGTGGGCGCGCCCTGTGGGCTTGTGGCCCACTGGTGCAGCCCCCTGATATGTTCTCAATGCCAGAAATTCTTAAATATTCCAGAAAAAATCATACTACATTTTCAGGGCATTTGGAGAACTTTTATTTCCAGGTCATTTTTTTATTGCACGAATAATTCAGAAAATAGAAAAATAATAGCATTTTTACTTTATTAAATCTAAATAACAGAAAGTAAAAGTTGGGTACAGAAGGTTGTGCCTCCTAAATTCATCCCATCTCATGCTCATCAAAAAGAATCCATCAATAAGGTTGATCAAGTCTTATTGACAAACTTTTTTCGAATGACACGGAACCGGAGAATTTTCGAATAACACTAGGTTACCTCAACGGGGATATGCATGTCCCCAACAATAAGTATATCATATTTCTTTTTGGCAGTAGGGAGAGGGAATTCAAAATCTCTAATAATAATCGTTGAAATTTTTCCAATGGAGTTGATACTATGAACTTGAGGTTGTTTCTTCGGAAAGTGTACCGTATGCTCATTACCATTAACATGAAAAGTGACATTGCCCTTGTTGCAATCAATAACAGCCCCTGCAGTATTCAAAAAAGGTCTACCAAGGATGATCGACATACTATCGTCCTCGGGAATATCAAGAATAACAAAGTCCGTTAGGATAGTAACATTTGCAACTACGACAGGCACATCCTCACAAATACCGATGGGTAAAGCAGTTGATTTATCAGCCATTTGCAAAGAGATTTCAGTAGGTGTCAACTTATTCAAATCAAGTCTACGATACAAAGAGAAAGGCATAACACTAACACCAGCTCCAAGGTCACATAAAGCAGTTTTAACATAATTTCTTTTAATAGAGCATGGTATAGTAGGTACTCCAGGATCTCCTAGTTTCTTTGGTATTCCACCCTTAAAGGTATAATTAGCAAGCATGGTGGAAATCTCAGCTTCCGGTATCTTTCTTTTATTTGTCACAATATCTTTCATATACTTAGCATAAGGAGACATTTTCAGAATATCAGTCAAGCGCATACGCAAAAAGACAGGTCTAAGCAATTCAACAAAACGCTCAAAGTCCTCATCATCCTTTTTCTTGGATGGTTTAGGAGGAAAGGGCATGGGTTTCTGAACCCATGGTTCTCTTTCTTTACCATGCTTCCTAGCAACAAAGTCTCTTTTGTCATATCTTTTATTCTTAGGTTGTAGGTTATCAAGATCAACAGCAGGTTCAATCTCCACATCATTATCATTACTAGGTTGAGCATCAACATGAACATCATCATTAATATTATCACTAGGCTCATGTTCATTACCAGATTGTGTCTCAGCATCAGAAATAGAAATATCGTTTGGGTTTTCAGGTGTATCTATAACAGGTTCACTAGCAGCATGCAAAGTCCTATCATCATTCTTTTTCTTTTATTACTGGGACGACTAGGTCCATCAGTATTAATTCTCTGAGAATCTTGCTCAATTCTCTAAGGATGGCCCTCAGAATACAAAGGTTCCTGAGTCATTTTACCACCTCTAGTCACAACTCTGACAGAATGATCATTGTTCTTACCATTCATCTCATTAAGCAAATCATTTTGTGCCTTAAGTACTTGTTCTACTTGAGTAGTTACCATGGAAGCATGTTTACTAATAAGCTTAAGATCATTAATAGTTCTACTCATATAATCACCTAAGCGATCAAGCATGTAAGCATTATGTTTCAATTGTCTACTAACACAAGCATTGAAATTTTCTTGCTTAGCAATAAAGTTATCAAACTCATCCAAGCATTGGCTAGCAGACTTATTATAAGGAATATCACCTTCATCAAATCTACGGAGAGAATTTACCTCTACTACCTGTGTCGGGTTATCAAGACCATGTATTTCTTCAATAGGTGGTAGATTCTTAACATCTTCAGCTTTAATACCTTTTTCTTTCATAGATTTCTTTGCCTATTGCATATCTTCAGGACTGAGAAATAGAATACCTCTTTTCTTCGGAGTGGTCTTTGGAGGTGGTTCGGGAATAGTCCAATCATTATCATTGCTCAATATATTATTCAATAGTAGTTCAGCTTGTTCAACAGTTCGTTCCCTGAAAACACAACCAGCACAACTATCTAGGTGGTCCCTAGAAGCATCGGTTAGTCCATTATAAAAGATATCAAGTATTTCGTTTTTCTTGAGAGGATGATCAGGCAAAGCATTAAGTAATTGGAGAAGCCTCCCCCAAGCTTGTGGTAGACTCTCTTCTTCAATTTGCACAAAGTTAAATATTTCCTGCAAGGCAGCTTGTTTCTTATGGGCAGGAAAATATTTTTCAGAGAAGTAATATATCATATCCTGGGGACTACGCACACAACCAGGAGCAAGAGAATTAAACCATATCTTAGCATCACCCTTTAATGAGAAAGGAAACAACTTAAGAATATAGTAATAACGAATTTTTTCCTCATGAGTAAATAGGGTGGCTATATCATTCAATTTAGTAAGATGTGCCACAACAGTTTCAGATTCATAACCGTGGAAAGGATCAGATTCAACCAAAGTAATTAACTCAGGATCGACAGAGAATTCATAATCCTTATCAGTAACAAAGATAGGTGAAGTAGCAAACTTAGGATCATATTGCATTCTAGCATTCAAAGATTTTTCCTTCCACTTGCATAGCAATTTCTTAAGATCATCTCTATCCTTACAAGCAAGAAAGTCCCTAGCTACCTCTCCCTCCATAACATAACCCTTAGGTATATTAGGCAATTCATATCTAGGAGAGCTAGGTCTAACAGGTGTCTCATAGTGTTCAGTTTCAATAATTTCACCAGTTTCAGAAATATTATCAGTTTCAGTGATCTCATTTTCTCTAACCCTAGCAAGTTGTTCATCAAGAAATTCACCCAATGGCACAGTATTATCAAGCAAAGTATCATCATAAGCATCATGCATAGCAGAAGTGGCATCATCAATTACTTGCGACATATTAGAATCAATAGCAGGTGGTGGTGTCGCAAATTTACTCATAACAGAAGGTGAATCAAGTCCAGAGCTAGATGGCAGTTCCTTACCTCCCCTCGTAGTAGAGGGATAGATCTTGGTTTTTGGGTCCTTCAGATTCTTCATAGTGATCAACAGATATAAATCCCAAGTGACTCAGAGAATAGAGCTATGCTCCCCGGCAACGGCGCCAGAAAAAGGTCTTGATAACCCACAAGTATAGGGGATCGCAACAGTTTTCGAGGGTAGTGTATTCAACCCAAATTTATTGATTCGACACAAGGGGAGCCAAAGAATATTCTCGAGTATTAGCAGCTGAGTTGTCAATTCAACCACACCTAAAAGACTTAATATCTGCAGCAAAGTATTTAGTAGCAAAGTAGTATGGAAGTAACGGTAATGATGGCAAACGTGACAGTAGCAGTTTTGTAGTGATTGTAACAGTAGCAACGGAAAAGTAACGTAGCAAAGATCAATATGTGAAAAGCTCGTAGGCAACGGATCAGTGATGGATAATTATGTCGGATGGCATTCATCATGCAACGGTTATAACATAGGGTGACACAGAACTAGCTCCAATTCATCAATATAATGTAGGCATGTATTCCATATATAGTCATACGTGCTTATGGAAAAGAACTTGCATGACATCTTTTGTCCTACCCTCCCGTGGCAGCGGGGTCCTAATGGAAACTAAGGGATATTAAGGCCTCCTTTTAATAGAGAACCGGACCAAAGCATTAGCACTTAGTGAATACATGAACTCCTCAAACTACGGTAATCACCAGAAAGAATCCCAGTTATTGTCACCCTGGGGGATGCGGATCATAACTCGTAATAGGTGTCTACAACTTGCAAGATAGGATCAAGAACACATATATATTCATGAAAACATAATAGGTTCAGATCTGAAACCATGGCACTCGGGCCCTAGTGACAAGCATTAAGCATAGCAAAGTCATAGCAACATCAATCTCAGAACATAGTGGATACTAGGGATCAAACCCTAACAAAACTAACTCGATTACATGGTAAATCTCATCCAACCCATCACCGTCCAGCAAGCGTACGATGGAATTACTCATGAACGGCGGAGAGCATCATGAAATTGGTGATGAAGGATGGTTGGTGATGACGACGGCGTCGATTTCCCCTCTCCGGAGCCCAAAACGGACCCCAGATCTGCCCTCCCGAGGAAGAACAGGAGGTGGCAGCGGCTCCGTATCGTGAAACGCGATGAACTCTTCTCTCTGATTTTTTCTCCCCGAATAGGGTTATATGGAGTTGGAGTTGAGGTCGGAGGAGTTGCAGGGGGCCCACAAGCCACCTGGGCGCGCCCCCCTGGCTTGTGGCCAATGGGTGGACCCCCTCTGGTTGATTCTTTCGCCAGTATTTTTTATTAATAACAAAAATATTCTCCGTAAATTTTCAGGTCAATTCGAGAACTTTTATTTCTGCACAAAAATAACACCAAGGCAATTCTGCTCAAAACAGCGTTAGTCCGGATTAGTTCCATTCAAATCATGCAAATTAGAGTCCAAAACAAGGGCAAAAGAGTTTGGAAAAGTAGATACGACGGAGACGTATCAGTCTCCAACGTATCTATAATTTTTTATTGTTCCATGTTATTATATTATCATTCTAGGATACTTTTTGAGTAATTATTTACCCATTTATATTATTTTTGAGCACTAACCTATTGACCCAGTGCCCGGTGCCAGGTCTTGTTTTGTGTGTGTTTTTTGTTTCACAGAAATTCCATATCAAACAAAGTCCAAACGCGATAAAAAATTTATGGAGAATTTTGGGAGTCGGAATCAACGCAAGACGGTGCCCGAGGGAGGCACAAGCCAACAGGACGCGGCCTGGGGGCGCCCTGATGGCTTGTGCCTCCCCCTTAAGTCGGTTGATGCTCTCCTTCCGCTGCAAGAAAGATATTTTCCTGATAAAAATCCCCTCAAAATTTCAGCCCGATCGGAGTTACGGATCTCCGGATATTTAAGAAACGGTGAAGCGGTCAGAAACCACTCGCGAAAACAGAAGAGAAACAGAGAGAGAGAGAGATCCAATCTCGGAGGGGCTCCTGCCCTCCGGGAGCCATGGCAGCCATGGACCAGAGGGGAAACCCTCCTCTCACCTAGGGAGGAGGCCAAGGAAGAATAAGAAGGAGGGGGGCTCTCTCCCCCTCTCTCCCGGTGGTGCTGGAGCGCCACCGGGGCATCCATCATGACGGCGATCTACACCAACAACTTTGCCGCCGTCATCACCAACCCTTCTCCATCAACACTGCCATGATACTCACCACCGGGAGTGAGTAATTCCTTTGTAGGCTTGCTGGACGGTGGTGGGATTGGATGAGATTGATCATGCAATCGAGTTAAGTTTGATAGGGCTTGATCCCTAGTATCCACTATGTTCTGAGATTGATGTTGCTATGACTTTGCTATGCTTAATGCTTGTCACTAAGGCCCGAGTGCCATGATTTCAGATCTCAACATATTATGTTTTCACGAATATAAGATTGATTTGGATCCTATCTTGCAAGTTGTATGCACCTATTACATGTCTTGAACCGCATACCCCAAGGTGACAATAATTGGGATTCTTTCCGGTGATTGCCGTAGTTTGAGGAGTTCATGTATTCACCATGTGTTAATGCTTTGTTCTGGTTCTCTATTAAAAGGAGGCATTAATATCCCTTAGTTTCCAATGGGACCCCGCTGCCACAGGAGGGTAGGACAAAAGATGTCATGCAAGTTCTTATCGCAAGCACGTATGACTATATACGGAATACATGCCTACATTACATTGATGAATTGGAGCTAGTTCTGTGTCGCCCTAGTGTGTAACTGTTATATATATATATGATCAATGTCATATAAATCATTATCCATCACCGATCCATGTGCCTATGCTTTACATATACTGAATCTTGCAAAATTATCTATTACACCTACTAAGTACTTCTAGTTTTATTCCCGCAAAGTAGTTTCATACTTGTTCTAGGTGAAGTAAGCGTTAGCGTGCGTAGAGTTGTATCGGTGGCCGATAGAACTTGAGAGAATATTAATTCTACCTTTAGATCCTCGTTGGGTTTGACACTCTTACTTATCGAAAAAGGCTACAAACGACCCCCTACACTTGTGGGTTATCAGGCGGACACGCCCGGGCGTGCCAGGGCCGCCCCATATCTACCCTATAATTAGGCTGGGTATGACGGGTGTCGGTCACCCCGAGCGTTTGCCCGCGGTTTGAAAGGCCCGGTGGGTCGAATTTTTGTGACCGGGTGGCCTGCCCGGGCGTTTGAGACGGGTATGAGGGGTCTGGTTGTAGATGCTCTTAATTGTTCATGGACGGACACTGTTAAAGGTGAAGTTGTATAGTTTTTTTAGAGAATGTCGGCACTTTATTGATTACTTAGGCAATATTACAAAGAGTCTCCCGAAGACAATTTGGAGCAGAATGAAACACACTAGATCGAAAGAGTTCATACATGATTTAGCTAACAAATGAGTCGCTTTGTTCAAATGTCGACGAATGTGTTTGAATATCACTGAATTGAAGACGCTTGTCGCATACTCCCCCGTCAGAAATTAATTGTCGCAAAAATGGATAAAAATGAATGTATCTAAAATTAAAATACGTCTAGATACATTCATTTCTCCGATAAGTATTTTCGGACGGAGGGAGTATTTGATGTCAGCCACAACCGAGCCAATAGAAGATCGATCATGGACATGAGAATTTAGCCATTGCACCAGCGGCAAGAAATCAGAGACGAAAATAACACCCGAAAAATGTTCATCACATGCCAAATAAACTGCTCTTCGGACAACAGGAGCTTCAACCATCTCAGGCTCAAAAGTATTGAATATTGGTTCACTACATGCAGCCACACAATGCCCCTCATGGCCCCTAGCAACTACCCCGACAACTGATATATTTAAATTAAAAAAACGGCAACATCTAAGTTGATGAAAATGGTACCTGGCGGCGGCGACGGTGACCACTCCAAATTGGTGGTATTGATCTCACGCCTGTGCACAATAGTAAGACTGTATAAATGTTGCAATATCATAGAAACATAAGCTTTGATCTTCTCAGTTGTGCAACGAGGATGAGGAGCATCCGGATTATTTCTAGCATAGTTAAGTGCCTCCCAAATATGCGAGAATGTCACCGTGAGAACCATAGCCTCTTGGTGAGAAGATCTAGACATGAAATCGGATAGCCATAATATTAGTGACATGAAAACACATCGCTGCAAATTGATGACATACTTATATTTAATCATCTCCCACACATCCTCGCGTGCGGGGAGAAAATCAGTGCATGTTCAACAATTTTCAGGACGTGCACAAAAATAACAGAGCTCAGAATCAGGAACTTGGCATCGTGCAAGTTGAACTCCAGAGGGAAGGCAGCCTTGAGCAAAATGCCACAAAGTAACCTTCATTTTGTAAGGTACCTTCACCTTCCAGATTGACATCCAAAAATTCTTCACTCCTGATCTGTCCGAGCTCTAGCCATATCCATGCTTGCAACGAGACAATAAAAACTTATCCGACCTAGCCATATTGTATGCAGATCATACAGAATATTCACCAGAACGAGTAAATGCCCAACTAGCAAAATCATCCCCACCATGTGACTAAGAGGGATCCGAAGGATCTCCAAAGCCACATGACTGGTAAAGAAAGCACGTATTGTATCTACATTCCAGGAACCATTATCCTCATCAAGAAGATAGTGTACCTTCGCATTTGCAGGAATAGGCGAGGTAGGTTGAAGAACATCTAGCGGATTTGAAGGAATCCAATGGTCATATAGAATGATGACATGCCTGCCATCACCATTTCCCCATCTAACACCACTTTTCAAAAGCTCACGGCCAGCCAGAATGCTGCGCCAAGTAGCCAACGCTGATCTAGGAGCATGAGCATTCCAAAAACAAGAATGTAGGTGAAGTTGTATAATTAGGATTAGATTGGGTTTGATGTACATAGTGTTCTTATCTAATACCCAAGACACGATTTTAATCCTAGCACACAGTTTTAATCCTAACAAGTTGTATCTAGCATATACTTTGTACGTGAATGTAAATCGAGGAGAGGCCGGTAGTAATCAGCACGACAAACAAATCTTTCTGACTTGGTAATCAGAGCATTAAGATTCCATCTATCTCTTCTCTCGTAACCATGGCGCCAACCTCTCATGCCAACACCAACACTAACGCGGAGACCATTGTTGTCGGCTCCAGCTCCTCCGCTCTCATCCCGTCAATGCCATCGGCAACCCCATCACTATCTGCCTCACGCGCGATAACTTCCTTCTCTGGAGGACTCAAGCCATCCATGCCCTCTGTGCTCAAGGCATGTTTGGCTATGTCGATGGCTCCAACTGGGTGCTGCCACACACCATCACCGAAGGCATCGGCGATTCCGCCAGGGAGATAGCCAATCCGACTTCCTTCGGTGGTACCAACAAGATCATATTGTCATAATCGTGTTGCTTAGCTCCATGGCCGAGGAGATCCTCAACCAGATGACCCTCTTCACTTCCACCACCGTCGCCTGGTCTTCCCTCCATGACATGTTCACCTCCCAAGGGCGCTATGGCTGTTGAATATTATGACAAGATGAAGAGTCTTGTTGTCGCTATGGCGGTTGTTGGTAAACCCCTCTCGGACAATGAGGTCCTCAAGTATACGTTGGTTGGTATCGGCCCAGAGTTTGAGCCCCTCATTGCATCCATCATGACGATCATTGAGGCCATCAGTCTAAACATCGTATACTCATTCTTGTTGAGTGCGGAGCTTCGTCACGAGCAGAAGGCAACATCCAACAACATCCACTCCTCCGCCAACTTCATCAATCGTCACGTTGATGGCAACCGCGACGGGAATGCAGACAAGGTGGACATGGTCGTGGCAAGGGGCAAGGCGTGCAAGAGCTCCCCCAAAATGCCAGGTATGTCTCAAATTCGGGCATGATGCGTTGCGCTGCCACATGTTAGCAAACACCTTCTTAAATGAAGGACGAACAACGAAGATGGTTCTTCTTCAAGGTAGTTGTCGTGGCGGACTCTACCCGGTACCAAGCCTTAGGTCCACTTACTTCGTGTATAGTCATCGTGCTCTCTCTAATGTCAAGCTCTTCAGTCAAACATTGGCATCCAAGATCAGTTCGCTCGTTCCAAGGAGTCATTGAGTCTATTCTTAGATCAAATAAATTTACTTTCACACCTTGATGGAGTCATGTTCAGTAGATCTCTGGTTGGGGGTACATGAGTTTACCCATGTTCGGGCTGTCTCAGAGAGATAATATCCTACATCATGCTTTGGTTGTATTTATTTCGAGGGAGTACATAGTACAAGATGATCTACCACGAGATCGTATGTGTATGAGTTGTTGTCTACGAGCCCTACCCTTTGCTTTTATATAGATACTTGGGGTGTCTAGTATTTACATATAGGTCGGTTATGTCTAAGGCGATCGTGGCGTAGACGAAATCTAAGTTTTGGAGTAAGTCTCCAAAAACACCCATCTTGGCACTCCTATACCCGACGAACGTGGCCCATTGATAAATCTTCACGGGGGTTCTCAGCCCGGCCTACCCGGTAAGGAGACGACGGGGTATGCACCCCCTAGTCCAGCATACCATGGGCATCTCCTAAAATGGTCTTCAAGCCGAGGACAATCCTTGGTTCTTTCGAGATCCTCCTTGCCTTTGGTCGTCGACCCTGAAAGTGGGTTCACCAAGTCCTTGCCTTGCTCTCTGGATGAGTTTGACCGAAGAGTTTCCACCTCGGATATCCGAGGATCCCCTACAAAGTTTTCAACACTCCTTTGTTAGAAATATGCCCTAGAGGCAATAATAAATTGTTTATTATCATATTTTCTTGTTCATGATAATTGTCTATTATCCATGCTAGAATTGCATTGATCGAAAACTCAGATACATGTGTGGATACATAGACAACACCGTGTCCCTAGTGAGCCTCTACTAGACTAGCTCGTTGATCAAAGATGGTTAAGGTTTCCTAACCATGGACATGAGTTGTCATTTGATAACGGGATCACATCATTAGGAGAATGATGTGACGGACAAGACCCAATCGTAAGCATAGCATTTGATCATATCACTTAGTTTATTGATACTGCTTTCTTCATGTCAAGTATCTGTTCCTAAGACCATGAGATCATGCAACTCCCTGACACCGGAGGAATACCTTGTGTGCTATCAAAAGTCACTTCGTAACTGGGTGATCATAATGGTGATCTACAAGTTTCTCCGAGGGTGTTTGTTGGGTTGGCATGGATCGAGACTGGGATTTGTCACTCCGTATGACGGAGAGGTATCTCTGGGCCCTCTCGGTAATACAACATCACAAGAAGCTTGCAAGCAATGTGACTAAGGAGTTAGTCACAGGATCTTGTATTACGGAACGAGTAAAGAGACTTGCCGGTAACGAAATTGAACTAGTTCTGAGATACCGACGATCGAATCTCGGGCAAGTAACATACCGATAGACAAAGGAAATCGCATATGGGATTGACTGAATCCTTGACATCGTGGTTCGACCGACAAAGATCTTCGTGGAATATGTAGGAATCAACATGGGCATCCAGGTCCCGCTATTGGACATTGACCGAAGAGGTGTCTCGGTCATGTCTACATGATTCTCGAACCCGTAGGGTCCGCACGCTTAACGTTCGGTGATGCTAGAGTAAGATTGGGATATGTATGTTGGTGACCGAATGTTGTTCGGAGTCCTGGATGAGATCCTGGACGTCACGAGGAGCTCTGGAATGGTCCCGAGGTAAATATTTATATATGGGCAGTGATATTTTGGCTACCGGCAAATTTTGGGTTTTTCCTGTATTGTACCAAGAAGCTTCCAGAAGGTTCCGGAGACTTTCGGAGGAGTCCGGAAGTCCACCAAGGGTTCCACCATGTCCCAAGGGTCAGCATGGGCTGATGGGAGGCGCCCTGGCCTTATTGGGCCAGGCGCAAAGGTCTCTCAAGGCCCATGCGGTTGGGAAAGGTGGAAAGTCCACGTGTGTATGAAAAGGAGGGAATTGGACTAGGAGTCCAACTCCTCCCCCTTGGTGCGCCAGCCCTAGGTCTTGGAGGGCTGGCCACCACGCCCCTCCACCCATATATAGAGGGGAGGGGGTGCCCCCAAGAGGACACACCAGCCCCTTGGCGACTCCCTCCCGTTGCTCTGTTGCTCCTCTGTTCCTAGTTCCGGCAGTGCGCAACGAAGCCCTGCCGGCACTACTTCACCACCACCTCCACCACACCATCGTGCTGGTTGAGATCCCATCTACTTCTCCTCTTTTTCTTACTGGATCAAGAAGGAGGAGACGCCACCGAGCTGCACGTGTGCTGAACGCGGCGGTGACGTCTATTCGACGCTGGATCGGATTGGGTCGCGATTGGATCGTGAAGAGTACGACTACATCAAACGCGTAATACACGCTTTCGCTTAACGGTCTATGAGGGTATGTAGACACACTCTCCCCTCTCGTTGCTATGCATCTCCATAGATAGATCTTGGGTGTTCGTAGGAATTTTTTTTGTTTCCCATGCAACGTTCCCCAACATCCTTGATGGGCATTTTCGTTGTTTCATGATGTTCCTCCAATTCAAGGATCTTTCCCACGCAGATCTACCTTAAGGGCGAAGTGTTCTTGCGCTTGGATAAAGATAAAATTTCAGTCTTGTTCTGACAACTTTGACCAACTTGAACCGTCACCACGTTTAGCGACATTGCACAGTCACTTCAGATGCCATGATGACGTGCTAATGTGGCTCAAGGCCACTGCTATTGGCACGTCTAATCAATAAAGCGATCGTGCCCAAGATACATACTGGCACAACTAAATGTCCCCTCGATTCCCGCGCAGGACTTTACACACGTCGCCTGGGGAACTCGCGAAATTACTACCACGCGGCATGCTTATTCCATGTTTCAGCTTGCCCGTAAAAGTTTGAAGGTGAGAGGAAGCCAACTTTACCATCCAATCTCTCATGCCTCCGTCATCTTCTTCATCGAGCTCCAGAGCCTCGAAACCTCTAGTTTTCCCTTCCCCTTCCACCCTCAACCGATGTCCGGAGAAAACAACCACGTCCCGGTGGAGAATCCCCCGAAGAGTGGCCAAAAAGCAACCGCGAAGAGCCAACAGGATGTCGAGGAAGGCCAGAAGGCCCCCAAGACGCGTGGGCTATGGCGGTGCTCTACTGATACGTCTCCCACGTATCTATAATTTTTGCTTGTTCCATGCTGTTATATTATCATTCTTGGATGTTTTACAATCATTTTATAACAACTTTATATCATTTTTTGGGACTAACCTATTGACATAGTGCCAAAGTGCCAGTTGCTGTTTTTTGCTTGTTTTTTACTTCGCAGAAAATCAATACCAAACGAAGTCCAATCGCGACGAAACTTTTTGGAGATTTTTTCTGGACCAGAAGACACCCAATGGGCCAAACAACTGCAGGAGAGTTGGGCTGTGGAGAGCACAACCCACGAGGGCGCGCCAGGTGGGCCTCGGCGCGCCCTGATGGGTTGTGCCCTCCTCGGCCCCCTTCCGCACCGCCTCTGATGCCTATAAATTCCCAAATATTCCAAAAACCATAGGGGAGTCGACGAAACACAATTCCAGCCGCCGCAAGTTCCAGAACCTCGAGATCCAATCTGAACACCATCACGGAGGGGTTCATCTTCCTCATAGGTGCCTCTCTGATGATGCGTGAGTAGTCCACCATAGACCTACGGGTCCGTAGGCAGTAGCTAGATGGCTTCTTCTCTCTCTCTTATGATTCTCAATACAATGGTCTCTTGGAGATCTATTTGATGTAAACTTTTGCGGTGTGTTTGTTGGGATCCGATGAATTTTGAGTTCATGATCAGTTTCTATCCATGAATATTATTTGAGTCTTATTTGATCTCTTATATGCATGATTACTTATTGTATCATATTTCTTCTTCGAATATTTGGTTTAGTTAGGCCGACTAGATCATTTTTTCTTGCCA
Source organism: Elymus sibiricus (assembly GCA_039707655.1). Taxonomy (NCBI): domain Eukaryota; kingdom Viridiplantae; phylum Streptophyta; class Magnoliopsida; order Poales; family Poaceae; genus Elymus; species Elymus sibiricus. The sequence continues at coordinate 440,326,420 of CM077667.1, read as the reverse complement.
TGGGAAGAGGTGCTTTGTGATGGGTTTGATCTTGCGATGTTCTTTCCTAGTGACAGAAGGGGCAGCAAGACACGCATGTATCGTTGCTATTAAGGATAACAAGATGGGGTCTATTCCTACATGAATAGATCTTGTCTACATCATGTCACCGTTCTTATTGCATTACTCCATTTTTTTCATAAACTTAATACACTAGATGCATGCTCGATAGCGGTCGATGTGTGGAGTAATAGAGGTAGATGCAGGCAGGAGTCGGTCTATCTATCTTGGACGTGATGCCTATATAATGATCATCGCCTTGGATATCGTCATGACTATTCAATTTTCTATCAATTAACCAACAGTAATTTGTTCACCCACCGTGCGCTATACTCATGAGAGAAGCCACTAGTGAACCCTACGGCCCCCGGGTCTACTTTTTCATCATATTGCTTTCCGATCTACGTTTTTTGCAATCTTTGTTTTTAGATCTACAAAACCAAAAACCCAAAAATATATTGCTGCATATTTACTCTTTTTATTTGTGTTCTTGAGAGATCTATCTCTCCTATCTATCACTACCTAATCTATTTTATTACCGTAGAGAGATTGACAACCTCTCTTTCGCGTCGGGTTGCAAGTATTTGTTGTTTGTGTGTAGGTGCTGCTTATTGGGTGTTGGTGATCCTCCTACTGGTTCGATAACCTTGGTTTCATGACTGAGGGAAATACTTACCGTCGCTGTGCTGCATCATCCCTTCCTCTTTGGGGAAATACCGACGCAGTCTCAAGCCACGTCATCTACCGTCACCAAAAAGAACATCCCCGTGCTCTAGGGTGCCGGATATCTTCTAGCGCCCTAGGTTGCCGCAGCCCGCTCCCCCATCGTCAAGTGGTCGAAGGGTCCCTATTCCGTCAGGATCCCTCAACTTCGCGTCAGTGAGCGAGTAATCTTTATCTCCCATCTTCTCCGGGGCTTGGGATTCCCCATTCACCCCTTCTTCCGAGATCTCCTCCACTTCTACGACCTTCAACTTCACCACCTCGCGCCCAACTCAATTCTCCACATCACCTGCTTCGTCACCTTCTACGAAGCATTCCTCTGTTGTGAGCCCAGTTTCGCGCTCTGTCTCAAGTTCTTCTACGACAAGGTGTAGATGAACGACAACGAGCCAACCGGGTGGGGACGGCGATGATCAACAAGATTCCGGATATCTGGTGGCTGGAGGGGAAATTCCTTAACACCGTGAAGAATTGGCAAATGTAATGATTCTACATGACCGACGTGCCATACCCCGATCGAAATGGGATTGCCACTGCCTTCACTACCATCCCTCTGGCCAAGCTCTATTCCTGAAACCCCAAGAACATCACCTTGGGGAGACGGACATGGTGGCAAGGATCATGGAGAGGATGTACCACTTCATTAACGAAGGGGTCACCTTAGTTGAAGTGATATACGTGGCTCTAAGCCGCGACATCTAACCGAATCTTTTAGCAGATCCATGATTGGTGGGATCGAGACGAAGCAGGTCCGCCAGATGTAATTCTAAAGTTCTTTTTATCTACGGGTTTTATTAATCTGGACGGTTAGATGGTTTAAGAGTGGCATGTGTACGTTTAGTGGGATGTATCTACAAAAGAAAATGTTTGCTATTTTACTAGTACAAGTAGAGATTTGATAATTCTTGCTGAGAGATTATTCACGTTCAACCCTTTAGATTGCCGCTGCCCAAAATAATACTGTAACATTTTCTATTTCGCTACTTTTTTGCTAGACGAAAAAACTCACCAAGCAAGAAGCAATTTTGCCACGGAAGGAAAAAGACAGATTATCAGCCCATGCGTGCGCTCCGCGAGACATCCGTCCGCCCCCCCCCACAATTTTCAGCCGGAACCCGCATCTCCCCGCAGCCGACCACGCACACCTCCACCTCCACCTCCAGTTCCAGCCGACGATCGCAGTCGAAACCCTAGCTCCGGGAACAGAGGATGAGGCCCACAGCGACGGGGCCGGGCAGCGGTGTGGTGAGGCGGAAGGCGGGGGCGGCCGCCGCGGCGGCGGCGGCGAGCCGGGAGTGGCTGGTGGTGCCGGCGTCCGGGCGGGCGCGGGTCGAGGAGGCCGGGAAGCACGCGGTGATGGCGCGGACGGGGCTGCCGGCGCGCGACCTGAGGGTGCTCGACCCGCTGCTGTCCTACCCGTCCACGATCCTGGGCCGCGAGCGCGCCATCGTCGTCAACCTGGAGCGCGTCAAGGCCGTGATCACCGCCGCCGAGGTGCTGCTCCCCAACTCCAAGGACCCCGACTTCGCGCGCTTCGTCCGCGACCTCCAGGCCCGCGTGCTCACTTCCGCTGACCAGGTATTGTTTTAATCGATTCACCACTTGCTTGCTTCTAGGCTTGTGACTTAGGCTAGTAAAATAACCATTGCACGATATCTGAACTGCAGGTGGATATTGCAGTTAAGTGGAAACAGTTGTACTTATAAGATTTCGAGTCCTATGTAATGCCAATCCATATATTGTGCTCAATAAGACATTATAAAGTAAAACACATAACATTATGGATTAGGTCCTGAATGTTGCCAGTGGTACTAATTATTGGCAGAATTATATCTATGTAGTGTCGTGTGGGATCAGATGTTTTTCATGATTTGTTGAAATTGCAATTGGCCAGTTGTGCTGGTGCTGCCCTTGATGCGGAGTACATTTGTTAGAACATCCCACCATGTCTTCAGATTTGTCCAAACACCATATGGTGCCAAGAATACAAGTTAATTTGTTTATTTTCTTGTTTTGAGAAATTGACGGTGAACTGACCTGGACATGTGCCAAAAATAGCATCAGGCCTTCATACAATCGGCTCAATATATGTTCTGCTGCCATGCGGAATTTTGCACTTGTGTGATTGGATGCATGTAAGAGGACATGGGTGGTCAAATAGTTTTATATGAAAAGTACTCCCTCCGTTCCTAAATATAAGTCTTTTTAGAGGTTTCACTAGGGGGCTACATACGGAGTCTTTTTAGAGATTTCACTAGGGGGCTACATACGGAGCAAAATGGATGAATCTATACTCTAAAGTATGTCTATATACATCCGTATGTAGTCCCCTGGTGAAACCTCTAAAAAGACTTATATTTAGGAACGGAGGGAGTACAAGCTAAGGCTGTTCAGAAACAGTTTCAAGTGAAAACCTTGCATACCGGTAGCAAGCTGTGTAGTCCACATTCCGTCATTAACTCCAAAGGGAGCTGCCGAGCTAGTTAAAAAAAGGAACTACGGGTTACACAGTTTGTTCTTGAATTCTGTATTTGTAGCCTATTCCACTTGAGTCCCCTGCTTTCTCGCTACATCAATACTGTGATAAGGGGCTGTATGAATATGTGACATTTCTTATTTTAACAGGCTGCAGAGTTTACTGATATGGAGGGTGAATCATCTGCAATTGCTTCACCATTTCCTGCTCCTAGTTCATCTAAAGGACATGAACTGGAGATGGCTAAGAGGACTCCTAATGCGGTGGGTGAACTGACTCACAGCAGCAGTGTGCCCACATTAACTTCTATGAAAGATGGAAGCACCAAGGTTTTACCTTTTGAATTCCGTGCGCTTGAAGTGTGTCTTGAGTCAGCTTGTAGATCTCTGGAAGAGGAGGTATGTGTCTCATCTTATATCTGAAAATTATTCAAGATATTTTAATACAACTAGATTAATCTATTTGCCATCTTAGGATAGTTGTTTCAACAAGATATGGTTCATATTACATTATGGCTTGTTTGATATTGAGCCATTATTATTACATATGATGTTGGGTGATTTCTTCACCTCTGCTTATTGGATAAACTTGAGGCCTGGTTGGAGCAATTTATAGAAGTTTGATAATCCTGTCTTTCCCATGAAACCTGGGACAGTCCTGTTTTTACTTAATTTATAAATAGATGAAATCATGCTTATTGTAGAAGATGTTCTTAAGCTGGTCTGTCTGGAGTAGTCTTTTGACCGTTCTCTGCTTTTTATTTTAATATACATTTTCATTTTAGTTAGTCAAGTTTAAAAGCTACTTTTGAGAGTAGTACTTCTCAGTTCTCATAAATAGTCTGTAGACAGTGACTGAACTTTCTTTTCCAGACTGTGACTCTGGAGAAAGAGGCATATCCAGCATTGGATGAGCTAACTTCAAAGATCAGTACCCTGAATCTTGAGCGAGTTAGGCAAATTAAGAGCAGGCTGGTGGCAATCTCTGGACGTGTCCAGAAGGTAGGCGATTTAACTTGTTTGAGGATTCAATATAATATCAGTGTCCATCTTCTCTTCAATTTCTGCTGCTGCTTTATCTTAGGTAGGTGTTGTGGAACATAATTTGGTTTTTCATTCTGCTGGCTACTTTTGAATACGACCTCTATAACTATGTGAAAGAATTTTGCCAAACCATCCAAACCTTCACCATACAAGTATACAGCACATCTGGCCACCACCTACGCCTATATCTATTATTCCCCACTATAATTTCCTCACAAAAGTCTATTCACTTTAATCTTCTGCACTCCTTTTCCTTCTAGACTCCACAGAATAATTCCACCTTGATAAAAAAATTACTTTCTCATAGGTGAGGGATGAGCTTGAGCATCTATTGGACGATGAAATGGATATGGCTGAAATGTACTTGACAGAAAAACTTGCTCGAGAAGATATCAGTGAGACTTCATCTAGAGTTGAGGTTGATGATCATGATCATGATCCGTCTCGGTTGGAGGAGGATAGGTAAGTCATCAAGGCGAGACATCTCTACTTTCTTCTTATAGATGGATTCCTATCTGCTATTTCCATAGACCATAAAATAGTCCTTACTAGTTCGTATACATCTATATGCATGCATGGATATGTTAAATGTGTGGAATCATTTCATTTGTGTGTAGGGATGAGGACTATAGAAGCGAGCCAGATGGAACTGCAAGCAATGGTAGCTTTATTGGTTATAAGCCCAACATTGAAGAACTGGAGATGCTTTTAGAGGCCTACTTTGTGCAAATTGACGGTACACTAAATAAGCTTTCACATGTAAGAGCTTTTCTCTGTTTTTCTCCTTCGCATGTTACTTGAACCATTCCAAATATTGCTGAGATCCTGCCCACTTATTGTTGTTAATAGGAAGTATTTACTTAGCACGTAAAACAACTTAGATCGGGATTGTAAATTTTATAATGCTATTTGTGGTATGTTGAGAACATAAAGTGGTGTTATCGTTGGTAAAGAAACAAAGTTCTGGCAAAAGTTATAATATGTTATGCCTCACTCTCTATAACAGAAGAAGTCATCTTGTCCAGTTCACTGAAATGACACCTTTAAACAAGCTATATAATATCAGAAGGCAATGTTTTGTTTTAGTTGAGCCCGTTTTTCCTTCAATTGATTTTACTGGAGGTTCTCTAGAATGTTCTTTTCTGACGTGTCATTTTCTGTCAGCAATATTATTTCTAACCACGAGACACTAGTGTTGAGAATTTTATGTAGAAGGATTGTAAATCAAACTCTTAAGCTTATATTTTTTTTTATCTTTGCTTGAAGCTGAGGGAGTATGTTGATGACACCGAGGATTACATCAACATAATGTTGGACGACAAGCAGAATCAGCTTCTACAAATGGGGGTCATGCTCTCGACTGCGACGGTTGTCATTACTGCCGGAGTGGCTGTTGTTGGTCTTTTCGGGATGAACATTGGCATATCGCTGTACAGTCCCGTAGGCCAGGAGCAGACACATGAAGCACATGTGAAGTTTTGGGAAACCACTTTTGGAACCATTGCCGGGTGCATGATTCTCTACGTAGTTGCCATGGGCTGGGGGAAGAGAAGCGGGCTGCTGCAATGAGGGCGTCACAACCGCTCCCACAGAAGCCTTGCTGGACAACCAAGCCCTAAAAGAGGGCTGCATGCTTGTAGATTACACCTGAAGATGCACGCCTGTTGCCTATCCCTTGAAAGCATTAGAAGGGAGGGAAGAAAATTTTCTTGATGTAAAGAGATCGGGTAATTCGCTGCCGCGAAGAAATCGTTGCATAAAGTGTTGGCACAATGCTGTTGTACCAACTCAGAGCTTGCTATTACACCGGGGGGGTAAGCAGTTGCTTAAACCCTCTTTGCGTGAATTGCTGTTGTAAAAGTTTGTCTTGCCAGTATATGCGAACCTGATGCAAGTGAATTAAATCACTGTAGAAGAGATGGTGCTGGCCTGTCTTGGCCAAGGGAGAATTACTGTCATGTGTGAGTCCATTTTGTTGGTTTGTACTCTGATCACTGGTTTAGTCATTGTTGGAGAACAGTTGGCTGCAGTTCATATAAACGACTGTTGTTTCATATAAAGTTCAGGCTGCAAAGTAGCTTTGCGTGATACCAAAGGCAGAGAAGTACCAAAACTTGTGAAGCCAAAACAGGGAAGGCAAGAAAACTAGCAAAATTTATCAAGACAGATATGAGCTTTGGGCCGATCCAAGCTCTCGTAGCAAAGCAATCAGGCTAAGGGCTCCTTCGATTCAAAGAAATTTTATAGGATCTTTGGAGAATTGATATTATTAGGAATTTTTTCTACATTGGTCTTTTGATTCATAGGATTGGATTTCATAGGATTTTTTTTCTATGAATCTTTTGTACTAGTACATTTCATAGAAAATCTAACGTCCACTTTAACCTTTTTTTGTAATTTCTTTGTTTTTCTGTGACAAAAAACATTTCTTGTTAATTTTATAGGGTTTAAATGGACATGCCACTTCAACCATATACTTTTTTTTAAAGAGAGGGGTCTCCCTCCAGCCCCAACTTTTATTAAAGCCAAAGCAAGAAAAACCAGGTTCGACAGTTTAAAGACCTCGGCGGACAGCTAAGGAGCAGCCACAGATCGACATGGGCCAAGTGCAACTAGTTTAGCCCTATTACAACGCCAGATTACAGGACATGGAGGGCATGGAGGATAGACATGACTAGCACAAAAACATCTCTCCACTGCCCAAAACGATAACAGTACCAAGCGATCCTAAGCAATTCCCCTCTTCGGTGGTCCAAAAGCCTTAAACACCGGAGAAGAAGAGCACCATGGACGTCCGAAGCCAGCACTTTCCATTGCCTGATCAAAGAACCCACCAGATCCAAAACACATTGCATGTTTCTCCATTTCCTCCCCTGAAAAACAAATTCATTACGAAACAGCCATAAGCCCCACAAGGTAACAGATGATATAATGTTAACAGCCTCTTTAGATTTCTTTTGTTTCCAAAAGACAGCAAGATCATCAAAGGAACCAGGTACAGAAATACCGCATATATCAGAAATAGTTGACCAGCATTCCTTAGCAACAATCCAATCAAAGAACAGGTGTTGAATAGATTCATGTTCACAGCAAAACACACATGTCAGATCATCAACATGCCTTCTCTTTGCCAAATTATCTCTAGTGAGACATTTGTTGTAATAGGCCAGCCAGAGAAATACATGTATGTTAGGGGGGGCTTTAATTTTCCACACATATTCTTTAAGGTCAGATGACACACCATCAAAGTTGATTAATTTGTAGAATGATCTAACAGAATAACTGCCAGATGATTCAAGAGACCACAAAGGGGTGTCTGGTTCATTGGAGGGAATGAAGGTCCTCACCAACTCATTTTATTTGAACCAACACTCCATCAGACTAGCATCCACACATCTTCTAAAGGTGAGATGCAGCTGAAACCCATCCCACACCTGGGCAATAGAAGCCTCTTGTTGTTGACAGATATCAAACAACCCCTAGAAAAGAGTTTTCAGGGAGCACTCACCTATCCATATATCATGCCAAAAGGCAATGTTCTTACCATTACCAGGGACCCATCTAATGAAATTTCTAGCTGCCCCTAGGGCCCAGGTAACACTTTTCCAGAAGGAAGAACCCATCATAGGTTTAGCCCAAAAGAGGTTTGGTTTATCAATCCCGTATTTGTAACGAATAATTTTTTTCCAGTCCTTATCTACCCCATCATAAAATCTTTTGCCCCAGGAGGCCAAAAGGGCCATATTAAATTCTTTCAGGTTGGGGACCCCAAGTCCGCCAAACTCTTTTTTCCTGGTCACCAGCCCCCAGTTAGCCAAATGATACTTATGAAAGTCACCAACATTCCCCTAGAAGAAATGGGACATTTGGGAATTAATTGCATCAATTGCCCACTTAGGGAATTTCATGATAGACATGAGGTAAGTAGGAATACTGGCAATACAGGTAGCTAGAAGGATAAGTTTGCCTCTGTAGGAAAGATTCCTACCAAGCCACCCAGCAATACATTTGATGATCCTATCAATGATAGGTTGTAAATCTTCCCTCCTCAACTTCTTGAAGTGAAGAGGGACACCTAAATATTAAAAGGGGAAATCCCCAAACTGACAGCAGAAAATTTGGGCAAACTCTTTGGACATCCCTTCACTAATATGAAGGGTGTGCAAATCACTTTTATGGAAGTTAATTTTAAGCCCAGATAGCTTTTCAAAACAGGTAAGGATCCATTTAAGGTTTTTGGCATATTCTACAGAGTCTTCCAAGAACAAAATAGTGTCATCAGCATATTGCAAGCTGATTACACCTCCTGGGATAACATGAGGAAGCAATCCAGCAATCAAATTATGTCTAGCAGCTTTGGCCAACATTTTGGTGAACACATCAGCCACCAAATTGAAGAGAAGTGGTGAGTGAGGGTCACCTTGCTTGAGGCCTTTCTCTCCTACAAAATATGGCCCATTGGAATCATTGATCCTAACTTGAAAGGTGCCTTGGTGTAAAGTACTAAAAACCCACTTGACCCATTTATCTCCAAAGCCCCTAGAGAGGAGCATTTCTTTGAGGAAATCCCAACTAACTTTGTCATAGGCTTTCTCATAATCTAATTTCAAAATCAAACCCCCAGAGCCAGATCTATGGACCTCATGAATAACTTCATCAGCCATCACAACACTCTCCATAATAAATCTTCCGTTAATAAAGGCAGTTTGATTCATAGAAATGAATTTGTCACAGAGAGGAGAGGCTCTGGTAGTCATGGCCTTAGACAAGATCTTGACAGCACAGTTGCTAAGGCTAATTGGTCTGAAATTCTTCATACTCCTAGCTTGAGGAGTTTTAGGGATAAGAGTGATAATGGCAAAGTTCAATCTATGGATATCTAAGGATCCAGCCTCAAAGTCTTTCACCATGCACATGCATAGGAGCTCATTATCGCTTGTTTAATTTCCTCCTCATAAAAGGGCTTTTCAAGTTCTTCTCTATCATGGTCAGAGACCAGTTCATCCTCTAAACAGAAATCAGTACCCAAATGAATGTCAGGTTTGGGTTCATAAGCGAAAAGATTCTTATAAAAATCAGTAGCTACCATCAACATATCCTGAGTGGAGGTCACCACCCCAGAAGGGCCTTCCAACTCAGAGAGGTGGTTTTTTCTATGCCTATGATTGGCAAGAGCATGGAAGTAAGCATTGTTACGGTCTCCCTCTAAAATTTTCCCATCTCTAGACCTCTGCCATAAGGCAGTTTCTTCTTTTCTCCAAATATCATCAACTTCCTTTTTAATATCTATCATTCTGTCAAAATCCCCAGCAGAAAGTTGTTGAGATTCAGATAAAACATCCAAAATGTCAAACTCCATAAGGAGAGATTTCTTTTTCTTCTTCATGGCTGCCTCCAAGTTAATACTCCAGCCTTTCAGTTTTTTCCTAAGGGTTCTGGTCTTAATCATCCAATTGTCAACAGAATTACTGGAAGATCTAACAGAAGCCCAGGCCCCCTCAACAATTTTGACAAAATCAGGTTGAGAGAGCCACCATTTTTCAAACCTAAACATCTTAGGGCAGCAGCTTTTCCTAGCACCAGTATAAAAAACCAGAGGGGTATGATCACTGCCCACCCTAGGGAGAGCAGACAGGGATGACATGGGGAAATGGGCATCCCAATTCACAGAAGTGAATACTCTATCCAGCACAGCAAAAACAGGGTTGCATTGATTATTAGACCAGGTATACTTCCTATTAGCTACAGAAATCTCAAGCAAGCCCCATCTATTAATCCAGTCATTAAACAAGAAAGTAATTTGTTGATTAATCAGGCCACTACTTTTATCATCCTCACCCCTAACTAGATTAAAATCCCCACAAACAAAGACAGGGTAAGTAGTAGTGCTAAGAGAATCATGGAGTTCAGAAATGAAGTCCATCTTGAACTCAGGGTAGGCAGAGCCATACACCACTATCAAGTGCCAAAGGAAACCATCACTTTTACACTTGATAGTATCTTTAATAGAGAATCTAGTGTTAACAAAACCAATCACTTCAAACACATCTTGTTTTAAACCAAGCAAAATACCCCCAGCAGTATTATTAGCAGGCAGAAAATGCCAAGTGAAAGCCCCCAATCTGTCTAAGGCTTTGAGGAAACCCTAAAAAATAATCTCTTTCTTTGTTTCTTGGAAACCAATAAAATCAGGATTAGTTTTAGCAATCACATCACAAAGGCACTGAATTTTATCATGTTGACCTAAACCTCTAATGTTCCAAATCAGACCTATCATAATCAAGCAATTTTAAAAGGATGAGTTAAGCCACAAGGCTTGCCCTTAGTAGGGACAGTAGGAGTACACCCCAAGACAACAGCAGTGCCAACTGTTCTTGGAGGAGAACTGTGACGCCCCCGATTTCGACCGTACGCTAATCAAACACGCAATGCGTACGACCAAGATTAGGGACTCACTGATCGATATCACAACACAACACTAGACACAAATTAAAGTCATACAGCTTCATATTACAAGCCAGGGGCCTCGAGGGCTCGAATACAAAGCTCGACAAACACGAGTCAGCAAAAGCAAATAATATCTGAGTACAGACATAAGTTAAACAAGTTTTGCCTTAAGAAGGCTAGCGCAAACATAAGCAATGGATCGAAAGAGGCGAGGTCTCCTGCCTGGGAACCTCCTAACTACTCCTGAGCGTCGGCACTCTCCACGTAGTAGTAGGCTCCGGCGGTGGTGTAGTAGTCGTCTCCGGCGTACTCCATTTCCTGGGCTCCATCGTCTGAACGCAGAATCGTATCGAGGGGGAAAGAGAATGCAAAGCAGCGGTGAGTACTCATCCAAAGTACTCGCAAGACTGACATCAGAACTATACTAAGTATGCTTCAGTATCAAGGAAAGGGATTATATCTGGGCTGACTGCAGAAAGCAAGAATAGGGGGAAGGCCTAGTCCTATCGAAGACTAGCATCTTCAGCATCTTACAGCATTAGAAGAGAGTAGACAGGTACCTCATATATAGTCATATTATTGTAGCAATTTTATTAAGTAACCACGCCCAAAGATTCTTCCTCGACTCCCTGCGAGGAAGCAATCCCGGAGCCAACATTCATTTCAATTCAAAGTCACAGTTATAGTTGTATAAGGTCAAGGTACAACTCCAAGTCGTCCTGTTACCGTGGACACGGCTATTCGAATAGATAATTCATCCCTGCAGGGGTGCACCGCATTTCCAACATGCCTGATCACCTCCGGCCGGACACACTTTCCTGGGTCATGCCCGGCCTCGGGATATCAGCACATCGTCGCCCCACCTAGGCTCAACGAAGAGGCCAGCCCGCTGGTCTAAATCCTAAGCGCGCCTGGGTCATGGGCCAATCGCCCTTTGCACTCCTGCACGATGCGAACGCGGCCGAGGTCAGTCCTAGCACCCCTTATAACAAGCGCGGTGCCGTTGCGGACCACTCGGGTGCGCGCCGCTCCATTGCTGACGTCCGAAGAGCTTCGGCTGATACAGCGACGCTGAGTACCCATAACTTCTCCCACGCGATGGTTTGGTGCGTAAAAAGGCCAACGACCCAACTCAGATCAAATACCCAACCCATTAGCATTTTATTAATGCGGGGCAAGCGCGACCCATAAATTGCGGTCCCGTCGCCCCGTCTCGAGGATGTGTGGCAAGGGCCTCTCCTGCCTGTCCACGCCTCATCATCATCAAACCGTGGGTACCCCTCAGGGCCGACCCATCACCAACATGTTTCTATAACTAGGTCATAGTAACTGTGTGTATAAAACATCAAGAAGGAACCTGAGGAATCACCCTCAAAGGGTCCCGCTCGATGAAACCGTCAAGGTGGACTTAGAGGAATCACCCTCGAGGGTCCCACACTTGAGGGATTGCACGACAGAGTCATCGTCGGGAGTGGTGAAGGAGGAATCACCCTCGATAACCACGACCGACTAGCTACACTACAGAGCTAGCATCATGAGTACTTCACGAGGTGTCACGCTCGGTACTCGATAGTAGCGCTGCAGAGTCGTACAACTAAGGGGTGTGCGGTGATGTGAGGGGCCTGGCTCGTCGGTCGGTTGACCGAGTCTTCGAGTCGTCGAGTCGTCGATGAAGAAGCAGGGGCAACTGGGACTAAGGGGGTCACAGGGGATTCACTGATCAACCTATACTAAACAGTTGATATTGTTGCAGGTATAGTAGCAGTTTATCAAAAGCAGGCTATGCATCAGAATAGGAGCTAAGTAATACAGTAGCAAAATCTAATGCAAGAATAAGAGGGAAGAATGGGCGATATCGGAATGCTCAAGGGGGGTTGCTTGCCTTGCTGCTCTGCGGAAAAAGGCTGATCGTCAAAGGTGTAGTCGTACCCGGCAGCAGCGTCAGTCTCGGGGTCTACCGGAGAGAAAAGGGGGGAAGAAACAATAAATATAAAGCAGACAAATGCATCACGATGCATGACACGGCAATGCAGAACTAGACATGCACTAACGCAGTATCACACGTCGCAGACAGGTCGGAAGAATATTTGACGATATTTTCCGGTTCTCGGGCTACTACCGGATAGACGAAATCGATGGAAAAGTTCCATGTTTGCTATGCTAGAGGCATGTGACAGACTAACGGACTGCGTATTCGGATTCGTCTCGTCGTTCTGAGCAACTTTCATGTATAAAGTATTTTCATCCGAGCTACGGTTTATTTTATATTAATTATTAAAGATTTAATCAATATTCTGAATTTCTTTTAATTTAATAAATCCAAATTATCCTAAACAGTAAATACTGTTTAATTAACTAATTAACAGATTAATTAACGGTTTAATTAATTAATCTATTTAATCTTAATCATCTAATTAATTAATTAATTACCTAATTAATTAATTCTCTAATTAATTAATTAATTTAACTAATTGTTTTTATTTATTTATTTTGTTTTTATTTATTTTTTTAGGGCGTGGGCCCCACCTGTCAGCGGGCCAGCCGACACACAGAGCACATGCATGCACACATACATTCGCACGCACACCGGTCGGCCAAACCGGGCCGGCTGCTGCTGCCGTCGTCGCGGGGCGGGGCGGGGGGGGGGGCGCTCACAGCGGGGCGGCGAACGGCGGTTGAGGAGGCGGCGAGGTGGCGCGCCGGCGGGCGGCGGGGCCGGCGGTGAGGCGGACGGAGGCGTCGGTCGGCGGTCGGCGTCGGGCCGTCGGATCCGGTCGCCCGGGGGGGGAACGGGCGGGTTGGGGCCGGCGCGCAGGCGTGTCGGCGGGGGGTGGGACGAGCGGGCGCGGGCGTGGCTTGGGTCGGCGCCAGCCGTCGCTGACGGGAGGGACCGAACGGGGGGGGGGGGGGCTCGGGTTGGGACGAGCGGCGGCAGGGGGGGGGGGAATCGGTTGGGGGCTGGGGGCTCGCTAGGGTTGCCCCAGCTGGCTCCTTATAGGAGCTGGCTGGGCCGGCCCTTTCGGCCCGGTAGGGGTTTTTCTTTCTTTTTTTAAAAAAATTATTATTAAACAGCGTCTGTTTTAATTATATAGAGGCTCTAAAATACTTCGAAAAATTCCGGTTTCAATTTTATAAAATCTTAGGGAATATTTGCAACCCATCCAACATTTTTATTTTCAGTTTTGCGCAACTCTTAAATCCACCTTTCAGACGAATTTAAATTGCAACGGAATTTGAACCGGAGGTTAATTCCAACAGTGATCAAAATTTGATTAGCAAAATGGATTAGCCTAATCCTCAGATTACTGTAGCTTGATTACAAGGATTACTGTAGCACAAATCCAGGGCGTCACAATTCTCCCCTACTAAAAGGAATTCTCGTCCCGAGAATTAAGAAGTAGAAGGAAAGAGCTTGGGGTATTCTGCACGAAGATGATCTTCGCGTTCCCAAGTGGCTTCATCTTCAGAATGATTCGCCCACTGCACCTTGAAGAACTTGGTAACCTTCTGACGAGTCCGACGTTCAGTTTCATCGAGAATGCGGGCTGGTTACTCTTTGTAAGAAAGGTCTTGTTGCAGATCCAACATATCATGATCCACTGCTCGGATAGGATCCTTGAAGCAGTGACGAAGCTGTGACACATGGAACACATCGTGAACCTGAGAAAGGTTTGGTGGTAGTTCCAGTTGATATGCCACTTTACCACGCCTTTCGAGAACAGTGAAAGGGCCAATATATCGAGGAGCCAGCTTGCCCTTGATCCCGAAACGGTGTGTACCTCTCATTGGCGTGACTCGAAGATAAGCCTTTTCGCCAGGTTGATAGACCATATCTTTGTGATGACGGTCATACTGACTCTTCTGACGAGACTGAGCAGCCTTCAGATTTGCATGAATAATGCGGACTTGATCTTCGGCATGTTGGATAATATCCGGACCGATAAGTGTACGTTCCCCAGTTTCTGACCAATTCAGAGGAGTTCGACACTTACGTCCATATAACACTTCAAAAGGAGCCATCTTCAGACTAGCTTGATAGCTATTGTTGTAGGAGAACTCAGCATACGGGAGAGATTCCTCCCATTTCTTGCCAAAAGAAATGACACAAGCTCGAAGCATGTCTTCGAGAATCTGATTGACTCTTTCAACTTCTCCCTGGGATTGAGGGTGAAAAGCGGTGCTGAAGGACAAATGAGTTCCCATGGCTTCCTGGAAACTTGCCCAGAACCTTGAAGTGAATAAGCTACCACGGTCTGAACTAATCACCAATGGAATACCGTGGAGTGAAACAACTCTGGACATGTATAGATCTGCTAGCCGACTAGCAGTAATAGTTTCCTTGACAGCCAGAAAATGTGCAACTTTGGACAACCGGTCAATGCCGACAAGAATAACATCATTACCTTTCTGCGATCAAGGAAAACCAGTGACGAAGTCCATTTCAACAAGGTCCCATTTCCATTCAGGAACCGTAATAGGTTGCAGAGTTCCGACAGGCCTTTGATGTTCTGCTTTGATCCGACGGCAAATGTCACATTCTGAAACATAGCATGCAATGTCTTGCTTCATGTTGGACCACCAGAATCTTCGACGAATGTCTTGGTACATCTTGGTACTACCAGGATGAATGGACAGCGGAGTGTCATGTGCTTCCTTCATGACCTCCTGAGTCATATCATGGTTTTTCTCCTTACTCGGTACCACTAGGCGGCCTTTGAAGTACAAAGCGCCATCCTCAGCAATAGTGAAGGGTGAGGGCTTTCCTTCTGCAAGATCGAATTTAATCCTCTCGACTTCATTGTCACACTTCTGGATCCACTTGATGACGTCCACAAGATCTGGTTTAGCAACCAGGGTATTAAGGGAACCCTGGGAAACAATGTGGAGGTTCATTTTGTAGGACCCTTCAGGAGGGGGTGCGAGATAACCCTGAGGAACAATATGGAGGTTCAGCTTGCGAAATTCTTCTTGAAGAAGGGGGTGAACCTTGTGAACCTGGAGGTGGTTGCAGTATGACTTGCGGCTCAAGGCATCAGCCATTACATTAGCCTTGCCTGGGGTATAAGAAATACCCACATTGTAGTCTGCTATGCGCTCCATCCATCTCTGTTGACGGAGGTTCAGATCTGGCTGAGTAAACAAGTACTTCAGACTTTGATGATCGGTGTAGATCTCGTAACGATTACTAACAAGGTACTGTCGCCACTCTTTCAGTGCGTGAATTACTGCCGCAAGTTCAAGGTCATGAACTGGGTAGTTCTCTTCATGAGGACGCAATTGATGAGAAGCATAAGCAACCACTCTGCGCTCTTGCATTAAGACACAGCCCATTCCCTGACGCGAAGCGTCACAACAAATGACGAAGTCCTTACGAGTATCCGGAGGAGCAAGCACTGGAGCAGACATCAGTTTGTCCTTAAGTGCCTGAAAGCTCTCCTGACATTTTTCTGTCCACTCGTATTTAACACCTTTGTGAAGCAGATTGGTCAAGGGCTTTGCAATCTTGGAGAAGTTCTCGACGAATCGATGGCAATAGCTGGCGAGTCCGAGAAAACTTCTGACTTGCTTGACATTCTTCGGGGGAGTCCAGTCAAGAATAGCCTGAACTCGTTCAGGGTTGACCGCAATACCATCCTTGGAGATCACATGACCAAGGTAGGTTACTTCGTCCATCCAGAACTCACACTTTGAATACTTTGCATAAAGTTGATGTTCTCGAAGCCTCTCCAGTATAAGACGAAGATGTTCAGCATGCTCTTCTTTATTCTTGGAGTAAACCAGGATATCATCCAGATAAACCGACGAATTTATCGAGGTAATCCATGAATATATAGTTCATCAGGCGAGAGAAGGTTGCTGGAGCATTGGTTAAGCCGAAGGACATGACGGTGTACTCGTATGAACCATAACGAGTAACGAATGCAGTCTTCGGAATATCCTCTTCATGAACCCGGATCTGATGGTAACCCAACCTCAAGTCGAGTTTTGAAAATACTGAAGAACCCGCAAGTTGATCATACAGATCGTTGATCCGAGGAAGCGGATATTTGTTTTGAATCGTTGCTTGGTTGATAGGACGGTAATCTTGGACCAATCGATTCGTACCATCTTTCTTCTTGACAAAGAGAGAAGGTGCTCCCCAAGCAGAGGAACTTGGACGAATGAAACCCAGACGAAGCGAATTGTCAATTTCTTGCTTCAGTTCAGGGAGTTCATGTGGAGGCATCTTATACGGACGCTTGGCTATAGGAGTGGTACCAGGTACCAAGTCGATGACAAACTCGACAGCTCTAGCAGGGGGAATCCCTGGGAGTTCTTCCGGAAAGACATCTTGGAAATTCCGGACAACTGGAATGTTTTCAATCCCTTCAAGAGGTGACTGATTTAATGCATTCAAGGCATATAGACGGGCTTCAACATTTAACAGCTTAGAAAGACATGATTGAGTATAAACTCATAAGCAAAGAAGATTCCAAGAGTTATTGAATCACAAAGCGTACTCGATTCAGATATCGGTGTCCCTGATTGTCCAACAACTCAGAACACGAGGAAACTGGAAGCAGTGAAATATCATAGTTGATGAGGAGCTCATAAGAAGTTATAAAGCTTTGTGATATTTATCAAGATACCAGGGATAATACTCGGAGGTAGATCAGAATAGATGTTAGACTAGCGTATTGATCTGTGGAGGACAAACACTTTAACTTGTCTGAGAATGAAACCAAAGTAGAACAACATGGTCGGAACCACGATTGCAAAGGACAAGATCAAAGATACAAAATCAAATCATACAATGAATGATTATTGAAAGGAGAAGCTTCTATGATAAGATCAACATCGTTTCCATGGGCATGAACACAAGGTTCAAGGTCGACTCCCACTTCATCAATGCATCACCTTCCATTTACACCTCGCCTTTGATGAAGTTGTAGTTTTGAAAGTTTAACTGGCAAAACACCAGGAGAGTAAGACTCGTGAAAACTGTGGGGTTCACAAGAATTAAGGAAGGCATAGGTCCAACCCATCGGGGCATCTTAGGAACATATACCACAAGCTTCAAGAGTAATTAACACATGCTTGCCAACAGAGCATGGCTAACAAGAGCATAGGATACAACTTATCAGTGGGAGAAGGCACAATTTACCAATGGCATCATGTATCACGGGAATAACATCACAATAATTTTGAATGTGAAGGACGCTATCGGATCATAACCCAACAATGGGTCTGGCGGTCCACAAAGGACCTGATGTGAGTATCGGTACCCAATCTGAGGGAGAAAGAATGCAAGGCATCAGATCATAGAACATCCAAATAATTTGATGCTTAAATAACCAACGGAATTAAGATTTCCCAATTGGTGTATCGAAAACAGATGTTCCGATCAAATACAAGTAAGATGAAAGGACTTAGATGGGCAATCAATCAAGGTTGATTTGTCGGGAACCAACCCATGTTTGGAAAGACGTCTGAACCGGACGGATAATTTATGATAACAACTGATGACTGCGTGCATCCACACACAGGTTGAATCAATAAAATCAAATGAAAATCACAGAGGATTTTAATGGATATTGCTTGACATATGGAATTAACCACCATGTAAGCAGGTGGGAAAAGTCAAGAGCAATGGCTGCTCAGGATTTCGGAAGACCGGATAGCGTTTCGAAGAATTTTGTGAAAGACAAGAACAACTGGGGACGAACGAATCCTCGATAATGATGAGGAGTTATCCGCAGGGGTTGGCGATGGAAGGAAATCGCAAAATCGACGAGCACAAGTTCTCGGGAGAACATCAGAGAGTATCTTCGGAGTCTTCTGATGAATCAAGCCATCATCTGGAATGAGGGGCTCTCCAGGAGGAGTAGTTACGAGAACCTAGAGTAAAGAGAAGAGAGATCAGAACCTAGAGTATAGATGAGGAATAAAAGATCCTAATACCACCCGATTGAGATGTGGGCCCGTAAGCCACACTACTATGTTAGTAAAAGTTTTTCAATGAGTAGACTCAACTTCGGCCAAGGAGTTGGAAAGGGGGCTACCTATAGGCAGTTGGCTCTGATACCAACTTGTGACGCCCCCGATTTTGACCGTACGCTAATCAAACACGCAATGCGTATGACCAAGATTAGGGACTCACTGATCGATATCACAACACAACACTAGACACAAATTAAAGTCATACAGCTTCATATTACAAGCCAGGGGCCTCGAGGGCTCGAATACAAAGCTCGACAAACACGAGTCGGCGGAAGCAAATAATATCTGAGTACAGACATAAGTTAAACAAGTTTTGCCTTAAGAAGGCTAGCACAAACATAAGCAATGGATCGAAAGAGGCGAGGCCTCCTGCCTGGGAACCTCCTAACTACTCCTGAGCGTCGGCACTCTCCACGTAGTAGCAGGCTCCGGCGGTGGTGTAGTAGTCATCTCTGGCGTACTCCATTTCCTGGGCTCCATCGTCTGAACGCAGAATCGTATCGAGGGGGAAAGAGAATGCAAAGCAGCGGTGAGTACTCATCCAAAGTACTCGCAAGACTGACATCAGAACTATACTAAGTATGCTTCAATATCAAGGAAAGGGATTATATCTGGGCTGACTGCAAAAAGCAAGAATAGGGGGGAGGCCTAGTCCTATCGAAGACTAGCATCTTCAGCATCTTACAGCATTAGAAGAGAGTAGACAGGTACCTCATATATAGTCATATTATTGTAGCAATTTTATTAAGTAACCACGCCCAAAGATTCTTCCTCGACTCCCTGCGAGGAAGCAGTCCCGGAGCCAACATTCATTTCAATTCAAAGTCACAGTTATAGTTGTATAAGGTCAAGGTACAACTCCAAGTCGTCCTGTTACCGTGGACACGGCTATTCGAATAGATAATTCGTCCCTGCAGGGGTGCACCGCATTTCCAACATGCCTGATCACCTCCGGCCGGACACACTTTCCTGGGTCATGCCCGGCCTCGGGATATCAGCATGTCGTCGCCCCACCTAGGCTCAACGAAGAGGCCAGCCCGTCGGTCTAAATCCTAAGCGCGCAGGGGTCATGGGCCAATCGCCCTTTGCACTCCTGCACGATGCGAACGCGACCGAGGTCAGTCCTAGCACCCCTTATAACAAGCGCGGTGCCGTTGCGGACCACTCGGGCGCGCGCCGCTCCATTGCTGACGTCCGAAGAGCTTCGGTTGATACAACGATGCTGAGTACCCATAACTTCTCCCACACGATGGTTTGGTGCGTAAAAAGGCCAACGACCCAACTCAGATCAAATACCCAACCCATTAGCATTTTATTAATGTGGGGCAAGCGCGACCCATAAATTGCGGTCCCGTCGCCCCGTCTCAAGGATGTGTGGCAAGGGCCTCTCATGCTCGTCCACGCCTCATCATCATCAAACCGTGGGTACCCCTCAGGGCCGACCCATCACCAACATGTTTCTGTAACCAGGTCATAGTAACTGTGTGTATAAAACATCAAGACGGAACCTGAGGAATCACCCTCAAAGGGTCCCGCTCGATGAAACCGTCAAGGTGGACTTAGAGGAATCACCCTCGAGGGTCCCACACTTGAGGGATTGCACGACAGAGTCATCGTCGGGAGTGGTGAAGGAGGAATCACCCTCGATAACCACGACCGACTAGCTACACTACAGAGCTAGCATCATGAGTACTTCACGAGGTGTCACCCTCGGTACTCGATAGTAGCGCTGCAGAGTCATACAACTAATGGGTGTGCGGTGATGTGAGGGGCCTGGCTCGTCGGTCGGTTGACCGAGTCGTCGAGTCGTCGATGAAGAAGCAGGGGCAACTGGGACTAAGGGGGTCACAGGGGATTCACTGATCAACCTATACTAAACAGTTGATATTGTTGCAGGTATAGTAGCAGTTTATCAAAAGCAGGCTATGCATCAGAATAGGAGCTAACTAATACAGTAGCAAAATCTAATGCAAGAATAAGAGAGAAGAATGGGCGATATCGGAATGCTCAAGGGGGGTTGCTTGCCTTGCTGCTCTGCGGAAAAAGGCTGATCGTCAAAGGTGTAGTCGTACCCGGCAGCAGCGTCAGTCTCGGGGTCTACCGGAGAGAAGAGGGGGGAAGAAACAATAAATATAAAGCAGACAAATGCATCACGATGCATGACACGGCAATGCAGAACTAGACATGCACTAACGCAGTATCACACGTCGCAGACAGGTCGGAAGAATATGTGACGATATTTTTCGGTTCTCGGGCTACTACCGGACAGACGAAATCGATGGAAAAGTTTCATGTTTGCTATGCTAGAGGCATGTGACAGACTAACGGACTGCGTATTCGGATTCGTCTCGTCGTTCTGAGCAACTTTCATGTATAAAGTATTTTCATCCGAGCTACGGTTTATTTTATATTAATTATTAAAGATTTAATTAACTAATTGTTTTTATTTATTTATTTATTTATTTTTATTTATTTTTATTTATTTATTTATTTTTATTTATTTTGTTTTTAGGGTGTGGGCCCCGCCTGTCAGCGGGCCAGCCCATACACAGAGCACACGCACGCACACATACACTCGCACACACGCACGCACACCGGCCGGCCAAACCGGGCCGGCTGCTGCTGCCGTCGTCGCGGGGCGGGGGGGGGGGGGGGGGGGTGCCTTCACAGCGGGGCGGCGAATGGCGGTCGAGGAGGTGGCGAGGTGGCACGCCGGCGGGCGGCGGTGAGGCGGACCGAGGCGGCGGTCGGCGTCGGGCCGCCGGATCCGGTCGCCCGGGGGGGAACAGGCGGGTTGGGGCCGGCGCGCAGGCGCGTCGGCGGGGGAGGGGGGGGGGGACGAGCGGGCGCAGGCGTGGCTCGGGCCGGTGCCAGCCGTCGCCGGCGGGGGGGGGGACCGAACGGGGGGGGGGCTCGGGCTGGGACGAGCGATGGCGGGGGGGGGGGGGGATCGGTCGGGGGCTGGGGGCTCGCTTGCCCCAGCGGGCTCCTTATAGGAGCTGGCTGGGCCGGCCCTTTCGGCCCGGTAGGTTTTTTTTAAAAATTATTATTAAACATCGTCTGTTTAATTATTTAGAGGCTTTAAAATACTTCGAAAAATTCCGGTTTCAATTTTATAAAATCTTAGGGAATATTTGCAACCCATCCAACATTTTTATTTTTAGTTTTACGCAACTCTTAAATCCACCTTTCAGACGAATTTAAATTGCAACGGAATTTGAACCGGAGGTTAATTCCAGCAGTGATCACAATTTGATTAGCAAAATGGATTAGCCTAATCCTCAGATTACTATAGCTTGATTACAAGGATTACTGTAGCACAAATCCAGGGCGTCACAAGAACTCCTGGCTGGAGTCCCAACTACATTTTGAGAAACCAAATCCAAATTGTCTGGTAAAGCAATATCAGGATGCTCATTGGCAAAAGCCAAGCAGTTTTCCTGTTCTCTAACAACCAGATCTTCAAAAATTTCTAATTGATTAATATCATCACCCCCAAAGGTCAAATCAACCATAGCAACTTGATCAATCAGAATAGAAGGGTCATTAGAAGGGAAGGATTTACCTTTAAATGTTTTGGGAATTTCCAAATTCTTTTTCATTTTATATGCAGCAACTTTCTCCATGATATTGATGTTGCCATGCCCCCTGGTTGCATATTTTGAAGCCATGACAGGGCCCCATTTGGAATTCTTGGGAGGTGCACCTTGGGCATGGTTTAAAGAGTCCAAGAGGGACCTTTTTAAGCCTGAGTATTGCAACATTTGCACAAGCTCAGGGGGAAGAGTCCCCATATCAACCTCTTCTTTCATGTCCCCCTCTTCCTCAGAGTCCAGCATGTCAACAGATTTCAGCAGAGATTCACAGTATTCCTTGTGTTAAGATTTTTCCACATTCAGAATAGAGCTAGGGTATAGGTTTTTGGGGGTAGAAACCTCCAGTTCAGGGAAACACTCATCAGTGACACTAGGGACAAGCCCAACATCTTTTTGCAACCCAGTAACCACATCTAGGCATGGACTGGAGGGGGAAGAGGAGCCCTCCCTCACGCCCACATGCGAGCTTTGAGAAGTAGAGGCATTTCTTTCAGCAACTTCCATGATGAAATTCACATGGTCAGAGTCTGATGGAAGCCCAGGAGGGCAAGCCTTGTTTTTGCCACCAGGACCAAAAGACCTCTGCTTAGTTATGTTAGCTTTGTCTAGTTCATCAATGGTAGCATCATCATCAACCAAGTCATCATTCATCCCATCTTTGAATTCCTCCTCACCATTACCTTTCTGTTCACCTTCAGCAGCATCTTCATCTCCATCATCCTTAGTTTCAATATCAATCACAGAGTCCACACCACCTACCTGTT
This sequence comes from Elymus sibiricus, assembly GCA_039707655.1. Lineage (NCBI taxonomy): Eukaryota > Viridiplantae > Streptophyta > Magnoliopsida > Poales > Poaceae > Elymus > Elymus sibiricus. The sequence goes on along the minus strand of CM077667.1, from coordinate 440,303,352 downwards.
CAAAACCCTCCACGGTGAAACCTAACAAGAAGAGCTTCTTCTTCATCTCAATCAGTCTTTCAAAAGGGATTTTTGTAGGGTCTCTACAGGCAATCTTGACCCTCACATTTTCAAAAAAAGTTCTGAACATCCCATTCCAATCAACATCAGTCAAGACTCCAAACATAGAGGCCACCTGAGCAAAGACTTTCCAAGTACACCACTTTGGGGGAATCCCCTCAATCAGTACCCAGGCCTCAATAAGTTCCCCAAAAGGGTCACATGACCCTTTCCATTCAGTCATCTTAACAGAAACATCTTGTGGGAGGCAGAAGCCTGGTAATTCAATCAAATCTTCAACTTTCTTCCATGGGGGAAATCTAACCAGAAAAGTTTTGTGAGAGATCTCTTTAATCTGCCAAGGCCAGTGTTTAGCTTTACAGAAAGTATCATTAACCAGGCTTAGTAGCAAGGTCTTATCAACATCCCCCTTAGTGATATTCACAACAGGACAGTTCTGAAAATTGAGCCAGCTTGACTCATTAGCCACAGGGACATCCACATGGTAGAAACCAAGGCCCCTAGCCCCACTACCAAAGTAAGCAGCAGTGGGTTGGATTTTTTACCAAGCAGCACAGTTGTTGACATTGTGATTTTGCTAACAGATAAAGCATGACTTTGGCTTGACACAATTACCAACATAGTGACCAAGACCTCCACAGTTAAAACAGATCATATCCTTATACTTGGGGTCTAGCATCTGCTCTACCTCAACTTCATGGACCTGGGAAGATTGAACCTAAGAGGAAGTCGCAGTAGAAGCACTGGATTTGGTAGGTCTTGGAGTAGGGGCAACCTCCTTGGAGATTTGCGGAGCAGCTTTGCGCACACCACCAGAATTGGTCTTCTGGGTGGTGGTTTTAGCCGACCCAGATGCCCCAGGACCAGAGCTCCCTCCACGTATGTCCGCCATCCTCCCACCCCTCTTGACAACCTCAGCAAAGGAAAGAGAGCCTGGACCTAGCCCTTCTCTAACCAGATCAACAATTTTAGGAGGAGGATCAAAGGGGCGGGTGGCGGGGTGGCAATCAACTGCGGTGAACGAACCTGACCCCAGAAGATCTTTGCGGATCCAGAATAGCGACCCAGACGAACTCCCGGGCTGCCTAACACCTAGGGTCAATTGATGGTGGCGGCGGGGAGGGGAAGGAATAAGCCACAGCTGGCCGAAGTGCTCCTCTATTTCTAGGTCAGAAGCGCTCGGACGCGTATTCCTATCACCCGTTTCCCCCCTAGGACACGGGCTCGAAAAGTGGGCCCCCCTGAACGCGGGTGTATTGCGAGGGAATCCCCTCTTCCACATCAGAAGCACCACCGCCGGCCGATGCGCCATCCTGTCCACCAACAAAGGTGCAGGAGAAACGTTGGAAACCATATCCGCAGAAGCGGAGCACGAATCACTTATTAACTGAGGGAGAACCCCCCAAATTCTGACTGAGATTCGACTTAGGATTTGAAATCCCAAAATCTCTACCACAGCGGGCACGGAATTCAGACAAGCGCAATTTGAGAGAGTTCGGAATGCGAATTGAATCCGTACCTCCATCTCTAGGCCACGGGGGAGGGTCAGCAACTCGACGGGGCCTCAGACGTTGCGCCGTGGGGGAAGAACCCCCGGAGGCAGCCTGGCGAGCGCATCCACCCGCGGTGGTCTGATGTTGAGTCTCGACGGATTCGCCGTGCGGTAGAATGCCCACTGCGCCGCCTGCACTGGATCTAGCGATTCGGCCTCCTGAATCGCCCAGAACAGCAGCTCCACGTCCATGCAGCCATCGTCGCCGAGAAATCACGCGCACTCGGCGAAGGTCACGTAGCGGATTATCCGGATGTGGATATCCGCCCACTCGCTCCGGTCGGGGAATCTCTCCAGCACCACCCGCCGCATCTCCGCCCTGGCCTCCGGTGAATTAGCGTCGATGGGGGGCAGTGGAGTCGTTGCCGGTGCGGGAAGCGTCACCGGTTCCGCAACCCGCCTCCGCGGTGCTAGCCGGCGGATACGAAGCCGCCGCCGCGAGCCCGTCATCCTGGGGTGCGGTGAGTAGGAGAAATGGTGGGGGTGAGGGAGAGGAGGGGCGGTGTGAGATGGGATAAGGGGTCGCCGCCGATGTGTTTCCCGAGGAGGTGGAGAGGCATGGGGGAGGGTGAGACATTTCTCCCATCACAATCCTTCAACCATATACTTTTTATATTTCTACATTTTTAAAATCCTACTTCCTTCATCCTAAAGTAAATAAAAATCTACGATATTTATTTTGAGATGGAGGAAGTAAGAATTAGGCCCTAACAATTCTGTAGGCACTTGCCGTTTTTATCTTCGTGTTGTTTCCAATCAGAACCCCGTAGAAATCCAATCCCCCCTTCCATCCGCGGTCGCCGTGCCCAAACTGCACTCCGCCGCGGCCTATAAAAAAGCTGCGGCGGAGGGAGCCGCCCCCCTCGAAACGCACCGGAGAGAGAGGATGGAGAGGAAGAAGGTGGCGCAGGTCGCCACGTACGTCGCGGTGGCGCTCGCCGCGTTCCTCTTCTGGCAGTCCACGCGCAGCCCCGGCCCCCCGCCGCCGACGCCCGACCTGCCGCCGCCGACGCCGCAGGGTCCCCCCGTGTTCCCGCGGGCGGAGTCCACGGTGCTCCCGGACCCGGCCCGCTTCTTCGCCCCGCACCTCCTCGCCGCGCCGCTCCCCACCAGCTCCTTCTTCCAGAACTTCGCGCTCAACGACGGGGACCAGCCCGAGTACATCCACCCCTACTCGGTCAAGTCCGCCGCCGCGGGGCTCAAGGTCTGCTACCCCAAGAGCGTCCACAACCCGTCCTTCCACGCCCAGACCTTCGTCGCCGACCTCACCATCTCCTCCCCGTCCGACTCCGCCGCGGCGGCCAGCTGGCGCCACCGCATCGCCTGCTTCGACGACCTCTCCGTCACCCTCGACTTCTCCCCGTCGCTGCGCGCCTTCCTCGTCCGCGGCAGCCCCTTCGTCACCGTCTCCACCATGTGCGCCGCGCGCCCCGTCGACATCTCCGTCGCCTCCGTCCACGCCTTCCTCGAGGCCGCCCCACGCGACGACACGCTCACCAGGTGGCGCCTCCGGATGAACAGCGGCCAAACCTTCCTCCTCTACGCCTCCGCGCCGATCCGCCTGTCCATGTCCAGCGTGACGCAGCTGGCGGCGCCCGGCTTCCTCGGCGTCATCCGCGTCGCGTTCCTGCCCGACGCGGCCATGGAGGCCGTCCTCGACCGGTACAGCGGCTGCTACCCGTTTGCCGGGGTGGCCGCGCTGAACCGCCCCTTCTCCGTTGACTACACCCGGTGGACGCAGGGGTCGGGGGACCTGCTCATGCTCGATTGTCTAGGACACATCTAGACGTGACATAGTTATTGCACATCTAAATGACTAAATGAAGCATAAAAAGGAAAAAGAAAAGAAAAAAGAAATATCCACATAAATCTTCACGTAAGATCAATGATCTAGGACTTAGATGTGCAATACTTATGTCACGTCTAGATGTGATTTAACAAAACCGAAACATATTATAGAGCATAGGCTTCAAGACACACCCTTATCCAACCACTCATTTATGCATCGCGATTCGTGCGAACACTTTTCTCCTAGGACAGTCGCGTCCGGGTGCTAGAGGACTTCAGGTACCGGAGCATCGACGGCGACCTGGTCGGCGTCGTCGGCAATTCCTGGGCTCTGAGGATCGACCCGGTCTTCCCCACCTGGCATTCCACCCGGGGGGTCAGCGAGGATGGCGTGCCCGAGATCGTGGCCGCGCTGCGCAAGGACGTGGATGAGCTCGCCTCCAGCCCCATCACGACCACCTCGTCCTACTTCTACGGGAAGGCGGTCGCCAGAGCGGCGAGGCTGGCGTTGATCGCCGAGGAGGTCGGGTGCCCCGACGTCATCCCGGCGTTGCACCGGTTCCTGAATGCCACCGTCACGCCCTGGCTGGACGGCAGCTTCGAGGGCAATGGCTTCCTCTACGATCCCAAGTGGGGCGGCCTCGTCACTCGGCAGGGGATGACGGACACCGGCGCCGACTTCGGCTTCGGGATCTACAACGACCACCACTACCACCTGGGCTACTTCGTGTACGCCATTGCTGTGCTCGCCAAGATCGATCCGGCCTGGGGGCACGAGTACATGCCGCAGGCCTACTCCATGGTCGCCGATTTCATGACGCTGCCGCGAGAGGCCGGCGCGAGCTACACCAGGCTGAGGACGTTCGATCTCTGGAAGCTGCATTCCTGGGCCGGAGGCCTGACGGAGTTCGGGGACGGGCGCAACCAGGAGAGCACCAGCGAGGCCGTCAACGCCTACTACTCCGCCGCGCTCCTCGGGCTCAGCTACGGGGACACGCCACTCGTCTCCGCCGCGGCTACGCTCACCGCGCTCGAGATGCTGGCGGCGCAGACATGGTGGCACATCCGGGAGGGCGACGCGATCTACGAGGACGACTTCACCGGCAACAACCGCCTCGTCGGCGTCGTGTGGGCGAACAAGAGGGACAGCGGCCTCTGGTTCGCGCCGCCGGAGTGGAAGGAGTGCAGGCTGGGGATCCAGCTCCTGCCGATCGTGCCCATCAGCGAGGCCCTCTTCCCGGACGCCGGGTTCGTCAAGCAGCTGGTGAGCTGGACCGCGCCGGCGCTGGCCAGGGACGGCGTCGGCGACGGGTGGAAGGGGTTCGTGTACCGTTTGCGGAAGGATCAGTAAACTCGTTGTTCATTAGTCGTCATCATAGAGCGGTAGTTTTTTGGCACATAACAAGACATCCCTTATCTACGTAGCTTGGCAATCGTGTGCCAATGAACGAATTCACAAACTCATGCGAATAATATGTTTCATAACCCGTTTCTTGAGGCAACTTGAGACGCGTGCTATCTATTTTCTTCTTCTTTTGCTTGTATACCATCTTGTTATATCCTGATAACAGGATTTGAGATGCTGCTGCATTGCATGTCCGCGCGAAGTCTGCATCTAAGGATGGCAATGTGTCGAATTCGACTCAGGTTGAACAATATCAAATCTATACAAAAATCCATGAAGATATTCTTTATGCGCCCATGAAAAAGAACCAAGGGTGGAAAATCATGCCCATGTTGAAACCCTATGGACATCCATTAGGTCTTCTCACCACATATACGTAATATCTCGGGAAATAGCAAAAGCGCATACCAATTTTATGATTAGTACTTCGGATAATACCAAATAAGCACAAGCACTAGCGGAGCTACCCAAAATTTGTTAGGCGGGCCAGAGGGAACAAGGCCAAAGGAAATCACAAAATAATTGCTCTCAAAGCCCAGCTTCCCATCCACTCTTCACTGTTTTTCTCTTGAATAGGGCGGGCCGAGGCACAGTTTTGCCTGCATGTAGCTCCGCCCCTGAGCACAAGTGTAGAACACATCACTTTCCAAAGTTCCTCACGAAATGACATAGCACAACATTAAGGGCCAGTTCTTTTGTAGCTTATTTAGAGCTGTGGAAATAAGCTCCCCCCTACCCAGCTTATTTTAAAAGTCAACTACTAGGCTTCTAAAATAAAATTGGGCTTCTAGAATAAGTTAGGTAGGCGGCAGCTTATTTCCACAACTCAAAATAAGCTACAAAAGAACTGGCCCTAAGATTCTCACAAAATGATAGCACCACTCGAGAAAACGGTGTAGTAAATTACAATGATGTTCTTTCCTTTGCTTTGTTATAAAAACTTATGTTGGGGGAAAGGACAATGGGTTAGGGGTTCAGAGAATATGAGTAATGCTAGTCTTACATGGGATTGCCAAACGCTAAGAACATGACTTATATAAGCAAGAACGAACAAATAAACTGCCAAAGAGCACTAGTGAAAAACAAACCAAATGATTAACATTTCATACACATTAGTTATACCAAAGTGACTTTTCAGTTTTGTGCTCTAGAAGAATCTACCTACCAAGACAATTGTTAGTATGATATATTTGGATTTGGATATTTTTAAGGATAATATGGACATGAACGCATATATGCACCTACTATTGGTTATTAAGTAGCACAACTCAACTCGTGGAGAAATGTGATTTTCTTCTGTTGTGCTTAGATTTACATGAAACACAATGTAACATAAAATATTCTTAAATGCCCCATTTTTTTTTTCTTTTTAGAAGAAATAGAGGATTTTGATGACAAAATGACGTTCAACTTAGCACAAAAATATTTTTGCAATGATAAATATGAAATTATGTTAATTAAAATATGGTATAAAATAGGGCATATTAGAGTACACCATTATTTTGATTGGTTGTATTTGAAAATATATAGGGGAATAATACTTTAAAAAGGCATATCAATTAAAAGATATGAATTTGATGAGAATGAGTTATGATGAAGTCAAAAAGATTAGTATAAATTAATGGGAGATCCATGTAGAACCAGCAAAAAACCACGGGTGGGCATGCGCATGAACAAAAATACATTAACTAGTCATAATAGGAAAGGAATGGACCAGCATGAGAATTATTTTTTTGAAACTATGCAATAAAACCAAAGATGATACCTACAGAAGAAAATAGGTGTTCCTACTTGATACGTCTCCAACGTATCTATAAATTTGATGGTTTCATGCTATTGTATTATCACTTTTGTGTGCTTTATATGTCTTTTTATATTATTTTTATGGACTAACATATTAACTTAGTGCCTAGTGCCAATTCTTGTTTTCTGCATGTTTTTGGTTTCGCAGAAAACCATACCCACCGAAGTCCAAACATGATGAAACTTTGCGGTGATTTTTTCTGGAATATAAGAGAGCCTAGAAGCTTCGGGGAGAGATCAGAAGACACACGAGGGGGCCACAAGCCCTCGCGACGCACCCTGGGGGTAGGCGCGTTGGGTTAGCTTGTGGCCCCCAACCTCCGTCTAACCTAATCTCTGACCTATAACTTCCCTAATGTCCCAAAACCCTCGAAGCGAGACCCGAAACAAATTTACCGCCGCTGCAAGCCTCTGTTCTTCCGTGACACCATTTGGAGGCCTTTTTCGGTACTCTGCCGGAGGGGGAAACCATTGGGGAGGCTATCTTCATCAGCCTTGCTGCCTCCATGGTGATGTGTGAGTAGTTTCTACAGGACCTACGGGTCCATAGCAGTAGCTAGATGTCTCTCTCTCTCTCTCTCTCTCTCTTGATCTTCAATACAATGATCTCCTCTAAGATATATTCGATGTAATCTTTTGCAATATGTTTTTTGGAATCCGATGAATTGTGGCTCTATAATCAAATTATTCATTGATCTTTTATGACTTCTTGAGCCTACCTATTTGCGTAATTTTATACATTTGTATTTCTCTCTGATCTATCGGTCTACTTTGGTCAAGTTTGATTGATTTATCTTCAGTGGGAGAGGTGCTTTGTGATCCTATCAAGTGATAGAAAGAATAAGAGCACGTATTTGTGTTGTTGCCACTAAGGATAAAATGACGGGGTTTGATCATATTGATTGATCTTACTTTGTCTACATTTCTTGCTTATTGTGTTACTCTTTTTTGTTATGAACTTAATACTTTGAGATGCATGCTGGATAGCAGTCTTGGGGTGGAGTAATAGTATAGATGTTAGTAAGTTTAAAAGTCTACTTATCAAGGACGTAATGCCTATATAATGATTATGCCATGAATGATCTTCATAACTATGCACAATTCTGTCAATTGTCCAACATTAATTTGTTTAGCCTTCGCTATTCTGCTTTCGAGAGATATGCCTCTAGTGAACCTATGGCCCCCGGGTCCATTCTTCATATATTTACTAGTTTCTACAATTGCTATAATTATCCTAGTTACTATTATCCTTGTTATCATCACTATTATTTTCTTTTAACCTTGTGGCTAGAAAGAACAAGGAGAGTGACGACCCCCTTGCCTTTGTTGGGTGCAAGCAATTATTTTGTTTGTGTGAAGGTGCAGCTAACGTTGTGCGTGTGTAGCCTCCTATTGGTTCAATAAACCTTGATTATTAACTGTTGGGTGAATTAGTATCTATATTAGCTTTCATGTATCATATCTATATAAATGCCCCTGTGATTGGTGAGTTTATGCCAATGTCTGTTGCTACTTAAGCCTGTAGCCTTGCAACACAGTGTTGCAAGTGGATGCTGTTATGACAACGTGTTCAACTTTAATTAGAACTTTCCCTGTACTTACTCTTAGTATAAAACATAATTATGGAGTTGAACACTTGGAACCATTTCCTTGTTGATTTTGCATAACACATGTTATAATATGCTTGAGCAAATAGCACCGGGGGCTGCACTAAATGACTAGTTTGGCAGTTGCGAAAATGTCATCGCCCTTCCATGTTGATTATGCCCATATTATGCATTCAGAACCAGTGCTTCGCACTTGCTCTCTCGAAACATGCCTTCACCTTGCCTTATAGATAAAACACAAATCCAAGTACATGGCCGAAAGGATACAACATAGTAAGGAGGCTCTCTTACACAACAAATCTCGGGACATACGTGGTGTCTTTTTGTCTAATCAAATGCCTCACCCTGTGGACCTGCCCGATAATGTAGCACGGTAGTTCACAAAAAAGTCAATTTGGAACACTGAGCACTTCATGCATAGTTTGAAAACCAAAATATGAAGTTTAAAGAAGTGCTAAGACAAATTCGTCACCTTAACACGTGTGCCAAGAGTTTGATGATGAAATAAGTTAACGTGTGACCTAAAAAAGGCAAATACGCGGATTTTTAGTAGTGAACAGTGCACGAACACCTTTTCAAAATCATGAATTTGCCATTTTTATGTAGCTCACATGTTAACACATTTTTCATCATCAAACTTTACACATATGTAGGATTTATTTATTTTTGAAAACTTTAAATGCCATTTTTGAACTAGTCAAAAATAAAGTGACACCCATGCTCCAAAAATACATACTCGGTAGTTTGCTACATTCAGCTGAAGCCTCCTACCTCACGCCTCCCCTTCGCTGCGGAGAATCGAATCGCTTCATATTTCAAGCAATTATCGAGTACGGATATGCTTAACAACTAGACCTTGTCTTTCCCCGCAAAAAAATAAAATAGAAATTATTCTCACTTGAGAAAAAAGAGAGGAACTATTATAGAAAAAATGAGAAAAAAAGAAGAACCTTATTTTTTGAGGAAAAAAAACCTCACTGTTTTTTTTTTTAGAATTAAAAGAAAACTCACTGTTCACTAGATAGGGCGGGGCCATGTTAGGCATGAAAGAAAACGAGGCCCAGCTAAACTCGTCCACACTCTCTCTCGGTCCACTCCACTCAGCCCAAAATCCGATCCCCGGCCGTCGACTGGAGGTAACCCGTCCATCCCCACCCACGCGCAGCCGTCGCCAAATCCACCAAATCCGCCGGAGGGACAGATCGGAGAGGAAGAGGAAGATGGTGCGGGTGGCGACCTTCTTCGGGATGACCTTCGGCGCGTTCCTCTTCTGGCAGTCCATGGACAGGGTCCACGTCTGGATCGCCCTCCACCAGGACGAGAAGGTGACCTAATCGCCGGCCTATTCTTTCTCCCCTTTCTCCCACTAAATCCGTTGGTTCGCCGCGCCAGATCTACCAGGTCTTCGATCCTCCCCGTCTTCGATTAGCTCTGTGTATCCCGCCCAACGTGGCCGGATGAACCGTAGAATCTGTTGGGTATGCTGGGCTTGTTTGTCCAGGTGCGATGCCGAGATTCGGAGCAGGGGGTTTTCTTCAACCGGTAGTTTCGCTACGTTACAGCGGATTTGCTCAGGGACTGCGATTTACACCTCGATTTTTCGAAGTAGGACATGGCGAAATGGGGCTAGAATTGATTCTTTCAGAGTTGTAGAATACATAGGGAAGAACATATAAGGGTCATAGGAGATGTGCCTGATCATGTCCAGTTATAAGGCCATGTTAGCGCTAGGAGATTCATATCGTAACAGGAGCTGTGAACCTCCCTAAACAAAAGACATTTCAAGGTATTCCATTGTAAATAAAAGGTTAGTCCAGCAGGAAGGAAACACAAGCCATTACCTCCTGTGTGTTTAGGCTCAGAATCGGCAATTCTGGGACATAACTCCGCCGCTGTACATCAGCTTCATTCACCACTCAGGCCTCCGCCTCCCACAATAGATCTTTCCAGCATTTCACAGCTACAAGAATAACATGGATTTGAAGCTAGTACTACATTCCTACTCCCTTCGTTCCATAATTCTTGTCGTGTTTTTAGTTCAAATTACACAGAATGGTGGAACGGAGGGAATACTATTTTGGCTCTCACAAAATGTTACATGATTATAGTCTGCTGGAGAGTCCAGTCAGTCGGTCCAAGTATAAATAGTATGAGTTGGACCCTTTTCTTGCTGCTGTTAGTCATTCAATAGAAAACCCACACCAGTACACCACTGAAACTGGAATTACATATTGAATGTATCCATCTACCCTGTCTCTACTTTGGCATTTTCTATCCTACTACTGAGATTGACTTTAGAAATTTGCATGATTATTGTTGGAATTCTTTGGGGGATGAATTGATGCAGCTTCTAATCGTTTGGGTACCATGTTAGATGATTCTAGTTTGCTGGAGAATCCAGACAGTCAGTCAAAATACAATTAGCATGAGTTGGACCCTTTTCTTGCTGTATGTAATCATTCCCCAGGAAATTCGCCCGTGAAACTGGGATTACATCTTGAATGTATCCATCTAGCCTGTTCTTTACTGTGGTATTGACTATCCTACTACTGTGTAATGACCCTGAGAAATTTGCACGATTATTGTTGGAATTCTCTGGGAACGATTTGATGTAGGTTTTAATCGCTGGGGTACCATGTGGGTTCATATTTGCTTACTGACTAACACTTTGCCCTTCTGTCACATGGAGCTCGTCTTCTCGTGTCTCTCGTCTCCGCCCCTCTCCCTCTCTCTCTCTGGCGGCTCTGCCGTCCGGCGTGAGGATGAGTTAGGTGGTTGGCCTCCTTCTGTCCATAGTAGTTTTAGGTCTAGTAGTATGGTTGGTCTTGCCTCCGTGGCGTCTGGCGTTATGCCGTTCTGGAGCTCTCCATCGACGCATCCGGGCAGCGTCTGGTGGTCGTCGGCTGCGTCCCTGGCTTGCCGTCCATGGTGGATGGAGGCAGTTGGGAGTGGATCTGGCGTCAGCTCTCTCCCCCTAATAAGCCCGAGGTCTTCTCTGATATGGTGGATTCCCCTCTGCAGCTGCTTGCTCTTTCACGTCACTTTGGTTGTGGATGAGGAGCAGGAGTGTTGCAGATATCTGAAGCTTGCTGGTCGAGTTCGTGCATATCAGCAGTTGATTCCATGGTGGAGCGACGGCGCCATTGGTTGGCTGCCGGTCGCCGCTGGCTCGCTGCTTCTTCTGGCTGAATGGCAGCCCGATCCATTCCTCCCGGCGTGTGTGCCTTATGGGAGGCAGTTCCAGCTGCGATTCGGAGGCCGTGGTGTGCAGCTGATGCGGCCATGGCGATTTCGTCGCGCCAAGTGGTTCGTCCCCGGCGGCGGCGAGATTCAATCCGGGTGGTGGCTGTTAGGGACCCGATCGCGTTTTTTACTTTCAGTTTGGGGTCCTCCATGTAAAAGTCAGGGGCTTAGCCGTAATTTCCTATTTCACTTGAGTCCTGATGTAAAATGTGTGTTGATGCTTAATGGAAGTCTGGGTCCTTCGGGACCCTTCTACTGTTCAAATTTTTTTTGCACAAGGGAAGCATTTAGCCTATATACACATTCAACACATCCCATTCAGCTATGTTTTGTATTTTGTTATCTGGGCTTATTAGTAATTAGTTGTCATAGTACGTGCATTGAACAATCATCAAGATATGAAACCGTACCTGGGAGCTTTGCTACATCTACGTAAAACTTACGAAAACTTGCGTAGCAGCTCATGTGGCCTAATTTGGTTGGAAGGAAATAAGGCCCAGGCCCACCCCAGCAAATTCAGGGGGAGGATGATTAGGTTAGGAAGGAAAGAAACGTAGCTTTACGTAGCCTGTTCAGTGGTCACTTTTTATAGTACTTTTAGCAGTATAATCATCGACAAGTACTTGATTAGAGTTACGATTAGTCAAGACTAGTCTATAGTCGGTACCCAATAGACTCAAATTGAGGCTTGATCATTGGGGTTATGTGTTGGGTAAATTTCTTAAGAGGACTTCCAATCTATTTACAAACACATTAAGCATGGTTTTGTATGTACCTTTCCCACCTCTCTGATAATATTTAGCATCACCCTCTGTTGTCCCCAAAAGGTCATACTTGGCAAAGAACACTGTCGAAACTCTTGGGTGAGAGATGGACACTTTGTGTAGTTATGTTTCCTGGGCAGTGGGCATATAATTAGTGTTTCTGCACATATGTTTACTTCTTCTTTTGGGTTATATTTGTCTAGATTATCTCTAGACTTGAGGTATGAGAGCATGAGTGTTACACAGGTAAGTGGTGTCAGGTTTTAGTGTGTTGTTTCGGCGCCCAACTACATACCACCCATGCCTAAAATTACTACCATGGAAAAATTCTTATGCAAATTCGTGTACTATATTAATGCACGCAGATACAAGGAAGTATGTAGAAATGTGCTAGAATGTTTCCTGGAAGCCTTATAAGTTGTTTTGTTCTTTCAGCAAGAGAGGATGGAGAGGGAGCTGGAGATAAAGAAGATGCAAGCAGAGCTAATTGCTCAAGCAAAAGAGAGTGAATCATGATCAGTCTTTTGGCCAATGGTTTCAACTAGCTGCTTTGTCATGTTTTTATTTTCCAAGTGATAAGGCTTGGTTGATGTATGCTTGACGCCTCCAATTAACCAAGATGTTATAACTTTATTGAATGCAAGAGGCTATGCTCATGTCTAATCATGTTCAGTTTATAAAACAGCACAACCCAGCTTCGTTGCCTTGGTTATGAGGTGTTGTTTTGAATTGCTTATACATATTTTGTAATGAAGTTGCTATTTCTGTTTTGTTTTTTGATAAAATAAATGGTTGGTGGTGTTTCAAGGAGATGTTTCCATATTCCGGTTGGTTTTCCGCTGTGCCATTCTAAGTAATATTTTTTTTTGAAAAAGAGGCAAAAGCTTTGCCTCATCCATTAATTAAGAGAGAATAGAATTTTGTTACAACACACCTAAATTTGACATGACCGATTACTCACGCCGTAATATAGACCCTAACTTCTTCGTCCCGGTAGATATCCAAAGGGCCTATAGTTTGTAGCAGGATCAGTGGTGGAGCGCTCTTTTGCCGAAAAACTCTTGCGTTTCTATCATTCCATACCGTCCACGACACTAGCATGGTAAGTAAAGCCCTTGCGTTTCTATTGTGGATGCCTTCAGCGCTTGTACTAGCCCACTTCTAAGTAATATTTGCAGTGCCTTTCAGCTTGGTGTTCGGTGATGCACAATTCCTAAATTTCAGGGTTTTTTCCTTGCTTGTATCTACAATGTGCTTCGGTTTCTGTAAGCACATTGAAGTACCTCCATTTCCTCTTCCTTTTCTTAAACAGAGACCGGCATTATATTGGATTAAAACCGTTAATACATCACAGCTGGTACAAGGACTCAGATGAACATAAAGATTACACATGAACTTCGCAAAAAAAAAAAAAAAAGATTACACATGAGTCCTCGCCAGGGACAAAAATAACAAGGCTAAGAACCGAGCAGGTTGCTGAAATAACAAGATAATAAAGCATCGCTACCCTAACACGTCTGAGGCGGATGCATACTGCCGACGTGATCAACACATCTCGCTCAACTACTAGATCCGATCCTCAGACGGACTCGTCCCCGTTGCCGAAGTCGATGTAGTCATCCTGAAACTTGAGGACGAACGGCTTGCGGTCCGTGCGCTCCTGGACATGCTTGTCGTACCGATCTCTGGCCTTGGCCATGAACTCGTGGTTGTACGGGAACTCCTTCTCGCGATAGTAGTGGCCGTGGCCGTCCATCTCGACGACCACCGTGTCGTCGGAAATGCTGAACGCCTTCTTGGACGCCGCCGCCGCCGCCTCCTTCCCGGCCGGCCTGGAGCGGCCGTCCTCCCCCTTGCTCTTCGTGGCGCGCGCCTCGCCGCGGTCCGTCGTCGGCGCCTCCTTCCTCTTCAGCCCGCTGGCCTCCGTCTTGGGCGCCGGACGTGCTTCGCCGCCGGCGGCGGCCCTGCTGCTGCTGCTGGAGGGCCGCTGCGAAGACTTCGTGTTGACCGCCGGTTGACGTGATCCGCCGCTCTTCATGTCGCCGAGGGAGTTGGTTTTGTGTGGATCTTTACACTGGGTCTGGGATATATGGGTATATATAGAGGACGGAGGCGAACCCTAGAACGTAGAGCGTCTGGTTGCCCAAGGAAAATCGCGTGGCCCCGATGGTACTTCGTAAATAAGAGTTTACTGAAGATTCGTTCCCTAACCACTACTCAGAAAATCACGCCCGGTTTGCTCGTGCAAACCAAATCCTGCATTTTGGGAGAATAATTTCGAACTTCATGATTTGTTTCCAACAATGATCCTGTCAATTTGATTGTTTTCTTTCTGAGACCGGCCTTTCAAGTTTCAACACCCAGGACTGGCCTCGCCTGTCAGTCTATGTGAACAGCAAAAGAGGGAGTACTACTAAATCCCTAGAAAAAAAAGAGGGAGTAGATGCGTTTGGTTGAAGGTGTGGTATGAATGGAATGGGACCATCCAATTTTTTTGGGATTGGACCATTCAATTCATGTGTTTGGCTGAATATAAGAGATGAGCTAATTATTTAGGACGGGACCACCAGTCATGCTCACATGTTCATGCATGCAAAGGGTGGCCATTTGATTCGACCGATTTCGTTGGGTGGAACGGTTCAGCATCTTCAAGGCATATTCTCTTTTTCTGAATCGAACCGTCCAAGCACTTTATAACCAAACATATCTATTTTTTGAACGATTCCAACCCATCCATGGCCACCCTTGCAACCAAACGCACCATAAATTGTTCATCCTGTACAGATTCTGCCTCACCCAGGACTGGCCTCACCTGTCACACCGCTTGTTCACTGTTGCGCCTTTCCGTGAGACGCAAGGTGTTGCAGTAGAGCGTTGCCGTCCCGTCCCGTCCCGTCCCATCACTCTTTAATTTTTCTTCGCCGTACATCCGAAAAATAAATGACTTTCGCTGTTTGCCTGAGCTCATATATCATCACGTTGCAGAGGCATGCCACGAATATCACTTCAGTTAGAGCGAGCAACCTTGTTTGGTTCGCATGTGTTTGTTTGGGTATGAACGTCATTTCAGTTAAAGCAACTCCATTTCATCCGCATGTGTCTGTTTGGATATGAACATCATTTCAGTTAAAAGAGCAATCTCATTTCGTTCGCATGTGTCTGTTTGGGTTAGTGATATAAAAGCCGGCCCAACGTGTCGATCCAAACGTACACATGTCCCTTTTTTTGTCCGCCACGCGTTTATTTTGAAGGCGGCGATATGGCCAGGTCATACTAGTACCATATAGTCTCATTATCTGGACCCTCCAACAACTAGATCAGGCAGGCGATCAACGCATTAAATGTTTTTAGTGCGAGCACCAGAAAGTGTTGTATTCTGCCGGAGCTGATGCATACATGTATGTTACAATAGCATTGAATAGGGCCGCATACAACATGCTGGACCGTCGGTACATGATTTACCTCTCGAGACGGCCCTCCCCAATTTCTTGGTCATCACCACGCCGGTGCCTGGTGAGGACACCGACGCGGGCGAATCTTGGTTTTCCCCGATCAAAACCGTAGAGGCCTAGAGTTCGAAGTGTTTTGTTTGGGTAAGAAGGTGTCGGACCTCGAGATCTGCGGCTCACAACTTTTGTTTTTTGAACTGGCCAGCAATTGCTGGTTTTCATTAGCTTAGTAGGAGAGAGCAACAAGGTGTTTGATCAAGTGATCGATGAAGTGTGGAGAAAAAACGAAAACAAAGGGGTGCTATCAGGTTGATATCTCACGGCACATGCCCAAAAGGGTGCTCTAAACATGCGGCTCCCGCGATTCTCCATTGTTCCATGTCGGATCGGCAGGATCTGATGATGTTGTCCGTGCTTGGTGTCTTCCCTTTGAAGACGGAGTCGTTCTTCTCCATCCAGATGCGCCAGCTGATAAGTGCGATCATGGATTTGGTGCCTCTCTGGGCTGCCGGGGTGGCGACGTCGATGATCATCCCAACCTTGGCTGAGGTTGTTGGTCCCTCAGTCCATACGTCGTGGTGCAGAGCAGAGCAGCGTCCCCATGTCGCTGTCATGCTCCACACCTGCATGGCCGCCGGGCAGTCCCAAATGAGGTGCACCGAGCTCTCGACGTTGCGCATGCATAGCGGGGCAAACATATCCGTTTGGCCAACTGTGTCATTGTGATTTGATGGTTATAAGTTGGGGCCTGTACTGATCTCTTAGCAATCTGTGTAGCCAGATCAGTAGAGACGAGGCAGATGATATGAGAAAGGCCATAGAGGTTTTCGATGAGATTTGTGCTAAGGATCTGGAATTCTTGTGCAGGGTCCAACCAGATTGAGAGTTGGGTAAAGAATCTGTTGTGGACGGCCGGTAGCCAGTACAAGTTTTTTTTGACACAATAATGTGTATTGAACAAATTTGTACGACATGTCTATGATAAGCGGAGCTGCACCTAAAACAATGTTAACAAGTCCGGCTTAATATAATTTAAGTTGCTCGCAACGTTGCTAAGCTAAATTGCCCTTCGACATCCAACTCGTCACCCGGTCCAGATAGAGGTAATATCACTGGTGGTGCTTAAACTTGACATCAATGTTCACTTTAGTGTCTAAACTTGAAAAATACGTCAAACTGGTTCTAGAACTTGACACGAGCGGGCGAATACGGTGCTAATCCAATCTAGATACGTATAATGCACAGAGGTGGCACCGTATCAGATGGCTTGTTTGCGACGTGTAGCCTCACATGTCAGCACAAAGCGAAAATAACCGTCAAAAAGTGCGAGCTCTGGGACTTGAATTTGCGACGTGCTGCTAGCAAAAGCCTGCCTGAGCCACTCCCCTATACAATTTTTCATGATCGGTTATGATAACTCGTTTAATGTCTTATGAAGGAACACATTCGTGGCATTTAAATGGGCTGCCGTAAGTGCAGCCCATTTGGCACATGTTATATTTTATTTAGAAATTCGTAAAAAGTTTGTAAACTAATATCACAGCAAATAGATTTTGAGTTTTTACGTGTTATAAATATTATACGTCCAAATAAAATAACTTGTTTAAAAATGTTCATGTAATTTAAAACATTCACTTATTTACATGTGAATTATATTTAAAACATTTAGTAATAAAAATATATTAATTGTTTAACAAATGTACAAAAATTATACCTCGTGGCTTATATTTAAAATGTATAAAATTATGGATACCAATGTTTTTATTGATATTCACTTGTGATAACTTTGACTCGTGGCATATATTCTTAATTTCTATATGACTTAAATATCACATGTATATATTTATGAAAACATTAAGTATTAAATATTTTTAAATATGTTTAAATTACACAAAAATCCTTAAATGACGCATTTGTGAATTGCAATTTTTTAGATATAATTATTCAAATGTTTGTGTAATTAAAATAATAATTATTAATTTTAATTGGAAAATATGTGTATGATTCTAAATTATAAAAACATTTTTTAATCAGAAACAATATTTTATTTATATGATTGTTCAAAAATAAGGCATCAATACTTTTTAAAATTACCAGATCATTTTACTAAATAAGTTATTTTTTATGTATAATAGTTATAACACATCATTATTATAATTTACTACGTACTTTTTACAAAAACTAAAAAAAACTAACAAGTGCAACATGGGCCACACAGACAGCTGCCTATTTAAACCACATGAGCGTGTTCCTTTAAGATATAGAGAATCATTATCCTAAGTTGACATTAAAACAGGGTTGGTGTATTGGTTGCCGTCGGCGTTAGCTACACTAAGCTCGTATGTTCGAGTCGTGGCGGGGACAATTTTTACCGTGGTCCGTTTTTATCGTTTAATTTCCCTTTACTCTGACATGTGGGGCCCCCCACTGGTCATGGAGACGTACATAATGCTAATTAAAATACGGTGCCATGTCAGCGCATTATATGTATGCGGATTGGATTAGCACCGTATTTGCATGCTCGTGTCAAGTTCTAGAACCAGTTCGACGTATTTTTCAAGTTTAGGCACTAAAGTAAACATTGGTGGCAAGTTTAAGCACCACTGGTGATATTACCTCGATAGTCCAGATATTTGCAAAGAAGCTGTCCTAAATGCATGACCCGGGTCTGAACTGTAAAGAAGCAAACTGCTATTCCCACAATAAATGGTGAGCAGGAGTGGGTCCGATGACAGTTCCAAGAACTGACCCAAAACCAAAATACGGAAGGAAATACCAGTGGGAGCTCATATCCCAAGACAGACTATGAGTTAGGATAATGAGAGCATATAGACGTACGAGCCATATTGAATTTTTTGCACGGAGTAGAATCACAGTGATCCGCGAGTGTGCTCGGAGGAAGCAACGAGTCAGGCAAGCATGCGTTGCGTTCCATCTAGCGTTTCTAGCTGTCTTAATCCTTCTCTTTCTCACTGTTCATGCCATGCTTTATAGCTCCCTAAACCCTTTCACAACTGAGCTCATATGTTTTTGGAGTGAACAGTAAAATAAATAAAATAGAAAAATATTTTAAAAATTTCCGAATTTTTTTATGGCATACTTTAAGAAATGTTTGTTGTACATGCAAAATTTCATCACGAAATCATATAGTTGAAAGTCATGAAAAAAAATCAGAGCTCCAAAATGTGTTTGAAAGTAACATTTACAGAGCACCGATTTTTTTTTTTTACAATGCCTTCCATCAATGTCATTTCGTGATGAAATTTTGCAGGCACTACAAATATTTCGCAAAGTATGCCATGATTTTTTTTAGAATTTTTTGAAATCTTTTTCTATTTTATATATTTTACTGTTCACACCAGGAGCATATGAGCTCAGGTGTAGAAACTCCACGTCCGTACTCATGAAGCTACTCCGGTACACACCTCTTGTTAAATAATGTTCACTATTCTGATGATTCGATTTCTGTAGATCTCTTGAAGCTAGCATGCATATCACAGTACTACCTTTTTATTTATGATCACGGTGGAGAAATCCCTTGGTATATGCATGTTAGCACATGGATTAGTGGCTCATGCATGAATGGTTGGTTCTGTGAAAAGCCTATAGATTTTTAACCTGGTTTTGCATGTATTTCCTCTTGCTAATTATTGTCTAGTAAACTGTATAAATCTGGTATCACGATGGCAAACGTATTGTACCGGTCACAGTTCAGACACGAGACTGTCTGGGCTCTCCGCTAAGAACGACACTCGTTCGGAAGCATGTCAATGATGGATCCATAGGAGCGATCAACACTAGTAAGTCTGGTGGTCGGTTCTTGGGGATCAAAGGGCTCTGCTCTTCTGGAACCTGTGTTGCTCTAGTAGAGGCGTTTGATGTCGAAGTACCCCTCTTAAGAGTGTATAATGTGAAATTTCAGCCCTCGGGTTGGGAAGCTTGCGGTCATATGTGATGCTAGTTATTCATTTTCTTTCTCTTAAATTAAATCTCCATTATTTTTCATTACCATCCAATTTCTTTCTATGCAACTAACCCCTATCTTTTTCACTATTGCCATGAGAAACTCCTTTTGTACATGTGTGCTTGCTGAGCATGAAAATCATACTCATTCTTGCTATTGTTGTTGTTGCATTTGCGGAAGTAGAAAATGCCGGATGTGATGATGAACAACAGGGGAGTAGCTCTACGGGTCGGGAACAAATAAAGAAGTTTGCTAGTAATGAATAAAGTTGTCTCTTGTACATACTAGAAAGTAATTTAATTACTAGCCTAACATACTTATAAACTTGAGATTTATAAGCATGTGGCGATTGTCACGGCTAAGACCCACTTGGGGCGTGACAACTTGGATCCGGCGTGAGGCGCGTCGCCGCTGCCTCATCGGAGATGGTCTACTCCGTCTAGCGTCCGAGCACCGTAGAGGCGCAACCCCTTCGTCGGCGAGGAGGCCTTCTCTGGCCCGTCCTCGTCGGAGGCTTATATGGCGCGGTGTGCCCGCCATGTAAGGCGGAGGGCGCGGTCCCTCATGGCAGACGTCGGTGAGGCGGAGTCGCACTCTACGGCGTCGATACGGGTGGCCGGCAACCACGGGCGCCACAACCACGCCGTGGTCGACGTGTTGGCCTCCGATCACGATGGATCCATCGTCGACCTCACTTCGACCGGTGACGTGAAGGCGACGGGCTCCGACGAGGAAAAGTAGGGCATGGAAGATGATGGCGCCTTGACTCCCGTGCGCTGGTGCGTGTCCCATATCCTACTCTACGTTGCCGACGACCTCTCCAACAGTTGGGCAGGCGCAATCGGCCATCGGACGCGGCAGAGCCGGACGGACTCCCCTTAGGATTAGGTTTCGCGTGCGTGTAATTATATGGATTTAAAGATTTTTAATTAAGGTATCCAGTTGTGGAAACGTTAATTTGAGGTCTGACTGATCACTGTCTGCGACGTGTCCGCGAGCATTTGAGGGGTCGGATTTGATGATGTATCCAGCTCTAGATGTTCTAAAGCAACGCAAGGAAAGGCCACCACAACATGCATTTTTCCAAGAGAGCTAATTTCCTCCCTCAAAATGATTTCGTATATGTAATAATAATAATTAAACTTCTTATTCAATGGCCAAACAATACATTACCATGCTCTAGACCACCAAGGCATATGTGGATGCATGTAATTCTATATATACGAAACACCACACCAGTATATTCACCGAGAAGGCGGGTGGACAACGTAGGTCTCCTGATTCAGATGCAAACTATCTACGCTCTATTTTAATTTTTGATGAACAAATCTACAAAAAGATCACCCAAAGATTATTGGTAGGAAGAGGCCACCCGTGGAACAAGGACTGCAAGAGGACAACTTGGAGAACTGTACAGATGTCTGTGTACTTACATACCAAGCAGCGACATGAGTGAGATATGTAATTGGTATATACTTACTCTTAATTAAAAATTTGTAATCAAAGTGCAATCATGTTTTCACAAGATGTAAAACGGCCCGTGCGTTGCAACGGATTTTTTTTCATAATCTTCAATGACCATGACTATATTTTGCTGCATCACC
Source organism: Elymus sibiricus (assembly GCA_039707655.1). NCBI lineage: Eukaryota > Viridiplantae > Streptophyta > Magnoliopsida > Poales > Poaceae > Elymus > Elymus sibiricus. The sequence goes on along the minus strand of CM077667.1, from coordinate 440,282,113 downwards.
GAGATACAATATCATTCATTTTGGTGAAATCATGAACAATTTTTGAAAATCATAAACAATTTTTTAAACCCGAGAACATAATTGCAATCGTGAACATTTTAACAGATTTTCCAACTTTTTTCTAAAATGATGAACATTTTTTGAATTCATTAACATTTTATACTACTTGCAAACATTTTTCTTAAAATTGTGAAAATTTGTAAAACATTTTTCGTGAATTGATGAACATTTCTAGAATTGACAAACATATTTTCAAAATTGGTAGAACAATTTTCGAAATTTACGAACATTTTCTTGATTTAACGAACATTTTTTGAAATGGAAGATCATTTTTTGAATCAGCAAACATTTTATGAATCAGTAAACTATTTTGTAAGTCACCATTTGTTTTTGAAATTTTAGTGTATTTTTTAATTCATGAACATTTTTTGAATTGGTGCTATTTTGTTCAATTTCATTAACATTTTTTAATACACAAACATTTTCAAAAATCATGATTTTTTTGTTTTCCCGAGCATTTATTCCAAAATTGTGAACATTTTATAAATATGCGAACACTTTCTAAAAATCACAAACATTTATGAATTATTATATATTTTATTTCATAGTTCTTGTTTTAAATTTTAGGAACATTTTTAAATTCTCAAATTATATTAAGTAGAAAAAACCAAAGAGCGAAAAAACGAAAAATAGAAAACCAAATTAAAAAAACAGACCGCCCGGATATGGGCCGGCCCAAACAACCGAGCTGTGTCTTCTTCTAGCGCGGAGTACGCAGTATATGAGGTTTCAACTAGGCCGGTCCATGCGGGGATTCCCCTGTGTGAAACGTTTTTCATCACTTATAGATAGGTAATATTTTGCAGTTTTGAGAGCAATTGATGAGACATACAGCAAGAATCACTAATCACTTTATTATTACTATCAAATATGCCTGTGCGTTGTAACGGAAGATTTTTTTACCTCACATACACACTCTTGGGACATCAGTAAATCTCTTAAAATCTTACACAATGCCACATGAAAAACAACATGATAAGTGGTGTTGCGAAAAATATATAGAGAAGTGATAATTTTTTAAGTGTACTCAAGGTGTTTCTAATTTACTAGACAATAAAAACATTTGCCTAGTTGCGGGTATCTCTTTACGCATTTGCTATAGTTCGTCCTCGGTAATGCCATATTTGCATTATAATGAAAATAAGAAATTACATTTTATTTATTAATGATAACATATGCATAAAAGCATTATTTTTGTCATGCTGATATATGTGTTTGCATTTGTAATCTAAATGAAGTCTTAATTTGGTTGTAAATATATTAGACAACTCCATCGAAAACAATCAATTTGTAAGCACGTGCATATCAAATGTTCAAGGTTGCAACGCACATGCATGTTTGTTACTTCTTAATTTTTTTATTATGAAAACAATTTAGAACAATATGAAAATCAAAGTTAAGTCATTGGTTTACGTAAAGCTTGTATCAGCAACATTGTACATTTTTTATACATCAAAAACATTTTATATATACACATTTAATATTTTCCAATTTCATGGTCAACATTTTTCAAAACATATTTAGTTTTGATGTCTATTTTTTTATACACATTCTATATTTTTTGTATACATCTTGAACATTATTTATATACACATTTGACATTGCCCAAATACATGATTAACATTTTTTATAACTTATACTTTATTCCATACACATTGTATATTTTTGTATACATTTTTATTATACATCAGAAACATTTTTGTATGCACATTTAACATTTTTTAAATGCATGATCAACATTTTTCAAAAAAGCAAGAAAAAATATATGATTATTTTTCCATACACACTGTACATTTTTTGTATATAATGAAAACTTTTTTCTATTCAAGTTTGACATTTCTTTAATATATGATTAACAATTCTTTTCAAAGTTTGCATATAAGTGATTTTTATAATTGAGATATTTATAGTATATCTAAATAAAGCTAAAAGAAAAAAACAAAGCGAATGTAAAAAAGTAAGAAAAATAAGTGTTGAAGGCCGCGCTGGGCCGGTCCAGTCGGGCAGCTGGCGAGATAGTGCGCCCTATATTCTATGCCCGTCGGTACTTAGAGAATCTCTAGCAGATCCCGTATAACTCCGACGAACTGCGTTTTGCGGGACCTTATACGGGATGACCCAAAAAATGGTCCACACAGATCCTATAAAAGGGGCCCGACCCGTAAAATTTTTAGAGGAGGCCCGTAAACCGCCCCTGGATCCACTATATATTTGGGCGCCGGAGGGATTTAGGGTTCCCGTCCTGCAAATCCCGTAGCCACCTCCGCCACGAACTCATCCCCTCCGGCGGCAAATCCCTTCCCCTCCGGCCACCGGATCTCTCTGGCGATGGCATCCGCTGGTGCAGGGCATGGAGGCAGTGACGGTTTTGAGCGGCGCGGGAGCCTCGGGTGCGGCGGGGGGGGGGGGGGGGGGGGGGCGTCGGGTGCAACGGGTTTACGGGTCGCAAGCACCGCAACGACGACGAGGCAGCCGGCTCCAGCCTCCGCCCTCCCGTGTTGGAGAAGCTGAGGGAGGCGGTGCACAAGCGCGGCGCCAAGTCCCGCAGCGCCGGCTCGAGGTCGTCGGCGTGGGACAACTCCCATCGCCTGAGCAACATCTTCGACCGGGCGCTGCAGCGGCGGAGGCAGGCGGAGCTCGCTTGGTTCCACTCCAAGGAGGTCGCCATAGCCGGCGATGTGGCTGCGGTCGCGTGGCTGCCGGCGCTGCGGGAGGAGTTTGACCTGCAGGCCACCCTGTGCTCCACCGTGATGTACCATGATGACCCACAAGTATAGGGGATCAATCGTAGTCCTTTCGATAAGTAATGGTGTCGAACCCAACGAGGAGCAGAAGGAAATGATAAGTAGTTTTCAGCAAGGTATTCTCTACAAGTGCTATTAGTAGCAATGATAGATAGTTTCGTAGCAAGATAATTCGAAACAAGTGACAAGTAACAATAGTAGCAAGTGTGCAGCAAGATAGACCAATCCTTTTTATAGCAAAGGACAGGCCTGAAAGTACTCTTATATAAAGCAAGCGCTTCCGATGACACATGGAATTTCTGTCTAGTCATGTTCATCATGTTTAGTTGATTTGCGTTCGTTACTTTGATAATTTGATATATGGGTGGACCGGTGCTAATGTGTAGTTCTTACTTGAACAAGCAACCCACTTATGATTACCCCCTGTCGCAAGCATCCACAACTACGAAAGAAGAATTAAGATAAATCTAAGCATAGCATGAAACATATGGATCCAAATCAGCACCTTATGAAATAACGCATAAACTAGGGTTTAAGCTTCTGTCACTCTAGCAAGCCATCATCAACTTATTACTCCACAATGCCTTCCCTTAGGCCCATTAGATGGTGAAGTGTCATGTAGTCGACGTTCACATGACACCACTAAAGGAAGCAACAACAGACATATCATCAAAATATCGAACGAATACCAACTTCACATGATTACTTATAACAAGACTTCTCCCATGTCCTCAAGAACAATAGCAACTACTCACACATCATCAACATGTTCAAGATCAGAGGTGTAATAATGATGATTAAGGATTTGAACATAATATCTTCCACCAAATAAACCAACAAGTATCAACTACAAGACGTAATCAATACTACTAGTAACCCATAGGTATCAATCTGAGATTTTGAGACAAAGTGTGACACCCTGGATTTCTGCTACAGTAATGATTGTAATTAAGCTACAGTGATGACCATGATCAGTGCCTAATCATTTTTGCTAAATAGGATATGATCAAGTTGAAATTCATATCTCAATTCAAATTCCACTTCAAAAGCCAATTGAATTTTAATGTGATAAAATAAAATTGCAAACAGCAAGAATAAAATGTTGCACACTTGTTAAAAATCTCAAAACTAATGTTGTTAAGGAAAACAACATCACCTTGATGTTGGTATGGACCCCACCATCCAAAACAGAGCCAAAAAGCATTTATAATCCCCTTTTAATTCCATGGATAATTAGAACAGTTTCCAAAATTCCTCAAACTTGATGTGGCCATGTGGTATATTGCAATATAATTATTGGACCACACCACACATTTTTTTGTAGAGAATTATTGCAAAAAAATAAATAAAACTAAAACAGAAAACAATTAAAAGAAAAAGGAACAAAAAGAAAACAAAAATAAAACAAAACAAAAAGCCCCCCCCAGTGGGCCTCGCCCCAGCTGGCCTTCGGGCCAACCAGGCCGGCCCACCCAAGCCGGCGCCTATACCCCCCCGTGGGGAACCCTAATCCCCACCCCGATCCCCCACTTCCCCTGTTCTCCCCCTCCTCCCGATCTGGATCGGGGCCTCCTCCCCCGCGCCCGACGCCGCCTCCCGCCGGTGCCTCGCCGCCGCCTGTCGCCCCCGCGCCTCCCACCGCCGGCGCCCGCGCCCCGCGGCGCCACCACACCGTCCCCGCCGACGCCTTCCTCCCTCACCGGTCCGCCCCGGCGCTGCACCGCCCGTTGCCCCCGGACCTCCCCGCCTCCTCCCCACCGTCGTCGGCCGCCGCCCTCCCTCGCGCCTGCTGTCCTCCTCTACCGGCGCGATGTGAGCCCCGGGCTCACCCCTACTCTCCCCCTCCCTCTCCCCGCCGTGCACGCTCGCCGCCTCGTCGCGGCCGTCGATCCCGCGCGCGCACGCGCGCCCACTCGCAGCCGTCCGCTCGCGCCCGCCCCACAGCCGCGCCGCCCGCATCGCCCTCCAGGCCACCCGCTGCCGCCTGGCCGCGCTGCCCTCCTTCGGCTACCACACCCGCGGCCGCATCCCCGCTCGCCTCTGTCCCGCACCACGCTCGCGCCCGCGGCCCTCGCCTCAGTGTGAGCCCTGCCGTCGCCAGCGCGTGCTCGCGCGCCGCCGGCCGCGTCCGCTCCCCCCCTTTTTGTCGCGCCGTGCGCTGGGCGCTCGCGCATGCACCACCACCGGCCGCCGGTGGCCCTGCCGCCCCTCCCCAAACCGTTGCGGTTAGTGGGTGAAACCCACTAACCCCACCCCACTAACCCTCCTCTCCCCTGACCCAATGACGGAGGGGGCCCATCGCCCCCTAAAAACGTTTTTAAATAATAATAGTAATAAAAAATATATATAAATAATTAGTTAATTAATTTAATTAATTAATCAATTAGCTTAATTAGTTAATTAGCTTAATTAAACTGAATTAAGCTAATTAACCAATCTGTTAGTTAATTAAACTTGCTAATTAATTCTGTTAATTAATTAAGTTAAAACAGTGAATGACAGGTGGATCCCACCCCCTAATTAAATATGTTTAAATTTAATTAAACATTAATTAGAACTGTGACACTGACAGGTGGGACCCAGCAGTCAGTTTGACTAGGTCGACATCACTGTTGACTGCTGACATCAGCATGATGTCATGCTGATGTCATAATGCTATTTTCGAATTAAATTTAATCTGTTTTATTCCAGAATATTAATAAAACTTTAAAAATTAGTATAAAATAATCCGTAACTCGGATGAAAATAATTTATACATGAAAGTTGATCAGAAAAATCCCACGAATCCGAATACGCTGTCCGTTCGTGTGTCACATGCTCCTAGCATGATGAACATGGACATTTAGCATTAGGATCATCTGTCCGGTAAAAGCCAGAGACCCGGGAAATATCATCAGATATTCTTCCGACCCGTCTGCGACGTGTAGTACTGCGTTAGTGCATGCCTAGCTCTGCTTATTGTCATGTCATGCATCGTGATGCATTTGTCTGCTTTATATTTATTGTTTCTCCCCCCTCTTCTTACCGGTAGACCCCGAGACTGATGGTGCTGCCGGGTACGACTACACCGTTGACGATCAGCCTTTTGCAGCAGAGCAGCAAGGCAAGCAAACCCCCCTTGAGCATTCCGATATCGCCCATTTCTTTCCCTCTCAGTCTTGCATTAGATTTTGCTACTGTATTAGTTAGCTCCTATTCTGATGCATAGCCTGTTTTTTTCATAAACTGCTACTATACCTGCAATCACATCAACTGCTTAGTATAGGTTGATCAGTGAATCCCCAGTGACCCCTTAGTCCCAGTTGCCCCTGCTTCTTCATCGACGACTCGACGACCCGAAGACTCGAAGACTCGGTCAACCGACCGACGAGCCAGGCCCCCCTCACATCACCGCACCCCCCTTAGTTGTACGACTCTGTAGCGCTACTATCGAGTACCGAGGGTGACACCTCGTAAAGTACTCATGATGCTAGCTCTGTGGTGCAGCTAGTCGGTCGTGGTTATCGAGGGTGATTCCTCCTTCACCACTCCCGACGATGACTCTGTCGTGCAACCCCTCAAGTGTGGGACCCTCGAGGGTGATTCCTCTAAGTTCACCTTGACGGTTTCATCGAGCGGGGCCCTTTGAGGGTGATTCCTCAGGTTCCGTCTTGATGTTTTATACACACAGTTACTATGACCTAGTTACAGAAACATGTTGGTGATGGGTCGGCCCTGAGGGGTACCCACGGTTTGATGATGATGAGGCGTGGACGGGCAGGAGAGGCCCTTGCCACACATCCTCGAGTCGGGGTGACGGGAGCGCACTTTATGGGTCGCGCTTGCCCCGCATTAATAAAATGCTAATGGGTTGGGTATTTGATCTGAGTTGGGTCGTTGGCCTTTTTACGCACCAAACCATCGCGTGGGAGAAGTTATGGGTACTCATCATCGTTGTATCAGCCGAAGCTCTTCGGACGTCAGCAATGGAGCGGCGCTCGCCGGATTGGACTGGACGGTACAGCTCTTGGACTGGAGTGTGCTAGGTCTGCTTCCGGCCGCCCACACATCGTGCAGGAGCGCAGAGGGCAAGTGGGCCCACGACCCCTTTGTGCTTAGGATTTAGACCGACGGGCTGGCCTCTTCGTTGAGCCTAGGTGGGGCGACGACGTGCTGCTATCCCGAGGCCGGGCATGACCCAGGAAAGTGTGTCCGGCAAGAGGTGATCAGGCGTGTTGGAAATGCGGTGCACCCCTGCAGGGATGAATAAACTATTCGAATAGCCGTGTCCACGGTAACATGACGACTTGGAGTTGTACCTTGACCTTATACAACTATAATTGTGACTTAATTTGAAATGAATTGGCTCCGAGATTTCTTTCTCGCAGGGAGTCGAGGAAGAATCTCTGGGCGTGGTTACTTACTAAAATTGCTACAATAATATTACTATATATGAGATACCAGTTTACTCTCTTCTAATGCTGAAAGATGCTGAAGGTGCTAGTCTTCGATAGGACTAGGCCTTCCCCCCTCATTCTTGCTTTCTGCAGTCAGCCCAGATATAACCCCATTCCTTGATACTGATGCATACTTAGTATAGTTCTGATGTCAGTCTTGCGAGTACTTTGGATGAGTACTCACCGCTGCTTTGCTTTCTCTTTCCACCCTCGATACGATTCTGCGTTCGGATGATGGAGCCCAGGAGATGGAGTACGTCGGAGACGACTACTACACCACCGATGGAGCCTACTACTACGTGGAGAGTGCCGACGCTCAGGAGTAGTTAGGAGGTTCCCAGGCAGGAGGCCTCGCCTCTTTCGATCCGCTGCTTATGTTTGTGCTAGCCTTCTTAAGGCAAAACTTGATTAACTTATGTCTATACTCAGATATTATTTGCTTCTGCTGACTCATGCTTTGTCGAGCTTTGTATTCGAGCCCTCGAGGCCCCTGGCTTGTAATATGAAGCTGTATGACTTTGATTTGTGTCTAGTGTTGTGTTGTGATATCGATCAGTGAGTCCCTAATCTTGATCGTACGCATTGCGTGTTTGATTAGCGTACGGTCGAAATCGGGGGCGTCACACAAAGATTGAATACAAGAGATGAACTAGGGTATGAGATGAGATGGTGCTAGTGAAGATGTTGATGAAGATTGGTCCTCCCATGAAGGAGGCAGCGTTGGTGATGACGATGGCTTTGATATCCCCCTCCCGGAGAGAAGTTTCCTCGGTAGAATCAGCCTGCCGGAGTGCAAAAGGACCTCTGCCCAGGTTTCCACCTCAAGACGGCGGCGCTTCGTCCTGAAAGTTCCCTCTTTATTTTTTTCTCATCAGATGTGAATTTATAGGACTGGAATTAGGGACGGGGGAGTCACGTGGGCCCCATGAGCTAACAGGGCGCGCCCTTTTGGCTCGTGGCCCACAGGCAGCCCCCCTCTGACAGTTCTTCGCTCCATAATTCTTCATATATTCCATAAATAGTTCACAAAAAGTTTCATGTCATTTGGAGTCCAGTGAATTTTCACTCTTTTTCTTGATTTTCAGGTCCAGAATTCCAGTTCCCGGCAATTGCTCCCTTTGTGATGTACCTTGTAAATTCAGAGAGAAAAGGCATAAGAATTGTATCATAAAGTGGAATAATGAACAAGAATAGCATAAATGTCAATAGGAAATCATGATGCAAAATGGACGTATGAACTGCCCCAAGCTTAGACCTCGCTTGTCCTCAAGCGAAAGCCGAACTCGATAATAATGACCACATAATTTGAGGAGAGGTGTCGATAAAAAAGAATACAGACATGAGAGCATCATGAATATTAACATAGTAGCAAGTTTTTCATCATATAGCTTCTCATAAACAAGTAACAATCTATCCACAACATTGAAGTATGAAGCATAAACTTTATTGACAATCAACAAACTATGTTCTTAGTCATTGAGACAATCAATTCATCATATTTCAAAGAAGTGTCTATGTAAGAGCTTTCAATTTAGCAAGTTCACATGCTCAACTATCATTTAGTCTTCAATAATTGCTGACACTCATTGCATATTTTTGGAGCAAATGTTTCCATCGGACACATAGGAAGATATGGGCTTTATTGTTTTTGCCACCCAACTTATTTACCTCAGGGATAATGTCAACAATAATGACTTATGATCACCTACATCCAACTGGATATATATATCTCGATCTTTCCCCAACACATAATGCTTGCCAACTAGAGAATTAATAGGTTGGAATAGGGATAAACATTATTGACTCTTGCATAAAAGTAAATACATGAAAGTAAAAGATAGGCCCTTCGCAGAGGGAAGCAGAGGTTGTCATGCGCTTTATAATTTTTGGATGTGCAAGCTCTTAATGTAAAGGAACGTCACTTTATATTGCCCCTTATGATAGCAACCTTTATTATGCAGTCTGTCTCTTTTATTTCTTTGCCATCACAAGATCGTACAAAGCTTATTTTCCCTTACAATAAAAGATCATGCATATTTAGGAGCAATTTTTATTGCTTTGATGCACCGATGACAATTTACTTGAAGGATCTTATTCAATCCATAGGTAGATATGGTGGACTCTCATGGCAAGAGACTGGGTTTAAGGGTTATGGATGCACAAGTAGTATCTTTACTTAGTGCGGAAATTTTTGCTAGCAAAAGATCTAAAGCAAGCACCACATGTTAGAGGATACATGAAAATATAACTTCCATGTGTATGTAGACAAACATAACTCATTACGTTGTCTTCCTTGTCCAACATCAATAGTTCGATCATTATAAAATATTTGATGGGGGCTCACAATCATAAAAGATGTCCAAGATAGCGTATTTGCATGTGAATCTCCTCTCCTCTATCATAATTTGCATGGATGGTATCAATGACTAACACTATGTTTCTTAACTCCCAACAACTTTTATCACTTATACTTTTTCTATGTGAAGTCATTACTCCCCCATGGGATCATATGATTTTTATTTCTTTTGTTTCAATGCTATGATGATTGATGCATGAGAGTAAATAAAGCAAACTCAAATAATCTTTATTATATAACTCTCACGCTTGATTACAAAGATAAGTAGATCACAAAGTAAACACTCTAAGCAAAACAAAACTAAATTTTAATCCTCTAAATCATGAAATAACTAAGGATCGAACTAAGATAGATGATAATGGTAAAAGTGATGGTGATACGATACCGGGGCACCTCCCCAAGCTTTGGAACATACTAAGGGTGGTGTCCATACCCATGTACTCAAGTGTCCCTCTTGGGTGATGGTGGTGATGATGTGGTAGGCTTGTCCTCCATCTTCCAAGGCATAGGCTCCCCATCATAGAAAGAGTACATTGTCTCCGGAATTCTGAGATCGGCAGCGATGCTCATCCTTTTAAACCTGGATTCGTACTCATAGTTTTGGTTTTGCAAGTCAAAGATTTGAGCTTGGAGATGTTCAATCCGCTCTTAAAGCTTGAAGAGAGTCTCTCCCATGTTCCTAGTGTCCAACTTGTTCTCCCGGATCAAGTCTGTGATCATAGAGTGATTGGCACTCAAACCACGTTCAACCATCCCTTGGCACTTGAAGATTTCCTGCTCCACCACTGCAAGCCTGGCCTTCTCGCTCCCCTCCTTCTTTGGCCCTTGAACATCCCGGATGTGAAGCATCCCCTCACGCATCTCAATGGCCTGAGGGTGTTTCATCACCTCCGGAAGGTAGGGGGTTGATGACCGTCTCGTAGAACTTGTCCTTGGAGGAGCTTGACGATGTCATGTCGATCTAGATCTGTCAGGAAAACAACTCGAAACAAGAAGAGAGGAGAAACTTGCGATGCGGTGGTCAAAACATACGGGAGTATATATAATGAATATTTTTAGGTCAGAATATGTGTCCAGGAAGAAAACGGAGTCCGGGAGGCACACGAGGGGCCCACGAGCTAACAGGGAATTTACAAGCCCCTGTTGGCTCGTGGCTCCCTCGTGGGTCCCCGTGACTCGTTTTTATTTTTGCAATTTTTCTAAAATACCAAAACCAACAGAACTTATTTTTATGAAATTTTTGGAGTCGGTAAGTATCACATACCTACCCTTTTTTAGGTGTCTGGAGTGTTCCGAAAGGTCTCCCTTATGTCTTCTTCCGGTGTCATCACTTGAATAATATTAGTTTCAACATTAATGGGCGTACCTGAGATGTACTGTTTAATTCTTTACCCATTGACCACTCTTGGGTGTGTGCCTTCGGCATTATTGATCTTGATAGCACCGGAGCGATAAACCTGTTCGCCGATATAAGGTCCTTCCCATTTGGATAGAAGCTTACCTGCAAAGAATCTAAAACGAGAATTATACAAAAGAACTAGATCTCCTACATTGAATTACCATTTTTCAATTATATTATCATGCCATCTTTTAACTTTTTCTTTAAATAACATGGCATTTTCATAAGCTTGTGTCCTCCGTTCATCTAATGAGCCAATATCAAATAACCTCTTTTCACCTGCAAGCTTAAAATCATAGTTAAGTTCTTTGATTACCCAATAAGCTTTATGTTCTAACTCAAGAGGTAAATGACAAGCCTTTTCATAAACCATTTTATATGGGGACATTCCCATTGGGTTTTTAAAAGCAGTTCTATAAGCCCACAAAGCATCATCAAGTTTCTTAGGCCAATTCTTTCTAGATTTATTAACGGTCTTTTGCAAGATTAGTTTTATTTCCCGATTACTCAATTCAACTTGACCACTAGATTGAGGATGATAAGATCATCCAATTCTATGGTTAACACCATATTTAGCTAGAAGTTTACGAAAAGCACCATCAGTCATTAAATATCTAGGGACTCCAAACCTCGGGAAAATAACCTCTTTAAGCATTTTAATAGAAGTGTTATGATTAGCACTACTAGTTGGAATAGCTTCTACCCGCTTAGTAACGTAATCAACAACAACTAAAATATGAATATACCCATTAGAGGAAGGAAAAGGTCCCATATAATTAAAACCCCAAACATCAAATGATTCAATAGCAAGTGAATAATTCATAGGCATTTCCCGACGTCTACCAATGTTACCAATTCTTTGATACCCATCACAAGAAAGGACATACTTACGAGTGATACGTCTCCAACGTATCGATAATTTATGAATTATTCATGCAAAATTTTCCTATGTTTATAATACTTTTATATGGTTTTGATGCACTTTATATGATTTATTTAGAACTAACCCAGACTAGCGCTGTTTTCAGCAGAATTACCGTGGTGTTGTTTTTTGTGCAGAAAATAAAAGTTCTTGGAATCGCCCAATTTTTTTTTATGATTTTTCTGGAGGAAATAAGAAATACCGAAGCAAAGAACCACCGGAGGGGAGCCACTAATGTCTACTACAAAACTTGTTCTTGTAGACTCGTGTTGGGCCTCCAAGCTCAGAGTTTTGTAGGACATTGGCAAATTTCCCTCGAGTGGATGACCTAAGGTTTATCAATCCGTGGGAGGCGTAGGATGAAGATGGTCTCTCTCAAACAACCCTGCAACCAAATAATAAAAAGTCTCTTGTGTCCCCAACACACCAAATACAATGGTAAATTGTATAGGTGCACTAGTTTGGCGAAGAGATGGTGATACAAGTGTAGTAATGATAATAGATATTGATTTTTGTAATAGTAATAATAAAAAACAGCAAGGTAGCAAGTAACAAAAGTGAGCACAAACGGTATTGCAATGCCTGAAAACAAGGCCTAGGGTCCGTACTTTCGCTAGTGCAATCTCTCAACAATGCTAATATAATTGGATCACATAACCATCCCTCAACGTGCAACGAAGAATCACTCCAAAGTTCTTATCTAGCGGAGAACATAAGAAGAAATTGTTTGTAGGGTATGAAGCCACCTTAAAGTTATCCTTTCCGATCGATCTATCCAAGAGTTCGTACTAAAATAACACCATATGACACGCATCAACCAACTCTAATGTCACCTAGATACTCCAATGTCACCACAAGTATCCATGAGTTAATTATACGATACGCATCAAACAATTTCAGATTCATAATACTCAATCCAACACAAAGAACCTCAAAGATTGTCCCAAGATTTCTATCGGAGAAAGTAGGACGAAAACGTGCATCAACCCCTATGCATAGATTACCCCAATGTCACCTCGGGAATCCGCGAGTTGAGTGCCAAGACATAGATCAAGTGCTCTCAAATCCATAAAAGTATTCAATCCGGTAATAACGAAATCTCAAAAGGAAAACTCAATTCATCACATCAAGATAGAGAGGGGAAAACACCATATGATCCAACTATATTAACAAAGCCTGCGATACATCAAGATCGTGCCAAATCAAGAACACGAGAGAGAGAGAGAGAGAGAGAGAGAGAGAGATTAAACACATAGCTACTGGTACAAACCCTCAACCCCGAGGGTGGACTACTTCCTCCTCATCATGGAGACCATTGGGATGATGAAGATGGCCTCCGGTGATGATTTCCCCCTCCGGCAGGGTGCCGGAACGGGGTCTAGATTGGTTTTTCGTGGCTACAGAGGCTTGCGGCGGCAGAACTTCTGATCTAGGGTTATTTCTGGGGGTTTATGAACATATAGGATTTTTGGGCGTCGGTTTCACGCAAAGATGGGCCACGAGGGGCCCACAAGACACCAGGGCGCGCCAGAGGGGGCTGGCGTGCCCTGGTGGGTTGTGGCCACGTCGTGGCTCTTGTGGCCCTCCCACGAAGCTTCTAGTGCCTCTTTTGTTCCAAAAAAATCGTCAAAAAGTTTCGTTGCATTTGGAGAACTTTTATTTCTGCACAAAAAACAACACCACGAAGTTCTGCTGAAAACAGCATCATTCCGGGTTAGTTCCATGCAAATCATACCAAAACCATATAAAATTGGTGTAAATATGGCATGAATACTTCATAAATTATAGATACGTTGGAGACGTATCAACATCCCCAAGCTTAATTCCTACTTGTGCTCGAGTAGGTAAATGATAAAAGAAATAATTTATGAAGTGTGAATGCTAGCATAGTGCATAAGTTTGATCAATGATAATTTCAACCACTTTTCCTAGCATCATAACATCAACTCTTTCTCATAAAACTCATCATGATAAAGTAGCAACCAATTCACATGTTATGGTTCAAACAATGAATTCTCTTGAAACTTAACAACCTATGTTCTTATTCACCAAACAATTGCAATTCAACTTATTCTCAACAAAGTCTAAGTAAGAGCTCCACATACTCAATCATCATATAGTCTTCTATGATTGCTAGTACTCAAAGCACATTTTTAGAACAAATGGCATCCATCGAACACAAAGAAAGATAGGGGCTTTATGTTTCGCCTCCCAACTCATTTATCATAGAGATAATTGTCAACAATAATAAGTCATGATCAAATATATTTGACTGGCCAAATGTGCCTAGATCTTTCCCCACCACATGATGCTTGCCAACTAGAGAATAATTAAGGTTGAAATGAGAATGCATACTATTGACTCTTGCATAAAAGTAAATACTGAAAGGTAAAAGATAGGTCCTTCGCAGAGGGAAGCATAGGTTGTCATGCGCTTTTTGGTTTTGTATGCACAACCCCTTAATGCAAAAGAACGCCATGTTATATTGCCCCTTATGATAGCAACCTTTATTATGCAGTCCGTCGCTTTTATTACTTTGCCATCACAAGTTCGTACAACGCTCAATTTTCTCTTACACTAAATGATCAAACACGTTTAGAAGCAATTTTTATTGCCTTTTTGCACCGATGACAACTTACTTGAAGGATCTTATTCAATTCATAGGTAGGTATGGTGGACACTCATGGCAAAAAACTGGGTTTAAGGGTTTTTTGATGCACAAGTATTATCTCTACTTAGTACGAATTTTTGGCTAGCAAAAGATCCTAAGCAAACACCACATGTTGGAGGATCCATAACAATATAACTTCTATGCAAATATACACAACCATAACTCATTACGTTGTCTTCCTTGTCCAACTTCAAGTAATTTGCTCAAGTTTGAAAATAATTAATGGGTATTCACAATCATAGAAGATGTCCAAGATAATATTTTTGTATGTGAAAGTTCTCTTCCTTATACTAATCATTCACGAATTGCTTGTATGACCAATATTGTGATTGTCAAGCTTCAAAAGATTTCACTTTCTAAACCCAATGTGAAGCTACTTCTAGGCATGATATGAACATATAATTTTGACTTCATGGTATTCAATTCATTCAACAATTTACTCATAGGATATAAGTGAAGCACGAGAGTAAATGACAAGCTACTCCAAAAAGATATAAGTGAAGATCAAGCGAGTAGTTAAGTAAATGGGTAGCCATTTGAGAACTCTCTCTCATCTAAAAACTTTCGGATCTAAGTATTTTATTAAAACAGCAAGCAAAACAAAATAAAATGAACTTCCAAGAATAGCACGCATCATGAGAACGAATAAAAATTTAAGCTCAACATAGGCTAACCGATAGTTGACGAAGAGAGGTGGGATGCGTAGCATCCCCAAGCTTAGATGCTTGAGACTTCTTGAAATATTTACTTGGGGAGCCTTGGACATCCCCAAGCTTGAGCTTTTGTATCTCGTTCAATCCTCTCATATCACGGTTTCACCTATTCTCAAAAACATCATCCACACAAAACTTGAAAACAACTCGTGAGAAAGGTTAGTGCACATAAGAATAAATCAAATCTTTATGTACTGCCAAGACAAGTTTCATAATAATTTTCAAACATTATATACTGTATACTATCATTTCCATAATTTATATCTACCAATATAGGCTATGGAAACTATAGGATAAGTAGATAACAAAACTATGACAGCAATCTGTCCAAACAGAACAGTCTGTAGCAATTTATGAAAACAGTATAATTATGTAACTCAAAAAATTATGAAAATTTAGGACGTGATAAATAATTTATATTACAACACTGTGTAAAAATTTCAGCAAATTTCCACGTTCCAGTAAAATATGAAAATTCAAACACTACAGAGAAAGTTTCTGTTTTTACACAGCACACATCAAACATGCAATGCAAGCATCCTAAGGCAATTCTTGTAACTTTTTTATTTAAAAACAAGATTATAAATAACAGCAAGCAAATACTAAAAAAAATAAAATGATGCTGCAAGCAAAACATATATTATGTGATGAATAAAAATATAGCTCTAAGTAAGATATACCGATAGTGTTGAAGACGAAAGAGGGGATGCCTTCCGGGCATCCCCAAGCTTAGGCACTTGAGTATTCCTTGTGTATTACCTTGGGAGTGCCTTGAGAATCAACAAGCTTTGGTTCTTGTCACTCCTTATTCTCCTCATATCGGTGTCTCACCCAAAACTTGAAAACTTCAATCACACAAAACTTAACGGAACGTCGTGAGATGGGTTAGTATAATAAATAAAGATCATTCACTTAGGTACTGTCAATACAATATTAATAATTGTTATCACATAATACCTACTGCATTCTACCATTCATATAATTTATATCACTGAATATAAGCTATGGGAAACTAAAACAAGCAAACTATGCATGCAAAACAGAATCTGCCAAAAACAAAACAGTTTGTGAGGATCTGTAGTATACCCATACTTACCTGTATCCAAAAATTCTGAAAAATTAGGAAAACGCATAGAATTTTCATATAAATAATGTGTAAAAATTTCAGAATTTTATGACTCTCTAGTAAAATCAGAGAATTCTTTACTGGAGGCAAAAGTTTCTGTTTTTGCACAGAATCAAATCAACAAGTATCGATACTATCCCAAAGGCTTTACTTGGCACATTATTGAAATAGAAGACACAAAACATGATTACTACAGTAGCTTAATCATTTTAACACACAAAACCAGAAAGAAAAAGTGTTGGGTTCTCTCCCAACAAGCGCTTTTCTTTAATGCATTTTAGCTAGGCATGATGATTTCAATGATGCTCACATAAAAAGTAGTAATTGAAACATGCAAGAGAGCATCATGAATATCATGACAAGCAGATTTAAGTCTAACCCACTTCCTATGCATAGGGATTTTGTGAGCAAACAATTTATGGGAGCGAGAATCAACAAGCATAGGAAGGCAAAACGAGCATATCTTCAAGATTTTCAACACATAGAGAGGAAACTTGATATTATTGCAATTCCTACAAGCATATGTTCCTCCCTCATAATAATTTTCAGTAGCATCATGAAGGAATTCCACAATATAACTATCACATAAAGCATTCTTTTCATGATGCATAAGCATAGAATTTTCATTACTCTCCACATAAGCAAATTCCTTTTCATCCATGGTAGTGGGAGCAAACTCAACAAAATAACTATCATGAGACACTTGATTGACATAACCACATTCAATATTAAAATCATGATGACAAGTTTCATGGTTACTATCACTCTTTATAGCATACATGTCATCATCATAATCATCATAGATAGAAGGCATGCCATCATCATAATAAATTTGCTCATCAAGACTTGGGGGACTAAAAATATCATCTTCATCAAACATAGCATCCCCAAGCTTGTGGCTTTGCATATCATTAGCATCATGGATATTCAGAGAATTCATACTAGCAACATTGCAATCATGCTCATCATTCAAGGAATTCTCATTAAGTATTTTCATAAATTCTTCCTCTACCAATTGAGCACAATTTTCCGAACCATTATTTTCACGAAAGACATTAAAAAGACGAAGCAATTGAGGCAACCTAAACTCCATTGTTTTAGTTTTCTTTTATAAAACCAAACTAGTGAAAAACAAGAAACTAAAAGATTTAATTGCTAGATATAAAGATATACCTTCAAGCACTCACCTCCCCGGCAACGGCGCCAGAAAAGAGCTTGATGTCTACTACACAACTTGTTCTTGTAGACTCGTGTTCGGCCTCCAAGCGCAGAGTTTTGTAGGACAGTAGAAAATTTCCCTCAAGTGGATGACCTAAGGTTTATCAATCCGTGGGAGGCTTAGGATGAAGATGGTCTCTCTCAAACAACCCTGCAACCAAATAATAAAAAGTCTCTTGTGTCCCCAACACACCAAATACAATGGTAAATTGTATAGGTGCACTAGTTCGGCGAAGAGATGGTGATACAAGTGTAGTAATGATAGTAGATATTCATTTTTGTAATAGTAACAATAAAAAACAGAAAGGTAGCAAGTAACAAAAGTGATCACAAACGGTATTGCAATGCTTGAAAACAAGGCCTAGGGTCCGTACTTTCGCTAGTGCAATCTCTCAACAATGCTAATATAATTGGATCACATAACCATCCCTCAACGTGCAACGAAGAATCACTCCAAAGTTCTTATCTAGCGGAGAACATAAGAAGAAATTGTTTGTAGGGTACGAAGCCACCTTAAAGTTATCCTTTCCGATCAATCTATCCAAGAGTTCGTACTAAAATAACACCATATGATACGCATCAACCAACTCTAATGTCACCTAGATACTCCAATGTCACCAAAAGTATCCATGAGTTAATTATACGATACGCATCAAACAATTTCAGATTCATAATACTCAATCCAACACAAAGAACCTCAAAGAGTGCCCCAAGATTTCTACCGGAGAAAGTAGGACTAAAACGTGCATCAACCCCTATGCATAGATTACCCAAATGTTACCTCGGGAATCCGCGAGTTGAGTGCCAAGACATAGATTAAGTGATCTCAAATCCATAAAAGTATTCAATCCAGTAATAACGAAATCTCAAAAGCAAAACTCAATTCATCACAACAATATAGAGAGGGGAAAACACCATATGATCCAACTATATTAATAAAGCCCGCGATACATCAAGATCGTGCCAAATCAAGAACACGAGAGAGAGAGATTAAACACATATCTACTGGTACAAACCCTTAGTCCCGAGGGTGGACTACTCCCTCATCATCATGGAGACCATAGGGATGATGAAGATGGCCTCCGGTGATGATTTCCCCCTCCGGGAGGGTGCCGGAATGGGGTCTACATTGGTTTTTCGTGGCTACAGAGGCTTGCGGCGGTGGAACTTCTGATCTAGGGTTATTTCTGGTTTTTTATACATAGGATTTTTGGGCGTCGATTTCACGCGAATATGGGCCACGAGGGGCCCACAAGACACCAGGGCGCGCCAGAGGGGGCTGGCGCGCTCTGGTGGGTTGTGGCCACCTCGTGGCTCTTCTGGCCCTCCCACGAAGCTTCTAGTGCCTCTTTTGTTCCAAAAAAATTGTCAAAAAGTTTCATTGCATTTGGAGAACTTTTATTTCTGCAAAAAAAACAACACCATGGTAGTTCTACTGAAAACAGCGTCAGTCCGGGTTAGTTCCATTCAAATCATACCAAAACCATATAAAATTGTTGTAAATATGGCATGAATACTTCATAAATTATATATACGTTGGAGACGTATCAGCCACTTGTGGGCCACAAGCCAACAGGGCACGCCCACCCCCCTGGGCGCGCCCTGATGGCTTGTGGGGCCCACGTGGCTCCGGCTGGCGTGATTCCAATGCTGAAAAACCCTATATATACAGAAACCTTCAGAAATTAACCTAGAACTTCCGCTCCGCCGTCGCAACTATTTGTATCAAAGAAAAACCCATCTGGAGCCTTTCCAGTACCCTACTGGAGAGGGGAAATCATCGCCGGTGGCCATCTTCATCATCTCGGTGGAGTCCATGACAAGCAGGGAGTAGTTCACCCTCGGGGCTGAGGGTATGTACCAGTAGCTATGTGTTCAATCTTTCTCTCTCTCTCTCTCTCTCTCTCTCGTGTTCTTGAGATGGCACGATCTTGATGTATCACGGGCTTTGTTAATATAGTTGGATCATATGGTGTTCTTCCCTTGCTATCTTGTTGTGATGAATTGAATCTTTCCCTTTGAGATCTCGTTGTGTCGTATTGAATACTTTGGGTTTGAGAACACTTGATGTATGTCTTGCATGCGGATACCCAAGTGACATTGGGGTATTCTATTGATTCTCTTGATTCCGGTGACCTTGGGAATCTATGCATAGGGGTTGATTGCACATTTTCATACTACGTTCTCCGATAGAAATCTTGGGATACTCTTTGAAGTTATTTGTGTTGGATTGAATATGATGAATCTGAAATTGTTTGATGCATGTCGAATAATTAATCCATGGATACTTGAGGTGACATTGGAGTATCTAGGTGACATAAGGGTTGATTGATATGTATCATAGGTGTTATTTTAGTACGAACTCTATGGCTGTTTGTGACACATATAGTGTCGGTGCACTAAGGATTGGGTCCTTTAGTACGCCGTACTTGTGCACGGGCAGTTGTAGCCACGCCTGCGGCAAGGCTTGCCGGGAGACAACCAAATGCAAGTTCATAAAGTCAAGAAGGCATCCAAGACAAGGCAATAATCAGAAGATAGAAGACTGGAGGCTGGAGCCCCGACAAGATCTTGCCGGGATGGCTTGCAATCCCGGCAAGGCTCGCACCCGGCAAGCCTTCGCTGCCCTGTCACCGCTCCAGTACGGTCACCAGCTTGTCTTTTAGCTGTTGTCCTCCTGGTAACGTGTCAGGTGCTAGCGGTGGATGGGCTTAAGCGGTGCGATGGGACGGCCCCTTTTTCCAGCCCCAAGACGCTAAGGGACACCTTAACGGAGCATTTAATGTTCTTGTCCTAAACCGTCAGTGTTAGGTATGATAGCACTGTAGCTACTTTTACACCTCATGTATGCACTGTGCGCCACTGTTGGTGACCCCTTCGAACATATAAAAGGAGGCCCAAGGCGTAGCTACAGGAGGGAGGGAGGGGGATCTTTTTCAACCCATTCTGCATGTGTAGCTGCTGAGTACTGTAGCGCTCCCAGAACTTAAGCTAGAACACACCTAATACGACCAAGCAGGAGTAGGGTTTTACGCATCTTTGCGGCCCGAACCTGGGTAAAATTCCCGCGTGTTGATCATCAGATCTGCTCTCTGTACAAACCCTTCCCCTTGCCGAATCGTGAAGGGATCCTCGTGATCCCATAGGTGTCGTTTCTCCGACATGTTTGGCGCGCCAGGTAGGGGGAGGGAGGTTGTGCGGACCTGATCTGGTGACTAGCGCGCCAGTTCTTCATCATCTTCATTGCCATGGCCCCCAAGAGGAAGGGTTTCACGGCGGTTGGACCATCTACGTCCGCTGCGCCTGTGCTTACATGCACTGGCGACGGTGTCGACGCGGGTGGAGGAAGTAGAGATCCAGAGCTTCCACGACGTTCTGGCGACCATAGCCAGGCGAGCGGCGTTGTTCGCGCCGCTAGATCCAAGGACAGAGCCGTGCTGCCAGTAGGCGGTGCAGCAAACTCCAGAGATGGAAGGCCGCCTTCCAAGACACCCACGCCGGCGCACGCGCCGCGACCTTCTCAGGGCGCGCGCGATGAACATCGCCGTGACGTTGGTGGCTCCGGGCGTCCCCATGGAAAGTCTCTTGAGCATCATCCTCGGGATGCGCGAGACCAACATGCATGTCCACGTGCTGGTGGAAGTGGCGTGCGGTCGCAAGATCGTGATGTTGCTCCTTCTAACACGGTTAGGAGTCAGAGCACCTCACGTTCTTCGCACCTGTCGCCGCCACCTACACGAGCAGAAGCGCTAGCACGCGCGCAGCTGCTTCTAAACTTTCCTCCTGCTGCGGACAAGCTCGAGGAATGGAGAGCCGCCATTCAGAGCCTCGTTGGCCTTGCCAACGAAGATAAGCCGGAGCAGGCGGAGCCCCCACGGCGGCAACAGCAGTCGCTGGTTCGACGGGTCGACACTCGTGAGGACGATTCCACGGCGTCGTCCGACCCGCGAACTCGCCGCGATCAACGTCAAGTTCTTCGGGAGCGAGGCAAGGAAGACGCTCGAACCACCATCGAGCAGCGGCGGGAAGCACGCTACCAGAGTCCACTGTAGACAAGTCAGCGCCGGGGTATCCTGTCGATCTACCTTACGAGGTGGGTTGTCCAGCGTTTACCCGTGAGCTGCGGCGAGTCCAGTGGCCCAACTCCCGCACGTTCAAGCCGGAGGTTCCGGAGAAATATGACGGCAAGACTCACCCATCAGAGTTCCTGAGCGTCTACACCATTGAGGTGCAGGCTGCCGGGGGTCGTGACGACAAGATACTTGCCAACTACTTCCCGTTGGTGCTCAAGCCCAACGTTAGGTCGTGGTTGATGCATTTGCCGGAAGGATCCATTTCTTCCTGGGCAGATCTGTGCCACGAGTTTGTTGGCGCCTTCACCGGAGGCCATCAAGCTCCTGGCCAGGAGAGTGATCTACATCTCATCCCCCAGAAGGAAGGTGAGACCCTGCGCAAGTACATCCAAAGTTCAGCCGCATACATCACAACATTCCAGACGTTCATCCTGCCGCTGTCATCAGCGCATTCCATCAGAACGTGCGCAACCGCAGGATGCGGGAAGAGTTGGCGATGAATAAGATCAGGGATGTTGCCGAGCTCTATGCTCTGGCAGATAAGTGTGCAAGCGCTGAAGAAGGGAGAAGGCTCCCCGGCGAGGACACTGGCGCAGGGGCCGATTCCGACGATGAAGACACTGCCGCCCTGACAAAGAAGGGTCGGCGGCGCAACAGGAAGCGCAAGGGCAAGGCCGTGCTTGCTGTCGAGGGGTCCGGCAACCCCGGCACCGCCAAGAAGGCCAAGGTTGACGACCCCGGCAAGGATGTTGCCGGGTGCGCCTCCTGCCAGGCCTTGGCGACTGCCGACAAGCCAGATGGCTCCGGCAAGCAGTATTGCAAGATCCACCGCACCAAGGGCCATGATCTCCAGGACTGCCGGCAAGTTGAGCAACTTGTCGAGAAGCAGAAGGCCGAATACGAGAGGCGAGATAAGGAGAAGGCTCAAGATGGTGCTGAAGGGTCCGGCAAGAAGCGCGGTGGCCGAGGAGGTCGCCGCGGCAAGGCCAAGCAACAGAAGGATCGGCCCGCTCGAGGCCGCGACAAGCAAGAGGGGGCTGATGATGACATGGAAGAGGACGACGAGTCCAGTGAACAAGAGTTTCAGAAAGCCACGGACATGATGTGTGTTGACGGAGGTGCTTCCTTGCATTCTTCCCACCGCCAACTTGAGCAGTGGGCGCATGAAGTGAATGCGACAGAACCATCTGTCGGCGCCCGAAAACCGTTGAAGTGGTCCAGCACGCCTATCATTTTTGACATTGAGGATCACCCTGATCGCACAACTGCGGTCGGGTGTTTGCCGCTGTTGGTTTCACCAATGATTCGCAACCTCAAGGTGACAAAAATGTTAGTTGACGGCGGGGCCGGTTTGAACCTGATCTCACCTGAGGTGATCAAGAAGCTGCAAATTTCTGATGGAGATCTCGAAGAAACGGGTTCGTTCCAAGGGGTCAATCCAGGAAGGAGCCAACCCAAGGGAAATATCATGCTGCCGGTAACATTTGGCAGCGACCTAAACTTCAGGATGGAGAAGATTGTGTTTGACGTCGCCAAGATTCCATTGCCATATAATGGGATCCTTGGCCGCCCAGCGCTGGCCAAGTTTATGGCGGCATCACACTATGCCTACAATACATTGAAGATGCCCGGGCCAATAAGCGTCATTACTGTCAACTCCGACAAGAAAGATGCGCTTGTTTGCACCGATCAGCTTTACCGGGAGGCAGTTGCAGCGTCTGCCGCCAAGGCACTTGCTCCTGCCACTGAAGCTCCCGGGGGGAAAAGGACCGGCAAGGCCTCTCGCGCACACTCCGGCAAGCGCACCTCTTCAGAGTGTTGCGCTCCTGTTGAGGATGTGCCTGAGAGCTCCACCGGCAAGAGCAAGAAATCCAAAGCGGCTCCTCCAGAAACCAAGAAGGTGCCCGCAAAGGAAGATGGCACGGGGGGAACTTTCACCATAAGTTCCACCCTTGACAGCAAATAGGAAAGCGCGCTCGTTGCCTTCCTGCGGGCGAATGTCGATGTGTTTGCATGGCAACCATCCGATATCCCCGGTGTTCCCAGGGAGGTGATTGAGCACCACCTTGCCGTCTGTCCACACGCGTGGCCCGTCAAACAGAAGGTCAGGAAGCAAGCTTTGGAGCGGCAACAATTTATTGCCGAAGAAATTAAGAAATTAGAAGCGGCAGGCTTGGTTAGAGGAGTACTTCATCCAACATGGTTGGCCAATCCAGTTGTAATGCGCAAGGCGAATGGAAAATGGAGGCTATGTATTGACTATACAGATATCAATAAAGCCTGTCCAAAAGATCCTTTTCCCTTGCCGCGCATCGACCAGATTGTGGACTCCACTGCCGGCTGCGACTTGCTGTCGTTCCTTGACGCCTATTCAGGCTATCATCAGATTTTCATGTCCAAGGAAGACGAAGAGAAGACCGCATTCATCACCCCATGTGGTACGTACTGCTTTTTGCGTATGCCTTTCGGGTTGAAAAGTGCTGGTTCTACATTTGCAAGAGCAGTCCAGATTGGTTTTGAGCCCCAGCTACATAGAAATATGGAAGCATATATGGATGACATAGTGGTCAAAACCAAGGACAAGGCAACGCTCATATCAGACTTAGAAGAGACATTTGCAAATCTGCGCAAGATCAACTTGAAGCTCAACCCTGAGAAATGTGTGTTTGGTGTTCCATCCGGCAAGCTTCTCGGGTTCTTTGTGTCTCAGCATGGAATGGAAGCAAATCCCGACAAGATCAAAGCAATTGAGCAAATCGAAGCGCCAAGACGTGTCAAGGATGTGCGTCGTCTTGCCGGTTGCATTGCTGCTCTGAGTAGGTTTATCTCCAAATCTGCTGAGCGCGCCCTGCCCTTTTTCAAAATTTTGAAGAAAGCAGGTCCAATGAAATGGACTCCAGAAGCGGAGGCAGCGCTGCAGGATTTGAAGAGGTACCTCTCCTCTCCGCCAGTGCTAGTCGCGCCAAAGCCACAAGAGCCATTGCTGCTGTATCTAGCGGCAACAAATCAAGTGGTGAGTGCTGCGTTGGTGGCGGAGAGAGAAACTAATGAAGAAGCAGCGTCAGCGGCAGGACCGCCAAGTGACGAGCTGGGACCTTCCCCGGCAGGATCTGGTGCCGACAAGGTTGAATCTGCGCAGTCAAGTCAAGCAATACAGAAACAGCGCCTGGTCTACTTTGTCAGCTCCCTTTTGCAGGGGGCTAGGTCAAGATATTCTGGTGTACAAAAGTTGCTCTTCGGCCTCCTCATGGCCTCGAGGAAACTGCGCCATTATTTCCAAGCACATGAGATCACCGTTGTCACTCGCTTTCCATTACAGCGGATTTTGCGGAACCCAGATGCTACTGGCAGGATTGTGGAGTGGGCTTTGGAGCTGTCGAGCTTTGGTCTCAAGTTTGAAAGTACTTCAACCATACAGAGCAGAGCTTTGGCGGAGTTCATTGCAGAATGGACCCCAACGCCAGATGAAGAAGTTCCAGAGTCAACTCTCCCCGGCAAGGAAACAAATCAAGAGTGGGTCATGTATTTTGATGGAGCTTTCTCGCTGCAAGGCGCCGGTGCTGGCATGCTGCTTGTCGCACCCACCGGAGAACACCTCAAATACATGGTTCAGATGCATTTTCCCCGGGAGAGGTCAACGAACAACACTGCCGAGTATGAAGGGCAGCTTGCCGGCCTCAGGGTCGCGACAGACCTTGGAATCAAGAAACTCATTATCAAGGGTGATTCTCAACTTGTTGTCAAGCAAGTCAATAAAGACTATCAGAGCCCGTTGATGGAAGCTTATGTAGATGAAGTGAGGAAGTTGGAAGAGCATTTTGACGGCCTACAAATAGAGCACATTCCTCATGCAGAGAACAGCATTGCTGATGGCCTGTCAAAATGCGCTGCTCTCAAGTTACCTGTGGAACCAGGAACTTTTGTGCTTCGACTGACTCAACCATCCGTGACACCATCGATGGGACAAGAGAAAAGGAGGAAGTTGAGTTCCGGCAAGTACTTCCCGGTAGAGCTCCCAGAAGCCGCCAGCAAGGAAGTTACCGGGAACGACGCCAAGCTTGTCGGTGAACAACAGGCTCCAGCAGGGGCTCAGGCTCTTGCCGTGGAGACGAATGCTTCCGCCAAGCTTGTCGGGGGGCAACAGGCTCCGGCAGGGCCTCGAGCCTTTGCCGTCGAGACAACAGCCCCCGCGGCAGAAGATATGCCTTTAGTCCTTGCTGTCGAGCCCCAGGCTCCAGTATGGGCACAGCACATCGTCCATTTCCTTCGGACAGGAGAAATCCCTGAGGAGCAGGAAGAAGCGGAAAAAGTAGCCTGTCAGTCTAGTATGTACCAGTTCGTGGACAACGTGCTGTACAGAAAGAGGCCGAACGGTGTGAAATTGAAGTGCATTCCTCGGGAGGATGGACTGGAGCTGTTGGCGGAGATACATGGAGGCATATGTGGCTCCCACATAGGATCAAGAGCACTTGCCGATAAGGCATTCCGACAAGGTTTCTTTTGGCCCACTGCTCTCCAGGATTCAACTGCACTAGTAACCAATTGTGAAGCGTGTCAGTTTCATTCAAAGAAATTACATCAACCGGCTCAAGCTCTTCAGACAATACCTCTCTCCTGGCCATTTTCGGTCTGGGGGCTCGACATCTTGGGCCCTTTTCCCCGTGCTACCGGGGGCTTTGAATACTTGTACGTAGCAATCGACAAGTTTACAAAGTGGCCGGAAGTGGAAGCAGTGAGGAAGGTGACAGCACAATCAGCCGTCAAGTTCTTCAAGGGAATAGTTTGCCGTTTTGGAGTACCCAACAAGATCATCACCGACAACGGCACATAGTTCACGAGCCACACCTTTATGCAGTATGTCCAAGACCTTGGCGGCAAGATTTGTTTTGCTTCTGTTGCTCACCCAAGGAGTAACGGCCAAGCGGAAAGGGCGAATGCTGAGGTGCTGCGTGGTCTCAAGACAAGAACTTTCGACAAGCTGCGCAAATGCGGAAGGCGCTGGATTGATGAGTTGCCGGTGGTTCTTTGGTCAATCAGGACGACACCGAATCGAGCCACCGGCCGGACACCCTTCTCCCTAGTTTATGGGGCGGAAGCAGTTCTCCCCACGGAACTCACATACGGGTCACCTCGAGTGCTCGCCTATGATGAGCTTGAGCAAGAGCAGCTGCGGCAAGATGACGCGTTGCTCCTCGAGGAAGATCGTCTTCAGGCTGCGGTGCGAGCTGCACGCTACCAACAAGCCTTGCGCCGCTATCATAGCCGCAAGGTTCATGCCCGAAGTCTTGAGGAAGGCGACCTTGTTCTTCGGCGCGTTCAGTCGGCCAAGAATTCCAACAAGTTGACGCCGAAGTGGGAAGGCCCTTATCGGGTAGTACGAGTCACCAGGCCTGGTGCAGTCCGCCTGGAGACCGAAGACGGTATTCCGGTGAGCAACTCCTGGAATATCGAGCATCTTCGTAAGTTCTATCCATAAGGCGCGGTTGCCGGGTCTCCCGGCAACCCCTTTTGTACAAGTCTTGCCGCTATAGCATGTAATCCTTTGTACAAAGCCAGGCGCAGATCCTGTGCGTAGTTGAATAAAGCTTAAGTGTTTTACGGTTCTTGTTGATGCTCATGTTCACTTATGTGCATGTTTATCTAAGATATTGTATTACACTCACTCCCAGCAAGTGCTAACGGACCACCAAGGTTCCAGACCTCTATTTTCTCTTCTTTCTTTTTTCTCAAAGGACAGAAGGTTACCTCGCGTGCAGCTTTGCCGGGGGGGGGGGGGGGGGGAATGATGGTATGGATACCGAAGGAATGCGGCAACGAAAGGCGAAAAGCTAAGTTGCTAAGTCACAAAACTATAAACAATTTTCGTTTAATTATTCTCCTTGAACAATTTCAGTTTTTTGTATGGAAAACCTGCACGCGAAGGAACCTTGTTGTGATTGGTTGCGCCCTTACTTTGTTTCGAGTCCGCTCAACAGTTTAGGTGGCTGCACTGAAAGCACCAAGGTCTCTTGCCGGAAACGGCCCCGCCAGTAGGCTGCTAAAGTTCCGCACCTAGCGCTCGCGGCAAGGGTGTGCGCGCCGGCAAGTTTCCAAACAAGTGTAGGGCGAATACATACAGAAGGAAATTAAGCAAGGGGAATAACATAGCGTTCATCCAGAGCATAGCAAGTTATATTACAATGATAGCTGTCGCGATTCTAACATAAGGCAATATTGTCTTTGACATGAAATGGCGGCGGCAAGGAGTAAAAGCAGCTAATCCCGGCGATCGCCTTCGACTCTCTTCACTTGGCTTACCCTGTCGACGATGGGCGCGACAAGCTCTTCTGCCGCCTTGAGATCTGCATCCTTCGGTAGGCGGTCAAAGACGTTGGCGAGGTTGATGCCGGGATTCCTGTATACCACCTTGGTGAGCACCTTGCGAAGGACAGCTTGGCAGAGCTTGCGGGACTCGCTGGCCAGATGAGGTGTTTGGTCAGAATGGAGCTGCTCCAGGGCTACAAGCACATGGTCGAAGAACATGGTCAGCTTGGCGCTCGGGACACCCTGTCATCAAGAGGTTGCCTGTGATCTTGCAGGCCCATGGTAGACAGTTGTGCGGGAAGCTTCTCCGCGACATCGGCAAGCTTCTCAGTCTAGATCTGCACTCCCTGCACATAGTCGTTGTGGGTGGCGGCAGCGCTCTTGACCAGTTCCTCCTCGTCCCGGAGACTTTTGATCAGGGTCTTCTCTCGAGCCTTGGTGGTCCCCAGAGTCTCCTCCAGCGTGGACAGCTTCATCTTCAGATCTTCGATTGATTCATTGGCTGAAGAGAGCTGTTTGGTCTTTTCAGATACGGCAACTTGGACCTCCATCAGGCTGTGGAGAGCTTTGTCTCTCTCGGTCTTGAGTGCTGAGATCTGCTTGCCGTGTTCCTCAAGATCTGCTTCCAACTTCTTCACCCTGTCGGCAAGCTCGTCCCTGGCGGCCTCTGCAGCCTTGGCGGCATCGACGGCCTCCTTTAGCTTGCCGGCGTGGTCTGTGGTCAGGGCCTCGAGTGTCTCTTTGTGCTTCAGCTCCAGATCTTGGGTCCGCTGTGCGACAAGCCTTTCGATCTCCTCGTCCTTGGCGCGGAGCTTGCCGGCGAGCGCCTTCTCTCGAGCTTCAAGTTCTTCGTCATGAGCCTTAAGTTCAATGCGAAGTTCGTTCAGGCGTGCTTCGTCTGCAGCAGCTTGCTGTTTGGCCTCCTCCTATGCTTTTTCAACATCGGACTGCTTCAGGAGGAGATCATTCCATCTTTGGCTCAGCTGCTCTTGACCTGAACTCAACTCCTGATAAGCTTCGGCAAACCAGCCTTGAGTCTCTTCAACGCGCTTCTAGAAATCTGCTTCCACCTTGTCGGCAACTGCTGCCCTGGAGTCTAGCTTCTCCTTTCGAGCGCGATAGAGTGCTTGGAGCTTCTGGTAGTTGTCGCTCATGGCCTGGAGAAGTTTCTCCTCTTCAGTTTTGCTGCCGCTGGCACTTGGCTCGCTAACGATCTTGAGCCCGGCAGCAGCGATGGTGTCTTCATCAAGGACCTCCCCTTTAGTTGGCGCCCTAGTGCCTGCCGTGCCGAGGATGCTGACAAAAAAGTTGTCGCCGATCTTGAGGTACTTGTTTGATGAAGGAGCTTCGGACGTTGGTGACTGTTCCTCAACAGCCGCCTCCCTGGCAGCTGGGGGCTCTGTGTCCGGCGTAGCGCCTGGCGCTCCTGCGGCAGGGATGCCGTCAGTACGGTCACTAGCCTCTTCGCCGGCCCTCTCGGCAGATTCCTTGGCGGCCTCAGCAGCAACATCTTTGGTGGCCTCGGCGGCAGCGTTCCTGGCGGTTTCCTCGGCAACACTCTTGGCGGCCTCTTCAGCGGCAAGCCCGTCGGCCTCGGCGGCAGCATCCCTGGCGGTCTCCTCGATGACGGTGTCAACGTCCATTTGCTCTATCAAGGGAATGTCTGAAGGCCAAGGAAACAATTTAAGACGAGATTGAGGAGGAAGTTCAAGAAGACAAAAAAGAAATAAAACCGAAGAATAAGTACCTACGTCAACATTGGTTGCCGGCGTAGAACTGCCGGTACCCATGCTTGCCGGCTCTTCCTCGTCGCGATAGAGCACGCTAGAGGAAGTCCTTGCCGGCGATCCATCTCGGGGTGGTGTGGTTGACGGAGGCGGCATATCAGGGGTGGCCTCTGATGGTTCTCCTTGTCGCTGTTCTCCTCCTGCACGCCTGGTGATGTCAGCAGCAAAGATGCACGCCCCGGCACTTGCTAGCGGGAAGCGAGTAATGGACTCATGCTGGGGGCTGCGCCGGGGGCTGAGACGAGGACTGCATCCCGGGCTGGTCTCCAGGCTGATGGTGGTCGTCTCTGGCACACCTGAGGTGCTTGCCGGCGGCTCCTTGCTCGTCGAGATCTTCGCCCTCTTCGCTATCCTCTGCGCCAAAGTTTCTACATCCCTGTGGAGATAGGCCAAAGCAAAGCAAATGGGTTAAGTAGAACCAAAAATTCAAAAGACAAAGGACGCGGCAAGATCCTTACTCTTCTTCTTCTCCCGAGCTAAGGGCAGAGAGGTCGAAGGCGACTTCCACCATGGTAGCCGTGGGAGGGGGTGGAGGGGTGCTCCTAGGTCGCTTGGCCGCGGCAGGCACAGGTTGCTGAGGAGCTCCTTGCCGCTGCGTGGCCTTGCCGGCCGCCCCCTTGCCGGGGGCTGTACTACTCGAGGAAGCTTGGCGGACCGCGGCCCCAAAGGCGGCACTTCGAAGGACGCGCCTACTCCTTGGTTTAAGGGTCGGGGCCTCCTCGTGCAGTTCCTCCTCGACGGCATCTTCAGCATAAGGGCCCTCGGTTGACGTGCCGCCTTGCTCCTCTGCCCTCTCATCTTGCCCGACGAGATCCTCATCCGACAGCGTTTCCCCCCCGCTAGTTCTCCCTTCCACGAAGCCAACGCTGCCGGCCTCCGCGGCAAGATTGGCTTCCTCCACCCTGCTGGCAATGTATGCCACTTCCTGCTCAGTGGTGTCATGGACGAGGCCTTCATCCTCGCGGATAGCCCTCTCCGTCAAGTTATCGAAGAATTGCTGCACTTGCTCTTCAGGTGGCTCAATCCAAGAACTGTCAAGGCCGTGGGTGTCAAACGCCGGCATCATAGCAATGATTGGGCCTAGAGAAGAGTTGTTGCACAAAGGGACTATGCTTGCCGGCAGCTTGCATACCACATCACCCCTGAACAATTTCTGGCAGAGAGCTGCGTGCTGCATAAGTGTCAGATTGCCGTTCAGCCCAGGGCGCAGCCTCATGATGTCTGCCGCATTCTTGAACTGCCAAGCTGGCCTCCCCTTGTTCTGCAGAGGGGCTATGCGCCGGCGAAGGAAGTCGGCGCCTATCATCTCCACTGAGAGCCCGGCGGTTCTGAGGCGATGGATTCTGGTGATAGCGACGGTGAGCTTCTTCTCGTCGGAATCAAGGGCGCTCCAGTCGTTGTTGCGCACTATCTTCGTTTCCCGCGACAGACAGAAAGGTTGGACTTTTGGTTCCTGTGTCTCCCGAACCCAGCACCATCTGGCCCGCCATTCATCCCATTTCTTGCGGAAAGCTCCGTCTGGGTAGACCTCCTTGGTTCCTGGCCGTGGGATCCAAGTGACGGAACCAGAAAGGGCCTCGCCTTTCTCGATGCGGGGAATGAAGTAATGGCGGAAAAGGGCAGTGCTGGGAATTACTCCGGCGAAGTTTTCGCAAAGGTGAGCAAAAACGGACATGCATGTCACGGCATTCGGTGTGAAATCCAAGAGTTGGAAGCCGTAGGTGAGCATGATGTCGTTGAAGAAATCAGAGAAAGGGGTGCAGAGTCCGCAGTAGAAATAATCGGCAAAGAAATGGTATTTGTTCGGGCTGCCACTATAAGAACCTGGGCTCACGGCGGTGGCCGGATGCGCTGTCGTTTCCGTCGCCCACATAAACTGATACCGCTCCCTCAGTGCGGCCGCATCAAGCGCTGGCGGAAAGACAACGTGCTCCTTCCGCATCTTCGCCATCTTGCTCTCCGAAACGGCGGCATCCACCTCCTTGCCCCTACCTGCTTTGGGCGGCATGGCGGCTATTGGGGGCGGAGGTTGAAGGCGGAGGAGGCGTGGAGGCGGCTGATGAGGGGGGAAAACCCTGTTTTGACTCGAGGAAGAAGACGGCAGCGGTTCCAGATTGGGAGGAACAAGAGGTAAATGAGCAGCGCCTCTGCAGATTCCTTCTTATGGGGAGGACGCGAGGCTGGCTCTTTACTAAAATAATATTGAAATGCTTCGCGAAAGCGCCGTTGTAACGGCCGCGCTACGCACATCCCCCACGACCCGCATTCAATGGGCGTCGTGGGCGGCGCAGTAAAAGGAATGATTACGGTGGATAACTCCTGCCACGCGTGCCCGTGCACTGTTTGGGCCTGGCCCAACAACGCCTCGCATCCGTGTATGGCCCAGGCCCGGGGGCTCCTGTCGGTGCACTAAGGATTGGGTCCTTTAGTACCCCGTACTTGTGCACGGGCAGTTGTAGCCACGCCTGCGGCAAGGCTTGCCGGGAGACAACCAAATGCAAGTTCATAAAGTCAAGAAGGCATCCAAGACAAGGCAATAATCAGAAGATAGAAGACTGGAGGCTGGAGCCCCGGCAAGATCTTGCCGGGATGGCTTGCAATCCCGGCAAGGCTCGCACCCGGCAAGCCTTCGCTGCCCTGTCACCGCTCCAGTACGGTCACCAGCTTGTCTTTTAGCTGTTGTCCTCCTGGTAATGTGTCAGGTGCTAGCGGTGGATGGGCTTAAGCGGTGCGATGGGACGGCCCCTTTTTCCAGCCCCAAGACGCTAAGGGACACCTCAACGGAGCATTTAATGTTCTTGTCCTAAACCGTCAGTGTTAGGTATGATAGCACTGTAGCTACTTTTACACCTCATGTATGCACTGTGCGCCACTGTTGGTGACCCCTTCGAACATATAAAAGGAGGCCCAAGGCATAGCTACAGGAGGGAGGGAGGGGGATCTTTTCCAACCCATTTTGCATGTGTAGCTGCTGAGTACTGTAGTGCTCCCAGAACTTAAGCTAGAACACACCTAATACGACCAAGTAGGAGTAGGGTTTTACGCATCTTTGCGGCCCGAACCTGGGTAAAATTCCCGCATGTTGATCATCAGATCTGCTCTCTGTACAAACCCTTCCCCTTGCCGAATCGTGAAGGGATCCTCGCGATCCCATAGGTGTCGTTTCTCCGACATATAGGAATAGCCCAATAGATTGATCGGAAGGGATAACTTTGAGGTGGTTCTACTACCTACAACAATTTCATCTTATGTTCTCCGCTAGATATGAACTTTGGAGTGATTCTTTGTTGCACGTTGTGGGATGATCATATGATCCTATTATGTTAGCATTATTGAGAGATTGCACTATTGAAAGAATGAACCCTAGGCCTTATTTCGAAGCATTTATATAATGTTTTGCTCGCTGTTTGTCACTTGCTACCTTTCTGTTTTTATATTTTCAGATTACAAAAACCTATATCTACCATCTATATTGCGCTTGTGTCACCATCTCTTAGCCGAACTAGTGCACCTATACAATTTGCCATTGTATTGGGTGTGTTGGGGACACAAGAGATTTCTTGTATTTGATTGCAGAGTTGTTTTCGAGAGACCATCTTCATCCTACACCTCCCACGGATTGATAAACCTTAGGTCATCCACATGAGGAAAAAATGCTACTTTCCTACAAAACTCTGCGCTTGGAGGCCCAACGGAGTCTACAAGAATCAAGTTGTGTAGTAGACATCAACCTATTTTCTTGCGCCGTTGCCGGGGAAGTGAGTGCTTGAAGGTATATATTTAGATATTGCAATTAAATCTTTTAGTTTCTTGTTATCACTAGTTTGGTTTATAAAAGAAAACTACAAAAAAATGGAATTGATGTTGCATCAAGTTCTTTACCTTTATGATGTTTTCCTTGCAAATGATGGATCGGAAAATTGTGCCAAAGTGTTAGAAGAAGAATTTAATAAAATGTTTGGCACTAAATCCTTTAATGATGAGCATGATAGCAATGTTTTAGTATGAATTCTATGAATATCCATGATGCTAATGATGTGCAAAGCCACAAGCTTGGGGATGCTATTTTTGATGAAGATGATATTTTTAGTCCCCCAAGTTTTGATGAGCAAATCTACTATGATGATAGCATGCCTCCTATGTATGATGATTATATTGATGAAATTGGGTTTGGAAGAGTTTCAACTCTAGGTACTAATGATCCCACTATTTTGGAGGGTGTTGAATCTTATTGTAATAATTATGAAAGTGGATTTGGAGAGCTCACAACTTTATTTAATGATGATTCCACTATTTTGGAAGAGGTTTCAATTGATTATGACAACCAAGTTGCTACCTATGATGATTATGATGATGACATGTATGCTATAAAGAATAATGATAACTATGAAACTTGTCATCATGATTTTAATTTTAAATTTGGTTATGACAATAATGTATCTCATGATAGTTATTTTGTTGAGTTTGCTCCCACTACAGTGCATGAGAAGTTTGCTTGTGGAGAGAGTAATAAATTTTCTATGGTTGTGGATCATGAAAAAAATACTTTATGTGATAGCTATATTGTTGAGTTCCTTCATGATGCTACTGAAAATTATTATGAGGGAGGAATATATGCTTCTACATATCTCAATAATATCAAGTTTCCTCCCTATGTATTGAAAGTTTTGAAGATATGCTTGTTTTGCCTTCCTATGCTGCTCCCATACATTGTTTTCTCACAAAATCCCTATGTATAGGAAGTGGTTTAGGCTTAAATGTGCTTGTCATGTGATCCATGTGTTGGGGAACGGAGCATGAATTTCAAAAAAATTCCTACGCTCACGCAAGATCTATCCATGGAGATGCATCGCTACGAGAGGGGAGAGTGTGTCTACATACCCTCATAGACCGTTAGCGTAAGCGTCTCACAACGCGGTTGATGTAGTCGAACAATCCTTCGAGCTCCACCGATCGAGTACCGAACGTACGGCACCTCCGAGTTCTACACACGTGCAGCTCAGTGACGATCCTCGCCTTCTTGATCCAGCAAGACGTCGAGGAAGTAGATGAGTTCTGTCAGCACGACGGCGTGGCGACGGTGACGGTGAACTGATTCCGGCAGGGCTTCGCCTAAGCTCTCCGAAAATATGACCGAGGTGGAAAACGGAGATCGGGGCACCGCACACGGCTATGGGACAATTGTGTACTTTGGGGTGCCCCCTTGCCCCCGTATATAAAGGATGAGAGGGAGGAGGCCGGCCCCCTAGGGGTGCGCCAAGTGTGGGGAGTCCTACTAGGACTCCTTAGTCCTAGTAGGATTCCACCTCCCATACGGAGTAGGAAAGGGGGAAGGGAGAGGGAAAGGAAAGAGGGGGCGCTCCCCTAGTCCAATTCGGTTTGGGCAACGGGGGGCGCGCGCCTCCTCATGTGGCCTGCCTCTCCTTTTCCCGTATGGCCCAATAAGGCCCATTACTTCTCCCGGTGAATTCCCGTAACTCCCCGGTACTCCGAAAAATACCCGAATCACTCGGAACCTTTCCGACGTCCGAATATAGCCTTCCAATATATGAATCTTTACCTCTCGGAC
Organism: Elymus sibiricus; assembly: GCA_039707655.1. Taxonomy (NCBI): domain Eukaryota; kingdom Viridiplantae; phylum Streptophyta; class Magnoliopsida; order Poales; family Poaceae; genus Elymus; species Elymus sibiricus. Next base: position 440,246,736 of record CM077667.1, on the reverse strand, counting down.
ATTCCGAGACTCCTCGTCATGTCCGTGATCTCATCCGGGACTCCGAACAACATTAGGTCACCAATCACATAACTCATATAATACTATATCGTCATCGAACCTTAAGTGTGCGGACCCTACGGGTTCGGGAATGATGTAGACATGACCGAGACAACTCTCTGGTCAATAACCAACAGCGGAACCTGGATGCTCATATTGGTTCCTACATATTCCACGAAGATCTTTATCGGTGAACCTCATATGACAACATACGTTGTTCCCTTTGTCCGGCGGTATGTTACTTGCCCGAGATTCGATCGTCGGTATCCAATACCTAGTTCAATCTCGTTACCGGCAAGTCTCTTTACTCGTTCCGTAATACATCATCTTGCAACTAACTCTTTAGTCACGGTGCTTGCAAGGCTTCTGTGATGCTGTATTACCGAGAGGGCCCAGAGATACCTCTCCGATAGTCGGAGTGACAAATCCCAATCTTGATCCATGCCAACTCAACAAACACTTTCGGAGATACCTGTAGTGCACCTTTATAATCACCCAGTTACGTTGTGACGTTTGATACACCCAAAGTATTCCTACGGTATCCGGGAGTTGCATGATCTCATGGTCAGAGGAACGTGTATTTGACATAGTGAAAGCAATAGCATTAAACTGAACGATCATATGCTATGCTGACGGTTGGGTCAAGTCCATCACATCATTTTCCTAATGATGTGATCCCGTTATCAAATGACAGCTCATGTCCATGGTCAGGAAATCTTGACCATCTTTTTGATCAACGAGCTAGTCTAGTAGAGGCTTACTAGGGACTCAGTATTTGTTTATCTATTCACACATGTATTAAGTTTCCGGTCAATACAATTCTAGCATGAATAATAAACCATTATCATGAACGGGGAAATATGATAATAAACACTTTATTAATTGCCTCTAGGGCATATTTCCAACAGTCTCCCACTTGCACTAGAGTCAATAATCTAGTTTACATCTCCATGTAATTAACATCCAATCAGTTCTAGGGCTGATCATGTTTTGCTTGTGAGAGAGGTTTTAGTCAACGGGTCTGCAATATTCAGATCCCTGTGTTCTTGGCAAATCTCTATGTCATATGTAGATGCTGCTACCACACTGTGCTTGGAGCTACTCCAAAAACGACTGTCCCACTTTACGTATCCGGTCTGAGACTCATAGTCTTCCGGATCGGTGTTTAAAGCTTGCATCGACGTAACCCTTTACGACGAACTCTTTATCACCTCTATTCCCGAGAAATTCTTCCTTAGTCCTTTTCAGGTACTTCAGGATATTCTTGACCGCTATCCAGTGATCTACTCCTGGATCACTTTGGTACCTTCCCACCAAGCTAATAGCGAGGCATACATCAGGTCTAGTACACAGCATGGCATACAAAATAGAGCCTATGGCTGAGGCATAGGGGATGACACTCATCTTCTCTTTGTCTTCTGCCGTGGTCGGGCTTTGAGTCTTACTCAATCTCACACCTTGCAATACAGGCAAGAACCCTTTCTTTGACTGATCCATTTTGAACTTCTTCAAAATCTTGTCAAGGTATGTGCTTCGTGAAAGTCCTATGAGGCGTCTCAATCTATCTCTATAGATTTTGATGCCTAACATGTAAAACAACCTTTACCTAGATTTTCAAGTCTTACTCCACTTCACACCAGGCAAGAACTCATTTCTTTGACTTGATCCTATTTTGAACTTCTTCAAAAAAACTCATCAAGATGTGTGAACTTTTATCAGGCGTTTTGATCTATCTCCATAGATCTCGATGCCCAATCTGTGGATAACTCAAAAATAGGTTTTTATTGAAAACCTCCTTTCAATTCTTTATGCTTTCCAGAAATTCTACATCATTTCCAATCAACAATATGTCATCCACATATACTATTAGAAATGCTATAGAGCTCCCACTCACTTTCTTGTAAATACAAGTTTCTCCATAAACTTGTATAAACCCAAACGCTTTGATCACTTCATCAAAGCGAGTATTCCAGCTCCGAGATGCTTGCACCAGTCCATAGATGGATCGCTGGAGCTTGCATATTTTGTTAGCGCCTTTAGGATCGACAAAACCTTCCGGCTGTATCATATACAATTCTTCCTTAAGGAATCCGTAAAGGAATGCCGTTTTGACGTCCATTTGCCAGATTTCATAATCATAAAACGCGGCAATTGCTAACATAATTCTGACAGACTTTAGCATCGCTACGGGTGAGAAAGTCTCATCGTAGTCAACTCCTTGAACTTGGTGATAACCTTTAGCAACAAGTCGAGCTTTATAGATGGTGATATTACCATCAGCATCCGTCTTCTTCTTAAAGATCCATTTTTTTTCAATAGCTCGCCGTTCATCGGGCAAGTCTACCAAAGTCCACACTTTGTTCTCATACATGGATCCAATCTCGGATTTCATGGCCTCAAGCCATTTGTCGGAATCCGGGCTTGCCATCGCTTCTTCATAGTTAGAAGGTTCACCGTTGTCTAACAACATAACCTCCAAGACTGGATTTCCGTACCACTCTGGTGCGGAACGTGTCCTGGTTGACCTTCGAAGTTCTGTAGTAACTTGATCCGAAGCCTCATGATCATCATCATCAACTTCTTCTCTGGTCTGTGTTGGTGTCACAGAAATTTCTTTCTGTGGCGTACTACTATCCAGAGGAGGTACAATTACCTCATCAAGTTCTACTTTCCTCCCACTCTCTTCTTTCGAGAGAAACTCCTTCTCTAGAAAGGATCCATTCTTTAGCAACGAAAACTTTGCCTTCGGATCTGTGGTAGAAGGTGTACCCAACGGTCTCTTTTGGGTATCCTATGAAGACACACTTATCCTCTTTGGGTTCGAGTTTATCTGGCTGAAGCCTTTTGACATAAGCATCGCATCCCCAAACTTTCAGAAACGACATCTTAGGTTTCTTGCAAACCACAGTTCATACGGTGTCATCTCAACGGATTTAGATGGTGCCCTTGTTTAAAGTGAATGCAGCTGTCTCTAATGCATAACCCCAAAATGATAGTGGCAAATCGGTAAGAGACATCATAGAACACACCATATCCAATAGAGTACGATTACGACGTTCGAACACACCATTACGCTGTGGTGTTCCATGTGGCGTGAGCTGTGAAACAATTCCACATTGTCTTAAGTGATTGCCAAACTCGTAACTCAAATATTCTCCTCCACGATCAGATCGTAAGAACTTTATTTTCTTGTTACGATGGTTCTCTACTTCACTCTGAAATTCTTTGAACTTTTCAAATGTTTCAGATTTATGCTTCATCAAGTAGACATCTACTCAAATCATCTGTGAACGTGAGAACATAACGATATCCACCGCGCGCGTCAACACTCATCGGACCGCATACATCGGTATGTATTATTTCCAATAAGTTGGTTGCTCGCTCCATTGTTCCGGAGAACGGAGTTTTAGTCATCTTGCCAATAAGGCACGGTTCACATGTCTCAAATGATTCATAATCAAGAGATTCCAAAAACCCATCTGCATGGAGTTTCTTCATGTGTTTAACACTGATATGACCTAAGCGGCAGTGCCACAAATATGTGGTACTATCATTATCTTTTGGCATTCGTGTTATGAACATATGTATTACTACGATCAAGATTCAATAAACCTTTCATTTTAAGTGCATGATCATCAATGATATTATCCAAATAAATAGAATAACAATTATTCTCTGAAATTGAATAACCGTCTTGCAATAAACACTATCAGATATAATGTTCATGCTTAACGCAAGCACCAAATAACAATTATTTAGGTTCATCACTAATCCTGAAGGTAGAGAGAGTGTGGCGATGGTGATCACATCAACCTTGGAGACACTTCCAATGCACATCGTCACCTCGTTCTTAGCTAGCCCTCGTTTATTCCGAAGCTCCATGTTTCAAGTTGTAAGCAACTGAACAAGTATCAAATACCCAGGTGCTCCTACGAGTACTAGTAAGGTACATATCAATAACATGTATATCAAATATCTTTGTTGACATTGCCAGTATTATTATCTGCCAGTTACTTTGGGGAAGTTCCGCTCCCTGTGACATTTCCCTTTGCAATGGGAGCACTAAGTCTCGGGTTTGGTTCAGCCTTGGGTTTCTTCGCGTGAGCGGCAACTATTTTACCGTTCTTCTTGAAGTTCCCTTTTCTTTCCCTTGCCCTTCTTGAAACTAGTGGTCTTATTAACCATCAACACTTGATGCTCCCTCTTTTGATTTCTACATCCGCAGATTGTAGCATCGCGAATAGCTTAAGGATCTTCTATCCCATCTCACGAAGTTCCATTAAGTTTTGTGTGATTGAAGTTTTCAAGTTTTGGGTGATATATCAATATGAGGAGAATAAGGAGTGGAAAGACCCTAAGCTTGGGGATGCCCAAGGCACCCCAAGCTAATATTTAAGGAATACTCAAGCTTCTAAGCTTGGGGATGCCCCAGAAGGCATCCCCTATTTCGTCTTCAACACTATCGGTATATCTTACGTGGAGCTATATTTTTATTCGTCACATAATATGAGTTTTGCTTGGAGAGTCATTTTATTTTGTTAAACTTTGCTTGCTATTATTTATAATCTTGTTTTTCAGTAAAAGGTTCCAAGAATTTCCTTTTAGGATGCTTGAATTGCATGTTTGATGTGTGCTGTGTAAAAACAGAAAAATTTTCTATAGTGTTTGAATTTTCATATTTTAATGGAACATGGAAAGTTTCTAAAAAATTTACACAATATTTTCATATAAATTATTTATCATTTCCTAAAATTTCATAACTTTTAGAGATACAGAAGTACACATTGTAAATATATTTCTACAGACTGTTCTGTTTGGACATATTGTTGTCATAGTTTTGTTATCTACTCATCCTAGAGTTTTCATGGCTTATAATGGTAGATATAAATTGTGGAAATTATAGTATATAGTACCTAATGTTTGAAAATTATTATACAACTTGTCTTGGCAGTGCCTAAAGAGTTGATTTATTCTTATGTGTAATAACCCATCTCACGAGTTCTTTTCGAGTTTTTGTGGATGAAGTTTTTGAGATTTAGGTGAAACCGGGATATGAGAGGATTGAACGAGATACAAAAGCTCAAGCTTGGGGATTCCCAAAGATCCCCAAGTAAATATTGCAAGAAGTCTCAAGCATCTAAGCTTGGGGATGCTACGCATCCCACCTCTCTTCATCAACAATTATCAGTTAGCCTATGTTGAGACTAAGTTTTTATTTGTTCACATGATATGTGATATTCTTGGAATGGACTTTTGTTTTGTTTGCTGTTTGAATAAAATTCTCAGATCTGAAATTCTTTATTGAGAGAGAGTCCTCACATAGCTACTTAATTGTTTGAGTACTCATTGATCTTCACTTATATCTTTCGAGAGTAGTTTGGTGTTTACTCTTGTGCTTCACTCATATCTTAAGAGTAATTTGTGAATAAATGAAATATCATTAATATGCAATTATTAATGTTCTATATTCTTAGTAGCAGGTTCACATTTTGTTTAGAAAGTAAAATCTATTGAAGTTTGACAATCACAATATTGGTCATACAAGCAATTCATGAATGATTAGTATAAGAAAGAGAACTTCAACATACAAATATATTATCTTGGACATCTTTTATGATTGTGAATACCCATTAATTATTTTCAAACTTGAGCAAGTAGTTGAAGTTAGACAAGGAATACAACGTAATGGTTATGTTTGGGTATATTTGCATAGAAGTTATATTGTTATGGATCCTCCAACATGTGGTGCTTGTTTATAACCTTTTGCTAGCCAAAACTTCATACAAAGTAGAGATACTACTTGTGCATCCAAATCCTTGAGCCAAGTTTCTTCCATGAGAGTCCACCATACTTACCTATATATGGTATTTCACTGCCATTCTGAGTAAATTTGCACGTGCTACATCTAAAACATTCAAATAAACATCCGTTTTGTGTTCTCGTACCGCCCATGGAGCGACGGGGCGGTCATTATCTTCCATGCTAAGCGAGTTATTCTCAAGATGAGTGTTTATTCACATGTCATTGCACGAGAGAGGCTGGTAAAAAGGATGCCCAATCCTGCATAATACAAAATAAATAAACAAGAACTCCCCCTAGAAGGTTGATTGTTTGGAGCGCAACCGTGGATTCAGCCAGCCATGGAACGTGTTTGAATGGTGGAGGGGGGGGGTAAAATTTTAATTCTGTTTGGGAACCACCAATAATGTGATTAGCATGGAAGATATTGAAGTCTCTTGTCGTAACGTTGACAGGAAAGGCACACCACCCCAAATATATTCATCTCTGTTTTAAAAAATGAGCTCTAGCACCTCTGCAAATCCCTGCTTCCCTCTGTGAAGGGACAATCTATTTACTTTTATGTCATTTATTTTCATGTTATTCGCTTTTCATGTTGAGTCAACTTCTTATTCCAACCTCAATCTATTAGTTGGCAAGCATCATGTGGTGGGGAAAGATCCAAACACATATATCCAATCAAATATATTTGATCATGATTCATTATTGTTGACAATTATCTTCATGATAAGTACGTTGGGAGGCGAAACATTAAGCCCCTATCTTTCTCTGTGTTCGATGGATGTTGTTTGTTCTAAAAATATGCTTTGAGTATTAGCAATCATAGAAGACTATTTGATAACCGAGTATGTGGAGCTCTTACTTAGACTTGATAATGCATTGAAATTGTTTGATGACTAAGAACATATGTTGTTAAGTTTACAGGGAATGAATTGTTTGAACCATGACATGTGAATTGATTGCTACTTCATCATGATGAGTTTTTATGAGAAAAAGTTGCTGGTTATGATGCTAGAAAAGTGACTAAAATTATCAATGACCAACTATTTACTATGCTTGCATTCACACTTCATAAATTACTTCTTTTATCATTTACCTACTCGAGGACGAGTAGGAATTAAGCTTGGGGATGCTGATACGTCTCCAACGTATCGCTAATTTACGAAGTATTCATGCCATATTTTCCTATGTTTACAATACTTTTATATGTTTTGATGCACTTTATATGATTTATTTAGAACTAACCCGGATTAATAATGTTTTCAGCAGAATTACCGTGGTGTTGTTTTTTGTGTAAAAAAAAAGGTTCTCGGAATCGCCCGAAACTTTTTTATGATTTTTTCTGGAGGAAATAAGAAATACTGGAGCGAAGAACCACCGGAGGGGAGCCACCTGTGGGCCCCAAGCCAGCAAGGCGCGCCCTGATGGCTTGTGGGGCCCATGTGGCTCCGGCTGGCGTGATTCCAACGCTGAAAAATCCTATTTATATAGAAACCTTCAGAAATTAACCTAGAACTTCTGCTCCGCCGCCGCAACTCTGTGTATCAAAGAAAAACCCATCTGGAGCCTTTCCAGTACCCTGCTGGAGAGGGGAAATCATCACCGGTGGCCATCTTCATCATCTCGGTGGAGGCCATGACGAGGAGGGAGTAGTTCACCCTCGGGGCTGAGGGTATGTACCAGTAGCTATGTGTTCAATCTCTCTATCTCTCTCTCTCTCTCTCTCTCTCTCGTGTTCTTGAGATGGCACGATCTTGATGTATCATGGGCTTTGTTAATATAGTTGGATCATATGGTGTTCTTCCCTTGCTATCTTGTTGTGATGAATTGAATCTTTTCCTTTGAGATCTCATTCTGTCGGATTGAATACTTTGGGTTTGAGAACACTTGATGTATGTCTTGCATGCGGATACCCTAGTGACATTGGGGTATTCTATTGATTCACTTGATTCCGGTGACCTTGGGAATCTATGCATAGGGGCTGATTGCACGTTTTCATACTACGTTCTCCGATAGAAATCTTGGGATACTCTTTGAAGTTCTTTGTGTTGGATTGAATATGATGAATCTGAAATTGTTTAATGCATGTCGAATAATTAATCCATGGATACTTGAGGTGACATTGGAGTATCTAGGTGACATTAGGGTTGATTGATATGTATCATAGGTGTTATTTTAGTATGAACTCTACGACTGTTTGTGACACCTATAGGAATAACCCAATAGATTGATCGGAAGGGATAACTTTGAGGCGGTTTTACTACCTACAACAATTTCATCTTATGTTCTCCGCTAGATATGAACATTGGAGTGATTCTTTGTTGCACGTTGAGGAATGATCATATGATCCTATTATGTTAGCATTGTTGAGAGATTGCTCTAGTGAAAGTATGAACCCTAGGCCTTATTTCCAAGCATTTATATAAGTTTTGCTCACTGTTTGCCACTTACTACCTTGCTGTTTTTATATTTTTAGATTACAAAAACCTATATCTACCATCCATATTGCGCTTGTATCAGCATCTCTTCGCCAAACTAGTGCACCTATACAATATGCCATTGTATTAGGTGTGTTGGGGACACACGAGATTTATTGTATTTGATTGCATGGTTGTTTGAGAGAGACAATCTTCATCCTACACCTCCCACGGATTGGTAAACCTTATGTCATCCACTTGAGGGAAAATTGCTACTATCCTACAAAACTTTGCACTTGGAGGCCCAACAGAGTCTACAAGAATCAAGTTGTGTAGTAGACATCAACGAGCATCTTTGAAAAGAGTAGGCCAATAAAAACCGGATTGTAGTACCTTGTGTGCAGTTCTGTCAGCAGCCTGGTGCCCTCCGTAGGCCTCGGAGTGGCACTTTCGTAGGGTCTGTTCCCGATCATGCTCAGGTACACAACGTCTAATAACACCATCTACTCCTTCTTTATAAAGATGTGGGTCATCCCAAAAGTAGTGTCTGAAATCATAAAATAACTTTTTTTGTTGATAGGTGAAACTAGGTGGTATATATTTAGCAACAATGTAATCAGCATAATCTGCATACCAAGGAGTACTATGGGAAGCATTTATAACAACTAATTGCTCATCAGGAAAATTATCATCAATAGGCAGTGGGTTATCAAGAACATTTTCCATTCTAGACAAGTTATCTGCTACAAGATTTTCATCTCCTTTTCTATCAACAATATGCAAATTAAACTCTTGAAGTAAAAGCACCCAACTAACCAGTCTAGGATTAGCATCTTTCTTTTTCATAAGATATTTAATAGCAGCATGATCAATGTGAATAGTAACTTTAGAATCAACAATATAAGGTCTGAACTTATCACATGCAAACACAACTGCTAAAAATTCCTTCTCAGTAGTAGCATAATTTCTTTGAGCATTGTCTAGGGTCTTACTAGCATAATGAATAACATTCAATTTCTTGTCTACTCTTTGCTCTAGAACAACACCAACAGCATAATCACTAGCATCACACATAATTTCAAATGGTAGGTTCCAATCAGGTGGTTGAACAATAGGTGCAGAAATTAAGGCTTTCTTAAGTATTTCAAAGGCTTCTACACAATCATCATCAAAAACAAACGAAGTATCTTTTTGAAGAAGATTAGTTAATGTCCTAGAGATCTTTGAGAAATCTTTAATAACACGCCTATAGAAACCAGCATGACCAAGGAACTTCTTATACATTTAACATCTTTAGGACATGGCATTTTCTCTATACCTTCATTCACCATAAAGTGGCATGACCAGCATGACCAAGTACTATACCTTCATTCACCATAAAGTGGCACTTCTCCCAATTCAAGACAAGATTAGTTTCTTCACATCTCTGCAAAACTCGATCAAGGTTGCTCAAGCAATCATCAAAAGAAGTCCCGTAAACGGAAAAGTCATCCATGAAAACCTCAACAATCTTTTCACAAAAGTTAGAAAATATAGCAGTCATACATCTTTGAAAGGTAGCAGGTGCATTGCATAAACCAAAAGGCATACGTCTATAAGCATAAGTTTCAAAAGGGCAAGTAAAATTAGTCTTCTCCTGGTCTTCTTTTGACACAGGTATTTGAGAGAAGCCAGAATATCCATCAAGAAAGCAAAAAATGCGTGTGCTTAGATAATCTTTATAACATTTGATCAATAAAATGCAAGGGGTAATGATCTTTTCTAGTAGCTTTGTTTAATTTCCTGAAATCAATTACCATCCTATAAACAGTTACTATTCTTTGTGGGATAAGTTCATTTTTATCATTAGGGACAACAATTATACCTCCTTTCTTAGGAACACAGTGAACATGGCTTACCCATCTACTATCAGCAATATGATAAATTATACCTGCCTCCAGAAGATTTAATATTTCAGTTCTTACCACTTCCTTCATCTTAGGATTCAAACAACGTTGATGATCGACGACAGGTTTAGCATCCGGTTCCATATTAATCTTGTGCTGACATAGAGTGGGACTAATACCGTTAAGATCATCCAAAGTATATCCAATAGCATCCCTGTGCTTCTTCAGAGTTTTATGTAACATATTTTGTTCATGCTCTCAAAGGTTAGCACTAATAATAACAATATATATCTTCTTTTCATCAAGATAAGCATATATCAAAGTATCAGATATTTCTTTAACTCAAACATGGGATATCCCTTGGGTGGAGGAGGATCCCCTAGGATTTCAACAGGCAAGTTGTGTTTAAGTATAGGTATTTGTCTAAAGAATATATCATCTATTTCATTTCTCTCATTCATATGCATATCATTTTCACGGTCTAGCAAAAATTGTTCTAAAGGATCAGTAGGAGGCACAAGAATAGAAGCAAGACCAATTATTTTATCTTTATTATATAATTCTTTCTCATGTGGTTGTCTACCAAACTTAGAGAAATTAAATTCATGAGACACATCACCAAAGCTTACTTTCAGCATTAACACTATTCAAGAAAGCTCTACTAAATATGATGGGACAAAAACTATCTTGTTGTGAACCAAGTACTAAGAAATCAGTAGGGTACTTGACTTTTCCACACATGACTTCAACATCTCTAACAATCCCAAGCGGTGAAATAGTGTCTCTGTTTGCAAGTTTAATAGTGACATCGGTATCTTCAATTTCAGCGGGTGCTATGTCATTCATAATTTCTTGATATAAGGTAAAAGGTATAGCACTAACACTAGCATCAATGTCACATAATCCATGCTAACAATGATCTCCAATCTTAACAGAAACAACGGGCATGCCTGTAACAGGTTTATTTTTATCTAACTCATCCCGATTGTTTCTAACAGGTTTTGTAATTCTAGTAGCTTCATCACAGAAATAAATAACATGTCCATCAATATTATCAACCAAGAGATCTTTAACCATAGCAATATTAGGTTCTATATTTATTTCTTCAGAAGGTTTAGGTGTTCTAATATAACTTTTATTAGCCACAGTTGCAGCTTTAGCATGTTTCTTAATTCTAACATGAAAAGGTGGTTTCTCGATGTAAGCAGTAGGAACAATAGGATCAACATAGCTAACAATTATTTCTTCCTTAACATTAATGGGTTCCTCTAATAAATCTTCAATAGGTGGATGAAATTTAAAACACTTTTTCTTAGGGAGATCAACATGATTAGCAAATGATTCATAGAAAGAAGCTACTATCTGAGAGTCAAGCCCATATTTATTGCTAAACTTATGAGAAGTACCAGTTTCCATAAAAGATTTAACACAATCGAACTCAAACTTTATACCTGCCTCTTTACCTTTGTCGAGTTCCCAATCTTCAGAGTTGCGTTTAATTCTTTCCAAAAGATCCCATTTGAATTCAATAGTTCTCTTCATGTAGGAACCGGTAGAAGAAGAATCGAGCATTGATTGATCATCATGAGAGATCCGAGCATGATTTTTTTCTATAATCATCATGAGAAAGCCAACATTGCGGGAGGAGTTTGACCCGCAGGCCACCCTGTGCTCCACCCTGATGTACCATGATGACCCACAAGTATAGGGGACCAATCTTAGTCCTTTCGATAAGTAAGAGTGTCGAACCCAACAAGGAGCAGAAGGAAATGGTACGCAGTTTTCAGCAAGGTATTCTCTGCAAGTGCTGTTAGTAGTAATGATAGATAGTTTCGTAGCAAGATAATTCGTAACAAGTGACAAGCAACAATAGTAGAAAGTGTGCAGCAAGATAGCCCAATCCTTTTTATAGCAAAGGACAGGCCTGAAAGTACTCTTATATAAAGCAAGCGCTCCCGAGGACACATGGGAATTTCTGTCTAGTCATGTTCATCATGTTTAGTTGATTCGCATTCGTTACTTTGATAATTTGATGTGTGGGTGGACCAGTGCTAAGGTGATGTTCTTACTTGAACAAGCAACCCACTTATGATTACCCCCTGTCGCAAGCATCCACAACTACGAAAGAAGAATTAAGATAAATCTAAGCATAGCATGAAACGTATGGATCCAAATCAGCCCCTTATGAAATAACGCATAAACTAGGGTTTAAGCTTCTGTCAGTCTAGCAACCCATCATCTACTTATTACTCCACAATGCCTTCCCTTAGGACCATTAGATGGTGAAGTGTCATGTAGTCGACGTTCACATGACACCACTAAAGGAAGCAACAACACACATATCATCAAGATATCGAACGAATACCAACTTCACATGATTACTTATAACAAGACTTCTCCCATGTCCCTAGAACAATAGTAACTATTCATACATCATCAACATGTTCAAGATCAGAGTTGTAATAATGATGATTAAGGATCTAAACATAATATCTTCCACCAAATAAACCAACAAGCATCAACTGCAAGATGTAATCAACACTACTAGTATCCCACAAGTACCAATTTGAGGTTTTGAGACAAAGATTGAATACAAGAGATGAACTAGGCTTTGAGATGAGTTGGTGCTGGTAAAGATGTTGATGAAGATTGGTCCTAAGGAGGCAGCGTTGGTGATGACGATGGCTTCAATCTCCCCCTCCCGAGAGAAGTTTCCCCGACAGAATCAGCCTCCGGAGTGCAAAAGGGCCTCTCCCCAGGTTTCCGCCTCGAGACGGCGGCGCTTCGTCCCGAAAGTTCCCTCTTTATTTTTTTCTCATCAGATGTGAATTTATAGGACTGGAATTAGGGTCGGGGGGAGCCACGTGGGCTTCACGAGCTAACAGGGCGCACCCAAGGGGTGGGCCTGCCCCGTTGGCTCGTGGACCACAGGCAGCCCCCCTCCCGCAATTATCCGCTCCCTAATTATTCATATATTCCAGAAATAATTCACAAAAAGTTTCAGGTCATTTGGAGTCCAGTGAATTTTCACCCTTTTACTTGGTTTTTAGGTCCAGAATTCCAGTTCCCAGCAATTTCCCCCTTTGTGATGTACTTTGTAAATTTAGAGAGAAAAGGTATAAGAATTGTATCATAAAGTGGAATAATGAACTAGAATAGCATAACTGTTAATAGGAAATCGTGATGCAAAATGGACGTATCATACCACACCCTGTACAGCGACGAGCCCCCACTCGCCTAGGCCATTGACTCCGGCAGCGACAACGAATCCGGCAGCGAGTAGATCTAAGGTTTAAATTCAATTTTGTTTGTGTATAATTATGGTTTGTAAAACTTAAACTCCCATATGCATGTGTGGTGATTATGCTATGCTATGCTATGCTTTGTTTGGTAATGAACTCGGGTAGCTAATTTTAGCACGAACTACTTTGTTTGAATTTGCGGTATCTGTTCTTGTGGAGAGGAAAGTGTCCTGCAAAAAACGTTTACGGGATCCCGTAAACGATTTATGCAGGACCCCGGTTTGCAGGATCTGCTAGAGATGCTCTAAGCGCTATATCCTATGCCCATCAATACTAAGATGGAAAAGGGGTGAGTGTGGGATTGAACCTGGGTCTCTAGGGTGAAAGCGCAAGCGTCCAACCAGTTGGGATGGGCATGCACTTGTGATACATTGGGGGATGGCCGCCCGTTGAATCAAAAGGAATGACCGACTTACAAAGAAAAGAAAAAGAATCGTTTTTTTTAACTTACCGATGGCATAGGGGTAATTCACGCAAACTCTAGGGGCAAATTCCACGACAGACTGCCAGAAGCACTCATTCCTTCTTTTTTGAGAAAACAAGCACTCGTTCCTTTATTATTAGATAAAGGATATATATTGACAATAATGAGAACTTCTCGGGGGACCATTTATGTGAAAGAAAATAATATTGAATATGTTCGTGGTCATATGGTGCCTTCATTCATATTACTATATTTAATATTATTTCCGTGAAAGAGAAAAAATATAGCGTATAGCTCTTCCGAGACTCCAAACGACACCATGCAAAAAGGGCTCAAAGTGCAGGTGAATATTATTAAACAACTCTTCACTCAGAAGGATCACAGAAAAATCGTCACACTTACTGCCAGTGGTGCAATTGAAGGACCCTGTTAACTACAGCTAGTCAGCTACACCCTCCGTTCCATAATGTAGTGCGCCCACATTTTTCGAAATCTAAGTTTGACTATATATTTAACCAACGAGACTGACTGTGACGGGAGCAACCAACGCAATCAGTTTTGTTGGTTAAATGTATGATCAAACTTAGATCTCGAAAAGTGCGGATACATTACATTGTGAAACAGAGGGAGTACTACATGCCGACTCGACGGGGTACTATTACAGACCCACACAAGATACCAGCGGTGTAACAAACAAACCTGGTTAATTAGCAGGCATAACCCATACCCCTACTCACCATGTCCTCCTTCAACATGCATTATACATGCGGGGTGAACATTTGTGTTTTGATACAACCCCTAAACACGTTAATGGATAAGATATTTTCAAACCCCTTCATAATAAATGGTAGGATGCTATTTTTAAAAAATACGTCGGCCCGTGCCGTCTGTGTACGCCGCGGTGGGTCGGGCCATTGGCGGATGATGTACGCCGGTATGACCAATGTTTCAGTGAAATATAAAGCAAAAAAGAATAGAGCAAGGAAAGGATTCAAACACGAGGCATCCTGTTGGGAGGAGCGACGTATTAAGAGAAGCTCACGGCAGCGCCGGATCCTGAAAAATAAAAGCAAAATATTTTTCTGAAGAAAGTTAATAATTCTTAGAACGTGCATATTTTGCAAAAGGTGTGACAAAATTAAACTCGAGCATTTTTTTTAAAACTCTCAAATTGTTTTCGAATTTTGAACATTTTGGAAATGCCAACGTTTTTTGAAACACGATTTTTTTAAGAATAGGAGGTACTGTAGAGAACATTTATATAAAACACAAATAGTTTTTGAACTTTCAATTTTCTTCAAATATGCGAACATTTTTTCAAAACACAAACAATTTTTGAAAACTGGAGGGTACTGTAGTCTTTTTTTTAAAGCAATTCTTTTTTAGAAAAATTAAATCGACTTTTTTTTAAGAACGAACAATATTTTTTAGAAAAGGGTCAATTTTTAAGGTTTTGAAGTTTTCTGAATAAAAAAAAAATTAAAGTTCCAACCATTTTTTTCAATACGAGAACAAAATTTCTGAATCCTGAACATTTTTTGAAAAATTGGATATATGAAAAAAGAAGAAAAAAATAACTTCAAAAAAAGAAATTAATGAAACATAAACACCGAAAAAAGAAACAGAAAAATTAAACGGAAAAAATGAGAATAAAAAACCGAAAACCAGTGAAAACTGGTTGAGGACGAACTGGAGTGTTCTCTAAAAATTGCTCAGAATGTTAAAAACGTCCCTGTTTTCAAAAAAATTTCCTCAAAACTCAGTAAATGTACGCATTTCAAAAATGTACTGGAATGTCAAAACATATTCAGTTTCTCCTAAGAATCGTTCGCAATTCAAAAAAATGTTCGAGTTTCTAAAAAAATGTTCCAAATTTCTAAATATATTGTTCTTTTCAGAATTAAAGGAAATATTCTTGTTTTCTGAAAACTGTTCAGAATGTTTCAGAATTAAAGGAAATGTTCTAAAAACTGTTCAGAATGTTTCAGAATTAAAGGAAATATTCTTGTTTTCTGAAAACTGTTCAGAATGTAAAAAATGTTCCTGTTTTAAAAACTTTTCTCCAAAACAAAAGAATTTTTGGGAATTTCAGAAAATGTTTGTGCTTTTGCAAAAATGTTCAGAATTTCGAAAGTGTTCCTACCAACTTGTTTTGCTCTCTAAATTAAAAAAAAAGTGTTTTTAATAATATGTTCGGAATTTTCAAAATTTGTTTCTGTCAAAAAGGCATGTTTAAGAAATTGAATTTTGAAAGTTGGTTCGAGTTGTTCAAACAATCGTCGGATTTCCTAACATTACTTGTATTAAAAAAAACACAATTTCCAAAATTTGCTCGGATTCGCCGTTGTACTTAGTTTTTAAAGTGGCGCGCTCAATGTTTGTCACTGACACTTCTTAGATCCACTTGTTAGCAACTCCTCTTTGCAAGCCACTGGTCCCTGGTCCGGAGTTCAAATCCTTCCAAGGTCAGTCTGTCTACTTTTTTTTAGAAATTAGACCGCTTCCTACGAGTGTGATGGCTACAGCGGCCACCTCCACGAGCCGGTCCAGTTGCAGGTACGTATGGCGTACACATATAAACGTGGGTATAACTTGTAGTCCATATTGCTCTTTGTACGTTTATGGTGTACACATACAAACGTGGGTATAACTTGTCAAAAGTCCATATTACCCTTTGTATGTTTATTGAGGGGTTGTACCGGCGGGACTCGTGGCTCAACTCCCCATGTACCGCCGCTCGCTGGTAGTACTAATTATCCGGAGATGGTACTTTAACACTAAACTAATTGTTATTCTGAAGAACATTGAGATAAAATACGGGTTAATGAATTATGTATCACAATTTTTCTGTCCAAAAAATTGAATGACGTGTGATCACTATTCTGATGGTTCGATGAAAGTATCATTTTTTTTACAAACTTCTTCCATTATATTAAAGTAAGTAGTCAGAAGATTCTGCACATAGTACATTTGAGATACAACCAAAGCCACAAAAATAAAAAAATTACAAACCACCCTATAGATTACACGTGGAGAACAAAACACAACCATGCGTCCAAAGCAACATCTCAAGTTATCGCCGTGACACCATGTGTCGCCCATACGTCAACACACAACACCGGATCCTCGCCCCCGACCACCTCCGGCTGCGATCTTTGGCCATGGCTGCCACACAATGAGAGAACCAACTGACTAATTGCCTCACAAATAAAAAGGAGAAAGACGGAGCTGCCAGAGGTGAATATGATGTCAAAGCTTGGACTTGCTAAACAAACAAGTACACATTAGAAACCGAAGCTTAAACAGACTATTTTTGTTTGCGTAGTTGCGTATTACATTTGTTCGTGGTAGCGTGAAGCGAAGACTAATTGGAAGAGCAAAGGACTGAGTGAATGACAACATCCTCCTCTCCTCTCTTCCCGGTCCAGATCAACGCCCTTGTAGGAAAACAAAAACAATTCAGTACTTGTGCTGGTTGGCGAATGGGAACTCCTAAATCCTGTGACACCTTAAAAAATTGCGCATGAGGCTACCCATGAGGCCATGAGATGATAACGATGGCGACAACAATACCGTTCATATTAAATATTAATGTCATGATGGCATATATGGAAATGAGATTCCTCAAAAAGAAATAGAGCAATGTTATGCGTACAACCATTTCCGTCAAATTTCATTACGATCTGCAAGCTGCCCAGTTGGATCCTCACATCTTTTTAGTCTGGGTGGCTCATAAGGGCATGTACAATGATGCTATCTTAAGAGTGTCACGTAAGATAAATGCTGATGTGGAAGAGAGAGAAACCATAAGAAAAGACTTGTCTTTTCTTATTTAAGGAATGACCTCTTAGCACAATATGTCTCATCACGTTTTTAGAAATAACTAGTTATTGAAGAAAAGGCTAAGAGATGACCCATTGTAGTTTTTTTTTTGTCATCTCTAAATTACATGCAAGGCTTAAGATAAGACTGTCTTAAGATAAGACTGTCTTATCAACCATTGTATAAATGGGAACTCCTGAATAATATGATGCCTTAAAAAACTTATGCATGCAGCTTCCATTGAAGCCATGAGATGATAATAATGGGGACAACAATACCATAGATATTGTCATGTTAATGTCGTGATGGCGTGTAATCTTTGTCAAAACCATCTAGTCAGCAACAAGGTGGAACAATGGATAGGATTACCCTGCAAGAAAAGGATTAGTATATACATAAGACCAACGATGTGACTAAGTCATTGTCATTACTATGTGCACACGCTTCACAGCAGCACGTACTAGACCAATCTGCGGGTTAATTTTATTTGCTCTTCAAAGGACAGACAAGTGTGCGTACACATGGTATGAATCTTGCACTGGCACGTGGCAAAGGAGCGAAATGGTCTAAGTATACCTAGAGTAGTCTATTTTAATCATGTGTTTATTTTCAACCACATTTTTGTATTTTACACGAACATTTCCATTCCAAACCATTTTCTGGCCATTGAGGAGGTCCTCATAGACTGGTCCAGACCATCAACAATTTGTGGTATTCACACATGGACATGACATTCTTTGGTAAGCCATTGATGTAGCATAGGACACACTTGGTTGTCATAGTCTAGCCCAACCAAGTGTGTATGCACTAGTAGAAAACGGCCCATTTGTCCCGGTTCCAGAGGCCCATTAGCCCCGGTTCTGGAACCGGGACTAAAGGGTCGGGACTAAAGCCCAAAACCTTTAGTTCCGGTTCGCTTACGAACCGGGACAGAAGGGGCTTCACGTGGCCGCTGCGGGGAGCCCAGGCAGGAGGACCTTTAGTCCCGGTTGGTCACACCAACCGGGACCAAAGGGCATCCACGCGTCAGCATCTGGCAGGAGCTGGGGTTTTTTTTTTGAAGGGTGGGGGGTGGGGGGGGGGGGTTTGGAGGGTTAATTTAGGGGTTTCATATTGTGTTAGCTAGCTAATAGAGAGAAGTGTCCTCTCTTTCTCCGTGCTTGGTCGACGCTAGCTACTATACATATAGAGAGAACTCGACGCTAGCTAATAAGAAAATGAAGGAAACCATTAATTACACAAGATCGTCATGCTGAACATATATAGAGAGAAGTGACATCTCTTTCTCCGTGCTTGGTCGAACGACAAGTTTTCGTATATCTATCCGACGCTACTACATATATACAATATAACATCTTTTACAATCCCTAACATCATCTACCTAAGATCCAATCACAAATCCACATGGTATTCTCCGTCTTTAGGTATGACGTGGTCAAGAAAGAATCCCGCCAATTCCTCTTGAATTGCTCGTATGCGATCATGTGGTAGGAGTTCATCCCGCATCTGCCAGATCTAATTTAAAGAAGGGGGGATCAATACATGCATATATATGAATAAAACTCAACACAATTGATGGTAATATATAAAATAAAATTGTGAATATTATTTATGTACTTCAAATTGTTTGTCAAAGAAGCCCCGCTCAGAGGTCGAGTGGCGAATGAACTCGCATACGTAGTATGCACATAAAACAGTCCCTTCTTTCTGGTACAAGCACTTTACGAGAATAGAGTTCAATCAAACTGATAAGCAAGCATGGTAATGATATATTGATGAAAATTTGAATCAATTAGAGATGCGCGGAACTAGCTAGTACTACTTACTTTGGGGTGCGTAAATCGCAACTCTTTGTTTAGACCGGGAACCTTTCGGGTGAACTTCTTCCAAACCCTGCCAGGCAAAGAAAATGATTACTTGATATCAGGAAATTAACGAAAGTTGCATGCCGATATGGTCCCGGTATTGACTGAACTTACTTCTTGAGCATTGCAGTCATGTCCGCATAATTCTCGGGATCTTTACGTCCCGAGTCTAAGACAGTTAATAATGCCCCGTCAAGCTTAATGGATAGCAGAATAAAGTGGTAACTACGCACGCATATATAACTCATTAATTACATTACTTAACCTCGAGTAAGCGAAACCGAGTATACAGAGAAGACAGCAACACTCACTTGAAGTTGTAAGGAAAGAGTATTTCCCTTTTGTTTTGATGTATAAGGAACGACTTTAGCAAGTTCTCCTCGGTCTCTTTGATTTCATTTCGTACCGTCCATTCATTTACGGCATCTGGGCTAATGAACCCAACGTCGAAGATTCCTGCTTTTTTGCATTCGACGATCTTCAATCTGCATAATATAGTGAGGATAATTATATATACATGCAATGAACGAGCTGAGCTAGAGACTTAACTATAGAAGTAATACTTACAGACAGTAGGAAGTCATGAGTTGTTTGTCGAGGGCCAGTTGATTGTATAACTGAAATAACTCCACAAATTCAATAGGCATCACGCTGAGTCCAATGAATTCGTGCTCTGGTTTCACTGCCACATACATAGTGTCTTTCCCAGACTCCCTGCAGGTTTTCATGTACCACTCATGCAATTTGTACATCATCGTTGTTAGAGGAGGATGATCAGGTTTGACGAGAGGCTTCCCGTGCACGTATTTATATTCTTCTTTTGTTACCTCAGCCGTTTCAAAAATTACATCATCCCCCAAGTAATCACCAGGATTGGTACCGGGCACCATCCCCGGATGATTAGCGACGATATCGCTAGAGACCTTGAGCGGGGGGCACGATTGGTTCGCCTGTTCGTTGAGCTGGGGAATTTTTTTCCCACTTCTTCATTCTGCTAACCTTGCATCACTGGAAGTACTTCCCGACCGCCGAGCATCTTGATATGTCTTTTTAAGACAGCGGACATAGTTGGAATCCGGCGGAGGCAGTGGTGGTCGCTTCAGGGCATCGATAGTGCGCTTCACTTTCACCGGATCTAGCTTCTCCTTCGGAGGTGGAGTTTTCTTTGCAAAATGGTCCCTCACTTGGGCACGACAGATGTCCTCGTTTTCCTTCTCGGTCCTCTCATATGGTAACTTTTCCAGAGGCTTGAGAGATGGACCGTATCTGAATTTCCTCCCGCCTCTGCTTGTACTGCTACCCGCCGGAGCGGCGGCGTCTCTCTTCCGTCGTTGCTGACGAGGCGGAGAAGGAGGCGGAGTGCTCCGACGCGCCGGAGGAGCCGGAGCGGCGGTGTCTGTCTTCCGCCGTTGCTGACGAGGCGGAGGAGGAGGCGGACTGCTCCGACGCGCCGGAGTAGGCGAAGGAGGAGGCGGAGTGCCCTCACGTGCCGGAGGAGCCGGAGAAGGAGGCGGAGTGCCCTGATCACTCGCCGGAGGAGGAGGAGGAGGAGGAGGCGGAGTGCCCTGACTCGCCGGAGGAGGAGGAGGAGGAGGAGGCGGAGGCGTCCAGTTTGGAAGCTTGATGTACTCCTTCCGCCATAGACATGTACTCCTCAGAGCATGAACCAACTGATTCTCCCCTTCACCTGTAGGGTGGTCAAGCTCGAGCTCCTCAAATCCCTCCATTACTTCATCAACTGTCACAACAGCATAGCCATGTGGAATCGGAAGGCAGTGAAAAGTTCCGTTGGGTTGAGGAGGTGCAACAGAGCCGACAGCCGCCTTGAAAGTGAGGTTCCGGAATTTCGTCATAAGCTCGCAATGTTGAGCCTCCGTGATAGTATCCACGGGGTAGCTAGGAGCCGTGAAGTCAGGCTGAACGAGCTCCGTGGAAGCCACGCTGCTTCTCCGCTGAGATGGCGGGGTAGCTTCTGGGGTAGTTTCGTGCCGCTGAGATGGTTGGCCGGCAGCTCGCTGGCTCTCAAGTTCCTCTAGCTTTTCTAGTCTTGCATTGAGCTTCTGCATGTCGCTCAGCTCCGCTTTCCTCTTTCTCTCCTGGCTTCTGTAACCGCCTGCGTCGGGAAATCCAACCTTCCACAGAACGGAGCCTGGTGTGCCTCGTGTTCGTCCAGGGTGCTCAGCATTCCCGAGGGCCTCAGTCAGCTCGTCCTTCTCTCTGTCGGGAATGAACGTCCCTTCCTGCGCTGCGGTGATATACTTCTGAAGCTTCTTGACGGGTATTGCAAGTTGCTCGTCCGTCCAACGGCACTTCCCTGTTTCAGGGTCCAAAGTTCCCCCAACCACGAAGAACCAAGTCCTTGAACGGTCTGGCCAGTTCAATGTCTCTGGTTCGACCCCTTTAGCAATCAGGTCATTCTCAGCTTTGTCCCACAACGGCCGGGCTTTGAGATAGCCACCTGACCCCGTGTGATGGTGATACTGCTTCTTTGCAGCATTGTTCTTGTTTGTCTCTGACATTTTCTTACTCTTGTCTGATGTCTTGTAGGCCACAAATGCGGGCCAGTGATCTCTTATCTTCTCAAATCGGCCAATGAATTCTGGAGTCTTCCCTTTGTCGACAAACTTTGATTTCAACTCATTCTTCCACCTCCTGAATAGATCTGCCATCTTCTTAAGAGCACACGCCTTGACCAGTGGCTCTATAACTGGCTTATTCGGATCCTCCTCTGGCGGTAGGGTGAAATTTGCCTTCAGCGAGGTCCAAAGATCATCTTTCTGTCTATCGGTGACATAAGAAGGGTCGTCGTCCTTAGGCTTATTCCATTGCTTGATGCTGATCGGGATGTTGTCCCTAACAATAGCTCCACACTGAGCAGAAAATGCGTCCTTGGTCCGCTTGGGTTCAATCGGTAGGCCATCGTCCGCGAGTGCTGTGATCGTGAACCTTTCATCCTTGCGCAACCTTCTCTTCGGGCCTCGTCTCGTTACCGAAGTTTGGCTCAATCCGGAGGGCTATAAAAGAAGAAAGAAGAGTTAATATATGTACATACCAAAACAATTAATGCATCAATTAGCTAGTCAGCACAGGATTAATTAATATATATACCTCGCCGGACTTTGCAACAGCTCCCTCCTCCGTTCGGTCACCGGAGCCGTCATCATGGTCTCCTTCTTCCTCCGGCATTCGGTCACCGGAGCCATCATGATCATGTCCTTCCTCCTCCATTGTTCGATCACCGGAGCCGTCATCCTCTCCTTCTAGACCATCAGTGTCGTTGAGAAATGACAAGACATCACGTCCGGCGAGGATTATCTCCCCCAACAACTGTTCTTGTTCCAAGTCTCTTTGATCCATAGTTTCTGCAAATATTACAACATGGCAATTAATATACAAACATGAATGTCCGACGTCCGGACCGCCTCTCTCATGAATGTCAAACAAGGGATTCTCTTAACCTTTAAGGGATTTAACAAAATGGCGCCATTCTGGATGTGCAGAAAATGGTCCATATTTTTCCTGATCTCATCTACCCTTCTATATGTCACGTTGTCTAGTGTCAAAGGATTCAAGAAAACCAAGGCTTCATCATTAGCCGGAAGTAACAGGCGCATAATGGTACGAATCTCTCCAAAATTGTTTTGGAACGGAGTCCCGAATAGGATAATTAATTAGCTTTTTGGTACGAAGTTCAGCAAGAGCCTTCCGAATATCGCTATTTGGAAGGCCTTTGCTGAATTTCGTACCAAAAAGCGAATTATTCTATCCGGAACTCCGTTCCACAACAACTTTGAAGAGCTTCGTAGCATCATACGCCTGTTACTTCCGGCTAATGATGAAGCCATGGATTTCTTCAATACTTTGACAGACAACGTGACATATAGAAGAATATATATATAGATGAGATCAGAAAAAAATTGGATCAACTTGTGCACATCCATAATGGGGGCATTCTTGATAAATCTATGTTACCGGAGTTTTCTATATGAACAAAAAAAAATTCCACATGACATGTCCGACATCCCCCCTCATGTCGAAGTTATCGGGGAGGGGGTGGTAGACGACAACGACGCTCACCCCTCATGTCATGTCCGACGTCCCCCCTCATGTCGAAGTTATCGGGGAGGGGGTAGACGACAAGGACGCTCACCCCTCATGTCCGACGTCCGACGTCCCCCCTCATGTCATGTCCGACGTCCCCCCTCATGTCGAAGTTATCGGGGAGGGGGTAGACGACAAGGACGCTCACCCCTCATGTCATGTCCGACGTCCCCCCTCATGTCGAAGTTATCGGGGAGGGGGTAGACGACAACGACGCTCACCCCTCATGTCCGACGTCCGACGTCCCCCCTCATGTCATGTCCGACGTCCCCTCTCATGTCGAAGTTATCGGGGAGGGGGTAGACGACAACGATGCTCACCCCTCATGTCCGACGTCCGACGTCCCCCCTCATGTCATGTCCGACGTCCTCCCTCATGTCGAAGTTATCGGGGAGGGGGTAGACGACAACGACGCTCACCCCTCATGTCATGTCCGACGTCCCCCCTCATGTCATGTCCGACGTCCTCCCTCATGTCGAAGTTATCGGGGAGGGGGTAGACGACAACGACGCTCACCCCTCATGTCATGTCCGACGTCCCCCCTCATGTCGAAGTTATCGAGGAGGGGGTAGACGACAACGACGCTCACCCCCCATGTCTGACGTCCGACGTCCCCCCTCATGTCATGTCCGACGTCCCCCCTCATGTCGAAGTTATCGGGGAGGGGGTAGACGACAACGACGCTCACCCCTCATGTCCGACGTCCGACGTCCCCCCTCATGTCATGTCCGACGTCCCCCCTCATGTCGAAGTTATTGGGGAGGGGGTAGACGACAACGATGCTCACCCCTCATGTCATGTCCGACGTCCCCCCTCATGTCGAAGTTATCGGGGAGGGGGTAGACGACAACGACGCTCACCCCTCATGTCCGACGTTCGACGTCCCCCCTCATGTCATGTCCGACGTCCCCCCTCATTTTAACTAATTTCTATGAACAAAAAAAATATTGTATGAACAAAAAAAATATTGACCAAGTTGTCATGAACAAAAAAAATATGAACAAAAAAAATATTGACCAAATATTGACGCGAGGGCGACGACGGGGGCGACGGCGACGGCGACGGCGGGGGCGACAGGCGGGGGCGACGGTGACGGCGACGGCGGGGGCGGCGGCGACGACGGGGGCGGCGGGCGGCGGGCGACGACGGGGGCGACGGTGCCGGCGGGCGACGACGGGGGCGGCGGGCGGCGGCGACGACGGGGACGGCGGGCGACGGCGGGGGCGACGGGCGGGGGCGGCGGCGATGACGGGGGCGGCGGGCGACGGGCGGGGGCGGCGGGCGACGACGGGGGCGGCGAGCGGACGATGGGGGCGGCGGGCGACAACGGGGGCGGCGAGCGACGGCGACGACGGGGGCGGCGGGCGGCGACGACGGCTGGGGCGACGGCGACGGCGGGGGCGGCGGGCGGCGTCTGGGCAGCCTGGCGGCGTCGATTTCGTCGGCGTCGTCGGGGGCGGGGGCGAGATGAGAACTGAAAATTCCTAAATGCTACTTATATACCCAGAGAATTGGTCCCGGTTGGTGGCACCAACCGGGACCAATGCACCCCTGTAGTCCCGGTTGGTGCCACCAACCGGGACCAAAGGTCCGTTTTCAGCAGCCCAAAGGGCGGGAAACAAGGACCTTTGGTCCCGGTTGGTGGCACCAACCGGGACCAATGCACCCCTGTAGTCCCGGTTGGTGCCACCAACCGGGACCAAAGGTTAGTTTTCAGCAGCCCAAAGGGCGGGAAACAGGGACCTTTGGTCCCGGTTGGTGGCACGAACCGGGACTAAAGGGGTGCATTGGTCCCGGTTGGTGCCACCAACCGGGACGAAAGGGCTGTGGCTGGCACGGCGTCGGGCGGGTGGATGTTTAGTCCCACCTCGCTAGCTGAGAGGCGTCGAGAGTGGTTTATAAACGCCGCTGCGCCAACCCTCTCGAGCTCCTCTCTTATGCAGGCCTACGGGCCTAAACGTAATTACTCTGCCTGTGGGCTTACTGGGCCTGCTACGGGCCTGCGTCCTGGCCCAACTAGTTGGTTGGGTGTCTAGTCGTATGCAGGCCGTGGCGGCCCAGTAGGCGGCACTTTTTTTAATTGTGTTTCCAGTATTTTTGTTTTGTTTTTTGCTTTATTTATTTTCTTTTGTTTCTACTTAAAGCTAAATACTTAGAGTTTTTGAGTGATTCTTTTTGCTTTAGGTCACAAAAATTATAAACTTTCTGTTAGTGCAATTAGTTTTCAAATTTGAATAGTTTAAATTTGAATTTTTTGAAATTTGTGTGAATCACTAGTTTGTGAATAACTTTACTTTAAAAATAGATTTTTTGAGTGATTCTTTTTCCTGCTATTTAATATTAGTGTGTTTTATCATTATATTGAATTTTTTTGAAACGGACAATCTCTTTCGAAGTATCAGGGTTTCGGACGAAAACTCATCTGTTACAAAGGTATTTCATTTTTTTAACTTATTTGAACTCCAGACTTTTTGTGTGATCAAAATGAACCATTCAAAGCCACATCATCAATTTTCAACCCTTTCTGACTTCATCTGGTATTTTTCATGCATTTACTGATTTTTTTGAGCTAAATGACCCTGAAATTGAAAAGCACTACAAATGAACTCTGAAAAGGTTGAAAGTTGGCATGGTATCATCATTTCACCCACATAGCATGTGCTAAAAAGTTGAGAGGGTTACGGCAAAAACTGGATGCAGTTCGTGTACAAAATGGACAATCTCTTTCGAAGTATCAGGGTTTCGGACGAAAACTCATCTGTTACAAAGGGATTTCATTTTTTTGAACTTATTTGAACTCCAGACTTTTTGTGTGTTCGAAATGCACCATTCAAAGCCACATCATCAATTTTCAACCCTTTCTGACTTCATTTGGTATTTTTCATGCATTTACTGATTTTTTTGAGCTAAATGACCATGTAATTGAAAAGCACTACAAATGAACTCTGAAAAGGTTGAAAGTTGGCATGGTATCATCATTTCACCCACATAGCATGTGCTAAAAAGTTGAGAGGGTTACGGCAAAAACTGGATGCACTTCGTGTACAAAACGGACAATCTCTTTCGAAGTATCAGGGTTTCGGACGAAAACTCATCTGTTAAAAAGGTATTTCATTTTTTTGAACTTATTTGAACTCCAGACTTTTTGTGTGTTCAAAATGAACCATTCAAAGCCACATCATCAATTTTCAACCCTTTCTGACTTCATCTGGTATTTTTCATGTATTTACTGATTTTTTTAAGCTAAATGACCCTGAAATTGAAAAGCACTACAAATGAACTTTGAAAAGGTTGAAAGTTGGCATGGTATCATCATTTCACCCACATAGCATGTTATAAAAAGTTGAGAGGGTTACGGCAAAAACTGGATGCACTTCGTGTACAAAACGGACAATCTCTTTCGAAGTATCAGAGTTTCATACGAAAACTCATCTGTTACAAAAGGCATTTCATTTCTTCACATGTAACTGCAGTGATATTCTAGATCAAAGGCATCATCATACTAGTTGTGGAGAGAAAGTCTTCACTTTTTCTTCGCTTGTGTCCTTTGCTTATTGCGCCATAACCATGGATAATCTTCATCGTTTAACAGGGTGCTTGGGTCAGCCTTGACTTTGAAGGGAGGAATTTCATGAAACTTTTCATAATCTTCAGACATGTCTGTCTTTCCCTCCAATCCCACGATGTCTCTTTTTCCTGAAAGAACTATGTGGCACTTTGGCTCATCGTATGATGTATTCGCTTCCTTATCTTTTCTTTTTCTCGGTTTGGTAGACATGTCCTTCACATAGAAAACCTGCGCCACATCATTGGCTAGGACGAATGGTTCGTCTGTGTACCCAAGATTGTTCAGATCCACTGTTGTCATTCCGTACTGTGGGTCTACCTGTACCCCGCCTTCTGACAGATTGACCCATTTGCACTGAAACAAAGGGACCTTGAAATCATGTCCATAGTCAAGTTCCCATATGTCCACTATGTAACCATAATATGTGTCCTTTCCCCTCTTGGTTGCCGCATCAAAGCAGACACCGCTGTTTTGGTTGGTGCTCTTTTAATCTTGGGTGATCGTGTAAAATGTATTCCCATTTATCTCGTACCCTTTGTAAGTCAATACAGTCGAAGATGGTCCCCTGGCCAACGAGTACAACTCATGAGAAACAGTGTTGTCACCCATGAGACGTGTTTGCAACCAACTGCCGAAAGTCCTGATGTGTTCATATGTAATCCAGTCGTCACACTGCTCCGGGTGTTTGGAGCGCAGAATATTCTTGTGTTCATCGACATACGAGGTCACCAAGGTAGAATTCGATAGAACTGTGTAGTGTGCTTGAGACCAAGAATGCCCGTCCCTACATATTATTGAGTCCGCTCCTAGCGTGCCTTTTCCAGTCAGTCTCCCCTCATACCGCGATTGAGGGAGACCAATCTTCTTAAGGTCAGGAATGAAGTCAACACAAAACCCAATGACATCCTCTGTTTGATGGCCCATGGAGATGCTTGCTTCTGGCCTAGCGCGGTTACGAACATATTTCTTTAAGACTCCCATGAACCTCTCAAAGGGGAACATATTGTGTAGAAATACAGGGCCCAGAACGACAATCTCGTCGACTAGATGAACTAGGACGTGCGTCATGATATTGAAGAAGGATGGTGGGAACACCAGCTCAAAACTAACAAGACATTGCACCAAATCACTCCATAACCTTGGCAGGATTTCTGGATCGATCACCTTCTGAGAGATTGCATTGAGGAATGCACATAGCTTCACAATGGCTAATCGAACGTTTTCCGGTAGAAGCCCCCTCAATGCAACCAGAAGCAGTTGCGTCATAATCACGTGGCAGTCATGAGACTTTAGGTTCTGGAACTTTTTCTCTGCCATATTTATTATTCCCTTTATATTTGATGAGAAGCCAGACGGGACCTTCATACTGAGCAGGCATTCAAAGAAGATTTCCTTCTCTTCTTTGGTAAGAGCGTAGCTGGCAGGACCTTCATACTGCTTTGGATGCATGCCGTCTTTTTCATGCACACGTTGCTGTTCCTCCCGTGCCTCCGGTGTATCTTTTGTCTTCCCATACACTCCCAAGAAGCCTAGCAGGTTCACGCAAAGATTCTTCGTCACGTGCATCACGTCGATTGCAGAGCGGACCTCTAGGTCTTTCCAATAGGGTAGGTCCCAGAATATAGATTTCTTCTTCCACATGGGTGCGCGTCCCGCATCGTCAGTCGGAACAGATAGTCCGCCAAGACCCTTTCCAAAGATTACTTGTAAATCATTGACCATATCAAGTATGTGATCACCAGTACGGAGGGCGGGCTTCTTCCAGTGATCTGCCTCACCTTTGAAATGCTTTCCTTTCTTTCGACATTGATGGTTGGTCGGAAGAAATCGACGATGCCCCAGGTACACATTCTTCCTGCATTTGTCCAAATATATACTGTCGGTGTCATCTAAACAGTGTGTGCATGCGTGGTATCCCTTGTTTGTCTGTCCTGAAAGGTTACTGAGAGCAGGCCAATCGTTGATGGTTACAAACAGCAACGCATGTAGCTCAAATTCCTCCTGTTCGTTCTCATCCCACACACGTACACCTCTTCCATTCCTTAGCTGTAAAAGTTCATCAACTAATGGCCTTAGGTACACATCAATGTCATTGCCGGGTTGCTTAGGGCCTTGGATGAGCACTGGCATCATAATGAACTTCCGCTTCATGCACAACCAAGGAGGAAGGTTATACATACATAGAGTCACAGGCCATGTGCTATGCTTGCTGCTCTGATCCCCAAAAGGATTAACGCCATCTGCACTTAAACCAAACCATACGTTCCTTGGGTCATCTGTAAAGTCGCTCCACTTTCTCTCGATCTTTCTCCACTGCGACCCGTCAGCGGGTGCTCTCAACTTCCCGTCTTTCTTACGGTCTTTTATGTGCCATTGCATCAACTCGGCATGTTTTTTGTTTCTGAACAAACGTTTCAACCATGGTATTATAGGAGCATACCACATCACCTTGGCAGGAACCCTCTTCCCGGTGCGCAGGCCCTCAACATCACCAGGGTCATCTCTTCTGATCTTATACCGCAATGCACCGCATACCGGGCATGCGTTCAAATCCTCGTACGCACCGCGGTAGAGGATGCAGTCATTAGGGCATGCATGTATCTTCTGCACCTCCAATCCCAGAGGGCATAGAACCTTCTTTGCTTCGTACGTACTACCGGGCAATTCGTTATCCTTTGGAAGCTTCTTCTTCATTATTTTCAGTAGCGAACTAAATCCCTTGTCAGATACACCATTGTCTGCCTTCCATTGCAGCAATTCCAGTGTGGTACCGAGCTTTCTATTGTCATCTTCGCAATTTGGGTACAACCCTTTTTTGTGATCCTCTAACATGCGATTGAACTTCAACTTCTCCCTTTCACTTTCGCATTCTCTCTGTGCATCAACAATGACCCGGCGAAGATCATCATCGGGCACATCGTCTGGTTCCTCTTGATCTTCAGCTTCCCCCATTGCAGCATCACCGTATTCAGGGGGCGGGTAGTTGTCATCATCCTCTTCTTCTTCGTTGTCTTCCATCATAACCCCTCTTTCTCCGTGCTTGGTCCAAACATTATAGTGTGGCATAAAACCCTTCTCAAGCAGGTGGAAGTGAAGGGTTTTAGAGTTGGAGAAAGCCTTCGTATTCTCACAGACAGTACATGGACAATGCATAAAACCATTCTGCTTGTTTGCCTCAGCCGCTTCGAGAAAATTATGCAGGCCCTTAATATACTCGGAGGTGCGTCGGTCACCGTACATCCATTGTCGGTTCATCTGCGTGCGTTATATAGTTCTCATTATTGAACAACATATAGCTATCTAGAGCATCTAATTAAAACATACATTGAAACTATGTAAAACA
The DNA here is from genome assembly GCA_039707655.1 of Elymus sibiricus. Classification (NCBI taxonomy): domain Eukaryota; kingdom Viridiplantae; phylum Streptophyta; class Magnoliopsida; order Poales; family Poaceae; genus Elymus; species Elymus sibiricus. The sequence continues at coordinate 440,216,170 of CM077667.1, read as the reverse complement.
TTTAAATGCAACAACGAATGCGATCATAACCGCAACTAAGGTACCAATTGATCCAACGGCATAATGATACCAAGCCTCAGTATGAATGGCATATTTTCTAATCTTTCTAATCTTCAAGCGCATTGCATCCATCTTGATCTTGTGATCGTCGACGACATCGGCAACATTCAACTCCAATTTCATCTTCTCCTCTTCAACTCTTTGTAATTTTTCTTTCAAGTAATTGATTTCTTTTTCAACCAAATTTAACTTCTCGACAAGAATTTCTATGTCGGTTGGAATTTCCGGTTCACATACCTCCTAGATTAAAAAATCTATGTCACGTTGGTCGGCATAATTGTCATAAACACTAAATAAAACAAATAGTTATAAAAGATAATATATACCACATCTAAATCATAGACAGGACGAGGGCCGACGGAGGCGGATACCAAAACCATCACACTATATAATAACAAACAATAATAAAAGTAAGAAAATTACACAAGTATCTATCTAAATCATACAAGTAAGAACTTTTTTCTTTTAAAAAGAAGATAAGAAGAAGAGGCTAACCACGGTGGTGCCGGCGCCGAGATGGGCGCGGGCGATCGACGGCGGTGAGGACGGGGACGGGACAGGACGGACCGCCAAACCTAGACAAATCTTGAGGAAAATGGAGCTTGGACAAGGAGCTTCGAGAGGAGAAAGCTTAAGTGTGGCTCGGGCATTTCATCGAACACCTCATGTGCATAGGAGGTGAGCTAGAGCACCACAAAGCTCTCCCACGGCCGGCCAAAAAAACAGAGCAGTGCACTGCTCTGCTCGCGGGCAGGGGGTATATATAGGCCAACCATTGGTCCCGGTTTGTGGCTGGAACCGGGACCAAATGGTGTCCATTTGGTCCCGGTTCCAGCCACAAACCGGGACCAATGGTTGTGGGCCAGGAGCGAGGCCCATTGGTCCCGGTTCGTGTCTGGAACCGGGACCAAAGGGGTCAGACGAACCGGGACCAATGGCCCACGAGGCCCGGCCGGCTCCCTGGCCTCACGAACCGGGACCGATGCCCCCATGGGTCCCGGTTCGTGAGTGAACCGGGATTAATGGGATTTCAGGCCTGGACCAAAGCCCTGTTTTCTACTAGTGATGGTCTCCTTGCACACCACCCACCGCATACACATTTGTCTCTACATGTGCTTCATTGCATATCTACTAACATATGCCACGTCGAAAGCGTAATGGAGATATCCACATCGTGAAGTTTGGTGCAATGACATGCCGACGTGTGGGATCGACCAACCAGGATCACCTAAAATCGCTAAAATCTGGTTTAAAGAGAAATTATGGGGGCAAAATGTGGTTTAAGGTCTCACTTTTTCTCATGATTCAAATTGTTGTAAACTCTTTACATTAATCCCATGCATTGATTTGTGAATTCAAATAAAAGTTGCTAAATTACTTGGCTTGAGATATAAAAGGGTACCACCCCCCAGCGTTCGTAAATAAGACGTCCTACATATAATTTCCATGTGGGGATAATTACAATATGATGCATAATTGTGATATGTGGATATTTGGCACACACAAATAGAAATTTGCTGCTCAACAATTTGAAGAACAACACTGCAAATAGCATATGCGTATCAAATATCAGATCAACCCCATAAATATCTTCATCATTAAGCACCACGATCTGTTCCAAGTCCTGTCCAAACTATGGATGTCGAAGTCAAGTTTGGGCGCCACGCCTTCTAGACATGTGGGATCTACTAGTCATGATCACCTGGATCATTAAAACAATCATATAAAGTGAAATTATGAGTGTAATAATACATGCTTCAAAAGGGTTACTATGTTACATTTTTTTTGGAAGAATACAATAAACTCATATATTAATCCCCTGTGGCGGTCAATAAACTCAATGGAATGAAGCTTGATTGGAAGGTTTAAGAGATAAATTTTCAACAAATTTCAAACATATAAATTCAGCATAACTGCGATATGCGGATATTCGTCGGGCGGGTGAAATTTGCCCCTCAACAACCATGAGAACGACACAACCACACTGCAGGGGCATGCAACCTCAAATGTCAATCGTCCCCTTAAATTCAATCATGATTGAGCCGGGTGATCTGGTCCCAGCCCGTCAATTTCTTGTTGTTGGCACTACACTGTTGGGGAAGCTGCCCCTGTTGCACAGCAAGGGCCAGACAAGCCTCTTGGCTCGATCAAGGGCAAACATGGCGAGTCTAGAAGTTCAAACGATCATGCTATCAAATTAAACCAACGAAGAAAATGGCAATGGTTTGCCCAATGCAGACTACAAATGCCATTATCTCCGACGTCTATCTCAATCTAGCCTGACTGCCTGTCTGAGTTGACCAAGATGAGACGAACCTTTCCTAGGTACGCATGGTTTGGGCCTTGGAGGCAACGGCTCTTGACCAACGCGAATACGTGACGAATGTTTCTCACTTAAACTGGCATGGATCTGCAAATTCTTAGAACGCGGATATAGACAAGATAGTGTGCATCCTTTCAAAATAAGATAGTGTGCAGAAGGAGTATAGTTATTACCAGTAGCATATATCCTCTGGCAAAGTGTTTGCTGCAGCAATGCATATCCCTGTTTGGTTCAGCTTTTATCCACGGATTCCGCTGCCGCGCAGCGGAATCTGAACCAAAGGGCGAACCCAGCAGAATCCGATTCCAGAAATCCACAGCCAAAATACATGCACGAGCGGAAGCAGCCCAGGACGTGCTTTCCAAAATCTGATTCCGCTGCGGGCCACTTCGGACCTACCCCGCGATTAGGTCCCGTCGCCGCTGGCCGCTGGACGCCCCCACGCCGCCGCGGACGCCTCCGCCCCCGTCCCGGCGCCGCCGGACGCCTCTCCACTCCGCCCCCGCCCCCACGCCGCCGCGGATGCCTCCGCCCCCGTCCCCGCGCCGCCGGACGCCTCCGCCCCGTCCCCCCGCCGCCGGACGCCTCCCGCCCCGTCCCCGCGCCGCCGGTCCCCTCCGCCCCCGCCCCCGCGCCGCCGGACCCCCCCCCCCCCCCCCCCCGCCCCCGTCCCCGCGCCGCCGGACGCCTCTCCACTCCGCCCCCCGCCCCCCATCCGCCGGTCTTCTCTGCTGCTGGTGCCACCACTGCTGCTGACCTACAGTCACAGCTCATACAGCTGGTTTGCCAAATGACCTACAGCTTTTTCACAGCAGATTTTCCAAGGTTGTTTTTCCATAGCAGATTTTTCACATCTGCTTTTAGAAATCCACAGCCGAACCAAACAGGGCCATAGAACCGAGGCACTTGATGCAATGAGCCAATGAGTGGTGCAACAGAAGTGTACATGAACTACTTACCCTAAGAAAAATGCGTGTGGACTAACGAGTATAGTACGTAATATTGTACTCTCTTCCTATCAAAATATAAGACATTTGATACGGAGGAAGTATACACTACTAGCTCCGTCTTTGTTTACTAGTCTTCTTATAGTTTAGGTCATGTTTTTTAACTAATAAAATATAAGTATATGTAGTAAAAATAATATCATTGAAAACAACATTTAAATACGAATCCAACAATATAATTTTTGATGACATGGACTATAAAATTTTGATAGTCAAAATGACCAAACTTTGACCTAGAATACAATGAGGATTAATAAACCCAGACGAAGGTAGCACATATTAAGAAGCTAGTGGTGCAACAAAACAAACATAGTTAATGCTTACCATCACCTTCGGGGTTTATTAGTCCACATCGTATTCTGGGTCAAAGTTTGACCACATACGTGACTACCAAAATGTTAAGGCATATCACAAAAAATTATATTATTAGATTCATATTTAAATTTATAGTTTTTAATACTATTATATTCCCTAGATGTAACTAATATTTTATAGTTATTAAAGTTACAATTTAAACATGACCTAAAATACGAAGGGACTACTAATTAGGAGCAGATAACCCTGGCCTGGCCCTACTCGTCACGTCCTCCGTCCATGTCCATGCATGCATGTGGCTACACCCATTCCCCATAAGCCACAAGCTCATCAACAACATCCACTTGCTAAGAACTTATCACATCTTCATTTAGTGATTAACCAGAGTTCTCTAAACTAATCGCGTCCACGTCGGATGGATTAACTCCTGTCTGCCTGGGATAGCAACCCGCCGGCGTGAAGCCAAGACGCGGCTACGAGCCTACGTATGAGCAGCACTACCAGTAGCTGGCTGGCCGGCGGGAACTCGTAGATCCTTCGATGCTCCCGCGCCCCACCAGGCCACCACCGCGCAAAAGAATAGTAGGAGTAGTAGTAAATGCCAGGATGATAACGACGGCGTCAACAGAAACACGGATATTGTTTTGCTGATGGCGTATGATCTTTGTCAAAGTGACAAGCTGGATCGAATCTGGACAATAATTTTGTCAAAGTGACAAGTTGGAATATGGATAAGAATGGCCTCCTGGGAAATAATAAGGAGAAAAATCACCCTAAAAAAAGATGAGGAGAGAAAAAAGACGCAAGGCTGACGATGTAAACGGGTCTAGAATTGAGATCGATGGTCATCTGCGTAAGTGTACACGCACAATTCACGAATACAGAGTTGCAACTGGCAAAACGGACCAAGCGATAACTATTTTTCTTCATCTCATGGTCTAGCTCTATTATTTCTCCGGGCGAAAAGTCCAAATTTGTGAAACGTGATTATAGGAACGATCAATCTGACATTGTTCTCAGGCTATATATGTACACGGTTTGTGTCATGCTGTGCATGCATGTTGCTAAACAGTAAACGCCCCCATCGTCATGGAGTGCAACTACAAGCATGCATGATTAAGCACCTAACCCGTCAATGTCCTTGCCAGCCGCAGCTGCAAGCGGGAGCAGTATAGTAGAAGTGCAGACGCTGCTCGGTCGCGTGCGGCAAGGGGCGGGTTAGCCTCCTGCAGGGCCAAAATGGCGTGTTTAAAAGGTCAAACTACGCGTTTATTTGGTAAATGGAAGCAATATCCAACCATCTTTCTCAAGCGCCAGTGCCTTAACCCACTTGAAAGATATAAATGCTCCGTGATCAATCTAGATGAGCTAAAAACACTTGCATTAATGGAAAACAAAACAAGAAATATCTAAATTCATGCACCTAGATCTTTTTTTTTTTGACAGTGACGCGCGCGCTAAGAGGGTTTGCTTTCCCACCCCATGTTATATTTACTCGAACGTGACTAGACACTCTTACATAGTTTGTTTTGTTTGAGAACAACACTCTTACATAGTTAACCACATACGGCGATAGATGATGAAGGAAAAAAATACATTATAGAGTGAGGGCCCCTTTGATCCAAAAGAGTTTCATTGGAATTTTGAAGGATTGGAATCCTTAGAAAAATTACATTATTCGCAAATAAAATAGAATCCTCGGAAACTTTTGTAACACCTATTTTTTTTAGCATACTTTCGATCTCTAAGCTCTAAAAACCCAACAAGTTTAAAGTGATTGGACCGTCCGTCCAAACGTATGAAATGGGTTTGAGGCGTCCGGCTGAAGATACTCTTACTAACAGCATCATACAGCTCTTGAGAGACTCCCAAGGACACCATGCAAAAAGAGTACTAAAAATCTAGGAGCAGAAAAGTGCACAAAAGTGCATGTTAAGAATAGCAAATGTCCCTCTCCATCGATAAGATTACAGTAGATCTTCACACTTGATGCCATGACAGGCCTGTTCAAAAATATTACCAGCAGCAGCATGTAGCTCTTCCGAGACTCGGAAAGACACCATGCAAAAGGCACTACTCAGAATCCAGTCAGCAGAAAAGTGCTCAAAAGTGCAATGTTGAGTCAGAAAAGACTACATAAATTATCACACCTGCCGCCAGTGGCGCAACTAGTAGGAGTAGATGCTAGTGGTGCAACAGACAAACATGGTAATTAGGCCACTCTCAATGCTCCACCTTATACAGGTGCTAGGGTTGCCATGTAGATGAAAAATCTGATGTGGCAAGGCAATTAAGAGGAGAGAGATGCGTGTGGTGACCCCAGGAAGAAACAATGCTAAACGCATGGACCTAGGCAAAATACTTAAATGAAAAAAGCCCACCAATGCATGATAAACTTTAATCGCTAAAATATTAAATAAAGCATGCTTAGCTACAACAAATAAGCACCTATGCATTGAGGACTTTAGTTGCTATAATGTGCTTAGCAGCTCATCAGCCTTAGCAGCGGCAGATAACCCCGACCATAGTCGCCACGTCCTCCCCAGGTCCCAACAACATATCTGCTCGCTGACTACGTACTGCCACGCCAGCTCGATCCGTACATACAGTACTAAGTAATGTACTTTAAATAACTAATCTAATCGCGGCCACGTCGGACGGATCAAGCCGCCGCTCGACTCGATCGATCCCGGAGGCCTTCCCCGGATAGCAACGCGGCGTGAAGCCAAGACTCGGCCATGATCGACGACGACGAGCGTATGTACCTAGCTAGGATCAGTAGACGGGGCCTGAGGCTGAGCTGTGACATGGCTGTCGCCTTTCCCGTCCTGGCACCCGCAGGCGGTTGGGCCCCAGGCGGGGATGAGGACGGGCCGGCCGACTCGCGGGGGCCACGTCGAGGCCCATGTGGCGCTTGCTCCTTCCAAGGGCCGTTTTAGCCTCTCGTCCGTCCTCGTCGCCGCGCGGCCCCTGGACCGCGCGCGGGCGTCATCGCTGGCGTGCGCTGCGAACTTTGAGTGCCGCCTCCTGCAGTACAGAGAAATTGCATAACGAGGTTTAGTTTTAATTTCGTTCGTTCTTTCTTTTTTTCTTCTGTTTTGGCGTTCTTCACGTCTGCCTCTAGCGGGCAGCAGCCTTTTTTTTTGGCCCCTGCTCGTGTCGGCCACTTGGCTGCGTCCGTATCATCACTGGATCTGCTGCCGATGATACTGTATCGTTTATTGCATATGCGCGTCATCATTCCGTTCGTGTACTTTGGGATGGGTAATGGCGGGTTATTATATCAGTGACCAGCTAATTAATTGGTGCATGCGCCGAAGATGCTGCTTCCAACTACCCATGGCTTTGTTTCTACCTGAAAGAAAGAGAGAACGTTGTGATTAGAAAGAGAAAGAACACCTCCACCCGCACACAAGAAGAAGAAGAGAAAGAACATTATGATAGTTTTTGGTTGGTGCAAGCGGAAAGGTAAAAGAGGCTTGGTTTGTTTTGTCAATACTTCCATTTTTCTTCAATTTTCTGGAGCAGATATGTCGAGATCCACTGTCCATGTGCATGTATAGTAAATAGAAAATTGGCATTTCGTAGCAATGATGCACCTCGCTTTTAGTGGTTCTACCCAAATCGATCAAACTTTTTTCTCACAAGCACAATCAATCAGCATGGTATTGTATGCAGTAGCGGTCCCAGGTTCAAGTTATGCCCTAGGCAAACAGCATATGTAGAGTGCCGAACAATGTAAAATATTGTAGCTACGCCTATATACAACGAAGTCTCAGCTGGCCACGCCCCAGGCCAAGGCCCCGGTTGCCTGGGGCCTGGGTCCGCCACTGACTGTATGAATGTACTAAAAGATAAGCAACCAAATCCATGACAGAGATGTAAACGGAGGGTGGGGGGGGGGGGGGGGATAAAAAATCACTAGTGTTGTTTTCGAAAGAAGGGAAAGAGAGAGAAAATGAAGTAAAAATGTACTTAATCAATAATGGGGTGTGTGTTTGGGTGTGTAAGGTACAAAGTAGGGGAATTGTCGATCTATTGTTGCTCTCTGAAGTAGTAGCTGGTACAAGATCGATTACAGGAGCGATCGCTCTCGAGTGGACGAACTAGGGTAGGAGAAATGGGTAGGTAGCCGCCGCTGTGCCAGGTCCGTGATCCTCTGGATGCTCTTCCTTGTGAGTAGCTTGTGCTTAAGTAGCTGCGGGCTGGGCCGTCACCCACTCCGGGCCTTGGACGTGTGGATTGGGCTTGCGTGCGTGGCTGGGCCGCGCACCTCTGGTCCGGGCTTCTCTTGCAGGTGGAGCATCCTTGTCAGGGATGCTGACATCCTCCCCTTCTTTGCGTGAGGCTTGACCCCAAGCCTCAGCCTGCGGGAAACGGTCCTGGAGCGCTACCTTGTCCTCCCAAGTGTGGCCGAGAGCGGCGCCCATCGACCACTCAACCTGCACTTGTTCACACATGACGCTTTTTTCTTGCGCCAGGGTGTTTGCAGAATCTTCACAGGAACGACTAATTCGTCAGTATCAAGAGGAAGTTCAGTATTGACAAGCATACCCGGGAGGAGAGCTCTGTGGAGTTGAGACACATGGAAGACTGGATGCACCGTCGCTTGCGGAGGAAGCTGAATCTTGTAGGCCACCTCGTTGACATGCTGGATGACCGGGAATGGACCATAGTACTTGAAAGATAGCTTATGGTTGGCGCGAGGTGCAATTGAGGACTGGACATAGGGCTGCAATTTGAGGAACACCTGGCCCCCCACCTCAAACATGCATTCAGATCTTCTCTTGTCAGCATGCGCCTTCATACACTAACGGGCCCTGTTGAGGTGCTGCTGCAGGAGGTCTTGGATCACAGCACCCTCCTCGAGCCAAGCTTGAAGGGATGGGACGGAACAAGAGGTAGAAGCAGAAAGCCCCCATTGCCTCGGTTCATGTCCGAACATGGCTTTGAACGGGCTCATCCCAATGGCAGAATGCAGCGATGAATTGTACCAGAACTGGGCTAGGGGTGTCCAGAAACTCCAGCGACGCGAGCAGGCGTGCGTGAAGCAGCGTAAGAAGGTTTCCAAGCACCGATTGACGCATTCCGTCTGGCCATCCGTTTGAGGGTGGTTGGCAGTGCTCAAGCGGAGTCCAGCTCCTGCATACTTGAACAACTCCTGCCAAAAATGACTTGTGAACACTCGGTCCCGGTCGGATACGATAGCGTGAGGAAACCCATGGATTCTGTGGACTTGACTCATGTAGAGCTGGGCAACTTTGGCAACTGTGTATGGGTGCGCCAAAGGCAAGAAATGAGCAAACTTGGTTCTCTTATCCACTATGACCCATAGGAAGTTGAAAGCTCCTGGCTGTGTGGTAACCCATCAATGAAGTCCATGGTGATGAGCTCCCATGGTTGGCTCGGTATTGGGAGTGGAAGTAGCAGCCCTGGTGATGCAGCTCGGTCTCGCTTGGCGCGCTGACAAGTAGGACAACATTCTATGTAGTGTAGCACCTGGCTCTTCATTTTAGGCCACGCGAAGAGGCGCATGATGCGAGAGTAAGTTGCAGGAAATCCCGAATGGCCGCCAAGAGCACTGTCGTGGAAAGCACGGATGATCCGTTGTTGAAGTTCTGATGAGCCACCCAGCCAGATGCGGTCCCTGAATCTGATCACTCCTTGCTGCAGAGAGAATCTGCCTTTGTTGTCCTCTTTGATAGCCAATTTCTCCAGGAGGCGCAGAGCTTGAGGGTTCGTCTTGTAGCTAGCAAGCAACTCATCAAGCCATGCTGACTGGGAAGATGTGATAGCTGACAGAGTATCTAAAGATTTGGCTCTTGATAGCTCGTCCGCGGCGTGGTTGTTTGAACCCTTGCGGTACCGAATCTGATAACGTAATCCCAAGAGCTTAGTAAAAGCCTTTGGCTGCCACGGTGTCGTCAGCCGCTGCTCCTCCAGATGAACCAAGCTGCGTTGATCTGTCAAGATAACAAACTCAGCGTGCTGGAGATACGGACGCTGCTGGTCGACCGCAACGAGAATGGCCAAATACTCCTTTTCATATGCCGAGAGGCCTTGGTAGCGCGGAGAGAGGGCTTTGCTGATGAAAGCGATCGGATGACCTTGCTGCTATAGAACGGCACCGATCCCAATGTCACTGGAGTCCGTCTCCACTGTGAACTATTGATTGAAGTTGGGCAGGGCGAGAACTGGCACTAAGACTAGCTATTGCTGAAGGAGTCTGAAGGCTGTTTCGGTAGATGCTGTCCACACAAACTGGACCCCTTTCTTAAGTAGATTGAAGAGGGGCCGTGCTATTACTCCAAAATTCTTGACAAATCTGCGATAGTAGCGTGCCAAGCCCAAAAAGCTGCGAACAGTCTTAACATCCGTTGGTACTGACCAGTTAGACACAACCCGTATCTTCTCTGGATCCGTGGCGACTCTGGTGGCAGTGATGACGTGGCCGAGATATGAAATTTGACGTTGACCAAAGGCACACTTTGATAGTTTCACTTTCCAACTATCACGGCATAGCAGTGTGAGCACTTCCCGTAGCTTCATGACATGTTCTTCGAGAGTCGCACTGTGCACCAGGATGTTATCGAAGAAAACGAGCACACACATGCGGTGGATTGGTTTCAGGGTGCCATGCATTGCGCCGTTGAAAGTCCTGGGTGCTCCAGCCAAACCAAACGAGACGACACTGAACTCGTAGTGGCCTGAGTGAGTCTGGAAAGCAGTTTTGTGCTCTTCCCCTTCTGCCAGGTGAATCTGATGATAGCCGGTGCGTAGATCCAGCTTGGTGAACCAGCACGACCCAAACAGCTCATCCAGTAATTCTTCAATGATCGGAACAGGGTACTTAGCCAAGCAGGTGAGTGCGTTGAGGTGGCGGTAATCGATGCAGAGACGCCAGGTTCCGTATTTCTTCTTCACAAGGATTATTGAAGAAGAGAAAGCACTGCTACTGGGTTGGATAATGCCGGTTCGGAACAGCTCTGCCACTTGTGCTTTGATTTCGTCTTTGTGATGAGGCTTGTGGCGATAAGTACGGATGCTTATTGGTTGAGCTCCTAGAATCAAAGGGATACGGTGATCGCATGCGCGGCGGGGTGGAAGTCCTTGTGGTTCCCCAAACACATCAGAAAATTCTATCACCAGTTGCTGAATAGGTGTTGGCACTGGTTGTTGTTGCTCTGGTACAGGAGAAACAACGCAGACTTGTACAATATGTGAGACTACACCTTGCTTGCAGAGGGCCTGGAGTTGGAGGTTGTTAATAGTATAACAAGTCGAAGAAGTTGCTTCGTGGCCCTAAAGAACAAATGTGCCTGTTGCTGACTGAAACTGCAGGTTCTTTGCTCGCCAGTCTACCGTCATGGGACTATGAGCTTCCAGCCAATCCATCCCAAGGATGGCGTCATATGTGCCCAAGGCAAGTATCTTCATGTCTGTCGCAAACTTACACCCTTGCGTTGTTGGAAATATGCTCTAGAGGCAATAATAAAAGTAGTTATTATTATATTTCCTTGTTCATGATAATTGTTTATTATCCATGCTATAATTGTATTGATTGGAAACACTGATACATGTGTGGATACATAGACAACACTGTGTCCCTAGTATGCCTCTAGTAGACTAGCTTGTTGATCAAATATGGTCAAGGTTTCCTAGCCATAGACATGAGATGTCATTTGATAACAGGATCACATCATTAGGAGAATGATGTGATGGACAAGACCCAAACTATGAACGTAACATATGATCGTGTCAGTTTATTGCTATTGTTTTCTACATGTCAAGTATCTATTCCTATGGCCATGAGATCATGCAACTCACTGACACCGGAGGAATACCTTGTGTGTATCAAACGTCACAACGTAACTGGGTGACTATAAAGATGCTCTACGGGTATCTCCGAAGGTGTCTGTTGAGCTGGCATGGATCGAGACTGGGATTTGTTACTCCGTATGACGGAGAGGTATCTCAGGGCCCACTCGGTAATACAACATCACAATAAGCCTTGCAAGCAATGTGACTAAAGTGTTAGCCACGGGATCTTGTATTATGAAACAAGTAAAGAGACTTGCCGGTAACGAGATTGAACTAGGTATAGAGATACCGACGATCGAATCTCGGGCAAGTAACATACCAAAGAACAAAGAGAACAGCGTACGGGATTAACTGAATCCTTGACATAGAGGTTCAACCGATAAAGATCTTCGTAGAATATGTAGGAACCAATATGGGCATCCAGGTCCCGCTATTGGTTATTGACCGTAGAGGTGTCTCGGTCATGTCTACATAGTTCTCGAACCCGCAGGGTCTGCACACTTAACGTTCGGTGACGTTTCGGTAGTATTGAGTTATGTATGGTGGTGACCGAAGGTTGTTCGGAGTCCCGGATGAGATCCCGGACATCACGAGGAGCTCCGGAATGGTCCGGAGGTAAAGATTGATATATAGGAAGTCCCGTTTTGGTCACCGGAAAAGTTTCGGGTATTTCCGGTAGTGTACCGGGAGTGCCGGAGGGCCATCGGGAGGGGCCACCCACGCCGGGAGGCCACATGGGCCTGAGGGGGGGGGGTGCACCAGCCCTTAGTTGGCTGGGCAAACCAGCCCCACAAGGCCCATGCAGCTAGGAAAGGTGGGAAAGGAAAAAAACCCCAAGTGGAGAAGGTTTCCAAGTAGGAAGAAGGAATCCTACTAGGAGCAGGATTGGTGGGAGGCTCCACCTCCACCTCCTTCGGCCGAACCCCTAGGGGAAACCCTAGGGAGGCTGCCTCCTCCCTCCCTCCTGTATATACTTGAGGAATAGAGGCCCCAAAGACACAAGTCCACGTGCTAGTTCTCTATTCCCTAGTTCCTCCACCAAATAGATTCCGATGGTGCTTAGGCGAAGCCCTGCCGGAATAGTTCCACCACCACCGTCGCCGCGCCGTCGCGCTGCCGGAGAACTCATCTACCTCTCCGCTCCCTCTTGCTGGATCAAGAAGGCGGAGATCGTCATCGAGCTGTACGTGTGCTGAACGCGGAGGTGCCGTCCGTTCGGCGCTAGATCGTGATTGGATCGCGGGACGGCTAGCGATTTGGATCGCGAAGACGTTCGACTACATCAACCACGTTTCTTAACGCTTCCCGCTTAGCGATCTACAAGGGTATGTAGATCCACTCTCCCTCTCGTAGATGCTCATCACCATGGATAGATCTTGCGTGTGCGTAGGAATTTTTTTGTTTCCCATGCAACGTTCCCCAACAGTGGCATCATGAGCTAGGTCTATGTGTAGATGAGATCACGAGTAGAACACAAAGGAGTTTGTGGGCGTTGATGCTCAGATTGCTTCCTCCCTTGGTCTTTTCTTGATTCAGCGGTATTGTGGGATGAAGCGGCCCGGACCAACCTTACTCGTACGCTTACGAGAGACCGGTTCCATCAACTGACATGTAACTTTGTTGCATAAAGATGGCAGGCGGGTGTCTGTCTCTCCCACTTTAGTTGGATCGGATTCGACAAAGGCGGTCCTTGAGAAGGTTGAATAGCAATTTGTGTATCACCGTTATGGTTTATGCATAGGTAAGAATCATTCTTGCTAGATACCCGTAGCAGCCACGTAAAACATGCAAGAACAATTAGAGGACGTCTAACTTGTTTTTGCAGGGTATGTTGTGATGTGATATGGCCAATTACATGATGAGATATATGTGACGTATGAGATGATCATGTATTGTATAGAATATCACAACTTGCATGTCGATGAGTACGGCAACCGCCAGGAGCCATAGGGTTGTCTTTAATTTATTTTTGCCGTTTTGCTTTACTTTATCGCTATGAGTTAGCAATAGTCGTAGAAGCAACAGTTGGTGCGACAACCTCATGGCAACACGTTGATGGAGATCAAGATGATGGAGATCATGGTGTCATGCCGGTGACGATGGAGATCATGCTGGTGCTTTGGAGATGGAGATCAAAAGCACAAGTTCATGGCCATATCATGTCACTTATGATTTGCATGAGATGTTAATCCTTTTATGCATCTTATTTTGCTTAGGACGACGGTAGCATTATAAGGTGATCCCTCACAAAAATTTCAAGATAAAATTGTGTTCTCCCCGAGTGTGCACCGTTGCGAAAGTTCGTCGTTTCGAGACACCAGGTGATGATCGGGTGTGATAGACTCTACGTTCACATACAACGGGTGCAAGCCAGTGTTGCACAAGCGGAACACTCGGGTTAAACTTGACGAGCCTAGCATGAACAGACATGGCCTCGGAACACAAGAGACCGAAAGGTCGAACATGAGTCATATAGTAGATATGATCAACATGAAGATGTTCACCATTGAAACCACCCCATCTCACGTGATGATCGGAGTTGAGTTGGTGGATTTGGATCATGTGACACTCGAATGACCGGAGGGATGTCAATTTGAGTGGGAGTTTTTAAGTAATATGATTAACTAAACTCATTATCTTGAACAATAGTCTAAGTTGTTTTTGCAAAATTTATGTTGTAGATCAATGGCTCGCGCAGTAGCACCTCTGAATTTTAATGCGTTCCTAGAGAAAGCTAAGTTGAAAGATGATGGAAGTAACTTTGTGGACTGGGCCCGTAATCTAAGGATTATCCTTACGGCTTCCCAAAAGGCTTATGTCCTTGATGCACCGCTTGGTGATCCACCCGCTCCAGTAGAGTCTGCAGACGTTGCGAACGCCTAGCAGGCACGTTCTGATGATTACTCAATGGTTCAATGTGCAATGTTGTATGGCTTAGAACCGGGACTTCAAAGACGTTTTGAACGTCATGGAGCATATGATATGTTCCTGGAGTTGAAGTTTATCTTTCAGAAGAATGCCCAGATCGAGAGGTATGAGACCTCCGATAAGTTCTATGCCTGCAAGATGGAGGAGAACGGGTCTGTCAGTGAACACATACTCAGAATGTCTGGGTATTCCACCCGTCTGGCTGAATTGGGGATGCCCCTTCCGCCAGAGGCGATCACTGACAGATTCTTCAATCATTGCCACCTAGCTACAAGAGCTTCGTGTTGAACTATAACATGCACGGGATGAACAAGTCAGTCGCCAAGCTGTTTGCGATGTTGAAAGTCGCTGAGTCTGAGATTCAGAAGGAGCATCAAGTGTTGATGGTTAATAAAACCATTAGTTTCAAGAAGAATGGCAAGGGTAAGAAGGGTAACTCCAAGAAGAGTGGCAAAGTAGTTGCCCCTCCCGTGAAGAAACCCAAGGCTGGACCCAAGCCAGAAACTGAGTGCTTTCATTGCAAGGGAACTGGTCATTGGAAGCGGAACTGCCCCAAGTATCTGGCTGACAAGAAGGCAGCCAACACCAAACAAGGTATATATGATATACATGTTATTGATGTGTACCTTACCAGCTCTCGTTGTAGTGCCTGTGTATTTGATACCAGTTCAGTTGCTCACATTTGCAACTCAAAACAGGAACTACGGAATATACGGAGGCTGGCAAAGGACGAAGTGACGATGCGCGTGGGAAATGGTTCCAAGGTTGATGTGATCGCTGTCGGCACGCTCGCTCTTCGATTACCGTCGGGATTAGTGATGAACCTGAATAATTGTTATTTAGTGCTTGCGTTAAGCATGAACATTATATCTGGATCTTGTTTATTGCGAGACGGTTACTCATTTAAATCAGAGAATAATGGTTGTTCTATTTATATGAGTAATATCTTTTATGGTCATGCACCCAATGTGAGGGGTTTATTCTTATTGAATCTCGATAGTGATGATACACATGTTCATAACATTGATGCCAAAAGATGTAGAGTTGATAATGATAGTACCACTTTCTTGTGGCACTGCCGTTTAGGTCATATTGGTGTAAAACGCATGAAGAAGCTCCATGTTGATGGACTTTTGGAGTCACTTGATTTTGAATCACTTGACACATGTGAACCATGCCTCATGGGCAAGATGACTAAGACCCCATTCTCTGGATCAATGGAACGGGCAAGTGACTTATTGGAAACCACACATACTGATGTGTGCGGTCCGATGAGCATTGAGGCACGCGGTGGATATCATTATTTTCTCACCTTCACTGATGATTTAAGTAGATATGGGTATATTTACTTAATGAAACACAAGTCTGAAACGTTCGAAAAGTTCAAGCAATTTCAGAGTGAAGTTGAGAATCATCGTAACAACAAGATTAAATTCATGCGATCTGATCGAGGAGGAGAATATCTGAGTTATGAGTTTGGTAGTCACTTAAGACAGTGTGGAATAGTTTCACAATTGACACCGCCTGGAACACCACAGCGTAATGGTGTGCCCGAACGTCGTAACCGAACCTTATTGGATATGGTGCGTTCTATGATGTCTCTTGCCGATTTGCCACTATCGTTTTGGGGTTATGCATTAGAGACAGTTGCATTCACTTTAAATAGGGCACCATCGAAATCCTTTGAGACGAATCCATATGAACTATGGTTTGGCAAGAAGCCAAAGTTGTCGTTTCTTAAAGTTTGGGGATGTGATGCTTATGTCAAAAAACTTCAGCCTGAAAAGCTGGAACCCAAAGAGGAGAAATGCGTCTTCATAAGATACCCAAAAGAGACAGTTGGGTATACCTTCTATCTCAGATCCGAAGGCAAAGTGTTTGTCAATAAAAATGGAACATTTCTTGAGAAAGAGTTTCTCTCGAAAGAATTGAGTGGGAGGAAAATAGAACTTGATGAGGTTGTTGAACCTTTACTTCAACCTGAGAGTAGCGCAGCGCAGAAAGTTGTTTCTGTGGATCCTATGTTAGTTGAAGAGGAAGCTAATGATGATGATCATGAAGCTTCGGATCAAGTTATTATCGAACCTCGTAGGTCGACAAGGACGCGTACTGCTCCTGAGTGGTACGGCAACCCTGTCTTAGAGGTCATGTTGTTGGACAACGATGAACCTACGAGCTATGGAGAAGCGATGATGGGCCCGGATTATGAGAAATGGTTAGAGGCAATGAAATCCGAGATGGGATCCATGTAAGAAAACAAAGTATGGGCTTTGGAAGTATTACCTGAAGGGCGATACGCCATTCAGAACAAATGGATCTTTAAGAGGAAGACGGACGCGGACGGTAATGTCACCGTCTATAAAGCTCGACTTGTGGCAAAGGGTTTTTCACAAGTTCAAGGAGTTGACTATGATGAGACCTTCTCACCAGTAGCGATGCTTAAGTCCGTTAGAATCATGTTAGCAATAGCTGCATTTTTCGATTATGAAATTTGGCAGATGGATGTCAAAACAACGTTCCTTAATGGTTTCCTTAAGGAAGAGTTGTATATGATGCAACCAGAAGGTTTTGTCGATCCAGAGAATGCTGACAAAGTTTGCAAACTCTAGCTGAAAGGACGTGGATGTCGCCTAGAGGGGGGGGGGTGAATAGGCGCTTTAAAATAATTACGGTTTAGGCTTGAACAAATGCGGAATAAAACTATCGTTTAATTAGTCAAGCACAAAACCTAAAACAACTAGGCTCACCTATGTGCACCAACAACTTATGCTAAGCAAGATAGACAACTAAGTGATAGCAAGATATAACAAGAAACAATATGGCTATCACAAAGTAAAGTGCATAAGTAAAGGGCTCGGGTAAGAGATAACCGAGGCACGCGGAGACGACGATGTATCCCGAAGTTCACACCCTTGCGGATGATAATCTCCGTTTGGAGCGGTGTGGAGGCACAATGCTCCCCAAGAAGCCACTAGGGCCACCGTAATCTCCTCACGCCCTCGCACAATGCAAGATGCCGTGATTCCACTAAGGGACCCTTGAGGGCGGTCACCGAACCCGTACAAACAAGGTTGGAGCAAACTCCACAACTTAATTGAAGGCTCCCAACAACACCACGAAGCTTCACCACAAAGGATTGTGGCTCCGAGGTGACCTCAAATGCTCGGGGCAATCTCCACAACCTAATTGGAGACCCTGAAGCTTGCCCGGAGCTTTGCACCACAATGATTGAGCTCCGAGGCAACACAAGCCGTCTAGGGCGCCAAGGCACCCAAGAGGAACAAGCTCTAGGGTGCTCAAACACCCAAGAGTAATAAGCTTCTCAACTTCTCACTTCCACGTATCACCGTGGAGAACTCAAACCTATGCACCAAATGCAATGGCAAGGGCACACGGAGTGCCCAAGTCCTTCTCTCCCAAATCCCACCAAAGCAACTAATGCTAGGGAGGAAAATGAGAGGAAGAACAAAGAAGAACACGAAGAACTCCAAGATCTAGATCCAAGGGGTTCCCCTCACATAGAGGAGAAAGTGATTGGTGGAAATGTGGATCTAGATCTCCTCTCCCTTTTCCCTCAAGAACTAGCAAGAATCATTGGAGGGATTGAGAGTTAGAAAGCTCGAAGAAGGTCAACAATGGGGGAAGAACACGAGCTCAAGAGATAAGGTTCAATGGGGAAGAAGACCCCCTTTTATAGGTGGGGAAAAATCCAACAGTTATGCTCACAGCCCGCACAGAGCGGTACTACCACTCATGGGAGCGGTACTACCGCTAGGGCGGTGGAAGCCCTTTGAAAAACAACAGCGAGGAGGCAAAAGGCCAGTAGAACCGTCGGAGCGGTACTACCGCTCGTCCTCACGGTACTACCGCTAGGGATAGCGGTACTACCGCTAAGGGTAGCGGTACTACTGCTTGCGAGCGGTACAAAAAAAATACATCCGTGCCTACCACCGCTGGACAAAACACGAGATTTTGGTCCGGAGCGGTAGTACCGCTCTGGAGCCGCGGTAGTACCGCTCTGGAGCGGTAGTAAAAAATTACATCTGCTCCAAGCTGCGGTAGTACCGCTGCAGCCTTTTAAGAACACCAAAACTGCCACAACTTCTACATACGGACTCCGAATTCAACGAAACCAAGTTTGTTGGAAAGCTAACGACATGGGCTAACACAATCTTGATAGAAATATCAATAAGAACCAAATGAGAAAAGTCCCATAAGAAAATGGTGAGAACCCTTCCTCGGATAAGACCGGTAAAACCTCCAACACCGAAAACGCAATAGAAGAAGCATATGAAATCCGTTTTCGATGTACTAGAGCTTGTCACGAAGATAACCACAAGCTCCAAAACCTCAAAAAGAGAAAATACAAATAAGAATCAAGAAAGATGATGCAAGGATGCAATGGTTTGAGCTCTCGACGAACGATACGATCAAGCTACTCACTTGAGAGCCCCCCTTGATAGTACGGCTATCAATCCTATAACCCGGTCTCCAAACTATCACCATGAGACCGGTAAAATAGAAAACCTATCAAGGGCAAACCTTTGCCTTGCACGAAGT
Source organism: Elymus sibiricus (assembly GCA_039707655.1). Classification (NCBI taxonomy): domain Eukaryota; kingdom Viridiplantae; phylum Streptophyta; class Magnoliopsida; order Poales; family Poaceae; genus Elymus; species Elymus sibiricus. The sequence continues at coordinate 440,197,156 of CM077667.1, read as the reverse complement.
CCACTTGATCTAGATGATGACGATCTTGACTCCCTCAAGTTGGACCACCTTTCGTGATTGCGTTGGCTCGATGAAGGCTAGTTGATTGCTCCCCGATACTCCACTATGGGTGAGTCACTCTTCGGCACACCTTCACAAGTCCATTGTCACCACAATGGACGGCAAGCTACAAGCATGATTTCTTCGTGATGCTTCACTTGAACTTGCACACCGCAACCTTGATGACGATCACCACTTGATGTCATCTTCCATGGGTTGTATGGGATCTTCCTCTTGATTCAATCCCATGGAAATATACCTAACCCTACAAAGAACACTCACGTAGACCATGGGTTAGTGCACAAAGCGTAATGGACAATGCTTACCATACCATGGGATCACTTGATCCTTCTCGGTATATCTTGTACGCTTTGTGTGTTGATCAACTTGATTCACTTTTTGACTTAGTCTTGATCAACCTTGTATCTTATCTTTTCTCTTCATAAAGATGATGTCTTGAAGGTAAAAATGAATGCTTACACAATCTTCTTCTTCAAGACATGCTTGCAATAAGCTTAACTCCCACATGACCAATCTTTGGATAAACCTTGAATACCACCTTGGTCACCATATAAACTCCTTGAAACCAACAGATGGACTTCAAGAAGTACCTACGGACAAATCCTTCGAATATAACTCAAGGCAACCATTAGTCCATAGGGATTGTCATCAATTACCAAAACCACACATGGATAAATGTGCTCTTACAATCTCCCCCATTTTGGTAATTGATGACAACCACTTTCAAGAGAGTTTATATAAGGAAATAAGCACAACCAAGCACACACACATGCAGAGCAATGCATGGGTGTGAGATGCAAATGCTTAGGCAATAAAAGCAAAACTCTCTAAGCTTTCCAAACTAAACTCTCTAAACTTCTCCCCCATTGGCATCGATTGCTAAAATGGGCGAAAAGCTTAGAAAGCCAATATAATAGGTGTTCCTCCAAAAGGTGTGTATTTCTCAAAATATGAGTGCAATGAAATACACATATCCAATGATAAGTAGTTGGAGGAAAACAAACTATATTGAGGATCCAAAGATTGCAAAAAGGATCGTATGGCATAAAGACATACACCAGAGTGAAGCAAGCAATCAAAAGATACCAATTGGAACAATCAATCACATGGTCCTACCAGCCACATGAATAAAAGATATTATGATATGGGCAAAAGAGTGTTTATAAAGAAACTAGAGGAGCTCCCCATGATTTGTGCACAAATAAGAATTTTTGTATTTGAATACAAGTGCACAAAATAGGATCATGACTCCCCCAAAATCAATATAAACACACAACAAGTGCAAGCAAGTAGATAAGACAATGAGCATAGTACTTGCACTAAACATATGGTTGAGCAACATGTAAAAGAGGCAATCTTAAGAATAGGCTCAACCAAAATGATGTGTGTGAGTCATGGCAAAGCACTTGAGAAGACTAGTATAAGGATGAGCATTAAGCATCAACATAGTCTTGATGAAATGAGACACAAAGTGCAAACCATATCCTTCCCACAAACACAAACTACTGGCAAATGGGTCCACAAGCTTACTAATAAGAAAATTAAAAACCAAAGCTTGTGACAACCCCTGGTGAAGATAGGAAATAATAGCCTTGTCAGGAGGAGGGATACCAATCGAAATGGCAAAACCCTCGTGAAGACAAGCATGAGAAAAATAATCTTCACCACCAAAGAGTGCATCAAGATGCAAGGATATAAGATCCGCACTCAAGACAAAATCTTTCACGAAACCACCAAGTAAATAAAAAAAAGGAATGCAATGGTAGACGTGAAAGAAAAGAGGATATCAACTAGAGATGTAACTTCTCTCATGTGTATAAGATTCTAGGTAGAGGACAACCATGATGATATATCCACAAAGAATGATGTACACACGAAATAGTTACAAGAAGGAACGAACAAGATATCCAAAAGGAGGTCATAAATATACCAATAAGATCTTTGCTTGAAAGCATAGCACATAGCCTAATATTTTCTTATTGTACAGAAATGAACTCCCAATACATGAACATCACATCACAATTAGCAATATGACATCATTGTTGAGACGCTTTGAGAAAGGAAACAAGTACCACAGGAAAGACTCAAGAAATTCAAATTCATGCCATGATGCAACCTATAAAAGGTTGAATGCGAGAAATGTATGCATGAAGTGGATACTTGTTACCGAGATAGCATTGGATTAATGTAGTAGACAATGGTTCTTCGATCATCCTAGCATGGCTGCAATAAGCACATGGTGTCAACACCTTCCTTGTAAGTGAGCCGAGTGTCCAATGTATCTCCAATTGTTCCTAGAACAACACCACAAACAAAGTGGTACCCAAACTTATTAGGACCAAAAAGTTAGTGGACCAACAATACATAGGACAAAACTCCACATAAATATGTGCATATAGATATGAAATTGAATTTCATGCACACTTTAGCCAATTTATGTCATAGTGGAGTTTCCCCTATATATTGGGTCAAGCAAAGAGAACATGCCAACGAAAGTACATGTAGTAAATATGCATGCTCAAGGCTTTCAAGCATCAAATCAACACACAGTTGATAAGATACCAAAAGATAAGGTATCAAGTGAAAATAAGATACCAAACGAAGAATTATCACTTGACGGATACCAACTAAAAGATACATCAAGGAATGAGATATCCATTGACACATGCCAAATAGAAGGAAACAAGATACCAATTGAAGGAAAACAAGAGGTATCAAGTTGCCAAAAGAGAGCTAGGTTCCAAACAAACCAAACCCTTCGCAAATTTTCATGATGGCACAAGGCACCATAGAGAAAAGGCTTGCCTTCCACCAACACACACTTGAAGATCAAAAGATTTTATGATAAACACATAAAGGGAGTGTTCTAAAGAAAATAGGATAGCTCCCCCAAGAGATGTGCGTTATATAGAATTTGCATTTGAATACAAAATGCACACGATGGGATCATCACTTTCCCTATATCTATAGAAACACTAGACATGCTCAAAAAGATCCACAAGAGGCAAGGAAGACAAACGATAAACAAAAACCTATGTAAAGATGATTAGCAAATTCTACCACTTAAAAGGAATACCAATCGTCAAAGGACAAGAAGTATTTGGAAATAATTCCCATTGGTAGATTGCAAATAGATCCAACATCATCTTTACTCCTAAATCACAAGCAAATGACACTTGTAGAGTTAGCATGCCACCTAGGAACAAGATAAATTATAATATCAAATCTAAGTGGCAATATCTCAAATGTACACATTCTCTAGGCTTGTAATATGCACATAGCGTATTACTCCCCCATAATGTGGTAACCCAACGTTAATAACAAGTGGCAAATGAAATCCAACAAGAGATGATTAATGGACCATTTAGAATTTGAATTTCTCATGAGAAGACATACCACATAGAAGCTAGATAATCTTGTAATATCAATACTAAGTGGTATTCCTCATGTACACACATTTTTAGGATTGTGAAGTGCACAAAGCACATCACTCCCCCAAAATGGGATAATCCATTAATCTCTTAAGAGAGCCAACTAAGATAAGATAAGATGCTCAAAGGCTCAACACAAGACTCACACATACATGATGTGCATCCCATCATACACACTTGATTACTCAAGATAAACAAATAGGAAGCACAACATATACAAACACATGCAAAGGGGCAAGTAACTAACAATGTAAACAATTTAAGTACAAGTTACCGTAAGGAGGCACATGGGATATAAGATAGAAACTTGATAATCCAAATGACTTGGCTTGAGATAATATGAATGATGAAGATCCCTTAATTCTTCATGATGTAGCCAAGTCACCAATGCCCTCCAACAACACATATTGATCAAGTATGAGCTTGTTGGTCCCCAACCAAGTTGGGTCCAAAGAGGTTAGTCACAATAGGCTTGGCTACCCAAATGGTTCTTTTCTTGACACCACTTTGAGTACCAACAAACTTGGCAAACACATTGCCAACCTTATCCTTCCCAAGAGAATAGATATCATCAATAATAATTGGGTTGGATAAGTTACCATTCGTGCATGAAGAAGCAAAGTGACCCTTCTCACGACATAAGTAGCAACTTTTACCCTTTACTTTCTTCTCAATTGATTTCTCAACTTGAGGAGCGTTGACTTGGGTCTTCTTGGGAATATGCTTTGCTTCAACTTGCGGTTGAGCAAGAGATTGAACTTGTGTCTGCTTCCCTTGTTGCTTGTCACTATGGGGCTTCTTCTTCAATGGGCAAGATCTAACATGGTGCCCTTCTATCTTGCACTTGAAGCAAATAATCTTGGCTGAATTCTTGACTTGTTCTTGGCCCTTCTTTTTATTGCTCTTGGACTTCTTCTTCTTATTGGAGTTAAATCCAAGTCCACCCTTATCATTTGGGGATTTTTGCACACTCAAGATATTCTTGAGTGTGGACTTCCCTTCATGACTCTTTTCCAAGTCTTTCTTCAAAGAAGTGACTTGGGCCTTGATCTCTTTGATTTCCTCTACATGGTTAGTGTCAACATAAGTACTAGAGGAAGTATAAGCATCATTGTTAGAGCAACAACGAAGTGAAAGCAATTCATCACAAGATGTACCAATGTTATGCATAGATGAATTACGAGGACTAGCACATGTCAATAAAGCATTTCTACTAGATTTAGTGCTAATGTCCACATGAGGCTCACTAGATGTTGCCTTAGTAGTACTAGCCACATGAGCTATCTTTAGCACATTATGGGATACTAGAAAATCACCATGAGAGATCGAGAGCTTTTCATGACTTTCTTCCAATTTCCCATAAGTGCTAGATAGCAACTCAAGTTGAGCCCTTAGCTCAACATTCTCCTTATAAATGGATGCTTCACAAGAAATAGAGTTAGTAGCACAAGCATCATCATTAACAACAAAAGGAGAAGGCAACTTGGCAAGCTCTTTAGCATATGAAGCTTCAAGTTGAGCATGAGACTCGGTGAGTTCAATCATCGAACTCTTAATGACCCTTGAGCCATTTTCGAGGTGCTCAAAGTCCTCAAGGAGTTTAGCATGTGCAACTACAAGCTTATCATTTTTAGTTCTAAAATCATTAGCCACCTCGAGAGCTCTATCATGGGATTCCTTTAATCTAGATAATTCTAGAGCAAAGGTCTCCTCAAGAGATTCCTTGGTGGTTTGTTCATTTTCAAGAGATTGAGATAGTTCCGCGATCTCATTAGCATAATCACGCTCATGACCTTCCATTTTATCAATGGTGGCCTCATGCTCCTCGAGATGAGCTTCCAACTCCTCAATATATTTCTTGCCCTCAATTGCAATAGACATGATTTCCATGAAGTTGGAACGAGCAATTTTATTCTTATGAAGAGCTTTAAAAACCATTTCTCCCTTAATTTTTAAGGAAGCAATATTATCACTCTCTTCATCATCATCAACATCATCATCATGGGATATATTGGGATTCAAAGTAGGAGATACCTTTGAAGCCTTAGCCATAAGGAAAAAGTGAGAAATAATAGATGATGATGTAGGATCCCTTGACGCACCATTCAAGACCACATCTTGTTCCATGGAGTGTTGGGTTTCCTCTACATTGTTAGCACAACAACTCGAGGAAAGCAATGCATTTTTATCACGATAACAAGACATGGCAACCATATCATCATGAGATTCAGTCAAGCAATTTCTACATGATATGCAAGGACTATCAACACAAGCATGTGAAACATTTAGAGTGCTCGAAGTGTTGAAGTACAAAGATGAAGCATTGTAATAAGATAGTGATGAAGAATCATCAACAATAAGCCCACTATCATCATTACAATGAACACCACTACTCACCATAACATTACCTTGTGGCAATCCACATGTAGGTGAAGTAGATGAAGTTGAGAAGGCAACACGACCGGAGGTGGAGGGAGAACAATCATCCCTAGAAATCTTGGACACACCATATTTATCTTGAATCTTTGTCCACAACTCATGAGCATCCCGGAATGGCATGAGTTGAAATATAACTACATTGCTCAAAGCATCAAAAAGCACATTAGAAGCATGAGCATTGAGATAAGAGTTTTTCTCATCCTCTAAAGATATGTGTTGAGAATCCTTTGGAGGAGAAAAACCCATATCTACAATTCGCTCCAAATTTGGGTCCATGACCCTAAAGAGATTAAGCATGCGAATTATCCAAACATCAAAATTTGTGCCATCGAAACTAAGAGTGTCAGAGAATCCTAATCCCTTAGTCGACATCCTTACTCTCTAGGTGGTTAAACCTAATAATGAGAGACCTAGCTCTGATACCAATTGAAAGGACGTGGATGTCGCCTAGAGGGGGGGTGAATAGGCGCTTTAAAATAATTACGGTTTAGGCTTGAACAAATGTGGAATAAAACTATCGTTTAATTAGTCAAGCACAAAACCTAAAACAACTAGGCTCACCTATGTGCACCAACAACTTATGCTAAGCAAGATAGACAACTAAGTGATAGCAAGATATATAACAAGAAACAATATGGCTATCACAAAGTAAAGTGCATAAGTAAAGGGCTCGGGTAAGAGATAACCGAGGCACGCGGAGACGACGATGTATCCCGAAGTTCAAACCCTTGCGGATGCTAATCTCCGTTCGGAGCGGTGTGGAGGCACAATGCTCCCCAAGAAGCCACTAGGGCCACCGTAATCTCCTCACGCCCTTGCACAATGCAAGATGCCGTGATTCCACTAAGGGACCCTTGAGGGCGGTCACCGAACCCGTACAAACAAGGTTGGGGCAAACTCCACAACTTAATTGGAGGCTCCCAACAACACCACGAAGCTTCACCACAATGGATTGTGGCTCCGAGGTGACCTCAAATGCTCGGGGCAATCTCCACAACCTAATTGGAGACCCCGAAGCTTGCCCGGAGCTTTGCACCACAATGATTGAGCTTCGAGGCAACACAAGCCGTCTAGGGCGCCAAGGCACCCAAGAGGAACAAGCTCTAGGGTGCACAAACACCCAAGAGTAATAAGCTTCTCAACTTCTCACTTCCACGTATCACCGTGGAGAACTCAAACCTATGCACCAAATGCAATGGCAAGGGCACACGGAGTGCCCAAGTCCTTCTCTCCCAAATCCCACCAAAGCAACTAATGCTAGGGAGGAAAATGAGAGGAAGAACAAAGAAGAACACAAAGAACTCCAAGATCTAGATCCAAGGGGTTCCCCTCACATAGAGGAGAACGTGATTGGTGGAAATGTGCATCTAGATCTCCTCTCCCTTTTCCCTCAAGAACTAGCAAGAATCATTGGAGGGATTGAGAGTTAGAAAGCTCGAAGAAGGTCAACAATGGGGGAATAACACGAGCTCAAGAGATAAGGTTCAATGGGGAAGAAGACCCCTTTTATAGGTGGGGAAAAATCCAACAGTTATGCTCACAGCCCGCACAGAGCGGTACTACCACTCATGGGAGCGGTACTACCGCTAGGGCGGTGGAAGCCCTTTGAAAAACAACAGCGAGGAGGCAAAAGTCCAGTAGAACCGTCGGAGCGGTACTACCGCTCGTCCTCACGGTACTACCGCTAGGGATAGCGGTACTACCGCTAAGGGTAGCGGAACTACTACTTGCGAGCGGTACAAAAAAAATACATCCGTGCCTACCACCGCTGGAGAAAACACGAGATTTTGGTCCGGAGCGGTAGTACCGCTCTGGAGCCGCGGTAGTACCGCTCTGGAGCGGTAGTAAAAAATTACATCCTCTCCAAGCCGCGGTAGTACCGCTGCAGCCTTTTAAGAACACCAAAACTGCCACAACTTCTGCATACGGACTCCGAATTCAACGAAACCAAGTTTGTTGGAAAGCTAACGACATGGCTTAACACAATCTTGATAGAAATATCAATAAGAACCAAATTAGAAAAGGCCCATAAGAAAATGGTGAGAACCCTTCCTCGGATAAGACCGGTAAAACCTCCAACACCGAAAACGCAATAGAAGAAGCATATGAAATCCGTTTTTGATGTACTAGAGCTTGTCACGAAGATAAACACAAGCTCTAAAACTTCAAAAAGAGAAAATACAAATAAGAATCAAGAAAGATGATGCAAGGATGTAATGGTTTGAGCTCTCGACGAACGATACGATCAAGCTACTCACTTGAGAGCCCCCCTTGATAGTACGGCTATCGATCCTATAACCCGGTCTCCAAACTATCACCATGAGACCGGTAAAATAGAAAACCTATCAAGGGCAAACCTTTGCCTTGCACGAAGTCCACTTGATCTAGATGATGACGATCGTGACTCCCTCAAGTTGGACCACCTTTCGTGATTGCGTTGGCTCGATGAAGGCTAGTTGATTGCTCCCCGATACTCCACTATGGGTGAGTCACTCTTCGGCACACCTTCACAAGTCCATTGTCACCACAATGGACGGCAAGCTACAAGCATGATTTCTTCGTGATGCTTCACTTGAACTTGCACACCGCAACCTTGATGACGATCACCACTTGATGTCATCTTCCATGGGTTGTATGTGATCTTCCTCTTGATGCAATCCCATGGAAATATACCTAACCCTACAAAGAACACTCACGTAGACCATGGGTTAGTACACAAAGCGTAATGGACAATGCTTACCATACCATGTGATCACTTGATCCTTCTCGGTATATCTTGTACGCTTTGTGTGTTGATCAACTTGATTCACTTTTTGACTTAGTCTTGATCAACCTTGTATCTTATCTTTTCTCTTCATAAAGATGATGTCTTGAAGGTAAACATGAATGCTTACACAATCTTCTTCTTCAAGACATGCTTGCAATAAGCTTAACTCCCACATGACCAATCTTTGGATAAACCTTGAATACCACCTTGGTCACCATATAAACTCCTTGAAACCAACAGATGGACTTCAAGAAGTACCTACGGACAAATCCTTCGAATATAACTCAAGGCAACCATTAGTCCATAGGGATTGTCATCAATTACCAAAACCACACATGGATAAATGTGCTCTTACACCAGCGATCCATTTATGGACTGGTGCAAGCATCTCGGAGTTGGAATCTTCGCTTTGATGAGGTGATCAAAGCGTTCGGCTTTATACAAGTTTACGGAGAAGCTTGTATTTACAAGAAAGTGAGTGGGAGCTCTATAGCGTTTCTAATATTATATGTGGATGACATATTGCTAATTGGAAACAATATAGAAATGTTGGAAAGTGTGAAGGAATATTTGACAAGAGTTTTTCAATGAAGGACCTAGGAGAAACTGCTTTCATATTAGGCATCAAGATCTATAGAGATAGATCGAGACGCTTAATAGGACTTTCACAGAGCACATACCTTGACAAAGTTTTGAAGAAGTTCAAAATGGATCCGTCCAAGAAGGGGTTCTTTCCTGTATTGCAAGGTGTGAAGTTGAGTAAGACTCAATGCCCAGTGACTGCAGAAGATAGAGAAAATATGAGTGTCGTCCCCTATGCTTCGGCCATAGGCTCTATCATGTATGCAATGCTGTGCACAAGACCCGATGTCAGCCTTGCCATAAGTATGGCCGGAAGGTTTCAAAGTGATCCAGGAATGGAACACTGGACGGTGGTCAAGAATATCCTTAAGTACCTGAAAAGGACTAAGGACATGTTTCTCGTTTATGGAGGTGATCAAGAGCTCGTCGTAAAGGGTTACGTCGATGCAAGATTTTACACTGATCCGGATGACTCTAAGTCTCAAACAGGATACACATTTATTCTTAATGGGGGTGCGGTAAGCTGGTGCAGTTCCAAGCAGAGCGTGGTAGCTGATTCTACATGCGAAGAGGAGTACATCGCTGCCTCGGAGACGGCGAAGGAAGGTGTCTGGATGAAGGAGATCATGACAGATCTTGGAGTAGTGCCTAGTGCACTAAACCCAATGACTCTATTCTGTGACAACACTGGTGCCATTGCTCTAGCCAAGGAACCAAGGTTTCACAAGAGGACCAGACACATAAAGCGACGTTTCAATTCCATCCGCGATTACATCAAGGAGGACGACATAAATATTTGCAAAGTGCACACGGATCTAAATGTCGCAGATCCGATGACTAAACCTCTTCCAAGGGCTAAGCATGATCAACACCAGAACTGTATGGGTGTTAGATTCATTACAATGTAAATCACATGGTGATGTGAGCTAGATTATTGACTCTAGTGCAAGTGGGAGACTGTTGGAAATATGCCCTAGAGGCAATAGTAAAAGTAGTTATTCTTATATTTCCTTGTTCATGATAATCGTTTATTATCCATGCTATAATTGTATTGATTGGAAACACTGATACATGTGTGGATATATAGACAACACTATGTCCCTAGTATGCCTCTAGTAGACTAGCTTGTTGATCAAATATGGTCAAGGTTTCCTAGCCATAGACATGAGATGTCATTTGATAATAGGATCACATCATTAGGAGAATGATGTGATCGACAAGACCCAAACTATGAACGTAGCATATGATCGTGTCAGTTTATTGCTATTGTTATCTTCATGTCAAGTATCTGTTCCTATGACCATGAGATCATGCAACTCACTGACACCGGAGGAATACCTTGTGTGTATCAAACGTCACAACGTAACTGGGTGACTATAAAGATGCTCTACAGGTATCTCCAAAGGTGTGTGTTGAGCTGGCATGGATCGAGACTGGGATTTGTTACACCGTATGACGGAGAGGTATCTCAGGGCCCACTCGGTAATACAACATCACAATAAGCCTTGCAAGCAATGTGACTAAAGTGTTAGCCACGGGATATTGTATTATGGAAGGAGTAAATATACTTGCCGGTAACGAGATTGAACTAGGTATAGAGATACCGACGATCGAATCTCGGGCAAGTAACATACCGAAGAACAAAGAGAACAGCGTACGGGATTAACTGAATCCTTGACATAGAGGTTCAAACGATAAAGATCTTCGTAGAATATGTAGGAAGCAATATGGGCATCCAGGTCCCGCTATTGTTTATTGACCGTAGAGGTGTCTCGGTCATGTCTACATAGTTCTCGAACCCGCAGGGTCTGCACACTTAACGTTCGGTGACGTTTCGGTAGTATTGAGTTATGTATGGTGGTGACCGAAGGTTGTTCGGAGTCCCAGATGAGATCCCGGACGTCACAAGGAGCTCCGGAATGGTCCGGAGGTAAAGATTGATATATAGGAAGTCCCGTTTTGGTCACAGGAAAAGTTTCGGGTATTTTCGGTAGTGTACCGGGAGTGCCGGAGGGCCATCGGGAGGGGCCACCCATGCCGGGAGGCCACATGGGCCTGAGGGGGGGGGGTGCACCATCCCTTAGTGGTCTGGGAAAACCAGCCCCACAAGGCCCATGCGGCTAGGAAAGGTGGGAAAGGAAAAAACCCCAAGTGGAGAAGGTTTCCAAGTAGGAAGAAGGAATCCTACTAGGAGTAGGATTGGTGGGAGGCTCCACCTCCACCTCCTTCGGCCGAACCCCTAGGGGAAACCCTAGGGAGGCTGCCTCCTCCCCTCCCTCCTATATATACTAGAGGAATAGAGGCCCCAAAGACACAAGTCCACGTGCTAGTTCTCTATTCCCTAGTTCCTCCACCAAATAGATTCCGACGGTGCTTAGGCGAAGCCCTGCCGGAATAGTTCCACCACCACCGTCGCCGTGCCGTCGCGCTGCCGGAGAACTCATCTACCTCTATGCTCCCTCTTGCTGGATCAAGAAGGCGGAGATCGTCATCGAGCTGTACGTGTGCTGAACGCGGAGGTGCCGTCCGTTCGGCGCTAGATCGTGATTGGATCGCGGGAGGACTAGCGATTTGGATCGCGAAGACGTTCGACTACATCAACCGCGTTTCTTAACGCTTCCCGCTTAGCGATGTACAAGGGTATGTAGATCCACTCTCCCTATCGTAAATGCTCATCACCATGGATAGATCTTGCGTGTGCGTAGGAAATTTTTTGTTTCCCATGCAACGTTCCCCAACATGCGTGTACCAGGAGCATTGTTGGATCATCGAGGAGCAGAAAAGCTCGCCATTGTCAGCTACCTTCACCTTGCAGGCTGTGGGTAAAGGTCTGGCCCCCTCCAAACGCTTAGCCAGCTCTTGGTTGATAAAAGAAGTCGAGCTGCCGGAATCGACCAACATGAGGACCTCGTGCCCTTGGATCCATGCTCGCAGCTGGAAAGCTTTGGCAGAGATGCCACCCGACAAAGCTGAACGAGAAATAGCACAAACAGTTTCTGGAACCTCACATTGCTGCATTTGGTCGTCGCTGTCGAGGATCGTGTTGATGCCAAACAGTTCCAGTAGCTCTTTGATGACGTGGAGTTGCACAGATGTAGGGCAGGTGTGGTCATGGCCCCAACGTTCGCCACACTTGAAGCAGAGACCCCTGGCGCGTCGGTAGTCGCGCAGCGCCTTGATTTTTGGTGGCGTCCGCACGTGCATCCCCTGGACTAACACCCTCAGCTCGTGCTCCATCGACGTCGCGGCGATCGGTCGCGACCACTGGCGGCGTAGGTATTGAGGGCGGCACCGGAAGTGGCAGCGGCGCCCCGCCGCGCAACGGTGGGTCGAGCGGCCGGTATGTTGATGGTGACCGTGCATCTCCAAACGCATCGTGGGCGACCTCTTCTTGCAGAAGTGCCAGGGAACATGCCGTATCCAGATCAGGCGGCCGCTGCACGAGCACGACCGCGCGAATATCGGCTCGGAGCCCCTCCACAAAACGAGTCAGAAAAAAATAAGGATGAGTGGAGTCAGAGTAGGATGCCAAATGATTAACAATAGTTTCAAAATGCTCAATGTAATCGGCGATAGTGGTAAGCTGCCGCACTGTTTAAAATTGCCTGGTTAACAATTGATGTCGATCGCAACCGAAGCGGGTGCACAACAGAGTAGAAAAAGAATCCCAATCCAAATCAGATAGTTTCTTCTCGATAGATTGGAGCCAAATGGAGGCCGGTCCCGAAAAACTCAGGGACGCCATCGGTATCCAAAAGGACTCGAGGATACCAAACATTTGGAAATATTGTTCACACAATGTTTTCCAGAGGCGTGGATTTTTGCCAAAATTTTGAGGAAACCCGATAGACGGATGTGCTTGAACGAAACCGGCTAGGAGTTGACTGGCATGGGTGAGCCGTGATGTCAAGGAAACTGGTGAAGAGAGGTGGTACTGACCTGTGGCCGGGAGCGGCGGCGGTGTCGCGTAGGACGTCGCCGTCAACCCCCGGGGAAGATGAGCAACGCCGTGGTCCATAGACCCTTGTTGAGATGCTGCCGCGCCCTCCGCATCGCCGGGGTTGGTGGTGCGGGTCGCTGGCGAAGTGGCCGCGGGCGCGTGCGCCGTGGGGTTCCCCTCGGACGTCGCAGGCGGATCTGAGCGCGCGAGCTGCAACGCGGCGACGGCCTCACCGAGATCCATGACGCGGCGCTCCAGATCGGGGCGCCAGTTGAGGAGGTCATCGATCTTGGGGGTGAAGGGCTAGATCAACGCGATCGACGTGGTGTGGGCCGCCGGGGTGGTGTCGAGCCGCTCGAGGAAAGCTTGGATGGCCGGATCCATGGCGGCCAGCTGAGATCGCGCTTGCTGCAGCCTGCGTGTCTCGATGAACTGCGCCAGATCTTTTCAGGGATGAGGGGTAGGATGGTCTCTGATACCAGATGCAAGGTACAGAGTAGGGGAAGGGTCGATCTATTATTGCTCTGAAGTAGTAGTTAGTACAAGATCGATTACAGGAGCGATTGCTCTCGAATGAACAAACTAGGGTAGGAGAAATGGGTAGGTAGCCATCGCCGTGCCGGGTCCGTGATCCTCTGGATGCTCTTCCCTGTGAGTGGCTTGTGCTTAAGTAGCTGCGAGCTGGCCCGTCACCCACTCCAGGCCTTGGACGCGTGGATTGGGCATGCATGCGCAGCTGGGCCGCGCACCTCTGGTCTGGGCTTCTCTTGCAGGTGGAGCAGCCTTGTCAGCGACGCTGACATGACATCACGGGTTTGCTTTGCCGGGTCCTCTCTTATATATATACTGGGGATCGGTTAGATCGGTTAGAGTTGCCCTTAATTGTTCAGAAACTTTGTCACATAGAAACCTTTTTCCCTCCATTAAATAATGAGTCTTCAAAACCATTTCTCCTTCATTTCTCACTCACAATTCTACTTGCCAGTCATGCATGATGAACTGCACACGATCGATCAGGCAAGTAATAAAAGCGCTAATTTATTATCAGCAGTTCACTTGAGGACTAGAACAAAATGAGGAAGCTAGCTAGCTAGCCGCAGGCCGCCGGGCCGAAGGAGGTGAGCCGGCGGGTGTTGGTCCAGGATTGCTCGTACACCACAGCGACATAGAGCGCGGCCCTTCCAGAGCCGTCCGCCACGTCGACGAGCAGGCGGTAGTTCATCCCGGACACGACCTGCTGCTCGCCGCGCGTCACCCGGCGGAACCTCAGCCCGCGGCCGCCCGCCACCAGGCCCGCGTGCCGCGCCACCGCCCACCCGCCAAGCTCCTGGATGCGCGCGTCCCCCACGTCCGGGATGGGGAACCACCCGCCAGGCATCCCGACGGCCTCCGCACCGGTGACTGCGACGGCGAGGGCCGTGGCGGCGAGGAGGACGGCGAGCGGAAGCAAGGGTCTCGCCGTCGCTGCCATGGTCCGTCGAATCTGGGGGCCTTGGATGGAGATACCGGTGGGGAACGGGGATGGTGTGTGCTGTGCTGGGAGGGGGGCTCGGTCGCCATGATCTATTTGTTGGAACTTGGAAATAGTCGCGCAGGTGAAGGTGAAGCTGTGTGCTCGCGCGCGTGTGTCTGTAACTCTGTACGCGAGTGGCCCAACATGATCAAAAACCGAGCATACAGCACGTACGTTCTTCGTGTCCCGACACTGATCAGAGCAACTCCAACCGGCCTATCCAAACGGACGCGGCCTTTGTCCGCTTTTTGTCCGTTTGGGTCGGCGAAGCGGACGTCCGTGTCCGGTTTGCGAAATTTGTCGGCGCGTGCGCCCAACGGGAGGCCGACCCAAATTTGCCACCGAAAAATAAATAACACGTGGCATAAAATAAACATAATAAAACATTAATTAAACATAAGTGGCCGGTCAACCGCCGGCCAAAGTCCACTTAAAACATAATTAAACATAAAAAAAACTAAAAAAACTACGCGCCCGCTGCCCCCTAGTCGTCCACCTTGCCCTTGCCCTTGCCGTCGCCATCGCCATCGCCGCCGGTGAGGTCGATGAAGACAGGAGGCGGCCCAGCCCACCCGAACGCCGCTTGGTAGGCCGCCAGGGCAGCCTCCTCCGGCGTCTGCTGCGGCGGCGGCATTGCGGCGAGCCGGGCGCGCTGCTCCTCCTCCTCCTCCAGGCGCAGCGCCTCCCCGTCGTGCTCCGGCGGCGAGCTGCGACGTGGCGGCAGCGTAGCGGGCCTGCGCGAAGAGCTCGCGCCGGCGCTGCCCTTCCCTCCCTTCCGGTTGAAAAACCCCATGGCGCGCTGGCTGGCTAGGGTTTTGGCTGGCTAGGGTTTGGCTGGTCGCCGGCGTGGGGGCAAGCCTGGCCAGATGTGGACGGAAGCGGATGAGGCCGGCCCCGCCGCACGCTTCCATTAAAAAGACGACCCACTCCCACCTTCCACCCACTGCCAGGCGGGCCCCGGATGTAGCTGGTCGCATTTAATACAACCGGGGGGCGGTTGGCCGGCCGACAAGTGGGGCCGAGGCGGACACGAGGGGACGCGCGGCGCGTCCGCTTGGCGTCCGCGCCGACGCAAATCCGGCCCAAATTTGGGCCTGAAATGGGTCGGCTCGGACGCCAAGCGGACGCGATTTGGGACTGGGTCGGCGCGTTGGGCGCCTGTTTTCGTCCGCCGCGACCCAAACGGACGCGGGCGGACGAAATGGGTCGGCGCGTTGGAGTTGCTCTCACTTCCTCTTAATTGCAATATACTCATCCATGTACGCTTCAAATTATCTTGCCAAATCCAGATCTATCGATAATGATATGTTCAGGTGGGCAGAGAATTACTGCTTTTGTTCCTCCTTCCATAATTCACTATAATCAATCCGTCGCATTTGCTACTAATAAATGCTCTCGAGTAAATATTTGTTTCATGTGTGGTTGAATCGACAACTCAACTTCTAAGACCTATGAATATTCTTTGAGCAGTTTTAACATGCTCCTTCTTACTCTTGTTTTCACGTGAGAGGTAAGAGTATATAATAGATCTGAACCATTGATATTATGAATGAAGGGTCGGATTAACTCTTACCTTATTACCTCACATGTAAAAAGAGAAGGTAAAAGGGAGAATGTTAAAATTTGTCATATTCTTTTGCTCCCCTTTTGTCGAATATATACATTTGTGTTGTGATACGTTTATCGAAGATTGTTGCGATCCCTTCCACTTGTGGGTTGGCGAGTCACTGTGGGCATATGGAGGTAGGCGGGTGGGCTATATCTGGGCCAGCAAGGGCCTGCATTTGACGGGCTCTGGTGGTGTCGGCGCCTGACTTCTTGGCCCGAGGAAGGTTGGCAGTGGGTTGGTGGCATTAGCTGCCGGCAACGAGGATGATCCGTAGCAGTAGGTGCTCGATAGGCATGGGTTCGGGGCGCTTATTTCTGGCCAACGATCGAGGCGATGCACATATTTGGGCTGCTCTCGGTGGTGCCCATTGGTGTCAGGTTGTCAGCGGGTCCGGTGCCCAGAGGCTCCGGGGTGGAGGTTGATTGAGGTGTCGGTGCGGCAGCCAGGACCGATCCAACCTTCTGTTGGTGTTGCAGCTCGAGGTGAGTGATTGTGCCAGTAGGCGTGTGTGTTTCCTTTTGGACCTGGTGAGGAAACTTACCGTGTTCTGGCGGGGGGTGAGGAGGCCTCACGTTCATGTGCTTGCCGGACTTGGCGGCCGGCATATAGCGGTGAGGTCTGAGATGCGATGCTTCAGGCGAAAGCCTTCTTCCACCCTTGTCGACAGCGATTATGGCAAAGCCTTCGACGTCGCTTCCCTTCTTGGAGGCATCATGGTGGAGCTTCCATACCCTGGTCAATGGTGTGCTCCGAGCGAAAGCCTTCTTCCACCCTTGTCGGCAGCGATTATGGCGAAGCCTTCGACGTTGCTTCCCTTCTTGGAGGCATCATGGTAGAGCTTCCATACCCTGGTCAATGGTGTGCTCCGAGCGAAAGCCTCAGACCTTTTCTATATTAGATTCCCCCCTTGGGGGTGTTGTATTGGACATGGATCCGTTGTTAATTGCTTGATGTCTCGGTTGGAGCATGGTCGCTTTGTTGGAGTGTATGGCGGTGGCGGTGAGGTGTCAGAGTTCGGCGCCCTTCGACACCGTATGAGGTTCTGTTGCCTCACATAGTTCTCTGGTTCTCTCTATCGTGATGATGGCCATCTTGTATCCCAGAGGAGATGCATGGGCTATATCGGCGGAACATTGCCCCTCGGCACTGTCTACAACTCCCGCTGTCACGTTGTGGCTAGGCAGCGGCAAGCCCTTTGCGGTGGTTGTGACTCTCCCAGTTCTTCAAGGCACACAATGATCTCAGGGGTAGCAGGCGACTTCTTCTCCAAGTCTTCTTGATGCAAGATCTCCTTCCGACCGATAGAACAATGCTGGTATCTGCTCTTCTCGATTCGCTTAGTGGTGATGGGTACTAAGTTTTTGATGATTGTTGCTCATCGTAGCTCATTTCTGTTTCTCTCTTTTCATTTCCCCGTTCCTTCTTGTGGATGCCGAGCCCTACATGCTATAGCCGTGGTGTTGTATTGCATTCTATTTCTTTATAGAATATATATGAAAATTCTGCAGGCCTGCTTTTGCCCGCCGTAGTCTCCGTAAAAAATTGAACGCAACCATAATAGGGTTGCCCATAGGCCAGCACTATTGATCGTTTTGGTGGTAGTTCTGCATGTTGGTTATGTCGCCTGTTTAGATTGTGTTTCTGGGTATGTACTAGCGATAGTTATCCTATGTTTTTTCCTACAGTAATTCTATTACTATGGAATAAAACTCACAATCTCCCGAAAAGGAAATGCTTACATTCTTATTCATTAAAGAACAACACAGCTCTGTTTATTATTTTTCGCAGCAAATACTTATGTGGAGATCCTCCATCCATGTGGATGTACAAAAATGCTCTAGCATTTGGACACAACCTATTGTCAGTGTACTAAGGACCAGGGTATCCATTACCCTGACTTGTGCGCGGGCGACCGCGGCAGGATTCCTGGGGCCGGCAAGACCATGCCGGGTGCGTGCCAGCCCTCGGCAAGCCTCTTTGCTACTAAGCTAGGAGGAAGGACCGAATTCCCCGGCAAGGCCCTTTGCCGGGGTAAGAAGACATCCAAGTCACCGATCAGAAGACAGAAGACCGAGAGCTAGGCGCCCCGGCAAGATCTTGCCGGGCTGGTCGCATAGCCCCGGCAAGGCTCGCACCCGGCAAGCCCTTGCCGGCAAGACCTCGCCACTCTGTCACCGCTCCAGTGCAGCGACTAACTTGTCGTTTAGCTGTTGTCCTCCTGGATGCGTGTCAGATGCTGGTGGTAGAAGGGCTTAAGCGGTGCTGATGGGACGGCTTCTTTTCCCATCCCCAAGACGCTAAGGGACACCTCAACGGAGCATTTAATGTTCTTGTCCTAAACCGTCAGTGTTAGGTATGATAACATTGTAGCTACTTTTACACCTCATGTATGCACTGTACGCCACTGTTGGTGACCCCTTCGAACGTATAAAAGGAGGCCCAAGGCGTAGCTACAGAGGGATGGATCTTTTTTAGCCCATTTTGCATGAGTAGCAGCTGAGTACTGTAGCGCTCCCAGAACTTGAGCTAGAACACATCTAATACAACCAAGCAGGAGTAGGGTTTTACGCATCTTTGCGGCCCGAACCTGGGTAAAATTCCCGCGTGTTGATCATCAGATCTGCTCTCTGTACAAGCCCTTCCCCTTGCCGAATCGTAAAGGGATCCTCGCGATCCCATAGGTGTCATTTCTTCAACATCTTTGGCGCGCCAGGTAGGGGGATTGAGGTTGTGCGGACCTGATCTGGTGGCTAGCGCGCCGGTTCTTCATCATCTTCGTCGCCATGGCCCCCAAGAGGAAGGGTTTCACGGCGGTTGGACCATCCACGTCCGCTGCGCCTGTGCTTTCGCGCACGGGCGACGGTGTCGACGCGGGTGGAGGAGGTAGAGATCCAGAGCTTCCACGACGCTCTGGTGATCATAGCCAGGCGAGCGGCGTCGTCCGCGCCGCTAGGTCTAAGGACAGAGCTGATCCCCCCCCCCCCCCTTGAAAGGCGAAGCTCGGGGGCTGGCTGCATGGAAGGCGAAGCTCGGGGGCTGGCAGCGCCCTAGAGAATAACCTTCTTGAGAGCCACCGGCCACCACCACGAGCGCAGCCTCGCTAGACGGGACAAACGACAGAAAAGATAAGTTTCGAAGATTTGTGGCAATCATGCTTCTTTTGGCTATCTTCACTCGCTCCTTAAACCAACACGCGAAGGAGCCTTCCCAGAGCCAGTAGCGCCCCGAGTTGTCTCGAGTTCGCTCGACAACTTGGGCGGCCGCACAGGCATCGGGAAGGTTAACCTTTCCGGGAGGCGGCGTCCCCGGCAAGCTGCTTAGGACCCGTTCCTTGAGCGCTGCCGTCTGAGGCGTGCGCACCGGAAAGTCATCCAGCAAGCGTGGGTTGTCTTGGTTGATTTTTCCGTCCTTGTACACCAATCTGCACGCGGAGGAACTTTGCCGTGGTTAGCCCGCGCTCTAATTTCGCCTCGAGTCCGCTCGGCAAACTTAGCAGCTGCGTTCTGGCCCGGCAAGGCGCCTTGCCGGTAGCGGCACTGCCAGCAGGCTGCTAAAGTCCCGCACCTAGCGCTCGCGGCAAGTGTGCGCGCCGGCAAGGTTTCCGAACAGCGTAGGATATAAGATGTGTACGAGGACAGGCTAAATCAAGAGGGGAGCAAACATTCATCTAGCATAAAGAAGCAAGTGTTGCGTACATAAAGGTTGCTCTGACTAAGCTAAATTACTCTCTTATGTGTGCCATTGCAGCAACATGTACGCGGAAAAATACTTCACTTCCGGCAGCCGGGAAAGCTAGGGACGCCGTGCTGGAGGTCGACAAGATGGCGGTGAGGCATCCGCAGTAGATGGCAGCGACGGCAAAGATGGGTGTATGGATCGAGCATTGCACCCGCGGTATCCTTTATGGGGAAGCCCGGGGGCTGGCTCTTCATCACACGGCGTGACGCTCCCTTTTGAGCCCGCGATTCTTGTCACCATCCTGCACTGTCTACCCACATTGCCGGCAAGCCCAAGGCCCGACAAGACCTCTAGCACGCACTCCGGCAAGCGCACCTCTTCGGAGTGCTGCGCTCCCGTTGAAGGCGTGCCAGAGAGCTCCCCAGCAAGTCACAGCCTCCAGGCGGGAGGAGCAGCCGGGAACAGGTCTGCGCATCACCGGCAAGCTCAAGGCCCGGCAAGACCTCTGGCACACACTCCGGCAAGCGCACCTCTTCGGAGTGCTGCGCTCCCGTAGAGGGCGTGCCAGAGAGCTCCCGGCAAGATGTTTGTCGGGGGACAGCGGGAAACAAAAACGCACACAAGAGCCAATGAGATTTAAAAGATTGATACCCAGTGCATTTCTTCTTGAACGTTCAAGGGATTACGTTGGGTGCAATCTGATACATAAAAGGAGATCTACTACTACGACGCGGCGACTGATCTGGAAACGAGGTCTCGCGGATGGAACGCCAGGACCTAACTACGGCGCCAGACGTGCCTAGTCGGAGTCCTCGTGCTTCATACCGAAGACGCTGTCCTCGTCGTCACTATCACTGGAGGAACCAGAATCGCTGCCGCTCGAACTCTCAGCGCAGCATTCCAGGCGGACGCCAGTTGCTCCGAAGAACTTCACGGAGAGGGTGGCGGAGCCATCGAACTTGAAGTGAAGCAGCTGCCCAGGGGCGAGGCCCCGGAAACGGGCGAACGACTTCCATCCCCTTGTCAGTAACATGGCGCTTCCAGGGGAGAGGTCGACCACCACCCACCAAGGGCCATTGCTGCAGCCGTTTGCTCGAAGCCATAGGCCGCGAGGTCGGCTGCTCTCCATGGCCCTTGCAAAAGGGTCAGGGAGGCGCAGCCAACTCCGGAGCCGGCGAGGAAGGACCACGACGAACTCCTGCACCTCCTCCCCCGCGTGGATCCCCACGTGGGGCTGCGGGAGAGGCACACTACTGCGACCGCCGCGCCCCGCCGGGGTCGTCCTCGCGCGGCCTCGGGACGCTGCCTTGCCGCGGGAGCTTGAGCCCGCCACCGTCACCACCGTGCGCGCCGGAGTCCGGGGGCTACTCCTCATGGTGCTATGGGAACCCCGGGCGCGGCCACGTCCCCTCACCATCTTGAGGCGGCGTGTCGGAGGAAGTGGCGAAAGACAGAAGAGAGAAGCACTGAGCAGCAGGAGAAGATGGAGGATTGTGGATGAGCGGCGTTCTCCTTCTTCCCTCACCTCCCTTTTATAGAGCTGAGTGCTAGAAGAGGAGGGAGGCCGACTCTTCGTAATCCTAAACAGCACGCGTCACCCAAGACGCGATTAAGTCCGGAGTGGGACCAAAGGCGTTAATGGTGAAGGCAGACGAGCGCCGCACTGTTCATCGCTTCCCCTCCCAAGAAAGAAGACAGACCGTCTCGCTTCATTACTCCCAAGACCTGCAGTTACTATGCGTCGTGGGAAAAAGCCATCAACCGTCATCATTGCAAAAAACTGCGGCCGCGTGTGCCCGCGCACTGTTTTGGGCCTAGCCCAACAGCGCCGCGCGTGCATGTGTGGCCCAGGCCCGGGGGCTCCTGTCAGTGTACTAAGGACCAGGGTATCCATTACCCTGACTTGTGCGCGGGCGACCGCGGCAGGATTCCTGGGGCCGGCAAGACCATGCCGGGTGCGTGCCAGCCCCCAGCAAGCCTCTTTGCTACTAAGCTTGGAGGAAGGACCGAATTCCCCGGCAAGGCCCTTTGCCGGGGTAAGAAGACATCCAAGTCACCGATCAGAAGACAGAAGACCAAGAGCTAGGCGCCCCGGCAAGATCTTGCCGGGCTGGTCGCATAGCCCCGGCAAGGCTCGCACCCGGCAAGCCCTTGCCGGCAAGACCTCGCCACTCTGTCACTGCTCCAGTGCAGCGACTAGCTTGTCGTTTAGCTGTTGTCCTCCTGGATGCGTGTCAGATGCTGGTGGTAGAAGGGCTTAAGCGGTGCTGATGGGACGGCTTCTTTTCCCATCCCCAAGACGCTAAGGGACACCTCAACGGAGCATTTAATGTTCTTGTCCTAAACCGTCAGTGTTAGGTATGATAACATTGTAGCTACTTTTACACCTCATGTATGCACTGTACGCCACTGTTGGTGACCCCTTCGAACGTATAAAAGGAGGCCCAAGGCGTAGCTACAGAGGGATGGATCTTTTTTAGCCCATTCTGCATGAGTAGCAGCTGAGTACTGTAGTGCTCCCAGAACTTGAGCTAGAACACATCTAATACAACCAAGCAGGAGTAGGGTTTTACGCATCTTTGCGGCCCGAACCTGGGTAAAATTCCCGCGTGTTGATCATCAGATCTGCTCTCTGTACAAGCCCTTCCCCTTGCCGAATCGTAAAGGGATCCTCGCGATCCCATAGGTGTCGTTTCTCCGACACCTATTTTCTTCCGTTAGCAAAGATACACCTTGCGTTTAGTGTTTCTTCACAAACTAATCAAAAAAAAAAACTTATAGGCACAAACCATTCCGCATCACATAAAGGTTCTGTGTAATATAAAAGATAAGCAACGATTCCATGGCGGAGAGGCATGCCGTGTGTACCGGGAGCCAATAAAAACTTGCCGGTTAAAGAAACGGGGGATTCAAGTCCACGGCTATAAACTACAGTATACTTTTTTTTGCGGGGGAAATCTCATTTCATTTCATTAAGGAGGCCTTTCAGCCATCACCAAGTTTACAATAAAGTCTGGTCCACCAGCAAACCAAACTGCCGTGCGAGGGGTGCTACGCCCATACGCGGCCAACTCATGACTGACACTGTTCTGCCAACGGCTACATTGAGTAAAAAAAATATCCCTAGCATCTAAAGCGATTAAACTCCTGATGTCCTCTATAAGTGACCGGTGCGGCGACCTATCTGTCGAGGTTGAGTTAAACATCGCCACTGCCTCCGCACTATCCATCTCAACGATAATAGGCACCGTAGTCCTATGCAAGGCAAGGTCTAGGCCTTCTTTGCAAGCTGCGAGCTCCGCCTCCAGCGCGTTATCGCGTGCACGTAACTCCCTACATGCGCTATAGATAATATCTCCTCTGTCGTCTCGAAGGATCATACCTCCACCAGCCGCTCCTGTGGTCGCGATGAAACTCCCATCGGTATTGAGCTTGGCCTAGCCAGTGGGAGGAGGTGCCCAGGTCGGCCGACCTATAGCCATTACGTTCGGCCTCACACACTGGGGGAATGAGCTAACCACCATCTTCCCCTTTTCCATATCGCCCCCTGGGTGTTGTTTTATACACAGGAGTGAGGTGATGTACCTGTTTAAGAACCGCCGGGAGGACTCAACGGAGGGTGGCGGTTTATCATGGGTGATCTCATTACGCACATGCCAACATCTCCATATGATCATGAGCACCACCAGCCTCGCCGTTTCGTCCAGGGGTTCCAGCAGCGTGAAGATCCACTCCGGCCCCATGTTGCGGATGTTCTCCACCTTGGGGATGATCCAATCCTGAGCCATAACCCGCCAAAGCTCCCTCGCCGGTGGGCATCTACACAGCGCAGAGACCGATAAATGGCTACCATGCAGAGACCGATATAATTTTGTCATGCCAAAAATGTTCATAGCCTCATATGTAGTAATGAAATATTTTTTAGTTCTTGGCAAATTCTTTCTTTGGTCAGCACTGACACACCTGGCGTCTACGTGTTCGTCCACAAAGCGATCGACATGGCACAAGCAAACGGAAGAATCTTCCGATCTTCCAAAAGATCAGCGACCGTGTCCATGACGCCCTTGGAAATACGATTTCTCTCGAGGGCAATATTACAAAATCACACGTTTTGCAGCGGTCCCGTTCCCCGCCGGCTTTCTATATAAGCGTTCGAGCGGCCGCCGAGATGAGCCTCCTCCTCCTTCCAAACCAAGGCAACACGCACGCCGCGACATTTCTCAGATATTTCGCCGCCCCTGCGCTTTTTCCTCCTCCTCCCTTCCTTCCTTCCCCGCCGCAATCACTCCAAGTTATCCCTAGCACGGCATGCCGGAGGCACCTGCTCGGGCAGCCGCCGCCGGCGGCCCCGCCGACGTCGACGTCATAACCTCCAGCGGCCGCCGCAAGATCGCAGCCCACTCCTCCGTTCTTGTAAGTCGTCCTTTCTCCGGCCCCTTTGATTCCTTGCCGCATTACCCTGCCTGCCGGCACGCGGCCCGGTCCATGAATTCCGACGCTAGCGACCAGGAGGCGGCTTGTGTGTTCTATTCAGTCGTCTGAAAATTTCAGTTCTGAAGGGGATATTTATTTCTTTGTTTGCATCAACCAGGCGTCGGCGTCGCCGGTGCTGGAGGCCATCCTGGAGCGCCGCCTGCAGAGGCTCAGGGAGAGCGGCAAGGGCGGCAGGGCCGTCGTCCGGATCCGCGGCGTCACCGATGACGTCGCGGCGGCGTTCGTCCGCCTCCTCTACGCCGGCAGCAGGTACCGTGCGCGCTTCTCTCCTCTGCTGTTTCCCCCCTGGAGTTGCTACTATTATTTTTCGCTCATGCGTTTCTTGCAACCCTGGGTAAGCCAGAGTCTGATGCTCTGTGGAGACCCAGCAATAGTAGTAGCCATTAAGTATTAGCACGAGGAGAAAAGATCATTTGCAGCCGCATCTTCTAATATTAACACGCGTTTAATTTTAAAAAAATACATTAACACGCGAGGTGAAAAAGAAACATGGCACATGCATGTGTGCCCCGCGCTGTCTGTCAAGCTGGGCTATCAGAGCTGCCAGCTAAATTATGTTCTGATAATTTAATGAAGTACACCAAATAGTAAGCTGTTTCTAGAAATTGTTCGAGTTTTGTATGTTATATGCTGGCATCTTAAAGTACCAAATTCGTGGGTAGGAGAAACCAAGAACCGCGAATTCCCCAGCAGCAAGGAGAGCATTTGCTGTGTAGTCGACGGATCATGGTTAGACGATCTGGGCAGACAATTCGGCAGCCCGCATCCTTGGCCAATTCGCAAGCAAAAATGGCGTCATCACAAGATCGCCGGTCGACTCGACACAGCCACAGAGAGAGAGGGGCCAAGAACACCGGAGCCTCGCCGGTCGCCGGCCAACGCCGAGCCACAAATGCCCCGGCAACTTGCTTGCTTGCGATCGACAGTTCCGTCCGCTAGCCCCGTGGAATCTCGTAGATTCAGTGAACCTCCGCACGAATAGCTGAATCTCCGTCCCTGTCGCGGCGCCTAGTCCTAGCTAGCTCCAGCTCGGCCAACTTGCCAATTTCGCCTCGCCACAAGAACAAGATGGACGAGACGACACAGCCACCCCATCCAGAGTACAAAACTACGGCAACTTGCGCGCGAGCCGTCGAGTCGAGCACCGCAAACCTTGAGCGTGCGACCAGAGCCGCAAGTACGACGGCCCAGAGAAAAAAGCCAGGGGTGGGACGGAAAACCTAGTTTGGTCCTATCTTTTTCTTTTCCATGTCTGTTTTGTTTGGTCCTGGTTGCTGGGTGATTGGGTGAAGGTAGCGCCTGCCTAGTTGGAACCTCCCTTGCAGACACAAGCCAAGTAGGAGTACTACCATGACACCATCATCCTCCGTGCTGGCTGCTAGCGCTACTACTACTTGGTTGGTAGTACTTGCCTTCGGCGAATTGAGAAAACAAATTCTCATCGCTGTGGAGACAGGGACCGCACCGCACCGTCCAATCTCGCAGCGAACTGTTCTACTGCTCCTGGTTGCTTGTTTGGATGTATTTTCGGTGATTGCGAGTGGACATGCGAGAAAGAATCAATTACGAGTGTCTAATTTGGTGATGGGAACTGAATGGCAGGCGTGGCGAGGGCGAGGTGGACGAGGACGTGGAGAGGTACGCGGAGCAGCTGCTGGTGCTGGCGCACGCGTACCGGGTGCCGTGGCTCAAGCTGTGGTGCCAGGAGGCCATCGGGTCGCGGCTCACGCCGGGCACCGTGGTGGACGCGCTGCAGCTGGCCGACCTTTGCGACGCGCCGCAGCTGCACCTCCGCTGCATGAGCCTGCTCGCCAAGGAGTTCCGCGCCGTCGAGTGCACCGAGGCGTGGCGCTTCCTCCGCGACAACGACCCCTGGCAGGAGCTCGACGTCCTCCGCCGCCTCCACGACGCCGACATGGTACGTGCCAATTGTCTCGTTGAATGTGCCCGTGAATCCTTTGCAAATTATAGTAGTAGCGTCTGCAGAATTCGATCGTGTGGCTCGATCGATGCGATGTGGGCCGTGGGACATGTGTGTTGGCAATTGAGGTGTCTCTGTGGCCGGTGGCGTGATGATGCCAAAGTGCAACACGAAGATGGTCCGCCTTGATGTCTCGGTGCGCCGTGCACCTGGGAACACGGTGACCATGCCGAGCCGGCTTTCCATGCTTTGGTTTCTGGACGTGCTCGGCATGTCGCGTCCGTGCGCATTAAGAAATGACGCGAGGGCCTGGTTTGGCCGGTGCGCGAGGTCTCATCATGCTGCACAGGTCGTTGGGGTTGGCTCTGTCCACGTCCACCCCAGAGCACGCCTAGTGGAGGTGGAGGAATGGCCGGCGAATATTGACATCTCCGAAACTGTCGTGCCAAACGTTTTCGTGCCAGCGCGCGGTCACGGCTATTGCTTATGGCCGCATATCCCCATCAAACTTATGATTTGACAAAAGTTAGGAAAATCGTCAAAGATCCTATTTAAAAAGTTAGCAAAAATGTCGAACACGTTTTTGGTTCATCATGTTAAGATCAATCTAGTCCGGTAAATCTTATGCGTGCTGGCGAGTACGATGAACTGACCGACACATGCTACGCGTGCAGCGGCGGCGAAAGTGGCGTCGGAAGCGCACGGAGCAGAAGGTGTACATGGAGCTGAGCGACGCCATGGACAGCCTGCGGCACATCTGCACGGAGGGCTGCACGGAGGTCGGCCCCGTGGGGCAGGCGCCGGCCAAGTCGCCGTGCCCGTCGTACGCGACGTGCCGGGGCCTGCAGCTGCTCATCCGCCACTTCTCCCGGTGCCAGAGCCGCGCCAGCTGCGCCCGGTGCCAGCGCATGTGGCAGCTGCTCCGCCTCCACGCCGCGCTCTGCCGCCTCCCCGCCGGCCACTGCAACACCCCTCTCTGCACGTAAGATCATCTACCCCAACACGCAGCTCTGCTCTCTCTCACATCTAAACAAATTGAACTCATGTCTGACGTTGCAATGGATATTGTGTGACCATGCAGGCAGTTCAAGCTCAAGGAGCAGCAGAAGGAGGCGGTGTCGGCTTCGGTGGCGGCCAAGGCCGGCGACGGCGGCGACGGCAGGTGGGGGCTTCTTGTGAAGAAGGTGAAGGCTGTCAGCGTCATGTCTTCTCTCGGCAAGAGAAGCCCTCCTTCTCGCTGCTGCTGAGGCTGAGCGAATGGAATGTATGTTACTCAGGATCCCCTCTCAGAGCTGATCGAATGTTGTGCAATCGCAGCTAGCATCAGCCTGGGAAAGGTAGCAAGATCTAGTGTACGAGTGTAGTGAAAGCGGGCTATTTTTGGCCCGTCTTTCCGATGTATAATCTCTCTATTGAGCAATGTACATTATTAGTTATATCAATCGTAGTGTCATTCTTTTGTGGGGCGAGTGAGGAAACAGGCGGAAATTTGTTGTAAAATACAGCCTGCAGTGTAATACTAGAATAGGGAACAAACTTTGCAATCCTAGAATATGGAACGAAGTTGCAAGGTACCTATTTTTCTTGAAACATCTTGTTTGTATTGATTATCCTATTGCAAACACCCCCCCCCCCCCCCCCCCCGCGGGGTCCTCGGTGTTCTCCGCCACAACCTCGGCCATAAGAGCAACTCCAACCGCGTGATCCATTTGGTCCGCACGTATCCGTTTGGGCCGTCTTTGGTCCGCACGCATCCGTTTGGGTCGTCGCGGACAGAAAAATACGGTTCAACGCGCCGACTCAAACGGATGCGCGTCTGCTTTTTGTCCGTCGGTGATTCATTCCAGGACTATATTTGGGTCGCATTTGCGTCGACGCGGACACGCGCCTTGTCCGCGTGCTCCTTACCCGGGCCTTCCCGTCGGCGGTACAACCTTTCATTTTTTATCCGCTTCCCCACCCGTCGCCGGCAAGTGCACAAACCCTAGGTCGGCGCCCATTTTTCCCGGCCACCTTGCTCTCCAGCCCCATCCCTCCTCCACCCAGCAGCACATCCACCGGCGGGGTGCCTCCTTCGTGCCGGTACGGAAGGCCGAGTGGTAGATCTGCGGCGGCGGCGACGAGATTTGGCGCATACTGCCGGCGGGATTTGGCAAATCTGGCCGGCGACGGACTGCGCTTGCCATGGATTGGTCGGGTACCGGTCCACCTAGTCTGGGCAATGCCTCAGTGCCGCATGCAGGCGCTTCAATCCGCCTCTATCCGCTCGGATCTGTACCGTCGTCGGTCAGCCGACAAAGCCACGGCCGGCCGTCACCCTGGCTCGGCGCTGGCCCAGAGGCTTGCCGGCTCACCATTGCCGTTCATAAAGTGCGACGACTGCCCGCTGCAGGTCGTCCGACGCGTTTCTCGGAAGCCGAAACATCCTGGTTGGGTGTTCGTCAAGTGCAAAAATGCGGGGTATGATTTTCGTGCGGCCTTTTGCTCTTAGATTCGATGCAATTTTGGTAGCTTATTACTTGCTCAATTTTGTGTGTAGGCCGGGTGCAACTTTTGATATTGGGAAGAAGAATACATCGATCTATTAATCTCGCGAAATTTGGTAAATGTTCGTGCACTTCTAGTTAGAATTGAAGGTATAGATGAGAGTAAAGAAGAGACCAAAGGGGAAGCAACATATAATTCTTTAGAATCGAAAAAGAAAGACGTTGTTAAGCTCAAGAATCCGTAGATCAACAACGAAGACATAGAAAATATCTTAGTCCAACTAGTAGGAGCAGTTATGAAAGTTGGACATTTTTTAAAATGTCTAATTGTGATTCTTGTTTTCTTAGGTCTTGTACTCGTAGCAAAGAATTGGTAAAAAAATGTATGTATTGGAATGCATTTGATGAAATAAAAATAACGTGCAAATTCCAAACGAAAACAATGTGTGATCAAAAATGGATGACGGCCGGTCGCGAGGACAAGATTTGGGTCCGCCCGTTAGGCGTACGGCCGACCCATTTACAAAAGGGGGCGGACACGCCGACCCAAACGGACAAAAGGCGGACAAAGCGCGCGTCCGTTTGGGTCGCGCGGTTGGAGTTGCTCTAAAGATTTCGATTCCTCGTCCAGTATTAGGTACTAGAGGAGAGGAGTGTGATGTGACCTCTGTCTGCCCACCTTGGGTAG
Source organism: Elymus sibiricus (assembly GCA_039707655.1). Classification (NCBI taxonomy): domain Eukaryota; kingdom Viridiplantae; phylum Streptophyta; class Magnoliopsida; order Poales; family Poaceae; genus Elymus; species Elymus sibiricus. The sequence goes on along the minus strand of CM077667.1, from coordinate 440,167,548 downwards.
GGGGTGAATCGGTAGCAGTCTCCTGGAGCACTGGGCCAGTGAGGCCGCCGAAACTCCATCCTCAGAGTTGTCCTCGGCAGGCAGGTCGCGTTGGGCCGTGTAAAATGAAAAGACAAGTGAAGTAAAATCGATACGTCAAAAGCATTCTGTAAAATAGAGCGAAAAGTATAAATGTTGACCTTTCGGCGGTCGGGTGCTTCTGACGACGGCGGGCGTCCTCGGATGAGCTCTAGCTTGCCAGCTCCACGGGTGCTGATTACCCCCGTGGGAGCGGCATATGTCTTCCTCAGATGTTTAAATGCTCGAGCAGGAATTACCACTTCGGCATCCTCAGGGATGCCAGTTTCTTCTCGCCATGGGAGGAGTGCTCCTCGCCGGGCTCCTCCTCTTCTTCCCCCCTCCTCATTGGCGCTGGACTCAGAGTGAGAGCTTTCAGTACTCTCGTTTGGGGGATCTAAGGGCCCTCCTCGGGTGGCCATGTTATTTGCCTTGGTCTTCGGTCCCTATGTAGGATCGAAAGTAGGTCTAGAGGGGGGGGGGGTGATTAGACTACTTGACCAAATAAAAATCTAACTTTTTCCCAATTTTAGTTGTTGGGAGATTTTAGCAATTGTAGCTAGTCAAGTTCACCCTACACATGCATGTCTACGAGTATAGCAGCGGAAAGTAAAGACACGCAAATGTAAGAGGGTAGGGATAAGAAGATCAAACGCAATTTGGAGACACGAAGATTTTTCCCGTGGTTCCGATAGGTGGTGCTATCGTACATCCACGTTTATGGAGACTTCAACCCACGGAGGGTAACGGTCGCAAGAGTCCACGGAGGGCTCCACGCACGAAGGGTCCACGAAGTAGCAACCTCGTCTATTCCATGATGGCCTACGTCCACGGAGGACTAGCCTTACTCGGGGTAGATCTTCACGCAGTAGGCGATCTCCTTGCCCTTACAAACTCTCTTGGTTCAACTCCACAATCACGAAGAAGGAGGCTCCCAAGTGACACCTAACCAATCTAGGAGGCACCACCCACCAAAAGGTAATAGATGTGGTAGTATGATGAACTCCTTGCTCTTGTGCTTCAAAAGATAGTCTCCTCAACACTCAATCACTCTCTCACAGATTTGGCATGGGTAGAAGAGATTGATTGGATGGAAAGAAACTTGGGGAGGCTAGAAATCAAGATCCATATGGTTGGAGTGGTTGATCTTGACCTCAACACAAGGGTAGGTGGTTCTCTTTCAGAAAATTTGATATGGCAAGTGGGTGCATGTTCTGAGTGCTTCTCTTGTGAGTGAATGGTGGTGGAGGGGTATATATAGGCATCTCCAAAAATCCAACCGTTACAACATTATTGCCCAACTCGGTGAAACCGAAGTGAAACTCGGTGGCACCGACTAGTTCAAAATGTGGCAACTTTGGCGTTTTCGGTGAGACGAATAACCCACAAGTGTAGTGGGTCGTTTGTAGACTTTTTCGATAAATAAGTGTCGAACCCAACGAGGAGCTAAAGGTAGAACAAATATCCCCTCAAGTTCTATCGACCACCGATACAACTCTACGCACACTTTAACGTTTGCTTTACCTAGAACAAGTATGAAACTATTTTGTAGGTGATAGGATAGTTTGCACGAATAAAACTAAAAGTACTTTGCGGGAATAAAACTACGAGTAAATTGCAAGATAATAAAAGTTAGTTGTTTAGTAGAAAGCTTTTGTCAAACAAGAAGGTTATTTATCCCTAGGCAATTGATAACTAGACCGATAATCATTATTGCAATTTTAAATGAGGGAGAGGCATGAGCTAACATACTTTCCGTACTTGGATTATATGCACTTATGATTGGAACTCTAGCAAGCATCCGCAACTACCAAAGATCATTAAGGTAAAACCCAACCTTATGATGTACCAAAGATCATTAAAGTATCAAGTCCTCTTTACTCCCATATGCAACAACCCACCTACTCGGGTCTGTGCTTCTGTCACTCACGCCACCCACCATAAGCAAATCATGAACATATTGCAACACCCTACAATGGGGATCCCTCACGTTTGCGTGACACGGAGGGCACCATAGGACAATACCAAAAAAAAACATACAACTCATACCAACCACGATCATCAATTAGCCCATAGGACAAAACGGATCTACTCAAACATCATAGGATAGCCACATATCATTGGGAAATAATATATGGAGTTGAGCACCATGTTTAAGTAGAGATTACAGTAGAGAAGAGAGGTGTTACACCGCTGCATAGAGGGGGAGAGAGTTGATGTTGACGGCGGAGAAGTTGTTGGTGTAGATCACCGTCACGATGATTGCCCCGGCGGCGTTTCGGCGCCACCGGGAGAGAGGGGGAGAGATCCCCCCTCCTCCTTCTTCTTCCTTGGCCTCCCCCTAGATGGGAGGAGAGTTCCCCCTCAGGTCCATGTCCTCCATGGTGGCGGAGGGGCAAGAGTCCCTCCGAGATTGGATCTCCCTCTCTGTTCTCTTCTGTTTCGCGTTCGTGTTTTCTGGCCGAAAATCGTTTCTTATATTCCCGGAGATCCGTAACTCCGATTGCGCTGAGATTTTAACACGATTTGTTTCCGGATATAAGCTTCCTTGGGCCCGAAGTAGAGCTCCAACCGACTTACGAGGAGGCCATGATACACCACCACGCGCCTGGGCCCTAGGGGTCGCCCTGATGTCTCGTGGTGGCTTTGGGCCTCCATTTAAGTTGATTCCACCTCCCAAAAATCACAAATATTCCAAAATAATTCTCCGTAAATTTTTATCGCGTTTGGACTTGGTTTGATATGGATATTCTACGAAACAAAAAAATGCAACAAACAGGAACTGGCACTGGGCACTGGATCAATAGGTTAGTCCCAAAAAATGATATAAAGTTGCTATAAAATGATTATAAAACATCCAAGAATGATAATATAACAGCATGGAACAATCAAAAATTATAGATACGTTGGAGACGTATCAACATCCCCAAGCTTAATTCCTACTCGTCCTCGAGTAGGTAAATGATAAAAACAGAATTTTTGATGTGGAATGATGCCTAACATGTTCATCACATATTCTTTTCTTTTATAGCATGGACATTTGGACTTTTATATGATTCAAAGCAATTGTCTAGTTTTGACATGAAGACTTTAATACTCAAGCATACCAACAAGCAACCATGTCTTTCAAAATATCAACACTAAAGAAAGTTATCCCTAGCCCATCATGCTCAATCATTGATCCATTCATGAAGCACACTTGGATATTAGCTACACCCAATGCATAAGTATGATCATAGTGCCCCCTAGCTGGTGCTCTATAAGAGAAGATGGAGACTCAAATAAAAGTAAAAATTGCATAAAGTAAATAGATAGGCCCTTCGCAGAGGGAAGTAGGGATTTGTAAAGGTGCCATAGCTCAAAGCTTAAATTGAGAGATAGTTTTTTTGAGAGGCATGCTTTTCCTGTCAACGAAAACGACCGAGTAGTTCTCAATACTTTCCATGCTAGATATATCATAGTCGGTTCTCAAATATAAAATAAATCTTATTCCCTTTTCCACCATTCTTTCACAATCCATGGCTAGCCGTATCCACGGTTGCCTTCCATACCAACACTTCCCAAGGAATTTATTATTTCACAACATAAAGTAAATTTCTTTTTTATTTTGGGACTGGGCATCTCTATTACCGCCATACTCTCGTGCAATGACAAGTGAATAAACACTCATCTTGAGAATAACACATCCAACATGGAAAAATATTGGCCACCCCCTGCCGCTTCATGAGCGGTACGAGCACAAAAAAGGAAATTCGTTTTGAAAATTAGAGATGGCACATACAAATTTGCTTGGAATGGCATGGAAATACCGCATATAGGTAGGTATGGTGGACTCATATGGCAAAACTGGATTTAAGGATTTGGAAGCACAAGTAGTATTTCTACTTAGTACAAGTGAAGGCTAGCAAATAGATTGAGAAGCAACCAACCAAGAAACAAAAATTCACATAAACGGGCATTAAGCATAAATAACACCGAATAATGCATCACAAGTAGGATGTAAATTCATTGCATAAATATTGACTTTCGTGCTTGCATAGGGAATCACAAACCTTAACACCAATATTCTTACTAAAGCATAATTACTCACCAACATGACTCACATGTTACTATCATCATGTCTCAAAACTATTACAAGGAATCAAGTTTAATTTGTCCAATGATCTTCATGAAAGTTTTTATTATATCCCTCTTGAATATCTATCACTTTGGGACTAGTTTCATATATTGCCATTGCTTTTGACAAGCTCAAATAAATTTAAGTGAAGAACATGATCATAAGAATTTCATCTCTCAAAATAATATAAGTGAAGCATGAGAGAATTTCTTTCTACAAAATATCATGCTCTAATAAATATAAGTGAAGAAAAAGAGCATTCTACAAATAACGGTTTTCTATGTGAAGAGAAACAGGCAATCCAAACTTCAAATGATATACGTGAAAGCATTCTATAAAGCCATACTCAAAAGATATAAGTGAAGTGCAATGAGCATTCTATAAATCAACCATGGACTATCTCATACCAGCATGGTGCATAAAAGAAAAGTGAAAACTAAACACAAAAGACGCTCCAAGATTTACACATATGACATGAACGAAACGAAAACGAAAACATATCGATACTTGTTGAAGAAAGATTGGATGCCTTCCGGGGCATCCCCAAGCTTAGACGCTTGAGTCTCCTAGGATATTTACTTGGGGTGCCTTGGGAATCCCAAAGCTTGAACTCTTGCCTCCCCTCCTTCTCCTCATATCGATACCTCCTCGATCTTTGAACACTTCATCCACGCAAAACTTAACAGAAAAGTGGTGAGATTCGTTAGTATAATAAAGCAATTTACTACTTTAAGTACTGTTGCAAACCCATTCATATTTTATATGTGCATTATCCCTTCTGTATTATAACTTCTCATTGGCTTATACCATCGATAAAATCGATAGTTTCATCAAAACAAGCAAAACAATGCATCAAAAATAGAATCTGTCTTAAACAGGACAATTTGTAGTAATCTGAACTTTAACCATACTTCTGTAACTCAAACAATTCTGAAAATATACGACGAAATAACATTTTTGTATAGGAATACTGTGTAAAAAGTTCAGAAACTTTTGAGGTTCCAGTAAAAATTGTAAATTCATGCACTACAGCCAAAGTTTCTGTTTTTACACCGCACATACCAACAAGCAATCTAATCATCCTAAAGGCAAATCTTGGCACATTATTTTTATAATACAATGGATTTGTACAAGGGGATAATTATTTTTGTTGAAAAGTTTCTGTGATTCAAGATTCACAAAGTTTCCATGGGCATGAACAAAGTTCAAGGAATTCCCCCACTTTCACGATGTTCGTCTCTCTCACTTTTACTTTTCGTTTTGTGAAGTTTTAGGTTCCCCTCTATATTTTTTTGTTTTTAAACTTTATAAAAGCACTCAACAGAATAAAATGACTCTCTAAAACTTCCGGGTTGTCTCCCTGACAGCGCTTTCTTTAAAGCCATTAAGCTAGGCATAAAGTGCTCAAGTAATGGATACACCCGGGTCCCAAGGTATATCAAAGCCAATTTTAATTAACAATGATTTGTAATTTAATAATGAGCACAAAGCAACATATATCATGCAATGATGAAGTATAACTCTCTTCCTATGCATTGGCATGTCATAAAAGAACAATTCATGCACATCAAGTAAAGGCCAATGCATAGTATAAATAGTTTCTTGCAGTTTTATCGTATTGGAAACATAAAGAGGTGGAGATGTAGTTCCTCTCTCATAATAATTGCAAGTAGGAGCAGCAAGCACATGCATATTATATTCATCAAAATCATCATGTGTAGTAGCAAAAGGCAACCCATCAATATAATCCATAATAAGAGCAAACTTCTTCGATATAGTGTAGTTGGGAGAATTCAAAAAGATAATAGGACTATCATGTGTGGGTGCAATACCAACAATTTCATTCTTAACATAAGTAACTATAGCAAGTTCATCTCCATAAGCTTAATTCAAATTGGCATCTTGGCCACAGGCATATCAAGCATCAAGTTCATCAAAAAGGGATATTTCAAAAGAATCCACGGGATCATAGCAATTATCATAGCATTCATCATTCGGTAAGCACGAAGGGAAATTAAATAATGTATGAGTTGAAGAGTTACTCTCATTAGAAGGTCGGCACGGGTAGCTAATCCGCTCTTCCTCCTTTTGTTCTTCGCTCTCCTCCTCATCTTTTTTATCTAATGAGCTTGCAATTTCAGCAATTTCCTCTTCCATAGATTCCTGCAAAATATTAGTCTCTTATTGGACAGCGGAGGAGTCCTCAATATATTCTTTAACATAAGAATTGGAAGCATAGTTTTCATAGAAGTATTTAAGTATGGCAAAATTTTCAGATTTGTAAAGAGTAGCATCATACTTTTCAATCAAAGAAGCAATTTCATAGGCACGCTTAAAAGCAACAAATTCTTCAATTTGTTCAATATCATAGTAATTATAAACACCCTTGGCATAAGAAGATACGATTCCATTATCCTTAAACTCACATTGGAAGAAAAGGTGTTTCTTAGGGTCTTCGGAACAACAAGTAAAATCATGTATTTCGCATAAATTCAAAGCATAGCAATACAAACTATTAATATGATGCCACAAAAGTTTCCCTTTTTGAGATAAGCGGTGTCACACAAAATAAGCATGCTCATTTAATGATTTTCCCTCAACTAAGCTAGTTGGGTTTTCAGCACGAGCACAAATGGATCGAAGATGATCCAAATAGAAAGTTTCAGTAGTATGATAGATTTTCGGTGGTTCTTCAACCATTGGTTTAGCAGGTACAACTATTTTTTTGGTATTTTACGTTTCCTACCCATAACTAAATATAGAAAACAAGAGCACAAAATAAAAACTACTTAGTGATAAAGCAAACAAGCACACACGAGAATATTCACCCCACGCTATTGCTCCTCGACACTGGCGCCAGAAAAAAGGTCTTGATAACCCACAAGTGTAGGGGATCGTTTGTAGCCTTTTTTGATAAATAAGAGTGTCGAACCCAACGAGGAGCTAAATGTAGAACAAATATTCCCTCAAGTTCTATCGATCACCGATACAATTCTATGCACACTTTAACGTTTGCTTTACCTAGAACAAGTATGAAACTATTTTGTAGGTGATAGGATAGTTTGCATGAATAAAACTAGAAGTACTTTGCGGGAATAAAACTACGAGTAAATTGTAAGATAATAAAATTTAGTTGTTTAGTAGAAAGCTTTTGTCAAACAAGAAGGTTATTTGTCCCTAGGCAATTGATAACTAGACCGGTAATCATTATTGAAATTTTATATGAGGGAGAGGCATGAGCTAACATACTTTCCGTACTTGGATTATATGCACTTATGATTGGAACTCTAGCAAGCATCCGCAACTACCAAAGATCATTAAGGTAAAACCCAACCATAGCATTAAGTATCAAGTCCTCTTTACTCCCATACGCAACAACCCACCTACTCGGGTCTGTGCTTCTGTCACTCAAGACATCCACCATAAGCAAACCATGAACATATTGCAACACCCTAAAGCGGGGATCCCTCATGTTTGCGTGACACGGAGGGCACCATAGACAGCACCAAAATAAAACATACAACTCATACCAACCACGATCATCAATTAGCCCATAGGCGAAAACGGATCTACTCAAACATCATAGGATAGCCACATATAATTGGCAAATAATATATGGAGTTGACAACCATGTTTAAGTAGAGATTACAGCAGGGAAGAGAGGTGTTACACCGTCATATGTCTCCAACGTATCTATAATTTTTGCTTGTTCCATGCTGTTATATTATCATTCTTGGATGTTTTACAATCATTTTATTACAACTTTATATCATTTTTTGGGACTAACCTATTGACATAGTGCCAAAGTGCCAGTTGCTGTTTTTGCTTGTTTTTTACTTCGCAGAAAATCAGTACCAAACGGAGCCCAAACGCTGCGGGGATTTTTGTGGATTTTTTATGGACCAGAAGAAAGAAGATGGGACAAAGAACACCAGAAGAGGGGGCCCAGGGTGGCCATCCTCCACCAGGGCGCGCCAGAGACCCCGTGGCGCGGCCTGGTGGGGGATGGGCACCTCGGGCACCCCCTCAACCGACTATCAAGCCTATAAATTCCCGGAAAATCCAAAAACCCTAGAGGAGTCGACGAAACACAATTCCAGCCGCCACAAGTTCCAGAACCACGAGATCCAATCTAAACACCATCACGGAGGGGTTCATCTTCCTCATAGGTGCCTCTCCAATGATGCGTGAGTAGTCCACCATAGACCTACGGGTCTGTAAGCAGTAGCTAGATGGCTTCTTCTCTCTCTCTCTCTCTTATGATTCTCAATACAATGGTCTCTTAGAGATCTATTTGATGTAAACTTTTGCGGTGTGTTTGTTGGGATCCAATGAATTTTGAGTTCATGATCAGTTTCTATCCATGAATATTATTTGAGTCTTCTTTGATCTCTTATATGCATGATTGCTTATAGCATCGTATTTCTTCTTCGAATCTTTGGTTTAGTTAGGCCGACTAGATCGATTTTTCTTGCCATGGGAAGAGGTGCTTTGTGATGGGTTCGATCTTGCGGTGTTCTTTCCTAGTGACAGAAGGGGCAGCAAGACACACATGTATCGTTGCTATTAAGGATAACAAGATGGGGTATATTCCTACATGAATAGATCTTGTCTACATCATGTCACCGTTCTTATTGCATTACTCCATTTTTCCATGAACTTAATACACTAGATGCATGCTGGATAGCGGTCGATGTGTGGAGTAATAGACACTAGTTGAAAACAGGGCATTGAAACGGGCCAGAATATTGCATTAGTCCCGGTCGTGTTACGAACCGGGACTAATGGGTGCATCAGTCCCGGTTCATGAGGCCAGGGCGCCGGCCAGGCCTCGGCAGGAACCAGTCCCGGTTCGTCTGACCCCTTTAGTCCCGGTTCCAGACACGAACCGGGACTAAAGGGCCTCGCTCCTGGCCCAGTCCCTTTAGTCCCGGTTGGTGGATGGAACCGGGACTAAAGAGCCACCAACCGGGACTTATACAACTCCTATATATATGCTCGCCCCTGCCCGCTCACTCCTCTATTTTTTGGCCGGCCGGCGTTTGGGAGGTGTGTTGCTCTCTGTTCTCACCTCCTATGCACATGAGGTGTTCGATGAAATGCCGCAGCCACACTTAAGTTTTCTCCTCTCCAAGCTCGACCCCCAAGCTACATTTTCCCCAAGATTTGTTTAGGTTTGGCGGTGCACCAACTACACAAGTGTTCTAAAAGGTTAACGACTTCATCGTTTTATCTCTCACTGCTAGTTTAACTCATTTCAAATGCTCTAGAAGTAGAGTGTGGTTTGTGGGTTTTAGTGGAGGAGTGTAGTTCTTTTGATTTAGACGCACAATTAGAGCTGAAATTAACTTCTTAGAGTCTACACATGTGTAGGGTGCCGTCCCCGTCCCCGTCCTCATCGCCGTCGATTGCCCGCGCCGATCTCGTCGCCGGCACCACCGTGGCGAGCCTCTTGTTCTTATCTTCTTTTTAAAAGAAAAAAATTCTTACTTGTATGATTTAGATAGATACTTGTATAATTTTCTTACTTGTATGTTGTTCTATGAGAACTATGTATGAACTTTATGTATTTATTTTTTCAGTAATAACATTTGATCACTACTGTACTTTGGTTTTAATGTGATGATGAACTTGTATTAATTTGATCACTTCTCTATTCATGATGTTCTGTAATGGTTTTTGATACATTTATTTATATAATGCACGTAGATGAACCGGCAATGGATGTACGGTGACCGACGCACCTCCGAGTACATTGAGGGCCTGCATAAATTTCTCTAAGTGGCTGAGGCAAACAAGCAGAATGGTTTTATGTACTGTCCATGTACTGTCTGTGAGAATACGAATGATTACTCCAACTCTAAAACCCTTCACTTCCACCTGCTTGAGAAGGGTTTCATGCCACACTATAATGTTTGGACTAAGCATGGAGAAAGAGGGGTTATGATGGAAGACAACGAAGAAGAAGAGGATGATGACAGCTATCGTCCCATGTACCCTGAATACGGTGATACTGCAACGGGGGAGGCTGAAAATCAAGAGGCACCAGATGTGCCCGATGATGATCTTCGCCGGGTCATTGTTGATGCACAGAGAGAATGCGAAAGTGAAAGGGAGAAGTTGAAGTTCGATCGCATGTTAGAGGATCACAAAAAAGGGTTGTATCCAAAGTGCGAAGATGGCAACACAAAGCTCGGTACCACACTGCAATTGCTGCAATGGAAGGCAGAGAATGGTTTATCTGACAGAGGGGCGGGCTTATAAACCGGTGTGAGCGCCTCTCGCTTGGCGAGGTGGGACTTAACTCCCACCACAGCCAGGACCAACCCTTTAGTCCCGGATGATGGCTCTAACCGGGACTAAAGGTCCCCCCTTTAGTCCCGGTTGGAGCCACCAACCGGGACTAAAGGGCTGGGCTTCCCGCCCTTGGGGCTTCTGAAATTCACCTTTAGTCCTGGTTGGTGGCTCCAACCGGGACTAAAGGGGGACCTTTAGTCCCGGTTAGAGCCATCAACCGGGACTAAAGGCTGGGGTATATAAGTGGACCAAAATCCATCTGCAGCTTTCGATCTCCATCTCCCCCGACGGCGCCGAAGAAAACCTCGATGCCGCCAGGCTGCCGGACCGCGCCGTCGCCTCCCCAAGCCCGCTCCTCGTCGCGCCGCCCCCGACGACATCCCCATCGCCGCCCCCGACGCCGTCCCCGTCGCCGCCCCCAACGCCATCCCCGTCGCCGTCCCCGTCGCCGCCCCCCAACGCCATCGCCGCCCCAAGCCCGCTCCCCTCCTCCTCCTAGGTGAGCCGCCGGCACACCGCCGTTCCCCTCCTCCTATCCCCCCACCCCCCCTCCCCCCCCCCGCGGTCACCGTCATCGCCCGTCCCCGTCACCGGCCGAAGCAGTATGGGATAGAATTGACATGCCAGTTCATCTAATCAAATAAGTGAAACATATTAGGTAGGTACAATTGATAGCATCATTAGTTAGAAGAACACTGCGACTATAAACTCAGGCTGTATGTTGACAATTAGAAGCAAAAATGTTGTCATGCAATGGAAACTTAGTGAATAAGATGGTGGACAAACAAAATCCTTTTGACCTATGTGAGTAAGATGGTGGCCCTTCGACTTGAATATTAACAAATTTCTGCAGAAGAAACGAGAAATGATTCGTCAGTTATACAAAAAGAACATCCAGATAGTTATGAACTTTTTTCGGTTGTTGCGTGATCCGGTCAAGTCTCTTGTAATTATCACTTTATCTTCTCACTTCTTAATATAATAAGGGAAAATCTTCCTCATTTTCGGGAAAATCTTGTTCACATGGACAACATACATGAAGAAGTTTCATTTTCATGCTGCCTTAATGTCCTTTTACCATAGTAGTCCATCATGCCAATATGTAGCATGTCTGGGCATGTCTTTGGATGACAGTCAACAACACACCCGTATCAAGTTTATCATCTGTCATCCCACCCGCGTACTCCTCCGAGCTCGCTTCGTCTGTTATCGAAGAAAATTGCCGTCACAATGCACAAATAGAACACTTGCCTTTGTCCTAAAAGGAAACAAAAAAGCATTGTCTAGGCTCTTTTTTGTTAAGAAGAAGAAGTAGTAGCAGTGCTATTGTGATATGTTTTTAGATAAACGGAATAAAGCATTGTCTAGGCTCTTTTTTGTTTTCCTTTGAAATGTGGAGGATAGGAATCAATCCTATGTAGGGATAGGATGCATATTAAATATGGTATTGTTGTTAAATAAAATGATATTTGCTATATAGCCACAATTTGTTCTCGTCGACGATGCCAATCCCGCATCCTCGTCGTCGACTCGACGCCGACAACCAGTTTGAGAGGCTCCATGTCCGGGACTGGGCTCCGCCGGGCTGGCACTGGGAGGTGCTATCTTCCGGGGCGTGCACCTTGGTGAGAAACCCGTGTCTCGTCGTTGACCCGGAGCTTCTTTGGTGGCGGTCGCGTGGGCCACTATCGGTGCAGAGGGAGCTGGCCCCCGCGAAGGTGGTACGTCGTCGTGTCAGAGAGGAGGACGAACACGTCCATCGCTACATGGCCGCGTTGGACGCCAGGTTCTCCAATACCTGGCAGGTTATTCAGGGATCTCACCCGAGCTATGATCCGGCGATGGTTCCTTCTCTTTGGGTGTCCACCGCCTGCGCCGTGAGACGTCAACTCGATCTGTATTAATGAATGATATTATATGATAATATTCGAGCTGTATTAGCGATAATATTCGATGCTTCATTAACTGGATTATTCAAGATGTATTAGTGATATTATATGATAATATTATAGGAAGAGTCCCCGACGATCGCCGGTGATATCATATGTATTAGTGATATTATATGATGATCTTGCTTCAAAATTTTGCCGTCAATTTTTAATCTTAGAATAATGAACACAGGAAATGTCGATGTCGTCTGACGACGATAGGATCCCTTAGTGCCCTTTGTGCTGGGACGACAGGGGTCTATGCGACATTTATCCTCACCTGGACAACGATAGGTCATTCACCGTCAAGCTAACAGAAGAATTTAGTATTATTACGGTATGTACAGACGACATGTATTTTTTGTTAATGAAGTATGACGTGTGCTTTTTTGCTTTAATTAACCTTTAATTTTCTTTTGTACAATTTGACTAGTGCGTTCCCTGTCATGCAAGATTCGCTGTCTTGGACAAGTTCCATTTCAAAGAGAAGGATAGTAGAGAGCCTAAGATAGCTCACCTAAGAACGGAGCATTAGACTTTTGTTGTTAATGTGAAAAATAACGAAGATCACACATATTTTGGTTGTTCTAATTGGAGAGCATTTTGCAATGCGTATGGGTTGGATGAGGACATGAACATTACCTTCGATCTTGGTAATGACGATGTTCGTGATAATAATATAGATATTTGGGTGCATGCGGAGGATGACTTGATTCCGGTGCTACCTCCAGGTGCGTTTGTCAACAGATTTGTTAGGTACTTTATATTGATTATTGAAAAGTATTTGGTACTCATCCCGACTAAATTTCTTTATTTTTAATTATCAGCTTATTTCCGTGCTACAAGAACTACCCTACAGATAATAGATCGGACGTACTACAGTCATGACTCCAAACTTACTTGTTCGGAGATAAATCATCTCATCTCATTTATTCATGATGTTGAGGATCATGCTAAACATTACCGGACAGGCAACATTTATAATGGATATGTGCCACTAGTGCACAAGTTGAACCATCATAACATTACTTCAAACAACTTTGTAAGATTTTTTTTACCATTGCATCACTAGTCCATCTTTTTCATATATACATTGTTCTTAAGCAAAACTAGTTTGCTAACTATGTTATTATTACTAATGTTTTTCAATAGGTACTCCCCCAGAGACCGTGCCTAGATGGATGTTCACAAATGGTGATTTGCAAATGGTTAGCTTACGGCCACTCCCGATTAATTACTGTGGTAGCTACAGGATATCTAAAAGTGAAGAAACCCTGAAAATCACAGGATGGAGAAATGCAATACAAGCATTTACGCTACCACTTGGAGAGGAATACTTGCGCATCCCACAAGTTGGAGATAGGTTGATCTCCCCTATCTATCACTACATAATCTATCTTATTACCGTAGATAGATTGACAACCTCTCTTTCGCGTCGGGTTGCAAGTATTTTTTGTTTGTGTGTAGGTGCTGCTTATTGGGTGGTGGTGATCCTCCTACTGGTGCGATAACCTTGGTTTCATAACTGAGGGAAATACTTACCGTCGCTGTGCTGCATCATCCCTTCCTCTTTGGGGAAATACCGACACAGTCTCAAGCCACGTCAAAGGAATTTCTGGCGCCGTTGCCGACGAGGAAGCGATCTCTTGTACGTGCCTATCGTAGGTGCCGAGGGGACTCCACCATCATCTACTAGGTTCCCAATCACAAATCTCATCTCCTTGAAATTACATTATTTGCCATTTGCCTCTCGTTTTCCTCTCCCCCACTTCACCAATTTGCCGTTTTCGTCGCCCTCTTTTTCGTTTGCCCTTTTTCTTGCCGGATCTCTTCCTTGCTTGCAATCTTGTTTGCGTATTTATGATGCCCCGACGAAAGTACTATGAAGTTCCTTATCCCAATATTTTGCTTGAAATTGAGAAAAGTACTAAGAAATATATGACTACACAATTTGAGCATAATAAGTATTTTACCGATGAGCTTAGAGAACAATCTACCGTGCTAGATGCCATAACGAAACAACTTGATGATATTAGTAGAGAAGTTTGCAATCTACAATCTAAATATGCTCATGCTGAAAATTTGCTTGGTAAAATCTCCGATGCGCAAGCTACTTTGATAAATCAAATGGCCGCCAAACCAATCTCTCTAGAGGATAAAAATGATGTGGATCTTAAAGTGATTGGTGTTTCTTCAATTGATTCCTTGTTTAGTAATATTAAAATTGATAATGAAGGGACTGAAGTAGAGTAAACTTTAGCTAGAAGGCGTCCCAATAATTTGGAGGGTGAAAATATTGATGAAATTTTTGATAAAAGTGGGTTTGAAGAGGTCAAAACATTAACTAGTGATGTGCCCACTATCTTGGATTGCAAAGATTTTAATTATGATAGCCACTCTTTGATTGAATGTATTTCTTTGTTGCAATCTATGTTGAATTCACCCCATGCTTATGTGCAAAATAAATCTATTACTAAACATATCGTTGATGCCATGATGAAATCTTTTGAAGAAAAGTTGGAGTTGGAGATTTCTATTCCTAGAAAATTACATGATGAGTGGGAACCTACCATTAAGGTCAAGATTAAAAATTATGAATGCTTTGCTTTGTGTGATTTGGGTACTAGTGCTTCCACGATTCCGAAATCTCTATGTGATGTGCTTGGTCTTACCAACATTGAAGAATGTTCTCTTAATTTGCACTTGGCGGATTCTACTATTAAAAAGCCTTTGGGAAGAATTAATGATGTTATTATTATTGCAAATAGGAATTATGTGCCCATTGATTTTATTGTGCTTGATATTGATTGCAATCCGTCTTGTCCCATTATACTTGGTAGACCGTTTTTACGCACTATAGGTGCCGTGATTGATAAGAAAGAAGGCAAAATTCGTTTTCAATTTCCCTTGAGAAAGGGTATGGAACACTTCCCTAGAACAAGAATTAAGCCACCATATGAATCAATCATGAGGGCATCCTATGGATCCCAAACCAAAGATGACAATACTTGAATCTATCCATTATGCCTAGCTAGGGGCGTAAAACGATAGGGCTTGTTGGGAGGCAACCCAATGAATAAATATTTTTTTGCTTTTTCCTTTCTGTTTTTGTGTGTTGACACAATTATTCCTCTGTTATTATTGTGTTTTAATGGTTTATTTAGTGTTTGTGCCAAGTAGAACCGTTAGGATGATTCATAGGATGACTAGAAGTGATGCTAAATCTGAAACAGAAACTTTGCATCCAGTATATGAATTTTCCTTTTTTGCTGGTACGTGATCTTGAGCTGAAATTAAAACACAGTGTTGCTATACAAATTCCTTACGTTTTCCTAATTTTTCAGAATTTTTAGAGTTACAGAAGTATGGATAGAGTACAGATTACTACAGACTGTTCTGTTTTTGTTGCATTGTGTGCTTGTTTTGATGAATCTATGGTTTGTATTGGGGGGTATAAGCCATGGTAAAGTTAAAATACAGTAGGTATAATGCAATTATAAAATTTGAATGGGCTTGCATGAGTACCTAAAGTAGTGATTTGCTTTATTATACTAACGGATCTCACGAAGATTTTGTTGAGTTTTGTGTGATTCAAGTTTTCAAGTTTTGGGTGAGATCACGATGGATGAAGGAATAAGGAGTAGCAAAAACCTGAGCTTGGGGATGCTACCGCACCCCCAAGATATATCCAAAGAGTAACAAGCAACTAAGCTTGGGGATGCCCCCAAGTGGCATCCCCTCTTTCTTCTAATGACCATCGGTATTTTACTTGGAGCTATATTTTTATTCGTCACATATCATGTGTTTTGCTTGGAGCGTCTTGTATCTTTTCTTGATTTGTTTGTTAGTTTTTCCTTTGTATCCTTGCTGTACACACCTATTTGAGAAAGCCAAAATCATGCTATGATCTGTTAGAATTGCTCTATGTGCTTCACTTAAACTTTTTGAGCTATAGGAATTGCTCTAGTGCTTCACTTATATCTTTTTGAGCACGGTGTGCTTGGAAACTTTTGTAGAAATACTCTCATGCTTCACTTATACCTTTTTGAGAGATGAAATCTTTATGCTCATGTGCTTCACTTGAATTTGTTTGAGCTTGCGAAAAAGCAATGGCAATATATGAAACTAGTCCCAAAGTGATAGATATCCAAGGAGGATATAATAAAAACTTTCATGAAGATCATTGGACAAATTAAACTTGATTCCTTGTAATAGTTTCGAAACATGATGATAGTAATATGCGAGTCATGTTAGTGAGTAATTATGCTTAGTAGGAATATTGGTGTTAAGGTTTGTGATTCCCTATGCATGCACGAAAGTCAATAGTTATGCAATGAAGTTACATCCTACTTGTGGTGCATTATTCGGTGTTAGCTATGATCAATGCTCACTTATGTGATTTTTTGTTTCTTGGTTTGGTTGCTTCCCAATCTATTTGCTAGCCTTCATTTGTACTAAGTAGAAATACTACTTGTGCATCCAAAATCCTTAAACCAAGTTTTGCCTTATGAGTCGACCATACCTACCTATATGCGGTATTTCCATGCCGTTCCAAGCAAATTTGTATGTGCCATCTCTAAATTTTCAAAATAAATTTTCTCTTGTGTGTGCATGTACCGCTCATGAAACGGTGGGGAGTGTCCAATATTTTTCCATGCTATATGTGTTATTCTCAAGATGAGTGTTTATTCACTTGTCATTGCACGAGAGTGCGTCGGTAATAGGGATGCCCATTCCCGAAATGAAAAAGAAAAAATATTTAATTTATGTTGTCAAATAATAAATTCCTTGGGAAGTGTTGGTATGGAAGGCAACCATGGATACGACACGCCATGGAAAGTGAAAGTTTGGTGGAAAAAGGAATAAACTTTTTTTTGGGATCCGCCTATGATATATCTAGCATGGAAAGTATTGTGAGCTACTTTGTCGTTTTCGTTGATAGGAAAAGCATGCCACCCAAAATATTTTTTCTCTCTCAATTTAAGTCTTTGAGCTCTGGCACCTCTACAAATTCCTACTTCCCTCTGCGAATGGCCTATCTATTTACTTTATGCAATTTCTATTTTTGCTTTGAGTCTCCATCTTCTCTTATAAGCACCAACTAGGGGGCACTATGATCGTACTTGAGCATTGGGCATAGCTAATATTTGAGTGTGTTTCATGAATGGATCAATGATTGAGCATGATGGTCTAGGGATAACTTTCTTTAGTGTTCATATTTTGAAAGACAAGGTTGCTTATTGACATGCTTGAGTATTGAAGTCATTAAGTTAAAACTAGACTATTGCTTTGAATCATTATAAGTCCAAATGTCCATGCTATACAAAGAAGAAAAGAATATGATGAACATGTTAGGCAGCATTCCACATCAAAAATTCTGTTTTTATCATTTACCTACTCGAGGACGAGTAGGAATTAAGCTTGGGGATGCTGATACGTCTCCATCGTATCTATAATTTTTCCTTGTTCCATGCTGTTATATTATCATTCTTGGATGTTTTACAATCATTTTATTACAACTTTATATCATTTTTTGGGACTAACTATTGACATAGTGCCAAAGTGCTAGTTGCTGTTTTTGCTTGTTTTTTACTTCGCAGAAAATCAGTACCAAACGGAGCCCAAAAGCTGCGCGGATTTTTGTGGATTTTTTATGGACCAGAAGAAAGAAGATGGGCCAAAGAACACCAGAAGAGGGGGCCCAGGGTGGTCATCCTCCACCAGGGCACGCCAGAGGCCCCCTGGCGCGGCCTGGTGGGGGATGGGCACCTCGAGCACCTCCTCAACCGACTATCAAGCCTATGAATTCCCAGAAAATCCAAAAACCCTATAGGAGTCGACGAAACACAATTCTAGCCGCCGCAAGTTCCAGAACCGTGAGATCCAATCTAAACACCATCACGGAGGGGTTCATTTTCCTCATAGGTGCCTCTCCAATGATGCGTGAGTAGTCCACCATAGACCTACGGGTCCGTAGGCAGTAGCTAGATGGCTTCTTCTCTCTCTCTTATGATTCTCAATACAATGGTCTCTTGGAGATCTATTTGATGTAAACTTTTGCGGTGTGTTTGTTGGGATCCGATGAATTTTGAGTTCATGATCAGTTTCTATCCATGAATATTATTTGAGTCTTCTTTGATCTCTTATATGCATGATTGCTTATAGTATCGTATTTCTTCTTTGAATCTTTGGTTTAGTTAGGCCAACTAGATCGATTTTTCTTGCCATGGGAAGAGGTGCTTTGTGATGGGTTCGATCTTGCGGTGTTCTTTCCCACTGACAGAAGGGGCAGCAAGACACGCATGTATCGTTGCTATTAAGGATAACAAGATGGGGTCTATTCATACATGAATAGATCTTGTCTACATCATGTCACCGTTCTTATTGCATTACTCCGTTTTCCCATGAACTTAATACACTAGATGCATGCTGGATAGCGGTCGATGTGTGGAGTAATAGAGGTAGATGCAGGCATGAGTCGTTCTATCTATGTTGGACGTGATGCCTATATAATGATCATCGCCTTGCATATCGTCATGACTATTCGATTTTCTATCAATTGCCCAACAGTAATTTGTTCACCCACCGGGTGCTATACTCATGAGAGAAGCCACTAGTGAACCCTACGGTCCCCGGGTCTACTTTTCCATCATATTGCTTTCCGATCTATGTTTTTGCAATTTTTGTTTTCAGATCTACAAAACCAAAAACCCAAAAACATATTGCTGCATATTTACTCTTTTTATTTGTGTTCTTGAGAGATCTATCTCTCCTATCTATCACTACCTAATCTATCTTATTGCTGTAGAGAGACTGACAACCTCTCTTTCGCGTCGGGTTGCAAGTATTTGTTGTTTGTGTGCAGGTGCTGCTTATTGGGTGGTGGTGATCCTCCTACTGGTTCGATAACCTTTGTTTCATAACTGAGGGAAATACTCACCGTCGCTGTGCTGCATCATCCCTTCCTCTTTGGGGAAATACCAACGCAGTCTCAAGCCACATCAAAGGAATTTCTGGCGCCGTTGCCGGGGAGGAAGTGGTCTCTTCTACGTGCCTACCGTAGGCACCGAGGGGACTCCACCATCATCTACCAGGTTCCTAATCACAAATCTCATCTCCTTGCAATTACATTATTTGCCATTTGCCTCTCGTTTTC
Source organism: Elymus sibiricus (assembly GCA_039707655.1). NCBI lineage: Eukaryota > Viridiplantae > Streptophyta > Magnoliopsida > Poales > Poaceae > Elymus > Elymus sibiricus. Next base: position 440,147,993 of record CM077667.1, on the reverse strand, counting down.
CTCTCCCCCAGTTCACCAATTTGTCGTTTTCTTCGCCCTATTTTTCGTTTGCCCTTTTTCTTGCCGGATCTCTTCCTTGCTTGCAATCTTGTTTGCGTAGTCATGATGCCCCAACGAAAGTACTATGAAGTTCCTTATCCCAATATTTTGCTTGAAATTGAGAAAAGTACTAAGGAATATATGACTACACAATTTGAGCATAATAAGTATTTTACCGATGAGCTTAGAGAACACTTTACCGTGCTAGATGCCATAACGAAACAACTTGACGATATTAGTAGAGAATTTTGCAATCTCCAATCTAAATATGCTCATGCTGAAAATTTGCTTGGTAAAATCTCCGATGCGCAAGCTACTTTGATAAATCAAATGGCCACCAAACCAATCTCTCTAGAGGATAAAAACGATGTAGATCTTAAAGTGATTAGTGTTTCTTCTATTGATTCCTTGTTTAGTAATATTAAAATTGCTAATGAAGGGACTGAAGTAGAGTCAACTTTAGCTAGAAGGCGTCCCAATAATTTGGAGGGTGAAAATCTTGATGATTTTTTTTATAAAAGTGGGTTTGAAGAGGTCAAAACTTTAACTAGTGATGTGCCCACTATCTTGGATTGCAAAGATTTTAATTATGATATATGCTCTTTGATTGAATATATTTCTTTGTTGCAATCTATGTTGAATTCACCCCATGCTTATTAGCAAAATAAAGCTTTTACTAAACATATCGTTGATGCCATGATGAAATCTTTTGAAGAAAAGTTGGAGTTGGAGATTTCTATTCCTAGAAAATTACATGATGAGTGGGAACCTACCATTAAGGTCAAGATTAAAAATTATGAATGCTTTGCTTTGTGTGATTTGGGTACTAGTGCTTCGACGATTCCGAAATCTCTATGTGATGTGCTTGGTCTTACCAACATTGAAGAATGTTCTCGTAATTTGCACTTGGCGGATTCTACAATTAAAAAGCCTTTGGGAAGAATTAATGATGTTCTTATTATTGCAAATAGGAATTATGTGCCCATTGATTTTATTGTGCTTGATATTGGTTGCAATCCGTCTTGTCCCATTATACTTGGTAGACCGTTTTTACGCACTATAGGTGCCGTGATTGATATGAAAGAAGGCAATATTCGTTTTCAATTTCCCTTGAGAAATAGTATGGAACACTTCCCTAGAACAAGAATTAAGCCACCATATGAATCAATCATGAGGGCATCCTATGGATCCAAAACCAAAGATGACAATACTTGAATCTATCCATTATGCCTAGCCAGGGGCGTAAAACGATAGCGCTTGTTGGGAGGCAACCCAATGAATAAATATTTTTTTTCTTTTTCCTTTCTGTTTTTGTATGTTGACACAACTATGCCTCTGTTATGATTGTGTTTTTATGGTTTATTTAGTGTTTTTGCCAAGTAGAACCATTAGGATGATTCATAGGATGAGTAGAAGTGATGTTGAATCTGAAACAGAAACTTTGCTTCCAGTATATGAATTTTATTTTTTTGCTGGAACGTGATCTTGAGCTGAAATTTTAACACAGTGTTGCTATCAAAATTCCTTACGTTTTCCTAATTATTCAGAATTTTTAGAGTTACAGAAGTATGGGTAGAGTACAGATTACTACAGACTGTTCTGTTTAAGACATATTCTGTTTTTGTTGGATTGTGTGCTTGTTTTGATGAATCTATGGTTTGTATTGGGGGGTATAAGCCATGGTAAAGTTAAAATACAGTAGGTATAATGCAATTACAAAATTCGAATGGGTTTGCATGAGTACCTAAAGTAGTGATTTGCTTTATTATACTAACGGATCTCACGAAGATTTTGTTGAGTTTTGTGTGATTGAAGTTTTCAAGTTTTGGGTGAGATCACGATGGGTGAAGGAATAAGGAGTAGCAAAAACCTAAGCTTGGGGATGCTACCGCACCCCGAAGATATATCCAAAGAGTAACAAGCAACTATGCTTGGGGATGCCCCCGAGTGGCATCCCCTCTTTCTTCTAACGACCATCGGTATTTTACTTGGAGCTATATTTTTATTCGTCACATATCTTGTGTTTTGCTTGGAGCATCTTGTATCTTTGCTTGCTTTGTTTGTTAGTTTTTCCTTTGTATCCTTGCTGTACACACCTATTTGAGAAAGCAAAAATCATGCTATGATTTGTTAGAATTGCTCTATGTGCTTCACTTAAACTGCAAGAGGCCCTCCAAGATTGGATCTCCCTCTCTGTTCTATTCTGTTTCGCGTTCCCGTTTTCTGGCCGAAAACCGTTTCTTATATTCCCGGAGATCCGTAACTCTGATTGCGCTGAGATTTTAACCATTGTTTTTCCGGATATAAGCTTCCTTGCGCCTGAAGTAGAGCTCCAACCGACTTACGAGGAGGACACGATACACCACCACGCGCCTGGGCCCTGGGGCACGCCCTAGAGTCTCGTGGTGGCTGTGGGCCTCCTTTTGCGTTGATTCCACCTCCCAAAAATCACAAATGTTCCAAAATAATTCTCCGTAAATTTTTACCGCGTTTGGACTTCGTTTGATATGGATATTCTATGAAACAAAAAAACATGCAACAAACAGGAACTGGCACTGGGCACCGGATCAATAGGTTAGTCCCAAAAAATGATATAAAGTTGCTATAAAATGATTATAAAACATCCAAGAATGATAATATAACAGCATGGAACAATCAAAAATTATAGATACGTTGGAGACGTATCAGAGACCGATATATGAATCTCGGTGGTACCGATATGGGTGACCTAGGCAGTTACCAAATCTCGATGAGACCGATTCCTCAAACTCGGTGGGACCTATTTCAAGAAATGGGTTAACAAGAGTTGGTCCAACTTCTCGGTGAGACCGATTCTCAAAACTCGTTGGGACCGATTCTTGAAAATGGCTAACAAAGAGTTGGTCACTGGTTTTGGTGGCACTGAAAGGAATGTTGGTAGTACCGAGTTGCTAGGGTTTGGTTTGGCTTCTGTCTTGGATAAACTCGGTGGATCCGAATGGGAAGTTGGTGTCACCAAATTTAGACTTTTGGCTTTGGACAGAGGATATCTGTGGGAAAGTGGGTGAGTATTTTTGGTGGAAACATTAGTCCAATGAAATATTTGTTGTTATTAATTACCAAAACCACCTAGGGAGAAGTTGTGCTTTCAATCTCCCCCTTTTTGGCAATTGATGACAACATATAGATCCAAGTTCGATAAGAGATATAATCAATGAATAGCATCGTCGCTTTTAGAAGTATGTGATAAGCAAGAGCTCCCCCTAAATTTGTGCATTATTTTAAATTTGCGTTGGAATGTAAATGCACAATCAATTAGGATCATGGGTCACTCTTCCATGTCACATACAACTTGGTGGTGCACAAAAATTAATATGAATGAATTGCATGAGCACATCACACCAAACATCAAGTGAATGATCATCATATAGATAGCTCAAAGATAGCAAAGTAGTACCATCACACAAAAGTATATGATCAAACACCGACTAAGTTTAAAAAAATGATAAACCAAATGTTTTTGAAACTGCAGAGAGGAATCAAAATGCAACACACTCTCTCTCAAAGCCCTATGATCTATAACCTCTCCCCCTTTGGCAACAAGTTACCAAAAAGTTCAAAGTTATATAGCTAAACGTCGCTTTGGGCATGATCTCCTCCATGAGACGATGAAGCTGCTCCTGTAGTGGTTGAAGGAGTCTAGAGAAGAGCATCCGCAAACGCTTCGTCAAAAGTCTTCTGAGGTGGTGGTGTAGACACTAGAGGTGCTGGAGGAACTGATGGAGCTGTGGCAGGTGCTGATGAGGTAGGCCTCGTCTCTGGAGCTGGCATAGTAAGAGTCCTGGCCTGGGTCTTGAACTGAGTGTTGGTCTTGAGAGGTGGACTATCACCATCATCAGAGGAATGGGGGCTAGGCACTGCATCCACTTCCTTCTTGAGCTCATCCACAGTTGTCGTCAGCTCATCCACCTTGTTGTTCAACGTAGTGAACTTATCTTCCACTATCCTCTCAAGGCTTTCTTGATTGAGCAAGATGTTCTTGATATCCTTCTGCATACCCTGAATGGTGCTAATGAGCAGATCCATTTGCTCGCTCTTACTCCTTGGAACCTGAGCACTAGTGGCTCTAGATGCTGCTGCCTCTGCGTGTGCAGTAGATGAAGTGGGATGACTAGGATCCATCACCACAACATTATACTCAACGTCTGGCTGAAGTGGCATATGAGGACAATCAAGTGCATATACATTCTTCTCCAACTTGGAGTTGATGAGCATCTGAATGTAAGGTGCATGTCAACAAGATCATTTTTGGTCAGCTGTTGTCCTCTTGATTGTCTCAACAATCAGATCCATCACTCTAATCCTGGTGTGGGTGTCTATGTGGTGCAGCATGTTGATGGAGTACCCTCTGATCATCTTGTCATCTCCAGACTTGGGCAGCAAGGTGTACCTCAAGATAGTGTTAGCAGTGGGCAATCCTGCATGCAAATGATAGACAAAGCCAAATTTATGTGAATGCACATGAGTGGCTGGAATCTCGTTGTACATATTTGCCATAGAATTGTGATTCATTTTGGCTTGAGCTTATACATCTAGGTCTCCTTCTTGTACCTCTGGGGCTCCTAAGATGGTAGCTCACTCATCAACAGTGCATTGGTACCTGATTCCCTCAGTCATCCATATGATTCTGCCATCTGGGTACAAGTGAGCAGTAGAGTAGAACTGCATGATCATCTCATCGTTCTAGGCAGTGAACTCTCTCCCAACAAAGTTTTCATTGTCAATGCACTTGAAGTTGTCCTGCACACTGGGAAAGTAATCCTCATTCTCCTTGATATAGGCCCAGTCAACATATCTCATGTCACTGACAGCTGGGCTCTTGTCCAAAAGGACAGTCTCATAGAAATCCTGCTGTTCCTTGGTGTAGAATTTGTCATCTATAGTAATCTTCCTCCTGGAGGCATAGGGATCATTAGCTCTCCACAATCTTAGTCTTGCATCCTTTCTCTTCTTCATATCTTCAGCTACTGGGTGAGCATCATTGTGCAATGGCAAATACGGTCTTAGCTTCCTCTAAACTGAAATGTCATCCTCTTCTTCCATGGTGGAAGATCTCTTGTTCTTTGTAGCTGACGTGGCTTGAGACTGCGTCGGTATTTCCCCAAAGAGGAAGGGATGATGCAGTACAGCGACGGTAAGTATTTCCCTCAGTTATGAAACCAAGGTTATTGAACCAGCAGGAGGATCACCACCACCCAATAAGCAGCACATGCACACAAACAACAAATACTTGCAACCCGACGCGAAAGAGAGGTTGTCAATCTCTCTACGGTAATAAGATAGATTAGGTAGTGATAGATAGGAGAGATAGATCTCTCAAGAACACAAATAAAAAAGAGTAAATATGCAGCAATATGTTTTTGGGTTTTTGGTTTTGTAGATATGATAACAAAGATTGCAAAAAAGTAGATCGGAAAGCAATATGTTGGAAAAGTAGACCCGGGGGCTGTAGGGTTCACTAGTGGCTTCTCTCATGAGTATAGCGCACGGTGGGTGAACAAATTACTACTGGGCAATTGATAGAAAATCGAATAGTCATGACGATATCCAAGGCGATGATCATTATATAGGCATCACGTCCAAGATAGATAGACCGACTCCTGCCTGCATCTACCTCTATTACTCCACACATCGACAGCTATCCAGCATGCATCTAGTGTATTAAGTTCATGAAAAAACGGAGTAATGAAATAAGAACGGTGACATGATGTAGACAAGATCTGTTCATGTAGGAATAGACCCCATCTTGTTATCCTTAATAGCAACGATACATGCGTGTCTTGCTGCCCCTTCTGTCACTGGGAAAGAACACCGCAAGATCGAACCCATCACAAAGCACCTCTTCCCATGGCAAGAAAAATCGATCTAGTCGGCCTAACTAAACCAAAGATTCGAAGAAGAAATACGATGCTATAAGCAATCATGCATATAAGAGATCAAAGAAGACTCAAATAATATTCATGGATAGAAACTGATCATGAACTCAAAATTCATCGGATCCCAACAAACACACCGCAAAAGTTTACATCAAATAGATCTCCAAGAGACCATTGTATTGAGAATCATAAAAGAGAGAGAGGAATCCATCTAGCTATTGCCTACGGACCCGTAGGTCAATGGTGGACTACTCACGCATCATCGGAGAGGAACCTATGAAGAAGATGAACCCCTCCGTGATGGTGTTTTGATTGGATCTTGCGGTTCTGGAACTTGCGGCGGCTGGAATTGTGTTCGTCGACTCCTTTAGGGTTTTCGGAATATTTGGGAATTTATAGGCATCAGACGCGGTGGAGAGGGGCCCCGAGGAGGGCACAACCCATCAGGGTGCGCCGGGGCCCCCCTGGCGCGCCCTGGTCGGTTGTGGTCTCCTCGGCCCACTCCCCCGGCATTTCTTTGGCCCACTGGGTGTCTTCTGGTCCAAAAAAATCTCCAAAAAGTTTCGTCGTGATTGTAATCCGTTTGGTATTGATTTTCTGTGAAGTAAAAAACAAGCAAAAACAGCAACTAGCACTTTGGCACTATGTCAATAGGTTAGTCCCAAAAATATGATATAAAGTTGTTATAAAATGATTGTAAAACATCCAAGAATGATAATATAACAGCATGGAACAAGCAAAAATTATAGATACGTTGGAGACGTATCAGCATCCCCAAGCTTAATTTCTACTCGTCCTTGAGTAGGTAAATGAGAGGGAAAAATTTCACAGAGGGAAGTAGGGATTTGTAGAGGTGCCAGAGCTCAAAGTTTTAAATTGAGAGAGAAAAATATTTTGGGTGGCATGCTTTTCCTGTCAACGAAAACGACAAAGTAGTTCGCAATACTTTCCATGCTAGATATATCATAGGCGGTTCCCAAACAGAAAATAAATTTTATTCCTTTTTCCACCAAACTTTCACTTTCCATGGCGGGCCGTATCCACGGCTGCCTTCCATACCAACACTTTCCAAGGAATTTATTATTTGACAATATAAAGTAAATATTTTTTCCTTTTCATTTCGGGAATGGGCATCCCTATTACCGCCGCACTCTCGTGCAATGACAAGTGAATAAACACTCATCTTGAGAATAACACATCTAGCATGGAAAAATATTGGACACTCCCCACTGTTTCATGAGCGGTACGGGCACAGAAAAGAGAAAATTTATTTTGAAAATTAGAGATGGCACATACAAATTTGCTTGGAACGGCATGGAAATACCGCATATAGGTAGGTATGGTGGACTCATAAGGCAAAACTTGGTTTAAGGATTTTGGATGCACAAGTAGTATTTCTACTTAGTACAAATGGAGGCTAGCAAATAGATTGAGGAGCAACCAAACCAAGAAACGAAAATTCACATAAGTGAGCATTGAGAATAACTAACACCGAATAATGCACCACAAGTAGGACGTAAATTATTGCATAACTATTGACTTTCGTACATGCATAGGGAATCACAAACCTTGACACCAATATTCCTACTAAGCATAATTACTCACTAACATGACTCACATATTACTATCATCATGCTTCAAAACTATTACAAGGAATCATGTTTAATTTGTCCAATGATCTTCATGAAAGTTTTTATTATATCCTCCTTGGATATCTATCACTTTGGGACTAGTTTCATATATTGCCACTGCTTTTTGGCAAGCTCAAACAAATTTAAGTGAAGCAGATGAGCATAAAGATTTCATCTCTTAAAAAGATATAAGTGAAGCATGAGAGGATTTCTTAAAAATTTACTTACTCTCAAATTAATCTAAGTGAAGGATAAGAGTATTTCTACAAAAATTTCCAAGCACACCGTGCTCAAAAAGATATAAGTGAAGCACTAGAGCAATTCTATAGCTCAAAAAAGTTTAAGTGAAGCACATAGAGCAATTCTAACAAATCATAGCATGATTTTGGCTTTCTAAAATTGGTGTGTCCAGCACGGATACAAAGGGAAAACTAACAAATAAAGCAAGCAAAGATACAAGATGCTCCAAGCAAAACTCATGATATGTGACGAATAAAAATATAGCTCCAAGTAAAATACCGATGGTCGTTAGAAGAAAGAGGGGATGCCAATCGCGGGCATCCCCAAGCTTAGTTGCTTGTTTCTCTTTGGATATATCTTGGGGGTGCAGTAGCATCCCCAAGCTTAGGCTTTTTATCACTCCTTATTCCTTCATCCATCATGATCTCACCCAAAACTTGAAAACTTCAATCACACAAAACTCAACAAAATCTTCGTGAGATCCGTTAGTATAATAAAGCAAATCACTACTTTAGGTACTGTTGCAAACTTATTCATATTTTTTATTGCATTATACCTACTGTATTTTAACTTTACCATGGCTTATACCCCCCGATACAAACCATAGATTCATCAACACAAGCACACAATGCAACGAAAACAGAATCTGTCTTAAACAGAACCGTCTGTAGTAATCTGTACTCTAACCATACTTCTGTAACTCTAAAAATTCTGACAAATCAGGACAACGTAAAGAATTATTATAGAAACACTGTGTTAAAATTTCAGCTCAAGATCACATTCCAGATAAAAATGAAAATTCAAATACTGGACGCAAAGTTTCTGTTTTAGATTCAGCATCGCTTCTACTCATCTTATCAATCATCCTAAAGGCTCTACTTGGCACAAACACTAAATAAACCATAAAAACACAATCATAACAGAGGCATAATTGTGTCAACACTCAAAAATAGAAAGGAAAAAAGCAAAAATAAATTTATTCATTAGGTTGCCTCCCAACAAGCGCTATCGTTTTACGCCCCTAGCTAGGCATAATGATTTCAATGACGCTCACATAAAAAGTAGTAATTGAAATATGCAAAAGAGCATCATGAATCTCATGAAAAACACATTTAAGTCTAACTCACTTCCTATGCATAGGGATTTTGTGAGCCAACAATTTATGGGAACAAGAATCAACTAGCATAGGAAGGCAAACAAGCAAAACTTCAACACTTTAAACACATAGAGAGGAAACTTGATATTATTGCAATTCCTACAAGCATATGTTCCTCCCTCATAATAAATTTCAGTAGCATCATGAAGGAGTTTAACAATATAACTATCACATAAATCATTCTTTTCATGATGCACAAGCATAGAATTTTCATTACTCTCCACATAAGCAAATTCCTTTTCATCCATGGTAGTGGGAGCAAACTCAACAAAATAACTATCATGAGACACTTGATTGGCATAACCACATTGCAAATTAAAACCATGATGATAAGTTTCATGATTATCATTACTCATTATAGCATGCGTGTCATCATCATCATCATGAATAGGAGGCATGCAATCATCATAATAAATTTGCTCATCAAAACTTGGGGGACTAAAAATATCATCTTCATCAATCATAGAATCCCCAAGCTTGTGGCTTTGCATATCATTAGCATAATTGACATTAATAGAATTTATAGTAACATCATTGCAATCATGCTTTTCAATCAAGGAGCTATCATGAATCACCTTATAAATTTCTTCTTTCAACACATCATCAAAATTTTCAAATTCACGATTTTCATGCAAAACTTCATAGAGATAATCAAGTGCACTCAACTCACTAGCAATTGGTTCATCATAATTTGGTCTTTTGAAAAGATTAGCAAGTGGATGCAGATCCATATCAATAGATTTTTAGCAAGAGAAGATGCAAGCAAATAGAAGGCACATGGCAACACAAGCAAAGATAGCAAACAAGCAAAAAAAAAAGAGATCCGGCGAGAAAAGGGCAAATGAAAAAGAGGGCGAATAAAACGGCAAATTGGTGAAGTGAGGGAGAGGAAAACGAGAGGCAAATGGCAAATAATGTAATTGCAAGGAGATGAGATTTGTGATTAGGAACCTGGTAGATGATGATGGAGTGTCCTCGGCGCATGAGATAGGCACGTAGAAGAGACCTCTTCCTCCCCGGCAACGGCGCCAGAAAGTCCTTTGACGTGGCTTGAGACTGCGTCGGTATTTCCCCAAAGAGGAAGGGATGATGCAGTACAGAGACGGTAAGTATTTCCCTCAGTTATGAAACCAAGGTTATTGAACCAGCAGGAGGATCACCACCACCCAATAAGCAGCACATGCACACAAACAACAAATACTTGCAACCCGACGCGAAAGAGAGGTTGTCAATCTCTCTACGGTAATAAGATAGATTAGGTAGTGATAGATAGGAGAGATAGATCTCTCAAGAACACAAATAAAAAAGAGTAAATATGCAGCAATATGTTTTTGGGTTTTTGGTTTTGTAGATATGATAACAAAGATTGCAAAAAAGTAGATCGGAAAGCAATATGTTGGAAAAGTAGACCCGGGGGCTGTAGGGTTCACTAGTGGCTTCTCTCATGAGTATAGCGCACGGTGGGTGAACAAATTACTACTGGGCAATTGATAGAAAATCGAATAGTCATGACGATATCCAAGGCGATGATCATTATATAGGCATCACGTCCAAGATAGATAGACCGACTCCTGCCTGCATCTACCTCTATTACTCCACACATCGACAGCTATCCAGCATGCATCTAGTGTATTAAGTTCATGAAAAAACGGAGTAATGAAATAAGAACGGTGACATGATGTAGACAAGATCTGTTCATGTAGGAATAGACCCCATCTTGTTATCCTTAATAGCAACGATACATGCGTGTCTTGCTGCCCCTTCTGTCACTGGGAAAGAACACCGCAAGATTGAACCCATCACAAAGCACCTCTTCCCATGGCAAGAAAAATCGATCTAGTTGGCCTAACTAAACCAAAGATTCGAAGAAGAAATACGATGCTATAAGCAATCATGCATATAAGAGATCAAAGAAGACTCAAATAATATTCATGGATAGAAACTGATCATGAAATCAAAATTCATCGGATCCCAACAAACACACCGCAAAAGTTTACATCAAATAGATCTCCAAGAGACCATTGTATTGAGAATCATAAAAGAGAGAGAAGAAGCCATCTAGCTATTGCCTACGGACCCGTAGGTCAATGGTGGACTACTCACGCATCATCGGAGAGGAACCTATGAAGAAGATGAACCCCTCCGTGATGGTGTTTTGATTGGATCTTGCGGTTCTGGAACTTGCGGCGGCTGGAATTGTGTTCGTCGACTCCTTTAGGGTTTTCGGAATATTTGGGAATTTATAGGCATCAGACGCGGTGGAGAGGGGCCCCGAGGAGGGCACAACCCATCAGGGTGCGCCGGGGCCCCCCTGGCGCGCCCTGGTCGGTTGTGGTCTCCTCGGCCCACTCCCCCGGCATTTCTTTGGCCCACTGGGTGTCTTCTAGTCCAAAAAAATCTCCAAAAAGTTTCGTCGTGATTGTAATCCGTTTGGTATTGATTTTCTGCGAAGTAAAAAACAAGCAAAAACAGCAACTAGCACTTTGGCACTATGTCAATAGGTTAGTCCCAAAAATATGATATAAAGTTGTTATAAAATGATTGTAAAACATCCAAGAATGATAATATAACAGCATGGAACAAGCAAAAATTATAGATACGTTGGAGACGTATCAGCATCCCCAAGCTTAATTTCTACTCGTCCTTGAGTAGGTAAATGAGAGAGAAAAATTTCACAGAGGGAAGTAGGGATTTGTAGAGGTGCCAGAGCTCAAAGTTTGAAATTGAGAGAGAAAAATATTTTGGGTGGCATGCTTTTCCTGTCAACGAAAACGACAAATACTTTCCATGCTAGATATATCATAGGCGGTTCCCAAACAGAAAATAAAGTTTATTCCTTATTCCACCAAACTTTCACTTTCCATGGCGGGCCGTATCCACGGCTGCCTTCCATACCAACACTTTCCAAGGAATTTATTATTTGACAATATAAAGTAAATATTTTTTCCTTTTCATTTCGGGAATGGGCATCCCTATTACCGCCGCACTCTCGTGCAATGACAAGTGAATAAACACTCATCTTGAGAATAACACATCTAGCATGGAAAAATATTGGACACTCCCCACTGTTTCATGAGCGGTACGGGCACAGAAAAGAGAAAATTTATTTTGAAAATTAGAGATGGCACATACAAATTTGCTTGGAACGGCATGGAAATACCGCATATAGGTAGGTATGGTGGACTCATAAGGCAAAACTTGGTTTAAGGATTTTGGATGCACAAGTAGTATTTCTACTTAGTACAAATGGAGGCTAGCAAATAGATTGAGGAGCAACCAAACCAAGAAACAAAAATTCACATAAGTGAGCATTGAGAATAACTAACACCGAATAATGCACCACAAGTAGGACGTAAATTATTGCATAACTATTGACTTTCGTACATGCATAGGGAATCACAAACCTTGACACCAATATTCCTACTAAGCATAATTACTCACTAACATGACTCACATATTACTATCATCATGCTTCAAAACTATTACAAGGAATCAAGTTTAATTTGTCCAATGATCTTCATGAAAGTTTTTATTATATCCTCCTTGGATATCTATCACTTTGGGACTAGTTTCATATATTGCCACTGCTTTTTGGCAAGCTCAAACAAATTTAAGTGAAGCAGATGAGCATAAAGATTTCATCTCTTAAAAAGATATAAGTGAAGCATGAGAGGATTTCTTAAAAATTTACTTACTCTCAAATTAATCTAAGTGAAGGATAAGAGTATTTCTACAAAAAATTCCAAGCACACCGTGCTCAAAAAGATATAAGTGAAGCACTAGAGCAATTCTATAGCTCAAAAAAGTTTAAGTGAAGCACATAGAGCAATTCTAACAAATCATAGCATGATTTTGGCTTTCTCAAATTGGTGTGTCCAGCACGGATACAAAGGGAAAACTAACAAACAAAGCAAGCAAAGATACAAGATGCTCCAAGCAAAACTCATGATATGTGACGAATAAAAATATAGCTCCAAGTAAAATACCGATGGTCGTTAGAAGAAAGAGGGGATGCCAATCGCGGGCATCCCCAAGCTTAGTTGCTTGTTTCTCTTTGGATATATCTTGGGGGTGCAGTAGCATCCCCAAGCTTAGGCTTTTTATCACTCCTTATTCCTTCATCCATCGTGATCTCACCCAAAACTTGAAAACTTCAATCACACAAAACTCAACAAAATCTTCGTGAGATCCGTTAGTATAATAAAGCAAATCACTACTTTAGGTACTGTTGCAAACTTATTCATATTTTTTATTGCATTATACCTACTGTATTTTAACTTTACCATGGCTTATACCCCCCGATACAAACTATAGATTCATCAAAACAAGCACACAATGCAACGAAAACAGAATCTGTCTTAAACAGAACCGTCTGTAGTAATCTGTACTCCAACCATACTTCTGTAACTCTAAAAATTCTGACAAATCAGGACAACGTAAAGAATTATTATATAAACACTGTGTTAAAATTTCAGCTCAAGATCACGGTCCAGATAAAAATGAAAATTCAAATACTGGACGCAAAGTTTCTGTTTTAGATTCAGCATCGCTTCTACTCATCTTATCAATCATCCTAAAGGCTCTACTTGGCACAAACACTAAATAAACCATAAAAACACAATCATAACAGAGGCATAATTGTGTCAACACTCAAAAATAGAAAGGAAAAAAGCAAAAATAAATTTATTCATTAGGTTGCCTCCCAACAAGCGCTATCGTTTTACGCCCCTAGCTAGGCATAATGATTTCAATGATGCTCACATAAAAAGTAGTAATTGAAATATGCAAAAGAGCATCATGAATCTCATGAAAAACACATTTAAGTCTAACTCTCTTCCTATGCATAGGGATTTTGTGAGCCAACAATTTATGGGAACAAGAATCAACTAGCATAGGAAGGCAAACAAGCAAAACTTCAAAACTTTAAACACATAGAGAGGAAACTTGATATTATTGCAATTCCTACAAGCATATGTTCCTCCCTCATAATAAATTTCAGTAGCATCATGAAGGAGTTTAACAATATAACTATCACATAAATCATTCTTTTCATGATGCACAAGCATATAATTTTCATTACTCTCCACATAAGCAAATTCCTTTTCATCCATGGTAGTGGGAGCAAACTCAACAAAATAACTATCATGAGACACTTGATTGGCATAACCACATTGCAAATTAAAACCATGATGATAAGTTTCATGATTATCATTACTCATTATAGCATGCGTGTCATCATCATCATCATGAATAGGAGGCATGCAATCATCATAATAAATTTGCTCATCAAAACTTGGGGGACTAAAAATATCATCTTCATCAATCATAGAATCCCCAAGCTTGTGGCTTTGCATATCATTATCATAATTGACATTAATAGAATTTATAGTAACATCATTGCAATCATGCTTTTCAATCAAGGAGCTATCATGAATCACCTTATAAATTTCTTCTTTCAACACTTCATCAAAATTTTCAAATTCACGATTTTCATGCAAAACTTCATAGAGATAATCAAGTGCACTCAACTCACTAGCAATTGGTTCATCATAATTTGGTCTTTTGAAAAGATTAGCAAGTGGATGCAGATCCATATCAATAGATTTTTAGCAAGAGAAGATGCAAGCAAATAGAAGGCACATGGCAACACAAGCAAAGATAGCAAACAAGCAAAAAAAAAGAGATCCGGCGAGAAAAGGGCAAATGAAAAAGAGGGCGAATAAAACAGCAAATTGGTGAAGTGAGGGAGAGGAAAACGAGAGGCAAATGGCAAATAATGTAATTGCAAGGAGATGAGATTTGTGATTAGGAACCTGGTAGATGATGATGGAGTGTCCTCGGCGCCTGAGATAGGCACGTAGAAGAGACCTCTTCCTCCCCGGCAACGGCGCCAGAAAGTCCTTTGACGTGGCTTGAGACTGCGTCGGTATTTCCCCAAAGAGGAAGGGATGATGCAGTACAGCGACGGTAAGTATTTCCCTCAGTTATGAAACCAAGGTTATTGAACCAGCAGGAGGATCACCACCACCCAATAAGCAGCACATGCACACAAACAACAAATACTTGCAACCCGACGCGAAAGAGAGGTTGTCAATCTCTCTACGGTAATAAGATAGATTAGGTAGTGATAGATAGGAGAGATAGATCTCTCAAGAACACAAATAAAAAAGAGTAAATATGCAGCAATATGTTTTTGGGTTTTTGGTTTTGTAGATATGATAACAAAGGTTGCAAAAAAGTAGATCGGAAAGCAATATGTTGGAAAAGTAGACCCGGGGGCTGTAGGGTTCACTAGTGGCTTCTCTCATGAGTATAGTGCACGGTGGGTGAACAAATTACTACTGGGCAATTGATAGAAAATCGAATAGTCATGACGATATCCAAGGCGATGATCATTATATAGGCATCACGTCCAAGATAGATAGACCGACTCCTGCCTGCATCTACCTCTATTACTCCACACATCGACAGCTATCTAGCATGCATCTAGTGTATTAAGTTCATGAAAAAACGGAGTAATGAAATAAGAACGGTGACATGATGTAGACAAGATCTGTTCATGTAGGAATAGACCCCATCTTGTTATCCTTAATAGCAACGATACATGCGTGTCTTGCTGCCCCTTCTGTCACTGGGAAAGAACACCGCAAGATCGAACCCATCACAAAGCACCTCTTCCCATGGCAAGAAAAATCGATCTAGTCGGCCTAACTAAACCAAAGATTCGAAGAATAAATACGATGCTATAAGCAATCATGCATATTAGAGATCAAAGAAGACTCAAATAATATTCATGGATAGAAACTGATCATGAACTCAAAATTCATCGGATCCCAACAAACACACCGCAAAAGTTTACATCAAATAGATCTCCAAGAGACCATTGTATTGAGAATCATAAAAGAGAGAGAAGAAGCCATCTAGCTATTGCCTACGGACCCGTAGGTCAATGGTGGACTACTCACGCATCATCGGAGAGGAACCTATGAAGAAGATGAACCCCTCCGTGATGGTGTTTTGATTGGATCTTGCGGTTCTGGAACTTGCGGCGGCTGGAATTGTGTTCGTCGACTCCTTTAGGGTTTTCGGAATATTTGGGAATTTATAGGCATCAGACGCGGTGGAGAGGGGCCCCGAGGAGGGCACAACCCATCAGGGTGCGCCGGGGCCCCCCTGGCGCGCCCTGGTCGGTTGTGGTCTCCTCGGCCCACTCCCCCGGCATTTCTTTGGCCCACTGGGTGTCTTCTGGTCCAAAAAAATCTCCAAAAAGTTTCGTCGTGATTGTAATCCGTTTGGTATTGATTTTCTGCGAAGTAAAAAACAAGCAAAAACAACAACTAGCACTTTGGCACTATGTCAATAGGTTAGTCCCAAAAATATGATATAAAGTTGTTATAAAATGATTGTAAAACATCCAAGAATGATAATATAACAGCATGGAACAAGCAAAAATTATAGATACGTTGGAGACGTATCAGCATCCCCAAGCTTAATTTCTACTCGTCCTTGAGTAGGTAAATGAGAGAGAAAAATTTCACAGAGGGAAGTAGGGATTTGTAGAGGTGCCAGAGCTCAAAGTTTTAAATTG
The DNA here is from genome assembly GCA_039707655.1 of Elymus sibiricus. Lineage (NCBI taxonomy): Eukaryota > Viridiplantae > Streptophyta > Magnoliopsida > Poales > Poaceae > Elymus > Elymus sibiricus. The sequence continues at coordinate 440,131,424 of CM077667.1, read as the reverse complement.
AGAGAGAAAAATATTTTGGGTGGCATGCTTTTCCTGTCAACGAAAACGACAAAGTAGTTCGCAATACTTTCCATGCTAGATATATCATAGGCGGTTCCCAAACAGAAAATAAAGTTTATTCCTTTTTCCACCAAACTTTCACTTTCCATGGCGGGCCGTATCCACGGCTGCCTTCCATACCAACACTTTCCAAGGAATTTATTATTTGACAATATAAAGTAAATATTTTTTCCTTTTCATTTCGGGAATGGGCATCCCTATTACCGCCGCACTCTCGTGCAATGACAAGTGAATAAACACTCATCTTGAGAATAACACATCTAGCATGGAAAAATATTGGACACTCCCCACTGTTTCATGAGCGGTACGGGCACAGAAAAGAGAAAATTTATTTTGAAAATTAGAGATGGCACATACAAATTTGCTTGGAACGGCATGGAAATACCGCATATAGGTAGGTATGGTGGACTCATAAGGCAAAACTTGGTTTAAGGATTTTGGATGCACAAGTAGTATTTCTACTTAGTACAAATGGAGGCTAGCAAATAGATTGAGGAGCAACCAAACCAAGAAACGAAAATTCACATAAGTGAGCATTGAGAATAACTAACACCGAATAATGCACCACAAGTAGGACGTAAATTATTGCATAACTATTGACTTTCGTACATGCATAGGGAATCACAAACCTTGACACCAATATTCCTACTAAGCATAATTACTCACTAACATGACTCACATATTACTATCATCATGCTTCAAAACTATTACAAGGAATCATGTTTAATTTGTCCAATGATCTTCATGAAAGTTTTTATTATATCCTCCTTGGATATCTATCACTTTGGGACTAGTTTCATATATTGCCACTGCTTTTTGGCAAGCTCAAACAAATTTAAGTGAAGCAGATGAGCATAAAGATTTCATCTCTTAAAAAGATATAAGTGAAGCATGAGAGGATTTCTTAAAAATTTACTTACTCTCAAATTAATCTAAGTGAAGGATAAGAGTATTTCTACAAAAATTTCCAAGCACACCGTGCTCAAAAAGATATAAGTGAAGCACTAGAGCAATTCTATAGCTCAAAAAAGTTTAAGTGAAGCACATAGAGCAATTCTAACAAATCATAGCATGATTTTGGCTTTATCAAATTGGTGTGTCCAGCACGGATACAAAGGGAAAACTAACAAACAAAGCAAGCAAAGATACAAGATGCTCCAAGCAAAACTCATGATATGTGACGAATAAAAATATAGCTCTAAGTAAAATACCGATGGTCGTTAGAAGAAAGAGGGGATGCCAATCGCGGGCATCCCCAAGCTTAGTTGCTTGTTTCTCTTTGGATATATCTTGGGGGTGCAGTAGCATCCCCAAGCTTAGGCTTTTTATCACTCCTTATTCCTTCATCCATCGTGATCTAAACCAAAACTTGAAAACTTCAATCACACAAAACTCAACAAAATCTTCGTGAGATCCGTTAGTATAATAAAGCAAATCACTACTTTAGGTACTGTTGCAAACTTATTCATATTTTTTATTGCATTATACCTACTGTATTTTAACTTTACCATGGCTTATACCCCCCGATACAAACCATAGATTCATCAAAACAAGCACACAATGCAACGAAAACAGAATCTGTCTTAAACAAAACCGTCTGTAGTAATCTGTACTCTAACCATACTTCTGTAACTCTAAAAATTCTGACAAATCAGGACAACGTAAAGAATTATTATAGAAACACTGTGTTAAAATTTCAGATCAAGATCACGGTCCAGATAAAAATGAAAATTCAAATACTGGACGCAAAGTTTCTGTTTTAGATTCAGCATCGCTTCTACTCATCTTATCAATCATCCTAAAGGCTCTACTTGGCACAAACACTAAATAAACCATAAAAACACAATCATAACAGAGGCATAATTGTGTCAACACTCAAAAATAGAAAGGAAAAAAGCAAAAATAAATTTATTCATTAGGTTGCCTCCCAACAAGCGCTATCGTTTTACGCCCCTAGCTAGGCATAATGATTTCAATGATGCTCACATAAAAAGTAGTAATTGAAATATGCAAAAGAGCATCATGAATCTCATGAAAAACACATTTAAGTCTAACTCACTTCCTATGCATAGGGATTTTGTGAGCCAACAATTTATGGGAACAAGAATCAACTAGCATAGGAAGGCAAACAAGCAAAACTTCAAAACTTTAAACACATAGAGAAGAAACTTGATATTATTGCAATTCCTACAAGCATATGTTCCTCCCTCATAATAAATTTCAGTAGCATCATGAAGGAGTTTAACAATATAACTATCACATAAATCATTCTTTTCATGATGCACAAGCATAGAATTTTCATTACTCTCCACATAAGCAAATTCCTTTTCATCCATGGTAGTGGGAGCAAACTCAACAAAATAACTATCATGAGACACTTGATTGGCATAACCACATTGCAAATTAAAACCATGATGATAAGTTTCATGATTATCATTACTCATTATAGCATGCGTGTCATCATCATCATCATGAATAGGAGGCATGCAATCATCATAATAAATTTGCTCATCAAAACTTGGGGGACTAAAAATATCATCTTCATCAATCATAGAATCCCCAAGCTTGTGGCTTTGCATATCATTAGCATAATTGACATTAATAGAATTTATAGTAACATCATTGCAATCATGCTTTTCAATCAAGGAGCTATCATGAATCACCTTATAAATTTCTTCTTTCAACACTTCATCAAAATTTTCAAATTCACGATTTTCATGCAAAACTTCATAGAGATAATCAAGTGCACTCAACTCACTAGCAATTGGTTCATCATAATTTGGTCTTTTGAAAAGATTAGCAAGTGGATGCAGATCCATATCAATAGATTTTTAGCAAGAGAAGATGCAAGCAAATAGAAGGCACATGGCAACACAAGCAAAGATAGCAAACAAGCAAAAAAAAAAGAGATCCGGCGAGAAAAGGGCAAATGAAAAAGAGGGCGAATAAAACGGCAAATTGGTGAAGTGAGGGAGAGGAAAACGAGAGGCAAATGGCAAATAATGTAATTGCAAGGAGATGAGATTTGTGATTAGGAACCTGGTAGATGATGATGGAGTGTCCTCGGCGCCTGAGATAGGCACGTAGAAGAGACCTCTTCCTCCCCGGCAACGGCGCCAGAAAGTCCTTTGACGTGGCTTGAGACTGCATTGGTATTTCCTCAAAGAGGAAGGGATGATGCAGTACAGCGACGGTAAGTATTTCTCTCAGTTATGAAACCAAGGTTATTGAACCAGCAGGAGGATCACCACCACCCAATAAGCAGCACATGCACACAAACAACAAATACTTGCAACCCGACGCGAAAGAGAGGTTGTCAATCTCTCTACGGTAATAAGATAGATTAGGTAGTGATAGATAGGAGAGATAGATCTCTCAAGAACACAAATAAAAAAGAGTAAATATGCAGCAATATGTTTTTGGGTTTTTGGTTTTGTAGATATGATAACAAAGATTGCAAAAAAGTAGATCGGAAAGCAATATGTTGGAAAAGTAGACCCGGGGGCCGTAGGTTTCACTAGTGGCTTCTCTCATGAGTATAGCGCACGGTGGGTGAACAAATTACTGTTGGGTAATTGATAGAAAATCGGATAGTCATGACGATATCCAAGGCGATGATCATTATATAGGCATCACGTCCAAGATAGATAGACCGACTCCTGCCTGCATCTACCTCTATTACTCCACACATCGACCGCTATCCAGCATGCATCTAGTGTATTAAGTTCATGGAAAAATGGAGTAATGCAATAAGAACGGTGACATGATGTAGACAAGATCTATTCATGTAGGAATAGACCCCATCTTGTTATCCTTAATAGCAACGATACATGTGTGCCTTGCTGCCCCTTCTGTCACTGGGAAAGAACACCGCAAGATCGAACCCATCACAAAGCACCTCTTCCCATGGCAAAAAAAATCGATCTAGTCGGCCTAACTAAACCAAAGATTCAAAGAAGAAATACGATGCTATAAGCAATCATGCATATAAGAGATCAAAGAAGACTCAAATAATATTCATGGATAGAAACTGATCATGAACTCAAAATTCTTCAGATCCCAACAAACACACCGCAAAAGTTTACATCAAATAGATCTCCAAGAGACCATTGTATTGAGAATCATAAGAGAGAGAGAAGAAGCCATCTAGCTACTGCCTACGGACCCGTAGGTCTATGGTGGACTACTCACGCATCATCGGAGAGGCACCTATGGAGAGGATGAACCCCTCCGTGATGGTGTTTAGATTGGATCTAGCGGTTCTGGAACTTGCAGCGGCTGGAATTGTGGTTCGTCGACTCCTTTAGGGTTTCCGGTATATTTGCAAATTTATAGGCATCAGAGGCGGTGGAGAGGGGCCCAGAGGAGGGCACAACCCATCAGGGCGTGCCGGGGCCCCCCTGGCGCATCCTGGTGGGTTGTGGTCTCCTCGGCCTGTAGGACCGAAAGTTTGTCTAGAGGGGGGGGGGGGTGATTAGACTACTTGACCAAATAAAAATTCTACCTTTTCCCAAATTTTAGAGTTGGCAGTTTTTAACATTCATGGCAAGTCAAGTACACCCTACACATGCATGTCTAAGAGTATAGCAGCGGAAAGTAACAACAAGCATGAGTAGAAAGGATAGGGTAGGAAGATCAAACGCAATTGTAGACACGATGATTTTTCCCCCATGGTTCCGATAGGTGGTGCTATCGTACATCCACGTTTATGGAGTCTTCAACCCATGGAGGGTAACGGTCGCGAGAGTCCATGCAGGGCTCCACCCATAAGGGTCCACGGAGTAGCAACTTTGACTATTCCATAACGGCTTCCAACCACGAAGGACTAGCCTCACTATGGGTAGATCTTCACGAAGTAGGCGATCTCCTTGCCCTTACAAACTTCTTGGTTCAACTCCACAACACGAAGTAGGAGGCTCCCAAGCGACACCTAACCAATCTAGGAGGCACCACCCTCCAAAAGGTAATAGGCTCGGCAATGATGATGAACTCCTTGCTCTTGTGCTTCAAGATGATAGACTCCTCAACACACAATCACTCTCTCACAGATTTGGCTTGGTGGAAGAGATGGGATTGGTGGAAAGCAACTTGGGGAGGCTAGAAATCAAGATCCATATGGTTGGAGTGGAAGATCTTGACCTCAACACAAGGGTAGGTGGTTCTCTCTCAGAAAACTGGATGGGGCAAGTATGGAATAGTTCTGAGTGCTTCTCATTCGAGTGGGTGGTGGTGAAGGGGTATATATAGGCATCCCCAAAAATCCAACCGTTACACACAAAATGACCAACTCGGTGACACCGATGTGTTAATCTCGGTGGTACCAAAGTGACCAAAAGGTGGCAACATTTGAATCTCGGTGAGACCGATATAGGAAACTCGGTTGCACCGATAAGGTGACCAACGGTCAGATTGCCCATTCTCGGTGACGCCGATCCAACAATCTCGGTGGTACCGATATTGTGAATTTGCGTAAAAGAAAGTTGGCAACCTAAACTCGGTGGCACCGAAGCAGAATCGGTTGCACCGAAAGGCTAGGGTTTGGCTTAGGTCTGTCTGAGTTTGGGAATCGGTGGCACCGAGTGGAAAGTGTTGGTTGCACCGATTTTGAATATTTGGCTATGGACAGACTTTTGTGGAAGAGCTTGTGGGTGTTTTTGGTGACTATCACTTCTGCACGTATGAGCATTTTGTTCACCAACAAAACCTTACCCCCTTTTAATAGTATTGGCTTTCCTATGGACTCAAAGTGATTTCTCACAAATGTAAAATGTATAGTCCTCTTGCTTGAAGCTTTGCCAATCCATTTCCTTGCATCTCGGGGTATTTCCACAATCTCCACAATCCTTTTGCCATCCCTATCATTGAAATTTCCTGAAATATACTTAGTGGAAACATTAGTTCAATGACTTATATGTTGTTATTAATTACCAAAACCACCAAGGGAGCAAATGTGCTTTCAATCTCCCCCTTTTTGGTAATTGATGACAACATATAGATCAAAGCTTCGACAAAGATATAATCAATGAATATAATCGTCGCTTTGAGAAGTATGTGATAAGCAAGAGCTCCCCCTAAATTTGTGCATTATTTATAAATTTGCGTTTGAATGCAAATGCACAATCAATTAGGTACATGGGGCACTTCTTCCATGTCACATACAACTTGGTGTTGTGCAAGAATAATAAGAGTGAACATCATAGCACAACACAATCAAGCAAAGGTGAAAGATCATCTCATAAGTAGCATAATGATAGGAAATAGTAGCACACATTGAGCGTATGATCAAAACACCAACACACGTGTATCACAAGCAACCAAAAGATCAAATGTTTTGAAAAAGCAATAAAAACCAAACGCTCTCTCACTCGAAGCCTAAAGATCTATATACACTTCTCCCCCTTTGGCAACAAGTTACCAAAAAGTTTAAAGGCATATATCTAAGCGTTCTTGGGCTGATCTCCTCCGGTTGTTGATGAAGGAGTCAAGAGAACAGCGTCGGCGAAGATCTCTGCAGATGTCGTGGATGGAGTTGGAGTGGCAACTGGAGGAACTGGAGCTGATGGAGCTGAGTTGACAGTAGCAGGAGCTGATGAAGAGGGCCTCAAGTCTGGAGCTGGCACGGTGGCTGATCTGGCCTGAGTGGTGAAGTGTGTGCCTGGCCTGAGTGGTGAGCCATCCTCATCATCATCATCATCATCATAAGAAGAAGAATGAGGAAGAGGCACTGAGTCAACTTCCTTCTTGAGCTCATTGACTGTCTTAGTCAGCCCATCCACCTTATCATTAAGGGTCTTGATCCCGTTCTCAAAGATCCCGACAAGACTGTTTTGGTTGTCCAAGATGTCCTTAATGTCCTTCTGCATGCCCTGAACTGATGAGATCAAGAGATCCATTTGCTCGTTCCTGGATCTAGGGACTTGAGCACTAGTGGCTCTAGCTGCCTCTGCCTCTGCCTGAGCTGCAGCAGATGTGGGATGTTCTGGATCCATCACCACAATGTTGTCCTCAAGATCAGGCTGTAGGGGCAAGTGGGGCCTGTCAAGAGCAAAGATGTGCTTCTCCAGCTTAGAGTTGAAAAGCATCTGGATATAGGGTGCATAGCAGCAAGAGCGCTTCTGATCAGAAGCAACCCTCTTAACTGTCTCAACAATCAAGTCCATGACTCTAATCCTGGTGTGTCTGTCAAGATGGATTAGCATATTGATGGAGTAGCCTATGATCATCTTGTCATCTCCTGACTTGGCGATCAAAGTATGCTTCAGAATGGTGTTCATGGTACGAAGGCCAGCCTGGAGAAAGTAGATGGATCCTAACTTGTGAGACTTCACATGAGCAGCAGGGATCTCATTGTACATGTTAGCCATAGCATTGTGGCTCTCCTTGGATTCTGAGTAGACATCCAAGTCACCATCCTGTACCTCTGGGACACCTAAGATTGCATCCCATTCATCAACGGTGGACTCATATCTTGCTCCTTCAGTCATCCATACAATCCTACCATCTCCATAGAAATGTGCAGTGGAGTAGAATTGCATGATCATCTCATCATTCCAAGCAGTAAATCTCTGCCAACAAACTCATCCAAACCAATGCAGTGGAAATTGTCTTGGACACTTGGAAAGTAGTCTTCATTCTCCTTGATGAATTTCCTGTCCACATATCTCATGTCACTCACAGCTGGACTCTTGTCAAATAGCACAGTTTCATAGAAATCATGTTGCTCTTTGGTATAGAACCTGTAGTCCACAGCTGTTTTTCTCCTTTGGGCATATGGATCAGCAGCTCTCCATGCCCTCAAACCGGAATCCTTCCTCTTCTTCATATCTTCAGCAAGGGGATAGCTGGCATTATGAACTGGAAGGTGTGGCCTGAGCTTCATCAAAGCAGACATAGCATCTTCATCCTCAACTCTGGAGGTGGTTCCCTTGTTCTTTTCAGAAGCAGGAATTTGCCTTGATAACCTCTTGGGCTTTTCAGCAGCAGCCTTCTTGGGTGCAGACTTAGTGCTCTTGGATGTGCCAGTCTTTGGCATAGCATCAGCCATAAGCTTCTTTTGTTTCTTCTTGGGAGGTGCCTTCTCAACATGTTCTTCCTCCTCCTCAGCAGCAGCAACAGCCTCCTCTGGGTCTTCAAACATAGAAGTTTGCCTGCCAGTGACATAAACAATCCTTTTCCTAGCTCTCTTCTTCTCCCCTGCCTTCTTAGGCATAGACTTCTTTGGGGGTGACTCAAGGTGAAGAGCCATTTTTTCCCTAGCACCCTCAGGTGCTCACATAGCTTCTGAGCTGGCATACTCCTTCCTGACAGCTCTCCTTGAAGTGGTAGCTTCATTTGCAGATTTCTTTGCAACCTTCTCTTGCTTCTTGGCAAGAATCTCTTCTGGCACAAAGTCTGAATCCTCCTCATCTGAATTCAGCTTCTTCCTGGCCCTTGTAGCAGCCTTGGGCAACCCATGAGAACTGGGAGTGCCTGGATCTGAAGGTGAACTAAACTCAGGACTAGTGCCTGAATCCATCTCAACACTCTGCTCTTGGAAGTTGTTCTCACTGTCCTCAGCACTTGACATACTAACCCTGTGAATAGAGTATAGAGGAGCAGAAGAAGATGAGTCATCACAAAATTTTCAGCTGGTTTTTGAAAGTTTGAACAAAAGATTCTCAAGGTTTACATTCTGTCACATGAAAATCGGTACAGCCGAAGCAAAAATTTCGGTGCTACCGAGACTGACTTTCTCCTTAACAGAAACTTGGCACTCTTTTCGGTGAGACCGAAAAGAAGTACTCGGTTTCACCTAGATAGTTCTCAGCAGCACAGACAGGCAAATCGGTGATACCGATTTGTTTGCTTCGGTTCTACCGAGTTCCATCGGGCGGACGGTAAACCCTAGAAAATCGATCATTCCCTAATCTATGGAATTTTCGCGTGGATAGGAAGACGTGCAAGCAATGGCTTATAGATAAAATAACTTCTATGCGCAAGATTCGAACGAGGAGATCAAAGAAAGATCGAATCTGTACCCTAGCTTGGTGACGGATCCGCTACGGCGGCGACGGCGGTGAAGATGCCCGTTGGCGGCGAGAATCCCAGCGGCGGAGGAGCGCGGGGAGACAAGGGCGATGACCAGGGGGTCCTTTTGCGGCAGCTTAGGGTTTGGGGCGCGACGATTGAAGATTGAATTTTCGAACCGTCGGGACCACAGCATATATACCCTTCACTGTCGGTGACGCCGATTCTAAATTTTCGGTGTCACCGAGTTCCTCAACTGTCAGTTGACAGGGAAACTCGGTGTAACCGAGAATATGGAATCGGTAGTACCGAGATTGAAAACCAGATCAATCCTAGGCATTCGGTGAGACCGAGAATTGTGGGTTGATTCCACCGAGATGCACTTGGGAGGTTTTAATGGTCAGTCCTTGTCGATACGGAACTCCGAGTGCTCCACACACAGAGGGATCGAAAAGCACTTGTTCAAATTTTGTTATGCAGCATGAATGGAATGTGAGGTGAGAAAGCATAGACAACTAAAGAGTGGTCCTAGGCATTCTTGTCCATCCAATTGGCAAAAGATAAATCAAAAGCCAAATAGCAACAATTAGATGTCCTCGAATGGGAAAATAAATGCAGACCAACATGCTCACACAATAAGATGTCAAATGAAATCATGACAAACATGCACATACACACTAGCATCTAACAAGCACTTGGGCGATGACGAAGTCATCTATATATGAGTATATTGACTTAGTAGCCAAGTAAGAATACTTGATCATAGGTCATACTCATCGTTTAAGCACAAGTGGGGTTACCACTTTTACATAAAGCATTTAATGTTGTCACATGCTAAGAGATGCTTTAACTCAAGTCTTAGAGTAAAGCTACCCCTTGATGTGACATCCCCCCATAAGAGGGATAAACTAACCTTGGGTTTTGTCGATGAAGACTTCATGTTGGTGAGGTAGTGGTGGATGCTCAAGGTTGATGAAGATCACCATGAGTTGGGAGCATCCTTGTTGTTTCCATACTCTTCTCACCTACATGGGTTAGTCCCAACACACAAGAGACAAATACAAGGATATCTAAGGACATGGAGTGCAAAGCATGTGTAATGATGTCCATTGATTTGTTGATTACCTTGTCCCTTGCTTACCTTTGAGGGAATGTGTGACTCCTTGAACTATTGCATAGAGTTGATGTTGATTGCAAATAGTTCTTGCCAATAATGAATGTGAGTGTATTACATTGGCGGAGTCACCCCTCAAGAACTCTCTAGTTCTTCTTCTTGGGGACCCACATCAACTTGATGGGGATCCTTGGTGTTGAAGTAGCCTTTGTAGAAGTTGAGCTTGAAGTAGCCTTGGGAACCCACTCCACCAAAGCTAGGGATTCATCTTCATATGAGTCAATGTCCTCTTGAATCTTGTTCTTGCCCTTGAGCTTGTGGTCTTGTGGTGGAAGGTCATCTTGAGTGTTTGTTCCCTTGGGAAGAGTATTTTCATACTTCTCCTTTTGAGGAACAAACTTGGGCTTGGGGTATTGACCTTCTTCCCATTCAACTCCATTAGCGTTGAAGTAGCCAATGCCATGGTTCTTCTGGTATCCTCCGTGCTTGCGTACAATTTCCTCAAATTGCTTACACCCGGCAAGACTCTTGTAGATACCTTTCTCTATAATTCCTTTCAATAAAGCATTTTCTTGCTCAAGTGTAACTTGGCTAAGAGAATCATCATTAGTGGAATCAATAGAACTACTAGAAGCAACATCATTAGGTTTAGCATTTTTATTGTTGCTACTAGATGAAGAATCTTTCTTGCCTTTGTTACTAGTTTGTTTGGATTTCTCTCAGAAAACTGGATGGGGCAAGTATGGAATAGTTCTGAGTGCTTCTCATTCGAGTGGGTGGTGGTGAAGGGGTATATATAGGCATCCCCAAAAATCCAACCGTTACACACAAAATGACCAACTCGGTGACACCGATGTGTTAATCTCGGTGGTACCGAAGTGACCAAAAGGTGGCAACTTTTGAATCTCGGTGAGACCGATATAGGAAACTCGGTTGCACCGATAAGGTGACCAACGGTCAGATTGCCCATTCTCGGTGACGCCGATCCAACAATCTCGGTGGTACCGATATTGTGAATTTGCGTAACAGAAAGTTGGCAACCTAATCTCGGTGGCACCGAAGCATAAACGGTTGCACCGAAAGGCTAGGGTTTGGCTTAGGTCTGTCTGAGTTTGGGAATCGGTGGCACCGAGTGGAAAGTGTTGGTTGCACCGATTTTGAATATTTGGCTATGGACAGACTTTTGTGGAAGAGCTTGTGGGTGTTTTTGGTGACTATCACTTGTGCACGTATGAGCATTTTGTTCACCAACAAAACCTTACCCCCTTTTAATAGTATTGGCTTTCCTATGGACTCAAAGTGATTTCTCACAACTGTAAAATGTAGAGTCCTCTTGCTTGAAGCTTTGCCAATCCATTTCCTTGCATCTTGGGGTATTTCCACAATCTCCACGATCCTTTTGCCATCCCTATCATTGAACTTTCCTGAAATATACTTAGTGGAAACATTAGTTCAATGACTTATATGTTGTTATTAATTACCAAAACCACCAAGGGAGCAAATGAGCTTTCACGGCCCTCTCCCCCGGCACTTCTTTGGCCCACTGGGTGTCTTCTGGTCTAGAAAATATCTCCAAGAAGTTTCGTCGCGATTGGACTCCGTTTGGTATTGATTTTCTGCGAAGTAAAAAACAAGCAAAAACAGCAACTGGCACTTTGGCACTATGTCAATAGGTTAGTCCCAAAAAAATGATATAAAGTTGTTACAAAATGATTGTAAAACATCCATGAATTATAATATAATAGCATGGAACAAGGAAAAATTATGGATACGTTGGAGACGTATCAGTAGCTGCTGGAATGTCTCTGGTAGTCTTCTTAGACTTTGGAGCTGCAGGCTTCTTGGGCTCAGATTTCTTGCTCTTAGAAGGAGCTTTCTTGGGCATAGCATCAACAAGCAATTTCTTCCTCTTGGATGGCGGAGCTTTGGCAGCTGGCTCTTCCTCCTCTTCCTCTTCAACATCAGGGTGCTCTGGAGTAGAAGGGTGAACAGTAGCTTTGACATATCTTGTCCTTTACCTCTTCTTCTCACCTGCCTTCTTAGGCAAAGATTTCCTTGGAGGCTCAACTGATAATGAGTTGTTTGCTCTGGCACTCTCAGGTGCTCTCATAGTTTCAGAGCTAGCATACTCTTTCCTGACAGTCCTATTAGCTGAGGTGTCCTCTGAAGAAGACTTCTTTGCAGCCTTCTCTTTCTTGTCTTGCGACTTCTTGGCAAGAACTTCCTCTGGCACAAAGTCTGAATCCTCCTCATCTGAATTCAGCTTTCTTCTAACCCTGGTGGCAACCTTGGGCAGCCCATGAGAACTTGGGGTGCCTGGATCTTCTGAAGAAGAAGAACTGTCATCTGGGCTTGTGCGTGAACTCATGTCAGCTTCCCTCTCCCTCAGATCATTCTGGCTATCATCAGAACTTGACATACTGACCCTATGAATAGAGTAGAGAAGAGCAAAGGGGTTGAGCATCACAAAACACAGAATTTTTTCTCAAATTTGAACTTAGAATCATAAGTTTAATCTTCAGCAGAAAGGATTTCGGTTCCACCGAGTCCAAAATTTCAGAGCCACAGAGACAGATAACTTCCTTAACAGAGAGTTGGAAGCCTTTTCGGTTTCACCGAAAAGAGCCACTCGGTCTCACCGAAGCTGTTCTCAGTAAACCTAAAACCAAAATCAGTACAACTGATTTCTATGACTCGGTGACATCGAGATTCAATCCGTGGACGGTTAAACCTAAAAATCCATCGTTCTCTAATCTAATGGAGTTTCTCGAGGATGGAGATTGTTCACACGGTGCGAAGAAGATGGAACATATTCTTTTGCACATGAATCGGACAATGGCCTCCTACAGCGGTGATGGAGAGGGCGATTTCCATCGACGGCGAGGACCTCCTGTGGTGCAGACGCACGGGAGCGAAGGAGAAGTCCGTAGACGCTGAGCGGCAGCTAGGGTTTGCGGGGACCACGGGATTTGAAGAAGTGATTTCAAAAACCGGTTCTGCTGAGTATATGTATCCCATAGCTGTCGGTGACACCGGTTCTAAAATATCGGTGCCATCGAGTTCCTCTATTGTCAGTTGACAGGGAAACTCGATGAAGCCGAGATTATGGAATCGGTGCTACCGAGATTCTCAAAATCAGATCAACCCTAGGATTCGATGGAACCGAGATTTTGGAGTTGGTTACACCGAGATTGCACCTAGGAGGTTTTGGAATTTAGCTCTTAACGAAAAGGAACTCCGAGCGCTCCTCACACAGAGGGTTCGAGAAGTGCTTGCTCAAATTTTGTGATGAAGCATGAATAGAATTTGAGACAAGAAAGCATAGATAGCTAGAGGGAGGTACTTAGGCATTCTTGCATATCCAATTGGCTAAAGAAAAACGAAAGCCAAATAACAACAATTGGATATCCTCGAATGAGAAAAGATATGCGTACCAACATGCTCACACAATAAATTGTCAAATGAAATATGGCAAACATGCAAAACCACTCTATTATCTACCAAGCACTTTGGTGATGACGGAGTCATCTATATATGAGTATATTGACTTAGGAGCCAAGTAAGAATACTTGATCATAGGTCATACTCATCGTTTAAGCACAAGTGGGGTTGTCTCTTTTACATAAAGCATTTAATGTGTTCACATCTTTAAGAGATGCTTTAACTCATGTCTTAGAGTAAAGCTCCCCCTAGATGTGACATCCCCCCTAAGAGGGATAAACTAACCTTGGGTTTGTCGTAGAAGACTTCATGTGGGTGAGGTAGTAGTGGATGCTCATTGTTGATGAAGATCATCTTGAGTTGGGAGCAATCCTCGTTGTTTTCTTACTCTTCTCACCTACATGGGTTAGTCCCACACAAGAGACAAATACAAGGATATCTATGGACTTGGAGTTCAATGTATACATGATGATGTCCATGGATTCATTAATTACATTGTCCCTTTCTTACCTTTGAGGGAATATGTGACTCCTTGAACTATTACATAAAGTTGGAGTTGATTGCAAATAGTCCTTGCCAATAATGAATGTGAGTGAGTTTCATTGGCAGAGTCACCCCTCAAGAACTTCTCTAGTTCTTCTTCTTGGGGACCCACATCAAGTTGATGGGAATTGTCGTGGTTTTATCACGGCAGATGTCCTAGTGCAAGGACTTAGGGGTGAAGCCATCGCTACGGCGATTAACTCGAAGGGGTTGATCGGGACGAAAGACACAGGTTTACCCAGGTTCGGCCCCTCTCGAAGGAGGTAATAGCCTACGTGCTGCTTTCTGTTGTATTGATTGGGTATCGATTACCAGGAAGCGGATTCGTTTGTCCTAGTACTCGATCAAAGGTTCCCTCCCTTAAGCCGCCCAGGGAACCCGCCTTTATATACACAGGTCGAGGCCCTAGGCTTACAAGAGTCCGGGCCGGGTTACATCTAGTAACCGACCTCATCTCTAACTATCCTTGCCTTGCCTGGCAAGCCATCTCCCGACGGCTTACGCCTCCGGGTCACATGTAGACTTCAGGCTCTGGGCCTCTTCCAGGCCCGTCTGGCATGTCACTTACAGGCCCTTGTGTTGACCTTTCAGCCTGCTCAAGCCTCACTGCTAAGCCGCCAACCTCATGACCCGGCCCCTCCTGGGCGGGTCTCACCACGGGGTTATATCCCCAACATTAGGCCCCAGATTGATTTGAACTGGTTCATGTCAATCTCGAAGTCTTTTAGTTGGCGAGTCTTGCATTCTTCATAAGCACCTGACCTGCAATAAATCTTCATGACCCGCCACGTGACAATTAATTACGTCATCTGTGGTAACCCCAAAAAAATCTGGATGACATCACAACGGATCTTTGCATGAACTAGTCAACCTGAAAATCGAGGCGTTTTCTTGGTCAATCATCATTTTGTCTCCTAGATTCCTGCACGAGACTGTTGTTGTTCCATCCCCCTTATAAATAGGCGCGTGGGGTCCTATCCTCTTTTTCACTTTCCCCCGTCGCCGCATCTGTCTTCTTCTTCCTCCAGACTCTCGCGCAGCCGAAACTCTTCCGCCGTCCGGACCTCACCGTCGTCATCAACAAGGGCTGCTGCATCAACCTGATTGTGTCCAGAGCTCACCGGCGCCCGCTCGCCCCTTCGACATCCTCCAGGTTCCATCTTCTTCCTCTTTGCAGATCTGCATTAGCTTGCCGATGTTCTTCCGAGCCCGCTGCCGTTGCTCAAAGTTCTTACCGTAGATGAAGAAGAACAACCCTTTAGGCTTTGAAATGCTAGCCAAAGACCCGCGGCGTTCTGCTTAACATGCTTTTCATATCCATCACAGATCATCCCTTCGCTAGAACTCATATATCGACGGTTAGTTCTTCCACGAACATTTTTAGGTTTAGGAAATATTTTCCTTTTATTCTCCTCTGTAGATCTTAAAATGGTAGCTGCAATCGGTGGAAGTTGTTTGCCCACACTTAGCAATTTTTTCAATACTTGTTAGTAATTTGACCCGCCATCATGCTGCCGGCTCTCCTTGTAGCGTTGTAATCCTCCTCGTTACTGTAATTAGCGGCGGCTCATAATTTAACAATGACCCGCCAAGTAACATTTGTCGTTTTTAGTTACCGCCGTCTTGGTCGTGCAGCGTTCTTAACCCGCCACATTTTCATGTTCTTCCACAACCTTTTAACCCGCCGTCATGGCTAAAGCCCCCGCTTCTTGCGATTGGGTAGGCTCTGGCGTTACCAAAGAAATCCTCAATGACTTTGTAGTCATGGGCGTTTTGCCGGCTCAGGACGTTATCCAATGGTGGGTTCCAAAAGCTGAAATTACTCCTGAACCCAAGGATGGGGAAGTCATCGTCTTCACAGACCATCTTCTCCGCGGATTTTCGCCACCCGAATCAAAATTCTTTCGCGACGCCCTGCACTTTTACAAGCTGCATCCTCAAGACATTGGCCCCAACTCGGTTACCAATTTGTGCCAGTTCCAAATTTTCTGTGAAGTGTATCTGCAAGAAGAGCCGTCTGTTGATCTCTTTAGGGATTTTTTCTACATCAACCGCCAAACCAAAATTGCCGACGGACCAAGCCTTGCACTCGGTGGTGTTTCTATTCAGAGGCGGAGGGATGTATCTTTTCCTGTGGCGATCCTGCTGCTACTTCTTGAGCTTGCGTTGGTTTTCCCTTGAAGAGGAAAGGGTGATGCAGCAAAGTAGATAATTATTTCCCTCAGTTGTTGAGAACCAAGGTATCAATCCAGTAGGAGATACAAGCAAGTCCCCAATCATCGCACCTACACAAACAATCAAACTCTTGCACCCAACGCTAAAAGGGGTTGTCAATCCCTTCACGGTTATTTGCAAGGATGAGATCTGATAGAGATAGATATAAAAGATTGCTAGAACGTAAAGTAAAACAAAAGTAAAAATAATGCAGCGAGGTATTTTTAGTATTTTTGGTTTATAGATCTGAAAATGTAATATGGAAAATAGACCCGGGGGCCATAGGTTTCACTAGAGGCTTCTCTCGTGAAGGAAAATAATGCGGTGGGTGAACAAATTACTCTCGAGCAATTGATAGAAAAGTGCATAGTTATGACAATATCCAAGGCAATGATTATGCATATAGGCATCACGTCCGTATCAAGTAGACCGAAACGATTCTGCATCTACTACTATTACTCCACACATCGACCGACTCCTACCTGCATCTAGAGTATTAAGTTGAGGAAGACCAGAGTAACACATTAGGTAAGATGGCATGATGTAGAGGGATAAACTCAAGCAATATGATGAAAACCCCATCTTTTTATCCTTGATGGCAACAATACAAATACGTGCCTCGCTACCCCTACTTTGTCACTAGGTGAGGACACCGCAAGATTGAACCCAAAACTAAGCACTTCTCCCATTGCAAGAATTACCAATCTAGTTGGCCAAACCAAACCAATAACTCGAAGAGACTTGCAAAGATATGAAATCATGCATATAAGAATTCAGAGAAGATTCAAATAATATTCATAGATAAGCTGATCATAAACCCACAATTCATCGGATCTCGACAAACACACCGCAAAAGAGTATTACATCGGATAGATCTCCATGAAGATCATGAAGAACATGGTATTGAAGAACAAAGAGAGAGAAGAAGCCATCTAGCTACTAGCTATGGACCTGAAGGTCTGTGGTAAACTACTCACGCATCATCGGAGGGGCAATGGAGTTGATGTAGATGCCCTCCGTGACCGAATCCCCCTCCGGCAGATTACCGGAAAAGGCTCCAAGATTGGATCTCACGGGAACAGAGGCTTCCGGCGGCGGAAAAGTATTTTCGTGGCTCCTTTTGGTATCCAGGGAATATTTGGGAATTTATAGGCCGAAGAATAGGGTTAGGAGGGCTGCTGTGGGGCCACAAGCCAGGGGGCGCCCCCCCTAGGGCACGCCCTGGTGGCTTGTGACTCCTCGGCAGGTCTCCTGCCTTCATCTCCAAGTCTGCTGGGTTTCTTCTGGTCCAAGAAAAATCATTACGAAGATTTTATTCCGTTTGGACTCCGTTTAATATTCCTTATCTGCAATACTCAAAAACAAGGAAAAAACAGAAACTGGCACTAGGCTCTAGATTAATAGGTTAGTCCCAAAAATAATATAAAATAGCATATTAATGCTTATAAAACATCCAAAACAGATAATATAATAGCATGGAACAATCAAAAATTATAGATACGTTGGAGACGTATCAAGTATCCCCAAGCTTAATTCCTGCTCGTCCTCGAGTAGGTAAATGATAAAAACAGAATTTTTGATGTGGAATGCTACCTAACATATTTATCCATGTAATATTCTTTATTGTGGCATGAATATTCAGATCCATAAGATTCAAAATAAAAGTCTAATATTGACATAAAAACAGTAATACTTCAAGCATACTAACAAGGCAATTGCATCCTTTCAAAATAGCATGGCCTTAGAAAGTTATCCCTACAAAATCATATGGTCTGGCTATGCTCCATCTTCCCCACACAAAGTATCTAAATCATGTACAACCCCGATGACAAGTCAAGCAATTGTTTCACACCTTTTATGTTCTCAAACCTTTTCAACTCTCACGCAATACATGAGCGTGAGCCATGGATATAGCACTATAGGTGGAATATAATATGGTGGAGGTTGTGAGGAAAAAGGAGAAGATAGTCTCACATCAACTAGGCGTATCAACGGGCTATGGAGATGCCCATCAATAGATATCAATGTGAGTGAGTAGGGATTGCCATGCAACGAATGCACTAGAGCTATAAGTGTATGAAAGCTCAAAAAGAAAACTAAGTGGTTGTGCATAACATGAAAAATTCCACTAGTTATATGAAAGTGACAAAATAGGAGACTCTCTATCATGAAGATCTTGGTGCTACTTTGAAGCACAAGTGTGGAAAAAGATAGTAGCATTGTCCCTTCTCTCTTTCTCTCATTTTTTTATTTATTTTGGTGGGCATCTTTGGCCTCTTTTTTTTTATTTGGGCTTCGCTGGCCTCTTTTATTATTTGTAAAGTCCAGAGACTCATCCCAACTTGTGAGGGAGTCATAGCTTCCATCATCCTTTTCTCTCATGGGACAATGCTCCAATAATGAAGATCCTCACACTTTTATTTACTTACAACTCAAGAATTACAACTCGATACCTAGAACAAAATATGACTCTATATGCAATATGAAAGTGAGGGTGCGTGTCATGAAAAACGGAACGTTGGAAGTTGCATGGCAATATATCTCGGAATGGCTATGGAAATGCCATAATAGGTAGGTATGGTGGCTGTTTTGAGGAAAGTATATGGTGGCTGTTTTGAGGAAGGTGGGTTTAATGCACCGGCGAAAGTTGCGCGGTACTAGAGAGGCTAGCAAAGGTGGAAGGGTGAGAGTGCGTATAATCCATGGACTCAACATTAGTCATAAAGAACTCACATACTTATTGCAAAAGTCTATTAGTTATCGAAATAAAGTATTAGACACATGCTCCTAGGGGAGAGGTTGGTAGGAGTTAACCATCGCGTGCTCCCGACCCTCACACAAAGGTTGACAATCATTAAACAAATCATGCTCCGACTTCGTTACATAACGGTTCACCATACGTGCATGCTATGGGAATCACAAACTTTAACACAAGTATTTCTTCCAATTCACAATTACTCACTAGCATGACTCTCATATTACCATCTTTATATCTCAAAACTATATGCAAGGAATCAAACTTCTCATAGTATTCAATGCACTTAATATGAATTTTTTTATTATATCCCTCTTGGATGCCCATTATATTAGGACTAAATTCATAACCTAAACCAATTACCATGCTGTTTAAAGACTCTCAAAATAATATAAGTGAGGTACGAGAGTTCAATAATTTCTATAAAATAAAACACCACCGTGCTCTAAAAAGATATAAGTGAAGTACTAGAGCAACATTGCCTAGCTCAAAAGATATAAGTGAAGCACATAGAGTATTCTAATAAATTCACGATTAATGCGTGTCCCCCTCAAAAGATGTGTGCAGCAAGGATGATTGTGGCAAACTAAAAAGCAAAGACTCATATCATACAAGACGCTCCAAGCAAAACACATATCATGTGGTGAATAAAAATATAGCCTCAAGTAAATTTACCGATGGATTGAAGACGAAAGAGGGGATGCCTTCCGGGGCATCCCCAAGCTTAGGCTCTTTGGTATCCTTGAATATGGCTTGGGGTGCCTTGGGCATCCCCAAGCTTAGGCTCTTGCCACTCCTTATTCCATAGTCCATCAAATCTTTACCCAAAACATGAAAACTTCACAACACAAAACTCAACAGAAAACTCATGAGATCCGTTAGTATAAGAAAAATAAATCACCACTTTAGGTACTATTGTGAACTCATTCTTTATTTATATTGGTGTAATATCTACTGTATTCCAACTTCTCCATGGTTCATACTGTTGGAAATATGCCCTAGAGGCAATAATAAAATGTTTATTATCATATTTCCTTGTTCATGATAAATCGTTTATTATCCATGCTATAATTGTATTGATTGGAAACTCAAATACATGTGTGGGTACATAGACAACACTGTGTCCCTAGTATGCCTCTAATAGACCAGCTCGTTGATCAAAGATGGTCAAGGTTTCCTAGCCATAGACATGAGATGTCATTTGATAACGGGATCACATCAGTAGGAGAATGATGTGATGGACAAGACCCAAACTATAAACATAGCATATGATCGTGTCAGTTTATTGCTATAGTTTTCTGCATGTCAAGTATCTGTTCCTATGACCATGAGATCATGCAACTCACTGACACCGGAGGAATACCTTGTGTGTATCAAACGTCGCAACGTAGCTGGGTGACTATAAAGATGCTCTACAGGTATCTCCGAAGGTGTCTGTTGAGCTGGCATGGATCAAGACTGGGATTTGTTACTCCGTGTGATGGAGAGGTATCTGAGGGCCCACTCGGTAATACAACATCACAACAAGCCTTGCAAGCAATGTGACTAAAGTGTTAGCCACGGGATCTTGTATTACGGAATGAGTAAAGAGACTTGCCGGTAACGAGATTGAACTAGGTATAGAGATACCGACGATCGAATCTCGGGCAAGTAACATACCGAAGAACAAAGGGAACAACATACGGGATTAACTGAATCCTTGACATAGAGCTTCAACTGATAAAGATCTTCGTAGAATATGTGGGAACCAATATGGGCATCCAGGTCCCGCTATTGGTTATTGGCCGTAGAGGTGTCTCGGTCATGTCTACATAGTTCTCGAACCCGCAGGGTCTGCACACTTAAGGTTCGGTGACGTTTCGGTATAGTAGAGTTATGTATGGTGGTGACCAAAGGTTGTTCGGAGTCCCGGATGATTTCCTGGACATCACGAGGAGCTCCGGAATGGTCCGGAGGTAAAGATTGATATATAGGAAGTCCCATTTTTGTCACCGGAAAAGTTTCAGATATTTCGGTAGTGTACCGGGAGTGCCGGGAGGGGTACCGGGGACCATCGGGAGGGCTATTTCGACCCAAGGGGCCTCATGGGCTGTGGGAGGAGTCAAGCCAGCCCTTAGTGGGCTGGCCAAGCCCCCCACTAAGGCCCATGCGGCTAGGGGTGGGAAAAACCCAAAAGGGGAGAGGTGGAAAGAGTTTCCAAGTGGAGAGGAGGAATCCTACTCCTAATAGGATTGGAGTAGGACTCCTCCACCTCCAATTTCGGCCAGACCTTGAGGGTTTGAGGCTGCCTCCTCCCCTCCCTCCCTCCTATATATACTAGTGGATTTAGAGGGGAGAGCTAACCCTAATTTCCATGTGCTCCCTCTATTTCCTCTAGATCGTTTTCTCCTCTAGTCTAATTTCAGCACTGCTTAGGCGAAGCCCTGCCGGAATAGTTCCACCACCATCGCCGCCGCGCCGTCGCGCTACCGGAGAACTCATCTACCTCTCTGCTCCCTCTTGCTGGATCAAGAAGGCGGAGATTGTCATCGAGCTGTACGTGTGCTGAACGCGGAGGTGCCGTCCGTTCGGCGCTAGATCGGAAGGACCGTGATCAAGATCGCGAGACGGTTCATGATTTGATCGCGGGACGGATCGTGATGGGATCGCGGGACGGATCGTGATTGGATCGCGAGACGGATCGTGATGGGATCGCGGGATGGTCGGCGATTTGGATCGCGAAGACGTTCGACTACATCAACCGCGTTTCTTAATGCTTCCCGCTTAGCGATCTACATGGGTATGTAGATCCACTCTCCCTCTCGTAGATGCTCATCACCATGGATAGATCTTGCGTGTGCGTAGGAATTTTTTTGTTTCCCATGCAACGTTCCCCAACAGTGGCATCATGAGCTAGGTCTATGTGTAGATGAGATCTCGAGTAGAACAAAAGGAGTTTGTGGGCGTTGATATTCAGATTGCTTCCTCCCTTGGTCTTTTCTATATTCGGCGGTATTGTGGGATGAAGCGGCCCGGACCAACATTACTCGTACGCTTCGAGAGACCGGTTCCATCAACTGACATGTAACTTCGTTGCATAAAGATGGCTGGCGGGTGTCTGTCTCTCCCACTTTAGTCGGATCGGATTTGACAAAGGCGGTCCTTGAGAAGGTTGAATAGCAATTTTTGTATCATCGTTGTGGTTTTTGCGTAGGTAAGAATTGTTCTTGCTAGATACCCGTAGCAGCCACGTAAAACTTGCAACAACAATTAGAGGACGTCTAACTTGTTTTTGCAGGGTATGTTGTGATGTGATATGGCCAATTACATGATGAGATATATGTGATGTATGAGATGATCATGTATTGTATAGAATATCACGACTTGCATGTCGATGAGTACGGCAACCGGCAGGAGCCATAGGGTTGTCTTTAATTATTTTCGCCGTTTTTGCTTTACTTTATCGCTATGAGTTAGCAATAGTCATGGAAGCAACAGTCAGCGCAACAACCTCATGGCGACACATTGATGGAGATCAAGATGATGGAGATCATGGTGTTATGCCGGTGACGATGGAGATCATGCCGGTGCTTTGAAGATGGAGATCAAAAGCACAAGTTCATGGCCATATCATGTCACTTATGATTTGCATGTGATGTTAATCCTTTTATGCATCTTATTTTGCTTAGGACGACGGTAGCATTATAAGGTGATCCCTCACTTAAATTTCAAGATAAATTGTGTTCTCCCCGAGTGTGCACCGTTGCGAAAGTTCGTCGTTTCGAGACACCACGTGATGATCGGGTGTGATAGACTCTACGTTCGCATACAACGGGTGCAAGCCAGTGTTGCACGTGCGGAACACTTGGGTTAAACTTGACGAGCCTAGCATGTACAGACATGGCCTCGGAACACAAGAGACCGAAAGGTCGAACATGAGTCATATAGTAGATATGATCAACATGAAGATGTTCACCATTGAAACCACCTCAACTCACGTGATGATCGGACTTGAGTTGGTGGATTTGGATCATGTGACACTCGAATGACCGGAGGGATGTCAATTTGAGTGGGAGTTTTTAAGTAATATGATTAACTAAACTCATTATCATGAACATAGTCAAAATGTCTTTGCAAATTATGTTGTAGATTACTAGCTCGCGCTGTAGCTCCCTTGAATTTTTATATGTTCCTAGAGAAATAGAGTTGAAAGATGATGGTAGCAAATAATGCGGACTGGGTCCGTGATCTGAGGATTGTCCTCATTGCTGCACAGAAGGCTTATGTCCTTAATGCACCGCTCGGTGCACCACCCCTTCAAGCGTCGTCTATAGATGTTGTGAACATCTCACAGGCAGGTTCTGATGACTACTTGATAGTTCAGTGCGTCATGCATTACGGCTTAGAATTGAGGCTCCAAAACGTTTTGAACGTCACGGAATATATGAGATGTTCTAAGAGCTGAAATTGGGATCTCAGGCTCGTGCCCGTGTTGAGAGGTATGAGACCTCCAACAAGATTCTTTGCCTGTAAGATAATGGGGAGTAGCTCAATCGTTGAGCATGTGCTCAGATTGTCTGGGTGCTACAATCGCTTGAATCGAGTGGGAGTTGATCTTCGAGATAAGATAGTGATTGATATAGTTCTCCAAGTCACTGTCACTAAGCTACTAGAGCTTCGTGATGAACTATAAAAGGCCAGGGATGGAAATAATGATCCCTGAGCTGTTCGCGATGTTTGACACCGCGAAGGTAGAAATCAAGAAGGAGCATCAAGTGTTGATGGTTAGTGAAACCACTAGTTTCGAGAAGGGCAAGGGCAAGGAGGGAAACTTCATGGATGGCAAGTCAGTTGCTGCTCTAGTGAAGAAACCCAAGGTTGAACCCAAACCCAAGACTAAGTGCTTCTATTATGAGGAGAACGGTCGCTGAAGCGGAACAACCCTAGATACTTGGTAGATAAGAAGGCTGGCAACATCGACAGAAGTATATTTGATATACGTGTTATTGATGTGTACTTTGCTAGTACTCCTAGTATCACCTGGGTATTGGATACCGGTTCGGTTGCTAAATGTTAGTAACTCGAAATAAAAGCTACGGAATAAACGGAGGCTAGCTAAGGGTGAGGTGATGATGAGTGTTGGAAGTGTTTCCAAGATTGATGTGATCACCATCGCACGCTCTCTCGACCTTCAGGATTAGTGATGAACCTAAATAAATGTTATTTGGTGTTTGCGTTGAGCATGAACGTGATTAGATCATGTTTATTGCAATACGGTTATTCATTTAAGTTAGAGAATAATAGTTATTCTGTTTACATGAATAATACCTTCAATGGTCATGCACCCAATGAGAATGGTTTATTGAATCTTGATCGTAGTGATACACATGTTCATAATATTGATGCCAAAAGATACAAAGTTAATAATGATAGTACCACATACTTGTGGCACTGCCGCTAAATGTCATATTGGTGTAAAGCGCATGAAGAAACTCCATGCTGATGGATCTTTTGACTCATACGATTTCGAATCGGTTGAGACATGCGGACCATGCCTCATGGGCAAGATGACTAAAACCCCGTTTTCCGGCTTGATGGAGCGGGCAAGTGGCTTATTGGAAATGATACATGTTGATGTATACGGTCCAATGAGTGTTGTAGCGTGCAGTGGATATCGTTATTTTCTTACCTTCACTGATGATTTGAGTAGATATAGGGTATATTTACTTAATGAAACACAAGTCTGAATCGTTTGAAAAGTTCAAGCAAATTCAGAGTGAAGTTTGAGATCATCGTGACAAGAAGATAAAATGTCTATGATATGATCGTGGAGCTGAATATCTGAGTTACGAGTTTGGTATACAACTTAAGACAATGTGGAAGTTGTTTCACAACTCACGCCACCTGGAACACCATAGTGATGGTGTGTCCGAACGTCGTAGTCGTGCTCTACTGGATACGGTGCGTACTATGATGTCTCTTATCGATTTGCCACTATCGTTTTGGGTTATGCATTAGAGACAACCACATTCACTTTAAAAGGGGCACCATCTAAGTCCGTTGAGATGACATGGTATGAATTTTGGTTTGGCAGAAACCTAAGCTGTCATTTCTTAATGTTTGGGGCTGCGACGCTTATGTGAAAAAGGTTTTCAACCTGATGAGCTCGAACCCAAAGCGGACAAATGCATCTTCATAGAATACCCTAAACGTAACAGTTGGGTAAACCTTCTATCTCAGATCCAAGCGCAAAGTGTTTGTTGCTAAAACGGATCCTTTCTCGAGAAAGAGTTTCTCTCGAAAATATTGAGTGGGAGGAAGATAGAACTTGATGAGGTTGTTGAACCTTTGCTTCAACCAGAGAGTAGCGCAGCACAGAAAGTTGTTCATGCGGAGCCTACGTTAGTTGAAGGGGAAGTTAATGATGATGATCATGAAGCTTCGGATCAAGTTACTATCGAACCTCGTAGGTCGACAAGGACGCGTACTGCTCCTGAGTGGTACGGCAACCCTGTCTTAGAGGTCATGTTGTTGGACCCGGATTCTGAGAAATGGTTAGAGGCCATGAAATCCTAGATGGGATCCATGTAAGAAAACAAAGTATGGGCTTTGGAAGTATTACCTGAAGGGCGATACGCCATTCAGAACAAATGGATCTTTAAGAGGAAGACGGACGCGGACGGTAATGTCACCGTCTATAAAGTTCGACTTGTGGCAATGGGTTTTTCACAAGTTCAAGGAGTTGACTACGATGAGACTTTCTCACCCGTAGCAATGCTAAAGTCCGTTGGAATTATGTTAGCAGTTGCTGCCATTTTTCGATTATGAAATCTGGCAGATGGATGTCAAAACATCGTTTCCTTGACGGTTTCCGTGAGGAAAGGTTGTATGTGATACAACCAGAAGGTTTTGTCAGTCCTAAGGATCCTAAAATATATGCAAGGTCCAGCGATCCTTCTATGGACTGGAGCAAGCATCTCGGAATTGGAATATATGCTTTGATGAGGTGATCAAAGTTTTTGAGCCTATACAAAGTTTATGAGAAACTTGTATAAAGTGAGTGGGAGCACTATAGAATTTCTGATAAGTATATGTGGATGACATATTGTTGATCGGAAATGATGTAGAATTTCTGGAAAGCATAAAGGGTTGTTTGAAAAGGAGTTTTTCAAAGGAAAATCTGGAATGAAGCTACTTAAATATTGGGCATCAGGATCTATAGAGATAGATCAAGACGTCTGATAAAACTTTTAATGAGTACATACCTTGACAAGATTTTGAAAGAGTTCAAAATGGATCAGTCAAAGAAAGAGTTCTTGCCTGATTTGTAAGGTGTGGAGTTGAGTGAGACTCAAAGCTCGACCACGACAGAAGAAAGAGAAAGGATGAAGGTCGTCCCCTATGCCTTATCCATAGGCTCTATATAGTATGCCATGTTGTGTACCGCACCTGTGTGTGCCTTGCCATGAGTTTGTCAAGGGGTACAAGAGTGATCCAGGAGTGGATCACTGGACAGCGGTCAAGATTATCCTTAGTAACTAGATGACTATGGAAATATTTCTCGATTATGGAGGTGATAAAGGGTTCATCATAAAGGGTCACGTCGATGCAAGCTTTAACACCAATCCGGATGACTCTGAGTAGCAATCCGGATACGTATAGTGGAGCAGCCATTTGGAGTAGCTCCAAGTGGAGTGTGGTAGCAGTGTCTACAGTATGACATAGAGATTTGCAAAGAACACACAGATCTGAATGTTGCAGACCGTTGACTAAAGACCTCTCTCACATGCAAAGCATGATCGAACCCCAAAACTCATTGGGTGTTAGATTCATAACAATGTAAATCACATGGTGATGTGAACTAGATTATTGACTCTAGTGCAAGTGGGAGACTGTTGGAAATATGCCTTAGAGTGTAAATGATAAATCGTTTATTATCCATGCTATAATTGTATTGATTGGAAACTCCAATACATGTGTGGGTACATAGACAACACTGTGTCCCTAGTATGCCTCTAATAGACTAGCTCGTTGATCAAAGATGGTCAAGGTTTCCTAGCCATAGACATGAGATGTCATTTGATAATGGGATCACATCATTAGGAGAATGATGTGATGGACAAGACCCAAACTATAAACATAGCATATGATCGTGTCAGTTTATTGCTATAGTTTTCTGCATGTCAAGTATCTGTTCCTATGACCATGAGATCATGCAACTCACTGACACCGGAGGAATACCTTGTGTGTATCAAACGTCGCAACGTAACTGGGTGACTATAAAGATGCTCTACAGGTATCTCCGAAGGTGTCTGTTGAGCTGGCATGGATCAAGACTGGGATTTGTTACTCCGTGTGACGGAGAGGTATCTCAGGGCCCACTCGGTAATACAACATCACAACAAGCCTTGCAAGCAATGTGACTAAAGTGTTAGCCACGGGATCTTGTATTACGAAACGAGTAAAGAGACTTGCCGGTAACGAGATTGAACTAGGTATAGAGATACCGACGATCGAATCTCGGGCAAGTAACATACCGAAGAACAAAGGGAACAACATACGGGATTAACTGAATCCTAGACATAGAGGTTCAACCGTTAAAGATCTTCGTAGAATATGTGGGAACCAATATGGGCATCCAGGTCCCGCTATTGGTTATTGGCCGTAGAGGTGTCTCGGTCATGTTTACATAGTTCTCGAAATTGCAAGGTCTGCACACTTAAGCTTCGGTGACGTTTCGGTATAGTAGAGTTATGTATGGTGGTGACCGAAGGTTGTTCGGAGTCCCGGATGAGATCCTGGACATCACGAGGAGCTCCGGAATGGTCCGGAGGTAAAGATTGATATATAGGAAGTCCCATTTTTGTCACCGGAAAAGTTTCGGATATTTCGGTAGTGTACCGGGAGTGCCGGGAGGGGTACCGGGGACCATCGGGAGGGCTATTTCGGCCCAAGGGGCATCATGGGCTGTGGGAGGAGTCAAGCCAGCCCTTAGTGGGCTGGCCAAGCCCCCCACTAAGGCCCATGCGGCTAGGGGTGGGAAAAACCCAAAAGGGGAGAGCTGGAAAGAGTTTCCAAGTGGAGAGGAGGAATCCTACTCCTAATAGGATTGGAGTAGGACTCCTCCACCTCCAATTTCGGCCAGCCCTTGAGGGTTTGAGGCTGCCTCCTCCTATCCCTCCCTCCTATATATACTAGAGGATTTAGAGGGGAGAGCTAACCCTAATTTCCACGTGCTCCCTCTATTTCCTCTAGATCGATTTCTCCTCTAGTCTAATTTCAGCAGTGCTTAGGCGAAGCCTTGCCGGAATAGTTCCACCACCATCGCCGCCGCGCCGTCGCGCTGCCGGAGAACTCATCTACCTCTCCGCTCCCTTTTTCTGGATCAAGAAGGTGGAGATCGTCATCGAGCTGTACGTGTGCTGAACGCGGAGGTGCCGTCCGTTCGGCGCTAGATCGGAAGAACCATGATCAAGATCGCGAGACGGTTCGTGATTTGATCGCGGGACGGATCGTGATGGGATCGCGGGACGGATCGTGATTGGATCGCGAGACGGATCGCGATGGGATCGCGGGACGCTCGGCGATTTGGATCGCGAAGACGTTCGACTACATCAACCGCGTTTCTTAACGCTTCCCGCTTAGCGATCTACAAGGGTATGTAGATCCACTCTCCCTCTCGTAGATGCTCATCACCATGGATAGATCTTGCGTGTGCGTAGGAAATTTTTTGTTTCCCATGCAACGTTCCAGAACACATACCGCCCGATACAACCCATAGATACATCAAAATAAGCAAACAACACAAAGAAAACAGAATCTGTCTAAAACAGAACAGTCTGGATCAATATATGGACTTCGAATACTTCTGTAACTCCAACAATTCTAAAAAATTAGGACAATCAGGGAAATTTGTATATCAATCTTGTGTAAAAATTTCAGATCAAAATCACGTTCCAGTGAATTTACAAAATTCCTGGACTGAGAGCAAAAGTTTCTGTTTTTCAGCAAAATCAAATCACAAACACCATAGACCATCCCAAAGGTCTTACTTGGCTCAAACACTAATTTAAACAAGAAAAAACAATTACTACAGAGGTAATAATGTGTAAAACACTCAAAAACAGAAGCAAAAACAAAAGCAAAAGAAATAAAATTGGGTTGCCTCCCAACAAGCGCTATTGTTTAACGCCCTTAGCTAGGCATAACGCAATAGATCTAGGTATTGTCATCTTTCGTATGCGAGTCCTCAATTGCACACTTGTAAACCCTAGGAGATCCTTTGGTTTTATCAATAATCATACTCCTAGGCAAGAAATTAAGAAATTCACTTGTAGTAATAGGTTTCCTAACAATATTGATAAAGCTAGGGTGAACACTTATCATCTTAAGATCTTCATCCCCTTTTCTAGAGGATTCACCCTTATTTTTGGGAACATAAACAAACTTGGCACTCTTAGAAGGAGGAAATTTTGGAGTGGTTTGAACAGAGGCAAAAGCGGAACCCAAGTTGGTAATAATGTCCTCTAGCTTTCCAATTCTAGAGTAATCTTGATCCAGTTTTTCATTAACTATGTGTTCCTTTTCCCTTAGGTTTTTTAAAGTAACTCCTACCTTGGATCCATATTGAGTAATATGATTATGAATCTTTTTATCCAAGTTTTCAATGAGCTCTATAGTAGCAACTTTATTTTCAATAATATCAAGCCTTCGCATCACATGTTCCAAAGTTAAGATTGTTCCATTAACCATGAGTGGGGGTGAACCTACCAAATTTGTCATAGCATTATAAGAATCAAAGGTATGTCTACCCAAGAAGTTTCCTCCCGTAATGGTATCCAAAACATATCTATTCCAAGGAGAGATACCCACATAAAAATTGCGAAGGAGAACGGTAGTAGATTGCTTACGAGTAGATCTATTTTGAGCATTGCAAATTATATACCAAGCATCTTTTAAGTTTTCTCCCTCCCTTTTCTGAAAATTAAGAACTTCATTTTCGGGAGTACTAGCGATAGTAGCAAGGCTAGCCATGAGTTTAAGCGATCTAACACACAAGCAAAAAGCAAACGGAAAGACGAACGGAAGCAGGGCGAATAAAAAGGCAAATCTTTTTGGTTTTTTCTGAAAATCGTTTTAGAAGTGGGGGAGAGGAAAACGAGAGGCAAATGGCAAATAATGTAAATGCAAGAGATGAGTTTGTGATGGGTACTTGGTAGGCTTGATGTAGATCTCCCCGGCAACGGCGCCAGAAATCCTTCTTGCTACTTCTTGAGCTTGCGTTGGTTTTCCCTTGAAGAGGAAAGGGTGATGCAGCAAAGTAGATAAGTATTTCCCTCAGTTGTTGAGAACCAAGGTATCAATCCAGTAGGAGATACAAGCAAGTCCCCAATCTTCGCACCTACACAAACAATCAAACTCTTGCACCCAACGCTAAAAGGGGTTGTCAATCCCTTCACGGTTATTTGCAAGGATGAGATCTGATAGAGATAGATATAAAAGATTGCTAGAACATAAAGTAAAACAAAAGTAAAAATAATGCAGCGAGGTATTTTTGGTATTCTTGGCTTATAGATCTGAAAATATAATATGGAAAATAGACCCGGGGGCAATAGGTTTCACTAGAGGGTTCTCTCATGAAGGAAAATAATGCGGTGGGTGAACAAATTACTGTCGAGCAATTGATAGAAAAGTGCATAGTTATGACGATATCCAAGGCAATGATTATGCATATAGGCATCACGTCCGTATCAAGTAAACCAAAACGATTCTGCATCTACTACTATTACTCCACACATCGACCGACTCCTGCCTGCATCTAGAGTATTAAGTTCATGAAGAACAGGGTAACGCATTAGGTAAGATGACATGATGTAGAGGGATAAACTCAAGCAATATGATGAAAACCCCATCTTTTTATCCTCGATGGCAACAATACAAATACGTGCCTCGCTACCCCTACTTTGTCACTGGGTGAGGACACCGCAAGATTGAACCCAAAACTAAGGACTTCTCCCATTGCAAGAATTACCAATCTAGTTGGCCAAACCAAACCAATAAATCGAAGAGACTTGCAAAGATATGAAATCATGCATATAAGAATTCAGAGAAGATTCAAATAGTATTCATAGATAAGCTGATCATAAACCCACAATTCATCGGATCTCGACAAACACACCGCAAAAGAGTATTACATCGGATAGATCTCCATGAAGATCATGAAGAACATGGTATTGAAGAACAAAGAGAGAGAAGAAGCCATATAGCTACTAGCTATGGACCCGAAGGTCTGTGGTAAACTACTCACGCATCATCGGAGGGGCAATGGAGTTGATGTAGATGTCCTCCGTGATCGAATCCCCCTCCGGCAGATTACCGGAAAAGGCTCCAAGATTGGATCTCACGGGAACAGAGGCTTCCGGCGGCGGAAAAGTATTTTCGTGGCTCCTTTTGGTATCCAGGGAATATTTGGGAATTTATAGGCCAAAGAATAGGGTTAGGAGGGCTGGCGTGGGGCCATAAGCCAGGGGGCGCCCCCCCCCCTAGGGCGCGCCCTGGTGTCTTGTGACTCCACGGCAGATCTCCTGCCTTCATCTCCAAGTCTGCTGGGTTTCTTCTGGTCCAAGAAAAATCATTCCGAAGATTTTATTCCGTTTGGACTCCGTTTAATATTCCTTATCTGCAATACTCAAAAACAAGGAAAAAAACAGAAACTGACACTAGGCTCCACATTAATAGGTTAGTCCCAAAAATAATATAAAATAGCATATTAATGCTTATAAAACATCCAAAACAGATAATATAATAGCATGGAACAATCAAAAATTATAGATACGTTGGAGACGTATCACCTGCCTAGCCACCCCAAAGACTGGAATCATACTTGGTTTTACTGCAAAGACACTTCTCCAGCCGGAGAAAATCCACTGTCGGGTTATCGTCCCTACCGGCTCTGCACCAACAGCGAACTTCCAGACCGTCTAACAGCCGCCGAGCGCGCTCAATATGCTCCAACATTTTCAAAGATAAGGGCCCTGCTGGCCAATGGGTTAACTGGCGTGGATCTGACCCGCTGCTGGGTCTCTTGGAGAATTCTTCCGCTGAGCCACCGTAATGGTTTAATCTGCCAATATACTAGTGAGGTAAATGACCCTCAGCGCTTCAACCAGACACCCCTGACAGACCAAGACCTCAACTTGATTGTGAAATCATTGTTGGGAGAACCCCAAGAAGCCTGCAACAAGACGAGGTTAAGTCCTTTCTACACTCTTAACCCGGCTCCTGAGGTAAACTTATATTTCAATCCTCACTCTTTTCCTACAGATTTCTCACTTTACTTCATTTGACCTCTCTGCCAATGCATATATTATATGCAGGCCGGCTCTTCTTTCTGGAACAAAAGACTAACCTCTAAATCCAAAAAGAAGAAAAGCAAGGCAACCAAAGCCCGAGCTCCGGCTCGTAAAAAGAAGGAAACAACTGAGGAGCTATTTGGGCTAGATGACTCAGAGGTAGAACTTGATTCCCTTGGCCTTCTTTTCATGCAACTTATTGACACTGACTCCTCTCAGGATGACGCGGAAGCAAGCGAAGCCGGAGCTGCAGAGGTAACTATCATCTCCTCCAACTCAGAACCTCTGCCAACAAAGAGAATCCGGCGGGTCATCCGGAAAGTAAAACTTTCACATCCTGTTGCTCACTTGGACCCCGACTTTCTTTTGAAGAAGCAGCAACATGACGCTAGGTGTCCAACCCGAAGCGGCGGCTCTGAAGACCTGGTGGCCGGCTTACCTAACACTCCGGCTCGTCGGAAACGTCACAACGAGGTATTTAATAACTTATATTTGTACGTCTGCATATTAGTCTTGCGCTGTCACTTGCTCATACTGCCTAACTTAATTGTGTCAGGAATCACCTCCTTCATCTAGTGACTCAATCGCCTCCAAACTGCCTCCCCTTGTTATCAACCCGGGGTAAAACTTCTTTGCATCCTCTTTCTGCTTATTACTATTCTGTCCTTGCATATAGCTGACAATGAAATCTTTGTTCGCAGGGCCCAGGTTAAGAAGAGGAAACTCAGCGGGTCATCTTCCCGTCCGGATACCTCAGAGCCGGAGGACCCGAGACTTGGTACTTTTGAGATTCCAGTGGAGCCCTCCAAAGCTGATCAAGGCACCCACGATGAGACTCCTCAACTTACTGAGCCGGCGGATGCCGATATCATGATTCCTGAGGCTAATTTGGAGACGGATCCTAAGCCGCCCAGCCCCCTGCCGATGACTCAGGACATGACTGCTCACGAGGAAGAGGTCACTATCACCGGCTCAGCCTATACTGCTCCGACCCCTTCCAACGTGCTATCCAAGCATATCAGCAAGGATGAGGTGCCTTCACCTGAGAAGGAAAAGGCCAAACTTGATCTTCCCAACTTGGAGAAGTTGATTGTTGATGAATTGCATTCGGGTTATCTGAGCCGTCTCGCGGCGAGCCGGGACATGGAGGCCAACCTAGTTGGTATGATGAAGAGGAAGTATGAGGTACTCCACTTATCTATTCTCCTTATACCCTTACATAGCCCCCAAGAGCCGGCTTATTTTCTCAAAGATAAGCCTGGTCTTGAGTAATATGTAGACTTCGATAGACCAACGTGTAGCCCCCAAGGGCCGGGTCATTATGCCATTAATGAGCCGGCACTTATTGCCTTGATTAATGCAAAAATGCTGAGTGTAGTCCCCAAGGGCCGGGTCATTATGTAAATAATGAGATGGAACTTTTGTAGAACTGATCATGTAGATTTGTAGAGCGATGTGTAGCCCACAAGGGCCGGGTTATCTTCATGAAGATGATCCGGGTCTTATTTGTATTGGAGAAATTTGAAAGAACTGATACATTAGCCCCCAAGTGTCAAGTATATTGCTTGCAATTTGCTTGAGACTTGTAATAATCCTCTGCAGTACCTCCAAGTACCATTATAAGCCGGACAGGCGGCTTAAAAACTGATGATCTTGCTATTTTACCATTTGTTATGTGTAGGAATCTTTAAATTCGGCCGAGTCTAACGTGACGGACCTTAAGAAGAGCCTGGCAGCGCAACAAGACGCCTGAGCTGAGGCTGAGACAAAGTGGCGGCTCTCTGCGTCAGAACTGGAGAAAATCAAGGCAGATTTTGAAGCATACAAGCAAACTGCTGAAGCCAACGAAGCCGCCTTGACCAGACGCGCAGAAGATGCCGAGGGCCGTCTTAAGCCTGTCACTGAAGAGCTAACCAGCCTGAAGCTCCATATAACCCGGATGATCGAAGCCGTCTTTGGTAAGCATCGCTGACTATTCTGTGATCTTTTTCCAAATATTCTCATAGAGACTCGCCTGGCGACTTACAAATTTGACCTGTTTGTAGGGCAACGAACTCGCCAGCTTCCGGACAACAGCTTGTTGAAGCTGAAGGCTTTATATGCCTTCACTGAACAGTTGTATGCCGGAAGCCTGTTCACCATCAGGGCTGTCTTTGGCGAAAAAGGAGTACCAAAGCTGATCAAGGATGTGCTGAAGTGCCTTTCCACCGTCCCCAAGCACTTTGAAGAGATGAAGAGATCAGCCGCCCACAATGGTGTAATTTCTGCTTTAAGCCGGGCTTTGGCATATGCGCCGGTGCTCAACCCGGAGGAGATGACAGGAGGCTTCCCGCAGCTGAAGGCCGACGGGTCAGAATTCACCTAAGACGACTACGCCCGTTGCTTCCGAGCATCTCGAGTATTGGCCAGCCAGTTAGCCGCAGAAGCTGATTTGAAGACATACCAGGCGGCTTACGACGTCAACAACACGCGAGTCCGGGCGCCCACATTTGAGCCAAAAGACCTGACTCCTCAACGGCGTAAGCACATCTTTACCCCTGACGTTGACCCGTCTCCAATCTTGCATGATGAAGCTGAATTTGAAGCTTTACTCAACTGCAACTGGGATGTGGACAACCTTCAGATCCAGGAAAGCGAAGACCCGGTGCAGGATGACCCGTCGACGAGCTAGGGGAAGAGCCGATCTTCAAGGATGTTTAACCCGAGCAAAGCTGAGCCGCCGTGTTATAACTTTGTGCGAAAAACTTGAGGCACGCATTTTGGGCCCTCTGGAGCCTTGTAATAGGCGTAGTAAAAACTTGATTGCCTGTGCCGTGCCTTCGTGCACTTTTTGAGCTTCTCCAACTTATATGCCGGCGGGTCAAAATTGTTCCAGTATGAATGCCTTGACATGAATATATGCCTCAGTATGAATTCATCTATTCCCACTAGCGGGTTATACTCCATGAGCAATGCTAAGCTGGGATTACCCAGAAACTTAGAATCTTATCTTGAAAAAACTCCTGCAAAATAACAAGCACGAAATATATGTATAGCTTGTAGTATAATTTAGGCGGGTTTGAAGGCACATCCCAAAGAGATTAACTCTTATTTTGTAGAAAAAAATCAATTTTTTGCTTCAAAGAAGCTAGGCATGAGTGCCCAAAATCCCATAAGCCGGCTCTCATGTGGCACATATCCGTCGTTTTAACCTTAACCAGTTCAGGGTCTTAAAAAAATTGACTGTTAAGAGTACGAACGGGCCACATAGCAGAGAGACAACAACAGATAGGTGAGTTTATCCTAGCTCTCTGTAAGCCGGCTCTCATGTGACATAAGCTGCTGTTTTAACCTGGACAAGTTCAGGGTCTTATTGAAAGATTGACTATCAAGAGACAAGTTCAGGGTCTTATTAAAAGATTGATTGTCCAGAGTTCGGCGGGTCACCTAGTGGAGTAGCAAGTTGCAAACAGGCAGGTTTAACTCAAATATGGCATATAAAGCCGGTTAAGAGGGTATGAAAGCTAAACCCAGTGGGTTGGAAGCCCCCAAGTGACCATATGACGATTCAAACTCTTTGCACAAAACTTGGTGCAGGAAAACGGCAGAGGCCCCAAATTATAGGGATGCCGGCTTTATTATATCATAAAAAGTGTTATATACAATGACAGAAGTATGTACATTGATGAGAGTCGGTGGCTCAAGTGTAGTATGGCCAAAGATGAGCAATGTTCCACGGCCTGGCAGTTTCCTCCCCCAGAGGTGCGTGACTTGTCTCTCTCCCGTATATCAACAAGATAGTAGGAACCATTGTTGAGATTTCTGCTGATCACAAAAGGTCCTTCCCAGGGAGGTGACAACTTATGCATATCCGACTGGTCTTGAATCAGCAGGAGCACTAAGTCGCCTTCTGGGAACGTCTGGGTCTTGACTCTGTGGCTATGATAGCGACGCAGATCTTGCTGGTAAATCGCCGACCGTGCTGCTGCAAGATCCCGTTCTTCATCCAAAGCATCCAAAGCATCCTGACGCGCCGTCTCATTATCAGTTTCAACGTAAGCCGCCACCCTGGGCGAGTCATGACGGATATCACTGGGGAGAACAGCTTCTGCGCCATAAACCATGAAGAAAGGCGTGTAGCCTGTTGACCTATTGGGGGTGGTTCTGATGCTCCAAAGTACTGAAGGTAATTCGTCCACCCAACAACCCGGCGTTCGCTCCAAAGGAACCATAAGACGAGGTTTTATCCCTCTCAATATTTCCTGGTTAGCACGCTCTGCTTGGCCGTTTGACTGTGGGTGAGCCACGGAAGAAACATCGAAACGGATGTGTTCATCGTCACAAAACTCTTTCATAGCCCCCTTGGACAGATTTGTACCATTGTAAGTAATGCTACTATGAGGATAACCAAACCGAAAAATCAGCTTTTTGACGAACTGAATTGTTGTTGCCGCATCACACTTACTGACCGGCTCTGCCTCAACCCACTTAGTAAATTATCAACCGCCACCAAGAAGTGGGTCTTCTTGTCTTTAGACATCTTAAACGGTCCAACCATATCAAGCCTGTCGGGACCCCGATCCTAAGCCATAAGAATCTAGCATGTAACACTTCACATTACTTTGTGGCCTCACGCACGGTTATCCCCACGGCTGCCACCTTACCTGGGCCGGGACCGTTTGCGCCTTTTGGCTCATGAATGTGAATATGTCGCTAGCATTCAAATGTCAAAGAACCCGGGTCGACATGACTAGTCATAGAACCCAAGTAGCACATCCGTACAGGGACATGCATACGTAACCCAGCAATGCAGGTGTCGGCCTCAGCGTGTGTAGACGAGTCATAGCAAGCTACAGGGACTCCATTACACCGTGGGACATAAATGTCATCAGCTGCGCGTAGATGAGTCATAGCAGGCTACATGGACTCCATTACACTGCGAGACATTTCCCCAAAGGAACAAACACAGCAGCAAAGAAGGATACATGCCGGTCAATCAATGTGTCCGGAGCAGTAGCAAGCTACCAAGGCTCAGTGGAAGCACAAAGAGGCATTTCCCCGTAAAGAGTACTACTAGAGGCACACAACTAGGTGTCGAATCCCATACATACCGTTACACGTCACACGTACGCACGACATGTCCGATATACATAGATACAACTATGGCATCACAACATAACCATACAACAACACAACATTTATTTAGAACGCTCGGAAGAGCCTTGCATAATATGTTCATACAGGTAGGGGGTCACATGACCCGACACTCAAGTCATACAAACATGCTCATACAAACCAAGCGGAAGCTTAAAGCTGTCTGAGTACAGACAGTTGAAAGGTAAAAAGGCATACAGCCTGACTATCTACAGCCCATCCCAGGGCATCAGATCGTAGCTGGGATACTAGCTACTCGGTGTCGTCGAAGTCTAGATAGAACCCACCAGATGGGTCCATGCTATCATCTGCCATAGTTATTAAGCAAACATGAGTACAATCTTACGCAGCGAGTCTTTAAAGCAGACCTAAGCTATTCATGCTCATGTTTCAACAAGGGGAGTAGTGTGGTTTATGCAGCAAGCCAGCTTTGACTCTTGACTAGCCTATACTACGACTACCAGTTCTTTGAACAAGTTTTGAGATAGCGCACACGAGTCCACTAAAACCACATCAATACACCACCATGGATCCGCTCCCGTCACCCACGAGAGTGCCATCCACGGTACTCACACTTGTCTTGAGTCTTTTAAAAGTAACCATTAAGTTATCTATGAGCAGCATAGGTTTTCCAAGTAGTCCATATCCGAGGACGCGGCTATTCGAACAGATTCATTACCCTGCAGGGGTGCACTTCTTCACACACGCTCTCGCCACTTATCGCTGTGTGATCATAAAAACAGGCACCTCGGCAACCTTCAAGCGGAAGCCCAGCGAGGGAGTCGGCCACGACCGTCAATCACACAAGACCCTAGTCCAGGCTATCGCCTATTTGAGACTAAACCCGCACGAAAGTCCGACCGAAGTTCCCGCTACGGCCTCAAACGATGTGCGCAGGGTTCCCAAGCCCACCGTTCGGGTGCCACTTGGTACACCGTGCCACTGCCTACCGCGTCATAGGCCACCCCTAAGGTTAGCGCTATGCACGGCCTCCAGCGTGGCTACAAACACCAGAAACTACTTGCAACTCCTAGACAGAGGACTAGGTGGTTGATAAGTCGAGCAGGGACATATTTTCAGGGCCCAGCATGTGGTAGTAACTATTCTTGGATCACAAACACGGAACTCAGTTCCTAAGAACGGTCCCAATGAGACAATCCGCTATGTACTCGTACATAGCCTCTCATCGCTACCTTTACCAAATCGGGTTCATCATATAGCTCATCACATCAGAACAACACCGTTTCACTCCGGTTCATCACCCGGATGAATCAGTCCTGACACAACTCTAAGCATAGTAAGCAAAGCAGGTAAAGCACATCAAGGCTCAAGCATCTGTCAGGTATGCTAGGTTGCATGGTTTAGCTATTTACTGTGACAATGACAGGTCATGCAGAGGAATGGGTTCAACTACCGCAACAGATAGACAGTAGAAGCATTTGTCCTAATGCAATAAACGAGAGCAGGAGCGAGAGAGTGGGATGTTATCGGTATGATCAATGGGGTTGCTTGCCTTGCAGGTTGGCTGGGAGGTACTCTCCTTCAGGGGGATACTCGAGGGTATCCGATGGAGCAGAACCTACCGCGACATAGACGGAGTAAGAATCAATACACAGCAAGTGCAATAATATGATGCATGATCATGACATGGCAACATGTTATAGATGAGCTAATGCATCTATCATTAGAGTTAAATGGAGTGGGATTGAATATAAGTTCAAAATTGATCTCCATATGATATTCCACATATTGCATTATTGCAAAATGTCAATGTTCATCTATCTAGGTTGCTCTAACATGCATGATAATAGCACCAATGGGTTCTTTGGATTTTTCTGATAATTTTTCATATATAAATTATTTCAATCTGAGCTACAGATTAATTTCTATGATTTTTCTAAGATTTTAGCATTTTATGGAATTAAATTAAATCAGAAAAGCTTTATTGCGTCAGCATGACATCAGCAAGTCAGCTGGCCGTTGCCAGGTCAAACCTGACCAGTGGGGTCCACGGGTCAGTGACCCAGGGCCATTTAGAGTCGCTGACATGTGGGGACCACATGTCATTGACTCAGGGGTTAAACCCGAGTTGACCCTGGCTTTGACCTTAGCCAGGGCCCACTGTCAGCGGCTGTTAGGACTGCTAATCAGGTGGGTTAGCTCCTAATGACGGTCCACGTCGGCCCCCACCGGAGACTCACCGACGGCGACCAAATCGATGGCGGCGCGTCATCGGAATCGCGCTACAGAGCGACTCAGGGCACGTGGAGGCTACTGGGATGAGGCCCGCACTGGGCCGCATCCATCTACGGTGTTAGTTGGCCGCGGGAGCACCGGAATCATTGCCAGCGGCGACCTTGGTGGACGCCGAAGCTCGGGCGAGCTCGGGGTCATCGATCTAGCGCGCAACAGGGCTGGTTCTTGGCTCCTACAGCATCTACGCGGCTACACGAACGCGATGGTGGCCTCAGAGGGACCACCCAATCACCGGAGCGTCACTGGCGTTGAGCTCGCGCGGCGGAGCTCTTCGAGTCTCGATGGAATCGGGCCTACGGCGCTCAATCAGCAGGGGAGAGAGGGGGAAAGGGTCCAGCAGCTCACGACAAGGGCGTAGACGTCGATAGCGTGCTTCGTGCGGCTTGGAGGCGACGAATCGACGACGGCGATGGTCGGAGCCAAAGGTTGAAGACAATCCCGTGGCGGCGACGGGAGGCGTCTGGCGTCGCTGGGCTTGGCAGGGAGCAGCAGCAGCTCGAGGCGAGCTGATTAGCTCGTTGGAGGGGCAAGGGAGGCACTGGGGAGGCGGCGCTATGGCTGCGGGGCTTCGGCAGCCATGGCGGAGCAGAGCAAGGAGAGGAGCAGGGGGGCGAATGGGGAGAGGGGGCGATGCGAACGGCTCTGGCGAGTCTATCCGCGTCGCCAGCGCGACGGGGAGGCAGGCAGGGAGCTGCCAGCGTGGCGGCACGGCCGTGCACGCGCGGTGGCCACACGCCTGGCCTCCTGGCCGCCAGGAGGACGACGGCCTAGATGGGCCAGGTGGGCCAGCCTGGCTGGGCCTTAGGTTAGTTCTCTCTCTCTGCATTTTATTTTATTTCTGTTTTTTTATATTTCTGTCCTTTGTGTTATATTTATTTGGACACAAGCACCTAACACAAAAATACTAACATATTTCTTGGAGTGTAGTTTGAATACTTCAAACCTCCACAGAAACTTTCAGCAATTTGAATGGCTAGAATATTTATAATGCTTTATTTATTGATTTCAGTAGCATTAGAAGATTATTTTTAAATGCTATATTTTTTGTGAAAAATAAAATGTCCTCTGAACAATAGTGAACATTTATCAACAATAGTGAACATTTTTGAAGGGCATTTTGGATTCATTGAAAAATCACAACATTTGAATTGGTTTAATTAGGGTGAGGTGCTAGGGTTTCTGATAATTCCCCATTTCAAGTTGATGCAAAATTCAGACATGATGCACATACATGCTAGCACAAAGCAAGGCTAACTAGGGATGTGACAACTCACCCCCACTCAAAAGAATCTCGTCCCGAGATTTGGAGGTCGTCGGGAAGAGCGCGGGGTACTCTAGTCGAAGACGGTCCTCCCTTTCCCATGTGGCTTCCTTCTCGGAATGGTGTGACCACTGACCCTTGAGAAACTTGATGTTTTGACGTCGAGTGGTATGCTCAGCTTGATCGAGGATACGAACAGGGTATTCTCGATATGTAAGGTTATCTTGGAGATCAAGCGTTTCGTGGTCCACTTCGCGGACAAGGTCCGAGAAGCAACGCCTGAGTTACGAGATGTGGAAGACATCATGAACCTTGGAAAGATGCGGGGGAAGTTCCAATTGGTAGGCAACCTCTCCTCGTTTATGAAGAATGCGGAAGGG
Source organism: Elymus sibiricus (assembly GCA_039707655.1). Taxonomy (NCBI): domain Eukaryota; kingdom Viridiplantae; phylum Streptophyta; class Magnoliopsida; order Poales; family Poaceae; genus Elymus; species Elymus sibiricus. The sequence goes on along the minus strand of CM077667.1, from coordinate 440,089,930 downwards.
GCCAATGTAACGAGGAGCCAACTTTCCCTTGATACCGAATCGTTGGGTACCCTTCAGAGGTGTAACCCGAAGGTAAGCCTTCTTGTCAACTTCATAGGTCACGGCCTTATGATGACGATCATATTGGCTCTTTTGACGATATTGGGTTGTTTTCAACTTTTCACGAATAATGCGAACTTGCTCTTCTGCATCCTGGATCATATCCAGGCCAAAGAATTGCCTCTCTCCGGTTTCCGACCAGTTAAGAGGTGTTCGACACCTTCGTCCATAGAGAACTTCAAAAGGGGCTTTGCCTAAGCTTCACTGATAACTATTGTTATAAGCAAATTCGGCAAATGGAAGACATTTCTCCCAATTCATGCCGAATGATATAACACAAGCTCTAACATGTCTTCCAGGATTTGATTGACTCGCTCGAGTTGACCACTTGACTGCGGATGCAAAGCAGTGCTAAAGGATAGATGAGTCCCCATAGCATTCTGGAAGCTTTCCCAGAATCGGGAAGTAAATATACTTCCACGGTCTGAGTTGATCTCCAAAGGAACACCATGAAGAGATACTATTCGAGAAATATATAGATCCGCTAGCTGACTAGCGGTTATACTTGTTGGGGAACGTAGTAATAATTCAAAATTTTCCTACGTGTCACCAAGATCAATCTAGGAGATGCTAGCAATGAGAGAGAGGGAGTGCATCTTCATACCCTTGAAGATCGCTAAGCGGAAGTGTTGCAAAGAACGCGGTTGATGGAGTCGTACTCGCGGCGATTCAAATCGCGGAAGATCCGATCCAAGCGCCGAACGGACGGCGCCTCCACGTTCAACACACGTACAGCCCGGGGACGTCTCCTCCTTCTTGATCCAGCAAGGGGGGAGGAGAAGTTGAGGGAGAGCTCCGGCAGCACGACGGCGTGGTGGCGGTGGAGCTCGTGGTTCTCCGGCAGAGCTTTGCTAAGCACTACGGAGGAGGAGGAGGTGTAGGAGGAGGGAGGGCTGCGCTAGGGGCAAGGGGTGTAGCTCCCATGCGCCTCCCCACTATATATAGGGGTGGAGGGGGTTGGTTTCTTGCCCTCCAAGTCCATTGGGGCGTTGGCAAAGGTGGGAGGAAAGAAATCCCATCCTTTCCCTTCCCCACCGATTGTTATCCCCCCTTTTTAGGGATCTTGATCTTATCCCTTCGGGATATGATCTTATTCCTTCTAAGGGGGGATCTTGGTGTGCCTTGACCAGGGGTGTGGGGCCTTGACCCCACTACCCACGTTCATGTGGGTCCCCCCATGCAGGTGGGCCCCACTCCGGAACCTTCTAGAACCTTCCCGGTACAATACCAAAAAATCCCAAACATTTTTCGGTGGCCAAAATAGGACTTCCCATATATAGATCTTTACCTCCGGACCATTTCGGAACTCCTCATGACGTCCGGGATCTCATCCGGGACTCCGAACAACTTTCGGTAACCACAGACAATTCCCATTACAACTCTAGCGTCACCGAACCTTAAGTGTGTAGACCCTACGGGTTCGGGAACCATGCAGACATGACCGAGACACCTCTCCGGCCAATAACCAATAGACGGATTTGGATACCCATATTGGCTCCCACATGTTCCACGATGATCTCATCGGATGAACCACGATGTCGGGGATTCAATTAATCCCGTATACAATTCCCTTTGTCCATCGGTATGTTACTTGCCCGAGATTTGATCGTCGGTATCCCTATTCCTTGTTCAATCTCGTTACCGGCAAGTCTCTTTACTCGTTCCGTAACACATGATCCCGTGACTAACTCCTTAGTCACATTGAGCTCATTATGATGATGTATTACCGAGCGGGCCCAGAGATACCTCTCCGTCACACGGAGTGACAAATCCCAGTCTCGATTCGTGCCAACCCAACAGACACTTTCGGAGATACCTGTAGTGCACCTTTATAGTCACCCATTTACGTTGTGACGTTTGATACACCCAAAGCATTCCTACGGTATCCAGGAGTTGCACAATCTCATGGTCTAAGGAAATGATACTTGACATTAGAAAAGCTCTAGCAGATGAACTACACGATCTTGTGCTATGCTTAGGATTGGGTCTTGTCCATCACATCATTCTCCTAATGATGTGATCCCGTTATCAACGACATCCAATGTCCATGGTCAGGAAACCATGACCATCTATTGATCAACGAGCTAGTCAACTAGAGGCTCACTAGGGACATGGTGTGGTCTATGTATTCACACATGTATTACGGTTTCCGCTTAATACAATTATAGCATGAACAATAGACAATTATCATGAACAAGGAAATATAATAATAACCATTTTATTATTGCCTCTAGGGCATATTTCCAATAGTCTCCCACTTGCACTAGAGTCAATAATCTAGTTACATTGTGATGAATCGAACACCCATAGAGTTCTGGTGCTGATCATGTTTCGCTCGTGGAAGAGGTTTAGTCAACGGATCTGCGACATTCAGATCCGTATGTACTTTACAAATATCTATATCTCCATCCTGAATGTAACCACGAATGGAGTTTAAGCGGCGCTTGATGTGCTTGGTCTTCTTGTGAAACCTGGGCTCCTTGGCAATGGCAATAGCTCCAGTGTTGTCATAGAAGAGAGTCATCGGGCCCGACGCATTGGGAATCACTCCTAGGTCGGTGATGAACTCCTTCATCCAGACTCCTTCCTGCGCTGCTTCCGAAGCAGCTATGTACTCCGCTTCACATGTAGATGCCGCCACGACGCTTTGCTTGCAACTGCACCAGCTGACTGCTCCACCATTCAAAATATACACGTGTCCGGTTTGTGACTTGGAGTCATCCGGATCTGTGTCGAAGCTAGCATCGACGTAACCCTTTACGACGAGCTCTTCGGCACCTCCATAAACGAGAAACACATCCTTAGTCCTTTTTAGGGACTTAAGGATATTCTTGACCGCTGTCTAGTGTTCCATTCTGGGATCACTTTGGTACCTCCATACCAAACTTATGGCATGGTTCACATCAGGTCTGGTACACAGCATGGCATACATAATAGAGCCTATGGCTGAGGCATAGGGGATGACACTCATCTTTTCTCTATCTTCTGCCGAGGTCGGGCATTGAGCTGTGCTCAATCTCACACCTTGCAATACAGGCAAGAACCCCTTCTTGGACAGATCCATATTGAACTTCTTCAATATCTTGTTAAGGTATGAGCTTTGTCAAAGACCAATGAGGCGTCTCGATCTATCTCTATAGATCTTGATGCCTAATATGTAAGCAGCTTCTCCAAGGTCCTTCATTGAAAAACACTTATTCAAGTAGGCCTTTATGCTTTCCAAAAGTTCTATATCATTTCCCATCAACAATATGTCATCCACATATAAAATGAGAAATGCTACAGAGCTCCCACTCACTTTCTTGTAAATACAAGCTTCTCCATAAGTCTGTATAAACCCAAACACTTTGATCACCTCATCAAAGTGAATGTTCCAACTCCGAGATGCTTGCACCAGCCCATAGATGGAGCGCTAGAGCTTGCATACCTTGTCAGCATTCTTAGGATCGACAAAACCTTCCGGCTGCATCATATACAATTCTTCCTTAAGGAAACCGTTAAGGAATGCCGTTTTGACGTCCATTTGCCAGATCTCATAATCATAAAATGCGGCAACTGCTAACATGATTCGTACGGACTTCAGCATCGCTACGGGTCAGAAAGTCTCATCGTAGTCAACTCCTTGAACTTGTCGATAACCCTTAGCGACAAGCCGAGCCTTATAGACGGTCACATTACCATCCGCGTCAGTCTTCTTCTTAAAGATCCATTTATTTTCTGTGGCTTGCCGATCATCGGGGAAGTCCACCAAAAGTCCATACTTTGTTCTCATACACGGATCCTATCTCGGATTTCATGGCTTCAAGCCATTTGTTGGAATCCGGGCCCGCCATGGCTTCTTCATAGTTCGAAGGTTCACCGTTGTCTAACAACATGATTTCCAGGACAGGGTTGCCGTACCACTCTGGTGCGGAACGTGTCCTCGTGGACCTACGAAGTTCAGTAGTAACTTGATCCGAAGTTTCATGATCATCATCATTAACTTCCTCTCTAGTCGGTGCAGGCACCACAGAAACATTTTCCTGCGATGCGCTACTCTCCGGTTCAAGAGGGGGTACAATTACCTCATCAAGTTCTATTTTCCTCCCACTTACTTCTTTCGAGAGAAACTCTTTCTCTAGAAAGGATCCATTCTTAGCAACAAAGATCTTGCCTTCGGATCTGAGGTAGAAGGTATACCCAATAGTTTCCTTAGGGTATCCTATGAAGACGCACTTTTCCGATTTGGGTTTGAGCTTTTCAGGTTGAAGTTTCTTGACATAAGCATCGCATCCCCAAACTTTCAGAAACGATAGCTTAGGTTTCTTCCCAAACCATAATTCATACGGTGTTGTCTCAAAGGATTTAGACGGTGCCCTATTTAAAGTGAATGCGGCAGTCTCTAATGCATATCCCCAAAATGATAGCGGTAAATCAGTAAGAGACATCATAGATCGCACCATATCCAATAGAGTGCTATTACGACGTTCGGACACACCATTACGCTGAGGTGTGCCAGGCGGCGTGAGTTGTGAAACAATTCCACATTTCCTTAAGTGCGTGCCAAACTCGTGACTCAAATATTCTCCTCCACGATCAGATCGTAAGAACTTTATTTTCTTATCACGTTGATTCTCTACCTCACTCTGAAATTCCTTGAACTTTTCAAAGGTCTCAGACTTGTGTTTCATTAAGTAGACATACCCATATCTGCTTAAGTCATCAGTGAGGGTGAGAACATAACGATAGCCACCGCGAGCCTCAACGCTCATTGGACAGCATACATCGGTATGTATTATTTCCAACAAGTTGGTTGCTCGCTCCATTGTTCCGGAGAATGGAGTCTTAGTCATCTTGCCCATGAGGCATGGTTCGCATGTGTCAAATGATTCATAATCAAGAGACTCCAAAAGTCCATCTGCATGGAGTTTCTTCCTGCGTTTAACACCAATACGACCAAGGCGGCAGTGCCACAAGTATGTGGGACTAACATTATCAACCTTACATCGTTTGGTATTCACACTATGAATATGTGTAACATCATGTTTGAGATTCAATAAAAATAAACCATTGACCAGCGGGGCATGACCATAAAACATATCTCTCATATAAATAGAACAACCATTATTCTCGGATTTAAATGAGTAGCCATCTCGCATCAAACGAGATCCAGATACAATGTTCATGCTCAAAGCTGGTACTAAATAACAATTATTGAGGTTTAAAACTAATCCCGAAGGTAGATGCAGAGGTAGCGTGCCGACGGCGATCACATCGACCTTGGAACCATTCCCGACGCGCATCATCACCTCGTCCTTCGCCAGTCTCCGCTTATTCCGCAGCTCCTGTTTTGAGTTACAAATGTGAGCAACCGCACCGGTATCAAATACCCAGGAGCTACTACGAGCGCTGGTAAGGTACACATCAATAACATGTATATCATATATACCTTTGACGTTGCCGGCCTTCTTATCCGCTAAGTACTTGGGGCAGTTCCGCTTCCAGTGACCGGTTCCCTTGCAATAAAAGCACTCGGTCTCAGGCTTGGGTCCATTCTTGGGCTTCTTCCCGGCAACTGATTTACCGGGCGCGGCAACTGCTTTGCCGTCCTTCTTGAAGTTCTTCTTACCCTTCCCTTTCTTGAAACTGGTGGTCTTATTCACCATCAACACTTGATGTTCCTTTTTGATCTCCACTTCCGCTGATTTCAGTATCGAATATAACTCAGGAATGGACTTCTCCATCCCTTGCATATTGAAGTTCATCACAAAGCTCTTGTAGCTAGGTGGAAGCGACTGGAGGATTCTGTCAATAACCGAGTCATCCGGAAGATTAACTCCCAGCTGAGACAAGCGGTTGTGCAACCCAGACATTTTGAGTATGTGCTCGCTGACAGAACTATTTTCCTCCATCTTACAACTGAAGAACTTGTCGGAGACTTCATATCTCTCGACCCGGTCATGAGCTTGGAAAACCATTCTCAGCTCTTGGAACATCTCATTTGCTCCGTGTTGCTCAAAACGCTTTTGGAGCCCCGGTTCTAAGATGTAAAGCATGCCGCACTGAACCAGGGAGTAATCATCACTACGCGACTGCCAGGCGTTCATAACGTCTTGAGTTGCTGGGAAAATGGGTGCGTCACCTAGCGGTGCATCACGGACATATGCTTTCTTGGAAGCTATGAGGATGATCCTCAAGTTACGGACCCAGTCCGTATAGTTGCTTCCATCGTCTTTCAGCTTGGTTTTCTCTAGGAACGCGTTGAAGTTGAGGGCAACATTAGCGTGGGCCATTGGATCTACAAGATAGATTGTAAAGACAATTTTAGACTAAGCTCATGATAATTAAGTTCATCTAATCAAATTATTTAATGAACTCCCACTCAGATAGACATCCCTCTAGTCATCTAAGTGATACATGATCCATATCGACTAGGCCGTGTCCGATCATCACGTGAGACGGACTAGTCATCAATGGTGAACATCTCCATGTTGATCGCATCTACTATACGACTCATGTTCGACCTTTGGGTCTCTCGTGTTCCGAGGCCATGTCTGTACATGCTAGGCTCGACAAGTCAACCTAAGTGTTTCGCGTGTGTAAATCTGGCTTACACCCGTTGTATGCGAACGTTAGAATCTATCACACCCGATCATCACGTGGTGCTTTGAAACAACGATCCTTCGCAACGGTGCACACTTAGGGGGAACACATTTCTTGAAATTTTAGTGAGGGATCATCTTATTTATGCTACAGTCGTTCTAAGCAAATAAGATGTAAAAACATGATAAACATCACATGCAAATCATAAAGTGACATGATATGGCCAATATCATCTTGCGCCTTTGATCTCCATCTTCGGGGCACGGCATGATCACCATCGTCACCGGCACGACACCATGATCTCCATCATCGTGTCTTCATGAAGTTGTCTCGCCAACTATTACTTCTACTACTATGGCTAACGGTTAGCAATAAAGTAAAGTAATTACATGGCGTTTTTGATTGACACGCAGGTCATACAATAAATTAAGACAACTCCTATGGCTCCTGCCGGTTGTCATACTCATCAACATGCAAGTTGTGATTCCTATTACAAGAACATGATCAATCTCATACATCACATATATTTCATCACATCCTTTTGGCCATATCACATCACATAGCATACCCTGCAAAAACAAGTTAGACGTCCTCTAATTGTTGTTGCAAGTTTTACGTGGCTGCTATGGGTTTCTAGCAAGAACGTTTCTTACCTACGCAAAAGCCACAATGGTGATATGCCAATTTCTATTTAGCCTTCATAAGGACCCTCTTCATCGAATCCGATCTGACTAAAGTGGGAGAGACAGACACCCGCTAGCCACCTTATGCAACAAGTGCATGTCAGGCGGTGGAACTAGTCTCACGTAAGCGTAAGTGTAAAGTCGGTCCGGGCCGCTTCATCCCACAATGCCGCCGAATCAAGATAGGGCTAGTAACGGCAAGCAAATTGACCAAATCATCGCCCACAACTACTTGTGTTCTACTCGTGCATAGAATCTACACATAGACCTAGCTCATGATGCCACTGTTGGGGAACATAGTAATAATTCAAAATTTTCCTACGTGTCACCAAGATCAATCTAGGAGATGCTAGCAACGAGAGAGAGGGAGTGCATCTTCATACTCTTGAAGATCGCTAAGCAGAAGCATTGCAAAGAACGCGGTTGATGGAGTCGTACTCGCGGCGATTCAAATCGCGGAAGATCCGATCCAAGCGCCGAACGGACGGCGCCTCCGCGTTCAACACACGTACAGCCCGGGGACGTCTCCTACTTCTTGATCCAGCAAGGGGGGAGGAGAATTTGAGGGAGAGCTCCGGCAGCACGACGGCGTGGTGGCGGTGGAGCTCGTGGTTCTCCGGCAGAGCTTCGCTAAGCACTACAGAGGAGGAGGAGGTGTAGGAGGAGGGAGGGCTGCACCAGGGGCAAGGGGTGCAGCTCCCATGCGCCTCCCCACTATATATAGGGGTGGAGGGGGCTGGTTTCTTGCCCTCCAAGTCCATTGGGGCGTTGGCAAAGGTGGGAGGAAAGAAATCCCATCCTTTCCCTTCCCCGCCGATTGTTATCCCCCCTTTTTAGGGATCTTGATCTTATCCCTTCGGGATATGATCTTATTCCTTCTAAGGGGGGATCTTGGTGCGCCTTAACGAGGGGTGTGGGGCCTTGACCCCACTACCCACGTTCATATGGGTCCCCCCATGCAGGTGGGCCCCACTCCGGAACCTTCTAGAACCTTCCCGGTACAATACCGAAAAATCCCAAACATTTTTCGGTGGCCAAAATAGGACTTCCCATATATAGATCTTTACCTCAGGACCATTCCGGAACTCCTCGTGACGTCTGGGATCTCATCCGGGACTCCGAACAACTTTCGGTAACCACATACAATTACCATTACAACTCTAGCGTCACCGAACCTTAAGTGTGTAGACCCTACGGGTTCGGGAACCATGCAGACATGACCGAGACACCTCTCCGGCCAATAACCAATAGCGGGATCTGGATACCCATATTGGCTCCCACATGTTCCACGATGATCTCATCGGATGAACCACGATGTCGGGGATTCAATTAATCCCGTATACAATTCCCTTTGTCCATCGGTATGTTACTTGCCCGAGATTCGATCGTCGGTATCCCTATACCTTGTTCAATCTCGTTACCGGCAAGTCTCTTTACTCGTTCCGTAACACATGATCCCGTGACTAACTCCTTAGTCACATTGAGCTCATTATGATGATGTATTACCGAGCGGGCCCAGAGATACCTCTCCGTCACACGGAGTGACAAATCCCAGTCTCGATTCGTGCCAACCCAATAGACACTTTCGGAGATACCTGTAGTGCACCTTTATAGTCACCCATTTACGTTGTGACGTTTGATACACCCAAAGCATTCCTACGGTATCCAGGAGTTGCACAATCTCATGGTCTAAGGAAATGATACTTGACATTAGAAAAGCTCTAGCAGACGAACTACACGATCTTGTGCTATGCTTAGGATTGGGTCTTGTCCATCACATCATTCTCCTAATGATGTGATCCCGTTATCAACGACATCCAATGTCCATGGTCAGGAAACCATGACCATCTATTGATCAACGAGCTAGTCAACTAGAGGCTCACTAGGGACATGGTGTGGTCTATGTATTCACACATGTATTACGGTTTCCGCTTAATACAATTATAGCATGAACAATAGACAATTATCATGAACAAGGAAATATAATAATAACCATTTTATTATTGCCTCTAGGGCATATTTCCACAATACTTTCGCGAACAGGTAGAAAATGAGCCACTTTGGAAAGACGGTCAATGACCACAAAGATAGCATTATTACCTCTCTTGGTCCAGGGAAAACCGGTGATGAAATCCATACCGACCTTGTCCCATTTCCATTCAGGAATAGCTAAGGGTTGAAGGGTGCCAGCAGGCCTTTGATGTTCTGCCTTAACGCGACGACAAACGTCACAGTTAGCAACGAACTGAGCAATTTCTCTCTTCATTCTGGTCCACCAGAACCTCTGGCGTAGGTCCTGATACATTTTGGTACTACCAGGATGAATCGTGAGAGGTGAATCATGAGCCTCCTTAAGGATCATCTGCCAGAGATGTTGGTTCTTGGGAACCACCAAGCGGTTTTGGAAGAATACCACACCTTGATCATCGATGGAGAAATCCTTAGCGTTTCCGCTAACGATGTTCTCCTTGATCCGGGATATACCCTTATCATGCTTTTGGCCAGCTATGATTTGACCCCTAAGAGTAGGTTTCGCCACCAAGGTGGAAAGGAATTCTTGAGGAACAATGTGAAGATTTAACTTCCGAAATTCCTCATAGAGAAGTGGTTGACCTTGTTGTAACATCAGATTGTTACAATAAGACTTACGACTTAGTGCATCAGCCATGACATTGGCTTTCCCTGGGGTGTAAGTTATCCCTAAGTCGTAATCTGTAATCAACTCAACCCACCATCTTTGCCTGAGATTCAAATCCGGTTGGGTGAAAATATATTTCAGACTTTGGTGATCAGTGTATATCTCGCAACGATTACCCAGAAGGTAATGTTGCCACGTTTTAAGTGCATGGACTACAGCTGCAAGCTCAAGATCATGTGTTGGGTAGTTATCCTCATGTGGACGCAACTGTCGAGATGCGTAGGCAATCACATGACGATCTTGCATGAGAATGCAACCTAATCCTTGTCGCGAGGCGTCGCAGTAGATAACAAAGTCCTTAGAAAAATCTGGTGGCACCAATACGGGTGCAGAAGTCAGGCGTCTTTTCAGTTCCTGAAAGCTGTGCTCGCATTGTGGGGTCCACTCGAACTTTTTATCTTTCTTGAGGAGTTCAGTAAGAGGTTTCGCAACCTTGGAGAAATTCTTGACAAAGCGGCGACAATAGCTCGCTAAGCCAAGGAAACTTCGAATTTGCTTAACCGATTCAGGTTGAGTCCAATCAAGGACGGCCTGAACTCGCTCGGGATTGACAGCAATGCCCTTGCCAGAGATTACATGACCTAGATAGGTCACTTTTGGTAGCCAGAATTCACACTTGGAGAATTTGGCATACAGGCGATGCTCTCAAAGTTTCGTCAATACCAGCCTAAGATGCTCGGCATGATCTCGTTCTTTCTTCGAGTAGATGAGTATATCGTCGAGGTAAACCACGACAAATTTATCCAAATACTCCATGAAGATCGAATTTATCAAACGAGAGAAGGTGGCTGGAGCATTGGTTAATCCGAAGGACATGACGGTGTACTCGTATTGGCCATAACGAGTAACAAAAGCCGTTTTTGGAATGTCCCCATTCCTGATTCTGATTTGATGGTATCCTAACCTCAAATCCATTTTGGAGAAGACTGAGGAACCAGCGAGTTGATCATACAAGTCGTTGATCTTGGGGAGCGGATACTTGTTCTTGATTGTGACCAGGTTCACTGGCCGGTAATCTACAACCATCCGGTCCATTCCATCCTTCTTCTTGACGAAGAGGACGGGGCAAGCCCAAGGAGAAGAACTAGGGCGGATGAATCCCTTTTTCAAGGCCTCATCGAGTTGTTTCATTAGCTCGGCTAGTTCTAAGGGTGCCATCTTATAGGGTCTTCTGGCTATTGGGACAGTCCCTGGAATGAGGTCTATCACAAACTCTACATCTCTGATAGGTGGAATACCTGGCAGTTCCTCTGGAAAGACATCTGGCAAGTCACGGACCACCGGAATATCCTCAAGCTCTGGAAGAGGGCTAGCATTGAGAGAATAGAGTTGGCACTTAGCCACTTGAGTTGAAAAGGTGACTATCTCACCTGAGGGATGTGTAAGTTGAACATTCCTAGAATGAGTATCAATCTTTGCATAATGTGCTGACATCCAGTCCATACCCAAGATGATATTGATGTCCGAAGACTTCAGAGCTATTAGGGAAGCTAAGAAGACTAGCCTATCCACGAGAATCTCATTGTCATGGCTCACTCTAGAAGTTTGCCACTTTGATCCAGGAGTCTAAACTACTAATGGAGTGGGCATATCACAAAAGGTCATGTTATGCAACTATGCATAACTTTCTGAGATGAATGAATGAGATGCACCAGTGTCAAATAGAACAGATGCTGGATGACTATTGACAAGGAGCTTACCAAGCACAACGTCGGGGCCATCATGGGCCGCTTCAAGGGTGACATTGTTCACACGACCACGAGCAGGAGTTGGTTTCACGTAATAAGCCTTGCCCGGCTTACCACGTCCAGCTGGCTTGGCCGTTTTCTGGGGACACTCACAAGAATAGTGTCCAGGCTCTCCACATTTGTAGCAGATGACAGTTGAAGACCTTGGAGCAGCATTAGCAGCATTTCCACCATAGGGCTTGGCTGGAGGGTTGTTCTGATTTGGGCGAGGCGCCACATAGGATGGCCTCGCAGTGTACCTTGATGGCCGGGCAGTGTTGGGAACCCACACCCGGCGCTTATGGGAACCTGAGCCGGATGAGGAGCTGAAGTCACGAGAGTGCTTCTTGGCTGCCTCGTAGTCGGTCTGTCCAGTCTCGGCATTGATAGCCTTGTTGACGAGATCCTGGAAGGTAGCGCACTCATGCAGGCGCAGATCACGACGGAGCTCGAGGCTAAGTCCCTTGCGGAACCTAGCTTGCTTCTTGGCGTCAGTTGACACCTCCTTCGGTGCATAGCGGGCTAGGTTGCCGAACTCACGACTGTAAGCATCCACTGTCAGCTTACCCTGAGTGAAGGCACATAATTCCTCTCTCTTACGGTCCATCAGACCTTCAGGAATATGGTGGGCACGGAAAGCACTACAAAAGTCTGTCCATGTAGTAGCAGGGCCCTCTGGGCGCATAGCCTCATAATTTTCCCACCACTGGCTGGCGGGTCCTTCAAGGAAGTACGCGGCAAAGTTAACCTTGTCCGCTTCAGCCACATTTGCAAAACGAATCTTGCGAGTCATGCTGGAAAGCCAATCATCTGCATCGAGGGGGTCGACGGAATGATGGAACTTTGGTGGATAGAGCTTCACGAAGTCATTGAGAGACATTCCATCATTACGCTCATTGCGGGGAGGGCGTGTTGTATTCTGCTCAATACGCTCTAGCAGCCTGTTGGTCTCTCTCTTGTTGCGTTCCGCCTCAAGCATCACCTCCGCCAAAGATGGCGGGTGAGGCAGGTTCTCTTGCCTTGCTCCACTGCCCTCACCCTGCTCATAAGCAGGAGCGGGGTTGTTCCTGGTGGAAACCATCCTGGGATAAACAAAACCCACATCTTAGAAAAGGGAGACAACAGCTCTAGGATAAGAGATACGGAATGCTCTACAGCTCCTAGAAGAAATCGGACAGCATAACGGCTGAAAATGCTCAAAAACAATTTTGAGACATTCCGAAAAGATTGGATTGCATAACCACTCAACTTTCTAGCATCAAGATTCTAACCAAATGATTGTCACACAGAAGCAATACTTGAAAACTGGAGTTGACTCTCAAGCAGCTTAGTCTACAAGTCCATGGTTAGTAACTCGTCATCCTGAGAGGTAGATAAGAAGCCTAGTTCTTAACCCCGTAGAAAAGAAGAGGGTGACTCAGAATAGAATGACTCGGGAAGAGGAGTAAAAAGAGCCTTACGTTCCCTTCCACAATCAATTCCCTTACATAACTAAAGCATTCAAGACTCAACTTCAACCAGTTTGGCTTGGTAATCCTACAGTTAGTCAGGCTCTGATACCAACGCTGTCGGGACCCCGATCCTAAGCCATAAGAATCTAGCATGTAACACTTCACATTACTTTGCGGCCTCACGCACGGTTATCCCCACGGCTGCCACCTTACCTGGGCCGGGACCGTTTGCGCCTTTTGGCTCACGAATGTGAATATGTCGCTAGCATTCAAATGTCAAAGAACCCAGGTCGACATGACTAGTCATAGAACCCAACTAGCACATCCGTACAGGGACAAGCATACGTAACCCAGCAATGCAGGTGTCGGCCGCAGCATGTGTAGACGAGTCATAGCAAGCTACAGGGACTCCATTACGCCGTGGGACATAAATGTCATCAACTGCGCGTAGACGAGTCATAGCAGGCTACATGGACTCCATTACACTGCGAGACATTTCCCCGAAGGGACAGACACAGCAGCAAAGAACGATACATGCCGGTCAATCAATGTGTCCGGAGTAGTAGCAAGCTACCAAGGCTCAGTGGAAGCACAAAGAGGCATTTCCCCGTAAAGAGTACTACTAGAGGCACACAACTAGGTGTCGAATACCATACATACCGTTACACGTCACACGTACACACGACATGTCCGATATGCATAGATACAACTATGGCATCACAACATAACCATACAACAACACAACATTTATTTAGAAGGCTCAGAAGAGCCTTGCATAATATGTTCATACAGGTAGGGGGTCACATGACCCGACACTCAAGTCATACAAACATGTTCATACAAACCAAGCGGAAGCTTAAAGCTGTCTGAGTACAGACAGTTGAAAGGTAAAAAGGCATACAGCCTGACTATCTACAGCCCATCCCAGGGCATCAGATCGTAGCTGGGATACCAGCTACTCGGCGTCATCGACGTCTAGATAGAACCCACCAGATGGGTCCATGCTATCATCTGCAACAGTTACTAACAAACGTGAGTACAATCGTACTCAGCAAATCTTTGAAGCAGACCTAAGCTATTCATGCTCATGTTTCAACAAGGGGAGTAGTGTGGTTTATGCAGCAACCCAACTTTGACTCTTGGCTAGCCTATACTACGACTACTAGTTCTTTGAACAAGTTTTGAGCTAGCGCACACGAGTCCACTAACACCACATCAATACACCACCATGGATCCGCTCCCGTCACCCACGAGAGTGCCATCCATGGTACTCACACTTGTCTTGAGTCTTTTAAAAGTAACAATTAAGTTATCTATGAATAGCATAGGTTTTCCATGTAGTCCATATCCGAGGACTCGGCTATTCGAACAGATTCATTACCCTGCAGGGGTGCACTTCTTCACACACGCTCTCGCCACTTATCGATGTGTGCTCATAAAAACAGGCACCTCGGCAACCTTCAAGTGGAAGCCCAACGAGGGAGTCGACCACGACCGTCAATCACACAAGACCCTAGTCCAGGCTATCGCCTATTTGAGACTAAACCCGAACGGAAGTCCGGCCAAAGTTTCCGCTACGGCCTGAAACGATGTGCGCAGGGTTCCCAAGCCCACCGTTCGGGTGCCACTTGGTACACCGTGCCACTGCCTACCGCGTCCTAGCCCACCCCTAAGGTCAGCGCTATGCGCGGCCTCGAGCATGGCTACAAACACCACAAACTACTTGCAACTCCTGGACAAAGGACTAGGCGGTTGATAAGTCGAGCGGGGTCATATTTCAGGGCCCAGCATGTGGTAGTAACTATTCTTGGATCACAAACACGGAACTCAATTCCTAAGAACGGTCCCAATGAGACAATCCGCTATGTACTCCTACATAGCCTCTCATCGCTACCTTTACCAAATCGGGTTCATCATATAGCTCATCACATCAGAACAACACCGTTTCACTCGGTTCATCACCCAGATGTATCAGACCTAACACAACTCTAAGCATAGCAAGCATAGCAAGCAAAGCAGGTAAAGCACATCAAGGCTCAAGCATCTACCAGGTATGCTAGGTTGCATGGTTTAGCTATTTACTGTGACAATGACAGGTCATGCAGAGGAATGGGTTCAACTACCGCAACAGATAGATAGTACAAGCGTTTGTCCTAATGCAATAAACGAGATCAGGAGCGAGAGAGTGGGATGTTATCGTTATGATCAATGGGGTTGCTTGCCTTGCAGGTTGGCTGGGAGGTACTATCCTTCAGGGGGATACTCGAGGGTCTCCGATGGAGCAGAACCTACCGCGACATAGACGGAGTAACAATCAATACACAGCAAGTGCAACAATATGATGCATGATCATGACATGGAACATGTTATAGATGAGCTAATGCATCTATCATTAGAGTTAAATGGAGTGGGATTGAATATAGGTTCAAAATTGTTCTCCATATGATATTCCACATATTGCATTATTGCAAAATGTCAATGTTCATCTATCTAGGTTGCTCTAACATGCATGATAATAGCACCAATGGATTCTTTGGATTTTTCTGATAATTTTTCATATATAAATTATTTCAATCTGAGCTACAGATTAATTTCTATGATTTTTCTAAGATTTTAGCATTTTATGGAATTAAATTAAATCAGAAAAGCTTTATTGCGTCAGCATGACATCAGCATGGCGTCAGCAAGTCAGCTGGCCGTTGCCAGGTCAAACCTGACCAGTGGGGTCCACTGGTCAGTGACCCAGGGCCATTTAGAGTCGCTGACATGTGGGGACCACATGTCGTTGACTCAGGGGTTAAACCCGAGTTGACCCTGGCTTTGACCTCTGCCAGGGCCCACTGTCAGCGGCTGTTAGGACTGCTAATCAGGTGGGTTAGCTCCTAATGACGGTCCACGTCGGCCCCCACCGGAGACTCGCTGGCGGCGACAAAATCGACGGCGGCACGCCGCCGGAATCGCGCTACAGAGCGACTCTGGGCACGCGGAGGCTACTGGGATGAGGCCCGCACTGGGCCGCATCCATCTACGGTGTTAGTTAGCCGCGGGGGCGCCGGAATCATTGCCGGCGGCGACCTTGGCGGACGCCGGAGCTCGGGCGAGCTCGGGGTCGTCGATCTAGCGTGCAACAGGGCCGGTTCTTGGCTCCTACAGCATCTACGCGGCTACACGAACGCGATGGTGGCCTTAGAGGGACCACCCGTTCACCGGAGCGTCACCGGCGTTGAGATCGCGCGGCGGAGCTCTTCGGGTCTCGATGGAATCGGGCCTACGGCGGTCAATCGGCAGGGGAGAGAGGGGGATAGGGTCCAGCAGCTCACGGCGAGGGCGTAGACGTCGATAGCGTGCTTGGGGGCGGCTTGGAGGCGACGAATCGATGGCGGCGATGGTTGGAGCCAAAGGTTGAAGACGATCCCATGGCGGCGACTGGAGGCGTCTGGCGTCGCTGGGCTTGGCAGGGAGCAGCAGCAGCTCGAGGCGGAGCTGATTAGCTCGTCGAAGGGGCGAGGGAGGCACTGAGGAGGCGGCGCTACGGCGGTGGGGCTTCGGCGGCCATGGCGCAGCAGAGCAAGGAGAGGAGCAGGGGTGCGAATGAGGAGAGGGCGCGATGCGAACGGCTCTAGCGAGTCTATCCGCGTCTCCAGCACGACGAGGAGGCAGGCAGGCAGCTGCCGGCGTGGCGGCACGGCCGTGCACGCGCGGTGGCCACACGCATGGCCTCCTGGCCGCCAGGAGGACGACGGCCTAGATGGGCCAGGTGGGCCGGCCTGGTTGGGCCTCAGGTTAGTTCTCTCTCTCTCTGCATTTTATTTTATTTCTGTTTTTTTATATTTATGTCCTTTGTGTTATATTTATTTGGACACAAGCACCTAGCACAAAAATACCAACATATTTCTTGGAGTGTAGTTTGAATATTTCAAACCTCCATAGAAACTTTCAGCAATTTTGAATGGCTAGAATATTTATAATGCTTTATTTATTGATTTCAGTAGCATTAGAAGATTATTTTTAAATGCTATATTTGTTTTGAAAAATAAAATGTCCTCTGATATGTTTTTGCCAACATTTATCAGCGATAGTGAACATTTTTGAAGGGCATTTTGGATTCATTGAAAAATCACAACATTTGAATTGGTTTAATTAGGGTGAGGTGCTCGGGTTTCTGATAATTCCCCATTTCAAGTTGATGCAAAATTCAGACATGATGCACATACATGCTAGCACAAAGCAAGGCTAACAAGGGATGTGACAACGCCCCCAGACCACAAACG
This sequence comes from Elymus sibiricus, assembly GCA_039707655.1. Classification (NCBI taxonomy): domain Eukaryota; kingdom Viridiplantae; phylum Streptophyta; class Magnoliopsida; order Poales; family Poaceae; genus Elymus; species Elymus sibiricus. The sequence continues at coordinate 440,072,419 of CM077667.1, read as the reverse complement.
GTCAGGTGATTGGAATCATCCGTAACTCTTGAGCCGGCACATGGGCGCGTCGTCCAAATTTCTGACACCCATCACATTTACTGACCAAGTCTTCTGCATCTGCATGAGCTGTCAACCAGTAAAAACCGTGCCGAAAAGCTTGAGCCACCAAAGATTTTGACCCGGCGTGATGTCCACAATACCCGGCATGTATCTCTTGCAAGATTTCACGGCCCTCCTCAAGAGAGATACAATGCTGAAAAACGTCAGTCACGCTGCACCTGTGCAACTCACCATTGGCAATAGTCATAGACTTAGACCGCCTCACAATGTGCCGCGCCAGGGTCCCGTCTTAGGGTAACTCGCCGCGAGTCAGATACGCCAGATAAGGCAGCGTCCAATCGGGGGTTGCGCGGAGAGCCGCCACCAAGTGTCCTTCCGAGTCAGGTATAGCAAGATCCTCCTCAAAAGGTAATTTAACCGACGGGTGATGCAATATATCCAAAAACACATTGGGTGGCACCGGCTTACGCTGAGATCCCAGTCTTGATAAAGCATCAGCCGCCTCATTCTTCCCACGATCAATATAATCCACCTGATAACCTTTAAAGTGACCAGCAATAACGTCAACCGCCTCGCGGTAAGCCGCCATACGTGGGTCCTTAGAGTCCCACGTGCCTGATACTTGCTGGGCCACCAGGTCTGAGTCGCCAAGACATCTGACCCGGCTCAAATTCATCTCCTTTGCCACACGGAGCCCATGAAGCAAGGCTTCATATTCAGCTCCATTGTTAGTACAAGGAAACATTAACCTTAATACATAAAAAAATTTGTCACCTCGCGGGGAAGTTAAAACAACTCCAGCCCCCGAGCCTTCCAATTGTTTGGATCCATCAAAGTGAATTATCCAATATGTATTGTCCAGCTTCTCCTCGGGTGCTTGACACTCTGTCCAGTCATTGATAAAATCCACCAGGGCTTGAGATTTCACAGCCGTCAGGGGCACATACTTCAGATTAAGAGGCCCAAGTTCAATTGCCCACTTAGCAATCCTGTCGGTGGCTTCTCTATTTTGAATGATATCTCAGAAAGGAGCAGAGCTGACCACCGTGATTGGATACCCAAGAAAGTAATGCTTCAGCTTGCGATTCACCATGAACACCCCAAACACCAGCTTTTGCCAGTGTGGGTATCTTTGCTTGGATTCTGTCAAAACCTCACTGACATAGTAAACCGGCCGCTGGACTGGGTACTCCTTACCCGCCTCCTTGCGCTCCACAACGACTGCAGCACTAACGGCTTTATTATTAGCCGCCACGTACAGGAGCAAAGGCTCTTTATCCATGGCAGCAGCCAAGATGGGCGGCTCAACCAACTGCTTTTTGAGCACCTCAAACGCATCATTGCCAGCATCGCTCCAGACAAAGTCATCTATCTTCTTCATCATCTGATACAAAGGAATAGCTTTCTCACCCAGGCGGCTTATGAACCGGCTTAAAGCGGCAATATGACCCGCCAAGCGCTGGACATCATTAATACACGCCGTCTTAGACAAAGAGGTGATGGCCTTATTTTATCCGGGTTAGTCTCAATGCCCTGCTCTGAGACCAAAAATCCCAGGAGCTTGCCTGCGGGCACACCAAACACACACTTAGCCGGGTTAAGCATCATCTTGTAAACCCGCAGGTTATCAAAAGTTTCCTTCAGATCATCCAACAGAGTCTCCTTCTTCCTTGACTTGACCACAATATCATCCACATAAGCATGAACATTGCGCCCAATTTGACCATGAAGACAGTTCTACACACAACGCTGATAAGTCGCCTGTGCGCTTTTGAGTCCAAAAGGCATAGACACATAGCAGAATGCTCCAAAAGGCATGATGAAGGACGTCTTCTCTTGGTCTTTGACTGCCATCTTGATCTGATGATAACCCGAGTAAGCATCCAGGAAACATAAGCTCTCGCAACCCGCCGTTGCATCAATGATCTGGTCGATACGAGGGAGAGCAAATGGATCAACCGGACATGCCTTGTTGAGATCTGTGTAATCTACACACATGCGCCACGTGCCGTTCTTCTTAAGCACAAGCACGGGGTTAGCCAACCACTCTGGGTGAAAAACTTCCATGATAAACCCTGCTGCCAAGAGCCGGGCTACCTCCTCTCCGATAGCTTTACGCCTCTCTTCATTGAAACGACGGAGGAACTGTTTGACTGGTTTAAACTTAGGATCCACATTAATGTGGTGCTCAGCGAATTCTCTCGGTACACCCGGCATGTCAGAAGGCTTCCATGCAAAGATGTCCCTATTCTCACGGATGAATTCGATGAGCGCGCTTTCCTATTTGGGATCCATATTAGCCCCAATAGTGAACGGCTGCGATGAGTCGTCAGGAGCAAAATCCACCAACTTGGTATCTTCTGCCACAAACTTCAGGGGCGGGTCAGATTTTGTGCTGGGTTTCTTCAGCGGGGTCATATCCACCGGGTCAACATTGTCCTTATAAAACTTAAGCTCTGCCTCAGCACAACTTGACTCCGCATATGCAGCATCACCTTCCTCGCACTCAAGAGCAATCTTCCGATCACCATGCACTGTAATTGTTCCCTTCAGACCAGGCATCTTGAGCTGCAAGTACACATAACAGGGCCGTGCCATGAATTTAGCATAAGCCGGCCTTCCAAATAGGGCGTGATATGGGCTCTTGATTTTAACCACCTCAAACCACAAGGTTTCCACCCTGTAATTGAACTCATCGCCCAAAGCTACCTCCAGGGCAATTTTTCCAACTGGATAAGCCGATTTGCTGGTGAAAAACTGTGGATGATGGCTTGAGATCCTTGTCAACCAGGTTCATCTGACAGAAAGTGTCAAAATATAGGATGTTGATGCTGCTGCCACCATCCATCAGCACCTTGGTAAACACATAGCCTCCTACCTGAGGGGTTACCACGAGGGCTAAGTGCCCCGGGTTATCAACGCGCGGCCGGTGATCCTCCCTACTCCATGATATCGTGTACAAAGACCACTTCAAGTACTGCGGAAGAGCCGGCATGGCTGCGTTAACCGCCCGCTTGCGCACTTTCTGATCACGCTTATCAAGGCTCATAGTAAAGACATGATACTGGCCTCCATTAAGCTGCTTTGGGTTAATCTAATACCCTGATTGGTTGTTTTGCTGGTCACCACCATTGCCAGATTGTTGATTATGACCTCCATGATTACCTTGACCTTGATAACCAGAACCTGAGCCGCCTGCACAGAAACCTGACCCATGAGAGCCGGAACCTGACCCGCCAGGCGGTCCATTGCCATTACCGTGATGCTGGTTAAGGCTGTAGTTCCGGAACTCCCGCATGATATAGCAATCCTTCCAAGCATGAGTGGATGGTTTATTGGGAAGACTGTGCTTCGGGCAGGGGTCGTTAAGTATTGCTTCCATGTTGAAAGGTTTGCCTTTGCCGAAAGGCGGTTTACCGTTGCCCTTGCCACGGTTGTTTCTAGTGTTAGTATTGGCCACCAGATCTGGCCCGCCATCCGGATTCTTCCGCTTACCGCCATTGCCTGGATTGTTATTTCCTGCTCCGTTCTGCTGCTGACCCTTGCTGTTGCCATTCTTCTTACCCTTAGCTGATTTCTCATCATCAGACCTAGGATCCTTCGTATTGTCAGAATCTGCATATTTGGTGAGAGCCGCCATGAGCTCACCCATGTCTTGGCAAGAACGTTTGAGCCGTCCAAGCTTCTGCTTAAGGGGCAAAAAATGACAATTCTTCTCTAGAATTAAAACTGCCTGAGCCGCCGTGATATTATCAGATGAGTGGATGATGGTTGAGACCCGCCGAACCCAATGATGGGCCAACTCATCTTCCCTCTGCACGCAATGATCCAAATCAACGACTGTCATTGGCTGTTTGCACGTCCCTTGGAAATTCTTGATGAACTTTGCTTTCAGCTCGGCCCAGGAGTTAATGGTGATCGGAAGATTGCTCTTGAGTGCTTAGCGCAAACTACATCACTGACATCTAACATCTCCATGTCTAGCTCGTAACTCTCGATCCAGGCTTCTGGAGGCAGATCAGCAGTATAATTAGGCACTTTACGTGGACCCTTAAAGTCTTTCGGCAGGCGCTCGTTTCGCAGAGCCGGCACTAAGCACGGCACTCCCACAGCTCTGGAGGTTACTCCGACTCCCACGGAAGCTGAAGGTGTTACTGGGGGCGGGTCTTGGTAAGCCGCCGCCGCCTCCCGCTGGGCTCTAGCATTGTCCACGATCGCCTGAGCATCGACAACGGGTGGGCTATCATAGGGCGGGTTCCGGCGCCGCTCGCTACTGGACACCGCTGGCGACTCTATACGCCGGCTGTAACTGCGGCTCGGGATAGGGGTCGAGTGCAGACGACTCTGGCTATAAGTATACTTCTCCTGTTGCGCCACCGCTGTCTGCAAGTACCCAATGGCGTTCCGGGCTTCCTCAGCGAAGGGTGTTCCTTCAGCTAGGGGGAGCGCATTGAGCCTGACTGCCGCTGCTACCATGTTCTCCACCGGGTTAGAATAATGACCGGGTGGTGTTGAAAAATGTTGCGACGGGGTCTGGTTCCTGTGGGGCGGGTCTGGCTACCGATGCTGAATCGCTGCCCTATTCCCAGGAACTTCCGCCGTTCGGGTCACGGTCAGAGGTGCGTTCCGTCCTGTCCCTGGCGTGTTGAAAAGATTTCTGGGATCATACTGATCAGGAAGGTGGGTCTGATGCCTCATCCGAAGAACAGCATCTGAGGTTTGTTGATCCAGATTGAGATGAAAAGCTTCCGCCCTAAGGCGCTCCGATTCCGCATCCATCTGAGCCTTCAATGCGTTGATTTCCTCCTGGGCCCTAGTCATCTGGTCCTTCAACCTCGCAATTTCTGCGTTACGGGTTGCTTGGTTTTCCGCCGTGACCTCGGTTCCCATCAGAGTTGTTAGCTCATTCATCAGATCCAGCAAAACTTGAGCCGGGGGCCTAACTGACCCGGCCCCTACCGCACCGGCCGCCGCCGTCCCAGCCGCCATGCTGCGAGAAGCCGGCGCCGACCCGGCCATGAAGATGGCGGCTTGGTATGGCGGCTCATAGGGCTCTGGAACATCGTCACCATCGAAGTAGCCCCCAAGCCCGCCGTTATGAAGCTGGTAGATTGATTCCGCCTCTCCGCTCGAGGATCCATCCTCTAAGCAGATGAGGGTTTCCTCCCGCGACATAGAACCTTCCTCAAGTTCCGCGCCTTGGGTGAAGCTGACGAAGACGTGCTTCCGGCCCGGGTTGATCCGGGCGAGTTGCACGCGCCGGGCCGACTCGACGAGGTCGGTGCAGATGTCCGGCCCGGGCTTGGATCCGCCGATCTTGCCGATGAAGACGTGAATTCCGCCGAATGGGACCCGGTACCCGTACTCAATTGAGTCGGCCTCGGGGCCCCAGCCAGCATCGTCGATGTAGAGCTTGCCGCGGCGACTCTTGGTCATCTTGCCAACGGCGTATCCCTCGATCCCTGGGAGAGAGCCTTTCGAGTACTCCAAACCACCATGCACGGGCCCAACGGTGGGCGCCAACTGTCGTGGTTTTATCACGGCAGATGTCCTAGTGCAAGGACTTAGGGGTGAAGCCATCGCTACGGCGGTTAACTCGAAGGGGTTGATCGGGACGAAAGACACAGGTTTACCCAGGTTCGGCCCCTCTCGAAGGAGGTAATAGCCTACATCCTGCTTTGAGTTGTATTGATTGGGTATCGATTACCAGGGAGCGGATTTGTTTGACCTAGTACTCGATCAAAGGTTCCCTCCCTTAAGCCGCCCAGGGAACCCGCCTTTATATACACAAGTCGAGGCCCTAGGATTACAAGAGTCCGGGCCGGGTTACATCTAGTAACCGACCTCGTCTCTAACTATCCTTGCCTTGACTGGCAAGCCATCTCCCGGCGGCTTACGCCTCCGGGTCACACGTAGCCTTCCGGCTCTGGGCCTCTTCTAGGCCCGTATGGCAAGTCACTTCCAGGCCCTTGTGTTGACCTTTCAGCCTGCTCAAGCCTCACTACTAAGCCGCCAATCTCATGACCCGGCCCCTCCTGGGCGGGTCTCACCACCGGGTTATATCCCCAACAGGAATCCTTGGAGTTGAAGTAGCACTAGTTGAAGTAGAGCTTGGAGTAGCCTTGGGAACCCACTTGACCAAAGCTTGGGACTCATCTTCAAATGTGTCAATCTCCTCTTGAAGCTTGTCCTCAACCTTGAGCTTGTGGTCTTGTGGTGGAAGGTCATCTTGAGCTTTTGTTCCCTTGGGAAGAGTATGTTCATACTTCTCCTTTTGGGGAACAAACTTTGGCTTGGGGTATTGACCTTCTTCCCATTCAACTCCATTGGCGTTGAAGTAGCCAATGCCTTGGTTCTTCCGGTATCCTCCATGCTTGCGTACAATCTCCTCAAAATGATTACATCCGGCAAGACTTTTGTAGATACCTTTTTCTATAATCCCTTTCAATAGATCATTTTCTTGCTCAAGTGTAGCTTGGCTAAGAGAATCATTAGTGGAATCAATAGAACTACTAGAAGCAATATCTTTAGATTTATCATTTTTATTGCTACTAGTTGAAGAACCCTTCTTGCCTTTGTTACTAGTTTGCTTAGTCTTAACTTGTGGAATAAATGTAGACAAGAGTAGTCATTTGGCTAGATAAGAAGAAGTCTTCTTTTGGAGATCGTCATTGATTGCTTTAAGAAACTCATGTTCTTGCTCTAAATTGAGCTTCTCAAAGCGTAGCTTCTCATGAGTTCTTACAAGCTCTCTATGATCTTCTAGAGTAGATTCATGGGCTAACTTAAGAATGTTTAATTCTTTAGTTAGTCGCTCTATTTACTTCTTATCATCATCACACGACTTATCTTTACTAGCATGATTATCATCTAGCTCATTTTGACTAATATCACTAGTTTTGTCAAATAGCAAGTCATCATCTCCAAGTAAGTCATCCTCATCACTATTGAAGTCAATGTATTAGGGGTGTGATACCTTGGGGCCTTTAGCCATGAAGCAACTTCCACTCCCTTCATTTGGTGAATCAAATATGTCACAGGAGTTGAAGGAAACGAGTGGAAGTCCGGCAACACCTTCATCTTGACTATAGTCGGAGTCGGAGTGATGGGTTCTCTCGGAGTGATTGTCGGATTCGGAGCCGGAAACCCATTCACCAACATGAGCTTGATGTCTTCTTCTTGTGTAGCTCTTGGTGTACTTGTCCTTCTTTTCCGAGTCTCTACTTCTCCTTGAGGTTCTTCGTTCATAACGATCATCTCTACTCCTTCTCTCTCTTCGAGGTGACTCATCTCTTGAGCTCTTTCTTCTAGGTGACTCTTATCTTCTTTTGTGGGTGGCCGTGTACTCATTGGAGAAGTGTCCGGGCCTTCCAAAATTGTAACAATTCCGGTCACGACTAGATGAACGCTTCTCTTCGTATCATGAATTGGAGCTTCTTTCTTTGCCTCTACTCTTGTAGAACTTGTTGAATTTCTTGACCATGAAGCTTATCTCTTCATTGGTTACAAGGTTGTCACTTGATGTAGCGGGAGTGTCACTTGTAGATTTGTAAGCACCGCTTGATTTGGTGTGAAGTTCTTCTTTGTCCTCGAGTGACATCTCATGGGCAGCAATCCTTCCAATGACTTCCGTAGGCTGGAGATCTTTGTAGTTTGGCATCATTTGGATCAATATGCAGACGGTATCGTACTTCCTATCCAAGGCTCTAAGTATCTTCTTGATGATGAATTTTTTGGTCATTTCTTCACTTCCTAAGCCGGCAATCTCATTGGTGATGAGAGCAATCCTAGAGTACATTTCTGCGACTCCTTCACCAGCCTTCATCTTGAACTTGTCAAGTTGACTTTGTAGCACATCCAACTTAGATTCCCTAACGGATTCGGTACCTTCATGCATATCAACCAAAGTATCCAAAAATTCATTTGCATTCTCAAGACGGCTAATCTTGTTGAATTCTTCGGGGCATAGGCAGTTGAATCGAATGTCACATGCTTGAGCATTGTATTGCGACATATTCAATTCTTCTGCGGTCGCTTCACGATCCGGTTCCTTTCCATCACCAAAGAATTCACCTTGCAAGACAACACGAACAATAGCCCATATGGCGGGGTTATGACCAAGAATATGCATTTTCATCTTATGCTTCCAACTGGCAAAGTTTGTACCATCAAAATATGGACCTCTACGGTGATAATTTCCCTCACTAGACGCCATACTCTCCTAGGTTGTGAGACCAATGCAATGGAGACCAATGCTCTGATACCACTTGTAGGATCGAAAGTAGGGCTAGAGGGGGGTGATTAGACTACTTGACCAAATAAAAATCTAACCTTTTCCCAATTTTAGTTGTTGGTAGATTTTAGCAATTGTAGCAAGTCAAGTTCATCCTACACATGCATGCCTATGAGTATAGAAGCGGAAAGTAAAGACACTCAAATGTAATAGGGTAGGGATAAGAAGATCAAATGCAATTTGGAGACACGAAGATTTTTCCCATGGTTTTGATAGGTGGTGCTATCATACGTTCACGTTTATGGAGACTTCAACCCACGAAGGGTAACGGTCGTGAGAGTCCACGGAGGGCTCCACGAAGTAGCAACCTCGTCTATTCCATGATGGCCTACGTCCACGGAGGACTAGCCTTACTCGGGGTAGATCTTCACGAAGTAGGCGATCTCCTTGCCCTTACAAACTCTCTTGGTTCAAATCCACAATCACGAAGAAGGAGGCTCCCAAGCGACACCTAACCAATCTAGGAGGCACCACCCTCCAAAAGGTAATAGATGTGATAGTATGATGAACTCCTTGCTCTTGTGCTTCAAAAGATAGTCTCCTCAACACTCAATCACTTTCTCACAGATTTGGCATGGGTAGAAGAGATTGATTGGATGGAAAGCAACTTGGGGTGGCTAGAAATCAAGATCCATATGGTTGGAGTGGATGATCTTGACCTCAACACAAGGATAGGTGGTTCTTTCTCAGAAAATTGGATATGGCAAGTGGGTGTATGTTCTGAGTGCTTCTTTTGCGAGTGAATGGTCATGGACAGGTATATACAGGCATCTACAAAAATCCAACCGTTACAACATTATTGCCCAACTCGGTGAAACCGAAGTGAAACTCGGTGGCACCGACTAGTTCAAAATGTGGCAACTTTGGCATTTTTGGTGAGACCGATATATGAATCTCGGTGGTACCGATATGGGTAACCTAGGCAGTTATCAAATCTCGATGAGACCGATTCCTCATACTCGGTGGGACTGATTTGAAGAATGGGTTAACAGAGAGTTGGTCCAACTTCTCGGTGAGACCGATTCTCAAAACTTGGTGGGACCGATTCTTGAAAATGGCTAACAGAGAGTTGGTCACTGGTTTCAGGGCACCGAAAGGAATGTTGGTAGTACCGAGATGCTAGGGTTTGGTTTGGCTTCTGTCTTGGATAAACTTGGTGGATCCGAATGGGAAGTTGGTGTCACCGAATTTAGAGTTTTGGCATTGGACAAAGGATATGTGTGGGAAAGTGGGTGAGTATTTTTGGTGGCTACCTCTAAGCACTTGAGCAATCAGATCATCATATTTACCTCATCCCCTTTTAATAGTATTGCTTTCCTATGGACTCAAAGTGATTTCTCACAAAATGTAAAATGTAGAGTCCTTGTTCTTGAAGCATGGCCAATCATATTCCTTCCTTTCCTTGGGGAGGTTCTCTACACAATCCTTAGTCAACCCATCATTGAACTTTTTCTTGAGATTCACTTGGTGGAAACATTAGTCCAATGAAATATATGTTGTTATTAATTACCAAAACCACATAGGGAGAAGTTGTGCTTTCACCCTACTCCTTCTTCTTGGTTGGGACCTCATAGAGGTCCTCCATCAAGAGGCTTTCAAGATCAGGGCTCCTGGGATCCTCCGGCGACGGCGCCGGGGATTTGATGGTCTTAGCTAGCATGCACCAAACCTACACAAGTCACATGAAGCCGATCACTTGGATGTAAAATAGAATGATGACAAAAGTAATAAGTAAATTACGAATAAAGTTTACCTCAACCATGGGGTTTGCTCGGCTCAAGCCGATGTCCTTGGTCTTGGGAAGATGTTGCTCTTGGGCTTGAATAGAAGCTTCCACATCCTGCCGAGGTTGGTTCCTCGGAAGAACCTTCGAATCACCACCTCATCCTCTGACTTGTACCTACACATCGGAGAAGCTTGTACTTGCAGGGGAAGGATCTGTGGATGAAGCATGACATGGATTACATCCACTACAGTGACACCCATGCCGGCCACAACCTTGACCTAGCGCTGGAGCCCCTCCACCTCCCCCTGGTTTCCCCAGGTGAGATTCTTATCGTCCAGGAGTGCAGACTCTTGAGGTGCGTCGCCGAAAAGACGGGGATTTCCTCCTGGCGCCCAGACGGCTGGTCGGCAACATAAAACCACTCTTGCTGCCAGAGGTTCACGGTCTAAATAAAAGTCCCTTTCGTCTAGAAAACCTTGGGGATCTTGCTAATTATGGCCCCGATGCAATCTGCGAGCTTGGAGCCGCTGCTATGCGGCTTAATGTTGAATACCTTCAGCCATAACCCGAAATGGAGCTTGATGCGGAGGAAAGCTTCATTTTTTTTATGAAAGAGGCGATGTGGAGAATATAATTTGGGGAAAGATGGTGAAAATCAAGCCCATAGAAAAACATGACACCCTTGGTGAACGGATGAAGAGGGAAGACCAGACCTTGGATGAGGTGGGAGATAAAGACGACCCATTCCCCCTTTCAGGGTCTGGGGATGGCCAAGGCCGAGCAAACATCGCCTGTGACTACGGGGGATCAACATTTATCCGTGCAAGGGACCCGTCGGCTGGAGCTCGATGATGGTATCAGTGGTGGCGTTGGAGGGCATCCACTGCCCCTCTTGCTGGCAGCCTCAGACTCCGGAGCGGCCAGGTCTTTCCCCTTGTCGTCCATCTCTTGCGGTGGTGGAAAGGAGCGAGGAGAATACGAGGCGTACAGAGCTCGAAGCGCTTGAGCTTGCGAGAGTTCTTGGCGAATAGAGCGGGGAATGAGAGCGTGGAGATGAATGAGGTTCGTTGTTGTCCTTTTATAGGTCAGTAAAAGACAAATGTCACCACGCCGCGCCGTAAAAAGCGACACTTCCCAATACATCATGTTATATATACACACATGAATTGAGGGGTTCTTGTTAATATCCCTAGAAATACAGAGGACGGTCTCTTTACGGATGGGACGTTCCAATAGAAACTGGCTTGGGCCAAGATATACTCAGTAATAACTATTGATGAGATGATTTGGTTTCGTGGTAGAGCAGTGGCGTTTCGGTTTTCGGCCATAAAGTTGTCAGGGCTCAACCGACTAGACCCACGTGGCAAGTTGTCACGGCTAAGCTAAAGAAGTCTTCGGACCCGGTATAAAACACACGGCAAGGATAAGGACCTTGTTAAAAGATGCCCTTTATCTCCCGAAATAAATCATGATGTCAAGTTGTGACCAGTCATAACCAATGGTGAAATATAAAAAACCTCGAATCCAAGAAGATCCTCGGTTTTAGAGGCCAAGGCAGGGGATGGAACTCGTCTACAAAGCCAAAGAGCAGACAAAAGAAATTGCCCCGAGGACGGAGCCGATGTCCTCAGCTTGAAGACCAGTTGAGGGGCTACTGACAGTGTCCTGGATTAGGGGGTGCACACCACGTCGGATCATCATTCATGGGCCGGGCCGAGGAACCTTTCGACAACTGAAGAATGGATCGCCTGAACTCAGGCCCTCGGCGCACTCAAGATGGACTCCTCCGAAGACTTGATGTACACTACAAGGCTATTCAAATGATCGGCAAGTTATTCCTAGTTGTAGCCGACATACTTGTAACCCTAGATACCCCCGGTGCATATAAGGCGAGCAGTTTAGTACATAGAGGCAAGGTTTGTAGAGACTAGAACACATACATACGATCTTGAGTTGGATCATCCTGTACTTTGTACCTCATCCACAATCAATACAATAAAAGTAGGACGTTGGGTTTTACCTCTTCGAGAGATCCCGAACCTGGGTAAATATTGTGTCATCTTTACTTCCTGTTACTATCGTGCCTTGATCACCAGCTCGGGCCCCCCCTACCCGAGATCCTTCGGTTTTAGCACCAACAATCGACACCTTCTACCCCAATGTCGTTTAGCGCCGCAAGTGTCATGGATGCATCCTTTGTTGGTCCCTTCGACATGGTCCATAGTTCATGATGGTCCTCGTCTATGCATGGCGGATGCTGGTAACAACCACGCATGCCTTCAACTCGACGTGTCACCGGGCTTGGCAAATTCGGTGCCGGGCCTCGTCCACCATGGCTTCGACAACCTCGTCTTCCACATCGATACTCTCCATAACATCGTCTTCGACAATTAGGGGGTGCACACCATGTCGGCTCATCATTCATGGGCCGTGTCGAGGACCCTTCGACAACTGAAGAATGGTCGCCTGAACTTAGGCCCTCGGCGTACTCAAGATGGAATCCTCCGAAGACTTGGTGTCGGGGATATTACCCTGCGGTATAACCCGGCCTGAAGTATGACCCGGCCGGGACTTGGCGATTCGCTGGTGACCCAGCCGAGTTTGGCGGCTCATTGGTGACCCGGCAAGCGGGTCAGACGAATGACAAGACCCAACGGCCCAAAAGGCGGCTCATAGAAGGGCCGACTCATGTTATGGTGGGCCGGCTCACAGAGAAGGCCCAAGATGAGGAAGGATTCCCTCATAAAGAAAACAAGACCCGGATTAGGATTCAAGAGAGAATAATCCTAATCCTACTCCCAGTAGGACTCTACATGTAAACCTACCCCTTCAACCTATATAAGGAGGGGTAAGGCACCCCAAGAGGGACAAGTTCAAGTCATTAGAGATCGACAGATTAGAGGCTCTCGAGATTAGAGGTAGCGATTCTGCACCCTTGTAATCAAGATCGTCATCATCATCAATATAGACACAAAGAGGGACGTAGGTTTTTACCTCCATCGGAGGGGCCGAACCTGGGTAACTCGCGTCTCTCGATTCCGACCAACCCCTCTCAAGCTGCCACATAGTTGCGATCGCCTCACATCTATGTTCTCTCACGAGGACATCTTGCCGTGACAAAACCACGACAGTTGGCGCCCACCGTGGGGCCAGCGCACGGTGGTGGTGTGTTCTTGGAGGGATCTCTTTAGGGATCGAGAAATTTGATGAGTCGGATGAAGAAGAGCCTGCACGGATCAATCACGTAGGATAACCCGACATGATACAACCTTGGGCAGAACTGACAAATTCATCGTTCGGGTTGCGTCGAGTGCATCGTCATCACCACAAGTCGAAGGTGCACTTGTGATCAATCCAACCCCAGATCAATACTGTTGAAAAATTGTTATACGCATCGCGTCATCAAGGCTACCAGAGTTTTCTCCGACAAAGGCAGTGGCATACATCAAGTTCAAACGAGGAAGCCATACGGATTCGAGATTCAATGGAAGGAAAGGATTCATTATATTAGTCTGACCCGTGGGTCCCAATAAAAAAGATGAAAAAAAGGGGCACGACGCGGACACTAGCCCCGACCCGAAAGCAGGTTGACCATGGACTCGACCCGCAAAGCGTTTGCACGCCGGCTCGCCGTGCCCCGCCGCGTCTCCCGGCCCCACCGCGCGCTGTTCCGCTCCGTCGCCACGCCTGCACACCGGATCACCGCGCCTGCAATTTGGACTCGCCGCGCCTCGCCTCCTACCCTGGCCCCGCCGCGCACTGTTCCGCCCCCGCAGGCCGGCTCGCCTCCGCTCGCCCGCAAGCCGTCGCACCTGCTTCGCCTCGCCGCGCACCTTCACCGCCGCGGCCGCAAGCCGCCGCACCGGCCTCACCTCTACCGTCGACTCGTCACGCTCATCCGCGTCGGACTCGAGCCGGCCTCGCTTCCGCCGCTGTGGCTGCTCGCCCTCGAACCAGCCCCGCCGCTCCGTCTCACCTCACAACATCCTTGCCTGGCCCCAAGCCGGCTCCCCTCGCCCGCTCCTCGCACGCGGGCGCCCCTGCCTCGCCTGTTCGCCGAGCCGCCGCTTTGCTCCGCTCCTGCCTCGCCTGTTCGCCGAGCCGCCGCTCTGCTCTGCTCCTGCCTCGCCTGCTCACCGAGCCGCTAGTGTGCTCCGCTCATGCCTTGCCTGTTCGCCTCGCCGCCCGCAGCTATGGCCCGCTCCCGCCTCGCCCGCTCGCTGAAGCCGGCCCTTTGCTTCGCAATCCCCACTCCGGCTCTGAGTCTGAAAAGGAAAGAGGCAGAGAAAAGAAAGGGGTAAACCGGCTCTCTCAAAAAAACTGTCACGCTGGTAGGTTGGTGGTTAGCTTGTACATACGCACATAATGGAGCTGGCAGATTCGACGAGCTGGCTGTCGAGTCAGGAGGACCCAGTACCGCGTGCAATTTGGATTCGTCGCGGCCGCCACATTTTCGGCTTCACCAACGTTGTCCCGTAGAGATAGTACCAGCGCCAGCGGCGCGCCGGCTTGCCTGGCGTCCATACAGGCAGTCTGTCGTCCGATGTTTTGGCTATCAATGTGGATCGATCTACAATTTTATCAGGGCAAATCTCATTAATTGGACATCTCGATGGACGTTGCGCATGGATCATCTGCCGTCTCAAGCCGTCTCCTCGAGTCGACTTAAGACTCGGGGGCTACACAGACATGACTCGGCAGATTCAACCGGACTCAAAAATTCAAGAATCCCGGGTCATTGCAGGGAAGATAACCCGGTCCTGGGGGCTGCTCCCTTATTGGCAGAAGATTTAAAAGTCGCACAAGAGGACGAGCCGCCATGATGCGACCGTTCAAACATGCGTGCACTACCTTATTGGCGGAAGATTTAAAGTCGCCCAAGAGGATGAGCTGCCATGTTGCGACCGTTCAAACATGGGTGCCCTAATTTATTGGATCATCATAAAGTCACTTGGGGGCTTCCAACTCAATGAGTTTAGCTTTCATACCCTCTTGACTGGCTTCCACGCCATATATGAGTTAAACCTACCTGTTTGCAACTTGCTACTCCACCAGGTGACCCGCCGAACTCTTGACAGTCAATCTTTCAATAAGACCCTGAACTTGTCAAGGTTAAAACTCTTGACAGTCAATCTTTCAATAAGACCCTGAATTTGTCAAGGTTAAAACGGCGGTTTATGTCACGAGAGAGCCGGCTTACAGAGAGCTAGGATAAACTCACATGTCCGCTGTAGTTTTCTCCGCTATGTGACCCGTTCGTACTCTTAACAGTCAATCTTTTTTAAGACCCTGAACTTGTTAAGGTTGAAACGACGGATTTATGTCACGTGAGAGTCAGCCTACGGGATTAAAAGGCTTTCCTGCCAAAGCTTCTTGGAAGCAAAAACCATGAGTTTTTTCAAAATAAGAACAAGAGTTGATCTCTTTTAGTTGTGCCTTCAAGCCCGACTTACAAATATTTGACATATACACGTATTCTCTGTTAGTTATTTTTATCATATACATACATCATCCTGCACTGCATCATGCATCATACATGCATATCAAACCGGCCATCAAACCGGGTTACATCGTAACCTCTGCAGGAACAAATAGATCTTTGATAGCCAAAATGGCTAGATCTTCATCATGGTTTATCATAACCAGTATTAAATGATTGGGGGTTTTCAAGCCAGCTCGGAAGAATTACTATTCTCGAAGAGCCGCCCTATCACATATAATGCCATGTCATCTAATTGACCGGCTCTTGGATTTTTTTCAACTTGTGCTCTGTAGTAAACTAAAACACTTATGGATTTCTCAAACATATATTTGCCGGGTTGCACCGCAACCACGAGCAGGGATTTTCATTTCAAGGACAAAGGCATTATTCCAGGATATTCGATAAAATACCGGGTTACAACCACGGTCAAGGAGTCATTCAACAAATTATGATGAGTTATATTATTCTCACACAGTCCCAAGTCGCTGTAGGCATACGACCCGGCACTTGGGGGCTACATCATATGATGTTTTTTTCTTTTCAAAGGAGAAGTTCATATAAGTCCCAAGTCGCTGCAGGCAAACAACCTGGCACTTGGGGGCTACACTGCTCAGAGAAATTTTTTCTAAAGTCCCAAGTCGCTGCACGCATGCGACCCGGCACTTGGGGGCTACAGTATTCAGCTGTTCAAACAGATTATAAGGTCTAAATTGAAGACCCGGCCCATCATATACTGATGAGCCGGCCCTTGGGGCTACACATGTGAAATACAAGACACTCAATCTATAGCTGCCGGCTCAGATGACAACCCAGATTTCTCAACATTCAACACCAAGTTCAAAGTCCCATGTTGTTGCAAGCAAGACAACCCGACACTTGGGGGCTACACTGGCTGAAGTTCTATAAAGTATAAGACAATTACAAGTCCCAGTCTGCTGCAGACAAGACACCCAATCAAAGATATTATTGAGAAGCACCAAGTCATCATGGATAAACTTGGAGCTTGGGGGCTACATGTAATATGGAGATAAAAAAATAGCAGAACATTTTCAAGCTATCAAATTTTGAGTGAGCTAGGTCTCATATCTTGGTGGAGCTGAAGCATTGAAAGCCGGATCAACATTACACGGATTTCTTTATAAATTTATCAAGTCAACTGGAGTCCGCTTGTTTTGACCTGGCAGCACCAACAATCACGAACCGACATCATCAATGATTATGACCCGGCGGAGTTTATATAAGCAACCCGGCTTCGCAAGTTGGCAAGTTCTACATTCATAAATCAGCAATATTTTTATCATAAGTTGACGTCTACTACATCTGACGACCCGGCAAGATCCCCGCGTCCCATGAACTGGTTCAACAAAAGACGGATTTCTTATTCCAAGGTTTTCATCAAGCCAAAGTATTGGAGGCCAACTCAACGGCATATGGATGTTTTATTCCCAATATTTTATTGCAGAGGACACATACCTGCAAGATGATTGTGAAGACGGCTCATTAATATGAAGAAACCCGGATTTTCAAGGAGCTACTTCATTAAGCCGGCCAGTGGATCAAGCCGGTCCCTTAACATATTTGTTATTCTTATTTCAGGAGCTTACCATGAATAAATTCAAGCTAACATGGGGGCTAATGTCGGGTATATTACCCCGCGGTATAACCCGGCCTGAAGTATGACCCGGCCGGAACTTGGCGATTCATTGGTGACCCGGCCGAGCTTGGCGGCTCATTGGTGACCCGGCAGGCGGGTCAGACAAATGACAAGACCCAACGGCCCAGAAGGCGGCTCATAGAAGGGCCGACTCATGTTATGGTGGGCCGGCTCACAGAGAAGGCCCAAGATGAGGAAGGATTCCCTCATAAAGGAAACAAGACCCGGATTAGGATTCAAGAGAGAATAATCCTAATCCTACTCCCAATAGGACTCTACATGTAAACCTACCCCTTCAACCTATATAAGGAGGGGTAAGGCACCCCAAGAGGGACAAGTTCAAGTCATTAGAGATAGACAGATTAGAGGCTCTCGAGATTAGAGGTAGCGATTCCGCACCCTTGTAATCGAGATCGTCATCATCATCAATATAGACACAAAGCAGGACATAGGCTTTTACCTCCATCGGAGGGGACGAACTTGGGTAAACTCGCGTCTCTCGATTCCGACGAACCCCTCTCAAGCCACCACATAGTTGCGATGGCCTCACATCTAAGTTCTCTCACGAGGACATCTTGCCGTGACAAAACCACGACACTTGGCGTACACTACAAGGCTATTCAAATTATCGACAAATTATCCCTAGTTGTAGCCGACATACTTGTAACCCTAGATACCCCGGTGCATATAAGCTGAGCGGTTTAGTACATAGTGGCAAGGTTTGTAAAGACTAGAACACATTCATACGATCTTGAGTTAGATCATCTTGTACTTTGTACCTCATCCACAATTATTACAATACAAGTAGGACGTAGGGTTTTACCTCTCCGAGAGAGCCCGAACCTGGGTAAATATTGTGTCATCTTTACTTTTACTATCATGCCTTGATCACCAGCTCGAGACCACCTACCCGAGATCTATCGGTTTTAGCACCAATAATGTGCACCTTCTACCCCAATGTCGTTTAGCGCCGCAAGTGTCATGGAGGCATCCTCTGTTGGTCCCTTCGACATGTCCATAATTCATGATGGTCCTCGTCTATGCATGGCGGATGCTGGTAACACCCACGCATACCTTCGACCCGACGTGTCACCGGGCTTGGCAAATCCGGTGCGGGGCGTCGTCCACCATGGCTTCGACAACATCGTCTTCCACATCGACACTCTCCTTAACGACTGTCGACCACGTCACCGTTTTCTTCCACGTATACCACATTATCCCTGACTACACGGCGCTTCCTTGCACCCGCGACTCCATGTGCGGCTACCCCGACACCGACAACCTTGAATCGACATCGACCACAACGTACCTCGCACGGCTACCTCGACCACGGCGTACCTCGCACGGCTACCTACACCACGACGTACCTCGCACGGCTACCTCGACCACGGCGTACCTCGCACGGCTACCTAGACCACGACGTCCCTCACACGACTACCTCGACCACGGCTACACCGTCCTACGCACTCGGCTACCTTGACATCGGCACAAAGGATTATCACCTCGCTTGAGCAACTCGTCGGCTTTCTCTACAAACAACGCTTGCACGACGCGACACCGTCCAGGGCGCTCCCACTACGACTGTGTGGAGATGGCCTCCTGCCACGACTGCGAGGGGGTTGTTAGGCCATCGGCTTCTAACTTCGATTTCTCTCTAGTTTTAACCGTCTAGCTAAAGTTATCTCGCCTTGCTTCAAAACTACAGGCGCGCGCTACGGCTTTGACCTAACGGCCTCCGTTTGCTGAAATCGGAATAGTTAAGAACAAAGTGGCGAACAGGTGCGTAACGCGTGGGAATCTGCCAAATAGTTCGGGCCAAATCCTGAAGAAAGCTCGATGCTACCGCTACGACTACGGGGTATGAAACTACGACGGATGTTAAGAAATACATTTGATAGTTAGAGAATGGATAAGATTAGATAGGAATTGTTTTCATCTATCTCTAGAAGACTCGTTGCCCTCAAAATCTTGTGTCAATATATATACTCGCTCTCGAGACTCAATACAACACGCACTGTATTACACTAATTTTCTCCTCTCTAATCCCCGTACAGGTTGAAGCACATGAATGATACCCACAAGCTTGGCAGCGAGTTATTGATGCACTAAAAGACGTCGAGCTGGCCGCATTCACCGACACGAGGATTCCGTGGCCTTGCAAGTTGCAACCATGCGTGCAGCTGAAATGAATGTGCCGAGACACCGCCGGTGAGAGTTTGAAGGGAGATGGCCATCGTCATGTCGCAGACAGCAGTTGTGGACGATGACAGCTGGCTGGTCATCGAGAACCGCATCGATGCCGAAGAGCTCCAGCAGCTCCTCCTGAACATGTGGAGCTGGACCGTGGTAGAGCACGTGTTATCACGCCCCCATCGCTCGCCGCACTTGAAGCACAACCCTGAAGGCCTTGTTCGGTTAATCCTCTTTCTAAGGGAATTGGAGAGGATTGAAGGGGATTTTGACTTGTTAGAGATTTAATCCCTTCAATCCCTGCCAAATCCCTTTCACTCCCCTGTCAACCGGACAAGACCGAAAGGGGATCCTCGGTAACATACATTACATCCACTCAGCACTGGCACGGGGGCGGGCTTCTCTTGCCGAAAGAAGACATGACGCTGACAGCCTTCACCTTCTTCACAAGAAGCCCCCACCTGCCGTCGCTGCCGTCGCTGGCCTTCGCCGCCACCGGAGCCGACATGGCCTCCTTCTGCTGCTCCTTGAGCTTGAACTGCCTGCATGATCACACAAGACCCATTGCAACGTCAGGCATGAGTTCAATTTGTTTAGATGTGAGAGAGAGAGCAGAGCCGTGCTTCGGGGTAAATGAACTTACGCGCAGAGAGGGGTGTTGCAGTGGCCGGCGGGGAGGCGGCAGAGCGCGGCGTGGAGGCGGAGCAGCTGCCACATGCGCTGGCACCGGGGGCAGGTGGCGCGGCCGGGGCACCGGGAGAAGTGGCGGATGAGCAGCTGCAGGCCCCGGCACGTCGCGTACGACGGGCACGGCGACTTGGCCGGCGCCTGCCCCACCGGGCCGACCTCCATGCAGCCCTCCGTGCAGATGTGCCGCAAGCTGTCCATGGCGTCGCTCAGCTCCATGTACACCTTCTGCTCTGCACGCTTCCGACGCCACTTTCGCCGCCGCTGCACGCCAGAATATAGTTTCCGTCAGTTCACCATACTCAGTACTCATAAAATTATCATTATTGTCCAAGCAAATTGATATTGACGTGATGAACAAATAAACGCGTTTGACATTTTTGCTAACTTTTTTTAGTTGGATCTTGATATCTTTTCTATCTTTTGTCAAATCAAAAGTTTGGTGGGGTTATGTGATCGTCATAAGCAAATAACCACGACCCCAGGATAATTTCCACCCAAACGAAAACGTTTGGCTCTGGGGTGGACGTGGACGGAACCGACCCCAACGACCTGTACAGCATGATGAGACCTCTGCGCACCGGCCAAGCCAGGGCCCTCGCGCCATTTCATAATGCGCACGGACGCGACATGCCGAGCATCTCCGGAACCCAAAGCATGGAAGGCCGGACCGACATGCATGGTCACCATGTTCCCCACCCAACAGTGCACGGCGCACTGAGACATCGAGGTTGGCAGACCATCGATCTTCCGAATGCATCATCACGCGAGCAGCCAAATTGACACCTCAAGTGCCAACACACATGCCCCGCACTGATCGTGCCACATGATCGAATTTCACTACATGGTTTTTCAGTCAGAGGCAAGGTACGTACCATGTCGGCGTCGTGGAGGCGGCGGAGGACGTCGAGCTCCTGCCAGGGGTCGTTGTCGCGGAGGAAGCGCCACGCCTCGGTGCGCTCGACGGCGCGGAACTCCTTGGCGAGGAGGCGCATGCAGCGGAGGTGCAGCTGCGGCGCGTCGCAGAGGTCGGCCAGCTGCAGCGCGTCCACCACGGTGCCCGGGGTGAGCCGCGACCCGATGGTCTCCTGGCACCACAGCTTGAGCCACGGCACCCGGTACGCGTGCGCCAGCACCAGCAGCTGCTCCGCGTACTCCTCCACGTCCTCCTCCACCTCGCCCTCGCCCTCGCCGCGCCTGGCATTCAGTTCCCATCACCAAATTAGACACTCGTAATTGATTCTTTCTTTCGCATGCAAACAAGCAACTTGGTGGCGGAGAACAGTTCGTGTAAGATTGGACGGTCCCTGTCTCCACAGCCACAAGAATTTGTTTCTCTTTTTCAATGCGCCGAAGACAAATAGGAGAAGTACCTAGAAGTATCATGGTAGTACTTCGTCGCATGTGGGTGGCCATGGCGAGGCAGGGAGGTTCCAACTAGGCAGGCGCTACTTCACCCACCAACCAGACCAAACGAAACAAGAAAGAAAACTGAACTTGATTTTCTTTCTTCTCTTTGTCCGTCGTACGTGCGGTTTTGGTCCGCTGCCGGTGCCGGCGGGAGATACGTTCCACGATATCGGGCGGCGAAGTTTTCTGACAAGTTGCCGGGGCTTTGGATGGCCCGGCTTGAGCGCGGCGAGGTCTCGTCGATCTTGTGGCGGGGCAAGTGACGAGGCAATTTGGCAAGTTGGCCAAGTTGGATGGAGCTAGCAAGGCCTTGGCGCCGCGACAGGGACAGAGATTCAGCTATTCGTGTGGAGGTTCACTGAATCTACGAGCAAATTGACGGGTCGGCCATCTTGTGACGACGTAGTTTCGCTTGCAATTTGGTCGATGAGATGAATGTGATCCGTCGACTAGAGAGGGAATGCTCTGCCTCTTGGCAGCTCGTCTTAGCAAGGGTTGTGGAACACCCGAGATGCAATGTTTCTGCCGGGGATTCGCCTTGGATTTGGTTGTTGGTTGGTTTCTCGATCGTATCGACGATCGTACAGAAGTAGAACAATTACTTTCGGTGTTCTTCATTCAATTATCGGAACATAATTTAGCTGCAAATTACTAGGACCGTGATGATTATGAACCAAGACATGAAAATAAATTTAGCTGGAAGGGCTGTGTTGACAGCGTGGGGCACACACGCATGGGGCGTGTTTTTCCGGCTCCTCCTGTGTTAATATTAGCACCTACTCCTAATGATTTTTTTCTCCTCGTGCTAATACTTAATGCCTGCTATTACTGGGTGTCGACAGAGCATCAGACTCTGGCTTACCCAAGGTTGCAAGAAACGCATGTGCAAAATAATAGCAGCAATTCCAGGTGGGGAAACAGCAGAGGAGAGAAGCGCACACGGTACCTGCCGCCGGCGTAGAGGAGGCGGACGAACGCCGCCGCGACGTCGTCGGTGACGCCGCGGATCCGGACGACGGCCCTGCCGCCCTTGCCGCTCTCCCTGAGCCTCTGCAAGCGGCGCTCCAGGATGGCCTGCAGCACCGGCAACGCCGACGCCTGGTCGATGCGAACGAACAAAGAAATACGAATAAATATCCCCTTCAGAACTGAAAGTTTTCAGACGACTGAATAGAAGAACACATGTCGCCTGCTGATCGCTAGCGTCGGAATTCATGGACCGGGTCCTCCTAGGCCGCGTGCCGGCGGGCAGGGTAATGCGGCAAGAAATCAAAGGAGCCGGAGAAACGATGACTTACCAGAACGGAGGAATGGGCGGCGATCTTGCGGCGGCCGCTGGAGGTTATGACGTCGACGTCGGCGGGGCCGCCGCCGGCGGCTGCCCGTGCAGGTGCCTCCGGCATGCCGCGCTAGGGATAACTGGGAGAGATTGCGGCGGGGAAGGAAGGAAGGGAGGAGGAAGAAAAGCGCAGGGGCGAAATATCTGAGAAATGTCGCGGCGTGCGTGTGGTCTTGGTTTCGATGGAGGAGGAGAGGAGGAGGCTCATCTCGGCGGCCGTTCGAACGCTTATATAGAAAGCCGGCGGGGAATGGGACCCCTGAAAAACGTGCGATTTTGTATTTTTGCCCCCGAGAGAAATCGTATTTTCAGGGGTGTCATGCGCACGGTTTGCTGATATTTTGGAAGATCGGGAAAGGATCGTCCGTTTGCTTGTACCATGTCGATCGGTTTGTGGACGAAGAAGTAAACGTCAGGTGCTGTACTGACGACAAACAGACTTTCGATTGCTTTTCTTTTAGTACGATGTTGATTAGTTTGCGGTTGAACCACTCAACACAAGTTTTATAAATAGTAAAAAAAATAGATCAAAAGGGTCACAATGTGTTACTTTTTTCCGACAATGTGAATTTTGTGAACCAACTTGTGGTTGGATGGTTAGTTGGACAGTGGTATCCTAAGTTCATCAGGGTTTAAGTCCTAATGTTTGCGTTATTTCTGGATTTATTTCAGGATTTCCGGCGCTATGCTTTCAGTGGGAGGAGATGTTCCCGTCGACGACGATGCGCCTATGATGACTTCGTAAATACCAAAATGATATGCCGGCACAGTCTTTGGAAGGTGCCCATAAGGGTAGGGTGTGCGTGTGTGCATTCATAGGGATGAGTGCATACGCGTATTGTATGAGCGCTCGCGTCTGTACTGTGTTAAAAAAAGACAAACGCGAATTTTATTGATTCAAAATGAAGCATCAAAATGCAAACACAATGAGCACATATCTGACCTATGCATAGTTAGAATGCAGACAATATACATCAATTTACGCACACAAAAACACGCCAGCAAATAACAAAGTCATATAAGACCAAAGTTATGGTTCTCCCCAAAAAAGACCAAAGTTATGCCTATGTGAGAGAGAAAAAAACGATCAGATCCGCGATTGGCAAACTACAACAATAACCATATGAAAGGATCGATATGGTTGACTAGAGGGGGGGGGGGGTGAATAGTCAACTACCAATTTTTAACTTTTCTTTAACAATTTAGGCTTAGCAACAAATAGGTTTACTAGATCTGCAACTAGGTGAGCAACCTATATGATGCTAATCACAACAACAAGCTAAGCAAGCAAGAGATACAACATAATAATAGCTTGCAAGAAGTAAAGGTAAGAGATAACCAAAAGTGGAACCGGTGGAGACGAGGATGTGTTACCGGAGTTCCTTCCCTTGTGAGGAAGTACGTCTCCGTTAGAGCGGTGTGGAGGCACAATGCTCCCCAAGAAGCCACTAGGGCCACCGTATTCTCCTCACGCCCTCACACAATGCGAGATGCCGTGAATCCACTCTTGGTGCCCTTGAAGGCGGCGACCGAACCTTTACAAACAAGGTTGGGGCAATCTCCACAACTTAATTGGAGGCTCCCAATGACACCACGAAGCTTCAGCACAATGGAATGTGGCTCCGAGGTGACCTCAACCGTCTAGGGTGCTCAAACACCCAAGAGTAACAAGATCCGCAAGGGATTAGTGGGGGGAATCAAATTTCTCTTGGTGGAAGTGTAGATCGGGGCCTTCTCAACCAATCCCGAGAGAATCAACAAGTTTGATTGGCTAGGGAGAGAGATCGGGCGAAAATGGAGGTTTGAGCAACAATGGAGCTTGGGGAGGGAAGAGGTAGTCTTCTTGGGGAAGAAGACCCCCTTTATATAGTGGGGGGAAGGATCCAACCGTTATCCCCACTCTCAGCCCGCGCATTGCGGTACTACCGCATAAAAGCCATGGTACTACCGCAAGTGGCTGCGGTACTACCGCTGCAGGGTGCGGTACTACCGCTCGCACGGTAGTGACCAGACGAAGACCTATTGCACAGGGCAACGAGCGGTAGAACCGCCGGAGCGGTACTACCGCGCGCCAATACGGTACTACCGCATGGTCGGTATCAACTGGCACAGGAGATGCACGGAAGTAAAAAATTACTTCCGTGCCTACCTCCGCTGAGGGCGGAGCTGCGCAAAAGTCCGGCACGGTAGTACCGGACATACATCACGGTACTACCGCTCTAGGGCGGATGTAAAAAATTACATCCGCGCCTACTACCGCAAGCGCACGCACCAGGGCTGGGGACAGCGGTACTACCGCTCCTTGGAGAGGTACTACCGCGGGCACCTGCGGTACTACCGCTCCCTTGAGCGGTACTACCGCTAGCCACTGAAAACTAGCACCTTGCTGCCTTCAATTTGCACAGATAAGGAAAACAGACTGGAGCTCCATTGAAGCGAAGGAAAGGTGGTGCAATAGAACAGATGTGTACGTGTTGATTCCACCCTAACCTTTCCGAAGCGGACCCCCTCTTAATAGTACGGCTTTCCTACGACTCAAATCCACCGAAAAGAAACGTAGAAAGCAACCGTCTTCGATAGACTCCGAGGGGCACCGAATCGTCTTGTGCCTAGACATGAGATATCTGAAATGCTCAATGCACACGATTAGTCTGCAAGTGAATTGTCATCAATCACCAAAACTACTTAGGGAGAAATATGCCCTTACAATCTCCCCCTTTTTGGTGGATTGATGACAATACGGGATTTGCACATAAAGATATATAATGAGCATATGCAAACCCAAAATCTATAAAATATAGACAGGCTCCCCCTTGATGTGTGCAATCTATAGATATGCTTTGGACTGCAAAGCACACACACTAGGATCAACACTCCCCCTATATTTTATAGACAAGGCAATCCTTGCAACAGAATGAATAACACTAAGCATGGAAACAAGGCATAGCATGTGAGCATGAAGATAAGGGCACATAACAGATAAACTCACAAGCTACTAATCATACTAGACAATAATATGATAAGAGTGATAGCATATGTCTCACACCATATGATAGAAGAAGTCTCCTGGTCTCACACACAAATAACATAAACCAAAGCAACGACGAAGGTTCAACGAAAGCAAGGAGACGACGAAAACGAACGAAAACACTCGCAAATCCTACACTCTCTCCCCCTTTGGCATCGAGACGCCAAAAAGGCAGAGAGGACACCTAAGACACAGGTGGTAGCTCCCACTGCAGAAAGATCATCCATCAAGCTCCTCCTCTGATGCAGCTGGAATAGACTCCTCATCTGAATCAACCCACTGATAGCTCTTCTTCTTCATCCAAGCAGCCTCAGGAATGATGTTCTTCTCAGACCCACTCGAGATGGTCTCGCCAAGCTTCCTCAGAATCCGCTTGTCGCGCTGACGACTCTCCTTCTGAGCAACGTGAGTCTGGTACTGTCCCTTGGCCTGCATGCAGAACAAAGTCTTCATCCTGTACTTGAGCTTCTTGGCCCAAGATGGCTCAGTAGACGATGGCTCATACATTTCTGAACTGTCCTCCTCCTCCTCTTCAATCTCATCTTCATCAACATCCATATGTGCAGCAGCAGGCCTAGTGGTAGTGTTAGCCCACTTGTCCTTCTGACGCAGCCGAATAGGCTCATGACGGATCCAGTCGGGAGCATGAAAGTCCTCACCCGGAAATGTCTTCTCCCAAGTCTTCTGAATCAAGTAGAACAAGTAGGGTCCATAGATGGGGACCTTACGGTGGAACACAGCAGACTGAAGCTCACTCCACATGATGTGAGAAACATCAAGTGGTTCAGGAATGTGAATCCTCCCTTGCTCACAAAGGAGCAGCATATCCACTAGATAGGAATGCACCTTGTCCTTGTCTCCCATGCGAGGAAAGAGAGTGTTGCAAAAGATCCGGTGCATGACATCGAGAAACAGGTTAAGCACATAAGTTTTCTCACCAGAGGGTAATGTCTTCCCAACAAGGTATGGCAGAAGCTTCTCCTTCTGTGCAGAATGTGGGTTGGCGTGCGGGCGCAAACCAACGGGCACATCAAGCCCCTCATCACGAACGTGCAACAGATCCATGAACTCCTTCCAGTCAGCAGCCATCCTCTCTCCATTGGTCATCCAAGTCATGCTCCGCTTCACATCCGAGTGGAAGTGGACGGAAGCAAAGAACTGAGCCACAATCTCGGGATCATAGTCAAAATGGAACGAGATGATATCCTCGATAGCAAACTGCTCCACCAAATCCAGAGGCTCACCAAAAGATGCCTGGTTCTTCCTCAGATGTGCCATGTCAATCCACTAGGCAGGAACATAGATATTCTTCTTTCCCTTGATCACATCTATATAGATGAGATTTTGTTGCTTGGTCCAAAACAAGTCATTGCCCTTGAACTGTTCCCTAGGGTTGATATAGGGGTTGATCTTCCGGTGAACCTGAAACTCTGCTAGAGGCATATCTTCCTAGCTGACAACCGGCTCCTTGATCTTGGTTGCGGTTCTCTTGAAGTGGCGATGCGAGGCATTGGACCCCTCAGGTGCATCTTGATTGCGTAGACGCTTTGAACTCATATCACGAGAGGGATTCGAGCGTCTTGAACCGGAACCGGAGCCACCACCTATGACACACAATGCAAACACAAGAGAAGAGCGAAAGAAGTCATTGCAAAGACCAAGGCAAACAAGAGAACCACATAGAAGTGAGAATTGGCAGGACAAAACGGGGTAATTTTAGATCGAGCGGTAGTACCGTAGGTCTTGCGGTAGTAAAATTTTACTACCGCGCCGACCGCGGTAGTACCGCTCCAGGTAGGGGCGGTAGTACCGGGCTTGGCGCGGAAGTAAAATTTTACATCCGCCCGACGGGCGGTAGTACCGTTCCAGGTGGTGCGGTAGTACCGCACGGGGCGGAGTCCTCAAGAACAGCGGATCTGAGCACCCGAAATACCAGATCGGTACTACCGTAGATCAAAAACTACCATATTGTATCCTACCAAATAACATTTCTACCGCACAAGCACCCTCCAACCATCAACTCATGCAATGATTTAGCCAAAAATCAAGAAAACCAACTCATATGGCCCCCAAACCTTGATCCAAAAAGGAGAAGCAAAGAGAGAAGAACTAGGGGCAATACCGGGTTCCATGGCACGAGGAAGAGGTGGGGAACGATCCCACCGGTCGGAATGGGAGGAGAGTGGTCGGAGACGGAGATCCGGCGAGGTCCTCCGGCACCGTTCCTTGAGAGGAGAGAGAGAGAGAGAGACACGAGAGGAGAAGGAATGCTGGGTATGGGGAAGTTGGAACTCCCCCTGCCCGTCCTTAACCCCCTCGCGGTCCCGACGGCGCGGTAGTACCGCACATCATTGCGGTAGTACCGCCTGGCCAGCGGTAGAAAAAAAATACTGCCGCTCACCGGGCGGTAGTACCGCTCCTCCAGCGGCAGTAAAAAATTACTGCCGCGCTGGATGCGGTAGTACCGTGCCGGGGCTGCTGCTGCACGAGCGCAGTAGTAACCCCTCTCCAGTGGTCGTACCGTGTCAAGCCACGGTAGTACCGCCCTGCCAAAGAAATGCTGGTTCGAGAGAAAAAGAGAGATGGCCTTAGCAAGGACACTCACGAGAGAGCACAAAAGAAGCAAATTGAACAAGAACAAGGTCCAAACGAAGAGAAAAGAGAACCAAACACCGAAACGAATCCTCTCATGAAGAGAGGGCGGTGGCCAGAGCCACCTATGTTTGAGTCAATTGGTATGGCACCGCGAAGAATTATCCTTGGGCCCATGACCAAAACTCGTCTTTGAAGCACAAGTTCCATCAAAAATGGCGGATGTGAAAGGCTTTGATTAGTTTATGCATAATAGGAGGAGGGATAGTTCATTGAGAGAACTAGACTCCCCCTAAATTCATGCCTACATATAAACAAGACATAATGATGAGTGTGGAAGGGTGTGCACTAAGTCAAACCACATTGCTCGAATCAATGATATTTAGCTCATGCCTTAACTCGCGAAATCTTGCTTCATCTAATGGCTTCGTGAATATATCTGCAAGCTGTTCCTTAGTATATAGATGAATAATATCTATGTCTCCACGCTTGATGTCATCCCGGATGAAGTGATGACGAATCTCAATATGATTTGTCTTGCAGTGTTGAACCGGGTTGTTGGCGATCTTGATTGTGCTTTCATTGTCGCAGTAAAGAGGCACTTTGTCACAGTTGACACCATAATCCTTTAAAGTTTGCCTCATCCAAAGAATCTGAGCACAACAGCTTGCGGCGGCTACATACTCGGCCTCCGTGGACGAGAGAGAAACACAGTTTTGTTTCTTGGAAGACCAACTTACCAGAGAGCGACCAAGAAAATGGCAACCTCCGGAAGTGGACTTCCTTTCCACATGGTTGTAGGAGATATGCCCTAGAGGCAATAATAAATGTTATTGATTATCTCCCTGTTCATAATTAGGTTTATGTTCCATGCTATAACTGCTATGGTTCTCGAGTCTACAATAACCACGAGGCTCGGAGGAAGACTCATATGCACGTGTGGAATAATAAACGGTAAAATGTATTCCTAGTCTGGCCTCTAAGACTAGCTCAAGTGTTGCATGATGGTTCTGTTTTCCTGATTATGGGCATGTCTATGCCAGCAACTTTGAGGGCACAATGTTAGAAGAACATTTGTGTTGAATCGGCCCGAATTGATGTTATGCTCTGAGATACATTCGTCACAAGTTAAATGGTTAATAATACAGAGATGGTTAATGTTTGCATGATTCCTCAGACCATGAGAGTATCGAGTTTCTTCATGCTTGATTCATGAACTTTGGGGTTTGTTAAACGTTATCCGTAACTGGATGGCTATTACGGCGGCTTACGGGTTCATGGGAAAGTATGTCAAGTAACTTGATAGCTCAAGATTGGGATTTGCTCCTCCGACGATGGAGAGATATCTCTGGGCCCTCTTGGTGTTATGGTATCCATCATCGATTGGCCAGACACTTTGTGATTTGATCACGGGGATGCCGGAACACGGTAACGAGGAAAGAGAACAATACCGGTAACGAGGTAACTGGCATAGTGGACAAGTTGTTGATCCACGGGGATGCCAACATGTCTCATCTCGGGTATTTGTAACATATCGTGAAGCAACAGGAATAGCAGACAGCAACTGGAGGTTCACTCGAATATTCATTCGTGTGGGTATAGGGGTCAATATGGGTGCCCACGGCTCCGATGTTGATCATTGATCGAAAGGGGTTCCGGGTCATGTCTATACTTCACCGACCCTATAGGGTCACACGCTTAAGGGTCATCTATCTGCTGAATACTAGACAGGGAGTCTGAGAGAAAATCACCGGAAAAGTTTCGGACAGCGGAAAAGTTCCGCAGAGAGAACACTGGAACAGTTTCGGAAAAACTGAAAAGTTGTTTCAGGGGATACCATTAAGTCAAATTGGTTTTGGCACATGCCTGATAATTCTTGGAGGGTGCCAGAATCATTCTGGAAACTTCTGGGAATTTTCTAGAAGAAAAACCGGAAATGTTCCGGAGCTGCCGGAACCACTTCAGATGCTTTTCGCAGATGAAAATCACTAATCCGGAATTGTTCCGGAACGCGTTGAAAATTATTTTAGTGGGTACTGGAAATGTTCTAAGCCCACATAAATATTTTCAGTTCGAACAGACGCTGAAAAATGTCGTCGTTAATAGTGAAAGTGCTTTTTGGATATTTATGGAAAACCACCTTTTGGGATATTTCCCAAAAGGCTTCTAGAAGGCCTTGGGGGCCAAGGAAGCCCCTCATGGGGGGCGCCCAAGGGTGTGGCCGGCCAAGATGGGTGGGGCTCCTTGGAGCTCCACATGGCACCCCATTTTTGTTGGGGAACGTTGCATGGGTAACAAAAAATTTCCTACGCACACGCAAGATATATCCATGGTGATGAGCATCTACGAGAGGGAGAGTGGATCTACATACCCTTGTAGATCGCTAAGCGGGAAGCGTTAAGAAACGCGGTTGATGTAGTCGAACGTCTTCGCGATCCAAATCGCCGAGCGTCCCGCGATCCCATAACGATCCATCTCGCGCTCCAATCTCGATCTGTCCCGCGATCCCATCATGATCCGTCCCGCGATCAAATCACGAATCGTCTCACGATCCTGATCACGGTCCTTCCGATCTAGCGCCGAACGGATGGCACCTCCGCGTTCAGCACACGTACAGCTCGATGACGATCTCCGCCTTCTTGATCCAGCAAGAGGGAGCGGAGAGGTAGAAGAGTTCTCTGGCGGCGCGACGGCGCGGCGGCGATGGTGGTGGAACAATTCCGGCAGGGCTTCGCCTAAGCACCGCTGAAACTAGACTAGAGGAGAAACCGATCTAGATGAAGTAGAGGGAGCACGTGGCAATTAGGGTTAGCTCTTCCCTCTAAATCCTCTAGTATATATAGGAGGGAGGGAGGGGAGGAGGCAGCCTCAAACCCTCAAGGTTTGGCCGAAATTGGAGGTGGAGGAGTCCTACTCCAATCCTATTAGGACTAGGATTCCTCCTCTCCACTTGGAAACCCTTTCCACCTTTCCTCCTTTGGATTTTATCCACCCAAAGCCACATGGGCATTACTGGGGGGGTTAGGCCAGCCCACTAGGGGCTGGTTTGACTCCTCCCACAGCCCATGAGGTCCTTTGGGTCGAGACACCCCTCCCGATGGTCCCCGGTACCCCTCCCGGCACTCCCGGTACACTACCGAAATACCTGAAACTTTTCTGGTGACCAAAACAGGACTTCCTATATATCAATCTTTACCTCCGGACCATTCCGGAGCTCCTCGTGACGTCCAGGATCTCATCCGGGAGTCCGAACAACCTTCGGTCACCACCATACATTACTCTACTATACCGAAACATCACCGAACCTTAAGTGTGCAGACCCTGCGGGTTCGAGAACTATGTAGACAGGACCAAGACACCTCTACGGTCAATAACCAATAGCGGGACCTGGATGCCCATATTGGTTCCTACATATTCTACGAAGATCTTTATCGGTTGAACCTCTATGTCAAGGATTCAGTTAATCCCGTACGCTGTTCCCTTTGTTATTCGGTATGTTACTTGCCCGAGATTCGATCGTCGGTAACTCTATACCTAGTTCAATCTCATTACCGGCAAGTCTCTTTACTCGTTCTGTAATACAAGATCCCGTGGCTAACACTTAGTCACATTGCTTGCAAGGCTTATTGTGATGTTGTATTACCGAGTGGGCCCTGAGATACCTCTCCGTCACACGGAGTAACAAATCCCAGTCTTGATCCATGCCCACTCAATAGACACCCTCGGAGATACCTGTAGAGCATCTTTATAGTCACCCAGTTACGTTGTGACGTTTGATACACACAAGGTATTCCTCCGGTGTCAGTGAGTTGCATGATCTCATGGTCATAGGGACTGATACTTGACATGCAGAAAACTATAGCAATAAACTGACACGATCATATGCTATGTTTATAGTTTGGGTCTTGTCCATCACATCATTCTCCTAATGATGTGATCCCGTTATCAAATGACATCTCATGTCTATGGCCAGGAAACCTTGACCATCTTTGATCAACGAACTAGTTAACTAGAGGCATCCTAGGGACACAGTGTTGTCTATGTACCCACACATGTATTTGAGTTTCCAATCAATACAATTATAGCATGGATAATAAACGATTATCACGAACAAGGAAATATAATAATAACCAATTTATTATTGCCTCTAGGGCATATTTCCAACAATTTTGTCCATAACACCCTCATCTGAACCCTTTTGCATGGGGGTTTTTGGTAATTTGTGGAGGCACACTACCCCTTGGTTTTCCTATAAATAGGAGGTGAGGGGGATGCCCAAACCTCACCCTTACTCTCATACACATGCCATAGACTTTTCTGGCTTCTCTCTCCCTCCCAGCGAAATAGTTTCGTAGAGCCGAAAGGCTGTCTGGGTTCCGGCAGGAACTAATTCTGGACGGCGAAGCCCTGCCGGATAGTTGACACCGTATGTGTGCAACTCTGTAGAGAGATTGTTGTTTCGGTCTTAGTTCGAGAGTGCCTCCCGAAGGGCTGTCCGAGTGACCGTCCGAGTTTCGAAGGTCCTCCCGAAGGGCTGTCCGAGTGACCGTCCGAGTTTCGAAGGTCCTCCCGAAGGGCTGTCCGCGACACCGTCCGGGGGACTGTCCGACCACCTCCCGGAGGGCTGTCCGAGGGGCAGATGAGGGTATACATCCTCGCGGTTGGGAGGTTGTAAATCCTAGCTGAGGGGATCTACACCGCCGATCGTCATCGACTCTACTTCCGCTGAGCTACGAGTCGGTAAGGAAATGATCAAACCTTGTATGCAGTCTCCATAGTGGTCCTGGGCTGGTGCGTAGGTCGGAATTTTTTTGTTTTCTGCTGCGTTACCCTACAGTGGCATCATGAGCCGTGCTAT
Source organism: Elymus sibiricus (assembly GCA_039707655.1). NCBI lineage: Eukaryota > Viridiplantae > Streptophyta > Magnoliopsida > Poales > Poaceae > Elymus > Elymus sibiricus. The sequence goes on along the minus strand of CM077667.1, from coordinate 440,039,118 downwards.
GCGTAGATGCAGGTTGCGATCTTGAATACATAGAGATGTATGGGTGTTGCACAATATAATTAGGGAGTAGATGAGTTCTATTACTGAAAATTAATTGTGCGGGTAGCAGATGAAATCTGTTACCCGATGTTCTTGTTGCTTCCCTGGGATTTGCATATTTCTGATCTTGATAATAGCATTGTGGAGTTTCAATGTTCTGGCAATCCGCGATCCTGATTGATCAACGAAGTGCTAACAGTTCATTGAATTCCACCGTAGTTAAAAAGAAAGATGAAATTTCGCAGACGAAAGGGCAATGCAGATATGATCTGCACGGGGGTCATGCGTATGATGAAGTATAGTATGGGGCTCGAGATTTTATTATCTCGTGTTTTCATACACCCCGCAAGTTAATCTAGCAACTTGGATTATCATGATTGATGATGGACGTGTTGGAAATATGCCCTAGAGGCAATAATAAATTGGTTATTATTATATTTCCTTGTTCGTGATAATCGTTAATTATCCATGCTATAATTGTATTGATTGGAAACTCAAATACATGTGTGGGTACATAGACAACACTGTGTCGCTAGTATGCCTCTAGTTAACTAGTTCGTTGATCAAAGATGGTCAAGGTTTCCTGGCCATAGACATGAGATTTCATTTGATAACGGGATCACATCATTAGGAGAATGATGTGATGGACAAGACCCAAACTATAAACATAGCATATGATCGTGTCAGTTTATTGCTATAGTTTTCTGCATGTCAAGTATCTGTTCCTATGACCATGAGATCATGCAACTCACTGACACCGGAGGAATACCTTGTGTGTATCAAACGTCACAACGTAACTGGGTGACTATAAAGATGCTCTACAGGTATCTCCGAGGGTGTCTGTTGAGTGGGCATGGATCAAGACTGGGATTTGTTACTCCGTGTGACGGAGAGGTATCTCAGGGCCCACTCGGTAATACAACATCACAATAAGCCTTGCAAGCAATGTGACTAAGTGTTAGCCACATGATCTTGTATTACAGAATGAGTAAAGAGACTTGCCGATAACGAGATTGAACTAGGTATAGAGATACCGACAATCGAATCTCGGGCAAGTAACATACCGAAGAACAAAGGGAACAACGTACGGGATTACCTGAATCCTTGACATAGAGGTTCAACCGATAAAGATCTTCGTAGAATATGTAGGAACCAATATGGGCATCCAGGTCCCGCTATTGGTTATTGACCTTAGAGGTGTCTTGGTCATGTCTACATAGTTCTCGAACCCGCAGGGTCTGCACACTTAAGGTTCGGTGACGTTTCGGTATAGTAGAGTTATGTATGGTGGTGACCGAAGGTTGTTCGGAGTCCCGGATGAGATCCTGGACGTCACGAGGAGCTCCGGAATGGTCCGGAGGTAAAGATTGATATATAGGAAGTCCTGTTTTGGTCACCGGAAAAGTTTCGGGTATTTCGGTAGTGTACCGGGAGTGCCGGGAGGGGTACCGGGGACCATCGGGAGGGGTGTGTCGACCCAAAGGACCTCATGGGCTGTGGGAGGAGTCAAACCAGCCCCTAGTGGGATGGCCTAACCCCCACTAAAGCCCATGTGGGTTTGGGTGGAAAAGATCCAAAGGAGGAAAGGTGGAAAGGGTTTCCAAGTGGAGAGGAGGAATCCTAGTCCTAATAGGATTGGAGTAGGACTCCTCCACCTCCAATTTCGGCCAAACCTTGAGGGTTTGAGGCTGCCTCCTCCCCTCCCTCCCTCCTATATATACTAGAAGATTTAGAGGGAAGAGCTAACCCAAATTGCCACGTGCTCCCTCTACTTCATCTAGATAGGTTTCTCCTCTAGTCTAGTTTCAGCGGAGCTTAGGCGAAGCCCTGCCGGAATTGTTCCACCACCATCGCCGCCGTGCCGTCGCGCCGCCGGAGAACTCTTCTACCTCTCCACTCCCTCTTGCTGGATCAAGAAGGCGGAGATCGTCATCGAGCTGTACGTGTGCTGAACGCGGAGGTGCCGTCTGTTCGGCGCTCGATCGGAAGGACCGTGATCAGGATCGCGAGACGATTCGTGATTTGATCGCGGGACGGATCGTGATGGGATCGCGGGACGGATCGAGATTGGATCGCGAGATGGATCGTGATGGGATCGCGGGACGCTCGGCGATTTGTATTGCGAAGACGTTCGACTATATCAACCGCGTTTCTTAACGCTTCCCGCTTAGCGATCTACAAGGGTATGTAGATCCACTCTCCCTCTCGTAGATGCTCATCACCATGGATAGATATTGCGTGTGCGTAGGAAATTTTTTGTTTCCCATGCAACGTTCCCCAACAGTGGCATCATGAGCTAGGTGTATGTGTAGATGAGATCTCGAGTAGAACACAAAGGAGTTTGTGGGCGTTGATATTCAGATTGCTTCCTCCCTTGGTCTTTTCTTGATTCGGCGGTATTGTGGGATGAAGCGGCCCGGACCAACATTACTCGTACGCTTACGAGAGACCGGTTCCATCAACTGACACGTAACTATGTTGCATAAAGATGGCTGGCGGGTGTCTGTTTCTCCCACTTTAGTTGGATCGGATTCGACAAAGGCAGTCCTTGAGAAGGTTGAATAGCAATTTGCGTATCACCGTTGTGGTTTTTGCGTAGGTAAGAATTGTTCTTGCTAGATACCCGTAGCAGCCACGTAAAACTTGCAACAACAATTAGAGGACGTCTAACTTGGTTTTGGAGGGTATGTTGTGATGTGATATGGCCAATTACATGATGAGATATATGTGATGTATGAGATGATCATGTATTGTATAGAATATCACGACTTGCATGTCGATGAGTACGGCAACCGGCATGAGCCATAGGGTTGTCTTTAATTATTTTTGCCGTTTTTGCTTTACTTTATCACTATGAGTTAGCAATAGTCATGGAAGCAACACTCGGCGCGACAACCTCATGGCGACACATTGATGGAGATCAAGATGATGGAGATCATGGTGTTATGCCGGTGACGATGGAGATCATGCCGGTGCTTTGAAGATGGAGATCAAAAGCACAAGTTCATGGCCATATCATGTCACTTATGATTTGCATGTGATGTTAATCCTTTTATGCATCTTATTTTTCTTAGTACGACGGTAGCATTATAAGGTGATCCCTCACTAAAATTTCAAGATAAAATTGTGTTCTCCCCGAGTGTGCACCATTGCGAAAGTTCGTCGTTTTGAGACACCACGTGATGATCGGGTGTGATAGACTCTACGTTCACATACAACGGGTGCAAGCCAGTGTTGCACGTGCGGAACACTCGGGTTAAACTTGACGAGCCTAGCATGTACAGACATGGCCTCGTCCGAGAAATGGTTAGAGGCCATGCAATCCGAGATGGGATCCATGTAAGAAAACAAAGTATGGGCTTTGGAAGTATTACCTGAAGGGTGAAAGGCCATTCAGAACAAATGGATCTTTAAAAGGAAGACGGACGCGGACGGTAATGTCACCGTCTATAAAGCTCGACTTGTGGCAAAGGGTTTTTCACAAGTTCAAGGAGTTGACTACGATGAGACTTTATCACCCGTAGCGATGCTAAAGTCTGTTGGTTTTCGATTATGAAATCTGGCAGATGGATGTCAAAACATCGTTTCCTTAACGGTATACGTGAGGAAAAGTTGTACGTGATACAACCGGAATGTTTTGTCAGTCCTAAGGATGCTAAAATGTATGCAAACTCCTGCGATCCTTCTATGGACTGGAGCAAGCATCTCGGAGTTGGAATATACACTTTGATGAGGTGATCAAAGTTTTTGAGTCTATACAAAGTTTATGAGAAACTTGTATTTACAATAAAGTGAGTGGGAGCACTATAGAATTTCTGATAAGTATATGTGGTTGACATATTGTTGATCGGAAATGATGTAGAATTTCTGGAAAGCATAAAGGGTTGTTTGAAAGGAGTTTTTCAAAGGAAGACCTGGAATGAAGCTACTTAAATATTGGGCATCAAGATCTATAGAGATAGATCAAGACGTCTGATAAGACTTTCAATGAGTACATACCTTGACAAGATTTTGAAAGAGTTCAAAATGGATCAGTCAAAGAAAGAGTTCTTGCCTGATTTGTATGGTGTGGAGTTGAGTGAGACTCAAAGCAAGACCACGGCAGAAGAAAGAGAAAGGACGAAGGTCGACCCCTATGCCTTATCCATAGCCTCTGTATAGTATGCCATGCTGTGTACCGCACCTGATGTGTGCCTTGCCGTGATTCTGTCAAGGGGTACAAGAGTGATCCAGGAGTGGATCACTGGATAGCGGTCAAGATTATCCTTAGTAACTAGAGGACTAAGGAAATATTTCTCCATTATGGAGGTGATAAAGAGTTTGTCGTAAAGGGTTACGTCGATGCAAGGTTTAACACCAATCCGGATGACTCTGAGTAGCAATCCGGATACGTATAGTGGAGCAGCCATATGGAATAGCTCCAAGTGGAGTGTGGTAGCAGTGTCTATAGTATGACATAGAGATTTGCAAAGTACACACGTATCTGAATGTCGCAGACCCGTTGACTAAAGACCTCTCTCACATGCAAAGCATGATCGAACCCCAGAACTCATTGGGTGTTAGATTCATAACAATGTAAAACACATGGTGATGTGAACTAGATTATTGACTCTAGTGCAAATGGGAGACTGTTGGAAATATGCCCTAGAGGCAATAATAAATTGGTTATTATTATATTTCCTTGTTCGTGATAATCGTTTATTATCCATGCTATAATTGTATTGATTGGAAACTCAAATACATGTGTGGGTACATAGACAACACTGTGTCCCTAGTATGCCTCTAGTTAACTAGTTCGTTGATCAAAGATGGTCAAGGTTTCCTGGCCATAGACATGAGATGTCATTTGATAACGGGATCACATCATTAGGAGAATGATGTGATGGACAAGACCCAAACTATAAACATAGCATATGATCGTGTCAGTTTATTGCTATAGTTTTTTGCATGTCAAGTATCTGTTCCTATGACCATGAGATCATGCAACTCACTGACACCGGAGGAATACCTTGTGTGTATCAAACGTCACAATGTAACTGGGTGACTATAAAGATGCTCTACAGGTATCTCCGAGGGTGTCTGTTGAGTGGGCATGGATCAAGACTGGGATTTGTTACTCCGTGTGACGGAGAGGTATCTCAGGGCCCACTCGGTAATACAACATCACAATAAGCCTTGCAAGCAATGTGACTAAGTGTTAGCCACGGGATCTTGTATTACAGAACGAGTAAAGAGACTTGCCGGTAACGAGATTGAACTAGGTATGGAGATACCGACAATCGAATCTCGGGCAAGTAACATACCGAAAAACAAAGGGAACAGCGTACGGGATTAACTGAATCCTTGACATAGAGGTTCAACCGATAAAGATCTTCGTAGAATATGTAGGAACCAATATGGGCATCCAGGTCCCGCTATTGGCTATTGACCTTAGAGGTGTCTTGGTCATGTCTACATAGTTCTCGAACCCGCAGGGTCTGCACACTTAAGGTTCGGTGACGTTTCGGTATAGTAGAGTTATGTATGGTGGTGACCGAAGGTTGTTCGGAGTCCCGGATGAGATCCTGGACGTCATGAGGAGCTCCGAAATGGTCCGGAGGTAAAGATTGATATATAGGAAGTCCTGTTTTGGTCACCGGAAAAGTTTCGGGTATTTCGATAGTGTACCGGGAGTGCCGGGAGGGGTACCGGGGACCATCGGGAGGGGTGTCTCGACCCAAAGGACCTCATGGGCTGTGGAAGGAGTCAAACCAGGCCCTAGTGGGCTGTCCTAACCCCCACTAAAGCCCATGTGGCTTTGGGTGGAAAAAATCCAAAGGAGGAAAGGTGAAAAGGGTTTCCAAGTGGAGAGGAGGAATCCTACTCCTAATAGGATTGGAGTAGGACTCCTCCACCTCCAATTTCGTCCAAAGCTTGAGGGTTTGAGGCTGCCTCCTCCCCTCCCTCCCTCCTATATATACTAGAGGATTTAGAGGGAAGAGCTAACCCTAATTGCCATGTGCTCCCTCTACTTCATCAAGATCGGTTTCTCCTCTAGTCTAGTTTCAGCGGTGCTTAGGCGAAGCCCTGCCGGAATTGTTCCACCACCATCGCCGCCGCGCCGTCGCGCCACCGGAGAACTCTTCTACCTCTCCGCTCCCTCTTGCTGGATCAAGAAGGCGGAGATCATCATCGAGCTGTACATGTGCTGAATGCGGAGGTGCCGTCCGTTCGGCGCTAGATCGGAAGGACCGTGATCAGGATCGCGAGACGATTCGTGATTTGATCGTGGGACGGATCGTGATGGGATCGCGGGACGGATCGAGATTGGATCGCGAGATGGATCGTGATGGGATCGCGGGACGCTCGGCAATTTGGATGGCGAAGACGTTCGACTACATCAACCGCGTTTCTTAACGCTTCCTGCTTAGCGATCTACAAGGGTATGTAGATCCACTCTCCCTCTCGTAGATGCTCATCACCATGGATAGATCTTGCGTGTGCATAGGAAAATTTTTGTTTCCCATGCAACGTTCCCCAACAGGACATTGGTAGCTTCGTTTTGTTTCGAAACCTTAGAAGCCACGTAAAATAAAATTTTGCATGAACCGTTTAGAGGCGTCTAACTTGGTTTTGCAGGATGGTTTGCATGTGCATATGATGTATGAGATGACTATATGATGTAAATTGATTAACATGACCTGCGTGTCATGATTCGGCATGATGGCTGGAGCCATATGATTGTCACTTTAATGACCTGCATGTCAACCTTAAGTAATGCACTTATTTTATTAGCTATAGAGATAGCAATATTATCTGGTGCATCGACAAGGTGGTGGCAATCTTCGCGAAGGTAAACACCGACGCGAATGGCGAAGACGAAGAACTACAAGACTTCTCCGTCAGAAAGGGCTATACCATATCATGCTATTATGAATTGCCTGAGATGTTTATCCCTTATGATGCACCCTTTTGATTGCGCGGTAGTCACTTTTATTAGGGTGATCTCTCACAAAAATATCAAGTAGTTAGTGTTCTCCCAAGTGTAGCACCGTCATGGCACCTAACTTTTCGGGGTGCGCCATGGATACATGGGTACGAACGATTAGGGATGTGTGAGGCGGGTGAGTTGAGACCTCGCAGCGAGATCACTTGGTTGTCTTGACGTTCTAGCTTGAAAGTCCTGAGCTCGGAACACGCCCATCGAAAGATGAACAAGAGTCACATAGACATGTGATTGGCAAGTTGGCCTACCGATTGCAATTCTCGTCACTTGAGATGGATACATCCTTGGCGTTGAATTGTAATTTGGATCTTGAATCGCTCACAATCAATTATGAGAGATATTGATTTGAGTGGGAGCGCACTGTAGAATTACCTTGTTTAATTCTCAGTGCAATTAATTATGAACTTTGTCTAAGTGTGGTTTGCATAATAGTTGTAGAAGAATGGCTCGCGTTTCCACCTTCCCTATTAAAATTGAATAGCTGTTAAATATCTGGTTAAAACTTTACGGATGGTAACGTAATATGAGGATTGTCCTCAAGTGTGTCGAGAAGGACTTTGTCCTATCGCATACTTTCGGTATTCTCCCGCTAATGCTATGGATGATATGACTCTCGTCCTTCGATCCAAAAGCTAAAATTCCGTTACGGTCTAGTGAAATATGTTTGCTTCCATAAGACCCGAACTTCGAAAGTTTGGATAGTTATGTGATATTCATGGAATCTGAAAATCATTTTCAGAGACAGACAAAGGCTAAAAGATATGAGATATCCAAAGCAATGTTTGTTTGCAAAACATTAGTAAAGTGTTTACTATACATTGGACTGATAAAAAAGGGATCCAGAAGAACGCTTGTCATATGATATGAAGGTGAATAAAACAACAACTTAAAGAGAAAGGAAGTGTCCGAAGGGTGTTAGTGAAACTTTTCACGCCTAGGAAGTCCGGGGCTAACGCCACTCTTAAGTTGGGTGCTTCTTCTGAGAGTAGGAGAAATACTGAAAGTTAAACTGTTAGAAGTATGAAGGCAGAAAGAAAGAAGACTGGAATATCCAGCTCATGTATGAATGTCATACAAGTTTTTGATGTATAGAAGGCTAGTCAAAGATATAGTTCTTGGGAATTATGGTTAAACATGTTAATCACTAATTCTTGGGTATTGTGAGTTGATCACAAAGATACCCGCTCGATTGCATTCTGTTGCAACTCGATGTAAGAACTACTATGGCCTAAAGGATTAGTCGGAAATGAGGTTTAGATACGCGCTGGAAACATAGTACATGTTACTATACCTTCCATCGGTGTATTACCTATGTATTTATTTTCATAATTCATTTAGAGTTTCACACTCTAGCCCTTTGCATAAGGTATCTAGCAAGAAGGTTGTTCATAAGAGAACTTTTGATGTTCGGTGTTATGAATAACATAAGGGCCATACTTTCATTATGAATGAGACGTGTGTTATGAATATTGATAATAATACATTACCTCTGGGTTTACTTTCATAATTCATTTTAGAGTTTCATACACTCTAGCCCATTGCACAATGTTTGTTGCAAAAGAGTTGTTCATAAAAACAACAATTGTTGTTCAGTATTACGAATAACATGAAGGGCCATGCTTCCATCCTAGATGGGATGTATGTTATGAATATTGATGGAAATATGATACATCCAGAACACTGATGCTAAATGTCGCAAGACTAAAAGAATACCACACAAGTGTGGCACTGCATTTGGTCACATTGGAGAAACCCGCATGGAAAATTCCATTATGATGGATTTTGAAGTCGTTTGATTTTGAATCATCTGACACTTGCAACTTTCCTCTGAAAGTGAAGTGACTGAAATACCGTTCATAGGCCATAAGGAACGAGCAAAGAACATATTGGTGATCATACATTATGATGTGTGTAGTCCAATAAATGTTGTTGCAAGTAGTGGATTTATCTATCTTCAGAAATGACTCAAGTAGATATATGGATATTTACTTGTTGAGACGTAAGTCTGGATCTTTTGAATTCATTCATAAGGTTTTCAAAAATGAAGTAGAATTTATTGTAACAAGAAAATTATGTTTCTGCAAATTGATTGCGGAAAGGAATATTTGAGTTACAAGTTTAGCGAATGTCTGATGAGTTGTGAAAGGGGTTTCATAACTTGCACCTCCCGGAACACCACTGCAAGTGAAAAGTCCGTGAAGATGTAATCGAACCATTTATGACATGGTAAGATCAAAGATGACATAAATAAATTTGCCATTATCCCTTTTAAAGTGATGCTTTAGAGACTGCGGCTTTTACACTGAAAAGAGCTCCATCGGGTCTGTTAAAATGACGTCATGGTATGGTACGCCCAACCATGTTATATCTTTTCTTAACATTTGGAATATGGGGCTTGTGTAAAAGATTACAAACCTATTCCAAATCAGGCAAGTTCTACTTTGTAGGTTATCCCAAGTCATTGGGTATTCCCCCACCACTATACCGAGGCAAAGGATTTTGCCACAAAACGGTATGCTTTTAAAGAGAATAGTTCTTACAAAAGGTGACTGGGAGGACAGTGCAACTAGACGAGATAACCAGTATCTTCATCATCAGGTCAAAGGAAAGGAACCTTGGAAGTGATTCCGGAGTTTCCTACTGCGACTGATACGGAAGTCTCTACAATAAAATGTATGGACTTCGGTCGAACTTGCAGCTGAACCACGTAGGCAAGGCTCGTGCAAACCTCTCAGGTGCGCAAACGACATATTGTTGTTGGACAACAGTATACCTACGATACACAAGGAAGCGGTGATGGGCCCTGACTCCAGAATTGGCTAAATTCCAATACAATCTGAGATAGTTTCCATATAACTGTTTCAAGATTAAAATCTTGATACACCTTTCAGAAGGCTTAGAGTCTAATGAATATTTATGGAACTAAAAACTGATACGGATAAAAATGTTTTATCCATAAAGCTCGACTTGTTGAAATAACAAGTTCAAGGAGTTGACTACGATGAGGTTGTTTCACTGTAGCGATGCTTAAAGTCGGTTCGGGTTGAACTAGCAATTAATACATATTTCAATCATGAGATATGAAACATGGATGACGAAAGGATTTCCATCTGATGGAAATGTAACCAAGGACTTGCATGTGTTACAGTCCAAGGTATTTTGTCAGTCCAGAGGATGCTAGTAAGTATGCAAACTTCAGAGTTCCAGCAATGGACAAAAGAGAGCAAAATGGAGTTGGAATCTTCATGTTTTGATGAAATCGTCGAAAAGGGTTTTTGACTTCATCAATGGGTAACGAAGATGCTTGTGATTCAAGAAAATAAGTGGGAGCATAATAATATTTCTAAAAACCTTGTGTGGTTGACACATTGTTAATTGGAAATAAATTTCTTGACACGAATTAGGACTTCATTTGAAAATAGTTTTTTCGATGAAGTGCTTGGGCTAAATAGCCTTGATAGTAGGCATGATGATCTATGGAGATAGATTTACCTAATGGGGCTGAGCAAAGATACATATTGACAAAATGCTAAAACCTTTTAGCATTGAAAAACGTCAAGGAGTGATTCTTGCCGAAGTCACATGGAAAGAGTTTTTGCAAGACTCGATGTCCCAAAACACTGATGAGCAAAATACATGATGGTGATTCCACACACTCTTGTGTTTGGATTAATCATGTATTCCATGGTATGTAAAAACAACCAGATATGTTCAATACTCCAAAGTTGTTGTGAGTATAGATACCAAAGTGATCAAAGTACTGATCATGGGACAACAGTGAAAGATGTCATTGAGTACTAGAGCAGTACTGATGACATGTTTTCTCGCAAGCAAGGATTATGAAGTGCTCGTTGTAATAATTACATCGATACAGTCTTCATCAATGCTCCATGCGATTTTCGATTTAAGTTAAGGGTTTTGTGTAATACACAACATGGTGGCACGGTAGTTGGAAATTGTTCCAAACAAGATACTGTGGCGAATTCTATAACAAAGGCTGAGTATGTTGACGTTTTAGAAGTGACAAAGAAGTTGTTGAATCATATAGTTCAATCATGAACTTAGTATGGTTCCAAGATAGCTTTGGTCTATGGGACACTATTGCAGATAGTTCCTCCATAGCTCAGTCTGAGGAATCAGGTTTCGACCAATGATTCACACATATGCAAAGCCAAGTCCACACAAAATATGAATTTTGTGAAAGGGTGAAAACGCAAGGATATGCAAAGTTACACACGGAGCTGAAGTCGTCAGATCCGTTGGACATCAGGCTATACCACATGCGAAGCATATTTTACACCAGTGTGCCACAGGTGTAAAGTGCATTAGCATTAACTAGATTATTGACTCTAGTGCAAGTGGGAGTCTGTAGGAGATATGCCCTAGAGGCAATAATAAATGTTATTGATTATCTCCCTGTTCATAATTAGGTTTATGTTCCATGCTATAACTGCTATGGTTCTCGAGTCTACAATAACCACGAGGCTCGGAGGAAGACTCATATGCACGTGTGGAATAATAAACGGTAAAATGTATTCCTAGTCTGGCCTCTAAGACTAGCTCAAGTGTTGCATGATGGTTCTGTTTTCCTGATCATGGGCATGTCTATGCCAGCAACTTTGAGGGCACAATGTTAGAAGAACATTTGTGTTGAATCGCCCCGAATTGATGTTATGCTATGAGATACATTCGTCACAAGTTAAATGGTTAATAACACAGAGATGGTTAACGTTTGCATGATTCCTCAGACCATGAGAGTATCGAGTTTCTTCATGCTTGATTCATGAACTTTGGGGTTTGTTAAACGTCATCCGTAACTGGATGGCTATTACGGCGGCTTACGGGTTCATGGGAAAGTATGTCAAGTAACTTGATAGCTCAAGATTGGGATTTGCTCCTCCGACGATGGAGAGATATCTCTGGGCCCTCTTGGTGTTACGGTATCCATCATCGTCTGGCCAGACACTTTGTGATTTGATCACGGGGATGCCGGAACACGGTAACGAGAAAAGAGAACAATACCGGTAACGAGGTAACTGGCATAGTGGACAAGTTGTTGATCCACGGGGATGCCAACATGTCTCATCTCGGGTATTTGTAACATATCGCGAAGCAACAGGAATAGCACACGGCAACTGGAGGTTCACTCGAATATTCATTCGTGTGGGTATAGGGGTCAATATGGATGTCCACGGCTCCGATGTTGATCATTGATCAGAAGGGGTTCCGGGTCATGTCTATACTTCACCAAACCTATAGGGTGACATGCTTAAGGGTCATCTATCTGCTGAATACTAGACAGGGAGTCTGAGAGAAAATCACCGGAAAGTTTCGAACAGCGGAAAAGTTCCGTAGAGAGAACATCGGAACAGTTTCGGAAAATCTGAAAAGTTGTTTCAGGGGATACCATTAAGGTAAATTGGTTTTGGCACATGCCTGATAATTCTTGGAGGGTGCCAGAATCATTCTGGAAACTTCTGGGAATTTTCCGGAAGAAAAACCGGAAATGTTCCGGAGCTGCCGGAACCACTTCAGATGCTTTTCGCAGATGAAAATCACTAATCCAGAATTGTTCCGGAACGCGTTGAAAATTATTTTAGTGGGTACTGGAAATGTTCTAAGCCCACATAAATATTTTCAGTTCGAACAGACGTTGAAAAATGTCGTCGTGAATAGTGAAAGTGCTTTTTGGATATTTATGGAAAACCACCTTTTGGGATATTTCCCAAAAGGCTTCTAGAAGGCCTTGGGGGCCAAGGAAGCCCCTCATGGGGGGGGGCCAAGGGTGTGGCCGGCCAAGATGGGTGGGGCTCCTTGGAGCTCCACATGGCACCCCATTTTGTCCATAACACCCTCATGTGAACCCTTTTGCATGGGGGTTTTTGGTAATTTGTGGAGGCACACTAGCCCTTGGTTTTCCTATAAATAGGAAGTGAGAGGGCTGCCCAAACCTCACCCTTACTATCATACACATGCCATAGACTTGTCTGGCTTCTCTCTCCCTCCCAGCGAAATAGTTTCGTAGAGCCGAAAGGCTGTCTGGGTTCCGGCAGGAACTAGTTCTGGACGGCGAAGCCCTGCCGGATAGTTGACACCGTATGTGTGCAACTCTGTAGAGAGATCGTTGTTTCGGTCTTAGTTCGAGAGTGCCTCCCGAAGGGCTGTCTGAGTGACCGTCCGAGTTTCTAAGGTCCTCCCGAAGGGCTGTCCGGGTGACAGTCCGAGTTTCGAAGGTCCTCCCGAAGGGCTGTCTGCGACACCGTCCGGGGGACTGTCCGACCGCCTCCCGGAGGGCTGTCCGAGGGGCAGATGAGGGTATACATCCTCGCGGTTGGGAGGTTGTAAATCCTTGCTGAGGGGATCTGCACCGCCGATCGTCATCGACTCTACTTCCGCTGAGCTACGAGTCGGTAACGAAAAGATCAAACCTTGTATGCAGTCTCCATAGTGGTCCTGGGCTGGTGCGTAGGTCAGAAATTTTTTGTTTTCTTCTACGTTACCCTACAGTGGTCTCCCGCCCAATGCGAGTCAGTATATCCAATGAGATCAAATGAAGCACCTTTGGGGTACCATAAGCCAAAGTTTGGGGTATGAGCCAAATATCGAAAGATTCGCTTGACAGCCACATAGTGACTCTCCTTAGGTGCGGATTGAAATCATGCACAAATTCCCACACTCAACATGATATCCAGCCTAGATGCACAAAGGTAAAGCAGAGATCCAATCATGGAGCGATATACCTTCTGATCCACAGCTTTACCATTGGGATCACTGTCAAGTTGGCATTTGAGTGGCATCGGAGTGTTGGCCTTCGGAGGATTTAGCTCATCCATCGTGAACCTCTTGAGCATGTCTTGAGTGTATTTGGCTTGGTTGATGAAGGTTCCTTGGCTTCGTTGCTTCACTTCGAATCCAAGGAAGAACTTCAACTCTCCCATCATAGACATCTCAAACTCTTTGGTCATTAGTGCGGCGAACTCATCATTAAAAGCTTTGTTAGAAGAACCAAAGATAATATCATCTACATATAGTTGGCATACGAACAAGTTCCCATTAACCCTCTTAGTAAAAAGAGTGGGGTCGATTTTCCCAATTTCAAACCCACGATCTTGCAACATCTCGGTAAGGTGCTCATACCACGCACGTGGGGCTTGTTTAAGGCCATAGAGTGCCTTATCGAGAACGTATACATGATTGGGGAACTTGGGGTCCTCAAACCCCGGGGGTTGCTTGACATATACCAACTCCTTAAGTGGACCATTAAGAAAAGCACTCTTCACATCCATTTGATATAATATGAAATCATGATGAGAAGCATAAGCAAGAAACATGCGAATAGATTCAAGGCGAGCAACAGGGGCAAAGGTTTCACCGTAGTCGATACCCTCGACTTGGGAGTAGACTTGAGCCACCAGTCTTGCCTTGTTGCGAATAATGATACCATGTGCATCTTGCTTGTTCTTAAAGATCCATTTGGTTCCAATGACATTGTGATTCTCTTTTGGTCTTGGCACCAATCGCCACATTTTGTTGCGCTCGAAGTTGTTGATTTCATCATGCATGGCTTCAAGCCAATCCTCGTCTTCGAGCGCATCTTGTACCTTGAGGGGTTCAAAGCAAGAAACAAACGCATGATGTGCACAAAAGTTTGTTAATTGACGATGAGTAGTTACCCCTCTTTTCAAGCTTCCGTAGACGTTCTCTAGGAGGTGTTGCTTTTTCTGAAGCTTGGAAGCAATTGTGGCAGCTCGTCTTTCAAGAATTTCCTCCATGGAAAGTTGAGGCTGGGTAACTTGACAGGCTTTGGTACTAGCACCGGCTTGCTCATGATCTTGAGCATGATCTTGATCTTTAGCTTGACCTTGATCTTGAAGTTGATCTCGGTCCTGAGCTTCATCTTGATCTTGAGCTTGCACGGGGGTGTGACCAAGATCTTGAGCATCATGTGAAGTAGAAACATCACTAGCAAGTTGATCTTGCCCTTGATCTTGATCATGGGGTTGAGGGCCTTCACTGCGTTCTTCGGAAGCGTGTGGGTCGTGCGTCGGTGATGGTTCCACTTGAGTGGAACATTGTCCTTCTCCTTCAGCCACAAGGGGTTCCTCAACGGGTAGAAAGTATCCCACACCCATTCTTCTTATGGCTTGGGGAGGAATTTCATCACCTACATGACAAAGACCACTTTGCTCCACTTGGGAGCCATTATTTTCAACAAACTCTACGTTACTCATCTCCTCAATGAGTCCGGTGGACTTGTTGAGGACACGGTAAGCATGAGAGTTTGCAGCATAACCAACAAATATGCCCTCATGGGCACTAGAATCAAATTTAGACAAACGAACACCTTTGCGGAGATAGAGCCGATTTGATGCATGACACGCTGTGTTGATGGCTTCGGCCCAAAAGTTGTACGGATATTTAAACTCTGCCATCATGGTTCTTGCCGCATCCATCAACGTCCGGTTCTTCCTCTCCGCAACACCGTTTTGTTGAGGGGTGTAAGGTGTGGGATATTGGTTCTTTATCCCCTCATCACTGAGAAACTCATCTAGGGTGTAGTTCTTGAACTCAGTGCCGTTGTCACTTCTAATCATCAAAATATTTGCTTCATGTTGACGTTGGACTTCATTTGCAAAGTTGATGACGGTCTGTTGGGTCTCACTCTTCCTCTTGAAGAAATATACCCATGTGTATCTCGAGTAATCATCCACAATCACCAAGCAATATCTTCTACCTCCAAGGCTGTCAAAAGATGGAGGCCCGAAGAGATCCATGTGAAGGAGCTCTAAGGTCCTCTTTGAGTAGATTGTAGTAGTTGGACGATGAGCTTTTTCATGTAGCTTTCCTTCGATACAGGCACTGCAAGCACGATCTTTGGCAAAACTCACTTTGTTAGTCCAAGAATGTGATCCCCTTTGAGGAGACTTTGCAAAGATCTCATATTGACACGGGCTAGTCGGCGATGCCAAAGCCATCCCACATCAACTTTAGCCAATAGACATGTCGCGGTCTTAGTGGGTCGCTCCGAGAAGTTAATCACATAGAGACCGTTTTCGACATGCCCAACAAAGGCTACTTTAAGAGTCTTGCTCCACAAAAGGGTCACGGTATCAATGCCAAAGAAGGTACTAAAACCCATGAGTGCAAGTTGACGAACGGAAAGTAAATTGTATGCAAGGGTCTCAACAAGCATGACTCTCTCAATAGTTAAGGTCAGAGAGATAAACACCTTGCCAAGACCCAATACCTTTGAGATTGCATCATCTCCAAATGAGACTTGGGTGGCCACGGATGCATCGGGTCGAACATCCACCACCAAGTCCTTGCTTCCGGCCATATGATTTGTTGCTCCGCTATCGAGCAACCATGAGACTCCCCCGGAAGCAAAGTCCTACAATAGATCAATGCTTGGATTTAGGTACCCATTCTTGAATGGGTCCTTTCATGTTAGTGACAAGGGTCTTAGGAACCCAAATAGACCACTCAATATACTCATAAGAAGAACCAACATATTTGGCATAAACATGCCCATTGTTGGGGAACGTTGCATGGGAAACAAAAAAATTCCTATGCACACGCAAGATCTATCCATGGTGATGAGCATCTACGAGCGGGAGAGTGGATCTACATACCCTTGTAGATCGCTAAGCGGGAAGCGTTAAGAAACGCAGTTGATGTAGTCGAACGTCTTCGCGATCCAAATCGCCGAGCGTCCCGCGATCCAATCACGATCCGTCTCGCGATCCAATCACGATCCGTCCTGTGATCCCATCAGAATCTGTCCCACGATCAAATCACGAACCGTCTCGTGATCCTGATCACGGTCCTTCCGATGTAGCGCCGAATGGACGGCACCTCCGCGTTCAGCACACGTACAGCTTGATGACGATCTCCGCCTTCTTGATCCAGCAAGAGGGAGCGGAGAGGTAGAATAGTTCTACGGCGGCGCGACGGCGCGGCGGCGATGGTTGTGGAACAATTCCGGCAGGGCTTCGCCTAAGCACCGCTGAAACTAGACTAGAGGAGAAACCGATCTAGATGAAGTAGAGGGAGCACGTGGCAATTAGGGTTAGCTCTTCCCTCTAAATCCTCTAGTATATATAGGAGGGAGGGAGGGGAGGAGGCAGCCTCAAACCCTCAAGGTTTGGCCGAAATTCGAGGTGGAGGAGTCCTACTCCAATCCTATTAGGAGTAGGATTCCTCCTCTCCACTTGGAAACCCTTTCCACCTCTCCTCCTTTGGATTTTTTCCACCCAAAGCCACATGGGCCTTAGTGGGGGGGTTAGGCCAGCCCACTAGGGGCTGGTTTGACTCCTCCCACAGCCCATGAGGTCCTTTGGGTCGAGACACCCCTCCTGATGGTCCCCGGTACCCCTCCCGGCACTCCAGGTACACTACCGAAATACCCGAAACTTTTCCGGTGACCAAAACAGGACTTCCTATATATCAATCTTTACCTCCGGACCATTCCGGAGCTCCTCGTGACGTCCAGGATCTCATCCGGGACTCCGAACAACCTTCGGTCACCACCATACATAACTCTACTATACCGAAACGTCACCGAACCTTAAGTGTGCAGACCCTGCGGGTTCGAGAACTATGTAGACATGACCGAGACACCTCTACAGTCAATAACCAATAGCGGGACCTGGCTGCCCATATTGGTTCCTACATATTCTACGAAGATCTTTATCGGTTGAACCTCTATGTCAAGGATTCAGTTAATCCCGTATGTTGTTCCCTTTGTTCTTCGGTATGTTACTTGCCCGAGATTCGATCGTCGGTATCTCTATACCTAGTTCAATCTCGTTACCGGCAAGTCTCTTTACTCGTTCTGTAATACAAGATCCCGTGGCTAACACTTAGTCACATTGCTTGCAAGGCTTATTGTGATGTTGTATTATCGAGTGGGCCCTGAGATACCTCTCCGTCACACGGAGTAACAAATCCCAGTCTTGATCCATGCCCACTCAACAGACACCCTCGGAGATACCTGTAGAGCATCTTTATAGTCACCCAGTTACGTTGTGACGTTTGATACACACAAGGTATTCCTCCGGTGTCAGTGAGTTGCATGATCTCATTGTCATAGGAACAGATACTTGACATGCAGAAAACTATAGCAATAAACTGACACGGTCATATGCTATGTTTATAGTTTGGGTCTTGTCCATCACATCATTCTCCTAATGATGTGATCCCGTTATCAAATGACATCTCATGTCTATGGCCAGGAAACCTTGACCATCTTTGATCAACGAACTAGTTAACTAGAGGCATACTAGGGACACAGTGTTGTCTATGTACCCACACATGTATTTGAGTTTCCAATCAATACAATTATAGCATGGATAATAAACGATTATCATGAACAAGGAAATATGATAATAACTAAATTATTATTGCCTCTAGGGCATATTTCCAATAGTCTCCCACTTGCACCATATCCAATAGAGCACGGCTACGACGTTCGGACACACCATCACACTATGGTGTTCCAGGTGGCATGAGTTGTGAAACAACTTCCACATTGTCTTAAGTTGTATACCAAACTTGTAACTCGGATATTTACCTCTACGATCATATCGTAGATATTTTATCTTCTTGTCACTATGATCTCAAACTTCACTCTGAATTTGTTTGAACTTTTCAAATGTTTCAGACTTCTATTTCATTAAGTAAATATCCCCATATCTACTCAAATCATCAGTGACGGTAGGAAAATAATAATATCCACCGCACGCTACAACACTCATTGGACCGAATACATCAACATGTATCATTTCCAATAAGTCACTTCCCGCTCCATCATACCGGAAAACGGGGTCTTAGTCATCTTGCCCATGAGGCATGGTCCGCATGTCTCAACCGATTCGAAATCGAATGAGTCCAAAGATCCATCAGCATGGAGTTTCTTCATGCATTTTACACCAATATGACATTTAGCGGCAGTGCCACAAGTATGTGGTACTATCATTATTAACTTTGTATCTTTTGGCATCAATATTATGAACATGTGTATCACTACGATCAAGATTCAATAAACCATTCTCATTGGGTGCATGACCATTGAAGGTATTATTCATTTAAACAGAATAACCATTATTCTCTAACTTGAATGAATAACCGTATTGCAATAAACATGATCTAATCACGTTCATGCTCAATGCAAACACCAAATAACATTTATTTAGGTTCATCACTAATCCCGAAGGTAGAGAGAGCGTGCGATGGTGATCACATCAACCTTGGAAACACTTCCAACACTCATCGTCACCTCACCCTTAGCTAGCCTCTGTTTATTCCGTAGCTTTTATTTCGAGTTACAAACATTTAACAACCGAACCGGTATCCAATACCCAGGTGCTACTAGGAGTACTAGCAAGGTACACATCAATAACACGTATATCAAATATACTTCTATCGACGTTGCCAGCCTTCTTATCTACCAAGTATCTAGGGTTGTTCCGCTTCAGCGACCGTTCTCCTCATAATAGAAGCACTTAGTCTCGGGTTTGGGTTCAACCTTGGGTTTCTTCACTGGAGCAGCAACTGACTTGCCATCCATGAAGTTTCCCTCCTAGCCCTTGCCCTTCTCGAAACAAGTGGTTTCACTAACCATCAACACTTGAAGCTCCTTCTTGATTTCTACCTTCGCGGTGTCAAACATTGCGAATAGCTCAGGTATCATTATTTCTATCCCTGGCATTTTATAGTTCATCATGAGGCTCTAGTAGCTTAGTGACAGTGACTTGGAGAACTATATCAATCACTATCTTATCTGGAAGATCAACTCCCACTCGATTCAAGCGATTGTAGCACCCAGACAATCTGAGCACATGCTCACCGATTGAGCTATTCTCCTTCATCTTGCAGGCAAAGAATCTTGTTGGAGGTCTCATACCTCTCAACACGGGCACGAGCCTGAGATCCCAATTTCAGCTCTTAGAACATCTCATATGTTCCGTGACGTTCAAAACATTTTGGAGCCTCAATTCTAAGCCGTAATTCATGACGCACTGAACTATCAAGTAGTCATCAGAACGTGCCTGTCAGATGTTCACAACATCTACAAACGACGCTTGAGGGGGTGGCGCACCGAGCGGTGCATTAAGGACATAAGCCTTCTGTGTAGCAATGAGGACAATCCTCAGATCACGGACCCAGTCCGCATTATTGCTACCATCATCTTTCAACTCTATTTCTCTAGGAACATATAAAAATTCAAGGGAGCTACAGCGTGAGCTAGTAATCTACAACATAATTTGCAAAGACATTTTGACTATGTTCATGATAATGAGTTTAATTAATCATATTACTTAAAACTCCCACTCAAATTGACATTCCTCCGGTCATTCGAGTGACACATGATCCAAATCCACCAACTCAAGTCCGATCGTCATGTGAGTTGAGGTGGTTTCAATGGTGAACATCTTCATGTTGATCATATCTACTATATGACTCATGTTCGACCTTTCGGTCTCTTGTGTTCCGAGGCCATGTCTGTACATGCTAGGCTCGTCAAGTTTAACCCGAGTGTTCCACACGTGCAACACTGGCTTGCACCCGTTGTATGTGAACGTAGAGTCTATCACACCCGATCATCACGTGGTGTCTCAAAACGATGAACTTTCGCAACGGTGCACACTCGGGGAGAACATAATTTTATCTTGAAATTTTAGTGAGGGATCACCTTATAATGCTACCGTCGTCCTAAGCAAAATAAGATGCATAAAAGGATTAACATCACATGCAAATCATAAGTGACATGATATGGCCATGAACTTGTGCTTTTGATCTCCTTCTTCAAAGCACCGGCATGATCTCCATCATCACCGGCATAACACCATGATCTCCATCAATGTGTCGCCATGAGGTTGTCGCGCCGACTGTTGCTTCCACGACTATTGCTAACTCATAGCGATAAAGTAAAGCAAAAACGGCGAAAATAATTAAAGACAACCCTATGGCTCCTGCCGGTTACCGTACTCATCGACATGCAAGTCTTGATATTCTATACAATACATGATCATCTCATACATCACATATATCTCATCATGTAATTGGCCATATCACATCACAACATACCCTGCAAAAACAAGTTAGACGTCCTCTAATTGTTGTTGCAAGTTTTACGTGGCTGCTACGGGTATCTAGCAAGAACAATTCTTGTCTACGCAAAAATCATACAAAAATTGCTATTCAACCTTCTCAAGGACCGCCTTTGTCAAATCCGATCCGACTAAAGTGGGAGAAACAGACACCCGCCAGCCATCTTTATGCAACGAAGTTACATGTCAGTTGATGGAACCGGTCTCTCGTAAGCGTACGAGTAATGTTGGTCCGGGCCGCTTCATCCCACAATACCGCCGAATCAAGAAAAGACCAAGGGAGGAAGCAATCTGAATATCAACGCCCACAAACTTCTTTGTGTTCTACTCAAGATCTCATCTACACATAGACCTAGCTCATGATGCCGCTGTTGGGGAACGTTGCATGGGAAACAAAAAATTTCCTACGCACACGCAAGATCTATCCATGGTGATGAGCATCTACGAGAGTGAGAGTGGATCTACATACCCTTGTAGATTTCTAAGCGGGAAGCGTTAAGAAACGCGATTGATGTAGTCGAACGTCTTCGCGATCCAAATCGCCGAGCGTCCCGCGATCCAATCACGATCCGTCTCGCGATCCAATCACGATCCGTCCCGCGATCCCATAACGATCCGTCCCACGGTGAAATCACGAACCGTCTCGCGATCCTGATCACGGTCCTTCCGATCTAGCGCCGAACGGACGGCAGCTCCGCGTTCAGCACATGTACAGCTCGATGACGATCTCCGCCTTCTTGATCCAGCAAGAGGGAGCGGAGAGGTAGAAGAGTTCTCCGGCGGCGCGATGGCGCGGCGGCGATGGTGGTGGAACAATTCCGGCAGTGCTTCGCCTAAGCACCGCTGAAACTAGACTAGAGGAGAAACCGATCTAGATGAAGTAGAGGGAGCACGTGGCAATTAGGGTTAGCTCTTCCCTCTAAATCCTCTAGTATATATAGGAGGGAGAGAGGGGAGGAGGCAGCCTCAAACCCTCAAGGTTTGGCCGAAATTGGAGGTGGAGGAGTCCTACTCCAATCCTATTAGGAGTAGGATTCCTCCTCTCCACTTGGAAACCCTTTCCACCTTTCCTCCTTTGGATTTTTTCCACCCAAAGCCATATGGGCCTTAGTGGGGGGGTTAGGCCAGCCCACTAGGGGCTGGTTTGACTCCTCCCACAGCCCATGAGGTCCTTTGGGTCGAGACACCCCTCCCGATGGTCCCCGGTACCCCTCCCGGCACTCCCGGTACACTACCGAAATACCCGAAACTTTTCCGGTGACCAAAACAGGACTTCCTATATATCAATCTTTACCTCCGGACCATTCCGGAGCTCCTCGTGACGTCTAGGATCTCATCCGGGACTCCGAACAACCTTCGGTCACCACCATACATAACTCTACTATACCGAAACGTCACCGAACCTTAAGTGTGCAGACCCTGCGGGTTCGAGAACTATGTAGACATGACCGAGACACATCTACGGTCAATGACCAATAGCGGGACCTGGATGCCCATATTGGTTCCTACATATTCTACGAAGATATTTATCGGTTGAACCTCTATGTCAAGGATTTAGTTAATCCCGTATGTTGTTCCCTTTGTTCTTCGGTATGTTACTTGCCCGAGATTCGATCGTCGGTATCTCTATACCTAGTTCAATCTCGTTACCGGCAAGTCTCTTTACTCGTTCTGTAATACAAGATCCCGTGGCTAACACTTAGTCACATTGCTTGCAAGGCTTATTGTGATGTTGTATTATCGAGTGGGCCCTGAGATACCTCTCCGTCACACGGAGTAACAAATCCCAGTCTTGATCCATGCCCACTCAACAGACACCCTCGGAGATACCTGTAGAGCATCTTTATAGTCACCCAGTTACGTTGTGACGTTTGATACACACAAGGTATTCCTCCGGTGTCAGTGAGTTGCATGATCTCATTGTCATAGGAACAGATACTTGACATGCAGAAAACTATAGCAATAAACTGACACAATCATATGCTATGTTTATAGTTTGGGTCTTGTCCATCACATCATTCTCCTAATGATGTGATCCCGTTATCAAATGACATCTCATGTCTATGGCCAGGAAACCTTGACCATCTTTGATCAACGAACTAGTTAACTAGAGGCATACTAGGGACACAGTGTTGTCTATGTACCCACACATGTATTTGAGTTTCCAATCAATACAATTATAGCATGGATAATAAACGATTATCATGAACAAGGAAATATGATAATAACTAAATTATTATTGCCTCTAGGGCATATTTCCAACACCCATCACTAGCACGGCACAAAACATAGGAGGGGTTAAAATCGCCGGTCCTGTTGGAGGGAGTGATCTTGCCCTTCTTGGCACAATCATTCACAACCTTGTCTTTCTTCTTCTCATGAGTAATGTTCCCCGCTTTGACAAATGTTTCCTTGAGCGGAGGAACCTGCGTGGTCTTCTTCTTCTTCTTCTTTTTGGATTTGGGTGCAAACCCAACTCTTTCCTTTGCAATCACTTCCTTTTGATTGCTCAAAAGGTCATTGAGATTCTTCTCACCTTGTATACATGTCACAAGGCCTTTCTCAAGCTGCTATTTTAGCTTAGCATTTTCCTCCACAAGATGTGCGTGCTCACAACACGGGTTAGTAGCAGATGCATTATCAATTAAGACAAAGGGAGGACACGTGGCAATTTCTTTAGTGAGTTTCACTTGGAGTTGATCATGTGACTCTTTAAGAGAAGCATGAACGCTCTTCAATGCTTTATGAGCATTGTCAAGAGAGACAAACTCATCCTTGAGTCGAGCATTGTCAACCCCAAGTGCAACCTTTTCAGATTTAAGAACATGGTTAAGAACAATAGCATGATCATAATATTTACGTAATTTAGCAAAGTCGTCATTTTGTGACTCCTTAAAAGTCAAATGAAGACCTCGCTCTTCCTCTAGAGCAATAGAAAGATCTGCTATCTCGTCGGCATAATCACGACTATGGCCTCTCATCTCCTCAAGAGATTCTTCTTGAGAATCAATCGTGTCATTGGCCTCACCAAGTTGTTCCAAGAGAGCAACGAAGTGCTTCTTGGACTCTCCCTTGAGTTTACACAAGAACTTGTCAAACTCATTCTCACCCTCTATCGCCTCCTCAAGTTCATCCACACAATCTAACCAAGACGGAGTGGAAGAAACAGAAGTCTTAATGTTTGAGGTTTTGGCGTTGGAGGGTACCTTGGTGATACCTTTTGCCATGAGGCACCTAGCGATGTGGTTCTCAATGGGGGCGTCGAAGAGTGACACCTTTGTTGGGGTAGAGGATGCAATTGCCACAGATGCCATTGCCATTCCTTCACCACTTGTGTCTCCGTCATCACCATCATCATCCGATGCATACTCCTCTTGAGCCACCAACACTTTGTGTGAAGTCTTCTTGGTGAAGTTGGTCTTGTTGGGGAAAGACTTGGCCTTATCTTTGCGGATGAGCTTGCCACCATTGTCTTCCCTCTTCTCGTATGGACAATCCACCACAAAGTGACTCACATTGCCACAGTTGTAGCAAGTCCTCACACGTTGCTTGCCCTTTGACCCGTTTGAGTTGTTCTTGGAGAAGTTGGGCCTTGTGTTTCTCTTGTTGCCCCAAAATTGCCTGGACGCAAGAGCCATGTGCTCATGATAAGCATATTTGGTGTCCTCGGGGCAACCCTCTTCTTCTTCTTCTTCTTCTTCTTCTTCTTCTTCCTCTTGACAGACCTTGGCCTTCAAAGCAAGGTTGGGGAATGATTTCTTTGACCGTTGCACGCGAGCGAGAGCATTGTTAGCTGTCGTGTTCAAGATGTTCATTGCAATAAATTCATCCAACACATCACCAGAAGACAAGGTGTGAAAGTCTGGTCTTTGACGGATGACAGCGGACATGGCCTTGTTGTAGGGCATGATGGCCTTCAGAAACTTACGCTTGATCCAAGTATCATCCACATCCTTGTTGCCATGATCTTTGAGGGCAACCGCGAGGGCAGTCACCCTTCTATAGAGCTCATGCGGTTCCTCGTCCTCTACCATTACAAACTCATCTGACTGATCAAGGACAACTTCATAGTTTGACCGTTGAATGCTTGAGCTGCCCTTGTACATGGAGATAATGTGTTCCCAACACTCTTTAGCAACAGTGAAGGGACACAGGTGAGGTAGATCTTCAGTAGCAACAACAGCTTGGAGTATGAACAAGGCGGAGGAATTTAGCTGTTTATCCGCTTCTTCCCTTGGAGTGAGGTTGCGTGGATCACGAGGGAAGTATCCTTCTTCAATGACTCGCATGAGTTGAATTGAGCTATGATCCAAATGAGACTTGATACAGAAAACCCAATTAGCAAAATCATTTTTAACAAACTTAGGAGGAGGACCGTGATTAACTATATGAGGTGGGTGCACCGGTCCTCCATAGACCAAGGGAGGGGGAACTGAGGCAAAAGTCCCCGACCCATTAATTCCTTGAGAATGATTATCTTTATCAGCACTAGCCCCCTCCTTACCGGAGTTGATATCCGATGTCGAGTTAGTGGGATTAACCACTTGAACCGCATCGGTGGAAAGTTTAAGAGTGTCAAGGAATTCTTTAAACATGGATTTGACCTCGGTCGTCATGGAGGATTTAAGCGAGGACATGGCCTCATTTAAATCCTCGCGAGAGACCATGTTCACTCCCACGGCCTCGGGAAGTTCTCCCAACCGCTCCTCTTTGCCCTCCATACTCTTCGGGTGGTGAAACCCTTAATAAAGAGACGAGGCTCTGATACCAATGGAAAGGATCGATATGGTTGACTAGAGGGGGGGTGAATAGGCAACTACCAATTTTTAACTTTTCTTTAACAATTTAGGCTTAGCAACAAATAGGTTGACTAGATATGCAACTAGGTGAGCAACCTAGTTGATGCTAATCACAACAACAAGCTAAGCAAGCAAGAGATACAACACAATAATAGCTTGCAAGAAGTAAAGGTAAGAGATAACCAAAAGTGGAGCTGGTGGAGACGAGGATGTGTTACCGGAGTTCCTTCCCTTGTGAGGAAGTACGTCTCCGTTAGAGCGGTGTGGAGGCACAATGCTCCCCAAGAAGCCACTAGGGCCACCGTATTCTCCTCACGCCCTCACACAATGCGAGATGCCGTGAATCCACTCTTGGTGCCCTTGAAGGCGGCGACCGAACCTTTACAAACAAGGTTGGGGCAATCTCCACAACTTAATTGGAGGCTCCCAATGACACCACGAAGCTTCACCACAATGGAATGTGGCTCCGAGGTGACCTCAACCGTCTAGGGTGCTCAAACACCCAAGAGTAACAAGATCCGCAAGGGATTAGTGGGGGGAATCAAATTTCTCTTGGTGGAAGTGTAGATCGGGGCCTTCTCAACCAATCCCGAGAGAATCAACAAGTTTGATTGGCTAGGGAGAGAGATCGGGCGAAAATGGAGCTTTGAGCAACAATGGAGCTTGGGGAGGGAAGAGGTAGTCTTCTTGGGGAAGAAGACCCCCTTTATATAGTGGGGGGAAGGATCCAACCGTTATCCCCACTCTCAGCCCGCGCATTGCGGTACTACCGCATAAAAGCCATGGTACTACCGCAAGTGGCTGCGGTACTACCGCTGCAGGGTGCGGTACTACCGCTCGCACGGTAGTGACCAGACGAAGACCTATTGCACAGGGCAACGAGCGGTAGAACCGCCGGAGCGGTACTACCGCGCGCCAATACGGTACTACCGCATGGTCGGTATCAACTGGCACAGGAGATGCACGGAAGTAAAAAATTACTTCCGTGCCTACCTCCGCTGAGGGTGGAGCTGCGCAAAAGTCCGGCACGGTAGTACCGGACATACATCACGGTACTACCGCTCTAGGGCGGATGTAAAAAATTACATCCGCGCCTACTACCGCAAGCGCACGCACCAGGGCTGGGGACAGCGGTACTACCGCGGGCACCTGCGGTACTACCGCTCCCTTGAGCGGTACTACCGCTAGCCACTGAAAACTAGCACCTTGCTGCCTTCAATTTGCACAGACAAGGAAAACGGACTGGAGCTCCATTGAAGCGAAGGAAAGGTGGTGCAATAGAACAGATGTGTACGTGTTGATTCCACCCTAACCTTTCCGAAGCGGACCCCCTCTTAATAGTACGGCTTTCCTACGACTCAAATCCACCGAAAAGAAACGTAGAAAGCAACCGTCTTCGATAGACTCCGAGGGGCACCGAATCGTCTTGTGCCTAGACATGAGATATCTGAAATGCTCAATGCACACGATTAGTCCGCAAGTGAATTGTCATCAATCACCAAAACTACTTAGGGAGAAATATGCCCTTACACCATATTAGCACTAATCAACTCATGAAACCACATGGATGAAGAAGTTTTTCAACGACAACGCCTTCGGGGAGGGAGCCATGCTCAAGCGACTCCATCATCGGATCCAACCACCCATTGTCAGAATCTAGGTTTTCACCTTGAAAAAAAAACAGTTTGGCATATTCGAGTAATGCATTGAACAAGACAGCGGCATAAAAACATCGTCATTTTCCGGTATAACCAAAATTTGGTCAAACCTAGGATTTCACCCCAGAGCTCGAGATCGAGCAGCACCACCATGGACATCACTCATATGTTAGCGCCAACTTTTTCATGATTCCCATAGCTACATGCTATGTGCGATCGCAGCCGCTACACAACCATCTCTCCGCGTCAAGCTATCATCCATAGTTTGCATCTCACCTCGAAATTAACCATTGGATCTGGAGGGAGGAACCCTCATGAAGACCGTTTGATGGCTACCGCCCTCCACGCCAGTCCGGCATGCATCAGCATAAGGGGCGCCACCCGCGGCCACCCCACCCAGGATGGCGACTTCGGGCTGCACATGTCCATGGGTGCGACGAGATAGCCTTTGGCCCTCCTAGCCTCGTCCACCCCACCCCACCCAAGCCAATAAGCGGACCAATACCTGCAGAGGAGAAACACTCGATAGTGTCACATCTGGCCAGGGTTGAAAAAGCATGAGGGAGGGGCAGGGGTGGAGGAAAAAGACGACCCCGCCAACAACCGCATAGGGTTTGCCGAGTGACTCTGACCACCGATGGTCAGGAAGAGGGGTGGGAAGGAGTTGTCCCTGCGGTGAAGATGGAGGCACTGCCCGTGTCACCCAGGGAGGGCGACACACGAGGGCCTCGGGGTTTTCTTTCGTGTAGGAGCTACTACTAATACATGTGATTGGGTTATGGTATGTTGTAATCAGTTTCCCACCATCCGATTATCTACTTGGAATGAAACAATATGCATAGTTACAACATAATATGATGCATGCCCCACGGGTAGGGGTGCAGAGTGGCGGTCCGCTAGACCCGCTTCGAGCTCTGCAACATCAGAATCCTTCGTTGAACTGGCTGCATCAAACTTCCCCAACGAAAGATATTGATGCTACAAAGCAAGAAGCGGTCCTAACTTGACCTGCTCTTACATCCCTACCACCGGGCAGCAAAAGGGCTTTAACGTCATGACAAAAAAGTAAAGACATAAAATTAGATGAGATAAAAACATCAAAGCGTCAATTTGATTGTCATCCATTGAATCATTGATTCATTAAGTTCTTCATTTCTTCACGCTTATCTAAGTGCGGGGGACGAAGCATGATTTTTAGGAGGACCCACGGGTACCCCCCCCCCCCCCCCCGCCATGCACAAAAAATCTTTAGTAGCACAAAGGTTGATTATATGGTGACAAGTAGCACAACAATGCCGAGAGGAGAGAATCAGCTAACCATGATGGACTCAGTCGATTGAATTGAACTCCTGGACAAAAGTCCTCTGCCCAACATGATAACGATGGAGTAAACAGCCAGAGACAATTACGCCCCGCCATGCACAAAAAATCTTATTTAGTAGCACAAAGGTTGATTATATGGTGACAAGTAGCACACCAATGCCGAGAGAAGAGAATCAGCTAACCAGGATTGACTCAATCGATTGAATTGAACTCCTGGACAAAAGTTCCCTTTGCCCAACATGATAACGATGGAGTAAACCGCCAGAGACAATTAATACTACACGATAACATTGTTGAGAACCCCTCCTCAACTTAGTGCCCATAAGCTTTAGGCATTTGTCCATCAGCATGATGTCCTTCTTCAGGCACAACGGACGCCAACATTTAAGCAATTGTAAAAGCCACTTCCTACAAAAAGGGGTAACATGCACTTTCCAAACCATAGGAATAAAAATTGGGTCCTCCCAGCACGAAATTTGGTAGCTGCTTATAAAGATTGTGCACTATACTAATCAGAGTTATGCATTCCCCAAACCATTTGGTCATGATCTTTAGTAAAGAGAAAGATCCTAGAAAAGGTGCACCAAATCCTCCCATTGGTACATAAGTCTATTTAAAAAAAACTCATGAAAGAGAGCTTTTAACTGCATCCCGTGCCAAACTTAAACAATAGTCACATTCACCTCATTACAGATGAAGTAGATATCAAAGAACTACATAGATAAATTGAAGTTATCAATCCAAATGTCCTCCCAAATATGAATACTTCTTTCATTTCCCACGAGCCACCGGTAGTCTTAACATGCCCCACGTATTTCATCCCTAGAAGGGAGAGTCCTTGTTCTCTCTACAAAAATCACTTTGGCAATGTACTTAAAATGTATGATTTCTTTCAGATCTTATGGCCATCTAGGTTATAAAGCCATCTAGGTTATACTACAAATCCATGATGCAAGCAAGGGCATATTCAAGTCCCTCAAGTTAGGGATACCCAAACCACCAAAAAATTCATCATCTCAAAAAAGCTTAGTTTGCCAAGTTAGGGATAATAACCATTTGGGAATTAAGAGCTTGAATGGCCCATTTAGTAAATAGTTGATGAGAGCAAGTAAGCATGGTTACTTGCAAGGAATGATTAAATGAGCACAACTCTCCCTATTGCAAATAATAAGCTTCCTCCCCAAGTATCAACTCTCTCAATCAGTTTGTGAATAATTTTTGGAGCTCTTCTTTCCCCAGCATGCTAAAATGCAAAGGACCTCCTAAGTACGAAAGTGCTCTTCAGTTCACAAGCTTAAATGCACTTGCGAGGAATGGTAAAAATAAAAAATAGTAAAAAAATCCTAAAATATTGATGAAATTCCTATATGAGCGCAAATTTTCGCGAATCCTAATGTTTTGGGCCAAAAAAAACCGATGCTCTAAAATTCTATAAAAAATAGTCTATTTGGAGCATCAATTTTGGTTTTTAGAGCATTTAAGAATATTTTTCCTTCATGAAATTTAGTATGTATGTAGACAATTCGTCAATGTTTGTGTAAAAAAACTCAGATTTTTTAACGCTTTTCTCCATTTTTACTGCTCATGAGGGAGCATCCCAATCTTACCACTAAAGGTAAGGGCAAAGAAAGAGATACCATTCTCTTCAATATAGATGTATATTATACCACTTCTGTGAAAATTAATTCTCATCTCAAAAGGCCAACAACCATTTCAGATATTCTCTCCATTGCAGACGATTAAAACAAATTTTTGAAAGAAAAAAAAGGCATAAATCAAAGTTTAGCAGCTTTTGCAAGCATCCGGGTAAACACATCTTCCACCAGATTTAAAAAGGAAGGGAGATAAGAGATACTCCACCCATAAAAACCTGACGTTAGATTTTTATCGTTTCCGTTAGTTAGCTTGGACTCCACTACAAATCTGACATTAGATTTTCTACCATGGCAAATCAAACATTTTTATGGTAATTTTTGTTTGTCGAAGATGACAAGTTTAGTTGGCAAGCATGACAAATCTGACTCAATTTTTTTAGAAAAAGGTTCAAGAAGAGCCCGACTTAATTTGAATTAACAAAGCCATCAACCGGCCAGGATTACAGATTCGAAACCAACACAAGAAAAAAAAACGACAAGATACAAAGGTGTTGGTAAGAAGCTCACAAGCCTTATGCACACCAAACTCAAAAGGATTGATAGGGAGAAGCACAACTCAGATACGAAGATGTTGTAAACGCGAGTAGATCACCAGGGAGAAGGAGAATGCCCGCACTGGATCAACACGTCTGACAACGTAGAAGAGCACACCGTCGCCTAATCACCAGCGGCCCTTACACGACACATCCGCCTAGCTCCGTTGTCAAAGAAGGGCCCTGGCTCTTCGCCTGGCTTGAAAGGTGTCGCACCGTTGAGAAGAGGATAAGTTCACACTGGAACATGGGAGATAGTCGCCGACATGCTGCATCTAGAAAGAAACCAAGCTCACCCGACAAGCCATGACCATATTAGAAGAGCACCGCTGAATCCCATAGACTAGTCACAAAAAATGAAGAGTTGCTAGAACAGACGAATACGAGCAATAGCAAGATCTCCTTGGATACCATTAAGAGTCGAACATCGGTTACCGAAGGTGGGGCTAATGCTGAGAAGGGTCGTCGGAGGAGGGGAACCCGATCCCCTCTCGACTAGGAGAATCTGCAGGCCTGGTAGGACACCCCGCAACTGCCTGGAGAGCTCCCGAAATGCATGGAGCCACTTAGGAAATCGTCGCCATCTTGGGAGATCAACTACCGCCACCGCTGCATATGAACCACATCTCCGCGAAGAACCACACCCACCTAGCTCCCAAAAATGGCGCCTTCAGGAAGGACGCGACACTAAGGGCGTCGCCACAGCCCAATTGAGTTGAGGATTTCTCCCGGGAGGCTAGGGGAGAAGGAGGCGACATAACAGACCTAAGCGAAACCTCCAAGGAGGGGAGTAGCACCCTCGGGCGTCGCCACTGTCGAGACCGGCATGGGATTTCTCCATGTCTTCACTTCCCCGCACTCACACCACAACGATGCGAGAACTGGCGCCCCACAACAAAGCAAACCGGAGCTCGCCCAGCGACAGAGGAGGCAAGGGCGACCAGACCTGGCGCCATCGACAACCAAGCGCCGAAACTCACGTCCTCTAGTTCGGCTGCCGTCCACACAACTGAGGATACCAGTCCACACCCGCGCCACCACCCGTCGCAGGCCGGTGACACCACTTCGACCAGGGCCACCGCCCCGAAGCACGCAGCCCCCTGCAGCAAAGGCAGATCAGCGAAGGCCCCGCCGCCACGTTCCCCGGCGACGCCTCGGGTTTGCCTGACGACAGCCTCAGGCAACGACGAGGGGGGAACAGGGGGCGACAGGGGAGTGGGCTAGGGTTTGGAGAGCCCTAGTCGTCCGAGAGGGGACGACGCAAGGGAGACGGGGACGTCTTCACCCATGGATCCATTTATTTCTTTGCCAAGAAATTGCCGTGGTCATAAACTAAATTTGACATCCTCACGCCAATTTAATTTGTCATAAAAAACATTCGATTTGCCATGCTTTAAAATCTGACGTCAGATCTTTAAATAAATAATGTCAGATTTTTAGCATTGCGATAAATAATGGATCAGGCCTGGTCTTTTCCCCTAATATAGCAGAGAGGAATGGAATTTGTGAGAAAGCAATTCAAGCCTTTGCCTTTATTTATCGTTCTGTTTTTTTCTTCCATTCAGGTAGAAAGGCATGTGCAGCTACTTCGCATGTTCTCCAATTAGCTGCTCGCTCATTATAATATCCATCACCCGTCCCGAAATCCATGAACTCAATGATCACGCGCATATGCAAGAAACGATATCATCAGCCGCAGATCCAGTGATGATACGGCAGCCGTCAAGTCAAGTGGTCGACACGAGCAGGGCCAAAAACTAGTTATTGGCCGCTAGAGACAGTCGGACAGACACACAACAATTACAGAACGCCAACAGAAGGAAAAAAAATCAGACGAAACCTTGCTACGGATTTCTCGGTACTCTAGGGGGCCATGCGCGAAGTTAGCACTTGGAAGCAGACGCGGGTGGTGACTGGTGAGGTCCAGCGGTCCAGGGGCCGCGCGCCGACGAGGAGCGACGGGAGGCTGCAACGGCCCTTGGAACGAGCAAGCGCCACATGGGCCTCGACGTGGCCGCCGGGCTCGCCCGACTCGCCCTCACCCGCACGCGTGGCCCGCCTGCCTGCCGGTGCCGCCCGGAGCAGCAGTTCGACAGCCATGTCACAGCTCAGGCCCAGGCCCCCATCTTAATGATCTACACTCGTCGATCATGGCCGAGTCTTCGCTTCACGCCGCGTTGCTGTCCGGGGAAGGCCTCCGGGATCGATCTTTATCCGTCCGACGTGGCCGCGATTAGTTTAGCGTTAGAAGTACCATGTCCGCATGTCGGGTTAATTAGAAGTACTCGATCAAGCTGCCGTGGCAGTACATAGTCAGCGAGTAGTTCTGTTGTTGGAGCCTGAGGACAAAGTTGAGCCACATATACTATGCACACGTAGATTGGAGGGGGTGGAGGAGGAGGAGGACGTGGCGAGTAGGGTCAGGGTTATCTGCTACTCCTACGACCAATTGTAGTACTGCCATCGCCCCGTGCACAGGGCGCTTTATAGTTGCACCATTGGCAGGAGGTGCTACAATTTATATAGCCTTTCTGACTGAAGGGCCGTTTACTATTCTAGTAAGATTGCACTTTTGAGCACTTTTCTGCTGGATGATGTCCTTTGGGAGTCTCGGAGGAACTATACGCTGGTGCTAGTGATATTTGTTAACAGGCCTGGCATGGCATCAAGCGTGAAGATCTACTGTAATCTTATTGATGGAGAGAGACATTTACCATTCTTAATATGCACTTTTGTGCGCTTTTCTGCTGACTGGATTTCGGGCGCTTTTTGCAGGGTGCCCTTGGGAGTCTCTGAAGAGCTATATGCTGCCTTTTGTAACCTTGTTGTCTTCTGCCTACTTTACCCGACCGAGTGACTAATATAAGAATTGCACTTTCTTTTCTATTTCGTGGGAACGAAGAATTGCGTATGTCAGTACGTGAGAGTGGTCTGTCAAATGACCTGAGAGTTGCTGCCTCTGTCTTCTCTTTTGAAATGGATGTACGAATTGTTTTCACATGGATGTATGAATGCACAAACGAATCACAAATTCAGGGCCCAAGGAAATTGTAAGGCATATAGAGAAAGCATCTTCAATGCTGAATATAATGTTTTTGAATGTTTTTAAAAGGTGGCAAAAGCTTTGCCCCATCATGTTAGTTATGGAGTTTTAAAGTAGATATACAACCCACAAGTTTTGCACTGCCATGCTCCGAATTGCCGCCTCCTGCTTGATCTTGGCGAAGATGGTTGTTCACATGGTCCGCTGTCCAAATCCATCTCCTTAAATCTTCTTTCTGCTCCTCCCACTGGAATTAACCCTCAAAGTATGTTTTTCTACTCAAATTTGAGCAGCTCACAATCATTCTCCTTAAATCTTCTTTCTGCTCCTCCCACTGGAAAAAAGGCTAACTAGCAGCGAGCCGCCATATTGACCCGATACCCCGTTGGTATAAATTCACTCCGGCACCCCACCCAAACCCTAAATCATTCCTTGCTGCCGCTTGATTTCGTTATTGTTGTCGTCACTCAAGTCGCCATGGCCCGCCGCCTGTCGTGCGCCGAGCGGTGGGGGTCAATGGGGGTGGACGTCTTCCCCACCGACTTTACATCATTGGACAATGACTCCAAGGAGAAGTGGGAGACGACGCAACTCGTGGCGGACATGGTAGATGCATTCGAGGAAGAGGAGGTAGGGGAGGATGGTGTGAGGCGGAGGAAGAGGAGAATGGGCCGGAGGTGGAGGAAGCCAAGAAAGAGGGTGGAGCCGATGACCACATCCTCCTCCTCTTGTGGGAGCGGGTGGAAGTGGCAGTACGAGTGTGTGTTGCTCGAGGAGGAGGAACAACAGGTGTCGAAAGCACACATCACTAGGGATGACAACATGTAGGGTATGGTGCGGATACAATAATCCCATACCCATACCCATGTTTCTGATGGGCATGAAATCCTACCCATACCATACCCATTGGGCACAAATCCATGCCCGTGCCCATACCCAATTGATATCCATGCCCGATGGGTACCCATCGGATATATCAATACATCATTGAAGAGTGGTCGCATAGTTGCTAGGTCCATTGAACCACCGACATGTTTCTAGGGTTGGGGAAATGTTGATTCTGAAGAGGATGAGCACGGGATATTTCTGGGTGGGCGTGAGTAGACGATGGAGGTGGACTATGGCATGGATGTCTAGTGCTTCACAACTTATATACATAGACTAGGTGGCTTAGAGTTCTGATGCATGTGACCCACCTATATCTGGTCATGGGCCGGGCCGGGCCGGGCTTGGGCCGGCCTAAAAAAGCCCATGGCAAAAAACTGAGGCCCAGGCCCTGTCATCGGGCCTACTTTGAAGCCCAAGCCCGGCCCATATGTTGAAAAGCCCGTCGGGCCTGGCCTCTTCCTTAAAATCCTAATATGCCAAGCCCAAGCCCGGCCCGGCCCTGCTGGTGGGCTCAAAACTCAGGCCAAAGCCCGGCCCACGGGCAAGCCCATCGGGCCCAGGCCCTGGATTTTGGGGCCGGGCCTGGGAGGGCCGGCCGGGCCGGGCCTGAGATGCCCAGGTATAGACCCACCTATAAGATCATCGGGTCGGGCTTGGGCATAAACATGGGCACATGATCGTACACATGATTAGTCGGATAGGGTTCGGACACCACCCATTGGCACAAAAATGTGCTCTTACCTACCCATGTCGGTCAGGTACACATGCATACCAATGCCCATGGATAAAATTATGATCCTTACATATCACAACAGAGCGCGTCGACACAGGAGGCGATCGCCCAGCTCTCCGCTAAAGCTGAGGTGATCGTGGTCTAGCGAGCTTTTGAGAAGTCCAGCACCGACGAGCGAGAGGAGGAGGCCAACCACCAACAACTCCATAGATGCACCGATACCATGGTGGGGCACCCACGGCGCCGAGACGTTGGGATCCGGCACGCTGGCAGTGATAAACCACAACTCTTACTCGGATTAGTGCTTGTTTTGGCTCTAGTTTAGTTCTAAGTAATGTCTACTTTAATTATAAACTATGATTTCGTAAACTACTATGTACAGTTATGCACTATGCATGCAAATCTAGTTTCAAATTTTAGTTCCAAAGGAGATGTTACTACGAAATCTCGAACGGGCATGCACGTGTGAGGTCACGCATGCATGCGGTCACCCATTTGCTTCAAGATTTGTGCGCTTGTTTATGCCATTATCGCATCTTGTCCCTCAAAACTCTGGTGTATGTTCGGATTGTAGTGTTCGGACCGTTTGTGTCAACTTTTGTCATCCAGTAAGGACACCCATGAAGTGGTCCGGACGTCAGTTTTCTGGCAAATTTGAGAGATACGTGGGGGAGCTATACCGATGTCCAGACATCCACTTGACCAACAAAAAGCCACCACATGATCCTTCTCTCTTTTATCTCTCTACACATGCATGCTTCCCTCTCCTCTTTTTCCTCCCAACTAGACAAATAAGGATTAATTTGTGAAAAGCGTTGGATGGCTCTATCTCGCATAGCTTTGGAGAAGCCCTTAATCGCTACAGCATGTCCATGCATGCTAGCTTTGGTATAATGGCATGCGTCACACACCCCCACCTCATATGCCTTTTATTTTATCTTAAATCTCGAATCTATTGTATCTTTTAAATCGAAAGTTCAAATTGAGTTTCGTTTGCATATTCGTATTCGTTGCAATGAATACTTGTGACTAATAAAAATTTGAATACATTTAGACATCTTTTTAAAAATTTCACCAAGTTTCAAATATTAAAACTCGATAGTCGTAATATTAAATTTTACCAAGTTATACAAACTTAATCATTCGTTTGGTACTTCAATAAATTTTTATTGTTTGGAACTTTAAAAACTTGCCAAAACATTGGAGCCCCCACAGGTTTTAAGTTTCAGTTCCGAAACTTACTGATTTTATTGTTCATTTTTATTAAGGTCAAACAGTTGAAACTTAGCCAAAAAAATATATGCGAAAACATATAAAAAATGATCTTATTTCAAAGCCCTCGTCACAAGGTATACAAATATACAAACGAAATATAACTTTGATTTTTGATTCAAATGATATAATAGATTTAAATCTACTAACCAAAAAGAAACACATGAGAGGTGGGGTGGGGGGGGGGGGGGCATGCATTCTCTCACAAAGGATGTACAGAAGCGGCATGCATGCAGTAATTAATCTCTAATCACAATACCACTTTACTGATCTTGATGAATCCACTTTACCCCTGTGTGCCACAAATTGTCTTGAGATGTTTGTGCACGATTTAAATTTGCGGGTTTGCTAAAACTCAGCTAGCTGAGATTTTAATTGGTCTCATTCATTTTCACAGCCATTGGATCAGATACACATTACGATTCGTGTTATGGCTCAGGAGCATTGTACGCGCCATGTCGGCCCATTTTTGTTTTTTCTTTCGCTGCTCGTATGTGTTTTACGTTGCATCGCTGCCCGTTGTTAGTTGTCCCAGCCTCTTTCTAGGCTCCAGGTTGGTTGTCCAGAACTACAGTACATGGAGGTATTAACACTAAGTCTATGACTTCTCTTCGGATACTTTCAGTTTGTGTTTTTCGTTTTAATTGAAATTAGGTGCCTATCCTACAAGCGCTGGACGTTCCCCGTGCCTTAGTAAGCATGAGTAGTGAAGTGTTCTGTTTATTTTTTATTCTTTTTTTTTTTTGCAAAATGAGTTCAGTTTATTTAACGTAGTTCCGTTGGAACAATTTAAAGATTTATTCATATTTTTCTTTTTTTATGTGTGTCAACACATGTATATGTGTTTTTTTTCTTTTCATTTGAATCCTTTTAACTTATGTTTTTGTTGCATGTCTGCCACTAACACATGCAACTACAAATGTTCTAAACTCGAGCGCAACTACATGGGCATTAACAACAGTAACTAAGGTAGGGAAACGATTGTCGGGCCAGTTGCATGTCCATCACTAGACATGCAACTGCAAGAATTATAACCCCGCTGCAACTGCACGGATACAATGCGATTGCAACTAGGTTCGGGAGGGAAGTTGTTTGTCCATTTTCATGTCCACCACTAGACATGCAACTTCAAAAGTTGTAAGCCTGGTTGTAGCAACACGGACGCAAAGCGATTGTAACTAAGATCAGGAGGGGAATTGCCGAGGCTAGTTGCATATCCACTACTAGACATGCAATTGCAAGCGTTGTAACTCAATTGTAGTTGCACTGGCACAAAGTGACTGCAACTGGGGTGAGGGGGGGGGGGGTGTCGGGGCTAGTTTCATGGCCATCACTAGACATGCAACCGCAAGTGTTGTAACCTGACTGTAACTGCATGAGACAGAAAACGACTGCAACTGAGGTCGGAAGTGAAGTTGTCGGGGCCAATTGCATGTCCATCAATAGACATGCAACTGCAAGTGTTGTAACTCACTGCAACTATATGGACACAAACTGAATGTAATTGGGGTTGTGAGGGGAGTTGTGGGCGCTAATTGCATGTAGACCATTGGACATGCAATTGCAAGTATTGTAACCTAACTTACAACTACACGAACACAAATCGATTGCAACTACATGGGACACAAATTGACTGTAACTAAGGTCGAAAGTGAAGTTGTCGGGGCCAGTTGCATGTCCACCACTATATATTGGACATGCACCTGCAAGCGTTGTAACCCGACTTGCAACTGCATGAGCATAAAGCGGTTGCAATTGGAATCGGAAGACGAGTTGTCAAGGACAATTGCATGTCCACCACCAGATATGCAATTGCACCGAGAGAGTTTTTACACAACTTGCTTAATACGTACTACATCAGGCCCAAAATTCTTGTCTTAGATTTCTCTACATCAGGCCCAAAATTCACCTCGCTGCCACGTACTTATAAAATACCAATGCATACACTTGGGCAACTCACCTCGTACGCAAGCAGGAGCTACAGCCGGTAGCACTCACTCCACTCAACGTCACCTCACTGCCGGGTAAAATGTACGAGCCAAACAATTTTTGAACAAAGCTCGTTGGAAAAAATACAACCAACAGAAAGCCCATTGGCGCAGGACAACACAAAACATTTACTGGGTGCGGCCTACCAACCAAAATGAGCTACAACAACAAAATGTGATGTCAGATGATGTGAGATGAATGATATCAAATTATATCTCATCTAGATGAGTTCTAGGCATTCCCTTAAATTTGAGGCTTATATTAACTCCACATGATTTTTGATTCGCAAAAAAAAAAAAAACTCCACATGATTTTTAACTCCTCGTCTTTGAGCAGTTCTCCTTCATGTCCTGTCGTTATATGCGATTAACTATGCAAGGCTGTTAATCCCGTTCGACTTAATATAACAACAGGCGGGAAATCTGCCCTCGCGCGCGTCATTGTCGAAAGAAAGATCTAGGTGCATGAATTTAGATATTTTCTGTTTTTTTCTCATCAATGCAAAGTCTTTTCAGCTCATCCGGATTCAGCAAGAAGCACGTATTTCTCTCAAGTGGGTTAAGGCACTGGCGCTTGAGATGGATGGCTGAAGATTGCTTCCATTTACCAAACAAACGCCTGGTTTGACCTTTCAAGCCCGGCCCTTGCCGCACGCGATCGAGCAGCCTTGTTACTACTATACTGCTCCCGTTTGCAACTGCGGCTGGCTTAATCATGCATGATTTTATCTGTGAGTAGGGGGCGTTTACTGTTTAGCAACATGCATGCAGCATGACACACACCGTGTACATATAGCCTGATGGCAATGTAAGGTCCATCGTCTCTGACTATACGTTTCACAAATTTGGACTTTTCTCCCGGAGAAATAATAGAGCTAGGCCATAAGAGGAAGAAATATGTATCGCTTGGTCTGTTTTGCCAGCTGCAACTCTGTATTCCTGAATTGTGCGTGTACACTTACGCATATGACCATCTAAACTCGTTTACATCGTCGGCCTTGCGTCTTTTTTTCCCCTTATCTTTTTTTAGGGTGATTTTTCTCCTTATCATTCCCAGCAGGTCATTCTTATCCATATTCCAGCTTGTCATTTTGATAGAATTCTTATCCATATTCGATCCAGCTTTCCACTTTGACAATGATTGTGCGCGATCAGCAAAAGAATATCCGTGTTTCTGTTGACGCTGTCGTTATCATATTTGCAAGCATTTGCTATTCTTTTGGGTGGTGGTTGGGTGGGGAAGCATCGAAGGATATAGGAGTTCCCCGCCGGTTAGCCAGCTACCAGTACTGCTGCTGCTCATACGTAGGCTCGTAGCCGCGTCTTGGCTTCACGCCGGCGGGTTGCTATCCCGGGCAGGCAGGACTTAATCCGTCCGACGTGGCCGTGATTAGTTTAGTGATTAAAGGACCATGTCGGGTTAATCGCTAACCATGTAGAGGTGGTAAATAAGTAGCAAGTGGGTGTTGTTGTTGAGGAGCTTGTGGCCTAGGGGGGATGGGTGAGTCATACGCATGCATGTACATGAACGGAGGACGTGGCGAGTAGGGTCAGGGTTATCTGCTAAGTGCTAATCATGTTTGTTTTGTTGCACCACTAGCGCCTAGTGTGCCAATTTCATTACATATTGCCGTCAAATTGACATGCAGTACTACCGTATATTCTTTATTACTCATTTGATCAAGTGTCTCGGTTCTATATGCATTAGTGATTACTGATTAGCGCAGTAGTTAACTACAAGCACTTTTCCGGGGACTAGATTAATTTTTCAGCACCTTTTGGCAGTGCCAGAGGATATATGCTGCTGGTAATGTTATACTCTTTCTGCATACTATCTTATCTATATGCTCGCGTCCTAAGAATTTGCATGTCCATGTCAGTTCGGGTGAGAAACATTCGTCACGTATTCGCGTTTTGTGAAGAGCCGTTGCCTCGAAACCCTACGTGCCATAGGTCCTCGAAAAGGTTCGACGTTTCTGGGTCAAGGCACCGGGGCTTGAGATAGCACTATTTAGCTTCCATTGGGCCAATTGCCATTTCTTTCGGTGGTTTAATTTGATAGCATGATCGTTTGAACTTTCAGTCTCGCGATGTTTGCCCCTGATCGAGCTAGGAGGTTTGTTTGGCCCTTGCAACGCAGGAGGGGCAGCGTTTCCCGAACAGTGTAGTACTACTAACAACAAGACATCGACTAGTTGGGACCAGATCGTCGGGCTCAATCATGATTGAATTTACGGGGATAATTTGAGATTTGAGGATGCATGTCACTGTAGTATGGTGGTGTCGTTCTCAGGGATGTTGAGCGGCAAATTTTATCCACGTGACGAATATCGGCATATCACAGTTATGCCCCCAAATGTACTTATCCTCACATGAAAATTTACATGTTTGATATTTTTTTTGGAAATTTATCTCTTAAACCAGGCAATTAAGAGCATCTACAGCCGGATATGACAAATCCGGCCCCTCAAACGTCCGCGGACGCGCCCGGACGCGTCCGCGGGCACTGACCGGGCACTCCTCAAATTGCTCAATCTGCATCCGCATCTCTCAAATTTCATCCCCTACATCCATACAAAAGCATGCAAAGTAAATCCTACGTACTACCCTAACTACTCTTCGTCGTCGGTGATGTCCACGACGACGGAGCCGGGCGCCGGCTGGACGGGCAGGGAGGAGGGCTCCGGTTCATCCTCCTCCTGCTCCATCTCATCAATGTAGGCCAAGCACTCAGCGTGTTCCGCGGCTTCTTGCGCCTCCATCTCCTGCCGGCGACGGCGTCTTGCATCCGCATCCGACTCCGACCGGAGGGAATCGAGTATGGCCTGCTGCTTCGCCCGGAGATCCCCGTCGCCAACGTCCCCCACATCCTCCTCCCCCGGCTCATCCCCCTCCTCCTCCACCTCTTCATCCTCCACCTCCACCTCCACCTCCTCCTCCTCCTCCACCTCCAACTCATCCTCCGGATCCACTACATCCGGAGGTAGCCCCGCGGCGATCCGGGCTTCGTGCCTATTCAGGATCCGCTCAAGGAGCTCGAGTCGGCGCTCCGGCGTCAGGAACTGCTGGCTCCTCACCCGGCGGCGTGGGGGCATGGCTGCGGATGGGTGGAGTGGAAACTGGCGGCGGCGGCGGACAAGATGAGGAGGAAGATGTGGATGTAGGGTTTCGGGGTCCGCCGGTGCACTTAAATAGCCGGGCAATGCACTACGCGGCCCGCCAGAGCTGCGACACGCGGCGCGACCGGTCCGGCGGAGGAGACGACCTTCGGACCGCCGGGTTGGCGGGCGTTTCCGGCTGGGCCCCGTTCGTCAGTCCGACGTGGCGGGCGCGCCCGGGCGCCCCCATATCCGCCCCATATTAAGGCTGGATATGGGGGGTGCCGGTCAGCCCGGGCGTTTGAGGGCCGTTTGAGAGGCCCGTCTGGGTAAAAAAAAAGTGACCGGGCAGTGACCGGGCGGCCTGCCCGGGCGTATGAGGCGGGTTTGAGAGGTCCGGTTGTAGATGCTCTAAGCCTCGCCACATTTTGTTTATTGACTGCCACAGGGGATTAATATATGAGTTTATTTTGTTCTTCAATTTTTTTGTAACATAGTGACGCTTTTGAAGCAGGTTTTGCACTCATAATTTAACTTGAAATGGTTTTACAATGATTCAGGTGATCATGGCTGGTAGATCCCACGCGTCTAGACGGCGTGGCGCCCAAACTTGACTTCGACATCGACAAGTTGGATAAGACTTGGGTGTGTTTGGATTGTGGCCAAAGTGCACCCTACCAATATTTTGGTCATGACCCAAAGATTGGTCTTTCTTTGGATGGTTGCCAATTTTTTGACATGCCAATAAACTTTAGCCAACTCTAGTTCATTTTTCTTGCAATGTTGGTCAAATCATGGGCAATCAAAACCTCAATCAAAATTTTGGCTAGCCAATGCCTTGGTGGGGCAATCTTGGGCACAAACCAAACACACCCTTGAATCCAAATCACGCGGCTTAATCATTAATAGATTTATGGGGGTGAACTGATATTTGATATGCATATGCGATTTGCAGTGTTGTTCTTGGGATTGTTGAGCAAAAAATTTGTATTTGTGTGTGCAAATATCCACACATCACAATTATGTATCTACTTACCCCCCACATGGAAATTATATGTACGACTTCTTATTTGCAGACATTGAGGGAGAAGGGAGTACTCTCTTGTATCTCAAAGCCATGTGGTTTAGCAACATTTTATTCACAAACCAACGCATGGGATTAATGTAAGAGTTTACTCCTGTTTGAATTATGAAAAATGGTGAGACTGTAAACCACATTTTGCACCAACAATTCCTCTTTTTAAACCACATTTTAGCAATTTAGGTG
Organism: Elymus sibiricus; assembly: GCA_039707655.1. Classification (NCBI taxonomy): domain Eukaryota; kingdom Viridiplantae; phylum Streptophyta; class Magnoliopsida; order Poales; family Poaceae; genus Elymus; species Elymus sibiricus. The sequence continues at coordinate 439,995,726 of CM077667.1, read as the reverse complement.
ATCTTGGTTGTTCGATCCCACATGTTAGCGTGATGTTGCACCAAACTTTCTGATGTTGATTACTCCGTTACGCTTCCGACATGGCATATCACTACTAGGTAAAACCCTAGTAGTAGGGCGGGGTTTGGAGCTATCAGTAGTGTGTGGGCCTCCGCTACTGCTAGGGCGCTACAGCTAATGTTTAGCAATAGTGTGGGGGTACCAACACTACTAGTAACTGACTTATCAGTAGCGCGGGGTAGGAGACCGCGCTACTACTAAATAGCGGCAACGCTTGTCCCTGCCCCGCGCCACTACTAATCATGCATATTTTCTTTTTTATATTTATATTATATTTATACACGGTCATACAAATTAATATACAACATTAATAAAGATTGTGGAAGAAATAACAATTAGATTAAGGTGGATGGATGCAAGTGACCAAGTTGAATTAGTAGGAAAATATGATGTTGCGACAATGCCTTCATTCGAACACTTGTGTGCCGTCGCAACATCATATTTTCCTACTAATTCAACTTGGTCACTTGCATCCATCCACTTTAATCCAATCTATGTCATATAATAACTTATCATCTATAGTCACATAACAACTTATCATCATCTTAATCACCTAACAACTCATCATCATCTTAATCATGTCAAGTTAACCACTATCACATAATGTCATAAAGTAGAAAAACTCCTCTCTCCTAGGACCTACTCCTCTCTCCTAGTAAAATGTCATAAAACAGGAAAAAATCTACTTCTCCATGATGAAGCAAAGAGATCCAACAGTCTTCTCTATTTCCCTCCATGCTTCAATTTGGATTTTTTTCTTGTGGTTTGCGTTCAGTCGAGTATGGAAAATCGAAAATGGCCCTCCAAGGTCAAGTAATTGTCATCACACTTCTGACATTCATCAACGGAGGCACAAGATCATTTGGCAGCTTCTGTTGAACAACATAATCGTAGCATAGTTAGCAATATAATTTACATAATAGTAGGATAGTTAGCAACTTTTACCAAGATATTTGCGCGAATGTTATGAGCGCTCAACCTATGCACTAGTGGCATGTATCCTGTATAATTTCGGCCAACTCCATAATACATGTCCTTAGTAGACAGAACATCATTAACAAAGGAGGCAAGTAAATTCTTCTCCTCCCAAGTTAGATGTGCTCCATAGGTGTAGTAGGTCTCCTCTACTATCTTCCATGTATCTTCCCAGGGGGGCTCGGGCGAAACCGAGTCTACATTCCCTCTGCATAAAACTGGCACCGCTAAAACCAGATATTTAATATATCTGTGTTGACTAACTTTGTCTTTTTGCACGATCATTTCCGTGATGAACCCCACGTCGCCAGGAGGCTCAGAGGCTACACCCAGTGGGTGCGCCGGCACGCCCCGCTCGCTGCGAGCCAGTGGCCGGCTGTCACCGAGATCCTCGACGCCATCGTCTGCTACAACAACAGCGAAGAACCTCCGCCCGACTCTTCGAGTCGCCCGGAGGCTCGGAGGCTACACCGAGTGGGTGTGCTGGCACCCCCTCACTGGAAAGATAGCTGCGTCGGCCACGGCCCTGCAGCTGGCCGCCATCGGCAACCCCATCCGCTACATCAACAGCGAAGACCCTCCGCCCGACTCTTCGAGTCTCCCGGAGGCTCAGAGGCTACACCGAGTGGGTGCGTTGGTGCGCCCCCACTGGAAGAAAGCCGCGCCGGCTGCGGTCCGCAGCCGGCCGCCATCGGCAACATCTACTACAACAAACAACGAAAACCCTCCGCCCGACTCTTCGAGTCGTCCGGAGGCTGAGAAGCTACACCGAGTGGGTGTGCTGGCGCACCCACACTGGCAAGACGCCACGCCGGCTGCAGGCCCGCGGTCAGCTGCACTGAGGCCCTCGACGCCACCATCTGCTACGACAATTGCGAAGATCCTCCGCCCGACTCTTCAAGTTGCTCGGAGGCTCGAAGGCTACTGACGGGGGGATAACCCCTGGGTAAGCCCAAGGAGGCAAGACAACATTTAAAAACTTCGGGGCGGCCAACGCCCCTCGGTCCAGCTGGCTCCCAGGTCGGCCGGCTCCCAGGATGTCTGGCTCCCCGTCCGGCTCCTCCGGCTGCTGGCTCCCCCGCCCGGCTACTCCAGACGGCTCCCCGTCAGGCTGCTCCAGTCGGCCTGCTGCACGAGGTCAACCGCAGCGTCCCGTCGAACGCGACATGAAGACACTATAGCCACGTCACTTCACTGCGCCCTAATAGTCCAACACTGTTGACCAATAATGACGCACTATGGCCTGCATCATGCGTTACCTCGCATGTCCATTCCAATAGTGGCGCACTATAGCCCGCGTCATGCGTTACCTCATCCGTCACGTCCAATAGTGTAGTTAGGGCATGTGGGTCACCCCTTGTCCCCTGGGCACCCCTTTATAAGGTGACCCAGTGGGTCCTCCCATGTCATTGGCTTCACTCCCTCTCATTTCTCTCACACACACACGCATGAGGCAAAGGGAAGGTGCTCTCAGCTCCTACTTCCTCCTCTAATACAGCTCTAGGAGCAACCCTATACTGCCATATACACCGCATATCCACCAGACATGCAGGATTAGGGGTGTTACATCCCCGCGAGGGCCCAAAACTTGGGTAAACCACCGTGTATTGTTGCCCAATCCCGTTCCGGATCTCCATCGTAGCCTTGCTCTCACCTCTCGATTAGCCATCCCATGGCATTTGACGTGAGAAGACCACGACACTGTTCCTACCACTGTGACGGCGAGTGGCCCCGGCTAGCGGCGGCGACGAGGTCGCCGTCTACCCCCACATCGATGGCAAGCTGTGAGCTATGACGGCGAACAACCCCGGCGAGTGAGCGGCCCTGGCGAGTGACGTGGCTTGAGACTGCGTCGGTATTTCCCCAAAAAGGAAGGGATGATGCAGCAAAGCGACGGTAAGTATTTCCCTCAGTTATGAAACCAAGGTATCGAACCAGTAGGAGGATCACCACCACCTAATAAGCAGCACCTGCACACAAATAACAAATACTTGCAACCCGACGCGTAAGAGAGGTTGTCAATCTCTCTACGGTAAAAAAAATAGATTAGGTAATGATAGGTAGGAGAGATAGATCTCTCAAGAACACAAAATAAAAAGGGCAAATAAAAAGTGCAGCAATATATTTTTGGGTTTTTGGTATAGTAGATCTGAAAACAAAGAGGCAAAAAGATAGATCGGAAAGCAATATGTTGGAAAAGTAGACCCAGGGGGCGTAGGTTTCACTAGTGGCTTCTCTCATGAGTATAGCACACGGTGGGTGAACAAATCACTGTTGGGCAATTGATAGAAGATCAAATAATCATGACGATATCCAAGGCGATGATCATTATATAGGCATCACGTCCAAGATAAGTAGACCGACTCCTGCCTGCATCTACCACTATTACTCCACACATCGACCGCTATCCAGCATGCATCTAGTGTATTAAGTTCATGAAAAAACGGAGTAATGCAATAAGAACGATGACATGATGTAGACAAGATCTATTCATGTAGGAATAGACCCCATCTTGTTATCCTTAATGGCAACGATACATGCGTGCCTTGCTGCCCCTTCTGTCACTGGGAAAGTACACCGCAAGATCGAACCCATCACAAAGCACCTCTTCCCATGGCAAGAAAAATCGATCTAGTCGGCCTAACTAAACCAAAGATACGAAGAAGAAATACGAGGCTATAAGTAATCATGCATATAAGAGATCAAAGAAGACTCAAATAATATTCATGGATAGAAACTAATCATGAACTCAAAATTCATCGGATCCCAACAAACAACCGCAAAAGTTTACATAAAATAGATCTCCAAGAGACCATTGTATTGAGAATCAAAAGAGAGAGAGGAAGCCATCTAGCTACCGCCTACGGAGCCGTAGGTCTATGGTGGACTACTCACGCATCATCGGAGAGGCACCTATGAAGAAGATGAACCCATCTGTGATGGTGTTAGATTGGATCTTGAGGCTATGGAACTTGCGGCGGCTGGATGTGTTTTTCGTCGACTCCCCTAGGGTTTTCTGAATATTTGGGTATTTATAGGCGTCAGAGGTGGTTGAGGGGGGCCCCGTGGAGAGCACAACCCATCAGGGCATGCCGGGGCCCCCCTGGCACGCCCTGATGGGTTGTGGCCTCCACAGCCCACCTCTCTGGCACTTCTTTGGTCCACTGGGTGTCTTATGGTCCAAAAAAATCTCCAAAAAGTTTCGTCGTGATTGGACTCCGTTTGGTACTGATATTCTGCGAAGTAAAAAACAAGCAAAAACAGCAACTGGCACTTTGGCACTATGTCAATAGGTTAATCCCAAAAAATGATATAAAATTGCTATAAAGTGATTGTAAAACATCCAAGAATGATAATATAACAGCATGGAACAAGCAAAAATTATAGATACGTTGGAGACGTATCAGCATCCCCAAGCTTAATTCCTACTCGTCCTCGAGTAGGTAAATGATAAAAACAAAATTTCTTGATGTGCAATGCTGCCTAACATGTTCATCTCATATTCTTTTCTTTTTAGCATGGACATTTGGACTTTTGGATGATTCAAAGCAATAGTCTAGTTTTAACATAATGACTTCAATACTCAAGCATGCCAACAGGCAACCATGTCTTTCAAAATATCAACGCTAAAGAAAGTTATCCCTAGCCCATCATGCTCAATTATTGATCCATTCATGAAACACACTCAAATATTAGTTACACCCAATGCTCAAGTACGATCATAGTGCCCCCTAGTTGGTGCTTTATAAGAGAAGATGGAGACTCAAAGTAAAAATAAAAATTGCATAAAGTGAATAGATAGGCACTTCGGAGAGGGAAGTAGGGATTTGTAGAGGTGCCAGAGCTCAAAGTTTTAAATTGAGAGATAAAAAATATTTTGGGTGGCATGCCTTTTCTGTCAACGAAAATGACAAAGTAGCTCACAATATTTTCCATGCTAGATATATCATAGGCGGTTCCCAAACAGAAAATAAAGTTTATTCCTTTTTCCACCATTCTTTCACATTCCATGGCTGGTCGTACCCATGGTTGCCTTCCATACCAACACTTTCCAAGGAATTTATTATTTGACAACATAAAGTAAATATTTTTTTTCTTTTTCATTTCGGGAATGAGAATCCCTATTACCGCCGCACTCTCGTGCAATGACAAGTGAATAAACACTCATCTTGAGAATAAGACATCTAGCATGGAAAAATATTGGACACTCCCCATCGTTTCATGAGCGGTACGAGCACACAAAAGAGAAGTTTATTTTGATAATTAGAGATGGCACATACAAGTTTGCTTGGAACGGCATGGAAATACCGCATATAGGTAGGTATGGTGGACTCATAAGGCAAAACTTGGTTTAAGGATTTTGGATGCACAAGTAGTATTTCTACTTAGTACAAATGGAGGCTAGCAAATAGATTGAGAAGCAACCAAACCAAGAAACGAAAATTCACATAAGCGAGCATTGAGCATAACTAACACCGAATAATGCACCATAAGTAGGATGTAATTTCATTGCATAACTATTGACTTTCGTACTTGCATAGGGAATCACAAACCTTAACACCAATATTCCTACTAAAGCATAATTACTCACTAACATGACTCACATATTACTATCACCATGTTTCAAAACTATTACAATGAATCAAGTTTAATTTGTCCAATGATCTTCATGAAAGTTTTTATTATATCCTCCTTGGATATCTATCACTTTGGGACTAGTTTCATATATTGCCATTGCTTTTGACAAGCTCAAACAAATTTAAGTGAAGTACATGAGCATAGAGTTTTCATCTCTCAAAAAGGTATAAGTGAAGCATGAGAGGATTTCTTCAAAATTTACTAACTTTCAAATTAATCTAAGTGAAGCATGAGAGTATTTCTACAAAAGTTTCCAAGCACACCGTGCTCAAAAAGATATAAGTGAGGCACTAGAGCAATTCTATAGCTCAAAAAAGTTTAAGTGAAGCATAAAGGGCAATTCTAACAAATCAAAGCATAATTTTGGCTCTCCCAAATAGGTGTGTCCAGCAAGGATACAAGTGACAAACTAACAAGTAAAGCAAGCAAAGACTCAAATGATACAAGACGCTCCAAGCAAAACACATGATATGTGACGAATAAAAATATAGTTGCAAGTAAAATACCGATGGTCGTTAGAAGAAAGAGGGGATGCCACTCGGGGGCATCCCCAAGCTTAGTTGCTTGTTTCTCTTTGGATATATCTTGGGGGTGCTGTAGCATCCCCAAGCTTAGGCTCTTTTCACTCCTTATTCCTTCATCCATCGTGATCTCACCCAAAACTTGAAAACTTCAATCACACAAAACTCAACAAAATCTTCGTGAGATCCGTTAGTATAATAAAGCAAATCACTACTTTAGGTACTGTTGCAAACCCATTCATATTTTGTTATTGCATTATACCTACTGTATTTTAACTTTACCATGGCTCATACCCTTCAATATAACCCATAGATTCATCAAAACAAGCACACAATGCAACGAAAACAGAATCTGTCTTAAACAGAACAGTCTGTAGTAATCTGTACTCTAACCATACTTCTGTAACTCTACTAATTCTGAAAATTTATGAAAACGTAAAGAATTTGTATATCAACACTGTGTTTAAATTTCATCTCAAGATCATGTTCCAGTAAAAAATGAAAATTCTAACACTGAACGCAAAGTTTCTGTTTCAGATTCAGCATCGCTTCTACTCATCTTATGAGTCATCCTAAAGGCTCTACTTGGCACAAACACTAAATAAACCATAAAAACACAATTATAACAGAGGAATAATTGTGTCAACACTCAAAAACAGAAAGAAAAAAGCAAAAATAAATTTATTCATTGGTTTGCCTCTCAACAAGCGCTATCGTTTTACGCCCCTAGCTAGGCATAACGCAAAGTTTCAAGTATTATCATCGTTAGTTTTCAACTCTTAAATCACACAACTAGATTTATTCAAGGATTTAGCATGCATACTCTCGATGACAACACTCCTAGGAAGTAGACCAAAAAATTCATTTTTGTAAATAGGGTCTCACTATTTCAACAAAGTCGGGATGAATACTAATCATTTTAAGATCTCCCTTGTGGCCACTAGGTGTAGCAACTTTGTTCTTAGTGACTTGCGTGGTCTTGCCAATTTTTACGGGAGTTTTTTCAATAGTTTTAACAGAAGAAAAAGCCGAACCCAAGTTACTAAAAATTTCTTCCAACTGATCAATCCGGTAAGGACTCTCTTCTACCCTTACGTTAACTACGGTTTCTTTTTCCTTTAACAATTTAAAGGCATCTCCCGCCTTAGCCCCAATTTTATTAGCAAGATTATGCATTTTCTTATCCAAATCTTCAAGATGTTCTTTGGTAATCATCTTCTTTTCAGTAGCATCTAATCTCTTCATAACATGCTCAAGAGTTAAAGTTGTTTCATTGATCATAAGAGGTGGTGATCCCACTAAACTTCAAAGCATCCAAAGATGGACACATCAAGAAATTCCCACCAGTAATCGTATCAAGGACGAATCTATACCAAGTGGTGATGCACACATAAAAACTGCGAAGAAGAACAACGGTAGATTGCTTATGGATAGATCTATTATGAGCATTGCAAATCCTATACCAAGCATCTTTTAGGTTTTACCCTTCACTTTTCTTAAAATTAAGAACCTCATTATCGGGAGTACACGCAACAAAGGAAGAACTAGCCATAATGACAAGGCAGGAGATCTGACGAGAAAAAGGCAAACGAAAAAAAAAGGACGAACAAGACGGCAAATTGGTGAAGTGGGGGAGAGGAAAACGAGAGGCAAATGGCAAATAATGTAATTGCAAGGAGATGAGATTTGTGATTAGGAACCTGGTAGATGATGATGGTGTCTCCTCGGTGCCAGAGATTGACACGTAAAAGAGACCGCTTCCTCCCCGACAACGGTGCCATAAATTCCTTTGACGTGGCTTGAGACTGCGTCGGTATTTCCCCGAAGAGGAAGGGATGATACAGCACATCAACGGTAAGTATTTCCCTCAGTTATGAAACCAAGGTATCGAACCAGTAGGAGGATCACCACCGCCTAATAAGCAGCACCTGCACACAAATAACAAATACATGCAACCCGATGCGTAAAACCTCTCTACGGTAAAAGGATAGATTGGGTAATGATAGGTAGGAGAGATAGATTTCTCAAGAACACAAAATAAAAAAGGGCAAATAAAAAGTGCAGCAATATATTTTTGGGTTTTTGGTATAGTAGATCTGAAAACAAAGAGGCAAAAAGATAGATCGGAAAGCAATATATTGGAAAAGTAGACGCGGGGGCCGTAGGTTTTACTAGTGGCGTCTCTCATGAGTATAGCACACGGTGGGTGAACAAATTACTGTTGGGCAATTGATAGAAGATCAAATAATCATGACGATATCCAAGGCGATGATCATTATATAGGCATCACGTCCAAGATAAGTAGACCGACTCATGCCTGCATCTAGCACTATTACTCCACACATCGACCGTTATCCAGCATGCATCTAGTGTATTAAGTTCATGGAAAAATAAGAACGATGACATGATGTAGACAAGATCTATTCATGTAGGAATAGACCCCACCTTGTTATCCTTAATGGCAACGATACATGCGTGCCTTGCTGCCCCTTCTGTCACTGGGAAAGGACACCGCAAGATCGAACCCATCACAAAGCACCTCTTCCCATGGCAAGAAAAATCGATCTAGTTGGCCTAACTAAACCAAAGATTCAAAGAAGAAATACGAGGCTATAAGTAATCATGCATATAAGAGATCAAAGAAGACTCAAATAATATTCATGGATAGAAACTGATCATGAACTCAAAATTCAACGGATTCGAACAAACAACCGCAAAAGTTTACATCAAATAGATCTCCAAGAGACCATTGTATTGAGAATCAAAAGAGAGAGAGGAAGCCATCTAGCTATTGCCTACGGACCCGTAGGTCTATGGTGGACTACTCACGCATCATCGGAGAGGCACCTATGAAGAAGATGAACCCCTCCGTGATGGTGTTAGATTGAATCTTGAGGCTCTGGAACTTGCGGCGGCTGGATGTGTTTTTCGTCGACTCCCATTGGGTTTTCTGAATATTTGGGTATTTATAGGCATCAGAGGTGGTGGAGGGGGGCCCCGTGGAGGGCACAACCCATCTGGACGCGTCGGGGGCCTCCTGGCGCGCCCTGATGGGTTGTGGCCTCCACAGCCCACCTCTCTGGCACTTCTTTGGCCCACTGGGTGTCTTCTGGTCCAAAATAATCTCCAAAAAGTTTCGTCGCGATTGGACTCCGTTTGGTACTGATTTTCTGTGAAGTAAAAAACAAGCAAAAACAACAACTGGCACTTTGGCACTATGTCAATAGGTTAATCCCAAAAAATGATATAAAATTGCTATAAAGTGATTGTAAAACATCCAAGAATGATAATATAACAGCATGGAACAAGCAAAAATTATAGATACGTTGGAGACGTATCAGCGAGCGGCGACGACGAGCGGCCCCAGCGAGGCCGCCGTCTACCCCGTTCCCGCGCGCACGACCACCTCTTATCCGCAGCTCCGGCTATTCTAGCGCAACGTCTCCAGCTTTCGCAATTTCCAGGCTTCGACGGACGAGCTACGTAACTACGACGGCGAGGTACACCCACGACACAGGGATGCTGGAACCAACATCAACTTTTGCTGCAACCGGCAAATCTAGAGCTGGAACGAGCATGTAGCTTTGGTGCATCGCCTGGAGTGTTTTCTACGTCGACGTCGCTGGCCGCCTCATTTTGTTGCAAACAACAAGGCAAAAGCTTCCACCAGCAAGATTTTTTTTCTACCACGGCAACCGACGGAAGTAGCGACCAGCATGCAGCAAACAATGTTTGTCCCGGCAATGCCAAAGCTGGAACCAGTTTTAGTTTTTGCTTCAACTGACAAAGCCAGAGCTGGAACCAGCCATATTTTTTTGATGGAATAAGAGAAAGCAGGGGCTTCAACGGACATACTTCAGAGCTACAACCAGTGCTGAAAAATGCTACTTCCGGCAACCAAGAAAACTACAACCGGCTTTAAAAAGAACTTCAACTGGATACGGGGTAGCTGAAGGTCGGCTACCGCGCAGCCGCAAAAAGCTGCAACCGGCGTCGAGAAAAGCTACATCATGCTTATAAAAAAGCTTCAAACGGAGAACGGCTAGCTAAAAATGGCGAGCGGCGGCGATGGAGCTGCATGGCGGTGCTGCGACGGGCGCATGGTGAGCTATGGCGGCGGGCTGCAGCGATGCTGGAATCGTCCTGGCGGTACTGCAACCAGGGGAGACACGCCCGGCCCGACGAAGCTAGGGACACCTTTCTCTCAACCGGCCCGGCGGAGCTGCATACCAACGAGCAGCCCCGGCGAGATGCGACGGCCGACGAGCTATGGTGCGGCGGCCAAGGGCGAGCACGAGGAGGCTAACCTGCGGAAATCCTTTTTTTTTCTGTTTTCCGCGTGCGTGCGGAAGGAGGACGATGACTTGATCACAGCAATCTCGCTCGTTCACGCTTGCAAATCGAACGCCCGGCGACCAACCGGCCCAAATTTGAACCAGTGCGGGGGCGCAAGTACTGCCCTATCCGCTAAGTGCTAACCCTGTTTGTTGTTTGTTTTGTTGCAGCACTAGCGGCCAGTGTGCCCATTTTATATTATACTGCAGTCGAATTGACATATACTGTATACTGTACCTTTTTACTACTCATATTCTCTAATGCTGTAGTGTTAAATAATGTCTTATATTTTGGTACGGACACTTTTCCGAGGGTGAGATTAATTTTCAGCACTTTTCGACATCCTTTGGCAGTGCTAGAGGATATATGCTGCTGGTAATATTTTACTCTCTCTGCATACGGTTTTATCTATAGCCGCGTCCTAAAAGTAAAATAGTTCAGCGGGAAAGATTCATCATGTGTTCGCGTTGGTCAAGAGGCGTTGCCTCCAACCCGTAGTCAAGTCACTGGCGCTTGAGATAGATGGAGATGGTACCATTGATCGGTTCCATTGAGAAAACAGTTGCCATTTCCTTTTCCTTCGCTTGAGATAGTCTCGTTTGAACCTTCAGTCTCGCCATCTTTGCCCCCTGATCGAGCTAGCAAGGTTTGTTTGGCTCTTGCTCTGCAGGAGGGGCTGCATTTCCCGAATAGTGTAGTACTAACAGCAAGACATGGACGGGTTGGGACCGGATCACAGGGCTCAATCATGAATGGATTTATTTGGGATGGTTTGAGATTTGAGGCTGCATCCCACTGCAGTGTGGTGGTGTCGTTCCCGGGGTTGTTGAGCGGAAAATTTTATCCTCCCGACGAATATCCACATATCGCTAGTACTGCGATATATATACTCTTAGGCGAACTCCAACCGGCTGACACAAGCGGACGCATATTTTGTTCGCTTTTTATTTGTTTAGGTCGGTAAGGCGGATGCTCTAAAAGCAGCACTAGACTTATATTGTGCGGCATCGGGTCAACTGGTTAGCGTTGAAAAGTCTAGCATTTTCTTTAGCCCTAACACGAAGGTGGAGATTAGAGAACAAATGGGTACAACGCTGGATATAATTACTGAGGCTCTCAGTGATAAATACTTGGGGTTGCCAGCAAATGTGGGGTTAGATAAAACAGACTGTTTTCAATTTTTGATTGAACGTATTGTTAAGAGAATTAGTGGATGGAAAGAAAGATTACAATTCACTGGGGGGAAGGAGATCCTGCTTAAGGCTGTTGTCCAAGCCATACCCACCTATGCAATGTCCGTCTTTAAAATTCCAAAAACGATTTTTAAATGAATCATTGACGCGATGGCGCATGGTGGGGAGACGGGGAGAACCAGAAAAGGATGCATTGGATGGCCTAGTGGAAAATGTGTGTTCCTAAAAACAAAGGAGGGATGGGATTTCGCGATATTCACTGTTTTAACCTGGCACTGCTCGCTAAACAGGCGTGGCGCCTCCTTAATAAGCCTGATTCCTTGTGCGCCACTATCTTAAGGGCAAAGTACTATCCTGATGGCGATTTGTTGAACACTAAGTTGAAGAAAGGCTCTTCCTTTACCTAACAAAGTATTATGGCAGGTACAATTTCTCTAAAACGTGGCTATATTTGGCGAGTGGGGAATGGACAAAATATCAACATTTGGGAAGATGCCTGGATACCAAATTGTGCAACAAGGAAAGTTGTGACGCCTAAGGGGAGACAACTGTTATCCAAAGTGTGTGATCTTATTGATCCTATCTCCAATACCTGGGATGAAGACCTAATCATACAATCTATGTGGCCAATTGATGTACAACGAATCCTTTCAATTCCACTCTCGCAACATGACATGCCTGATTTCATTGCTTGGAGTTTCACAAAAAATGGTATGTTCTCAGTTCGGTCTGCTTACTCTGGAGTGGGATCACCAATATGGAAGTAAGCTTAGGCATTCTAATGGGATGGGTCGAACAACAGTTAATCCTAAATGGAGTCAGATATGGAAGTTAGCTTGTCCGGCAAAAGTCAAAAAAATTACATGGCGCACTCTACACGACACACTTCCTTGTCGGGTTACGCTCGCAAATAGACATATGAAGATCTCACCCATTTGTCCTACTTGCTTAGAGGGGTTAGAAGATACAAAGCACATGTTGTTTTAGTGCAGAAAAGCAAAAGAGGTTTGGAGATGGTTAGGGTTGGCGGATATTATTGAAAAAGCTTGCGGGGTGGACCGTGCGGGAGAGGCGGTTTTGGAGTATTTGTTACTTTTGCTAGACCAAGAATTGTGGATTATGGGCAATAACAATGTGCGGGAAATGATTGCGATATAGGCATGGTATTTATGGTGGGAAAGACGAAAATTGGTGCATAAGGAGGTAACACAAAATGCTCATCAGGTCTCAATGGGGATCTTAGCCCTTACATCAAACTTCGCCATTGCCTCTTCTCCAAAGGTTAATATAAAAAAAGGGGGGTTGGTCCCGTCCCCCGAGGGGTTTTGTAGAACTTAACGTTGACACTTCCTTTGACCACGACCTGCTTAGCGGTTCGATGGGAGCGGTTCTAAGAGATGACAAAGGCAGGTTTATTGCTGGAGGGAATGGGAAGATTGATTTTTGCACGGACGTTCTGACGGCAGAAGCTTCAGCCCTCAGATTTGGTATAACTTTAGCACAAAGGGCGGGATGTAACCGCCTTATTATTAACTAGGATAATACAGAGGTTATTGAGACTATGCAGGACGGAGGACAATCAGCAGGAGCGGCGGCGGCAATCTTCGATGATTGTTATCATTATGCATGTGATTTTACTACCACTAGATTTGAACACTATAATCGAGAAGCAAATAAAGTAGCGCATGAGCTTGCTAGACTAGCCAGATTTTCTATAGTCCATGAATGGTTTGAGGAACCTCTAAATGAAATTGTAATACTCCTCAGAAACGATGTAACTGTTATTGCGAATGAATAAAGGTCGGGTTTATTTCAAAAAAAAGGTCGGTAAGGCGGATGATTTCGTCTGGTGTGTCCGGCTTGTTGTATATGTGCCCAACACTGCTGTCGCATATTAAATCTGAGGACAAAAATATATTTACCTCGCAAAAAAACATAAAATATATTGAACATAATAGCTCAAATACCGGCCAAAGTTCACTTACATTGATAATAACTTCAAATAAAAACATATAAAAAAACTAAAGCGGCTGCGGCCGGTGGATCAAGTGCATATGTAGGCTTCGTCGTGGTCGTCCTCGTTGCTGAGGTCGACGTACTCCGGCGCCTGCGCCCAAGGGATGGCTTGCTGATAGGCAGCAAGCGATGATGCTTGCTGCGCCCCATCGCCTGCTGCTGCGCATGCACTCCTCCTGGAGCTCCACCTGCATTAGCCGCTCTGCCTTCGTCCGCTCTGCCAACAGCGCCCGCGCCTCCCACTTCAGGACGTGTCGATGCTCCTCCTCCTCCATCACACCCAGCCAAACAGGCAGGCATGGCACGTAGACAGGGACATTGGCCGTCCACTGGTAGGTGTGCTCCACGCTGGGCACGGGTGGTGGTGGTCAGTGGCGGAGGACGGAAAAAAATTAAGGTAGGGCGAACTCTAATCTAAATCATAAAAAGTTTGATTCAAAACATTGTGCTACACAGAAACGGTGCACACTAGTACTAATATATTTATGTGATCTAGACATAAAAGTATGAGATGGATGATGAGAGCCAGATGATTTCTCAAATATTACAAGTATCAATGCACATCTCGAGAAAAATCTAAATATACTATCTACAATCCAAGTACTGTCTCGAAACGCTTAGGAATACTTGAACAACTATGTGCAGTCAAATAGATACAGTAGTGTTTTTACCAGACTAGGTCGTGGGGTCTAGGGTGATCGATTGATTCGACTGGAATTCGATGGCTTCCAGTTGCCCCATCAGCTAGCAAAGAGTTCACGGGCCCAAATAGGACGGCCCAAACTGTACAAGCGACCAGGTAGGAGGCAGCCACGAGACCCGGGCAGGAGGCAGCCAGAACTAAGGCGATGTATACGTACGCAGCATAGCCTATCTCGTAGGGCGTGAAAATCAAGGTAGGGCGGCCGCCCTATCTCGCCCTACCGGCTCCTCCGCCTGTGGTGGTGGTGGCGGTGGCGCATTAGCCTCCATGCCGGGAGCGAGTGATGTTGGTGGCGGCAACATGTTGGCCTCCATGCCAGTCGCGCTTTTGGCTAGCGCAATGGCCGTCCTGGAGCGCAGACTCCTCGTACTATCGCCGGTTGACCTCTTCGAGGGCGGCCATGCGGCCTCCTCCTGATGCTCCTCCTCCTTCACCACTAGCGGCGATGGTGGAGCAGCTGCTTCAGCCGATGGACCCAAGCGATGGTGGCGGCGCGACTCGTATTCGATGACGAACCACGCGTCCCAATAGGGGGGATCATTCGTATATTCTGGGTGACAGCGCAGATCGGCAGGAAGGCATAATGGGGTGGCGGATCTCCTCCATCTGCGCGTTAGCCGACCGTGGCACCGTCGACACGGGCACCCTGTCGGGGTTGACGTGCCAGCTGTGCGGCAGGTTCACAACCGGTCACGGCGTCGGGGATGCAGTGCTGCCAATGGTAGACGCACTGGTGGACTGGAAGGTACAACCGCACACGCAGGCGCTGAGTCTAGCGTACCCTCGGCGTCACCGGCGTGATGGTGAAGTTGGTTGCATGCCTCCCGGGCGACGACGACGCATTGCGCTCGTGCATGCCAGCGCGACCGAGCTTGCCGAAGAACCCCATAGGCGGCTAGGGATTGCTTAGTTGTCGGGTGAAGGGGGGCAAGAGAAGATGAAAACTAGGGGAGAAGAAGTGGACTGCACCGGGCGACCCCCACATTGGCTAATAAAGACCTCCAGCTGACGCTGACATGCAGGCCCCGACACATGGATGTAATACGACGGGTGGCGGTAGTTGGATGGTTAAAGCGCGGTCCCGAGGCGGACAATCAGCGGACGAGCGGGCGTTCGTCTCATGTCCGTGTGGACGCAAATCTGGTGCAAATTTGAGCTAGAAATGTTTCCAGACGGACAACGAGCGATACGCAATTTGGTGATACGTCAATGCATTAGGCCATCGTTTCTGTCCGTCTCGGTCCCGCGTGGACCAATGGGTTGCCGCATTGGAGTGGCCTTATATATGCATCCCAGTTGGAGTGGGGCGGTTTGGTGACCGGGCTCCATGGAGGCCTTCGTTTTAAAAATTCAAAATTCAAACATTTCGGTTTTAAAAAATCTGAAAAAATATGCAAATGTACAAGGATGAAATTTATATGTGTGTAAAAGTTTAGGATGAAATACTTTGAAATGCGACTTGTACAAAAATGACAAATTCATGTACTTTGAGGATGAATAGTATCATGCGTTGAAAAGCCCCACTTTTTTTGCACAGACCCTATTTCAATGTATTTCGTCCTGAAAATTTACACACATGAATATTATAAATCTATGTATACCTGTATTTTTGCTAGATTTTCTTGAAATATAAAAGTATAAATTTTGAATTTTGCAAGTGGAGGCCTAAATGGAGCTCGGCCTCCAAAAGCAAATTTCGTACCTGTTGTACTTATTCCGACATTGAAATTTATATGTGTGTTGTTTTGTTCACATCTCCTATCTCTCAAACTAAGTAACTGAGCTCCATCCACTGAGTTATGACATTAGTACACGAGTTTATTATAGTCACCAAATTTCACATTCTGACACTTTGAACCACGATTTGCACTCGTAATTTTAGTTTCAACAATATAGCCATTCAGGTGAACAGGTTGATCCCACACGTCTGCAAGACGTGGCATCCAAACTTGGCTTCGACATTGATGGGTTGGATAGGACTTCGGACCATATGTCGTGGCTTAATGATGAACAGATTTAATAGGGAGATGTGGGATTTGAGGATGCATTCCACTGTGTTGTCGTCGTCAAAATTTGCCGAGCGGCAAATTTCACCTGCTTGACAAATATCCGCATATCGCATTTATGTACCAATTTGTGCGTATCACCGCTTTTGAAATTTATACGTATGCTGTCTTATCAGCAGACCTAGTTGGTTCCTCTCCTGCATCTCAAGAGAAGTAATTGTTAATTCGATGCAGTTTATAAGACTGAAACACATACGGGGTTAATATAAGAGTCACTTCAAGTTTGAATCATGAGACATGGTGATATTTTAAACCATATTTCAATGTTTGTGGCAATTTTGAACCACATTTTGCACCCATTAAACCACAATGCCTTAGTTTGTGTGACAGTTTTGAACCATATTTTGCACCTTTAATTCCACTTTTGACCACCTTTAGCGATTCAGATGATCGTGATAGGCCGGTCTCACACATAAGAATGATATGAACCTAAACTTGGACATGTCTTGCCACACGTGATGTGGTGGACAGTGAGACCATGCAAATGCTCTTTTTTAAATGGAGTCGGAAATTGCCCCGTCCATTAATTACGAAGAAGACGTACAAGACTTTGATGGATGAAAAAAGAAGAAAAATATTACAACAAGGTTGTTACTCTCCCACTATCATTTTGCCCAAACGTTTAGCTCCAGATATAACCCAAAGCTTTGTCTCATTATCAATTGTGGTTAGGCCGGACTATGAAAACCAAGAATAAACAAATGAACGAAGTGTTGATGATCTGGGTGACCTCCTCAGTTGAGAATTTTGGTTCACGGTTAAACTGTAGGTGTCACTAGTAGAAAAAGGGTCTTTAGTCTCGGTTTCAGAGGGTCTTTAGTCCCGGTTGCGCAACCGGGACTAACGAATCGGGACTAAAGGCCTCCCTTTTTAGTCCTGGTTGTGTTACGAACTGGGACTAAAAGGGTTTCACGTGGCCGCTGAGGAGCGCTCGGGAAGGAGGACCTTTAGTTCCGGTTGGTGTCATGCGTAAGGACCTGGGGTTTAGGGTTTTGGAGGGTTTAGGGGTTTCATTTTCTTTCTTTTTTGGGACTATAGGTTGCTTCGACACTACTATATATATATATAGCAATGAAAGAACCATTACACAACATCGTGATGAATATAGAGAAGTGACCTCTTTCTCCGTGGTCGAACAACAAGTTTTCGTATATATATTCGACGCTACTACATATAATACACGTTCATGCATATATACAATATAATATCCCTTACTATCCCTAATATCTAATTACCAAAATTAGCGTCCAATTCCCGATGGTATTCTCCGGTTCTATGTATGACCTCTTCAAGTAAGAATCCCGCCAATTCCTCTTGAATTGCTCGCAAGCGTTCCTTTGGTAGCAGACCGTCCCGCATCCGTTGGATCTAATTTAAAAAAGGGGGCCAATATATATGAATGAAACTCAACACAATTGATGGTAATAAAATAAAATTGTGAATATTGTTTACGTACTTCAAGTTGTTGTAAAACCCTGCCATTCTTACAGGTCGTCTGGCGAATGACCTCGCAAACGTAGTATCCACATAAATTATTCCCGTCTTCCTGCCTCGAGCACTTTACGAGAATAGAGTTCAATCAAAACAATAATCAAGCATGATAATGGTATTGAAACTAGAATCAAAGAGATGCGCGGACCTAGCTAGTACTACTTACATTGAGTGGTCGAAATTGCAGCTCCTTTTTCCATTCACCCCTAGCCTCCTTGGTGAACCGTTTCCAAACCCTGCCCGCAAAAAAATGAATAAAGGAGTTATTAATTACTTGATATCAGCAAATGAACGAAAGTTGACGATATAGTGCGATAATGATTGAAATTACCTCTGGAGCATTTCACTCAGGTCCGCCCACATGTCAGGGTCTTTACGTTTCGAGTCCATGACAAGTACTTTTCCTGCGTCAACCTGAATGACTAGCAGAATAGAGTGGAGACTGCGCACGCATAACTCGTCAATTACACTTAACATCGAGTAAGCGAAACAGAATGTGTACAAGATAGTAACACTCACTTGAAGTTGTAAGGAAATAGTATTTCCCTTTTAGTTTGTTGTCGAATTAACGCCCTTAGCAAGTTATTCTCTGTCTCCTTGGCGTTTTTTTGTACCGTAACTTCATGTATGACATTTGGGTTAATGAACCCAATGTCATAGATTCGTCCTCTTTTGCATTCGAGGATCTTCAGTCTGCATAATATAGTGAGGATAATTACACATGCAATTAATGAACGAGCTGAGCTAGAGACTTAATTACAGAAATAATACTTACAAACAATAGCAACTGGCGATAGTTTTGCCGATGGTGTCCTGATTGTATAACTGAAATAATTCATCAAATTCAATGAACATCTCCTCGTTTCCATTCAAGTAATGCTCATCTCTAATTCCCATCATGAGAAAGTTGCTCCCTCCCTTTGAGGCTTCCATGTACCACTCATGCAATCTTCGCATTTGAGTTGGTAGAGACCAGACCTCCTCAGGTTTGACGAGAGGCTTCCCGTGCTCATATCTGTATGCTATCTCAGCCATGGGGAACTCTACCCCACTTAAGAATTGAGAAAGAGTGGCCGCTACCTCCGGATCATAATCCTTATCGGAAAACACGTTGAGCGGGGGGCACAATTGGTTTTCCTGTTCTCCGAGTTAGGGAATAGTTTTCCCCCTTGCACTACTACTACTTCCCGACTGCTGTCATTTAAAATTATGTGACTTTCATAATAGAGCGGTCATAGTTTGATGGTAGCGGAGGCGGTGGTGGTCGCGTAAGGTTTTTCAGAAGCTGCTTCGCTTTTTTCAGATCAAATTTCTCCTTTGGGTCGGGCCGCTTCGGTGCAAGCCGGCGTTTCACATCGGCATCAACTACCCTCCTGAGTTCCTCACTGGTAAGTTCATATGGTAACTTGCCAGGAGCCTCCTTGACGCTCTTCCTTGTACCTGCCCTGGAGTTCTTCGCAGTTGTACTAGCTGTCGGAGCGTCGGTTCTCCTCCACCTAGACATGGCGGAGTCGGCTGACGCGGCGGAGGCGACGGAGACAGCTGACGTGGCGGCGGAGACGGCTGAGGCGACGGAGTGTCCTGATGCGGCGGAGACGGCTAAGGCGGCGGAGTGTCCTAACGCGGCGGAGACGGCTGAGGGGTCGATGGCCTTGGCGTCCAATGTGGAAGCACGATATGTTCCTTTTTCCATAGAATTGTAGTTTTTCTGGCATATCTCAGTTCAGTCTCCCCGTCACATGTAGGGAACTCAAGCTCGAACTGCTCAAATCCGTTAATAACTTTATCGACCCCGACAACAGCATAGCCATCTGGAATCGGAACGCAATGGTGAGTTCCATCACGTACAGGAGGTAAGGTAAAGCCGTCCGACACCTTCACGGATAAGTTCATGCATTTCACATGTAGTTCACAAATTTCCCTCTGTGTGATATCATCCACGGGGTAGCTAGGAGCCGTGAGATCATCTATGGGCCGAACGAGCTCCGTGGAAGCCACGCTGCTTTTCCGCGCAGATGATTGGTCGGCAGTATCGAGTGGAGGATCTTCGTGCCGCTGAGATGGGCCGGTAGCTTGCTGGCTGGTAAGTGCCTCTATTTGCTTATGCTGCCGCTCTAATTTTTCTTCTACCTTCTGCAGTCGGTCTGCATGTTGTTTCTTTTTTCTCGCTAGGCTTCTATAGGTGGCACTGCAGTCGGGAAACCCAATCTGCCACGGAACGGAGCCTGGTGGGCCTGGTGTTCGTCCACTGTGTTCAACATTTCCGAGGGCGCATGTCAGCTCGTCGTTCTCTCTGTCGGGATTGAACTTCCTGTCCTGCACGTCCTTCATTGCATTTCTAAGGCCTTCGACGCGTGTTGCTAGTTGCTCTTTTGTATAAATACACTTCCCTGTTTCTGGGTTCAACGTTCCACCATGCCCGTAAAACCAAGTCCTTGCCCGTTTGGACCACGACAATGTCTCTGGATTGATCCCTTTAGCAATCAGACCGTCCTCAGTTTTCTCCCACTTAGGCCTGGCAACCTTGTAGCCACCTGACCCCATAACATGGTGATATTCCTTCTTTGCAACATTTCTCTTATTTGTTTCTGACCTTTTCTTAGCTTCAACCGACTGCTTGTACTTCACAAACGCGTCCCAGTGATCTTTTATCTTCTCATTTGATCCGGTGAATTCTGGAGTCTTGTTTTCAATCTTTTCTTCCAGTTGCAGAATAGTGCGGCCATCTTCTTAAGAGTCCACGCCTTGAATTTTCGCTCTATAACTTTGTTATTTGGATCCACCTCTGGAGGTAGGGTGAAATTTGCCATGAGCGTATTCCAAAGCGTTTCTTTGCATCTATCGTCGACATAAGAAACTCGATCGTCCGCCTTTGGCTTATTCCATTCTTGAGTGGTGATCAGGATGTTGTCGCTAACAATAACTCTGCACTGACTTACAAATGCATCCGCGGGCCGCTTGGGAGCACTCGGTTTGCCATCTGCAACGACTTCTTCGATCTTGAACCTTTCGTTATCGCCCAACCTTTTTTTGGGCCTCTTTTCTTTATAGAAGATTGGCTTGATCCGGAGGGCTAAAGGAATCAAGAAGCGTTAATATATGTATATACAAATCAATTAATGAATCTAGTTAGCAGAGGCTTAATTAATATATATACCCCGCCGGACTTCGTAATAGACAAGGTTCCAACACCGGAGTCGTCATCTTCTCGCTCCATTCCCTCACCGGAGATGTCAATTCCCTCACCGGAGTCGTTCAAAAACTGACTGGTGATATCATCATCTCCTTCGCGGATCATTTCCTCCAACAGGTCTTCTTGTTCTTCGTCTCTGGCGTGTTCCATAGTTTCTGCAAAGACTTGCAAGTTATTTCATAAGCATTTTATAAAGTTTTAGTATTCTGGACAGAACATCAAGTTTATTTATTTTAACATGTATGATGATGGCAAAACATAATCTACAAGAGAAATCGAAACAAATGCATATAAAGAACGTCTCGATCGGAGTTATGGTTCTAGTTACCGGAACGACGGACCAAATAGACGGCGGCGGACAAATGCTATGGTTTGATTCTAGTTGACGTCTGATGGGGGAGCAGAGGTGTGGCTAGATGGGGACGACTTCTCAAAGAGGATGAGGACCCGCCCTCCTGCACGCTCGGATTAAAAAAGGACGCCCACGGTCTCTTACGCGTGGGCCTGCGGTGGGCAGTCGTCATTAATAAAGACGCACGCCGCGTGGTCTTCGCGTCCACACCGACGCATTTCAGACCCAAAATTGGGCCGGAAATGGGTCGGCGCGGACCCGTTTTAGGAATGGGTCGGCGCGTTGGGCCATCACTTTTGTTCGCGGCGAACCAAATAGACGACGGCGGACGAAATGGCGCCGGGAGTTAGTAGGTTCGCCTCACCTCCTCTCCGGTTATTCCCTCCCGATAACATTTTTTCCTTTTGGTTTTTTGTTGATATTTTTAATCTAAAAAATAAAAAAGTAACCTAAATACAGTAATCTGGAATACTCTAAACCAAATTGATACTTTCCCAAATCAAATCTTATCAAAATCCTAATCATATCAAAATCTACCCGCAGCAAGCAGCAAGGGGTGGCCGGCGCACGCACGCGGCAGCAAGCAGGAAGGGGCAGCAAGAAGCAAGCAGCAAGGAGAAGGAGGATGAGGATGAGGAGGATTCCAAGCAGCAAGCGGCGCCGGCGCACGCGATCGCGATGGCTTCGCGGATTCTACCCGCAGCAAGGGGCGGCCGCGGAGGAGGAGGAGGAGGCGAGCAGGAGGAGCAAGAGCTCACGGCGAGGCTCGGGGAGGAGGGCAAGGAGGTCCGGCGACGGTCAGCGGGCTCGGGGACGGCGAGGAGGCGACGGAACGATGACGGCGATCTCCGGCAGCCTGGCGGCGTCGTGGCGTGTGTTCGGCGTCGGGGGAGAAAATGAGGAAGATTGGGGGGAGGGAGAAGGCGTGGTTAAATACCCCAGGGCCTTTAATCCCGGTTGGTGGCTCCAACCGGGACTAAAGGCCTACCTTTAGTCCCGGTCGAAGCCACCAACCGGAACTAAAGGCCCTTTAGTCCCGGTTGGAACCACCAACCGGGACTAAAGGTCTCCTTTTCGGCGGCCCAAATTCCGCTAGGGAAAGCACCTTTAGTTCCGGTTGGTGAGACCAACCAGGACTAAAGGTGGATTTTCTTTTTCCTGTTTTGTTTTTCTAAACAGAACAGTTTTTGTTTTTAGATTTTGAATAACAGTTAGAATATTTAGAGTTTTTGAATGAATCTTTTTGCTTTAGGTCAAAAAAATTATAAAATTTCTGTTAGTGCCAGTAGTTTTCAAATTTGAATAGTTTAAATTTGTGTAAATCACTAGTTTGTGAATAACTTTAGTTTAAAAATAGATTTTTGAGTGATTATTTTTCCTGCTGTTTAATATTAGTATGTTTTATCAGTATGTTCAATTTGGGAATTTTTAGGATATTTTAAATAGGTGTTTTAATCAAAAACATATTCTCATTAACTCTTTTAGTTTTATACCTCCTTTGTTTCTGTTTTTGGGAATTTTTCTGTTAGTCAGCATGAGGAGTTTTAATTTCCATTTTGAAGAAATTATTTGACAGATTCAATTTTACAGAATGAAATTAATTCTAGCATGTCACAAATGCCATATTTGATGATTTTGCCAAGT
Organism: Elymus sibiricus; assembly: GCA_039707655.1. NCBI lineage: Eukaryota > Viridiplantae > Streptophyta > Magnoliopsida > Poales > Poaceae > Elymus > Elymus sibiricus. Next base: position 439,972,539 of record CM077667.1, on the reverse strand, counting down.
CTCATTTTTTGGAGAACAAGATAACATCATCAAATTCCCTCAAAACCATCTCTCGCCAAGTGGTGCATCAAGGAGAACAAATTAGCTTGAACATATTCATAACTTAATAAAGATTCATAACACCCAAAACATATATATACCCTAGCTCTTACAAAGATTCCCTCTGGTTTGTCTGAAGTGGGACTTTCTAGCTATAAGTCTGGAAACTCACTAGAGAGAAAGTGATGACGGTGAAGCCGCCGGTCACATCCCAGAGTGGGATCTTGGGGTATAAAACTTTTTCTTCGCGTGTGTCCCTTGCTTATGATTGCGCCGTAACCATGGAGAATCTTCATCATTTAACACGATGCTTGGGCCAGTCTTCACTGTGAAGGGAGGAATTTGATCAAACTTTTCATAATCTTCTGACATGTCTGTCTTCTCCTCCACTCCCACGATGTTTCTTTTCCCTGAGAGAACTATGTGGCGCTTTGGCTCATCGTATGATTTATTCGCTTCCTTATCTTTTCTTTTTCTCGGTTTGGTAGACATGTCCTTCACATAGAAAACCTGTGCCACATCATTGGCTAGGACGAATGGTTCGTCTGTATACCCAAGATTGTTGAGATCCACTGTTGGCATTCCGTACTACGGGTCTACCTTTACACCGCCTCCTGTCAGATTGACCCATTTGCACCGAAACAAAGGGAACTTAAAAGAAGGTCCATAGTCAAGTTCCCATATCTCCTCTATGTAACCATAATATGTGTCCTTTTCCCTATTGGTGTTTTCTGCATCAAAGCGGACACCACTGTTTTGGTTGGTGCTCTTTTTTTATCTTGGGCGATCATGTAAAATGTATTTACATTTATCTCGTACCCTTGGAAAGTCAGTACAGTCGAAGATGGTGTCCTGGCCAATAAGTACATCTCATCTTCAACGGTGGTGTTATTCGTGAGCTGTGTTTGCAACCAACCGCCGAAAGTCGCCATGTGTATTCGTTTAATCCAGGGGTCAGACTGCTCCGGGTTCTTGGAGCGTACAATATCCATGTGTTCCTCGATATACGGGACCACCAATGTAGAACTTTGTAGTGTGCTTGAGTGAAAGAATGCCCGCCCCTACATATTATTGCTTTTGGTCCTAGAGTGCCTTTTCCACTCAGTCTCCCCTCATGCCGCGATTGAGGAACACCAATCGGCTTAAGGTCAGGAATAAAGTCAACACAAAACTCAATAACCTCCTCTATTCCATAGCCCTTGGAGATGCTTCCTTCTGGCCTAGCACGGTTATGAACATATTTCTTTAAGACTCCCATGAACCTCTCAAAGGGGAACATATTGTGTAGAAATACAAGACCTAGAATGGCAATCTCTTCGACTAGGTGAACTAGGACGTGCGTCATAATATTGAAGAAGGATGGTGGGAAAATCAACTCGAAAGTGACAAGACATTGGACCAAATCATTTTGTAACCTTGGTAGGATTTCTGGATCGATTACCTTCTGAGAAATTACATTAAGGAATGCACATAGCTTCACAATGGCTAATTGAACATTTTCTGGTAGAAGCCCCCTTAATGCAACCAGAAGCAATTGTTTCATAATCACGTGGCAGTCATGAGACTTTAGGTTTTGGAATTTTTTCTCTGCCATATTTATTATTCCCTTTATATTCGATGAGAAGCCAGACGGGACCTTGATACTGAGCAGGCATTCAAAAAAGATTTCCTTCTCTGCTTTGGTAAGAGCGTAGCTGGCAGGACCTTGATACTGCTTTGGATGCATGCCGTCTTTTTCGTTCATACGTTGCTGGTCCTCCTGTGCCTCCGGTGTATCTTTTGTCTTCCCATACACGCCCAAGAAGCCTAGCAGGTTCACGCAAAGATTCTTCGTCACGTGCATCATGTCTATTGCAAAGCGGACCTATAGGACTTTCCAATAGGGTAGCTCCCAAAATATAGATTTCTTCTTCCACATGGCTGTGTGTCCGGTAGCGTCATTCGGAACAGATTGACCGCCAGGGCCCTTTCCAAAGATTACTTTTAAATCCTTGACCATATCAAATATATCATCACTAGTACGGTGGATAGGCTTCTTCCGGTGTTCCGCCTCACCTTTGAAATGCTTGCCTTTCTTTCTTAAGGGATGCCTGGCCGTAAGAAATCGACGATGTCCCAGGTACACATTCTTCTTACATTTATCCAAATATATACTTTCAGTCTCATTTAAACAGTGCATGCATGCATTGTATCCCTTGTTTGTCTGTCCTCAAAGGTTACGAAGAGCAGGCCAATCATTGATGGTTACAAACAGCAACACTCGTAGGTCAAGTTCCTCCTGTTTGTGCTAATCCCACACACGTACAACTTTTTTATCCCACAACTGTAGAAGTTCTTCAACTAATGGCCTTAGGTACACGTCAATGTCGTTGCCGGGTTGCTTAGGGCCTTGGATGAGCACTGGCATCATAATGAACTTCCGCTTTATGCACAACCAAGGAGGAAGGGTATAGATACATAGAGTCACAGGCCAGGTGCTATGACTGCTGCTCTGCTCCCCAAAAGGATTCATGCCATCTATACTTATACCAAACCATAAGTTCATTGCGTCATCTACAAAGTCTGACCACTTTCTCTCGATTTTCTCCATTGTAACCCATTAGCAGGTACTCTTAACATCCTGTATTTCTTATGGTCTTCTTTGTGCCATCGCATAAACTTGGCATGCTCTTTGTTTCTGAACAGACGTTTCAACCGTGGTATTATAGGAGCATACCACATCACCTTCGCAGGAACCCTCTTCCTGGGGCGCTTGCCCTCAACATCACCAGGGCCATCTCGTCTGATCTTATACCGCAATGCACCACATACTGGGCATGCATTCAAATTCTCATACTCCTCATCGCGGTAGAGGATGCAGTCATTAGGGCATGCATGTATCTTTTGCACCTCTAATCCTAGAGGGCAGAGAACCTTCTTTGCTTCGTACGTACTATCAGGCAATTCGTTATCCTTTGGAAGCTTCTTCTTCATCAGTTTCAGTAATTTTTCAAATCCCTTGTCTGATACACCATTCTCTGCCTTCCATTGTAGCAATTCCAGTGTGGCACCGAGCTTTGTGTTGCCATCTTCGCAATTTAGGTACAACGATTTTTTGTGATCCTCTAACTTGCGCTGCAACTTCAACTTCTCCTTTTCACTTTCGCATTCTCTCTGTGCATCAACAATGACCCGGCGAAGATCATCAGCGGGCACATCTAGTGCCTCTTGATCTTCAGCTTCGCCCGTTGCTGTATCACCATATTCAGAGAACCTAGGATAGTTGTCATCATCCTCTTCTTCTTCATTGTCTTCCATCATAACTCCTCTTTCTCCGTGCTTGGTCCAACAATTATAGCTGGGCATGAAACTGGACTTAAGCAGGTGGGTGTGAAGGACTTTCGAGGAAGTGTAGTCCTTCCTATTCTCACAGTGAACACATGGACAACACATAAAACCATTCAGACTATTTGCCTCAGCCAGACCGATAAAATTATGCAGGCCCATAATGTACTCGACAGTGCGTCGGTCACCGTACATCCATTGCCGGTTCATGTGCATTATATAATTAAGTATATCAAAAACCATTACAGAACATCATGAATAGAGAAATGACCAAATTAATACAAGTTACCAACATTAAAACCAAAGTACAGTAGTGACCAAATGTTATTACTGCAAAAATAAATACATAAAGTTCATACATTGTTCTCATAAAACAACATACAACTATCTAGAGCATCTAAAACATACATTGAAACTAACATACAACTATGTAAAACATTTAAATGCAACAACAAATGCGATCAAAATCGCAACTAAGGTAACAATTGATCCAACAGCATAATGATACCAAGCCTCTTTATCAATGGCATATTTTCTAATCTTTCTAATCTTCAAGCGCATTGCATCCATCTGGATCTTGTGTAGATCGACGACATCGGCAACATGCAACTCCAATTTCATCTTCTCTTCTTAAATTCTTTTCAATTTTTCTTTCAAATAATTGTTTTCTTTTCAACTAAATTTAACCTCTCTACAAGAGGGTCGGTTAGAATTTCCGGTTCACATACCTCCTACGTAAAAATATCTATGTCAAGTTGGTCGGCATAATTGACAGAAAAACTAAATGAAACAAATAGTTATAAAAGATAATATACCACATCTGAATCATAGACCGGACGAGAGCCGACGGGGGCGGATATCAAAACCATGGCACTGTATAATAATAAACAATAATACAAGTAAGAAAATTATACAAGTAACTATATCTAAATCATACAAGTAAGAATTTTTCTTAAAAAAAGAGATAAGAACAAGAGGCTCACCACGGTGGTGCCGGCGTCGAGATCGGCGCAGGCGATTGATGGCGGTGAGGACGGGGCCGAGAGCTTGGAGGATAGAGGAGAAAGCTTAAGTGTGGCTCGGGCACCTCATATCAATGGCATCATGCTCTCAGGCATTTCATCAAACACCTCTTGTTCATAGGAAGGGAACACAAAGTAGCACACACCTCCCACCTTCTATGAAGGCAAAAACAGAGGAGAGGGCGGGCAGGGTGCGACCCCTTTAGTCCCGGTTTGTGTCTCCAACCGGGACTAAAGGTCCCACTCGAACCAGGCCCGATGCCAGCTGAGCCCCATCTGGCGTCCTAGCCGCTCGAACCGGGACTAATGCTAACATTTGTCCCGGTTCGTAACGCGATCGGGACTAATGCTCTGATTGGGGTAGAACGAAAGGCCCATTTTCTACTAGTGTGCAAATGTGATTTCAAATAATATATGGTTCAGATTATTAGAAACGTTTCTGCTAGGCAAATTTTATCTGTATGATGAATATCTGCGCACATTGTAGTTATTGATGACTAGATTTTGCAATCACGTTTTAGAGTACATTTTGATAGCAAAATCCATCATATCATATCTATCTATCATTTATTTTTGTCCATAAAGCATGATTTCCGATCTTATGCATTTTACGGAGTTCATTGGACAACTTTTAGTATTTATTAATTTTATTAGTTTTACTATCTTTGTAGGTGTATCGGTACTCCCATGAACTTAGCATGATGAATGGAACCAATTCGGGGACAAACCGAAGAAGTTGCAAGCACCAATTTTGCACCCGTAATTTCTCAAACCTTGTTTGAACAATTTTGATGATCCTGATTGGTCAAACCCACACATCGGAATGACATTGCAACCAAGCTTGGGCTCGCCACACCGATGTGGACCACTCCATTATATTTTTGGTGTGGCATATATATATATATATATATATATATATATATATATATATATATATATATATATATATATATATATATATATATATATATATATATTACTAGATATGGATTGGAGCACATGCATAGACAATTATTTGCGCGGCGACTGGCGTACAACGAGACCATTTACACATAGTTGAGCTAGACTATGACAACCAAGTGTCGCCTATGCTGTTGGAAGGGAGAGAGAGGGTTTGGTGGAATAGTTGATGTATTGCTTGAGCCCTGTGGGCATATATATAGGAGTACAATGACCAACTTGGAGTACAAGACAAGGTAGGACAAATCCTAGTCTATCTCATATTTCCTAATAATCAATATACTCAACATCCCCCAGCAGTCACAACGGTAGCGACGCAGACGGTGAGACTGGAGAAGAATCCGAAAGTAGGCCGATGGTCATCCCCCCACAGTCATAACGGTCGATGCATCGCGGAAGTCGTGGCTGGAGAAGAAACCGACGAGGTTGCTCAAGCAAGGCGGTAGCCCTTTGTGTCGTTGTCGAGGTAGCCGAGAGCGTAGGGTGGTGTAGCCGTGGTCGAGGTAGCCGTGCAAAGATGCCATGGTCGATGTCGAGTCGGGGTAGCCGGTGTCGAGGGAGTCACCGAGGAGCCGCGGGCGCAAGGAGGCACCGAGTTAGTCATGGGCGCAGTGATGTCGAAGTAGTGGTGCGCCGGGAAGAAGACGAAGTTGAGACGCGTCGCGCCGGGATTGCCAAGTCCGGGGACATGTCGTGGATGAAGCCACGCGTCGGTGTTGCCAGCACCGGGCATGCGTAGACGGACGAAGACGATGTTGACGATGCGTCGCTCCAGGCTTGCCAGACCTGGGAACACATCGGGGACGAAGGCACGCGTCGGTGTTGACAACACCGGGCATGCATAGACAAGGACCTGCACACAACTTGTACGCCATGTCGAGGAGGCTAGCAGAGAAGGACTCGACGACGGTTGCGGCGCAAATCGGTGGGAAGCCGATGTCGCCCGCGGTGGTCGGAGTAGATGAAGTGGTCGGGGTAGACGACGGCGACGCTGGCGATGAGCTGGTGCTGGACAAAGACGAAGGGGGTGGACGGGCGACGGCGACGGCTATGGGAGTAGCAACAGCGGCGGCCGAAGAAGAGCGGCGGCGGCGGCTACAGGGGTAGCAGCGGCGGTGGCTGAAGAAGAGCGGCGGCGGTGGCCTGACGGCGGCGGCGGCGGCTGGTTAGGAGCGCGGCGGCGATGCTCGAAGTAGGCGAGGAAGAACCCGGCAGCGTGACGAAGACCGGCGCGGACGGTGGTGTTCCCGCGCCAAGGGAGGTGGCGCGGCGCATACCACGTAGAGTCGACACGCGGAGGCGGCGGGGTGAACCCCGAGCCACGACGCTGCGGCCCGAAGGGGCAACGCAACGGTAGCAGGCAGTCGGGGCGACGGCGGGAAGACCTCGGGGCGGCGGCGTGAACCGCGCGCCGTGCCGCAATGGCCCGAAGGGGCGACACAGCAGCGGCGCACGAGTCGGTGCAGCCGCGGGGAGAACCACGGGGCGGCGGCGCTACGGCCCGAAGGGGCGACGCAACGGCAGCCCGGTGCTCGATCGGAGGAGGGGCGCACTTTACTCGGGACAGTCTTCACGGGACCTGCGGAGGCGCGCGCAACCGACGGGCCAGGTTGGTCGCACGGCGTAGATGAGGCGGATCGCGCCGACGGGCGGGTGATCAATCCGATCGCGCGCGAGGTCGGGGGCGCTGCTCGGTGATGATGACGGTGTCGTGGACGATGAAGTGGGGTGTCGAGCAGACCAAGGCGACCCGAGGCAGCCGGCAGGCCCGGCAAGCCCGGCAATCAGCGACCCGAGGCAGCCGACAACCGGCAAGCCTAAGGCAGCCGGCGAGGCAACCGGCGACCCGAGGCAGCCGGCAAGCCCGGCAGGCCCGGCAAGCCCGGCAACCGGCAGGCCCGGCAAGCCCGGCAACCGGCGACCCGAGGCAGCCGGCAGGCCCGGCAAGCCCGGCAACCATTGACTCGAGGCAGCCGGCAACCGGCAAGCCTAAGGCAGCCGGCGAGGCAGCCGGCAAGCCCGGCAATTGGCGACCCGAGGCAGCCGGTAGGCCCGGCAAGCCCGGCAACCGGCAGGCCTAAGGCAGCGGATGATCCCGAGGCGGCCGGCGAGTGACGACGGAGATGGTAGGTGGATGATGTAGGCGTCCTGTTCGGCGCGGGGCGGCGACGGCCGGCGTAGAGCGACGGGTGGGCAGGTGCGCGGACGATGGCCGTGACGGGCTGTCGCGGCGCGCGAGGCCGCCGGGTCGAAGTAGAGGCTGGCTGGTCGCGCCGGTGTCGGAGTAGAGGCGCGGGGTCGACGGCGGCAGCGGGCGATGCAAACCGATCTTAGATCAGAAAAACCAAAAAGAAAAACGCCTGATCAATGCGATCGGCGGAAGAAAGAAAAACCCGGATCAAGAGATTGGGAAAAAGACTCTCTAGGGCAGCCGGTCAACACGACCGGCGGACGAACCCTAGGTACGGGCGGCGCGGCCCCCGGCGGCGGTCATGGAGACCGGCCGCCCCGGGGGCGGCGCGCGGTGCGGAAGCGGTGGGCGGTGGCTAGGTCTAGGAACTTGCGGCAGATACCATGTTGGAAGGGGGAGAGAGGGTTTGGTGGAATAGTTGATGTATTGCTTGAGCCCTGTGAGCATATATATAGGAGTACAATGACCAACTTGGAGTACAAGACAAGGTAGGACAAATCCTAGTCTATCTCATATTTCCTAATAATCAATATACTCAACATATGCGACATCAAATGCTTATCGAAGAATGGCAAGTCAATGTGTGAACACCACAAAGTGTTGATGACCTGGACCGATATATCAGGCCTCGTCAATTACCAAAAATAGTTTATGATCGTCAATTACCAAAAATAGTTTATGATGAATAGGTAGATGCAAAATGTGATTCGAAGTGAACACATGGTTCAAATTAGAATAGACTAGCTGCTTTAGTTACCATGTGTATGCACACTTGGCTATCCTTAACAAAAGTAAACCGCTAATTGGTCTTGTACGTGTATGGCTGCACCGAAGTGTATGCGCATAGGGATGACAATGTGCTACTAATTAGATAAAACATTGGTCTTATGTACAATGTGCACATACTAATCTTTTTTGTAGGGTATTCCTATCCATACTTCGACAAATTTCACAAAGATTGTACGCCATCATGCCATTAACAAGATAATACTCATGTAATTGGTGTTGATGTCATTATCATCCCTTGGCCACATGGGAAGCCGCGTCTGTCATTGATGAATTAGAAGCTTTGGTAGAGGTTAAACCTCTATCTGAGCATGAACTCAAGATCAAGAGTCATTCGAATGCACGGATAGCTAGCATACTGCATGAAGAGGAACTCAACTGGTACTAACATTCTGACTCTCAATTTATCCTGAAAGGTGATTCAAATAGTAGATATTTCCATGGAGTCGCCAATGGTAGACACCGGAAGAAAATTATCCATTCCCTACAACAGGATGATGCCATGAGGGAATGATTGAGGGGCATGAGCAACTTAAATCTTATATCTCTAATTATTATAAGCATCTATTCAGAGCCCCAGAGGAAGGAAACTACTCGATGGATGAGTCCTGAACAGATGACACCCCCCAGGTCTCTCATGAGGAAAATGGCCTTCTAACAGCCCGATACTCCGAAAAGGAACTTAGAAAGGCGGTTTTCCTAATGGAGCACAACAAAGCACCAGGTTCAGATGGTTTTCCTGCTGAGTCCTATCAAAACCTTTTGGGAAGTCATCAAACAGGATCTCCTACTTTTGTTTAGCGACCTACATGCGGGCCATCTAGAATTGTTTCTCTTAAAGTTTGGTGAGATTATTTTATTACCTAAGGTCAATGATGCTAAAAGGATAAAACAATATAGACCTATTTGCCTCCTTAACGTTAGTTTTAAAATATTCACGAAGGTTGCTACTATTAGGCTAAATTCGGTTGCTGAACACATGGTTCGTCCTTCACATACTGCTTTTATGCAAGGCAGACACATCCTAAATGGAGTTGTTATCCTTCATGAAATAGTCCATGAGTTACATCGGAAAAAGTTGAATGGGATAATACTCAAAATATACTTTAAAAAGCTTATGAAAAAGTCAAATGGCCATTTCTTCAACAGACTCAGAATGAAGGGATTTTATGCAGAGTGGCGCGCTATGATCCATAGCTTCGTTTCTGGGGGGTAGTGTTGCCATTAAGGTCAATGATGACGTTGGACACTATTTCCGAACGAAGAAGGGATTGCGACAAGGTGACTCGTTATCGCCCATGCTTTTCAATATAGTGGTTGATATGTTAGCGGTCATGGTTGAGAGTGCCATGGTTGATGGCCAAATTGATGGGGCAGTAAATCATCGAGTTGATGGTGGTCTCTCTATACTTCAATATGCCGACGATACGATTCTCTTCATGGATCATCACCTCGAGAAAGCGACAAATCTAAAATTAATTTTATCAGCATTTGTGACACCCTAAATTTTTGGCCCTTTCTTTTTCTTTTGGATTTCTTTGAATTTTTCTTTGGATTTCTTTTTCTGTGACTCTGTGGTCTGGAAACCTGGGAAGAACATCTCTTCTCACTCTTCCAAGTGGCTTGTTATTCGTATATCCTTCCCAAGATCATGTCATTTCCATCCTAGTCCAACCCCAATATTTATTTCTTGGGAATATTCCTTTTTCTATTAAAGGAATAACCTTGTTTGCCCTAGGTTGTGAAGCGGCCTATATTTCTGTCTTGCCATAAATTCCCACAAAATTGTCATAAACTATTTGTATAATATCTTCCACAAATATGTGAAAAATTCTCCTTGCCTAGTTAAAAAATAATTCAGGAATATTCATTTTTCTATTCTGTCCAGAATGGCATTTTGTGAAGGAAGTACCAGCTAGGGGTATCCAAATGAATTGAAATTTCACCATATCCTCCTTATTATAAAATAATAACCCTAAACCATATTTCAGCTCCATCCAGCAAACTATGTGAGCACAGCATGAAATCTTCAGTTTGTCAAGCAACTATATTTTATATTGCTTCATAATTGCTGAAAATTTACCAGGACATTCTCCTACCAATATACCTTCCCTCCACAACGTATGGGCTCATTTCATTTAGCGTATATTTCTCAAGAAGTTTCCTAAGCTTCTGTCTAGATGAAAGCCTTGTGAAGGAAGTACCATTTTTATTTATCTAAATGGTATGAAAGTTTTACAGTGCCTTCATATGCCCGAATCATCACCCTAAACCAAATTTCATCTTAATCCAACACTCTATGTGAGTGCAGCTTCAACCTTTTCATTTCTGTCCAGATTGGCACTATGTGAAGCAAGTGCTAGTTATTTTCATCCATTTGAGCTGAAAATTTGCATAGATGGTCATCTTAGTGATTGATCACACTCAGCAAAAGATCAGCACCCCTCCCCAAGTGATCCTCTCCCAGCACACCACAAACACCTTGCTGTGAATGGTGTATGAGCCTTGTCCAGCCACCTCTTGAGCCACTGTTATTGTCTCCTTCCTCCTAGCATCTACCTGGGGAGTGCTCAACACGCCAGACACACTTGGGCCGGCCAGAACGCGTGTCAATGCCATGGCCACGCGGTGACCACGCGGCTGACATGCCAAATAGCGCACTCTGGCAGTTGGGGCCCTCTTCCTCGTGCATCCCTCGAGCTCTCGCCACGACAACTTGTCCAGCAGCATCGCTAAGGCCACGCGCTCGCTCTGGAACCCTCTCGCCCTCCTCTTTCTTGACGGACGTGCCATGGTGGCCGTGTCCATGCTCTGCCAATGGCCCCACCTCCATGGTAGTGTGAACGGGGCAACTTCAAGCTCGCCTCGACTATATTTGGAGTGTGCCCGAGCTCTCCAGCAACCGCAGCCTCCTCCCCGATCCTAGGAGCCCCTCCCCATTCGCCATTGCCATCGTGGCCGCCGTAGGTCTCGCCGGCCTGCTCCTAAATTCTCTATCCGAGTTCCTCTCCCTCCCTCACTTCTGCTCCCGAGCCATCCCCTGGACGCCCACGAGCCGCCGCCGCCCTACTCTCCTCTGGGGGGAGCCCTGCCGGCGCGACCCCTGCGGCCGTGCTGCGGCTGTGCGCCCTGAGCCACAACGCCGTCGCCGTAGGCCGCCCCAGATGAGCCCGCGGCCACCATCGGGCGTGGCGTGGAGGGTCGAAGCTCCCGCGCTTGCCGACCGGCCCGGGGGAACGGCGAGGCGCCGGCCACGCCAACGGCCGAGGCCCTCCTCCGCCCCGTGGATGAGGTAGAAGAAGAGGCCAGGAGGAGAGAGAGACATGGTGTGGGCCCCAATCATCAGCGACCCAGAGGCCAGGTCCGCGAGTTTAATGTGGAAGCATAATTTCTAAAATACGTTTTCGTTTTCAGAAAGCGTACTCTGTGTCTTTTTCTGCTAAGAATACGTTATCAGTGTCTTTTTGGCTGAGAATACGTTATCAGTGAAGCGAAAGCGTATTTTCCAGAAAGGTGCTTTCTGTTTCTGCCCCGCCGGCCGAAACCCTTATATTGTGTACGTTCGCCCGTTAGCAGCAGAAAAGCACATATTTTATTCATTTTTCTTCCTAACAAACGAACGGTCGTATCTTTGCAACCGTAACTCCGATTCAGGCGATTCAAAAGCCCATGTTCTCTATTTGTCGAGCCCATTCCATTGATACCATTTTCATGATGTTGTCACATTCTGAAAATGACCATTTTGCCCTTGCCCTCTAATCAACTCAGTCGGAAGAGAAACTTTTCCGACAAATCTTTTTGCGAGTTCATCGCACTTCTTCCTGGTGATTCCTTCATCCGCAGGCAAGTCACAACAACCACTTGCATGATGGCCTTGCAATAGACATGGTTTTCAATTGAATGATTGAATAAATGTTTATTTATTTCATTAAATGCTACATATATGCTTGTGAATCCATGCTCGTCATATTAATTTGATTCTAGTGAGTAAATGGTTATTTGCTAGTATTATTATGCTCATGTTTCATTCTTGAAATTATTTCCTATGCTAGTAATAATGATATGCTCGTATGTATTATTATCATCTTTATGAAAATACCTATCACATGCATGATCATCATTATGCCATGCCCATTTGAATCTCGTAGAATAAATGATGTATTTTTGTTATGATTCATATGCTAAACGGTTATGTTGCCCATCCATGTTCATGTTGACATCATGCTCGTATGCATTGTTATTTTATCATGTTCTTATGACTCAGCTCATCACCATTCAAGTTAAATTTGACATTAATCGGACTGAACAAATATGTTGGCTGAGTCATGGTGCCACCGAATCGAGCTCACCAGTGCAACCACACATGCCTGGATGGGAGGCCCTAATTCGGTCTATTTTCATGCCTCTCGCCGGTGCCTCCTTCTAGGGAAGGTTGTGTGCACGCGCTACCCTCATCAGGTAGGCAGCCATAAGCCTTGTGTGTCCGGGTTTGGTATTGTGCTCATGTCACTGTTTGGGACGATCTTGTTTTGGCCACGACGGTGGTGGCTATCTAGGTGGCGGATGTCACGAGATGACATCAGGCCCACCCATGACATAGCCCCAAGGGGAGTTTGTCGGAGTGGCTGGGAGAGTGTCAAGAAATAGAGCGGTTTTGTCGGAATGTCATTGGTCCACCCGAATGGGAGCACGAGGCCATGATTTCTGTGGTGTGGGTACAGTGTACTGACCTCTGCAGAGTGTATAATCTATCGATAGGCACGTCCTCGGTCATTGACACAGTTAGTAGTAGGTCACACTATGGGTCAACAGTAATAATAACATGAATAATAAACAACCCCGGTTCCAAGAGGAAAGAAGTTAGTTGATCTTTATGTGGTCACGAGATGATCATGATGGTTGATCATGATGTGATCTTGTGGTGATCACGGTGGTAAGTAAGATGGTTATCTATGGTGGTTACGAAGTAACCTTCGAGCAGAGTAAGTAGGTCCACGAGACCTTAAACATCGACTCCCTGTCATGCTAGTACTTGTTTCGTCATGTTCATATCATGAGTAATATGTACATGCTAGTACTAGTAGTATCATGCTCATCATTAATTAACCTATAAATGTCGTGTTATTATTTGTCTTGATTGCTTTGGTTGTTGTCAGCTTGCGAGTACATTCAAAGTACTCACCTGGCGTGTCATGCCAGATTGTAGGTGATGTCGTGATTGGTTGCTTGTCGAGGATCCCGAGTTTGCGCTCTAGGATGTGTCCCATCCAGAGTCTCTGCGGAGTGGAGTCCATCACCGTTGTCGTTGTTTCACCGCTAGAAGTTATTCCGCTGCTATGAGTTGTTCCGCTTCTAGCATAGAGCTACCTTAGCAGGCGTAGTGTCGTCGTGCCGATGTAATCCTTTGTAATACCCAAACCCTTGTACCTCGATCATTTGTAATAAAGAGCTGATTTGTTCTATGCTAAGAAATCCCTTATTCCAGAAGACTTGATCTTTGGGCTAGAATACGGGGTGTTTCGGTTCCATTGAGCCAGGGTGCCACATCGCTTGGTATCAGAGCAAGTCTGGTTGTAGGACGCTGATACGTCTCCAACGTATCTATAATTTATGAAGTATTCATGCCATGTTTACAATAATTCTATATGATTTTGGTATGATTTTATTAGAACTAACCCGGACTGACGCTGTTTTCAGCAGAACTACCGTGGTGTTGTTTTTGTGCAGAAATAAAAGTTTTCGGAATGAGCTGAAAATTTACGGAGAATATTTTTCGAAAATATAAAAAATACTGGAGCGAAAAGTCACCGGAGAGGAAGGCCGAGGAAGCCACAAGGGTGGGGGGTGCGCCCCCCCCTAGGGCGCGCCCCCTGGCTTGTGACTTCCTCGGGAACCTTCTGGACGTGGGACCAACGCCAAAAACTCTTATAAATATAGAAATCTCCAAAAATAAACCTAGATCGGGAGTTCCGCCGCCGCAAGCCTCCAGAGCCACGAAAAACCAATCGGGAGCCCGTTCTGGCACCCTGCCGGAGGGGGAAACCATCACCGGAGGCCATCTTCATCATCCCGGCGATCTCCATGACGAGGAGGGAGTAGTTCACCCGCGGGGCTGAGTGTATGTACCAGTAGCTATGTGTTTGATCTCTCTCTCGTGTTCTTGAGATGACACGATCTTGATGTACCGCGAGCTTTATTGATATAGATGAATCATATGGAGTCTTCCCCAATCTATCTTCTTGTGATGAATTGAGTTTTCCCTTTGAAGTTTTCTTATCGGATTGAGTCTTTAAGGATTTGAGAACACTTGATGTATGTCTTGCGATGGGATATCCGTGGTGACAATGGGATGTTCTATTGATCCACTTGATGTATGTTTTGGTGATCAACTTGCGGGTTCCGTGACCTTGGGAATCTATGCATAGGGGTTGGCACATGTTTTCGTCTTGACTCTCCGGTAGAAACTTTGGGGCACTCTTTGAAGTTCTTTGTGTTGTATTGAACATGATGAATCTGAAATTGTGTGATGCATATCGTATAATCAACCCCATGGGTACTCGTGGTGACATTGGAGTATCTAGGTGACATTAGGGTTTTGGTTGATGTGTATCTTAAGGTGTTATTTTAGTACGAACTCTAGGACTGTTCGTGACACTTATAGGGATAGCTCATAAGATTGATCGGAAAAGATAACTTTGAGGTGGTTTCGTACCCTACAATAATTTCTTCGTTTGTTCTCCGCTATTTGTGACTTTGGAGTGAACTCTTTGTCGCACGTGAGGGATTTACATATGATTCAACTATGTTAGTATTGTTGAGAGAACTTGCACTAGTGAAAGTATGAACCCTAGACCTTGTTTCTAAGCATTGCAATACCGTTTGTACTCACTTTTATCATTAGTTACCTTGCTGTTTTTATATTTTCAGATTACAAAAACCTATATCTACCATCCATATTGCACTTGTATCACCATCTCTTCGCCGAACTAGTGCACCTATACAATTTACCATTGTATTGGGTGTGTTGGGGACACAAGAGACTCTTTGTTATTTGGTTGCAGGGTTGTTTGAGAGAGACCATTGTCATCCTACGCCTCCCACGGATTGATAAACCTTAGGTCATCCACTTGAGGGAAATTTGCTACTGTCCTACAAAACTCTGCGCTTGGAGGCCCAACACGAGTCTACAAGAAGAAGGTTGCGTAGTAGACATCAGACGCCCTAGTTAGCTCGAGCATTAGAAACCGGTAGTATAGAGCCTAGTCGGTTTGGTGCATCTGATTGCTGCATTTGTTTGTCGCATAGCATGCATGTAGACATATTATCTTCTCGCTAACATTTGATCTTGTGAGTGTAGGTGGCATCGGCTTCGATCGACTACCTGCACCCTCCAGATTTGCATACCTACTCTTTGATGTTTGGTGTCATCTCTATCCCAGCGGAATGATGCCGAGGTACCTAGTGGTGTCGATCACTTGCAGGATTGATGCACAGGTATCGTGCCAATATATTTTCTTCAACCACACCTATCGCTTTGGTGGTAGACATGTTTCAGCCCCGAATCTTGCCATCCGACTTGTCGCTTTGGCAATCCTTACTGATCTTTGTTACCAAGAAAAGGCAATGCCAGCAGACCCTGCTTTCCACCGCTATCCTACCCTAACACCCATTCCCTGGACGAGTATGATTCCCTTCCGTTCGCTTGATGATGATGTGGTCGTGACATCCGTGTCTCACTACATGGTCACCAAGTCCATCCTCACCCCTAAGCCCGTCTAGATGCAATCGGTGTGAAGCCAGCTCTTGGTGTAGCTTTGTTTGCACCAACCCCTCCACACATGGATTCACTTTCGTGCACACCATCACATCATATTAGCTTGTAGTGCCAGAGTTCTTGCGAGATTTGTGTGCTTAAGTAGGCATGCATATTGATGTGAATAGCAGCAAAATGTGATGTTGATTGTATGTAACCTTGATGCCTTGTGTTCTTTTGTTTTAGTCGTTTCTTTTTCTTCTTTCTTTGGGCCTTCAGTGTCACCTTATTTCCCCTTATGAAAGTTGCTCATCAACCACACCGGACTTGAAAAAACAGTAAGGATTTCAAATATTTGGAAGCTCAGCTAATAATTATGGAATTCTTAGCCGGCTGTATTATTTTCGGAATATCTAGTCTAACTGCAAATGACATCCTGGACTGATTCTCAACATCAAGTTTACATCAGTGGTGCAATCTTTACCACCGTAATGGTTAAACAAGCAGGAAGACAAGTGTGTGCATGATCCACAGTATATTTTCAGCCAAAGGTACGATTCATAAACAAGATTGGTTCCGCCTTGAATAAAAATTTGAAACATGTTATACCCATAAGCAAGCGAGAATGTGCCATGCATCCAGTACTCAGCAAGAAGGATTGTCCGACAAAATTCTTTTCATACAAGTAATAAACCTCAGAAATATCAAGGGTATGTATATATATGCTATTCAGTCAACATATTACAGAGAGAAGCTTCTGGGGTAAGGAATCCAGTCTTCCTCCGCACGCTTCCAGTGAAGTTTACGATGCAAGTCTCCTCATTCTTCCGCGGTACGATGACTTCCAGTGTAAGATACCCAGTCTTCTTCGGTAAGCTATCACAGAAAGCTTCCGACATAAGGCACCATATCTTCCTCAACAAGCAACCGGGAGGAGAAGTTTCTGAAGTACGACACCCAGTCTTCTTCAGCAAGTTATCCCGGCAAAAGCTTCAAACATAAGCTATTCAGTCTTCCTCAGCATATTACTCTCTAAGACTTCCAACACGAGCTATCCAATCTTCGTCAGTACGGCACTACAAACAGTTGGCAACCTTGGTACAAGATATTACATAGTCAGTTGGCAGTTCATCTCAGGAATTACTTCCACAACAGTTTGGTCAGAAGCAAGAATCAGCCAGGACACAAGTCTGTCTCAGGAATCAAATGCTCAGCTCCACACATACTTACACATATATTGTGAGCATACTACCCAGGTCATGCAAGACACTCGTACGATGATGCAAGCACAGTGAGAATCAGACAACCACATGAGTTATGAAAGCCAGTTATACATATCAGTATGATGCAAGGACTGACAAGCTATGAAGAAAGGCCACATTAGAACACCAATCTAGGCAGTGGCTATCTAGTTCAGCTTCCTCACGCCCGACAAGATAAGGTATACTTGCTGGAATATGGCATCTGATGTCACCTATGGTCACACGAAGAATTAAGGATGTATATGGCCTAGGAGTTTCGACAAAGTATTCGGGAAAAGTGAACCATAATGAAGGACAAGATCGACAACGCGAGTGCGATAATTGTTGTATGAACAACATGGTACGGAATGCTCAAGACAGTCTTATTCCATATCAATCACGAGGAACATACACCAAAGGGGTCTACTCTGTTTTGGTAAGGACCTCACATCAAGTCGCTCAGCCAACTGTATATACTCAGAATTGTCAGTACCAAATATCCAAGTTTGTCATGACAGACAAAAGGCCAGCTCCACAGTTTGACTCCAACAACCATGACAAAGCACTGCACAACCTATGGATATACCGACAGAATGAGTAATCGAAATGTGGAACAGCAGTCTGGGATCATATAGGGTAC
This sequence comes from Elymus sibiricus, assembly GCA_039707655.1. Lineage (NCBI taxonomy): Eukaryota > Viridiplantae > Streptophyta > Magnoliopsida > Poales > Poaceae > Elymus > Elymus sibiricus. Next base: position 439,954,583 of record CM077667.1, on the reverse strand, counting down.
CCAGTGCAAGGATAGCCTACCGTGAACAAGATTCTTCCACCAAAACCACCGCCAGTCAAGTTTCTAGAAGCTATTGCTATAAGATGTTACTCCTTTATACTGGTCACGACACGCGACAATCGAATCTTTGGTACGGATTTGATACTCAAGATAGTGGAATCATCCAAGATGATTCAGAAATCCCTGCAAGTAGTCAAGTTCCACAAAGAGAACGGTTATCATTCCCAGCACTATTTTGAACTGAAGGACATTCATCTATTTGAGTAACCCGATGCAAGGATTAAAAGGTTTCGTGTCCACCGAGGAAAATTTGTTCACAACTCCATGGAATACTATCAGTGTTGGGTATAAGAATGACATGTCAACTGGAAATCACTCCCGGATTTATGGAAAAGAGGACACATTCCAGTCATGATATTATATCAGATAAGTCAGCAGATATGAAAGAATTGGAGTCAGCATAATATTGAACATATCAGGTAAGACCTATCAAGATGTGGATGCGGGGAAGCAAACCACCCGAGAGAAATCAGATCATATGGCATTCCGTGGGGACAATGTATAAAGAAAAAAGAATACCCGAGTTGGAACCGGTTTCCTTAAGTCAGAATATTCATACGTGTTCCGTGAGCAACCAAATCTCAAGGACGAGATTTTTTGTAAGGGGGGTAGGTTTGTGACACCCCAAATTTTTGTCCCTTTCTTTTTCTTTTAGATTTCTTTTTTTATGACTCTCTGGTCTGGAAACCTGGGAAGATCATATCTTCTCACTCTTCCAAGTGGCTTGTCATCCTCATATCCTTCCCTAGATCATGTCATTTACATCCTAGTCCAACCCCAATATTTATATCTTGGGAATATTCTTTTTTCTATTAAAGGAATAACCCTATTTTCCCTAGGTTGTGCAGCAACCTATATTTCTGTCTTGCCATAAATTCCGACAAAATTCTAATAAATTATTTGGATCATATCTTCCACAAATATGTCAAAATTTCTCCTTGTCCGGTTAAAAAATAATTCAGGAATATTCATTTTTCTTTTCTGTCCATAATGGCACTTTGTGAAGGAAGTGCTATTTTTCTTTTCTTGATTGCCCTCAAACTTTTTGGAGACTCTCTAATATCCACATAATTTACTCATCAAAAAATTCAGCTCTATTTGCCTAGTTAATCTTCCTCAAAAAAATTCTCCAAGTTTTTGTCCAGTGGGAAGCTTTGTGAAGGAAATACTAGATAGGGATATCCAAATGGGTTGAAATTTTATCGGAACCTCCATATGCTCAAATCTTAACCGTCCACCATATTTCAGCTCCATCCAGCAATCTATCTGAGCACAGCATCAAATCTTTGCTTCTAGTAATATATTCAGTTTGTGAAGCAACTATATTTAATATTCCTTCATAATTGTTGAACATTTACCAGGACGTTCTCCTACCAATATAGCATCCCTCCAAAACATTTGGGCTCATTTCATTTAGCCAGTATTTCTCAAGAATTTTCCTAAGCTTCTGTCCAGATGAAAGCATTGTGAAGGAAGTACCATTTTTGTTTATCTAAATGGTATGAAATTTTTACAATGCCTTCATATGCCCAAATCATCGATCGAAACCAAATTTCAGATCAATCCAGCACTCTATGTGAGTATAGCTTCAACCTTTTCATTTTTGTCGAGATTGACACTTTGTGAAGCAAGTGCTAGTTATTTTCATCCATTCGAGCTGAAAATTTGCATAGAGGGTCATTATAGTGATTGTTCACACTCAGCAAAATATCGGCACCCCTCCCCAAGTGAGCCTCCCCTAGCACACCACAAACACCTTGTTGTGAATGGTGTATGAGCCTTGTCCGGCCATCTCTTGAGCCACTATTGTTGTCTCCTTCCTCCTAGCATCTACCTGGGGAGTGCTCAACACGCCAGACACACTTGGGCCGACCAGAACACATGTATATGCCATGGCCACGCGGTGACCACGCGGCTGACAAGCCAAATAGCGTGCTCTGGCACTTGGGGCCCGCTTCCTCATGCATCCCTCGAGCTCTTGCCACGGCGCCTTGTCCAGCAGCTTTGCCAAGGCCACACGCTTGCTCCGGAACCCTCTCCCCTCCTCTTTCTTGCCCGACGCGCCACGGCGGCCGCGTCCGTGCTCTGCCCGTGGCCCCCACCTCCATGGTCGTGTGAACGGGGCATTTCAAGCAAGCCCCGGCTATATTTGGAGCGTGCCCGAGCTCTCTAGTAACCGCAGCCACCTCCCCGAGCCCCTCCCCATTCGCCATTGCCGCCATAGCTCTTGTCGGCCTCGTCCTAAATTCTCTACCCGTGGTACTCCCTCGTTCCTCACTTCTGCTCCCGAGCCATTCCCTGGAGGCCCGCGAGCTGCCACCGCCCTCCTCTCCTCTGTGGGGAGCCCTGCCGGCGTAACACTGTGGCCGTGCGCCCCGGGCCATGGCGCCGCCGCCGTAGGCCGCCCCAGGCGAGCCCGCGACCACCATCGGGTGCGGCGTGGAGCGTCGGAGCTCCCACGCTTGCCGGTTGGCCTGGGGAACGGCGGGGCGCCGGCCACGCTGATGGTCGAGGCCCTCCTCTGCCCCGTGCATGTGGTAGAAGAAGAGGCCAGGAGGAGAGAGAGAGAGGGATGGCGTGGGCCCCACTCGTCAGCGACCTAGAGGCCGGGCCCGCGAGTTTAAAGTAGAAGCGTAACTTCTAAAATACGTTTTCGTTTTCAGAAAGCGTACTCTGTCTCTTCTTTGGTTGAGAATACGTTTTCAGTGCAGCGAAAGCGTATTTTCCAGAAAGGCGCTTTCTGCTTCAGCTCCGTCAGCCGAAACCCTTATATTGTGGATGTTCACCCGTTAGCAGCAGAAAAGCACAGATTTTATTCATTTTCCTGCCTAACAAACGAACGGTCGTATCTTTGCAACTGAAACTGCGATTCAGGTGATTCAAAAGCCCACGTTCTCTATTCGTCGAGCCCATTCTGTTGATACCATTCTCATGATGTTCTCACATTCTAAAAATGACCATTTTGCCCTTGCCCTCTAATCAACTCGGTCAGGAGAGAAACTTTTCCGGCAAATCTTTCTGCGAGTTCATTGCACTTCTTCCGTGTGATTCGTTCATCCCTAGGCAAGCCACAACAACCACTTGCATGATGGCCTTGCAATAGCCATGGTTTTCAATTGAATGATTGAATAAATGTTTGTTTATTTCATTAAATGCTACATATATGCTTGTGAATCCATGCTCGTCATATTAATTTGATTCTAGTGAGTAAATGGTTATTTGCTAGTATTATTATGCTCATGTTTCATTCTTGAAATTATTTCCTATGCTAGTAGTAATGATATGCTCATATGTATTATTATTGTTTGTTATGAAAATGCCTGTCACATGCATGATCATCATTATGCCATGCCCATTTGCATCTCGTATTATGACTCAGCTCATCACCATTCAAGTAAAATTTGACATTAATCAAACTTGAACAAATATGTTGGCTAAGTCAGGGTGCCACCAATCGAGCTCACCAGTGCAACCACACGTTCCTGGATGGGAGGCTTTAATTCGGTCTAATGTCATGCCTCTCGTTGGTGCCTCCTTCTAGGGAAGGATGTGTGCGCGCGCTACCCTGATCAGGTAGGCGGCCATAGGCCTTGTGTGCCCGGGTTTGGTATTGAGCTCATGTCCCCGTTTGGGACGATTTTGTTTTGGCCACGACGGCGGCGGCCACCTAGGTGGCGGATGTCACGAGATGACATCGGGGCCACCCATGACATAGCCCAAAGGGGAGTTTGTCGGAGTGGCTGGGAGAGTGTCATGCAATAGTTCGGTTTTGTCGGAATGTCGTTGGTCCACCCGAATGGAAGCGTGTGTTCATGATTTTCGTGGTGTGGGTACAGTGTACTAACCTCTACAGAGTGTATAATCTATCAATAGCCGCGTCCTCCGTGATTGACACAGTTCGTAGTAGCTCACACTATGGGTCAACAGTAATAATATCATGAACAATAAACAACCCTGGTTCCAAAAGGAAAGAAGTTGGTTGATCTTTATATGGTCACGAGATGATCATGATGATTGAACATGATGTGATCTTGTGGTGATCACAGTGGTAAGTAAGATGGTTATCTATGATGGTTACGAAGTAACCTCCAAGCAGAGTAAGTTGGTCCACGAGACTTTAAACATCGACTCCCTCTCATGCTAGTACTACTTTCATCATGTTCAAATCATGAGTAACATGTACATGCCATGCTCACTCTCATGTTGTTCTAGTAGTATCATGCTCATCATTAATTAACCTATAAATGCCATGTTATTGTTTGTCTTGATTGCTTTGGTTGATGTCAGCTTGCGAGTACATTCAAAGTACTCACCTGGCATGCCATGCCAGATTGCAGGTTATGCCGTGATTAATTGCTTGTCGAGGATCCCGAGTTTGCGCTCTAGGACGTGTCCCAGTCAGAGTCCCTGCGGAGTGGAGTCCATCACCATTGTCGTTGTTCCGCTGCTATAAGTTATTCCGCTGCTACGAGTTGTTCGACTGCTAGCATAGAGCTACCTTAGTAGGTGTAGTGTCGCCGTGCCGATGTAATCCTTTGTAATACCCGAACCTTTGTACCTCGATCATTTGTAATAAAGAGCCTATTTGTTCTATGTTAAGCAGTGCCGTATACCAGAAGACTTGATCTTTGGGATGGAATATGGGGTGTTCCAGTTCCTCTAAGCTGGGGTGCCACAACACTTGGTATCAAAGCAGGTCTGGCTGTAGGATGCCCTAGTCTGCGCGAGCGTTAGAAACCGGTAGTATAGAGCTGATACTTGTGATCTGCGTTGGGTTTTCCGCGAAGAGGAGCGGGTAACGCAGCACAATATAGATAAGTATTTACCTCAATGAGAACCAAGGTTATCGAACCAATAGGAGTAGCACGCAACCCCCGTCTTCAGCGACTGCACACAAAGAAGCAAACACTTACACCCAACGCGGGCAAGAGGGTTGTCAATCCCCTTGGACTCGTTATTTGCAAGCAAATGAAGTGTGAAGACGATAGTTGATAATTGTAAATTGCAAAATAAATAAAATATAAATAAATGGCAACTAAGTAATGAAAGCTTTTTTAATTATATAAGTGGATAGACCCGGGGGCCATAGTTTTCCCTAGTGGCATCTCTCATGTAGTAGGCATACGGTGGGTAAACAAATTACTATTGGGCATCACGTCCATAAGCAAATAGGCCTACTCCTGCCTGCACCTATTACTATTACTCCACATCGAGAGCGCTTCTATGCTTGCCTCTCTAAGTATTAAGTTCATGACAAACAGAGTAATGCTTGGAGAACGATGACATGTTGTAGACAAAGAGAATTCAATCAATATGAATTAACCCCATCGTTTTATCCTTACTGGCAAAAATACAAAGACGTGTCTTGTCCCTTTCTGTCACTGGGATATAGAGCACCACCAGATTGAACCCACTACAACACACCCCTCTCACTGAAGAAATATCAATCTAGTTGGCCAAACTATTTCAATAGATCGGAGAGATTTACGAAGCTATAATAATCATGCAAATAAGAATCATAATAGAATTCAGAGAATACTCAAATATTTTTCATGAATAATCTCAACATAAACCCACAATTCATCGGATCCCAACAAACGCACCGCACAAAGTGATTACATCGAATGCGGTGAACTTTGTATTGAAGATCAAGAGAGAGAGAGAGAGAGAGAGAGAGAGAGATAGCCATCTAGGTACTAACTACGGACCCGTAGGTATGTAGGGAAATACTCACACATCACCATGGGAGCAGCAAGGTTGATGTAGAGGCCCTCCGTGATCGATCCCCCCTCTGGCAGGGCACCGGAACCAGGCTCTAGATGGGCACACGGCGGAACAGAGACTTGCGGCGTCGGAAGAAGTGTTTTGGGAGGCTCTCTAGGGTTTTTGGGAAATATTAGAATTTATAGGCCAGAGAGGGACGTCGGGAGGCGCCAAGAGGGGCCACCACACAACAAGGCAAGACCACCCCCTGGGCGCGCCCTGATGTGTGGTGCCTCTCTCATGCAGCCTCCGGTCTCCTCCCGAAGCTTCCATGTCTTCTTTTGGTGCAGAAAAAATCATAAAAAAGTTTCGTGGCAATTGGACGTCGTTTGATACTGTAAACCTGAAAAGCCAAAAACATGCAGAAAACAACAACTAGCGCTAGGCACTGGGTTAATAGGTTATACTCAAAAATAATATGAATTGGTAAATAAATACCCAAAAAGTATCCTAGAATGATAATATTATAGCATGAAATAATCAAAAATTATAGATACGTTGGAGACGTATCAAGAGCCTAGTCAGTTTGCTGCATCAGATTGCTGCATTTGTTTGTCGCATAGCGCGCATGTAGACATATTATCTTGTCGCTAACGGTTGATCTTGTGAGTGTAGGTGGCATCGGTTTCGATCCATTACCTGCACCCTCCAGTTTTGCATACCTGCTCTTTGATGTTTGGTGTCATCTTTAACCCAGCGGAGTGATGCTGAGGTACCTAGTGGTGTCGATCACTTGTAGGATTGATGCACATGTATCGTGCCAATATATTTTCTTCAGCCACACCCATCGCTTCAGTAGTAGACATGTTTCTGCTCCAAATCTTGCCATCCGACTCGTCGCTTTGGCAACCCTTACTGATCTTTGTTACCAGGAAAGGGCATTGCCAGCAGACCCTGCTTTCCACCGCTATCCTACCCTATCACCCATTCCTTGGACGAGTACGGTTCCCTTCCGTTCGCTTGATGATGATGTGGTCGTGACATCCGTGTCTCGCTACCTGGTCACCAAGTCCTTCCTCACCCCTAATTCCGTCTAGATGCAATCGGTTTGAAGCCAGCTCTTGGTGTATAGCTCTGTTTACACCAACCCCTCCACACGTGGATTCACTTTCGTGCACACCGTCACAGCCTATTAGCTCGTAGTGCGAGAGTTCTTGCGAGATTTTGAAGAATCAGTAAGGATTTCAAATATTTAGAAGCTCAGCTAAACATTATGGAATTCTCAGCCGACTGCATTATTTTGGGAATATCTGGTCTGACTGCAAATGACATCCTGGACTGATTCTCAACATCAAGTGTACATTAGTGGTGCAATCTTTACCACCCTTATGGTTAAACTAGCAGTAAGACAAGTGTGTGCATGATCCATAGTATATTTTCAGCCAAAGGTATGGTTCATAAACAAGATTGGTTCCGCCTTGAGTAAAAATTTGAAACAGGTTATACCCATAAGCAAGGGAGAATGTGCCATGTATCCAGTACTCATAAGCTCAGCTAAACATGCAAGAAGGATTGTCCGACAAAAATCTTTTCTTACAAGTAATAAACCTCAGAAATATCAAGGGTATGTATATATATGGCATTCAGTCAGCATATTACAGAGAGAAGCTTCTCGGGGTAAGGATTCCAGTCTTCCTCCACACGCTATCAGTGTAGTTTACGATGCAAGTCTCCTCAATATTCCGCAGTATGATGACTTCCAGTGTAAGATACTCCGTCTTCTTCGGTAATCAATAAGCAACCAGGAGGAGAAGCTTCTAAAGTATGATACCCAGTCTTCTTCAGCAAGCTATCCCTGCAAAAGCTTCGAACGTAAGCTATTCAGTCTTCCTCAGCAGGATACTCTCGAAGACTTCCAACACGAGCTATCCAATCTTCGTCAGTACGGCACTACAAACAGTTGGCGCCCTTGGTACAAGATATTACACAGCGAGTTGGAAGTGCATATCAGGAATCCGACAACATACTTACATATATATATATTGTGAGCATACTACCCAGGTGATGCAAGACACTCGTACGATGATGCAAGCACGGTGAGAATCCGACAACAACATGAGTTATGAAAGACAGTTATACATCTCAGTATGATGCAAGGACTGACAAGCTATGAAGAAAGGCCACATTGGAACACCAATCTAGGCAGTGGCTATCAAGGCCAGTTCCTCACGCCCAACAATATAAGGTATATTTGCTAGAATATGGCATCTGATGGCACCTATGGTCACACGAAGAATTAAGGATATATATGGCCAAGCACTTTCAACAAAGGATTCAGGAAAAGAGAACCATAATTAAGGACAAGATCGACAACGCGAGTGCGATAATTGTTGTATGAACAACATGGTACGGAATGCTCAAGACAGTCTTATTCTGTATCAATCACCAGGAACATACACCCAAGGGGTCTACTCTGTTTTGGTAAGGACCTCACATCAAGCCGCTCATCCAATTGTATATACTCGGAATTGTCAGTATCAGATATCCAAGTTTTTCATGACAGACCAAAGGCTAGCTCCGCAGTTTGACTCTAGCAACCATGATGAAGCACTGCACAACCTATGGATATACTGACAGAATGAGTAATCGAAATGCGGAACAGCAGTCTCGGATCATATAGGGTACCCGGTGCAAGGATAGCCTACCGTGAACAAGATTCTTCCGCCGGAACCACCTTGAGGTTAAGAATAGGGCCCTCCTCTGCAAATGGTTGTTTAAATTACTGACGGATGATGGTGTATGGCAAACCCTCCTGAGCAGGAAATATGTGGGTTCTAAGGCGGTATCCCAAGTATACTGGAAGCTTGGGGATTCTCACTTTTGGGCGGGTCTAATGCCTACGAAGAAATATTTCTTCTCCTGTGTATCCTTCTCGATTAAGGACGGCTCGAAAATTAGATTCTGGGAGGACAAGTGGCTAGGAATTTCCACATTCCGGGAACAATATCCGGCTCTATACAACATTGTGCGTCACAAGGGTGATATTATATATCGCCACGGTAATGGAATCATTTCCACCAAATGTGACGTTCAGAAGAGATTTAATTGGGCCCAGACTCCAATCATGCAACATCCTGCTCTAGCGGTTGTCCATGGTGCAATTGTCACATGGGTCTGATGTATTTCGATGGAACCTAGATGGGAATGGACAATTCTCAGTGGAGTCTATGTATAGAGCGTTAATCCAGTCCGATGTGCCAGCTGATAATAACAAGAAGATCTGGAGATGAAGATACCTCTTAAGAATAGAATCTTTGCATGGTACCTTCGTCGCGGAGTCATTCTTACTAAAGATAAACTTATTAAGAGAAATTGGCATGGAAGTACGCAATATGTCTTTTGTCACTATGATGAGACAATAAAACATTTATTCTTCCAATGCAAATTGGTTCGTTCTATATGGTCACTCATCCAGATAGCTTATGTCTTGTATCCTTCTTGTAGTGTTGCTAATGTATTTGACAACTGGTTACATGGGATTGATCACATATTTAGAACTCTTCTTAGGGTGGGAGCACTTGCCGTTATTTTGGTTGCTTTGGCTATGTAGAAATGCTAAGGTTTTTAACGAAAAAAGTACTTCTCTGATGCAAGTTATCTTTTTTTTTTAACACAAGTACGCACGCAAGCGCTCATATATATGCGCATACACTCACCCCTATGAACGCAGACTCATATATACGCGCATGCCTGATGCAGGTCATCGTTTATGGTCCTCTCTACAACGCATGAAGAATCGAGACCTGTTTATGGAGGTGTGCACACGATAGGAGGATACGGCGAGGGATACTTTTACCCAACATGGGTGGGAGCATGATCTTACGGGGTTATACAGACTCTTCGTGTTTCTTTGTATTTCGCCTTTTTATTTTCTGTTTGTGCGAGAGAACTTTGTTTGACTGTGTGCATCTTAGTTATGTAGGCCGGGTGTAATACTTAAATTTAAGTAATAAAGCGCCCTTTTCAAATATTGGGAAGCCGCGTGCTTAAGTTTTTCTAGGGCTTCATAAGATTTAGTTCCCATGCAGCATTGCCAAGTAGCACAAGTGCTGAATTGTTTTTGCTTTCATGATGCGTGGTTTGATATGCACTGGGAAGATATGATGTTGTCATCTGTTCAGTTCCTCTATCTTCCTATTAGTCTTCCCTTCACGCTACCTAGGATCTTAATCTATACCTACTAATAAAGCAAGGTGATGCAAACCAACCTGTGGTTGGATGGTTAGAGGGACAGTGGTATCCCCAGCCCACCAGGGTTCAAATTCTGGTGCTTGCATTATTCCTGGATTTATTTCAGGATTTCCGGCGATACGCTTTCAGTGGGAGGAGACGTTCCCGTCGACGACGAGGCGCCTACGGTGACTTCGTAAATCTCAAGATGACATGCCGGCTCGGTCTCTCGGAGGTGCTGATAGGGGTAGGGTGTGCGTGTGTACGTTCATAGGGGTGAGTTTTTGCGCGTGTATATGAGCGCTTGCGTCTGTACTGTGTTCACAAAAAAAAAGCAAGGTGATATTCTTGGTTTCGTCCCGCTAACATGATTTTTATATATTTAATATAAAATATACACACGGGCTGGTACAAATTTGGGAACCATGTCGCGTGCATCGAACGTGTATGTATCCCGTCCGGTTTCGTCATGTGGCCCGTAATAGGTGCAGATTCCTGATCAATCAAACACGTCTCATGCTCATGATTGATATAAAAGCCAGCCGCTCGCAACCTAGCCTAGCACAACACGTGATGTCTGCCGGCACTCGCACGGCCGCCCAATTAGCCGCCATGATCTATCGACGAAGTTGGCCACGATGGGTGACTCGCGGAGAGGCAGAGGTCCGAGATCGCCGTGTCATAAGGTTTTGCAACCTGCGCGATAAGGCCACACAGATCATGGGCTGCGCCAGCGGCGACGGCTGCATATGGTATGACTGCCCAAGTAGACACCATGATCTGGGCGACGAAGTTGGCCACGATGGGCGACTCGCGGAGAGGAAGAAGTCTGAGATTGCCGTGTCACGAGGTTCTGCAACCCGCGCAAGGTCGCACAGATAATGGGCTGTGGCAGAGGCGACGGCTGCCTATGGCATGGCCAAGTAGCGGCCATGATCCAGGCGATGAAGTTGGCCACGATGGGCGACTCGCGGAGAGGGAGAAGTCCGAGATCGCCGTGTCACGAGGTTCTACAACCCGCGCGACGAAGCCACACAGATCGTGGGTTGCGCCGCAGTGACGGATGCCTATGGCACGGGCCGGCGGTTCCAGGGGCCTGCAGTGACCGCTCCCCTCTCTCTTCATGTCTACCTGCTTCGTTCAGGGAGACGACTAGCCCGAGTGAAGGTGCTGAATCATTGCATACATCCTGATTAGCAACAAGCCAACAACAATGGATTGTATTAATGTCTAAATGGCCGCCTGCTACCCAAGCTCGTCCCCTGCCTCTTCGCTCCTTCACCATGGGGTAATCAATCACTCAGACCTCACAGGTATATGTTATATTCCGATCTATCCTATGCATGCGTGCGTGTGGGTGAGGAGCGGCCCTTTTCTGACTTTTGCATGAAAAGTTCTGCAGCTGCATATGATTTCTTCAGAACCATCAGCATGGATGTTCAGGTATGGATGTCTTCCTGGCCATCCACACTCAGGGCAATATATATGCATGCAGCGAACAATTATATTAAGATGTGTGTGTGTGTGCCTTATCATATAATTCTACCACTACATTCGATAGGATGAGACGATTGGGCTGAATGCTTGAGACCATATTAATCGTCAGACAAGATAAGCTACCCAGATAACTTCATATCTGATCTGCTTGAATATATATAGGAAGTATGTGTATTTTCTGTCCTATGAACATAGGTTTTCTGAATCAAATATGTATCACTGCATTTTCGGCCATGCATGTGAATGCTTAGGAAGACACAACATACATAGTTCAGTTTTGTTGTTGTTCAATTCTATTTAACAGAAGCAGACCCACACATAAATTCAATATTTTACTGACACTTTTCTACCGAGAATGCTTTCCATTAATTTTTCTCCTTGATAATTTATTTTCTCCTTGGCATCCATCCACCTGATGGAATCCGATAAATTGATCTTGGGTACCAATCTGCCTGATGTAATCGATGAAGGACAAGGCATTAGCAGGAGCCAACACGCTGTGTGAATGGTGAGCAAAACCGTATATTTTTCAAATACTTCTTCTTTTGCTCCACTGCTGCTCAGTGAATCATCAGTTTTGTTCAATATGATTGCAACCAGCCCTCAGTGCAGAAGATAGCTGGCTTCTTGAAAAAGATTGGTGGTCTGCGATTCTCTTTTGGACACGAGGACATCCGTGTGAGCATCATCTTGCTTTCTTTTATCAGCTCATAACGCATGGATTGTGTTGCCTGATTACTCAAATTGCGGCCATGTGTTACATTAGGATTAAACAAATAACATAAAGTTAAATACTTAGAGGTTGACCCTACTATGAAATTTTAAGCTCTCACTACAAATGTGATACAATTTGTACATTATTCAGTATGATGCCCGTGACTCATATTCATATATTTCTAATTACATGGATAAAAATCGAGCCAAAAATTTAGCCAAAAATTTGCTAGCATAGGGGCATGGCAAATTTGGCTTGCTTAGTATAACAATTCTGTAGGTAGATATTTACCAGTTTAGATGTGTTATGTATGTTATAAGGTTGTGGGGATAATTTTTTCTGTTGCGAGGCACATGAATGGATTGCGAAAGCAGCGTGCCAGAGTGTGATAATCAAGCTCATCACCTGAGATTGATCGTGTTCATCGTGAATAGATGGACAGCATGACCATGATGGCAAAAAGAGTGGTAACACAGATGGGTCGCTTGGAACGTGCGAGCATTTGTATTGCCCGTTGCAACGCACGGGCATATGTGCTATAAAATAATAAAGTATGCAAGTATGCAATGAGTTCAAGCTTCGGCTTCCAATTTCCATTGTATGCTTGATTTTCTTAGCAATTCAAATGTACACATGTGTTACTCGCATAAAAATGTATAGATGTGTATTTGAATCACATCTTTTGAGATGCGATAAGATCTTTTCATTTTCAGACAAAATAATTTGTGTCTCTCTTCTTTTTTGAGAAAATCTGTGAGTTTTCGAAAAAAAAAATACAGGCCTTGTTTCTCTTGGGACTATACCTCTGTCTGGCCTATAGGTTCCTAGAAAACCTGCACTTGTTGGGCCAGAGATTTTAACTATCCCACATAAGCACATCAAGCATTTGACGGCTTGACGCAAACGCCAGGGCTATGTGTCCCCGTACTTCCCCTAAAAATAATGTGTCCCCATACTAATTTGTATTATGTCTCACCTCGAGTTTTTCCCCGTAGCTGTGTCTCGTAGGTTGCTCATTTTGTTGGTTTTATTTTCATTCGCTGGCTTCCATGCTGTAGAGTTTCGTTGGTTTTCTTCTTTTTGATGTCTATAATGCTTGGAATGGTCCGGTTTCCATTGGTTTTCGTTTCCTAGCTTAGTGTTTTCCTTTATGGGTTTCATCAGATTTATTATGTGTATTTTCTTCGTATTTTTCCTTGATTTCCACTGTTTGGTTTCCCTTTTTGAATTATTTTACAATTGTCCCTTTTATGTGCTTCTCTTTATAGTTTTATTTGGTTTTCAATATTTTTTATTTAACTCTTTTCTATGTATTTTCATTAATGTTTTCATCGTTTTCTTTGGTTTTCATCTTTTCTTTTTTTATGTGTTTTTATTTATGTTTTCGTTTTTTTCCATTTCTTCTCTTTTCTTACATATTTTAGTTCTTTTTTGATAAATTTCTAGTTTTTTCAATACATGTTCTACATTTCATGCTAAATCTAGGATAATTGTTGTGCATGTTAAACAGTTTTTAAATACATGAATCGTTTTTTGGTCAAATATATATTATGATGCGTACTTTTATATACATTGTAAATTTTATGCATAAAGTTAAACTTTTGTTTTGGACATGTTGAACATTTTTATGATGTATACATCTTTTGGTGTCTACTTTTTTCAAATAAATTGTACATTTTTCGTATACAAAAGAACAATAGTTTTACACATGTTTAGTATTATTTCAATAGATTATAACGCTTTTTCAAATATATGTTTTTGATGCCTATTTTTCATACACATTTTCCATTTTCTGTATACATTTGCAACATTATTTTATATATGGATAGAAAAATAAAATATATGATTAACATTGAAAAATGATGTCTACATTTTTTTCATAAATATTGTTCATTTTTACAAAAAACTTGGAATTTATTTTTGCACTTGTTTAAGATTGTTTTTAATGCATTATTTTCATTTTCTCCTAAAAGAGGTTTTTGAGCATTTTTTGAATACGTGTTAATAATTTTCTCAGTATGTGTTAGAAAAAATTAAATGTCACTAATATATCTTTGAAAGCTATTAACGTTTCTTTGATATGTTAACAATTTGTATACACTGCGCTATCATTTTAAAAAAAATAAGGAATTTTAAGATTTTAGAATATTTATAAAAATATATACAAATGAAAGGAAAGAAGAAACGGAAAATTGAAAGAAACAATCGAAGCCTACAATAGGTCACGCTACAGGGCCCACACTGTGAGGCTGCGCTAGGTCTCGCGTTAAGAGAGACATAGGCACACTCTGCACAGAGGCGCAACTCTAGGACCTTCTATGCAGCACTTCAGTGATTCCACCTATATGGCGTCATGTAGTGGAGACTGCGCGTAGAGGTAGCCATGGGATGCACGACTCATTCTGTTGACGATGCTTCCCGAGCAATTTTTTATCCCAAGCAAGCGGGCTTTTATCTAGAACGAGCATTCTACTTCGGTTTCGGCATTACTGATTTTTCTTTCTTTTGTTTCGTTTCTTTACATGTTATTAAGAAATCTCACGTTTTGTTCAAAAGTGTGTGGACATTTTATAATAACAGAACATGAAACGTATTTAATAAATGTTCACTGCATCTTAAAACAAATCAACGTACATTGAAAAGCATTCATCATATATTTGAATAGTACCCAATGTCTATTAAAAATTGTTCAATGTGTGTTTAAAAATTCTTCATTTTGTTTCTAAAATAAATTCATATATCAATATGTCCTCAAAAAAATTATTGTATAAGTAGATTTATAAATGAAAATAAGAAAATCCTCATAGTGTTTGAAAAATATTCAATGTGCTTTATTAGCAAGAAAATAAAATGAGTAAGAAATTAAATTGGAAAAAGAAAAGGATAAAAGAGAAAGAGGTGAAACGAAAAACAGGAAACAAAAAACACACAAAAAAAACCGCTACACTGCTGGAGGTCGGCCAACGGAAACTGCGACAAAGCCCTCGAGTGGGCTGGCCCGATTTCCGTCACTTTAAGCTTTATTAACCCTTTGATTTGAAACTCGCGTGCGTCATATAGGGTTTATCTCGTTTGCTAGCATGTATTCAGGAAAACAAAACAAAATCTGGATTTTTCCAGATTTATTTTCCATCGGTTTATTTCTTTAAAGGAAAATTAAGATTTTGGGGAAAATATGAATTTCTAATTTTTTTTAAAAAAATCATGAATTTCATAAATGTTCTTAAACTTTAAAAAAATCATGAATTGCATAAATGTTCGTGGGTTATAAAACTGTGCGTTTTTTTTTGAAATTTTTGTAATTTTACAAAAAATCACAATTAAATGAAACATGAACCAAAATTTTAAAAATATGTATGAATTTTTAAAAACAAAGAAGAAACAGAGAAAACGTCGGCCTAAATTCCAAAATAAAACTTCTAGGAATATCCCAGAAACATATAAAGAAAATCTACGTGGGTCGGCCCGCTTAGGAAACTAGCGCTCGGAAGGAATGTCCATACGTACCGATGGGCTACTACTCACGAAAGCCACGTCACTTATTTATGAACAGTTGTTTGGGACCTTAAACATCAAAGGGAAATTCACCCGCAAAAAATGAATTGGGAATTGCACACCACTCTTGTTAGTCAAAGACCCATGAATTTTTACGGGTGAGCGCGTGGAAAACAGGAAATGCCTAGGACCTTGGGGAGTTGATCACCTTCTATCTGAAGAATGTGCCAATGGTGTGCCACCGTTGTCGCTTCATTGTCGAAGCCAGCCTACCTTCGTTCGATGCGGCCCCATCGAGGCTACATTCCAGCAAGACCAATGCCCGAAGGAGAATTAGACGCATGAGCGATGAAGGATCCAGCCACTGATGGTTTGTTTGGTTACTTGCATGTATTTTGGGGAGTTGTATCTGTGGTCGAGTTGGCACAAGCTAAGCAAATGCAGGCCGAAAATCATGTTCCACACATAGTTTGGTACCCTGCATTGCACAATTGAGCACTTTAATGCCTGACATTTGGTTGTGTGCATTTGTGCTTTAGGGGTAAGCGATGCAAATCACAGCTCTTTCATTGTGCTTTAATGTGTTGTTGTGCTCACCCCTTTCAAATCTGGTGGGGTTACCACCACACTACGCAACACCACACTTCACTTCAACACAGAGTAGAAATCAACAAGTAAACACAGAACACATAAACACGCAAAACATGAACACATTAAACATGATTAAACACTAGATCATAAGTTTAAAGACAACATGGGAAAACCATGCCCCTGCACAACCTCAGGGTGGTGTTCCTTGACCAAAATATTGAGTTTAACACCAAGATTGACAATACTTAAGTTCACACAAACACTAAACATACATCACACCTTGGGAGCTGGGCCTTGGTAGTGAACTTCTGGCATTTGTACCTCATGATTGTGGAGTACCCGGAGCCATAGATCTGCACATTCAACCCGAAGTTGGAGAGATTTATCACAAGGAGGTCTCTCGAGACGATCTTGTGCTTGCGGCAAAAGTAGTGCCACCCTAGACAAAGCACAAGCTGGTCTCGAAACCTTTCCACCCACACGAAGTAGTAGCATGTCTCAGCTTCAGCATGCATGGGGAGGGTATGTAGATCCATCTCTAGATCAACGACAGGAATGTCGTTAGGATGATGGGCATGTCAATGTCCTCTACGTTGGTGATTGGCACGTAGAACCGTTGATGCTCAAGCGTTGTAGGCTAATGACCAAGCCTTGGTCGTCGACCTATCGTTGACATGGGCATCATCATCTCCAAGATCCTCCCCAACACCTTCTCCATCTTATACCAGTTGTTGCGCGGGGTCCAGTCCTCCTCACCTTAGACAAACAGGGGAGCGCACCCAACTTGATCCCAATTGGTCTTGATGATCTTGCTAGTTTCGAATTAAAGTAGTTAGTATCAATGGCACTGGTCGTCGAAATGGCAATTGATCATATGAAATACATTGTGCACTGATCAAGGCCATAGCCCAATGGCAATGGCCATGATCAATACATTAATCAAGCCTAGGCCCAACGATAGTGGCCTTGGTTAGTGCATTGATGAAGGTTATTGCCCAAGGACAACGACCTTGGTCAATGCAATGATCAAGGGCATAGCCCAATGGTAGTGGCCATGATTAGTGCACTGATCAAGCCTTATGCCCAATGGCATTGGCCACGACTAGTGCACATTTTTTCTACTAGCATGCACATTTTTTCTACTTGTATCCACATTTTTCCTATACATCCACAACTGCGCTACACAGATCATAGAGATACACTTGTCCTACAAGCATACATTCACTACCTACTTAGATCATAGCATGCATGCCGCAAACTTTCTATTCATAGTAAAGCCATGCATGTAAGCATGTTGTAGGCTAGCAATGTGAGCAGGCAATGATGCACTAGGCTAGCACCAAAGCATGGAGTTAAAATAAGACAAAAGTAATAAAGCATGGAGACATTGGATCCGATTTGAATCGAAATGATAATAAACAAACTGAACGAATCGAATCAAATCTGATCAATTTCAAGTCAGATCATAGGAGAAAATCCTAACTGCCAAAGAAGGGGTGGAGATTTACTTTTTGGTTGCGGAGGCGACGTAGGTGGACATACAGAGGCCACCATCAGAGGTGGACCAAAGCTTGGCAGATGGGAGAGACCGACCGGTGATGATGACCCGACCATTGCAGTGCCCAATGTCAGGGTTGTTGATGATACCGCTTGTCAGTGCTAAAACTGGCAAATCTCAGGCAGGGGGTCCCGAGCTATGGATCTAAGAACAAGGGTAACAAGGAGAGTAGGGAGATGATGTTTACCCAGGTTCGGGACCTCTCGAAGGGGAAAAATTCTACATCCTGCTTTGATTGTAATGATGATGGGGTATCGAGTAAAAGTTGATGATCTACCTCGAGATCATTGTGTTAGCTCTAAACCCTAAGGTGAATAGTTGTTCCTCTATGGACTAAACCCTTGGGCTTATATAGATACCCAAGGGGATCTAGGTTACATGCTTTAGGTCAATGGAGGCAATGCCGAATACAGAGCCATCCTTGGGATGCATGCCAAGTCTTCGAAGGTTTCCTTTCTTCACACGAGCAAGTGTTGACGCTCCCCGTTGTCCTTCATGTGGTGGCTTAACGAGGCCATAGTTCGGCCCAAGCAAACTGATCACATCGGGCCCGTACCCCCTAATCCAGGACACCCTCAGTAGCCCCTGAACTGGTCTCCAATTGTCGAGGACGAACACACTCTTCAGATCTTCTGCCTTCGGATGTCTTTGGCTTGGTAGGAGAGTTCCCCTGGATCATAGTGTTAGGATCTGAAGTCTCTGCACTGGCTTAATCCCGAAGGGCCTCCTAAGGAGTAGAAACGGCCAGTTTCACATATGACACCTTTAACTTAACCGCCACCACTTAAAATTGGTTTGGGTCAGTCATGATGAATAAAATTGTGCTTCGAGGCAGTTGCCTTACCGGGCCGTCCCACAAAAAGTGGAGATTGTGCCCCGTGTTTCAGAAGATATCATCAAAAATATTTGTTTCGACCAAGGCCGGTTTAATGGTGGTAAGGAACGTGGTGATTTACACGGCGCATCGTGGGGGCTTTTGGGCTTTCATCTTACTATAAGAACACAAGGTTTAGCCCATTCTTTTACTACGCCTCTTCTCCTTGCGCCATAGCCAACACCTTCGGAGCTCTAGTGCCCAGATCCCCTTTTCTCTTCCACCTCTCGCCTAAACGTAGCTCCTTGCCATGGGCGATAAGGGCAAGTGGGTTGCTTGCTCTATCACCGTGAGCGAAATCATGGAGCTCAAGAACTCTGGATACATCCCTGCCAACATTGATTGTCGGACTCTGGAGCCTGGATAAGTCACCCCCACCCACATACCAAAAGAGCGGGTCGTCTTCATTCCCCACCTCATCTGAGGCCTCGGCTTCCCCCTCCATCCCTTCGTCAGGGGTCTCCTCTTTTTCTACGGGCTAGACTTCCACCATCTAGCCCCAAATTCCATCCTCCATATCGTAGCCTTCATCATGGTGTGCGAAGTCTTCCTCTGTGTGGAGCCGCACTTCGGCCTCTGGCTGAAGCTTTTCTGCATCAAGCCAAAGACCAGCGGCTCCCAACTTGCTGATTTGTGGCGGGGCCATGATCAGTAAGATTTAAAACATTGTCTTGTCGGAGGTGATCTTCATCAAGACCGTCAAGATCTGGCAAAAGGAATGGTTCTACATCACGTGGACGCTCCTCGAAGGTCAAACCAAGGTCCCTCCCTTCAACGCCGGTCCCTCGGAGAAGCTAGTCTCCTGGAAAGAGAAGGGCGACGACTGGGGGAATGTCAAGGACGTTCAATCCCTACAAAGAAAAATCTACTCCATCATCAAGGCCAAGGTAACTCTAACGGACGAGGTGCAAGTTATGCTCCACCGCCGTAACCTGCCCTTACAAGTCCGAGTTGTCCCCATGTGGAAGTATGACGCCTAGCACTAAGCTCCAGTTCGACACTTCTTCCACATGAGCTATGAATCCATGTGGCCGACGCTTTTCAAGCCGGCGCGAACACCTTCCCCAACGCTGGAGCCGACAAAGGGTTGACTCCATTACCGTCCCAACCGACGTAAGTTAAGCCGAAATCATTTTTTAACTAATTTGTAGTCCATCCGTTTTAATGCTTGACTACGTTCCCGGCAATCAGCAATGGGCAACCAAAGCCACGGCGATCAGCTGCTCGACGCCTCAACCCGAGGAGGCTCGAACGCCTCAGCTCGAGGCCCTGCTCATCCCCGACCCCTATATTCCTCCTATAAAAAGGAGTCGAAGAGGAAAAGGGAGGGTCTTCGGACACGTGGTCTGAGGACACCCACGTCTCCTCTCATCCTGAAGAATGGGAAGAGAAGAAGGAGGAAGCAGAGGAGGACACTGAAGGGGAGGAGGAGGTTCCTCCCCTAAGGAAGAGGCGGGCTTCGTCCGAGAGCGTCGAAGGGGAAGGACCCATGCCGAACAGCAGGCGGCTTCGAAAGACAGCCGAAACCCAGTGTGGCAAGGGCCCGAAGCCCACCCCGGCCAAAATTGCTCTTTCCGACTCTTCAGACGACGTGCTTCTACCATATCGCTAGGAGAAACCAATAGCGACCAGGTGTGTTAAAGACCGAGGTCCCTATACACTTTTGTATCCAACTGTATCTGACTGATTCATCAATATCTTATTTTCAGCTAACCGCGAGTTCATATAGGTGACCAGGGGTCCTGAGATTCCCTACCTCCAGCCAAAATGGAAGAGAGCTGCACGAGAGCCCAGAAGCCCCCCCCCCCCCCCCCGCACAAGGCGACCTGGGGGCGGCCTCTCTTCCAGTCCCCCCCACATCTACTATGGGGGACGACATAGGATCTATGGTCGTCGGGTCAAAGATTTCGGCCGCCGAAGGCCATGCGAAGCCTATCCCCATGGTTGATGAGAACGTGGGGCTTGAGAAGCCTCAATCCTCGACTCCTGCCACCCCGAAGCCTGCACAACAACCGGGGGTAGCAATTTTCCCTTCTGGAGGGAAGTCGGCCGAGGAGATTCCCTTGTCCCCACCTGCGTCAACGCCGTCGGGACTCGGGTGGGGAGAACTAAAGGGAGCCGTGCAAGGCTCATCCATTATGCCCGAGAACCGAGCACTTCTGGACTCGGTGCTTTGGCAATTCCAGTCTGTAGAGACCGAAATGAAGGAGGGCTTCAAGGGTCTACACCACGGCTTCAAGGTATGGGACCTCGAGCACGTTTCTAGTTTTGAAAACACAACGTTCTTCAATAGATAGCAACTAGTATGCCTGGTAGCCCCCCAGCCCAAAGTGAGTTTCCAGAAACTGACTTGGTGTCGTTATGGAGATAAACTTTTTTTAAAACCGATACTCAGTAGCCCCCGAGACTTTATTTGGATGAAAGAATCCGAATAGAGAATCAACTTTCTTTTCCGAGGACTAATAGTATGGTTTTAGACCTCTACTACCACCTCGGCCTCCAACGCTAAGGAGTTGGAGGACCTTCATTACAAGTTGTCCCGCACCAAGGATGACATGCTTCTAATTAAGAAGCAATTGGACAGTGCGCAAGGTGAGTCCAATATTTCATTATGAAGAAGCTTGTGCCTCCCTCTTGTTATCTTGGGAGGGTACTAATATGTTTATTTATGCTTTTAATAGCCATCGCACTAGCGCTAGAGGCCCACAAAACCGAGCTCGGTGAAGCTCGGAAGGAGGCTGAGCAGTAGAAGGCTGCTGCTGAGAAAGCCAACTTGGAATTGGCTGAGGAGAAGGTCGCCCGGGGCAAAGACCAAGCCCGGGTGGCCGAGGTACAGGAGGACCTAAAGAGCCTAGCCGCGGAGCGCGACACCCTTAGGGGGAAGACGGCGGAGCTCGAGAAGTTGGACCTAACCTTGAAAGAAGCCCAAAGTCAGGACAGGGTGGACCGCGATGAGCTTAACCAGGTTAAGCAAATTGCTACTGGTAAGCCATATTTAATGCAATGTGTCTTTGGCGGCGGTAGGGTTGCTCAGCTGACTCAACTGTGGCGCCCTTCAGACGCCTTCGAGGACCTGCCGAGGAGCATTGCTGACACGGGAATGTTCTGTGGCGCCCGGGAGGAGGACGCCCGAAAGCAATTTTGGGCTCAATTTCAAGTGCCATCACATCCTCGACTCCTCGGGGACAAAATGAAACAACTCATGGAGTTGTATTCCATGGCAAAACCAGCCATGGAAGACCTCTGTCTCAAGCTGTGGCCAGACGAGCCCCCGCCGAGTAGTTTCTTCGGACTAGTCACCCGGCTCCAAGAAGTTGGTCCTCGGATCGATTGATGGAAGGACTATGCCTGCCTCGAGGGTACTCGGATAGCCTATGCATGTGTTAGCACCTGGTACCCGGGCATCTAGACACCGAAGGTGGCTACAAGTGCTCATGAAGGCAAGAACACCGTCCCTGAGGCTTACTTTGAAAGGGTCATGGAGGCTTCTCGGATCACTGCTGCTAGATGCCGCAAGGATGTAATCCTAGAGTAGGAAACACCTCGGTACGCCGAGGCGACATTATGTAAGAAAGACAGATGTTTCTTTTGGTAATGCATGTGTTATTCCGCTTCATGTGTTTTAACTCCAATCTCCTCTGTGACCATTTTTTAAACTGAAAGTGGCAAGTTGTCGGCTTCCGCCCCCAAGCATAAACTGTGCAGGGTGTCTTAATAACAGTACGATCCTTAGTCGTTGTCTCTGTACCCGGAGGCGGTCGTTTTATGTTATAGACAAGTAAATTAGACTATTCTTCTTTATAACTTTCACTTAGTCATAGGATCTTGAATTTTGGGGGCGATTGACTAGCCCCCGCTTGGGAAGTGTTCGGGCAAGCCTTGGCTCGAGCACGGAGCACTTCGGTTCTTTGAAGAGAACCCTTCGTGTAACACGAGCGAAATCACTAACGATTGGATTTTAGACGGTCTGCGGATCGCCGACCAGTTTACGCTTATCATGACAGTCAGTTTTCGGCTTTCTCCATGAGGTACTTGACCGATTGAATCAGAACTACAATCACAGTGGTTCTCCCTTTACACACTTAGTTGAACGAAGCAAACCGTAAGAGGTAATCATAGGAGCCGGGCAACCCAACTATTGACCAAAGACATGAGTTGAAACTTGGTGCTTATAATGCAATATCCGAGACACCCAACGTTCTTTTAAACGAGCGTTGGGATTTCTAGGCGAGGTGTTATATCCGAGCCCCTGGTTAATAACCGATGTATAACAAATGTCATTGGTTCACATGGAAAATAAGGAAGGACTTAGACAAGGTATAATGATCGAATGACATGATTCCTTTTTTGAAAAAGCCGAACCATGCAAGCTGAGCTTGTCAGACAAAGATACATAAAATATTATGGTGGAGTTCTACACAGGGCTTTATTTATTGGGTTCTATTGTCCTTGGATGAGCCATGCTGCACGTCTGCGCCTCCGTGCTATTTTGAAGGAGCTGCCCTTGTTGAAATCATGGTGCTTGTATGTTTTTAAGTGCTTTACTGCTGCTGGACGAGCACTTGATATTGGCCTGGCGATGGGTCCTGTAAAGAGGCAGCCCCCAGAATCCGCAAGGTTAAGCTTGACGCTCAATGGGTGTGTGTGCGCTCCTGTGGGCTTTCAATTTACCATAGGAACGTGCCCCAAAAGGTTGAGCCACACAGATCGGTTAAGACGAACAGGGCGGTTTTATTTTTATTTGTTCCGTCACCTCCCATGGAATCTTGAGGGTGAACTTATGCACTCTAGGCAGATAGTCTTCGACTAGGCAAGGGGGGCCGAGGAGCGCGTATTGCTATTTAGGGTGGCCATGCGAGGAGCAAGGAGGCTGGTAAACAACTCAGGTGCTTTTGGAAGTGACCTTAGCATTCAACTCGGCAAGGGCTTTGGATGCCTCCTCGGCTGCCTGGACCTCAGCTGCGAAAGCGGCGATCTGCTCCTCCATTCGGAGGGGGTGCTCGGTGTTACCATTTATTGTGATAATGCCTTTTGGTCCCTGCATCTTGAGTTTTAGATACGCATAGTGCGGGACGGCATTGAACTTGCGAGCAACTCGTCCAAGTAGTGCATTGTAGCCACTGTGGAACGGGACGATATCAAATATCAAGTCCTCCCTGCGAAAGTTTTCGGGAGAGGAGAAGACCACCTCCAGGGTAATAGTCCGTGAGCAATGTGCCTCCATGCTAGGTATGACACCTTTGAACGTGGTGTTGTTGGGCTTGATTCTTGACGGATCAATGCCCATCTTCTGGACCATGTCAGCGTAGATCAGGTTTAGGCTATTGCCTCCATCCATAAGGACTCGAGTGAGGTGAAAGCCGGCAACTATCGGGTTGAGGACCAAGGCAGCCGATCCTCCATGTCAGATACTGGTCGGGTGGTCGGGTCTGTCAAAGGTGATCGGGTGAGCCAACCATGGGTTATACTTTGGTGCTATAGGCTCAAGAGCGTAGACGGCCTCAAGTGCTCTTTTCCTCTCCTTTTTAGGGATGTGGGTGACATATATCATGTTCACATCCTTGAGTTTTGGAGGGAATGGTTTTTGGCCTGCATTACGGGGCCTGGGTTGTTCGTCCTCGTCTTCACTGCGAGGTTGCCCTTTCTCGGGCTTTCAACTGAGGCCTTTCCGGTGCTTTTGATCACCCAACAATTTCTGTTGGTTGATTAGTAGGTTTATCAGCCGTGCCATGGATCTGACACGGTCTGTCAAGAATGATATCTAGGGCAGACAGGCCATCCTTCTTCCTTTTAAAGGGCTTCTTCTTCTGGCCGGTGCACTGATTGTTGAATCCAGCATCTACTGTTGTTTCCTCAGCGCCTCTATTGTTTCCGTTTTTGTGGAGGCACTTATTTGTTGGGGAACGTTGCATGGGAAACAAAAAAATTCCTACTCACACGCAAGATCTATCCAGGGTGATGAGCATCTACGAGATGGAGAGTGGATCTACATACCCTTGTAGATCGCTAAGCGGGAAGCGTTAAGAAACGCGGTTGATGTAGTCGAACGTCTTCGCGATCCAAATCGCCGAGCGTCCCGCGATCCAATCACGATCTAGTACCGAACGGACGGCACCTCCGCGTTCAACACACGTACATCTCGATGACGATCTCCGCCTTCTTGATCCAGCAAGAGGGAGCGGAGAG
This sequence comes from Elymus sibiricus, assembly GCA_039707655.1. NCBI lineage: Eukaryota > Viridiplantae > Streptophyta > Magnoliopsida > Poales > Poaceae > Elymus > Elymus sibiricus. The sequence continues at coordinate 439,929,674 of CM077667.1, read as the reverse complement.
GTAGATGAGTTCTCCGGCAGCGCGACGGCGTGGCGGCGGCGGTGGTGGTACTATTCTAGCAGGGCTTCGCCTAAGCACTGCTGAAAAACTAGAGGACTTGATCTATCGGGGAGAGAGGGCTGCACCGTGGCTTAGGGTTTTCTAGTGCGGCTGCCCTCTCTCCCCTCCAGTATATATAGGAGGAAGGGGAGGGAGGCTGGCGCCCCTAGGGCTGCACCTAGGTGCGGCCGAAGTGGGAGAGGTGGAGGAGTCCTACTCCAATCCTACCAGGAGTAGGATTCCTCCACCACATGGAAACCTTTTCCACCTCTTGGGTTTTTCCACCCCTAGCCGCATGGGCTTTAGTGGGGGCTTCGGCCAGCCCACCAGGGGCTGGTTTGCCTCCTCCCACAGCCCATGATGCCCTTTGGGGCGAGAGGCCCCTCCCGATGCTCCCCCGGTACCCTCCCGGCACTACCGGTACACTACCGAAGTACCCGAAACTTTTCCGGTGACCAAAACGGGACTTCCTATATATCAATCTTTACCTCCAGAACATTCCGGAGCTCCTCGTGACGTCCGGGATCTCATCCGGGACTCCGAACAACCTTTGGTCACCACCATACATAACTCTATACTACCGAAACGTCATCGAACCTTAAGTGTGCAGACCCTGCGGGTTCGAAAACTATGTAGACATGACCGAGACACCTCTACGGTCAATAACCAATAGCGGGACCTGGATGCCCATATTGGTTCCTACATATTCTATGAAGATCTTCATTAGTTAAACCTCTATGTCAAGGATTCAGTTAATCCCATATGTTGTTCCCATTGTTCTTCGGTATGTTACTTGCCCGAGATTCGATCGTCGGTATCTCTATACCTAGTTCAATCTCGTTACCGGCAAGTCTCTTTACTCGTTCCGTAATACAAGATCCCGTGGCTAACACTTTAGTCACATTGCTTGCAAGGTTTGTTGTGATGTTGTATTACCGAGTGGGCCCCGAGATACCTCTCCATCACACGGAGTAACAAATCCCAGTCTTGATCCATGCCCACTCAACAGACACCCTCGGAGATACCTGTAGAGCATCTTTATAGTCACCCAGTTACGTTGCGACGTTTGATACACACAAGGTACTACTCCGGTGTCAGTGAGTTGCATGATCTCATGGTCATAGGAACAGATACTTGACATGCAGAAAACTATAGCAATAAATTGACACAATCATATGCTACGTTCATAGTTTGGGTCTTGTCCATCACATCATTCTCTAATGATGTGATCCTGTTATCAAATGACATCTCATGTCTATGGCTAGGAAAACTTGACCATCTTTGATCAACAAGCTAGTCTACTAGAGGCATACTAGGGACACAGTGTTGTCTATGTATCCACACATGTATCAGTGTTTCCAATTAATACAATTATAGCATGGATAATAAACGATTATCATGAACAAGGAAATATAATAATAACTACTTTTATTATTACCTCTAGGGCATATTTCCAACAGTCTCCCACTTGCACTAGAGTCAATAATCTAGCTCACATCACTATATGATTTACATTGTAATGAATCTAACACCCATACAGTTCTGGTATTGATCATGTTTAGCCCTTGGAAGAGGTTTAGTCATCGGATCTGCAACATTCAGATCCGTGTGCACTTTGCAAATATTTATGTCGTCCTCCTTGATGTAATCGCGGATGGAATTGAAATGTCGCTTTATGTGTCTAGTCCTCTTATGAAACCTTGGTTCCTTGGCTAGAGCAATGGCACCAGTGTTGTCACAAAACAGAGTCATTGGGTTTAGTGCACTAGGCACTACTCCAAGATTTGCATGAACTCCTTCATCCAGACACATTCCTTCGCCGCCTCCGAAGCAGCGATGTACTCCGCTTCGCATGTAGAATCAGCTACCACGCTTTGCTTGGAACTGCACCAGCTTACCGCACCCCCATTGAGAATAAATACGTATCTGGTTTGAGACTTAGAGTCATCCGGATCAGTGTCAAAGCTTGCATCGACGTAACCCTTTACGACGAGCTCTTGATCACCTCCATAAACGAGAAACATGTCCTTAGTCCTTTTTAGGTACTTCAGGATATTCTTGACCGCCGTCCAGTGTTCCATTCCTGGATCACTTTGAAACCTTCCGGCCATACTTATGGCAAGGCTGACATCGGGTCTTGTGCACAGCATTGCATACATGATAGAGCCTATGGCTGAAGCATAGGGGACGACACTCATCCAAAGTTGTCAGAATCGCGACTCAAGTCTTAGAAACTTACGACTTTACGATCCAAACTAGCCCCTCCGATTCTACGATTTTGCTCATAGAATCTAAGATTCTACGATCCTGGTAGTTATGATTCTACGATTCACGATCCTAAGAACGGACCTCCGATCCGATTCAGAATCGCGATTCTGACAACTTTGCACTCATCTTTTCTCTATCTTCTGCAGTCACTGGGCATTGAGTCTTACTCAACTTCACACCTTGCAATACAGGCAAGAACCCCTACTTGGACTAATCCATTTTGAACTTCTTCAAAACTTTGTCAAGGTATGTGCTCTGTGAAAGTCCTATTAAGCGTCTCGATCTATCTCTATAGATCTTGATGCCTAATATGAAAGCAGCTTCTCCTAGGTCCTTCATTGAAAAACTCTTGTTCAAATATTCCTTCACGCTTTCCAACATTTCTATATTGTTTCCAATCAGCAATATGTCATCCATATATAATATTAGAAACGATATAGAGCTCCCACTCACTTTCTTGTAAATACAAGCTTCTCCGTAAACTTGTATAAACCCGAACGCTTTGATCACCTCATCAAAGCGAAGATTCCAACTCCGAGATGCTTGCACCAGTCCATAAATGGATCGCTGGAGTTTGCAAACTTTGTCAGCATTCTCTGGATCGACAAAACCTTCTGGTTGCATCATATACAACTCTTCCTTAAGAAAACCGTTAAGTAACGTTGTTTTGACATCCATCTGCCAAATTTCATAATCGAAAAAGGCAGCTATTGCTAACATGATTCTGACGGACTTAAGCATTGCTACGGGTGAGAAGGTCTCATCATAGTCAACTCCTTAAACTTGTGAAAAACCCTTTGCCACAAGTCGAGCTTTATAGACGGTGACATTACCGTCCGCGTCCGTCTTCCTCTTAAAAATCCAGTTGTTCTGAATGGCCTTTCGCCCTTCAGTTAATACTTCCAAAGCCCATACTTTGTTTTCATACATGGATCCCATCTCGGATTTCATGGCCTCTAACCATTTCTCAAAATTCGGGCCCATCATCGCTTCTCCATAGCTCGTAGGTTCATCGTTGTCCAACAACATGACCTCTAAGAAAGGGTTGCCGTACCACTCAGGAGCAGTACGCGTCCTTGTCGACCTACGAGGTTGGATAGCAACTTGATCCGAAGCTTCATGATCATCATCATCAACTTCCTCTTCAATTGATGTAGGCTCTACAGAAACATCTTTCTGCGCTTCGCTACTCTCTGGTTGAAGTAAAGGTTCAACAACCTCATCAAGTTCTATCTTCCTCCCACTCAATTCTTTCGAGAGAAACTCTTTCTCAAGAAAAGTTCCGTTTTTAGCGACAAACACTTTGCCTTGGATCTGAGATAGAAGGTATACCCAACTGTCTCTTTTGGGTATCCTATGAAGACGCATTTCTCCGCTTTGGGTTCCAGCTTTTCAGGCTGAAGCTTTTTGACATAAGCATCACATCCCCAAACTTTAAGAAATGACAACTTTGGCTTCTTGCCAAACCACAGTTCATATGGCATCGTCTCAACGGATTTCGATGGTGCCCTTTTTAAAGTGAATGCAGCTGTCTCTAATGCATAACCCCAAAACGATAGTGGCAGATCGGTAAGAGACATCATAGATCGCACCATATCCAATAAGGTTCGATTACGATGTTCGAACACACCATTACGCTATGGTGTTCCAGGCGGTGTCAATTGTGAAACAATTCCACACTGTCTTAAGTGACTGCCAAACTCATAACTCAGATATTCTCCTCCTCAATCAGATCACAGGAATTTTATCTTCTTGTTATGATGATTCTCAACTTCACTCTGAAATTGCTTGAACTTTTCAAACGTTTCAGACTTGTGTGTCATTAAGTAATTATACCCATATCTACTTAAGTCATCAGTGAAGGTGAGAAAATAACGATATCCACCGCGCGCCTCAATGCTCATCGGACCGCACACATCAGTATGTATGATTTCCAACAAGTCACTTGCCTGTTCCATTGTTCCAGAGAACGGGGTTTTAGTCATCTGGCCCATGAGGCATGGTTCACATGTGTCAAGTGATTCAAAATCAAGTGACTCGAAAAGTCCATCAGCATGGAGCTTCTTCATGCGTTTTACACCAATATGACATAAACGGCAGTGCCACAACAAAGTGGTACTATCATTATCAAATCTACATCTTTTGGCATCAATGTTATGAACATGTGTATCATCACTATCGAGATTCAATAAGAATAAACCCCTCACATTGGGTGCATGACCATAAAAGATATTACTCATATAAATAGAACAACAATTATTCTCTTATTTAAATGAGTAACCGTCTCGCAATAAACAAGATCCAGATATAATGTTCATGCTTAACGCAGGCACTAAATAACAATTATTCAGGTTCATCACTAATTCCGATGGTAATCGAAGTGCGAGCGTGCCGACGGCGATCACATCAACCTTGGAACCATTTCCCACGCGCATCGTCACTTCGTCCTTTGCCAGCCTCCGTCTATTCCGCAGTTCCTGTTTGAGTTGCAAATGTGAGCAACCGCACCGGTATCAAATACCCAGGCACTACAACGAGAGTTGGTAAGGTACACATCAATAACATGTATATCATATATACCTTGTTTGTTGTTGGCCGCCTTCTTGTCAGCCAAATACTTTGGGCAGTTCCGCTTCCAGTGACCAGTTCCCTTGAAATGAAAGCACTCAGTTTCTAGCTTGGGTCCAGCCTTGGGTTTCTTCATGGGAGGGGCAACTGCTTTGCCACTCTTCTTGGAGTTACCCTTCTTACCCTTGCCATTCTTCTTGAAACTAGTGGTTTTATTGACCATCAACACTTGATGCTCCTTCAGAATCTCAGACTCAGCGACTTTCAACATCGCAAACAGCTCGGCGACTGACTTGTTCATCCCGTGCATGTTATTGTTCAACACGAAGCTCTTGTAGCTAGGTGGCAATGATTGAAGAACTCTGTCAGTGATCACCTCTGCCGGAAGGGGTATCCCCAATTCAGCTAGACGGGTGGAATACCCAGACATTTTGAGTATGTGTTCACTGACAGACCCGTTCTCCTCCATCTTGCAAGCATAGAACTTATCGGAGGTCTCATACCTCTCGATCCGGGCATTCTTTTGAAAGATAAACTTCAACTCCAGGAACATATCATATGCTCCATGACGTTCAAAACGTCTTTGAAGTCCCGGTTCTAAGCCATACAACATTGCACATTGAACCATTGAGTAATCATCAGAACGTGCCTGCCAGGCGTTCGCAACGTCTGGAGACTCTACTGGAGCGGGTGGATCACCAAGCGGTGCATCAAGGACATAAGCCTTTTGGGAAGCTGTAAGGATAATCCTTAGATTACGGGCCCAGTCCACCAAGTTACTTCCATCATCTTTCAACTTAGCTTTCTCTAGGAACGCATTAAAATTCAGGGGTGCTACTGCGCGAGCCATTGATCTACAACATAAATATTGCAAAGACAACTTAGACTATTGTTCAAGATAATGAGTTTAGTTAATCATATTAAAAAAAACTCCCACTCAAATTGACATCTCTCTGGTCATTCGAGTGTCACATGATCCAAATTCACCAACTCAAGTCCGATCATCACGTGAGTTGAGGTGGTTTCAATGGTGAACATCTTCATGTTGATCATATCTACTATATGACTCATGTTCGACCTTTCGGTCTCTTGTGTTCCGAGGCCATGTCTGTACATGCTAGGCTCGTCAATTTTAACCCGAGTGTTCCGCACGTGCAACACTGGCTTGCACTCGTTGTATGCGAACGTAGAGTCTATCACACCCGATCATCACGTGGTGTCTCGAAACGACGAACTTTCGCAACGGTGCACACTCGGGGAGAACACAATTTTATCTTGAAATTTTAGTGAGGGATCACCTTATAATGCTACCGTCGTCCTAAGCAAAATAAGATGCATAAAAGGATTAACATCACATGCAAATCATAAGTGACATGATATGGCCATGAACTTGTGCTTTTGATCTCCATCTCCAAAGCACCGACATGATCTCCATCGTCACCGGCATGACACCATGATCTCCATCATCTTGATCTCCAACAATGTGTCGTCATGAAGTTGTCGCGCCAACTGTTGCTTCCACGACTATTGCTAACTCATAGCGATAAAGTAAAGTAAAACGGCGAAAATAATTAAAGACAACCCTATGGCTCCTGCCGGTTGCCGTACTCATCGACATGCAAGTCGTGATATTGTATACAATACATGATCATCTCATACATCACATATATCTCATCATGTAATTGGCCATATCACATCACAACAAACCTTGCAAAAACAAGTTAGACGTCCTCTAATTGCTGTTGCATGTTTTACGTGGCTGCTACGGGTATCTAGCAAGAACAATTCTTACCTATGCAGAAACCACAACGGTGATACGCAAATTGCTATTCAACCATCTCAAGGACCGCCTTTGTCGAATCCGATCCAACTAAAGTGGGAGAAACAGACACCCGCCAGCCATCTTTATGCAAGAAAGTTACATGTCAGTTGATGGAACCGGTCTCTCGTAAGCGTACGAGTAATGTTGGTCCGGGCAGCTTCATCCCACAATACCGCTGAATAAAGAAAAGACCAAGGGAGGAAGCAATCTGAATATCAACGCCCACAAACTCCTTTGTGTTCTACTCGTGATCTCATCTACACATAGACCTAGCTCATGATTCCACTGTTGGGGAACATTGCATGGGAAACAAAAAAATTCCTACGGACACGCAAGATCTATCCAGGGTGATGAGCATCTACGAAAGGGAGAGTGAATCTACATACCCTTGTAGATCACTAAGCGGGAAGCATTAAGAAACGCAGTTGATGTAGTCGAACGTCTTCGCGATCCAAATCGCCGAGCGTCCTGCGATCCAATCACGATGTAGTACCAAACGGACAGCACCTCCGCGTTCAGCACACGTACAACTCGATGACGATCTCCGCCTTCTTGATCCAGCAAGAGGGAGCGGAGAGGTAGATGAGTTCTCCGGCAGTGCAATGGCGCGGCGGCGGCGGCGGTGGAACTATTCCAGCAGGGCTTCGCCTAAGCACTTTTGAAAAACTAGAGGACTTGATCTATCGGGAAGAGAGGGCTGCACCGTGGCTTAGGGTTTTCTGGTGCGGCTGCCCTCTCACCCCTCCAGTATATATAGGAGGAAGGGGTGGGAGGCCGGCACCCCTAGGGCTGCCCCTAGGTGCGGCCGAAGTGGGAGAGGTGGAGGAGTCCTACTCCAATCCTACTAGGAGTAGGATTCCTCCCCCACTTGGAAACCTTTTCCACCTCTTGGGTTTTTCCACCCCTAGCCGCATGGGCTTTAGTGGGGGCTTCGGCCAGCCCACCAGGGGCTGGTTTGCCTCCTCCCACAGCCCATGAGGCCCTTTGGGGTGAGAGGCCCCTCCCGATGGTCCCTCGGTACCCTCCCGGCACTCCCGGTACACTACCGAAGTACCCGAAACTTTTCCGGTGACCAAAATGGGACTTCCTATATATCAATCTTTACCTCCGGACCATTTCGAAGCTCCTCGTGACGTCCGGGATCTCATCCGGGACTCCGAACAACCTTCGGTCACCACCATACATAACTCTATACTACCGAAACGTCACCAAACCTTAAGTGTGCAGACCCTGCGGGTTCGAGAACTATGTAGACATGACCGAGACACCTCTACGGTCAATAACCAATAGCGGAACCTGGATGCCCATATTGGTTCCTACATATTCTACGAAGATCTTCATCGGTTGAACCTCTATGTTAAGGATTCAGTTAATCCCATATGTTGTTTCCTTTGTTCTTTGGTATGTTACTTGCCCGAGATTCGATCGTCGGTATCTCTATACCTAGTTCAATCTCGTTACCGGCAAGTCTCTTTACTCGTTCCGTAATAATAGATCCCGTGGCTAACACTTTAGTCACATTGTTTGCAAGGCTTGTTGTGATGTTGTATTACCGAGTGGGCCCCGAGATACCTCTCCGTCACACGGACTAACAAATCCCATTCTTGATCCAAGCCCACTCAACAGACACCCTCGGAGATACCTGTAGAGCATCTTTATAGTCACCTAGTTACGTTGCGACGTTTGATACACACAAGGTACTCCTCCGGTGTCAGTGAGTTGCATGATCTCATGGTCATAGGAGCAGATACTTGACATGCAGAAAACTATAGAAATAAACTGACATGATCATATGCTACGTTCCTAGTTTGGGTTTTGTCCATCACATCATTCTCCTAATGATGAGATCCTGTTATCAAATGACATCTCATGTCTATGGCTAGGAAACCTTAAACATCTTTGATCAACAAGCTAGTCTACTAGAGGCATACTAGGGACACAGTGTTGTCTATGTATCCACACATGTATCAGTGTTTCCAATTAATACAATTATAGCATGGATAATAAACGATTATCATGAACAAGGAAATATAATAATAACTACTTTTATTATTGCCTCTAGGGCATATTTCCAACATTATAATTTCTATTGCGCCGAGGCTTGCCGTTCTCATTGCGGAGTTTGGAGGTGCTGGGATCGCCCTTGTTAGTGCTACTATGAGCAAGCCAGCTATCTTCCCCGGTGCAAAACCGAGTCATGAGAGAAGTGAGCGCGGACATTGTTTTTGGCTTATCCTGTCCGAGCTGCCTGGTTAACCATCCGTATCGGATACCATTATGGAAAGCCGCAATTAATTCTGCCTCCGGGCAGTCGATTATTTGGTTCTTTTTAGTCAAGAACCGATTCCAGAACTTTCGGGCTTATTAGTCGGGCTGTTGCTTGATAAGGTTAAGTTTATCGGCACCCGGAGGTCGCACATAAGTGCCATGGAAGTTGGCTCATGCATCCTCGAGCTCTTCCCCACTTCCAATGGAGTCATCGGGCAGGCTGTCGAGCCAATGCCTCGCGGGACCCTTGCGCTTTAAAAGTAAATATTTGATGGCTGGAGGTCATCAACCCTTACCATGTGGATATGGAGAAGAAAGTCTTCAATCCATATTGGAGGTTCCGTGGTCCCATCATAAGGTTCGATGTTGACTGGTTTGAATCCTTCCGGGAATTGGTGATGCATGACTTCATCGGTGAAGCACATCAGGTGTGCATCTCCTCTAGCTAAGGAGATGGAATGCTGACCGTATGGTGCTAGCTGAACATGATGGTCGTCCCAAGCCCTGGTGTTTCTGTCCAGCCATTCGTGGTATCCTGCGGGACCAACGGGTTCCGGTCTCTGGATGTGTACATGGACCGAGGTGCCATGTCCAAGCTCTCACGGAGGTCGAATGTCCGAGTGAGTTTGTTGGTTCTCTTGCATTTCGAACGATTGTTAGCAGGGAGTTCTCGGGCCGACCTGGCAGCCTGTCCCGCACCCTAGGACGGCGGTCTTGTTGATCATAATGATCACGGTTCCATGGAGGATCGTCTTCTACTTCATTGTCGAACTCTGAAAGTAGGCGTCTACGCGGGTAAGGCTTGGATTGACTCGCACATCTATCCTCGAGCTTCTGTTCGGCTGACAGGATCACGACCCAATTATCATTTAGTGTATCCTGATCGGCCTTGTGCCGAGCTCGCCCTAGTTTGACACTGCGGGCAGTTTCCATCAAACGCCTCCGGTAGGCCTCGAGGGCTTCAAAGTTTTCGGGGACAATGAATTCGTCAGATCCGAGGCTCATGTCCTCGGTTCCGGCCTGTATTTGTTGTCCTCGGGGACTTCAGAGTTCAGGTGGCATGAATTACTTAGTAATTGATTCAGATAAATTGGCTCGCACTCAAAGCTATGCTAGTGCTTGTTCACAAGTTCAAGAGGTCCAGTGTGTAGTACAAAATCAACTCAGTGATACATGGTGAACTATTAAAAACTGATGTTCGACAAGAAAGCTGAAAAAATACACATGATATGCGGTGGCCGTTGGTTTCATCAATTCTTGCTGATGGCTATAATTACTAATTTCTATTAGGGTGCTAATTTTTAATTTTCGTATCTAAATGAATTGATGAATATGACCTCTAATGCATCTATACAGTTTGATTTGCTTTGAAAATTATCTATGAGAGAACAGAAAATAGTAGTAGCGAAGGCCCAAGTGCAAACACATATAGAAGAAATTAAAAAGAAGGGTAATTGGCACTTCCAAAAAAGGTAGTGATATGAAGTGATAGTGAAGTGGAGCTCTCCGAAACACACACCCTAAACCTAAAATGTAGTGATCTCATACCAAGGTGTTCTCGTATGTAAAAACATATCAGTACCATTTACAAATTAAAACGGGAGCATATAAATCTTATGTTATTTGATTTTCTTTGATTAAAAGTAGGTCATATATATTTATATAGATTTGTTTTGATTTGTCTCTTGTATTTTCAAAAGTAAAATACAATGTAGTAGTTATACTTGTCTGAAGTAGTAACTCAGAGTTTGATAATTTACTTGTCTGCAGGTTGTCATGGGCGCAGTCGGGACGACGGGAGGGCGCCGGTGATGGGGGTTGTGGATCATTGGGAGGCTGCGGTCACCAAGTTCTGCAACAGGGATTTGGAGATGAAGGTTGACATAGAGGAGATCTGCAGTTGGTTTCCCAGCATGCAGATGTTCATCGACCATGCAAGGGGTCTAATCGTGATTGCCACTGCTGAGGAAAGGAGACAATGTTTCCCGGTAGCAGTGGAGTAGTTCCAGGTAAGATCTTCCTCTGGGCTATGAATGAGGTTGAGAAGACACCGGTTCCGATGCAGCGAGCAAGGTGGTTCATGTACCATTCATGCCGCCGCCCTGCACCTACTCCAGTTGCAGGTCTTGTAGGCGTCAAGATTGCAGTGCCAACTCGCATTAAGAAGATTATCGTCGGTGAGGAGAGCGAGGATGAGGAGGAGGAGCATAGTGGGGGAAGAAGAGGAGGATCAGAGTGGGGAAGAAGATGAGCAGAGTGGGGATGAGGAGGAGCAGAGTGGGGAAGATGTGGAGCAGAGTGGGGATGAGGACGTACATCCGATTCTGGTGGACGGCAGCAGTGACGACGAGCCTCCGATAGTGATCATGGTGGCTGACGATAACCTCGTGATGTTTGTGGCTGACGATGACCTCGCGATGGTGTTGACTGACGATGACCTCGCGATGGTGGTGGCTGACTATCATCTCGCGATGGTGGTGCCGGCGATCCCATGGTTGGGTGACAAGACAATGCCAATTGTGGTAGAAGAGTACATCCGCGTTGGTATTTGCCACCTCGAGCGCATCAAGATGATGAAGGATAGGAAGGGGGAGTGAAGATGAAGAAGAAGAAGGAGTGGCAGAGCTCTTCAAAAATCAAGTGACTATTTTAGGCATGTTAATCTGAACCTGTCAGCGTTAAGCATGTTAGTGTGAACATGTAAATGTTAAGTATGTCAGTTTTAAGATTGCCAGTCTAAAGTTGTTAAGTATGACAGTGTTAATCTATTTTAGTTTCTTATGTATATGTGTTCATTATATCCCTGGTGCTTGTGGTGTCATATATCCCTGGTTATATTGCGTGTTCATTATCTTAACAAATTAGTTCATGAACATTAGTTACTATGTGATGTTAATATACTTGATGCTCATGGATGAAAGGCAAAATTATGAACATTAGTTATATATATGTAAGTGTCAATGTTAAACATTAACTTGCCACTCCCTTGCCTTTCGTGCCAACATCAACTTTTATAGCAGCTTGAACAAATATAAATTGAAATTTAGTACAAGACCTTGATTCTTTGCAAGATTCAACCCCTAGCCACGAACGGTCGCAGCAACGAATTCGACCAGATTTTGGGATGACAAACAATGTTGCCAAAGCGAGGTTCCAACTTCTTTCACGAAAAAACATGTTTTCATTTTTGAATGCTAAAAACATGGATTTTGTGAGAAGCGGCTACCAAGAGTGTCATACTAAATGGCACCATTCCATCTCTATCTCCAAACATACCATATTTTATGGAAATTGAGCAAAAACATCTTGCGTTTCCGAGCCTTCTAGCTCCTCCTGGCCATTCAAACAACCATCTACCGATTCAGCTGGAACCGACTAAAGTTTGAACTGCGGGTGCTGCATAGCTTGCCCGTTTTTTTTACTAAAAATCATTTTTAACTTCACGGGTAGACATTTCATCGGAGATCCACCAAGAGGTTTGCATGATTCAACCCTAGACACACACGGTCGCCATGACAAATTCGACCGGATTTTGAAAACACCATACGAAATTTAAATACTCGAAAAAGTGGGAAACCTCCGAGTAGCATCATGATATGCGACCTACCAACAAGGAAGAATATAAAACTTGGAATATTGATGTTTTCGAAAAAGTGTTCTCGGAAACGAGCTACCATGAACGAAGATTCATGGCTTCCAAGCCAAACGAGCAATGATATTGCCACATTCATGGAATAGTTTATGATAATGTGCCCAAATTTGGCACAGGTCTGCATCTTGGGATGAAAAACAATGTTGCCAAAGTGAGGTTCCAACATGTTTCACAAAAAAACATTTTCATTTTCTAAAATGCCAAAGCATGGGTTTTTTGTGAAGCGGATACCAAGTGTGTCATTCTAAATGGTACCATTCCATCTCTATCTCAACGCATACCATATTTTACAAAAGCTCACCAAAAATCATGTGTTTCCGAGCCTTCAAGCTACTCTCGGCCATTCAAACAACCATCTGCTGATTCAGTTGGAACCGGCTAAAGTTTGAACTGCGGGTGCTCCATATCTTGCCCGTTATTTTTACTAAAAAACATTTTTAGCTTCATGGGTAAGCATTTCATCAGAGATCCACCAAGAGCTTTGCATGATTCAACCCCTAGCCATGAACGATCACCACGTCAAATTTGACCAGATTTTCAAAACAACATAAAAAAAATCAAAAAAGTGGAAAACCTCCGCGTGGCATCATGATATGTGACCTACCAACAAGGAAAAAATATAAAACTTGGAATACTCATGTTTTCTTGAAAAAATATTCTCAGAAACAAGCTAGCATGAACGAAGATTCACAGCTTTCAAGCCAAACGAGCAATAATATTGCCACATTCTTGGAATTGTTTATGATAATGTGCCCAAATTTTGCATATGTGTACATCTTGGGATGGCAAAAAGTGTTGCCAAAGCGTGATTCCAACATGTGTCACAAAAACACCCGTTTTTTTATTTTTTTTGAATGCTAAAAACATGGGGTTTTCTATGAAGCGGCTACCAAGAGTGTGATCCTAAATGGCGCCATTCCATCTCTATGTCAAAACATACCATATTTTATGAAAGTTCACCAAAAGTCATGCGTTTTCGAGGCTTCTAGCTACTCTCGGCCTTTCAAACAACCATATGTCGATTCAGCTGGTACCGGCTAAAGTTTGTACCGCGGGTGCTCCATAGCTTGCCCGTTATTTACTAAAAATCATTTTTAGCTTCATAGGTAGGCATTTCCTTAGAGATCCACTAAGATCTTTGCACGATTCAAGCCCTAGCCACGAACGGTCGCCGCGATGAATTTGACCGGATTTTGGAAACACCATAAAACATCGAAAAAGTGGGAAACCTCCACGTACAATCATGATATCTGACCTACCAACAACGAAAAATATATAACATGGAATACTGATATTTACTTGAAAACGTGTTCTCAGAAACAAGCTACCATGAACGAAGATTCATGGCTTTCAAGCCAAACGAGCAATGCTATTGCCACATTCATGAAACAATTCATGATAATGTGCCCAAATTTGGCACATGTCTGCATCTTGGGACGACAAACAATCTTGCCAAAGCAAGGTTCCAAGATGTTTCACAAAAAAAAACCATTTTCATTTTCTGAATGCTAAAAGCATGGGTTTGTTGTGAAGCACGTACCAAGAGTATCATCCTAAATGGCACCATTCCATCTCTATCTCAAAGTAGACCATATTTTACAGAAGTTCACGAAAAACAATGTGTTTCTGAGCCTTCTAGCTACTCCTAGCCATTCAAACAACCATCTACCGATTGAGCGGGAACTGGCTAAAGTTTGAATTGTGGGTGCTCCATAGCTTGCCCATTATTTTTACTAAAAATCATTTTTAGCTTCACAGGTAGGCATTTCATCAGAGGTCCACCAAGAGCTTTGCACGATTCAAACCCTAGCCACGATCGCCGCGACAAATTCGACCAAAACACCATAAAAAATTCAAAAGTTCAACAAAGTGGGAAACCTCTACGTAGCATCATGATATGTGACCTACCAAGAAGGAAAAATTTAAAACTTGGAATACTGATCTTTTCTTGAAAAAGTGTTCTCAGAAACGAGCTACCATGAACGAAGATTCATGGCTTTCAAGACAAACAAGCAATAATATTGCCACATTCATGGAATACTTTATGATAATGTGCCCAAATTCGACACATATTTGCCTCTTGGGATGATAAACAATGTTGCCAAAGCGAGGTTCCAACATGTTTCACAAAAAACCCATTTTTCATTGTTTGATTGCTAAAAACATGGTTTTTCTTGTGAAGTGGCTACCAAGAATGTCATCCTAAATGGCACCATTCCATCTCTATCTCAAGTCAGACCATATTTTACGAAAGTTCACCAAAAATCATGCCTTTACGAGCCTTCTAGCTACTCCTAGCCATTCGAACAACCATTTGTGGATTCAGCTGGAACCGGCTAAAGTTTGAACTGTGGGTGCTCCATATCTTGCCCGTTATTTTTACTAAATTATGGAATGTTATACTAATTAAGTAATTATGATTGCTTGTGTGATTGTAGTTTGAATTGAGTGGAGTTTGAAAACTTTTCAAAAATTTAATGAGAGGGAATAAAAAGACTTTCCCAACAAAATTCCCATTGAAGTTTGAATCCTTTCAAAATCCTCTGGTAATGAAATGAAGAGAGAAGGAATATGACCTTTCAACATTCACAGACAATTTGAAATATATTTGAACAAGGGAAAACAGAAGGAAAAAATGGAATTTCAAATTCAAACTCATTTTAGAGTTGTATTCAAATTATCTTGGGATTTCTATTTCTTTGCCCCTCATTGCTTAGTTGTGCTCAGTTTTGCCTAGGCAATAGAACTTTTCTCACTTTTGCCCCCCCCTCCCTCCACCACCTGCTCACAAAAGCCCGAATGTTGCAATGTTGCCAGATCAAAACCTTTGACCATTACCTCCCGACTAGTTTTTTATGTCCTCCTGACTATTGGGGTTGCCTGCTATACTGAATGGTGAGGTGGAGTCAACTTACTACAGGTGGGGCCTAGGCAGGTGGACATCTCTCTCTCTCTCTCTCTTTCTCTCTCTCACCACATTTTGAGCATCCCGTGCCCGCCGCCCCCCCTCCCCTCGACGTGAGCTTGAGCTTGAGCTTGAACTTTGTTCCATTTTGTACCTTTTGATGTTCTGAACTTGAGTTGGAAAATTGTAATGTTGTGAATTTGTATTTCAGTAGGAACAATTTGATATTTGTGTGATGCAAAACTACTTTCGTGATGTACTTTGAAAAATTTGTGATGGGCATGAAAAATTTGTTCCAAATGAGCTCCAAAGCTAGGATAGACAACCCCATTTCTAAGCAATTTTTTGACCTTCTCTAAATGATTTAAAAAAATTAACCTTGACCCAATATAGGGTCCACGGCCAATATGGGATCATTTGGAGAAACTATGCTATGGTTGACCCTAAACCCTAACTCATTTCCCTTGAAAACCTTGCAACCTTGGTGATAGTTAAGTTTTGTGAAGGGAATTTCATGAACATATCTAGACGTGGTTTCTTATTTTTCCTAGCAACCTAGTACATAAAACAATGATGTGCGCAAGTTTCATATTTTTTTGATTTTTTAAAATAATTTATGCTCAACCCTAATCACAGAAACCCTCTCAAAACCCCTCAAAGGCCTCCTAAAACCACGCACCATCCGAGCCATTGGATCACTGTTCGGCGATGGTATGGATCAGGCGCTAGGGTTAGGCATGGTCGATCCGCGAGAGGCGACCTGATTGGCTTCCGTGGCCCACATGGCAGCGGCAGAAGAGGGACAAGCGACAGGAGGCCCCAACAGATTAGCCACTGAATATCACTCGTGCCTCCGCATTTCCCCCTTTCTACTGGAAACCTCGGTTGCACACCTCGTTGACGGCGAGTTCGACCCCCCTCCTGGTCTCCACACCTCGTCAACGCGCGACCCACGACGTTGAAGCCGTCCTCCTCGCCGGATCTAGGCGGATGGGGGCTGTCCGAGATCTCCACGGATCTTAGTGGGACGTTGCGCCGGTAAGAAAGTCAGAGTACTTTGGGATTACATTTTAGTACATGCCTAATTTTATGAGCTACTTTATCACCAACGCTATCACACATTGAGATAGTTTATCACCAATGCTATTAGTTTTATGAGCTAGTTTATCACCAATGCTATTACACATTGCGCTAGTTTATCACCACTGCTAGTACACATTTAGCTATTTTATCACCAATGTCACTGCACATTTGGCTAGTTTATCACCAATGCCACTGCCCATCGAGCTACTTTATCACCAATGCTACTACACATTGAGCTAATTTATCACCACTGCTACTACACATCGAGCCAGTGCACATTGAGCTAGTTTTTCACCACTGTTACTACACACTGAGCTGGTCCATGATCTGCTTTATGGCCATTGACATTTTTGTTTAATTTTACAAGTCTGCATAAAGCTAGGACATGTCTAGTTCTAGCGTCCACAGAGTACATAGTACAGTGACGAGGAATCCACCTTCTTTCCCCAATACCGTACATAGAAAAGCCGTTGGAGTATTCTCTAGATAAAGAATGTTGGTGCAAGAAGAAGGCTTCCAGGTGGATTTCTTGCAGCAAGAGTTCGGGTGTTTTCCTATTTCTTCTCATTCCCCAATTTTTTGGTCATTAAATAAAAATTATAATCTTGACTCTAACTAGTGTTAGTATCATAGGTTGGTGGTTGTTTGTTCTACGAATGGGATGATCCAAAAGTTCCCGAGTTCTTGAAGCAGTACTTGATTGATTTGCGTGACATGGTGCATCAACTCAAATGAGAAAGGGTGGATCCCCGAGTTCGTACTGAATTACAAGCCTACAAAGCATGGAATCAAGAGTTGTTGTAGAAGAAGGCTTGGACAGATGATTTGATCAGGAGGAAGGATATGCAAATTGAGGCACTACTAAAGAAAGATGCTGAAAATTCTGCTACTATTAACCAGCTTAGGGTTAGGTAGAAGAAATTTGTACTGAAATGTGCATTAGTAGTAGCATTATTTGCTATGTTTGTGAGGCTGCTCTCTTGAACATGTGGTGTAATAAACATTCGGGATCCCTAAACATTTGGATGCAAGGCTTTTGAAGTGGACCAGTTCAGAGACCACGATGTTTTCAATTCCTTAAATTTCCAATTTGTAGACACCAAATAGCATATGAATTATATTGAAATTGGATATCATAGGAACTCCTAATAAAAAGAAGGGAAGGGCATCTTTTTCCCGGCACTATTACAAACAAAGATGCATATCATGTTGACTAAATTCCATGGTGTTAAAAAGATGTCACATCTTGACAAGATTCCAAGGGTACAAACTTGCACAACAACCCATCATATTTGCAGATCTCCACATTATTTTATATCAATTTACCTTAACTACATAGTAAAGAGCTAATAAAGAGATGACAACTATGATAAGTGCCACCATGTATCTGTTTTTCCCCTCTGCCTTCAATTCAAGTCCTCGTACAACTCTTGCTTTCTCCTCTCCATCAATTTACAGCTCCTCTACCACATGATCAAATATGGCCAGATCAGTTTTTAGTTTCAACTTACCATTGCGAGCAATTCTCCTTTCTTTTGCAATAGTACGCTTCAGGTAAACAATCAATTTATTTTTACTGGCTAATTCAACACCCAAATTAGCCACCGCCTCCTCTGATACGTCTCCAACGTATATACTTTTCCAAACAGTTTTGCTCTGGTTTTGGACTCTAATTTACATGATTTGAATGGAACTAACCCGGACTGACGATGTTTTCAGCAGAACTACCTTGGTGTTATTTTTGTGCAGAAATAAAAGTTTCCGGAATTGTATGAAACTTTTTGTGAATTATTTTTGGAATAAATAATGAATTATGGAGCGAAGATCCATCGGAGGGGGGCTGTCTGTGGGCCACAAGCCAACAAGGCGTGCGCCCTGATGGCTTGTGGGGCCCACGTGGCTCCTCCCACCCTAATTCCAATCCTATAAATTCACATCTTTGGGGAAAAATTGGAGAAAAGATTTCATCGCATTTTACAAGACAGAGCCGCCGCCACCTCCTGCTCTTCATCAGGAGGGCTGATCTGGAGTCCGTTTGGGGCTCCGAAGAGTGGGATTCGTCGACGTCGTCATCACCAACCCTTCTTCATCAACACCGCCATGATGCTCACCACCGGGAGTGAGTAATTCCTTTGTAGGCTTTATGAATGGTGATGGGATTGGATGAGATTGATCATGTAATCGAGTTAAGTTTGATAGGGCTTGATCCCTAGTGTCCACTATGTTTTCAGATTGATGTTGCTATGACTTTGTTATGCTTAATGCTTGTCACTAGGGCCCGAGTGCCATGATTTCAGATATGAACCTATTATGTTTTCATGAATATAAGAGTGATTTGGATCTAATCTTGCAAGTTGTATGCACCTATTAGGAGTCTTGATCCGCATACCCCAAGGTGACAATAATTGAGATTCTTTCCGGTGATTGCCGTAGTTTGAGGAGTTTATGTATTCACCATGGGTTAATGCTTTGTTCTGGTTCTCTATTAAAAGGAGGCCTTAATATCCCTTAGTTTCCATTAGGACCCCGCTGCCACGGGAGTGTAGGACAAAAGATGGCATACAAGTTCTTATCGCAAGCACGTATGACTATATACGGAATACATGCCTACATTGCATTGATGAATTGGAGCTAGTTCTGTGTCGCCCTAGTGTGTAACTATTACATGATTGATGTCATCTAAGTACTTATCCATCACCGATCCACGTGCCTACTCTTTACATATACTGAAACTTGCTAAGTAACTATTGCTGTTGCTGCTGTCACAACTGCTACAAGATTACTGTTGACACTATTACTGTTACTACCATTACTTGTCATGCTACTAAAACTTTGCTGCAGAGAGATATCCTAGGTGTGGTTGAATTTACAACTCAACTACTAAGGCCGATAAATATTCTTTGGCCCCCCTTGTGTCGAATCTATAAATTATGGTGAAATACTGCCCGCGAAGACTATTGCGATCCCCTATACTTGTGGGTTATGAAGACCTTTTTCTGGCACCGTTGTCGGGGAGCATAGCTATATTTATTGTGTTAACTTGAGGATACGCAATTGCTACTATGAATAATCTTAAAGATACTCAAACCAAGATGTTCCTCTCTCGTACGAGAGCGGGTAAAGAACTGCCATCTAGCACTGCTTTTGATTCACCTACTGTTTTGAATCAGCTTATAACACCACCACCTGTTGCTCGTTTTGATATGTCACATGAACTTGATGATGCTACTTCTGAAATTAATGATGATACTACTGCTACACATGATGAAACTGAAACTGTGCCACTGAATGGATTACTTGATGCTCATATTGCTAAAGCTAGAGAACTTGAAAATGCTAAAACTGGTGAAGATTTTGAATCACCTATTACACCTCGCTCTCCCAATAAATATGAATTGCCTTATGTACCTGAAGGTTATGTTATGGATGGGGAAGTAGCTAGGGACTTTCTTGCTTGTGAGAATAGGGATGACTTGAAGAAATTATTATGCAAACCGAAAGAAAAATATATGATGGAGAAAATGAAATGTGATCCTAAATTTGGTACTTCTGCTATATTTGTTACTGAGAAGGATTATGAATTCTCTGTAGACCCTGAGTTAATCCCTATAGTTGAACCTGATCCTTTCCATGGTTATGAAACTGAAACTATTATCGGACATCTCACTAAACTAAATGATATTGCTGCTTTGTTCACTAATAAGGAAAATATGTGCTACTATTATATCCTTAATCGTTTTTCCTTTCTCACTAAAAGGTGAGGCTAAAGAATGGTTCCTTTCTCTTGCTCCTGGTTGTGTGCGTAGTCCCCATGATATGCTTTATTACTTTTCTGAAAAATATTTTCCCGCTCATAAGAAACAAGTTGCCTTACAGGAAATATTTAACTTTGTCCAAATTGAAGAAGAGAATCTCCCTCAAGCTTGGGGGAGGCTTCTCCAGTTACTTAGAGCTTTGCCTGATCACCCTCTTAAGAAAAATGAAATACTTGATATCTTTTATAATGGACTAACTGATGCTTCCAGGGACTTCCTAGATAGTTGTGTTTGTTGTGTTTTCAGGGAAAGAACTATTGGACAAGCTGAAGAACTATTGAATAACATATTGCAAAATGCTGATGATTGGACATTCCTGAACCACCGCCGGATCCTATTCAAAAGAAGAAATGTATTCTATTCCTCAGTCCTAAAGAGATGCAAGAAGCAAAAAGATCTTTGAAAGAGAAAGGTATTAAAACTGAAGATGTCAAGAAATTACCACCTGTCGAAGAAATACATGGACTTGACACCCCGACACAGGTAGCAGAGGTAAATTAACTCCGTACCTTTAATGAAAGTGATATACCTTATACTAAGACTCCTAGTCAATGCATGGATGAATTTGATAATTACATTGTTAAGCAAGAGCATTTCAATAATTATGTCAAGGATCAATTAAGACGTAATGCCATGATGATAGATCGCTTAAGTGACTTGATGTTTAGA
Organism: Elymus sibiricus; assembly: GCA_039707655.1. NCBI lineage: Eukaryota > Viridiplantae > Streptophyta > Magnoliopsida > Poales > Poaceae > Elymus > Elymus sibiricus. The sequence goes on along the minus strand of CM077667.1, from coordinate 439,908,585 downwards.
ATTGCCAATGATGTTAAGGGTCTAGGTAAACATGCTTCTATGGTTCACACCCAACTAGACCAAGTTGCTAAGTCACAAAATGATTTGCTTGCTGAAATAAATGATAATATGAATGATCATGTTGCTAGAGTAATGACTAGAGGAGGTAGAATGACTCAGGAAACTCTTTATTCTGAGGGTCAACCCAAAAGAATTGAACATGATTCTTAGAGAAATAATGATGATGCACTTAGTCCATCTAAGAAAACAAGAAAAAGAAAAATGATAGGACCTTGCATGCTTCTACTGAACCTGTTATAGAAAAACCTGCTGAGAACCATAATGATGTTTCTGTTTCTGATGCTGAGACACAATCTAGTAGTGAACATGCACCTAGTGATAATGAAAATGATAATAATAATGATGATGTTCACATAGATGCTTCACCAGATAGTAATAAGGAACCCGATAATGATGTGGAAATAGAACCCGTTGAAAATCTTGATAACCCACATCCCAAAAATAAACGCTATGATAAAAGAGACTTTGTTGCTAGAAAAAACGGAAGGGAAAGAGAGCCATGGGTTAAAAAATCCATGCCATTCCCTCGGAAGTCTTCTAAAAGTAAGGACGATTTTGAACGCTTCGCTGAAATGATTAGACCCGTCCTTTTGCGCCCTCGCTTGACTGATATATTGAAAATGCCTCTGTATGCTAAGTATATGAAGGATATTATTACCAACAAAAGAAAAATACCTGAAACTGAAATTGCTACCATGCTTGTTAATTATTCTTTTGACGGTCGAGTACCTAAGAAGTTGGGAGATCTAGGTATACCCACTGTTGAGGATGTCGCTTATCGTTATCGTCTCGGTCAGCTGGGGATTAGAGATTAATCGGAAATCGGTCGATTAATCGATTTTATCGGTCGACTATTAATCGGATAATTTTTGCAAATCCCAGGTTTCCAACACTAAAATATGCTATATTCAACACCAAAACTATATTGGACAGATGTGTTACCTTGATTCCTAGCCTTTGAATCCTCGTATAACGACAAACAAAATAGGACAACAATACATATTATGTAACAATTTCCACAAAACACAAATAAGCATAGTTTTTGCAAACATAGTGCTATGAATAGGTCCGATTTATCGGTAGATTCCCGATAAATCGCTTGTCAGAGCGATAAATCGGCCCAAAAGATAAACGGTGAAGATAAGGCATTATCTTATCGGTCACCCCCTGAGTAGTGATAAATCGGAAGATTAATCGCTGAATCGGAAGATTTTTGGAACAGTGGGTATACCCACAATACCTTGCTCAATTAAAAGAAGTTATGTTAAAACTGCTTTATGTGATTTAGGAGCCGGTGTTAGTGTTATGCCTTTCTCTCTATATAAAAGACTTGATTTGAATAAGCTTACACCTACTGAGATATCTTTGCAAATGGCTGATAAATTCACTGCTTTACCTATTGGAATTTCCGAGGATGTTCCTGTTGTGGCTGCAAATGTTACTATCTTAACAGACTTTGTTATTCTTGATATGCCCGAGGACGACAACATGTAGATCATCCTTGGTAGACCCTTTCTAAATACTACAGGGGTTGTTATTGATTGCAACAAAAGCAGGGTTACTATTCACATCAATCGCAAACAACATACTATGCATTTTCCGAAGAAGCAAACCTTGGTTAATAATATTAATGTAATTGAGCGTAGTACCACGGTTATCATTGGAGGTTTTAAAATCCCTCTACCTACTGCCAAGAAGAAATATTATAATCTTATTGTTGGGGAGATGCAAATCCCCATTAAGGTAACTTAGTGTGATACAAAAATTATTCGGTCTCATGTCAATCGGAAACGCTTATTAATAAGACTTGATCAACCTTATTAATGGATCCTTTTTGAAAGACATGTGATTGATGAATTTAGTATGCACAACTCTCTGTATCACAAGTTTATCCTCTGTTATTTTTAGTTAAGTAAAATAAAATGGCTTGATTATCCTGTTTTCTGATTTTTCCCATGCTATAGAAAGACCGAACAATAAAAAGTCTCAGATTGCCACAAAATTTTAACATGATTTTTTCTGGAATATTTAAGAATTTTGGGTGCTGAAAATACATTAGGGAGGTGCACCTGTGGGCCACAAACCAACAGGGCGCACCCACCCCCTGGGCGCGCCCTGTTGGCTTGTGAGGCCCACAGGGGGGCCTGCCTTATCCCTTCGGCTCATTTCATCACTCCACTCCAGCAAAAATTCCCTAACTCTCTCTCTCCCGTGTTCTTCCTCCTAAAACTGAAATTTTCGATCTCTTTGCTCGGAACTCCGCTTCCGAAACGGATTTGAGGAATTGCTCCCAAGTATGTAACTCCTCCATTGCTCCAATTAAATTTTTCTTTAGTATTTTATATTTTTCATATTTTGTTGCACTTGGTGCTACTGAAAATGAGCTTGTATGTTGAATCCTTTGAGTTCCAAGTAGTATGAATGCTTGATATAACCTCTAGGTAACCATATGAGTAGTTGCTATCAATCTTGCAAAGTTTTATTGACATAATTTTGTGGCCCAAAAATTTCAGAAATTTGTGCTTAGGAAGATGAGTTTGTTTAGGAGGAGCTCCTCAAGAAGGCATATTTCGGGTGAGTCGCCGAGCTAGGGCTCGATACGGTAAGCTTATGTTGAGCCTCGGACAAGCCTGATAGTCATGGTCGACGCTAAATCATGTCGTTGGCCATGCGATGAGTTCATGAGAGGTGCAGGTATCAAGGAGGAATTTTATCATTACATTTACAATACCGGCCTCACCGACTTCCTTGCAGAAGTGTGTCCAACACTATAACCTTACCTGTTCATTCACACATGGATTTCGATATCATCCCCATACTTCTAGGGTGCTATTTAATCTCATTGATAAATCTTTTAGTATGACTCGAGAAGAATTCTCCGATGCATGCAAACTTCCAATTTGGGGCTCTCTAGAAAAACAAAAAACATTTGATTATAATATGTTCCTTGAAAGCCTTTGCATTGGAGAGGATAGAGGGGTGACACAAGCTAAAATAAAAAGTATTCATTTCCCCTTTATTTGCTACTTTGCACTGTTTAATGGGAAATGTGTAGTAGGTAAACAAGATTGCAGTGCCATGTGCGCTCCGGACTTGAGACTTATTCACACTGCGGTGACTAGTGAAAAACATTATAACCTCGGTGCAATTGTTGCCCCTGAGGCTGCATGCTAACGCAAGTAGTGGAGATTTGTATGGAGGAATTTATGCCTCCCAGGTGGCCGCAAAACTAAGAGTGTCACCTCAATCTAATGACCCTAGGCTGCCTGAGAGATATTTAAACTTTGAGGCCATGCGTCGTCATGACTTTATTATGGATAGTGCTAGGGTTTATGAGTACAACCTAATGTTTTACAAATATAAGCATGTTTATGTTACGTTGCCTGCGCCTGCTCTCTTTGATTTTCAGGCGTGACGGAGATACTATGTTCTTGAGGACGAGGTGCAGGAGTACAACGCTTCAATAGAGGCTGCTCGCTTGGTAGAGGACGCGGCAAGGAACGCCTCCACGAGCTACCACTTCAACTATTATCCAGACCAGCAGTGGTGATCACCAAGCTAGGCAAACACCTATGCTTTGGGTAGTACGTATTTCTCATCGAAATTAGATTCATTTTCATATACTTCATATAAATTGTCGGTGTTCATCCTTTTTCATTGTATATCCATGTTGGCTATATTTTTTCGCCTTCTTCTTGTGTGTTTGAAAAACTTTGAAAACCCAAAAATATTTCCTTTGCATGTTGGGAGCTTTCCCGTGTAAATAATTTTTCTCGTTCTTGTTTTTCCTTTATTATTTGCTTTGTTGACAAAAACAAAAACTCCAAAAAATATTTCAGTGTGTTTCTCTGAATTTCTTTTCATTTTTATTGAGTCGTGAAAGGAGAAGAACACGATGAAAATGTTGAGTGGCTCCCATATGTTTTATTGTTGATCAAACAGAGAGCCAATATTACCTCGTCTTCTCCTTTGTATAAAACTGTCTTGCAAATTTCAGCTTAGTCCACAACACACTTGCACTATTATTATTATCACATCATTTGGTCGTGCAAGTGAATGGCAATAATGACGATATTTGATGAAGTGGTCGTGGCAAAGGAGGCTGGTATGAACTCTTCTTGTTTTCCGTTTTTGCAAATATGTTTTGCTCGTTCGATCTCGATTCAATATATCATGAGTGAACATGTTTATGATGACAATTAGAGATTATAGTTTCTCATGCCATGCTTAAATAGCTAGGAGTGGATAATGATTTATCTTATGTGTCAATATGCATCAAAATAGTTATGATGTGGTATGGTAGTATGGAATTTCCCTCTGAGTAATTCGAGCGGTTTGACTTGGCCCATGTGCGAACATGTAGTTGATTCAAAACCAATGCAGCCTTCATGATGTTTAAATTCAGAGTGTTCATATCCAACTCATGCTACGTTCAATGTTAGTTATTCACAATGCATGTTTATGACCGTTTTCGCTCTTTAGCTGGCCGCTGCTAACCTTCACCTGTACTAAGCGGGATCACTGCTTGTGCATCCAAAATCCTTAAACGAAGTTATTCCACATGAATCCACCGTACATACCTATATACGGTACTACCCTTCCGTTCCAAGTAAATTTGCATCTCCGACCTATAATATTAAAATAAACATATGTTTTGTGCACTCGTACCGCTCATGGAGCGACAGGGTAGTCAGTTTCTTCCATGCTAAGTGGGTTATTCTCAGGATGGGTGTTTACTCCTCTATCATCGCATGAGAGAGGCTGGTAAAAAGAATGCCCAGTCCCGCAAAATAAAAATTAATTAAACAAAACTCCCGGGACAGTTGAAATGTTGGAGGGCATCCGTGGATTCGGTTAGCCATGGCTCGTGTATGTATGGTGGATGGGAGTAAACTTAACAATTCCGCTTGGGAACCACGAATAATGTGTTTAGCATGGAAGATATTGAAATCCTTTGTCGTGACGTTGACAGGAAAAGTGCACCACCCGAAAAATATAATTTCAATCTTGTTTTAAACCTTGAGTTCTGGCACCTCTGCAAGTCAATGCTTCCCTCTGCGAAGGGCTTATCTATTTACTTTTATGTTGAGTCATCACCCTCTCTTATGCATTGAGTCTATTTAATGTTGGATGTAAGCATGACTGGATCTTTTCTACCCTGAATTATAATGTTTAGTCGCTGCTTGAACCTCAGAGGTGCACCACATTTATGTTTTGCGGTCTCAGAAAGGGCTAGCGAGATACCATGTTGTCATACTATATCATGGTTGTTTTTACAAATTCTTGGCATATGAGATATCTTATTATTGCTCGCTAGTTGGTTATGTATTTCCATGAGTCAATATGATGTTTAATTGTTATCATGTATATGGTTATTTATGATTTATGCTGAAAACTTGAACACTAGCTAAGCATGTGTATAACAACGAGAACAAAAGAGTTTGTAAAAGTTTTCTTTATCACTTTCAGTTTATCAACTGAATTGCTTGAGGACAAGTAATGAGTTTAGCTTGGGGGAGTTGATATGTCTCCAACGTATCTACTTTTCCAAACATTTTTGCTCTGGTTTTGGACTATAATTTGCATGATTTGAATGGAACTAACCCGGACTGACGTTGTTTTTAGCAGAACTACCTTGGTGTTATTTTTGTGCAGAAATAAAAGTTCCCGGAATTGGACGAAAGTTTTTGTGAATTATTTTTGGAATAAATATTGAATTATGGAGTGAAGATCCACCTGAGGGGGGCTTCCTGTGGGCCACAAGCCAACAGGGCGCGCCCACCCCCTTGGGCAGCAAGGTAAATAAAAGCAGCAAGGTAATAGTAGTGTTTGTAAATTTATAAGTGAATAGACCCGGGGGCCATAGTTTTCCCTAGCGGAAACTCTCATGTAGGCAACATACGGTGGGTAACAAATTACTGTTGGGCAATTGATAGAAAAGCGGATAGTTATGCGATTTTCACGGCAATGATCATGCGTATATAGGCATCACGTTCATAAACAAATAGGCTGACTCCTGCCTGCACCTATTACTATTACTCCACTTCAAGAACGCTTCTATGCTTGCCCCTCTACGTATTAAGTTCATGACAAACAGAGTAATGCATGGAGAACGATGACATGATGTAGACAAAGTAAACTCAAGCAATATGAATAAACCCCATCGTGTTATCCTTAGTAGCAACAACACAAAGACGCAACTTGTCCCCTTCTGTCATTGGGATATAGAAACTCGTCTGGTTGAACCTACTACAACGCACCTCTCTCACTGAAGATAGATCAATCTACTTGGCAAAAGCAAATCAATAGACCGGAGAGAATTACGAAGCTATAATGATCATGCAAATAAGAATCATAATATTCAGAGGTGACTCAAATAATTTTCATGAATAATCTGAACATAAACCCGCAATTCATCGGATCCCAACAAACACACCACACAAAAGGATTACATCGAATATATCAAAGCGAAGATGTGATGATCATTGTATTGAAGATCAAGAGATAGAGAGATTGCAATCTAGGTACTAGCTATGGACCCGTAGGTCTGTGGTAAACTACTCACACATCATCATGAGGGCAGCAAGGTTGATGAAGAGGCCCTCCGTGATCGATTCCCCCTCCGGCAGGGTGCCGGAATGGACCTCTGGATGGCCTCGTGACAGAACAGAGACTTGCGGCGGCATAAAAAGGGTTTCGGTACTGCCTCTAGGGTTTTCACGATATTAGAGAATTTATAGGCCCGAGAACGAGGTCGGGGGAGCCACAAGGGGCCCATAAGCCATCAGGACGCGCCCCCCCAGGGCGCGCCCTGTTGGCTTGTCGGGCCCTGGTGTGGCTCTCAGCTTCCTTCCGATTCTCTGAGGTCTTCTTTTGGTCCAGAAAAAATCATGAAAAAGTTTCGTGGCAATTGGACTTCGTTTGGTACTGTAAACCTGAGAAGTGAAAAACATGCACAAAACAACAACTCGCACTGGGCATTGGGTCAATAGCTTAGTGCTCAAAAATATTATAAATTGGTAAATAAAGACCCAAAATGTATCCTAGAATGATAATATGTCAGTACGGAACAATCAAAAATTATAGATACGTTGGAGACGTATCAAGCATCTCCAAGCTTAATTCCTGCTCGTCCTCGAGTAGGTAAATGATAAAAACAGAAATTTTGATGTGACATGCTACCCATTACGTAATATTTTGCATGCATGCTCATTGAGAAACGATGAATTAACAAATATTTACATAGAAACACTTATAAGTATAAGAAACAAAATCATCAATCTTTCAAAGTATACGATCCTCAAAGAATGTTTACCCCCATTCATCTTATTATATTAGCAAGGCATGGCTCCATCTTCACCACATTAATACAAATGTCAAGCACCACGGTGTCCAAGTCAGGCAATAGGATCTTACTTTTCAATATGCATCAACTTTTTATTCTTCACGCAATACATGAGCGTGAGCCATTGGACATAGCATTTAGGTGGAATAGAATATGGTGGTAGATATCAAAGGGGTAAAAAGTGGAGAAGATAGTCTCACATCAACTAGGCGTACCAACGGGTTATGGAGATGCTCGTCGATAGATGTCGATGCAAGGAGTAGGGATTGCCATGCAAATGATGCACTAGACCTATAAGTGTATGAAAGCTCAACTGAAGCTAAGTGGGTGTGCATCCAACTTGCTTGATCATGAAGACCTCGGGCATTTGAGGAAGCCCGTCATAGGAATATACAAGCCAAGTTTACATTAATGAAAAAGTAATTCCCACTAGCATATGAAAGTGGCATAACATCAGACTCTCTATATGAGGAACAAGGTGCCACTTTGAGGCACAAGTGTGGTAAAGGATAGTAGCAAAGTCCCTTCTCTCATTTTCTCTCATTCATTTTTTTAATAATGGTGGGCTCATTTGGCCTCCCCCATTTCTATTTCCTCACTGGGACAATGCTCTAATAATGATGATCATCACACTTATATTTACTTACAACTCGATATGAAGATATGACTCTATATGAATGCCTCTTGCAGTATACCAGGATGTGCAAAGATCTAGCGTGACATGTATCAAAAATATGATGAACGGTGACTTTGCCACAAATACTATGTCAGCTCTATATGATCATGCAAAGCAATATGATGATGAACGAACTAGTCATGTGAAGTGATGATGGAATTTGCATCGCAATATATCTCGGAATGGCTATGAAAATGCCATGATAGGTAGGTATGGTGGTTGTTTTGAGGAAGATATAATGAGGCTTATGTGAAATAGAGCGTATCATGTCATGGGGTTTGGATCCACCGGCGTATGTTGCATCGATCCTCAAGGTGAGAACGGGCTATGCACGGTACCGAAGAGGCTAGCAAATATGAGGTGATGAGATTGCGTGTGTCCATGGTTTCACATTATTCATAAAGAACTCATATACTTATTGCAAAGTTTTATTAGTTTTATCACAAATCAAAGTACTACTCGCATGCCCCGAGGGAGGAGGTTGGTAGGAGTTAACCATCGCGCGCCTCCGACCCGAAACAACACCAGGATTTCAACGAGGAATAGAAATGCTCACACATCATAACCATGACTTTTTAATTTTTAGACGAACAAGAAGTTAACCTCTCTTAATATCGACACTTCTACGAATCAAGAATTATGAACTCACACTTTTTTCATATTACCACATCAATATCATTAACCCACAATTTCTCTATATGTGCTACATGATGGTTTTAATTATCACTCATTGAATACCTATTATTTTTGGACAGGTCTTATGACCCATGCAAATTACTGTCACTATTTATTAACTCTCAAACAAATATAAGTGAAGAACGAGAGTGAAATTATTTCTACAAAATCTACATGCCACCGTGCTCAAAAAGATATAAGTGAATTACTAGAGCAACTCCTAAGCTCAAAAGATATAAGTGAAGCACATAGAGTATTCTAACAAATTATGATGAAGGTGTGTCTATCTCAAATAGGTGTGTCCAGCAAAAGGTGATTGTGGTAAACTAAAAGTAAAAGAAAACAAAAACAAACGACGCTCCAAGCAAAACTCATATCATGTGATGAATAAAAATATAGCTTCAAGTGAAATACCGATGGATTGAGACGAAAGAAGGGATGCCTCCCGGGGCATCCCTAAGCTTAGACGCTTGGGATATAACCCCGCCGTATAACCCGTCCTATTGGGCCGGGTCAATGTAGTGGCGGCTCTGGAATTATATTCAAGGTGGGCCGTGCCATTGCAGACGAGGCAAGCAAGGCGGTTACCAGGTAAGCCGTCGGGCGGCCCAAACATGTGAAGACGGCGGCTCAAGGCCCAGGAGGTAGAAGACACCAGGAGTTTCCTTGCCTAAGAGGCAAGGCGTGTTAGAGACATGTTAGGTCACGAGTTGTAGTGCGACTCAGACTCTGTTGTAAGGCCCAGGGTCTCGACCTATATATAAAGGCGAGCCCCTAGGGCCGAAAGACTTAAGCTACAAACCCTCGAAAGCTAGGTTAGCGATTCCGCACCCTTGTAATCGAGATCATCATCAATATAGACACAAAGCAGGACGTAGGCTATTACCTCCATTGGAGGGGCCGAACCTGGGTAAACTCGTTTCCTCTTCCCGTTTAACCCCTTTGAGTCACCACCTAGCGGCGATGGCCTCACACCTAAGTCCCTTCACGAGGACATCTGGCATGACAAAACCACGACAGTTGGCGCTCACCGTGGGGACCTCACATAGTGGAGTTGAATTCTCAAAGGGAACCCGTCCAGGGTTCGGTAAATTCGCGGTTGGTCAGATGACCAAGAGCCGCCGCGGCAAGATCTACATCGATGATCCAGTCTGGGGTGGCGAGGCCGACTCAACTCAGCACCGGTGCCGGATCCCCTTTGGCAAGACCGGTGCTACGGTTCCTGAGTCGGACATCTGCACCAACATCGACGAGCCGGATCGGCACGCCCGACCCGGCCGTGATCAAGCCGACCGTCATCATGTTTTCGTCAGCTTCACCCAGGGAGTTTGCCTCTCGGATGAGCCGGCGGGCAGTAGGCACACCCTCATCAACTCAGATGGCGAGTCTTCCATGGGAGAAACTGAGTCGATATGTCCTCTCTATGATGGCAGACTCGGGGGTTCGTTGGAGATTGAAGCCCCCGAGGAATTCCATGAGTCGCCCCGCCAAGTTGCTGTCTGCATGGCAGGAACCGCGGCGGCTCAAAATCCGTCCGCAGCTGGAGCGGCGGGTGGCTTTGGCGGATCTGGCAAGACGCCGGCTTAGGCCATGACGGATTTAATGGCTGAGATGGCGAAGTTCGTGGAGACTCCTGTTACCGCGGAAAATCAGGAAGAGCGCAACATGGAGTTAGCCAAACTACGTGACTAGATGACCAAGGTACAGAAGGAAATTGATGCTGAGAACGCCCGGATGGCGGAGTTACAGGCTCGTATACGTAATGAGTAATAGCGCCTTAAGGCCGAGGCTTGGCAGTTAGGGCTTCAGAGAGATGCATCTGAGGCGGTTTACCAGAGGAGACACCGGAGCCGGCTGCCAACGAGCCTCGAGCCGCAGCAACTTTTTAATACCCCTCAGCAGACTTCGGGGGCTGGGCAGCCGCTCGAAAATACGCAGAACGAGCCGGCTCAACCACCACCAACTCACTCGCCGCCCCGACATTTCCAGACGCCACAGGGCCACTTTTCCAACCCTGTTGACAATGTGCTAGCGGCGACCCAGAACCTAGAAGCACTACCTATTCATGGAAATACACTTGTTGAGGTTGAGGCCAGGAACGCCATAGAGATGCTAAAAACAGCGGTAGTGCAGCAAGCGCAATATTCTTATAGCCGCGATCAAATGCACTCCACCCCATATGCCAGCCGCAACAAAAGTCGCCATGTGGAGTCTCCGGTTGTTTCTAGCAGTGGACGCAGGCAACAGCCTCAGGTTTCCCCGACCCAGCCTGTGCCATCAGGTGCCCAGGCAATTGTCGATGCAGCCAGGGGCGCGTGACAGGCAGAGCCGAAAGCAGCAGCGCGGACGATTCAACAGCTTCATCCTCAATCGGCGGCTGTGGGGGCTGGGACAAACAGTAGGACAATTGGGATACCTTGCTTATCCCCGGCCCTCCGTGCCGAGCGTATGCCCAAAGACTTCAAGGGGCCTCGCAAGGTGCCTAATTACACGGTGGATCTTGAGCCGGCAGCTTGGATCGAAGGCTGCGAGTTGCCAATGGATATGTTGGATGTTAGTGACGCTATATGCGCCAAGTACTTGACCATGATGCTGGAGGGACCGGCTCGAACATGGCTGAAGAATCTGCCGCCCAATTCCATCAACACTTGGTCAGAGCTTAAGGAGCGCTTCATCAAGAATTTTCAGGGAACATGCAAGAAGCCAATGACGGTAGTGGATCTTCAGCATTGCATCCAGCGCGTAGACGAATCGGCCCATCATTGGACTCACCAGATCGCAGAAATCATACACTCATCGGACAGCATCACGATGGCTCAAGCCGTCCTGATCCTAGAAAAGAACCGCCACTTTCAGCCGCTGGTCCAAAAGCTCGGACGGCTCAAGCGAAAGGTGCAGGATATGGGCGACTTAATGGATGTCCTTATCAGATACGTCGAGTTAGACAACATGAACGATCCCGGCTCAGATGAGGACAAGACTAGCAAAGGCACGAAAGGCGAAGGTGGTAAAGGCAAGCATAATCACGGTGGTAACCAGGGTGCCCAGAAAAACAATGGCAAACAGAAGCAGCCAGATGGCGGGTCAGACTTCGTTGCCAACACCAATATTGGTTTCAAAAACCAACGCCGTAATGGTCGCCCTGGAGGGATTTACAATGGGAATAATCCTCGTAATTACGAGGAGGCGCTCAAGGCACCATGTCCCAAATATAGTACCCAGGATAAGCCGGCTATCCACTCATGGGAAAACTATTACATCATGCAGGAATTCCGTAACCAAGCCTTCCAGAATCATCAAGGAGGCAACGGTGGAGGACACCCGGGTCAGCACGGTCCCGGCGGGTCACAGGGCGGCTTAGGAGCTGGTTTCCAGCATCAGGCAAATAATGGCAATGGACGGCATTCTGGCCAGGGTAATCAACATAATAACCAAGGTGGTTTCCAGAGTAATCCCAAGCAATTGAATAGTCGTCAGTACCACTAGTACCTGAATTCTCAAATAATGATTCATATTGTCTAGAGAATTTACGAGAATGATCATATAAGGAGAAAACAACCTGGCCTTGGAGCATTGCTCACCTACGGCCATATTATACTTAGAGCCACCGACACCTTTTTTTAAATCCCCCCCTGCAAATTCTATACATACTTCTTTATGTTTCAAATATAATACAGCCGGCACACCTGAAACTCGGGGTTTCTGTCGTTTCAGCCTGCAAATTGAGCATGAGTCTTTATTCTCTGAAACAATGGGCACTTGGGGGCTTCCAACTCACCGAGTTCAACTTTCTCACCTTTGTGACCCGGCCAAAACGCCACAATACATTGGGCATATGGGGGCTTCCAACTCACCGAGTTCAGCTTTCTCACCCTCTTGACCCAGCGAAAAAAGGCACATATGGTTAAACCTGCCTGTACGCTTGATGCGACTCCGATCAGGTGACCCCGTGTACTCCTGACAAGTCAATCCATTTTGGACCCTGAACTTACCAAGGTTAAAACATCGGCTTGAGTCACGTGAGAGCCGGCATAAAGAAAGCTAGGATAAACCATGGGTTATCATACCCTCTTCATGGAAGCAAGACTCGAGCCTCGAAAGCCGGTCTTTATGTCGAGCCTCAAAAGCCGGCATTTTTATACTCTGTTATCACATGCATACATCATTCTACATGGCATCATTGCATCATGCATCATACATACATATCTATATTTGTTTATGTTGCGGAAAGCCGGTCTTCAAAACCGGGTTACAATGTAAACTTCTGCAGAGAAATAAATCTTTTGGCCTGATGCTCATCATGGTTTACTATAGCCAGGATTAAATGATTGGAGTTTCTGAACCAGCTCAGAAGAGCTGGTCTATCTTGCTGAGCCTCGAAAGCCAGTCTCTTCTTGTCGAGTCTCACTAGGCCGGCTTATTAACAATACTTTATTTTGTTACAAAACTATTATAACTACCTCATAAATTTTGTAGGTACAACATTGTTTTATTGCCGGCTCATACATGAGCGTCTGGGTTATCAACCGTCGTCATATTATGACCGGTTCAATCATTATTTTCTTCACTATTATTCAAAAAATACTTGAGCTTCGAAAGCCAAGTTTGTTTGCCGGTTCGTTCTTTGACCTATTCTCTCTGTCTCAATCAAAGACTCATCAAGCATAGCAGAGATATTCAAAGACAAGCAAAAGAGCGGCACAATCAATTATCGAAACAGATCAAAAGGATCAAAGTCTCCTAAGTACCTTCACAAATGCAAACATGCACGAAGGCATGATAGAGCTTTTCAAGAAGTTTTCAAACTACTCCTATTACAGACTCATCTTAGGAGCCACAAAATATTCATGTTCTTCCCGACACTTGGGGGCTACTGCCACCAGGCGACTCAAATTGTTTACATATCACTTATGTGATCCACCTTCTGTGTCGTCCGGGTTAACCTCAGGCTGACCTCTAGCCTGAGCCGCCTCCGGGTCATCCTCCACTAGATCTTCTGGTTCTTCGATCTGAAGGTTGTCCACATCCCAGTTGCAATGGGTTAAAGCATGGAATACAGCTTCTCATTCAGGATGGAGGACTGGTCAACGTCAGGGGCAAAAATGTGCTTACGACGTTGAGGAGTCAGAATCACCGACACAAAAGAGGGTGGCCGAACTCGTGAGTTGTTAGCATCGTAAGCCGCTTGATAACTCTTCATCTCCATTTCAGCAACAAGTTGTGTGGCCGGCACTCGAGCTGTTTTGACGCACTTAACATAGTCAGCATCACTAAATGTTGAGCCGTCATCCTTGAACTCAGGAAATCCTTTTGCCATTTCTGCCGGATCAAGCTCTTCTAAGTAAGCTAGAGCCCGTATCAAAGACGATGTTGCACCGGTGAGGGAGTCTTGGACTAAGGGGTCCTCGGGCCGCCGACCTATCTCTCATAGGCCGGCTTGGTGGGCCGCTCTCTGATTATCACAGGAAGGCCCAGGATATGCGACGACCCTGTACTCTAGAAGGAAACCTCCGAAGACGCGGCGTCCACTCCAAGTCAAGATGAGGGGATCAGCGTCTTTACTTCCGGCTGGAGACTTATCATGTGTAAACCCTAGGTACCCCCGGTGTCTATATAAACCGGGGGGTTTAGATCATAGAGGGCAGCCAAGCTCATCTAGGGTTTTGGCTACTTGATCTCGAGGTAGATCGACTCTGTAATCTTCATACACATCAATACAATCAAGCAGGACGTAGGGTTTTACCTCCATAGGAGGGCCCGAACCTGGGTAAACATTGCCTCATTCGTCCCTTGTTACCCATTGATCCTAAACTCACAGCTCGGGACCCCCTACCCGAGATCCGCCAGTTTTGACACCGACATTGGTGCTTTCATTGAGAGTTCCGCTGTGGGATCGCAAGAGGAATTGATGGCTCGCCTAATCATTAGCGATGAAGTCCGTAGCGGGGACTCCTTCGCCCCCGGACAGATTTTCGCTTTCGGCAGCATCGTGCCGCATGCCGACCCGACCGGCCACCCCGGGCAGATCGGGAGTCTCGCCCCCGATCAAGAGATCAGATTCGGGAACCTAGAGTTCTCCATAGACTCTCGGGGCGATTTTTCATTCGCCGGGCTCGCGATTTCATCTGACGAGCCCGAAGTCTCCGAAGTCTTAACTTCGGATCTCCTTCTCGACTTCGCCCTCGGGTCTATTCCTACCGATGATCTGGCTCTTAGTCCAGATCCGGTTACAGTACCTGCGGGCCAGGGGTCGGCCCCTGCCGAACACACTCTTTGTACAGACACGTTGGAGGTTAACCCCGAAAGTCCTAGGCAGATCGATCCGGTCGAGCTCTCGACGATCAACAAGGCGCTGGATCGGATCCTATCAATAAAAATCATAGACGACCAGACCTCGAATCATGCTCAGATCGGTCTGAAGGCGGGTCATGGGAAATTTTTCGACCCACCCACCACCCACTTGATAGCCACTATCGAAGACTTAACCTATATGCTGGACTACGCCTCCGAGGGGGCAGAAGATATGGATGAAGAGGACAGCACCCCCGCCCTGTCAACACTGGGCGATGGACTGCCACCTCCACCTACGACGTCTACATGGTAGACACCCCTGACGATAAGGGCGATCCCACCCCTAAGAAGAATGGCGATAAATCCGGTGAGGCGCCATCATGGCACCGGAAATAGCGCAAACGATCTAAGGCAAGCAAGGGAAGGGAAGCCATTGCAGGCACCGGGGAAAACGACACCCCGGAAGACCTCGGCGACCATGAAGTCCCCGAACAGCCACTGGAGGACCAAGAAAGGCCCGAAGATCAGCGCGACACCGAGGATCTTAATGATTCCGAGAACGACAACTACCTTCCCCCTGTCAAGGAGGAAGACAGCCTGGAAGCCGAAGACGTCACCGTCCCCGAAAACCCGGCGGATCAGGAACGGTTTAGGCGGCAGCTTTTAGCCACCGCCCGAAGCCTGAAGGAAAAACAAGAGCAGCTCAAAGCCGAACAAGACACCCTCAATGATACTTGGACGAGGGTCTTGGCAGTCGAAGAAGGGTACGATACCGATCTACCGGACCAACCCAAGAACTACCCATGTCGGCGGCTGCTGCCGCAGTTCGATGACGAGGCCCTTGAAACATCGTCTCCCAGGCATACTCCGTACGACCAGCCAGACCGCCCTCCCTGAGGATGGGATAGGACGGCCGGCGAGGCCGAGTACAGACCTGCGGTACCCCACAGGAGAGGAAAAGAGCCAGCAGAGCCTAAGGACAGGTATGACTTACGACAGGACCTGGATTAGAGAGCAGGCCACACAAGATCCATCTACGAATCTAGAGGGTACTCCCCCGCTAGACACGACGGGTACCAGTCTTGGCTCAACCGCAACAATAGAGGTCGGGAACAAAACCGGGCCCGATCGACCGCCAATCGTAGGCATGACATAGCTCGGGTCAGAGGCGCTACCCACCCACTGTGCTTCACGGACGAGGTGATGCAGCATCAGTTCCCTGAAGGGTTTAAACCCGTTAACATAGAGCAATACGACGGGACAACAGACCCAGCCGTGTGGATTGAGGACTTCCTCCTCCACATTCATATGGCACAAGGAGATGATCTCCACGCCATCAAGTATCTGCTCCTAAAACTTAAGGGGCCAGCTCGACACTGGTTAAACAGTCTCCCCGAGAATTCCATCGGGAGCTGGGAAGAGCTCGAGGATGCCTCCCGATCTAACTTCCAGGGCACTTATGTCCGGCCACCGGACTCCTCCGACCTGAGCAATGTTGTCCAGAAAGTAGGTGAATCGGCTCGGCAATTATGGAATCGGTTCCTGACCAAGAAAAATTAGATCGTTGACTGCCCGAACGCCGAGGCAGTAGCCTCCTTCAGACATAATATCCGGGACGAGTGGCTAGCTCGTCAGCTCGGCCAGGACAAGCCAAGGACAATGTCCGCCCTTACCTCACTTATGACCCGCTTTTGCATGGGTGAGGATAACTGGCTAGCTCGACGAGGACATAACCCCGAAGACCCCGGCACCTCCGAAGTCCGGGATGGAAATGGGAAACCACGAAGTAACAAAAAGAAACGCTGGCACAACAACGGCAATGCTGAGGACACGGTCGTTAATGCCGGTTTCTGCAACCCAAAATCCGGACTGCGGAAGAAACCTTCTAAAGGAGATCGAGACGGACCTACCACGCTGGACAAAATCATGGATAGGCCCTGACAGATCCATGGCACCCAAGTCAAGCCCGCTACCCACACCAACCGTAATTGTTGGGTATTCAAACAAGCTGGCAAACTCGCAGCCGAAGAGCAAGGCAAGGGCCCGCGCAGCAAGGACGATGACGAGCCCCGCGGTCCAAGCAACGGAGGACAAAAGCAGATCCCTCCAAAGGTAAAAACTGTGAACATGATATATGCCACTCACATACCAAAAAAGGAGAGGAAGCGCGCCCTTCGGGAGGTCTACTCCATAGAGCCCGTAGCCCCGAAATATAACCCATGGTCGGCTTGCCCGATCACCTTCGACCGACGGGACCATCCGACCAGTATCCATCACGGAGGTTCGGCAGCCCTCGTCCTAGACCCCATTATCGATGGGTATCACCTCACTAGAGTCCTGATGGATGGAGGAAGTAGCCTTAATCTGATTTACTCAGATACGGTGAAAAAGATGGGTATAGATCCGTCAAGGATCAAACCCAGCAACACTACCTTTAAAGGAGTGATCCCAGGCGTCGAAGCCCGCTGCTCGGGCACCGTGAATCTGGAAGTAGTGTTCGGCTCGCCTGACAACTTCCGCAGCAAAGACTTGATCTTCGACATTGTCCCTTTTCGTAGCGGTTATCACGCCCTACTCGGCCGCACAGCATTCGCTCGCTTTAACGCCGTCCCCCACTACGCGTACCTGAAGCTCAAGATGCCCGGGCCCAGGGGGGTCATTACTGTCAACGGCAGCACAGAGTGCTCTCTCCGAACAGAGGAACACACGGCGGCCCTGGCAGCCGAATTCTAGTACGGCGACGATAGGCCAATGCCGAAATCAGCCAAAAAGGCACGTCATGATATTAAACGAGCTCGGTCTCAACCCGAACTCCCGGAATCGTCTTCTGCCCAACAAAAATAGGGATATGCCCCCCCCCCATAGCACAGCCCTAGTTCTCGTAAAATTTGTGCCAAGAAGGCACAACTTCACGCTCAAAATACCATGGGCAGCTGTAGGGACCCACTGCGAAAGGGAAAGTGTTCGGCTTGACCGAACTACTGCCAACACATGTCTTCGGACAAACCACATGTACCACCTAGGACCTTCCAAGCGTAAAGGTCATCCACACTGCGGCGACTTCGCAAGATATTCTTCCCAAGGCCCGTTCGCCGATAGCAATCACCTTTAAAGGAACGCAACCCCCTCGGGAGCAAAGGAGCAGACATGCGACAGGGCACATTGAGGACGTCAAGCCACCCATCGAAGACCCCGGGTAAAACCTCTCCTTTGTAAACTTTCTTTTTCATTTCAAAATACTTGTAACATTTGCTTCAGCAGTTTGAGTTGTAAGAATTCATCAGAAATAAAGACCAACCTTTACGGCCTCCTCGCTGTATTTTATGTCACATACTCTGTTCTCTACTCACCGACGCCGATAGCAAAGCTGTTTGGTACATATTACGATGCGACCGGCTAATAGACCGGGGGCTTGACTATAAAAATCGCCCCAAGCATCACCCCGGCACTATTGTTTATGTGTTCGGCGTCTCGGATGTTGCGTTTTATGAATCGGTTCCGAATTATGTCTTGGGTCAATGGTTGGGTTGCCCGGCTCCTGTGTTTGCCCTCTTATGTTCCGCTCGTTCGGCTAAAAGGCTAAAAGGGAGAACCACTGCGATTGTGCTTCCAGCTCGCCTGGTCAAGTACCTTAGTGGAGAAAGCCGAAAACTTACTGTCATAATAAGCGAGAACCGGTCGACAATCCGAGCATAAGTGTCAAACTACAAATCGATAGAGCTTATTCCGTGTTATATGAGGGGTTTGTATGATTACAAACCATGTGATGCTGGTTTTAACCTCGGTGTATCCAAATATCACAAAACACTGGGGGCTGGTCATCAGCCCCCGCAGTCAAGCTCCTACAGCTAAGTGAAAGCACTAAAGCATCATAGTCCGATTGCCTTGTTCCCCTTGCACTACCGCCTTCGGGCACCGATACGTCGGCTAAGGTTACAGTGTGGAGGTAGAAACACCTCGTGTAGTATCTACATGGGGGCTGAAGCCGACGACTCGCAACTTTCAGATAAAACGGCCACATAGGAGTCAAAATAATACAAAGCTTAAAGACATGATAAACCATGCAACCGCATTATAAAGAGGAACAGTCATCGGATACATGACAAAACGCTCATTCATAAATTACATCCTTAGGGCATTGAGCTTCTATTGGCCGAGCACCATCCATCACGGTGGAAAAGTATTTCTTGGGGAGCCTATGCTCCTTCCCAGGGGGTGGAGGCGCGGTGGCCATATCGGTTAGCTTGAGCCTCGGCCATCGCACCATGGTCCTTGCAAAGGCCATCCGAGCTCCCTCGATGCACATAGAACGCTTTAGAGCCTCAATCCGAAGCGCAGCGTTGCATAGTTTCTGCACCAAGCCGAAGTAACTGCTCGGCAATGGCTCTGCAGGCCACAGCCGGATGCAGAGGTCCTTCATGGCCGGCTCCGCCATCCTGTGCAGCTCCATCAATTGTTTCATCTGCTTGCTCAGGAGGGGAGGATGCTCGGGGGCTTGAAATTGCGCCCAGAACAGCCGAGGCTCAACATCCCCATCCCGAGAGGCAAAGTATTTGTTCACGTCCGCTGCACTCCTCGGGAGGTCCGTAAAGGCGCCTGAGGAACGCCACACCCGGGTGAGCAATCCAAACCTGTTACCACCAAAGGCACATTGCAGTAAGTACGGCTTACCATCCGCGATCGCCTTGACTTGGCGGAGTTCTTCTTCAAAGAACCGCCTATCAACTCGCTCCGCTTTGAGCTAGGATTTCAGCGTGGATAGCTCGATGGCCTGGTTTTCGTTCATTTGCTCAAGGGCCTCGCACTTCGTGTTGGCATCCTTGAGCTCCAGCTACACCTCTACCACCCGGGCCTCATGCTTGTCGCTCACGGCTTTTAACGCCGACAGTTCGGCTGCTGCTTGTTCGGCCGTCGCCTTCTCATCTGCGGCCTCTTACCTCACCTTTTCCAACTCGGCCTTGAGGTTCTCAACCTCCGCGGCCACGGCTGTGGTAACAATGAGTAAATAACACTTAGGGATAACAATCCGGATATCTCAATCAATGAGGATAGACAGTAGCCCGAATGATACAATTCGGACAAACCCTTCGTCTCGTCAAATCTCTTGTTCAGGCGATCGAGCTCCTCGTCGGAGCTCTTGAGCTTCCAGTTTAGCTCGGCAAGCACCACTGCGTTGGCGGCCGCCGCCGATGACGAGGCCTTCAAAACAACTTATGTGCATTAACACTCCCGAGCTGTCGGATTCAGACCCTCTGCTAAGTACTCTCTGGAGCTCTTAGAATAATGAAGGACAAAGGGTGCCTTGAGCATCGTTACTAATTTTCGGACATTCGACCCCCGGGTGGGTTTTTCAAACTCACCCAGGGCTCGGGGGCTACTACACTTAAAAGGATTGCATAAACTTGGTAAATTAACTTTTTCTGGAAAAGAGAGTATTACATGGCTCACCTTGAAGCCCGTCAAGAGACCGTTGAAGTCCTCTTTCAGTCCGCTATCAACGGACTGAATCACTTGCAAAACCACACCCATAAGGGCGCTGTGATCTTCGGCGATGGAGGAGTCGGATAAAGCTTCCTCCATCATGGCTGGCCACCCAGCCATGGGCAGCACCGGTGGTGACCTGCCAACCCTCCCTCCGGTGGGGGATTGGGCTGGCGGCCCCGGAGGCATAGAGCGCTCCGAAGATGTCCTCAGAGGGGACTGGACCTGACTTCGTCCCCCCTCTTTAGTTGCCAGGAGATGTTCCTCCTCCTGGTCTTCGGCGGCCGAGGTATTATCCTCAGCCATAACGTCTTCACCCCCGCCACCGGTATTCGGCTCGGAAAGGGCCTGGCGTGATAACACCTCCGCGGCTTCCTTCGAGACCTCAGGAGGCGTAGGATGTGACGCAGTCCCACTTTCCACCAGGTCGGTGGGCAGAGACTCCCCGTCTGAGATTTGGTCGGTGGGGAGATCACGTAGTGGGCTGCAAATTGAAGGACGTCTGCCCATTTAGCATTAAAAGCTCTATATAAGTGACCCAGTGGGTCTTCGGATTCATACCTCTGGGCTGGGGGCTTAACCCTTGGGTTCCTTCGGGAAACCTTTTCAAAAGCCTCAGACTCCTTATCGGAGTCCGAGTTATCGTCGACCAGGACTGCCTTTCTCCGGCATGTCCTCTTCGGGGCAGGAGGAGGTAGGTCCTCCGCGGCGTCCGCTGATGCTGCCCTTTTCCTTGTGAGGGGGGAGCCGCACTCCCCTTCGTCCTCGTGTTCTTCCTCATGAGTGGAAGAGGCATGGGTCTCCTCGGACTTAGTGTCCGGAAGACCCCTTAGACGAAGACCCTCTCGGGCCTCTTTCTTCTCCCCTTTCTTCTTCTTCTTCTTCTTCTCTGGCGCCGAATATGGCGCCACGACGAGCATCTCCGTCAACAGATCCGATCGAGGGTCTTCGGGTTGCGGGGCCGGATAGTCAATTTGCACGGCCTTGCTCAGCCATTTCTGTGAAGATGAGGGAGAAGGGGTTCAACTCTTTGTCAAAAAACAGAGCTGGAGAATTAAAGATTTATCATTCCTTGGTAGGAGGGGTTTCGGCGTCAAGACCGGTGTCCTCCTCCTCGGCCGGCCAGCTCTTCTAGGGCTTGAATAGCACTTTCCACAATTTCTCGTGGGTAGTGCGGAAGAATTGACGCATGGTGGCCAGGTCCTCAGGTGGTAAACCCACATTGGGGAGGCCCGGTGCTGGCAGGGGAGGAGACGGCGTTGGAGCATGACCTGGATCACGTTGACCAGCTCGATTTTGGCCTCAATCATCGCGGAGATGCGCTTCTGTAGCGATTTTACCTCTGTGGCCGACCCCCAGTCAAGGCCTTTCTTGAGCCACGAGGTTAGCCTCGCGGGGGGTCTGGATCTGAACACGGCAGGTGCCACCCAGTCCGCGCTCCTTGGTTCGGTGATGTAGAACCATTCCTTTTGCCAGATCTTGACCGTGTCGATAAAGATGCCATCCGGCCACTCGACACGGGGGAGCTTGCTGATTACCGCCCCTCCACAATCTGCATGCGCGCCCGCAACTGTCTTTGGCTTGACGTTGAACACTTTAAGACACAGGCCGAAGTGCGGCTGTATCCGCAGGAAGGCTTCGCAGACGATGATGAACGCCGAGATGTGCATGAAGGAGTTCGTGGGGGAGATCATGGAAATCTAACCCATAAAAGAACATGTGGTACCCCGGCTCAGAGAACCGGATTACCAATGTTTCCAGCCCAGAGATCATGTCCTCTGGAAACACACAACAACTTGGAACAGAACTGAACAGACTTTATTGATAGATTTCGGGTACAAGCTCATATTTTACAATGCCAGCGAGGCCCAAGGCACACTCGGTGCTATGACAGTATCTACATTATTTATGAAACATAGCAGGGCCTCGGAACTACTAAGTACTTCTACGGTGTAGCGGAACATAGCGGCAACTCCATCCACAGGGACACTGCTGTGGACACATCCTAGTTAGCGTAGCACGAACCATCAGGACCTCCGTCCTCGGCTTCTCCTACATCTGGCATGATACGCCAGGTGAGTACTTTGAATGTACTCACAAGCTCACGACAACCAAGTAATGCAGCAAGCAATAGCATGGCAATCAGCATGTTAAATTCTTAAGCAATGCACTTACTGTACCGATTATCAACTTACTCTCATCCGGGTGTTCCCACAACCCTCGGAATACTCATAAGCCATCGAGTACTTCCGATCATACGAAGAGTGCTTCCATCATTACTAACATTGTTACGGTTGACCACCTACTGAGGTCTGGATGGGCTGTCCAATACCGTGGACGCGGCTATTCGAATAGATTTTTCACTCTGCAGAGGTTGCGCACTTTACCCACACCATGAAGCACCTAGCCTCGTGATCCCATTCGGGTGGACCAGCGTTGCTCCAACGAAACTTGTCTGACCCGTGACTCTCCCATCGTACCACAGGCATTCATCCTCCCCCGGAGTCCTGCCTTATGTGGCCCCTGTGTCCTCATGACACCTGCCACCGTCGTGGCCAAACTAAATTGTCCCAAACGGGGACGCCGGCACAATACTCAACTGGCTCACAGGGTTATCGCCGCCTACCTGATCAGGGTAGCACGCGCGCATAACCCTCCCTCTTTGGAGGTACCGGTGAAAGAGCACGCGATCAGACCAAGTCAAGGCCGTCCCATACCGGCAAATGTGGTTGCACGGTTAAGCCCGGACAGGTGACTCAAGATCAACCACTAAGTTCATTTAGCAAGTATAGTGGTTCATCACATTAAGTAACTAAGCAATTAAATTAATTACTATGAATTAACCTTTAGCAAATAAATAAGCATAATGTATGAACATATGCAATGCTATTGGAATGCTTCATGAAATGAGTATCATGGCTTGCCTTGCTCTGTTGGGTTGTTCAAACACTCCCGGTCTTCAAAATCACCAAAGTTCCCTTCTGAAAATATTTTTAAAATGCAAAGGAAAATGTCACATAATGCATTTTTGTTAACCAGAAATTCTGTGGACATAGGAAAAATACCAAAATTTGTCAGCAACTAAAGGGGCTCAATACCAACTCAATGCAAAAAGAATCAATTGAATTGGAGCTATAAATAAAAAGTAATTTAAGGTCAAAGTACTGGTCAAACTGAATTAAATAAATAGAAATCAGAAAATCAGAAAAACCTCCAGCGGTCCACGTCGAAAGCGTAAAGTGGAGGGGCGCCTCCACTTATACCGCTTCGGCCGCGGGCGTGGGCCGCTGACAGGTGGGGTCGGCCTCGTTCAAACAGAGAGGGAGAAGAGAGACCGAGACGGGGCGGAGCTCCGGCGACGGTCGCCGGCGATAGAGACGGCGGCGGCGCTCGGAGTTGAGGGGAATGGATCGGGCGCTCGAAGACGAACACACACGTACCCGCAGCGTGATGGGGGATGGCCGGACGGCGTCGTCCCCTTCCTCTCCGGCGGCGGCGGCGTTCGGGTGGTCGTCGGAGAAGGCGAATTCGGCGATGGATTGCTTGGGCAGGAGTTCGTGGAGCACCAGGGGAATGCCCTAAGCTCGAGGTGAGGTTGATTGGGGCTCGGGGTGGAGTGGAGATGCTGGTGGCGAGGTGGCCACAAACGGCGGAGCTCCGGTGAGATTCGAGGCCAGAGGGCCTCTCGGTCGTGGCTCGCTCCTCGGGAGGCCGATTGGAGGTGGAGGGGGAGAGGTGAGGAGCTCGGAGCGTCGGGCATGGCCTTTTATAGGCTGGAGGTGAAGGCGGTCGAGCTCTCTGGAACGGCCGGAGCTGTGGCCACGTCGCCGGGGCAAGGACGGCTAGCTGGCTGTCCGGGAGCGGCGACGAGACGGGAGAGGGCATGGGCATTGAATGGCAAAGCGAAGGCTCGCGAGGAAGACGACGGCCAGCTCACCCACTGTGGCCGCACGGGCGTCACAGTGCCCGAGCGCCGTGGCGGCCCCCGAGGCGATTCTGGCGAGGGGGAAGGGTCTGGAGGGTCCAGGTGGAAGGCAACGACGATGTCGGCACGCTAGGACAAGGTACGGCTACGCAGTCGTCGGCCTCCGACGAGACCAGAGCCTGCCGACGCCCAGAGCGCGGTTTTGGCAGTCTGGCTACGCGGTCACCATGTGCACGGGCACAAGTGGCGCGAGCTGGCCTGCCGGGCCGTGTCTGGAGCGTTGTCCTTGCACTCTGGAACCCCCTCGTGGAACTGGCTTGCCCAGTAAGCCACTGAGATGAGAGGTAGCTTCACCAACAGTTTACTGTCAGCAACTTGGAAAGGTTCTGGAGAGGAGATAAGATGGAGATGATGCTAAAGGAGAAGTCTAGAGGGATCTACCTTGGAAGGACTACAAACTGGCAAAGTTTGAGAAAGTTTGAAAAAGATTTGAACATAGCTCCCTTGAAAACTACCATTCTGGTCCAGAAGCTTGATCTGCTTGTGGCACTCACATAGATGGTCTACTGATGATGAAACTTGGTGAAGGGAAGTCATTTGGTACTGCACACCTACCATAAAAATTTCAGAGCAAGTGTGCACCCCTAGCTAGTACTTCCTTCACAAAGGTTTGGAACAAGCAGAAACTTGTCAGAGTTTTGCTGCTAAAAATTTGTACTGGACCAGGTTATATTTTTGGATATTGTGGCTAGATAGGTTTCCTAGGAGCTTGGGAAATTTATTGAGAATTTTCTGAGCTAGGAAAAATGGGGTTGCTTCACAACTGGCAAATTCTGACCAGGAAGAAGATAATTATTCTGGTCAAAATTTTGCATTGGACAATGGAATATTCTTAGAGATTATGGAATCATATGATGATGGGAAGATGTGGCAAAAGTTTGGGAATTTATTGATCATCCAAACTATAGGTTGCTTCACAACCCATAGTGATGACATAATTTCCCAAATAAAGAAAAGGATTATTGGAAAAGTTTAAATATTGGAAATTGATCCAAGAGTGGTGTAGAAAGGTTTTGGCAAGGTGATGAGGGTTTTGAGTTGCTTGGGAAAAGATTCAATAAGTCATAGGTCCAATTCAACTGAAAAGGTTTGAAAATCAACCAAATTGCAGATAAACCCAAAAAGATTTTGAAAAGAAAAAGTTGCCAAACTCAGGGTGTCACGGAACATGAGGCCCCTGACGAAGGGGTGGAGCGGGAAGCCCAGTCCCCGGATGATATGGGGGACGAACACCACCCTCTCGCCCGGCTTCGGTGTGGGAACCACCTGATTCGCCTCTGGAGCGCGGTGGGCGATGCTGGCGGAGAGGTAGCCGGCACGCTTTAGCTCCCGAATGTTGTTGTCGGTGACGGAGGAGGCCTCCCACTTGCTCATGGAGCCTGAACCAGCCATGGCCGAACTCGAAGGGAAGATTGAGGAAGAACTGGATCTGGGCTCTCGAAGCTTGGGAAGGTTGAGGAGGCAAAGGGTGCGAATTTGGAGCGTGAATAGGCCTTGAGGGTTTTCTCCCTTTTATGGGGCGCCGTAATACCAAGAGCCTCCCTTTTACTGCGCTGCAGGCCTCGCCACTTCCCGAAACAATCGTACCGTTATGCGCGCGGGGGATAGCCCGGGGCATTAAGCATATCCCGTAAGAAGCGGGACACGATCTACACGTTGATAAGACGTGCCAATGGAGAAACGGCCTCGAACCGTGAATCGAGTTTTTGTAACCGGCTCAGCGGTTGTGATAGGCCACGACCCTTCGTCAGAAAGGTTGTCAGGAAATAATGTTCATGCTTTGATGCTCGGCCTTCAAGGTTAAGCGACTTATGGCGTCCGGATAACTACATGTTCGGATAACTACATGTCATTGGCGGCCGGACTAGAGCTAGCCGATCATAAAGGGGGAAAAGAACTGACCCCGCAAGCCGGAGACTCTGATCACGCGAAGCTGGTGGTGTCATGACCCCTCGGGTTGGGGGCTAGTTCAAGGGCTACTGAGGGAGTCCTGGACTAAGGGGTCCTCGGGCTGCCGGCCTATCTCTCATAGGCCAGCTTGGTGGGCCGCTCTCTGATTATCACAGGAAGGGCCAGGATATGCGACGACCCCGTACTCTAGAAGGAAACCTCCGAAGACGCGGCGTGCACTCCAAGTCAAGATGAGGGGATCATCGTCTTTACTTCCGGCTGGAGACTTATCATGTGTAAACCCTAGGTACCCCCGGTGTCTATATAAACCGGGGGGTTTAGATCGTAGAGGGCAGCCAAGCTCATCTAGGGTTTTGGCTACTTGATCTTGAGGTAGATCGACTCTGTAATCTTCATACACATCAATACAATCAAGCAGGACGTAGGGTTTTACCTCCATAGGAGGGCCCGAACCTGGGTAAACATCGTCTCCTTCGTCCCTTGTTACCCATCGATCCTAAACTCACAGCTCGGGACCCCCTACCCGAGATCCACCGGTTTTGACAACGACAACCGGCACGGGCGGCTGATCTTTTCAACTCTTCAACTTGTTTGGGGATCGTTGAAAGAAACCTTACCACATCCTTGATGAGATTCATCGGCTCTTTGTTCCCCATAACCGCCTTCATTGCGAGATGGCTTCCAGCATAGAGTTGCTCAGTCAGTGTATATACAGCCTTCAGTACAACCAAGCTGTTATCTTGGAGGCTGCATGTTCATGGGCCTACAAAACAAATTAAGCACATAAGTCGCCAGGCGATTTATCTGCATACATAAGTATTTTCGCGGGTTAACAAGAATTCCTACAAGATACTTACCAAAGATAGCTTGGGTCATATGGGCAATGTGCCGCTTTAACCCAGATAGCTCTTCTGTGATGGGCTTCAATTGGCCCTCGGCATTTTCTGCGCGCTCCAACAAGGCAGCTTTCTCAACTTTAAAGTATTTATTTGGTTTTCAAAGTGTGCCTTGGATTTCTCCAACTCCTCCATGGCAAGGCAAAGCTTCTCCTCAACCGCTGCTTGGGCATTTTGCCCTACTTCAAGATCTTTCTTCAAGCCGCTCACATTTGACTTGGCTAACTTTAAAGCTTCCTGCACAATAGGAGTCATCATATTCAACGGCCATAAGCCGGTAGCAAGATGCAGCATGATATAACACAGAAAAATTATAAAGTCTCAAGCAGATTGCAAGCAATATACCTGACACTTGGAGGCTAATGCATGCCACTTCTTCCAAGCAAAGATATGAAGAAGACCCGACTCATCTCAAGAAGATGAGCCGGCCCTTGGGGGCTACAAGTCGATTTTCTTCAAAATTCAGAAGACCTGACTCATCTAACAAAGATGAGCCGGCCCTTGGGGGCTACAGGTCGATTTTCTTCAAATTACTGAGAAGACCCGACTCATCTAACAAAGATGAGTCGGCCCTTGGGGGCTACAGGTTGATTTTCTTCAAATTATTCAGAAGACCTGACTCATCTAACAAAGATGAGCTGGCCCTTGGGGGTTACAGGATGAATCTTCGAAGTGCCTTACATTGTCAAAGACCCGACTCATCTTATGAAGATGAGCCGGCCCTTTGGGGTTACATAAGATTATATAAGAGTGCAAAACAATATCAGGCATACCTCATATTTTCTCTTCATCATGCCAACCAGGTTTATTTCCATTTCCCGGCTGGTAGTGAGGCGGTTAAGATAGCCAGCGTGTAACTCTTCGGCACTGAGGTCTTCATAACTAAGAAGCACAAGTTTAGTTTTCCCCTTATCACTTAATGGCATTTCCTCCTTAGCAGTATGCTTGGTCAATACGTTGGAGACCCCCGAAGTTGAATAACCCATTCCAGTAACAGTAAGGTCCTCATCATCCTGCTCATGAGGGGCATCTTCAGCCGCTTCAGGAGGACTGAGCGGTTTAAGCTTGTCTACTGGGTCAGCCTCAGCACCGGCAGCCTCGGTGTTAGTGGCTTCAACATGATGAGCCGGTTCACCCTGGTCATCCTGATGACATTCAGGATTTTTGGCATGAGCTTCAAGAATCTCCAGAGCTGGATCTTCCTGGTCAGCAACATCCGGATTTACTGATGGTTCGCCAATTTTCCTCTTCTTAGCCTTGGCTTGGGCCCTGTCAAACAAGCAAGCAGAATCAAGCATATGCAAGGTTAAAAGCTTAGAAAAGCAAATACATGGTTAAAAGCAGAAACTTACCCTTGGTTGATAACCCGGGGTGGTAGCTTGGAGGCGGTTGAGTCGCCCAAGGAAGGTGGTGATTCATGGTAGTTTGAGTCAGAAAGGTCGGATAAGGCTAGTCTTTGAGTGAGACAAGGTTGAGCTATGAGGCACCTAGTTCTGTCGCTTGAGGGTGGCTGACTTGTGCGGTAAACCAGCCACAATACCACCAGAGTTGCTTCGAGTATGGCGCTTGATTCAACCTGAGCCCTCTTCAAAATAAAATTGGGATCCAAATGAGCATCCGGGTGAGAAAATCTTACTTTCCTGACAACCTGCCTTGTTTTCCTTGGGGCTAAGGATTCTGAGCCGGAAGATATAAAAATTACCTCAATACCATCAGCTCAGCTTGTCTCGATATCGCCCTAACAAAAAAGACCAGTTTGTCAGCAAGTTCGGTTAAATATGGTTAAGGGAAATCTAATTCTACCTTCGATTGAACATCAGTTGCCGGTGATTCACCCATAAGTGACGGCTCCTCTACAACCGCTTTATTTTTCTTTGAGCTTGGAAAGGCCTTAGGTTTCTTGGCTGCGGTTTTTACTTGCTTCTTGCCCAAAAATGAAGACTTAGCCTGCAAAGTTGACGATAAAAACTAACATGTAAGGATTTGGAGTTTAAAAGAAAAGGACATTTATACAAGTCAGACAGAGTTGCCGAAGTTTCTTACTGGCGGAGTCGGGTTAAGAGCATAAAAGGGCTTCAATCCGTCTTTGTTGCAAGTGGCTTGACTTTCACCCAGTAGCTTCTTCACGATCCGATTTATTTCATCAGCATCCAAAGTTATATTGTTATATCTTTGGGCATCGTCTAAGTCACCGGAGTAAGTGCACATTACACTGTCACGACAGCTTAGCGACAAAATACTCCAGGATACCCAGCACCGGGTCAAATCAACTCTAGTTAACCCGTTGGCTACTAAGGCCCTCAACTTTGGATATATAGAAGCGTGTTGAGCGTGTTCTTCTGGAGGAGCCCAACCAGGAAGTTAGAGATCCATGGGAAGACGATTTGGTCTATAACCCGGCACAGGGTTCTCATCAGATGGGGCCGTGTTCCGAACCAAGTTTTATTCCACCCTTTAGGGTAGCTTGGCAGAGTGGCAGCAGGAAAGGCAACGTCTCTCCTCCTCTGGATTGAGACCCCTCCAAGCTCTAGACTGGGGCCATCAGCACATTCAGTCTGGCGATTCAAGTAGAAAAATTCCCTAAAGATGGAGACGGAGGGCTCTATCTGCAGATACACCTCACAGAGCACTTGAAACTGACAAATATTGGATATGGAGTTGGGACCCAGGTCTTGCGGATGAAGATGGAAGAAATGCAAAACATCATGAAAGAATTTTGTCCCGGGGGGAGAAAAGCCTCTGAGAAGATGATCCAAGAATACTACTACTTCCCCTTCTTCCGGATTCGGGATTTCTTCTCCAAGGGCAACCCGCCAGCCAATCACTTCTTTAGGCGGCAAAAAACCCTGATCTTGGTAATCTTTAAGAATAAGTTCAGAAACTTGGGAGGCCACCCAGTTGCAGGTGGTGGATTTTGACATGATGAGCTGCCTGAATGAAATAAAAGGGACGATTTAAGCACATGGTTAAAGTAGAGACGGCCTAATCATTTGCAATGTATAAGTCTCCTCATGAGAAGCCAGCATCTTGATACAGCAGTTTATCACATGGCGGGTTACAACTACTGAGCCGGCAAAAATAAGGGCAACTTACGCTAAGTCAAAGACCTCTAGTTTTTGCTAAGTGTGGGGCAAACAAGTTTCTACCAATCTGGCTACAATTACGGATCTACAAATGGTTCGGAAAGGGAAAATATTCGCTAAACCTAACAACAAGGCATAGAAGCAGCGGCGGTCTAATGTACAGATTCTTAAGGAGGGTTTGAAGATGTTATGCGAGAAGTGAATCTGCCGTTCAAAGCCGCTCTATTTCTATAGTGAGACTCATGGAATCTACACATGAACGAGCAATGGCGATAAACGAAAGAGGAACTACCGGAGCACTCAAGAACTCCGACGAACTACTATAGATCTGGAGAAGAAGAACAATTTACCTGAAGGAGGCCGGGGGCAGCGGAGACGATCAGCTGGACCTCGATGAAGACGCAGCGTCGCTGCAGTCCCGAAAGTGGTCACCGGTGACAGATGAGCAGCGGCACTGGCACGACGAAACCTTCGGGCACGAGGAAGAAGAAGCGAGAAGGGCAAGGTAAAAGTGAAAGAAGGGACCCTCCAGTGAATATTTAAAAGGGAGAAGCCCGAAGGGGCAACTGGCAGGCGCGAAAATCAACGAGACGCAGTAAATTTTGGGAAAGAAAGACGCCTCGATTTTCAGGATAAACGGATACACTCAGATTCGTTGTGATGTCATCATTGGCTTCCTGGATTTCTGACGGGTAACGTCACTAAATGGACGACACAAGAAAAATAACAAGTCTGGAAATGTTGCAAGCCGGCACTTCGAGATCCATGAAGAACACAGATGCAAGCAGATGATAAACCGCCAAGAGAAAGTAAGGGAAATCAACATGAATGAATTCAAATCAATTTGGGGCCTAATGTCAGGGATATAACCCAGCGGTATAACCCGTCCTATTGGGCCGGGTCAATGTAGTGGCGGCTCTGGAATTATACTCAAGGTGGGCCGTGTCATTACAGACGAGGCAAGCAAGGTGGTTACCAGGTAAGCCGTCGGGCGGCCCAAACATGTGAACACGGCGGCTCAAGGCCCAGGAGGCAGAAGACGCCAGGAGTTTCCTTGCCTAAGAGGCAAGGCGTGTTACAGACATTTTAGGTCACGAGTTGTAGTGAGACTCGGACTCTATTGTAAGGCCCAGGGTCTCGACCTATATATAAAGGCAAGCCCCTAGGGCCGAAAGACTTAAGCTAGAAACCCTCGAAAGCTAGGTTAGCGATTCCGCACCTTTGTAACCGAGATCATCATCAATATGGACACAAAGCAGGACGTAGGCTATTACCTCCATTGGAGGGGCCGAACCTGGGTAAACTCGTCTCCTGTTCCCGTTTAACCCCTTTGAGTCACCACCTAGCAGCGATGGCCTCACACCTAAGTCCCTTCACGAGGACATCTGCCGTGACAAAACCACGACAATGTGATGAATAAATATAGCTTCAAGTGACATACCGATGGATTGAGACGAAAGAGGGGATGCCTTCCGGGGCATCCCCAAGCTTAGACGCTTGAGTCTTCCTTAGAATGTTACCTTGGGGTGTCGTGGCCATCCCCAAGC
Source organism: Elymus sibiricus (assembly GCA_039707655.1). Classification (NCBI taxonomy): domain Eukaryota; kingdom Viridiplantae; phylum Streptophyta; class Magnoliopsida; order Poales; family Poaceae; genus Elymus; species Elymus sibiricus. Next base: position 439,876,635 of record CM077667.1, on the reverse strand, counting down.
TTAGGCTCTTGCCGCTCCTTATTCCTTTGTCCATCATGATAACACCCAAAACTTGAAAACTTCAATCACACAAAACTCAACAAAACTTCGTGAGATCCGTTTGTATAAGAAACATATTGAATACTTTAGGTACTGTTATGAATTGATTCTTATTTAGTAATTTCATAAAAGGTACTGTATTCTAACTTCTCCATGGCTTATACCCCCCGATACAATCCATAGCATAATCAAAACAAGCAAACTATGCAATAAAAAAAAGAATCTGTTCAAAACAGAACAATTTGTAGATATCTGTAGAGAACCTATACTTCTGTAACTTTAAAAATTCTGAAAAAATAGGAAAACTTCGAAAATTTGTATAGAAATACTTTGTAAAAAATTCAGATCATTCTCACGCCCTAGTAAAAAATGAAAATTCTTGTACTTGAGTCAAAAGTTTTTGTTTTGTTTCAGCATCGATTCTACTCATCTTGTGAGTCATCCCAAAGGCTTTACTTGGCACAAACACTAATTAACATAAAAACATAATAATTACAGAGGCAATAATCATGTTATCAAAAACAACAGAAAGTAAAAAGCAAAAAATAAAGATATCTATTGGGTTGCCTCCCAAGAAGCATTATTGTTTTATGCCCCTAGCTAGGCATAATGCATAGTTTCAAGTGTTGTCATCTTTGGCACTCCACCCATAAGTAGCTCTCATGATTGATTCATATGGTGCTTTAATTCTCTTTCTAGGGAAGTGTTCCATCCCTTCTTTAATGGGAATTGGAACCTTATGTTTCCCTCCTTCATGTCAATAATTACACCTATAGTTCGTAAGAAGGGTCTTCCAAGTAAGTAGGATTGCAATCAATATGAAGCACAATGAAATCTATAGGCACATAATTTTTATTTGCAATAATAAGCACATCATTAATCCTACCTAGAGGTTTCTTAATGGTAGAATCCGCAAGATGCAAGTTAAGGGAAAAAACTTCAATATTAGTGAGACCAAGCACATCACAAAGAGATTTAGGAATAGTTGAAACACTAGCACCAAGGTCATACAAGGCATTGCATTCATATTTATTTATCTTTATATTGATAGTAGGTTCCCACTCATCATGCAATTTTCTAGGAATAGAAACTTCAAGCTCAAGTTTCTCATCATAAGCTTTTATCATAGTTACTACTATATGTTCGGTAAAAGCTTTGTTTTGTTCATAAGCATTGGGTGAGCTAACAATGGTTTGCAACAAGGAAATACATTCTTCTAAAGAGAAATTATCATAATTAAAGTCCTTGTAATCCAAAATAGTGGGCAGATCACTAGTTAAAGTTTTGACCTCTCCAAACCCACGTTTTTCAGTTTTAACATCCAACTCATCACCCTCCAAGCAAACGGGACGCTTCTGAACTAGGGTTAACTCATCTCCAATCCCTTTATCATTTATATTCAGAGAAGTAAACAAAGATTCAATAGGAAAAGTACCAATCATTTTAAGATCTTCATCATGATTCACAATAGGGAAAGATTTCGGTTTAGCGGCCATCCTATTTACTAGAGTGGCTTGCGTATCGGAGATTTTTCCTAACAATTCTTCAGTGTGAGCAAATCATGATTGGAGGTTAGATACTTCTTTATTGACCTCATCAAGTTGCTTACTAATAGCATCAAGAAAAATTGCATGTTCGTTTATTTCCGAGGCGAAGAATTAATTATGCTCATATTGTGAAGTCATGAAAGTTTTCATTCATCCTTCTATTTCCGACATTCTTTGGTAGTAGGAAGTATTGTAAAATCTATCTTGAGACATGGTGACCGAACAAGCGAAGTAACAAGCAGGACAAGTAAACTAGCAAGCAAAGAGGTAAACTAGTAACAAGCAAAGATAAATATTTTTGTATTTTTGATTTTATTGAAACAAACTAAATATAACAGCAAATAAAAACATAAACAAGTGAATGATAATTTGTGTGAAGTTACTTGATAGTTGGGGTTGATATTCCCCGGCAACGGCGCCACAAATCCTTCCTGATACTTGTGATCTGCGTTGGGTTTTCCGTGAAGAGGAACGGGTAATTGCAGCACAAAGTGGGTAACTATTTCCCTCAGTTGTGAAACCAAGGTTTATCGAACCAATAGAAATATCAATCCTCAACCGTCTTCAGCAGCTGCACACAAAAGAGCAAACGACTTGCACCCAACGCGGTCAAGAGGGTTGTCAATCCCCTTGATCTCGTTAATTGCAAGCAAATGAGTTGTGTAGATAATTGTAGAAAATTGTAAATTGCAAAATAAAATAAAAGACAAATAAAGGCAGCAAGGTAATAGTAGCATTTGTAAATTTATAAGTGAATAGACCCGGGGCCATAGTTTTCCCTAGCGGCATCTCTCATGTAGGCAACATACGGTGGGTAACAAATTACTGTTGGGCAATTGATAGAAAAGCGGATAGTTATGCGATTTTCACGGCAATGATCATGTGTATATAGGCATCACGTCCATAAATAAATAGGCCTACTCCTGCCTGCACCTATTACTATTACTCCACTCATCGACCGCTATCCAGCATGCATCTAGAGTATTAAGTAAAACAAAGTAATGCATGGAGAACGATGACATGATGTAGACAAAGTAAACTCAAGCAATATGAATAAACCCCATCGTGTTATCCTGAGTAGCAACAACACAAAGACGCAACTTGTCCCCTTCTGTCACTGGGATATAGAAACTCGTCAGGTTGAACCTACCACAACGCACCCCTCTCACTGAAGATAGATCAACCTACTTGGCCAAAGCAAATCAATAGATCGGAGAGAATTACGAAGCTATAATGATCATGCAAATAAGAATCATAATATTCAGAGGTGACTCAAATACTTTTCATGAATAATCTAAACATAAACCCAGAATTCATCAGATCCCAACAAACACACCGCACAAAAGAATTACATCGAATAGATCAAAGCGAAGATGTGATGATCATTGTATTGAAGATCAAGAGATAGAGAGATTGCCATCTAGGTACTAGCTATGGACTCATAGGTCTATGGTGAACTACTCACACATCATCATCAGGGCAGCAAGGTTGATGAAGAGGCCCTCCGTGATCGATACCCCCTCCGGCAGGGTGCCGGAACAGAGCTCCAGATGGCCTCGCAGCGGAACAGAGACTTACGGCGGCGTAAAAAGGGTTTCAGGACTGCCTCCAGGGTTTTCACAATATTAGAGAATTTACAGGCCAGAGAACGAGGTCCGGGGAGCCGCCAGGGGCCCACAAGTCATCAGGGTGCCCCCCAGGGCGCGCCCTGTTGGCTTGTGGGGCCCTGGTGTGGCTCCCGGCTTCCTTCCGAATCTCCCATGTCTTCTTTTGGTCCAGAAAAAATCATCAAAAAGTTTCGTGGCAATTGTTCTTCATTTGGTACTATAAACTTGAGAAGTGAAAAACATGCAGAAAACAGCAACTGGCACTGGGCACTGGGTCAATAGGTTAGTGCTCAAAAATATTATAAATTGGTAAAAAAGGCCCAAAAAGTATCCTTGAATGATAATATGTCAACATGGAACAATAAAAATTTATAGATATGTTGGAGACGTATCAGGGGCCCACGTGGCTCCTCCGACCCTAATTCCAGTCCTATAAATTCACATCTTCAGAGAAAAAAATAGGAGAAAAGAGTTCATCGCGTTTTACGAGATGGAGCCGCCTCCACCTCCTGTTCTTCATCGGGAGGGTTGATCTGGAGTCCGTTTGGGGCTTCGGAGTGGGGGATTCGTTGTCGTTGTCATCACCAACCCTTCTTCATCAACACCGCCATGATGCTCACCACCGGGAGTGAGTAATTCCTTTGTAAGCTTGCTGGAGGGTGATGGCATTGGATGAGATTGATCATGTAATCGAGTTAAGTATAGGGCTTGATCCCTAGTGTCCACTATGTTCTGAGATTGATGTTGCTATGACTTTGCTATGCTTAATGCTTGTAACTAGGGCCTGAGTGCCATGATTTCAGATATGAACCTATTATGTTTTCATGAATATAAGAGTGATTTGGATCCGATCTTGCAAGTTGTATGCACCTATTACGTGTCTTGATCTGCATACCCCAAGGTGACAATAATTGGGATTCTTTTGGTTGATTGCCATAGTTTGAGGAGTTCATGTATTCACCATGTGTTAATTCTTTGTTCCGGTTCTCTACTAAAAGGAGCATTAATATCCCTTAGTTTCCATTAGGACCCCGCTGCCACGAGAGGGTACGACAAAAGGTGTCATGCAAGTTCTTATCACAAGCACGTATAACTATATACGAAATACATGCCTACATTACATTGATGAATTGGAGCTAGTTCTTTGTCGCCCTAGTGTGTAACTGTTACATGATTGATGTCATCTAAATCATTATCCATCACCAATCCACATGCCTACACTTTACATATACTAAAACTTGCTAAGTTACTATTGCTGATACTACTGTCACAACTGCTACAAAATTTCTGTTGTCACTATTATTGTTACTCTTACTACTATTACTGGTCGTGCTACTAAAACTTTGCTGTAGAGATATATATCCCAGGTGTGGTTGAACTGACAACTCAACTACTAAGGCCGATAAATATTCTTTGTCTCCCCTTGTGTCGAATCAATAAAGCAGGGTGAAATACTACCCGCGAAGACTGTTGCGATCCCCTATACTTGTGGGTTATCATCCTCCAATGCCATCTTCTGTCTACCCCACTGGATTGACTCATCTTGGTATGCAATATACCAAGCATCATCAGCCTGCTTGTTATACTGTAATAATCCATACAAAAGTCAATTAACACTACAAATTAAACAATGGATCATTCAGATAGGCCGCGAGCGCTTGAATAAGGAGGATTAGGATTCGAGAGCTTACTACGAAATGTCGCACAGCTGGCGGTGGCTATCTTCGACGCGACAGAGCAAATCCAGATGGTGGGGAGGGGTGTGGGCGGTAGCTTTGCGTGTGGTATGTTGGTCTGGAGGGACAATGCGGGAAGAGAAATAATGTTGGTGATGTGGCGGACGTGCATCGCCGCCGGCCACTGGTCTGTGTCGGAATCGGATCCGGCGATGCGGACAAGTTTCGGCCATGGCTATGGCTGCTCTATGGGAAGGTGCTCGGGGCTGCGCGCGGTCGGACGTTGACTAATGATAGAGAGAACGTACCCCACCTGTCGTATGCAACACCGACCCACCTGTCATAAGCTGCCTAGGCCCCACCTATCATAAGCTGCCACGGCCCCACATGTCACAAGCTGCCATGGCCCCACAAGTCGGGATCTTAACGCGTCAGCACTGTGGGGAGATAGTGGCCAGACCCCACCCACCAGGGTTTCAAGCGGACCCTCGTGTCATATGTTGCCTCGACCCCACATGTCAGGATTCTACCATGTCAGCACTGTGGTGAGAGAGAGTGGAGCGACCCCACATGTCAGGATTCTACCACGTCAGCACTATGGCGAGAGAGAGTGGAGCGACCGCACATGTCAGGATATCACGTGGTCCCACTAGTCGGGAGGTAATGGCCAAAGGCTTTGACCGGATGGAAGAGCCCCGTTTGGGCTTTTGTGAGCAACTGGTGGAGTAGGGAGGGAAAAAGTGAGCAACATTAGTTGCCGGGGGCAAAACTGAGCAGGCCAAAGCAACGAGGGGCACGAAAATAGAATTCTCAAATATTTTCTCCCAAAACTAAATATATGGAAATGAAGGTAAAATGATTCCCTCCAATTTAAGAATAGGAGAAAATAAATTTGAAATCATTTTGGTATTTAAAAAATGTTTTTACTGATTTTTATTGCAACATAAGAACTGTTGGAATTTTAGGATTTTATATAATTTTTTTTTTGGGGAAAACAAAACGTGCACCATGGCCTATATATGCCATGGTATTTTTGTGCAAATTTGCATTTTGTTATGAGTTGGTTTGGCGTTTATTCAAAGCACGTTTGTCCTTTAGAATTTATAAAAAAAGAAACAGTAACGCACACAGGGAAGGTCCAGCCCACCCCGGGTCATCTTCCACCTTCGAACCTTCTGGGCGGGAGCCAGCACGCACGCACATGACACCCCCACCGCGTCTCACCTCTTCCCTCCTCCCCCCTGCCGAATAATATCTCTGAATGGACCCCCCCTCCTTCCCCTGCACCTCCTCCCCCAAAGAGGCCATTAATGCTCCGGAATTCCTCGCTGGAGATCCGGCCTTGCCGTTTTATTTTCGGTCATGGCCGCACGCACCTGGACACTCCCCTGCCCTATAAAATGTACCCCAATGGACGCCCTCTCACCGTGCTTCATCAAGACTAGAAAGCCCTCTTGCCCTCGCCTCATATCCACGACAGTTCCTCGCCGTAGACATCATAGTTGCCGCTGTACGTGGTAGATCCCTGTCGGGACCCCGATCCTAAGTCATTTGAATCTAGCTTGTAACATATCACATCACTTTGCGGCCTCACACACGGTAATCCCCACGGCTGCTAGCTTACCTTGGTCCGGATCGTTTGCGTCTTTTGGCACACATATATGAATATGTCGCTAGCAATCATACGTCTGAGAACCCGGGTCGACATGACTAGTTATAGATCAGAGTGGCACATCCATACAGGAACTGGCATACATAACCCAGCAGTGCAGGTGTCAGTCATAAGCGTGTGTAGAGGAGTCATAGCAGGCTACATGGACTCCATTACACCGTGTGACATTTCTATTATCATTGCGTGTAGACGAGTCATAGCAGGCTACACGGACTCCTTTACACTGCGTCACATTTCCCAGTAGGGACAGACACAACAGCAAAGAAGGATACACGCCGGTCGATCAATGTGTCCGGAGCAGTAGCAAGCTACCAAGCCTCAGAAGAGGCACAAAGAGGCATTTCCCTATAAAGAGGGCTACTAAAGGCACACAACTAGGTGTCGATTCCCACACGGATTCCAATGCATTTCAAACATACACACAATATGCACGATATGCGTAGATACAACATGGCATCACAACATAACTCTATGACTCAAGTATTTATTATTAAAGACTCATAAGAGCCAACATAGTATGATATTACAAACAGGGGTCACATGACCCACACTCAAAGCCATACAAGCAACAAGCGGAAGCATAATATGTCTGGGTACGGACATCTACTAAAAGTGGCTAGAGGAGCCTGAAAATCTACAATGACCCTACCAAAGGAGCCAGACCTCTATCTGGGATTCCCAATCTAATCCGGTCAACATCAAACTTCGCGTAGAAAACCATTAGTGAGACTAAGGTCTCCTCTGCAAAACATAAATTAAGCAACAGTGAGTACAAAGGTACTCAGCAAGACTTACATCAGAACTATCTACATATGCATCATTATCAACAAGGGGTTTGTGGAATTTATTGCAGCAAGCCAGCTTTGACTTTTGGCTAACCTGTACTACGACTACAAGCAGTATCTTTTGGGTGAGAGAGCGCACATGAGTACACATATTCACCACATAAATACATTACTATGGATTCTCTCCCGTCTTCCTAAGAGAAGGCCATCCATAGCACTCACACTTGTATTGAGCATTTTAGAGTATCCAGTTCAAGTTATCTATGAACCATATAAGCTTTCCAAGTAGTACATAACCGAGGACGCGACTATTCGAATAGATGAATTAACCCTGCAGGGGTATACTTCTTCACACACGCTCTCACCACTTATCACCATATGCACGTCATGCATCTCGGCAACCTTCAAGTGGAAGCACTGGCGTGGGTGTCGGCCACGACCTGACTAACCACACAAGACTCTAGTCCAGGTTTATCGCCTATTTGAGAACTGAACCCATCACGTAAGTCCGACCGAAGTTTCCATCACGGCCTCAAACAATGTGTACAGGTTCCCAAGCCCACCTCGACGGATGGATCTACGCTTGGTACACCCGGCCACAGGTGCATCTATCGCGCCATAGCCTACCCCTCCGGTCAGCGCTATACACGGCCGCCAGCACATCCTACAAACACGAGAAACTAATTGCAACTCCTGGACAGAGATCAAGGTGATTAATAAGCCGAGAGAGTCAATTAAGGATCCCAATGTGCGATAGTATCTTGTCTTGGATAACATACACATAACTCAGTTCTTAAGGACGGTCCCAATGAGACAACCCGCCATGTACTCCTACATGGCCTGTCATCGCTACCATTACCAAATCGGGTTCACACACTTAGCTCTCACACAGTAGGACATGTTCACAACCATTCCAATTCATCGCCTAGATGGATCAGACCCGACACGACTCTAAGCATAGCAAGCAAGCATGGATGAGTAGTCACATCATGTCTCAAGTAATTACTACTCATGCTAGGAGGTTTCACTATTTACTGTGACAAAGATAGGTAATGTAGAGGAATGGGTTCAACTATCGAGCACAAGTAACAGTTGAATCGTTGTTGTCCTAATGCAGTAAAAGAGAGCAGGAGCGAGAGGATGGGATTATATCGGAATGCTCAATGAGGGTTTGCTTGCCTGACGGTTCTGAAGATAGTACTTCTCTTCATCAGTGTCAACGATCATAATGTCGAAACCATCGTCTACCGAGAAGGAACAACACCGACAAGCAAGAAGAAGGACCACAATCAATGCAATGCATAATAAAGTGAATGGCATGACATGTTAAGGTACTAGATTGACCTAATGCAATAGATAGTCATATTAAGTGAAGTGGAATTCAAATATATACTAAATTCCAACTCCAATACTATTTATCAAATTGTCCTAACCATCATTTTCCCTAGTTGTTGACATTAACTTGTTCAAACATGTATGATCATGGCATAAACAGATTCATTGGATTTTTCTGATCATTTTTCATATATAAATTATTTTCATCTAAGTTACAGATTATTTTCTATGATTTTTAGAAGTTTTTAACGATTTCTGAAATTAATAAAACATTTCTGATTTATTTAAAATCCAGAGAAACAATTATGACGTCAGTTCTACATCAGGGTGATGTGAGCGGTCAACTGAGCCGCTCCTGGTCAAACATGACCAGTGGGGCCCACTAGTCAGTGACCCAATAAGGAATAGGGGTTAATTAGTGTTAATCTTAACCCAAATTAAAAGTGTCACGGCCCGGGGCCCACATGTCAGTGAGTGAGTTGGTTAATGAAGTCTAATTGAAAACTTAACCATATTTAGCAAAGCCTGGGCCCACCTGTTAGTGACCCAGGGAAAACGTTAGGTTAGTGTTAACCGGCATTTTGCCGGAGTTAGGCCGACGGCTCGTCATCGGCAATGACAGGGACGGCAAAGCACGTCGGAGACGCGGCGCAGGGAACCATTCGACTCCCGGATGGCACCATTGGGGAGCTAGGCCTCGTCCGCGTCGACTCGCGGCAGAACGGTACCAAATGGTCGTCGGAGACGACAATGGTGACCAAGTCAGTGGCGGCCGGAGCTCGGGCAGAATCGGCTACTCGCTACAGGGCACGACAAGGCAAACTAGGGGTGTGTTCGTCTCCTGGGAGCAACGCGAGCATGATGACATGCTCGGCCACAAGCTACGACGTTTGTAGCCACGGCGGCATCATGGACGGCGGTGGGGAGGTCTCGGGCACGGCGGGGATATCGGCTACAGGGTAAAATCGAGCACATGGGTAGGGGGAGAACACGTAGAATCTCACTGCGGTCCTTCTGGTGGGGTCTACGATCTCGAGGGCGCTCTGGTCAAAGCAAATCGACCGGAGGAAGTCGTCGGTGCCGAGAACGAAGATGACGGAGATGGCAACGTTGGAGTACACCCCGACGGCATGTGCATCATCTTGTTGATGCGTTGCATCGAGGTGGACCCAGTGGACGTGTCGGCGACCATGGGGTGGCCGGTGGCTACGCCGAACGACGACGACGGCGAGGGTGGTGCTCGGCCATGGCGACGGGAGCGCGAGAGAGGGGCGAGGGGGAAGAATGGAGAGGAGGAGAGGGTCCGGACGACACCGTGGTGTATATTCCCGTCATCGACGTGGCTCGGGAGGCAGGCAGGCACCTGCGGCGTGTCGCTCGGAGCGCGCGCGTGCGTCGGGCACGCACCCAGTCCTTCTAGCGCGAGCTTGAAGACGACTAGCGCGAAGTGGTGGGTTGGGCTGCTAAAGTGGCCCGCTAGGTAAGTTTCTCTCCTCTATTTTATTTTCTTTTATTTTCTGCTACTGTTATGGATTATAATTTGGAACCAAAACATTTTTGCAAAGTTTCAAAATATTTCTACTGACTATGTGGATTATTCCACATATTGCCAACATTTTGTTTTCTGATTTGGAGAAACTTTATTGTATTTAAGAAAAACAGAAGTAACTAAAATAATTCCAACCATATTTTTCACTGGTTTCAAATAATTCTTTTGAAACCTAAAATTATTGGTTTGGACCATTTACTTTATTTGGGGTAAATCCCATTTGCTAGGGTTTTATAAAGGCCATTTCTGGTTCATTGATTCAAATTTATTTTGAATTTGCTTTAATCCATTTGGGGTTGGGTTAGGTCATCCCCATTTCATGTTTAAGGAAAAACTAACATGAGGCATGGATGCAAATTCTAGGGCTGTGAGAACTCACCCCCACTAAACAAGAATCTCGTCCCGGGATTCAGGCGTAGGGTAAGAGGAAGGGGGAACACTAAGTATCACAATCTTCTCAATCCAATCGCCCTTCTCAAAGATGTTGATTCATGGCATCATGTTGATCTTGATATCTTTGGCTCTGAGATATTCACGAAAGCACCACGACAAAGGGAACAGGAAAACTCTATGGAAATTGATCTTCACGAAGATCGAGTAACTAATGATCAACTTGTGGAATGAGATGTAAAAACATCTCTTGAGATGAGACACAAAACACACATCGAGAACGAGGGAATGAGGTAGATGACGGAGGTTCAATTGGTAGGCAACAGTTCCACGCTAAAGCAGATGGTGATGAGGTTTCAAAATAGCAAGGAGTCAGTTGCCCTTCCTACCAAAACGGGGCTCCTTAGGAAGGTGACTTGTAGAGTTATTCCCTTAAGTGGCAAAAAGAATTACTTTTGATCCAGAGATCATGGAAACTCTTCATACCACGTTAAGGCAATTTACAAATGATCGTTTGAAGGAATTCGAAAGAAATGGCATACTCAGATCGGAAAGGAAACTAAAGTTATAGGGCAACTTGGCAAACGGGTGGCACATTCCAATTGGTACCGAGGATATAACCTAGTGTCTGAGCGTGCTCTCAAGAACTTGAGCATTTCCATATTCATCAGGGTTTTACAAACATCCATGCCAAGGATCCTGGCAACACATCATACCACCATGATGAATAATGATGGAGGATGCAGATGCAAAGGAGGACAACACTCTCTTAGATTTCACCTTAGCTACGCCAAGCGAGCGAAATCTGGATGATCGACCGAGAGACATTTAGCACTCCGCTTCTAATGTTCTCCTTGATGTGATAACATAACCCAATTATGGGTAATGTTTGGTATCTAGGACATCAAGTAAGGTCGGACTTCAAGGGCTCAAAGGGTCCATGAGGAACAACTTCTAGAACAAGTCATACGAAGTCCTCATGGGGAAGTGGCTAATGTTGCTGATACAAGATGTTGTAATACTACGTCTTCCAGCTAGGTGTGTTAGCCACGACAACACTTTACCGGGTTACATGGAGACCAATATTATAATTCTTGGGAAATGTTCCAACCATCATATCCTCCTGAGATTCAAATTTGGTTGGTGACGAGATACTTCAGACTCAGTAGGTCTGAAAGAGAAGGTTTACAACATAAATTGATGAGATAGCATTGTGAGATTCATGGGAAATGAACTACGAAAGCCAGCTCCAAAAGATGAGCTGGATTACAAGACCCACGTGGGCACATTGTCCAGGATAATCGTGACCACATAGAGATCTTACAACAAAACACTACTGAGTTCTGGTTAGAACTCGGTAGTGTTTTGTTGTAGGATCTCTATGTACTGGATACGAAGATAATGCCTACAAAAGTTCCCAACACTAGCTTAGTATACAGCATGAATCATGGAACAAATGAAAATATTGTCGATGGGATCAACAACAATTCATCAAGATATCCATATAGATGGAATTCCACAATTATGTGAGCAAAGTGATAGCATTGGTCAGACCAAAAGATATAATGGTGTATGCTCGAGGAAAACAACCACGAGTAAGACAACATTACGAGAGTCGTTGATTCCGAGTTTGATTTTATGATAACCCGTACTCAAATCAAAGATTGGACAAAACGATAGATACAACAATTGATCACAGGGATCAATCAATGAAGATATCATATTTCTTCAACACACACACACACACACACACACACACACACACACACACACACACAAATATATCCCTTTGGAATGAACTAAGCTAGGCGAAGCTTTTATCATCCAACTCTCCAAGTTGTTGTTTAGCTTAACCAACTAGTTCAAGGGTATCCCACACGGATTCTTGGAGAAGGGATGGTTTACAAGAAACCAACTTGATCACGAACTCAACATAACAGTTAGGGGACAACCTGATGATACTTCCGAGAAGATATTCGGAAATCACAAACCACTGATATGTTATTGAGCCCAAGAACATTCTCACTTTTCAGGAAAGAGGATATGATCAAATGAGCAAGGGTTAACACAATCCTAACTCATTGATCAAAGAGTGCACCAGGAAAAATGGACTAGGTAGCACGATCAATCTTAGAATGGTGATTCAATAACCAACGCGTTAAGAATCAAATTATTGTCCATTAACTACCAAGCAACAGGGTTGCTAGGAGTATTGATTTCACACATCACGGCTCACTTGTTAGTGTTCCGGTCAAAACCAACACGTAGACCAAGGAATGAATAATGATGGCGAGAAGTATCACTGCATCTATAATTCTTAAGAGATTGTGTAATTCTCACAACATTCTTGACATAAAGAGGGTAATACTCCAAGGTAAAACTGAAGAAAAGCTGGATTTGCATTTTGACCTACGGAATACAACTGCTTTGACCCAATCCTATAAATGGATGAGGTACATGAGTTTGTTTCTCCTAGACATTCTGAAAAAGAATGACTTGACGGACCACAAGAATAATAGGCATCAATGAACATGGATGCAAAACTACTCTTGACTATCCACTGATAGATAAAGGTCAGGATACAACTAACGAGGGGCAGCTCAAGAGCACATGATTTTTCCTGGGTTGTAGATGCATATGTTAGCATATCAAATGAGTTCAACATGATTCTTTCGGATAACCCATGTTAAAACATAGGATTGGCAGGCTCACAACTAGGGAATGGAGACTCATCAAGAGCACTCTTGTTGTGATCTTTAGTTCACGAAGAACTTCTGCCGGGGATGGTTCATGGTATTGGAAGATTGATAAACCACGAACCTTGAAGACTATAACAAGGTTACTAATCATCCTAAAGGAACGAGCAAACACTATCAACAGGAGTGAGCAGAATGATCCTTGGTTCAAGAACCCAGAGATAGAATACCTACTACTATATAACATCATGGGATGTTTTCATGCATGATGGCCAGAATTATCACACTGGAAACTCAAAACACAACTAGACTATTGGGTGGTTCTCTGAGATAACATGGTTTCCTATTAACTTCAGCAGATATGTCAAGGTGATTGAGTATCTCAACACAACAATTGGTGTGCTTTGTCTGGCCAAAAAGACATCGAGTCAGGATGAAAGAATTTGCAATTGCATCAGATTATCTAGAAATCTTGGATAACTCGTACAACATAACGGCTATACGAGAGTGAAATATGAGGCAGCCTACAAGACAACTGACAACATAACATTGAATTCTTATGGAGACACCGATCCGAGAAGACAACATCCTTCCTATAAGTCTCAAACATAGTAACTCGTCATCCTGATAGATAGATGAGAAAGCCTAATTCTTAAACCCCGTAGATAAAGAAGAGGGTGACTCAGAATTAGTGTGACACGAGGAAAGGAGTAAAAAGAATCTTATGTTCCCTTCCACAATCAACTCCTTTATATAACTCAAGCAGTTCTAGACACAACATCGACCAGTTTCGCTTGGTAATCCTACAGGCATTCAAGCTCTGATACCAACGCTGTTGGGACCCCGATTCTAAGTCATATGGATCCAACTTGTAACATATCACTGCGGCCTCACGCACAGTAATCCCCACGGCTGTCACCTTACCTTGTCCGGGACCATTTACGTCTTTTGGCACACATATATGAATATGTCGCTAGCAATCATACGTCAGAGAACCCGAGTCGACATGACTAGTTATAGACCCAAGTGGCACATCCGTATAGGAACAGGCATACATAACACAGCAGTGCAAGTGTCGGTCATCAAAGTGTGTAGACGAGTCATAGCAAGCTACATGGACTCCATTACACCGTGTGACATTTCTGTCATCATTGTGTGTAGACGAGTCATAGCAGGCTACATGGACTCCGTTACACCGCGTGACATTTCCCAGTAGGGACAGACACAACATCAAATAAGGATACACGCCGGTCAATCAATGTGTCCAGAGCAGTAGCAAGCTAGCAAGGCTCAGTGGAGGCACAAAGAGGCATTTCCCTGTAAAGGTGGCTAGTAAAGGCACACAACTACGTGTCGAATCCCACATGGATTCCAATGCATTTCAAACATACACGCAATATGCATGATATGCGTAGATACAACATGGCATCACAACATAACTCTATGACTCAAGTATTTATTATTAAAGACTCATTAGAGCTAACATAGTGTGATATTACAAACAGGGGTCACATGACCCACACTCAAAGTCGTACAAACAACAAGCGGAAGCATAACATGTCTGGGTACGGACATCTACTAAAAGTGGCTGGAGGAACCTGAAAATCTACAATGACCCTACCAAAGGAGACAGACCTCAGTCTGGGATTCTCAAGCTAATCCGGTCAACGTCGAACTTCGCGTAGAAAACCATTAGTGAGACTAAGGTCTCCTCTGCAAAACATAAATTAACCAACCGTGAGTACAAAGGTACTCGGCAAGACTTACATCGGAACTATCTACATATGCATCATTATCAACAAGGGGTTTGTGGACTTTATTGCAGCAAGCCAGCTTTGACTCTCGGCTATCCTGTACTACGACTACAAGTAGTATCTTTTGGGTGATAGAGCGCACACGAGTCCACATATTCACCACATCAATACACTACAACAGATTCTCTCCCGTCTTCCATAGCACTCACACTTATCTTGTGCATTTTAGAGTATCCAGTTCATGTTATCTATGAACCATATAAGCTTTCCAAGTAGTCCGTAACCGAGGATGCGGCTATTCGAATAGATGAACTAACCCTACAGGGGTATACTTTTTCACACACGCTCTCACCACTTATCACCATATGCACATCATGCATCTCGGCAACCTTCACGGAAGCACTGGCGTGGGTGTCGGCCACGACCTAACTAACCACACAAGACTCTAGTCCATGTTTATCACCTATTTGAGAATTGAACCCGTGACGGAAGTCTGGCCAAAGTTTCCATCATGGCCTCAAACGATGTGTACAGGGTTACCAAGCCCGGTTCGACGGATGGATCTACGCTTGGTACACCCGGCCACAGGTGCATCTACCGCGCCATAGCCTACCCCTCCGGTCAGCGCTCTACACGGCCGCCAGCACATCCTACAAACACTAGAAACTAATTGCAACTCCTCGACAAAGATCAAGGCGGTTAATAAGCCGAGAGAGTCAATTAAGGATCCCTATGTGCGGTAGTATCTTGTCTTGGATAACATACACAGAACTCAGTTCTTAAGGACGGTCCCAATGAGACAACCCGCCATGTACTCCTACATGGCCTCTCATCGCTACCTTTACCAAATCGGGTTCACACACTTAGCTCTCACATAGCATGACATGTTCACAACCATTACAATTCATCGTCCATATGGATCAGACCCGAGACGACTCTAAGCATAGCAAGCAAGTATGGATGATTAGTCACATCATGGCTCAAGTAATTCCTTCTCATGCTAGGAGGTTTCATTATTTACTGTGACAAAGATAGGTAATGCAGAGGAATAGGTTCAACTATCGAGAACAAGTAACAGTTGAATCGTTGTTGTCCTAATGCAGTAAAAGATGCAGGAGCGAGAGGATGGGATTGTACCGGAATGCTCAATGAGGGTTTTCTTGCCTCACGGTTCTCAAGATAGTACTTCTCTTCAGCAGTGTCAACGATCAAAACGTCAGAACCATCGTCTACCGAGAAGGAACAACATCGACAAGCAAGAAGAAGGACCACAATCAATACAATGCACAATCAAGTGACGGGCATGACATGTTAAGGTACTGGATTGACCTAATGCAATAGATAGTCATGTTAAGTGAACTGGAATTCAAATATATACTAAATTCCAACTCCAACACTATTTATAAAATTATCCTAACCATCATTTTCACTAGTTGGTGATGTGAACTTGTTCAAACATGTATGAACATGGTATAAACAGATTCATTGGATTTTTCTGATCATTTTTCATATATAAATTATTTTCATCTAAGTTACAGATTATTTTCTATGATTTTTAGAAGTTTTTAAAATTTTCTGAAATTTATAAACCATTTCTGATTTATGTAAAATCGAGAGAAGCTATTATGACGTCAGTTCTGCGTCAGGGTGACGTGAGCGGTCAATTGAGTCGCTCCTGGTCAAACCTGACCAGTGGGACCCACTCGTCAGTGATCGAACTAGGAACATGGGTTAATTAGTGTTAATCTTAACCCTGATTAAAAGTGTCAGGGCCCGTGGCCCACATATCAGTGAGTAAGTGGGTTAAGTAAGTCTAATTGAAAACTTAACCAGATTTAGCAGAGCCTGGGCCCACCTGCTAGTGACCTAGGGATGAGGTTAGGTTAATGTTAACTGCCATTTAGCCAGAGTTAGGCCGACGGCTCATCGCCGGCAATGACAGGGACGGCGGAGTGCGTCGGAGACGCGGCTCAGGGCACCATCCGACGTGCGGATGGCACCGTTGGGGAGTTGGGCCTCGTCCGCGTCGACTGGTGGCAGAACGGGACCAAATGGTCGCCGGAGACGATGACGGTGACCAAGTCAGTGACGGCTAGAGCTCAGGCCGAATCGGATACTCGCTATAGGGCACGGCAAGGCAAACTAGGGGGTGCGTTCGTTTCCTGGGAGGAACGCGAGCACGATGACATGCTTGTGCACAAGCTACGGCGTCTGTAGCCACGGCGGCGTCATGGCCGGCGGTGGGGAGGTCTCGGGCACGGCGGGGCTAGCGGCTACCGGGCGAAATTGAGCACATGGGTAGGGGGAGAACACGTAGAATCTCACTACGGTCCTTCTTGTGGGTTCTACGAGCTCGGGGGCGCTCCGGTCAAAGTGAATCGACCGAAGGAAGTCGTCGGTGCCAAGGACGAAGACGACGGAGATGGCGACGTTGGAGTACACCTCCGGGACCCGTGCGTCATCTTGGTGATGTGTTGCGTCGAGGTGGACCCAGTGGACATGTCGACGAGGTGTGGGGTGGCTAGTGGCTCCGTCGAATGGCGACGACGGCGAGGGTGGCGCTCGGTCATGGCAACGAGAGCGCGAGAGAGGGGCGAGAGGGAAGAATGGAGAAGAGGAGAGGATCCGGACGACACCGGGGCGTGATACGTCTCCAACGTATCGATAATTTATGAAGTATTCATGCCATATTCACCTATGTTTACAATACTTTTATATGGTTTTGATGCACTTTATATGATTTATTTAGAACTAACCCGGACTGACGCTGTTTTCAGCAGAACTACCGTGGTGTTGTTTTTGTGCAGAAGATGAAAGTTCTCAGAATCGCCCGAAACTTTTTGACGATTTTTTTTGAAACAAAAGAGGCACTAGACGCTTCGTGGGAGGGCCAGAAGAGCCACGAGGTGGGCACAACCCACCAGGGCGCGCCAACCCCCCCCCCCCCCCCCCCCCCCGCGGCGCACCCTTGTGTATCTTGCTCACCTCGTGGCCCACCTTCGCATGAAACCAATGCCAAAAAATCCTATAAATATAGAAACCATCAGAAATAACCCTAGACGAGAAGTTCCACCGCCGTAAAGCCTCTTTATCGGCGAAAGACCAATCTGGAGAGAAAACAGTACCCTGCCGGAGAGGGAAAACAGTACCCTACCGTAACCAATGCCAAAAAGAGTATCAAACGGAAAGGATAACTTGATGTTATATTACTAGGAACTCTTGAATAGATCGATCAGAAAGGATAACTTTAAGGTGGTTTCATACCCTACAAACAATTTCTTCTTATGTTCTGCGCTAGATAAGAACTTTGGACTGATTCTTCGTTGCACATTGAGGGATGGTTATGTGATCCAATTATATTAGCATTGTTGAGAGATTTCACTAGCGAAAGTACGGACCCTAGTCCTTGTTTTCAAGCATGGCAATACCGTTTTTGATCACTTGTGTTACTTGCTACCTTGTTGTTTTTATATTTTTAGATTACAAAATCCTATATCTACCATCCATATTGCACTTGTATCACCATCTCTTCGCCGTACTAGTGCACCTATACAATTTGCCATTGTATTGGATGTGTTGGGGACACAAGAGATTTCTTGTATTTGATTACATGGTTGTTTGAGAGAGACCATCTTCATCCTACACCTCCCACTGATTGATAAACCTTAGGTCATCCACTTGAGGAAAAATTGCTACTGTCCTACAAAACTCTGCGCTTGGAGGCCCAACAAAGTCTACAAGAATAAAGTTCCGTAGTAGACATCAGGGCGTCTATTCCCGTCGTTGACATGGATCGGGAGGCAGGCACCTGCGGCGTGTCGCGCGGAGCGCGCGCGTGCGTCGGGTATGCGCCCAGTCCCTCTGGTACGATCTGGAAGACGACTGGCACGAGGTGGTGGGTTGGACCGCTATAGTGGCCCGCTAGGTAAGTTTCTCTTCTCTATTTTATTTCTGTTTTATTTTCTGCTACTATTTTGGATTATAATTTGGAACCAAAACATTTTTGTCAAGTTTCAAAATATTTCTACTGACTATGTGGATTATTCCACATATTGCCAACATTTTGTTTTCTGATTTGGAGAAACTTTGTTTTATTTAAGAAAAACAGAAGTAACTAAAATAATTTCAACCATAGTTTTCACTGGTTTCAAATATTTCTTTTGAAACCTAAAATTATTGGTTTGGACCATCTATTTTATTTGTTGTAAATCCCATTTGCTAGGGTTTTATAAAGGCCATTTCTGGTTCATTGTTTCAAATTTATTTTGAGTTTGTTTTAATCCATTTGGGGTTGGGTTAGGTCATCCCCATTTCAAGTTTAAGGAAAAAATAACATGGGGCATGGATGCAAATGCAATTAATTTCAAGTTTAAGGAAAAAATAACATGAGGTGATCCTTGCCCCAATTCCTCTCTCTTTCTTCCTATTTCTTCGATGCGAACGTGTAGGACATTTTTGTTTTGTTGTTTGCACAGCCGGAGCGCACCGTCCGTGAGTACGCAACCAACCGGAGTTGTGCGCAACTCCGGCGACTACTCACAGCTGCTGCAGCACGAGGACGAGCACGTAATTTTGTCCAAAGGACTCCCCACATCGTCCTCTACGTCGTTCAACCATTCTCTGAAGCCCGGGGACTGTCTTTTCCAACTCCGGCGAAGCTCCGGTGAACTCCCTCTCTCTCCCTTGTGTACATGTTACACCCAGACTTCTTAAGTATCGGCCATCCTTTCTAAAATCCCGAGAAAACACTTTTTCAGCCAACCAAAACGTGACATGTGTCAGCTCAGTTTTAATCCCGTAATTCAATTTTTAGAAAATAGAAAACTTGGAAAAGTCATATCTCCTAGTCTACATATCCAAATTGAGTGATTCCAATTGCATTAGATCACAAATGCTTACCTTCATGAGTAGGCATTTCATCAAAGATCCACCAACAGATTCACACAATTCAACCCCTAGCAATGAACGGACGCCGCGACGAATTCGACCGGATTTTGAAAACACCATAAAAATATATATTTTGCATTAGATCACAAATTTTTACCTTCATGAGTAGGTATTTCATCAGAGATTCATGAAGTGCTTCGCACGATTCAACCACTAGCCATGAACGGATGCCGTGACGAATTCGACCGGATTTTGAAAACACCATAAAAATTAAAAAAATCGAAAAAGTGGGAAACCTCCGCGTAGCATCATGATATGTGACCTACCAACAAGGAAAAATATAAAAGTTGGAATACTTATTTTTTTCTTGAGCTATTCGGTACGATTTTAACCGTTATTTCTACAAAGTTTACAAACAAACCCCTACAAATTTCTCCCTCCAAATCCAATCCCCCCCCCAAAAAACCCCAAAAAGGTGCTGAAAATTTCCCACCAAAAGATTTGCAGCATCACATGGCCCACCACTCCCTGTACGACGCGAGACCCTCTCCCGCAGTCCCCTCCCCACCTATTCCCAATCTCCCCGCAATCCCCAATTTCCCACCAAAAGGGGTTGTCAATCCCTTCACAGTTATTTGCAAGGATGAGATCAGATAGAGATAGATATAAAAGATTGCTAAAACAGAAAGTAAAACAAAAGTAAAAAAGAATGCAGCGAGATATTTTTGGTATTTTTGGTTTATAGATCTGAAAATATAATATGGAAAATAGACCCGGGGGCCATAGGTTTCACTAGAGGCTTCTCTCATGAAGGAAAATAATACGGTGGGTGAACAAATTACTGTCGAGCAATTGATAGAAAAGCGCATAGTTATGACGATATCCAAGGCAATGATTATGCATATAAGCATCACGTCCGTATCAAGTAGACCGAAACGATTCTGCATCTACTACTATTACTCCACACATCGACCGACTCCTGCCTGCATCTAGAGTATTAAGTTCATGAAGAACAGAGTAACGCATTAGGTAAGATGACATGATGTAGAGGGATAAACTCAAGCAATATGATGAAAACCCCATCTTTTTATCCTCGATGGCAACAATACAAATACGTGCCTCGCTACCCCTACTTTGTCACTGGGTGAGGACACCGCAAGATTGAACCCAAAACTAAGCACTTCTCCCATTGCAAGAATTACCAATCTAGTTGGCCAAACCAAACCAATAACTCGAAGAGACTTTCAAAGATATGAAATCATGCATATAAGAATTCAGAGAAGATTCAAATAATATTCATAGATAAGCTGATCATAAACCCACAATTCATCAGATCTCGACAAACACACCGCAAAAGAGTATTACATCGGATAGATCTCCATGAAGATCATGAAGAACATGGTATTGAAGAACAAAGAGAGAGAAGAAGCCATCTAGCTACTAGCTATGGACCCGAAGGTCTGTGGTGAACTACTCACGCATCATCGGAGGGGCAATGGAGTTGATGTAGATGCCCTCCGTGATCGAATCCCCCTCCGACAGATTACCGGAAAAGGCTCCAAGATTGGATCTCACGGGAATAGAGGCTTCCGGCGGCGGAAAAGTATTTTCGTGGCTCTTTTTGGTATTGGGGGAATATTTGGGAATTTATAGGCCGAAGAATAGGGTTAGGAGACCTGCTGGGGGGCCACAAGCCAGGGGGCGCCCCCCCCCTAGGGCGCGCCCAGGTGGCTTGTCGCCTCCCGGCAGGCCTCCTGCCTTCATCTCCAAGTCTGGCAGGTTTCTTCTGGTCCAAGAAAAATCATTCCGAAGATTTTATTCCGTTTGGACTCCGTTTAATATTCATTATCTGCAATACTCAAAAACAAGGAAAAAACAGAAACTGGCATTAGGCTCTAGATTAATAGGTTAGTCCCAAAAATAATATAAAATAGCATATTAATGCATATAAAACATCCAAAACAGATAATATAATAGCATGGAACAATCAAAAATTATAGATACATTGGAGACGTATCAAGCATCCCCAAGCTTAATTCCTGCTCGTCCTCGAGTAGGTAAATGATAAAAACAGAATTTTTGATGTGGAATGCTACCTAACATATTTATCCATGTAATATTCTTTATTGCGGCATGAATATTCAGATCCGCAAGATTCAAAACAAAAGTTTAATTTTGACATAAAAGCAGTAATATTTCAAGCATACTAACAAGGCAATTGTGTCCTTTCAAAATAACATGGCCTCAGAAAGCTATCCCTACAAAATCATATGGTCTGGCTATGCTCCATCTTCCCCACACAAAGTATCTAAATCATGCACAACCCCGATGACAAGTCAAGCAATTGTTTCACACCTTTTATGTTCTCAAACCTTTTCAACTCTCACGCAATACATGAGCGTGAGACATGGATATAGCACTATAGGTGGAATAGAATATGGTGGAGGTTGCGAGGAAAAAGGAGAAGATAGTCTCACATCAACTAGGCGTATCAACGGGCTATGGAGATGCCCATCAATAGATATCAATGTGAGTGAGTAGGGATTGCCATGCAACGGATGCACTAGAGCTATAAGTGTATGAAAGCTCAAAAAGAAACTAAGTGGTTGTGCATAATGATGAAAAATTCCACTAGTTATATGAAAGTGACAAAATAGGAGACTCTCTATCATGAAGATCATGGTGCTACTTTGATGCACAAGTGTGGAAAAAGATAGTAGCATTGTCCCTTCTCTCCTTCTCTCATATTTTTTTATTTTGGTGGGCATCTTTGGCCTCTTTTTTTTATTTGGGCTTCATTGGCCTCTTTTATTATTTGTAAAGTCCGGAGACTCATCCCAACTTGTGAGGGAATCATAGCTTCCATCATCCTTTTCTCTCACGGGACAATGCTCTAATAATGAAGATCATTACACTTTTATTTACTTACAACTCAAGAATTACAACTCGATACTTAGAACAAAATATGACTCTATATGAATGGTTCCGGTGGTGTACCGGGATGTGCAACAATCTAGCCTAGCAAATGACATCGAAAAATGGACAAGCCATGAAAACATCATGCTAGCTATCTTACGATCATGCAAAGCAATATGAAAATGATGGTGCGTGTCATGAAAAACGGAACGGTGGGAGTTGCATGGCAATATATCTCGGAATGGCTATGGAAATACCATAATAGGTAGGTATGGTGGCTGTTTTGAGGAAAGTATATGGTGGCTGTTTTGAGGAAGGTGGGTTTAATGCACCGGCGAAAGTTGCGCGGTACTAGAGAGGCTAGCAAAGGTGGAAGGGTGAGAGTGCGTATAATCCATGGAGTCAACATTAGTCATAAAGAACTCACATACTTATTGCAAAAGTCTATTAGTTATCGAAGCAAAGTATTAGACGCATGCTCCTAGGGGAGAGGTTGGTAGGAGTTAACCATCGCGCGCTCCCGACCCTCACACAAAGGTTGACAATCATTAAACAAATCATGCTCCGACTTCGTTACATAACGGTTCGCCATACGTGCATGCTACGGGAATCACAAACTTTAACACAAGTATTTCTTCCAATTCACAATTACTCACTAGCATGACTCTCATATCACCATCTTTATATCTCAAAACTATATGCAAGGAATCAAACTTCTCATAGTATTCAATGCACTTAATATGAAAGTTTTTATTATATCCCTCTTGGATGCCCATTATATTAGGACTAAATTCATAACCTAAACCAATTACCATGCTGTTTAAAGACTCTCAAAATAATATAAGTGAGGTACGAGAGTTCAATTATTTCTATAAAATAAAACACCACCGTGCTCTAAAAAAGATATAAGTGAAGCACTAGAGCAACATTGCCTAGCTCAAAAGATATAATTGAAGCACATAGAGTATTCTAATAAATTCACGATTAATGCGTGTCCCCCTCAAAATATGTGTGCAGCAAGGATGATTGTGGCAAACTAAAAAGCAAAGACTCATATCATACAAGACGCTCCAAGCAAAACACATATCATGTGGTGAATAAAAATATAGCCTCAAGTAAATTTACCGATGGATTGAAGATGAAAGAGGGGATGCCTTCCGGGGCATCCCCAAGCTTAGGCTCTCTGGTATCCTTGAATATGGCTTGGGGTGCCTTGGGCATCCCCAAGCTTAGGCTCTTGCCACTCCTTATTCCATAGTCCATCAAATCTTTACCCAAAACTTGAAAACTTCACAACACAAAACTCAACAGAAAACTCGTGAGATCCGTTAGTATAAGAAAAATAAATTACCACTTTAGGTACTGTTGTGAACTCATTATTTATTTATATTGGTGTAATATCTACTGTATTCCAACTTCTCCATGGTTCATACCCCCCGATACAACCCATAGATACATCAAAATAAGCAAACAACACAAAGAAAAAAGAATCTGTCTAAAACAGAATAGCCTGTAGCAATCTATAGACTTAGACTACTTCTGTAACTCCAAAAAATCTGAAAAATTAGGACAATCAGGGAAATTTGTATATCAATCTTGTGTAAAAATTTCAGATCAAAATCACGTTCCAGTGAATTTACAAAATTCTTGGACTGAGAGAAAAAGTTTCTGTTTTTCAGCAAAATCAAATCACAAACACCGTAGACCATCCCAAAGGTCTTACTCGGATCAAACACTAATTAAAACAAGAAAACACAATTAATACAGAGGTAATAATGTATAAATCACTCAAAAACAGAAGCAAAAAACAAAAGCATAAAAATAAAATTGGGTTGCCTCCCAACAAGCGCTATTGTTAAACGCCCCTAGCTAGGCATAACGTAATAGATCTAGGTATTGTCATCTTTGGTATGCAATCCATAAGTAGCTCTCATAATAGATTCATAAGGTAATTTGATTTTCTTTCTAGGAAAGTGTTCCATGCCTTTCCTTAATGGAAATTGTAATCTAATGTTTCCTTCTTTCATATCAATAATTGCACCAATCGTTCTAAGGAAAGGTCTACCAAGAATAATAGGACATGTAGGATTGCAATCTATATCAAGAACAATGAAATCTACGGGCACATAATTCCTATTTGCAACAATAATAACATCATTAATCCTTCCCATAGGTTTATTAATGGTGGAATCCGCTAGATGCAAATTTAAAGAGCAATCATCAAATTCAGGGAAACCTAGCACATCACATAAAGTTTTCGGAATCGTGGAAACGCTAGCACCCAAATCACACAAAGCATGGCACACATAATCTTTAATTTTAATCTTAATAGTAGGTTCCCACTCATCATAAAGCTTTCTAGGTATAGAAACTTCCAACTCAAGTTTTTCTTCAAAAGATTTCATAATAGCATCCACGATATGTTTAGTAAAAGCTTTATTTTGATTATAAGCATGTGGAGAATTCAACATGGATTGCAACAAGGAAATACAATCAATCAAAGAACAACTATCATAATTAAAGTCCTTGAAATCCAAAAGAGTGGGTTTATTTCTATTTAAAGTTTTGACCTCTTCAATCCCACTTTTATCAATCTTAGCATTAAGATCTATAAACTCCGAATCATTGGGACGCCTTTTAACTAAAGTTGACTTATCTCCAGTCCCATCTTTATCAAGATTTACATTAGAAAACAAAGATTCAATAGGAGTCACATCAATCACTTTAAGATCTTCATCAATATTATCATGAGAACACACTTTTTCAAGCCATTCACGCTTAGCACGCATTCTAGCGGTTCTTTCCTTATACTCATCAATAGAAATTCTCATAGCTTTTAAAGACTCATTAATATCATGCTTGGGTGGAATAGATCTAATTTTCAAAGAATCAATCTCAAGAGAAATTCTATCAACGTTCCTAGCCAAATCATCAAT
Organism: Elymus sibiricus; assembly: GCA_039707655.1. NCBI lineage: Eukaryota > Viridiplantae > Streptophyta > Magnoliopsida > Poales > Poaceae > Elymus > Elymus sibiricus. The sequence goes on along the minus strand of CM077667.1, from coordinate 439,850,846 downwards.
CTTGAGCAATTTTTCTTCAATCATAGCATTGAAACCCTTTTGCGAACTAATAAATTCTTTAATATTATTCTCAAGATCAGAGGGCATCTTATTATAATTTCCATAAGAATTGTTGTAGGAATTACCATAATTATTAGAGGAATTACTAGGAAACGGCCTAGGATTGAAATTACCTCTATACGCGTTATTACCAAAATTGTTCCTACCAACAAAATTCACATCCATAGATTCATTATTATTTCCAATCAAAGCAGACAAAGGCATATCATTAGGATCAATAGGAGCACTCTTACTAGCAAACAATTTCATTAATTCATCCATCTTTTCACTCAAAGTATTTATCTCTTCAATAGCGTGCACTTTTTTACTAGTAGGAGATCTTTCGGTATTCCATTGAGAGTAATTTGCCATAATATTATCTAGGAATTTAGTAGCTTCTCCTAATGTGATTTCCATAAAAGTACCACCCGCGGCGGAATCTAAGAGATTTCTAGATGCAAAATTCAATCCCGCATAAAAAATTTGTATAATCATCCATAAACTCAAACCATGCGCGGGGCAATTTCTAATCATAAGTTTCATCCTCTCCCAAGATTATGCAACATGCTCATGATCAAGTTGCTTAAAATTCATTATATCGTTCCTAAGGGAGATGATCTTAGCGGGCGGAAAGTACTTGGAAATAAAAGCATCTTTACACTTATTCCATGAATCAATACTATTTTTAGGCAAAGATGAAAACCAAGTATTAGCACGATCTCGTAGTGAGAATGGAAATAGCTTCAATTTAACAATATCATTATCCACATCTTTTTTCTTTTGCATATCACACAACTCAACGAAATTATTTAGATGGGATGCGGCATCTTCACTAGGAAGGCCGGAAAATTGTTCTTTCATAACAAGATTAAGCAAAGCGGCATTAATTTCATAAGATTCCGCACTAGTGGCGGGAGCAATCGGAGTACTAATAAAATCATTATTATTAGTATTGCAGAAGTCACACAACTTGGTATTCTCTTGAGTCATCGTGACAAAGCAAGAAATCTAGCACACAAGCAAACAAAAAGCAAACGAAAAGACGAACGGAAGAAGGGCGAATAAAAAGGCAAATCTTTTTGGTTTTTTCTGAAAATCGTTTTAGAAGTGGGGGAGAGGAAAACGAGAGGCAAATGGCAAATAAAGTAAATGCAAGAGATGAGTTTGTGATGGGTACTTGGTAGGCTTGATGTAGATCTCCCCGGCAACGGCGCCAGAAATTGGCAAGTTGACGGGAGAGTTCTTGTCCTGACTTGCTATGTATCTCCCCGGCAACGGCGCCAGAAATCCTTCTTGCTACTTCTTGAGCTTGCGTTGGTTTTCCCTTGAAGAGGAAAGGGTGATGCAGCAAAGTAGATAAGTATTTCCCTCAGTTGTTGAGAACCAAGGTATCAATCCAGTAGGAGATACAAGCAAGTCCCCAATCTTCGCACCTACACAAACAATCAAACTCTTGCACCCAACGCTAAAAGGGGTTGTCAATCCCTTCAAGGTTATTTGCAAGGATGAGATCTGATAGAGATAGATATAAAAGATTGCTAAAACAGAAAGTAAAACAAAAGTAAAAAGAATGCAGCGAGATATTTTTGGTATTTTTGGTTTATAGATCTGAAAATATAATATGGAAAATAGACCCGGTGGCCATAGGTTTCACTAGAGGCTTCTCTCATGAAGGAAAATAATACGGTGGGTGAACAAATTACTGTCGAGCAATTGATAGAAAAGCACATAGTTATGACGATATCCAAAGCAATGATTATGCATATAGGCATCACGTCCGTATCAAGTAGACCGAAACGATTCTGCATCTACTACTATTACTCCACACATCGACCGACTCCTGCCTGCATCTAGAGTATTAAGTTCATGAAGAACAGAGTAACGCATTAGGTAAGATGACATGATGTAGAGGGATAAACTCAAGCAATATGATGAAAACCCCATCTTTTTATCCTCGATGGAAGCAATACAAATACGTGCCTCGCTACCCCTACTTTGTCACTGGGTGAGGACACCGCAAGATTGAACCCAAAACTAAGCACTTCTCCCATTGCAAGAATTACCAATCTAGTTGGCCAAACCAAACCAATAACTCGAAGAGACTTGCAAAGATATGAAATCATGCATATAAGAATTCAGAGAAGATTCAAATAATATTCATAGATAAGCTGATCATAAATCCACAATTAATCGGATCTCGACAAACACACCGCAAAAGAGTATTACATCGGATAGATCTCCATGAAGATCATGAAGAACAAGGTATTGAAGAACAAAGAGAGAGAAGAAGCCATCTACCTACTAGCTATGGACCCGAAGGTCTGTGGTGAACTACTCACGCATCATCGGAGGGGCAATGGAGTTGATGTAGATGCCCTCCATGATCGAATCCCCCTCCGGCAGATTACCGGAAAAGGCTCCAAGATTGGATCTCACGGGAACAGAGGCTTCCGGCGGCAGAAAAGTATTTTCGTGGCTCTTTTTGGTATTGGGGGAATATTCGGGAATTTATAGGCCGAAGAATAGGGTTAGGAGACCTGCTGGGGGGCCACAAGCTAGGGGGCGCCCCCCCCTAGGGCGTGCCCAGGTGGCTTGTCGCCTCCCGGCAGGCCTCCTGCCTTCATCTCCAAGTCTGGCAGGTTTCTTCTGGTCCAAGAAAAATCATTCCGAAGATTTTATTCCGTTTGGACTCCGTTTAATATTCCTTATCTGCAATACTCAAAAACAAGGAAAAAACTGAAACTGGCACTAGGCTCTAGATTAATAGGTTAGTCCCAAAAATAATATAAAATAGCATATTAATGCGTATAAAACATCCAAAACAGATAATATAATAGCATGGAACAATCAAAAATTATAGATACGTTGGAGACATATCAGTGGGCGGCGTGTCATCTATCATCTACGATGATGAGTCTCAGCGGCATGGTGCAGTGGGGTCTCGACGACGGACGTGGGATGATGAACGCGGGCAGGGCAGTGGCGCCGTCTAGCGTCATGGTGGCGTTGATGATAGGCCTCGCAAGGTCATTACATTGATTTCTCCTGAAGATGGATATGCGAAAGACGGCGGCGGCGAAAACTTCTCGAGCGTGTATGCTGGTACACGCTAAGGGTCTGCCGGACCGGTTGTGCGACTTGCTCAGAGTGCGCCAGACCGGTGGGTGACCCAGTCCCGGCATTGTAGCTGCACTGGGCATCCGGCTTTAGATGTTAGGCTTTGGTGCGATGTCTGTTTGGTATTCGACTCGGACATTCGGCAACCCTTCATCAAGGAGATAGGAGTAGCGACAGGTGTTGCCAAGATGGTGGCTTTTTAGGCTTACTGATGTACTACTTTGTACGGTCTTTGTGAAGAATTAATAATATGATTGCATGCATCGCCCAAATGCCGGGGGAATACCCTCGTTTTCTAGAAAAAAAATAGTTGCAGTTGCACACGCGCGCGGGCGGCATGTACTGACCATGGCCATTGCACTATCGTAGCTGGGGAAACCGAGCCGTTGCACCGCGCCGCAAGATAGGTGGGTGCCCTTCTGCTCCGGTAAAACAGTGGTACAGAGCCTGATGGATGGGTCTGCAGAGCCATACCGATGGGATCACCACCGGAGTGATACTATTGGTGCCCGGCTCCGGCTTTCCGTCTAATCAATTCCTCACACTGTTGTAGAGCTTTCGGACCTGAATTCTGTCGCTGCAGGCTGATGATGCTGAAGCTGTTGCAACGTACTGCACTGAACGTACATAGACGTACAGTATACCAGCTGTAGTAAACCGTACGTACACAGTGAGCGCCCATACGTACAATATAACCAGCATAGGGTCAGTAGCATCCACGGCGCCGCTACCGCTAATACAGGCATACAGCACGTGCTGCGATTTTTTATTATTCCCTCACATTTTTTCTAGATGATGGGCCGGCTTGCCAGATGCGTCTGCGTAGCTACACCGCAACAGTAGCAGCGATGCACGGTGATGGACTAGAATGAATTTTGTACACCATGACTGCTTTAACCGCAGGCTGGAATGAGCCGGAACCTGGCAACAACACTGGCCTATCCACTGTCGCATTGGGCTGAGCCCAACCGATCCAGATCCAGGCTCTCACTTTTATCACTGGCCTCGCACTGTTCAGGGATCTGTTCATAGCCGCTGCCTGCCTCACTGGCTGGCCGGCACAAGTTCTTTTCCTCTCTTTCTTTAGGAAAGTCCACGCGACAAGGGAGAGGTTTCTGCCTCGGAGCTATTAATGCAATTGAATGGGATCTTCTGCAAAAACAAAGAGTGGCCATGGCAGATTCGTGAGCTTGAGCACAAGAAGTTTCTCCTTAGGTTTCCACCTTGGAAGAAGGTGGAGGACCTTATTGAGTTCCCAGCGTTTGAGCTGCCCATCGATGGAGTTTCTGTGAAGATATGTGAGTGGGAAGGAATGTTATATCCTTTTGGTGAACTGACAGAAGCCTGGGTACAGATTGATGGTATTCCCCGCAAAATGGTGTGCTTGGAAAGTGTTTGCGCAGATTACATCCTGCTTTGGCATCCTTGTGGATGTAGACTGGAATGGCATGTTCAAGAGTTTCTATGAAAATGTCAGAGTCAAAGTTGCTTGCAGAAACCCAACCAAAATTCCTTTTGAGAGGCTGGTTGAAATGAAAAATAAACTTTACATACTCTTCTTCACAGTTGAAGGATTCGAGCAAGTGGGAGATGACAATGAGGAAGATGGCGATAACCCTGACGATAACACTTCTGACGAACAAAGTGACAAGGAAGAGATGGACAAGGACTGTGATCCTTCGGACAAAGATAGCTTGGGAGATGGAGATGAGAGTCCTATTGATGAATTAGACAAAGCAAATTTCTCTAGAAATGCTGGCTCTTCATCCGGGAGTAAACAAAAGCTCTCTGTGGCTGTAGAGGACTTTCACCCAGTTGATCTGCTGAACCATGTTCATGAGGAGTTCATCCAGGAAACCCAATCTGGAATGCAGGTTTCGGAAGAAGATAAGATGAATAGCCCCATTGCTACTACCATCATTGACCCCTCAGCTATGGTGATTGATCCCATGTCTATTCACATGGATTACTGCTCTGAGCAGTTGAGGAAATTTGAAATGGCTGACTCTGATGGAGAGGAGGAAAGTGAAATACCAGATATGCAATGTATTCTTGAGGATCTTGCTTGTGTGTTGGGATCTACTAAACGATCTCTCCTGGAAAGGCTGGAACAAGTTGGATCAGAAAGAAGCTGAAAGTTCAGGAGGTTACTTCTACCAAATGGGGCCCCACCTTGAAGAGCAGACCCACCACCAGGAAGCATGGCAATATTAACATCATGGATAAAGCTAAGGCATACCAACAGAAGAAAAATCTGGAGATCCCTCAATCATTTAAAGGTAAATCCTTTGCTTCCTTTGACATTGAGAATCTTGTTTAACAATCTGATAAAATTGATATTGAAATTGGAAGTAATAAGATAGAATAGGATAATATCCTTATGGATATGATTGGTACTGAAAAATTAAGATGTCTGCAGTTTGCAGACAGAAACACGGAGATTGTTCTCCCAGAGAACATAGATATTGACATACATGATCATAATCCTATCTTGAACAATGCTTCTCCCATCTGGTCAGGGGGCACTGCTGTCCTGGGGGATGACAGCCCTGTTCTGCATACTAAGAATTTGCCTTGTAGCTTATCCCATCCCTTCAAAATTAAATGATAGGAGGTTTTTGGAACATTAGGGGTCTTGGGCAACAGGGTAAATTACAGTGCCTTGGGGATTTCCTCAATAACAATAGAGTAGATTTTGTTGGCTTCTTTGAAACCAAGAGAGAGTTTATTGATAGTAACATCCTTAACACCATTTCGGGCAGTAATGATTTTTGCTGGCATTATCTCCCTGCTGTCAATACCGCTGGAGGAGTCCTTGTGGGCCTTAAAAACAATCTTTTCGATATAATTGGGTTTGTTAATAAGGAATACTGTGTGATTGCTACGATTTGGAATAAGGAGGATAAGTTTACCTGGCACTTTGTGGCTGTGTACGGTACTGCATATGCAGATTTGAAAACTGAGTTCATTGCTGAACTGCATGAGGTTATGTCCTCTTTATCTTATCCTGTTTTACTGGGAGGGGACTTCAATCTTGTTAGGACCGCTGCTGATAAGAATAATGGGGTGATTAATACCCAATTTGCATTCCTTTTCAATGATTGGATTAACAAATGGGATCTCATGGACATTAAGATTGCTAATAGATGTTACACTTGGAGTAACAACCAGGAGAATCCTATCTTTGCTACTTTAGATCGTGTGTTTGTTTCCACCTCCTGGGACCTTCATTTCCCCCTGTCTGTCCTATCTGCCTTACCTAGGGTGGGCAGTGACCATACTCCCCTGATCTTAGACACCAAAGCTAGGAGGGTTACCTCCCCGAAACCTTTCCGCTTTGAGAAATGGTGGCTTGACCAACCAGGGTTTAAAGAATTAGTCTGTGATATTTGGACCTCGACCACTAAGGTTCGTTCGGCCATTGATAATTGTCTTAACAAAACTAAAATCTTGCGTAAGAAAATCAAAGGGTGGAGTATTAATCTGGAGGCAGACCTTAAGAGAAGGAAGAGAGATCTTTTACAAGAGTTTGATATCTTGGATGTTTTTTCTGAATCCAATCGTATTGATGATAATGATAGGGAACGTATGATCGAGATAAAAAAAGAGCTCGATACCATTTGGCACAAAGAGGAAGTTGCCTTGTGGCAGCGATCCAGGGACCGTAGAATTAAGGATGGAGATAAGAACAATGCATACTTCCATGCGCTAGCCAATCATAGACATAGGAAAAATCATTTGTTTGTTCTCGATGGAGAGAATGGCCCTGTCCATACCACCAAAGAGATATTGGAGGTGGCTACTTCGTTTTATAAAAACTTATTCAGCTATGAACCAAAGCATAATATCCATCTAGGTCCCTCTTTTTGGAGGGAGGATGAAAAGGTCACACCTGAGGAAAATGACCTGCTTCGGAGGGGCTTTTCTGAAACTGAAATCAAAGAAGCCATTTTTGGCTCCTACGCTCATGGAGCACCGGGTCCAGATGGGTTATCTTTTTTGTTTTACCAAACCTTTTGGGAGGTGATTAAATCAGATTTCATGGCCATGGTTAAAGATTTTGAGGAAGGTAATTTAAATATCCATCGCCTGAACTTCGCTTTGATTGTCTTAATTCCTAAAGAGGCTTATGCGAGAGAGATGAAAAAATTCAGACCAATCAGCCTTGGTAACTGTGCTGTTAAAATTCTCTCTAAGGCCTTAACAAATAGGATGTCTCCTATTGGAGACAGATTGATTTCTCCGAATCAGACAGCTTTCATTAAGGGCAGATTCATCCTGGAAAGTGTGGTTCTTGCCCATGAGGTTATTCATGAGATCAAGAGATCAAACACTCAGGGGCTTATCCTCAAACTTGATTACGAGAAAGCATACGACAGAGTTAGTTGGTATTTCTTATTTGAGATGCTGGAATCTAGGGGTTTTGGCCCTAATGGAATTCTTGGATCAGGAAACTTCTCGAGAATAGTACATTTGGTGTGAAGATCAATGATACCATTGGTCCATACTTTATGGGGGGTAAAGGTCTTAAACAAGGAGACCTAAGTTCCCCGCTGTTATTTAACCTGGTTGCGGACGTCTTCTCTAAGATGTTGGCCAAAGCTTCTCAACAAGGTCTTATCTCGGGGCTTTTGCCTCAAATAATACCAGGAGGGATCACTAGTCTTCAATATGCAGATGATACCCTCTTGTTTCTTGAGAATTCTTATGATAAGGCCAGGAATTTTAAATGGATCTTGTCCTGTTTCGAAAACCTATCTGGGATGAGGATCAACTTCCATAAAAGTGACCTGCTGACCATTAATATTGAGGAAGAAGTAGCTAAAACCTTTGCTCAGATTTTCTGTTGTGAGATTGGCTCTTTCCTTATCAAATATCTAGGGGTTCCCCTTCATTATGAGAATCTGAAGAGAGAGGATCTCCAACCTATTATAGACAGGATAATTAAAGGCCTATCTGGCTGGCTGGGGAGACCCTTATCTTATAGAGGCAAACTGATCCTACTATGTGCTTGCATTGTGAGTATTCCTGCTTATTTGATGGCAGTATTGAAGTTCCCTAAGTGGGCTATCAATGCTATCAACTCACAGATGGCTCATTTCTTTTGGGGCAATGTGGAGGAGCAACATAAATACCATCTAGCCCATTGGGGTTTGGTAACTAGGAAAAAAAGTTTTCGAGGGTTAGGTGTTCCTAACCTCAAAGAGTTTAACATGGCCTTATTGACTTCTTGGGGGAAGAGATATTATGATCAGACTGATAAAAATTGGAAGAGAATTATTGACTTTAAATATGATTCCAAATCTCCCAATATATTATGGGCCAAACCTGATAATGGATCTCCCTTTTGGAAGAGTGTTATCTGGGCCCTTAATGCTTCCAAAACCTTTTATCGTTGGAAGGTTGGTAACGGGAAGAACATCAAATTCTGGGATGATACCTGGGCCGGGGATTGTTCCCTTAAAACACAATTTTGGGATTTGTTTGAGATTTGCAACCAAACGGAATGCGCTGTAGCTCAAGTGTGGGGCGGTGTAACTCTGAAGCTAACCTTTAGAAGATGTGTAGATAGGATTGGGATGGATCGTTGGCTTCAGTTGATTGATTTCCTCAAACAATTTCCTCTATCTAACTACCAAGATACTCCAATCTGGTCGCTAGAAGCTAATGGGATATATTCGGTGAAATCTTTCTATAATGCGATCAACTTTGGAGGTGTGGTTTCTGCCACTGGTGATAAAATCTGGAAAGTGATGTGTCCTCGTAACATTCATGTTTTTCTTTGGTTGTGTGCGTACAACAAAGTCTTAACTAGAGATAATTTAGCCAAGCGCAGAAATGTTGATGACTTAACTTGTTTATTCTGTAATGAACCAGAATCTGTCCAACACTTGTTTTTTGATTGTGTGGTTGCAAGATATGTCTGGGGTGTGGTTGCAAATGGTTTTCAGATTGACCAAATTGTTTGATGGGATGATATTAGTGCTCTATGGCATTTCCATAAGAAAAATTATGTGCTTAATATGGTATCTGCTGCCTCCTTGTGGAGTATTTGGAGACTAAGAAATGAATTTTGCTTTCAGGGTTGAACATGGAGAAATATGAACTGCGTCCTTGTAAAACTTCATGGTTTCCTTCGACAATGGGGTGTTCTTTGCGACGACACTCAGCTGGCGCTTCTTCGTCAATTCATCCTCCTGCTCAACAGGCGGCGAGGAGAATTACTTCGCATTGCCTAGACCTGATGGTGTCTCGAGCTGGGAAGATCTCCCAGTAGTCTAGCCACTGCTGTGGTTCTCAGTTTAGTCATGGCTTCATGTAATAAAATTTAGCAAACTGCTTTGGATGGTCGCCTTTTAGGGCTGTGTGAACGGTGTGGTTGTTTTTTCGTCTTGCTAGTAACGGTTTTAGGGATGCTTGTTGAACCTGTCTTGCTTTGCTTTTAATAAAAGGTGAAGCAGGGGGAAACCCTTTCATTCAAAGAAAAAGTCCACGCGACATGCTCCTAGTCGTCCATGCATGGCTACACGTCGAGCTATCTATCGTGCATGAACGATGCACCCTTTACGTCTCGGCGCGTGGCTGGTCATGCAACCATTGTTGAAGCCAAAAGAAGAGTTTCGGCCAAGACACATGCACAGATGAGCGTGTCAGCGCAGGAGTGCCTGTTGCACACGGTAATACACGTACATCCAAGTCGATGGCCACGTGCCGACCACTGGACGGCGAGAGTGCGTGACTAACCTGTGCATGCCTCCTCCGTCCAACACCTCAGCATTGGCAAAATTCTTGACGATTCAGAGTATGATACTGCTTAGCTAAGCTGCAAGCGCTGCTGCACGATCGAGACGCAACAGTGCCATCGTGATCATCATTTCGCATCTCCTCGCGGTGCATGCATGCATGCATGATAGAAGCCGAGATAGTAGATCTGTAGACGGACTCATCGATCAGAGTTTAGAGAGTAGATGAGGTGCAGAAAGCTGGCCGGACTAGCTAGCTAGCTCTAGCTGAAACTAGGAAGCCAAGGGTGACAATACAAATGTCAGCCAGGCTGCTGCTGCAGAGATAAGGGCGTACGTACACTGTTTTATTGTGGACACACAAAATACAAAGAATATACACCTCGACAAGACAGCACGCCTCCATCTCTTCCTCCTGCTTGAAGAGGCCGGCCCCACGCTAGCTAGTCTAAACCAGCGGCGGCTACTACTCTTCCGCGCCGGCATTCACAGTCTAAACCGGGGCGGAGGATCTTCTGCGATTGCTGTTGCACTTGCACACTGCACTCAGAGCAACTGGCCGACCCAGAGTGTCCGCTTGAACTGAAACGGACAATAACATCGGCCCTGACCCAAATACAAGACACGTCCATTCGGTTCGTTTGAACGCATTTCAGACCTAAATTTATGCTCAGCTTGCATCCGTGCGGACACGAAACAGAGACGTCCTCTCGGTGTCTGCGCCGACATTCACAGTCATGCCAACTCCAACGCACGGCCCCAAACGGACGTCCGTTTTATCCAGATTTCGTCCGTTTGGGGTGGGAATGGGGAGGCCGATGTCCGTGTCGGGCCGGCCTGGCATCGAATCGCCCAACACACGGCTCCAAACACAAATTGTCCGCGGTGAACACAGAAAAAATAAACTTAAGCAACAGGTAAATAAGGCATTTTAACACGAATATTGCCTTTGGAGGCCAAGCTCCATTGTGTTCGGTTTTGAAAATTTCAAAATTCATCAAATTTCATATTTTCAACGTTTCAAAAAATTCTGAAAAAAACCACAGGCATACATGAAGGCATAATGCACATATGTGCAAATTTTTACAACGAAATACGTTACAACGAGTGCTGTGCAAAAAAGACAAATCTAAGGCGTTTTAACACATGATACTATTCATCCTCCCAGGCCATGAATTTGCCTTTTTTGTACATATCGCATTTCAACATATTTCATTTTACCCACATATACATTTCATTGTTACATACTTGCATATTTATTTTCAGATTTTTTCGAAATCGGGAAGTTTGAATTTTGATTTTTTTCAAAAATTCCGGGCTCCATGCAGCCCGGCCTCCAAACGTCCGTTCTCATTTTAACATAGCTAAAAAACTTAAAATATATAAAAAGTCTGCCGTCCTCACGGCCCAACCACAATACTTAGTTTAACTACCATAAAAAAACGCAAAAGATAATGCGGCCGCCCCGCATGCCGCAGAAGACCTCGCCGTCGTCGCTGATGCCTTCGCAGCCGCCCTCTTCAGGCGCCACCATCCTCGTCGTCGCTCGTCAGGTCGATGTAGGGTGGGGGCGTCCAGAGGTGCGGCAGTGGCCCTCAGATTGGGCCAGGGGCGTACTGCGCAGGCGGCGGCAGCGGCGGTGGCGAGGGCGGCGGGGGCGGAGGTGCTGGGGGCGGCGACCACGGCGCCCATGCATGCTCCTTCGCGGGCTCCTCCTTGACCTCCTGCTTGACGTCCAGCTCCGGGACATACACGTCCCCGGAGGCCGACAGCTCAAGCATGTACTGCAGGCCCTGCCACTCCTCCTCCTGTTGGCGACTGTACTCCCTCTCATAGTCCTCCATGACGGCCTGCAGGAGTAGCTCCTCCTCCTCGGCCGTAATGGCGGGTGGTTCCGGGAGTGGCGCCGATGGGAAGGGAGACGACGTCAGCGTCAGGCCACGGATCCGCGTGCGACCGCGCTCCCTGGGCGGGCTCGGTGCACGCGCACGAGGCGCAGGACGCGCACTGTGGGACGCACGGGGCGGGCTACCACGACCGGCAAAAAAAGGTTTGCCGGCGCATGTCATGCTCATCCTGAAACCAAGTGTCCCACAGTGGCGAGTCCACGGTGTACCTGCGGTCGGCGAGGAGCTCGCGCGGGATCCTGGCGCGGCGATGGGCGATCTCCTGGAGGCGGGCGCGGCCTGACGCCGGCACAGGGGGGATGGGCATCCGATCTGGGCTCAGATGCCACCCATTGGGGAGGTGGGCATCTGACCACGGCAGCGGAGTACCGGTCTCCCAGTACCGGCGGCACACCTCGACCTTGACGTAGGGCCGGAAGCGTGGCGCGGCCGCCGGAGGGGAGATGGTGAAGGAGGCCGGAGAGGTGGAGTGGCTGACCACACTACCATACGAGGACCCTGCCTCGTGGTCGTGCTTGGCCTTCTTGCCGGTGGAGTGCCACTTCCAGAACCCCATGGTCGGCGGGGGAGCGAGGTCGACGGGCTAGGGTTTCGGTGTCTCCGATGGGGGAGGCAGTGGTGGGGGAGTGGATGGGGACGGCGAGTGGAAGTCCACGGCTTCCCCATAAAAAAGGACGTGGCCGGGGGTGGCTGGGTGGCTGATTTGCGGGCCCAACCACCCGTGCGCATTGACTACGGTCGGTGGGAGGTAGTTGGACCGCCGACACGCGGGCCCGACACGGACACGAAGAGGACGCGTGCCCGTCCGTTCGGTGTCCGCTTGACCGCAAATCTGGCTCAACTATGCGCCTCGAATGGGTGGAGACGGACCGAAAACAGACACGTTTTGCGGATGGGGTTGCGCGTTGAGCCGTGTCGTCTGTCCGTTTGGGCCCAAACGGACGCGGCCGGAGAGGATGGGGTCTAGCGTTGGAGTTGGCCTAAACCGGGGCGGAGGATCTTCTGCTATTGATGTGTCACTTGCACACTGCACTCGGAGCAACTGTGCGACCCAGAGTGTCCACGCGTGTCCACTTGAACTGAAACGGACAATAACATCGACCCTGACCCAAATCCAAGATGCGTCCGTTCGGTGTCCATGTGAACGCATTTCAGACCTAAATATATGATCGACTTGGATCCGCGCGGACACGACACGGACGCATCCTCACGGTGTCCATACCGGCCACACGTGTGAGCCGCCCAAGCACCGCCCGCGGTCTTATTAAACACGACCACCTACCTCGACCCCGTCTGTCAGTGGATGGAAGCTGCGGGTCGATGTCCTTTTTAATGCAAGCGTGCGAGGGTCCGGTCTCATCCACTTCCGTGCCCCGTCCACATCTAGCTAACCTTGCCCCCTCGCCGGCGACAGCCAAACCCTAGGCTGCCATGGGTTTTTTTAGCAAGGGCAAGGGGAAGCTCTGCCCCGCGCTAGCTCGTTCCGCACGCCTCCACCGCCATTGCCGCCTTGACGCGGCGGGCCGCCATGAGAGAGAGATAGAGCAGTTGTACATTCCGATGCACCAGGCGTGGTGGCACTGGCAGTACCGTCAATCGCTTCCCTATCCAGATGCCAACCTGCCTCACGATTGGCATCTAGACCCGCAGCGCATCCTGTTGCCGGCATGCCGCGGTTGTCGCGGGCGCACACCGAGGAGGCGTGCAGGTGCCGCGAGCTCCTGACGCATGAGCAACGGTGGCTTCCTACCTAAACGGCGGACTCTCCCAACTGGGAGGTCTGGTTCGCGTTGGAGGACAAGCGCCACCGCGGCGTGCCGCTCAACCCCGACATCCCCAACCAGGCCGCGCTAGAGGTGGCGACTCAGCACACCCTGGAGAAGAGCCGACACAACGAGGGCGCGCACTAGGAGGGCCTGGAGAAGGCCCTCGCCCTATCGGCGGCGGGGGACTCCGTCTACACCCCATCTACCCCTCGCCTCAGCCGCCGTCGCCTATCCTGGAGCCCAAGGCCGAGCCCGAGCCCACGCATAAGGGCTCGCCGCAGCAACCCACTTGACCAGAGGAGACATACTCGTGGACGGGCGTCCTCCACAAGTGGGTGAGCACGCCTCCAGTCCACTTCGACGCAACACTGGAGGAGGAGGTGACCCACCTGAAGCGCTGGGAGAAGCATTGACCTGAAGCACTGGGAGAAGCATTGGCCGACCGAAGAGCCGGTCGACGACGAGCGCTAGATGCTGTGGGAGCGCGAGGAGGAGGAGGCCCGCCGCGAGAAGGAGGAGGAGGATCGCACTCGCCATACAACAATGCCGTCGCAACAGATGTTGGAGGAGGCGCCGTTGAAGGTGTGGCAGAGTGCTTTCCCGTGGGCTAGGCCGCCGCCACCATTCATCGACGTCACCGGCGACGACGACGGCAACAACAAGGGGCAGCATGCGGGCGCATGTGTTTTTTATGTTTTATTAGGGTTTATGTGGACTTTGACCCACGGTTGACCGGCCATTAATATTTAATTATGTTTATTTCTGTCGTATGTTTTCGAAATTGCTTTTTTCAACACGGAAAAAATGGGTTTGTCACACCCGTTGGGCGCACGGACGTTCCAAAACAAAAGGCGGACACGTCTATTCATTCGGTCGTTCCAAACGAACAAAAAAATTGAGATAAAACAACTGTTCGTTTGGGTCTACGCGTTGGAGTTGCTCTCACAGCCTACCCCGTGAAATGGTTTGCTCTACCGCAGTAATTCCTAAAGCTACAAATAGTAGTCTTTCTTTTTAGAAGATCTACAAATAGTGTCTTTATTTCCTTTTCCTTTTTGAGGGAATAGTCAATCGGTACATAGCGCACACCCGTCCCAGTGCCAGTTCCCTAACTGGGCCGGCCAATGTAGGTTTCTTTTTTAAGGTTCCCCCGGTTTTTTGTTCGGATTTTCTCTCTTCTTTTTTCTTCTCTGATTTTTCCTTGCTTTTTTACTTTGGTTTTGTGCAGGTTTTTTCTCCTATATTTTATGAAAAATCATAAACATTTTCTAAATTTGTACTGCTTCCATCCCCAAATAGATGGCATATAATTCGGTCAAAAAGTCAATGATTTCGAAGTTTGAACAAGTAGTTGGCCAAACTCAGAAATTAATATCACCATATCCACCATTATATTTATTTTCGTAATCTATCTATTCAATAATGTAGTTGTTGATATTTTCTTCAATATATTTGGCCAAACTCAGAAAGAATTGACTGCTTGCCTAGATTTATAATATTTGAGGACGAGGTAGTAATTTATTTTCAAAATTTCATTTTTTCTTTGTAATTTTTTTAAATGTTCATGATTTTTCTAAGATGTGTAAATATTTTTAAAATTCATGAATATTTTTTTAATTTGTAAATGTTTTTCAAATTTGTGATTTTTTAAAATGTGAACAATTTCAAATTCATGATATTGTTTCTAAATCCTAAAGCATTTTTTTAAATGGGAAAGCATTTATGAAATTGACGTTTTTAAAACTTAATACATCATTTCAATTCATGAACATTTTTCAAAATTAATGAATTTATTTGAAATCTACAAACATATTTTGATTTCACCAACTTTTTCAAAAAAAAAAACTTGCTAGTCAATTAGTTTGATTTTGACATAGCAACGGTGCCAAAGCAACAACAAAAAGGCGATCAAAATAAAAAGCATGTGAGCATGGGCGAGCTACCGGTGTGCGGGCGAGCGCAATTATTTGGTTGTGGTCTATGAGGGAGCTACGAGCGCCATACCGTCATTTTGCGCCTAAAGTGCCGATTAGGAGCCCTCGATGCGACACTCGCGAAGCTTGAAATAATTCGTTGGGCAGGCCAAGTTGAAGTGAATTGTCTTGAGTCCCTAAACTAGGTGCACCGTAGAAGGATTACTATTGGGTTGGATGGGCCATGGACACCTTTTCCCCTAATGTAGTTCCACCCCTGGAGTAGATGTTAGAGGGGGCGATGAGATGGCGTGGCAACGCCACCTACCACGGGTGCCAGTTCAGCCAACTCTCATGGTCATTTTTCTTATAGGAAAGACGACGCTGGCCGCTGATTGATTGGGACGATGGAACGATCAACAATTGTGGTCCATTTGACTGGGTCGAAAGAAATCTAATGGCAACTAGATGTCCATACCCTAATTTGCACATCGGAGTACCTGTAAGAGCATCTATGGCCGGACTTAGCTAACCCAGCCCTCTATATGTCCATAGACACGCCCGGGTGCCTCCCTGGACAATGACCATTCACACCTCAAATGCCTGCGTCTACATCTGTGTAACTCAACTCCCCTCTCTCTAATCCATGCAACGTGAATGAAACTACATGGATGATTGTAGCAAAGAAAGCAACAAATGGGCATAGATCAACGAAATTGCATATAGGCATAGTTAAACATCACAATTTATCGGGCCAAAATGCACACTTCATTGCTGACGGACACAAATATACTAAAATAACTTAATAAGTAAACGGAGAAGGAGAATGCCAGAGGAAATCACCATTTCCTCCCTGACACTTCCCCTTGCAGTCTCTTGTGCGGATGTACCCCTCCGTGTAGACGTGCGTGGCGAAAGGATTATCATTGTTGAAATTGAAGCCGTGGGAGCCGTCGGAGAGGTTGGAGTCGTCAGAGCAGGAGATCACGCCGACCATCGTCTGGAGCGTGCACTCCTGCGCATTCTCAAGCCGGGAGGCCTTCACTTTGGCCGTCGCGTCCATCATCACCTCGCGTTCCGATTGCTCGATGGCGATCCGAAGGGCTTTTGCCGTTTCCCTGGTGGAGCCATCGGGTATCGATCTCCGCCGTTGTGAGGGAGCGGTGGAGGACTGTTGCCAGGAACTAGTCCTCCAGATCCACCGACCCGCACACACATGCCCTACACGTGGACATCATCTCCACCGCCGCCGCTCGTGGCATGTGGCCCATGCTATGGATTCGGGTGTCCCGTGTCCGCATCAGCGTCGGTGTAGGAGGGGGGAAGCGGTGGCCGGGGACACCCTCTGGAGCAAGAAGATAATATCGAGAGAGACGTGAAGCATCCGGATCTACACTGACACAATGGGTTGGCGCCGTCCTCCGCACTAGGGGAATAGTGGGCGTCGTCGGTCAGGTGAAAATAGAGTAGAGGGCAATAGGGTTGTGTAGTACATTTGTCTCGTACGAACCTCTAGGGGTGCCCGGTCAGTGTCTAGCGGTCGGGAACATGAGTTGGAGAGATTTCATCTGCGTGCTTGGCATTTTGGGCGTCGAACGTCCGTAGTGGTTTTTCCTGTAGTTTAGGATAGCTTCGTGTAGAGTTGCATCCCTTGCTGATATTGTTCCAGCCTCAACTATATATGAATAAGTTGTCGTCATGTATGTCTCCTCTTTTTTGTGTTTTTTTTGTTCTTCTCTCATGTGCCTTCGCCTTGCTTTCGTTGTCCAGCTCTCTTGAGTGTGTCCCTCGCCTGCTCTTCTTCGAAGGTATCAACCACTTGATGCCATCGATGATACGTGAAAGCAAGAAAGGGAGGATTACAGATGGCTCGCGTGGAGTTATCACCGGTGGTGAGGTTGATGGTGGCGACGGTTTGGTCGGCCTCATGCCCATTCATGTCGTTTGCAATGAAGCCAATGGCGAGGAACAAACGAAGATGAATCTACCCTTGAATCAAAGCCGCGAGAATCAAGCACCATCCAGAAAGGTACGAGGCCTACCGGGTATGACACATGGCCTGTTACCTCGTGGTTCAGAGTGTCCATCCACGACTAACAATGGTTAGCTTCTTTTTTCCAAATTAGGCTAAACAATAAAATAGGTTGTCCAGATATGCAACTAGGTGGACAACCTGTATGATGAGTTCAACAACAACAACAATAGCAAGCGCAAGATACAAATACAATATAGCTTACAGAAAGTAAAGGTAAGAAGAAACCATAAGTGGAGTCGATGAAGACGCGGATGTGTTACCGAAGTTGCCTACCTTTAGGGGCAGGTACCTCTCCGTTAGAGCGGTGTGGAGGCACAATGCTCCCCAATAAGCCACTAGGGCCACCGTATTCTCCTCACGCCCTCGCACAATGCAAGATGTCGTGATTCCACTAGTGGTGCCCTTGAAGGCAGCAACCGAACCTTTATAAACAAGGTTGGGGCAATCTCTATAACTTAATTGGACGATCCCAATGATACGTCCATTTGCATCATGATTTCCTATTGTTATTTACATTCTTTTTTTATCATTATGATGCAATTCTTATGCCTTTTCTCTCTTCATTTTCAAGATTTACTTGAAGAGGGAAATTACTGTTAGCTCGAATTCTTGACCTAAAAGATCTACAACAGAGGTAGCTATTCTAAGGAGCTCCAATGAACTGAAAATTTCTGGAGATTTATTTTGGAATATATAAAAAATACTGGGAATAAGAAACCATGCGGAAGATCAACCGTGGGCCCTCAAGGGCAGGGGCGCGCTGGTGCCCGTCTTCTGCTATATGTGGCCCTCTGGTGCCCGACTTCTGCTATATGTGGCAATTTGCCCTAGAAAAAATATCAAGGAGACTTTCGGGACAAAGCGCCGATGTCTCGAGGCGGAACCTGGGTAGGTGCACTTTTGCTCTACGGCGGAGCGACTCCACCGGGGATTTTTCTCCAGGAAGGGGAAATCGAAGTCTTCGTCATCACCAACAATCCTCTCATCAAGGGAGGATTCATCTCCATCAAGATCTTCACCAACACCATCTCATCTCAAACCTGGTTCATCTCTTGTATTAATTCTTTGTTCCAAAACCTCAGATTGGTACATGTGAATTGCTAGTAGTGTTGATTACATCTCTAGTTGATGCTAGTTGGTTTACTTGGTGGAAGATTATATGTTCAGATTGTTAATCACATATTTATCTCCTCTGATCATGAACATGAATATGATTTGTGTGTAGTTCTGTTGTTCTTGAGGACATGTGAGAAGTCTTGGTATAAATTATCATGTGAACCATGGTATTCGTTCAATATTTTGATGGCATGTTGATACGTCTCCGTCGTATCTATAATTTTCGATTGTTCCATAGCAATATTCTACAACTTCCATATACTTTTGGCAATATTTTATATTATTTTTTTGACTAACATATTGATCCAGTGCCCAATGCAAGTTTTTGTTTTCTTGCATGTTTTTTGTTTCGCAGAAAATCCATATCAAACGAAGTCCAAACACGATAAAATTTTACGGAGATTTTTTGGAATATATGTAATCACATAAATTTTAGCCCGAGGTGACAACAAGGCAACAGGGCGCCCAGGGGGCTGGGCGCACTGGGTTGCCTTGTGTGACTCCCTCAAACGTCGGCTGGGTCCCTTCTTTCGCCACATGAAAGATAATTTTCGGATAAAAATCCCCTCAAAATTTCATTCCAATCGGATTTACGTATCTTCGGGAATATAAGAAACAGTCAAACGCGAAAAAACAGGAACCCGAAACAGAAGAGAAACAGAGAGAGATCCAATCTCCGAGGGGCTCCTACCCTCCAGTAGCCATGGCGGTCATGGACCAGGACCAGAAGGGAAACCCCCCTCCCATATAAGGGGAGGCCAAGGAATAAGAGGAAGGAGGGTGCTCTCTCCCCCTCTCTCCCGGTGGTGCCGGAGTCCCGCCGGGGGAACTAGCATGGCAACGATCTACACGAATAACTTCGCCGCCGTCATCACCAACTCTCTCCCCTCTATGCAGCGGTGTAACCTCTCTCTTCCCGCTGTAATCTCTACTTGAACATGGTGCTTAATGATATATAGTATTACCCAATGATGTGTGGCTATCCTATGATGTTTGAGTAGATCCTTTTTGTCATACGGGTTAATTATGGTATGGTATGTTTGATATGAGTTGTATGTTAATATGGTTCTATCCTATGGTGCCCTCCATGTCGCGCAAGCGTGTGGGATTACCGCTGTAGGGTTTTGCAATACGTTCATGATTCACTTATAGTGGGTGGCTAGAGTGACATAAGCTTACACGCGAGTAAGGGGGTTGTTGCGTATGGGAGTAAAGAGGACTTGTTACTTAATGCTATGGTTGGGTTTTATATTAATGATCTTTAGTAGTTGTGGATGCTTGCTAGAGTTCCAATCATTAGTGCATATGATCCAAGTACGGAAATTGTGTTAGCGTATGCCTCTCCTTCATCGCATATGATAAGTATCTATTGTGTTATATTTAGTTGCCTATGGACAATCTTTCTCTTGTCTTACAAAAAGCTCTCTACTAAACTATTAACTTTTATTATGCCGCAAAGTACTCCTATTTTTATTCTAGAAAAGTACTCTAATTTTATTCTTTCAAAGTACTCCTAGTTTTATTCTCGCAAAGTAGTTTTTATTCTTGTTCTAGGTAAAGTAAGCGTTAGTGTGCGTAGAGTTGTATCGATGGTCGATAGAACTTGAGAGAATATTAATTCTAACTTTAGCTCCTCGTTGGGTTCGACACTCTTACTTATCGAAAAAGGCTACAAACGACCCCCTATACTTGGGGATTATCAAGACCTTTTTCTGGTGCTGTTGCCGGGGAGCAATAGCGTGGGGTTGATATTCTCGTATGTTCTTATTTGCTTTAT
Source organism: Elymus sibiricus (assembly GCA_039707655.1). Classification (NCBI taxonomy): domain Eukaryota; kingdom Viridiplantae; phylum Streptophyta; class Magnoliopsida; order Poales; family Poaceae; genus Elymus; species Elymus sibiricus. The sequence continues at coordinate 439,830,433 of CM077667.1, read as the reverse complement.
CTCTAAGTAGACTTTATTGTCAGTTCTAAGTTGTTTTATATCTTTATTTATGGATATGGGGCATGTAATACCAAAAACAAAAAGTTGTACCTGCTACTCATGGAGACGGGGAACCTCCTAAAACCCTCGATGCTAGTTATGTGAAAAACATTAAATACTACTTTGAGAATCCTGAGAAATCCCCATTCAACTTGATAACGGGAGACACGTTGGATCAACATGAGTACTTTAGGGATTATTGCTTGACTGAAAAGGGGAAATACTTATGGGATCAAATTAAAATGTTGCGTTGGTATGCTTGGAATTTATGCTTGAGACGTGATTATACTTGTTGGTCTAAGATGAAGGCTCCACACCTTCCCTATCAATGTGAATTTAATGAGAATGAAACATTGGCTTCTTATGCTAATGGTATATATGATTACTATGATGTGGAAATAATAGAAGAATTTGTTGCTTTTAAGGGTGCTTATGAAATTGGATCTTTGTTTGATAACTTCGATGATGCTGTCTACAAACCTGAAAATTATGCTGTACTTAAATATTGCTATGAGAATTCTGAATACAATACCTATATTGATAAATTTATTGAGAAAGTCTCCGTTGACCAAGAAGAGACTAATATTTTGCATGAATCTATGGAAGAAGAAATTGCTGAAATTGAGAGCTCATTAGATGAAAAAGATGAGGAGGAGAGCGAAGAACAAAAAGGGGAAGAGCGGATTGATCACCCGTGTCCACCTTGTGATGAGAGTATTTCTTTAACTCATACATTGTTTAATTTCCTTCGTGGTTACCGAAGGATGAATGCTATGATAATTGCCATGATCCCTTGGATTCGTTTGAAATATCCCTTTTTGATGAACTTGATGCTTGCTATGCTTGTGGCCATGATGCCAATATGAATTATGCTTATGGAGATGAACTTGCTATAGTTCCTTATGTTAAGCATGAAATTGGCTATTGCACCCACGCATGATAGTCCTATTATCTTTTTGAATTCTCCCAACTACACTATATCGAAGAAGTTTGCGCTTATTAAGGATTATATTGATGGGTTGTCTTTTACTATTAGACATGATGATTTTGATGGATATAATATGCATGTGCTTATTGCTCCTACTTGCAATTATTATGAGAGAGGAACCAAATCTTCACAACAATGCGGTGAGAGATCTTGCGCATCGCCGTCCATGAACCCTATCGTGTCGGATATGCGCATCGACCTATGAGATGCAAGTGACTAGCCATCTCTCCTCTTGAATTCTCCTTTCTACATATTATGGATAGGGTCAGATTTGGTTACGGTTTAGGATATGTGATATGAGAAAGTTGTGAGCATATTTTGATGGAAAGGAACTATATTTCAGATTTAGTTAGGACATATTTTGGATTTAGTTAGGGTTATGTGGTATGAGAAAGTTGTCAGCATATTTGGATTCAAAGAAAGTGTACACATGGATTTAGTTATGACATGTTTTAGATTAGTTAGGAGATATTTTGGATTGAGTTTGGAGTTATTTTTGATTTGATAGAAGATATTTGATCTATGAGGATGGATTTATCAGGGCCTGATAAGTCACAACATTTGAAGGATTTATGGACGATTGGAGTAATGAATATAAACAAACCTGCATAGATGAAGAATTCTGTGACATCCTTACATCATGGAGAGAAGTAATGAAATGTTTACTTATAGCGAGTAGAAGCAATCAAATATTTCTGAAATTATTCAAGAGATATTTGATCTATGAGCATATACGTCCTTAGAGCTTTTGAAGGTCCTAGTTACGTAGATGAATCTGAATTGAAAAACTTTTTAAATTATTTAAGAAGAGCGGTGCATAATATTTTGTTTGATATCCATCCGTAACATGGTTTCTATGTTTTCATTGGCAACATAACTACACGGATGATGGCAACGATGGCGAGTACATGGGTGATAAATGCAATGATGGCAAATGCATGGGTGATAGAGGCAAGGATGGCAAAGACATGGACAATAAAGCCAATGATGATATATGCATGGACAACAAAGGATGGATGGTAAATGTATGGATGATGTAGGCAAGGATGGCAAATACATGGATGCTAAAGACATGGATGATGTAGGCATGAACGACAAAGGAATGGATGATAAAGGCATGGATGGTACATACCTATATAGACCTGAATGAGTATATGAAATACATAGACATTGTGAAGAATACTTTCATGTGAGAAAGAAACCTACATGTTCTATCTAGACTATGCGAGAAGAAAAGGTTTTGCTGTTAGAAAGGATGATCTAAAGTACAAGGGTTCCAAAGAAAATGCATACAAACGGACTTTTCAACAAAATTTTCTCACATATACAAGAGGAAAAAGGTATAAGCACGAGCATAGCTTCACAATGGAAAGTAAAATACTCCATGAGTGAACACTCAATCCCAACTATCCCAAGAAATGGCACAACCAATGACCGCAAAGCAAATAAAACAGAGCATAGGATAAGAAGAGTAAAGCATGCATCGAAGGGGGCATGCGGTGCTGCAACCATCGTGGTGTGTGGCACGACATGGCGTGCACTAAATTGAAGGGATCGCCGGGGCAGTAGGCACCATAGGGAGCACGACGGGGTGGCCATGGTACATCCATCATGCCTCCGTCTTGACCACCTTTAGCACTGGAGTGTCATGGGGAATCACATAGCATGTTGTGTCATAGCATTGCAAAAGAAAGGAAACTTTACTATTTTTTGTTAGCTTGTCACATGTATCCAGCTAACAAACGTTGCACGTAAGTAATATTCCAAGAACTAGAAGAACATTTTTAACAATCCAATGCTCATTTCTCTCTCTCTCTCTCTCTCTCTCTCTCTCTCTCTCTCTCTCTCTCTCTCTCTCTTTGGGAGGATCATTCCTCTCTCTTTCACAAATTTAAAACATCATAATAATAATTTACACTAATTCTCAAATGATGGATATGCCCTTTGAATTTAAAAATTATATAAACCACATGCCCAAGTCAGTCGACCACTCATACACACTGTCTCATAGATTACCCCATTCTAGTAATTGCACATGAAGAAGCAAGCATTATAAATATTGACCAACATAAGCTTACAATTGTTTATACTACATTCCACAATTAATAAATTATCATCTCTCCCTAACCAAAACCATGGTCTCACCTATCAGCCAAATTGAAAGAATAAAGATTCGATTAGTTGTATAACTGTATCACTACTCATATCATACCCGGAATAATTATACATCAGCAACAATCGAACATACGTAGATCTTGTTGTGATGTGGATGAGGTCACATGAATGGGGCTCGCCGTCGAGGCCGGACGGCTTCATCCTTGTCCGATAGTACCCCGCCAGCAGTGAGAACAACATCTAGATGCCTAACCACCTTGCCCCCGGAGAACATGCATGGCCAGAGCAAGCTGCGGCCATGGCGTAGTGGTGACCTAGAGGATGCAAAAAACCACAGGGGGAAGGGGAAAGAGGTAGCGGCTCACCTCGTGGCTATAGGCACACACATAGAGGACTGGGGAGGTGGGATGGTGCCGAATCATTGCCGGTGGCCGCAACCGAAAGGAATGACAACCTCTGCTTGTGTTCTCTGGTCAAGAGGAGGTGCAAGAGGGGGATGAGATTGGGGTGGAGAGGAGGGGGAGCGAGGCGGCCGATGGCGTGAGGCAGACGCGCGGCTCCATCCTGCCGGGGAGGGGTGAACCCCTACCGTCGCCGAGGTATGAAACCCTACCGCTGCCCGCGGTGTAGGAGGGCCCTACAGTGACGGGATGAAATGGATAAAAATCCTACCGAGAATATCCCTGTAATTTATACCGAGATTACCGTTGAACGGATTGAGAGGGAAATAATGATTTGTTTGAAAAAAATCTTTCAAAATGCCCCTCGGGCGTCCATATAATACATGTGATGTTAGTGTATTGCTTTCGATCTGGACCGTCCAATCCGGTCCGACGGACGGCCTATATTCACCCACTGTAAAAAGACTCAATTGTTTTTACAAAGAATGCATAGATTCATACAGTTATTACAGAGGTAAATATATCAATCAAGTGAGCCTATGTATAGTTAAAATGACCAACTGACAAAGTCCTAGAACCAACAAAGCTAGAAGATGCCCCATAACAGTACTATGCGTATGTGTCCACAGCTATAAACCACTGCTCCTGCATAAAAAAAATCAAAGCTACATACATACAGCATGTTTTCTGCTATTCACGGAAGCGAAGGAAAAGACTCGGACAGGTATGGGGCTACGGCAGCGGATGGCAACGCCGGCTAGGTTCCTCCTACATATAGCCCCAGGTACGTGGTTACCACTCCTTCCGGCTTTCGGGATGCGAAGCCCCGTAGCGGGGGACACGCATGGAAGATCACCCGGGCCCCGGCCTGTAGCCAGCGCGGATCAGGACGCTTTGTGGGGCGCAACCTAGCTAGGCGCAACACAAATACGCGCACCGCGTATACTTGTCTCCCGAGGACCGATACGAGGTTCGCCCCCCAGTCCGACAAAACCCTCGGTCCCGTGGAGGAACGCCCATGCGCGCACCTATCTTACCCGCATCGCCTACTTCCTTCCGTTTGGCTTGGCCATTACTAGTACAGTACGTGCGTGAGTCCCATCTTGCCCGTCAAGTAGCGGTCCATAGCGCCAGAGAGAGAGAGAGAGGGAGAGCACGCGCATGCACGTAGTACGCACGCACGTTACATTGTTGACAAACAAAGATGACAACAGTGTTTGCTTACTGTGTATGGCGCCACATGCACGGGTGACGGGGTGCGACCGCTAGATTGTCCTACGTGCCCCGGTCGGACAGAAATGGCCCATTCACTGATCGGTGGACATGATTGGGCCATTGGCGTCTCAAGATCAGGGAGCGACAGCCACCCGCAATCATACAACAACAGTGCAACACGATGCATGCCGGGCTGCCGGAGACCATGTGAGTATGTGACCATGCATGTATGGGAGTATCGACCGTTTACTCAGTACTTGTTGCAAATTAGCACCACTAACATCTAGCTAGTCATTGTCATTGTGAAGTTAAACTTGAACGTACGGCCGGCAACCCCCCGGTGGAGAAGAGAACCTCCTTTGTTGGGGGTGGTTAACCGCGTCGTGGTCTGCAGCTTTCGCAGGCGCTTGAGGTTGAGGGAGGCAGCAGCAAAAGCTAGTAGCTTTTGCCTAGCAGCGCTGCTTGTCTTCTGAATGCTGGTCTCTCAGTCTCACACACACGAACATGCTGGGATATATGGAGTAGTAAACCAAGTTGAACAGCCGGCAGAGCAGAACCCCCACTAATCAATCAACTGAGTTTTTCTTGTGCAAAAGGCAAGAAAGATTCTATGGTGCCCATGGGGCCTGCGGCATATGCATGTCAGAGCCACTTGCCGGCCCGGCCGGAGGAATGACTGAAAATATTTCTACCACTACTCGGTCGGTGTAGCTAGTTTTGTGGGGGTCCAAGTTACACCAGAAATGGCTTGGCGATTTTTTGCCCGATATAGCTACTGTTGGCCAGCCGGGGCAGCCGCTGGTGCGGGCACAGTGCAAACGCTGCCTCGTATCCCTCACATGGAGCACCACGCACACTTGCCGCTGCCACGGTAGCATAGCAACAACGGACGCACGTACGTCCTCCTACGTGCATGCCAGACGACGCAGCAGCGGCAGCTGACAGCAGCGGCAGCTGAGCCAGAGGCTGATCTCTGCGGCATGCACTCGCAATTGTGAGGGGTCGGCCCCAGCGCTACCCACTTCAGTTGTGTCATCGACCTCGCCTAGTCTTCTCAACCTGTCCATCTGCACAACAACGCTTGGAAAAAGATAATCATTCATTCATTCATTGCTACGTCCTCTCCTTTTTCCAACGCTACCGGCCGGCCGGATCGATGTATCCAAATCATCGATCAAGGATCGCTGTGTGCCTGCTCCTTTTACGACGGTCTTCGGTTGTGACGAGCAGGTTTTGCAGTGTTGTTTTAATGGATACCCCTGCTAGTTCTGGACTGCGCACGTCGAATTCTGAGCAAATTCATAATGTTTGCACGTACCCATATTGTGTTTCTTCTTATGTTACGCTCCAAATTCCAATATAAAGAGAAAGGCCAACTTCTGACGAGCGAGCGGAGCGAGGCCCGTCGCCGGTAGGCTTGGGCCAAAGCGGAGCGTAGCGAAGTCTGAAGTCGATCAGTTGTAATTTCCCGCCGTTTGTAACCTCTCCCGATCATAGTGAAGTTTGGCTGGCTGGCGCCCGTGGTTTTTTCCCCTTCGTGTTGGAGGGGTTTTCCACGTTAAAATCTTGTGTCCCTTTGATGATTTCGTTCTTCATCGTATCGATTGCGTGTCGTATCTCTAACATTTCTTGCTCACCTGCGTCTGTGTTGGATGCACTCCTTGGACATGTCGAGGACTCGAGGTGTCTATTGTCCAGCACTGATGCTTCTGACTGACATATAAGGATCGAATGGATTCAAGGAATGGATCTTGATATTTTATGTGTGGTACGTACAGTGCCATGGGAGAGCAGAGTGAAGACAACTCCAGTCAGATCAGATGCTTCAGGGTCTTTTGATACTCACACAGGTTTTCTAACTCTTGAGCATGACAATTCCTCCACTCAATTATATATCGGACGACATATATGGGGAAGCAATAATTAAGAGCCCCCAGATCGTAAATAGTGCTAGATACATTCGTTTTAGCGTCAAGTAATTCCGGACGGAGGAAGTATGTCTTTAGATCACCAATGCGTGACTCGGCATATGAAGCCTGGAAGTATAATTTGGATGTAATTGAACATGATTATATGTAATACTCCCTCTGTTCCTAAATATAAGTCTTTGTAGAGATTTTACTAGAGACTACATACGGATGTATATAGACATATTTTAGAGTGTAGATTCAACCATTTTACTCCGTATGTAGTCTATAGTGAAATCTCCAGAAAGACTTATATTTAGGAACGGAGGGAGTATAAAATAGCGAAGTAAGGCTCCCTCCCTTCCAGTTTCTAGTGCTCAATTTAAAAAAAAATCGTGAACCAAGATGGACGGTACCTAGTGGAATAACTTTTTAGTTTGTAAAAGTACTCAATTAATGCCCTTGTTTTTCTCAAGAAATTGTGTTTCCTAATGCATTAATTGCAATGCATACATACGTGCCTAATAGATGACTAAGAATTTGTACATAATCAGTGAGTTTTCTCTTAATTCTGACATGCAACGATTTAATGCACCTTAAATCTAAACATGTGATGGGGAGCAATTAAAATGAGCCTTATAATTATAAAATAGAAAAACATTTTTTTTTGAGAGAAGCCATATAAACCAGAAGGGGGCGAGTACTTCAGTAGTATTCGCACAAAAGATAATTCAACAAAACAAAACTGTATGCATGTGAAAAAACTGTTTTTATGATCTCAACGAAATTCACCATTTTCCCCTTCCCTATCTATTTTCCTCTTTGCTTGGGAGTATGGTTCATGTAGTCCAGGACTTGCTCCCTCAACTAGCCAAAAAAAATTTCTCATGAATTGGTCGGCTCGAATTCACCACAAACTAAAAAGGGGCATATTCTTGTGAGTGTGTGCCTCATTATTGGCAATTTAGAATTGCCAAGCGGCAAGCGATAGCATCTTTTAACAGAATAACACCTTTTTTTGCAGGTTATCTTCGGGGCTACATCGTGGATCTGTATGTGATCCATAACATATCGTGTGGACCCTCAGGAGCATATGCCATTTATGCACAACCATTGCAACACGATAGCAAATAATTTATTCTACAAGTTTTGCCGGCGAGTCGGTAATAGGTTATTTGTGAGAGTCATGTGAACCTGTTATCGACCTATTGTAGTCATGGTTTTATTTTTATTTGGTCTGGATGATTGATACATCTAAACCCGCCTGGCTGCCTCGTGGCTCCATTCCCGATGTCCTTTGGATATAAGACCCCATTTACCCTAGAAAAAATCAAAAAAAAAATTCGTGGCTTTTCGGCGTCGTCTGCGAGGCGGAGCACTTTTGCTCTCCAGCGAAATGATTCTACCGGGAAACTTCCCTCCGGCAGGGGGAAATCAAAGCCATCGTCATCGACTACAATTCGCTCATCATCGGGATCATCATTGCGTCAACATCTTCACCAGCACCATCTCCATCATCAACCCTAGTGCAGCCATCTATTCAATCTATGTACCGTAACCTCATATTGGTTGTTGAGAGTACTTTTATGTGTTGATTACATCTTATAATTGATGCTTAGGTGTTTAATCGATGAAAGATTAGTATGTTCAGATTATTTACCATCAATTCATACCCACTGATCATGATCCGTATGATGCCTTGTGGGTAGATCCATTAGTTCTTGAGGACATGGGAAAAGTCTTGTTGCTGGTAATCATGAGAAACTGAATAATGTTTATTGTTTTGATATTATGTTGTGATGTTCGTTCATTAATGGTGTTATGCGAACGTCGACTACATGGCACTTCACCATCTTTAGGCCTAGGGGAAGGCATCGCAAAATTAGTTTGTAGATGATGGTTTGTGGGAGTGATACAAACCTAAACCTCAATTTGTTGCGCGAGGGGCTGTTTTGAATCCTAAAGTTTAATGTTATGGTTAGATTTATCTAATTACTTGTCTTGTATTTGTGTATGCTTACATGGACGGTATAATCATAAGTAGTTATTGTGCAAGTAAGGATAGTACCTTAGCATAGGTCTAACCACACAACACTAATTACAACAATGAACGGTAACTCAATGGAACTTGATGAAAGTGACTTCATGAAATTCCTGTGTGTCCTCAAGAGCATTTTAATCACTGTAAGAAAGAAAACTGGCTTTTTTCTTAGTATGCATAATGATTGGGCCACTTGCTGCACTCTATGACACTTTCATCTTTCTATCAAGCAACCCATCAAATTATCTGTACAACTTTACAGTAAAATCTATCTGAAAAGTACTTGTCAATTCCTTCTACTCCTTGTTGGGTTTGACACTCTTACTTATCAGAAAGGCTACGATAGATCCTCTATAGTTGTGGTTCATCAAGACACTTTTTCAGCATCATTTCCGGGGAGTATAATGCTCTTGGTAACTGGAATTTGGTAAGGAAAACTTTTACCATACACGTTGTTTTTTATTTTCGGTTCTATTGCTTCTTTACAGAAAATACTAGTATTGGAAACTTAGAGCATCTCCAATAGATGGTCCAAATTTTGGCGGTCCAAACCGGTGATGGTCCAAATTTGGAGCACCAAAAAGTGCTTTTTACATCTCCGAAAAAGGCTCAACTCCAACAGATGGTCCAAAACAGAGATGTAAAAAAAAGAGCATCTCCAACAGATGGTCCAAATCGAAGATGCAAAACCGGCCGGCGACCGCGCGGCTGCTGTTCAGCCACTGTACAGCCGCGGTTTTGCGTTAAAATATCACTTCAAATTTGAAATAAAGTGCATCATCATCATAGTTCAAATCATAACAAAAGTGCATCATCATCATCATAGTTTGAAATCCCTCTACCAAAAGTGCAACATCCCAATCAAAGTTTTTTGGCCTACAAATTAAAATACACATGAATATCATTCATGCGGATCATCAACACCACCGGCGTTGTGAACCGTGGTACGATCATCATCATCACCGGCTTCTTTGTCGACGTTGTGAAGCGGTGAAGTATCGTTGCCGAGAGCACGACCGGAAGCACCTTCATTGCCTCCCATGTCGCTCATGTTGCCACCCATCGTGTTGCCGCCAAAGCCACCTCCCATGCCAGTCATGTTGCCTCCGAAGCCGCCCATCGTGTTGCCGCCAAAGCCACATCCCATGCCGGTCATGTTGCCTCCGAAGCCGGCTCCCATGCCACCAAAGCCACCTCCCATATTTCCGCCAAATGCACCATTCATGCCACCTCCCATCATGTTCATGTAGCCACCCATGGCACCTCCCATGTGTCCATGAACATAAACTTGAGTGCCTTCTCCTCGACCATCTTCATCTCCTCGGCCGCGACCTTTTTCACCTCTAGTTCCACCTTCCTCTCCTCGGCCGCCGCCAACCTCTCCTCGGCCGCCGCCCTCTTCTCTTCGGCCGCCGCCCTCTGCCGCTCGGCCTCACTCCTCTCCTATAGTTCCTTGAGCTTCAACATCCTTTTTTCTTCGGCATACTCTTTCCTCGCCGTGACAATGGCATCAAATCCTTCCTTGAGATCATTGTCTCCGGCCTTGGTTCCCTTCACTTTCTTGTTTCCATCGGGCCTATATGATTTGGTGGCGGAGTTAGGAGTGGGGCTCGTATCCTCAACGGCATCATCTTCTTCATCCTCAATCACCACACTCTTCTTCTTCGAAGCATCAAAAGTTTCTCTAGTTTTCCACTTCTCCTCATCCTTGAGCTCTTTGAAGCAATGATGAAAAGTGAAAGCTTTTACTTTCCTTTTCTTCTTCTCGCCTTTCATGTTCCTCTCTCGAAACAATCCTTGGGCAATCATTTTCTACAACAAAACAACCAACACGTCATCATCAAAATGTGGAACAATCTAATATTTGGAAAAACACGCACGAAGAGGAAATATTTACCAAATCACTATCACCGCAACCACTTGGGTTCATGCGAGCAACATTTGACAAGCAACCGGTCCACTTTTGGCATTCGGCGTTGATGGTGGACCAACGTTGGCGAATAGAGTCGCTCGAACGGAAGTGACCACTTGTGTTGCGCTCATCTAAGTAATCCTTGATGCGTTGCCAATAGGTGTTAACCGTTTGGTCGCTTCCAACGGATGCATCTTGAGAGACTTTCTTCCATGCGGTGCATATCAACACATCCTCCGCATGGTATAATTTCCACTTCTTCACTTCGCAACAAAGCCCTCATCGTCCATGTCAAGATTGTCATCACCATATTGGGTTTCATATTCTTGTGACACATACTCTTGCGACACAAAATCATCATTTGCCACATTTGTCGCGTGCAAAAAAGCTTCGTCATCAAGACTACAATTGAACGTACAAACATTCAACATCACTTCAATTTGAAACAACAAACGAGAGCACAAAATAAATTTTGGCCGGCCCTAGCTGCGAGTCGTCGGCCCGAGCCGCCGCGGCTGCCTTCGAGTTTTTTGCCGGCCGCGCCGCAGTTTCAGCCGCAATTAGCCGACCGTTTTCGTGCCTTCGGCGCCTTCGCACGAACCGCCGGCGCAGGGGCGACGGGCCGGGGCGGCGGGCGGGGGGCGGCGGCATGGACGCGGCGGCGGAGGGCGAGTTTGCTGCGGCGGCATGGACGCGGCGGCGGAGGGCGAGTTTGCTGCGGCGGCAGCGGCGGCGGGGACATGGGTCAGCCCACCTGCTGCGGCGGCGGCGGAGAAGGCGGCGGGGTCTTCGGCTTCGGCCATGGCGGCAGCGGAAGGCGGGGGGGGGGGGGGGGGGGGGGGCGGACGGGCGGGTCGCGGGCGGGTGGTCGCGAGGCGGAAGGCGAATGAACTGGCGGTTGGGCGTTGGTGCGCGGCCGCGGTTTTTACATCACTTGCATCTCGTGATGTAAATTTGCATCACGAAGTTTTCATTTTTACATCGCCGGGAGGCCGCGGTCCAATTTTTTTTACATATGGCACGTCTGTTGGAGCAGCGTTTTTTGCCCCAGACGGTCCAAAAGTTAGGTATTTTTACATTTGGACCATCTATTGGAGATGCTCTTATTTCGAGGGACCTCCCATGTTGCACCAGTGGTTAGGAGAGAACCCTCACCTACTAAAAATGTTAACTATCGAGTCCTCTTGGCATTCTTGAGTATGTAAGAGCCAACTCTTTTGTAGGAGATCCAACTGTTTATCCTAATATGCGCTTGCTTGTAGCTAAAGAATTATGTGGTCTATTTAAGCTTTTAGGTTTGCCAAGGAGAGAAGTTAATAAGAAGTTGTTCCCTTTATCTTTGAAAGGAAATGCATTGGCATGGTTTAGGCTATTGGATGATCCGTACGCATGGGACTTGAAGCAGTTGAAATATGGTTTCCTATGCACTTGGTTCACCGTGCCGGAATTATATCTATAATTCTGACACCTTGGGACGGAGAAAGTGTTGTTCAAGCTTGGCGAGGATCAAGTCACTAATGATCAAGTGCCCCAACCATGAGCTCTCTAAAGATATTGTCATTAATAATTTTTATGCAAGGCTTTCTCTTCGCGACAAAGAAAATGTTTGACGCTTCTTCTAGGTGTTATTTCACAAGTAAATGTACTGATTACAAATGGGATCTCACTGAAAGGATTAAATGTAATTCTGAAGATTAGGAGGTCGGCAAAGGTAAGGAATCAGGTATGAAACTTGAGTATGATTGTGTTAAGTCTTTTGTTGAAACTAATGTTTTCAAAGAGCTAAGCGCTAAATATGGACTTGATTCTGAAATTTTTGTCAACTTTGTAAATTTTTGCTGCTCATCTTAATCTCCCTAAGGAGAAATGGGTTAAATATCATGAACACATTAAAGATGCTTGTAAAGAAACTATAATTGCTAATAGGAAACTATAATTGCTTGTAAAGAAACTATAATTGCTAATAGGAAACATTAATCTCGTTTTACCTATTGCTTACACTAAGAAACTAGCTTTTCCTGTTAGGATTAAGGAACACTCTATTTTGATAATAGTGGTTAATAAACATCATTTTAGAGCACTTAAGCATTGTGATCAAATTAAAATTCTACCTGAAATAGCGATGGTTAAAGATCTTATAGATGGAAAGGTGGAAGGGCATGTTATCCAGTTTTGTGAACAAGCTTCTAATATCGTTAGACATGATGTATCTACTAAGGTTGTTGGCATTCCACTTATTTCTATTAGGATTGGTGATCATTGCTATTAAGGTTTGTGTGATGTGCTAGTATAAGTGTTATTCTATTTTCTCTTTATCAAGAAGTCATGCATGACATTTCACTATTTGAAATAAAAGAAATTGATGTTACTATTAAGCTTGCAAATAAAGCTACTATTTCACCAACATTGATTGTAAAAGATGTTGAAGTTCTTTGCGGTAAGATTAAGTATTCTACTGATTTCTTAGTACTTGGAACTCCTCAAGACAAAATTTGTCCAATAATATTTGGTAGGCCCTTTCTTAAATACTACTTGCGCTGTTATTGATTGTGAAAAAGAAAAAGGTCTTTGTTTGGTTTGGTGGAGAATGTCATGAATTTAATTTTTCTAAGCTCACTAAACAACGCCATGATAAAGATTTATCTCACGAGGATTTGCTTGCTCGTATTGCTTATAAAACTTTATCTCCTACTAATCCATCAGAGCAATATCTGCTAGAGCATGAGAATGAGGCTGCTACTTGTGAAATGCGTTGGGTTTTTCCCTGAAGAGGAAGGGTGATGTAGTAAAGTAGAGAAATGTATTTCCCTCAGTTAAGAACCAAGGTTATCGAACCAATAGGAAGATATCCAAACAGACGATCAAAAGTTACTGCACACACAAGAGCACATACTTGCACCCAACGAGGGCAAGAAGGTTGTAAAGCCCCTTGTACTCGTCAATTGCAAAGATTTAATCTTGATAGAGTAGTATATTTAAATGCAAATGAAAATTAAATAAATAACACCAAATACTTTTCTATGTTTTTGATATATAAAATATAAAGATGGAGTCGGGGGCCATAGCGTTCACTAGAGGCATATTTCTCATGAGCATAGTAGCGGTGGGTGCACAAATTACTGTTGGGCAATTGATAGAAAAGAAAATAAGTATGTCGTGATTCATGGCATGATCACTATATAGGCATTACGTCCATGATAGGTAGACCAAAACGATTATGCATCTACCACTATTACTCCACCAATCGACCGCTATCCAACATGCATCTATGGTATTAAGTTTATGACAAACAGAGTAAGGCTTTAAGCAAGATGCCATAATGTAGACAAAGTAAGATCAAATAATATGTTCAAACCCCGTCATTTTATCCTTTGTAGCAACAATACAAATACGTGCCTCGCTACTCCTCTTGTCATAGAGTGAGCACACCGCAAGATTGAACCTACTACTATGCACCACTCCCTCTGATGATCTACTCATCTACTTGGCCAAAGCAAACTTATAGATAAGCATACATAGCTATATGAAATCACACATAATAAATCACAAATTGTATCAATTACTTTAAATGAATAATCTAAAAATAAACTCGCAATTCATGGGATCTCAACAAACACACCGCAAAGATTACAATGAATAGGTCTCTGAAGAGATCATTGTATTGGAGATCAAATGAGAGAGAAACAGAGCCATCTAGCTACAACTATGGATCCGTTTGTCCTATAGGAACTAATCACACATCAGGTGGGAGGCAACAAGGTTGATGAAGACGGCCTCCGTGATGGATTCTCCCTTCGGCAGAGTACCGAAAAAGGCCTACAGATAGGACCACGGAGGAACAAAGACTTCTGGCGGCGGAAAAAGTTTTTTGGATGCTCCCCTAGGGTTCTTGGAGTATTTGGAAATTTATAGGATGAAGAGGCGATGCAGGGGACCCACAGGGGTGCCACAAGGGTGGGGGGCGTGCCCCTTGCCCTTGTCGCTGCCTCGTGTGGCGTCTGGTCTGCCTCCGAAGCTTCTAGGTCTTCTTTTGGTCAAGAAATAATCATCAAAAAGTTTCGTGACATTTGGTCTCCGTTTGGTACAAATTTTCTGAAAAACCAAAAACACTAAAAAACACCAAAAATGATATAAAATAGCATCTAAATCAAACAAGATTGATAAAATAGTCGAATGAAACAATAAAAAATTATAGATACATTGGAGATGTATGAGCATCCCCAAGCTTAATTCCTGCTCGTCCTTGAGTAGGTAAATGATAAAAACAGAATGTTTGATGTTGAATGCTACTAACATATCTATCATGTAATCTTTTGGGTATAAATGTTGAGAACGATGACTTGGTAAATATTGAAACGATAATAAAGATGAATACTAGCAAATGATCATTGCCTTTCAAATAACAACACTAAAGAACACCACTCCCTATTCATTTAATAATGTAAGCAATGGCATAACTTTGTCTTCCTAACGTTAAGTATAATCATGATCACCCCGGTGCCTAACCAAGCACTTTACTCATACTTTTTCACGCGCCTCGGCTTTTTCAACTTCACTCAATACCTGAGCATGAGCCATGGACTTTAAGCACTTTAGGTGGAATAGAATGATGGTAGGGATTGATAGGAGAAGAAAAAAAATAAGGATAGTCTCGCATCAACTCGGTGAATCGTTAGGCCATGGAGAAGCCTTTCATTCGATATTGATGCGAGGAGTAGGGATTTCCATGCAACTTTTGATGCACTAGAGCTATAAGTATATGAAAGCTCTCTACTAAAACTAAGTGGGTGTGCACCTAACCTACTTGCATCCTGAATAACTCAGGTAAGAGGAACCCATAAATTAAATATGCAAGCTAAGTTCTATATTGATTCCCGGTAGTATATGGAAGTGACTAAACATGAGGACTCTCTATATGAACAACATGGTGCTAGTTTGAAGCACAAGTGTGGAAAAAGGATAGTAATGTTGCCCCCCTCTCTCTTTTCTCTCATTTTTTGATTGGCTCTTTTGCGGCCTTTCTCTTTTCTCTTATTTTTCCTTTTTCTTTTTTTCTATATATCCTCAGGTGGGGGCAACACTCTAATAATGATGATCATAACACTTCTATTTACTTACAAATCGATAAAATTGAAAAACAATATGACTACATATGAATGCCTCTGGCAGTGTACCAGGATGTGCAATTATACTAGCGTAACATGTATGCGATGATGATTGATGGCTTTGCCAAAAATATCATGTCATCTATATGATCACGCAAACAAAAATGACAATGAATGCTCAAGTCATATGAACGGTAACTGTGGAAGTTGCATGGAAATATCTCAGAACGGCTATGGAAATTCCATGATAGGTACGTATGATATTTGTTTTGAGGACGATATAATATGGCGTATGCGTGATAGAGCATATCATATCACGGGGTTCAGATGCACCGGTGAATTATGCGCCAAATCTTGAGGTGAGAATAGGCAATTCATGGTACCGAAGAGGCTAGCAAAATGCGGAAAGGATGGGAAGTGGTTACGGTCCACAAACTCACATTAAACACAAGGAACTCAGATACTTATTGTGTCTTCTATTAGCTCTCTCGAAGCAAAGAACTTATTGCATGACCCTAGTGAGGAGCTTGGGAGGAGCTAACCACCTCGTGCCCCCGGCCAAACAACACACAAGGTTTTCACTCAAGGATAAAGAACACTCCAACTTCCTTGTCATGCCACGACCGACCCTTTAATGAATATTGAATCACAAAACTTAATATCATTATTCTTACTAATCAATTTTCAAAAACTAGTAAGCCCACATATTGTAACCTCAATACCGTCGATCATACATTTCACATTTAGTGATCTACATGGAAGTTTTTATTATATCCCTCTTGTATAACTATCATTTTTCGACTAAACATTCGTGCAGATTACCGCTTACTATTCAGACTCTCAAAAGGATATAAGTGAAGTCTGAGAGTGCATATGATTTCTGCAAAATATAATTTTCGTCGTTTTCTAAAGATATAAGTGAAGCACATGATCATAATTGCCTTAACTCAAAAGATAAAAGTGATCCATAATGAGCATCTTAATAAGTTCTAATGAATGTGTGTCTCTCATAATAGGTGTGCGCAGCAAACGATGATTGCGACAAACTAAAAATCAAGCAAGCAAAAAAATATACGACGCTCCAAGCAAAACACATATCATGTGATGAATAAAAATATAGCTCCAAGACGGTAGACGAAAGAGGGATGCCATCCAGGGCATTCCCAAGCTTAGGTGATTGGGTCTTCCTGGAACATTACCTTGGGTTGACTTGGGAATCCCCAAGCTTAGGGTCTTGCCGCTCCTTATTCCTTCATCCATTGTGATCTCACCCAAAACTTGAAAACTTCAGCACACAAAACTCAATAGAAACTTCGTGAGATCCGTTAGTATAATAATAACATCAAACACCTTAGGTACTGATGTCTACTACACAACTTTATTCTTGTAGACTCGTGTTGGGCCTCCAAGCGCAGAGTATTGTAGGACAATAGCAATTTTCCCTCAAGTGCATGACCTAAGGTTTATCAATTCGTGGGAGGTGTAGGATGAAGATGGTCTCTCTCCAATAACCCTGCAATCAAATACAAACAATCTCTTGTGTCCCCAACACACCCAATACAATTGCAAATTGTATAGGTGCACTACTTCGGGGAAGAGATGGTAATACAAGTGTAGTACGGATAGTAGAAATAGGTTTTTATAATCTGAATAAATAAAAACAGCAATGTAGCAAGTAGTAAACAACAAGCAAAATGATATATCAACGCTTGGAAATAAGGCCTAGGATTTATACTTTCACTAGTGCAATCTCTCAATGGTGCTAACATACTTGAATCATATAACCATCCCTCATCGTGCGACAAAGAATCACTCCAAAGTTCCTATGTAGCAGAGAACATAAGATGAAACTTTTGTAGGTATCAAAACCACCTCAAAGTTATCCTTTTCGATCAATCTATTGAGCCATCCCTATAAGTGTCACAAACATCCCTAGAGTTCGTGCTAGAGTAACACCTATGATACGGATAATTAAACTCTAATGTCACCTAGATACTCCAATGTCACCACAAGTAATCATGAGGTAATTATTCGACATGCATCAAACAATTTCAGATTCATCATATTCAATCCAACACAACGAACTTCAAAGAGTACCCCAAGATTTCTATCGGGGAAACTAGGACGAAAACATGCATCAACCTATGTGCCTAGATCACCCCAATGTCACCACGGGATCCGCAAGTTGATAACCAAAACATATATCAAGTGACTCAATAGAGCACCCCATTGTCACCACGGGTATCCACATGCAAGACATATATCAAGTGTTCTCAAATCCAAAGTATTCAATCGAACATAACGAGATCTCTAAGGGAAAGACTCAATTCATCACATCAAGATAGCAAGGGAAGAACACCATATGATTCAACTATATTAACAAAGCTCGTGATACATAAAGATCGTGCCATCTCAAGACCACGAGAGAGAGAGAGATATAGGGATCAAACACATAGCTATTGGTACATACCCTCAGCCCCGAGGGTGAACTACTCCCTCCTTGTCATGGAGATCGCCGGGATGATGAAGATAGCTTCTGGTGATGATTTTCCCCCTCCGACAGGACACCGGAAAAGGGATCCGGATGAGTTTTCTTCGATGCAGAGGCTTGTGGGGGCGAAGAGGAAGTGCTAAGTTAATTTCAGGGGGTTTTGGGATTTATATGATTTTTCAGCATTGGGATCACGCGGAGATTTGCCAGAGGGGCCCCACAAGGCATCAGGGCACGACCACCCCCATGGCCACGCCCTGTTGCCTTGTCACCTCCTCGTGGGTCCCCTTTTACTCCCTTGAAGGTTTGTGGTCCGTTTCCTTCCAGAAAAATTGTCAAAAAGTTTAGTTCATTTCCAAGAACTTTCATTTTCTGCACAAAAACAACACCACGGTAATTCTGCTGAAAATATCATCAGTCCGGGTTAGTTCCAATTAAATCATATAAAGTGCATCAAAACCATATAAAAATATTGTAAACATGGGTAAATATGGCATGAATACTTCATAAATTATCGATACGTTGGAGACGTATAAGCATCCCCAAGCTTAATTCCTACTCGTCCTCGAGTAGGTAAATGATAAAAGAAATAATTTATGAAGTGTGAATGCTAATATAGTGCATAAGTTTAATCAATGATAATTTCAATCACTTCTCCTAACATCATAAAAAACAACTCTTTTTCATAAACTCGTCATGATAAAGTAGCAATCAATTCACATGTCATGGTTCAAATAATGCATTCTCTTGAAACTTAACAACCTATGTTTTTAGTCATCAAACAATTATAGTTTACAAAGTCTAAGTAAGAGCTCCACATCCTCAATTTTCATATAGTCTTCTATGATTGCTATAACTGAAAGCATATTTTTAGAAAAATCAGCATTCTTCAAACACAGAGAAAGATAGGGGCTTAATGTTTCGCCTCCCAACACACTTATCCTAAAGATAATTGTCAACAATATTAACTCATGATCAAATATATTTGACTAGATATATGTGTTTGGATATTTCCCCACCACATGATGCTTGCCAACTAGAGATCGAGGTTGGAATAAGAATTTGACTCAACACGAAAAGTAAATAACATGAAAGTAAATAGCATACAAGTAATTAGAATGCCCCTTCGCAGAGGAAAGAAGGGATTTGCAGTGGTTCCAGAGCTCATTGCTTAAAACAAAGATGAATATATTTTGGGTGGTGTTCCTTTCATATCAATGTCACGACGAGGGATTTCAATATCTTCCATGCTAAACAAATTAATGGCGTTTCCCAAACGGAACTGAAATTTTACTCCCTCTCCACCATTCAAACACATTCCATGGCTGACCGAATCCACGGGTGCCCTCCAAACAATCAAATTTCTAGGGGGAGTTTTTGTTTATTTATTTTTGTCTTATGCAGGACTAGGCATGCTTTTTAACAGTCTCTCTCGTGCAACGAGAAGTGAATAAACACTCATCGTGAGTTAAACACACTTAGCATGGAAGATACTGACTGCCCCGTCGCTCCATGAGCGGTACGGGCACACACAATAAATGTTTATTTAAAGGTTATAGAGATGGCCCATGCAACTTTACTTGGAATGGCAGTGAAATACCATATATAGGTAGGTATGGTGGACACTCGTGGAAGAAACTTGGCTCAAGTATTTGGGATGCACAAGTAGTATCTCTACATAGTACAAAGTTTGGGCTAGCAAAAGGTTATAAACAAGCACCACATGTTGGAGGATCCATAACAATATAACTTCTATGCAAATATACCCAAACATAACTCATTACGTTGTCTTCCATGTCGAACTTCAACTAATTTGATCAAGGTTCAAAATGATTAATGGGTATTCACAGTCATAGAAGATGTTCAAGATAATATATTTGTATGTGAAAGTTCTCTTCCTTATACTAATCGTTCATGAATTGATTGTATGACCAATACTATGATTGTCAAACTTCAATAGATTTTACTTTCTAAACAAAATGTGAAACTACTACTGAGCATCAAGCACATGGATAATTTCAGATTTATGATATTCAATTCATTCAAAATTTAATCTTAGGATATAAGGAGGCACAAGAGTAAACATCAAACTACTCTCATAAGATATAAGTGAAGATTAATGAGTAGTCAAACAATCAAGTAGCTATGTGAGGACTCTCTCTCAATAAAGACTTTAAGATCTGATATTTATATAAAACATAAAACAATACAAAAAGGGCATTCCAAGAATAACACATATCATGTGAACGAATAAAAACTTAGGATCAACATAGGTTAACCGATAATTGTTGGTGAAGAGAGGTGGGATGTGTAGCATCCCCAAGCTTAGATGCTCAAGACTTTTTGTAATATTGACTTAGTGAGCCTTGGGCATCCCCAAGCTTGAGCTATTGTGTCTCTTTAATTCCTCTCATATATGATACGTCTCCAACGTATCGATAATTTATGAAGTATTCATGCCATATTCACCTATGTTTACAATGCTGTTATATGGTTTTGATGCACTTAATTTATATGATTTATTTAGAACAAACCCGGACTGACGCTATTTTCAGTAGAATTACCGTCGTGTTGTTTTTGTGAAGAAAATGAAAGTTCTCGAAATCGCCCGAAACTTTTTGGTGATTTTTTCTGGAGGAAATAAGCCATATTGGAGCGAAGAACCACCGAAGGGGAGCCACCAGTGGGCCACGAGCCATCAGGGCGCGACCCCCCTAGGTCACGCCCTGATAGCTTATGGGGCCCACGTGGCTCCGTTGCGCATGATTCCAACGCTGAAAAATCGTATAAATCCCAGAAAACCCAGAAATAAGCAGAGACTCTCCGTTCCACCGCCGCAACTCTCTGTATCGATGAGAAACCAATCTGGAGACGTTCTAGTACCCTGCCGGCGAGGGGAAACCATCACCGGTGGCCATCTTCATCATCCCGGCGGAGGCCATGACGAAGGAGTAGTTCACCCTCGGGGCTGAGGGTATGTACTAGTAGCTATGTGTTCAATCTCTCTTTCTCGTGTTCTTGAGATGTCACAATCTTGATGTATCACGTGCTTTGTTAATATAGACGGATCATATGATCCTTGCTACCTTGTTGTGATGAATTGAATCTTTACCTATGAGATATCATTATGTTGGATTGAATATTTTGGGTTGAGAACACTTGATGTACGTCTTGCGTGGAATACCCGTAGTGACAATGCAATATTCTATTGATTCACTTGATATATGTTGAGGCATCAACTTGCGGATTACGGTGACCTTGGGGATCTATGCATAGGGGTTGATTGCACGTTCTTGTCCTACGTTCTCTGATAGAAATCTTGAGGTGCTCCTTGAAGTTCTTTGTGTTGGATTGAATATAATAGATCTGCAACTGTTTCATGCATGTCGCATAATTTACCCACGGATACTTGAGGTGACATTGGAGTATCTAGGTGACATTAGGGTGGATTGATATGTGTCATTGGTGTTATTTTAGTATGAACTCTAGGGCTGTTTGTGACACTAGGAATAGCTCAAAAGATTGATCGGAAAGAATAACTTTGAGGTGGTTCTACTACCTACACCAATTTCATCTTATTGTTCTCCGCTAGATAGGAACTATGGAGTGATTCTTTGTTGCACGTTGAGGTATGATCATATGATTCAACTATGTTAGCATTGTTGGGAGGTTGCACTAGTGAAAGTATGAACCCTAGACTTTGTTTCCAAGCATTAATATATCGTTTTGCTCATTGTTTACTATTTATTACCTTGATGTTTTTATATTTTCAGATTACAAAAACCTATATCTACCATCCATATTGCACTTGTATCATCATCTCTTCGCCGAACTAGTGCACCTATACAATTTTCCATTGTATTGGGTGCGTTGGGGACACAAGAGATTTCTTGTATTTGATTGCAGGGTTGTTTGAGAGAAACCATCTTCATCCTACACCTCCAACGGATTGATAAACCTTAGGTCATCCACTTGAGGGAAAATTGCTATTGTCCTACAAAACTCTGCGCTTGGAGGCCCAACAGAGTCTACAAGAATAAAGTTGCGTAGTAGACATCAAGCCATTTTCTGGCGCCATTGCCAGGGAGGTGACTACTTGAAGGTATATATTTAGATCTTGCAATTAAATCTTTTAGTTTCTTGTTTTTCACTAGTTTGGTTTTATAAAAGAAAAATACAAAAAATGGAGTTTAGGTTGCCTCAATTGCTTCGTCTTTTTAATGTATTTCGTGAAAATGATGGTTCGGAAAATTGTGCTCAATTGGTAGAAGATGAGTTTATGAAAATACTTAATGAGAATTCCATGAATGATAAGCATGATTGCAATGATGCTAGTATGAATTCTCTGAATATCCATGATTCTAATGATATGCAAAGCCACAAGCTTGGGGATGCTATGTTTGATGAAGATGATATATTTAGTTCCCCAAGTTTTGATGAGAAAATTTATTATGATGATGGCATGCCTCCTATCTATGATGATTATGATGATGACATGTATGCTATAAAGACTGATAGTAACCATGAAACTTGTCATCATGATTTCAATATTGAATGTGGTTATGTCAATCAAGTGTCTCATGGTAGTTATTTTGTTGAGTTTGCTCCCACTACCATGGATGAAAAGGAATTTGCTTATGTGGAGAGTAATGAAAATTCTATGCTTGTGCATCATGAAAAGAATGATTTATGTGATAGTTATATTGTTGAATTCCTTCATGATGCTACTGAAAATTATTACGAGGAAGGAACATATGCTTGTAGGAATTGCAATAATATCAAGTTTCCTCTCTATGTGTTCAAAGTTTTGAAATATGCTTGTTTTGCCTTCCTATGCTAGTTGATTCTTGTTCCCATAAATTTTTTGCTCACAAAATCCCTATGCATAGGAAGTGGGTTAGACTTAAATGTGCTTGTCATGAGATTCATGATGCTCTCTTTCATCTTTCAATTACTACTTTTCATGTGAGCATCATTGAAATCATCATGCCTAGCTAAAAGGCTTTAAAGAAAAGCGCTTGTTGGGAGACAACCCAACACTTTTACTTTCTGTTTTTGAGTGTTCACATGATTAATCTACTGTATTAATCATGTTTTGTGCCTTTTATTTCAATAAAGTACCAAGTAAAGCCTTTGGGATAGTATGGATACTTGTTGATTTGATTATGTGCAAAAACAGAAACTTTTTCCTCTAGTAAATAATTTCTATGATTTTACTGGAGCATCAAAAAATTCTGAAATTTTTACACGGTATTTATATGAAAATTATATAAGGTCTCCTATTTTTTCAGAATTTTAAGAGACAGGGAAGTATGGTTATACTACAGATCTTCAAGACTGTTCTGTTTTTGACAGATTCTGTTTTCCATACATAGTTTGCTTGTTTTAGTGTTCCCATAGCTTATATTAAGTGATATAAATTATGTGAATGGTAGAATACAGTAGGTATTATGTGAGAACAATTATGAATCTTGTCTTGATAGTACCTAAGTGAATGATCTTTATTTATTATACTAACCCATCTCACGAAGTTCCGTTATGTTTTGTGTGATTGAAGTTTTCAAGTTCTAGGTGAGACACCGATATGAGGAGAATAAGGAGTGACAATAACCTAAGCTTGGGGATGACCAAGGCACTCCCAAGGTAATATCCAAGGAAGACTCAAGCACCTAAGCTTGGGGATGCCCCGGAAGGCATCCCCTCTTTCGTCTTCAACACTATCGGTATATCTTACTTGGAGCTATATTTTTATTCGTCACATAATATGTGTTTTGCTTGGAGCGTCATTTTATTTTGTTAGTATTTGTTTGCTGTTATTTATAATCTTGTTTTTCAATAAAAGGTTCCAAGAATTGCCTTTAGGATGCTTGAATTGCATGTTTGATGTGTGATGTGTAAAAACAGAAACTTTTGTTGTAGTGTTTGAATTTTCATATTATACTGGAACGTGTAAACTTTCTTAAAAAATTACACAGTATTTAATTTAAATTGTTTGTCATGTCATAATTTTTTATAATTTTTAGAGGTACAGAAGTGCACTTTGTAGATGAATTGCTACAGACTGTCCTGTTTAGACAGATTGCTGTCATAGTTTTGTTATCTACTTCTCCGATGGTTTTCATGACTTATATTGGTAGATATAAATTGTGGAAATGTTAGTGTACAGTAGATGATGTTTGAAAATTATTTTGCAACTTGTCTTGGTAGTACATGAAGTGTTGATTTGTTCTTATGTGTACTAACCTATCTCACGAGTTCTTTTTGAGTTTTGTGTGGATGAAGTTTTTGAGACTTAGGTGAAACCGGGATATGAGAGGATTGAACGAGATACAAAAGCTCAAGCTTGGGGATGCCCAAGGCATCCCAAGTAAATATTTCAAGAAGTCTCAAGCATCTAAGCTTGGGATGCTACGCATCCCACATCTCTCCATCAAACAAATATTCGTTAGCCTATATTGGGCCTAAAATTTTATTTGTCCACATGATATGTGCTATTCTTGGAATGAATTTTTGTTTTGTTTGCTGTTTGAATAAAATACTCAGATCTGAAAATCCTTATTGAGAGAGAGTCCTCACATAGCTACTTAATTGTTTGACTACTCATTGATCTTCACATATATATTTTGAGAGTTGTTCTAAATTTACTCTTGTGCTTCACTTATATCCTAAGAGTAAACGTTGAATGAATTGAATGTCATAAATGTGAAATTATATATGCTTCATATTCTTGTCCCATGGGGAGTAGTGACTTCACATACTAGGAGTATAAGCGGTAAAATTTATTGGAAGTTAGCAAACATAGCATTGGTCATTTAAACAATTCATGAAAGAATATTGAAGGAAGAGAGGTTTCACATATAAATACACTATATTGGACATCTTCTATGATTGTGAACCCCCATTAATTATTTTCAAACTTGATCAAGTAGTTGTCATTAGACAAGGAATACAACGTAATGGTTATGTTTGTTTATATTCACGTAGCAGTTATATTATCATGGATCCTCCAACATGTGATGCTTGTTTAGAACCTTTTGCTAGCCAAAACTTCGTACTAAATAGAAATACTACTTGTGCATCCAAATCCTTGAGCCAAGTTTCTTCCATGAGAGTCCACCATACCTACCCATGGATTGAATTAGATCCTTCAAGTAAGTTGTCATCGGTGCACAAAACAATAAAAATTGCTCCATAACATGTATGATCTTTTATTGTAAGGGAAAATAAGCTTTGTACGATCTTGTGATGACAAAGAAATAAAAGCGACGGACTGCATAAGAAAGTTTGCTATCACAAGGGGCAATATAAAGTGACATTCCTTTTCATTAAGAGATTGCACATCCAAAAATAAAAAGCGCATGACAACCTCTGCTTCCCTCTACGAAGGGCCTATCTTTTACTTTTACGCAAGAGTCAATGATGTTCATCCTTATTCCAATCTATTAATTCCTTAGTTGGCAAGCATCATGTGGTGGGGAAAGATCCAGACACATATATCCAGTTGAATATAGGTGATCATGATTCATTATTTGTTGACATTATCCCCGAGATAAATAAGTTGGGAGGCGAAACATTAAGCCCCTATCTTCCTATGTGTTTGACTGAAACTATTTATTCTAAAAATATGCCTTGAGTGTCAGCAATCATAGAAGACTAAATGATAGTTGAGTATGTGGAATTTGCTCAACCAAAGCTCCTACATAGACCCTTCCTGAAAATAAAACGAATTGTAATTGTTTGATGACTGAAAACATAGTTTGCTAGTTTTCAAGAGAGTTTATGGTCTATACTTTAACATGTGAATAACTTGCTACTTGATTATGAGAAGTCCTATGAGAAAACGTTGCTGGTTATGATGCTAGAAAAAGCGATTGGAAATATCATTGATCAAGCTTATATACTATGCCAGCATTCTCACTTCATAAATTATTTCTTTTATCATTTACCTACTCGAGGACGAGTAGGAATTAAGCTTGGGGATGCTGATACGTCTCCAACGTATCGATAATTTATGAAGTATTCATGCCATATTCACCTATGTTTACAATACTTTTATATAGATTTGATGCACTTTATATGATTTATTTAGAACTAACCCGGACTGACACTGTTTTCAGCAGAATTACCGTGGTGTTGTTTTTGTGCAGAAAACGAAAGTTCTCGGAATCGCCCGAAACTTTTTTGTGATTTTTTCTGGAGGAAATAAGCCATATTGGAGCGAAGAACCACCGAAGGGGAGCCACCAGTGGGTCACAAGCCATCAGGGCGCAACCCCCCTAGGTCGCGCCCTGATAGCTTGTGGGGCCCACGTGGCTCCGTTGCACGTGATTCCAACGCTGAAAAATCCTATAAATCCCAGAAACCTCAGAAATAAACAGAGACGCTCCGTTCCGCCGCCGCAACTCTCTGTATCGACAAAAAACCAATCTGGAGATGTTCCAGTACCCTGCCGGAGAGGGGAAACCATCACCGGTGGCCATCTTCATCATCCCGACGGAGGCCATGACGAGGAGGGAGTAGTTCACCCTCGGGGCTAAGGGTATGTACCAGTAGATATGTGTTCAATCTCTCTCTCTCTCATGTTCTTGAGATGTCACGATCTTGATGTATCACGTGCTTTGTTAATATAGATGGATCATATGATCCTTGATACCTTGTTGTGATGAATTGAATCTTTACCTATGAGATATCGTTATGTTGGATTGAATATTTTGGTCTAAGAACACTTGATGTACATCTTGCGTGGGATACCCGTAGTGACAATGCAGTATTCTATTGATTCACTTGATATATGTTGAGGCATCAACTTGCGGATTCCGGTTACCTTGGGGATCTATGCATAGGGGTTGATTGCACGTTCTTGTCCTACGTTCTCCGATAGCAATCTTGAGGTGCTCCTTGAAGTTCTTTGTGTTGGATTGAATATGATAGATCTGCAACTATTTGACGCATGTCGCATAATTTACCCACGGATTCTTGAGGTGGCATTAGAGTATCTAGGTGACATTAGGGTGGACTGATATGTGTCATTGGTGTTATTTTAGTACGAACTCTAGGGCTGTTTGTGACACTAGGAATAGCTCAAAAGATTGATCGGAAAGAATAACTTTGAGGTGGTTCTACTACCGACACCAATTTTATCTTATTATTCTCTGCTAGATAGGAACTTTGGAGTGATTCTTTGTTGCACGTTGAGGGATGATCATATGATTCAACTATGTTAGCATTGTTGGGAGGTTGCACTAGTGAAAGTATGAACCCTAGGCCTTGTTTCCAAGCATTAATATATCGTTTTGCTCGTTGTTTACTATTTATTACCTTGCTGTTTTTATATTTTCGGATTACAAAAACCTATATTTACCATCCATATTGCACTTGTATCACCATCTCTTCGCCGAACTAGTGCACCTCTACAATTTGCCATCGTATTGGGTGTGTTGGGGGACACAAGAGATTTCTTGTATTTGATTGCAGGGTTGTTTGAGAGAGACCATCTTCATCCTACACCTCCCATGAATTGATAAACCTTAGGTCATCCACTTGAGGGAAAATTGCTACTGCCCTACAAAACTCTGCGCTTGGAGGCCCATCAGAGTCTACAAGAATAAAGTTGCGTAGTAGACATCAATATCACGGTTTCCTAAATCTTAAAAGCTTCATCCACACAAACTTGACAAGAACTCGTGAGTTAGGTTAGTGCACATGAGAATAAATCAACACTTTATGTACCGTCAAGACAAGTTGCATAATAATTTTCAAACATTATATACTATAAACTATCATTTACACAATCTGTATCCACCAATATAAGTCATGAAAACACTAGGACAAGTAGATAACAAAACTATGACAACAATCTGTCTAAACAGGACAGTCTGTAGAAATTAATTTGAAATGTGTACTTATGTAACTCAATAAATTCTGACTGTTTAGGACATGATAAGCCATTTATATGAAAGTATTGTGTAGAAATTTCTGAAACTTTCCACGTTCCAGTAAATAATATGAAAATTCAAACACAAGAACAAAAGTTTATGTTTTTACACAGCACACATCAAACATGCAAATCAAGCAATCCTAAAGGAAATTATTGGTAGTTTTTATTGAAAAACATGATTATAAATAACAGCAAGAAAATTCCAACAAAATATAATGATGCTCCATGCAGAACACATATTATGTGATGAATAAAAATATAGCTCCAAGTAAGATATACCGATAGTGTTGAAGACGAAATAGGGGATGCCTTCTGGGGCATCCTCATGCTTAGGCTCTTGAGTCTTCCTTGAATACTACCTTGGGGTGCTTTGGGTATCCCCGAGATTATTGACTTGCCACTCCTTATTCTCCTCATATCAATATCTCACCCAAAACTTAAAAACTTCAATCACACAAAACTCAACGGAACTCATGAGATGGGTTAGTGTAGTAAAATAGTTCATTCACTTAGGTACTTTCAAGACAAGATTCACAAATGTTCCCTCATAATTCATATTGTATTCTATCATTCCCATAATTTATATCACTAAATATAAGCTATCTACGTACTAAAAAAAGCGAACTATGCATGCCAAACATAATCTGTCAAAGACATAACAGTTTGTAAAGATCAGAACCAAAACAATATTTTCCTATCACTGAAAATTCTTAAAAAATAGGAAAACATAGAGAATTTTGAGAGCAATTCCGTGTAAAAATTCCAGAATATTTTGATGCTCCAGTAAAATCAGGGAAATTATATACTGAAGGCAAAAGTTTATGTTTTTGGACAGAATCAAATCAACAAGTATCCACAGTATCCAAATGGCTTTACTTGACACATTATTGAAATAAAAGGCACAAAACATGATTACTACAGTAAGTTAATCATATGAACACACAATAACAGAAAGTATAAGTGTTGGGTTGTCTCCCAACAGGCGCTTTTCTTTACGGCCTTTTAGCTAGGCATGAAGATTTCAATGATGCTCACATAGGAATAGTAAATGAAACCTGCAAAAGAGCATCATGAGTCACATAACAAGCACATTTAAGCCTAACCCACTTCTTATGCATATCGATTTTGCAAGAAAACAATTTATTGTAGAAAGAATCAACTTGCATAGGAAGGAAAAACAAGCATAACTTCAAGATTTTCAACACGTAGAGAGGAAACTTGATATTATTGCAATATCTACTAGCATATGTCTCTCCCTCAGAATAATTTTCAGTAGCATCATGAAGGAATTCAACAATATAACTATCACATAAAGCATTATCTTCATGATCAACAAGCATAGGAAATTTATTACTCTCCACATACGCAAACTTTTCATACATAATAGTGGGAGTATCATATGTATCTCGAATACTATAAATTGTTTCCACATTAAAAGAGTAATGTTCAGAAAAAGGGTAGTCATTGTTATTACAAGTTTTATAATAATGATCATCACTAATTTTTATAACATAAGTATTATCACAATAATCATCATAAGTAGCAACTTTGTACTCATCATAATCAATTGAAATCTCTTCCAAAATAGTGGAATCATAACTAAATAAAGTCATGACCTCTCCAAATGCACTTCTATCAATAAAATAAGATTCAACACCCTCCAAAATAGTGGGCTAATAATCACCTAAAGTTGACACTCTTCGAAACGCACTTCCATAAATATTGCAATCATCATAAAAAGGAGGAATGCAATCATCATAATAAATTTGATCATTAAAAGTAGGGGAAATAAAAATATCCTCTTCATTAAGCATAGCATCCCCAAGCTTGGGAGAAACATTAATTGTAGCAAATGGATTCTCAAACATGTCATTCTCATCGAACATTACATCCAAAAGCTTGTGGTTTTGCATATCATTAGCATAATCATCAATAGCATGAATGGCACCAATAGTATAAAAATTATTATCATCATAATTTTACAAGTTGGCGCCAAAAAGATTTTCAATATTATAAGGAGTATCTTTATCTTCCCTATCATAACTATCATGACAAGTAATAGGCATAACAACATCATCAAGTGTATCATCATCCTCAATACTATAGGATTCATTCTCAACAATAATAGGAGCAACATTAATTGTGAGAGATACCTTTTTACCTCTACTTTTTATTCTCTTCTTCTTATTTACCACATTTTGTGTGGGTTTATGTAATTTTTCTGAGCTCCTTTTTAAAGAGATTGGTTCGATGGGAAGCTCCTCCGTGTTACCTAATTCATTACGAGAAACAATAGGAGGATATTGGGATACCTTTACCCTTTCGTTAGTATTCCTTTTATACTCTATTGGTTTCTCTTTCTTTCTATAGTTGGCAATATAAGCATTTTCATTGCAATTTAGTACGAAAAACATACATATTTCCTGTAGATTAATTTCATTATCATTAGTGATAAGGAACATATCAAACCAATCATTTTTATGTGACAAATCTTCACACCCCAAAAATAAAAAAAGTTCATTATAGAGTTCATGGGAGATCAAATTATCACAATATTTGGAAATGATTCGATCATGAAAATGCATGCATTGGAAATTAAGATGACCAACTCTGTTGCAAAGTTCGCAAGTAATGGGATGAAGAGAGCATAATCTCGTAGAAAATTCATCAATCACTTTAAGACACCAATTGGTTTTATCATCTTTATACTGCTTACAAAATCTATCATCCCTATAAGGGACGTCTTCACAAACTTTACGCACTCCAAAAAATTGACATGCTTATAAGAAATATTTTTGTCATGACTCGTGTAATCATCATTAGTACTATGGATATTCAGAGAAGACACACTAATAACATTGCTATCATGCAGATTTAATGCCAAACATTTTATTAAATTCTTCCTCTAACACTTGAGCACAATTTTCCAAACCATCATTTTCACGAAAGACATTATAAAGACGAAGCATATGAGATATCCTAAATTCCATTTTTTGTAGTTTTCTTTTATAAAACCAAACTAGTGAAAAACAAGAAACTAAAAGATTCAATTGCAAGATCTAAAGATATACCTTCAAGCACTGACCTCCCCGACAACGGCACCACAAAAGAGCTTGTTGTCTACTACACAACTTTATTCTTATAGACTCGTGTTGGGCCTCCAAGCACAGAGTTTTGTAGGACAGTAGAAATTTTACCTCAAGTGGATGACCTAAGGTTTATCAATCCGTGGGAGTTTTAGGATGAAGATGGTCTCTCTCAACAACCTTGCAATCATATACAAACAATCTCTTGTGTTCCCAACACACCCAATACAATGGCAAATTGTATAGGTGCACTGGTTAGGGGAAGATATGATGGTACAAGTGTAGTACGGATAGTAGGAATATGTTTTTATAATCTGAATAAATAAAAAAGCAAGGTAGCAAGTAGTAAACAGCGAGAAAAATGATATATCACTGCTTGGAAATAAGCCCTAGGGTTCATACTTTCACTAGTACAATCTCTCAGCGATTCTAACATACTTGAATCATATAACCATCCCTCAACGTGCGACAAAGAATCGCTACAAAGTTCCTATCTAGTGGAGAACATAAGATAAAATTGTTGTAGGTAGCAAAACCACCTCAAAGTTATCCTTTCCGATTAATCTATTGAGCCATCCCTATAAGTGTCAAAAACAACCCTAGAGTTCGTACTAGAATAACACCTAAGATACACATCAATCAACTCTAATTTCACCTAGATACTCCAATGTCACCACAAGTATCCATGAGTTAGTTATTCGACAGGCATCAAACAATTTCAGATTCATCATATTCAATCCAACACAAAGAACTTCAAAGAGTACCCCAAGATTTCTATCAGAGAAAGTAGGAAGAAAACATGCATCAACCTATGTGCCTAGATCACCCCAATGTCACCACGGGGATCCGCTAGTTGATAACCAAAACATATATCAAGTGGCTCAATAGAACACCCCATTGTAACCATGGGTAACCACATGCAAGCCATATATCAAGTGTTCTCAAATCCAAGTATTCAATCCAACATAACGAAATCTCTAAATGAAAGACTCAATTCATCACATCAAGATAGCAAGGGAAGAACACCATATGATTCAACTATATTAACAAAGCTCGTGATACATCATGATCGTGCCATTCTCAAGAACAAGAGAGAGAGAGAGATCAAACACATAGCTACTAGTGCATACCCTCAGCCTCGAGGGTGAAATACTCACTCCTCATCATGGAGACCGCCAGAATGATGAGGATGGCCTCCGATGATGATTTCCCCCTCCGGCAGGACACCGGAAAAGGGCCCCCGATGAGTTTTCTTTGATATAGAGGCGTGCAGCGGCGGAGCGGAAGTTCTAGGTTAACTTCTTGGGGTTTTGGGATTTATATGATTTTTCAGCGTTGGGATCACGCAGAGATATGCCACAGGGGGCCAACAAGGCATCAAGGTGCGGCCACCCCCCCTTGGCGCGCCCGGTTGCCTTGTCACTTCCTCGTTGGTCCCCTGGCACTCCCTAGAAGCTTCCTGGTTCCCTTCCCTTTTAGAAAAAATTGTCAAAATGTTTCCTTCAATTATGAGAACTTTCATTTTCTGCACAAAAACAACACCACGGTAATTCTATTGAAAACTGCATTAGTCCAGGTTAGTTCCAATTAAATCATATGAAGTGCATCAAAACCATAGAAAAATATTGTAAACATGGGTAAATATGGCATGAATACTTCATAAATTATCGATACGTTGAAGACGTATCAGGTACTATCATAACTAGATTCCTAATTGTTTTTGCATAATACCTACTATATTCTAACTCCTCCATGATTTATACCCCCTGATACAATACATAGTATCATTAAAACAAGCACACTAAGCAACAAAAACAGAATCTGTCTAAAATAGAACGGTACGTAAAGATCTGTATTGAAACCATACTTATGTAACTCCAATAATTTTGAAACATTAGGAAAATGTGGATAATTTGCATCTCAATACTATGTAAACATTTCAGAAATTTATCACGTTTCAGTAAAAAAATAAAATTCAAATATTAGGCATGAAAGTTTCTCTTCCTGCGCTGTATCAATTCCACTATGATCGAAATCATCCCAAAGGGTATACTTGGCACAAAACTCAAAAGAAAAGATATAAACATAATTACTAGAGTAGCAATAATCATGTTGACTCAAAAAAAATGAAAGCAAAGGGTAACTATTGGGTTGCCTCCCAAGAGCCGCTATAGTTTAATGCCCCTAGCTAGGTGTCGTGGTTTTGTCACGACAGATGTTCTCTTAGGAGAACTTGAGTGTGAGGCCATCGCCGCTAGCTGGCGACTCAAAGGTGTTGATCGGGAACGAGAGACGAGTTTACCCAGGTTCGGCCCCTCTGATGGAGGTAATAGCCTACGTCCTGCTTTGTGTGTATTGATGATGATCTCGATTACAAGGGTGCGGAATCGCTAACCTAGATCTTGAGGGTTTGCTTGTTTCTTCCTTGATCTTCTTAACCCAAGGGCTCCCCTTTATATATATAGGTGGACGCCTTGTTTTTACAACAGAGTCCGGGTTGTAAAGAGCCCGTGACCTAATCTAACTCCTCCTTTCCTTGCTCCTCAAGGGAAAGAGAGTTTCCTAGTCTTCATGTTTAAGTCGGCCATCTGGACGACGTTGATCAGCCGTCCCACCTAGTGAGCTGCCTGCCTGGGCTTTGTACTTCTGATGAACATCGGCCGTCTTATTAGAGCCCGGGTTATAATTTAGGCGGGTTATACCCGTGGGGTATATCCCCGACATTAGCCCCCAGTTTAGTTTGGACTCATCCATGCTAAACTCTATCTTGAACATGTTGGAAATTTGAACCTAAGATCAACTTTTGAGCCGGCAATTCTTTGCCCTTTATCTGTGGAAGAACTTAATCCGTGTCAGGATTATGCCGGGTCACCTTCCCCTTGTTTAGACTTAGCATTTTCCAAACAATACCTTCATGTCGTCATCTTTCTGACCGTTGACGTCCGGAGTCATCATAGCGAATCTTTTGAAAACAATACCAAATCTGGACTAGCGCGAAAATCCAGGCACAATTCTCGCCACAAATTTACCGCGACCGTTCCCCCTTTCACGGTGTCGTTTCAGTTTTCCTTTCCTTATAAATAGGTCAGCCGGACCCCTTTGTTCACTTTCCACTCCTTCTTCTTCCTCGCGCCCTTCTTCACAACCGAGCCCTGCTGGAGTTTCGAGGACGACGACGGGACCTCCAAACTGCACCGCCTACGCCGCCGGACCCTTCTTGCCGTCGCCAGAGTAGACACGGCCATCCCCATCTTTTCTTCAACAAGATCTGGTACGCCTTTCCCCCCATTAGGGTGTGATCCTTCCGGTGTTCATACCGTGTTCGTCGCATTCATCCGAACGACCGTTTGTAGATCCACAAGCTCTACACTCTGTTAGCATTCATAGCTTTATTGCGGTCTCCTCCTTGTATTTCTTGCAAATATATCCGAAATGAGCCATTGAGGGAAACTTACGGATGCTTCAGTTTTGGTTCCTCCGCTAGCTAGAACACATTTACCTCTCTTTTTTCGCGTTTATTTAGATCTATCCCAAACAACGTCTCTGTAGAAACTTGTTTGTGAATAATTTCTGCTAAGTCTTCGTGGAGATGTGATATGCCTTCAAACTCTCTTACTTGATTGTGCCGGCTTAAACGTCTTTCTGCTCATTTTACCGGCTTATCAAGATAAGAATTATTTGCTGCTTGACTGTCCAAATTGCTTTCCACTTAATCTATCCCTCCTTTGTGAGTAATAACCATATTGGTGACTTATAATATACACCGGCTTATTTTTCTATCACCCTTGTAGCTGCTCCACGATACGCCATGGCCCATGAGAACACCAAAGTCTGTAACTGGGTCAGGATCCAAGAGTCCAAGCTTACTCTGGAGAACCTTATGAGCCAAGGTTTTTTGCCGGCTCGGAAGGAGATAGGATGAAGAGCTCCCAAAGAAGAGCCTTATCTGTAGCCTCAACAAGGAGAAGTTGTTATCTTTTCTGATCATTTACGTAGAGGCTTTCGACCCCTCGGCTCAAAGTTCTTCAGCGACCTTCTGCATTTCTTCAATCTCGGGCCTTAGGATATTGGTCCTAATTCTATGACCAATATCTGTCAATTCCAAGTATTATGCGAAGTATATCTATAGATTGAGCCGTCTGTGACCCTTTTTAGGGAGTTTTTCTATCTGGATCGCCAAACTGAAACCAAGAACGGCGCCGCTTGTGAACTTGGTGGAATTTCCGTTTAGAAGAGAAAGAATAGCCCCTTTCCTGAATCAAAATTGGCGAGTCATCCAAAAGGATGGAACAAGACTTGGTTCTACTGCAGAAACACTTCCCCTCCAGGAGAAAATCCTTTGCCAGGTGATACTTGTGATCTGCGTTGGGTTTTCCGTGAAGAGGAACGGGTAATTGCAGCACAAAGCAGATAAGTATTTACCTCAGTTATGAAACTAAGGTTTATCGAACCAATAGGAATATCAATCCTCAACCGTCTGCAGCGGGTACACACAAATGAACAAACGACTTGCACCCAACGCGGGCAGGAGGGTTGTCAATCCCCTTGATCTCGTTATTTGCAAGCAAATGAGTTGTGTAGATAATTGTTGACAAATATAAATTGCAAAATAAATAAAAAGTAAATAAAGGCAGCAAGGTAAATATAATATTTGCACATCTTGTCCCTTACTTTTTCACTAGGATATAGAAACTCGCCAGGTTGAGCCTACCACAACGCACCACTCCCACCGATGAAATATCAATCTACTTGGCCAAAGCATATCAATAGATCGGAGAGCATTACGAAGCTATAATGATCATGCACTTAAGCGATAATATAATTCAGAGGCATCTCAAATACTTTTCATGAATAATCTGAACATAAACCCACAATTCATCGGATCCCAACAGACACACCGCACAATAGGATTACCTCGGATAGATCAAAGCAAAGATGCGATGACCATTATATTGAAGATCATAAGAGAGAGAGAGAGAGAGAGAGATTGCCATATAGGTACTAGCTATCGACCCGTAGGTCTGTGGTGAACTACTCACACATCATCATGAGGGCAGCAAGGTTGATGAAGAGGCCCTCCGTGATCGATCCCCCCTCCGGCAGGGTGCCGGAACGGAGCTCCAGATGGCCTCGCGATGGAACAGAGTCTTGCAGCAGCGGAAAAAGGGTTTTGGGACTGCCTCCAGGGTTTTCAGAATATTAGAGAATATATAGGCCGAAGAGGGACGTCGGGAGGTGCCCGAGGGGGCCACCACATATCAGGGCGCCCCCCGGCTTTCTTCTGAAGCTTCTAGGTCTTCATATTGTCTAGAGAAAATCATCAAAAAATTTCGTGGCAATTGGACTTCGTTTGGTACAGTAAACCTGCAAAGGCAAAAACACGCAGAAAACAGCAACTGGCACTAGGCACTGGGTCAATAGGTTAGTGCTCAAAAATATTATATATTGGTAAATAATGACCCAAAAAGTATCCTAGAATGATAATATATCAGCGTGGAACAATAAAAAATTATAGATACGTTGGAGACGTATCAGTAACCTAGTGTCATACGAAAAAAATCGGTTTCATGTCACTCGGAAATGGTTCGTTAATAAGACTTGATCAACCTTATTAATGGATTCTTTTTTACGATCATGTGGTCAATAAATTTAGTAAGCACAACCTATTGTACCCATAGTTTTATTCTCTATTATTTTAAAGTTTTATATTTAAAGTTTTCAATTTTCTGAAATTTCAATGCAATAAAACATCTCCCGAAAATAAAAGTTCTCAGAATGCCCTGAAAATTTAGTATGATCTTTTCTAGAATAAATAAGAATTTTTGGCACTGAAAATACCCCGGGGGGGGGGTGCACCACCTGGTCACGGGCCAGGGTGGCGCGCCTACCCTCTAGGCGCGCCATGCTAGCTCGTGGGCCCCACAGGACCCAGTCACTTATTGCTCATGACCACAACCTTCTTTCACCTCTAGAAAGAAAATCACCATTGCCTCCTATCCCGTGTTCTTGCACATTTTCGAGTGATTTTAGATCTCCGTGCTCGAAACTCTGTTTCCGAAACTGTTTTGAGGAATTCCTCCTTGGTATGTGACTCCTCCAATGCTCCAATTAGTTTTTGTTTTATTTTCTTATATTTTGGAATATTTGCTATTGTTGATGACCATGTATATGAGCTTTCTTGTTGAATTTGTCTGGTTGAAAGTAGTTTTGCTGCGTGATATGGCCTCTAGACACTTGTGGCGGTAGTTGCAATCAATTTTGTTAAGTTTTGTTCACTTTTATTTTGAGGGACTAAAAATTTCAGAATTATTTCAGAGAAAAATATAATGTTGAAAAGGTTGTTGAGAGATTCTTCGAGCCGGAGTTCCAAGGAACCTTCGGAGGAGAAGCCCCGGTACAATCTTCCTCGCGTCGCCGAGGTGCGGTCGTGCGAATGGCCATGTGATACGTTCTCGAGGGACGCGGGAATACAGGACGATATTATTGTTTAGCTGTAAGAGACGAACTCATGCCATTCCTCGCAGATAAGTCCGATCAGTATGTCCTTCTCACCAATATATTTGTGCAAAAATTTTACTTTAATGCTAGGATGAATCTGCCCACCGTGTAGTTTCGCTTTTATGATATTTCTAAGGAAATTGCACCTCATGAATTTTGCCAAATTTGCATGCTTCCTGATGAGGGTAGTTATTTAGACCCACATCCTAGAAATGTTGAGAGCTTTATAGCTGCCGTAACTGTGGGGGAGTCGATAGGAGTTTCCGACGCTAGAGTGGCTAGTTTACATTTTCCCGTCCTGCGCTATTATTTGTTATTTGCAGGGACATGGATAACTGGTAGAGGGGAGAGTGGAACACTCAGCGCACCTGACTTAGCTATTTTACGCCGCGCGCTCTACAACGATAGATTTTTTGGTTTGGGAGATACTGTCGCCCGACGGTTACACACAAACCATTCAAAGGGTGCCATTTTAGTGATATTTATGCCGCTCGCTGATGTCTACTACGCAACCTTCTTCTTGTAGACTCGTGTTGGGACTCCAAGCGCAGAGTTTTGTAGGACAGTAGCAAATTTCGCTCAAGTGGATGACCTAAGGTTTATCAATCCGTGGGAGGCGTAGGATGAAGATGGTCTCTCTTAAACAACCCTGCAACCAAATAACAAAGAGTCTCTTGTGTCCCCAACACACCCAATACAATGGTAAATTGTATAGGTGCACTAGTTCGGCGAAGAGATGGTGATACAAGTGTAATATGGATAGTAGATATAGATTTTTGTAATCTGAAAATATAAAAACAGCAAGGTAGCAAGTAACAAAAGTGAGCAAAAACGGTATTGCAATGCTTGAAAACAAGGCCTAGGGTTCATACTTTCACTAGTGCAAGTTCCCTCAACAATACTGACATAGTTGAATCATATGTAAATCCTTCACATGCGACAAAGAGTTCACTCCAAAGTCACAAATAGCGGAGAACAAACGGAGAAATTATTGTAGGGTACGAAACCACCTCAAAGTTATCTTTTCCGATCAATCT
The DNA here is from genome assembly GCA_039707655.1 of Elymus sibiricus. NCBI lineage: Eukaryota > Viridiplantae > Streptophyta > Magnoliopsida > Poales > Poaceae > Elymus > Elymus sibiricus. The sequence continues at coordinate 439,791,661 of CM077667.1, read as the reverse complement.
TATGAGCTATCCCTATAAGTGTCACAAACAGCCCTAGAGTTCGTTCTAAAATAACACCTTAAGATACACATCAACCAAAACCCTAATGTCACCTAGATACTCCAATGTCACCACGAGTACCCATGGGCTTGATTATACGATATGCATCACACAATTTCAGATTCATCATGTTCAATCCAACACAAAGAACTTCAAAGAGTGCCCCAAAGTTTCTACCGAAGAGTCAAGACGAAAACGTGTGCCAACCCCTATGCATAGATTCCCAAGGTCACGGAACCCGCATGTTGATCACCAAAACATACATCAAGTGGATCAGTAGAACATCCCATTGTCACCACGAATATCCCATCGCAAGACATACATCAAGTGTTCTCAAATACTTTAAAGACTCAATCCGATAAGAAAACTTCAAAGGGAAAACTCAATTCATCACAAGAAGATAGAGAGGGGAAAACTCCATATGATTCATCTATATTAATAAAGCTCGCGGTACATCAAGATCGTGTCATCTCAAGAACACAAGAGAGAGAGATCAAACACATAGCTACTGGTACATACCCTGAGCCCCGAGGGTGAACTACTCCCTCCTCGTCATGGAGACCCCGGGATGATGAAGATGGCCTCCGGTGATGGTTTCCCCCTCCGGCAGGGTGCCGGAACGGGCTCCCGATTGGTTTTTCATGGCCACAGAGGCTTGCGGCGGCGGAACTCCCCATCTAGGTTTCTTTTTGGAGGTTTCTGTATTTATAAGAAATTTGGGAACGGAAACAAGTCAAGGGGGGCCACGAGGCGTCCACAAGCCAGGGGGGCGCGTCCTAGGGTGGGGGGGGGGCGCCCCCTAGGCTTGTGGTGGCCTCGTAGCTCTTCCGGCCCAACTCCAATGCCCCGTGGGCTTCTTCTGGTCCATAAAAAATCATCGTAAGTTTTTATTCCGTTTGGACTCCGTTTGATATTCCTTTTCTGTAAAACTTAAAAACAAGGAAAAAACAGAAACTGGCACTGGGCTCTAGGTTAGTAGGTTAGTCCCAAAAACAATATAAAATAGCATATACATGCATATAAAACATCCAAGATGGATAATATAATAGCATGGAACAATAAAAAATTATAGATACGTTGGAGACGTATCAAGCATCCCCAAGCTTAATTCCTGCTCGTCCTCGTGTAGGTAAATGATAAAAACAGAATTTTTGATGTGGAATGCTACCTAACATATCTATCCATGTAATTTTCTTTATTGTGGCATGAATATTCAGATCCATAAGATTCAAAACAATAATACTTCAAGCATACTAATAAAGCAATCATGTCTTCTCAAAATAACATGGCCAAAGAAAGTTATCCCTACAAAATCATATAGTTTGGCTATGCTCCATCTTCATCACACAAAGTATTAAATCATGCACAACCCCGGTTTTAGCCAAGCAATTGTTTCATACTTTAGTGTTCTCAAACCTTTTCAACTCTCACGCAATACATGAGCATGAGCCATGGACATAGCACTATAGGTGGAATAGAATATGGTGGTTGTGGAGAAGACAAAAAAGAAGGAGATAATCTCACACCAACTAGGTGTATCAACGGGCTATGGAGATGCCCATCAATAGATATCAATGTGAGTGAGTAGGGATTGCCATGCAACGGATGCACTAGAGCTATAAGTGTATGAAATCCCAAAAAGAAACTAAGTGGGTGTGCATCCAACTTGCTTGTTCACGAAGACCTAGGGCAATTTTGAGGAAGCCCATCATTGGAATATACAAGCCAAGTTCTATAATGAAAAATTTCCACTAGTATATGAAAGTGACAATATAGGAGACTCTCTATCATGAAGATCATGGTGCTACTTTGAAGCACAAGTGTGGAAAAGGATAGTAGCATTGCCCCTTCTCTCTTTTCTCTCATTTTTTTTCTTTCTTTTTTTTCATTTTTTTTATTTTGGTGGGCATCTTTGGCCTCTTTTTTTTTATTTGGGCTTCTCTGGCCTCTTTTATTTTTTGAAAAGTCCGGAGACTCATCCCAACTTGTGAGGGAATCATAGTCTCCATCATCCTTTCCTCACATGGGACAATGCTCTATAATGATGATCATCACACTTTTATTTACTTACAACTCAAGAATTACAACTCGATACTTGAACAACATATGACTCTATATGAATGCCTCTGGCGGTGTACCGGGATGTGCAATGATCTAGCGTAGCCATGAAAACATCATGCTAGCTATCTTACGATCATGCTAAGCAATATGACAATGATGGTGCATGCCATGATAAACGGAACGGTGGAAGTTGCATGGCAATATATTTCGGAATGGCTATGGAAATGCCATAATAGGTAGGTATGGTGGCTGTTTTGAGGAAGGTGGGTTTAATGCACAGGTGAAAGTTGTGCGGTACTAGAGAGGCTAGCAAAGGTGGAAGGGTGAGAGTGCGTATAATCCATGGACTCAACATTAGTCATAAAGAACTCACATACTTATTGCAAAAGTCTATTAGTCATCGAAACATAGTACTAGATGCATGCCCCTAGGGGAAGGGTTGGTAGGAGTTAACCATCGCGCGATCCTGACCTCCACACAAAGGAAAGCAATCAATAAATAAATCATGCTCCGACTTCATCACATAACGGTTCACCATACGTGCATGCTACGGGAATCACAAACTTTAACACAAGTATTTCTACCAATCCACAATTACTTACTAGCATGTCTCTAATATCATCATCTTTATATCTCAAAACAATCACAAGGAATCAAACTTCTCATAGTATTCAATGCACTTTATATGAAAGTTTTTATTATATCCCTCTTGGATGCCCATCATATTAGGACTAAATTCATAACCTAAGCAAATTACCATGCTGTTTAGAGACTCTCTAAATAATATAAGTGAAGCATGAGAGTTCAACAATTTCTATAAAATAAAACCACCGCCGTGCTCTAAAAAGATATAAGTGAAGTACTAGAGCAAATTGACAAACTACTCCAAAAAGATATAAGTGAAGATCAATCAGTAGTCAAAAATTTAAATAACTATGTGAAGACTCTCTCATCTAAGAATTTCAGATCTTAAGTACTTTATTCAAACAGCAAACCAAAATAAAATGACATTCCAAGGATAGCACATATCATGTGAATGAATAAAAATTTAGGCTCAACATAGGCTAACCGATAATTGTTGATGAAGAAAGGTGGGATGCCAACCGGGGCATCCCCAAGCTTAGATGCTTGAGACTTCTTGAAATATTAATTAGGGATGCCTTGGGCATCCCCAAGCTTGAGCTCTTGTGTCTCCTTAATTCCTCTCATATCATGGTTTCCCTAATTCTTATAAACTTCATCCACACAAAACTCAACAAGAACTCGTGAGATAGGTTAGTACACATAAGAATAAATCAACAGTTCATGTACTGCCAAGACAAGTTGCACAATAATTATCAAACATCATCTACTGTTTACTATCATTTCCACAATTTATATCTACCAATATAGGCTATGGAAACTATAGGATAAGTAGATAACAAAACTATGACAGCAATCTGTCCAAACATAACAGTCTGTAGAAATTTATGAAAACAGTGTACTTATGTAACTCAAACAATTATGAAAATTTAGGACATGCTAAATAATTTATATGAAAACACTGTGTAAAAATTTCAGAAACTATCCACGTTCCAGTAAAATATCAAAATTCAAACACTACAGAGAAAGTTTCTGTTTTTACACAACACACATCAAACATGCAATGCAAGCATCCTAAGGCAATTCTTGGAACTTTTTATTGACAAACAAGATTATAAATAACACCTAACAGAGAATAAAAAATGACAATCCAAGCAAAGCACATATTATGTGACGAATAAAAATATAGCTCCAAGTAAGATATACCGAAAGTGTTGAAGACGAAAGATGGGATGCCTTCCGGGGCATCCCCAAGCTTAGGCGCTTGAGTATTCCTTGGATATTACATTGGGGCTGACTTGGGAATCCCCAAGCTTAGGTTCTTGTCACTCCTTATTCTCCTCATATCGGTGTCTCACCCAAAACTTGAAAACTTCAATCACACAAAACTTAACGGAACTTCGTGAGATGGGTTAGTGTAGTAAAGATAGATCACTCACTTAGGTACTGTCAATACAAGATTCATAATTGTTCTCACATAATACCTGATGTATTCCATCATTCCCATAATTTATACCACTAAATATAAGCTATGGAAACACTAAAACAAGCAAACTATGCATGCAAAACAGAATCTGTCAAAAACAGAACAGTCTGTGAAGATCTGTAATGTAACCATATTTCCCTGTCTCTAAAAATTCTGAAAAATTACGAAAACCTGAATAATTTGTATATTAAGACTGTGCAAAAATTTCATATCATTATCACGCGCCAGTAAAAAATGAAAATTCCTTTACTGGAGTCAAAAGTTTCTGTTTTGGTTCTGCATCAATTCTACTCATCTTGTGAGTCATCCCAATGGCTTTACTTGGCACTTTATTGAAATAAAAGACACAAAACATTATTACTACAGTAGCTTAATCATGTGAAAACACTAAAACAGTAGGGATAAATATTGGGTTGTCTCCCAACAAGCGCTTTTCTTTAATGCCTTTTAGCTAGGCATGACGATTTCAATGATGCTCACATTAAAGATAAGAATTGAAACATGCAAGAGAGCATCATGAAGCATATGACTAGCACATTTAAGCATAACCCACTTCCTATGCATAGGAATTTTGTGAGCAAAGAACTTATGGGAACAAGAATCAACTAGCATAGGAAGGTAAAACAAGCAAAACTTCAAGATTTTCAACACATAGAGAGGAAACTTGACATTATTGCAATTCCTACAAGCATATACTCCTCCCTCATAATTATTTTTAGTAGCATCATGAATTATTCCAACAATATAAACATCACATAAAGCATTCTTTTCATGATCCACAAGCATAGAAATTTTACTACTCTCCATATAAGCAATTTTCTTCTCATTCATATGAAACTCGAATACTAAAAATTGTTTCCACATTAAATGAGTAATGTTCAGTAAAAGGATATTCAAAATTATGACAATAATTATCACTACTTTTTATAACATAAGTATCATCACAATAATCATCATAAGTAGCAACTTTGTTCTCATCATAGTCAATTGAAACCTCTTCCGAAATAGTGGAATCATTACTAAATAAAGTCATGACCTCTCCAAATCCACTTTTATCATTATAACACCCTCCAAAATAGTGGGATAATTATTATCTAAAGTTGACACTCTTCCAAACCCACTTTCATGAATATTGCAATCATCATAAATAGGGGGTATGCTATCATCATAATAAATTTGCACATCAAAACTTGGGGGACTAAAAATATCATCTTCATTAAACATAGCATCCCCAAGATTGGGACAAACATTAATTGCAGCAAATAAATTCTCAAACATGTCATTCTCATCAAACATAGCATCCCCAAGCTTGTGGCTTTGCATAACATAAGCATAATCACTCTCATCATTAATAGTATGAATAGCACCAATCATATAACAATTATTATCATCACAATTTTCTAAGTTGGTGCCAAAAATATTTTCAAGATTATAAGGGGTATCATTATTTGGGAGAGATACCTTTTTACCTCTACTTTTTCTTCTTTTCTTCTTCTTCACCACATCATGTGTGGGTTTAATCAATTTTCCCGAGCTTCTTATTGATGAGATTGGTAGAATAGGAAGCTCCCCCTCGTCACTTGATTCATCATAAGAAAAAATAGGAAGATATTGGGAAGTCTATTCCCCTTCATTAGTATTCTCTTCATCTTCTATTTGTTTTCTTATCTTTAAATAATTGGCAATATAAGGATTCTCAATGCAATTTACCGCGCCATACATATAGATTTCATTTAGATCAAAATCAATCATTTTTATAAGAACCCAATCTGGAACCTCGTTAGTTTTATGTTTCATTTCTTCATAACCCCAAAATAGAATAAGTTCATTATAATGCTCAAGGGTAATGAGGTTATCACAATTTTTGTACATAATTCGATCATGAAATAATTCACATTGGAAATTAAAATGACCACTTTCATTGCAAAGTTCACAAGTAATGCGAAGAAGAAGAGGATATAACCTTTTAGCACAAATATCTAACATCTTAAGTAACCGATTGGTTTCCAAATATTTATGCCTCTTACAAAATCTATTTTCCTTTTTCTTCGGTGAGTATTCGCACTCCCAATTCACTCCACAAAAATTGACATCCTTATAGGAGACATCATTATCGTGACTAGTGCAATCATCATTAGTATTATGGATATTCAAAGAATTTATACTAACAAAATTGCAATCATGCTCATCATTCAAAGATTTAGTGGCAAACATTTTATTGACTTCTTCTTCTAACACTTTGGCACAATTTTCCTTTCCATCATTTTCACGAAAGACATTATAAAGATGAAGTATATGAGGCAACCTCAATTCCATTTTTTTGTAGTTTTGTTTTATAGACTAAACTAGTGATAAAACAATAAACTAAAAGATTCAATTACAAGATCTAAAGATATACCTTCAAGCACTCACCTCCCCGGCAATGGCGCCCGAAAAGAGCTTGATGTCTACTACGCAACCTTCTTCTTGTAGACTCGTGTTGGGCCTCCAAGCGCAGAGTTTTGTAGGACAGTAGCAAATTTCCCTCAAGTGGATGACCTAAGGTTTATCAATCCATGGGAGGCGTAGGATGAAGATGGTCTCTCTCAAATAACCCTGCAACCAAATAACAAAGAGTCTCTTGTGTCCCCAACACACCCAAAACAATGGTAAATTGTATAGGTGCACTAGTTCGGCGAAGAGATGGTGATACAAGTGTAATATGGATAGTAGATATAGATTTTTGTAATCTGAAAATATAAAAACAGCAAGGTAGCAAGTAACAAAAGTGAGCAAAAACGGTATTGCAATGCTTGAAAACAAGGCCTAGGGTTTATACTTTCACTAGTGCAAGTTCCCTCAACAATACTGACATAGTTGAATCATATGTAAATCATTCACGTGCGACAAAGAGTTCACTCCAAAGTCACAAATAGCGGAGAACAAATGAAGAAATTATTGTAGGGTACGAAACCACCTCAAAGTTATCTTTTCCGATCAATCTTATGAGCTATCCCTATAAGTGTCCTGAACAGCCCTAGAGTTCGTACTAAAATAACACCTTAAGATACACATCAACCAAAACCCTAATGTCACCTAGATACTCCAATGTCACCACGAGTACCAATGGGCTTGATTATACGATATGCATCACACAATTTCAGATTCATCATATTCAATCCAACACAAAGAACTACAAAGATTGCCCCAAAGTTTCTACCGAAGAGTCAAGACGAAAACGTGTGCCAACCCCTATGCATAGATTCCCAAGGTCACGGAACCCGCAAGTTGATCACCAAAACATACATCAAGTGGATCAATAGAACATCCTATTGTCACCACGGATATCCCATCGCAAGACATACATCAAGTGTTCTCAAATCCTTAAAGACTCAATCCGATAAGAAAACTTCAAAGGGAAAACTCAATTCATCACAAGAAGATAGAGAGGGGAAAACTCCATATGATTCATCTATATTAATAAAGCTCACGGTACATCAAGATCGTGTCATCTCAAGAACACGAGAGAGAGAGATCAAACACATAGCTACTGGTACATACCCTCAGCCCCGAGGGTGAACTACTTCCTCCTCGTCATGGAGACCGCCGGGATGATGAAGATGGCCTCCGGTGATGGTTTCCCCCTCCGACAGGGTGCCGGAATGGGCTCCCGATTGGGTTTTCGTGGCTACAGAGGCTTGCGGCGGCGGAACTCCCCATCTAGGTTTCTTTCTGGAGGTTTCTGTATTTATAAGAAATTTGGGCGTCGGAAACAAGTCAAGGGGGTCCACGAGGCGTCCACAAGCCAGGGGGGCGCACCCTAGGGGGGGCGCCCCCTAGGCTTGTGGTGGCCTCGTGGCTCTTCTGGCCCAACTCCAATGCCCTGTGGGCTTCTTCTGGTCCATAAAAAATCATCTTAAGTTTTTATTCCGTTTGGACTCCGTTTGATATTCCTTTTCTGTAAAACTTAAAAACAAGGAAAAAACAGAAACTGGCACTGGGCTCTAGGTTAGTAGGTTAGTCCCAAAAACAATATAAAATAGCATATACATGCATATAAAACATGCAAGATGGATAATATAATAGCGTGGAACAATAAAAAATTATAGATACGTTGGAGACGTATCACTCGCCTCGCTAGACATCTTGAGATTCCTATTAGGCATGCTAAGGAGGAGCTCTTGCTTGTTAAATATCTTAATTACGGCAGCATGGTTTGGCAAAACTTCATTGACGATATAACATGGTTTTTAGTCAGGGTACTTGTGAGAAGATTATTTTGCCTACTCCTACTTTGTTCTATCTTTCCAGTGGCACCATTACGGCACCATTATGCCTGAGGATATCTATGCTTATTAAATTTCTTAATTACGGCACCATCATGCCTGAGGGTATCTATGCTTATTGGCGCATAGCACCACCTACAGCACCAGAGACAAAGAAGTCTCCAGAACCTGATCCAGAGCCTGAGCCTGAGTGGGAGCCCGCACAAGAGTTGGTTTATTAGTGGGATCCTCAGGAGCAGCCGTAGTATAATGGATTCGACTATTTTGATACGTGTCCATAGACCAAGTTAGGCCAAAAGCCTAAGCTTGGGGGAGTACGTATTTCTCACCGACATTATATTCATGTACCACACATTCATTTCAGTTGTCGGTGTTCATCCTCTTTCATTATATAATCCATTAGAAGTTTTATTTTCGCTTTTTGTGTGTTTGAAAAACTTTCAAAAACCCAAAAATATTTCTCGCCTCTTTTCGGTCCTTCTTTCTTGTTTAATTAGATTGCATCATTAAAATAAAACCCAAAAAAGATTTCTCGTTCTTCTTCGTATTTGTTTGGAGCTTTCGTGTGTAAATAGTTTTTCTTGCTTTTCGTTTCCCTTTGCTAAATTTGCTTTCTTCAGAAAACTATAAAACTCCAAAAACATTTTAGTGTGTTTCTCTAAAATTCTTTTCTTTTCTTTGAGTTGTCGTAAGGAGAAGACAATGCTATAATTGTTAAAGGGCTCATATGCTATATTGTTGATATGATAAAGAGCCAATGTTACCTCGTCTTCTCCTTTGAATAAATGTTTTGCAAATTCCATCTTAGTATACAGAACAATTCCACTATTATTAGTTTCACATCATTTGGTCGTGCAAGTGACATGCAATAATGACGATAATTTGATGAAGTGATTGCGGTAAAGGAATCTAGTATGAACTCTTCTTATTTTTTCGTTTTTGTAAATATGCTTAGCTCAGTCTCTCTTGATTCGGCATATTATGAGTAAAGATGTTTGTGATGACAATTAGAGATTGTAGTTGCTCATGCCATCCTTAAATAGCTAGGAGTGGATAATAATTTATCTTGTGTGTCAACATGCATTAAAATGATTATGATGCAGTATGTTAGCCTGATATCCTCCTCTGAGTAATCCGAGTAGCTTGACTTGGCACATGTGCAAACATGTAGTTGATTCAAAACCAATGCATCCTTCATGATATTTATGTTCACAGTGTTTATATCCTATTCATGCTACTGTTCAATGTTAATTAGTCACAATGCATGACTATGACCATTGGTGCTCTCTAGCTAGTCGCTTCCCAGTCTATTTGCTAGCCTTCACCTGTACTAAGCGGGAATTCTGCTTGTGCATCCAAAATCCTTAAACCAAAGTTGTTCCAGATGAGTCTACCATCTCTACCTATATGCAGTATTACCCTACCATTCCAAGTAAATCTTCATGTGCCACCTCTAATCATTCAAATAAATATTTGTTTTGTGTGCTCGTACCGCTCATGGAGCGACGGGGCGGTCAGTATCTTTCAGGATAAGCGGGTTATGGTCATGACGGGTGTTTATTCACTTTTCATTGCACGAGAGAGGGTGGTAAAAAGGATGCCCAGTCCTATGATGTCTACAACGCAACTTTATTCTTGTAGACTCTGTTGGGCCTCCAAGTGCAAGGTTATATAGGATAGTACAAAATTTCCCTCAAGTGGATGACCTAAGGTTTATCAATCTGTGGGAGGCGTAGGATGAAGATGGTCTCTCTCTAATAAACCTGCGATCAAATACAAGAAATCTATTGTGTCCCCAACACAGCCAATACAGTGGTAAATTGTATAGGTGCACTAGTTCGGCGAAGAGATGGTGACACAAGTGTAGTATGGATAGTAGATATAGGTTTTTGTAATCTGAAATAATAAAAACAGCAAGGTAGAAAGTAATGAAAGTGTGTAAAAACGGTGTTGCAATGCTTGAAAACACAACCTAGTGTTCATACTTTCACTAGTGCAATCTCTCAACAATGCTAACATAATTGAGTCATATAACCATCCCTCAACGTATAACAAAGAATCACTCCAAAGTTCCTATCTAGCGGAGAATATAAGATGAAATTGTTGTAGGTAGCAAAACAACCTCAAAGTTATTATTTCTGATCAATCTATCGATCCATCCTTATAAGTGTCACAAACAACCCTAGAGTTCGTCCTAGGATAACACCTATGATAAGCATCAATGAACTCTAATGACACCTAGATACTCCGATGTCACCACAAGTATCCATGAGTTAATTATTCGACATGCATGAAACAATTTCAGATTCATCATATTCAATCCACACAAAGAACCTAAAAGAGTACCCTAAGATTTCTATCGGAGAAAGTAGGACGAAAACATGCATCAACCTATGTGCCTAGATGACCCCAATGTCACCAGGGGATCCGCAAGTTGATTGACATAACATACATCAAGTGACTCAATAGAACACCCTATTGTCTCCACGGGTATCCATATGCAAGACATACATCAAGTTCTCTCAAATCCAAAGTATTGAATCCAACATAACGAAATCTCAAAGGGAAAGACTCAATTCATCACAACATGATAGAGAGGGAAGAACACCATATGATCTAACTATATTAACAATGCTCGTGATACATCAAGATCATCCCATCTCAAGAACACAAGAGAGAGAGAGAGAGAGAGAGAGAGAGAGAGAGAGAGAGATTAAACACATAGCTACTGGTACATACCCTTAGCCCCGAGGGTGAACTACTCCCTCGTCGACATAGAGACTGCCAGGATGATGAAGATGGCCTCTGGTGATGATTTCCCCCTCCGACGGGGTGCAGGAAAAGGGCTCCTGATGAGACCGTTTCGAATTACAGGCTTGCGGCGGCGGAGCAGAACTTCTAGGTTTAGTTCTGGGGGTTATGATATTTATAGGAACTTTTGGCGTTGGAATCACGCGAAAGGAAGTCATGAGGGGCCCACAAGGTATCCCGGCGCGGCTACCACCTTGGGCGTGCTGGGTTGCCTTGTCACCTCCTCGTGGGTCTTCTGATCCTCCCACAAAGCTTTGGGGGTCTCTTTTATTCCATTAAAAATCACCAAAAAGTTTCGGGTGATTACGAGAACTTTTATTTGCTGCACAAAAACAATACCAAGGTCATTCTGCTGAAAACAGCGCCAGTCCAGGTTAGTTCCATTTAAATCATATAAAAGTGCAGAAAAACCATACAAAATTGTTGTAAACATGGCATGGATACTTCATAAATTATTGATACATTGGAGACGTATCAACATCCCCAAGATTAATTCCTACTCGTCCTCGAGTGGGTAAATGATAAAAGAAATAATTTATGAAGTGTGAATTCTAGCATAGTGCATAAGTTTTCAATTTCAATCACTTTTTCTAGCATCATGATAAAGTAGCAATCAATTACCATGTTATGGTTCAAACTATGCATTCTCTTGAAACTTAACACCCTATGTTCTTAGTCATCAAACAATTATAGTTCATCTTATTTTTTAAGAAAGAGATTCGCATACTCAATTATCATATAGTCTTCTATGATTGCTAATACTCAAACCATATTTTTAGAAAAAAAACGAATTCGTCGAACATAGAGAAAGATAGGGTCTTAATGTTTCGCCTCTCAACACACTTATCATAAACATAATTGTCAATAATAATAACTCATGATCAAATAAATTTGACTGGATATATGTGTTTGGATCTTTCACCACCACATGATGCTTGCCAACTAGAGATTGAGATGGAAATAAGAAGTTGACTCAACGTGAAAAGTAAGTAACATGAAAGTAAATAACATATAAGTAAATAGATATTACCTTCGCAGAGGAAAGCATGGATTTGTAAAGGTGCCAGAGCTCATTGCTTAAAACATAGATGAATATATTTTGGGTGGTGTGCCTTTCCTATCAACGTCACGACAAGGGATTTTAATATCCTCCATGCTAATCACATTATTGGCGGTTCCCAAATGGAATTGAAAAATTTACTCCCCCTCAACCATTGAAACACATTCCATGGCTAGCCGTATCCATGGGTTCCCACCAAACAATTTACTTTCTAGGGGGAGTTCTTGTTTATTTATTTTTGTATTATGCAGGACAGGGTCCTTTTTACGAGCCTCTCTCGTTCAATGACAAGTGAATAAACATCCATCGTGAGAATAACCCGCTTAGCATGGAAGATACTGACCGCCCGTCTCTCCATGAGCGGGACGGGTACACAAAATAGATGTTAATTTCAAGATTTTAGACGTGGCACATGCAAATTTACTTGGGATGGCGGTGAAATACCATATATAGGTAGGTATGGTGGACTCTTATGGAAAAAACATGTCGCAATGATTTTGGATGCCGAAGTAGTATCTCTACTTAGTACGAAGTTTTGGCTAGCAGAAGGTTCTAAACAAGTACCACATGTTGGAGGATCCCTAACAATATAACTTCTATGCAAATATACTCAAACATAACTCATCACGTTGTCTTCCTTGTCGAACTTCAACTAATTTGATCACAGTTGAAAATAATTAATGGCTATTCAACATTAAAAAGAGATGTCCAAGATAATATATTTGTATATGAAAGTTATCTTCCTTATACTAATCATTCATGAATTGCTTGTGTAACCAATACTATGATTATCAAACTTCAACAGATTTACTTTCTAAACCAATTGTAAAACTACTACTAAGCATAAAGCACATGGGTGATTTATATTTATGACATTTCATTTATTCACAGTTACTCTTAGAATATAAGTGAAGCACAAGAGTAAACATCAAACTACTCTCAAAAGATATAAGTGAAGATCAATGAGTAGTGAAACAATCAAGTAGATATGTGAGGACTCTCTCTCAATAAATACTTTGAGATCTGATATTTATTTAAAACATAAAACAAAACAAAAAGGGCACTCCAAGAATAGCATATATCATGTGAACGGATAAAAACTTAGGATGGACATAGGCTAACCGATAATTGTTGACGAAGAGAGGTGGGATGCGTAGCATCCCCAAGCTTAGATGCTTGAGATTTCTTGTAATATTGACTTGGTGATCCTTGGTCATCCCCAAGCTTGAGCTCTTGTGTCTCTTTAATTCATCTCATATCACGGTTTCCTAAATCTTAAAAGCTTCATCCGCACAAAACTTGACAAGAACTCGTGAGATAGGTTAGTGCACATAAGAATAAATCAACACTTTATGTACTACCAAGACAAGTTGCATAATAATTTTCAAACAATAGCTACTGTATACTATCATTTCCACAATGTATAACTACCAATATAAGCCATGAAAACACTAGGATAAGTAGATAACAAAACTATGACAACAGTCTGTCTAAACAAGACAGTCTGTAGTAATCAATTCCAAATGTACCCTTCTGCAACTCTAAATATTCTGAAAATTTAGGACTTATTAAACAAAATGTCTAAAAATGCTGTGTAAAAAATTCAGAAACTTTTCAAGTTCCGGTAAAATATGGAAATTCAAACACTGCAATAAAAGTTCCTGTTTTTATATAGCACACATCAAAAATGCAATTCAGGCATCCTAAAGGCAATTCTTGGTACGTATTATTGAAAACATGATTATAAATAAGAGCAACGAAATATAAACAAAACAAAATGATGCTACAAGCAAAACACATATTATGTGATGAATAAAAATATAGCTCCAAGTAAGATATACCGATAGTGTTGAAGACGAATGAGGGGATGCCCCGGAAGGCATCCCCAAGCTTAGACAGTTGAGTCTTCCTTGAATATTACCTTGGTGTGCCTTAGGCATCCCCAAGCTTAGGGTCTTGCCACTCCTTATTCTCCTCATATCGGTATCTCACCTAAAACTTGAAAACTTCAATCCCACAAAACTCAACAGAACTTCGTGAGATGGGTTAGTGTAATAAAAATAGATCATTCACTTAGGTACTGTCAAGAAAAGATTCATAATTGTTCTCACATAATGCCTACTGTATTCTATCATTCCCATAATTTGTATCCCTAAATATAAGCTATGGAAACACTAAAACAAGCAAACTATGCGCGCAAAACAGAATCTGTCAAAAACTGAACCATATGTAAAGATCTGCACTAAAACCATATTTCCCTATCTCTTAAAATTCTGAAAATTAGGACAACGTATAGAATTTGCAGGAAAATACTTCGTAAAATTTTCAGAATATTTTGATGCTTCAGTAAAATCAGGCAAATTATATACTGGAGGGAAAGTTTCTGTTTTTGCACAGAATCAAATCAACAAGTATCCACACTATCCTAAAGGCTTTACTTGGCACATTATTGAAAGAAAAGGCACAAACATGATTAATACATTAGCTTAATCATGTTAACTCACAAAAACAGCAAGTATAAAGAGTGGGTTGTCTCCCAACAAGCGCTTTTCTTTAAAGCCTTTTAGATAGGCATGATGATTTCAATGATGCTCACATAAAAGTAAAGAATTGAAATACAAAGGGAGCATCATGAAGCATATGACAAGCAAATTTAAGACTAACCCACTTCCTATGCATAGGGATTTTGTGAGCAAACCATTTATGGGAGCAAGAATCCATTTTTTTGCAGTTTTCTTTTGTAAACCAAACTAGTGATAAAACATGAAACTAAAAGATTCAATTGCAAGATCTAAAGATATACTACCTCCGTCCTGGTTTGTTAGTCCCCTTTGTATTCTGTGTCAAATTTTGACCTTAAATTTAACTAACGAAATGTTAAAGCATGTCATACAAAATAATATAATTGAAAACTATATTTCAATACGTATCCACCAATATAATTTTTGATGACATGCAGTAATATTTTGTTAGTTAAATCTCTAGTCAAACTTTGGCACAAAATACAAAGGGGCTTATAAACCAGGACGGAGGTAGTACATTCAAGCACTCATCGCCCTGGCAACGGCGCCAGAAAAGAGCGTGATGTCTCCTACGCAGTTTTATTCTTGTAGACTATGTTGGGTCTCCAAGCACAGAGTCCTGTAGGACAGTAGCAAATTTCTCTCAAGTGGATGACCTAAGGTTTATCAATCCATGGGAGGCGTAGGATGAATATGTTCTCTCTCAAACAACCTTGCAATCAAATACAGTAAATCTCTTGTATCCCCAACACACCCAACACAATGGTAAATTGTATAGGTGCACTAGTTCGGCGAAGAAATGGTGATACAAGTATAGTATGGATAGTAGATATAGGTTTTTGTAATCTGAAATAATAAAAACAGCAAGGTAGCAAGTAACAAAAGTGTGTAAAAACAGTGTTGCGATGCTTGAAACAAGGCCTAGGGTTCATACTTTCACTAGTGCAATCCCTCAACAATGCTAACATAATTGAATCATAGAACCATCCCTCAACGTGCAACAAAGAATCACTCCAAAGTTCCTATCCAGCGAAGAACATAAGATGAAATTGTTGTAGGTAGCAAAAGCACCTCAAAGTTATCCTTTCCAATCAATCCATCGAGCCATCCCTATAAGTGTCACAAACATCCCTAGAGTTCATACTAGAATAACACCTATGATACGCATCAATCAAGTCTAATGTCACCTAGATACTCTAATGTCCCCACAAGTGTCCATGAGTAAATTATTCGACATGCATTAAACAATTCCAGATTCATTATATTCAATCCACACAAAGAACCTCAAAGAGTAGCCCAAGATTTCTATCGAAGAAAGTAGGACGAAAATGTGCATCAACCTATGTGCCTAGATCACCCCAATGTCACCACGGGGATCCGCAAGTTGATTTCCATAACATGCATCAAGTGACTCAACAGAACACCCCATTGTCACCATGGGTATCCACATGCAAGACATAAATCAAGTGCTCTCAAATCCAAAGTATTCAATCTAGCATAATGAAATCTCAAAGGGAAAGACTCAATTCATCACAACAAGATAGAGAGGGAAGAACACCATATGATCCAACTATATTAACAAAGCACGTGATACATCAAGATCGTGCCATCTCAAGAACACAAGGGGTAGATAAATTAAACACATAGCTACTGGTACGTACCCTCAGCGTGAACTACTCCCTCGTCTACCTGGAGACTGCCGTGATGATGAAGATGGCCTCTGGTGATGATTTCCCCCTCCGGAAGGGTGCCAGAAAAGGGCTTCAGATGAGATTGCTTCGTAACAGAGGCTTGCGATGATGGAGCGGAAGTTCTAAGTTTAGCTCTGGGGGGTTTTGTATTTATAGGAATTTTTGGCGTTGGAATCACACGAAACGGAGTCACGAGGGGCCCACAAGGTATCCCAGCACGGCCACCCCTGTGGGTGGGCCAGGTTGCCTTGTCACCTCCTCGTGGTCTTATGATCCTCCCAAGAAGCTTCGGGGGTCTCTTTTGTTGCATAAAAGTTCAGCAAAAAGTTTCAGGCAATTCTGAGAACTTTTCTTTTCTGCACAAAAACAACACCACGGTAATTCTGCTGAAACAACGTCAGTCCGGGTTAGTTCCATTTAAATCATATAAAAGTGCATCAAAACCATATAATTGTTGTAAACATGGCATGCATACTTCATAAATTATCGTTATGTTGGAGATGTATCATCCCGCATAATTGATGACCCACAAGTATAGGGGATCAATCGTAGTCCTTTCGATAAGTAAGAGTGTCGAACCCAACAAGGAGCAGAAGGAAATGACAAGCGGTTTTCAGCAAGGTATTCTCTGCAAGCACTGAAATTGTAGGTAATAGATAGTTTAATAGCAAGGTAATTTGTAACGAGCAAGTAACGGTAACGGTAAACAAGGTGCAGCAAGGTAGCCCAATCCTTTTGAGGCAAAGGACAGGCTAGAACAATCACTAGTAATAGGCAAACTATTCTTGAGGGTACACGGGAATTTCGTCTAGTCACTTTTATCATGTTGGTTTGATTCGTGTTCTCTACTTTGATAATTTGATATGTGGGTGGACCGGTGCTAAGGTGCTGTTCTTACTTGAATTAACAACCTACTTATGATTAACCCCCTCGCAAGCATCCGCAACTACGAGAAAAGTATTAATACAAAGTCTAACCATAGCATTAAACATGTGGATCCAAATCAGCCCCTTGCGAAGTAGCGCATAAACTAGGGTTTAAGCTTCTGTCACTCTAGCAACCCATCATCTAATAACTACTCCACAATGCATTCCCTTAGGCCCATGAATGGTGAAGTGTCATGTAGTCGACGTTCACATGACAGCACTAAGGGAATCATAACATACATATCATCAAAATATCGAACACATATCAAATTCACATGATTACTCGCAACATGACTTCTCCCGTGACCTCAAGAACAAAGGTAACTACTCACAAATAATAATCATGCTCAAGATCAGAGGAGAAATGAATAGCATCATGGATCTGAACATATAATCTTCCACCAAATAAACCATATAGTAATCAACTACACAAGGTAATCAACACTACTAGCCACCCACAGGTACCAATCTGAGGTTCCGGTACAAAGATTGAACACAAGAGATGAACTAGGGTTTGAGAGGAGATGGTGTTGTTGAAGATGTTGATGAAGATTGGCCTCCCAAAGATGAGAGGGGTGTTGGTGATGACAATAGCTTCGATTTCCCCCTCCGGGAGGGAAGTTCCCCCGGCGGAATCGCTCCGCCGGAGGGCAAAAGTGCTTCAAAGGAGTTGTGCAGAATAGGTATCTCTGACGTGCTTTTCTTGGGTCCAGAATTCCAGTTGTCGGTATTCTCCCTCTTTGTGTAAACCTTGCATATTATGAGAGAAAAGGCATTAGAATCACTCCCCAAAGCATTATTATTAAACAAAACAAAGTAAATAACAGTAGGAAATCATGATGCAAAATGGACATATCAACTCCCCCAAGCTTAGACCTCGCTTGTCCTCAAGAGAAAGCCGATGTTTAAAAGCATGTCCACATGGTTTGAGAGTGAGGTGTCGATAAAAACAAAATACGGACATAGAAGCATCATGCTTATTAACATAAAAGCAACAAACTCTAACATAAGAACTTATTTCAATATATTTTTGTCATAAAGCTTCTCATGAACAAGTAACAATTCATCACAACATAGAAGTATGAAGCATAAACCTTATTGGAAACCAACAAACTGTGTTCTCAGTCAACTTTGCAACTACAATTCATCATATTTTCAGGAAGGGTCTCATGTAGGAGCCTTTTGGCAAGTCCACATACTCAACCATCATTTAGTCTTCTATGATTGCTAACGCTCACGACATACCCATGAACAAAAAGTTTCAACCGGACACATAGGAAGATAGGGGCTTATAGTTTTGCCTCCCAACTCACTCACCTCAAGGGTGATGTCAAAAATAATAACTCATGCCCACCCATATCCAACTGGATATATGTGCCTAGCTCTTTCCTCACCACATGATGCTTGCAAAAGAAAAAGTAAAAAAGGAATAGGGAAGAATACTTTGACTCTTGCATAAAAGTAAGTGCATAAAAGTAAAAGATAGGCCCTTCGTAGAGGGAAGCAGAGGTTGTCATGCGCTTATTTGTTTGTATGCCCAATCCCTTAATGTAAAAGAACGTCACTCTATATTGCCCCCTATGATAGCAACCTTTGTTATGCAGTCCGTCGCTTTTATTACTTTGCCATCATAAGTTCGTATAACGCTCAATTTTCTCTTACACTAATTGATCAAAACACTTTTAGAAGCAATTTTTATTGCCTTATCGCACCGATGACAACTTACTTGAAGGATCTTTCTCGATCCATAGGTAGGTATGGTGGACACTCAAGGAAAGAGTTTGGGTTTGGGTTTTTGGATGCACAAGTAGTATCTCTACTTAGTGCGGAATTTTTGGCTAGCAAAGATATTGAGAAAGCACCACATGTTAAAGGATCTATGACAATATAACTTCTATGTGGATATGAACAAACATAAATCATTACGTTGTCTTCCTTGTCCAACGTCAACAATTTTGACACATAATATTTGATGGGGGCTCACAATCATAAAAGATGTCCAAGATAGTGTATTTGCATGTGAATCTTCTCTTCCCTAATTAATTCTTTCATGAATTGCATCATTGAACAATGCTATGTTTGTCAATCTCCAATAAATTTTACTACCTATACTTTTCCTTATGTGATGTCATTACTCACCATAAGATTAGCATATGATTCTTCTCATTTATTTGTTTTCTTTATTTGATTGCAACAAGAAAGTAGAGAAGCAAAAACTCAAACTAAACTTTATTATATAACTCTCACACAATTACATAGATAGGTAGACCACGAAACTAACACACGAAAATAGATCTCGCTAAACTTTTATTTGACTAAAGCAAAAGGGAAACTAAAGATAGAATCTAAAATAGGTAAAGGTGAATAAAAGTGATGGTGATACGATACCGGGGTACCTCCCCCAAGCTTGGCTCAAGCCAAGGGGAGTGCCCATACCCATGTACTCAAGTCTCCTTTGGTGGTGGTGATGAAGAAGGTGGAGGTGTTGATGCATGTGGTGGTGATGCGGAAACCTTCTTCTTCAATTTATATTTAAGCATAAAGTTTTCCTCCCTCAGATTATCATTCTCCAACTCGAGCTTTAATATCCTTTGGCATAAGGCTTCCTTGCTTTCCTGCAGAAAACGAGACGGGATAAATTGGACCTTAGGTTTATATCTTCTCGGGAGGCTTGACTTCTTAAACTCCACATGCATGTCTCCGGGTTGAGGCAATGGATCATCCTCTTCCTCAGAGCTGTCATCTTTTGTTTCCTGCATGGTGGAATCTTCTTCTTCCTCCGAGGTCCATAGGTAGGGGTAAATCTCCCTAAAGATCTTCGGGTCTGGAACATAGGGATCAACATGGCTCTCCCCATCTGAATCTTGAGACGACATATTTTCAGATCAGTCAGGAAAAGAGCACGACACAAGAACATAGGGATCAAAACAGTCGGGGGGTATATATAGAGAATTTTTATTCTTGGGAAACAAGTATTTGGAAGGAAAACGGAGTCGGGAAGGCATCCGAGGTGGGCAGCACCCACCAGGGCGCGCCCAGGGGTGCCTGGCGCTCACTGGTGTATCGTGCTCACCTTGATCGCCTTCCAGTTTATTTTTTTATTCCTAAAATTCTAAAATATTCCAAAACTGACAGAAAATATTTTCGCGGATTTTTCGGAGTCCGTTTACTTACCGTATCACGTACCTTCTATTTTTAAGTATTCTGGAGTGTTCCGGAAGGTTTCTCTTATGTGTTCCTCCGGTGTCATGGTTTGGATAACATTGCTTTCAACGTTAATAGGTGTACCTGAGATATAATGCGTAATTCTTTGGCCATTGACCACCTTCGGGTTAGTACCTTCGGCGTTATTAATCTTGATAGCTCCAGAACGATAAACCTCTTCAATAATATATGGTCCCTCCCGTCTGGAGAGAAGTTTTCCTGCAAAGAATCTTAAACGAGAGTTGAACAAAAGAACATAGTCTCCTATTTTGAATTCCTGATTTTGGATTCTTTTGCCATGCCATCTTTTTTTACTTTTTCTTTGAATAGCTTGGCATTTTATACGCTTGGGTTCTCCATTCATCTAGTGAGCTAATATCAAATAGCATCTTCTCACCGGCAAGTTTGAAATCATAATTGAGTTCTTTAATTGCCCAAAATGCTTTGTGTTCTAATTCTAGAGGCAAATGACAAGCTTTCCCATACACCATTTTATATGGAGACATACCCATAGGATTTTTATAAGCTGTTCTATAGTCCCAAAGTGCATCATCTAATTTCTTAGACCAATTCTTACGAGACCTATTGACAGTTTTTTGTAATATTAATTTTATTTCTCTATTGCTAAGTTCTACTTGACCACTAGATTGAGGATGATAGGGTAATGCAATTCTATGGTTAACATCATATTTAGCAAGCATCTTACGGAAAGCACCATGAATAAAGTGTGAACCACCATCGGTCATTAAATATTTAGGGACTCCAAACCTCGGAAAGATAACCTCTTTAATCATTTTAATGGAGGTGTGGTGATCAGCACTACTAGTTGGAATAGCTTCTACCCACTTAGTGACATAATCAACCGCAACTAAAATATGAGTATACCCGTTAGAGGAAGGAAAAGGCCCCATGTAATAAAAACCCCATACGTCAAATGGTTGAACAACAAGTGAATAATTCATAGGCATTTCTTGACACTTACCGATATTACCAATTCTTTGACATTCATCACAAGACAAAACAAACTTACGAGCATCCTTGAAAAGAGTAGGCCAATAAAAACCGGATTGCAATACCTTATGAGCAGTTCTATCTCCTGCATGATGCCCTCCATAAGCTTCGGAATGACATTTCCGTAGGATCTGTTCCTGTTCATGCTCAGGTACACAACGTCTAATAATACCATCTACTCCTTCTTTATAAAGATGTGGGTGATACATCTCCAATGTATCTATAATTTATGAAGTATTCATGCCATGTTTACAATAATTCTATATGATTTTGGTATGATTTTATTAGGACTAACCCGGACTGACGCTGTTTTCAGCAGAACTACCATGGTGTCGTTTTTTGTGCAGAAATAAAACTTCTCAGAATGGGCTAAAAATTTACGGTGATTTTTTATGGACCAAAAGAGACCCCCGAAGCATTGGAGTTGGGCCAGAAGAGCCACGAGGCCACCACAAGCCTGCAGGGTGCCCCCCCTAGGGCGCGCCCTCCTGGCTTGTCGTCGCCTCGTGGCCCCCCTTGACTTGTTTCTGACGCCAAAAATTCTTATAAATATAGAAACCTCCAGAAAGAAACCTAGATCGGGAGTTCCGCTGCCGCAAGCCTCTGTAGCCACGAAAAACCAATCGGGAGCCCGTTCCGGCACCCTGCCGGAGGGGGAAACCATCACCGGAGGCCATCTTCATCATCCCGGCGGTCTCCATGACGAGGAGGGAGTAGTTCACCCTCGGGGCTGAGGGTATGTACCAGTAGCTATGTGTTTGATCTCTCTCTCTCTCATGTTCTTGAGATGACACGATCTTGATGTATCGCGAGCTCTATTAATATAGATGAATCATATGGAGTTTTCCCCTCTCTATCTTCTTGTGATGAATTGAGTTTTCCCTTTGAAGTTTTCTTATCGGATTGAGTCTTTAAGGATTTGAGAACACTTGATGTATGTCTTGCGATGGGATATCCGTGGTGACAATGGGATGTTCTATTGATCCACTTGATGTATGTTTTGGTGATCAACTTGTGGGTTCCGTGACCTTGGGAATCTATGCATAGGGGTTGGCACACGTTTTCGTCTTGACTCTCCGGTAGAAACTTTGGGGCACTCTTTGAAGTTCTTTGTGTTGGATTGAACATGATGAATCTGAAATTATGTGATGCATATCGTATAATAAAGCCCATGGGTACTCGTGATGACATTGGAGTATCTAGGTGACATTAGGGTTTTGGTTGATGTGTATCTTAAGGTGTTATTTTAGTACAAACTCTAGGGCTGTTCGTGACACTTATAGGGATAGCTCATAAGATTGATCAGAAAAGATAACTTTGAGGTGGTTTCATACCCTACAATAATTTCTTCGTTTGTTCTCCGCTATTTGTGACTTTGGAGTGAACTCTTTGTGGCATGTGAGGGATTTACATATGATTCAACTATGTTAGTATTGTTGAGAGAACTTGCACTAGTGAAAGTTTGAACCCTAGGCCTTGTTTTCAAGCATTGCAATACCGTTTTTGTTCACTTTTGTCACTTGCTACCTTGCTGTTTTTATATTTTCAGATTACAAAAACCTATATCTACCATCCATATTGCACTTGTATCACCATCTCTTCGCCGAACTAGTGCACCTATACAATGTACCATTGTATTGGGTGTGTTGGGGACACAAGAGACTCTTTGTTATTTGGTTGCAGGGTTGTTTGAGAGAGACCATCTTCATCCTATGCCTCCCACGGATTGATAAACCTTAGGTCATCCACTTGAGGGAAATTTGCTACTGTCCTACAAAACTCTGCGCTTGGAGGCCCAACACGAGTCTACAAGAAGAAGGTTGCGTAGAAGACATCAAGCTCTTTTCTGGCGCCGTTGCCGGGGAGGTGAGTGCTTGAAGGTATATCTTTAGATCTTGCAATTAAATCTTTTAGTTTCTTTTTTTTCACTAGTTTGGTTTTATAAAAGAAAACTACAAAAAAATGGAGTTTAGGTTGCATCAATTGGTTCGTCTTTTTAATGTCTTTCGTGAAAACGATGGTTTGGAAAATTGTGCTCAATTGGTAGAGGAAGAATTTATGAAAATACTTAATGAGAATTCCTTGAATTATGATCATGATTGCAATATTGCTAGTATGAATTCTCTGAATATCCATGATGCTAATGATATGCAAAGCCACAAGCTTGGGGATGCTTTGTTTGATGAAGATGATATTTTTAGTCTCCCAAGTTTTGATGAGCAAATTTGTTATGATGATGGCATGCCTCCTATCTATGATGATTATGATGATGACATGTATGCTATAAAGTGTGATAGTAACCATGAAACTTGTCATCATGATTTTAATATTCAAAGTGGTTACGTCAATCAAGTATCTCATGATAGTTATTTTGTTGAGTTTGCTCCCACTACTATGAATGAGAAGAAAATTGCTTATGTGGAGAGTGACAAATTTTCTATGCTTGTGGATCATGAAGATAATTCTTTATGTGCTGGTTATATTGTGAAATTCCTTCATGATGCTACTGAAAATTATTATGACGGAGGAACATATGCTTGTAGGAATTGCAATAATATCAAGTTTCCTCTCTATGTGTTGAAAGTTTTGAAGTTATGCTTGTTTTGCCTTCCTATGCTAGTTGATTCTTGCTCCCATAAATTGTTTGCTCACAAAATCCCTATGCATAGTAAGTGGGTTAGGCTTAAATGTGCTAGTCATATGCTTCATGATGCTCTCTTTGTGTTTCAATTCTTATCTTTTATGTGAGCATCATTGAAATCATCATGCCTAGCTAAAAGGCTTTAAAGAAAAGCGCTTGTTGGGAGACAACCCAACACTTTTCCTTTCTGTTTTTGTGTGTCCACATGATTAAGCTACTGTATAATCATGTTTTATAGCTTTTGTTTCAATAAAGTGCCAAGTAAAGCCTTTGGGATGACTCACAAGATGAGTAGAATTGATGCTCAACCAAAACAGAAACTTTTGACTCCAGTACAGGAATATTAATTTTTTACTGGAGCGATATAATGATCTGAAATTTTTACACAGTCTTTATATAGAAATTATTCAGGTTGTCCTAATTTTTCAGAATTTTCATAGACAGGGAAATATGGTTACACTACAGATCTTCACAGACTGTTCTGTTTTTGACAGATTTTGTTTTGCATGCATAGTTTGCTTGTTTTAGTGTTTCCATAGCTTATATTGAGTGATATAAATTATGGAAATGATAGAATACAGTAGGTATGATGTGGGAACAATTATGAGTCTTGTCTTGACAGTACCTAAGTGAATTATTTATCTTTATTACACTAACCCTTCTCACGAAATTCCGTTAAGTTTTGTGTGATTGAAGTTTTCAAGTTTTGGGTGAGACACTGATATGAGGAGAATAAGGAGTGACAAGAACCTAAGCTTGGGGATGCCCAAGGCACCCCCAAGGTAATATCAAAGGAATACTCAAGCGCCTAAGCTTGGGGATGCCACGGAAGGCATCCCCTCTTTCGTCTTCAACATCATCGGTATATCTTACTTAGAGCTATATTTTTATTCGTCACATAATATGAGTTTTGCTTGGAGCGTCATTTTATTTTCTTGTTCTCTGTTAGGTGTCATTTATAATCTTTTTTTCAATAAAAAGTTCCAAGAATTGCCTTAGGATGCTTGCATTGCATGTTTTGATGAGTGATGTGTATAAACAGAAACTATTGCTGTAGTGTTTGAATTTTCATATTTTACTGGAACGTGGAAAGTTTCTCAAATTTTTACACAGTGATGTCATATAAATTTTATAGAATGTCCTAAATTTTCATAATTGTTTGAGTTACAGAAGTACACTGTTTTCATAAATTGCTACAGACTGTTCTGTTTGGACAGATTGCTGTCATAGTTTCGTTATCTACTTATCCTATAGTTTCCATAGCCATCTAAGAAAAAAAAGTGTGTGTGCTTAGATAGTCTGTCTAGCATTTGATCAATTAACGGCAAAGGTTAATGATCTTTTCTAGTAGCTTTATTTAATTTTCTAAAATCAATTACCATTCTATAGCCAGTGACGACTCTTTGTGGAATGAGTTCATTCTTATCATTAGGAACAGTGGTAATACCTCCTTTCTTAGGGACACAATGAACGGGACTTTCCCATCTACTATCTGCTATGGGATAGATTATACCTGCTTCCAGAAGCTTTAATATTTCAGTTCTTACCACTCCTTTCATCTTAGGATTCAACCGCCGTTGGTGATCAACAATGGGTTTAGCATCAGGTTCCATATTGATCTTGTGCTGACATAGAGTGGGACTAATGGCCTTAAGATCATCAAGAGTATATCCAATAGCAGCCCGGTGCTTCCTTAGAACTTTCAATAATCTTTCTTCTTCATGTTCTAAAAGGTTAGCACTAATAATAACAGGATATATCTTTTTTCTCATCAAGATAAGCATACTTCAAAGTGCCAGGCAATTGTTTCAATTCAAACACAGGATCACCTTTAGGTGGAGGAGGTCCTCCAAGAGTTTCAATAGGCAAATTGTGTTTCAAGAGAGGTTGTTGTTCAAAGAAAATTTGATCTATTCATTTCTTTCACGCATGTGCATATCATTTTCATGGTCGAGCAAATATTGTTCTAAGGGATCAGTAGGAGGCATAGCAATAGAAGCAAGACCAATTATTTCATCTTCACTAGGTAATGCCTTATCACGAGGTTGTCTACTAAACTTGGAAAAATTAAACTCATGAGACACATCACCAAAACTGACACCGACAGTTTGTTTTTCACAATCTATCATAGCATTGACGGTGCGCAAGAAAGGTCTACCAAATATAATGGGACAAAAGTCATCTTGTGGGGAACCAAGAACTAGAAAATCAGTAGGGTATTTTACTTTCCCACACAAGACTTCAACATCTCTAACAATCCCAAGTGGTGTGATGGTATCTCTATTAGCAAGTTTAATAGTAACATCAATATCTTCCATTTCAGCAGGTGCTATTTCATTCATAATTTCTTGGTATAAGGTAAAAGGGATAGCACTCACACTAGCACCTAAATCACATAAACCATGGTAGCAATGATCTCCTATTTTAACTGAGACAACGGGCAAGCCTTCTACAGGTCTATGTTTATCTTTCTTATCAGGCTTAGCAATTCTAGCAGCTTCATCACAAAGGTAAATGACATGCCCATCAATATTTTCTTCCAAGAGATCTTTTACCATAGCAACACTAGGTTCTACTTTAATTTGCTCAGGGGGTTTAGGTTCTCCTATATTACTCTTACGAACCACGGTTGATACCTTAGCATGTTCCTTTATCCTAACAGGGAAAGGTGGCTTTTCAATATAAGTAGTAGGTACAAGTGGATCAACATTGTAAAAGATGGTTTCTTCTTTAGCTATGAGCGGTTCTTTAATTTCTTCTTTAAAAGGAGGATGATATTTAAACCACTTCTCCTTAGGGAGATCAACGTGAGTAGCAAATGCTTCACAGAAAGAGGCTACTATCTCACAGTCAAGTCCATATTTAGTGCTAAACTTGTGAAAAGTATCAGTATTCACAAAAGATTTAACACAATCAAATTCAAGCTTTATACCTAACTCATTACCTTTGTCGAGTTCCCAATCTTCAGAGTTGCGTTTAATTCTTTCCAAGAGATCCCACTTGAAATCAATAGTCTTCTTCATATAAGAACCAGCACAAGAAGTATCGAGCATGGATTGATCATTATGAGAAAGCCGAGCATAAAAAATCTGACTGATAACTTCCCTCGGAATGTCATGATTGGGGCATGAATATAACATTGACTTAAGCCTCCCCCATGCTAGAGTGATACTTTCTCCTTCACGAGGCCAAAAATTATATATATAATTCCGATCACGATGAACTAGATGCATAGGATAAAACTTTTGATGGAATTCCAATTGCAAACGATTCCAGTTCCACGATCCAAGATCATCACATAGCCTATACCATGTCAATGCTTTTCCCTCCAAAGATAAAGGGAAAACCTTCTTCTTAACTTCATCTCCGGGTAAACCCGCAAGCTTAAATAATCCACATATTTCGTTCACATATAAGAGATGCATATCAGGATATTCAGTTCCATCTCCTGCATAAGGTTTATCAAGCAAGTGTTCTACCATACCCGAAGGAATTTCATAAGCAACATTTTCAGTAGGTGCTGTAGGTTGAGGGGTAGCTAATTGTGGTTCCGGTCGAGGTGAAGATACCCCGAACAAACCCCTCAAAGGATTGTTCTCCATAGTAGCAGGTAGCAATAAATTTCAGCACGTAGTATAAATTTTTCCTTACCAATTTCCACTTACCAAGAGCGCTTCACTCCCCGGCAATGGTGCCAGAAAAGAGTCTTGATGACCCACAAGTATAGGGGATCAATCGTAGTCCTTTCGATAAGTAAGAGTGTCGAACCCAACGAGGAGCAGAAGGAAATGACAAGCGGTTTTCAGCAAGGTATTCTCTGCAAGCACTGAAATTGTAGGTAACAGATAGTTTGATAGCAAGGTAATTTGTAACAAGCAAGTAACGGTAGCGGTAAACAAGGTGCAACAAGGTAGCCCAATCCTTTTGAGGCAAAGGACAGGCTAGAACAATCACTAGTAATAGGCAAAGTGTTCTTGAGGGTACACGGGAATTTCGTCTAGTCACTTTTATCATGTTGGTTTGATTCGTGTTCGCTACTTTGATAATTTGATATGTGGGTGGACTGGTGCTAAGGTGCTGTTCTTACTTGAACTAACAACATCCTTATGATTAATCCCCTCGCAAGCATCCGCAACTACGAGAAAAGTATTAAGACAAAGTCTAACCATAGCATTAAACATGTGGATCCAAATCAGCCCCTTGCGAAGTAGCGCATAAACTAGGGTTTAAGCTTCTGTCACTCTAGCAACCCATCATCTAATAACTACTCCACAATGCATTCCCTTAGGCCCATGAATGGTGAAGTGTCATGTAGTCGACGTTCACATGACAGCACTAAGGGAATCATAACATACATATCATCAAAATATCGAACACATATCAAATTCACATGATTACTCGCAACATGACTTCTCCCGTGACCTCAAGAACAAAGGTAACTACTCACAAATAATAATCAGGCTCAAGATCAGAGGAGCAATGAATAGCATAATGGATCTGAACAAATAATCTTCCACCAAATAAACCATATAGTAATCAACTACACAAGGTAATCAACACTACTAGCCACCCACAGGTACCAATCTGAGGTTCCGGTACAAAGATTGAACACAAGAGATGAACTAGGGTTTGAGAGGAGATGGTGCTGTTGAAGATGTTGATGAAGATTGGCCTCCCAAAGATGAGAGGGGTGTTGGTGATGACAATAGCTTCGATTTCCCCCTCCGGGAGGGAAGTTCCCCCGGCGGAATCGCTCCGCCGGAGGGCAAAAGTGCTCCTGCCCAAGTTCCGCCTTGAGGCGGCGGCGCTTCGTCCCGAAAGTCCTCCTCCTAATTGTTTTAGGTTTTTAGGGAATATATACCAGAAAATGGGCTCCGGAAGTGGGCCTGGGTGAGCAGCACCCACCAGGGCGCGCCCAGGGGTGCCTGGCGCGCCCTGGTGGGTGGTGCCCACCTGGGAGCCCACCCCTGGTAATTTTCAGCTCCAGTAATTATTATTAATTCCATAAAAAAAATCTCTGTAAAGTTTCAGCTTCATTGGAGTTGTGCAGAATAGGTATCTCTGACGTGCTTTTCTTGGGTCTAGAATTCCAGCTGCTGGTATTCTCCCTCTTTGTGTAAACCTTGCATATTATGAGAGAAAAGGCATTAGAATCACTCCCCAAAGCATTATTATTCAACAAAACAAAGTAAATAACAGTAGGAAATCATGATGCAAAATGGACGTATCAATAATCAAAAAATAAATAAAACAAACTCCCACGGAAAGTTGAATGTTGGAGGGCACCCGTGGATTCGGTCAACCAAGGTTTGTGTATGTATGGTGGAGGGGAGTAAACTCTACAATTCCCTTTTGGAACCGCTTATAATGATTTTAGCATGGAAGATACTGAAATCCTTTGTCGTGACGTTGACAGAAAAAGCACACCACCCAAAATTATACTTTCATCTATGTTTTAAACCATGAGCTATGGCACCTCTTCAAATCAATGCTTCCCTCTGTGAAGGGCCTTTCTATTTAGTTTTATGTTATTTACTTTTATTGTTGAGTCATCATCTTCTCATCAGAAGCACTAGCCCGAGAGCACTATTGTCATTTTTATGCATTGAGTCTAGTTAATGTTGGATGTGAGCATGACTGGATCTCTTCTACCCTAAATTACACTGTTTAGTCGCTGCTTGAACCTCAGAGGTCCTCTGCATTTATTTTTTGCGGTCTCAGAAAGGGCTAGCGAGATACCATGTTATCGTGTTATATCATGATTGTTTTGACAAATTATTGGCATCCGAGATATCTTATTATTGCTCCCTAGTTAGTTATGTTATTGTCATGAGTAAACGAGAGACCTAAGTGTTATCATTGACATGGTTAGTTTGTAATATTTGCTGAAAATCTGAACATTGAGTTAAGCATATATACAACAATGAGAACAAAAGAGTTTGTAAAAGTTTTTCTTTATCACTTTTAGTTTTTCAACTGAATTCCTTGAGGACAAGCAATGAGTTAAGCTTGGGGGAGTTGGTACGTCCCAAACGTATATACTTTTCCAAACTAACCTGGACTGGTGTTGTTTCTGTGCAGTAATGGAAGATCTTAGATTGAGCTGAAAATTGACGGAGAATTATTTTGGAATATATAAAAATATTGGCGAAAGAACCAATAGTGGAGGACCCACCATGTGGCCACGAGCCAGGGGCGCGCCTACCACCCCCCCCCCCCCAGGGCGTGCCACCCTAGCTCGTGGGCCCCCTTGCAAGCCCCCGACGCTCATCTTCTGATATAAGGTGTCTTTTTCCCTACAAAAAAATGGAAGAAAGATTCATCACGTTTTACTTGATGGAGCTGCCGTCACCTCCTGTTCTTCCCCGGGAGGGCTGATATGGTGTCCGTTTGGGGCTCTGGTGAGTGGAATTCATCGCCATCATCATCACCAACCCTTCTCCATCAACAATTCCTTGATGCTCACCACCAGGAGTGACTAATTCCTTTGTAGGCTTGTTGGACGGTGATGGGATTGGATGAGATTTGTCGTGTAATCGAGTCAATTTGTTAGGGCTTGATCCCTAGTATCCACTATGTTCTGAGATTGATGTTGTTATGACTATGCTATTCTTAATGCTTGTCACTAGGGACCGAGTGTCATGATTTCAGATCCGAACCTATTATGTTTCTACGAATATGAGAGTGTTTTGGATCCTATCTTGAAAGTTGTATGCACCTATTATGTGTTATGATCTGTAGACCCCAAAGTGACAGAAATTAGGATCATCTCCGCTGATGGCCGTAGTATGAGGAGTTCATGTATTCACTATGTGTTAATGCTTGTTTCGGTTCTCTATTAAAGGAGGCCTTAATATCCCTTAGTTTCCCTTTCGACCCCGCTGCCACGAGAGGGTAGGACAAAATATGTCATGCAAGTTCTTATTATAAGCACATATGACTATATACAGAATACATGCCTACACTACATTGATGAATTGGATCTAGTTCTATATCGCCCTAGGTTGTGATTGTTACATGATGAATGTCATCCAAATACAATAACCATCAGTGATCCAATGACTACGCTTTTTCGCATATTGATCTTCGCTAAGTTACTTTCTCTATTGGTACTGTTACAATCACTAAAAAACTATTATTTTTTGCTATTCCTATTACTATTGTGACTGCGCTACTAAACACTTTGCTGTAGAAAGATATTTTCGGGTGTGGTTGAATTGACAACTCAACTGCTAAGGCTCTTAAATATTATTTGGCTCCCCTTGTGTCGAATCAACAAATTTGGGTGAAATACTACCCTCGAAGACTATTGCGATCCCCTATACTTGTGGGTTATCACACTCCATGTTCAGCATGTTCGGCAGGTGGGACGAGTTTGGACACCTGGTGAGGCTAATGCTGGGAGGCGCCTCAAACTGGGATGAGAGATAGCTGGAGCACATGGAAAGACATACGGCCAAGCTAGGAGCCTTCATCAGAGAACTTATGGGGGAAACATCACCCTGGAGATCGTCGCAGATAACGCGAGGAAGTCCTCGCTCCTCAAAAGGGGAGAGGTGCATAAGCTTAAGGTTGAGAACGAGAGGCTGTTTGACGAGTTCACGGAGCTCAAGAGCACCGAGGAGCTCAAGGACATAGTTTTGTTGGCAGAGAACAACCAGATAGCGATTATGATTCAGGAGGGCAAGGCAAAGGACAAACATATACAGACTATGGAAGACAGGATCAGGAGACTGGAGAGGCAGCTCCAAGACTTGACAGTTTCACCTCTGATGGTGAGGAGGAGCCTATAGAGACACCACCAGAGGCGTCGAAGAAGCGCGAGACTAGAGATGCTAGGAGCTACCGCAATTCTCATGAGCGAGCCCCGGCGAGACTCTATGCTAGACGTCTTAGATGATGATAGAT
Source organism: Elymus sibiricus (assembly GCA_039707655.1). NCBI lineage: Eukaryota > Viridiplantae > Streptophyta > Magnoliopsida > Poales > Poaceae > Elymus > Elymus sibiricus. The sequence continues at coordinate 439,759,454 of CM077667.1, read as the reverse complement.
TACCACCACTTAGTATTAATAAATGACCACGTGTTAGAGCACTAATCACACCAACTCATTGTGGGCGACTGTACTAGTTGTTTGCTTGCTTGTTGGATTGCTTGAATGAAAATAATTGATTTGCTTGTTTTATCTCCATCTTGTGAGTTTACATCCCTAATCACATGCATATGGGAAGGGTACCCTTTAGACCTCTCTGTCTAGAATCTAACCTCTTCTTAAACCATCAGATGCCACCAAGACGCAACCCTAGCCAAGAGGAGGGAGATGCTAGTGGCAACATGCTAGCGGAAGTTGAGCAGTTGTTAGTAGTGCAAGCCCAGTTGATCCAACTAATGACTCAGAACCTTGCCAACAACAACAATAACCCTCTGCCACAGCCACCTTCAGCCCCACCACCTCATGGAGACCCACTCACTCGTCTAGTGAGGCTACGCCCACCAACCTTCACCACCTCACATGAACCCATTGTGGCCGATGACTGGCTTAGGACGATCAACAAGTGTCTGGTGACTGTTGGATGCAGTGCTGTTGAGAGTGTCAGGTTTTTCGCTCACCTGCTTGAAGGACCACCAGCTTCCTGGTAGGACAATTATCAAGTCACCCATCCAATTGGAGAAGTGACATGGCTTTCGTTCCAAGATGCTTCTTGTCCTCTATCTCAGCAGGACCCTTAAGTCTAAAGAAGATGGAGTTTAGGAATCGATGTCAGGGAAGCTGCAGCATCGCAGGATACATCGAGGATTTCAACTACCTCGCATGGTATGCACCTGATGGTGTCAAGACAGACGCTGCATGCAGAGAGAGACTTTTGGAGGGACTCAATGACGAGATTGCTCTGCAATTGGCCACTGCTCACGCACCAACTTACCAAGATATGGTAGACATGCAATCATCATCGAGGACAAGAAGCAACTGATCGAGAACCATAAAAGGAAGTATGGACAACAAAAGAGTTACAGACCACCACCCTAGAAGCCACGTTATGAGGGAAACCACAACTATGGAAGTCGGAAGTTTAGAGCACCTATGAACCAGAGCAACCACAAGTCACACCACTGCACTAGAGGACTAAGCCACAACACTACAGCCAAGCTAAACCATTTTGGCAAAGAGCACTATCGTGGCAAGGAAAACCAAGGCCATGGAGGATCTGGAAACCACAGCCGCCACAATGCACCCCAGAGGGATTTAAGCTACGTGCGGTGTTATCACTGCAAGCAGACAGTGTCGGAGATTGGTTTTGGGCCTAAGGGAAACCCTCCAAGAACATTGGTTCCAACACTGGGGAGCGCTTCGCAATATACAACTTGGCCACGACCACGGCGAGGCTACGCACGCAGAGCACAAGACAGGCACGCAGATTTACCCAGGTTTCGGGCCACTGTGTGGTGTAAAACCCTACTCTTACTTTGTGGATTTGATCTCAGAGTTGCACAAGTGTTACAAGGATCGAGGCGGAAGAAGGCTTCCAGTGAGAGCAAGAGCACAATGATTGAATGGTCGATGGGTCAATCCCCGTCTATGAGGGCAGTTGTGTCCCTTTTATCCTTGCCTTGGTCCTCTTTCCCCAAAATTATCGGTGGGAAAAGGGCAGCCACAAGGCGGCAATTCGAAGGGGGACAAGTGCCCAGTCCGTCCTGACAAAAGATGGTCTTCACTCTGTAAAGGTGCCACCCATGACGTGCTCGTGGGCTCGCTGATGACGCCCTTCCTGACGACCAGCGTCACGTTGGTCTCCTCACACCGAAACTATAATCCTTAGGGCTCACCTTGGAGAAGGAAAGCGGCTCGTTGCCCTTTTATCACGAAACAAGAAATGTTCGCTGTCCGCACCCGCTGGCACGGTTCTTGTTGCCTGTGCCAGTGTAGGATGTCATCCTCGTGGCAATTGATACGTCTCCATCGTATCTATAATTTTTGATTTTTTTAAAGCCAATATTCTACAACCTTCATATATTTTTGGCAACTTTTTATATTATTTGTGGGACAAACTTATCCAGTGCCCAGTGCCAGTTCCTGTTTTATTTTGTGCTTTGTTTCACAGAAAATCAATATCAAACGGAGTCCAAATGCGATAAAAATTTACGGATATTTTCTTCCGAATATATGTAAATTTTGGGAGAAGAATCAATGCCACACGATGCCCGAGGCTCTCAAAAGGCAAGAGGGCACGGCCAGGGGAGTGGTAATGCCCTGGTATCTTGTGGCTCCCCCTTAAGTCGGTTGGGGCCCTTCTTTCTCCGCAAGAAAGCAAATTTCTCGATAAAAATCCCCGCAAAATTTCAGCCCAATCGGAGTTATGGATCTTCGGATATTTAAGAAACAGTGAAGGGGTCAGAAATCAGTCGCGAAAACAGGAGAGAAATAGAGAGAGTGATCCAATCTTGGAGGGGCTGCTGCCCTTCGGGAGCCATGGCGGCCATGGACCAGAGGGGAAACTATCCCCCCATCTAGGGGGAGACCAAGGAAGAAGAAGAAGGAGGGGGGCTCTTTCCCCCTCTCTCCCGGTGGCGCCGGAGCGCCGCCGGGGCAACCATCGTGACGGTGATCTACACCAACAACTTCGCCGCCGTCACCACCAACTCTCTCCCCCTCTATGCAGCGGTGTAAAACCTCTCTTCCCTGCTATAATCTCTACTTAAACATGGTGCATAATACTATATATTATTACCCGATGATGTGTGTCTATCCTATGATGTTTGAGTAGATTTCTTTTGTCCTATGGGTTGATTGATGATCGTGATTGGTTTGAGTTGTATGTTTTATTTTGGTGCTGTCCTATGGTGCCTTCCATGCCACGCACACGTGGAGGATTCCCGCTATGGGGTGTTGCAATACGTTCATGACTCTCTTATAGTGGGTGGCTAGTGTGACAGAAGCTTACACCCAAGTAAGGGGGTTGTTGCGTATGGGAGTAAAGAAGGCTTGAAGTGTTAATGCTATGGTTGGGTTTACCTTAGTGATCTCTAGTAGTTGAGGATGCTTGCTATAGGTCCAATCATAAGTTCATATGATCCAAGTACGGAAAGTATGTTAGCGTATGCCTCCCCCTCATATAAAACTGCAATAATGATTACCGATCTAGTTATCGATTGCCTAGGGAACAAATCTTTCTCTTGTGCTACAAAAGGCTTTCTACTAAAAAATTAACTTAATTAATATTTATCTAAACATCCCCTAAATTTTATTTACTAGTTCTTTATTATCTTGCAAAACTATCTTTTTACACCTACTAAGTACTTCTAGTATTTTTTCCCGCAAAGTAGTTTTATACTTGTTCTAGGTAAAGTAAGCGTTACGTGCGTAGAGTTGTATCGGTGGTCGATAGAACTTGAAAGAATATTAATTCTACCTTTAGCTCCTCATTGGGTTTGACACTCTTACTTATAAAAAAAGGCTACAAACGATCCCCTACACTTGTGGGTTATTAGCAATCACGTGACCGTGTGCCCAACGCAGCGCGACCCTTGTGGGCGAAGGGCTTCACGGGAGCCGGCCTCACGGAGGAGGGCCTTGCGAATTCACCTGCAGCTTGGGGGAAGTGTCTTCTGGCGCCCCTTCGTGTAGAGAGGGAAGCCTCGCGGGGCCAACGCCTAGCGAGATGGATTGGGCCTGGAGAACGCTGAAATGGGTTGCTCCTGTAGTTGGGCCCTTCGAGTGTCGCTGACTGGGCCCCCAACAGATGGGTCGTGGTACCCTGGTATCCACCGGACCGACAGTAGCCCCCAGGCCCGTGGTGCGCACATCCACCCATTGAGAACGAAACGGTGCTGGTTGAAACGCCGTGGGGCCAGAACAGACTGCGGGGCCCAGGCAGTGACGTGTTTCAGCACGATGGTACGGGACGTCCCCACTTCCCCACGACGCCTCGGAAACTACACACGTGCGGTCTTAAGACTATCCCGCGCGCTGAACCGACACCATCATTGCCTTCCTTGCCTCAGAATCCTCCTCTATACACCGCTCCTCCTTCCTTGCTTGTGCCGCTCCTCCTTCCTCACACTTCCACACTTGTGCCACCGCCATGGATCCCATGAAGAAGAGCACCACCGCCTCCACCGGAGCGCAGCTTGAGCCTACCTTGCTGCCCTGCACCATCACGAACTGCGAGGGGCTGGAGAAGCTCGCCCCCCTGACAACCAATGCCCACAATGAGAACAGGGCCACCAAGATCTGGCCCAGCTCACAGCCATCCCGGGCGGTGTCGGCGACCACTTTCCCTTTCTTCTTCCACTCCGTCTTCGGAGGTCTGCTTCCGCCCTTCTCCGACTTTTTCCGCGCCATCCTGGAGCACTACCAGATCCAAGATCTCCACCTCCAACCGAACTCCGTCCTCATCCTCACCATCTTCGCCTTCTTCTGCGAGGTTTTCTTGGGGGTGATGCCCTCGGTGGCCCTGTTTCACACATTCTACAAATTGAGGAGCAATCAGAGGCCGAGCGCGGGGTGCATCTCCTTCCGGATGGTATAAGGAATGATGGACCGCATCATCAATAGGAAGATTCTCAAGAATGTGGAGAGCTTCAAATCGCGCAGGATCTACATGGAGGTAGGCCAGAGCAGCCTCATGTTTGCGCCTCCCACCGAGTCGGCCGTAAAGAGCTCAGGCTGGGAGCACTCCAAGATGACGAGGGCCAAGCTCGGGCCAATCATCGCCAGGATCCAGGAGCTGTGCGAGGCATGCCTCACAGGGGCAGTGGTGGCGCGGGAGTTCGTGCGTAGGCGCATCGTGCCTCTCCAGGAGCGCTTGCACCCCGTGTGGGAGTACAAGGGCCGCGAGGACAAGACTAGGTTGTACGTCGACAACCTACAGGCGCCTGTGCTGGAAGGGATCATGCAGATCCTGTTCAGCGAGGAAGTGCCAAAGGAGCTGCCGGCTTACGAGCTCCCACTGTACCTCCACAACGATGGGGCGGAGATCCAAGCTCTGATGCTGGTCTTTTATGAGTGGGGTCTGGTCCTCGCAGGCCGTCAGGGGCCCTGCGATAATCCCATCCTTGTGATGCCCGCCTCTGGGGGTCTTGAGGATGCAGGACCGTCGGGAAGCGCTAGCCCCGCGAGCAGCAGGCAGACGACGATGACCTCCGGTTCATAGTCACTTCCTCCAAACATGTGGGCGCGGAGGACGATGAGGACAACTGGAGGAGGTGGAGGACCCCTGCAAGGGGAAGACCCCAAAGGCTTACGGGGCCGTGATACTTGTAAACCACGTTGGGATTTTCCCCAAAGAGGAGGGGATGATGCAGCACAGTAGAGGTAAGTATTTCCTTCAGTGAGAACCAAGGTTATCGAACCAATAGGAGAACCACGCAAACTCTCGTCTTCAGCGCCTACACATAAAAGAGCAAACACTTGCACCCAACGCGGGCAAGAGGGTTGTCAATCCCCTTGAACTCGTTACTTGCAAGCGATACGTAGTGATAGATAGATAATCTGATAAATATAAATTGAAAATAAAAATAAAGTAAATAATGGCAGCAAGGTATTTAGAGTTTTCGTAAATATATTTGGGAGGAGACCCGGGGGCCATAGTGTTCGCTAGAGGCTTCTCTCTCGAACAAAGCATACGGTGGGTAATCAAATTACTGTTAGGCAATTGATAGAAAAGCTTATGGTTACGCAATATTTATTCACGACAATGATCGTGTATATAGGCATCACGTCCATAAACAAGTAGACCGACTCCTGCCTGCATCTACTACTATTACTACACCCATCGACCGCTATCCAGCATGCATCTAGAGTATTAAGTGAAAACAGAGTAATGCTTGGAGGATGATGACATGATGTAGACAAAGTAAATCCAATTAATATGAATGAACCCCATCGTTTTACCCTTAGTGGAAGCAATACAATACGTGTCATGTCTCTTTCTTTCACTGGGATTGAGCACCGCAAAATTAAACCCACTACAACGCACCACTCCCGCTGAACATAAATCAATCTAGTTGGTCAAACCAAACCAATAGATCAGAGAGCATTACAAAGGTATAACAATCATGCATATTAATAACAAACAAGGATTCAATATATTTTCATGAATAATCTGAACATAAACCCACAATTCATCGAATCCCAACAAACAAATCGCAAAGATTGATTACAGAAGATAGATCACCGCGAGAATCGCGGTGATCTTTGCATTGAAGAACATAGAGAGAGATATAGCCATCTAGGTACTAACTACGGACCCGTAGTTTTGTGGTGAACTACTCACACATCACCATGGGAGCAGCAAGGTTGATGTAGAGACCCTCCGTGATCGATCCCACTTACGGCAGGGCACCGGAACAGGGCTTCAGATGGGCACACGGCAAAACAAAGACTTGCGGCGGCAGAAAAAGTGTTTCGGGATGATATTTAGGGGTTTTGGGATATATGTGAATTTATAGCAAAGAGATTAGGGCTAGAGGAGCTGGGAGGTGGAACCAAGCCATCAGGGCGCGGCCACACCCCTAGGTGCGGCCTGTTGGCTTGGGGGCACCTCGTGTGCCCTCCGGTCTTCCTCTGAAGCTTCCAGGTCTTATTTTTGTCCAGAAAAAATCATCAAAAAGTTTCGGGGTATTTGGACTTTGTTTGGTACAATATTCCTAAAAAGCCAAAAACATGCAGAAAACAGCAACTAGCACTTGGCACTGGGTTAATAGGTTAGTTCTCAAAAATAATATAAGACAACAAGTAAATTCTTAAAAAGTATCCTAGAATTATAACATAATAGCATGTAACAATAAAAAAATATAGATACGTTGGAGACCTATCAGGCCGCCAGGCCTCGCGAGGGTGAGGCCCGCTCAGGCGTAGCTGGGATGAGCTCCAGCAGGCCTCGAGGAGCGCCCTCAGGAGGGAGCTCCAGCGGGCCCCACGGAAGCGGCAGCCAGCATGCTGGGAAGCTGCGAAAGAGGCGTTGGGTCGCCGTTGACGAGTAAGTCTCCCAACTTGTTGCAGCTCCTCAAAATTTCTACTTCCTTCGTTTCGTGCTCCATGTCTTGGGGCTGAATCATCAGTTCTGCAGGGCACCCACGCCTACTGATGGGCGCGAGGAGATTCCCCTCCTGCCTGAGGGCGAGGCGGGACGTACAGACGCAGAGGAGTGCAAGGCGACTCCTACCCCGCCGGAGGATCTACCTCCCTCCGGCGGGGGAAGCCAGCCAAGGGTGGAACTCTCGGTGAAGGAGGTGGTGCCTCTAGATGCACGTGACACCAGTGGCCTCTTGGGGACAGGTGAGGCCGGCGGGCCAGTCCTGCCTGAACAATCTGTGTCGGTCGGGGGAGCCGCAGCTAGCTCCCAGGCCTCACCGATGCACCAGACCCCAGAGGCTGCCGCGCCAAGCCTGCAGCGCCTCATGAATGGCTGGCGCCAGCTTGACGTGGCGCTCAAGATGGGTCGCCGCAAAGACAGCATCGCGCGGGAGAAGCGCAAGAAGAACGCCCAGGATGCCGCGGAGCTCTCGGCGAACTCCGTGCGGGAGGCTGACGCAGCCGACTGACGACGCGCCGATGCGGAGGCCCGCGCCAAGATTGTGTAGGAGCCAGCCTCCCTACGGCAGCATGAGCTCCGGACACAGGAGGAGGCGGCTACGGCCCACGAACGGCAGCTTGCTTCCCGCGACGAGGAGCTCTCCAAGCTGGAGGTGACCCTTGCAGCTCGCGAGGGGGATGTGGCTCTCCGGGAGCACGAGCTCAACAGGACCACCATCGACCAGGAGGCGGAGCGTGAGCACGTGTTAATGCTGGAGCGTCAGGTGTCGGCCGCCCAGGCTACCTTCAAGGAGGAGCACACCAAGGCCAACGCGTTAGTCGCGAAGAAGGAGGAAAATATCTAGGTGGATGCGGATGCCAGGATCAAGAAGGAGCGAGAGGAGCTCCAGCAGAGCCACCGCGGCAGGTTGCACAGCAGGAGACACGCTTCAAGGCAAAGCGCACTGAGCACGTGAAGGAGATCGACGAGTTCAAGAAGCAGCTCCAGCAGGCTTAGACCGACCTCTAGCTCGCCCTTAAGGGCAAGGAGGAAGATGAGTGGGAGCTAGGTCACACCAGGCGCAGGTTGGCGACGTCTCCGAGGTCGTCGAGAAGGAGAGGGGATGACGCCACACAAGCGCAGACAATGCAGTCAGAGCGTGTCAAGCTGTTCCACGAGCTCGGGGCGTGCACCCGTGGTGCAATCTACTGCTTTGTTGAGGAGATCCTGGACTTCCCCATCGTGGAGTACGACGGCAGCTACCTCGATTTCTTCATCAAGGTGGTGGAGGCGATAGAGAAGGGGGTCTCGAGGCAGCATGCAGTCATCAAGGATGAGACCCGCGACCTCCGGGGCCAGGCTGTGACGCGCATCTTAAGTAACCTCATCCATGCCAACCTTGACTTTGACCTCGCCAGTGTGATGGAGCCTATTCCTGAGGAGCTCCACAACCAGCTCAGGGGGCAGGTGCGTGACCATGTGGACGCCCTGCTCGAGCGGTACGCGCATGCTCCTGAGCCCTCTAAGGAAGACGGCGAGCCTAGAGCGGCCGACCAAGGTGGTGAAGACGGCGCCTCCTCTGCTTGAGTTTTATCTTTTCTTGTTTCGATTCAACAATGGCATGGCCCCATGGAGGCATAAAGACAATTTGTTTTGTAATTGTACTTAAGTGTTTAATATTTTGCTGCGATTTGTTGATTTCCTGTGAGGTTTGCTTTCCTTTTTACATTGCCCTTTTTGCTCTATCTCGCCTGGGCCCAGCCCCCGAGCGTGCTACTGCCGTCGCTGGTATGTTGGGACGCGTGTCCAACAAGGCCAGAGGGCGTAGGGCTCTGCGAGGTGTCAAGGGTTCCTGGGGCGCGATGCCCACTAAGCCCGCCTTTGACGTGCAAGCGACTCATTCCAAGGAGAAAACAAAACACTCGAGAAGGCCACAAAAGGGGGGAGAAGCAGAGAGCTCGAGGAGCGCCAAGAAATTCATAGAGTGCTTGTACTTAGCTTTTATGGGGCTTGAGACTTGGCGTATGGTGGCTTGCGGAGGTTGTGCCTCGTGAGGCTTGGTCCCGCGAGGTCGCACGAGGGAAATCGCGAGAGAGGATGGCTCCGGAGGCCAAAAAACAATGCCTTACTAAGCACACTGCATATTTGAAGAACTAAAAATTTACTGCTGCATGGGAAAAGTTCATTACACAACCAAAAAAGGACAGTGTTGTCGTGCTGGACACGGGTCAGCCTGAGGATGTAATGCAGCCGAGAGGCGCCCTCACAAGTATAGACAAAAACATTGTTGTGATGGACATGGGTCAGCTTAAGGATGTGATGCAGCCGAGAGGCGCCCTCATGTCACAGTCTGCCATGTCTGACCATGGGGCCCACTGGGTCATGGCAGGTATGTTCGTGGCCTTGTGGCGACGCAGAAAGAGAGGATCCAGGGCATGTATATCCCCCAGTCGTTCTGTACTCCGTGAGATCATGCATAGAACTTAAGGACATGTTGGATGTTCCATGTGTTTTGTACCGAAACACCCTCCTCCGTCTCCAGCCGTGCTGTGCCAGGCCAGGAAACATGGACAACCCTATACGGGCCTTCCCACATGGGCGAGAGCTTGTGGAGTCCTTCTCTGGAGAGGATCCTTCGCAGGACAAGATCGCCAGCTTCAAGGGTGCGAGGGTGTATGTTGTGGCTGTGGTAGCGACGCAATGCCTGCTGATATCGAGCCGCTTGGAGGGCGGCCTGGCGACGTGTTTCCTCGAGGAGGAGCATATCACCTTCTCGCATGTCATCTTGGTTGTTGTCGTTGTAGACCAAGACCCGCGGGGACCCATGCTTGAGCTAAGTACGAAGGACCGCTTCTTTCCCATAGACGAGGAAGAAGGGAGTTTCACAGGTAGGCTTGGTCGACGTTGTGCATATTACCATAGCAGGGATGAGAGTTTGTCGAGCCAGCATTTACCGTAGGATGTGAGCTTATTGTTGAAGCTTCTTGTCTTGAGGCCTTTGAGGACCTCAGCGTTAGCACGCTCGACCTGGCTGTTGCTTCATGCATGCGCTATGGAGGCGTAGCAGATCTGAGTGTCGAGGTTGTTACACTAGGACCTGAAGAGGCCGCTGGTGAATTGCAAACCGTTGTCGGTGATGATGTGGTTGGGAACACCGAAGCGGCACACCAAGCCCTTGATGAACTTGATAGCGGCTTGCGTTGGGATGGAGCGGACAGGTTCCACTTCTGCCCACTTGGTGAACTTGTCGATAGTGACGTAGAGGTATCGGTAGCCTCCAGCTGCGCGAGGGAAGGGACCTAGGGTAGCCAGCCCCCAGACTGCAATGGGTCACATGAGGGGGATGGTCTGGAGCCCTTGCGTTGGTTGATGGATCTACTTGGCGTGGAATTGACAGGCTTCGCAGGATCGGGCAAGCTCGATGGTGTCTTCAAGTGTTGTGGGCTAGTAGAAGTCATTATAGAACACCTTGCCAACAAGGGTGCGCAATGAGGAATGATGGCCAGAATCTTCACCATGGATGTCGGCAAGCAGCTCGCACCCTTGCTCCTCAAAGATGCACCACAACACCATGCCGTTGTGGCGTCTTCTGTAAATATCATCGTCTTGGAGGCAATAGGATGCAGCCTGGCGGGCCACGTGCTCTGCTTCAGCGTCGTCTGCCAGGAGAGTGTCGTTCTTCAAGTAGATCTTGAATTATGTGCCCAACTTTCTTCATGCGGCTCCAGCGCCAGCAGTAGGCGAGCGCCTGAGGGTGGGCCGTAGTTGGGTGCGCCTGTGGAGGGTGTGGGAGGCAGCTCCGCTTGAGGTGTCATGACGCTAGCGGCTGGTGGCGCGGCAGGTGGCTTCAGGAGCCACTCTTCAAAGATGTCGGGGCCTTGTGGCTCACGGCAGGATGCCCTCTTGGCGATGTCATTGGCTTCCTGGTTACTGTTGCGAGGAATGTGTTGGAGTTCCATGCCTAGGAAACGCTTCTCGAGCTTGCGAAGTTCCTCGAGGTAGGCGGCCATGTGCTCGTCCTTGGGTTTGAAGCTCTTGTTGGAGAAGTTGACGAGGAGCTACGAGTCGCCCTTGATGAGAAGCCTTGAGTCCAGCAATGAGGCATTCGTACTCAGCAATGTTGTTGGAAACCTTGTCGTCATGCTTGAAACAGAGTTGCACTGCATAGTAGAGCTTGTCTTTCATTAGCGAGTTGAGCACCACGCCAGCCCCGCGCCCTACCGGGAACATGCTCCATCGAAGGGAATGGTCCAACCATCAGGGGCATCCTTCCCAGGCAGGAGGGATTCTGCCTCGCGAGGCTCATCTTGGTGTGGATCCGTCCACTCTGCAATGAAGTTAGCCAAGGCCGCACCCTTTATTGTGTTTGTAGTGAGGTAATCCAGCTCGAAAGGCTGCAGCTCGATGTTCCACTCTGCAACACGGCCAGTGGCGTTCGGGCAACGAAGTACTTGCTCTAGAGGGTAGGATGTTATCAACTTGACGGGATGTCCCTCCAAGCACAGAGTTTTGTAGGACAGTAGCAATTTTCCCACAAGTGGATGACCTAAGGTTTATCAATCCATGGGAGGTGTAGGATGAAGATGGTCTCTCTCAAAAAACCCTGCAATCAAATACAAGAAATCTCTTGTGTCCCCAACACACCCAATACAATTGCAAATTGTATAGGTGCACTAGTTCGGCGAAGAGATGGTGATACAAGTGCAATAAGGATGGTAGATATAGGTTTTTGTAATCTGAAAATATAAAAACAGCAAGGTAACAAATAGTAAACAGCGAGCAAAATGTTGTATAAATGCTTGGAAACAAGGCCTAGGGTCCTTACTTTCGCTAGTGCAATCTCTCAACAATGCTAATATAATTGGATCACATAACCATCCCTCAACGTGCAACGAAGAATCACTCCAAAATTCTTATCTGGCGGAGAGCATAAGAAGAAATTGTTTGTAGGGTATGAAACCACCTTAAAGTTATACTTTCCGATTGATCTATCCAAGAGTTCGTACTAAAATAACACCAAGTTATCCTTTCCGATCAATCTATCTAGAGTTCGTACTAGAATAACACCATATGATACGCATCAACCAACTCTAATGTCACCTAGATACTCTAATGTCACCACAAGTATCCATGAGTTAATTATACGATACGCATCAAACAATTTCAGATTCATAATACTCAATCCAACACAAAGAACCTCAAAGAGTACCCCAAGATTTCTATCGGAGAAAGTAGGACAAGAACGTGCATCAACCACTATGCATAGATTACCCCAATGTCACCGTGGGAATCCGCAAGTTGAGTACCAAAACATATATCAAGTGAATCAATAGAACACCCCATTGTCACCATGGGTATCCATATGCAAGACATATATCAAGTGTTCTCAAATCCAATATTCAATCCAACATAACGATATCTCAAAGGGAAAGATTCAATTCATCACAACAAGGTAGCAAGGGAATAACATCATGTGATCCGACTATATTAACAAAGCCCGTGATACATCAAGATCGTGACATCTCAAGAACATGAGAGAGAGAGAGATTGAACACATAGCTACTGGTACATATCCTCAGCCCCGAGGGTGGACTACTCCCTCCTCGTCATGGCCTCCGCCAGGATGATGAAGATGGCCACCGGAGATGATCTACCCTCTCCGGCAGGGTACTGGAACGCCTCCAGATTGGTTTTTTGTCGATACAGAGAGTTGCGGCAGCGGAACGGAGAGTCTAGGGTTATTTTTGGGGGTTTCCGAATATTTGGGAATTTATAGGCATCGGAGGCGGTGGAGGGGGTGCCCGAGGTGCCCATCCTCCACCAGGCCGCGCCAGGGGGCCTCTGGTGCGCCCTGGTGGAGGATGGCCACCCTGGGCCCCCTCTTCTGGTGTTCTTTGGCCCATCTTCTTTCCACAAAAATCCCCGGAGCGTTTGGGCTCCGTTTGGTATTGATTTTCAAAGAAGTAAAAAAAACAAGCAAAAACAGTAACTGGCACTTTGGCACTATGTCAATAGGTTAGTCCCAAAAAATGATATAAAGTTGTAATAAAATGATTGTAAAACATCCAAGAATTATAATATAGCAGCATGGAACAAGCAAAAATTATAGATACGTTGGAGACGTATCAGCATCCCCAAGCTTAATTCCTACTCGTCCTCGAGTAGCTAAATGATAGAAACAGAATTTTTGATGTGGAATGCTGCCTAACATGTTCAAGCTTAGGCGCTTGAGTATTCCTTGGATATTAACTTGGGGGTGCCTTGGGCATCCCCAAGCTTAGGTTCTTTTCACTCCTTATTCTCCTCATATCGGTGTCTCACCCAAAACTTGAAAACTTCAATCACACAAAACTTAACGGAACTTCATGGGAAGGGTTAGTGTAATAAAGATAAATCATTCACTTAGGTACTGTCAAGACAAGATTCATAATTGTTCACACATGATACCTATTGTATTCTACCATTCCCATAATTTATATCACTGAATATAAGCTATGGGAACACTAAAACAAGCAAACTATGCATGCAAAACAGAATCTGTCAAAAACAGAACAGTCTGTGAAGAACTGTAGTGTAACCATACTTCCCTGTCTCTAAAACTTCTGAAAAATTAGGACAACCTGAAGAAATTGTATACCAAGACTGCGTAAAAATTTCAGAATTTTTTGACGCACCAGTAAAATCAGAGAAATTGTTTAGTGGAGGCAAAAGTTTCTGTTTTTGGTTCAGCATCAATTCTACTCATCTTGTGAGTCATCCCAAAGGCTTTACTTGGTACTTTATTGAAATAAAAGGCACAAAACATTATTTATACAGTATCTAATCATGTGAACACATCAAAACAGAAAGTATAAGTGTTGGGTTGTCTCCCGACAAGCGCTTTTCTTTAATGCCTTTTAGCTAGGCATGATGATTTCAATGATGCTCACGTAAAAATAGTATTTGAAACATGTAAGAGAGCATCATGAATCTCATGACAAGCACATTTAATTCTACCCCACTTCCTATGCATAGGGATTTTGTGAGCAAACCAATTATGGGAGCAAGAATCAACTAGCATAGGAAGGCAAAACAAGCATAACTTCAAAACTTTGAACACATAGGGAGGAAACTTGATATTATTGCAATTCCTACAAGCATACGTTCCTCCCTCATAATAATTTTCAGTAGCATCATGAAGGAATTCCACAATATAACTATCACCTAAGGCATTCTTTTCATGATCTACAAGCATAGAAAATTTATTACTCTCCACATAAGCAATTTTCTTTTCATTCATAAAAGTGGGAGCATCAAATGAAACTCGAATACTATAATTTTTTTTCCACATTAAAAGAGTAATCTTAAGTAAAGGGATATTCAAAATTATGACAATAATTATCACTACCTTTTATAACATAAGTATCATCACAATAATCATCATAAGTAGCAACTTTGTTCTCATCATAGTCAAGTGAAACCTCTTCCGAAATAGTGGAATCATTACTAAATAAAGTCATGTCCTCTCCAAATCCACTTTTATCATTATAATAAAATTCAACACCCTCCAAGATAGTGGAATAATAATTATTTAAAGTTGACACTCTTCCAAACCCACTTTCATAAATATCACAATCATCATAAATAGGAGGCATGCAATCATCATTACAAATTTGATCATTCAAAGTAGGGGAACTAAAAAGTTCATCTTCATTAAGCATAGCATCCCCAAGCTTGTGGCTTGGCATATCACAAGCATAATAACTCTCATCATTAATAGTATGAATAGCAACAATAGTATAAAAATTATTATCATCATAATTTACCAAGTTGGTGCCAAAAAGATTTTCAAGATTATAAGAAGTATCACTATCTTCCCAATCATAGTCATCACAACAAGCAATAGGCATATCAAAATCATCATCAAGTGTATCATCTTCCACAATTATTTTTGATTCATCCTCGTGAGGCACAACAATAATAGGAGCAACATCATTTGGGAGAGATACCTTTTTACCTCTACTCTTTCTTCTTTTCTTCTTAATCACCACATCATGCGTGGGTTTAATTAATTTTTTCAAGCTTCTTATTGATGAGATTGGTTGAATAGGGAGCTCCTCCTCATCACCTATTACATCATGAGAGACAATAGGAGGGAAAGTGGAATTCTTTACCCTTTCATTAGTATTCCTTTTATATTCTATTGGTTTTCCCATCTTTCTATAGTTGGCAATATAAGCATTCTCATTGCAATTTACCATGCAAAACATATAGATATTTTTAAGATTAGTTTCAATGTCGTCCGTGAGAATGAATACTTCAAACCAACTATTTTTACGTGTCAATTCTTCACTCCCCAAAAATAGAGAAAGCTCATCATAAAGTTCAAGGGTGATCAAGTCATTACAATATTTGGCCATAATTTGATCATGGAAAAGTTTGCATTGGAAATTAAGATGACCAACTTTATTGCAAAGTTCACAAGTAATAGGACAAAGAGAACACAATTTTATAGCAAATTCATCTATCACTTTGAGCAAACAATTGGTTCTATCATGTTTATGCTTCTTACAAAATCTATCATCTCTATAAGGCACGTCTTCACAAACTTTATCCACTCCACAAAAATTGACATTCTTATAAGAAACATTTTTATCATGACTAGTGCAATCATCATTAGTATTTTGGATATTCATAGAATTCATACTAACAACATTGCAATCATTCTTATCATTCAAGGAATTCTCATTAAGTATTTTCATAGTTTCTTCCTCTACCAATTGAGCACAATTTTCTGAATCCTTATTTTCACGAAAGACATTATAAAGACGAAACAAATGATGCAACCTAAACTCCATTTTTTTGTAGTTTTCTTTTATTAAACCAAACTAGTGAAAAACAAGAAACTAAAAGATTTAATTGCAAGATCTAAAGATATACCTTCAAGCACTCACCTCCCCGGCAATGGCGCCAGAAAAGAGCTTGATGTCTACTATACAACTTTATTCCTGTAGACTTTGTTGGGCCTCCAAGCGCAGAGTTTTGTAGGACAGTAGCAATTTACCCTCAAGTGGATGACCTAAGGTTTATCAATTTGTGGGCGGTGTAGGATGAAGATGGTCTCTCTCAAACAACCCTGCAATCAAATACAAGAAATCTCTTGTGTCCCCAACACACCCAATACAATGGCAAATTGTATAGGTGCACTAGTTCGGCGAAGAGATGGTGATACAAGTGCAATATGGATGGTAGATATAGGTTTTTGTAATCTGAAAATATAAAAACAGCAAGGTAAAAAATAGTAAACAGCGAGCAAAACATTGTATAAATGCTTGGAAATAAGGCCTAGGGTCCTTACTTTCGCTAGTGCAATCTCTCAACAATGCTAATATAATTGGATCACATAACCATCCCTCAACGTGCAACGAAGAATCACTCCAAAGTTCTTATCTAGCGGAGTGCATAAGAAAAAATTGTTTGTAGGGTACGAAACCACCTTAAAGTTATCCTTTCCGATCGATCTATCCAAGAGTTCGTACTAAAATAACACCAAGTTATCCTTTCCGATCAATCTATCTAGAGTTCGTACTAGAATAACACCATATGATACGCATCAACCAACTCTAATGTAACCTAGATACTCCAATGTCACCACAAGTATCCATGAGTTAATTATACGATATGCATCAAACAATTTCAGATTCATAATACTCAATCCAACACAGAGAACCTCAAAGAGTACCCCAAGATTTCTATCGGAGAAAGTAGGACAAGAACGTGCATCAACCCCTATGCATAGATTACCCCAATGTCACCGCGGGAATCCGCAAGTTGAGTACCAAAACATATATCAAGTGAATCAATAGAACACCCCATTGTCACCATGGGTATCCATATGCAAGACATATATCAAGTGTTCTCAAATCCAATATTCAATCCAACATAACAATATCTCAAAGGGAAAGATTCAATTCATCACAACAAGGTAGCAAGGGAATAACATCATGTGATCCGACTATATTAACAAAGCCCGTGATACATCAAGATCGTGACATCTCAAGAACACGAGAAATAGAGAGAGATTGAACACATAGCTACTGGTACATACCCTCAGCCCCGAGGGCGGACTACTCCCTCCTCGTCATGGCCTCCGCCGAGATGATGAAGATGGCCACCGGAGATGATCTACCCTCTCCGGCAGGGTACTGGAATGCCTCCAGATTGGTTTTTCATCGATAAAGAGAGTTGCGGCGGCGGAACGGAGAGTCTAGGGTTATTTTTGGGGGTTTCCGAATATTTGGGAATTTATAGGCATCGGAGGCGGTGGAGGGGGTGCCCGAGGTGCCCATCCTCCACCAGGCCGCGCCAGGGGGCCTCTGGCGCGCCCTGGTGGAGGATGGCCACCCTGGGCCCCCTCTTCTGGTGTTCTTTGGCCCATCTTCTTTCTTCTGGTCCATAAAACATCCACAAAAATCCCCGCAGCGTTTGGGCTCCGTTTGGTACTGATTTTCTGTGAAGTAAAAAACAAGCAAAAACAGCAACTGGCACTTTGGCACTATGTCAATTGGTTAGTCCCAAAAAATGATATAAAGTTGTAATAAAATGATTGTAAAACATCCAAGAATGATAATATAACATCATGGAACAAGCAAAAATTATAGATACGTTGGAGATGTATCAATGCCGCAACTTCCTGGAGGCGATGAGGAGCGCGAAGTGTAACATCTGCTGCATGGGGAATCGCTCGCACGCATCTCGCAGCACCGTACTCACGAAGTAGACATGATGCTCGACGAGGCGCATGGATGTGGTGGCAATAGCTTGGGCTTCATGAGTCTCATCAGGTGGCTTTCCTAGGGTCTCTTGAAGGGATGCGTCGGCAGGCGCTGGTGCAACCTCGTGAGGCTCTGGGAGGCCCTCGGCAGGCGCTCGAAGAGGGACCTCAGGAGGCGTTGTCTCGACCTCAGGGGACTCGGATGTGGCAGGCTTCTCCTTGACAAGGACTTGATCCTCTCGTTCCACTACCAAGGTCGCGCTGGTCGTATGGGGGTGGTTGCCAAGTATAAGCATAGAGGCTCGCGAGGTCGCGGGGCAACCATGATGTGAGGGCTTGTCAGGTACCTTCTTGAGCTCTTCTAGGGCCGCATCAGCTTCAGGAGTCCACTTGAAGGGGCCCGATATCTTCAAGAGCTTGAAGAAAGGCAAAGCCCTCTCGCCAAACTTGGAGATGAAGCGCCCGAGCAAGGCCACACATCTAGTCAGTTTCTGTATTTCCTTGATGTTATACTTGTAAACTGCATTGGAATTTTCCCTGAAGAGGAGGGGATGATGCAACGAAGCGTAGGTATGTATTTCCCTCAGTGAGAACCAAGGTTATTGAACCAATAGGAGCACCATGCAAATTCCCGTCTTCAGCACCTACGCACAAAAGAGCAAACACTTGCACCCAATGCGGCCAAGAGGGTTGTCAATCCCCTTGAACTCGTTACTTGCAAGCGATCAGTAGTGATAGATAGATAATTTGATAAATATAAACTATAAATAAAAAGAAAGTAAATAATGGCAGCAAGGTAATTAGATTTTTTGTAATTGTATTTGTGAGGAGACCCGGGGGCCATAGTGTTCGCTAGAGGAAGAAGGCATACGGTGGGTAAACAAATTATTGTTGGGCAATTGATAGAGAAGCGCATAGTTATGCAATATTTATTCACGGCAAAGATCATGTATATACGCATCACGTCCATAAACAAGTAGACCGGCTCATGCCTACATCTACTACTATTAATCCACCCATCGACCGCTATCCAGCATGCATCTAGAGTAATAAGTAAAAATGGAGTAATGCTTGGAGGAGGATGACATGATGTAGACAAAGTAAATCCAATCAATATGAATAAATCCCATCGTTTTACCCTTAGTGGTAGAAATACAATACGTGCCAAGTCCCTTTATGTCACTGGGATTGAGCACCGCAAGATTAAACCCACTACAACGCACCACTCCCACTTGAAGATGAATCAATCTAGTTGGCCAAACCAAACCGATAGATTGAAGAGCATTACAAAGCTATAACAATCATGCAAATAACCTAACAACAAGTATTCAATATCTTTTCATGAATAATCTGAACATAAACCCACAATTCATCAGATCCCAACAAACACACCGCAAAGATTGATTACATAAGATAGACCACCGCGGGAATCGCAGTGATCTTGGCAACGAAGAACATAGAGACACAGAGATAGTCATCTAGGTACTAACTACGGACCCGTAGGTCTGCAGTGAACTACTCACACATCACCATGGGAGAAGCAAGGTTGATGTAGAGGCCCTCCGTGGTCCATCCCCCTCCGGCAGGGCACCGAAACAGGGCTCCACATGGGCACACTATGGAATAGAGACTTCCCGTGGCGAAAAAAGTGTTTCGGGAAGCTCTCTAGGGTTTTCCAGATATATGAGAATTTATAGGCCAGAGAATGATGCCAGAGGGCCGCGCAGGTGGCCCCAAGCTATCAAGGCGCGTCCACCCCCCTGAACGCGCCCTGGTGGCTTAGGGGTACGTCGTGTGCCCTCCGATCTTCCTCCGAAGCTTCCACGTTTTATTTTGGTCTAGAAAAATCATCAAAAAGTTTCGGGGTATTTGGACTTCGTTTGGTACAGTATTCCTAAAAAGCCTAAAATACGCAGAAAACAACAACTGGCACTTGGCACTGGGTTAATAGGTTACTGCTCAAAAATAATATAAAACAACAAGTAATTTTCTAAAAAGTATCCTAGAATGATAATATAATAGCATGGAAAAATCAAAAATTATAGTTACGTTGGAGATGTATTAGCATCCCCAAGCTTATTTCCTACTCGTCCTCGACTACGTAAATCAAAAAAAAAATTATGTATGTGACATGCTACCCAACATGTAATATTTTCACGTATGATCATTGAGAAATGATGAATCAACAAACATTAACATAGTAATATCCATAAGCATAAATAACACAATCATCAACTTTGAAAATATACGATCCTTAAAGAATGTTTACCCCCCATTCATTTTATCATATTAGCACAGCATGGCTCCGTCTTCACCACATAAATACAAATGTCAAGCACCACTGTGTTAAACCAAGCAATTGGATCATACTATTTCACGTGCTTCAGCATTTTATACCTCACTCAATACATGAGCGTGAACCATGGACATAGCATATAGGTGGAATAGAATATGGTGGTAGGTTTCAAAGGGGTAAAAGTGGAGAAGAAAGTCTCGCATCAACTAGGAGTATCAACGGGTTATGAAGATGCCCATCAATCGATATCAATGCGAGGGTAGGGATTGCCATGCAACGGATGCACTAGAGCTATAAGTGTATGAAAGCTCAAATGAAACTAAGTGGGTGTGCATCCAAGTTGCTTGCTCATGAAGACCTCGGGCATTTGAGGAAGCCCATCATCGAAACATACAATACAAGTTCTATAGTGAAAAAATCCCACTAGTATATGAAAATGACAAAACATGAGACTCTCTATGAGAAAAACATGGTGCTTTCTCTAAGCACAAGTGTGGAAAAAGAGGTAGTAGCACTGTCCCTTCTCTCTTTATCTCTCATTTGTTTATTTTTTATTTTCCCATTTTGTTTCTTTTTTTCTATTTCTTTCTTTCCTTTTTTTATTTTTTTATTTTTATTTTTTTCCTTTTTTTTTATTTTTTTTATTTTTCGTCCAGAGTCTCATCCCGACTTGTGGGGGAATCATTGTCCCCATCATTCTTTCCTCACAGAGACAGTGCTCTAATAATGATAATCATCACACTTTTATTTACTTACAACTCAATATGAAAAACTACTAAAGAATATGACTCTATATGAATGCCTCTGGCAGTGTACCAGGATGTGCAATGATCTAGCATAACATGTAAACAATGTTGACCGGTGGCTTTTGCACAAATACTATGTTAGCAACATGATCATGCAAAGCAATATGACAATGAGTGCACAAGTCATATGATATAACGGTGGAAGTTGCATGGCAATATATCTCAGAATGGCTATGGAAATGCCATGATAGGTAGGTATGTTGGCTGTTTTGAGGAAGATATACTGAGGCTTATGTGCCACATAGCGTATCGTGTCACGGGGTTTGGATGCACCGACAAAAGCTGCACCGATCCTCGAGGTGAGAATGGGCAATGCGCGGTACCGAAGAGGCTAGCATATATGAATAGGTGAGTGTGCGTACATCCATGGATTCACATTAGTCATAAAGAACTCACATACTTATTGCAAAGCTTTATTAGCTCTCTCGAAGCAAAGTACTTCTCGCATGCCCCCTGGGAGGAGGTTGGTAGGAATTAACCGTCGCCCCCCCTCCCCGACCTAAACAACACTAAGTTTTCAACGTGGAATAAGAATGCTCACACATCATCACCATGCCATAACCAATATTTAGATAAATAGCAAATTAACACCCTTTAACTATTGATATTTCTACTAACCCGCAACCATGCACTCACGCCCTTTCATATTACCACATCAATATCCTTAACCCACAATTTCTCTTTTATGTGCTACATGAAGGTTTTGATTATGCACTCCTTGAATACCTATTATTTTTGGACTAGTCCTATAACCCATGCAAATTACCGTCACTATATATTAGACTCTCAAAAAAAATTAAGTGAAGAACAAGAGTGCAATTATTTCTATAAAATCTATACACCACCGTGCTCTAAAAGATATAAGTGAAGCACTAGAGCAATTGCTTATCTCAAAAGATATAAGTGAAGCAGAAGAGTATTCTAATAAATTATGGTGATCATGTGTCTCTCTAAAGTGGGTGTGTCCAGCAAACAATGATTGTGGAAAACAAAAACATAAGCCAACTAAAACACAAGACGCTCCAAGCAAAACTCATATCATGTGATGAATAAAAAGTAGCTCCAAGTGACATACCGATGGATTGAGACGAAAGAGGGGATGCCTTCCGGGGTATCCCCAAGCTTGGACGCTTGAGTCTTCCCAGAATATACCTTGGGGTTCCTTGGGCATCCCCAAGCTTTGGCTCTTTGCCGCTCCTTATTCTTTCATCCATCGTGATACCACCCAAAACTTGAAAACTTCAGAACACAAAAGTCAATAGAAAACTCGTGAGCTCTATTAGTATGATAGGTAAATCAAAAACTTTAGGTACTTTCATAAATTGTTTCATATTTTATTTTTGTATAAGGTACTGTATTCTAACTTCTCCATGGTTTATACCCCCCGACACAATCCATAGCATCATCAAAACAAGCAAACTATGCAAGCAAAAACAGAATTTGTCTAAAACAGAACAGTCTGTAATGATTTGCGCAATCACCATACTTCTGTAACTCCAAGATTTCTGAAAAATTAGGAAAACCTGGGGAATTTTTATACTAATACTGTGTCAAAAATTCAGATCAAAAAGATGTTCCAGTAAAATCACAGAAAATCTTCATTGGACACAAAAGTTTCTGTTTTTGCACCGTATCAATTCTACTTATCGTGCAAGTCATCCCAAAGGCTTTACTTGGCACAAAAAATAATTTAAACATAAAAACACAATCATTAGAGTATAAATAATCATTATATCACACCATGACAGAAAGTAAAAAAGAAAAATTAAAGATAACTATTGGGTTGCGTCCCAACAAGTGCTATTGTTTTATGCCCCTAGCTAGGCAAAATGCATGTTATCAAGGGTTGTAATAGTCATGAGGGAGATCCATATTGCTATAATCATAATCCCTTATTCAGCAGCAATTTTTCTAATGGGCAAGCAAAAATAATTGAAGGGACTAAATTTCACAACAGAAGAGTCTGTGAGATCTATTTTAGGAGGAGGGGAAGGAGGTTCCTCCCTATGCTTTTCTTAAGTAATAGCCAACTCCTCATTGTATAAGTTCCTATAAAGGTACTTCCTTAATTCTCTCTCTAGAACATGACCCATTCCAAGATTTGGTATGACAAATTGATCATTGTGTTCGGAAATTTTATCAACTAAGACATTAGGTGGAACTCTTCTTCTAAGATTTTCATTATAAGCAACATAATCTGTTGATCTTAATTTCCTTATTTCTTCCAAATCATAAAGGATTCCCTCTATTGGTGGGCACTCACCGTTAACGCTATAATGAGCAAATATTTCTCTAGCTTCTTGCATGATGTGATTAAATTCATGAACTAGAAATATTGTAGCTAGACGTTTAGTAGAGGCATCCTGAAAATTAGAGAATTCTAGAAACAACTATTGTATAAAGGATGCATATGCACGAACTGTCTTTCCAATTGAACTATAAGCAAAGATATAGCATCCACATATCTAGTTGTTCTAGTAAGAATGGATCCTCCTATCAAGGGTAATGAGCCAGCACACGTGAAAAAGTCTTGAATTACAATTTTTCCAATAAAGTTACCACTACCTATGCGGCACTTCTAGAAAAACGGCTATAGCTAATATGGACATTAATGGCGCACCATGAATGTGGTGCGCCACTGCTATATAGCAATGGCGCACCAGAAGCAGGTGCGCCATTGTTATTTTTTTAGTAGTGGCGCACCACCTGAGCAGTGCGCCATTGCTATTTTTTTGGTCCATCCCCCACCCCACCAGACATAACAATGGCGCACCACACCAAGGTGCGCCATTACTATGTAGCATAGTAATGGCGCACCTTGGTGTGGTGCGCCATTGCTATGTCTGGTGGGGGTCTGTGCCTGCGTGTGTGAGACGTTAGTAATGGCGCACCCTCCCTGGTGCGCCATTGCTAAGGTTAGCAATGGCGCACCAGGGAGGGTGCGCCATTACTAACGTCTCACACACACACAAACACCCCCCCCCCCCCCCCCCCCGTGGATCGTCTTTTCAGTTTAAAACAAAATAAAAGAAAATGATAAAAGGTTCAAAAAATTCAAAAAAATAGATGCCCATGTGTTATGTGTTCTAGTTGTTAGGAAAATTAACAAACACGAATTTTGAATTTTTTTGCAAAAGGCCGCCGTGTTTCGGTAAAATGGCCGTAACTTTTGCATACGACCTCCAATGAAAAAGTTTTTTATATGAAAAAGCATCTACTCGAAAAGTTACACCCAAATTCAACCGGCTACGCCTGTTATCGATTTTTTAGAATCCTCAAAAACCTAACAGAAAAAAAGTTACAGCCATTTTAAGATCTGGAGGCAAAAAAATAAAAAAATTAAAAAAAGTTAGCAATGGCGCACCAGTGCATAGTGCGCCACTACTATTTTCCCGCCTTCAAAATTCAAAAAACTTTAAAAATAGTAATGGCGCACCACACCTAGGTGCGCCATTGCTATGTACCATAGCAATGCCGCACCACCCCATGGTGCGCCATTACTAATTTCCCGCCTTCAGAATTCAAAAAAATTCAAAAAAATAAAAAAATAAAAAAAGGGTTAGCAATGGCGCACTAGTACAAGGTGCGCCACTGCTAAGCCATATATTAAACCCGGTCGGCCTCCTCCTCCTTACCTCTTCATTCTTCTCCTCCTCTCCTCCACTCCATCTCCTCCTCTCCTCCACCATGCTCCCCTCCTCCTCTCCGGCGACCTCCTCACGGTGCTCTCCGACGACCTCCTCCTCCTCTCCGGTGACCTAGGCGAGCTCCTCTCTGGCGACCTCCTCCTCCCTTCTCTCCGACGACCTCCTCCTCCCTCCTCTCCGGCGACCTAGGCGACCTCCACTCCGGTCCTCTCCGGCGACCTCCTCCTCCTCTCCGGCGACCTCCTCCTCCTCTCCGGCGACCTCCTCTCCGGTACTCTCCGGCGACCTCCTCCTCCTCTCCGGTGACCTAGGCGAGCTCCTCTCCGGCGACCTCCTCCTCCCTCCTCTCCTCCTCATGGTCTCTCCTCCCTCCTCTCCTCCTCATGGTCTCTCCTCCCTCCTCTCTGGCGACCTCCTCTCCAGCCACATGTGGAGCTCCCCGGCACAAAGAACGTAGCAGAACAAAATTTGAAAAAATATCACAAAAAAATCGCAAAAAAAAATCGTGCCAGATCCGGATCTAGAATTCAAAAAAAAAGTTAGCAATGGCGCACCAGTGCATGGTGCGCCACTACTATTTTCCCGCCTTCAAATTTCAAAAAAAAATTCAAAAAAATTCAATAAAAAAAAAGTTACCAATGGCGCACCTGTAGCAATAGTAATGGCGCACCACATGGTGCGCCACTAGTATTTGGATTACTAATGGCGCAGCAGAGGTGCGCCATTACTATTTGTTACTAATGGCGCGATAATAGTGGCGCACCTATAGTGCGCCATTAATAGCCAAAATAGGTGCGCCACTAACAGCCTTTTTTCTAGTAGTGCGGAATTTCTTTGTTTGCATAATAGGTTCTCCTTTAGAAGGATCATCACACGCAAGGTTATTGAGTTTTTCTTTACCAACTTCATCAAAATTTCTTTTAGCATTCTCATTAAGTGGTGAAGTTGGATAATCAAAAGCTTCCGCATGAGAGGCAGAAGCACCACTAATTTCAAACTCAGACATGATAGCAACTTCACGCAAGTAAACCAGCAAAGATAAATATGTTTTTATTTTTTATTTTTATAGCAAGCAAAATATAAAAGCAAATAAAAAGTAGAACAAGTGAATGATAATTTGTGAATATGTACTTGATAGGAATTTGATGATGCTCCCCAGCAACGGCTCCAGAAATCCTTCCTAATACTTGTAAACTGCGTTGGGATTTTCCCTGAAGAGGAGGGATGATGCAACAAAGCGTAGTTAAGTATTTCCCTCAGTGAGAACCAAGGTTATCAACCCAATAGGAGAACCACGCAAATTCCCATCCTCAGCGCCTATGCACAAAAGAGCAAACACTTGCACCCAACGCGGGAAAGAGGATTGTCAATCCCCTTGAACTCGTTACTTGCAAGCGATAAGTAGTGATACATAGATAATCTGATAAATATAAATTGAAAATAAAAAGAAAGTAAATAATGGCAGCAAGGTATTTAGAGTTTCTGTAAATATAATTGTGAGGAGACCCAGGGGCCATAGTGTTCGCTAGAGGATTCTCTATCGGACAAAGCATACGGTGGGTAAACAAATTACTGTTAGGCAATTGACCGCTATCCAGCATGCATCTAGAGTATTAAGTAAAAACGGAGTAATGCTTGGAGGATGATGACATGATGTATACATAGTAAATCCAATCAATATGAATAAACCCCATCATTTAACCCTTAGTGGCAGCCATACAATACGTGTCATGTCCCTTTCTGTCACCGAGATTGAGCACCGCAAGATTAAACCCACTAACACGCACCACTACTCCCACTTGAAGATAAATCAATCTAGTTGGCCAAACCAAACCGATAGATCGAAGAGCATTACGAATCTATAACAATCATGCAAATAGAATACTAGCAAGTATTCAATATCTTTTCATGAATAATCTGAACATAAACCCACAATTCATCGGATCCCAACAAACACACCACAAAGATTGATTACATAAGATATATCACCACAGGAATCGCGATGATCTTGGCAATGAAGAACATAGAGAGAGAGATAGCCATCTAGGTACTAGCTACAAAAACGTAGGTCTGCGGTGAACTACTCACACATCACCATGGGATAAGCAAGGTTGATGTAGAGGCCCTCCATGATCGATCCCCCCTCCGGCAGGTGATACGTCTCCAATGTATCGATAATTTATGAAGTATTCATGCCATTTTTACCTATGTTTACAATACTTTTATATGGTTTTGATGCACTTTATATGATTTATTTAGAACTAACCCGGGCTGACATTGTTTTCAGCAGAACTACCGTGGTGTTGTTTTTGTGAAGAAAATGAAAGTTCTCGGAATCGCCTGAAACTTTTTGACGATTTTTTTGGAACAGAAGAGGCACTAGACGCTTGGTGGGAGGGTCAGATGAGCCACGAGGTGGGCACAACCCACCAGGGCACGCCAGAGGGCCCAGGCGCGCTGTGGTGTATCGTGCCCTCCTCGTGGCCCATCTTGGTGTGAAACTGACGCCCAAAAATCCTATAAATATAGAAACCATCAGAAATAACCCTAGACTCTCCGCTCTGTAGCTGCAACTCTCTGTATCGACGAAAAACCAATCTGGAGGCGTTCCAGTACCCTGCCAGAGAGGGTAGATCATCTCCGGTGGCCATCTTCATCATCCCGGCGGAGGCCATGACGAGGAGGGAGTAGTCCACCCTCGGGGCTGAGGGTATGTACCAGTAGCTATGTGTTCAATCTCTCTCTCTCTCGTGTTCTTGAGATGTCACGATCTTGATGTATCATGGGCTTTGTTAATATAGTCGGATCATATGATGTTATTCCCTTGCTATCATGTTGTGATGAATTGAATCTTTCCCTTTGAGATATCGTTATGTTGGATTGAATATTGGATTTGAGAACACTTGATATATGTCTTGCATGTGGATACCCGTGGTGACAATGGGGTGTTCTATTGATTCACTTGATATATGTTTTGGTACTCAACTTGCGGATTCCCGCGGTGACATTGGGGTAATCTATGTATACGGGTTGATACACATTCTTGTCCTACTTTCTCCGATAGAAATCTTGGGGTGCTCCTTGAAGTTCTTTGTGTTGGATTGAGTATTATGAATCTGAAATTGTTTGATGCGTATCATATAATTAACTCATGGATACTTGTGGTGACATTGGAGTAACTAGGTGAAATTAGAGTTGGTTGATGCGTATCATATGGTGTTATTCTAGAATGAACTCTCGGATAGATCCATCGGAAAGAATAACTTTAAGGTGGTTTTGTACCCTACAAACAATTTCTTGTTATGTTCTCCGCTAGATAAGAACTTTGGAGTGATTCTTCGTTGCACGTTGAGTGATGGTTATGTGATCCAATTATATTAGCATTGTTGAGAGATTGCACTAGCGAAAGTACGGACCCTAGGCCTTGTTTTCAAGCATTGCAATACCGTTTGTGCTCACTTTTGTTACTTGCTACCTTGCTGTTTTTATATTTTTAGATTATAAAAACCTATATCTACCATCAATATTGCACTTGTATCACCATCTCTTCGCCGAACTAGTGCACCTATACAATTTGCCATTGTATTGGGTGTGTTGGGGACACAAGAGATTTCTTGTATTTGATTGCTGGGTTGTTTGAGAGAGACCATCTTCATCCTACACCTCCCACGGATTGATAAACCTTAGGTCATCCACTTGAGAGAAAATTTCTACTGTCCTATAAAACTCTGCGCTTGGAGGCCCAACAAAGTCTACCAGAATAAAGTTGCATAGTAGACATCAACTCTTTTCTAGCGCCGTTGCTAGGGGAGGTGAGTGCTTGAAGGTATATCTTTAGATTGCAATTAAATCTTTTAGTTTCTTGTTTTTCACTAGTTTGGTTTTATAAAAGAAAACTACAAAAAAATGGAGTTTAGGTTGCATCATTTGTTTCGTCTTTATAATGTCTTTCGTGAAAATAAGGATTCAGAAAATTGTGCTCAATTGGTGGAGGAAGAAACTATGAAAATACTTAATGAGAATTCCTTGAATGATGAGCATGATTGCAATGTTGTTAGTATGAATTCTATGAATATCCAAAATACTAATGATGATTGCACTAGTCATGATAAAAATGTTTCTTATAAGTATGTCAATTTTTGTGGAGTGCATAAAGTTTGTGAAGACGTGCCTTATAGGGATGATAGATTTTGTAAGAAGCATAAACATGATAGAACCAATTTGTTGCTCAAAGTGATAGATGAATTTGCTATAAAATTATGTTCTCTTTGTCCTATTACTTGTGAACTTTGCAATAAAGTTGGTCATCTTAATTTCCAATGCAAACTTTTTCATGATCAAATCATGGCCAAATATTGTAATGACCTGATCACCCTTGAACTTTATGATGAGCTTTCTCTATTTTTGGGGAGTGAATAATTGACACATAAAAATAGTTGGTTTGAAGTATTCATTCTCACAGACGACATTGAAACTAATCTAAAAAATATCTATATGCTTTGCATGGTAAATTACAATGAGAATGCTTATATTGCCAACTATAGAAATATGGGAAAACCAATAGAATATAAAAGGAATACTAATGAAAGGGTAAAGAATTCCACTTTCCCTCCTATTGTCTCTCATGATGTAATAGGTGATGAGGAGGAGCTCCCTATTCAACCAATCTCATCAATAAGAAGCTCGAAAAAAATTAATTAAACCCACACATGATCTGGTGAAGAAGAAGAAAAGAAGAAAGAGAGGAGGTAAAAAGGTATCTCTTCCAAATGATGTTGCTCCTATTATTCTTGTGCCTCACGAGGATGAATCAAAAATAATTGTGGAAGATGATACACTTGATGATGATTTTGTTATGCCAATTGCTTGTTGTGATGACTATGATTGGGAAGATAATGATACTACTTATAATCTTGAAAATCTTTTTGGCACCAACTTGGTAAATTATGATGATAATAATTGTTATACTATTGGTGATGAGAGTGACTATGCTTATGATATGCCAAGCCACAAGCTTGGGGATGCTATGCTTGATGAAGATGATCTTTTTAGTTCCCCTACTTTGAATGATCAAATTTGTTATGATGATTGCATGCCTCCTATTTATGATGATTGCGATATTTATGAAAGTGGGTTTGTAAGAATGTCAACTTTAGGTAATTATTATCCCACTATTTTGGAGGGTGTTGAATTTTATTATAATGATAAAAGTGGATTTGGAGAGGTCATGACTTTATTTAGTAATGATTCCACTATTTCGGAAGAGGTTTCACTTGACTATGATGAGAACAAAGTTGCTACTTATGATGATTATTGTGATGATACTTATGTTATAAAAGTAGTGATAATTATTGTCATGATTTTGGATATCCTTTTACTGAACATTACTCTTTTAATGTCGAAACAATTTATTGTATTCGAGTTTCATTTGATGCTCCCACTTTTATGAATGAAAAGAAAATTGCTTATGTGGAGAGTAATAAATTTTCTATGCTTGTAGGTCATGAGAAGAATGCTTCATGTGATAGTTATATTGTGGAATTCCTTCATGATGCTACTGAAAATTATTATGAGGGAGGAACATATGCTTGTAGGAATTGCAATAACATCATGTTTCCTCTCTATGTGTTCAAAGTTTTGAAGTTATGCTTGTTTTGCCTTCCTATGCTAGTTGATTCTTGCTCCCATAAATTGTTTGCTCACAAAATCCCTATGCATAGGAAGTGGGTTAGACTTAAATGTGCTTGTCCTGAGATTCATGATGCTCTCTTTATGTTTCAATTCTTTACTTTTATGTGAGCATCATTGAAATCATCATGCCTAGCTAAAAGGCTTTAAAGAAAAGCTCTTGTTGGGAGACAACCCAACACTTTTCATTTCTGTTTTTGTGTGTTCACATGATTAAGCTACTGTAGTAATAATGTTGTGTGTCTTTTATTTCAATAAAGTGTCAAGTAAAGCCTTTGGGATGACTCACGGGATGAGTAGAATTGATGCTGAACCAAAACAGAAACATTTGCTTCGAGTAAAGAATTTCTCTAATTTTACTGGAAATTCAAAAAATTCTGAAATTTTTAAACACTATTTATATACAATTTATTCAGGTTGTCCTAAATTTTCATAAAATTTAGACGCAGGGAAGTATGGTTACACTACAGATCTTCAGAGACTGTTCTGTTTTTGACAGATTCTGTTTTGCATGCATAGTTTGCTTGTTTTAGTGTTCCCATAGCTTATATTCAATGATATAAATTATGGGAATGGTAGAATACAGTAGGTATTATGTGAGAACAATTATTAATCTTGTCTTGACAGTACCTAAGTGAATGATCTTTATTTATTATACTAACCCATCTCACGAAGTTCCGTTAAGTTTTGTGTGATTGAAGTTTTCAAGTTTTGGGTGAGACACCGATATGAGGAGAATAAGGAGTGACAAGAACCTAAGCTTGGGAATTCCCAAGGCACCCCCAAGGTAATATCCAAGGAATACTCAAGTGTCTAAGCTTGGGGATGCCCCGGAAGGCATCCCCTCTTTCGTCTTCAACACTATCGGTATATCTTACTTAGAGCTATATTTTTATTCGTCACATAATATGTGTTTTTCTTTGAGCTTCATTTCATTTTGTTGGTCTCTGTTAGTTGATATTTATAATCTTGTTTTTCAATAAAAAGTTCCAAGAATTGCCTTAGCATGCTTGCATTGCGTGTTTGATGTGTGCTGAGTAAAAACAGAAACTTTCCCTGTAGTGTTTGAATTTTCATGTTTTACTGGAACGTGGAAAGTTTCTGAAATTTTTACACAGTATTTTCATATAAATTATTTAGCTTGTCCTAAATTTTCATAATTTTGTGGCTTACATAATTACACTATTTTCATAAATTTCTACAGACTGTTCTGTTCGGACAGATTGCTGTCATAGTTTTGTTATCTACTTATCCTATAGTCTCCATAGCCTATATTGGTAGATATAAATTGTGGAAATGATAGTAAAAAGTAGATTATGTTTGAAATTATTATGCAACTTGTCTTGGCAGTACATAAAGAGTTGATTTATTATTTTGTGTACTAACCTATCTCACGAGTTCTTTTCGAGTTTTGTGTGGATGAAGTTTTTTGAGAATAGGTGAAACCATGATATGAGAGGATTAAAGGAGATACCAAAGCTCAAGATTGGGGATTCCCAAGGCACCCCAAGTAAATATTTCAAGAAGTCTCAAGCATCTAAGCTTGGGGATGCTACGCATCCCACCTCTCTTCGTCAACTATCGGTTAGCCTATGTTGAGCCTAATTTTTTATTCGTTCACATGATGCGTGCTATTCTTGGAGTGCCATTTTTATTTACTTTGCTGTTTGAATAAAATACTCAGATCTGAAATCTTTATTGAGAGAGAGAGTCCTCACATAGCTACTTAATTGTTTGACTACTCATTGAACTTCACTTATATCTATTGAGAGTAGCTTGTCATCTACTCTTGTGCTTCACTTATATCCTATGAGTAAATTGTTGAATGGATTGAATACCATGAAGTTGAAATTATATGTTCATATCATGCTTAGTAGTAGTTTCACATCTGGTTTATAAAGTAAAATCTATTGAAGTTTAACAATCACAATATTGGTCATACAAGCAATTCGTGAATTATTAGTATAAGGAAGAGAACTTTCACATACAAATATATTATCTTGGACATCTTCTATGATTGTGAATACCCATTAATTATTTTCAAACTTGAGCAAATTAGTTGAAGTTGGACAAGGAAGAAAACGTAATGAGTTATGGTTGTGTATATTTGCATAGAAGTTATATTGTTATGGATCCTCCAACATGTGGTGTTTGCTTAGGATCTTTTGCTAGCCAAAAATTCGTACTAAGTAGAGATACTACTTGTGTATCCAAAAACCCTTAAACCCAGTTTATTGCCATGAGAGTCCACTATATCTACCTATATGCGGTATTACCCTGCCGTTCCAAGTAAATTTGCATGTGCCACCTCTAAAATTTCAAATGAGCATCTGTTTTGTGTGCCTGGACCGCTCATGAAGCGACAGGGGGCGGTCAGTATCTTCCATGTTAAGCGGGTTATTCTCATGATGAGTGTTTATTCACTCGTCCTTGCATGAGAGGGGCGGTAATAGGGATTCCCAGTCCCGAAATAAAAAAATGCAAATAATTAAACAAATCCCCCCCAGGAATATTGTTGGTATGGATGGTACCCGTGGATTCGGCTAGCCGTGGAGTGTGTTTGTTGGTGGAGGGGGAGTAAACCTTTACTTTTACCACTTGGGAACCGCTGCTAATGTGTTTAACTTGGAAGATATTGATAACTCTTGGTCGTAACGTTGACAGGAAGGGTGCACCTCCCAAAATTATATTTATCTCTGATTTAAGCTTTGAGCTCTGGCACCTCTGCAAATCCCTGCGTCCCTCTGCGAAGGGCCTATCTTTTACCTTTCAGTATTAACTTTTATGCAAGAGTCAATAGTATGCATTCCCATTTCAACCTCAATTATTCTCTAGTTGGCAAGCATTATGTGGTGGGAAAATATCCAAACATATATATCCACTCAAATATATTTGATCATGATTTATTATTGTTGAAAATTATCTTTATGATAAGAATGTTGGGAGGCGCAACATTAAGCCCCTATCTTTCTATGTGTTCGATGGATGCCATTTGTTCTAAAAATATGCTTTGAGTACTAGCAATCATAGAAGACTATATGATGATTGAGTATGTGGAGCTCTTGCTTAGACTTTGTTGCGTATGTGGAGCAATTGTTTGGTGACTAAGAACATAGGTTGTTAAGTTTCAAGAAAATTCATTGTTTGAACCATAACATGTGAATTGGTTGCTACTTTATCATGATGAGTTTTATGAGAAAGAGTTGCTGTTATGATGCTAGGAAAAGTGGTTGAAATTATCATTGATCAAATTTATGCACTATGCTAGCATTCACACTTCATAAATTAGTTATTATATCATTTACCTACTCGAGGACGAGTAGGAATTAAGCTTGGGGATGCTGATACGTCTCCAACGTATCGATAATTTATGAAGTATTCATGCCATATTTACCTATGTTTACAATACTTTTATATGGTTTTGATGCACTTTATATGATTTATTTAGAACTAACCCGGACTGACGCTATTTTCAGCAGAACTACCGTGGTGTTGTTTTTGTGCAGAAAATGAAGGTTCTCGGAATCGCCCGAAACTTTTTGTTGACTTTTTTTGGAACACAAGAGGCACTAGACGCTTCGTGGGAGGGCCAGACGAGCCACGAGGTGGGCACAACCCACCAGGGCGCGCCAGGCCCCCACCCCCTGGCGCGCCCTGGTGTATCGTGCACACCTCGTGGCCCATCTTGGCGTGAAACCGACGCCCAAAAATCCTATAAATATAGAAACCATTAGAAATAACCCTAGACTCTCTGCTCCGCTGCCGCAACTCTCTGTATCGACGAAAAACCAATCTGGAGGCGTTCCAATACCCTGCCGGAGAGGGTAGATCATCTCCGGTGGCCATCTTCATCATCCCGACGGAGGCCATGACGAGGAGGGAGTAGTCCACCCTCGGGGCTGAGGGTATGTACCAGTAGCTATGTGTTCAATCTCTCTCTCTCTCGTGTTCTTGAGATGTCATGATCTTGATGTATCACGGGCTTTGTTAATATAGTCGGATCATATGATGTTATTCCCTTGCTATCATGTTGTGATGAATTGAATCTTTCCCTTTGAGATATCGTTATGTTGGATTGAATATTGGATTTGAGAACACTTGATATATGTCTTGCATGTGGATACCCGTGGTGACAATGGGGTGTTCTATTGATTCACTTTATATATGTTTTGGTACTCAACTTGCGGATTCCCGCGGTAACATTGGGGTAATCTATGAATAGGGGTTGATACACGTTTTTGTTCAACATTCTCCGATAGAAAGCTTGGGGTGCTCCTTGAAGTTCTTTGTGTTGGATTGAGTATTATGAATCTGAAATTGTTTGATGTGTATCATATAATTAACTCATGGATACTTGTGGTGACATTGGAGTATCTAGGTGACATTAGAGTTGGTTGATGAATATCATATGGTGTTATTCTAGTATGAACTCTCGGATAGATCGATCGGAAAGAATAACTTTAAGGTGGTTTCGTACCCTACAAACAATTTCTTCTTATGTTCTCCGCTAGATAAGAACTTTGGAGTGATTCTTCGTTGCACGTTGAGGGGTGGTTATGTGATCCAATTATATTAGCATTGTTGAGAGATTGCACTAGCGAAAGTACGGACCCTAGGCCTTGTTTTCAAGCATTGCAATACCGTTTGTGCTCACTTTTGTTACTTGCTACCTTGCTATTTTTATATTTTCAGATTATAAAAATCTATATCTACCATCCATGTTGCACTTGTATCACCATCTCTTCGCCAAACTAGTGCACATATACAATTTGCCATTGTATTGGGTGTGTTGGGGACACAAGATATTTCTTGTATTTGATTGCGGGGTTGTTTGAGAGAGACCATCTTCATCCTACACCTCCCACGGATTGATAAACCTTAGCTCATCCACTTGAGGGAAAATTGCTACTGTCCTACAAAACTCTGTGCTTGGAGGCCCAACAAAGTCTACCAGAATAAAGTTGCGTAGTAGACATCAGCAGGGCACCAGAACAGGGCTCCAGATGGGCACACGGTGGAACAGAGACTTGCGGCGACAGAAAATGTGTTTCGGGAGGCTCTCTAGTATTTTCCACATATATGAGAATTTATAGGCCAGAGAACGATGCCAGAGGGCCGGGGAGGTGGCCCCAAGCTATCAGAGCGCGGCCACCTCCCTGGGCGCGCCATGATGTCTTGGGGGCACCTCGTGTGCCCTACGGTATTCCTTCGAAGCTTCCAGGTCTTATTTTGGTCCAGAAAAAATCATCAAAAAGTTTCGGGGTATTTGGACTTCGTTTGGTACAGTATTCCTGAAAAGCCAAAAACACGCAGGAAACAGCATCCAGCACTTGGCACTGGGTTAATAGGTTAGTGCTCAAAGATAATATAAAACAACAAGTAATTGCCAAAAAAGTATCCTATAATGGTAATATAATAGCATGGAACAATAAAAAATTATAGATACGTTGGAGACGTATAAGCAGGCATGCCACCCGATGGAGATGTGGAATTTCTGATAGATTGGTTCCTGGAGCTGGACCAATAACCAAGAGACCATACAAGATGGCAGTTGTCAAGTTCCTATTACAATCTCATTATACTCCACTTGGTAAACATTGTATGATGGGGAAAGATAGAGCCACATATATTGAGTTCAATATACACGATCATGATTCACAATTGTTTACATTATCCACGAGATAAGTTAGTTGGACAGTTAAACATTGTTAAACCTCTATCTTTCTTTGTGTCCAATGGAAACTGTTTGTTCTAAAATATACTTTTGAGTGCTAATAATCATTAAAGACTAAATGATAGTTGATCATGTGAAGTTTGCTAAATCAAAACTCTGACATAGACTCTTCTAGAAAAATAGGGATGAATTGTAATTGTTTGAGTTACAAAGCACAGTTGGCTATGACTGAAGAGGCTTATTTTGTCAAATCTTAACATGTTAATTGATCATTACTTGTTCATGAGAAATTCTATGAGAAAGGTATGATATTTATGATATATAGTGATGTTGGTAAAGGTGATGTTGTCATGTCCATATTATTTATTATCAACATATCTCCGTAATTTTTAGTCTTCTTTACTAAGCTTTATATTCACTTGGGGACAAGTGGAGTCTAAGCTTGGGGTAGTTAATACATCCATTTTTCATCACTATTTCATATCTTGATTTATCCTATTTCAACTATATATTTCACATTATGATGCAATTTTAATTTATTTTTCTCTTAAATTGCAGGGTATACATAGAGAGGGAAATTGCGACATGGCTGGAAATCTGTGTTGGGAAACATAGTAGAAAACAAAAAATCGCCCTACAATCAACCAGGAACATGTTGGGGAACATTGCATGGGAAACACAAATTTTCCTACACACACGCAAGATCTATCCATGGTGATGAGCATCTACGAGAGGGAGAGTGGATCTACATACCCTTGTAGATCGCTAAGCGGAAGCGTTAAGAAACGCGGTTGATGTAGTCGAACGTCTTCGCGATCCAAATCGCAAGCCGTCCCGCGATCCCATCACGATCCGTCTCGCGAGCTAATCACGATCCGTCCCGCAATCCAATCACGGTCCTTCCAATCTAGTGCCGAACGGACGGCACCTCCGCGTTCAGCACACGTACAGCTCGATGACGATCTCCGCCTTCTTGATCCAGCAAGAGGGAGCGGAGAGGTAGATGAGTTCTCCGGCAGTGCGACGGCGCGGCGGCGGTGGTGGTGGAACTATTCCGGCAGGGCTTCGCCTAAGCACCGCCGAAACTAGACTAAAGGAGAAACGATCTAGAGGAAGAAGAGGGCAGCACGTGGCAATAAGGGTTGGGGCTGCCCTCAAATCCTCTAGTATATATAGGAGGAAGGGAGGGGAGGAGGCAGCCTCAAACCCTCCACAAGGAGGATTCGGCCGAACCACCTCAAGGAGGTGGATTCGTTTTAGGAAGGTGTCCTACTCCTTCCAACCTCCACTTTTTTCCTCTTGGGCGCATAGGCCCCCATGGGGTCGGCTGCCCAGCCCACCAGGGGCTGGTGCGCCACCTCTTGGGCCCATGTGGCCCCCCGGGGTGGGTGGGCCCCACCTGGTGGACCCCCGGAACCCATTCGTCACTCCCGGTACACTACCGAAAGTACCCGAAAGTTTTCCGGAACCCAAATACCACTTTCCTATATATCAATCTTTACCTCCGGACCATTCCGGAGCTCCTCGTGACGTCCGGGATCTCATCCGGGACTCTGAACAAACTTCGGTCACCAACATACATAACTCAATCCTACCAAAATGTCACCGAACGTTAAGTGTGCAGACCTTGCGGGTTCGAGAACTATGTAGACATGACCGAGACACCTCTACGGTCAATAACCAATAGCGGGACCTGGATGCCCATATTGGTTCCTACATATTCTACGAAGATCTTTATCGGTTGAACCTCTATGTCAAGGATTCAGTTAATCACGTATAATGTTCCCTTTGTTCTTTGGTATGTTACTTGCCCGAGATTCGATCGTCGGTATCTCTATACCTAGTTCAATCTCGTTACCGGCAAGTCTCTTTACTCATTCCGTAATACAAGATCCTGTGGCTAACTCTTTAGTCACTTTGCTTACAAGGCTCATTGTGATGTTGTATTACCGAGTGGGCCCTGAGATACCTCTCCGTCACACGGAGTAACAAATCCCAGTCTTGATCCATGCCAACCCAACAGACACCCTCGGAGATACCTATAGAGCACCTTTATAGTCACCAAGTTACGTTGCGACGTTTGATACACACAAGGTACTCCTCCGGTGTGAGTGATTTGCATGATCTCATGGTCATAGGAACAGATACTTGACATGCAGAAAACTATAGCAATAAACTGACACGATCATATGCTATGTTTACAGTTTGGGTCTTGTCCATCACATCATTCTCCTAATGATGTGATCCCGTTATCAAATGACATCTCATGTCTATGGCTAGGAAACCTTGACCATCTTTGATCAACGAGCTAGTCTATTAGAGGCATACTAGGGACACAATGTTGTCTATGTACCCACACATGTATTTGAGTTTCCAATCAATACAATTATAGCATGGATAATAAACGATTATCATGAACAAGGAAATATAATAATAACCATTTTATTATTGCCTCTAGGGCATATTTCCAACAGAACACTATGAAGATACAATAACCTTTGGGATCATGATCGTTACCGTCACCGAGTAGCAGCAGAAGAAGAGTGTGACGATGACGATCAAGCTTGGAGTCCCTTGAACCGTAGATGAACGATCATGTGAACCGCCCATGAAAAGTCCCTGGAACATAAGACTGAAAGCACGGCCTCTCTACAGATTGCAAGCGTACGGTCTTCAAGATTCGGCAGCGCTTCGCCGTCCAGAGCTAATCGCCGCCGGAGAATTAGAGGGAGGTGATTAGAACCACACCGGGCTTATAATTATGAGTATTAGAGGAACTAGACCTAGATCTAATTAGTCAACTAGGACCAACTAGAACTAGAACTAGAGAACTAGAAGAGGTTCCAAATCTTGTGTATAACTTGTATGTCTCAAAGGGGCCAATACCTCAAGTATATATAGGTTGGATGGGAAGGGTGAGGCAGCCACCAAGGAGGGAAAACCTCCTCAAGGCGTCGGCCAAAGGGGAGGAGGAGTTTGACTCCTCCCCCACTCCTATTCGGCTTCCTTCCTTAGGGAAGGGGCGCCTTCCCCACTTGGGCCCTTGTGGCCAAAGTTGCCTTCCACCTCTTGGCCTTTTTAGGCTCCTTCATATGAAATTAAATATAAAATTGTTCTAAATAATTTTAGACCATTTTTTATATAATTGAACATCCCCGGAAATATTTTCTACCTATATATTATTTATTGGTAATACCCGGTATTACCCAAAATTCACCGAAACCCTTCCGGTGATCCCG
The DNA here is from genome assembly GCA_039707655.1 of Elymus sibiricus. NCBI lineage: Eukaryota > Viridiplantae > Streptophyta > Magnoliopsida > Poales > Poaceae > Elymus > Elymus sibiricus. The sequence goes on along the minus strand of CM077667.1, from coordinate 439,720,390 downwards.
AAACGCCCCCGGGTCCTCTCAGAACTATTCCGAATATTAATGAAACAATTCCACAAATAAATCCTCGATACTCTCAACCTACTAATACTCAGGAAATCGTGATTACCTTAAGCTTGTGACCCTGTAGGTTCGGTAACTCATAGACATGAACGAAACTCCTTCGTCCAATGACAGATAGCGAAACTGTGAACATCCATATCGATCCCTATGAGTACACGAATGATATTCGAGTGAACCTTTGGTAATCATGTCACATTCCCTTTGCTCCGTGATACTTTACAAGACCCGAGAATTGTCGGTATCCTCTCGAGTCATCCCCATGTTTGTTATATCGTTATTCTCGTTACCGGTTTTGTTGTTCTTCCTCATTGATGTGTTCCAGCATCCCTAGGACATAGTCACATGTGTCTGGCCATACGATGACGGATGCCGTTAGACCGAGAGGTCCCTAATAATATCTATCCATCGTCAGAGGAGCAAATCCCACTCTCGAGCTATCTAATCCCTTGTCAAACTTTCCGATGAACCTGTAAGTGGTCGTTATGATCACTGATACGACCCAAACGTATCTACTTTTCCAAAAACTTTTGCTCTTGTTTTAGACTCTAATTTGCATGATTTGAATGAAACTAACCCGGACTTACGTTGTTTTCAGCAGAACTACTATGGTGTTGTTTCTGTGTAGAAATAAAAGTTCTCGGAATTGGACGAAACTTTTTGGAGAATTTTTCAAGAATATATAAAAAATATTGGAGCGAAGATCCACCGGAGGGGGCCACCTATGGCTGCCAAGACAAAAGGGTGCGGCCACCACCCCTGGGCGCGCCCTGATGGCTTGGGGCCACCTGGTGGCTCCGCAGACCCTAATTCCAGTCCTATAAATTCCTATTTCCGGAGAGAAAAATAAGAGGGAAGTTTTCATCGCGTTTCAGGAGATGGAGCCACTGCCACCAACTGTTCTTCCTCGGGAGGGCTGATCTCGCCGTTTGGGGCTCCGGAGAGGGGGATTCGTCGCCGTCGTCATCACCAACCCTTCTTCATCAACACCCCCATGATGCTCACCACAGGGAGTGAGTAATTCCTTCATAGGCTGTTACGTGTCCACTATGTAATCGAGTTATTTTGATAGGGTTTGATTCTTAGTATCCACTATGTTCTGAGATTGATGTTGTTATGACTTTGCTATGCTTAATGCTTGTCTCTAGGGCCCGAGTGCCATGATTTCATATCTGAACCTATTATATTTTGATGAATATGAGAGTGTTTTAGATCCTATCTTGCAAGTTGTATGCACCTGTTACGTGTCATGATCTGCATACCCCAAGGTGATAATAATTGAGATTATTTTCGGTGATTGCCGTAGTTTGAGGAGTTCATGTATTCACCATGTGTTAATGCTTTGTTCCGGTTCTCTATTAAAAGGAGGCCTTAATATCCCTTAGTTTCCTTATGGACCCCGCTGCCAGGGGAGGGTAGGACAAAAGATGTCATTGATACGTCTCCAACGTATCTATAATTTTTGATTGTTCCATGTTGTTATATTATCATTCTTGGATGTTTTACAATCATTTTATAGCAACTTTATATCATTTTTTGGGACTAACCTATTAACATAGTGCCAAGTGCCAGTCGCTATTTTTTGCTTGTTTTTTACTTCGCAGAATATCAGTACCAATCGCGATGAAACTTTTTGGAGAATTTTTATGGACCAGAAGGAAGCCAGAGAGCCAAAGAAGTGCCCGAGAGGGGCCCAGGCGGCCCACAAGACACCAGAGCGCGCCAGAGACCCCCGGCGCGCCCTGGTGGGTTGTGGCCGCCTCGGGAGTCCCCTCCACCGCCTCTGAGCTCTATAAATAACGAAATATTCCAGAAACCCTACAGGAGTCGACGAAAAACACTTCAAGTTGCCGCAAGTTCCAAAACCGCGAGATCCAATCTAACACCATCACGGAGGGGTTCATCATCCTCATTGGTGCCTCTCCGATGATGTGTGAGTAGTCCACCATAGACCTACTGGTCTATAGGCAGTAGCTAGATGGCTTTCTCTCTCTCTCTCTCTCTCTCTCTCTTTTGATTCTCAATACAATGGTCTCTTGGAGATCTATTTGATGTAATGAGGTTTTTTATGGTGTGTTTGTTGGGATCCGATGAATTTTGAGTTCATGATCAGTTTCTATCCATGAATATTATTTGAGTCTCCTTTGATCTCTTATATGCATGATTACTTATAGCCTCGTATTTCTTCTTCGAATCTTTGGTTTAGTTAGGCCAACTAGATCGATTTTTCTTGCCATGGGAAGAGGTGCTTTGTGATGGGTTCGATTTTGCGGTGTCTTCTCCCAGTGACAGAAGGGGCAGCGAGGCACGCATGTATCGTTGCTATTAAGGATAACAAGATGGGGTCTATTCCTACATGAATAGATCTTGTCTACATCATGTCGCCGTTCTTATTGCATTACTCCGTTTTTCCATGAACTTAATACACCAGATGCATGCTGGATAGCGGTCGATGTGTGGAGTAATAGTAGTAGATGGAGAATCATTTCGGTCTACTAATCTGGGACGTGATGCCTATATAATGATCATCGCCTTGAATATCGTCATGATTATTTGATCTTCTATCAATTGCCCAACAGTAATTAGTTCACCCACCGTGTGCTATACTCATGAGAGAAGCCACTAGTGAAACCTACGGCCCCCGGGTCTACTTTTCCAACATGTTGCTTTCCGATCTATCTTTTTGCCGCTTTTGTTTTCAGATCTATTATTCCAAAACCCCAAAAAATACCTTGCTACACTTTTTATTTGCCTCTTTTATTATGTGTTCTTGTGAGATCTATTTTTCCAATCTACTACTATCTAATCTATCTTTTTACCGTTGAGAGATTGACAACCTCTCTGACGCGTCGGGTTGCAAGTATTTGTTCTTTCCGTGCAGGTAGCGTTTACATAGCATTGCGTGGTCTTCCTCCTAGGTTCGATACCTTGGTTTCATAACTAAGGGAAATACTTACCGTAGTTGTGCTGCATCATCCCTTCCTCTTTGGGGAAATACCGACGCAGTCTCAAGCCACGTCAGTCATGCAAGTTCTTATTATAAGCACGTATTACTATATACGGAATTTGCCTACATTATATTGATGAATTGGAGTTGGTTCTGTGTTGCTCTAGTGTGTAACTGTTACATGGTGAATTTCATCGAAATCATTATCCATCACCGATCCATGGCCTACGCTATTACATACTGAATCTTGCTAAGTTACTATTGCTGCTACTATTGTTACCATCGTTACAAAACTGTTGTTGTCACTATTACCGTTCCTATTACTATATTGTCGTGCTACTAAAGCTTTGTGACCGAGAATCAATTGGTGTGGTTGAATTAACAACTCAACTGCTAAGACCGATAATATTCTTTGGCTCCCCATGTGTCGAATCAACAAATTTGGGTAAAATACTTCCCTCAAAGACTATTGCGATCCCCTACACTTGTGGGTTATCAAGACAATTTTCTAGCGCCGGTGCCAGTGAGCATAGCTCTATTTAGTTTGTTCACCAAGGATACTTGATTGTCAATATGAAGAATCTAAAAGATACCAGAACTAAGATTGTACCCTCTAAGACGAGGGGAGGTAAGGAACTGCCATCTAGCTCTACATTTGATTCACCTACTATTTTGAACCAGCTTATGACACCTCCACATGTTATTCAATGCTACTACTTCTACTATGAATGATATTAATGTGATGCTACTACTATGCTTGATGAAACTGAAATTGTGCCACTGAATGAATTACTTGTTGCTCATATTGCTAAAGCTAGAGAAGTTGAGAATACTGAAATTGATGAACACGTTGTTTCACCTATTACGCCTAGCTCTCCTAATAGATATGATATGCATGAGGTACCTGATGGTTATGTTATGGACGGGGAGATAGCTAGAGACTTTCTTGCTTGTAAGGATAGAGATGATTTGAAGAAACTTCTATGCAACTTGAAAGAAAAATCTATGATGGAGAAAATGAAACGTGATCCTAAATTTGCTACTTCTCCTATATGTGTTACTGATAAGGATTGTGAATTCTCTGTTGATCCTGAGTTAATTACTATTGTAGAATATGATCCTTTCCATGGTTATAACTGAAACTATTGTGGAACACCTTACTAAACTGCATGATATTGCTACCTTGTTTGCTCACGAGGAAAAGATTCGCTAGTTTTACATACTTAAGCTTGTTCCTTTTTCACTGAAAGGTGGTGCTAAGAATTGGTTCCTTTCTCTTGCTCCTGGTTGTGTGCGTAGCCCCCAGGATATGATCTCTTACTTTACTGAAAAATATTTTCCTGCTCATAAGAAACAAGCTGCTTTACAGGAAATATTTAACTTTGTGCAAATTGAACAAGAGAATCTCCCTCAAGCTTGGGGGGGGGCTTCTCCACCTACTTAAAGCTTTGGATGATCATCCTCTTAAGAAAAATGAAATACTTGATATCTTCTATAATGGACTAACCGATGCTTCTAGGGACTACCGAGATAATTGTGCTGGTTGTGTTTTCAGAGAACAAACTATTGGACAAGCTGAAGAATTATTGAATAATATTTTGAAGAATGCTAATGATTGGACACTTCTTGAACCACTGCCGCAACCCATTCAAAAGAAGAGGGCTATTCTATTCCTCAGTCCAGAAGATATGCAAGAAGCCAATAGAAATATGAAACAAAAAGGTATTAAACCTGACGATGTCAAGAATTTACCACCTATTGAAGAAATACATGGACTCAAGATCCATGCACATGTAGTAGATGTAAATTCTCTCCGTAGATTTGATGAAAGTGATATACCTTATACTAAGACTCCAAGTCAATGCATGGTTGAATTTGATAATTACATTGTTAAGTAAGAACATTTTAATAATTATGTCAAGGATTAATTACAATGCAATGCTATGATGATTGATCGCCTGAGTGACTTGATGTTTAGAATTGCTAATGATGTTAAAGGTCTGGGTAAAGATGCTTCCATGGTTCACACTCAACTATACCAAGTTGCTAGATCACAAAATGATTTGCTTGCTGAAATGAATGATAACATGAACGATCATGCTGTGAGAGTAATGATTAGAGGAGGTAGAATGACTCGGGATACTCTTTATCCTGAAGGTCATCCTAAAATAATTGAACAAGATACTCAGAGAATTAATGATGATGCACCTAGCTAAACTAAAAAACAAAAAGAAAAATAAAGATGATAGAACTTTGCATGCTTCTAGTGAACCTATTATAGAAAAACCCACTGAGAGTCATAATGATGTCTCTATTTCAGATGTCGAGACAATCTAGTGATGCACATCCACCTAGTGAGAATGATAACGATAATGTTCATGATGATGCTCCACCAGATAATGATAAGCAAAATGATAATGATGTAGAAATGGAACCTGTTATTGATCTTGATAACCCACCTCTTAAGAATAAACGTTATGATAAGAGAGACTTTGTTGCTAGAAAACATGGTAGAGAAAGAGAACCATGGGTCCAGAAAACCATGCCTTTTCCTCGTAAGCCTTCTAAGAGTAAGGATGATGTGTATTTTGAGCGCTTTGCTGAAATGATTAGAACTTTCATTTTGCGCACTCGCTTGACGGATATCTTGAAAATTCCTCTGTATGCTAAATATATGAAAGATATTATCACTACTAAAACAAAGATACCTGAAACTGAGATTTCCACTATGCTTGCTAATTATTCTTTTGACGGTGGAGTGCCTAAGAAGTTGGGAGATCCGGGAATACCCACAATACCTTGCTCCATTAAACGAAGTTATGTTAAAACTGCATTATGTGATCTAGGAGCCGGTGTTAGTGTTATGCTTTTCTCCTTATATAAAAGACTTGATTTGAATAAGCTCACACCTACTAAAATATCTTTGCAAATGACTGATAAATCCACTTCTATACCTATTAGAATTTGTGAGGATGTTCTTGCTGTGGTTGCAAATGTTACTATCTTAACAGAATTGGTTATTCTTGAGATGCCCGAGGACGACAACATGTCGATTATCCTTGGTAGACCTTTTCTAAATACTACAGGGGCTGTTATTGATTGCAAAAAAAAGCAAGGTTACTTTTCATGTCAATGGCTGACGTGGCTTGAGATTGTGTCGGTATTTCCCCAAAGAGGAAGGGATGATGCAGCACAACGACGGTAAGTATTTCCCTCAGTTATGAAACCAAGGTTATCGAACCAGTAGGAGGATCACCACCACCCAATAAGCAGCACCTGCACACGAACAACAAATACTTGCAACCCGACGCGAAAGAGAGGTTGTCAATCTCTCTACGGTAATAAGATAGATTAGGTAGTGATAGATAGGAGAGATAGATCTCTCAAGAACACAAATAAATAGAGTAAATATGCAGCAATATGTTTTTCGGTTTTTGGTTTTGTAGATCTGAAAACAAAGATTGCAAAAAGATAGATCGGAAAGCAATATGTTGGAAAAGTAGACCCGGGGGCCGTAGGGTTCACTAGTGGCTTCTCTCATGAGTATAGCGCACGGTGGGGTGAACAAATTACTGTTGGGCAATTGATAGAAAATCGAATAGTCATGAAGATATCCAAGGCGATGATCATTATATAGGCATCACGTCCAAGATAGATAGACCGACTCCTGCCTGCATCTACCTCTATTACTCCACACATCGACCGCTATCCAGCATGCATCTAGTGTATTAAGTTCATGGAAAAATGGAGTGATGGAATAAGAACGATGACATGATGTAGACAAGATCTATTCATGTAGGAATAGACCCCATCTTGTTATCCTTAATAGCAACGATACATGCGTGTCTTGCTGCCCCTTCTGTCACTGGGAAAGAACACCGTAAGATCGAACCCATCACAAAGCACCTCTTCCCATGGCAAGAAAAATCGATCTAGTCGGCCTAACTAAACCAAAGATTCGAAGAAGAAATATGATGCTATAAGCAATCATGCATATAAGAGATCAAAGAAGACTCAAATAATATTCATGGATAGAAACTGATCATGAACTCAAAATTCATCGGATCCCAACAAACACACCGCAAAAGTTTACATCAAATAGATCTCCAAGAGACCATTGTATTGAGAATCATAAGAGAGAGAGAAGAAGCCATCTATCTACTGCCTACGGACCCGTAGGTCTATGGTGGACTACTCACGCATCATCGGAGAGGCACCTATGAGGAAGATGAACCCCTCCGTGATGGTGTTTAGATTGGATCTCGGGGTTCTGGAACTTGCGGTGGCTGGAATTGTGTTTCGTCGACTCCCCTAGGGTTTTCCGAATATTTGGGAATTCATAGGCATTAGAGGCGGTGCAGAGGGGCCCCGTGGAGGGCACAACCCATCAGGGCACGCCGGGGGCCCCCTGGCGCGCTCTGGTGGGTTGTGCTCTCCACAGCCCACCTCCCTAGCTCTTGTTTGGCCCACTGGGTGTCTTCTGGTCCAGAAAAAATCTCTAAAAAGTTTCGTCGCGATTGGACTCCGTTTGGTATTGATTTTCTGCGAAGTAAAAAACAAGCAAAAACAGCAACTGGCACTTTGGCACTATGTCAATAGGTTAGTCCCAAGAAATGATATAAAGTTGTTATAAAATGATGGTAAAACATCCAAGAGCGATAATATAACAGCATGGAACAAGCAAAAATTATAGATACGTTGGATACGTATCAGCATCCACAAGCTTAATTCCTACTTGTCCTCGAGTAGGTAAATGATAAAAACAGAATTTTTGATGTGGAATGCTGCCTAACATGTTCATCATATTCTTTTCTTCTTTTGTATAGCATGGACATTTGGACTTATAATGATTCAAAGCAATAGTCTAGTTTTAACATAATGACTTCAATACTCAAGCATGTCAACAAGCAACCATGTCTTTCAAAATATCAACACTAAAGAAAGTTATCCCTAGCCCATCATGCTCAATCATTGATCCATTCATGAAACACACTCAAATATTAGCTATGCCCAATGCTCAAGTACGATCATAGTGCCCCCTAGTTGGTGCTTATAAGAGAAGATGGAGACTCAAAGAAAAAATAAAAATTTGCATAAAGTAAATAGATAGGCCCTTCGCGGAGGGAAGTAGGGATTTGTAGAGGTGCCAGAGCTCAAAGTTTTAAATTGAGAGAGAAAAATATTTTGGGTGGCATGCTTTTCCTGTCAACGAAAACGACAAAGTAGTTCGCAATACTTTCCATGCTACATATATCATAGGCGGTTCCCAAACAGAAAATAAAGTTTATTCCTTTTTCCACCAAACTTTCACTTTCCATGGCGGGCCATATCCACGGTTGCCTTCCATACCAACACTTTCCAAGAAATTTATTATTTGACAACATAAAGTAAAAAAATCTTTTTCATTTCGGGAATGGGTATCCCTATTACCGCCGCACTCTCGTGCAATGACAAGTGAATAAACACTCATCTTGAGAATAACACATCTAGCACGGAAAAATATTGGACACTCCCTACCGTTTCATGAGCGGTACGGGCACACAAAAGAAAAAAATTATTTTGAAAATTTAGAGATGGCACATACAGATTTGCTTGGAACGGCATGGAAATACCGCATATAGATAGGTATGGTGGACTCATAAGGCAAAACCTGGTTTAAGGATTTTGGATGCACAAGTAGTATTTCTACTAAGTACAAATGGAGGCTAGCAAATAGATTGGGAAGCAACCAAACCAAGAAACGAAAAATCACATAAGTGAGCATTGAACATAACTAACACCGAATAAGGCACCACAAGTAGGATGTAATTTCATTGCATAACTATTGACTTTCGTGCAGGCATAGGGAATCACAAACCTTAACACCAATATTCCTACTAAGCATAATTACTCACTAACATGACTCACATATTACTATCATCATGTTTCAAAACTATTACAAAGAATCAAGTTTAATTTGTCCAATGATCTTCCTGAAAGTTTTTATTATATCCTCCTTGGATATCTATCACTTTGGGACTAGTTTCATATATTGCCATTGCTTTTTGGCAAGCTCAAACAAATTTAAGTGAGGCATAAGAGCATAAAGATTTCATCTCTCAAAAAGGTATAAGTGAAGCATGAGAGGATTTCTTCAAAATTTACCTACTCTCAAATTAATCTAAGTGAAGCATGAGAGTATTTCTACAAAAATTTCCAAGCACACTGTGCTCAAAAAGATATAAGTGAAGCACAAGAGCAATTCTATAGCTCAAGAAGTTTAAGTGAAGCACATAGAGCAATTCTAACAAATCATAGCATGATTTTGGCTTTCTCAAATAGGTGTGTCCAGCAAGGATACAAAGGAAAAACTAACAAACAAAGCAAGCAAAGATACAAGATGCTCCAAGCAAAACTCATGATATGTGACGAATAAAAATATAGCTCCAAGTAAAATACCGATGGTCGTTAGAAGAAAGAGGGGATGCCACTCAGAGGCATCCCCAAGCTTAGTTGCTTGTTTCTCTTTGGATATATCTTGGGGGTGCGGTAGCATCCCCAAGCTTAGGCTTTTACTACTCCTTATTCCTTCACCCATCGTGATCTCACCCAAAACTTGAAAAGTTCAATCACACAAAACTCAACAAAATCTTCGTGAGATCCGTTAGTATAATAAAGCAAATCACTACTTTAGGTGCTGTTGCAAACCCATTCATATTTTATAATTGCATTATACCTACTGTATTTTAACTTTACCATGGTTCATACCCTTCAATATAAGCCATAGATTCATCAAAACAAGCACACAATGCAACGAAAACAGAATCTGTCTTAAACATAACAGTCTGTAGTAATCTGTACTCTAACCATACTTCTGTAACTCTAAAAATTCTGAACAATTAGGACAACGTAAGGAATTTGTATATCAACACTGTTTTAAAATTTCAGCTCAATATCACGTTCCAGAAAAAAATGAAATTCATATACTGGACGCAAAGTTTCTGTTTCAGATTCAGCATCACTTCTACTCATCCTATGAATCATCCTAACGGTTCTACTTGGCACAAACACTAAATAAACCATAAAAACACAATCATAACAGAGGCATAATTGTGTCAACACTCAAAAACAGAAAGGAAAAAGCAAAAATTTATTCATTCATTGGGTTGCCTCCCAACAAGCGCTATCGTTTTACACCCCTAGCTAGGCATAATGGATAGATTCAAGTATTGTCATCTTTGGTTTTGGATGAAGTGTTTTTGTTAGGAGGTTTTGCAAATAAACCTTGGAACACATCATCCATAGCAACCTTAGCACTATCAAGTTGTCCCTCTATGTAACCCCTTTGATTACCGGTCACGATCCAAGAATATTGTTGGTTCACATCGTTGAAAACTTGTTGGATCATGTCTAAAACGGGAACTTCCTTTTTAAGATTCTCATCAAATATTTGATTATTTCCAAGCAAATATCTCATCATGTAATCGCTATTGTAAAGGATTTCTCCTATTATTGGTTTTTCACGGCTCATACCATAAAAGTCAAAGATCTCCCTAGCTTCCCATACTATATGATCAAATTAATGCATGAGAACAAGGGTAGCCAACTTCTTACCCTTAGGATTCTTCATGACGGGTAGCTCATAAAACAATCTTTGCAAGGTAGGATGGGTACGAATAAATCTATTTTCAAGTTTTAGAACTAGTGCCGAGATAGCTTCCACATAAGATTTAGTTCTTTTCAGAATAGGGGTATCATCGAGAGTCAAATTCCCAACGCAATTGAAAAACTCTTGAATAGTTTCTTTTCCGATAACGTTCCCTTGCCCCAAAACAAAAGTTTTAGAATCAAGATTGGGAGAACGTCCAATTTTAGGAGTCCTGCCATCATCCGTTTCTGCCATACAAAAATCACTCATGGTGACAAGCAAACAAGAGATCTGACGAGAGAAATGCAAACGAAGAAGAGGGCGAATAAAACAGCAAATTGGTGAAGTGGGGGAGAGGAAAACGAGAGCCAAATAGCAAATAATGTAATTGCACGGAGATGAGATTTGTGATTAGGAACCTGGTAGATGATGATGGAGTCCCCTCGGCGCCTACGATAGGCACGTAGAAGAGACCGCTTCCTCCTCGGCAACGGCGCCAGAAATTCCTTTGACGTGGCTTGCGACTGCGTCGGTATTTCCCCAAAGAGGGAGGGATGATGCAGCACAGCGACGGTAAGTATTTCCCTCAGTTATGAAACCAAGGTTATCGAACCAGTAGGAGGATCACCACCACCCAATAAGCAGCACCTGCACACAAACAACAAATACTTGCAACCCGACGCGAAAGAGAGGTTGTCAATCTCTCTACGGTAATAAGATAGATTAGGTAGTGATAGATAGGAGAGATAGATCTCTCAAGAACACAAATAAAAAGAGTAAATATGCAGCAATATGTTTTTGGGTTTTTGGTTTTGTAGATCTGAAAAAAAAGATTGCAAAAAGATAGATCGGAAAGCAATACGTTGGAAAAGTAGACCCGGGGGCCGTAGGGTTCACTAGTGGCTTCTCTCATGAGTATAGCGCACGGTGGGTGAACAAATTACTGTTGGGCAATTGATAGAAAATCGAATAGTCATGACGATATCCAAGGCGATGATCATTATATAGGCATCACGTCCAAGATAGATAGACCGACTCCTGTCTGCATCTACCTCTATTACTCCACACATCAACCGCTATCCAGCATGCATCTAGTGTATTAAGTTCATGGAAAACGGAGTAATGCAATAAGAACGATGACATGATGTAGACAAGATCTATTCATGTAGGAATAGACCCCATCTTGTTATCCTTAATAGCAACGATACATGTGTGTCTTGCTGCCCCTTCTGTCACTGGGAAAGAACACCGCAAGATCGAACCCATCACAAAGCACCTCTTCCCATGGCAAGAAAAATCGATCTAGTCGGTCTAACTAAACCAAAGATTCGAAGAAGAAATACGATGCTATAAGCAATCATGCATATAAGAGATCAAAGAAGACTCAAATAATATTCATGGATAGAAACTGATCATGAACTCAAAATTCATCGGATCCCAACAAACACACCGCAAAAGTTTACATCAAATAGATCTCCAAGAGACCATTGTATTGAGAATCATAAGATAAAGAGAAGAAGCCATCTAGCTACTGCCTACGGACCCGTAGGTCTATGGTGGACTACTCACGCGTCATCGTAGAGGCACCTATGAGGAAGATGAACCCCTCCGTGATGGTGTTTAGATTGGATCTCGAGGTTCTGGAACTTGCGGCGGCTGGAATTGTGTTTCGTCGACTCCCCTAGGGTTTTCCGAATATTTGGGAATTTATAGGCATCAGAGGCGGTGCAGAGGGGCCCCGTGGAGGGCACAACCCATCAGGGCGCCGGGGGCCCCCCTGGCGCGCCGTGGTGGGTTGTGCTCTCCACAGCCCACCATCCTGGCTCTTGTTTGGCCCAGTGGGTGTCTTCTGGTCTAGAAAAAATCTCCAAAAAGTTTTGTCGCGATTGGACTCCGTTTGGTATTGATTTTCTGCGAAGTAAAAAACAAGCAAAAACAGCAACTGGCACTTTGGCACTATGTCAATAGGTTAGTCCCAAAAAATGATATAAAGTTGTTATAAAATGATGGTAAAACATCCAAGAGTGATAATATAACAGCATGGAACAAGCAAACATTATAGATACGTTGGAGACGTACCAATGGCAAACAACGTACAGTGCACTTCCCGAAGAAACAAGCTTCGATTAATAATATTAATGCCATTGAGCAAGTTGCCACTGTCACTTTTGGGGAGTTTAAATTTCCTCTTCCTACTGCCAAGAAGAAATATGATATTCATATTGTTGGGGAGATGCAAATCCACATTGAGGTAACCTAGTGTTATACGAAGATTCTTCGGTTTCATGTCAATCGGAAATGGTTTGTTAATAAGACTTGATCAACCTTATTGATGGATCCTTTCTGAGAGGCATGTGGTCGATGAATTTAGTGAGCACCACCTTCTGTACTTATAGTTTACTCTATGTTATTTTTAGTGTAATAAAATTAAAAATGCCATGATTATCCTGTTTTCTGAATTGCCCGTGCAATAAAAATGACCAAAAATAAAAGTTATCAGATTTCCACAAAATTTCTACAAGAATGTTTCTAGAATATTTAAAAAAATTGGAGCTGAAAACACCCTAGGGGGTGCACATGTGGGTGCCAAGCCAACATGGCCCCCCGGGCATGCCCTGATGACTTGGGGGCCCCACGGGGACCCCCTCACTTATCTCTTCGACCCACTCCTTCTTCCTCCTCTAGAAAAAAATCATGATTGCTCTCTCATTTGTGTTCTAGCTCCCGAACCTGAGATTTTCGATCTCCTTACTCGGAACTCCGTTTCCGAAACTGTTTTGAGGGATTGCTCCTTGGTATGTGACTCTCCCATTCTTCCAATTAGTTTTTGCTTCAGTGGTTTATATTTTGCATATTTTGTTGCACTTGGTGCTATTGAAAATGAGCTTGCATGTTGAATTATTAGAGTTCCAAGTAGTTTGAATGCTTGATATGGCCTCTAGGCATCTATATGAGTAGTTGCTATCAATATTACAAAGTTTTGTTGACATAATTTTCTGGTCCAAAAATTTCAGAAATTTGCTATTAGGAAAATGAACATCTTTAGAAGAAGTTCTTCGAGCCGGAGTTCCAAGGGAGTTGTTGGGAATGTTCAAGATTGAGATATTCACATCTCTCGTAATACGGAGGTGCGCCCGCGCGAATGGCCACATGATACCTTCTTGGACGAAGCGGGTTTCTACCAAGAGTTCATGCAATTCATTGCAAATGCCGGGCTGACCGACTTCCTCGCAGATGAGTGTGATCAATACTATCTCCTTACGAACTCCTTCGTGCAAAATTTCTATTTTCTGGGTAGGGTTGAGGTTCCCATGGTACGTTTTAATTTATATGTTGAAACTTATGAAATACCATTCGCCCAGTTCTGCCAAATATCCTTGATTCCCATTGACGGGGGATTAAATGAGCCTAGGCCAGAGGAGTTCAAGGACTTCCTTCTTTCTTTAACTGTGGGAGAACGTAGGGGCATGTCGAACAAGGTGGCGATCCCAGTGCCCCCACCCTTGCTATTTTGCGTTGTGCATTATTTAATGACAACACGTAGAGCTTAGGAGCTATTGTTGCATGCCGCTTGCATGGTAACCGGATCAGGGGGAGATCCATGGTGGTATTTATGCCACTCCCTTAGCGACGCACTTTTATGTCAATATGCACCCCCACTGATTACCTATTACCTAAGGTTTATCTTGATCACCAGTCTATGATATAACACCACTTTATCGATGAATTTGAGCCTCTGCACCACATTCCCTACAACGTGGTATATAGCGAGAGGACTCGTGATGTTATTGAATTGCATGCACCCTCTCTTTTTAACTATCATGCCAGGCACGGATATGTTGTCATGCCATCAGATATAATCGCTTATCGGAATGAGTTGGCTGAGGCGGAGGCCATGGCTCAGGCTTGGGACGCTCAAGTGCCTCAGCCTAACTACTTTTCTCCTGGACCCGATGGCTACTTCGAATGGTGATCACCAAGCTAGGCCAAAAGCCTAAGCTCGGGGGAGTACTATTTCTCACCGACATTATATTCATGTTCACACATTTCATATCGACTGTCGGTGTTCATCCTTTTTCATTGTATATCCAGGTTAGTTTTATTTTTCTCTTTCTTCTTGTGTGTTTGAAAACCTTTGAAACCCCAAAAATATTTCTTGCTTCTTTTCGGTTTTTCTTTCTTGTTTAATTTATTTGCAGTACTAAAAGAAAACCCAAAAATATTTCTTTTGTTTGTTGGGAGCTTTCCCGTGTAAATAGGTTTGCTCGTTTTTCGTTTTCCTTCATTTATTTGCTTGCTTTGATAAAACCAAAAACTCCAAAAATATTTCAGTGTGTTTCTCTAAATTTCTTTTCTCTTTGTTGAGTCACTAAAAGAAGAAGACCACGATGAAAATGTTGAGTGGCTCTCATATGCATTATTGTTTATCTAACGAAGAGCCAATATTACCTTGTCTTCTCCTTTGTATAAACTGTTTCGCAGATTCTAGCTTAGTCCACGGCACACTTGCACTGTTATTATTTTCACATCTTTCGGTCATGCAAGTGAAAGGCAATAATGATGATATTTGACCAAGTGATCGTGGTAAAGGAAGATGGTATGGACTCTTCTTGTTTTCTGTTTTTGTAAATATGTTTAACTCGTTCGATCTTTATTCAGCATATTATGAGTAAACATGTTTATGATGACAATTAGAGATTATAGTTGCTCGGGCCATGCTTAAATAGATAGGAGTAAATAATGATTTATCTTATGTGTCACCATGCATTAAAATGGTTGTGATGTGGTATGTTAGTATGGTATCTTCCTCTGAGTAATTCGAGCGGCTTGACTTGGCACATGTGCAAACATGTAGTTGATTCAAATCCAATGTAGCCTTTATGATATTTATGTTCAGAGTGTTTATATCCTACTCATGCTAATGTTCAATGTTAATTATTCTCAATGCATAGCTATGACCGTTTTCGCTTTCTAGCTGGACACTTCTCAATATATTGCTAACCTTCGCCTGTACTAAGCGGGAATGTTGCTTGTGCAACAAAAATGCTTAAACCCAAGTTGTTCCAAATGAGTCCACCATATCTACCTATATGCGGTATTACCCTGCCGTTCCAAGTAAATTTGCATGTGCCACCTCTAAACATTCAAATAAACATATGTTTTGTGTACTTGTACCGCTCATGGAGCGACGGGGCGGTCAGTATCTTCCATGCTAAGCAGGTTATTCTCAAGATGGGGGTTTATTCGCCCTTCATTGCACGAGAGAGGCTGGTAAAAAAGGGATGCCCAGTCCTACATGATCAAAAATAAATTAAACAAATCTCCCGGGACAGTTGACATGTTGTAGGGCACCCGTGGATTCGGTTAGCCATGGCTTGTGTATGTATGGTGGATGGGAGTAAACTTTATATTACCGCTTGGGAACCGCCAATAATGTGTTTAGCATGGAATATATTGAAAACGCAGTCGTGACATTGACAGGAAAAGCACACCACCCAAAATTACAATTTCCTCTCAGTTTTAAACCATGAGCTTTGGCACCTCTGCAAATCAATGCTTCCCTCTACGAAGGGCCCTTCTATTTACTTTTATATTATTTTACTTTTATTCTTGAGTCATCATCTTCTTGCTAAAGCACCAGACCACAGAGAACTATTGTCATTTCTATGCATTGAGTCTAGTAAATGTTGGATGTGAGCATGACTGGATCTTCTTTGCTCTGAATTACAATGTTTAGTTGCTGCTTGGACCTCAGAGGTGCTCTGCATTTATGTTTTGCGGTCTCAGAAAGGGCAAGCGAGATACCATATCATCATATTATATCATGGTCGTTTTGACAAATTGTTGGCATGCGAGATATTTTATTATTGCTCGCTAGTTGGTTATGTCATTGCCATGAGTGAATATAATAGCTAAGTGTTATCATCGATATGGTTATTTATGATCTTTGTTGAAAGCCTGAACACTAGCTAAGGATATATACAACAATGAGAACAAAAGAATTTGTAAAAGTTTTCTTTATCACTTTCAGTTTATCAACTGAATTGCTTGAGGACAAGCAATGAGTTAAGTTTGCGGGAGTTGATACGTCCCAAACATATCTAATTTTCCAAACACTTTTGCTTTTGTTTTGGACTCTAATTTGCATGATTTGAATGAAACTAACCCGGACTGACGATGTTTTCAGCATAACTACTATGGTGTTGTTTTTGTGCAGAAATAAAAGTTCTCGGAATTGGATGAAACTTTTTCGAGAATTTTTCTAGAATATATAAAAACTATTGGAGCGAAGATCCACCGAAGGGGGCCACCTGTGGCTGCCAAGCCAACAAGGCACGGCCACCCCCCTGGGCGCGCCCTGATGGCTTGGGGCCACCTGGTGGCTCCGCAGACCCTAATTCCAGTCCTATAAATTCCTATTTCCCGGAAATAAAATAAGAGAGAAGTTTTCATCGCATTTCACGAGACGGAGCCGCCGCCACCTTCTGTTCTTCCTCGGGAGGGCTGATCTGGAGTCCATTTGGTGCTCCAGAGAGGGGGATTCGTCGCCGTCGTCATCACCAACCCTTCTTCATCAACACCCCCATTATGCTCACCACCGGGAGTGAGTAATTCCTCCGTAGGCTTGCTGAACGGTGATGGGATTTGATGAGATGATCATGTAATCGAGTTATTTTGATAGGGCTTGATCCCTAGTATCCACTGTGTTCTGAGATTGATGTTGCTATGACTTTGCTATGCTTAATGCTTGTCACTAGGGCCCGAGTGCCATGATTTCATATCTATACCTATTATGTTTTCGTGAATATGAGAGTGTTTTAGATCCTATCTTGCAAGTTGTATGCACCTGTTATGTGTCATGATCCGCATACCCCAAGGTGATAATAATTGAGATTCTTTCCGGTGATTGCCATAGTTTGAGGAGTTCATGTATTCACCATGTGTTAATGCTTTGTTCCGGTTCCCTATTAAAAGGAGGCCTTAATATCCCTTAGTCTCCTTATGGACCCCGCTGCCACGGGAGGGTAGGACAAAAGATGTCATGCAAGTTCTTATTATAAGCACATATGACTATATACGAAATACATGCCTACATTATATAGATGAATTGGAGCTAGTTCTGTGTCGCTCTAGTGTGTAACTGTTACATGATGAATGCCATCGAAATCATTATCCATCAGAGATCCATGGCCTGCGCTTTTACATACTGAATCTTGCTAAGTTACTATTGCTGCTACTACTGTTACCATAGTTACAAAATTGTTGTTGTTACTCTTACTGTTCCTATTGCTATATTGTCGTGCTACTAAAGCTTTGTGACAGAGAATCACTTGGTGTGGTTGAATTGATAACTCAACTGCTAAGACCGATAAATATCCTTTGGCTTCCCTTGTGTCGAATCAACAAATTTGAGTAAAATACTTCCCTCGAAGACTGTTGCGACCCCTCTACACCTGTGGGTTATTAATCACCTAGTTACAGATGACTTTTGAGCAACTCCAAAGTTCATCGTACGGTAAGAAGTGACTATGATACTCTCATGGTCTAAGGAACATAAAACACACGTTAACACTCCATGTTATAACAACTGATTTCAGACGATATTATCTCAAAGTATAACAAACAAGTTTGGGTCGATTCAATATGATTGTTCTTCTAACATCACACTCTCAATGTTGTTTTAGGGTCATCATTACACTTAACGATATCCTAATATCCAGAAAACATGACCATCAACAACACTTGAGCTAGTCTTAGAGGCGATACTGGGAATCTTATTTTACAGTTTATCATTCCACACGTGCATATGAGTTTTCCACTGAATTGCATATTCCAGTATCATAGCAATTATAGCATAGAATATAAACTCTTAATTATGGATATGGAAATATAATAATACAATATTATTGCCTCTAGGGCATATTTCCAACAATCTGCAGCTAATTTACAACACAAGAAAAAGCAATTTTGTGGAGATCAAAAAATGTTCGGGATTTTTGTATACTATTTTTGGAAAATATGAAGACCAAGGACCAAAGGAGGGCCACAAGGGAGCAGGGGCACCAGACGACCAGGCCACGTGCCCCCTGGTCGTGTGGTGGGATCCATCTGACTGCCTTGTGGCTCCATTCCCCGTGTCCTTTGGCTATAAAATCCCATTTGCCCTAGAAAAAATCTCACAAAATATTTGGAACTTTACGCTACCGTCTGCAAGGCAGAACCGAAGAGAAGCACTTTGCTCTCCAGCAGAGCGATTCGGTTGGGATAAACCTCCCTTTGGGAGGGGGAAAATCGAATTAATCTTGATCAGTAACACTCCGTTCATCATCTGCATCATCATCTCCATCAACATCTTCACTAGCACTATCTCCATCATCAACCATAGTTCATCCATCTATTCAATATATGTACCATAACCTCAAATCAGTTGTTGAGAGTGCCTTTATATGTTGACTACATCTTGTAGTTGATTCTTAGGAGTTTTGACAGTGAAATATTGGTATGATCATATTGTTTACCATCGATTCATACCCACTAATCATGGCCCATATGATGCTTGTGAGTAGATCCATTAGTTCTTCAGGAGGTGGGACAAGTCTTGTTGCTAGTAATCATGAGAAGTTGAATACCGTTTAATGTTTTGGTATTATGTTGTGATGTTCTTCTTCTAGTGGTCTTATATGAATGTCGACTACATAACACTTCACCATCTTTGGGCCTAGCGGGAGGCATTCTGGAATTAGTTTGTAGATGATGTGTTACGAGAGTGATAGAAACCTAAATGCCGCTTTATGATTTTTTTCACAAGGGGATGTTTTGGATCCCAAAGTTTAATGCTATGGTTAGATTTATCTTAATTAATTTTCTTGTATTTGTGGATGCTTAAATGGAGGGTATAATACTAATTAGTGGGTATTTATCCATGTAAGTACAATACCTTAGCATAGGTTTACCCACACAAAACTTATCAAAAATAATGAATGGTAACTCAATCGAACTTGATGAAATTGACTTAACGGAATTCTCATGTGTTCTTAAGAGCGTTTTAATCACTATAAGAAACACAACTGGCTTGTCCTTGGCATATATAAGGATTGAGCCACTTGTTGCACTCTATTGATTTTGTTAATATTTGCCCTTTTTTGTAAATTGTCTTGCTATCAAAAAAACCATGAAATTATATTTACAACTTGAAACCTTGTTGAAAACGACTTGCCAATTTCTTGTACTCCACGTTGGGTTCGACACACTTACTTATCGAAAAGGATAATATAGATCCCCAATACTTGTGTCATTAGTATCTGTAGCGGAAAAGAGAAATAAGTCTATCTTTTTCTCAATAGAGAAGAGTTATATGCCTGAGAGTTTAATCGCGATTGTCTTGAAGTTCATGAACCATCAAAATTTCTGTAATCATTCTTTGTAAAAAAAAACATATGAAATAGTATTGTAGATGTGCTTATTGGATAGTGTGATCTGTAAATGATTTATCACCGGACCATCGACACAATTACTGCTTGATTTCTAGAGTTTTAGGAAAGTTTAGACTCCCTCAGTCCAGGTATATAGTACTCCCTCCGTTTTTATTTACTCTCCATATTAGAGTTGACTGGAGTAAAAATTCGTAAAGACCAAGTTTATAGTAAAGAATATAAACATTTACCGTAACAAATCTCTATGATGTGAAAGTTCATTCAATAATGAATCTAATGGTATTGATTTGTTATTGTATATGTTAATATTTTTGTTTATAAACTTTGTCAAAGTTTAAAAGGCTTGACTTTGACCAAAGCTAATACGCGGAGTAAATAAAAACGGAGGGAGTAGAAGTGAAGAACCAATGGTTGGTTGGGTGTGTAGTATGGTAGACCCCTACACCATCAGGATTAATTCTCTAAGACTACCCACAATGGGAGTAACATAGGTAGTAACATAGATGCCACCTAAGCAAAAAATATGATGTGGCAGCTAATTAATGAGAAGAGAAAGAAATTGAGTAACATACTATGTTACTACTACTATGAGTAACATAGCACATACCAAGACAAGATGAGTCTATAAGCTATTAAATGAAAGGCTCAATGTTACTACCCCTATGTTACTACCCACTGTGGAGGTAGTAACTTAAACTAGTAACATACGCATGTTACTACTCTATGTTACTTCCCATTGTGGGTAGTCTAAAGACTACTCATAATGAAAGTAACATATGTAGTAACATAGATGCCACCTGAACGAGAATGATGATGTGGCAGCTAATTAACGAGGAAAGAGATAAATTAAGTAACATAGATAGTTACTCATACTATGAGTAACATCACACATAACAAGACAAGATAAGGTTATACGCTAATAAATGAAGTTTTACATGACACCACACATATGTTACTCTCCAATATAGAGGTAGTAACATAGACTAGTAACATATGCATGTTACTAGTCTAAGTTAGTCCTCACTGTGGTTAGTCTAATGTGCGTGATTATTGATGGCTCTTGATGACATAGCATATATAGCCAGTTACTAAGCGTAACTTTTAAGCATTCTATTGTTATACTTTTTATGCTAATATATATTCTTTCTAATGAGAACGAAATTACATCGGTACCGGCTCGCGTACCTACATAATCCTTGTGTCGAAGTTTACTAGGCTCATTTTATTTGCCATAAATAAAACATAGATTTGACAAAATTTATCAGGAAGACTAATAATCTCTATGGCACCAGCACGTTCAATAGATCTGTCAAGAATTGTATATTTTCATATTGCATTCACATAAAGTTACAAATATAAATGTTTTTGTTAAACATGGTTAAATATAAATAAGTATAGCCTAAAAATCAAATGAGCCTTGTAAACCGGGCAAACACAAATTTTTCTGAAAGTTAACGACCCAACGTCAACTCAGAGGGAGTTTGTAAGGACACCTTCAATTCATATTTACGAATCTGAAAGAAAGACACGTGACAGTCACTGTTCGCTTACATGCACTCCTATAAGCGAATTACAAGCTGACGACACTAAATAGTTAGCTCAGGATGACAATTCAAATAAACACATTTGGGATGCTAATTCTGACTTTTAGAGCATGTCATTTTTCACATGTTTTCTTCAATGTAACATGGTATTTTGTTTATTGCAAGCATAAAAAATATTCGAAAATGTAGTAAAAAACAAACAAAAAATAGTCCTACAAATCAACTCCCAAAATCACTATGAAGTTGCAAATGAGATTGGATCATATCATTTCCAACTAGTGCACTGGAGAAGAATTGGTGTAGATCGTTGGTGTAGATTCTCGCAGATAGGATTTACAACACCCCATCCGCGAGAATTTTTTGCTCCAACAAAAATTGAATGTATTATCTCTCCGTCGGTATTCCACGCGTATGAAAGTAGTGATTCAGCCAAGCGCCACGGTCTAGAACGAAGAACTGCCGAGAAAACTAGAGAGCGGGAACTTAGCGGTGATCCAATCTAGAATCAATCTAGATAAGAGAGAACAAGGCTCAGGGCAGCAATGAGGCAACCTCCTAGGGTTATTGTGTGTTCTAGGGGTTGCCCCTACCCTGTATTTGTATACGAAAGCCTGGGATCGCAACTTGGGGAGGAGGCCTCCTAAAACTTGATTTGGACAACGGGGAAGAGTCATCCTCGAACTCCAAAAACAAACACCAGGAGTCTTGGCATTTCTCAGAAACACCATCTACCCCGGCGTTTGGCCGAGGGCGAAAGGTCATAAACCGTGGCGTTTTCCCCTTGCCCCCCCCCCCCCCCCCCCCCCCTCCCAAGGCAATCCCTTGGTGCACTTCCCTAAGGCCATGTAGGCCTTGCCCCTTGGCCCAACAAGGGTGTCCTCTCACCAAGGACCCTCTAGATTTATCCGGAAAGTTCCAGGACCTTCTTGACACTTTGAGAAGTTTCCAGGAGCCTCCCGGAAACTCCGAGAACATTTTCAAGAACATTTGTAACACTTCGAGAACTATCTGAAACGCTTTCAGAACCACCTGAAACTCTTTCGGTGCCCATTTTCTCATTCCGCTTTATCTCCTAGTATTCTAACAAACCATTAAACGTGAGCGTGACCCGCAAGTTTGGTAAAGTGTAGGCATAACCCGAAACTCCTTCCAGTCAATGATCAGTAACGAGATATGGACATCCATATTGATCCCTGCACTCACACGAATTAATGTCGAGTGAACATGTTGTTTCCATGTGCCATTCCCTTTGCCTCGCTATACTTTGCCAAACCCAGGGTGAGAATTACCGGTTTACACATGAAGCAACTCTTGATTACTATACTAAGCCCATTCAGAATATGAGAAAATATGACAACAAAATAGAAGATTGCTCTCTTTACTCGTTTTCGTATTCCGGCATCCCCACGAACATGTCACATTGTATCTGGGCAGCCGATGGTGGGTACCTTAATACTGAGAGGGCCCGAAAAATATATCCTCGTCGTCATCGGAGGAGCAAATCTCAGTCTTGAGCTATCAAGTCCCTTGTCGTACATATTTTATGCACCTGAAAGTTGCCCTTACGATCACCTTGTTACGGGTAACATTTGACGAACCCCAAAGCACACCATCCGGTATGAAGGTAATCGATACTCTCATGGTCTAAAGAATTATGCATACAAACATAAAAGTAAACAAATAACATTTATTATTGTCTCATGAGCACATTTCTAACAACAAATCATGAACAAGATTGAATTTTTATTTTCTAGGCTTTCAAGTCACCTTGTTGCATAATGACAAATCTCTGAAAACAGATGACAATTACTCTGCTACAGCATGGCAAATTCCTGACAATTTTTTTTGTTAGCATGAAAAAAATTTCTTTACAATTCGACAAATCTTTGTACAATAGCATGACAAACATATTTGTTTTACCACGATGATTCTCGAGCGTTCGCTTGGATGCCCTCTCGTAAAGAAACGTTTGTTTGCTGGAAACACCTTTTTAGGAAAATGTTGTTAGAAGTATAATTATGTTTAAATTAGAGATTAGAAGTTAGAGATATGATTGGTTTAAATCATGTACAACTTGGTCTCTGCTTCAAGTCTCTCTCATATTGTATTCTATATATACTCCTGCGAGGGTCAAATCAATACAACAATAAAAACATTAGTCATCCTATAATTTTTACATGGTATTAGAACGGTTTGTCCAACGACACCGATCGTAGGACCTTCCATTACTTTCACAGCGTGCCGCCTCCAAGGAGATTAATCTCCTCTCTCCGGGGGCGCGGGGATTGGTTCTTGTAGGTTAGATCAATTCCAAATCTCGAAATTCTAGTAGATTGATTTCTTTTGGCCACCAATAAATTCCACGATCCTCAACATCCGGTGAAAATCAGCATGAAAATCGTAGCGGCACCGGCGATCAGGGCGTCGGCTCCACGGATGTGCGCCTCGATTGCGTCAACACCGGGAGGGTGAACCAACGATCCGATATACATCGACTTCACGCGCAACAAAAGTCCGACGTAGACATCCATGCAGTGCAAGATTCAGCGGCGATCACGGTGTCACGGTGGGCTCACCCACGCGCCGCCGCATGCGGTCGGCTTCAAGACCGAAACTCCACCAGCACACAGGCCATCTTCTGCTTCAGGCGATCGGGACTTCGTCAATCTGCATCAACACAAATGTTTAAGCGCACTCGGCAAACGACGAAGTCCCCGCCGGCCGCGCGACTCACCAGCAACGCCGGCGCGTCTCCAGCTCCTTGGCCACGCGCCTGCAGCGTCATCAACTCCATGCACCCACCTGAGTGGCAAGAAAAGGGGCCAAATACTCTGACCATGTGTACATCCAGACGTCCATGGTTGGGCTCCAGTCACGGATGCATACGTGCATGGCCTGGCCATCCGCTACGGACTCAGCTGCGTGAGACTCGAGCACTCCGACCCAGCCTGCAACTACGTCGGCCACACCAACCGTGATCTAAGCCTGCATCGACCGTCTGTACCCAGCGCTCAACTTCGCTGCACCTGCAGCTATCTACATCAACCTACTGCGCCAAACGACCGAAACGACCGACTCCTCCACCGAGCCAAGCTACATCATCAACCTGAAGCTGGACGCCTTCAAACGACAAATCATCGTTTGACACGAGTCCCTGCAACGTCATCGCCGACACTTCATCACCAAGATTTTCATCAACAACCTCATCAACACACCGCCGCCGCCTCTACAACCATGTCCACAAGGATGGACACACGTCCTCTAACAGTACTACTGCAAGACGCGCACAACACCGACGACGGCATTGACTGTTGGATTATAGATGGGCGTAGGCCCATGTAAGACAATAATCCCTGGTTAATCTCTATGGTCCATGTGGGTGTACGGTAAGTGGTGAAAAGTTTAGTACCATACTGCTAGAGTAGTAAGAGTAAGACCACTTTATAAGGGTTGCTCTATCACTTGCCATTGGGAGCTTGGGAAGAGGAGTTGTACACGCGTGCTCCTCCTCCGCCGCCGCCCACCTCGCCACGCCTCGCCTCGTCACGACGCGCGCGCGCCGCGGGTTGCGGGAATGAGCCGAGCCGAGCCTTATTTTTGCCGGTCAGAAATGGTTAATTAATGATGGATTAATTAACGAGTCGCTAAACGAACGTGCCACTGTCCGAGACGTTGGACCGTGGGCTGTTCGCGGACTCGGTCGTGGGCCTGGCCCAGGCCCATCTACCTGACGGCCTATATAAGGAGGCGCCGTCTGTGGAGTGTAACCTAATCCGTTCACTCTCTCCCTCTCTATGCAACCCTAGCCGTCATCTATTGTTCCTCTCAGTGTGCTGCTTCCGACGATCCCATCCCGACGACCGTGTGCACGGTTGGTCGGGAGAGCAGGTGACTCTGGAACCCTGTCGTTCGAGATCCTGCCCGGGAGAACGGCAATAAGGTTTTTGGGGAGCGTCACGACGCGACTGCTCCCGATCCGTTCGTCTTCGTCCTCCTCTGCTTCGACTACTTCCCCTGCATCGACACCATGGTCGACGACGCCGCCCTCGCCGCCGCCGCCAAGAAGAAGGCCACGGATGACGCCGAGGCTGCTGCCACCGCCGCCGCGTTGGCTTGGCCAACCGGAGGGTATGATTTGTTCATCCCTCATTTACTCGTTCTCGTGCTAGCCGTATATGCCATGTTCATAGATATTACGTTTCTATGTACTGTACGTACTAGTATGCTTAGGTATCGGTATGAAATACATACCGTATTTAGCATGCTTGTTATTTACTCGTGGATTAGTCTAATCGGAAAAGTGCTAATATTTCCAACAATCCAAAAACCTTATTTTAGGCACTTTTCGATTCATGGCTTCGCTACTACACTGAAACCGGAAAAGTTTACTGGAACGCATTTTAAGCGTTGGCAAACGAGGACCACCTTGTGGCTCACGGCTATTAACGTGTTCTGGGTCGCTGATGTGGATCCCGCAGGAACGATTGCTCCTGAACAGGAGAAGGCGTTCAGGGAGGCCACCACTGTCTTTGTGGGAGCCGTTCTTACTGTGATCGGAGACAAGTTGGTTGACGCATATCTCCATATGCGCGTTGCCAAAAACTTGTGGGATGCGCTCGAAGCTAAGTTCGGCGCAACTGATGCTGGAAGCAAACTGTATGCTATGGAGCAATTCCATGATTACAGGATGGTTGATAACCGTCCTGTTCTGGACCAGGCTCATGAGATACAGTGCCTCGCTAAGGAGCTGGAGCTCCTGAAGTGTGAGTTACCGGACAAGTTTGTCGCGGGTTGCATTATTGCAAAACTCCCTCCTGCATGGAGGAACTTTGCTACTTCTCTCAAGCACTTGAGACGTGAATTCTCTGTTGAGGATGTCATCGGTCATCTAAGTGTTGAGCAGAACTCGAGAGCAAAGGACTCACACGTGAAAGTGGCAGAGGGTTCTTCTAGCGCCAATATGGTGCAGAAGAATTTTCACAAGTTCAAGGGAAAGAACTCTGTCCAGCAGAATACTACCTTCAAGAAGAAAGGTAAGAAGAAAGACAAAAAGAGAGATGGCTGCTTTACTTGTGCTTCAGAGGAACATTGGGCAAACAAGTGTCCAAACAAGGACAAGAAGTCGGGACAGGACTCCAGGTCTGTCAATGTGACTATGAGCAACAGTGATGGGGCAACTGGGTATGGTAATTTGTTTACTGTACTGTCAGTTTGTCAATCCACCGATTGGTGGGTTGACACGGAGGCCAACATTCATGTGTGCGCTGATATGTCATTGTTCTCTTCTTACCAGGTCGCACGAGATTGCTCCGTCCTGATGGGAAATGGCTCGCTTGCTTCTGTTCATGGTGTTGGCACGGTAGATCTGAAGTTTACTTCGGGAAAGATCGTGCAACTGAAGAACGTGCAGCATGTCCCCGCTATCAAGAAGAATCTCGTTAGTGGATCCCTTCTATGTAAAGAAGGGTTTAACTTAGTATTCCAGTCCAATAAGGTAGTCGTATCTCGGTATGGACTGTTTGTTGAAAAAGGATATGATTGCGGAGGTTTGTTTCGCCTTTCCCTAGCGGATTTCTGTAATAACGTCGTGAACCAAATTCATTCTAATGTGAACGAATGTGAGGTTTGGCATTCACGTCTTTGTCACATTAATTTCGGTTGTATGAAGCGGCTAGCTAAGATGGATTTAATCCTGAGTTTCACTTTAGCCAAAGGATCTAAGTGCCATGCGTGTGTGCAAGCTAAGAAACCTCGTAAGCCTCACAAGGCTGCGAAGGAGAGACACCCGGCACCGCTAGATCTTATACATTCAGATCTTTGCGAAATGAATGGTGTGTTGACTAAAGGTGGAATGAAATATTTCATGATGTCGATTGATGATTTCACTAGATTCTGCTCTGTGTATTTGTTAAATACTAAGGATGAGGCTCTACACTACTTTAAAATCTATAAGGCAGAAGTTGAGAACCAACTTGAAAAGAAAATAAAACGAGTTTGGTATGATCGTGGTGGAGAGTACTTTTCTAATGAGTTTGATTTATTCTGTGCGGAACATGGTATTATTCATGAGAGGACGCCTCCCTACTCACCCGAGTCAAACAGGGTTGCCGAACGAAAAAACCATACTCTAACAGACTTGGTTAACGCCATGTTAGATACATCGGGTTTATCCAAGGCATGGTGGGCGGAGGCTGTATTGACATCATGTCATGTCCTGAATAAAGTTCTCACAAAGGATAATGAGACTACTCCATTTGAGCAATGGGAAAAGAAAAGAAATACACTCGTATATTTGCGCACTTGGGGCTGTTTGGCGAAAGTCAACGTGTCGATAACCAAAAAGCGTAAGTTGCGACCAAAGACCATGGACTGCGTTTTTCTGGGCTATGCCAAGCATAGCGTCGGCTATAGATTTATTGTGGTGAAATCTGATGTACACGACGTGAAGGTCGGTACGATCATGGAGTCTAAAGATGCTACATTCTTTGAGGATATTTTTTCCATGAGAGATATGCAAAGCACTTTTAGACTGGAATCTACTGAGGCTCCTGAACCTGCCATTCCGATGGAATATTATGAACACAAAAGTGATGAAAATTCCACGGAGGATGACGAGGAAGCTCCTGTTAGGAGAAGGAGACAAAGGACTGCAAAATCTTTTGGTGATGATTTCCTCGTGTACCTCGTGGATGATGACACTCCTAGTTCCATTTCAGAAGCCTACGCATCATCGGATGCTGACTACTCGAAGGATGCGGTCCGCAGCGAGATGGATTCCATCTTGGCTAACGGGACCTGGGAGATCACTGATCGTCGTTATGATTGCCAACCATTGGGATGTAAGTGGGTGTTCAAGAAAAAGTTAGGCCCGACGGTACTGTCGAGAAGTACAAGGCTAGGCTTGTGGCCAAGGCTTATACCCAGAAAGAAGAAGAGGATTTCTTCGATACTTATTCACCTGCGGCTAGACTGACAACCATTCGAGTGTTACTCTCATTGGCTGCCTCACATGGTCTTCTTGTTCATCAAATGGACATTAAGACGGCTTTCCTCAACGGAGAGCTAGACGAGGAAATTTACATGCAACAGCCAGATGGCTTTGTAGTAAATGGTCAAGAAAGAAAGGTGTGCAAGCTATTGAAATCTTTGTATGGCCTGAAACAAGCGCCTAAGCAATGGCATGATAAGTTTAATACAACTTTGACATCTGTTGGCTTTGTTGTTAATGAAGCTGACAAATGTGTATACTATCGACATGGTGGGGATGAAGGAGTTATACTTTGTCTGTATGTCGATGACATACTGATATTTGGGACCCACCTCAAAGTCATTGAGGAGGTCAGGGCTTTTCTATCTCATAACTTTGAGATGAAAGACATAGGTGTGGCCGATGTTATCTTAAACATCAAGCTGCTACGAGATAGTGAGGGTGGAATTAAACTTCTGCAATCCCACTATGTTGAGAAGATTTTGAGTCGTTTTGGATATTCTCACTACAAACCTTCTGCAACACCATATGATTCTAGTGTGCGGATTCGAAAATTCGAATGCACGGTTGTTGATCAATTGAGATACTCTCAAGTGATCGGTTCACTCATGTACCTAGCATGTGCTACTCGTCCTGACATCTCATTTGCTATGTGCAAACTGAGCCGGTTTGTTTCCAACCCAGGAGATGTGCATTGGCATGCTATTGAGCGAGTCATGCGTTATTTGCAAGGTACTGCGAACTACGGAATTCACTATTCTGGGTACCCGATAGTACTCGAAGGGTATAGTGATTCTAATTGGATATCTGATGCTGATGAGATGAAAGCCACAAGTGGGTATGTCTTCACACTTGGTGGTGGTGTTGTTTCCTGGAAGTCTTGCAAGCAGACGATCTTAACGAGATCGACTATGGAAGCAGAACTCACAGCATTAGACACATCATGTGTCGAAGCAGAATGGCTTCGAGAGCTTTTGATGGATTTGCCAGTGGTTGATAAGCCAGTCCCGGCGATCCTTATGAACTGTGACAATCAAACAGTGATTGCCAAGGCTAAGAGTTCAAAGGACAACATGCAATCTACAAAGCATATAAGAAGAAGATTGAAATCTGTCAGGCATTCAAGAAACTCCGGAGTAATAGCGTTGGATTATATCCAGACGGCTAAGAATCTGGCAGATCCCTTTACAAAAGGGCTATCACGAATTGTGATAGAAAATGCATCGAGGGAGATGGGCATGAGACCCACATAAATTGCCATGGGGGTAACCCAACCTATGTGATCAGAGATCCCGTGAATTAGGACCTGGGAAAACAATCTAGCGGTCAACTAAGGAGAGTATCCTTACTAACCCACTCTGTTGGAGATGCAATACTCTCGTAATCTGTAAGCCAGGCTGACTTTGTCTTAATGTGTTCCAAAGCTTGTGTAAGCAAGATGCTAACCTACAAAGCATTCTTTGGAGGAACACACCTATGTGAGACCGACTGCTGGTCACAGTCTATGAGATTGGGTAATCTCTAGGAAGTTCATGAGAAGGTAAGGAGTATGACTAGTAAGCTCCACCCGTGGGGTTTAGCCTTCGGCAGCCACGTATCAGCTGACAATAGGCGAAACTTCTGCACGCTAAACTGACAATTCAAGGCATAGTTCATTGTTCAGTTATGCAGAAGTCTAATCCTGATGCTCTAGGTGGAAGTTCAACTTAACAGTCTCCACTGAAAATTCTGGTATATCAAACATTGTTTGGAACAGTTGACAAATGTATGTGCCTCGAGATCTGGTGGGGGGTTGTTGGATTATAGATGGTCTTAGGCCCATGTAAGACAATAATCTCTGGTTAATCTCAATGGTCCATGTGGGTGTACGGCAAGTGGTGGCAAGTGGTGGGAAGTTTAGTACCATACTGCTACAGTAGTAAGAGTGAGACCACTTTATAAGGGCTGCTCTATCACTTGCCATTGGGAGCTTGGGAAGAGGAGTTGTACACGCGCGCTCCTCCTCCTCCGTCGCCCGCCTCGCCTCGCCACGCCTCACCTCGTCACGACGCGCGCGCGCGCGCCGCGGGTTGCGGGAATGAGCCGAGCCGAGCCTTATTTTTGCCGGTCAAAAATGGTTAATTAATGATGGATTAATTAACGAGTCGCTAAACGAAAGTGCCACTCTACGAGACGTTGGACCGTGGGCTGTTCGCGGACTCGGTCGTGGGCCTGGCCCAGGCCCATCTACCCGACGGCCTATATAAGGAGGCGCCGCCTGTGGAGTGTAACCTAATCCGTTCACTCTCTCCCTCTCTGTGCAACCCTAGCCGACATCTACTGTTCCTTTCAGTGTGCTGCTTCTGGCGATCCCATCCCGACGACCGCGTGCACGGTTGGTCGGGAGAGCAGGGGCCTCCGGAACACTGTCGTTCGAGATCCTGCCCGGGAGAACGGCAATAAGGTTTTTGGGGAGCGTCTCGACGCGACTGCTCCCGATCCGTTCCCGTCTTCGTCCTCCTCTGCTTCGACTACTTCCCCTGCATCGATACCATGGTCGACGACGCCGCCCTCGCCGCCGCCGCCAAGAAGAAGGCCACGGACGACGCCGAGGCTGCTGCTGCCGCCGCCGCGTTGGCTTGGCCAACCGGAGGGTATGATTTGTTCATCCCTCATTTACTCGTTCTCGTGCTAGCTGTATATGCCATGTTCATAGATATTCCGTTTCTATGTACTGTACGTGCTAGTATGCTTAGGTATCGGTATGAAATGCATACCGTATTTAACATGCTCTATATTTACTCGTGGATTAGTCTAATCGGAACAGTGCTAATATTTCCAACATTGACCTCGTCCGACGGCTAAGACTGCATTGACACACCGGCATCATTGTTGTGAAAGCTGCTACAACCGTGCATACGGTCTTGGCAAAATCGTTGTGTGCTCGGTGGGCTTCCTCCAGTCTTGGCAAAACTGATGGTCTCACCTACAATGCTACAACCGCGTCCTCTGACATCCGCAAGACGCCCGTGACGGTACCTCTCAAGGTGCAAAATGTTGCCCCTGACGGTACCTCCCCAGGTGCAAATCGTTGGCTACAAGATTGTAGCTCCGTCATACACATCGCGTAATTTTTTGCGCCTCCGATGATTACGGCTACATCAACTACGATGAATTCTACATCGACCACGGCTATATCACGATCGGTGACCTCGACATCAACAAACATGACTACATCTACAACAACACATCGACAACAACTCCAGTCAGCAGCATTCGCGTCGTCACCAGCGTCCACGGCACTCCCGCTGTGACTGCTGGAGGAAATAGAGGAGAGACAAAGCACCAGAAGGGAACGCAGTCACCGCACTAGGTGTCGACCCATCAGAGACGCAGTTGATGATGGCGCAGCGGAGAAGACGACAGAAACGCAAGACTTTAAATTCAGTCGCAATAGTCCCCTCCACTCCCGCTACAACTGAGGAGGAATGTTAGAAGTATAATTATGTTTAAGTTAGAGATTATGAGTTAAAGATATGATTGGTTTAAACCATGTACAACTTGCCATCTACTTCAAGTCTTTCTCATATTGTACTTATATACTCCCTTCATTCCATAATATATTCCGTCCTCGATTTTTGAGCTTTAAATTTGACCGTAAATTTAATCAACATGGAAGGTTGCGGCGGAAGCAAAAAATATACCATTGAAAACTTCATTCAAATACGAATTCAATGATATAAATTTTGCTCCGCCGGAATCGGTCTTGTTATATGTATGATCAAACTTGAATTTCGGTAAACGCGGGCGCACTACATTATGAAATGAAGGAAGTATAATCACGTGAGGATCAAATCAATACAACAACAAAAACATTAGTCGTCCTATAATTTTCACAAATGTCAGTGCAATATTGTGTCTATATATTTGGATCCATTGCAATTCTTTTGTCTAGAAAATCATCTGAAGAGCAGTGGGACTCAGTAAATGAGGCACACCTACACATTCGGAGTAGCACGGTCAATGAATCCGGGACCCACTGACATGGTGCCCTGAGCAGAAGTAGTGACTGCACGGGCCCACACATCAGTCACTGACAGGTTTAGCATCCTGTTAACCCTCCCCATCCCCCCTCTCTCTCTCCATGGGAGGAGGTCATCACAAAGACGAGTGTGCAGGCGGTGGACGTACGGACGCGGTCAACGGCGCGGACCGCCATGTCATTGGTTGGAACGTCCTACGGGGCGCGTACGTCCGCTGCCACTTCTCCGTCCCCGCCCTCCCCTCTCTCTCCGCCTCGGAAGCCGCGCCACCACCTCCCGTCCCTCGCTCCAGATCTCGACCCAATCGATTCGCGCCCTCCCCTCTCCCTCTCTCTCTCCTCTTTTATTGGGGCTTGCATGCCTCAACCTCAGTCGCCTCGTCCCGCTCGCGCGCCACCCTTTTGCATGGCCGGAGCACCCTTCTACCCGGGTAATAGCCTGCTCTCTCCTCTCCTCGCTTCTCTCTCCATCGAGCCGAGTCTCAAGGTAGACGACAACGGAGCCTCATCCCGGACTGGGCCGTGGGTCCAGGTTTAGGTGGCTCCCACGCGTAAGTGTGATCTTATGCGTCGATGCATGCATCGATCGGCTTCGCTTTGCTACCTGGCGTGAGGCCAAGCAAATTGGCAGGGATGGGACGGTGGAGCGAGACGATGGACGATAGAGTTGACTTTATATGCTTGTGTGGATTTGGTCAAATGTCTTTCATGCCTGCCTAGCTATCCCTAGGAGTGTATACACATTGTTTGTTCTTCCTTCTCGTCTTGGAAAACGAAGACTTGCCTTGCGTGGAGTTAGGCTAGGCTACGATAGCTAGCGTAGCATGCAGCTAGAGCTATAGCTATGGCTGGTATAGGCTTGGATATGCATGCGTTGCACCGAGCATCGGAAGGCTCAAACGCATCATGCCTGCTTCTGCTTGTGTGCAAATGTGGCGACATGACACTTACTTGCTGAATGACCACTAGGCCGTCACTAGCTACTGGACTGACTGGACTATTCCAACTGTTGCGATGGTAAATCACAGATCGTGTGTTGGATCCAAGAACTACGCACCGGGCCGGCCGGCCGGGACAGCTCAACACGTATGCTAGAGATTTGTTTGGCGTGTGTGTGATAGCTAGCACTCGAGCGCTCGTCTGATACGTACCACAGTACGTGATCTTTGCGATTTATCGTCCTATCAAGCCTCCGCATAATTACGTGACTGGCTACTCCACGATGCGCATTACGGATGCAGATGATAAACAATTTACTTGCCGTGCAAGCAGAGAGATGGTGATCTAGCACTACACCGGCGATGCTTTCCAGGAGACGACAGGAGGTCCATGGCAAAGAAAAACAATCTCAGACGACTCGCTCGGTAGATGATCCAAACCCCGACTAAATTAAGGCTTCTCCGGTCGGCTGATCGTACTACGACTCACCATACCGAACCCATGCGTCTGGTTGGGGCTGAAGCCGAGCCACCAAGGAAAAATCCTGGCTGGGCCTTCTCCTTTGTTTTATGCAACCGACGAAGGAACCGACCGAGACGACCATGGTAAAGTTTTCGGGCGAGCAGCGCCACGAACCATTGTTGTTTGCATGCGATTGCCCGAGCCCACTCTTTCGAGTCAAAACACACCGAGTCGCCTGGGAATTCACCAGCCATCGTGCATGTTGCCTCGGTGAACCCCGAAAGCTCGCTCGATCAGCCTGCCTCGCCCCGGGACCGGCGCTGCAACTTGCCACCGCCCGCCGGCCGGCCGGAGACCTTAGTTTTTGTTGCTGCTGACAGGACAAAATCCTACTCCCGCACGATGTAAACTAAATTAACACAGTTTCTCTGTCCGGTGCCCACAAGCGCACACGAGCGCATGCATCGTGTTGCTGCTGTCACTAGCGCCAGGTCTCTCCCCGGCCGATCTGCGTGTGCAGGGGCACATCGATCACGGGGACACGTCCCAGTATACAAATCGACATGCCATTTTGCCCAACTTCTCGGGCCCTGATCTACCGTACGAGCACACACGCAATTTCTAGCTAAATCTTGTACTGTACTCCTAACTAAGGTCTGCACGTACTCCTACAGATATGTAAATTTTGGTGGTCAAAGCACGAGGACCGACACGCACCCGCACGCGCGCACGGCTCGGTATCCGTTCATTTTAGCTCAAGATCTGTTGGTGCATCACCACGACCGTGTACTATAATATTGACGTTCACTCGTATACTAGTACCACCCCGGCTGGCCGGCCGTTAAAGCGGCGCAAGTGATGGTCCACTTGCCAGTGTCGTGGAAGAATAGACGCCAGTCTTCCGTGCGTCTCAAAGAATCCGACACATGAAATATAGCACAAGTACACATAGCCAGAACAGGTACACAGTCACTCCGGTTTTGAGCGTCTATGTAAAAATAGCTAAAATATCATATTCTGCAAATAAATGTACTCTTGAGAAAAAAAGATTAAATATAGTACAATCCATTTTTTACCCCACTTGAGAAAGTTGGTGAAACCTTCTACCCTATCTGTCATGAACTCTCCAAAGTGTATCGTTTAAGAAAAATTGTTGTAGTTTTAAAACGTTTTCAAATTTTATCATTTTTTTGTCCGGTGAGTCTCGTTGTCGGTCTATGCCGTGCAAAGGAAGATGAGGTGCGTGTAAGAGCATCTACAACCACAACTTGTAAATCCGGTCCCTCAAACGTCCGTGAACGCGGACAATGACCAGTCACGTCTCAAATAATGGATTCTACATCTGGATATCTCAAATTAGAAACCTCAAATCCATATTATTACATGCAACGTAAACCTAATACTAAGCGGAGTTCGTCGGGCTCCGTCGTGCCCATGTCCGGCGGCTGGCTGCGCCCCTCGTAGTGTCGGTCCGGCCGACGGCGAGGTAGAGTAGGCCATGGGACACTAGCCGGCTCACGGGGCTCAATCTCCCACCGTCTTCCATGGCCTACTCTTCCTCGTCGGAGCACGTAACCCGGACGCTGCCGGTAGACGTGAGGTTGATGACGGATCCTTCCTCGGAGGAGCCGACGTTCACCACGACGCGGTTGCGGCGCCCGCACTGGTGCACCCTACGGGGCGCCGTAGAGTGTGACTCCGCCTCTCCAACGTCCACCATCGCCTCACGCGCCCGCTGCCTCGCCCGGCGGGCACGCCGCTCCATGACATCGTCCGAAGACGGCCATTCTTCGTGCTCGGCGTGTCAACGGAGGGGTTTCGCTTCCGCCACGGCGTTTGGACGCCAGACGAACCGCACCGCCTCCGGTGAGGCAGTGACGTCGGATCCAAGCACCGACCACTACTAGGGAAAACCCTAGCAGTAGCGTTGGTTTTTGGACTAGCAGTAGCGTAGGCACCCGGGCTACTGCTACGACGCTACAGCTAACTTCTAGCAGTAGCGTGGGTCCACCAGCACTACTGGTAAGTATAGTATCAGTAGCGCGGTTCAGAACCCGCGCTACTGATAACTATTAGTAGCGTCTGTATCAAACCCGCGCTACTACTAATCGCGCATATTTCTGTTTTTATAATTACATTGTATTTACACACGGTTATACATATTAATATACAACATCAATAATAATTTTGCAAAAACAACATTTAGATTAAAGTGGATGGGTACAAGTGATCAAGTTGAATTAGTAGGAAAATATGATATTACGATGGCACACAAGTGTCGAATGAAAGGATTCCCTTGATTCGACAATTGTGTGTCATTGTAACATCGTATTTTCCTACTAACCCAACTAAATCACTTCCACCCATCGATCCACTTCAATCTAATCTATGTCATCTAATAACTCATCATCCTTAGTCACATAACACTTATCATCATCTTAATCATCTAACAACTCTTGACCAGTTGACCATTACTACACAATGTCATAAACTAGAAAACGTCCTCTTTCTTATCTAGCACACTATTCTCTCCTAACTAGGTAGAACCTACTACTCTCTCCTAGGTAAAATAGCATAAAATAGGTAAGCTCCGACCCCTCCATTGTGAAGAATAGAGATCCACCTATCTCCGATACGTGGCCTGAGCAAATCATTCGCGCCTCCGCCAAGTGGTTGTCTGCTGTCTTTCATTATTTTGTTAAATCATTTGAGTTCCAGTCTTTGATCGCTTTTAGAAATCGAGTATGCATTGCGGAATATTTTAGGAAGCCGCGGCCGTAAGCTGATAACATTCAAATGACCTTCTAAAAACATCAGTTGAGGCACAACCTTCGAAGGGAATTTCTGTTGAAGAATATAATAATAACATAGTTAGCAATCTAGTTTTGCTTAAGAAAAATTTATGTATGCAAAAGATGGACTAATTAATGACAGAATAGTAAAAAAGAATCTTACCATGCTATCTGCAGCAATGTTACCATGGTTCAACGGGTGCACTAGTGGCACATATTCAGAAAAACTTTCGCCAATATCTTCATAATTGATCTAAAAATGCTCAATATCATTAATAAATGAGATCAAATGATCTATCTCCAACCAAGTTAGTTCGGAGCCATGACTGTAGTAGGTCTGATCTACTATCTTTTGAATATTTGGTGAAGAAGAGAAATAAGCTGACAATTAAAGATAAACAAGTTAAGTAGGAATGAACACCAACTATTTTTAAATAAACAATATAAATTACTTAACAAATATGGTTGACAAACTCACATGGAGGTAAAACTAGAAGCATATCGACATCCACCAAAATGTCGATATTACCTTCAATATGATCTTCAGGACAAAGATCGAAGGTTATTTCCATATCCTTCTGAAATCCATATGCCTTGGCTAGAGCTTCCCAATTTGAGCAACCAAATTTTGAGTTATTAACTGCATTCATCACTTTAACCAGAAATGTGTGACCCTGTTTAGTCCTCAGGTTAGCTCTCCTCGTCTCCATATTCTCATGGTCTTCGAAACCGAGCCTCTCCAAGACATACCGTCTTGCATGGCAGGGGATGAACTAGTCGAATTGTATAAAACGGAAATTACACGTTGAAGCAAAGAAACAGAATTCATGATTAATTACGAAAAAACACTTGGCATCGTTGCGTATCGTAGAAACATCAAAGGTCTCGTCAAGCTTGATGGTGAAGAACCTACCGTCTCGCAGGTGAGGTCTGTCACACAGACCCTGATCTTCGCCGCAGAGTTCACACTCAGGGATCCTATCGTTGTCAGGCATTTCCTGTGTTCATGATTCAAAGATTAAAAAAAGTTCGGCATGACCGTAAAGAAATTTGGCATGACCATTGTTAAAATAAGACATATTGAGCGCCTGAAATTTGCCGGAACGGAAATGAATCAACAATCCGGCAAAACATAGGCACTAGGAGGTGTTCCCTGCAATAACATAGACACATGTCCAAATAGACCTAATTTTTTTTTACCTGTAAGCAGCAGGAGAGGCTCCTACTGTGTTATATTAAAAAGCAGAAGATATGTTACATGTTACAAGCCCAGTACAAATTGGCTGGCCCCACTGTGGGGGGAAGAGGAGAAACAAGTCTGTAGTCAAAAATCAAAACTGGAAGAAGATCTTAGAGTAGATCAAGTAAGAGAAACAACACAAAATTATACAGAGAGTGCTAACAGAGTTAGGTAGTCCCAAAATTCCTTGTGCACTCTATGTTTCAGCCTAAGCAAATCTCCTTTGGTCCTCTCCCTCCAGGCTGCCAAGGTGGGTTGAATATTCCTGAAGATATGGTTGTTGCGTTCCTTCCAAATGTTCCATGCAGCAATCCCAAGTATCTCCAGGAATAGTTTACCTGAATAGCTCTGTTTGACAGACTGGATGGCCTGAAGCCTAGAATGAGAATTATCCCAGAGAATTCCAAATTTTGACCAGCATGAGACACTAAAAGGGCATAGGAAAAACAGGTGATCAATCGTTTCTTCAGTACCCGAAGCACAAAGGACACAGTGGAACCCATCATCAGTGTGAAAGTGCCTTCTTCTCAGCATATTTCTGGTATTCAATCTATCAGCAAGAAGAAACCACATGAAAACCTTCAGTTTCATTTGCAATTTAGAACTCCAAATCCAGCTGAAGGGGGGTGGAGCAATGATATATTTATGGCAATGGGTGTAGAATTTCTTGTTGTCCTAGTAACTGGATGTTGATGACACCTAACCCTCCAGACTTCCTAGGACAGCAGACTCTGTTCCACGCCACCATCGAGTTGCATGTGGTGCCTTGATCAGATTTCTTTGTCCAGATGAAACACCTTCTGACCTTGTCAAAATACTTAAGAAACTTGTGATTTAGTTGCAGAGTACACATTGCATAGCTCAACATGGAAGTAGCAAGTGTGTTGACAAGAGTTATCCGCGAAGCATGACAAAGCAGAGAGCATGTGCTTGATAATTTCCGTTCCACACGATCAACCAAAGGCATTAGATCAGTCATTGATGGCTTAGTAGTTCCCATGGGCAAACCAAGATAGGTAAAGGGCATCTTACCAATAGCACAACCGAACACATTTGCAAGGTTTGAAATGACAGATGGATCAACCACATTAATAGGTACCATGATTGATTTCTGAAAGTTGATTCTAAGACCAGAGGAGAGGGCAAAGTCCTGCAACACTGCTTTCAGATGAGCCAACTGATCAGCACAAGCCGGGAGTAATATAATCGTGTCATCCGCATACTGAATAATGGGGAATTTGCCTTGTCTCGGGATTGGCAGCTGCAAGTTACCAATTTGGAATTCATGGTTTATCACATATTGCAACAATTCAGCTGCTAGCACAAATAAGAGAGGTGACACTGGGTCACCTTGTCTCACACCCCGCTTACAGTGAAAACTCTTCCCCGGAATCGCATTGAGCAGCACTGCAGAGTTACCCGAGGAAAGAATAGATGTAATCCAATTGATCCATCGATCATCAAAACCCAACTTCCGCATCATTACAATATGAGTTGACTTTCGTTCTGTCGAGGCTTTCCTTCAAAAACTCTCATATCTCATGGTGTGTTGGTGCGCACTATCTCACACTGATATGATGGTGTGTGTTGGTGGACACTCCCTCACACTAATATTTCGACTGTCGCTGCTGGTCGCTTCCTCTCCCTCTCTTCGCATTATACCAAGGTATATATATCGCGAGAAGAGGAAGACTAAACGACCCCCACGACAACAGTCGGGATTCCTCCATCAAGAACACACATGAAAGTCACACAAGGAGCTCCGACAGACCAAAAGTACCTAATTTTTTTTACTAAAAATTTCTAGACCTATTTTTTTAACTAAAAAATTATAATGCATGAGGTATTTATAATGAAACTTCTTATCTTAAAACTTCTGAAATTTCTATCTCAATTTATAATGAAACTTCTGAAATTCAATCTCAATTTATAATAAAACTTCTTATCTTAAAACTTCTTATCTAAAAATTTCTATCTCAATTTGTAATGAAACTTCTGAAATTCAATATATGATTAAACGAGTGCTCAATATTTACATGGGGTATTTTCTTACCTTAAGGTACTAGTGCATCTTCTTATCTCATGTAGTACAATGTAATATACTAGTTAAAAATTTACCTAGTTTAATTTTTTACCTAGTTCAAATTTTCATAATATATTTTAAACTATCCCATTAACTGAAACCAAAATCACTACATGTTCTAGTGCATCTCCCATCTTTAACTGTTCTACTACATTAACTGAAACCAGCAACCTATCTATCCATCCATCAACTGTTCTACTACATCACTACATGGCCAAATGGTACAGCCAGCCCTCCCCTTGCGCTCCTCCTCTCATGTCACCGAGGAGAGTGGGAGAGGGGGGGAGGGAGAGGGTGGGAGGGAGAAGGGAGGGGGAGGGAGAGGGTGGGAGGGAGACATACCGCGGGCGGGGCGACAGCGGCCGGAGCGGGCGGCGGCAATGCGGGCGACGGCGGCAGCGAGCGGAGGCAGCAACGGTATAGAGAGGGAGAGTGGGAGAGAGGAGAGTGAGCCCGTGCAAGCGGGCCGGAGAAGATAAGGTAGTCTTAGTAGTAGCGCGGTTTATCAGAACACGCTACTGCTAAGCTAATAGCAGTAGCGCGCTTCCCCGAACCGCGCTGCTACTCTGATAAGCCTGGTAACTAAGGTGTGGTTCGCGTAGCAGTAGCGCGTTTTTGGAGAGAAGCGCTACTGCTAAGAGAATAGCAGTAGCGGCGGTGAAGAACCGGCGCTACTGTAAAATAGCAGTAGCGCCCTGATAAAAAACACGCTACTGGTAAGCCTCCACGTATAAGCTTTTCCCTAGTAGTCTGTGCCGACGCAATGGATTTCGGGCGTTGCGAGTCCGAGTGCAGCCGTCGGGTGACCGCCTCCCGGGAGCGGCGGAGCGCAAGCCGGACGGCCGACCGCCTCCCGGGAGCGGCGGAGCGCAAGCCGGACGGCCATCTCCTCCTCGGGGCCACGTGGGATGAGCTCGTGGTCGACGGATCTAGAGGTGAAGGACTCGGATCCGCTGCCCGCCATGCCGGAAAAGGCCTGAGATCGCCGGGGGTGAGCTAGGGTGGCGGATGAGAGTGGAGGGAAGTGGAGTGAAGTGGCTAGGGTTTGGTTCGGCGAACAGATGAGGACGAATATATGTGGGGTCGATGCGGGCCAGGCGGGCGTGCCCGGGCGCGTCCGGGCTCCCCCATATCCGCCCCATATTTGGGCTGGATATGAGGGGTGCCGGTCAGCCCGGGCGTTTGAGGCCCGTTTGAGGGGGGCCGGCTGGGTCGATTTTTATGACTGGTCAGTGACCGGACGGCCTGCCCAGCCGCTTGAGGGATGTATGAGGGGTCCAGTTATAGATGCTCTAAAGGCTGGTGCAAAGAAAGTTGAAGGGGGCGTC
The DNA here is from genome assembly GCA_039707655.1 of Elymus sibiricus. Lineage (NCBI taxonomy): Eukaryota > Viridiplantae > Streptophyta > Magnoliopsida > Poales > Poaceae > Elymus > Elymus sibiricus. The sequence continues at coordinate 439,678,928 of CM077667.1, read as the reverse complement.
TTCTTCACCATCAAAGGGTCATGTGGAGGGAGGATAGATCATGCCTGAACCACACCCGCCACAGGATGCAACGAGGACGATTGTGCCTACTATTAATTCCAATGATCTGGAGGTCGACTTGGTTCGTCAAGTGGTTCTCTTGGCAGGACCCACAACAAAGCAAACTTGAAATTAGTTTTTTATAACTTGTTCAAATTCAGTATTTGGGGGAATCTCTACTGAAATTAAGGTAAATGGTATTCATGAACTTCACTCAAAATATAGCAAGTATCCAATGCTGGTTACTGGGAGTTTAAGTTATGGATTGTCGTGGCGTGTTTTAGTCATATGCATAATTGTCTCCATACTTTATATTTTTTCCAGACAAGGCAAAATACTTGCCATCTTCATTAAAGGAAAAATGCAAGTTAATTTATGGAAAACTGAACGAAAACCGTTACCAACACATCCACAGAAACTGCTATCATCAAACATGACGTTAATTACTTGGAGCCCGGCTGAGTTAGCTACCAACATTAACACCACACACAAAACTGAGTCGGGAGGTTCCGCCACAACTATCCATAAGCGTTATCATCATCCCTTATCGCCCAAGATCCAGTGACTTTGACGTCACTGTGGGTGACCAAGAACAAAGAGATCATCGCAAATTGATGCACAAAATTAGAATTGGCTCATGTCAAACAATCAATCACCATGTGAAATCTCCCTTAATTTTCCTTAAGTTCTCGGAAAGACTTGAAACATAACTGGCAAGGTAGCACAAAATGTTTTTTTCGTGTAATAAAGAAACAATTTATGATTTATTCCTATCATGTCCGTTCACTACTTTGATTCGGCACACAGTTCATGCTACGTTCAATTTATCACCACCAACATCTATTTGGTAATAGGAATTGGTAATTGGTTTGGCGCACAATTTATCACCACGACTACACAAAAAATTTGATAATTGGTAGGGTGGTATTCACCATAACAGATGCACCATAATCTGATGGGGCAAATATGTGTGGGAATTCCTGTCATTCTTTGGGCAGTTTGAATTGGCGGAATGAGTGTGTTTTCAACGGATTATCTTTATTTAAACATTGCATGTTATCTTCAGACCTACGGCGTAAATTTATACGTAACAATCACTACAACGTGTCGATGTACGAAGGCTTATGGCCTTTGAATACCGCCGTGTGAAAACGATTACACGGGGTTTATGACCATTGTAGTTTTGTTAACTAGCCTGGCTCGTGTGTGCCGTTAGCGAATTATGTAGATGAGTTTTATAATCTTGTTTATGACCATTTAACCGTATTTTGTTGTAAAACATTTGGTACTTGGTAAATTTGACTTATTTTATTTTTTATTAATAAAATGCATGTGTCCATCGTATGAAGCAGAGGCAAGGTTATTCCTTTTCGGAAAAAGTGCATGTGTTTGTGTGTGAGGTGCATGTGCGTTGAGTTCTTTTGCTTCGCACTTTCCAAAAAAAACATGTCGAAATTACGGGGAGTTACTATCTTAGCCGCAAATGACACTTTCGGTCAATTCTCAAATTTATTTGTATATTAATCTCGGGGTGTTTGTAACATTGTAATGTTTTCGCCAATCTAGTGCAAACAAATACTCCATTGACTAACAAAAAATGTTGTTTCCCACTTTGCTTTATATACTTATATATTTACCCATATATATCTAAATCATCTTCGTTGTAACAACCATGTTCGTTCATGAAAATATTGGTTTTTATTTTAGTGTCATGGGGTTCAGAGAAAATATGGAATCTTGCATTGGATATCAATGATGGATCGATATTTCAGTGTTGACCGAGCAATGAAAAATAATCTTTAGGCACCTATAAATTAGCGAAATCATAAATTGTAGCTCAATTTTTCAAGGATGTGGCTAGCTCTCCCGTAGATGAGAAATAACCAAGTGAAATCTAACTCCTACACCATTTAATTTTACACAAAGATTCCTACAGGTTTCCATTTTTACTGTTCTTTGATTAATCAAATGACATAAAAGTCATATGAGACTTTGTTAATTATCATCCAGGTAGGAATTAGCAAATCTGATTGTTGAAGGTAGAGACATCTCTTATTGTTAGTGTTACAACATAATTGGAACCCAAATTATTAGGATTATTTTAGGACATAAACTCAGGTGTTGCGTATGATACTGGTGTATGATACTTTTTTTTTTGAAACAAGGCAAAAGACTTGCCATTCCATTGATTAAGGGGGAAGGTTTTAGACATAAGCCGCAAAGCGGCAAATAAAAGGACTACTCTCGTGGCATTACAACACCCAAATGTTTTGCTGCAGCCAAAGCCCAAAGTGACACCTCCTTTTTGATTTTGTTGATGATGGCTATGAAAGGGGCCGCCGAGTTGCGGAAAACTCTAGCATTGCGTTCCGACCAAACCTCCCAAGAGATGAGCATTGTGAGGGAGGCAAGCGCCTTGGGCGAGCCGAGCCGGATCTGAAGGTTACTGTTTCACCATTCTCTTACCGAAGCCCTCGTCACCCAAGTAGACGTGGTGATGTGATGCATGCCGAACCATGGGAGGACGTCATTCCAAATGTGCATGGTGTAGCGGCACTGGAAGAGGAGATGAGCCGCGGTTTCTTGGGTTTGCTTGCAAAGAGGGCATAGACCGCAATTAGGCCAACCACGGCGGCTCAAGCGGTGCGAAGTCCAAATCCTATCTTGAAGAACGAGCCAAGCAAAAAACTTGCACCGAGGAGGCGTCCATACCGTCCACACTGAATGGACAAGGTCCGAGGTGGTGAGGCCTTCAAATTGTGCCTTGTAAGCCGAGGATGCAGAGTATACGCCATCTTTGGTGAACTTCCATATAATCGAGTCTTCAACGTCGTCATCAAGGGCCACCGTTGCTAGTTTGTCCCAAAGGTTAGCAAACTGTTGGATGAGTTCAAGGGAGAGGCCATTTGAGCTGTCAATATTCGCAATCCACTGGTTGTTGGTCATAGCTTGTTGAACCGAGGAGTTTTTCTTGCGAGAGAGATGGAGCGATGTCGCAAGGTTCCAGAATCTCGCTGTCCTTCCATTTCCCACGGTGGCCGTAGTGGCTGGCGCAAAGAAATGACGGTCGTCTTCCGTGCACGGCACTTCCATGCCAATCCATGGCTTGCTCTTATCTTTTCACTCAAACCATAACCAAAGTCTCATGGCCTTAGCATTTTATTATTAACATGTAAGACAGATAGTACTATAATATTTATTATGGTATGATACTCAATCCTTTCTTTACCTTGTTAAAATTGCATGATAAAATTGACCAGTTGACATGCATGATAAAATTGCCTAATTAATATGCATGATACTAGTTACGATGCTTTCATTATGGACAGCGTAATTAGCCTTTTTGCATCCAGCGAACGTTTTCCTTTGATCTGACTTGAAACATTACCAGCATGATATATTTTCATACTACGAAATAGGCAAGCAAACGAAAATCTTAAGGGAACATCAAGCGTGCAAATTAGAGCCAGGTAAACAAAATGTTGGCAATTCAGCAAAGAGAAAGAGACATGGTGAGATCTGATCAAATCTATCGTTACCATCACAGGCTGTCGAAGTTCGGAGTACTAGTAAAACTTGTAATCAATTCAACGAACCAACGCATGAAGAAGAATAGTAGTCAGTCTAGGCAAGCTTAGCTAGGTCCAAGTTTCAAAAGCGAGAAACTTCAATCGAATCTAAAAACCACAAGAACACGGCTCCGCCTGCAATGCATGCATCCAGCTAGTAGTACGAATGAATGACGACGGCGATGATGATACTCCTCCTTTATTACCACCTCTCTCTCTCTCGATCGAAGCCACACACACATCAAATCGCTTCTTCTCTCGAGTCATTTCACCTCCCACACTCCTGTCGTCGTCGTCGTTTAATCGCCATTCACATGCCATAAATGTTGGGTGACCCTTCGCTTCACTCGCAGATCCGCCCCAGAGATATGCCTTGGCAGCGATCGACCACCATCATTGCTCGGCCACTTCTCGAAGCAAATGCTAGGCCTGCCTATACCTAATCGGTGTAGCCCAGGCGCTGTAGCTCCTCGCCGAGCCCTCCGTCGTCGTCGCTGCTGCCGCCGTGGACGTCCTCGTCGGCGCGGGTGGACATTGTCGAGGACGCGCCGTCGCCGGACGACGAGGGCGGCGCCATGAGCTCCAGCGCCAGCGGGTCCACGCTCGCGGCCTGGCCCTTCCGCGGCGAGGACGGCGACGGCATGGGCCAGCGCGGGACGAGGAGCTCCGGCTCGGTGAGCTGCCTGCCGTCGCGCGGCGGAGCGAACACCACCGGCAGGTACTCGTCGCTATCGCAGGGGAACTTGGAGTTCTTGAAGTGGTCCTTGAGCGCCTCCAGGCCCTGCGCGTCACGCACGCCCATTGGTTAGCACGGCGAGCTACGTACGTGCTGCTGTGGCGCCATAGGAGAAACTTGTCAAGATTCATGCATAGCATGCGGTACACGAGAGTACGCACCTGCACGCGCGCGTACGTGACTTGGCAGATCTTGCGCGAGTTGTACACCTCCCATGGCTGCTTGTGGAACGCCTTGTACAGCCGCACGGCCGCCTCCGGCGTGGTGAGGTTCACGAACCCGTACCCCACGTTGCACTTGTTGCTGCACACCACGGCATCAACAAAATTTAGACGTTCATTTGGAGATGGATATAATACCACTGATTAATTTAGGTACTACTACTACCAAAAACATGGAATGATCTGCCAACAAAGAGCTGGCTGGTTACCCTATTTTATACTCCTATAGTTGGAGAGGTCAAAGGCTTTTGGAGCGACCAGTAGAATTGTTTTACTACTATTGATGTGAAGCTGCCTTTGCACAGAACCGCACCAAGTTCCTCTTGTCATTGGGCACTGATGGCAGCAGGTCTTTTCTCAGCCTTGCTTCGTGCAAGCGGAAAGTTGGCAGCCAAACAAGACACAAAAGAAAGTGCTTCAAATTAGCCTACACCAATTTTTTTCATGCTTTCAACTCACCACCCAGAAAACAAAATCCATGTCGAGAACGCTTGCTTTTACAAGGATCATGGATGCAACTTTTCACCGCTACTCCATGATTCTCTCACCCTACGTTGGCTTTTATCCAAGCCGTGCTGGCCTTGTTATGGAAGCGCATGCGGCAGGGAGGGGGCTGTGCAAAGCAAGAAAAGCAATTGGCAGGGAGGGAGGGAGGAGGATCCTAGAGAGGCAGCAGATGTGCGAGAAAAGAAAGACTGGCGAACACAGGCCCCTTTCTGATCGATCGGCCGGGCCAGGCGATGCATGCAACAAAAGAATTCATTGCATCAAAACGAAAAGGATCCGGCGCCACATCCAATTTCTTTTCCATTTGGGCTAATAAGACCATGGCACTACAATGCTGGAGCAGAACCAGGCAGTACAGGGCGTGGTAGTACTACCAATAGAAAGGTGCCCCCCTCCACCCCACACAAGCTCGCACAATCGGCCGCCTATTATTAGCCAAGAACTTGTCCTGGTTTCTACCAATTTTGTATCCCCCCACATTTTTCTACTACTTCGATTGGACTGACTTCACATAGTACAGTTTTAGGTTGCAAATTGAGCGTGTGTTCATGGGAATGTGCTCCATAAAATATGAATGCGGCAGCTTATAGTTGGGGGACTCACTTGAAATCTATGGGGAGGTAGAGAAAATCGTAGGAGGACAAGGGCTCGCCCGCGCCGCCTTCGCCGGCCTCGATCTTCTTGTTGTACTCGATGCAGTGGTTGTCCAGCATGTTGAGCAGCAGCTTCTGGCTGCGACGAACAAGAGATCACCAGGTCAGGCATCACAAGGCCGAGCACGCGCTAGGCACGCAATTGTAGCATGCGCCCATGAAATATAGTAGTACTAGTGGTAGCATTGTTGCGGCAAATGCGGAGGATGACACGACGACCTGTACTTGTTCGGTATGTTCCTGATCATCACGGTGGTCCTCGTTTCCGGTTCTTGCGTGTCCGTGTCGGCGGCGGTGGCGGCGTTGGTGTCGGAGGAGGCGGCGTCGGGCTGTTTGAACTCGAAGCGCGTCTCCCACCCGCCTCTCCAGCTCTTGGGGCCTCTCCAGCTCCCCACGCGGACGACTCCCTTCTGTGGCTGCTGCTTGCCGGACGCCGACGCCGTCGCCGGCGCCTCGGACGCCGAAGCCGGAGACGACGACGTCGTGTCAACGACAATTGTGGGTTTCTTCCCGCCCTTGCCCTTGCTGCCCTTCCGTTCATGGCTTGTGCCACCCTTGCACCGATCGCCCGCGTTAGACTTGGACGAGCTCCTGCTAATGGTAACCACCTCTCCCCTCGCCTTGCCCGTGCGGGTCGACGACGACGGCGGCGGCGGCTGTTTCGCCGGAGCAGGCAAGGGACGCCACGCCGTTTGCAGCCTGGGCGGCGTCGGGGCGATGGGTCGCGGCGACACGAACCCGCGCCTGCGTGCAATTCACATATTTTAGCCGACCGGACTGGATGGGCAAGTGGGAGGCAAGGCGGCGCGCACGCAAGAATTACCTGCGTACGCCGGGGATAGAAGGGCGCGTGAACTCGAGGATGAGGCGGTGGCCGAAGAAGTCCCGGCCGTTGAGCTCGGCGAGCGCGCGGGCGGCGTCGCGCGTGTCGAAGAACTCCACGAATTTGTGGTTCGGCCGCTGCGCGGACTCCCTCACATCCTTCAAGGGACCTGCGGACAAACACCAGTGAGACGTTAGAGGAGAATTGTGGCGAGAAGTGTTGGGTGGTGGGTGGGGTGCGTACCGTAGGCTTGGAAGGCCTGGCGGAGCTCGGAGAGGGAGACGTCCGGCAGGGAATTGAGCACGACGAGGGAGCCGCGGTTGGCGCCGTCGTCGGGGAGGGTGGAGGCAGCGGCGAAGTGAGCCCACACGGCCTGGCCGAGGACGAGGCCGCGGCAGTCGTCCTGGTGCCAGTCCCACGCCGGCGGCTGGGGTGGCCAGGCGGCCGGGGCGGCGTACAGCTGGCTGAGGCGGCACTGTTGCCGCATGTGCTGCTCGCGCACCGCGGTGACGGCGTTCTCGGCGGACCGGAGGTCAAAGAAGTGCACGGTGGCCACGCCCTCGGACGCCAGCGCCAGCGTGTCCACCGTGCGCACGTCGCCGAAGGGCGCCATCGCGCGCGCCACCTCGAGCTCCGGCGTGTGCGGCGGCAGCAGGCTGAGCACGACCGCGCGGCTCGCCGGACCGTCGACCGGCGTCGCGGCCACCGTCGGAACGGGGAGCCCGATCTGCGGCGGAATCGCCAGCGTCTGCGGCGGCGGCATGGGCATGGGCATGGCCATCGGCGGCGGCATGACCGGGAACGGCGGCGGGCAGTAGAGCTGCTGCGGGAGCGACAGGAACGGCGCGGGCGGGTAGGGCGCGCCGGCAGTAGGGTAGTACTCCTGAGCTCCGGCGTCGAGAATGTTTTGGGGAGCTCCCGGCATGCCACCCATGCCGCCGCCGCCGCCTCCTCCTCCCCCTACTCCGTCCATGGTAAGTAGAGACCAAATTGGTGCAGCGGCGGCGGCGCTAGTCGGAAGATCTAGAACATTCTTGGGATTAATTCTCGGTCGCGGCTGCAAACCGCGATCAAGAAACTAGGCTAGAATTGTACTTGAGCGGTCCCTCCTCTCCTCTCTCTCTCTCCCTCGCCTGGCTCTTCTTGCTTGGCTGTGGAGCGTGGGCTGGGTGGGGGGTACCTGGGGGGAAGAGGAGAGAGAGCGAGGGGGGCGGGGAGCTCTTTTTATGGAAATGGTCGCGGGAAAAGAAAGCAGGTGGGCTTTTATTTGGAAGTCTACAGGAACAAGGAGGGAGGGAGGGAGGCTGGCTGGGCTGGTCGAGGGAGGAAGATGGCGCTTCGGTGTGTTGTGTTGTGCGGCTGGCTGGTCCTGTTGGCCCGGATCTTCTGTGACGCCAGAGTGTGTTGATCTTTGGGAGACATGGATGATTCCCAGGGTTTGTTGTTACAGCTCTTGTGTCATGTTCCACGGATCTTCTGGTTGCTGCCACAGTGCCACCGCTTAGGATAAGTGCAGTGTAAGAAACTCTCTGCTGTGGCAATGACCCCCTGTTTTAGCGGGGAAATGTAAAATACTCTCGATTACCACTCTCTCTGTTTCCTAACGTGGTGCATGTAGATTTTAGAAAAGTCAAAACTTACGAAGTTTGATCAAATTTACGGAGAAAACTATCATACCTACAATATCGAATAATCAATATGTACTATATGAAAGTTGTATCTAATGACTTGGTATTCTAGATGTAAATGCTTTTCTCTACAAATCTGGTCAAAGCTGTAGATTTTAACTTTTTAGAAAATTTATAAGTACCACATTATGAAATAGAGGACTTGCTACATGTGACTTGCTTAGGTAGGCATCCGCTTGAGAAAGTAGAGATGATACCCACACAATGGCTACGGGAATCAGTTGCAACTATTTTAATGCAATTAAGTTGTATACAAGAATATTACCGTATTTAATTAATAATATGAGTATTGAAATTTTAGATCATCAGGGAGCCACAAGCGCCCCGGCTCCATTATCAAATAACGAAACCAGAGTAACATAGTTCAAAAGTGAAAAAAGAAAAACTAAAAACTAGAGTTCAAATGGCCTAAGCCAAAACAAGTACCTCCAAGCTTTCAACCACTGCAGTTTTACGACAAAGGCACACTTCTTCAAAAGAGACTTAAGGGAACCTATTACATCGCCTTCATTAGTGCTTCATCATCCAGAACTAATGTCACCCTAGTCTTGGTCTTCATCAAAGGAGATTGATAGGAGATGATGGTAGTTCCAGCAGAGTAACACGGCTGAGAGTGAATGCCTTTCCTTTTCCAGCGAAGGATCCCACCGTCTGGCGGTGATGTAGCGGCAAGTAAGGGAGCATTTCCAAACAAAGCACCAGAAAGAGAGGGTTTGGCCAGCAACACATGGTCCAGGGCACCCTCCGTGCTCGTTCCTGCCTCAGCTGACCCATCAAGACAGAATGAGGGGCCCCGATGAGCACAGTGAGCATTCTGGAAAATGCTTCCACCCTCTCTTTCACATGATCCTTGTAGAGGATGCTCCATTTCTTCAGAGTCAGTAAGATCAGCCACCATATCTGCCTAGTATTAGACCAAACTACATTATTGAATTCGTAGTTTCCAAATGCACCAAAGGGTACAAGGACATATAGAATTTAAAGGAGCATCATTCTTACTAGCTGCCAGTATTTAGCTACGGAAATATAGTAAGATCGTAATGGAAAATCAAACAAACTAGCTACATGTTTCCAAGTCTCTTGAGCCACCACACAACCTAAAAATAGGTGATGAATGCTCTCATGTTATGAACAAAAGAGACGTTGAGTTTTTTTATCAGTTCCTCTTTGCGGGTGATTATTTTTGGGCATGAGCTTGTTATTAGCTAACGGCCAAAGAAAAACATTAATTCTAGGGGAGCAACAATTGACCACATAGATAGGATGTAAATTGGTTAAAATCCCCTTAAGTTAATAATGTTGACAAAGAGCCGGAGGTATATTCTCCTTTTGAATTATGTTGACACATGAGTGCATCATCCTCGTCATTTAGAGCGATGCTCTTAACCATCTGATTCAAACAATACCAAGATTCCATCAACTTAGGAGAGAATATCCTCCTAAAACTAAGTTTTATATCATGCATATCCCAGATATGAGCAATAGTCATGTAGTGTTGATGACAAAGGTTGTAGAGTGGCAAAAATTGCACCACGAGGGGAGGTACCAAACCAGGTGTCCTCCCAGAATCATATCTTCCTACCATTTATAGCCACACATCAAAACCCATGTTTAATTGCTTGGGTAGGCCACATGATACCCTGCCAAAATCTAGATTTATTTTGAGCTTTACGAGCAAACATATTAGGAGAATTACTAGATACTTCCGGTCAACTAAAGTTTTCTAAATTTTTCCATCGTCACCATTATATCTCTTTACCTAATTACCCAGGAGACAAAGGTTCACAACTCTTAGGTTAGGTAAATCTAGATGTCCAAATTCCTTTTTCATACAAACTAGATGGCAGTTGGTAAGGTGCAATTTCCTATTATTTTCAAGGTCACTCATACTTGTGATCTGCGTTGGGTTTTCCGTGAAGAGGAACGGGTAATTGCAACACAATACGGGTAAGTATCTCCCTCAGTTATGAAACGAAGGTTTATCGAACCAATAGGAATATCAATCCACAACCGTCTTCAGCGGCTGCACACAAAAGAGAAAAAAACTAGCACCCAACGCGGGCAAGAGGGTTGTCAATCCCCTTGATCTCGTTATTTGCAAGCAAGTGAAGTGTGTAGATAATAGTAGATAATTGTAAATTGCAAAATAAAATAAAAGAAAATAAATGGCAGCAAGGTAATGATAGGATTTGTAAAGATATAAGTGAATAGACCCGGGGGACATAGTTTTCCCTAGCGGCATCTCTCATGTAGGCAACATACGGTGGGTAAACAAATTATTGTTGGGCAATTGATAGAAAAGCGCATAGTTATGCGATATTCAAGGTAATGATCATGTATATATAGGCATCACGTCCATAAGCAAATAGGCCGACTCCTGCCTGCACCTATTACTATTACTCCACTTCAAGAGCGCTTCTATGCATGCCTCTCTACGTATTAAGTTCATGATAAACAGAGTAATGCTTGGAGAATGATGACATGATGTAGACAAAGAGAATTCAATTAATATGAACTAACCACATCGTTTTATCCTTAGTGGCAACAACACAAAGACGTATCTTGTCCCCTTCTGTCACTGGGATATAGAAACCCGTCAGGTTGAACCCAAACGCACCCCTCTCACTGAAGAAATATCAATCTAGTTGGCCAAACTATTTCAATAGATCGGAGAGATTTACGAAGCTATAATGATCATGCAAATAAGAATCTTAATATTCAGGTTTGACTCAAATACTTTTCATGAATAATCTGAAACATAAACCCACAATTCATCGGATCCCAACAAACACACCGTACAAAAGAATTACATCGGATAGATCAAAGCGAAGATGCGATGATCATTGTATTGAAGATCAAAAAAGAGAGAGATAGCCATCTAGGTACTAACTACGGACCCGTAGGTCTGTGGTGAACTACTCACACATCATCATGAGGGCAGCATGGTTGATGAAGAGGCCCTCCGTGATCGATCCCCCCTCCGGCAGGGTGCCGTAACGGAGCTCCAGATGGGATCGTGGTGGAACAGAGACTTGCAGCGGCGGAAAAAGTGTTTTGGATGCCCCCTAGGTTTTTTGGAATATATGTGAATTTATAGGCCAGAGAACGGGGTCAGGAGGGCCACCAGGGAGGAACAAGCCATCAGGGCGCGGCCACCCTCCCTGGGCGCACCCTGTTGGCTTGTGTCTCCCTCATGCGGCCTCCAGTCTTCTCCCGAAGCTTCCAGGTCTTCTTTTGGTCCACAAAAAATCATAAAAAAGTTTCGTGGCAATTGGACTTCGTTTGGTACTATAAACCTGAAAAGTAAAAAACACGCAGAAAACAACAACTGGCACTAGGCACTTGGTCAATAGGTTAGTGCTAAAAAATAATATAAATTGGTAAATTATTAATCAAAAAGTATCCTAGAATGATAATATAATAGCATGGAACGATCAAAAATTATAGATACGTTGGAGACGTATCAGCATCCCCAAGCTTAATTCCTGCTCGTCCTCGAGTAGGTAAATGATAAAAACAGAATTTTTGATGTGACATGCTACCCAATATGTAATATTTTGCATGTATGCCTATTGAGAAACGATGAATTAACAAACATCAATATAGTAATATTTATAGGCACAAGCAGCAAAAGCATCAATCTTTCAAAGTATACGATCCTAAAAGAATGTTTAACCCCCATTCATTTTTATCATATTAGCAAGGCATGGCTCCGTCTTCACCACATTAATACAAATGTCAAGCACCACGGTATCCAAGTCAGGCAATTGGATCGTACTTTTTCAGTGTGCATCAACTTTTTATTCTTCACGCAATACATGAGTGTGAACCATGGACATAGCATAAAGGTGGAATAGAATATGGTGGTAGATATCAAAGGGGTAAAAGGTGGAGAAGAAAATCTCGCATCAACTAGGCGTATCAACGGGCTATGGAGATGCCCATCGATATATGTCAATGCAAGGAGTAGGGATTGTCATGCAAATGATGCACAGGAGCTATAAGTGTATGAAAGCTCAACTGAAGCTAAGTGGTGTGTGCATCCAACTTGCTTGCTCATGAAGACCTCGGGCATTTGAGGAAGCCCGTCATCGGAATATACAAGTCAAGTTTATAATAATGAAAAAGTAATTCCCACTAGCATATGAAAATGACATAACATGAGACTCTCTATATGAGGAACAAGGTGCCACTTTGAGGCACAAGTGTGGTAAAGGATAGTAGCAAAGTCCCTTCTCTCTTTTCCCCTCATTTTCATTTTTTTTTCATTTTTTATTATGGTGGGATCATTTGTCCTCCCCCATTTTTTATTTACTCACTGGTACAATGCTCTAATAATGATGAGCATCACACTTTTATTTACTTACAACTCAACATGAAAACTTGATATGAATGCCTCTGGCAGTGTAGCAGGATGTGCAATGATCTAGAGTGACATGTATCAAAAATATGATGAACGGTGGCTTTTCCACAAATACTTTGTCAACTCTATATGATCATGCAAAGCAATATGATGATGAACAAACTAGTCATATGAAGTAACGGTGGAATTTGCATGGCAATATATCTCGGAATGTCTATGGAAATGTCATAATAGGTAGGTATGGTGGCTGTTTTGAGGAATATATAAGAAGGCTTATGTGTGACAGAGCGTATCATGTCTCGGTGTTTGGATGCACCGGCAAAGTTTGCACCTATCCTGGAGGTGAGAATGGGCAATGCACGGTACCGAAGAGGCTAGCAAAATATGAGGTGGTGAGATTGCGTATATCCACGGGTTCACATTAGTCATGAAGAACTCATATACTTATTGCAAAGTTTATTAGCTTATCACAAATCAAAGTACTACTCGCATGCCCCGAGGGAGGAGGTTGGGAGGAATTAACCATCGCGCGCCTCCGACCCGAAACAGCACTAGGATTTCAACGAGGAATAGAAATGCTCACACATCCCCACCATGCCTTTTTAATATTTAAACAAATGGAAAATTAACACCTCTTAATATCGATACTTGTACGAATCAACAATGATGCACTCACACCTTTTTCATATTACCACATCAATATCATTAACCCACATTTCTCTTTTATGTGCTACATGATGGTTTTGATTATCACTCATTGAATACCTATTACTTTTGGACTAGTCTTATGACCCATGCAAATTACCGTCACTATTTATTAAATCTCAAACAAATATAAGTGAAGAATGGGAGTGTAATTATTTCTATAAAATCTGTACGCCACCGTGCTCAAAAAGATATAAGTGAAGTACTAGAGCAACTGCTAAGCTCAAGATATAAGTGAAGCACATAGATATTCTAATAAATTATGATGAAGGTGTGTCTCTCTCAAATATGTGTGCCCAGCAAATGATTGTTTTGTCAAACTAAAGCTAAAAGCAAACAAAAGCAAATGACGCTCCAAGCAAAACTCATATCATGTGACGAATAAAAATATAGCTCCAAGTGACATACCGATGGATTGACGCGAAAGAGGTGATGCCTTCCGGGGCATCCCCAAGCTTAGACACTTGAGTCTTCCTATAATATTACCTTGGGGGTGCCTTGGGAATCCACAACCTTAGGATCTTACCAATCCTTATTCCTTCGTCCATCGTGATAACACCCAAAACTTTAAAACTTCAATCACACAAAACTCAACAAAACTTCGTGAGATCCGTTAGTATAAGCAACATATCAAATACTTTAGGTACTGTTATAAATTCATTCATATTTAATTATTGCATAATAGGTACTGTATTATGACTTCTCCATGGCTTATACCCCCCGATACAATCCATAGTTTCATCAAAACAAGCAAACTATGCAAGAAAAAACAGAAACTGTCTAAAACAGAACAGTCTGTAAAGATCTGTAGAGAACCTATACTTATGTAACTCTAAAAATTCTGAAAAATTAGTAAATCCTGAATAATCTGTATAGAAATACTTTGTAAAAAATTCAGATCAAAAAGACATCCCAGTCAAATCAGAGAAATTCTGCACTGAACGCTAAGGTTTTTGTTTTTGCACCGTATCAATTCTACTCATCTTGTGAGTCATCCCAAAGGCTTTACTTGGCACAAACACTAATTAAAACATAAAAACACAATCATTACAGGGTAAAAATCATTTTATCACACACAAATATAAAGTAAAAAGTAAAAAGTAAAAATGAAGATAACTATTGGGCTGCCTCCCAACAAGCGCTATTGTTTTATGCCCCTAGCTAGGTATAATGCATAGTTTAAAATATGTTCATCTTTGACACTCAACCCATAAGTAGCTCTCATGATTGATTAATAAGGTGGTTTAATTCTCTTCCTAGGGAAGTGTTCCATCCCTTTCTTTAATGGGAATTGGAACCTTATGTTTCCTTCTTTCATATCAATAATTGCACCTATAGTTCGTAAGAAAGGTCTTCCAAGTATTATTGGACAAATAGGATTGCAATCAATATCAAGAACAATGAAATCTACAGGAAAATAATTCTTGTTTGCAATAATAATAACATCATTTATTCTACCTAAAGGTTTTTTAATGGTAGAATCCGCAAGATGCAAGTTTAGGGAACAATCTTGAATATTAGTGAGACCAAGCACATCACAAAGAGTTTTAGGTATAGTTGAAACACTAGCACCAAGGTCACACAAAGCATTACATTCATATGTATTCATCCTTATTTTAATAGTAGGTTCCCACTCATCATGCAATTTTCTATTAATAGAAACTTCAAGCTCAAGTTTCTCATCATAAGCTTTTATCATCACTTCCACTATATGATTAGTGAAAGCCTTGTTTTGTTCATATGCATTGGGTGAGCTAATAATAGTTTGCAACAAGGAAATACATTATACTAAAGAGCAACTTTCATAATTAAAGTCCTTGTAATCCAAGATAGTGGGCGGCACACCACTAGTTAAATTTTTAACCTCTCCAAACCCACTTTTTTTAGGTTCAGCATTAAAATCATCACCCTCCAAGCAAACGGGACTCTTTCTAACCAAAGTTTACTCATCTCTAGTCACTTTATCATTTATATTCAGAGAATTAAACAAAGTTTCAATAGGAGAATTACCA
This sequence comes from Elymus sibiricus, assembly GCA_039707655.1. Lineage (NCBI taxonomy): Eukaryota > Viridiplantae > Streptophyta > Magnoliopsida > Poales > Poaceae > Elymus > Elymus sibiricus. The sequence goes on along the minus strand of CM077667.1, from coordinate 439,663,612 downwards.
ATCATTTTAATATCTTCATCATGATTCCGGTAAAAACCGGGTGGGAGAGCTTTTTCTAAGAATTCCCACTTAGCTTTCAACTTAGCGGTCCTCTCCTTACTTTCATTAATAGATATTTGGATAGATTTAATAGTCTCATTAAAATCATGCTTGAGTGCCAAAGTTTTACTTTTGAGAGTTTCTACATCAAGAGCAATTCTATCCATGTTTTTAGCCAAAGTATCAATCGTATGCCACTTTTCTTCTACCATAGTATTAAAAATCTTTTGAGAACTAATAAATTCTTTAATTGTGTTCTAAAGATCAGAGGGTATCCTATTATCATTTGTAGAACAATTTCCATAAGAATTACCAAATGAGTTGCTATAATTATTAGAGGAGTTACCGGGATACGACCTAGCATTGAAATTTCCTCTATAAGCATTGCTATTGAAATTATTTCGCAAGACAAAGTTCACATCAATAGCATCATTCTTTTTCTCAATAAAAGTAGACAAAGGCATATCATTTGGATCAACATGAGTATTTTTGCTCGCAACCATATTCATAAGAGCATCCACCTTTTGACTCAAAGTAGCGATTTCCTCAACATAATCTAACTTCTTACCAGTTGGAGCTCTCTCGGTATGCCATTGAGAATAATTTGTATGTTGTCCAGAAGTTTCGTGGCATCTCCTAAGGTCACATCCATAAAGGTACCAGCTGCGGCAGAATCTAGAAGATTTCTAGACACAAAGTTTAGTCCAGCATAGAAGTTTTGGATAATCATCCACAAGTTTAAACCATGAGTAGAGCAATTTCTAATAATCAATTTCATTCTCTCCCAAGCTTGTGCAACATGTTCTTGATCATGTTGTTTAAAATTCATAATTTTATTCCTAAGGGAGATGACCTTGGCAGGAGGAAAGTACTTGGAAATAAAAGCATCTTTACACTTATCCTATGTTCCAATACTATTACGTGGTAAAGATGAAAACCAAGCCTTAGCTTTATCTCTAAGTGAAAAAGGAAATAATTTTAATTTCACAACATCATTATCCATGTCCTTTTTCTTTTGCATATCACAAAGTTCAACAAAAGTATTAAGATGAGCAGTGGGATCCTCATTAGGACTTCCCGAAAATTGATCTTTCATCACAAGATTCAGCAATGCAGCATTAATATCAAAAGCCTCCGCACTAGTGGCGAGTGGTATAGGAGTACTACTAAAATCATTGTTATTAGTATTTGAGAAGTCACACAATTTAGTAGTATCTTGTGACATGGTGACCGAGGAAGCAAAGTAACAAGCAGGACAAGTAAACTAACAAGCAAAGAAGTAAACTAGTAACAAGCAAAGATAAATATTTTTGTATTTTTGATTTTTATGAAGCAAACTAAATATAACAGCAAATAAAAAGAAGAACAAGTGAATGATAATTTGTGTGAAGTTACTTGATAGTTGGTGATGATATTCCCCGGCAACGGCGCCATAAATCCTTCCTGATACTTCTGATCTGCGTTGGGTTTTCCGTGAAGGGGAACGGGTAATTGCAGCACTATACGGGTAAGTATTTCCCTCAGTTATGAAACCAAGGTTTATAGAACCAATAGGAATATCAATCTACAACCGTCTTCAGCGGTTGCACACAAAAGAGCAAACAACTTGCACCCAACGCGGGCAAGAGGGTTGTCAATCCCATTGATCTCGTTATTTGCAAGCAAGTGAAGTGTGTAGATAATAATAGATAATTGTAAATTGCAAAATAAAATAAAAGCAAATAAATGGCAGCAAGGTAATGATAGGATTTGTAAAGATAGAAGTGAATAGACCCCGGGGCCATAGTTTTCCTTAGCGGCATCTCTCATGTAGGCAACACACGGTGGGTAAACAAATTACTGTTGGACAATTGATAGAAAAGTGCATAGTTATGTGATATTCATGGCAATGGTCATGTATATATAGGCATCACGTCCATAAGCAAATAGGCCGACTCCTGCCTGCACCTATTACTATTACTCCACTTCAAGAGCACTTGTATGCTTGCCTCTCTACGTATTAAGTTCATGATAAACAGAGTAATGCTTGGAGAACGATGACATGATGTAGACAAAGAGAATTCAATTAATATGAATTAACCCCATCATTTTATCCTTAGTGGCAACAACACAAAGACGTATCTTGTCCCCTTCTGTCACTGGGATAGAGAAACCCGTCAAGTTGAACCCACTAAAACGCACCCCTCTCACTGAAGAAATATCAATCTAGTTGGCCAAAATATTTCAATAGATCGGAGATATTTACGAAGCTATAATGATCATGCAAATAAGAATCTTAATATTCAGGTTTGACTCAAATACTTTTCATGAATAATCTGAAACATAAACCCACAATTCATCGGATCCCAACAAACACACTGTACAAAAGAATTACATCAAATATATCAAAGCGAAGATGCGATGATCATTGTATTAAAGATCAACAGAGAGAGAGAGATAGCCATCTAGGTTTTTGTATGTCCGATCGGTTTGCCTAGCGATTATTTTTATTTACTCTGACTGATACCTTTTAGGCTGGCTCTAAACGTACATGATAAGGAGACATGCTTATACCGATGAAAAAAAACTTCTGTCATGCAAATCAAAACCGTTGTTTTTAACTATTTTTCTACAGTTACATCTGAGCCATACGTTTTCTATCGTTTTAATAATATAATAGATAACATGGAACAATAAAAAAATATAGATACGTTGGAGACGTATCAGTCACTCCAAAGGCAGTGAGCTAATTGTGTATTTTTTTGAGATTTAGGGCCCACTTTGGGAATTTGAAAAAGGAAACTGGATAAGATAGAATAATGCCGCGGCAAGCCTTCACTACTGCAGACAGGCCCTAAGACGACACATGTATTCACTACTGCAAGAAGGTCCAAAGACGACACATCAATCTGAGACCTTCGACCAAACTGTGTGCGAAGCATGAATCGCAAACGGTATAGTTCTAGATCTATCGCCAATAACACGAACTATGTGCGATGGCGAATCCATCAAATACAATTCAGACAAAAAGTTGTGTGTGCGATACGTGGCAAACAGTTGATAAAGACGATTTTTTTGCGATTAGCCAAAATAACACAAACGGCTATAGAGATCCAGATGTGTGCGATAGAGGACACACAGCTCACTATGATAATCTGTGTGCGATGATGCAGGAGAACAAAAATGATTCATCGTAACAACATGTGTGCGATAGAGGGAACACAGTTCACTATGATAAACGGTGTGCGATGATACAGGAGAACACAAACAATTCAGCGTAACAAGATGTGTGCGATAGACAACAAACAGTTAAGTAATCAGAATCATGTGCGAACACCAGAAATAACACAGACGATTGATGTTAATAAGCTATGTGTGTTGTAGAAAAATGTTTGCTGGTATACAATTACAGCGATTGATGAAATCATCACTGACGGGTTTCGTAGTTTAGTCCGTGTGTAATGTGATTTGCTCTGTCTGCACAACATCTATGTTGTGTCTACAAAACAACAACATATATACTTATAAGAACATGATTGCATAACCAAAAAAGAACACAATGACATTTCAAACATTGTATCACAAATACCAGAAATATTACAAGGTTCAAATTCCAGCATTACAAGGCCCAAATTCAAAGATTACAAGGTTCAAATTGATATTAGAAATCAAGTCCATCTTCTTCAGAATCTTTGTCATGAAATATTTCTGCGAAGGGATCAGCTACCAAGAAGTCATATATCGGGTCGATAGACTGCCTTCCGAATTATCTGTCCTATGAACTTCCAAAATTAAATTCAGCTTCTGCAGAGCCTCTTCCATTCAGTTGTAGACGCGTGCGCTGATCAGCAAACCAATCATTGTGGCGCACTAAATATAGTGCAAACCTCATTACCTTGAGACCCTTACTTTCTGAACAAAGAACCTGGTGAATTGAATCTCTGGATTGGTGCCTCGGTACTCGTTCAAAGTAATTTATGTGAGATGGAATTCAAGGCATTCAATGGGATTGTTATATTACGCCACTTTTTTCACTTCCAGACCTGCTTGTTTCTGCATAAGAAGACAACATATCAGTGCGTAGATGTAGTTTTGAACACTACGAGCCTCTTTGATTTGCAGGATTTATAAAATACACTAATCGAGTGACATGCCATCTTCAATCGTTCATGATTAACATCTCAAAAAAATATGTATTGAAATCCTCCAAATTTCCTTTGGAAATCATAATACATCTGTCATTGTAATCATGAGTAAAAGTACCAACAAATTGAACTCCGTTGTGCTTAACAATTAACAGGAAGGAGCATCACCTCGATGTATAGCTTCTCTGTGCACGGAAAGCATCTAAGGAATCTAACAACTTCATCCAGATCGGGGCCGACAGATTGTAGTGCTAAGGTCTTCACTGTGCACAGAGACATGGCGAGGCATGTGGGAATCATTTTCTGGATGACAACCAAATATAGATCAACAAAAATTAGATAAAATGTCATGTACAATAATAAGAAGGAGAAGAAGACTATTGTACCTGAACGGCTAAGGATCCAGCTGTAACAAGTTTGGAGAATTCAGCACACAAATAGCCCAACACTGTCAATTTCGGTGCGTTAATGACCCTGATTCTTGTTGGACCGTCTTTATCAAGCACAAACGGGAATTTCATCTAGTCACTTTTATCATGTTGGTTTGATTCGTGTTCGCTACTTTGATAATTTGATATGTGGGTGGACCGGTGCTGTTCTTACTTGAACAACCTCCCACTTATGATTAACCCCCTCGCAAGCATCCGTAACTACGAGAAAAGGATTAAGATAAATTCTAACCATAGCATTAAACGTTTGGATCCAAATCAGCCCCTTACAAAGTAGCACATAAAGTAGGGTTTAAGCTTCTGTCACTCTAGCAACCCATTGATACGTCCATTTTGCATCATGATTTCCTACTATTATTTACTTTGTTTTGTTGAATAATAATGCTTTGGGGAGTGATTCTAATGCCTTTTCTCTCATAATATGCAAGGTTTACACAAGGAGGGAGAATACCGGCAGCTGGAATTCTGGACCCAAGAAAAGCACGTCAAAGATACCTATTATGCACAACTCCAATGAAGCTGAAATTTTACGGAGAATATTTTTGCATTTAATAAAAAATATTGGAGTTGAAAACCACCGGAGGGGGCCTCCCAGGTGGGCACAACCCACCAGGGCGCGCCAGGCCCCCCTGGGCGCGCCCTGATGGGTTGTGATCAGCCTGGCCCACCTCCGGTGCCCATCTTCTGGTATAAGGTCACTCTTGACCTAGAAAAAAGAAGAGGGGGACTTTCGGGACGAAGCGCCGCCGCCTCAAGGCGGAACTTGGGCAGGAGCACTTTTGTCCTCCGACGGAGCGATTCCGCCAGGGGAATTTCCCTCCCGGAGGGGGAAATCGAAGCTATCGTCATCACCAACACCCCTCTCATCTTTGGGAGGCCAATCTTCATCAACATCTTCAACAACACCATCTCCTCTCAAACCCTAGTTCATCTCTTGTGTTCAATCTTTGTACCGGAACCTCAGATTGGTACGTGTGGGTGACTAGTAGTGTTGATTACCTTGCGTAGTTGATTACTATATGGTTTATTTGGTGGAAGATTATATGTTAAGATCCATTATGCTATTCAATACTCCACTGATCTTGAGCATGATTATTATTTGTGAGTAGTTACTTTTGTTCTTGAGGTCACGGGAGAAGTCATGTTGCGAGTAATCATGTGAATTTGATATGTGTTCGATGTTTTGATGATATGTATGTTATGATTCCCTTAGTGGTGTCATATGAATGTCGACTATGTTGGGGAACGTTGCATGGGAAACAAAAAATTTCCTACGCACACGCAAGATCTATCCATGGTGATGAGCATCTATGAGAGGGAGAGTTGGATCTACATACCCTTGTAGATCGCTAAGCGGAAGCGTTAAGAAACGCGGTTGATGTAGTCGAACGTCTTCGCGATCCAATCACGATCCGTCCACGAACTCCCGATCAAGTGCCGAACGGACGGCACCTCCGAGTTTAGCACACGTGCGGCTCGGCGGCGTCCTCTCCTTCTTGATCCAGCAAGCGAGAGAGAGGGGGTAGATGAGATCGGGACCAACACGACGGTATGGTGGTGGTGGTGGCAGCGGAATTCCGGCAGGGCTTCGCCAAGCGCGTAGCGGTGAAACGTGGGAGGAGTTGGGAGAGGTAACGGGCAAGGGTCGAAGGGTGGCTGCCCCCAATGCCTCCCCACCTTTATATAGGCGTGGAGGGGGCTGGTGGCTTGCCCTCCAAGGCCCTAGGGTCGTTGGCCAAAGGGGGAGGAAGGAAATCCCACCTTTCCTTCCGCACCGATTGCTATCCCCCCTTTTTAGGGATCCTGATCTTATCCCCTTGGGATATGAATCTATTCCTTTTAAGGGAGGATCTTGGTGCGCCTAGACCAGGGTTGTGGGGACTTTTCCCACTAACCACGTTCATGTGGGTCCCCATGCAGGTGGGCCCCACTCCGGAACCTTCTAGAACATTCCCGGTACAATACCGAAAAAACTCGAACTTTTTCCGGAACCCCGATAACAACTTTCCATATATGAATCTTTACCTCCGGAATATTCCGGAGCTCCTCGTGATGTCCCGGATCCCATCTGGGACTCCGAACAACCTTAGGACTTTCCGCTATTAATATCTCAATACTACCCTAGCGCTACCGAACGTTAAGCGTGCGACCCTACGGGTTCGAGAATCATGTAGACATGACCGAGACACCTCCACGATCAATAACCAATAGCGGGACCTAGATGCCCATATTGGTTCCTACATATTCTACGAAGATCTTTATCGGTCGAACCACGATGTCAAGGATTCAGACAATCCCGTATGCAGTTCCCTTTGTCCATCGGTATGTTACTTGCCCGAGATTCGATTGTCGATATCTCCATACCTAGTTCAATCTCGTTACCGGCAAGTCTCTTTACTCGTTTCGTAATACAAGATCCCGTGACTAACTCCTTAGTCACATTGCTTGCAAGCTTCTTGTGATGTTGTATTACCGAGTGGGCCCAGAGATACCTCTCCGTCATATGGAGTGACAAAACCCAGTCTCGATCCATGCCAACCCAACAGACACCCTTGGAGATAACTGTAGAGCACCTTTATAGTCACCCAGTTATGTTGTGACGTTTGATACACATAAGGCATTCCTCCGGTGTCCGGGAGTTGCATGATCTCATGGTCGTAGGAACAGATACTTGACATGGATAAAGCAGTAGCAATAAACTGACACGATCAACGGCTATGCTTACGGTTGGGTCTTGTCCATCACATCATTCTCCTAATGATGTGATCCCGTTATTAAATGACAACTCATGTATATGGTCAGGAAACCTTGACCATCTTTGATCAATGAGCTAGTCTACTAGAGGCAAACTAGGGACACATTGTTGTCTATATACCCACACATGTATTTAGTTTCCAATCAATACAATTCTAGCATGGATAATAAACAATTATCATGAACTAGGAAATATAATAATAACCAATTTATTATTGCCTCTAGGGCATATTTCCAACAGTCTCCCACTTGCACTAGAGTCAATAATCTAGCTCACATCACCATGTGATTAACACTTATATCACCATGTGATTAACACTTATATCATCATGTGATTAACACCCATTAAGTTCTGGGGTTTGATCATGTTTTGCTTGTGAGAGAGGTTTTAGTCAACGGGTCTGTAACATTCAGATCCGTGTGTACTTTGTAACTCTCTATATTGTAGATGTTGCTACCATGCTTCAGTTGGAGCTATTCCAAATGGCTACCCCACCATACGTATCCGGATTGCTACTTTGAGTCGTCCGGATTGGTGTTTAAAGCTTGCATCGACGTAAATCTTTACGACGAACTCTTTATCACCTCCATCATCGAGAAACATCTCCTTAGTCCTCTGGTTACTAAGGATAATTTTGACCGCTGTCCAGTGATCCACTCCTGGATCACTCTTGTACCCCTTGACAGAGTCATGGCAATGCACACATCAGGTGCGGTACATAGCATGGCATACTATATAGAGCCTATGGCTAATGGCATAGGGGACGACCTTCGTCCTTTCTCTTTCTTCTGGCGTGATCGAGTTTTGAGTCTTCCTCGACTTCACACCTTACAAATCAGGCAAGAACTCCTTTTTTGTCTGATCCATTTTGAACTTTTTCAAAAATTTGTCAAGGTATGTTCTCATTGAAAGACTTATCAAGCGTCTTGATCTATCTCTATAGATCTTGATGCCCAATATACTAATAGCTTTTATCCGGGTCTTCCTTTGAAAAACTCTTTTCAAACAACCCTTTATGCTTTCCAGAAATTCTACATTATTTCCGATCAACAATATGTCAACCACATATACATATCAGAAATTCTATAGTGCTCCCACTCACTTTCTTGCAAATACAAGTTTCTCATAAACTTTGTATAAACTCAAAAACTTTGATCACCTCATCAAAGCGTATATTCCAACTCCGAGATGCTTGCTCCAGTCCATAGAAGGATCGCTGGAGCTTGCATACCTTTTAGCATCCTTAGGATCGACAAAACCTTCTGGTTGTATCACATACAACCTTTCCTCAAGGGAACGATGTTTTGACATCCATCTGCCAGATTTCATAATCGAAAATGCAGCAACTGCTAACATAATTCCAACAGACTTCAGCATCGCTACGGGTGAGAGAGTCTCATCGTAGTCAACTCCTTGAACCTGTCGAAAACCTTTTTCGTGACAAGTCGAGCTTTATAAATGGTGACATTTACCATCAGCGTCCGTCTTCCTCTTAGAGGTCCATTTGTACTCAACGACCTGCCGTTCAACGGGCAAGTCTACCAAAGTCCGTACTTTGTTTTCATACATGGATCTTGTCTCAGATTTCATGGCTCCTAGCCATTTGTTGGAATCCAGGCCCACCATCGCTTCTTCATAGTTTGTAGGCTCATCGTTGTCTAACAACATGATTTCCAAGACATGATCACCGTACCACTCAGGGCAGTACGTATCCTTGTCTACCTACGAGGCTCGGTAGTAACTTGATCCAAAGTTTCATGATCATCATCATTAGCTTCCCCTTCAATTGGCGTAGGCACCCCAGAAACATCTTTCTGCGTTGTGCTACCATCCAACTGAAGTGACGGTTCAACAACCTCATCAAGTTCTACTTTCCTCCCACTCAATTCTTTCGAAAGAAACTTTTTCTCGAGAAAGGACCCGTTCTTAGCAACAAACACTTTGTGCTTGGATCTGAGATAGAAGGTATACCCAATGTCTCCTTAGGGTATTCTATGAAGATGCATTTGTCCGCTTTGGGTTCGAGCTCATTAGGTGAAAACCTTTTTCACATAAGCGTCGCAGCCCCAAACATTAAGAAATGACAGCTTAGGTTTCAGCCAAACCATAATTCATACGGTGTCATCTCAACGGACTTAGATGGTGCCCTATTAAAGTGAATGTATTTGTCTCTAATGCTTTAACCCAAAAACGATAGTGGAAAAACGATAAGAGACATCATAGTATGAACCATATCAAATAGGGCACGGCTATGACGTTTGGACACACCATCACTCTATGGTGTTCCAGGCGGTGTGAGCTGTGAAACAATTTCCACATTGTCTTAAGTTGCATACCAAACTCGTAACTCAGATATTCACCTCCACGATCATATCGTAGACATTTTATCTTCTTGTCACGATGATCTTCAACTTCACTCTGAAACTGCTTGAACCTTTCAAACGTTTCAGACTTGTGTTTCATTAAGTAAATATCCCCATATCTACTCAAATCATCAGTGAAGGTAAGAAAATAACGATATCCACTGCGTGTTTCAACACTCATTGGACCACATGCATCAACATGTATCAATTCCAATAAGTCACTAGCCCGCTCCATCATACTGGAAAACGGGGTCTTAGTCATCTTGCCCAAGAGGCATGGTTCGCATGTCTCAACCGATTCGAAATCGAGTGAGTCAAAAGATCCATCAGCATGGAGTTTCTTCATGCGCTTTATACCAATATGACCTTCGCGGCAGTGCCACAAATATGTGGTACTTATCATTACTAACTTTGTATCTTTTGGCATCAATATTATAAATATGTGTATTACTACGATCGAGATTTAATAAACCATTCACATTGGGTGCATGACCATTGAAGGTATTATTCATGTAAACAGAATAACCATTATTCTCTAACTTAAATGAATAACCGTATTGCAATAAACACAATCTAATCATGTTCATGTTCAACGCAAACACCAAATAACATTTATTTAGGTTCAACACTAATCCCGAAGGTAGAGTGAGCGTGCGATGGTGATCATATCAACCTTGGAAGCACTTCCAACACACATCGTCACCTCGCCCTTAGTTAGTCTCCGTTTATTCCGTAGCTTTTATTTCGAGTTACTAACATTTAGCAACTGAACCGGTATCTAATACCCAAGTGCTACTAGGAGTACTTAGTAAGGTGCACATCAATAACATGTATATCAAATATACTTTTGTCGACGTTGCCAGCCTTCTTATCTACCAAGTATCTAGGGTAGTTCTGCTCCAGTGACCGTTCCCCTCATAGTAGAAGCACTTAGTCTCAGGTTTGGGTTTAACCTTGGGTTTCTTCACTCGAGCAGCAACTGGCTTGCCAGTCATGAAGTTTCCCTTCTTACCCTTGCCCTTCTCGAAACTAGTGGTTTTACCAACCATCAACACTTGATGCTCCTTCTTGATTTCTACCTTCGAGATGTCAAACATCGCGAATAGCTCATGGGATCATCCATCCCTGGCATGTTATAGTTCATCACGAAGCTCTAGTAGCTTGGTGGCAGTGACTTGGAGAACTATATCAGTCACTATCTCATCTGGAAGATCAACTCCCACTCGATTCAAGCGATTGTAGTACTCAGACAATCTGAGCACATGCTCACTGATTGAGCTATTCTCCTTCATCTTGCAGGCAAAGAATATTTGTTGGAGGTCTCATACCTCTCAACACAGGCACGAGCCTGAAATCCAATTTCAGCTCTTGGAACATCTCATATGTTCTGCGACGTTCAAGAACGTCTTTGGAGCCTCAATTCTAAGTCGTAATGCATGACGCACTGAACTATCAAGTAGTTATCACAACGTGCCTGTCAGATGTTCACAACATCCACAGACGACGCTAGAGGGGATGGCGCACCGAGCGGTGCATCAAGGACATAAGCCTTCTGTGCAGCAACGAGGACAATCCTCAGTTTACGGAGCCAGTCCGCATAATTGCTACTACCATCTTTCAACTTACTTTTTCTCTAGGAACGTATCAAAAATTCAGGGGAGCTACAGCGCAAGCTATCTACAACATAATTTGCAAAGACACTTTGACTATGTTCATGATAATGAGTTCAATTAATCATATTACTTAAGAACTCCCACTCAAATCAACATCCCTTAGGTTGTCTAAGTGTGACATGATCCAAATCCACCAACCCAAGTCCGATCATCACGTGAGATGAGGTGGTTTCAATGGTGAACATCTCCATGTTGATCATATCTACTATATGACTCATGTTCGAACTTTCGGTCTCTTGTGTTCTGAGGCCATGTCTGTACATGCTAGGCTCATCAAGTTTAACCCGAGTGTTTCGCACGTGCAACACTAGCTTGCACCCGTTGTATGTGAACGTAGAGTCTATCACACCCGATCATCACGTGGTGCTTCGAAACGACAAACTTTCGCAATGGTGCACACTCGGGGAGAACACAATTTTATCATGAAATTTAAGTGAGGGATCACCTTATAATGCTACCGTCGTCCTAAGCAAAACAAGGTGCATAAAAGGATTAACATCACATGCAAATCATAAGTGACATGATATGGCCATGAACTTGTGCTTTTCGATCTCCATCTTCAAAGCACCGGCATGATCTCCATCGTCACCGGCATGATACCATGATCTCCATCATCTTGATCTCCATCAACGTGTCACCATGAGGTTGTCGCGCCAACTGTTGCATTTACGACTATTGCTAACTCATAGCGATAAAGTAAAGCAAAATGGCACAAATAAATTAAAGATAACCCTATGGCTCCTGCCAGTTGCCGTACTCATCGACATGCAAGTCGATATTTAACTATTACAACATGATCATCTCATACATCAAATATATATCACATCATGTCTTTGGCCATATCACATCACAACATACCCTGCAAAAACAAGTTAGACGTCCTCTAATTGTTGTTGCATGTTTTACGTGGCTGCTATGGGTATCTAGCAAGAACGATTCTTACCTACGCAAAACCACAACGGTGATACACAAATTGCTATTCAACCTTCTACAAGGACTGCCTCACTCAAATCCGATCCAACTAAAGTGGGAAAGACAGACACCCGCCAGCCATCTTTATACAACAAGTTGCATGTTAGCGATGGAACCGGTTTCTCGTAAGCGTACGAGTAAGGTTGGTCCGAGACGCTTCATCCCACAATACCGCTGAATCAAGAAAAGACTAAGGGAGGAAGCAATCTGAATATCAATGCCCACAAACTCCTTTGTGTTCTACTCAAGATCTCATCTACACATAGACCTAGCTCTGATACCACTGTTGGGGAACGTTGCATGGGAAACAAAAAATTTCCTACGCACACGCAAGATCTATCCATGGTGATGAGCATCTATGAGAGGGATAGTTGGACCTACATACCCTTGTAGATCGCTAAGCGGAAGCGTTAAGAAACGCGGTTGATGTAGTCGAACGTCTTCGCGATCCAATCACGATCCGTCCACGAACTCCCGATCAAGTGCCGAACGGACGGCACCTCCGAGTTTAGCACACGTGCGGCTCGGCGGCGTCCTCTCCTTCTTGATCCAGCAAGCGAGAGAGAGGGGGTAGATGAGATCGGGACCAACACGACGGTATGGTGGTGGTGGTGGCAGCGGAATTCCGGCAAGGCTTCGCCAAGCGCGTAGCGGTGAAACGTGGGAGGAGTTGGGAGAGGTAACGGGCAAGGGTCGAAGGGTGGCTGCCCCCAACGCCTCCCCACCTTTATATAGGCATGGAGCAGGCTGGTGGCTTGCCCTCCAAGGCCCTAGGGTCATTGGCCAAAGGGGGAGGAATGAAATCGCACCATTCCTTCCCCACCGATTGCTATCCCCCCTTTTTAGGGATCCTGATCTTATCCCCTTGGGATATGAATCTATTCCTTTTAAGGGAGGATCTTGGTGCGCCTAGACCAGGGTTGTGGGGATTTTCCACACTACCCACGTTCATGTGGGTCCCCATGCAGGTGGGCCCCACTCCGGAACCTTCTAGAACCTTCCCGGTACAATACCGAAAAAACTCGAACTTTTTCCGGAACCCCGATAACAACTTTCCATATATGAATCTTTACCTCTGGACTATTCCGGAGCTCCTCGTGATGTCCCGGATCCCATCCGGGACTCCGAACAACCTTCGGACTTTCCACTATTAATATCTCAATACTACCCTAGCGCTACCGAACGTTAAGCGTGCGACCCTACGGGTTCGAGAATCATGTAGACATGACCGAGACACCTCCACGGTCAATAACCAATAGCGGGACCTGGATGCCCATATTGGTTCCTACATATTCTACGAAGATCTTTATCGGTCGAACCACGATGTCAAGGATTCAGACAATCCCGTATGCAGTTCCCTTTGTCCATCGGTATGTTACTTGCCCGAGATTCGATTGTCGATATCTCCATACCTAGTTCAATCTCGTTACCGGCAAGTCTCTTTACTCGTTCCATAATACAAGATCCCGTGACTAACTCCTTAGTCACATTGCTTGCAAGCTTCTTGTGATGTTGTATTACCGAGTGGGCCCAGAGATACCTGTCCGTCATACGGAGTGACAAAACCCAGTCTCGATCCATGCCAACCCAACAGACACCCTTGGAGATACCTGTAGATCACCTTTATAGTCACCCGGTTACGTTGTGACATTTGATACACACAAGGCATTCCTCCGGCGTCCGGGAGTTGCATGATCTCATGGTCGTAGGAACAGATACTTGACATGGATAAAGCAGTAGCAATAAACTGACACGATCAACTGCTATGCTTACGGTTGGGTCTTGTCCATCACATCATTCTCCTAATGATGTGATCCCGTTATCAAATGACAACTCATGTCTATGGTCAGGAAACCTTGACCATCTTTGATCAACGAGCTAGTCTACTAGAGGCATACTAGGGGCACATTGTTGTCTATATACCCACACATGTATTTAGTTTCCAATCAATACAATTCTAGCATGGATAATAAACAATTATCATGAACTAGGAAATATAATAATAACCAATTTATTATTGCCTCTAGGGCATATTTCAAACAGACTACATGACACTTCACCATTCATGGGCCTAAGGGAATGCATTGTGGAGTAGTTATTAGATGATGGGTTGCTAGAGTGATAGAAGCTTAAACCCTAGTTTATGCGCTACTTCGTAAGGGGCTGATTTGGATCCACACGTTTAATGCTATGGTTAGACTTTGTCTTAATACTTTTCTCGTAGTTGTGGATGCTTGCGAGGGGGTTAATCATAAGTAGGTTGTTAGTTCAAGTAAGAACAACACCTTAGCGCCGGTCCACCCACATATCAAATTATCAAAGTAGCGAACAAGAATCAAACCAACATGATAAAAGTGACTAGACGAAATTCCCGTGTACCCTCAAGAACACTTTACAACCTCCCTCGGAATGTCATGATTGGGGCATGAATATAACATTAACTTAAGCCTCCCCCAAGCTAGAGCGATACTTTCTCCTTCACGAGGCCAAAAATTATATATATAATTCCGATCACGATGAACTAGATGCATAGGATAAAACTTTCGATGGAATTCCAATTGCAAACAATTCCAGTTCCACGATCCAAGATCATCACATAGCCTATACCATGTCAATTCTTTTCCCTCCAAAGATAAAGGGAAAACCTTCTTCTTAACTTCATCTCCGGATAAACCTGCAAGCTTAAATAATCCACATATTTCGTTCACATATAAAAGATGCATATCAGGATGTTCAGTTCCATCTCCTGCATAATGTTTAGCAAGCAGTTGTTCTAGCATACCCGAAGGAATTTCATAAGTAACATTTTCAGTAGGTGTTGTAGGTTGAGGGATAACTAATTGTGGTTCCGGTCGAGGTGAAGATACCCCGAACAAACCCCTCAAAGGATTGTTCTCCATAGTAGCAAGTAGGAATAAATTTCAGCACGTAGTATACGTTTTTCCTTACTGATTTCCACTTACCAAGAGCGCTTCACTCCCCGGCAATGGCGCCAGAAAAGAGTCTTGATGACCCACAAGTATAGGGGATCAATCGTAGTCCTTTCGATAAGTAAGTGTGTTGAACCCAACGAGGAGCAGAAGGAAATGACAAGCGGTTTTTAGCAAGGTAATTTCTGCAAGCACTGAAATTGTAGGTAACAGATAGTTTGATAGCAAGATAATTGATAGCGAGCAAGTAACAGTAACGGTAATCAAGGTGCAGCAAGGTAGCCCAATCCTTTTGAGGCAAAGGACAGGCCAGAACAATCACTAGTAATAGGCATCATTCAGAATTTTTATGCTCGGCTTTCTCATAATGATCAATCCATGCTTGATACTTCTTGTGCTGGTTCTTATATGAAGAAGACTATTGAATTCAAGTGGGATCTCTTAGAAAGAATTAAAATCAACTCTGAAGATTGGGAAGTCGATGAAGGTAATGAGTCAGGTATAAAGCTTGAATTTGATTGTGTTAAATCTTTTATGAATACCGATACTCTTCACAAGTTCAGCACTAAATATGGACTTGACTCTGAGATAGTAGCCTCTTTCTGTGAAGCGTTTGCTACTCATGTTGATCTCCCTAAGGAGAAGTGGTTTAAATATCATCCCCCTATTAAGGAAGAAATTAAAGAACCGGTCATAGCTAAAGAAGAAACCATCTTTTACAATGTTGATCCAGTTGTGCCTACCGCTTATATTGAAAAACCACCTTTCCCTGTTAGGATAAAGGAACATGCTAAGGTATCAACTGTGGTTCGTAAGAGTAATATAAGAGCACCTAAACCCCCTGAGCAAATTAAAGTAGAGCCTAGTGTTGCTATGGTTAAAGATCGCTTGGTGCAAAATATTGATGGGCATGTTATCTACTTTTGTGATGAAGCTGCTAGGATTGCCAAACCTGATGAAAAGGATAAACATAGACCCGTAGAAGGCTTGCCTGCTGTCGGTGTAGTGAATAGGGGGTGTTCATTACCCCTGGACACGCACCGGTGAGTTGCAGCCTCCAGGCGGGAAGGGCATGGCAGAGAAGCGAGCCTTCCTGGGAGAAGACAACTAGGAACAAGCACAAGACTATCCAGAAAGCATTCAAGTCAATAATCAGAAGACAGAAGACCAAAGGCTGGCGAAGCCCCAGCAAGATTCTTTCTGGGATGGCTGGCGAAGCCTCAACAAGATTCTTGCTGGGATGGCTGGCGAAGCCCCAGCAAGATTTCCCGACAAGATTTCCCGGCAAGATTTCCTGGCCCCGGCAAGATTTGCACCCGGCAAGGCCTCGCCACCCTGTCACCGCTCCAGCGCAGCGACCAGCTTGTCTTTTAGCTGTTGTCCTCCTGGTAACGTGTCAGGTGCTAGCGGTGGATGGGCTTAAGCGGTGCTGATGGGACGGCCCCTTTTTCCATCCCCAAGACGCTAAGGGACACCTCATCGGAGCATTTAATGTTCGTGTCCTAAACCGTCAGTGTTAGGTATGATAACACTGTAGATACTTTACACCTCATGTACGCACTGTACGCCACTGTTGGTGACCCCTTCAAACGTATAAAAGGAGGCCCAAGGCGTAGCTACAGGGGGGATCTTCTTCTGGCCCGTTTCGCATGTGTAGCGGCTGTGTACTGTTCATCACAAGCGCTCCTAGATCCAGGGCTTAAACACATCCAATATACAAAGGCAGGAGTAGGGTTTTACGCTTCTCGGCGGCCCGAACCTGGGTAAAATCCTCGTGTTGATCGTTAGATCTGCTCTTTGTGCAAACCTTTTCCCTTGCCGAATCGTGAAGGGACCCTTGCGGTCCCATAGGTGTCGTTCCCGACACCTGCTGTCTCAGTTAAAATAGGAGATCATTGCTACCATGGTTTATGTGATTTAGGTGCTAGTGTGAGTGTTATCCCTTTTACCTTATACCAAGAAATTATGGATGAAATAGCACCTGCTGAAATGGAAGACATTGATGTCACTATTAAACTTGCTAATAGGGACACTATTACACCACTTGGGATTGTTAGAGATGTTGAAGTCTTGTGCGGGAAAGTAAAATACCCTACTCATTTTCTAGTCCTTGGTTCCCCACAAAATGACTTTTGTCCCATTATCTTTGGTAGACCTTTCTTGAGCACCGTTAATGCTAAGATAGATTGTGAAAAACAAACTATCGGTGTCAGTTTCGGTAATGTGTCTCTTGAGTTTATTTTTTCCAAGTTTTGTAGACAACCTCGTGATAAAGCTTTATCTAGTAAGGATGAAATAATTGGTCTTGCTTCTATTGTTGTGCCTCCTACTGATCCGTTAGAACAATATTTGCTTGACCATGAAAATGACATGCATTTGCGCGAAAGAAACAAAATAGATCAAATTTTCTTCGAACAACAGCCTCTCTTGAAACACAATTTACCTATTGAAACTCTTGGAGGTCCTCCTCCACCTAAAGGTGATCCTGTGTTTGAATTGAAACAATTGCCCGACACTTTGAAGTATGCTTATCTTGATGAGAAAAAGATATATCCTGTTATTATTAGTGCTAACCTTTCAGAACATGAAGAAGAAAGATTATTGAAAGTTCTAAGGAAGCACCGGGCTGCTATTGGATATACTCTTGATGATCTTAAGGGCATTAGTCCCACTCTATGTCAGCACAAGATCAATATGAAACCTGATGCTAAACCCGTCGTTGATCACCAACGACGATTGAATCCGAAGATGAAGGAAGTGGTAAGAACTGAAATATTAAAGCTTCTGGAAGCAGGTATAATCTATCCCATTGCTGATAGTAGATGGGTAAGTCCCATTCATTATGTCCCTAAGAAAGGAGGTATTACAGTTGTTCCTAATGATAAGAATGAACTCATTCCACAAAGAATTGTCACTGGCTAGAGAATGGTAATTGATTTTAGAAAATTAAATAAAGCTACTAGGAAAGATCATTACCCTCTACCGTTCATTGATCAAATGCTAGAGAGACTATCTAAGCACACACACTTTTGTTTCTTAGATGGATATTCTCGTTTCTCTCAAATACCTGTGTCACAATCTGATCAAGAGAAAACTACCTTTACTTGCCCTTTCGGAACCTATGCTTATAGACGTATGTCTTTTGGTTTATGCAATGCACCTGCTACCTTTAAAAGATGTATGACTGCTATATTCTCTGACTTTTGTGAAAACATTGTGGAGGTTTTCATCGATGATTTTTCCATTTACGGAACTTCTTTTGGTGATTGCTTAAGCAATGTTGATCGAGTTTTGCAGAGATGTGAACAAACTAATCTCGTCTTGAATTGGGAAAAGTGCCACTTTATGGTTAATGAAGGCATTGTCTTGGGGCATAAAATATCTGAACGAGGTATTGAGGTGGATAAAGCTAAAGTTTATGCAATTGAGAAAATGCCATGTCCTAAAGATATTAAAGGTATTCGAAGTTTCCTTGGTCATGCTGGTTTTTATAGGAGGTTCATTAAAGACTTCTCTAAAATTTCTAGGCCTCTTACTAATCTTTTGCAAAAGGACATTCCTTTTGTTTTTGATGATGATTGTGTGGAAGCCTTTGAAACACTCAAGAAAGCCTTAACCTCTGCACCTATCGTTCAACCACCTGATTGGAACTTACCTTTTGAAATTATGTGTGATGCTAGTGACTATGATGTTGGTGCTTTCTTAGGACAAAGAGTTGATAAGAAATTGAATGTTATCCATTATGCTAGTAAAACTCTAGAAAGTGCCCAACGAAACTATGCCACTACTGAAAAAGAATTTTTAGCAGTGGTGTTTGCTTGTGATAAATTTAGATCCTATATTGTTGACTCCAAGGTTATTGTTCACACCGATCATGCTGCTATTAAATACCTCATGGAAAATAAAGATGCTAAACCTAGACTCATTAGGTGGGTTCTTTTGCTGCAAGAATTTGTCTTACACATCGTTGATAGGAAAGGAGATGAGAACCCCGTAGCTGATAACTTGTCTAGGTTAGAAAATATTCTTGATGACCCACTACCTATTGATGATAGTTTCCCTGACGAACAGCTAGCTGCAATAAGTGTCTCACACAACACACCTTGGTATGCTGATTATGCTAATTATATTGTCGCTAAATATATACCACCTAGCTTTACTTATCAACAAAAGTGAAAAAAAATCTATGACTTGAGACATTACTTTTGGGATGACCCACATCTTTATAAAGAAGGAGTAGATGGTATTATTAGACGTTGTGTACCTGAGCATGAACAGGAATAAATCCTACGGAAATGTCATTCCAAAGCTTATGGAGGACATCATGCGGGAGATAGAACTGCTCATAAGGTATTGCAATCTGGTTTTTATTGGCCTACTCTCTTCAAGGATGCCCGTAAGTTTGTCTTGTCTTTTGATGAATGTCAAAGAGTTGGTAATATCGGTAAGCGTCAGGAAATGCCTATGAATTATTCACTTGTTGTCGAACCATTTGACGTTTGGGGTTTTGACTATATGGGACCTTTTCCTTCCTCTAACGGGTACACTCATATTCTGGTTGCTGTTGATTATGTCACTAAGTGGTTAGAAGCTATTCCAACTAGTAGTGCTGATTACCACACCTCCATTAAAATGCTTAAAGAGGTTATCTTCTCGAGGTTTGGAGTCCCTAGATATTTAATGACCGATGGTGGTTCGCACTTTATTCATGGTGCTTTCCGTAAAATACTTGCTAAATATGACATTAACCATAGAATTGCATCACCCTATCATCCTCAATCTAGTGGTCAAGTTGAACCTAGCAATAGAGAAATAAAATTAATATTACAAAAAACTGTCAATAGGTCTCGTAAGAATTGGTCTAAGAAATTAGATGATGCACTTTGGGCCTATAGAACAGCTTATAAAAATCCTATGGGTATGTCTCCATATAAAATGGTATATGGGCAAGCTTGCCATTTGCCTTTAGAACTAGAACACGAAGCATTTTGGGCAATTAAAGAACCCAACTATGATTTCAAACTTGCCGGTGAAAAGAGGCTATTTGACATTAGCTCACTAGATGAATGGAGAACCCAAGCCTATGAAAATGCCAAGCTATTCAAAGAAAAAGTAAAAAGATGGCATGACAAAAGAATCCAAAAGCGGGAATTCAAAATAGGAGATTATGTTCTTTTGTTCAACTCTCGTTTAAGATTTTTTGCAAGAAAACTTCTGTCAAAATGGGAAGAACCATATATTATCGAAGAGGTTTATCGTTCTGGAGCTATCAAGATTAATAACGCTGAAGGTACTAACCCGAAGGTGGTCAATGGACAAAGAATTAAGCATTATATCTCAGGTACGCCTATTAACGTTGAAAGCAATGTTATCCAAACCATGACGCCGGAGGAACACATAAAAGAAACCTTCTGGAACACTCCAGATTATTTAAAAATAGGAGGTATGTGATACGGTAAGTAAACGGACTGCAAAAAATCCACAAAAATATTTTTTGTCAGTTTTGGAATATTTTAGAATTTGGAAATAAAAAAATAAACCGGAAGGTGATCGAGGTGAGCACGATACACCAGGGCGCGCCAGGCACCCCTGGGCGCGCCCTGGTGGGTTGTGCCCACCTCGGATGCCTTCCCGACTCCGTTTTCCTTCCAAATACTTGTTTCCCAAGAATAAAAATTCTCTATATATACCCCCGACTGTTTTGACGACCGCATCGTAGAAAAATCCTCTGTTCTTGTTTCTTGCTGTTTCCCTGACTGATCTGAAAATATGTCGTCTCAAGATTCGGAAGGAGAG
Organism: Elymus sibiricus; assembly: GCA_039707655.1. Taxonomy (NCBI): domain Eukaryota; kingdom Viridiplantae; phylum Streptophyta; class Magnoliopsida; order Poales; family Poaceae; genus Elymus; species Elymus sibiricus. The sequence continues at coordinate 439,642,511 of CM077667.1, read as the reverse complement.
AGCCATGTTGATCCCTATGTTCCAGACCCGAAGATCTTTAGGGAAATTTACCCCTACCTATGGACCTCGAAGGAGGAAGAAGATGCTACCATGCAGGAAACAAAATATGACAGCTCTGAGGAAGAGGATGATCCATTGCCTCAACCTGGAGATATGCATGTGGAATTCAAGAAATCAAGCCTCCCTTGAAAATACAAACCTAAGGTCCAATTTATCCCGTCTCGTTTTCTGTAGGAAAGCAAGAATGCCCTATGCCAAAGGATATTAAAGCTTGAGTTGGAGAATGATGACCTAAGGGAGGAAAACTTTATGCTTAAATATAAATTGAAGAAGAAGGCCACATCAACACCTCCACCTTCTTCATCACCACCACCAAAGGAGACTTGAGCACACGGGTATGGGCACTCCCCTTGGCTTAAGCCAAGCTTGGGGAGGTGCCCCGGTATCGTATCACCATCACTTTTATTCACTTTTACCTATTTTAGTTTGATCTTTAGTTTCCCTTTGCTTTAGTTGAATAAAAGCTTAGCATGATCTATTTTCGTGTGTTAGTTCCATGATCTATCTATCTATGTAATCGTGTGAGAGTTATATAATAAAGTTTAGTTTGAGTTTTTGCCTCTCTACCTTCTTGTTGCAATCAAGATAAAGAAAAGAAAAACAAATGAAAAGAATCATAGGCTAATCCTATGGTGAGTAATGACATCACATAATGAAAAGTATAAGTAGTAAAGTTTATTGGAGATTGACAAACATAGCATTGGTCAATGATGCAATTCATGAAAGAATTAATAAAGGAAGAGAAGATTCACATGCAAATACACCATCTTGGACATCTTTTATGATTGTGAGCCCCCATCAAATATTATATGTCAAAACTGTTGACGTTGGACAAGGAAGACAACGTAATGACTTATGTTTGTTCATATCTACATAGAAGTTATATTGTCATAGATCCTTTAACATGTGGTGCTTGCCCAATATCTTTGCTAGCCAAACATTCCGCACTAAGTAGAGATACTACTTGTGCATCCAAAAACCTAAACCCAAACTCTTTCCTTGAGTGTCCACCATACCTACCTATGGATCGAGAAAGATCTTTCAAGTAAGTTGTCATCGGTGCAATAAGGCAATAAAAATTGCTTCTAAAAGTGTTTTGATCAATTAGTGTAAGAGAAAATTGAGCGTTATACGGACTTATGATGGCAAAATAAAAGCGACGGACTGCATAATAAAGGTTGCTATCATAGGGGGCAATATAGCGTGACGTTCTTTTACATTAAGGGATTGAGCATACAAACCAATAAGCGCATGACAACCTCTGCTTCCCTCTGCGAAGGGCCTATCTTTTACTTTTATGCACTTACTTTTATGCAGGAGTCAAAGTATTCTTCCCTATTCCTTTTTACTTTTTCTTTTGCAAGCATCCCGTGGTGAGGAAAGATCTAGGCACATATATCCAGTTGGATATGGGTGGGCATGAGTTATTATTGTTGACATCACCCTTGAGGTGAGTAAGTTGGGAGGCAAAACTATAAGCCCCTATCTTCCTACGTGTCCGGTTGAAAAAATTTGTTCATGGGTATGCCGTGAGCGTTAGCAATCATGGAAGACTAAATGATGGTTGAGTATGTGGACTTGCCAAAAGGCTCCGACACGAGACCCTTCCTGAAAATATGATGAATTGTAGTTGCAAAGTTGACTGAGAACATAGTTTGTTGGTTCCCAATAAGGTTTATGCTTCATACTTCCATGTTGTGATGAATTGTTACTTGTTCATGAGAAGCTTTATGATAAAAATGTATTGAAATAAGTTCTTATGTTAGAGTTTGTTGCTGTTATGTTAATAAGCATGATGCTTCTATGTCCGTATTTTGTTTTTATCGACACCTCTCTCTCAAACCATGTGGACATGCTTTTCGATATCGGCTTTCGCTTGAGGACAAGCGAGGTCTAAGCTTGGGGGACTTGATACGTCCATTTTGCATCATGATTTCCTACTATTATTTACTTTATTTTGTTGAATAATAATGCTTTGGGGAGTGATTCTAATGCCTTTTCTCTCATAATATGCAAGGTTTACACAAGGAGGGAGAATACCGGCAGATGGAATTCTGGACCCAAGAAAAGCACGTCAAATATACCTATTCTGCACAACTCCAATGAAGCTGAAATTTTACGGAGAATATTTTTGCATTTAATAAAAAATACTGTAGCTGAAAACCACCGGAGGTGGCCTCCCAGGTGGGCACAAGCCACCAGGGCGCGCCAGGCCCCCCTGGGCGCGCCCTGATGGGTTGTGCTCAGCCTGGCCCACCTCCGGTGCCCATCTTCTGGTATAAGGTCACTCTTGACCTAGAAAAAAGAAGAGGACGACTTTCGGAACGAAGCGCCACCGCCTCGAGGCGGAACTTGGGCAGGAGCACTTTTGCCCTCCGGCGGAGCGATTCCGCTGGGGGAATTTCCCTCCCGGAGGGGGAAATCAAAGCTATCGTCATCACCAACACCCCTCTCATCTTTGGGAGGCCAATCTTCATCAACATCTTCAACAGCACCATCTCCTCTCAAACCCTAGTTCATCTCTTGTGTTCAATCTTTGTACCGGAACCTCAGATTGGTACCTGTGGGTGACTAGTAGCGTTGATTACCTTGCATAGTTGATTTATATATGGTTTATTTGGTGGAAAATTATATGTTAAGATCCATTATGCTATTCAATACTCCTCTGATCTTGAGCATGATTATTATTTGTGAGTAGTTACTTTTGTTCTTGAGGTCACGGGAGAAGTCATGTTGCGAGTAATCATGTGAATTTGATATGTGTTTGATGTTTTGATGATATGTATGTTGTGATTCCCTTAGTGGTGTCATGTGAACGTCGACTACATGACACTTCACCATTCATGGGCCTAAGGGAATGAATTGTGGAGTAGTTATTAGATGATGGGTTGCTAGAGTGACAGAAGCTTAAACCCTAGTTTATGCGCTACTTCGTAAGGGGCTGATTTGGATCCACACGTTTAATGCTATGGTTAGACTTTGTCTTAATACTTTTCTCGTAGTTGCGGATGCTTGCGAGGGGGTTAATCATAAGTAGGTTGTTAGTTCAAGTAAGAACAACACCTTAGCGTCGGTCCACCCACATATCAAATTATCAAAGTAACGAACACGAATCAAACCAACATGATAAAAGTGACTAGACGAAATTCCCGTGTACCCTCAAGAACACTTTGCCTATTACTAGTGATTGTTCTGGCCTGTCCTTTGCCTCAAAAGGATTGGGCTTCCTTGCTGCACCTTGATTACCGTTACCGTTACTTGCTCGCTATCAATTATCTTGCTATCAAACTATTTGTTACCTACAATTTCATTGCTTTCAGAAATTACCTTGCTGAAAACCGCTTGTCATTTCCTTCTGCTCCTCGTTGGGTTCGACACTCTTACTTATCGAAAGGACTACGATTGATCCCCTATACTTGTGGGTCATCACCCATCATCTAATAACTACTCCACAATGCACTCCCTTAGGCCCAAGGATGGTGAAGTGTCATGTAGTCGACGTTCACATGACACCACTAAGGGAATCACAACATACATATCATCAAAATATCGCACACATATCAAATTCACATGATTACTTGCGACATGACTTCTCCCGTGACCTCAAGAACAAAGGTAACTACTCACAAATAATAATCATGCTCAAGATCAGAGGGGTATTGAATAGCATAATGGATCTGAACATACAATCTTCCACCAAATAAACCATATAGTAATCAACTACAAGATGTAATCAACACTACTAGTCACCCACAGGTACCAATCTGAGGTTCCGGTACAAAGATTGAACACAAGAGATGAACTAGGGTTTGAGAGGAGATGGTGATGTTGAAGATGTTGATGAAGATTGGCCTCACAAAGATGAGAGGGGTGTTGGTGATGACGATGGCTTCGATTTCCCCCTCTGGGAGGGAAGTTCCCCCGGTGGAATCGCTCCGCCGGAAGGCAAAAGTGCTCCTGCCCAAGTTCCGCCTCGAGACGGCGGCGCTCCGTCCCGAAAGTCCTCTCCTTATTTTTTCTAGGTCAAAAGAGCCTATATACCAGAAGATGGGCACCGGAGGTGGGCCGAGGAGGGCACAACCCACCAGGGCGCGCCTGGGGGGCCTGGCGCGCCCTGGTGTCTTGTGTCCACCAAGTTGGCCCCCTCTGGTAGTTCTTTGCTCCAGTATTTTTTATTAAATGCAAACATATTCTCTGTAAAGTTTTAGCTTCATTGGAGATGTGCAGAATAGGTATCTCTAATGTGCCTTTTTAGGTCGAGAATTCCAGCTGCCGGTATTCTCCCTCTTTGTATAAACCTTGCATATTATGAGAGACAAGGCATTAGAATCACTCCCTAAAGCATTATTATTCAACAAAACATAATAAATAACAGTAGGAAATCATGATGCAAAATGGACGTATCAACTCCCCCCAAGCTTAGACCTCGCTTGTACTCAAGCGAAAAGCCGATATTGAAAAGCATGTCCTCATGGTTTGAGAGAGAGAGGTGTCGATAAAAACAAAATACGGACATAGTAGCATTATGCTTATTATCATAACAACAACAAACTCTAGCATAAAACTTATTCATATACTTTCATCATATAGCTTCTCATGCACAAGTAACAATTCATCACAACATAGAAGTATAAAGCATAAACCTTATTGAAAACCAACAAACTATGTTCTCAGTCAACTTTGCAACTACAATTCATCATATTTTCAGGAAGGGTCTCATGTCGGAGCCTTTTGGCAAGTCCACATACTCAACCATCATTTATTCTTCTATGATTGCTAACACTCACAGCATACCCATGAGCAAAAAGTTTCAACCGAACACATAGAAAGATAGGGGCTTATAGTTTTGCGTCCCAACGTATTCACCTCAAGGGTGATGTCAACAATAATAACTCATGCCCACTCACATCCAACTGGATATATGTGCCTAGATCTTTCCTTGCCACATGATGCTTCCAAAAGAAAAAAAAAGAAACAGGAATAGGGAAGAATACTTGACTCTTGCATAAAAGTAAATACATGAAAGTAAAAGATAGTCCCTTCGCAGAGGTTGTCATGCGCTTTTTGGTTTGTACACCCAATCCCTTAATGTAAAAGAACGTCACGCTATATTGCCCCCTATGATAGCAACCTTTATTATGTAGTCCATCGCTTTTATTACTTCGCCATCATAAGTTCGTATAGCGCTCAATTTTCTCTTACACTAATTGATCAAAACACTTTTAGAAGCAATTTTTATTGCCTTATTGCACCGATGACAACTTACTTGAAGGATCTTACTCGATCCGTAGGTAGGTATGGTGGACTCTCAAAGAATGGATTTGGGTTTGGGTTTTGGATGCACAAGTAGTATCTCTACTTAGTGCGGAATTTTTGGCTTGCAAAGATATTGAGCAAGCACCACATGTTGAAGGATCTATGACAATATAACTTCTATGTGGATATAAACAAACATAAATCAGTACATTGTCTTCCTTGTCCAACGTCAACCATTTTGACATATAATATTTAATGGGGGCTCACAATCATAAAAGATGTCCAAGATGGTGTATTTGCATGTGAATCTTCTCTTCCCTTATTAATTCTTTCATGAATTGCATCATTGACCAATGCTATGTTTGTCAATCTCCAATAAATTTTACTACTTATACTTTTCCTTATGTGATGTAATTACTCACCATAAGATTAGCATATGATTCTTTTCATTTATTTCTCTTTCCTTTATTTTGATTGCAACAAGAAAGTAGAGAAGCAAAACTCGAACTAAACTTTATTATATAACTCTCACTCGATTACATAGATAGATAGACCACGAGACTAACACACGAAAATAGATCATGCTAAAAATTTATTCAACTAAATCAAAAGGAAACTAAAGATCGAACTAGGATAGGTAAAGGTGAATAAAAGTGATGGTGATACGATATCGGGGCACCTCCCCCAAGCTTGGCTCAAGCCAAGGGGAGTGCCCATACCCGTGTGCTCAAGTCTCCTTTGGTGGTGGTGATGAAGTTTCACACTTCAGACTCAATAGGTACTCCAATTTGCGGATGACTCTCTGAAGGGTATTGATGTGCTTCTCTAGCAAAATATTTTCACGAATGAGAAATTTATTATGAACATGGACCGCTTCGAAAGCCCTAAAAGCTTCGATTTCAATAGGGGTGAGATGACTGTAATAAGGTTGAAGGATATCTTCTTCTTCTCCGTCCTTTGTTGGCATGGATTGCCCTCCTTCTGGGGGCTGATCCTCCATAGCCTCTTTGCCCTTGTCTTCCTTGTTAGCTAGTTTTGGCTCCTCCCTCTTCAGCTCCATCTTCATTAGCCAGGCATCTTCTTCTATGTTATTAGAAGAGGGAGAAGACATGATGCCTGGATTGACAGATCTGATAGGAAAACAACACGAAACAAGAATAGAGGATTTTTCTGCGATGCGGTCGTCAAAACAGTCGGGGGTATATATAGAGAATTTTTATTCTTGGGAAACAAGCATATGGAAGGAAAACGGAGTTGGGAAGGTGTACGAGGTGGGCACAACCCACCAGGGCGCGCCTGGCAGGGCTGGCACGCCCTGGTGTATCGTGCTAACCTCGATCGCCTTCCGGTTTATTTCTTAATTTCCAAAATTTTCTAATATTCCAAAACTGGCAAAAAAAAATTTGCGGATTTTTCGGAGTCCGTTTACTTACCGTATCACGTACCTCCTATTTTTTTGAGAATTCTGGAGTGCTCCGGAAGGTTTCTTTTATGTGTTCCTCCGGTGTCATGGTTTGGATAACATTGCTTTCAACGTTAATAGGCATACCTAAGATATAGTGCTTAATTCTTTGTCCATTGACCACCTTCGGGTTAGTACCTTCGGCATTATTGATCTTGATAGCTCCAGAACGATAAACCTCTTCGATAATATATGGTCCTTCCCATTTGGAGAGAAGCTTACCTGCAAAAAATCTTAAACGAGAGTTGAACAAAAGAACATAGTCTCCTATTTTGAATTCCCGCTTTTGGATTCTTTTGTCATGCCATCTTTTTAATTTTTCTTTGAATAGTTTGGCATTTTCATAGGCTTGGGTTCTCCATTCATCCAGTGAGCTAATATCAAATAACCTCTTCTCACCGGCAAGTTTGAAATCATAGTTGAGTTCTTTAATTGCCCAAAATGCTTTATGTTCTAATTCTAGAGGCAAATGACAAGCTTTTCCATATACCATTTTGTACGGAGACATACCCATAGGATTTTTATAAGTTGTTCTATAGTCCCAAAGTGCATCATCTAGTTTCTTAGACCAATTCTTTCGAGACCTATTGACAGTTTTTTTGTAATATCAATTTTATTTCTCTATTGCTAAGTTCAACTTGACCACTAGATTGAGGATGATAGGGTGATGCAATTCTATGGTTAACATCATATTTAGCAAGCATCTTACGGAAAGCACCATGAATAAAGTGTGAACCACCATCAGTCATTAAGTATCTAGGGACTCCAAACCTCGGGAAGATAACCTCTTTAAGCATTTTAATGGAGGTGTGGTGATCTGCACTACTAGTTGGAATAGCTTCTACCCACTTAGTGACATAATCAACAGCAACCAAAATATGAGTGTACCCGTTAGAGGAGGAAAAGGTCCCATATAATCAAAACCCCAAACGTCAAATGGTTCGACAACAAGTGAATAATTCATAGGCATTTCCTGACGCTTACCGATATTACCAATTCTTTGACATTCAGCACAAGACAAGACAAACTTACGGGCATCCTTGAAGAGAGTAGGCCAATATAAACCAGATTGCAATACCTTGTGAGCAGTTCTTTCTCCTGCATGATGTCCTCCATAAGCTTCGGAATGACATTTCCGTAGGATTTGTTCCTGTTCATGCTCAGGTACACAACGTCTAATAATATCATCTACTCCTTCTTTATAAAGATGTGGGTCATCCCAAAAGTAATGTCTCAAATCATAGAAGAATTTTTTCTTTTGTTGGTATGTGAAGCTAGGTGGTATATATTTAGCGACAATGTAATTAGCATAATCAGCATACCAAGGGGTGTTTTGAGAAACAGTTATTGCAGCTAACTGTTCATCAGGGAAACTATCATCAATAGGTAGTGGATCATCAAGAATATTTTCTAACCTAGACAAGTTGTCGGCTACGGGGTTCTCAGCTCCCTTCATATCAACGATATGTAAGTCAAATTCTTGAAGCAAGAGAACCCACCTAATGAGTCTAGGTTTAGCATCTTTCTTTTCCATGAGATATTTTATAGCTGCATGATCGGTGTGAACAATAACTTTTGAGTCAACAATATAGGATCTAAATTTATCACAAGCAAACACAACTGCTAAAAATTCTTTTTCAGTAGTAGTATAATTTCGTTGGGCACTGTCTAGAGTTTTGCTAGCATAATGGATAACATTCAATTTCTTATCAACTCTTTGTCCTAGAATAACACCAACAAAATAATCACTAGCATCACACATAATTTCAAAAGGCAAGTTCCAATCAGGTGGTTGAACGATAGGTGCAGAGGTTAAGGCTTTCTTGAGTGTTTCAAAGGCTTCCACACAATCATCATCAAAAACAAAAGGAATATCCTTTTGCAAAAGATTAGTAAGAGGCCTAGAAATTTTAGAGAAGTCTTTAATGAACCTCCTATAGAAACCAGCATGACCAAGGAAACTTCGAATACCTTTAATATATTTAGGACATGGCATTTTCTCAATTGTATCAACTTTAGCTTTATCCACCTCAATACCTCGTTCAGATATTTTATGCCCCAAGACAATACCTTCATTAACCATAAAGTGGCACTTCTCCCAATTCAAAACATGATTAGTTTTTTCATATCTCTGCAAAACTCGATCAAGGTTGCTTAAGCAATCATCAAAAGAAGTCCCGTAAACGGAAAAATCATCCATGAAAACCTCCACAATCTTTTCACAAAAATCAGAGAATATAGCAGTCATACATCTTTGAAAGGTAGCAGGTGCATTGCATAAACCAAAAGGCATACATCTATAAGCATAGGTTCCAAAAGGGCAAGTAAAGGTGGTTTTCTCTTGATCTGATTGTGACACAGGTATTTGAGAGAAACCAGAATATCCATCCAGGAAAAAAAGTGTGTGTGCTTAGATAATCTTTCTAGCATTTTATCAATGAAAGGCAGAGGGTAATGATCTTTTCTAGTAGCTTTATTTTATTTTCTACAATCAATTACCATTCTATAGCCAGTGACAATTCTTTGTGGAATGGGTTCATTCTTATCATTAGGAACAACGGTAATACCTCCTTTCTTAGGGACACAATGAACGGGACTTACCCATCTACTATCAGCAATGGGATAGATTATACCTGCTTCCAGAAGCTTTAATATTTCAGTTCTTACCACCTCTTTCATCTTAGGATTTAATCGCCATTGGTTATCAACAACGGGTTTAGCGTCAGGTTCCATATTAATCTTGTGCTGACATAGAGTGGGACTAATGCCCTTAAGATCATCAAGAGTATATCTAATAGCAGCCCGGTGCTTCCTTAGAACTTTTAATAATCTTCCTTCTTCATGTTCTGAAAGGTTAGCACTAATAATAACAGGATATATCTTTTTCTCATCAAGATAAGCATAATTCAATGTGTCAGGCAATTGCTTTAATTCAAACACATGATCACCTTTAGGTGGAGGAGGACCTCCAAGAGTTTCAATAGGCAAGTTGTGTTTCAGGAGAGGTTGTTGTTCAAAGAAAATTGATCTATTTCATTTCTTTCACGCAAGTGCATATCATTTTCATGGTCCAACAAATATTGTTGTAATGGATCAGTAGGAGGCACGACAATAGAAGCAAGACCAATTATTTTATCCTTACTATATGATGCTCTATCACGGGATTGTCTACTAAACTTGGAAAAATTAAACTCATGAGACACACCACCAAAACTGACACCGACAGTTTGTTTTTCACAATCTATCTTAGCATTGACGGTGCTCAAGAAAGGTCTACCAAAGATAATGGGACAAAAGTCATATTGTGGGGAACAAAGAACTAGAAAATCTGTAAGTGCATCTAGTGCCCCTTAGTGATTTTGGTATATTGAAGACTTATAGGTTAAGGGACTAATATGTGTGTGAGTGTACACATGCTCTATAAGTCGCTGAGGAGTTTGATATATACAGTGAATGTCGACCCCCAAAAATGAATGTCTTTGGCTGAAGACTTTGGTGAAGACTGTGGCATTTCCCTGAAGACTTTGAAGCTGAAGAATTCGGTGTGACATTGAAGATATTAACGAGGACTATGAAGTGTGAAGACTTTTGTTTTCGCAGTTTCATTTCCTTTCTTTAAGTCATAGGAAACACCGTACTGTTAAAGGGGGCCGAGGTAATACTAAGGAAAAAATTCCAACTGATGCTCAACTCAAAAGCCTCAACATACCCAATCCTTCGAGTGAAGCCTTTGGAAATCTCTTATAGCTCTGTCAAGTTCTTCAGTGACAGAGACGATGTTCTTCTGGTCTCTGAGGAAATTGGTCTGACTGAGGAGTTAGGATTTCGCCAGTGCGAATTGCCTACAGTGAGGAATATGATAAGCCCTGAGGAATTTGACAGTTCAAATTCTGACCGTTGCTGTGCTTTGCGCCAGCTGTCCAGATATCTTATCCACATAACGGTCATATCATTGGGGGGCATTTATGTCTTATCATGTCGGGTTGCACCCTGGCTATAAATCGCCGCCCCCACAACCAATAGTTGGTTGGCTGCGCAGAGAGAGATTGACACTTGTCATTTGAGAGCAACCCATCCTCTGAGGACTTTGAGAGAAAATCATCAGTGAGGAAAAACCCAAAACCCAAACCACCAAAACCCAAAGTGATTGAGCATCACTGAAGAGATTGTTCCTATGTGGAACCGATTCTTTTTACCTTTGAAGACTGTGTATCTTCCAGACGGTTAGGCGTCATGGTCTAGAGCATCCAGCAGTAAATTGTGGATCGCCGGGTGACCAAGTTTGTGAGGGTTTGTAAGTCTACCTTGAAGACTTACCACGAGTGTTGGGCGAGGTCTGTGTGACCTTAGCTCAAGGAGAATACGGTAAGGACTGTGTGTCCTGGGACTGTGTGTCCTTTGGTTTAAATACCAAGCCGCTCCGAACCAGACGTACGACTGTCACAACAGTTGGAACTGGGTTATCAAATCATTGTCTTCATCGAGCTCCTGGTTCTATTTCCTCAACCCCTTCATTTCCTCAAAGTACTCATTAATGAATCTGATCTATACTGCTTGAAGATTTTGACTGAAGACTTTCTCAATTTCCTCATCTCAAATTCTTCAGTCATTTTATCTTCTGCCTGCTTATCCTATTCACGCTACTTATGCTTTGTGTATGTTTCATTTCATCATGATGACTAGGCTACTGCTATGTTTCTCATGCACTTGAGTACTTATTCCGCTGCTAGTATTTCGTCACTTAGCAAATTCCTCATCTAGTAATTCCTCAGTGACGAATTTGTAAAAATCGCGTATTCACCCCCCCTCTAGTCAATATAACGCACTTTAAATTGGTATCAGAGCAAGGTACTCTCTTGTTCTGTGTGATTTTGGTTTAACCACCTGGAGTTTTAGTTATGTCGACTGCAGGCATGATCAAGGTCTCAGCTGGGTGTCCTACCTTCGATGGGACGGACTACCCCTACTGGAAGAACAAGATGCGCATGCATCTTGAGGCAATTGACAACGATCTCTGGTATGTTGTGGAAAATGGTGTTCCCCGCATCACTCCCACTGTCACTGCTGCTGATGTGAAGAGATTCAAGCAACTCGACTCTCAAGCGAAGAATATCATATGTGGCCATCTGAGCAAAGGTCGGTATGGCAGAGTGAGTGCTTTGGAAACTGCTAAGCTTATTTGGGATAGGCTGTCCAAAGTTAATGAAGGTGTTTCAACTCAACGTGACTCTCGAGTTGATGTTCTTCACAATCTCTTCAACGGCTTCAAAAGACTCGACAATGAAAATGTTCAGCAGACCTTCGATCGTCTCACTGATATCTCCAATGAGCTCCAAGCTCTTGGTGCCACTGACATCACCGAGCATGAGGTGGTGAAAAAACTACTGAGATCTCTTGATTTCTCATTCGATACACTTGCTTTGGTGATTCAAGAACGTGGAGACTACAAGTCACTAGATCCTGCTGATATTCTTGAGAGACTCAATACTCATGAATTCCAACAAGCTAAGAAGAGAGACCTCTACGGTCCAAGCTATGGAAGATCTCGTGCGTTGAAGGCTAAGGCAATTTCCTCATTCGAAGGCGAAGAATCTGACAGTAGCCTTGGTGATCCTGAAGAAATGAGTCAGGAGCTTGCTATGCTAGTGAGGAAATTTCAGAAGTTCTCAAGGAGAGGTCGATTTGGAAAATCATCAAGAAGTGGCATGAAGAACTCAGAATCTACAACAAGCGATTACAAGAAGAGAACTTGTCACAAATGCAAGAAATCTGGCTACTATATTGCTGACTGTCCTCTCTGGGAAAAAGAATCAAAGAAGAAGAAATACAAGGATGATAGTTCTGATGACTCGAAGAAAAAGAAGAAATCTTCAAAGTCTTCAAAGTCCTCATCTTCAAAGTCCTCATCGCACAGGAAGAACAACTTAAGGAAGGCTCGGGCTCTTATTGGCAAGGAAATGGATTCTGAAGAAGAATCTGAAGAATATGAGGAAGAGGAGGAATCTGAAGAGGAGTCCGATTCCGGTGTGGCTAGCCTAGCCCTCGCTACTGCCTTCGTCAGCAAGTCAATCTTCAACACTGAGGAAAGTGATGATGACTCCAACCTTGACAACGATGACTTGCTCCCACCTATTGCTTCATGGCAAAAGTGCCCAGGCAACCACAGTGTGCCCTGTCTTCGATGGCTCTGACTATCCCAAATGGAAAGTCCTCATGCGGAAGCATCTCATATCGAAGAACAACAAGTTATGGACTGTTACTGAGCTTGGACTGATGGATCTCTGCAAGATGGCTAACGTTGATGACATTCATAAGTACACGCAGCTTGACGCTCAGGCGAAGAATATCATCTGGTCTAGCTTATCAAGGTCATGTTCAAAAGCATCTACCATCTTCAGAATGCAAAGCTCATCTGGGACAGGCTCTCTAATGTTCATGAAGGTTATCGCACTCGTCAAGATCTCATGTTCATCGAATACAAGAATTTCCTCAAAACTCAGGAAACAGATCAAACTTCATCTTCCTCGTCTATGTGCCTCATGGCAAAAGGTTCAAAGGTACTCAAACATCATTCCTCATCTGAATCTAGTGAATGTGAATCTGATGAAAACTTCAAACCTAGCTACTCCAAACTTGCTAATATTGCCACCAAACAACAAACTACTTTGGAAAGGGTTCAGAAACTGCTAGACATAAGCGATGACCTGTTGAATGAGGAAATAGATCGCACTCAAACTCTGACTAAGGGACTTCAAAGTCTTCAGTCCAATTTTGATAACCTTCAAAGTCATCATGATGCTCTCTTAGTCGATCATGAGAAGCTTTCTTATGAATTTCTTCAAAGAAAGCAAGATCTTGAGAAACTAAGGGTGTCTCATGAAGATCTTCAAAGGGATAACGATTCTTTGCTTGCTCAACAGATCAGTACCGCTCAGGAAGATTTCATTCCACCTTGCTTGAAATGCATCGAACGTGAAACTGCTCATTCTTCACCTGAAAGTTCAAATGCTTCTATTGCTGCAAATTGTTCAACTATTGCCGTGGTCACAAATTCCTCATCTGAGGATACCACAAGTGTCACTAATGAAAATGCAGGGTTGAAGGAATTGTATGCGACATGCATGTACAAAAGCCTTAAAGGGCATCAAACCCTTTGTGATGTGCTTAAAAAGCAGATTCTAAACAGGAACCCTAGGAAAGAGGGTATTGCCTTTGAGAGGAAACTCAATGTTGATGGATCCTACTGGAAACTTGAGCAGTGTCCCAAAACCTCATGGGTTGCTACAAAAGGACCTCCTGTAGATCCATCCACTTTATCTGGCTTTACTTGTGAATCTTCATATTCCTCTGATGAGTCATTTGACTCCAACTATAAACTGTTCAAAAATTAGAATGGTGAAGTATTTGCCAGATATGTTGGTACCAACTGCAGGAACGGTCCTCCAATGAAGAAAATCTGGGTCCCCAAAAGGTACCTTGAAAATCTTCAAGTGAATGTCATCATGACACCACCAATGAAGAACAGGAAGCACAGATCAAATTCTTCATCAGGACCAAATTCTTCACAAGGACCAAAGTCCTCACACGAACCAAATTCCTCATATGGTCAAAAATCATATCATTCTCGTGCTAATGCTTCTGTTTCGTAGGGAAAATCTAGGGGTCATGAATATGTTCATTATTCTTCAAATCATTATGTTCATAAGTCCTCGAAGAATTTCTCTGCTTATTCATATGAGTACTCTAACCCCCCTCCCATGAAACGAAGTGCACTTGCTTCAATGCCACCATTCTCATATTGAGCGCGTAGAATGATGAACTCTTTACCACCCCTTCAAATGTGGATGGTGAAGAAATCAAACTAATCTATTATGCAGGGTCAGGTTTCCAGACGAACTTAAACGTCTGATGAATTTGCTGGAGACCTGGGGAAATGCTTGAAAGGACACAAGCTAATCATGAAGAAATGAATCATTCATTTCTCACGTCCTCACATTACTTTGCTTACTATACTATGTGATGATATTCAATCTGATGAATTTGATGTCATATTCTTCACTCTAAAGTATATGTGTTCGTAAGTGGTACTAATTCATCTGCAGGATGAGCCACCCAAAGCTACTGAGTGGGTCCTAGACAGTGGCTGCACCAACCACATGACTGGTGACAAGTTTTTATTGATGGACATTCCACTTGCTCCATCACATCTGAAGCATATCACCTATGCTGACAAAGGAAAAAGCAAGGTATTGGGTTTAGGTTAGGTTGCAATCTCGAAGGATCGACACATGGATAAAGTGATGCTTGTCGAATCCCTTGGATTCAACCTCATGTCTGTCTCAATGCTTTCTGATCTTGATATGGTTGTCATCTTTGGCAAATACCGTTGTGTTGTCATCATGATGACAAATCCAAAGTCTTCGAAGGCTTTAGGAGAGGAGACTTGTATATTGTTGATTTCTCTACAGGTCCACAGCCGGCCACATGTCTACTTGCAAAAGCTTCAGAAGGCCGGTTATGGCATCGACGACTTGGACACGCTGGCATGAGGAACTTGCACACGCTCACGAAGAAAAAGCACATCATTGGTATTGAGGGTGTCAAATTCCTCAAGGATCACTTGTGTGGTGCTTGTGAATCTGGAAAGATGACCAGATCCAAGCATCCATCCAAGACCATCATGACTACCACTCGTCCTTTTGAATTGCTTCATATGGATCTCTTTGGTCCCACTCACTATGCCACACTAACAATTACTCCATGCTTATATGACTTTGTTATTGTTGATGATTTCTCTCGCTATACTTGGGTGCACATTATCCTGTACAAATCTGAAGTGCAGAGTGTCTTCAAATGATTTTCTTCAAGGGCCTCGACGAATTTCGGCATCAAAATCAAGCACATCAGGAGTGATAATGGGACTGAGTTCAAGAACACTGGTCTTGATGATTATCTTGATGAACTTGGTATTACTCATGAGCTATCTGCCCCTTATACTCCTCAGCAGAATGGCGTTGTGGAGCGCAAGAATAGGACTCTTGTTGAGATGGCTCGCACCATGCTTGATGAATACAAGACCCCTCGTCGTTTCTGGCCTGAGGCAATCAATACTGCTTGCCTCATCATCAACAGGGTATATCTTCACAAATTCCTCAAGAAGACTTCATATGAACTACTCACTGACAAGAAACCCAATGTGAGTTATTTCAAAGTCTTTGGTGCTAAATGCTAGATTAGAGATCCTCATCACAGTTCCAAATTTGCACCGAAAGCACATGAAGGTTTTATGCTTGGTTACGGAAAGGACTCGCACACCTACAGAGTCTTCAACACCTATCACAACAAGGTTGTTGAAACTGTAGATGTGCGGTTTGATGAAACTAACGGCTCGCAAAGAGAGCACCTGCCTCCTGTGCTAGATGAAATGCCTCCTGAGGAATCCATTAGGTTCAAGGCCACTGAGGATGTGATCCCTACTGAAGAACATCTACTCTCTGAAGAAGTTGTACCAACCATTGAAGATATTCATGCTGATACACTTGAAGAAAATGGCGCTGAAGAAAATGCTCAGCCTCAACAAAGTCATCAACCTGCTCATCCACGACTAGCAAATGAAGTGCAGATCGAGAAAATCCTCGACGACATCAATGCACCAGGTCCTCTCACTCGCTCAAGAGCTTCTCATTTGTCTAACTTTTGTGGGCACTTTGCTTTTGTCTCTATCACAGAGCCCACCAAAGTTGATGAAGCATTCTTGGAGCCTGAGTGGATTCAAGCCATGCAAGAGAAATTGCATCAATTCAAGCTTAACAATGTGTGGGAACTTGTCAAGCGCCCAGATCCTCGCAAGCACAATGTCATAGGTACCAAGTGGATCTACCGCAACAAACAAGATGAACTTGGTTAGGTAGTGAGGAATAAGGCCCGTCTTGTGGCACATGGCTACACACAGGTTGAGGGAATTGACTTTGATGAAACTTTTGCACCTGTTGCTAGACTTGAAGCTATTCGCATATTGCTTGCATATGCTAACCATCACAATATCATCTTATATCAAATGGATGTGAAAAGTGCATTCCTCAATGGTAAGCTTGAGGAAGAAGTATATGTTGCTCAACCCCCAGGTTTTGAAGATCCTAAGTATCCTGACAAAGTCTTCAGACTCAACAAGGCTCTCTATGGCCTCAAGCAAGCCCCTCGGGCGTGGTATGACACACTGAAGGAATTCCTCATGAAGAAAGGCTTCAAACCCGGTTCACTTGACCCAACTCTTTTCACAAAATCATATGATGATGAATTATTTGTGTGCCAAATATATGTGGACGATATCATCTTTGGATGTACTGACAAACATTACAGTGACGAATTCGCCTATATGATGAGTGAAGAATATCAAATGTCTATGACGGGAGAGGTCAAATTCTTCCTAGGGCTTCAAATTCGTCAACGCAATGGCATCTTCATCTTTCAAGAGAAATACCTCAAGGATGTCCTGAAGAAATTCGGCATGCAGGATTGCAAAGGCGTCAAGATTCCTATGCCCACAACTGGTCAACTCTGCACTGACGAAAATGGTAAAGATTTCGATTAGAAGGTATGCCGCTCCATGATTGGCTCTTTATTGTATCTATGTGCATCTAGGCCAGATATTATGCTTAGTGTTTGCATGTGTGCCCGTTTGCAAGCAACACCGAAGGAATCACACCATAAGGCTGTGAAGCATATTCTTCGATATCTAGCTCACACACCAACACTAGGATTATGGTACCCAAGGGCTCAGATCTTGACCTCATTGGATATTCTGATTTTGATTCTGCTGGTGATCGTGTGGACCGCAAGTCAACATCAGGCACATGTCATTTCCTCAGACGATCCTTAGTCAGTTGGTCCTCAAAGAAGCTGAACTGTGTGTCACTATCTACTGCTGAAGCTGAGTACAATGCTGCTGGTTCATATTGTGCTCAATTGCTATGGATGAAGCAAACCCTCAAGGACTACGGCATCAACGTGAAGAATGTCCCTCTCTACTGCGACAACGAGAGTGCCATCAAGATTGCTTACAACCCAGTTCAGCACTCAAAGACCAAGCACATTCAGATTCGTCATCATTTTCTTCGTGACCATGTGATGAAAGGCGATATCTTCATCGACCACGTGAAGACTGAAGAACAACTGGATGATATCTTCACAAAGCCCTTGGATGAAAAGAGATTTTGCAAGTTGCGGTGTGAGGTAAATATCTTAGAATCTTCGAATGTTCTTTAAAAGGACACGCATCCTAACACTTATGCAAAATTGATGACTTTGATGTGCAACACACGAAGTAACGTTTTTCTTCAATCAATGAAGACTAACTCTCTAAGTGTGAAGAAATTAATGAAGAATTTGATTTTCAGAACCCTACGACAATTGTACGCGGTGTCTGAAATCATTATTATTATATGGTGGGTCACGCCACCACCATAGTTGAATTTGATCAGAAACTGAGTTTTTCATCATTTTGCATATTCTTCAAATTGTCAAATTCATCAAGTTTGCAAAATCCTCAAATTTCAAATTCTTCAAACTTTTCAACTGATGTTCTTCATGTGGGTTTCTTTTCATTGACTACATATATATATAAATATTGAGTTCTCAATGTCCTCAACAACATTCACTTATAGCTAATTCCTCAAGTTGATTTTCTTCTAAGTGAATGTGATCGGACCGGTTCCCCCACTATGCTAAACTCAACCTAGTCTGTTCTCAAATTATTCATATTCTACTTTGAAACCCATTCAAAGTCTTCACTGTGTCCTTGTCAGCTGAAGAATTTGCAAACGAAAACTTTAAAATTTTCAATTTCAACTTTTGGCGGTTACCGCTCAAACCGTTTCATTTCCCACGACTTGATAACCCACGATCCCCCACTATCTCCACTACACAGTACGTGGGTGACACATGTCGCGTGGATAGCAAGGGTCAGGGGTATACTGGTCCAAAATCTTCGGACCAGGTAACTTTTACTGTGGCTATAAATACCCCCTCCCTCCCACTTGCTCGATTTACTCCTCACACCCATCTCTCCCGAGCTCAAAGACCTAGCGCCGCCGCTAACCTCATCGTCACCGGAGAGGAAGAGCTTCGCTGCCTCGACCTCACCATCGTCGTACTCGCATCGGCCGCGGAAGTCTTCACTCCGCCGCCGCTGTAGCTGTCTCCCTCTGCCAAGCTAGGGCGTGGGAGATCTGAACTGATGAACTCCTCCACTTCACTTCTCTGTTCATCGTGTTCATCGCATACGGTAAATAAAAGCTAGTTTTATTGCCGTTTTTGATCCCAATGATTTTCACAAAATCCTCAAAAGGTGTTTATTCTTCATCAATCCATCTCTTAAGCACCAAACAAATTCCTACTCTTGATTTATTTCGCTAAGTTATGATTTTCTTCAAGATTCCTCAATTGTGTGGATCTTCAAATCTATACAACTCTGGAACCTAAGTCAAGAACACTTAGTGAAATTCTTCAAGTCATCTATAGTCTAATTCCTCAAACTTGATACTTTTGCAAAAATTTCCGAGAACGCATATGACCTCTTCAAATTCTTCGCACCTATACTCCATTCACAGGTACAAATGTCAGCTGATGAATCTCTAGGTTCTCATCAACTTAACTCATTTGCAGCGTTCCTCGAAGAGAAATTGCACACTTCGTCAGAATCCTCAAGAGCACAAAATCCTCAGCCGAAGAAAATGTCTGAAGGCAAAAGACCTCAGAAGGGAGGAAAGCGTCCTGAAGTGCAAACTGCCTTTGAGATACCTGATGATTTGTATGAGGAATATTACACACCAGATGAAGCCACACATGGCAAAGAAACTCAAAGGAAGCGCAAGATTCGTATCCAGAGAATTGAGAGGAGATGGGCAAGAGAATGGAGAGAATATCGGTATGTCACTCCAAAATACATGAAGAAATTCGCTATTAAACCTCCATGCAACAGACCTCCTTTGGCTGAAGGACAAATAGCTGATCCCACTAGTCTCAAAACTCGTGAAGATTTTCCTCATGATTGGGAAAAGCAACAAGCCAAGTTGGCACGTAAGGCAAAAGATGCAGTGAAGAAATTCAATGAGGACTCTGCTGCTGCTATTGCTGACAGCGCCTCTGCTAGTGCCACTGCCTCAAAGAAATCTATGGTGAAGAAATCTGCTATGAAGTCAAAGTCCTCAGCACCAAAGTCCTCAGCTCGAAGTTCTTCACAGCAAATACCTCAGGTAACTTCATCAAGGGCTGCTGCAAAAACCTCAGTAGATGCACCATCCTCAGCCGCTGCTGCCAAGTCCTCAACTCCAGTACATCTAGCAACATGTCAAAGGACTACAGGTTTTTCTATTGCTTCAGGGACCTCTGCAACATCATCAGCCCAAGCACATTCATCAAGCAGTCCCACTCTGTTGAAGATAAAAGCAACTGCTGGTCGAGGCAGGAGGCCAAGTCCTCATGGAAAGAAAGTTGTGTTTCATGTTCCCTCAGGATCTGAGGATGATGATGCTGATCATGAAGAACTGGCTGCTATAGTCAGAAACAAGCAAGAGAGAGTGGCCCAAGCAAAGGAGACTCAAATTCCTCTCATGCTTGACCCAAAGATAGTGTTGGATTTCATTGACTTGTGGCACCAGGATCCAAATACTCCCATTGATGACTTGAAGCTTCCACCTGGCCCAAGTCATGTCCTTGCTGCTTTCATTGGTGAGGAAAAATGGAAGTTTGAGCAGGCCAGAAGGGCCAAGAAATCTCAACTGAAGAAGGAACGATTTATGAAGGATAATGTCCTCAACCTGACGCCAAATCAACTTGTCTCTGTTCAAAGGGATATCAAAGGCCTCAGTGAAAAATATAATAGTCACAACTCCGATTGGCAAGGAGCCAAGGGCAGATTCATCACGATGGCTGACAAAGTCATCAAGGACCACAACTCACGGGTTGCAGCTTCTTTGCAACTACAAAATCCTCAAGCAAGCTCTTCCGCCCAGCCCGCTGATGAAACTACTAGTGCAGCTGGAGAAATCCCTGCTGCAGAAGAAATTCCTAGGGCAACTTCCAATATTGCGCCTGAAGAAACTACCAGGATAACTGCATCAGTTGTTCCTGAAGAAACTACTGCTTCATCTCCAGCTCCCCCAACAAAATCATCAAAGGTGAAGAATTTGACTCTTCCTTCTGCATCAGAAGCGAAGAAGACCAAGGCTGCGGAGAAGGCAGCGGCTCAGAAAAGGAAAGCATCAGCACCTGCAGATTCCTCAGCTACAAAAAGGTTGAAGACACTGCCCAGTTCTTCAACAGAACCCATTGATGCTACACCACTGTCATCTGTCCCAGCCTATGAACTTGTCCCATTTGGAGAAGAATATCAAATTCCAAATGATGATGCTGATGAAAATCAATCTGCCGCTTCAGAACCAGTTGATGAAGAAATACAGATTGATGAAAATACTCCAACGCCTGTAATATCATCTCCCCAACCTCAGTTAGCCGCAGAAGAGGCTGGAGTTGAAGAAATTGAAGAAGATGTGGACATTGGATCCACTACTCCTGTTATACATGATGAATTTTGGGAAGCAGCTCACTCAAATTCGCCAATGGTCACCCCTCTTACACAGGTTCCTCAGTCCCCTGCACCAACTGAAGAAATTCCAGCTGCATCAGCTGATGAAACTGCTGTCCCAAGTGCACATGAAGAACCTGTAGTGCAAATTCCTCAGGCTGAAGAAACTGCAATTGTGACAAGGGAGGTTGGGAGACGCTTCAAACCTAATCTTCAGCCGAAGCCTGCACTGCCTTTCAAACGGCGACCCAAATTCCTCAAGAAGAACTTCTATGATGAACACCATTTCTTCACAAGTGTAAATCCTTATGACGCTCCGAGGATTCGTCAAAAGAGATTTTGGACTGCAACTCAAGCCAACTTCTACAGTGACGTGCTGTTTCAGAAGGAAAAGGTTTTTCAGCACTATCAAATTCCTCATGCTGACATGGAAACCATTCCTTGCTTCACCCCAGTACTCAATGTTCATCATGATGCTGGTTTGCTGCCATTCTGCGTTGACATCTGTGATTGGAATGAAGAACTCATTCTTCCGTTCTATGCTACACTTCATATCTCATGTGATGCACAAGATATCAACTCCTGGGTACTTGACTGGATGACTGAGAACACCCACTATACTGCTCCAGCAACTAAATTACTTCGAGCAGTTCCAGTCAGTATTCCCCCAGCTGATGCCAGATGCCTCTATGAAGAACCTGAACTTCCAAATCATCTCATGCAAGTACTGATGAAGCCTTTGGCTCCAGGTCAAGCACCCAGAACCTCTTTTCTGGTAAAGGATTTGTTGTATGTGCCCCGTACCGTGTACCATATCATGACCAAAACCCTCAGCCCAATCAAGGGTCATAACAATGAAGAAGAGGATGTGGTAGGTGTGATGAAGAATCTGTTGTTCAACATTATTCACGGGATTCCTACCAATCTTCATGATTTCTTCATGAGGACATTGGCCAACATTGCTCTGTCTCCATTTGAATTGAAGCCATATGCTCCTTGGATCATGAAATTCATCAGAGCGAGATCCTCAATTCCTTATGAAGCCGATTTTCAGAATCATTTTAGTTACCTACCTCTGATTCAAGTCCTCAAGAACACATTTTCTTCAATTGATGGGAAGGGCAAATCTGTTATTGATGAAGGGTCTCGTCCTCTGAATGGTCAATTTCGTCCTGCTGCTTCTTATTCAACCAATCATGACACAACGTCACAAGACTCAGCAGCCAGAGCCACTGCTCAAAAGCCCCTTGAAACAGCTCCAAGAGTGATGGCTGATCATGAGCTTCTCCCCAGTCTTCATCAAAAGGTTGATCGCAATCACAAGTGGGTCAAAAGGCAGTTTGGTGCAATTCTTCGTGATATGACTGTTACGCATAGTGCTATGAGGAAGAATCACTACTATCTGCATGAAGTCTTTGACCGCACTTGGGCCACTCTTCAGCATCTGTACACCCCTGAAGAACTTGCAGAGATGGAATTTCAGCGGGATTTTGATTGGTCTTATCCTCCCAAGAAGAAATACAAGAAGCTTCCAATTCCTCAGCTGGTGACAAGTTCCTTTACCTCATCGCACGGGACAGATTCAAATGAGGACATTGTCGACACTGTTGCGGGCCCTGCATCAACAAACGACCCCAACAACGCTGACACTCCTCCACCACCTTCAAGATGAAATTCTTCAGGGGCGTTAGTCCTCAATTTCGCCCCTTTTGGTCACTTGATGATAAAGGAGGAGAAATTTGAGTTAGTCTTCAAGCGGGTCTCATTATATGGGCTAATTTTGTTTAAGTTACAACTCTCGCACTTCTGAAGTGTTTGTTGGTTGAGTTGTAAACTTAAGTCCGATGGTGGTCTGATACTTTTAAACTGCCTTCTGCATGCTTATTGTATCTTAATGCACGCATGCTGAATTTCATCAGACACCATTTTCCATCATGCATTTCAATTTCCTCATTATATGTTAAATGCATTTATGGATTACAAAATATAGGGGGAGATCTCCAAAAGTTTATCCTGCCATGTGCATTTGCAGTCCAAAGCAAATTCCTCCAATATGCACATCTTCAGGGGGAGTTTCTCTATATCTTGCAATCAAATTCCTCAAACTCAGTACTTACCCTTCATATGTTTATCCCCGTTGAAAACTTAACCTATTTGTCATCAATCACCAAAAAGGGGGAGATTGTAAGTGTATCTAGTGCCCCTTAGTGATTTTGGTGTATTGAAGACTTATAGGTTAAGGGACTAATATGTGTGTGAGTGTACATAGGCTCTATAAGTCGCAGAGGAGTTTGATATATACGGTGAATGTCGACCCCTAAAAATGAATGTCTTCGGCTGAAGACTTTGGTGAAGACTTTGGCATTTCCCTGAAGACTTTGAAGCTAAAGAATTCGGTGTGACCTTGAAGATATTAACGAGGACTATGAAGTGTGAAGACTTTTGTTTTCATAGTTTCATTTCCTTTCTTTGAGTCATAGGAAACACCGTACTGTTAAAGGGGCCGAGGTAATACTAAGGAAAAATATCCAGCTGATGCTCAACTCAAAAGCCTCAACATACCCAATCCTTCGAGTGAAGCCTTTGGCAATCTCTTACAGCTCAGTAAAGTTCTTCAGTGATAGACACGATGTTCTTCTTGTCTCTGAGGAAATTGGTCTGACTGAGGAGTTAGGATTTCGCCAGTGCGAATTGCCTACAGCGAGGAATATGATAAGCCCTGAGGAATTTGACAGTTCAAATTCCGACCGTTGCTGTGCTTTGCGCCAGCTGACCAGATATCTTATCCACATAACGGGCATATCATTGGGGGGCATTTATGTCTTATCATGTCGGGTTGCATCCTGGCTATAAATAGCCGCCCCCACAACCAATAGTTGGTTGGCTGCTCAGAGAGAGATTGACACTTGTCATTTGAAAGCAACCCATCCTTTGAGGACTTTGAGAGAAAATCATCAGTGAGGAAAAACCCAAAACCCAAACCACCAAAACCCAAAGTGATTGAGCATCACTGAAGAGATTGTTCCTGTGTGGAACCGACACTTTTTACCTTGGAAGACTGTGTATCTTCCAGACGGTTAGGCGTCATGGTCTAGAGCATCCAGCAGTAAATTGTGGATCGCCGGGTGACCAAGTTTGTGTGGGTTTGGAAGTCTACCCTGAAGATTTACCACGAGTGTTGGGCGAGGTCTGTGTGACCTTAGCTCAAGGAGAATACGGTAAGGACTGTGTGTCCTTTGGTTTAAATACCAAGCCGCTCCGAACTAGACGTACGTCTGTCACAGCAGTTGGAACTGGGTCATCAAATCATTGTCTTCATCGAGCTCCTGGTTCTATTTCCTCAACCCCTTTATTTCCTCAAAGTACTCGTTAATGAATCCGATCTATACTGCTTGAAGAATTTGACTGAAGACTTTCTCAATTTCCTCATCTCAAATTCTCCAGACACTTTATTTCCTGCCTGCTTATCCTATTCACGCTACTTATGCTCTGTGTATGTTTCATCTCATCATGATGACTAGGCTACTGCTATGTTTCGCATGCACTTGAGTACTTATTCCGTTGCTAGTATTTCGTCACTTAGCAAATTCCTCATCTAGTAATTCCTCAGTGACGAATTTGTAAAAATCACCTATTCACCCCCCATTTTGTCGATATAACGCACTTTGAAAATCAGTAGGGTATTTTACTTTCCCACACAAGACTTCAACATCTCTAACAATCCCAAGTGGTGTGATGGTGTCTCTATTAGCAAGTTTAATAGTAACGTCTATGTCTTCTATTTAAACAGGTGCTATTTCATTCATAATTTCTTGGTATAAGGTAAAAGGGATAGCACTCACACTAGCACCCAAATCACATAAACCATGATAGCAATGATCTCCTATTTTGACTGAGACAACAGGCATGCCCTCTATGGGTCTATGTTTATATTTTCATGAGGTTTGGCAATTCTAGCAGCTTCATCACAGAAGTAGATAACATGCCCATCAATATTTGCTACCAAGAGATCTTTAACCATAGCAACACTAGGTTCTACTTTAATTTGCTCAAGGGGCTTAGGTGCTGTAATATTTCTCTTACGAACCACAGTTGATACCTTAGCATGTTCCTTTATCCTAACAGGGAAAGGTGGTTTTTCAATATAAGCGGTAGGCACAACTGGATCATCTTTAGCATGACCAGTTCTTTAATTTCTTCTTTAATAGGGGGATGATATTTAAACCAATTCTCCTTAGGGAGATCAACGTGAGTAGCAAATGCTTCACAGAAAGAGGATACTATCTCAGAGTCAAGTCCATATTCAGTGCTAAACTTGTGAAAAGTATCGGTATTCATAAAAGATTTAACACAATCAAACTCAAGCTTCATACCTGACTCATTACCTTCGTCGAGTTCCCAGTCTTCAGAGTTGTGTTTAATTCTCTCTAAGAGATCCCACTTGAATTCAATAGTCTTCTTCATATAAGAACCAACACAAGAAGTATCGAGCATAGATTGATCATTATGAGAAAGCCGAGCATAAAAATTCAGAATAATAACTTCTCTCGGGATATCATGATTGGGGCATGAATATAACATTGACTTAAGCCTTCCCCAAGCTAGAGCGATGCTTTCTCCTTCATGAGGCCAAAAATTATATATATAATTCTGATCAGGATGAACTAGATGCATGGGATAAAACTTTTGGTGGAATTCCAATTGCAAACGATTCCAGTTCCACAATCCAAGATCATCACATAGCCTATACCATGTTAATGCTTTTCCCTTCAAAGATAAAGGGAAAACCTTCTTCTTAGCTTCATCTCCGGGTAAACCTGCAAGCTTAAATAATCCACAAATTTCGTTCACATATAATAGGTGCATATCAGGATGTTCAGTTCCATCTCCTGCATAAGGTTTAGCAAGCAGTTGTTCTACCATACCCGAAGGAATTTCATAACCAACATTTTCAGTAGGTGCAGTAGGTTGAGGGGCAACTAATTTTGGTTCCGGACGAGGTGAAGATACCCCGAACAATCCCCTCAAAGGATTGTTTTCCATAGTAGCAAGTAACAATAAATTTCAGCACGTAGTATAAGTTTTTCCTTACCGATTTCCACTTACCAAGAGCGCTTTACTCCCCGGCAACGGCGCCAGAAAAGAGTCTTGATGACCCACAAGTATAGGGGGTCAATCGTAGTTCTTTCGATAAGTAAGAGTGTCGAACCCAACGAGGAGCAGAAGGAAATGACAAGCGGTTTTCAGCAAGGTAATTTCTGCAAGCACTGAAATTGTAGGTAACAGATAGTTTGATAGCAAGATAATTGGTAACAAGAAAGTAACTGTAACGGTAAATAAAGTGCAGCAAGGTAGCCCAATCCTTTTGTAGCAAAGGACAGGCCAGAACACTCTCTAGTAATAGGCAAAGTGTTCTTGAGGGTACACGGGAATTTCATCTAGTCACTTTTATCATGTTGGTTTGATTCGCGTTCGCTACTTTGATAATTTGATATGTGGGTGGACTGGTGCTTGGGTGCTGTTCTTACTTGAACAACCTCCCACTTATGATTAACCCCCTCGCAAGCATCCGCACCTACGTGAAAAGTATTAAGATAAAATCTAACCATATCATTAAACGCTTGGATCGAAATCAGCCCCTTACAAAGTAGCGCATAAACAAGGGTTTAAGCTTCTGCCACTCTAGCAACCCATCATCTAATAACTACTCCACAATGCATTCCCTTAGGCCCAAGGATGGTGAAGTGTCATGTAGTCGACGTTCACATGACACCACTAAGGGAATCACAACATACATATCATCAAAATATCAAACAGATATCAAATTCAAATGATTACTTGCGACATGACTTCTCCCGTGACCTCAAGAACAAAGGTAACTACTCACAAATAATAATCATGCTCAAGATCAGAGGGGTATTAGATAGCATAATGGATCTGAACATATAATCTTCCACCAAATAAACCATATAGTAATCAACTACAAGATGTAATCAACACTACTAGTCACCCATAGGTACCAATCTGAGGTTCCGGTACAAAGATTGAACACAAGAGATGAACTAGGGTTTGAGAGGAGATGGTGCTGTTGAAGATGTTGATGAAGATTGGCCTCCCAAAGATGAGAGGGGTGTTGGTGATGACGATGGCTTCGATTTCCCCCTCCGAGAGGGAAGTTCCCCCAGCGGAATCGCTTCGCCGGAGGGCAAAAGTGCTCCTTCCCAAGTTCCGCCTCGAGACGGCGGCGTTCCGTCCCGAAAGTCCTGTCCTTATTTTTTCTTGGTCAAAATACCTTATATACCAGAAGATGGGCACCGTAGGTGGACCGAGGAGGGCACAACCCACCAGGGTGGCCCCCTCCGGTAGTTATTTGCTCCAGTATTTTTATATATTCCAAAAATATTCTCTGTAAAGTTTCAGCTTGTTTGGAGATGTTCAGAATAGGTATCTTTGATGTGCTTTTTCTGGTCCAGAATTCCAGCTGCCGGTAGTCTCCCTCTTTGTATAAACCTTGCATATTATGAGAGAAAAGGCATTAGAATCACTCCCTAAAGCATTATTATTCAACAAAACGTAATAAATAATAGTAGGAAATCATGATGCAAAATGGACGTATCAATAGCCTGTTGCGGCACAAGCCATGCACATAAAACATACGGACATTCGTCGTAGCTATGGGAGTCTACTGAACCCAAACATCACATGAAGACGGAAGTACTCGAGCATTGTACAAACGCAGAGCAGGCGCTCCAAATCGTCCTTCGAGATGCTGACGCCAATGAGCTCGACGTCCTTCAGTTTAGGGAGATGAAGAGCGTGTCCCACATTAATCTTGGGGAAAAAGCACTCCCTGAACGTAGCGTAGCGCAGCGTAGGCGCGAGGCGGAGAACGAACGGAGGCAGCAAGCGCCGATGTCCAACTTTAGAGCTAAGCTCCTCTAGATGATCTAGGGCAGGGTATAAGAACCACTCGTGGAACTTGGGTTCGACCTTGCTGTTGGAACGGAACTTGACGATGGCAACGCGTCTAACTGGCGTACTGTGCTTGGCGAGGATGTGGGACAATGCGTCCAAGCATTTGCGATTCCCGCTGTAGAGCTCGTCGTCGTCGATGAAGTCTAGGGGGTGGAGTGCCAGAGGGGGCTTCGTCGTCGGGAGAGGACGGTGGTCTGTGCGATAGGTTTGATGGGGAGGAGGGACATGATGGTTACCAACATCTCGTCGGGGAGGCCGTTGATGAAGTCCACGCTCGCCGGAGGCTCTTGCGTTCAGCCTCGACCCACCCCCGCTTGTTGGTCGCCTCGTCCTCCATCGGATAAGGAGGCGATCCTCGGCAGCGGCGCTTATAGATAAGAAAGGAGGAGAAGAGGAGAATTAATGGAGAACTTGGGAGCGAGGTAGGCGGTGGGTGGAGGTCAGAGGGCTCGATTCCCGATGAGCCAGTTGCGCGACACACTGCTCGCACGCGTCCTGCTGAGCCTGCACGATGGATTTCTCAACGCGTCCCGTCTAATCAAACCTACCGCCACAACACCTCGTAGCCAACAAAATAAGAGGGACGCGTGGCGGCACGTAAATGGTTAGTACAACGCAGACGATTCAAATAAGACAACCAGTTGCAATATTAACTTGCAGCTGGTTGTTGCAAAAATGAATGTGACAACTATTTTGAAATCCATTCTCATTTCTTTTCTGGGAACTAAACATGCACCCAGGGAGACATACATGATTTTTCAACCCATTTTGGTGCACTGGAGCTTGTGCCTGCAATTCCAATTTGAATTATGCACACCAAATTCCTAGAAAACTCAGTTAATGTATAAAAATGTCCAAACGAACCCTGGATAGTTCCAAATTTTAGCACGACACTCCTATAGTTGCATGTTGCCTCTATAAAAATATTCAAGCCAAGAAGAGGCAACAAATATCGTTTTGTCCACAAAGGTCACACATTCCCTACCGGAACCACGAGGCTTCTAGTTAGAAGCTCTGGTTTGTAAAAAGCTTATACCAAAACTTTACCCAAATTGGACAAAACAGTTACCACGGCATGTTGGTACCATTTCATGACACGATGCCAAGTTTCATGAATTTCAGACGAGTTTTGGATTTATAGGAATTTAAAAAACCAAGCTTCTCAATGTTTGCGGCCGATCCACGACACCGAGGTGTTTGAAATTCATTCTCATTTCCTGCCTGGGAACTAAACATGCACCCCGGGGACACATATATGATTTTTCAACCTATTTTGGTGCACTGGAGCATGTGCCTGCAATTTAAATTTGAATTATGCACACTAAATGCTTAGAAAACTCAGTTAATCTATAAAAATGTCCAAATGAACCGTGGATAATTCCAAATTTTAACACGACAAGCCTATAGTTGCATGTTACCTCTGTAAAAATATTGAAGGCGAGAAGAGGCAACGAATGTTGTTTCGTCCACAAAGGTGACACGCTCCCTACCGGAACCACAAGGCTTCTAGTGAGAAGCTCTGATTTGTAATAAGCTTATGCCAAAACTTTACCCAAATTGGACAAATTTTTTACCACGACATGTTGGTACCATTTCATGACATCATGCCAAGTTTCATGAATTTCAGACGAGTTTTGGATTTACGGGAATTAAAAAAACCAAGCTTCTCAATGTTTCCGGTCGATCCACGACGTCGCGGTGTTTGCAATTCATTCCCATTTCTTGCCTGGGAACTAAACATGCACCCACTGACACATATATGATTTTCAACCCATTTTGCTGCATTGGAGCATGTGCCTGCAGTTCAAATTTGAATTATGCACACTAAATGCCTAGAAAACTTAGTTAATGTATAAAAATGTGCAAACGAACCTTGGATAATTCCAAATTGTAAAATGACACTGCAATAGTTGCATGCTGCCTGTGTAAAAATATTCAAGACGAGAAGAGGCAACGAATGTTGTTTCGTCCACAAAGGTGACACGTTCCCTACCGGAACCACGGGTCTTCTAGTGAGAAGCTCTGGTTCGTAAGAAGCTTATGCCAAAACTTTACCAAAATTGGACAAATATTTTACCACGGCATGTTGGTACCATTTCGTAACACCATGCCAAGTTTCATGAATTCAGACGAGTTTTTGGATTTACAAGAATTTAAAAACCAAGCTTCTCAATGTTTGCGGCCGATCCACGACAATGAGGTGTTTGAAATTCATTCCCATTTCTTGCGTGGGAAATAAATATGCACCCAGGGACACATATATGACTTTTCAACCCATTTTGGTGCACTGGAGCATGTGCCTGTAGTTCAAATTTGAATTATGCACACTAAATGCCTAGAAAACTCAGTTAATGTATAAAAATGTCCATGGTCGGAAAGCGGATTCCACAATCGGTTTCTTCGATTTGAGCAGCTTGGCCGTGTCAGCCGTCTTCTTATACTCTTCTAGCTCCGCCACGGCAATCTGCTCGTCAGCAATTTGAGATCCCTTCTGCAGGCACTCTTTGGCTATCTTCCTATTCCCTAGCTCTGATGGCGACCACACCTTTCGGACCTGGCATCTTAAGTTTAAGATACACATAACATGGTCTGGCCATGAAACGCGTGTAGACAGGCCTACCTAGGATGGCATGATATGCACTACGGAAGTCCACCACCTCAAAGGTCGGCCGTTCCATTCAGTAGTTCTTCTCGCCACCGAACACCACATTCCGCTTTATCTGTCCGAGTGATCTTGCCTTCTTCCCAGGGATTACCCCGTGGAATTGCATGTTGCTCTTGCTAAGCCAGGACAGTGGTATGTCCATCGCGTTCAGGGTGTCAGCGTAGATGATGTTCACTCCGCTGCCTCCGTCCATGAGGACCTTGCGCAGTCGGACCCCGTTGACAGCCAGATCGACCACTAGCGCCTGCCGTCCGAGGGTCGGAATGTGGGCTGGGTGATCTGACTTATCGAATGTGATGGGCGTCTTCGCCCAATCTAGATACTTGGTGACATTCAGAATTGCCATGTTGACTTCTCGGTTTATAACCTTCAGTCGGCTCTTGCTTTCGACGTCTGCGAAGATCATCAAGACCTTCTCTACTTGAGGGTAGCCAGAGGCGTGCTTGCCTTCCTCGTCGTCTTCGTCTTCGTCTTTCTCCCCAGAGGGCTCTTCGCGCAACTCCTACTTGAGCAGTCGGCACTCCCGAGTGTTGTGCTTTGGCAGAATCAAGTTGCCGTCTTCATCCTTCTTCGTATGAATCTGGCAGGGCTGATCCAGAATGTCGCCCTTAGTGGCGCTCTTCTTCTTGGTGGACCATTCCTTCTTCTGTTTCTGCTTCCCTTTGCGTTTGCCTTGCCCGACCAGGGCTGCGGCTTTGGACTTGACGGCCTGGTTAACTTTCCGGTTTTGCTTCTTATTGGAGTTATTTCCCGACCGATAGGCTTCACTAGTCCGCCCTTTACCGTTTCTCAGTCGGTCCTTGATACTTGTGATCTGCTTTGGTTTTTCCGTGAAGAGGAACGGGTAATTGCAGCATAATTCAGGTAAGTATTTCCCTCAGTTATGAAACCAAGTTTTATCAAACCAATAGGAATATCAATCAACAACCATCTTCAGCGGCTGCACACAAAAGAGCAAACAACTTGCACCCAACGTGGGCAAGAGGGTTGTCAATCCCCTTGATCTTGTTATTTGCAAGCAAGTGAAGTGTGTAGATAATTGTAAATTGCATAAATAAAATAAAAGGTAAATAAAGGTAGCAAGGTATTGTAGCATTCATGAATATATAGATGAATAGACCCGGGGGCCATAGTTTTCCCTAGCGGCATCTCTCATGAAAATAAGCATACAGTGGGTAAACAAATTACTGTTGGGCAATTGATAGAAAAGCACATAGTTATGCGATATTCACGGCAATGATCATGTGTATATAGGCATCACTTCCAAAACAAATAGGCCGACTCCTGCCTGCACCTATTACTATTACTCCACTTCAAGAGCGCTTCTATGCTTGCCCCTTGATACTCGTGATCTGCGTTGGGTTTTCCGTGAAGAGGAATGGGTAATTGTAGCACAAAGTGGGTAAGTATTTCCCTCAGTTATGAAACCAAGGTTTATCGAACCAATAGGAATACCAATCCTCAACCATCTTCAGCAGCTGCACACAAAAGAACAAACAACTTGCACCCAACGCCGGCAAGAGGGTTCTCAATCCCCTTGATCTCGTTATTTGCAAGCAAGTGAGTTGTGTAGATAATCTATTATATATAAAAAGTATTTGACGGGTTAACAAAAAAAAGGAGAATTAATCTAGAAATTACCAGAATAATTAGAAATATCTGGTCGTTGATTTGGTGGGCCACTATCTTGAAATAGATAATTAACGGACAAGATAGAGAGCTGAGAAAAAAGGAATCTAAGAAAAAATCATAGGCCTCCGCACGTCCAGATCCAATCTCCAGGTTTTCTTTATTTAAGATTAAGAAAAAGAAAAAGATAGGCCTCTTGCGTGGCCCAGTCTCCTTTTTCTACCTGAGTACACGGTCAGAGGAGGATTTGATTAGCGGACTTCTTCTTATCTGCTAACCTCCCCAAAAAAACAAGACCAATATGCGTTTCATGTGTGCGTCTCTGGCCGATGGAGGTATTAATTAGCTAACTTCTCAGAACGCATACTATCTTCCCCAAGAAATCAACCAATGTGCTTACTTTACTAGCTTCATTGGAGACACACGTTCCTAGCCGGCAAGCAATCGGAAGCCAAGGGCGTGATTAATTTACGTTTTCTGCGTGCGTGTCTGACCGGTGGAGGAATTAATTACCTAGCCCCTTGGTACGCATTGTCTCTTCCCCAAAAACAATCAATCTGCCTGCTTTTTATGGGATCAATCATCTTGCTTGACAAGCTTCTTTGGAGGTGCCCGTTTTATCTGGCCATGGCAAGCAATTGGGATCCAAGGATGTGATCGGCCGCGTACACATAGTGTCTTTTTATTTCATTACCTGCCCCAGTTATTCTTAGTAGACGATCTCTAGATTAATTATTTTGAAACTATTCGATTCATATTTCATACTACTCCATCTCTCCATCCCTACACGAAAAAATAGAAACATCCATTCGTTTATATGTCATCACCATTATTAAAAAACTAGAAGAAGAAATCCTACCCATCCTCTGATGTTGCTGCCGCCGTCCCATGACTGTCCATGATGTGATCTCTCTAGCGAGACTCTTGGTCTGGGAGAATACTCAATATCATCCTCGTCTGGGTGAGGTTTCTCGCCGGTGCTTTTGGCTACGGATGGAGGCATCCGATGAGACGCACAAGATGTGCGTGCAAGCTTACATATCTTGCTTGCTTGAATCTTGCGACTGGCCGGAAACGGACGCACCTCAACTAAACATCCGCGAGGCAGCAGATTACGTAAATTAATGGACCGCCTAATCTTCATGCACATTAGAAGTTTTAGATTGATGGGTTAACCCTTCATGTAAATTGAAAGTTTCAGATCGGTTACCCACTCCTTCATGCACATAGTAAATTTCAGCTTAACAAATATTTGATGCATGCAAATCAGCGTCATCGGCCAAGTTCACTTGCAACATGCACACGGCGAGCTGATTGAGCTCTGCATCCGGACGAACATATAGTAATAGCTAGCACATGTGTTCCTTCCGATTGGAGCCTCTAATTCTTTTATATAGTATATACAATACAGTGTATGATCTCTATATTTGTAGGACATAGTCAGGAGACCCGGTAGTACAAGATCATGGTTGTGCCTCCAGGGTGCATGACTACCGCACTACAAACTTAGTGCATCTTCAACTCAGGTAGATACTTGATTCCTCAAATTCCCCAAGTCGTCACTGACAGTTAATATGTTGAGCTAATTTAGGCACTAACAACATAAATTCCCTTCAGTACAATAGCTAGGAGCGATCAACACATGTTATCATCATTTTTCCTGCCATATTATAGCCAACAATTATGCATGAAAAGAAAGAAAGATATGAAAAAAATATGATGATTAGTGGCTGGAGTATTTCCACCATTGTTTTGTTGAGTTATTCTTTTTATTAAAGTCCTTCGATTTCATCCACTTCAGGCCTTGATTGACTATGGTGCCTCATGGCATGCGACCTTTTCACACGTGCATGAGAGGCGGAGAGAGTGAGATGGGACAAGGAAGAGTGAGCGAAGGATAACACATGACAAATAAAATACCACACAAGTATCATGGGTTTCCCTATGACTCAAGGTCTACACAAGGAGAAAAGGTTCCTTGAGGAGGCCCTTCCACAGTCATGGAGTTTCCACACTATCGAACAATGGTGTGGACAGAGGAGGCATAGTTAATGCATGGTGTTGTTGTTCGAGGTCATGACACTTCACTTACATGGGATGCATCTTAGCCTTGGTTTTAAATTAGCAACAAGGGTAGAAAGATTGTTCATCTCTTCTTTGTTGAACTTTATCGCCAAGTGTGATCTTCGTCAATATTATCATTTAGTCTTTGTATATCTAATGGAGATATAGCCAGAGTATCCATATAGGAGAACTGTAAACTACAACTTGTAGAGGTTTATGTGCGCATTTTGGTTTTGCACTATAAATCAAGGTGCCTATTTGAGTACGCACATGAGTGTTGTTGATTAATGTTGCATAGTAAATAAACAGCGCTCATGCACTAATATATACCATCAATTAATTAAGGCATCAGTCAGCTCACGAGTCACAAGATAAAATATAACATGAATTTTGTGATGTTTAGAGAGGTACAACATGTGTTCAGATATATATGAGTGTCTTAGAGATCTCATCCTATACTATGAAATAGTCAGCATTGTTGGCCATGTGGGTTTCGGGATGTCCTCAATCTACTATATGTCTTATTCAGTTGCAACTTGGAGTTTAAAATTTAGTGACTTATTTACTTTATCTGGCATGGAAGCAATTCCGTTGAAACCAATATTTACATCAACAATATTGAATCCATTTAGTGAGTAACTTAAATTTGAGGTAACTTCTCCAACTCCAACATCATTCCAGAGAGATTGCAAGTTTCACGATATTCGAGCACAACATCCACTCAATCATGTGCACCTGTATATTATGTGTGGGAATGCAGGAGAGTTGCTCCTATGTAGAATCATCACTTGTATAACTCATACCATATATTAGTTGAGGGAATTACGATACAAAATGTCGAATACGAGTACGAAAGTGAATAGGTCTATCAAATGTCATATAGCATGTTAAAACAAAATAATAATTCGCCATTGTTAACATAACATTGTTTATCTATATGATCACCACTTCATGTAATATGTATTAAAGCACACTATAATTAAATTTTGGTATGCTCAAAATTCTCAAGGAAAATCAATCCATTGTTTCGTCAATGCAAAATTGCATAGAAAATTCAAATTCAAATTTGGCTGTTAATATGTTTTTAAATGATAAATATGATTCCCACACTTTTTATAAAAAAGGTGATATTTAACATATAAAGAGAGAGATAAGTTAAATTTTCTAAAGACACTAATTATTCAATCGTTTATCTTTCGAATCCTCTATTAGCTAAAGCATCAAAACCCATAGTTCTTCATTTTCATAATTAATATGTAAACCAGTCACCGCATATGATCATCATAACTATACGTAAATCTACAAGCAGATAGGACACTACCAATATGTAATCATGGTTGCATTCGAACAGATCAACTCACAGATAAGTTCTAAATTAAATATCTAGCAACCGACACATCTTCGTAATTATGATACAAAAACAAATTTTCAAATGACTATAAAAAACCAAATATTCTAAGCCTTTCTCAAGCATTACTGTTTTCAATTATAATGCATTATTTTTAAGATAACAATCACACTGCCCACAATATGTTACAAACAAATTTATTTACATTAAAATTTTACAACTATGTGAGAGTTTTAGGTTTGAATAGAAATATTCACGCGCCAAATAATATAATCATGGTATTAAACTTTTGAAATTTCTAGCCCGCGCAACGAGCGGGCCACTTTGCTAGTTGTAAATAATAGTAAAGTGCAAAATAAAATAAAAGGTAATAAATAACAGCAAGGTAATGATAGTGTTTGTGAATTTATAAGTGAATAGACCCGGGGCTCGTAGAGTTCTCTAGTGGCATCCCTCATAAGCAAGGCATACGGTGGGTAGACAAATTACTGTTGGGAATTGATAGAAAAACGAATAATTATGCGATGTTCACGGCAATGATCATGTGTATATAGGAATCACGTCCATAAGCAAATAGGCCGACTCCTGCCTGCACCTACTACTATTACTCCACTTCTAGAGCGCTTCTATGCTTGCCCCTCTACGTATTAAGTTCATGACAAACGGAGTAATGCTTGGTGACCGATGACATGATGTAGACAAAGTAAACTCATTTAATATGAATAAACCCCATCGTTTTATCCTTAGTAGCAACAACGCAAAGACGCAACTTGTCCCCTTCTGTCACTGGGATATAGAAACTCGTCAGGTTGAACCTACTACTACGCACCACTCCCACTGAAGAAATATCAATCTAGTTGGCCAAATTACCTCAATAGATCGGAGAGCATTACGAAGCTATGATGATCATGCAAATAAGAATCGTAGTAATCAGGTTTGACTCAAATACTTTTCATGAATAATCTGAACATAAACTCACAATTCATCGGATCCCAACAAACACACCATACAAAGGGATTACATCGGATAGATCAAGGCAAAGATGCGAGGAACATTGTATTGAAGATCAAGAGAGAGAGATTGCCATCTAGGTACTACCTACGGACCCGTAGGTCTGTGGTGAACTACTCACACATCATGGTGAGGGCAGTAAGGTTGATGAAGAGGCCCTCCGTGATCGATCTCCCCTCCGGCAGGGTGCCGGAACGGAGGTGTAGACGGCCTCCCGTCGGAACAGAGACTTGCGGCAGCGGAAAAAGTGTTTCGGGAGCGCTTCTGCTATTTTTAGGGTAGATGTGAATTTATAGGCCGGAGAACGACGTCTGGAGGGGTTCTAGGGGGCATAACATATCTGGTCGCGCCCCCCTGGGGGCGCGGCCAGATGGCTTGTGGGCCCCTGGTGCATCTCCTCGCCCTCCTCCGAAGCTTCTAGGTATTGTATTTGTCCAGAAAAAATCACCAAAAAGTTTTGTGACAATTGGACTCCGTTTGGTATTGTAACTCTAAAAAAGGCAAAAACACGCAGAAAATAGGAACTGGCACTGAGCACTGGCTCAATAGGTTAGTGCTAAAAAATATTATAAATTGGTAAATAAATACCCAAAAAGTATCGTAGAATGATAATATGTCAGCATGGAACAATAAAAAATTATAGATACGTTGGAGACATATCAGCATCCCCAAGCTTAATTCCTACTCGTCCTCGAGTAGGTAAATGATAAAAATAGAATTTTTGATGTGACATGCTACCCATTATGTAATCTTTGGTATGCATGCTCATTGAGAAATGATGAATTAACAAACAGCAACATAGTAATATTTATAAGTATAAGAAACAAAATTATTAATTTTTCAAAGTATACGATCCTAAAATAATGTTTTACCCCTATTCATCTTATTATATTAGCAAGGCATGACTCCATCTTCACCACATAGATACAAATGTGAAGTACCACGGTGTCCAAGTCACGCAATTGGATCGTACTTTTTCAATATGCATCAACTTTTTATTCTTCACACAATACATGAGCGTGAACCATTGGACATAGCATATAGGTGGAATAGAATATGGTGGTTGGTATCAAAGGGGTAAAAAGTGGAGAAGATAGTTTTGCATCAACTAGGCGTACCAACGAGCTATCACTACTAGGGAAAAGCCTAGCAGTAGCGCGGTTTTTAGGTGTATCAGTAGCGCGGGCACCCGCGCTACTGATAAGGCGCTACAACTAACTTGTATCGGTAGCGCTGGTTACCCAGCGCTACAGCTAAAGTTTAGCAGTAGCGCCTCTTAACCAGCGCTACTGCTTACCGAGTTATCAGTAGCGCGCTTCTCTAACCCGCGCCACTGTTAAACGCACATATTCCTTTTTTTATATTTATGTTGTATTTACACACGGTTACACATATTAATATACAACATCAATAATTATTGTGCCAGCAACTACATTTAGATTAAAGTGGATGGATGCAAGTGATCATGTTGAATTAGAAGAAAATATGATGTTGCCAATCGCAACATCATATTTTCCTCTAATTCAACATGATCACTTGCATCCATCCACCTTAATCCAATATATGTCATATAACTCATCATCATCTTACTCATCTAACAACTCATCATCATCTTAATCATACCAAGTTAAAATCTCATAAAACAGAAAAACATCATAATAGTAATCATCCTAATAAATCATGCAAGTTAATATAAACCAGAAAATCTTCTCTCTCATAGGACCTAGTCCTAACTCCTAGGTAAAATGACATAAAACAGAATAAAACCTATGTCTCCATTATGAAGCAAAGAGATCCATTGGTCTCCAACTTGTGGCTTGCGATCCTTCTTTATTTCTCCCCATGCTTCAATTTGGAGCCGTCTTGGTGGTTTGCGCTCAGTCGAGTATGCAAAAGAGAACTGGGGCCTCATAGGGCTTTTAATTGTCATATTACCTTCGCCATGCATCAACGAAGGCACAACTTCATTTGGCAGTTTCTGTTGAAGAACATAATAGTAGCCTAGTTAGCAATGTAATCAATACCATTTACGCAATAGTAGTGTACTTAATTAGCAACTCTTACCAAGATATTTCGACGAATGTCATCCGCCCTCAACCTATGCACTAGTGTCCTATACAATGTATAATTTGGGCCAGTTCCCAAATTATACTGGAAGATCTCCCTACCAACTAGGACACCAATAACAAAGTTGATAAGATCATCCTTCTCCTCCCAAGTTAAATGTGATCCATAAGTGTAGTGTGTCGTGTCAATTATTTTCTGTGTTTCACTCGAAGAAACGAAATAAGCTGTAAATTATAAATTAACAAATTTAGTATGGATGAACACCAACTATTTTTAAATATAGAATGCAAATTACTTGACAAATATGCATGGTTGATAAACTCACATGGAGGTAAAACAGGATGCATATCGACATCCACCCAAATGTCGATGTTACCTTCAATATGATCTTCAGGACGAAGATCGAAGGTTATTTCCATATCCTCCTGAAATCCATATGCCTTGCAAAGAGCTTCCCAATTTGAGCACCCTAATTATGTGTTATTAACCGCATTCATTACTTTGACCCGAAATGTGTGACCATGTTTAGTCCTCCGGTTAGCTCTCCTCGTCTCCATACTCTCGTGGTCCTCGAAACCGAGCCTCTCCAAGACATACCGTCTTGCATGGCAGGGGATGAACTAGTCGAATTGTATAAAACAAAAATTACACGTTGAAGCAAAGAAACAGAAGTCATGCTTAATTAAGAAAAAATACTTGTCATCGTTGCGTACCATAGAAACAATGAAGGTCTCGTCAAGCTTGATGGTGAAGAACCTGTCGTCTCGCAGACCAGGCAGGTCGCAAAGACCCTTATCTTCGCCACAGAGTTCACACGCTTGGATCCTATTGTCGTCATCAGACGACGACATTTCCTATGCTCATGATTCAAAAATTATTGCATGACCATTGCTAATGTAAGACATATTGAGCACCTAAAATTTGCCGGAACGGAAATAAATCAACATTCCGGCAAAACATAGGCACTAGGAGAGGTTCCCTGCAATAACATACACACATGTCCAAATAGACCTAATTCAATATCGGTTGACTTTCGGTCCGTCGAGGCTTTCCTTAAATAACTCTCATATCTTATGGTGTGTTGGTGCGCACTCTCTCACACTGATATGGTGATGTATATATGTTGGTGGACACTCTCTCACACTAATAGTTCGACCGTCGGTGATGGGCGCACCTCCTCTCCTCTCCTTGCGCATTACACCGAGGTATATATCGCAAGAAGAGAAGAGGAGGAAGCGCCCCCCACGACAACAGTCAGGATTCCTCCATCAAGAACACACATGAAAGTCACACAAGGAGCAACGACAGACCGAAAGTCACACACGCATTATACCAATATAATATCACTAATACATTTATAATGAACTCGAATATAATATCACTAATACATTTATAATGAACTCGAATATAATATCACTAATACATTTATAATGAACTCGAATATAATATCACTAATACATCATCTCGAATAATCCAGTTAATGCATCATCAAATATTAACTAATACATCTCGAATATTATCATATAAGATCACTAATACATATCGAATATCCTAGAATCCAAAGTGGAGGACGGTGAACTCGGTTCACTAGCGGTCTCTGAGTTGGTGGACACCCAAAGATAAGGAACCATCACCGGATCATAACTCGGGTGAGATCCCTGAAGAACCTGCCAGGTATTGGAGAACCTGGCGTCCAACGCCGCCATGTAGCGACGGACGTGCTATTCCTCCTCCCTGACACGGCGACGTACCACCTCAGCGGGGGCCCGCTCCCTCTGCACCAAAAGTGGCCCACGCGACCGCCACCAAAGAAGCTCTAGGTCAACGACGAGACCAGGATTCCTCACCAAGCTCCGAGCCCGGGAAGGTAGCACCTCCCAGTGCCAGCCCGGCGGAGCCCAGTCCCGGACATTGCGCCTCTCAAGCAGGATGTCGTCGCCGACTCGGCGACGACGAGGATGCGGGCCAGGCATCGTCGACGTCGAGAAAAATTCCTATGAGAACATTTTCTTATCGTTTAATCACTAATTTTATAAACTCATTTTAGACTCATTTTTGACATGACCTTTGCTAGCACTCGATATGCCTACTTTCTAGCACAAGTCATGCCAAAATTTCGACATGACCTTTGCTAAAAAGTGGACATATCGAGCGCCTAAAATTCACCGGAACGGAAATGAATCAACATTCCGGCGAAACATAGGCCACTCGAATCATTTACCCTGCAAACAACAAAAGGCCACTTGGGCACATTCATATATAGGGCACTTGGGCACAATTATCGAACAATTCAAAGTGAAGATGAAGAAAAAATCACTAAACTAACGTTTTGCTCTAAACTAATTTTTCCACTACAACCATCAAGAAAAAATCACTAATTCAAGCGTGAAGATGAAGAAAACTACATTGGGTCCAAAGCAAGCTTATTTCTATATTGATTTTTTGCTCTAAACTATTTTTTTCCACCACCACGAACTAACTATATTGGGTCCCTAGAGAGATTTTTCCTAATATTACAAAACCTAACCCTAGAATCAACCTAACTCCCCAAACCCAAGAATCAAACTGCTCTGCCTATGAACCTGGACGTCCGGATGCGAGAGGGGGTGAAGGGAGTGAGGGGAGAGGGAAGAGGGAGGAAGGAGGGAGTGGTGGCTACCTGCGGAGGGAGGGGGCGCGGCGGTGAGGGAGGAGGGGTGACGGTGGTGGCGTCCGGGTCGGGGCTTGGGGGTAGGAGAAGGCGAGGGAGGGGGCGCAACGGCGAGTGAGGGGGCGCGACGGTGGCGGCGTCGAGGCGATGGCGACGGCGGCGGTCAGTGGAGAGGGAGTGATGAGAGGGAGACGGGATCGAATGGAGAGAGGGAGACGATGGGGGATAGCAGTAGACGGGATCGAATATTGTAGTAGCGCATTTTATAGTCGACGCGCTACTGCTATGTCGATAGCAGTAGCGCGTTTCTAGGAGCGGTGCTACTACTACACCTAGCCGGTCGGCAACGGTGTGGCAATTATAGTAGTAGCGCGTTTTATAGTCGACGCGCTACTGCTATGTCGATAGCAGTAGCGCCCTTGCCGTCCACGCGCTACTGATAATTAGCAGTAGCGCCTCCTTTTAAAGAGCGCTACTGATAAGTTTCTGTGTATAAGGTTTTCCCTAGTAGTGTATGGAGATGCTCATCGATAGATATCAATGCGAGGAGTAGGGATTGCCATGCAAATGATTCACTAGAGCTATAAGTGTATGAAAGCTCAACTGAAGGTAAGTGGGGTGTGCATCAAACTTGCTTGCTCATGAAGACCACATGCATTTGAGGAAGCCCGTTATAGGAATATACAAGCCAAGTTTATTATATGGAAAGGTAATTCCCACTAGCATATGGAAGTGTCAACATAGGAGACTCTCTATATGAAGAACATGGTGCCACTTTGAGACACAAGTGTGGTAAAGGATAGTAGCAAAGTCCCTTCTCTCTTTTCTCTCATTTTTTTATTTTTATGGTGGGCTTTTCTCTTTTTTTATGCCTCCCCCATTTTCTCTTTTTTATATGGTGGGCTCATTTGGCCTCCCCCATTTTTATTTCATTTTTCATCCGGAGTCTCATCCCGGCTTGTGGGGGAATCATAGTCTCCATCATCCTTTCCTCACTGGGACATTGCTCTAATAATGACGATCATCACACTTTTATTTACTTACAACTCAACATGAAGAACCGATAGGAAGATATGACTCTGAATAAATGCCTCTGGCAGTGTACCAGGATGTGCAATGATCTAGCGTGACATGTATCAAAAATATGAAGAACGGTGGCTTTGCCACAAATACTATGTCAGCTCTATGTGATCATGCAAAGCATTATGATGATGAACGAACTAGTCATGTGAAGTGACGATGGAATTTGCATGGCAATATATCTTGGAATGGCTATGGAAATGCCATAATAGGTAGGTATGGTGGCTGTTTTGAGGAAGATATAATAAGGCTTATGTGCAACATAGCGTATCATGTCACGGGGTTTGGATGCACCGGCGAATATTTGCACCGATCCTCGAGGTGAGAATGGGCCATGCACGGTACCGAAGAGGCTAGCAAATATGAGAAGGTGAAGATGCGTATGTCCATGGTGTCACATTAGTCATAAAGAACTCACATACTTATTGCAAAGTTTTATTAGTTTTATCACAAATCAAAGTACTCCTCGCATGCCCCGAGAGAGGAGGTTGGTAGGAGTTAACCATCGCGCGCCCCCGACTCAAAACAACACTAGGATTTCAACGAGGAATATAAATGCTCACACATCATCACCATGCCTATTTAATTTTTAGATGAATAACAAGTTAACACCTCTTAATCTCCACACTTCTATGCATCAACAATTTTGGACTCACACCTTTTTCATATTACTACATCAATGTCATTAACCCACAACTTCTCTATATGTGCTACACGATGGTTTTGATTATCATTCATTGACTACCTAATATTCTTGGACTAGTCTTATGAACCATGCAAATAGGTGTGTCCAT
Source organism: Elymus sibiricus (assembly GCA_039707655.1). Lineage (NCBI taxonomy): Eukaryota > Viridiplantae > Streptophyta > Magnoliopsida > Poales > Poaceae > Elymus > Elymus sibiricus. The sequence continues at coordinate 439,598,866 of CM077667.1, read as the reverse complement.
CAAATGATGATTGTGACAAACTGAAAGTAAAAGCAAACAAAAGCAAACGATGCTCCAAGCAAAACACATATCATGTGATGGATAAAAATATAGCTCCAAGTGACATACCGATGGATTGAGACAAAAGAGGGGATGCCTTCCGGGGCATCCCCAAACTTAGATGCTTGAGTCTGCTTATAATTATACTTGGGGTGCCTTGGGCATCCCCAAGCTTGGGATCTTGCTACTCCTTATTCCGTAGTCCATCGTGATCACACCCAAAACTTGAAAACTTCAATCACACAAAACTCAACAAAACTTCGTGAGATCCATTAGTATAAGAAACATATTGCATACTTGAGGTACTGTGATAAATTGATTCAAATTCATTTTTTCATAATAGGTACTTTATTCTAACTTCCCCATGACTTACGCCCCCCTGATATAGTCCATGGCATAAACAAAACAAGCAAACTATGCAAGCAAAACAGAATCTGTTTAAAACAGAACAGTCTGTAGCAATATGTGAAGGGTCCATACTTCTGTAATTCTAAAAATATCTAAAAATTAGGAAAACGTAAATAATTTGTATAGAAATACTTTGTTAAAATTTCAGATCATTATCACGCTCCAGTAAAAAATGAAAATTCCTTCACTGGAGTCAAAGTTTCTGTTTCAGATGCAGCATCGTTTCTACTCATCTTGTGAGTCATCCCAAAGGTTTTACTTGGCACAAACACTAATTAAAACATAAAAACACAATCATTACAGAGTAAAAAAATCATTTTATCACACACAAACATAAAGTAAAAACAAAAATAAAGATACATGTTGGGTTGCCTCCCAACAAGCGCTATTGTTTTGTGCTCCTAGCTAGGCCTAATGCATAGTTTCAAGTGTTGTCATCTTTGACACTCAACCCATAGGTAGACCTCATGATTGATTCATAAGGTGGTTTAATTATCTTCCTAGGTAAGTGTTCCATCCCTTTCTTTAATGGGAATTGTAATCTTATGTTTCCCTCTTTCATATCGATAATTGCACCTATAGTTCGTAAAAATGGCCTTCCAAGTATTATGGGACAAGAAGGATTGCAATCAATATCAAGCACAATGAAATCTACATGCACATAGTTTTTGTTTGCAATAATAAGCACATCATTAATTCTACCTAAAGGTTTCTTGATGGTAGAATTCGCAAGATGCAAGTTTAGGGAACACTCTTGAATATTAGTGAGACCAAGCACATCACATAAAGTTTTTGGTATGGTTGAAACACTAGCACCAAGGTCACAAAAAGCATTGAATTCATATTTATTTATGTTTATTTTGATAGTAGGTTCCCACTCATCATGCAATTTTCTAGGAATAGAAATTTCAAGCTCAAGTTTCTCATCATAAACTTTTATCATAGCTTCTACTATATGTTCGGTAAAAGCATTGTTTTGTTCATAAGCATTGGGTGAGCTAATAATGGATTGCATCAAGGAAATACATTCTACTAAAGAGCATTTATCATAATTAAAGTCCTTGTAATCCAAGATAGTGGTCACATCACTAGTTAAGGTTTTGACCTCTCCAAACCCACTTTTTTCAGTTTTAGCATTAGAATGATCATCCTCCAGGAAAAGGGGACGCTCCTTAACTAAAGTTGACTCATATCCAGTCCCTTTATCATTTATATTCAGAGATGTAAACAAAGATTCAATAGGAGAAACACCGATCATTTTAAGATCTTCATCATGATTCATAACCGGGAAAGATTCCCGTTTAGCGGCCATCCTATTTACTAGAGTGGTTTGCTTATCAGAGATTTTTCCTAACAATTCTTCAGTGTGAGCAAATTGTGATTTAAGGCTAGATACCTATTTATTGATTTAATCAAGTTGCATACTAATAGCATCAAGCAAAATTGAATGTTCCTTTATTTCAGAGGTAAAGAATTTATTATGCTCAAACTGTGAAGACATGAAGGTTTTCATAGAACCCTCTGTCGGCGTCCTGGGAACGGGGGTACCTAGAACTGCCTACTTGTGGCCCAGGGCGTGGCCCACTTCGATGACCTGGTACGGCCCGGTGCAGGATCGCTCAAGAACAAGGCCCTCGCGGGATCCCCGCCCCCGCGAGGAAGGCAACGCCAAGACCCTCGGAGGGAGGAGGCTTCCCCAGGTCGCCTCCCGAGGGGCGGAGATCCCCATGCAACGCTCAGCCTCGGGAGGTCAAGGATGACGCAAGCCGGGCCAGGCGGGCACCAGCGCACGCAGAGGAGATAGTTTCCCCTTTAGTGCAAAGGAGGCAGGGGTGTACGCGGGTTCCCAAGGCGTCCCGCCAAAGGTTTCCATTCTGGTGCAACAAGACCGGGCCAGCGGGCTCAGCAGGATGGATGTCACCGGCGAGCCCACCTCTGCACCACCACCGGCTACTTTGCAGGCGAAGACCACCATTCTTCAGGACAAGGTGTACTCCTTGTCCCCCTTCGAATTTGGCCGTTGTGGGATCCCTTCCCGCCATTGCGATAAGGGAAGAGGACCCGGGCGACTATAAATAGAGGCTAGGCTGCTCAGTAGAGGACGACGGATAAAAAACCACCAGAGAGCCCCCGCGAGGTCGCTCACCACTGTACCAGTTCATCCACAAACCTCCTCGTGAGGCAATCCACCAAAAGGCAGGAGTAGGGTTTTACGCTTCGCCGCGGCCCGAACCTGGGTAAATCCTCGTGTGCTGACTTTCTTCCCCGCGATTGAGTGAGTTAGTCAGGCTAGGCTGTGAAGTTGTGAGCTTGAGGCCGGAGCTGGTGGGGATCTTCGCACACGCCCCTGTGTTCGAACCTCTCTGGGTTTTGCGGAGCCTGAAATCCGACATTTGGCGTGCCAGGTAGGGGGCGTGTCGAAGCCTCTCCATCCGCGGCTGCAGTCAGGCCTCGATTCATCAGCTCCATGGCCGGCGTCGCCTCCGAGACCAGGCAGCCCGTGACGTGCGGGAGCGTCGCGGCTTGCCTGGCCAATCCAGCGGTCGCATGCATCCTCGGCGGATCGCAGGTGCCTGCCTCCAGCCGCCATGTCAAGAAGTTCCTCCGCCAGGCGGGCGTGGTTCGACCACGGCTCGAGGCCCCGCAGCCTCGGGCGTGGCCGGAGGACGACATCACCTTCGGCCCTGACGACCACCCCAGGACGACGGTCGCCGCCGGTATGCTCCCCATGCTGTGCACACCGACCATAAGCAACGTGGCCGTCACCAAGACCCTCATCGACGGCGGCGCCGGCCTCAACGTCCTCTCCGTAGAGACCTTCAACACGCTTCAGGTGCCCTATGACCAGCTCACACCCTCAATGCCCTTCTCTAGGGTGGCCAAGGGCTGCATCGCCCCGCTGGGGCGGGTGCGCCTCCCCGTGACCTTCGACACACGCTACAACTACCGCACCGAGCAGATCGACTTCGACGTCGCCCACATCCACCTCCCTTACAACGCGATCCTCGGCTACCCCTCCCTCGCCAAGTTCATGGTGGCGACGCACCCAGGCTACAATGTCATCAAGATGCCTGGGAGCAACGGCATCATCTCCGTCGCCGGGGATGACAGGGACGCGGTCCAGGCGCTCAAGCTCGCCTACAAGGCCGCGGCCGCGGCACGCCCCGACGCTGGGAACGCAGCGCAGACTCCGGAGGACGCCGGGGACGCCGCGCCAGTGAAGAAGAAGCAGCTGTTCTCTCAGAACCGGGCTGAGACGAAGCAGGTGCCTGTAGACGACGGGAACCCTGGCCCCACCTTCACCATCGGCGCCGGCCTCCCTCCGGAGCAGGAGGAGGCGTTGGTGGACTTCCTCCGCGCAAACAAGGATGCATTTGCGTGGGACGCATCCGACCTGGTGGGAGTCCCGAGGGATGTGATTGAGCACCACCTCATGGTGTGCCCTAACGCATGTCCGGTAAAGCAAAAGGCGAGGAGACATGCCCATGAGAAGCAAGCGTTCATCGCCCAAGAGGTCGGCAAGCTGAAGGAAGCCGGGGTTATCCGAGAGGTGCGATACCCGGAGTGGCTGGCCAACCCAGTGGTCGTCCCGAAGAAGTGCGGGAAGGAGCGCATGTGCGTCGACTTCACGAACCTCAACAAGGCTTGCCCCCAAGACCCGTTCCCGCTACCGCGCATCGACCAGATCGTGGACTCTACCGCCGAGTGCGACCTCCTATGCTTCCTAGACGCCTTCTCTGGCTACCATCAGATCAAGATGGCGGTGGAGGACATGGAGAAGACGACATTCCTCACCACATGCAGTGTGTTCTGCTACACTTGCATGCCCTTCGGGCTGTGAAACGTTGGCGCAACCTTCCAGCAGTTGATGCACATCGCCCTGGGGCAGCAGCTCGGAAGGAACGCGGAGGCCTACATCGACGACATCGTGGTCAAGTCGCGAGAAGCCAAGACCCTGATCGAGGACCTGGAGGAGACATTTGCCAGCCTGCGGCGGGTGAGCCTGAGGCTGAACCCCGAGAAGTGCATCTTCGGGGTCCCGTTGGGTAAACTACTCGGTTTCCTGGTGTCGCACTGGGGGATCGAGGCAAACCCGGAGAAGATCAAGGCTATAAGCAAGATGAGTCCACCTCAGACCCTCAAGGAAATGCAGAAGCTGGCGTGCTGTGTGACCTCCTTGGGGCGCTTCATCTCCAGGCTTGGCGAGCGCGCCCTACCGGTTTCAAGCTCATGAAGAGGAAGGGCCCCTTTGAATGGACTCCGGAGGCTGATGCAGCACTCGAGGACCTCAAGCGGTACCTCACGAGCCCACAAGTGATGGTGGCGCCCCACCTTCGTGAGCCCCTATTGCTATACATGTCCGCCACCCCACACTCCACCAGTGCTGCGCTTGTGGCGGTCAGGGAGGAACGTGCCGGCGCACGCGCAACACCCTCAGGCGCAGGCGGGTCCCTGGGCACAAAGCATGGTGGCTCACGGGATGCCCCGATGCCCTCACCTCCTCAAGACGACACTCTTGAGGTCTCGGCCGCCCCGGCGACCCCTGAGGCACCAGGATCTCATGAGTCCGCTGCGGAGCGGGGCGGCGCGGAAGGCTCCTCTTTCGTCAAGCACCCGGTGTACTACGTCAGTACCGTACCGCGGGACGCGCGCTCGCGTTACCCTATGCAGGAGAAGCTCCTGCTCGCGCTTCTCGTCGGTTCAAGGAAACTGCGCCATTACTTTCAGGGCCACCCCATCAAGGTCGTCTCTGTGTATCCCTTTGAGAAGGTGCTGCGCAACCCCAACGCCGCGGGGAGGGTCGCAGAGTGGAACATCGAGCTACAGGCCTTCGAATTGGAATTCAGTACAACCAGGGTCATCAAGGGTGCAGCCCTGGCAGACTTCGTGGCTGAGTGGACAGACGCTCCCGATCGAGGGCTGGACGAGGGCCATTCCCTCACCCCCGGCGACGAGGCGCCCGATGGTTGAGTCATGCACTTTGATGGGGCCTTCGCATGCCGGGGAGCGGGGGCCGGAGTTGTGCTCATCTCCCCAACCGAGGAGAAGCTTTACTACGCCGTACAGCTTTGCTTCCAGCATGGCGAGAAGGTCTCCAACAACATCGTGGAGTATGAGGGTTTGATTGCTGGCCTCAAGGCCGCGGTGGCCTTGGGGGTTCAGCGCCTCACCATCAAGGGCGACTCCCAACTCCTCGTTAACTTATCCAACAAGGAGTATACGCCTAAGGACGAGCACATGGAGGCATACTTGGAAGAGGTACGTAAGATTGAAAAGCGTTTCCAGGGCTTGGAATTGCAGCACATCCCACGCGGCGCGAACAAGGAGGCCGACGACATCGCCAAGAGGGCATCGCGTCGCGAGCCTCAGGAGCCAGGCGTCTTCGAGGAAAGGCTCTTCAAGCCATCCGCGGCACCTCCAACCGTGGACCAGGCGCCGCAGAGTGAAGAGCTGCCCCCAGCACCACCCTCGGGGGCTCCAACTTGTGGCCCGGCCTCAGGAACCCGACTGCTCCTGGCGCTGGAGCCCCAGGCTGACGACCGGACACATGAGTTCAAGATGTACCTGCTCCATGGCACACTACCGGGAAAGGAGGAAGACGCAGAGCGCATGGTAGGTCAGGCCACAGCTTATTGTTTGCAGGACGGCGAGCTATACCGCAGGCGTCCGAACGACGTCGCATTGCAGTGTGTGTCTGGAGAACAGGGGCGCGAGCTGCTGGCCGACATCCACGGAGGAGACTGCGGGCACCACTCCTCGTCACGCACCCTTGTGGAGAAGGCGTTCCGCAGTGGCTTCTACTGGCCTACGGCGCTCAACGACGCCACCAAGCTGGTCCGGTCCCGCGAGGCTTGCCAGTTCCATGCCAAGCAGATCCATCAGCCTGCGCAGGGCTTCCAGACCATTCCGCTCTCCTGGCCCTTCACGGTCTGGGGGCTGGATATACTGGGGCCCTTCCCGCGGGCGGCCGGTGGATACCGCTACCTCTACGTCGCCATCGACAAGTTCACCAAGTGGGCGGAGGTGGAGCCCGTCCGCACCATCCCCGCCGGCTCGGCCGTCAAGTTCATCAAGGGCCTCGTGAGCCGCTTCGGTGTCCCCAACCGCATCATCACCGACAACGGTTCGCAGTTCACAAGCAACCTTTTCAGGACATATTGTACTAACCTTGGAACGCAGATATGCTACGCTTCGGTGGCGCACCCACGAAGCAACGGTCAGGCTGAGCGCGCCAACGCGGAGGTCCTGCGGGGCCTCAAGGCAAGGAGCTTCAAGAAGAAGCTTGAGGCCTGCGGCAGGGGTTGGCTCGATGAGCTTTAGTCCGTGTTGTGGTCCATCTGCACCACTGCGACTAAGCCCACCGGCGAGACCCCGTTCTTCCTCGTCTACGGAGCTGAAGTTGTCCTCCCACACGAGATCAAGCATCGATCCCCGCGGGTCTTGGCATTCGACAAGGAGCGTCAGGATGCCTCGCGGGGGATAGACCTCGTGCTTGGGGAGGAGGCCCGTCGCCAAGCCTCGCTCCGAGCTGCGATGTACCAGCAGGCGTTGCGGCGTTACCATTGCCGTAGCGTCCGCTCCAGGACCCTCGAAGTTGGAGACCTCGTCCTGAGGCGGGTCCTTTCCAGGGAGGGCTTGCACAAGCTCTTGCCCGTGTGGGAGGGCCCGTTCAGGGTCGCCCGCGTCTCCAGGCCTGGCGTCGTGCGCCCGGAGACTCAGGACGGGGTCCCCATCCAGAATGCCTGGAACATCCAGCACCTCCGCAAGTTCTACCCGTGACACTCTCACGTAATAATGAGTGGGTTGTATACGCCCGGAGCCCCCCGAGGACGCGGAGGGGTTCCCACCCACGCCCAAGTGAAAGCCCCATGCTCCGCGCTGGCGGACAACACTGTCCTCCAATGACTATTCCCACGCCTAGTGGATGCCCTATGCTCCGGGCTGGGGGAAGACGAAGACTAGCCTAGGTGCCGGACGCGACTGTTATTTGCTTTTCTTGTATTCGAATTTGCCATTTTTCTGGAATGAAACTCGAGGCCTTTCAACCGTATTTGAAAAAAGGGATCGGGAACTTTTCTTCTTGATGCTTTTAATCTTGAAATTTCTTTCTTCGGGTTAACACCTGCCAGCCTCTCCCTCTCGCGCCCCGCGAGCGGGGGCTACGGGTGAAAGGATCGAGATGGACCTAGAGGGGGGGTGAATAGGTACAATTACAAATTTTAATTGTTACTTAGCAGTTTTAGGCAATAATGCGGAATATGAAAGTGAGCCTAACAATTGCAAGTATGATGAAGAGTTAAGCAAGGTAAACAAGTACCACAAGCATATAAGTAAGCAAGCACAATATGATATAAGTAAAGACTAAGCCACAAATAACCACAAGTAGGAAGTTAGGGTTAGGAATAACCGCAACTCCAAGAGACGAGGATGTATGCCGATGTTCACTTCCTTGGAGGGAAGCTACGTCACCGTTTAGAGAGGTGGGTGTTACCACGAAGGCACACCAACGCCACGAAGGCTCACCCTATTCTCTCTTTGAGATATCACCACGAAGGCGATTCCCAACCACTAGTGGTAGACCTTGAGGTGGTCTCCAAACCTTCACAAACTTTCCGGGGGTAATCACAATGGTCGATTCCTCTCCGAAGGACTCCTACCGCCTAGGAGTCTCCAACCTCCAAGAGTAACAAGAACGATGGGGAAAAGCTGAAGACTTGCTCAAATCACGAATTCCTTTGGTGTAAAGAAAGGGAAGGAGTGGATCTATCACTTGATTGGACAACTTCTCACAAATGCTCTCAAATCCCTTCGGGATCTAAGATTTGGTGTATGAGAGTGAGAGAGAGAGAGTGAAATGTGTTCTAGGGATTGCTTGAAGTGAATGGTCAACCCTCTCCCGTGGAGGAAGAACGCTATATATAGTATTGGAGCAAATATGGCCATTGTAGTGTAAGTGACAGAGGTAGGCCAGACATCCGGGGTAAAGCCCGGACATCCGGCGTGGCTGGAAGTCCCGGACATCCGGCATGGTGCCCGGACATCCGGAGAAAACATCACAGAAAAGATGCTCTCTGGACAGCAAATAGCCGGACATCCGGCAGGTTGTCCCGGATATCTGGGGACACAGGAGAGCTCGAACATCCGGCAAGGAGGCCGGACATCCGGGGATTTCACCACCCGTTCAGTGTATTCTGAATAGCAAGGGCCGGATATCCGGCGGAGCAGCCCGGATATCCGTCGTGCGGGCCGGACATCCGGCGAGCAGGCCGGACATCTGGCGTGGGAGCAGAGGCAGAGTTTCTCCTGTAGTTTTTTTGTGTATGTGCCTAAGATGGAGAACCAAGGTTTTTGTAACATGAGCAAGTCCTTCACTACCCCTACCGATCCCCTCTTAATAGTGCGGGATCCCTATACTCAAGAACAAACAAATATACAATCTTTTTGATCTAGTATTTCTTCCTTGAGTAATATCAACTCCATATGTTCATGATCCACACACCTTTGTCATCCGGGGACTAACACCTGAGATTTACTTGACGAACATAGTTAGTCCCCTACATGTATATTGTCATCAACATCAAAACTTGATGTAAGGGCATGATTGCACTTTCAATCTCCCCCTTTTTGTTTGTTGATGACAATCATACATGTAGTACCACACAAAAAAAAGAGAATACATTTTGCAGTGTAATACATGAGAGCATAATACAATATGTTCCTATTTGATTTTGCTCCCCCTCAATGTGTGCATAAGATGATTAATTATAATTCAATGCACACATTACATGTTTGCATATGACACAAAAGTGAGGACAAAATACCAACCAAACAGAGATATGGCATGCAAGTATATGAGATACATCATCAACCCATAGACTCATAGATGATAAGATAGTCTTACGCAACCAAGTACCACTTGTAGCATACATATAAAGTTTGAATAATAGAGAACATAGAGTCCGACATCTAGGCAACTAAGGTACTACTTCTCCCCCTTTGACAGCAACAGGCAAAAAGGGGCGAAGGCAACTAGAGGACCACGAAGGAAATCACTCCTGGCGGATGTCAACATCATCGGCCACCCCCTCAAAGAACTCGGCGTACTCGTCACGAGATGGGAAACCGAAGGAGGAAGTGGACGGTGCAGCGGGAATGGGATCATCATCACTCACAGGACTCCCACGGTCACGAAGGCGCTTCTTGAGCTAGTTCTTGGAGAGAATGAGGCGCTTCTGAACATCATGATTTTGCTGACAGTTAAAGGTGATAGCCTTCATAATAGAAGACTAAGCCTTACCCAAGAATGAGGCAAGACGGCCACGAGGCACGGTCGAGGAGGAAGGAACGGAGGACACCGTGGGCCGAGCCCCAACAGCGGACCTCCTAGGCTGAGTAGGAGCAGCAGACAGGGCATGAGCTGATATGCGCATATGAGCCGGAGGTTTCCAAATGGAATGCACAATAGGCTTGGCAACATCAAAGGGGGCAGTGTGATCAATCAACGCCTGAATGAAAGGAGCATGAGGGAATTGACGCGACTGAAGAAAGCTGGATACACGGATCTCATGCCAAATGAAATGGGCAATGTCAAGTGGCGCTGTAGGCTCGTCATGCATGCGTACCATCAAATCAATGCAGTAGTTGCGAACCCTCGAGCGATCTCCCTTCTTAAGGTAGAGAGTGCGAAGCACACACTAAAATAGTATGTAGTAGGGAGACCTGAAGATGGATACCTCATTGGGAGGATACCCACGTTCCTCCGGGGTGAGCTGAGTGATAGGCTTAACAAGAGGCATGCAAGCATCAATCCCCTTGGGCTTATGCAGTGGATCTTGACCGTGGATCTGATGGTCAACACCAGAGAAGCCCAAAATCTGAACAAAACGGTCATAGGTGGTGCTCAGCATAGTATCGTCGGTCATCCAGGTGAGACTGTTGTTTGGGCCAAAGAAACAAGTGGCATAGAACTGAAGGATGGCAGCTTCATTCCAGTCACACTTAAAGGTCATTGCCGGACCGAGAGTCATATCATCAATGATCTTGACAGTGTTGTCAGGAAACATGGCAGGATGATCACGCATGAATTGAAGATCCAAGTATTTATGAGGAGAAAGTCCACGACCGCGGACGAAGCTAGAGTAGAGATCCTGCTGCATGCGAGTACGGAACCTAGGATCCTCTGCATCAGCCACCATCTCAAACTGGTTTGTATCTCGCCGGAACTCAAGATATGGGCCGGCACCCACCGTCTTGAAATCATGAATGGGGCGATCACCGCAGACAGGGATCTCCATGGAGATGTGACGACCATGGGCAATGGGCATCGCAGAGCCCCAGACCGGAGGCATGGGTGCCCTCCGTGTGCCCGGCTTCGACTGACCAACGGAGCACCGAGGAGCAATGTCCTCCTCTTCCTCAATAACATAGTCCTCATCATCCGGATCAGAGGCACTCGGACTGGGTGAGGGAGCCCGACGTTTCGGACGACTATGACTGGATCCGGTGGCGGACTTCTTCTTCTTAGGCCAGACATGTTCCTCGGAGTCGGTAGAACCTTGGCGGCGATCGACTGAAACCGATACAAGATAATACCGATGAGAAGTAGCCAAAGAGGATATTATCAAGGATAAAACAATTAAACGAGTGGAGATGTGGACATTTTGTTCGTAACCATAGGACAAGTCCGAGTTGTAGAGTAAAATATCGACATACCCATGGTTAATTTGTTTTAGCCAAGTGCATAGAGTGTAATTTGGACTAGTCAAGTGACATCAAATCGATAGAGAGACAGATACATCAAAAGAGCAACCATCCGATTTACTGAAACCCTAGGATAGGTGAGTCAAAACAAGAGGAGACAGGATCATAGACAGCCATACCCCGGGATGAAGGAGGAGGGCCGCACTGCTTGTTGCGTGCCATGGAGAACTCCGGAGGCCGACCCTTGATCCAACACCAACAGTGGTCCTCCCCGAGTGATTCACACCACAACCCAGGAAACGGATTGGGTGGAAGAGTAGATCGGGGAGAGACGAGGGTGGGGAGGAGAGATCGAAGGCCGAAGGTCGGAGGAGATGGCCGAGGCGGGCCGGCGCAACGCCCGGCGGCGGCGTGTGGATAGGTGGAGGGCGGGCCGAAACGAGATGGCGAACTGCCCCCAAATCCTGAGCCCCCCTGCTTTATGTGAGGTGAGTGCGTACGAGCCGGACATCCGGGGGTCAAGCGCGGATATCCGGCGGCTGGGGGTCAGAGAAGAATATCCAGGGCCCGGATGTCCGGCGACGGGCCGGATGTCCGGCCACTGGAATAACCTGATCGATTTTGAGCAGCAGAAACTGCCAGGGCCCGGATGTCCGGCAGTGGGGCCGAATGTCCAGCCACTGGACAGAGGCAATATTTCAGAGAGGGTCTGTGAGGAAGATTTTTATGGGCCATATAATGATATTGGATATAGACTCCGCCATGGAGATTTAGAGATGTAGTTCCTCAAAAATTGTAGGACTATAGTACGATGAGCAAGATACCCAATAACATTAAGCTTAGAAAGATGCATATAAGCAATACACGAGCGGTGACCGAAGTCACTATGTTTGAGCATATGTGATATATTACCGCAAGGATTTGAACCTTGGGTACATAGTCACGACTCCATCATTTAAAGCACCATAGTTTGAAAAACCATGGTAACTTTGAGAGTGTTTGTTCTATTTATGCATTATATAGGGTGAGAGTACTCATGAGTTGAATGTCTCCCCCTAAATATATGCCTACATCAAGACAAGACATGAAGTAAATGTATGCAGGTGTACAAGATTTCACATAATGTTATCAAGCTCCAAGATACCAAGTTCACGCCTAAGTTGACAAAACCTTGCTTCATCCAATGGTTTGGTGAAAATGTCTGCAAGTTGCATATCCGTACCAACATGAGCAATATCAATGTCACCCTTTTGCACATGATCTCTCAAGAAGTGATACCTAATATCAATGTGTTTTGTGCGAGGGTGATCAATAGGGTTCTCAGCAATCTTGATGGCACTTTCATTATCGCATAAAAGAGGCACATGTCTATAGGTGATACCACAATCCTTCAAAGTTTGCCTCATCCATAGCAATTGAGTTGCACAACTTGCGGTTGCAATGTATTCAGCTTCGGCGGTGGAGAGGGAGACACAATTCTGCTTCTTCGAGGACCAACTTACCAAGGAGCGTCCAAGAAACTGACATGCACCGGAGGTAGACTTTCGTCCCACTTTGTCACCGGCCCAATCCGCATCTATGTACCCAATGAGGTCAAACTTTGCATCCTTGGGGTACCATAGACCCAACTTTGGGGTGTGAACAAGGTATCTAAGAATATGCTTAACCGCCTTATGATGACTTTCCCTAGGGGAAGCTTGAAATCTTGCACATATGCCTACACTTAACATGATGTCTGGTCTAGATGCACAAAGATAAAGCAATGAACCAATCATAGAGCGGTAGATAGATGGGTCAAAAGGAATACCGTTGGTGTCTTCAGTGAGAACAAGTTTTGTGGGCATGGGTGTCTTACATGGGTTAGCATTTGTCATGTCAAACTTCTCTACAATATCCTTGAGGTATTTTGTTTGAGACAAGAAAGTTCCTTCTTGAAATTGTTGTATTTGAAATCCGAGAAAGAACTTCAAGTCCGCATTGAGTGACATCTCAAAGGTCTTGGTCATGGAGGCCGCAAACTTCTTGCACAAATGAATGTTAGGAGAACCAAAAATGATGTCATCCACATAGATTTGGCATAAGATCAAATCACCTTTTTCCCTCTTAGTAAAAAGAGTGGGATCGATCACCCCTCTCACAAAACCATCATCGAGTAGAAACTTCTTAAGATGATCATACCAAGCACGAGGTGCTTGTTTGAGGCCATACAAAGCCTTGTGAAGTTTATACACATAGTCTTTGTGATCGGGATCAACAAACCCAGGTGGTTGTGATGCATATACTTCTTCTTGTAGAGGACCATTAAGGAAAGCACTCTTCACATCCATTTGATGTAATGTAAAACCATTGAAAGCAGCATACACAAGTAAGATGCGAATAGATTCAAGACGGGAAATAGGAGCAAAGGTCTCATCAAAGTTCAAACCTTCAACTTGTGAGTACCCTTGTGCCACTAACCTTGCCTTGTTGCGGATGATTACGCCATTCTCATCTTTCTTGTTTTTGAAAATCCATTTTGTTCCAATGACATTGTGTTCCTTAGTTGGTCTCTTGACTAATGACCACACTTTGTTGCGTTCAAAACTGTTCAACTCTTCTTGCATAGCAACGATCCAATCATTGTCCATCAATGCATCTTGTACCTTGAGTGGCTCAACACTAGAGACAAACGAAAAGTGAGCACAAAAGTTTGTCAATTGTTTACGAGTGACTCTACCTTCCGATATGCCGTTAAGAATTTGATCAACATCAACACGACCGGCCACTCGAGGCATGATGGAGGTTAGGGTTTCACGAGGTTCTACATCATTTCCATCATCCACATCCTCAACATATGGATCATTAATGTGTGGTGGAAGAACTTCTTCTTCATGTTGCATTTGTTGAGGTTCATCATCAATGATTGCACTTTCTTGGTCTTGCTTTTGGTGATGATCTTGTTCTTGAATGTGATCATGGTGAGGAACTAGTTCTCCTTCTTGATCTTGAACCATGGGGATATCTTGAGCAATAGGATCTTGTGGAGGTATGGGTGTTGAAGTGGCTTGAGGATGAGAGAAACTTCCATCTTCTTCATCATCATCATGAGGTTCTTGTTCCATTGGAAGAAGAGCACCAACACCCATGGTCAAAATATCTTGAGAGGGATCTTCTTCACCTACATCACTTAGATCAACTTGCTCCCCATGGGAGCCATTAAATTCATCAAACACTACGTCACAAGTTTCTACAACACATCCATTGGATTTGTTGTAGACTCTATAGGCGTGAGAGTTTGATCCATAACCAACAAATATCCCCTCAATTGTTTTGGATTGAAATTTTTCTAACCGTTCTCTCTTGTTGAGGATGAAACACTTGCATCCAAATACACGGAAGTACTTGACATTTGGCTTGTTCCCGGTTAGGAGCTCATATGGAGTCTTCTCCAATATCGTGCGGAGGAAGAGCCGGTTTGATGCATGGCATGCGGTATTGACAGCCTCGGCCCAAAAACTATGTGGTGACTTATATTCATCCAACATGGACCTTGCCATTTCCACAAGTGTACGATTCTTCCTCTCGGCTACACCATTTTGTTGTGGAGTGTAGGGTGCGGAATATTGATGCTCAATCCCTTCATCACTAAGAAATTCTTCCAAGGTGTAGTTCTTGAACTCGGAGCCATTATCACTTCTTATTGCCAATATTTCTTTGTCAAACTTGCGTTGGGCTTGCTTGGCAAAATCAATGAAGGTGATGTTCGTTTCGTCCTTGGACTTGAGTAAAAACACCCATGTGTATCTTGAGTAATCATCAACAATTACAAGTCCATACTTTTCCCCACCAAGACTATCCCATGAAGGAGGCCCAAAAATATCCACATGAAGGAGCTCCAACGGCCTTGAGGTAGATACAATATTCTTGGGTGGGTGCTTTGACTGATGTTGCTTCCCGGCTATGCATGCACTACACACACGATCTTTCTCAAAAGAGACATTGGTTAGTCCAAGGATGTGATTACCCTTTAAGAGATCTTGAAGATTTCTCATGCCAACATGGGCTAGCCGGCGATGCCATAGCCACCCCTTGTCGGCCTTGGCCATTAGACAAGTTGCATGGAATGTGCTCTCTTTCAAGAAATCAACCGTGTAAAGGTTGCCATCCAACTCTACAACAAAAGCCACTTCGAGAGTATCTCTCTTAAATACTTTCACATCCGTTAGTCCAAATAGTGTATCATAACCAACGTTAGCCAATTGGCGAATAGAAAGCAAATGGTATTTAAGGGATTGGACAAGCATGACATTTGCAAGAGACATGTCATTTGTGATAGCCACCTTGCCCAACCCGAGTACCTGTCCTTTTGATCCTCCACCAAACACAATGCTCATAAATGGTTGAATAGCTTCCATGAAATCAAAAAGCAATTTGCTTTCTCCGGTCATATGGTTGGTGCATCCACTATCGATCACCCATTTGACTCCACCAGAGAAAGCAACCTACACACAATTTATGACTTGGTTAGAGGCACCCATTTTGCAATGGGACCTCTCAAGTTAGTCACAAGGGTCTTAGGGACCCAAATAGCATAAAACCGGAATGCATTACGAGGACCAACAAATTTAGCATAAACCTCTCCATCCTTTGTTTTACGAAGTACATAGGATGGAGGCATGAACTCTTTTGGTTTGTTGAGAGTGGGCATGCCCCTAGTGGCCTTCCCACTCACAACCTTACCTTTCTCCTTGTGCCCTTCTCGTACAAATGTTTCTTTGAGAGGGGTGGTGCACTTTTGAGAAGACGTCTTCTTCTTGCTTGTGCTTGGGTCAAAACCGAGCCCTTCCTTGGCAAACACCTCATTGTGTTGGCCCAGTACCTCATCAAGGTTCTTTTGTCCTTGAGCACATGTCATGAGACCTCTCTCGAGTTGTGCCTTTAGAAAACGGTTTTCCTCAAGAATAGATGCTAGGTCATCACTAGAGTTAGTAGTACATGCGTCAACATTGATAATAGGTGAGGAGTAAACCTTGGCTAGAGTTTCAAGATAAGTAAGTTTGAGCGTCTCAAAGTTCTTTGTAAGAAGAGTGAGCTCCTCTTCCTTAGTCTTGAGGGACACGGATAGAAGCTCACAATCCTTAGAGAGAGAAGCATGAGATTCCACAAGCTTACTTTTATCATTCATCAACTCCTTGCAAGAGTTCTTAGCCTTTTTCAAGGAGGCAAGATGTTTAGCATGATCATCAATGTTCGCACCAATTTTTAAGCATAGTTCATCATTTCGTGCTTCCTCATATTGGACTTTCCGCTCAAGGATTTCATACTTTTCCTTTTCCTCGGTGACGAGGGTTTCGAGTTCCTTAATGGTATTGGTGTGCTTACTCACCATCTCCATAATCATACGAAACATAGTGAGCTTCTTTCCTTTAAGGGAGCACATGAACTTATTTAGTTTAGCAAGCATAGGATCATCTATATCGTCATCATCATAATTATCCTCCACATCAAGATACTCATCACAAGGAGTAGACGGAGTGAAAATAGGAGGATTTGAGCGTGGGGTTACCTTGACCTTGTCAGGAGAGTTTTGGTCCTCTCCATCTTCTATGACGGCCTTTGCCATTAAGCACTTGTGAGCGTTCCCCTTGTAGTCTTTCATATAGTTATAGGTGACAACATCACCACTCTTGTTGACTAGCCTCAAGGTGTTTTGAGAATCTTGAGCTACTCCGGCAACACCACCAACATCATCTGGATCGGATTCTTCATGAGCAACCATTGCTTCCCCATCTCTCTTCTTGAGCTTGGAGTTCATAGGATTTGGCAACTTCTTCTTTGAAAAGGTCTTGGGAAACCTTGGTTTATCTTCTCTCTTCTCATAAGGGCAATCGTTGGAGAAGTGGTTGGTTTCTTCATAGTTGTAGCATTTTCTCACTTTCTTCTTCTGGAATCTTCCCTTGTATTTTCCCGCGCTAAACTTATTGACAAAGAGGGCAATGTCTTCATGTGAAGGGCTCTCATCGGAGTCAATCTCATCATCATCTTCAGCATCATCATCTTCTTCTTCTTCACTTTGCTCTTCCTCACATACATGCTTGGCCTTCAAAGCAAGATTGATCTTTGATGTTGAGGTACCATGCATGGCAAGATGTTTTGTAGCATTTGCCTTTGACTCTTCGAATAGTTGGAAAGTGGATATGATGTCATCCGGAGTCATTTCCTTGAATCCATGATGTTGTCTTATGTCCCAAACCATTTGGTGATGATATGGAGCAAGAGCATGAAGTAGCTTGTCCACGAGAAACCTCTTAGTCAAGTTGAATCCATCTTGTGTCTTGTCACAGTCATAGGACTCAATGTCGGCGGTGAGAGTCATGAGACGCTCAAGGAGCTGCTTGGGGGATTCACCTTTCTCCATACAAAAGTTTTGTAATTGACCCTTGGCAATTTCATACTGAGCAAGCCGGAGAGTGGAGGTACCGGTCTTGGTCCTTACAATGTTGTCCCATAATTCCTTGGCACTTGTGATGTGTATGTAAGGTCTCCTTTGCTTATCATTCATTCCTTTTCTTATGCACATGATTGCGGTGTCGTTGAGATGCTTGTCATAAGTTTCTCTTGGAGTGAGATTCTTTGGGTCGACAGGCTGGTAGCCATGCTCCAGAATGTCCAACATTTCATCATTGGCGTACCTAAGATGGTCCTGCATACAAACTCTCCACAAAGCAAAGTAGGAACTGTCATCAAGCAAAGGAGGTTTTCCTCCAGGATTATACTTAGGTTTCTCAACTTGAGGTCTAGCATAAAGCCATGGAACACTAGTTGATCATTGCTAGGAGGTTGTTGGCCAAGTGAAGGAATAGGCACAGTTGGCCTCGAGGCCGCACCACCCGAAGGTGATGCAAGCATCGTGGTTAATGTGGCTAATCTCATTTGGACCAAGGCCTCAAGAGAAGCATCATGCTCCTCCTTTTGCTTAGCAAGAGCCCGTTCCAGATCCTCAGAAGTGAAGGACTTGACTTCCGTGGAAGCCGCGCCCTTATCCTTCGGATCCGCAACAAGGGGAATCCCATCGGGTTTCATCTCTCTCTAGGGCGGTTAAGCCACAAGAATAGAGCACGAGGCTCTGATACCAATTGAAAGGATCTAGATGGACCTAGAGGGGGGGTGAATAGGTACAATTACAAATTTTAATTGTTACTTAGCAATTTTAGGCAATAATGCGGAATATGAAAGTGAGCCTAACAATTGCAAGTATGATGCTAAGAGTTAAGCAAGGTAAACAAGTACCACAAACATATAAGTAAGCAAGCACAATATGATATAAGTAAAGACTAAGAGACAAATAACCACAAGTAGGAAGTTAGGGTTAGGAATAACCGCAACTCCGAGAGACGAGGATGTATGCCGATGTTCACTTCCTTGGAGGGAAGCTACGTCACCGTTTAGAGAGGTGGGTGTTACCACGAAGGCACACCAACACCACGAAGGCTCACCCTATTCTCTCTTTGAGATATCACCACGAAGGCGATTCCCAACCACTAGTGGTAGACCTTGAGGTGGTCTCCAAACCTTCACAAACTTTCCGGGGGTAATCACAATGGTCGATTCCTCTCCGAAGGACTCCTACCGCCTAGGAGTCTCCAACCTCCAAGAGTAACAAGAACGATGGGGAAAAGCTCAAGACTTGCTCAAATCACGAATTCCTTTGGTGTAAAGAAAGGGAAGGAGTGGATCTATCACTTGATTGGACAACTTCTCACAAATGCTCTCAAATCCCTTCGGGATCTAAGATTTGGTGTATGAGAGTGAGAGAGAGAGTGAAATGTGTTCTAGGGATTGCTTGAAGTGAATGATGGTCAACCCTCTCCCGTGGAGGAAGAAGGCTATATATAGTATTGGAGCAAATATGGCCGTTGTAGTGTAAGTGACAGAGGTAGGCCGGACATCCGGGGTAAAGCCCGGACATCCGGCGTGGCTGGAAGTCCCGGACATCCGGCGTGGTGCCCGAACATCTGGAGTAAACATCACAGAACAGATGCTCTCTGGACAGCAAAGAGCCGGACATCCGGCAGGTTACCCCGGATATCTGGGGACACAGGAGAGCTCGGACATCCGGCAAGGAGGCCGGACATCCGGGGATTTCACCACCTGTTCGATGTATTCTGGATAGCAAGGGTCGGATATCCTGCGGAGCAGCCCGGATATCCGTCGTGCGGGCCGGACATCTGGCGAGCAGGCCGGACATCCGGCGTGGGAGCAGAGGCAGAGTTTCTCCTGCAGTTTTTTTGTGTATGTGCCTAAGATGGAGAACCAAGGTTTTTGTAACATGAGCAAGTCCTTCACTACCCCTACCGATCCCCTCTTAATAGTGCGGGATCCCTATACTCAAGAACAAACAAATATACAATCTTTTTGATCTAGTATTTCTTCCTTGAGTAATATCAACTCCATATGTTCATGATCCACACACCTTTGTCATCCGGGGACTAACACCTGAGATTTACTTGACGAACATAGTTAGTCCCCTACATGTATATTGTCATCAACATCAAAACTTGATGTAAGGGCATGATTGCACTTTCAACGGGCACGGTGCGCACACCTCGCCAAGGCCTTGGCGTCCTGGTCCTCGCGTGGCACTCTCGAGTGAGCTAGTAGGCGCGTGTCGCCTCACCCTCGCTCTGGGGCTCAACCGCGGCCCGGCGCGCCATCTTGGAGCCTCTGGAGGCTCACACCTCTCGAGGCAGGAACCGGCAAGAAAAGGTATGGGAGCCGCTCGAGCGTCAAGGGGGACTCCTGAGCAACGCGACTCAGGAGCCTCACTGGTCACGTAGCCCCTCGCCCCTTGGTCTCGTCCTGGTGATCCGGACGCCCCAACAGCGGTCGAGGTATGCGCAGGATTGGGCCCCGCCGACGTAGAGCGCCGCTCGAGCGTCAAGGGGGACTCCTGAGCAACGCGACTCTGGAGCCTCACTGATCGCGTAGCTCCTCGCCCCTTGGTCTCGTCCTGTTGATCCGGACGCCCCAACGGCGGTCGAGGTATGCGCGGGATTGGGCCCCGCCGACGTAGAGTGCCGAAAGGACTCCCAAACCGCCTCACTCGCAAGAAAGAGGAACCCCCCAAGACCCCCAAGCTCCCCAGGTGACACTGCCAGACTTCACGACGCAGAGGCCCGCCGCAGACGCATCGAGCTAAGTACCCTAATCATGACCAACAGGAAGTCTCAATTAACAGTAACACAGGGACCGGAATACATGATGAGAGTGCCAATGTAAGGGCGCAAGCGTCAAAATTCATTACACGCCCAGAGGCCCCCCCCATGATTTTTTGATTACAGGGAAAGGAAAGGAAGAAGAAGGCGAACGAGCCCCCCTCGGGGGCTGCCACTCCTGAGGCCCTGGCTCCAGCGCGCCAGCGCTCAATCGGAGTCCTCCTCCTCCTTGACGGGCCCATGGTGGCACGCCGGCGTAGCCGCTTCCCGGGCGGGGGAGCGGCGCCGTCGCGGCTGGCTATCCCCCGAAGTCCGAGTGCGCCGACACGGTGGTGCGTCGTAGCTGTCGCCAAGGACAAGCTCACCTCCAAGGTCGCCGCCGCCGTTGCCCTCCGGGCAGCACCCCAAGCGCCTGCCGTCCTCCCCGAAGATCTTGACGAAAAGCGTCGCGGCGCCGTCGTGCTTGAAGTGTAGCGTGAGCCTCCCCTTCAGGCCGTGGGCACGGGCGAAGGTCTGCCACCCGTGGCTCAAGAAGGCGTGGCCTGCGGGGGTAACCTCGACCTCCACCCACAACGCGCCGCTGCAACAACCATCGGCTTGCAGCCACGCGAAGAAGCGCGGGAGCTGCAACCAGGTGACCACCGGCCTCTCCACCAGCACCAGGAACTCCTGGCCCGTATCGGCCGAGTGGGCCCGCGGGCATGATGGCCGAGCACCAACTGCGGGTCTCCCCCCTTGGCCACGGCCGCCGCGCCCGCCGCCTGTGCCTGCGCCAGCGGAAGCACCAGCCCTTGCGGAAGTACGGCCGCGCCCACGGGGCGCCACCGTCGACGCCACGGTATACTTGCGAGGACGGCCCCGGCTCCTCTTGGGAGGCTATTGGTCCGGCCCCTCCTGGCAGGCTTTCCCCTTCTCGGCAGCAGAAAACCTCCTCACCGGCGTCATGATCGAGGAGGCGGAGGACGAAGGCGGGGGAGCGAGAAGTAGGAATGGGCTGGGGGCTCCGTCCCCTCCGCCCATTTATAGCCGGGTGGAGGCCAACCGGCACCCCTCCCCATCCCGGGCAATGATGGCGCTGCGTCGCGCACCGGTTGCTGGTCAGCCGGAGCGGTTGTCGAGGCGCCATGGGGAAGTGGAGGCGTCCGCGCCTCATTACTTGCCATGCGACAGGCTGGGCTCGCAGGCGATTGGGGCCCGCGGCGCTTCGGGCCATCTTCTTTGGCTTCGCCTCGAAGCCAGCTCGGGCGCGCCTTGGGCCCGGGGGCTACTGTCGGCATCCTGGGAACAGGGGTACCCAGAACTGCCTACCTGCGGCCCAGGGAGTGGCCCACTTCGACGGCCTGGTACGGCCCGGTGCAGGATCGCTCAAGAACAAGGCCCTCGCGGGAGCCCCGCCCCCGCGAGGAAGGCAACGCCAAGACCCTCGGAGGGAGGAGGCTTCCCCAGGTCGCCTCCCGAGGGGCGGAGATCCCCATGCAACACTCGGCCTCGGGAGGTCAAGGATGACGCAAGCCGGGCCAGGCGGGCACCAGCGCGTGCAGAGGAGACAGTTTCCCCTTTAGTGCAAAGGAGGCAGGGGTGTACGCGGGTTCCCAAGGCGTCCCGCCAAAGGTTTCCATTCTGGTGCAACAAGACCGGGCCAGCGGGCTCAGCAGGATGGATGTCACCGGCGAGCCCACCTCTGCATCACCACCGGCTACTTTGCAAGCGAAGACCACCTTTCGTCAGGATAAGGTGTACTCCTTGTCCCCCTTCGAATTTGGCGCGTTGTGGGATCCCTTTCGCCATTGCGATAAGGGAAGAGGACCCGGGCCACTATAAATAGAGGCTAGGCTGCTCAGTAGAGGACGACGGATAAAAAACCACCAGAGAGCCCCCGCGAGGTCGCTCACCACTGTACCAGTTCATCCACAAACCTCCTCGTGAGGCAATCCACCAAAAGGCAGGAGTAGGGTTTTACGCTTCGCAGCGGCCCGAACCTGGGTAAATCCTCGTGTGCTAACTTTCTTCCCCGCGATTGAGTGAGTTCGTCAGGCTAGGCTCTGAAGTTGTGAGCTTGAGGCCGAAGCTGGTGGGGATCTTCGTACACGCCCCTGTGTTCGAACCTCTCTGGGTTTTGCGGAGCCCGAAATCCGACACCCTCTATTTCCGACATTATTTTATAGTAAGAGATATTATGGAATCTATCCTCAGACATGGTGACCGGACAAGCAAAGCGACAAGCAAGACAAGTAAACTAGCAAGTAAAGCAAACTAGAAGCAAACTAGTAACTAGCAAAGGTAAATATTTTTTGTATTTTTGATTTTTATGAGATAACTAAATATAACAGCAAATAAAAAGAAGAACAAGTGAATGAAAGTTTGTGCGAAGTTATTTGATAGTTGGTGATGGTATTCCCTGGTAACGGCGCCAGAAATCCTTCCTGATACTCGTGATCTACGTTGGGTTTTCCGTGAAGAGGAATGGGTAATCGCGGCACAAAGTGGGTAAGTATTTCCCTTAGTTATGAAACCAAGGTTTATCGAACCAATAGGAATAACAATCCTCAACCCTCTTCAGCGGCTGCACACAAAAGAACAAACAACTTGCACCCAACGCCGGCAAGAGGGTCGTCAATCCCCTTGATCTCGTTATTTGCAAGAAAGTGAGTTGTGTAGATAATTGTAGATAATAGTAAGGTGCAAAATAAAATAAAAGGTAATAAATAACAACAAGGTAATGATAGCATTTGTGAATTTATAAGTGAATAGACTCGGGGTCCGTAGAGTTCTCTAGTGGCATCTCTCATAAGCAAAGCATACAGTGGGTAGACAAATTACTGTTGGGAAATTGATAAAAAAGCGAATAATTATGTGATTTTCACGGCAATGATCATGTGTACATAGGCATCACGTCCATAAGAAAATAGGACGACTCCTGCCTGCACCTACTACTATAACTCCACTTCAAGAGCGCTTCTATGCTTGCCTCTCTACGTATTAAGTTCATGACAAACAGAGTAATGCTTGGAGAACGATGACATGATGTAGACAAAGTAAACTCAACTAATATGAATAAACCCCCATCCTTCCTGATACTTGTGATCTGCGTTGGGTTTTCCATGAAGAGGAACGGGTAATTGCAGCACAATACGGGTAAGTATTTCCCTAAGTTATGAAACCAAGGTTTATCGAACCAATAGGAATATCAATCAACAACCGTCTTCAGTGGCTGCACACAAAAGAGCAAACAACTTGCACCCAACGCGGGCAAGAGGGTTGTCAATCCCCTTGATCTCGTTATTTGCAAGCAAGTGAAGTGTGTAGATAATAGTAGACAATTGTAAATTGCAAAATAAAACAAAAGGTAAATAAAGGCAGCAAGGTATTGTAGTGTTTATGAATATATAGATGAATAGACCCGGGGGCCATAGTTTTCCCTAGCGGCATCTCTCATGAAAATAAGCATACGGTGGGTAAACAAATTACTGTTGGGCAATTGATAGAAAAGCGCATAGTTATGCGATATTCACGGCAATGATCATGTGTATATAGGCATCACGTCCAAAACAAATAGGCCGACTCCTGCCCGCACCTATTACTATTACTCCACTTCAAGAGCGCTTCTATGCTTGCCTCTCTACGTATTAAGTTCATGACAAACATAGTAATGCATGGAGAACGATGACATGATGTAGACAAAGTAAACTCAATTAATATGAATGAACCCCATCGTTTTATCCTTAGTGGCAACAAAACAAAGACGTATCTTGTCCCCTTCTGTCACTGGGATATAGGTTGAACCCACTACAACGCACCCCTCTCACCGAAGGAAGATCAATCTACTTGGACAAAGCAAATCAATTGACCAGAGAGAATTACGAAGTTATAATGATCATGCAAATAAGAATCATAATATTGAGAGGTGACTCAAATACTTTTCATGAATAATCTGAACATAAACCCACAATTCATTGGATCCCAACAAAGGCACCGTACAAAAGAATTACATCGGATAGATCAAAGCGAAGATGCGATGATCATTGTATTGAAGATCAAAAGACAGAGAGATAGCCATCTAGGTACTAACTACGGACCCGTAGGTCTGTGGTGAACTACTCACACATCATCATGAGGGCAGTAAGGTTGATGAAGAGGCCCTCCATGATCGATCCCCCCTCAGGCAGGGTGCCGGAACGGAGCTCCAGATGGGATCGCGGCAGAACAGAGACTTGCACGGCGGAAAATGAGGTTCGGGATGCCCTCTAGGGTTTTTTGAATATATGTGAATTTATAGGCCGGAGAGCGGGGTAAGGAGGGCCACCAGGCGGGCACAAGCCATCAGGGCGCGCCAACCCCCCTGGATGCACCCAGATGGCTTGTGCCTCCCTCGTGCGGTCTCTGGTCTTCTCCCGAAGCTTCCTGGTCTTCTTTTGGTCTAGAAAAAATCATAAAAAAGTTTCGGGGCAATTGGACTTCGTTAGGTACTGTAAACCTAAAAAGTAAAAAACACGCAGAAAACAGGAACTCGCACTAGGCACCGGGTCAATAGGTTAGTGCTAAAGAATAATATAAATTGGTAAAGTATTACTCAAAAAGTATCCTAGAATGATAATATAATAGCATGGAACAATAAAAAATTATAGATACGTTGGAGATGTATCAGTCCTCTTCCTCACCATTGGCGTGCCGATTGGCCAACTCCGTCACTCGAGTCAGGTTCAGAGTTTCTGCTCGGCCGAACTTCAGGATGAGTTCTCGATACTTCACTCTGGCTCGGAAGGCACAGATCGCCTGATGCTCAGTAACGTTCTCCATGGAATTATGCAGAGTGGTTCGACACTAAATGTACTCACGGAGAGTCTTGTTGCTCTTCTGCACATAGTGTTGGAGTTCGATCAATCCACTCTGCCGCTTGTAAGTGCCTTCAAATGTTTTGACGAACACTCGGGCCAGGACTTCCCAATAGTAGATACTACATGCAGGACTTGGTTAAGAAAGGCTCTCACAGACCCTTCCAGCATTAGGGGCAGGTGCTTCATTGCGACATAATCATTGCCACCGCCGATCTGGACGGCCACTAGGTAGTGCTCCAACCAAGTTTCTGGCTTCGACTCGCCATTGAATTTTTATACCCCCGTCGCCAACCAGTAGTTGGAGGGGATCTCGGCTTCCCGAATGAATCTGCTGAAACACTCGAGGCCAGAGACGATTGAGCCATTCGGCCTTTCCCTATTGGCCCGGGCCATATAAACAAGGTTCTGAGCAAGGATGGACCTTGCATTCCGTGTTGGATCCTGGAGGTCATCGTCGTAGTCCCTTCGACGACACTCACTCGGCGGATGAGTAGGGTTGCGCCTCAGATCGTCCTCATATGGCCGCTTGCCGTCGTAGGACAGGCGTCCATACGCGACATCCCTCGGAGGGGGGCGCCCGAGTGCGACGTAGATTGTCACGCCGCCGCGGGGGAGTGATCTGACCACGTCTCCTATCCCCGTACAGATCTCTTGGTGGGGGAGAGCGTCGACGTCTTCCAGTCGCAGTCGGACTATGAGCTGACTGCATCGTGTCTGCCCGGACCGATCTGATGTGGATGCGGTTCTGGGACTGAGACACATACATGTTTTGAACCAAGGCGGTCTTTAGGAGGGCTTGGATCTGCCGAATGCCTTCTCCTGTCACGGAACCAGACGGTTGGATGGAGTCGGCTATTCGTGTTATTGTAGCTGAGTTTTGCAACGGAGTGCACATCAATTAGTAATTCTGCGGATGCTCATTTGGAAACAACCGTCGGCGGTTCTGACTGCAGCTGGGCTGATACCGGGAGGCCCGGTCGTCGAGTGACTTCTGTAGCCGCTCGAGTCATTCGCGCTCAGCCAGAGTGGCCTGGCGCGTGGCCACCAAGGTCAATGCCTCTGGGGTCGTTCCCGTGATTGGGGTGAGCAGAGCATGCTCATTCCTCTGCCTGAGCGGCTCCCACTGCTCCCGACTGAGGGGGTGCAGGGTGTAAGGTTTGGTGTCGACATTGAGGCCATCACCAAGGCCGTCACCTTCACGCCCGTGGGAGGTGCCTCCAGCATACCCGGGAGGTCCATTTCGTTGCTCAGTCCGCGCCATCAGGACTTCTGCAGCAGACTCACTGCTCTCTCACTCGGACTCATTGGTGGAGTACTCGTGTGGCGAGGAGAACAAATCAAGGGTGGGCTCGTCGGAGTCTAGCATCGGCACTTGCTCGGCCATGGCCTGAAAAGCCACGGCGTGTTTGATTCAAAGCTGAAGTCGTGAGCGCCCGGAGCTCTTGCCATGATGTCCAGCCGAAAGGAGAGGTGTCGAACGGTACGGGGCCGACAACTGCCGGAGTAGAACTTCGAACGAAGATGCGTGGAAGTGTGCCGCCCTGTGGACGGGCAACGCCTCCACGTCCAGCGGAGCCTCATGAATCCTTGTTGAATCGTCGGCGACAAAGCTCAAGGAACCAAATCGGATCTCTTTGCCGATGATCGTGATGATGAAGATGAAAATCCCACTTGCGCAGGATATCGCTAGACGCAGTGCCCCTAGGTGGGCGCCAACTGTCGAGGCAATGATCCTGACAACGAGTACTAGGGGCACGAATGAAGGGCGAAGCCTAGCTACTGAGCAAGTGGATCACTCGGATTTAGCGAGTTTGGGTCCCTCTCGAAGAGGTAAAAACCCTACGTCTCGTGCCCGGAGGCTTGTCTTTTCTCTGGGGGTGTGAATACAAAAGGGTGTTGAACCATTGTCCAGGAGCTCGGGGGTGGCTTATATAGAGTACGCCTGGACCCGTTGAGAGTCATTACAAGGGAGAGTTAATGCCATTATGACGACAGTTTCTAGTAACGGTAGCCCTTAACAAAGATCAATATTCTCTCAAGTCCTATCTGCCACCGATACGACTCTACATACACCGAATGTTTGCTTCTATCTAGTAACGAGAAATAAAACTGCGTTGTGGCTATAAAGAGGATAACTTTGCATGATATTGGCGAACTAAAATATGAAAAATAGTTGCTGCCCTAAATAGAGTTAGAATATATTACAATATGTTACAAATAGCGAGTGTGGAATAATGATGGTATGTTGTGCGGAATTGTCCTAGGCAATTCATAACAAGATCGGTAATCATTCTTGCAATTTTATATGAGGGAGAGGCATGAGCTAACATACTTTCCGTACTTGGATTATATGAACTTATGATTGGACCTCTAGCAAGCATCCGCAACTACTATAAATCATTAAGGTAAACCAAACCATAGCATTAAACATCAAGTCCCCTTTACTCCCATACGCAACAATCCCCTTACTCGGGTGTAAGCTTCTGTCACTCTAGCCACCCACTATAAGCGAATCATGAAGGTTCTACAACACCCTACAGTGAGAATCCCTCACATGTGCGCGGCACAGAGGGCACCATAAGACATCACCAACATAAAACATACACTCAAACCAATCAAGATCATCAGTCAACCCAAAGGACAACATAAATCTACTCAAACAACATAGAATGGCAACACATCATTGATTAATAATATGTGGCATGAAACACCATGTTCAAGTTGGGGATTACAGCGGGGTGCTGGAGAGTGAACCGTCGTATATAGATGAGGGAAGGTGATGGAGACGGTGATGTTGATGAAGACAATCACCGCGGCAATGGTTCCCCCGGCGGCACTCCGGCACCACCGGAAGAGAGAGGGAGAGAGTCTCCCCCCTTAGGCTTCCTCCTCCATGGCCTCTCCCTATATGGGGAGAGGTTCTCCCCTCTGGTCCTTGGCCTCTATGGCTTCCGGAGGGGCGAGATCCCCTCTGAGATTGGATCCATCTCTCTGTTTTCCTCTTTGTTTTCTCTTCAGATTGGTTTTTCTTCGATACAGAGAGCTGCGGCGGCAGAGCGGGGAGTCTAGATTAATTTCGGATGGTTTCTCTATTTATAGGATTTTTTGGCGTTGGAATCACGCAAAACAGAGTTACAAGGGGCCCACAAGCTAACACACACTGACCGCCCTCCCCCCCCCTCGGGCGCGCCCTGTTGGCTTCTGGCCAACAGCCCGCCCCCTACGGTGGTTCTTCACTCCAATGTTGCTCATATGTTCCAGAAAAATCACCAAAAGGTTTCACGCGATTCCGAGAACTTTCATTTTCTGCACAAAAAAATGACACCACGGTAATTATGCTGAAAACAACGTCAGTCCGGGTAGTTCTAATTAAATCATAAAAATGCATCAAAGCCATATAAAAGTATTATAAATATAGGTAAATATGGCCTGAATACTTCATAAATTATTGATACGTTGGAGACGTATCAACTGCGACATGTGTTCTCTAAACATCCCAAATGGTGTGAACTTGTTAATTCAAGAATCGTCAAAGAACAACCGATCATGTGGATTTTTAATCCTCTTATTAGGGATTGACCTTCTTTTAAAAAATAATAATCAACTTATCTATTTAGAAAGATGCATGTGACAGAGGACTGTAGAAAAACTGGCAAAGGAAACAAGAAGACAGAAGACGGAGCATCATTGGACATTAACGCATGTTACAACACTTCCCACGCCAAAGAAAATAATAATTTGTTACACACAATTAACATACATGGCATTATTTCAAGGTAGTCATCAACACAATATGGCCGTCACTGTTGATAGTCTTCGCTTCTCCCTCTGGCATTCTCGCTCGCCCAACAAACACCCATACCAGAGACACTTGTTATAATTGCTTGCCCTACACACACCCAAAGGAGAGACACTTTGTGCAAGTTTTATTAGATAACTTTGTGCGGGTAACTTTGTCAAATATGAATGCCCATTCCATTTCAGTCAAAAAGATGCATTTTGTTTGGAACTCACACGGAACAAGCTGAGGGATAGAATGGTGGGCCGATTTACCAAATTGTCACCCCACAAGATTTACACAGTAGCATGCTAGGACAAATCATGTCGTATGTGCATTATTCAAAGAGCTAAGTGATGTATATGCAAAGTACAACCAATCTAAGGAGGTGTTTATTTTGAGGAATGGTAATGTTAACGTAAAGGGAAACAAGTTACGGTGTGTAATCGCTCCGTATTGAGAAAATTGAATCTTGTTTGGTTCGTCTGTGTAATGGAAATCAAATCTGTCAGTTGCAGCATATGGGGTGGCGATGAGGGATGCTGGTGATGGCTACCAAGTGACAAGGCTGCGACCAAAGACGAGGAGGAGAAGGCGCGTGTCCGGAGCAATTACTCGACGACCATTGGAGACGGTCAGAGATAGCTCGAGCGTGGGGGCCGCAGGCTTCTTTCGGGAACGATGGGAGAGCAGACACGCCCTAGATGATATGCAGGTCCTGCCTGGTCTAGAATGGCACAGATGCGATGGCGCTGGACAAAGAAGAAAGGGTCGAGGGAAGGCGGAGCAGGGCTCGATCAGGGAGGCATCGGCACCGGACTCGAAGATGATCTAGGAGGCGGCGGCGACGCTTGTTGAGGACGAGGGGATCGTGGGAAGAGGAGGTGCGCTAAGGCAACGCTTTACCGAGGGGAGGGTAGTATGAATCGACAACTAGCTTGTAACGGTTTACGGAGGCAACCGATAACAGCGGACTCGTACCAAACATGTGTAGCGTTTTTCGTTTACGTCGTAATCAGGTAACAGGGTATTCTTCCCGAAACAAACACCTCCTAAGTTTCACATAGATTAACATTCCAGCGGGGGTCCAAAGGCAAACTAAGTACTTCCATTTTTGTAGTTCAATATCAATTACCATAACCAAAAGCTAAATGGACTGAACTCACATATCCAACTATTTTTTGTACAGTTGCTCATCCCATCTCTGGAAATGCTGTAGCCTTTCCTGAAAATTAAAGCATGTCTTGTTGCATGTTTGTCTTGAATAAAGGGGTAAATACCCATTCATGCGATTCTAATTTGTAGTTGCATAATATAGAGTAAGTGATGACGATCTTAACAATGAAAAGGGGGAGCTCCTCAATTAAGTACAAGATTGATTCACAAAACAAAAGTAGAAGATTGCATCCTCCCTTCTTGAAAGTTTTTTAACTGAACCTGACAACCTAACAGGGTACTGCTTGCCAAAAAGATGCACTGTGGATTTTGAATCAATTCATTTCCTGATGACTAAAATATACAGTTGTGCTTAAAAGAACATATGTAGGGTGACCTGGAGTACCTAGTGGAAATTATTCTCATGAGCCTTTAGTACACCACATTTTTCAAAATCAAGATGCTGGGACAGAACTAAAAAACCTTTTGATAACCGGAACATTTTGGTCCCACTGACGTGCAAAAAAGTAAAAGCATAACTGGAGCGAAGAAGATCACAAGATGAAAAAATTAATCATCATCACAATAAAAAAAATATTTCTCCTCAATCTGCATAACAGAGCATGAGTACACCCAAATAGTTACATAATTTTTCTCCTTTCCATATACCTAGATAATTAGATTTCTTTGAAGGCAGAGTCTGTAAGAAAGGAATATGTAGAAATTAGAAAATCAACATAAAGCAAACTTACATTCTTCTATACTTACCAATTGAGGTGCATTAGTGAGAAAACTGAAACTTCTTACCACGTTACTTGCACAAGTAGCAGGCTTCCTAGATTTGAATCACTCGAAGAGATGAATGGCGAAATCACGGCAGCTACTCCGTTTTGCTGATTGTGCCGGTGGACGAAGTGGTGAATACACAGATGTAGGGGCGGATTGCATCACAAATTGGACAGCCAACAACGATGGACGCACAATCACCAAATTCTCGTATTGTTTGTGTAATGTTACTATATGTTTAAAAGCTTCTAGAAATTGGATGCGAGCCACAATCACCAAATAACAATTAAAAATATTTTTTTTCTATGCAAGTCTACAGATATATTTTAGTGGCTTTTGCAGAGTTAATAGCTCCAATATATCTATAGGGAAGCTTACAAAAACAATAATCATACCATACTAAGTTTACAAAATTGGTTCAAAAGATTGTATGGTGAGAATAGCTTATAGGACTTATTTTACCTGGTTGATGACTTGAAGCACACACCAAAAACTCCATACATTTTCTTCTAGCAACAATTCAACAAACGTTTGGTGTGTGCTCCTTTTATCATGAAACCATAACTGAACATGTAGTAAAATTCCCCTAGTAATCAAATTTCTAAACTGCAAATCATGTAATTGAGTATGTAACAGTAGAAAATTCCTATTTTATAGACGACAAATCTCAAGAGTCGATTGGTGCTTTCGTGTTGGAGCTGCAGATAAGAATCAACAAGCTCGCTCTTCTCGTGGCCGGCCCAACAGAGCTGAGTGTCACATCCCTAGCTTTGTTATGCACCTAGGTCCATGTTTGGAGTTGCATCATGTTTAAAATTTCTCTAAATTTGAAATGGGGATGATCAAACCCTAGCACCATTGAATTCAAATAGGCTCACCCAAAATATTTTTCAATGAATCCAAAGTGGCCTTGTAAAATGTTCATCATACCTGAAAAAATGTGGCAACATCAACCAGAGCTGACTCATATTTTTACTTGTCATTTTGGTTTATTGAATTAATGCAATATGTATTTGAATTGGAGTTATAAAATACTATAAATAAGTTTATAGCTCCAATAAATTTGAAACTTGGCCAGGGCCTTTGGAATAATCTAACTAGTGCCCAGAAAAAGTTTCAGGTTTTTGGAAAATGATTTAGTGCCTAAAATAAATCAAGACAAACTGCACTAAATAGAAAACAGTAAATAAAAGAAAAAGAAAAGGAGGCAACCTTACCCGCGGCCCAGGAAGGGGCTGGCCCAGCAGCCCAGCTGCCAGTCACCCCCAACCTCCCGCCAGGAGGATTGGGGCGTGTGGCTGGGGCACGCCAGCACGCGCCCGGCCACCTCCTGCCTGCCTGCTCGCCGCTGGAGGCCTCTAGGAGCGCCAGAGCGATGCCCCGACCCCATGCCCCTCTTCTCTGCTTCTCCATCCTCATCTCCTCTTCCCTCTCGCTCGGTTCCTCGCGCCCGAGCGCCGCCGCCGCCGTCCCCGCTGTCCTCTCCAGCGACCCAAGGAAGCTCGGACGCCCTGTGGAGCCGCCCCCGCGTTGTTGTCTACCTCGGGACCCGTCGGACATCGCCGGTCGATTCGCCGGCCACCGCGCGTCCCCGACCTCGCCACCAGCTCGAGAAGAATCGCCGTGAGCGCCTCGACGTTGTCCCCCTCCTCCCTTCCTCGATTGCGAGCCATAGCCGCGCTAACCGCCGGTCCCATGAGCCACTCCCCGCCGGCGACATGGCCGGCGTGGCCAGAGCACATGCCATGCTCGTTTCAGCACTTCGGCGTGCTCGTAGGGTCCCATAGATGCCGCCCCGACCTCCTGTTCGACCCCACGACCTCCACATCACCGCGCCCGTCCATGCCGAGCTCCGGTCGCCACGAGCGAGCTCGCCGCCGACAGCTCCGGCCGCCCCTCGACTCCCCGCGTGTCCCACGCGATGCGGACGAGCCAGGGCTTCGCCCCAGTGCTCCCAGCCGCCGCTCCCGTGGCCTGTAGGCGGACTCCGCCGTCTGGCTTGGTCGCCGGTGACGAGCCCGTCGCCTGAGCCACTGGCCGGTGGGGCCCCATCGTCAGGTGATTAGCTTAAGGCTAATCACCAGTTAGTTAACCACCCTGGGTCGCCGACATGTGGGCCCGGCCCTGTTAATTTAACAGTTAGGTTAATTTAAAACCCTATTAACTAACTGAGTCATTGACAGGTGGGGCCCAGCCACCAGGTTTGACCTGGGCTGGCGCCTTTGACATGCTGACGTCATGGTGACGTCAGGCTGACGCAATAACTATTTTTCTTATTTAATTAATTCCAGAAATTACTAAAAACTTAGAAAATTCATATAAATTAATCTGCAAGTCGGATGAAAATAATTTATATATGAAAATTGATCAGAAAAATCCAACGAATCCATCTGTACCATTTTCATGCATGATAGAGCAACCTAAATAGGAGAACTTGGACATTTTTGTTCAAATACAATATGTGATCTCACATATGGAGTTGAATTTGAACCTTGGGTTCAAACCTACTTCATTTAACTTTGTTGCTATATGAATTAGGCCAAACCACATCATATTGCCATGTCATATTCACGCATCATACTGTTGCATTTGATGTGTATTGATTTGTTCCCCTTCGATGGTTGTTCCTCATGTTAAGCACTGTTCCGGAGGATACGGTCGAGTATCCATCTGAGGAGCAGTAACGTATCGACGTCTTATCAGGCAAGCAACCCCCTTGAACATCTCCGATACAATCCCACTCTCTCGCTCTTGCTCTCACTTATTGCATTAGGACAAAACGTTTCAACTTTTACATGTTCCGGTAGTTGAACCATTCTTCTGCATGACCTGTCATTGTCACAGTAAATAGCCGAACCAAGCAACCTAGCATACCTCGTAGATGCTTGAGCCATGTTGTGCCTTACCCTGCTATGCTTGCTATGCATAGAGTTGTGTCAGGTCTGATTCATCTGGGTGATGGACCGGAGTGAACTGGTTGTGTTCTGATGATGAGAGTTAAGTGGTGAACCTGATTTGGTAAAGGTAGTGATGAGAGGCCATGTAGGAGTACATGGTGGGTTGTCTCATTGGGACCGTTTTTAAGAACTGAGTCATGTGTATGTTATCCAAGACTAGCTACTACCGTGCATTGGGCCCCAAACCAATGGACCCTCTCGACTTATTAATCAACATGATCTCTGTCCAGGAGTTGCAACTAGTTTCTGGTGCTTGTAGGCCGTGCTAGTAGTCTACTGAGTGGCACCCCGTACAGGTGGGCTTGGGTCAGACTAGGCACCGTGGCCCGGTGTACCAAGCGTAGTACCATCCGTCGAGGTGGGCTTGGGAACCCTGCACACATCATTTGGGACCGTGATGGAAACCTCGGCCGGACTTCCCTTGCGGGTTCAGTCTCAAATAGGCGATAAACCTGGGCTAGAGTCTTGTGTGGTTAACGGTCGTGGCCGACTCCCTCGCTAGGCTTCCGCTTGAAGGTTGCCGAGGTGCCTTTTACGTGCACATGGCGGTAAGTGTCGGGAGCGTGTGTGACGAAGTACACCCCTGCAGGGTAATAATCTATTCGAATAGCCGCGTCCGCGGATATGGACTACTTGGAGACTTATATGGTTCATAGACAACTGTAATGGTTACTCATAAAAGCTTCAAGACAAGTGTGAGTACCGTGGATGGCACTCTCGTAGGAAGACAGGAGTGGATCCATGGTAGTGTATTGTTGTGGTGTTAGTGGACTCGTGTGCGCTATCTCAAAACTTGTTCAAAGAACTAGTAGTCGTAGTACAGGTTAGCCAAGAGTCAAAGTTAGCTTGCTGCAATAAACCCCACAACACCCTTGTTGATACCGATGCATATGTAGCTAGTTCTGATGTAAGTCTTGCTGAGTACCTCCGTACTCACCGTTGCTTTATTAATGTTTTTGCAGAGCAGACACCAGTCTTGCTAGTGGTTTCTACGATAAGATCGATGCCGACCAAGTAGCTTGGGAATCCCAGACAGAGGTCTGGTTCCTATGGAGGGTCTTGTAGATAGACAAGCTCCCCCAGCCTTCTTCTTTTCTAGATGTCTGTACCCAGACATGTTATGCTTCCGCTTGTTGCTTGTATGACTTGTGTGATGGGTCATGTGACCCCTGCTTGTAATATCACACTATGTTGGCTCTTATGAGCCTTCTGAATAAATGTTGTGTTGTTGTATGGTTATGTTGTGATGCCATAGTTGTATCTATGCATATCGGGCATGTCGTGCGTACGTGTGACGTGCAACGGTATGTATGGGATTCGACACCTAGTTGTGTGCCTTAATAGTACTCTTTACAGGGAACTGCCTCTTTGTGCTTCCACTGAGCCTTGGTAGCTTGCTACTGCTCCGGACACATTGATTGACCGGCGTGTATCCTTCTTTGCTGCTGTGTCTGTCCCTTCGGGGAAATGTCTCGCAGTGTAACGGAGTCCATGTAGCCTGCTATGACTCGTCTACGCGTAGTTGATGACATTTATGTCCCACGGCGTAATGGAGTCCCTGTAGTTTGCTATGACTCGTCTACACACGCTGAGACCGACACCTGCATTGTTGGGTTACGTATGACTGTCCCTGTACGGATGTGCCACTTGGGTTCTATGACTAGTCATGTCGACCCGGGTTCTTTGATATTTGAGTGCTAGCGACATATTCACATACGTGAGCCAAAAGACGCAAACGGTCCCGGCCAAGGTAAGGTGGCAGCCGTGGGGATAACCGTGCGTGAGGCCGCAATGTGATGTGATGTGTTACATGCTAGATTCTTATGGCTTAGGATCGGGGTCCCGACACTGAGCCCGCACAGTGTCACACCCGAGGGGCAGAAGTTCAGCAGCGTGGTGCGGCACAGGAACTGCGCTACAGAACCAGGTAGAGGAGACTGACATTGGGCTGGTAGTGCGGGTGTAGCAGCAGCATCCGCGGCCTTAGAGCATCTCTAGCCGTCCCTAACAGGCCCCCAGGCCCCTTTTTTAACGTCGGCGCCAAAAAAAATCGCCCAGTCGCGCTCCCATGATCTCGTTTTTCGCCGGTTTGGGCCGAAATTGGCGCTGGCGGACCCAGGCCGAACCCAGCGCGCCTGAGGGCACCGGCTGAAGCGAAAAGGCGCGTGGGGCCGCACTGTCGGCGACACCGGTCGATTTTCCCGCCGTTTTCTGACTTTCCCTCCCCATCATCCACATCTCCCCCCGCCGTTCCCGCCATTCTCCCCATCTTCTCCCCCGCCATGCCGCCGAAGAAGCACGCCGCCCCCGCCCAGCCATCGAACCCGCAACACCGAAGGCGAGGAAGCCGAGGGCGCCGATGCCAAGGCCCCCGGGCTTGACGAACGCGCAGTGGAAGGCCGACATTGATCGCCAGGCGGCGGTGACCAACGATCGGCGAAACATGCTCATCATGAAGAAATCCAGGGACGCGGCGGTGGAGCAGGAGGCGTCGTCTCGCTCGGCCATGGCGAACGAGCGGCCGATCTTTCCACCTCAATAGGCAGGCCCGTTCCCACAAGGCGAGTGGGGTAGCCAACACAGCGTCGCATCGCCAGCCAACTTCTCGTTGCCGGTGTGGGGCTACACGCCCTTGCCGAAATATGTTGACGACGATGCTCTCGGTGGCTTCAACCCCAACATCACCTTCCCGCGCACACCTTCCGTGTTCACCGCCGGCCACAACGCCCAGTACGGCTACTCGCCGACGTACTCAGGTTTGTCTACGACGGCTCTACGCCGTGGGCCTCTGCCTTTCGCGCCGGGTTCGGTGCCACAGTTCAGCAACGCCGACGCCGAGATGGAGGAGATCATCAACAACGGCTCAGCCGCCGCCGCTTCATGTCCCGGGTTCGACACGCAAGAGGAAACGCTGGACATCGGCGACGACATGGACGACGTCGAACCCGTTTTCCTTCTGTGCGTCATGTGCTTTCGTTCTGTGCGTCATGCCCAATAGCTAGTACCATCAGGGGCTCTCTGCAAAAACGAAACGTTTTCTCTGTTTATAACACTTAAAATTGTACCATGAGTTGAATACCCAAAACAACAGGGTCTTTTATGCAGAATGACAGACAATGGACGACGGGCAGAAGCACTATTGACTTTATCAGTAGGTAAAGGAAAAGGTAATAACAAAGACAAGAATTGTTTTCGTGAAAAAAATGCATTTAGGACAGTAAAACTGCACCCGATCCGAGCTCTCTCACGCCCCTAGCGATTTCGGTCGTCGGATTTTGCTTTTAAATCATTTCTGGCCATCAGATCATCGTTTCAGTGCAAGTTAACCGTGACTTGGGCCGCCTGTCCATCTAATGGGCAGCTACTCTCGTGATTTCTTCTAAGGCGTGTGCTTGATTGTGCTTGGTCGGGCTCGTATGGAAGCCCGTCTGTCTAACCTGTCGAGGTACAAAGCGATATGTCGCTGGCTCGCTTCACTCGTAAAAGAAAAATCAATTCGCTCTACAGATCCATACGAGGCAGGATGCGGCGGTGCGAGCGGTCTGCGGCGATCCAGCCGAGGCGTCGATCCAGTCGAGGCGGATCGACGCTTGCTAGGAGATCCGTCGAGGGTGGGAGGTGAGGCGCTCAAGCGATGGCGATGGTGGCGACAGGGTAAGATTTTTGTGGTGGTGACAAAGAGGAGGACGTTGCTTCGCCGCCATGATACATTAGAACGCATGGCTTTATCATGCCATGCTTGATCCGACCCACCAGAACTACATCATAGCACACATTTTCTGTCAATGGCTCATGGCCCAAAACCCTAGTAGTAGTTAGCTCGATCGCCCCACGTTCTGGTGACGTGCGCTACAGTGTCGGGCCGGCCCACTACAGTATTTTCCAGAAAAATCAAAGTGAAAAATGTGGGCACGCGATGGATCAAACCTAGGATCTCCTTGTTGCGAGGCAACACTGCTAGCCACTACGTCAGCATCGGGTTGGTGTCTACTATATAGGGTGCGACCTACAAGAAGTAAATAGAGTTGGTTTTTGTACTGGTTCGTTTCATTTTCCCGTTTTCCCTTTTTTTGGTTCTTTTTTCTTCAATTCTAATCGGTTTTCTTCGGGTTTTTTCTTGTCCCGCTTTTTTTTTTCGTTTTTCTTATTTTCTTCTCTGTTTTTTTGTTTTCTTTGCTTCTTTCATTGATTTTATCGGTTTTTCTTTTCTTCCTTTTATTCCTCGGTTTTCTGTTTCTTTCTTGGTTTTCAATACTTTTTTCGTTTTCTTTTGTTTCTTTTCTTTTTTCTTCTCCGTTTTTTTCGTTTTGTTTTCGTTATTTCTGCATTTGTTTCTTCGGTTGTATTTTTCATTTCTTTTTATTTTGTTTAATTATTTATTATTTTCGTTTTTATTGTTTTGGTTTTCTTTTTTTTGTTTTTCATTCTATATTTTTAGTATATGTCAACAACACTTTTCTCATAGACGTTTATCATTTTTTCAATAAAATATAATGTTTTTTCTAAAACATGGTCAACATTTTTTCTGTACACATTTAATTTCAAATGCTTTCTTAAAATTTTCGAAATATGAGATTAATTTTTTAATAAATATTCAAAAACATTTCCTATAAACACTTTAAAATCTTTTTATATGTATAATTAACATTTTTAAAATACAAGATTAATATTTTATAATACATGGTCAACATTTTTTCTATGCACATTTAACA
The DNA here is from genome assembly GCA_039707655.1 of Elymus sibiricus. Lineage (NCBI taxonomy): Eukaryota > Viridiplantae > Streptophyta > Magnoliopsida > Poales > Poaceae > Elymus > Elymus sibiricus. The sequence goes on along the minus strand of CM077667.1, from coordinate 439,560,301 downwards.
TTGTTTCAAATGCTTGATTAATATTTCTAAATGAAATATTAACAGGATTTGAACACAAAGTCAACTTTTTTTCTATACACATTCAACATTTACCAAATGCTTGATTAACATTTTTTCACACTTGTTCAATTTTTTTTCAAATGTTTTGATTAACATTTTTTATATACATGATAGAAAAACCTCATCATTTTTTTTGGATACATGGACAACATTTTTTATATACAAGATAAAAAAAGCTCATAATTATTGGAATACATGGTCAACCTTTTTTCTATACACATTTATCATTTTAAAAATGCTTCATCACCATTTATCAAATACTTGTTCAATATTTTTTCAAATGCTTGATTTTTTTTTTATGCATGATCAAGAAATTTCATCATTTTTTTAATATGTAGCAAAAAAAAAAAAATCTATACACGTTTACAATTTTTAAAATGCTTTGTCTAATATTTTTGAAATATTTGTTCAATTGCTTTTCAAATGCTTTGATTAATATTTTTATATACATGATCGAAAGATTTCATCATTTTTTTAGTACATGGTCAACACTCTTTGTATACAGATTAAACATTTTTAAAATATTGTATAAAGTAGATTTTTGTAATGTATATGTTTAGAATGGTTGAAAGTGTAGACAAAAGTAAAAAATAGAATAAAATGTAAGAAAAGAAAAGAAATGAGGCAGTATACTACCGCGAGCTGACCGGCCCGTATGCTTGCCCACGCTTGAGTGAGTCGGAATCCTAACCTCGCTGAACGCGAGACATAGGGGCCGGAACCTGGAATATCGTATTTGAAGCACTTGGCGTCAAACTGTCGATCTTTCGCACATGGCTGGCGATCGAGAGTTGAAGCTGGGCCGGCCGTTAACGTGTAGCAGCGCTTCCAGTGTTAGGAACCTTAAAGAGATTCTCAGGCGTTTTTTTGTTACTTTTCTCGTTTTTCTTTTTCTGTTTACATTTCTTTTCTTTTTTAGTTTTTCTTTTTGTTCTTTCCCTTTTCGTATTTTACTTTTCCTCTTTTTTCTGTTAGAAAATTTCAAATATTTTTCGAAAGTTTAAAATATATTCTGATCTTCAATTTTTGTTTACAATTTTAGAAAATGTTCATGTTTTAAAAAATCTTCAGGAATTTCAAAAACAATTCTAGTTTTCAGAATTTGTTTAAAATTCCAAAAAATATTCTCTATTTTAAATTTTGCATATAATTTCATAAATTGTTCGTCTTTCGGAAAAGTTCAGGATTTTTTTTTCGTATTTCAAAGAATTTCGTAGTTCAGGATTTCTAGTTTTCAAATTGTTCACAATTTCAGAAATATGTTCGTGTTTCAAAGAATGTTATCATTTTCAAAATTTGTTCAGCATTTCAAAAAATGTTCATGTTTAACAAATGTTCGCGGTTTCATCATTTTACTTGCAATTTCAGTAAATATTCCCAAGTTTCAAATTTTGTTCGCGTTTCCAAAAAAGCATACAATACAATTTTTTGGCATTAAAAATGTTATATTTTAACTTTTTTTTCTGAGTTTTAAGAATGTTCATGTTTTTCACTTTGGCTCAGAACTTAAAATCTGTTCGTGAACTCAATTTTGTTTCTGGAAATTACAAAAAATGTTCACATTTTTCAAAATTTGTTCGTTTTCATGAAATCTTCGCGAATTTCAAAAACATTCTTTTTGTAAAAAATGGTTTGGAATTTTTTTTAAAATTTTCATATTTTTTTAAAAATGTTCATGTTTTCAAAAAATTGTTCAATTTTTCTAAATTTGTTCAGAGTTCTACTGGTTAGCTGCTCTTTTGTTAGCTCTACTGGTTAGTCTAGAGTTCGAAGCCTAGCTAGACTTTGTGCGCTTCCTATTTTTTTAACATCGATGGGCTACGCAAACAGGTGAGCTCGCTACAGTGCCCACTACTGGGCTGGCCCAGTCGGGGGTTCCTTTCGTGCGTCGCGTGGCTGTTTGACGCAAAATGCGTCGAATAGGAGCTCCCGGAGATCCTATTCTGATGTTCAGGTGCCAGGCAAGCTCGCTGGCGCCGACACACCGGCACTGGTTGCCCGGCCCATGTACACATTCACATTTGAATAAATAAAAGAAGAAAAAATGGCAGTAAACGAAAAATTTAGTGAATTCAAAAAGGTTCACGGACTTTGAAAAAAACTTCATGAACTATAGAAAAAGTTCATTAATTTTTAAAAGAGTTCATGAACTTTAGAAAAAATCCTTAATTTGAAAAAATGTTCAATGAATTTATTTATTTTATGGAATTTGAAAAAGTCATAATTTTCTGAAAAAAATCATTGAATTTGAAAACAAGTTCATCAATCTTGAAAAAAATTCATCAATGTTGAAAAAAGTTAATCAATTTTGAAGAGAATAATCATTGAATTTGAAAAAAGTTCGCCGATTTTGAAAAAGAGAATCATCCATGTTGAAGAAAAAGTTCATTAAATTTGAAAAAAAGTTCATCAAATTTGATAAGGTTCATCGATATTGAAAAAAGCTCATCAAATTCTGCAAAAGGTTCACAAACCTAAAAATTTGATCGTTTTTACAAAAACTTCGCCAATTTTGGAAAATTTTCACGAAATTTAAGTAAAGAAAAAAAATGGGAAAAGGAAACGGAAAAGGGCTAAATGGCGCCCGTTAACAAAATACAGGGCGTCTGAAGTGCCAAATTTATTTGATATGCCCATAGGCGCTCCCTAATTTGCGGAGCTGTGCAGAACAGAATACTCGAGTTCCATACATGGCAATTGCTCGGTACTGGAACTGTGTCGCTTTGCTGGCATGCGATTTTCCAGTTCCAAAAGTTGGCCTGCCTCATTTCTGGTGAGCTCAAGTTCCTCGTCTAATTTCTTCTTCATCTGGGAAAATGCGTCCATCTGCTTCACCCATAGTGATAGTGCAGGGCAAAAGCTGGCCCCAGGGTCTGTTCGATAGCGTTGGATTACGCATCGATCACGAAACCCAGCAGCGGCAGCAGCAGTAGCTGCTGCTGTAGCTACACGCAGGCAGCCTAGTGTACCAAGACTCCAAGGTAGCTTGGACAAGCCGGGAAAAAGGCATGATCAAACCTACTTACTACAAATAAAGTCGGAAACGGCAGATTGGCATTGGCAAATCAAATTAACTAACGTGGACATACGATGTAAAAAAATTCAATTACTACAGAAGTTCAGTTTTACGGTGCCAAATATCGTTACAGATTTCACTGAAGAAATATGTTGGTACTCCAGTTACAGTATTAAGCGAACAGATGCGCGTTCACTGCAGCTTGTTTGCGACGTAGAGGAGGTGGCCGATGTTCGTCGGAGGGTAGCTCTGCAGAAGCTTGAGGTTGGAGGTGAAATCGCCAGCAAGGAGCCGTTTCCGGACGAGGATCAGCATTGCGCAGCATATTCTCAGCAAGGTTTCCTGCAGCCAAATCTTCAGGCATCTGCCTAGAACCATTTGCAGAATAAACCAGAGTGTGTTGCATGTTTGTTACCTGAGGACCGTCAGGGTCACTCAACAGAGTGTCCCAGATATGAATAGTATCGGCAAAGTTGAATTCCTGGGTTAGCAGTAGCGTTATCCACCTGAACGCGTAGAACTGGGGATTAACCTGCAGACACCATGCTTTTGTTAGTAAAATACTGCAGGCACTTTCTTCACTACTGCAAGCATGGCGGGTCGGCAGTATGCATCTCATGCTATTATGTTCCACACATCCAAACATTATAACAGAGCTACTGCAAGAATGAACAACAGTAGAAGGTTCACCTCAGATGAAACAAATATAATGGCACCAATATCAATTGGTGTAGCAAGTCAAAGGACAACCATAAACATAGCACTAAAGATCATGCGGTGGACATACTTCCGTAGTTATTTCCAAGTGGTGCTGAAGTTCTCCATCATACTTCTTTAAGAGTTGCATCAATTTGGACAGCGTCCCTCGAATTCCGACAGCACTGTTGTCTAGCTTCTGGCAGAAGTTGTCTCTAAGCCCACTAAGTAACTCCACGAAGCAAAAGAAAGAATCGGCTTCGGCAAAGTTCTGCAAAGGATCCCAGCTAATAACATCATGATATAAATAGTCTCAAAGTCATGACTAGTTACTATAAAAAATAAGAACTGTCTCAACAGTCTGCTCTACAATGAATGGTATGACGCGGATGGCAAAATAATCGCTTACTCCATACAGCATTTTTATAATCTGGATCATTCCGAAATACAAAGAAGAGTGGCGCCAAAATTTCATTCATTCCTTGCACGTATCTTATCCCAGCATTCAGTTTGGCAAAGATAATTAATATATTTCTCAGAGAATCCTGGTCAAAATCACAAATGATCAGCCATGTATCCTCGCAAAATACTGTTTACACTTAGATATTGAAGATTTACCTGATTGGACTTTGCAAAAGAAGAGTCTCCACAGAAGAAATGCATGTCAGGGTGAGTGCGTTTTACATCACGGTCAACCTGCTCGATCATCTCTGAATACTGTATGAAGATATATTCAAGACAAAAAATATCAACATTAGAGTGATGCAAAATGATCAAACAACGCCATATGCATTTGCAAATATTGTGAGAGCACATATATACAGTCAAACAGAAAAGGTTAATGCTTCTCAAACTAAAAGGAGAATCCACATGTTTGAACTTTGAAAGCAATTGCTTCAAACAGTTAGCCAGGATTTTTTTTGCCAATTTATTCTGAAAACACGTGAGTTGATGTGCTTCATACCAAATTATAATGAAAACGACCATAAATATAATGCATACATAATGAGATCAGTGGTTTAAATTTCTTGCACTTTACCCTTTTGCTTGTTAAAACAGAAATGCTCTAAATTCACGCCAATGGCAATTTGGAATACTGTAAAACAGAAGCACAACCACCAGTGTAACCAGCATATATTACTACAATATCCAAAAAAATGAAACACCAGATGCAATAGGTGACCAGAATTTTGAAGTACACAAAGAACAAAGTGTGCAACACAGCCACATCATAAAATTCAAATGAAGTGGAGCATACCTCAGCAAACTGATTCCATTCGCTGGTCTTCCCAAGGCTCAAAGGATGATCATCTTGGGCTATCTCCGACCTGTCAAGAAACCCATTCTCGACGTGCTCTGCATTTCCGTCGCTGTGGCCTTCTGATCCTCCAGCCGCGCTATTTCCACCTACCTAGCAAAATTAGGATTCAGCCTCTCTGTTTCATAGTGAGGAACTACGCTACGTACCAATGTGATAAGTGTAACCATAAACTAGTACAATCAAGATAGAAACAGTCTTCCTCGCAAAAAAAAATGATAGAACATGTCGAATCTGATTCTGAATGTGAAGTGACATACAGTGTTGGTAAGGAACTCGTCTTTGAAGGCTTCATATTGTGACCTCTTTTTTGCCAACTCCTGCTCCCACAGTGCACGATCATTGGGCAGATAGCTCAGTAGCAGCTGCGCACCAACAAATGTACAGTGAGAGTGAGTCTGTGACCGAACTGGGCAAAAATCAACAATTTTGATTGCATCTTTCCCCTCCCACTGACCATATAAGGATAGCTGGTCAAAAAAAGGTTAACAGTAGCACGTGGATGAACACAAAGGGACAAAAAGGCAGACGATTTGTACTCTGACATTGGCATCAAAAGGCAAAAATAAATAAACTAAGGACATGCACACACATCGACCAGAAACATCAGCTGCACATACAGTAGATCAATCTGAGTCTGTCAAAAATTCTAAATTAAGGCTGACCTGCATCAAATGAAAGGCTCTTTTGCACTGACATTTACTAGATCTTCAGTTTGAGACCACAGAACAAATCTCGAAAGAACAGAAGGCCGAGTCTGCCAATCTGGTACCTTCCACACAGTAGACCGGACACCGGCGCCGTCGGGGACGCCCTGCGCAGCGAGCATCCGGAGCTCATCGAGATCTATCACCTTCTTAGACAGCTGCAGAGCTCACCGGCCGCCCCAAGAACGATGCATCAGGACGACACGATGGGGCAGAAGCCAAGAAGCAAAAGCTAGGGAGTGAGAAAGCAGAATTAGGACTCACCGCCGCGAGGATGCGGGACTGGCGCGAGATCTCCAGCTCCGCCGGCTGCGGGGATCGCGGCGAGCTCGCCATGGATTTGGGATATCACAAGACGGGTACACACTCTGACGCTCGTCCGTGTGTTCGGAACTGTTTCTGTCGCGTTGGGACATAAATGTGATCTGCCCGCGACCGTCGATTTGCTAGGACCATTGTCATGGATGTCCGAGATTATGCGACGACTTTTCATGCTCTATAACTTTTTTTAGGTAATGCTCTATAACTAGAACCCACATGCCTTCGATTATATACTATATAAAAAAGGAACCCACATGCCTTCGACGAGCTTTTGATCAATGATCGTGTTAAAATCTACCTGCGCTTTAGGCCCATAAAACAATTTTAAAAAATAAATCTCGAAGGGTCAATATGGGTGGGCCCAAAATTCTGGGGGGGCTCAAATTTTGTAGATAGGCCTAGTACTAAAAGAAAAAAAAAACTAATTGTTACTGGGCCACTGACGCTGGAGTGAGCCGGACTAGAGGCGACGGGCGCTGAAACAGGGTCGGGATCGGGATCGAATTCCTCCACTGCTCGTCCGATCGCTACAAAATCGGGAGATGGGATCGTGTCCTCGTGGCTAGTGGGCGGCTACAGGAAAGCAGCGGCAACCGGCAGGACGCAGGAAACTCTCGACTCGATCGTGGGCTTGTGCCTCGTTGCTACAGGAAAGTGGGCAGGATTGCAGGAAAAGTCTCATCGGTCGTCGCCTCGTCTCTCGCTCCCTCGTCCTTAGATCTTTAGATCGATCCGATTCAGGCCGACAGGCCGCTGCCGCCGTTGCCCTTCATCGTTTCCTCTCTCAAATTTCAGATTTGTCCATGTCGTCTTCTTGGATTGATTGATGACCGACTATCGTCTCCAGGTGCTTAGATATTTGAGTTGGATATATAGGTATGACTTTTCTATATGTCTAATTTTTAAGCAAGACATTATATTATATTGTACATTATAAATTTTTCTATGAGATATATATACATTATAATTGCTCATTGAATTTAGATAATATACACACACATCTGGATGCATTCTAAATCATTTTTTTATGAGATAGGGCCTCATTTTTTAGTTTCGCATAGGGCCTCGGATTTTGTCGGCCCGGCCCTGGGTGTCATAATATGGTGAAGTTCTTTTAGTAGCTTTTTTGGGCTTCTAGAATAAGTTGCGTTCTACCCAGCTTATTCTAAAAGCCCAACTAAAAATATAATTTTAGAAGCTTACTAGTGAAGTCTTAATTAGTAGGCTTCTAAATAAATAAATTTGGTTGAGCTTCTAGAATAAGCTGGTAGGAGGCAGCTTATTCTAAAAGCTAGCAAAAGAACTGGCCCTTAGTCTCAACTATAAGTGGAGAAGAGTTGAGACTAAGAACAACTCCAACATGTCGATCCAAATCGTCCGTCCGTCTTTGTTTGGGTCAAACGGACAAAAGTACCGGCCGACCCAAATTCAATTTGTGTCTGCAGGACGTCCGCGCCAACGCATTTCACGCCTAAATTTGGACCGCGTTTGCGTCAGCGCATACACGAAACGGACGCTAGGAACGCCCCCTCGATGTCCGCCGCGTCCCCACACGTGAGCAGGCCAACCGCCCCACGTGGTCTTATTTATGGCGGCCACCTACCGCGGGCCCACGCATCAGCGAGTGGAAGCTACGGGAGGCCGTCTTTTTATAATAAACTCGTGCGGGGAGCGGCCATCCACTTCCACTCCCGTCCACATCCAGCCTTGCGTACTCCCTCGCCGGCGATAGAAACCCTAGCGAGCGAGCGCCATTGGCATCTTCACTGGCAGTGGCAAGGGCAAGATGGCCACCTGCGCAAGCTCCTCCGAGCACCTCCTCCGCCGCCGGTGCCTGCACGCCCCGTGCGGGAGCGGCTGCACATTCCAGTCTACCAGGCACGGTGGCACTGGCAATACCGGCAGCCCCTCCCGTACCCGGACGTGATGCTGCCACACGACTGGCACTTGGATCCGCAGTAGATCCCTGTGTCGACGGTGTCGCGGTCGCGGCGGGCGCACACCGAGGAGGTGCGCCGGTGTAGGGAGCTCCTCATGCCAGAGCAGTGTCGGCTGCCTGTGTACGCGCCGCACTCTCCCCAATGGGAGGTCTGGTTTGCCCTCGAGCACGAGGAGCAACGCCGGCGCGACGTGCAGGCCACCATACCACTCCCCCGCCGCCCCCCGTCGTCAAGCAGGAGGAGGAGGAGGCCGCCTACCAGGCGACGTTGGCGGTGGACATGCATGTCTCCGCCGACGAGCAAGACCTCGCCCGTCGCAAGGAGGAGGAGAAGGAGGCCATGTGGGACTGCGTCACCCCCCTCGCCGTCGAGGCTCCCTGCGCCGAAGGCCGAGCCTCACCCGCTGTCGACGCCCCAACCGACAGAGGTGAGGTACGCAATGGAGGGCGGCCTGCGCGAGTGGGTCAGCGCGCCCCCTGTTTGGCTCGGGGGCTATGCCGGCACAGGAGGCGGCGTACCTCGAGCATTGGATGTAGCGCCACCTGGCGGCGGAGCGGGCAGAGGCCAAGCGCCTCAGGCAGGCGGAGCGCGAGGAGGATCAGCGTTGTGCTCGTTGGGCACGGGAGGATAAGGATAAGGAGCTCCGTGCTCGCGACGAAGGAGACCCGCCAGTGGCGTAGCCGGCGCAGCAGCCGATTGTAGGATCCAAAGTATGTCTAGAGAGGGGGGTGATTAGACTACTTGACCAAATTAAAAATCTAGCCTTTTCCCAATTTTAGATGTTGGCAAGTTTTAGCAATTATATCAAGTCAAGCACACCCTACACATGCAAGTCTAAGAGTATAGCAGCGGAAAGTAATGTTGGGGAACGCAGCAGAAAACAAAAAATTTCTGACCTACGCACCAGCCCAGGACCACTATGAAGAGTGCATACAAGGTTTGATCTTTTCGTAACCGACTCGTAGCGCAGCGGAAGTAGAGTCGATGACGATCGGCAGTGCAGATCCCCGCAACTAGGATTTACAACCTCCCAACCGCGAGGATGTATACCCTCATCTGCCCCTCGGACAGCCCTCCGGGAGGCGGTTGGACAGTCCCCCGGACGGTGTCGCGGATAGCCCTTCGGGAGGACCTTCGAAACTCGGACGGTCACTCGGACAGCCCTTCGGGAGGACCTTCGAAACTCGGACGGTCACTCGGACAGCCCTTCGGGAGGACCTTCGAAACTCGGACGGTCACTCAGACAGCCCTTCGGGAGGACCTCTCGAACTAAGACCGAAACTATGATCTCTCTACATAGTTGCACACATACGGTGTCATCTATCCGGCAGGGCTTCGCCGTCCAGAACTAGTTCCCACCGGAACCCAGACAGCCTTTCGGCTCTACGAAACTATTTCGCGGGGAGGGAGAGAGAAGCCAGACAAGTCAAATGGCATGTGTATGTGAGAAGGGATGAGGTTTGGTCAGCCCCCTCACCTCCTATTTATAGGAAAACCAAGGGGTAGAGTTGCCATTCCAAAAACCCAAAAATGCCACTATTATGTCATACACAAAGGGCATAAGAGGGAAAAGGGATGCCATGTGGAGCTCCATGGAGCTCCACTCACCTTGGCCGGCCACCCCCTTGGGGGCCCCCCATGAGGGGCTTCCTTGGCCCCCAAGGCCTTCTAGAAGCCTTTTGGGAAATATCCCAAAAGGTGGTTTTCCAAAAATATCCAAAAACCACTTTCACTATTCACGACGACATTTTTCAGCGTCCATTCGAATTGAAAATATTTATGTGGGCTAAGAACATTTCCAGTACCCACTAAAATAATTTTCAATGCGTTCCGGAACAATTCCGGATTAGTGATTTTCATCTGCGAAAAGCATCCGAAGCGGTTCCGGCAGCTCCGGAACATTTCCGGTTTTTCTTCCGGAAAATTCCCAGAAGTTTCCAGAATAATTCTGGCACCCTCCAAGAATTATCAGGCATGTGCCGAAACCAATTTGACTTAATGGTATCCCCTGAAAAAACTTTTCAGTTTTTCCAAAACTGTTCCGGTGTTCTCTCTGCGGAACTTTTCCGGTGTCCGAAACTTTTCCGGTGATTTTCTCTCAGACTCCCTGTCTAGTATTCAGCAGATAGATGACCCTTAAGCATGTGACCCTATAGGTTCGGTGAAGTATAGACATGACCCGGAACCCCTTCCGATCAATGATCAACATCGGAGCCGTGGACACCCATATTGACCCCTATACCCACACGAATGAATATTCGAGTGAACCTCCAGTTGCCGTGTGCTATTCCTGTTGCTTCGCGATATGTTACAAATACCCAAGGTGAGACATGTTGGCATCCCTATGGATCAACACCTTGTCCACTATGCCAATTACCTCGTTACCGGTATTGTTCTCTTTTCTCGTTCCGTGTTCCGGCATCCCCGTGATCAAATCACAAAGTGTCTGATCAGACGATGATGGATACCGTAACACCGAGAGGGCCCAGAGATATCTCTCCATCGTCGAAGGATCAAATCCCAATCTTGAGCTATCAAGTTACTTGACATACTTTTCCATGAACCCGTAAGCCGCCGTAATAGCCACCCATTTACGGATGACGTTTAACAAACCCCAAAGTTCATGAAGCAAGCATGAAGAAACTCGATACTCTCATGGTCTAAGGAATCATGCAAACGCTAACCATCTCTGTGTTATTAACCATTAACTTGTGACGAATGAATCTCATAGCATAACATCAATTCGGGTCGATTCAACACAAATGTTCTGCTAACATTGTGCCCTCAAAGTTGCTGGCATAGACATGCCCATGATCAGGAAAACAGAACCATCATGCAACACTTGAGCTAGTCTTAGAGGCCAGACTAGGAATACATTTTACCGTTTATTATTCCACACGTGCATATGAGTTTTCCTCTGAGCCTCGTGGTTATTGTAGACTCGAGAACCATAGCAGTTATAGCATGGAATATAAACTTAATTAGGAACATGGGGATAAATAATAACATTTATTATTGCCTCTAGGGCATATCTCCTACAGACTCCCACTTGCACTAGAGTCAATAATCTAGTCAATGCTAATGCACTTTACACCTATGGCATACTGGTGTAAAATATGCTTTGCTTGTGGTATAGCCTGATGTCCAACGGATCTGATAACTTCAGCTCCGTGTGTAACTTTGCATATCCTCGCGTTTTCACGCTTTCACAAAATTCATATTTTGTGTGGACTTGGCTTTGTATATATGTGAATCACAGGTCAAACCTTGATTCCTCAGACTGAGCTATGGAGCAACTATCTGCAATAGTGTCCAATTGACCAAAGCCATCTTGGAACCATACTAAGTTCATGAATGAACTATATGATTCAACATCTTCTTTGTTGCTTCCAAAACGTCAACATACTTAGCCTTTTGTTATAGAATTCGCCACAGTAACCTGTTTAGAACAATTCCAACTTACCGTGTCACCGTATTGTGTATTACACAAAACCTTAACTTAAATCGAAAATCGCATGGAGCATTGATGAAGACTGTATCGATGTAATTACTTACAACGAGCACTTCATAATCTCTGCTTGCGAGAAAACATGTCATCGGTGCTACTTTAGTACTCAAATGACATTTTTCACTGTTATCCTATGATCAGTACTTTGATCACTTTGGTATCTATACTCGCAACAGTTTGGGAGTATCGGACATATCTGGTTGTTTTACATACCATGGAATACATGATTAATCCAAACACAAGAGTGTGTGGAATCTCCATCATGTATTTTGCTCATCAGTGTTTTGGGACACCGAGTCTTACAAAACTCTTTCCATGTGACTTCGGCAAGAATCACTCCTTGGCGGTTTTAGTGCTAAATGGTTTTAGCATCCTGTCAATATGTATTTTTGCTTAGCCTCATTAGGCAAATCTATCTCCATAGATCATTATGCCTAATAGCAAGGCTATTTAGCCCAAGCACTTCATCGAAAAACTATTTTCAAATGAAGTCCTAATTCGTGTCAAGAAATTTATTTCCAATTAACAATGTGTCAAGCACACAAGGTTTTTAGAAATATTATTATGCTCCCACTTACTTTCTTGAAAACACAAGCATCTTCATTATCCATTGATGAAATCAAACTCTTTTGATCATTTCATCAAGACGAAGATTCCAACTCCATTTTGCTCTCTTCTGTCCATTGCTGGAACTCTGAAGTTTACATACTCACTAGCATCCTTTGGATCGACAAAATACTTTGGACTGTATCACATACAAATCCTAGTTTGTATTCCCATTTCATGGAAATTCTTTCGCCATCCATGTTTCATATCTCATGATTGAAATATGTATTAATTGCTAGTTTAACACGAACCGACTTTAAGCATCGCTACGGTGAAACAACCTCATCGTAGTCAACTCCTTGAACTTGTTATTGCAACAAGTCGAGCTGTATGGATAAAACATTTTATCCACATCAGTTTATAGTTTCATAAATATTCGTTAGACTCTAAGTCTTCCGAAAGGTGTATCAAGGTTTTAATCTTGAATCACTTATATGGAAACTATCTCGGATTGTATTGGCATTTAGCCAATTTCGGAGTCAGGGCCCATCAACGCTTCCTTGTGTATCGTAGGTATACTCTTGTCTAACAACAATATCTCATATGCGCACCTGAGAGGTTTGCACGAGTTTTTCCTACGTGGTTCAGCTGCAAGTTCGACCGAAGTCCATACATCTCATGTAGAGGCTTCCGTATCAGTCGCAGTAGGAAACTCTGGAATTACTTCCAAGGTTTCTTTCCTTTGATCTGATGATGAAGATACTGTTTATCTCGTCGAGTTGCACTGTTCTCCCACTCACCTTTTTGAAAGAACAGTTTTCTTCAAAAACCATACCGTTCTTTGTTGCAAAACTCTTAGCCTCGGTATAGTGGTGGGGGAATACCCAATAACTTGGGATAACCTACAAAGTAGCACTTGTCTGATTTGGAATAGGTTTGTAACCTTTTACACAAGCCCCATATTCCAAATTTTAAGAAAAGATATAACATGGTTGGGCGTACCATACCATGGCGTCATTTCAACAGACCCGATGGAGCTCTTTTCAGTGTAAAAGCCGCAGTCTCTAAAGCATTACTCTTAAAAGGGATAATGGCAAATTTATTTATGTCATCTTTGATCTTACCATGTCATGAATGGTTCGATTACATCTTCACGGACTCTCCACTTGCAGTGGTGTTCCGGGAGGTGCAAGTTATGAAACCCCTTTCACAACTCATCAGACATTCGCTAAACTTGTAACTCAAGTATTCCTTTCTGCAATCGAATTGTAGAAACATAATTTTCTTGTTACAACAACTTCTACTTCATTTTTGAAAACCTTTCGAATGATTTCAAAAGATCCAGACTTACGTCTCATCAAGTAAATATCCATATATCTACTTGAGTCATTTCTGAAGAGAGATAAATCCACTACTTGCAACAACATTTATTGAACTACACACATCAAAATGCATGATCACCAATAAGTTTGTTGCTCGTTCCTTATGGCCTGTGAACGGTATTTTAGTCACTTCACTTTTCGGACGAAAGTTACAAGTGTCAGATGATTTTAAAATCAACCGACTTCAAAATCCATCATAATGGAATTTCCATGCGGGTTTCTCCAATGTGACCAAATGCAGTGCCACACTTGTGTGGTATTCTTTTAGTCTTGCGACATTTAGCGTCAGTGTTATGGATGTATCATATTACCATCAATATTCATAACATACATCCCATCTTGGATGGAAGCATGGCCCTTCATGTTATTCATAATACTGAACAACAATTGTTCTTTTATGAACAACTCTTTTGCAACAAACATTGTGCACTAGGTTAGAGTGTATGAAACTCTAAAATGAATTATGAAAGTAAACACAGAGGTAATACATTAATATCATTATTCATAACATACATCTCATTCATAATGAAAGTATGGCCCTTATGTTTATTCATAACACCGAACATCAAAAGTTCTCTTATGAACAACCTTCTTGCAAGATACCTTATGCAAAGGGCTAGAGTGTGTAAAGCTCTAAAATGAATTATGAAAGAAAATACATAGGTAACACACCGATGGAAGGTATAGTAACTTTTACTATGTTCTCAGCGTGTATCAAGACCTCATTCCTGGCTAGTCTTTCAGGCCATAGTAGTTCTTGCATCGAGTCGTAACAGAATCCAATCGAGCGGGTATCTTTGTGATCAACTCACAATACCCAAGAATTAGTGATTAACATGTTTAACCATAATTCCCAAGAACTATATCTTTGACCAGTCTTCTATACATCAAAAACTTGTATGATATTCATACATGAGCTGGATATTCCAGTCTTCTTTCTTTCTGCCTTTATACTTCTAACAGTTTAACTTTTAGTATTTCTCCTACTCTCAGAAGAAGCACTCAACTTAAGAGTGGCGTTTAGCCCCGGACTTCCTAGGCGTGAAAGTTTCACTAACACCCTTCGGACACTTCCTTTCTCTTTAAGTTGTTGTTTTATTCACATTCATTTACATGACAGGCGTTCTTCTGGATCCCTCTCTTATCAGTCTAATGCATAGTAAACACCTTTACTAATTGTTTGCAAACAAAAATTGCTTTGGATATTTCATATCTTTCAGCTTTTGTTTGTATCTGAAAATTAATTTTCATTTCCATGAATATCACATAACTATCCCAAAACTTTCGAAGTTCGGGTCTCATGGAAGCAAACGTATTGCACTTGACTGAAACGGAATTCTAGCTTTTGGATCGAAGGACGAGAGTCACATGATCCATAGTATTAGCGAGAGAATACCAAAAGCATGCGATAGGACAAAGTCCTTCTCGGCACTCTTGAGGACAATCCTCACATTACGTTATCAATCGTAAAGTTTTAACCAGATAAATAACAGCTTATTCAATTTTAATAGGGAAGGTGGAAACGCGAGCCATTATTCTACAACTATTATGCAAATCACACTTAGACAGTGTTCAAAATTAATTGCACTAAGAATTAAAAGAATTAATTCTAAAGTGTGCTCCCACTCAAATCAATATCTCTCATAATTGATTGTGAGTGATTCAAGACCCACATTTCCATTCAACGCCATTGTTCGAGATGAACACTGATGGCACGAACTTCAATTGGTAGGCAAACTTGCCAATCACATCTTCATGTGACTCTTGTTCATCTTTCGATGCGTGTGTTCCGAGCTCAGGACGATCCTGCCATGAACGTCAAGATAACCAAGTGATCTTGCTGCGAGGTCTGACCTCACCCGCCTTACACCCGTACAATCGTTCGTACCCATGTAGATCATGGCGCACCTCGAAAGGAAGGATGTTGTGACGGTGCTACACTTGGGAGAACACTAACTACTTGATATTTTTGTGAGAGATCACCCTAATAAAAGCGACTACCGCGCAATCAAGAAGGGTGCATCAAGAGGGATAAACATCTCAGGCAATTCATAATAGCATGATATGGTATAGCCCTTTCTAACGGAGAAGTCATTAATTTCTTCGTCTTCGGCATTCGCGTCGGTATTCACCTTCGCGAAGTTTGCCACCACCTTGTCGATGCACCAGATAATATTGCTATCTCTATAGCTAATAAGATAAGTGCATTATATAAGGTTGACACGCAGGTCATTAAAGTGACAATCATATGGCTCTAGCCATCATGCCGAATCATGACACGCAGGTCATGTTAATTTACATCATATAGTCATCTCATACATAATCAAATTAATATGAGCATTGCTATACCACATCACATGCTCATGCAAACCCTCCTACAAAACCAAGTTAGACGCCTCTAATCGGTTTATGCAAGAACTTGTTTTTTGTGGCTTCTATGGTTTCGAAACAAAACGAAGCTACCAACGTCCATCATCAAGTATGATAATTCAAGTTGCTAGATTAACTTTGCGGGGTGTATGAAACACGAGATAATAAAATCTCGAGCCCCATACTGAACTTCGTCATACGCATGACCCCCATGCAGATCATATCTGCATTGCCCTTTCGTCTGCGAAATTTCATCTTTCTTTTTAACTACAGTGGAATTCAATGAACTGTTAGCACTTCGTTGATCAATCAGGATCACGGATTGCCAGAACATTGAAACTCCACCATGCTGTTATCAAGATCAGAAATATGCAAACCCAGGGAAGCAACAAGAACATCGGGTAACAGATTTCATCTGCTACCCACACAAATAATTTCCAGTAATAGAACTCATCTACTACCTAATTATATTGTGCAACACCCATACATCTCTATGTATTCTAGATCGCAACCTGCATCTACGCATAGCACGGCTCATGATGCCACTGTTGGGGAACGCAGCAGAAAACAAAAAAATTCCGACCTACGCACCAGCCCAGGACCACTATGAAGACTGCATACAAGGTTTGATCTTTTCGTAACTGACTCGCAGCGCAGCGGAAGTAGAGTCGATGACGATCGGCGGTGCAGATCCCCGCAGCTAGGATTTACAACCTCCCAACCGCGAGGATGTATACCCTCATCTGCCCCTCGGACAGCCCTCCGGGAGGCGGTCGGACAGTCCCCCGGATGGTGTCGCGGACAGGCCTTCGGGAGGACCATCGAAACTCGGTCGGTCACTCGGACAGCCCTTCGGGAGGACCTTCAAAACTCGGACGGTCACTCGGACAGCCCTTCGGGAGGACCTCTCGAACTAAGACCGAAACTACGATCTCTCTACAGAGTTGCACACATACGGTGTCATCTATCCGGCAGGGCTTCGCCGTCCAGAACTAGTTCCCACCGGAACCCAGACAGCCTTTCGGCTCTACGAAACTATTTCACGGGGAGGGAGAGAGAAGCCAGACAAGTCAAATGGCATGTGTATGTGAGAAGGGATGAGGTTTTGGCAGCCCCCTCACCTCCTATTTATAGGAAAACCAAGGGGTAGAGTTGCCATTCCAAAAACCCAAAAATGCCCCCACTTTATGTCATACACAAAGGGCATAAGAGGGAAAAAGGATGCCATGTGGAGCTCCATGGAGCTCCACTCACCTTGGCCAGCCACCCCCTTGGGGGCCCCACATGAGGGGCTTCCTTCGCCCCCAAGGCCTTCTAGAAGCCTTTTGGGAAATATCCTAAAAGGTGGTTTTCCAAAAATATCCAAAAAACACTTTCACTATTCATGACGACATTTTTCAGCGTCCGTTCGAACTGAAAATATTTATGTGGGCTAAGAACATTTCCAGTACCCACTAAAATAATTTTCAATGCATTCCGGAACAATTCCGGATTAGTGATTTTCATCTGCGAAAAGCATCCGAAGCGGTTCCGGCAGCTCCGGAACATTTCCGGTTTTTCTTCCGGAAAATTCCCAGAAGGTTCCAGAATGATTCTGGCACCCTCCAAGAATTATCAGGCATGTGTCGAACCCAATTCGACTTAATGGTATCCCCTGAAACAACTTTTCAGTTTTTCCGAAACTGTTCCGGTGTTCTCTGTGTGGAACTTTTCCGCTGTCCAAAACTTTTCCGGTGTCCGAAACTTTTCCGGTGATTTTCTCTCAGACTCCCTGTCTAGTATTCAGCCGATAGATGACCCTTAAGCGTGTGACCCTATAGGTTCGGTGAAGTATAGACATGACCCGGAACCCCTTCCGATCAATGATCAACATCGGAGCCGTGGACACCCATATTGACCCCTATACCCACACGAATGAATATTCGAGTGAACCTCCAGTTGCCGTGTGCTATTCCTGTTGCTTCGCGATATGTTACAAATACCCAAGGTGAGACATGTTGGCATCCCTGTGGATCAACACCTTGTCCACTATGCCAGTTACCTCGTTACCGGTATTGTTCTCTTTTCTCGTTCCGTGTTCCGGCATCCCCGTGATCAAATCACAAAGTGTCTGGCCAGACGATGATGGATACCGTAACACCGAGAGGGCCCATAGATACCTCTCCATCGTCGGAGGAGCAAATCCCAATCTTGAGCTATCAAGTTACTTGACATACTTTTCCATGAACCCGTAAGCCGCCGTAATAGCCACCCATTTACGGATGACGTTTAACAAACCCCAAAGTTCATGAAGCAAGCATGAAGAAACTCGATACTCTCATGGTCTAAGGAATCATGCAAACGTTAACCATCTCTGTGTTATTAACCATTAACTTGTGACGAATGAATCTCATAGCATAACATCAATTCGGGTCGATTCAACACAAATGTTCTGCTAACATTGTGCCCTCAAAGTTGCTGGCATAGACATGCCCATGATCAGGAAAACAGAACCATCATGCAACACTTGAGCTAGTCTTAGAGGCCAGACTAGGAATACATTTTACCGTTTATTATTCCACACGTGCATATGAGTTTTCCTCCGAGCATCGTGGTTATTGTAGACTCAAGAACCATAGCAGTTATAGCATGGAATATAAACTTAATTAGGAACATGGGGATAAATAATAACATTTATTATTGCCTCTAGGGCATATCTCCTACAAGTAAAGAAATGCACATATAAGTAGAGGGAAGGGATAGGAGGATCAAACGCAATTGGAGACACGAACATTTTTCCTGTGGTTCCGATAGGTGGTGCTATCGTACGTCCACGTTGATGGAGACTTCAACCCACGGAGGGTAACGGTCGCGAGAGTCCACTGAGGGCTCCACCTGTCGGGGATATAACCCCACGATATAACCCGCCCTATTGGGCCGGGTCAATGTACTGACGGCTCTATGGTTAAACTCAAGATCGGCCCCGTCGAGAAGACACGACAGACGAGGCTGTTGCTGACTAAGTCGTCGGACCGCCCAACACTTGAAGACGGCGACTCAAGACCTACAAGGTAGGAGACGCCAGAAGATTCCTGGCTTGAGGGCCAAGGCGTGTTAGAGACATGGTAGGTTACGAGTCATAATATGACTCGGACTCTGTTGTAAACCCTAGGGTCTTGACCTGTATATAAAGGCAAGCCCCTAGGGCTGAAAGACTTAAGTTATTCCCCCTCGAAAGCTAGGTTAGCGATTCCACACCCTTGTAATCGAGATCACCATCAATATAGACACAAAGCAGGACGTAGGCTATTACCTCCATCGGAGGGGCCGAACCTGGGTAAACTCGCCTCCCGTTCCCGTTTAACCCCTTCGAGTCGCCATCTAGCGGCGATGGCCTCACACCTAAGTCCTTGCATGAGGACATCTGTCATGACAAAACCACGACAGTTGGCGCCCACCATGGGGCTCTCGCCCGGTGGAGTTGAGCTCTCGAAGGGAACCCATCCAGGGTTCGGGAAATTCGCGATTGATCAGATGATCAAGAGTCGCCGCGACAAGATCTGCGTGGACGATCCAATCTAGAGTAACAAGGTCGGCTCAACATAGCACGAGCACCAGATCCCCCATGGTAGGATCGGAACTACCGTCGCCAAGCCGGACCTCTACATCGACATCGACGAGCCGGCTCAGCGCACGCAACCCGGCCAGGGTCAAACCGGCCAGCGTCGGGTATTCGTCGGTTTCACTCAGGGAGTTTGCCTCTCAGATGAGCCGACGGGCAGCGATGACATTCTCGCCAGTTTAGATGGAGATTCTTCCATAGGAGAAGCTGAATCAATCTGTCCTCTCTATGATGGCAGACTCGGGGGATCACTGGAGATTGAAGCCCCTGAAGAATTCCATGAGTCGCCTCGTCAGGTTGCCGTCTACATGGCAGGAACCGCGGCGGCTCAGAACCCATCCGTGGCCGGAACGACTGGTGGGTCTGGCGGGTCGGGCAAAACGCCGGCTCAAGCCATGACAGATTTAATGGCTGGGATGGCAAACCTCGTGGAGAGTCCTGTCACCGCGGAAAATCAAGAAGAGCGCAACACGGAGTTAACCAAACTACG
The DNA here is from genome assembly GCA_039707655.1 of Elymus sibiricus. Taxonomy (NCBI): domain Eukaryota; kingdom Viridiplantae; phylum Streptophyta; class Magnoliopsida; order Poales; family Poaceae; genus Elymus; species Elymus sibiricus. Next base: position 439,540,346 of record CM077667.1, on the reverse strand, counting down.
TGATCAGATGATCGAGCTACAGAGGGAAATCGATGTTGAGAACGATAGGATGGCGGAACTACAGGCTCGCATTCATAATGAGTCGGAACGCCTTAAGGCCGAGGCTTGGCAGTTAGGACTTCAGAGGGATGCATCTGAGGCGGTTTACCAAAGGAGACATCGGAGTCGGCTGCCACTGAACCTCGAGCCACAACAACTCTTCAACACCCCACAGCAGACACCGGGGGCTGGGCAGCCGCTCGGAAATCAACAAAACGAGCCGCCTCAGCCACCACCAGCTCACTCGCCACCACAACGTTTTCAGACGCCACGGGGCCACTTTTCTAATCCTGTTGACAATGTGCTGGCAGCGACCCGGCAGTTGGAAGCTCTACCTATTCTTGGAAATACCCCTGTTTATGTCGAAGCCAGGAACGCCATAGAGATGTTGAAAACAGAGTGGTGCAGCAAGCGCAGTACTCTTACAGTCGCGATCGAATGCACTCCACTCCATATGCTAGTCGCAGCAAGAGTCGCCATCCGGAGTCTCCGGCAGTTTCTAGCAGTGGGCGCAGGCAACAACCTCAAGTTTCCCCAACCCGGCCAGTTCCATTAGGAGCTCAGGCGATCACTGACGCGGCTAGGGGCGCGCGACAGACAGAGGCGGAAGCAGCAGCACAGGCGATTCAACAGCTTCATCCTCAACCCGAGGCTGGGACCAACAGTAGGACGATTGGGATACCTTGCCTATCCCCGACTCTCCGCGCCGAGCATATGCCCAAAGACTTCAAGGGGCCACGCAAGGTGCCGAACTACACAACGGATCTTGAGCCGGCGGCTTGGATCGAAAGCTATGAGTTAGCAATGGATAGGTTGGATGTCAGTGACGCCGTGTGCGCCAAGTACCTAACAATGATGCTGGAAGGACCGACTCGAACATGGTTGAAGAACCTACCCCCAACTCCATCAACACTTGGGGCAGAGCTTAAATAACGTTTCATCAAGAATTTTCAGGGAACATGCAAGAAGCCAATGATGATTGTGGACCTTCAACATTGCGTCCAACGTGTAGATGAGTCGGCTCATCATTGGACTCGCCGGGTCGCGAAAATCATACACTCGTCAGATAGCATTACAGCTGCTCAAGCCGTCCTGATCCTAGAAAAGAATTGCCACTTTCAGCCGCTGGTCCAGAAGCTCGGGTGGCTCAAGCATAAGGTACAGGACATGGGCGACTTAATGGATGTCCTCACCAGATACGCCGAGTCAGACAGTACGAAGGATCCCGGCTCGGATGAAGACAAGACCGGCAAGGGAAAGAAAGGTGAAGGTGGAAAGGGCCAGCATAATCATGGTGGTAACCAGGGAACCCATAATAACAATGGCAAGCGGAAGCAGCCAGATGGCGGGTCAGATTTTGTGGCCAACACCAATGTTGGCTTCGCCCTGGAGGGACTTATAATTGAAATAAGCCTCGTAATTACGAGGAAGCGCTCAAGGGACCGTGTCCCAAACACAGCACCCAGGACAAGCCAGCCACCCACTCATGGGAGAACTGTTACATCATGCAGGAGTTCCGTAACCAGGCTTTCCAAAATAATCCAGGAGGCAATGGCGGAGGACACCCGGGTCAGCACGGTCCTGGCGGGTCGTAGGGCGGCTCGGGGGCTCGGTTTCAGCATCAGGGAAATCATGGCAATGGACAGCATCCTGTCCAGGGCAGGCAGCATAATAACCAAGGTGGATTCCAAAGTAATCCCAAGCAGCTGAATAGCGGTCAGTACCACTAGTACATGAATCCCTGAATAAAATCCATACTCTGGAGGGTTTTACAAGAAGAATTCTATATCTCCAAGAAGAAAAAGCCGGCCTTGCAATGCCTGAGGCCTTACTATACTTAAAGCCACTGGCTCCTTTTGTAATCCCCCCCATGCGGTTTCTGTATATACTTCTTTATGTTTCAAGTATAATAAAGCCGGGGCTCTTTTTTGTTTCAAAACTACAAATTGAGCATGAGTCTTTATTTTTGAAACACTGGGCGCTTGGGGGCTTCCAACTCATCGAGTTCAGCTCTCTCACCTTTGCGACCCGGCGAAGAAACGCCATAATTCTTTGGGCATTTGGGGGCTTCCAACTCATCGAGTTCAGCTTCAACACCCTCTTGACCCGGCAAAAAAGACGCCACATATGGTTAAACCTGCCTGTACGCTTGATGCGACTTCGATCAGATGACCCTATGTACTCTTGATAAGTCAATCCTCGTTGGACCCTGAACTTACCAAGGTTAAAACATCGGCTTGAGTCATGTGAGAGCCGGCATACAGAGAGCTAGGATAAACCATGGGTTATCAAACCCGCTTCATTGAAGCAAGACTTGAGCCTCGAAAGCCGGTCTTTATGTCGAGACTTGAAAGCCGACAATTTTTATATGTTCTGATATCATATGCATACATCATTTGCATTGCATCATCGCATCATTACATCATACCTGCATATTCATGCTTGTGCGGAAAGCTGGTCTTCAGACCGGGATACATCATAAACGTCTGCAGGAACAAATAAAAGTTCTTTGGCCGATCCACACCATGGTTTATTATGACCAGGATCAAATGATTGGAGCCCTCAAAGCCGGCTCTAAAGAGCTGGTCTATATTTCTAAGCCTCGAAAGCCAGTTTGTTTTTGCCGAGTCCCACTGGGCCGGCTTATTAACAAGTACTTCATATTGTTATAAAAATTATGCTATCACCACATAATGCTTTCAGGTACGCCCTGTTCTCATTGCCGGCTCATACAGGAACGTCCGGATTGTTAGCCGTAGTCAAAACAATGACCAACGAAAAAATTCTTGCTTTCCTCAATGTTATTGGGAAAAAACTCAAGACTTGAGCTTTGAAAGCCAGTCTCTCTTTGCCGAGTCTCACCGAGCCTGCTTATCAAAATTATATTATTTACTTCGGCTATCACAGTAATTTTCAGGTACAATATTGCCGGCTCATACTTGAGCGACCAGGTTAAGCAATTGAACTCACATTACGACTAGTTGTCGAGTCATACATCTTCAACATCGTTGGAGGGAATGTTGACAAAATTTGAGTCTCAAAAACCAAGACCTTCTGCCGGCTTATTTTGCTCTAACTTTTCTGTCAAACAGACTCATTGATCACAACAATGGAGATGTATAAAGACGGGTAAAAAGAGTAGCAAAATGATGTTGGGCCCAAAAGATTGGTATCTTGCATCAACAAAGGCGCAAACGTGCACGATGGCACGGCAAAGCATTTCAGAAGTTTTCAAACTACTCCTATTACAGGCTCAAGGAGCCACAAAACATTTGGCCCCATACTAGGGGGCTCGTGCCATCTGGCTGGTGACTTAAAAAGTTCATGTCATCATTTTGGCAACTCGCCTTCTGTACCAACCGGGTTAGCTACGGTCTGATCCTTCGCTTGAGATGTCTTCGGGTTATCCGTCGCTGGGTCTTCTGTTTCTTGTATATGAAGATTGCCCGCATCCCAGTTACAATGGGTTAAAGCATGGAATATGATTTCGTCATCAAGGATGGAAGACGGGTCAACTTCAGGGGCGAAGATGTGCTTACACCGTTGAGGAGTCAGATTCACCGATTTAAAGATAGGCGGGGGAATCCGTGAATGGTTGGCATCATAAGCCGCCTGATAATTTTTCAGCTTCATTTCAGAAACCAGCTGGGTGGACAATATTCGAGCGGCTTTGACACAAGATGTGTAGTCGCTTTCAGTAAATTCTGACCCATCAACCTTAAACTTGGGGAAGCCCTTTGCCATTTCTGTCGGATCAAGCTCTGCTGAGTAAGCTAGAGCCCGGCTGAAAGAATACGTTGCGCCAGAGCGGGCGGCTGACCTTTTCAACTCCTCAATCTGCAGCGGGATGGTGGAAAGACATTCTAACACGTTTTTGATAAACCCCAATGGTTTCTTATCCCCCATCTCTGCCTTGATTGTAAGGTGACTCCTAGCATAGAGTTGTTCTGTCAGTGAATAAACAACCTTGACCATCAGCAGGCTATTATCATGAAGGTTGCTAGTCCGGGGGCCTGCAAAATAGCATCAATACATGAGTCGCCAGGTGATTTATATTCGTATCTCAAGAAGACGAGAAGTCATAGATACTTACCAAAAATAGCCTGGATCATCTGGGCAATGTGCCGTTTTAACCCAGATAGCTCCTTGGTGATGGGCTTCAGTTGGCCCTCAGCATCCTCTGCACGCTTTAGTAGAGCCGCCTTTTCAGCTTCAAAGGATTTTTATCTTTTAAGAAGTTCGCCTTAGTGTTTTCCAGTTCTACCAAGGAGAGGCGAAGTTTTTCTTCAATCTCTGCTCGGGCGGCTTGCCCCGCTTCCAGGTCCTTTTTCAAGCCGGCCATGTTTGACTCGGTCGCCTTCAGAGTTTCCTGCATAGTGAGGGGTATTATAACAAGTCCCAAGCAGATTGGAAGCAATATATTTGGCACTTGGGGGCTAATGTATGCAAACTTTCCTCAAATGCATCATACAGAGAGACCCGCCTCATCTCAAGAAGATGAGCCGGCCCTTGGGGGCTACAGGTCAAAATTCTTCAAATTATAAAGACCCGACTCATCTCAAGAAGATGAGCCGGCCCTTGGGGGCTACAGGTCGAAAGTCTTCAAATTATCAAGACCCGACTCATCTCAAGAATATGAGCCGGCCCTTGGGGGCTACAGGTCGAAATTCTTCAAATTATCAAGACTCGACTCATCTCAAGAAGATGAGCCGGCCCTTGGGGGCTACAGGTCGAAATTCTTCAAATTATCAAGACCCGACTCATCTCAAGAAGATGAGCCGGCCCTTGGGGGCTACAGGTCGAATCAATCACAATATTAATAAGACCCAACTTATCTTAGAAAGACAAGCTGGCCCTTGGGGTCTACATAAGGATATATGGTATAAACAAGTGAAGAGATAAGCTGGCCCTTGGGGTCTACATAAGGATATATGGTATAAACAAGTGAAGAGGAATATACCTCGTATTTGTTCTTCATCATGCTAACAAGGTCGATTTCCATCTCTCGGCTTGTGGCAAGGCGGTCCAAATAGCCAGCATGTAGCTCTTCTGCGCTGAGTTTTTCGTAATTTGGGACCTCCAGCTTAGTCTTCCCCTTCTCAAGCGGCACTGTTTGAACTTTAGCAACAATCTTTGCCAGTACTCTGGAGGCCTCAGGAGCGGTGTAACTTGCCCCAGTGATAATGACTTCCTCAGGAGCATCTTCAGTTGGCTTCGGAGGACTGGGCAGATTAAGATTGGTCGTTGGATTGTTTTCAACATCCATGGCATTGGTGCTTGCCGGCTCAGGAGGAGGGGGTAAGTCAGCTTGGATTTCCTGATGATCTTCAGATCGATCAGTATGAATTTCAGGAGCCGCCGAATCAGGGATCTCTAGCTCAAGGACCTCAGGGTTGGTGGATAACCCGTCAGTTTTCCTTTTCTTGGCCTTGGCCCTACAAAACAAATGAATCAATATAAGGCATAGGCAAAGACAAAAGCCTATTTAAACAAGCGAATGATGAAAGGGAATTTTACCCGGGATTGATAACAAAGGGTGCTAGTTTGGAGGCAGTCAAGTCGCCTGATGAAGGTGGCGACTCCTGATAAATTGAAATATAAGGATTAATAGTTAACATATCAGGTCATTTCTCTTTGAAGGACTAGAACATCAAATACCTCAGTTGGTCGTTTGCGGGCAGTTGGCTTATCGGGTAAGCCGTCAGCAAGATCACCATTCCCACTCTGGGTTTGACGCCTTGACTTGTGCTGAATTTTCTTCAAAACAAAATTGGGATCCAAATAAGCATCCGGGTGAGAGAAGCTTACTTTCCGAACAACCCGCCTTGTTTTCAATGGAGGCAAGGATTCTGAGTCAGAGGAGATGGAAATTATCTCAACATCACCCGCACGGCTTGTTTCGACATTACCCTAAGAGGAGAAGGCAGCAGCCAGATTCAATGAAACATGGACAAAGTTAAAATTCTACCTCTGATTGAATATCACTTGCAGTTGTGTAAGGGCATAGTTATACCCTAATGGTTTTGGTGATTGATGACAATGCGTTTGCGGACTAATCGTGTGCATTAAGCTATCAGAGATTATCAGGTGGCACGAGATGATTATCTTACCCCTCAGGAAGCTAAAAGGAAGACGGTGTCTTTTCGATGATTTAGTGTCGGTGGACTTAAGTCGTAGGAAAATCCGTACTATCACCAGGGGGTCCACGGTGGGAAAGTTTGGGAGGAATCATCACGTACACACTCGCACCCCCATTCGTTTCCCGGCAACATGGAGTATCTGTCCTTGCCCTACTCTCCCTTTCTTCCTCTCAGCGGTAGTACCGCTCTGGGAAGCGGTAGTACCGCGCTCAGTCGGTACTTCCGCCCCAGCCGGCGGTAGTACCGCTTAGGGGATGAAGGGAGGGCTGGGCACCTCGCGCGTGGCATCAGACGCGTTTCTGGGTGTGTCTGGTGCCCCGCGCCAGCTCCCAGCCGCAGCGGTAGTAGGGGCGGTAGTACTAAGCGGTACTGCCACCGCCCTTTTTACTGGCTTCTGTTGGGCGGTAGTACCGCCCCAACCAGCGGTACTACCGCTGAAGCGCGGCTGGTGGGTGGGCAACGGGCATATTCCCTTCTCTTCTATATAAAGGGTCTTCTTCCCCAAGAATCCCTACCTCTTATCCTTCCCCAAGCTCCATTGTTGCCCAAAGCTCATTCTTGCCCGATCTCTCTCCCTAGCCAACAAAACTTGTTGATACTCTAGGGTTTGGTTGAGAGGGCCCCGATCTACACTTCCACCAAGAGAAATTTGATTCCCCCCACTAATCCCTTGCGGATCTTGTTACTCTTGGGTGTTTGAGCACCCTAGATGGAAGAGGTCACCTCGAAGCCATATTCCATTGTGGTGAAGCTTCGTGGTGTCGTTGGGAGCCTCCAATTCAGTTGTGGAGATTTCCCCAACCTTGTTTGTAAAGGTCTGGCTGCCACCTCCAAGTGCACCACTAGTGGAATCACGGCACCTCGCATTGTGTGAGGGCATGAGGAGAATACGGTGGCCCTAGTGGCTTCTTGGGGAGCATTGTGCCTCCACACCGCTCCAACAGAGATGTACTTCCCTTTACCGGGAACGAACTTCGGTAACACATCCTCGTCTCCATCGGTTCCTCTTGTGGTTATTTCTTACCTTTACTTCACGCAAGCTACTTACATTGTTTATCTTGCTTGCTTGAGTTGCTTGCTGTGTTTAGCATCATATAGGTTGCTCACCTAGTTGCATTTCTAGCCAACCTATTTGTTGCTAAGTATAAATTGTTAAAGAAAAGTTAAAAACTGGTAGTTGCCTATTCACCCCCCCCCCTCTAGTCAACCATATCGATCCTTTCAAGTTGTTTCATCCATCTGAGACAGTCCTTCAGTGGCTGCCTTATTCTTCTTCCTACTTGGGGCGGCTTTGGTTTTATAAGCCAGAGTTTGGCCTCATTTCTTGCCCCAAAATGAAGACTTGGCCTGCAAAATGGACAATCAGAACAAGCAGGTGAAGATCTAGAAGCTAAAGTAAAAGACTATATATAAAGCTGGATAAAACTATTGAAGACTTGTTACCGGAGGAGCCGGGTTAAGAGCATAGAAGGGATTTAACCCGTCTTTGCTGCAAGCTTCTTATCTTTGGGCATCATTTAAATCTCCGGAATAAGTGTGCATTAAGCTGTTGCGGTGGCTCAGTGGCAAGATTCTCCAAGACACCCAACACCGGGTTAAGTCGACTCCAGTTAGCCCGTTGGCTAGTAGAGCCCTCAACTTTGGGTAGATGGGGGCGTGTTGAGAATGTTCTTCTTGAGGAGCCCAACCAGGAGGATCAAAATCCATGGGAAGGCGGCTGGGTCTATAACCCGGCAAGGGATTCTCGTCGGCAGGGGCGGTGTTCCGACAATAAAACCAAGTTTTATTCCACCCCTTAGGATGACTTGTTAAAATGGCAGCCGGAAAGATGACGTCTCTTCGCCTCTGGATCGAGACCCCGCCAAGTTCTAGGCTAGGGCCGTCTGCGCATTTGGTCTGCCGGTTCAAATAGAAGAATTCCCTGAAGAGGGAAACAGAGGGTTCCATTTGTAGATACACCTCACAAAACACTTGGAATTGGCAAAGATTGGATATGGAGTTGGGACCCAGGTCCTAAGGATGAAGGTGGAAGAAATGTAGAACATCTCGAAAGAATTTTGACCCGGGAGGTGAGAAACCTCTGAGGAGATGGTCCAAGAATATTACTACTTCTCCTTCCTTCGAGTGTGGGATTTCTTCTCCAAGGATAACCCTCCAGCCAATTACCTCTTGAGGCGGCAGAAACCCATGATCTTGATAATCTTTTAAAATGACGTCAGAAACTTGAGTGGCCACCCAGTTGCAGACTTTGGATTCCGACATAATGAGTCACCTGGATAAGGCAAAAGGGGGCGGCTTAAGCAAATGGTTCAAATAAGATGATCTAATTATCTACAATGGAAAGGCTGCCTTGTGAGGAGCCGGAACCTTAATACAGCAGTTTAACACATGGCGGGTTACAACTATCGAGCCGGCAGGAGTAACGGCGACTCACGCTAAAAACCAAAGACCTCTAAAATTTTGCTATAGTGTGGGACAAACAAGTTTCTACCGGGGCAGCTACGTTTGTGGATCAGACAATATTTCTAAAAAGCAAGGTAATTGCTAGACCTAATGGCGGAGTAGGGAAGCGGTGACGGTACAGTTCATCAAATGCTCAGACAGATTAAAGAATGCCATGCGCAAAACGGGGCCGTCACTCCTACCGCTCCATTCTCATGATTAAACTTATGGGATCTACACATGAAATCGGCAATAGAGATGAACCGAAGAAGAACTACCGAAGAACTCGAAAACTCCGACGAACTACGATAGATCTAGGTCAGGGGAGAAGACTTACCTGACTGATCACTGATGGCGGCAAAGACGCGCGGGTGGCTCCCGATGAAGAAGAAATGCCACTACGGTCTCGGGAGCGGTCACCGGCGACGAGCAAGTTGCGGCGGTGGCACAAGAAAGCTTTGGGCTGGAGGAAGAAGAAGCAAGGAGATGAAGTGAAAAATGAGAAGGGGACCCCCCGGTAAATGTTTAAAGGGAAGGAGCCCAAAGAGGCAACTGACGGGCACGACAATCGAGGAAACGCAGTATGTTTTGGGAAACAAAGATGCCTCGATTTTTGGGATAAATGGATACGTTCAGATTCGCCATCATGTCATTATTGACCTCCTAAATTAATGGCGGGTGACGTCATTAGTGGACAGTGTAAAAGAGCCGCCAAAGAAGGGGAGAGAAATTGATATGAATAAATTCAAATCAATCTGGGGCCTAATGTCTGGGATATAACCCCACGATATAACCCGCCCTATTGGGCCAGGTCAATGTACTCACGGCTCTATGGTTAAACTCAAGATGGGCCGCGTCGAGAAGACACGGCAGCCGAGGCTGTTGCTGACTAAGTCGCCGGACCGCCCAACACTTGAAGACGGCGACTCAAGACCTACAAGGCAGGAGACGCCAGAAGATTCCTGGCTTGAGGGGCAAGGCGTGTTAGAGACATGATAGGTTACGAGTCATAATATGACTCGGACTCTGTTGTAAACCCTAGGGTCTTGACCTGTATATAAAGGCAAGCCCCTAGGGCTGAAAGACTTAAGTTATTCCCCCTCGAAAGCTAGGTTAGCGATTCCGCACCCTTGTAATCGAGATCACCATCAATATAGACACAGAGCAGGACGTAGGCTATTACCTCCATCGGAGGGGCCGAACCTGGGTAAACTCGCCTCCGTTCCTGTTTAACCCCTTTGAGTCGCCATCTAGCAGCGATGGTCTCACACCTAAGTCCTTGCACGAGGACATCTGCCGTGACAAAACCACGACACCACCCAAAAGGGTCCATGAAGTAGCAACCTCGTCTATTCCATCACGGCTTACGTCCACGAAGGACTAACCTCACTCGGGGTAGATCTTCACGAAGTAGGCGATTTCCTTGCCCTTAAAAACTTCTTGGTTCAACTCCACACACGAAGACGGAGGCTCCCAAGCGACACCTAACCAATCTAGGAGACACCACTCTCCAAAAGGTAATAGATGTGGTAAGAATGATGAACTCCTTGCTCTTGTGCTTCAAAAGATAGTCTCCTCAACACACAATCACTCTATCATAGATTTGGCTTGGTAGAAGAGGTTGATTGGGTGGAAAGCAACTTGGGCAGGCTAGAAATCAAGATTCATATGGTTGGAATGAAAGATCTTGATCTCAACACATGAGAAGGTGGTTCTCTCTCAAAAAATGGATGGGGCAAGTGTTGGTCTGTTCTGAGTGCTTCCTCTACAAGTGAGAGGCAGGTGGAGGTGTATATATAGGCATCTCCAAAAATCCAACCGTTACAACATTATTGCCCAACTCGGTTAAACCGAAGCAAAAACTCGGTTGCACCGACTAGTGCAAAATGTGGCAATTTTTGGCGTTTCGGTGAGACCGATATATAAATCTCGGTGGGTCCGATTTGGCTGACCTAGGGAGTTACCCAAACTCGGTGAGACCGATTTGCAAAAAGCGAAAATTTCGATTTTTAGAAATAAGATACCCGAGAGTTGGTCACTTATTTCAGTTTCACCGAAATGAAAACTTGGTGTCACCGAGACCTTAGGGTTTGGCTTAGGATCTGTCTGGGGTGAAACTCGGTAGGGCCGATTTGGAAAAGTTGGTGGCACCAATTTTGTGTGGTAGGGTTTAGAGAGAGTATTTTTTGGGAGAATTTCATGGGTATTTTTGGTGGCTAACTCTAAGCACTTGAGCAACCAGATCATCATGGATACCTCATCCCCTTTTAATAGATTGACTTTCCTACGGACTCAAATGTGATTTCTCACAAAATGCAAAATGTAGAGTCTTGAAGCTTGTTGCCAATAGATGTTCCTTGCATCTAGGGGATCTTCACACAATCCTTTGCCAATCCATTCATTGAACTTTTCCTGAAATATACTTGATAGAATCATTAATCCAATGAAATATATGTTGCTATTAATTACCAACACCACCTAGGGAGCAGTTGTGCTTTCAATCTCCCCCTTTTTGGTAATTCATGACAACATATAGATCAAAGCTTCGATAGGGATATACACAATGAATAGAATCGTCACTTTGAGAAGTATGTGATAAGCAAGAGCTCCCCCTAAATTTGTGCACTATTTTGAATTTGCGTTTGAATGCAAATGCACAATCGATTAGGATCATGGGTCACTCTTCAATGTCACATACAACTTGGTGGCGCGCATGAAAGATATGAATGGATTACAATGCACATAACACCAAACATGAGTGAATGATCATCATATAGACATCACAAAGATAAGAGATAGTAGCATCATCAAACGAAGCGCATGATCAAACACGATGGAGTTTTTGGATAACCACACGATAAACCAAATGTTTTTGAAACGAAGAGAGCAAAAAAATGCAACACTCTCTCTTGAAGCCCTATGATCTATAACACTTCTCCCCATTTGTCAACAAGTTACCAAAAAGCTTGAAGGTATAGAGCTAAGCGTCACTCTGGGCTCTATCTCCTCCGGTGGCCGTGGAAGGAGTCGAAAGAACAGCGTCCGCGAATGCCTCAACTTAAGTCCTGAGGGTGCTGATGGAGCTGATGCAGGTGCTGATGAAGATGGTCTGGTATCTGGAACTGGCATATTCCTTCTTGACTGTCTTCCTCTTGGAATTAGCATCATCTGGGATGAAATCTTCATCCTCCTCATCTGAGTTCAGCTTCCTTTTAGCCCTGGTGGCTGCCTTGGGCAAGCCATGTGAGTTGGGGGGTGCCTGGGTCCGAGGAACTGGCTTCTGCACTAGTGCGAGCATCAAGATCAACTCTTGGTTCTCTGAAGGTATTCTCACTGTCATCTGAGCCTGACATGCTGAAAAAACTGACCCTGTGAATAAATGTAGAAGAGTGGAGTGGATAAGCATCACAAAACACAACTATTTTGCAAACATTTGAACTCAAAATCTTAGTTTTAGACTTCTGCTGTATGGGTTTCGGTTCCACCGAGTTTTGATTTTTGGAGTATCCGAGACATACATTCTCCTCAACAGAAACTTGGTCACCATTTTCGGTTTCACCGAAAACAGTGACTCGGTTTCACCAAGAATGTTCTCAGAACCCTAAAACCTGAATCGGTGACAACGATTCGTTTCCACTCGGTGACTCCGAGACGCATATGGCGGAAACCTAAACCTAAAAAATTTCGTTCGCCTAATCTTACGGAATTTTCTCGTGGATAGATGCATTGCAAACTGTGGCAAGAGGTGGAACTCATCCTAATGCACATGAATCGGAGCTTGGAGCGCACCAGGGGTCGAAATCTTACCCTAACCCGGTGAAGATTTCGCTACGGCGACAACGAAGGGGAAGATTCCCGTTGCTGGCGGCGGACTCCGGCGACGAGGTCGCATGAGAGATAAGTAGGACATCCGTAGACACGAGCGGCAGCAGCAGTGGGCAGGGGAGACGACGTTTGAAGATTTAATTTCAAAGTTCGGGTCCGCGGGATATATATACCCAACTGCTGTCGGTAACATCGATTCCGAAATTTCGGTTCCACCGAGTTTCTTAACTGCCTGAGGACAGAGAAATTCGGTGATGCCGAGATTTTGGGATTTGTAGTACCGAGATTGAAAACCAGATCAACCCTTGTGCTTCGGTGAAACCGAGTTTTGAGAGTTGGTTACACCGAGTGGCACATCGGAGGTTTTTGAAGTCAGCCCTTGTCGAGACGGAACTCCGAGTGCTCCTCATACAGAGGGTCCGAAAAGTGCTTGCTCAAATTTTGTGATGAAGCATGAATAGAATTTGAGACGAGAAAGCATAGATTGCTAGAGGGGTACTTAGGCATTCTTGTACATCCAATTGGCCAAAGATAATGAAAGCCAAATAACAACAATTGGATGTCCTCGAATGAGCAAAAATATGCATACCAACATGCTCGCACATTAAGATGTCAAATAAGATATGTCAAACATGCAAAACCACTCTAATATCTACCAAGCACTTTGGGGATGACGGAGTCATCTATATATGAGTATATTGACTTAGGAGCCAAGTAAGAATACTTGATCATAGGTCATACTCATCGTTTAAGTATAAGTGGGGTTGCCACTTTTACATAAAGCTTTTAATGTGTTCACATCTTAAGAGATGCTTTGACTCAAGTCTTAGAGTAAAGCTCCCCCTTGATGTGACATCCCCCCTAAGAGGGACAAACTAACCTTGGGTTTTGTCGTTGAAGACTTCATGTATGTGTTGTAGTAGTGGATGCTCATAGTTGATGAAGATCATCTTGAGTTGGGAGTCATCCTTGTTGTTTTGTACTCTTCTCACCTACATGGGTTAGTCCCACACAAGGAACAAATACAAGGATATCTATGGACATGGAGTGAAACACATGTATTATGATGTCCATTGATTCATTGATTACCTTGTCCCTTGCTTACCTATGAGGGATTTGTGACTCCTTGAAATATTGCGTGAGGTTGGAGTTGATTGCATTAGTTCTTGCCAATGATGAATGTGAGTGAATTTTGTTGGAGGAGTCACCCCTCAAGAACTTCTCTAGTTCTTCTTCTTTGGGACCCACATCAACTTGATGGGGATCCTTGGAGTTGAAGTAGCACTTGTTGAAGTAGAGCTAGTAGTAGCTTTGGGAATCCACTTGACCATGGATTGGGATTCTTCTTCAAATGAGTCAATGTCTTCTTGAAGCTTGTCCTTGCCCTTGAGCTTGTGGTCTTGTGGTGGAAGGTCATCTTGAGATCTTGTTCCCTTGGGGAGAGTAGGATCATACTTCTCCTTTTGGGGAACAAACTTCGTCTTGGGGTATTGACCTTCTTCCCATTCAACTCCAATGGCGTTGAAATAGCCAATGCCTTGGTTCTTCCGGTGCCATCCTTGCTTGCGCACAATCTCCTCAAATTGCTTACTTCCGGCAAGACTCTTGTAGACACCTTTTTCTATAATTCCTTTCAATAAATCATTTTCTTACTCAAGTGTAACTTGGCTAAGAGAATCATTAATGGAATCAATAGAACTACTAGAAACAACATCATTGGATTTAACATTTGTATTGTTGTTACTAGATGAAGAACCTTTCTTGCCTTTGTTACTAGTTTTCTTAGATTTAACTTGTGGCACAAATGTGGACAAGAGTAATCGTTTGGCAAGATAAGAAGAACTGTTCTTTCGAAGATCGTCATTGATAGCTTTAAGAAACTCATGCTCTTGTTCTAAATTTAGCTTCTTGAAGCGTAGCTTCTCAGGAGTTCTTAGAAGCTCTATATGATCTTCTTGAGGAGATTCATGAGCTAATTTAGGAGTGTTTAGTTCTTTAGTTAGACGCTCAATCTCCTTCTTATCATCATCAACCGACTTATCTTGACTAGCATGATTATTATCAAGTTCATTTTGACTAATATCACTAGTTTTATCAAAGAGCAAGTCATCATCTCCTAGTAAGTCATCCTCATCACTATTAAAGTCAATGTATTAGGGGTGTGATACCTTGGGGCCTTTAGCCATGAAGCAACTTCCACTTACTTCATTTGGTGAATCAAATATGTCATAGGAATTGGAGGATACGAGTGCTAATCCGGCAACACCTTCATCTTGACTATAGTCGGAGTTGGAGTGGTAGCTTCTCTCGGATTGGTTGTCGGAATCGGAGCCGAAAACCCATTCACCAACATGAGCTTGATGTCTTCTTATTATGTAGCTCTTGGTGTACTTGTCCTCCTTCTTTGAGTCCTTGCTTCTCTGGGAGGGTCTTCGTTCATAGCGATCTTCTCTACTCCTTCTCTCTCTACGAGGCGATTCATCTCTTGAGCTTTTTCTTCTAGGTGACTCTTCTCTTCTTTTGTGGGGGGCCGTGCACTCATTGGAATAGTGTCCGACCCTTCCACCATTGTAACAATTTCGGTCATGACTAGAGGAACGCTTCTCTTTATATCTTGAGTTGGAGCTTCTCTCTTTGCCTCTATTCTTTTAGAATTTGTTGAACTTTTTGACCATGAGGCTTATCTCTTCATTGGTAACAAGGTTGTCACTTGAAGTAGCGGGAGTGTCACTTGTAGCTTTGTATGCACCGCTTGACTTGGTGTGAAGCTCTTCTTTGTCCTCGAGTGACATTTCATGAGCAACAATCCTTCCAATGACTTCAGTGGACTTGAGATCTTCGTAGTTTGGCATCGTTTGGATCAATGTGCACACGGTGTCATAGTTTCCATCCAAGTCTCTAAGGATCTTCTTGATGATGAATTTGTCGGTCATATCGTCACTTCCTAAGCCAGCAATCTCATTAGTGATGAGAGCAAGCCTAGCGTACATTTCCGTGACTCCTTCACCATCCTTCATCTTGAACTTGTCAAGTTGACTTTGTCGCACATCCAACTTATATTCCCTGAAGGATTCGGTACCTTCGTGCATATCAACCAAAGTATCCCAAATTTCTTTTGCATTCTCAAGATGGCTTATCTTGTTTGAACTCTTCGGGGCATAGGCAGTTGAATAGAATGTCGCATGCTTGAGCGTTGTATTGCAACATCTTCAATTCTTGCACGGTTGCTTCACGATCCGGTTCCTTTCCATCGCCAAAGAATTCACCTTGCAATCCAACATGAACAACAAACCAAACGGTGGGGTTATGACCAAGAATATGCATTTTCATTTTGTGCTTCCAACTAGCAAAGTTTGTACCATCAAAATATGCACCTCTATGATGATAATTTCCCTCACTAGACGCCATACTCTCCTAGGTTGTGAAACCAATGCAATGGAGACCAAAGCTCTGATACCACTTGTAGGATCCAAAGTATGTCTAGAGGGGGGGGTGATTAGACTACTTGACAAAATTAAAAATCTAGCCTTTTCCCACTTGTAGGGTTAGGGTTTTAGCAATTATATCAAGTCTAGCACACCCTACACATGCAAGTCTAAGAGTATAGCAGCGGAAAGTAAAGACATGCACATATAAGTAGAGGGAAGGGATAGGAGGATCCGACGCAATTGGAGACACGAATATTTTTCTGGTGGTTCCGATAGGTGCTGCTATCGTACGTCCACGTCGATGGAGACTTTAACCCACGGAGGGTAACAGTCGTGAGAGTCCACGGAGGGCTCTAACAAAAAGGGTCCACGAAGTAGCAACCTCGCCTATTCCATCATGGCTTACGTCCACGAAGTACTAGCCTCACTCGGGGTGGATCTTCACGAAGTAGGTGATCTCCTTGCCCTTACAAACTTCTTGGGTCAACTCCACACATGAAGACGGAGGCTCCCAAGCGACACCTAACCAATCTAGGAGACACCACTCTCCAAAAGGTAATAGATGTGGTAAGAATTATGAACTCTTTGCTCTTGTGCTTCAAAAGATAGTCTCCTCAACACACAATCACTCATAGATTTGGCTTGATAGAAGAGGTTGATTGGGTGGAAATCAACTTGGGGAGGCTCAAAATCAAGATTCATATGGTTGCAGTGGAAGATCTTGATCTCAACACATGAGAAGGTGGTTCTCTCTCAGAAAAATGGATGGGGAAAGTTGTAAGAGCACATTACTCCATGTGTGGTTTTGGGTAATTGATGACAATCCCTATGGACTAATGGTTGCCTTAAGTTATATTCGAAGGATTTGTCCATAGGCACTTCTTGAAGTCCATCTGTTGGTTTCAAGGAGTTTATATGGTGACCAAGGTGGTATTCAAGGTTTTATCCAAAGATTGGTCATGTGAGAGTTGAGCTTATTGCAAGCATGTCTTGAAGAAGAAGATTGTGTGAGCATTCATGTTTACCTTCAAGACATCATCTTTATGAAGAGAGAAGATAAGATACAAGGTTGATCAAGACTAAGTCAAAGAGTGAATCAAGTTTATCAACACACAAAGCATCCAAAATGTACCGAGAGGGATCAAGCGATCCCATGGTATGGTAAGCATTGTCCATTATGCTTTGTGTACTAACCCATGGTCTACGTGAGAGTTCTATGTGGGGTTAGGTATATTTCCATGGGCTTGCATCAAGAGGAAGATCCCATACATCCCATGGAAGATGACATCAAGTGGTGATCATCATCAAGGTTGCGGTGTGCAAGCTCAAGTGAAGCATCACGGAGAGATCATGCTTGAAGCTTGCCGTTTATTGTGGTGACAATGGACTTGTGAAGATGTGCCATTATGCTTTGTGTACTAACCCATGGTCTACGTGAGAGTTCTATGTGGGGTTAGGTATATTTCCATGGGCTTGCACCAAGAGGAAGATCCCATACATCCCATGGAAAATGACATCAAGTGGTGATCGTCATCAAGGTTGCAGTGTGCAAGCTCAACTGAAGCATCATGGAGAGATCATGCTTGAAGCTTGCCGTTCATTGTGGTGACAATGGACTTGTGAAGATGTGCCGAAGAGTGGCTCACCCATAGTGGAGTATGGGGGAGCAATCTACTAATCTTCATCAAGACGGCGCAATCAAGAAAGGTGGTCCATCTTGAGGAAGTTAAGATCGTCATCATCTAGCTCAAGTGGACTATGCGCAAGGCAAAGGTTTGACCTTGATAGGGTTTTCTATTTTACCGGTCTCATGTTGGTAGTTGGGAGACCGGGTTATAGGATCGATAGTCGTACTATCAAGGGGGGCTCTCAAGTGAGTAGCTTGATCGTATCGTTCATTGAGAGCTCAAACCATTGCATTCTTGGCATCATCATCTTTCTTGGTTCTTGGTTGGCTTTTCTCCTTGTGGGTTCTTGAGCTTATGTTCACCTTCATGACAAGCTCAAGTTCATCGAAAACGGAGTCCATGTGCATCTTCTATGATGTTTTCGATGTTGGAGTTTTTGCCGGTTCTTCTTTCATAGAGGTTTAACATCTCTTTATCATTGGCATTTTCATACTGCTGTTTGGATAGTTCTTGTCGTCTGCTATCCAACAAACTTGAGTTTGCTCATTTCGGAGTCCGTATGCAAAAGCTATGGCGGTTTCGGTTTTGCTTGGGCTAATGTACTGCCTTAAGCGGTAGTAGAGAGCGGTAGCACCTCTCAAGCGGTACTACCTCTCCCCCGAGCGGTAGTACCTCTTGGGCGGTACTTCCTCTAACCATTACCGCTTCTACTTCCGCTTATTTTATGCTTCTGGTGCCCAATCTGCTTGAGCGGTAGTAGAGAGCGGTAGTACCTCTCAAGCGGTACTACCTCTCCCCCGAGCGGTACTACCTCTCAAGCGGTACTACCTCTCCCCCGAGCGGTACTACCTCTCTGGCAGAACTACCACTCGTGTTTTTCTGTCTCGTTGGGCTGTTTTGACCGTGCTAAGCGGTAGTACCGCTCCCCCGAGCGGTAGTACCGCTTGAGCACGACTTGTGGGCATAACGGTTGGATTTTGGGATGCCTATTTAATGGGGCCTTCTTCCCCAATGGTCCCCAACTCTTGAGCTCATTTTTGCCCCCCATTGTTGACCTTCTTCGAGCTTGCTATATCTCAATCCCTCCAATGATTCTTGCTAGTTCTTGAGGGAAAAGGGAGAGGAGATCTAGATCCACATTTCCACCAATCACTTTCTCCTCTATGTGAGGGGAACCCCTTGGATCTAGATCTTGGAGTTCTTCATGTTCTTCTTTGTTCTTCCTCTCATTTTCCTCCCTAGCATTAGTTGCTTTGGTGGGATTTGGGAGAGGACTTGGGCACTCCGTGTGCCCTTGCCATTGCATTTGGTGCATAGGTTTGAGTTCTCCACGGTGATACGTGGAAGTGAAGCTTGAGAAGCTTATTACTCTTGGGTGTTTGAGCACCCTAGAGCTTGTTCCTCTTGGGTGCCTTGGCGCCCTAGACGGTTGGTGGTGCCTCGGAGCTCAATCATTGTGGTGTAAAGCTCCGGGTAAGCGTCGGGGTCTCCAATTAAGTTGTGGAGATTGCCCCGAGCAATTTGTACGGGTATCGATGACCGCCCCCAAGGGTTACCAAAGTGTACGGGTACCGGTGACCGCCCCCAAGGGTTGCCATTTGTACGGGTTTGGTGACCGCCCTCAAGGGTCCCTTAGTGGAATCACGGCATCTTGCATTGTGCGAGGCCGTGAGGAGATTACGGTGGCCCTAGTGGCTTCTTGGGGAGCATTGTGCCTCCACACCGCTCCGAACGGATATTAGCATCCGCAAAGGTGTGAACTTCGGGATACATCGTCGTCTCCACGTGCCTCGGTTATCTCTTACCCGAGCCCTTTACTTGTGCACTTTACTTTGTGATAGCCATATTGTTTCTTGTTATATATCTTGCTATCACTTAGTTGTTCATCTTGCTTAGCATAAGTTGTTGGTGCACATAGGTGAGCCTAGTTGTTTTAGGTTTTGTGCTTGACATATTAAACGTTAGTTTTATTCCGCATTTGTTCAAGCCTAAACCGTAATTATTTTAAAGCGCCTATTCACCCCCCCTCTAGGCGACATCCACGCCCTTTCAAAAGTGTTGGTCTGTTCTGAGTGCTTCCTCTACGAGTGAGAGGCAGGTGGAGGTGTATATATAGGCATCTCCAAAAATCCAACCGTTACAACATTATTGCCCAACTCTATGAAACCGAAGCAACAACTCGGTTGCACCGACTAGTGCAAAATGCGGCAACTTTTGGCATTTCGGTGAGACCGATATATAAATCTCGGTGGGTCCGATTTGCCTGACCTAGGCAGTTACCCAAACTCAGTGAGACCGATTTGCAAAAATCGGAAATACTGATTTTTAGAAATAGGATACCTGAGAGTTGGTCACTGATTTCGGTTTCACCGAAAAGAAAACTTGGTGTCATCGAGACCTTAGGGTTTGGCTTAGGATCTGTCTGGGGTGAAACTCGGTAGGGACGATTTGGAAAAATTGGTGGCACCAATTTTGAGTGGTAGGGTTTAGAGAGAGTATTTTGTGGGAGAATTTCATGGGTATTTTTTGTGGCTAACTCTAAGCACTTGAGAAGCCAGATCATCATGGATACATCATCCCCTTTTAATAGTATTGGCTTTCCTA
This sequence comes from Elymus sibiricus, assembly GCA_039707655.1. Taxonomy (NCBI): domain Eukaryota; kingdom Viridiplantae; phylum Streptophyta; class Magnoliopsida; order Poales; family Poaceae; genus Elymus; species Elymus sibiricus. Next base: position 439,520,240 of record CM077667.1, on the reverse strand, counting down.
TGGACTCAAATGTGATTTCTCACAGAATGAAAATTATAGAGTCTTGAAGCTTGTTGCCAATAGATGTTCCTTGCATCTAGGGGATCTCAACACAATCCTTTGCCAATCCATTCATTGAACTTTTCCTGAAATATACTTGGTAGAATCGTTAGTCCAATGAAATATATATTATTATTAATTACCAAAACCACCTAGGCTGCAGTTGTGCTTTCACCGGCACAGGATGCGGCCCGTGCCTAGGATACGGTGTTTCCTTGGGCAGGCCCGGCGCCGGAGCTAGTGGACCTCACCGGACCTGGCTCAGACGACGAGGACGCCTAATGCACCGCGGGGACGCTTAGGGCAGCGCGCGCGAGGCGCTTAGTATTTTTTTTATGTTTCATTAATGTAAATATGGACTTTGCGGGTGTTTGACCGCCGTTTTAATTATTAATTAATATTAAGTTTGAACTTGGCTCTCTTCTTTTTACGTGACGCGCGCAAAAAATATTGGTGGGACCAGCGCTGGGTGCATGCGCCGACCCAAATCAAAAACAGACACGGGCGTTCGCTCGGCCGACCCAAACAAACAAAAAACAGACAAAGCGGGCGTCCGTTTGGGTCGTTCCGTTGGAGTTGCTCTAAGGGCATGAGCTGTGAAGGCGTCATCTTGATGCTGCTGCATGCATTTGTTTAGACATAAAGTATTAAAACTATCATATAACCTTTTCTTCACTCAGCGAAGGCAGCCATGGGTTGATGTTATCTTAGTGGACCCATCTCAATTCTTTTCTCCCCGTCTAATTCTTCCTCCTTCATTCTCCACCCGCTCTCTTCCCATTTTCCCACTTTTCTCTCGCTTTTCTCATAGAGTAGCCACCTCCTCTGCAGGAGACCGCTTCTTGTGCAGAGCATCATCTGAAGTTGAGTTGCAGGCTTCGAGCCGAGCGGGACCTACGGGGCAGCACCATAGGGCAGCCCGTTTGCCATGCCCTTACAAGGGTTTCTTTTTCACATTCTACTTGAGGTTGAGAAGAGGAGTGGTACACAGTCGTGAACAAGCCGAGCTTACACCTATGCCACGTTTAATATGTCAATGCCATGTTAATGATTTATTTCTAGATTAAATTAATCAAAAATTGCTAATTTTATCCAACAATCCAAAAACTAACGTTTGTAGCCAATTCTCGATTCATGGCTTTACTGCACATTGAAACTGAACCTATTTATGGGTGCACATTTTAAATATTGGCAAACCAAAAGTTTCTGGTGGTTCACAATGATGACTGTGTTCTGGGTCGCTAGTGGCGCTTCTCAAGGGATGATTACACCTGTACAGGAGAAGGCGTTTAAGGAGGCCACCATTGTCTTTGTCGGAGCCGGTTTGAGTGTGATTGGGGACAAGCTACTTGGAGCAAATCTACATATGCGGGTTTCCAAGGACTTGTGGGATGTGCTCGAAGCTAAATTTGGTGCGATGGAAGCGAGATGTGTGCCATGAAGCAGTTCCATGATTACAGGATGGTTGTAAACCACCTTGTATTGGACCAGGATCATGAGATATAATGCATCGTCAAGGAGCTCGAGCTCTGTAAGTGTAATTTATCGAGCAAGTTTGTCTCGGGATGCATAAACGCTATACTCTGTCCTTCCTAGAGGAGCCTTACTACTGCTCTTTAACACCAGAGACATGAATTCTCAATAAAGGATGCCATCAGTCATCTGAGTGTTGAGTAGAATTCGAGATAAAATGACCTACACGGTAAAGGGGCGAGGTAATTTCTGTCGTCAATATGGTACAAAAGAACTTCCACTAGTATAAGGGAAATAATGGGGTCCAACACAGTACCAACTTTAAGAAAAAGGGTAATAAGAACAACAAGAAAGACAAGAAGAAATGGTTGTTTCACTTGTGGTGATTATGGTCACTGGGCCAACAATTGCCCGAACAAGTTTAAGAAGCCATAATAGGCCTTCAAGTTTGTCAACGTGACCATGAGCAACAATGATAATGGGGAATCTGGGTACGGTAATTTATTTACTGTCCCGTGGACTGATACAGGTGCAAATATTCATGTGTGTGCTAATATTTCATTGTTCTCTTCTTACGAGGACGAATGAGACTGCTCTGTGCCGATGGGGAATGGCATGAGTGCTTATGTTCATGGTGTTGACACGACCGGTCTGTAGTTTACTTCAGGAAAGATTGTGCAACTAAATACCATGCAATATGTCCCTGCAATAAAAACTAAATATCGTTAGTGTCTCCCTTCTCTGCAGAAGGGTTTAAGTTGGTCCTCGAGTCTAATAAAGTTGTTATTTTGAAATATGGGCTATTTGTTGGAAAATGTTATGAATGCGGAGGTTTGAACTCCTCACTATGCCGATCTGCTTGAGTTCACTAGCAATCTCCTCCATTTTCAACTTAGAATTAGGAGATACATAAAGATTGCAATTCAACAAGAATATCAATATGATCATATTCAACAATAAGATCTTGTTTATGCTTCTTTTGGGCGGCCTCAATATTAGCATTCCACCTTTTGAGGGTTTTCCTAAGCCTCATAATTTTGAGTTGCCGCCTCTTAATTGGGTTTTGCACAGGGCAACCAGCATTCAAGGTTTTAGAAACTAATTCTCTAAGCCCCTCAACATTGAGCGACCACTTCTAAAATATAAATTGCTTGTAGGGAGGAGGGGGCTATCCCCGGAGTCCACTATCAATGGGGTATGATCACTACCCACTCTAGGTAAAGCTTTCACAAGCACATTGGGGGATATATTTTCACAGTATGTGGATATGATTTTTTCCAGTAGCCATAATTAGATTTTCTTGATTATTGGCCTAACTGAACCTTCTACTAGTGTTCTTCTCCTCAATTGAACCAAATTATCAATACTTTCATTGAATAGGTTAGCCCGGTGTTGATGAATGGCACCATTGCTTTTGTCCCTACATTCTCTGACCAGATTAAAAATCCTCTCCAGCAAGAGTGGGACCGGACCTACAATTAAGAGAATTGTGAAGGTCACTAATGAACTCTAGTTTATGTTCATCATAGGTTGAACCATAACAAACATAAATCATCAAACCATAGAGTATCTCTTGTCTTTAGTGAGATAAGAGACACAAAAAGTCTCGACCTCCCATGCAACAACTTAAACGTTTTCCATGTTACTCCCAACTAAAACGCCCCCAGATGTGTTAACGCAGACATCCACTTCCAATTGAATGCTCCATCTCTATCTGAAACTTTTAATTTAGATCAAGAGAGTTTATCTTTCTTTGATTAAGCAAGACTACCAATATCAGGTCGTTGTTCTCCTATGAGTTCATGCACCCTATCAAGCTTTTCAGGCCTATTCAATCCCCTCACATTCCAAATTAATGCAACCACCATTTAAAACCTTTTAGAAAGGCATTTTCTACTACTTTTTCACCTACTAGACATCTCGGTCCATGAGGAAGAGTTGCCATCATCCACACTAGTGTGTGATGGGATAGGTGATGTAGTATCACACTCCAAATAAGAGTTATTGATCATTTATTCCCCAGTGATATCAATATCAAGGGGAAGAAACATACCAGGGTGCTCATTATCAATATCGACCAGTTTCTCGAGTTTAACATTTTTAATGGTCTCAACATTTTGAGTAATCTCAAAATCCGATTCACCATTTTAACTTCAACATTTCTAGATTTGTCAGTAAGAACATCATTATCTAGGACATCAAAAGAACTATGAATACCAAGCTTTTTTGCTTTACCTTCTTCAATACCTAAATTCTTGGCCTTCAATAACTCTTGAGCCTTCCAGACAGTTGATCTTCCATCTCTTCTTATCTTGGCATTCACCCTAGTAGCCACCACGCCCCCCCCACTTCCGCTTCTTATCCCCCTCCCCCCCCCCCCCCCACACACACACAAACTAGGGTGTTAGGTCACCGCTGACTTGCATAATATGGAAGTCCTAAGTACTTCCATTCATGATCTCTACAAATAGCATTAGCATCATGACACATGATAAAAAGAATAATGCCCCATCCACATTAATCTAGACCATGTTCATGCTGGGGCGTAAACTCATTTCTCATATCTTTTTCGTGGAGGACCCACTTATCTTTCTTTTTCTAGAATCGGGGGATATTTATTCAATCTCATTGTTTCTGAATACACAATAACTACAATGTAAGGTTCATATAAACCACCTATGATGTCCCATGTAAGAGATGGAAGATGCTTTTGTCAAAGCGCGGGCATAAAAATCATCTCTCTCCATTCATGCTTGGAGATCACCATGGCAAATTCGTGGAGCTTCATATTGATTTCCTTAATACCCACACTCTGTGGGGGTAAAGAGCCCAAGCAAGTATTCTTCATTAATGTGGACAACCCAATGATACATGCACCTGATTTACGTGAAGATATAGTGTTTGTGACAACGTTCATTATGGACAACAACTTTGAAAGTAGCTAGATATGGCATTCCTTTGTTTATTCTTAACGAATATCCATTAAACTCCACGTTTGTCACACCATATAGGGCCAGTTCTTTTCGGCTTTTGTAGAATATTTTTTTGTTTCCAAAAGCAAAATAGAAAAGTACTCGTTTTACCCATATATTCTCCTACCAGCTTCTTCCAAGGGTATTGTACTATTTGGAATGTCGTTGCCAGGGGTATTATAGACATTTTAGTGGACAACTCAAATAACGAGCTCAATTCCAGAAGCCAAAAAGAACTGGACAACTCAGGGGATTGAACTCACAACTTATTCCCTCCGCGCCATTTATGTGGGAATCTACAACTGAAAAGAACGGGGCCATAGTTGCACATGTCCCATTCAACGCCGAAATGAGCGGGCCACTATTCCACCAACATTAATCTTGTGCATGCATAACGTCCCGTGGTATCTAAACACGATTTCAAGATTATGCGCTCCTCAATGATGAATGTAACTTCTTTCCCAATGAGCATAGCTTTAGATGGAGCTTCTTTGTGAAAACCATCCTCAGTATCGGGATTTATACCCAAAGCAACGGGGTGGCATCTAAGTGGTATTTCCTCAAGCCCAACAATGGAAGTTTTGCAAAATGGGCTTAAAGGTTGAAAGAACTCCCAAGAAAAGGACAAAACACAGCCCAACTATCTTTTCAGCCCAAACCAAGTATGTGACCTTACCCGCAAAAATAAATCAACTCAAAAAATTCAAACCACTCAGTCTCATCTCTGAACAGAACACAATATATTAGCAAGCTTTCATACACTGTTACCGGCAACACATTACCACATCACATTATATTTCACATTACATTCAGAATCCAAACAGATATCGATCGACCTGGTCCCACGTAACACACGCCAAATCCCCGGCGCGTGCGCACGATGAACTAATTTAATTCGATCTTAATTTATTTCACCCTTAATTTAACGACGAACGATAGTAGTGGTAACAATTCAGATAAGCACATGGATGGATCAATCATCACAGTGACTCCCTGGCTCCAAGGGCGCGCCTGGGCGCGGGCGTGGGCTTGGGCTTGGGCTTGCTGTCGGTCTTGACGGGGTAGGACGCCTCCATGGCGATGCCGCAGAGCCCGCCCGAGGCACCGGAATCCTTCTCCACCCTGATGTAGCCCTGCTCCCCCCACGACGGTCCCCACGAGTTCTTCACCGTCCAGTACGCCTTGCCGTCCTCCGCCACGCCGTACCCGACCACCGCCACGCCGTGGTCCAGCTCCGTGCCGCAGTTGCCGGTGAAGACCCCCTCGGAGTAGAACATGAACGCCTTCCCGCTGGCCTCGACGGCCACGGACACGGGCTGGTTCGCCACCGCCTTGGCCAGGTCCTCCTCGCTGTTGGCCGGCACGTCCTGGTGCCCGTCGATGTGCACCACCACGGGAGAGTTCTGGGCCGCTCTCGCGACGTTGCAGGTGCCGTTGGCGGCGCGGTACGGGTAGGCGGCCTCGGTGATGAGCCCGCCGTTGTTCTTGATGTACTCGAAGGCGTTGTTCATGAGCCCGCCCTGGCACCCGTCGTTGTCCGCCGTGTCACAGTCGATGAGCTCCTGCTCAGACAGCGACACGAGGCTGCCCGTGCGGATGGCGTTGATGCCTTCCACGGACACCACTGTGGAGAAGGCCCAGCAGCTGCCGCACTTGCCCTGGTCCTTGACTCCCGTCACGGCGCCCTTCTGCCGCCAGTCGACGGACGGCGGCAGGTCGGCCACGTTCACGGCAGCGTACATGAACCCGGGGACAGACGGCGGCTTGGCCGGAGTGTCGCGGCGGAGGTCGCCGACGAAGGTGGCGCGGAACTCGGCCTGGTCCATGTCGCCGAAGCGGTTGAGGTGGAGGCGATAGGGGTGGTCGCCGCGCTTGTTGTGGGAGTGGATGAAGTGGGCGTTGGACTTGAAGGTGCCGAAGCGGCGGTGCTTCTCGGCGTGGTGGCGGGGCACGCGGTGCGCGGTCTGCCACCGCTCGTAGAGGTCCCACAGCGCCTCCTCCGACTCCAGGTCCTTGTCCTCCATCGGGATGGCGCCGCACAGCTCCACCGCCGCCACGGCCAGCACCGCCGCCACCATGGACGCCACCAGAAGCTTCTTGCTAAGCTGCCCCATCGTGTAGTTCAGCACCACGAGTTGTTGTATCCAGGTACCTTGCTAGTACGTGGTACTGCACTGCTGATCACCAAGCTGCTAGCCTGCTACTGCTTGGTGGCTAGCTTGGAGTGTGAGATCGATCGATGAGGGTGGAGAAGGGAGGGGGCGTATTTATAGGTCGGGTCGTCACTGGCCAGCTCGATCGAGCAGCACCGAGAAGCTTTGCAAGCAAGTACGTAGAAGCAGAGCTATCGATTGCTTTGCGGCGGGAAAAACACGAGGAGGTTTAAATGGCGGTAACAGAAAGCTGAGCGGAGCGGTGTCAGATTCTGCTCGAAGTGGTTGCAGCTTGCTCCCGAGTTGCGTGCGGCGCTGGTATTGGGCGGCGACAGAGATTCAGGGCAGATTCACAGACCATTCCCGGTTCGCGGCCGAGGTGCAGGCCTGATTCATTCATCCATTCCGACGTCGTTGGATCGGATCGCCGTGATAGTCTGCTGATCGTAGGTGTGCCGTTCTATGGATGCTACGCCGCCGTAGAATCGGGCTAGATGCAGTTACCGGTGATACTCGATCACGTACGTATGTACTGCTGTTGTGCCTGGCGGATGACGACGTTGGCCGTTGAGCCGGTCGAGAGGATCAAACGCGGTATTAATGACAGTCGCGGGGGCGGGGTGCTCGATCGTAACTGCGCCGGCTGCTGGCCGCCTAGCCGTTCGCCGCCGGCGCGGTAGTCTGCCACGGCCGGTATTGCCCGCCTTCACACTCGCCTCTCTTAAATTAACAAGACACGATGTAATAAGGAGAATTGACATTTTACCATGCACGGATATAGCGTGGATCCATCGTCCACTGTTGGTTCATGCTACGGTTTATGGTTTTAACAAATTTTATCTTATTTTAGAGTGTTCCATTAGTTCTTCTTTTTCATTTTTCGAAGTATAACATCATGTGTTGTTGTCTACCACCGCGCACCAACAAATTCGATCAGAAATTACTGCACTCTTATTTTTTGGTACATGACGAAATATCATGGTGCACTTTGAAATAAGAAGTCAATGAAACATTATGTATATAATAATCTGACGCAAGACAAATAATGTAGCACGAATCGTGAAGCAATGACATACGATGAATGCATGCACGGTATAGTGCTGCCAACCACGCACGACTCCGGGATTCTACACTTCTTGATCATAGTAGCTTCTTTCCAATGATCATAGCTCTAAATCCGCCAGGAACTTCTTTAGGAAAAAAAGACGTGGATATTAGTGCACTGAAAATATGTTGATGTGTAGCTTTTCGGTGTGCCCGCCAAATCGGCCATGAGGCGATACCAAAACCGTGATGAACATGTGAATATAGAGCAAGTTAATTTGTAAAAGTATTAAAAGAGAGAAGAATTGCAATACAGTATGTGTATACGTACTAAGCTTCGAGGGCCAATATATATAGACGTGCTAGACATGTAGGGAAAGAAGACTCATAGAGATAAGATGAAAACTATTTTCTGACTAATCCCATGCAATTTCTAAGTACCAAATATATATCTCTAGCATCCCCTAGTGGTAGTACCACAAAGAACAGGAGCATCGTGGACGGTCGAACTGGAGAGAGACCAAAGGTAGAACCAACGAGCTGATATCGCCCCACAATCGGAGCGAGAATGTCATAGAAGGCTTGGTGCCTCAAATGCCTTCACTGTAGAGGAAGTTGACAAAGTGCTCAGGCGAGGTGTTAGCCCTTTGTGCTAATTTATGGGGGTCAGGTGTAAGGGTGTCGAGGTAGCCACGTGTGGTGTCGTGGACACATGGATGCCCCGAGAAGAAGTTGGGCGTTATTGCGATAGTGGTCGAAGAGGATGTCAATGTTGAAGACGATGTTGTTGAAGCCATTGTAGATGAGACTCCACAACGGGTTTGCGAGGCTTGGGGTCATGAATGGGCAAAGGAACGCGTCGTTGTTGCTTGTATCGGGCATGTGTAGATGACGATCATCATGAATTGTACGTCATATTGGAGTGGTCAGCAGAGGAGGCCTGTAGGATAATTGTGGCGCCAAACGATATGGGAGCAAAAGGTGACAATGTAGCCCAGTAGTAGACAAAGTAGTCGGTAGGAGACAACAAAATTGGTGATGAGCTTGTGCTAGACAAAGACAAAGGGGCTGTTTGGATGGAGGCCTATCACACAGCTCCTTTGCCACGCACAGATCTCAGCCTCAGGCCTTCAAAATCGGACGCCTGAGATCCGTGCCTGACTCGGACTGTTTTTTGTGGAAGCGAACCAAACAACCCCAATAGTGGTTGTAGGCGGAACTATGGGTAGCTTGAAGGGTTCACGCCAATTCCCATCAGAAGGATGGCAGAAATGCTCGACGTAGGCAAGAGAGAACTCGATGGAGTGGAAATGACCATGCGCGGATAATGACGATGATGCGCCCAGGGAGACAACACAACGAGTGCCAAGGTAGAAGTCAATGCAAGGGGCGACGATATTGACCATTTGCGACGACACTACGCCTGAGGGGACGACATAGCTATAGTTTTCAAAAGTCAGTGCATGGGAGCCCACCGGCTACCTACGCACCTAAAGAGGTTATGCAACAACTGTTAGCATGGACCACGGGGCGACAACATCGTGGTCTGAAGGGGCGGCGTGGTATCACGTTGCTTCATCGGTGGAGGTACCGGAGAACTCTATGACAATCTACACGGGCCTGCAATAGTGCATGCAACGGATATATCACACCACTCACTCAACGACGACATACACTGGAGTAATCGATAGGTCGACTACATGGCTTGAATAGGGGACTATAAATGTTTAGCTTTTCTTCACAATTTGAAGGATAGTGCGGATAAATTAGTTCTCTAGATAAGATATCTAAAGTGAGAATAACCTATATGGCCAGACAAAGATAGCTGCACAGGTGAACTAAGAGCAACATTTAACTGCAAGAACAAGCACAAAGTAAAGGAGTGGGGAACAGATCATCCAAAAGTTGGAGACGGGTGTGTATCATGAAGTTCACATTCTCGGCGAGTGCTTATCTCTGCTGGAGGCAGGAGCCAAAACTTCCTGAATGTTGTCGTATGCTCATCATATTCTTCTTGAGCCAAATACCTCAATCCACTAGTGGTTGGTCCTGAGGTGTCACCAAACATTAACGAACTTATCCACAGGAAACCACAATAAGAAAAATCCCTGAAAGGATTCAAACCGTCTGAAGGTCCCCAAAAACTCTAAGGGTAACAAGTCGTCAAGTCCTACCTAGGATCCAAGGGCGGTTCAATTTTTTCTTTGATAAAAGTGTAGATCGGGATCTCCTCTAGCTATGTCTAATGTTCGAGTAAGATTGGGGGTACTAGGGAGGGTAACAAGGTTTGAGATTTGTTTTAACGGAGGTGAGAGAAATGGACCCATCACCTTCCTTGCGGAAAAAATTGCACTCAACTAAAAGTAACTAATTAGCAATAATAAGCTACTAACTAATAATAGAGAACAACTTCGAAATAGAGATAGATAATGTCACATCACCATCATAAGCAACATTCCTTCTATTGGAGGCAACTTTACTGCTAAAAATAGGTAACTTCACTTTTCTTACGTCCTAATTAATTTTGTCTAACATTCTCCGAACTCCTAACCAGTACTTCGAAGTTCCTTATTGTTCATGCTTGTATGTCATTGTTTTCAAATTTCCTATACTACCATGAAATCGTCTACCGTTGATGCTCTTGTGTCTGCTATTGCTAGTTATGGATGCAACTTGGTGGTGAATCTAGGTAACTTTAGAGTCTTTATATTCAACTTAGAAAAACAATGATAAACAACTTCACAATATTGTAGGAAACTATTTTTGCAAAGTTATGCAACTGAGCAGCAATGGTAGGCAACTAATTACCAATAGCACACAAACTAGTCATCAATGGTAGGAAATTTATAGTATTTATAGGAAACTTAACATCAACCCTAGGGAACTGACCATCAACAATGTGCACGTGAGCAGCCCTGATAGGCAACTTGGGATAATGTTAGCAAAATTCACAGTTACACATAGTGCAGTGAATTTGCTTGCATGTAGCACTAAAGATGCCTCATGTTTCGTGTCATTTTCTCATTTTTAGACAAGCCAACCTAATAGGAAGTCCTACAGGACCAAAAAAGACTTGCTTCCCTATAGCACTAAAGTTGCCTCCATTACATCCAAAGTTGCCCATGAAAATAAGTTCATCAAAAACTACCCATATGGGATCTAGTTTTGAAGAACTCGTCATGAGAAACCCAACGGTGAAAACGGTTTTGAATTCCGACGCTCGAATCAAAAGTTATAGCATGATGGGATCTTGCAATCTTGGTAAGAATCACAAGACGGAAGGGCGCAACGAGAAACCCAAATAAATGCATGCATGTGGGATCTTGGTGAGGAATCGCAAGACGGAAGGGCGCAAGCAGATACAGACCAGGTGTGTCTTCTATTTTAGCATGTGAGGCGTGTGTACTTTTATGTAAGGAGCGCCCCAACACACCATCGAGCGCGCGAGCGCTGCCTAGCCGCCTCCAAAAAACAAATCCAAAACAAAGAATTTAAGGGTCCCTCTCTCTGTGTTAGATAGTGGCTACATTTTTCTAATTGTTCATGAGTTGATTCCCATTCACCAACGTACCCCCTATTTATAGTACAACTTTCCTACCGACTAACAAAATCAATAAGGCGTCGTCTTTTCCTATTTTTGAGTGAGGGGGTCTCCATAAATGGATGCCCGCCTTAGGATGTGCCAACACTCCGCTTATTTACTCAATCATGTGGTTAGATCACTAAGCATGTTGTCATTAACACGAAGGCCACTTATGGGAAAACATTTCTTTTCAGAGGTGTCCCAATCAGAGAAGCCACTAACGATTTCCATCATAGACCGACGGACAAAAGAAGTGGTGGGTTCGGGACATAATCAAAGGTCCCCGAGAGGACCACATGCCTTGCCATGCCATGTGGTTGTGGAGACGGTCGGTGTGGTCCACGCCGTTGTCGGAGGAGAGACGTACAAGGATTCTATGCTTAGTGAACCAACAATAAATCACCAGTCATGTGACGTGTGTGGAGATAAACGTCAATCTCACATTGAAAGTCGAGGTTTATATACTAGAGGTGGGTGAATAGAAGATTATAAAAATTGTATAAAAATTGTACCTGAAAATAGAGTATTCAGAGGATTTGATTAACCATAATTGAAAGTAGGTAAACATATTCAAGCAACATGAATAGTTCTAGATAATGATAATAACGAAAACAGTAAGAGAGATATCATTGAGTACTAACATACATGAAAAGAGACACACACACACAGGTAACAGTTGACACAAGTACCAGCATATGAAGAACATGACTTACTCTAAACAGAAAACAAAAACGGGGGAGATTCAACACTGAAGCACTGCAAAACAATACGAAGCGAGTAAGAATACCATATGAACTAATAGGAACGAGAGTGGGCGAGATAGTAACAATATTGCAGTGAGACTCGGGATTTGTTTACCGAAGTTCAAGTTCTAAGCAACAACTCTATGTCTTCATGGGAGAGACTGAGCTCGATGCTCTGAAGTCACTTGGACTTCACCTTATTTTCCTTATGCTAAGTTCCTCATATCTAGCCCAACACTTGTGGTAGATCTTGCTAAAAGGATTGGCATGGATCTAGAGGGGTGGGTGAATAGGTACAATTATAAAATTTAATTACTTATCAGCAAGTTTGGGCAAATCCGGAACATAAATGTTAGTCTAAGCAATTGCTAATGTGATTTAAATACTAGCAACAAGGTGATAAAAATATATAGTGAGGTAAGCAAAACAATATGATGTGGTAAGTGCAACGTCAAATGACTAAATTAAACCGCAAATAAAAAGCTAGGGTTAGGGATTACTGAAGCTCCGGAGATGAGGATGTATCTTGTGTTGGAAATATGCCCTAGAGGCAATAATAAAGTGATTATTATTATATTTCCTTGTTCATGATAATCGTTTATTATCCAAGCTATAATTGTATTGATTTGGAAACACTAATACATGTGTGGATACATAGACAACACTGTGTCCCTAGTATGCCTCTAGTAGACTAGCTCGTTAATCAAAGATGGTCAAGGTTTCCTAGCCATAGACATGAGATGTCATTTGATAACGGGATCACATCATTAGGAGAATGATGTGATGGACAAGACCCAAACTATGAACGTAGCATATGATCGTGTCAGTTTATTGCTATAGTTTTCTGCATGTCAAGTATCTGTTCCTATGACCATGAGATCATGCAACTCACTGACACCGGAGGAATACCTTGTGTGTATCAAACGTCGCAACGTAACTGGGTGACTATAAAGATGCTCTACAGGTATCTCCTAAGGTGTCTGTTGAGTTGGCATGGATCGAGACTGGGATTTGTTACTCCGTGTGGCGGAGAGGTATCTCAGGGCCCACTCGGTAATACAACATCACAATAAGCCTTGCAAGCAAAGTGACTAAAGTGTTAGCCATGGGATCTTGTATTACGGAACGAGTAAAGAGACTTGCCGGTAACAAGATTGAACTAGGTATAGAGATACCGATGATCGAATCTCGGGCAAGTAACATACCGAAGAACAAAGGGAACAGAATACGGGATTAACCGAATCCTTGACATAGAGGTTCAACCGATAAAGATCTTCGTAGAATATGTAGAAACCAATATGGGCATCCAGGTCCCACTATTGGTTATTGACCGTAGAGGTGTCTCGGTCATGTCTACATAGTTCTCGAACCCGCAGGGTCTGCACACTTAACGTTCGGTGACGTTTCGGTAGTATTGAGATATATGTGTTGGTGACCGAAGGTTGTTCGGATTCCCGGACGTCATGAGGAGCTCCGGAATGGTCTGGAGGTAAAGATTTATATATAGGAAGTTGGTATTTGACTTCCGGAAAAGTTCCGGAATTTACCGGGGATCCCGGAAGGGTTCCAGGGGTCCACCGGGTGGGCCCACCCACCCCAAAGGGCCCCATGGGCTGTGGGAGGAGACAGACTAGCCCCTGGTGGGCTGGCCGACCCCTCCACCAAGGCCCATGCGGCTAGGGAAGTGGGAAAAGGAAACCCCAAAGTGGGGAAGGAAATTCCAAGTAGGAAAGGGAATCCTACATGGAATAGGACTGGTGGGAGGCTTGGCCTCCACCTCCTTCGGCCGAACCCCTAGGGGAAACCCTAGGGAGGCTGCCTCCTCCCCCCTCCCTCCTATATATACTAGAGGAATAGAGCCCCCAAAGACACACGGCCACGTGCTAGTTCTCTATTCTCTAGTTCCTTCACCAAATAGATTCCGGTAGTGCTTAGGCGAAGCCCTGCCGGGATAACTCCACCACCACCACCACGCCGTCGTGCTACTGGAGATCTCATCTACCTCTGCGCCCCTTCTTGCTGGATCAAGACGGCGGAGATCGTCATCGAGCTGTACGTGTGCTGAACGCGGAGGTGTCGTCCGTTCGGCACTAGATCGGGACGGATCATGATTGGATCGCGGGACGGCTTGCGATTTGGATAGCGAAGACGTTCGACTACATCAACCGCGTTTCTTAACGCTTCCCGCTTAGTGATCTACAAGGGTATGTAGATCCACTTTCCCTCTCGTAGATGCTCATCACCATGGATAGATCTTGCGTGTGCGTAGGAAATTTTTTGTTTCCCATGCAACGTTCCCCAACAGTGGTATCAGAGCTAGGTCTATGCGTAGATGAGATCACGAGTAGAACACAAAGGAGTTTGTGGGCATTGATGCTCAGATTGCTTCCTCGCTTGGTCTTTTCTTGATTCAGCGGTATTGTGGGATGAAGCGGCCCGGACCAACCTTACTCGTACGCTTACGAGAGACCGGTTCCATCAACTGACATGTGACTTTGTTGCATAAAGATGCTGGCGGGTAACTGTCTCTCCCACTTTAGTTGGATCGGATTCGACAAAGGCGGTCCTTGAGAAGGTTGAATAGCAATTTGTGTATCACCGTTGTGGTTTTGCGTAGGTAAGAATCGTTCTTGCTAGATACCCATAGCAGCCACGTAAAACATGCAACAACAATTAGAGGACGTCTAACTTGTTTTTGCAGGGTATGTTGTGATATGATATGGCCAGAAACATGATGAGATATATGTGATGTATGAGATGATCATGTTATGTATAGATAATCACGACTTGCATGTCGATGACTACGGCAACCGGCAGGAGCCATAGGGTTGTCTTTAATTTATTTTCGCCGTTTTGCTTTACTTTATCGCTATGAGTTAGCAATAGTTGTAGAAGCAATAGTTGATGGAGATCAAGATGATGGAGATCATGGTGTCATGCCAGTGACGATGGAGATCATGCCGGTGCTTTGGAGATGGAGATCAAAAGCACAAGTTCATGGCCATATCATGTCACTTATGATTTGCATGTGATGTTAATCCTTTTATGCATCTTGTTTTGCTTAGGACGACTGTAGCATTATAAGGTGATCCCTCACTAAAATTTCAAGATAAAATTGTGTTCTCCCCGAGTGTGCACCGTTGCGAAAGTTCGTCGTTTCGAGACACCACGTGATGATCGGGTGTGATAGACTCTACGTTCACATACAACGGGTGCAAGCCAGTGTTGCACGTGCGGAACACTCGGGTTAAACTTGACGAGCCTAGCATGTACAGACATGGCCTCGGAACAAAAGAGACCGAAAGGTCGAGCATGAGTCATATAGTAGATATGATCAACATGGAGATGTTCACCATTGAAACCACCTCATCTCCCGTGATGATCGGACTTAGGTTGGTGAATTTGGATCATGTGACACTCGGATGACCTGAGGGATGTCAATTTGAGTGGGAGTTTTTTAAGTAATATGATTAACTAAACTCATTATCTTGAACAATAGTCTAAGTTGTCTTTGCAAAATTTATGTTGTAGATCAATGGCTCGCGCAGTAGCACCCCTGAATTTCAATGCGTTCCTAGAGAAAGCTAAGTTGAAAGATGATGGAAGTAACTTTGTAGACTGAGCCCGTAATCTGAGGATTATCCTCACGGCTTCCCAAAAGGCTTATGTCCTTGATGCACCGCTCGGTGAACCACCCGCTCCAGTAGAGGCTGCAGATGTTGCGAACGCCTGGCAGACATGTTCTGATCATTACTCAATAGTTCAATGTGCAATGTTGTATGGCTTAGAACCGAGACTTCAAAGACGTTTTGAACGTCATGGAGCATATGAGATGTTCCAGGAGTTGAAGTTTATCTTTGAGAAGAATGCCCAGATCGAGAGTTATGAGACCTCCGATAAGTTCTATGCTTGCAAGATGGAGGAGAACGGGTCTGTCAGTGAACATGTGCTTAGAATGTCTGGGTATTCCAACCGTCTGGCAAAGTTGGGAATTGTTCTCCCGCCAGAGGCGATCACTGACAGAGTTCTTCAATCACTGCCACCTAGCTACAAAAGCTTCGTGTTGAACTATAACATGCAAGGGATGAATAAGTCAGTCGCCGAGCTGTTTGCGATGTTGAAAGTCGCTGAGTCTGAGATTCAGAAGGAGCATCAAGTGTTGATGGTCAATAAAACCACTAGTTTCAAGAAGAATGGCAAGGGCAAGAAGGGTAACTCCAAGAAGAGTGGCAAAGCAGTTGCCCCTCCCGTGAAGAAACCCAAGGCTGGACCCAAGCCAGAAACTGAGTGCTTTCATTGCAAGGGAATTGGTCACTGGAAGCGGAACTGCCCCAAGTATCTGGCTGACAAGAAGGCGGCCAACACCAAACAAGGTATATATGATATACATGTTATTGATGTGTACCTTACCAACTCTCGTTGTACTGCCTGGGTATTTGATACCGGTTCGGTTGCTCACATTTGCAACTCAAAACAGGAACTGCGGAATAGACGGAGGCTGGCAAAGGACGAAGTGACGATGCGCCTGGGAAATGGTTCCAAGGTTGATGTGATCGCCGTCGGCACGCTCGCTCTTCGATTACCATCGGGATTAGTGATGAACCTGAATAATTGTTATTTAGTGTTTGCGTTAAGCATGAACATTATATCTGGATCTTGTTTATTGCGAGACGATTACTCATTTAAATCAGAGAATAATGGTTGTTCTATTTATACGAGTAATATCTTTTATGGTCCTGCACCCAATGTGAGGGGTTTATTCTTATTAAATTTCGATAGTGATGATACACATGTTCATAACATTGATGCCAAAAGATGTAGAGTTGATAATGATAGCACGACTTTCTTGTGGCACTGCCGCTTAGGTCATATTGGTGTAAAACGCATGAAGAAACTCCATGCTGATGGACTTTTGGAGTCACTTGATTTTGAATCACTTGACACATGTGAACCATGCCTCATGGGCAAGATGACTAAGACCCCGTTCTCTGGAACAATGGAACGGGCAAGTGACTTGTTGGAAATCATACATACTGATGTATGCGGTCCGATGAGCATTGAGGCGCGCGGTGGATATCGTTATTTTCTCACCTTCACTGATGACTTAAGTAGATATGGGTATATTTACTTAATGAAACACAAGTCTGAAACGTTTGAAAAGTTCAAGCAATTTCAGAGTGAAGTTGAGAATCATCGTAACAAGAAGATTAAATTCCTACGATCTGATCGACGAGGAGAATATATGAGTTATGAGTTTGGCAGTCACTTAAGACAATGTGGAATTGTTTCACAATTGACGCCGCCTGGAACACCACAGCGTAATGGTGTGTCTGAACGTCGTAATCGAACCCTATTAGATATGGTGCGTTCTATGATGTCTCTTGCGGATTTGCCACTATCGTTTTGGGGTTATGCATTAGAGACAGCTGCATTCACTTTAAATAGGGCACCATCGAAATCCGTTGAGACGACGCCATATGAACTGTGGTTTGGCAAGAAGCCAAAGTTGTCGTTTCTTAAAGTTTGGGGATGTGATGCTTATGTCAAAAAGCTTCAGCCTGAAAAGCTGGAACCCAAAGCGGAGAAATGCGTCTTCATAGGATACCCAAAAGAGACAGTTGGGTATACCTTCTATCTCAGTTCCGAAGGCAACGTGTTTGTCGCTAAAAATGGAACATTTCTTGAGAAAGAGTTTCTCTCGAAAGAATTGAGTGGGAGGAAGATAGAACTTGATGAGGTTGTTGAACCTTTGTTTCAACCAGAGAGTAACGCAGCGCAGAAAGTTGTTTCTATGGAGCCTACGTCAGTTGAAGAGGAAGTTAATGATGATGATCATGAAACTTCGGATCAAGTTACTATCGAACCTCATAGGTCGACAAGGACGCATACTGCTCCTGAGTGGTACGGCAACCCTGTCTTAGAGGTCATGTTGTTGGACAACGATGAACCTACGAGCTATGGAGAAGCGATGATGGGGCCGGATTCCGAGAAATGGTTAGAGGCCATGAAATCCGAGATGGGATCCATGTATGAAAACAAAGTATGGACTTTGGAAGTATTACCTGAAGAGCGAAAGGCCATTCAGAACAAATGGATCTTTAAGAAGAAGACGGACGCGGACGGTAATGTCACCGTCTATAAAGCTCGACTTGTGGCAAAGGGTTTTTCACAAGTTCAAGGAGTTGACTACGATGAGACCTTCTCACCCGTAGCGATGCTTAAGTTCGTCAGAATCATGTCAGCAATAGCTGCATTTTTCGATTACGAAATTTGGAAGATGGATGTCAAAACAGCGTTCCTTAACGGTTTCCTTAAGGAAGAGTTGTATATGATACAACCGGAAGGTTTTGTCGATCCAGAGAATGCTGACAAAGTTTTCAAACTCCAGCGATCCATTTATGGACTGGTGCAAGCATCTCGGAGTTGGAATCTTCGCTTTGATGAGGTGATCAAAGCGTTCGGTTTTATACAAGTTTACGGAGAAGCTTGTATTTACAAGAAAGTGAGTGGGAGCTCTATAGCGTTTCTAATATTATATGTGGATGACATATTGTTGATCGGAAACAATATAGAAATGTTGGAAAGCGTGAAGGAATATATGAACAAGAGTTTTTCAATGAAGGACCTAGGAGAAGCTGCTTTCATATTAGGCATCAAGATCTTTAGAGATAGATCGAGACGCTTAATAGGACTTTCACAGAGCACATACCTTGACAAAGTTTTGAAGAAGTTCAAAATGGATCAGTCCAAGAAGGGGTTCTTGCCTGTATTGCAAGGTGTAAAGTTGAGTAAGACTCAATGCCCAGTGACTGCAGAAGATAGAGAAAAGATGAGTGTCGTCCCCTATGCTTCAGCCATAGGCTCTATCATGTATGCAATGCTGTGCACAAGACCCGATGTCAGCCTTGCCATAAGTATGGCCGGAAGGTTTCAAAGTGATCCAGGAATGGAACACTGGACGGCAGTCAAGAATATCCTTAAGTACCTGAAAAGGACTAAGGAAATGTTTCTCGTTTATGGAGGTGATCAAGAGCTTGTCGTAAACGGTTATGTCGATGCAAGCTTTGACACTGATCCGGATGACTCTCAGTCTCAAACCGGATACGTATTTATTCTCAATGGGGGTGCGGTAAGCTGGTGCAGTTCCAAGCAGAGCGTGGTAGCTGATTCTACATGCGAATCGGAGTACATCGCTACCTCGGAGGCGGCGAAGGAAGGTGTCTGGATGAAGGAGTTCATGACAGATCTTGGAGTAGTGCCCAGTGCACTAAACCCAATGACTCTGTTGTGTGACAACACTGGTGCCATTGCTCTGGCCAAGGAACCAAGGTTTCACAAGAGGACCAGACACATAAAGAGACGCTTCAATTCCATCCGCGATTACATCAAGGAGGAGGACATAAATATTTGCAAAGTACACACGGATCTGAATGTCGCGGACCCGTTGACTAAACCTCTTCCAAGGGCTAAACATGATCAACACCAGAACTGTATGGGTGTTAGATTCATTACAATGTAAATCACATAGTGATGTGAACTAGATTATTGACTCTAGTGCAAGTGGGAGACTATTGGAAATATGACCTAGAGGCAATAATAAAGTGATTATTATTATATTTCCTTATTCATGATAATCGTTTATTATCCATGCTATAATTGTATTGATTTGGAAACACTAATACATGTGTGGATACATAGACAACACTGTGTCCCTAGTATGCCTCTAGTAGACTAGCTCGTTAATCAAAGATGGTCAAGGTTTCCTAGCCATAGACATGAGATGTCATTTGATAACGGGATCACATCATTAGGAGAATGATGTGATGGACAAGACCCAAACTATGAACGTAGCATATGATCGTGTCAGTTTATTGCTATAGTTTTCTGCATGTCAAGTATCTGTTCCTATGACCATGAGATCATGCAACTCACTGACACCGGAGGAATACCTTGTGTGTATCAAACGTCGCAACGTAACTGGGTGACAATAAAGATGCTCTACAGGTATCTCCGAAGGTGTCTGTTGAGTTGGCATGGATCGAGACTGGGATTTGTTACTCCGTGTGACGAAGAGGTATCTCAGGGCCCACTCGGTAATACAACATCACAACAAGCCTTGCAAGCAAAGTGACTAAAGTGTTAGCCACGGGATCTTGTATTACGGAACGAGTAAAGAGACTTGCCGGTAACGAGATTGAACTAGGTATAGAGATACCGACAATCGAATCTCGGGCAAGTAACATACCGAAGAACAAAGGGAACAGCATACGGGATTAACCGAATCCTTGACATAGAGGTTCAACTGATAAAGATCTTCGTAGAATATGTAGGAACCAATATGGGCATCCAGGTCCCGCTATTGGTTATTGACTGTAGAGGTGTCTCGGTCATGTCTACATAGTTCTCGAACCCGCAGGGTCTGCACACTTAACGTTCGGTGACATTTCGGTAGTATTGAGATATATGTGTTGGTGACCGAAGGTTGTTCGGAGTCCCGGATGAGATCCCGGACATCACGAGGAGCTCCGGAATGGTCTGGAGGTAAAGATTTATATATAGGAAGTTGGTATTTGATTTCCGGAAAAGTTTCGGAATTTACCGGGGTTACCGGAAGGGTTCCGAGGGGTCCATCGGGTGGGCCCACCCACCCCAAAGGGCCCCATGGGCTGTGGGAGGAGACAGACCAGCCCCTGGTGGGCTGGCCGACCCCTCCACCAAGGCCCATGCGGCTAGGGAAGTGGGAAAAGGAAACCCCAAAGTGGGGAAGGAAATTCCAAGTAGGAAAGGGAATCCTACTTGGAGTAGGATTGGTGGGAGGCTTGGCCTCCACCTCCTTCGGCCGAACCCCTAGGGGAAACCCTAGGGAGGCTGCCTCCTCCCCCCTCCCTCCTATATATACTAGAGGAATAGAGCCCCCAAAGACACACGGCCACGTGCTAGTTCTCTATTCTCTAGTTCCTTCACCAAATAGATTCCGGTAGTGCTTAGGCGAAGCCCTGCCGGGATAACTCCACCACCACCACGCCGTCGTGCTACTGGAGATCTCATCTACCTCTCCGCCCCCTCTTGCTAGATCAAGATGACGGAGATCGTCATCGAGCTGTACGTGTGCTGAACGCAGAGGTGCCGTCCGTTCGGCACTAGATCGGGACGGATCGTGATTGGATCGCGGGACGGCTTGCGATTTGGATCGCGAAGACGTTCGACTACATCAACCGCGTTTCTTAACGCTTCCCGCTTAGCGATCTACAAGGGTACGTAGATCCACTCCCCCTCTCGTAGATGCTCATCGCCATGGATAGATCTTGCGTGTGCGTAGGAAATTTTTTGTTTCCCATGCAACGTTCCCCAACATCTTGATATTTACTTCCTTGGAGGGAAGCTAAACTTCTACTTGCGATGAACTCCGAACCAGCACAAACCAGATTGTGAAAAAATCCACAAATTGGATGGTCACAAATTGATGCCCAATCATTCCGAAGAGGCTAAATTCTCAAGATTAATAAGCGGGATTTCTAGGTTCGAAGGTGTTCTTCTGTGGTTCTCAATCACAACTCGGATTGTTCTCGCTTAGATTTTCCTCACTTGGGATTGTTGTCCCAAGTATTGGGTAAGTCCCAATTTATGTTGCAAACAACACTTGAGAATCTACCCAAATCAAAAGGGTGTTGGGGGGCTATTTATAGGCGTGTCGTGGAAAACTAGCAGTTTTGTCAAAAATTCTATAGCTTGAAAGACATGTAAGAACCTAGTGCTTCAACAACCACCAGAATTCAAAATTAGTGCATGGGAAACTCGTAAACCCGACAGAACCTAGGGCAACTCCATAAGTTGAGTTCTCTAACTTCCAAAGAAGAAGCTAATAAACCATAAAGAACCTTGGGCAACTCCCGATTGAATGACAATGGAGATAGGATGTTGATGACTGTTGCGGAGATGGGAATGATGATGATCACGACTGCATGGAAAATGATGAAAGAATAGGGTTTCGGGCGCCTCTACTATGAATTAGGCTCGGGTCCCTTCACGGAAGATGTTAGGGATAGCGTCACAGAGGTGGTGGGCACCTGTTACGACTAGTATTAGCCATATCATGCATCATCTTATCCTATGGAACAAGTTGTTCGCTCCCAATTGTATGGGAATAATCTTCACGTCTAGTATATCTCATATATGGCTTGATTTTCCATCTACAATTATCCAATTATGCAAGGAATAGAATAAAAAAATAAGCTTTGCAGTCATTTGTATTTATCAGTCATTAATTGGAAAATCAAAGAGATAATCTAAAAACTATCTAAGACTATCCGATTCAAACATGTGTAAAAATGAGTGAAAAATCCACTCATCAATCGACATCCTTGATTAAACCAAATCTCCAGGACTACTCATATGTGTATACCCAATAAACACATAAGTCTCACAATTGTTTGTCTTGAATCATCAAAATCCGTTAGGGGCACTATATGCACTCCACACATCTCTTCTAAAGCCAACAACGGGTGGTTGTGGCGGTTGTCGAGATGGATCACGCTGCAAGAATCAACAACACACATGTCTCCCCATCTTCTATAGATTCAACAACACAACCATGGAGGGATGTAGGATTCTGTGGTGCCTCTTGTCAGATTTCATGGCGAACATGGATAGACGGAGGCTGCAACATGACATTGTAAATAATCTATGCAATTGAAGCTCAGGAGGGGACCCAACAATGGAGGCGGAATTTGGGGAGCATGAGGGGCACATGAAAATGGCCTTCGTGAAGACATTGTGAGAGGCAGGAAGGGCGACCATGCATAGCGGCGCCAGGCCGACGGTAGAGGACCTATCTAGGCATTAGCATTGAAGGTTTGATGAGCAATGAAGTGACTGCACGCACACACGCACACACACACACACGGGGAGAGAGAGAGAGAGGACCCCTCTAGGCATTAGTGTTGAAGGTCTGATGAGCAATGAAGTGATTACACACACATAGATGAGCATTTTGGTCTAAAATTATGCATAATACAACAAACGAAGAAGTTTTGCAAACTTGGAGTGACAATATCTGAAAGAACTACTCCCTCCGTTCCATAATATAAGAGCATTTTTTACACTAGTGGGAGTAATTCTTAATGGCATTTCTATGAATCCCCAAAATTGCAGTGGCATATATCAAATTAATCCCTAAATAAATTGCATCTAACTGGGCAATTGCACAAGGGTAGTACATGGGAATTCAACAAATGGGCCTAAAAGGGAGTATAAGAACTCCAAGAAAAAGAGTAGAAACGGCCCAATCTCTCTAGCTCAACCCAAGTAGATGATGTTATCATTTCTGGGAGCAAAAAAAATCAGATGATCTTATCGGCAAAAATCACCATATTCACATCTCCAAATCTGCCTAATTTTTAATACGTATAGGTATCACTTTGATCTTATTGGATTTCCGGTTTCTTGCTCAATGGACTTCGCCTATGCACCTCACTTGAGAAGGGTGAAGCCTTCATGACCAGTATTTGCATCTGTTTAAGAAGTCAATACTTATGCAGCACTAAACAAAGGTTGAGATCAATGAAATCGACAAATTGAGTTTTGCCAATTGAATTCTTTAAAAAGATTCCCGAATAAGTTCAGTAGGATAATATTTAGTTAAAATCCTATATATCTAAGAGAGTTATCTCCATTACTTCTAATTATCTAGACATGTGAGCTTTCATATCATCTAAATTGTTGCGGCCATTAAATTTACTAGCTTGATCCACTAGTGTCCGTGCCTACGTATGAGAATTCTGTACCATTCAACATGCATTAGTGCATACTAAATTGGGTTTAAATTGCACTGCATTTGATTGTCACATGCATAATTTTTCATGTTAAGATTTTTTTCCTCACCCAGAAATTTCTCACACAGTTCAAATTATAAGGATTGAATTTGTATTCTACCTAACATTTAATAACTATAGGCAACGCACGGGATCGTATCGTCTAGTCTAAATAAAGTACTCCATCCAGCTTCATAATTTTTGTTATGGTTTTAGTTTAAATTTACAATTTGACCTAACCAACATGCAGTAGAACACAACACATTAGCAAGCTTACAAACATTACCAGTATATTACATTTTATTTTACATTACATTCATAAATCGAAACAAATGTCGATCGTCCCGGTCGTCCCTCTTTACACACGTCTAATTCTTGCATGTGGACGGAGAACCACTTAATTCAGTTGTAATTTATTTTCACCCTAATTTAACTAGGAATGATAGTAGAAATAATTCAGATTAGCAGACGAGTCGATCACTGCGACTCCCAGGCGCCGAGCGCGCGCCTGGGCATGGGCTTGGGCTTGCTCTCCGTCTTGACGGGGTAGGACGCCTCCATGGCGATACCGCAGAGCCCGCCCGCGGCACCGGAATCCTTCTCCACCCTGATGTAGCCCTGCTCCCCCCACGACGGCCCCCACGAGTTCTTCACCGTCCAGTACGCCTTGCCGTCCTCCGCCACGCCGTACCCGACCACCGCGACGCCGTGGTCCAGCTCCGTGCCGCAGTCACCGGTGAAGACCCCCTCGGAGTAGAACATGAACGCCTTCCCGCTGGCATCGACGGCCACGGACACGGGCTGGTTCGCCACGGCCTTGGCCAGCGCCTCCTCGCTGTTGGCCGGCACGTCCTGGTGTCCGTCGATGTGCACCACCACGGGGGAGCTCTTGGCCACCCTCGCGACCTTGCAGGTGCCGTTGGCGGCCCGGTACGGGTAGGCTGCCTCGGTGGTGAGCCTGCCGTTTCTCTTGATGTACTCAAAGGCGTTGTCCATGAGCCCGCCCTCGCACCCGTCGTTGTCGGCCGTGTCGCAGTCGACGAGCTCCTGCTCCGACAGCGACACCAGTTTCCCGGTCCGGATGGCGTTGATGCCTTCCACGGACACCACGGTGGAGAAGGCCCAGCAGCTGCCGCACTTGCCCTGGTTCTTGACGCCCGTCACGGCGCCCTTCTGGCGCCAGTCCACGGACCGCGGCAGGTCCGACACGTTCACGGCGGCGTACATGAACCCCGGGACGGACGGCGGCGTGGCGTGGCCGTCGAGGCGGTGGTCCTTGACGCGGGAGCCGGTGAAGGTGGCGCGGAACTCGGCGCGGTCCATGTCGCCGAAGCGGTTGAGGCGGAGGCGGTAGGGGCGGTCGCCGCGCTTGTTGTGGGAGTGGATGAAGCGGACGTTGGACTTGAAGGTGCCGAAGCGGCGGTGCTTCTCGGCGTGGTGGCGGGGCACGCGGTGCGCGGTCTGCCACCGCTCGTACAGGTCCCACAGCGCCTCCTCCGACTCCAGGTCGTTGTCCTCGAGCGGGATGGCGCCGCACAGCTCCACCGCCGCCACGGCCAGCACCGCCGCCACCATGGACGCCAGCAGAAGCTTCTTGCTAAGCTGCCCCATCGTGCTGTGCTCTACCAGTATACCTTTGTACGCAGTGCTGTGCCGCAGAGCTAGCAGCTGCTTGGGGGCTAGCTACCTTCAAGTGTGAGATGATGATGGTGGAAGAGAAGGGAGGAGGTGTATTTATAGGTGGAGGTCGTCCGATCGATCGAGCACCGAGGAGTGTGGAGAAGCTTTGCATGCAAGCAAGCAGGGAGTTAGAGGCACAACGGTGCTGCTCCGGTGATCTGCTTTGCGGCGGGAAAGACACGAGGAGGTTTAAAACTTTAAATGGCGGTAACAGAAAGCTGAGCGGAGCGGTGTCACATTCTGCTCGAGGTGGTTGCAGCTAGCTTGCTCCCGAGTTGCGTGCGGCGGTGATATTTAGGGGGGCGACGAGGATTCAGGGCAGATTCATTCACCGATCATACCGACGGGCCGCCGAATCAGTCCCGGGGTGCAGGCATGATTCATTCGCATGTTGGGTTACTGGATTGGATCACCGCCGGCCGTGATAGTCTGCTGATCGTAGGTGTGCAGTCCCATGGATGCTACTCCATAGAACTGGCAGATGCAGTTACTAGTGAATGCTTTGCTTCATCGCATACGTAGTAGTGCTGTTGTGCTTGGGGTGGCCGTTGAGTCTGTCGAGAGGATCATTGGATCAAGCACGGTATTGATGGCGGTTGAGGAGGCCGAGGTGCTCCGCCACTGTATTAACTGCACCGGTCGGCCGGCCGGCGGCTCGGTGGGGTAGTCTGCGGCGCGGCGGTTGCTCGCACTACTGGAATCCACGAGTACGCTGAGTGCCTGAAACACTCGGCAAAGGGCCGAAAACTCTCGGGAAAGACTTTGCCGAGAGTTGCACTCGGCGAAGCCCATCCGGCGTATACCTCTCAGGCAAACAGAAATTTGTCGGAAATCAAAACACGGGCACTCGGTAAATTCTTTGCCGAGTGCCGAACAGCACACAACGGCAAAATAAAGTAACTCACGGCCGGCAGACAGAGACGGCGGCGTCATGTGACGTAACTTTGCCGAGAGCAGCCCTCGACAAAGACAGCCAATAAGAAATAAGCATGTGTCAAGATGCTGACATGTGGTCCCGCAGCGTCAACCGAGCGCCAGCTTTGCCGAGAGCAGCCCTCGGCAAAGATAGCCAATAGGGAACGGCCACGTGTCCAGCTCCCGACACGTGGGTCCCAGGGCGAACGCCAAGCCCCATCTTTGACGAGGGTTGCCCTCGGTAAAGAGAACCAATAAGAAACAACCATGTGTCGACCAGCTGACTGGCGGGTCCCACAGCAACTGCCGAGCGCCATCTTTGCCGGGAGCAGCCATCGGCAAAGAGAGCCAATAGGAAAGAGCCACATGTGGATCACCTGACTGGCGGGTCCCACAACAAACACCGAGCGCCATCTTTGCCGGGAGCAGCCCTCAGCAAAGAGAGCCAATAAAAAACAGCCACATGTTGACCACCTGACTGGCGGGTCCCACAGCAAACGCCAAGCGCCATCTTTACCGGGAGCAGCCCTTGAGGAAACAGCCACGTGTCGACCACCTGACAACCTGGTCCCGCGACATACGACGAGAGTTATGCTTGGCAACCATCTGACAGCCAAGCCTGTAGTTTGCTGAGAGCCATTGTCGGCAAACCTTATACCTTTTGCCGAGAGCCTGGGGCTCTCCGGAAAGATGTCAGGGTCTACTGTTTGGTACGTTTTTCCAAGAGGTCTCTCGGTAAAGGATGTATCATGCTCCAGTTCAACAGTTTTTACCGAGAGCCCTCTCGGTAAAGGTTATATTTCCGAGCGTCACTCTCGGGAAAGTTTTGTCCAGCAGTCTTTTTTTGTTTTTTTGTTTCATCCCTGCAGCAAAACACATACATCAGCAGTACATAGTGCATCCCACATAGAACATCTCGCATATAAGCAACATCGCACAAGAGAAGCAATAATTCTCAAGAACATCCCACATAAAAGCAATAGTGCATAAAAGGTGCAATAGTTGTCAAGCTCACTCGACTATCACAAGTTCACAAGTCTCAAGAACACACAAGATGCAATAGTTCTCAGGCACACACAATTAGTATCTTCAAACACAACATAACATGAAGTTCACGTGGTTTTGGAGATCGGAGTGGGAACATCAACATCAGAAGGCGTCATTCCGTTTTCTTCCCCAACTCCACCAACTTGAGGTCGAACTACTGGAACATTGTTCGGCCCTTGTGATGGATTGAGCTGTAAGAATTTTGAGACAATAAGATGAATGCATATGTTAATGCTGAAAATGGTGATAGAAATAGTTCGAACGAAACTCGCAATGTTCCACTCTGGCGTCGCTAGCATCTCTGGCACTGGTTTGCCCTACATGGAATAAAGATTGGCCGCTATATGTTGTAAAGACTTCACTAGATCATCTTGTGCCTTCAGCTTAGCCTGGGCTTCATCTCGTTCTTTCTCGGTGCCATTTAGCCGGGTCTACAATATGGCAATGCAAATGTCATTCGTGTTGAAATGCAAACATGCAGGACCATGAAGGATCAATGAAGAAGCACTGACCAGAATTTCCTCAATAATAGCCACGGTATGTGGTACGTGATGCTCTATGGTAGGAGTAGAGCTAGTACTCATAGCACGGAGCATGTTGACTCTCGGAAGGGAAGAGGTTATGACAGAATCGATGTGAACCGCCATCCGACCCCCAGGTCTACCGCCTGCCGAGGCAATGCACACAAGAGGGTCAAACGGCACCACAAGAGGATGGGCCTCTTGCCCGTACATCTTCTTTGATTTTTTGGTGTAGTTCTCCCCAGGTGACCGGGCTTTAGAGCTGATCTAGTCCCTCTCCGGGTGGAGAGGGTCCTTGTCCTTGTCGTCTTTGGTACGTTTGTTAGTCCATGCCTTGAAATAAGAGATATCCTTGCCAGTGTCTTCTTTCTGCAAAAAAAAGCGATCGTGTTCACTCCTCTCCCAAGAGGGAGACGACCACGGTAGGATAGGAATTCATAGGATGCTCCGTCTACTACACTTATTTTCCCTCTCTTCTTTTGAAACCAAGAAAATACCTCTGTTTGTTGCACTACAATTACGAACGAGATTATTGTTCGCTAATTGATGAAAAATTGGACAAAAAAACAACACATTCAATGCCAAAGAGAAGAAGTTATGATTGCCATGAGAGGCGCAAACCAGAAAGCAGAATTTGTCGCGGTGACTACCTATGGATGCATTTATCATTATTGGTGCAGTCAGTTTTGGGAGTGAAGTCTGATTTAAACCTTGAGGTTGTAGAGCTCTTCGAAAATAAACCCTTGCCTCTCAATCCCTGAGGTTTGTACCCTGTCCTCTACAATCCCGGGCACATGGTGGGACTTATAGGGTCTGTTCTAAACCTCTCTAGCTTCTCAAAACTCCACAATTCCAGCTTCTCATTGTGGCTTCTACCTCCACACAACTACTTTCATCCGTTCTGTAGCAAAATCAGCTTCTCCATCGACACCATGGGTTGGCATCGGCTGCTGGCCTATCTAGCGTCATATTGGGCCGGTTGGGTTGTAGTAGGAGAGCCTCCCACCCAGGCCACCTTTGCTACAGGTCGTCCTCAACCTTCAGCCCACCTACAGGAACAAGCTGAACACATAAGTACTGCCAATTACACATCAAATCAAATGATTGAGACCCCGAATCACATCAACTTGTACATCAAATTTGCCGCCCTATTCGTCGCGAATCCATTCCATTAGAGTGCACAACCTAATGTTCATTAACAAAGGAGATTGAGAATGCATACGCCATGGCCGGACTATAGCGCCCTGCTCTGCGATGGAGCATCAGGGGCAGGCTGCTGGGGTTGAACTCAGAGGAGAGGAGGCAGTGGGGCTAGTTGCGGTGGCGTCGGCGTTGTAGCTACAGGGGGAGCGAGCGTGGCGGTGTGACTGGCGGTGGCAGGAGGGTTTGAGAGAGAGAACGAGGGGAGAGGAGAGGCCTTGAGGGGGTCATGCGCCTGTACTAGCCCGAATCGTTTTCCTGGGCAGTGGCATATTGGGCGTAAATTAGACCGGGGCATTTGTGGGGTCGGGCCTGTCAAAGCCCGACTTGCAAAGTCTAGGCCCGAGTCCGGCCTGGCCAAAAAAACACATATACAGGCCCAAGCGGGCCCAATGGGACCAAAAAGATGAATTTCGGGCAGGTCTGGGTCGGGCCTCCGTGTAAACTGCCTGTTTTCCCAGGATCGAGCCCGACCCAAAATACACAACATGCTTC
The DNA here is from genome assembly GCA_039707655.1 of Elymus sibiricus. Lineage (NCBI taxonomy): Eukaryota > Viridiplantae > Streptophyta > Magnoliopsida > Poales > Poaceae > Elymus > Elymus sibiricus. The sequence continues at coordinate 439,490,565 of CM077667.1, read as the reverse complement.
ATTTTCAGGCCTGAGCTCGGCCCGAAGACAAAGCCTGACCCGGCCCGGGTTTTTCGGGCCGGGTGGCTGGGTCGTCGGGCCGGGATGCCCATGCCCAGGTTTAGCGTAAATATGTAGAACTCCAGATTCTTGTAAACTCGGAGCTCGATTTTCCTTGCTTCTCCAAATTGTACTGCGGCCCGGAAGAGCTTCCAGAATTCAGCTTACTGGAGCTAATCCGTTCGGGATATATTTTTTGTTTGGAATTTGTGAAGCTAAGAGTTGGAGAGGCTTAGAACAGGTCCTTAGTGGAGAAAAATACCAACATACAAACTTAGGAAAGGAAGCGAATACAAACAAAAATATTGAGATACTTCATTAGGTGGCATCAACTTATTGGCTGGTAGGTTGTTGATAGGTACCGTCATCACGAGTAATGTCTTTACGGAGCAGCTCACCGATCACTCTCGAGTTAGAAAAATCCACAACCCAATCCCATAGCGCAAGTTGTACATGACAACTATCGTGTGCGAAGAGCTTTACTTGGAGAAATAGAAGGAACATGTATCACACGTGCAAACTTGATGTGACCGCCTTGTTGGCATAAATTCATATACCCTTATGGACGCGTTGGCGAATTACACAACCCCACTGCAATTGCGGCTCCCTGTAGACGGCTAAAGGAAGGTCGCCAAAACTTATTAGTTTTCATATTCATATTCGTTTCATGGTCTATGCCCCAATATTTTGGAATGCCTGGGTGATTTCCGCTTTAAAGAACCTGCTACATGGCTATAGGAAGGTCACAAAAAAAATCGTTGATCGAGCCCATTTCATGAGCATAAGCTCACAATTCTAGGATCCTAGTCGTTTTGGGAACGTGGTGCACGGTTACATGAAGGTCACAAAAAAAGTTGGTTTGGATGATTCGAATTTTTGTTCAAAAGAACCACGTGCCCAACGGAATTGACAAAAAAGACTACCTATGGATGAAATTGACAGATGAAACCATAGCTGCTGCCCACTATTGATTTCTAATTTTCTATGCGTGTGATTTCCTCGTCCATGCGAGTCACAGTGCACGTCCGACAGCTTTGCTGTTAGGCAGAAAATTACAGTAAAAAACAGACCGGTGCTACTGCGGCATAGATAGGAATAGTGCGATGAATAAACGACGAAACAATGACGCGGCGCGCAGCATGCAGGAACAGTCCTGCCGCCACACCATGAGGCGGCAGGGCCCACCTGCAGTGCGCCGTTCCGTTGCTGGTGTTGGCTGGCTGTTATATGCAGGCTGCCGCCTGGCACCCTAGCGGTGCCACGCGTCGGCTGGCGCGCCTGCCGCCACGGCTGGGGTGGTCTTTTCTGACAATTTCATCCATAGGTGTTGGGCAGATGGTCTTTTTGGACAAAAATTCGGATGATTCGGGCTAGTTTCATGGGAGCTCTCACCATTGGGATCCCCAAGGTGATTTCCACATTTTGTAAACGCTGATACACGGCTATGGAGATTGCTAATGTTGTTATGTTGACTTTGGCCTTTTTTTGTGGGCCATAGCTCAACCTATTTGGAGTCTGGGCTGATTTCAACGTATGGAAACCCGGTACACAGTCATGGGAAGGCCATCGAAACTCGTTGTTTTCATCGATTCAACGGCACTTGTGGGCTAGCTCACTGTTTTGAGTCTCTTGATGTGATTTCACGTTCGGGGTAGCCAACACGCAACTACGGGAAGCACGCCAAAACACATTGAACACGCAACTACGGGAAGCACGCCAAAACACATTGCTTTCGCCGGATTCGGATCTGCTTCGTGGGCTAGCTCACTGTTTCGGGTCTCAGGGCAATTGCCACGTTTAAAGAACCACGTTACATGGCTATTTGGAAGTCGCCAAAACTTAAAAAGAAGTCGTTCATTTGGGCACATTTCATGGGCTACAGCTCACCCGTTTGGGGTCCCGTTGAGATTTCCATGTTCGGGGGAACCCTTGTGCACGATGAAACGACATGCGTGTCCCTGTTTGTAAATGACACGCGATTAGAGGACTAACAATTATTACAAAGCATATGGACCGGTGTTCCTTCCCCTTCCCTCCTCCCCCATTGAAGAGAAGGAAAATTGTGTATTCCAATTATGCATCTTTTACATTAATTGTGTATTCCCTTGACAAATGCTAAAACCACCCCCTAAGTTCCACAAAGAAGAGCCAGGAAAAACTCAAGAGAATGCACTCCAAAGATACCCCCATCCGTTTTTCCACTGTGGCCAGCAGGCCTATATGAAGATTTCGAACCGAACCTCTAGCCTGGCATTTGGAGTAGCCTTCGTTTGAGATCAGTAGCTCTGATCTCAGCCGGATGCAAGCCCGGAGGTCCTAAAGTGAACTTCATGCACTCGGAACCCAACATGTACTCCGGAGCAGTCTCCGGTTGAAACCACTAGCTCTGGTTTTGCTTTGCCCGGAGGACGGCAAGGAATCCGGCCCGCCCAGAGGCCCTCCCCATCTTCCCCAAAGGGGATCTTAGAGCATCTACAACCGGACCTCTCAAACCCGTCTCAAACGCCCCGGGCAGGCCGCCCGGTCACTGTCCGGTCACTTTTTTTTGACCCAGACGGGCCTCTCAAACGGCCCTCAAACGCCCGGGCTGACCGGCACCCCCCGTATCCAGCTCAAATATGAGGCGGGTATGGGGGCGCCCGGACGCGCCCGGGCACGCCCGCCACGTCGGACCCGACAGCCCGTCCCCACCCCAAATTGCACCAAATCTCCCCCCCCCCCCCGAAGAGCAGCCGGATCCATTTGCTATCTCCTTTCTTCGTCCTCCTCCTCGCCGACCGTCTCGCGCTCTGCCGCCGCGCCGTCCGTCTCGAGCTCAGCCGTTCCCAGCCTCTCCGCCGCCAGCTCCGGAAGAGCGCGCCCATCCTCGCCGCGGGGGACGTCGTCGCCGGCCCGGACGCCACCGTGGTACATCTGTCAATACTCCGCCTCCGCCTTGCGCTTGATGTGTTCGACACATTGACCGACCGGAATTATTGTGATTTTGTTAGATAAACGATGGATTCGGATGCTTCGTCGGACGAGGAGGATGGACCGACTGAGCTTGACCAAACGATTGAAGATGAGTTCTTCCATTCCTCGGATTCGGACGAAGAAGTGGACATGCTCATGCTCATGAGCATGCAAGAGGAAATGGACCGGGAAGTGGAGCATGTTCTCAACTTCAAGGGCTCAGTCAAAGGGAGAAGAGTGATCAACCGGGACAAGGTGTCCGGAGCAAAGCTACTGCACAAAGACTACTTTGCTCCCACACCTACTTTCCCGGATGATCCATGGTTTCATCGCCGTTTTCGCATGCGGAAACCATTGTTTTTGCGCATTGTGGACGGAGTGGAGTCACACGACGACTACTTCAAGCTGAAGAGGGATTGCTGCGGGCAACTCTCTTTCTCGCCCAAGCAGAAGTGCACGGCTGCTATGAGGATGCTTGCACTTGGTACTGCTGCAGACGCCGTTGGTGAGATGGTCAGGATGGGGGAGAGCACGTGCCTGAAGACTACCGTCCAATTTTCCCGCGCCGTGGTTGAGGTGTTTGGACCGGAATATCTCAGAGAACCAAATGCGCAGGACACAGAGAAGTTGTTGGCTATTGGAGAGGCAAGGGGGTTTCCAGGAATGCTCGGATCAATTGATTGCATGCATTGGCAATGGAAAAACTGCCCCAAAGGTCTGCGGGGAATGTATCAAGGTCACACCAAAGAGGCCACCATCATACTAGAAGCAGTGGCATCACATGACTTATGGATTTGGCATGCTTTCTTTGGAATGCCCGGTTCTCACAACGACATGAACGTGCTCCAACGATCTCCGGTGTTCAAGAGGCTTTGCAATGGGGAATCACCGCCATGCAACTACACCGTCAACGGCCGGGACTACAACATGGGATACTATCTTGCCGATGGTATCTATCCTCAGTGGGCGGCGTTTGTGAAGACCATATCCGAGCCGCGTGGCAACAAACAGATCCACTTTGCAACAATGCAGGAAGCGGCTAGGAAGGATGTGAAGAGGGCATTTGGTGTGCTTCAGGCTCGTTGGGGAATTGTGCGGAGCGCTGCAATGATGTGGGAATCATAAACTTTGTGACTGCTGATGACATGTTGTGTTATTCTGCACAATATGATTGTCGAGGATGAGGGTGAAGGTGTAGCCCAAACCAATGATTTCGAAGCTCCCGGAGAACAAGTTGAAATCCCGAAGGATCAAGATGCGGCCCGGCTTCAGAATTTTCTGCAGATGCATCAAAATCTTCGAAATCACCAGGTGCACACGCAGCTACTCAATGATCTTGTGGAGCACATGTGGATCCACAATGGCAACCGAGGAGGCAATGCTTGAGTTTGGCACTTCAAATAAATTTTATGTAAACACTATGTACGCTTGATACCAACACTACTTATTTTACGTGCGACATGATCGACGTGCATGTATTTGCATGGATTTGAGAGTCCGGATTTGAGATATGTGGATGCACGGAACGAAATATGAGGGCACGTCCGGATGCGCCCGCGGGCGTGTCCACGGACGTTTGAGGGGCCGGATTTGCCAAGTCCGGCTGTAGATGCTCTTATTGCCCACTTGATCTGAGCTTGTTTCTCTCACCGACTCCATTAATTCATTTTCTCCAAGCTGGCCAGCTAGGCGTTGTTTCTGTTTTCGCCCGGTTTTCTTCGAATAAACTATGCAACCCTTTTTCCTTTCTTCTTTTTTGACACTGGCGTTTTATGCGGTGCACTCCTCCTTTCAGTGTGTTTTTGTAATACCCCTTTCTAATCAATGTATTTGGCAGCTCTTCTGCCAACATTTAAGAAAAAACAATGCTGGCCAGATGAGTGTTTTCCTTAGATACAGAGGGATGTAAAACCGTTTGTACTCTTCTGAGAACTTGTGCTGATGTTCCCTTGCACACCTGATATGATCCGACGTTTCTTATTCTCTGAGCGAAATGTTATATGTTAAGCTGCTTCCAGTTTCTTCTGGTATCTTATTTAAGACGTGCAGTATGAACAAATTTCATTCAACAAGGAGCTTTGCAACCTGAAGACTGCGCATATTGCGGTACGAAGGATAAATGGATGCTGAACACTGTTGTTAGGAACTTCTTTACTGTATGTCCGAAATGTATTTTGATGAAAATGTATTGATACTTTCAGTATCAACATTGTTAAATATTAAATTTATATAATGTCTATGTGTGTGAAAAAAACATGGTCGGAGTTGGTTCATGCCACAGATAGGCCGCAGTGTTAAAATGCAAGTACGATCTCAAAACCAACTAAATAAAAACTCATTTGCATACAACAAGTCAACAAGATGCACTTGTGGTTGTGACAGCTACAGTTTGCCCAAGGTTAGTTGTGGCAAAAATTTACATACAACAAGTCATGAACCAAACATGTCATAAATATCAAGAACCAGTCTATGGTTGGACATCAATATCCACCATCTACATTGTACTTGTACTTCCTTTTCTGAATGATTTGTACTTGCATTTCTCAAAAGTGGACTTTGTAAAGTGACTCGTTTAGATTTCAGCATGCCCAAATTAATATGGGAAAAGAGATGAATCAGCGTCAAAAACCTCCCTAATGCGAACCTGCTAGAGATATCTACCCATGCAAGGGAGAATCATAAAAAAAAAAAACTCTGTGCAAGACTGTAGAGGTGATAATAAGCAGTGGCATGCAAGAGGCTAGAAGCTCGTTGATCAGTTTCAAAGAAAAAATATATGAAAAGAACATGCAAGACGACTAGTGGAACCTGTCAAAGAACTTGTGATGTGTGAACCACCGTGCAAACCCCGCCATTCCCCATGTCAAAACTTTTGCCGGACACGCCCTAGGCTAGCTTTTTAATAAGAAAGAAAGAACTAAAGAAATAAATAAAAGAAACACACAGGAGCCAATATCTAAACAAGAAACGTGCAGACAGAATAATGTTATGTTCGGTAGTCAGCATTCAAGAAACTTTCAAACTTGGTACCATTCAGAGCATTATAGACTTCTTCCCAGTTTTCAATTTGATCCGACAGTGGTTTTGTGTGTATCTTCACATGCCGGCTGACTAGTTTCCTCACTGGCACTTTGAGGAAATCCAGCACCTCAACAAGCATCTGCAAGTACCAAGTCAACATAGTACGAATAAGCAACAACATCATGCCAACATGCAACAGATTAATCAAGAGCAACTCACTGTTCTGTTTTCGATGAGATCCTCATAGTACAATGTAATGTGACGGACACTCTTTAGGTTTTCAAGAGCTTTGCGAGTGTAGTCATCTGCCTGTTTCAGACTCCACATTAATGTTGTTGTGTTGAGCCTGGGCTTGTATTTTGCAAGTATATTTGCCTGCGAAATAAAAGATACATCTTCACTCACAAACTGAAAATTTTGCAAGTGGGAGTTGAAAGATATGCTATCAAGAACCACCTCATCTTTTGTGTGCACATGGGCCTTATGTTTTCCTTTTAATTGCTTAAGGTATCTGTCATGATTGTTTGCTAGTTGTGATACCATCTGCCGGAGGAGATTCCTTCTGAACAGAAATATCACAGACACTCTTCTTTGGTTGAAGTAATCAACCACAGCAGCGTGATTTGCCACCAGACCCTGAAGGCATATATTGTCAGAAGAATGCGTATTCTGCTTAAGGGTTAAGCTGTGTGCATGACTCAAAATTTAACATGTCTACCCAAAAATACTAATTGGACTGATATGTTGAAGTCTTGAAGGAAATAAGATGCCATGGAGATCATAAGAATGTAAATATGCATGACAGATAACAGCAGTCAGAATTTTTTTGCATGGAGGATCGAGATGGACACCAATTGCCAGAATGCTGATATCTTCAAAAGGTTAAGAGACAATCAAAATGCTATCAACAATTGATATCAATCTTGATGCTCCCTCTTATCATTCTGAAGATACCAGCATCAATTAGACATAAACTGTCCTATTTAAAAATTTCAGAACTGTGTCCAAAGTTCCACACAAAAGAGGAGGACCAATATTTAAATTAACAGTCATACAAGAAATGGACCATACAGGACAATATAAGCATTGCCAAGATCTAGTCAGTGCAAATAGAAACTTTGGATAGTAGTGGAAATAAATAAAGAGAAACTAGTATCACAATTGTCTCTTGTATAGAAAAGATGTTAGTACACTTGGCAAATTACTCAGGGAGACCTACGCTAACGATATTCAAGGTCAACATATTCCTGATTCCCTGAGAAGAGGAACAGGATGCAGAAGTCAGGAAGAAAACCGATATATTATGAGTGCAATGTGCACATAACAGCGCATTCACAGAATGCAAGGGACAGTTTTTTAACCAGCAAGCAGATCGTACTAGGTTTCTTGCTGAACATGAATACCCTAAAAAGATCTAGAAACATGTGTATATTGCTTTTAACAGCAACCTCATTATATGCCTACAAATGAAAAGAATGAAGCAAAAAGAAAGAACTGATCAAAAATCATCACCTGATTAAGCATCCATTTGAAGCCAGCAGCAGCAGTGCACTCATTCTTGGAAGCGCTACTATTCCAATCCAAGTTATACACCATGTCCATTGTCTTTATTATAGATGAAATGTTACTCCTCCTTTCTTTCTTCGAGAAGATTTCTCCATTAGAGCTAACATTTATGTGACTGTTTAGAAGGGTTTCGAACCAGCCACTTCCAGACCGCTGCGATGAGATAATTGCAAAGAAGCGGACAGGGGTACAGCTGCATTCTTCCCTACAAAATAAAATTAACATCAGGCATCATTATGCAAGCCAAATTTAGATAGCTCAAACGAGCTTTAGCACAAATATCACCTGCTGTAATTTACTGGTTGTGGATAATGCACAAACTGAACCTCAGAAGGAGGAATTAAAGACTTATTGCAGGACTGTTCTGCAACTTGAATCTTCACTATCCTTGACCAGCTGTCGCTTCCTAGTTGCTTCATACACATTGAGCAAATAAACACCCCACAGATCATAGTCATAGTGAGAACAATCATCCTCAACGCAAGGGGTGACTTCTTTGGAGCTTTCAAACTCAGTGTATCCTGTAAATAAGTTCCAATCAGCACAAGTTTAAAACAAATTTAATAGCTAACCAGCTATTAGAATTCCAAATCTAACATTTTTCCTATCTTAACTATATCCTTCAGAGGAATAAGGAATATAGTAACAATCAACAAAAATTATGACCTCAGAAAATATCAATTTAAGTTGATACAAAAAAGGGACAAAATGTACTAGAGTAAAGTCTATTTTAAACCTTGAACTCGTGGAGGCAGTCGGAATCGGAACCCTGAACTACCGGTCCCTGAAATTGGGAACTGTGTACTTACTGACCCCAGTCAATCCTGACCTCATAGGAGTAAAACTTGTTCGGCATAGGAACAGTGTACTTACTGACCCCAGTCAATCCTGACCTTATAGGAGTAAACTTGTTTGGCATACCAGCAAAAGGACGATCCCAACCATGATCAATTGCTACTCCCACTTGCTGCACTGGCCACATGTCATATCACTGAATCCTGGACAAACTGGTCCAAGGTCGAGTCGTCGAGGTTGAGCAGGATCGGTAACTATAGGGTGCTAATTTCAGGGACACAGATTCCATGATTCGATTCCGCTAGCCTCTACAAGAGGTAGGTTTAAAAGAAATTTTACTCAATCACTAAAGGTATTATCAGGTCTTGACCTCTGTCCTTCATCCCACTTGTGTTTTGAGGTTAAATGGCCCATGTACTTTCCAAGATTGAGTTCCTTACCAATAATAATGGAACATAAAACAAGGAACCAAAGATCCCCTTTGCTGTGTAGTAAGTACAACTCGTGAATGTCCATCTGGAAACTGCGTTACTCCACTGAAGATCTATTCCAACTCATTTTTCAACTAGGAACTACTTCCTCCGTAAACAAATATAAGAGCATTTAGATTACTAAAGTAGTGATCTAAACACTCTTATATTTCTTTACAGAGGGAGTACTACCTAGTGTAGACAAGACCTAAATGTAGGAACGGGCAGCCATGGATGCAAAATAAACGATACCTAGTTTACCCAACCGAACTACTCCTAACTTGTGCAATGAATACGGAAATTAAACAAGAGAAGTACAGACTTCCTTCCTAACTTGTGCGCCAACAGAAACGTTTGGATCAAGTACGCTCCATAACTGTATTGAATGGAACAAGATGTACTAGTACTACCAGTCTACCAGTAAGAAAACTTGGACCAAAAAGAAGAAACGGGATGTCGGAGAAAAGGGTCGGCTGTATATGCAAAGTTAAAAAGGGCGGGGGGGGGGGGGGGGGGGGGGGGGGGGGGGGGGGGGGGGGGGGGGGCAAACTTGAAAACTATTTTGGATTTGGGATCTGGCCGCATCGCCCGGCGCTAGTCAAGTGAAAAAAGCACTTCTCTTTTGGATTTTGGAGCTGGCGAGATCCGCGGTATCTGAAGTTTAATACGTAACAGAGCCACCCAGAGGAGCGGCGGCGTGTGAGGAAAGTGATGAAGGAAGCATGGAGCCAAACTGGATGAGCTGCGGCAGCCGGAAGGGGCGGGCAGGAACTGAAATGACGCCCAAAACGGAGTTGCAAGGAAAAATGACGCCACCCAAAATAATCCCTCCCTTAATAAGCGAAGGGAAGGCGGAGAACAAGAACATTCACCCAAGAGATCCATTATCAATACGAGAGATGTATAAATCTCAAATCTCACCTTGTTTCCCAGCTGGTAGCTCCATTCCTCGCAGGCGCCGCCGGGCTTCTCGTCCCCCTTGGAACCCCACATCACCCCGGCCGAGCCGCCCCCTCCCCTCTCCTCTCCTCGCCCCGCCAGCCAAGAAACAGAGGAACACTCGTCGCCCGCCGCCGCCGCGGCGCGGGAAAACCGGGCCGGACGCGCTCCCTGGCAGATGGCCGCCTCCAGCGGCGTCGGGGTCGGGCCGGCTCTGGTGGCGCGGGCGGAGGGAGCGATGAGCGGCGGCCGGTGGTCGGGTGGCGTTCGTCGCGTGTGCTTTCGTTTTGGGCGTTTCTGGTTCCGGAGACCCTTTTTTGGAGTGGAGACGCAGAAAGTCAGCTTTAACCGAGAGTGTGTGTGTTCCAGGCTCGCCCTTTTGTGTTTTGTTTTTTTACGTTGGCTCGCCCTTTTGTGAGCGCATCTATGGTACTGTACCCGTCGCGTGAGCGCGAAGGGTCATCATCGAATGCAAGTGCGCATGAATTAAGACACAAGTTAAGTAGGAGTAGAATATCTTCCATATCTGTCGTGCACGGCGTCGGTCTTGTACTAACGAACTCGTGCAGATGGGGAGTACGACGAATCACGCCACTCCGTACGTGTACGGGCGGTCGTTCTCGGTAGGCAACGACGGACGGCATCCGCATTTGAATATCAATTTATTTATTTTTTTTGTTAAGGTTTGGGCCTTTGAATAGCAAGCAGTAGTACTGTGGCGCCGTGTGATGGGTTTGTATCGGGATGCAAGAAAAAAGCGTTTGGAAGCGTACGCGTGCCAATCTTAAACCGACTCAGGCTCCTTTGATATAAAAAAATTTCATTGGATTTTTTGAGGATTTGGATCTTAAACCGACTCAGGGCTCCTTTGATATAAAAAAAATTCATTGAATTTTTTGAGGATTTGGATCTTAAACCGACTCAGGGCTCCTTTGATATAAAAAAAATTCATTGGATTTTTTGAGGATTTGGATCCTTAGGATTTTTTTCCTACTATAGTCGTTTGATTCGTTGGATTGAAATCCTTTGGAATTTTTTCATAGGATTCATTTGTACTACATTTTGAAGGAAAATTTCTATCCACTCAAACCTTTTTGTAGAATTCCTTTGTTTTTTCTGTGCTATCAAACACACTTCCAAATCCCTGTAGGGTAGAAAAGGACATGACACTCTATTCCTAAGTTTTTCCTATTCCTACATTTTAAAAAATCCTGCGAATCAAAGAGGCCCTCAGAGCCAGGCTGAGTCCAGCGTAGAAAGGGGCATGACATACGCAGCGGTGCATGAAGGAATGAGTGCGGAGATATCGGGAGACCGAAATATCCGTCGACGTGGATGGCGTGAAACCCCTTCCTTCCCACTCATTTACTCGCTCACCTTTGCCGCTAGGACGAACCAAGCCTCAGTTCTTGGCACCGGCGGCGACTCCAACAACAGGACCAGTTTCTCCCCTTCGTCTCGTCCTCCTCGTCTCACCATGGATGGGTTGTCGGCTCCAAAAGGTTAAGGAGAATACCCTCCCCCCCTCCTATGTTAGGTCGTTAGGTACGGCATAGGGTCGATTTCGCCTTTACTTACTGCAATATCGATGTCGTCGTTAGGTCGTTATGGACGAACGATGAAGCTGGTTGTTCAAGCAACAACACTCATAGCCTCAGTTCTTTGTCCATAAGAGAGATGTTCGTCAGAGTGATAAGTCTGTCATCCGTTATGGTCCAATGATACGAGGTAGGAAAAAGGATGGTGAATCTGAACTAAACCTGGGCATAGCCCGGGCCGGGCCGGGTTTCAGGCCGGGCTTAAAAAAGCCCGAACGGGAAAACTCAGGCCCGAGCCCGGCCCGGCCGTCGGGCCTAACAAATCGGGCCCGAACCTACAAAGCCCGGTAAAGCCCGGCCAGCCCAGCCCGATCTAGGCTTAAAAATTGTGTTTCACAAGCCCGAGCCCGGCCCGGTCTGCTCTTCGGGCTCACTTTCCAGGCCCGAGCCCGGCCCGATGGCACGATCAGGCCCCGCCTGGCCCGGGATTTTCGGGCCGGGCCGGCCGGGCCGGGATGCCCATGCCCCGGCGTAATCTCAACTATATCTACAACAACAATGACATAGAGGCCGTGAACATGCTTCGGGTGCAAAGATCACCTTTTTCCATGCTTGCGGGGACGTTTAGGAATAGGGGGCTTCTACAAAATGGCATCCACACTTCTATGGAAGAGCAAGTTGTCCTGTGTGGTAAGGTCATCACCAGTAAAAAGGGATGATCATAACATAGGCCGTGCACAACCAAACGACATGTTTTGCACGTTGACATACATAACCCAGAAATGTTGCCAACCAAACACCAGGCATCAAACTGCTCAGTGGTGCAGTGCAGGTTAACAAACTATGTGCAAAACATGATTTTTGACATGTGTTCACTCAACCACGTCCAACTTCGCCACATACGCAAAAACCCACTAGCGGAGCTTCATGCAACTCGGGGGGCGTCCCCCCCCCCCCCCCCCACACACACACAAGTTATGCACATATGTGAAGATTTTTTTTCAGAGAGAGGATAGATTAGAGATAGTATTGTGTTTTGCCCCCCACAAAAATCAGACTTGGTGTTTTGGCCCCCCAGCCATCTTTGTCAACCTCCGCCACTGCAAATACCCCTAAAAGATACAACGTGCCAAACGCCTCCTAAAAGTTCAGTTGTGCAGTGACGGCGTCTGTGGGTTGAGTTGCTTTTGTTTTTGCGAGTGAGATGAGTCGTGCAGCACTGAAATCCTGACTGTCCTATTTGACATTGGGCATGGAGATTCATACTTCCTCTGTTCCGCGTTGCGGTGCATATTAGTTTTTTAGAAAGTAAAAAAGTATATATTTGACCAAATTTATAGTAAAGAATATATCAATATCTAAAATTCAAAATTAGATCACCATATTCATCATGAACTGCATTATACTTTGTATTTTAGATGTATACTCCCCCTGTTCCTAAAAATAGCTATCATTGTGTAGTCCGTAGTGAAATCTCTTAAAAGACTGATATTTAGGAACAGAGGGGGAGTTCTATAAATTTTGTCAAACGTAGGCATGTTTGCCTTTGAAAAACAAAATATGCACGGCATATTATGAAATGGAGGGTGTATGGCCAGTTCTTTTGAACGGCTTAAAAAATAAATTGCCTCTCCTCGGCTTAAAAAATAAGCCGCTCCCAAAATTTGTTGAGGCTTCTAAATTAGTAATCCCATAATTATTTCAAAAACCCCAATAAATAAGGGAGGCGGGTTATGGGAAAAGTTGGGAAGAGGGCGGCTTATTTTTTAAGACCCCAAAAGAACTAACCCATATGTCAATGCATGACGGTTCCAAACGGATGCGGGGAACATTACGAATGTCATTTCATCCATCAAAATATGCACGCACTGGTTTCTCCTAAAGAAATCTCGTTTTGAACCTTTTATCTACAATAAAAAAATCTTGGCAGGGGTGAGCTTGGGCTCAAGTTTGAATATGATCTCATTTCTCGTGTTTGTAAATACAATTGCGTGGACCTAACGGGTGGGCTAGCGTTGTCATAATCGCGATTAAAAGTTAATGCTTCCGCAACTCGGATTCTTTGAAACAGCGAACCAAATTTATGGTAACTTTTTGAGAAATTAAGAAAACAAGCACTACTAGGGAAAATCCTAACAGTAGCGCAGGCACCCACACTATGGCTACGGTGCTACAGCTAACTTTTAGCAGTAGCACGGGTACTACCCCGCGCTACTGATACCTATTTATAGCAGTAGCGCGTGTCCATCCCCCGCTACTGCTAAAAGCTACAGCGTCCCTATTTAGCATGCGCTATTGATAAAGCAGTGTTGCTACACACATATCACGCGCTACCGTTATTATTTTCTGTATCTTTTTATGCTACATATTTACTTTGTATTTGTACAGATTTTATACAATATTCTCTATCATATCTGTTGGGGAACGTTGCATGGAAAACAAAAAAAATTCTACACACACGCAAGATCTATCCATGGAGATGCATAGCTACGAGAGGGGGAGTGTATCTACATACCCTTGTAGATCGCTAATCAGAAGCATATATAACGCGGTTGATGTAGTCGTACGTCTTCACGATCCAATCGCGATCCGTCCCGATCTAGCGCCGAACGGACGGCACCTCCGCGTTCAGCACACGTGCGGCTCGATGACGTCTCCGCCTCCTCGATCCAGCGAGCGAGGGCGGAGTAGTAGATGGGTTCTCAACCAGCACAACGACATGGTGGAGATGGTGGTGGAGCAATCCCGTCAGGGCTACGCCGAGCGCTACCGAAACCGCGAACGGAGGAGAAAACGATCTAGGGAGAGAGAGGGGTGCCAAGGGCTTGGTGTGTCCTCTTGGGGCGCCCCCTCCCCTCTATATATAGGTGGAGGGGCGTGGGAAACAGCCCCTCCAAGCCCTAGGGCGCAGCCAAGGGGGAGGAGTTGGACTCCTAGTCCAATTCCCTCCCTTTCCATACACAGGTGGACTTTCCACCTCTCCTAAGTCACATGAGCCTTGAGGGACTTGTGCGCCTGGCCTAATAAGGCCAGGGCGCCTCCCCTCAGCCCATGCAAACCCTTGGGACGTTGTGGAACCCTTGGTGGACTTCCGGACTCCTCCGGAAGTTTCCGGAACCTTCTAGAAGCTTCCCGGTACAATACCGGAAAAACTCGAAACTTTTCCGGTAGCCAAAATATGAATTCCCATATATAAATGTTTACCTCCGGACCATTCCGGAGCTTCTCGTGACATCCAGGATCTCATCCGAGACTCCTAACAATATTCAGTCACCAACATACATAACCCAATAATACTATATCGTCACCGAACGATAAGCGTGCGGACCCTACGGGTTCGAGAATCATGTGGACATGACCGAGACACCTCTCCGGTCAATAACCAATAGAGGGAACTGGATGCCCATATTGGTTCCCACATATTCCAACGAAGATCTTTATCGGTCGAACCACGATGCCAAGGATTCAATCAATCCCGTATGCAGTTCCCTTTGTCCAGCGGTATGTTACTTGCCCGAGATTCGATCGTCGGTATCTCCATACCTAGTTCAATCTCGTTACTGGCAAGTCTATTTACTCGTTCTGTAATAAAAGATCCCGTGACTAACTCCTTAGTCACATTGCTTGCAAGCTTCTTGTGATTTTGTATTACCGAGAGGGCCCAGAGATACCTCTCCGTCATACGGAGTGACAAATCCCAGTCTCGATCCATGCCAACCCAACAGTCACCCTTGGAGATACCTGTAGAGTACCTTTATGATCACCCAGTTACGAAGTGACGTTTGATACACACAAGGCATTCCTCTGGTGCCAGGGAGTTGCATGATCTCATGGTCTTAGGAACATATACTTGACATGAAGAAAGCACTAGCAATAAACTAATACGATCACCATTCTCCTAATGATGTGACCCCGTTATCAAATGATAACTCATGTCTATGGTTAGGAAACCTTAACCATCTTTGATCAACGAGCTAGTCTAGTAGAGGCTCACTAGGGACACGGTGTTGTCTATGTATCCACACATGTGTCTGAGTTTCCGATCAATACAATTCTAGCATGGATAATAGACGTTTATCATGAACAGGGAAATATGATAATAACCAATTTATTATTGCCTCTAGGGCATATTTCCAACACACACAATAATCTCATCATATCATACACATACAAATCTCATCATATCATGCATACACATACAATAGTCTCATCGTATCATGTCATCATCATCATCCTCATCCAACACAAATGATCGATGTCTCTCGTCATCATCTCGAAATATATAGCGGTGCAAGTTATCACATGTCTCGAATACATGCAACTACATGGTCATCCCATACACATGTTTCATCATCCATCTAAACTATGATATAGAAGAGAAGAGCTCTCACTACGAGCAATAGCGGAATTATGCAGTACATGAGGCATCGGTTCTGATTCCTCTCTCGCGCTAGCGTGAACCTCAAGTAACTAGCTTCCGCTTCTTGTCTGCTATTGAACCCTTTCTAGCTGTCGCCCGAGAACCCTAACACTTGGCCCTAACACTCTGGCCACTCGTCGTACACTCCCGGAACCCTCCCTATGTACACAACATAGCACTTCTTCGCTATCAAGGACCTATGTATCTGTTAGAGATGCATCTACATCAAGCTAATTCAACAATAATATGCAACATAATATACTTGAGCAACACGAAGAGAAAGAGTTAGCAAATAGATGCAACATATAGTAAACATAATCTACGCAGGTTCATCGTACCCAACCTAATTAACTAGCTAGCGTTATGCAAGTTCAGCAGGACTGTTTACATCACAAAGTTTCATTGCTACAGAAAGTACAAATTCAACTGACACCTCATCATCGGAATCGTCAATCACTGGAAGTTCCATCCATCCAGATCCGGGAGGACGCACCCTAGCTTCGTGAATGGTGTCAGGTGCAGACGTTGTAGGCCTATGCGAGTTCGCACGTCAGCTCGCGTAATAGGGCCGTGGTGGAACATCCCGTTCTCTTTGACGACTTCTTTCATGATGATCGTTGCAATGTCCTCCTGGATGCGAAAGAAGTCATCTCTGAGTATAATCGGCTTGGCTCCTAAGGTTTCTGCCCATTTGCGGATATGGTCATCGCTTCTGCTTGTCATCCGAAGATGTTGGCGATCCCTTCTGAACTCCATCATGAGATAGAGGACGTAGAATCCATTGTTATTACTTTCTATCGGTAGATGGACGCAACAGAAGTTAGTTTTATGCCCGAAACCCGGCGCGCCCTTCCTTTGTCTCTTGATCTCTATGAAACCACCCTTCAAGCTGAAGTCGTGGAGAGCACTATCCAGAATGTTCATTATGTGGGTGTAGTCTTCTAGAAGTTTCTGGACGAGTCGAAATACAAAGCGTGGGAGGCTCACGGGAAAAGAACGATAAGGACGGCGTGCCCCTCGCTGCGCAAAATAAATACACCTCAAATTAGCCTCCATATGAGCAAAGGAATGATTGAAATGTACGAAAGGGCAATCAGGCAATGACTTACATTGAATGATACGGTAGGAGAATTGTTTCCTTGTTCTTATTCATTATCATGAACTCTTCAATGTAGTTTAGCAGCTTGGCGTTCAAAGTAGTCAAGACTCAAGAAGGACTCATGCATGTAGTATGGATCCTCCACAGAGATTTGCGAGATTTGGTCTCTCCTGATTATGAAGCTCATATGTAGCGCAAAAAGACGGACGATCATAAAATCGAGCCACCTCGTGAGAAACGTCTCAAAGATGTGATCAAACCGCAGGAAGAACACTTCCGCGGGGATTCTGTCGACGTAGCACTTGCCCTGAGCCACACAAACCGCGTAAAGTGGGTATCCTGGTGCCTGCAATGCAAGAAAGCTTTTCTCCGTTGACAATACATGGTCGTGCAGTCTCCTGAGATCCCCTGATATGCCTCTAGCGGTTTCAATGGTAGGATCGGCTCGCGCCGCGACATGCATAAACGCCGCACCTTTGACCGATACATGGTCTTCAAAATCGATCAACGGAGCCAACTGGCGGTGATACGTCTATTTTGCATCATGATTTCTTACTGTTATTTATATTGTTTTATGTCATTATTCCACTTTATGATACAATTCTAATGCCTTTTCTCTCTTAATTTGCAAGATTCACATCGAGAGGAACATTACCGGCAGCTGGAATTCTAGACCAGAAACGCTACAACAGAGATACCTATTTTATTGAACTCCAAATGACCTGAAACTTTACAGGGATTTTTATGGAATATATAAAAAATCCAGGAGCAAAGAAGTACCACAGGGGGCCCACCACCTGCCCACAAGGCAACAGGGCGCGCCCTGTTAACTTGTGGGTCCCATAGGTGACCTCTGGAGCCCATCTTCTGCTATATGAAGGGTTTTTACCTAGAAAAAAAACAAAGAGAGGACTTTTGGGATGAAGCGCCGCCGTTTCGAGGCAGAACCCGGACAGGAGCACTTTTACTCTCCGGTGGAGCGATTCCGCCGGGGAAACTTCCCTCCGGGAGGGGGAAATCAAAGCCATCGTCATGACCAACACTTCCTCCTTCGTGGGAGGACCAATCTTCATCAACATCTTCACCAGCACCATCTCATCTCAAACCCTAGTTCATCTCTTGTATTCAATCTTTTTCTCAAAACCTCATATTGGTACATGTGGGTTGCTAGTAGTGTTGATTACGTCTTGTAGTTGATGCTAGTTGGTTTATTTGGTGAAAGATTATATGTTCAGATCCTTAATGATATTCAATACCCCTCTAATCTTGAACATGAATATGATTTGTGAGTAGTTTCTTTTGTTCTCAAGGACATGGGAGAAGTCTTGTTATAAGTAATCATGTGAAGTTGGTATTCGTTCTATATTTTGATGATATGTATGTTGTTGCTTCCTTTAGTGGTGTCATGTGAACGTCGACTACATGACACCTCACCATATTTGGGCCTAAGGGAAGGCATTGTGTAGTAACAAGTAGATGATGGGTTGCGAGAGTGACAGAGGCTTAAACCCTAGTCTATGTGTTATTTCATCAGAGGCTGATTTGGATCCATATGTTTCATGATATGGTTAGATTTATCTTAATTCTTCTTTTGTAGTTGTCGATGCTTGCGAGAGGGGGTAATCTAAAGTGGGTTGTTTGTTCAAGTAAGAACAACACCTTAGCGCCGGTCCACCCACATATCAAATTATCAAAGTAATGAACACGAATCAACTAAACATGATGAACGTGACTAGACGATAATTCCCATGTGTCCTCGAGAGCACTTTACTTTATATAGGAGAACTTTCAGGCTTGTCCTTTGCTACAAAAAGAATTGGGCCACCTTGTTGCACCTTTGTTACTATTGTTACTTGTTACTTGTTATGAATTATCTTGCTACAAAACTATCTATCACTGTTACTTACAACACCTATAGAGAATACCTTGCTGGAAACCACTTGTCATTTCCTTCTGCTCCTCGTTGGGTTCGACACTCTTACTTATCGAAAGGACTATGATTGATCCCCTATACTTGTGGGTCATCAAGGCACTTTCCTGGCGCCGTTGTCAGGGAGTGAAGCGCCCTTGCTAAGTGGAATTTGGTAAGGAAACATTTTTGCTACGTGCTGAAATTTACTGATGCTTGTTACTATGGAGGATAATCCTTTGAGGGGCTTGTTTAGGGTATCTTCACCTCGTTCGGAAGTGGAAAAAGCCGCTCCTCAACCTACTCAACCTACTGAAAATATTTATTATGAAATTCCTTCGGGTATGTTAGGGAAACTGCTTGCTAATCCTTATGCGGGAGATGGAACAATACACCCTGATCTGCACTTAATCTATATAGATGAAATTTGTGGATTATTTAAACTTGCAGGTTTATCCAAAGATGGTGTTAATAAGAAGGTTTTCCCTTTATCTTTGGAGTGAAAGACATTGATTTGGTACAGGATATTGGATGATGCCGGTACATGGGATTGGAACCGATTGAAGCTGGAATTCCACCAGAAATTTTATTCTATGCATTTGGTTCATCGTGATCGGAATTATATATATAATTTTTGGCCTCGTGAAGGAGAAAGTATCGCTCAAGCTTGGGGGAGGCTTAAATATATGATGCATACATGCCCCGACCATGAGCTCTCAAGGGAAATAATCTTACGGAACTTTTATGCTCGGCTTTCTCATGATAATCAATTGATGCTTGATTTCTTCTTATCTTGGCTCCTTTATGAAAAGAGCTATTGAATTCAAATGGGATCTCTTGTAAAGAATTAAACACAACTCTGAAGATTGGGAGTTCGACAAAGGTAATGGGCCATGTATAAATCTTGAGTTCGATTGTGTTAAACCTTTTATGGAAACTGAAGCTTTTCATAAGTTTAGTGCGAAATATGGGCTTGACTCTGAGATAGTAGCTACTTTATGTGAATCATTTGCTACTCATGTTGATCTCCCTAAGGAGAAGTGGTTTAAATTCCATCCGCCTATTGAAGAAACTTGTAAGGAACCTAGCATAGCTAAAGAAGAGATAATCCTTCATAATGTTGATCCAGTTGTGCCTACTGCTTACATTGAGAAACCACATTTTCCCGTGAGGATTAAGGAACATGCTAAAGGTGCAATTGTGGTTACTAAAAGTAATATTAGAACACCTAAACCTTCTGAACAAATAAATGTTGAACCTAATATTGCTATGTTAAGGATCCCTTGGTTGATAATATTGATGGGCATGTTATTTTATTTTTGTGATGAAGCTGCTAGAATTGCAAAACATGTTAGAAATGAGCAAGATTTGTTAGATAAGAATAAGCCAGTGGTTGGCATGCCTGTTGTTTCTATTAAGATTGGAGATCATTGTTATCATGGTTTATGTGATATGGGTGCTATTGTGAGTGCCATTCCATTTACTTTATATCAAGAAATTATGAATGATATAACACCTTCTGAGATTGAAGACATTGATGTTACTATTAAACTTGCTAATAGAGATACTATTTCACCACTTTGGGATTGTTCGAGATGTTGAAGTCTTGTGTGGAAAAATTAAATACCCTACTGATTTCTTAGTACTTGCTTCACAACAAGATAATTTTCGTCCCATCATATTTGGCAGGCCTTTCTTGAATACCTTTAATGCCAAAATTGATTGTGCTAAGGAAAAGGTCAGACTCAGCTTTGGTGATGTGTCTCAAGAGTTTAATTTCTCTAAGTTTCGTAGACAACCACAGGAGAAAGAATTATCTAGTAAAGATGAAATTATTGGTCTTGCTTGTATTGACGTGCCTCCTACTGATCTGTTAGAACAGTATTTGCTAGACCATGAAAATGGTATGCATGAGAACGAAAGAAATGAAATAGATGAGATATTCTTTAAACAGACGCCTATCCTCAAACACAATTTACCTGTTGACACTTTAGGGGATCCTCGTCCACCTAAGGGTGATCCCGTGTTTGTATTGAACAAACTACCTGATACATTGAAATATTCTTACCTTGATGAAAAGGAGATATACCTTCTTATTATTAGAGCTAGCCTTTTAGAGCATCAAGAGAAGAAATTACTTAAAAATCTGAAGAAGCACCGAGCTGCTATTGGATATACTCTTGATGATCTTAAGGGCATTATCCCCACTTTGTGCCAACACAAGATTAATACTGAGCCGGATGCTAAACCCATTATTGATCATCAACGTCGTTTTAATCCTAAACTGAAAGAGGTGTTAAGAACTGAAATATTAAAGCTTCTGGAGGTAGGTATAATTTATCCCATAGCTAATAGTAGATGGGTAAGCCCTGTTCATTGTGTTCCTAAGAAGGGAGGTATAACTGTTGTTCCTAATGATAAAAATGAACTTATTCCACAAATGGTTGTAACCGGTTATAGGATGGTAATTGATTTCAGGAAACTAAACAAAGCTACTAGAAAAGATCATTACCCCTTGCCTTTTATTGATCAAATGTTAGAAATGTTGTCTAAACATACACACTTTTGTTTCCTTCATGGATATTCTGGTTTTTCTCAAATACCTGTGTGAAAAGAAGATTAAGAGAAAACTATCTTTACTTGTCCTTTTGGGATTTATGCTTATAGACGAATGCCTTTTGGTTTATGTAATGCACCTGCTACCTTTCAAAGACGTATGATGGCTATATTCTTTGATTTTTGTGAAAAAAAGATTGTTGAGGTATTCATGGATGATTTTTCCGTTTATGGTACTTATTTTGATGATTGCTTAAGAAACCTTGATCGAGTTTTGCAGAGATGCGAAGAAACTAATCTTGTCTTGAATTGGGCGAAGTGTCACTTTATGGTGAATGAAGGTATAGTCCTTAGGCATAAGATCTCCGAACGAGGTATTGAGGTAGATAAAGCTAAAGTTGATGCAATTGAGAAAATGCCATGTCCTAAAGATATAAGAGGTATAAGAAGTTTTCTTGGTCATGCTGCTTTCTATAGGAGATTCATTAAAGATTTCCAGACCTCTTACCAATCTCTTTAAAAAAGATATTCCTTTCATTTTTTATGATGATTGTGTAGAAGACTTTGAAATACTTAAGCAAGCTTTAATTTCTGCACCTATTGTTCAACCACCTGATTGGAACCTACCTTTTGAAATAATGTGTGATGCTAGTAACTATGTTGTTGGGGTTGTTCTAGGACAAAGAATTGATAAGAAACTAAATGTTATCCATTATGCCAGTAAGACCCTAGAAAGTGCTCAAAGAAATTGTGCTACTACTGAGAAAGAATTTTTAGCAGTTGTGTTTGCATGTGATAAGTTTAACCTTATATTGTTGATTCCAAAGTTACTATTCACACTGATCATGCTGTTATTAAATACCTTATGGAAAAGAAAGATGCTAAACCTAGATTAATTAGGTGGGTTCTGTTACTTCAAGAATTTGATTTGCACATTATTGATAGAAAGGGAGCTGAAAATCTTGTAGCAGATAACTTGTCTAGAATGGAAAATGTTCTTGATGACCCACTGCATATTGAAGATAGTTTTCCTGATGAGCAATTAGATGTTATAAATGCTTACCGTAATACTCCTTGGTATGTAGATTATGCTAATTATATTGTTGCTAAATATATACCACCTAGTTTCACATACCAACAAAATAAAAAGTTCTTCTTTGATTTAAAACATTACTGTTGGAATGACCCACATTTATATAAAGAAGGAGTAGATGGTATTATTAGACGTCGTGTACCTGAGCATGAGTAGGAACAAATCCTACGAAAGTGTCATTCCGAAGCATATGGAGGACACCATGCGGGAGACAGAACCGCACATAAGGTATTAGAGTCTGGTTTTTATTGGCCTACTCTCTTCAAAGATGCACGTAAGTTTGTCCTTTCTTGTAATGAATGCCAAAGAGTTGGTAATATCGGTAGACGCCAGGAAATGCCAATGAATTGTTCACTTGTTATTGAACCATTTGATGTTTGGGGCTATGACTAGATGGGACCTTTTCCTTCCTCTAATGGGTATACTCATATTCTAGTTGCTGTTGATTATGTTACTAAGTGGGTAGAAGCTATTCCAACTAGTAGTGTTGATCACAACACCTCTATTAAAATAGTTAAAGAAGTTATCTTTCCGAGGTTTGGAGTCCCTAGATACTTAATGACTGATGCTCGTTCACATTTTATTCATGGTGCATTTCCTACTATCGTAGAATTGCCTCTCCATATCATCCTCAATCTAGTGGCCAAGTTGAATTGAGCAATAGGGAAATAAAGTTAATTTTGCAAAAGACTGTCAATAGATCTAGAAAAAATTGGTCTAAGAAACTTGATGATGCACCATGGGCTTATAGAACTTCTTATAAGAACCCTATGGGTATGTCTCCATATAAAATGGTCTATGGAACAGATTGTCATTTACCTATTGATTTAGAACATAAAGCTTATCGGGAAATTAAAGAACTTAATTATGATTTCAAAATTGCCGGTGAAAAGAGGTTATTTGATATGTGCTCTTTAGATGAATGGAGGACACAAGCTTATGAAAATGCCAAGTTGTTTAAAGAAAAAAATAAAAGATGGGATGATAAAAGAATACAAAAACGAGAATTTAACATCGGTGATCATTTTCTATTATACAATTCTCGTTTCAGATTCTTTGCAGGGAAACTCCTCTCCAAATGGGAAGGACCCTATATTATCGAGGAGGTTTATCGATCCGGAACTATCAAGATCAATAACGCGGAAGGAACAAATCCTAACGTTACTGGGCAAAGAATTAAACATTATATTTCAGGTACACCCATTAATAAGGAAACAAATGTTATTCAAACAATGACACCCGAGGAGCACATAAAAGAGACCTTCCAGGACACTTCAGAACCCTGAAAAGAGACAGGTACGTGATACGGTAAGTAAACCGACTCCAAACATTCCATAAAAAATACTTATGTCCGTTTTGGAATATTATAAAATTACAAAAATAAGAACCAGCTGAGGGGACCCACGAGGAGGTCACAAGGCAACAGGGCGCACCCTACCCCCGTGGGCGCTCCTGGTTGCCTTGTGGGCCCCTTGTGTGCCTTCCCGACTCAGTATTCCTCTCGTAGACTTGTCTTGCACCGGAAAAAAATCATTCTATATACTCTTCGCTGTTTTGACCACTGTACCACAAGTTTTCTCTCTGTTCTTGTTCCGTGCTGTTTTTCTGACAGATCTGGAGCTCTCATGGCTCCCCCAAATCTCCACAAGAAGCATCGCATAGTTTGACCTTCTTCGGGGAAATGCCCTTACAGCAAAGTCTACTATGAGTTGACTTCTGGAGGGGAGGATGAATCTGAAATTCTAGAAGAGAAGGCGTGAAGAGATGAGGAGACATGGGGGAACTTTAAGGAGATCATGCCAATCCCCTCTCCGAGGATGCAAACTAGGGAGACATGATATTACCTCTTCAAGACGATATTTCTTTACCATAAATTGATGCATTAAATGCTATGGAATCAATTTGTGCCCAAAACACAACACTAACCCATGAAGTTATTTTGCTGGAGGAGCAAAATCGGGCTCTTCGAAGGATAATCGGTAATATGGAATATTTGTTTTTGAAGGACAAGCCTGCCACTTCATCACCATCATCACCCAAGGAAGAGACCTAAGTACATGGGTGTGGTCACCATCCTTAGCTTGTTCCGAGCTTGGGGGAGGTGCCCTGGTATCGTATCACCATCACCTTTATCATCATTATCTATCTTAGTTCAATCCTTAGTTATTTCGTGATTTAGAAGAATAAAGTTTTAGTATGATTTAGTTTCGAGTGTTTGCTTTGTGATCTATCTATCTTTGTAATCGAGTGCATGAGTTACGTAATAAAGATTAGTTTGAGTTTATTTTCTTTACTTTGCTGCATCAATCATAGCAATGAAAAGAATAAAAAAAACATATGCTAATACCATGGGGAGTAATGACTTCACATAAAAAGAGTATAATTGGTAAAATTGATTGGAAGTTATCAAACATAGCATTAGTCATTGGCGCAATTCATGAAAAGTGATAATGAAAGAGAGGTCTGACATATAAATATACTATCTTGGACATCTTTTGTGATTGTGAGCCCCCATTAAATATTCTATGCATGATTAATTAGTGGATGTTGGACAAGGAAGAAAACCTAATGAGTTATGTTTGCTTATATTCACATATAAGTTATATTGTCATGGATCCTCTAACATGTGGTGCTTGCTCCTATCCTTTGCTAGCCAAAACTTCGTACTAAGTAGGAATACTACTTGTGCATCCAAAACCCTTAAACCCAGTTTCATGCCATGAGAGTCCACCATATCTACCTATGGATTGAACAAGATCCTTCAAGTAAGTTGTCATCGGTGCAAAAGTAATAAAAATTGCTCCTAAATATGTATGATCATTTATTGGAAGGGAAAATAAGCTTTGTACGAACTTGTGATGGCAAAGAAATAAAAGCGACAGACTGCATAATAAAGTTTGCCATCATAAGGGGCAACATAAAGTGACATTCCTTTCCACTAAGAGCTTGCACATCAAAATAATAAGCTCATGCCAACCTCTGCTTCCCTCTGCGAAGGGCCTATCTTTTACTTTTCTGTATTTACTTCATTAATGTTAATTCCTATTCCATTCTTATTATTCTCTACTTGGCAAGCATCATGTAGTGGGGAAATATCTTGGCACATATATCCAGTTGGATGTAGGTGATCATGAGTTATTATTGTTGACATTAACCCCGAGATAAGTGGTTGGGTGTTGACAAATTATAAACCCCTATCTTCCTATGTGTCTAATTGAAACTTTTTGCTTCAGAAATATGCCATGAGTGTTAGCAATTATAGAAGACTAAATTATATTTGAGTATGTGAACTTGCCAAATAAATCTCTGACATAGACTTTTTCTGAAAATATAATGGGTCGCAATTGTTTCAATGACTAAGAACATGGTTTGTTAGTTTTCAATAAAGTTTATGATTCATACTTGAGCTTGTGAATAGATTGTTATTGTTCATGAGAAGTTTTATAATATTATGTTGCTGCTATGACAAAGATCATGATTCTCTCATATCCGTATTTTATTTTTATCAACACCTCTCTCTCAAAGCATGTGGTCATGATTATCGAGCTTGGCTTTCGCTTGAGGACAAGCGAGGTCTAAGCTTGGGGGAGTTGATACGTCTATTTTGCATCATGATTTCTTACTGTTATTTATATTGTTTTAGGTCATTATTCCACTTTATGGTACAATTCTAATGCATGTTCTCTCTTAATTTGCAAGACTCACATGGAGAGGAACATTACCGATATCTGGAATTCTGGACCAGAAAAGCTACAACAAAGATACCTATTTTACTGAACTACAAATGACCTGAAACTTTAATGGGATTTTTTATGGAATACATAAAAAATACTGGTGCAAAGAAGTACCAGATGGGCCCCATCACGTGCCCACAAGCCAATATGGCGGGACCACCCCCCTAGGTGTGCCCAGTTACCTTGTGGGTCCCACATGTGGCCTCCGGAGCCCATCTTCTGCTATATGAAGGGTTTTTACCTAGAAAAAATAAAGAGAGGACTTTCGGGACGAAGCGCCGCCGTCTCGAGGTGGAACCTGGACAGGAGAACTTTTACTCTCCGGCAGAGTGATTCCGCAGGGGAAACTTCCCTCTGGGAGGGGGAAATCGAAGCCATCGTCATCACCAACACTTCCTCCTTCGTGGGAGGACCAATCCTCATCACCATCTTCACTAGCGCCATCTCATCTCAAACCCTAGTTCATCTCTTGAATTCAATCTTTGTATCAAAACCTCAGCTTGGTACTTGTGGGTTGCTAGTAGTGTTGATTATGTCTTGTAGTTGATTCTAGTTGGTTTATTTGGTGGAAAATTATATGTTTAGATCCTTAATGATATTCAATACCCCTATGATCTTGAACATGAATATGATTTGTGAGTAGTTACTTTTGTTCTCGAGGACATGGGAGAAGTCTTGTTATAAGTAATCATGTGAAGTTGGTATTCGTTCGATATTTTGGTGATATGTATGTTGTTGCTTCCTTTAGTGGTGTCATGTGAACGTCGACTACATGACACTTCACCATATTTGGGCCCAAGGGAAGGCATTATGGAGTAAAAAGTAGATGATGGTTTGCGACAGTGACAATAGCTTAAACCCTAGTTTATGTGTTATTTCATAAGGGGCTGATTTGGATCCATATGTTTCATGCTATGGTTAGATTTATATTAATTCTTCTTTCGTAGTTGCGGATGCTTGCGAGAGGGGGTAATGTTAATTGGGTTGTTTGTTCAAGTAAGAACAAAACCTTAGCACCGGTCCATCCACATATCAAATTATCAAGGTAACAATCGCGGATCAACTAAACATGATGAATGTGACTAGACTATAATTTCCATGTGTCCTAGAGAGCGCTTTACTTTATATAGGAGAACTTTCAGACTTGTCCTTTGCTACAAAAAGGATTGGGCCACCTTGCCGCACCTTTGTTACTATTGTTACTTGTTACGAATTATCTTGCTACAAAACTATCTATGACTGTTACTTACAACACCTGCAGAGAATATTTTGCTGGAAACCACTTGTCATTTCCTTATGCTCCTCGTTGGGTTTGACACTCTTCTTATCAGAAGGACTATGATTGATCCCCTATACTTGTGGGTCATCTGGCTGCTAGAAGCTTTGGTGGCAGCAGAGCCTCTCCCCGCACGGTCTCTTCCTCCTCTTCTTCTTGGGTTGAGGTAGTGAGCCTTCCAGGCCCTTCCTGAAGCACTGCATGATGCTTGGGTAGTTGACCCTGGGTTGAGGCGGCATCTAGAGGCGTGTCCTACGAGGATTGCATGAAGAGAGACTTCTTGAAATAAACCCTACTAGGACGTTCCTGCTCCGACACATCATCCATCTCCTCAACCGCATGTTCATAGCCCAAGTGAAATGGCTGACTCATCATTCCTTCGTCGTCATAGCCGGTATTGAGGAACCGGAGAGGGTCCACCTCCTCCATCTCATCCATTGCTTGTTCCACGGGGGCGACTTCATGATCCACTATTGGCCCCCTTCCTCGCGTCCTCCGCCGCTCTCACCCGACACAGGAGGCACTGGTAGTTGCGTAGGCGGGGTGGTGTTCATACCTTGCTGATGTGTTGTCGTTGGTGTGCTCCCTGCCTCCTCCACACGAAGAAGACTCTTCGGCCACAGCAGCATCCAACCCTTGCATTCCCCAATCCGCATCGGGGTCTCGTCCTCCTCTCCCCCGAGTCATACCGGAGGACCCAAATCCTCGTGGCCCGATTTGACACTCGCCAAGGAAACCCTGAAGGTGCTGACGGGCATCGGCTGGCCGTGGAACAAGCATTCTAAGGGCTTCTATATCATTGCCTTTCCCACGTCCACCTTCTGGCCATTGATCATGTACAGTATGGTGCAAGGGGTTTCGTCGGCCTGCGAAGACATGTCTGCGGCGTCAGACATCCGAAAGGCAAGGTAACAGAAGATTATAGATATGTTGGTGCGACGTATAATTACCGTGAGGGCGTCGAGCTTAGCCAAAGTCGAAGCCCTGACGGGCACGCAAGAGAGAGAGAACGGGCTGCTGTGAGTGGCTGTGGGAGCAGGCACGGGTGCGGGAGCAGGTGCGATTACGTGAGTAGGTACTTGTGCGATGTCCACCGAGTTGCTCCCAACGAAGCTTGGAAGGGGATAATCCTTTGCCGTTTTGTCTGGATTCCGCTTTGTCCAGTCAATAAGAGCCAGAACCAAGGCACTAATCGTAGCTACATAATCATTTCTGTAGGCCCCTATAGCTGCATTGACTGCCTTCTGGACCACCTCATCTCTGGTCGCTTCTGCGGTCTCAACTGCTTTTTTCTTGACCGCACGCGCCACCTTCTCATCAATGTTCACCTGACTGAACTTCCTTCTCTGCCTTTTGGTCTCCGGGTCCTCGTGGTAGTAGTACTTTCACGTGGCACCAACTCCGACGCTGCGCACACGTCCATACGACGGCTGCGTGTCCAAAGGGAGTCACTTATGTAAGTTCAAGGCCTGGTTGAGAGGGGTGTCCCATATGGACCTCGTCGACGACTGAGATGATGAGTCGCTTTCACCCGCAAGCTTGTGTTGCTCTTTCTGTAAAAGGAACGTGAACCGTTTACAAATGTTACTAGTACGTGTAGTCGACTTGATCATAAGCTAATATAAGGTGGTAAAATGATAATTACCAGCAAACTAATCAATTTCTCGTGGGTGCGCCATGTACAAAACCTTTTTTCTTTGTTCCACTTGTACTGGGCCCTGATGAAGTGATGCTCCTACTGGTCGGTGAACTCCGCCAAGGGGTCTGGGATCCCCGCGGCTTCATGTTCCGTGTCCTCCTTAGCCCATATGGGCCTCTTTCCAATGAAACCACGACTTCCAAGGTGGTGGTTCCCCATGTTCCTTTCCTGAAGCCCCTTGAAATTCTCGGACTTAAGCTTGGCTTCTTCGGTAGCGCAAGTGTCCTTGAATTTTTTGTACTCCTCTTCCGAAAGAGTCGGATTCTCCACAAAATTCTTGGAGTGGGGTTCTTTATCTTCAATCGACCATTTCACCCTCACTTTCCAGGCGGACAATGCTTTGCTAAACTTGCCCATGGTGGCATTGTTTATCTTGACCATGGCATCATCTTCCCATGGAAGTTGGTTGTCATCCCAGCCAGGGAACTTGAATCTGTTGTGCAGCTTAGTTAGAAGGAAGTGCTATTGGAAATATGCCCTAGAGGCAATAATAATTTAGTTATTATCATATTTCCTTGTTCATGATAATCGTTTATTATCCATGCTATAATTGTATTGATTGGAAACACTAATACATGTGTGGATACATAGACAACAAAGTGTCCCTAGTAAGCCTCTACTAGACTAGCTCGTTAATCAAAGATGGTCAAGGTTTCCTAGCCATAGATATGAGATGTCATTTGATAACGGGATCACATCATTAGGAGAATGATGTGATGGACAAGACCCAAACTATGAACGTAGCATATGATCGTGTCAGTTTATTGCTATTGTTTTCTGCATGTCAAGTATCTGTTCCTATGACCATGAGATCATGCAACTCACTGACACCAGAGGAATACCTTGTGTGTATCAAACATCACAACGTAACTGGGTGACTATAAAGATGCTCTACAGGTATCTCCAAAGGTGTCTGTTGAGCTGGCATGGATCGAGACTGGGATTTGTTACTCCGTATGACGGAGAGGTATCTCAGGGCCCACTCGGTAATACAACATCACAATAAGCCTTGCAAGCAATGTGACTAAAGAGTTAGCCACGGGATCTTGTATTACGGAATGAGTAAAGAGTCTTTCCGGTAATGAGATTGAAATAGGTATAGAGATACCGACGATCGAATCTCGGGCAAGTAACATACCGAAGAACAAAGGGAACAACGTACGGGATTAACTGAATCCTTGACATAGAGGTTCAACCGATAAAAATCTTCGTAGAATATGTAGGAACCAATATGGGCATCTAGGTCCCGCTATTGGTTATTGACCGTAGAGGTGTCTCGGTCATGTCTACATAGTTCTCGAACCCGCAGAGTCTGCACACTTAACGTTCGGTGACGTTTCGGTATTATTGAGTTATGTATGTTGGTGACCGACGGTTGTTCGGAGTCCCAGATGAGATCCCGGACGTCACGAGGGGCTCCGGAATGGTCCGGAGGTAAAGATTTATATATGATAAGTCATATTTTGGCAACCGAAAAAGTTTCGGGTTTTTCCGGTATTGTACCGAGAAGCTTGTAGAAGGTTCCGGAAACTTCCGGAGGAGTCCGGAAGTCCAACAAGGGTTCCACCACGTTCCAAGGGTTTGCGTGGGCTGAGGGGAGGCGCCCTGGCCTTATTGGGCCAGGCGCACAAGTCCCTCATGGCTCATGTGGCTTGGGAGAGGTGGAAAGTCCAGCTGTTTATGAAAAGGGAGGGAATTGGACTAGGAGTCCAACTCCTCCCCCTTGGCTGCACCCTAGGGCTTGGAGGGGCTGATATCCACGCCCCTCCACCTATATATAGAGGGGAGGGGGCGCCCCAAGAGCACACACGAAGCCCTTGGCGCCCCTCTCTCTCCCTAGATCGTTTTCTGCTCCGTTTGCGGTTTCGGTAGCGCTAGGCGTAGCCCTGCCGGGATAGCACCACCACCATCGCCACCACGCCGTCGTGTTGCCGGAGAACTCATCTACCTCTCCGCTCTCCCTTGCTGGATCAAGGAGGCGGAGATCGTCATCGAGCTGTACGTGTGCTGAACGCGGAGGTGCCGTCCGTTCGGCGCTAGATCGTGATTGGATCGCGGGGCGGCTTGCGATTTGGATCGCCAGGACGTTCGACTACATCAACCGCGTTTCTTAACGCTTCCCTCTTAGCGATCTACAAGGGTATATGGATCCGATATCCCCTCTCGTAGATGCTCATCTCCATGGATAGATCTTGTATGTGCGTAGGAAAATTTTTGTTACCCATGCAACATTCCCCAACAGTGGTATCAGAGCTAGGTCTATGCGTAGATGAGATCACGAGTAGAACACAAAGGAGTTTGTGGGCGTTGATATTCGGATTGCTTCCCTCCTTAGTCTTTTCTTGATTCAGCGGTATTGTGGGATGAAGCGGCTCGGACTAACCTTACTCGTCCACGTACGAGAGACCAGTTCCATCGATTGGCATGTAACTTTGTTGCATAAGATGGCTGGCGGGTGTCTGTCTTTCCCACTTTAGTTGAATCGGATTCGACAGAGGCGGTCCTTGTAGAAGGTGTAATAGCAACTTGTATATCACCGTTGTGGTTTTGCGTAGGTAAGGATCATTCTTGCTAGATACCCATAGCAGCCACGTAAAACATGCAACAACAAATTAGAGGACGTCTAACATGTTTTTGCAGGGTACGATGTGATATGATATGGCCAGAAACATGATGAGATATATGTGATGTATGAGATGATTATGTTTTGTATAGATTATCACGGCTTGCATGTCGATGAGTACGACAACCGGCAGGAGCCATAGGGTTGTCTTTAATTTATTTTTGCCTTTTTGCTTTACTTTATCGCTATGAGTTAGCAATAGTTGTACAAGCAATAGTTGGCGCGACAACCTCATGGCGACACGTTGATGGAGATCAAGATGATGGAGATCATGGTGTTATGCTGGTGACGATGGAGATCATGCCGGTGCTTTCAAGATGGAGATCAAAAGCACAAGATCATGGCCATATCATGTCACTTATGATTTGCATGTGATGTTAATCCTTTTATGCACCTTGTTTTGCTTAGGACGATGGTAGCATTATAAGGTGATCCCTCACTAAAATTTCAAGATAAAATTGTGTTCTCCCCGAGTGTGCACCGTTGCGAAAGTTCATCGTTTCGAGACACCACGTGATGATCGGGTGTGATAGACTCTACGTTCACATACAACGGGTGCAAGCCAGTGTTGCACATGCGGAACACTCGGGTTAAACTTGACGAGCCTAGCATGTACAGACATGGCCTCGGAACACAAGGGACCGAAAGGTCGAACATGAGTCATATAGTAGATATGATCAACATGGAGATGTTCACCATTGAAACCACCTCATCTCACATGATGATCGGACTTAGGTTGGTGAATTTGGATCATGTAGCACTCGGATGACCGGAGGGATGTCAATTTGAGTGGGAGTTTTTTAAGTAATATGATTAACTAAACTCATTATCTTGAACAATAGTCTAAGTTGTATTTGCAAAATTAAATTGTAGATCGATAGCTCGCGCTGTAGCTCCCTTAAATTTTGATACGTTCCTAGAGGAAAAGTAAGTTGAAAGATGATGGTAGCAGTTATGCGGACTGGGTCCATGATGTGAGGATTGTCCTCATTGCTGCACATAAGGCTTATGTCCTTGATGCACCGCTCGGTGCGCCACCCCCTCAAGCGTCGTCTGTGGATGTTGTGAACATCTGACAGACACGTTCTGATGACTACTTGATAGTTCAGTGCGTCATGCATTACAGCTTAGAATTGAGGCTCCAAAGATGTTTTGAACGTCACGGAGCATATGAGATGTTCCAAGAGCTGAAATTGGGATTTCAGGCTAGTGCCCTTGTTGAGAGATATGAGACCTCCAACAAGATTCTTTTCCTGCAAGATGAAGGAGAATAGCTCAATCAGGTGAGCATGTGCCCAGATTGTCTGGGTACTACAATCGCTTGAATCAAGTGGGAGTTCATCTTCCAGATAAGATAGTGATTGACAAAGTTCTCCAAGTCATTGCCACCAAGCTACTAGAGCTTCGTGACGAACTATAACATGCCAGGGATGGAGATGATCCCTGAGCTATTCGCGATGTTTGACACCGCGAAGGTAGAAATCAAGAAGGAGCATCAAGTGTTGATGGTTAGTAAAACCACTAGTTTCGAGAAGGGCAAGGGCAAGAAGGGAAACTTCATGAATGGCAAGCCAGTTGCCGCTCCAGTGAAGAAACCCAAGGTTGAACCCAAACCCGAGACTAAGTGCTTCTATAATAAGGGGAACGGTCACTGGTAGCGGAACTGCCCCAGATACTTGGCAGATAAGAAGGCTGGCAACGTCAACAGAAGTATATTTGATATACGTGTTATTGATGTGTACCTTACTAGTACTCCTAGTATCACCGGGGTATTAGATACCGGTTCAGTTGCTAATGTTAGTAATTCGAAAAAAAAGCTACGGAATAAACGGAGACTAGCTAAAGGGCGAGGTGACGATGTGTGTTGGAAGTTTTTCCAAGGTTGATGTGATCACCATCGCACGCTCCCTCTACCTTCGGGATTAGTGTTGAACCTAAATAAATATTATTTGGTGTTTGCGTTGAGCATTTACATGATTAGATCGTGTTTATTGCAATACGGTTATTCATTTAAGTCAAGAGAATAATGGTTATTCTGTTTACATGAATAATACCTTCAATGGTCATGCACCCAATGTGAATGGTTTATTGAATCTCGATCGTAGTGATACACATGTTCATAATATTGATGCCAAAAGATGCAAAGTTAATAATGATAGTACCACATACTTGTGGCACTGCCACTTAGGTCATATTGGTGTTAAACGCATGAGGAAGCTCCATGTTGATGGACTTATGGAATCACTCGATTTTGAATCGCTTGATACATGCGAACCATGCCTCATGGGCAAGATGACTAAGACCCCGTTCTCTGGAACAATGGAACGGGCAAGTGACTTGTTGGAAATCATACATACTGATGTGTGTGGTCCGATGAGCGTTGAGGCGCGCGATGGATATCGTTACTTTCTTACCTTCATTGATGATTTGAGTAGATATATGTATATTTACTTAATGAAACACAAGTCTGAAAGCTTTGAAAAGTTCAAGCAATTTCAGAGTGAAGTTGAAGATCATCGTGACAAGAAGATAAAATGTCTACGATATGATCGTGGAGGTGAATATCTGAGTTACGAGTTTGGTATGCAACTTAAGACAATGTGGAAATTGTTTCACAACTCACGCCGCCTGGAACGCCATGGTGTGATGGTGTGTCTGAACGTCGTAGTCGTACTCTATTGGATATGGTGCGTACTATAATGTCTCTTACCGATTTTCCACTATCATTTTTGGGTTATGCATTAGAGACAACTACATTCACTTTAATAGGGCACCATCTAAGTCCGTTGAGATGACACCGTATGAATTATGGTTTAGCAGAAACCTAAGCTGTCGTTTCTTAGAGTTTGGGAATGTGATGCTTATGTGAAAAGACTTCAACCTGATAAGCTCGAACCCAAAGCGGACAAATGCGTCTTCATAGGATACCCTAAGGAAACAGTTGGGTATACCTTCTATCTCAGATCCGAGGGCAAAGTGTTTGTTGCTAAAATGGGTCCTTTCTCGAGAAAGAGTTTCTCTCGAAAGAATTGAGTGGGAAGAAAAGTAGAACTTGATGAGGTTATTGAACCGTCACTTCAGTTGGATGGTAGCACGAAGCAGAAAGATGTTTTCTGTGGCGCCTACACCGAATGAAGAGGAAGTTAATGATGCTGATCATGACACTTCAGATCAAGTTACTACCGAGCCTCGTAGGTCGACAAGAAATCATACCGCCCCTGAGTGGTACGGCAATCCTGTCTTGGAGGTCATGTTGTTAGACAACAGTGAACGTACAAGCTATGAAGAAGCGATGGTGGGCCTGGATTCCAACAAATGGCTAGGAGCCATGAAATCCGAGATAGGATCCATGTATGAAAACCAAGTATTGGACTTTGGTAGACTTTCCCAATGAACGGCAGACCGTTAAGTACAAATGGATCTTTAAGAAGAAGACAGACGCTGATGGTAAATGTCACCATTTATAAAGCTCGACTCGTTGCAAAGTAGTTTTCGACAAGTTCAAGGAGTTGACTACGATGAGACTTTCTCACCCGTAGCGATGCTAAAGTCTGTTGGAATTATGTTAGAAGTTGCTGCATTTTTCGATTATGAAATCTGGCAGATGGATGTCAAAATAGAGTTTCCTTAACGGTTTCCGTGAGGAAAGGTTGTATGTGATACAACCAGAAGGTTTTGTCGGTCCTAAGGATGCTAAAAGCTATGCAAGCTCCAGCGATCCTTCTATGGACTGGAGCAAGCATCTCGGAGTTGGAATATACGCTTTGATGAGGTGATCAAAGCTTTTGGGTTTATACAAAGTTTATAAGAAACTTGCATTTACAAGAAAGTGAGTGGGAGCACTATAGAATTTCTGATAAGTATATGTGGATGACATATTGTTGATCGGGAATGATGTAGAAATTTCTGGAAGGCATAAAAGGTTGTTTGAAAGGTGTTTTTCAAAGGAAGACCTGGATAAAAGGCTACTTAAATATTGAGCATCAAGATCTATAGAGATAGATCAAAATGCCTGATAAGACTTTCAATGAGTGCATGCCTTGACAAGATTTTGAAGGAGTTCAAAATGGATCAGTCAAAGAAGGAGTTCTTGCCTGATTTGTAAGGTGTGAAGTTAAGTGAGACTCAAAGCTCGACCACGGCAGAAGAGAGAAAAAGGACGAAGGTCGTCCCCTATGCCTTAGCCGTAGGCTCTATATAGTATGCCATGTTGTGTACCACAGCTGGTGTGTGCCTTGCCATGAGTCTATCAAGGGGTACATGAGTGATCCATGAGTAGATCACTCGACAACGGTCAAAATTATCCTTAGTAACTTGAGGACTGAGGAAATATTTCTCGATTATGGAGGTCATAAAGAGTTCGTCGTAAAGAGTTACGTCGATGCAAGCTTTGACACCAATCCGGATGACTCTGAGTAGCAATCCGGATACGTATAGTGGAGCACCATTTGGAATAGCTCCAAGTGGAGCATGGTAGCAGCATCTACAGTATGACATAATATTTGCAAAGTGCACACGGATCTGAATGTTGCAGACCCGTTGACTAAAAACCTCTCTCACAAGCAAAACATGATAAAACCCCATAACTCATTGGGTGTTAATCACATGGTGATGTGAACTAGATTATTGACTCTAGTGCAAGTGGGAGACTGTTGGAAATATGCCCTAGAGGCAATAATAAATTAGTTATTATCATATTTCCTTGTTCATGATAATCGTTTATTATCCATGCTAGAATTGTATTGATCGGAAACTCAGATACATGTGTGGATACATAGACAACACTATGTCCCTAGTGAGCCTCTACTAGACTAGCTCGTTGATCAAAGATGGTCAAGGTTTTCTGGCCATAGACATGAGTTGTCATTTGATAACGGGATCACATCATTAGGAGAATGATGTGATGGACAAGACCCAAACTATGAACGTAGCATATGATCGTGTCAGTTTATTGCTATTGTTTTCTGCATGTCAAGTATGTGTTCCTATTACCATGAGATCATGTAACTCGCTGACACCGGAGGAGTACCTTGTGTGTATCAAACGTCACAACGTAACTGGGTGACTATAAATATGCTCTACAGGTATCTCCGAGGGTGTCTGTTGAGTTGGCATGGATCAAGACTGGGACTTGTTACTCCGGGTGACGGAGAGGTATCTCAGGGCCCACTCGGTAATACAACATCACAATGAGCCTTGCAAGCAAAGTGACTAAAGTGTTAGCCATGGGATCTTGTATTACGGAACGAGCAAAGAGACTTGCTGTTAACGATATTGAACTAGGTAGGGAGATACCGACGATCGAATCTCGGGCAAGTAACATACCGATGAACAAAGGGAACAACGTACAAGATTAACTGAATCCTTGACACAAAGGTTCAACCGATAAAGATCTTCGTAGAATATGTAGGAACCAATATGGGCATCCAGGTCCCGCTATTGGTTATTGACCGTAGAGGTGTCTCGGTCATGTCTACATAGCTCTCGAACCCGCAGGGTCTGCACACTTAACGTTCGGTGACGTTTCGGTATTATCGAGTTATGTATGTTGGTGACCAAAGGTTGTTAGGAGTCGCGGATGAGATCCCGGACGTCACGAGGAGCTCCGGAATGGTCCGGAGGTAAAGATTTATATATGGGAAGTCATATTTTGGCGACCGGAAAGTTTCGGGTTTTTCCGGTATTGTACCGGGAAGCTTCTAGAAGGTTCCGGAAACTTCTGGAGGAGTCCGGAAGTCCACCAAGGGTTCCACCATGTCCCAAAGATTTGCATGGGCTGAGGGGAGGCGCTCTGGTCTTATTGGGCTAGGCGCACAAGTCCCTCAAGGCCCATGTGGCTTGGGAGAGGTGGAAAGTCCACATGTTTATGGAAAGGGAGGGAATTGGACTAGGAGTCCAACTCCTCCCCCTTGGCTGCGCCCTAGGGCTTGGAGGGGCTGATCTCCACGCCCCTTCACCTATATATAGAGGGGAGGGGGCACCCCAAGAGCACACACGAAGCCCTTGGCGCCCCTCTCCCTCCCTAGATCGTTTTCGCCTCCGTTTGCGGTTTCGGTAGCGCTAGGCGTAGCCCTGCCGGGATAGCACCACCACCACCGCCACCACGCCGTCGTGTTGCCGGAGAACTCATCTACCTCTCCGCTCTCCCTTGCTGGATCAAGGAGGCGGAGATCATCATCGAGCTGTACGTGTGCTTAACGCGGAGGTACCGTCCGTTCGGCGCTAGATCGTGATTGGATCGCGAGACGGCTTGCGATTTGGATCGCGAAGACGTTCGACTACATCAACCACGTTTCTTAACGCTTCCCACTTGGCGTTATACAAGGGTATGTGGATCCGATCTCCCCTCTCATAGATGCTCATCTCCATGGATAGATCTTGTATGTGCGTACGAAATTTTTTGTTTCCCATGCAACGTTCCCCAACAAGTGCTCCATATTTAGTTTATGCCTCAAGTCAATGTCATTGATGCTCGCGGTTTCTTGTAGGATGCATCTGACTTGGTTTCCATAGCACTTGCGAGTTTCCTCCGGCGTTGTTGGCTCGAATTTGCCGGCGTACACCGCTGTGACCAGCAGTCTTCCAGTGTCGAGCTTGTTTGAGCATCGTGTCCTCTTCTTATTCTTCTTCATTTCGTTAGTGGTTTCGGCGCCAGTACCATCCACACTGGTCTCGGCGCCGTCGGTGCCGGTGCCATCGGTGTCGGCGGCAGTACCACCGTTTGCTGTGACAAAGGGGCCATGTAACCCTTGTCCCTGCTGTGCAGACAAAAAGTTGAAGTAATCGTGTTCATGTTGTAAGGACTCGTCGGTGGCGTGGTCAGAAGCCCCGGATTCGTCGTTGTTCGACATGTTTCCTACGATTTAGTGTGCTCGTTTAATTCTCAAACTATAATAAAATGAACAATGACGTAAAAAAAGGCCTATCGTTTGCCGGAATGTAGTTTCATTCCCGTCCCGACAAATCCCGGGCACTTGATATGTCCTATTTCTAGCACAAGTCATGCCGAAATTTACGGGAAATTTTGGCATGACCTTTGCTAAAAAGTGGACATATCGAGCGCCTGAAATTTGCCAGAACGGAAATGAATCAACATTCCGGCAAAACATAGGCCACTCGGATCCCTGCAAACAATATAAGCCAAGATATAGCACTTGCCTCCATCTTCTTTGAATGAATATAGTAGGAGCAGTAATTCCGAAATAACTGAATTTCAACAAATATATAGCACACAAATTTCAGAAAATTAACTGAATTTCATGAAAATTCAGTTAACTTCTAGCTAGGAGTATTTAGGTCAAAATTCAGTTAACTAGTAATAAAACCCTAATTCTGTTAACTACTAATGAAACCCTAATTCTGTTAACCCTTAGTCTTGTGGTGGCATATTGCAACATTGGATCAAGAATACTATAGTTTTTTAAATACTATGGTTTTAAATACTTTGAGGTGTTTGGCTCTAATTAAAATTCTAGTATTATAAACTACAGTATCCACAAAACTGTGGTATTTTTGCAGTATTAAAAAAAGAGGTTGGGACCTCTTTTTTAAAACTGAAGAATGCAACAAAAGCCTTGTTTTAGCGGTGGCCTATTACAATGTTTTATACTTTGATTGCCAAACATGCCATTGTTTCCACAATACTTTAATTTTTTTTGTTTTTATAAACTACAATATTCATTGTCATCGATACACAAAACATAGTATCGGATTACCGAGGTTTTAAAAAAACATTGCTTCCAAACAGATCCTTAACTACTAATTAACCTTAATACTTCAAATCTGTGGAAATGTTGTGGTATGTCAAATGTTGTGGTAAGTCAAAGTTTTTTATACTTTATTATCAAACAGAGCCTTAATTGCTAATTAACCCTAGAACACTAATTAACCTAAATCCTATAACCTCCATCGAGGCAGAGAGAGAGGATGGGTGGGGGACTTACAGAGGGGAGGTGGAGGTCGGGGGAGACGGCGGCTCCGAGGAAGGTCGGAGGCGAGGCAGGGACGCGCGGGCACCGACGCGCGGCGACGTCGAGGAGGCAGGTGCGGCGATGGCGAGGAGGCGGGGGCATTGAGGACGTGTTCCGGTAATGGCGCGCGAGGAGGTATGGGCGGAATGACGGGGAGGAGGCAGGGGGAAGAATGGGGAATTGGGGGAGAAAGGAGGGAGGCCCCCGCGAGGGTTAAGTCAAAGTAGCAGTAGCGCGTTTCTGGGACACGCGCTATAGCTAAAGCTATAGCGTGTGTTCCAGACACGCGCTACTGCGTTCCAGAAACGCACTACTGCTATTGGAGGTGGCTATAGCGTGTGTTCCAAAACCGCGCTACTGTTAACCCTACTAGCTGTAGCACGGTTTCCAGAACCGCGCTACTCCTATATGTGGTAGCTGTAGGATTATTTATATATGTATCCATAATTTGTTTTAAGTTTTCTTTTAATTTTCTTTTTTCCTTTCTCCCTTTTCTTTTTCTTTTCATTTTCTTTCCTTTTTGTTTTATTATTTTTTCTCCTCCAAAAGACGACCAAGCCGGAACCACATCATTCATGGTGAGAAGGGGATACAATACAATGTATATAACACATGCGATATATATATATATATATATATATATATATATATATATATATATATATATATATATATATATATATATATATATATATATATATATATATATATATATATATTACATCATTTGGCTGATAACGGTTAAGTGCGTACACAAAATAGGTCCATATATATAAATGATGGTTTCTCAGCGTCGACGATGTTTCTTAGTGAGCTTCTTACCTTTCTTGTTTGCAGCAGAATAATTGAGCCCCTCGTTGTGACTTTTCCTTTTCCATGGAGTACGATCTTTATTACGTAATGTTGTTTTGATTCTTCTTTTGACGCATGCTTCATCGTCATCGTCAGCTTCCTTCATCGGGTTGCCGTACTGGTCGTAGTCATTCTCGTTGGCGACTCCATCCATTCCGATGATTTTCCTTTTGCCTCTCCTCACGACAACACGACTGGGATTGGTCGGGTCGGTTATGAAGAAGCATTGTGTCATCTGCTTAGCATGTACCCATGGCTCATTTTTGGCGATAACATTCACGGTAGCGCTCTTGGCGCCGGGTATAGACATGGTAGTGAAATACTTGTTTTCTCTTTGGACGGACTTAGCCCATCTAACACGGAACATCGTCGCATTGTGCAGTTCAGAGTAGTTAAGCTCCCAGATCTCTTTAATCCTTTCATAGAATATTTCAGTTGCGCCGTTGTCGCTGGTCATGCATTCCATCGTCACCCCTGAGTTCTGGTAATCATTGTGTTCATCTTTGGTCTTCGTGTAGAACGTGTATCCATTGATATTGTATGCCTGATAGGTCGCAAGGTTGGGCACGGGGCCATGTGCTAAGGAGTATATGAGCAATCTGTCCGTAGAGCCCTCTTCCGGGGGATTAGCAAGAACTCGCTCTTTGAACCAAGGCAAGAAAGTGGACTTGTGCTCTGTAATAACTTCGGCGTCCGTCTTGCGCAGCCCCCGGTCACGGTAGTTCTTTGCGATGGTTTCTTTGTGCAGTGTCACCAAAGGATCTACCACGTCTAGGTGTTGTAGCACTACTAAGTTTGATATGTCAAAGTCGTTGCGTCGACCCGAGTTATCCACCTGCAGTTCCCTCCGACCGTTGGTGTGACCTTCTCCTCCAAGCCTCCCAACGTGCTTGTTGCCGAGCAAACCAACAACAGGGTCTCCGACGCCTAGATAATTCTCGCAGAAGGAGATGCACTCTTGGGCCAGATAGCCCTGGATGATGCTTCCATCCGAACGGGACATGTTATGAATGAATTCTTTGATGACCCCATTCATCCTCTCGAATGACATCATGCTGTGCAGGAATGTCGGTCCGAGGTCGATGATGTCGTCCAAAATGTGAACACACAGATGCACCATGACATCAAACAATGCAGGAGGGAAGTACATCTCAAGCTCATTTAGTATCACAACGATCTCTTCCTATAGCCTTCGGAGCTACTTCACACTGATCGACTTTCAAGAGATAGCGTCGAAAAAGTTGCAGAGACCAGTAAGTGTGTCACGGACGTGCTTGTCCATTATTCCTCTAAGGTCAACCGGGAGTATCTGTGTCATCATCACGTGACAGTCATGAGACTTCATCCCGCTGAACCTTTTCTTCTTGGTGTTTAGAAATCTGCTTATCTTCCCCCAGTAATCGGAACTAACTTTGATTCCCATAAGGCACTTGAAGAATTGATCGATCTCCTTCGGATTTAAGGTGAAGTAAGAAGGGGGGCAATAATTCTCTTCCTTCTTGTTGAGTTTTTTGATCCTGTCCCCGTCTCTGTCTCCGTTTCCTCCG
This sequence comes from Elymus sibiricus, assembly GCA_039707655.1. Classification (NCBI taxonomy): domain Eukaryota; kingdom Viridiplantae; phylum Streptophyta; class Magnoliopsida; order Poales; family Poaceae; genus Elymus; species Elymus sibiricus. The sequence continues at coordinate 439,448,467 of CM077667.1, read as the reverse complement.
ACGACTTTTTACGGGGCATGTGGAGATCTGCCCTGATTTTCAAATCTTCCAAGTCTCTTCTTGCCTTAGGCCCATCCTTGGTCTTCTCCGCCATGTTCATCAGTGTGCCAAGCAAGCTCTCAACGATATTCTTCGTGTGCATTTGATCAAGGCAATGAGGTGTGTCGATTTTGGGCCAGTACGCCAAGTCCCAGAAAACAGACCTCGTTTTCCATACCTTCAACAGCGGCTCCGACGCCTTTTTCATCTTTCCTCGCGCGGGGCACTCTTCTCAGGTTTTCAACAACTCATAGATTTTGGCGCTGCTCCTCTTACGTGGAGGTCCTCGATGCTCAGCCTCACCATTGAATAGATCTCCACGGTTTCTCCACGGATCATCCTTCTCGAGCCATCTTCGATACCTCATGTACACGATTTTCCAAGACCCGCTGCTACTTGTAAAATGTGTTGGGATTTTCCCCAAAGAGGAGGGAAGATGCAGTACAGTAGAGATAAGTATTTCCCTTAGTGAGAACCAAGGTTATCGAACCAATAGGAGAACCAAGCAAATTCATTTCAACAACACCTACACACACAAGCGCAAACACTTGCACCCAACGCGGGCAAGAGGGTTGTCAAGCCCCTTGTACTCGTCACTTGCAAGGATTAAATCTTGATAGAAATAGATGATATAAATATAAAATAAAATAACAATAAATAAATTATAGCAAAGTATTTTTAGAGTTTTTAGTATTTATGATTAAGAAGACTCGGGGGCCATAGTGTTCGCTAGAGGCTTCTCTCTTGAAAATAGCATACGTGAGTAGACAAATTACTCTTGGGTTGACAGAATTGCGCATAGTTATGACATGTTATTCATGGCAATGATCATGTATATAGGCATCACGTCCATAAACAAGTAGACCGAAATGATTCTGCATCTACTACTATTACTCCACCAATCGACCGACTCCTGCCTGCATCTATGGTATTGAGTTCATAACAAATAGAGTAATGCTTGGAGCAAGATGACATGATGTAGACAAACTAAGACAAGCAATAGGTTCAGACCCCGTCGTTTTATCCTTAATGGCAACAATACACATACGTGTCTTGTCCCTTTCTGTCACTCGGATATAGAGCACCACAAGATTGAATCCATTACAACGCACAACTCCCACGGAAGATAAATCAATCTAGTTGGCCAAACCAAACCGATAGATCGGAGAGAAATACGAAGCTATAACAATCATGCATAATAGAATTCAGAGAAGACTCAATTACTTTTAATGAATAATCTGATCATAAACCCAAAATTCATCGGATCCCAACAAACACACCGCAAAAGACGATTACATAGGATAGATCACCGTGAAGATCGCGGTGAACATGGTATTGAAGATCAAAGAGAGAGAGAGAGAGAGAGAGAAGAAGCCATCTAGGTACTAGCTATGGACCCGTAGGCCTGTGGTGGACTGCTCACGCATCATCATGGAGGCATCAAGGTTGGTGTAGATGGCCTCTGTGATCGAATCCCCCTCCGGCAGAGTACTGAAAAAGGTCTCCAGATGGCATCCCATCGGAATAGAGACTTGCGGCGGCGGGAAAAAGTGTTTCAGGTGGCTCTCTGTTGGTTTCCCGGTTTTAGAGAATTTATGGAGGTGGAATTATGTCAGACGGAGCCACGAGGGGGCCACAAGGTAACAGGGCGCGCCCTGTTGCCTTGTCGTCTCCTCGTCTCGCTTCCTGACTCCTCCTGAAGCTTCCAGTGTCTCTTTTGTCTAGAAAAAAATCGTCAAAATGTTTCACAGCGTTTGGACTTCGTTTGGTACTGATTTCCTGGAAAACCAAAAACAGGCAAAAAACGACAACTGGCACTAGGCACTAGGTTAATAGGTTAGTTCCCAAAATGATATAAAATAGAATATAATTGCATATAAAGCATCCAAGATTGATAATATAATAGCATGGAACAATAAAAATTATAGATACATTGGAGACGTATCACCCGCCATTTTTCGTACACGTTAGCTACTGAGACGTTGTATCATCGATGCACCTGGTGCATCCGCAATATCCGTTGCACACCTGGCCTGGTACATATCCGTAACCGAGATAGGCGTGCATCGTCATCATCAACGCGACTCTCATATAGAAATACTCTCCTTTGCTGGCGTCCCATGTCTTGACCAGTGTTGTCCATAACGTGTCTAGCTCATCTTCCAGTAGCCCCAGATACAGATTAATATTATGTCCCAGTTGTTTCGGCCCTTGAATCAGCATGCTCATGTGTATGTACTTTGATTTCATGCCCAGCCAGGGGGAGGTTGTACATCCATACAAACACGGGCCGTGTGCTATGGTTGGTGTTCTGGTTGCCAAACGGGTTCATGCCATCGGTACTCGCGCCAAGCACGATGTTCCTTGGATCACCTATGAAATCTCGATATTCGGTGTTGAGCGCTCTCCACTGGCTTGTATCCGCGAGGTGTCTCAGCTTCAGATCATCTCCATCGTCGGGCTTCACCCTCTCCGCGTGCCAACGCATGATCTTTGGTTCCCTAGGATCTATAACGTTGTAGACGGGGAGTGATTGGTAAGTACCATACAACTTTCTAGGGAGATTTCTTTCCGGCCTTCTTGTATCGAGAAGCATTGCACACCGGACAACTTGTTTTTTCCGCGTGCTCCTTCCGATAAATGATGCAATCGTTGATGCATGCGTGGTATCTAATGTGAGGCAGATCAAGAGGGCACATGATCTTTTTGGCCTCATCGACACTAGTAGGACACATGTTCCCCGCGGGAAGAACCTTCTTTACATACTTTATATGCTCATCGAGGCTTTTCTCGGTCCATTTGTTTTTAGCCTTTGTCTTTAGAAGTTCTAGCGTGAAAATCAAGCGGGTCACCTCGGTATCGCAACCATCATACAATGGAGTCTTCAAGTCTACCTCAAGTTGCTCCAGCTTGGCCTCCTCTCTAGAAGCAGCTCTATCGCTAGTCGTCTTCTTGCGAAGCAGGTCTCGAACGTGAGGGCCCCTCACGATTGAACTTAGTAGCGACGACGGCGTATCCGCGTCTTCTCCTTCATGTCCGGCCTCTTCTCCGTCGCCATTTCCAGCGCCCTCTTCTTCGGGTCCATCGGTCATCTCTTCGTGTGGGCCCATGGCATTATTGGCTGCACCGTTGACATCCTCATCACCATCTTCACTTATCCACCGAGTATAGCCATCCATGAAACCATACATGAGCAGGTGCGCCTTCAAATGTCCACCCTCAAAGTGTCAAGCCAGACTCATTCTTTGCATCTTCGACACGGACATAAAATATCCTTTAGGTTTTTTTCATACATGTCGTCCACCGCGGATCGGAAGTATCTATCCACCATCCTTCCACTGACCTTCATGGTCACCTGCGCGGTATAAGCAAAAGAATTATAACCACGTATGCATGCATGCATCAAAGTCATACAAAAATTCCGCATGACCTTCCCTAAAAATAGGACATATAGAGTTTGCCCGAAATTCGCCGAAAAGGGAAATAAATCGACATTTTGGCAAAACATAGGCAACTCTCATATCGCACGCACAAAAATGGGACATATAGAGTTTGCCACACGCATACAATTTCCATCATTTCGCCCGAGTCGGTCATATCGCGCGCGCGCGCACACACACACATTTCCATTCATGCAAAGCATAATTTTTTACTCACCTCTCTCTCTCTCTCTCTCTCTCTCTCTCTCTCTCTCTCTCTCTCTCTCTCTCTCTCTCTCTCTCTCTCTCTCTCTCTCTCTCTCTCTCTCTCTCTCTCTCTCTCGAGAGAGAGAGAGAGAGCGGTGATGAGGTCAGTGTCGAAAGTGGACAAATTAAGATGTCTTTAATTACTTCATTAAATTAATAGATCTAGTTGGGGAGGTAGATAGGTCACTTCATTAATTAAATGAATAGATCTAACTACCTGGGGAAGGAGATGGCTCTAACTTGTGGAGGGAGGAGAAAAAAGCGAGGAAGAGAGATAGAGGTGTGCATTAATGAAGATGGGTAGGGGGCATTAAATGAGAGAGAAAAGAGGTAGGAGAAGGAAGAGAGAACAAAGCTAGCCAGTAGTAATAGGGGAGAAGCAAGCGAGGGAGAGAGGAGGGAGAAGGGGGGGTGGGGGGAGGGGATTGGAAAAGGTGGCTACAACGCCTTAGCAGCAACGCTTGTTCAGAACAGACGCTACTGCTATATCTTTAACAGTAGTGCGTGTCAGGAGGACGCGCTACTACTATAGGTGGTCTGGTGGGTACTCTGGGGACCACGATGGCAACAACTACTATACGTAGTCTGATGGGTAGGGTGGGGACCATGATAGCAGCAGCGCGGTTTGTCACCATGCGCTACTGCTAAAGATATAGCAGTAGCGCGTACTTTCGGGCCACGCTACTGCTAAAATAGCGGTAGCGCGTTTCTGTAAGCCGCGCTGCTGGTAAGTCTCCACCTATAAATTTTTTCCTAACAATGAAGTAGTTTTTTGTTACCCTAGACTGTAATGTTGTAGTTTTTTGTTTACTATTTAGTCGTATTAATAGGCATTGGGCAAATTTTGTCATGCCTTGCTCAATTCATTTGTTTGATTTTGCTTGCACAAAGGTGTAGTAAATACAATTAATATAATATATATAGATATAAAAGACTGAAGTTGAAACAAACTTGGTACGGGGTGCACACAGTTTGCGGGCTCTCCAACTCCAAGCACTTTCAGGCTGAGGAATGGTGGAACCGTTTGCGTGGCTGACGCATCAGGCAGCTATTTCAGTTCCACTCCCACTCCCAACTCTCAATCCTGACAGCACCAAAAAGCAATGCAAGTATGCCATCCCACAAGCTGGGTGGGCAGCCCAACACCAATAGCACAAACAGATCCACGACAGCCAACGGATCTGTGCCTTGCTTCTGTGCACTACGCCACTACCGCCTCCAACAAGCTCACAACTACAGTATCACCATACCATTATCATCCACATCACAAAGGTTAACACAGCAAAGGAGGGGAGCCAAAAGAGGGTGATCATATCAAACATGATATCTATATAAGTGACAACGTCAATACATCAGATATAACATCAGTGCTAAACAGCTGAACTAGCTAAATTAGTAATCATCATAGAAATGACCAATGATCGAAATTAGGTGCATAGAAATAAAGCACACCCATTGTGGTGCTAAATGAAGATAATCGTGAGCAGACTACCGTGGGCTCCGGGTTACTGGTGCACTATATACAAATTTACCCCTGTCGCTTCTGGTATACCACAACTTGCTCCTGCCTTGGCCGTTCATGTCTTTGTTTTCGTCTGCTTGGTTGAGTGGCCTGTCTCGCGCTTGTGGCGGCTGGAATCCGATACAAACCTGAATGTCTCTGCACACCCTGGCTCATGGCAAACGTAGGGCCTGTCGCCGGTATGAACCCTGAGGTGCTCCGTCCTGGCCCATGCCCACTTGAACGCCACGTCGCAGCCCTCCCACGGGCACTTCAGCGGCCGGTCCTCGGTGTGAACCTTGCGGTGCTGCAGCAGATACTTGTGCGTGAAGAACTTCTTCCCACAGCCCTTGACCGGGCAGATGTCGCGCTCATGCAGGGTCAGTTCCTTTTTCGTGTCGAAGCTCATTGAGCAGCCCTCGATGCGGCAAGTGTATCCTTCGACGTGCATCGGATGATCTCTTGGAGTCATCTCCTCTCCTGTAGCCTTCTTCAGTGGCTTCATCGTTTCGGTGTGAACCTTGCGGTGCTGCAGCAGAAACTTGTGCGTGAAGAACTTCTTTCCACATCCCTCGACCGGGCAGATGTGGCGCTCATGCAGGGACAGTTCATTCTTCGTGTCGAAGCTCATCGAACAGCCCTCGATGCTGCATGTGTACCCTTCGACGCGCATTGGATCATCTCTTGGAGTCCTCTCCTCTCCTGTGGCTTTCTTCAGTTGCTTCATCGTTTTGGTTCTGGTTCTGTGCTTACGCCGAGACAGCTCCAGCTTAGTGGCAGGGCCCACAGAAGGACCCCCCTTGGCAGCAGATGGGTGCTCCTCATCATCCTTTGGAGCGGTTGGAGCCATCATCTTGTCTCCTTTGCTCATCTTCATTTGCTTCTTTGCTTCAGCCTCAATCTTCTTTGGTGGCCTTGTTCGCGAATGGGAAGTGACCTTTGGCTTTGGGCGGCAAGCAGGATCATCATCCTCTTCTGTCATCTCTGTTTTTACCTTGTTTGCTCTATCGGCAATCCTAGAGCTAACACGGGGAACCACTGCAGTTGCTGAGGGGTGGGACACATCAGCAACACCCTTTAATGCTTTGGAGCTGTGCCCCTCAGCTAGTCTGGGCCTCTTGGTGTCTGTTGTTACCTCCACAGCCATGTTCTCCCTTTTCTTGCTTGATTTCGGTACATCTGTTATGGTGCTACTCTTTCTTTTGGACGCTTCCACTCCACTAGACTTGTCAGTTTCCTCCAGTTCACTGCTTTCAATGTTCCGAGCTAGGAATGGATGGACCTGGTTTGACATCCATGCTTTCCCACACCACCGGCCAGCAAAGGCTACTTTCTTCTGCCTGTCTTGACTCCTCTCGCAAGTTTCCAGTTTTACTGGTGAGTTATCAGGAGAACTGCAGCCAAATGCCCTATAGATGACCCTGTTGTATGGCATTTGCTTGTTATGTAAAGGAGATTTGGCCAGATTTGCACTGTAGTAAAGATTGGTTCCCAGTTTCACAGCCCAATCACTGCTTGTTGGTATTGATTCCTCATCCTGCAGGAGTTCTTCAATCATCTTCCTGTCCTCCATGTTGGCTTCCCTGAATTTGATGTCCTTCCATTCATTCTCAACTTCAATTTCTGCAGCTAACGACCTTGCTTCTGCTTCTATTTTAAGATATTCTGTACAAACCATAACAAACAAGTCAATTATGCTTTCAGAACCAAGAATCAGTATTATGAACACCTCACACACAACAGTTCTAAATTCAATTTGGGACATTACCAACGTTGATGGGAGTATAATGAGCTTTTGAACAATAACTGCATTAACATATTCAAGTACAATCAGAATGAGCCATTGCCCAGTCATACCGAGTAGATGAAGCATTAGAGAGGATGCCTCAAGTTCAAAAAGCATTAGATTTATAAAAAAGGTGCTTTGCACATGAGTAAGCAGCTTGTTGGCTGACCTGGACGACATAAAAGAATAATATGGGCCCCACCAATTGCTTGGAGTTGCTTCTCAACCTCGACAGCATGCTCAAGACAAAATACATGCATTCTTGATGAATCCTTATCAATTTTCACAATTGGTTTATTTAAGTTCTCCATCGTGGTTGTAGAGTTTCTAGGGTCACCCACAGAAATTGCAGTGCTGTTACATCTAGCATCGTAATCTGCGCCGCTGGCATCAAGTGGCTCCTTCACAGTCTCTTTTGACCTTGACGGTTCAGGTTGAACCTTCTGTTCCATTGTCCAATAATTATTCTTTAGCTGAAAACCTTGAGACAGTGCCATCTTAAGTTGATATTTGTTTCTTGTGCGAACACCTCTTGGTCCATTCGAAATACCTAAGCCACCAATACACTGAGAGCTCTGGGATGATGGCCTTTGTTCGCATTTGATGCTACTTAACGAAATCTTTGCCCCGTCTAATTCACTGGTGTCATGAGAGACTTTAATTTTTTTGTTCTGATTATCTTCATCAGAATGTGATTGATTTCCACGGCCAGATGCCAGAGGATCAAGAGCAGAATTTTTGTTGACAGGTCCAGCATCAGGAAGTATTTCATTGCCATACGGTTTAAGATTAGGCCCTGCATGTTGATTAGGAATACATACAATGCATCAGATAACACTATAATGCTGTAAGAGAAAGAAACTAACATGAATCCACTTGCATAGCAAATGAAGAAGAAATCCAACTAGAGCTACACAAGTTACATCCGTGTATGTTTGTCTCTACAAGCATTCAAGACACCTGCGACTGTCCTCTGTTTGGAATTAATGTGATAGTCCATTGGTCCTAGGATATATGCTCATAAACTAATATTACATGATGAGCAATCAAATACGAGTAGGTCATAACTATCACAAATTATTCACTTCCATCATAAGAAAGACGAGGGAATAACTCCAAACAAGAAAAATCCAAAAAATGACTTAAAGCAAATTTATAAAGTGGCCTGTTTTCCAAGGCAATAAGCAGTGGATCCTGTAATTCTGGATACTGTCTCTAAAAGAATAACATGCACTATCCTGTCATTAAATCGGCAACTTGGCATAATCAGAAACTAAAAGAACTACAGCATTGTCAGAATCGGGCTATGTTCTTATTTAGCTGTGGAAGTTCAAAGAAGGTTATATGTTTCCAATAAAATAAGATCAGAGGGCCAAATCTGCATCTATTATAACTACTGAATTCTGAATGGTCTATTTTTTTTAATAATCTGAATAGTCTAGTTATAAATTCTGGAACATATGCAAATATCAGTAACTCAGTGAATAACAATTTCAATAAAGAAGCCCAAGTTGATTGGCAAAAAGGGAAGATAAGTCAACATAAAAAGTTGAGGGTATATGTTGTAAGATGTGTAACTTACGTAGAATGCCACCATTGGTCCCTCCACTTCCAGCTGCATTTGCCAGATGACTCCCTCCAGAACAAACAAGCTGATCATTAACCGAATTATAATCAGAAGACATGAAGTATTTCGATGCACACTCTCTTGGTTTGATGACAGCCACACACGAGAAACTTAAAATCCCACAGCTGACACAGGATAATAAGCCCTGATCTAAGAGCCCAGCAGCACTGATCACATCCGCCTTGTCACCTTCTGCGTTATGTGACTCAGATGAATTAGACAGCTTTATACAATCATGCGCACATCTTGCCGAGGCTTCAAATGTTTCTCCATTATTGCATAGCCCATCTGATAACTTGGATTTAGGTATTAATTGGGATCTTGAGCGCAAAGCTGAAAGAACAGGACCATCATGAGCATTTATAGGAAGAATAATACAAGAAGATCCATCGTTCAGAAGACAACTAAGCAGTTCATTATCTTGAATAACGTTCTGGACAAATAACTTCGTGACCAATTGCCCCCTTTCGCCCTTCTTCTTCTCCTTCAATCTAGAACTGCGTGGTTCCATTGCCCCAATGGAGGGGTCCCTAGAATATAATAGTTGGGGGAAAAAATAAGTAAAGAGTCCAAATAAAAAATACAGAACATTGTTCTTGGGGCAATTCCAAGCACAGAAAGAACTATGTCAGAAAACAGCTCCAATGATATATACGTGAACACAGTTACCAGATTAAAGCTTAAGTCATGGCTACTGTAAGACACAGAAGTGAAAAAATATACAACTTCCTTCATGGTTACCAGACTAAAGCATTATCACTAAATCAGGGCTACTGTAAGACAAAGAAATGAAAAATATACTTCCTTGTACTCGATGCCAATTCCAAGCACAGAAAGAGCTATGCTAGAAAACAGCTCCAATGATATATACATGAACACAATTTACAGATTAAAGCATTGTCATTAAGCCATGGCTACTGTAAGACACAGAACACAGAAGTGAAAGATATACAGCTTCCTTTCATGGTTACCAGAATAAAGCATTATCGTTAAATCAGGGCTAGTGTAAGACACAGAAATGAAAAATATACATCCTTGCCTGGGTCAGATAAACAGAAAGGGGAACATCAAATATTGTCAAACACTGGTAACAGAACCATATATTATCATTTAACACACACATGGAAATTGCAGATTGCACACCTGCTGACGAATTATTTTCAGGTGAAAACATTATATAAGTTGGAAAATGATAAGGACTTGTAAGAATGACATTTTCTGTATTGAGGGAGGAAGCTAACAGAATATCTCATAAGAACAGTGTGAATCATGAAGCATGCAAGCTGTGTCAAATACCTGATGCACATTGACAGTGCAAGTTCGTAAAGCAGTTGATAGTGCGAAAGCATGGGAGGTTGATTGATTGAGGCTCTCCTGATTGCTGCCTCTTTCGCTACTCTCAACCATTCAGGAGTAGCTATATTTGATGCCTCACCGCAGTTGAAACCTGCCCAATTGAACTGGTCCTCATTTTGAAATTGTAATAGCCAGCAAAGTGATGGCCATATGAAAAAAGGTCTCCATGTATTCACTACAAACACACATCATTTGCATAATTCACACCTGCCTAGATGAGATGAATTGACGAAGATTCCACGTAAAGATGCATAACCAAACTCGGTACAGGGGTACATTAATACAGCTATAAGCCTAGGATGAAATTTATCACAAAGGTAATAGGTTTTTATTTCAAACACACGCAGGAATTCCTTTCCACAATGCCCTATCGTCCTCTAGGCTTGACCTCACATGAGTATCCCACTTGCAAAATCGCCTCCCAAACTTATGCTTAATATAACTAATTACGTGTAAATTGGGGCAAAAAGTTTGATGTTATGGCCCACATTTGGACATGCATAATTGTGCATGCATGCATCAACCAGAAATACACAAGAAGGCTTTTCAGTGATGTTAACTGGTGCGAGCGCTCACCATGGCTGAAACCGCAGTGATATGATCCCGGGAAGGTGACCACGAACTCCCCTGCATTCTGCACCAACCTGTTCCAGTGCACAGAACCAGGCCCCCGTCAACAACCACACACGTATCATCAGATCAAATCGTTCAAAATCGGGAGAAAGCAGCACCTGCAGCAGGGTACCCCCGAGCCGACGAGCAATTCAGGGGACAAGAGGGTCGTTTTCTTCCCCAGCGTGGCGAATGCCTCTGCACCGCAGTTCGACAGAGCCACTATGCAGTCAGAGAAACAGAGGACACGGCGGAACTAGTACGGGAAACAACAAACGGCTGTCCTCACCTAGGGCATTCACCTCCCCGCCGTAGCCGTGCACGCGCACGACGTCCTCGAAGGCGAGCGCGGCGTCGCGGGGCACCCCGTACCAGGTCTTGGCGGCGCCGAGGTGCATGTAGTTGAGGCTGTGGAGGTCGTGGTCCTCGACGTGCCAGGCGAACCAACTGAAGAGCATGCCGACGTAGAGCATGGGCGTGGTGACACCGGCCACCTCGTCGCGCATGAACCGCAGCAGCGATCCGGGGCTCCTGGCGGCGCCGCGCATGTTCCAGGCCGTCTCCCCGACGTGCGCGGGCTGCTGGCCCTGGGCAGAGCGCGCGGCGGCGCAGGGAGGGAAGCCGGAGCCGGGCATGTCGCTGGCGTAGTCGACGGTGACGGGGCGGTCGGCGGAGGCGGCGCGCCAGAAGAGCACCTCGTGGTCGAGCGGGGGGAGGCGGTCGCCCTGGCCGTGCCTGGAGGCGGGGACGCCGAGGCGGGCGAGGAGCGGGCCGCGGGCGGCGGCGGCCCGGGACTCGAACTGCGGGAGCGTGTAGCGGCGCGCGGAGAGCCAGACGGGCTGGAGCGCGGGGCGCGGGGCGCGCGGGCAGCGGCCGAGGTACTGGTGGCGGACGGGGAAGGACGGCAGGGCCTGGGCGTCGGCGTCGGCGTGGGGCTTGTCGTTGGCGGCGAGGGAGCGGGCGATGCTGGTGAGCGTGGCCTTGCGGGGCGGGCGCGCGCAGGGCGGCACGACCTTGCAGATGCCGAAGGGCGCCGCGGCAGGCTCGATCCTGAGGAGGTAGGCGACGGGGTCCGCGAACTCGGCCGCCGTGGGGTGGAACTCCGGCGCCAGCGGCAGGGCCTTCAGCCACGGCGGCACCCCGTCCCCCGACGCCCCGGGCGGCGGCGGCGACGACGAAGACGACGGCATCGCGCTCCGCGGGCGGTTTCCGCACCGATGCTAGACGCGCATTGGGGTGGGAGGCGGGGCAGAGGAGGGGAGGGGAGGGGAGGGGAGGGGAGAGGTTTTGCCGTTCTGGGGCCCCGGGGGTTTGCGTCGAGGGCGCAGGCAGAGGAAGGAAGGCGAAGGGGAGGGGAGGGAGCGTCGAAAAAAAAGAAAAGCCTGCGCGCTTTTGCCGAACCGCTGCCGCAGCGGGGCGGTTCGTTCGTCGTCGCCTGTGGACTCGAGTCGTTGATTCGTCCGTCTGTCACTGTGAATGTGCGCTGGTGGCGCGGTAAGTCGGTAACTAGCCACACGAGCGTGCGGTTTCTTTCTCGCTTGCGGTCGGTTGGGGCCTTCGCGGAGAAGATAACTGCACACTCTCAGACTCTCAGTCACAAGAAATACGTAACGGCCATTTCAAAAAGAACGTAACGGCGACAGGTGCCATCTTCCTTTTCTTTTTCCCTAATATAAATAAAGTAAACCTATTGCCATTTTCGGCGAAACAAAAGCGCCAGTTTCTTTTCAGTGCTGCTGATTCAACAAAAATAGGAAAGAAATGGTACCGTTGCAACTTGGAAATTGACACGTATTTCATGCGAGAGAACCAGGCTCTACTTCTACGAACAAGATGCCGCTGCAGATCATCATCGCCTACTCGTCTGCTCTACTTCTACGAACAAGACGCACGCAAGCCCTACTCGTCTGCCTAGGATGCCGCTGCAGATCATCATCGTCTACTGCCTTCCGTCACCTGTCGAACTACGCTGGATGACGGTGCCAGGCGTGAAGCGCGCACCCAGCGATGCTTTGCCGCCCGTCACCGGTGATGGATTGATTGATGGATGGATGGATCAGGAGGAGGTCGTCGCCTGGGATTGGGAAGCAAGGAACGCCGAGTGTTTGCCCCGCTCCACCTTGTAGCGTTTCAGCTCTTTGATCGCCGCCAGCAGCACATGCAAGCACACCGGCGCAAAGAATGGCTGCCAAAAAGATTCAATAAACCATGTCAATTTACAGTGCAGTCCTCTCAATATTGAAAGACAGGAAGAAACATGCACCATAAGAGTTGTTGGTGTGCACAGCTTTCATGCAGCATTACACAACTCAAATAAGAGGAAATTGTTGTTGCTCTCGCTGCTGACTACGATGCTATGACCTTGGTTTAAAATCCACGGTTGGAGATAAACGGTTCAGAAGCAGCACGATGCTGACTTAGTTTTTTTGTTTTTTGTTTAGGACAAACAATTCGAAGGTACCAACCTGCCAATTCTAAACTTGACCGAGGTCTATAATTCAGTGAGTACTAACCATGTAGATCGCGAAGTAGTGCTCCACGGAAGCATAACTGATTGACATAATGGACGGATGGAAAAATGCGTCCTCGGCCAAAGCCCTCGCTCTCGTCGCAGACACTGCAGAAGAGCATAATGTTACCAAAATCTTTCCAGCCTCTACATAACATGTGCAACAAAACGTGTCCTGAACTTGCCTGCTGAAGAGTCGCCTATACCAAGAGTGGCGTTTCTTTGAGCTAAACTTGCAGCTTCAAGCGAAAGCTCAACCTGGAAAACATCACTTGTCAGAAGTCAGAACAAACTTGACCTTGCTGTGAACTTATTTACTGATTTTATACTACAACCAAGTAAAGAACTAGAGATAAAAGACAACAATATACAAGTGTGTAAGTATACACAGGAAGGCATAACAACGTAATAACAAGGACACCATGAAGGCATATGAATGTTCAGAGTTTTGTCTGAATATTCTGATGCTTACCCTGAGTCAAAAACAGTAGCGGAAAATTAAATAAATAAGCACTGCTACACATGGCCGTGAATTATCTATTTAGCAAGAGTGGTAGGGGAACAAACCTGTCTCCCAATTTCATCCATAACAATCATTCTTGGGAGCGATTGGACCTACCAACAGAAATAAAATCAGTGACCAGCTGTTGGTATGAAGAACAACATTTTATATTATCTCATTCAGAACTTCCGATGTACCAAGCTGGAAAGAGATTCCAAGGTGGCGACACATGACAAAAGGTTGGAACATGCATGATGTCTGTATAGTAAATCCAGTTCCCTGTAAGAGTTATGAAACAAGAAACCCAATAATAACTGTTAGAGCCTTAGAGATCAACAGCTTCAACAGTTAACCGAAACTAAGTGAACTTCTGAGCTCACAACAAATGTGACTTTGAACCATGTAGTTAAAGGGTAAGGATAAAAAATATACAGGCTTTCCCACACCAATTACAAAGTAATCGCATAATTCTAGATATGGTATTTAGACAAGAACTAAACTTGATGAATGTGTTCCCTGATATTATGCATACTACAATGCCAATGATTTGGAAATCTGAAAACTGTTGTAACAAGAATCTGATAATAATGATGCCAAATATTCCCAAGTCCGGTGTGCTGTGTGACTACAAATATACAATACACATTCCGGATTTTGTAAAATTGTATTCTGTCAAAACAAAATGATTTTGTGCCATGGTATCCTATTGAACAAGCAGGGGGGTATTCTCACCATTGTGCAAACCCCTTTTCACTAACTAGGAATTTAGTTGCCACATCCATGCCTTGTGCATGATAGTTCGGTTTTAGACCAAATAACTGTCTTAGCTGCCCAATGAAGATTTCCAGAGTCTCCATAAGTTCCTGTTGCACATCAATGCTTCAGCGTACAATAAACTTGCAAACATATAAGAAGGCAAAGACAAAAGATGATGAATTCTACACACCTGCGATGACATTTGTCTCCGAGTCCCATGCGTCTTCTTTGAACCAAGTGAACAGCCCGGTGGGTTCCAAATAACAACACCTCCCCACATCTACATAACAGGATAACACTGTCAAGAAAAATGGTAAGATGGACAACACAAGAAAGGTGTGTAGTACTTACTGGGGAAATAAATGCATTAGTTTTCGAGAGCTCCCCATCTGGAAGCTGCAAATACAAAGGGCATTCCCTTGCAGATGGAATATACCTTTGTTACAGAATAAGCAGTTCAGATGACTAATGACCATCCATAAAGATCATAAAATATATACTACACTTAGTCTTCAGAAACTTTTAAGATATTAAAATACGACATATTCTGCAAAGGGTGCTGTTTACTGAAACAGAAAAAACTAACTAACAGCACATCGTCAAAAAACCATGGGATCACATCACATCTACCAGTAGTTTGGCAGCTGACAAGTGAGCACAAATGAAGCAAATTCAGAGTAGCAAGCCAGCATTGTCATACTTATATGTTTCTGTAATATGTTTAAGAACGTTGATCATATCATGACATGCCTTGCAAAGTGAAGAACAAAAAAATAATCAAAGATGCGGATGTGATCTAAATAAACATACACCACAAACTGAAGAACTTTTGATCGTCCTGTAGCTGAAATCGATGTATCCAAGTGCCACTCGTTTGAGTTTACCTATCAATTTCATTGCACAACTAAATTAGTACAGCTGACACAAAAAATGCAGGCATTAACAAGCAGTTATCAGCTATTTTTTTTAACAAACAGTTATCCAAATGATGCAGCAATGAGCAAGACTAGATTGCATATAGAGAGTAAGTAAGAAACATACAAAGAAAGGAATATCTCCCATGCTAAGGACATTGCCCCCCAATTTATCGTCAGAATAAGAATAGGACGACTTCGGAGTGTGGTATAGGACCTGAAAAGAATAGGAGAGGTTGTACAGTACTTATTAATATGGGCACCTTTAGAAGAGATAGAGGAGGCAAGCTTGGCCCAAACAAGGCAAAATATGCACCTGACTCTCTATATTGATATCAGCAATTGGTCGCAGGGCCTCAACCACAGGAGTCAGGATTCTCTCACCAATATTTTTGAACTCCCTGCATGTGGGATGCCTAACTGTAAAGTTTCTAACAACAGCAGCAATAACAGGGCAACAAGTTGTAACTTAGCATGTAAGTAATTACAACCAAATAAACTGTAATTGATTCTAAATGAGGGAGCTAACAGTTGTCTATAGTCAGTGCTGACATATGTTCCATAATTCCTCAGTAATATTACTGCCATGGTACTTTCATTAAACAATTTATCACATCACAGGACAAAGTTATATTTTGAACCCATAGCAGAAATGCAGTAATAACTTGAATACTATAATGTAAAGTTTCTGTTCTTACCAATCATATACCCAATCATTTGGTTCAGCATTCAACAAGCTGAACGAAAGAACAACATTCCCATCTGAACCAACTGGCATGAACTCTCCTTTTCCAATGCCCGTCTCACCCTCCTCAATACCGCCATTCATGAAATACTTGATGAACAGCTTGCCAATAAGTGACACAGCCTCGGCCTCATGGACCTTCCCAACAACCCAAGCATGACGGTGCTTTCCGATCACAACCCTCGTTCCCTTCCCATCATCATTCTCGGCAATGACAATAGTGTAAACCTTCATCCCATCCCCATCACCACCGCCCAATGCAGAGTGCAGCAATTCATCGAACACCTCATCACCGCTGAGCGAGTCCGCAGAGCTCACAGAGCCACATCCCCAAGGCGAAGCGGCAGCCGTGCTGCTGGCGCAGCCACCGTCCGACTGGACGGTGACTGACACTGAGATGTTCCCGGCAGTAGAAGACGCGGGGAGGAGGTGGTGCTGGGTCGAGATTGCCCGTTCGAGCTGATCGGCAAGGGAGGCCACGGGCGAGCCAGTGCCGGAGCGGAGGAAGACCGCGTGGAGACCGCAGGGGAAGGAGGGAGGGTGAGACTGCAGGCGGCGGGACAGGTCGGCGATTGCGTCGGAGGGCAGCGGCGACCGGTGGATCTCGGTGGATTTGAGCAGCAAGGGCAGTCCTATGGAGAGAGAAAGCGAGATGCGCGCGGGTTACACAGAGAAGAGAAGAGGAAAAGTCCCTAAAACTCTGGTAGACTCGGGGAGGTGGGGGGCAGTACCGAAGAGGAAGGAGAGGAGGACCGAGGCGGTGAGGACGAGCCGCTTCGTGCCCGGCTTCCTCGTGCGCGGCGGCGGCTTGTCCCCGTTGGTGGCGGTGGGTGAGGGAGGGGACGAGAGGAGAGAGGATTCCTCAGCGCCGGAAGACGAAGGCAGCGGTGGGGTCTCGTCGCCGGCGATCTCCGCCATTTTTTCGAGTGGCCGGAATTGGGGAAGGGCTCAGCTGGCTTTGCCGGTACAGTGGTTAGCCTGCTGGCATATGGGCTCGCGGTGCGGCCGGTTACACTTTTTTCCCACAGAGCGTGATGGGCCGAGAAGACCATCGTGAGGCCTGCCCAAGCACAAGAAAAACTTCCAAAGGCGTGTTCCTCGGGACCTCCTATATGCCTCTCGCTAGGGGTGGGCATAAAAACCGATGAACCGAAAACCAAACCGGTGCCGTGACCGAATAAACCGAATTTTCGGTTTTTTCTGTTGTCACATATAAATTCGGTTTTTAGGTCCACTAATCGAACATGAATTCAGCTAAAAAAAACCAAACATGATTCGGTATGTTCGAATTTCATCTCGGTTAACCGAACAAGGTGAGTCAGCGTAAAAGCATAAAGAACCAATGCAAAAGTAGGCACAATGAACGTCTCCCGTGAGTCACGCCATGATCACATTTTTTATGAGAGCTCGCCCAGGAGGCATTTCCTATTTGGCACTGCAGGCGCCGGTTAACGTGCATTTTTGTTAACTGGCGCCTGCAGCGTTCGTAAATGGGCCGGCCCATCTAGGCGCCGGTTGATGAATTTTAAAAAAAAGTTCTATGAACTTTTTTGAAAATTGATGAACATCTTTTTGAAATTGCATATTTTTTTTTCAAAATTGATAAACTTCTTTAAGATTTATGAACTTTTTTTTTCAGTTCAATGAACTTTTTAAAAAAATACATGAACTTTTTTTGAATTTCTTTGAACTTTTTTAAAATTTAATGAACTTTTTCCAAATTGGATAATTTTTTTTTCAATTTCAATGAACTTTTTTTATATTTTTATTTTCGTAACAAATAGAAAATCTGGACGGTTTTTTCGTACGAAAAACAGAAAACAAAACAGAACAAAAAAATTGGGCAGCTCGCGAGCGTGCTAGTGGGCCGGCCCATGCCAGCGACGCTGCAGGCGCCGGATCGTTAACTAGCGCCTGCAGCGCTGACTAGGAGCCCCCCCTCCCACGATCCGCTTAAGACGAACGCACCACGCGCATAACGGGCCTACTCATGAAAGTGCATGCAAGGCCCTGCTCACGTGGGCTTTTTTTTGTGAAGGGTTTGTCCGGCGTGCGAGCATACAACTGACCAGGACGTTTAGTTCCTTTAGTCCCACCTCGCCTGACCCAGGCCATGAGCCAAATTTTTTTTGCTATATAAGAGGGGTGCCGCTGCTGCAATTCAAGCACAAATACTTCAAGGGTGGTTCTTCGGTATTAAACCGAAAACCGTACCGAATTTTCGGTTAGCTATTTTTAGCAATAATTTTCGGTTATTAGTATCCTAACCGACTTTGAATAAAAACGAATGGTAGAAACCGAATTTTCGGTTTATACCGAAAGCGCACCCCTATCCGGAAGAGAGGACCTTGACATATTTTTTTTCAGAGACTAAACTTGATGAGAAACGGATGGAGAAGTTCAGAATAAAACTGGGATTGATGCACATGGTGGCTAAGGGTTGCAAACAGGTATAGTGGTGGGCTGGAGCTCTTTTGAAGGTGTGGAATAAACTTAAGTATGAGATGGAAGGGTAGAATGCACATTGACGCAACTATAATAGAACAAGATGGTTTTAAATGGCATCTCACAGGAATCTATGGGGAGTCAAAAATGAAAAAGACAACAAAAACGTGGAAACTGATGCGGATGTTGCACATGCATGATTCTTTGCCTTGGATCTGCATATGGGATTTTAATGAGGTGAAAAACAAGGGGTTACCCAGTAACCATGTATACACGAAAAACTTTCGTGATGCTCCTATGTTTTGTGATCCAAAGGCCCTCGGTTTTGAGGGTGATATTTGTATTTGGAGAAATAATAACTACATAGTTGATGGTTATATTCGAGAACGTGTTGATAGAGCTGTTGCAACACTTACCTGGTGTGCTCGTTTCCTGGGTATAAGGTAGTAAATGGATTTCTTGAGCATTCGGATAACATACCAGTTATCCTACATGTCGAGGGGGGAAGTCAATAATATAAGTAGGAAAACACATGAAGCACTGGTTACTTGAGAATGATCACAACTCTCGTGTATTCAGAGCGCATGGGAGGTGGCGCAGGCAACTGGTGCACACAAACTAAATGGTATATTACACCTGTTGTCGACACACGTTTGCCCCGAGCGGTCGTGCAATGGGAAGGGGGCTGGTTTCGGGCGACTCTACCGGCGTTTGGACAACAGTTGTGGTGGCTAGATCTCGTCATGTTGGTAAGTTTGCCTCTAGATCTTCTTTTTCCGGTATTTTGGGGCTAGTTTCTATGGCTCTTGATCTTGATCCACCATTCTCCCCTCCCTCTCCTGGTGCCTCTCCAGTGGATGTTGCGCCGACGGTCATGGCCTTGGTGGCAGTGTCGTCGTCACAACCCGATGAATCAATTTACAACCCAATTATTTGTATTTTTTATACTGGGCATGCATTCATACCTGCTAATTGCTCTCATAAATTTTGATAAGTGTATCAAAAAGCAATCTGGCAATGGACTACATCGAAGAACATGATAATTATATTTCTAAAACATGATAGTTATATCAAAAAATATCCCATGGATGGTAGCTACAATAAAGAACCTATTTTTCTTTTCTGAATAACCTGGTAAGTGTCAGTGCTAAATCTGGCATATCTCGAGGTAGGGGTCCTAAGCTAAGCCTCTTGGAGAAATGGTAACATAGACACATGATTTTACCCAGGTTCGGGATCTCTTGAAGAGATAATACCTTACGTCCTTATTTTGATTGTATTGATATGAGATATAATACAGAGTTCTGGTATCTACCACAAGGTTGTTGATCTAAGTTGTAATGTAATGATCTATTGACTATTCTAGCCTCGGTTATATAATGTATCGGAGGCCTAGGATATCAGGAGTCCTCATATTGTGCGCCAAGTCTTGTAGAAACCTCCTTGTATACATCATGGGCTGCCCCAAGTGGCCCATTAGTGAACCGCCATGGGGGTCCTCAGCCCGACCCACCTGGTCGGGAGACGACGTGGTGAGTACCCCGTAGCCTAGGGCTCCATTAGTAGCCCCCCTGAACCGGTTTTCAAGCTGGGTACGCTCCTCGGTTCTTCCAAATTGTTCTTCATCTTCGGTTAAAAAATCCTCTTGTCTCCGATCTCAAGGATCGCCGAGGTGTATCCAAAGAGTTCACACGTCAGGCATCCGAGGAGCCCCTTTAAGTTCTCGTCCTTTATCAATGCCTTGACATTTTTACGCCACACCTCTGGTTCAAAGTTTTTCCAGTGCAGTGGTGTCCTCTTGCGGCCGAGCTCTAATGTCGGACTACATCCGAGGTGTCTTTTTGCAGCCGAGCTCCAACATCGGTTTACATCCGAGGTGTCATAGATTACCTTGGTCTTGAAAAAGTTGAAGGAGTTTAGCCGATCTTAATGCCGAAAAAGTTCTATGTGAAGCTAGCCACTCGCATCCGAGCTTTATGCTGAACTGCTTCTCAGGCCAGTTTAGCAAACTAAGCTCGAGCATCGGAATACGTCAAATTTTACAGGGTTGTTGTAGACTAAATTCCTGACAATTCAACCAAATCAATCATCAAAATGATGCTCGAGGAAGCGGGGATGGCGAACACGAATCCGCTGTCGAGAAAAAAACTACACAATCGCGTGTGGGCAATGTTGACGTTAAGCCACCGAGCTCCATGGACGATTTTTCCGTGATCTAGGTGGAGATCGGAGTCAAGTTGATGAAGGCACCCGTCCCATCTTGACGATCCAACGTGGAGCTTAGTCCTCGGGTCAACCGAGGTAACTAGTCGAGCTAGCGACAAATTTGCCGGCGCCGAGGATGATGATTCGTTCCGACGCATAGATCACACCGGAGCCGATCTGAATTCCCATCGCACCGCGGCGACCACCTGCGGGGACCTATATGGGCCACCAATGTCGGTGCTAAATCCGACATATCTTGAGGTAGGGGTCCTAAGCTAGGCGTCTTGGAGCAATGGTTTTACCCAGGTTCGGGCTCTCTCGAAGAGATAATATACTACGTACTGCTTTTGATTGTATTTATATGGGGTATATTACAGAGTTCAAGTATCCATCGTGAGATTGCTGATCTAAGTTGTAATGCAATGATATATTGACTAGCCTAGGATAACAAGAGTCCTCATTTTGTGCGCCAAGTCTTGTAGAAACCTCCTTGTATACGTCATGAGCTGCCCAAAGTGGCCTATTAGTGAACCGCCATGGGGTCCTCAGCCCGAACCATCTGGTCAGGAGATGACGTGGTGAGTACACCCTAGTCCAGGACTCCATCAGTAAGATAAAAGAGGTGATACGGTACAATCAGCAACACATGCTCGTTAGTCAACGTGCAAGATAGTGGCCAACGGATGATGAAAAAGGAGGTAGCAAAACATAAATTCGTAGAACAAGCTAATGTCAAATAATGGACGTTCCGTTCACATGATGGGGAGAGAGCATTGGAAAGAAGAGTAACTTGTGTTGGGGAATGTTGCATGGGAAACAAAAAATTTCCTACGCACATACAAGATCTATCCATGGAGATGAGCATCTATGAGAGGAGAGATCGGATCCACATACCCTTGTAGATCACTAAGCGGGAAGCGTTAAGAAACGCGATTGATGTAGTCGAACGTCTTTGCGATCCAAATCGCAAGCCGTCCCGCGATCCAATCACGATCTAGCGTCGAACGGACGGCACCTCCGCGTTCAGCACACGTACAGCTCGATGATAATCTCCGCCTCCTTGATCCAGCAAGCGAGGGCGGAGAAGTAGATGGGTTCTCCAGCAGCACGACGGCATGGCGGCGGTGGTGGTGGAGCTGATCCGGCAGAGCTTCGCTAAGCAACATCGAACCAATCTATACTAGAGGAGAAACGATCTAGGGGAGAGGGAGGGCTGCGCCGTGGCTAAAGGTGTGGCAGCCCTCCCAATACCCCACTATATATAGAGGGAGAGGGAGAGGGAGCCGGCGCCCTAGGGTTCCCACCCCTAGGGGCGGCGGCCTAGATGGGGAGCCGCCGGCCAAGGGGGATGCCTTGGCCCCCAAGGCAAGTGGCGGCCGACCCCTCCTAGGGTTCCATTCAGCCCTTCGCCCGCATGGGCCCTTGTCGGAGGGGCGGCCAGCCCACCAGAGGCTGGTGCACCCCCTCTCACAGCCCATGGGGCCCTCTGGGGCAGGTGGACCCACCCGGTGGACCTTCGGAACCCTTCCGGCACTCCCGACGAAACCCGGGCAAACTCCGAAACCATTCCGGTGCCCGAACATCAACTTCCTATATATCAATCTTTACCTCCGGACCATTCCGAAGCTCCTCGTGACATCCGGGGTCTCATCCGGGACTCCGAACAACCTTCGGTCACCAACATACATAACTCAATAATACCGAAACGTCACGGAACGTTAAGTGTGCAGACCTTGCGGGTTCGAGAACTATGTAGACATGACCGAGACACCTCTACGGTCAATAACCAATAGCGGGACCTGGATGCCCATATTGGTTCCTACATATTCTACGAAGATCTTTATCGGTTGAACCTCTATGTCAAGGATTCAGTTAATCCCGTACGCTGTTCCCTTTGTTTATCGGTATGTTACTTGCCCGAGATTCGATCGTCGGTATCTCCATACCTATTTCAATCTCGTTACCGGCAAGTCTCTTTACTCGTTCCGTAATACAAGATCCCATGGCTAACTCTTTAGTCACTTTGCTTGCAAGTCTTATTGTGATGTTGTATTACCGAGTGGGCCTTGAGATACCTCTCCATCACACGGAGTAACAAATCCCAGTCTTGATCCATGCTAACTCAACAGACACCCTCGGAGATACCTGTAGAGCATCTTTATAGTCACCCAGTTACATTGTTGTTGGAGAATCCTACTCCAAGTAGGATTGGAATCCTACTTGGAGTAGGATTGGAGGTGGACTCCTCCACCTCCTGTTCGGCCGACTCCTAGGGGAAACCCTAGGGGCGCCGGCCCCTCCCCTCCCTCCTATATATATTGGAGGGGAGAGAGGGCAGCCGTACCCAACCCTAAGCCACGGTGCAACCCTTTCTCCCCACTTGATCGTCTCCCCTAATTTTCGGCGTTACTTAGGCGAAGCCCTGCCGGAATAGTTCCATTACCACCGTCGCCGCGCCGTCGCGCTGCCAGAGAACTCATCTACCTCTCCGCTCCCTCTTGCTGGATCAAGAAGGCGGAGATCGTCATCGAGCTGTACGTGTGCTGAACGCGGAGGTGTCATCCGTTCGGCACTAGATCGTGATTGGATCGCGGGACGGCTTGCGATTTGGATCACGAAGACATTCGACTACATCAACCGCGTTTCTTAACGCTTCCCGCTTAGCGATCTACAAGGGTACGTAGGTCCACTCTCCCTCTCGTAGATGCTCATCACCATGGATAGATCTTGCGTGTGCGTAGGAAATTTTTTGTTTCCCATGCAACGTTGCCCAACAGTGGCATCATGAGCCAGGTCTATGCGTAGATGAGATCACGAGTAGAACACAAAGGAGTTTGTGGGCCTTGATGCTCAGATTGCTTCCTCCCTTGGTCTTTTCTTGATTCAGCGGTATTGTGGGATGAAGCGGCCCGGACCAACCTTACTCGTACGCTTACGAGAGACCGGTTCCATCAACTGACATGTGACTTTGTTGCATAAAGATGGCTGGCGGGTGTCTGTCTCTCCCACTTTAGTTGGACCGGATTCGACAAAGGCGGTCCTTGAGAAGGTTGAATAGCAATTTGTGTATCACCGTTGTGGTTTTGCGTAGGTAAGAATCGTTCTTGCTAGACACCCATAGCAGCCACGTAAAACATGCAACAACAATTAGAGGACGTCTAACTTGTTTTTGCAGGGTATGTTGTGATATGATATGGCCAATGACATGATGAGATATATGAGATGTATGAGATGATCATGTTATGTATAGATAATCACGACTTGCATGTCGATGAGTACGGCAACCGGCAGGAGCCATAGGGTTGCCTTTAATTTATTTTCGCCGTTTTGCTTTACTTTATCGCTATGAGTTAGCAATAGTTGTAGAAGCAATAGTTGGCGCGACAACCTCATGGCGACACATTGATGGAGATAAAGATGATGGAGATCATTGTGCCATGCCGGTGACGATGGAGATCATGCCGGTGCTTTGGAGATGGAGATCAAAAGCACAAGTTCATGGCCATATCATGTCACTTATGATTTGCATGTGATGTTAATCCTTTTATGCATCTTATTATGCTTAGGACGACGGTAGCATTATAAGGTGATCCCTCACTAAAATTTCAAGATAAAATTGTGTTCTCCCCAAGTGTGCACCGTTGCGAAAGTTCGTCGTTTTGAGACACCACGTGATGATCGGGTGTGATAGACTCTACGTTCACATACAACGGGTGCAAGCCAGTGTTGCACGTGCGGAACACTCGGGTTAAACTTGACGAGCCTAGCATGTACAGACATGGCATCGGAACACAAGAGACCGAAAGGTCGAACATGAGTCATATAGTAGATATGATCAACATGAAGATGTTCACCATTGAAACCACCTCATCTCACGTGATGATCGGACTTGGGTTGGTGAATTTGGATCATGTGACACTCGAATGACCAGAGGGATGTCAATTTGAGTGGGAGTTTATAAGTAATATGATTAACTAAACTCATTATCTTGAACAATAGTCTAAGTTGTCTTTGCAAAATTTATGTTGTAGATCAATGGCTCGCGCAGTAGCACCCCTAAATTTTAATGCGTTCCTAGAGAAAGACAAGTTGAAAGATGATGGAAGTAACTTTGTAGACTGGGCCCGTAATCTAAGGATTATCCTTACGGCTTCCCAAAAGGCTTATGCCCTTGATGCACCGCTTGGTGAACCACCCGCTCCAGTAAAGTCTGCAGACGTTGCGAACGGCTGGCAGGCACGTTCTGATGATTACTCAATAGTTCAATGTGCAATGTTGTATGGCTTAGAACCGGGACTTCAAAGACGTTTTGAACGTCATGGAGGATATGAGATGTTCCAGGAGTTGAAGTTTATCTTTGAGAAGAATGCTCGGATCGAGAGGTATGAGACCTCCGATAAGTTCTATGCTTGCAAGATGGAGGAGAACGGGTCTGTCAATGAACATGTGCTCAGAATGTCTGGGTATTCCAACCGTCTGGCGGAGTTGGGAATTGTTCTCCCACGAGAGGCGATCACTGACAGAGTTCTTCAATCACTGCCACCTAGCTACAAAGGCTTCGTGTTGAACTATAACATACAAGGGATGAACAAGTCAGTCGCCGAGCTGTTTGCGATGTTGAAAGTCGCTGAGTCTGAGATTCAGAAGGAGCATCAAGTGTTGATGGTGAATAAAACCACTAGTTTCAAGAAGAATGGCAAGGGCAAAAAGGGTAACTCCAAGAAGAGTGGCAAATAGTTGCCCCTCCCGTGAAGAAACCCAAGGCTGGACCCAAGCCAGAAACTGAGTGCTTTCATTGCAAGGGAACTGGTCACTGGAAGCGGAACTGCCCCAAGTATCTGGCTGACAAGAAGGCGGCCAACACCAAACAAGGTATATATGATACACATGTTATTGATGTGTACCTTACCAACTCTCGTTGTAGTGCCTGGGTATTTGATACCGGTTCGGTTGCTCACATTTGCAACTCAAAGAAGGAACTACGGAATAGACGGAGGCTGGCAAAGGACGAAGTGACGATGCGCGTGGGAAATGGTTCCAAGGTTGATGGGATCGCCGTCGGCACGCTCGCTCTTCGATTACCATCGGGATTAGTGATGAACCTGAATAATTGTTATTTAGTGCCTGCGTTGAGCATGAACATTATATCTGGATCTTGTTTATTGCGAGACGGTTACTCATTTAAATCAGAGAATAATGGTTGTTCTATTTATATGAGTAATATCTATTATGGTCATGCACCCAATGTGAGGGGTTTATTCTTATTGAATCTCGATAGTGTTGATACAAATGTTCATAACATTGATGCCAAAAGATGTAGAGTTGATAATGATAACACCACTTTCTTGTGGCACTGCCGCTTAGGTCATATTGGTGTAAAACGCATGAAGAAACTCCATGCTGATGGACTTTTGGAGTCACTTGATTTTGAATCACTTGACACATGTGAACCATGCCTCATGGGCAAGATGACTAAAACCCCGTTCTCTGGAACAATGGAACGGGCAAGTGACTTGTTGGAAATCATACATACTGATGTGTGCGGTCCGATGAGCATTGAGGCGCGCGGTGGATATCGTTATTTTCTCACCTTCACCGATGACTTAAGTAGATATGGGTATATTTACTTAATGAAACACAAGTCTGAAACGTTTGAAAAGTTCAAGCAATTTCAGAGTGAAGTTGAGAATCATCGTAACAAGAAGATTAAATTCCTACGATCTGATCGAGGAGGAGAATATCCGAGTTATGAGTTTGGCAGTCACTTAAGACAATGTGGAATTGTTTCACAATTGACACCGCCTGGAACACCACAGCGCAATGGTGTGTCCGAACGTCGTAATCGAACCTTATTAGATATGGTGCGTTCTATGATGTCTCTTGCCGATTTGCCACTATCGTTTTAGGGTTATGCATTAGAGACAGTTGTATTCACTTTAAATAGGGTACCATCGAAATCCGTTGAGATGACACCATATGAACTGTGGTTTGGCAAGAAGCCAAAGTTGTCGTTTCTTAAAGTTTGGGGATGTGATGCTTATGTCAAAAAGCTTCAGCCTGAAAAGCTGGAACCCAAAGCGGAGAAATGCGTCTTCATAGGATACCCAAAAGAGACAGTTGGGTATACCTTCTATCTCAGATCCGAAGGCAAAGTGTTTGTCGCTAAAAACGGAACATTTCTTGAGAAAGAGTTTCTCTCGAAAGAATTGAGTGGGAGGAAGATAGAACTTGATGAGGTTGTTGAACCTTTGTTTCAACCAGAGAGTAGCGCAGCGCAGAAAGTTGTTTCTGTGGAGCCTACGTCAGTTGAAGAGGAAGTTAATGATGATGATCATGAAGCTTCGGATCAAGTTACTATCGAACCTCGTAGGTCGACAAGGACGCGTACTGCTCCTGAGTTGTACGACAACCCTGTCTTAGAGGTCACGTTGTTGGACAACGATGAACCTACGAGCTATGGAGAAGCGATGATGGGCCCGGATTCCGAGAAATGGTTAGAGGCCATGAAATCCGAGATGGAATCCATGTATGAAAACAAAGTATGGGCTTTGGAAGTATTACCTGAAGGGCGAAAGGCCATTCAGAACAAATGTATCTTTAAGAAGAAGACGGACGCGGACGGTAATATCACCGTCTATAAAGATCGACTTGTGGCAAAGCGTTTTTCACAAGTTCAAGGAGTTGACTACGATGAGACATTCTCACCCGCAACGATGCTTAAGTCCGTCAGAATCATGTTAGCAATAGCTGCCTTTTTTGATTATGAAATTTGGCAGATGGATGTCAAAACAGCGTTCCTTAACGGTTTCCTTAAGGAAGAGTTGTATATGATGCAACCAGAAGGTTTTGTCGATCCAGAGAATGCTGACAAAGTTTGCAAACTCCAGCGATCCATTTATGGACTGGTGCAAGCATCTCGGAGTTGGAATCTTCGCTTTGATGAGGTGATCAAAGCGTTCGGGTTTATACAAGTTTACGGAGAAGCTTGTATTTACAAGAAAGTGAGTGAGAGCTCTATAGCGTTTCTAATATTATATGTGGATGACATATTGCTGATTGGAAACAATATAGAAATGTTGGAAAGCGTGAAGGAATATTTGAACAAGAGTTTTTCAATGAAGGACCTGGGAGAAGATGCTTTCATATTAGGCATCAAGATCTATAGAGATAGATCGAGACGCTTAATAGGACTTTCACAGAGCAAATACCTTCACAAAGTTTTGAAGAAGTTCAAAATGGATCAGTCCAAAAGGGGTTCTTGCCTGTATTGCAAGGTGTGAAGTTGAGTAAGACTCAATGCCCAGTGACTGCAGAAGATAGAGAAAAGATGAGTGTCGTCCCCTATGCTTCAGCCATAGGCTCTATCATGTATGCAATGTTGTGCACAAGACCCGATGTAAGCCTTGCCATAAGTATGGCCGGAAGGTTTCAAAGTGATCCAGGAATGGAACACTGGACGGCGGTCAAGAATATCCTAAAGTACCTGAAAAGGACTAAGGACATGTTTCTTGTTTATGGAGGTGATCAAGAGCTCGTCGTAAAGGGTTACGTCGATGCAAGCTTTGACACTGATCCGGATGACTCTAAGTCTCAAACCGGATACATATTTATTCTCAATGGGGGTGCGGTAAGCTGGTGCAGTTCCAAGCAGAGCGTGGTAGCTGATTCTACATGCGAAGCGGAGTACATCGCTGCCTCGGAGGCGGCGAAGGAAGGTGTCCGGATGAAGGAGTTCATAACAGATCTTGGAGTAGTGCCCAGTGCACTAAACCCAATGACTCTGTTGTGTGACAACACTGGTGCCATTGCTCTGGCCAAGGAACCAAGGTTTTACAAGAGGACCACACACATAAAGCGATGTTTCAATTCCATCCGCGATTACATCAAGGAGGAGGACATAAATATTTGCAAAGTGCACACGGATCTGAATGTCGCAGATCCGATGACTAAACCTCTTCCAAGGGCTAAACATGATCAACACCAGAACTGTATGGGTGTTAGATTCATTACAATGTAAATCACATAGTGATGTGAGCCAAATTATTGACTCTAGTGCAAGTGGGAGACTGTTGGAAATATGCCCTAGAGTCAATAATAAAGTGGTTATTATTATATTTCCTTGTTCATGATAATCGTTTATTATCCATGCTATAATTGTATTGATTGGAAACTCAATTGCATGTGTGGATACATAGACAACACTGTGTCCCTAGTATGCCTCTAGTAGACTAGCTCGTTGATCAAAGATGGTCAAGGTTTCCTAGCCATAGACATGAGATGTCATTTGATAACGGGATCACATCATTAGTAGAATGATGTGATGGACAAGACCCAAACTATGAACGTAGCATATGATCGTGTCAGTTTATTGCTATAGTTTTCTGCATGTCAAGTATCTGTTCCTATGACCATGAGATCATGTAACTCACTGACACCGGAGGAATACCTTGTGTGTATCAAACGTCGCAACGTAACTGGGTGACTATAAATATGCTCTACAGGTATCTTCGAGGGTGTCTGTTGAGCTGGCATGGATCGAGACTGGGATTTGTTACTCCGTGTGACGGAGAGGTATCTCAGGGCCCACTCGGTAATACAACATCACAATAAGCCTTGCAAGCAAAGTGACTAAAGAGTTAGCCACGGGATCTTGTATTACGGAACGAGTAAAGAGACTTGCTGGTAACGAGATTGAACTAGGTATAGAGATACCGACGATCGAATCTCGGGCAAGTAACATACCGAAGAACAAAGGGAACAACATACGGGATTAACTGAATCCTTGACATAGAGGTTCAACCGATAAAGATCTTCGTAGAATATGTAGGAACCAATATGGGCATCCAGGCCCCGCTATTGGTTATTGACCGTAGAGGTGTCTCGGTCATGTCTACATAGTTCTCGAACCCGCAGGGTCTGCACACTTAACGTTCGGTGACGTTTCGGTAGTATTGAGTTATGAATGGTGGTGACCGAAGGTTGTTCGGAGTCCTGGATGAGATCACGGACGTCACGTGGAGCTCCGAAATGGTCCGGAGGTAAAGATTGATATATAGGAAGTCCCGTTTTGGTCGCCGGAAAAGTTTCGGGTACTTCCGGTAGTGTACCGGGGGTGCCGGGAGGGTTCCGAGGGACCATCGGGAGGGGCCACCCACGCCGGGAGGCCACATGGGCCTTAGGGGTGGCGCACCAGCCCTTAGTGGGCTGGGCAAACCAGCCCCAAAGGGCCCATGCGGCTGGGGTGTGGAAAAAGGAAAAACCCCAAGTGGGGGAAGGAAATCCAAGTAGGATTGGAGGTGGACTCCTCCACCTCCTGTTCGGCCGACTCCTAGGGGAAAACCTAGGGGCGCCGGCCCCTCCCCTCCCTCCTATATATATTGGAGGGGAGAGAGGGAAGCCGTGCCCAACCCTAAGCCACGGTGCAGCCCTCTCTCCCCACTTGATCGTCTCCCCTAGTTTTCGGCGGTGCTTAGGCGAAGCCCTGCCGGAATAGTCCCATTACCACCGTCGCCGCGCCGTCGCGCTACCGGAGAACTCATCTACCTCTCCGCTCCCTCTTGCTGGATCAAGAGGGCGGAGATCGTCATCGAGCTGTACGTGTGCTGAACGCGGAGGTGCCGTCCGTTCGGCGCTAGATCGTGATTGGATCGCGGGACGGCTTGCGATTTGGATCGCGAAGATGTTCGACTACATCAACCGCGTTTCTTAACGCTTCCCGCTTAGCGATCTACAAGGGTACGTAGATCCACTCTCCCTCTCGTAGATGCTTATCACCATGGATAGATCTTGCGTGTGCGTAGGAAATTTTTTGTTTCCCATGCAACGTTCCCCAACAACCACTACTAGGGAAAACCCTAGCAGTAGCGCGGGTATTTGGTGTATCAGTAGCGCGGGTACCCGCGCTACTGATACGGCGCTACAGCTAAAGTTTAGCAGTAGCACGTTTTGACACGCGCTACTGCTCTACCTACTTAGCAGTAGCGCTTTCCATACCAGCGCTACTGCTAAGTCCTTTAGCAGCAGCGTTTTCCTGTCCAGCGCTAAAGAGCGCTACTACTATATTTTCTCATATCTTTTTTTTGCTACGTATTTGCGATGTTTCTGTACAGGTTTCATACAGTATTCTAATCATATCGTAAACATGCAATATGCTCATCATATCATACACATAATAGTCTCATCATATCATCCAACACAAATCATGTCGTCACATCATAATCACGATATAGCTATACAAGTTACATGACATGTCTCATCATACATAATGTAGTACTTCTTGAGGCGTCGGTTCATATCCCTCTCTCGCACTAGCGTGAACCTAAACTAACTACTGGCTGTCGCTCGGAAACCGGAAACCGGTACACCTAGGCCTGACACTCCGGCCACTCGTCGTATACTCCTGGCGTAGCACTTCTTCGCCATCGATGATCTATGCACCTGCATCGTCACATGAGTTGATGATATGCAACATATATAGTTGAGCAACAGAAAGAGACAGACTTGGCAAAAATAGAAGCAACATATCATAAGCATAAATAACAAAGTTCATCGTACCCAAAATGCCCTAACTAGAGTGATCTTCGCTAGTTGAGGAGGATGGTTTAATTACATCACAAATAAAGTTTCGTCGTGCATAACTCAAAGTTTCGTCATAGAGAAAGTATGGACTAAACGGACACATTGTCATATATCGTCAATCACTCCAACATGTCGTGCCATCCATGCAAGTCAGGGTTATAGTCCCCGAGCGCAGTGAAAGGCTTCAGGTCGAGACGCTGAGCGGCTACGCGTCTTTGGACGTCTTCCCGCGACATTTGCCCTTCTTCGTAGAACATCCCTGTTTTTTCGAGGACCTCCTTCATGATGATTTGGGCAAGTTCACACTGGATGTGATAGAACTCAGCTCAGAGTTGATGATCCGGGATATCTCCTAGGTTCTTTGCCCATTGCAGAATATGGGCATCGCCGGATCTAGGTGACATGCGAAAGTTCTGCTGATCCCGTTTGTACTCCTGCATGTGGTGGAGGACATAGAATCCATCACTGATAGTACCACTCGGTTGCTGGATGCAGCAGAAGTCAGTCTTATGGCCGAAGCAGGGCGCGCGGTTCCTTGTCTTCCTGAGCGTGATCTCTCCACCCCGTACGCCGTACGTAAAGATAGCACTGTCAAGAACAGACTTGATGTGGGTGTAATCCTTTTTCTTCATGTTCTTCGACGAGTCCAAGTAAAGAGCGTGGGAGACTTGGGGGTAAAGGATGATGAGGACGGCGCGCCCGTTGCTGCGCAAAATAAGTACACCTCAAATTAGCCTCCACGCGTGCAAATGAAATGATTGAAATCGAAGGAAGGATATCCGCGCGGATGACTTACATGGGATGATAAGGCACGAGAATCGTCTCCTTGTCCTTATTGCCGACCATGAAATCGGCGATGTAGTTACTCGCGTATTCACGGTGCTTTTTACAGACTGCCAAGAAGCTCTCGTGCATGAAGTACGGGTCGGCGACACAGATATAAGGTATCTGCTCAATCCTGATGATGTAGTTCATGTACAAGGCAAAAAGGCGGACAAACGTAAAATCCAGCTTTTTCAAGTGAAACATGTCGAAGATGTAATCGAATCGAAGGAAGAACTTTTCCGCGGGGAATGTGTCGACGTACAACCTTTGCTGCGGCACGTTAACCACGTAGAGCGGGTATCCTGGATTTTGCGAGGCGATCAGGCTTTTCTCTCTTCGCAGCACATCGTCATGAAGTCTCCTGAGATCGCCGTATATGGCCTCTACCGCTGCCTTACGTAGGATTGGTTCACCGGGGATATGGTATTTCGCCGCACCCATGACAGGTATACAGTCTTGAACCCGAGGCTGCGAAGGCGGCTGGATCATAGAAGCAACTTTGTTGCCTTTCCTCGCTCTCTTCCTATGCTTCTTTGCTACTGGAAGGTCGTCTATAATACGTTCAGCCTCCGAAGGCGGCAATTCAGGCATGGACTCATGACGCTCAAACCCTGAGTACTCATACTGCTGAGCCATCAATCCTCCATCGTCATAGGCGCCAGTATTGAGATACTGTAGAGTGTCATCGTCATCCTCATCGATGGCATCGATATCATGCATTGCTTCTTCGACGGCGGCGACGTCATCATGGACTAATGGAGCCGTCGTCCACCTCCGTGACCACCAGTCTAGTAGTGATGAGCTGGTTTGGGCGCCGTTGCCTCTTTGGTTTCGGTTCTATACCGGCTTCGCTAGTCTCGGTGCCGGTCTCGGCGCCGGTGTCAATCTCAGCGCCGGTCTCGGCGCCGGTCTCGATGTCGGTCTCAGTCTCGGATGTGACAGGTGGGCCCTGCAACAACCGTTGCTCATCGAGAAGGTTCAAATAGGCGTCTGCCGCCGCGTAGACGTTGCAATCACCAGAACCCTGTCCTTCATCGTTGCTAGCCATGTTTCCTACGATTAAATCTAGTCAATTAATCCTAGACCTAATAAAATGAATAATGACATAAAAATAAGGCCAATGTTTTGCAGGAATGTTGATTCATTCCCGTTGCGGCAAATCCCGGGCACTCGATATGTCCTAGTTTGTAGCACAAGTCATGCCGAAATTCACGGAAAATTTCGGCATGACCTTTGCTACAAACTGGACAAATAGAGCGCCTGAAATTTGCCGGAACGGAAATGAATCAACATTCTGGCAAAACATAGGCCACTCGGAATCATTCCCTGCATACAACAAAAGGCCACTTGGGCACAATCGAACCACTTCAATGTTGCATATAACAGGACCACTTAAGAACATGTACATGAGCAACTACAACAGTAGATAAACATGAGCAAACACTATTGAGGAATTTGCATATAACATGACCACTTCAAATTTGCATCTCCTAGTGTTTGACACTTCAAGAAAATCTACACAAATCTCATGCTCTCTCAAACTCAATTCAAAAACCAAATATAGATGGATGAACCCTAGAAACCTAGAACCTTTACATATTTTTGTCCTAATAAGAATTATGAACCCTAGAACTCAATTCTGTCCTAATAAAAATTATGAACCCTAGAACATGGTAGGAAGAACATGCAGAGAGAGAGGAGGGGTGGGGGGGCTTACAGAGAGGGGAGAGACGGTGGTGGGGAGGTGCTCGGCGACAGAGGCAGGGGCGGCCAGGGCGCGCGGCTCCGTTGGCGGCGACGGAGGCAGTGGCGGCGAGGGAGGCAGGGGCGGCGAGGAGCGGATGAGGGAAGCAGTGGTGGCGAGGGAGGCAGGGGCGTCGAGGGCGCACGGCTCCGGTGGCGGCGACGGCGCGCGGCTCCGGTGGGGCAGGGTCGGCGAGGGAACGACGGCGGCGAGGGAGCAGGGGCGGCGAGGGAGAGGCGGCGATGGGGAATTGGGGGAAAGGACTTAGCAAAATTTTGAGCCCGCGCGGGGTTAAGTCAAAATAGCAGTAGCGCTGGAAGGCAAAAAGCGCTATAGCTAACTTAGCTATAGCGCTTTCTACCGAAACGCGCTACCGCTATAGGAAGTAGTTATTTATTTTTCTTTTTCTTTTCTTTTTATGTAAGGAATATAGCTATAGCGCGGTCTTACAAAACGCGCTACTGCTATAGTAACTACAGCGCTTTGTGTTAACAAGCGCTGCTGCTATGCCTTTCTCCTTTATTTTTATTTTTATTTTGTTTATCTTTATATTTTCTTTTTTTCATTTCTCCTTTTTCTACTTCTTTCATTTTCATTTACTTTTCTACTTCTTTTCCATTTTATTTTCTTTTTTAGCAGTAGCGCTCTATACAGAAAACGCGCTACTACAAGGTACTTAGCGGTAGCGTTCTTTTTGAAGCCTCGCTACTACTATTCCTAGCCTACCGGCAACAGTCTGGGAATTATAGTAGTAGCGCTTTTACGAGCAGACGCGCTACTGCTACAACAATATCTGTAGCGCGCTTTATTAACACGCGCTACTACTAAGTAGCAATAGCGCTCTGTTCTAACCAGCGCTACTGCTATACCTCTGTGTATAAGGTTTTCCCTAGTAGTGAACAATTCCACATTGTCTTAAGTGACTGCCAAACTCATAACTCAGATATTCTCCTCCTCGATCAGATCGTAGGAATTTAATCTTCTTGTTACGATGATTCTCAACTTCACCCTGAAATTGCTTGAACTTTTCAAATGTTTCAAACTTATGTTTCATTAAGTAAATATACCCATATCTACTTAAGTCATCGGTGAAGGTGAGAAAATAACGATATCCAGCGCGCGCCTCAATGCTCATCGGACCGCACACATCAGTATGTATGATTTCCAACAAGTCACTTGCCCGTTCCATTGTTCCAGAGAACGGGGTCTTAGTCATCTTGCCCATGAGGCATGGTTCACATGTGTCAAGTGATTCAAAATCAAGTGACTCCAAAAGTCCATCAGCATGGAGTTTCTTCATGCATTTTACACCAATATGACCTAAGCGACAGTGCCACAAGAAAGTGGTACTATCATTATCAACTCTACATCTTTTGGCATCAATGTTATGAACATGTGTATCATCACTATCGAGATTCAATAAGAATAAACCCCTCACATTGGGTGCATGACCATAAAAGATATTACTCATATAAATAGAACAACCATTATTCTTTGATTTAAATGAGTAACCGTCTCGCAATAAACAAGATCCAGATATAATGTTCATGCTTAACGCATAACACTAAATAACAATTATTCAGGTTCATCACTAATCCCGATGGTAATCGAAGAGCGAGCGTGCCGACGGCGATCACATCAACCTTGGAACCATTTCCCACGCGCATCGTCACTTCGTCCTTTGCGAGCCTCCGTCTATTCCGCAGTTCCTGTTTTGAGTTGCAAATGTGAGCAACCGAACCGGTATCAAATACCCAGGCACTACAACGAAAGTTGGTAAGGTACACATCAATAACATGTATATCATATATACCTTGTTTGGTGTTGGCCGCCTTCTTGTCGGCCAAATACTTGGGGCAATTCCTCTTCCAGTGGCCAGTACCCTTGCAATGAAAGCACTCAGTTTTTGGCTTGGGTCCAGCCTTGGGTTTCTTCACAGGAGGGGCAACTGCTTTGCCACTCTTCTTGGAGTTACCCTTCTTGCCCTTGCCATTCTTCTTGAAACTAGTGGTTTTATTGACCATCAACACTTGATGCTCCTTCTGGATTTCAGACTCAGCGACTTTCAGCATCGCAAATAGCTCGGCGACTGACTTGTTCATCCCTTGCATTTTATGTTCAACACAAAGCTCTTGTAGCTAGGTGAAAGTGGTTGAAGAACTCTGTCAGTGATCGCCTCCGGCGGGAGGGCAATTCCCAACTCAGCCAGACGGCTGGAATACCCAGACATTCTGAGTATGTGCTCACTAACAGACCCGTTCTCCTCCATCTTGCAAGCATAGAACTTATCGGAGGTCTCATACCTCTCGATCCGGACATTCTTTTCAAAGATAAACTTCAACTCCTGGAATATCTCATATGCTCCATGACGTTCAAAACGCCTTTGAAGTCTCGGCTCTAAGCCATACAACATAGCACACTAAACTATTGAGTAATCATCTGAACGTGACTGCCAGGTGTTCGCAACGTCTGGAGACGACACTGGAGCGGGTGGCTCACCGAGCGGTGCATCAAGGACATAAGCCTTTTGGGAAGCCGTGGGGATAATCCTCAGATTACGGTCCAGTCTACAAAGTTACTTCCATCATCTTTCAGCTTAGCTTTCTCTAGGAACGCATTGAAATTTAGGGGAACTACTGCGCGAGCCATTTATCTACAACATAAAATTTGCAAAGACAACTTAGACTATTGTTTAAGATAATGAGTTTAGTTAATCATATTACTTAAAAAACTCCCACTCAAATTGACATCCCTCCGGTCATCCGAGTGCTACATGATCCAAATTCACCAACCCAAGTCCGATCATCACGTGAGATGAGG
The DNA here is from genome assembly GCA_039707655.1 of Elymus sibiricus. NCBI lineage: Eukaryota > Viridiplantae > Streptophyta > Magnoliopsida > Poales > Poaceae > Elymus > Elymus sibiricus. The sequence continues at coordinate 439,411,817 of CM077667.1, read as the reverse complement.
TGGTTTCAATGGTGAACATCTTCATGTTGATCATATCTACTATATGACTCATGTTCGACCTTTCGGTCTCTTGTGTTCCGAGGCCATGTCTGTACATGCTAGGCTCATCAAGCTTAACCCGAGTGTTCCGCATGTGCAACACTGGCTTGCACCCGTTGTATGCGAACGTAGAGTCTATCACACCCGATCATCACGTGGTGTTTCGAAACGACGAACTTTCGCAACGGTGCACACTCGGGGAGAACACAATTTTATCTTGAAATTTTAGTGAGGGATAACCTTATAATGCTACCATCGTCCTAAGCAAAATAAGATGCATAAAAGGATTAACATCACATGCAAATCATAAGTGACATGATATGGTCATGAACTTGTGCTTTTGATCTTCATCTCCAAAGCACCGGCATGATCTCCATCGTCACCGGCATGACACCATGATCTCCATCAACGTGTCGCCATCGGGGTTGTCACGCCAACCATGCTTCTACTACTATTGCTACCGCTTAGCGATAAAGTAAAGCATTACATAGCGCTTAATGAGTGACACGCATGCCACATAATTAATTAAAGACAACCCTATGGCTCCTGCCAGTTGCCGTACTGAACGACATGCAAGTCGTGATAATCTATACAAAAATATGATCATCTCATACATCACATATATCTCATCATGTTTTTGGCCATATCATATCACATCATACCCTGCAAAAACAAGTTAGACGTCCTCTAATTTGTTGTTGCATGTTTTACGTGGCTGCTATGGGTATCTAGCAAGAACGATTCTTACCTACGCAAAACCACAACGGTGATATACAAGTTGCTATTTCACCTTCTACAAGGACCGCCTTTGTCAAATCCGATTCAACTAAAGTGGGAGAGACAGACACCCGCCAGCCATCTTATGCAACAAAGTTACATGTCAGTCGATGGAACCGGTCTCTCGTACGTGGACGAGTAAGGTTGGTCCGAGCCGCTTCATCCCACAATACCGCTGAATCAAGAAAAGACTAAGGAGGGAAGCAATCTGAATATCAACGCCCACAAACTGCTTTGTGTTCTACTCGAGATCTCATCTACGCATAGACCTAGCTCATGATGCCACTGTTGGGGAACGTTGCATGGGAAACAAAAATTTTCCTACGCACATACAAGATCTATCCATGGAGATGAGCATCTACGAGAGGAGAGATCGGATCCGCATACCCTTGTATATCGCTAAGCGGGAAGCGTTAAGAAACGCGGTTGATGTAGTCGAACGTCTTCGTGATCCAAATCGCAAGCCGTCCCACGATCCAATCACGATCTAGCGCCGAACGGACAGCACCTCCGCGTTCAGCACACATACAACTCGATGACGATCTCCGCCTCCTTGATCTAGCAAGCGAGGGTGTAGAGGTAGATGGGTTCTCCGACAGCACGACGGCATGGCGGCGATGGTGGTGGAGCTGATCCGGCAGAGCTTTGCTAAGTAACACCGAACCAATCTATACTAGAGGAGAAACGATCTAGGGGAGAGGGAGGGCTGCGCCGTGGCTAAAGGTGTGGCAGCCCTCCCAATCCCCCACTATATATAGGGGGAGAGGGAGAGGGAGCCAGCGTCCTAGGGTTCCCACCCCTAGGGGCGGCGGCCTAGATGGGGAGCCGCCGGCCAAGGGGGATGCCTTGGCCCCCAAGGCAAGTGGCGACCGGCCCCTCCTAGGGTTCCCTTCAGCCCTTTGGCCGCATGGGCCCTTGTGGGAGGGGCGGCCAGCCCACCAGGGGCTGGTGCGCCCCCTCTCACAGCCCATGGGGCCCTCCGGGGCAGGTGGACCCACCCGGTGGAACTCCGGAACCCTTCCGGCACTCCCGACGAAACCTGGGCAAACTCCGAAACCATTTCGGTGCCCGAACATCAACTTCCTATATATCAATCTTTACCTCCGGACCATTCCGGAGCTCCTCGTGATGTCCGGGATCTCATCCGGGACTCCGAACAACCTTAGGTCACCAACATACATAACCCAATAATACCAAAACGTCACCGAACGTTAAGTGTGCAGACCCTGCGGGTTCGAGAACTATGTAGACATGACCGAGACACCTCTATGATCAATAACCAATAGCGGGACCTGGATGCCCATATTGGTTCCTACATATTCTACGAAGATCTTTATCGGTTGAACCTCTATGTCAAGGATTCAGTTAATCCCGTACGCTGTTCCCTTTGTTTATCGGTATGTTACTTGCCCGAGATTCGATCGTCGGTATCTCCATACCTATTTCCATCTCGTTACCGGAAAGACTCTTTACTCATTCCGTAATACAAGATCCCGTGGCTAACTCTTTAGTCACTTTGCTTGCAAGGCTCATTGTGATGTTGTATTACCGAGTGGGCCCTGAGATACCTCTCCGTCACACGGAGTAACAAATCCCACTCTTGATCCATGCTAACTCAACAGACACCCTCGGAGATACCTGTAGAGCATCTTTATAGTCACCCAGTTACGTTGTGACGTTTGATACACACAAGGTATTCCTCCGATGTCAGTGAGTTACATGATCTCATGGTCATAGGAACACATACTTGACATGAAGAAAACAATAGCAATAAACTGACACGATCATATGCTACGTTCTTAGTTTGGGTCTTGTCCATCACATCATTCTCCTAATGATGTGATCCCATCATCAAATGACAACTCTTGTCCATGGCTAGGAAACCACAACCATCTTTGATTAACGAGCTAGTCCATTGGAGGCTTACTAGGGACACATTGTTGTCTATGTACCCACACATGTATTTGAGTTTCCAATCGATACAATTAAAGCATGGATAATAAACATTTATCATAAACAAGGAAATATAATAATAACCATTTTATTATTGCCTCTAGGGCATATTTCCAACAACTTGCGGCTCACTAATACGAATACTTAAGATGAGGCTAACAAAATGACACCAAAAGTTTGCATTGAAACGTCATTCCCATGACCACGTTGAGGTGATGCCAGGGTTCACAACAGTCGGTTCACGTTAACGGATGACACGGCTCATGGTGCACGCGGCCAATGACAACAATAGGATGATAGAAAATGTCTATAAAGTTGGTGACATCTAGATGAATTGATGGGTGCGAGTAATTGAAAATTTTCTCACTGACAACAAAGTAGGCTTGCGACAGTTGGCATAGATTGAATGGCAGAATTGATTGTCCACGATATACGATTCGAGCTCTTTTTGGTCTGAATGGATTCTTCTCGTCGACGCGGTTCCGGTGGCACGCTGGTTCAGCCAACAAATGTCTTGTGCTTAGGGGATGATGATGGTGTCCAGTGGCCATGTAAGGTGGCAATTTAGGATAGGGAATATGTGCGTGAGCGGAACCTTCGTGTGTCCTTGTGTACAATTCTTGTATAAAAACCGTTTCGGTGGCGTGCCTTATTTTTTTAAGTATGGATGGTTGTTGTGCATCATCTTACAGAAATGATAGAAAAAGTGGTATTGTGCGTTGGTGTGCAAGCCTAGGAATAGGCCAAACGTGGGCCAACAAAGCCTAGATGCCCAACATGGCCACGATGTAGGAAACGGGTCAGAGGACCAAAAACAAGTGAAGAAACAATCTCCCTTTTAATATTAGCTCTTGTGTCCAATTCATGTACAACACCCGTTTTAGTGGTGTGTCTTGATTTTTTTTCGAAGTATGCATGGTTATTATGCATCATCTTACAATGATAGTAGAAAAAATATGGTATTGTGTGTTGGTGTCCAAGCCTAGGAAGAGGCACACGTGGGCCAACAAAGCCCATGTCGGACTGACGATGGTCATGCCCAGCTTGGCCATGACGTACGAAACGGATCAGAGGTTCAGAAAATAGTGAAGAAACAATACTCTTTTTTTCCTTTCTATATATACTAGCAAACATTGCCCGTGCGTTGCAACGGGTGAAAAAAATACTACATGTCCTTAGCCTAGTAAGCATAGCTTAAAACCCCCTCCTCAAACATGTCCATCTCCTCTATTTGAACACAACACCCCATCCAAGTTGTCATTTATCCTCTATATACATGTGTCAAATTTTTATTGTAATCGATCATGTATTAATGCATGGTTTTAATTAATACGATTGCCAGTTTTTTTATATCCGTGCTTAGAAAGGTAGCATACAATTTCATCTCATAAATATTTGTAACTTGAAATATATATAGTAATATCATAATTTAGAAAACAGTAGGATTCTATGTACGATCTTGTACTTAGTTTTTTTTTTTACAAAGTTGTACTTAGTTATAGCAGAGTCAAATTAGGTCGGTGCTTACATGCCTTGTAACTTGATCTTTATTCTATAAATGAGACACGTATTACCATGCAAAATAAAATAAAATAGGTGCACTGACCTGCAACCAACCATACCTCTCCATACCAAAGATCTGTTCCACCTTGCATAGCAAATTAATAGCAAGCTTTTTGGTTCATCCACGCATTCATTCGAACAGGTGACATGCAACGTCATTCATCAAGGAGAATTTGAGGACGCACACGATGGCATATTTAATGCTCAGATCTCACATCACAGCCACCGGGGAGTTTGGGATTTGGTCCTTTGGGGACGGCCTCACGCTCGCGCACACTTTGCAGAAGATTGGCGGAGCGGGGCTTAGAGAGGCATAGAGCCGCGAGGCCTCGAAGAGGAGCAGGTCTATGACCGCACCAGCACGGATGCACTTAGGGAAAATCATGCCGCCCTCACGACCAAACAGTGCCCACCATATCTGACCACATCACCACACCTGGTGCCAGGCCTGCGAGGGGATCGGTCGACGATGCTTGCCGGCCAGTGCACGTTCGTCCTACAGATCAACCTTGGCGCTGCACGCTATTCGCCGGCAGGTCTCCCATGAACTTGCCCTGATATGCAGCGCCTTCTCCTCCTCTTCCCCACGAGGCTGCAGATCGAGTCGTCCCGGCCTCTCACTCGTCGACCACCAGCCGGTTCGGCGACTTGTTCCGCTGGAGAATCGCAAAAGATCGAGGGGAATATTTGATTTATAGCGTCTCGTCTACCACTGTAGGAAGGATTTCTTTTCGAGTTGTATAGGAATACGATTGTCGTTCGCTCGCGTGCGTGGAAAGGGATTTTTTTTTTTTTTGAGTTTTGCTTTGAGGTTTCCTAGCATACGATGTACCGGTACGCCACGTAAGATCGAAATATTTTTTCCCCAAGGTAGCATACGATGGATGTTGTGTTTGTTTAGGACTCTGCATCGAGTTATAATACAAAAGCACGGGAGGCCTCTATGCAAACAATTAGCTTGGTTAGTTGAGCTGGTTAGTGCATGTGGGCTTATTCTTCTCGGGGGGGTTCGAGTCCTGCATAATGCAAAAAATTTTTTGAGTCCTAAAAAAGGGGAACGCAATTTAAACGCAAAGGACGGACGAAAAAAACCCGGGACCATGTACGAAACGGACCAGATGACTAAAAAAAGTGGAGAAACAATCGTCCCTTTAATATTAGGTATATATATATATATATATATATATATATATATATATGGCTTATATTGGCTCTCATGTGTTGATACTGATAATTTATGGTACGTTTGGTGGCTTTATTAATATGAAGTCGGGCTCTGACCATTTATTTTAAAAAATCACAATTTTTTGAGATGGGTCCACGTCACACCATTTTCGGGGGCAACTTGTGGAGTGGAGCAGCCACACCACATTCAGTTATGGGCTGTAGACGCCGATTCTTATTTTGCAATAGTTATTACCCTAGAGCTTTGTATATGCACACATGAAAACATCATGTGAAGCTTTTTTTTAACACAATACAGACGCAAGCGTTCATATACACACGCATACACTCATCCCCATGAACGCATACACGCACACCCTATCCTTATGAGCACCTCCGAGAGACTGAGCCGGAATATCATCTTGAAATTTACGAAGTCACCGAAGGCACCTCGTCGTCGACGGAAACGTCTCCTCCCACTGAATGCGCATCGCCGAAAATCCTAAAATAAATCCAGGAATAAATGCGAGCACCGGGACTTAAACCCTGGTGGGCTGAGAATACCACAATCCCTCTAACCATCCAACCACAGGTTGGTTCGCAACATCACATGAAGCTGATGTGTGTGTGTGTGTGATAGTACAGAAAAAAAGCATTCTATCATAAATTGATAAAAGGGGCAAGGTACACTTACGGGTTGTTTGGATTATGGCCAAGAGTTGCCCTTCCAAAATATTGGCGTTGACTGAGAGCCTTTTTCACGTCTGGATAGTGGCCTAACCTTTCCATCCACGCCAATATTTTGGCTGTGTAGTTTAGATTCTGCGCCAACACGAGGGCGAAACTAGGGCAGCCGATTCCCTTGCCAAATAATTGGCACACCCAACTTTGACGGGGCTGGCGTGGACTTCATCCAAACAACCCCTTAGTTAAGCTTCCACCGGCGACGGACATGTCGTAAACGCTGACAAGGATGAGTAGGACATAGGAGGCGGCGGGACCTCGAGTCCAAGTGAGGCGGTCCCTATCCCATGTTCTACTCTTTCTCGTCGGCTCACACCTTCATCTCGCGGGTCTTACCCCTGCCGCGCATGGATGTCAGATTGAGGACGTGGTCAATGGAAGGGAACAATAAGGACTTGAACGACGGGCGCCGTCGTACGCTAGGTTTAAGTCCGGCCTTTTTTTAAAGAAAAAATGTCTGAAATGTAATTAATTAGCATCGGTTTGTATGAAAATCATCCGTTTTATATGTAATTCCTTTGGTTTGTTGAGATTTGGCTTGAAATGTATGCGGATAGTAATGGATGACGGGCTCCCGCATAAGTGTCCATGGACTGGTCCCCTTCGGTCCGCGAATGGATGTGGTGTTTACAGGTGAGCGTTGAAGATACCTACGTTCTTTATCCAGCTTACTACTCACAGAAAATATTCTTTTTTTTGCGGGGGGAAAAGTATTTCATTACTTAAGCAAGAAATGTTTTACAATCATTAGTAATGATAATGCTAATCTCCCGGGGAGCATTTGCAAGCCAACAAGCTGTTCGTTACTGTCCACGACCAATTGCCGCCATTGCGTGTCCAGCTTTATTCTGCCCTCGACTAATCTTATGGATTTCAGTGCGGCGTTCGTTGAGCAGATGCACTATCTTTGCAACTTGGTGCATATTTCTAGAACGGTCACCCGCCCAACTTTTACGAGGGTGATGATCTCGACACAGTCCGTCTCAACCTGAAGCGGAGCTTGAGACCAATGCAGAGCTAGACCGAGACCTTCCTCGCAAGTTGCTAATTCTGCTTCTAGCGGACCCTCGCAATGAGACAACCATCTGCATGCATCAAAGATAACTTGCCCTTCATGGTCCCGTAGAATCATTCCAGCACCCCAGCACCATTCTCTGCCACAAACGAGCCATCAAAGTTAAGCTTCCCATGTCCTGCTGGTGGGGGCTCCCATTTAACTTCATGTTTTAGCCGGGTCACAGTATGAACTGTCGTTGTGGCATTTGCACTGAGGTTGGCGGGAACCTTGCCTTTAGTAAAATCAGCCTGCGGATAATGTGTGATCATTAGTAGGTGTTCCGCATATCTACATTTGAATTTCTTGGAAGCTTCAACAGGGATCAATGGTTTATCATGGGTTAGCTCATTGTGTACATGCCACACCCGCCATAGTACCATGAGAAGGAGCATTCATTGTGTATCGTTGAGTTGCTGGATTAGCATGAGCAACCAATCAGGTTCGGAGTTCCGTAGTGCTTCATCCGGTGGGAGATCCCACACTGATTTCATTGCATCCCATAGGCGCCTGGCATGAGGACATCGTAGAAGTGCATGGTGCGTCGTCTCTTCTTCTAGCCCACAGATTGTACACGTACCATCATGTTCCATGTGTGTGCGATTCATGTTGCTTCGAGTGGCTAATGCTTCTCGCACAACTTTCCAAGCAAAGACACGTACTTGAGGGGGCGCTCCACATTTTCAGAGGAGGTTCCATGCTGGTCTGAATCCATCCGGTCTTGTACTGGACTCGCCGGCACACTGTTGGATCATGATGCAATCTCTGATCATATTATACACTGAGCGGACTGAGAAACATCCATGTTTATCTGGTTGCCATGTGATAACATCATCCCCCAGCCGCCTAGATGCCTTGATTTTCAGTATATTTGCGACGTCTATTGGGAAAAAATGTTTCCTGAGGATGGGAACATTCCATGTGCCGTCCGTGTTCAAAAGATCGGCCACCCACTTTAACCTGCACCGGCGCTTAGGCGTGATCGGTTTGAAAGGTGCACCACTTGAAATCTAGGGGTCGCGCCATATACAGATGTTTGCTCCACTTCCGAAGCGCCATATGTACCATTGCTTTACCAGTTCCACCCATTTCCTGTAAAAACTGTATTGCCAGAGGGGTAGTACTTCACACATAGAACCTGAGCACAGAGACTATCCGGGAATTCTATGAGACGCCATGCTTGACGTGCTAGCAAGGACTGATTAAACAACCGGAGATCCTTGAAGTCCATACCACCTCCTCCTTTAGACCGTAGCATATTGTCCCAACTGACCCAGTGGGGCTTGCATTTTCCTTTCTCTGCTCCCCACCAGTACCGACGAATCATCTGTGTTAGCCCATCGCATAGGCCAGCTGGAAGTTTAAAGACACTCATAATATAGACTGGTAGAGCTTGCGCCACAGCTTTAATTTTTACCTCCTCGCCAGCCATGGACAGATTGTTATCACCCCACTCCATTAGGGTCCTTGCTAGCTTCTCCTGTAAGTTTTTTAATTTCCCTTTGCTCATTCTACCGTCGGGTGTTGGTAGGCCAAGATATTTGGCTTCAAAGGAAGATTGGGTGACTTGCAAGGTATTCCTAACACTCTCCTGTATTTCTTGTTGACATGCCGGGCTGAACAAGATCGAGAATTTTTGCGGATTGATCATTTGTCCTGTACCTTTAGCATACACATCAAGGACATGCTTCACTCTTTCAGCTTGCCCCAATTCTGCTTTAAAGAACAACAACGTGTCATCAGCAAAAAGCAAGTGTGATATTCCTGGAGCTCGCCGGCATACCTTCAGAGGAGTTATTGTGCCCTGTGTTGCTTCACGTTGTAGTAGTGCAGAGAGACCATCAACGATAAACAAGAACAAAAATGGAGATAGTGGATCATCTTGGCGAAGACCTCGAGTTGGGGAAAACGAATCAAGCAAGGTTCCATTGAATTTTATAGAATAGCTCACCGAGGTCACGCAGGACATAATCCAATCCACCCATCGGGGAGCGAAACCCAAGCTTTGCATCGTTCTTCTTAGAAAATCCCAGTCAACTCTGTCATATGCTTTTGATAGATCCAGTTTGTACGCACAGAAGGAGCCTTGTTGTTTCTTGCAGTGTTCAATAGTGTGAAAGCATTCAAGTGCTACTAGCGCATTATCAGTCATCATACGCCCGGGGATGAAGTTACTCTGGTTTAAGGAGACAATCTCACCTAATAATGGATGCAATCTGTTCACCAGGCATTTGGCCACGATTTTGTACAACACCGAACACAAACTGATAGGCCGAAACTCCTTGAGTGTCTCTGGTTGATCCGATTTTGGAATCAAGACAATAGCAGTTGTGTTAGTTTCGGATGGCATGTGTCCAGTTGTGAAAAATAGCCTTACCGCAGCAACCACAGAATCCTTCACAACAGCCCAATTTCTTTGATAAAACCTTGTTGGGAACCCATCTGGCCCTGGAGCCTTCAGCGGTCCTATTTGGAACAGCGCATCTGCAATTTCCTTCTCGGAGAACTCCTTACATAGTGTTTCATTCATCTCATCCGTCACCTTCTTCTCTACGAGACCCACGATCTCATCAGCATTTAGAGATGGGTCACGTGTGAATACTTCCTTAAAGATGGATGAAGCCATTAGTTCCATAACCGACGGAGCAGACTGCCAAACACCGTCACTATCTTTCAGTTTTGAGATTTTATTTCTGCATGCTCGCCAAACCGATCTGTTATGGAAGAACTTTGTGTTACGGCCCTCCTCCTTTAGCCAATCGACGCGCGAACGCTGCAGCCAGAGTAATTCTTCCTGGTAGAGCAACTCGTTCATGTTGTCGGATAACCTTCTTATTTCATGTTGGTCGCCATTAGTCTGTATCAGATGATCCAGTTTCCTACGTGTTTTCTCCAGCTCACGCATTACATTCCCAAATCTCCTTTGGCTCCAGCCCTGCAGATTTTGCATGACCGCATGCAGACCAGCCGTAACAGACGCTAGGTTGCCACTAGTCTGTGTGGCTGCCCAAGCTTTCTCCACTAGCTCAGGTAGCTCTCCAGCACGTTCCCAGAGTATCTCATATTGGCTTGTTCGCCGATGCACCGGGGTGCGCTCTTCCCTTTGCATGTGCACTAAGATTGGCAAGTGATCCGAGCACGGCGATACTAGGTGTACCACATGAGCATCAGAGAAGATATCACGCCACCTCTCATCAGCTAGGGCCCTGTCCAATCTAACTTTCACATTTTCTCCACCTCTCCTCTTATTATCATATGTGAATGGTGCCCCAGAAAAACCAAGATCATGCAGTTCACAGTCTTGCACCACTTCTCGAAAAGCAGCTATCTGACTAGCCGATCGAGGAGTTGCAGACAAATACTCGCATTGCCATAAGGCCTCATTAAAATCCCCCATGAGCATCCATGGGAGGTTACTTTTTGCACGCAGGTTTGAGATTATGGACCACATGCGATGCCGGTTTTAAGTAGGGGGTTCCCCTAAACACAAGTAAGATGCCACTCAGGATCAGACGGGAAGGCACGAACGTAAGCATCAATCACTCTATTGCTTTTATCTTTAATCTCAACTGACATCTGATCATTCCAAAACAGAGCTAAGCCACCACTCTGACCTTCACTATTAACACCACAAAAGCCACGAAGTCCTAAGCGATGACACAAACGGCGAACTCTATCAGACTTTTGCCTAGTTTCACACGAAAACACGAACTGTGGACGGTGACTTTGAACGAGGGTGGTGAGATCGCGAACAATCGAGGCGTCCCCGATTCCCCGGTAGTTCCAACTCAGGCCTATCATTGCTCCTGACGGGGCGCAGCACGCGTCCCCGTCAGGATGCCGGCAGCCCTGTAGCCCGTCGCTTCCAATTGTGTGTGCTGGTCCTCAATCTCGGCGTCCCTCTGCTTCTCCACCTCCACCTTACCTCTCTTCATGTCACCTCCTGCAATAGCCCCTTCTGCACATATCAACACTTCTTCCTGTGCCTTGGGGCAAACTGACGATATCCCCCTGCCCGTAACGACGAGCGCCGCCACTAGCAGTGCTTCAGTTCCCTCGCCGGACGGCTTCGGGCGGGTAGCATCCATGAAGGGAGCCCCATGATCGCCCCCACCGCCCTCCGAGTTCACCTCTGTATTCATCACCGGCTTACGTAAAGTTCGTGCCAACGGCGGCGGTGGCCGTGCGATAGAGCTTATCGGCTCCTGCAGCACCTGGGGAAGGAAACGATCAGGCGGATCACACAATTTCAGGTACCTCCCAGGACTGCCCCTTGGGTTTGATTTGAATCCATCTTCGAGATGTATCTTCACGGAGGAGTTGTAGAACGAAGGGGTTTGATTTGAATCCATCTTCGAGATGTATCTTCACGGAGGAGTTGTAGAACGAATCCATCCTGGACTCGTAGCATGAACCAGGTGGAAACCTGGACTCGGGCGTTCCATGGCAGCAGACGACGAGATCACTTCTGCCCTGAGGGCCAAGCGATGCGGGGGCGGACGCAGCCGCAACAGGGTCACCATGGCGCGGAGGCGCACATGTGGCAACGGTGCTGACCACCTGCAGGCCGAAGCCCGGCGGCGGCGGAGGCGATGGAGGCAGGGCCCCATTCGCCAGACTCGTGAAACCCTAGCATGGCAACATGAGACACCTTACTTGATGTTGCTCTACTCACAGAAAATATTCAATTCATAACATAAAATCTTTCGTGCATACCGATGCATCAAGAAAATAAAGAAATGAGTGAAGGATAGAAGAAATGTAAGAATCACACTGCGTGGCGCTGATCCGGTCCCTCCTGGCAACTAGTACATGCAAAGTCGCGACATATCAGATGTTGATTAATCAAACTCTCTGTCTGACGCAATCCGTGCTCGACGCCACACGCAACATATGCAACACAACATTTCCTGAGGAGGACCTCTTCTCTTAGATCATCAGGGCCCCTTCCAACTTGTTCGTGCTAATCATTCATATAAAATAATATGAGCAGCCTCGTGCAGCGAAGGCAAGCTGCGGTAGGCGGTAGGAGACGTACGGGCAGCGCTAATACTAAGTTGACAACGGCATGTGGAACATGTCAAACGCGCTTCCACAAAATCCTACCAAGAAGTTCAGCATCAAGCAAAATGGCTAGACTATATATAGCTTCCATCCAGTTCTGGTTTCCCTCACATCCATCTCTGCAATATTCCTTCATTCCCTTCTAGCAGCTAGCTTGCCCAATCCATCCATCGGTGGCAAATTAAGCAGCTTAATTCTAGCCTTCTCCTTCTGAAAGTGCAGTAGTGCACATGGCGGCTTCCTCTTGCTTCCCGTTAGCTGCTCGCTGCAGCCTCTTGCTCACGGCAGCGCTGGTCCTAGCGCTGAGCCACGGAGCCCACGGTTATGGTGATGCCGGTGTCGGGTTGAGCTCGTCCTTCTACGACGACTCGTGCCCCAGGGCACACGACATTGTCCGCCGCGTCATCCAGAAGGCCCGTATTGCCGACGCGCGCATCCCAGCCAGCCTCATCCGCCTTCACTTCCATGATTGTTTTGTTCAGGGCTGCGACGGCTCGCTTTTGCTCGACAACGACCTCCCGGCGATCATGACCGAGAAGGAGGTCCCTGCCAATGACAAGTCGGCACGTGGGTTTGATGTGGTCGACGACATCAAGCACGCGCTGGAGAACTCGTGCCCTGGCATCGTGTCATGTGCCGACATCCTCGCTCTCGCCTCCGAGATCTCCGTCGAGCTGGCTGGAGGTCCCCGATGGAGTGTGCGATTGGGCCGTCGTGATGGCACGACCACCAATATCGAGAGCGCCAACAATCTCCCAAGCCCCTTCGACTCACTGGAAACGCTCCAGGAGAAGTTCAGAAACTTGGGCCTCGACAACACCGACCTTGTTGCCCTCCAAGGAGCGCACACCTTTGGGCGGGCGCAATGCCAGTTCACGCAGCAGAACTGCAGCGCCGGGCAGGACGAGGAGACGCTGGTGAACCTTGACACAGTCACCCCCGACGTCTTCGACAACAAGTACTATGGCAGCCTCTTGCGCGGCCATGCCCCTCTCCCTTCGGACCAGGTAATGTTGTCCGATCCTGTTGCTGCGTCGACCACCGCGCCGATCATTCACAGGTTCTCCAGTAGCCAGAAGGACTTCTTCAAGAATTTCGCGGCCTCGATGGTCAAAATGGGAAACATAAGCCCACTGACCGGAAGGGATGGGGAGATTAGGAACAATTGTCGGAGGGTGAACAAAAAACCCTATTGACGAATGTGATTGATGTTATGAGTTGTGAACTCGTTGTCCTTGTGTAAATTATTCTTTTAATTATTTTCTTTGGAAATAAGTGTAAATGTTCTCTTTTCTTCACTACATGTGATTGTCACGAACCTATAGTCAAAACGTTGTATAATTTGTGTTGCTTTATAGGGGTATCCTTGTAGTGCTATTCTTTTCATAGCAGATGACTTGTTGTCGAATAAACATATTCATATCGCTTTATCATCGTTCAATCAAATCTTGTATAAGATCACAGCTACATAGTGACATGTCATTGAACTGTGTATCTTTTTTTTATGAAGTTTTTATGTAAATCAAAACATGCATAGTTTTATATCTATCTGGAAGAACCTATTAACAAAGTGACAGAAATGAGGCAAGATTTTATGTCTCTGGTTTCAAGATTTTTCGGACTTCGAAAAATAGAAGGAAAATACATTAAAGAGTAACGTTGGAGACAAGACACCTGCCAAAGGAGAGCCACTTGGACTGCACGGCCCCTCTTCCAGACCCGCTGGCTGTCTGCATGGGCCCATGTATCGTCCTTTCTGCCCTCCTTCTGAAGGTGTAGTAGTGCACATGACCGCTTCCTCTTGATCCTAGCGCTATGTCATGGAACCCATAATCATGGGGTGTCCATGCCGTGAGAGAATGGGTGAGAAAGAGAAAGAGAAGAAATAAAATGCAATAAGTAAACATAAATGGAATAAGATCATTAAAAGTTCATTTTTGCAATAAGATATAGTTTTGCAAGAAAAGGTTAAGTGTAAGCCGAGTGTAATATATCGAGCACTCGGCTTATATTTTGTTAGTTCTGTAAAATAAGGTAAGTCTTTAATATAAGCTGAGCACCTTTAATCTTACTCTCGACTTATAGGCTACGTTGGCACGGAGCCATCAACCAGCTCTGTGATGGTCACATGGCAGAAAGCTTTACCGAGCCTGTTTTGTAAACCGAGACCTTTCTGGGCTATGTGCCAAGCTTAACCTGTAAGCCGAGTGTATTTTAACGCTGCCTTTGGCTTACTGTATCCTAAAAGTCTCTCTTTTGATGTGCATTCTGTTGTAGGTACTCGCATTAATGTCACCTAAGGCGAGTACAGTGAAATGACACTCGGTTTACAGCCCGACACACGGCAACATGTTATTTTTCTGTAATGTATTATGATCTGATTACATATCTGTTTTTAAATAATATTTTGATTTGATTCCATGATTATGGTTTCTCTATCTAATAGTACTACAATAAGATACGGAGGTGCACTGCAAATTTGACTGTATACATGGTTTTTTCCTACTACCTAAATGGATCACACTAAGACGGATCGGCGTCACACCATTTTTTAGGCAACTTCTGGAGTGCAGCAGCCATACCACATTCAACTATGGGCTGTAGACGCCTTACTGCATTCTTAGTTTGCACTAGTTATTATTCTAGAGCATGATGTGTGTGCGCCTACTGCATTTCCTAAGTTGTATTATATATAGAAAAAAACATTCTATCATAAATTGATAAATGATCAAGGGACATTTAGTTAACCTTCACTGGGTCTCTTAGGGCATCTCCAACGTGGATCACCAAAATGCTAAATTTCCAGACCGAGAGGCCTACTCCGCATTAAACCTTTGCCGCTCCGCCTGCCCCGACTATTGAAAGCCGGCCGGCCATCCCCCACAAATGCACCTCCAAGCGCATCGTCCGAGTCCGTAGTTTACATCCGCCATCCCCCATCCAAGCCCGTAGTTCGAGTCCGTCGTCACCATGGTCTGAAAAACAATAACATGGCACAAGCAGCTATAGCTAGTGCCGCGGAGGTGGGCCAACCTATGGTCTCTCCAGAGGAGCAGTAGCAGGAGGAGGTGATGTTTGTCGAGGAGGAGGTGCCCGCGAAGGCGGATCAGCTCATGTCGGAGGAGGAGGCGATGACTGTCGACGCCGTGGGCGTCGTGGCGTCTGAGTTCACCTTGCTGCAGGCGGAGTAGCAGGTCAACTTGGCTCTCTTGGAGGAGCACCACGCTCCGATGGCTCAAATGGAGGTCTTCATGAACCAGGCCCTTGTCAACGAGAACCGGCGGTGCTCGCTTCCGTGCAGAGTGGCAACACTATGGACTGCGAGCGCCATCAGCTTTGCATCAACGACCCTTGGTGGGAGAGGATCTTCGCGGAGCTCGAGGTCGAGGAAGGCAAGGAACGGGAGTATCACAATGACGATTCCAAAGAGGCGCACGTCGACGACTCTGGTTGGTTGCCACCGGTCGGCAATGATGTCGTGGTTGGCGGCTGTGGCGCTGGGTCGACCTCACCTCTGTCAAAGAGGTGCAGGCTCTTTTTTTAGTTTTTAGTTTTTATAAAGTGATCTTTGGGATATAAAAAAACATGAACTAGTTTGTTCTCTTTGTTTGGTGAATTGCATTGGATGGCCACCACCCGGCCACATGTCCGCAGACATATCCGGACATATCTGTGGACATTTGGTGACGTGTGTTTGGTGACTAGCGACGGAGATGCCCTTAAGGGCTCTGCATTATTTATGTATGTTGGTTTGTTTGGATAAATTAACCCGCTACTTGTGGCTTTCGCAATTAATTGTTGTGATTTTCATGATCACTAGATCGTCGTTGGCGCGCGTTGCTGCGCCCATCCATTTTGACAATAAAATGACATGCATATATGTAAATGTCACCCCAGAAGACATAGAATTTAAATCTATATAAGCTTACTCACATATTGGAAGCAGATCTCCTTATTAGTTTTATAAAAACATAAAGGGATCCACTTACACAAAATGATTAGTTTTTTAATATCTTAATTTTTTACATTATGAGAGGAAAAGGTGCAGAACTACCAAGTCTTGTTCTACATCAGTCAGGATCGAGTAATGTGATGCATTACATACTTTAGAACTGAAAACGACTATAATGTCTAACAAATCTTTCCAATACACGGCATGGACACAGATTGACAAAAAAGGAAGTAACGAAGGCTTAGAAAATCAATATTATTGGCCATGCCACTCTGGTTGATTTAAAACTAATATCAATGTATAGGGACATCTGCCGCTTACCATGATTCAAGAATCATGCATATAATATCCCTTCGCAATCATTTTGGTTTGGTTCAACTGATTTTATAGTACTGGAAAGAGCATAATAGCTCAAGTGACGTATCTTCCTTGCCTCTCTCCTAGATACTACAGACTACAGTATACACTTGACAAGAAACTCATCTTCACTTTGACAATCCTCCAATTTTCCTATTGCATGTTACCTAACCTGATTGGCAGCCATTTAAAATAGCCAGCTCATGAATTCCACTTCCGAAAACAAAATCTATAACCACCCTCAAATAATGCCCAAATCTATACACCATAACCTGAAGCAAAAGAAAAACAGATTTGGATGAGTCGGACTGAACCAATACCGAAAAAGTCTTTCGTCCCGTCTTATATATAAAGCAACGACCAACAACAATCCGGTACAACTCACGACACCACAACACCCGCACACACCCAAGGCAAGATACAAAGGCGCTGAGCGCAGCAACACCAACCCAAGCACTATAAGAGCGGTCCGGTCCTCGACCGTGAACACGCCACCGCGAAGAGATGAAGCCGCATACGACGAACCGTGGGCGCCAAGGCGGCGCCTTCAGGAAGGATACGACACCAGAGCGTCGCCACCGCCCGACCCGAGGGTCAGAGTTTCCCCTGGAGCAACACGACGTGCAATGATGGCCGCGACGACGCCTTCAAGAAGGGAATGAGCTTCGCCGCCGTCGGTCCGTCCGTAGATAGAACAGGTTTTCACCCTGGCCAATACTCACCGCCACCGAACGCCACACCCCGGCGACCATGCCGCCCACACGACCATGGTCACCGGGCAGCACCAAGCCACGGGCTTTGCCCAAGAGCACCGTGAAACCACCACCAGGGCCGCCGCCCCGTCATCCAAGACCTCGACGCCACCTCACCCACCACCCACCGCTACCCCAACCAAAGAGACGAGTGGAAAGGCCCCGCCTTTACCACCCCTGAGCTGTCCCCAGCACCGAGACCCAGTAGGCCGGCCAAAACTGGCCTCCATCGGCCCGTCCTGCCATCGGGCGCGAGACGAGCTCGGTCCTGCAGCCGGGCGCGAGATGGGCTCGGTCCTGCTGCCGAGCGCGAGACGAGTTCGGTCCTACCACCGGGCGCGAGACAAGTGATGGATCGCGACTGGGAGAGGGCCAACCCTTTGATGAGGGTAGCGCACGAACGACGAGGAGAGGAGTCGAAGGTCGACAAGGGCGATCCGCACGCAAAGCCGGCCGAAGCCCACACCGTCGCCAGCGCCACCACCAGCACGAACCACCACCACCACCACCCCCCACCAGCCGAGCGCCACGACAGGGGGTGGCCACCCGTAGCCCAGGCCGCCCGCGGCCCGCACCTCGCGAGGACCAGATCCGAGCGCCCTAAGACGCATCCGGCCACGGCGAGTGCCCCGCCACCAGGACGCCCGACACGGGGCCGACACCCGCCGCCGCCCAACGGCACCGGCGTGCCGTCGCACTGCACTGCCCGTCGGCCAGCGATGCACCCCAGCCCGCCGCCAAGACCCGCGCCGAGGCCGCCGAACGAGGGGCCGCCAAGCCCACACCACCCAGGCCACCCGTCGGACTGAACCAATGGAGAATGTAATGGGAAAAGAAAATAGCTTCTACCTATACGATGAATTTCTGCATCTACATTTTCATAAATAAGGCTAATGCAAGTTTCTCCCAGCACAGTACCAATAGACTATACATGCTTATGTTCACCTTCATCCACACCTTCTGTTATCAACCATCACACCTTCTACCTCATCATTAACCTTTACGCCTTCAGCTTCACCATCAACCTTTACACCTTATTTATCCTTACGCCATATGAGGAGAACATGCCTTCACATAAGTTCCTATCAAACAAAGATATAGATACAGCACAACGGTGATTAAATGTGCTTGCAGTCAAAGATCTATTCCATTTGATTTTAGAAGAAGTATGGAAGTAAATAAGCCAGAAGACTTGCTTTTTGAAGCCTCCACGGATGAATAATTACTTGAAATCATAGTCGCGTAATTTCTTCAGCCAATGCGCCCACTCTTCTATTCTCATGCGTCAACACGACAACAGCTTGGGCGTGAATAGGGAGAAATGAAAACAAACTCTCAAGTAAGTAAATAATCGTGCGAGTCTTTTTCTGCAGCTAGTTATTTCATCAAATAGGTGTTGTGCACCATCACTTAGCAAGGATTTCAGGGCTCTTTTGTTGATACCTTGAGATACATGCTTAAGAAATTTAGGTGGCCGAAGGATTTTTTATTTATTTCTACAGGCAAATTACTGGACCTAGAACTTTAAATACTTATTATGGTTTTCTATCTCTGATCCTTCCTCTCTTCGCCGTGAATGTTCACAATCTGCAATAACACAAGACAATTCCTAAGATGAACGATAGCACAAATCAAATCAAGAGCCTCTATTCGCTTGCGGTTCGACACAGTATTTAGAAAAGAAAAGAAAAAAACCATTTGATACAGAATAAGCACAGATCAAGATCGATCCCTATTTCACGTCCAGCAAAATTAAAAAGTAAAGCAATGAGAATGAGAAAGGGGGACACGGAGCTCGCTGGAACTCGAAGATGATTGGTATTCTTAACATGGACGGATCTCCTTGCACTAACCTCGACGGAGTTTGAAGCCGTACGACCTCCACGCGCACGCACCTGGTCGGAGCCTGCGTCCGGCTGACCTCCATGGAGCTCGCCGGAACCCCTCGGGCCAGTCGCATCCCGCGGCTCCGGTCAATCAACAGCGCGCGCATGGCCTTGCCTCGATCCCGATCCAATCGAGCGCTGCTCCGCTGTGCGAGTCGCATCGGGACTTTTTTTTTTAGTGCGGCATCGGAACTGGATAGACGCTCCTCCGTCGATGGAACCCTTTACCGAAGCGCAGCTGGGCTCGACTGGGCTGGCAGACGGCCCAGTTTACCAGAGAGCTCTGTTTCGGCCTATGGAGCAGCAGACCTTAGGACAGCTGGGCCAGTTTCAGAAGACTGATTGTACAGAGAAAATCACACGGCCAGAAATGCCCAGATCAGGAAAACGGATGGCCGAAAATGCAAATCGCTGCGAGGGCAGGGATTAGGTGCGGTTATACTGTCCCTAATGACACGTTATTGTCACGAGCTTTGTTCTACCGGAACTTTGTGTGTGGGACAAATATACAAGTAGATTCATGATGCATAGCTGTATAATTTTGATACGGCTATAATTTTTTGTGCGTGCATATAATAGATCCTAATATTTCCGACTAATCATATTATTTTGATCACATGGTTTTTTTATGTATCGATAAGGCTTATGCATGATATGGCATCACATGCAAATTTATTGAATGAGAAGAGAAGTGTGATTACGATATGACAATCTTATGCACGAAAAGACAGAGAAGTGTGATTACGATATGACAATCTTATGCATGAAAAGACAATAGAAGTTTACTGCATGAGAAGGATAATGCGATTTCGATAAGGCAATAAACTTAACATCTATAAATGACATCCCACATAAGAGTTCCAAAACAAGAATTATACCTAAAAGGGCAGGAATAACATGTACATATTCGATCTAGTTATATAGACCCATCCATTTTGCTAAAAGAAGAAAGATCCATCCATACACATCAACATGGCAGAAGAAAACGCTCCCCAAGCAGCCATGCACTACATTTGCAGCAACTACACCATGATCATTGGTAACCATAAGTAACAAGCTTTTGACGTTGTGAAGAGAAGCCTGTTCACATCGCAATAATGGACCCGCGTCAAGCAATGTCAGTTGAACATGAAACGCCAACAAGCGACCTCTCAGCAAATGGAATTCACAAGGCAAACTAAAATGCTAGCAAAAATATGTGATAACTTTTCAGATATCATACTACACATCCATGTGTGTGTGTGTGTGTGTGTGTGTGTGTGAGAGAGAGAGAGAGAGAGAGAGAGAGAGAGAGAGAGAGAGAGAGAGAGAGAGATCTCAGCTTTTGGCGTGTGGCTTCACTGGATATCTAGATCGGAATTGATCCGGTAGGGCCCGTCATCTTCGGCCAATGAGGCTTCATGGGGGCGTGGCGCGGAGCTTCGTTGTGTTGCCGGTGCCATGGGACATTTCTAAGTATAGATTTCCACGGGTGTTGATAGTGATGAAGAAAGTCATGGTGGCTGCGATCGGAGGCTTGCAATGACAGAGAGGAGTTTTGGTTGCAATGAAGGATGGCAGCACACATTTTTCATGTATGTCGGTGTTGAGGACTTGCAGGGGCGGCCTTGGTAGGAGGGGGTGGCAATACATGTGGACAACATTTCTGGTGGTGCTTCTCGAGTACTGAGCCGCAATTTCCAGGGTGAAAGCCCAAGGTTTGGCCTTCATTAGTTGTACCTGGCAATGGCTTTGCTGAAGGCATTGTTTTTGGTATCTCGGTCTTTCTCCAGGGTGAAAACTCAAGATCCTTGATCGAGCGACGACAACGCTTGTGCTTTGTTTTCTTTTTGAAGGCGCCGCTTTTGGAGAACATCTTTTGTGGTCCGGGTATTTCTTTGGTGGTGATTAGAGTGTTGCTGTTGCGAGTGTTTCATCACTACGACAGGGTCTTTGTGTTTATATTTCTCTTTTTTTTTGTATTTTGTTCTTAACTGTGTGCATCCTTGATGTCTTTCGACATCTTATTGGTCCAGAGGCTGGATGTAATTGATATCTTCGCGATATTAATATATTCCCTTTATCAAAAAGCACCATGTTCTTTATCCTAGTTTACTACTCATAGAAAATATTCCATTAAGAACTTTAATTATCTTCCGCAAATACCAACACAACAAGAAAAATGCAGGAAAAAAACCCTAAATAGCTAAACCTTCTATTCAAAAAATGCTACATGGTAGTCCAGACCAATTTGATTTAACTTATGTATAAAAGCCTTGACACATACATCAGTAACCACACACATCAACCATAGTTAAAAAATGCACATCAACCAGATCAGACTCGTATCGTGGTGTTGACATATGCGGGACGCACATTTAGCAACATCAAAAGGGGAATTGCAAACGAAAAGATGGCAACCTAGATAGGAACCAATTAATTAGTCACAAAATTGGCACGTGGTTCTTTTTCCCGCCATATACAAAATCTTAAAAGACTTTCCGGGGAATGGCTAGTAGTATTCCAAACCAAAAGTGTTGCTTTGTTGAAGACTTCCCGTGTATAAAATAGAACGAAAAAGTCTCTCTCATTGTCTAAAGAAAATAAAGAAATGGGAGAAGGATGGAAGAAATGTAAGGATCACACGGTGTGGCTGATCCGGTCTCTCGGCCCATTCCTGGCAAGTGGCAAACTACATGCAATGTCACGACATATCACATCCATGTTGATTAAGGAAAATTTAAACTCTGTCTGACGCAATCCATCGCCGCCGCCACAGGCAATATTTTGTGAGGAGGACCCTCTTCTCTTAGATCATCAGAACGACCTCTTCCAACTTGTTCGCGCTAATCATTCATATAAAATAATATGAGCAGCCTCGTGCAGCAAAGGAAAGCTGCGGTGGGCGGTAGGCGACGTACGGGTACGGCAGTGCTAATATTCAAGTTGACAACGGCATGGAACATGTCAAACGCGCTTCCACAAAATCCTACCAAGAAGTTCAACATCAAGCAAAATGGCTAGACTATATATAGCTTCCATACCGTTCCCGTATCTCTCACATCCATCTCGAGCAGCTAGCCTCCCAATCCATCCATCAGTAACAAATTAATTAAGCAGCAGCTTGATTCTAGCCTTCTCCTTCTGAACGTGTGGTGGTGCACATGGCCGCTTACTCTTGCTGCCCGTTAGCTGCTCGGTGCAGCCTCTTTCTCGCAGCAGCCCTGGTCCTAGCGCTGAGCCACGGAGCCCACGGTCATGGCGGTGCCGGTGCCGGGTTGAGCTCGTCCTTCTACGGCGACTCGTGCCCCGGTGCACACGACATTGTACGGCGTGTCATCCAGAGAGCCCGCGTCGTCGACGCGCGCATCCCAGCCAGCCTCATCCGCCTCCACTTTCATGACTGCTTTGTTCAGGGCTGTGATGGCTCGCTTTTGCTTGACAACGACCTCCCGGCGATCACGACCGAGAAGGAGGCCCCTGGCAACGACAGGTCAGCGCGCGGGTTTGAGGTGGTCGACGGCATCAAGCATGCGCTGGAGAACGCGTGCCCTGGCATTGTGTCCTGCGCCGACATCCTCGCCCTCGCCTCCGAGATCTCCGTCGAGCTGGCTGGGGGGCCACGCTGGAGTGTGCCGTTGGGCCGCCGTGATGGCACAACCACCAATGTTGAGAGCGCTAACGATCTCCCGAGCCCTTTCGACTCTCTGGAGACCCTCCAGGAGAAGTTCAGAAACTTGGGCCTCGACGACATAGACCTTGTCGCCCTCCAAGGAGCGCACACCTTTGGGCGTGCGCAATGCCAGTTCACGCAGCGGAACTGCAGCACCGGGCAGGACGAGGAAACACTAGTGAACCTCGACACAGTCACGCCCGACGTCTTCGACAACAAGTACTACGGCAACCTCTTGCGCGGCCGCGCCCCTCTTCCTTCGGACCAGGTAATGTTGTCTGATGCTGGTGCCGCTGTGACCACCGCACCAATTGTTCACAGGTTCTCCAGTAGTCAAAAGGACTTCTTCAGGAATTTCGTGGCCTCGATGGTGAAAATGGGGAACCTAAGCCCGCTGACCGGAAGGGCTGGGGAGATTAGGAACAACTGTCGGAGGGTGAACAGAAAACCTTATTGACGAATCAGATTGATGTTATGAGTTATGAACTCGTTGTCCTTGTGTAAATCATTGTTTTAATTAATTCTAACTGTAAAGTGTTCCGTTATTATTTTCTTTGGAAACAAATGTAAATGTTATTTTTTCTTCACTGCACGTGATTGTCACGAACCTATTCTTTTCATACGAGATGACTAGTTGTCGAATAAACATATTCATACTTTATCATCATTCAATAAAATCTTGTGTAAGATCACAGCCAGGGTTAAAAATTTCAACGAAATTTCAGTGAAATTTCCAAAATTTCGCATATTTCAATGGGGTCCGAAATTTTTTTAACCCCGAAATTTCAAGTCATTTTCAAACTAATTTCAAAATAAATTTAAATTATGTCAAAATTCAATAAAATTAAGTGAAAATCGAAATCTCAAAATCCGAAATAATTTCCGAAAGGGTGTGTCTAGGGCACATCTAGATGTGACATAGTTATTGCACATCTAAATGACTAAATCAAGCATAAAAAAAGGAAAAAAGGAAAATAAAATACCCACACGAATCTCCACGTAAGACCAATGATATAGGACTTAGATGTGCAACACTTATCTCACATCTAGATGTGTTTTAGCAAAACCGTTTCCGAAATATGCGAAATTTCCGAAATTTTGCATATTTTAATGGGGTCCGAAATTATTTTGTTTCCGAAATTAAAAACCTTGATCACAGCTACATAATGACATGTCATTGAACTGTGTATCTTTTTTTGTTGAAGTTTTCTTGTAATTGCCGTATCAAACATGCATAGTTTTATATGTATTTGGAAGAACCTATTAACAAGGTGACATAAATGAGGCAAGATTTTATGTATTTGTTTCAAGATTTTTTCGAACTTCAAAAAAAGGAAAATACATTAAAGAGTAGCAAGACGACAATTCTCGGTGGAAGAGGATCTTCGTGGAGCTCGAGGCCGAGGAAGGCAAGGAGCGGGAGTAGCACGACGACGATTCCAAAGAGGCACACGCCGGCGACTCTGGTTGGTTTCCGCCGGCCGGCGTTGCTGTTGTGGTTGGCGGCTGCGGCGTGGGGACGACCTCACCTCTGACGACAAGGAGGAATGGGCTCATTTTTAGTTGTTAAATAGTTTTTATTAAGCAATCTTTTGGGATATTAAAAATCATGAACTAGTTTGTTCTCTTTATTTGGTGAATTGCGTTGGATGGCCACCACCTGGCCACATGTCCACAGACATGTCCGAACGTATCTGCAGACATTTGGTGACGTGTGTTTGGCGACTAGCGGTGGAGACTCTGCATTATTTCTGTGTGTTGGTTTCTTTGGATAAATTAACCCGCTACTTTGGCTTTCTCAACTAACTGTTGTGATCATTATGACGCGTTATTGTCATGATCTTTGTTCTACCCGAACTTTGTGTGTGGGACAAATATACAAATTGATTCATGATGCATAGTTGTGTAATTTTGATAATGCTATAAATTTGCGTGTGCATATAATAGATCCTAATATTTTTGACTAATCATATTATTTTGATCACATGGTTTTCTTATGTATCGATAAGGCTTATGCATGATATGGCATACACATGAAAATTTATTGCGTGAGAAGGGAAATGTGATTACGATATGACAATCTTAATCATGAAAAGACAATGGAAGTTTATTGCATGAAGGATAGTGCGATTTCGATAAGGCAGTAAACTTAACATCGTATAAATGGCATCCCACATAGAGTTCCAAAACAAGAATTACCTAAACGGGCAGGAATAAGCATGTACATCTTCGATCTAATTATATAGACCCATCCATTTCGCTAAAAAATAGATCCATCCGTACACATCAACATGGCAGAAGAAAATGCTCCCCAAGAAGCCATGCACTACATTTGCAGCAACTACACCATGATCATCAATAACCATAAGTACCAAGCTTTTGACTCGTGAAGGGAAGCCTGTTCACATCGCAAGAATGGACCTGCATAAAGCAATGTCAGTTGAACATGACACGCCAACAAGCGTGCTCTTAGCAAAAGGAATTCACAAGGAAAACTAAAATGCTAGCAAAAATATGTGATAACTTTTCAGGTATCATACTACACATCCATGTCCACGGCGTCCACACACTAACGATCCAATAGTCCCATCCACCGGTGCTAAACCACCACAAGACCGCCTTCAAGAGTTCACACATGCTCTTTACTGTTTCATCACTGGTACCAATCCGGCGGGCAGCCGTGCAAGAATGATATAGATGAGCAAAACCATGACAAGATCAGATTAACCATGTGATATCAAAATGTATCCTTCGTATGTAAAATGTAGCGACTGCTCTCTGTAATAAAGCTTTACCTCTTTAAGCACCATGTTCTTTATCCCAGCTTAGTACTCATAGAAAATATTCCATTAAGAACTTCAATTATCTTCCGCACGTACAAATGCAACAAGAAAAATGCAGGAAAAAACCCCCTAAACAGCTAAACCTTCTATTCACAAAAATGCTACATGGTAGTCCAAACCAAATTCATTTAACTTATGTAAATAAGCCTTGACACATACAACATTAACTACACACATCAACCATAGTATTTTTTCCGACAAAGAACATTTCAATCAACTGATATATCGAGGTGATACAACCGCATTGAAAGAATGCCCCGCCTCTGCATAACGCGATGCATACAGCCAACAAGTCCAACAAGTCTAAAAGTAATATCGTTTTACAGGAAAAGTAAATCAGTCCAGCCTAGGGTTGGGCAAATCCTATCAGAAGATTAAACCGCCATCCATGTTAGGAGAAACCTCCCTGTTCGTATGCTCCAACTGTGTGGACGTCATCATAAAAAGGTCTCTGTCCTCCGGCCTCTACAGGATAGACCACATACGGAGGAATCGCGTACGCACATGAATAACCTGCACATGAGTTAAAACACGTTTATTGTTAAAAATCACATCATTCCTGATAAGCCACAATGCCCAACATAAGGCAGCCGCCCCCACAAGTAGATGTGCAGATTTTTTTATCGATTACCCGCAACCAATTACCGAACATGTTATGTGCACTACGTGGGGATATAGATTTGAAACTATTTGAACTATGGCCCAGACTTCACGAGCAAATTTACACTCAAAAAATAAGTGTTTAATGGACTCGTCATGTTGGCAAAAAACACATGTCTTGCTACCATGTCAACTGCGTCGTGCCAGGTTATCTCTAGTTAAGATCACCCTTCTGTTTAAAAACCAGAGGAATATCTTCACCTTTAGATGAATTTAAGCTTTCATAATTTTTTGTTATCAACCGAAACATCAGTGTGAACCAATGCATCATACATCAACCATAGTTAAAAATGCACATAAACCAGATCAGACTCGTGTCGTGGTGGTGGCATATGCAACATGCACATTTAGCAACATCAAAAAGGGAAATGTTAACGAAAGGATGACAACCTAGATATCAACCAATTAATTAGTCACTAAGTTGGCACATGGTTCTTCTTCCCGCCATATACAAAAATCTTAAAAGACTTTCCGTGGAATGACTAGTACTAGTATTCGAAACCAAAAGTGTTGCTTGTTGAAGACTTCCCGTGTATAAAATAGAAGCAAAATGTCTCTCTCCTTGTCTAAAGAAAAAAAAGAAAAGGGAGAAGGATGATGGAAGAAATGTAAGGATCACACGGTGTGGCTGTTCAGGTCTCTCGGCCCATTCCTGGCAAGTGGCAACTACATGCCAAGTCACGACATATCACATCCATGTTGATTAATGAAAATTAAACTCTGTTCACTGCAATCCATCGTCGCCGCCACACACAATATTTTGTGAGGAGGATCTCTTCCAACTTGTTCGCGCTAATCATTCATATCTATCTATTATTATATATAAAAAGTATTTGACGGGTTAACAAAAAAAAGAGAATTAATCTAGAAATTACCAGAATAATTAGAAATATCTGGTCGTTGATTTGGTGGGCCACTATCTTTAAATAGATAATTAACGGACAAGATAGAGAGCTGAGAAAAAAGGAATCTAAGAAAAAATAATAGGCCTCCGCACGTCCAGATCCAATCTCCAGGTTTTCTTTATTTAAGATTAAGAAAAAGAAAAAGATAGGCCTCCTGCGTGGCTCAGTCTCCTTTTTCTACCTGAGTACACGGTCAGAGGAGGATTTGATTAGCGGACTTCTTCTTATCTGCTAACCTCCCCAAAAAAACAAGACCAATATGCGTTTCATGTGTGCGTCTCTGGCCGATGGAGGTATTAATTAGCTAACTTCTCAGAACGCATACTATCTTCCCCAAGAAATCAACCAATGTGCTTACTTTACTAGCTTCGTTGGAGACACACGTTCCTAGCCGGCAAGCAATCGGAAGCCAAGGGCGTGATTAATTTACGTTTTCTGCGTGCGTGTCTGACCGGTGGAGGAATTAATTACCTAGCCCCTTGGTACGTATTGTCTCTTCCCCAAAAACAATCAATCTGCCTGCTTTTTATGGGATCAATCATCTTGCTTGACAAGCTTCTTTGGAGGTGCCCGTTTTATCTGGCCATGGCAAGCAATTGGGATCCAAGGATGTGATCGGCCGCGTACACATAGTGTCTTTTTATTTCATTACCTGCCCCAGTTATTCTTAGTAGACGATCTCTAGATTAATTATTTTGAAACTATTCGATTCATATTTCATACTACTCCATCTCTCCATCCCTACACGAAAAAAATAGAAACATCCATTCGTTTATATGTCATCACCATTATTAAAAAACTAGAAGAAGAAATCCTACCCATCCTCTGATGTTGCTGCCGCCGTCCCATGACTGTCCATGATGTGATCTCTCTAGCGAGACTCTTGGTCTGGGAGAATACTCAATATCATCCTCGTCTGGGTGAGGTTTCTCGCCGGTGCTTTTGGCTACGGATGGAGGCATCCGATGAGACGCACAAGATGTGCGTGCAAGCTTACATATCTTGCTTGCTTGAATCTTGCGACTGGCCGGAAACGGACGCACCTCAACTAAACATCCGCGAGGCAGCAGATTACGTAAATTAATGGACCGCCTAATCTTCATGCACATTAGAAGTTTCAGATTGATGGGTTAACCCTTCATGTAAATTGAAAGTTTCAGATCGGTTACCCACTCCTTCATGCACATAGTAAATTTCAGCTTAACAAATATTTGATGCATGCAAATCAGCGTCATCGGCCAAGTTCACTTGCAACATGCACACGGCGAGCTGATTGAGCTCTGCATCCGGACGAACATATAGTAATAGCTAGCACATGTGTTCCTTCCGATTGGAGCCTCTAATTCTTTTATATGGTATATACAATACAGTGTATGAACTCTATATTTGTAGGACATAGTCAGGAGACCCGGTAGTACAAGATCATGGTTGTGCCTCCAGGGTGCATGACTACCGCACTACAAACTTAGTGCATCTTCAACTCAGGTAGATACTTGATTCCTCAAATTCCCCAAGTCGTCACTGACAGTTAATATGTTGAGCCGATTTAGGCACTAACAACATAAATTCCCTTCAGTACAATAGCTAGGAGCGATCAACACATGTTATCATCATTTTTCCTGCCATATTATAGCCAACAATTATGCATGAAAAGAAAGAAAGATATGAAAAAAATATGATGATTAGTGGCTGGAGTATTTCCACCATTGTTTTGTTGAGATATTCTTTTTATTAAAGTCCTTCGATTTCATCCACTTCAGGCCTTGATTGACTATGGTGCCTCATGGCATGCGACCTTTTCACACGTGCATGAGAGGCGGAGAGAGTGAGATGGGACAAGGAAGAGTGAGCGAAGGATAACACATGACAAATAAAATACCACACAAGTATCATGGGTTTCCCTATGACTCAAGGTCTACACAAGGAGAAAAGGTTCCTTGAGGAGGCCCTTCCACAGTCATGGAGTTTCCACACTATCGAACAATGGTGTGGACAGAGGAGGCATAGTTAATGCATGGTGTTGTTGTTCGAGGTCATGACACTTCACTTACATGGGATGCATCTTAGCCTTGGTTTTAAATTAGCAACAAGGGTAGAAAGATTGTTCATCTCTTCTTTGTTGAACTTTATCGCCAAGTGTGATCTTCGTCAATATTATCATTTAGTCTTTGTATATCTAATGGAGATATAGCCAGAGTATCCATATAGGAGAACTGTAAACTACAACTTGTAGAGGTTTATGTGCGCATTTTGGTTTTGCACTATAAATCAAGGTGCCTATTTGAGTACGCACATGAGTGTTGTTGATTAATGTTGCATAGTAAATAAACAGCGCTCATGCACTAATATATACCATCAATTAATTAAGGCATCAGTCAGCTCACGAGTCACAAGATAAAATATAACATGAATTTTGTGATGTTTAGAGAGGTACAACATGTGTTCAGATATATATGAGTGTCTTAGAGATCTCATCCTATACTATGAAATAGTCAGCATTGTTGGCCATGTGGGTTTCGGGATGTCCTCAATCTACTATATGTCTTATTCAGTTGCAACTTGGAGTTTAAAATTTAGTGACTTATTTACTTTATCTGGCATGGAAGCAATTCTGTTGAAACCAATATTTACATCAACAATATTGAATCCATTTATCGAGTAACTTAAATTTGAGGTAACTTCTCCAACTCCAACATCATTCCAGAGAGATTGCAAGTTTCACGATATTCGAGCGCAACATCCACTCAATCATGTGCACCTGTATATTATGTGCGGGAATGCAGGAGAGTTGCTCCTATGTAGAATCATCACTTGTATAACTCATACCATATATTAGTTGAGGGAATTACGATACAAAATGTCGAATACGAGTACGAAAGTGAATAGGTCTATCAAATGTCATATAGCATGTTAAAACAAAATAATAATTCGCCATTGTTAACATAACATCGTTTATCTATATGATCACCACTTCATGTAATATGTATTAAAGCACACTATAATTAAATTTTGGTATGCTCAAAATTCTCAAGGAAAATCAATCCATTGTTTCGTCAATGCAAAATTGCATAGAAAATTCAAATTCAAATTTGGCTGTTAATATGTTTTTAAATGATAAATATGATTCCCACACTTTTTATAAAAAAGGTGATATTTAACATATAAAGAGAGAGATAAGTTAAATTTTCTAAAGACACTAATTATTCAATCGTTTATCTTTCGAATCCTCTATTAGCTAAAGAATCAAAACCCATAGTTCTTCATTTTCATAATTAATATGTAAACCAGTCACCGCATATGATCATCATAACTATACATAAATCTACAAGCAGATAGGACACTACCAATATGTAATCATGGTTGCACTCGAACAGATCAACTGACAGATAAGTTCTAAATTAAATATCTAGCAACCGACACATCTTCGTAATTATGATACAAAAACAAATTTTCAAATGACTATAAAAAATCAAATATTCTAAGCCTTTCTCAAGCATTACTGTTTTCAATTATAATGCATTATTTTTAAGATAACAATCACACTGCCCACAATATGTTACAAACAAATTTATTTACTTTAAAATTTTACAACTATGTGAGATTTTTAGGTTTGAATAGAAATATTCACGCGCCAAATAATATAATCATGGTATTAAACTTTTGAAATTAGGCGGTAGGTATTTAATTATTTAATTTAGAACTTATCTGTGTCGTGCAGCAAAGGAAAGCTGTGGTAGGCGGTAGGCGACGTACGGGCAGTGCTAATACTCAAGTTGACAACGGCATGGAACATGTCAAACGCGCTTCCCTGCTATATATAGCTTCCATACCGTTCCCGTATCCCTCCATCCATCTCGAGCAGCTAGCTTCCCAATCCATCCATCAGTAACAAATTAACTAAGCAGCAGCTTGATTCTAGCCTTCTCCTTCTGAACGTGTGGTGGTGCACATGGCCGCTTCCTCTTGCTGCCCGTTAGCTGCTCGGTGCAGCCTCTTTCTCGCAGCAGCCCTGGTCCTAGCGCTGAGCTACGGAGCCCTCGGTCATGGCAGTGCCGGTGCCGGGTTGAGCTCGTCCTTCTACGACAACTCGTGCTCCGGTGCACACGACATTGTTCGGCGTGTCATCCAGAGAGCCCGCATCGTCGACGCGCGCATCCCGACCAGCCTCATCCGCCTTCATTTCCACGACTGCTTTGTTCAGGGCTGTGACGGCTCGCTTTTGCTGGAGTTACCCTTCTTGCCCTTGCCATTCTTCTTGAAACTAGTGGTTTTATTGACCATCAACACTTGATGCTCCTTCTGGATTTCAGACTCAGCGACTTTCAGCATCGCAAATAGCTCGGCGACTGACTTGTTCATCCCTTGCATTTTATGTTCAACACAAAGCTCTTGTAGCTAGGTGAAAGTGGTTGAAGAACTCTGTCAGTGATCGCCTCCGGCGGGAGGGCAATTCCCAACTCAGCCAGACGGCTGGAATACCCAGACATTCTGAGTATGTGCTCACTAACAGACCCGTTCTCCTTCATCTTGCAAGCATAGAACTTATCGGAGGTCTCATACCTCTCGATCCGGACATTCTTTTCAAAGATAAACTTCAACTCCTGGAATATCTCATATGCTCCATGACGTTCAAAACGCCTTTGAAGTCTCGGCTCTAAGCCATACAACATAGCACACTAAACTATTGAGTAATCATCTGAACGTGACTGCCAGGTGTTCGCAACGTCTGGAGACGACACTGGAGCGGGTGGCTCACCGAGCGGTGCATCAAGGACATAAGCCTTTTGGGAAGCCGTGGGGATAATCCTCAGATTACGGTCCAGTCTACAAAGTTACTTCCATCATCTTTCAGCTTAGCTTTCTCTAGGAACGCATTGAAATTCAGGGGAACTACTGCGCGAGCCATTTATCTACAACATAAAATTTGCAAAGACAACTTAGACTATTGTTTAAGATAATGAGTTTAGTTAATCATATTACTTAAAAAACTCCCACTCAAATTGACATCCCTCCGGTCATCCGAGTGCTACATGATCCAAATTCACCAACCCAAGTCCGATCATCACGTGAGATGAGGTGGTTTCAATGGTGAACATCTTCATGTTGATCATATCTACTATATGACTCATGTTCGACCTTTCGGTCTCTTGTGTTCCGAGGCCATGTCTGTACATGCTAGGCTCATCAAGCTTAACCCGAGTGTTCCGCATGTGCAACACTGGCTTGCACCCGTTGTATGCGAACGTAGAGTCTATCACACCCGATCATCACGTGGTGTTTCGAAACGACGAACTTTCGCAACGGTGCACACTCGGGGAGAACACAATTTTATCTTGAAATTTTAGTGAGGGATAACCTTATAATGCTACCATCGTCCTAAGCAAAATAAGATGCATAAAAGGATTAACATCACATGCAAATCATAAGTGACATGATATGGTCATGAACTTGTGCTTTTGATCTTCATCTCCAAAGCACCGGCATGATCTCCATCGTCACCGGCATGACACCATGATCTCCATCAACGTGTCGCCATCGGGGTTGTCACGCCAACCATGCTTCTACTACTATTGCTACCGCTTAGCGATAAAGTAAAGCATTACATAGCGCTTAATGAGTGACACGCATGCCACATAATTAATTAAAGACAACCCTATGGCTCCTGCCAGTTGCCGTACTGAACGACATGCAAGTCGTGATAATCTATACAAAAATATGATCATCTCATACATCACATATATCTCATCATGTTTTTGGCCATATCATATCACATCATACCCTGCAAAAACAAGTTAGACGTCCTCTAATTTGTTGTTGCATGTTTTACGTGGCTGCTATGGGTATCTAGCAAGAACGATTCTTACCTACGCAAAACCACAACGGTGATATACAAGTTGCTATTTCACCTTCTACAAGGACCGCCTTTGTCAAATCCGATTCAACTAAAGTGGGAGAGACAGACACCCGCCAGCCATCTTATGCAACAAAGTTACATGTCAGTCGATGGAACCGGTCTCTCGTACGTGGACGAGTAAGGTTGGTCCGAGCCGCTTCATCCCACAATACCGCTGAATCAAGAAAAGACTAAGGAGGGAAGCAATCTGAATATCAACGCCCACAAACTGCTTTGTGTTCTACTCGAGATCTCATCTACGCATAGACCTAGCTCATGATGCCACTGTTGGGGAACGTTGCATGGGAAACAAAAATTTTCCTACGCACATACAAGATCTATCCATGGAGATGAGCATCTACGAGAGGAGAGATCGGATCCGCATACCCTTGTATATCGCTAAGCGGGAAGCGTTAAGAAACGCGGTTGATGTAGTCGAACGTCTTCGTGATCCAAATCGCAAGCCGTCCCACGATCCAATCACGATCTAGCGCCGAACGGACAGCACCTCCGCGTTCAGCACACATACAACTCGATGACGATCTCCGCCTCCTTGATCTAGCAAGCGAGGGTGTAGAGGTAGATGGGTTCTCCGACAGCACGACGGCATGGCGGCGATGGTGGTGGAGCTGATCCGGCAGAGCTTTGCTAAGTAACACCGAACCAATCTATACTAGAGGAGAAACGATCTAGGGGAGAGGGAGGGCTGCGCCGTGGCTAAAGGTGTGGCAGCCCTCCCAATCCCCCACTATATATAGGGGGAGAGGGAGAGGGAGCCAGCGTCCTAGGGTTCCCACCCCTAGGGGCGGCGGCCTAGATGGGGAGCCGCCGGCCAAGGGGGATGCCTTGGCCCCCAAGGCAAGTGGCGACCGGCCCCTCCTAGGGTTCCCTTCAGCCCTTTGGCCGCATGGGCCCTTGTGGGAGGGGCGGCCAGCCCACCAGGGGCTGGTGCGCCCCCTCTCACAGCCCATGGGGCCCTCCGGGGCAGGTGGACCCACCCGGTGGAACTCCGGAACCCTTCCGGCACTCCCGACGAAACCTGGGCAAACTCCGAAACCATTTCGGTGCCCGAACATCAACTTCCTATATATCAATCTTTACCTCCGGACCATTCCGGAGCTCCTCGTGATGTCCGGGATCTCATCCGGGACTCCGAACAACCTTAGGTCACCAACATACATAACCCAATAATACCAAAACGTCACCGAACGTTAAGTGTGCAGACCCTGCGGGTTCGAGAACTATGTAGACATGACCGAGACACCTCTATGATCAATAACCAATAGCGGGACCTGGATGCCCATATTGGTTCCTACATATTCTACGAAGATCTTTATCGGTTGAACCTCTATGTCAAGGATTCAGTTAATCCCGTACGCTGTTCCCTTTGTTTATCGGTATGTTACTTGCCCGAGATTCGATCGTCGGTATCTCCATACCTATTTCCATCTCGTTACCGGAAAGACTCTTTACTCATTCCGTAATACAAGATGGCTAACTCTTTAGTCACTTTGCTTGCAAGGCTCATTGTGATGTTGTATTACCGAGTGGGCCCTGAGATACCTCTCCGTCACACGGAGTAACAAATCCCACTCTTGATCCATGCTAACTCAACAGACACCCTCGGAGATACCTGTAGAGCATCTTTATAGTCACCCAGTTACGTTGTGACGTTTGATACACACAAGGTATTCCTCCGATGTCAGTGAGTTACATGATCTCATGGTCATAGGAACACATACTTGACATGAAGAAAACAATAGCAATAAACTGACACGATCATATGCTACATTCTTAGTTTGGGTCTTGTCCATCACATCATTCTCCTAATGATGTGATCCCATCATCAAATGACAACTCTTGTCCATGGCTAGGAAACCACAACCATCTTTGATTAACGAGCTAGTCCATTGGAGGCTTACTAGGGACACATTGTTGTCTATGTACCCACACATGTATTTGAGTTTCCAATCGATACAATTAAAGCATGGATAATAAACATTTATCATAAACAAGGAAATATAATAATAACCATTTTATTATTGCCTCTAGGGCATATTTCCAACAACTTGCGGCTCACTAATACGAATACTTAAGATGAGGCTAACAAAATGACACCAAAAGTTTGCATTGAAACGTCATTCCCATGACCACGTTGAGGTGATGCCAGGGTTCACAACAGTCGGTTCACGTTAACGGATGACACGGCTCATGGTGCACGCGGCCAATGACAACAATAGGATGATAGAAAATGTCTATAAAGTTGGTGACATCTAGATGAATTGATGGGTGCGAGTAATTGAAAATTTTCTCACTGACAACAAAGTAGGCTTGCGACAGTTGGCATAGATTGAATGGCAGAATTGATTGTCCACGATATACGATTCGAGCTCTTTTTGGTCTGAATGGATTCTTCTCGTCGACGCGGTTCCGGTGGCACGCTGGTTCAGCCAACAAATGTCTTGTGCTTAGGGGATGATGATGGTGTCCAGTGGCCATGTAAGGTGGCAATTTAGGATAGGGAATATGTGCGTGAGCGGAACCTTCGTGTGTCCTTGTGTACAATTCTTGTATAAAAACCGTTTCGGTGGCGTGCCTTATTTTTTTAAGTATGGATGGTTGTTGTGCATCATCTTACAGAAATGATAGAAAAAGTGGTATTGTGCGTTGGTGTGCAAGCCTAGGAATAGGCCAAACGTGGGCCAACAAAGCCTAGATGCCCAACATGGCCACGATGTAGGAAACGGGTCAGAGGACCAAAAACAAGTGAAGAAACAATCTCCCTTTTAATATTAGCTCTTGTGTCCAATTCATGTACAACACCCGTTTTAGTGGTGTGTCTTGATTTTTTTTCGAAGTATGCATGGTTATTATGCATCATCTTACAATGATAGTAGAAAAAATATGGTATTGTGTGTTGGTGTCCAAGCCTAGGAAGAGGCACACGTGGGCCAACAAAGCCCATGTCGGACTGACGATGGTCATGCCCAGCTTGGCCATGACGTACGAAACGGATCAGAGGTTCAGAAAATAGTGAAGAAACAATACTCTTTTTTTCCTTTCTATATATACTAGCAAACATTGCCCGTGCGTTGCAACGGGTGAAAAAAATACTACATGTCCTTAGCCTAGTAAGCATAGCTTAAAACCCCCTCCTCAAACATGTCCATCTCCTCTATTTGAACACAACACCCCATCCAAGTTGTCATTTATCCTCTATATACATGTGTCAAATTTTTATTGTAATCGATCATGTATTAATGCATGGTTTTAATTAATACGATTGCCAGTTTTTTTATATCCGTGCTTAGAAAGGTAGCATACAATTTCATCTCATAAATATTTGTAACTTGAAATATATATAGTAATATCATAATTTAGAAAACAGTAGGATTCTATGTACGATCTTGTACTTAGTTTTTTTTTTTACAAAGTTGTACTTAGTTATAGCAGAGTCAAATTAGGTCGGTGCTTACATGCCTTGTAACTTGATCTTTATTCTATAAATGAGACACGTATTACCATGCAAAATAAAATAAAATAGGTGCACTGACCTGCAACCAACCATACCTCTCCATACCAAAGATCTGTTCCACCTTGCATAGCAAATTAATAGCAAGCTTTTTGGTTCATCCACGCATTCATTCGAACAGGTGACATGCAACGTCATTCATCAAGGAGAATTTGAGGACGCACACGATGGCATATTTAATGCTCAGATCTCACATCACAGCCACCGGGGAGTTTGGGATTTGGTCCTTTGGGGACGGCCTCACGCTCGCGCACACTTTGCAGAAGATTGGCGGAGCGGGGCTTAGAGAGGCATAGAGCCGCGAGGCCTCGAAGAGGAGCAGGTCTATGACCGCACCAGCACGGATGCACTTAGGGAAAATCATGCCGCCCTCACGACCAAACAGTGCCCACCATATCTGACCACATCACCACACCTGGTGCCAGGCCTGCGAGGGGATCGGTCGACGATGCTTGCCGGCCAGTGCACGTTCGTCCTACAGATCAACCTTGGCGCTGCACGCTATTCGCCGGCAGGTCTCCCATGAACTTGCCCTGATATGCAGCGCCTTCTCCTCCTCTTCCCCACGAGGCTGCAGATCGAGTCGTCCCGGCCTCTCACTCGTCGACCACCAGCCGGTTCGGCGACTTGTTCCGCTGGAGAATCGCAAAAGATCGAGGGGAATATTTGATTTATAGCGTCTCGTCTACCACTGTAGGAAGGATTTCTTTTCGAGTTGTATAGGAATACGATTGTCGTTCGCTCGCGTGCGTGGAAAGGGATTTTTTTTTTTTTTTGAGTTTTGCTTTGAGGTTTCCTAGCATACGATGTACCGGTACGCCACGTAAGATCGAAATATTTTTTCCCCAAGGTAGCATACGATGGATGTTGTGTTTGTTTAGGACTCTGCATCGAGTTATAATACAAAAGCACGGGAGGCCTCTATGCAAACAATTAGCTTGGTTAGTTGAGCTGGTTAGTGCATGTGGGCTTATTCTTCTCGGGGGGGTTCGAGTCCTGCATAATGCAAATTTTTTTTTGAGTCCTAAAAAAGGGGAACGCAATTTAAACGCAAAGGACGGACGAAAAAAACCCGGGACCATGTACGAAACGGACCAGATGACTAAAAAAAGTGGAGAAACAATCGTCCCTTTAATATTAGGTATATATATATATATATATATATATATGGCTTATATTGGCTCTCATGTGTTGATACTGATAATTTATGGTACGTTTGGTGGCTTTATTAATATGAAGTCGGGCTCTGACCATTTATTTTAAAAAATCACAATTTTTTGAGATGGGTCCACGTCACACCATTTTCGGGGGCAACTTGTGGAGTGGAGCAGCCACACCACATTCAGTTATGGGCTGTAGACGCCGATTCTTATTTTGCAATAGTTATTACCCTAGAGCTTTGTATATGCACACATGAAAACATCATGTGAAGCTTTTTTTTAACACAATACAGACGCAAGCGTTCATATACACACGCATACACTCATCCCCATGAACGCATACACGCACACCCTATCCTTATGAGCACCTCCGAGAGACTGAGCCGGAATATCATCTTGAAATTTACGAAGTCACCGAAGGCACCTCGTCGTCGACGGAAACGTCTCCTCCCACTGAATGCGCATCGCCGAAAATCCTAAAATAAATCCAGGAATAAATGCGAGCACCGGGACTTAAACCCTGGTGGGCTGAGAATACCACAATCCCTCTAACCATCCAACCACAGGTTGGTTCGCAACATCACATGAAGCTGATGTGTGTGTGTGTGATAGTACAGAAAAAAAGCATTCTATCATAAATTGATAAAAGGGGCAAGGTACACTTACGGGTTGTTTGGATTATGGCCAAGAGTTGCCCTTCCAAAATATTGGCGTTGACTGAGAGCCTTTTTCACGTCTGGATAGTGGCCTAACCTTTCCATCCACGCCAATATTTTGGCTGTGTAGTTTAGATTCTGCGCCAACACGAGGGCGAAACTAGGGCAGCCGATTCCCTTGCCAAATAATTGGCACACCCAACTTTGACGGGGCTGGCGTGGACTTCATCCAAACAACCCCTTAGTTAAGCTTCCACCGGCGACGGACATGTCGTAAACGCTGACAAGGATGAGTAGGACATAGGAGGCGGCGGGACCTCGAGTCCAAGTGAGGCGGTCCCTATCCCATGTTCTACTCTTTCTCGTCGGCTCACACCTTCATCTCGCGGGTCTTACCCCTGCCGCGCATGGATGTCAGATTGAGGACGTGGTCAATGGAAGGGAACAATAAGGACTTGAACGACGGGCGCCGTCGTACGCTAGGTTTAAGTCCGGCCTTTTTTTAAAGAAAAAATGTCTGAAATGTAATTAATTAGCATCGGTTTGTATGAAAATCATCCGTTTTATATGTAATTCCTTTGGTTTGTTGAGATTTGGCTTGAAATGTATGCGGATAGTAATGGATGACGGGCTCCCGCATAAGTGTCCATGGACTGGTCCCCTTCGGTCCGCGAATGGATGTGGTGTTTACAGGTGAGCGTTGAAGATACCTACGTTCTTTATCCAGCTTACTACTCACAGAAAATATTCTTTTTTTTGCGGGGGGAAAAGTATTTCATTACTTAAGCAAGAAATGTTTTACAATCATTAGTAATGATAATGCTAATCTCCCGGGGAGCATTTGCAAGCCAACAAGCTGTTCGTTACTGTCCACGACCAATTGCCGCCATTGCGTGTCCAGCTTTATTCTGCCCTCGACTAATCTTATGGATTTCAGTGCGGCGTTCGTTGAGCAGATGCACTATCTTTGCAACTTGGTGCATATTTCTAGAACGGTCACCCGCCCAACTTTTACGAGGGTGATGATCTCGACACAGTCCGTCTCAACCTGAAGCGGAGCTTGAGACCAATGCAGAGCTAGACCGAGACCTTCCTCGCAAGTTGCTAATTCTGCTTCTAGCGGACCCTCGCAATGAGACAACCATCTGCATGCATCAAAGATAACTTGCCCTTCATGGTCCCGTAGAATCATTCCAGCACCCCAGCACCATTCTCTGCCACAAACGAGCCATCAAAGTTAAGCTTCCCATGTCCTGCTGGTGGGGGCTCCCATTTAACTTCATGTTTTAGCCGGGTCACAGTATGAACTGTCGTTGTGGCATTTGCACTGAGGTTGGCGGGAACCTTGCCTTTAGTAAAATCAGCCTGCGGATAATGTGTGATCATTAGTAGGTGTTCCGCATATCTACATTTGAATTTCTTGGAAGCTTCAACAGGGATCAATGGTTTATCATGGGTTAGCTCATTGTGTACATGCCACACCCGCCATAGTACCATGAGAAGGAGCATTCATTGTGTATCGTTGAGTTGCTGGATTAGCATGAGCAACCAATCAGGTTCGGAGTTCCGTAGTGCTTCATCCGGTGGGAGATCCCACACTGATTTCATTGCATCCCATAGGCGCCTGGCATGAGGACATCGTAGAAGTGCATGGTGCGTCGTCTCTTCTTCTAGCCCACAGATTGTACACGTACCATCATGTTCCATGTGTGTGCGATTCATGTTGCTTCGAGTGGCTAATGCTTCTCGCACAACTTTCCAAGCAAAGACACGTACTTGAGGGGGCGCTCCACATTTTCAGAGGAGGTTCCATGCTGGTCTGAATCCATCCGGTCTTGTACTGGACTCGCCGGCACACTGTTGGATCATGATGCAATCTCTGATCATATTATACACTGAGCGGACTGAGAAACATCCATGTTTATCTGGTTGCCATGCGATAACATCATCCCCCAGCCGCCTAGATGCCTTGATTTTCAGTATATTTGCGACGTCTATTGGGAAAAAATGTTTCCTGAGGATGGGAACATTCCATGTGCCGTCCGTGTTCAAAAGATCGGCCACCCACTTTAACCTGCACCGGCGCTTAGGCGTGATCGGTTTGAAAGGTGCACCACTTGAAATCTAGGGGTCGCGCCATATACAGATGTTTGCTCCACTTCCGAAGCGCCATATGTACCATTGCTTTACCAGTTCCACCCATTTCCTGTAAAAACTGTATTGCCAGAGGGGTAGTACTTCACACGTAGAACCTGAGCACAGAGACTATCCGGGAATTCTATGAGACGCCATGCTTGACGTGCTAGCAAGGACTGATTAAACAACCGGAGATCCTTGAAGTCCATACCACCTCCTCCTTTAGACCGTAGCATATTGTCCCAACTGACCCAGTGGGGCTTGCATTTTCCTTTCTCTGCTCCCCACCAGTACCGACGAATCATCTGTGTTAGCCCATCGCATAGGCCAGCTGGAAGTTTAAAGACACTCATAATATAGACTGGTAGAGCTTGCGCCACAGCTTTAATTTTTACCTCCTCGCCAGCCATGGACAGATTG
Organism: Elymus sibiricus; assembly: GCA_039707655.1. NCBI lineage: Eukaryota > Viridiplantae > Streptophyta > Magnoliopsida > Poales > Poaceae > Elymus > Elymus sibiricus. The sequence continues at coordinate 439,370,655 of CM077667.1, read as the reverse complement.
TTATCACCCCACTCCATTAGGGTCCTTGCTAGCTTCTCCTGTAAGTTTTTTAATTTCCCTTTGCTCATTCTACCGTCGGGTGTTGGTAGGCCAAGATATTTGGCTTCAAAGGAAAATTGGGTGACTTGCAAGGTATTCCTAACACTCTCCTGTATTTCTTGTTGACATGCCGGGCTGAACAAGATCGAGAATTTTTGCGGATTGATCATTTGTCCTGTACCTTTAGCATACACATCAAGGACATGCTTCACTCTTTCAGCTTGCCCCAATTCTGCTTTAAAGAACAACAACGTGTCATCAGCAAAAAGCAAGTGTGATATTCCTGGAGCTCGCCGGCATACCTTCAGAGGAGTTATTGTGCCCTGTGTTGCTTCACGTTGTAGTAGTGCAGAGAGACCATCAACGATAAACAAGAACAAAAATGGAGATAGTGGATCATCTTGGCGAAGACCTCGAGTTGGGGAAAACGAATCAAGCAAGGTTCCATTGAATTTTATAGAATAGCTCACCGAGGTCACGCAGGACATAATCCAATCCACCCATCGGGGAGCGAAACCCAAGCTTTGCATCGTTCTTCTTAGAAAATCCCAGTCAACTCTGTCATATGCTTTTGATAGATCCAGTTTGTACGCACAGAAGGAGCCTTGTTGTTTCTTGCAGTGTTCAATAGTGTGAAAGCATTCAAGTGCTACTAGCGCATTATCAGTCATCATACGCCCGGGGATGAAGTTACTCTGGTTTAAGGAGACAATCTCACCTAATAATGGATGCAATCTGTTCACCAGGCATTTGGCCACGATTTTGTACAACACCGAACACAAACTGATAGGCCGAAACTCCTTGAGTGTCTCTGGTTGATCCGATTTTGGAATCAAGACAATAGCAGTTGTGTTAGTTTCGGATGGCATGTGTCCAGTTGTGAAAAATAGCCTTACCGCAGCAACCACAGAATCCTTCACAACAGCCCAATTTCTTTGATAAAACCTTGTTGGGAACCCATCTGGCCCTGGAGCCTTCAGCGGTCCTATTTGGAACAGCGCATCTGCAATTTCCTTCTCGGAGAACTCCTTACATAGTGTTTCATTCATCTCATCCGTCACTTTCTTCTCTACGAGACCCACGATCTCATCAGCATTTAGAGATGGGTCACGTGTGAATACTTCCTTAAAGATGGATGAAGCCATTAGTTCCATAACCGACGGAGCAGACTGCCAAACACCGTCACTATCTTTCAGTTTTGAGATTTTATTTCTGCATGCTCGCCAAACCGATCTGTTATGGAAGAACTTTGTGTTACGGCCCTCCTCCTTTAGCCAATCGACGCGCGAACGCTGCAGCCAGAGTAATTCTTCCTGGTAGAGCAACTCGTTCATGTTGTCGGATAACCTTCTTATTTCATGTTGGTCGCCATTAGTCTGTATCAGATGATCCAGTTTCCTACGTGTTTTCTCCAGCTCACGCATTACATTCCCAAATCTCCTTTGGCTCCAGCCCTGCAGATTTTGCATGACCGCATGCAGACCAGCCGTAACAGACGCTAGGTTGCCACTAGTCTGTGTGGCTGCCCAAGCTTTCTCCACTAGCTCAGGTAGCTCTCCAGCACGTTCCCAGAGTATCTCATATTGGCTTGTTCGCCGATGCACCGGGGTGCGCTCTTCCCTTTGCATGTGCACTAAGATTGGCAAGTGATCCGAGCACGGCGATACTAGGTGTACCACATGAGCATCAGAGAAGATATCACGCCACCTCTCATCAGCTAGGGCCCTGTCCAATCTAACTTTCACATTTTCTCCACCTCTCCTCTTATTATCATATGTGAATGGTGCCCCAGAAAAACCAAGATCATGCAGTTCACAGTCTTGCACCACTTCTCGAAAAGCAGCTATCTGACTAGCCGATCGAGGAGTTGCAGACAAATACTCGCATTGCCATAAGGCCTCATTAAAATCCCCCATGAGCATCCATGGGAGGTTACTTTTTGCACGCAGGTTTGAGATTATGGACCACATGCGATGCCGGTTTTAAGTAGGGGGTTCCCCTAAACACAAGTAAGATGCCACTCAGGATCAGACGGGAAGGCACGAACGTAAGCATCAATCACTCTATTGCTTTTATCTTTAATCTCAACTGACATCTGATCATTCCAAAACAGAGCTAAGCCACCACTCTGACCTTCACTATTAACACCACAAAAGCCACGAAGTCCTAAGCGATGACACAAACGGCGAACTCTATCAGACTTTTGCCTAGTTTCACACGAAAACACGAACTGTGGACGGTGACTTTGAACGAGGGTGGTGAGATCGCGAACAATCGAGGCGTCCCCGATTCCCCGGTAGTTCCAACTCAGGCCTATCATTGCTCCTGACGGGGCGCAGCACGCGTCCCCGTCAGGATGCCGGCAGCCCTGTAGCCCGTCGCTTCCAATTGTGTGTGCTGGTCCTCAATCTCGGCGTCCCTCTGCTTCTCCACCTCCACCTTACCTCTCTTCATGTCACCTCCTGCAATAGCCCCTTCTGCACATATCAACACTTCTTCCTGTGCCTTGGGGCAAACTGACGATATCCCCCTGCCCGTAACGACGAGCGCCGCCACTAGCAGTGCTTCAGTTCCCTCGCCGGACGGCTTCGGGCGGGTAGCATCCATGAAGGGAGCCCCATGATCGCCCCCACCGCCCTCCGAGTTCACCTCTGTATTCATCACCGGCTTACGTAAAGTTCGTGCCGACGGCGGCGGTGGCCGTGCGATAGAGCTTATCGGCTCCTGCAGCACCTGGGGAAGGAAACGATCAGGCGGATCACACAATTTCAGGTACCTCCCAGGACTGCCCCTTGGGTTTGATTTGAATCCATCTTCGAGATGTATCTTCACGGAGGAGTTGTAGAACGAAGGGGTTTGATTTGAATCCATCTTCGAGATGTATCTTCACGGAGGAGTTGTAGAACGAATCCATCCTGGACTCGTAGCATGAACTAGGTGGAAACCTGGACTCGGGCGTTCCATGGCAGCAGACGACGAGATCACTTCTGCCCTGAGGGCCAAGCGATGCGGGGGCGGACGCAGCCGCAACAGGGTCACCATGGCGCGGAGGCGCACATGTGGCAACGGTGCTGACCACCTGCAGGCCGAAGCCCGGCGGCGGCGGAGGCGATGGAGGCAGGGCCCCATTCGCCAGACTCGTGAAACCCTAGCATGGCAACATGAGACACCTTACTTGATGTTGCTCTACTCACAGAAAATATTCAATTCATAACATAAAATCTTTCGTGCATACCGATGCATCAAGAAAATAAAGAAATGAGTGAAGGATAGAAGAAATGTAAGAATCACACTGCGTGGCGCTGATCCGGTCCCTCCTGGCAACTAGTACATGCAAAGTCGCGACATATCAGATGTTGATTAATCAAACTCTCTGTCTGACGCAATCCGTGCTCGACGCCACACGCAACATATGCAACACAACATTTCCTGAGGAGGACCTCTTCTCTTAGATCATCAGGGCCCCTTCCAACTTGTTCGTGCTAATCATTCATATAAAATAATATGAGCAGCCTCGTGCAGCGAAGGCAAGCTGCGGTAGGCGGTAGGAGACGTACGGGCAGCGCTAATACTAAGTTGACAACGGCATGTGGAACATGTCAAACGCGCTTCCACAAAATCCTACCAAGAAGTTCAGCATCAAGCAAAATGGCTAGACTATATATAGCTTCCATCCAGTTCTGGTTTCCCTCACATCCATCTCTGCAATATTCCTTCATTCCCTTCTAGCAGCTAGCTTGCCCAATCCATCCATCGGTGGCAAATTAAGCAGCTTAATTCTAGCCTTCTCCTTCTGAAAGTGCAGTAGTGCACATGGCGGCTTCCTCTTGCTTCCCGTTAGCTGCTCGCTGCAGCCTCTTGCTCACGGCAGCGCTGGTCCTAGCGCTGAGCCACGGAGCCCACGGTTATGGTGATGCCGGTGTCGGGTTGAGCTCGTCCTTCTACGACGACTCGTGCCCCAGGGCACACGACATTGTCCGCCGCGTCATCCAGAAGGCCCGTATTGCCGACGCGCGCATCCCAGCCAGCCTCATCCGCCTTCACTTCCATGATTGTTTTGTTCAGGGCTGCGACGGCTCGCTTTTGCTCGACAACGACCTCCCGGCGATCATGACCGAGAAGGAGGTCCCTGCCAATGACAAGTCGGCACGTGGGTTTGATGTGGTCGACGACATCAAGCACGCGCTGGAGAACTCGTGCCCTGGCATCGTGTCATGTGCCGACATCCTCGCTCTCGCCTCCGAGATCTCCGTCGAGCTGGCTGGAGGTCCCCGATGGAGTGTGCGATTGGGCCGTCGTGATGGCACGACCACCAATATCGAGAGCGCCAACAATCTCCCAAGCCCCTTCGACTCACTGGAAACGCTCCAGGAGAAGTTCAGAAACTTGGGCCTCGACAACACCGACCTTGTTGCCCTCCAAGGAGCGCACACCTTTGGGCGGGCGCAATGCCAGTTCACGCAGCAGAACTGCAGCGCCGGGCAGGACGAGGAGACGCTGGTGAACCTTGACACAGTCACCCCCGACGTCTTCGACAACAAGTACTATGGCAGCCTCTTGCGCGGCCATGCCCCTCTCCCTTCGGACCAGGTAATGTTGTCCGATCCTGTTGCTGCGTCGACCACCGCGCCGATCGTTCACAGGTTCTCCAGTAGCCAGAAGGACTTCTTCAAGAATTTCGCGGCCTCGATGGTCAAAATGGGAAACATAAGCCCACTGACCGGAAGGGATGGGGAGATTAGGAACAATTGTCGGAGGGTGAACAAAAAACCCTATTGACGAATGTGATTGATGTTATGAGTTGTGAACTCGTTGTCCTTGTGTAAATTATTCTTTTAATTATTTTCTTTGGAAATAAGTGTAAATGTTCTCTTTTCTTCACTACATGTGATTGTCACGAACCTATAGTCAAAACGTTGTATAATTTGTGTTGCTTTATAGGGGTATCCTTGTAGTGCTATTCTTTTCATAGCAGATGACTTGTTGTCGAATAAACATATTCATATCGCTTTATCATCGTTCAATCAAATCTTGTATAAGATCACAGCTACATAGTGACATGTCATTGAACTGTGTATCTTTTTTTTATGAAGTTTTTATGTAAATCAAAACATGCATAGTTTTATATCTATCTGGAAGAACCTATTAACAAAGTGACAGAAATGAGGCAAGATTTTATGTCTCTGGTTTCAAGATTTTTCGGACTTCGAAAAATAGAAGGAAAATACATTAAAGAGTAACGTTGGAGACAAGACACCTGCCAAAGGAGAGCCACTTGGACTGCACGGCCCCTCTTCCAGACCCGCTGGCTGTCTGCATGGGCCCATGTATCGTCCTTTCTGCCCTCCTTCTGAAGGTGTAGTAGTGCACATGACCGCTTCCTCTTGATCCTAGCGCTATGTCATGGAACCCATAATCATGGGGTGTCCATGCCGTGAGAGAATGGGTGAGAAAGAGAAAGAGAAGAAATAAAATGCAATAAGTAAACATAAATGGAATAAGATCATTAAAAGTTCATTTTTGCAATAAGATATAGTTTTGCAAGAAAAGGTTAAGTGTAAGCCGAGTGTAATATATCGAGCACTCGGCTTATATTTTGTTAGTTCTGTAAAATAAGGTAAGTCTTTAATATAAGCTGAGCATCTTTAATCTTACTCTCGACTTATAGGCTACGTTGGCACGGAGCCATCAACCAGCTCTGTGATGGTCACATGGCAGAAAGCTTTACCGAGCCTGTTTTGTAAACCGAGACCTTTCTGGGCTATGTGCCAAGCTTAACCTGTAAGCCGAGTGTATTTTAACGCTGCCTTTGGCTTACTGTATCCTAAAAGTCTCTCTTTTGATGTGCATTCTGTTGTAGGTACTCGCATTAATGTCACCTAAGGCGAGTACAGTGAAATGACACTCGGTTTACAGCCCGACACACGGCAACATGTTATTTTTCTGTAATGTATTATGATCTGATTACATATCTGTTTTTAAATAATATTTTGATTTGATTCCATGATTATGGTTTCTCTATCTAATAGTACTACAATAAGATACGGAGGTGCACTGCAAATTTGACTGTATACATGGTTTTTTCCTACTACCTAAATGGATCACACTAAGACGGATCGGCGTCACACCATTTTTTAGGCAACTTCTGGAGTGCAGCAGCCATACCACATTCAACTATGGGCTGTAGACGCCTTACTGCATTCTTAGTTTGCACTAGTTATTATTCTAGAGCATGATGTGTGTGCGCCTACTGCATTTCCTAAGTTGTATTATATATAGAAAAAAACATTCTATCATAAATTGATAAATGATCAAGGGACATTTAGTTAACCTTCACTGGGTCTCTTAGGGCATCTCCAACGTGGATCACCAAAATGCTAAATTTCCAGACCGAGAGGCCTACTCCGCATTAAACCTTTGCCGCTCCGCCTGCCCCGACTATTGAAAGCCGGCCGGCCATCCCCCACAAATGCACCTCCAAGCGCATCGTCCGAGTCCGTAGTTTACATCCGCCATCCCCCATCCAAGCCCGTAGTTCGAGTCCGTCGTCACCATGGTCTGAAAAACAATAACATGGCACAAGCAGCTATAGCTAGTGCCGCGGAGGTGGGCCAACCTATGGTCTCTCCAGAGGAGCAGTAGCAGGAGGAGGTGATGTTTGTCGAGGAGGAGGTGCCCGCGAAGGCGGATCAGCTCATGTCGGAGGAGGAGGCGATGACTGTCGACGCCGTGGGCGTCGTGGCGTCTGAGTTCACCTTGCTGCAGGCGGAGTAGCAGGTCAACTTGGCTCTCTTGGAGGAGCACCACGCTCCGATGGCTCAAATGGAGGTCTTCATGAACCAGGCCCTTGTCAACGAGAACCGGCGGTGCTCGCTTCCGTGCAGAGTGGCAACACTATGGACTGCGAGCGCCATCAGCTTTGCATCAACGACCCTTGGTGGGAGAGGATCTTCGCGGAGCTCGAGGTCGAGGAAGGCAAGGAACGGGAGTATCACAATGACGATTCCAAAGAGGCGCACGTCGACGACTCTGGTTGGTTGCCACCGGTCGGCAATGATGTCGTGGTTGGCGGCTGTGGCGCTGGGTCGACCTCACCTCTGTCAAAGAGGTGCAGGCTCTTTTTTTAGTTTTTAGTTTTTATAAAGTGATCTTTGGGATATAAAAAAACATGAACTAGTTTGTTCTCTTTGTTTGGTGAATTGCATTGGATGGCCACCACCCGGCCACATGTCCGCAGACATATCCGGACATATCTGTGGACATTTGGTGACGTGTGTTTGGTGACTAGCGACGGAGATGCCCTTAAGGGCTCTGCATTATTTATGTATGTTGGTTTGTTTGGATAAATTAACCCGCTACTTGTGGCTTTCGCAATTAATTGTTGTGATTTTCATGATCACTAGATCGTCGTTGGCGCGCGTTGCTGCGCCCATCCATTTTGACAATAAAATGACATGCATATATGTAAATGTCACCCCAGAAGACATAGAATTTAAATCTATATAAGCTTACTCACATATTGGAAGCAGATCTCCTTATTAGTTTTATAAAAACATAAAGGGATCCACTTACACAAAATGATTAGTTTTTTAATATCTTAATTTTTTACATTATGAGAGGAAAAGGTGCAGAACTACCAAGTCTTGTTCTACATCAGTCAGGATCGAGTAATGTGATGCATTACATACTTTAGAACTGAAAACGACTATAATGTCTAACAAATCTTTCCAATACACGGCATGGACACAGATTGACAAAAAAGGAAGTAACGAAGGCTTAGAAAATCAATATTATTGGCCATGCCACTCTGGTTGATTTAAAACTAATATCAATGTATAGGGACATCTGCCGCTTACCATGATTCAAGAATCATGCATATAATATCCCTTCGCAATCATTTTGGTTTGGTTCAACTGATTTTATAGTACTGGAAAGAGCATAATAGCTCAAGTGACGTATCTTCCTTGCCTCTCTCCTAGATACTACAGACTACAGTATACACTTGACAAGAAACTCATCTTCACTTTGACAATCCTCCAATTTTCCTATTGCATGTTACCTAACCTGATTGGCAGCCATTTAAAATAGCCAGCTCATGAATTCCACTTCCGAAAACAAAATCTATAACCACCCTCAAATAATGCCCAAATCTATACACCATAACCTGAAGCAAAAGAAAAACAGATTTGGATGAGTCGGACTGAACCAATACCGAAAAAGTCTTTCGTCCCGTCTTATATATAAAGCAACGACCAACAACAATCCGGTACAACTCACGACACCACAACACCCGCACACACCCAAGGCAAGATACAAAGGCGCTGAGCGCAGCAACACCAACCCAAGCACTATAAGAGCGGTCCGGTCCTCGACCGTGAACACGCCACCGCGAAGAGATGAAGCCGCATACGACGAACCGTGGGCGCCAAGGCGGCGCCTTCAGGAAGGATACGACACCAGAGCGTCGCCACCGCCCGACCCGAGGGTCAGAGTTTCCCCTGGAGCAACACGACGTGCAATGATGGCCGCGACGACGCCTTCAAGAAGGGAATGAGCTTCGCCGCCGTCGGTCCGTCCGTAGATAGAACAGGTTTTCACCCTGGCCAATACTCACCGCCACCGAACGCCACACCCCGGCGACCATGCCGCCCACACGACCATGGTCACCGGGCAGCACCAAGCCACGGGCTTTGCCCAAGAGCACCGTGAAACCACCACCAGGGCCGCCGCCCCGTCATCCAAGACCTCGACGCCACCTCACCCACCACCCACCGCTACCCCAACCAAAGAGACGAGTGGAAAGGCCCCGCCTTTACCACCCCTGAGCTGTCCCCAGCACCGAGACCCAGTAGGCCGGCCAAAACTGGCCTCCATCGGCCCGTCCTGCCATCGGGCGCGAGACGAGCTCGGTCCTGCAGCCGGGCGCGAGATGGGCTCGGTCCTGCTGCCGAGCGCGAGACGAGTTCGGTCCTACCACCGGGCGCGAGACAAGTGATGGATCGCGACTGGGAGAGGGCCAACCCTTTGATGAGGGTAGCGCACGAACGACGAGGAGAGGAGTCGAAGGTCGACAAGGGCGATCCGCACGCAAAGCCGGCCGAAGCCCACACCGTCGCCAGCGCCACCACCAGCACGAACCACCACCACCACCACCCCCCACCAGCCGAGCGCCACGACAGGGGGTGGCCACCCGTAGCCCAGGCCGCCCGCGGCCCGCACCTCGCGAGGACCAGATCCGAGCGCCCCAAGACGCATCCGGCCACGGCGAGTGCCCCGCCACCAGGACGCCCGACACGGGGCCGACACCCGCCGCCGCCCAACGGCACCGGCGTGCCGTCGCACTGCACTGCCCGTCGGCCAGCGATGCACCCCAGCCCGCCGCCAAGACCCGCGCCGAGGCCGCCGAACGAGGGGCCGCCAAGCCCACACCACCCAGGCCACCCGTCGGACTGAACCAATGGAGAATGTAATGGGAAAAGAAAATAGCTTCTACCTATACGATGAATTTCTGCATCTACATTTTCATAAATAAGGCTAATGCAAGTTTCTCCCAGCACAGTACCAATAGACTATACATGCTTATGTTCACCTTCATCCACACCTTCTGTTATCAACCATCACACCTTCTACCTCATCATTAACCTTTACGCCTTCAGCTTCACCATCAACCTTTACACCTTATTTATCCTTACGCCATATGAGGAGAACATGCCTTCACATAAGTTCCTATCAAACAAAGATATAGATACAGCACAACGGTGATTAAATGTGCTTGCAGTCAAAGATCTATTCCATTTGATTTTAGAAGAAGTATGGAAGTAAATAAGCCAGAAGACTTGCTTTTTGAAGCCTCCACGGATGAATAATTACTTGAAATCATAGTCGCGTAATTTCTTCAGCCAATGCGCCCACTCTTCTATTCTCATGCGTCAACACGACAACAGCTTGGGCGTGAATAGGGAGAAATGAAAACAAACTCTCAAGTAAGTAAATAATCGTGCGAGTCTTTTTCTGCAGCTAGTTATTTCATCAAATAGGTGTTGTGCACCATCACTTAGCAAGGATTTCAGGGCTCTTTTGTTGATACCTTGAGATACATGCTTAAGAAATTTAGGTGGCCGAAGGATTTTTTATTTATTTCTACAGGCAAATTACTGGACCTAGAACTTTAAATACTTATTATGGTTTTCTATCTCTGATCCTTCCTCTCTTCGCCGTGAATGTTCACAATCTGCAATAACACAAGACAATTCCTAAGATGAACGATAGCACAAATCAAATCAAGAGCCTCTATTCGCTTGCGGTTCGACACAGTATTTAGAAAAGAAAAGAAAAAAACCATTTGATACAGAATAAGCACAGATCAAGATCGATCCCTATTTCACGTCCAGCAAAATTAAAAAGTAAAGCAATGAGAATGAGAAAGGGGGACACGGAGCTCGCTGGAACTCGAAGATGATTGGTATTCTTAACATGGACGGATCTCCTTGCACTAACCTCGACGGAGTTTGAAGCCGTACGACCTCCACGCGCACGCACCTGGTCGGAGCCTGCGTCCGGCTGACCTCCATGGAGCTCGCCGGAACCCCTCGGGCCAGTCGCATCCCGCGGCTCCGGTCAATCAACAGCGCGCGCATGGCCTTGCCTCGATCCCGATCCAATCGAGCGCTGCTCCGCTGTGCGAGTCGCATCGGGACTTTTTTTTTTAGTGCGGCATCGGAACTGGATAGACGCTCCTCCGTCGATGGAACCCTTTACCGAAGCGCAGCTGGGCTCGACTGGGCTGGCAGACGGCCCAGTTTACCAGAGAGCTCTGTTTCGGCCTATGGAGCAGCAGACCTTAGGACAGCTGGGCCAGTTTCAGAAGACTGATTGTACAGAGAAAATCACACGGCCAGAAATGCCCAGATCAGGAAAACGGATGGCCGAAAATGCAAATCGCTGCGAGGGCAGGGATTAGGTGCGGTTATACTGTCCCTAATGACACGTTATTGTCACGAGCTTTGTTCTACCGGAACTTTGTGTGTGGGACAAATATACAAGTAGATTCATGATGCATAGCTGTATAATTTTGATACGGCTATAATTTTTTGTGCGTGCATATAATAGATCCTAATATTTCCGACTAATCATATTATTTTGATCACATGGTTTTTTTATGTATCGATAAGGCTTATGCATGATATGGCATCACATGCAAATTTATTGAATGAGAAGAGAAGTGTGATTACGATATGACAATCTTATGCACGAAAAGACAGAGAAGTGTGATTACGATATGACAATCTTATGCATGAAAAGACAATAGAAGTTTACTGCATGAGAAGGATAATGCGATTTCGATAAGGCAATAAACTTAACATCTATAAATGACATCCCACATAAGAGTTCCAAAACAAGAATTATACCTAAAAGGGCAGGAATAACATGTACATATTCGATCTAGTTATATAGACCCATCCATTTTGCTAAAAGAAGAAAGATCCATCCATACACATCAACATGGCAGAAGAAAACGCTCCCCAAGCAGCCATGCACTACATTTGCAGCAACTACACCATGATCATTGGTAACCATAAGTAACAAGCTTTTGACGTTGTGAAGAGAAGCCTGTTCACATCGCAATAATGGACCCGCGTCAAGCAATGTCAGTTGAACATGAAACGCCAACAAGCGACCTCTCAGCAAATGGAATTCACAAGGCAAACTAAAATGCTAGCAAAAATATGTGATAACTTTTCAGATATCATACTACACATCCATGTGTGTGTGTGTGTGTGTGTGTGTGTGTGTGAGAGAGAGAGAGAGAGAGAGAGAGAGAGAGAGAGAGAGAGAGAGAGAGAGAGAGATCTCAGCTTTTGGCGTGTGGCTTCACTGGATATCTAGATCGGAATTGATCCGGTAGGGCCCGTCATCTTCGGCCAATGAGGCTTCATGGGGGCGTGGCGCGGAGCTTCGTTGTGTTGCCGGTGCCATGGGACATTTCTAAGTATAGATTTCCACGGGTGTTGATAGTGATGAAGAAAGTCATGGTGGCTGCGATCGGAGGCTTGCAATGACAGAGAGGAGTTTTGGTTGCAATGAAGGATGGCAGCACACATTTTTCATGTATGTCGGTGTTGAGGACTTGCAGGGGCGGCCTTGGTAGGAGGGGGTGGCAATACATGTGGACAACATTTCTGGTGGTGCTTCTCGAGTACTGAGCCGCAATTTCCAGGGTGAAAGCCCAAGGTTTGGCCTTCATTAGTTGTACCTGGCAATGGCTTTGCTGAAGGCATTGTTTTTGGTATCTCGGTCTTTCTCCAGGGTGAAAACTCAAGATCCTTGATCGAGCGACGACAACGCTTGTGCTTTGTTTTCTTTTTGAAGGCGCCGCTTTTGGAGAACATCTTTTGTGGTCCGGGTATTTCTTTGGTGGTGATTAGAGTGTTGCTGTTGCGAGTGTTTCATCACTACGACAGGGTCTTTGTGTTTATATTTCTCTTTTTTTTTGTATTTTGTTCTTAACTGTGTGCATCCTTGATGTCTTTCGACATCTTATTGGTCCAGAGGCTGGATGTAATTGATATCTTCGCGATATTAATATATTCCCTTTATCAAAAAGCACCATGTTCTTTATCCTAGTTTACTACTCATAGAAAATATTCCATTAAGAACTTTAATTATCTTCCGCAAATACCAACACAACAAGAAAAATGCAGGAAAAAAACCCTAAATAGCTAAACCTTCTATTCAAAAAATGCTACATGGTAGTCCAGACCAATTTGATTTAACTTATGTATAAAAGCCTTGACACATACATCAGTAACCACACACATCAACCATAGTTAAAAAATGCACATCAACCAGATCAGACTCGTATCGTGGTGTTGACATATGCGGGACGCACATTTAGCAACATCAAAAGGGGAATTGCAAACGAAAAGATGGCAACCTAGATAGGAACCAATTAATTAGTCACAAAATTGGCACGTGGTTCTTTTTCCCGCCATATACAAAATCTTAAAAGACTTTCCGGGGAATGGCTAGTAGTATTCCAAACCAAAAGTGTTGCTTTGTTGAAGACTTCCCGTGTATAAAATAGAACGAAAAAGTCTCTCTCATTGTCTAAAGAAAATAAAGAAATGGGAGAAGGATGGAAGAAATGTAAGGATCACACGGTGTGGCTGATCCGGTCTCTCGGCCCATTCCTGGCAAGTGGCAAACTACATGCAATGTCACGACATATCACATCCATGTTGATTAAGGAAAATTTAAACTCTGTCTGACGCAATCCATCGCCGCCGCCACAGGCAATATTTTGTGAGGAGGACCCTCTTCTCTTAGATCATCAGAACGACCTCTTCCAACTTGTTCGCGCTAATCATTCATATAAAATAATATGAGCAGCCTCGTGCAGCAAAGGAAAGCTGCGGTGGGCGGTAGGCGACGTACGGGTACGGCAGTGCTAATATTCAAGTTGACAACGGCATGGAACATGTCAAACGCGCTTCCACAAAATCCTACCAAGAAGTTCAACATCAAGCAAAATGGCTAGACTATATATAGCTTCCATACCGTTCCCGTATCTCTCACATCCATCTCGAGCAGCTAGCCTCCCAATCCATCCATCAGTAACAAATTAATTAAGCAGCAGCTTGATTCTAGCCTTCTCCTTCTGAACGTGTGGTGGTGCACATGGCCGCTTACTCTTGCTGCCCGTTAGCTGCTCGGTGCAGCCTCTTTCTCGCAGCAGCCCTGGTCCTAGCGCTGAGCCACGGAGCCCACGGTCATGGCGGTGCCGGTGCCGGGTTGAGCTCGTCCTTCTACGGCGACTCGTGCCCCGGTGCACACGACATTGTACGGTGTGTCATCCAGAGAGCCCGCGTCGTCGACGCGCGCATCCCAGCCAGCCTCATCCGCCTCCACTTTCATGACTGCTTTGTTCAGGGCTGTGATGGCTCGCTTTTGCTTGACAACGACCTCCCGGCGATCACGACCGAGAAGGAGGCCCCTGGCAACGACAGGTCAGCGCGCGGGTTTGAGGTGGTCGACGGCATCAAGCATGCGCTGGAGAACGCGTGCCCTGGCATTGTGTCCTGCGCCGACATCCTCGCCCTCGCCTCCGAGATCTCCGTCGAGCTGGCTGGGGGGCCACGCTGGAGTGTGCCGTTGGGCCGCCGTGATGGCACAACCACCAATGTTGAGAGCGCTAACGATCTCCCGAGCCCTTTCGACTCTCTGGAGACCCTCCAGGAGAAGTTCAGAAACTTGGGCCTCGACGACATAGACCTTGTCGCCCTCCAAGGAGCGCACACCTTTGGGCGTGCGCAATGCCAGTTCACGCAGCGGAACTGCAGCACCGGGCAGGACGAGGAAACACTAGTGAACCTCGACACAGTCACGCCCGACGTCTTCGACAACAAGTACTACGGCAACCTCTTGCGCGGCCGCGCCCCTCTTCCTTCGGACCAGGTAATGTTGTCTGATGCTGGTGCCGCTGTGACCACCGCACCAATTGTTCACAGGTTCTCCAGTAGTCAAAAGGACTTCTTCAGGAATTTCGTGGCCTCGATGGTGAAAATGGGGAACCTAAGCCCGCTGACCGGAAGGGCTGGGGAGATTAGGAACAACTGTCGGAGGGTGAACAGAAAACCTTATTGACGAATCAGATTGATGTTATGAGTTATGAACTCGTTGTCCTTGTGTAAATCATTGTTTTAATTAATTCTAACTGTAAAGTGTTCCGTTATTATTTTCTTTGGAAACAAATGTAAATGTTATTTTTTCTTCACTGCACGTGATTGTCACGAACCTATTCTTTTCATACGAGATGACTAGTTGTCGAATAAACATATTCATACTTTATCATCATTCAATAAAATCTTGTGTAAGATCACAGCCAGGGTTAAAAATTTCAACGAAATTTCAGTGAAATTTCCAAAATTTCGCATATTTCAGTGGGGTCCGAAATTTTTTTAACCCCGAAATTTCAAGTCATTTTCAAACTAATTTCAAAATAAATTTAAATTATGTCAAAATTCAATAAAATTAAGTGAAAATCGAAATCTCAAAATCCGAAATAATTTCCGAAAGGGTGTGTCTAGGGCACATCTAGATGTGACATAGTTATTGCACATCTAAATGACTAAATCAAGCATAAAAAAAGGAAAAAAGGAAAATAAAATACCCACACGAATCTCCACGTAAGACCAATGATATAGGACTTAGATGTGCAACACTTATCTCACATCTAGATGTGTTTTAGCAAAACCGTTTCCGAAATATGCGAAATTTCCGAAATTTTGCATATTTTAATGGGGTCCGAAATTATTTTGTTTCCGAAATTAAAAACCTTGATCACAGCTACATAATGACATGTCATTGAACTGTGTATCTTTTTTTGTTGAAGTTTTCTTGTAATTGCCGTATCAAACATGCATAGTTTTATATGTATTTGGAAGAACCTATTAACAAGGTGACATAAATGAGGCAAGATTTTATGTATCTGTTTCAAGATTTTTTCGAACTTCAAAAAAAGGAAAATACATTAAAGAGTAGCAAGACGACAATTCTCGGTGGAAGAGGATCTTCGTGGAGCTCGAGGCCGAGGAAGGCAAGGAGCGGGAGTAGCACGACGACGATTCCAAAGAGGCACACGCCGGCGACTCTGGTTGGTTTCCGCCGGCCGGCGTTGCTGTTGTGGTTGGCGGCTGCGGCGTGGGGACGACCTCACCTCTGACGACAAGGAGGAATGGGCTCATTTTTAGTTGTTAAATAGTTTTTATTAAGCAATCTTTT
This sequence comes from Elymus sibiricus, assembly GCA_039707655.1. NCBI lineage: Eukaryota > Viridiplantae > Streptophyta > Magnoliopsida > Poales > Poaceae > Elymus > Elymus sibiricus. The sequence continues at coordinate 439,354,836 of CM077667.1, read as the reverse complement.
GGGATATTAAAAATCATGAACTAGTTTGTTCTCTTTATTTGGTGAATTGCGTTGGATGGCCACCACCTGGCCACATGTCCACAGACATGTCCGAACGTATCTGCAGACATTTGGTGACGTGTGTTTGGCGACTAGCGGTGGAGACTCTGCATTATTTCTGTGTGTTGGTTTCTTTGGATAAATTAACCCGCTACTTTGGCTTTCTCAACTAACTGTTGTGATCATTATGACGCGTTATTGTCATGATCTTTGTTCTACCCGAACTTTGTGTGTGGGACAAATATACAAATTGATTCATGATGCATAGTTGTGTAATTTTGATAATGCTATAAATTTGCGTGTGCATATAATAGATCCTAATATTTTTGACTAATCATATTATTTTGATCACATGGTTTTCTTATGTATCGATAAGGCTTATGCATGATATGGCATACACATGAAAATTTATTGCGTGAGAAGGGAAGTGTGATTACGATATGACAATCTTAATCATGAAAAGACAATGGAAGTTTATTGCATGAAGGATAGTGCGATTTCGATAAGGCAGTAAACTTAACATCGTATAAATGGCATCCCACATAGAGTTCCAAAACAAGAATTACCTAAACGGGCAGGAATAAGCATGTACATCTTCGATCTAATTATATAGACCCATCCATTTCGCTAAAAAATAGATCCATCCGTACACATCAACATGGCAGAAGAAAATGCTCCCCAAGAAGCCATGCACTACATTTGCAGCAACTACACCATGATCATCAATAACCATAAGTACCAAGCTTTTGACTCGTGAAGGGAAGCCTGTTCACATCGCAATAATGGACCTGCATAAAGCAATGTCAGTTGAACATGACACGCCAACAAGCGTGCTCTTAGCAAAAGGAATTCACAAGGAAAACTAAAATGCTAGCAAAAATATGTGATAACTTTTCAGGTATCATACTACACATCCATGTCCACGGCGTCCACACACTAACGATCCAATAGTCCCATCCACCGGTGCTAAACCACCACAAGACCGCCTTCAAGAGTTCACACATGCTCTTTACTGTTTCATCACTGGTACCAATCCGGCGGGCAGCCGTGCAAGAATGATATAGATGAGCAAAACCATGACAAGATCAGATTAATCATGTGATATCAAAATGTATCCTTCGTATGTAAAATGTAGCGACTGCTCTCTGTAATAAAGCTTTACCTCTTTAAGCACCATGTTCTTTATCCCAGCTTAGTACTCATAGAAAATATTCCATTAAGAACTTCAATTATCTTCCGCACGTACAAATGCAACAAGAAAAATGCAGGAAAAAACCCCCTAAACAGCTAAACCTTCTATTCACAAAAATGCTACATGGTAGTCCAAACCAAATTCATTTAACTTATGTAAATAAGCCTTGACACATACAACATTAACTACACACATCAACCATAGTATTTTTTCCGACAAAGAACATTTCAATCAACTGATATATCGAGGTGATACAACCGCATTGAAAGAATGCCCCGCCTCTGCATAACGCGATGCATACAGCCAACAAGTCCAACAAGTCTAAAAGTAATATCGTTTTACAGGAAAAGTAAATCAGTCCAGCCTAGGGTTGGGCAAATCCTATCAGAAGATTAAACCGCCATCCATGTTAGGAGAAACCTCCCTGTTCGTATGCTCCAACTGTGTGGACGTCATCATAAAAAGGTCTCTGTCCTCCGGCCTCTACAGGATAGACCACATACGGAGGAATCGCGTACGCACATGAATAACCTGCACATGAGTTAAAACACGTTTATTGTTAAAAATCACATCATTCCTGATAAGCCACAATGCCCAACATAAGGCAGCCGCCCCCACAAGTAGATGTGCAGATTTTTTTATCGATTACCCGCAACCAATTACCGAACATGTTATGTGCACTACGTGGGGATATAGATTTGAAACTATTTGAACTATGGCCCAGACTTCACGAGCAAATTTACACTCAAAAAATAAGTGTTTAATGGACTCGTCATGTTGGCAAAAAACACATGTCTTGCTACCATGTCAACTGCGTCGTGCCAGGTTATCTCTAGTTAAGATCACCCTTCTGTTTAAAAACCAGAGGAATATCTTCACCTTTAGATGAATTTAAGCTTTCATATTTTTTTGTTATCAACCGAAACATCAGTGTGAACCAATGCATCATACATCAACCATAGTTAAAAATGCACATAAACCAGATCAGACTCGTGTCGTGGTGGTGGCATATGCAACATGCACATTTAGCAACATCAAAAAGGGAAATGTTAACGAAAGGATGACAACCTAGATATCAACCAATTAATTAGTCACTAAGTTGGCACATGGTTCTTCTTCCCGCCATATACAAAAATCTTAAAAGACTTTCCGTGGAATGACTAGTACTAGTATTCGAAACCAAAAGTGTTGCTTGTTGAAGACTTCCCGTGTATAAAATAGAAGCAAAATGTCTCTCTCCTTGTCTAAAGAAAAAAAAGAAAAGGGAGAAGGATGATGGAAGAAATGTAAGGATCACACGGTGTGGCTGTTCAGGTCTCTCGGCCCATTCCTGGCAAGTGGCAACTACATGCCAAGTCACGACATATCACATCCATGTTGATTAATGAAAATTAAACTCTGTTCACTGCAATCCATCGTCGCCGCCACACACAATATTTTGTGAGGAGGATCTCTTCCAACTTGTTCGCGCTAATCATTCATATCTATCTATTATTATATATAAAAAGTATTTGACGGGTTAACAAAAAAAAGAGAATTAATCTAGAAATTACCAGAATAATTAGAAATATCTGGTCGTTGATTTGGTGGGCCACTATCTTTAAATAGATAATTAACGGACAAGATAGAGAGCTGAGAAAAAAGGAATCTAAGAAAAAATAATAGGCCTCCGCACGTCCAGATCCAATCTCCAGGTTTTCTTTATTTAAGATTAAGAAAAAGAAAAAGATAGGCCTCCTGCGTGGCTCAGTCTCCTTTTTCTACCTGAGTACACGGTCAGAGGAGGATTTGATTAGCGGACTTCTTCTTATCTGCTAACCTCCCCAAAAAAACAAGACCAATATGCGTTTCATGTGTGCGTCTCTGGCCGATGGAGGTATTAATTAGCTAACTTCTCAGAACGCATACTATCTTCCCCAAGAAATCAACCAATGTGCTTACTTTACTAGCTTCGTTGGAGACACACGTTCCTAGCCGGCAAGCAATCGGAAGCCAAGGGCGTGATTAATTTACGTTTTCTGCGTGCGTGTCTGACCGGTGGAGGAATTAATTACCTAGCCCCTTGGTACGTATTGTCTCTTCCCCAAAAACAATCAATCTGCCTGCTTTTTATGGGATCAATCATCTTGCTTGACAAGCTTCTTTGGAGGTGCCCGTTTTATCTGGCCATGGCAAGCAATTGGGATCCAAGGATGTGATCGGCCGCGTACACATAGTGTCTTTTTATTTCATTACCTGCCCCAGTTATTCTTAGTAGACGATCTCTAGATTAATTATTTTGAAACTATTCGATTCATATTTCATACTACTCCATCTCTCCATCCCTACACGAAAAAAATAGAAACATCCATTCGTTTATATGTCATCACCATTATTAAAAAACTAGAAGAAGAAATCCTACCCATCCTCTGATGTTGCTGCCGCCGTCCCATGACTGTCCATGATGTGATCTCTCTAGCGAGACTCTTGGTCTGGGAGAATACTCAATATCATCCTCGTCTGGGTGAGGTTTCTCGCCGGTGCTTTTGGCTACGGATGGAGGCATCCGATGAGACGCACAAGATGTGCGTGCAAGCTTACATATCTTGCTTGCTTGAATCTTGCGACTGGCCGGAAACGGACGCACCTCAACTAAACATCCGCGAGGCAGCAGATTACGTAAATTAATGGACCGCCTAATCTTCATGCACATTAGAAGTTTCAGATTGATGGGTTAACCCTTCATGTAAATTGAAAGTTTCAGATCGGTTACCCACTCCTTCATGCACATAGTAAATTTCAGCTTAACAAATATTTGATGCATGCAAATCAGCGTCATCGGCCAAGTTCACTTGCAACATGCACACGGCGAGCTGATTGAGCTCTGCATCCGGACGAACATATAGTAATAGCTAGCACATGTGTTCCTTCCGATTGGAGCCTCTAATTCTTTTATATGGTATATACAATACAGTGTATGAACTCTATATTTGTAGGACATAGTCAGGAGACCCGGTAGTACAAGATCATGGTTGTGCCTCCAGGGTGCATGACTACCGCACTACAAACTTAGTGCATCTTCAACTCAGGTAGATACTTGATTCCTCAAATTCCCCAAGTCGTCACTGACAGTTAATATGTTGAGCCGATTTAGGCACTAACAACATAAATTCCCTTCAGTACAATAGCTAGGAGCGATCAACACATGTTATCATCATTTTTCCTGCCATATTATAGCCAACAATTATGCATGAAAAGAAAGAAAGATATGAAAAAAATATGATGATTAGTGGCTGGAGTATTTCCACCATTGTTTTGTTGAGATATTCTTTTTATTAAAGTCCTTCGATTTCATCCACTTCAGGCCTTGATTGACTATGGTGCCTCATGGCATGCGACCTTTTCACACGTGCATGAGAGGCGGAGAGAGTGAGATGGGACAAGGAAGAGTGAGCGAAGGATAACACATGACAAATAAAATACCACACAAGTATCATGGGTTTCCCTATGACTCAAGGTCTACACAAGGAGAAAAGGTTCCTTGAGGAGGCCCTTCCACAGTCATGGAGTTTCCACACTATCGAACAATGGTGTGGACAGAGGAGGCATAGTTAATGCATGGTGTTGTTGTTCGAGGTCATGACACTTCACTTACATGGGATGCATCTTAGCCTTGGTTTTAAATTAGCAACAAGGGTAGAAAGATTGTTCATCTCTTCTTTGTTGAACTTTATCGCCAAGTGTGATCTTCGTCAATATTATCATTTAGTCTTTGTATATCTAATGGAGATATAGCCAGAGTATCCATATAGGAGAACTGTAAACTACAACTTGTAGAGGTTTATGTGCGCATTTTGGTTTTGCACTATAAATCAAGGTGCCTATTTGAGTACGCACATGAGTGTTGTTGATTAATGTTGCATAGTAAATAAACAGCGCTCATGCACTAATATATACCATCAATTAATTAAGGCATCAGTCAGCTCACGAGTCACAAGATAAAATATAACATGAATTTTGTGATGTTTAGAGAGGTACAACATGTGTTCAGATATATATGAGTGTCTTAGAGATCTCATCCTATACTATGAAATAGTCAGCATTGTTGGCCATGTGGGTTTCGGGATGTCCTCAATCTACTATATGTCTTATTCAGTTGCAACTTGGAGTTTAAAATTTAGTGACTTATTTACTTTATCTGGCATGGAAGCAATTCTGTTGAAACCAATATTTACATCAACAATATTGAATCCATTTATCGAGTAACTTAAATTTGAGGTAACTTCTCCAACTCCAACATCATTCCAGAGAGATTGCAAGTTTCACGATATTCGAGCGCAACATCCACTCAATCATGTGCACCTGTATATTATGTGCGGGAATGCAGGAGAGTTGCTCCTATGTAGAATCATCACTTGTATAACTCATACCATATATTAGTTGAGGGAATTACGATACAAAATGTCGAATACGAGTACGAAAGTGAATAGGTCTATCAAATGTCATATAGCATGTTAAAACAAAATAATAATTCGCCATTGTTAACATAACATCGTTTATCTATATGATCACCACTTCATGTAATATGTATTAAAGCACACTATAATTAAATTTTGGTATGCTCAAAATTCTCAAGGAAAATCAATCCATTGTTTCGTCAATGCAAAATTGCATAGAAAATTCAAATTCAAATTTGGCTGTTAATATGTTTTTAAATGATAAATATGATTCCCACACTTTTTATAAAAAAGGTGATATTTAACATATAAAGAGAGAGATAAGTTAAATTTTCTAAAGACACTAATTATTCAATCGTTTATCTTTCGAATCCTCTATTAGCTAAAGAATCAAAACCCATAGTTCTTCATTTTCATAATTAATATGTAAACCAGTCACCGCATATGATCATCATAACTATACGTAAATCTACAAGCAGATAGGACACTACCAATATGTAATCATGGTTGCACTCGAACAGATCAACTGACAGATAAGTTCTAAATTAAATATCTAGCAACCGACACATCTTCGTAATTATGATACAAAAACAAATTTTCAAATGACTATAAAAAATCAAATATTCTAAGCCTTTCTCAAGCATTACTGTTTTCAATTATAATGCATTATTTTTAAGATAACAATCACACTGCCCACAATATGTTACAAACAAATTTATTTACTTTAAAATTTTACAACTATGTGAGATTTTTAGGTTTGAATAGAAATATTCACGCGCCAAATAATATAATCATGGTATTAAACTTTTGAAATTAGGCGGTAGGTATTTAATTATTTAATTTAGAACTTATCTGTGTCGTGCAGCAAAGGAAAGCTGTGGTAGGCGGTAGGCGACGTACGGGCAGTGCTAATACTCAAGTTGACAACGGCATGGAACATGTCAAACGCGCTTCCCTGCTATATATAGCTTCCATACCGTTCCCGTATCCCTCCATCCATCTCGAGCAGCTAGCTTCCCAATCCATCCATCAGTAACAAATTAACTAAGCAGCAGCTTGATTCTAGCCTTCTCCTTCTGAACGTGTGGTGGTGCACATGGCCGCTTCCTCTTGCTGCCCGTTAGCTGCTCGGTGCAGCCTCTTTCTCGCAGCAGCCCTGGTCCTAGCGCTGAGCTACGGAGCCCTCGGTCATGGCAGTGCCGGTGCCGGGTTGAGCTCGTCCTTCTACGACAACTCGTGCCCCAGTGCACACGACATTGTTCGGCGTGTCATCCAGAGAGCCCGCATCGTCGACACGCGCATCCCGACCAGCCTCATCCGCCTTCATTTCCACGACTGCTTTGTTCAGGGCTGTGACGGCTCGCTTTTGCTGGAGTTACCCTTCTTGCCCTTGCCATTTTTCTTGAAACTAGTGGTTTTATTGACCATCAACACTTGATGCTCCTTCTGGATTTCAGACTCAGCGACTTTCAGCATCGCAAATAGCTCGGCGACTGACTTGTTCATCCCTTGCATTTTATGTTCAACACAAAGCTCTTGTAGCTAGGTGAAAGTGGTTGAAGAACTCTGTCAGTGATCGCCTCCGGCGGGAGGGCAATTCCCAACTCAGCCAGACGGCTGGAATACCCAGACATTCTGAGTATGTGCTCACTAACAGACCCGTTCTCCTCCATCTTGCAAGCATAGAACTTATCGGAGGTCTCATACCTCTCGATCCGGACATTCTTTTCAAAGATAAACTTCAACTCCTGGAATATCTCATATGCTCCATGACGTTCAAAACGCCTTTGAAGTCTCGGCTTTAAGCCATACAACATAGCACACTAAACTATTGAGTAATCATCTGAACGTGACTGCCAGGTGTTCGCAACGTCTGGAGACGACACTGGAGCGGGTGGCTCACCGAGCGATGCATCAAGGACATAAGCCTTTTGGGAAGCCGTGGGGATAATCCTCAGATTACGGTCCAGTCTACAAAGTTACTTCCATCATCTTTCAGCTTAGCTTTCTCTAGGAACGCATTGAAATTCAGGGGAACTACTGCGCGAGCCATTTATCTACAACATAAAATTTGCAAAGACAACTTAGACTATTGTTTAAGATAATGAGTTTAGTTAATCATATTACTTAAAAAACTCCCACTCAAATTGACATCCCTCCGGTCATCCAAGTGCTACATGATCCAAATTCACCAACCCAAGTCCGATCATCACGTGAGATGAGGTGGTTTCAATGGTGAACATCTTCATGTTGATCATATCTACTATATGACTCATGTTCGACCTTTCGGTCTCTTGTGTTCCGAGGCCATGTCTGTACATGCTAGGCTCATCAAGCTTAACCCGAGTGTTCCGCATGTGCAACACTGGCTTGCACCCGTTGTATGCGAACGTAGAGTCTATCACACCCGATCATCACGTGGTGTTTCGAAACGACGAACTTTCGCAACGGTGCACACTCGGGGAGAACACAATTTTATCTTGAAATTTTAGTGAGGGATAACCTTATAATGCTACCATCGTCCTAAGCAAAATAAGATGCATAAAAGGATTAACATCACATGCAAATCATAAGTGACATGATATGGTCATGAACTTGTGCTTTTGATCTCCATCTCCAAAGCACCGGCATGATCTCCATCGTCACCGGCATGACACCATGATCTCCATCAACGTGTCGCCATCGGGGTTGTCACGCCAACCATGCTTCTACTACTATTGCTACCGCTTAGCGATAAAGTAAAGCATTACATAGCGCTTAATGAGTGACACGCATGCCACATAATTAATTAAAGACAACCCTATGGCTCCTGCCAGTTGCCGTACTGAACGACATGCAAGTCGTGATAATCTATACAAAAATATGATCATCTCATACATCACATATATCTCATCATGTTTTTGGCCATATCATATCACATCATACCCTGCAAAAACAAGTTAGACGTCCTCTAATTTGTTGTTGCATGTTTTACGTGGCTGCTATGGGTATCTAGCAAGAACGATTCTTACCTACGCAAAACCACAACGGTGATATACAAGTTGCTATTTCACCTTCTACAAGGACCGCCTTTGTCAAATCCGATTCAACTAAAGTGGGAGAGACAGACACCCGCCAGCCATCTTATGCAACAAAGTTACATGTCAGTCGATGGAACCGGTCTCTCGTACGTGGACGAGTAAGGTTGGTCCGAGCCGCTTCATCCCACAATACCGCTGAATCAAGAAAAGACTAAGGAGGGAAGCAATCTGAATATCAACGCCCACAAACTGCTTTGTGTTCTACTCGAGATCTCATCTACGCATAGACCTAGCTCATGATGCCACTGTTGGGGAACGTTGCATGGGAAACAAAAATTTTCCTACGCACATACAAGATCTATCCATGGAGATGAGCATCTACGAGAGGAGAGATCGGATCCGCATACCCTTGTATATCGCTAAGCGGGAAGCGTTAAGAAACGCGGTTGATGTAGTCGAACGTCTTCGTGATCCAAATCGCAAGCCGTCCCACGATCCAATCACGATCTAGCGCCGAACGGACAGCACCTCCGCGTTCAGCACACATACAACTCGATGACGATCTCCGCCTCCTTGATCTAGCAAGCGAGGGTGTAGAGGTAGATGGGTTCTCCGACAGCACGACGGCATGGCGGCGATGGTGGTGGAGCTGATCCGGCAGAGCTTTGCTAAGTAACACCGAACCAATCTATACTAGAGGAGAAACGATCTAGGGGAGAGGGAGGGCTGCGCCGTGGCTAAAGGTGTGGCAGCCCTCCCAATCCCCCACTATATATAGGGGGAGAGGGAGAGGGAGCCAGCGTCCTAGGGTTCCCACCCCTAGGGGCGGCGGCCTAGATGGGGAGCCGCCGGCCAAGGGGGATGCCTTGGCCCCCAAGGCAAGTGGCGACCGGCCCCTCCTAGGGTTCCCTTCAGCCCTTTGGCCGCATGGGCCCTTGTGGGAGGGGCGGCCAGCCCACCAGGGGCTGGTGCGCCCCCTCTCACAGCCCATGGGGCCCTCCGGGGCAGGTGGACCCACCCGGTGGAACTCCGGAACCCTTCCGGCACTCCCGACGAAACCTGGGCAAACTCCGAAACCATTTCGGTGCCCGAACATCAACTTCCTATATATCAATCTTTACCTCCGGACCATTCCGGAGCTCCTCGTGATGTCCGGGATCTCATCTGGGACTCCGAACAACCTTAGGTCACCAACATACATAACCCAATAATACCAAAACGTCACCGAACGTTAAGTGTGCAGACCCTGCGGGTTCGAGAACTATGTAGACATGACCGAGACACCTCTATGATCAATAACCAATAGCGGGACCTGGATGCCCATATTGGTTCCTACATATTCTACGAAGATCTTTATCGGTTGAACCTCTATGTCAAGGATTCAGTTAATCCCGTACGCTGTTCCCTTTGTTTATCGGTATGTTACTTGCCCGAGATTCGATCGTCGGTATCTCCATACCTATTTCCATCTCGTTACCGGAAAGACTCTTTACTCATTCCGTAATACAAGATCCCGTGGCTAACTCTTTAGTCACTTTGCTTGCAAGGCTCATTGTGATGTTGTATTACCGAGTGGGCCCTGAGATACCTCTCCGTCACACGGAGTAACAAATCCCACTCTTGATCCATGCTAACTCAACAGACACCCTCGGAGATACCTGTAGAGCATCTTTATAGTCACCCAGTTACGTTGTGACGTTTGATACACACAAGGTATTCCTCCGATGTCAGTGAGTTACATGATCTCATGGTCATAGGAACACATACTTGACATGAAGAAAACAATAGCAATAAACTGACACGATCATATGCTACATTCTTAGTTTGGGTCTTGTCCATCACATCATTCTCCTAATGATGTGATCCCATCATCAAATGACAACTCTTGTCCATGGCTAGGAAACCACAACCATCTTTGATTAACGAGCTAGTCCATTGGAGGCTTACTAGGGACACATTGTTGTCTATGTACCCACACATGTATTTGAGTTTCCAATCGATACAATTAAAGCATGGATAATAAACATTTATCATAAACAAGGAAATATAATAATAACCATTTTATTATTGCCTCTAGGGCATATTTCCAACAACTTGCGGCTCACTAATACGAATACTTAAGATGAGGCTAACAAAATGACACCAAAAGTTTGCATTGAAACGTCATTCCCATGACCACGTTGAGGTGATGCCAGGGTTCACAACAGTCGGTTCACGTTAACGGATGACACGGCTCATGGTGCACGCGGCCAATGACAACAATAGGATGATAGAAAATGTCTATAAAGTTGGTGACATCTAGATGAATTGATGGGTGCGAGTAATTGAAAATTTTCTCACTGACAACAAAGTAGGCTTGCGACAGTTGGCATAGATTGAATGGCAGAATTGATTGTCCACGATATACGATTCGAGCTCTTTTTGGTCTGAATGGATTCTTCTCGTCGACGCGGTTCCGGTGGCACGCTGGTTCAGCCAACAAATGTCTTGTGCTTAGGGGATGATGATGGTGTCCAGTGGCCATGTAAGGTGGCAATTTAGGATAGGGAATATGTGCGTGAGCGGAACCTTCGTGTGTCCTTGTGTACAATTCTTGTATAAAAACCGTTTCGGTGGCGTGCCTTATTTTTTTAAGTATGGATGGTTGTTGTGCATCATCTTACAGAAATGATAGAAAAAGTGGTATTGTGCGTTGGTGTGCAAGCCTAGGAATAGGCCAAACGTGGGCCAACAAAGCCTAGATGCCCAACATGGCCACGATGTAGGAAACGGGTCAGAGGACCAAAAACAAGTGAAGAAACAATCTCCCTTTTAATATTAGCTCTTGTGTCCAATTCATGTACAACACCCGTTTTAGTGGTGTGTCTTGATTTTTTTTCGAAGTATGCATGGTTATTATGCATCATCTTACAATGATAGTAGAAAAAATATGGTATTGTGTGTTGGTGTCCAAGCCTAGGAAGAGGCACACGTGGGCCAACAAAGCCCATGTCGGACTGACGATGGTCATGCCCAGCTTGGCCATGACGTACGAAACGGATCAGAGGTTCAGAAAATAGTGAAGAAACAATACTCTTTTTTTCCTTTCTATATATACTAGCAAACATTGCCCGTGCGTTGCAACGGGTGAAAAAAATACTACATGTCCTTAGCCTAGTAAGCATAGCTTAAAACCCCCTCCTCAAACATGTCCATCTCCTCTATTTGAACACAACACCCCATCCAAGTTGTCATTTATCCTCTATATACATGTGTCAAATTTTTATTGTAATCGATCATGTATTAATGCATGGTTTTAATTAATACGATTGCCAGTTTTTTTATATCCGTGCTTAGAAAGGTAGCATACAATTTCATCTCATAAATATTTGTAACTTGAAATATATATAGTAATATCATAATTTAGAAAACAGTAGGATTCTATGTACGATCTTGTACTTAGTTTTTTTTTTTACAAAGTTGTACTTAGTTATAGCAGAGTCAAATTAGGTCGGTGCTTACATGCCTTGTAACTTGATCTTTATTCTATAAATGAGACACGTATTACCATGCAAAATAAAATAAAATAGGTGCACTGACCTGCAACCAACCATACCTCTCCATACCAAAGATCTGTTCCACCTTGCATAGCAAATTAATAGCAAGCTTTTTGGTTCATCCACGCATTCATTCGAACAGGTGACATGCAACGTCATTCATCAAGGAGAATTTGAGGACGCACACGATGGCATATTTAATGCTCAGATCTCACATCACAGCCACCGGGGAGTTTGGGATTTGGTCCTTTGGGGACGGCCTCACGCTCGCGCACACTTTGCAGAAGATTGGCGGAGCGGGGCTTAGAGAGGCATAGAGCCGCGAGGCCTCGAAGAGGAGCAGGTCTATGACCGCACCAGCACGGATGCACTTAGGGAAAATCATGCCGCCCTCACGACCAAACAGTGCCCACCATATCTGACCACATCACCACACCTGGTGCCAGGCCTGCGAGGGGATCGGTCGACGATGCTTGCCGGCCAGTGCACGTTCGTCCTACAGATCAACCTTGGCGCTGCACGCTATTCGCCGGCAGGTCTCCCATGAACTTGCCCTGATATGCAGCGCCTTCTCCTCCTCTTCCCCACGAGGCTGCAGATCGAGTCGTCCCGGCCTCTCACTCGTCGACCACCAGCCGGTTCGGCGACTTGTTCCGCTGGAGAATCGCAAAAGATCGAGGGGAATATTTGATTTATAGCGTCTCGTCTACCACTGTAGGAAGGATTTCTTTTCGAGTTGTATAGGAATACGATTGTCGTTCGCTCGCGTGCGTGGAAAGGGATTTTTTTTTTTTTTGAGTTTTGCTTTGAGGTTTCCTAGCATACGATGTACCGGTACGCCACGTAAGATCGAAATATTTTTTCCCCAAGGTAGCATACGATGGATGTTGTGTTTGTTTAGGACTCTGCATCGAGTTATAATACAAAAGCACGGGAGGCCTCTATGCAAACAATTAGCTTGGTTAGTTGAGCTGGTTAGTGCATGTGGGCTTATTCTTCTCGGGGGGGTTCGAGTCCTGCATAATGCAAATTTTTTTTTGAGTCCTAAAAAAGGGGAACGCAATTTAAACGCAAAGGACGGACGAAAAAAACCCGGGACCATGTACGAAACGGACCAGATGACCAAAAAAAGTGGAGAAACAATCGTCCCTTTAATATTAGGTATATATATATATATATATATATATATATGGCTTATATTGGCTCTCATGTGTTGATACTGATAATTTATGGTACGTTTGGTGGCTTTATTAATATGAAGTCGGGCTCTGACCATTTATTTTAAAAAATCACAATTTTTTGAGATGGGTCCACGTCACACCATTTTCGGGGGCAACTTGTGGAGTGGAGCAGCCACACCACATTCAGTTATGGGCTGTAGACGCCGATTCTTATTTTGCAATAGTTATTACCCTAGAGCTTTGTATATGCACACATGAAAACATCATGTGAAGCTTTTTTTTAACACAATACAGACGCAAGCGTTCATATACACACGCATACACTCATCCCCATGAACGCATACACGCACACCCTATCCTTATGAGCACCTCCGAGAGACTGAGCCGGAATATCATCTTGAAATTTACGAAGTCACCGAAGGCACCTCGTCGTCGACGGAAACGTCTCCTCCCACTGAATGCGCATCGCCGAAAATCCTAAAATAAATCCAGGAATAAATGCGAGCACCGGGACTTAAACCCTGGTGGGCTGAGAATACCACAATCCCTCTAACCATCCAACCACAGGTTGGTTCGCAACATCACATGAAGCTGATGTGTGTGTGTGTGATAGTACAGAAAAAAAGCATTCTATCATAAATTGATAAAAGGGGCAAGGTACACTTACGGGTTGTTTGGATTATGGCCAAGAGTTGCCCTTCCAAAATATTGGCGTTGACTGAGAGCCTTTTTCACGTCTGGATAGTGGCCTAACCTTTCCATCCACGCCAATATTTTGGCTGTGTAGTTTAGATTCTGCGCCAACACGAGGGCGAAACTAGGGCAGCCGATTCCCTTGCCAAATAATTGGCACACCCAACTTTGACGGGGCTGGCGTGGACTTCATCCAAACAACCCCTTAGTTAAGCTTCCACCGGCGACGGACATGTCGTAAACGCTGACAAGGATGAGTAGGACATAGGAGGCGGCGGGACCTCGAGTCCAAGTGAGGCGGTCCCTATCCCATGTTCTACTCTTTCTCGTCGGCTCACACCTTCATCTCGCGGGTCTTACCCCTGCCGCGCATGGATGTCAGATTGAGGACGTGGTCAATGGAAGGGAACAATAAGGACTTGAACGACGGGCGCCGTCGTACGCTAGGTTTAAGTCCGGCCTTTTTTTAAAGAAAAAATGTCTGAAATGTAATTAATTAGCATCGGTTTGTATGAAAATCATCCGTTTTATATGTAATTCCTTTGGTTTGTTGAGATTTGGCTTGAAATGTATGCGGATAGTAATGGATGACGGGCTCCCGCATAAGTGTCCATGGACTGGTCCCCTTCGGTCCGCGAATGGATGTGGTGTTTACAGGTGAGCGTTGAAGATACCTACGTTCTTTATCCAGCTTACTACTCACAGAAAATATTCTTTTTTTTGCGGGGGGAAAAGTATTTCACTACTTAAGCAAGAAATGTTTTACAATCATTAGTAATGATAATGCTAATCTCCCGGGGAGCATTTGCAAGCCAACAAGCTGTTCGTTACTGTCCACGACCAATTGCCGCCATTGCGTGTCCAGCTTTATTCTGCCCTCGACTAATCTTATGGATTTCAGTGCGGCGTTCGTTGAGCAGATGCACTATCTTTGCAACTTGGTGCATATTTCTAGAACGGTCACCCGCCCAACTTTTACGAGGGTGATGATCTCGACACAGTCCGTCTCAACCTGAAGCGGAGCTTGAGACCAATGCAGAGCTAGACCGAGACCTTCCTCGCAAGTTGCTAATTCTGCTTCTAGCGGACCCTCGCAATGAGACAACCATCTGCATGCATCAAAGATAACTTGCCCTTCATGGTCCCGTAGAATCATTCCAGCACCCCAGCACCATTCTCTGCCACAAATGAGCCATCAAAGTTAAGCTTCCCATGTCCTGCTGGTGGGGGCTCCCATTTAACTTCATGTTTTAGCCGGGTCACAGTATGAACTGTCGTTGTGGCATTTGCACTGAGGTTGGCGGGAACCTTGCCTTTAGTAAAATCAGCCTGCGGATAATGTGTGATCATTAGTAGGTGTTCCGCATATCTACATTTGAATTTCTTGGAAGCTTCAACAGGGATCAATGGTTTATCATGGGTTAGCTCATTGTGTACATGCCACACCCGCCATAGTACCATGAGAAGGAGCATTCATTGTGTATCGTTGAGTTGCTGGATTAGCATGAGCAACCAATCAGGTTCGGAGTTCCGTAGTGCTTCATCCGGTGGGAGATCCCACACTGATTTCATTGCATCCCATAGGCGCCTGGCATGAGGACATCGTAGAAGTGCATGGTGCGTCGTCTCTTCTTCTAGCCCACAGATTGTACACGTACCATCATGTTCCATGTGTGTGCGATTCATGTTGCTTCGAGTGGCTAATGCTTCTCGCACAACTTTCCAAGCAAAGACACGTACTTGAGGGGGCGCTCCACATTTTCAGAGGAGGTTCCATGCTGGTCTGAATCCATCCGGTCTTGTACTGGACTCGCCGGCACACTGTTGGATCATGATGCAATCTCTGATCATATTATACACTGAGCGGACTGAGAAACATCCATGTTTATCTGGTTGCCATGCGATAACATCATCCCCCAGCCGCCTAGATGCCTTGATTTTCAGTATATTTGCGACGTCTATTGGGAAAAAATGTTTCCTGAGGATGGGAACATTCCATGTGCCGTCCGTGTTCAAAAGATCGGCCACCCACTTTAACCTGCACCGGCGCTTAGGCGTGATCGGTTTGAAAGGTGCACCACTTGAAATCTAGGGGTCGCGCCATATACAGATGTTTGCTCCACTTCCGAAGCGCCATATGTACCATTGCTTTACCAGTTCCACCCATTTCCTGTAAAAACTGTATTGCCAGAGGGGTAGTACTTCACACGTAGAACCTGAGCACAGAGACTATCCGGGAATTCTATGAGACGCCATGCTTGACGTGCTAGCAAGGACTGATTAAACAACCGGAGATCCTTGAAGTCCATACCACCTCCTCCTTTAGACCGTAGCATATTGTCCCAACTGACCCAGTGGGGCTTGCATTTTCCTTTCTCTGCTCCCCACCAGTACCGACGAATCATCTGTGTTAGCCCATCGCATAGGCCAGCTGGAAGTTTAAAGACACTCATAATATAGACTGGTAGAGCTTGCGCCACAGCTTTAATTTTTACCTCCTCGCCAGCCATGGACAGATTGTTATCACCCCACTCCATTAGGGTCCTTGCTAGCTTCTCCTGTAAGTTTTTTAATTTCCCTTTGCTCATTCTACCGTCGGGTGTTGGTAGGCCAAGATATTTGGCTTCAAAGGAAGATTGGGTGACTTGCAAGGTATTCCTAACACTCTCCTGTATTTCTTGTTGACATGCCGGGCTGAACAAGATCGGGAATTTTTGCGGATTGATCATTTGTCCTGTACCTTTAGCATACACATCAAGGACATGCTTCACTCTTTCAGCTTGCCCCAATTCTGCTTTAAAGAACAACAACGTGTCATCAGCAAAAAGCAAGTGTGATATTCCTGGAGCTCGCCGGCATACCTTCAGAGGAGTTATTGTGCCCTGTGTTGCTTCACGTTGTAGTAGTGCAGAGAGACCATCAACGATAAACAAGAACAAAAATGGAGATAGTGGATCATCTTGGCGAAGACCTCGAGTTGGGGAAAACGAATCAAGCAAGGTTCCATTGAATTTTATAGAATAGCTCACCGAGGTCACGCAGGACATAATCCAATCCACCCATCGGGGAGCGAAACCCAAGCTTTGCATCGTTCTTCTTAGAAAATCCCAGTCAACTCTGTCATATGCTTTTGATAGATCCAGTTTGTACGCACAGAAGGAGCCTTGTTGTTTCTTGCAGTGTTCAATAGTGTGAAAGCATTCAAGTGCTACTAGCGCATTATCAGTCATCATACGCCCGGGGATGAAGTTACTCTGGTTTAAGGAGACAATCTCACCTAATAATGGATGCAATCTGTTCACCAGGCATTTGGCCACGATTTTGTACAACACCGAACACAAACTGATAGGCCGAAACTCCTTGAGTGTCTCTGGTTGATCCGATTTTGGAATCAAGACAATAGCAGTTGTGTTAGTTTCGGATGGCATGTGTCCAGTTGTGAAAAATAGCCTTACCGCAGCAACCACAGAATCCTTCAAAACAGCCCAATTTCTTTGATAAAACCTTGTTGGGAACCCATCTGGCCCTGGAGCCTTCAGCGGTCCTATTTGGAACAGCGCATCTGCAATTTCCTTCTCGGAGAACTCCTTACATAGTGTTTCATTCATCTCATCCGTCACCTTCTTCTCTACGAGACCCACGATCTCATCAGCATTTAGAGATGGGTCACGTGTGAATACTTCCTTAAAGATGGATGAAGCCATTAGTTCCATAACCGACGGAGCAGACTGCCAAACACCGTCACTATCTTTCAGTTTTGAGATTTTATTTCTGCATGCTCGCCAAACCGATCTGTTATGGAAGAACTTTGTGTTACGGCCCTCCTCCTTTAGCCAATCGACGCGCGAACGCTGCAGCCAGAGTAATTCTTCCTGGTAGAGCAACTCGTTCATGTTGTCGGATAACCTTCTTATTTCATGTTGGTCGCCATTAGTCTGTATCAGATGATCCAGTTTCCTACGTGTTTTCTCCAGCTCACGCATTACATTCCCAAATCTCCTTTGGCTCCAGCCCTGCAGATTTTGCATGACCGCATGCAGACCAGCCGTAACAGACGCTAGGTTGCCACTAGTCTGTGTGGCTGCCCAAGCTTTCTCCACTAGCTCAGGTAGCTCTCCAGCACGTTCCCAGAGTATCTCATATTGGCTTGTTCGCCGATGCACCGGGGTGCGCTCTTCCCTTTGCATGTGCACTAAGATTGGCAAGTGATCCGAGCACGGCGATACTAGGTGTACCACATGAGCATCAGAGAAGATATCACGCCACCTCTCATCAGCTAGGGCCCTGTCCAATCTAACTTTCACATTTTCTCCACCTCTCCTCTTATTATCATATGTGAATGGTGCCCCAGAAAAACCAAGATCATGCAGTTCACAGTCTTGCACCACTTCTCGAAAAGCAGCTATCTGACTAGCCGATCAAGGAGTTGCAGACAAATACTCGCATTGCCATAAGGCCTCATTAAAATCCCCCATGAGCATCCATGGGAGGTTACTTTTTGCACGCAGGTTTGAGATTATGGACCACATGCGATGCCGGTTTTAAGTAGGGGGTTCCCCTAAACACAAGTAAGATGCCACTCAGGATCAGACGGGAAGGCACGAACGTAAGCATCAATCACTCTATTGCTTTTATCTTTAATCTCAACTGACATCTGATCATTCCAAAACAGAGCTAAGCCACCACTCTGACCTTCACTATTAACACCACAAAAGCCACGAAGTCCTAAGCGATGACACAAACGGCGAACTCTATCAGACTTTTGCCTAGTTTCACACGAAAACACGAACTGTGGACGGTGACTTTGAACGAGGGTGGTGAGATCGCGAACAATCGAGGCGTCCCCGATTCCCCGGCAGTTCCAACTCAGGCCTATCATTGCTCCTGACGGGGCGCAGCACGCGTCCCCGTCAGGATGCCGGCAGCCCTGTAGCCCGTCGCTTCCAATTGTGTGTGCTGGTCCTCAATCTCGGCGTCCCTCTGCTTCTCCACCTCCACCTTACCTCTCTTCATGTCACCTCCTGCAATAGCCCCTTCTGCACATATCAACACTTCTTCCTGTGCCTTGGGGCAAACTGACGATATCCCCCTGCCCGTAACGACGAGCGCCGCCACTAGCAGTGCTTCAGTTCCCTCGCCGGACGGCTTCGGGCGGGTAGCATCCATGAAGGGAGCCCCATGATCGCCCCCACCGCCCTCCGAGTTCACCTCTGTATTCATCACCGGCTTACGTAAAGTTCGTGCCGACGGCGGCGGTGGCCGTGCGATAGAGCTTATCGGCTCCTGCAGCACCTGGGGAAGGAAACGATCAGGCGGATCACACAATTTCAGGTACCTCCCAGGACTGCCCCTTGGGTTTGATTTGAATCCATCTTCGAGATGTATCTTCACGGAGGAGTTGTAGAACGAAGGGGTTTGATTTGAATCCATCTTCGAGATGTATCTTCACGGAGGAGTTGTAGAACGAATCCATCCTGGACTCGTAGCATGAACCAGGTGGAAACCTGGACTCGGGCGTTCCATGGCAGCAGACGACGAGATCACTTCTGCCCTGAGGGCCAAGCGATGCGGGGGCGGACGCAGCCGCAACAGGGTCACCATGGCGCGGAGGCGCACATGTGGCAACGGTGCTGACCACCTGCAGGCCGAAGCCCGGCGGCGGCGGAGGCGATGGAGGCAGGGCCCCATTCGCCAGACTCGTGAAACCCTAGCATGGCAACATGAGACACCTTACTTGATGTTGCTCTACTCACAGAAAATATTCAATTCATAACATAAAATCTTTCGTGCATACCGATGCATCAAGAAAATAAAGAAATGAGTGAAGGATAGAAGAAATGTAAGAATCACACTGCGTGGCGCTGATCCGGTCCCTCCTGGCAACTAGTACATGCAAAGTCGCGACATATCAGATGTTGATTAATCAAACTCTCTGTCTGACGCAATCCGTGCTCGACGCCACACGCAACATATGCAACACAACATTTCCTGAGGAGGACCTCTTCTCTTAGATCATCAGGGCCCCTTCCAACTTGTTCGTGCTAATCATTCATATAAAATAATATGAGCAGCCTCGTGCAGCGAAGGCAAGCTGCGGTAGGCGGTAGGAGACGTACGGGCAGCGCTAATACTAAGTTGACAACGGCATGTGGAACATGTCAAACGCGCTTCCACAAAATCCTACCAAGAAGTTCAGCATCAAGCAAAATGGCTAGACTATATATAGCTTCCATCCAGTTCTGGTTTCCCTCACATCCATCTCTGCAATATTCCTTCATTCCCTTCTAGCAGCTAGCTTGCCCAATCCATCCATCGGTGGCAAATTAAGCAGCTTAATTCTAGCCTTCTCCTTCTGAAAGTGCAGTAGTGCACATGGCGGCTTCCTCTTGCTTCCCGTTAGCTGCTCGCTGCAGCCTCTTGCTCACGGCAGCGCTGGTCCTAGCGCTGAGCCACGGAGCCCACGGTTATGGTGATGCCGGTGTCGGGTTGAGCTCGTCCTTCTACGACGACTCGTGCCCCAGGGCACACGACATTGTCCGCCGCGTCATCCAGAAGGCCCGTATTGCCGACGCGCGCATCCCAGCCAGCCTCATCCGCCTTCACTTCCATGATTGTTTTGTTCAGGGCTGCGACGGCTCGCTTTTGCTCGACAACGACCTCCCGGCGATCATGACCGAGAAGGAGGTCCCTGCCAATGACAAGTCGGCACGTGGGTTTGATGTGGTCGACGACATCAAGCACGCGCTGGAGAACTCGTGCCCTGGCATCGTGTCATGTGCCGACATCCTCGCTCTCGCCTCCGAGATCTCCGTCGAGCTGGCTGGAGGTCCCCGATGGAGTGTGCGATTGGGCCGTCGTGATGGCACGACCACCAATATCGAGAGCGCCAACAATCTCCCAAGCCCCTTCGACTCACTGGAAACGCTCCAGGAGAAGTTCAGAAACTTGGGCCTCGACAACACCGACCTTGTTGCCCTCCAAGGAGCGCACACCTTTGGGCGGGCGCAATGCCAGTTCACGCAGCAGAACTGCAGCGCCGGGCAGGACGAGGAGACGCTGGTGAACCTTGACACAGTCACCCCCGACGTCTTCGACAACAAGTACTATGGCAGCCTCTTGCGCGGCCATGCCCCTCTCCCTTCGGACCAGGTAATGTTGTCCGATCCTGTTGCTGCGTCGACCACCGCGCCGATCGTTCACAGGTTCTCCAGTAGCCAGAAGGACTTCTTCAAGAATTTCGCGGCCTCGATGGTCAAAATGGGAAACATAAGCCCACTGACCGGAAGGGATGGGGAGATTAGGAACAATTGTCGGAGGGTGAACAAAAAACCCTATTGACGAATGTGATTGATGTTATGAGTTGTGAACTCGTTGTCCTTGTGTAAATTATTCTTTTAATTATTTTCTTTGGAAATAAGTGTAAATGTTCTCTTTTCTTCACTGCATGTGATTGTCACGAACCTATAGTCAAAACGTTGTATAATTTGTGTTGCTTTATAGGGGTATCCTTGTAGTGCTATTCTTTTCATAGCAGATGACTTGTTGTCGAATAAACATATTCATATCGCTTTATCATCGTTCAATCAAATCTTGTATAAGATCACAGCTACATAGTGACATGTCATTGAACTGTGTATCTTTTTTTTATGAAGTTTTTATGTAAATCAAAACATGCATAGTTTTATATCTATCTGGAAGAACCTATTAACAAAGTGACAGAAATGAGGCAAGATTTTATGTCTCTGGTTTCAAGATTTTTCGGACTTCGAAAAATAGAAGGAAAATACATTAAAGAGTAACGTTGGAGACAAGACACCTGCCAAAGGAGAGCCACTTGGACTGCACGGCCCCTCTTCCAGACCCGCTGGCTGTCTGCATGGGCCCATGTATCGTCCTTTCTGCCCTCCTTCTGAAGGTGTAGTAGTGCACATGACCGCTTCCTCTTGATCCTAGCGCTATGTCATGGAACCCATAATCATGGGGTGTCCATGCCGTGAGAGAATGGGTGAGAAAGAGAAAGAGAAGAAATAAAATGCAATAAGTAAACATAAATGGAATAAGATCATTAAAAGTTCATTTTTGCAATAAGATATAGTTTTGCAAGAAAAGGTTAAGTGTAAGCCGAGTGTAATATATCGAGCACTCGGCTTATATTTTGTTAGTTCTGTAAAATAAGGTAAGTCTTTAATATAAGCTGAGCACCTTTAATCTTACTCTCGACTTATAGGCTACGTTGGCACGGAGCCATCAACCAGCTCTGTGATGGTCACATGGCAGAAAGCTTTACCGAGCCTGTTTTGTAAACCGAGACCTTTCTGGGCTATGTGCCAAGCTTAACCTGTAAGCCGAGTGTATTTTAACGCTGCCTTTGGCTTACTGTATCCTAAAAGTCTCTCTTTTGATGTGCATTCTGTTGTAGGTACTCGCATTAATGTCACCTAAGGCGAGTACAGTGAAATGACACTCGGTTTACAGCCCGACACACGGCAACATGTTATTTTTCTGTAATGTATTATGATCTGATTACATATCTGTTTTTAAATAATATTTTGATTTGATTCCATGATTATGGTTTCTCTATCTAATAGTACTACAATAAGATACGGAGGTGCACTGCAAATTTGACTGTATACATGGTTTTTTCCTACTACCTAAATGGATCACACTAAGACGGATCGGCGTCACACCATTTTTTAGGCAACTTCTGGAGTGCAGCAGCCATACCACATTCAACTATGGGCTGTAGACGCCTTACTGCATTCTTAGTTTGCACTAGTTATTATTCTAGAGCATGATGTGTGTGCGCCTACTGCATTTCCTAAGTTGTATTATATATAGAAAAAAACATTCTATCATAAATTGATAAATGATCAAGGGACATTTAGTTAACCTTCACTGGGTCTCTTAGGGCATCTCCAACGTGGATCACCAAAATGCTAAATTTCCAGACCGAGAGGCCTACTCCGCATTAAACCTTTGCCGCTCCGCCTGCCCCGACTATTGAAAGCCGGCCGGCCATCCCCCACAAATGCACCTCCAAGCGCATCGTCCGAGTCCGTAGTTTACATCCGCCATCCCCCATCCAAGCCCGTAGTTCGAGTCCGTCGTCACCATGGTCTGAAAAACAATAACATGGCACAAGCAGCTATAGCTAGTGCCGCGGAGGTGGGCCAACCTATGGTCTCTCCAGAGGAGCAGTAGCAGGAGGAGGTGATGTTTGTCGAGGAGGAGGTGCCCGCGAAGGCGGATCAGCTCATGTCGGAGGAGGAGGCGATGACTGTCGACGCCGTGGGCGTCGTGGCGTCTGAGTTCACCTTGCTGCAGGCGGAGTAGCAGGTCAACTTGGCTCTCTTGGAGGAGCACCACGCTCCGATGGCTCAAATGGAGGTCTTCATGAACCAGGCCCTTGTCAACGAGAACCGGCGGTGCTCGCTTCCGTGCAGAGTGGCAACACTATGGACTGCGAGCGCCATCAGCTTTGCATCAACGACCCTTGGTGGGAGAGGATCTTCACGGAGCTCGAGGTCGAGGAAGGCAAGGAACGGGAGTATCACAATGACGATTCCAAAGAGGCGCACGTCGACGACTCTGGTTGGTTGCCACCGGTCGGCAATGATGTCGTGGTTGGCGGCTGTGGCGCTGGGTCGACCTCACCTCTGTCAAAGAGGTGCAGGCTCTTTTTTTAGTTTTTAGTTTTTATAAAGTGATCTTTGGGATATAAAAAAACATGAACTAGTTTGTTCTCTTTGTTTGGTGAATTGCATTGGATGGCCACCACCCGGCCACATGTCCGCAGACATATCCGGACATATCTGTGGACATTTGGTGACGTGTGTTTGGTGACTAGCGACGGAGATGCCCTTAAGGGCTCTGCATTATTTATGTATGTTGGTTTGTTTGGATAAATTAACCCGCTACTTGTGGCTTTCGCAATTAATTGTTGTGATTTTCATGATCACTAGATCGTCGTTGGCGCGCGTTGCTGCGCCCATCCATTTTGACAATAAAATGACATGCATATATGTAAATGTCACCCCAGAAGACATAGAATTTAAATCTATATAAGCTTACTCACATATTGGAAGCAGATCTCCTTATTAGTTTTATAAAAACATAAAGGGATCCACTTACACAAAATGATTAGTTTTTTAATATCTTAATTTTTTACATTATGAGAGGAAAAGGTGCAGAACTACCAAGTCTTGTTCTACATCAGTCAGGATCGAGTAATGTGATGCATTACATACTTTAGAACTGAAAACGACTATAATGTCTAACAAATCTTTCCAATACACGGCATGGACACAGATTGACAAAAAAGGAAGTAACGAAGGCTTAGAAAATCAATATTATTGGCCATGCCACTCTGGTTGATTTAAAACTAATATCAATGTATAGGGACATCTGCCGCTTACCATGATTCAAGAATCATGCATATAATATCCCTTCGCAATCATTTTGGTTTGGTTCAACTGATTTTATAGTACTGGAAAGAGCATAATAGCTCAAGTGACGTATCTTCCTTGCCTCTCTCCTAGATACTACAGACTACAGTATACACTTGACAAGAAACTCATCTTCACTTTGACAATCCTCCAATTTTCCTATTGCATGTTACCTAACCTGATTGGCAGCCATTTAAAATAGCCAGCTCATGAATTCCACTTCCGAAAACAAAATCTATAACCACCCTCAAATAATGCCCAAATCTATACACCATAACCTGAAGCAAAAGAAAAACAGATTTGGATGAGTCGGACTGAACCAATACCGAAAAAGTCTTTCGTCCCGTCTTATATATAAAGCAACGACCAACAACAATCCGGTACAACTCACGACACCACAACACCCGCACACACCCAAGGCAAGATACAAAGGCGCTGAGCACAGCAACACCAACCCAAGCACTATAAGAGCGGTCCGGTCCTCGACCGTGAACACGCCACCGCGAAGAGATGAAGCCGCATACGACGAACCGTGGGCGCCAAGGCGGCGCCTTCAGGAAGGATACGACACCAGAGCGTCGCCACCGCCCGACCCGAGGGTCAGAGTTTTCCCTGGAGCAACACGACGTGCAATGATGGCCGCGACGACGCCTTCAAGAAGGGAATGAGCTTCGCCGCCGTCGGTCCGTCCGTAGATAGAACAGGTTTTCACCCTGGCCAATACTCACCGCCACCGAACGCCACACCCCGGCGACCATGCCGCCCACACGACCATGGTCACCGGGCAGCACCAAGCCACGGGCTTTGCCCAAGAGCACCGTGAAACCACCACCAGGGCCGCCGCCCCGTCATCCAAGACCTCGACGCCACCTCACCCACCACCCACCGCTACCCCAACCAAAGAGACGAGTGGAAAGGCCCCGCCTTTACCACCCCTGAGCTGTCCCCAGCACCGAGACCCAGTAGGCCGGCCAAAACTGGCCTCCATCGGCCCGTCCTGCCATCGGGCGCGAGACGAGCTCGGTCCTGCAGCCGGGCGCGAGATGGGCTCGGTCCTGCTGCCGAGCGCGAGACGAGTTCGGTCCTACCACCGGGCGCGAGACAAGTGATGGATCGCGACTGGGAGAGGGCCAACCCTTTGATGAGGGTAGCGCACGAACGACGAGGAGAGGAGTCGAAGGTCGACAAGGGCGATCCGCACGCAAAGCCGGCCGAAGCCCACACCGTCGCCAGCGCCACCACCAGCACGAACCACCACCACCACCACCCCCCACCAGCCGAGCGCCACGACAGGGGGTGGCCACCCGCAGCCCAGGCCGCCCGCGGCCCGCACCTCGCGAGGACCAGATCCGAGCGCCCCAAGACGCATCCGGCCACGGCGAGTGCCCCGCCACCAGGACGCCCGACACGGGGCCGACACCCGCCGCCGCCCAACGGCACCGGCGTGCCGTCGCACTGCACTGCCCGTCGGCCAGCGATGCACCCCAGCCCGCCGCCAAGACCCGCGCCGAGGCCGCCGAACGAGGGGCCGCCAAGCCCACACCACCCAGGCCACCCGTCGGACTGAACCAATGGAGAATGTAATGGGAAAAGAAAATAGCTTCTACCTATACGATGAATTTCTGCATCTACATTTTCATAAATAAGGCTAATGCAAGTTTCTCCCAGCACAGTACCAATAGACTATACATGCTTATGTTCACCTTCATCCACACCTTCTGTTATCAACCATCACACCTTCTACCTCATCATTAACCTTTACGCCTTCAGCTTCACCATCAACCTTTACACCTTATTTATCCTTACGCCATATGAGGAGAACATGCCTTCACATAAGTTCCTATCAAACAAAGATATAGATACAGCACAACGGTGATTAAATGTGCTTGCAGTCAAAGATCTATTCCATTTGATTTTAGAAGAAGTATGGAAGTAAATAAGCCAGAAGACTAGCTTTTTGAAGCCTCCACGGATGAATAATTACTTGAAATCATAGTCGCGTAATTTCTTCAGCCAATGCGCCCACTCTTCTATTCTCATGCGTCAACACGACAACAGCTTGGGCGTGAATAGGGAGAAATGAAAACAAACTCTCAAGTAAGTAAATAATCGTGCGAGTCTTTTTCTGCAGCTAGTTATTTCATCAAATAGGTGTTGTGCACCATCACTTAGCAAGGATTTCAGGGCTCTTTTGTTGATACCTTGAGATACATGCTTAAGAAATTTAGGTGGCCGAAGGATTTTTTATTTATTTCTACAGGCAAATTACTGGACCTAGAACTTTAAATACTTATTATGGTTTTCTATCTCTGATCCTTCCTCTCTTCGCCGTGAATGTTCACAATCTGCAATAACACAAGACAATTCCTAAGATGAACGATAGCACAAATCAAATCAAGAGCCTCTATTCGCTTGCGGTTCGACACAGTATTTAGAAAAGAAAAGAAAAAAACCATTTGATACAGAATAAGCACAGATCAAGATCGATCCCTATTTCACGTCCAGCAAAATTAAAAAGTAAAGCAATGAGAATGAGAAAGGGGGACACGGAGCTCGCTGGAACTCGAAGATGATTGGTATTCTTAACATGGACGGATCTCCTTGCACTAACCTCGACGGAGTTTGAAGCCGTACGACCTCCACGCGCACGCACCTGGTCGGAGCCTGCGTCCGGCTGACCTCCATGGAGCTCGCCGGAACCCCTCGGGCCAGTCGCATCCCGCGGCTCCGGTCAATCAACAGCGCGCGCATGGCCTTGCCTCGATCCCGATCCAATCGAGCGCTGCTCCGCTGTGCGAGTCGCATCGGGACTTTTTTTTTTAGTGCGGCATCGGAACTGGATAGACGCTCCTCCGTCGATGGAACCCTTTACCGAAGCGCAGCTGGGCTCGACTGGGCTGGCAGACGGCCCAGTTTACCAGAGAGCTCTGTTTCGGCCTATGGAGCAGCAGACCTTAGGACAGCTGGGCCAGTTTCAGAAGACTGATTGTACAGAGAAAATCACACGGCCAGAAATGCCCAGATCAGGAAAACGGATGGCCGAAAATGCAAATCGCTGCGAGGGCAGGGATTGGGTGCGGTTATACTGTCCCTAATGACACGTTATTGTCACGAGCTTTGTTCTACCGGAACTTTGTGTGTGGGACAAATATACAAGTAGATTCATGATGCATAGCTGTATAATTTTGATACGGCTATAATTTTTTGTGCGTGCATATAATAGATCCTAATATTTCCGACTAATCATATTATTTTGATCACATGGTTTTTTTATGTATCGATAAGGCTTATGCATGATATGGCATCACATGCAAATTTATTGAATGAGAAGAGAAGTGTGATTACGATATGACAATCTTATGCACGAAAAGACAGAGAAGTGTGATTACGATATGACAATCTTATGCATGAAAAGACAATAGAAGTTTACTGCATGAGAAGGATAATGCGATTTCGATAAGGCAATAAACTTAACATCTATAAATGACATCCCACATAAGAGTTCCAAAACAAGAATTATACCTAAAAGGGCAGGAATAACATGTACATATTCGATCTAGTTATATAGACCCATCCATTTTGCTAAAAGAAGAAAGATCCATCCATACACATCAACATGGCAGAAGAAAACGCTCCCCAAGCAGCCATGCACTACATTTGCAGCAACTACACCATGATCATTGGTAACCATAAGTAACAAGCTTTTGACGTTGTGAAGAGAAGCCTGTTCACATCGCAATAATGGACCCGCGTCAAGCAATGTCAGTTGAACATGAAACGCCAACAAGCGACCTCTCAGCAAATGGAATTCACAAGGCAAACTAAAATGCTAGCAAAAATATGTGATAACTTTTCAGATATCATACTACACATCCATGTGTGTGTGTGTGTGTGTGTGTGTGTGTGTGTGTGTGTGAGAGAGAGAGAGAGAGAGAGAGAGAGAGAGAGAGAGAGATCTCAGCTTTTGGCGTGTGGCTTCACTGGATATCTAGATCGGAATTGATCCGGTAGGGCCCGTCATCTTCGGCCAATGAGGCTTCATGGGGGCGTGGCGCGGAGCTTCGTTGTGTTGCCGGTGCCATGGGACATTTCTAAGTATAGATTTCCACGGGTGTTGATAGTGATGAAGAAAGTCATGGTGGCTGCGATCGGAGGCTTGCAATGACAGAGAGGAGTTTTGGTTGCAATGAAGGATGGCAGCACACATTTTTCATGTATGTCGGTGTTGAGGACTTGCAGGGGCGGCCTTGGTAGGAGGGGGTGGCAATACATGTGGACAACATTTCTGGTGGTGCTTCTCGAGTACTGAGCCGCAATTTCCAGGGTGAAAGCCCAAGGTTTGGCCTTCATTAGTTGTACCTGGCAATGGCTTTGCTGAAGGCATTGTTTTTGGTATCTCGGTCTTTCTCCAGGGTGAAAACTCAAGATCCTTGATCGAGCGACGACAACGCTTGTGCTTTGTTTTCTTTTTGAAGGCGCCGCTTTTGGAGAACATCTTTTGTGGTCCGGGTATTTCTTTGGTGGTGATTAGAGTGTTGCTGTTGCGAGTGTTTCATCACTACGACAGGGTCTTTGTGTTTATATTTCTCTTTTTTTTTTGTATTTTGTTCTTAACTGTGTGCATCCTTGATGTCTTTCGACATCTTATTGGTCTAGAGGCTGGATGTAATTGATATCTTCGCGATATTAATATATTCCCTTTATCAAAAAGCACCATGTTCTTTATCCTAGTTTACTACTCATAGAAAATATTCCATTAAGAACTTTAATTATCTTCCGCAAATACCAACACAACAAGAAAAATGCAGGAAAAAAACCCTAAATAGCTAAACCTTCTATTCAAAAAATGCTACATGGTAGTCCAGACCAATTTGATTTAACTTATGTATAAAAGCCTTGACACATACATCAGTAACCACACACATCAACCATAGTTAAAAAATGCACATCAACCAGATCAGACTCGTATCGTGGTGTTGACATATGCGGGACGCACATTTAGCAACATCAAAAGGGGAATTGCAAACGAAAAGATGGCAACCTAGATAGGAACCAATTAATTAGTCACAAAATTGGCACGTGGTTCTTTTTCCCGCCATATACAAAATCTTAAAAGACTTTCCGGGGAATGGCTAGTAGTATTCCAAACCAAAAGTGTTGCTTTGTTGAAGACTTCCCGTGTATAAAATAGAACGAAAAAGTCTCTCTCATTGTCTAAAGAAAATAAAGAAATGGGAGAAGGATGGAAGAAATGTAAGGATCACACGGTGTGGCTGATCCGGTCTCTCGGCCCATTCCTGGCAAGTGGCAAACTACATGCAATGTCACGACATATCACATCCATGTTGATTAAGGAAAATTTAAACTCTGTCTGACGCAATCCATCGCCGCCGCCACAGGCAATATTTTGTGAGGAGGACCCTCTTCTCTTAGATCATCAGAACGACCTCTTCCAACTTGTTCGCGCTAATCATTCATATAAAATAATATGAGCAGCCTCGTGCAGCAAAGGAAAGCTGCGGTGGGCGGTAGGCGACGTACGGGTACGGCAGTGCTAATATTCAAGTTGACAACGGCATGGAACATGTCAAACGCGCTTCCACAAAATCCTACCAAGAAGTTCAACATCAAGCAAAATGGCTAGACTATATATAGCTTCCATACCGTTCCCGTATCTCTCACATCCATCTCGAGCAGCTAGCCTCCCAATCCATCCATCAGTAACAAATTAATTAAGCAGCAGCTTGATTCTAGCCTTCTCCTTCTGAACGTGTGGTGGTGCACATGGCCGCTTACTCTTGCTGCCCGTTAGCTGCTCGGTGCAGCCTCTTTCTCGCAGCAGCCCTGGTCCTAGCGCTGAGCCACGGAGCCCACGGTCATGGCGGTGCCGGTGCCGGGTTGAGCTCGTCCTTCTACGGCGACTCGTGCCCCGGTGCACACGACATTGTACGGCGTGTCATCCAGAGAGCCCGCGTCGTCGACGCGCGCATCCCAGCCAGCCTCATCCGCCTCCACTTTCATGACTGCTTTGTTCAGGGCTGTGATGGCTCGCTTTTGCTTGACAACGACCTCCCGGCGATCACGACCGAGAAGGAGGCCCCTGGCAACGACAGGTCAGCGCGCGGGTTTGAGGTGGTCGACGGCATCAAGCATGCGCTGGAGAACGCGTGCCCTGGCATTGTGTCCTGCGCCGACATCCTCGCCCTCGCCTCCGAGATCTCCGTCGAGCTGGCTGGGGGGCCACGCTGGAGTGTGCCGTTGGGCCGCCGTGATGGCACAACCACCAATGTTGAGAGCGCTAACGATCTCCCGAGCCCTTTCGACTCTCTGGAGACCCTCCAGGAGAAGTTCAGAAACTTGGGCCTCGACGACATAGACCTTGTCGCCCTCCAAGGAGCGCACACCTTTGGGCGTGCGCAATGCCAGTTCACGCAGCGGAACTGCAGCACCGGGCAGGACGAGGAAACACTAGTGAACCTCGACACAGTCACGCCCGACGTCTTCGACAACAAGTACTACGGCAACCTCTTGCGCGGCCGCGCCCCTCTTCCTTCGGACCAGGTAATGTTGTCTGATGCTGGTGCCGCTGTGACCACCGCACCAATTGTTCACAGGTTCTCCAGTAGTCAAAAGGACTTCTTCAGGAATTTCGTGGCCTCGATGGTGAAAATGGGGAACCTAAGCCCGCTGACCGGAAGGGCTGGGGAGATTAGGAACAACTGTCGGAGGGTGAACAGAAAACCTTATTGACGAATCAGATTGATGTTATGAGTTATGAACTCGTTGTCCTTGTGTAAATCATTGTTTTAATTAATTCTAACTGTAAAGTGTTCCGTTATTATTTTCTTTGGAAACAAATGTAAATGTTATTTTTTCTTCACTGCACGTGATTGTCACGAACCTATTCTTTTCATACGAGATGACTAGTTGTCGAATAAACATATTCATACTTTATCATCATTCAATAAAATCTTGTGTAAGATCACAGCCAGGGTTAAAAATTTCAACGAAATTTCAGTGAAATTTCCAAAATTTCGCATATTTCAGTGGGGTCCGAAATTTTTTTAACCCCGAAATTTCAAGTCATTTTCAAACTAATTTCAAAATAAATTTAAATTATGTCAAAATTCAATAAAATTAAGTGAAAATCGAAATCTCAAAATCCGAAATAATTTCCGAAAGGGTGTGTCTAGGGCACATCTAGATGTGACATAGTTATTGCACATCTAAATGACTAAATCAAGCATAAAAAAAGGAAAAAAGGAAAATAAAATACCCACACGAATCTCCACGTAAGACCAATGATATAGGACTTAGATGTGCAACACTTATCTCACATCTAGATGTGTTTTAGCAAAACCGTTTCCGAAATATGCGAAATTTCCGAAATTTTGCATATTTTAATGGGGTCCGAAATTATTTTGTTTCCGAAATTAAAAACCTTGATCACAGCTACATAATGACATGTCATTGAACTGTGTATCTTTTTTTGTTGAAGTTTTCTTGTAATTGCCGTATCAAACATGCATAGTTTTATATGTATTTGGAAGAACCTATTAACAAGGTGACATAAATGAGGCAAGATTTTATGTATCTGTTTCAAGATTTTTTCGAACTTCAAAAAAAGGAAAATACATTAAAGAGTAGCAAGACGACAATTCTCGGTGGAAGAGGATCTTCGTGGAGCTCGAGGCCGAGGAAGGCAAGGAGCGGGAGTAGCACGACGACGATTCCAAAGAGGCACACGCCGGCGACTCTGGTTGGTTTCCGCCGGCCGGCGTTGCTGTTGTGGTTGGCGGCTGCGGCGTGGGGACGACCTCACCTCTGACGACAAGGAGGAATGGGCTCATTTTTAGTTGTTAAATAGTTTTTATTAAGCAATCTTTTGGGATATTAAAAATCATGAACTAGTTTGTTCTCTTTATTTGGTGAATTGCGTTGGATGGCCACCACCTGGCCACATGTCCACAGACATGTCCGAACGTATCTGCAGACATTTGGTGACGTGTGTTTGGCGACTAGCGGTGGAGACTCTGCATTATTTCTGTGTGTTGGTTTCTTTGGATAAATTAACCCGCTACTTTGGCTTTCTCAACTAACTGTTGTGATCATTATGACGCGTTATTGTCATGATCTTTGTTCTACCCGAACTTTGTGTGTGGGACAAATATACAAATTGATTCATGATGCATAGTTGTGTAATTTTGATAATGCTATAAATTTGCGTGTGCATATAATAGA
Source organism: Elymus sibiricus (assembly GCA_039707655.1). Taxonomy (NCBI): domain Eukaryota; kingdom Viridiplantae; phylum Streptophyta; class Magnoliopsida; order Poales; family Poaceae; genus Elymus; species Elymus sibiricus. The sequence continues at coordinate 439,322,053 of CM077667.1, read as the reverse complement.
TCCTAATATTTTTGACTAATCATATTATTTTGATCACATGGTTTTCTTATGTATCGATAAGGCTTATGCATGATATGGCATACACATGAAAATTTATTGCGTGAGAAGGGAAGTGTGATTACGATATGACAATCTTAATCATGAAAAGACAATGGAAGTTTATTGCATGAAGGATAGTGCGATTTCGATAAGGCAGTAAACTTAACATCGTATAAATGGCATCCCACATAGAGTTCCAAAACAAGAATTACCTAAACGGGCAGGAATAAGCATGTACATCTTCGATCTAATTATATAGACCCATCCATTTCGCTAAAAAATAGATCCATCCGTACACATCAACATGGCAGAAGAAAATGCTCCCCAAGAAGCCATGCACTACATTTGCAGCAACTACACCATGATCATCAATAACCATAAGTACCAAGCTTTTGACTCGTGAAGGGAAGCCTGTTCACATCGCAAGAATGGACCTGCATAAAGCAATGTCAGTTGAACATGACACGCCAACAAGCGTGCTCTTAGCAAAAGGAATTCACAAGGAAAACTAAAATGCTAGCAAAAATATGTGATAACTTTTCAGGTATCATACTACACATCCATGTCCACGGCGTCCACACACTAACGATCCAATAGTCCCATCCACCGGTGCTAAACCACCACAAGACCGCCTTCAAGAGTTCACACATGCTCTTTACTGTTTCATCACTGGTACCAATCCGGCGGGCAGCCGTGCAAGAATGATATAGATGAGCAAAACCATGACAAGATCAGATTAACCATGTGATATCAAAATGTATCCTTCGTATGTAAAATGTAGCGACTGCTCTCTGTAATAAAGCTTTACCTCTTTAAGCACCATGTTCTTTATCCCAGCTTAGTACTCATAGAAAATATTCCATTAAGAACTTCAATTATCTTCCGCACGTACAAATGCAACAAGAAAAATGCAGGAAAAAACCCCCTAAACAGCTAAACCTTCTATTCACAAAAATGCTACATGGTAGTCCAAACCAAATTCATTTAACTTATGTAAATAAGCCTTGACACATACAACATTAACTACACACATCAACCATAGTATTTTTTCCGACAAAGAACATTTCAATCAACTGATATATCGAGGTGATACAACCGCATTGAAAGAATGCCCCGCCTCTGCATAACGCGATGCATACAGCCAACAAGTCCAACAAGTCTAAAAGTAATATCGTTTTACAGGAAAAGTAAATCAGTCCAGCCTAGGATTGGGCAAATCCTATCAGAAGATTAAACCGCCATCCATGTTAGGAGAAACCTCCCTGTTCGTATGCTCCAACTGTGTGGACGTCATCATAAAAAGGTCTCTGTCCTCCGGCCTCTACAGGATAGACCACATACGGAGGAATCGCGTACGCACATGAATAACCTGCACATGAGTTAAAACACGTTTATTGTTAAAAATCACATCATTCCTGATAAGCCACAATGCCCAACATAAGGCAGCCGCCCCCACAAGTAGATGTGCAGATTTTTTTATCGATTACCCGCAACCAATTACCGAACATGTTATGTGCACTACGTGGGGATATAGATTTGAAACTATTTGAACTATGGCCCAGACTTCACGAGCAAATTTACACTCAAAAAATAAGTGTTTAATGGACTCGTCATGTTGGCAAAAAACACATGTCTTGCTACCATGTCAACTGCGTCGTGCCAGGTTATCTCTAGTTAAGATCACCCTTCTGTTTAAAAACCAGAGGAATATCTTCACCTTTAGATGAATTTAAGCTTTCATAATTTTTTGTTATCAACCGAAACATCAGTGTGAACCAATGCATCATACATCAACCATAGTTAAAAATGCACATAAACCAGATCAGACTCGTGTCGTGGTGGTGGCATATGCAACATGCACATTTAGCAACATCAAAAAGGGAAATGTTAACGAAAGGATGACAACCTAGATATCAACCAATTAATTAGTCACTAAGTTGGCACATGGTTCTTCTTCCCGCCATATACAAAAATCTTAAAAGACTTTCCGTGGAATGACTAGTACTAGTATTCGAAACCAAAAGTGTTGCTTGTTGAAGACTTCCCGTGTATAAAATAGAAGCAAAATGTCTCTCTCCTTGTCTAAAGAAAAAAAAGAAAAGGGAGAAGGATGATGGAAGAAATGTAAGGATCACACGGTGTGGCTGTTCAGGTCTCTCGGCCCATTCCTGGCAAGTGGCAACTACATGCCAAGTCACGACATATCACATCCATGTTGATTAATGAAAATTAAACTCTGTTCACTGCAATCCATCGTCGCCGCCACACACAATATTTTGTGAGGAGGATCTCTTCCAACTTGTTCGCGCTAATCATTCATATCTATCTATTATTATATATAAAAAGTATTTGACGGGTTAACAAAAAAAAGAGAATTAATCTAGAAATTACCAGAATAATTAGAAATATCTGGTCGTTGATTTGGTGGGCCACTATCTTTAAATAGATAATTAACGGACAAGATAGAGAGCTGAGAAAAAAGGAATCTAAGAAAAAATAATAGGCCTCCGCACGTCCAGATCCAATCTCCAGGTTTTCTTTATTTAAGATTAAGAAAAAGAAAAAGATAGGCCTCCTGCGTGGCTCAGTCTCCTTTTTCTACCTGAGTACACGGTCAGAGGAGGATTTGATTAGCGGACTTCTTCTTATCTGCTAACCTCCCCAAAAAAACAAGACCAATATGCGTTTCATGTGTGCGTCTCTGGCCGATGGAGGTATTAATTAGCTAACTTCTCAGAACGCATACTATCTTCCCCAAGAAATCAACCAATGTGCTTACTTTACTAGCTTCGTTGGAGACACACGTTCCTAGCCGGCAAGCAATCGGAAGCCAAGGGCGTGATTAATTTACGTTTTCTGCGTGCGTGTCTGACCGGTGGAGGAATTAATTACCTAGCCCCTTGGTACGTATTGTCTCTTCCCCAAAAACAATCAATCTGCCTGCTTTTTATGGGATCAATCATCTTGCTTGAGAAGCTTCTTTGGAGGTGCCCGTTTTATCTGGCCATGGCAAGCAATTGGGATCCAAGGATGTGATCGGCCGCGTACACATAGTGTCTTTTTATTTCATTACCTGCCCCAGTTATTCTTAGTAGACGATCTCTAGATTAATTATTTTGAAACTATTCGATTCATATTTCATACTACTCCATCTCTCCATCCCTACACGAAAAAAATAGAAACATCCATTCGTTTATATGTCATCACCATTATTAAAAAACTAGAAGAAGAAATCCTACCCATCCTCTGATGTTGCTGCCGCCGTCCCATGACTGTCCATGATGTGATCTCTCTAGCGAGACTCTTGGTCTGGGAGAATACTCAATATCATCCTCGTCTGGGTGAGGTTTCTCGCCGGTGCTTTTGGCTACGGATGGAGGCATCTGATGAGACGCACAAGATGTGCGTGCAAGCTTACATATCTTGCTTGCTTGAATCTTGCGACTGGCCGGAAACGGACGCACCTCAACTAAACATCCGCGAGGCAGCAGATTACGTAAATTAATGGACCGCCTAATCTTCATGCACATTAGAAGTTTCAGATTGATGGGTTAACCCTTCATGTAAATTGAAAGTTTCAGATCGGTTACCCACTCCTTCATGCACATAGTAAATTTCAGCTTAACAAATATTTGATGCATGCAAATCAGCGTCATCGGCCAAGTTCACTTGCAACATGCACACGGCGAGCTGATTGAGCTCTGCATCCGGACGAACATATAGTAATAGCTAGCACATGTGTTCCTTCCGATTGGAGCCTCTAATTCTTTTATATAGTATATACAATACAGTGTATGATCTCTATATTTGTAGGACATAGTCAGGAGACCCGGTAGTACAAGATCATGGTTGTGCCTCCGGGGTGCATGACTACCGCACTACAAACTTAGTGCATCTTCAACTCAGGTAGATACTTGATTCCTCAAATTCCCCAAGTCGTCACTGACAGTTAATATGTTGAGCCGATTTAGGCACTAACAACATAAATTCCCTTCAGTACAATAGCTAGGAGCGATCAACACATGTTATCATCATTTTTCCTGCCATATTATAGCCAACAATTATGCATGAAAAGAAAGAAAGATATGAAAAAAATATGATGATTAGTGGCTGGAGTATTTCCACCATTGTTTTGTTGAGATATTCTTTTTATTAAAGTCCTTCGATTTCATCCACTTCAGGCCTTGATTGACTATGGTGCCTCATGGCATGCGACCTTTTCACACGTGCATGAGAGGCGGAGAGAGTGAGATGGGACAAGGAAGAGTGAGCGAAGGATAACACATGACAAATAAAATACCACACAAGTATCATGGGTTTCCCTATGACTCAAGGTCTACACAAGGAGAAAAGGTTCCTTGAGGAGGCCCTTCCACAGTCATGGAGTTTCCACACTATCGAACAATGGTGTGGACAGAGGAGGCATAGTTAATGCATGGTGTTGTTGTTCGAGGTCATGACACTTCACTTACATGGGATGCATCTTAGCCTTGGTTTTAAATTAGCAACAAGGGTAGAAAGATTGTTCATCTCTTCTTTGTTGAACTTTATCGCCAAGTGTGATCTTCGTCAATATTATCATTTAGTCTTTGTATATCTAATGGAGATATAGCCAGAGTATCCATATAGGAGAACTGTAAACTACAACTTGTAGAGGTTTATGTGCGCATTTTGGTTTTGCACTATAAATCAAGGTGCCTATTTGAGTACGCACATGAGTGTTGTTGATTAATGTTGCATAGTAAATAAACAGCGCTCATGCACTAATATATACCATCAATTAATTAAGGCATCAGTCAGCTCACGAGTCACAAGATAAAATATAACATGAATTTTGTGATGTTTAGAGAGGTACAACATGTGTTCAGATATATATGAGTGTCTTAGAGATCTCATCCTATACTATGAAATAGTCAGCATTGTTGGCCATGTGGGTTTCGGGATGTCCTCAATCTACTATATGTCTTATTCAGTTGCAACTTGGAGTTTAAAATTTAGTGACTTATTTACTTTATCTGGCATGGAAGCAATTCTGTTGAAACCAATATTTACATCAACAATATTGAATCCATTTATCGAGTAACTTAAATTTGAGGTAACTTCTCCAACTCCAACATCATTCCAGAGAGATTGCAAGTTTCACGATATTCGAGCGCAACATCCACTCAATCATGTGCACCTGTATATTATGTGCGGGAATGCAGGAGAGTTGCTCCTATGTAGAATCATCACTTGTATAACTCATACCATATATTAGTTGAGGGAATTACGATACAAAATGTCGAATACGAGTACGAAAGTGAATAGGTCTATCAAATGTCATATAGCATGTTAAAACAAAATAATAATTCGCCATTGTTAACATAACATCGTTTATCTATATGATCACCACTTCATGTAATATGTATTAAAGCACACTATAATTAAATTTTGGTATGCTCAAAATTCTCAAGGAAAATCAATCCATTGTTTCGTCAATGCAAAATTGCATAGAAAATTCAAATTCAAATTTGGCTGTTAATATGTTTTTAAATGATAAATATGATTCCCACACTTTTTATAAAAAAGGTGATATTTAACATATAAAGAGAGAGATAAGTTAAATTTTCTAAAGACACTAATTATTCAATCGTTTATCTTTCGAATCCTCTATTAGCTAAAGCATCAAAACCCATAGTTCTTCATTTTCATAATTAATATGTAAACCAGTCACCGCATATGATCATCATAACTATACGTAAATCTACAAGCAGATAGGACACTACCAATATGTAATCATGGTTGCACTCGAACAGATCAACTGACAGATAAGTTCTAAATTAAATATCTAGCAACCGACACATCTTCGTAATTATGATACAAAAACAAATTTTCAAATGACTATAAAAAATCAAATATTCTAAGCCTTTCTCAAGCATTACTGTTTTCAATTATAATGCATTATTTTTAAGATAACAATCACACTGCCCACAATATGTTACAAACAAATTTATTTACTTTAAAATTTTACAACTATGTGAGATTTTTAGGTTTGAATAGAAATATTCACGCGCCAAATAATATAATCATGGTATTAAACTTTTGAAATTAGGCGGTAGGTATTTAATTATTTAATTTAGAACTTATCTGTGTCGTGCAGCAAAGGAAAGCTGTGGTAGGCGGTAGGCGACGTACGGGCAGTGCTAATACTCAAGTTGACAACGGCATGGAACATGTCAAACGCGCTTCCCTGCTATATATAGCTTCCATACCGTTCCCGTATCCCTCCATCCATCTCGAGCAGCTAGCTTCCCAATCCATCCATCAGTAACAAATTAACTAAGCAGCAGCTTGATTCTAGCCTTCTCCTTCTGAACGTGTGGTGGTGCACATGGCCGCTTCCTCTTGCTGCCCGTTAGCTGCTCGGTGCAGCCTCTTTCTCGCAGCAGCCCTGGTCCTAGCGCTGAGCTACGGAGCCCTCGGTCATGGCAGTGCCGGTGCCGGGTTGAGCTCGTCCTTCTACGACAACTCGTGCCCCGGTGCACACGACATTGTTCGGCGTGTCATCCAGAGAGCCCGCATCGTCGACGCGCGCATCCCGACCAGCCTCATCCGCCTTCATTTCCACGACTGCTTTGTTCAGGGCTGTGACGGCTCGCTTTTGCTGGAGTTACCCTTCTTGCCCTTGCCATTCTTCTTGAAACTAGTGGTTTTATTGACCATCAACACTTGATGCTCCTTCTGGATTTCAGACTCAGCGACTTTCAGCATCGCAAATAGCTCGGCGACTGACTTGTTCATCCCTTGCATTTTATGTTCAACACAAAGCTCTTGTAGCTAGGTGAAAGTGGTTGAAGAACTCTGTCAGTGATCGCCTCCGGCGGGAGGGCAATTCCCAACTCAGCCAGACGGTTGGAATACCCAGACATTCTGAGTATGTGCTCACTAACAGACCCGTTCTCCTCCATCTTGCAAGCATAGAACTTATCGGAGGTCTCATACCTCTCGATCCGGACATTCTTTTCAAAGATAAACTTCAACTCCTGGAATATCTCATATGCTCCATGACGTTCAAAACGCCTTTGAAGTCTCGGCTCTAAGCCATACAACATAGCACACTAAACTATTGAGTAATCATCTGAACGTGACTGCCAGGTGTTCGCAACGTCTGGAGACGACACTGGAGCGGGTGGCTCACCGAGCGGTGCATCAAGGACATAAGCCTTTTGGGAAGCCGTGGGGATAATCCTCAGATTACGGTCCAGTCTACAAAGTTACTTCCATCATCTTTCAGCTTAGCTTTCTCTAGGAACGCATTGAAATTCAGGGGAACTACTGCGCGAGCCATTTATCTACAACATAAAATTTGCAAAGACAACTTAGACTATTGTTTAAGATAATGAGTTTAGTTAATCATATTACTTAAATCGTGGTTGAATGGTTCGGACGGAAGACTCGCAAGGGCTGGACGTGGCCATGATTCTAGTTAGTGGTTAGCATCATGCATGGAGTTAGTTGGATCGTGCGTGGTGGTAGTGGCCAGACTTGGTGGCCGGGTGAGTGCGTGCTGCGTGCCTGGTGGCCACGACGTGGTTGCTAGTCTGGGTATAAAAGGATCCTCCCATGTACTGATTGATGCGCCGGTGTGTAGCCGTGCTTCGGTGTGTTGCCGAGCGACGGGGTGTGCCGAGCCAAGTGTGAGGGGCCTAGAAGATGTAGTCTCCGTCGGGACCGTGGTGTGTGCCCGGTCGACGTGAGAGTTCTTCCGGGTTGTGCCGCGTGCGTGCGTGTGTACCTCATGTATGTATTCGAGTCGTTGAGAGAAATAAAGCCAAGATACAGGCGTTGGTGCGCCGCGGGCGTTCGTCGCCGGAAAAATCATGGTGTCTTCTTCGTCTACCTTCGTCCGGCGCTTGTGTCGCCGGAAGGCTGTCCGGCGTGCGTCGCCGGGGAGGATTGGTCCGGGGTTTGTCCCAACAACGACCTCCCGGCGATCATGACCGAGAAGGAGGCTCCTGGCAACGACAGGTCAGCGCGTGGGTTTGAGGTGATCGATGGCATCAAGCATGCGCTGGAGAACGCGTGCCCTGGCATTGTGTCCTGCGCTGACATCCTTGCGCTCGCCTCCGAGATCTCCGTCGAGCTGGCTGGGGGGCCACGCTGGAGTGTGCCGCTGGGCCGCCGTGATGGTACAACCACCAATGTTGAGAGCGCCAACAATCTTCCGAGCCCCTTCGACTCTCTAGAGATGCTCTAGGAGAAGTTCAGAAACTTGGGCCTCGACGACACTGACATTGTCGCCCTCCAAGGAGCGCACACCTTTGGGCGGGCGCAATGCCAATTCACGCAGCGGAACTGCAGCACCGGTCAGGACGAGGAGACACTGGTGAACCTCGACACAGTCACCCCCGACGTCTTCGACAATAAGTACTATGGCAACCTCGTCCGCGGCCGCTACCCTCTCCCTTCGGACCAGGTAATGTTGTCTGACCCTGTCGCCGCCACGAGCACCGCGCCGATCGTTCAGAGGTTCTCCAGTAGTCAGAAGGACTTCTTCAAGAATTTCGCGGCCTCGATGGTCAAAATGGGGAACCTAGGCCCGCTGACTGGAAGGGCTGGGGAGATTAGGAACAACTGTCGGAGGGTGAACAGAAAACCCTATTGACGAATGAGATTGATGTTATGAGTTGTGAACTCATTGTCCTTGTGTAAATCATTGGTTTAATTCATTCTAAATGTAAAGTGTTTCGCTATTATTTTCTTTGGAAACTAATGTAAATATAATTCACTACATGTGATTTTCACGAACCCATTCTTGTCATGCCTACTTGTTGTCGAATAAACACATTCAAATCACTTTATCATCATTCAATCAAATCTTGTGTAACATCACAGCTACATGATGACATGTCATTGAATTGTGTATCTTTTTTCTTGAAGTTTTCATGTAATTGCTGTATCAAAACATGCATAGTTTTATATCTATTTGGAAGAACCTATTGACAAAGTGACAGAAATGCGGAAAGATTTTATGTCTATGGTTTCAAGATTTTTGGGACTTCAGAAAATAAAAGGATAATATATTAAAGAGTAACATTATTTTTGAGAGAAAACTAAAGAGTGACGTTGGAGACAAGACACCTGTCAAAGGACGGCCATAGGAGAGCCACTTGGACGGCACGACCCTCTTCCGGACCCGCTGACTGTCTGCGTGGCCCACGCACCGCCTTTGCTGCCCTCCCTCTGAACGTGAACGTGCAATAGTGCTCATGGCCGCTTCCTCTTGCGTGTCGTTAGCTCCTCGTTGCAGCTTCTTGATCATGGCATCATTGATTCTAGCGCTGAGTCAAGGAACCCATCATCATGGGGTGTCCATGCCATGAGAGAATGGGTGAGAAAGAGAAAGATAAGAAATAAAATGCAATAAGTAAACATAAATGGAATGAATCCATTAAAAAGTCATTTTTGCAATAATATATAGATTTGCAAGAAAAGATAAAGTGTAAGCCGAGTGTAATATATCAAGCATTTGGCTTATATTTTGTTAGTTCTGTAAAATAAGGTAAGTTTTTAATATAAACCGAGCACTTTTAGTCCTAATCTCGGCTTATAGGCTACGCTGACACGGAGCCGTCAACTAGCTCTGTGATGATCACATGATAGAAAGCTTTACCGAGCCTATTCTTTAAACAAAGACCTCTCTAGACTATGTGCCAAGCTTAACCTGTAAGCCAAGTGTATTTTAACACTGCACTCGGCTTATTTTCTCCTAAGCCGAAGTCTCTCCTTTTGATGTGCATTCTTTTGTTGGTACTCGCCTTAGGGTCACTAACCCTTAGTGTCACTACCGAGTACAGTGAAATGACACTTGGTTTACTGCCCGACACACGGAAATGTATTATGATCTGATTACATATCTGTTTTTCAGTGATATTTTTATTTGATTCCATGTTTATGTTTTCAATACCTAATAGTACTACAATAAGATACGGAGGTGCACTGCAAATTTAACTGTAGTCATGGTTATTTCCTACTTCCTGAATGGATCACACTAACACATATTTCTGAGATGAATCTGCATCACACCATCTTTTAGGAAACTTCTGAAATGCACACTATTAGGGATAGCTAGTAGTGGAACGGAGTAAAAGCCTAGGTAGTAGTAGCGCAGGGTAGCGCGCTACTACTAGCACGTTATAGCTAACTGGTTAGTTGTAGGGCAGGGTGCTATCCTGCGCGACGGACTATTAGTTACGTTAGCAGCAGCGCGGCTAACTAGCTGTAGCACGGTTTTAGAACCCGCGCCCTTTGTGTATTTCTTTTCTGCGTATTAATTAAGTACTTATAAAACAATTATACACATGTTCATACAGTCCAACATATACATACACTAGTAGAAAACAGGGCACTAGTCCCGGTTCCAGAGGGCCTTTAGTCCCGGTTCTGGAACCGGGACAACACGATCGGGACTAATGCCCAAAACCTTTAGTTCCGGTTTTCTTACGAACCGGGACCAAAGGGGCTCCACGTGGCTGCTGCGGGGCGCCCAGGCAGGAGGACCTTTGGTCCCGGTTCGTAACACGAACCGGGACTAAAAGGCGCTGGTTTTTTTTTTGGAAAGGGCCGTGTTTCATTTTTTGTTTTCATTTTCTTTTATATTTATATTGTATTTTCACGCGGGTTTTCATTTTTGGAAAGGGCCAATCGCAACATCATATTTTCCTCTAATTCACATGATCACTTGCATCCATCTACCTTAATCAAATATATGTCATATAACTCATCATCATCTTACTCATCTAACAACTCATCATCATCTTAATCATACCAAGTTAAAATCTCATAAAACAGAAAAACATCATAATAGTAATCATCCTAATCGATCATGCAAGTTAAAATAAACCAGAAAAACTTCTCTCTCATATAGGACCTAGTCGTCCCTCCTAGGTAAAATGACATAAAACAGAATAACACCTATGTCTCCATGATGAAGCAAAGAGATCCAACGGTCTCCAACTTGTGGCTTGCGATCCTTCTTTATTTGTCCCCATGCTTCAATTTGGAGCCGTCTTGGTGGTTTGCGCTCAGTCGAGTATGCAAAAGACAACTCAGGCTGGAAGGGACTTTTAATTGTCATATTATCTTCGGGTTGCATCAACGGAGGCACAACTTCATTTGGCAGTTTCTGTTGAAGAACATAATAGTAGCCTAGTTGAAAGGACGTGGATGTCGCCTAGAGGGGGGGGGGGGTGAATAGGCGCTTTAAAATAATTACGGTTTAGGCTTGAACAAATGCGGAATAAAACTAACGTTTAATATGTCAAGCACAAAACCTAAAACAACTAGGCTCACCTATGTGCACCAACAACTTATGCTAAGCAAGATAAACAACTAAGTGATAGCAAGATATATAGCAACAAACAATATGGCTATCACAAAGTAAAGTGCATAAGTAAAGGGCTCGGGTAAGAGATAACCGAGGCACGAGGAGACGATGATGTATCCCGAAGTTCACACCCTTGCGGATGCTAATCTCTGTTCGGAGCGGTGTGGAGGCACAATGCTCCCCAAGAAGCCACTAGGGCCACTGTAATCTCCTCACGCCCTCGCACAATGCAAGATGCCTTGATTCCACTAAGGAACCCTTGAGGGCGGTCACCGAACCCGTACAAACTAGGTTGGGGCAATCTCCACAACTTAATTGGAGGCTCCCAACGACACCACGAAGCTTCACCACAATGGACTATGGCTTCCGCGGTGACCTCAAATGCTCGGGGCAATCTCCACAACTTAATTGGAGACCCCGAAGCTTGCCCGGAGCTTTGCACCACAAAGATTGAGCTCCGAGGCACCACCAACCGTCTAGGGCGACAAAGCACCCAAGAGGAACAAGCTCAAGGGTGCTCAAACACCCAAGAGTAATAAGCTTCTCAACTTCTCACTTCCACGTATCACTGTGGAGAACTCAAACCTATGCACCAAATGCAATGGCAAGGGCACACGGAGTGCCCAAGTCCTTCTCTCCCAAATCCCACCAAAGCAACTAATGCTAGGGAAGAAAATGAGAGGAAGAACGAAGAAGAACACGAAGAACTCCAAGATCAAGATCCAAGGGGTTCCCCTCACATAGAGGAGAAAGTGATTGGTGGAAATGTGGGTCTAGATCTCCTCTCTCTATTCCCTCAAGAGCTAGCAAGAATCATTGGAGGGATTGAGAGTTAGCAAGCTCGAAGAAGGTCAACATTGGGGGAAGAACACGAGCTCAAAGGTTAGGGAGCAAAGGGGAAGAAGACCCCCTTTTATAGGTGGGGTAAAATCCAACCGTTACCCCCACAGCCCGCACACAAGCGGTAGTACCGCTCAGGGGAGCGGTACTTCCGCTTATACTCGTCCTGGAACAACAAAGCGGTAGTCCCGCTCTGGAGGGAGCGGTAGTACCGCCCTGGGCGGTAGTACCGCTCTGGAGGGAGCGGTACTTCCGCTCAGAAATCCCAGAAGACCGGCAGAGAAAAGGATGCGAAAGAGGCCGCAGACCCTCAGGGCGGCAGTACCGCCAGGTACTTCCGCTTAAAAAGAATAAGCGGCACTTCAGGGCGGTAGTACCGCTCGGTACTACCGCTTAAAAAAGTTAAGCGGCATATAAGGGCGGTAGTACCGCTGGAGCGGTACTACCGCTCCGAAGAGCGGTACTTCCGCTTAAGAGAAATAAAGAACCCAAGCAACCAGATGGACATAGAAAAACCAGAACTGCCATAACTTCTGCAAATGAGCTCCGAATTGAGCAAACTCAAGCTTGTTGGATTCAGCATGACAAGAGCTATCCAACAGCGATGCATATGGTATAGAGATGTGAAACCTCTATCAATGAAGAATTGGCAAAAACTCCAACATCGAAAACATCATAGAAGATGCATATGGACTCCGTTTTCGATGAACTTGAGCTTGTCATGAAGCTGACCATAAGCTCAAGAAACCTCAAAGAGAAAAACCAACCAAGGACCAAGAAAGATGATGATGCCAAGAATGCAATGGTTTGAGCTCTCAACGAACGATACGATCAAGCTACTCACTTGAGAGCCCCCCTTGATAGTACGGCTATCGATCCTATAACCCGGTCTCCCAACTACCACCATGAGACCGGTAAAATAGAAAGCCCTATCAAGGTCAAACCTTAGCCTTGCGCATAGTCCACTTGAGCTAGATGATGACGATCTTGACTTCCTCAAGATGGACCACCTTTCTTGATTGCGTTGGCTCGATGAAGACTATTTGATTGCTCCCCCATACTCCACTCTGGGTGAGCCACTCTTCGGCACATCTTCACAAGTCCATTGTCACCACAATGGACGGCAAGCTTCAAGCATGATCTCTCCGTGAAGCTTCACTTGAACTTGCACACCGCAACCTTGATGACGATCACCACTTGATGTCATCCTCCATGGGTTGTATGAGATCTTCCTCTTGACGCAAGCCCATGGAAATATACCTAACCCCACAACGAACTCTCACGTAGACCATGGGTTAGTACACAAAGCGTAATGGACAATGTTTACCATACCATGGGATCACTTGATCACACTTGGTACATCTTCTACGCTTTGTGTGTTGATCAACTTGAATCATTCTTTGCCTTAATCTTGATCAACCTTGTGTCTTCTCTTCTCTCTTCACAAAGACGATGTCTTGAAGGTAAACATGAATGTTCACACAATCTTCTTCTTCAAGACATGCTTGCAATGAGATCAACTCTCACATGACCAATCTTTGGATAAAACCTTACATACCACCTTGGTCACCATATAAACTCCTTGAAACCAACACATGTACTTCAAGAAGTGCCTATGGACAAATCCTTCAAATATAACTCAAGGCAACCATTAGTGCATAGGGATTGTCATCAATTACCCAAAACCACACATGGAGAAATATGCTCTTACACTAGTTAGCAATGTAACCAATACCATTTACGCAATAGTATAGTGTACTTAATTAGCAACTCTTACCAAGATATTTCGGCGAATGTCATCCGCCCTCAACCTATGCACTAGTGTCATGTACAATGTATAATTTGGGCCAGTTCCCAAATTATACGGGAAGATCTCCCTACCAACTAGGACACCAATAACAAAGTTGATAAGATCATCCTTCTCCTCCCATGTTAGATGTGATCCATAAGTGTAGTGTGTCGTGTCAATTATTTTCTGTGTTTCACTCGAAGAAACGACAGACCGAAAGTCACACACGCATTATAACAATATAATATCACTAATACAATTATAATGAACTCGGATATAATATCACTAATACATTTATAATGAACTCGAATATAATATCACTAATCCAGTTAATGCATCATCAAATATTAACTAATACATCTCGAATATTATCATATAAGATCACTAATACAGATCGAATATCCTAGAATCCAAAGTGGAGGACGGTGAACTCGGTTCACTAGCGGTCTCTAAGTCGCTGACGGTGGACACCCAAAGATAAGGAACCATCATCGGATCATAACTCGGGTGAGATCCCTGAAGAACCTGCAAGGTATTGGAGAACCTGGCGTCCAACGCCGCCATGTAGCGACGGACGTGCTCGTCCTCCTCCCTGACACGGCGACGTACCACCTCCGCGGGGACCCACTGCCTCTGCACCGAAAGTGGCCCACGCGACCGCCACCAAAGAAGCTCCGGGTCGACGACAAGACCAGGATTCCTCACCAAGCTCCGAGCCCGGGAAGGTAGCACCTCCCAGTGCCAGCCCGGCGGAGCCCAGTCCCGGACATTGCGCCTCTCAAGCATGATGTCGCCGCCGACTCGACGACGACGAGGATGCGGGCCAGGCATCATCGACGTCGAGACAAATTCCTATGAGAACATTTTCTTATCGTTTAATGTTTTGCTTTTTTAGAAATGCGGGATTGACATCGTCGACGAAAACAAATTGTGGCTATAGCAAATATCATTTTATTTAACAACAATAAAACAACAATAACATTTTTAATAACAAAGCCTAGTGATGTGTAAGTTAGCAAATAAAGAAGCATCTTCCTCATAGATCAACAAATCAACTTAAAATGCCATCTTAATTTCCTAACTAACTTAAAATGCCATCTTAATTTTCTAACTAGCCCTGAATCCGCCGCTGACCGCCACTGCTTCGGCCGGCGATGGACGCGGGCGACGACGGTAACCGCGGGGGTGAGGGAGGATAGCTAGGAGGAGGATGGGAACGGCGGTGTGGCCGGCGGCTCACCTAGGAGGAGGAGGAGGCCGGAGCGGACTCGGGGAGGCGACGGGGACGGCGTCGGGGGCGGCGACGGGGAGCGAGCGGGCTCGGGGAGGCGACGGCGTCGGGGAGGCGACTGCGAGATCCGGCAGCCTGGCGGCGTCGAGGTGGTTTTCGGCGCCGTCGGGGGAGCGGGAAAGCAGATGGATTTGGAAACTTTTCCAAGTCCCGCTTATATAGTGCAACCTTTAGTCCTGGTTGTTAGTTCCAACCGGGACTAAAGACCCCCCTTTAGTCCCGGTTAGAGCCAACAACCGGGACTAAAGGTAGTTTTCGGCAGCCCGAAAGGGCGGGAAGCCCAGACTTTTAGTCCCGGTTGGTGGCTCCAACCGGGACTAAAGGTAGTTTTCAGCAGCCCGAAAGGGCGGGAAGCCCAGCCCTTTAGTCGCGGTTGGTGGCTCCAACCGGGACTAAAGGGGGAGTTTAGTCCCACCTCGCCAAGCGAGAGGCGCTAGCACCTGTTTATAAGCCCGGCCCTCTCTGCCTTGTTAAGTTCCTCTCAAATCCTAAATTCAAAGTGAAAATAGATGTGCTTGTAGAGAAAATTCAACATAAATTCAAAGCGCTAGTACATTTATTTAGGTTACTAGCACTTTGAATTTAGGTTGAATTTTCTCTATAAGCGCATCTATTTTCACTTTTGTTATTTTTATGTTATTCTTTTGCATATTAAAAGTTCTTAACAAAAAATACTTTATGAATATTCTTTTTGCTATTAAAATTTTTAACAAAAATAACTTTGATAATTTTAGTTGCATAAATTTTAGTTTTTAACAAAAATACTTTATGAATATAAAGTTTTTAACGAAAACACGTCTATTACAAAGGGATTTCAATTTTTTGAATATATTTTAACTCAAGACTTTTTCTGCATTCAATATGCACCATTCAAAGCCACATCATCACTTTTCAACCATTTTCTGACTTCATTTGCTAGTTTTCATGCATTTCATGATTTATTTTGAGCTAAAATGACCCTGAATTGAAAAGCACTGCAAATGAACTCTGAAATGGTTGAAAGTTGGCATGGTATCATAATTTCACCCACATAGCATGTGGTAAAAAGTTGAGAGGGTTACCGGAAAAACTGGATGCACTTCGTGTACAAACTGGACAATCAATTTCGAAGTATCAGGGTTTCGGAAAAAAACACGTCTATTACAAAGGGATTTCAATTTTTTAAACATATTTTAACTCAAGACTTTTTCTGCATTCAATATGCACCATTCAAAGCCACATCATCACTTTTCAACCATTTTCTGACTTCATTTGCTAGTTTTCATGCATTTCATGATTTATTTTGAGCTAAAATGACCCTGAATTGAAAAGCACTACAAATGAACTCTGAAATGGTTGAAAGTTGGCATGGTATCATAATTAGCATGTGCTAAAAAGTTGAGAGGGTTACCGGAAAAACTGGATGCACTTCGTGTACAAACTGGACAATCTCTTTCGAAGTATCAGGGTTTCGGATGAAAACACGTCTATTACAAAGGGATTTCAATTTTTTGAACATATTTTAACTCAAGACTTTTTCTGCATTCAATATGCACTATTCAAAGCCACATCATCACTTTTCAACCATTTTCTGACTTCATTTGCTAGTTTTCATGCATTTCATGATTTATTTTGAGCTAAAATGACCCTGAATTGAAAAGCACTGCAAATGAACTCTGAAATGGTTGAAAGTTGGCATGGTATCATAATTTCACCCACATAGCATGTGCTAAAAAGTTGAGAGGGTTACCGGAAAAACTGGATGCACTTCGTGTACAAACTGGACAATCTCTTTCGAAGTATCTGGGTTTCGGACGAAAACACGTCTATTACAAAGGGATTTCAATTTTTTGAACATATTTTAACTCAAGACTTTTTCTGCATTCAATATGCACCATTCAAAGCCACATCATCACTTTTCAACCATTTTCTGACTTCATTTGCTAGTTTTCATGCATTTCATGATTTATTTTGAGCTAAAATGACCCTGAATTGAAAAGCACTGCAAATGAACTCTGAAATGGTTGAAAGTTGGCATGGTATCATAATTTCACCCACATAGCATGTGCTAAAAAGTTGAGAGGGTTACCGGAAAAACTGGATGCACTTCGTGTACAAACTAGACAATCTCTTTCGAAGTATCAGGGTTTCGAACGAAAACACGTCTATTACAAAGGGATTTCAATTTTTTGAACATATTTTAACTCAAGACTTTTTCTGCATTCAATATGCACCATTCAAAGCCACATCATCACTTTTCAACCATTTTCTGACTTCATTTGCTAGTTTTCATGCATTTCATGATTTATTTTGAGCTAAAATGACCCTGAATTGAAAAGCACTGCAAATGAACTCTGAAATGGTTGAAAGTTGACATGGTATCATAATTTCACCCACATCCATTGCCGGTTCAACTGCATGCATTATATAATTAAATGTATCAAAAACCATTACAGAACATCATGAATAGAGAAGTGATCAAATGTTATTACTAAAAAAAAAATACATAAAGTTCATACATAGTTCCCATAGAACAACATACAGCTCTCTAGAGCATCTAATTAAAACATAAATTGAAACTAACATACAACTATGTAAAACATTTAAATGCAACAACAAATGAGATCATAATCGCAACTAAGGTAACAATTGATCCAACAGCATAATGATACCAAGCCTCATTATCAATGGCATATTTTCTTATCTTTCTAATCTTCAAGCGCATTGCATCCATCTTGATCTTGTGGTCATCGACGACATCGGCAACATGCAACTCCAATTTCATCTTCTCCTCCTCAATTCTTTTCAATTTTTCTTTCAAATCCTCGTTTTCTTTTTCAACTAAATTTAACCTGTCGACAAGAGGGTCGGTTGGAATTTCCGGTTCACATACCTCCTAGATAAACACATCTATGTCACGTTGGTCGGCACAATTGTCATAAAGACTAAATGAAACAAATAGTTATAAAAGATAATATACCACATCCGAATCATAGACTGGATGAGGGCCGACGTGGGCGGATACCATGACCATGGCACTATATAATAACAAACAATAATAAAAGTAAAAAGTTTATACAAGTATCTATGTAAATCATACAAGTAAGAATTTTTTTCTTTTAAAAAGAAGATAAGAACAAGAGGCTCACCACGGTGGTGCCGGCGACGAGATCGGCGCGGGCGATCGACGACGGTGAGGACGGGGACGGGACGTGACGGACCGTCAAACCTAGACAAATCTTGGGGAAAATGGAGCTTGGAGGTCGAGCTTGGAGAGGAGAAAGCTTAAGCGTGGCTCGGGCATTTCATCAAACACCTCGTGTGCATAGGAGGTGAGAGCAGAGCAGCACACACCTCGCACACGCCGGCCGGCCAAAAATCAGAGGAGTGAGCGGGCAGGGGCGAGCATATATATATATAGGCATATCTTTAGTCCCGGTTTGTGGCTAGAACCGGGACTAAAGGGACTGGTCCAGGAGCGAGGCCCTTTAGTCCCGGTTCATGTCTGGAACCGGGACTAAAGGGGTCACACGAACCGGGACTGGTTCCTGACGAACCCCGGCCGGCGCCCTGGCCGCTCGAACCGGGACTGATGCACCCATTAGTCCCGGTTCGTAAGACGACCGGGACTAATGCAATATTCTGGCCCGTTTCAAAGCCCTGTTTTCTACTAGTGATACATCAATGTCTCATCATCATCATAGTGATATAACACTGTCTCATCATGATCATAGTGATATAACAATGTATAATCATCATCATCATCATCATCATAGTGATAGAACAATTTCTCATCATCATCATAAGTTAATGATAGCCCGCAAGTGCACAGAGTTTAGTTGTAGCCTTTTTCAAGTAAGAGTATCGATCCCACAGGAAGCACAGGAATCAATCTTTGGTCCTTTGTAGTGTGCAAATAATGTGCCTAGAAATTGTAAGTAATCCAGAATAGTAATAGTAATTATAATAGGGTTGCAAGTGTAATGGTGAATAAATCAAGTAAAGTAACTAGACTTGAGACAAATCATTAAAAGAGTTCATATGTCCGGAATTCCCACTAGTGTGCATCTAAGGCGATGCCTAAACACAATGCTACTTCGGATTCCTAAGTCACTTTACATGTTTCTCTTTGTGGGCGGAGCCGGTACATATACGTGCATACTTGTGGTATCTCCGTATCCCATACGCCACCACCGTTCTTTCCCACTACAGTTATCAAACGGTGATTAAGGGGAAATAGGTCCCCGTGGACGCATCCAAAGTGGTCTCTGTTATACCCCCTGTTGCAACTATCCGCTACGAAGGGAGAAGGGGCTTGTCACGTCACCCAACTCCACAAACACATAGTTAGCCAATAGTATTAACCTTCCATACGAAGTTGGCATACGTTGATTGGCCGACTTCACCCAACGTCAAGAAGATTATCAACATAAATATGCAAAGAGGATATTAAATCCTAATACCAAACAATCTATTACACGATAGGGTTCATCCATAGTTTCATACTCCGAGAACAATGGGTCTACTCACACATGGGGACAACAATCATCATGGTAAAGGCAAACGAATACATGGATGTATGAATCAACCGATACACCGAAGGATCCACTAGGATTCTTGATGTTACAGATGATAAGCATGCAGATAGTGATGATGATGAAGATGGTGGTGATGAAATGGTGATGATGACTTCGTTCCCCTTGTGATGAGAGGGATCCCCTCCTTCTCCTGGTTGATCCTCCCTTTGGATGGGTTCCGGAGGCTAGAGTTCTGTCTTATGGATGAGTTTTTGGGAGCTCTACGCGTCTGATTCACAATCCGCTTCGACGGGGTGAAAATAACTGATCTCCCAGAGGCAGCGGCGCGCCAAACGACGGCTCATCCGGGCACGTGCGGTCGTATGGAATTTTGTCGTTCACTCTGGAAGCGCAACGACGGCTGTTTCTTTGGCCTTCTTGCTTGATTTTTATGGAAAGTGTTTATCACCTTTAATACGTGATTCCACTGCCATTTTGGGGATTTTCTCCATTAAATGAATATTGCTCCAGAAGCCTTTACCTGAGGGATTATCAATAAAAATAAGTGTGCGAACGCGGTAAAATTCCTCAAAGCCTACAAAGTAGGCACAACAATAATGATAAAAGGTCTCATAATTTGGACTCATCAACTCCCCCAAGCTTAAAGATTTGCTCGTCCCCGAGCAAATACCGCGGCTTGGAATGGCATCTCAGTTCATAAGCTGTGGATGAATCAAATGAATGGGTCCAAAGTAAAACTTTAGAATTTACATCATATGATTAATTACACTATGCACCATCACATCCTAATTTCTATCAAATGAGTATGAATTCTTACACACCTTATTACCAATCGTTAATGAGACTCATTCTTACTTCAATTGATACTTTATTCTCCTTTTTCACTCGGACAAGTCTTGGCACAATACATCTTACATTTTCCTGTTCTTCACTTTCCTTTTTATTTCATGAATTGCCAAACCTGCCCCATATCACTTGAGGTTTTCTCTTTTTGGAGATTTGATATGAAGGGCATGCTTAACCATCCAAGTTCAACTATTGGGAATTACATAAATATTCTTGAGTCACTATTGTTTTGTTTTTATGCACAAGAGCTTGTCCACATTTCATACATGGTTCGCTGGTTTTAAGAAACCTTACCAAGTAATCAACAAAATTAACTGAAATCGGTTCCACTGCATCACATCAAGTTGTCAACTTCTCATTCCAGATTGATACTAGAGATTTGGAAGACTTATAATCATCATCTAAAAGCAAGTATGTGTAGCGCACATGGATGCATAACCATACTAAGCAAATTCATCAAGATCATAATAAACTATTCATCAAACCATCCATGACTCAATGGATAAGACTCTTCCCTCTTCAATAAAAAGGTATGCTGGTACTTTTATTACTCGAGCTAAATAAACTCTTTCAAACAAAGTTCACAGGGAAATAATGATAAGGGAAACGAGAAATAGTTTCAAAATCCCCCCGAGCTTAACATGCTAAGCCGGTTGGATTCATTTTGTCTCCTTTTTTATTGATACCGGTGTTCTCTTCTAGAGGTGGAGCGGTGACACCAGTGAGGGCATCAATCATGAGCTTATTGGCAACCTCCAAATCTCCGGTGCGAGAACGATACATGAGAAGGGTTGCATCCTGGTTGGCGATGATCCTCAAGCTTGTGTCAAGAGCCTCACGGGTCTTGATGGCCAAGGCAACCTCCATCTCCCTGATCTTATCAATCATAGATTTAGTCTCAACAACTGAATTATGGACTTGTACCTGGGGTGGAGTTGGTTGCACCGGGACGGTGTTACACCTTTTCCTAGGAGGTCCAACTCACATGCGGGCACCAATGGTGTGCATCCCACGCGCCCTTGGATCAATATTGCTGGATCCTTCCAACGGATCATGGATAGTGCAGTTACTGAAACCACACTTTCCCATGACAGTGGGAGTCTCCTTGACAGAATTGATTTGCCCTCGTCGATGATGACTTTGCTGGCGTTGCTGGGGTTGGCTGTCGGTTTCTTGCCCTTATATTTATCTTCCTCTTCTTCCTCCCTAGAGGGAGGTTCCTCCGGATCTTCTTCAAAAGAGGTCCAATCGCGGTAGCGACGGAGCCTCTCCCTTATGCTTGCTGGAGAATAGCCCTCCTGCTCCAAGTCCTCTTCTTCCTTTGAAGAGGTTTGCCTCTCATCCCACGAACAATCCATTACCACCTACACCTCAAAGCTCAAAAAGACTTGGCCTAGATTGGTTTGTGAGTTTTGATAGAGGAGGGAGTAATAGTTCTGTATATATGAGGCTAATGACGTAGGTTTTGACGAGATAAGGAAGTTAAAAAGGATAGGAAAAAACCAAATAAGATCAAGCGAAATTCTGTTGTAATTCAGAAAGAAATTTTGACCGACGGCCTTCCAAATGCCTGCGACCAGTTGTTTGACCTTTTTCCGCTGAGCTCTCCGCATACAGAGTGTATGACGTCCTTAAAAATGGGCGCATTCGATCGTTCGGGCGTCCGTTTGATCCCCCTTATCCTATGAGAGAGAAAAATGTATTTTTACCAAAGGCGGATGCGTGATTTCGCTCTGCGAAAACAGAGTGAATGGCGGCCTTCCAAACGATCGTTGACTATCTCTTGAGCGGTCGTTTTCTCCATTCACCTGCACGCTCAAACAAACAGAATCAAAGACGGTCCTTCAAACGACCGCTGGCGGTCGTTTCTACGGATGTTTGACTACGGAAAACATAATATTTTATGCAACAAAAATATAACAAAGACAAATTGGATGAGTGTTTAAGGAAAAAGGAAGAACTTCCGCGTGCTCTTCAGTGCTTTCCACTCTTTGTGTTTTGCGAAGATCTTCGTCCCAGGCTTCTTTGTTCTTAAGGGTTGAAGACGTGGTGCGTGATACGTCTCCAACGTATCTATAATTTTTGCTTGTTCCATGCTATTATATTATCATTCTTGGATGTTTTACAATCATTTTATAGCAACTTTATATCATTTTTTGGGACTAACCTATTGACATAGTGCCAAAGTGCCAGTTGCTGTTTTTGCTCGTTTTTTACTTCACGGAATATCAGTACCAAACGGAGTCCAATGGTGACGAAACTTTTTGGAGATTTTTTTGGGCCAGAAGACATCCAGTGGGCCAAAGAAGTGCTAGAGGGGAGGGTCGAGGAGACCACAACCCACCAGGGTGCGCCAGAGGCCCCGGGCGCGCCCTGATGGGTTGTGCCCTCCTCGGGGCCCCTCTCCACCGCTTCTGACTCCTATAAATTTCCAAATATTCCAGAAACCCTAAAAGAGTCGATGAAAAACACATCCAGTCGCCGCAAGTTACAGAACCTCGAGATCCAATCTAACACAATCACGGAGGTGTTCATCATCCTCATTGGTGTATCTCCGATGATGTGTGAGTAGTCCACCATAGACCTACGGGTCCGTAGGCAGTAGCTAGATGGCTTCCTCTCTCTCTTTTGGTTCTCAATACAATGGTTTTTTGGAGATCTATTTGATGTAAACTTTTGCGGTGTGTTTGTTGGGATCCGATGAATTTTGAGTTCATGATCACTTTATATCCATGAATATTATTTGAGTCTTCTTTGATCCCTTATATGCATGATTACTTATAGCCTCGTATTTCTTCTTCGAATCTTTGGTTTAGTTAGGCCAACTAGATCGATTTTTCTTGCCATGGGAAGAGGTGCTTTGTGATGGGTTTGATCTTGCGGTGTCCTCTCCCAGTGACCGAAGGGGCAGCAAGGCACGCATGTATCGTTGCTATTAAGAATAACAAGATGGGCTCTATTCCTACATAAATAGATCTTGTCTACATCATGTCACCGTTCTTATTGCATTACTCCATTTTTCCAGGAACTGAATACACTAGATGCATGCTAGATAGCGGTCGATGTGTGGACTAATAGTAGTAGATGCAGAATCATTTCGGTCTACTAATCTTGGACATGATGCCTATATAATGATCATCGCCTTGGATATCATCATGATTATTTGATCTTCTATCAGTTGCCCAACAGTAATTTGTTCACCCACCGTGTGCTATACTCATGAGAGAAGTCACTAGTGAAACCTACGGCCCCCCACTAGTAAAAAACAGGCCTTTGGATCGACGCATTAGTCCCGGTTGGTTTCTGGACCGGGACTAGTGCCACCAATAGTCCCGGTTCATTAGGCTAGGCATTAGTCTTGGTTCATGAGTAACCTTTAGTCCCGGTTGGTGTTACCAACCGGGACTAAAAGGGTGGTGGCAGGCTGGTGGCAGGCTGGGGCCCCTGCGAGCCACTTTAGTCCCGGTTGCTCACACAAACCGGGACTAGAGATGGAACCTCTAGTCCCGGTTGGTGTTACCAACCGGGACTAAAGGTGTGGTGGCAGGCTGGTGTCAGGCTAGGGCCCTGCGAGCACCTTTAGTCCCGGTTTGTAACACCAACCGGGACTAGAGATGGACCTCTAGTCCCAGTTTGTAGGACCAACCGGGACTAAATGTATCCCTATATATGGATGTGCTTCTTCCAGCCCGATCTCATCCTCTCCATTTCTTTGTTTTCTCTTCCTCATCTCAAGCTCATCCCTCCATTTTTGCCAAGATTTGTCAAGATTTGAGGCACCCCAATCCATCCAAGTGTTCACAAAGGTTAGCAACTTTGTCCTTTCATCTCTCATTGCTAGATCAGCTCGTGCAATGCTTTATACCTATAGTGATTTGTGGGTTTTAGTTTGGGTGTAATTATGTGGGAGTTTTTTTTGATTTATATGCAATTTGAGCTCAAATTAACTTCTTAGTTTGCATAAGTGTGTAGGTGTGGTTTACTTAGTGCCTTCCCGTCCCCGTCCTAACCACCGTCGATCGCCCGCACCGTCCCGTTGCCGGCACCACCTTGGTGAGCCTCTTCTTGTTCTTATCCTTTTTATAAAAAAATCTATTTGTATGATTTAGATAGTTACTTGCATAATTTTCTTACTTGTATGATTGTTTGTTATATATAGTGCCATGGTTTTGATATCCGTGCCCGTCGGCCCTTGTCCGGTTTACGATTCGGATGTGGTATATTCTCTTTTATAACTATTTGCTGCATTTCGTGTTAATGACAATTATGCCCATGAAGTTGACATAGATATTTTTATCTTGGTGGTAGTTGAACCGGAAATTCCAACCGACCCTATTGTCAAGAAGTTAAATTTAGTTGAAAAAGAAAATGAGGATTTGAAAGAAAAATTGAAAAGAGTTGAAGAAGAGAAGATGAAATTGGAGCTGTACGTTGCCGATGTCGTCGATGATCACAAGATCAAGATGGATGCAATGCGCTTGAAGATTAGAAAATATGCCATTAATAAAGAGGCTTGGTATCATTATGTTGTTGGATCAATTGTTACCTTAGTTGCGATTTTGATCACATTTGTTGTTGCATTTAAATGTTAGCTAGATAGTTGTATGTTGTTTTATGAGAATAAGTGTGTATGAACTTTATGTATGAACTTGTATTAATTTGGTCTTTTCGGTGTTGTGTAATGAAGATGAACCGGCAATGGATGTACGATGACTGACGCTCTCCCCAGTTCATTAATGGCGTGCATAGTTGCATAGTTTTCTGCGTGCGGCTGAGGCAAACAAGCGGGGTGGTTTTATGTGTTGTCCATGTGGTGTGTGTAAGAATGATAAGACTTACTCTAGCGCAAAACACATTCACGTCCACCTGTTTACGTCCGGTTTCATGTCCGACTATAATTGTTGGACCAAGCACGGAGAAAGAGGGGTTCTAATGGAAGAGAATGAAGAAGAAGAGGATGATGACAACTATCCTGGGTTTCCTGAATATGATGGTACTACAATGGGGGAAGAGAATGAAGAAGAAGAAGCTGAGGCATCAGATGAGCCCGCTGATGATCTTGGTCGGGCCATTGCTGATGCAAAGAGAAACTACGAAAGTGAAAAGGAGAAGTTGAAGTTGCAGCGCATGTTAGAGGATCACAAAAAAGGGTTGTACCCAAATTGCGAAGATGACAACACAAAGCTCGGTACCACACTGGAATTGCTGCAATGGAAGGTAGAGAATGGTCTATCTGGCAAGGGATTTGAAAAGTTGCTGAAAATAATGAAGAAGAAGCTTCCAAAGGACAACGAATTGCCCGACAGTACATACGAAGAAAAGAAGGTTGTCTGCCCTCTAGGATTACAGGTGCAGAAGATACATGCATGCCCTAATGGCTGCATCCTCTACCGCGGTGAGGAGTACAAGAATTTGAATGCATGCCCGGTATGCGGTGCATTGCAATATAAGATTAGTCGCGATGACCCTGGTGTTGATGTTGAGGGCGAGCGCACGAGGAAGAGGATTCCTGCCAAGGTGATGTGGTATGCTCCTATAATACCACGGTTGAAACATTTGTTCCAAAACAAAGAGCATGCCAAGTCGTTGCGATGGCACAAAGAAGACCGTAAGAAAGACAGGAAGTTGAGAGTACCCGCTGATGGGTCGCAGTGGAGAAAAATTGAGAGAAAGTGGCCGGACTTTGCAGATGACACAAGGAACGTATGGTTTGGTTTAAGTACAGATGACATTAATCCTTTTGGGGAGCAGAGCAGCAAGCATAGCACATGGCCTGTGACTCTATGTATCTATAACCTTCCTCCTTGGTTGTGCATGAAGCGGAAGGTCATTATGATGCCAGTGCTCATCCAAGGCCCTAAGCAACCTGGCAACGACATTTATGTGTACCTAAGGCCATTAGTTGATGAACTTTTACAGCTGTGCAATAAAGTAGGCGTACGTGTGTGGGATGAGCACAAACAGTAGGAATTTGACCTGCGAGCGTTGCTGTTTGTAACCATCAATGATTGGCCTGCTCTTAGTAGCCTTTCAGGACAGACAAACAAGGGATACCATGCATGCACGCACTGCTTAGATGAGACTCAAAGTATATATTTGGACAAATGCAAGAAGAATGTGTACCTGGGACATCGTCGATTTCTTCCGACCAAGCATGCCTTAAGAAAGAAAGGCAAGCATTTCAAAGGTGAGGCAGATCACCGAAAGAAGCCTGTCCTCCGTACTGGTTATGATATACTTGATATGGTCAAGGATTTACAAGTAATCTTTGGAAAGGGTCTTGGCGGACAATCTGTTCCGATTAACGCTGACGGACACGCCCCCATGTGGAAGAAGAAATCAATATTTTGGGAGCTAGAATATTGGAAAGTCCTAGAGGTCCGCTCCGCAATCGACGTGATGCACGTCACGAAGAATCTTTGCGTGAACCTGCTAGGCTTCCTGGGAGTGTATGGGAAGACAAAGATACACCGGAGGCACGGCAGGACCAGCAACGTATGAACGCAAAAGACGACATGCATCCAAAGCAGTATGAAGGTCCTGCCAGCTATGCTCTTACCAAAGCGGAGGAGGAAATATTTTTTGAATGCCTGCTCAGTATGAAGGTCCTGTCTGGCTTCTCGTTGAATATAAAGGGAATAATAAATATGACAGAGAAAAAATTCCAGAACCTAAAGTCTCATGATTGCCACGTGATCATGACGCAATTGCTTCCGGTTGCGTTGAGGGGGCTTCTATCAGAAAATGTTCGATTAGCCATTGTGAAGCTATGTTCATTCCTCAATGCAATTTCTCAGAAGGTAATCGATCCGGAATTCCTACCAAGCTTACATAATGATTTGGTCCAATGTCTTGTCAATTTCGAGTTGGTGTACCCACCATCCTTCTTCAATATTATGACGCATGTCCTAGTTCACCTAGTCAAAGAGATTGCCATTCTGGGTCTTGTATTTCTACACAATATGTTCCCCTTTGAGAGGTTCATGGGAGTCTTAAAGAAATATGTTCATAACCGTGCTAGGCCAGAAGGAAGCATCTCCAAGGGCCATGAAACAGAGGAGGTTATTGAGTTTTGTGTTGACTTTATTCCTGACCTTAAGTCGATTGGTGTTCCTCAATCGTGGCATGAGGGGAGACTGTGTGGAAAAGGCACGCTTGGACCAAAATCAATAATATGTAGGGACGGGCATTCTTGGGCGCAAGCACACTATGCAGTTCTATAAAATTCTACCTTGGTGACCTCGTATATCGAGAAACACATGGATATTATACGCTCCAAGAACCCGAAGCAGTCTGACCCCTGGATTAAACGTACACACATTGAGGCTTTCGGCGGTTGGTTGCAAACACATCTCATGAATGACGACATTGTTGAAGATGAGCTGTACTTGTTGGCCAAGAGACCATCTTCGACTATATTGACTTTCCAAGGATACGAGATAAATGGGAATACATTTTACACGATCGCCCAAGATAAAAAGAGCACCAACCAAAACAGTGATGTCCGCTTTGACGATGCAGCAAACACCAATAGGGAAAAGGACACATATTATGGTTACATAGAGGAGATATGGGAACTTGACTATGGAAGTGATTTGAAGGTCCCTTTGTTCCGGTGAAAATGGGCAATCTGACTGGAGGCGGGGTAATGGTAGACCAGCAGTACGGAATGACAACAGTGGATCTCAACAATCTTGGGTACACAGAGGAACCATTCGTCCTAGCCAATAATGTGGCGCATGTTTTCTATGCGGAGGACATGTCTACCAAACCAAGAAAAAGAAAAGATAAGAAAGCGGATACATCATACGATGAGCCAAAGTGCTACATAGTTCTTTCAGGGAAAAGAAACATCGTGGGAGTGGAGGACAAGACAGACATGTCAACAGATTATGAAAAGTTTGATGAAATCCCTTCCTTCACAGTGAAGACTGACCCAAGCATCCTGTTAAATGATGAAGATTGTCCATGGTTACGGTGCAATAAGCAAAGGACACACGAGAAGAAAACGTTTTATACCCCAAGATCCCACTCTGGGAAGTGATTGGCTTCACCGTCATCACTTTTCTTCTCTAGTGAGTAGCCGAGATGGTCCAGTTTGTAAACGAAGTGCATCCAGATTTTTTTGTATCCCTCTCAACTTTTTAGCACATGCAATGTGTGTGAAATCATGATACCATGCCAAGTTTCAACCTTTTCAGAGTTCATCTGTAGTGTTTTTTTAATTTCAGGGTCGTTTAGCTCAAAAAAATCATTAAATGCATGAAAAGTAGCAAATGAAGTTAGAAAGGGTTGAAATTTGAAGATGTGGCTTAGAATGGTGCATATTGAATGCACAAAAAGTCTGGAGTTGAAACAAGTTTAAAAAAAATGAAATGCCTTTGTAACAGATGAGTTTTCGTCCGAAACCCTCATACTTCGAAGGAGATGGTCCAGTTTGTACACGAAGTGCATCCAGTTTTTGTCGTAACCGTCTCAACTTTTTAGCACATGCTATGTGGGTGAAATGATGATACCATGCCAAGTTTCAACCTTTTCAGAGTTCATTTGTAGTGCTTTTTAATTTCAGGGTTGTTTAGCTCAAAAAAAATCATTAAATGCATGAAAAATAGCAAATGAAGTAAGAAAGGGTTAACATTTGAAGATGTGGCTTAGAATGGTGCATATTGAATGCACAAAAAGTCTAGAGTTGAAATAAGTTAAAAAAAATGAAATGCTTTTGTAACAGATGAGTTTTCTTCCGAAACCCTCATAGTTCGAAGGAGATGGTCCAGTTTGTACACGAAGTGCATCCATTTTTTGCCGTAACCCTCTCAACTTTTTAGCACATGCTATGTGGGTGAAATGATGATACCATGCCAAGTTTCTACCTTTTTAGATTTCATTTGTAGTGCTTTTTAATTTCAGGGTCATTTAGCTCAAAAAATCATTAAATGCATGAAAAATAGCAAATGAAGTTAGAAAGGGTTGAAATTTGAAGATGTGTCTTAGAATGGTGCATATTGAATGCACAAAAGTCTGGAGTTCATTTGGGTGATTTTGATTAAAACAGATGAAGGTATAAAACTAAAAGAGTTAAACAGAATCTGGTTTTGATTAAAACACCTATTTAAATTATCCTAAAAATTCCCAAATTTAACATAATGATAAAACATACTAATATTAAACAACAGGAAAAACAATCACTCAAAAATCTATTTTTAAACTAAAGTTATTCACAAACTATTGATTCACACAAATTTCAAATGAATTCAAATTTAAACTATTTAAATTTGAAAACTACTCGCACTAACGGAAAGTTTGTAATTGTTTTGACCTAAAGCAAAAAGATTCATTAAAAACTATAAATATTCAAACAGTTATTCCAAATCTAATAACAGAAATTAGAAAAAGAAAACAAAACAAAAAAGAGGAAATACAGCTTTAGTCCCGGTTGGTGCTACCAATCGGGACTAAAGGTCCTTTCCCGCGCGGAATTCGGGCCGCCGAAAAGATGGGCCATTAGTCCCGGTTGGTAGCACCAACCGGGACTAAAGGGGGGGGTCCGATAGTCCTGGTTGGAGCCACCAACCGGGACTAAAGGTCCTGGGGTATTTAACCCCGCCTTCTCCTTCCTCTCCTCAGTTTCTCCCCTGACGCCGAACCACACGACGCCGCCAGGATGCCGGACATCGCCGTCGTCGTTCCGTCACCTCCTCGCCGTCCCCGAGCCCGCTGATCGTCACCGACTGCCTTGCCCTCCTCCCCGAGCCCGCTGACTGTCGCCGATTGCCTCGCCCTCCTTGCAGGTGAGCTCCTACCATGCTCCCCCTCCTCCTCACCTCCTCATCCTCCTCCTTCGCGGCCACCGCGGCCGCGTGCGCCGGCACCGCTGCCTTGGCCGCCCCCTCGCCCGCCGTCGCCACCTTCGTCGCCGAACCCCGGCCCGGCATCGTCGGCCTCCTCCACCCGGGGGATTTTTTTTATGTTTTAGTTGTTTTAGTTAATTAAGTGTTCATATTGTTTTAGTTAATTTAGTTGTTTAGTTTTTTATGTTTTAGTTAATTTAGTTGGTTTAGTTGTTTTATGTTTTAGTTGTTTTAGTTGTTTAGTTTTTTTATGTTTTAGTTGTTTTAGTTAATTAAGTGTTCATATTGTTTTATCTAATTTAGAGGTTTTATGTTTTAGTTGTTTAGTTTTTTTATGTTTTAGTTGTTTTAGTTGGAAATAATGTAGTATCGTCGGTCGTCGGTGACGCGATATCGAGGAGTCCCTGACGATCGTCGGTGAGGGGGAGTCCCCGACGATCGTCGGTGAGGAGTCCCCGACGATCGTCGGTGAGGAGTCTGCGACGATCGCCGGTGAGGAGTCCGTGACGATCGCCGGTGATATATGATGTTTAGATGTTAATATGTTTTAGTAAATGAGACTTTTTTATTAGGCATTAGCTATTTTATATTAGGCAGATATATGATGTTTAGATGTTTAAATGTTTAGTTCCATAGCGTAGCCGTTGAGTCGACTCGGTGGCAACAACCTGCTTGAGAGGCGCCATGTCCGGGACTGGGCTCTGTCGGGCTGGCACTGGGACGTGCTGCCTTCCGGGGGGCGCAGCTTGGTGAGGAATCAGGGGCCCGTCGTCGACCCGGAGGTTCTTTGGTGGCGGTCGCGTGGACCACTATCGGTGCAGAGGGAGCCGGCCCCCGCGGAGGTGGTATGTTGCCATGTCAGGGAGGAGGACGAGCACGTCCAACGCTACATGGCTGCGTTGGACGCTAGGTTCTCCAATACCTGGTAGATTCTTCAGGGATCTCACCCGAGCTATGATCCTGTCATTGTTCCTTCTCTTTGGGTGTCCACCGCCTGCGCCGCGAGACGTCAACTAGATCTGTATTAGTGATATTATATAATAATATTCGAGATGTATTAGTGATAATATTCGATGATGTATTAGTGATATTATATAATAATATTCGAGATGTATTAGTGATACTATTCGATGATGTATTAGTGACATTATATGATCATATTGTTGCATTGCCTTGTATTGATTTGCATATCTCCGGTTTTGCTTATTGAATGCATTCTAATTGTTTTATATTTGTTTTGGATTAGTTAAGCTATGGACGGTAGAGACAGAGACTGTGATCAAGAGAATGTCATGTACGACATGATACGCTCCGGAAACGAAGAGAATGAAGAAGTAGATGATGGCTCACAATACCTTAACCCATCCAGTGAGGGAATTGAGGAAGAACAACCAAGATGCGAAGGGGAACCACCTGATAATGATGGCGAAGAAATTTTTCTCCATTTAACAAAGTCCGGCGAGGTATTAATTTTCCCTCTGGTATTCATCAGAAGTATTGATTGATTTGAATATATTAACGAATCTTTCTTCTTTTAGCCCTCCGGATCGAGCAAATCTTCTACAAGGGTTAAACGTGGCCCGACAAAAAAGTTAAAAGAAGGCATAAAGTACAACATCGATCAAAT
This sequence comes from Elymus sibiricus, assembly GCA_039707655.1. Classification (NCBI taxonomy): domain Eukaryota; kingdom Viridiplantae; phylum Streptophyta; class Magnoliopsida; order Poales; family Poaceae; genus Elymus; species Elymus sibiricus. The sequence goes on along the minus strand of CM077667.1, from coordinate 439,289,891 downwards.
CAGAGTAGATGGCGAACCGATTGCTCCTAAAATTAATGCAGACAAATTTATACGTCAATGCGGAGTTATCGTTAGGGACCAAATCCCGATCACCGCTCAAGAATGGAATCAACCAAAAGATCCCGGAGTTCCTTTTGTCAGCGAAAGAGCAAAAGATCTGCTTTGGGAGGCGCTCATGAAACATTTCACCCTACCAGAGGGTCTCACGGATCTCCAACGGGAGAAAGTCAAGAAGTGTGCTCTTAAGAAGATGGCCACACAATTCCAGACTTGGAAGAAAAGATTATGGACCAATTACTTGAAAGGAGGAAAGAAGACTCCAGAATTCAAAGGAGAATATTTGAAGTTAAAAGATGACTGGGACAGATTTGTGTAGTTCAAGGAATCAGAAGCAGCTAAGGAACGGTCGAGAGTAAACAAGATAAATGCCGAGAAAAAAATGTGGCACCATGATCTGGGGCGAGGTGGCTACAAGTCTGGGTTGCCTAAGTGGGATGAATCCGAGAGAAACATGAAGGCTGCAGGGGTCACTCCAGAAACAGAGACTTGTCCCGACAGGTGCAGGACTTGGTGCACATGGGAGAAGTTGGACCCAAAGACAGGGGAGGTTCTTGAACACGCAAGTCTTAAAGAATCTCGAATGGGTGTGTACCAGCCCGAGAGAGAGAACGACGAGCTTACACACGCCCTCAAGAATCCTGAACACCCGGGACGAACACGAGGCAAAGGCCTTGTTCCGTGGCTTCTGGGGTTTGCGGATTGGAACGACAGTTACAGAAGCCGTGAGAGAAAGAAGAAGCATGAAGTAGATCAGATTCAAATGGTAGAAGCAAAGAACGCGGACTTGGAATGCAAATACATGCTGCAGCAGGAGCAAATCAACAAACTTAGCCAGCAAGGCGCGTCTCAGCAGCAGGAGCATCCAAATGCAGCATTGGATGGTACCATTCCATCATCTATGCCGAAAAGCAGCGTGGGTTTCACGGGGGTGCCGACCGATGATGCACTGCTGGCTCGCTACCCCATGGATGATATCCTAGAGTCGACAGTTTGTGAGCTACACGTGAAACTGAAGAACATATCCATGAAGGTGGCGGACGGCTTTGCTTTACTGAGTGGACCTGAAGCAACCTTCCACGGCAATCCGATTCCACCTAGCTATGCTTGTGTTGGGGTGGATGAAGTTGTGTCGGCATATGAATCACTATATCTTGACTACCTTGGAGGTGAAGGGGAGCGGACACTAGGAGAAGTCATTCGTTGTCTCATTTTATGGAAAAAGGAATGCATTGTGTTTCCAAACTCGGTGCCAAGGCCACCGACTCCTCCTCCAAGTCCGCCGCGTCAGCAGACTCCAACCCACCTCGAGACAGAGCGCAGGGCGAGTCCGTCATATCGATCTCCGCCGCGTCAGCGTAATCCATCTGAGACAGAGCCTAGCGCGAGTCCGCGATATCGATCTTCGCCGTCTCCAAAGCGGAAGAGAGCACAAAATAAGAAACCCGAGCCTCCTGTCAAAAATAAGTTAGCTTACGAGAAGACTGAAGAGGAAACCGATGAACAAGTGGCTAAGGAATTGCAGGCCCAGTTTGCACCGAAACCACCCCCGCCGCCAAAGGAGAAAATACCTGAGGAATTCATATAACTCTTTTTGAATGCAGCTAAACCGGCGGAGAAAAGGCCACTATCAGACTATGAACGCTCTATTAGAAAGTCCTATCATCAACAACAAAAAAACAGAAGTTGAGCGGTAGTAGTAAATGCGGGAAAACTGTTCCCCAGCTCGGAGAATAGGCAGTGCAATCGATCATCCTGCTCAAGGTGAGTACCGATAAGGTGGTAATAACCGACGCTGATAGAGAGAGGGCTAGAGAGATCGGTATCACTGTTGAACAACTCCTAGAGATCGAGGAATTCCCACCGGAGGATCAGAAGGAACTAGCATGGAAATATGTCCCCGGGAACCCTCTCGTGAGTCCTGAAGAGGAGAAACTTCTATCAACGCAAATGCACAACTTGCATGACTGGTACATGAGAGAAGTAAAGAGCGGGCGACAGAGCCTCATGGTCAAAGTCAAGCGAGAGCATTACATCCATGAAAAGGATTTGTGGATTGAAAATGAAGAATTATTTCAGTTATTCAATGAAAAAGCACTCGACAAATATCTGATACGTCTCCAACGTATCTATAATTTATGAAGTATTCATGCCATGTTTACAATAATTTTATATGATTTTGGTATGATTTGATTAGAGCTAACCCGGACTGACGCTGTTTTCAGCAGAGCTACCGTGGTGTTGTTTTTGTGCAGAAATAAAAGTTCTTGGAATGGGCTGAAAATTTACGGAGAATATTTTTGGAAAATATAAAAAATACTGGAGCAAAAAGATGGGCCAGGAAGTGACCGAGGAGGCCACAAGCCTGGGGGGCGCGCCCCCTGGCTTGTGGACTCCTCGGGCACCGCCTTGACGTGAGACCGATGCCAAAAATTCCTATAAATACTAAAATCTCCAGAAAGAAACCTAGATCGGGAGTTCTGCCACCGCAAGCCTCCAGAGCCACGAAAAACCAATCGGGAGCCCGTTCCGTCACCCTGTCGGAGGGGGAAACCATCACCGGAGGCCATCTTCATCATCCCGGCGGTCTCCATGACGAGGAGGGAGTAGTTCACCCTCGGGGCTGAGGGTATGTACCAGTAGCTATGTGTTTGATCTCTCTCTCTCTCTCTCGTGTTCTTGAGATGACACGATCTTGATGTACCGCGAGCTTTATTAATATAGATGAATCATATGGAGTTTTCCCCTCTCTATCTTCTTGTGATGAATTGAGTTTTCCCTTTGAAGTTTTCTAATCGGATTGAGTCTTTAAGGATTTGAGAACACTTGATGTATGTCTTGCGATGGGATATCCGTGGTGACAATGGGATGTTCTATTGATCCACTTGATGTATGTTTTGGTGATCAACTTGTGGGTTCCGTGACCTTGGGAATCTATGCATAGGGGTTGGCACATGTTTTCGTCTTGACTCTCCGGTAGAAACTTTGGGGCACTCTTTAAAGTTCTTTGTGTTGGATTGAACATGATGAATCTGAAATTATGTGATGCATATCGTATAATCAAACCCACGGGTACTCGAGGTGACATTGGGGTATCTAGGTGACATTAGGGTTTTGGTTGATGTGTATCTTAATGTGTTATTTTAGTACGAACTCTAGGGCTGTTCGTGACACTTATAGGGATAGCTCATAAGATTGATCAGAAAAGATAACTTTGAGGTGGTTTCGTACCCTACAATAATTTCTTTGTTTGTTCTCCGCTATTTGTGACTTTGGAGTGAACTCTTTGTCGCACGTGAGGGATTTATATATGATTCAACTATGTTAGTATTGTTGAGAGAACTTGCACTAGTGAAAGTATGAACCCTAGGCCTTGTTTCCAAGCATTGCAATACCGTTTGTGCTCACTTTTATCATTAGTTACCTTGCTTTTTTTATATTTTCAGATTACAAAAACCTATATCTACCATCCATATTGCACTTGTATCACCATCTCTTCGCCGAACTAGTGCACCTATACAATTTACCATTGTATTGGGTGTGTTGGGGACACAAGAGACTCTTTGTTATTTGATTGCAGGGTTGTTTGAGAGAGACCATCTTCATCCTACACCTCCCACGGATTGATAAACCTTAGGTCATCCACTTGAGGGAAGTTTGCTACTGTCCTACAAAACTCTGTGCTTGGAGGCCCAACACGAGTCTACAAGAAGAAGGTTGTGTAGTAGACATCAAGCTCTTTTCTGGCGTCGTTGCCGGGGAGGCTAGGTAAGCGGCACTCACATCCCGTCAACGAAGCTCTTTTCTGGCGCCGTTGCCGGGGAGGTGAGTGCTTGAAGGTATATATTTAGATCTTGCAATTAAATCTTTTAGTTTCTTGTTTTTCACTAGTTTGGTTTTATAAAAGAAAACTACAAAAAAATGGAATTGAGGTTGCCTCATATACTTTATCTTTTTTATGTCTTTCGTGAAAATGATGGAAAGGAAAATTGTGCTCAAGTGTTAGAAGAAGAAGTTATTAAAATGTTTGGCACTAAATCTTTGTATGATGAGCATGATTGCAATGTTGTTAGTATGAATTCCTTGAATATTCATGATGCTAATGATATGCAAAGCTACAAGCTTGGGGATGCTATGTTTGATGAAGATGATATGTTTAGTCCCCCAAGTTTTGATAAGCAAATTTATTATGATGAAAGCATGCCTCCTATTTATGATGATTAATGTGATGACATATATGCTATAAAGAATAATGATAACCATGAAACTTGTCATCATGATTTTAATTTTCAATTGGATTATGCTTCACATGATAGTTATTTTGTTTAGTTTGCTCCCACTACTATTGATGAGAAGAAAATTGCTTATGTGGAGAGTGACAAAATTTCTATGCTTGTAGATCATGAAAAGAATGCTTTATGTGCTGGTTATATTGTGAAATTCCTTCACGATGCTACTGAAAATTATTATGAGGGAGGAACATATGCTTGTAGGAATTGCAATAATATCAAGTTTCCTCTCTATGTGTTCAAAGTTTTGAAGTTATGCTTGTTTTGCCTTCCTATGCTAGTTGATTCTTGCTCCCATAAATTGTTTGCTCACAAAATCCCTATGTATAGGAAGTGGGTTAGACTTAAATGTGCTTGTCATGAGATTCATGATGCTCTTTTGCATGTTTCAATTATTATTCCTATGTGAGCAACATTGAAATCATCATGCCTAGCTAAAAGGTTTTAAAGAAAAGCACTTGTTGGGAGACAACCCAACACTTTTACTTTCTGTTTTTGTGTGTTCACATGATTAAGATACTGTATCAATCATGTTTTGTGCCTTTTATTTCAATAAAGTGCCCAGTAAAGCCTTTGGGATGACTCACAAGATGTGTAGAATTGATGCTGAACCAAAACAGAAACTTTTGACTCCAGTACAGGAATTTTAATTTTTTACTGGAGCGTGATAATGATCTGAAATTTTTACACAGTCTTGATATACAATCTCTTCAGGTTGTCCTAATTTTTCAGAATTTTTAGAGAAAGGGACGTATGGCTATACTACAGATCTTCAGAGACTGTTCTGTTTTTGACAGATTCTGTTTTGCATGCATAGTTTGCTTGTTTTAGTGTTCCCATAGCTTATATTCAGTGATATAAATTATGGGAATGATAGAATACAGTAGGTATCATGTGGGAACAATTATGAATCTTGTCTTGACTGTACCTAAGTGAATGATCTATCTTTATTATACTAACCCATCTCACGAAGTTCCGTTAAGTTTTGTGTGATTGAAGTTTTCAAGTTTTGGGTGAGACACCGATATGAGGAGAACGAGGAGTGACAAGAACCTAAACTTGGGGATGCCCAAGGCACCCCCAAGGTAATATTCATGGAAGACTCAAGTGCCTAAGCTTCGGGATGCCCCGGAAGCATCCCCTCTTTCGTCTTCAACACTATCGGTATATCTTACTTAGAGCTATATTTTTTTTCGTCACATAATATGTGCTTTGCTTGGATCGTCATTATATTTTGTTGTTCTCTGTTAGGTGTTATTTATAATCTTGTTTTTCAATAAAAAGTTCCAAGAATTGCATTTAGGATGCTTGCATTGCATGTTTGATATGTGTTGTGTAAAAAACAGAAACTTTTGCTGTAGTGTTTGAATTTTCATATTTTACTGGAACGTGGAAAGTTTCTGAATTTTTTACAGACTATTTTCATATAAATTATTTAGCATATCCTAAATTTTCATAATTTTTTGAGTTACATAAGTACACTTTTTTCATAAATTGCTACAGACTATTCTGTCTGGACAGATTGCTGTCATAGTTTTGTTATCTACTTATTCTATAGTTTCCATAGCCTATATTGGTAGATATAAATTGTGTAAATGATAGTAAACAGTAGATGAGGTTTGAAAATTATTATGCAACTTGTCTTGGCAGTACATAAAGTGTTGATTTATTATTATGAGTACTAACCTATCTCACGAGTTCTTTTGAAGTTTTGTGTGGATGATGTTTTTGAGAATAGGTGAAACCAGGATATGAGTGGATTGAACGAGATACAAAAGCTCAAGCTTGGGGATGCCCAAGGCACCCCAAGTAAATATTTCAAGAAGTCTCAAGCATCTAAGCTTGGGGATGCTACGCATCCCACCTCTCTTCGTCAACTATCGGTTAGCCTATGTTGAGCCTAAATTTTTATTCGTTCACATTATGCGTGCTATTCTTGGAGTTCTATTTTTGTTTAGTTTGCTGTTTGAATAAAATACTCAGATCTAAAAATATTTATTGAGAGAGAGAGAGTCCTCACATAGCTACTTAATTGTTTGACTACTCATTGATCTTCACTTATATCTTTTGAGAGTAGCTTGTCATTTCCTCTCATGCTTCACTTATACCTTTTTGAGGAATGAAATCTTTATGCTCATGTGCTTCACTTAAATTTGTTTGAGCTTGTCGAAAAAGCAATGGCAATATATGAAAATAGTCCCAAAGTGATAGATATCCAAGGAGGATATAATAAAAACTTTCATGAAGATCATGGGACAAATTAAACTTGATTCTTTGTAATAGTTTTGAAACATGATGATAGTAATATGTGAGTCATGTTAGTGAGTAATTATGCTTTAGTAGGAATATTGGTGTTAAGGTTTGTGATTCCCTGTGCAAGTACGAAAGTCAATAGTTATGCAATGAAGTTACATCCTACTTGTGGTGCATTATTCGGTGTTAGTTATGTTCAATGCTCACTTATGTGAATTTTCGTTTCTTGGTTTGGTTGCTTCCCAATCTATTTGCTAGCCTCCATTTGTACTAAGTAGAAATACTACTTGTGCATCCAAAATCCTTAAACCAAGTTTTGCCTTATGAGTCCACCATACCTACCTATATGCGGTATTTCCATGCCGTTCCAAGCAAATTTGTATGTGCCATCTCTAAATTTTCAAATAAATTTTCTCTTTTGTGTGCCCGTACCGCTCATGAAACAGTGGGGAGTACCCAATATTTTTCCATGCTAGGTGTGTTATTCTCACGATATGTGTTGATTCACTATCATTCATGAGAAAGTGGCTGGTATTCGGGATGCCCAGTTCCATGCTCAAAAATCAAATCAAAATATAATGAAACAAAACTCCCCCAGGAATGTTGTTTGTATGGACGGTACCCGTGGATTCGGCTCACCGTGGAGTGTGATTGATTGGTGGAGGGGGGGGTAAAAACTTTACCATTCTGTTTGGGAACCGCCTATAATGTATCTAGCATGGAAAGTATTGTGAGCTACTTTGTCGTTTTCGTTGACAGGAACAGCATGCCACTCAAAATATTTTTCTCTCTCAATTTAAACCTTGAGCTCTGGCACCTCTACAAATCCCTACTTCCCTCTGCGAAGGGCCTATCTATTTACTTTATGCAATTTTTATTTTCGCTTTGAGTCTCCATCTTCTCTTATAAGCACCAACTAGGGGGCACTATGATCGTACTTGAGCATTGGGGCATAGCTAATATTTGAGTGTGTTTCATGAATGGATCAATGATTGAGCATGATGGGCTAGGGATAACTTTCTTTAGTGTTGATATTTTGAAAGACATGGTTGCTTGTTGATATGCTTGAGTATTGAAGTCATTATGTTAAAACTAGACTATTGCTTTGAATCATTTACAAGTCCAAATGTCCATGCTATACAAAGAAGAAAATAATATGATGAACATGTTAGGTAGCATTCACACTTCATAAATTATTTCTTTTATCATTTACCTACTCGAGGACGAGCAGGAATTAAGCTTGGGGATGCTGATACGTCTCCAACGTATCTATAATTTATGAAGTATTCATGCCATGTTTACAATAATTTTATATGATTTTGGTATGATTTGATTAGAACTAACCGAGACTGACGCTGTTTTTAGCAGAGCTACCGTGGTGTTGTTTTTGTGTAGAAATAAAAGTTCTCGGTATGGGCTGAAAATTTACGGAGAATATTTTTGGAAAATATAAAAAATACTGGAGCAAAAAGCTGGGCCAGGAAGTGACCGAGGTGGCCACAAGTCCCTAGGGCGCGCCCCCTGGCTTGTGGACTCCTCGGGCACCGCCTTGACGTGAGACCGGCACCAAAAATTCCTATAAATACTAAAACCCCCAGAAAGAAACCTAGATCGGGAGTTCCGCCACCGCAAGCCTCCAGAGCCACGAAAAACCAATCGGAAGCCCATTTCGGCACCCTGCCGGAGGGGGAAACCATCACCGGAGGCCATCTTCATCATCCCGGCGGTCTCCATGACGAGGAGGGAGTAGTTCACCCTCGGGGCTGAGGGTATGTACCAGTAGCTATGTGTTTGATCTCTCTCTCTCGTGTTCTTGAGATGACACGATCTTGATGTACCGCGAGCTTTATTAATATAGATGAATCATATGGAGTTTTCCCCTCTCTATCTTCTTGTGATGAATTGAGTTTTCCCTTTGAAGTTTTCTTATCGGATTGAGTCTTTAAGGATTTGAGAACACTTGATGTATGTCTTGCGATGGGATATCCGTGGTGACAATGGGATGTTCTATTGATCCACTTGATGTATGTTTTGATGATCAACTTGCGGGTTCCGTGACCTTGGGAATCTATGCATAGGGGTTGGCACATGTTTTCGTCTTGACTCTCCGGTAGAAACTTTGGGGCACTCTTTAAAGTTCTTTGTGTTGGAGTGAACATGATGAATCTGAAATTATGTGATGCATATCGTATAATCAAACCCACGGGTACTTGAGGTGACATTGGGGTATCTATGTGACATTAGGGTTTTGGTTGATGTGTATCTTAAGGTGTTATTTTAGTATGAACTCTAGGGCTGTTCGTGACACTTATAGGGATAGCTCATAAGATTGATCAGAAAAGATAACTTTGAGGTGGTTTCGTACCCTACAATAATTTCTTCGTTTGTTCTCCGCTATTTGTGACTTTGGAGTGAACTCTTTGTCGCACGTGAGGGATTTATATATGATTCAACTATGTTAGTATTGTTTAGAGAACTTGCACTAGTGAAAGTATGAACCCTAGGCCTTGTTTCCAAGCATTGCAATACCGTTTGTGCTCACTTTTATCATTAGTTACCTTGCTGTTTTTATATTTTCAGATTACAAAAACCTATATCTACCATCCATATTGCACTTGTATCACCATCTCTTCGCCGAACTAGTGCACCTATACAATTTACCATTGTATTGGGTGTGTTGGGGACACAAGAGACTCTTTGTTATTTGATTGCAGGGTTGTTTGAGAGAGACCATCTTCATCCTACGCCTCCCACGGATTGATAAACCTTAGGTCATCCACTTGAGGGAAATTTGCTACTGTCCTACAAAACTCTGCGCTTGGAGGCCCAACACGAGTCTACAAGAAGAAGGTTGTGTAGTAGACATCAAGCTCTCATCAGTTGCTACTGTCTGTAAGTGATTTCTTTCTGTAATTTAATCAAGTCTCTAGCTCAACTCGTTCATTGCCTGTAATATAATTATCCTCACTATATTCTTTTGTGTGGTATTATGCAGAATGAAGATTTTTTAATTGAAGAGATGGAGTCTATGGCATTGGGTTCATTGACCCAAATACCATTAATGAAGCTGTGTTAACTAGTTACTCTAAAGACACGGAGAAAGCCTTGCTAAGGTTTTTGAAGGCCCTAAATACCAAACCAGAAATACTTTTACCTTACAACTTCAAGTGAGTGTTACTGTTTTGTACTACAAATTCTCTTTTTGCTTATATATACTCGATGTTAAGTGTAGTTGATGAGTTATGCATGCCCGCTTATACAAATCGTGTCCGAAGCTTCCACTGGATCCTGCTAATCATTAGAATTGACGATGAAACTATTGAAGTACTGGACTCACTAAGTAAAGACCCTGAAGAATACAGAAGCCTGCATTCGATGCTCAACAGGTAATTTCAATCATTAACGCAGTATGTCGGCCTCTTTAGTTCGCTTCCTGATATCAAGTATTTAATAACTCCTTTATTCATTTTCTTTGCCGGGTAGGGTTTGGAAAAAGTTCATCAAAGAGGTTAGAGGTGAATGGAAACCAGAGCTGAAATGGCGAAGATCCAAGGTATTTATGTAGTACTAGCTACGTCTGCGCATCTCTTTAATTATAGTTTCAATACCATTATCATGCTTGATTATTATCTGATTGAATTATATTCTCGTAAAGTGCATGAGGCAGGAAAAGGGGACCAATTTATGTGCATTCTACGTTTGCGAGAACATTCGCTTTCTGACCGAAAGGACCAAAACTGCAAGAGATCTTTGGGTACGTAAACACCATTCACATTTTTTATCATGATCTAATATATATACACACAACTAACATGGTCATATTGATCTCTTTCTTTAAAGATGCACGAGATGCGGGATAAGCTCCTACCAAAGGACCGCATACGAGCAATTCAAGAGGAAATGGCGGGATTTTTTCTTGAGCAGGTCATATCTCCCGACGGAGAATACCATTACACCTAATGCCTGCATGTAATGATTTGCAAATTGTAGGAGAAATTGTATATATATACCAAATTGTACATATGTGTATGCATGGTCGTACGAAAAGTTCTATGTATATGATTGGTTCTACGAGAAATTCTATTATATATGCATAACGTGTACAGTATGTAGTAGCATAAAATATGTTTGAAATGAAAAATAATTAAATGGAATACACAAAATGAAAAGGAAAAATAAACAATAAAACCTAAACCCATAAACCCCAAAGCCCCTAAATGTTTAGTCCCGGTTGGTAACACCAACCGGGACTAAAGGTCCCCATCCCCTGGCGCCCGCTGCCGACCATGTGGCAGGGGTTTAGTCCTGGTTCATAACCAATCGGGACTAAATGCTTGGACCCTTTAGTCCCTATACATTAGTCCCGGTTGGGGAAGCGGGACTAAAGGCCCTTCCCAACCGGGACTAATGGCCTGTTTTCTACTAGTGCCCGGGTCTACTTTTCCAACATATTGCTTTCCGATCTATCTTTTTGCCACTTTTGTTTTCAAATCTATTATTCCAAAAACCCAAAAATACCTTGCTGCACTTTTTATTTACTCTTTTTATTTGTATTCTTGAGAGATCTATCTCTCCAATCTATCACTACCTAATCTATCTTTTTACCGTAGAGAGATTGACAACCTCTCTTTCGCGTCGGGTTGCAAGTATTTGTTCTTTGTGTGCAGGTGATGCTTACGTAGTGGTGGTGATCCTCCTACTGGTTCGATATCTTGGTTTCATAACTGAGGGAAATACTTACCGTCATTGATAAATTAGAAGAAATTTTTAGTAACTTGGGTTCGGCCTTTTCTTCTGTCAAAACTATTGAAAAAACTCCCGTGAAAACATGCAAAACCACGCAAGTCACTAAGAACAAAGTTGCTACACCTAGTGGCCACAAGGGAGATCTTAAAATGATTAGTATTCATCCCGACTTTGTTGAAATAGTAAGAGACCCTATTTACAAGAATGATTTTTTTGGTATTTTTCCTAGAAGTGTTGTCATTGAGAATATGCATGCTAAATTCTTGAAGAAATCTAGTTGTGTGATTGAAGAGTTGAAAACCAAAGATGACAATACTTGAATCTATGCGTTATGCCTAGCTAGGGGCGTAAAACGATAGCGCTTGTTGGGAGGCAACCCAATGAATAAATTTATTTTCTTCTTTTACTTTATGTTTTTGAGTGTTGACACAATTATGCCTCTGTTATGATTGTGTTTTTTATGTTTTATTTAGTGTTTGAACGAATTAAAGCCTTTAGGATGATTCATAAGATGAGTAGAAACAATGCTGAATCTGAAACAGAAACTTTACCTCCAGTGTTCGATTTTTAATTTTTTTTCTAGAACGTGATAGTGAGCTGAAATTTTAACACAGTATTGCTATACAAATTCTTTACGTTGTCCTAATTTTTCAGGATTTTTTGGAGTTACAGAAATATGGCTAGAGTACAGATTACTACAGACTGTTCTGTTTAAGATAGATTCTGTTTTCGTTGCATTGTGTGCTTGTTTTGATGAATCTATGGGTTATTGATGACCCACAAGTATAGGGGATCAATCGTAGTTCTTTCGATAAGTAAGAGTGTCGAACCCAACGAGGAGCAGAAGGAAATGACAAGCGGTTTTCAGCAAGGTAATTTCTGCAAGCACTGAAATTGTAGGTAACAAATAGTTTGATAGCGAGATAATTGGTAACAAGCAAGTAACGGTAACGGTAAACAAGGTGCAGCAAGGTAGACCAATACTTTTGAGGCAAAGGACAGGCCAGGACATTCACTAGTAATAGGCAAAGTGTTCTTGAGGATACACAGGAATTTCGTCTAGTCACTTTTATCATGTTGGTTTGATTCGTGTTCGCTACTTTCATAATTTGATATGTGGGTGGACCGGTGCTTGGGTGCTGTTCTTACTTGAACAACCTCCCACTTATGATTAACCCCCTCACAAGCATCCACAACTACGAGAAAAGTATTAAGATAAAATCTAACCATAGCCTTAAATGTTTGGATCCAAATCAGCCCCTTATGAAGCAGCGCATAAACTAGGGTTTAAGCTTCTGTCACTCTAGCAACCCGTCATCTAATAGCTACTCCACAATGCATCCCCTTAGGCCCATGAATGGTGAAGTGTCATGTAGTCGACGTTCACATGACACCACTAAGGGAATCAGAGCATACATATCATCAAAATATCGAACACATATCAAGTTCACATGATTACTCGCAACATGACTTCTCCCGTGACCTCAAGAACAAAGGTAACTACTCACAAATAATAATCATGCTCAAGATCAGAGGAGTATTGAATAGCATAATAGATCTGAACATATAATCTTCCACCAAATAAACCATATAGTAATCAACTACGCAAGGTAATCAACACTACTAGTCACCCATAGGTACCAATCTGAGGTTCTGGTACAAAGATTGAACACAAGAGATGAACTAGGGTTTGAGAGAAGATGGTGCTGTTGAAGATGTTGATGAAGATTGGCCTCCCAAAGATGAGAGGGGTGTTGGTGATGATGATAGCTTCGATTTCCCCCCCCCCCGGGAGGGAAGTTCCCCCGACGGAATCGCTCCACCGGAGGGCAAAAGTGCTCCTGCCCAAGTTCCGCCTCGAGGCGGCGGCGCTTCGTCCCGAAAATCCTCCTCTGATTTTTTCTAGGTCAAGATTGACCATATACCAGAAGATGGGCACCGGAGGTGGGCCGAGGTGGCCACAACCCATCAGGGCGCGCCTAGGGGGGCCTGGCGCGCCCTGGTGGGTTGTGTCCACCTGGTAGGCCCCCTCCGGTAGTTTTCTGCTCGAGTATTTTTTATTAAATACAAAAATAATCTCCGTAAAATTTCAGCTTCATTGGAGTTGTGCAGAATAGGTATCTCTGACGTGCTTTTCTTAGGTCCAGAATTCCAACTGCCGGTATTCTCCCTCTTTGTGTAAACCTTGCATATTATGAGAGAAAAGGCATTAGAATCACTCCCCAAGGCATTATTATTCAACAAAGCAAAGTAAATAACAGTAGGAAATCATGATGCAAAATGGACGTATCAACTCCCCCAAGCTTAGACCTCGCTTGTCCTCAAGCGAAAGCCGATATTGAAAAGCATGTCCACATGGTTTGAGAGAGAGGTGTCGATAAAAACAAAATACGGACATAGAAGCATCATGCTTATTATATAACAGCAACAAACTCTATCGTAAAAACTTATTTCAATATATTTTTGTCATATAGCTTCTCATGAACAAGTAACAATTCATCACAACATAGAAGTATGAAGCATAAACCTTATTGGGAACCAACAAACTATGTTCTCAGTCAACTTTGCAACTACAATTCATAATATTTTCAGGAAGGGTCTCATGTTGGAGCCTTTTAGCAAGTCCACATACTCAACCATCATTTAGTCTTCTATGATTGCTAACACTCACGGCATACCCATGAACAAAAAGTTTCAACCGGACACATAGGAATATAGGGGCTTATAGTTCCGCCTCCCAACTTACTCACCTCAAGGGTGATGTCAACAATAATAACTCATGCCCACCCATATCCAACTGGATATATGTGCCTAGATCTTTCCTCACCACATGATGCTTGCAAAAGAAAAAGTAAAAATGAATAAGGGAAGAATACTTTGACTCTTGCATAAAAGTAAATACACATAAGTAAAAGATAGGCCCTTGGCAGAGGGAAGCAGAGGCTGTCATGCGCTTATTGGTTTGTATGCCCAATCCCTTAATGTAAAAGAACGTCACACTATATTGCCCCCTATGATAGCAACCTTTATTATGCAGTCCGTCGCTTTTATTACTTTGCCATCATAAGTTCGTATAGCGCTAAATTTTCTCTTACATTAATTGATCAAAACACTTTTAGAAGCAATTTGTGTTGCCTTGTTGCACCGATGACAACTTACTTGAAGGATCTTTCTATATCCATAGGTAGGTATGGTGGACACTCAAGGAAAGAATTTGGGTTTGGGTTTTTGGATGCACAAGTAGTATCTCTACTTAGTGCGGAATTTTTGGCTAGCAAAGATATTGAGCAAGCACCGCATGTTAAAGGATCTATGACAATATAACTTCTATGTGGATATGAACAAACATAAATCATTACGTTGTCTTCCATGTCCAACGTCAACTATTTTGACATATAATATTTGATGGGGGCTCACAATCATAAAAGATATCCAAGATAGTGTATTTGCATATGAATCTTCTCTTCCCTTATTAATTCTTTCATGAATTGCATCATTGACCAATGCTATGTTTGTCGATCTCCAATAAATTTTACTACTTATACTTTTTCTTATGTGATGTCATTACTCATCATAAGATTAGCATATGATTCTTTTCATTTATTTCTCTTTCTTTTTATTTTGATTGCAACAAGAAAATAGAGAGACAAAAACTCAAACTAAACTTTATTATATAGCTCTCACACGATTACATAGATAGATAGGCCACGGAACTAAAACACGAAAATAAATCATGCTAAACTTTTATTCAACTAAAGCAAAGGGAAACTAAAGATCGAACTAAAATAGGTAAAGTGAATAAAAGTGGTGGTGATACGATACCATGGCACCTCCCCCAAGCTTGGCTCAAGCCAAGGGGAGTGCCCATACCCGTGTGCTCAAGTCTCCTTTGGTGGTGATGATGAAGAAGGTAGTGGTGATGAAGCCTTCTTCTTCAAATTATAGTTAAGCATAAAGTTTTCCTCCCTTAGATCATCATTCTCCAACTCAAGCTTTAATATCCTTTTGCATAAGGCCTCCTTGCTCTCCTGCAGAAAACGAGATGGGATAAATTGGAACTTAGGTTTGTATCTTCTTGGGAGGCTTGACTTCTTAAACTCCCCATGCATGTCTCCGGGTTGAGGCAATGGATCATCCTCCTCCTCAGAGCTGTCATTGTCGTCGTTTTCTCACAACAGATGCCAGGGGGTGGCTAATCGAGGTGAGAGCAAGGCTGTTGTGGAAGATCCGGGACGGGATAGGGTAGTAGCACGCAGCGGTTTACCCAGGTTCGGGGCTCGCCGGAGAGATAATACCCCTACTCCTCCATGTCTGTATATGAGGTGTATTGCAGTACAGAGTTGCTCCTGGAGCTGTGTGGGAGAGGAGAGCCATGGGCTTCTTGCCTCATACGTGAGTGTGGGGATGAGAGAAATGAGAGAGAGCTTGGAGAAATTGGCCATGAGTGAGCTCCCCTGGTGCCTCTTATATAGGGAGGCCCAGGGGACAAGGGGTGGCCCACATGACCAACTATACACTATTGGAGATGACAAGTGATGCAGGCACTAGTACACCACTATTGGAGATGACACGTGAGGTGACGCATGATGCAGTCAATAGTGCACCACTATTGGGGTGCAGTGAGGTGACGCGTGATGCAGGCTATAGTGTCTTCATGTCGTGTCCGACGGGACATGGCGGTTGACCTCGCGCAGCAGGCCGGCTGGAGCAGCCGGACAGGGGCCGGTCGGAGCAGCCGGCCGGGCAGGGAGCCGGCCGGACTCAGCAGCCGGCCGGACCGGGGTACCAGCCGGGGCAGCCGGTCAGAGGGGCGTTGGCTGCCCCGTTGTTTTAAAATGTTGAGTCGCCTCCACGAGCCTACCCGGGGGTAATCCCCCCGACAGTAGCCTCCGAGCCTCCGGGCGACTTGGGGAGTCGGGCGGAGGGTTTTCGCCGTTGTCGCTCTTGTTGCAGAAGTTGTTGATGACGGTTGATCGCGGGCCGTGGACGGCGCGGCTTGTTTCCAGCGGGGGCGCGCCAGCTCACCCGCTGGGTGTAGCCTCCGAGCCTCCGGGCGACTCGAAGAGTCGGGAGAGGGTCTTTGCTGTTGCTGAAGCAGATAGCGGCGTCGAGGACGTCGGGCGTGGACGCGGGGTCTGCCAACTGACGGGCGCGGGGCCCTGCCTGGCGCGTACGCGGAGTCCACCGGCTGGCTGCTTCCAGCGGGGGCGCACCAGCGCACCCGCTGGGTGTATCCTCCGAGCCTCCGGGCGACTCTAAGAGTCGGGCGGAGGGTCTTTGCTGTTGCAGAAGCAGACGGTGGCGTCAGGGATGTCGGGCGCGGTCGCGGGGTCCGCTGGCTGATGGGCGCGGAGCCCAGCCGGGGATGGACGCAGGGTCTGCCGGCTGATGGGCGCGGAGCCCAGCTGGGGCCGGACGCAGGCTCCGCCGGCTGTCGAGCGCGAGGCGCTGCCGGGCACGGACACGGGGTCCGCCGGCTGTCGAGCGCAAGGCGCTGCCGGGCGCGGACGCGAGGTCCGCCGGCTGATGGGCGTGGAGCCCTGCCGAAGGCGGACGCGGGGTCCGCCGGCTGTCGAGCGCGAGGTGCTGCCGGGCGCGGACGCGGGATCCGCCGGCTGATGGGCGCGGAGCCCTGCCGGGGGCGGACGCGGGGTCCGCCGGCTGTCGAGCGCGAGGCGCTGCCGGGCGCGGACGCGGGGTCCGCCGGCTGATGGGCGCGGAGCCCCGCCGAAGGCGGACACGGGGTCCGCCGGCTGTCGAGCGCGATGCGCTGCCGGGCGCGGACGCGGGGTCTGCCGGCTGATGGGCATGGAGCCCTGCTGAAGGCGGACGCGGGGTCCGCCGGCTGTCGAGCACGAGGCGCTGCCGGGCGTGGACGCGGGGTCCGCCGGCTAATGGGCGTGGAGCCCTGTCGAAGGCGGACGCGGGGTCCGCCGGCTGTCGAGCGCGAGGCGCTGCCGGGCGCGGACGCGGGGTCCGCCGGCTGATGGGCGTGGAGCCCTGCCGAAGGCGGACGCGCTTCTGCCGGCTGTCGAGCGCGGACGCGGGGTCCGCCGGCTGAAGAGCGCGGGGGCCTGCCGGGAGTAGCCTCCGAGCCTCCGGGCGAGGAGGTTCCTCATGGGAGTGATCGTGTAGAAGACAAGGTTTAGTCGGCGCAGATATATCAAACATTTTATTTTGGTAGTGCAAGTTTACGCAGAGGGCGTCGGCTCGGTTTCGTCCGAGCCCCCTTCAATCTTTTTCATGTGCTCTCTGCTCTTTGGATTTTGCTCTTGCCAGCCGGACAGCCGGGAGCCGGTCTGTGGCTGAGGCGAAGAGTGGGCCGCGGAATGGATCGTACAATACTCGGATTCTGGGGGCAGACTCGACCGAGCAGATACCCTCAAATGAAATGGCCGGGTTGCCCAAGCCGTTTTTCTCCCGGGACGCTTTTCGCGTGAGGTGACCTCCAGCCTGTGCTCTCGCTAGCCGGACAGTCGCGTAGCGATCTGTAGCTGAGACAAAGAGTGGGCCTTTGGTACCGTACACGCTACTAAAGCGTCTCGTGGGAACGAACGTATCGGGCCAAGCGGCCGGCCCCGGGCGAGACAAGCTGGCGCCAGGGCGAACAATAAAGTAGCTGAAACAAATGCGGGGATGGCCTCCGAGGGGCGCTCGGGGTATCCGATGTTTGTGCGTGGCACGAGGATGGGCGATCGGGATCTCACATTGTTTTTCACGTAGGCGAGGCGGATGTTGTCGAAGATAGTTGGCTGCCGGCTTACAGACGGCGTGGCCTTTTACCAGCGGGGCGCGCCGGCCGCACCCGCTGGGTGTAGCCTCCGGGGCGGTTGATGGAGGTGCCGGCCCGCTGGGCCCGACCGGTCGGCGTCGAAGCAGATGGGCAGCCGGGCCGGCCCAGTGTCGAAGTAGGCGGGCAGGCTGGTTTGTGCCCGAGACAGATGTAATTCGTGTCATTGGAGCGGTTATGCCCGAGTCTGCGAAGTCGAGCGGGCCGGGACGGAGTCGGATGTGCCGGATGAAGACTGAAAAGGAGGAGCCGGACGTAGCCGGCCAGCTTGATTCCCGCGGGCGCCGGACCGGGTAGTTGGCCAGCAGTCGGCAACTGGCAAGGCGGCAACCGGAGGCCGGCCAGGCAAACAGGGAGCCGGGCAACCGGGCCGGGGCAGACGGCCAACCACGTTGGCAGCTAGGTAGGCAGCCGGCCGGGCCGCGCACGTACACGATGCCGCCGGCCAGGCTCGCAGCCGGTCAGGCATGTACGCATGCAGGGCAGCCGGCCAGGCACGCACGCTCACAGCGTAGCCGGCCGGGGCCATGCAGCCGTTCATGCATGCCCGCGCGTAGTGCAGCCAACATGCACGTACCATTTGCACGCCTGCATGTACGTGACTCTTTTCATTCTTTTCTTTGAGAGAAACCAGCCCACGAGGACAACTGCTGGAGTAGGGGTGGAGCTGGCACAGGTCATGAGCGCGGAGTGTTGATGGAGCGAGGCAGGGCCGGCGCGTACGAACGCGCAAGCACACTAGCAGTCCGGCCGGCGTGGCGGGCCAGTGCCTCGAGGAAGAGCCGGCACGCGCGGACGTGCAGGTGTACGAGTAGTCTGGCCGGCGTGGCGGGCCGATGCCTCGAGGAAGAGCCGGCATGCGCGGGTGTACGAGCAGTCTGGCCGGTGCAATGTTCCGGTGTGGCGAGGCGGAGCCGGCATGCGCGGGTGCGCAGGTGCTCGAATAGTCCGGAGTCGGGGGCAGCCGGACGTGCAGCCGTGGTAGGGCAACAGCAGCCTGCCGGGCGGCAGCATGCGGGGCATGCGTGCATGTGGCCTAGGCCAGCCGGCCATGCAGCAGCCGGCCCCGGCCTGCATGCATGCGTGTACGCGGCCAAGCCATGGCGGCAGCCGGCCAGCGTTGTGGCCTCGCAGCCAGCCAACGTTGCGGCGGCCGGCAGTAAGGAAGAACCGGCGGCGGCCGGGCTGGGGGCACGGATAGGCCGGCGGGCGAGGCCACGGGGCAGGCGCGCCGCTGTGCGAGGGCTGCAGCAGGTGGCGGAGCCGGCGGGCCTGGACGCACGGATATGACGATGCAGACGCGGACGCGCGGGGCGCCATCCGGCACGTGTGCGGGCGTCGGTGCTGGAGACCGCGCGGGCCGGCGCCGGAGGTCGTGCGAACGCGCGGCTGGGCGGCTCGGGCGCACGGAGGAGCGGAGCTGCGCCTCACCACCCGACGGAAACGACGGAGGCGTTGTCAGACGGAGTTGCCGGTCGGAGCGACGGCGAGGAACACACGTCCTTCTTGCCTCATGCGCGCACACGAGCAAAGCTAGCTAGCTAAGCTAGCAGGCACGCAGCTGAATCGATTGGCTCTGCTAGCTAGCTAGCTAGGCACGACTCCGCTCGGAGCGGGGCGACCAGGTTGTTATATTAACCTAGCTGCACGCACACAAGTTTGTTTTGCTGTTTTTAGCTAGCTCATAAGCGTTCTGTACGCAGCCTGAAACGTGCCATGTTCACGTTGTGGCAAAGTTCAGTCAAGTAGTTCAGGTTAGATCGAGTCGTTGTTTTACCTGGTCATGTAATCGTGTGAGGCACTGGCCACGATCTGTCCGTGGGATGGCACGGGAAAAACGGATCGTGGGCAGCGCATCTTGCGAGTTTGTTAAGCTTGAGAATAAAGGAAAGAGCAGAAAAGACGCAGTCAGTTGCGCGTCGCAAAAACTCTGTCTCCTCTGTATTTTCCCTGTTCGTCTACGTTCTTCAGAGAATAGACTAAATCCACCCTCGCGTGCGTGTGCTGATCGGGGTTGTTCTAACACTTGGTATTCAGAGCAAGGTTCACGGAGGCGGAGGTAGGCGGAGTTGTGGCGGCGGGGATCGACGATGGACGACACTTCACTGAGCAGCGGCGGCGGCGGAAAGTACACGCCGCCGGCAAAGAGGCCTGGTGATGAGGGCACGGCCGCGGAGGTGGCGATCGTGCCGCGCACGCCGACGAGGACCGGCGGCGTCCCGATCCAGTATCCCATGCTCACGGACTCGAACTATGGTCTGTGGGCGGTGAAGATGAAGATCCTTCTGCGTCCGTTCGGCGTGTGGCCGGCACTCGAGGGCACGGGCGAGTTTAACCAGAGCAGGGATGACGAAGCGTTTGCCGCGCTCTCTCAGTCTGTTCCCGACTCGGTGATGATGGCGGTGGCTGAGTGCACTACCGCCCATGAGGCCTGGGAAGCGATCCGGCGCATGCGCGTCGGGGAGGACCGCGTCAAGAAGGCGCGGGTCAAGCAATTAAAGCGGCAGCTCGACCGCATGGAGATGGACGATGGTGAGTCCGTCAGTGTGTTTGCGCAGAAATTGATGACGCTCGTCGGAGAAATCCGATCGCTGGGCGAGACGGTGTCGGATGAGTCAATCATTGAGGTCCTCTTCAACGCCGTCCCGAGCCGATTTGGGGACATCGTGAACACCATCGAGCAATGGGGTGACCTCACTACCATGACCGTGTCAGAGGCAGTTGGGCGCCTCGCCGCGTTTGAAGAGAGCCAGCGCGGCCGGCGCCGTCACTCCGGTGGGAAGGAGGACCAGCTGATGCTGATGACGCAGGCCCTTGAGCAGCTGATGAAGGACAAAAAGGGCTCACCGGGAGCCGGCAGCAGCAACGCCGGTCGTGGCCGCGGAGGTGGTCGAGGTCGAGGCGGTGGCCGCGGTGGACGCGGTGACCGCGGACAAGCCGGACGCGGCGAGAGCAAGGACGCCGGGAAGCAGAAGAAGCACCGTAAGTTTGACATCACAAAGGTCAGGTGTTTCAATTGTAATGAGATGGGCCATTTTAAGTCTGACTGCCCGGAGCCGAAGCGCGAGCAGGCAAATTTTGCACAGGCAGAAGAAGTTGAAGACCCGGCACTCCTCATGCTTGAGGCGTGTGAGCTTACACCTCCTGAGCAAGTACCCACGGAGCAGGTGTTTTTGAATGAAGAAAAGGTGGTACCGAAATTGACCGGTGCCCATGACATCTCTTGGTACTTGGACTCAGGAGCGAGCAACCACATGACAGGCAATGCAGGAAAATTTGCAGAACTAGACAAGTCAGTGAATGGTAAGGTGAAATTTGGTGATGGCTCGGCCGTAGACATATGTGGTCGAGGCTCGGTTCTCATACAGTGTTTGACAGGGGAGCACCGAATTCTGTCAGACGTTTATTTCATTCCTTGTCTGAAGAATAATATCATCGGCCTAGGGCAGCTAGATGAGAATGGGTGCAAATATTCTAGTGAAGATGGGCTGATGACAGTATGGGATCGACAAAGAAATGTCCTGGCTAGAGTAAAGAGGACTAAGAACCGGATGTATATCTTGAACATCAAACCAACTGAACCTGTGTGTTTGTTGGCACATGCAAAGGAGCAGTCATGGCTGTGGCATATGAGATACGGACATGTGAATTTCAGATCGCTCCGTGCGTTGGCCGCGGAGGGAATGGTCAAGGGAATGCCCCTGCTTGAGCATGTTGATCAGATATGTGATGGGTGCATGATTGCAAAGCAAAAGAGACAGCCTTTCCCGTCAGTCTCTAGTTTTCGTGCTACGCAGCAGCTGCAGCTAGTGCACGGGGACTTGTGTGGGCCGATCACCCCAGAAACACCCGGCGGTAAAAGGTACTTCTTGCTGGTGGTTGATGACTACTCGAGGTTCATGTGGATAGCACTGCTGAAATCTAAGGACGAGGCACTTGATGCTCTGAAGAAAATTCAGAGAGCCGCTGAAATTGAAAAGGAACTAAAACTCAAGGCAATCAGAACTGACCGAGGGGGTGAGTTCACATCAGCTGAGTTTGCTAAGCATTGTGATGATCATGGCATTAAACATTTCCTTACCGCTCCGTACACACCTCAGCAAAACGGCGTTGTCGAGAGAAGGAATCAAACTGTGGTCGGGATGGCAAGAAGTCTGTTGAAGTGCACGGGAGTTCCTGCAAGATTTTGGGGCGAAGCAGTCGTCACAGCAGTGTACCTGCTTAATCGTTCGCCCACGAAGAGTGTTAGAGGGGTGACCCCATATGAAGCATGGCATGAAAGGAAACCTTCAGTGGAGCATCTGCGCACGTTTGGATGTGTGGCACATGTCAAAGTGGTTGGCCCTGGTGTAACTAAGCTCTCAGATCGCAGCAAGCAAATGGTTTTTATAGGATATGAGACAGGCTCAAAAGCGTACCGCATGTATGATCCAAAGAGTAAGAAGCTGGTCATCACTCGGGATGTTGTGTTCGAGGAGGACCGATGCTGGGATTGGAGCTCCTCGGGATCAACAGGAGGCAACGACAATGATCCGCTTGTTGTGAGTTATCCGGAGTTAACGGAACAAAAGGAAACAGTGGCAGCGGTGGAGAAAAACGCTGCCACGACAAGCGATCTAGCGACTCCTGGCATGGCCGAGAAAAGTGTTGTCATGGGATCAAATTCAGCCGCTATGGCAGTGCCACGGCTGAACAGCAAGACACGACATGTAGGCGCTGGAGTGGTGATTCCTTGCGATGTCACCGCCTCTCCAGTGACTCCTCAACCTGCGCCAGGGACACCTGGGACCCCGTACACCGAACCGTCAGAGGGGCCACAGGGAAAGCGGTTGTTGGAGGACATCTATGAGGAAACCCTGGAAACCACTGAAATTATGGCAGCTTACTCTGAATTATGCTTGTTTGGTTTAGAGGAACCTGCCAGCCACGTCGAGGCTTTGAATGAAAACTGTTGGCAGAGAGCAATGAGAGAGGAGCTGAGCTCGATCGAAGCCAACAACACCTGGGAGCTTTGTGATCTTCCGAAAGGACATAAACCAATAGGTTTGAAGTGGGTATTCAAGCTTAAAAGGGATCCAAATGGTACAGTTATCAAACATAAAGCAAGGCTTGTTGCCAAGGGATATGTGCAGCGACAGGGGGTTGATTTTGAGGAGGTCTTTGCCCCGGTAGCCCGACTAGAATCTGTGAGATTACTTGTTGCACTTGCAGCACAACTGGGTTGGAGAATGCACCATATGGATGTTAAATCAGCCTTCTTGAATGGGGATCTGTCTGAAGAGGTCTATGTCGCTCAACCACCGGGTTTTGAAGTTGCTGGGCAGGATAGCAAAGTATACAAACTGCAAAAAGCATTGTATGGTCTGCGCCAAGCTCCGAGAGCATGGAACTCGAAGTTGGACAAGACCTTGAGTGATATGGGCTTTGAAAAATGCCCATCTGAATCTGGACTATACAAGAGGAAGAAAGGCAGCTCCACCCTTGTTGTTGGGGTTTATGTTGATGATCTTATCATAACAGGTGGTTGTGACAGTGACATTGAAAATTTTAAGACCCAAATGAAAGCCAAATTTAGCATGAGTGACTTAGGCTTGCTCAGCTATTACCTGGGTTTAGAAGTGAGGCAGACAGAGAAAGAAATTACTGTGTGTCAGTCTGGCTATGCCGCCCGGATTTTGGACAAGATGGGGATGAAGAACTGCAACCCCATGCATACACCCATGGAGCCGAAACTGAAACTCAGTAAAGAAAGCAAGGCCCAGGGTGTTGATGCAACAGAGTATCGTAGTGTGGTTGGAAGTCTCAGATATTTACTACACACGCGACCTGACATATGTTACTCTGTTGGATATGTGAGTCGCTTCATGGAGAAGCCAACTACAGAGCACATGGCTGCAGTTAAACATATTTTAAAGTATATCAAAGGAACTCTGAATCTTGGTTGTGTGTATAAGAGGGATTCTGAACAAAAACTGCAGCTAGTTGGCTACTGTGATAGTGACTTGGCTGGGGACATAGATGATCGCAAGAGCACATCAGGGGCAATTTTCTTCCTTGGAAAAAGCCCCATTTCATGGGTAACTCAGAAGCAAAAAATTGTTGCCTTGTCATCTTGTGAGGCTGAGTATGTTGCTGCTGCTTCAGCCGCTTGTCAAGCCATTTGGCTAGCCCGGCTCCTTGGTGAGTTACTGAACAAGGAGCCAGACAAGGTACTGATGAAGATTGATAACCAGTCGGCAATAGCCTTGTGTAAGAATCCCGTGTTCCACGAAAGAAGCAAGCACATAGATATTAGATATCATTTTGTGAGATATTGTGTTGACGAGGAAAGATTACAGTGGAACATGTAAGAACAGGAGCGCAGCTTGCTGACACTTTTACCAAGCCACTGCCAAGGCTTCGGTTCCAGGAGATGAAGGAGAAGATCGGCATGCGTGATGTGAAATGAGTGCAGCAAGTTTAAGGAGGTGAATGTTATATTAACCTAGCTGCACGCACACAAGTTTGTTTTGCTGTTTTTAGCTAGCTCATAAGCGTTCTGTACGCAGCCTGAAACGTGCCATGTTCACGTTGTGGCAAAGTTCAGTCAAGTAGTTCAGGTTAGATCGAGTCGTTGTTTTACCTGGTCATGTAATCGTGTGAGGCACTGGCCACGATCTGTCCGTGGGATGGCACGGGAAAAACGGATCGTGGGCAGCGCATCTTGCGAGTTTGTTAAGCTTGAGAATAAAGGAAAGAGCAGAAAAGACGCAGTCAGTTGCGCGTCGCAAAAACTCTGTCTCCTCTGTATTTTCCCTGTTCGTCTACGTTCTTCAGAGAATAGACTAAATCCACCCTCGCGTGCGTGTGCTGATCGGGGTTGTTCTAACACAGGTGGTCGGGCGTGCAACTGGTCAGAGCGGACAGGCATGCGGGAACCGGGCGCGGCGCGATGGGCACGCGGACGCACCGGCCGGACTCAGCAGCTGGCCGGACCGGGGTACCAGCCGGGGCAGCCGGTCAGAGGGGCGTTGGCTGCCCCGTTGTTTTAAAATGTTGAGTCGCCTCCATGAGCCTATCCGGGGGTAATCCCCCCGACAGTCATTTTTTGTTTCCTGCATGGTGGCATCTTCCTCCTCCGAGGTCCATAGATAGGGGTAAATTTTCCTAAAGATCTTGGGGTCTGAAACAAAGGTATCAACATGGTTCTCCCCCTCCGAATCTTCAGACGACATATTTTCAGATCGTATCATGTTCCTCCTATTTTTAAGAATTCTGGAGTGTTTCGGAAGGTTTCTTTTATGTGTTCCTCCGGTGTCATGGTTTGGATAACATTGCTTTCAACGTTAATAGGCGTACCTGAGATATAATGCTTAATTCTTTGTCCATTTACCACCTTCGGGTTAGTACCTTTCGCGTTATTAATCTTGATAGCTCCAGAACAATAAACCTCTTCGATAATATATGGTCCTTCCCATTTTGAGAGAAGCTTTCTTACAAAAAATCTTAAACGAGAGTTGAACAAAAGAACATAAGCTCCTATTTTGAATTCCCGCTTTTGGATTCTTTTGTCATGCCATCTTTTTACTTTTCCTTTGAATAACTTGGTATTTTCATATGCTTGGGTTCTCCATTCATCTAGTGAGCTAATATCAAATAACTCTTCTCACCGGCAAGTTTGAAATCATAGTTAAGTTCTTTAATTGCCCAAAATGATTTGTGTTCTAATTCTAGAGGTAAATGACAAGCTTTTCCGTATACCATTTTATATGGAGACATACCCATTGGATTTTTATAAGCTGTTCTATAGGCCCACAGTGCATCATCTAATTTCTTAGACCAATTCTTACGAGACCTATTGACAGTTTTTTGTAATATTAATTTTATTTCTCTATTGCTAAGTTCGACTTGACCACTAGATTGAGGATGATAGGGTGATACAGTTCTATGGTTAACATCATATTTAGCAAGCATCTTACGGAAAGCACCATGGATAAAGTGTGAACCACCATTAGTCATTAAATATCTAGGGACTCCAAACCTCGGGAAGATAACCTCTTTAAGCATTTTAATGGAGGTGTGGTGATCAGCACTACTAGTTGGAATAGCTTCTACCCACTTAGTGACATAATCAACCGCAACTAAAATATGAGTGTACCCGTTGGAGGAAGGAAAATGCCCCATATAATCAAAACCCCAAACGTCAAATGGTTCAACAACAGGTGAATAATTCATAGGCATTTCCTGACGCTTATCGATATTACCAATCCTTTAACATTCATCACAAGACAAGACAAACTTACGGGCATCCTTGAAGAGAGTAGGCCAATAAAAACCAGATTGCAATACCTTGTGAGCAGTTCTATCTCCCACATGATGTCCTCCATAAGCTTCGGAATGACATTTCCATAGGATTTGTTTCTGTACATGCTCAGGTACACAACATCTAATAATACCATCTACTCCTTCTTTATAAAGGTGTGGGTCATCCAAAAAGTAATGTCTCAAATCATAGAAGAATTTTTTCTTTTGTTGGTATGTGAAGGTAGGTGGTAAATATTTGGCGACAATTTAATTAGCATAATCCGCATACCAAGGGGTGTTCTGAGAAACATTTATTGCAGCTAACTGTTCGTCAGGGAAACTATCATCAATAGGTAGTGGGTCATCAAGAATATTTTCTAACCTAGACAAGTTATCCGCTATGGGGTTGTCAGCTCCCTTCCTATCAACGATGTGTAAGTCAAACTCTTGAAGCAAGAGAACCCACCTAATGAGTCTAGGTTTGGCATCTTTCTTTTCCATAAGGTATTTTATAGTAGCATGATCGGTGTGAACAATAACTTTGGAGTCAACAATATAGGATCTAAATTTATCACAGGCAAACACAACTGCTAAAAATTCTTTTTCAGTAGTAGCATAGTTTCGTTGGGCACTGTCTAGAGTTTTACTAGCATAATGGATAACATTCAATTTCTTATCAACTCTTTGTCTTAAGACAGATCCAACAACATAATCACTAGCATCACACACAATTTCAAAAGGCAAGTTCCAATCAGGTGGTTGAACGATAGGTGCAGAATTTAAGGCTTTCTTGAGTGTTTCAAAGGCTTCCACACAATCATCATCAAAAACAAAAGGAATATCCTTTTGCAAAAGATTATTAAGAGGCCTAGAAATTTTAGAGAAGTCTTTAATGAACCTCCAATAAAAACCAGCATGACCAAGGAAACTTCAAATACCTTTAATATCTTTAGGACATGGCATTTTCTCAATTGCATCAACTTTAGCTTTATCCACCTCAATACCTCATTCAGATATTTTATGTCCCAAGACAATGCATTCATTAACCATAAAGTGGCACTTCTCCCAATTCAAGACGAGATTAGTTTGTTCACATCTCTGCAAAACTCGATCAAGGTTGCTTAAGCAATCATCAAAAGAAGTTCCGTAAACGGAAAAATCATCCATGAAAACCCCCACAATCTTTCACAAAAATCAGAGAATATAGCAGTCATACATCTTCGAAAGGTAGCAGGTGCATTGCATAAACCAAAAGGCATACGTCTATAAGCATAGGTTCCAAAAGGGCACGTAAAGGTAGTTTTCTCTTGATCAGAATGTGACACTGGTATTTGAGAGAAACCAGAATATCCATCTAAGAAACAAAAGTGTGTGTGCTTAGATAGTCTTTCAAGCATTTGATCAATGAACGGTAGAGGGTAATGATCTTTCCTAGTAGCTTTATTTAATTTTCTTAAATCAATTACCATTCTATAGCCAGTGACAATTCTTTGTGGAATGAGTTCATTCTTAGCATTGGGAACAATGGTAATACCTCCTTTCTTAGGGACACAATGAACGGGACTTACCCATCTACTATCAGCTATGGGATGGATTATACCTGCTTCTAGAAGCTTTAATATTTCAGTTCTTACCACTTCTTTCATCTTAGGATTCAATCGTCGTTGGTGATCAACAACGGGTTTAGCATCAGGTTCCATATTAATCTTGTGCTGACATAGAGTTGGATTAATGCCCTTAAGATCATCAAGAGTATATCCAATAGCATCCCGGTGCTTCCTCAGAACTTTCAATAATCTCTCTTCTTCATGTTCTGAAAGGTTAGCACTAATAATAACAGGATATATCTTTTTCTCATCAAGATAAGCATGTTGGAAATATGCCCTAGAGGCAATAATAAAATGGTTATTATTATATTTCCTTGTTCATGATAATTGTCTATTGTTCATGCTATAATTGTATTAACCGGAAACCATAATACATGTGTGAATACATAGACCACACCATGTCCCTAGTGAGCCTCTAGTTGACTAGCTCGTTGATCAATAGATGGTCATGGTTTCCTGACCATGGACATTGGATGTCGTTGATAACGGGATCACATCATTAGGAGAATGATGTGATGGACAAGACCCAATCCTAAGCATAGCACAAGATCGTGTAGTTCGTCTGCTAGAGCTTTTCTAATGTCAAGTATCATTTCCTTAGACGATGAGATTGTGCAACTCCCGGATACCGTAGGAATGCTTTGGGTGTATCAAACGTCACAACGTAACTGGGTGACTATAAAGGTGCACTACAGGTATCTCCAAAAGTGTCTGTTGGGTTGGCACGAATCGAGACTGGGATTTGTCACTCCGTGTGACGGAGAGGTATCTCTGGGTCCACTCGGTAATACATCATCATTATGAGCTCAATGTGAGTAAGGAGTTAGTCACGGGATCATGTGTTACGGAACGAGTAAAGAGACTTGCCGGTAACGAGATTGAACAAGGTATAGGGATACCGACGATCGAATCTCGGGCAAGTAACATATCGATGGACAAAGGGAATTGTATACGGGATTAATTGAATCCCCGACATCGTGGTTCATCCGATGAGATCATCGTGGAACATGTGGGAGCCAATATGGGTATCCAGATCCTGCTATTGGTTATTGGCCGGAGAGGTGTCTCGTTCATGTCTGCATGGTTCCGGAACCCGTAGGGTCTACACACTTAAGGTTCGGTGACGCTAGAGTTGTAATGGGAATTGTATGTGGTTACCGAAAGCTGTTCGGAGTCCCAGATGAGATCCCGGACGTCACGAGGAGTTCCGGAATGGTCCGGAGGGGAAGATTTATATATGGGAAGTCCAGTTTCAGTCACCGGAAAAGTTTCGGGGTTTATCGGTATTGTACCGTGACCACCGAAAGGGTTCCGGGGGTCCACCGAGAGGGGCCACCTGCCCCGGAGGACCACGTGGGCTGAATATGGGTGGGAACCAGCCCCCTTGTGGGCTGGTGCGGCCCCCCCAAGGGCCCAAGGCGCCTAGGGTTGGGAACCCTAGGGGGTGGGGGCGCCTCCCACCAACTTGGGGGGCAAGCTCCCCCCTTGGCCGCCGCCCCCCCCTCTAGATGGATCTAGGGGGGCCGGCCCCCTCTCCCCTTCAGCCTATAAATAGAGGGGGGGGGTGGGTGGGAGGGCAGCGGCATCCCTTGCCCCTGGCGCAGCCCTCCCCCCTCCTATACCTCCTCCTCCTCCGTAGTGCTTAGCGAAGCTCTGCCGGAGAACCACGAGCTCCACTGCCACCACGCCGTCGTGCTGCCAGAGCTCTCCCTCAACCTCTCCTCCCCCCTTGCTGGATCAAGAAGGAGGAGACGTCCCCGGGCTGTACGTGTGTTGAACGCGGAGGCACCGTCCGTTTGGTGCTTGGATCGGATCTTCCGCGATTTGAATCGCCGCGAGTACGACTCCATCAACCGCGTTCTTTGCAACGCTTCCGCTTAGCGATCTTCAAGGGTATGAAGATGCACTCCCTCTCTCTCGTTTCTAGCATCTCCTAGATTGATCTTGGTGACACGTAGGAATTTTTTTGAATTATTACTACGTTCCCCAACAGTGGCATCATGAGCTAGGTCTATGCGTAGATTCTATGCACGAGTAGAACACAAGTAGTTGTGGGCGATGATTTGGTCAATTTGCTTGCCGTTACTAGTCCTATCTTGATTCGGCGACATTGTGGGATGAAGCGGCCCGAACCGACTTTACACGTACGCTTACGTGAGACTGGTACCGCCTGACATGCACTTGTTGCATAAGGTGGCTAGCGGGTGTCTGTCTCTCCCACTTTAGTCGGATCGGATTCGATGAAGAGGGTCCTTATGAAGAGTAAATAGCAATTGGTATATCACCGTTGTGGCTTTTGCAAAGGTAAGAAACGTTCTTGCTAGAAACCCATAGCAGCCATGTAAAACTTGCAACAACAATTAGAGGACGTCTAACTTGTTTTTGCAGGGTATGCTATGTGATGTGATATGGCCAAAAGGATGTGATGAAATATATGTGATGTATGAGATTGATCATGTTCTTGTAATAGGAATCACGACTTGCATGTCGATGAGTATGACAACCGGCAGGAGCCATAGGAGTTGTCTTAATTTATTGTATGACCTGCGTGTCAATCAAAAACGCCATGTAATTACTTTACTTTATTGCTAACCGTTAGCCATAGTAGTAGAAGTAATAGTTGGCGAGACAACTTCATGAAGACACGATGATGGAGATCATGATGATGGAGATCATGGTGTCGTGCCGGTGACGATGGTGATCATGCCGCGCCTCGAAGATGGAGATCAAAGGCGCAAGATGATATTGGCCATATCATGTCACTTTATGATTTGCATGTGATGTTTATCATGTTTTTACATCTTATTTGCTTAGAACGACGGTAGCATAAATAAGATGATCCCTCACTAAAATTTCAAAAAAATGTGTTCCCCCTAAGTGTGCACCGTTGCGAAGGATCGTTGTTTCGAAGCACCACGTGATGATCGGGTGTGATAGATTCTAATGTTCGCATACAACGGGTGTAAGCCAGATTTACACACGCGAAACACTTAGGTTGACTTGACGAGCCTAGCATGTACAGACATGGCCTCGGTACACGAGAGACCGAAAGGTCGAACATGAGTCGTATAGTAGATGCGATCAACATGGAGATGTTCACCATTGATGACTAGTTCGTCTCACGTGATGATCGGACACGGCCTAGTCGATATGGATCATGTATCACTTAGATGACTAGAGGGATGTCTATCTGAGTGGGAGTTCATTAAATAATTTGATTAGATGAACTCAATTATCATGAACTTAGTCCAAAATTGTCTTTACAATCTATCTTGTAGATCCAATGGCCCACGCTAATGTTGCCCTCAACTTCAACGCGTTCCTAGAGAAAACTAAGCTGAAAGACGATGGAAGCAACTATAACGGACTGGGTCCGTAACTTGAGGATCATCCTCATAGCTTCCAAGAAAGCATATGTCCTTGATGCACCGCTAGGTGACGCACCCATTTTCCCAGCAACTCAAGACGTTATGAACTCCTGGCAGTCGCGTAGTGATTACTCCCTGGTTCAGTGCGGCATGCTTTACAGCTTAGAACCGGGGCTCCAAAAGCGTTTTGAGCATTACGGAGCATATGAGATGTTCCAAGAGTTGAGAATGGTTTTCCAAGCTCATGCCCGGGTCGAGAGATATGAAGTCTCTGACAAGTTCTTCAGTTGTAAGATGGAGGAAAATAGTTCTGTCAGCGAGCACATACTCAAAATGTCTGGGTTGCACAACCGCTTGTCTCAGCTGGGAGTTAATCTTCCGGATGACTCGGTTATTGACAGAATCCCCCAGTCGCTTCCACCTAGCTACAAGAGCTTTGTGATGAACTTCAATATGCAAGGGATGGAGAAGTCCATTCCTGAGTTATATTCGATGCTGAAATTAGCGGAGGTGGAGATCAAAAAGGAACATCAAGTGTTGATGGTGAATAAGACCACCAAATTCAAGAAAGGCAAGGGTAAGAAGAACTTCAAGAAGGACGGCAAAGCAGTTGCCGCGCCCGGTAAATCAGTTGCCGGGAATAAGCCCAAGAATGGACCCAAGCCTGAGACTGAGTGCTTTTATTGCAAGGGAACCTTTCACTGGAAGCGGAACTGCCCCAAGTACTTAGCGGATAAGAAGGCCGGCAACGTCAAAGGTATATATGATATACATGTTATTGATGTGTACCTTACCAGCGCTCGTAGTATCTCCTGGGTATTTGATACCGGTGCGGTTGCTCACATTTGTAACTCAAAACAGGAGCTGCGGAATAAGCGGAGACTGGCGAAGGACGAGGTGACGATGCGCGTCGGGAATGGTTCCAAGGTCGATGTGATCGCCGTCGGCACGCTACCTCTACATCTACCTTCGGGATTAGTTTTAAACCTCAATAATTGTTATTTAGCACCAGCTTTGAGCATGAACATTGTATCTGGATCTCGTTTGATGCGAGATGGCTACTCATTTAAATCCGAGGATAATGGTTGCTATATTTATATGAGAGATATGTTTTATGGTCATGCCCCGCTGGTCAATGGTTTATTTTTATTGAATCTCGAACGTGATGTTACACATATTCATAGTGTGAATACCAAACGATGTAAGGTTGATAATGATAGTCCCACATACTTGTGGCACTACCGCCTTGGTCATATTGGTGTCAAACGCATGAAGAAACTCCATGCAGATGGACTTTTGGAGTCTCTTGATTATGAATCATTTGACACGTGCGAACCATGCCTCATGGGCAAGATGACTAAGACTCCGTTCTCCGGAACAATGGAGCTAGCAACCAACTTGTTGGAAATAATACATACCGATGTATGCGGTCCAATGAGCGTTGAGGCTCGCGGTGGCTATCGTTATGTTCTCACCCTCACTGATGACTTAAGCAGATATGAGTATGTCTACTTAATGAAACACAAGTCTGAGACCTTTAAAAAATTCAAGGAATTTCAGAGTGAGGTAGAGAATCAACGTGACAAGAAAATAAAGTTCTTACGATCTGATCGTGGAGGAGAATATTTGAGTCATGAGTTTGGCACGCACTTAAGGAAATGTGGAATTGTTTCACAACTCACGCCGCCTGGCACACCTCAGCGTAATGGTGTGTCCGAACGTCGTAATCGCACTCTATTGGATATGGTGCGATCTATGATGTCTCTTACTGATTTACCGCTATCATTTTGGGGATATGCATTAGAGACTGCCGCATTCACTTTAAATAGGGCACCGTCTAAATCCGTTGAGACGACACCGTATGAATTATGGTTTGGGAAGAAACCTAAGCTGTCGTTTCTGAAAGTTTGGGGATGCGATGCTTATGTCAAGAAACTTCAACCTGAAAAGCTCGAACCCAAATCGGAAAAGTGCGTCTTCATAGGATACCCTAAGGAAACTATTGGGTATACCTTCTACCTCAGATCTGAAGGCAAGATCCTTGTTGCCAAGAATGGATTCTTTCTAGAGAAAGAGTTTCTCTCGAAAGAAGTAAGTGGGAGGAAAGTAGAACTTGATGCGTTCATTGTACCCCCTCTCGAACCGGAGAGTAGCGCAGCGCAGGAAAATGTTTGTGTGGTGCCTGCACCGACTAGAGAGGAAGTTAATGATGATGATCATGAAACTTCGGATCAAGTTACTACTGAACTTCGTAGGTCCACGAGGACACGTTCCGCACCAGAGTGGTATGGCAACCTTGTCCTGGAAATCATGTTGTTAGACAACGGTGAACGTTCAAACTATGAAGAAGCCATGGCGGGCCCGGATTCCAACAAATGGCTTGAAGCCATGAAATCCGAGATAGGATCCATGTATGAGAACAAAGTATGGACTTTGGTGGACTTGCCCGATGATCGGCAAGCCATAGAAAATAAATGGATCTTTAAGAAGAAGACTGACGTGGATGGTAATGTGACCGTCTATAAGGCTCGGCTTGTCGCTAAGGGTTATCGACAAGTTCAAAGAGTTGACTACGATGAGACTTTCTCACCCGTAGCGATGCTGAAGTCCATCCGAATCATGTTAGCAGTTGCCGCATTTTATGATTATGAGATCTGGCAAATGGACGTCAAAACGGCATTCCTTAACGGTTTCCTTAAGGAAGAATTGTATATGATGCAGCCGGAAGGTTTTGTCGATCCTAAGAATGCTGACAAGGTATGCAAGCTCCAGCGCTCCATCTATGGGCTGGTGCAAGCATCTCAGAGTTGGAACATTCGCTTTGATGAGGTGATCAAAGCGTTTGGGTTTATACAGACTTATGGAGAAGCCTGTATTTACAAGAAAGTGAGTGGGAGCTCTTTAGCATTTCTCATTTTATATGTGGATGACATATTGTTGATGGGAAATGATATAGAACTTTTGGAAAGCATAAAGGCCTACTTGAATAAGTGTTTTTCAATGAAGGACCTTGGAGAAGCTGCTTACATATTAGGCATCAAGATCTATAGAGATAGATCGAGACGCCTCATTGGTCTTTCACAAAGCACATACCTTGACAAGATATTGAAGAAGTTCAATATGGATCAGTCCAAGAAGGGGTTCTTGCCTGTATTGCAAGGTGTGAGATTGAGCACAGCTCAATGCCTGACCTCGGCAGAAGATAGAGAAAAGATGAGTGTCATCCCCTATGCCTCAGCCATAGGCTCTATTATGTATGCCATGCTGTGTACCAGACCTGATGTGAACCTTGCCATAAGTTTGGTAGGGAGGTACCAAAGTGATCCCGGAATGGAACACTGGACAGCGGTCAAGAATATCCTTAAGTACCTGAAAAGGACTAAGGATATGTTTCTCATTTATGGAGGTGCCGAAGAGCTCGTCGTAAAGGGTTACGTCGATGCTGGCTTCGACACAAATCCGGATGACTCCAAGTCACAAACCGGATACGTGTATATTTTGAATGGTGGGGCAGTCAGCTAGTGCAGTTGCAAGCAAAGCGTCGTGGCGGCATCTACATGTGAAGCGGAGTACATAGCTGCTTCGGAAGCAGCGCAGGAAGGAGTCTGGATGAAGGAGTTCATCACCGACCTAGGAGTGATTCCCAATGCGTCGGGCCCGATGACTCTCTTCTGTGACAACACTGGAGCTATTGCCATTGCCAAGGAGCCCAGGTTTCACAAGAAGACCAAGCACATCAAGCGCCGCTTCAACTCCATTCGTGGATACATTCAGGATGGAGATATATATATTTGTAAAGTACATACAGATCTGAATGTCACATATCCGTTGACTAAACCTCTTCCACGAGCGAAACATGATCAGCACCAGATCTCTATGGGTGTTCGATTCATCACAATGTAACTAGATTATTGACTCTAGTGCAAGTGGGAGACTGTTGGAAATATGCCCTAGAGGCAATAATAAAATGGTTATTATTATATTTCCTTGTTCATGATAATTGTCTATTGTTCATGCTATAATTGTATTAACCGGAAACCGTAATACATGTGTGAATACATAGACCACACCATGTCCCTAGTGAGCCTCTAGTTGACTAGCTCGTTGATCAATAGATGGTCATGGTTTCCTGACCATGGACATTGGATGTCGTTGATAACGGGATCACATCATTAGGAGAATGATGTGATGGACAAGACCCAATCCTAAGCATAGCACAAGATCGTGTAGTTCGTCTGCTAGAGCTTTTCTAATGTCAAGTATCATTTCCTTAGACCATGAGATTGTGCAACTCCCGGATACCGTAGGAATGATTTGGGTGTATCAAACGTCACAACGTAACTGGGTGACTATAAAGGTGCACTACAGGTATCTCCAAAAGTGTCTGTTGGGTTGGCACGAATCGAGACTGGGATTTGTCACTCCGTGTGACGGAGAGGTATCTCTGGGCCCACTCGGTAATACATCATCATAATGAGCTCAATGTGACTAAGGAGTTAGTCACGGGATCATGTGTTACGGAACGAGTAAAGAGACTTGCCGGTAATGAGATTGAACAAGGTATAGGGATACCGACGATCGAATCTCGGGCAAGTAACATACCGATGGACAAAGGGAATTGTATACGGGATTAATTGAATCCCCGACATCGTGGTTCATCCGATGAGATCATCGTGGAACATGTGGGAGCCAATATGGGTATCGAGATCCCGCTATTGGTTATTGGCCGGAGATGTGTCTCGGTCATGTTTGCATGGTTCCCGAACCCATAGGGTCTACACACTTAAGGTTCGGTGACGCTAGAGTTGTAATGGGAATTGTATGTGGTTACCGAAAGTTGTTCGGAGTCCCGGATGAGAACCCGGACGTCACGAGGAGTTCCGGAATGGTCCGGAGGTGAAGATTTATATATGGGAAGTCCACTTTCAGTCACCGGAAAAGTTTCGGGGTTTATCGGTATTGTACCGGGACCACCGAAAGGGTTCCGGGGGTCCACCGGGAGGGGCCACCTGCCCCGGAGGACCACGTGGGCTGAATATGGGTGGGAACCATACCCCTAGTGGGCTGGTGCGCCCCCCCAAGGGCCCAAGGCGCCTAGGGTTGGGAACCCTAGGGGGTGGGGGCGCCTCCCACCAACTTGGGGGGCAAGCTCCCTCCTTGGCCACCGCCCCCCCCTCTTGATGGATCTAGGGGGGCCGGCCCCCTCTCCCCTTCAGCCTATAAATAGAGGGGGGGTGGGAGGGCAGCGGCACCCCTTGCCCCTGGCGCAACCCTCCCCCCTCCTACAGCTCCTCCTCCTCCGTAGTGCTTAGTGAAGCTCTGCCGGAGAACCACGAGCTCCACCGCCACCTCGCCGTCGTGCTGCCGGAGCTCTCCCTCAACCTCTCCTCCCCCCTTGCTGGATCAAGAAGGAGGAGACGTCCCCGGGCTGTACATGTGTTGAACGCGGAGGCGCCGTCCGTTCGGCGCTTGGATCGGATCTTCCGCGATTTGAATCGCCGCGAGTACGACACCATCAACCGCGTTCTTTGCAACGCTTCCGCTTAGCGATCTTCAAGGGTATGAAGATGCACTCCCTCTCTCTCGTTGCTAGCATCTCCTAGATTGATCTTGGTGACACGTAGGAATTTTTTTGAATTTTTACTACGTTCCCCAACAAAGCATACTTCAAAGTGCCAGGCAATTGTTTCAATTCAAACATAGGATCACCTTTAGGTGGAGGAGGACCTCCAAGAGTTTCAATAGGCAAATTGTGTTTCAAGAGAGGTTGTTGTTCAAAGTAAAATTGATCTATTTCATTTCTTTCACGCAGGTGCATATCATTCTCATGGTCGAGCAAATATTGTTCTAATGGATCAGTGGGAGGCACAGCAATAGAAGCAAGACCAATTATTTCATCCTTACTAGATAACGCTTTATCGCGAGGTTGTCTGCTAAACTTACAAAAATTAAACTCATGAGACACATTACCAAAACTGACAACGACAGTTTGTTTTTCACAATCTATCTTAGCATTGACGGTGCTCAAGAAAGGTCTACCAAAGATAATGGGACAAAAGTCAGCTTGCGGGGAACCAAGGACTAGAAAATCAGTAGGGTGTTTTACTTTCCCATACAAGACTTCAACATCTCTAACAATCCCAAGTAGTGTGATAGTGTCTCTATTAGCAAGTTTAATAGTAGCATCAATGTCTTCCATTTAGCAGGTGCTATTTCATCCATAATTTCTTGGTATAGAGTAAAAGGGATAGCACTCACACTAGCACCCAAATCACATAAACCATGATAGCAATGATCTCCTATTTTGACTGAGACAATGGACATGCCTTCTATGGGTCGATGTTTATCTTTTTCATCGGGTTTAGCAATTCTAGCAGCTTCATCACAAAAATGGATAACATGCCCATCAATATTTTCTACCAAGAGATCTTTAACCATAGCAACACTAGGTTCTACTTTAATTTGCTCAGGGGGTTTAGGTGCTCTTATATTACTTTTACGAACCACAGTTGATACCTTAGCATGTTCCTTTATCCTAACAGGGAAAGGTGGTTTTTCAATATAAGCGGTAGGCACAACTGGATCAACATTGTAAAAGATGGTTTCTTCTTTAGCTATGACCGGTTCTTTAATTTCTTCTTTAATAGGGGGATGATATTTAAACCACTTCTCCTTAGGGAGGTCAACGTGAGTAGCAAATGCTTCGCAGAAAGAGGCTACTATCTCAGAGTCAAGTCCATATTTAGTGCTAAACTTGTGAAAAGTATT
Organism: Elymus sibiricus; assembly: GCA_039707655.1. NCBI lineage: Eukaryota > Viridiplantae > Streptophyta > Magnoliopsida > Poales > Poaceae > Elymus > Elymus sibiricus. The sequence continues at coordinate 439,251,730 of CM077667.1, read as the reverse complement.
GGTATTCAAAAAAGATTTAACACAATCAAATTCAAGCTTTATACCTGAATCATTACCTTCATCGAGTTCCCAATCTTCAGAGTTACGTTTAATTCTTTCTAAGAGATCCCACTTGAATTCAATAGTTTTCTTCATATAAGAACCAACACAAGAAGTATCGAGCATGGATTGATCGTTATGAGAAAGATGAGCATAAAAATTCTGAATGATAACTTCTCTCGGAATGTCATGATTGGGGCATGAATATAACATTGACTTAAGCCTCCCCCAAGCTAGAGCGATACTTTCTCCTTCACGAGGCCAAAAATTATATATATAATTCCGATCACGATGAACTAGATGCATGGGATAAAACTTTTGGTGGAATTCCAATTGCAAACGATTCCAGTTCCACGATCCAAGATCATCACATAGCCTATACCATGTCAATGCTTTTCCCTCCAAAGATAAAGGGAAAACCTTCTTCTTAACTTCATCTCCGGGTAAACCTGCAAGCTTAAATAATCCACAAATTTCGTTTACATATAAAAGGTGCATATCAGGATGTTCAGTTCCATCTCCTGTATAAGGTTTAGCAAGCAGTTGTTCTAACATACCCGAAGGAATTTCATAAGTAACATTTTCAGTAGGTGCTGTAGGTTGAGGGGAAACTAATTGTGGTTCCGGTCGAGGTGAAGATACCCCGAACAAACCCCTCAAAGGATTGTTTTCCATATTAGCAAGTAGCGATAAATTTCAGCACATAGTATAAGTTTTTCCTTACCGATTTCCATTTACCAAGAGCGCTTCACTCCCCGGCAACGGCGCCAGAAAAGAGTCTTGATGACCCACAAGTATAGGGGATCAATCATAGTCCTTTCGATAAGTAAGAGTGTCGAACCCAACGAGGAGCAGAAGGAAATGACAAGCGGTTTTTAGCAAGGTAATTTCTGCAACACTGAAATTGTAGGTAACAAATAGTTTGATAGCGAGATAATTGGTAACAAGCAAGTAACGGTAACGGTAAACAAGGTGCAGCAAGGTAGCCCAATACTTTGGAGGCAAAGGACAGGCCAGAACAATCAGTAGTAATAGGCAAAGTGTTCTTGAGGATGCACGGGAAATTTCGTCTAGTCACTTTTATCATGTTGGTTTGATTCGTGTTCGCTACTTTGATAATTTGATATGTGGGTGGACCAGTGCTTGGGTGCTGTTCTTACTTGAAAAACCTCTCACTTATGATTAACCCCCTCGCAAGCATCCGCAACTACGAGAAAAGTATTAAGATAAAATCTAACCATAGCCTTAAATGTTTGGATCCAAATCAGCCCCTTACGAAGCAGCGCATAAACTAGGGTTTAAGCTTCTGTCACTCTAGCAACCCATCATCTAATAGCTACTCCACAATGCATCCCCTTAGGCCCATGAATGGTGAAGTGTCATGTAGTCGACATTCACATGACACCACTAAGGGAATCACAACATACATATCATCAAAATATCGAACACATATCAAATTCACATGATTACTCGTAACATGACTTCTACCGTGACCTCAAGAACAAAGGTAACTATTCACAAATAATAATCATGCTCAAGATCAGAGGAGTATTGAATAGCATAATAGATCTGAACATATAATCTTCCACCAAATAAACCATATAGTAATCAACTACGCAAGGTAATCAACACTACTAGTCACCCACAGGTACCAATCTGAGGTTCTGGTACAAAGATTGAACACAAGAGATGAACTAGGGTTTGAGAGGAGATGGTGCTGTTGAAGATGTTGATGAAGATTGGCCTCCCAAAGATGAGAGGGGTGTTGGTGATGACGATAGCTTCGATTTCCCCCTCCGGGAGGGAAGTTCCCCCGGCGGAATCGCTCCGCCGGAGGGCGAAAGTGCTCCTGCCCAAGTTCCGCCTCGAGGCGGTGGCGCTTCATCCCGAAAGTCCTCCTCTGATTTTTTCTAGGTCAAGAGTGACCATATACCAGAAGATGGGCACCGGAGGTGGGCCGAGGTGGCCACAACCCATCAGGGCGCGCCCAGGGGGGCCTGGCGCGCCCTTGTGGGTTGTGCCCACCTGGCAGGCCCCCTCCGGTAGTTTTCTGCTCCAGTATTTTTTATTAAATACAAAAATAATCTCCGTAAAATTTCAGCTTCATTGGAGTTGTGCAGAATAGGTATCTCTGACGTGCTTTTCTTAGGTCCAGAATTCCAGCTGCCGGCATTCTCCCTCTTTGTGTAAACCTTGCATATTATGAGAGAAAAGGCATTAGAATCACTCCCCAAGGCATTATTATTCAACAAAACAAAGTAAATAACAGTAGGAAATCATGATGCAAAATGGACGTATCAGTTATATTGAAGGATGTCAGCCATGGTAAAGTTAAAATACAGTAGGTATAATGCAATAATAAAATTTGAATGAGTTTGCCACAGCACTTAAAGTAGTGATTTGCTTTATTATACTAACGGATCTCACGAAGATTTTGTTGAGTTTTGTGTGATTGAAGTTTTCAAGTTTTGGGTGAGATCACGATGGATGAAGGAATAAGGAGTGAAAAGAGCCTAAGCTTCGGGATGCTACATCACCCCCAAAATATATCCAAAGAGAAACAAGCAACTAAGCTTGGGGATGCCCTGAGTGGCATCCCCTCTTTCTTCTAACGACCATCAGTATTTTACTTGGAGCTGTATTTTTATTCGTCACATATCATGAGTTTTTCTTGGAGCGTCTTGTATCATTTGAGTCTATGCTTGCTTTGCTTTTTAGTTTGTCTCTTGTATCCTTGCTGGACACACCTATTTGAGAGAGCCAAAATTATGCTATGATTTGTTAGAATTGCTCTTTATGCTTCCCTTAAACTTTTTGAGCTATAGAATTGCTCTAGTGCTTCACTTATATCTTTTTGAGCACGGTGTACTTGGAAACTTTCAAAGAAATACTCTCATGCTTCGCTTAGATTAATTTGAGAGTTAGAAACTTTTGAAGAAATACTGTCATGCTTCCCTTAGATTAATTTGAGTGTTAGTAAATTTTGAAGAAATCCTCTCATGCTTCACTTATACTATTTTGAGAGATGGAATCTCTATGCTCATGTGGTTCACTTAAATACAATGGCAATATATGAAACTAGTCCCAAAGTGATAGATATCCAAGGAGGATATAATAAAAACTTTCATGAAGATCATTGGACAAATTAAACTTGATTCCTTGTAATAGTTTTGAGACATGATGATAGTAATATGTGAGTCATGTTAGTGAGTAATTATGCTTTAGTACGAATATTGGTGTTAAGGTTTGTGATTCCCTATGCAAGTATGAAAGTCAATAGTTATGCAATGAAATAACATCCTACTTATGGTGCATTATTCGCTGATAGTTATGCTCAATGCTCGCTTATGTGAATTTTCGTTTATTGGTTGGTTGATTCTCAATCTATTTGCTAGCCTCCACTTGTACTAAGTAGAAATACTACATGTGCATCCAAAAGCCTTAAACCCAGTTTTGCCGTATGAGTCCACCATACCTACCTATATGCGGTATTTCCATACCGTTCTAAGCAAATTTGTATGTGCCATCACTACTTTTCAAAAAAAAAATCCTTTTTGTGTTGTAACACCCCTGGATCCATGCTATAGTGATCAACGTAATTAAGCTACAGTAACCATGAGGTTTAAGCTAATCCATTTTTGCTAAACCATGTTAGGTCACAATGGAATCATAACTCATTTGAATTCCCAATTGAATTTTCAAAATTCATTTAATAAGTGGTTTAAATATTTTTGCAAACCCGAAAACAAAAATCATGGTTGGGTTATAACTATTCCCTAAGTATTTATAAAATTATAACCAACATTCTTTAAAGTATTTTGGTGCCTCTAATTAAATATAACAGATGCCAATTCAATTATTAAATGCCTTTTTTAATTATGGTAATTTTCAAACAGATTCAAAACGGCCCCCAAAACATTTTGTGGCAGAGCATAAAAATGCTATGGGATTATTGAACCCAATGCCATAATTTTTACAAAAGTATATTGTTGTTAAAATAAAAAAATAAAAAGGCAAAAAAGGAAAAAGAAAGAAATAAAATAAAAGGAGCAACCCCTCCCTGGGCCGGACCCAACCGGCCGGCCCATCCGCACCCAACCGGCCGGCCCACCCCAGCCTGCCCCGTGGGGATAACTCCCCCACTCCCCCGAGAAACCCTAGCCTCACCCCGTCGCCCCCCACTCCCCTCTCTCCCTCTTCCCCCCGTCTGGATCGGGAGATCCCCGCCGCTTCCCCACCGTCGCCGGCGACCCGCCGCCGGACCACGCCACCTTGCCGGCGCTCCTCCCCCACCGGCGCCACGACGCCGGCGCCTTCCATGTCGCCGTCGCCCGTGACCCCGTCGCCTCCACGACGCACGCCGGCGTCTCCCTGACCCCGCGCCCGTCGCCCCGCTCTACGATGTCGTCGCCCCGCCGCCGCTGGAGCTCCTCACCAGCGCCTCCCCACCGGCCGCCTCTCCACGCCCGCTGCCCTCCCCTGCACCCCGCGGTGAGCCCCGTCGGGCTCCTCCCTCCCGGCCTCCTCTCCCTCTCGCCGCGTCCCCTAGCTCGCCGCCGTCCGCCCTGCGCGCCCACGGCCGCCGCTCCCCCCCTCGCTCACGCCCGCTCCGGCCCTCGCTCGCCTCGGCCATAGCGCCACGGCCGCGCCCCGCTGCGCCTCCCCCCCGTCCCGCTCGCACGCACGCGTGCGCCCCCGGTGCCTCCCGGCGCTGGCCGCCGTCGCTTGTCGCTCCCACCACCGGCCACGACCACAACCGCCGTGCGTGGCCTCGGCCTCGCCCCCGGCCGATTTAGTTAGTGGGGATTACGCCCCCACTAACCACTCCCCTCCCAGTGGCAATGACAAAGGGGGCCCGCCCCTTAAAACAAAAAAAATATAAATATAAATAAATAATTAAAATAAATAATTAACTAAATTAACTAATTGATTTGTTAATTAGTTTAATTAAAAACCTGATTAGGATTAACTAATTTGTTATTAAGTTAGTCAGTGATTGACATGTGGGGTCCAGCCCCTTTAACAACTAATTAAAACTGTTTAATTAATTCTATTAATTAATTAGGTTTAACAGAGAATGACAGGTGGGTCCCACCCCGTAATTAATTTGTTAAATTAATTATTAAACCTAATTAAAACTGTGTCAATGACACGTGGGACCCACTGGTCAGTTTTGACCAGTCAAACTGACCAGTTGACTGATGATGTCATGATAACATCATACTGATGTCATATATATTTTATTGAATTAAAATAATCTATTTTAATTTCTGAATATAAATAAAACTTTAAAAATTAATATAAAATAATCCGTAACTCGGATGAAAATACTTTATACATGAAAGTTGCTCAGAACGACGAGACGAATCCGAATACGCAGTCCGTTTGTCTGTCACGTGCTACTATCATAACGAACGTGGAACTTTTCCATCGTTTTCATCTGTCCGGTAGTAGCCTGAGACCCGGAAAATATCGTCAGATATTATTCCGACCCGTCTGCGACGTGTAATACTGCGTTAGTGCATGCCTAGCTCTGCATGTTGCCATGTCATGCATCGTGATGCATTTGTCTGCTTTGTACTTATTGTTTCTCCCCCCTCTTCTTACCGGTAGACCCCGAGACCGACGCTGCTGCCGGGTACGACTACACCGTTGACGATCAACCCTTTTGCCGCAGAGCAGCAAGGCAAGCAACCCCCCCTTGAGCATTCCGATATCGCCCATTTCTTTCCCTCTCAATCTTGCATTAGATTTTTAGTACTGTATTAGTTAGCTCCTATTCTGATGCATAGCCTGCTTTTGATAAACTGCTACCATACCTGCAATAATATCACAATCATATCAACTGCTTAGTATAGGTTGATCAGTGAATCCCCAGTGACCCCTTAGTCCCAGTTGCCCCTGCTTCTTCATCGACGACTCGACGACCCGGAGACTCGAAGACTCGGTCAACCGACCGACAAGCCAAGCCCCTCACATCACCGCACACCCATTAAGTATGGCATTGCAAAGCTACTATCGAGTGCCGAGGGTGATACCTCACTTAGCACTCCCGGTGTTAATTCTGTAGTGTAGCTAATCGGTCGTGGGTATCGAGGGTGATTCCTCCTTCGCATTTATCGACAGCGACTTTTTTCATACACATACCTCGAGTGGGATCCATCGAGGGTGATTCCTCGGATAACCACTTGGTGTATAAACACACAGTTACTTTAACTTGACATTCTTTACATGTGAAAGACGGGACTGGAGGGACAGGCGGTACCACCCTGGTTGAGGTGGACCTGAGTTCCCGACAGTCTTGAGACGGGTCGGCCCCAAGGGTACCCGTGTGTGAGATGTGGTGGGATGCGCCGGTAAGGCATCCAAAGGGGTTATTATGAGGCGTGGACGGGCAGGAGAGGCCCTTGCCACACATCCTCGAGTCGGGGTGACGGGACCGCACTTTATGGGTCGCGCTTGCCCCGCATTAATAAGATGCTAATGGGTTGAGTATTTGATCTGAGTTGGGTCGTTGGCCTTTTTACGCACCAAACCATCGCGTGGGAGAAGTTATGGGTACTCAGCGTCGTTGTATCAGCCGAAGCTCTTCGGACGTCAGCAATGGAGCGGCGCGCGCCGGATTGGACTGGACGGTACAGCTCTTGGACTGGAGTGTGCTAGGTCTGCTTCCGGCTGCCCACGCATCGTGCAGGAGCGCAGAGGGCAAGTGGGCCCACGACTCCTTTGTGCTTAGGATTTAGACCGGCGGGCTGGCCTCTTCGTTGAGCCTAGGTGGGGCGACGACGTGCTGCTATCCCGAGGCCGGGCATGACCCAGGAAAGTGTGTCCGGCCGGAGGTGATCAGGCGTGTTGGAAATGCGGTGCACCCCTGCAGGGATGAATAATCTATTCGAATAGCCGTGTCCACGGTAACAGGACGACTTGGAGTTGTACCTTGACCTTATACAACTATAATTGTGACTTTTATTGAAATGAATGTGGCTCCGAGATTGCTTCCTCGCAGGGAGTCGAGGAAGAATCTCTGGGCGTGGTTACTTAATAAAATTGCTATAATAATATGACTATATATGAGATACCAGTCTACTCTCTTCTAATGCTGCAAGCTGCTGAAGATGCTAGTCTTCGATAGGACTAGACCTTCCTCCTATTCTTGCTTTCTGCAGTCAGTCCAGATATAACCCCATTCCTTGATACTGAGGCATACTTAGCATAGTTCTGATGTCAGTCTTGCGAGTACTTTGGATGAGTACTCACCGCTGCTTTGCTTTCTCTTTCCCCCTCGATAAGTTTCTGCGTTCAGACGATGGAGCCCAGGAGATGGAGTACGCCGGAGACGACTACTACACCACCGCTGGAGCCTATTACTACATGGAGAGTGCCGACGCTCAGGAGTAGTTAGGAGGTTCCCAGGCAGGAGGCCTCGCCTCTTTCGATCCGCTGCTTATGTTTGTGCTAGCCTTCTTAAGGCAAAACTTGTCTAACTTATGTCTGTACTCAGATATTATTTTCTTCCGCTAACTCGTGCTTGTCGAGCTTTGTATTCGAGCCCTCGAGGCCCCTGGCTTGTAATGTGAAGTTGTATGACTTTAATTTGTGTCTAGTGTTGTGTTGTGATATCAATCAGTGAATCCCTAATCTTGGTCGTACGCATTGCGTGTATGTTTAGCGTACGGTCGAAATTGGGGGTGTCACAAGTTGGTATCAGAGCCGACTGCCTGTAGGTAGCCCCCTTTCCAACTCCTTGGCCGAAGTTGAGTCTAGTACTTGAAAAACTTTTACTAACATAGTTGTGTGGCTTACGGGCCCACATCTCAATCGGGTGGTATTAGGATGTTTTATTCCTCATCTATACTCTGGGTTCTGATCCCTCTTCTCTTTCGGGTTAAAGATTTTATTAACTCTAACTCTAGGTTCTCATAATTACTCCTCCCGGAGAGCCCTCACTTCAGACGATGGATCGATTCATCAGAAGACTTCGAAGATACTCTCCGATGTTCTCCCGAGAACTTGTGCTCATCGTTTTTGTGATTCCCTTCCGGCGTCAACCCCTATGGATGACTACATGCAATTTTCGCTCATACTTTCATATCCAGTTGCTCTTGTTATTACAAGGTACATCGAATTATCTTATCGGAGATTCGTTCTTCCTCGGTTGATCATGTGTTTCACAGAGTTCTTTGAAACGCTATTCGATCTTCCGTAATCCTCTATAGCCTTTTGCTCTTGGCCTTTCTCACCTGCTTGCATTGTGGTTAATCCCATATGTCTAGCAATATTCATTGAAATCCCTCGTGATTGTCATTTGATCTTATTGATTCAACTTGTGTGTGAATGCACACAATCCTCACTTGATACTCATAAATTATCTGTCAGGCTCAGACGTCTTTCTAAACATGAGATGGTTCTTGACAAATCAACCTTGATTGATTGCCCATCTAAGTCCTTTCATCTTACTTGTATTTGATCGGGACATCTGTTTCTGATACACCAATTTGGAAATCTTAATTCCTTTGGTTATTGAAGCATCAAATTATTGGATGTTCTGAAATCTAATGCCTTGCATTCTTCTCCCTCTGATTGAGTACCGATACTCACATCAGGTCCTTTGTGGACCGCCAGACCCATTGTTGGGTTATTATCCGATAGCATCCTTCACATTCAAAATTCTCGTGATGGTCTTCCCCTGATACATGATGCTATTGGTAAATTGTGTCTTTTCCCTCTGATAAGTTGTATCCTAAGCTTTCGTCAGCCATGCTCTGTTTGCAAGCATGTGTTAATTACTCTTAAAGCTTGTGATATATGTTCCTAAGATGCCCCGATGGGTTGGACCTATGCCTTCCTTAATTCGTGTGAACCCGAGAGTTTTCACGAGTCCTACTCTTCTGGTGTTTTGCCGGATAATCTTTCAAAACTACAACCTCATCGAAAGTGAGGTGTGAATGGAAGGTGATGCATTGATGAAGTGGGAGGCGACCTTGAACTTTGTGCTCATGCCCATGGAAGCAATGTTGATCTTATCATAGGAGCTTCTCGTAATGATAAATTTCTCTTGGCATAATTTGATCCGGTATCTGTGATCTTGTCCTTTGCAATCGTGGTTCCGACCATGACTGTTCTTCTTTGATCCCATTTTTAGACCAGTTTAAACACTTGTCTTCTGCGGATCAATACATCGGTCCAAGCTTTAATTCAGATCTACATCCGAGTATTACCCATGGTATCTTGAGAAAATCATGGAGCTACATAGCTTCTTATAAGCTCCTCATCAGCTATGTTTCCCTTCACTGATTCCAGTTTCCTCGTGTTCTGAGTTGTTGGACACTCAAGGACACCGATAATTGAATCGAGTCCGCATTGGGATTCCACAACTCTTAGTAATCTTCTTTGCTTATGAGTTTGTGCTCGATCATGTCTTTCCAAGCTGTTTGGCTACATCATCATCGTCATGCTAAGGCTTGACCATGCTATTTATATCTTTCATCCCCGGAACACAATTTCAACAGTGCTCTAAGCTTACATCGAGTTTGCAACGTCATGTTGGTTGTCTTGAAGGCAATTTTGACTCTGAGCTAGCACTCTAAACTGTGGTTCCGACCACCCTTCGCTTCATCATTTCTTTGCTTGATGTCATCGCTGATCGATTACACCTTCAAGAGACTTCTCGGAAAATGTGTCGTGATCCTCATCGGCATTCTAGGCTCTTCCAGGATATCAATTAAATTCATGATGAGAGTAGCATCCTTGTCCGTGGTAATTGGTGTTGTCGTTGGTGACATCCTTGCCATCACCTTTCATTTCTTTGTTCCCGTGTTGTTTCTAACCGGAATACTGACAAATGGAATGTGATGTGTAAATTCAATACTTATGACATACCAACTCTATCACCTTGGAGTTAATGAACAATAAGTCCATTCTTAGTGTATTGGCTGTTGAGTCAGCACTCTAACATTGGTCGTGCTACTTAGTCTGTATTTCGGGTGCACCTATCGATTAATGTTTAATTGTGGATGTTTCCTTCGGACATACCTCAATATATCATCTGGTTTTTTTCACTTAATCGTGGAGATCCTTCTTTGTGGGAATCTCGACGAATTGTTGCTGAGCCCATCAGCCACATCCTCTTCTCCCTCGTGGTTCATGATGGACATTTAAGCTAGTGTTGGAAACCTTGAAAGCATTATCTTTGTGCCTAGTTCATGAAGAATATGTTTGATAAAAGAAGTGTTTTCCTATAAGTTCACGTGCATTTTAGCCACCGTGCTTATGGGAATTTTTTTGTCTCACTTCCTCTGGAATCGTTCCAATTCATTCAGTCATGTGCGAAGTATTCTATGGTTTGATAGATTTGCTACTTTCACTCCATATGTATTTCCTAACACGCCAGACCACTGATTGATTTGATTTGTCCTAGTCCAGACTTACACATAGAACTTTGATATCCTCTATGATGGTCCCCAATCAGAACTTGATTGCCCTCCATTTTAGAAACTTCCATGTGGGCACGAATGTCTTGACCTTGTGTTCAGATGTCTTGTAGTCTGGCTAATGATTCAAGTCTTGCTTCTGTCGTTCTTTCCGAGATTCTTGCAACATCATCTCGTAGGTCTGTGCTGCATCCTTTTCTCCTCAGGCCTTCTTTGTCTGAACTATCCTGACACCAACCAGATATGAATCTCGGACAGATATGATGGTTGGAGCATTATCAAGAATTATAACTTTGGTCTTATTACTCGGTAAGGTGTTGTTGTAGCTAGGACACCTGGCCGGATGACCTATTGTTATAATGCTTTGTTCAGCTAGGGTTGCCATTCTTCCATGGGGGAATTGTAAGACTTATTTTATAAGTTGTTCCTACTGGATCCTTTGTGTATCCAACTCCATCCTTTACTCGAAACACCATATCATTGGTATCCCGAAGCATGGATGTGGTATATGGATCATCAAAAGGAATAATGTAAGCTCAATGCTAATTGTTTCTTGATCAATTATTCAAACCCCATAGTATGGGCATGTCATGGATTTTCCTCGCCCCTTTTACCAAAATGGTTATCTACTTGCTATTCTGTCATGTACATCATGCTCTGTTTTTCGTTGGGGAAGGATATACTCCTAAAACTTGAGTATAACCACATTTTCCTTTCCATTGGTCTGTTTAATGTGATAAACACGTTTTCCTTTCCATTGGTTTGTTTAACCTTTCTTGTAATCTAGCTTATCTGAACAGTGGTAATTCCCTGCTTAGGTAAACACCTCGGTGATCAACTCTGTCAGTAAGGCCATGTTACTATTGTTGATAACATTCTGGTAACCGCCGGTGGACGAGAACCTTGCCTACTGGTCCGCCTCGTTTCAACGAGCAGGAAAATGGTTCTATTCGTCCCCCGCCCTTGGTACCGACGTTGTTGCCAACATATCTGACCAGCTATCCTCTGACACGTCTTCTTTCATGACCGTGCAAGTTGTCACCGCTCTTCCTGCTCTTAACCACATGGCCGGCCCATAACCCTCAGTCCACAGGATCGAAACCTGACTCTCGTGTACATCTTTGATTCCAAAGTATCCTTGGCACTTGGCTTCGTTTGTAATTCCCGAGCCACCGTCCAGCGGATGATCTATTCTAATATCAGACGCGATATTTATTCTCATTGCTCTGAACTTCCCCCCTTTTCTTCATCTGATCAGGCATCGAATGATTGCCTACCCGTTTGAAACTTTTACACCGACGCCTTTTGCTCTTAGTGATTCCTCGAGTCTTAACTTGAGAAATAAATCTTGTGTTCCTCCCTGAGTTCGCCGTCAGATGCTCAGCTTTGTTTAGATTCGTTCTTCCAGAGTTTTCCCTCTAATCTCACTCGTAGGACGATGAAGATCCCGAAGAAAGGAAGACGACTTCATCATGATGACCTGAAACAGAGGATTGAAGACATCGACGAAAGGGATCAACTTCTTCGGGAAGAGCAACCAAGAACGAGAAGATCCGTTAGAGTTTCGTAACCTAAACTTTGCCCCCTTACCTCTACCTCCTAATTCTCGGGACGAGAATTCTTGTTAGTAGGGGAGAGTTGTAACACCCCTGGATCCATGCTATAGTGATCAACGTAATTAAGCTACAGTAACCATGAGGTTTAAGCTAATCCATTTTTGCTAAACCATATTAGGTCACAATGGAATCATAACTCATTTGAATTCCCAATTGAATTTTCAAAATTCATTTAATAAGTGGTTTAAATATTTTTGCAAACCCGAAAACAAAAATCATGGTTGGGTTATAACTATTCCCTAAGTATTTATAAAATTATAACCAACATTCTTTAAAGTATTTTGGTGCCTCTAATTAAATATAACAGAGGCCAATTCAATTATTAAATGCCTTTTTTAATTATGGTAATTTTCAAACAGATTCAAAACGGCCCCCAAAACATTTTGTGGCAGAGCATAAAAATGCTATGGGATTATTGAACCCAATGCCATAATTTTTACAAAAGTATATTGTTGTTAAAATAAATAAAAACAAAAAGGCAAAAAAGCAAAAAGAAAGAAATAAAATAAAAGGAGCAACCACTCACTGGGCCGGACCCAACCGGCTGGCACATCCGCACCCAACCGTCCGGCCCACCCTAGCCTGCCCCCTGGGGATAACTCCCCCACTCCCCCGAGAAACCCTAGCCTCACCCCGTCGCCCCCCCATTCCCCTCTGTCCCTCTTCCCCCCCCCCCCCCCCCCCCCGTCTGGATCGGGAGATCCCCGCCGCCTCCCCACCGTTGCCGGCGACCCGCCGCCGGACAACGCCACCTCGCCGGCGCTCCTCCCCCACCGGCGCCACGACGCCGGCGCCTTCCTCGCCGCCGTCGCCCGTGACCCCGTCGCCTCCACGACGCACGCCGGCGCCTCCCCGACCCCGCACCCATCGCCCCGCTCCACGACGCCGTCGCCCCGCCGCCGCTGGAGCTCCTCACCAGCGCCTCCCCGCCGGCCGCCTCTCCACGCCCGCTGCCCTCCCCTGCACCCCGCGGTGAGCCCCGTCGGGCTCCTCCCTCCCGGCCTCCTCTCCCTCTCGCCGCGCCGCCCGCCGCGCCCCCTAGCTCGCCGCCGTCCGCCCTGCGCGCCCACGGCCGCCACTCCCCCCTTGCTCACGCCCGCTCCGGCCCTCGCTCGCCGCGGCCATAGCGCCACAGCCGCGCCCCGCTGCGCCTCCCCCCCGTCCCGCTCGCACGCACAAGTGCGCCCCCGGTGCCCCGCGGTGCTGGCCGCCGTCGCTTGTTGCTCCCATCGCCGGCCACGACCACAGCCGCCGTGCGTGGCCTCGTGCTCGCCCCCGGCCGATTTTGTTAGTGGGGATTAGGCCCCCACTAACCACTCCCCTCCAAGTGGCAATGACAAAGGGGGCCCACCCCTTAAAACAAAAAAAAAGAAAAATATAAATAAATCAGTGATTGACTAATTTGTTATTAAGTTAATCAGTGATTGACATGTGGGGTCGAGCCCCTTTAACAACTAATTAAAACTGTTTAATTAATTCTATTAATTAATTAGGTTTAACAGGAATGACAGGTGGGTCCCACCCCGTAATTAATTTGTTAAATTAATTATTAAACCTAATTAAAACTGTGTCAATGACACGTGGGACCCACTGGTCAGTTTTGACCAGTCAAACTGACCAGTTGACTGATGATGTCATGATGACATCATGCTGATGTCATATATATTTTATTGAATTAAAATAATCTATTTTAATTTCTGAATATTAATAAAACTTTAAAAATTAATATAAAATAATCCGTAACTCGGATGAAAATACTTTATACATGAAAGTTGCTCAGAACGACGAGACGAATCCGAATACGCAGTCCGTTTGTCTGTCACGTGCTACTATCATAACGAACGTGGAACTTTTCCATCGTTTTCATCTGTCCGGTAGTAGCCCGAGACCAGGAAAATATCGTCAGATATTATTCCGACCCGTCTGCGACGTGTAATACTGCGTTAGTGCATGCCTAGCTCTGCATGTTGCCATGTCATGCATCGTGATGCATTTGTCTGCTTTGTACTTATTGTTTCTCCCCCCTCTTCTTACCGGTAGACCCCGAGACCGACGCTGCTGCCGGGTATGACTACACCGTTGACGATCAACCCTTTTGCCGCAGAGCAGCAAGGCAAGCAACCCCCCCTTGAGCATTCCGATATCGCCCATTTCTTTCCCTCTCAATCTTGCATTAGATTTTTGTGACTGTATTAGTTAGCTCCTATTCTGATGCATAGCCTGCTTTTGATAAACTGCTACCATACCTGCAATAATATCACAATCATATCAACTGCTTAGTATAGGTTGATCAGTGAATCCCCAGTGATCCCTTAGTCCCAGTTGCCCCTGCTTCTTCATCGACGACTCGACGACCCGGAGACTCGAAGACTCGGTCAACCGACCGACAAGCCAGGCCCCTCACATCACCGCACACCCATTAAGTATGGCATTGCAGAGCTACTATCGAGTGCCGAGGGTGATACCTCACTTAGCACTCCCGGTGTTAATTCTGTAGTGTAGCTAATCGGTCGTGGGTATCGAGGGTGATTCCTCCTTCCCATTTATCGACAGCGACTTTTGTCATACACATACCTCGAGTGGGATCCATCGAGGGTGATTCCTCGGATATCCACTTGGTGTATAAACACACAGTTACTTTAACTTGACATTCTTTACATGTGAAAGACGGGACTGGAGGGACAGGCGGTACCACCCTGGTTGAGGTGGACCTGAGTTCCCGACAGTCTTGAGACGGGTCGGCCCCAAGGGTACCCGTGTGTGAGATGTGGTGGGATGCGCCGGTAAGGCATCCAAAGGGGTTATTATGAGGCGTGGACGGGCAGGAGAGGCCCTTGCCACACATCCTCGAGTCGGGGTGACGGGACCGCACTTTATGGGCCGCGCTTGCCCCGCATTAATAAGATGCTAATGGGTTGGGTATTTGATCTGAGTTGGGTCGTTGGCCTTTTTACGCACCAAACCATCGTGTGGGAGAAGTTATGGGTACTCAGCGTCGTTGTATCAAATGAAGCTCTTCGGACGTCAGCAATGGAGCGGCGCGCGCCGGATTGGACTGGAGTGTACAGCTCTTGGACTGGAGTGTGCTAGGCCTGCTTCCGGCCGCCCACGCATCGTGCAGGAGCACAGAGGGCAAGTGGGCCCACGACCCCTTTGTGCTTAGGATTTAGACCGGCGGGCTGGCCTCTTCATTGAGACTAGGTGGGGCGACGACGTGCTGCTATCCCGAGGCCGGGCATGACCCAGGAAAGTGTGTCCAGCCGGAGGTGATCAGGCGTGTTAGAAATGCGGTGCACCCCTGCAGGGATGAATAATCTATTCGAATAGCTGTGTCCACGGTAACAGGACGACTTGGAGTTGTACATTGACCTTATACAACTATAATTGTGACTTTAATTGAAATGAATGTGGCTCCGAGATTGCTTCCTCGCAGGGAGTCGAGGAAGAATCTCTGGGCGTGGTTACTGAATAAAATTGCTATAATAATATGACTATATATGAGATAACAGTCTACTCTCTTCTAATGCTGCAAGATGCTGAAGATGCTAGTCTTTGATAGGACTAGACCTTCCTCCTATTCTTGCTTTCTGCAGTCAGTCCAGATATAACCCCATTCCTTGATACTGAGGCATACTTAGCATAGTTCTGATGTCAGTCTTGCGAGTACTTTGGATGAGTACTCACCGCTGCTTTGCTTTCCCTTTCCCCCTCGATACGTTTCTGCGTTCAGACGATGGAGCCCAGGAGATGGAGTACGCCGGAGACGACTACTACACCACCGCTAGAGCCTACTACTACGTGGAGAGTGCCGACGCTCAGGAGTAGTTAGGAGGTTCCCAGGCAGGAGGCCTCGCCTCTTTCGATCCGCTGCTTATCTTTGTGCTAGCCTTCTTAAGGCAAAACTTGTCTAACTTATATCTGTACTCAGATATTATTTGCTTCCGCTGACTCGTGCTTGTCGAGCTTTGTATTCGAGCCGTCGAGGCCCCTGGCTTGTAATATGAAGCTGTATGACTTTAATTTGTGTCTAGTGTTGTGTTGTGATATCAACCAGTGAGTCCCTAATCTTGGTCGTACTCATTGCGTGTATGTTTAGCGTACGGTCGAAATTGGGGGTGTCACATGTGTGCTCGTACCGCTCATGAAACGGTAGGGGGTGTCCAATATTTTTCCATGCTAGATGTGTTATTCTCAAGATGAGTGTTTATTCACTTGTAATTGCACGAGAGTACGGCGATAATAGGGATGCCCAGTCTCGAAATGAAAAAAGAAAAAAATTACTTTATGTTGCCAAATAATAAATTCCTTGGAAAGTGTTGGTATGAAAGGCAACCGTGGATACGGCTAGCCATGGATTGTGAAAGAATAGTGGAAAAATGAATAAACTTTATTTTTTGTTTGGGAACCGCCTATGATATATCTAGCATGGAAAGTATTCTGAACTACTTTGTCGTTTTCGTTGACAGGAAAGGCATGCCACTCAAAATATTTTTCTCTCTAAATTTAAACGTTGAGCTCTGGGACCTCTACAAATCCCTACTTCCCTCTACGAAGGGCCTATCTATTTACTTTATGCAATTTTTATTTTTTATTTGAGTCTCCATCTTCTCTTACAAAGCACCAACTAGGGTGCACTATGATCGTACTTGAGCATTGGGTGTAGCTAATATATGAGTGTGTTTCATGAATGAATCAATGATTGAGCATGATGGGCTAGGGATAACTTTCTTTAGTGTTGATATTTTGAAAGACATGGTTGCTTGTTGGCATGCTTGAGTATTGAAGTCATTATGTTAAAACTAGACTATTTCTTTGAACCATCTAAAAGTCCAAATGTCCATGCTACAAAAGAAAAGAATATGAGATGAACATGTTAGGCAACATTCCACATCAAAAATTCTTTTTTTTATCATTTACCTACTCGAGGACGAGTAGGAATTAAGCTTGGGGAAGCTGATACGTCTCCAACGTATCTATAATTTTTGCTTGTTCCATGCTGTTATATTATCATTCTTAGATGTTTTACAATCATTTTATAGCAACTTTATGTCATATTTTGGGACTCACCTATTGACATAGTGCCAAAGTGTCAGTTGTTGTTTTTTCTTGATTTTTACTTCGTAGAATATTAGTACCAAACGGAGTCCAATGGCGACAAAACTTTTTGGAGATTTTTTTGGGCCAGAAGACATCCAGTGGGCCAAAGAAGTGCCAGGGGGAGGGTCGAGGAGACCACAACCCACCAGGGCGTGCCCTGATGGGTTGTACCCTCCTTGGGGCCCCTCTCCATTGACTCTGACGCCTATAAATTCCCAAATATTCCAGAAACCCTAAAAGAGTCGACGAAAAACACATCGAGCCGCCGCAAGTTCCAGAACCTCGAGATCCAATCTAACACCATCACGGAGGGGTTCATCATCCTCATTGGTGCCGCTCCGATGATGCGTGAGTAGTCCACCATAGACCTACGGGTCTGTAGGCAGTAGCTAGATGGTTTCCTCTCTCTCTTTTGATTCTCAATACAATGGTCTTTTGGAGATCTATTTGACGTAAACTTTTGCGGTGTGTTTGTTGGGATCCGATGAATTTTGAGTTCATGATCAGTTTCTATCCATGAATATTATTTGAGTCTTCTTTGATCTCTTATATGGATGATTACTTATAGCCTCGTATTTCTTCTTTGAATCTTTGGTTTAGTTAGGCCAACTAGATCGATTTTTCTTGCCATGGGAAGAGGTGCTTTGTGATGGGTACGATCTTGCGGTGTCCTCTCCCAGTGACAGAAGGGGCAGCGAGGCACGCATGTATCGTTGTTATTAAGGATAACAAGATGGGGACTATTCCTACAGGAATAGATCTTGTCTACATCATGACACCGTTATTATTGCATTACTCCATTTTTCCATGAACTTAATACACTAGATGCATGCTGGATAGTGGTCGATGTGTGGAGTAATAGTAGTAGATGCAGAATCATTTCAGTCTACTAATCTTGGACGTGAGGCATATATAATGATCATCGCCTTGGATATCGTGATGATTATTTGATCTTCTATCAATCGCCCCAACGGTAATTTGTTCACCCAACGTGTGCTATACTCATGAGAGAAGCCACTAGTGAAACCTACGTTCCCTGGGTCTACTTTTCCAACATATTCCTTTCCGATCTATCTTTTTGCCGCTTTTATTTTCAGATCGATTATTCTAAAAACCCGAAAATACCTTGCTGCACTTTTTATTTACTCTTTTTATTTCGTGTTCTTGAGAGATCTATCTCTCCAATCTATCACTACCTAATCTATCTTTTTACCGTAGAGTGATTCACAACCTCTCTTTCGCGTCGGGTTGCGAGTATTCGTTCTTTGTGTGTAGGTGCTGTTTACATAGTGGCTTGAGACTGCATCGGTATTTCCCAAAAGAGGAAGGGATGATGCAGCACAGCGACGGTAAGTATTTCCCTCAGTTATGAAACCAAGGTTATCGAACCAGTGGGAGGATCACCACCACCCAATAAGCAGCAACTGCACACAAATAACAAATACTTGCAACCCGACGCGAAAGAGAGGTTGTCAATCTCTCTACGGTAAAAAGATAGATTAGGTAGTGATAGATAGGAGAGATAGATCTCTCAAGAACACAAAATACAAAAGACAAATAAAATATGCAGCAATATATTTTTGGGTTTTTGGTTTTGTAGATCAGAAAACAAAGATGCAAAAAGATAGATCGGAAAGCAATATGTTGGAAAAGTAGACTCGGGGGCCGTAGAATTCACTAGTGGCTTCTCTCATGAGTATAGCGCACGGTGGGTGAACAAATTACTGTTGGGCAATTGATAGAAAATCGAATAGTCATGATGATATCCAGGGTGATGATCATTATATAGGCATCACGTCCAAGATAAGTAGACCGACTCCTACCTGCATCTACCACTATTACTCCACACATCGACCGCTATCCAGCATGCATCTGGTGTATTAAGTTCATGGAAAAATGGAGTAATGCAATAAGAACGATGACATGAAGTAGACAAGATCTATTCATGTAGGAATAGATCCCATCTTGTTATCCTTAATGGCAAAGATACATGCGTGCCTTGCTGCCCCTTCTGTCACTAGGAAAGGACACCGCAAGATCGAACCCATCACAAAGCACCTCTTCCCATGGCAAGAAAAATTGATCTAGTCGGCCTAACTAAACCAAAGATTCGAAGAAGAAATACGAGGCTATAAGTAATCATGCATATAAGAGATCAAAGAAGACTCAAGTAATATTCATGGATAGAAACTGATCTTGAACTCAAAATTCATCGGATCCCAACAAACACACCGCAAAAGTTTACATCAAATAGATCTCCAAGAGACCATTGTATTGAGAATCATAAGAGAGAGAGAGAGAGGAAGCCATCTAGCTACTGCCTACGGACCTGTAGGTCTATGGTGGACTACTCATGCATCATCGGAGAGGCACCTATGAAGAAGATGAACCCCTCCGTGATGGTGTTTAGATTGGATCTCGAGGTTCTGGAACTTGCGGTGGCTGGAATTGTGTTTTGTCGACTCCCCTAGGGTTTTCCGAATATTTGAGAATTTATAGGCATCAGAGGCGGTGCAGATGGGCCCCGTGGAGGGCACAACCCATCAGGGCCCGTCGGGGGCCCCCTGGCGCGCCCTGGTGGGTTGTGCTCTCCACAGCCCACCTTCCTGGCTCTTTTTTGGCCTACTGGGTGTCTTCTGGTCCAGAAAAAATGTCCAAAAATTTCGTCGCGATTGGACTCCGTTTGGTACTGATATTCTGCGAAGTAAAAAACAAGCAAAAACAGCAACTGGCACTTTGACACCATGTCAATAGGTTAGTCCCAAAAAATGATATAAAGTTGTTATAAAATGATTGTAAAACATCCAAGAATGATAATATAACAGCATGGAACAAACAAAAATTATAGATACGTTGGAGACGTATCAGCATCCCCAAGCTTAATTCCTACTCGTCCTCGAGTAGGTAAATGATAAAAACAGAATTTTTGATGTGGAATGCTGCCTAACATGTTCATCATATATTCTTTTCTTTTGTATACCATGGACATTTGGACTTGTAAATGATTCAAAGCAATAGTCTAGTTTTAACATAATGACTTCAATACTGAAGCATGTCAACAAGCAACCATGTCTTTCAAAATATCAACACTAAAGAAAGTTATCCCTAGCCCATCATGCTCAATCATTGATCCATTCATGAAACACACTCAAATAATAGCTATGCCCAATGCTCAAGTACGATCATAGTGCCCCCTAGTTGGTGCTTTATAACTGAAGATGGAGACTCAAAGTAAAAATAAAAATTGCATAAAGTAAATAGATAGGCCCTTCGCAGAGGGAAGTAGGGATTTGTAGAGGTGCTAGAGCTCAAATTTTTAAATAGAGAGGGAAAAATATTTTGGGTGGCATACCTTTCCTGTCAACGAAAACGACAAAGTAGCTCACAATACTTTCCATGCTAGATATATCATAGGCGGTTCCCAAACTGAAAATAAAGTTTATTCCTTTTTCCACCAAACTTTCACTTTCCATGGCGGGCCGTATCCACGGTTGCCTTCCATACCAACACTTTCCAAGGAATTTATTATTTGCCATAATAAAGTAAATATTTTTTCTTTTTCATTTCGGGAATGGGCATCCCTATAACCGCCGCACTCTCCTGCAATGACAAGTGAATAAACACTCATCTTGAGAATAACACATCTAGCATGGAAAAATATTGGACACTCTCCACCGTTTCATGAGCGGTACGAGCACACAAAATAGAAAATTTATTTTGAAAATTTAGAGATGGCACATGCAAATTTGCTTGGAACGGCATGAAAATACCGCATATAGGTAGGTATGGTGGACTCATAAGGCAAAACTTGGTTTAAGGATTTTGGATGCACAAGTAGTATTTCTACTTAGTACAAATGGAGGCTAGCAAATAGATTGAGAAGCAACCAAACCAAGAAACGAAAATTCACATAAGCAAGCATTGAGCATAACTAACACCGAATAATGCACCATAAGTAGGATGTAATTTCATTGCATAACTATTGACTTTCGTACTTGCATAGGGAATCACAAACCTTAACACCAATATTCCTACTCAATCATAATTACTCACTAACATGACTCACATATTACTATCATCATGTTTCAAAACTATTACAAGAATCAAGTTTAATTTGCCCAATGATCTTCATGAAAGTTTTTATTATATCCTCCTTGGATACCTATCACTTTGGGACTAGTTTCATATATTGCCATTGCTTTTTTGACATGCTCAAATAAGTTTAAGTGAAGCACATGAGCATAGAGATTTCATATCTCAAAAAGGTATAAGTGAAGCATGAGAGGATTT
Source organism: Elymus sibiricus (assembly GCA_039707655.1). Lineage (NCBI taxonomy): Eukaryota > Viridiplantae > Streptophyta > Magnoliopsida > Poales > Poaceae > Elymus > Elymus sibiricus. The sequence continues at coordinate 439,230,258 of CM077667.1, read as the reverse complement.
CTTCAAAATTTACTAACTCTCAAATTAATCTAAGTGAAGCACTAGAGCAATTCTATAGCTCAAAAAAGTTTAAGTGAAGCATAGAGCAATTCTAACAAATCATAGCATAATTTTGGCTCTCCCAAATAGTTGTGTGCAGCAAGGATACAAAGGAAAACTAAACAAGCAAAGCAAGCAAGGATACAAGACGCTCCAAGCAAAACTCATGATATGTGACAAATAAAAATATAGCTCCAAGTAAAATACCGATGGTTGTTAGAAGAAAGAGGGGATGCCACTCGGGGGCATCCCCAAGATTAGTTGCTTGTTACTCTTTGGATATATCTTGGGGGTGCAGTAGCATCCCCAAGCTTAGGCTCTTGTCACTCCTTATTCCTACATCCATCGTGATCTCACCCCAAACTTGAAAACTTCAATCACACAAAACTCAACAAAATCTTCGTGAGATTCGTTAGTATAATAAAGCAAATCACTACTTTAGGTGCTGTTGCAAACCCATTCATATTTTGTTATTGCATTATACCTACTATATTTTAACTTTGCCATGGCTCATACCCTTCAATATAACCCATAGATTCATCAAAACAAGCACACAATGCAACGAAAACAGAATCTGTCTCAAACAGAACAGTCTGTAGTAATCTGTACCCTAACCATACTTCTGTAACTCTAAAAATTCTTAAACATTAGTAAAACGTAAGGGATTTGTATAGAAACACTGTGTTAAAATTTCAGCTCAATATCACGTTCCAACCAAAAATGAAAATTCATATACTGGACGCGAAGTTTCTGTTTCAGATTCAGCATCGCTTCTACTCATCTCATGAATCATCCTAAAAGCTCTACTTGGCACAAACACTAAATAAACCATAAAAACACAATAATAACAGAGGCATAATTGTGTCCACACTCAAAAACAGAAAGGAAAAAGCAAAAATTTATTTATTCATTGGGTTGCCTACCAACAAGCGCTATCGTTTTACGCCCCTAGCTAGGCATAATGATTTCAATGATGCTCACATAAAAAGTAGTAATTGAAATATGCAAAAGAGCATCATTAATAGCATGACAAAAACATTTAATTCTAACCCACTTCCTATGCATAGGTATTTTGTGAGCAAACAATTTATGGGAACAAGAACCAACTAGCATAGGAAGGCAAAACAAGCATAACTTCAAAACTTTGAACACATAGAGAGGAAACTTGATATTATTGCAATTCCTACAAGCATATGTTCCTCCCTCATAATAAATTTCAGTAGCATCATGAACTAATTCAACAATATAACTATCACATAAATCTTTCTTTTCATGATGCACAAGCATAGAATTTTCATTACTCTCCACGTAAGCAAATTCCTTATCATCCATGGTAGTGGGAGGAAACTCAACAAAATAACTATCATGAGACACTTGATTGACATAACCAGAAAAACCATGATGATAAGTTTCATGGTTATCATTACTCATTATAGCATGATGATAAATAGCATGCAATCATCATAATAAATTTGCTCATCAAAACTTGGGGGACTAGAAATATCATCTTCATCAAACATAGCATCCCCAAGCTTGTGGCTTTGCATATCATTAGCATCATGGATATTTAGAGAATTCATACTAGCAACATTGCAATCATGCTCATCATTCAAGGAACTATCATGAATCACCTTAGAAATTTCTTCTTTCATCACTTCATCAAAATTTTCAGATTCATGATTTTCAAACAAAACTTCATAGAGATAATCAAGTGCACTCAACTCACTAGCAATTGGTTCATCATAATTTGGGCTTTTGAAAATATTAGCAAGTGGATTAGGATCCATATCAATAGATTTTTAACAGGCAAGGATGCTAGCAAATAGAAGGCACATGGCAACACAAGCAAGGATAGCAAACAAGCAAACAAAAAAAGATTCGGCGAGAAAAGGGCAAACGAAAAAGAGGGCGAATAAAACGGCAAATTTTGTGAAGTGGGGGAGAGGAAAACGAGAGGCAAATGGCAAATAATGTAATTGCAAGGCGATAAGATTTGTGATTAGGAACCTGGTAGATGATGATGGAGTCTCCTCGGCGCCTGAGATAGGCACGTAGAAGAGACCGCTTCCTCCCCGGCAACGGCGCCAGAAATTCCTTTGACGTGGCTTGAGACTGTGTTGGTATTTCCCCAAAGAGGAAGGGATGATGCAGCACAGTGATGGTAAGTATTTACCTCAGTTACGAAACCAAGGTTATCGAACCAGTAGGAGGATCACCACCACCCAATAAGCAGCACCTGCACACAAATTACAAATACTTGCAACCCAACACGAAAGAGAGGTCGTCAATCTCTCTACGGTAAATAGATAGATTAGGTAGTGATAGATAGGAGAGATAGATCTCTCAAGAACACAAACTAGAAAAGGCAAATAAAATATGCAGCAATATATTTTTGGGTTTTTGGTTTTGTAGATCTGAAAACAAAGATGCAAAAAGATAGATCGGAAAGCAATATGCTGGAAAGGTAGACCCGGGGGCCGTAGGATTCACTAGTGGCTTCTCTCATGAGTATAGCGCACGGTGGGTGAACAAATTACTGTTGGGCAATTCATAGAAAATCGAATAGTCATGACGATATCCAAGGCGATGATCATTATATAGGCATCACGTCCAAGATAAGTAGACCGACTCCTGCCTGCATCTACCACTATTACTCCACACATCGATCGCTATCCAGCATGCATCTAGTGTATTAAGTTCATGGAAAAATGGAGTAATGCAATAAGAATGATGACATGATGTAGACAAGATCTATTCATGTAGGAATAGACCCCATCTTGTTACCCTTAATGGCAACGATACATGTGTGCCTTGCTGCCCCTTCTGTCAGTGGGAAAGGACACTGCAAGATCGAACCCATCACAAAGCACCTCTTCCCATGGCAAGAAAAATCGATCTAGTCGGCCTAACTAAACCAAAGATTTGAAGAAGAAATACGAGGCTATAAGTAATCATGCATATAAGAGATCAAAGAAGACTCAAATAATATTCATGGATAGAAACTGATCACGAACTCAAAATTCATTGGATCCCAACAAACACATCGCAAAAGTTTACATCAAATAGATCTCCAAGAGACCATTGTATTGAGAATCATAAGAGAGAGAGAGAGGAAGCCATCTAGCTACTGCCGACGAACCTTCGATCTATGGTGGACTACTCATGCATCATCGGAGAGGCACCTATGAAGAAGATGAACCCCTCCGTGATGGTGTCTAGATTGGATCTCGAGGTTCTGGAACTTGCGGCGGCTGGAATTGTGTTTCGTCGACTTCCCTAGGGTTTTCTGAATATTTCAGAATTTATACGCATCAGAGGCGGTGCAGAGGGGCCCCATGGAAGGCACAACCCACCAGGGTGCACCGGGGGCCCCCTGGTGCACCCTGGTTGGTTGTGCTCTCCACAGCCCACCTTCCTATCTCTTTTTTGGCCCACCGGGTGTCTTCTGGTCCAGAAAAAATCTCCAAAAAGTTTCGTCGTGATTGGACTCCGTTTGTTACTGATATTCTACGAAGTAAAAAACAAGCAAAAACAACAACTGGCACTTTGGCACTATGTCAATAAGTTAGTCTTAAAAAATGATATAAAGTTGTTATAAAATGATTGTAAAACATCCAAGAATGATAATATAATAGCATGGAACAAGCAAAAATTATAGATACGTTGGAGACGTATCAGGGACTAACCTATTGACATAGTGCCAGTTGCTGTTTTTGCTTGTTGTTTACTTCACAGAATATCAGTACCAAATGGAGTCCAATCGCGACGAAATTTTTTGGAGAATTGTTTTGGACCAGAAGAAGGCCAGTGGGCCAAAGAAGTAATTAGAAGGGAGCCCAGGCCAGCCACAACCCACCAGGGCGCGCCAAGGGCCACGGGCGCGCCCTGATGGGTTGTAGCCGCCTCGGGAGTCCCCTCCACCCACTAGTAGAAAACAGGGTACTAGTCCCGGTTCCAGAGGGCCTTTAGTCCCGGTTCTGGAACCGGGACAAACCAAACGGGACTAATACCCAAAACCTTTAGTCCCGGTTTGCTTACGAACCGGGACCAAAGGGGCTCCACGTGGCCGCTTCGGGGCGCCCAGGCAGGAGGACCTTTAGTCCTGGTTGGTAACACCGACCGGGACTAAAAGGCAGCCACGCGTCAACACCTCCCAGGCGCTGGTTTTTTTTTGAAAGGAGGGGTTTAGGGGTTTTCCTATTGTGTTTCCCCCTTTTATTTTTGTGTTTACCATTTGTATTTTATGCTTTTCATTCAACTCGACGCTAGCTACTACATATAGCAATGAAAGAACCATTACACAACATCGTCATGATCAATATATAGAGAGAAGTGACCTCTCTTTCTCCGTGCTTGGTCGAACAATATGCAACAAGTTTTCGTAAATCTATTCGACGCTATTACATATAGTACACGTTCATGCATATATACAATATAACATCTCTTACGATGCTAACTTCTATTACCAATCCTGATGGCATTCTCCGTCTTTAGGTATGACATGCTCAACAAAGAATCCCGCCAATTCGTCTTGAATTGCTCATACGCGATCAGTTGGTAGGAGTTCGTCCCGCTTCTGCCAGATCTAATTTAAAGAAGGGGTCAATAAAACTCAACACAATTGATGGTAATAAAATAAAATTGTGAATATTGTCTACGTACTTCAAATTGTTCTAAAGATATACCCCGGCCCCGCTCAGTGGTCGAGTGGCGAATGAACTCGCAAACGTAGTAAGCACATAAATTAGTCCCGGGTGCCTGCCACAAGCACTTTACGAGAATAGAGTTCAATCAAAATGATAATCAAGCATGATAATGGTATTGAAACTAGAATCAATGAGAGATGCGCGGTACTAGAGTAGTACTTACTTTGGGGTGTAAAAATTGCAGCTCTTTTTTCCATTTGACACCCTTAAACTATTTGGTGAACTTTTCCAAACCCTGCCCGGCAAAGAAAATGATTACTTGATATCAGGAAATGAACGAAAGTTGCCGATATGGTGCGATAATGATTGAACTTACTTCTGAAGCATTTCCCTCATGCTCGTCCATTCCTTAGGGTCTTTACGTCTCGAGTCCAAGACAGTTACTTTTCCATCTTCAAGCTGAATGTCTAGCAGAATAAAGTGGAAACTGCGCACGCATAACTCGTTAATTGTACTTAACCTCGAGTAAGCGAAATAGAATGTGCACAAGATAGTAACACTCACTTGAAGTTGTGAGCAAATAGTATTTCCTTTCTGGTTTGTTGTCCAAGTAACGCATCTAACAAGTTTTTCTCTGTATCGGCGGGAAATTCTTTTAACGTATGTTCATTTATGAAATTTGGGTCAATGAACCTAATGTCATAGATTTGTAGTTGTTTGCATTCGAGGATCTTCATTCTGCATAATATAGTGTGAGGATAATTAATACATGCAATGAACGAGCTGAGCTAGAGACTTAATTACAGAAAAAAATACTTACAGACAATAGTAACTGACGATAGTTTTGTCGAGCACCTTTTGGTTGTATAAGTGAAAAATTTCTTCAAATTCAACGAACAACATCTCCTTTCCATTGAAGAAGTGCTCATTTTTTATTCCCACCAAGATATTGTTGTTCCCCTCCTTGCAGGCTTCCAAGTACCATTCATGCAAATGTCGCATCCTTGTTGGTAGACCCTTGAGCTCCTCACGTGTGACGAGAGGCTTCCCGTGCTTGAATCTTAAGGATGGTACTACCTCGGCCGTTTCGAACTGTACCGAATCGGCTAAGTAATCATCAGCAGTGATAGCAAGACCATCGGCCGCTTTCTCTGGATCATTAGCGATATTGGTAACCACCTTGAGCGGAGGGCACGATTGCAGTTCTTGTTCGCCGAGCTGGGGAATTGTTTTCCCACTTCTTGAGCCACTTCTACTTAAGCTTCCTGACCGCCTCGCTTGATCATATTTCTTTTGAATACATCGGTCATAGTTTGATGGCAGCGGAGGCGGTGGTGGTCGCCTAAGGGCATCCAGAGTTGGCTTTGCTTTCACCGGATCTATTTTCTCCTCTTCAGGTGGGCGTTTCGGTGCGAGCTGACGTTTCACATAGGCATCCACGATCTCGTTGAGTTCCTCCTCAGACCTCTCATAGGGTAACTTGGGAAGAGGCTTGAGGCTTGGGCCGTATATGAATATCCTCTGTTTCGTACTGCTACTAGCCGCCGGAGCGGCGGTGACTCTCTTCCGTTGTTGCTTAGGCGGCGGAGGAGGCGGAGTCCGATGACGCGGCGGAGACAGCTGAGGCGGAGGAGGATTCTGCTGAGGGGCCTCCTCCGTCGGAGTCCGCTGAGGCGGCGGAGACGGCTGACACACCGGAGACGGCTGACGCACCGGAGAAGATTGACGCACCGGAGACGGCTGACGCACCAGAGACGACTCAGGCACCGGGGCCTCCTCTGCCTGAGTCTGCTGAGGTGACATCCAGTATGGAAGCACGATGTGTTCCTTTCTCCATAGACAGGTAGTCCTTAAGGCATATCGAAGAAGAAGCTCCCCTTCACCTGTAGCGTACTCAAGCTCCAGCCCATCAAATCCATTCATTATTTCATCCACCACGACAATAGCAAAGCTAGCTGGAACCGGAGTGCAATGGAAAGTTGCATCAGGTCGAGGAGGTAAGACATGGCCGACCACCGCCTTGAAGGTCAGGTTATGACATTTCGCCATTAGCACACAATGTTCATTTTGCGTGATACCATCCACGGGGTAGCGAGGAGCCGTGCTATTAGGATGAACGAGCTCAGTGGAAGCCACGCTGCTTCTCCGCTGAGATGGTGGGGTAGCATCATGGGTAGTCTCCAATGAAGGATCTTCATGCCGCTAAGATGGTTGGCCGGTAGCTCGCTGGCACTCAAGTGCCTCTAGTTTCGCTAATCTTTCATTCAACTTCTGCATTTCGCTTGCTTCCTCTTTCTTCTTTCTTTGTCGGCTTCTGTAACCAGCGCTGTCGGGAAACCCAACCTTCCACGGAACGGAGCCTGATGTGCCTCGTGTTCGTCCAGGGTGTTCAGGATTCCCAAGGGCAAATGACAGCTCGTCCATCTCTCTGTCGGGAACGAACGTCCCTTCCAGCGATTTCTTGATTGTTTCCTCAAGCTTTTTGAATGGTATTGCAAGTTGAGCTTTCGTCGAGACACACTTCCCTGTTTCTGGGTCCAAAGTTCCCCCAACCCCGAAGAACCAAGTCCTTGCCCGATCTGGCCAGTGCAATGTCGCTAGTTGGACATCTTTAGCAAGCAGGTCTTGCTCAGCTTTCTCCCACGTAGGCCGGGCTTTGCTGTAGCCACCTGACCCCGTAACATGGTGATACTCCTTCCTTGCGGCATTTTTCTTATTTGTAAGTGACCTGTTCTTAGCCTTCTCCGATTTCTTGTAGGCCACAAATGCGGGCCAGTGATCTCTCATCTTCTCATATTGACCTCTAAATTCTGGAGTCTTGTCTTTCTCGACAAACTTCATGTTCAATACTTTCTTCCAGTTCTTGAATAGTTCTGCCATCTTCTTAAGAGCAAACGCCCTGACCTTTCGCTCTATAACTGGGTTATTCGGATCCTCCTATGGCGGTAGAATGAAATTTCTCATCAGATTGGTCCAAAGATCATCTTTCAGTCTATCGTTGACATAAGGAACTTGAGGGTCCTTCTTCTTATTCCATTCTTGGTAGCTGATCAGGATGATGTCCCTAACAAACACTCCGCACTGATGTATAAATTTGTTCTTGGTCCGGTAGGGAGCAATCAGTTGGCCTTCTGGAGAGACTTCTTCGATCGTGAACCTTTCTTGCGCGTCCAACCTTCTCATCGGGCCTCGTCTCCTTACCAAAGTGGAGCTCGATCCGGATGGCTAATTAAAAGAAGAAAGAAGCGTTAATATATGTACATACAAAAAAATTAATGCATCTAGTCAGCAGAGGATTAATTAATATATACCTCGCCGGTCTTTGAAGCAGTTATGGCTCCCTTCTCCATTCGATCACTGGAGCCGTCATGATCTCCTTCGTCCCCAGTTCGATCACCGGAGCAGTCATGATCTCCTTCCTCCTCACCGGAGCCGCCATCCTCTCTTTCCTCACCATCGGTCTCGTTGAGAAACGACAAGCAGGTGAGATCGATATCACCTCCGTCGCGGATTATATCCCCCAACAACTCTTCTTTTTCTAAGTCTCTGTCGCCCATAGTTTCTGAAATATTACAACGTGGCAATATACAACCATGAGAGATGGATTAGTGGCAAACATAGACTTAATCACAACAAGGAATCATATGCATATGAGCAATGGATTAGTGGGAAACATCATGTAAAGTTCACAAGTTTTATAACAGTCAGTTTCAGACGATCGTCGAGGACTCCTCCCCCCTCATGTCTGATGAGTCGCCCTATCTTTCGAGAGAGGATAGTTTGCGGAGCGCCTCTCTTATGGTCGTTTGTAGTGAAGGCTGAATGGCCCAATATGCTTAGCGTAGTATTTTGATGGGGATGGTGGGTTTCGGGTTCGGGTATTACTGAAACGGGTTTGAACCCGTGACCGCCTCTCTCATGGTCCTCGAGGATACTTGCAGACCCCCACCCCCCTCATGTCGAAGTTATCATTCTACGAACATATGAAAATTCTCAAGTGCATTATGTTCATATGGTGGGACTGGCAACCTACGAAGCACCGATACAGCGACATTGATACGGTGATACGGGTATGGCGATACGGGATACAACAATTTCTAAAAACAACAATAAGGCGATACAGTAAACATATATAAGTAATAATAAAATGACATGGACGGTCTCATTTTAAAAATCTCACAATCATCAATGGGGATAAAAATCTCAGTATCACCGAAGCACCAATTTTAGAAAAAATTTCTTGATAACAATAAAGAAAGCACAATCTTCATTGAGTTCCTTTTTCTCATAACTATAAACAAGAACTCTCACCTATGAACCTGACGATAATTAACAATAAACAAGAACTCTCAAAAAGCAACTTGCAAGCCATCAGCATCAACAAGCCATGTTCAATGGGCTCACTTTGGGGGCAGGGGCCGGCGCGGCGACGTCGAGGCCGGCAGGGGCGCGGCGACGGCGATGGGGCAGGGGGAGGCGACGGCGGGGAAGGGCGAGGCGACGGCGACGGCGACGAAGACGACGATGTAGGGGCAGGGGCGCGACGACGGCGACGACGACGACGACGTAGGGGCAGGGGCGCGACGATGGCGACGACGACGACGACGTAGGGGCAGGGGCGCGACGATGGCGACGACGACGACGACGTAGGGGCAGGGGCGCGACGACGGTGGGGCAGGGCGAGGCGACGGCGACGGCGGGGCAGGGCGCGACGATGGTGGGGCAAGGCGAGGCGATGGCGGCGGCGGGGCAGGGCGCGGCGACGGCGACGGGGAGGAGGGCGCGCGAGGAGGTCCGGCGCCGGTGACGGTCAGCGGGCTCGGGGACGGCAGGGCGTCGGCGAGGGCGAAGGCAAAATCCGGCAGCCTGGCGGCGTCGATGTCGTCGTCGGCGCCGAGGAGAGAAGAAACTGCAATGGATTGGAATTTTTTCTAAGTGCCCTTTATATAGCCCCCCCTTTAGTCCCGGTTGGTGCCACCAACCGGGACTAATGCCCCCCCTTTAGTCCCGGTTATAGCCACCAACCGGGACTAAAGGTCAATTTCCAGCAGCCCAAAGGACGGGAAGCACAGACCTTTAGTCCCGGCTGGTGGCACCAACCGGGACTAACGGGGGGGCATTAGTCCCGGTTGGTGGCACCAACCGGGACCAAATGCATGTGCCTGGCACAGCCGCGGTGCGGTTGGATGTTTAGTCCCACCTCGCCAAGCGAAGGTCGCCCGGGCCTGTTTATAAGCCCCGCCGTGGCTGCAACGTTGAGCTCCTCTCTAAAGCAGGCCTGTGGGCCTAACCGACCTCTTTCTGCTCTGTGGGCCTACTAAGTGAAAATAGATGCGAATTTATAGAGAAAATTCAACCTAAATTCAAAGCACTTTGAATTTAGGTTGAATTTTCTCTATAAATTCGCATCTATTTTCACTTTTGCTATTTTTTATGTTATTTTTTTTGCATATTAAAAGTTCTTAACAAAAAATACTTTATGAATATTCTTCTTGCTATTAAAGTTTTTAACAAAAATAACTTTGATAATTTTAGTTGCATTAAAGTTTTTTAAACATATTTGAACTCAAGACTTTTTCTGCATTCAATATGCACCATTCAAAGCTACATCATCACTTTTCAAACCTTTTCTGACTTCATTTGCTATTTTAATATATTTCATGATTTATTTTGAGCTAAGAAGACCCTGAGATTGAAAAGCACTGCAAATAAACTCTGAAATGGTTGAAAATTGGCATGGTATCATAATTTCACCCACATAGCATGTGCTACAAAGTTGAGAGGGCTACGGGAAAAACTGGATGCACTTCGTGTACAAACTGGACAATCTCCTTCGAAGTATATCAGGGTTTCGGACGAAAACTCGTCTATTACAAAGGGATTTCATTTTTTTAAACATATTTTAACTCAAGACTTTTTCTGCATTCAATATGCACTATTCAAAGCCACATCATCACTTTTCAACCATTTTCTGACTTCATTTGCTATTTTTCATGCATTTCATGATTTATTTTGAGCTAATATGACCCTGAATTGAGAAGCACTGCAAATGAACTCTGAAATGGTTGCAAGTTTGCAGGGTATCATAATTTCACCCACGTAGCATGTGCTAAAAAGTTGAGAGGGTTACGGCAAAAACTGGATGCACTTCGTGTACGAACTGGACAATCTCTTTCGAAGTGTCAGGGTTTTGGACGAAAACTCTTCTGTTACAAAAGGATTTCAATTTTTTAACCTTTTCTGACTTATTTTGCTATTTTTCATGCATTTCATGATTTATTTTGAGCTAAAATGACCCTGAATTGAAAAGCACTGCAAGTGAACTCTGAAATGGTTGCAAGTTGGCATGGTATCATCATTTCACCCACATAGCATGTGCTAAAAAGTTGAGAGGGTTACGGCAAAAAATTGATGCACTTCGTGTACAAACTGGACAATCTCATTCGAAGTGTCAGGGTTTCGTACGAAAACTCATCTGTTACAAAAGGATTTCAATTTTTTAAACATATTTGAACTCAACACTTTTTCTGCATTCAATATGCACCATTCAAAGCCACATCATCACTTTTCAAACCTTTTCTGACTTCATTTGCTATTTTTCATGCATTTCATGATTTATTTTGAGCTAAAATGACCCTGAATTGAAAAGCACTGCAAGTGAACTCTGAAATGGTTGCAAGTTGGCATGGTATCATCATTTCACCCACATAGCATGTGCTAAAAAGTTGAGAGGGTTACGGCAAAAACTTGATGCACTTCGTGTACAAACTGGACAATCTCTTTCGAAGTGTCAGGGTTTCGGACGAAAACTCATCTGTTACAAAAGGATTTCAATTTTTTAAACATATTTGAACTCAAGACTTTTTCTGCATTCAATATGCACCATTCAAAGCCACATCATTACTTTTCAAACCTTTTCTGACTTCATTTGCTATTTTTCATGCATTTCATTATTTATTTTGAGCTAAAATGACCCTGAATTGAAAAGCACTGCAAATTAACTCTGAAATGGTTGAAAGTTGGCATGGTCTCATCATTTCACCCACATAGCATGTGCTAAAAAGTTGAGAGGGTTACGGTAAAAACTGGATGCACTTCGTGTACAAACTAGTCCATCTCAACTTTTTAGCACATGCTATGTGGGTGATTTTAGTTAATATTTTAGTTGATTTTTTAGTTCATTCTTTTTAACAAATAAATACTTTGATAATTTTAGTTAATATTATTTTGATTCTTTTTAGTTCATTCTTTTTAGTTAATGTTTTAGTTGATTCTTTTTAGTTCATTCTTTTTAGTTAATATTTTAGTTCATTCTTTTTAACAAATAAATACTTTCATAATTTTAGTTAATATTTATTTAACTGCAGTGATATTCTAGATCAAAGCCATCATCAGAATAGTTGTGGAGAGAAAGTCTTCACTTTTTAGCACATCCTATGTGGGTGATTTTCGTTAATATTTTAGTTGATATTTTAGTTCATTTTTTTAACAAATAAATACTTTGATAATTTTAGTTAATATTATTTTGATTCTTTTTAGTTCATTCTTTTTAGTTAATGTTTTAGTTGATTCTTTTTAGTTCATTCTTTTTAGTTAATATTTTAGTTGATTCTTTTTAGTTCATTCTTTTTAACAAATAAATACTTTGATAATTTTAGTTAATATTATATTTAACTGCAGTGATATTCTAGATCAAAGCCATCATCAGAATAGTTGTGGAGAGAAAGTCTTCACTTTTTCTTCGCGTGTGTCCCTTGCTTATTGCGCCGTAACCATGGACAATCTTCATCACATACATCACAATGCTTCAAAAAGCTTGCTCACATCATACTAAATATTCTTACACACAAACCGTACTTAAGCAGGGACATAATAGAAATAATAGTTTAGATATCCATTACAGAAAGTACTGCATAATTGAAGATACCAATCCTACTCTTCCGGATTGCAAACCAAATCGTCCGAATCAGGAGACCCCCAAGCACTACATAACAGAGATAAAAGTGTTCGCCATTGCAAACACTACTCGTCGTCCGGATCAGAATACCCCCAAGCAGGAGATACTAGTGGTACGAGGTGACGCTGCCCATAATTGAAGATTCCAATCCTGCGGTACAACTCGTATGCAACGTACCCATCTATTGCTGGATACTCAATGTTGATAGGGTCAAGTGGGATCTTCTCCCAATGTTGGTGCCCTGACTTGGGGAATTTTGTCTTCATATCAGCGTAGTCCTCGTCGATCAGGGCGGCTGCCATATCAGCCATTGAAGTCTTGTCATGCTCAAGCCTGAACCTGCCCTGAAGATCAATGTGGCATTCAGCTGGTATCTCAATACCCCAGGTGCGCCTCATCTTGATCTTGTCATTCGTTATATCAATGCTAGCAAAATATATGCCGCTGCGAAGGAACTCCATGAGTTTTGGACAGTGCTTGTCACTACTTCAACAACAAAATGGAACAAATGTGTTAAATACTGCTGCAATAAGTATATTTTAGAACAAGTATAATAAGAATCATAACAAGTATATTTTAGAACAAGTATAATAAGAATCATAACAAGTATATTTCGGCACAAGTATAATAAGAATCATAACAAGTATAATAAGAATCATAACAAGTATAATAATTAAGAATCATAACAAGTATAATTCGGAACAAGTATAATAAGAATCATAACAAGTGTAATAAGAATCACAGCAAGTTTCCTATTCCTATGCATTTCCTATCCTATGAATCAAAAGAAGCCCCTAAACTATGACATGTTCTCCCACGATGGCCAATATGCAACTACAAGGAAAATTCTTATGCAATTTTCCTATCCTATTCCTATCCTCCTATTCCTATTCCTATGCAATTTTCCTAATCCTCCTATTCCTATGCCATTTTCTATTCCTATGCAATTTTCCTATGAATCAAAGAAAAGCCCCAATTTTCCTATGAATCAAAGAAAAGCCCCAATTTTCCTATGAATCAAAGAAAAGCCCCAATTTTCCTATGCATTTTTCCTATGAATCAAGGAAACTATGACATGTTCTCGACATTCCCAATCCTCCTATTCCTATGCAATTTTCCTATCCTATGAATCAAAGAAAAGCCCCAATTAAAACTATGACAAGTTTCGTATAACTTGCCCACTGGAAGACCATGACATGTTGCTTCAAACAAAGTTGGACGACGGCAACATTGCGACCATCGACCGTGTACTCGAGATCGAGGCCCATGAACTTGTGTTTCTCCTCTTGAAGCCATTCCTCGAACATGGAAAGAAAACCCTTGACTTTGGTGCTGTCGTTCGTGTAGACGACATGGAGATTGGTCGTGCCATGTGCGAGCACGTTCCCGTAGCGAGTGATTGGATTCATGGTGGAGTATGGGGAAGAAGAGAGGAGAGGGAGACGAACAGAAATGGAGGCCGGTCGCGTTACTGTAGTGTTTCCCATGTATAATCTCGCGCAGAACAACTTCCAAGGCGCGGGATTTGAACGGTTGGGACCTTTAGTCCCGGTTTGAGCCACGAACCGGGACTAAAAGGGCTCGCCACCACCCCATTAGTCCCGGTTGGTGTCACCAACCGGGACTGATGCGTGACGAACCCCGGCCGGCGTCCTAGCCGCTCGAACCGGGACTAATGCTCACATTAGTCCCGGTTCGTAACACGACCGGGACTAAAGCTCTGATCCGGCCTGGACCAAAGCCCTGTTTTCTACTAGTGACCACCTCTGAGCTCTATAAATACCCAAATATTCCAGAAACCCTAGAGGAGTTGACAAAAAATACATCCAGCCGCCGCAAGTTCCAGGACCGCGAGATCCAATCTAACACCATCACGGAGGGGTCCATCATCCTCATTGGTGCCTCTCCGATGATGCGTGGGTAGTCCACCATAGTCCTACGGGTCCGTAGGCAGTAGCTAGATGGTTTCCTCTCTCTCTTTTGATTCTCAATACAATGGTCTCTTGGAGATCTATTTGATGTAAACTTTTTGCGGTGTGTTTGTTGGGATCCGATGAATTTTGAGTTCATGATGAGTTTCTATCCATGAATATTATTTGAGTCTTCTTTGATCTCTTACATGCATGATTACTTATAGCCTCATATTTCTTCTTCGAATCTTTGGTTTAGTTAGGCCAACGAGATCAATTTTTCTTTCCATGGGAAGAGGTGCTTTGTGATGTGTTCGATCTTGCGGTGTCCTCTCCTAGTGACAGAAGGGGCTGCGAGGCACGCATGTATCGTTGCTATTAAGGATAACAAGACAGGGTCTATTCCTACATGAATAGATCTTGTCTACATCATGTCACCGTTCTTATTGCATTACTCCGTTTTTCCATGAACTTAATACACTAGATGCATGTTGGATAGCGGTCGATGTGTGGAGTAATAGTAGTAGATGCAGAATCATTTCGGTCTACTAATCTTGGATGTGATGCCTATATAATGATCATCGCCTTGGATATCGTCATGACTATTCGATTTTCTATCAATTGCCCAACAGTAATTTGTTCACCCACCGTGTGCTATACTCATGAGAGAAGCCACTAGTGAAACCAACGGCCCCCGGGTCTACTTTTCCAACATATTGCTTTCCAATCTATCTTTTTGCCGCTTTTGTTTTCAGATCTATTATTCCAAAAAAACCCAAAAATACCTTTCTACACTTTTTATTTGCCTCTTTTATTTTGTGTTCTTGCGAGATCTATCTATCCAATATATCTTTTTACCGTAGAGAGATTGACAACATCTCTTTCGCGTCGGGTTGCAAGTATTTGTTCTTTGTGTGCAGGTGTTGTTTACATAGTGTTGCTTGATCGTCATACTTGTTCAATACCTTGGTTTCATAATTGAGGGAAATACTTACCGTCACTGTGCTGCATCATCCCTTCCTCTTTGGGGAAGTACCGACGCAGTCTCAAGCCACGTCAGTGCCATCTTCTGCATTTTACTAGGGTGCAAAGAGTTGTTATAGTAAAATAGACCATTTTCTTCCCTTACCCTTAGTTTTGCAAAAGGCTCCTTTATATAGATGTATGGTGGTCCTGTATCTCCAAAGGTACGAGTTGTAGCTCTGTCCAAAGCCGCAACATTTCCGTAGGGAATACTGAAAGCACAACTTCAACATATATTTCATTAGACTAATGATTTCGCCAAGTATATTTCAGGAAAGTTCAATGAATGGATTGACCAAAGGATTGTGAGGAGAACCCCTAGATGCAAGGAACATCTATTGGCAACAAGCTTGATCTACATTTTACATGTTGTGAGAAATCAGTTTTGAGTCCATAGGAAAGCCAATACTATTAAAAGGGGATGATGTTTCTATGATGATCTGGTTGCTCAAGTGCTTAGAGATTAGCCACCAAAAATACACATGAAATTCTCCCACAAACTCTTTGTATAAACCCTACCACTCAAATCGGTGCCACCAAGTTCTCATATTCGGCCCTACCGAGTTTTACCCTAGACAGATCCTAAGCCAAAACCCTAAGGTCTCAGTAACACCAACATTCCATTCGGTGCGACCGAAATCAGTGACCAACTCTCTGGTATCCTATTTTTAAGAATCGTAATTTCCGAGTTTTGAAAATCGGTTTCACCGAGATTTGGAAACTGCCTAGGTCACCCACTTCGGTACCACCGAGATTTATATACCGGTCTCACCGAGAAGCCAAAAGTTGCCACATTTTGCACTAGTCGGTGCAACCGAGTGTTTGTATCGGTTTCACCAAGTTGGGCAATAATGTTGTAACAGTTGGATTTTTGGTGATGCCTATATATACCCCTCCACCTCCTCTCACTCGTAGAGGAAGCACTCAGAACATATCTTCACTTGCCCCATCCATTTTTTTGAGAGAGGGCCACCTACTCATGTGTTGAGATCAAGATCTTCCACTCCAACCATATGAATCTTGATTTCTTGCCTCCCCAAGTTGCTTTCCACCCAATCAACCTCTTCTACCAAGCCAAATCTATGAGAGAGTGATTGTGTGTTGAGGAGACTATCTTTTGAAGCACAAGAGCAAGGAGTTCATCATTGTTACCACATCTATTACCTTTTGAAGAGTGGTGTCTCCTAGATTGGTTAGGTGTCGCTTGGGAGCCTCCTTGTTCGTGTGTAGAGTTGAACCAAGAAGTTTGTACGGGCAAGGAGAACGCCTACTTCATGAAGATCTACCCATAGTGAGGCTAGTCCTTCGTGCACGGAAGTCGTGATGGAATAGACAAGGTTGCTAGTTTGTGGACCCTTACGGGTGGAGCCCTTCGTGGACTCTTGCGACCGCTACACTTCGTGGGTTGAAGTCTCCATCACCGTGGATGTACGATAGCACCACCTATCGGAACCACGGGAAAAATCTCCGTGTCATCAATTGCGTTTGATCCTCCTATCCCCTCCTCTACTTTCATGTGCATGTCTTTACTTTACGATGATATACTCTTAGACTTGCATGTGTAGAGTGTGCTTGACTTGCTACAATTGCTAAAACTTGCCAACATCTAAAATTGGTAAAAGGCTAGATTTTTATTTGGTCAAGTAGTCTAATCACCCCCCTCTAGACATACTTCGGATCCTACAAATACATATACCTGTTGGATTGTATTGATGCTCCTCCTTCACCAGGGAGATGTTTGTCAACACTTCTCCTATCTTTTTGTGGTCTAAAATTTCACTATCAAATTCGTGCAAAAGAAAAGACCACTTCATCTAGCAAGTCTTAGTTTCTTTAACATCCAACACCTCTTTTATTTCCTGGCGGTTAGTATAGAATATAACTTTTGTATCAGTGATATAAGGTCTAAACTTCTCACAAGAAAATATCACTGCATAAAGTTCTCTATCATTATTAGCATAGTTTCTTTGAGCATCAGTAAGGGTGTGGCTTGCAAAGTAAATACCATTAAATTTCTCACCAACTTGTTGGCCAAAAACTACACTTACCGCATTCTCATATGTTTCGCATATTACTTCAAAAGGAATGTGCCAATCCCGAGGTGTAATGATAGGAGCATTAAGTAGAGCATGCTTCAGTTTTTCAAAGGCACTTTTACATTCATCATTGAACGTGAAGGGAATGTCTTTTTGCAAAAGGTTAGTCAAGGGTTTCGAAATATTCGAGAAGTTCTTAATAAAGCGCCTATGGAAACCTACACGACTAAGAAAACTCCTTATACCTTTTATATCACGAGGATAAGGGAGTTTCCTATGGCATCTATCCTTCCTTTATCTACTTCTATGCCATTTCCAGATATTTTGTGCCCCAAAACAATACCTTTATTGACAATAAAATGGCATTTCTCCCAATTCAAGACAAGGTTAGTACCCTCACACCTCTGCAAAACTTTATCAAGGTTGCAAAGACAATCATCAAAAGAAGTTCCATAGACTGAAAAATCATCCATGAAGACTTCCATGATTTCTTCAACAAAGTCAGCAAAAATAGCATTCATGCATCTTTGAAATGTAGTTGGCGCATTGCATCAGACAAAAGGCATGCGACGGTAAGAGTACATACCGAAAGGACAGGCGAATGCTGTCTTTTCTTACAAATGGGTGTGCACTACAATTTGTGAAAACCCTGAATATCCATCCAAGTAATAAAAATGGGTATGATTTGCTAGCCTCTCAAGCGTTTGATCAATAAATTGTAAAGGATAGTGATCCTTACGAGTTTTCGTGTTCAACTTCCTGAAATCAATGCACATTCTATATCCCACTATTGTTCTAGTGGGGATTAGTTCATTATATCTATTAGGCACTACTGTAAATCCTCCCTTTTTAGGTACACAATGAACCAGACTCACCCATTTGCTTTCAAAAACCGGATATATAATACCTGCATCAAGTAGTCGAACAGTTTCTTTTCTTACCACTTCATTTCAGGTTTCAACTTCCTTTGGTACTTACGAACTAGTTCAACTCGTTCCTCCATAAATATATGATCAGTGCATATTGAGGGACTGATGCCCTTCAAATCATCCATCGAATACCCAAATGCTTTTCTATGTTTCCTCAAAGCATTCATTAATCTCTCTTTTTTCATTTGAAATATTAGTACTTATAATAACAGGGTATCTTTTAATTTCATCAAAAACTCATACCTTAACTCTTTTGGTAGAGGTTTTAGTTCAGGGTGTGGTTGTTGCTCATCTCCATTCTTCTCAGGTACTTCATATTGCTCACTAGATACCGGATCTTAAACCGGTATTTCATTCAAGTGATGATCTATTTCTTCCTTAGATGGGTATTCCGGATCTTTCTCATATTCATTTAAACTCCTTTGTAGACCATTTTCTGGGGTCCCGAAGTATATTGCTGCCAGCTGAGCAATGGTTGGGGGTGATTCTTGAATCTAGAAACATGAAATTCTCTTACCTCTTCCCCAAACTTAAGAGAGACAACTTCCCTTTTACAATCAATGCTTGCACCTGCAGTATTAAGAAATGGTCTTCCAAATATTATGGGACGAAAATCATCTTCAGGAATTTCCATTACAACAAAATCTACTTGATAATTAAAGGTTCCCAATATGACATAAACACCAGACACCCTCCCATAAGGTCTCCTTAGAGCACCATCTCCTAATTTGATTTCCATATCGGTTGGCTACAAGTCACAAGCATAAATTTCATCATCATGCTTAGTGTAAAGAGTATAAGGTATAACATTAATAGTGGATCATATATCACAAAGACCAGAATAAGAAGTACTACCAAAAGAACAAGGCACCACCAGTTTACGAGTATCTGTAGCTTCAATGCAACCTTTTACAAAACAAGTTACCTCCTCTTCCATTGTTTCAATGGGTTCCTGTTTTCTCCTTTTTGGAGGCTTTACCGTAGCTTTGCTCTTGCTCTCGTTTTCATCTTCAGAATGTTTCCTGCTAAAATACTTAAGCTACGCCCTTTCCACTACATAGGGCAATACTGGTTCAGGTTCATATATAATCTTCTTCCATGGGGAGTACTGATGTTTCTACCTCCAAGGTCTCAACTATGACCTCTTCCTCGGGGTCCTCATCAGTATAATTATCCCATTTCCTCTTCTGGAACTCCATGTGTTCTGCATAGCTTTGAACAAATCTTAAAACAAAATCGTGGTCAAGGTCTAATTCATCACTTGTTTATTCAACTCTCTACGAGTTTAGATAATATTTTATGCAATCAAAACCCACTTCTAGTTTACCCTCTCCTTCTTCATTGCTCCCCAAGCTTCGTGGTTAGCAAGTTTCCATTCTAATAATTCCAATGCTTCTGGGACCTTGCTGGTAATAAAAGAACTTGTAGATGCTAAATCTAGTTCTTCCTTCGAATCATATTGCAATCCTCCATAGAAAAGATTTAGCACTAACCATTAAGGGAGTTTATGATGAGGGCAATCATTTAATACAATTTAATACCTTTAATATGTGTTTACCAGAATTTCTCCATGTCTCTGTCTGAAGTTTAAAATCCTTCATCTTTCTTCAGATGAATTCTTCTCTGGATAAAAGTCTGGTAGACAAGTTTCTGCTAATTTACTCCATGTACCGAGGTACCTCCAGGGTGAGACACTAACCAATTCCTTATCTTTTTAGCGAGAGTGTGAGGAAATAATTTCAGTTTCATATCATCTAGGCTAAAAGCATTCAACTTAAATGTCTCACATACATCTTTGAGAAATTGCAATTGTTGATAAGGATCCTCATCACCTTCCTCACCTTTAAACTGTTGACCATGCAACAATTCGAGGACACTTGGGTTCACCTCATAAGATACATCGGTGGGATTAGGTCCCAACGATGTGAACATTTCTCGAATAGGTGGACATTTAAAACGCATGGATATAAGTTGGTAATTGTGTCCATATTCAGCCATGGTTCTTCCAGGCCCGCAGACAACTTAGTACACAAAATTCAGACCAAACTCAGAACTAAGACCAGAAGCGCTCAACTTCCCGGCACGGCGCCAGAAAAATCTTGATAGCCTGCAAGTGCACAGGGTTTAGTAGTAGCCTTTTCGAAGTAAGAGTATCAATCCCATAGGGAGCACGGGAATCAATCTTTGGTCCTTCGTAGGGTGCAAATAATGTGCCTACAAATTGTAAGTGGTCAAGAATAGTAGTGCTAATGATAATAAGGTTGCAAGTGTAAAGGTGAATAAATCATCTAAAATAAACGACAAGTAAAGTAACTAGACTTGAGACAAATGATTAAAAGAGTTCATAGGGTCCGGAATTCCCACTAGTGTGCATCTAAGGCGGTGCCTAAACACAATGATACTTCGGATTCCCAAGCCACTTTACATGTTTCTCTTTGTGGGCGGAGCCGGTACATACACGTGCATACTTGTGGTATCTCCGTATCCCATACGCCACTACCGTTCGTCCCCACTACGGTTATCAAACGATGATTAAGGGGAAATAGGTCCCCACGGACGCATCCAAAGTGGTCTCTATTTTACCCTCTGTTGCAACTATCCGCTACGAAGGGAGAAGGGGCCTGTCACGTCACCCAACTCCACAACCACCCAGTTAGCCAACAGTAATAACCTTCCATCCAAAGTTGGAATACGTTAGATGGCCGACTTCACCCAACGTCAAGAAAATTATCAACACAAACATGCAAAGAGGATATTAAATCCTAATACCAAACAACCTATTACACACTAGAGTTCATCCATACCCCAAGAACAACGGGTCTACTCACACATGGGGACAACAATCATCATGGTAAAGGCTGCTACTTCTTGAGCTTGCATTGGTTTTTCCTTGAAGAGGAAAGGGTGATGCAGCAAAGTAGATAAGTATTTCCCTCAGTTGTTGAGAACCAAGGTATCAATCCAGTAGGAGGTACAAGCAAGGCCCCAATCTATGCACCTGCACAAACAATCAAACACTTGCACCCAACTCTATAAAGGGGTTGTCAATCCCTTCACGGTTACTTGCAAGGATGAGATCTGAAAGAGATAGATATAAAAGATTACTAAAACGATAACTAAAATAAAAGTAAATAAATTGCAGCAAAGTATTTTTGGTATTTTTGGTTTATAGATCTGAAAATATAATATGGAAAATAGACCCGGGGGCCATAGGTTTCACTAGAGGCTTCTCTCTTGAAGGAAAATAATACGGTGGGTGAACAAATTACTGTCGAGCAATTGATAGAAAAGCGCATAGTTATGACGATATCCAAGGCAATGATTATGCATATAGGCATCACGTCCGTATCAATAGACCGAAACGATTCTGCATCTACTACTATTACTCCACACATCGACTGACTCCTGTCTGCATCTAGAGTATTAAGTTCATGAAGAATAGAGTAACACATTAAGTAAGATGACATGATGTAGAGGGATAAACTCAAGTAATATGATGAAAACCCCATCTTTTTATCCTTGATGGCAACAATACAAATACGTGCCTCGCTACCCCTACTTTGTCACTGGGTGAGGACACCGCCATATTGAACCCAAAACTAAGCACTTCTCCCATTGCAAGAATTACCAATCTAGTTGGCCAAACCAAACCAATAACTCGAAGAGACTTGCAAAGATATGAAATCATGCATATAAGAATTCAGGGAAGATTCAAATAATATTCATAGATAATCTGATCATAAACCCACAATTCATCGGATCTCCACAAACACACCGCAAAAGAGTATTACATCGGATAGATCTCCATGAAGATCATGGAGAACATGGTATTGAATATCATAGAGAGAGAAGAAGCCATCTAGCTACTAGCTATGGACCCAAAGGTCTGAGGTGAACTATTCACGCATCATCGGAAGGGCAATGGTGTTGATGTAGATGCCCTCCGTGATCGAATCCCCCTCCGGCAGATTACCGGAAAAGGCCCCAAGATGGGATCTCAAGGGAACAGAGGCTTGTGGCCGCGTAAAAGTATTATCGTGGCTCTCTTTGGTATTGGGGGAATATTCCTGAATTTATAGGCGAAGAGTTAGGGTTGGAGGAGCTACGGGGGGCCCACAAGCCAGGGGGGCGCCCCCCCCCCCCCAGGGGCGCGCCCTGGTGGCTTGTGGCCTACCCGTAGGTCTTCTGGCCTCTTCTCGAAGCCTTCTGGGTTCCTTCTGGTCTAAGAAAAATCAGCGTAGAATTTTATTCCGTTTGGACTCCGTTGGATATTCCTTTTCTGCAATACTCAAAAACAAGGAAAAAACAGAAACTGGCACTGGGCACTAGGTTAATAGGTTAGTCTCAAAAATAATATAAAATAGCATATTAATGCATATAAACATCCAAAACAGATAATATAATAGCATGGAACAATAAAAAATTATAGATACGTTGGAGTCGTATCATAGGCCAACGAATATATGGATGGATGAATCAGCCAATACACCAAAGGATCCACCAGGGTTCTTGATGTTACAAATAATAAAGATGTAGATGATGATGATGAAGATGGTGGTGATGAAGATGGTGATGATGACTTCGTTCCCCTTGTGGAGAGGGATCCCTTCCTTCTCCTAGTTGATCCTCCCTTCGGATGGGTTCCGGCGGCTAGGGTTCTGTCTTCTGGATAAGTTTCTCAGAGCTCTGCGCGTCTGATTCACGATCCGCTTCGACGGGGTGAAAATAGCTGATCTCCCAGAGGCGGCGGGGCGCCAAACAACCGCTCATATGGGCGCGTGCGATGGTATGGAACGTCATCATTCACTCTGGAAGCACAACAATGGCTGTTTCTTTGGCCTTCTTGCTTGATTGTTTTATGGAAACTGTTTATAACCTTTAATACATGATTCCACTGCCATTTTTGGGGATTTTCTACATTAAATGAATATTTTCTCCAAAAGCCGTTACCTGAGGGATTATCAAACAAAAAGAAGTGCGCGAACGCGGTAAAATTCCTCAAAGCCTACAAAGTAGGCACAAAAATAATGGTAAAAAGGTCTCATAATTTGGACTCATCAGTTAACCACTAGCTAATTGTTATCATCCTAGGTAGATAGCTTCTCAGCCCATAGTAGTCATAACCCTAGATCATGACAAGTACTAGGACCTACTCCTGTCTTTTAGGGAAATTAGATAAGAATAGGAAAACCCCTCCATCTCCATGATAGAGCACAGAGATTCTACGGTCTCCAATTTGTGGCTTGCGCTCTTTCAATATTTTCCTTCATCCTTCAATTTTGAGGCATCCATCTCGTTGGCGTTCAGTCGAGAGTCTATATTTGAAATTGGTCTTCTCATGGCAAATAATTGCGATCTCACCTTCCACATCTATCTACGCAAGCACATCAACATTTGGGAGATTCTATTGAAAAACATAGAAGTAACATAGTAAGCAATGTAGTTTACTTAAGAAGAATCTATGAAAAAGAGAAAGTAGTGACACAATAGAAAAAAATCTTACCATGATTTTTCTATAAATGTCAGTATCGCTCAACTTGTGGACTAGTGGCACATATCGTGTAGTATTTAGGCCAGCTCCATTAGTGCTCTTGAACGACATAACATCATTAACAAAGGAGAGAAGATAATTCTTCTCCTCCCAAGTTAGCTTTGAGCCAGCAGTGTAATAGGTCTCGCTACTATAATTCATGTATTTCTTGAAGATAGAAATAAGTTGTCAATTATAAATAGAGAAGTTAAGTTAGGGGTGAATAACAACTATTTTTTAATAAGAAATATAGACTATTTAACAAATTTGTTTAACAAACTCACACGGAGGTAAAATTGGAATCATGTCTAGATCCACCCCAATGCCTTTATCATATTGAGGAATGGTGACTGGATCATACTGAGGAACGATGCCAATATCGGAGGTTATGCTCATACCCTCCTCAAATTCATAAGCCTTGCATAATCCTCTCTAATTTGCGCAAGAAAAATATGTTTGAGCTACTTCATCATAGATCATAGCCTCGAAAATGAAACCATGTTTCATCCTAAATTAAGTTGTCCTCTCATCCATCTTATCCATGTCATCGAAATAAAGCTTCCATAGGACATAACGTCTTGCATAGTAGGGGATCCACTTGTCGAATTATAAAAAACAGAAATTACACGTTAAAGAAAAATCTTAAGACATGCTTAATTAAGATGAAATACGTGCAGAATTATATACCATATAATATTCGAAGGCCTCTTTAAGCGTGAGGGAGAAGCACCTATCGTTTTCCAAGTGAGGATTTTCGCACATACCCCCCCCCCTTATCGGTAAAGTCATCGCACTCAGGGATCCTATCGTCGTCATCCATTTATTGTGTTCATAATTGAAAGATTAAAAATTGATGATAAATACCAGGAAGTCAACACACAAATCACTATTTAGCGTGGGTTGACTTTCGGTTTGTCGAGTCTCGCTTGAGCAACTCTCATCTTTGGTGGTGTATATGGTGGGCACTCCCACACTAATATTTTGACTGTTGGTGATGGTCGCTTCTCCTTCTTCCCCGAGTGTTGGACCAAAATTTCTAGCACAAGGAGAAGGGGAAGCGACCCCCACGACAACAATAGGGATCCTTCTTTCAAGAACATCGATCTAGAGTACTACTAATAATGTTGGTGTATATGGTGGACACTCCCTCACTGATATTTTGACTGTCAGTGATGGTCATTTCCTCTTCTTCCCCGAGTGCATTACCAAGGTCTATCACGAGGAGAATAGGGGGGAAGTGACCCTCACAACAACATACGGGATTCTTCCTTCAAGAACATCAATGTATCACACAGGGAGCCCCTTGAGACTAAAAGTCAACCCTAGGCATCAATCAACATTACATATATCGGATAATGAGATAAAAATTTCATCATCCACGAAAAATTTCCTCATGGCCTTTGCTAAATATAGGACATATCGAGTGCTCGAAATTTGCCGAAACGAAAATTAATCAACATTCCAGCAAAACATAAGAACTTAAGCATCGCTACATCAATGACCACACACACATAATTTATGCGAAGCAGAGCAACTCCAATAGCTCTTCCAAAAACTTTCTATAGAAGTCATTTTATGGCACAACCGTATAATTTAGGGGAAGTTTCTAGTACTTATTTTTCTCAGTTCCCTTAAATATCTTACCTTAAAATTATTAATTTCTATATTTCCACTAAAAAATACTAGCTAATAGCCTACTGCCCACAATTCAGTGACACATGCGGCATGGTATCGCTGGTCAGCATGCCGGCAGAACTCGCCGTAGCGGCGGTGGTCGGCAGTGCTAGTGCTGGCATGGCTGCATCCTAATGAGGAAGAGGAGGCTTACCGACGGGTGGCGGTGGCGGTCGGCATGGCCGGGGTGCGGCGTATGAGGCGCCTCATGAGGGAGCTCCTCTCCCAGGATCGCGACGTGGTGGTGGCGTGGTGGAGGGAGGAGGGATACCTCGGAAGGGAGGCCAAGGACGGCGGCAACGATGGGCGGTGGGATGGGGATGGCCGACCGGGCTATGTGTGTGGTGAGAGAGGTGGGGGATGGGGACAGGCGGATGGGGTAATAAGTGGAGCTTAGTAGCAGCACGGGGCACAGAGGTCACGCTACTACTAAGACCATTAGTTGTATTGCGGGGCGCGGCGGGCACGCTACTACTAAGCAGGCCAATCAGCTGGCCATGTCTATCCACAATAGTAGCGCGGGTGTCAAACCTGCGCTACCACTAGAAACTTAGTAGTAGTGTAGGTTTTATACCCCGCACTACTATCATGGCTTGTCACGAGGGGCATGGTGGGGACTACTTAGTAGTAGCGCGGGGACGTCAGGCCGCGCTATTACTATTTTCAGAATTGGTTTGAGGAATCGGAAACAATTTTATAGAAAAATTGAATTGCAAATTGCAAGTAAAAAATTGCAATTTCTTTTCTTATGGAACATACATATCAATATGCATGGGTAATCCCTATTCTCCCGGTTCCACTTATTATGTCAATAGGATTTGGCATTATTCTTATTCCAACAACAACGAAAACTCTTCCTCGCATATGGGCTTTTCCTAGTGTTTTACTCTTAAGTATAGCTATGGTATTCTCAGTTCAACTGTCTATTCAACAAATAAATGGAAGTTCTATCTATCAATATCTATGGTCTTGGACCATCAATAATTATTTTTCTATAGAATTTGGATACTTGATTGGCCCACTTACTTCTATTATGTTAATACTAATTGCTACTGTAGGAATCCCAGTTCTTATTTATAGTGATGGCTATATGTCTCACGATGAAGGATATTTGAGATTTTTTGTTTATATAAGTTTTTCAATACTTCCATGTCGGGATTGGTTACTAGGTCCAATTTGATACAATTTTATTTTGGAATTCGTGGGAATGTGTTCCTATTTATTGATAGGCTTTTGGTTTACACGACCAATTGCGGCGAGTGCTTGTCAAAAAGCTTTTGTAACTAATTATGTAGGGGATTTTGGTCTATTATTAGAAATGTTAAGGTTTTTTTTGGATAACATGTAGTTTAGAGTTTAGGGATTTGTTCAAAATAGCTAATAACTGGATTCCTAATAATGGAATAGTAGCACACACTTTTTATCCGCCCTACTATTAAGTAGTAGTAGCGCGGGTCGTGTAACCCCTGTCACTATTAAGTGGTTGTCTATTGCGGTTTTCCTAGTAGTCGCAGCAGCCACAGCACATTCAACTATGGGCTGTAGAAGCCATACTGCATTCTTATTTTGTACTAGTTATTATTGTAGAGCATGATGTGTGTGCGCATACCGCATTCAACTATGGGCTGTAGAAGCCATACTGCATTCTTATTTTGCACTAGTTATTGTAGCAGAGCATGATGTGCATGCGTAAACTACATTCTTAAGTTGTATTATATATATACACGAGAACATGATGTGAAGCTGATGGGTGTACGCCTGCTAGCACATAAATGAACATTCTACCATAAATTGATAAATGACCGAGGGACATTTAGTTAATCTTCATTTGTTCTCTTAGGCATCTCCAATGTGGATCACCAAAATGCTAAATTTCCAGACTAAGAGGCCTACTCCGGCTACCCGCATAAACCTTTGCCGCTCGGCCTGTCCCGACTACTTAAAGCCGGCCGGCCATCCCACCATAAATGCACCTCCCAGCGCATCGTCCGAGCCTGTAGCTCGAGCCACCGTTCGTCGTCGCCACGGTATGAAAAACAATAACATGGCACAAGCAGCTACATCTGGTGCCCCGCGCCGAAATTGCGGTGGAAGTCCACGCCGCAGACACTTGGCGTCAGGCCCTCATTGAGATGGGCCAACCTTTGAGCTCTTCGGAGATGAGCTCGGAGGAGGAACAAGTGATGTTCTTCGAGGAGGAGGTGCCCTTGGAGGTTGAGCAACCCATGTCACAGGAGGAGACGATGACTGTCGACGTCGTGGGCGTCGTTGCGTCTGGGTTCACCATGCTGTAGGCAGAGCAACAGTTCAACTTGGCCCTCTTGGAGGAGCACCGCGCTCCGATGGCTGAACTGGAGGTGGAGCGTGCAGATGCCACCACCGTACCAGAGCTCCTCCTAAACCAGGCCCTTTGTCGACGAGAACCGGTAGTGCTCGCTTCCATGCAGAGTGCCAACACTATAGACCGCGAGCGCCATCAACTCTGCATCAATGACCCTAGATGGGAGAGGATCTTCATAGAGCTCGAGGCTGAGGAAGGCAAGGAGCAGGAGTAGCACGACGACGATTCCAAAGAGGCAAACGACGGCGACTCAGGTTGGTTGCCACCGGCCGGCAATGATGTCGTGGTTGGCGGCTGCTGCACGGGGTTGATCTAACCTCTCACAAGGAGGAGCAGGTTCTTTTTTATAGTTTTTAGTTAATATTAAGAGGTCTTTTAGGATATAAAAAGTATGAACTAGTTTATTCTCTTTCTTTGGTGAATATGTTGGATGACCACCACCCGGCCACATGTCCGCGGACATGCCCGACGTTTCTACGGACATTTGGTAACATGCGTTTGGTGAGTAGCGGCGGAGATGCCCTTAAGGGCTTTGCATTATTTATGCATGTTGGTTTGTTTGGCTAAATTAAACCGCTACTTTTGGGTTTCTCAACTACTTGTTGTGATTTTCATGATTGTGAAGCGTTATTGTCATGAGCTTTGTCCTGGCGGAACTTTGTGTGTGGGACAAATAAACAAGAAGATTCATGATGCATAGCTGCATAACTTTGATAAGGCAATAAAGTTTCGCATGTGCATACAATAGATCCTAATATTTCTGACTAATCATATTATTTGATCACATGGTTTTTTTATGTATCGATAAGGCTTATGCATGATATGGCCTAAAAATGAAAATTTATTGCATGAGAAGGGAAGTGCGATTACGATATGACAATCTTATGCATGAAAAGACAATGGATTATTGCATGAGAAGGATAATGCGATTTCGATAAGGCAATAAACTTAACATCGTATAAATGACATTGCACATAGATTTCAAAAACAAGAGTTACCTAAAAGGGCAGGAATAAGCATGTCCATATTCGATCTAATTATATAAACCCATCCATTTCGCTAAAAAAAAGATCCATCCATACGCATCAACATGGCAGAAGAAAACGCTCCCCAAGCAGTCATGCGCTACATTTGCAGCAACTACACCATGATCATCAATAAGCATAAGTACCAAGATTTTTACTTCGTGAAGAGAAGCCTGTTCACATTGCAAGAATGGACCCGCATCAAGCAATGTCAGTTGAACATGACACGCCAACAAGCGACCTCTCAGCATAAGGAATTCACAAGGCAAAGTAAAACACTAGCCAAAATATGTGATAAGTTTTCAGATATCATACTACACATACATGTCAACGGCGTCCCCGCACTAACGATCCAATAGTCACATTCGCCGGTGCTCTTTACTGTTTCATCACTGGTACTAATCCGGCGGGCAGCCGTACAAGAATGATATAGATCAGCAAAACCATGACAAGATCAGATTTACCATGTGATATCAAAATATATCATTCTTATGTAAAATGTAGTGACTGCTCTCTGTAATAAAACTTTACCTTTTTAAGCACCATGTTCTTTATCCCAACTTAGTACTCATAGAAAATATTCCATTAAGAACTTTAATTATCTTCCACACGTACCAACGCAACAACAAAAATGCAGGAAAAAAAACCCTAAACAGCTAAACCTTCTATTCACAAAAATGCTACATGGTAGTCCAAACCAATTTCATTTAACTTATGTAAACAAGCCTTGACACATACAACGGTAACTACAGACATCAACCAGAGTTAAAAATGCACATCAATTAGACCAGACTCGTGTTGTGGTGGTGGCATGTGCGACATGCACATTTAGTGACGTCAAAAAAGAAAATGCAAACGAAAAGATGGCGATCTAGAAAGCAAACAATTAATTAGTCACAAAATTGGCACGTGGCTCTTTTTTCCGCCATATACAAAATCTTAAAATACTTTCAAACCAAAAGGTCTCTCTTCTGGTCTAAACAAGAAAAAAAAATGAGAGAAGGATGATGGAAGAAATGTAAGGATCACACGGTGTGGCTGATCCAGTCTCTCGGCCCATTCCTGGCAAGTGGCAACTACATGCAAAGTCACGACATATCACATCCATGTTGATTAAGAAAAATTAAACTCTGTCTGACGCAATCCATCGTCCTGTTCCAACACGCAATATTTTGTGAGGAGGACGATCATCAGGACGACCTCTTCCAACTTGTTCGCACCAATCATTCATATAAAATAATATGAGCAGCCAAGGAAAGCTGCGGTAGGCAGTAGGCGACGTACGGGTACGCGGCAGTGCCAATACTCAAGTTGACAATGGCATGGAACATGTCAAACACGCTTCCACAAAATCCTACCAAGAAGTTCAAACACCCTGCACAATGGAGCTAGACTATATATAGCTTCCATACCGTTCCCGTATCCCTCACATCCATCTCGAGCAGCTAGCTTCCCAATCCATCCATCAGTAGCAAATTAACTAAGCAGCAGCTTGCTATTAGCCTTTTCCTTCTGAACGTGTGGTGGTGCACATGGCCACTTCCTCTTGCTGCCCGTTAGCTGCTCGGTGCAGCCTCTTTCTCGCAGCAGCCCTGGTCCTAGCGCTGAGCCACGGAGCCCTCGGTCATGGCAGTGCCGGTGCCGGGTTGAGCTCGTCCTTCTACGACGACTCGTGCCCCGGTGCACACGACATTGTTCGGCGTGTCATCCAGAGAGCCCGCATCGTCGACGCGCGCATCCCAGCCAGCCTCATACGCCTTCACTTCCACGACTGCTTTGTTCAGGGCTGTGATGGCTCGCTTTTGCTTGACAACGACCTCCCGGCGATCATGACCGAGAAGGAGGCCCCTGGCAACGACCGGTCAGCGCGCGGGTTTGAGGTGGTCGACGGCATCAAGCATGCGCTGGAGAACGCGTGCCTGGCATTGTGTCCTGCGCCGACATACTCGCCCTCGCCTCCGAGATCTCCGTCGAGCTGGCTGGGGGGCCACGCTGGAGTGTGCCGTTGGGCCGCCGTGATGGCACAACCACCAATGTTGAGAGCGCTAACGATCTCCCGAGCCCTTTCGACTCTCTAGAGATGCTGCAGGAGAAGTTCAGAAACTTGGGCCTCGACGACATAGACCTTGTCGCCCTCCAAGGAGCGCATACCTTTGGGCGTGCACAATGCCAGTTCACGCAGTGGAACTGCAGCACCGGGCAGGACGAGGAAACACTCGTGAACCTCGACACAGTCACCCCCGACGTTTTCGACAACAAGTACTACGGCAACCTCGTGCGCGGCTGTGCCCCTCTTCCTTCGGACCAAGTAATGTTGTCTGATGCTGGTGCCGCTGCGACCACTGCACCAATTGTTCACAGGTTCTCCAGTAGTCAAACGGACTTCTTCAGGAATTTCGCGGCCTCGATGGTCAAAATGGGGAACCTAAGCCCGCTGACCGGAAGGGCTGGGGAGATTAGGAACAACTGTCGGAGGGTGAAAAGAAAACCCTATTGACGAATATGTTATGAATTGTGAACTCGTTGTCCTTGTGTAAATCATTGTTTTAATTCATTCTAACCGTAAAGTGTTCCGTTATTATTTTCTTTGGAAACAAATGTAAATATAATTCACTACACGTGATTTTCACGAACCCATTCTTGTCATGCCTACTTGTTGTCGAATAAACACATTCAAAGCACTTTACCATCATTCAATCAAATCTTGTGTAACATCACAGCTACATGATGACATGTCATTGAACTGTGTATCTTTTTTTCTTGAAGTTTTCATGTAATTGCCGTATCAAAACAAGCATATTATATCTATTTGAAAGAACCTATTAACAAAGTGACAGAAATGAGGAAAGATTTTATGTCTATGGTTTCAAGATTTTTTGGACTTCGAAAAATAAAAGGATAATACTTTAATGAGTAACATTATTTTTGAGAGAAAATTAAAGAGTGACGTTGGAGACAAGACACTTGTCAAAGGACGGCCATAGGAGAGCCACTTGGACCGCACGACCCCTCTTCCGGACCCGCTGGCTGTCTGCGTGGCCCATGCACCGCCTTTGCTGCCCTCCTTCTGAACATGAACGTGCAGTAGTGCACATGGCCGCTTCCTCTTGTCTGTCACTGCAGCTTCTTGATCATGGCAACATTGATTCTAGCGCTGAGTCATGGAACCCATAATCATGGGGGTGTCCATGCCATGAGAGAATGGGTGAGAAAGAGAAAGATAAGAAATAAAATGAAATAAGTAAACATAAATGGAATGAATCCATTAAATAGTCATTTTGAAAATAAGATATAGATTTGCAAGAAAAGATAAAGTGTAATCCGAGTGTAATATATCGAGCATTCGGCTTATATTTTGTCAGTTCTGTAAAACAAGGTAATTTTTTAATATAAGCCGAGCACCTTTAGTCCTAATCTCGGCTTATAGGCTACACTGACACGGAGCCGTCAACTAGCTCTATGATGGTCACATAACAGAAAGCTTTACCGAGCCTATTCTGTAAACCGAGACCTCTCTGGACTATGTGCCAAGCTTAACCTGTAAGCCAAGTGTATTTTAACACTGCACTCGGCTTATTCCCCCCTAAGCCGAAGTCTCTCTTTATGCTGTGCATTCTGATGTAGGTACTCGCCTTAGTCTCACTAACCCTTAGTGTCGCTACCGAGTACAGTGAAATGACACTTGGTTTACAGGCCGACACACGACAATGTATTATGATCTGATTACATATCTGTACTTCAGTGATATTTTTATTTGATTCCATGCTTATGTTTTCTCTATCTAATAGTACTACAATAAGATACGGAGGTGCACTGCAAATTTAACTGTAGTCATGGTTATTTCCTACTACCTGGATGGATCACACTAACACAAATTTCTGAGATGAATCTGCATCACACCATTTTTTAGGCAACTTCTGAAATGCACACTATTAGGGATAAGGCTAGTAGTGGCGCGGAGTAAAAGCCTAGCCAGTAGTAGCGCATGGTAGTGAGCTACTACTAGCACGTTATAGCTAACTAGTTAGTTGTAGGGTGGGGTGCTACCCTGCTCTACGGACTATTAGTTACGTTAGCAGCAGCGCGGCTAAGTAGGTGTAGCACGGTTTTAGACCCCGCGCCCTTTGTGTATTTCTATTTTGCATATTAATGAAGTACTTATAAAACAATTATACATATATTCATACAGTCGACATATACATACATCATTGATACATCAGTGTCTCATCATCATCATAGTGATATAATACTGTCTAATCATCATCATCATAGTGATATAACAATGTATCATCATCATAGTGAAAGAACAATTTCTCATCATCATCATAAGTTAATGATAGCCTGCAAGTGCACAAAGTTTAGTTGTAGCCTTTTTCAAGTAAGAGTATAGATCCCACAAGAAGCACATGAATCAATCTTTGGTCCTTTGTAGCGTGCAAATAATGTGCCTAGAAATTATAAGTGATCCAGAATAGTAATAGTAATTATAATAAGGTTGCAAGTGTAAAGGTGAATAAGTCAAGTAAAGTAACTAGACTTGAAACAGATCATTAAAAGAGTTCCCGGGTGTCCGGAATCCTCACTAGTGTGCATCTAAGGCGGTGCCTAAACACAATGCTACTTCGGATTCCTAAGCCACTTTACATGTTTCTCTTTGTGGGCGGAGCCGGTACAAATACGTGCATACTCGTGGTATCTCTGTATCCCATACGCCATCACCGTTCTTCCCCACTACGATTATCAAACGGTGATTAGGGGGAAATAGGTCCCCGTGGACACATCCAAAATGGTCTCCGTTTTACCCCTGTTGCAATTATCCGCTACAAAGGGAGAAGGGGTCTGTCACGTCACCCAATTCCACAACTACACAGTTAGCCAATAGTAATAACCTTCCGTCCAAAGTTGGCGTACGTTGAATGGCCGACTTTACCCTACGTCAAGAAGATTATCAACATAAACATGCAAAGAGGATATTAAATCCTAATACCAAACAATATATTACACAGTAGGGTTCATCCATAGTTCCATACTCCGAGGACAACGAGTCTACTCACACATGGGGACAACAATCATCATGGTAAAAGCAAACAAATACATGGATGGATGAACCAATCGATACACCGAAGGATCCACTAGGGTTCTTGATGTTATAGATGATAGGGATGCGGATGGTGATGAAGATGAAGACGGTGGTGATGATGACTTCGTTCTCCTTGGGATGAGAGGGATCCCCTCTTTCTCCTGGTTGATCCTCCCTCCGGATGGGTTCCAGAGGCCAGGGTTCTGTCTTCTGGATGAGTTTCTGGGAGCTCTACACGTCTGATTCACCATCCAGTTCGACGGGGTGAAAATAGCTGATCTCCGACTTTTCGTTGGCCTTCTTGCTTAATTTTTTCTGGAAAGTGTTTATCACCTTTAATACGTGATTCCACTGCCATTTTGGGGTTTTGCTCCAGTGAATGAATAATTCTCCAGAAGCCGTTACCTGAGGGATTATCAATAAAAAAAAGTGCGCGAACACGGTAAAATTCCTCAAAGCCTAGAAAGTAGGCACAAAAATAATGGCAAAAAGGTCTCATAATTTGGACTCATCAACTCCCCCAAGCTTAAAGATTTGCTCGTCCCTAGCAAATACCGCGACTTGAAAGAAAGAGGGCATCTCGGTTCATAAGTTGTGGATGAATCAAATGAATGGGTCCAAAGTAAAACTTCAGAATCTACATCATATGATTAATTACACCATGCACCATCACATCCTAATTCTCTATCAAATGAGTATGAATGCCTCCACACCTTATTACCAATCGTTAGTGAGACTCATTCTAACTTTAAGTGATACTTTATTCTCCTTTTTCAGTCGGACAAGGCTTGGCACAATACATCTTACATTTTCTTGTTCTTCACTTTCCTTTTTATTTCATGAATTGCCAAGCCTGCCCCATATCACTAGAGGTTTTCTCCTTTTGGAGATTTGATATGAAGGGTATGCTTAACCATCCAAGTTCAACTATTGGGAATTACATAAGTTTTCTTGAATCACTATTGTTTTGTTTTTATGCACAAGAACTTGTCCACATTTCATACTTGGTTCACTGGTTTTAAAAAACCTTACATAGTAATCAACAAAATTAACTGAAATTGATTCCACTCTATCACATCAAGTTGTCAACTTCTCATTCCCGATTGATACTAGAGATGTGGAAGACTTATAATCATCATCTAAAAGCAAGTATGTGCAGCGCACATGGATGCATAACCATACTAAGCAAATTCATTAAGATCATAATAGACTATTCATCAAACCATCCATGACTCAATGGATAAGACTCTTCCCTCTTCACCAAAAAAGTATGCTGCTACTTTTATTACTAGAACTAAATAAAATATTTCAAATAAAGTTCACAAGGAAATAATGATAAGGGAAACGAGAAACGGCTTCAAAATCCCCCCAAGCTTAACATGCTAAGCTGATTGGATTCATTTAGTCTCCTTTTTTATTGATACCGATGTTCTCTTCTGGAGGTGCACCGGTGACACCGGTGAGGGCATCAATCATGAGCTTATTGGCAACCTCCATATATCTGATGCGAGAACGATACATGCGAAGGGTTGTATCCTGGTTGGCGATGATCCTCAAGCTTGTGTCAAGAGACTCACGGGCCTTGAACGCTAAGGCAACCTCCATCTCCCTGATCTTATCAATCATAGCTTTAGTCTCAACAACAGAATTATTGACTTGTACCTCGGGTGGAGTTGGTTGCACCGGGACGGTGTTACGTCTTTAGCTAGGAGGTCCAACTCACATGCGGGCACCAATGGTGTGCATCCCACGCGCCCTTGGATCAATCTTGCTGAATCCTTCCAGCGGATCATGGATAGTGCAGTTACTGAAACCACACTTTCCCATGACAACGGGAGTCTCCTTGACAGAATTGATTTGTCCTCGTCGTCGATGACTTTGATGGCGTTGATGGGGATGGCCGCCGGTTTCTTTCTGTTCTCTCTATCTTCCTCTTCTTCCTCCCTAGAGGGAGGTTCCTTTGGATCATCTTCGAAAGAGGTCCAATCACGGCAGCGACGGAGCCTCTCCCTTATGCTTGCTAGAGAATAGCCCTCCTGCTCCAAGTCCTCTTCTTCCTGCGAAGAGGTTTGCCTCTCATCCCACAAACGAGCCATTGCCACCTACAATGAGTACATACCTTGACAAGATTTTGAAAGAGCTCAAAATGAATCAGTCAAAGAAGGAGTTCTTGCCTGATTTGTAAGGTGTGAAGTTGAGTAAGACTCAAAGGTCGAGCACGGCAGAAGAAAGAGAAAGGACGAAGGTCGTCCCCTATGCCTTAGCCATAGGCTCTGTATAGTATGCCATGCTGTGTACCGCACCTAGTGTGTGCCTTGCCATGAGTCTGTCAAGGGGTACAAGAGTGATCCAGGAGTGGATCACTGGACATCGGTCAAAATTATCCTTAGTAACTTGAGGACTGAGGAAATATTTCTCGATTATGGAGGTGATAAAGAGTTCGTCGTAAAGGGTTACGTCGATGCAAGCTTTGACACCAATCTGGATGACTCTGAGTAGCAATCCGGATACGTGTAGTGGAGCACCATTTGGAATAGCTCCAAGTGGAGCGTGGTAGCAGCATCTACAGTATGACATAGAGATTTGCAAAGTACACACGGATCTGAATGTTGCACACCCGTTGACTAAAACCTCTCTCACATGCAAAACATGATCAAACCCCAGAACTCATTGGGTGTTATTCACATGGTGATGTGAACTAGATTATTGACTCTAGTGCAAGTGGGAGACTGTTGGAAATATGCCCTAGAGGCAATAATAAATTGGTTATTATCATATTTCCTTGTTCATGATAATCGTTTATTATCCATGCTAGAATTGTATTGATCGGAAACTCAAATACATGTGTGGATACATAGACAACACCATGTCCCTAGTGAGCCTCTACTAGACTAGCTCGTCGACCAGAGATGGTCAAGGTTTCCTGACCATAGACATGAGTTGTCATCTGATAACGGGTTCACATCATTAGGACAATGATGTGATGGACAAAGACCCAACCGTAAGCATAGCATTGATCGTGTTAGTTTATTGCTACTGCTTTATCCATGTCAAGTATCTGTTCCTACGACCATGAGATCATGCAACTCCCTGACACCGGAGGAATGCCTTATGTGTATCAAATGTCACAACGTAACTGGGTGACTATAAAGGTGCTCTACAGGTATCTCTGAGGGTGTATGTTGGGTTGGCGTGGATCGAGACTGGGATTTGTCACTCCGTATGACGGAGAGGTATCTCTGGGCCCACTCGGTAATACAACATCACAAGAAGCTTGCAAGCAATGTGACTAAGGAGTTAGTCATAGGATCTTGTATTACGGAACGAGTAAAGAGACTTGCCAGTAACAAGATTGAACTAGGTATGGAGATACCGACGATCGAATCTCGGGCAAGTAATATACCGCTAGACAAAGGGAACTGCATAAGGGATTGATTGAATCCTTGGCATCGCGGTTCGACCGATAAAGATCTTCGTGGAATAGGTAGGAACCAATATGGGCATCCAGGTCCCTCTATTGGCTATTGACCAGAGAGGTGTCTCGGTCATGTCTACATGATTCTCGAACCCGTAGGGTCCACACGCTTAACGTTCGGTGACGCTAGAGTAGAATTGGGATATGTACATTGGTGACCGAATGTTGTTAGGAGTCCCGGAGGAGATCCCGGATGTCACGAGGAGCTCCGGAATGGTCTGGAGGTAAAGATTTATATATGGGAAATCATATTTAGGGTTCCGGAAAATGTTCGGGATTTTTCGGTATTGTACCGGGAAGGTTCTAGAAGGTTCCGGAGTGGGGCCCACCTGCATGGGGACCCACATGGACGTGGGTAGTGGGGAAAGTCCCCACACCCCTGGTCTAGGCACATCAAGATCCCCACTTAAAAGAAATAGGATCATATCCCGAAAGGATAAAATCGAGATCCCTAAAAAAGGGGGATAGTGATCAGTGGGGAAGGAAAGGAGGGATTTCTTCCCCCCCCCCCCTTGACCAACGACCCTAGGGGCTTGGAGGGCAAGCCACCAGCCCCTCCCACGCCTATATAAAGGTGGGGAGGCACCAGGGGGCTGGACACCCTCCCACGGCCGCGGCCCTCCTCCCGTCTCTCCCGTTTCATCCTCGTACGTCGTTCCGGAGGCACTTGGCGAAGCCCTGCCGGCACTGCAACACCACCATCACCACCACACCATCGTGTTGGTTGAGATCCCATCTACTTCTCCTTCCTCTCTTGCTGTATCAAGAAGGAGGAGACGTCATCGAGCCGCACGTGTGCTGAACGTGGAGGTGTCGTCCGTTCGGCACTAGATCGGATCGGATCGCAATTGGATCGTGAAGAGTACGACTACATCAACCACGTTATATACGCTTCCGCTTAGCGATCTACAAGGGTATGTAGATACACTCCCCCTCTCGTAGCTATGCATCTCCATGGATAGATCTTGGGTGTTCGTAGGAAATTTGTTGTTTCCCATGCAATGTTCCCCAACATCTGTGCCCCTGGTTCCTTAGCTGTGCTCATTCATCCCCACGTCCTTAACTTTTGCTCACTTTTCCCCACTCCCTAGACCGAAACCCTCAACAAAGGTCAAAATGGAGGATGCCATCGGGTCAATGGTTTGACCGTTAACTCTGACGAATGGGGCCGCGTCGTAAGGGCAACTCCAAATCGTATGCCCACGTCCGCTTGGGGCAAAACGGACAGACGGGCCGTCGCCTCGAGGACTCGTGGCGGCGTCCCACCTACCCCCACCGCCCAAAGTAAATGCGCACGCGCGGCGGGGCCCGGTCGTCAGCACCCACCTTCGGGTCGTCGTCCTTTTATAAGTGGAAACCCGTGGACCGGCCAGTCCACACTCCACACAGTAGCTTCCGCTTCCAAAGCCAATCCTTCCCCCTCCACCCCCGGCAGGTTCTAGAAACCCTAGACCACCGCCCTCGCCATGACCTGGCCGTGGTCCGGGAACGGGAAGCATGGCCATGAGGCCAGCTCATCCTCTGGTAGGCGCCGCTCCAGTCGCTCTAGGAGCCCACCACCACCACCACCTGCTCTGCCCGCTCCGCCCGCTCCGCCCGCATTTGCATTCGGTCCGCCGGCCGCCCCGCAGCGCACGCACCCGTACGTCGGCGTGGAAATATGCCGGAGGTACTGGGAGACGGCACCCATTGCCGTGGGGAGATGCCCTCCTCCACGACAACTGGCACCTGTCCACAGATCGGGTGCCAATCCCTCCGGTGCCGGTGAGCGGCCGCGCCCGCCGTGAGGAGTTCGACCGACGTCGCGCGCGCCTGCCTCCGGATATCCTCCATGACCCAAGGTACGGCATCAACTCATCAGTATGGGATACGTGGTTCCGCGACAAGCACGACCTGCGGCGGCAGTCATTTTTTTCCAGTCGTCCACCTAGCCCACGCCAATGACGTGCCGCTAGCCCGCCCAAGTGCGCGGTCGTAGGCGTGTCCGCGGCCTCACTCCGACACCATCTCCGTCCCCATCACCACCACCTCCGATGACCGAGGAGGAGGAGGCCGAGCTCATTAGGCGTGTGATGGAGGACTCCACGCGCACGCACGATGAGCGTCAATGGGCAGACATGGAGAGGGCAATGGCCCTCTCTGCGGCCGGTGACGTGGCCATCCCTGAGCTGGAGATGGCCGCCATCGTCAAGGAGGAGGTGAAGGAGGAGGTGTCGGAGGAGCCGCCCCTTGCGGCGTGGAACCCCCGGCTGGTGGACCAGAAGTGGGGGTGGTCGGCCACTGGGTCGGAGGTGGCCGACGCGCTGGCTGTCCAACCGTGGGCACCCATGCCGCCGCGGTCACCCGAACCGGAGCAGGAGCCACATGAGGAGGTGTTGCAGGTGCCGCAAGCGCCTCCGGCCCGGCAGGGGCCGCCAGCCCACCTTTGGCAGCCGCCTCCCTATGTCGTCCTCACCAGCGACGGCGAGGAGTAGGACGGCGCTCCTGAAGACGGCGGCGGGCGGCCTTGTGTATATTTTTAATGCATGGCAGACTTATGAATTAGGGTTTTTTTTGAACAAATGAACTAGGGTGCCCTAGAACTATCGCCGGCCTCTATGGTCGGCATTAATGTTGAACATAAACTCACTGCCACCCTCTTCTCAAACTCTATACAACATCGTACGTGATAGCTCGTATGTGTGAAGGATTTTTCATGGAAATGTCCATAAATCAAGATTATTATTTTTTGCCATGACCATGTCACATACAACGGCATTGTGAG
This sequence comes from Elymus sibiricus, assembly GCA_039707655.1. Classification (NCBI taxonomy): domain Eukaryota; kingdom Viridiplantae; phylum Streptophyta; class Magnoliopsida; order Poales; family Poaceae; genus Elymus; species Elymus sibiricus. Next base: position 439,189,829 of record CM077667.1, on the reverse strand, counting down.
CAGGTTTTACATTTTTTTTATTTTTTTGAATTTAGTTCTGCTCATTTGAACTTGGAAACGGTAACTCACCTCAAAAAAGGTTTTTCTTAAAAATGTCCCTAAACCAAGTTTATATTTTTTTAGGGTAACTATGTCTTATAAAACGACGAACAGGGAAGGTCTCATATTTTTTTGATTTTTTTTGAATTAGTTAAGGCCATTTGGAAGTTGGTCAAACCTAAGATAACCCCGCTAACCGGCTCAAAACCCCGCAGCATCTCTCCAAACCCTAACGTCGAATTGCAGCCGTCCAATCATACCCTAGCGCCTAGTGACAACCGTCAGATATGGTCTTCTAGAAGGATTTCTGAGGGGATGCGTGCAGGCTCCGCGCCGTTGGATCACATGGACGGCTCCGCATCGTTGGATCGTTGGGCGATCCGCGAGAGGTTGGTTCTACTCGCCCACTCGTCCGCGCAAAATAATACCAAGTACTGGTTGGGCCTTCGCTGGGCGTTGACTGTCGAGGAAGGAGGCACCACTCCGGCTCCCCGTCCTTATCCATAACCGGCTATTTAAGCCGAACGGCGTCCCCCAGCCCTAGCTCATCCGCCTGCTCCCTCTCTCCGCCAGCACCCGAGCACTCCCATTTCCGAGCCCCTCAGCCATGCCACCACGCCTCCAATACTACACAATCGAACACCGTCTCTTCCTCCTTCGGCGGGTCCAAATCCGGAGGCAAGCGAGGCTACCTCTGGAACCGGAGGAGGATTTCGAGGAGGGGAGGAGATGGGAGACTCCGAGCTGGATCATGTCGCGCATACATAGCAGGCTTATCGTGGCGTCATGCATCATCGCATGCATGTAGGCGTTTCATGCAACGGCCCAATAGTCCAACGAAATCACGGCCCAACGGTCCAACCAGCGCCATCATCCAACGCGGCCCCACTTGTCAGGTCCAACGGGCGACACAGTCCAGCGCGACCCCAGTTGTCAGGTCCAACGGGCGACACAGTCCAGCGCGGCCCCACTCATCAGAGTTAACGGTCAAACCATTGACTAGACGGCATCCTCCACTGTGACCATTTTTGAGGATTTTCGACAAGAGAGTGGGGAAAAGTGAGCAGAAGTTAAGAGCGTGGGGATGAGTGAGTATAACTAAGGAACCAGGGGCACAGGAATAGAAAGCCCAATACTTTATACACAAATATAACAAAGACAAATTGGATGAGTGTTTAAGGAAAAAGGGAGAACTTCCGTGTTTTCTTCAGTGCTTTCCACTCTTTGTGTTTTGAGAAGATCTTCGTCCCAGGCTTCTTTGTTCTTAAGGGTTGAAGAAGTGGTGCCATCTTCTGCAATTTACTAGGGTGCAAAGAATTGTTATAGTAAAATAGATCATTCTCTTCCCTTACCCTTAGTTTTGCAAAAGGCTCCTCTATACCGATGAATGGTGGTCCTGTATCTCTGTAGCTCTATCCAAAGCCGCAACCGTTCCGTAGGGAATACATATACCTGTTGGATTGTATTGATGCTCCTCCTTTACCAGGGAGATGTTTATCAACACTTCTGCTATCTTTTCGCGGCCTAAAATTTCACTGTCATATTCATGCAAAAGAAGAGACCACCTCATCCAGCGAGTTTTAGTTTCTTTAACATCCAACACCTCTTTTATTGCCTGGCAGTCAGTATAGAATATAACTTTTGTATCAATGATATAAGGTCTAAAGTTATCACAAGCAAAGATCACTTCATAAAGTTCTCTATCATTATTAGCATAGTTTCTTTGAGCATAAGTAAGGATGTGGCTTGCAAAGTAAATAACATTAAATTTCTCACCTACTTGCTGGCTCAAAACTGCACTTACCGCATTCTCATCTGTTTCGCATATTACTTCAAAAGGAATGTCCCAATCCGGAGGTGTAATGATAGGAGCGTTAAGTAGAGCATGCTTTAGTTTTTCAAAAGCACTTTTGCACTCATCATTGAACGTGAAGGGAACATCTTTCTGCAAAAGGTTAGTCAAGGGTTTCAAAATACTGGAGAAGTTGACCAAGAAAACTCCTTATCCCTTTTATATCATGAGGATAAGGGAGTTTCTCTATGGCATGTATCTTTGCTTTATCTATTTCAATGCCATTTCCAGATATTTTGTGCCCCAAAACAATACCTTCATTGACCATAAAATGGCATTTCTCCCAATTCAAGACAAGGTTAGTATCCTCGCACCTCTGCAAAACTTTATCAAGGTTGTGAAGACAATCATCAAAATAAGTTCCATAGACTGAAAAATCATCCATGAAGACTTCCATGATTTCTTCAACAAAGTCAACCAAAATAGCATTCATGCATCTTTGAAATGTAGCTGGTGCATTGCATAAGACAAAAGGCATACGACGGTAAGAGTACAAACCGAAAGGACAGGTGAATGTTGTCTTTTCTTGATCATCTGTGTGCACTACAATTTGTGAAAACCCTGAATATCCATCCAAGTAAAAGAAATGGGTATGCTTTGCCAGCCTCTCAAGCATTTGATCAATAAATGGTAAAGGATAGTGATCCTTACGAGTTTTCCTGTTCAACTTTGTGAAATCAATGCACATTCTATATCCCACTATTGTTCTAGTAGGGATTAGTTCATTATGTCTATTAGGCCCTACCGTAAATCCTCCTTTTTTAGGTACACAATGAACCAGACTCACCCATTTGCTTTCAAAAACCGGATATATAATACCTGCATCAAGTAGTCGAACAGTTTATTTTCTTACCACTTCCTTCATTTCAGGTTTCAGCTTCCTTTGGTACACACGAACTGGTTCAACTCCTTCCTCCATAAATATACGATGAGTGCATATTTAGGGACCAATGCCCTTCAAATCATCCATCGAATACCCAAATGCTTTTCTATGCATGTTTCCTCGAAGCATTCATTAATCTCTCTTTTTTTCATCTGAAAGATTAGCACTTATAATAACAGGGTATCTTTTTGTTTCATCAAAAACTCATACCTTATCTCTTTTGGTAGAGGTTTTATTTCAGGGTGTGGTGGTTCCACATCTCCTTTCTTTTGAGGTACTTCATATTGCTCACTAGATATCGGATCTTGAACCGGTGTTTCATTCAAGTGATGATCTATTTCTTCCTTAGCTGGGTCTTCCGGATCTTTCTCATATTCAGTTAAACTCCTTTCTAGCTCATTTTCTGGGTTCCCGAAGTATATTGCTGCTATTTGAGCCATGGTTGGGGGTGATTCTTGAATCTAGAAACATGAAATTCTCTTACCTCTTGCCCAAACTTAAGAGAGACAACTTCCCTTTTACAATCAATGCTTGCACCTACAGTATTAAGAAATGGTCATCCAAATATTATGGGACAAAAATCATCTTCAGGGATTTCCATTACACAACAAAATCTACTTGATAATTATAGGTTCCCAATATGACATAAACATTAGACACCCTACTATAAGGTCTCCTTATGGTACCATCTACTAATTTGATTTCCATATTTGTTGGCTGTAAGTCACAAGCATAAATTTCATCATGAACCTTAGTGTAAAGAGTATAAGGTATAACATTAATAGAGAACCATATATCAGAAAGACCAAAATAAGAAGTACTACCAAAAGAACAAGGCATCATCGGTTTACGAGTATCTGCAGCTTTAATGAAACCTTTTACAAAACAAGTTACCTCCTCTTCCATTGTTTCAATGGGTTTTTCCTATTTTCTCCTTTTTGGAGGCCTTACCTTAGCTTTGCACTTGCTCTCATTTTTATCTTCAGAATGTTCCCTGCTAAAATACTTAAGTTGCGCCCTTCTCACTGGATAGGGCAATACCGGTTCAGGTTCATAATCTTCTTCCATAAGGAGTACTGATGTTTCTACCTCCAAGGTCTCAACTATGTCCTCTTCCTCGGGGTCCTCATCAGTATAATTCTCCCATTTCCTCTTCGGGAACTCCATGTGTTCTGCATAGCTTTGAACAAATCTTAAAACAACATCAGGGTCAAGGTATAATTCATTACTTATTTGTTCAACTCCCCCTGAGTTTAGATAAGGTTTTATGCAATAAAAATCCACTTCTAGTTTACCCTCTGATTCTTCATCGCTCCCTCAAGCTTCGCGGTTAGCAAGTTTCCCTTCTAATAATTCCAATGCTTCTAGGACCTTGGTGGTAATAAAAGAACTTGTAGATGCTAAATCTAGTTCTTCCTTCGAATTATATTGCCATCCTCCATAGAAAAGATTTAGCACTAACCATTCAGGGAGTTTATGATGAGGGAAATCATTTAATAAAATTTTATGCCTTTGACATGCGTTTACCAGACTTTCTCCAGGTCTCTGTCTGATGTTTAAAATCCTCCTTCTTTCTTCATATGATTCTTCTCTGGATAAAAGTCCGATAGACAAGTTTCTGCTAATTTACTCCATGTATCAAAGGTACCTGCAGGGTGAGACACTAACCAATTCCTTGTCTTTTTAGCCAGAGTGTGAGGAAACAAATTCAACTTAAATGTCCCACATACATCTTCGAGAAATTGCAAATGTTGATAAGGATCCTCACCTTTCTCACCTTTAAAATGTTTACCATGCAGCAATTCGAGGACACTTGGGTTCACCTCATAAGCTAAACCGCTGGGATTAGGTCCCAACGATGTGAATATTTCTCGAATAGGTGGACCTGTAAAACGTATAGCTGTAAGTTGGTAATTGTGTCCATATTCAGCCATGGTTGTTCCAGACCCGCAGACAACTTAGTACACAAAATTCAAACCAAACTCAGAACTAAGACCAAAAGCGCTCAACTCCCCCACAACGGCGCCAGAAAAAAGGTTGATAGCTTGCAAGTGCATAGGGTTTAGTTGTAGCATTTTCGAAGTAAGGGTATCAATCACACCGGGAGCACGGGAATCAATCTTTGGTCCTTCGTAGGCTGCAAATAATGTGCCTAGAAATTACAAGTGGTCAAAAATAGTAGTAGTAATGATAATAAGGTTGCAAGTGTAAAGGTGAATAAATCATCTAAAATAAATGATAAGTAAAGTAACTAGACTTGAGACAAATGATTAAACGAGTTTACAGGGTCCGGAATTCCCACTAGTGTGAATCTAAGGCGGTGCCTAAACACAATGATACTTCGGATTCCTAAGCCACTTTACATGTTTCTCTTTGTGGGCGGAGCCGATACAGATACGTGCATACTCGTTGTATCTCCGTATCCCATACGCCACCACCGTTCTTCCCCACTATGGTTATCAAATGGTGATTAATGGGAAATAGGTACCTGTTGACGCAACCAAAGTGGTCTCCGTTTCCCCCCTGTTGCAACTATCTTCTACGAAGGGAGAAGGGGCATGTCATGTCACCCAACGCCACAACAACAAAGTTAGCCAACAGCAATAACCTTCCGTCCAAAGTTGCCATACGTTAGATGGTCGACTTCACCCAACGTCAAGAACATTATCAACATAAACATGTAAAGAGGATATTGAATCCTAATACCAAACAACCTATTATACACTAGGGTTCATCCATGCCCCGAGAACAATGGATCTATTCACACATGGGGACAACAATCATCATGGTAAAGGCAAACAAATACAAGGATGGATGAATCAGCCGATACACCGAAGGATCCACTAGGGTTTTTGATGTTACAGATAATAAGGATGCATATGATCATGATGATGAAGACGATGGTGATGATGACTTCGTTCCCCTTGTGATGAGAGGGACCCCTCCTTCTCCTGGTTGATCCTCCCTCCGGATGGGTTCCAGAGGCTAGGGTTCTGTCTTCTAGATGAGTTTCTGGGAGCTCTGCGCGTCTGATTCACGATCCGCTTCAACAGGGTGAAAATAGTTGATCTCCCAGAGGCGGCGGGGCGCCAAACGACTGCTCATACGGGCGAGTGCGGTCGTATGGAACATCGTCGTTCACTTCGGAAGCGCAATGACGACTGTTTCTTTGGCCTTCTTGCTTGATTTTTTATGGAAGCTGTTTATCACCTTTAATACGTAATTCCACAGCCATTTTTGGGGATTTTCTCCATTAAATGAATATTGCTCCAGAAGCCGTTACCTGAGGGATTATCAACAAAAAGAAATGCGCGAACACGGTAAAATTCCTCAAAGCCTACAAAGTAGGCACAAACATAATGGTAAAAAGGTCTCATAATTTGGACTCATCAAGTTAACCACTAGCTAATTGTTATCATCCTAGGTGGATAGCTTCTCAGCACATAGTAGTCATAACCCTAGATCATGACAAGTACTAGGACCTATTCCTATCTTTTAGGGAAATTATAAAAGAATAGGAAAAACCGTCCATCTCCATGATGGAGCACAGAGATTCAACAGTCTCCAAGTTGTGGCTTGCGCTCTTTCACTATTTGCCTTCATCCTTCAATTTTGAGGCATCCATCTCGTTGGCATTCAGTCGAGTGTCTATATTTGAAATTGGTCTTCTCATGGCAAATAATTGCCATCTCACCTTCCCCATCTATCAGCTCAAGCACACCAACATTTGGGAGATTCTGTTGAAGAACATAATAGTAACATAGTCAGCAATGTAGTTTACTTAAGAAGAATGTATGAAAAAGATAAAGTAGTGACACAATAGTAAAAACTCTTACCATGATTTTTCTATGAATGTCAGTATCTCTCAACTTGTGGACTAGTGGCACATATCGTTTAGTATTTAAGCCAGCACATATCTCTTGAACGACGGAACATCATTAACAAAGGAGATAAGATAATTCTTCTCCTCCCAAGTTAGCTTTGAGCAAGCAGTGTAATAGGTCTCGCTACTATATTTCGTGTATTTATTGAAGATAGAAATAAGTTGTCAATTATAAATAAACAAGTTAAGTTAGGGGTGAATAACAACTATTTTTAAATAAGAAATATAGATTATTTGACAAATTTGTTTAACAAACTCACATGGAGGTAAAATTGGAATCATGTCTAGATCCACCCAAATGCATTTATCATATTAAGGAATGGTGACTGGATCATATTGAGGAATGATGCCAATATCGAAGGTTATGCCCATACCCTCCTCAAATTCTTAGGCCTTGCATAATCCTCTCTAATTTGCGCAAAAAAATAAGTGTGAGCTACTTTATTGTAGATCATAGCCTCGAAAATGAAAGCATGTTTTATCTTAAATTAAGTTGTCCTCTCGTCCATCTTATCCATGTCATGGAAATAGAGCTTCCATAGGACATAACATCTTGCATAGTATGGGATCCACTAGTCAAATTATAAAAAATAGAAATTACACGTTAAAACAAAAATCTTAAGCCATGCTTAATTAAGAAGAAATACGTGCAGAATTATATAATGTATAATATTTGAAGGCCTCTTTAAGCGTGAGGGAGAAGCACCTATCTTTTTCAAGTGAGGATTGTTGCACATACCCCCCTTATCGGTACAGTCATCGCACTCGGGGATCCTATCGTTGTCATCCATTTATTGTGTTCATAACTAGCAAAGTGGCCCGCTCGTTGCGCGGGCTAGAAATTTCAAAAGTTTAATACCATGATTATATTATTTGGCGCGTGAATATTTCTATTCAAACCTAAAAATCTCACATAGTTGTAAAATTTTAAAGTAAATAAATTTGTTTGTAACATATTGTGGGCAGTGTGATTGTTATCTTAAAAATAATGCATTATAATTGAAAACAGTAATGCTTGAGAAAGGCTTAGAATATTTGATTTTTTATAGTCATTTGAAAATTTGTTTTTGTATCATAATTACAAAGATGTGTCGGTTGCTAGATATTTAATTTAGAACTTATCTGTCAGTTGATCTCTTCGAGTGCAACCATGATTACATATTGGTAGTGTCCTATCTGCTTGTAGATTTACGTATAGTTATGATGATCATATGCGGTGACTGGTTTACATATTAATTATGAAAATGAAGAACTATGGGTTTTGATGCTTTAGCTAATAGAGGATTCGAAAGATAAACGATTGAATAATTAGTGTCTTTAGAAAATTTAACTTATCTCTCTCTTTATATGTTAAATATCACCTTTTTTATAAAAAGTGTGGGAATCATATTTATCATTTAAAAACATATTAACAGCCAAATTTGAATTTGAATTTTCTATGCAATTTTGCATTGACGAAACAATGGATTGATTTTCCTTGAGAATTTTGAGCATACCAAAATTTAATTATAGTGTGCTTTAATACATATTACATGAAGTGGTGATCATATAGATAAACGATGTTATGTTAACAATGGCGAATTATTATTTTGTTTTAACATGCTATATGACATTTGATAGACCTATTCACTTTCGTACTCGTATTCGACATTTTGTATCGTAATTCCCTCAACTAATATATGGTATGAGTTATACAAGTGATGATTCTACATAGGAGCAACTCTCCTGCATTGCCGCACATAATATACAGGTGCACATGATTGAGTGGATGTTGCGCTCGAATATCGTGAAACTTGCAATCTCTCTGGAATGATGTTGGAGTTGGAGAAGTTACCTCAAATTTAAGTTACTCAATAAATGGATTCAATATTGTTGATGTAAATATTGGTTTCAACAGAATTGCTTCCATGCCAGATAAAGTAAATAAGTCACTAAATTTTAAACTCCAAGTTGCAACTGAATAAGACATATAGTAGATTGAGGACATCCCGAAACCCACATGGCCAACAATGCTGACTATTTCATAGTATAGGATGAGATCTCTAAGACACTCATATATATCTGAACACATGTTGTACCTCTCTAAACATCACAAAATTCATGTTATATTTCATCTTGTGACTCGTGAGCTGACTGGTGCCTTAATTAATTGATGGTATATATTAGTGCATGAGCGCTGTTTGTTTACTATGCAACATTAATCAACAACACTCATGTGCGTACTCAAATAGGCACCTTGATTTATAGTGCAAAACCAAAATGCGCACATAAACCTCTACAAGTTGTAGTTTACAGTTCTCCTATATGGATACTCTGGCTATATCTCCATTAGATATACAAAGACTAAATGATAATATTGACGAAGATCACACTTGGCGATAAAGTTCAACAAAGAAGAGATGAACAATCTTTCTACCCTTGTTGCTAATTTAAAACCAAGGCTAAGATGCATCCCATGTAAGTGAAGTGTCATGACCTCGAACAACAACACCATGCATTAACTATGCCTCCTCTGTCCACACCATTGTTCGATAGTGTGGAAACTCCATGACTGTGGAAGGGCCTCCTCAAGGAACCTTTTCTCCTTGTGTAGACCTTGAGTCATAGTGAAACCCATGATACTTGTGTGGTATTTTATTTGTCATGTGTTATCCTTCGCTCACTCTTCCTTGTCCCATCTCACTCTCTCCGCCTCTCATGCACGTGTGAAAAGGTCGCATGCCATGAGGCACCATAGTCAATCAAGGCCTGAAGTGGATGAAATCGAAGGACTTTAATAAAAAGAATATCTCAACAAAACAATGGTAGAAATACTCCAGCCACTAATCATCATATTTTTTTCATATCTTTCTTTCTTTTCATGCATAATTGTTGGGTATAATATGGCAGGAAAAATGATGATAACATGTGTTGATCGCTCCTAGCTATTGTACTGAAGGGAATTTATGTTGTTAGTGCCTAAATCGGCTCAACATATTAACTGTCAGTGACGACTTGGGGAATTTGAGGAATCAAGTATCTACCTGAGTTGAAGATGCACTAAGTTTGTAGTGCGGTAGTCATGCACCCTGGAGGCACATCCATGATCTTGTACTACCGGGTCTCCTGACTATGTCCTACAAATATAGAGATCATACACTGTATTGTATATACTATATAAAAGAATTAGAGGCTCCAATCGGAAGGAACACATGTGCTAGCTATTACTATATGTTCGTCCGGATGCAGAGCTCAATCAGCTCGCCGTGTGCATGTTGCAAGTGAACTTGGCCGATGACGCTGATTTGCATGCATCAAATATTTGTTAAGCTGAAATTTACTATGTGCATGAAGGAGTGGGTAACCGATCTGAAGCTTTCAATTTACATGAAGGGTTAACCCATCAATCTGAAACTTCTAATGTGCATGAAGATTAGGCGGTCCATTAATTTACGTAATCTGCTGCCTCGTGGATGTTTAGTTGAGGTGCGTCCGTTTCCGGCCAGTCGCAAGATTCAAGCAAGCAAGATATGTAAGCTTGCACGCACATCTTGTGCGTCTCATCGGATGCCTCCATCCGTAGCCAAAAGCACCGGCGAGAAACCTCACCCAGACGAGGATGATATTGAGTATTCTCCCAGACCAAGAGTCTCGCTAGAGAGATCACATCATGGACAGTCATGGGACGGCGGCAGCAACATCAGAGGATGGGTAGGATTTCTTCTTCTAGTTTTTTAATAATGGTGATGACATATAAACGAATGGATGTTTCTATTTTTTCGTGTAGGGATGGAGAGATGGAGTAGTATGAAATATGAATCGAATAGTTTCAAAATAATTAATCTAGAGATCGTCTACTAAGAATAACTGGGGCAGGTAATGAAATAAAAAGACACTATGTGTACGCGGCCGATCACATCCTTGGATCCCAATTGCTTGCCATGGCCAGATAAAACGGGCACCTCCAAAGAAGCTTGTCAAGCAAGATGATTGATCCCATAAAAAGCAGGCAGATTGATTGTTTTTGGGGAAGAGACAATACGTACCAAGGGGCTAGGTAATTAATTCCTCCACCGGTCAGACACGCACGCAGAAAACGTAAATTAATCACGCCCTTGGCTTCCGATTGCTTGCCGGCTAGGAACGTGTGTCTCCAACGAAGCTAGTAAAGCAAGCACATTGGTTGATTTCTTGGGGAAGATAGTATGCGTTCTGAGAAGTTAGCTAATTAATACCTCCATCGGCCAGAGACGCACACATGAAACGCATATTGGTCTTGTTTTTTTTGGGGAGGTTAGCAGATAAGAAGAAGTCCGCTAATCAAATCCTCCTCTGACCGTGTACTCAGGTAGAAAAAGGAGACTGAGCCACGCAGGAGGCCTATCTTTTTCTTTTTCTTAATCTTAAATAAAGAAAACCTGGAGATTGGATCTGGACGTGCAGAGGCCTATTATTTTTTCTTAGATTCCTTTTTTCTCAGCTCTCTATCTTGTCCGTTAATTATCTATTTAAAGATAGTGGCCCACCAAATCAACGACCAGATATTTCTAATTATTCTGGTAATTTCTAGATTAATTCTCTTTTTTTTGTTAACCCGTCAAATACTTTTTATATATAATAGATAGATTGAAAGATTAAAAAATTGATGATAAATACCAGGAAGTCAACACACTGATCACTATTCAGCGCGGGTTGACTTTCGGTTTGTCGAGTCTTCCTTCAGAAACTCTCATCTTTGGTGGTGTATATGGTGGGCACTCCCTCATTGATATTTCGTTTGTCTGTGATGGCCGCTTCTCCTTCTTTCCCGAGTGCTGGACCAAAAGTTCTAGCACAAGGAGAAGGGAAAGTGACCCCCACGACCACAGCCGGGATCCTTCTTTCAAGAACATCGATCTAGAGTAGTACTAATAATGTTGGTGTATATGGTGGACACTCCCTCACTGATATTTTGACTGTCGGTGATGGCAATTTCCCCTTCTTCCCTGAGTGCATTACCAAGGTCTAGCACGAGGAGAAGAGGGGGGAAGCGACCCTCACAACAACAGACGAGATTCTTCCTTCAAGAACATCAATCTATCACACAGGGAGCCACATCAGACTAACAGTCAACCCTAGGCATCAATCAACATTACATATATCGGATAATGACATAAAAATTTCATCATCCACGAAAAATTTCCTCTTGACCTTTGCTAAATATAGGACATATCGAGTGGCCGAAATTTGCCGAAACGGAAGTTAATCAACATTCCAGTAAAACATAAGAACTTAAGCATCACACAGACATAATTTGTGCAAAGCAGAGCAGCTCCAATAGCTCTTCCAAAAACTTTCTATAGAAGTCATTTTATGGCACAGCCGTATAATTTAGGGGAAGTTTCTAGTACCTATTTTTCTTAGTTCCCGTAAATATCTTACCTTAAAATTATTATTATCTATATTTTCCACTAAAAAAATACTAGCTAATGACCGGCCGGGGATGGCGGCAACGATGGGCGGTGGGATGGGGATGGCCGGCCGGGCTATGTGTGTGGTGAGAGAGGTGGGGGATGGGGACAGGCGGATGGGGTAATGAGTGGAGCTTAGTAGCAGCACGAGGCATAGAGGCCGCGCTACTACTAAGACCATTAGTTGTAACGCGGGGCGCGGCGGGCGTGCTACTACTAAGCTGGCCCATCAGCTGGCCATGTCTATCCACAATAGTAGCATGGGCTGTCAAACCCGCGCTACTAATAGAAACTTAGTAGTAGTGTAGGTTTTATACCCCACATTACTATCATGGCTTGTCACGAGGGGCATGGTGGGGACTACTTAGTAGTAGCGCGGGGACGGCAGTCCCGCACTACTACTATTTTCAGAATTGGTTTGGTGAATCGCATACAATTTTATAGAAAATTTAAATTAGAAATTGCAAGTAGAAAATTGCAATTTCTTTTCTTATGGAACATATATATCAATATGCATGGGTAATCCCTCTTCTCCTAGTTCCACTTATTATGTCAATGGGATTTGGCATTATTCTTATTCCAACAACAACAAAAAATCTTCCTCGCATATGGGCTTTTCCTAGTGTTTTACTCTTAAGTATAGCTATGGTATTCTCAGTTCAACTGTCTATTCAACAAATAAATGGAAGTTCTATCTATCAATATCTATGGTCTTGGACCATCAATAATTATTTTTCTATAGAATTTGGATACTTGATTGGCCCACTTACTTCTATTATGTTAATACTAATTTCTACTGTAGGAATCCCGGTTCTTATTTATAGTGATGGTTATATGTCTCACGATGAAGGATATTTGAGATTTTTTGTTTATATAATTTTTTCAATACTTCCATGTCGGGATTGGTTACTAGGTCCAATTTGATACAATTATTTTTTTGGAATTCGTGGGAATGTGTTCATATTTATTAATAGGCTTTTGGTTTACACGACCAATTGCGGCGAGTGCTTGTCAAAAAGCTTTTGTAACTAATTATGTAGGGGATTTTGGTCTATTATTAGAAATGTTAAGGTTTTTTTTGGATAACATGTAGTTTAGAGTTTAGGAATATGTTCAAAATAGCTAATAACTGGATTCCTAATAATGAAATAGTAGCACACACTTTTTACCCGCCCTACTATTAAGTAGTTGTAGCGCGGGCCGTGTAACCCCTGTCACTATTAAGTGATTGTCTATTGGGGTTTTTCTAGTTGTGGCAGCAGCCACACCACATTCAGCTTTGGGCTGTAGAAGCCATACTCTCCATTCTTATTTTGCACTAGTTATTATTGTAGAGCATGATGTGTGTGCGCATGCCGCATTCAACTACGGGCTGTAGAAGCCATATTGCATTTTTATTTTGCACTAGATATTATTGTAGAGCATGATGTGTGTGTGCGTATACTGCATTCTTAAGTTGTATTATATATGTACACGAGAACATGATGTGAAGCTGATGGGTGTGCGCCTGGTAGTATAGAAAAGAACATTCTATCATAAATTGATAAATGATTGAGGGACATTTAGTTAATCTTCAATGGTTCTCTTAGGGCATCTCCAACGTGGATCATCAAAATGCTAAATTTCCAGACCGAGAGGCCTACTCCGGCTACCCGCATTAAACCTTTGCCGCTCCGCCTGCCCCGACTATTCAAAGCTGGCCGGCCATCCCCCCACAAATGCACCTCCCAGCGCATCCTCCGAACCCGTAGCTCGAGCCACCGTCCGCCGTCGCCACGGTATGAAAAACAATAACATGGCACAAGCAGCTATATCGGGTGCCCGCACCGAAATTGCGGTGGAAGTCAACGCCGCAGACACTCGACGTCAGCCCCACATTGAGGTGGGCCAACCTTTGAGCTCTCCGGAGCTGAGCTCGGAGGAGGAGCAGGTGATGTTCTTCGAGGAGGAGGTGCCCGTGGAGGTGGAGGAACCCATGTCGGAGGAGCAGGCGATGACTATCGATGTCGTGGGCGTCGTTGCGTCCGGGTTCACCATGTTGTAGGCACAGCAGCAGTTCAACTTGGCCATCTTGGAGGAGCACCGCGCTCCGATGGCTCAACTTGAGGTGGAGTGTGCAGATGCCACCACCGTACCAGAGCTCCTCGTGAACCAGGCCCTTGTCGACGAGAGCCGGCAGTGCTCGCTTCCGTGTAGAGTGCCAACACGATAGACCGCGAGGGCCATCAGCTCTGCATCAACGACCCTTGATGGGAGAGGATCTTCATGGAGCTCGAGGCCAAGGAAGGCAAGGAGCAGGAGTAGCGCGGCGACTCTGGTTGGTTGCCACCGGCCGGCAATGATGTTGTGGTTGGCGGCTGCTGCGCGAGGTCGACCTAACCTCTGACAAGGAGGACCAGTTTTTTTTTAGTTTTTAGTTTTTATTAAGCGGTCTTTTGGGATATAAAAAGTATGAACTAGTTTGTTCTCTTTCTTTGGTGAATTATGTTGGATGACCACCACCCAGCCACATGTCCGTAGACATGTTGGACGTTTCTACGGACATTTGGTGACATGTGTTCGGTGAGTAGCGGCGGAGATGCCCTTAAGGACTCTGCATTATTTCTGTATGTTGGTTTGTTTCGATAAATTAACCCGCTACTTTTGGCTTTCTCAATTAAATACTTTGATTTTCATGATCATGACGCGTTATTGTCATGAGCTTTGTTCTACCGGAACTTTGTGTGTGGGACAAATGTACAAGTAGATTCATGATGCATTGTTGTATAATTTTGGTAAGGCAATAAATTTTGCGCGTGCATATTATAGATGCTAATATTTCTGACTAATCATGTTATTTTGATCACATGGTTTTTTATGTATCGATAAGGCTTATGCATGATATGGCATACAAATGAAAATTTATTGCATGAGAAGGGATGTGTGATTACGATACGGCAATCTTATGCATGAAAAGACAGTGGAAGTTTATTGCATGAGATGGAAAATGCGATTTTTTTTTTGAAAAACACACCTTATATTAATTAGATAAAACAAGATTCTTACAATCGTTCATTACAAAATTAGCCACACAGGGCGCAACACTATTACATAAAAGACCCTCAGATTTGTTATCAAAACTAAATTTAGCAATCTCGTATGCCACCTTATTAGCCTGCCTGTCAAGTTTGACGATCTTAAAATCCTTTATAAGCTTTGAGATGCTCAACTCCTCCTTTTTCAGATCCCACATAGAGTTCCAAAACAACAATTACCTAGAAGGACAGGAATAAGCATGTACATATTCGATCTAATTATATAGACCCATCCATTTCGCTAAAAAAAAATCCATCCATAAACATCAACATGGCAGAAGAAAACGCTCCCCAAGCAGCCATGCATTACATTTGCAGCAATTAGAGCAACTCCAACGTGCCCGCACGCGTTCGTTTGGGTCGTGACGGACAGAAAAGTCAGCCCAACGCACCGACCTAAACGGACGCGCGTCCGTTTTTCTTCCGCCTGCCGACCCATTCCCGACCCATTTTTGAGCCCGATTTGCGTCGGCGCGGACACGAAACGAACGCGCGCGCCGCGCGCCAACTAATCCCCCTGGCCCGCCAGTTGGTGGCAAATTGGCCATCCTCTTCCAGCCCATATCGACGGCAATCCCTCGCCGGCCTCCGTCGTGTCGTCGCCGCCGCCCATTTGCCGGTGCCCCTGCCAGCAGCCGGTGCCGGCACCCCCCACGTTGCCACCTCGCCACCTCGCCGCCACCACTGGGTCGCCGCCGGATACCGAAGCTTCCCACCACCTCCACCACGACGCCGCGGGCATGAAGCCGCCTCACTGCCCCGCCAGCTCCTTCGTCCTGACGCCGGCCCGCTCGGCGGACGTCTGCAGGCCAGCTACCTGGTCCAAGGGAGGCTCGTGTCTCTTCGCCGGCCAGCTCCTTCGACAATGCCCTCAAGCTTTTCGACAGTTTGCCAAGGTACAAAATGGATTCCGGCAACGAGTTCTTTTTCCATAATTTCCTTTGCGACTCCGACGAGTCCTTGTCCGATGATGAAGAGGAGATCTTGGCTGCCGTTTTGGTCCATCACCACCTTAATAGTCAGTGGCCGTTGTTCCGTGGCTCCATCCCTGGACACCTTTCGGCATTGAATCGCA
Source organism: Elymus sibiricus (assembly GCA_039707655.1). Lineage (NCBI taxonomy): Eukaryota > Viridiplantae > Streptophyta > Magnoliopsida > Poales > Poaceae > Elymus > Elymus sibiricus. The sequence goes on along the minus strand of CM077667.1, from coordinate 439,173,594 downwards.
ACCAAGAGAGCGGCCATTTCCTTCTTTGGAAGGACTACTTAGACACAACCAACCCGTATTAAAATATCAGAAATTCTGGCGGCGTTTCTGTATGGCTAGGCATGTTTTCAACCGTATTAGAAAGGGGGTGGTCGGATATGATAACTATTTCGAGTGCAAAGAGGACGCCCTTGGAAAGATTGGATTCTCATCTTATCAGAAATGCACTGCAGCCATCCGGATGCTTGCATACGGAGTGCCCGGTGATCTCATTGATGAATACGTCCGTATGAGCGAGTCTACATGCCTAGAGTCCATGTACAAGTTCTGCAAGGCTGTGATTGCTGTGTTTGGCCGGCGCGTTGGCAAATATGGGTCGGCGCGTTGGGCGCACTGCCGACCCAAATGTTAAACAGGACGGACGCCAAGCGGGCGGCTGACCCAAACGGATAAAAAGCGGACAAAAGCGTCGTCCGTTTGGGTCGGCGTGTTGGAGTTGCTCTTACACCATAATCATCAATAACGATAAGTACCAAGCTTTTGACGTCGTGAAGAGAAGCCTGTTCATATTGCAAGAATGGACCCGCATCAAGCCATGTCAGTTGAACATGACACGCCAACAAGTGACCTCTCAGCAAAAGGAATTCACAAGGCAAAGTAAAATGCTAGCAAAAATATGTGATAAGTTTTCAGATATCATACTACACATCCATGTCCACGGCGTCCACGCACTAACGATCCAATAGTCACATTCGCCGGTGCTAAACCACCCCAAGACCGCCTTCAAGAGTTCGCACATGCTCTTTACTGTTTCATCACTGGTACCAATCCGGCGGGCAGCCGTACAAGAATGATAAAGATCAGCAAAACCATGACAAAATCATATTTACCATGTGATATCAAAATGTATCATTCTTATGTAAAATGTAGCAACTGCTCTCTGTAATAAAGCTTTACCTTTTTATGCACCATGTTCTTTATCTCAACTTAGTTCTCATAGAAAATATTCCATTAAGAACTTTAATTATGTTCCGCACGTACCAACGCAACAACAAAAATGCAGGAAAAAATCCCCTAAACAGCTAAACCTTCTATTCACAAAAATGCTACATGGTTGTCCAAACCAATTTCATTTAACTTATGTAAACAAGCCTTGACACATACAACAGTAACTACAGAGATCAACCATAGTTAAAAACGCACATCAATCAGACCAGACTCGTGTCGTGGTGGTGGCATGTGCGACATGCACATTAGTGACGTCAAAAAAGAAAATGCAAACGAAAAGATGGCGACCTAGAAAGCAAACAATTAATTAGTCACAAAATTGGCACGTGCCTCTTTTTCCCGCCATATACAAAATCTTAAAATACTTTCCGCGGAATGGCTAGTAGTATTCCAAACCAAAAGTGTTGCTTGTTGAAGACCTCCTGTTTATATAATACTCCTAGAAGCAAGTCTAAACAAAAAAAAAACGAGAGAAGGATGATGGAAGAAATGTAAGGATCACACGGTGTGGCTGATCCAGTCTCTCGGCCCATTCCTGGCAAGTGGCAACTACATGCAAAGTCACGACATATCACATCCATGTTGATTAAACTCTGTCTGACGCAATCCATCTTCGCCGCCACACGCAATGTTTTGTGAGGAGGATGATCATCAGGAGGACCTCTTCCAACTTGTTCGCGCTAATCATTCATATAAAATACGGCTTTGCTAAAAATCAGTCGACTGAGACTTCGCGAAGTCTAAGTCGATACTATAATCCGTTGATCTTGCATTGAGATTCGTGCAAACAATTTTTTTTCAGTTTTTTTTTCTTCTTGCATACTAGATTGCTTGACTGAGACTTCGCGAAGTCTCAGTCGACTGAGACCTAGACACTCCCTATAAAGTAATATGAGTAGCCTCGTGCAGCAAAGGAAAGCTGCGGTAGGCAGTAGGCGACGTACGGGTACGCGGCAGTGCCAATACTCAAGTTGACAATGGCATGGAACATGTCAAACACGCTTCCACAAAATCCTACCAAGAAGTTCAAACACCCTGCACAATGGAGCTAGACTATATATAGCTTCCATACCGTTCCCGTATCCCTCACATCCATCTCGAGCAGCTAGCTTCCCAATCCATCCATCAGTAACAAATTAATTAAGCAGCAGCATGATTCTAGCCTTCTCCTTCTGAACGTGTGGTGGTGCACATGGCCGCTTCCTCTTGCTGCCCGTTAGCTGCTCGGTGCAGCCTCTTTCTCGCAGCAGCCCTGGTCCTAGCGCTGAGCCACGCAGCCGACGGTCATGGCGGTGCCGGTGCCGGGTTGAGCTCGTCCTTGTTGGCGCAGACCAAGGTAGAAGGAAGAAGACTCACGCACACAATCTCAAGGAAGGAGAGGATACACACACTTTGGCACACGCACATAGTGCCTTTTCTCTTGTATTACCTCTCTCACTTCTCAACAATGGACGTGATTACATGGAATTAAATAGCTGGGCCAGTCCAGCCAAAACGCACCCACTAACCACTATCTTTCATGCACACGCGCACATTTCTGCATGCAACACACACGGTCAAGCCACACCTACTTGATCCTATTTTTACTCACCACAAGCTACTTGCACGCCCACGTCCAACACTTGTACAGCCTTCCTCAACGGCCATACGACCAGGCCAACCTACGTGCATGCAACCTCTCACTAAGTACAACCTGACCACACTGATACATGTACACGCAGTCCACATCTCTCCACATGCACTGATCCCTTGGTCACCTAATACACATGTACGGCCACTCATCTTCTGGCTTGCCGATCCGCTCGCGCGCACTCGCTCTATCTCTGTGCTGCTGATCTGGCCGCTACGCCATGTTGCCGAGCATGCAATTTTCTTTGTACTTGGCTGACTAAAGCAACTCTACGTGGCTATTACACAATGCAACAAACTAAACATGATCTAATCTGAAATGCTTAATACTAATAACAAGATTAGTTCCAACAGTCCTTCTACGACGACTCGTGCCCCGGTGCACACGACATTGTTCGGCGTGTCATCCAGAGAGCCCGCGTCGTTCACGCGCGCATCCCAGCCAGCCTCATCCGCCTCCACTTCCACGACTGTTTTGTTTAGGGCTGTGATGGCTCACTTTTGCTGGACAACGACCTCCCGGCGATCATGACCGAGAAGGAGGCCCCTGGCAACGACAGGTCAGCGCGCGGGTTTGAGGTGGTCGACGGCATCAAGCATGCGTTGGAGAACACGTGCCCTGGCATTGTGTCTTGCGCCGACATCCTCGCCCTCGCCTCGGAGATCTCCGTCGAGCTGGCTGGGGGGCCACGCTGGAGTGTGCCGCTGGGCCGCCGTGATGGCACAACCACCAATGTTGAGAGCGCCAACAATCTCCCGAGCCCCTTCGACTCTCTAGAGATGCTCCAGGAGAAGTTCAGAAACTTCGGCCTCGACGACACTGACCTTGTCGCCCTCCAAGGAGCGCACACCTTTGGACGGGCGCAATGCCAGTTCACGCAACGGAACTGTAGCACCGGACAGGACGAGGAGACACGGGTGAACCTCGACACAGTCACCCCCGACGTCTTCGACCACAAGTACTACGGCAACCTCATGCGCGGCCGTGCCCCTCTTCCTTCGGACTAGGTAATGTTGTCTGATGCTGGTGCCGCTGCGACCACTGCACCAATTGTTCACAGGTTCTCCAGTAGTCAAAAGGATTTCTTTAGGAATTTCGCGGCCTCGATGGTCAAAATGGGGAACCTAGGCCCGCTGACCGGAAGGGCTGGGGAGATTAGGAATAACTGTCGGAGGGTGAACAGAAAACCCTATTGACGAATATGTTATGAGTTGTGAACTCGTTGTCCTTGTGTAAATCATTGTTTTAATTCATTCTAACTGTAAAGTGTTCCGTTATTATTTTCTTTGGAAACAAATGTAAATATAATTCACTACACGTGATTTTCACGAACCCATTCTTGTCATGCCTACTTGTTGTCGAATAAACACATTCAAAGCACTTTACCATCATTCAATCAAATCTTGTGTAACATCACAGCTACATGATGACATGTCATTGAACTTTGTATCTTTTTTTCTTGAAGTTTTCATGTAATTGCCGTATCAAAACATGCATATTATATCTATTTGAAAGAATCTATTAACAAAGTGACAGAAATGAGGAAAGATTTTATGTCTAAGGTTTCATGATTTTTTGGACTTCAAAAAATAAAAGGATAATACTTTAATGAGTAACATTATTTTTGAGAGAAAATTAAAGAGTGACGTTGGAGACAAGACACTTGTCAAAGGACGGCCATAGGAGAGCCACTTGGACCGCACTACCCCTCTTCGGGACCCGCTGGCTGTCTGCGTGGCCCATGCACCGCCTTTGCTGCCCTCCTTCTGAACATGAACGTGCAGTAGTGCACATGGCCGCTTCCTCTTGCGTGTCGCTTCTGCTTCTTGACCATGGCAACATTGATTCTAGCGCTGAGTCATGGAACCCATAATCATGGGGGTGTCCATGCCATGAGAGAATGGGTGAGAAAGAGAAAGATAAGAAATAAAATGAAATAAGTAAACATAAATGGAATGAATCCATTAAATAGTCATTTTTACAATAAGATATAGATTTGCAAGAAAAGATAAAGTGTAATCCGAGTGTAATATATCGAGCATTCGGCTTATATTTTGTTAGTTCTGTAAAACAAGGTAAGTTTTTAATATAAGCCGAGCACCTTTAGTCCTAATATCGGCTTATAGGCTACACTGACACGGAGCCGTCAACTAGCTCTATGATGGTCACATGACAGAAAGCTTTACCGAGCCTATTCTGTAAACCGAGACCTCCCTGGACTATGTGCCAAGCTTAACCTGTAAGCCGAGTGTATTTTAACACTGCACTCGGCTTATTCCCCCCTAAGCCGAAGTCTCCCTTTATGCTGTGCATTCTGTTGTAGGTACTCGCCTTAGTCTCACTAACCCTTAGTGTCGCTACCGAGTACAGTGAAATGACACTTGGTTTACGGGCCGACACACGACAATGTATTATGATCTGATTACATATCTGTACTTCAGTGATATTTTTATTTGATTCCATGCTTATGTTTTCTCTATCTAATAGTACTACAATAAGATACGGAGGTGCACTGCAAATTTAAGTGTAGTCATGGTTATTTCCTACTACCTGGATGGCTCACACTATCACAAATTTCTGAGATGAATCTGCATCACACCATTTTTAGGCAACTTCTGAAATGCACACTATTAGGGATAAGGCTAGTAGTGGGGCGGAGTAAAAGCCTAGCTAGTAGTAGTGCATGGTAGTGAGCTACTACTAGCACGTTATGGCTAACTAGTTAGTTGTAGGGTGGGGTGCTACCCTGCGCTACGGACTATTAGTTCCGTTAGCAGCAACGCGGCTAAGTAGGTGTAGCACGGTTTTAGACCCGCACCCTTTGTGTATTTCTATTCTGCATATTAATGAAGTACTTATAAAACAATTATACATATATTCATACAGTCCAACATATACATACATCATTGATACATTAGTGTCGCATCATCATCATAGTGATATAATATTGTCTAATCATCATCATCATAGTGATATAACAATGTATCGTCATCATAGTGATAGAACAATTTCTCATCATCATCATAAGTTAATGATAGCCTGCAAGTGCGCGGAGTTTTGTTGTAGCCTTTTTCAAGTAAGAGTATCGATCCCACAAGAAGCACATGAATCAATCTTTGGTCCTTTGTAGGGTGCAAATAATGTGCCTAGAAATTATAAGTGATCCAGAATAGTAATAGTAATTATAATAAGGTTGCAAGTGTAAAGGTGAATAAATCAAGTAAAGTAACTAGACTTGAAACAGATCATTAAAAGAGTTCCCAGGTGTCCGGAATCCTCACTAGTGTGCATCTAAGGCGGTGCTTAAACACAATGCTACTTTAGATTCCTAAGCCACTTTACATGTTTCTTTTTGTGGGCGGAGCCGGTACAAATACGTGCATATTCGTGGTATCTCTGTATCCCATATGCCACCACCGTTCTTCCCCAGTACGATTATCAAACGGTGATTAAGGGGAAATAGGTCCCCGTGGACACATCCAAAATGGTCTCCGTTTTACTCCTGTTGCAATTATCCGCTACGAAGGGAGAAGGGGTCTGTCACGTCACCCAATTCCGCAACTACACAGTAAGCCAATCTCTACTCCTAATTGGGGAGTTGGTAGCTTCCGTTCCAGGTTTTTTTTCGTCCCACCTTTGAATGGTTTTTTTCGTCCGTTTTATTTTCGTCACTTTTTACCTCCCACCGGTTTATTTTTCTATCTCCCGCAAAACAAAACGTTTCCCACAGAGCAAGAGCCGCTCCTCACCCCTATTAACATCTCGCGTTCTAGGGTTCCTTGTGCCGCCGCCTGACGTGGCTTGAGACTGCGTCGGTATTTCTCCAAAGAGGAAGGGATGATGCAGCACAGCGATGGTAAGTATTTCCCTCAGTTATGAAACCAAGGTTATCGAACCAGTAGGAGGATCACCACCACCCAATAAGCAGCACCTGCACACAAACAACAAATACTTGCAACCCGACGCGTTAGAGAGGTTGTCAATCTCTCTACGGTAAAATGATAGATTTGGTAGTGATAGATAGGAGAGATAGATCTCTTAAGAACACAAAATAAAAAGAACAAATATGCAGCAATATGTTTTTGGGTTTTTGGTTTTGTAGATCTGAAAACAAAGATTGCAAAAAAGTAGATCGGAAAGCAATATGTTGGAAAAGTACACCCGGGGCCGTAGGGTTCACTAGTGGCTTCTCTCATGAGTATAGCGCACGGTGGGTGAACAAATTACTGTTGGGCAATTGATAGAAAATCGAATAGTCATGACGATATCCAAGGCGATGATCATTATATAGGCATCACGTCCAAGATAAGTAGACCGACTCCTGCCTGCATCTACCACTATTACTCCACACATCGACCGCTATCCAGCATGCATCTAGTGTATTAAGTTCATGGAAAAACGGAGTAATGCAATAAGAACGATGACATGATGTAGACAAGATCTATTCATGTAGGAATAGACCCCATCTTGTTATCCTTAATAGCAACGATACATGCGTGTCTTGCTGCCCCTTCTGTCATTGGGAAATAACACCGCAAGATCGAACCCATCACAAAGCACCTCTTCCCATGGCAAGAAAAATCGATCTAGTCGGCCTAACTAAACCAAAGATTCAGAGAAGAAATACGAGGCTATAAGTAATCATGCATATAAGAGATCAAAGAAGACTGAAATAATATTCATGGATAGAAACTGATCATGAACTCAAAATTCATCGGATCCCAACAAACACACCGCAAAAAGTTTACATCAAATAGATCTCCAAGAGACCATTGTATTGAGAATCATAAGAGAGAGAGAGAGGAAGCCATCTAGCTACTGCCTACGGACCCGTAGGTCTATGGTGGACTACTCACGCATCATCGGAGAGGCACCTATGAGGAAGATGAACCCCTCCGTGATGGTTTTTAGATTGGATCTCGAGGTTCTGGAACTTGCGGCGGCTGGAATTGTGTTTCATCGACTCCCCTAGGGTTTTTGGAATATTTGGGAATTTATAGGCATCATAGGCGGTGGAGAGGGGCCCCGAGGAGGGCACAACCCATCAGGGCGCGCCGGGGCCCCCCTGGCGCTCCCTGGTGGGTTGTGGTCTCGTCGGCCCACTCCCCCGGCACTTCTTTGGCCCACTGGGTGTCTTCTGGTCCAGAAAAAATCTCCAAAAAGTTTCGTCGCGATTGGACTCCGTTTGGTATTGATTTTCTGCGAAGTAAAAAACAAGCAAAACAACAACTGGCACTTTGGCACTATGTCAATAGGTTAGTCCCAAAAAATGATATAAAGTTGTTATAAAATGATTGTAAAACATCCAAGAATGATAATATAACAGCATGGAATAAGCAAAAATGATAGATACGTTGGAGACATATTAATATCCCCAAGCTTAAATCCTACTCGTCCTTGAGTAGGTAAATGATAAAAACAGAATTTTTGATGTGGAATGCTGCCTAACATGTTCATCATATTCGTTTCTTTTGTATAGCATGGACATTTGGACTAGTAAATGATTCAAAGCAATAGTCTAGTTTTAACATAATGACTTCAATACTCAAGCATGTCAGCAAGCAACCATGTCTTTCAAAATACCAACACTAAAGAAAGTTATCCCTAGCCCATCATGCTCAATCATTGATCCATTCATGAAACACACTCAAATATTAGTTATGCCCAATGCTCAAGTACGATCATAGTGCCCCTAGTTGGTGCTTATAAGAGAAGATGGAGACTCAAAGCAAAAATAAAATTTGCATAAAGTAAATAGATAGGCCCTTCGCAGAGGGAAGTAGGGATTTGTAGAGGTGCCAGAGCTCAAGGTTTAAATTGAGAGAGAAAAATATTTTGGGTCGCATGCTTTTCCTGTCAACGAAAACGACAAAGTAGCTCACAATACTTTCCATGCTAGATATATCATAGACGGTTCCCAAACAGAAAATAAAGTTTATTCCTTTTTCCACCAAACTTTCACTTTCCATGGCGGGCCGTATCCACGGTTGCCTTCCATACCAACACTTTCCAAGGAATTTATTATTTGACAACATAAAGTAAATATTTTTTTTCTTTTTCATTTCGGGAATGGGCATCCCTATTACCGCCGCACTCTCGTGCAATGACAAGTGAATAAACACTAATCTTGAGAATAACACATCTAGCATGGAAAAATATTGGACACTCCCCACCGTTTCATGAGCGGTACGGGAACACAAAAGAGAAAATTTATTTTGAAAATTTAGAGATGCCACATAGAAATTTTCTTGGAATGGCATGGAAATACCGCATATAGTTAGGTATGGTGGACTCATAAGGCAAAACTTGGTTTAAGGATTTTGGATGCACAAGTAGTATTTCTACTTAGTACAAATGGGGGCTAGCAAATGGATTGGGAAGCAACCAAACCAAGAAACGAAAATTCACATAAGCGAGCATTGAGAATAACTAACACCGAATAATGCACCACAAGTAGGATGTAACTTCATTGCATAACTATTGACTTTCGTGCCTGCATAGGAAATCACAAACCTTAACACCAATATTCCTACTAAGCATTATTACTCACTAACATGACTCTCATATTACTATCATCATGTTTCAAAACTATTACAAGGAATCAAGTTTAATTTTCCCAATGATCCCCATGAAAGTTTTTATTATATCCTCCTTGGATATCTATCACTTTGGGACTAGTTTTCATATATTGCCATTTCTTTTTGGCAAGCTCAAACAAATTTAAGTGAAGCACATGAGCATAAAGATTTCATCTCTCAAAAAGGTATAAGTGAAGCATGTGAGGATTTCTCCAAAATTTACCTACTCTCAAATTAATCTAAGTGAAGCATGAGAGTATTTCTACAAAAATTTCCAAGCACACCGTGCTCAAAAAGATATAAGTGAAGCACTAGAGGAATTCTTTAGCTCAAAAAGTTTAAGTGAAGCACATAGAGCAATTCTAACAAATCATAGCATGATTTTGGCTTTCTCAAATAGGTGTGTCCAGAAAGGATACAAGTGACAAACTAACAAACAAAGCAAGCAAATATACAAGACGCTCCAAGAAAAACTCATGATATGTGACGAATAAAAATATAGCTCCAAGTAAAATACCGATGGTCGTTAAAAGAAAGAGGGGATGCCACTCGGGGGCATCCCCAAGCTTAGTTGCTTGTTTATCTTTGGATATATCTTGGGGGTGAGGTAGCATCCCCAAGCTTAGGCTTTTATCACTCCTTATTCCTTCATCCATTGTGATCTCACCCAAAACTTGAAAACTTCAATCACACAAAACTCAACAAAATCTTCGTGAGATCCGTTAGTATAATAAAAAAAAATCACTACTTTAGGTACTGTTGCAAACCCATTCATATTTTATTATTGCATTATACCTACTAAATTTTAACTTTACCATGGCTCATACCCTTCAATATAACCCATAGATTCATCAAAACAAGCACATAATGCAACAAAAACAGAATCTGTCTTAAACAGAACAGTCTGTAGTAATCTATACTCTAACCATACTTCTGTAACTCTAAAATTTCTGAAAAATTAGGAGAACGTAAGGAATTTGTATAGCAACACTGTGTTAAAATTTCAGCTCAAGATCACGTTCCAGCTAAAAATTAAATTTCATATGCTGGACGCATAGTTTCTGTTTCAGATTCAGCATCGCTTCTACTCATCATATGAATCATCCTAAAGGCTTTACTTGGCACAAACACTAAAAAAACCATAAAAACACAATCATAACAGAGGCATAATTGTGTCAACACACAAAAACAGAAAGGGAAAAGCAAAAATTTATTTATTCATTGGGTTGGCTGAGTTGTCAGAATCGCGATTCTGAATCGGATCGGAGGTCCGTTCGTAGGATCGTGAATCGTAGAATCATAACTACCAGGATCGTAGAATCTTAGATTCTATGAGCAAAATCGTAGAATCGGAGGGGCTAGTTTGGATCGTAAAGTCGTAAGATTCTAAGACTTGAGTCGCGATTCTGACAACTTACTTGCCTTGTAATACCCTGGATTTTGCCCATTTCTTTTTCTTTTGATTTTGGTCTGGTTTTGCTTTTCTGTGGCTTGGTAGTCTTGCAACCTGGAGGGATCACCCTTGATTTCTTTTCCCTAGTGGCTTTCCAACCTCTAAACCATCCCAAGACCTTGCCATTTCCATCTTGAACCCAATCCCACATTTCTATCATTCCAAAAATTCCCAAATAATTCTCATAAATTGTTGGGGTCATATATTCCTCAAATATGTCAAAACCCTTCCTTGCCATGTTCAAAAATATCTCACCAATATTCCTTTTCTGATTCTGCCTCAGGTGGCATTTTGTGAAGCAAGTGCCATTTAACTCTTCTTGTTTGCTCTCAAACTTTTTGTGCACTCTTTCCTATACATATCATTGCCACATGACAAAATTCAACTCAACTTGGCTAGTAAAAACTTAAGTAGGAATGCATATTATTGCTGTGAATAGCTATAGATTGTGTTATTGCTTGTGTGTGATCTTGCTGCTTTGTGTGTTTTTATTGTAGTTGTTTCTTTTGCTTCTTTCTTTGGGCCCTTGGTGTTATCTTATTTTCCCCTTATGGAAGTTGCTCACCGACACTGGACTCAAAGGAATCAGTGAAGAGACAACCATTTGGAAGCTCAGTTCAGCAATATGGAATTTTCAGCAGACTGCGTTATATCAGGAATATCGGGCCTGGATATAAATGATATCCTGGCTGGATTGGTTATCAGCATCATGTATACATTAGTGCAACCTTCGCAGCAGTAATCATCGAATCAGCAAGAAGGCAAAGTGTGTGCATGATCAACAGTACATTTTGAGTCAAAGGTATGATTCATATACGCGGTTGAGTCTGCTATGAGTACAATTTGAAACCTGCTATATTCCAGAAGCAAGTCAGAATGTGCTATGAACTTAGTGTTCAGCAAGAAGGATAGCCGAATACCCTGTTGCATACAACAAGTAACCGACAGCAGGAACATTAAGGGATATATATATATACACTCAGTCCGCATAAGGCAAAAAGAAAGCTTCAGATGTAAGTAACCTGGTCTTTCTTCACAAGCTATCAAAGAAGCATACTACGCAAGGATTCATGTGTCTTCCTCGATACGACACATGAACATTTTCTGATGCAAGGTACTCAGGCTTCTTCAGTAAGATACCGCCGCAGTTTCTGCCATAAGGTACCGAGTCTTCCCTAGCAAGTCCTTGAGAGGGAAAGCTTCTGAGATCCTTGTCAGCAAGGTATCGCATCGACATCAGTACAAGCTAGTCCACCGACAGTTGATAGCATATGACCATGCATTCCAAGGATCAGATCCACAACAGTTGGTCAGAAGGCAAAAAGTCAGTCAGGACACAAGCCTGCTTCAGGAATCAAGCGCTCAGCCGCATATACTCAATAGATATGGTGGACATGCTGCCAAGGCCATATGAGTCAATCATACAATGATGCCAGCCGGTGAGAATCCGACTATTGCATGAGCTATGTAAGAAGAAGAAGAACGCCAGTTATACACTTCAGTGAGATGACCAACAACCTGTGGATAAGCTGTATGGGACACGGATGAACCCTTGCCCGTCTTTCTTTGGTGACGGCACCACGCCTGTGTTCTGAGCTGTTTTCGGTCGTCCGGGGTGGATGCCGACTTTTATTTCTCTTGTCAGCAACTGGCCCGTGTTCTGAGCTGTTTTTCGGCCATCTCGGGCAGCTGTTGAATTTCTTTCCGTAGCAGTGACCCTATGCTCTGAGCTATTTCTCGGCCGTCTAAGGGAACTGCTACTTTCTTCTTATCGACACCGTCTCATGCTCTGAGCTGCTTTTCAGCCGTCTTGAGTCGGGGTTGAGTTACTCTAGTAATGTCCGTTCTGGTGGCTACTGGTTTATTTGCCAGTTTCATCCAAGAGTTCAGACGGTCGTTACCCTACAGCTACAACTTGTTAAGTAATATGCCTGCCGGAATATTGTACCTGGTAGCACCCATGGTCATCCGAAGAATCGAGAACACATCAGGCCAAGCTCTTTCAGCTAAGGATCCAGGCAAAGAGAACCATAATGAAGGAGCAAGATTGGCCATACAGGTATGATAATGGTTGCAAGATCAACATGGTACAGATACTCAAAACAGTCTGATTCGATACCAATCACCGTGGGTACACACCCACGGGGTCTATTCCATTTGCAAGGACCCCATATCGAGTCAACCCGTTCCGCCAGCTATATATTCTCAGAATCGTCAGAAGAGGGTATTCAAGCCTGTCAGATGAAACGATCAGAAGGATGATAACTGCCCCAAAGCATGTGTCCTTGTCTAGGGAAATCAGTCAAAAGATAACCTGCTGGGGACAAGATTTTCCTGTTAGGACCACCGTCAGACAAGTCTGCAGATAGTGCAGTTATAACGTCGTACCCTTTATGCTGGTCACGACAGGCTACAGCCAAGTCGTTGGTACAGATGTGATGCTAAGGGCAGTGAACCTAGCCAAGATGTTTCTGTAACCCCTGCAAGGAGTCCGTTTCCGCCAGGAGAACGGTAGGATTCACAGCACCATTTGAGTCTAGAGGGCGCACAGCCATTTGAAGCAACTCAATGCAACGAGTAAAAGATTTCATGTCCATCGAGAGAATCTATTTACAACTCAATGGGCGGTTGTCCATATTGGACTTCAACACAACACGTCCATGAGTATCAACTCTCGGATTTGCGAAAGACAGGTATTTCAGCCGGGATAATCCATCGCAGCCCAGACAGGTCAGCAGACATAAAGGGAGTGAAGTCAGAGTAATATATGAGGTAAGATATGTCAGAAAAAGGATCCAGTAAAGCAAACCACACTAAAGCCAGACAGTCAGTCACATAAAATTTAATGAGAGCAGTATACAAAGGCAAAAAGGAAACCCGAGTTGGAAACGGTTTCCTCAAGTAGGGATATCCATGTTTGATCCCTGAGCAACCAAATCTCGAGGACGAGATTTCTTTAAGGGGGGTAGGTTTGTAACACCCTGGATTTTGCCCATTTCTTTTTCATTTGATTTTGGTCTGGTTTTGCTTTTCTGTGGCTTGGTAGTCTTGCAACCTGGAGGGATCACCCTTGATTTCTTTTCCCTAGTGGCTTTCCAACATCTAAACCATCCCAAGACCTTGCCATTTCCATCTTGAACCCAATCCCAATATTCTTTTCTTGGGAATATTCCTTTTTCTATTAAAGGAATAACCCTGTCATCCTTGGGTTGTGAAGCAACCCACATTTCTATCATTCCAAAAATTCCCAAATAATTCTCATAAATTGTTGGGGTCATATATTCCTCAAATATGTCAAAAACCTTCCTTGCCATGTTCAAAAATATCTCACCAATATTCCTTTTCTGATTCTGCCTCAGGTGGCATTTTGTGAAGCAAGTGCCATTTAACTCTTCTTGTTTGCTCTCAAACTTTTTGTGCACTCTTTCCTATACATATCGTTTCCACATGACAAAATTTAACTCAACTTGGCTAGTAAACATTTCTTGGCAAATTTCCAAAGTTTCTGATCCAGAGGAAGCTTTGTGAAGCAAGTGCTAGCTAAGAGTATGAAAATGAGTTGAAATTTTGCAGGCATCTTTATATGCTCAAATAATGACTCTCCTCAAGATTTGAGCATCATCCCATCTTCTATGTGACCACAACATCAAATCTTTGTTTCTGGTCATTATTTTGGATTGTGAAGCAACTATATTTTATGTTGCTCCATAATTTCTGAAATTTTACCAGGACATTCTCCCACCCATATAACCTATCTCCACCAAATTTGGGCTCATTCCATCTACCCAATAATTCCCTAGAATTTTCCTAAGACTCTATCTAGCAGGAGGCTGTGTGAAGGAAGTACCATTTTGGTCTATCAAAATGGTATGAAACTTTTACAGTATCCTCATTTGCCTAAATAGCTAGTCTCCTCCAAATTTCAGATCCATCCAAGCAAGTATGTGAGTGCCACTTCATACTTTGCAATTCTGTCCAGTAGAGGCCATAGAACTGCAAGTGCCACTTATACCCATCTAAATGAGCTGAAAATTTGCAGTAGTGATCATCTTAGTGTGTGTTCACTCTCAGACAAAGGCCAGAGTTTACCTCCTGCTCAACCTCTCTCAGATCACATCAAACACTTTGCTGTCAGAATCCTCTAGTGCAAGTTTCTATCATCCCAGAGCCACCTAGCTACTTCCAGTCGCATATCTCATCCATTTGAACAGTGAGGGAACTGTTTGACAAGCTCAGACAGGCAGAAGACTTCGGCAGCACGCCATGTGCGTGGTGACCACGGGGCAGACAAGCCAAACAGCGCGCTCTGGAAACCGCGGCGTTGTGCTCGTCGGCTTCCTCCTCTCCCTCGCCACCTTGCTATGTCCAGGGACTTCGTCTTGTCGTCGCCCTCCTCCTAGACCCCTCTCCCCCTCTCACGTCCCCTCCTATGCGGTACGACAGCCGCGCCCGTGACCGGCAGAAGCTGTCGCTGCCGTGTCCGGTCGTCCCAATCCTTCCCGAGCTCTCCTGAGCACGCCCGAGTCTCCTCAGCTCCTCTCTAACCTATCTGGACACCTCTCCCCTCCTCCATGAGCATTCCTGAAGCTCCGGCACGCGTCGCCGCGGCCGTGCTCAGCCACCGCGTCGCCCCGCCTATAAAAAGGGCCCTTGAGCCCTCTCGCCCTCATCAACATCTCCACCTCGCTCCCAGCTTCCTCCCCAGCCTCTTGCCCGAGCCGGAGAAGCTCTGTCCGCCGCCCTTGCCGCCATGGTTGCCGTCGGGCATCGCTCAAATTCGAGCACATCCGAGCCCCTCCCCTCTCCATTTCTGCACCAGGGGAACCACCAAGACATGGCGAAGCCCTCCCGTACCTTCCTTTCCTCTCCCTGCCACCATAGCGCCGAACCCATCGCCGCCCGGAACCTTCGCCGCCGCGGCCAGTGACACGCTCGTCTCCGCCCTCCTCGAGGACCGTGCACCCCGGGGATGGATGTGGCTTGTCCTCCCGAGCACACCGGTAGGCCGAGCGCTGCGGGGGACGGCCGGAGCCGCCGGCAGACCTCGTCGGAGTCCGCCTCTGCTCCGGCCAGGCGCGGGCAAATGAGGAAGGAGGAGATGGCGGGAGGAGAGAGAAGACCTGACGGGTGAGGCCCGGACCCACCTGTCAGCGGGACAGCGCCGGTCCAGCTGGATAAGTGGAAGCGTATTCAGGAGAATACGTTTTCCCCTGTCGGAAAACGCATTTCACTCTACTGCAGCTCATAATACGTTTTCTCTTTCTGAAAGCGTATTCTCTGAAATGCATTTCTGTTCTTCAGCCCAGGGACCCGTTGGTGAAGATATCTTCACAGATTAGTCCCTGATCTTCTTCCGTCCGCAACTTTTTGCTCGGGACTCCGATTGAGGTGATTCCAAAGCCCACGTCTTCGTCTCTTCGAGCCCGTCATGTTGGTACTATTTTCACAGTGTGTTCACACTATGGAAATTACCATTTTGCCCTTGCCGTAAACAGCCCCTCCGAGAGAGAACTGTTTCCGGCAACTCTTTCTGCGGACTCTCCGCACTTCCTTCCGGTGGATCCCTCACTCCAGGCAAGCCAGGACACCCATTCCATGAAGCATTTCAATAGCATTACATATTTAATTTAATCACTTGCATTTATAAATGAATTACTTTCATTTACTTGCTATATGATAATTCATAGTAATTAATTTAAATGCCTAGTTGTTGCCCTCTTAAGTATTGTGATAAACCACTATGTTTGGCAAGTGAACTTAGTGGGTTGATCTTGAGTCACCTGTCCGGGCTTACCCGTGCAGCCACATTTGCCGGTATGGGACGGCCTTGACTTGGTCTGATCGCGTGCTCTTTTATCGGTACCACCAAATAGGGAAGGTTATGCGCGCGTGCTACCCTGGCCCGGTAGGCGGCGATAACCTTGTGAGCCAGTTGAGTTATGTGGGTACCCGTCCCCGTTTGGGACAGTTTTGTTTGGCCACGACGGTGACAGGTGTCATGAGGACACAGGGGCCACCCAGGGCAGGACTCCGGGGGAGAATGAATGCCGGTGGTACGATGGGAGAGTCACGGGTCAGGCATGTTTCGTTGGAGCAACGCTGGTCCACCCGAATGGGATCACGAGGTCAGATGCTCCATGGTGTGGGTAAAGTGTGCAACCTCTGCAGAGTGTAAAATCTATTCGAATAGCCGCGTCCACGGTATTGGACAGTCCGTCCAGGCCTCACTAGGTGGTCAACCGTAATATTGACAATAATGATGGATGAACTCGTCTTGTGATCGGAAGTACTCAGTGAGTATTCCGAGGGTTTTGGGACAACCCAAAAGAGAGTAAGTGGATGATTGGTAACAGTAAGTAAAATACTTATGCATTTAATATGATAATTGCCATGCTATTGTTTGCTGCATTGTTTGGTTGTCGTGAGCTTGCGAGTACATTCAAAGTACTCACCTGGCGTATCATGCCAGTTTGCAGGTCATGCCATGATTGCTTGCTTGTCGTGGATGTCGAGTTTGCGAGCTAGGATGCGCGTTCCAGCCAGAGTCCCTGCGGAGTGGAGTCCATCACCGCAGTCGTTGTTCCGCTGCCGAGAGTTATTTCATTTCCTCGGATTGTTCCGCTGTTAGCATAGAGCTAACCTAGGTAGGCGTAGTATCGCCGTGTTGATGTAATCCAGGTACCCTTGTAACCTTTTTCATAATAATAAAGAGCTGATTTGTTCTATGCCAACAGTGCCGTATTCCAGAAGACTTGTCCCTGGGCTGGAATACGGGGCGTTCCGGTCTCCTCTGAGCCGGGGTGCCACATGCCTCCCAACAAGCGCTATCGGTTTACGCCCCTAGCTAGGCACAATGCATAGATTCAAGTATTGTCATATTTGGTTTTGGATCCATAGGATGCCCTCATGATTGATTCATATGGTGGCTTAATTCTTGTTCTTGGGAAGTGTTCCATACCCTTTCTCAAGGGAAACTAAAAACGAATATGGCCTTCTTTCATATCAATCACGGCACCTATAGTGCGTAAAAACGGTCTACCAAGTATAATGGGACAAGACGGATTGCAATCAATGTCAAGCACAATAATATCAATAGGCACATAGTTCCTATTTGCAAGAATAAGAACATCATTAATTCTTCCCAAAGGCTTTTTAATAGTAGAATCCGCCGAGTGCAAATTAAGAGAACATTCTTCAATATTGGTAAGACCAAGCACATCACATAGAGATTTCGGAATCGTGGAAACACTAGCACCCAAATCACACAAAGCAAAACACTCATAATTTTTAATGTTGACCTTAATGGTAGGTTCCCACTCATCATGCAATTTTCTAGGAATAGAAATCTCCAACTCCTACTTTTCTTCAAAAGATTTCATCATGGCATCAACGATATGTTTAGTAAAAGCTTTATTTTGCTCATAAGCATGGGGTGAATTCAACATGGATTGCAGCAAAGAAATACATTCAATCAAAGAACAACTATCATAGTTAAAGTCTTTGCAATCCAAGATAGTGGGCACAAAATTTTCATCAAGATTTGACCTCTTCAAACCCACTTTTATCAAAATTTTCATCAAGATTTTCACCCTCCAAATTATTGGGACGCCTTCTAGCTAAAGTTGACTCTACTTCAGTCCCTTCATTATCAATTTTAACATTACTAAACAAGGAATCAATAGAAGAAACACCAATCACTTTAAGATCTTCATCTTTTTTATGAAGGCAATCACTAGAAAACGATTTTTCTAAGATTTCTCTTTTAGCTCTAAGCATAGCGGTTCTTTTCTTACTTTCATCCATAGAGACTTATAAAGCTTTAATAGATTCATCAATCTTAGGCACAAAAGCTTTCAACTTGAGATTCTCAACATCATGAGAAATTCTATCAATGCTTCCAGACATATCATCAATCTTATTCAACTTTTCTTCTATCGTAGTATTGAAAGCCTTTTGCGCATTGATAAATCCTTTAATGTTACTCTCAAGATCAGATGTGTTCCTATTATTATTTTAAGAAGGATTACCATAGGAATTACCATAATTATTAGAGGAAATTCCCGGAAAAGGCCTAGGATTAAAATTACCTCTAAAAGCATTGTTATTGAAATTGTTTCGCGAGACAAAATTCACATCTATGGAATCACTATTTTGCTCAATCAAAGTAGACAAAGGCACATTATTAAGATCAATAGGAGCATTTTTACTAGCAACCAATTTCATCCAAGCATCAACTTTATCACTCAAAGTGCTAATTTCCTCTCCCGAATTAACTTTTTTACTAGTAGGTGCTCTTTCGGTATGCCATTGAGAATAATTAGCCATGATATTATCTAGCAATTTAGTAGCTTCACCCAAAGTAATCTCCATAAAAGTACCACCCGTGGCGGAATCTAAAAGATTTCTAGAGACAAAATTCAATCCGCATAAATTTTTTGTATGATCATCCAAAGATTTAAACAATGAGTAGGACAATTTCTTAGCATCAACTTCATTCTTTCCCAAGATTGTGCAACATGTTCATGCTCAAGTTGCTTAAAATTCATTATTTGCGTCCTAAGGGAAATAATTTTCGCGGGCGGAAAATACTTAGTGATAAAAGCATCCTTGCACTTATTCCAAGAATCGATACTATTGCGAGGCAAAGAGGAAAACCAAATTTTTGCACGATCCCGCAAGGAAAAAGGAAATAGTTTCAACTTAACAATATCATTGTCCACATCTTTTTTCTTTTGCATATCACACAATTCTACGAACATGTTTAGATGGGACGCGGCATCCTCATTAGGATTACCGGCAAATTGATCTTTCCTGACAAGAATCAAAAAAGAGGCATTAATATCACAAGACTCCGCACTAGTGGCGAGCAATCGGAGTACTAATAAAATAATTGTTATTAGTATTGGAAAAATCACACAACTTGTTGTTCCCTTGAGTCATCGTGACTACGCAAACAAGATTGCAAGCAAGGAAGAGATCCGGCAAGAAAAAGGAAAACGAAAAAGAGGGTGAATAAAATGGCAAATTGGTGAAGTGGGGGAGAGGAAAACGAGAGGCAAATGGCAAATATTGTAATTACAAGGAGATGAGATTTGTGATTAGGAACCTAGTAGATGATGATGGAGTCCCCTCGGCGCCTACGATAGGCACGTAGAAGAGACCGCTTCCTCCCCGGCAACGGCGCCAGAAATTCCTTTGACGTGGCTTGAGACTGCGTCGGTATTTCCCCAAAGAGGAAGGGATGATGCAGCACAACGATGGTAAGTATTTCCCTCCGTTAAGAAACCAAGGTTATCGAACTAGTAGGAGGATTACCACCACCCAATAAACAGCACCTGCACACAAACAACAAATACTTGCAAGCCGACACGAAAGAGAGGTTGTCAATCTCTCTACGGTAAAAAGATAGATTAGGTAGTGATAGATAGGAGAGATAGATCTCTCAAGAACACAAAATAAAATGAGGAAATATGCAGCAACATGTTTTTGGGTTTTTGGTTTTGTAGATCTGAAAACAAAGATTGCAAAAAAGTAGACCGGAAAGCAATACGTTGGAAAAGTAGACCCGGGGGCCGTAGGGTTCACTAGTGGCTTCTCTCATGAGTATAGCGCATGGTGGGTGAACAAATTACTCTTGGGCAATTGATAGAAAATCAAATAGTCATGACGATATCCAAGGCGATGATCATTATATAGGCATCACGTTCAAGATAAGTAGACCGACTCCTGCCTGCATCTACCACTATTACTCCACACATCGACCGCTATCCAGCATGCATCTAGTGTATTAAGTTCATGGAAAAACGGAGTAATGCAATAAGAACGATGACATGATGTAGACAAGATATATTCATGTAGGAATAGATCCCATCTTGTTATCCTTAATAGCAACGATACATGCGTGTCTTGCTGCCCCTTCTGTCACTGGGAAAGAACACCGCAAGATCGAACCCATCACAAAGCACCACTTCCCATGGCAAGAAAAATCGATCTAGTCGGCCTACCTAAACCAAAGATTCAGAGAAGAAATACGAGGCTATAAGTAATCATGCATATAAGAGATCAAAGAAGACTGAAATAATATTCATGGATAGAAACTGATCATGAACTCAAAATTCATCAGATCCCAACAAACACACCGCAAAAAGTTTACATCAAATAGATCTCCAAGAGACCATTGTATTGAGAATCATAAGAGAGAGAGAGAGAGAGGAAGCCATCTAGCTACTGCCTACGGACCCGTAGGTCTATGGTGGACTACTCACGCATCATCGAAGAGGCACCTATGAGGAAGATGAACCCCTCCGTGATGGTGTTTAGATTGGATCTCGAGGTTCTGGAACTTGCGGCGGCTGGAATTGTGTTTCGTCGACTCCCCTAGGGTTTTTGAATATTTGGGAATTTATAGGCATCAGAGGCGGTGGAGAGAGGCCCCGAGGTGGTCTCCTCGGCCCACTCCCCCGGCACTTCTTTGGCCCACTGGGTGTCTTCTGGTTCAGAAAAAATCTCTAAAAAGTTTCGTCGCGTTTGGACTCCGTTTGGTATTCATTTTCTGCGAAGTAAAAAACAAGCAAAAACAGCAACTGTCACTTTGGTACTATGTCAATAGGTTAGTCCCAAAAAATGATATAAAGTTGTTTTAAAATGATTGTAAAACATCCAAGAATGATAATATAAGAGCATGGAACAAGCAAAAATTATAGATATGTTGGAGACGTATCACCGCTGCCGAGCTCCTCGTCCAGCCCCGCCTCCTACTACCTTGCCCTTCTCTTCCATCCAAGCTTGTCGCCGGCGAAGAGGCGTACGGGGCAGCCATGACCATGCTCGATCGCCTCCAGGAACCTGCCAGGCGCGCCGAGGCGAGGGACTCCCGGGCTCCTTCCATTGCAGCTTCGCCAACTACCCCGCCGCCTGGCAGCAGGAGTGCTTCCACGCCTCCAGGAACCTACCACGCGCATCGAGGCAAGGCGCCTCCTGGGCTCCGTCCGTCGCCGCTTCACCGACACATTCGACACATACCTGCAAGGTCCCCCCCCACCCACCCATTCCAGCAAATCGACCGGATATCATTTGCCTAGGTCCAAGGAAGCGATGAATGTTTAGTTCCTGGAAGTCCTTACTGACAGCTGATGTGCGTCACTCAGTGGAGGGGATTAATGGAGGTATGTTACTGTTTTGCCAACCTGTTCCTGCTTGAGTTCATGCACCTGTATATGTATGCTTCATCAGATAATTCTCTCTTAATATTGCAGCATAAATTCGAGCAATTACAGTTCTCTGTTATGTTGCCCCCCATCATCATTTTTTTTGTTTACAATCCCCCCTTCCATCCAACGATTTTGAGTTCTAATGTTATCCCAATCTCATCTTCGTATAGGTGTTGTCATCCCCTTTTTTATGTCAACTAACCAATTCGGGCAAATCTTGGAGGTTGGTGCTCATATTTTTGTTTGTGACTGTCATACCCCATATCTACATGCAAATATAATCCAGACATTGTCTATTTATATAAGAGTGTTACCATCAAGATGTTTACTGAACTTCAAAACAAATCAGTTGGCTGTGATCACCTAATTGTCTTTAAGTTATTTGAGACCTGAAAAGTTGGGCCTGTTTAGAATTGGCTTGCTATGATGCTAGAGCACTAACAAGTTACAAATGGTTAAGAGACCTTTAGATAGATCTGTTGGGTTAAAAAATATATTTACCATGGTGTCATGTATGTATTGCGATAGGAGTAAGGAGGAGAGAAGAGGATCGGCCGCGGCGGTAGAGGATTGGTTATATTGTAAAAACAGACGTCTCTGAATTCCCCCGCGCTTCCTTGACGCCGACCATGCATTCCCTGGGTGGGTAGCTCCAAGCGGGTATAGAGTCACATCTTCCATCCCCTTACATTTCCTGTTGTAATATGTGTCATGTTCTTAAGATGTTTAAAGGATCTGGAAAAAAAAACCTGACATGCTTTCCATGGAAATAAAACACACAATCTATGGTGAGCCCTCGTGCTCATGGCAGCTTGCGGGGGCATCAACGGCTTGTTTATTTTTATAATCGGATTAAACACGTGTTATTAGAAGTAATAGTCAAATCTTCTTCATTGTGTCGTTTTCCTTCAGGTTGCTAAATCTTTGATAAAATAAGTTTTAGCACACCCACACAGAGAAAACAGTTCTTGATAGTTCTTCAAACAAGACACAAGATGCATGGCAAAAACTGGTCCTTATCTCTACTCCTAATTGGGGAGTTGGTAGCTTCCGTTTCGGGTTTTTTTTTTCATCCCACCTTTGAATGAATGTTTTTTTTCGTCCGTTTTATTTTCATCACTTTTTACCTCCCACCGGTTTATTTTTCTGTCTCCCGCAAAACAAAACGTTTCCCACAGAGCAAGAGCCGCTCCTCACCCCTATTAACATCTCGCGTTCTAGGGTTCCTGGTGCCGTCGCCGCGCTCCTCGGCCAGCCCCGCCTCCTACTGCCTTGCCCCTCTCTTCCATCCAAGCTTGCCGCCGGCGAAGAGGCGTACGGGGCAGGCACGGCCGTGCTTGATCGCCTCCAGGAACCCGCCAGGCGCGCCGAGGCGAGGCACTCCCGGGCTCCTTCCATTGCAGCTTCGCCGACTACCCCGCCGCCTGGCAGGAGGAGTGCTTCTGCGCCTCCACGAACCTGCCACGCGCATCGAGGCAAGGCGCCTCCTGGGCTCCGACCATCGCCGCTTCACCGACACATCCGACACATACCTGCAAGGTCCCCCACCCACCCACCCGTTCCAGCAAATCGACCGGACATCATCCGCCTAGGTCCAAGGAAGCGATGAATGTTTAGTTCCTGGAAGCCCTTACTGAAAGCTGATGTGCGTCACTCAGTGGAGGGGATTAATGGAGGTATGTTACTGTTTTGCCAACCTGATGCTGCTTGAGTTCATGCACCTGTATATGTATGCTTCATCAGATAATTCTCTCTTACTATTGCAGCAGAAATTCAAACAATTACAGTTCTCGGTTATGTTGCCCCCTATCATAATTTTTTTTGTTTACAATCCCCCCTTCCATCCAACGATTTTGAGTTCTAATGTTATCCCAATCTCATCTTCGTATAGGTGTTGTCATCCCCTTTTTATGTCAACTAACCGATTCAGGCAAATCTTGGAGGTTGGTGCTCATATTTTTGTTTGTGACTGTCATACCCATATCTTCATGCAAATATAATCCAGACATTGTCTATTTATATAAGAGTGTTACCATCAAGATGTTAACTGAACTTCAAAACAAATCAGTTGGCTGTGATCACCTAATTGTCTTTAAGTTATTTGAGACCTGAAAAGTTGGGCCTGATTAGAATTGGCTTGTTCTATGATGCTAGAGCACTAACAAGTTACAAATGGTTAAGAGACCTTTAGATAGATCTGTTGGGTTAAAAAATTTATTTATCATGGTGTCATGTATGTATTGCGATAGGAGTAAGGAGGAGAGAAGAGGATCGGCGGCGGCGGTAGAGGATTGGTTATATCGTAAAAACAGGCGTCTCTGAATTCCCCGCGCTCCCTTGACGCCGACCATGCCTTCCCTGGGTGGGTAGCTCCAAGCGGGTATAGAGTCACATCTTCCATCCCCTTACATTTCCTGTTGTAATATGTGTCATTTTCTTAAGATGTTTAAAGGATCTGGAAAAAAAACCTGACATGCTTTCCATGGAAATAAAACACACAATCTATGGTGAGCCCTCGTGCTCATGGCAGCTTGCGGGGCAATCAACGGCTTGTTTATTTTTTTAATCGGATTAAACACGTGTTATTAGAAGTAATAGTCAAATCTTCTTCATTGTGTCGTTTTCCTTCAGGTTGCTAAATCTTTGATAAAATAAGTTTTAGCACACCCACACAGAGAAAACAGTTCTTGATAGTTCTTCAAACAAGACACAAGATGCATGGCAAAAACTGGTCCTTATCTCTACTCCTAATTGGGGAGTTGGTAGCTTCCGTTTCGGGGTTTTTTTCGTCCCAACTTTGAATTTTTTTTTTCGTCCGTTTTATTTTCATCACTTTTTACCTCCCACCGGTTTATTTTTCTATCTCCCGCAAAACAAAACGTTTCCCACAGAGCAAGAGCCGCTCCTCACCCCTATTAACATCTCGCGTTCTAGGGTTCCTGGTGCCGCCGCCGCGCTCCTCGGCCAGCCCCGCCTCCTACTGCCTTGCCCCTCTCTTCCATCCAAGCTTGCCGCCGGCAAGGAGGCGTACGGGGCAGCCACGGCCGTGCTTGATCGCATCCAGGAACCCGCCAGGCGCGCCGAGGCGAGGGACTCCCGGGCTCCTTCCATTGCAGCTTCGCCGACTACCCCGCCGCCTGGCAGGAGGAGTGCTTCCGCGCCTCCTCGAATCTGCCACACGCATCGAGGCGAGGCGCCTCCTGGGCTCCGTCCGTCGCCGCTTCACCGACACATCCGACACATACCTGCAAGGTCCCCCACCCACCCACCCGTTCCAGCAAATCAACCGGATATCATCTGCCTTGGTCCAAGGAATCGATGAATGTTTAGTTCCTGGAAGCCCTTACTGACAGCTGATGTGCGTCACTCAGTGGAGGGGATTAATGGAGGTATGTTACTATTTTGCCAACCTGTTGCTGGTTGAGTTCATGCACCTGTATATGTATGCTTCATCAGATAATTCTCTCTTACTATTGCAGCAGAAATTCAAGCAATTACAGTTCTCGGTTATGTTGCCCCCCATCATCATTTTTTTTGTTTACAATCCCCCCTTCCATCCAACGATTTTGAGTTCTAATGTTATCCCAATCTCATCTTCGTATAGGTGTTGTCATCCCCTTTTTATGTCAACTAACCGATTCGGGCAAATCTTGGAGGTTGGTGCTCATATTTTTGTTTGTGACTGTCATACCCCATATCTTCATGCAAATATAATCCAAACATTGTCTATTTATATAAGAGTGGTACCATCAAGATGTTAACTGAACTTCAAAACAAATCAGTTGGCTGTGATCACCTAATTGTCTTTAAGTTATTTGAGACCTGAAAAGTTGGGCCTGTTTAGAATTGGCTTCTACTATGATGCTAGAGCACTAACAAGTTACAAATGGTTAAGAGACCTTTAGATAGATCTGCCGGGTTAAAAAAATTATTTATCATGGTGTCATGTATGTATTGCGATAGGAGTAAGGAGGAGAGAAGAGGATCGACGGCGGCGGCAGAGGATTGGTTATATCATAAAAATAGACGTCTCTGAATTCCCCGCGCTCCCTTGACGCCGACCATGCCTTCCCTGGGTGGGTAGCTCCAAGCGGGTATAGAGTCACATCTTCCATCCCCTTACATTTCCTGTTGTAATATGTGTCATGTTCTTAAGATGTTTAAAGGATCTAGAAAAAAAACCGACATGCTTTCCATGGAAATAAAACACACAATCTATGGTGAGCCCTCGTGCTCATGGCAGCTTGCGGGGGCATCAACGGCTTGTTTATTTTTATAATCGGATTAAACACGTGTTATTAGAAGTAATAGTCAAATCTTCTTCATTGTGTCGTTTTCCTTCAGGTTGCTAAATCTTTGATAAAATAAGTTTTAGCACACCCACACAGAGAAAACAGTTCTTGATAGTTCTTCAAACAAGACACAAGATGCATGGCAAAAACTGGTCCTTAAGGGATTTCTTTTCAGGATCGAAGGGTAAAAACATGTATGTATTGATGTCACATGTGGTTACCAAATACGCTCACTGAAAATAAGAGTCATTGTTAGGTCTAGTCGAGATTTGTGTATCCCTATTCTTTTTTAGGATATGCCAAACTAGTAGTCAATGCATCAGAGAGACCATCTAATAGATGAGATGATGGAACTCTCTCACGATCCAAACATGTTAGTTTTCTCCTATGGTATAGAGCTTTAAATTCATGGTAGATCCAATCTGTGAAATTTAACATCCAATCTTCATTTACCTTATTTTACTAGAATTGGTATGGTTATATGTTTCTTCTCTATCTGAATTTTGTAGTGCTTGATTTACTTTGCTCGATCATGTTTATCCATGTTCGAGCAGGTTTAATTTGCAGGGCTTGGAAAGTTCTTGTGGAAATTCTTGATTGGTACTTAGAAAGTGCTTGTTGAAATTCGTAAGTTAGCTGATGACATGTTTAAAGGATGATGCTCCACGAAGAAACAAGAAACATGTGGTTTTGTTTTCGAGAGGATGTGATGTGGTTGCACTGTCTTTAGACATGGGGGAAGTGGTGCTAATCAGTGGCAGAGCTTGGTGGGGGCCAACCTGGGCCATGGCCCCCCCAGCTCATAAGACAACAAGCCTACATCTATTTATATTAGGCCTATTTTTTTACTACAAA
Source organism: Elymus sibiricus (assembly GCA_039707655.1). Lineage (NCBI taxonomy): Eukaryota > Viridiplantae > Streptophyta > Magnoliopsida > Poales > Poaceae > Elymus > Elymus sibiricus. The sequence continues at coordinate 439,146,589 of CM077667.1, read as the reverse complement.
TCAGTTGAAAATAATGAGATTTGCCCTCCCTCAAGCCCATGGCCCCCACATTTTTGGCTCAAGCTCCGCCACTGGTGCTAATGTGTGTTAATGTTTATGGTAGCTTCATCCAGGCTATTGTCCATTGCCATGCTTCTCCTGTTCACTTGGAAGTTCATTGATGGGAGGGAAACCACTTCTGCTTTGATGATTTCTTGGAATTTCAGGTTCAAACACTTTGCTCTTCAAGTCTAGATTCTTGCTTATCAAATCTTTGCATAACCTTTGTAATGATTACTTTGGATTTTCAAACAATAGGTGACTTTACAATCAATTTGCTCTGTATTAGGAACTGTTGGGGAACGTTGCATGGGAAACAAAAAATTTCCTACGCACACGCAAGATCTATCCATGGTGATGAGCATCTATGAGAGGGAGAGTGGATCTACATACCCTTGTAGATCGCTAAGCGGAAAGCGTTAAGAAACGCGGTTGGTGTAGTTGAACGTCTTCGCGATCCAAATCGCAGCCGTCCCGCGATCCGTCCCGATCTAGCGCCGAACGGACGGCACCTCCGTGTTCAGCACACGTACAACTTGATGACGATCTCCGCCTTCTTGATACAGCAAGAGGGGCGAAGAGGTAGATGAGTTCTCCGGCAGCGCGACGGCGTGGCGGCGATGGTGGTGGAACTATTCCGGCAGGGCTTCGCCTAAGCACTGCTGAAAACTAGAGGAGACGATCTATCGGGGAGAGAGGGCTGCACCGTGGCTTGGGTGTCTTGGCCCTCTCTCCCCTCTAGTATATATAGGAGGGAGGGGAGGGGCTGGCGCCCCGAGGGTTTCCCCTAGGAGTCGGCCGAACCAGGAGGAGGTGGAGGAGTCCACCTCCAATCCTACTCCAAGTAGGATTCCATTCCTACTTAGAGTTTCCCTTCCCCACTTGGGGTTTTTTTCCTTTCCCCTCATCCTAGCCGCATGGGCCCTTAGGGGCTGGCTTGCCTAGCCCACTAAGGGCTGGTGCGCCACCCCTAAGGCCCACATGGCCTCCCGGCGTGAGTGGCCCCTCCCGATGGCCCTCCGAAACCCTCCCGGTACCACCAGTACATTACCGGAATTACCCGAAACTTTTTCGGTGACCAAAACGGGACTTCCTATATATCAATCTTTACCTCCGGACTATTCCGGAGCTCCTCGTGACGTCCGGGATCTCATCCGGGACTCCGAACAACCTTCGGTCACCAACATACATAACTCAACTATACCGAAACGTCACCGAACCTTAAGTGTGCAGACCTGCGGGTTCGAGAACTATGCAGACATGACCGAGACACCTCTATGGTCAATAACCAATAGCGGGACCTAGATGTCCATATTGGCTCCTACATATTCTATGAAGATCTTTATCGGTTGAACCTCTATGTCAAGGATTCAGTTAATCCCGTATGATGTTCCCTTTGTTCTTCGGTATGTTACTTGCCCGAGATTCGATCGTCGGTATCTCTATACCTAGTTCAATCTCGTTACCGGCAAGTCTCTTTACTCGTTCCGTAATACAAGATCCCGTGGCTAACTCTTTAGTCACTTTGCTTGCAAGGCTTATGGTGATGTTGTATTACAAAGTGGGCCCTGGGATACCTCTCCGTCACACGGAGTAACAAATCCCAGTCTTGATCCATGCCAACTCAACAGACACCCTCGGAGATACCTGTAGAACATCTTTATAGTCACCCAGTTACGTTACGACGTTTGATACACACAAGGTATTCCTCTGGTGTCAGTGAGTTGCATGATCTCATGGTCATAGGAATAGATACTTGACATGCAGAAAACAATAGCAATAAACTGACACGATCATATGCTACGTTCATAGTTTGGGTCTTGTCCATCACATCATTCTCCTAATGATGTGATCCCGTTATCAAATGACATCTCATGTCTATGGCCAGGAAACCTTGACCATCTTTGATCAACAAGCTAGTCTACTAGAGGCATACTAGGGACACAGTGTTGTCTATGTATCCACACATGCAATTGAGTTTCCAATCAATACAATTATAGCATGGATAATAAATGATTATCATGAACAAGGAAATATAATAATAACCACTTTATTATTGCCTCTAGGGCATATTTCCAACAGTCTCCCACTTGCACTAGAGTCAATAATCTAGTTCACATCACTATGTGATTTACATTGTAATGAATCTAACACCCATACAGTTTTGGTCTTGATCATGTTTAGCCCTTGGAAGAGGTTTAGTGAACGGGTCTGCGACATTCAGATCCGTGTGCACTTTGCAAATATTTATGTCTTCCTCCTTGATGTAATCGCGGATGGAATTGAAGTGTCGCTTTATGTGTCTGGTCCTCTTGTGAAACCTTGGTTCCTTGGCCAGAGCAATGGCACCAGTGTTATCACAGAACAGAGTCATTGGGTTTAGTGCACTGGGCACTACTCCAAGATCTGTCATGAACTCCTTCATCCAGACACCTTCCTTCGTCTTCTCCAAGGCAGCGATGTACCCCGCTTCGCATGTAGAATCAGCTACCACGCTCTGCTTGGAACTGCACCAGCTTACCGCACCCCCATTGAGAATAAATACGTATCCGGTTTGAGACTTAGAGTCATCCGGATCAGTGTCAAAGCTTGCATCGACGTAACCCTTTACGACGAGCTCTTGATCACCTCCATAAACGAGAAACATATCCTTAGTCCTTTTCAGGTACTTAAGGATATTCTTGACCGCCGTCCAGTGTTCCATTCCTGGATCACTTTGAAACCTTCCGGCCATACTTATGGCAAGGCTGACATCGGGTCTTGTGCACAGCATTGCATACATGATAGAGCTTATGGCTGAAGCATAGGGGACGACACTCATCTTTTCTCTATCTTCTGCAGTCACTAGGCATTGTGTCTTACTCAACTTCACACCTTGCAATATAGGCAAGAACCATTTCTTGGACTGATCCATTTTGACCTTCTTCAAAACTTTGTCAAGGTATGTGCTCTGTGAAAGTCCTATCAAGCGTCTCGATCTATCTCTATAGATCTTGATGGCTAATATGAAAGTAGCTTATCCTAGGTCCTTCATTGAAAAACTCTTGTTCAAATATTCCTTCACGCTTTCCAACATTTCTATATTGTTTCCAATCAGCAATATGTCATCCACATATAATATTAGAAATGCTATAGAGCTCCCACTCACTTTCTTGTAATACAAGCTTCTCCGTAAACTTGTATAAACCCGAACGCTTTGATCACCTCATCAAAGCGAAGATTCCAACTCCGAGATGCTTGCACCAGTCCATAAATGGATCGCTGGAGCTTGCAAACTTTGTCAGCATTCTCTGGATCGACAAAACCTTCTGGTTGCATCATATACAACTCTTCCTTAAGGAAACCGTTAAGGAACGCTGTTTTGACATCCATCTGCCAAATTTCATAATCGAAAAATGCAGCTATTGCTAACATGATTCTGACGGACTTAAGCATCGCTACGGTTGAGAAGGTCTCATCGTAGTCAACTCCTTGAACTTGTGAAAAACCCTTTGCCACAAGTCGAGCTTTATAGGCGGTGACATTACCGTCCGCGTCCGTCTTCTTCTTAAAGATCCATTTATTCTGAATAGCCTTTCGCCCTTCAGGTAATACTTCCAAAGCCCATACTTTGTTTTCATACATGGATCCCATCTCGGATTTCATGGCCTCTAACCATTTCTCGGAATACGGGCCCATCATTGCTTCTCCATAGCTCGTAGGTTCTTCGTTGTCCAACAACATGACCTCTAAGACAGGGTTACCGTACCACTCAGGAGCAGTACGTGCCCTTGTCGACCTATGAGATTCGATAGTAACTTGATCCGAAGCTTCATGATCATCATCATTAACTTCCTCTTCAACCGATGTAGGCTCTACAGAAACATCTTTCTGCGTTGCGCTACTCTCTGGTTGAAGTGAAGGTTCAACAACCTCATCAAGTTCTATTTTCCTCCCACTCAATTCTTTCGAGAGAAACTCTTTCTCAAGAAATGTTCCGTTTTTAACGACAAACACTTTGCCTTCGAATCTAAGATAGAAGGTATACCCAACTGTCTCTTTTGGGTATCCTATGAAGACGCATTTCTCCGCTTTGGGTTCCAGTTTTTCAGGCTGAAGCTTTTTGACATAAGCATCACATCTCCAAACTTTAAGAAACGACAACTTTGGCTTCTTGCCAAACCACAGTTCATATGGCGTCGTCTCAACGGATTTCGATGGTGCCCTATTTAAAGTGAATGCAGCTGTCTCTAATGCATAACCCCAAAACGATAGTGGCAAATCGACAAGAGACATCATAGAACGCACCATATCTAATAAGGTTCGCTTACGACGTTCGGACACACCATTATGCTGTGGTGTTCCAGGTGGTGTCAATTGTGAATCAATTCCACATTGTCTTAAGTGACTGCCAAACTCATAACTCAGATATTCTCTTCCTCGATCAGATCGTAGGAATTTAATCTTCTCGTTACGATGATTCTCAACTTCACTCTGAAATTGCTTGAACTTTTCAAACGTTTCGGACTTGTGTTTCATTAAGTAAATATACCCATATCTACTTAAGTCATCGGTGAAGGTGAGAAAATAACGATATCCACCGCGCGCCTCAATGCTCATCGGACCGCACACATCAGTATGTATGATTTCCAACAAGTCACCAGCCAGTTCCATTGTTCCAGAGAACGGAGTCTTAGTCATCTTGCCCATGAGGCATGGTTCACATGTGTTAAGTGATTCAAAATCAAGTGACTCCAAAAGTCCATTAGCATGGAGCTTCTTCATGCGTTTTACACCAATATGACCTAAGCGGCAGTGCCACGAGAAAGTGGTACTATCATTATCAACTCTACATCTTTTGGCATCAATGTTATGAACATGTGTATCATCACTATCGAGATTCAATAAGAATAAACCCCTCACATTGGGTGCATGACCATAAAAGATATTACTCATATAAATAGAACAACCATTATTCTCTGATTTAAATGAGTAACCGTCTCGCAATAAACAAGATCCAGATATAATGTTCATGCTTAACGCAGGCACTAAATAACAATTATTCAGGTTCATCACTAATCCCGATGGTAATTGAAGAGCGAGCGTGCCAACGGCGATCACATCAACCTTGGAACCATTTCCCACGCGCATCGTCACTTCGTCCTTTGCCAGCCTTCGCCTATTCCGTAGTACCTGCTTTGAGTTGCAAATGTGAGCAACCGAACCGGTATCAAATACCCAGGCACTACAACGAGAGTTGGTAAGGTACACATCAGTAACATGTATATCATATATACCTTGTTTGGTGTTGGCCGCCTTCTTGTCAGCCAGATACTTGGGGCAGTTCCACTTCCAGTGACCAGTTCCCTTGCAATGAAAGCACTCGGTTTCTGGCTTGGGTCCAGCCTTGGGTTTCTTCACGGGAGGGGCAACTGCTTTGCCACTCTTCTTGGAGTTACCCTTCTTACCCTTGCCATTCTTCTTGAAACTAGTGGTTTTATTGACCATCAACACTTGATGCTCCTTCTGAATCTCAGACTCAGCGACTTTCAACATCGCAAACAGCTCGGCGACTGATTTGTTCATCCCGTGCATGTTATAGTTCATCACGAAGCTCTTGTAGCTAGGTGGCAGTGATTGAAGAACTCTGTCAGTGATCGCCTCTGGCGGAAGGGGCATCCCCAATTCAGCCAGACGGGTGGAATACCCAGACATTTTGAGTATGTGTTCACTGACAGACCCGTTTTCCTCCATGTTGCAAGCATAGAACTTCTCGGAGGTCTCATACCTCTCGATCCGGGCATTCTTCTGAAAGCTAAACTTCAACTCCAGGAACATATCATATGCTCCATGACGTTCAAAACGTCTTTGAAGTCCCAGTTCTAAGCCATACAACATTGCACATTGAACTATCGAGTAATCATCAGAACGTGTCTGCCAGGCGTTCGCAACGTCTGCAGACTCTACTGGAGCGGGTGGCTCACCAAGCGGTGCATCAAGGACATAAGCCTTTTGGGAAGCCGTAAGGATAATCCTTAGATTACGGGCCCACTCTACAAAGTTACTTCCATCATCTTTCAACTTAGCTTTCTCTAGGAACGCATTGAAATTCAGGGGTGCTACTGCGCCAGCCATTGATCTACAACATAAATTTTGCAAAGACAACTTAGACTATTGTTCAAGATAATGAGTTTATTTAATCATATTACTTAAAAACTCCCACTCAAATTGACATCCCTCTGGTCATTCGAGTGTCACATGATCCAAATTCACCAACTCAAGTTCGATCATCACGTCAGATGAGGTGGTTTCAATGGTGAACATCTTCATGTAGATCATATCTACTATATGACTCATATTCGACCTTTTGGTCTCTTGTGTTCCGAGGCCATGTCTGTACATGCTAGGCTCGTCAAATTTAACCCGAGTGTTCCGCACGTGCAACACTGGCTTGCACCCGTTGTATGCGAACGAAGAGTCTACCACACCCGATCATCACGTGGTGTCTCAAAACGACGAACTTTCGCAACGGTGCACACTCGGGGAGAACACAATTTTATCTTGAAATTTTAGTGAGGGATCACCTTATAATGCTACCGTCGTCCTAAGCAAAATAAGATGCATAAAAGGATTAACATCACATGCAAATCATGAGTGACATCATATGGCCATGAACTTGTGCTTTTGATCTCCATCTTCAAAGCACCGGCATGATCTCCATCGTCACCGGCATGACACCATGATCTCCATCATCTTGATCTCCATCAACGTGTCGCCATGAGGTTGTCGCGCCAACTGTTGCTTCTACGACTATTGCTAACTCATAGCGATAAAAGTAAAGCAAAACGGCGAAAATAAATTAAAGACAACCCTATGGCTCCTGCCGGTTGCCGTACTCATCGACATGCAAGTCGTGATATTCTATACAAAACATGATCATCTCATACATCACATATATCTCATCATGTAATTGGCCATATCACATCACAACATACCCTCCAAAAACAAATTAGACGCCCTCTAATTGTTGTTGCATGTTTTACGTGGCTGCTACGGGTATCTAGCAAGAACGATTCTTACCTACGCAAAAACTATCGGATTTCGGGCTCCGCAAAACCCTCAAGGTTAGAACACAGGGGCGTGTGCGAAGATCCCCTGCAGCCTCGCCCCACTTAGCTCACTACACGATGGATGGGATGATGAACTCGCACGATGACGAGGAAGAAGATGCACACGGTGATTTACCCAGGTTCGGGCCGCTGCGAAGCGTAATACCCTACTCCTGCTTTGGTGGATTGCCTCACGAGGAGGTATGGTGGATGAACTAGTACAGTGGCGAGGAGCCTCGTGAGGGCGCTCGAGTGGTGTTCTTGGCTCTCTGCCTTGTCCGTTGTCCTCCCCCCTCTCTACGGTGCAGCCTATCCTCTACTTATAGCAGCGGCCCGGGTCCTCTTCCCTTATCGCAATTGCGGGAGGGGATCCCACAACGGCCAAATTCGAAGGGGGACAGGAGTACATCCCCGCCCTGTCCAAAGGTGGTCTTCGCCTGAAAGTAGTTGTCGATGATGCAGAGGTGGGCTCGGCGATGACATCCATCCTGCTGGGCTCGTGGTCGTGGTCTTGTTGCACCGGAATGGAAACCTTTGGGGGGCGCTTTGGGAACCCGCATACGTTCTTGCTCCCTTTGCACCAAAGGGGAAACTGCACCACCTGGCGCGCTGGCGCCCGCCTGTCCTTCCTTGCGTCATCTTTGACTCCTGAGGCTGGGTTCTGCATAGAGATCTCCGCCGCTCCGGAGAGGGCCTGAGGAGGCCCATCCTTCGCTGGTCTTGGTGCCGCCTCCCTCGCGATCTCGGGTCCTCGCGAGGGCCTTGTCTCAAGTGGGGCTGCGCTGGGCCATGCTTGGCTCGTGAGGTGGGCCATGCCCTGGGCCGCAGGCAGGCAGGTCTGGGTACCCCCGTTCCCAGAACGCCGACAGTAGCCCCCGGGCCCAAGGCGCGCTCGAGATGGCTTCCGGGCGAAGCCCTTGAGGATGGCCCGAAGCGCCGCGGGCCCCAAACGCCTGCGGGCCAGGCTTTACACGCGTCGAGCGCCCGGGCGGCGATGCCCCCACTCCCCGAGGATGTCAGGAACCGCCCCAGGTCAAACTGATGCGACACCCGTGTGCAGCGCCGGCCATCATTGCCCTTCCTTGAATGCTGCGGCTCCCTCGGGCTTCCACTCCTCAGGCCACGCGGATGTGACCCGACAATCGGCAGGCGAGGCGCCGCGGACGGCAACGCGCTGATCGAACCACCCCGCGGCGCCCGAGAGGCGGACGTCACCTGATCTCCCACGACGCTTCGAGGCTGCAGTCACGCCTATAAATCCGCCCCGCCCCTGGCGGGGGGGGGGGGGGCATTGCAGTCTCGAGGTGTCTTCTTGCTCCCATTGTTCCACAGAAGAAACCCTCTCTTCTTCCCAGCTTCTCCTCTCCCATGGCGTTTGGAGGAAGTGCTGCAGGCGCGGGGAAGCACCCAGGATCGTCGGCTCCCCCGCCCTCTTCCGGAGGCAGCGGCGGGGGGCCCCCGGGGTCAGCGCAAGTCCGCCGCCTCCTTCTTTCTTAGTTGTCTTGTCCAGTGCTCCGGGCCTGATCCCCTCCTTCTTCCAGGGCGCCTGCGGCCAAGAAACGCAGGCTCAGAGAACTCCAGGAAAAGGTGGACGCGCTGCGGGCCCAGTTGACGACCGCCGAGGCCGCCTTCCAAGCCGCCCTCAGGGGCAAAGCCGAGGCCAGGGCGGAGCTGGCGTCCCTCCAGGCCCAGGTTAAGGAGGCAGCTGACGCCGTGCAGGCCGCCCAGGACGAGGCGGCACATGCCAAGATGCTGGAGTCCCAGCGCGCCAAGCAGTACCTTGGCATTGCCCGCCGCGTGGCCGGCACGGTGAGCCGGTTCGTCGGGGAAGCCCCCGCGCTGCCGTGCGTGCGCGGCGACGGGGGCTATCTTGACTTCTTTCAGAGGGTGGTGGAGGCGCTGGAGACCGGCGTCTCCCGCGTGAACACGGACACCGAGTCTGACGCGCGCGACCTCCTGGACCTCGCCTTGACGTGCGTCTTCTCCAACCTGCGCCCCCATGCCCCGGAGCTTGACCTCCGACGCGTCGGGGAGCGGGTGCCTGACGAGCTCCAGAGGCCCCTCCGGGATGAGGTGTGCCCGCACGTGGAGTCCCTGGTGGAGCGGTTCATCCAGGTGCCCGCCTCCAGCGGAGAGGACGATTCCGATGCCGAGGCGGCCGGCGGCGACATCAACTCCTCCCTCTAGGCATCCCCTGCTTCCCTTTCGTGGTTCCTGTAATATTTAAGAAGAACTCGGCCCCGGAGAGCGTTAGCCTTTTGCATGTTACCTTTGTCTCCGTCCTTCCTTTCCTTAAATCGCCGGTTGCCTGCTTGTCTTGACGTGACTTAGTTTCTTCGCGCGGGGCTTGGTGTCGCTGCGGACGCGGCTCGGTGATGACGGCCGGCGGGGCCCTCGCAAGGCTCTCTCTCATGAGGGGCAGCTCGTGGCCGCCTCTCCCCGGGTTCGTGGCCTGGCTGCTCGTCATGGCGGGGTCCCTCCCCTCGCGCCGTTTTTCCTGGCGCCTCAGGCCTCAGGGGGCTCGGTAGCCGCGCGTGGTGGCCCGCAGTACCTGCATCCTCACATTAGTGCGCACAACCCTTATCCCGTCCTCGGGTGGTCATTAGATCAGGAGTCTCCCGCTTGGTTCGGTAGGGTACTTAGCTTGTAGGGCGGTGACAATCTTGTGCGTTGCGAGGCGCGGCCGGGTCGTCCAGATAGCTCGCGATTCCACCTGGGACGCTTCCTCCTTGTTTGTGGGACAGTTTGGGGGCCCTTTCGGCACTCTGTGTCTGCATGTCCCAGTCCCGCACATTTCTCGACCGCCGTAAGGGGCGTCCGGATCACCAGGACGCAACTACGGGGTGAGGCCTCGACACCCTTGATACCGACCGGATCACCAGGACGACGTCAAGGGGGGAGGGGCGATATGACCGGTAAGGCTCCTGAGGTGCGCTGCTCAGGAGCCCCCTTTGATGCTCAAGCAGCTCTACATCGGCAGGTCCCAGTCCCGCACATTCCTCGACCACCGTAGGGGCGTCCAGATCACCAGGACGCGACTACGAGGTGAGGCCTTGATGACCCACAAGTATAGGGGATCTATCGTAGTCCTTTTGATAAGTAAGAGTGTCGAACCCAACGAGGAGCAGAAGGAAATGACAAACAGTTTTTAGTAAGGTATTCTCTGCAAGCACTGAAATTATCGGTAACAGATAGTTTTGTGATAAGATAATTCGTAACGGGTAGCAAGTAACACATGTAGCAAAGGTACAGCAAGGTGTCCCAATCCTTTTTGTAGCAAAGGACAAGCCTGGAAAAACTCTTATATAAAGCAAAGCGCTCCCGAGGACACATGGGAATTTCTGTCAAGCTAGTTTTCATCATGCTCATATGATTCGCATTCGTTACTTTGATAATTTGATGTGTGGGTGGACCGGTGCTTGGGTGCTGCCCTTACTTGGACAAGCCTCCCACTTATGATTAACCTCTCTTGCAAGCATCCGCAACTACGAAAGAAGAATTAAGATAAATCTAACCATAGCATGAAACATATGGATCCAAATCCGCCCCTTACGAAGCAACGCATAAACTAGGGTTTAAGCTTCTGTCACTCTAGCAACCCATCATCTACTTATTACTTCCCAATGCATTCCCCTAGGCCCAAATAATGGTGAAGTGTCATGTAGTCGACGTTCACATAACACCACTAGAGGAAAGACAACATACATCTCATCAAAATATCGAACGAATAACAAATACACATGATTACTTATAACAAGACTTATCCCATGTCCCCGGGAACAAACGTAACTACTCACAAAGCATATTCATGTTCATAATCAGAGGAGTATTAATTATCATTAAGGATCTGAACATATGATCTTCCACCAAGTAAACCAACTAGCATCAACTACAAGGAGTAATCAACACTACTAGCAACCCACAGGTACCAATCTGAGGTTTTGAGACAAAGATCAGATACAAGAGATGAACTAGGGTTTGGAGAGGAGATGGTGCTGGTGAAGATGTTGATGGAGATTGACCCCCCCTCGATGAGAGGATCATTGGTGATGATGATGGCTTCGATTTCCCCCTCCGGGAGGGAAGTTTCCCCGGCAAAACAGCTCCGCCGGAGCCCTAGATTGCTTCTGCCCAGGTTCCGCCTCGAGACGGCGGCGCTTCGTCCCGAAAGCTCTCTTATGATTTTTTTTCCAGGTCAAAACCCTCCATATAGCAGAAGATGGGCACCGGAGGGCTGCCAGGGGGCCCACAAGCCACAGGGGCGCGCCCTGGGGGGTAGGGCGCGCCCTGGGGGGTAGGGCGCACCCCCCAGGCTTGTGGCCTCCTGGTGGGTCCCCTCTGGTATTTCTTTCGCCCAATATTTTTTATATATTCCAAAATAATTCTCCGTAACTTTTCAGGACTTTTGGAGTTGTGCAGAATAGGTCTCTCATATTTGCTCCTTTTCCAGTTCAGAATTCCAGCTGCCGGCATTCTCCCTCTGCATGTAAACCTTGTAAAATAAGAGAGAAAAGGCATAAGTATTGTACCATAATGTGTAATAACAGTCCATAATGCAATAAATATCAATATAAAAGCATGATGCAAAATGGACGTATCAGGCCTCGACACCCTTGATGCCGACCCGGATCGCCAGGACGACACCGAGGGGCAAGTGGCTATATGACCGGTAAGGCTCCTGAGGCGTGCTTCTCAGGAGCCCCCTTTGACGCTCGAGCGACCCCCATTCCGTCCTACCGGCTGCCGCCTCAGGGGGCACTGGGACCTCCCGAGGCCCCATGCTACGGTGCCGCGCTGCAGTCGGAGCCCCCGAGTGGGGATCGACCGCCAAAAGATGCAAGTCCCTGAAGCGACAGGGCCTTGCTATCCAGCTCCGAGGCGCCTCGGGGAGGGCCGGAGTGCACGGGCCCTTGCGAAACACCAATTCAGAGAAAGAGACTCCAAGACCGGAAAAAAGGAGAGAACGATGAGAGAAAAATCCCCGCCCCTTTTTCATTTTAAAAATAGAGTTCCGAAATTCTCAAACTTCATTCCAAAAAGTGGCAATTCGAACACCAAAAAGAACCAACAACTGCCGCGTCCGGCACCTAGACTAGTCTTCGCCTTTGTCTTCCCCCAGCGCGGAGCGTAGGGCATCCACGTTGCATGGGCATAGCCATTGGTGGGCAGTGTTTTCCGCCAGCGCGGAGCATGGGGCTTCCACTTGGGCGTGGGATGGAACCCCTCCGCGTCCTCGGGGGGCTCCGGGCGTATACAACCCACTCATTATTACGTGAGAGTGTCACGGCCGTAGATAGCTGGGCAAGCCCCCAGGCGCACGGCCCGGTTGCTCCCAACTCCGTCAAGAGCCATCCCGTGCATTTCTGCTCGGTTGCGCGTCTCTATGACCCAAACCCGAATGCATTGTTCTCTGCGTAGCCGCAGGATTGCGCTCCCGCGGCCCAAACATGAGCAAAATGCATCCGGCGCAGCCATAAAGTTATTTTGTCGATGAAGCCGCCTCGTGAGGCCCAGCCTCCCGAGGCTGCGCCGGCGCTCTGGTTGCCGCGGGTGGCCCGCGCTACTTGTGTCTTGCTACTCCCCCCCAGGCCGTTTCTCCTAAGGCCTCGGGGCTTGGCTCGGTGTTGCCTGCTCGCGAGGACAACGGCTAGCGCCGTTCCCCGCGGGCCCGGGGGCGTCCTCCCTCCTTCTCCCGCTCGCGTTATCCAGGCCAGGTGCTCCGTCGTTGGAAGTCCCCAGGCCCGGCTCGGGGAGGACGCCCAGGGTACCCCCTATTCTTGGGGGGTGTTGGCGCCTGCGGCAGGCGCCTGATCCACCCCACCGTCCGGAGACACGGCGTAGCTTTGTACATATGGCTCTACATAAGCGCCTAGTTCTCCTCCTGAGCCGTCCGGCAGGGCTTCGGGGACGGCACCTCCGGGTGGCGGCGGGGCGCACTACAACAAAACAGATTTTAAGTAACACAATGATGTAACAAATGGCAAAACGTGTTACAAGTAAAACCGTAGTAACATATCATTTGTGTTGCAAGGATTCACGGTAACACATACTCGGTTTGATCTGAAAACGTGTTACAAAGATATTACAACAGTAACATATAGGTTTAAGTTGCCGAAGATGTGTTACGAGATATAATTCTAGTAACACATAATTGTATGTTGGTTCCTAGTGTTACACGTTCTTAAGGGAAAAGCATATAATTTGATTAAGTGCGTTAACAAACGTCATCATCATAATACTACTCGTAGGAATTCAAGTGGCAGAAAAAATGTTACTCGTAGGAATCGAACTAGGAAGATATGGCTCTAAAGCAATTGATCTAACCATCAGGCCAAATAACCATTAGTGTTGAATTGCCACGTTACAACTTTCTTTAAAATTAAGTAAGGCAGCTCGGCTATGCATTTTTCATCTACTAATGGGCCAGTGGCCTAAAGGCTAATCCGACCGAGTAGTTCGGCCGGGCCCAGTGCGGGGCCAGGCACCAAATAGCGCAGCCCCTCTCGCCCGGCCCAGTGCAGGGCCTGGCAACAAACACCGCGCGCATTTTGGGCCAGCACTGTTCGGGGCGGCGCGTTTTTTTTCTTTTATTCCTTTATTTCTTTTCGTTTGTTTTTCATTTTCTCTTTTTTGTTTTTCTTTCTTACCTTTTCATTTTAAAAGGAATTCAAAATATGTTCGGGAAAAATTGAAACATCTTCGCAAATTCAAAAAATATAAGGAAATTCAGAAAATATTCACTAATATGAAAATGAGTTTGTGAATTTAAAAAACGTTTGTGATTCAAAACAATGTTCGCATATTCCAAAAATATTCACGAATTTGATTGTTCGAAACTTGAAAAAATGTTTGTGGATTTAAAAAGATTTAACGAACTCAATTTTTTTCATGAATTTAAAAAATGTTAGGAAGTTCGAAAACATTTCATGACTTCCAAAAAATGTTCATGAATGCAAAAAATAATCATGAAGTTCAATACAATTTCATGAGTTTACAAAGTGTTCACCGATTTCAAAAAAAGTTTGGGAGTTTGAAAAAAACTTGTGATTTTCGAAAAATGTTCACGAATTTGAAAATAGTGCTCAAAACCTGAAAAACATATTTTTGGATTCAAAAAGATTTCACGAAATAAAAAATGTTCATAAATTTAAAAAATATTTGTGAGTTAGAATTTTTTTTCTCAAATTTCAGAAAATATTCATGAATTCAAAAAATAATCATGAAGTTCAACAATTGTTCATAAGTTTGAAAAGTTTTAACTAATTTCAAAATGTTTGGGAGTTTGAAAAATTATTGTGATTTTAAAAAAATGTTCAGCAATTCGAAAATATTTTTCAAAATTTGAGAAAAAGTTTGTGAATTCAGAAAGGTTCCACAAAATGAAAAATGTTCATAAACTAAAAAAATGTTTGCGAGTTAGAAAAATTATGACGGTTTTCAAAAAATGTTCATGAATCCAAAAAATAATCATGAAGTTCAAAAAGTATTCATGAGTTTGTAAAGTGTTCACTAATTTCAAAAAATGTTCGGGAGTTTAAAAAATGTTTAGGAGTTCAAAAAGTGTTCACTAATTTCTAAAAATATTTTTAATTTTTTTAAAAAAATGATCAATTAAAAATTGTTCATGATTTGAAAAGGCGTTACTAGTTTTTAAAAGTTTGTGAATTTGAAAAAAGAAGTACATAAAACAGCAAAGATAAAATAAAACACAAGAAAAACCGGAAGAAGACAAACTGGCAAAACATAGAATAGTCTAACGGGGCGACCCATTTGCGTTGGAGCCTCGTATGTGAAGGATCCTTCTAGAGTGTCCAAATCATGCTCAACATCACCACACCTTTATATGCATGATTTGAATAATTTCCCCATCATTTTTTTGGGTGATCACTGATACATCACCAATCACAAATTTATTCCCCTCGTTAAAATAGAAAATTTGGTCAGTATCGTTCAGTTCGGATGGGCATTTTTTGCGTGACCTCCCATTCATATACCAAAGGTAGTTGAATATTTCAATTATAGCACAATGTTGAACTTGAATTTGCATCATTTTGATTAAATAAAAAAAATGTAAATATGGTAAAAAAAATCGGCGAAATTGGCAAGTATTCTTATTATTGGTACATAATGTCACCATAAAGAAATCATAATATTTTTCCCAAAGTTGGAATATACATTATTTACAAATGGGAACATGTTTGAATAAGTACTACTCCCTCCATTCCATAATGTAGTGCATATAGGTTTTTTAAAAAGTCAAACCTCACTAACTTTGACTAAGTTTATGAAGGAAAATATTTACGTCTAGAATGCTAAAAAATATCATTATATTCATCATAAGATGTAGTTTCATATTTTATATATTTGGTATTGTAGATATAAATAGTTTTCTCAATAAACTTGGTCAAAGTTTGTAAAGTTTGACTTTTCAAAAAAATCTATACGCACTACATTATGGAACGGCGGGAGTATAACATTCAACTCAAACTATTAAGTTTGCACTACATAAAATATTTCTTTATTATTTTCACTTCAAATTTCGACTACACATTTCTTTCACCTTTGTATTGACAAATATGAATTTAAGTTGCCACTTGTTATGCCATAATTTTGTTCTCCTATTTTTTGAGCAACCAAAAGGGACTCTCCTGGGTGATAGTTTTTTGTGCTTGGGAAGTTAGTTTGAGTAGCTAGTGATATTTGTTTGCTGTGTTTCAACCTTTGAAAACATTTAAGGCGCCATATCTTGTGCATCCGCCTCCCTCTGTATATCCTTGCATCCCACGGCTCTCGAACCATCCAATTTTAATCATGCGCGTTAACTTGATATGTTGTTAGTTTTGCACTTACATGCCCGCCTCCAAACTAATGAGTCATTTCTTTGACACAAACACCCCTATGCTCAAGACCGCCGTCTGGCTCGACGACTTCGGCCGCCGGACCCGTCGGTCACTGTCCGCCGCCCCGTCGCCGTGCACCGCCGCCTCCTTCTAATCCGCCCGCATGAACACCTTCCCACGGATCTACATGCAATCCCTTCACGTTTCATGGGGGTTCAGATCTCCATCAGAGCTATGTGTAATGGAATACGGTGAGTTCAAAATCGTTTTTTTTTGTCTTTTTCCATCTGCTGTTGTGTGCCTATTGTCACATAGTTGCCAGCTTTCGATCTTGGTTTTCCTCCTATGTTGGTAATGTTTGGTTTGTCCTTGTTTTAGCGGCAACAATGCGAGAACGCTAGACTATTAGGAGTTGGTTGTCGCTCCGTCTCCATTCCTGCATTCACGACATGGATGTCAAGATGAGGTCGCACCTAAGCAACTAGTCCTAGATGAGTATCTCTGTTCATTATCCGTTATTTTTATTTTTTGATCGAATATATGAATAGGGATGGGCATAAAAACCGACCAACCAAAAAATGACCTGAAACCGAATAAACCGAATTTTCGGTTTTTTTCACTGTGTACAGAAAAATTCGGTTAGCTAGGCTACTAACCAAACCAAATTCGGTTGGTTCGGTATTTTACCCTGTTATTAACCGAAATGGCCAAAATCATCCCAGCCCAAACTCTCCCCGCCTCTGGCCCAGTACAAGCCCACACACCCCACGCGGCCTAGACCTATCCAGCACCCCCACGCCCGCACGCACGCAAGACTACAAGACCTAACCGCCTGCCCTACCACCCCGACTCAGCCGCCTTCGCCGCCGCCGCCGCTACTCATCTGAGCGGCTGAGACGCCGCCGGCGCCACTGCTCACTGCATCTTCTTCCCCACCCGGCCACCCCGACGCCGACTCCCGTGGCGGCTGGCATCTCCCGCACCTCCGCCCTCGCCTTCTCACTGACCGCCGACCGTCGCGCCGTCGCTGGACTCGCTGCACGCAAGGAAGGAGGAAGGAGAGGACCAGAGGAGGACATGGACCCGCCGTCGCCCATCCGTCCGCCCAGCGCCCACCCACCTTCGATTCGAGCTTCGAGCCTTCGACATCGTCCCAACTCTCCACATCGGCAACTCAGCGGGCGACCGTCAGTCCACCTCGGCATCTCAGCGGCGTCTTCTCCAGTTCGCCACCACGTCTTCCACCGCAGAAATTGAGCAATCAGTCAACGTAATAAGCCCCCATCTCCAATCAGTTGTCTCGAATTTTTATTTCATTCTTTGTGCGTTGTTCTCTATGTACATGGTAACTTGGATGCACTGTCTGTATTGTTGGTGACTTTTTGTTTCATTTTTGCTTATTCTGCATAGATGTTCATATGTGTTAGTGGAGAATCAGGGTTCTACTAGTATTCTAGTATTTTACTGATGTTAATTGTAACTTGTATTTTGGAATTCTTGTTAATTCTTATTGCCTCGAATCAGTATAGAAGAATGAGCCCATGAATTCTAATTATGTTACTGATTTTTAGATGGTCGAACCTGGTGGAGTTGGTGATGTTGACATGACTGAAGAGGAGATGCAAGTTTATGAAGAAGAAGAAAGAAAGAAAAGAGGAGCATGAACAGAAAAAGAAGGAAATGGATGAACGACCTAGAAGAAGGCAGATGAAGAAAAGATCACTGATGTGGGATCAATTTTCTGAGGTACCAGTAGTCCGCTCAAACAAGCCCGAGCTTAGGCTTCTTCCACTTATGCACAGCTTTGAATCACTTAGTAGCAGCTATGGTTGCCAGTCTAGAATGGTACTTTAATGTGCAATGAACTGTTTGCAATTTATTTTTCGAAAATGACATGCTCTTAATTAGAGGTGTTACTTATTATGTGCATCTTAATCAATAACATAATCTTGGAGGTTTTATATTTTAGTAAATTGAGTACGTATTTCTCTTCATCGTTGTACACATGAACTTGTTATTGTCGTGAGTTTGCCAAGAAAAGCATCTAGTTTATGATATTTCTGATTTTCATTGTGTTTTCAAAGTTTCAGTTGTGTATTTGTGTTGCTCTGACAGGGGATATTATAATGGTGTGAATGATTGTTGGTTCGACCGGAATTTTCAGGAGGTGGCAGAAGTTGTGGTTATAATCAGCGGCGAGGCCAGCCTAAAGTATCTGTGGGGTCAATGATATTTTTTGGAATTTGTTCTTCACGATGAACAGTAACTGTACAGTGTTTTTAGGCTTATTTTCAAAAAAGCTGTGGGGTCAACTGACCCCACAGCTAACACGTAGCTTCGCCGCTGGTTATAATAGCAACAATCAAATGGAATATGCGGACTGGACAACTCTGTGGCAGAGGAAGCTAATAATCCTTTAAAGTTGTGGAAGATACTGATGTATACGAAGTAGATTTGATATGCAAGATGATGTATCTGTAGTACTCTGTTTGATACTGATTACTAAGTTTGGAAACTTGTTTATGTAAATTTGCGGTCAAATCTTATTCTGTTGTTAATAGAGCACATCTATTGTTTTGACTTTCAACATTAATCTTATTATAATGTGCAATGTGTCTGTGTATGTGGATTTGATCTCTGGAATATCCTTTTGAATTGTAAAACCTACTTTTATCTTTGTCTGAATGAAGTGGAGACGTGTCTCTTCCTCACTTTCTTACGTGGGAAATTTAAACCATGACCCGCCTATATTTAGCGAATGCAAAATGGTAGCTATGTGCTCTAGCATAGTACATTAGGCCTGCTATTTTGTGCTATCAAATGTGTTACTAGGGTGATTGACCACCATCAGTTATTGTGTTACAGTTTATGGGAAATTATGTTACTAGAGCTAAAATAATATGTTACCAATTATGTTACGGGAGTTAGAAAAACGTGTTACTCCTGTTGTTACTATATCTATGAAAATATGTTACTACTTGAGTTGCTATAGTTATAAAAACGTGTTACTGATGTATTTAGTAACACAGATGATACATGTTACTATAGCGGAATTGTAACACAATTTTTAACGTATTGGAACAAATATCATGTGTGACAATGGATACATCTTAGTAACACGGCCTAACGTAACACATCTCAAAGTGTGTTACTATATGACACAGTAACACATTTTTGGACCTGTAGTAACACAAGTGCATGTTACAGAAGCTCTGTCCTCCTGTAGTGGCGCCGCCCTGTGTGCGCAGCCCGCAGACCCTCCTGCGATGAGCCTCAGCTCGAAGTTGCTTACCTCTGCCACCGTCGCTGGGTGGGCCGCGTGCTTCCTGACGGGGATTGTTACCTTGGCAATCCGATGCGCCTTCGCCGTGGTTGCTTGCTTGTCCGGACGCCTGCGCCGCCTGCTCCCTGCGCAGGATGGCGCGCTCCCGCCTGGTTAACCCAGGCTGTTGACGGTCCGTAGGGTCACGGAGGCGCGTGTCGGTGCGCGCGAGGGGCGCTCCGTTGTTTCCTCCGTGTGCTCCGTCGTCGGGGCTGGGCTGTACCCCGAAACCGGTCACCGGAATTTGGAGGAGAAGGAGCACGGCATGCGGCGGGCCCCGCTCGGGCTCTCCCAGGGCCTGAGGGGGCACGCCCCGGTGGGCTGGGCGACAGGCGCGGCAAACGAGCTCCCGGCGCCTGACGCATGCGGCCTTGAAGAAGAGTGAGGAGCCATGGCCCTCCGCGCGACGGCGACCAGCTCAGCGATGTGGTCGGCCCATGCGTCGAAGCCCCCGTGCGTCGGGCGGTGCCCAAGCATCTCGCTTGCCATCAGCAACGCATCGTGCGCGTCGAGGTCTCCCACATAGGTGCAACGGGATGCCGGTGCCGGGGGAGCCACCGTTCCGCCGTGCGCTTGGGTGGCGCGAGGGGCGACGCCGGTAGAGACGACACTGGTGGCTTGATACTGACCGCCCAGCGTCGTGCCGCTGGGGCGTGGGTCTTGGTCTGCAGCGGTGGGGTTGGTGAAGACGGATCCGCCATGGCCGGAGGAAGCTTGTCGGGCGCTGGCCATCGGAGCGGTGCGGCGAGGGAAGAGCGATGCTTCGAGGAAGATTTCGACACGCCACCTACCTGGCGCACCAAATGTCAGATTTCGGGCTCCGCAAAACCCTCAAGGTTCGAACACAGGGGTGTGTGCGAAGATCCCCTGCAGCCTCGCCCCACTTAGCTCACTACACAATGGATGGGATGATGAACTCGCACGATGACGAGGAAGAAGATGCACACGGTGATTTACCCATGTTCGGGTCGCTGCGAAGCGTAATACCCTACTCCTGCTTTGGTGGATTGCCTCACGAGGAGGTATGGTGGATGAACTAGTACAGTGGCGAGGAGCCTCGTGAGGGCGCTCGAGTGGTGTTCTTGGCTCTCTGCCTTGTCCGTTGTCCTCCCCCCTCTCTACGGTGCAGCCTATCCTCTACTTATAGCAGCGGCCCGGGTCCTCTTCCCTTATCGCAATGGTGGGAAGGGATCCCAAAATGGCCAAATTCGAAGGGGGACAGGAGTACATCCCCGCCCTGTCCAAAGGTGGTCTTCGCCTGCAAAGTAGCTGTCGACGATGCAGAGGTGGGCTCAGCGATGACATCCATCCTGCTGGGCTCGTGGTCGTGGTCTTGTTGCACCGGAATGGAAACCTTTGGGGGCGCTTTGGGAACCCGCGTACGTCCTTGCTCCCTTTGCACCAAAGGGGAAACTGCACCGCCTGGCGCGCTGGCGCCCGCCTGTCCTTCCTTGCGTCATCCTTGACTCCTGAGGCCGGGTTCTGCATAGAGATCTCCGCCGCTCCGGAGAGGGCCTGAGGAGGCCCATCCTTCGCTGGTCTTGGTGCCGCCTCCCTCGCGAGCTCGGGTCCTCGCGAGGGCCTTGTCTCAAGTGGGGCTGCGCTAGGCCATGCTTGGCTCGTGAGGTGGGCCATGCCCTGGGCCGCACGCAGGCAGGTCTGGGTACCCCCGTTCCCAAAACACCGACAAAAACCACAATGGTGATAAACAAATTGCTATTCAACCTTCTCAAGGACCGCCTTTGTCGAATCCGATCCAACTAAAGTGGGAGAGACAGACACCCGCCAGCCATCTTTATGCAACAAAGTCACATGTCAGTTGATGGAACCGGTCTCTCGTAAGCGTACGAGTATGGTTGGTCCGGGCCGCTTCATCCCACAATACCGCTGAATCAAGAAAAGACCAAGGGAGGAAGCAATCTGAGCATCCACATCCACAAACTCTTTTGTGTTCTACTCGTGATCTCATCTACGCATAGACCTAGCTCATGATGCCACTGTTGGGGAAGGTTGCATGGGAAACAAAAAATTTCCTATGCACACGCAAGATCTATCCATGGTGATGAGCATCTACGAGAGGGAGAGTGGATATACATACCCTTGTAGATTGCTAAGTGGGAAGCATTAAGAAACGCGGTTGGTGTAGTCGAACGTCTTCGCGATCCAAATCGCAGCCGTCCCGCGATCCGTCCCGATCTAGCGCCGAACGGATGGCACCTCCGCGTTCAGCACACGTACAGCTTGATGACGATCTCCGCCTTCTTGATCCAGCAAGAGGAGCGAAGAGGTAGACGAGTTCTCCGGCAGCGCGACGGCGTGGCGGCGATGGTGGTGGAACTATTCCGGCAGGGCTTCGCCTAAGCACTGCTGAAAACTAGAGGAGACGATCTATTGGGGAGAGAGCTGCACCGTGTCTTGGGTGTCTTGGCCCTCTCTCCCCTCTAGTATATATAGGAGGGAGGGGAGGTGCTGGCGCCCCTAGGGTTTCCCCAAGGAGTCGGCCGAACCAGGAGGAGGTGGAGGAGTCCACCTCCAATCCTACTCCAAGTAGGATTCCTTTCCTACTTGGAGTTTCCCTTCCGCACTTGGGGTTTTTCCCTTTCCCCTCATCCTAGCCGCATGGGCCCTTAGGGGCTGGCTTGCCCAGCCCACTAAGGGCTGGTGCGCCACCCCTAAGGCCCACGTGGCCTCCCGGTGTGAGTGGCCCCTCCCGATGGCCCTCCGAAACCCTCCCGGCACCCCTGGTACATTACCGGAATTACCCGAAACTTTTCTGGTGACCAAAACGGTACTTCCAATATATCAATCTTTACCTCCGGACCATTCCGGAGCTCCTCGTGACCTCCGGGATCTCATCCGGGACTCTGAACAACCTTCGGTCACCAACATACATAACTCAACTATACCGAAACGTCACCGAACCTTAAGTGTGCAGACCCTGTGGGTTCGAGAACAATGCAGACATGACCGAGACACCTCTACGGTTAATAACCAATAGCGGGACCTGGATGTCCATATTGGCTCCTACATATTCTATGAAGATCTTTATCGGTTGAACCTCTATGTCAAGGATTCAGTTAATCCCGTATGATGTTCCCTTTGTTCTTCGGTATGTTACTTGCCCGAGATTCGATCGTCGGTATCTCTATACCTAGTTCAATCTCGTTACCGGCAAGTCTCTTTACTCATTCCGTAATACAAGATCCCGTGGCTAACTCATTAGTCACTTTGCTTGCAAGGCTTATTGTGATGTTGTATTACCGAGTGGGCCCTGAGATACCTCTCCGTCACACGGAGTAACAAATCCCAGTCTTGATCCATGCCAACTCAACAGACACCCTCGGAGATACCTGTAGAGCATCTTTATAGTCTCCTAGTTACGTTGCGACGTTTGATACACACAAGGTATTCCTCTGGTGTCAGTGAGTTGCATGATCTCATGGTCATAGGAACAGATACTTGACATGCAGAAAACAATAGCAATAAACTGACACGATCATATGCTACATTCATAGTTTGGGTCTTGTCCATCACATCATTCTCCTAATGATGTGATCCCGTTATCAAATGACATCTCATGTCTATGGCCAGGAAACCTTGACCATCTTTGATCAACAAGCTAGTCTACTAGAGGCATACTAGGGACACAGTGTTGTCTATGTATCCACACATGCAATTGAGTTTCCAATCAATACAATTATAGCATGGATAATAAACGATTATCATGAACAAGGAAATATAATAATAACCACTTTATTATTGCCTCTAGGGCATATTTTCAACAGGAACTAGGAACAAGTATAGTTAACTAAATAACTAATTAATGTGTATACGCACACGAGCTTGACTATTTGATTAACCGATACAAATGAGTGATATTGAACATGACTAGAAGACTTCAAATGTGCATCTACTGAATTAGCTATGTATTTTATTAGAGCTTTGATTTGTGTATTGGCTGTGTCATCTCTGATTACAATGGCAAATCAACACGTCAAATTTTCTGGATATTTAAATTAGTCTTAAAGGAACTTACATGGAGCATACATGTATGATTATCGATGATCTGACACACAAGCTAGGTGCATATCTATACGAGTGCACATAATGATATGCTTTCTGCCTCCATTGGGAAGGTGAGCAGTCTTGAAAAGATGGTAGGACAACGTGTTTAGGGTTCAAGTTTTAATATTCCGAGTGTCAATTTTCACGTTTATCAATTTACTTTTTAATGTCCAAGCAATATGCTCGAGGTCTTGCCATTATATTGCAGTCTTTTTTTTCTGAGCAGATTGCATTACAGGATAAGCTCGGGTGAGGGTCGGAAATTCACGACAGCCCCCATCATAAATCAGCAATTGCATGCAGGTTAGAAACATAACAAAAAGCAATAAAGAAACTGAATAACAAAGCCCAGCAAGCAGCTAAGCTCCAGCAGAAGTGCCCGCTGTTGAGGTAATTCACGCGAAGACACGTCTAAGCTTCTGCTGGAACCAGTGCAGCGCCTCGCTTCAAGAAGTTTACCTCACGGCCATGCAATTCAGCGTGGTAAGTATGTGTGCCCTGCTGGCTTTGATGGTACGTAGTTTCCTGAACAACCACATCTTTCACAGGCTTTCTTTTGAGAATTTTTTTCGGGCATTATTAATAAGTAATGCACATGATGCATGTGCCTAAGAAATTTGCATGTCCATAGAAGACTATGCAATTAATGTCCTAACGAAAAGAAATGAGATTAACCTTAAATTTAGAGTTCTGTGATAGTTCAACAGAAATACTCTACATGTTTTCTTTCTTTTCCATCTTTGCATGGGAAATGTTTCAAATGCTCAGCTGGAGCTATTTATGAAGTTTACATGATAAGAAATAAGGTCAGATATTTATCCCATTTTCCTGTTACGTATATGATTTGTTGTCACCACCTATGTACGAAGAAGGTTTCATGAATTGTTGCACTGATATTTCTTTCAGTAGATGAACTTTTTTTGATTTGTTACATAGCGGATGGGATCATTCACACTCAAGCCGAAGCACCTATACAAGACATATATGTGTGATATGCTCAAGAGAATGGCATCTCTACAATCTGGACGTTGCCCAGATTGTAGAGATCATAGCAGCACAAAGATCATGGTTAAGGTGTCCCTTTCGTGTCAATCCCTGTTAGAAGGGAGGCAACCAGTTAGTAACTGTATAGATGGTTCAATTGATCGCAAAGTTGTTTCCACAACTCTGGCCTGGATTTTGGCTTCTAGAATATACTATAGCTGTCGAATATTAACACTAAGGAAATTAAGCTTTTTTCAAGGTTGTTCCCGAGCCATGTTCCCTATATCCATTCCTACCTACATGGATGAATGAAGAAGGGGGTGAGAGCCAAAATTAATTTTTTAGTCGTGCGCCCGTGCATGCACGCGTGCGCGTGTGCATGTTCGTGTGGGCGTGCGTGGGCGTATGTTAGGCAGAGTGGGGAGCGAGTAACAGATGAGCGAGTAACAGATATATAATGCGTGAGAGAGGAAGACTGAATGAGAAAAGAAAGAAGAGATAGAGAGAGCTTTAATGCGAAATATAGCACAAGTACACCGTTACGTGCTTAAAATTTAAAGTGTGTTCGTTAAGGTGGAAGAGGGGATTGAGTGCCGGATCTGTCACTAATTGAGGTGGCGAACATGGACTAGGGTTGCGGATATAGTTGAAGGAGAAAGAAGATGTTGAATGATATATTAATAGAAAAAATTAGAATATAGATGTGCATGAGAAATCTATAGGTACACGTTAACTTGACTAAAGTCGAACCAAACTAATGTATGCCCATTTGCAACGCAGGAGCAATATTATTTTCCATGTGAAATGTTCATGCTAATTATATATAGTGCTTCTGCAGGATGTTTATGAGTTGAGAAAGAATTTGTTTATTATACTTGTTGAAGTACCGTGCAAATGAAGCTAAAGACTAGACCTTGTATGGGAATAGTTAGATCTTAGCTTGTAACATATAATTATTTGAATCATTTCTCATTATGTATACATCGTCTTGCAAGTGAAGTTGATTTTAATTACTTTCCGATTGTTGCAGACCATCTTTTCTATACCTACAAAATTTGATATGCAGTATATTTATAAGTGCAATTAGAAAAAAAATCTATACTTGTGAAATTTGATATTCATTGTATTCATAAGTCCAATTGTGAAAAAATAATTAAAATGCCCGTGGCAACGCACGGGCGTTCTACTACTAGTAATAACCTTCCATCCAAAGTTGGCGTACGTTGAATGGCCGACTTTACCCTACGTCAAGAAGATTATCAACATAAACATGCAAAGAGGATATTAAATCCTAATACCAAACAATATATTACACACTAGGGTTCATCCATAGTTCCATACTCCGAGAATAACGAGTCTACTCACACATGGGGACAACAATCCTCATGGTAAAAGCAAACGAATACATGGATGGATGAATCAATCGATACACCGAAGGATCCACTAGGGTTCTTGATGTTACAGATGATAAGGATGCGGATGGTGATGATGATGAAGACGGTGGTGATGGTGATGAAGATGGTGATGATGACTTCATTCTCCTTGGGATGAGAGGGATCCCCTCCTTCTCCTGGTTGATCCTCCATCCGGATGGGTTCCAGAGGCCAGGGTTCTGTCTTCTGGATGAGTTTCCGGGAGCTCTACACGTCTGATTCACCATCCACTTCGATGGGGTGAAAATAGCTGATCTCCGAGAGGTGGCGGTGCGCCAAACGACCGCTCATACAGGCGCGTGCGGTCGTATAGAACACTGTCGTTCACTCTGGAAGCGCAACGACGACTTTTCGTTGGCCTTCTTGCTTGATTTTTTATGGAAAGTGTTTATCACCTTTAATACGTGATTCCACTGCCATTTTGGGGTTTTGCTCCATTGAATGAATAATTCTCCAGAAGCCGTTGCCTGAGGGATTATCAATAAAATAAAGTGCGTGAACGCGTTAAATTCCTCAAAGCCTAGAAAGTAGGCACAAAAATAATGGTAAAAAGGTCTCATAATTTGGACTCATCAACTCCCCCAAGCTTAAAGATTTGCTCGTCCCCAGCAAATACCGCGGCTTGAAAGAAAGAGGGCATCTCGGTTCATAAGTTGTGGATGAATCAAATGAATGGGTCCAAAGTAAAACTTCAGAATCTACATCATATGATTAATTACACCATGCACCATGACATCCTAATTCTCTATCAAATGAGTATGAATGCCTCCACACCTTATTACCAATCGTTAGTGAGACTCATTCTAACTTTAAGTGATACTTTATTCTCCTTTTTCAGTCGGACAAGGCTTGGCACAATACATCTTACATTTTCTTGTTCTTCACTTTCCTTTTTATTTCATGAATTGCCAAGCCTGCCCCATATCACTAGAGGTTTTCTCCTTTTGGAGATTTGATATGAAGGGTATGCTTAACCATCCAAGTTCAACTATTGGGAATTACATAAGTTTTCTTGAATCACTATTGTTTTGTTTTTATGCACAAGAACTTGTCCACATTTCATACTTGGTTCACTGGTTTTAAAAAACCTTACATAGTAATCAACAAAATTAACTGAAATTGATTCCACTCTATCACATCAAGTTGTCAACTTCTCATTCCCGATTGATACTAGAGATGTGGAAGACTTATAATCATCATCTAAAAGCAAGTATGTGCAGCGCACATGGATGCATAACCATACTAAGCAAATTCATTAAGATCATAATAGACTATTCATCAAACCATCCATGACTCAATGGATAAGACTCTTCCCTCTTCACCAAAAAAGTATGCTGCTACTTTTATTACTCGAACTAAATAAAATCTTTCAAATAAAGTTCACAAGGAAATAATGATAAGGGAAACGAGAAACGGCTTCAAAATCCCCCCAAGCTTAACATGCTAAGCTGATTGGATTCATTTAGTCTCCTTTTTTATTGATACCGATGTTCTCTTCTCGAGGTGGAGCGGTGACACTGGTGAGGGCATCAATCGTGAGCTTATTGGAAACCTCCATATCTCTGATGCGAGAATGATACATGCGAAGGGTTGCGTCCTGGTTGGCGACGATCCTCAAGCTTGTGTCAAGAGACTCACGTGTCTTGACGGCCAAGGCAACCTCCATCTCCCTGATCTTATCAATCATAGCTTTAGTCTCAACAACATAATTATTGACTTGTACCTCGGGTGGAGTTGGTTGCACTGGGACGGTGTTATGCCTTTTCCTAGGAGGTCCAACTCGCATGCGGGCGCCAATGGTGTGCATCCCACGCGCCCTTGGATCAATCTTGCTGAATCCTTCCAGCGGATCATGGATAGTGCAGTTACTGAAACCACACTTTCCCATGATAGCGGGAGTCTCCTTGACAGAATTGGTTTGTCCTCGTCGCTGATGACGTTGATGGCGTTGATGGGCATGGCCGCCGGTTTCTTGCCGTTCTCTCTATCTTCCTCTTCTTCCTCCCTAGAGGGAGGTTCCTTCGGATCTTCTTCGAAAGAGGTCCAATCACGGCAGTGACGGAGCCTCTCCCTTCGAAAGAGGTCAAACAAAGTCCAACGCGATAAAAAATTACGGAGATTTTTTTTGGAATATTTGTGAATTTTGAGAGGTGGAATCAACGCAAACGGAGGCCCACAGCCCCCACGATACATCAGGGCGCTGCCAGGGGGGCCAACCGCGGCCTGGTGGGTGCTGCCCACCTCGTACGTCGGTTGGAGTTCTCCTTCGGGCGCAAGGAAGCTAATTTTTGGATGAAAATCCCCTCAAAATTTCAGCCTGATCGGAGTTAGGGATCTCCGGGAATATAAGAAACGGTTTTCGGCCAGAAAACAGGAACGTGAAACAGAAGAGAACAGAGAGGGGGATCCAATCTAGGAGGGGCTCCTACCCCTCCACCGCCATGGCGGCCATGGACTTGAGGGGGAACTCTCCTCCCATCTAGGGGGGAGGCCAAGGAATAAGAAGAAGGAGGGGGGCTCTCTCCCCCTCTCTCCCGGTGGCGCCGGGACGTCGCCGGGGCAAGCATCGTGACGGCGATCTGATCCAACAACTTCGCCGCCATCAACACCAACTCTCTCCCCCTCTATGCAGCGGTGTATATCCCCTCCTCCCCGCTGTAATCTCTACTTAAACATGGTGCTCAACTCCATATACTATTACCCAATGATATATGGCTATCCTATGATGTTTGAGTAGATCCGCTTTGTCCTATGGGCTAATTGATGACCGTGGTTGGTATAATTGTATATTTTATTATGGTGCTGTCCTACGGTGCCCTTCGCCCCGCGCAAACATGAGGGATCCTCTCTGTAGGGTGTTGCAATGTGTTCATGATTTGCCTATGGTGGGTTGCTTGAGTGACAGAAGCATAAACCCGAGTAGGTGGGTTGTTGCATATGGGAGTAAAGAGGACTTGATACTTAATGGTATGGTTGGGTTTTACCTTAATGATCTTTAGTAGTTGCGGATGCTTGCTAGAGTTCCAATCATAAGTGCATATGATCCAAGTAGAGAAAGTATGTTATCGCATGCCTCTCCCTCATGTAAAATTGCAAGAATGATTACCGGTCTAGTTATCAATTGCCTAGGGACAAATAACCTTCTTGTTTGACAAAAAGCTTTCTACTAAATAACTAACTTTTATTATCTTACTTTTTACTTGTAGTTTTATTCCCGCAAAGTACTTCTAGTTTTATTCGTGCAAACTATCCTATCACCTACAAAATAGTTTCATACTTGTTCTAGGTAAAGCAAACGTTAAAGTGTGCGTAGAGTTGTATCGGTGGTCGATAGAACTTGAGGGAATATTTGTTCTACATTTAGCTCCTCGTTGGGTTCGACACTCTTACTTATCGAAAAAGGGTACAAACAATCCCCTACACTTGTGGGTTATCAAGACCTTTTTCTGGCGCCGTTGCCGGGGAGCAATAGCGTGGGGTGAATATTCTCGTGTGTGCTTGTTTGCTTTATCACTAAGTAATTTTTATTTTCTATTATTAGTTGTTTTATATCTTTAGCCATGGATATGGAACACGAAACACCAAAAAAATTAGTGGTACTTGCTACTCATGGAGATGGGGAACCTCCTAAAACCCTCGATGCTAGTTATGTGAAACACGTTAATTACTCCTTCAATAATCCCGAGAAATCCACAAGGAACTTTATAATGGGATACACATTGGATCAGCGTGAGTACTTTAGGGATTATCACTTATCTCAAAAAGGGAAACACTTATGGGATCAAATTAGAATACTGGAATGGTTTGCTTGGGATGCATGCTCGAGATGTGACTTTACTTGTTGCTCTAATATAGAAGCTCGACACCTACCCTCTCAATGCAAATTTAATGAAAATGAAACCTTAGCTTCTTATGCTAAAGGTATTTATGATTACTATGATGTGGAACGAATAGAAGAATTTGTTGCTTTTAAAGGTGCTTATGAAATTGTTTCTTTGCTTGAAAAGTATGATGATGATGTTCCTTACGAATCTGAAATTTTTGCCATACTTAAATATTGCTATGAGAATTATGATTGCAATGCTGATATTATTGAATTTATTGAAAGAATGACCGCTGCCTTGGAAGAGACTAATATTTTTCAGGAATCTATGGAAGAAGAAATTGCTGAAACTGTAAGCTCATTAGATGAAAAAGATGAGGAGGAGAGCGAAGAACAAAAGGAGGAAGAGCGGATTAGCTACCCGTGCCCACCTTCTAATGAGAGTAACTCTTCAACTCATACATTATTTAATTTCCCTTCGTGCATACTGAAGGATGAATGCTATGATGATTGCTATGATCCCTTGGATTCTTTTGAAATATCCCTTTTTGATGAACTTGATGCTTGCTATGCTTGTGGCTATGATGCCAATATGAATTATTCTTATGAAGATGAACTTGCTATAGTTCCTTATGTTAAGCATGAAATTTTTGCTATTGCACCCACACATGATAGTCCTATTATCTTTTTCAATTCTCCCAACTACACTATATCGGAGAAGTTTGCTCTTATTAAGGATTATATAGATGGGTTGTGTTTAGCTACTACACATGATGATTTTGATGAATATAATATGCATGTCCTTGCTGCTCCTACTTGCAATTATTATGAGAGAGGAACTACATCTTCACGTCTCTATGTTTCCAATTCGATAAAATTGCAAGAAACTGTTTATACTATGCATTGGCCTTTACTTAATGTGCATGAATTGTTCTTGTATGACATGCCGATGCATAGGAAGAGAGTTAGACTTCGTCATTGCATGATATATATCACTTTGTGCTCACTACTAAATTACAAATCATTGCTAATTAAAATTGGCTTTGATATACTTTGGGATCCGGGTGGATCCATTACTTGAGCACTTTATGCCTAGCTTAATGGCTTTAAAGAAAGCGCTGCCAGGGAGACAACCCGGAAGTTTTAGAGAGTCATTTATTTCTGTTGTGTGCTTTTATAAAATTTAAAAACAAAAAAAAATAGGGGGAACCTAAAACTTCACAAAAGGAAAGGTGAAAGTGAGAGAGATGATGAGCATCGTTGAAGTGGGGGACGTCCTTGAACTTTTGTTCATGCCCATGGAAACTTTGTGAATCTTGAATCACGGAAACTTTTCCAACAAAAATAATTATCCCCTTGTACAAATCCATTGTATTATAAAAATAATGTGCCAAGATTTGCCTTTAGGATGATTAGATTGCTTGTTGGTATGTGCGGTGTAAAAACAGAAACTTTGGCCGAAGTGCGTGAATTTTCATTTTTTACTGGAACGTTAAAAGTTTCTGATTTTTTACACAGAATTGCTATACAAAATGTTTAATGTTTCCTAATTTTTCAGAATTTTTGGAGTTACATAAGTATGGTCAAAGTTCAGATTACTACAGACTGTCCTGTTTAAGACAGATTCTGTTTTTGATGCATTGTTTTTCTTTTTTTGATGAAACTATCGATTTTATCGGTGGTGTAAGCCATAGAAAAGTTATAATACAGCAGGGATAATGCAAATATAAAATATGAATTTGTTTGCAACAGTACTTAGAGTAGTATTTTGCTTTATTATACTAACGGATCTCACCAGTCTTCTGTTAAGTTTTGTGTGGATGAAGTGTTCGAAGATCGAGGAGGTCTCGATATGAGGAGAAGAAGGAGAGGCAAGAGTTCAAGCTTGGGGATGCCCAAGGCACCCCAAGTAAATATCCAAGAAGACTCAAGCGTCTAAGCTTGGGGATGCCCCAGAAGGCATCCCATCTTTCTTTAACAAGTATCGGTATGTTTTCGGATTCGTTTCATTCATGTGATATGTGCAAATCTTGGAGCGTCTTTTGCGTTTAGTTTGCACTTTTATTTTATGCACCATGCTGGTATGAGATAGTCCATGGTTGATTTATAGAATGCTCGTTTCACTTCACTTATATCTTTTGAGTATGGCTTTATAGAATGCTTCATGTGCTTCACTTATATCATTTGAAGTTTGGATTGCCTGTTTCTCTTCACATAGAAAACCGTTATTTGAAGAATTCTCTTTTGCTTCACTTATATTTATTAGAGCATGGTCTTTTGTAGAAAGAATTAAACTCTCTTGTTTCACTTATATCTATTTAGAGAGTCAACAGGAATTGGTGATTTGCATGGTTAGTCATAAAATCCTACATAAAACTTATGGATCACTGAATATGATATGTTTGATTCCTTCCAATAGTTTTGCGATATAGAGATGATAATATGTGGGAGGTACTAGAGGATGATCGTGTTTAGTAAGATATTGGTGTTAAGGTTGGTGATTCCCGAAGCATGCACGTATAGTCTCCCGTTATGCTAGGAAGTTGGAGCACAATTTATTCTTGACTGTCTATCTTTGTGTGAAGGTCGGGGGCGCGCGATGGTTAACTCCTACCAACCTCCCCCCTAGGAGCATGCGTAGTAATACTTTGCTTCAAGAGAGCTAATAAAACTTTTGCAATAAGTATGTGAGTTCTTTATGACTAATGTGAGTCCATGGATTATACGCACTCTTACCTTTCCGCAATTTGCTAGTCTCTACGGTACCGTGCATTGCCCTTTCTCACCTCGAGAGTCGGTGCAAACTTCGCCGGTGCATCCAAACCTCGTGATATGATACGCTCTATCACACATAAGCCTTATTATATCTTCCTCAAAACAGTCACCATACTTACCTATTATGGCATTTCCATAGCCATTCCGAGATATATTGCCATGCAACTTCCACCGCCTCCATTTTGATGACTTGTGCATTCATTGTCATATTGCATTAAATGATCGTAAGATAGCTAGCATGATGTTTTCATGGCTTGTCCTTTTTTGATATCTTTGCTACGCTAGATCATTGCATTCATATAGAGTCATACTTTGTTCTACTATCGTTGTAGTATTGAGTTGTAAGTAAACAGAAGTGTGATGATCATCATTATTCATTATTAGAGCATGCCCCAGTGATGAAAGGATGATGGAAACTATGATTCCCCCACAAGTCGGGATGAGGCTCCGGACAAAGAAAGAAAGAAAATAAAAAGAAAAAAAATAGAAAAAAGGAAAGAAAAAAAAATGAAAGAAGAAGGAATAGGGGCATGCTAATTCCACACTTGTGCTTCAAAGTAGCACCATGTTTTTCATATAGAGAGTCTCCTGTGTTGTCACGTTCATATACTAGTGGGAATTTTTCATATATAGTTAGATGCATACCCACTTAGTTTCATATTGAGCTTTCATACACTTATAGCTCTTAGTGCATCCTATGCATGGAAATCCCTACTCCTCGCATTGATATCTATTGATGGGCATCTCCATAGCCCGTTGATACGCTGAGTTGATGCAAGACTTTCTTCTCTAGTTTTACCCCTTTGAAACCTACCACCACATTCTATTCCACCCATAGTACTATATCCATGGCTTGCGCTCATGTATTGCGTGAGAGTTGAAAATGCTGAAGCGCGTTAAAAAGTATGAACCAATTGCTTGGCTGACACCAGGGTAGTACATGATTTATACTTTGTGTTAAGAAGACAGAGCATGACAAGGCTATATGATTTTGTAGGGATAGCGTTCTTTAGCCTTGATATTTTGAAAGACATGATTGTTTGTTGGGATGCCTGAGTATTAATGCCTTTATGTCAAAACTAGACTATTGCGTTGAATCACTTGTGTCTTAATATTCATGCCATGATTAGATATATGATCAAGATTATGCTAGGTAGCATTCCACATCAAAAATTATCTTTTTATCATTTACCTACTCGAGGACGAGCAGGAATTAAGCTTGGGGATGGTGATACGTTTCCGTCCTATCTATAATTTTTGATTGTTTCATGCCAATATTATACAACTTTCACATACTTTTGGCAACAATTTATATGATTTATTGGACTAACCTATTGATCCAGTGCCCAGTGCCAGTTCCTGTTTGTTTCATGTTTTTTGTTTTGTAGAATTACCATATCAAACAAAGTCCAAACGCGATAAAAAATTACGGAGATTTTTTTTGGAATATTTGTGAATTTTGAGAGGTGGAATCAACGCAAACGGAGGCCCACAGCCCCCACGATACATCAGGGCGCGACCAGGGGGCCCAACCGTGGCCTGGTGGGTGCTACCCACCTCGTACGTCGGTTGGAGCTCTCCTACGGGCGCAAGGAAACTAATTTTTGGATAAAAATCCCCTCAAAATTTCAGCCTGATCGGAGTTACGGATCTCCGGGAATATAAGAAACGGTTTTCGGCCAGAAAACAGGAACGTGAAACAGAAGAGAACAGAGAGGGAGATCCAATCTAGGAGGGGCTCCTGCCCCTCCGCCGCCATGGCGGCCATGGACCAGAGGGGGAACTCTCCGCCAATCTTGGGGGGGTGCCAAGGAAGAAGAAGAAGGAGGGGGGCTCTCTCCCCCTCTCTCCCGGTGGCGTCGGGACGCCGCCGGGGCAAGCATCGTGACGGTGATTTACTCCAACAACTTC
Organism: Elymus sibiricus; assembly: GCA_039707655.1. NCBI lineage: Eukaryota > Viridiplantae > Streptophyta > Magnoliopsida > Poales > Poaceae > Elymus > Elymus sibiricus. The sequence continues at coordinate 439,112,309 of CM077667.1, read as the reverse complement.
GCCGCCGTCAACACAACTCTCTCCCCCTCTATGCAGCGGTGTAACTCCCCTTCTCCCCGCTCTAATCTCTACTTAAACATGGTGCTCAACTCCATATACTATTTCCCAATGATATATGGCTATCCTATGATGTTTGAGTAGATCCGCTTTGTCCTATGGGCTAATTGATGATCGTGGTTGGTATGATTGTATATTTTATTATGGTGCTGTCCTACGGTGCCCTCCGTCTCGCGCAAACGTGAGGGAACCTCGCTGTAGGGTGTTGCAATGTGTTCATGATTTGCCTATAGTGGGTTTCTTGAGTGACAGAAGCATAAACCCGAGTAGGTGGGTTGTTGCATATGGGAGTAAAGAGGACTCGATACTTAATGCTATGGTTGGGTTTTACCTTAATGATCTTTAGTAGTTGCGGATGCTTGCTAGAGTTCCAATTATAAGTGCATATGATCCAAGTAGAGAAAGTATGTTAGCTCATGCCTCTCCCTCATGTAAAATTGCAAGAATGATTACCGGTCTAGTTATCAATTGCCTAGGGACAAATAACCTTCTTGTTTGACAAAAAGCTTTCTACTAAGCAACTAACTTTTATTATCTTGATTTTTACTCGTAGTTTTATTCCTGCAAAGTACTTCTAGTTTTATTCGTGCAAACTATCCTATCACCTACAAAATAGTTTCATACTTGTTCTAGGTAAAGCAAACATTAAAGTGTGCGTAGAGTTGTATCGGTGGTCGATAGAACTTGAGGGAATATTTGTTCTACCTTTAGCTCCTTGTTGGGTTCGACACTCTTACTTATCAAAAAAGGCTACAAACGACCCCCTACACTTGTGGGTTATCAGACGACACTCCTGAAGACGGCGGCGGGCGGCTTCACCGGCGGGCGGCCTTGTGTATATTTTTAATGCATGGAAGACTTATGAATTAGGGTTTTTTTTGAACAAATGAACTAGCGTGCCCTAGAACTATTGCCGGCCTCTGTGGTCGGCATTAATGTTTAATTAAAGCTAATGAATGGTGATGTGATGTGATGTTTGAATATGATGTGATTTGATGTTTAATTAAGGCAAAACGAATTTGAACTAACATTTGAATTTTAAGCGACATGTTGATCCTAAGGCCCTTCCCAGTGCTCCACCGTGCTAAAAGAGCTTACAGTAGGTGCTAAATCAATAAATAAAGTGAGCTTAGCAACAACAAGCTAAGCACCTATCCATTGGAGAGTTGAGTTGCTAAGCTATTTAATGCATCCAGCACCTTTGCATTGGAAGAGGCCTAAGTTGATCCTAAGTTGTAATGATCATGTTACCCTATGTTGAAATGATATAAAAGCAAACAAAAAAAAGACTCCTAAACCCTAACCCTAACCCTTCATTGCAAAACCCATTATTATAGAGACAGTTCAATTTTATAAAAAATGAAGAATAAGTTCACATCCTTCTTACTCACACTGAAATGAAGCTCTGGTGATTTTTTATTTTTTATTTTTCGTAAACATAAACTCACTGCCACTCTCTTCTCGAACTCTATACAACCCCGTACGTGATAGCTCGTATGTGTGAAGGATTTTTCATGGAAATGTCCATAAATCTAGATTATTATTTTTTGCCATGACCATGTCAAATACAACGGCATTGTGAGCAGGTTTTACATTTTTTTTTATTTTTTTCGAATTTGGTTCTGCTCATTTGAACCTGGAAACGGTAGCTCACCTCAAAAAAAGGTTTTTCTTAAAAATGTCCCTAAACCAAGTTTATATTTTTTAGGGTAACTATGTCTTATAAAACGACGAACAGGGAAGGTCTCATTTTTTTTTTGATTTTTTTGAATTAGTTAAGGTCATTTGAAATTGGTCAAACCTAAGATAACCCCGCTGACCGGCTCAAAACCCCGCAGCATCTCTCCAAACCCTAACATTGAACTGCAGCCGCCCAATCATACCCTAGCGCCAAGTGACAACCGTCCGATATGGTCTTCTAGAAGGATTTCCGAGGGGCTGCGTGCAGGCTCCGCGCCGTTAGATCACATGGATGGCTCCGCATCGTTGGATGATCCGCGAGAGGTTGGTTCTGCTCGCCCACTCGTCCGCGCAAAATAATACCAAGTACTGGTTGGGCCTTCGCTGGGCGTTGACTGTCGAGGAAGGAGGCACCGCTCTGGCTCCCCGTCCTTATCCATAGCCGGCTATTTAAGCCGGACGGTGTCCCCCAGCCCTAGCTCATCCGCCTGCTCCCTCTCTCCGCCAGCAGCCGAGCACTCCCCTCTCTGAGCCCCTCAGCCATGCCACCACGCTGCCAGTACTACACAATCGAATACCGTCTCTTCCTCCTTCGGCATGTCCAAATCCGGAGGCAAGCGAGGCTACCTCTGGAACCGGAGGAGGATTTCGAGGAGGGGGAGGAGATGGGGGACTCCGAGCCAGAGGAGGAGTCACAGGAGCCGGAGGAGGAGGCACCGCCGCAGGAGCCGGAGGAGGAGGCACCGCCGGTCGTGCATCTGTGGCCCGACCAGGTGGCGATCCTCAACTCCATCCACTCGGAGTCAGCGCGGGCAGCGCAGAAGTAGGCGCAGGCGGCGGCGCACGCGGACCAGGCTCCAGCGCAGGCGGACCAGGCTCCGGCGCAGGCGGATCAGGCCATCTCCGACGACGAAGACGCGTAGTGCACTAGGTAGTACGTAGTATATATATTGCATGCTTTTGTATGGAACTATGGATATAAGGGACGATATATATTGCATGCTTTCGCTATTATGCTATCTGAGCTATGTTTAGCTAACTCTGGTTGCTGGTTCTATTCTCTAGTGTCTTGAATGATTGTAATAAGGTCGACCTGAACTATTTTGTTTTTGCTGATCCTTCATGATAAAAGATGGACTGGGGGGGGGCCCTTTTTTCAAAAAATAAATAAATATTGCATGCTTTTGTAGATGGAGGGGGTGACATTCATCCCCATAAAATAAGCAAGCATAACATAGATATATGGTTGGGTAAAAAAGGTGGGCGAAGCCCGCACGTAGTACTGCACCCTCGCCTCGGTCTGTGGCACCTGGAAGGTGGAGACACGTGCGAGAAGAGAGGAAACAGCGGCAGCGACTGTCGCTGCGTCCGTGGCGGCACACATCGGCGCATGCAGGCAGGCTAGCTGGATCATGCCGCGCATGCATAGCAGGCTTACCGTGGCGGCATGCATCAACGCATCCATGCAGGCGTTTCATGCAATGACGCAATAGTCCAACGAAACCATGGCCCAACAGTCCAACCAGCGCCACCGTCCAACGCGGCCCCACTTGTCAGGTCCAACGGGCGAGACAGTCCAGCGCAGCCCCACTTGTCAGGTCCAACGGGCGACACAGTCCAGCACGGCCCCACTCATCAAGGTTAACTGTCAAACCATTGACCCGACGGCATCCTCCGCTGTGACCATTTTTGAGGGTTTTGGACAAGAGAGTGGGGAAATGTGAGCAAAAGTTAAGAGCGTGGGGATGAGTGAGTACAACTAAGGAACCAGGGGCACATGAATAGAAAGCCCAATATTTTATACACAAATATAACAAAGACAAATTGGATGAGTGTTTAAGGAAAAAGGGAGAACTTCCGTGTTTTCTTCAGTGCTTTCCACTCTTTGTGTTTTGAGAAGATCTTCGTCCCAGGCTTCTTTGTTCTTAAGGGTTGAAGAAGTGGTGCCATCTTCTGCAATTTACTAGGGTGCAAAGAATTGTTATAGTAAAATAGATCATTCTCTTCTGTTCCCTTAGTTTTGCAAAAGGCTCCTCTATACCGATGAATGGTGGTCTTGTATCTCTGTAGCTCTGTCCAAAGCCGCAACCGTTTCGTAGGGAATACATATACCTGTTGGATTGTATTGATGCTCCTCCTTTACCAGGGAGATGTTTATCAACACTTCTGCTATCTTTTCGCGGCCTAAAATTTCACTGTCAAATTCTTGCAAAATAAGAGACCACCTCATCCAGCGAGTTTTAGTTTCTTTAACATCCAACTTCTCTTTTATTGCCTGGCGGTCAGTATAGAATATAACTTTTGTATAAGTGATATAAGGTCTAAATTATCACAAGCAAAGATCACTTCATAAAGTTCTATATCATTATTAGCATAGTTTCTTTGAGCATAAGTAAGGGTGTGGCTTGCAAAGTAAATAACATTAAATTTCTCACCTACTTGCTGGCTCAAAACTGCACTTACCGCATTCTCATCTGTTTTGCATATTGCTTCAAAAGGAATGCCCCAATCCTGAGGTGTAATGATAGGAGCGTTAAGTAGATCATGCTTTAGTTTTTCAAAAGCACATTTGCACTCATCAATGAACGTGAAGGGAACATCTTTCTGCAAAAGGTTAGTCAAGGATTTCGAAATACTAGAGAAGTTGACCAAGAAAACTCCTTATCCCTTTTATATCATGAGGATAAGGGAGTTTCTCTATGGCATGTATCTTTGCTTTATCTACTTCAATGCCATTTCCAGATATTTTGTGCCCCAAAACAATACCTTCATTGACCATAAAATGGCATTTCTCCCAATTCAAGACAAGGTTAGTATCCTCACACCTCTGCAAAACTTTATGAAGGTTGTGAAGACAATCATCAAAATAAGTTCCATAGACTGAAAAATCATGCATGAAGACTTCCATGATTTCTTCAACAAAGTCAGTTAAAATAGCATTCATGCATCTTTGAAATGTAGCTGGTGCATTGCATAAGACAAAAGGCATACTACGGTAAGATTACATACCGAAAGGTCAGGTGAATGTTGTCTTTTCTTGATCCTCTGTGTGCACTACAATTTGTGAAAACCCTGAATAGCCATCCAAGTAACAGAAATGGGTATGCTTTGCCAACCTCTCAAGCATTTGATCAATAAATGGTAAAGGATAGTGATCCTTACGAGTTTCCCTGTTCAACTTCGTGAAATCAATGCACATTCTATATCCCACTATTGTTCTAGTAGGGATTAGTTCATTATGTCTATTAAGCACTACTGTAAATCCTCCCTTTTTAGGTACACAATGAACCAGACTCACACATTTGCTTTCAAAAACCGGATATATAATACCTGCATCAAGTAGTTGAACAGTTTATTTTCTTACCACTTCCTTCATTTCAGGTTTCAGCTTCCTTTGGTACTCACGAACTGGTTCAACTCCTTCCTCCATAAATATACGATGACTGCATATTGAGGGACTGATGCCCTTCAAATCATCCATCGAATACCCAAATGCTTTTCTATGCATGTTACCTCAAAGCATTCATTAATCTCTCTTTTTTCATCTGAAAGATTAGCACTTATAATAACACGGTATCTTTTTGTTTCATCAAAAACTCATACCTTATCTCTTTTGGTAGAGGTTTTATTTCAGGGTGTGGTGGTTCCACATCTCCTTTCTTTTGAGGTACTTCATATTGCTCACTAGATATCGGATCTTGAACCGACATTTCATTCAAGTGATGATCTATTTCTTCCTTAGCCGGGTCTTCCGGATCTTTCTCATATTCAGTTAAAGTCCTTTCTAGATCATTTTCTGGGTTCCCGAAGTATATTGCTGCTAGTTGAGCCATGATTGGGGGTGATCCTTGAATCTAGAAACATGAAATTCTCTTACCTCTTGCCCAAACTTAAGAGAGACAACTTCCCTTTTACAATCAATGCTTGCACCTGTAGTATTAAGAAATGGTCATCCAAATATTATGGGACAAAAATCATCTTCAGGGATTTCCATTACAACAAAATCTACTTGATAATTAAAGGTTCCCAATATGACATAAACATTAGACACCCTACTATAAGGTCTCCTTAGAGTACCATCTGCTAATTTGATTTCCATATTTGTTGGCTGCAAGTCACAAGCATAAATTTCATCATGAAGATTAGTGTAAAGAGTATAAGGTATAACATTAATAGAGGACCATATATCAGAAAGACCAAAATAAGAAGTACTACCAAAAGAACAAGGCATTACCGGTTTACGAGTATCTGCAGCTTTAATGCAACCTTTTACAAAACAAGTTACCTCCTCTTCCATTGTTTCAATGGGTTTTTCCTATTTTATCCTTTTTGGAGGCCTTACCTTAGCTTTGCACTTGCTCTCATTTTTATCTTCAGAATGTTCCCTGCTAAAATACTTAAGTTGCGCCCTTCTCACTGGATAGGGCAATACCGGTTCAGGTTCATAATCTTCTTCATAAGAAGTACTAATGTTTCTACCTCCAAGGTCTCAACTATGTCCTCTTCCTCGGGGTCCTCATCAGTATAATTCTCCCATTTTCTATTCGGGAACTCCATGCGTTCTGCATTACTTTGAACAAATCTTAAAACAACATCAGGGTCAAGGTATAATTCATTACTTATTTGTTCAACTCCCCCTGAGTTTAGATAAGGTTTTATGCAATAAAAATCCACTTCTAGTTTACCCTCTCCTTCTTCATCGCTCCTTCAAGCTTCGCGGTTAGCAAGTTTCCCTTCTAATAATTCCAATGCTTCTAGGACCTTGGTGGTAATAAAAGAACTTGTAGATGCTAAATCTAGTTCTTCCTTCGAATTATATTGCCATCCTCCATAGAAAAGATTTAGCACTAACCATTCAGGGAGTTTATGATGAGGGAAATCATTTAATAAAATTTTATGCCTTTGACATGCGTTTACCAGACTTTCTCTAGGTGTCTGTCTGAAGTTTAGAATCCTCCTTCTTTCTTCATATGATTCTTCTCTGGATAAACGTCCGATAGACAAGTTTCTGCTAATTTACTCCATGTATCAAAGGTACCTGCAGGGTGAGACACTAACCAATTCCTTGTCTTTTTAGCCAGAGTGTGAGGAAATAATTTTAGTTTCATATCATCTAGGCTAAACGCATTGAACTTAAATATCCCACATACATCTTCGAGAAATTGAAAATGTTGATAAGGATCCTCACCTTTCTCACCTTTAAAATGTTTACCATGTAGCAATTCGAGGACACTTGGGTTCACCTCATAAGCTAAACCGGTTGGATTAGGTCCCAACGATGTGAACATTTCTCGAATAGGTGGACCTGTAAAACGCATAGCTATAGGTTGGTAATTGTGTCCATATTCAGCCATGGTTGTTCCAGACCCGCGGACAACTTAGTACACAAAATTCAAACCAAACTCAGAACTAAGACCAAAAGCGCTGAGCTCCCCCGCAACGGCGCCAGAAAAAGGTTGATAGCTTGCAAGTGCATAGGGTTTAGTTGTAGCATTTTCGAAGTAAGAGTATCAATCACACCGGGCACGGGAATCAATCTTTGGTCCTTCGTAGGGTGCAAATAATGTGCCTAGAAATTGTAAGTTGTCAAAAACAGTAGTAGTAATGATAATAAGGTTGCAAGTGTAAAGGTGAATAAATCATCTAAAATAAATGACAAGTAAAGTAACTAGACTTGAGACAAATGATTAAAAGAGTTTACATGGTCTGGAATTCTCACTAGTGTGCATCTAAGGCGGTGCCTAAACACAATGATACTTCGGATTCCTAAGCCACTTTACATGTTTCTCTTTGTGGGCGGAGCCGATACAGATACGTGCATACTCGTGGTATCTCCATATCCCATACGCCACCACCGTTCTTCCCGACTACGGTTATCAAATGGTGATTAATGGGAAATAGGTACTCGTGGACGCAGCCAAAGTGGTCTCCGTTTCCCCCCTGTTGCAACTATCCGCTACGAACGGAGAAGCGGCATGACATGTGACGTGGCTTGAGACTGCGTCAGTATTTCAACAAAGAGGAAGGGATGATGCAGCACAACGACGGTAAGTATTTCCCTTAGTTATGAAACCAAGGTTATCAAACCAGTAGGAGGATTACCACCACCCAATAAGCAGCACCTGCACACAAATAACAAATACTTGCAACCCGACGCGTAAGAGAGGTTGTCAATCTCTCTACGGTAAAAAGATAGATTAGGTAGTGATAGATAGGAGAGATAGATCTCTCAAGAACACAAAATAAAAAGCGCAAATAAAAAGTGCAGCAATATATTTTTGGATTTTTGGTTTGGTAGATCTGAAAACAAAGAGGCAAAAAGATAGATCGGAAAGCAATATCTTGGAAAAGTAGACCCGTGGGCCGTAGGATTCACTAGTGGCTTCTCTCATGAGTATAGCACACGGTGGGTGAACAAATTACTGTTGGGCAATTGATAGAAGATCAAATATTCATGACGATATCCAAGGCGATGATCATTATATAGGCATCACGTCCAAGATAAGTAGACCGACTCCTGCCTCCATCTACCACTATTACTCCACACATCGACCGCTATCCAGCATGCATCTAGTGTATTAAGTTCATGGAAAAACGGAGTAATGCAATAAGAATGATGACATGATGTAGACAACATCTATTCATGTAGGAATAGACTCCATCTTGTTATCCTTAATGGCAACGGTACATGTGTGCCTTGCTGCCCCTTCTGTCACTGGGAAAGGACACCGCAAGATCGAACCCATCACAAAGCACCTCTTCCCATGGCAAGAAAAATAGATCTAGTTGGCCTAACTAAACCAAAGATTCGAAGAAGAAATACGAGGCTATAAGTAATCATGCATATAAGAGATCAAAGAAGACTCAAATAATATTCATGGATAGAAACTGATCATGAACTCAAAATTCATCAGATCCCAACAAACACACCGCAAAAGTTTACATCAAATAGATCTCCAAGAGACCATTGTATTGAGAATCAAAAGAGAGAGAGGAAGCCATCTAGCTACTGCCTACGGACCCGTAGGTCTATGGTGGACTACTCACACATCATCGGAGAGGCACCTATGAAGAAGATGAACCCCTCCGTGATGGTGTTTAGATTGGATCTCGAGGTTTTGGAACTTGCGGCGGCTAGAATTGTGTTTCGTCGACTGCCCTAGGGTTTTCTGAATATTTGGGAATTTATAGGCGTCAGATGTGTTGGAGGGGGGCCCCGTGGGGGGCACAACCTACCAGGGCGCGCCTGGGCCCCCCTGGCACGCCCATGTGGGTTGTGGCCTCCACATCCCACCTCTCTGGTACTTCTTTGGCCCACTGGGTCTCTTCTGGTCCTGAAAAATCTCCAAAACAACACTATTAACCAACAGGAATAACCTTTCGTCACCCAACTCCGAGGGGGGGGGGGTGGACGTATCATCAAGTCACCCAACTCCACAACAACACTGTTAGCCAACAGCAATAACCTTCCATCCAAAATTGTCATACGTTAGATGCCGACTTCACCCAACGTCAAGAAGATTATCAACATAAACATGTAAAGAGGATATTGAATCCTAATACCAAACAACCTATTACACACTAGGGTTCAAACCTTGCCCCGAAAACAATGGGTCTATTCACACATGGGGACAACAATCATCATGGTAAAGGCAAACAAATACATGAATGGATGAATCAGCCGATACACCGAAGGATACACTAGGGTTTTTGATGTTACAGATAATAAGGATGCATATGATGATGATGATGAAGACGATGGTGATGATGACTTCGTTCCCCTTGTGATGAGAGGGATCCCCTCCTTCTCCTGGTTGATCCTCCCTCCGGATGGGTTCTGGAGGCTAGGGTTCTGTCTTCTGGATGAGTTTCTGGGAGCTCTGCACGTCTGATTCACGATCCGCTTCGACAGGGTGAAAATAGCTGATCTCCCAGAGGCGGCGGGGCACAAAACGATCGCTCATACGGGCGCGTGCGGTCGTATGGAACGTCGTCGTTCACTCCAGAAGCCCAACGACGACTGTTTCTTTGGCCTTCTTGCTTGATTTTTTATGGAAACTGTTTATCACCTTTAATACGTAATTCCACAGCTATTTTTGTGGATTTTCTCCATTAAATGAATATTGCTCCAGAAGCCGTTACCTGAGGGATTATCAACAAAAAGAAATGCGCAAACACGGTAAAATTCCTTAAAGCCTACAAAGTTGGCACAAAAATAATGGTAAAAAGGTCTCATAATTTGGACTCATCAGTTAACCACTAGCTAATTGTTATCATCCAAGGTGGATAGCTTCTCAGCACATAGTAGTCATAACCCTAGATCATGACAAGTACTAGGACCTACTCCTGTCTTTTAGGGAAATTAGAAAAGAATAGGAAAACCCGTCCATCTCCATGATGGAGCATAGAGATTCAGCGATCTCCAATTTGTGGCTTGCGCTCTTTCACTATTTGCCTTCATCCTTCAATCTTGAGGCATCCATCTCGTTGGCATTCAGTCGAGTGTCTATATTTGAAATTGGTCTTCTCATGGCAAATAATTGCCATCTCACCTTCCACATCTATCAGCGCAATCACACCAACATTTGGGAGATTCTGTTGAAGAACATAATAGTAACATAGTCAGCAATGTAGTTTACTTAAGAAGAATGTATGAAAAAGATAAAGTAGTGACACAATAGTAAAAACTCTTACCATGGTTTTTCTATGAATGTCAGTATCTCTCAACTTGTGGACTAGTGTCACGTATCGTTTAGTATTTAAGCCAGATCCATAAGTGCTCTTGAACGACGGAACATCATTAACAAAGGAGATAAGATAATTCTTCTCGTCCTAAGTTAGCTTTGAGCAAGCTGTGTAATAGGTCTTGCTACTATATTTTTGGCGTATTTCTTGAAAATAGAAATAAGTTGTCAATTATAAATAAACAAGTTAAGTTAGGGGTGAATAACAACTATTTTTGAATAAGAAATATAGATTATTTAACAAATTTGTTTATCAAACTCACATGGAGGTAAAATTGGAATCATATCTAGATCCACCCAAATGCATTTATCATACTGAGGAATGGTGACTGGATCATATTGAGGAATGATGCAAATATCAAAGGTTATGCCCATACCCTCCTCAAATTCTTAGGCCTTGCATAATCCTCTCTAATTTGCGCAAGAAAAATAAGTGTGAGCTACTTCATTGTAGATCATAGCCTCGAAAATGAAACCATGTTTCATCTTAAATTAAGTTGTCCTCTCGTCCATCTTATCCATGTCATCGAAATAGAGCTTCCATAGGACATAACGTCTTGCATAGTAGGGGATCCACTAGTCAAATTATAAAAAATAGAAATTACACGTTAAAACAAAAATCTTAAGCCATGCTTAATTAAGAATAAATACGTGCAGAATTATATAATGTATAATATTCGAAGGCCTTTTTAAGCGTGAGGGAGAAGCACCTATCTTTTTCAAGTGAGGATTGTCGCACATACCCCCCTTATCGGTACAGTCATCGCGCTCGGGGATCCTATCATTGTCATCTATTTATTGTGTTCATAATTGAAAGATTAAAAAATTGATGATAAATACCAGGAAGTCAACACACTGATCACTATTCAGCGCGGGTTAACTTTCGGTTTGTCGAGTCTTCCTTGAGAAACTCTCATCTTTGGTGGTGTATATGGTGGGCACTCCCTCATTGATATTTCGGTTGTCGGTGATGGCCGCTTCTCCTTCTTTCCCGAGTGCTGGACCAAAAGTTCTAGCACAAGGAGAAGGGGAAGCGACCCCCACGACAACAGTCGGGATCCTTCTTTCAAGAACACTGATCTAGAGTAGTACTAATAATGTTGGTGTATATGGTGGACACTCCCTCACTAATATTTTGACTGTCGGTGATGCCCATTTCCCCTTCTTCCCTGAGTGCATTACCAAGGTCTAGCACGAGGAGAAGAGGGGGGAAGCGACCCTCACAACAACATACGAGATTCTTCCTTCAAGAACATCAATCTATCACACAGGGAGCCCCATCAGACTAAAAGTCAACCCTAGGCATCAATCAACATTACATATATCGGATAATGACATAAAAATTTCATCATCCACGAAATTTTTCCTCTTGACCTTTGCTAAATATAGGACATATCGAGTGCCTGAAATTTGCCGAAACGGAAGTTAATCAACATTCCAGTAAAACATAAGAACTTAAGCATCACTACACGAATGACCACACACACATAATTTGTGCGAAGCAGAGCAACTCCAATAGCTCTTCCAAAAACTTTTTATAGAAGTCATTTTATGGCACAATCGTATAATTTAGGGGATGTTTCTAGTACCTATTTTTCTTAGTTCCCGTAAATATCTTACCATAAAATTATTGTTTTCTATATTTTCTACTGAAAAAATACTAGCTAATAGCCTACTGCCCACAATTCTGCGACACATGGGGCATGGTGTCGCTGGTCATCACACTGGCAGAACTCGTCGTAGCGGCGATGGTCGTTAGTGCTAGTGCTGGCATAGGCGCCTCATGAGGGAGCTCCTCTCCCGGGGTCGCGACGTGGTGGTGGCGATGGAGGAGGGAGGGGGGATACCTCGGAAGGGAGGTCAGGGATGGCGGCAACGGTGGGCGATGGGATGGGGATGGCCGGCCGGGCTGTGTGTGTGGTGAGAGAGGTGGGGGATGGGGACAAGAGGATGGGTTAATAAGTGGAGCTTAGTAGCAGCACGGGGCATAGAGGCCGCGCAACTACTAAGACCATTAGTTGTAACGCGGGGCGCGGCGGGCGTGCTACTACTAAGCGGGCCCATCAGCTGGCCATGTCTATCCACAATAGTACCGTGGGGTGTCAAACCCGCGCTACTACTAGAAACTTAGTAGTAGTGTAGGTTTTATACCCTACACTACTATCATGGCTTGTCACGAGGGGCATGGTGGGGACTACTTAGTAGTAGAGCGGGGACGGCAGGCCCGCGCTACTACTATTTTCAGAATTGGTTTGGTGAATCGGATACAATTTTATAGAAAATTTAAATTAGAAATTGCAAGTAGAAAATTGCAATTTCTTTTCTTATGGAACATATATATCAATATGCATGGGTAATCCCTCTTCTCCCAGTTCCACTTATTATGTCCGGTTCCTGATCAATGGGATTTGGCATTATTCTTATTCCAACAACAACAAAAAATCTTCCTCGCATATGGGCTTTTCCTAGTGTTTTACTCTTAAGTATAGCTATAGTATTCTCAGTTCAACTGTCTATTCAACAAAAAAATGGAAGTTCTATCTATCAATATATATGGTCTTGGACCATCAATAATTATTTTTCTATAGAATTTGGATACTTGATTGGCCCACTTACTTCTGTTATGTTAATACTAATTGCTACTATAGGAATCCCGGTTCTTATTTATAGTGATGGTTATATGTCTCACGATGAAGGATATTTGAGATTTTTTGTTTATATAAGTTTTTCAATACTTCCATGTCGGGATTGGTTACAAGGTCCAATTTGATACATTTTTTTTTGGAATTCGTGGGAATGTGTTCCTATTTATTGATAGGTTTTTGGTTTACACGACCAAATTGTGGCAAGTGCTTGTCAAAAAGCTTTTGTAACTAATTATGTAGGGGATTTTGGTCTATTATTAGAAATGTTAAGGATTTTTTTGGATAACATGTAGTTTAGAGTTTAGGGATTTGCTCAAAATAGCTAATAACTGGATTCCTAATAATGGAATAGTAGCACACACTTTTTACCCTCCCTACTATTAAGTAGTAGTAGCGCGGGCCGTGTAACCCCTGTCACTATTAAGTGATTGTCTATTGGATTTTTTCTAGTAGTGGCAGCAGCCACACCACATTCAGCTTTGGGCTGTAGAAGCCATACTCTCCATTCTTATTTTGCACTAGTTATTATTGTAGAGCATGATGTGTGTGCGCATGCCGCATTCAACTACGGGCTGTAGAAGCCATATTGCATTTTTATTTTGCACTAGTTATTATTGTAGAGCGTGATGTGTGTGCGTATACTGCATTCTTAAGTTGTATTATATATGTACACGAGAACATGATGTGAAGCAGATGGGTGTGCGCCTGGTAGTATAGAAAAGAACATTCTATCATAAATTGATAAATGATCGAGGGACATTTAGTTAATCTTCACTGGTTCTCTTAGGGCATCTCCAACGTGGATCATCAAAATGCTAAATTTCCAGACCGAGAGGCCTACTCCGGCTACCCGCATTAAACCTTTGTCGCTCCGCCTGCCCCGACTATTTAAAGCTGGATGGCCATCCCCCCCCCCCCCCCCCCCCCAAACCAAATGCACCTCCCAGCGCATCCTCCGAATCCGTAGCTTGAGCCACCGTCTGCCGTCGCCACGGTATGAAAAACAATAACATGGCACAAGCAGCTATATCTGGTGCCCCGCGCCGAAATTGCGGCGGAAGTCAACGCCGCAGACACTCGACGTCAGGCCCACATTGAGGTGGGCCAACCTTTGAGCTCTCCGGAGCTGAGCTCGGAGGAGGAGCAGGTTATGTTCTTCAAGGAGGAGGTGCCCATGGAGGTGGAGGAACCCATGTCGGAGGAGGAGGCGATGACTATCGATGTCGTGGGCGTCGTTGCGTCCGGGTTCACCATGTTGTAGGCAGAGCAGTAGTTCAACTTGGCCATCTTGGAGGAGCACCGCGCTCCGATGGCTCAACTTGAGGTGGAGCGTGCAGATGCCACCACCGTACCATAGCTCCTCGTGAAGCAGGCCCTTGTCGACGAGAACCGGCAGTGCTCGCTTCCGTGTAGAGTGCCAACACGATAGACCGCGAGGGCCATCAGCTCTGCATCAACGACCCTCGATGGGAGAGGATCTTCATGGAGCTCGAGGCCGAGGAAGGCAAGGAGCAGGAGTAGCACGGCGACTCTGGTTGGTTGCCACCGGCCGGCAATGATGTTGTGGTTGGCGGCTGCTGCGCGAGGTCGACCTAACCTCTAACAAGGAGGAGCAGTTTTTTTTTAGTTTTTAGTTTTTATTAAGCGGTCTTTTGGGATATAAAAAGTATGAACTAGTTTGTTCTCTTTCTTTGGTGAATTATGTTGGATGACCACCACCCGGCCACATGTCCGCAGACAGGTTGGACGTTTCTACGGACATTTGGTGACATGTGTTTGGTGAGTAGCGGCGGAGATGCCCTTAAGAACTCTGCATTATTTCTGTATGTTGGTTTGTTTCGATAAATTTACCCGCTACTTTTGGCTTTCTCAATTAAATACTTTCCGCGGAATGGCTAGTAGTATTCCAAACCAAAAGTTGTTGCTTGTTGAAGACTTCCTGTTTATAAAATAGAAGCAAAAAGTCTCTCTTCTGGTCTAAACAAAAAAAAAAGAGAGAAGGATGATGGAAGAAATGTAAGGATCACACGGTGTGGCTGATCCAGTCTCTCGGCCCATTCCTGGCAAGTGGCAACTACATGCAAAGTCACGACATATCACATCCATGTTGATTAAACTCTGTCTGACGCAATCCATCGTCGCCGCCACACGCAATGTTTTGTGAGGAGGACGATCATCAGGACGACCTCTTCCAACTTGTTCGCGATAATCATCTATCTATTATTATCTATACTAAAAGGAAAATACGGATCAAAAATAGGGGAATTAGCTAGAAAATCCCACATTAATCAGAACCATCCGGCCGTTAGTTTCAGACATCATAAAACTGTAGTCGTTTGATCTCAACAATAACCTTTCAACATAAAACTTTGTAAAAATTACCCACCTATGCCATTACATAAATATGTAAACATGATTCTTTTTAAGGGAAAATAAACACGTATATATTTTTAGGAAAAATAAACGTGTTTCCTTGCTACCTATGGCGATCAATCTGTGGCTCTTTCAATTCTCACTTAGCTACGGTGGCCGCCCTCCTATGGCTCCGCCACAGTCCACCCTAGATATCACATACCATGTGGACATGGCAGATCATTTCCTTTTCCACCTTCCAGAGGCATATCGATCAGCCGCTAGGCCATCATCGTATCCATCAACTAGCCGCCAAGGAGAGCTAGCTTTTTAATTTACAGGTCTATAGTAAAAGGATCGATCAGAGTTTATAAGCTTTGTACATGTTTATATGAGAAGGATCAATCAGATTGGAAAGCACTCAACCTACCACGGCCGAAATTAAATAGTGGGTCGCATCAGTGGATTAGGGCCGCGCCAAGTTTCAATACTTGCGCCACAGTCGCAGTAAATTAATGCAGGTAATTTCGACAGTGCTGACATCCTCCTCTTACAGAAAACCTTGGGCACATATCAATTCTGGCGTTTGTTATTTCTGGCTTGCTAGCTATGCTCGGGCCAGAAGCGTATCCATCAGCTAGCCTCCAAGGAGAGCTAGCTAGCATTGTACACGTCTATAGAAGAAGGATCGATCAGATTGCATCAACCTCCGTGAGCTAGCTAGCTTTGTACATGTCTACATGTGAAGGATCAATCAGATAGTAAAGTTGAGTTGGTGTATCAGGAGTTCAGGACCGCGCCATGTTTCACTACTTGCGCCATAATCGATGTAAGTTCGTCCAGGTAATCTCGACAGGGCTGACATCCTCCTCTTTGTTCTACCATGATACCTTTCCATTGCCCTAGCAGGTAAGTTCATGCTTTTTAACGCTGTAGTGGTGCGTCGAGATACCTGCCTGCTGCCTGCACCAGCAGCTGCCATGGAAATTTCTCTTGCTATATACTCCCTCCGGTTTTATTTACTCCGCGTATTAGTTTGGGTCAAAGTTAAGCTTTGTAAACTTTGACCAAGTTTATATACTAAAATATTAACATATACAATAAAAAGTTAAAAACTCAATACTATTAGATTCTTTATTGAATGTACTTTTGCATCATATAGATTTGTTATGGTAACTATTTATTTTCTTTTCTATAAACTTGGTCAAACTTTACGAAGTTTGACTTCAGTCAACTCTAATATGCAGAGTAAATAAAAACGGAGGGAGTATATATTGTTAGAGATGCGTGCATGCATGTTAGTTGTCAGCAAAGAGTAGTAGCTACATGCATCCTTCCTTAGCATCAGCCTACATGCATCTTGAGCCTTCACCGCACTGAAACTTTGAGCTGCCAGTACGAAGGAGCTAATAACTGCAATTTGTCATAAGCTTTATGTGTGGAGTGAAAGTTGTATTGCACCGTCAAAAAAAAGTTGTACAGAGTTGTAAGTTCTAGCGTACATGAGATGCATGTGTCCATGTAGGGAAAAGAGTGTCTTTCCTTTAGTTGGTGGTGCAGCTGTCACCCGATTTGGTCAGATGGTTTCGGTGTGTTTCTCCAGCTCTGCCCTCCCCTCATCAATCCTTCCAACATGTCCAGCCTTGATACATCTATGTCTAAATTTTCCCTCTTGCAGCAAGGCAGATGTCTGTCGATTCTTGCGTGGCAGCGACAAAATATGGGTTCGTGACGGCTTCCTTCCCATGTTGACGGGGCCAATACTAAGTCTAGCATTCTGTAATTTGCTTAGGTCTCCTGACCATAGCTTTAAGTTTAGTTCAGTCCATGACAAAGTAGGGGACCGTGCCTCTTCGTGGAAATGTAGCTGTAGATTCTGAGGAAAATTAGATGAACTAACAATTCTCCTACAAGCTTTCAATCACATATTTCTATACTTCATTCATAAATATTCATAGGTTGTTTTTATATCCTCAATTATTGTAGCTCATATTTCTCTCCTTTATTCATAAATATTAATAGGTGTTCTTTAAATCATCAATTATTATGTTGCTGAGCTAATATACTAACGAAAATCACTGGCACATTCTTGGATGTCTCGATCAGCTCAAGGACCTGCACCGACAGACATGGACGGCCTGGACATGTCTGCATCCTGAATTGGGAAGCTGAACTAATTAAAAGTATGAATTTATAATAAGGGTCTAGCTAAAGCATGTAGGTTTTAAAACCACAAGGTTTTGTTCTCATCATGGAGTTCTGTAGCTTTTCTAGCATTACATATCTGATGAAGTCTTGTATCATCCAGGTTAATTATTTAACATACCCCATTCTCTTTTTAGACGTTTGTCACCTACTTCCAGGGTACATTTCATTGGAACGTACAATGAGTTTTTGACAAAAGGCAATTATCTTTCAAAACTTATATTATTACATTGATTCTATTTTTTGTATCAAGGAAAGTAGATCAAACCATTTTACTGGAAACTAGAAAAGAAGAGAAATATTCCACAAGTAATGATCCTATAATAAAATCATTTCTCTTTGTCATTGGACATAAAGGCATTTAGATACAACAAAATACACAAAATCAAGTTGTCGTACCGGAATCAGAACGTAACATTTAAATCCCATGTGACCTTTTCGTCTCTAATATAAATTGTAGACATTTTTTTACTTATCAATGTTGTTTCTTTCTGCGTGCAACGTAGTTAGTTCTTGCAACGGTGATACATATTAAAGCATCACCCCAGATTCAGTCCCTTTTTATTCCAATGATATTTTTAGCACATTATTTAATTTGTTTCCAACCGAGTATTATTGACCTACAGGTTTCCAAAGGAATGATTTAGTTGGTTAAAGAATTTGGGATCATATGCTATAGTGGACCTTCCAAACAATACGTGGAGGAGGCTAAAATTTAGCGAATTTATCTTGATAACTTTCAATAAAAATAAATAACAAAGTATTGTTTGGTTCGGTTACTCTAGCTTCATGAGCATTTCATTGAAGGTTTGCCTTATAGTTTGATGTGTTTTGCACTTAATAGTTCTTTGTTTACATGACATTGGTGTGGATAATTTTTAGTGCTGCAAGCACGTCAGTTTTGGGGTTGCAACCATGAGTGTAGCAGTTGCAAACATGACTTCATTTAGGGAACACCATAAACCTTAATTTAGTAGAATTTGCCTTTTGGTATTATCGCATCACTCTTTTCGTTTGTTACGGTGTTCATGATCCGTGTTACTAATAATTATAGATGAACCTTATGGTAATAAGACCAGTTATGTTCATCAGAGGTAGTATCTGTTGGTGAAAATACCACAGGGTTTTAATGATGTAGTGGTTAGAAGTCTAAAGTTTGGCTACAATATTTTTTTTAGAAAAGGAGGGTTACCTCCGGCCTATTCAATGGCTACAATATTTAGATGTTAATTTTAATTTTTGGGTTATATTAACTTGGTTAATGAATTGATATCATGGAAATGATCTTCATACTCAAGATCTTTCAGATTTACCGGATTCAAAATCAAGGCTGGAGTTGACCGATAAAAATAAGCAAAGATATTTTTAACAAGGCAATTCAGAACTCTATATGGATTTAAAATAAATGTAAGCATATAAAAATTTGGTTCATGAAATGGATATGATTAAGACCTAGCCCGTGCATCTGCACGGGCCGCTTTGCTAGTTCATATATATAAAATAATATGAGCAGCCTCGTGCAGCAAAGGAAAGCTGCGGTAGGCAGTAGGCGACGTACGGGTACGCGGCAGTGCCAATACTCAAGTTGACCATGGCACGGAACATGTCAAACACGCTTCCACAAAATCCTACCAAGAAGTTCAAACACCCTGCACAATGGAGCTAGACTATATATAGCTTCCATACCGTTCCCGTATCCCTCACATCCATCTCGAGCAGCTAGCTTCCCAATCCATCCATCAGTAGCAAATTAACTAAGCAGCAGCTTGGTATTAGCCTTTTCCTTCTGAACGTGTGGTGGTGGACATTTTTTTTTTTTGAAAGTTAGCAGGAGAGCTGCTAAGATTCCATTGCAGAAGAAGGAGCCGATGGCTGAAACTGCTCGGTTTATTGAAGGAAAACCGGGCGAAAACCTGTACAAAGGACACATCATACCTAGCTAAACTAGGTCTAAAGCACTACATGTCATACAAAAGCGCGAAGAAACCAAACAAACAGAAGGAACATCGGTGATACAAGCGGCGTCATCGTACATCACCAACCGTGCTCACGGCCCGACGACTTCGACTTCGCAGCAACATCACACAAGTGCACCAAGCTGTCGCATCGATCATGGCGGCCTCAAGCATGTTGAACAGCTTCATCTGACACCGGAGAGAGAAGACATATTCACCCTACAATAGTTGTTTCTAATATCCCATCTCTTCCGGTGAGCGGGCATATATTCCCCATTTTAATCATCGACGCAACATAATTCTTGAAGAAGTCCTTTTGGCTACCGGAGAACCTGTGAACAATCGGCGTTGTGGTCGTCGTGGCTATAGGGTCAGATAGGATTGCCTAGTTCGGATGGAGTGGGGTGCGGCTGCACAAGAGGTTGTCGTAGTACTTGTTGTAGAAGACGTCAAGTTGAGCTTCACTAGCATTTCTTTGTCCTGCCCGGCACTGCTGTTTCGTTGCGTGAACTGGCACTATGCCCACACAATGGTGTGAGATCCTTGGAGGGGCAACAAGGTTAGAGTCTTTGGGGCCCAAGTTTCTGAACTTCTCTTATAGCGCCTACAGGGAGTCGAAGGGGCTCGCGAGATTGTTGGTGCTCTCGACATTGTTGGTCGTACCGTGAAACCGCCCCAATGACACACTCCAGCTAGCTCAACAGAGGTCTGGGTGGCGAGAGTGAGGGTGTTGGCGCAAGACACCATGCCAGGGGCATGCGTTCGCCAGTGTATGCGTTTGATGATATCGATGACCTCAAACCCACACGTCTATCTGTCATTGGCATGGACCTGCTTTCGATCTCGATCGCCAGGAGGTCTTTCTCCAACAAAAGTGATCCATAAAATCCATGAATAAATCATGGACAAGTCTAGCTAGCGGCCGACTGCTCGCTAGCCTTCGCGAGCGGCCGGCCTAAAATAGAAACTTATTGTCTTTTAATCTATAAAAAGGAATAATTTGTCCCCTTTAATTGATATAAAATAATTCTAATATATATATAAGAAAAAAGTATCATGTAACAGAAAAATATTACAAAACATCTATGTAAATAAGTGTGAACGCATTTAATTTGAGTTTTCAAATTTTTAAAAAATCATCATTTTTAAACCGCGCATCGGAATTAAGATTCGTTTTCACCGTTGGAACCCTCGCGACGTGCTCTTCGAAACTAGATCCCGCATGGGTATGTTTCGACAAACTTTTTAGTGTGCAATTTAGTCTTCATTTGATGCAACTATTTAACCGTTGATGTGCAACTAGCTCACAGTCGATGTGCAACTTTTTCCTAAGTATGGACATGCAGTTTTTACAGATGACACCACCCCACATTACTCTCTAACGGTGAAATCTTCAATTTCGTCTGCAGCCCCGATGCCCAGGCCAACTGCTTGGCAGTCGTTGTGCGTGTGCAGCCCCCACAGCCGCGTTTGAGGGACTATCCTATAAGAGTGTGCCAACCCGGAGTTCGCGCGTGAGCAACTATGCCGGCCAGGATGTGCAACTCTGCAGTCGCGCGTGAGCAACTACCCCATTGTACATGTGCAACTACCGCATTAGTACGTCTGCGACTATGCGAACGAGAGTATGCAACTCAACGGTCATGCATGTGTGATTATGCTGACGAGGGTGTGCAACTCCGCGGCCGGACGTGAGCACCTCCCACAACAATGCATGTGCGACTATGCAGACAAGATTGTGTAACTCTGTGGCCACACATGTGCGACTATGCCATCGAGAGTGTGCTACTCCACGGCCGTGCGTGAGCACCTGTCGTAGTAGTACGTGTGCGACTATGCGGACAAGAGTGTGCAACTCCGCGGCCATACATGTGTGACTATGCCAACGAGAATGTGCAACTCCGCGGCCGTGCATGTGCTAGTCCGCCAACGAGAGTGTGCAACTTCATGCATGGTCCTGTGTGTGCGACTATGCCGCCACACGTGTGCAACTCCCGCAATCTTGCGTGAACTACTATACCAACGAGAGTGTGCAACTCCGACAGTGAAAGAGAGCTGGCACCTATGCCGAGGAAAGTGTGCAACTCTGTGGCCGTGTGTGCGCCCGGACGCGCCCGCGGGTGTATAGGGGTGCGGATTTGCCAAGTCCGGCTGTAGATGCTCGCGCGTGAGCAACTACCCATTGTGCGTATGCAACTTCCGCAGCAGTGTGTGTGCGACTATGCGAATGAGAGTGTGCAACTCCGTGGCTGGGTGTGAGCACCACCACATCAATTTATGTGTGACTATGCGGACGAGATTGTGCAACTTTAGTGCCCTGCTTATATGTACCTTTTCACTACCCTCATAGATGTGTAGTTTTTACCGTCCAAGTATCCCTGCCATTGAGATGTGCAACTTCATCTATTGCTTAGAGCATCTACAGCCGGACCCCCTATATGCTCCTCAAACGGCCGGAACGCCCTCCCGGTCACTGACCGGTCACAAAAATGCGACCCAACAGGACCCCTCATATCCGTCTCAAACGCCCGGACTGACCGGCACCCCTCATATCCATCTCAAATATGGGGACGATATGAGGGCTCGCGGACGCGCCCGGACACGCCCGGTCAGTCCGCCACGTAGGACGCGACCCCACTCCGGACCACCTTTTCTCTTTTCTTATTCATTATTTTCTTTCTCTCTCTTCTTCTCCACCAATCACGTGCAAGTGACCGGACATATGAGAAGAAAAATGAGAAGTGTGGCTGCGCGGACCAAATTATAGGGGCTCAAAACGGACACGCCCGGTCACTGACCGGGCGCGTCCGTGGGCGTTTAAGGGGTCAGATTTGCTAGGTCCTGCTGTAGATGCTCTTAGGCCAACTACCTAGCAGACTATGTGCAACTTTATTTGTTACCTTGCCAACTAAAACTACACATCTATAAGTAGGGAGGGCGAAGAGTTGCACGTGTACTACTAGGCAGTTGGCTCGAGCAACAGACTAAGTTGCACCTATCGCGGGAAGGTAGAAGGGACATGGAGTAGCAAAAACTACACGTCCACGAGTAGGGCGTTGTACATCGACTGTTAGGTAGTTGTCCGAGTCAGCAGACTAGTTGCACATCATAAAAGGTTAGTTTTCATGGTTGCTAGGTTGCAACCGCATAGAAAGTTGGATCATGCTTCTCTAAAATTGGTTCTGGAAAAAGTTGCATAATGCAGTACTAAAGTTGCCCCATGTAGTAATAGAATAGCACAATATTAGCATCAAAGTTGGCATATAAAAAGGTTCGTCGAAACATACCCTCGCGGGATCTAGTTTCAAAGATCTCGTCACCACGATTCCAGTTATGAAAACGGATCTGAATTTCGACGCGTGGTTTGAAAGATATAGCCTTTTGAATTTTGGTGAAACGTAGTTAAATCTATCACATACAACCACATGCCGAAAGAGGGTATACATCATTTATTATGTTTTCTTCTTAATTATATTTCTTGGACCATCACATGAAAGAGTATTGGACGCGTCTAGCGGGCGGCCGGGCGCCCTGGGATGGCTAGGGAGCGGCCCGCTCAAAAAGGAAACCACCTGGTCCCTCCCCCCCCCCCCCCCCCCCGACCGAAAAGGAATACCACCTGGCCCCCCACGAAACCGACGCTAAAACCACCCCGAAACCGCCCGCGCTCGACAGCTGGCCGCAGGATCACGTGCACCTTCGACCGAACCACCCTCCCCACTGCTTTTGCGTCTTGGATCGGGCCCAACTGCCCCCAGGCCATCTACTTCTTCCCCACGAAAGAAGAATCTGCCCAGGGCGAAATCCTTCATCGCCAGGAAGAAGAACATGGTGGCTACCAAGATCCAAGAAAGAGATGAGATGAGGACTTAGAAATCAGAAGGCAAACCTAGGAAAACGAAGATCAAAGAGAGGAGGAGGGCAGAGAGGAAGAACTTACCTGAAGGAAAAGAGAAGAATCAAGAGGTGAGGATCCTCCCTTCAGCTGATTTGTATTCAACTTCCTAATTTCTCTTGTATACTTGCTCTTCTACTGATTTTCTTAGATACATCCTTGATTCATGTATTTGATTGTCAGAAATCAAATAATTTTGCATACTGTGCTTCCAGAGAAACTGTGCAACCAGTATGTTGTTTTCGTGCAACTGAAGGAGTACTGTGTGCCAAAAAGCAAGAAATTGTGTGCAACCAATCAGATTGTGCAACTATTAAACTACTTTGTGCAAGTATACCAGTTGCAGCTACCAACTATAGCCAGAAACTGTGCAAACAAAAAAAGTATGAAACAAAAAAACTTGGCAAATCTGGAACAAAACATCTTCTACGATATGTTCTGGTAAAAAACAGTAACACACTGCATAATTGTAGTTCACTTCTGTTGGTCTACCAACTATTACAATCTGGAACAAAATGCCATCCAACTATTGCTCTAACTATGCAATCTAACCGATATGTTCACTTGTGTTAGTCTGCGACGATATCATGCCCTCCGCTTCTTGTCAGTCCTGCACATTGTAGATACAAAAAAACAGAATTAATGCCTGAATATTCTTATTATGCAACTAGTTGGTGTTTCTGTGCAACTGGAAATGATGTTTTGTGCAACTTGAATGCTATTTGTGTGCAACTTGTATGCTACACTTTCTGTCCAACTTGTATGGAACTGTTGTGCAAATTGTGTGACACTTTTGTGCAACTGGTATGCTACCTTCCTGCAACTACAATCAAAAACTGTATTGGATAAAAAAACTGAATGAGCAGTCAGCTAAAGATATGTGCAAAATTCTTGTTCCTGTATGCAAAAAACTGACTACTTGCGGTTTCCAAAACAGAAAAATAACTGTAATTATGATAATTCCATGCTTCAGTTGGCTTGCAACAATGCGCCAATACATCTTGTTGATGACTTTGTTTAACATTCCTTTGTTGAAAAAAAATGCAGGTTTGACGAGCTTTCAAGGATGATAGGCCTCAATGAGCTGCCTCCCGATCTCAATGCGTTGCCTAATGATGATGTTGAGTTTGTACAACCAGCTGTTTTCACACAGCCAAATACAGAACATCGTTTGATGGTTGATGTTGATGTTAACATGCAATCAGAAAGTCTTACTCTTGAGGAAACAAACACAACAGTGGCTGGACCTACTAAAACAGAACTAAGGGCAGGGGCAGTTGGCGGTGATCAAAATGCTGTGGAGGAAGACGAGGCTGGTTCTCAGCCAATGGAGCCGTTTGTTGGGATGAGATTTGATAGTCTGAAAGGTGCTTATGATCATTACAATGATTATGCCCTAAGGATAGGTTTCTCTATTAAGATGAACACTTCAAGGAGGAATACTAAAACAAACATATTGGAGAAACAGCAGTTTGCATGTAACAAGTTTAGGAAGCCAAAAGAGGATGATGTAGGAGTTGAGTTACCACCTGTGCTAGATCCTATACCATACCTGTTGGGGATATAACCCCGCGGTTAACCCTGTTGGCGACTCATAGTGCAAGAGCCTAAGCCGGCCCAGGAAGGCAAGGCGTGAAGACGACGACTTACAGATGGGCCAGTCGAAGGCCTAAAGCCTGGTGGCGACTCAAGGCCCGAAAGGGTAAACTACCATGTGAAGACTTATCTTGTAAGACTAGGAAAGTAGAACCTGGGTCGGTTACGTTGTGTAACCCGACCCGGACTCTTGTAAGCCCAGGGCCTATACCTATGTATATAAAGGTGAGCCCCTGTGGCAGGGAAAAGGGGGGGTGAAGAAAGACAGACAAGCCTTACGACGAGAGAGATCAAGCAATTGAGAGTTAGGGCAAGCAAGCTCCCCCCTTGTATTCGATATATCAGGTAATACAGCTTAAGCAGGACGTAGGCTTTCACCTCCACCGTGAGGGGCCGAACCTGGGTAAAACCGTGTCCCTTGTCCCGTTTAACCCCTTCGAGTCCACTTCCATGGCGTTGACTCCGAACCTAAGCCTTCGGGCATCTGCCGTGACAAAACCACGACAGTTGGCGCCCACCGTGGGGCTAGCGCTCAGTGGTGTTGAGTTCTCAAAGGGTGCTCTCCTCGGGGGCGTGGGGTACGTGGTCGGCGAGATGACTAAGAGCCGCCGCGGAAAGCTTTACATCGACGACGCCAGCTGGGTTCCTGAGGCTGACTCAATCGAGTACGGCTTCCGGGTCCCCTTTGGTGGAATCCATGTCTTCATCGGCAAGATTGGCGGATCTGAACCCGGGCCGGACATCTGCACCAACATCGTCGAGCCGGCCCGGCGCAAGCAACCCACCCGGAGCATGCAACCCGCCCGTTCTGACCCGGGCAGGAAGCATGTGTTCGTCGGCTTCACTCAGGGCGTAGAACTTGAGGGTTCTGTGTCCGAGGAAGAAACTCACGACTACTCCGGGGAGGAATCTTCATGTGGGGAGACGGAATCGATCTATCAGCTTCAGGATGGAGGGCTTGGGGGCTACGACGAGCCTTACCCCGAGTCAGAATACCATGAGCCGGAGGGTTATGAGCCGCCAAGTCATGCAGCCGTCTTCATGGCCGGTTCAGCGGCGGCTCAGGGCAGTACACCTGGTGCGGCCGTGTCCGGGTCAGGCGCGCCCCCGGCTCAAGTTCTCCTGGATCTGATGAACGAGCTTACAACCTTGATGGCAACACTGAGGTCACTGTTGCGAACCAAGCGGCCCGCAATGCAGAAATCACTAGGTTGAAGGATCGGATGGGCGCGGTCCAGCAGGAAGTTAACGAGCTGAAGGCTCAGATGGATGCTGAGGCGGAGCGCCTTAAGGCAGACGCTCTTCGCCTCGAGATAGAGCAATAGTCGGCCGCGGCGGTTCAGCGGATGAGACATCAGTCCCGCTTGCCGGAGCATTATGAAGCTAGGAATCTCTTCAACACGCCAGGAACGGGACGAAGTGTGCCTTTGGCCATAACCCGAACAGGGGAAATACCTGGGAGCCGGGCGGCGGTTCCGCGTCAAGACCCGCCACGACGGGGCCAAAACCCGCCACCGCTTTATCCGACACCGCCGGGTCATTATTCTAACCCAGCGGAGAACATGGTGGCAGCAGCAACCAGGCTTGATACAATTCCGATCCCCGATGAGGCGCCTTATGCAGAAGAGGTGCGGAACGCCATCGGATACCTGTGCACGGCGATGGCCCAGCAAGAGAAGTATAATTCCAGCCGGAGTCGCATGCACTCAACGCCCATCCACAGCCGTAGCTACAGCCGGCGTTATGACTTGCCGGTGGTTTCTAGCAGCGAACGACATCGTAACCCGCCGCATGTGGATCGGGCGGCTCTGGATGCTCAGACATTGGTGGATCAGGTGAGAGCACGGCGAGAAGAGGCGGCTCAGGCAGCGGCGGCGTCTCAGGAACACACAGTCGCCCCTTCCGTTTCAGGAGGAGCGGGGTTGACTTCCAGGGCTGTGGGGGTGCCTTGTCTGGTACCGGCTCTGCGGAATGAGCGTCTGCCGAAGGATTTCAAGGGTCCTCGTAAGGTGCCCAATTACACTGCTGATTTACCTCCAGAGGCCTGGGTTGAAAGTTATGAGCTAGCCATGGAGATGTTAGGCGTTAGCGATGCGGTCTGCGCCAAGTATTTCATCATGATGCTGGAAGGGCCGGGTCTACTGGTTGTGGAGGGCTCGCACATGGTTGTGGAGCGAAAGGAGGCAGGGAAGGAATATCCGGTTTAGAGGCCGGTTTACTACATCAGTGAGGTGTTGAGTGAGTCTAAGCAGAGGTACCCCCATTGGCAGAAGCTGGTGTATGGGGTGTTCATGGCGAATCGCAAGCTGAAGCACTATTTCTTGGGCCACCCGATTACTGTGGTGAGCTCTGCCCCGTTGGGGGACATAATTCAGAACAGGGAGGCCACTGGTCGGATTGCAAAGTGGGCATTGGAACTTGGGCCTCTCAACCTTACGTACGTGCCTCGTACGGCTGTCAAGTCTCAAGCTTTGGTGGATTTCATTAACGACTGGACAGAGCTGCGGGCGCCCGAGGAAAAGCCGGATAACACTTATTGGACGATTCACTTTGATGGGTCTAGACAGCTAGAAGGCTCGGGGGCTGGGGTTGTCTTAACCTCCCCTAAAGGTGATAAGTTCTGTTATGTGCTCAAACTAATGTTTACCTGTACTAACAATGCAGCTGAGTACGAGGCCTTGCTTCATGGTCTCCGCGTGGCGAAGGAGATGAGCCTGAGCCCGGTTCGATGCCTTGGCGATTCAGACCTCGTGGCTCAGCAGGTTTCAGGCACTTGGGACTACAAAAACCCAAGGATGGCGGCTTATCGTCAGGCGGTGGATGAAATTGCTAGTCACTTCAAAGGCTATCAGGTGGACCATATTGACCGTCGCAAGAACGAGGCGGCTGACGCGTTGGCAAGACTCGGCTCACAGCGTAAGCCGGTGCCGCCTAACGTCTTCTTGGACGTGTTACACCACCCGTCTGTCAAGCTGCCTTCAGAGGAAGACCTGGCTGTCCCTGACCCGGAGGGGCCATTGGTGGCGGCTCTACATGCTACTCCTGACTGGACGTTGCCTTACTTGGCATATCTGACGCGCGGCGAGTTACCAGAGGATGAGATCTTGGCCAGACAAATCATAAGGCGGTCTAAATCTATGACTATCCTCAATGGCGAGTTACATAGACGCAGCGTCACCGGCGTCTTTCAGCGGTGTGTTTCACCAGAAGAGGGTAAGGAGATTTTAAATGAAATTCACGCTGGCGACTGTGGTCATCATGCCGGCTCAAAATCTTTGGTGGCCAAGGCTTTCCGTCATGGTTTCTTCTGGCTGACGGCTCATAAGGACGCGGAAGACCTGGTTCTTAAGTGTGACGGATGTCAGAAGTTTGGGCATCGTGCTCACGTGCCGGCTCAGGAGCTGCGTATGATTCCAATTACTTGGCCGTTTGCGGTCTGGGGGCTTGACATGGTTGGACCCTTCAAGAGATCTAAAGATAAGAAGACCCACCTTTTGGTGGCGGTGGATAAATTTACCAAGTGGGTGGAAGCTGAGCCGGTCAGTAAGTGTGACGCGGCTACGGCGGTTCAATTTATTAAGAAGTTAATCTACCGTTTTGGTTATCCTCACAGTATCATCACTGATAATGGTACAAACCTGTCCAAGGGGGCTATGTAGACGTTTTGTGAGAGTGAACATATCCGGCTTGATGTTTCGGCGGTTGCTCATCCACAGTCCAATGGTCAGGCGGAGCGTGCTAACTAGGAGATCTTGAAAGGTATCAAGCCCCGGCTTATGGTTCCTTTGCAGCGAACACCGGGTTGTTGGGTTGAGGAGTTACCATCAGTGATATGGAGCATCAATACTACTCCCAATAGATCGACGGGTTATACACCTTTCTTCATGGTTTACGGCGCGGAAGCTGTATTACCAAGCGACATACGTCATGACTCGCCGCGTGTGGCGGCTTATGTTGAGCAAGACAACGAGATGGCGCGTCAGGATGCGCTAGATGCTCTGGAGGAGAAACGTGATCTGGCGGCGGCTCGTTCGGCGATTTATCAGCAAGACGTGCGTCGCTATCACAGCCACAGAGTTAAGACCCGGACGTTTCAAGAAGGCGACTTAGTGTTGCGTTTGATTCAAGACCAGACGGATATGCATAAGCTATCTCCTCCATGGGAAGGGCCTTTTGTGGTCAGCAAGAATCTCAACAATGGGTCATACTACCTAGTTGACGTGCGAGACGAGTCAAATACCTCTGGGCAGGAGACCCGCCGGCCATGGAACATAGTTCATCTACGGCCTTATTACACTTGAGTCATTGACTCCCGTCGTTGTACATATCACATATATGATAAATAAAGTTGGCATCCCCATAAGCCAGGGCCTCTGCCGTTTTTTCATGTATCTCATATTGTGCACAAGTTATGTCATCGACAAGGTCAAATTGGGGTGCAACGAGTTTAATACTTACCCCCTCTTTGATGACTTATTCCAAAATTGGGGTGCAGCGAGTTGAGAACTTACCCCCTCTTTTGATGATTTTTTCCAAATTGGGGTGCAGCGAGTTTAATACTTACCCCCTCTTTGATGACTTATTCCAAAATTGGGGTGCAGCGAGTTGAGAACTTACCCCCTCTTTTGATGATTTTTTCCAAATTGGGGTGCAGCGAGTTGAATACTTACCCCCTCTTTGATGACTTATTCCAAAATTGGGGTGCAGCGAGTTGAGAACTTACCCCCTCTTTTGATGATTTTTTCCAAATTGGGGTGCAGCGAGTTGAATACTTACCCCCTCTTTGATGACCTTTTTTCAAAATTGGGGTGCAGCGAGTTAGCCACTCACCCCCTCTTTTGATAACCTCTCCAATATTGGGGGCAGCGAGTTGGCCACTTACCCCCTTTTTGGATGACTTGTAAGAGCAGAGAACATCATACATCATGCATCGTGCATAGCATCATACGTCATGCATTGCATCATACATCACACTTACATATCATTCTGGTTTTGACAAACCGGGTCAAGGAAACATTATGAAACAAGACGCAAGACCATGAAAGACATCTCCGGGTTGTGCTGTTATAAGCCGCCCTTACAACAATACAGAAGTTTTCTGTCTTGTTTATTTTGCAGGTTTTATCTTTTTTGATAAGCCGCCATGGACCTTGAAAGCATGGTTGAGAGTAAGAGCATATGAAAGATATCATTGCAGCAAGACTATTCAAAAAGGGTTATACGCGCACGAAGGCATGACTCAGGCATTTCAGATGTCTCTACAGCTATTACAAAAGCTCCCCATGGAGTACAAGACAAGGCAAGATTAAAGTTTTTTACGAAAGACAGCCTTGGCGGCTCAGACAGGCCGAGTTATCAGTTTCAGCCGAAAGTACAGCTCGCTGGCTAGTCATCCTTCGCCGGGTCTTCGACCTCTTCGATCTGAAGATTGTCGACATCCCAGTTGCAGCGTGTTAAGGCCTCAAATTGGGTCTGGTCGAAGAAGGGAGATGCATCAAGGTCAGGAGCGAAGAGCTGCTTACGACGTGCGGGAGTCAGGCTCCTCGATTCAAAGGTTGGGCCGCGCACGCGTTTGTTTTTCGCGTCATAAGCCGCCTGGTATGTGGAAAGGTCTAACTCATTGGCAAGACTTGAGGCCAGCACCCGGGAATCTTTCATACATTTGACGTAGTCGGCTTCTGTGAAATCTGAGCCGTCGACCTTTTTGGCTGGGAACCCGTCCGTCATTTCCGCTGTAGTTAACTCCGGGGCAAAAGCAAGACACCGGCTTAAAGCAGCCATGGCTCTCTGCCTGGCGGCTGACCGTTTGAGTTCTCCAACCTGTTTGGGCAGGGTGGATAGAAGTTCTATCACCCCCTTCATATGCTTTGGGATGCATTTCTCGGTCAGCATCGCCTTCATGGTGCAGAGGGTCCCGCAATATAACTGTTCGGTTAAGAAGTAGATGGCTTTCAGCTTAATCACGCTGTCAGAAGCGAGTTGGCGGCTCCGTTCACCTGCAAGATAGTCAAGTATTATAAGCCGCCTGTATGAGTTATTCAACAAGACAAGGTAATTTTCAAGTGCTTGACACTTACCAAAGATCGTAGAGGTCATTCTGGAGATATGGTCTTTGAGAGTTTGTAGCTCATCGGACACAACCTTAAGCCGACTTTCAGTGTCGTTGGCTTGTTGGGTTATAGCAACTTTTTCCGCCTCAGTCGTCTTCTGATAAGCAGCGAGTTCAGCCCGTGTTTTCTCCAGCTCTGTCACGGCAACTCGCCATTTATTGTCCGCCTCAGCCCTGGCGGCTTGTTGCACAGTGAAATTCGACTCAGCAGTTGCTAAAGCTTCCTGCGTTACGCAAAAGACAGTTTCAAAGGTTTTCAGTCAGGATATGATTCGCACATTGGTGAAACTATTGTGTTATAAGTCTCAAGCAGATTGCAAGCAATATACTTGACACTTGGGGGCTAATGCCTGTGTTTTTCTCTAAGTCTACATGGCAGTCCCGGCTCATCTTTGTTAAAGTTAAGCCGGCACTTGGGGGCTACACAGAGCTCTCCAAAGTTTACAATGGAGTTCTGGCTCATCGTCATGACCCGAACTCGGGGGCTACACTTGGATCAACCTTTTCAACTAAGTACCGGCTCAATATCAGTATTAACCCGATCTTGGGGGCTACAGGTATTATAATTTGAAGTATGACAAGAAGTATAAGACCCGGTCTACTATTTTGCAAGACTAAACCGGATCTTGGGGGCTACATAAGGGTATAAGGAAAGCAAGAAAGGAGCGGTACCTCAAATTTGGACTTCATAAGGCTAACAAGTTTTCGCTCCATGTTGTGGCTTGCGCTGAGGCGATTTAAATAGCTGGCATGAAGATCATCTGTAGACATCTTTTCCAACGAGGGCAATGCAAAGTCGAATCTTTCTGGCGAGTTCTCTTTAGCCTCGCCGGTGTGTCTTGTCAGCACATGAGAGGTCGATTGATAACCCGCCCCAGTAAGAGCGACGTTTTTGGTAGCTGGAGAGCTCGGCGTTTGGAAGTCAGTTCGTGGATGGCTCGTAGGAGCGACCGTATCATGAACAGCCGGCTCGTGGGGCTGAGGATCATCGGCAGGTGTTTCTTTTATAGCTTCTGTAGGCTCAGCATGGGGTACAGGGGAAGCCGGCTTGGATTTCTCCGGCTCTTGGACAGTGGGGGCGGCTTCAGACCCGCCGGTTTTCTTCCGCTTCGCTTGAGCCCTAGAGAGCAAAAACAATTGTCAAATAAAAGACAAGATTGAAGAAAAATATAGTGCAAAGGAAAAATGCATACTCTGGGTTGATTCTCAATGGAGGCAGCTTAGTGGCCGTTGAGTCGCCAGACGAAGGGGGCGAGTCCTGGAAAAGTTACAGTTCTTCAGGTAAAGTAAGGTTGCAAGACAAGACTGTTAAGATGATCAGACTTGGGTAAAAAGTACCTCTGCAGGACGCTTCCGGGAAGCCGGGGAGTTGGGTAAGCCGCCCATCAGCTCCTCAGAGCCGGCACTCCAGGTCTGACGCCTGGAGGTGTGCTATTGCTTTTTCAAAAGAAAATGGCAGTCCAAGTAAGCAAGAGGATGAGAGAATGGGACTTTTCGGATAACCCGCCGTTTCTTCTTTGGGGGAGAATTTTCTAAATCGGAGGAAATATTGATTACCTCAGGAGCGTCCACACGGCTGGTCTCTGGTTCAACCTGTGAAATAAATATCATCAATAAGCTGTATAAAGAGACGGTCAGAAGAAGTCAAGCTTTACCTCTGAATCGTTAGACTCAGGAATGGAGGAGGCGGTGGTTCTCCTTTTATGAGCAAGGGTTTTACCCGCCCTGGGCTTCCTCACGGGCGGGTTGAGTTTTTTCTTCTAGAAATCTGAGCCGGCCTACGCACAAGCCGCCAGAGAGGTTAAAAGATGCAAATTAAAACGAGCAAGACGAAGATTGTAAGGTTTCCAGAAGTTTTTCTTACAGGCGGAGCCGGGTTCTGGGCATAGAAGGGTCTCAGCCCAATTTTATCACAAATTTCCTGTTTTTCGCCGAGAAGATTTTTAACGCTATTGCTGATTTCCTGTTGTGACAATTGGGCATTTGAGAAGCAGAGGGGGTCATTGGGTTCACCCGTGTATTCAAACATAAGCCGTTCACGCCGGCTCAGGGGCGATATTTGCCAACTGACCCAGCAGCGGGTCAGGTCGACACCAGTTAATCCGTTTGCAATCAAAGCTTTGATCTTGGCAATGGAAGGGGCATACTTCGCTCTTTCAGTAGTGGATTGCCTTTCGGGAAGTTCTCCGGAGCTGGGAAGCCGGGTAGGGCGGTAACCCGGCAGCGGATTTTCACCCTGCGGAGAAGTGTCTTTGCAATAAAACCAGGTCCTGTTCCAGTTCTTAGGATGACTTGGCAGGGTAGCAGATGGGTAAGGCACATCTCTCCGCCTCTGGATAGTCATGCCGCCGAGTTCCAGACTTGAGCCGCCTGCTTTCTCAGTTTGGCGGTTGATATAATGGTAATCACGAAAAATGTCCACAAAAGGTTCTTCTTGCAGATACACCTCACTCAAGACTTGGAATTGGCAGATATTGGTGACTGAATTGGGGCCTATGTCCTGAGGGTGAAGCTTAAAAAGTGCAGAACATCTCGGAAGAATTTAGACCCGGGCGGGCTGAAGCCGCGGACGAGGTGGTCAGCGAAAACAACGACTTCTCCATCTTGAGGTCTGGGTCTTTTCTCTAACCCGGGAGCCCGCCACTGAATGACGTCCCGAGCCAGTAACACGCCTATCTTCACATAGTCTAACAGTAGATCTTCGGTAACTCCGGATTGGACCCAGTCACAAGACGATGTTGCGCTTGACATATTGGCGGGTTAAGTGCTGAAATTTAAAAGCCAGAGGTATGTTGGCGGGTTAAGTGAAAGAAGCAATAGTCAAACTTTATGGCGAGTTACAAACATATGTGCTAAGCCGCCCGAATGATCAATGGCGGGTCAGTCGTCAGTACCCCCAAGATGGCCCAAGATTTCACAAAGTATGGGACAAACAGATTTCACAATCTGCGGCAACATTTTTGGATCTACGAGCGGTTCGGAAAGGGGGAAAAACACTAACCCTAGCAGACAGTGGAAGAACAGATAGATCAGGGACTCGTTAATGCTGAAGCAGAATCAATCCGTACAAGATACAAAGGGGGAGCTGATCACTACCGCAATGTATTTTGACTCGATTTGAATTAAAATACCGTTCCTAGCCCTAAGAATGCGAAGAACAGGGATGAACTCCGGCGAGCTCCATGAACAGTACAGATCTAATGCGAGTCCAGGGAGAGGCAGAAGCTTTACCTTGATGATTCGAGGGAAGAGCGGAGGAGCACCGCGGTTCTCTGGTCCCGGTTGGGTTGGTGCAGTGGCCCGTTTCGAGTTCGCTGGAGAGGAGCGACGGCGGCGGGGCTGTTTGCTATAGTAGTTGCGACGGCGTCGGGAGGACGAAGAAGAAGTGACAGGGTAAAGGAGCGACCCTGTGCCCAGTTATAAGGGTAGGTGGGGTAGTGAAACGGCAGGCCCGAAGATCGAGGAGGCGATATAGTTATCATGGCTGAGATGGCGCCTTGTTTCTCGGATGGCGGGTAAATGAAAGATTCATTGTGACGTCACTGTTGGATATGGCGGGTTAGGGAAGACCAGTCAAAGTTGCAGTTCCAGAAGACCCGCAGAAGACTCGCCAACTGAAGAATTTAAATTGACATGAACAGGTTCAAATCAATTTGGGGCCTAATGTTGGGGATATAACCCCGCGTATAACCCTGTTGGCGACTCATAGTGCAAGAGCCTAAGCCGGCCCAGGAAGGCAAGGCGTGAAGACGACGACTTACAGATGGGCCAGTCGAAGGCCTAAAGCCTGGTGGCGACTCAAGGCCCGAAAGGGTAAACCGCCATGTGAAGACTTATCTTGTAAGACTAGGAAAGTAGAACCTGGGTCGGTTACATTGTGTAACCCGACCCGGACTCTTGTAAGCCCAGGGCCTATACCTATGTATATAAAGGTGAGCCCCTGCGGCGGGGAATAGGGGGGTGAAGAAAGACAGACAAGCCTTACGGCGAGAGAGATCAAGCAATTGAGAGTTAGGGCAAGCAAGCTCCCCCCTTGTATTCGATATACCAGGTAATACAGCTTAAGCAGGATGTAGGCTTTCACCTCCACCGTGAGGGGCCGAACCTGGGTAAAACCGTGTCCCTTGTCCCGCTTAACCCGTTCGAGTCCACTTCCATGGTGTTGACTCCGAACCTAAGCCTTCGGGCATCTGCCGTGACAAAACCACGACAATACCCCAAACCTTTGTGTGAAGAAGGTGAAATGGAAGAAGTGCAAATATTCCATGGAGAAGAGAGTGAACAAAAGAAGAAGAAGAAGAAGCGGAAAAGAGAAAGAATAAAGCAAACAGAATGTAAGGCAAAAATGTTGGTTAAATTGAAGGATGGGCGGTGGGAAGTAACCCACTTTGTCCGTGATCATACACATCCTTTGGTTGCCAAACCTTCGCTATCCAAATACTTGCGATCTCACCAGGGGATACCGCCAGAGGAGAAGAGGTTCCTAGAAATACTACACAACTGCAACCTGACTTTAGGTGTGTTCTCATTCAAATCCCTAGAGTGAACATTATTCTTTATTTCTGCTCTGTTATGTGTGCAACTAGCAACAGTGAATTGTGCAAGCACATCCTATAATTTGTGCAACCAGGGTTGAGTATTTGTCCAAAATTAATCCCAGGGGAAAAAATTTGTCCAACTGCTTGCTTCTTGAATAAGATATATTATGCAACTCCATAATGTTCATCGTGCAACTAGTGCTCCTATAAATGCAAGTAAACCTTCTTTCCTGCAACTAGTGTGCAAAACTGATTTGTTTGAGAACATGATGATAGTCGTGCAACTATTGTTACTTAGTCTGCAACTGTTATGAGTACATAGTGCAATTAACTGAATCGTTTCGCATCCGATAAGTAGAAGAAACAGAAACAAGCAAAAAAAGAAATTCTTTGGCAACCACATGTTGATTGTTGTGCAACTATTGTTGTTAATTCTGCAACTGTGCAACTATCTAACAATTTCCATCACTTAACTTTCTTCTTCAGGCCGTATGATGCATATCATGTCAGAGTTTTATGGCTCGGAGCTAAATGCACCGTATGGGCCAAAGGCAATAACAAACTTGTGTGCTGGCTTCCGCAAGGACTCAACAAAAGAGGGGGAGATTATTGAGACAATTGCACATTTTAAAGACTTGCAAAAAGATGATCCAGATTTTTTCTATAAGATAAAATATGATCTTGAAGGGAGAGCAGAAAACATTTTTGGGGTGGATGGCTTGGTACGGAAAGCTTATGCGGAGGCATATCATGATTGTGTCTCCTTTGACACAACCTACATGACCAATATGTACAACATGCCATTTGCTCCATTCATTGGGATCAACCGTCATGGGCAATCTTTTATGTTCGGGTGCGCGTTTGTGAGGCAAGAAATGGAGACCAGCTTTGATTGGGTTTTTGAAACTTTCCTAGAGGCTATGAATGGAAGGGCACCGGATAACATCATTACTGATCAGGATGTGGCAATGAAAGAGTCCATAAAGAACATATTTCCCATAACTGTGCACCGATGTTGTCGGTGTCACATCATGAAAAAAGCTCAAGAGAAAGTTGGGTGGTTGCTAGGCCGGAACCCGGGATTGTCTGAAGATTTCAACCTCTGCGTTGATTTCAGTTTCACACCAGATGAGTTTGAACAGAATTGGGCTACGTTGATGATGAAATATGAGGCAATTACACACACACAATTTTGAGAAGCTTTATGAATATAGGAACACTTGGGTGCCATGTTACTTCAAGCACAGATTTTTCCCCTTCTTACAGTCTACACAAAGAAGTGAGGATTTTAATGCAGTCTTGAAGCGGTATGTGAACCCTCACAAGTCTATTCTAAACTTTGTGAAGCAGTACCACAAAATACAGACGCACATCCTCGTCAAGGAAGGCTCCAATGACTATAGGACAGAACATCTCGATGTTGACATGTGGTTTCCGTTTCCAATAGAGAAGCAGGCGTAAAAGACATACACTAGAGACCTTTACTGCAAGTTCCGTGACGAGTTTGAGATGATTGGACGGTACAATGCATTCCAAGTTGGTGCGGAAATGTTTGAGCTGAGACCAAACACAGATTGGGTTTTGAAGTATGGCTCCAGGAACTACTTAGTGATGGCAAAAATAACCGAGGGACACTATTCATGTGAGTGTTGCAAGATGGAGAGGGATGGCATCCTTTGTTGCCACATACTCAAAGTGTTCACACAAATTGGGCTTGATGTCATCCCGAAGCAGTACATGTTGAAGCGTTGGACACCAATTGTTGTCCCAAGTGTGCCAAGTGCCACTAGCCAGCCGCCTGATGTAATGCCTCCTCAATCTTTAAAGGAAATTAGGCATGCGAACATGACTGCAGATTTCCAGAAACTAGCGAAGTTTGCTAGTGGTTCTGATGCCACAAAAGGCGTTGTTGATAAGCACATGCGTGCGGCACGGACAGAGATTGTGCAACTGAACAAGTCTAGACGGAAAAAGAGGGCTGCAAGAGAGACAGGTCCGTCTGCTGGTGATAACAACCAAGATCCTCCTGCACCGCCTACATCTACAGGGCCTAATGCAGCGCCTGCCCCTACCGGTCATGCTCCACCGCCTCCTCCCATGGGCCGTGGTGGACCACCTCCTTCCATGGACCGTGGTGGTCGTGGTGGACCACCTCCTTCCATGGGCCGTGGTGGTCGTGGTGGATCACCTCCTTCCATGGGCCGTGGTGGTCGTGGTCCACCGTGTCCTCCCATGGGTCATGCTGCTCCCATGGGTCATGCTCCTCCCATGGGTCATGCTGCTCATGGTCCAGCACCTCCTCACATGGGTGGTGTTGAACCGCCTCCTCCCATGGGTCATGGTAGTCCACATGCGAGTGTGGGTAATGCTTCAGCACCTCTTCCTATGGATAACACAACACAAGGCCATCCTATGGGCCATGCTCAGCAGATGTCACCTACGAGCAACGACAAGGACGATGCAATTCCTAGGGATCCGCCAAAGTCAACTACAAAAGGGAGGTCAAGGAGTAGATGCTATAATTCAGCTCTTGAGCTGCACCCGAAAAGGAAAAACAAGTGCAGCTTCTGCAACTCAGATAAGCACAATGTAGCTAGTTGCTCTGCGAAATTGGCGTGACAACTTGGTGAGATACAAGCAAGAGAGAAATGGGGGAAACTGGAGAAATTTTCTTTTGTGCATTGTTAGGGAAGGATGGAGCTATGAAGATGCAGCAACAGACAATTGCTTTGCAGACTTCAATCTTTGTGTTCTTTAAGTTTATTGTACAAACCTTTTGTATTCATGTTAAAAATGGCACACAAAAAAGATGACTATTATTTAGCTACGTGTGAGACTACCTATTTATGCCTCTGTTGGCAAATTTGCACATTTATGCGTATTCCCCTTTGTGGTTGAGTTTTGGATGGTCTACCAGAAGCAAAAGAACTGTGCAAGTTAAATAGAACCGTTGTGCAAGTATTTTCCCTGTATGTGCAACTGTAACATCTCCAGGTACTATGCCATCTAAAAAGAAAAGAAAAAAGAGTAAAATTGTTCCACTCTGAAAAAAATACTGCAACCTGGGCAAGAAAGACTAGGTCAAATTGTGCAACTGAATTAGTATTAGGTGTGCAACTGAATAGGTATCATTGTGCAACTATCCATGTCCAACAAGAGGTAGAAAAAAATAAGACAGCAAATACAAAACTTACTCTTTGTACTTTAGAATATCCTTCCACGGGGCTTTGTTGTGATCACTGTCAACCATCCTTTGGGTCATTATCCTTCTCATGCTTAGGCACTCTTTCGGGTCATAATTCGGCAGTTGTCTCCCATTCCAGGTGCTAGTGTTGAACACCATAAACACGCCACATTCATTGCTGTGCAAAAAAAAGGAACACATTGTTATTCAACGTGGGCTGGAGACATGCTTGTCCAACTAAAAAACAAACTACGTATCAAATGTAAAAAATTGCAACTAGTAGACTTGCTGATGCAAACCATGTTCTCCGTCATGCAACTTCCCCTGAACAGCTGTTGTTGCAAAATACAAGAACAAACAAGTGGACAAGCAAAAACTATACACTATATCACCTCCATCATGCAACTTGCCATAAATGTGCAACTACCATGGTCCTGTGTGCAACTGTATGAAGACTTTGTGCAACTAGGTGGTAAGCTTGGTGCAAAAACAAAATCTGAGCATCATGCACCCTAGTGGACTTTTTCTTGATCAGAAGCGAACTATTAAAAAAATAAAGATGAACATGTTACAGAGCCAAATCAAAAAAATGTCTTGTCTGCATGACTTACTTCCCGATTTGTTTGGCTACATCAATGGCAATGACCTCATAGTGACTAATATTGTGCTTTGGGTAATGCTGCTTCCATAAACACCTCACTGCCCCCGCTATGGTTGAAGCGCAGTCCATTAAGTGAGGGTTGTCGAGCTTCCTCCAAGAATCTAGCACCTCGAAACATTGAACCCTTAGGTTGATGTTAAACAACCAGTAGTGCCTGCCTCCATTTGGATCATTGGGATCAGCGAACTCGATCACAGGGAGCATCACCTGCACATATGGACAGCACAAAAAAAGGAAAAACAAAAAATTATGAGTTGTGGAAAACTCTCCAATGAAAAACAAGAATTATGCAACAAAAAAAATTGAAAAGCAGAAGATTGTGTGGCCAGAAAAAGGTACCATATCTTGACGGTCTAGCCGTTTAGTCTTCTCAAATCTAGCATGTATCTCGGCAACGTTGTATATACCTTGCTACAACCGTGCCTGCATTGGAAAAGATGGGTCTCAATAGCACACTATAAAAAAATAAAAAGAAAGTTGTGTGAAACAAAAACAGAAGTTCTCATTAAACTTACGGCAACCCTCAATGGCATGATGATCTTCTTTGAGTCACTAGGTAGGGTTTTTCTGATATGGATAAGTGCATCTTCAACAACAGTGTTTGATAGCCATCTGGTTGGCCTCATTGAATCAGCTAGCTCTTTTAGGGTGACAAAATACCTATCATAGTCAATGATGTCAGGGCTGTTCACAAAAAAAC
Source organism: Elymus sibiricus (assembly GCA_039707655.1). Lineage (NCBI taxonomy): Eukaryota > Viridiplantae > Streptophyta > Magnoliopsida > Poales > Poaceae > Elymus > Elymus sibiricus. Next base: position 439,071,988 of record CM077667.1, on the reverse strand, counting down.
AAGGGTAAACAAAAGAACAACAGGATTAAAATTGTTGGGTTAAGGCATAAAAAGTGAATGAAACTGGTAAACTACTGCTATGGTGCATAGGCCCGATGTGCAACTGTATTACTCTTGTTGTGCAAGTGATGTTGCATGAAACTGTAAATACAACAAGTCTTGTTGCAACTAAAAACCTGAATTAGTTCTGCAGCACAACAACTAAATAAAATGAATAAGTACCTCAATGTTCTTTGATTTTTTTTTTTGAGGAAAAACAAAGAATAAAACAAAAAATAAACTGCTATTAAGGTGTCTAGGACAAGATGTGCAGCTGCATTGCTATTGTTGTGCAAATACTGTTTCATGAAACTGCAACTATAAACACTAATTGGACAACTAAAAAAACTGATTTAATTGTTCTTCTCTGTGTAGTAGTTTACCTAGTTTCTGAATTGTTTGCTCCAGGTGTATTCCGAACATAGTAGAGGACTGACGCATAAAGCTTGTTGACTTGTTCACCACAAGTGAATGTCTTTTACTGTTGTAGTCGATGTAAGGAGACCTCTGGACAGCAGTTGGCTTGATTATCCTCCTGCCGCGTTTTTGAACTGGTGGGCCAGATGTGGTACTGCTAGACCCACTTGCACCCCCTATAGCAGCTGTGACATTTGGGGTGTGAAACTCATCTGGAGAAGCCAAAGGGGATGTCTGAATTGGCGCCTTCCCACTGACAGCCATATCTGCATCAGCACAAACCTCTCTCACAGTTTCCGAATCCCAATCATCCTGCTCACTGCTTTTAGATAACCCTGCCTCTTGTGGTGTCATTTGTGATTTGTTAAGGTCGTTATATGCGGCAACTGGGGAGTCATTGTCCAAACCCAAGTCAAATGGTGGAGCGTCGCAGTACCCATCGCCGTGATATGATATTGCTGACGATGCTCTACGAATGGGATGCACACTGTTCTTGGCTCCTTGGAGATCATTGGGTGCATCACCCGCTGACTTGGTTCGTGCAATTATGCTTGGCGGCGGTCTTGGCGGTATACACTTGGAAACAAGGTTGTACACTTCCTCTTGTGTAAGGGTTTGCTGTTGACCAATAGCATGAAATATAGGCAAATGTGGTTGCTGAGTCTGCACAACATTGCACATATCTGGTAACAGGTGTGCTGGAGTTGGCACACTTGAAGCTGGAGTTGGCACAATCACTGCTTGGGTTGGCAAGGTGGCTTCTGGGATTGGCACACTAACAGCTGGGGCGGCCATGTTGACCGATAGGGGTTGGACAGTTGCCTCACTTCCTCTTCCTGTTGGCACAGTGGTTGCTGGAGTTTCCTTAATCGCCGATGTACCCTGCACAGTAGATGTTGCATTTGGCAAATTTGCACCAGCAATTGTCACACTTGAAGCTGGAGTTGGCACAATCACTGCTTGGGTTGGCAAGGTGGCTTCTAGGATTTGCACAATGACAGCTGGGGCGGCCATGTTGACCGATAGGGGTTGGATAGATGCCTCACTTCCTCTTGCTGTTTGCACAATGGTTGCTGGACTTTCCTTAATCGCCGATGTACCCTGCGCCGTAGATGTTGCAGTTGGCATATTTGGACCAGCAGTTGGCTCACTTGAAGTTGTAGTTGGCACAGAAGTTGTTGGTGCTGCTGACTTGCTACAGGGCATTATGACAGACTCCTTTTGACTGTTTGATGCAAACTTAACAGCATGGCTTGGCACCTTTGTTCCCATTTCTGCAAAATTTGTGTTCTTGGCAAAAGAAACTGTTTTCTTGCATTTTTTATCAGGGAGCTTGAGCGTTGTAGAGGGGATCTTAGCATTTACATGCCCAGCGGTTGGCTCCTGTAGAACAACACTTGCCTTCTTGGGCTCTGCAGTTGGCACCTCCTTCCCCTTTGATTTACTTCCGTTCTTCGAATTTTTCTCTGCCATACAAGGGATCTTATCTTTTGGTTCACCCAACACCAAGTTCTTGCTTAATGTGACGAGCTTCTTGCGCATTGGGACCGGGGGTGGGCGCGGTGGGGATGTTGTCGTCCTCTTGCTACAAAAGGACATTGAACCATCTTCAGATGCAGCACCTTCCTTCATGATCTTCTCAACCATTGTTTTCAAGCCAATCCAGTCCAAACCTTTGCTGCCTCTTCCATTTCTTCCTCAGTGCTTTTTGCCCTGCCCTCGATTATTTCTTCGAAGGCAGTATCCTTCTCTTTCATGTCAATGATTTCAAGAGTTTCAAGCAATGGTATTTCAAAACTGTTGGGGATTACTGGCTCTGATCTACACAAGTCAATAAGGGAGAAACTATCCTCTAACACAGCTGATTTGGTCCCAACTGATTTGTGATCTAAACCTTTGCGATAAATGTCCTTTTTGATGAAAAACTGTAGAGTTACACTATCCTCAATTGAGCTGCTACTGTTGTTCCCTCTATCTGCACCACTGTTTGCCCTCTTTGAACTGCTGTCCCCGCCGCCACCCATGCCATCGTCATCCTCCCCGCTGCCACCCATGCCATCGTCATCCTCCCCGCTGCCACCCATGCCACCATCAAAGGCCCCCCTATCATCGTCCTGTGTCTCCTCGCTGTCATCATCACTGTCAGGGTTCTTTCCTTGATCGGCATCATCAACCTTGTCACCTTTCTCAGCTGCACCCTTGTCTATTACATCACCCTCCTCTTCCTCTTCCTCATCATCAATCCCGGTATCACCTTTGTTTTCAAAGTTGTCTTCATCATCATCGTCATTGTCGTCATCTTCTTCATCATTCCCTGCCTCTTCATCCTCATCCTCTTCCTCGGACTCATCACTTTCTTCACCATCATTACCAGCTCCCGGGTCAACATCTTTTTCCTCCGACTCGGTTTTGTCCTGAAATTCATCTTCTTCACTTTCCTCCACCTCTTCTGTTTGCTTGGCAGCAGCTTGACGTTTCCGTCGCCCAGTGTGCGAGCTTTGAGTCTTTGTTCGACCACTTGACGGCCCCCCTGAGAGGTGACAATTCTGGTTCCTCTTCATCAAGCTTCGCAAATCCTTCGATGAAGTTGGCAAGATTGTCAGATATTCCTTTGCATAGATCATGGACCATGATTGCTAGCTTGAACTTCTTCTGCAAAACAGTAAGAAACAAAAACCAAATTTAAGTTTTTTGAAACTGAAGCATAAGCTTGCTGCAGGCAAGAAAGATGCTAGGTGCAACTGAAGCATAAGTTTGGTGCAAATATAACAACTGAGATAATAACAATGAGCAACTGAACCTTATGTTTGGTTCAACTAAGAAAAAATGTGCTTGGTGCAACTGAAGCATGACTGTGGTGCAAGTAAAAAAAGATAGTTTGCAACTGAGTTAAGAACTCTGTGCAACTGACATCATAAGTTTGATTTCAGGTAAGAAAAAGGGTGACTAGTGCAACTAAGAAAAATAAATGGTGCAAGTAAAGATAGGATAGGTTGCAACTGATATAATAACTCTCTGCAACTAAAGCATATGTTGGGTGCAAAGTAAAAAAAAGTGATTAGTCCAACTAAGAAATAAAAAATTCCAACATATGTTTCACTATGTAAAAACACAAAAAATTGAGCTAGAGAACAAACGGGTGAGCAAAAGGATAACTAACATGTGGATTGTAGCTCATTGGAACCTTTGACGCCACAAACGCTTCTGCCTGCAACAATCCTCCGAAAATTGATGATTCGTCTCTACTTCTGAACTGCTCTTTGAGCTGATGCACAAAAGAACATCAAATTAGCTACAAAACTTCATGCAGGATCAACAAGAAAAATACTTAAATCACTTATTATGTGCGCCTATAAAGAAATAGCACAACATGTGAACAACTACCATATGACTAGCAGCAAAAAAACAGTTGAAAATTTCTATGTGAAGACCCCAAAAAACAATGAAAGTGTTATGGGTAAAAATATTGTAAAGAAGCATATGTGCAACTATCATATGTCTGTGTGCCAACTATCAAAATGGGCTTGTGCAAGTACCCACAAAATGTGAAACATATGTGCAACTACATAAAAGTAGTTATATAGATAGAACCTAAAACATAAACATATTATGAAACTGACACTTTAATATATGCAAGAAGTATCATTTAACTTTGAAAAAATGTCCAAGTCACTTGAAGTTTGCCAAAGACGCCAGGTGAAATCAAATCCTTTTTTATAATCTTGCTGATCAGGTTCTTATCATATGCATTGGCTCGAACAGCGCATACGCTTACTCTCTCATCAACATCAAGCGCATCAATGTAAAGAATCTGTTCGCGTACCATCCCAATAAACAAAAAAGGGAAAAACAGCATGTGAGCACATTGGCCAGACAAAGCACAACCTGCAGAAAAGTACATCTAACAAAAACATAATTTAATTTCAACTTACCTTTAATGATACAGACAACAACAGACTGTTTGCTTCTCCTCACCCATGTTGTGAAAAGCTTCATTTATGTGCTCAGCAACAAATAAGCACACATTGCTCTTCAAGAGCAATTCAGGTTCCAGGACAGCACCGTAGCAGCGTGGGGTCAGGGACAGGCTTGTTGTAGGAGCTAAAAAGGTGCTGAAAGCAAGTGCAAGCCAGCCAGTGAGGAACTTGTTATCAGCAGCTCCCTTCATATCTTTCAACGTCTTGCTGAAATCGGTGACCATGGGGTGTTTGGGCGGCCCGGAGTAGTTGAACATCTCATTGAATCTCTTCACAGCTTCCTTTTCAACAACATATTTCAGACGTGGCCCTCTATTGGGTAACCCAAAATTCCCGTGCACACTAGCAGCATCTATTGGAATAGTACCCCTGCCTGGAAATACCAATGCTGAACTGCCTGGGTCGTAAGCCTGGACTAGGAACTTGGTCAAGTCCGAAGGAAGTGTGTCGGCTAAGTTTACCAAGCCTCCTAACATATTCTCATACAGGAAAGACCTTTGAACAGGTGCCAATCCATTTTTCACCTTCACAAACCTCCCTGGTGAGGCCCTAATCCTTCCAGCTTGTGAACGTCGCCCAGGAACATTTCCTTCATTTCCTTCAACTCCAACTTCAGAACCCCGAGACAACAATAGAGGTGGAACTGAATACAGACAAAATGTGCAACTAGTGAACTTATGTGTGCAATTGATCATAGATAAATAACTAAATTATTTAACATCAGGGGAAAAAAGGGAGGAAAAGTAAACAGAAAATGTATGGCAATCACATGTTGCAAGTTGTGCAACTATTATCCCAAGACAATGCAACTGTTATGTACACAATGTGCAACTAAAACTGTCAATTGTGTACATGTTTTGCTGCAGCTGTGTGACAAATGGGTGCCAACTGTAAATACATCAGTTATATCAGCACATGAAAAACTTAGCTGAAAAGTAAAACACTTGTGCACACAAACAGAACAAACTGCCAAGTATATAGAATTCAAGTGCAACACTAAACAGCAGAGGTGCCAACTGGTACCAACATATTGTGCAACTGTTAAAAAAATGTACAATAGGTACCTCAGCAGTTTGTGCAGACGTCACGCCACCCCCATCAGAGCATTTGGCTTTGCCTTTCCCTCTGGCACGCTTTACAACACGGAACTGATCGTCATCCTCCAACTACAAAAAAAAGGATGCCACACATGAAAATTCATGAAAAAGAGAAAACAAAAAGGAAATGCTACAAATACTCAAAATTGCACATTGCATTCAAAAAAGACAAAAAAAGTGTTGAAGCTTGGGCTAAAAACTTACCCCTACTTCCTCACCATCATCGGGAACACCGCGGCTGCGAACGCCCCGCTCAGCAGCCCTTTTCTTGTTCCGGCGTTTACGCTGTGGTGCAATTCTCTGCATGGGACAAAAGAAAAGAACCAAAATGAAAAAAAGAAACATGAGAAAAATAGCACATATATTGGATCATGTTTGCTCCTTTTTGGGCACAAGAAAATAAACCTCTTCTTCACTTCCACCGGCTTCTCCGTCTTCAAACATTGTCACTGCAAAAATAAAGGCTCAACATGAAAAACAATTGTAATTGGACGCTAAAAATCATGAACAATGCCAACTATTGGCCTGGATCTGCCAACTAGGGACAGGGCAATGTCAAGTACAAACTGCACACACCCCATATCACAGTAGTGTGCAACCATTGGGGCTGGATCTACCAACTAGGGACAGCACAATGTCAAGTACAAAATGCACACAACCCACATCACATTAGTGTGCAACCATTGGGCCTGGATCTGCCAACTAGGGATAGGGCAATGTCAAGTACAAAATGCACACATCCCATATCACAGTAGTGTGCAACCATTGGGGCTGAATCTGCCAACTAGGGACAGCACAATGTCAAGTACAAAATGCACACAACCCACATCACATTAGTGTGCAACCATTGGGCCTGGATCTGCCAACTAGGGATAGGGCAATGTCAAGTACAAAATGCACACATCCCATATCACAGTAGTGTGCAACCATTGGGGCTGAATCTGCCAACTAGGGACAGCACAATGTCAAGTACAAAATGCACACAACCCACATCACATTAGTGTGCAACCATTGGGGCTGGATCTGCCAACTAGGGAAAGCCCAATGTCAAGTACAAAATCCACACAACCAATATCACAGTAGTGTGCAACTATTTGGCCTAGATCTGCCAACTCGAGACAGGAAAATGGCAAATACAAAATCCACACAACCAAAATCACATTAGTGTGCAACTATTGCGCCTGCATCTGCCAACTGTGGACAAGAAAATGCCAAGTACGGGCGAGAACACTACGGGCGCGACCTCACCCTGCTACGGGCACGACGAGAACACTACGGGCGCGGCCTCTCCCAGTACGGGCGCGGATAGAGCAGCACGGGGGCGGGCCTCTCTCGCTACGGGCACGACGAGACAGTACGGGCGCGGGCCTCTGCCGCTACGGGAACGACGAGATGAACTACGGCGCGCGGGCCTCTCCCACTACGGACACGGCAAGAGCACTACGGCGCGCGGGCCTCTCCTCCTACGGCCGCGGTCCTCTCCGCTACGGGAACGGCCTCCACCTCCGCCCACGGCCTCCACACAACGTCTGTGGCGGGAACAGCGCGGACGCGGCACCAGCGAGTGAGCGCATGACGCTATAGACGGCGACCGGCGACGCACGTAAGCAGGGGAGGAGTAGCGGCTGCCTCACCGCTACGGCCGCGGCGAGGAGGGGAGCAGGCCTGGAGGGGAGGAGGGATGAACGTGCCCGGCGACCGTACCTGAGCCGGCGAGGAGCAGCGGATGCCTCCCCCCGCTACGCCTCCGCCTCCTCTGCAAGCTTCAATGGCGGATCCGGCGGCGAATCTGGAGGAAATCGCTGCGGAATGGAGCGGACCTGGAGGGGAAAGGGGAGAGGATGAACTAGCACGAAATTCGAAACTGCCCACCGCGGCACTACTTCTCTACGTGCACAAACGGACACCGCTATCGGTCTATGACATGTGGGCCCACCGGGGGGTATGCGCGCCGCGCGACACGGCTCGACCGGACCAGGTGAGCGCGATGTGCGGCCGACGAGGAAACCAACAGCGGGGCACCTGGCGACGCGCGCCGTTCGATTTGGACGAATCGAACGGTCCGCGGCTGGCCGCTCGGTAAGTACAGGGAGCGCGCGTGCACTTTCAAGCTTTTAGGAAGAGTATTAGCCGAGACTTTATGCAGCCAAGTGATCCCGACCAGGTAGCACCTGCGAAGGATTCCTTCGGCTAGGAATCGGCTGCTCGCGACGTCTAAATAGTGCGTACGCACTTTTTAGATTTTAGGATAAATCATTAGTAGAAGTGGAGACAGATGAGGCTGGCCGGGATGCGCATGTCGGCTAGGAGGACATTCTAGACGCACCGGAAAATGTCATGCGCAATGATGCAACAGTCGTCATAGAAGGATGAGATCAACCTGACGTGGGAACTTCCATGACTATGGGTTCCATGACTTGTCGCTAGGTCCAGTATTGCCATGAGCAAGAGGTTGCACCGTTGCAGCAAGCAACTAACGACAAGCTAGAGGAAGTGGCCATGTGCACTACTACATATATATATAAAAGATAATAAAAGTGGCTAAGCAGAGGCCACTCTCGTGCGTTTGCCATTGTGAGCTAACCTGCTCCCTGCATTGACACGTGTTGGGATATTTTTTTCTTTTTTCTACTTATTTTACTTTACCTGCTAATTACAACTAGAGACTATCAAAATATAGACGTGGGGCTTATTTTTCACATTAACTAGAAGGGTTAGGCGCGCTTTGCTGCGTCCTTGAATTTGTTGGGATTCTTAAATTTCTTTACTCACTCTATTTCAAAATATATGATGTATTATATTTCTGAAAAGTCAAACCTCTTTAAGTTTGATCAAATTTGTAGAGAAATATATGACAATTCATAATATCAAATCGGTGTTATTAGATTCATCATGAAATGAATTTTTATATTTTTTTGTTTAATATTGTGGATGTTGATATTTTTGGCTCTGAACTTGGTCAAAATTAAAGAAATTTGACTTTCCAAAAAAACTAATAACCCTTATATTTTGAAACTGATGAAGTATTTAGTTTCGCCGGTGGGGGAAACGATGGAGTGTGTTTTATGTTTATTTATAATGCAGTTGTTTGGTGGGCCTTTCGTGGTGTGATTCTGTGTTATCCGCTAATTAACCCATATTTATGTTGGGATATTTTCATCGTTGCTTGCATGTACTATATTCGTGCTATAGTATCACATGGTTGCGCTTTTATCTGGATGATAGGAGTCTGTGAGGGGTTGATATGTTTTTATAGACCGGTTGCTGCTGATTGATTTGAAAAATCGTTGGCCCGAAAAATCGTAACCCAAATCCAAGATTGAATACCTCAATCGAATGAAAAGCTTTAAAATTAGGGAACATAGAGAATTAAAATAATTAAATGGGACAGCTCCTTAAGAAATTATTGATCCGGACAAAATCAGGTGACCCGATTCTAAATTAAAGCATCAATTAATTGTGAAGATTTAAAAATTAGAAAGCATATTGTATTGTATAAATAAATAAATGCGAGAGTCTTGAGAAATTGTTGACCCGATCAAAATTGAGTGACCAAATTCTAGTTGGAGATCTCAATTGATTGCAAGGCCTCCAATTATAGGGAGATTAGTGATATAGTATATTTTCCCTCATTCGTTTTACTCCCTCCGTTCTTAAAGATAGGCTCTTTTAAAGATTTAGTACAAACTACATACGGAACAAAATGAGTTAATTTACACTTTAAAATACATCTATATACATCCATATGTAGTTCATATTTTAATCGTATTTTAGTAAAAACAAAATACATAGCCGTGAGGTCTTCTATGAGCAACACATGTGTCTGGTTTTTCTCCGGTTCACTCTTGTTTTTTTACACTGTTCATTCTTGATTTTGTAGTGTGCCTAGACCATCAAAAAATAGCACGTTATAACGTTCTGAGCAATTTCTCGTTAAATAAATCAGTGTATAATGTCTCGCTAATAGTGTTTAAAGGTAGCGCTATAACACACTAATTTTTTCATTGGTTTAGACTAGACTAGATGTTTGTCACAAACTCCATAAACTGTGCAGGTTCCACCCTATCACTTTATCCTCTCACACGGGTCTAGCGCAACCGCGTCTTCTTCTATTCTTTTTCCTCTCGGTTCAAATCCACCCTTCCATATGCATCAGAAGCGTCGTCTCCCCCGCTGTCGAACGATGCCCCGCCTTTCCCCATGGCAGAAGAGCACCGCTTGCCCTCAACCTCCCCCACTCAACCGCGCGTATCCTTGATGGCTATGGGAACTAGTGCGGCGACCGACATGGATTTCTTAGGATGGGCTGCTCACACCCGAGCTCACCATGACACCCTTTTTGTCAATGCTTCTCCCCGCTGACCGCAGGAACCAGCACCACGAACTTGGCAGCCTCACTATCCTCCAGTATTTGGCACCCCTCCATCGACCCCCGCCGACTTCGGCTACCTCGCCAACCTTACCTCGGTCGTCTCCCTGACTTTCCCGGTTCCAGCGCCTTGCCTTGACCGCTTACACCTTGCCGACCGCCTCCGGTACATCATGACGGATACGTCCCCGAAACATCCGTTTTTCTTTTTCACTGCGACCTGCGACCCTAAGTCCTATGTGTTTTGGTGCAAGTAGTGCTTTATCAGTTTCACAGGCTGCATTATATATATTTTGTAGGATATACATTTCAATACTCTACTTTCCCAGGAAAGAAGGTGTGCACACATGTTAAATTTGATGCTTATCCCCTGTGTAATGAGTAGTAATAGTTTATAGTTAGCATACAAAGGCTGATTGGCTAACATAATAGTTTTATCATCTTAAAAAGGTTATCAAATATTGCGCCAATGAATGTTCATGAGCAAACCTTGGTAATACCGCTTGTGGTATGGGCAAATTGTGTGCTGATTATATTTGATTAATTCTTCTACCTATTCAAAGGCTTTGCATCTATACTTTGATTGGTAAGAACAGGCTTTGTTGAAATACATAAAGGTTGAATAGGGATTGAGATGAGTATGTGAAATTAGGATGAGTATGCGAGCTCCATTTCATCCCCGCATACAACAAAGCAAATCTTATATAACCATAGAAGTTTTGACTATTTGAGGCTATACACAATGCAGTAAATATATTGTCTACTTGACCATATGTTATAGTTCAAATGCATGAAAGGCTCATGATCTCATCTTCTGAGTGCAAAAAAATTGAAATGAAAGGATGGTTCATGACCTGGTGTTTTAAACATAGTTTCCTCTTCTGTACAAAGAGTTCATCTTTGATGCTTGGTAACTTTACTATGCATGGTCTAAGGGACCACATAATGTTCTACTTCCCGTTACCATGTTACTTGATCGCTACATCAAATGAATGCCAAAATATGAAAATACTTGGCATGTCCACTTTAGTTGAGGTTAGTCAATTGTTGTTGCATTATCTTTTGTATATTGAAAGCCTTCCATTTTCCTTTCTTACTACACTGAGTAGTTCTATTTCCTTGTGCAGAATAAATCAAATATGTCTATAGTATGCTAATTAAGCCTAATAGAATTCACATGTTCATTGTGTTATTGAAGGTGCATTATGAAAGGAGAATGAATGATAGATAGCAATCAATTTATTGGCTTCTATGATACTTTATGATGTTCGACATCATGAACGAAGTGGATAAGTGGAAGAGAGCAATCACACGAGGATAATATGCACTGACAGCTATCAAGCTAGAAACTCTGATTATTTTCACTTTAGGAAGTGTATAACATTTTAGTCCAATGTTCACTTCAGTTGTACTCCTCCGTTCATCTTTGTATGTATGCCACCAGAATATATAATCGAACCAACAATTTATAATTATTTCGACAGTTTGTAATCTTATCACACTACTTAATAAAACTGAGCAACATAAAGTAAACATGAGCAATCAACAAATTAAGCTACAATTTAGCCAACAACGGGCTCATACGTGGCGCGCCGCGCCTTCCGTCTGCTAGTGTTCAGAAGGAGGGCAACGGAGGCGACACATTGGCCCATGCTGACACCCCACGGGTCCGAAGGAGGGGGCATGGGCCCACATGACTCCCCTTTGTCCCTCCTTTTGGCAGGTGTCTTATCCCCAATGTTATTCTTTAACATATTTTTCTTTTATTTTTTGAGTCTGGAAAATCCTGAAATCAAAGACACAACAACTTACCTGCTTTCTGTCAATTTGTTAATAGGTTGTTCCAAATAGATACTATAAGACCATGCATGTTTTGATAACGCAATGACATGAGAGTTTTAACGTGGTTCCATGACATGTCATTCCTTAGCAGTGATCTTCCATAAGATTTGATTGAATGATGGTAAAGTGATATGAATATGTTTATAAAAAGAGAGTCATCTGGCATGACAAGAATGGGTTCGCAAAAATCAGTTGTAGAATAAAAAGGAACATTTACATTAGTTTCCAAAGAAAATTATAGCGAAACACTTTACATTTAGAATGAATTAAACCAATGATTTACACGAGGACAATGAGTTCACAACTCATAACATCAATCTGATTCGTCAATAGGGTTTTTTGTTCACCCTCCGACAGTTTTTCCTAATCTCCCCAGCCCTTCCGGTCAGCGGGCTTAGGTTCCCCATTTTGACCATCGAGGCCGCAAAATTCTTGAAGAAGTCCTTTTGATTACTGGAGAACCTGTGAACAATTGGTGCGGTGGTCGCAACGGCACCAGCATCAGACAACATTACCTGGTCCGAAGGAAGAGGGGCGCGGCCACACAAGAGGTTGTCGTAGTACTTGTTGTCGAAGACGTCGGGGGTGACTCTGTCGAGGTTCACCAGTGTTTCCTCGTCCTACCCGGTGCTGCAGTTCCGCTGCGTGAACTGGCATTGCGCACGCCCAAAGGTGTGCGCTCCTTGGAGGGCGACAAGGTCTATGTCGTCGAGGCCCAAGTTTCTGAACTTCTCTCGGAGCGTCTCCAGAGAGTCGAAAGGGCTCGGGAGATCGTTAGCCCTCTCAACATTGGTGGTTGTGCCATCACGGCGGCCCAACGGCACACTCCAGCGTGGCCCCCCAGCCAGCTCGACGGAGATCTCGGAGGCGAGGGCGAGGATGTCGGCGCATGACACAATGCCAGGGCACGCGTTCTCTAGTGCATGCTTGATGCCGTCGACCACGTCAAACCCACGTGCTGACCTGTCATTGCTAGGGGCCTCCTTCTCAGTCATGATCGCCGGGAGGTCGTTGTCCAGCAAAAGCGAGCCATCACAACCCTGAACAAAGCAATCGTGGAAGTGGAGGCGGATGAGGCTGGCTGGGATGCGCACGTCGACGACGCGGGCTCTCTAGATGACATGCTGGACAATGTCGTGTGCACCGGGGCACGAGTCGTCGTAGAAGGACGAGCTCAACCCGGCACTGGCACAGCCATGACCGAGGGCTCCGTGGCTCAGTGCTAGGACCAGCGCTGCTGCGAGAAAGAGGCTGCACCGAGCAGCTAACGGGCAGCAAGAGGAAGCGGCCATGTGCACCACCACACGTTCAGAAGGAAAAGGCTAATACCAAGTTGCTGCTTAGTTAATTTGCTACTGATGGATGGATTGGGAAGCTAGCTGCTCGAGATGGATGTGAGGGTGTCGGCGTACGACACCTATGGGATCGCGTGGATCCCTTTACGGTTCGGCAGGGAAAAAGGCTTGCACAAAGAGCAGATCTAACGATCAACACGGGGGATTTTTACCCAGGTTCGGGCCGCTGAGAAGCGTAAAACCCTACTCCTGCTTTAGTTGTATTGGATGTGTTTGAATCTAGCCCAGGAGCGCTTGCAATGAACAGTACATTCAAGCAGCAGTTACGCATGCAGAATGGGCCAGAAGGTCCTCCCTCTGTAGCTACGCCTTGGGCCTCCTTTTATACGTCGAAGGGGTCACCAACAGTGGCGAAGTACAAGAGGTGTAATGTTGCTACAGTGTTATCATACCTAATACTGACGGCTTAGGACAAACACATTTAATGCTCCGTTGAGGTGTCCCTTAGCTTCTTGGGGATGGAAAAAGGGGCCATCCCATCAGCACCGCTTAAGCCCATCCGCCGCTAGCGCCTGACACGTACCCAGGAGGACAACAGCTAAAAGACAAGATGGCCGCTGCATTGGAGAGGTGACAGGGTGGCGAGGTCTTGCCGGGTGCGAGTCTTGCCGGGGCCGCGAGCCATCCCGGCAAGATCTTGCCGGGGCCCCCGCCTTCGGTCTTCTGTCTTCTAATTATTGACCTGAATGCTTTCTTGATATTCTTGCACCTGCATTCAGCTGTCCCCCAGCAGGCCTTGCCGCTGGCGTGGCTACAACTGTCCGTGCACAAGTATGGGGTACTAAAAGACCCAAACTTTAGTACACTGACAGGAGCCCCCGGGCCTAGGCCATACACGAGTGCGAGGCGTTGTTGGGCTAGGCCCAAACAGTGCACGGGCACGCGTGGCAGGAGTTAACCGCTATAATTATTCCGCTTACTGCGCCCCCCCCCCCCATGACGTGCGATGAATGCGCGACGTGGGATACGTGCGCGGAGCGGCCGTTACAGCCGTGCGCTCGCAAAGGCGTTTTCATATTGACTAGTAAAGAGGCAGCCTCGCGCCTTCCCCATAAAAAGGAATCCGCAGAGGCGCTGCTCATTTACCTCCTGTCCTTTCCAAACTGGGAACCGCCGTCGTCTCCTTCCTCGAGCCCGAAACAAAGTCTCTCCCACTCATCCGTCGCCACCACGCCCTCACCGTCCTCAGCCTCTGCTTCCACTGTCGCCATGCCGCCCAAGGCGAGCAAGGGCAAGGGGGTGAAAGCCGCCGTCTCAGAGAGCAAATTAGCGAAGATGCGGAAGAGGCACGCCGTCTTCACTTCGGCGCTCGCCCGATACCTGTGCATGTGGGCGAGGGAGACGAAGGCTCATCCTGCTACTCGCGTGAGTCCAGGTTCCTTCAAGGGTGGCCCAGATAAATTCCCTTTCTTTGTCGACTACTTTTACTGCGGGCTCTGTCCCCCTTTCTCTGATTTCTTCAACGACATCATGTACACATACGGCTTCCAACTCTTGGACTTTACGCCAAATGCCGTGACATGTAATGTCAGTCTTTGCTCACCTTTGTGAAAACTTTGCCGGAGTAGTCCCCAATACAGCCCTCTTTCTCCACTACTTCGTTCCCCGTATCCAAGCGGGAGAGGCCCTTTCTGGTTCTATCACCTAGATTCCAAGGACATGGAACAAAGAGATATACCCAGACGGGGTCTACCGCGAGAAGTGGGAAGAATGGCGGGCCAAGTGGTGCTGGATTCAGGAGACAGATCCCCAGCCCTTCTGCGCGCCTCGACAAACAAAGATGGCGCATGGTAAGGATTGGAGCGACCTCGATCCTTAAGATGAGAAGCTCACAATCGCAATTACCAGGATCCATCGCCTCAATGCTGCCGGGCTCACAATAGAGATGATTGGTGCTGATTTCCTTCGCCGGTGCAGCGCCCCTCTGATGAACAAAGGGAGACTAGCCTGGGAGTTCCGGAACGCAGCAGATATCATGAGGCTGCGCCCTGGGCTGAACAACAACTTGACGGTCATGCAGCACACAGCCCTCTGCCACAAGCTGTTCAGGACTGACGCCAGGTTCAAGTTGCCGGCTAGCGTGGTCCCTTTGTGCAACAACTCTGCTCTGGCCTCAATCATCGCCATGATGCCGTCGTGTAATGCTCACGGCCTTGATGGAACTTGGGAAGAGCCATCCACAGAGCAGGCACAGGAATTCTTTGACAATCTATCGGAGAAGGCCATCCGGGAAGAAGCAATCCTCATCCGCCCCACCCTTGAGGAAGAGGTGGCGTACATCGCCAGCAGGGCAGAAGAGGCAGATCTTGCCGCGGAGGCCGGCAGCGCTGGCTTCACGGAAGAGGAAGCCAATGAAGAAGAAGTGATGTCTGAGGGAAAACTTGCCGGGCAGGGCGAGGTTGCCGGAGAACAGAGTGGCACATCTGTCGGGGTCCCTTCTGCCGAAGATACAGCCGAGGAGGAGCTGCACGAGGAGCCCCCAGCTCCCGAGAAGAAGACGAAGCGAGTTCTTCGGAAAGCCACCTCTGGTGCCTCAACCCAGCAACCTTCTTCTTCTGCCACAGCCAAGCGACCCAGGACCACTCCCTCACCTCCTCGCACGAGCACCGTGGCGGAAGTCGACTTCAACCTCTCTGCCTTCAGCTCGGAAGAAGAAGAGTAAGGGTCCTGTCACATCTTTTATCTTCGCTTTGACCTGTCCCCGCAGAGATACGGAAACGTTGGCGCAGAGGAGGGCGAAGACTTCGATGGGCGATGAGCCGCCGGCAAGCACCTCAGGTGCGCCAGAGCTGATTAACATCAGCCCGGAGCCTAGCCCACGTCGCAGCCCCCGACACAGCCCCCAGCGTGAGTTCGCTACTCACTTTCTACTGGCAAGTGTCGGGGTGTGTATCTTCAGTGCTAACATCACCAGGCTTGTAGGGGAGGAGCGGCAACAAGGAGCACCATCAGGAGACACGCCTAACGTGCCGCCTCCGTCAACCATGCCGCCCAGAGATGAATCTTCGGCAAGGGCTTCCGCTGACGAGCCCATTCTTGATGAGAAGGAGCCGACAAGTACAGGCACCGGCAACCCTTCTCAGCAGCTCAACACAGGTAAACTATTTGCCTCAAAGCACTTGCTATTTTGTCTTTCTTCCTTTTTTTTCTCCGTGAACTTCCTCCTCAGCCGTATCTTGTTTGTTTCCTTGGCCTTCAGATCTTCCCTCGACATAACACATGGATGTTGATGCTGTCATCGAAGAGACCGCCAGGGATGCTGCCGCCGAGGCCGACAGAGTTGTCACTAAGGAGGCCGCCAAGAATGCTGCTGTCGAGGCCGCTGCCGCCGAGGCCGCCAACGCCGCACAGGAAGAGGCCACCAAGAAGTCTGCTGAGAGGGATGGCAAGGAGACCGGTGACCATACTGACGACATTCCTGCCGCAGGAGCGCCAGGCGCTACGCCGGCCACGGAGCCCCCAGCTGCCGGTGAGACGACTGTTGAGGATCAGCCGTCAACATCCGAATCCCCCTCCTCAAGCAGATACCTCAAAGTTGGCGAAAACCTGTTCGTCAGCATACCAGGAACGGCAAGCACTCGGGTGTCAACTGAAGGGGAAATCTTTGATGAAGATGTCATCGCCGCTGCCGGGCTCAAGATTGTCGACGAGCCACGCACCAGCAGTAGGAGATCCGAAGAAGAAGAGCTCCTCCAGGCCATGAGCAGCAACTTCCAGAAGCTCCAAGCGCTTCACCGCGCCCGGAAAGAGAAGCTGGATTCCAGGGCAGCAGTTGTCGAAGCAGCAGAGGGAGATCTCCAGAAGCGTGTCGAGGAAACACAAGCCTGGTATGCGGAGGCCTTTCAGGAGCTGAAGGCGAGCCAAGAGCAGCTGAGCCAAAGTTGGAACGAGCTCCTCATGAAGCAATCTGATGTTGAGAAGGCACAAGAAGAGGCCAAACAACAGGCCGCTGCAGAGGAAGCCCGCCTGACAGAGCGCCGTGTCGGGCTTGATGCCTATGAAGAGGACCTTACTGCTCGCGAGAAGGCGCTTGCCGACAAGCTTCGCGGCAAGGATGAGGAAATTGAGAAGCTTGTCGCGCAGCGGACCCAGGAGCTGGAGCAGAAACACAAGGAGGCCCTCGAGGCTTTGGTCACAGACCACGCCGGCAAGCTGAAGGAAGCCGTCAATCCTGCCGAAGCTGCAGAGGCCGCCAAGAACGAGCTTGCTGATAAGGTGAAGAAGCTGGAGGCTGACCTTGAGGATCACGGCAAGAAGATCTCGACGCTCGAAGCCGAAAGAGATAAGGCTATCTACAGCTTGGCGGAGACACAAATTGACATGTCCGACAAGATCAAGCATCTCTCCTCAGCCAAGGAATCCATTGCCGATCTGGAGCTGAAGTTGACCACGCTGAAAGAGTCTCTTGAGAACAGCACAACTCGTGAGAAGGTCTTGATCAAAGATCTCCAGAATGAGAAGGACCGGCTCAAGAACACTGCCGTCACCCATAACGACTATGTGTCAGGTGTGCAGATCTGGACTGAGCGCCTCATCGATGTCGTGGAGAGGCTTGCAGCACAACTGTCCACCATGGGCCTGCAAGGCTTCAATTATTCTTCCGATGACAGGGTGTCTACGAGCGCCAAGTTGACCATGTTCTTCGAGGGTATGATTGACGCCCTGAAGCAGCTCCAGTCTGACTGAGCAACCAGTCTGGCCAACGAATCCTGCAAACTCTGCCGGGCCGTCCTCCTCAAGGTGCTCACCAAGGTGGTGTACAAGAACCCCGGCATCAACCTCACGAACGTCCTTGACCGCTTGCCGAAGGATGTGGACCTCAAGGCGCTCGAAGAGCTTGTCGCGCCCATCGTCGACAAAGTGAACCAAGTCAAGAGGGTCGAAGGCCAGCGCAGAGACTAGCTACTTCATTTCTTGTCGCCGCCACCATTCCATGCCAAAGACAATTTTGTCTTATGTTAGAAACGCGGCAACTATTAATGTAATATAACTTGCTATGCTCTGGATGAATGTATGCTATTTCCCTTGTCTGATCTCTTTTTGTATGGTACATGCCCTACGCTTATTGGGAACTTGTCGGCGCGCGCACCCTTGCCGCGAGCGCTAGGTGCGGGACTTTAGCAGCCTGCTGGCGGTGCCGCTACCGGCAAGAAGCCTTGACGTTCTTAGTGCAGCCACTTAAACTGTTGAGCGGACTCAAAACAGAGTAAGGGCGCAACCGATCATGACAAGGTTCCTCGCGTGCAGGTTTCCCATACACAGGCCGAAATCGTTCAAGGAAAATAACCTTACAAAATAAAAATTGTTTAAAGTTTCTGCAACTTAGCTTTCCGTTGCTGTACTCCTTCCGGCAAGATGTCAACCTTGAACGTCGCCTTTCGGTATCCATACCATCATTCCCCCCCCCCCCGGCAAACTTGCTTGCGAGGGAACCTTCTGTCCTTTGATAAAAAGAAAGAAGAGAAAATAGAGATACGGAACCTTGGTGGTTCGTTAATGCTTACCGGAAGCAAGTGTAATACAATGTCTCAGATAAACATGCATATAGATTAACATGGAAATCGACAAGAACTGTAAAACACTTAGTCTTATTCAACTATGCACAGGGTCTGCACCTGGCTTTGTACAAAGGATCACATGCCTTGGCGGCAAGACTCGTACAAAAGGTGGTTGCCGGGGGACCCGGCAACCGCGCCTTATGGATAGAACTTACGAAGATGTTCAATATTCCAAGAATTGCTCACTGGAACGCCATCTTCGGTCTCCAGGCGGACTGCGCCAGGCCTGGTGACTCGTACTACACGATAAGGGCCTTCCCACTTCGGCGTCAACTTGTTGGAATTCTTGGCCGACTGAACGCACCCAAGAACAAGGCCACCTTCCTCAAGACTTCAGGCATGAACCTTGCGGCTGTGGTAGCGGCGCAAGGCTTGCTGGTAGCGCACAACTTGCACAGCAGCCTGAAGCGATCTTCCTCAAGGAGCGTAACTTCATCTTGCCGCAACTGCTCTTGCTCAAGCTCATCATAAGCGAGCACTCGAGGTGACCTGTATATGAGTTCCGTGGGGAGAACTGCTTCCGCCCCGTATACTAGGGAGAAGGGTATCCGGCCGGTGGCTCGATTTGGTGTCGTTCTAATTGACCAAAGAACCACCGGCAACTCATCAATCCAGCGTCTTCCGACTTGCGCAGCTTGTCGAAAGTTCTTTTCTTGAGACCTCGCAACACTTCAGCATTTGCCCTTTCTGCCTGGTCGTTGCTCCTTGGATGAGCAACAGAAGCAAAACAGATCTTGCCGCCAAGGTCTTGGACGTAATGCATGAAGGTGTGGCTCGTGAACTGTGTGTCGTTGTCAGTGATGATCCTGTTTGGTACACCAAAACGGCAAACTAGTCCTTTGAAGAACTTGATGGCTGACTGTGCTATCACCTTCCTCACTTCTTCCACTTGCTGCAACTTTGTGAACTTGTCGATCGCGACGTACAAGTACTCAAAGCCCCCGGTAGCACGGGGAAAAGGGCCCAATATGTCGAGCCCCCAGACCGAAAACGGCCAGGAGAGAGGGATTGTCTGAAGAGCTTGAGCTGGTTGATGCAATTTCTTTGAATGGAACTGGCACGCTTCACACTTGGTTACTAGTGCAGTTGCATCCTGGAGAGCAGTGGGCCAAAAGAAACCTTGCCGGAATGCCTTACCAACAAGAGCTCTTGATCCTATGTGGGAACCACATATGCCTCCATGTATCTCTGCCAACAGCTCCAGTCAATCCTCCCGAGGAATGCACTTCAATTTCACATCGTTCGGTCTCTTTCTGTACCGGACGTTGTCCACAAACTGGTACATATTAGACCGACGGGCTACTTTCTCCGCTTGTTCCTGTTCCTCGGGGAGTTCTCCTGTTTGAAGGAAATGGACGATGTGATGTGCCCATGCTGGAGCCTGGGCTCGACAACAAGGACTAAAGGCACGTCCTCTGCCGTGGGAGCGTTTGTCTCTACAGCAAAGGTTCGAAGCCCTGCCGGAGCCTGTTGCTCCCCGGCAAGCTCGGCGGGAGCGTTTGTCTCTACGGCAAGGGCTTGAGGCCCTGCCGGAGCCTGTCGCTCACCGGCAAGCTTGGTGTCGTTCCCGGCGGCTTCTGGGAGCTCTGCCGGAAAATACTTGCCGGAACTCAGCTTCCTCCTTTTCCCTTGTTCCATCGATGGTGTTACGGATGGTTGAGTCAATCGGAGCACAAAAGTTCCTGGTTCCACAGGTAACTTAAGGGCAGCGCGCTTTGACAGGTCATCAGCAATGCTGTTTTCCGCACGAGGGACGTGCTCCATTTGCAGACCGTCAAAACGCTCTTCCAATTTCCTCACCTCATCGACATAAGCTTCCATTAATGGACTCTGATAATCTTTGTTCACCTGCTTGACGACAAGCTGCGAATCACCTCTGACGATGAGCTTCTTAATTCCAAGGTCTGCCGCGATCCTGAGACCGGCAAGCAGCCCTTCATACTCCGCAGTGTTATTTGTCGATCTCTCCCAGGAAAGTGCATCTGAATCATGTATTTGAGGTGTTCTCCGGTGGGTGCGACAAGCAGCACGCCAGCACCATCGCCTTGCAGCGAGAAAGCCCCATCGAAATACATAATCCACTCTTGATTCGTTTCCTTGTCGGGGATCGTTGTCTCCGGAATCTCTTCGTCTGGCGTTGGGGTCCATTCCGCAATGAACTCTGCCAAAGCTCTGCTCTGAATGGTTGAAGTACTTTCAAACTTGAGACCAAAACTTGACAGTTCCAAAGCCCACGCCACAATCCTGCCGGTTGCATCTGGGTTTCGCAAAATCCGCTGCAACGGAAAGCGAGTGACGACGGTGATCTCATGTGCCTGAAAATAATGGCGCAGCTTCCTCGAGGCCATAAGGAGGCCGAAGAGCAACTTCTGCACGCCAGAATATCTTGACCTAGCCCCCTGCAAAAGGGAGCTGACAAAATAAACTAGGGGCTGCACCATTTTCTTCTTCTGTGTTGCTTCATTTGACTGCGCAGATCCTACTTTATCAGCGCCAGACCCTGCCGGGGAAGATTCCAGCTCGTCGCTTGGCGGTCTTGCCGCTGCCGCCGCTTCTTCGTCGGCTTCTCTCTCTGCCACTAATGCAGCACTCACCACTTGATTCGTTGCCGCTAGATATAGCAGCAACGACTCTTGTGGTTTTGGCGCGACTAGTACTGGTGGAGAGGAGAGGTACCTCTTCAAATCCTGCAGCGCTGCCTCCGCTTCTGGAGTCCACTTCATTGGACCTGCCTTTTTCAAGATTTTGAAAAAGGGCAGGGCGCGCTCAGCGGACTTGGAGATGAACCTGCTCAGAGCAGCAACGCAGCCGGCAAGTCGACGCACATCTCTGACGCGTCTTGGCGCTTCAATCTGCTCAATTGCCTTGATCTTGTCGGGATTTGCTTCAATTCCACGTTGAGATACAAAGAACCCGAGAAGCTTGCCGGATGGAACACCAAACACACACTTCTCAGGATTGAGCTTCAAATTGATCTTGCGCAGATTTGCAAATGTCTCTTCTAAATCTTGTATGAGGGTCGCCTTGTCCTTGGTTTTGACCACTATGTCATCCATATAAGCTTCCATATTTCTATGCAGCTGGGGCTCAAAACCGATCTGAACCGCTCTTGCAAACGTTGAACCAGCACTTTTCAACCCGAAAGGCATACGTAAGAAGCAATACGTACCGCATGGGGTGATAAATGCGGTTTTTTCTTCGTCTTCCTTTGCCATGAAGAAATGAAAGCAAATCGCAGCTGGCAGTGGAGTCCACAATCTGGTCGATGCGCGGCAATGGAAAAGGATCTTTTGGACAGGCTTTATTGATATCTGTATAATCAATACACAGCCTCCATTTTCCATTCGCCTTGCGCACTACAACTGGATTGGCCAACCATGTTGGATGGAGCACCCCTCTAACCAAACATGCCGCTTCCAACTTCTTGATTTCCTCGGCAATAAACTGTTGCCGCTCCAAAGCCTGCTTCCTAACATTCTGCTTGACGGGCAGTGCGTGAGGACAGACAGCAAGGTGGTGCTCAATTACTTCCCTGGGAACAGCGGCGATATCAGATGGTTGCCATGCAAACACATCGATATTCGCCCGCAGGAAAGCAATGAGCGCGCTTTCCTATTTGTCGTCGAGGGTGGAACTTATGGTAAAAGTTCCTCCCGTACCATCCTCCTTGGCGGGCACCTTCTTAGTTTCTAGTGGAGTTGCCTTGGATTTCTTGCTCTTGCTGGTGGAGCTCTCTGGCACATCCTCAACAGGAGCGCAGCAATCCGAGGAGGTGCGCTTGCCGGAGTGTGTGCGAGAGGTCTTGCCGGTCTTCTTCCCCCCGGGAGTTTCAGCGGCAGGAGCAAGTGCTTTGGCGGCAGATGCTGCAACTGCCTCCCGGTAGAGCTGATCGGTGCAGACAAGCGCATCCTTCTTGTCAGAGTTGATAGTGATGACGCTCATCGGCCCGGGCATCTTCAATGTATTATAGGCGTAATGCGATGCCGCCATGAACTTGGCCAGCGCCGGACGGCCAAGGATCCCATTATATGGCAATGGACTCTTGGCGACGTCGAAGACAATCTTCTCTGTCCTGAAGTTCAGGTCACTACCAAATGTTACCGGTAGTGTGATCTTGCCCTTGGGCTGGCTCCTTCCTGGATTGACCCCCTGAAACGTGCCCGTTTCCTCGAGATCTTCATCAGGAATTTGCAACCTTTTGATCACATCAGGTGAGATCAAGTTCAAACCGGCCCCACCGTCAACTAACATTTTTGTCACCTTGAGGTTGCGAATCGTTGGTGAAACCAACAATGGCAGGCACCCAACCGCAGTTGTGCGATCAGGCTGATCCTCAGCGTAAAAAATGATAGGCGTGTTGGACCACTTCAATGGTTTCCGGGAATCGACAGATGGCTCTATCGCATTGATCTCGCGCGCCCACTGTTTAAGTCGGCGGCGGGAAGAATGCAAAGAGGCACCTCCGTCAATGCACATGACTTCTGTAGCTTTTTGAAATTCTTGCTCGCTGGACTCATCGTCCTCCTCGTTGTCATCGTCACCCCCCTCTTGCTTGTCGCGGCCTCGAGCGGGCCTCTCCTTCTGTTGCTTGGCCTTGCCGCGGCGACCTCCTCGGCCACCGCATTTCTTGCCGAACCCCACCGCACCATCCTGGGCCTTCTCCTTATCTCGCCTTTCATACTCAGCTTTCTGCTTCTCGACAAGCTGCTCAACTTGCCGGCAGTTTTGGAGATCATGGCCCTTGGTGCGATGGATCTTGCAATATTGCTTGTCGGAGCCCTCTGGCTTGTCGGCAGCCGCCAAGGCCTGACAGGAGGCGCACCCGGCAACCTCCTTGCCGGGGCCGTCAACTTTGGCCTTCTTGGCGGTGTCGGGATTGCCGGATCCCTCGACGGCAAGCACGGCCTTGCCCTTGCGCTTCCTGTTACGCCGCCGACCTTTCTTTGCCGGGGCAATGGCGTCTTCCTCTTCAGAGTCGACTTCTGCGCCAGCATCCTCACCGGAGAATCTCCTCCCTTCTTCAGCTCGAGCACACTTATCAGCCAGAGCATAGAGCTCGGCAACATCCCTGACTTTGTTCATCGCCAGCTCTTCGCGCATCCTGCGGTTGCGCACGTTCTGATGGAACGCGCTGACAACAGCGGCAGGATGAACGTCTGGAATGTTGTGATCTACATGGCTGAATCTATGTATGTACTTGCGCAAAGTTTCGCCTTCTTTCTGGGGGATGAGATGCAAATCACTTTCCTGGCCAGGAGCTTGATGGCCTCCGGTAAAGGCGCCAACAAACTCATGACACAGATTTGCCCAGGAAGAAATGGAACCTTCCGGCAGATACATCAACCACGACCTAACATTGGGCTTAAGCACCAACGGGTAGTTGGAGAGTATCTTGTCATCGCGAGCCCCGGCAGCCTGCACCGCAATGGTGTAGATGCTCAAGAACTCCGACGGGTGAGTCTTGCCGTCGTACTTCTCCGGGACCTCTGGTTTGAACGTGCGGGAATTGGGCCACTGGACTCGCCGCAGCTCACGGGTAAAAGCTGGACAACCCACCTCATAAGGTAGTTCGCCAGGATACCCTGGCGCAGGCTTGTCCACAGTGGGTCCTGCGCGCTTATCAGATTGATGGCGCGCTTCCCGATGCCACTCGATGATAGTCCGAGCGTCTTCTTTGCTTCGTTCCCGAAGAACTTGACGTTGATCACGGCGGGTTCGCGGATCAGACGACGCTGTTGAATCGTCATCACAGGCGTTGGTCCGTCGAGTCAGCGACTGCTATTGCCGCCGTGGAGGAGAGTGCACTGTGGTCGTACCGCCTCTAGTCTTTTCGCCATCGGCGCGCGCCGGCTCGATGGACTGCCGCCGCGAAGGCTCCGCCTGCTGCGGCCTATCATCATTAGCGAGGCCAACGAGGCTCTGAATAGCAGCTCTCCACTCTTCGAGCTTGTCCGCAGCAGGAGGAAAATTCAGGAGCAGCTGTGCTCGCGCCAGTGCTTCTGCTGGTGTAGGCGGCGGCGACAGGTGCGAGGAACGTGAGGTGCTCTGACTCCTAACCGTGTTAGAAGGAGCTCCATCACGGTCCCGCGACCGCGCGCCGCTTCCACCAACATGTTGGCGCGCATGCTGGTCCCGCGCATCTCGAGGGTGATGCTCAGGAGACTTTCCGTGGGGACGCTTGGAACCTCCAACGTCACGGCGCTGTTCATCGCGCGCGACCTGAGAAGGTCGCGGCGCATGCGCCGGCGTGGGTGTCTTGGAAGGCGCCCCTCCGTCCTTGGAGTTCACTGCGCCGCCTGTAGGCAGCACAGCTCGGTCCTTAGATCTAGTGGCGCGCGGGTGGCCGTCGCCGCTGCGAACAACGCCGCTCGCTTGGCTTTGGTCACCAGAACGTCGTAGAGGCGCAAGACCTCCGCCTCCTCCACCCGCATCCACACCATCGCCCGTCTATGTAGCTACAGGCGCAGCGGACGCGGATGGACCAACCGCTGTAAAACCCTTCTTCTTGGGAGCCATGGCGATGAAGATGATGAAGAAACTGGCGCGTTGATCGCTAGATCAGGTTCACGCAGCCAGTTCCCCCTACCTGGCGCGCCAAAGATGTCGGCGTACGACACCTATGGGATCGCGTGGATCCCTTTACGGTTTGGCAGGGAAAAAGGCTTGCACAAAGAGCAGATCTAAAGATCAACACGGGGGGATTTTTACCCAGGTTCGGGCCGCTGAGAAGCGTAAAACCCTACTCCTGCTTTAGTTGTATTGGATGTGTTTGAACTCTAGCCCAGGAGCGCTTGCGATGAACAGTACATTCAAGCAGCAGCTACGCATGCAGAATGGGCCAGAAGGTCCTCCCTGTGTAGCTACGCCTTGGGCCTCCTTTTATATGTCGAAGGGGTCACCAACAGTGGTGAAGTACAAGAGGTGTAAAGTTGCTACAGTGTTATCATACCTAATACTGACGGCTTAGGACAAACGCATTTAATGCTCCGTTGAGGTGTCCCTTAGCTTCTTGGGGATGGAAAAAGGGGCCGTCCCATCAGCACTGCTTAAGCCCATCCGCCGCTAGCGCCTGACACATACCCAGGAGGACAACAGCTAAAAGACAAGCTGGCCGCTGCACTGGAGCGGTGACAGGGTGGCGAGGTCTTGCCGGGTGCGAGTCTTGCCGGGGCCGCGAGCCATCCCGGCAAGATCTTTCCGGGGCCCCAGCCTTCGGTCTTCTGTCTTCTGATTATTGACCTGAATGCTTTCTTGATATTCTTGCACCTGCATTCAGCTGTCCCCCGGCAGACCTTGCCGCTGGCGTGGCTACAACTGTCCGTGCACAAGTATGGGGTACTAAAAGACCCAAACTTTAGTACACCGACAGAGAGATACGGGAACGGTATGGAAGCTATATATAGTCTAGCTCCATTGTGCAGGGTGTTTGAACTTCTTGGTAGGATTTTGTGGAAGCGCGTTTGACATGTTCCATGCCGTTGTTAACTTGAGTATTAGCACTGCCGTACGCCGCCTACCGCAGCTTTCCTTTGCTTCACGAGGCTGCTCATATTATTTTATATGAATGATTAGCAGGAACAAGTTGGAAGGGGTCCTGATGCTCGTCCTCCTCACAATATTGCGTGTAGCGGCGACGATGGATTGCGTCAGACAGAGTTTGATTTTTCTTAATCAACATGGATGTGATATGTCGTGACTTTACATGTAGTTGCCACTTGCCAGGAATGGGCCGAGAGACTGGATCAGCCACACCGTGTGATCCTTACATTTCTTCCATCATCCTTCTCTCATTTTTTTAGACCAGAAGAGAGACCTTTTGCTTCTATTTTATAAACAAGAAGTCTTCAACAAGCAACACTTTTGGTTTGGAATACTACTAGCCATTCTGCGGAAAGTATTTTAAGATTTTGTATATGGCGGGAAAAAGAGCCACGTGCCAATTTTGTGACTAATTAATTGTTTGCTTTCTAGGTTGCCATCTTTTCGTTTGCATTTTCTTTTTTGACGTCAGTAAATGTGCATGTCGCACATGCCACCACCACGACACGAGTCTGGTCTGATATGATTGATGTGCATTTTTAACTATGGTTGATCTCTGTAGTTACTGTTGTATGTGTCAAGACTTGTTTACATAAGTTAAATGAAATTGGTTTGGACAACCATGTAGCATTTTTGTGAATAGAAGGTTTAGCTGTTTAGGTTTTTTTTCCTGCATTTTTGTTGTTGCGTTGGTACGTGCGGAACATAATTAAAGTTCTTAATGGAATATTTTCTATGAGTAGTAAGTTGAGATAAAGAACATGGTGCATAAAAAGGTAAAGCTTTATTACAGAGGGCAGTCGCTACATTTTACATAAGAATGATACATTTTGATATCACATGGTAAATCTGATCTTGTCATGGTTTTGCCGATCTATATCATTCTTGTACGGCTGCCCGCCGGATTGGTACCAGTGATGAAACAGTAAAGAGCATGTGCGAACTCTTGAAGGCGGTCTTGGGGTGGTTTAGCACCGGCGAATGTGACTATTGGATCGTTAGTGCGTGGACGCCGTGGACATGGATGTGTAGTATGATATCTGAAAACTTATCACATATTTTTGCTAGCATTTTACTTTGCCTTGTGAATTCCTTTTGCTGAGAGGTTGCTTGTTGGCGTGTCATGTTCAACTGACATTGCTTGATGCGGGTCCATTCTTGCAATGTCAACAGGCTTCTCTTCACGACGTCAAAAGCTTGGTACTTATGGTTATTGATGATCATGGTGTAATTGCTGCAAATGTAGTACATGGCTGCTTGGGGAGCGTTTTCTTCTGCCATGTTGATGCGTATGGATGGATCTTTGTTTTAGCGAAATGGATGGGTCTATATAATTAGATCGAATATGTACATGCTTATTCCTTTCCTTTTAGGTAATTCTTGTTTTGGAACTCTATGTGTGGGATGTCATTTATACAATGTTAAGTTTACTGCCTTATCAAAATCGCATTGTCCTTCTCACACTAGTAGAAAACAGACCTTTTGTGCCGGTTCTCCAACTGGCACTAAAGGGTGGGGACTAAAGCCCCCCCCCCCCCTTAGTCCCGGTTCAACACGGCCCGGCACTAAAGGCCCACCACGTGGCACTTGCCGGCGCCGTGGGCTGGGGGACCTTTAGTCCCGGTTGGTAACACCAACCGGGACTAAAAGTATTTAATTCTTTTAATTCTGGTTTATTTTTCCTTTTAAACCTTTAGGGGTTTATGAATTAATTATGGTTTATTTTTCCTTTTAATTTTGTGTTTTCCATTTAATTATTTTTCATTTCAAACATATATTACGCTACTACATACTGTACACGTTGTGCATATATATATAAATAGAATTTCTCGTAGAACCGATCATATATATATATCATCGATTTTCTCGTACGACGACCATTCACATACATATATATATATACAATTTGGTATATACAATTTCTCCTACAATTTGCGGATCATTACATATGCAGGCATTACTGCTTGATCTTTTAATGGTATTCTCCTTTGGGATCTATGACCTGGTCGAGCAGAAATCCAGCTATTTCCTTTTGAATTGCTCGTACGCGAGCCGTTGGTAGGAGCTGGCCCCGCATCTCCGTCAGCTATAAGAAGGAGATCAAGATGAATATATTAGTTGTGTGTATATATATTAGCTAGATCATGATAAAAAAATTATGGATAGTGTTCTGGCAAACGTACCCAAAGATTTCTTTCGTTTCTGCTCCTTTCAGACGTGATCATGCGAATGTTCTCGCAAATGTAGTATGCGCATAAACTATTCCCCTGCTCCTGCCTCATGCACTTTACGAGAATAAAATTCAATCAGGTAATAATTAATCAAGCATGATAATGGTATTGAAACTAGAATTAAAGAGATGCACGGACGTAGCTAGCTAGTACTACGTAATTACCTTGGGTCGCACCCATGTCAGCTTTTGTTCCCAGTCGCCTGGGACTAGTTTGACAAACTTGGCCCAAGCCCTGCCCGCCGGCAAAGAAAATGAATAAAGGAGTTATTAACTAGTTGATATCAGGAAATGAAGTAAAGAGGCCGACATAGTGCGATAATGATTGAAATTACCTGTCGACCATCCCCCTCACGGTTGCGTATTCGGATGGATTCTTATATAGTGAGTCCAGTACTTCAACTTTTCCCTTGTCAACTTCAATGATTAACAAGATCCAGTGGTAACTGCATGCGCACACATTTTGTATAATTAAGCGGGCATGTGCATAACTCATCAACTACACTTATTAACATCTAGTAAGCAAAAAATAGAATTTGTAGTACAAGATATAGTAACACTCACCCGAAGTTGTAAGGAAGTAGTATTTCTGGTTGGGTGTTTAGTTGCTTCAAAAACTCTAGCAGGAATCTCTCTGTGTCTTTTCTCGAATATTCAGTTTCCCATATCGCCTGATTAACCGTATTTGGGTCAATGAACCCAATGCCATAGCATCCAGCTTTTTTCATTTCATACATCTTCATTCTGCATAATACCACGGAAAAGAATATAGTGAGGATAATTACAGGTAATGAACGAGAGCACAGCTAGGTAGCTAGAGACTTAAATTACAGAAAGAAATCACTTACAGACAATAGCAACTGACGATAGATTTGTCGAGTGCGTCTTGATTGAATAACTGAAACAACTCTGAATAATGAATCCACAAATCTTTTTTATGGAAGTAATGCTTTTTCTTGACTTTCACCATGAGGGACTCTTGATTGGTATTTGCTGTTTCTTGCATGTACCACGTATGCAAATTGTACAATCTCGTTAGTAGAAGTTTGACATCGTCAGGCTTGACCATAGGTTTGCCGCGGACATATTGCCATTTTACTTCCTCCTCTTTAAGCCCGGGCATTTCCTCAAGGCCTAGGAGTTGTTCAACAGTGACACCGGCCTATTTAGCCTGCCTTTTATGATCGTCGGTTACTACCAGCCGATTGGCGGTACTCACAGGTGTTTGTACAATGAGCGGGGGGATCGATTGCACTGCCTGTTCTCCCAGCTGGGGAACAGTTTTCCCACTTTTTTTGCCAACTGCTTGGCTCGAGCTCGAGCTCGACTCCTTTTGTCCTGCAAAATATGACTTCTTGATAGACCGCACATAGTCGGAGTCCTTCTGATTGTCAGCTGGTCGAGCCATATCAATAAAGTGTTGTGAGATATGCTCAGGTACTTTCTCCTTTGGCGGCGGGGGCGGTTTCGGTCCAAAATGGGCCTTCAATTGGGCATTCACTACGGTGTTGAGTTCCTCCTCAGTCAGGTGGTAAGACAACTTCGGCAGAGGCTTGAGGTTTGGACCATATTTGAATTTCTTGCGTGTTGTACCGCTAGCCGTCGTAGCTGCGGCCTCTCTCTCCCGCTGTTGCTTAGGCGACGGAGCACGCTGAGTCGGCCGAGACGGCAGACGCGGTGCCGGACTTGGAGGAGGAGGAGTCGGCTGACGCCATGCAGGACTTGGAGGAGGAGTCGGCTGACGCGGTGCCAGACTTGGAGGAGGAGGAGTTGGCTGACGCCATGCCGGACTTGGAGGAGGAGTCGGCTGACGCGGTGCCGGACTTGGAGGAGGAGGAGTCGACTGACGCGGCGGCGGACTTGGAGGAGGAGGAGTCGGTGGCCTTGGAAAGGCGATGCAATCCTCTTTCCATAGAATGCTACGATGTATGGCCTCTCCTAGTGTTCCCTCCTCGTCACCTCCAAGAATGTCAAGTTGTAGCTCGTGATATCCTGACATCACTTCATCAACCCCGACACGAGCATAGCCAGCTGGAATGGGATTGCAATGGAAGGTTGCTTCAGGGGGATTTGCTAAAGCATAGCCGTCCGCCACCTTCATGAATAAGTTCTTCACTTTCATGTGTAGCTCACAGTTAGTCCTGTCTTTGATATCATCCACAGGGTAGCTAGCTAGAAGTGCATCATCGATATCGGCCGGGGCGGAACCCACGCTGCTTCTCGGCATAGATGGGACGGTGCTATCCAATGCTGGATCGATCTGCTCATGCTGCCGCTGAGACGCCCTTTCCTGGCTGAGTGAGTCGATCTGCTCCTGCTGCCGCCTAAAAGCGCGTTCCAACTCCAGGTGCTTTGATTCTAGGCCTTCAAGGCAGAGTGCTTCCTCCTCCTTCTTCTGCTCCTCCTGCTTCTTCTTTCTCGCACGGCTTCTGTAGTCGTCGTTCCAATCCGCAAACCCCTCAAACCACAGAACAACACCTTTGCCTCGTGTTCTTCCCGGGTGTTCAGGATTCTTCAGGGCGCGCGTAAGCTCGTCGTTCTCTCTGTTGGGCGTGAACACCCCCGTTCGAGCTTCTTCTATTGCAATAAGTATTTCGTCTGTCGCTTCTTTAAGACTTGCCTTCACCATAACCAGCCCTGTCTCTGGGTCCAACGTCCCCCCATGCGCATAAAACCATGTCCTGTACCTGGGGGGCCATGTCAATGTAACTGGAGTGACCCCTACACTAATCATCTCTTGCTCAGATTGATCCCACTTAGGCAGGGCCACCTGGTAGCCATCTGGCCCCAGAGTATGGTGCCACTTCTTTTTCGCAGCATTAATCTTGTTTTTTCTCGACCGTTCCTTAGCTTCTTCCGATTCCTTGAACTTCACGAAAGCGTCCCAGTGATCTTTTGCCTTCACCAGTGCTCCCTTGAATTCTGGAGTCTTCTTTTTTGATTTGACATACTTAGTCCATGTATTTTTCTTGAAGGTGTTGAATGCGATCGCCATCTTTTTAAGAGCATAGTTTCTGACTTTCTTCAGATCTGCATCTGTCAAATTATCTGGTAGGATGAAATGTGACATGAGCGATGTCCAAAGCACATCTTTTGCTCTTTCGTCGACAAAAGTAACTCCTGCTCGATCTCCCATTGCTGGCTTTTTCCATTCTTGAACAGAGATCGGGATTTGGTCCCTGACAATAACTCCGCATTGATTCTTGAACTTGGTCGCATTTTTCCTAGGTTCAAGCGGTTCGCCATTTGATGTTTTGATGGAATCGATGTTGAACTTTATGCCAGGATCCAACTTTCTGGCCGGGCCTCGAACTATCCTGTCGCTTGTAGAAGATTTGCTCGATCCGGAGGCCTTAAAGAAGAAAGATTGATTCGTTAATGCATACAAATCAATTAATACATGTAATGATCACCGGATGGCTTATATAATAAGTATACCTCGCCGGTCTTTGTTATTCGAAGAACATTTTCTTCGTCAACATCGTTGTTGTCGCCTTCATCTATTCGTTCGTCTTCATCAAATATCATACAACCCTCACCGGAATTGTTTAGATATTGCGAGCCGTCATCATCTTCAAGTTCATGCTCTGGGCTCGGGGAGCGTATGATGTCGAACAGAGCCTCTTCTCCTTCTCTGCCGGTATTGTCCATAGCTTTGATTTAACTAATCCAAAAGAAAGATAAAACAATTTAGTATTCAAATTAGAATGCATGCAATCAATAAGGAAAAACTGAATCATAGTACATAATATGCATCTCGAATAATTCATATAATATGCATCATCGAATATAATCTCGAATAAATCGTCTCGAATATTATGGAATATAATCTCGAATGCATCTCGAGTATTATCACTAATACATCTCGAATATTATCATATATATAACATCACTAGCTAATACAGATCGAATATTATCGAAGAATCTAGTTCACTCGCGGTTCCTGAGGCACGGGCGGTAGACACCCAAAGAGAAGGAACCATCACTGGATCATAGCTCGGGTGAGATCCCTGAAGAACCTGCCAGGTATTGGAGAACCTGACGTCCAACGCATCCATGTAATGACGGATGTCCCAGTGCCAGCCCGGCGGAGCCCAGTCCCGAACGTTGCCCCTCTGAAGCAGGACGTCGTCGCGAACGAGTCGACGACGAGGATGCGGGCCGGGCATCGTTGACTCCGAGAAGAAATTCTTATGAAAAAAAATTCCTATATATGCAATGTCATTTTATTAGGAAATTTTGAGCAAAATATCCTCTTTTCAATTATAATGTCCCATTCCTAGATTATAACTACCCTAATAATATTCCTTTCTCAAAAAATTCCAAAACTTTTCCCATTTATATATAGTCCTTCTAACAAATATATATATGGTCAACTTTTTCCTATGCAACTTTTTTATATGCAAATTTTTTCTATACTCTGATATACAACATTATATAAAATTAAAAAACAGAAAAAGAAACACTAATTAAGCATACTTCTATACATCCATTAAAAAACAGAAAAACAACATTATATAAAAAAATCTATACTAATTAAACACTAATTATATCCATCTAACATGCATCCATACATACATATATACTAGTGAAAAACAACTAAAACATCTAAATAGAAAATGTGTGTGTGTGTGTGTGTTCATGCATGTGTGTGGGGGGGGGGGGCTCGATCGGGGCCGGAGGGGCAGCCATGGCAGCAGGGGGCGAGGGAGAGGGGGGAGAGGGAGGAACTAAGCTCACGGCAGGGCGACGGCGAGGCGACGCGAGTCGGGGGCAGCGACGGTGTCGGGGCAGGCGGCGCAGCGAGGAGCGGGCGAGGGCGGTGCCGTCGGTGATCGGCGAGGAGGGCGCGTCCGGAGTAGGGGTCGACAAGGAGGCACGGGCGGCCGGCGTCGGGGGCGGCGCGGGCGGCCGGCGTCGGGGGCGGCGACGGCGTCGATCGGGGCAGGCGGCGGCGCGCAGCAGCCGGGCGGCGTCGTCTGTGTTTGGCATCGAGAGAATGGAGAGGATGGGGGATTTTTCGTAAGTGGCGCTATATATATGAGAGCCTTTAATCGCGGTTGGTGGCTCCAACCGCGACTAAAGGCCACCTTTAGTCGCGGTTTGAGCCACCAACCGCGACTAAAGGTATTTTTCGCCAGGCAAAGCGGCGGGAAGCGCAGACCTTTAGTCGCGGTTGGTGGCACCAACCGCGACTAAAGGTTACCTTTAGTCGCGGTTACAGCCACCAACCGCGACTAAAGGTCTCGTGCTGCCACAGCCGTGGTGCAGAAAGTTTAGTCCCACCTCGCCCAGCGAAGGGCAGCCGCACTGGTTTATAAGCCCCGCTGCGGCTGCTCCCTCGAGCTCCTCTCTAAGCAGGCCTGTGTGGGCCTATCGAACCTATGCTGCCCTGTTGGGCCTACTGGGCCTTGTGAGCCTGCGGTTGGGGCCCAGTAGGCGGGCTTTTTTTTTACTTTTCAGTTTTTTTAATTTCTGTTTTATTTATTTTCTTTTGTTTCTGAGTTTTTTTTGCTTTATTTAGAGTTAATGAGTGAATCCTTTTGCGTTAGGTCAAAAAAATTATAAACTTCCTGTTAGTGGCAGTAGTTTTCAAATTTGAATAGTTTAAATTCGAATTATTGGAAATTTGTGTACATCACTAATTTGTGAATAATTTTACTTTATAAATAGATTTTGCAATGATTCTTTTTTCTGCTGTTTAATATTAGCGTGTTTTATCATTATATTCAATTTGGTAATTCTTAGGTTATTTAAAAAATGAAATGCCTTTGTACATTTTGTACACGAAGTGCATCCAGTTTTTGCCGTAACCCTCTCAACTTTTTAGCACATGTTATGTGGGTGAAATGATGATACCATGCCAACTTTCCACCTTTTCAGAGTTCATTTGTAGTGCTTTTCAATTTCAGGGTCATTTAGCTCAAAAAAATCAGTAAATGCATGAAAAATAGCAAATGAAGTCAGAAAGGGTTGAAAATTGATGGCGTGGCTTCGAATGGTGCATACTGAACACACAAAAAGTCTGGAGTTGAAATAAGTTTAAAAAAATGAAATGCCTTAGTAACAGACGAGTTCTCGTCTGAAACCCTGATACTTCGAAAGAGATTGTCCATTTTGTACACGAAGTGCATCCAGTTTTTGCCGTAACCCTCTCAACTTTTTAGCACATGTTATGTGGGTGAAATGATGATACCATGCCAACTTTCAACCTTTTTAGAGTTCATTTGTAGTGCTTTTCAATTTCAGGGTCATTTATCTAAAAAAATCAGTAAATGCATGAAAAATAGCAAATGAAGTCAGAAAGGGTTGAAAATTGATGGCGTGGCTTCGAATGGTGCATACTGAACACACAAAAAGTCTGGAGTTGAAATAAGTTTAAAAAAATCAAATGCCTTAGTAACACACGAGTTTTCGTCTGAAACCCTGATACTTCGAAAGAGATTGTCCATTTTGTACACGAAGTGCATCCAGTTTTTGCCGTAACCCTCTCAACTTTTTAGCACATGCTATGTGGGTGAAATGATGATACCATGCCAACTTTCAACCTTTTCAGAGTTCATTTGTAGTGCTTTTCAATTCCAGGGTCATTTAGCTCAAAAAAATCAGTAAATGCATGAAAAATAGCAAATGAAGTCAGAAAGGGTTGAAAATTGATGACGTGGCTCTGGACATAATATTTCGACGCGTTTCAAATGCCAAAACACATAAGTACACTACTATTACAAAGATTCCCTCCGGTTTGTCCGAAGTGGGACTTTCCAGATATATAAGTCCGGAAACTAACTAGAGAAGCCGGTCACATCCCAGAGTGGGATCTTTGGGTATAAAACTTTTTCTTCGCATGTGTCCCTTTGCGTCGTAACCATGGACAATCTTCATCGTTTAACTTGATGCTCGGGTCAACATTCACTCTGAAGTACTTTCAAACTTGAGACCAAAACTTGACAGTTCCAAAGCCCACTCCACAATCCTGCCGGTTGCATCTGGGTTTCGCAAAATCCCCTGCAACGGAAAGCGAGTGACGACGGTGATCTCATGTGCCTGAAAATAATGGCGCAGCTTCCTCGAGGCCATAAGGAGGCCGAAGAGCAACTTCTGCACGCCAGAATATCTTGACATAGCCCCCTGCAAAAGGGAGCTGATAAAAGAAACTGGGCACTGCACCATCTTCTTCTTCTGTGTTGCTTCATTTGACTGCGCAGATCCTACTTTATCAGCGCCAGACCCTGCCGGGGAAGATTCCAGCTTGTCGCTTGGCGGTCTTGCCGCTGCCGCCGCTTCTTCATCGGCTTCTCTCTCTGCCACTAACGCAGCACTCACCACTTGATTCGTTGCCGCTAGATATAGCAGCAACGGCTCTTGTGGTTTTGGCACGACTAGTACTGGTGGAGAGGAGAGGTACCTCTTCAAATCCTGCGGCGCTGCCTCCGCTTCCGGAGTCCACTTCATTGGACCTGCCTTTTTCAAGATTTTGAAAAAGGGCAGGGCACGCTCAGCGGACTTGGAGATGAACCTGCTCAGAGCAGCAACGTAGCCGGCAAGTCGACGCACATCTCTGACGCGTCTTGGCGCTTCAATCTGCTCGATTGCCTTGATCTTGTTGGGATTTGCTTCAATTCCACGTTGAGATACAAAGAACCCGAGAAGCTTGCCGAATGGAACGCCAAACACACACTTCTCAGGATTGAGCTTCAAATTGATCTTGCGCAGATTTGCAAATGTCTCTTCTAAATCTTGTATGAGGGTCGCCTTGTCCTTGGTTTTGACCACTATGTCATCCATATAAGCTTCCATATTTCTATGCAGCTGGGGCTCAAAACCGATCTGAACCGCTCTTGCAAACGTTGAACCAGCACTATTCAACCCGAAAGGCATACGTAAGAAGCAATGCGTACCACATGGGGTGATAAATGCGGTTTTCTTTTCGTCTTCCTTTGCCATGAAGAAATGAAAGCAAATCGCAGCCGGCAGTGGAGTCCACAATCTGGTCAATGTGCAGCAAGGGAAAAGGATCTTTTGGACAGGCTTTATTGATATCTGTATAATCAATACACGGCCTCCATTTTCCATTCCCCTTGCGCACTACAACTGGATTGGCCAACCATGTTGGATGGAGTACCCCTCTAACCAAACCTGCCGCTTCCAACTTCTTGATTTCCTCGGCAATAAACTATTGCCGCTCCAAAGCCTGCTTCCTAACCTTCTGCTTGACGGGCAGTGCGTGAGGATAGACAGCAAGGTGGTGCTCAATTACTTCCCTGGGAACACCGGGGATATCAGATGGTTGCTATGCAAACACATCGATATGCGCCCGCAGGAAAGCAATGAGCGCGCTTTCCTATTTGTCGTGGAGGGTGGAACTTATGGTAAAAGTTCCTCCCGTACCATAATTTCCGCCGCAATTTCGGCGCATGGCACCAATATAGCTGCTTGCGCCATGTTATTGTTTTTCATACCGTGGTGACGGCGGACGGTGGCTCGAGCTACGGGCTCGAACGATGCGCTGGGAGGTGCATTTGTGGGGGATGGCCGACATGCTTTAAATAGTCCACTAGTAGAAAACAGGGCTTTGGTCCTGGCCAGATCAGAGCATTAGTCCCGGTCGTGTTACGAACCGGGACTAATGGGAGCATCTGTCCCGGTTCGAGCGGCTAGGACAATGGCCGGGCCTCGGCAGGCATCAGTCCCGGTTCAACTGGGACCTTTAGTCCCGGTTCCAGCCACCAATCGGGACTAAAGGGGTTGCACCCCTTTAGTCCCGATTGGTGGCTGGAACCGGGACTAAAGGGTAGGCCTTTAGTCCCGATTTTAGATACAAACCGGGACTAATGTTTTGCCTATATATATCCATGGCCCCCCCCATCTCCTTTGTCTTTTGGCCGTGGAAGGGTGGGAGGTGTGTGCTACTCTGTTCTCACCTCCCATGCACATGAGGTGTTTGATGAAATGCCCGAGCCACACTTAAGCTTTCTCCTCTCCAAGCTCGACCTCCAAGCTACATGTTCCCCAAGATTTGTCTAGGTTTGGCAGTGCACCAACTACACAAGTGTTCTAAAAGGTTAGCAACTTCATCCTTTCATCTCTCACTGCTAGTTTAGCTCATTTCAAATGCTCTAGAAGTAGTGTGGTTTGTGGGATTTAGTGGAGGAGTGTATGTGTGAGTTTATTTGATTTAGATGCACAATTTGAGCTCAAATTAACTTCTTACTTGTATTATTGTTTTATTATTATATAGTGCCATGGTTTTGGTATACGCCCCCGTCGGCTCTCGTCCGGTCTATGATACGGATGTGGTATATTATCTTTTATTACTATTTGTTTCATTCAATGTTTATGACAATTATGCCGACCAACTTGACATAGATGTCTTTATCTAGGAGGCATGTGAACAGGAAATTCCAACCGACCCTATTGTCGAGAGGTTAAATTTAGTTGAAAAAGAAAACAATTATTTGAAAGAAAAACTGAAAAGAGTTGAAGAAGAGAAGATGAAATTGGAGTTGCATGTTGCCGATGTCGTCGATGTACACAAGATCCAGAGGGATGCAATGCGCTTGAAGATTAGAAAGATTAGAAAATATGCCATTGATAATGAGGCTTGGTATCATTATGCCATTGGATCAATTGTTACCTTAGTTGCGATTTTGATCGCATTGGTTGTTGCATTTAAATGTTTTACATAGTTGTATGTTAGTTTCAATGTATGTTGTAATTAGATGCTCTAGAGAGCTGTATGTTGTTCTATGAGAACTATATGTATGAACTTTATGTATTTATTTTTTCAGTAATAACATTTGATCACTATTGTACTTTGGTTTTAATGCGATGATGAACTTGTATTAATTCGGTCACTTCTATATTCATGATGTTCTGTAATGGTTTTTGATATACTTAAATATATAATGCACGCAGATGAACCGGCAATGTATGTACGTTGAAATCCCTTTGTAATAGTTGAGTTTTCGTCTGAAACCCTGATACTTCGAAAGAGATTGTCCATGTTGTACACGAAGAGCATCCAGTTTTTGCCATAACCCTCTAAACTTTTTAGCACATGCTACGTGGGTGAAATTATGATACCATGCCTAGTTTCAACCTTTTCAGAGTTCATTTGTAGTGCTTTTCAAATTCAGGGTCATTTAGCTCAAAATAAATTATTAAATGCATGGAAAATAGCAAATGAAGTCAGAAAAGGGTTGAAAATTGATGATGTGGCTTTGAATGGTGCATATTGAACGCACAAAAAGTCTGGAGTTAAAATATGTTAAAAAATGAAATCCCTTTGTAATAGATGAGTTTTCGTCTGAAACCCTGATACTTCAAAAGAGATTGTCCAGTTTGTACACGAATTGCATCTAGTTTTTGCCGTAACCCTCTAAATTTTTTAGCGCATGCTATGTGCGTGAAATTATAATACCATGCCAAGTTTCAACCTTTTCGGAGTTCATTTGTAGTGCTTTTCAAATTCAAGGTCATTTAGCTCAAAATAAATCAGTAAATGCATGAATAATAGCAAATAAAGTCGGAAAAGGGTTGAAAATTGATGATGTGGCTTTGAATGGTGCATATTGGACGCACAAAATGTCTGGAGTTAAAATATGTTAAAAAAAATGAAATCCCTTTGTAATAGATGAGTTTTCGTCGGAAACCCTGATACTTCGAAAGAGATTGGCCAGTTTGTACATGTAGTGCATTCAGTTTTTGCCGTAACCCTCTCACCTTTTTAGCACATGCTATGTGGGAGAAATTATGACACCATGCCATGTTTCAACCTTTTCAGAGTTCATTTGTAGTGCTTTTCAAATTCAGGGTCATTTAGCTCAAAATAAATCATTAAATGCATGAAAAATAGCAAATGAAGTCGGAAAAGGGTTGAAAATTGATGATGTGGCTTTCGATGGTGCATATTGAACGCACAAAAAGTCTGGAGTTAAAATATGTTAAAAAATGAAATCCCTTTGTAATAGATGAGTTTTCGTCCGAAACCCTGATACTTCGAAAGAGATTGTCCAGTTTCTACACGAAGTGCATCCAGTTTTTGCGGTAACCCTCTAAACTTGTTAGCACATGCTATTTTGGTGAAATAATGATACCATGCCAAGTTTCAACCTTTTCAGAGTTCATTTGTAGTGCTCTTGAAATTCAGGGTCATTTAGCTCAAAATAAATCATTAAATGCATGAAAAATAGCAAATGAAGTCGGAAAAGGGTTGAAAATTGATGATGTGGCTTTGAATAGTGCATATTGAACGCACAAAAATTCTGGAGTTAAAATATGTTAAAAAAATGAAATCCCTTTGTAATAGATGAGTTTTTGTCCGAAACCCTGATACTTCGAAAGAGATTGTCCAGTTTGTACACGAAGTGCATCCAGTTTTTGCCGTAACCGTCTAAACTTTTTAGCACATGCTATGTGGGTGAAATTATGAAACCATGCCAAGATTCAACCTTTTCAGAGTTCATTTGTAGTGCTTTTCAATTTCAAGGTCATTTAGCACAAAATAAATCATTAAATGCATGAAAAATAGCAAATGAAGTCGGAAAAGGGTTGAAAATTGATGATGTGGCTTTGAATGGTGCATATTGAACGCACGAAAAGTCTGAAGTTAAAATATCTTAAAAAATGATATCCCTTTGTAATAGATATGTTTTCGTCCGAAACCTTGATACTTCGAAAGAGATTGTCCAGTTTGTACACGAAGTGCATCCAGTTTTTGCCGTAACCCTCTGAACTTTTTAGCACATGCTATGTGGGTGAAATTATGATACCATGCCAAGTTTCAACCTTTTCAGAGTTCATTTGTAGTGCTTTTCAAATTCAGGGTCATTTAGCTCAAAATAAATCATTAAATGCATGATAAAAAGAAAATACTAATTACTTAACAGAAAAGAAAATATAACATTATTAGGTTAAAAAAAGTATTTTATAATATTCTTCATTTGTAGTGCTTTTTAATTTCATGGTCATTTAGCTGAAAAAAATCATTAAAATGATCAACTAAAAAGCTTTTATAAAACTCTAATTGCAAAAAGAATCAACTAAAAAGCTTTTATAAACCTCTAGTTCTGATCAAAATAATATTAACTTAAAGTTATATTAAATTTATGCAACTAAAATTATTAAAATATTTTTTGTTAAAAACTTTAATAGCAAAAAGAATTTTCATAAATTATTTTTTGTTAAAAACTTTAATAGCAAACTAAAAAGCTTTTATAAAACTCTAATAACAAAAGGAATCAACTAAAAAGAATCAATTATAATATTTTGTTATGATCAACTAAAACAAAACTATAATATTCTTCAATAGCAAAAAGAATCAACTAAAAAGCTTTTATAAACCTCCAGTTATGATCAAAATATAATTTTGCAAAAAATAACATAAAAAATAAAAAAAATGCCCGCCTACTAGGACCACGATACAAGACCACGGGGCAAGTAGGCCCAATAGGGCAGAGAGAGCTCGAGAGGGAAGCCGCGGCAGGGCTTATAAACCACTGACGTGGCTTGAGACTGCGTCGGTATTTCCCCAAAGAGGAAGGGATGATGCAGCACAACGACGGTAAGTACTTCCCTCAGTTATGAAACCAAGGTATCAAACCAGTAGGAGGATCACCACCACCTAATAAGCAGCACCTGCACACAAATAACAAATACTTGCAACCCGACGCGTAAGAGCGGTTGTCAATCTCTCTACGGTAAAAAGATAGATTAGATAATGATAGATAGGAGAGATAGATCTCTCAAGAACGCAAAATAAAAAGGGGCAAATAAAAAGGGCAGCAATATATTTTTGGGTTTTTGGTTTAGTAGATCATAAAACAAAAGAGGCAAAAAGATAGATCGGAAAGCAATATGTTGGAAAAGTAGACCTGGGGGCCGTAGATTTCACTAGTGGCTTCTCTCATGACTATAGCACACGGTGGGTGAACAAATTACTGTTGGGCAATTGATAGAAGATCAAATAATCATGACGATATCCATGGCGATGATCATTATATAGGCATCACGTCCAAGATAAGTAGACCGACTCCTGCCTGCATCTACCACTATTACTCCACACATCGACCGCTATCCAGCATGCATCTAGTGTATTAAGTTCATGGAAAAACGGAGTAATGCAATAAGAACGATGACATGATGTAGACAAGATCTATTCATGTAGGAATAGACCCCATCTTGTTATCCTTAATGGCAACGATACATGTGTGCCTTGATGCCCCTTCTGTCACTGGGAAAGGACACCGCCAGATCGAACCCATCACAAAGCACCTCTTCCCATGGTAAGAAAAATCGATCTAGTCGGCCTAACTAAACCAAAGATTCGAAGAAGAAATACGAGGCTATAAGTAATCATGCATATAAGAGATCAAATAAGACTCAAATAATATTCATGGATAGAAACCGATCATGAACTCAAAATTCATCGGATCCCAACAAACACACCGCAAAAGTTTACATCAAATAGATCTCCAAGAGACCATTGTATTGAGAATCAAAAGAGAGAGAGGAAGCCATCTAGCTACTGCCTACGGACCCGTAGGTCTATGGTGGACTACTCACGCATCATCGGAGAGGCACCTATGAAGAAGATGAACCCCTCCGTGATGGTGTTAGATTGGATCTTGAGGCTCTGGAACTTGCGGCGGTTGGATGTGTTTTTCGTCAAATCCCCTAGGGTTTTCTGAATATTTGGGTATTTATAGGCATCAGAGGCAGTGGAGGGGGGGGCCCCTGGAGGGCACAACCCATCAGGGCGCGTCGGGGGTCCCCTGGCGCGCCCTGGTGGGTTGTGGCCTCCACAACCCACCTCTCTGGTACTTCTTTGGCCCAGTGAGTGTCTTCTGGTCCAAAAAAAAATCTCCAAAAAGTTTCGTCGTGATTGGACTCTGTTTTGTACTGATATTCTGCGAAGTAAAAAACAAGCAAAAACAGCAACTGGCACTTTGGCACTATGTCAATAGGTTAGTCCCAAAAAATGATATAAAATTGATATAAAGTGATTGTAAAACATCCAAGAATGATAATATAACAGCATGGAACAAGCAAAAATTATAGATACGTTGGAGACGTATCGGCATCCCCAAGCTTAATTCCTACTCATCCTCGAGTAGGTAAATGATAAAAACAAAAAATTTGATGTGGAATGCTGCCTAACATGTTCATCTCATATTCTTTTCTTTGTAGCATGGACATTTGGACTTTTAGATGATTCAAAGCAATAGTCTAGTTTTAACATAACTAGCAAAGTGGCCCGCTCGTTGAGCGGGCTAGAAACTTCAAAAGTTTAATACCATGATTATATTATTTGGCGCGTGAATATTTCTATTCAAACCTAAAAATCTCACATAGTTGTAAAATTTTAAAGTAAATAAATATGTTTGTAACATATTGTGGGCAGTGTGATTGTTATCTTAAAAATAAT
Source organism: Elymus sibiricus (assembly GCA_039707655.1). Lineage (NCBI taxonomy): Eukaryota > Viridiplantae > Streptophyta > Magnoliopsida > Poales > Poaceae > Elymus > Elymus sibiricus. The sequence goes on along the minus strand of CM077667.1, from coordinate 439,029,140 downwards.
GCATTATAATTGAAAACAGTAATGCTTGAGAAAGGCTTAGAATATTTGATTTTTTATAGTCATTTGAAAATTTGTTTTTGTATCATAATTACGAAGATGTGTCGGTTGATCTGTTCGAGTGCAACCATGATTACATATTGGTAGTGTCCTATCTGCTTGTAGATTTACGTATAGTTATGATGATCATATGCGGTGAATGGTTTACATATTAATTATGAAAATGAAGAACTATGGGTTTTGATGCTTTAGCTAATAGAGGATTCGAAAGATAAACGATTGAATAATTAGTGTGTTTAGAAAATTTAACTTATCTCTCTCTTTATATGTTAAATATCACCTTTTTTATAAAAAGTGTGGGAATCATATTTATCATTTAAAAACATATTAACTGCCAAATTTGAATTTGAATTTTCTATGCAATTTTGCATTGACGAAACAATGGATTGATTTTCCTTGAGAATTTTGAGCATACCAAAATTTAATTATAGTGTGCTTTAATACATATTACATGAAGTGGTGATCATATAGATAAACGATGTTATGTTAACAATGGCGAATTATTATTTTGTTTTAACATGCTATATGACATTTGATAGACCTATTCACTTTCGTACTCGTATTCGACATTTTGTATCGTAATTCCCTCAACTAATATATGGTATGAGTTATACAAGTGATGATTCTACATAGGAGCAACTCTCCTGCATTCCCGCACATAATATACAGGTGCACATGATTGAGTGGATGTTGCGCTCGAATATCGTGAAACTTGCAATCTCTCTGGAATGATGTTGGAGTTGGAGAAGTTACCTCAAATTTAAGTTACTCAATAAATGGATTCAATATTGTTGATGTAAATATTGGTTTCAACAGAATTGCTTCCATGCCAGATAAAGTAAATAAGTCACTAAATTTTAAACTCCAAGTTGCAACTGAATAAGACATATAGTAGATTGAGGACATCCCGAAACCCACATGGCCAACAATTCTGACTATTTCATAGTATAGGATGAGATCTCTAAGACACTCATATATATCTGAACACATGTCGTACCTCTCTAAACATCACAAAATTCATGTTATATTTTATCTTGTGACTCATGAACTGACTGATGCCTTAATTAATTGATGGTATATATTAGTGCATGAGCGCTGTTTATTTACTATGCAACATTAATCAACAACACTCATGTGCGTACTCAAATAGGCACCTTGATTTATAGTGCAAAACCAAAATGCGCACATAAACCTCTACAAGTTGTAGTTTACAGTTCTCCTATATGGATACTCTGGCTATATCTCCATTAGATATACAAAGACTAAATGATAATATTGACGAAGATCACACTTGGCGATAAAGTTCAACAAAGAAGAGATGAACAATCTTTCTACCCTTGTTGCTAATTTAAAACCAAGGCTAAGATGCATCCCATGTAAGTGAAGTGTCATGACCTCGAACAACAACACCATGCATTAACTATGCCTCCTCTGTCCACACCATTGTTCGATAGTGTGGAAACTCCATGACTGTGGAAGGGCCTCCTCAAGGAACCTTTTCTCCTTGTGTAGACCTTGAGTCATAGGGAAACCCATGATACTTGTGTGGTATTTTATTTGTCATGTGTTATCCTTCGCTCACTCTTCCTTGTCCCATCTCACTCTCTCCGCCTCTCATGCACATGTGAAAAGGTCGCATGCCATGAGGCACCATAGTCAATCAAGGCCTGAAGTGGATGAAATCGAAGGACTTTAATAAAAAGAATATCTCAACAAAACAATGGTGGAAATACTCCAGCCACTAATCATCATATTTTTTTCATATCTTTCTTTCTTTTCATGCATAATTGTTGGCTATAATATGGCAGGAAAAATGATGATAACATGTGTTGATCGCTCCTAGCTATTGTACTGAAGGGAATTTATGTTGTTAGTGCCTAAATCGGCTCAACATATTAACTGTCAGTGACGACTTGGGGAATTTGAGGAATCAAGTATCTACCTGAGTTGAAGATGCACTAAGTTTGTAGTGCGGTAGTCATGCACCCTGGACACACATCCATGATCTTGTACTACCGGGTCTCCTGACTATGTCCTACAAATATAGAGATCATACACTGTATTGTATATACTATATAAAAGAATTAGAGGCTCCAATCGGAAGGAACACATGTGCTAGCTATTACTATATGTTCGTCCGGATGCAGAGCTCAATCAGCTCGCCGTGTGCATGTTGCAAGTGAACTTGGCCGATGATGCTGATTTGCATGCATCAAATATTTGTTAAGCTGAAATTTACTATGTGCATGAAGGAGTGGGTAACCGATCTGAAACTTTCAATTTACATGAAGGGTTAACCCATCAATCTGAAACTTCTAATGTGCATGAAGATTAGGCGGTCCATTAATTTACGTAATATGCTGCCTCGCGGATGTTTAGTTGAGGTGCGTCCATTTTCGGCCAGTCGCAAGATTCAAGCAAGCAAGATATGTAAGCTTGCACGCACATCTTGTGCGTCTCATCGGATGCCTCCATCCGTAGCCAAAAGCACCGGCGAGAAACCTCACCCAGACGAGGATGATATTGAGTATTCGCCCAGACCAAGAGTCTCGCTAGAGAGATCACATCATGGACAGTCATGGGACGGCGGCAGCAACATCAGAGGATGGGTAGGATTTCTTCTTCTAGTTTTTTAATAATGGTGATGACATATAAACGAATGGATGTTTCTATTTTTTCGTGTAGGGATGGAGAGATGGAGTAGTATGAAATATGAATCGAATAGTTTCAAAATAATTAATCTAGAGATCGTCTACTAAGAATAACTGGGGCAGGTAATGAAATAGAAAGACACTATGTGTATGCGGCCGATCACATCCTTGGATCCCAATTGCTTGCCATGGCCAGATAAAACGGGCACCTCCAAAGAAGCTTGTCAAGCAAGATGATTGATCCCATAAAAAGCAGGCAGATTGATTGTTTTTGGGGAAGAGACAATACGTACCAAGGGGCTAGGTAATTAATTCCTCCACCGGTCAGACACGCACGCAGAAAACGTAAATTAATCACGCCCTTGGCTTCCGATTGCTTGCCGGCTAGGAACGTGTGTCTCCAACGAAGCTAGTAAAGTAAGCACATTGGTTGATTTCTTGGCGAAGATAGTATGCGTTCTGAGAAGTTAGCTAATTAATACCTCCATCGGCCAGAGACGCACACATGAAACGCATATTGGTCTTGTTTTTTTGGGGAGGTTAGCAGATAAGAAGAAGTCCGCTAATCAAATCCTCCTCTGACCGTGTACTCAGGTAGAAAAAGGAGACTGAGCCACGCAGGAGGCCTATCTTTTTCTTTTTCTTAATCTTAAATAAAGAAAACCTGGAGATTGGATCTGGACGTGCGGAGGCCTATTATTTTTTCTTAGATTCCTTTTTTCTCAGCTCTCTATCTTGTCCGTTAATTATCTATTTAAAGATAGTGGCCCACCAAATCAACGACCAGATATTTCTAATTATTCTGGTAATTTCTAGATTAATTCTCCTTTTTTTGTTAACCCGTCAAATACTTTTTATATATAATAGATAGATGACTTCAACACTCAAGCATGCCAACAAGCAACCATGTCTTTCAAAATATCAATACTAAAAAAAGTTATCCCTAGCCCATCATGCTCAATCATTGATCCATTCATGAAACACACTCAAATATTAGCTATACCCAATGCTCAAGTATGATCATAGTGCCCCCTAGTTGGTGCTTTATAAGAGAAGATGAAGACTCAAAGTAAAAATAAAAATTGCATAAAGTAAATATATAGGCCCTTCGCAGAGGGAAGTAGGGATTTGTAGAGGTGCCAGAGCTCAAAGTTTTAAATTGAGAGAGAAAAACTATTTGGGGTGGCATGCCTTTCCTGTCAACGAAAATGACAAAGTAGCTCACAATACTTTCCATGCTAGATATATCATAGGCGGTTCCCAAATAGAAAATAAAGTTTATTCCTTTTTCCACCATTCTTTCACATTCTATGGCGGTCCGTATCCACGGTTGCCTTCCATATCAACACTTTCCAAGGAATTTATTATTTGACAACATAAAGTAAATATTTTTTTCTTTTTCATTTCGGGAATGGGCACCCCTATTACCGCCGCACTCTCATGCAATGACAAGTGAATAAACACTCATCTTGAGAATAACACATCTAGCATGGAAAAATATTGGACACTCCCCACCGTTTCATGAGCGGTACGAGCACACAAAAAGAGAAGTTTATTTTGAAAATTAGAGATGGCACATACAAATTTGCTTGGAACGGAATGGAAATACCGCATATAGGTAGGTATGGTTTACTCATGAGGCAAAACTGGGTTTAAGGATTTTGGATGCACAAGTAGTATTTCTACTTAGTAGAAATGGAGGCTAGCAAATAGATTGAGAAGTAACCAAACCAAGAAACGAAAATTCACATAAGTGAGTATTGAGCATAACTAACACCGAATAATGCACCATAAGTAGGATGTAACTTCATTGCATAACTATTGACTTTCGTACTTGCATAGGGAATCACAAACCTTAACACCGGTATTCCTACTAAAGCATAATTACTCACTAACATGACTCACATATTACTATCATCATGTTTCAAAACTATTACAAAGAATCAAGTTTAATTTGTCCAATGATCTTCATGAAAGTTTTTATTATATCCTTCTTGGATATCTATCACTTTGGGACTAGTTTCATATATTGCCATTGCTTTTGACAAGCTCAAAAAAAATTAAGTGAAGCACATGAGCATAGAGTTTTCATCTCTCAAAAAGGTATAAGTGAAGCATGAGAGGATTTATTCAAAATTTACTACTCTCAAATTAATCTAAGTGAAGCATGAGAGTATTTCTACAAAATTTTCCAAGCACACCGTGCTCAAAAAGATATAAGTGAAGCACTAGAGCAATTCTATAGCTCAAAAAGTTTAAGTGAAGCATATAGAGCAATTCTAACAAATCATAGTATAATTTTGGCTCTCACAAATAGGTGTGTCCAGCAAGGATACAAGTGACAAACTAACAAACAAAGCAAGCAAAGACTCAAATGATACAAGATGCTCCAAGCAAAACTCATGATATGTGACGAATAAAAATATAGCTCCAAGTAAAATACCGATGGTCGTTAGAAGAAAGAGGGGATGCCACTTGGGGGCATCCCCAAGCTTAGTTGCTTGTTTCTCTTTGGATATATCTTGGGGTGCTGTAGAATCCCCAAGCTTAGGCTCTTTTCACTCTTTATTCCTTCATCCATCGTGATCTCACCCAAAACTTGAAAACTTCAATCACACAAAACTCAACAAAATCTTCGTGAGATCCGTTAGTATAATAAAGCAAATCACTACTTTAGGTACTGTTGCAAACCCATTCATATTTTATTATTGCATTATACCTACTGTATTTTAACTTTACCATGGCTTACACCCTTCAATATAATCCATAGATTCATCAAAACAAGCACACAATGCAACGAAAACAGAATCTGTCTTAAATAGAACGGTCTGTAGTAATCTGTACTCTAACCATACTTATGTAACTCTAAAAATTCTGAACAATTAGGACAACGTAAATAATTTGTATAGCAACACTGTGTTAAAATTTCAGCTCAATATCACGTTCCAGTAAAAAAAAATGAAAATTCGAACACTGGACGCAAAGTTTCTGTTTCAGATTCAGCATCGCTTCTACTCATCTTATGAATCATCCTAAAGGTTATACTTGGCACAAACACTAAATAAACCATAAAAACACAATCATAATAGAGGCATAATTGTGTAAACACTCAAAAACAGAAAGGAAAAAGCAAAAATAAATTTATTCATTGGGTTGCCTCCCAACAAGCGCTATCGTTTTACGCCCCTAGCTAGGCATAACGCATAGTTTCAAGTATTGTTATCTTTGGTTTTTGATCCATAGGATGCTCTCATGATTGATTCATATGGTGGCTTAATTCTTGTTCTAGGGAAGTGTTCCATACCCTTTCTTAGTGGAAATTGAAAACGAATATTGCCTTCTTTCATATTAATCATGGCACCTATAACGCATAAAAACGGTCTACCAAGTATAATGGGACAAGACGGATTGCAATCAATATCAAGCACAATAAAATCTATGGGCACATAGTTCCTATTTGAAAGAATAAGAACATCATTAATTCTTTCCAAAGGTTTTTTAATAGTAGAATCCACCAAGTGCAAATTAAGAGAACATTCTTCAATATTGGTGAGACCAAGCACATCACATAAAGATTTCGGAATCGTGGAAACACTAGCACCAAAATCACATAAAGCAAAGCACTCATAATTTTTAATCTTGACCTTAATGGTAGGTTCCCACTCATCATGTAATTTTCTAGGAATAGAAATTTCCAACTCCAACTTTCTTCAAAAGATTTCATCATGGCATCAACGATATGTTTAGTAAAAGCTTTATTTTGCTCAGAAGCATGGGGTGAATTCAACAGGGATTGCAGCAAAGAAATACATTCAATCAAGGAACAACTATCATAATTAAAGTCTTTGCAATCCAAAATAGTAGGCATATCACTAGTTAAAGTTTTGACCTCGTCAAACCCACTTTCATCAAAAATTTCATCAAGATTTTCACCCTCCAAATTATTGGGACGCCTTCTAGCTAAAGTTGACTCTACTTCAGTCCCTTTATCATCAATTTTAACATTACTAAACCAGTAATCAATAGTAGGAACACCAATCACTTTAAGATCTTCATCATTTTTATGAAGGCAATCACTAGAAAACGATTTTTCTAAGATTTGTCTTTTAGCTCTAAGCATAGCGGTTCTTTTCTTACTTTCATCCATAGAGACATATAAAGATTTAATTGATTCATCAATCTTAGGCACAAAAGCTTTCAACTTGAGATTTTCAACATCATGAGAAATTCTATGAATGCTTTTAGACATATCATCAATCTTATTCAACTTTTCTTCTATCGTAGTATTGAAATCCTTTTGCGCATTGATAAATTCTTTAATATTACTCTCAACATCAGAGGTGTTCCTATTATTGTTATAAGAGGAATTGCCATAGGAATTACAATAATTGTTAGAGGAATTTCCAGGAAAAGGTCTAGGATTAAAATTACCTCTATAAGAATTGTTATTGAAGTTGTTTCGCGAGACAAAGTTCACATCTACGGAATCACTATTTTGCTCGATCAAGGTAGACAAAGGCACATCATTGAGATCAATAGGAGCATTTTTACTAGCAACCAATTTCATCAAAGCATCAACCTTATCACTCAAAGTACTAATTTTTTCAACCGAATTAACTTTTTTACTAGTAGGAGCTCTTTCGGTATGCCATTGCGCATAATTTGCCATAATATTGTCTAGCAATTTAGTAGATTCAACCAAAGTAATTTCCATAAAAGTACCACCCGCGGCGGAATCTAAAAGATTTCTAGAGACAAAATTCAATCCCGCATAAAAAAATTGTATGATCATCCAAAGATTTAAACCATGAGTAGGGAAATTTCTTAGCATCAATTTCATTCTTTCCCAAGATTGTGCAACATGTTCATGCTCAAGTTGCTTAAAATTCATGATTTGTGTCCTAAGGGAAATAATTTTTGCGGGCGGAAAATACTTAGTGATAAAAGCATCCTTGCACTTATTCCAAGAATCGATACTATTGCGAGGCAAAGAGGAAAATCAAATTTTTGCACGATCCCGCAAGGAAAAAGGAAATAACTTCAACTTCACTATATCATTGTCCACATCTTTTTTTATTTTGCATATCACACAATTATACAAACGTGTTTAGATGGGATGCGCCATCCTCATAAGGAGAACCGGCAAATTGATCTTTCATGACAAGATTCAACAAAGCGGCATTAATATCACAAGACTCCGCACTAGTGGCGGGAGGAGCAATAGGAGTACTAATAAAATCATTGTTATTAGTATTGGAAAAATCACACAACTTGGTGTTTTCTTGAGTCATCGTGACTACGCAAACAAGATGGCAAGCAAGCAAGAGATCTGATGAGAAAAAGGCAAACAAAAAAGAGGGCGAATAAAACGACAAATTGGTGAAGTGGGGGAGAGGAAAACGAGAGGCAAATGGCAAATAATGGAATTGCAAAGAGATGAGATTTGTGATTAGGAACCTGGTAGATGACGATGGTGTCTCCCCGGCGCCACAGATTGGCAAGTAGAAGAGGTCGCTTCCTCCCCGGCAACGGCGCCAGAAATTCCTTTGACGTGGCTTGAGACCGCGTCGGTATTTCCCCAAAGAGGAAGGGATGATGTAGCACAGCGACGGTAAGTATTTCCCTCAGTTATGAAACCAAGGTATCGAACCAGTAGGAGGATCACCACCACCTAATAAGCAGCACCTGCACACAAATAACAAATACTTGCAACCCGATGCGTAAGAGAGGTTGTCAATCTCTCTACGGTAAAAAGATAGATTAGGTAATGATAGATAGGAGAGATAGATCTCTCAAGAACGCAAAATAAAAAGGGCAAATAAAAAGGGCAGCAATATATTTTTGGGTTTTTGGTTTAGTAGATCTGAAAACAAAAGAGGCAAAAAGATAGATCGGAAAGCAATATGTTGGAAAAGTAGACCCGGGGGCCGTAGGTTTCACTAGTGGCTTCTCTCATGAGTATAGAACACGGTGGATGAACAAATTACTGTTGGGCAATTGATAAAGGATCAAATAATCATGACGATATCCAAGGCGATGATCATTATATAGGCATCACGTCCAAGATAAGTAGACCGACTCCTGCCTGCATCTACCACTATTACTCCACACATCGACCGCTATCCAGCATGCATCTAGTGTATTAAGTTCATGGAAAAATGGAGTAATGCAATAAGAACGATGACATGATGTAGACAAGATCTATTCATGTAGGAATAGACCCCATCTTGTTATCCTTAATGGAAACGATACATGCGTGCCTTGCTGCCCCTTCTGTCACTGGGAAAGGACACCGCAAGATCGAACCCATCACAAAGCACCTCTTCCCATGGCAAGAAAAATCGATCTAGTCGGCCTAACTAAACCAAAGATTCGAAGAAGAAATATGAGGCTATAAGCAATCATGCATATAAGAGATCAAAGAAGACTCAAATAATATTAATGGATAGAAACTAATCATGAACTCAAAATTCATCGGATCCCAACAAACACACCGCAAAAGTTTACATCAACTAGATCTCCAAGAGACCATTGTATTGAGAATCAAAAGAGAGATAGGAAGCCATCTAGCTACTACCTACGGACCCGGAGGTCTATGGTGGACTACTCACGCTTCATCGGAGAGGCACCTATGAAGAAGATGAACCCCTCTGTGATGGTGTTAGATTGGATCTTGAGGCTCTGGAACTTGCGGCGGCTGGATGTGTTTTTCGTCGACTCCCCTAGGGTTTTCTGAATATTTGGGTATTTATAGGCATCAGAGGTGGTGGAGGGGGGCCCCGTGGAGGGCACAACCCATCAGGGCGCGCCGGGGGCCCCCTGGCGCGCCCTGGTGGGTTGTGGCCTCCACAGCCCACCTCTCTGGCACTTCTTTGGCCCACCAGGTGTCTTCTGGTCCAAAAAAATCTCCAAAAAGTTTCGTCGCAATTGGACTCCGTTTGGTACTGATATTCTGCAAAGTAAAAAACAAGCAAAAATAGCAACTGACACTTTGGCACTATGTCAATAGGTTAGTCCCAAAAAATGATATAAAGTTGCTATAAAGTGATTGTAAAACATCCAAGAATGATAATATAACAGCATGGAAAAAGCAAAAATTATAGATACATTGGAGACGTCTCAACCACTGCGAGCGCGCTTCGTTTGGCGAGGTGGGACTAAACTTCCATCGCCCCTCGGCCGTGCCAGGAACAGGCCTTTAGTCCCGGTTGGTGGCTCCAACCGGGACTAAAGGCCCCCCTTTAGTCCCGGTCCGAACCACCAACAGGGACTAAAGGCCTGGGCTTCCCGCCTTTTCGCCTGGTGAAATTCACCTTTAGTCCCGGTTGGTGGCTCGAACCGGGACTAAAGGGGGGGCCTTTAGTCCCGGTTGGAGCCACCAACCGGGACTAAAGGGTGGGGTATATAAGCGGCACTTAGCAAAATTTCCAAATCCATCTGCTTTCTTCGATCTCCTCCTCTCCCCCGACGGCGCCGACGACCACCTTAACGCCGCCAGGCTGCCGGACCTCGCCGTCGCCTCCCCGAGCCCGCTCCTCGTCGCCGCCCCCGACACCGTCCTCGTGCCCTGCCCCGATGCCGCCCTCGACGCCATCCCCGTGCCCTGCCCCGACACTGTCCCCGAGCCCGCTCGCTCCTCGTCGTCGGCCGGACCTCCCCGAGCATCGCCGCGCCCCCGAGAGCCCGTCCTCGTCGCCGGCCGGACCTCCTCGCCGGCCCTCCTCCCCGAGCCCTGCCCCGACGCCATCCCCGAGCCTGCTAGCTCCTCGTCGCCGGCCGGACTTCCCCGAGCATCGCCGCACCCCCGAGTGCCCGTCCTCGTCGTCGGCCGGACCTCCTCACCGGCCCTCCTCCCCGAGCCCTCACCGCCCCCGCTGTGAGCCGCCCCGCCCCGGCCGCCCGATGCATCTAGACAGAGAAAAATCAAGAAAAATAGAAAAATTTACATATACATACATCTTTTGTGGTTGCTTAGTATATGAATTTGGGGTAGAAAAATAGTTAATTTGTTATGTGACACTTAGTTTGTAACATGAAGTTTGTAACAATATCTTTTGGGCAATCTTTGAACATGAAGTTTGTTATGTGACACTTAGTTTTATTGTTGATCTTGCAATGTGACACTTAGTTTCTAAAATAGTTTCTAAAATAGATTCATTAGCTTTTTTTTTAATTTGGGATGTTTTTAAATAGCTATGCATGTGAGATGTGCTCCAAAATAGCTATATATGTTAAATAGCTAAAACAAATTGAAGAACAATTTTTTTTGCATTAGAGTTCATTTTGTCTTTTTTATATGTTTTAATGCAAGCATCTTTTGGGAAATCTTTGAACATGAAGTAGGAGCATTTTGATGTCATCTTGCTGGTAGGCTTTAATTCATGCCATGTTAGGACCTGTAGTGAGTGCTACAAGCTTGTAAACTTGCTATCTATTCATTTCTGCCATGCCATGCTATTTTTCTCTAAGTCTGAAACTGGCAGTATTAATACTTTGCCTAATTTTTTCTCACTCGGTGGAATTACAGGTTGTGGTGTTGCATCTCCGTGGAGTTGGTCCCTGATCGTCCCTCCGCTGTTCGACAAAAGGTGTCCATTTGTTGTATGTTGAGTTTTGTTCATAGGGTGATGGTTGGTTCATTTGATGAGTTGTGTACTATTCATCTTGTGTATAAATCTTGTATTCATTTTGTATTCATCTTGTGTATAAATCTTGTATTCATCTTGTCGTTAAAACATAACCCCAATAACTTTGATTTTGAGGCATATGAAAACATGACAGAGGGGGTCGTTAAAACATAACCCCGATAACTTCGACATGAGGGGGGGTCGTTAAAACATAACCCCGATAACTTTGATTTTGAGGCATATGAAAACATGATTTGCATGTCGGACAGGCATGAGAGAGGCGGTTCGTATAGTATCCTCTCTCGAAAGATAGGACGACTCATCAGACATGAGGGGGGAGGAGTCCTCGACGATTGTCTCAAACTGATTGTTATAAAACTTGTCAACTTTGCATGATGTTTGCCACTAATCCATTGCTCATATGCATATGATTACTTGTTGTGATTAGTTCTATGTTTGCCACTAATCCATCTCTCATGGTTGTATATTATATATTACCATGTTGTGATATTTGCAGAAACTATGGACAGAGACTTAGAAAAATAAGATTTGTTGGGGGATATAATCCGCGACGAAGGTGATGATGATATCACCTTTTCGTTTCTCAACGACACCTATGGTGATGGAAGAGAGGATGACGACCCCGATGATCGAATGGAGGAGGGAGGAGATGACGGCTCCGGTGATCGAATGGAGGAGGAAGGAGATGACGGCTCCGTCGGTGTTGGAGCCTTAACTGTTGAAAAGTCTGGCGATGTATATATATATATTAATTAAGCCTCTGCTCACTAGATGCATTAATTGTTTTGTATGTACATATATTAACGCTTCTTTCCTCTTTTAGTCCTCCGGATCGAGAAAAACTTTTGTAACAAGACGAGGCCCGAAGAAAAGGTTGGATAAGGATGAAAGGTTCACTATCGAAGAAGTCACTCCAGATGGCCAACCGATTGCTCCCAAGCGGACCAAAGAGAAATTTATACATCAGTGCGGAGTTATTGTTAGGGACAGCATCCCGATTAGCATCCAAGAATGGAATAAGAAGAAGTACGGTGAAGTTTCTTATGTCAACGATAGACAAAAAGATGACCTTTGGACCTCGCTGATGACAAATTTCAGCCTACCGCCAGACGCCAGAGGAGGATCTAAATAACCCAATTATACAGCGAAAAGTCAAGGCGTTTGCTCTTAAAAAGATGGCAGAACTATTCAAGAACTGGAAGAAACTATTGACCAAAAAGTTTGTCGAGAAAGATGAGACTCCAGAATTCATCGGTCAATATGCGAAGATAAAAAATCACTGGCCCGCATTTGTGGCGTACAAGAAATTAGAGAAAGCTAAGAAAAGGTCACAGACAAATAAGATAAATGCTGCAAAGAAGAAGTATCACCATGTTACGGGGTCAGGTGGCTACAATGTTGCCCGGCCTACGTGGGACAAAGCTGAGAACGACCTGCTTGCTAAAGGGTCAGCAACATTGAACTGGCCCGATTGGTGTAGGACTTGGTACTTCGGGCATGGGGGAACTTTGAACCCAGAAACAGGGAAGTGTGTTTCCACGAAAGCTCAACTTGAAACACTCGTCAAAATTATTCAGGCAATAATCAAGGATGTGCAGGAAGGGAGGTTCCATCCCGACAGAGAGAAGGACGAGCTGTCAAAGGCCCTCGGGAATCCTGAACACCCTGGACGAACTAAAGGCACATCAGGCTCCGTTGCTTGGAAGTATGGGTTTCCGGACATCACTGATTATAGAAGCCGAGTGAAAAAGAAGAAAGAGGAAGCAAACCGGATGCAGAAGATGGAAGAAAGATTAGCATTGATAGAGGAAAGTCAGCGAGCTATTACCAGCCCACCATCTCAGCAGTACAAAGATCCTTCATTCGATACTGCCCACGAAGCTACCCCACCATCTCAGCGTAAAAGCAGCATGGCTTCCACGGAGCTCGTTCAGCCTGATATCATGGCTCCTCGCTACCCCATGGATGGTATCACGGAGAGGGAACATTGTGAGCTAATTGCGAAAAGCCATAACCTAACCTTGAAGGTGGCGGTCGGCTATGTCTTACCTCCTGCACCTGATGGAACTTTCCATCGCAATCCGATTCCAGATGGCTATGCTGTTGTCGGGGTGGATGAATTTTCCAACGGATTTGAGGATCTGGACCTTGAGTACCCTACAGGTGAAGGGGAGACTCGTCTGATAAATGCCCTAAGGACTACAATTCTATGGAGAAAGGAAAACATCGTGCTTCCAAACTGGACGCTGCCTCAGTAGACTCAGCCGGAGGAGGCCCCTTAGCAGAATCCTCCTGCGCCTCAGCTCATGTCTCCGCCGTGTCAGTGAACTCCGCCGCGTCAGCGGACTCCGACTCCTCCGCCGCGTCAGCTAACTCCGATGCCTCAGCAATGGCGGAAGAGAGCCGCCGCCGCTCCAACAGCTAGCAGCAATACAACAACGAAGAAATCCAGAGCAGGCCCAAGCGTCAAGAAGGCTCCTCCCAAGTTACCCTACGACATGACTGAGGAGGAAACCAACAAGATCGTGGCTGCCGATGTTAAACACCAGCTTGCACCGAAACTTCCACCTCCAAAGGAGAAAGTAGAACCGGTAAAAGCGAAGCGATGTCTGGATGCCCTTAGGCGACCACCACCGCCTCCGCCGCAATCAAACTATGACCGTTGTATTCAAAAGACATTTGATCAAGCGAAGCGGTCGGGAAGCTTAAGTACCAGTGGTGCAAGAAGTGGGAAAACAATTCCCCAGCTCGGCGAACAAGAAAAGCAATCGTGCCCCCCGCTCATGGTGTTTACCGATATCGCTAATGATCAGGAGATAGCGGCCAGTGGTCTTAATATCACTCTTGGTGATTACATAGGCGATGAGGTACAGTTCGAAAAGGCCGAGGTAGTAGCAAGATACGAGCACGGGAAGCCTCTCGTCAGACGTGAGCAGCTCCCGCGTCTACCAACGATGATGCCAAAATTGCATGAATGGTACTTGAAAGCCTGCAAGGATGGGACCAACAGTATCTTCGTGGGAATTAAAGGTGAACACTACTTCAATGGAGTCCAGGCGTTGTACATTGAATTTGAAGAATTTTTATAGTTATACAATCAAGCCGCCCTCGACAAAACTATCGTCAGTTGCTATTGTCTGTAAGTATTTTTTTCTATAATTAAGTCTCTAGCTCAGCTCGTTCATTGCATGTATAATTATCCTCACACTATATTATGCAGATTGAAAATCCTCGAATGCAAAAAACGACAAATCTATGACATTGGGTTCATTAACCCAGATAACGTAAATGAATATACGTTAAAAAAATACCCCGATGAAACAGAGAAAAACTTGCTAAAGGCGTTACTTGGACAACAAAAGAGAAGGGAAATACTATTTTCTTACAACTTCCAGTGAGTGTTACTGTCTTGTGCACATTCTGTTTCGCTTACTTGAGGTTAAGTGTAATTGATGAGTTATGCGTGCGCAGGTTCCACTTTATTCTGCTAGCCATTCAGCTTGACAAGGGACAAGTAATTGTCTTGGACTCGAGACGTAAAGAGCCTAAGGAGTGGGCGGACATGAGTCAAATGCTTCAGAAGTAAGTTCAATCATTATCGCACCATATCGGCAACTTTCGTTCATTTCCTAATATCAAGTAATCATTTTCTTTGCCGGGCAGGGTTTGGAAAAAGTTCACCAACCAGGTTAGGGGTGACTGGAAAAAGGAGCTGTGATTTTCACACCCCAAAGTAAGTACTACTAGCTAGTATCGCGCATCTCTCATTGATTCTAGTTTCAATACCATTATCATGCTTGATTATCATTTCGATTGAACTCTATTCTCGTAAAGTGCTTGTGGCAGTCACCCGGGAATAATTTATGTGGATACTACGTTTGCGAGTTCATTCGCCACTCGACCTCTGAGCGGGGCATATCTTTAGAACAATTTGAAGTACGTAAACAATATTCATATTTTTATTTTATTACCATCAATTGTGTTGAGTTTCATTCATACATATATATATATATATATATATATATATATATATATATATATATATATATATATATATATATATATATATATATATATATTGACCCCCTTCTTTAAATTAGATCTGGCGGAAGCGGGACGAACTCCTACCAACCGATCGCATACGAGCAATTCAAGAGGAATTGGCGGGATTCTTTGTTGAGCATGTCATACCTAAAGACGGAGAATACCATCAGGATATGAAATGTGATTTTGGTAATTAGATATTAGGGATCGTAAGAGATGTTATATTGTATATATGCATGATCGTGTACTATATGTAGTAGCGTCGAATAGATATACGAAAACTTGTTGTTAGACCAAGCACGGAGAAAGAGAGGTCACACTTCTCTCTATATATGTTCATGACGATGTTGTGTAATTAATGGTTCCTTCATTGCTATATGTAGTAGCTAGCGTCGAGTTGAATGGAAAACATAAAATAAAAATGAAACCCTAAATGTAAAAGAATTGAAGAGTAAACACAAAAAGAAAAGGGGGAAACACAATATGAAACCCCTATAAACCCTCCAAAACCCATAACCCCTCCTTCCAAAAAAAAACCACCAACGCCTGGCAGGTGCTGATGCGTGGCTACCCGTTTGTCTCGGTTCGTGTCACGAACCGGGACTAAAGGTCCTCCTAACTCGGCGCCCCGCAGCAGCCACTGATACGTCTCCAACGTATCTATAATTTTTGCTTGTTCCATGCTGTTATATTATCATTCTTGGATGTTTTACAATCATTTTATAGCAACTTTATATCATTTTTTGGGACTAACCTATTGACATAGTGCCAAAGTGCCAGTTGCTGTTTTTGCTTGTTTTTTACTTCGCAGAAAATCAATAAAAAACGGAGTCCAATCGTGATGAAACTTTTTGGAGATTTTTTCTGGACCAGAAGACACCCAGTGGGCCAAAGAAGTGCCGGAGAGGTGGGCCGTGGAGACCACAACCCACCAGGGCGCGCCAGGGGGGCCCCGACGCGCCCTGATGGGTTGTGCCCTCCTCGGGGCCCCTCTCCACCGCCTCTGATGCCTATAAATTCCCAAATATTCCAAAAACACTAGGGGAGTCGACGAAACACAATTCCAGCCGCCGCAAGTTCCAGAACCTCGAGATCCAATCTAAACACCATCATGGAGGGGTTCATCTTCATAGGTGCCTCTCCAATGATGCGTGAGTAGTCCCCCATAGACCTACGGGTCCGTAGGCAGTAGCTAGATGGCTTCCTCTCTCTCTCTCTTATGATTCTCAATACAATGGTCTCTTGGAGATCTATTTGATGTAAACTTTTGCGGTGTGTTTGTTGGGATCCGATGAATTTTGAGTTCATGATCAGTTTCTATCCATGAATATTATTTGATTCTTCTTTGATCTCTTATATGAATGATTACTTATAGCCTCGTATTTCTTCTTCGAATCTTTGGTTTAGTTTGGCCAAGTAGATTGATTTTTCTTGCCATGGGAAGAGGTGCTTTGTGATGGGTTCGATCTTGCGGTGTTCTTTTCTAGTGACAGAAGGGGCAGCAAGGCACGCATGTATCATTGCCATTATGGATAACAAGATGGGGTCTATTCCTACATGAATAGATCTTGTCTACATCATGTCATCGTTCTTATTGCATTACTCCGTTTTTCCATGAACTTAATACACTAGATGCATCCTGGATAGCGGTCGATGTGTGGAGTAATAGAGGTAGATGCATGCAGGAGTCGGTCTACCTATCTTGGACGTGATGCCTATATAATGATCATCGCCTTGGATATCGTCATGACCATTCGATTTTCTATCAATATCCCAACAGTAATTTGTTCACCCACCGTGCGCTATACTCATGAGAGAAGCCACTAGTGAACCTTACGGCCCCCAGGTCTACTTTTCCAACATATTGCTTTCCGATCTATCTTTTTGCCTCTTTGTTTTTAGATCTACAAAACCAAAAACCCAAAAACATATTGCTGCATATTTTATTTGCCCTTTTTATTTTGTGTTCTTGAGAGATCTATCTCTCCTATCTATCACTACCTAATCTATCTTTTTACCGTAGAGAGATTGACAACCTCTCTTTCGCGTCGGGTTGCAAGTATTTGTTGTTTGTGGGAAAGTGTTGCTTATTGGGTGGTGGTGATCCTCCTACTGCTTCGATAACCTTGGTTTCATAACTGAGGGAAATACTTACCGTCACTGTGCTGCATGATCCCTTCCTCTTTGGGGAAATACCAACGCAGTCTCAAGCCACATCCGCCACGTGGAGCACCTTTAGGCCCGGTTCGTAACACGATCGGGACTAAAAGTGGAGGGCATTAGTCCCGGTTGCAGAACCGGGACTAATAGGCCTCTGGAACCGGGACTGATGGCCCGTTTTCTACCAGTTGTCGGGGCAGGCGGAGTGGCAAAGGTTTAATGAGGGTAGCCGGAGTTTGCCTCTCGGTCTGGAAATTTAGCATTTTGGTGATCTGCGGTGGAGATGCGCTAAGAGAACCAGTGAAGATTAACTAAATGTCCCTCTATCTTTGATCAATTTATGATAAAATGTTCTTTTCTATACTACCAGCCACACACCCATCAGCTTCACATCATGTTCTCATGTACATATATAATACAACTTAAGAATGTAGTATACGCACACACATCATGCTCTATAATAATAACTAGTGCAAAATAAGAATGCAGTATGGCTTCTACAGCCCATAGTTGAATCCGGTATGCGCACACACACCATACTCTACAATAATAATTAGTGCAAAATAAGAATGCAGTATGGCTTCTACAGGCCATAGTTGAATGTTGTGTGGTTGCTGCCACTAATAGGAAAATCCCAATAGACAACCACTTAATAGTGACACGGGTTACAGGGCCCGCACTACTGCTACTTAAATAGTAGGGCGGGTAAAAAGTGTGTGCTACTATTCCATTATTAGGAATCCAGTCATTAGCTATTTTGAACAAATCCCTAAACTCTAAACTACATGTTATCCAAAAAAAAACCTTAAAATTTCTAATAATAGACCAAAATCCCTTACATGATTAGTTACAAAAGCTTTTTTACAAGCACTCGTCGCAATTGGTCGTGTAAACCAAAAGCCTATCAATAAATAAGAACACATTCCCACAAATTCCGAAAAAAATGTATCAAATTCGAGCTAGTAACCAATCCTCACATGGAAGTATTGAAAAACTTATATAAACAAAAAATCTCAAATATCCTTCATCGTGAGACATATAACCATCACTATAAATAAGAACCAGGATTCCTATAGTAGCAATGAGTATTAACATAATAAGTAAGTGGGTCGATCAAGTATCCAAATTCTAAAGAAAAATCATTATTGATGGTCCAAGACCATAGATATTGATAGATAGAACTTCCATTTATTTGTTGAATAGATAGTTGAACTGAGAATACCATAGCTATACTTAAGAGTAAAACACTAGGAAAAGCACATATGCGAGGAAGATTTTTTGCTGCTCTTGGAATAAGAATAATGCCAAATGCCATTGACATAATAAGTGGAACTCGGATAAGAGGGATTACTCATGCATATTGATATGTATGTTCCATAAGAAAAGAAATTGCATTTTTTACTCGCAATTTTTACTTCAATTGTTCTATAAAATTGTTTCCGATTCACCAAACCAATTTTGAAAATAGTAGTAGCGCGGGCCTGCCGTCCCCGCGCTACTACTAAGTAGTCCCCACTATGCCCCTCGTGACAAACCATGATAGTAGTGCGGGGTATAAAACCTACACCACTACTAAGTTTCTTGTAGTAGCACAAGTTGGACACCCCGCGCTACTACTGTGGATAGACATGGCCAGCTGATGGACCACGCTTAGTAGTAGCCCCCCCCCTCGTGCCCTGCGATACAACTAATGGTGTTAGTAGTAGCACGGTCTCTGTGCCCCGTGCTACTACTAAGCTCCACTTATTACCCTGTCTGCCTGTCTCCATCCCCCACCTCTCTCACCACACACACACCCCGGTCGGTAGTCCCCATCCCACCGCCCATCGTTGCCACCATCCCCGACCTCCCTTCCGAGGTATCCCTCATCCCTCCTCCACCGCCACCACCACGTCGCGACCCTGGGAGAGGAGCTCCCTCATGAGGTGCCTCATCCGCCACACCCTGGCCACGCCGGCTGCCACTGCCACCCGTCGGTAAGCCTCCTCTTCATCCTTTGGTTGCCGCCATGCCAGCACTAGCACTGCCGACCACCGCCGCTACAGCGAGTTCTACCGGTGTGCTGACCAGCGCCACCATGCCGCATGTGTCATTGACTTGTGGGCAGTAGGCTATTAGCTAGTATTTTTTTAGTGGAAAATATAGAAAATAATAATTTCAAGGTAAGATATTTACGGGAACTGAGAAAAATAAGTACTAGACACTTCCCCTAAATTATACGGCCGTGCCATAAAATGACTTCTATAGAAAGTGTTTGGCAGAGCTATTGGAGATGCTCTGTTTTGCATAAATTATGTGTGTGTTGTCATTGGTGTAGCGATGCTTAAGTTCTTATGTTTTGCCGGAATGTTGATTAATTTCCGTTCCGGCATATTTCGGACACTCGATATGTCCTTTATTTAGCAAAGATCATGAGGAAAGTTTTCGTGGATGATGAAATTTTTATGTCATTATCCGATATATGTAATGTTGATTGATGCCTAGGGTTGACTTTTAGTCTGAAGGGGCTCCATGTGTGATAGATTGATGTTCTTGAAGGAAGAATCCCGTCTATTGTTGTGAGGGAGTGTCCACCATATACAGCAACATTATTAGTACTAATGTTCTTGAAAGAAGGATCCCGACTGTTGTCGTGCGGGTCGCTTCCCCTTCTCCTTGTGCTAGAACTTTTGGTCCAGTACTCGGGGAAGAAGGACAAGCGACCATCACCGAGAGTCGAAATATCAGTGAGGGAGTGCCCACCATATACACCACCAATGATGAGAGTTGTTCAAGGGAGACTCGACAAACCAAAAGTCAACCCACGATGAATAGTGATATGTGTGTTGACTTCGTGGTATTTATCATCAATTTTTAATCTTTCAATTATGGACACAATAAATGGATGACGACGATAGGATACCTGAGTGTGATGACTGTACCGATAAGGGCAGGGGGGTATGTGCGACAATCCTCACTTGGAAAATGATAGGTGCTTCTCCCTCACGCTTAAAGAGGCCTTCGAATATTATACGGTGTATAATTCTGCACGTATTTCTTCTTAGTTAAGCATGGCTTAAGATTTTTTGCTTTAATGTGTAATTTCTGTTTTTTATAATTCGACTAGTGGATCCCCTTCTATGCAAGACGTTATGTCATACGGAAGCTCTATTTCATTGACATGGATAAGATGGACGAGAGGACAACTTACTTTCAGATGAAACATGGTTTCATTTTCGAGGCTATGATCTACAATGAAGTAGCTCACACATATTTTTCTAGCGCAAATTAGAGAGGATTATGCAAGGCGTACGAATCTGAGGAGGGTATGAGCATATCCTTCGATATTGGCATCGTTCCTCAATATGATCCAGTCACCATTCCTCAATATGATATAGGCATTTGGGTGGATCTAGACATGATTCCCATTTTACCTCCGTGTGAGTTTGTTAAACAATTTTGTTAAATAATCTATATTTCTTATTCAAAAATAGTTGTTATTCACCCCTAACTTAACTTGTTTATTTATAATTGACAACTTATTTCTATTTTCAAGAAATACGCCAAAAATATAGTAGCGAGAACTATTACACTGCTGGCTCAAAGCTAACTTGGGAGGAGAGGAATTATCTTATCTCCTTTGTTAATGATGTTCGGTCGTTCAAGAGCACTTATGGAGCTGGCCGAAATACTACTTTGTAAGTGCCATCTCACCTTCATAAGTGCTCATACCCTCCTTTTTACCATTATTTTTGTGCCTACTTTGTAGGCTTTGAGGAATTTTACCGCATTCGCGCACTTATTTTTGTTGATAATCCCTCAGGTAACGGCTTTTAGAGAAATATTCATTTAACGGAGAAAATCCCCAAAAATGGCAGTGGAATCACGTATTAAAGGTGATAAACAGTTTCCATAAAAAATCAAACAAGAAGGCCAAAGAAAGAGACTTCATTGCGCTTTCAGAGTGAACGACGACGTCATTCCATATGACCACACACGCCCTATGAGCGGTCGTTTGGCACGTCGCTGCCTCTGGGTGATCAGCTATTTTCATTCCGTCGAAGCGGATCATGAATCAGACAAGCAGAGCTCCCAAAAACTCATCCAGAAGATAGAACCCTAGCCTCCGGAACCCATCCGGCGGGAGGATCAACCAGGAGAAGGAGGGGATCCCTCTCATCATAGGGGGAACGAAGTCATCACCACCATCTTCATCACCACCGTCATCATCATCATCATCATCATCATCCACGTCCTTATTATCTATAACATCAAGAACCCTAGTGGATCTTTCATTGTATCGGTTGATTCCTCCATCCATGTATTTGTTTGCCTTTACCCTGATAATTGTTGTCCCCATGTGTGAGTAGACCCGTTGTTCTTGGGGTATGGATGAACCCTAGTGTGTAATAGATTGTTTGGTATTAGGATTTAATATCATATTTGCATGTTTATGTTGATAATCTTCTTGACGTTGGGTGAAGTCGACCATCCAACGTATGACAACTTTGGACGGAAGGTTATTACTGTTGGCTAATTGTGTGGTTGTGGAGTTAGGTGACGTGACAGGCCCCTTCTCCCTTCGTAGCGGATAGTTGCAACAGCGGGAAAAATGGAGACCACTTTGGCTACGTCCATGGGTACCTATTTCCCATTAATCACCGTTTTATAACTGTAGTGGGGAAGAATGGTGGTGGCCTATGGGATGCGGAGATACCACGAATATGCACGTATCTATACCGGCTCCGCCCACAAAGAGAAACATGTAAAATGGCTTAGGAATCCGAAGTAGCATTGTGTTCAGGCACCGCCTTAGATGCACACTAGTGGGAATTTCGGACCCCTCGGAACACTTTTAATCATTTGTCTCAAGTCTAGTTACTTTACTTGTCATTTATTTTAGTTGATTTATTCACCTTTACAAACGCAACCTTATTATCATTACTACTACTGTTCTTGACCACTTATAATTTCTAGGCACATTATTTGCACCCTACAAAGGACCAACGATTGATTCCCATGCTCCCTGTGGGATTGATACTCTTACTTCAAAAAGGCTACAACTAAACCATGTGCACTTGCAGGCTATCAAGATTTTTCTAGCGCCGTTGCCGGGGAGCTGAGCGCTTTTGGGCTTAGTTCTGAGTTTGGTTTGAATTTTTTGTACTAAGTTCTCTGCAGGTCTGGAACAACCATTGCTGAATATGGACACAATTACTAACTTACAGCCATGCGTCTTACAGGTCCACCTATTCAAGAAATGTTCACATCATGGTACCTAATCCCACCGATATAGCTTATGACGTGAACCCAAGCGTCCTCGAATTGTTGCATGGTAAACAGTTTAAAGGTGAGGAAGGGGAGGATCCTTATCAACATTTCCAATTTTTTGAAGATGTATGTGGGACATTTAAGTTGAATGCTATTATCCTAGATGATATGAAACTGAAATTATTTCCTCGCACTCTGGCAAAAAATACAAGGAATTGGTTAGTGTCTCACCCTGCAGGTACCTTGGATACATGGAGTAAATTAGCAGAAACTTGTCTATCAGACTTTTATTCGGAGAAGAAATCATATGAAGCACGAAGGAGGATTTTAAACTTCAGACAGAGTCCTGGAGAAAGTCTGGTAAACGCATATCAAAGGTATAAATTTTATTAAATGATTTCCATCATCAGAAACTCCCTGAATGGTTAGTACTAAATATTTTCTATGGAGGATTGCAATATGATTCGAAGGAAGAACTACATGTAGCTTCTACAAGTTCTTTAATTACCAGCAAGGTCCCAGAAGCATTGGAATTATTAGAAGGGAAACTTGCTAACCATGAAGCTTGGGGGAGCGATGAAGAAGGAAAGGGTAAACTGGAAGTGGATTTTGATTGCATAAAAGCTTATCTAAACTCAGGGAGAGTTGAACAGATAAGTAATGAACTATACCTTGACCCTGATGTTGTTTTAAGATTTGTTCGAAGCTATGCAAAACACATGGAGTTCCCGAAGAGGAAATGGGAGAATTATACTGATGAGGACCCCGAGGAAGAGGTCATAGTTGAGACCTTGGAGGTAGAAACATCAGTACTCCCCATGGAAGAAGATTATCAACCTGAACCGGTATTGCCCTATCCAGTTAGAAGGGCGCAGTTTGAGTATTTTAGCAGGGGACATTCTGAAGATGAAAATGAGAGCAAGAGCAAAGCTAAGGTAAAGCCTCCAAAAAGGAGAAAACAGGGAAAACCCATTGAAACAATGGAAGAGGAGGTAACTTCTTTTGTAAAAGGTTGCATTAAAGCTTCAAATACTGGTAAACTAGTGGTGCCTTGTTCTTTTGGTAGTACGTCTTATTTTGTTCTTTGTGATATATGGTCCTCTATTAATGGTATACCTTATACTCTTTACACTAAGCTTCATGATGAAATTTATGCTTGTGACTTGCAGCCAATCGATATGGAAATAAAATTAGCACATGGTACTCTAAGGAGACCTTATGGGAGGGTGTCTGATGTTTATGTCATATTGGGAACCTTTAACTATCAAGTAGATTTTGTTCTAATGCAAATCCCTCAAGATGATTTTTGTCCCATAATATTTGCAAGACCATTTCTTAATATTGCAGGTGCAAGCATTGATTGTAAAAGGGAAGTTGTATCTCTTAAGTTTGGGGAAGAGTTAAGAGAATTTCATTTTTCTAGATTCATAATCACCCCCAACCATAGCTCAACTAGCAGCAATATACTTTGGGTCCCCAGAAGATGATCTAGAAGGGAGTTTAACTAAATATGAGAAAGATCCGAAAGACCCAACTAAGGAAGAAATAGATCATCACTTCATTGAAACACCGGTTCAAGATCCGATATCTTGTGAGAAATATGAAGTACCTGGGAAGAAAGGAGATGAGGAACCACCACACCTTGAACTAAAACCTCTACCAAAAGAGTTGAGGTATGAGTTTTTGATGAAACAAAAAGATGCCCAGTTATTATAAGTTCTAATCTTTCAGATGACAAAAAAGAGAGATTAATGAATGCTTTGAGGAAACTTAGAAAAGCATTTGGGTATTCGATGGATGATTTGAAGGGCGTCAGTCCCTCAATATGCACTCCTTGTATATTTATGGAGGAAGGAGTTTTACCTGTTTGTGTGTACCAAAGGAAGCTGAAACCTGAAATGAAGGAAGTGGTAAGAAAAGAAATTGTTCGACTACTTGATGCAGGTATTATATATCCGGTTTTTGAAAGAAAATGGGTGAGTCTGGTTCATTATGTACCTAAAAGGGAGGATTTACAGTAGTGCATAATAGACATAATGAACTGATCCCTACTAGATAGTGGGATACAGAATGTGCATTGATTTGAGGAAGTTGAACAAGGAAACTCGTAAGGATCACTATCGTTTACCATTTATTGATCAAATGCTTGAGAGGCTGGCAAAGCATACCCATTTCTGTTACTTGGATAGATATTCAGGGTTTTCACAAATTGTAGTGCACCCATAGGATTAAGAAAAGACAACATTCGCCTATCCTTTCGGTATGTACTCTTACTGTCGTATGCCTTTTGGCTTATGCAATGCACCGGCTACATTTCAAAGATGCATGAATGCTATTTTTCCGACTTCGTTGAAGAAAGCATGGAAGTCTTCATGGATGATTTTTCAGTCTATGGAACTTCTTTTGATGATTGTCTTCGCAACCTTGATAAAGTTTTGCATAGGTGCGAGGATACTAACTGTTGGGGATATAACCCCATGGTGAGACCCGCCCAGGAGGGGCCGGGTCATACCTGGCGGCTCGTAGCCAAGACCTATAAGGTGGGCCGGAAGATGAAGGACAGGCCGCATGGCAGCTTACCTGACGGGCGAAGACGAAGGCCCAGAGACAGAAGATGGTGTGAAGACCCGGGCGGTTAAGCCGCCCGGAGACGGCTTGCCCAAGACGGCAAGGCGGCTTAGAGACAGGATCAACTACGATGTATGAGTCGGTTTAGGACTCGTGTAACCCAGAGCCTCGA
The DNA here is from genome assembly GCA_039707655.1 of Elymus sibiricus. Lineage (NCBI taxonomy): Eukaryota > Viridiplantae > Streptophyta > Magnoliopsida > Poales > Poaceae > Elymus > Elymus sibiricus. The sequence continues at coordinate 439,003,590 of CM077667.1, read as the reverse complement.
ACTCCTATATAAAGGTGAGACTCTGGGGCGGCTTAGACAAGAAACCAATCAATCGAGAACTAGGTCAAGCGAATCCGCTCCCTTGTAGTCGATACTCCAATCAATACAGCACAAGCAAGACGTAGGCTTTTACCTCTTCTTGAGGGGCCGAACCTAGGTAAACTCGTGTCCCTCGTCTCGACCAACCCCTTTGAGTCCACCGTCTTAGCGATGGCCTCGAACCTAAGTCTTCGGACATCTGCCGTGACAAAACCAAGACAGTTGGCGCCCACCGTGGGGCTAACGCTCGGTGGTGTTGAGTTCTCAAAGGGCTCTCTCCCAGGGATCGAGGGGTACGCTGTTGGCAGGATGACCAAGAGTCGCCGCAGCCGGCTCTACATCGACGACGCCGGCTGGGGCCCTGAGGCCGACTCCATTGAGTATGGGTTCCGGGTCCCCCCTTCGGCGGAATCCACGTCTTCATCGGCAAGATCGGCGGATCTGAACCCGGGCCGGACATCTGCACCGACATCGTCGAGCCGGCCCGGCGCGAGCCACCCACCCGACGCGTGCAACCCGCCCGTGCTGACCCGGGCATGAAGCATGTCTTCGTCGGCTTCACCCAGGGCATGGAGCTTGAAGGTGCTATGTCGCGGGAAGATACCCTCATCTGCTCAGAGGATGGATCCTCGAGCGGAGAGACGGAGTCAATCTATCAGCTTCACAATGGTGGGCTTGGGGGCTGCATCGAGCATTACCCCGAGTCAGAATATCATGAGTCGGAGGAATATGAGCCGCCGAACCGCGCTGCCGTCTTCATGGCGGGTTCAGCGCCGGCCCCCAGTAGCACAGCCGCCGGCGCGACCGGGTCAGGAGCTGGCAGGCCGCCGGCTCAGGTTCTCTTGGATCTGATGAATGAGCTTACAACCCTGATGGAAACCGAGGTCACTGCTGAAAACCATGCGGCCCGCAACGCGGAGATCACGAGGTTGAAGAACCAGATGGCCGGAGTCCAACAGGAAATCAACGCACTAAAGGCCCAGATGGATGCTGAGGTGGAGCGCCTTAGGGCGGATGCTTTCCGCCTTGAGCTAGAGCAGCAGTCTGCAGCGGTGGTTCATCGGATGAGGCATCAATCCCGCCTGCCGGATCAATATGAAGCCAGAAATCTTTTTAACATGCCAGGGACGGGACGGAATGTGCCTTTGACCGTAACCCGGACGGCGGAAGTACTTGGAAGCCGGGCGGCGGTTCAGCATCAGCAGCCATACCCGCCCCGACGGAACCAAAACCCGCCACAGTTTTTTCCGACGCCACCGGGTCATTATTCTAACCCGGCGGAGAACATGGTGGCGGCGGCCACCAGGCTTGATACAATTCCCATCCCCGACGAGGCGCCTTTTGCAGAGGAGGTGCGGAACGCTATTGGATACCTGCGGACGGCGGTGGCCCAGCAGGAGAAGTATACTTACAGCCGGAGCCGCGTGCATTCAACTCCCATCCCCAGCCGTAGCTACAGCCGGCGTTATGAGTCGCCGGCGGTTTCTAGCAGTGAACGACATCGGAACCCTACGCGAGTCGATCGGGCGGCTCTGGATGCTCAAGCGCTGGTGGATCGGGCAAGAGCACAGCGAGAAGCGGCGGCTCTGGCGGCGGCGGCGGCTCATCAGGAACCCACAGTTGCACCTTCTGTCTCAGTAGGGGCAGGATTGACCTCCAGGGCTGTGGGAGTGCCGTGTTTAGCGCCGGCTCTACGGAACGAGCGTCTGCCGAAGGATTTCAAGGGCCCTCGCAAGGTGCCCAATTATACTGCTGACCTACCTCCAGAGGCTTGGATCGAACGCTATGAGCTGGCCATGGAGATGTTAGACGTCAGTGATGCAGTATGTGCCAAATATTTCATCATGATGCTGGAAGGGCCGGCTCGCACGTGGTTGAAGGGCTTGCCACCGAACACCATTAATTCCTGGTCTGAGTTAAAGGCGAAATTCATCAAAAATTTCCAAGGAACGTGCAAGCAGCCCATGACGATTGTGGATCTGGACCATTGCGTGCAGCGTGATGACGAGTCGGCTCATCACTGGGTCCGGCGGGTCTCAACCATCATCCACTCTTCAGAACAGATTACGGCGGCTCAAGCAGTTTTGATTCTAGAGAAGAATTGCCATTTCACACCTTTGAACCAGAAGCTTGGCCGGCTCAAGCGCACGTGCCAGGATATGGGGGAGCTCATGGCGGCACTCACCAAGTATGCAGACTCCGATAACACGAAGGACCCTGGCTCCGATGATGAGAAATCAGGTCAGGGTAAGAAAAACAACAATGGCAAGGGTCAACAGCAAAGCGCGGCCGGAAATAGCAACCCGGGCAAGCGGAAGAACCCGGACGGCGGGTCAGAATTGGTGGCGAACACCAGCACTGGGAACAATCGTGCTAAGCGCAATGGGAATTTCAGGCCACCCTTTAACAAGGGCAAAGCTCCTTTCAACCTGGAAGAGATGCTCAATAAACCTTGTCCAGAGCACAGCCGGCCTGATAAGCCGGCAGGCCATACATGGAGGGATTGCAGTATTATGCGGCAGTTTCGGGATTACAGCCTTCAACAGCATCATAATAACGGTAATGGGCCATCAGGCGGCTCAGGGCCGGGCGGATCAGGAGCCGGCTTTGGTGCTGGCGGCTCAGGATCCGGGTACCAGGGTCAAGGCAATCAAGGAGGTCATCATCAACAGTCTGGCGGTGGAGGCCAGCAGCAGAATAACCAATCGGGGTACCAGACTAACCCGAAACAGCTCAGTGGGGGGCAGTATCATGTTTTTACAACTAGCCTCGACAAGCGAGACCGGAAGGTGCGCAAGCGGGCAGTTAATGTAGTCATGCCGGCTCTCCCGCGGTATTTGAAGTGGTCCGAGTATGACATAACTTGGAGTAGGGAGGATCACCCACCGCGTGTTGATAACCCGGGGCAACTGGCTTTAGTAGTTGCCCCCCAAGTGGGAGGATATGTGTTCACTAAGGTGCTTATGGATGGTGGCAGCAGCATCAACATCCTGTATTATGACACTTTCAGACGGATGGGTTTGCTTGATAAGGATCTTAAGCCCTCTTCAACAGTTTTTCACGGTGTGGTGCCCGGAAAATCGGCTTATCCAGTGGGAAAGATTTCTTTGGAGGTAGCTTTTGGTGATGAATTCAACTACAGGGTGGAGTCTTTGTGGTTTGAAGTGGTCAAAATCAAGAGCCCATATCACGCTCTGTTTGGACGGCCGGCTTACGCCAAGTTCATGGCTAGGCCTTGCTATGTTTACTTACAGCTCAAGATGCCCGGGTTGAACGGGACGATTACCGTGCATGGTGATCGGAGGACGGCTCTTGAGTGTGAGGAAGGTGACGCAGCTTACGCAGACTCAAGTTGTGCTGAGGCAGAGCTCAAGTTTTATAAGGAAAATGTTGACCCGGAAGATATGACTCCACTGAAGAAGCCTAACACGGAATCTGAGCCGCCACTCAAGTTTGCGGCGGATGATACCAAGCAGGTAGATTTCACTCCGGGCGACTCATCACAACAGTTCACTATCGGGGCTAACATGGACCCCGCATAGGAAAGCGCGCTCATCGAATTCATCCGTGAGAATCGGGACATCTTTGCATGGAAGCCGTCTGACATGCCGGGTGTACCAAGAGAATTCGCTGAGCACCACCTTAATGTGGATCCTAAGTTCAAGCCGATCAAGCAGTTCCTTCGCCGTTTCAATGAAGAGCGGCGTAAAGCAATTGGGGAAGAGGTGGCCCGGCTCTTAGCAGCGGGGGTTCATCGTGGAGGTTTTTCACCCGGAGTGGTTAGCTAACCTGGTGCTAGTGCTTAAGAAGAATGGCACGTGGCGTATGTGTGTGGATTACACGGACCTTAACAAGGCCTGTCCAGTTGACCCATTTGCTCTCCCCCGTATCGACCAGATTATTGATGCAACGGCGGGTTGTGAGAGTTTATGCTTCCTGGACGCTTATTCAGGGTATCATCAGATCAAGATGGCAGTTAAAGACCAAGAGAAGACGGCTTTCATTACGCCTTTTGGTGCTTTCTGCTATGTGTCTATGCCTTTCGGGCTCAAGAGTGCCCAGGCGACTTACCAGCGTTGTGTGCAGAACTGCCTTCATGGTCAAATTGGGCGCAATGTTCATGCTTATGTGGATGATATTGTGGTCAAGTCAAGGAAGAAGGAGACTCTACTTGACGACCTGAAGGAAACGTTCGATAATTTGCGGGTTTACAAGATGATGCTTAACCCGGCAAAGTGTGTTTTCGGTGTACCTGCAGGCAAGCTCTTGGGGTTTCTAGTCTCTGAGCGTGGTATTGAAGCTAATCCGGACAAGATAAAGGCTATTACCTCCCTGTCTGAGCCGGCGTGCATCAATGACGTTCAGCGCCTGGCGGGTCGGATCGCTGCATTAAGCCGGTTCATAAGCCGCCTAGGTGAGAAGGCTATTCCTCTGTATCAGATGATGAAGAAAACAAACAATTTTGTCTGGAGTAAGGTGGCGGGTGAAGCGTTTGAGGCGCTCAAGAAGCAGCTGGTTGAGCCGCCGGTCTTGGCCGCTCCGGCTGAGAAGGAACCCTTGCTCCTCTATGTGGCAGCTAACAACAGGGCAGTCAGCCCCGCGATTGTTGTGGAGCGTAAGGAGGCAGGGAAATAATACCCGGTTCAGAGGCCGGTTTACTATGTCAGTGAAGTCCTGATAGAATCCAAGCAAAGGTACCCACATTGGCAAAAACTAATATATGGGGTATTCATGGCAAATCGCAAGTTGAAGCATTACTTCTTGGGACACCAGATCACCGTGGTTAGCTCTGCTCCGTTGGGTGACATAATTCAAAATAGAGAAGCCACTGGCAGGATTGCTAAGTGGGCATTGGAGCTCGGGCCTCTTAATCTGAAATATGTGCCTCGCACGGCTGTCAAGTCTCAAGCCTTGGTGGACTTTATAAATGATTGGACAGAGTGTCAGTCGCCCGAGGAGAAGCCGGATAACACATACTGGACAATTCACTTTGATGGATCCAGGCAATTGGAAGGGTCAGGGGCTGGAGTTGTCTTAACTTCCCCTAGAGGTGATAAGTTTTGTTATGTGTTAAGGTTGATGTTTCCCTGTACTAACAATGCAGCTGAGTATGAGGCTTTACTTCATGGCCTCCGCGTGGCTAAGGAGATGAACCTGAGCCGGGTTAGATGTCTTGGCGACTCAGACCTCGTGGCTCAGCAAGTTTCAGGCACGTGGGATTCCAAAGACCCACGGATGGCGGCTTATCGTCAGGCGGTGGACATCATTGCTGGACACTTCAAGGGTTATCAGGTGGATCATATTGACCGTTGCAAGAACGAGGCGGCTGGTGCCTTGTCAAGGTTGGGCTCTCAGCGTAAGCCGGTGCCGCCTAACGTTTTCTTGGATGTGTTGTATCATCCGTCTGTTAAGCTACCTTCAGAGGAGGATCTGGCCGTACCTGACCCGGAGGGGCAGCTGGTGGCGGCTCTGCATGCTATCCCTGACTGGACGCTCCCTTAATTAGCGTACTTGACTCGCGGCGAGTTACCCGAGGACGAGACCTTGGCAAGACAAATCATCAGGCGATCTAAATCCATGACTATCATCAATGGCGAGTTACACAAGCGCAGTGTCACTGGTGTTTTCCAGCGTTGCGTTTCTCCTGAAGAGGGTAAGGAGATCTTAAATGAAATTCACGCCGGCGATTGTGGTCATCATGCCGGCTCAAAATCTTTGGTGGCTAAGGCTTTCCGGCATGGTTGACGGCTCATAAGGACGCAGAAAACTTGGTCATCAAGTGTGATGGATGTCAGAAGTTTGGGCGACGTGCTCACGTTCCGGCTCAGGAATTGCGGATGATACCAATTACCTGGCCGTTTGCAGTCTGGGGGCTTGATATGGTCGGGCCCTTCAAGAGATCTAAAGACAAGAAGACCCACCTTTTGGTGGCGGTGGATAAGTTTACCAAGTGGGTTGAGGCTGAGCCGGTCGGCAAGTGTGACGCGGCTACGGTGGTTCAATTTGTCAAAAAATTGATCTACCATTTTGGTTACCCTCACAGTATCATCACGGACAATGGCACAAACCTATCCAAGGGGGCTATGCAGGCGTTCTCTGAAAGTGAGCACATCCGGCTTGACGTCTCTGTTGTTGCTCATCCACAATCCAATGGTCAGGCGGAGCGTGCTAACCAGGAGATCTTGAGAGGCATCAAGCCCCGGCTTATGGTTCCTCTACAGCGAACGCCGGGTTGTTGGGTAGAAGAGTTACCATCAGTTTTATGGAGCATCAGAACTACTCCCAACAGGTCAACAGGCTATACGCCTTTCTTCATGGTTTATGGTGCAAAAGTTGTGTTACCAAGTGATATACGTCATGACTCGCCGAGGGTGGCGGCTTACGTTGAGACAGATAATGAGACAGCGCGTCAGGACGCGTTAGATGCTTTGGATGAAGAGCGTGATCTGGCGGCGGCTCGATTAGCGATTTATCAACAAGACCTGCGTCGCTATCATAGCCGCAGAGTTAAGACCCGGATGTTTCAGGAAGGCGACTTGGTGTTGCGTCTGATTCAAGATCAGACGGATGCGCACAAGCTCTCTCCCCCATGGGAAGGACCCTTTGTGATCAGCAGAAATCTCAACAATGGGTCATACTATGTCATTGACATACGAGACGAGTCACGCACTTCTGGGCAGGAGACCCACCGGCCATGGAATATCGCTCATCTGCGGCCTTACTGTACTTGAGTCATCGACTCCCCCCATTGTACATCATCATTGTATATATCACTTATAAATATATATAATAAAGTTGGCATCCCTGCAAGCCGGGGCTTCTGCCGTTTTCTGTATCTCAGATTGTGCAAAGATGGATACAACCACAAGGTCATTTGGGGGCTTCCAACCCGCCGGGTTTAGCTTACACACCCTCTGGATCGGCTCTTCAGCCACCGTAAGGCCGGGTTATATACCCAAAAAGTTGACTCCGTCAACAAGGTCATTTAGGGGCTTCTAACCCGCCGGGTTTAGCTTACACACCCTCTTGATCGGCTCTTCAGCCACCGCAAGTTTGAGTTAAACCTGCCTGTATGCTGCTGTTGCTCCGCTAGGTGACCCGCCGAACTCTTACTAGTTAATCTCGATTAGAGACCATGAGCTATTCAAACATATTTGACAGTCACTCTCGCTAGAGACCCTGTACTGGTCAAGGTTAAACCGGCGGCTCTTATCACGTGAGGGCCGGCTTATGGAAAGCGAGGATAAACTCACCCATCTGCTGCCGACTCTCCGCTATGTGGCCTGTTCGTACTCTTAAACAGTTACTCTTTTAAAAGACCCTGCACTGTTTAAGGTTCAAACGACGGATTTATGTCACGTGAGAGGTAGCTTATGGGCCCTGGGGGTACTCATGCCCTGCTGCGTCTCTCTCTGGTTCGTTGCGCTCTTATCATTTAATCTCGCCTGGAAACCCTGAGCCGTTCAAAGGAATTGACGGTCACTCTCGCTAGAGACCCTGTACTGTTAAAGAGTTCAAGTAGCAAGTCCACCCAGAAGAACCGGCATATGAGTTTTCGAAAAAGCAAGGTTATGAAAGATTTAACATCTCTGGGTTGTGCTTTTTCAAGCCGCCCTCACAGCAATACAGAACATGTTCTGTTGTTTCTTTTGCAGGGTTTATCTCTTAAGATGAGCCGCCGTGCAATCTGACATGAGCAGAACACAAGACAGATAAGCATGCATCAAGTTGTGCAAAGATTCATACGTGCGCGATGGCACGGCTCAGGCAAACAAGTTTTTTCTATGCCTATTACAAATTCCACAGGGAGCCCAAAATACCACGAACTTAAAGTTTTTGTACACTGCTAGCCTTGGCGGGTCAAGAAGTCGGGTTATCAATTTCAGAAGCAAGATTTCAGCTTGATGGCGGGTCATCCTGCGCCGGGTCTTCGACCTCTTCGATCTGAAGATTGTCCACATCCCAGTTGCAGTTTGTTAAAGCTTCAAACTGAGCCTCGTCAAAGAGGGGGGATGGGTCAATTTCAGGAGCAAAGAGTTGCTTACGGCGTGCAGGTGTCAAGTCCCTGGCTTCGAAGGTTGGGCAGCGCACTCGTTTGCTGTCCACACCGTAAGCCGCCTGGTATGTAGTTAGATCAACTTCGTCCGTCAGTGTTGATGCGAGTACTCTGGAGGCCTTCATACACTTGGCATAGTCAGCTTCTGTGAAATCTGAGCCGTCGTCTTTCTTGGACGGAAAGCCATCCATCATCTCTTCTGCAGTCAGGTCAGGGGCAAAGGCCAAAGACCGGCTTAGCGCGGCCATTGCTCCCTTCCTGGCGGCTGATCGTTTGAGCTCTTCGATTTGCTTAGGCAGAGTTGATAAGAGTTCTATCACTCCCTTCATTAATTTGGGGATGCTTTGTTCGTTCAGCATTGCTTTGATGGTACAAAGGGTCCCACGGTATAGTTGTTCTGCCAAGGAATATACTGCTTTTAACTTCAACAAGCTGTCTGAAGATAGTTGGCGGCTTCTTTGACCTGCAAGGAAAGATTTTGGTGTTATAAGCCGCCCGCACAAGTTTTTAAACAAGGCAAAGAAATTTGCTAAGTATTCAGTGCTTACCAAAGATAGCAGAAGTCATCCTAGAGATATGGCGCTTGAGGGTTTGCAGCTCATCTGACACACGCTTGAGTTGCTGGTCCGCATCGTCTGCGCGCTTGGTCAGGGCGGCTTGGGTAGACTCAGCGCTCTTTTTGAAAGCCGCAAAATCAGCTTGTACCTTCTCAAGCTCCTTAACAGCAACCCGCCATTTTTCTTCCGCCTCAGACCGGGCGGTTTGTTGCGAAGCAAGGTTTTCCTTTAAGCCGGTCAGATCAGACTCGGCCGCCTCCAAGGCTTCCTGTATTGCACAAAAAACAAAACAGTTCAGGAGGTTTAAGTCGCCAGGATAAGATATTCATAGATGATTGATGAAGCTGGTATGCTACAAGTATCAAGCAGATTGCAAGCAATATACTTGACACTTGGGGGCTTATGTCTGTGTTTTCTCTCCAAGTTTACAATGAAGTTCTGGCTCATCTTCGTAAAGTTAAGCCGGCACTTGGGGGCTACACAAGGCGCTCTCCAAATCTACAATGAAGTTCCGACTCATCTTCGTAAAGTTAAGCCGGCACTTGGGGGCTACACACGGCGCTTTCCAATTTTACAGGGAAGTTCCGGCTCATCATTTTTATACTGACCCGGACTTGGGGGCTACCCTTGATCTACTATTCAACTAAGTACCGGCTTAATATATATATTTACCCGATACTTGGGGGCTACAAGCTAGGCAATTTGAGTTATGACAAGGATTGGAAGATCCGGTCTACTATTTGCAATATTAAACCAGCTCTTGGGGGCTACATAGGGTACAAGGAAAAGGAAAAGCAGGATATTGTTTTGAATTGGGAGAAATGCCATTTTATGGTCAATGAAGGTATTGTTTTGGGCCACAAAATATCTAGAAAAGGCATAGAAGTAGATAAAGCAAAGATAGATGCCATAGAGAAACTCCCTTATCCTCATGATATAAAAGGGATAAGGAGTTTTCTTAGTCATGCAGGTTTCTATAGGCGCTTTATTAAGAACTTCTCTAGTATTTCGAAACCCTTGACTAACCTTTTGCAGAAAGACGTTACCTTCACGTTCAATGATGGGTGTAAAAGTGCCTTTGAAAAACTGAAGCATGCTCTACTTAACACTCCTATCATTACATCTCCGGATTGGGACATTCCTTTTGAAGTAATATGCGAAACAGATGGGAATGCAGTAAGTGCAGTTTTGGGCCCACAACTAGGTAAGAAATTTAATGTTATTTACTTTTTTTGCCACACCCTTACTGATGCTCAAAGAAACTATGCTAATAATGATAGAGAACTTTATGCAGTGATCTTTGCTTGTGAGAAGTTTAGACCTTATATCACTGATACAAAAGTTATATTCTATACTGACCGCCAGGCAATAAAAGAGGTGTTGGATGTTAAAGAAACTAAGACTCGCTCGATGAGGTGGTCTCTTCTTTTGCAGGAATTTGAAAGTGAAATTTTAGACCGCGAAAATATAGGAGAAGTGTTGACAAACATCTCCCTGGTAAAGGAGGAGCGTCAATATAATCCATCATGTATATGTATTCCCTACGGAACGGTTGCGGCTTTGGACAAAGCTACAACTCGTACAAGATTTAGTCAAAGTCAAACTACACAAAGTTTGACCAAATTTATATAAAAAATACGAACATCTACAATATTAAAACTATATATATAGTATGAAAATACATTTCGTGGTGCATCTGATAATATTGATTTTATATTGTGAAGGTCGATATTTATTAATATAAAGTTAGTCAAACATTACAAAGCTTGACTTTGACCAAACCTTATATCCAGACTAAAAAGAAACGGAGGGAGCACCACAGGACCACCATTCATCGGTATAGAGGAACCTTTTGCAAAACTAAGGGTAAGGGAAGAATATGATCTATTTTAATATAATAATTCTTTGCACCCTAGTAAATTGCAGAAGATGGCACCACTTCTTCAAGCCTTAAAAACAAAGAAGCCTGGGACGAACATCTTCGCAAAACACAAAGAGTGGAAAGCACTGAAGAACATAGGGAAGTTCTCCCTTTTTCCTTAAACACTCATCCAATTTGTCTTTGTTATATTTTTCTATATAAAATATTATGTTTTTTGTAGTCAAACAGGCGCAGAAACGACCGACAGCGGTTGTTTGAAGGATCGTCTTTCATTCTGTTTGTTTGAGCGCGCAGGTGAAAGGAGAAAATGACCGCTCAAGCGATCGCCGACGATCGTTTGGAAGGTCGTCATTCGCTCTGTTCTCACGGAGCGAAATCGCGGCTCTGCCTTTGGCAAAGAAAAACATTTTCTCTCTCACAGGAGAAGGGTGATCAAACGGACGCCCGAACAATCGAACACGCCCATTTTTAAGGCCGTCATACACTCTATATGCAGAGAGCTCGGCGGGAGAAGGTCAAACGACTGCTCAAACGACAGGTCGCGGGCGTTTGGAAAGCCATCGATCGTGCTTTCTTTCCGAATTTCAACAGAATTTCGCTGATCTTATTTGGTTTGTTTCCTATCCTTTTTAACTTCCTTATCTTGTTAAAACCTGCATCATTAGCCTCTTATATATAGAACCATTACTCCCTCCTCTATCAAAGCTCACAAACCAATCTAGGCCAAGTCTTTTTGAGCTTTGAGCTGCAGGTGGCAATGGCTCATTCGTGGGATGAGAGGCAAACCTCTTCACGGGAAAAAGAGGACTTGGAGTAGGAGGGCTATTCTCCAGCAAGCATAAGGAAGAGCCTCCGTCGCTGCCGCGATTGGACCTCTTTCGAAGAAGATCCAGAGGAACCTCCCTCTAGGGAGGAAGAAGAGGAAGATAAAGAGAAGGGCAAGAAACCGGTGACCATCCCCATCAATGCCACCAAAGTCATCATTGACGAGGGCAAATCAATTTTGTCAAGGAGACTCCCGCTGTCATGGGAATGTGTGGTTTCAGTAACTGCACTATCCATAATCCGCTGGAAGGATCCGACAAGATTGATGCAAGGGCGCGTGGGATGCCCACCATTGGCGCCTGCATGTGAGTGGGACCTCCTAGGAAAAGGCGTAACACCGTCCCGGTGCAACCAACTCCACCCCAGGCACAAGTCAATAATTCAGTTGTTGAGACTAAAGCTATGACCGATAAGATCAGGGAGATGGAGGTTGCCTTGGCAGTCAAGACCCATGAATCTCTTGACACAAGCTCGAGGATCATCACCAACCAGGATGCAACCCTTCGCATGTATCATTCTCGCATCACAGGTTTGGAGGTTGCCAATAAGCTCATGATTGATGCCCTCACCGGTGTCACCGCTCCACCTCTAGAAGAGAACACCGGTATCAATAAAAAAGGAGACTAAATGAATCCATCCGGCTTAGCATGTTAAGCTTGGGGGGATTTTGAAGCCCTTTCTCGTTTCCCTTATCATTATTTCCCTGTGAACTTGGTTTGAAAGTGTTTATTTAGTTCGAGTAATAAAAGTACCAGCATACCTTTTTGGTGAAGAGGGAAGAGTCTTATTCATTGAGTCATGGATGGTTTGATGAATAGTCTATTATGATCTTGATGAATTTTCTTAGTATGGTTATGTATCCATGTGTGCTACACATACTTGCTTTTAGATGATGATTATAAATGTTCCACATCTCTAGTATCAATCGAGAATGAGAAGTTGACAACTTGATGTGATGCAGTGGAACCGATTTTAGTTAATTTTGTTGATTACTTGGTAAGGTTTCTTAAAACCAGTGAACCAAGTATGAAATGTGGATAAGTTCTTGTGCATAAAAACAAAACAATAGTGATTCAAGAAAACTTATGTAATTCCCAATAGTTCAACTTGGATGGTTAAGCATACCCTTCATATCAAATCTCCAAAAAGAGAAAACCTCAAGTGATATGGGGCATGCTTGGCAATTCATGAAATAAAAAGGGAAGTGAAGAACAAGAAAATGTAACATGTATTGTGCCAAGCCTTGTCCGACTGAGAAAGGAGTATAAAGTATCACTTAAAGTTAGAATGAGTCTCATTAACAATTGGTAATAAGTTGTGGAATCCTTCATATTCATTTGATAGAAATTAGGATGTGCTGGTGCACGGTGTAATTAATCATATGATGTAAATTCTGAAGTTTTACTTTGGACCCTTTCATTTGATTCATCCGCAGCTCATGAACCGAGATGACCTCTTCATTTCAAGCCGCGGTATTTGCTCGGGGACGAGAAAATCTTTAATCTTGCGAGAGTTGATGAGTACAAATTATGAGACCTTTTTACCATTATTGTTGTGCCTACTTTGCAGGCTTTGAGGAATTTTACCGCGTTCTCACACTTCTTTTTGTTGATAATCCCTCAGGTAACAACTTCTGGAGCAATATCCATTTAATGGAGAAAATCCCCAAAAATGGAAGAGGAAGCACGTATTAAAGGTGATAAACACTTTCTATAAAAAAATCAAGCAAGAAGGCCAAAGAAACAGTCGTCGTTGCTTCCAAAGTGAACAACGATGTTCCATACGACCGCACATGCCTGTATGAGCGGTCGTTTGGCACGCCACCGCCTCTGAGAGATCAAATATTTTCACCCGTCGAAGTGGATTGTGAATCAGACGCACATAGCTCCCAAAAACTCATCCAGAAGACAGAACCCATCTGGAGGGAGGATCAACCAGGAGAAGGAGGGTATCCCTCTCATCACAAGGGGAACAAAGTCATCATCACCATCTTCATCACCACCGTCTTCATCATCATCACCATGCGCATCCTTATCATCTGTAACATCAAGAACCCTAGTTGATCCTTCGGTGTATCGGTTGATTCATCCATCCATGTATTCGTTTGCCTTTACCATAATGAGTGTTGTCCCCATGTGCTAGTAGACCCGTTGTTCTTGGAGTATGGAACTATAGATGAACCCTAGTGTGTAATTGGTTGTTTGGTATTAGGATTTAACATCCTCTTGCAGGTTTATGTTGATAATCTTCTTGACGTTGGGTGAAGTCGACTATTCAACGTATGCAAACTTTGGACAGAAGGTTATTAGTGTTGGCTAACTGTGTGGTTGTGTAGTTGGGTGACATGACAGATCCCTTCTCCCTTCGCAGCGGATAGTTGCAACAGGGGGTAAAACGGAGACCACTTTGGATGCGTCCACGGGGACCTATTTCCCCTTAATCACTCCCCTTAATCACCATTTGATAGCCGTAGTGGGGAAGAACGATGGTGGCGTACGGGATATGGAGATACCACGAGTATGCATGTATTCCGGCTCCGCCCATAAAGAGAAACATGTAAAGTGGCTTAGGAATCCGAAGTAGCATTGTGTTTAGGCACCGCCTTAGATGCACACTAGTGAGGATTCCAGACACTTGGGAACACTTTTAATGATTTTTCTCAAGTCTAATTACTTTACTTGATTTATTCACCTTTACACTTGCAACCTTATTATCATTACTACTACTCTCCTGGATCACTTACAATTTCTAGGCACATTATTTGCACACTACAAAGGACCAAAGATTGATTCATGTGCTTCCTGTGGGATCCATACTCTCACTTGAAAAAGGCTACAACTAAACTTTGTGCACTTGCAGGCTATCATTAACTTATGATGATGATGATGAGAAATTGTTCTATCACTATGATGATGATGATGATGATGATGATACATTGTTATATCACTATGATGATGATGAGACAGTGTTATATCACTATGATGATGATGAGACATTGATGTATCAATGATGTATGTATATGTTGGACTGTTTGAATATATGTATAATTGTTGTATATATAAGTACTTCATTAATACATAGAAAAGAAATACACAAAGGGCGCGGGGTCTAAAACCGTGCTACAGCTAGTTAGTCGCGCTGTTGCTAACGTAACTAGTATGTAGCGCGGGGTAGCACCCCACCCTACAACTAACCAGTTATCTATAATGTACTAGTAGTAGCGCGCTACTACTAGCTAGGCTTTTACTCCGCGCCACTACTAGCCTTATGCCTAATAGTGTGCATTTCAGAAGTTGCCTAAAAGTGGTGTGATGCAAATTCATCTCAGAAATTTGTGTTAGTGTGATCCGTTCAGGTAGTAGGAGATAACCATGGCTACAGTTAAATTTGTAGTGCACCTCTGTATCGTATTGTAGTACTATTAGATAAAGAAAGGGAAATTTTTGTTTTTGCCACTCTAGATTTTTCCAATTTTCCTTATGCCACTTTAGATTTTGACATTTCACTTTTTACACTCTTAGCTTTTGACAATTATCACAATTGCCATTTAGTGGCAAAAGCAAAATAATTTAATTTCACTTTTGCCACTCTTTGCTTTTGACAATTATCACAATTGCCACTCTGAAATTTTTGTTTTTGCCACGAAATGGTAATTGTGATAATTGTCAAAAACTAAGAGTGGCAAAAGTGAAATGTCAAAATCTAGAGTGGCATAAGGAAAATTGGCAAAATCTAGAGTGGCAAAAACAGATGTGTAATCAGATCATAATACATTGTCGTGTGTCAGGGTGTAAACCAAGTGTCATTTCACTGTACTCGGTTGTGACACTAAGGGTTAATGACACTAAGGCGAGTACCTATAACAGAATGCACAGCAAAAAGAGAGACTTCGGCTTAGGGGGGAAATAAGCCGAGTGAAGTGTTAAAATACACTCGGCTTACAGGTTAAGCTTGGCACATAGTCGAGAGAGGTCTCGGTTTACAGAATAGGCTCGGTAAAGCTTTCTGCCATGTGACCGTCACAGAGCTAGTTGACGGCTCCGTGTCAGCGTAGCCTATAAGCCGAGATTAGGACTAAAGGTGCTCGGCTTATATTAAAGACTTACCTTATTTTACAGAACTAACAAAATATAAGCCGAATCCTCGATATATTACACTCGGCCTACATTTTATCTTTTCTTGGAAATCTATATCTTATTGCAAAAATGACTTTTTAATGAATTCATTTCATTTATGTTTACTTATTGCATTTTATTTCTTATCTTTCTCTTTCCCACCCATTCTCTCATGGCATGGATACCCCCATGATTATGGGTTCAATGACTCAGCGCTAGAATCAATGATGCCATGATCAAGAAGCTGCGGCGAGCAGCTAATGACCCGCAAGAGGAAGCGGCCATGTGCACTACTGCACGTTCACGTTCAAAAGGAGGGCAGCAAAGGCGGTGCATGGGCCCACGCAGACAACCAACAGTTCCGGAAGAGGGGTCGTGCGGTCCAAGTGGCTCCCGTATGGCCGTCCTTTGGCAGGTAACTTGTCTCCAACGTCACTCTTTAATTTTCTCTCAAAAATAATGTTACTTTTTAATGTATTATCCTTTTATTTTTTCCTAGCTCGAAAAATCTTGAAACCATAGACATAAAATCTTTCCTCATTTGTGTCCCTTTGTTAATAGGTTCTTCCAAATAGATAGAAAACTATGCATGTTTTGATATGGAAAGTACATGAAAACTTCAAGAAAAAAAGATACACAGTTCAATGACATGTCATCATGTAGATGTGATGTTACACAAGATTTGATTGAATGATGATAAAGTGATTTGAATATGTTTATTCGACAACAAGTAGGCATGACAAGAATGGGTTCGCGAAAATCACATGTAGTGAATTACATTTACATTTGTTTGCAAAGAAAATAATAACGGAACACTTTACAGTTAGAATGAATTAAAACAATGATTCACACAAGGACAACGAGTTCACAACTCATAACATCAATCTGATTCGTAAATAGGGTTTTTTGTTCACCCTTCGACAGTTGTTCCTAATCTCCCCAGCCCTTCCGGTCAGCGGGCTTAGGCTTCCCATTTTGACCATCGAGGCCGCGAAATTCTTGAAGAAGTCCTTTTGACTACTGGAGAACCTATGAAAAAGTGGTGCGGTGGTCGCAGCGGCACCAGCATCTGAGAACATTACCTGGTCCGAAGGAAGAGGGGCGCGGTCGCGCAAGAGGTTGCCGTAGTACTTGTTGTCGAAGACGTCAGGGGTGACTGTGTCGAGGTTCACCAGTGCTTCCTTGTCCTGCCTGGTGCTGCAGTTCTGCTGCGTGACCTGGCATTGCGCACGCCCAAAGGTGTGTGCTCCTTGGAGGGCGACAAGGTCTATGTCGTCGAGGCCCAAGTTTCTGAACTTCTCCTGGAGCATCTCCAGAGAGTCGAAAGGGCTCGGGAGATTGTTAGCGCTCTCAACATTGGTGGTTGTGCCATCACGGCGGCCCAACGACACACTCCAGCGTGGCCCCCCAGCCAGCTCGACGGAGATCTCGGAGGCGAGGACGAAGATGTCGGCGCACGACACAATGCCAGGGCATGCATTCTCCGGTGCATGCTTAATGCCGTCGACCACCTCAAACCCGCGCACTGACCTGTCGTTGCCAGGGGCCTCCTTCTCGGTCATGATCGCCGGGAGGTCGTTGTCCAGCAATAGCGAGCCATCACAGCCCTGAACAAAGCAGTCGTGGAAGTGGAGGCGGATGAGGTTGGTTGGGATGCGCACGTCGACGACGCGGGCTCTCTGGATGACACGTCGAACAATGTCGTGTGCACCGGGGCATGAGTCGTCATAGAAGGACGAGCTCAACCCGGCACCGGCACCGCCATGACCGTGGGCTCCGTAGCTCAACGCTAGGACCAGGGCTGCTGTGAGAAAGAGGTTGCACCGAGCAGCTAACTGGCAGCAAGAGGAAGTGGCCATGTCCACCACCAGAAATGAGGCAAGAACCATAAAGCAATCCCCAAAGGGAGAACACACGACTCCCACCCCCGCGTTGCCCTCCTCTGGCGGCTCGGGGGGAAACCCTAAATCTGCCGCCGCCTCCCTCCCACTCCCATCCCTCCCCTTGCCGCCGCCTGAGGGGCTCGCCGGCGAAGTCCGGCCGGCTTCGGTGACGGCGGCGGCAAGGCGTTCTTCTGCCGCTGTGACGGCTTCCAAAGGCTTGGCCTCGTTCGTCAGGTGGCGGCCGGATCTCGGGCTGGTTTTAGCCAAGACCGGCGTGGTGGCGGGGATGCTGGCCGTCGGCACGTGGAACGCCCATGGAGGCTTGGTGCGGCGACCTTGCTCGCGATGATGAAGCGTCGAGGATTGGTTGTGGTGGTGGCTGCTGCGGGCCGGCCAGATCCATGCTCGTTCGGGCCGGAGGAGGACGCGCAGGTTGCAATGCGTAATGGTGGAGGTTGGAGGCGACGCTCCTCTGTCGCGCCTCCGGTGTGTGTGCTGCGGCAGCTGCGGGCAGGGCCGGCCGGATCTGGGGCCTTCCTAGCACGTGGCTGGTGCGAGTGGTGGTGCGGACCGCGGCGTGTGGTGCGGATGTCGATGCTTCATCGTGCTCTGGCCTGGACGTGAGGAGGGGCAGCTCCAGATTAGCTAGTGGGTGTGTCCGGGGAGCTATCCCCGACGTAGGTATGCAATTTCTCCGGACGAAAGTCCTGCTCTTGGCTAGTGATGGCAACGCCCACGGGTGTTGTTTCCTTGATGAAGGCCTCACCGAGGAGACCTTGCACGTCTCTCGTCTTCGAGTTCAGTTTCCGGGTGAAAACCAAGATCTGCCTTGTTGGATCGGCGATGACGGCGTCCTTCACGTCGTTTCTTTGTTGGAAGCATCGCTATGGAGATTTGACCTCTTGATGGTTGCACATGGTTTGTGGTAAGGTGCCCAGTTCGGAGTTGGCGGTGGCGGTGTGGTGATAGGGTCTGCGGTGGCGCGGGCATTGGGGCACTCTTGGCATGCAGACAGCACCAAACAAGCCATGTTGGCTGTCCTCTTGCTACCGGTGCGGCACATGTCTGCTCCTCTACGGATACACTAGTAGAAATCAGGCCTTTCGACCGGAGCATTAGTCCCGGTCGCATTTTGGACCGGGACTAATGCCTCCATTAGTCCCGGTTCGTGAGGATAAGCATTAGTCTCGGTTCATGAGGACCCTTTAGTCTTGGTTGGTGTCACCAACCGGGACTAAAGGGGTGGTGGCAACCGTTCGCCTGGCGCGAGCCCTTTTAGTCCCGGTTGGTGTCACCAACCGGGACTAAAGGTCCCAACCGTTCAAATCTCGCGCCTTGGAAGTTGTTCCGCGTGAGATCATATACATCGGAACGCTACAGTAACGCGACCGGCCACCATTTCTGTTCGTCTCCCTCTCCTCTCTTCTTCCCCATCCTCCACCATGAATCCACGAACTCGCTACGGGAACGTGCTCGCACATGGCACGACCAATCTCCATGTCGTCTACACGAACGACAGCGCCAAAGTCGAGGGTTTTCTTTCCATGTTCGAGGAATGGCTTCAAGAGGAAAAACACAAGTTCATGGGCCTCGATCTCGAGTACACGGCCGATGGTCGCAATGTTGCCGTCGTCCAACTTTGTTTGAAGCAACATGTCATGGTCTTCCAGTTGGCAAGGTAATACGGAACTTGTCATAGTTTTAATCGGGGCTTTTATTTGATTCATAGGATAGGAAAATTGCATATAGTAATAGGAGGATTGGGAATGTCGAGAACATGTCATAGTTTCCTTGATTCATAGGAAAAATGCATAGGAAAATTGGGGCTTTTCTTTGATTCATAGGAAAATTGGGGCTTCTCTTTGATTCATAGGAAAATTGGGGCTTTTTCTTTGATTCATAGGAAAATTGCATAGGAATAGAAAATTGCATAGGAATAGGAGGATTAGGAAAATTGCATAGGAATAGGAATAGGAGGATAGGAATAGGATAGGAAAATTGCATAAGAATTTTCCTTGTAGTTGCATATATATATTGGCCATCGTGGGAGAACATGTCATAGTTTAGGGGCTTCTTTTGATTCATAGGATAGGAAATGCATAGGAATTTTCCTTTGTTATGATTCTTATTATACTTGTTCCGAATTATACTTGTTATGATTCTTATTATATACTTGTTCTAAATTATACTTGTTATGGTTATTCTTATTATACTTGTTATGATTCTTATTATACTTGTGCCGAAATATACTTGTTATGATTCTTATTATAGTTGTTCTAAAATATACTTGTTATGATTCTTATTATACTTGTTCTAAAATATACTTGTTGCAGCAGTATTTAACACATTTGTTCCATTTTGTTGTTGCAGTAGTGACAAGCACTGTCCAAAACTCATGGAGTTCCTTCGCAGCGGCATATATTTTTCTAGCATTGATATAACGAATGACAAGATCAAGATGAGGCGCACCTGGGGTATTGAGATACCAGCTGAATGCCACATTGATCTTCAGGGCAGGTTTAGGCTTGAGCATGACAAGACTTCAATGGCTGATATGGCAGCCGCCCTGATCGACGAGGACTACGCTGATATGAAGACAAAATTCCCCAAGTCGGGGCACCAACATTGGGAGAAGACCCCACTTGACCCTATCAACATTGAGTATGCAGCAATAGATGGGTACGTTGCATACGAGTTGTACCGCAGGATTGGAATCTTCAATTATGGGCAGCGTCACCTCGTACCGCTAGTATCTCCTGCTTGGGGGTATTCTGATCCGGACGACGAGTAGTGTTTGCAATGGCGAACACTTTTATCTAAAAAGAATCAACTAAAATATTAGCTAGAATATCTAGAATATCACTGCAGTTAAATATAATATTAACTAGAATATCACGAAGTGCATCCAGTTTTTGCCGTAACCCTCTCAACTTTTTAGCACATGCTATGTGGGTGAAATTATGATACCATGCCAAGTTTCAACCATTTCAGAGTTCATTTGTGGTGCTTTTTAATTTCAGGGTCATTTAGCTCAAAACAATTCATTAAATGCATGAAAAATAGCAAATGAAGTTAGATAGGGTTGAAATTTTAGGATGTGGCTTCTAATGGTTCATATTGAATGCACAAAAGTGTGTGCGCAGCTACCACTGGATCCTTCTAATCATTAGAGTTGACGATGGAACTGTTGAAGTACTGGACTCGCTAAGTAAAGACCCTCAAGATTACAAAAGCTTGCATTTGGTACTCGAAAGGTAATTTCAATCATTGACGCACTATGTCGGCTTCTTTATTAGTTCATTTCCTGATATCAAGTAATTAATAACTCCTTTATTCATTTTATTTGCCGGGCAGGGTTTGGGAAAAGTTCACCAAAGATGTTAGAGGTGAATGGAAAGAGGAGCTGAGATGGCGAAAGCCCAAGGTAATTAAGTACTACTAGCTACGTCTGCGCATCTCTTTAATTCTAGTTTCAATACCATTGTCATGCTTCATTATTATCTGATTGAATTCTATTCTCGTAAAGTGCATGAGGCAGGCATAGGGGACTGAACTATGTGCATATTACGTTTGCGAGAACATTCGCTTTATGACCGAAAGAAACAGGAGTGCAAGAGATCTTTGGGTACGTAAACACCATTCATATTTTTTTATCATGATCTAATACATATACACACAACTAACATGTTCATATTGATCACCTTCTTTAAAGATGCACGAGATGCGGGATAAGCTCCTACCAACGGACCGCATACGAGCAATTCAAGAGGAAATTGCGGGATTTTTGCTTGAGCAGGTCATATCTCCCGACGGAGAATACCATTACCCGATCCCCAAATGATCTGCAAATTGTACGAGAAATTGTATATACCAAGTTGTATATATATATATATGTGTATGCATGTGATCCTACGAGAAATTCTATGATATATGATTGCTTGTACGAGAAATTTTATGATATATGATCGGTTCTACGAAGTATTCTATTATATATGCATAACGTGTACACTATGTAGTAGCGTAAAATATGTTTGAAATGAAAAAGAATTAAATGGAAAACACAAAATGAAAAGGAAAAATAAACAATAAACACTAAACCCCTAAACACCTAAACCCCTAAACCCCTAAACCCCTAAACCTTTAGTCCCGGTTGGTGTTACCAACCGGGACCAAAGGTCCCCATGCCCTGGCGCGTGCTGCCGACCACGTGGCCAGGGTTTAGTCCCGGTTCGTAGCCAGCCGGGACTAAAGGCTTGGACCCTTTAGTCTCTATACTTTAGTCCCGGTTGGGGAACCGGGACTAAAGGCCCTTGCCAACCGGGACTAATGGCCTGTTTTCTACTAGTGATAGGAAACCCTATCGTTGAACGAGATTGATGTTAAGACTTGTGAACTCGTGATGTTTGTGTAAATCATTGTTTTTATTCATTCCTAACAGTAAAGTGTCCTATTATTTCCTTCGGAAGCAACTGCAATTGTTTTTGCTTTCTTAACTATGTGAACCCATTCTTTTCATACCGGACGGCTTGATTTTCTATACACATATTCGCATCGCTTTGAAATCATTCAGTTTAGTATCGACAAATTTGGGAGTGTGCAAGAGGGATAGGGTGGCGTGACGCTACGTTTAACAAGTAATGTAGAAGGTAGGTGGTATGGGTGTTTGATAAGTACAGTGTCGAACACAATGAAGACTGGAAGGAATTAGCTTGTGGAAATTAGGTAGGAATCACTGCAAAAGCTGAAAAGAGTGCTAGATGTGCGTTTTGAGTGCTTGGATGGTTGCAAAAAGAATGATCAAACGAAAGCAAATGAGTCCAACAAGTGGATATATTCTTAATTGTTCTAAGGACAAGCTAGTTGTGTTTTTTATATGGACCAGATTGTTCTCGATGGCGACAGGAATATTACCTAGTTCTTAATCGTTATTACAAATTCATGTGACTCTTAATAACAGGATTTACCCCATGCCCTAAAAGAACATGGTGAAACTACTCACAAGACATTAGAATGAACATGACTAGTGAGATATGAATACAATATGGTTAACATTCTGAAAGTATAAATCTTTCACCATAAGACACAAGCCGTCAACTACTAAACAATAATTAACATCAGAAGTGATCAAAGTAACCAACCTTAACCGATTGCACATAGATACTTATGAAGATGGAAATGGGTGTTGGTGTTGTGGATGAACATGAAGACGGAGTGTATGATGATGCCATTAATGATGACTTGGTGTTGGCGAGGACGATGGCTTTGAATTCTGTCGGTTGGAGGTGGCAGATCCGGCAAGATTTGTCGTCCGAGGAAGAAAACTAGTGTTCTCTATTCCATCCCGGCGGCGAAAAATTATAAGAAAAATCTAGTTCATAACTACTTATGAAGGTTTAGATGAAGGTACATCTAAAAACGAGGTCTAACACTATTTTCATCAAAAACAATTTACTTCCTCAGTAAAATTAGTATTGTTATTAGGCTAGAAAATTTACATGCATCTAGTAAAACTGGAGATAATTTTCCATGTAAAAAATAGACAAAATATAACCTTTTTCATGATTCACCATTTGGATTTAGTGCTTATTTGGAATTGAATCATTCACCAGAAAGTAGAATTAACATCTCTGATACAATTAGTTGACAAAATGATGCATCCAAGGATAATCTCTAAAGGCCAAGGACAAAAAGACACCCACAAGATTACAGAGTCAAGCCCCCCACCAAAAGTAGTTACAAACTTACAAAGTTAGAACAATGAACATGGCCATGAGCAACAAGAGATGGTGTTTGCAAATATATGTAGATGAAACTTCCTCGTTGATGTCTTCACAATTATATATCACCCAACATGAACGGTGGGATTTAGGGGAAGACCAAATCCGTGAGGCAGGCGTCACAATGCGTATTGATAGTCAAACTGACACTGCCAGCAAGAACCAGAGACACGATTGTGAAACGCTCACAGATGAAGACAGGGTAAGAGACACCCAAAGAGAACAACAACAAACCAACTAATTGAACAACTATGCCTCAAGGGATTATTATTTTAGGACACCAATTAATTGAACAACTATACATTGTTTGTTCCTCTAAGTCAAGATGTCCAACACCCTTCTTTCACTCAAGATGTCCAACTATATATTGTTTGTTTCTCTCCAATATTCTCAAGTTATGCTTCCTTCTAATCCTTGCAGTTCACCCTAGCTCCCTCCGATACAAAATCAAGAGGCAATATTCTCAAGTTATGCTTCCTTCTAATCCTTGCAGTTCACCCTAGCTCCCTCTGATACAAAATCAAGAGGCAATATTCGCAAGTTATGCTTCCTTCTTACCCTTGCAGTTCACCCTAGCTCCCTCCGATACAAAATCAAGAGGCAATATTCTCAAGTTATGCTTCCTTCTTATCCTTGCAGTTCACCCTAGCTCCCTCCGATACAAAATCAAGAAACAAACACAAATATCAACTCCTTAGATACATAGCCTCGCCGTCATCCAAGGTAGATCCATGCTAGTTCCAGACACATATTAATCAGCTAATCGGCCTTCTAACAAATCATTACACTTATATTTTCCATTCATTGGTTTATCGTAAGTTTTTTGTGCCAAACGGATTTAAATTTCAATTGGCTCTCTTATGGTCAGATTCTAGATATCGCCCTCATTATTCTTCTAACAAAATACTTACGCTTCTATTTTCCATTCATTGGTTTATTTATCTTAAGTTTTTTGTTTCAAACGGATTTGAAGGTCAATTAGCTCTCTTATGGTCAGATTTTAGATATCGCCATCATTATTCTTCTAACAAAATACTTACGCTTCTATTTTCTATTCATTGTTTTATTTATCTTAAGTTTTTGGTTTCAAACGGATTTGAAGGTCAATTAGCTCTCTTATGGTAAGATTTTAGATACCGCCCTCGTTATTCTTCTAACAAATTGCATACGCTTCTATTTTTCATTCATTGGTTTATTTATCTTAAGTTTTTTTGTGCCAAACAGTATACACCAGGTTCGAGTTTGTGTGGAATAATTCTGAAATTTGCGTGGCACTATCACAACAGGATGGCTCAAATGACATAACATGTACCGTCATGGTAGACAAATGTAGATTATGTTGTCAACAATGACTCTTCTCACATGATTGGCAAGCTATCTTAAAACCTAACAACAGATAATTATGATTCACATGAACAATGGCTCTTTCCTTTAGGGGGAGAAAACAGGAAGGGTCATTTTGGCTCAGGTGAGTCTATGCTCTCGAATAAGCAAAAAAATCAAAATAAATTGATAGTTCTATTTATTTATTTTAGATATTCATGTTAGTGTAACAAGCGTGCATGACAATTTTCATACGAAATGAAATAGCAGTGCTTTGTCTGTGAATAAACGAAATTAAATGTAACATTTGAAGGTAATATTTGTTGTTTGACTTTTTCTTTGCACATGTACAAAATGCTAAAGCATTTCATGTAAAAAATTGCAGATAGCATTTGGATGTGATCATAAACACATCTATTTTTATACGATTTGTTTGACATTTGAAAAAAAATATTTTTGGTGCGCGGGACACTAGTAGAAAACAGACCTTTTGTCCAAAGCATTAGTCCCGGT
Organism: Elymus sibiricus; assembly: GCA_039707655.1. Classification (NCBI taxonomy): domain Eukaryota; kingdom Viridiplantae; phylum Streptophyta; class Magnoliopsida; order Poales; family Poaceae; genus Elymus; species Elymus sibiricus. Next base: position 438,978,620 of record CM077667.1, on the reverse strand, counting down.
CTGGTTTTGAACCGGCACTAATGTGACCATTAGTCCCGGTCTGGTTTTGAACCGGCACTAATGTGACCATTAGTCCCGGTTCGGGACGGGCATCATTAGTCCCGGTTCGTTCCGGACCTTTAGTCCCGGTTCGTAACACGAACCGTGACTAAAGGGGTGGTGGCAGGCTGGTGTCAGCCTGGGGCCCCACGATCACCTTTAGTCCCGGTTCGTGGCACGAACCGGGACTATAGGCTCACCTTTAGTCCCGGTTTGTGTCACGAACCGGGACTAAAGATCCCCTATATGAACCCTTCGGCCAGCCCGAGCACACTCCTCCCTATTTTTCCCCTTCTTCCTCTCCTTTGTTCTTCCCCTTGCTCGAGCTCACCTCCATTTTTGCCAAAATTTGTCAAGATTTGGAGGCACCCCATCCATCCAAGTGTTTACAAAGGTTAGCAACTTTGTCCTTTCATCTCTCATTGCTAGATTAGCTCTTGCAATGCTCTATAAGTATAGTGATTTGTGGGTTTTAGTTTGGGAGTATTTATATGTGGTAGTTTATTTGATTTATATGCAATTTGAGCTCAAATTAACTTCTTACTTTGCATGTGTAGGTGTGGTTTACTTAGTGCCTTCCCGTCCCCGTCCTAACCACCGTCGATCGCCCGCACCGTCCTGTCGCCGGCACCACCTTGGTGAGCCTCTTGTTCTTATCCTTTTTATTAAAAAAAATCATGTTTGTAAGATTTAGATAGTTACTTGTATAGTTTTCTTACCTATATGATTATTTGTTATACATAGTGGCATGGTTTTGATATCCGTCCCCGTCGGCCCTCGTCCGGTTTATGATTCGGATGTGGTATATACTCTCTTTTATAACTATTTGTTGCATTTCGTGTTTATGACAATTATGCCCATCAAGTTGAGATAGATATTTTTATCTAGGAGGTATGTGAACCGGAAATTGCAACCGACATAGATATTCTTGTCAAGAAGTTAAATTTAGTTGAAAAAGAAAACGAGTATTTGAAAGAAAAATTGAAAAGAGTTGAAGAAGAGAAGATGAAACTGGAGTTGTATGTTGCCGATGTCGTCGATGATCACAAGATAAAGATGGAATGCGCTTGAAGATTAGAAAATTTAAAAAATATGCCATTGATAGTGAGGCTTGGTATCACTATGCTGTTGGATCAATTGTTACCTTAGTTGCGATCTTGATCGCATTTGTTGTTGCATTTAAATGCTTTAGCTAGAGAGTTTGTATGTTGTTTTATGAGAACAAGTGTGTATGAACTTTATGTATGAACTTGTATTAATTTGGTCTTTTCGGTGTTGTGTAATGAAGATGAGCCGGCAATGGATGTACGATGACCGATGCTCTCCCCAGTTCATTAATGGCGTGCATACTTTTCTGGTTGCGGCTGAGGCAAACAAGCAGGCGGATGGTTTTATGTATTGTTCATGTGCTGGCTGTAAGAATGATCGAAATTACTCTAACTCAAGAACCATTCACGTCCACCTGTTTGAGTCCGGTTTCATGTCCGGCTATAACTGCTGGACCAAGCACGGAGAAAGAGGGGTCCTAATGGAAGAGAATGAAGAAGAAGAGGATGACGACAGCTATCCTGGCCATGGGTTCCATGAATACGATGGTACAACAATGGGGGAAGAAGCCGAGCCGGCAATGCGGGAAGGAGCTGAAGAAGAGGCATGAGATGAGCCCGCTGATGATCTTGGTCGGGCCATTGCCGATGCAAAGAGAAACTGCGCAAGTGAAAAGGAGAAGCTAAAGTTGCAGCGCGTGTTAGAGGATCACAAGAAATTGTTGTACCCAAATTGCGAAGATGACAAGAAAAAGCTGGGTACCACACTGGAATTGCTGCAATGGAAGGCAGAGAATGGTGTATCTGACAAGGCATTTGAAAAATTGCTGATAATGTTAAAGAAGAAGCTACCAAAGGACAACGAATTGCCCGACAGTACGTACGAAGCAAAGAAGGCTGTCTGCCCTCTAGGATTAGAGGTGCAGAAGATACATGCATGCCCTAATGACTGCATCCTCTACCGCGGTGAGTACGAGGATTTGAATGCATGCCCGGTATGCTGTGCATTGCGCTATAAGATCGGCCACGATGACCCTGGTGATGTTGAGGGCGAGCGCCCCAGGAAGAAGATTCCTGCCAAGGTGATGTGGTATGCTCCTATAATACCACGGTTGAAACGTTTGTTCCAAAACAAAGAGCATGCCAAGTTGATGCGATGGCACAACGAAGACCGTAAGAAAGACGGGAAGTTGAGAGTACCCGCTGACGGATCGCAGTGGAGAAAAATCAAGAGAAAGTGGAAGGACTTTGCAAAGGACGCAAGGAACGTATGGTTTGGTTTAAGTGCAGATGGCATTAATCCTTTTGGGGAGCAGAACAGCAATCATAGCACATGGCCTGTGACTCTATGTATCTATAACCTTCCTCCTTGGTTGTGCATGAAGCGGAAGTTCATTATGATGCCAGTGCTCATCCAAGGCCCCAAGCAACCCGGCAACGACATTGATGTGTACCTAAGGCCATTAGTTGAAGAACTTTTACAGCTGTGGAATGGAAAAGGTGTACGTGCGTGGGATGAGAAAGAACAGGAGGAATTTGACCTACATGCGTTGCTGTTTGTAACCATCAATGATTGGCCTGCTCTCAACCTTTCAGGACAGACAAACAAGGGATACCACACATGCACGCACTGTTTAGATGATACCGACAGTATATATTTGGATAAATGTAAGAAGAATGTGTACCTGGGGCTTCGTCGATTTCTTCAGAGCAGGCATCCCATAAGAAAGAAAGGCAAGCATTTCAAAGGTGAGGCAGATCACCGGAAGAAGCCTCGCCACCGTACTGGTGATGATATACTTGATATGGTCAAGTATTTAAAAGTAATCTTTGGAAAGGGTCCTGGCGGACAATCTGTTCCGAATGACGCTGACGGACGCGCACCCATGTGGAAGAAGAAATCTATATTTTGGGACCTACCCTATTGGAAAGACCTAGAGGTCCGCTCTGCAATCGACGTGATGCACGTGATGAAGAATCTTTGCGTGAACCTGCTAGGCTTCTTGGGCGTGTATGGGAAGACAAAAGATACACCGGAGGCACGGGAGGACCAGCAACGTATGCACGGAGAAGACGGCATGGATCCAAAGCAGTTTCAGGGTCATGCCAGCTACGCTCTTACCAAAGAAGAGAAGGAAATCTTCTTCGAATGCCTGCTCAGTATGAAGGTCCCGTCTGGCTTCTCGTCGAATATAAAGGGAATAATAAATATGGCAGAGAAAAAGTTCCAGAACCTAAAGTCTCATGACTGCCACGTGATTATGACGCAACTGCTTCCGGTTGCATTGAGGGGGCTTCTACCGGAAAACGTTCGATTAGCCATTGTGAAGCTATGTGCATTCCTCAATGCAATTTCTCAGAAGGTAATCGATCCAGAAATCCTACCAAGGTTAGAGAATGATTTGGTGCAATGTCTTGTCAGTTTCGAGTTGGTGTTCCCACCATCCTTCTTCAATATCACGACGCACGTCCTAGTTCACCTAGTCGAGGAGATTGCCATTCTGGGTCCTGTATTTCTACACAATATATTCCCCTTTGAGAGCTTCATGGGAGTCTTAAAGAAATATGTTCATAATCGTGCTAGGCCAGAAGGAAGCATCTCCAAGGGCCATGAAACAGAGGAGGTCATTGAGTTTTGTGTTGACTTTATTCCTGACATTAAGCCGATTGGTGTTCCTGAATCGCGGCATGAGGGCAGACTGGGTGGAAAAGGCACACTAGGAAAGAATTCAGTAATATGCCAGGACGGGCATTCTTTGGCGCAAGCACACTACACAGTTCTACAAAGTTCCGCGGTGGCTCCGTATATCGAGCAACACAAGAATATTCTACGCTCCAAACACCCGGAGCAGTCTGACGACTGGATTACACATGAACAAACGGTGACTTTCGCCGGTTGGTTGCAGACACGTCTCATGCATGACGACACTGTTGCAGATGACCTGTACTTGCTGTCCAAGTTACCATCTTCGACTATATTGACTTTCAAAGGGTACGAGATAAATGGGAATACATTTTACACGATCGCCCAAGATAAAAAGAGCGCCAACCAAAACAGTGGTGTCCGCTTTGATGCAGCAAACACCAATAGGCCAAAGGACACATATTATGGTTACATAGAGGAGATATGGGAACTTGAATGTGGACTTGGTTTGAAGGTCCCTTTGTTTCGGTGCAAATGGGTCAATCTGACAGGAGGCGGGGTAAAGGAAGACCCGCAGTACGGAATGACAACAGTGGATCTCAACAATCTTGGGTACGCAGACGAACCATTCGTCCTAGCCAATGATGTGGCGCAGGTTTTCTATGTGAAGGACATGTCTACCAAGCTGAGAAAAAGAAAAGATAAGGAAGCGAATACATCATACGATGAGCCAAAGCGCCACATAGTTCTTTCAGGGAAAAGAAACATCGTGGGAGTGGAGGACAAGACAGACATGTCAGAAGATTATGAAAAGTTTCATGAAATTGCTCCCTTCAGAGTGAATGTTGACTCGAGCATCAAGTTAAATGATGAAGATTGTCCATGGTTACGACGCAAAGGGACACACGCGAAGAAAAAGTTTTATACCCAAAGATCCCACTCTGGGATGTGACCGGCTTCTCTAGTTAGTTTTCGGACTTATATATCTGGAAAGTCCCACTTCGGACAAACCGGAGGGAATCTTTGTAATAGTAGTGTACTTATGTGTTTTGGCATTTGAAACGCGTCGAAATATTATGTCCAGAGCCACGTCATCAATTTTCAACCCTTTCTGACTTCATTTGCTATTTTTCATGCATTTACTGATTTTTTTGAGCTAAATGACCCTGGAATTGAAAAGCACTACAAATGAACTCTGAAAAGCTTGAAAGTTGGCATGGTATCATCATTTCACCCACATAGCATGTGCTAAAAAGTTGAGAGGATTACGGCAAAAACTGGATGCATTTCGTGTACAAAATGGACAATCTCTTTCGAAGTATCAGGGTTTCAGACGAAAACTCGTGTGTTACTAAGGCATTTCATTTTTTTAAACTTATTTCAACTCCAGACTTTTTGTGTGTTCAGTATGCACCATTCGATGCCACGCCATCAATTTTCAACCCTTTCTGACTTCATTTGCTATTTTTCATGCATTTACTGATTTTTTTGAGCTAAATGACCCTGAAATTGAAAAGCACTACAAATGAACTCTGAAAAGGTTGAAAGTTGGCATGGTATCATCATTTCACCCACATAACATGTGCTAACAAGTTGAGAGGGTTACGGCAAAAACTGGATGCACTTCGTGTACAAAATGGACAATCTCTTTCGAAGTATCAGGGTTTCAGACGAAAACTCGTCTGTTACTAAGGCATTTCATTTTTTTAAACTTATTTCAACTCCAGACTTTTTGTGTGTTCAGTATGCACCATTCGAAGCCACGCCATCAATTTTCAACCCTTTCTGACTTCATTTGCTATTTTTCATGCATTTACTGATTTTTTTGAGCTAAATGACCCTGAAATTGAAAAGCACTACAAATGAACTCTGAAAAGGTTGAAAGTTGGCATGGTATCATCATTTCACCCACATAACATGTGCTAAAAAGTTGAGAGGGTTACGGCAAAAACTGGATGCACTTCGTGTACAAAATGGACAATCTCTTTCGAAGTATAAGAGTTTCAGACGAAAACTCGTCTGTTACAAAGGCATTTCATTTTTAAATAACCTAAGAATTACCAAATTGAATATAATGATAAAACACTCTAATATTAAACAGCAGAAAAAAGAATCACTGCAAAATCTATTTTTAAAGTAAAGTTATTCACAAATTAGTGATGTACACAAATTTCCAATAATTCGAATTTAAACTATTCAAATTTGAAAACTACTGCCACTAACAGAAAGTTTATAATTTTTTGGACCTAACGCAAAAAGATTCACTCATTAACTCTAAATAAAGCAAAAAAAACTTAGAAACAAAAGAAAATAAATAAAACAGAAATTAAAAAAACTGAAAAGTAAAAAGAAGCCCGCCTACTGGGCCCCAACCGCAGGCTCACAAGGCCCAGTAGGCCCAACAGGGCAGCACAGGTTCGATAGGCCCACACAGGCCTGCTTAGAGAGGAGCTCGAGGGAGCAGCCGCAGCAGGGCTTATAAACCAGTGCGGCTGCCCTTCGCTGGGCGAGGTGGGACTAAACTTTCTGCACCGCGGCTGTGGCAGCACGAGACCTTTAGTCGCGGTTGGTGGCTGCAACCGCGACTAAAGGTAACCTTTAGTCGCGGTTGGTTCCACCAACCGCGACTAAAGGTCTGCGCTTCCCGCCGCTTCGCCTGGCGAAAAATACCTTTAGTCGCGGTTGGTGGCTCCAACCGCGACTAAAGGTGGCCTTTAGTCGCGGTTGGAGCCACCAACTGCGACTAAAGGCTCTCATATATATAGCGCCACTTACGAAAAATCCCCCATCCTCTCCATTCTCTCGACGCCAAACACAGATGACGCCGCCAGGCTGCTGCGCGCCGCCGCCTGCCCCGATCGACGCCGTCGCCGCCCCCGACGCCGGCCGCCCGCGCCGCCCCCGACACCGGCCGCCCGTGCCTCCTCATCGACCCCTACTCCGGACGCGCCCTCCTCGCCGATCCCCGACGGCGCCGCCCGTGCCCGCTCCTCGCTGCACCGCCTGCCCCGACGCCGTCGCTGCCCCCGACTCGCCTCGCCTCGCCGTCGCCCCCCTGTGAGCTCAGTTCCTCCCTCTCCCCCCTCCCCCTCGCCCCCTGCTGCCATGGCCGCCCCTCCGGCCCCGATCGAGCCCCCCCCCCACACACACACATTTTCTATATAGATGTTTTAGTTGTTTTTCACTAGTATATATGTATGTATGAATGCATGTTAGATGGATATAATTAGTGTTTAATTAGTATAGATTTTTTTTATATAATGTTGTTTTTCTGTTTTTTAATGGATGTATAGAAGTATGCTTAATTAGTGTTTCTTTTTCTGTTTTTTAATTTTATATAATGTTGTATATCATAGTATAGAAAAAAAATTGCATATAAAAAAGTTGCATAGGAAAAAGTTGACCATATATATATTTGTTAGAAGGACTATATATAAGTGGGAAAAGTTTCGGAATTTTTTGAGAAAGGAATATTATTAGGGTAGTTATAACCTAGGAATGGGACATTATAATTGAAAAGAGGATATTTTGCTCAAAATTTCCTAATAAAATGACATTGCATATATAGGAAAAAAATTCATAAGAATTTCTTCTCGGAGTCAACGATGCCCGGCCCGCATCCTCGTCGTCGACTCGTTCGCGACGACGTCCTGCTTCAGAGGGGCAACGTTCGGGACTGGGCTCCGCCGGGCTGGCACTGGGAGGTGCTACCTTCAGGGGCGCACAGCTTGGTGAGGAACCCGGCCCCGGGTCCCGTCGTCGACCCGAAGCTTCTTTGGTGGCGTTCGCGTGGGCCACTTTCGGTGCGAATGCAGCCGGCCCCGCCGGAGGTGGTACGTCGCCGTGTCAGGGAGGAGGACGAGCACGTCCATCGCTACATGGATGCGTTGGACGTCAGGTTCTCCAATACCTGGTAGGTTTTTCAGGGATCTCACCCGAGCTATGATCCTGTGATGGTTCCTTCTCTTTGGGTGTCCACCGCCCGTGCCTCAGGAACCGCGAGTGAACTAGATTCTTCGATAATATTCAATCTGTATTAGCTAGTGATGTTATATATATGATAATATTCGAGATGTATTAATGATAATACTCGAGATGTATTCGAGATTATATTCGATAATATTCGAGACGATTTATTCGAGATTATATTCGATGATGCATATTATATGAATTATTCGGGATGCATATTATGTACTATGATTCAGTTTTTCCTTATTGATTGCATGCATTCTAATTTGAATACTAAATTGTTTTATCTTTCTTCTGGATTAGTTAAATAAAAGCTATGGACAATACCGGCAGAGAAGGAGAAGAGGCTCTGTTCGACATCATACGCTCCCCGAGCCCAGAGCATGAACCTGAAGATGATGACGGTCGCAATATCTGAACAATTCCGGTGAGGGTTGTATGATATTTGATGAAGACGAACGAATAGATGAAGGCGATGACAACGATGTTGACGAAGAAAATGTTCTTCAAATAACAAAGACCGGCGAGGTATATTTATTATATAAGCCATCCGGTGATCATTACATGTCTTAATTGATTTGTATGTATTAACGAATCAATCTTTCTTCTTTTAGGCCTCCGGATCGAGCAAATCTTCTACAAGCGACAGGGTAGTTCGAGGCCCGGCCAGAAAGTTTGATCCTGGTGTAAAGTTCAACATCGATTCCATCAAAACATCAAATGGCGAACCGCTTGAACCTAGGAAAAATGCGACCAAGTTCAAGAATCAATGCGGAGTTATTGTCAGGGACCAAATCCCGATCTCTGGTCAAGAATGGAAAAAGCCAGCAAAGGAAGATCGAGCAGGAGTTACTTTTGTCGACGAAAGAGCAAAAGATGTGCTTTGGACATCGCTCATGTCACATTTCACCCTACCAGATAATTTGACAGATGCAGATCTGAAGAAAGTCAGAAACTATGCTCTTAAAAAGATGGCGATCGCATTCAACACCTTCAAGAAAAATACATGGACTAAGTACGTCAAATCAAAAAAGAAGACTCCAGAATTCAAGGGAGCACTGGTGAAGGCAAAAGATCACTAGGACGCTTTCGTGAAGTTCAAGGAATCGGAAGAAGCTAAGGAACGGTCGAGAAAAAACAAGTTTAATGCTGCGAAAAAGAAGTGGCACCATACTCTGGGGCCAGGTGGCTACCAGGTGGCCCTGCCTAAGTGGGATCAATCTGAGCAAGAGATGATTAGTGCAGGGGTCACTCCAGGTACATTGACATGGCCCCCCAGGTGCAGGACATGGTTTTATGCGCATGGGGGGAAGTTGGACCTAGAGACAGGGCTGGTTATGGTGAAGGCAAGTCTTAAAGAAGCGACAGACGAAATACTTATTGCAATAGAAGAAGCTCGAACGGGGGTGTTCACGCCCAACAGAGAGAACGGCGAGCTTACGCGCGCCCTGAAGAATCCTGAACACCCGGGAAGAACACGAGGCAAAGGCGTTGTTCCGTGGTTTGAGGGGTTTGCGGATTGGAACGACGACTACAGAAGCCGTGCGAGAAAGAAGAAGCAGGAGGAGCAGAAGAAGAAGGAGGAAGCACTCCGCCTTGAAGGCCTAGAATCAAAGCACCTGGAGTTGGAACGCACTTTCAGGCGGCAGCAGGAGCAGACCGACTCACTCAGCCAGGAAAGGGCGTCTCAGCGGCAGCATGAGCAGATCGATCCAGCATTGGATAGCACCGTCCCATCTATGCCGAGAAGCAGCGTGGGTTCCGCCCCGGCCGATATTGATGATGCACTTCTAGCTAGCTACCCTGTGGATGATATCAAAGACAGGACTAACTGTGAGCTACACATGAAAGTGAAGAACTTATCCATGAAGGTGGCGGACGGCTATGCTTTAGCAAATCCCCCTGAAGCAACCTTCCATTGCAATCCCATTCCAGCTGGCTATGCTCGTGTCGGGGTTGATGAAGTGATGTCAGGATATCACGAGCTACAACTTGACATTCTTGGAGGTGACGAGGAGAGAACACTGGGAGAGGCCATACATCGTATCATTCTATGGAAAAAGGATTGCATCGTCTTTCCAAGGCCACCGACTCCTCCTCCTCCAAGTCCGCCGCCGCGTCAGTCGACTCCTCCTCCTCCAAGTCCGGCACCGCGTCAGCCGACTCCTCCTCCAAGTCCGGCACGGCGTCAGCCAACTCCTCCTCCTCCAAGTCCGGCACCGCGTCAGCCGACTCCTCCTCCTCCAAGTCCGGCACGGCGTCAGCCGACTCCTCCTCCTCCAAGTCCGGCACCGCGTCTGCCGTCTCGGCCGACTCAGCGTGCTCCGTCGCCTAAGCAACAGCAGAAGAGAGAGGCCGCAGCTACGACGGCTAGCGGTACAACAGGCAAGAAATTCAAATATGGTCCAAACCTCAAGCCTCTTCCGAAGTTGTCTTACCACCTGACTGAGGAGGAACTCAACACCGTAGTGAATGCCCAATTGAAGGCCCATTTTGGACCGAAACCGCCCCCGCCGCCAAAGGAGAAAGTACCTGAGCATGTCTCACAACACTTTATTGATATGGCTCGACCGGCTGACAATCAGAAGGACTCCGACTATGTGCGGTCTATCAAGAAGTCATATTTTGCAGGACAAAAGGAGTCGAGCTCGAGCTCGAGCCAAGCAGTTGGCAAAAAAGCGGGAAAATTGTTCCCCAGCTGGGAGAACAGGCAGTGCAATCGATCCCCCCGCTCATTGTACAAACACCTGTGAGTACCGCCGATCGACTGGTAGTAACCGACGATCATAAAAGGCAGGCTAAAGAGGCCGGTGTCACTGTTGAACAACTCCTAGGCCTTGAGGAAATGCCCGGGCTTAAAGAGGAGGAAGTAAAATGGCAATATGTCCGCGGCAAACCTATGGTCAAGCCTGACGATGTCAAGCTTCTACCAACGAGATTGTACAATTTGCATACGTGGTACATGCAAAAAACAGCAAATACCAATCAAGAGTCCCTCATGGTGAAAGTCAAGAAAAAGCATTACTTCCATAAAAAAGATTTGTGGATTCATTATTCAGAGTTGTTTCAGTTATTCAATCAAGACGCACTCGACAAATCTATCGTCAGTTGCTATTGTCTGTAAGTGATTTCTTTCTGTAATTTAAGTCTCTAGCTAGCTAGCTGTGCTCTCGTTCATTATCTGTAATTATCCTCACTATATTCTTTTCTGTGGTATTATGCAGAATGAAGATGTATGAAATGAAAAAAGCTGGACGCTATGGCATTGGGTTCATTGACCCAAATACGGTTAATCAGGCGATATGGGAAATTGAATATTCGAGAAAAGACACAGAGATATTCCTGCTAGAGTTTTTGAAGCAACTAAACACCCAACCAGAAATACTACTTCCTTACAACTTCGGGTGAGTGTTACTATATCTTGTACTACAAATTCTATTTTTTGCTTACTAGATGTTAATAAGTGTAGTTGATGAGTTATGCACATGCCCGCTTAATTACACAAAACGTGTGCGCGTGCAGTTACCACTGGATCTTGTTAATCATTGAAGTTGACAAGGGAAAAGTTGAAGTACTGGACTCACTATATAAGAATCCATCCGAATACGCAACCGTGAGGGGGATGGTCGACAGGTAATTTCAATCATTATCGCACTATGTCGGCCTCTTTACTTCATTTCCTGATATCAACTAGTTAATAACTCCTTTATTCATTTTCTTTGCCGGCGGGCAGGGCTTGGGCCAAGTTCGTCAAACTGGTCCCAGGCGATTGGGAACAAAAGCTGACATGGGTGCGACCCAAGGTAATTACGTAGTACTAGCTAGCTACGTCCGTGCATCTCTTTAATTCTAGTTTCAATACCATTATCATGCTTGATTAATTATTACCTGATTGAATTTTATTCTCGTAAAGTGCATGAGGCAGGAGCAGGGGAATAGTTTATGCGCATACTACGTTTGCGAGAACATTCGCATGATCACGTCTGAAAGGAGCAGAAACGAAAGAAATCTTTGGGTACCTTTGCCAGAACACTATCCATAATTTTTTTATCATGATCTAGCTAATATATATACACACAACTAATATATTCATCTTGATCTCCTCTTATAGCTGACGGAGATGCGGGGCCAGCTGCATATGTAATGATCCGCAAATTGTAGGAGAAATTGTATATACCAAATTGTATATATATATATATGTATGTGAATGGTCGTCGTACTAGAAATTCGATGATATATATATATGATCGGTTCTACGAGAAATTCTATTTATATATATATATGCACAACGTGTACAGTATGTAGTAGCGTAATATATGTTTGAAATGAAAAATAATTAAATGAAAAACACAAAATTAAAAGGAAAAATAAACCATAATTAATTCATAAACCCCTAAAGGATTAAAAGGAAAAATAAACCAAAATTAAAATGCACCGATTTAGCTGTGTTGCATAGTACTACTAGTTCGCTTCAAAACCCTGCTACCGCCGTTGGGTTGAGACGTGGGAGGGCCACGAGAGGCGCGCGTGACAGAAAACGCGCAAGGCCACTAGGCCAGGACTCCGAGCACAACACAACTCGCGCGTCCTTAAGTTTGGGATCCGCCGCCGCCGACGCCTCTCCCTGCCTCCGGCGCGTCCCCCTCCTCCTCCCCTCAAACCCTAGCCCGCCCATGGCGTCCCCGCCGGCGCCGGCAGGCTCTTCCTCCTTCTACTCAAGCGAGGGCGAGCTCGCCTCCTTCCCGAACCCGTGGTTCGAATGGGAGGGAACCGGTCGCCGCCTCCTCTCTCCCTGCCACTCGCCGCCGCCGCCGCAAACCCTAGCCCATAGCGTCGCCGCCGCCCCCCTCCTTCCCCCTAGCGCGCCACCCACCTCGCCTCCGCCCATGGCGTCGCCTCCTCCTCCTCCTCCTCAGCCCGCGCCCGGCTTTGCCTTCTGCCCGAGCGACAGCGAGCTCGTCACCTTCTACCTCCGCCCAAGAATCTCCGGCCAGCCCCTCCCGGACGCCACCAAGCAGTTCCTCCACGAGGCAGACGTGTACTCCACCGACCCCGCTTCCCTCGTCGCCGGCTACCTCCCAGGCCCGGCGAAGGCTCAAGGCGAGAGCAAGAACTGGTATTTCTTCAGCCTCGTGAAGCCCAAGAGCGCCCAGGACGGCCGCAAGTGCCGGATCGTCGGGGGAGGCAAGGGCAAGTGGAAGCAAGAGCGAGGGAATGACGTCGCCGACGCTGAGGGCCGCGCCGTCGGCCGCCTGGAGAGGTTCACCTACACACCCTATCCCAAGGAAGACAAGAAGCCGCCGGAGTGGCTCATGACGGAATTCAGCGTCGATCAGCACGACAACGGCGGCCAACCGAGGCCGGTTCTTTGCCTCTGCAAGATCTACCAGAGCCCGCGGTTCCTCAAGTCCGCCTCCAAGAACACCGCGTCCGCCGCGCGCAAGAGGAAGCCCGCCGCCGACGAATCATCCGCCGTCAAGCGGCAGCTCCTGTTTCCGGCGCCCCGTCCATCAAATCTACTGTCGCCCATCCTGTTTGCTCCGCCCCCTCCTGCCGCACCAAATCTGCACCAAATCTGCCGCACCAAATCTGACGACGTCTGGGCGGGGATTCTTGCGGACCCAGAGTTGAACTGGACCTTGGAAGAGACCTTCTTACGACCCTGCTCAATGACGGCAGCGGCACCGACTCTGCTAGGATCCGGCCATGGAAGCCAGTGGGCTTAGCAGTTCGTCAGGCCCTGAAGATGTCCACCTCCTCTCTTCTTCAGTTATCCACAAGGGCTGATACTGATAGTGACTCCTCTCAACCGCTGAAATCTCATCATACCGCTGCGACTAATTCGCTGAAGTTAAACTAGCCATTACCTTTACTGTTGGGGTTATTGTTTGGTAAAAGCAAACCCTAAGCATTATACTCTATAGCGTATACTTAGTCTACAGCAATATATCATGGCTAGTTTTGGAATTACTTTTGATCTCTGTTTGTTTTTAATCATAATTATGACATGATATGTTATCTGATGCTACACTGTTAAGTTTGATGCTATCTTGTGTGCAACCTGCTTCCAATTTATGCATTAGAGATAATGTCAGCTCAACCTTTCCACAAACTTTGTCCTGCTTGCTCTCCATAAGCTTTGTTAATTCTGCAATATCTTTGTTCTAGGCTAGAAACAGATTTATATTTTCTTTCTGGTGACTTAGAAAATCGTATGAATGCTCATCTATTTTTTATAATGTTCCCTGGCGTCTATGATTCACAATGGCAGTCACGAATTACTTTTGGCTCTAGGTTGTGTTTCTGTGATGGGATTACTGTTTGCTACCATAATTAGGACGGGATACATATGTATCCAGTGCTCCACTGTTAAGTTTGATGCCGTCTTGTGTGCGATGTGGTTCTTAATTTCTGCAGTAGATAATGTTCAGCTCAACCTTTTCCCTCATTTTCTGGATTTAGCCCTGCAACTGAATCGTTGAATATGTGACGTGCCCTGTTGTTTTCCATAAGCTTTGTTGATTCTGCAGTATCTTTGTTCTAGTCTAGAAAATAGTATGAATGCTCATCTACTTTTTTTTTGTAATGTTCCCTGGCGTCTATGATTCATCCCCATGTCGCTGTTAGATTTCTGGGCAATACTGCAGAATGGCCACAGTTCGCAGCACAATTGCTGTTGGGAACTGAAGTTGTGCTTTGCAGCTTGTTATGCCTGCTAACAACTTAAACATGTGCTTTGCTTATAAGAAAAAATCCTGGCACAAGATTCAGATGATTACATATTTTTTGCTGGACAGGCACTTTACTTTTGCTGGAACTTTGAAGAAATTGGCGAGGGTCACATTCTAACCACATGTGATTCATGGATCGACAGTTCTCTCTTCTCTGAAGAAGAAATGGTGCTTTAGTTTGAGCTCTTGTGTGGCAATAGTTTAGCATTACCAGCTGTTTCTCCTGCCATGGCCGGAGCCACAGGGTGACATGGGTGTACATATGTACACCCATTAATTCTGATAAAGAAGCATAAACTAGGTAGATAAAATGGCTAGAAAATAGTAAAATCTTGAACTATGCACACCCCTACCGGTAAACCTGGCTCTGCCTGCCGGCATGGATATACATGTGCCGGAGGATCGAGTTGGGGAGGCCCTGTGATGGAAATCTCAGGAATCATAGAGGGGTTAGTGATGATAGCAAGTTGCAGTTGGTTTAGAAGATTGGGCTGTAAATTCTTAGACTTAGGATTGCAGTTATGTATGATGCTACAATTTTGATCCTGATGTGATGTTTCTGTAAAAGTCAAGTGGGATTGAACTACCAGATCAAATGAAAAAACCTGAGCATGCGAATGTTACTGCAGGATTAGCCAATTTTGGGCTGTAAATTCTTACTCAATGGAGTGTTATGTTATGATTAAGTTTTCTTGATGTTGCGTCACTTTGCCTATAATTGTGGTGGTTTTGAATTGCTGTATGCACAGCCGCTGTTTCGATGGGGTGCTACGTCGATGATGCTTAGCTCTGGTAGAACTGCAACTGTGCGCCCAAGGGCACAAAATTAAGTTCAAGACGACCAACGAGACCTTCCGATCACCAGTTTCGTATCGCAGACACGCTGGAATGTCTTGTAGACTGAATATAGACGGGTCAAAAGTAAACAGGCACTCCAAAAGGGTAGCCTAAATCTGAATATAGATGGGTCAGATGTAACCAGTACATAAGTGGCTGCTGCTGAGTAGCCTAAATCTGAGAAGCTAACCGATTGACTGCAACTGCAATAACAAATGGCCAGTTGTCTTGCAACCACACATAATACATTCACTAACAACTGGATTTAGTTCGCCTCCATTATAAATTGATAATAAAGTACAGCACAAAAGATGGCCTGATAATTTTTTTCAGATAAAACCAGCAATAAAAAAAATCTGTCACAGCTCATTCTTTTCACCACAGCAGCAACGCAATCATTATCCAAATAGAGAAAGTAAATCCAGTGTAACCGAAAAGATGCCCGACAAGTCTTCCCAGCAAGAGTTGAGAAATTTTAGATCAAAAGGCTCTTTGCCCTGTTCCATTTCAAACGAAATTAAAACAGCGTCACATCAGATAAGATCATCACAGACCTTCTAAATAGGTCACATCTCAAAACCTCAGCATCTAGTAGTCATGAATTATATTATTCTTACAGCCAGCATCACATCAGCAAAACTGAAAACGCGCCAGAATAGAAGCTACAGAGACGGCTCTCTGATTTATTGTGTCCCCCAGGCCAGCAAGGACGCCGTTCTACAGTTTAAACTGAGCTGGAGAGTCGCCAGGGCTTTGCCTTCCTTGGAGCAACAAACACCTGTCTTTCTTCAGGCACAATGGTCACCAACAATTTAGCAAACGTAGCAGCCTCTGCCAGAGTACCTGGTAAACCAGTCCACGCGATTTGAGCAAAAGACCGTTTCTCAAATTCCAAGTGGACTAAAGGAAAGCAAAAGTAATCATATTCACAGCAGCATTTTTCTTATTACCGATCCAAATCCTAGCAACAGATTGACAATTGGCGAAACCAAGCCAGAGCCAAATCTTGCCAAACTAACTTGATAACATCACAATCAAAAAACATATGGTATCAGGCTTCATCTTCACTGCAAAGCAGGTAACTCTTATCTTTTAGCTAAGTTATCCCTAGCTAGCAGTTTATTACTGTATGAGATAACAACCATAAAAACATTTGCACCCTAGGAGGCGCATGAAACTGCCAAAGAGAAGGTTTGACTTCTCAAAGATTTGTACTACTCATAATGGTAGCTAGCACATGTTCGGATGCAAAAATGAAGCATAAATGAAGTAAAACTGGGACAAAGCGGTTGTAGAAGAGAACAAGTGGGATTGAACTATCAGATCAAATGAAAAAAAAAATCTGAGCATCTGTATGTTACTGCAGGATTAATCAAGTGGTACCACATAGCCATGCCGAACTCTGGTATTGAAGAAAGGCTCATATATTGATGCATATGAGCCTTAATATAGATGGGGTCAAATGTAACCAGGCACTCCGAAAGGGTCATTCAGTAGATAAGTAGTTGCTGATCAGTAGCCTAAATTTGAGAAGCTGAGCGATTGACTGTAACTGCAGTAACAACTGGGTAGGAGCAGCAAGTTTTTCTTCAGGAACGATGGTCAACCGTAGCAGCCTCTGGCAGAGTACCTGGTACACCAGTCCACATTATGCGAGCAAAAAATATATCATTTCTCATCTTCCAGGTGGACCAAAGGAAAGCAGATGTAATCATATTCACAGCAGCATTTTTCTTATTACTGATACAAATTCTAGCAACAGATTCATAATTGGCGAAATCAGGCCCAGAGACAATGACGGCCAAATCTTGCCAAACTAGCTTGATAACATCCAATCAAAGAACATATGGACATATGGTGGCATGTTTCATCTTCACTGCAAAGCAGGCAACTCTCAAATTAGAACAATGATGATCTGACAAAAAATGCAAAAACTGGGACAAAATGATCCTGATTTAGCTGTAAAAGACAATAATGGGACTGAACTACCAGGTCAAATGAAAAAAAAATCTGACCATGCGTGTATGTTACTGCAGGATTAACCAAGTGGGTACCACATAGCCATGCCGGACTCCGGTATTGAAGAAAGACTCATATATTGAAGCATACAGAATTCAGTACAACTACAAAACTTGCTAGCTACCCATGAGGCAACAGGAACACGTTTTATGAAGAATGTTAAATCTTCTGTACAAGAAATGGATATAACTCGAATCAACCTCAACATGTCTATTACTTCAGATAAACCTCAGTATTGCATATAAAGTGTTCCTCAAGAAGTGCTTCTTAAAGGTGCTTTGGCAATTTACATTAAATATAAGCAGATAAGACTCCCTCTGTAACTTAATATTAAACACGGAGGGGGTAATTGCTAAGTGGCATGGAGAACAGTTGGAAACAGGAAACAAACATATTGTTAGATAATGAGTATTCAACATTGAGAAGAGCACTAGATAATCTAAACGGGAAATAAATAAAAAGGCAAAGACAATTTTCCAGTTCAAGAAATAGACACATGAGTAGATTGCAAAACAATTCTCCAGTTCAATAAAATAGAGACACGAGGCAGACTAGTCGCACATCTTTCAAACGCATACCTAAATGACTTGGTAATTTTGGTTCAGGAACAGGAACACATTTTTAGGAAGAACATGTTTAAATCTGTGCAAGAAATGGACATGGCTTGAGCTTTTCTTGTTAAATAAATAAGAATGCATATTATTACAATGACCTTAGTCATATCTTGCAGTAAGTGATCAGGTCATTTGTGGTTCGCAAGCCTTGAAGTTTGACGAGTTTGTAAGCCAAATCCCCCAAAAGACAGTGGAATTACAACAGCTTTGGAGCAGAAAACTCAACCAGGCTTACATTACAAAGATTTTTAGGAAGATTATGTGATGACATACAGATAGGAAGGTATAATTGAAATTTTCATGATAAATTCATCAAACTACACAATCAAAATATTTTGTCTTCAATATGTACATTCATCTCACACACAGATGCAACAGAAAAGTGACTGTGGGTAGCCTACAAGTGTTGTGAGGAGCTGCGCAATTACCCCAGAAGAGCACATAATGCATCCAGTAACAAAAGATCAGTGGTTTTTAACTAATTTTTACAATTGTATCGCCACACAAATCGTGGTGCAGTCCTTCTTGAGATAATCTGCTTTCGACCAATGATACTCGAGATGGCATCTCGTCACTCACAGAAAAATGAGCATGGCTGATACTTACATAGTCTGCACACAAATCGAATTTGGGACCAGAGCCTGACCATGGCAAACATTTCTTCTGCCAGCCAGTGCAAGTATTATTTCTTCAGCTTACGATAAGAATAAGATTGAACATCACATGAAGCTCCATAAAATGTTTAGCAGCTATTGTGAGACATAATTCCAAACAATGCAACAGGAAGACGGAACCACAACAGATCATTTCAGTACCGAACTAAGATGGAATGAATTGCAACAGAACAATTTATTTACTTCAAAATTTGACTATAATGCAATCGTTCCATCCGATGTAACGGGTTCTACTCCAAGCACTTCTAGCAATCAGGTGAAACTAACAAGTGGCCAAATTGAGAGGATAATTTGCCACATTTATCGTCAGGTAGAACAAAACTCACAAACAGGAAACACATGTGGACTGCTAAGTAATGAGTATTCAGCATATTGAGAAGAGCACTAGATAATCTCTCAGAATAAAAACGGTACATAGATAAAAAAGGCAAAGTCAAATTTTCAGTTCAAGAAATAGACATATGCGGCAGGTAGATTGCAAAATAATTCTCCAGTTCAAGAAAATAGAGACATGAGGCAGACTAGCTAGCACATCTTTCAAACGCACACCAAAATGACTTGGTAGTTTTAGTATCGAAACAAGCATAAATTTCATACAACCACATGACAGGGAGAGCTTTTTTATCACAACTTGATATGCATCAACAGAGAAGCCTGCGGGGTCAAACTCGATACTGCGGGTCACGCTGACAGTTTAGGCCGTTCAGAAGCACCACATCACTCAAAGCTATTAGATCAGATGAAAGGCGAAGCGTTCACAACATAACGCTCTAGTGTCGGAAAGAAGGTATGCGAAACTAAAGTTTGTTTGAGCCGAAATCGAGTATAAGCAAGGTCTCCGCGATGGAAACTAGCGACCAACTTGTCATCCATATCAACCTGAAGTAGCCAGTCGCTAAATTTGAGCAGCATGAGCAAGTGACCATCCGAAGGAGCGACAACCCCAAACCCATGTTTGTTAAACCTTCCAAAGTGCATGGTGAGATCTGCAACCGGCAACTCAACATGGTATTTGATGGACCAGACCTCGCTCTCGTAGTCCTGCGCCATCCAGATATCGATGGTTGCCGCTGCATAATTAAAGCTGGACACACCAAGCATCCCATCCATCTCAAACAGGTTAGTGCCGTCAGAAACAACCGGAGCGCGCATGTGCCGGAACAACTCAGCGGTGGTGTCAAATACCACTATCCTCTCATGCTGCTCTTCGTGCCAATGCAGGCCACCGCGGAACAGGAAGGATGGGCTGAACACCAGTTCCCTAGCATCAGGGCACCCTATGTACCGTGTAGGCTGGCCGGAGCCCAATACAGACACGTAGGAGCCACCTTGAGCGTCAGACATCGGTCCACCGGAGAACTTGTAGAGCAATAGTCGGTACTCGCCGGTCGGGCTGTGCGGGTACATCCCCAAGAGAAGGAGGCCGGACGGCAATGGGAGTGCGGCGTACTCACGAGTTGCCGGGTTGCAGACGAGGAGGCGGCCGGAGTTCAGGGAGAGGGCGAGGAGGCCGTCGCAGCAGGCATCGAGGCGGGAGCAGGCATCCAGACGGGAGAAGGCGTGCGCAAGTCGCGCGACTGGCTCGAGCCGGTCGTCGGCCGCGACCCCTGCCCGGCGGTCGATGGGGATGATATCCAGGGACTCGATGGTGTCGCCGACGAAGTTGTAGGCGTAGAGGAGGGGGAGGGCGGGCTGGCGGGCGTGGTGTGCGAGCAGGAAGTCGCGGGCGGAGGTGGCGCGACGCCAGGCGCGGCAGCGGAGGAGGGCTTTGGGGGGCAGGCGGACGAGGATCTCCCAGATGGCGATCTCATCCGGGAGACCAGGGAGGAGAGGCGTAGCTCCTGCTGCTCTTGCGGCCTCCGCCATGGTCGCCGGCGGGGAGGCGCGCGATTCCTCCCCGGAGCGGTGGAGTGGGTGACGGCGGCTGAGAGAGGAAGACCTAGAGGAAGGCCTCGTGGAGAAACGACAGAAATGCATTTGGACCGGGCTTAGAGCATCTCCAACAGGCGCCCCAAAAACGCCCCCCGCTGCAAAATTTCGCGTTTTAGCGCACGTGCAACGAAAACGGGCGCTCCAGCGGCAGCCCAAAAACCGCGCGCGCGGCATAAGTGCTTCCGCGCGCGGAGCGAAACGGCATCGCGCGCCGTTTATTTGGTGCGCCGCTCCCGCGCGCGGAACCACTCGAGCGCTCGCGCATCGTCTCCCACCTTCCTCCCCCCAGCGCCCGCACCGCCGCCGCGCCACCCCTTTGCTCCGGCGACCCGACAACGTTTCCCGGACCTATCCCCGCGCCTCTGCAGCTTCCTCCCCCTCCCTCTAGTCGCCGCCGGCCCTTGCGCACGCTATTGCTCCGGCGAAAAGCGCTCGGCCGCCCACCGCCGCTCGGCGCCCACAAGGTGTTCGACAGAACGCCCACAAGGTATATATTGCTCAAAGTACACATTTTTTACATTAATTTGATGCTTGTTGTTCATAGTTTTTATAGACTAGTTTAAATTCAATATTGTAGATGAGTTCATCATATAATTCTTCCGAAAAAGAATTTGATATGGAAGAGGAAGAGGACCTTGCAATCATCGTAGCTATGCACATCAATAAAAAACCGAAGCACGGTGGTTCGGTTATGGGTCGGCAGAAAATTTGGAGGGACAAAATCGATGCCGACAACAGATTGATGAGGCACTATTTTGTGGAGAATCCCACATACCCCGAGTCGTATTTCCGACGCCGTTTTAGGATGAGCACCGGGTTGTTCAGGCACATTGCAAAGAAACTAGCGAGCCATGATCGTTTTTTCAGCAAAGGAGGAACACCGCTGGAGAACTCGGGCATAGCACCTTTCAAAAGGTGACAGCCGCTTTGCGTATGTTAGCATACGGTATTCCGGCTGATCTAGTTGATGACCACTTGGCCATGGGTGAGAGTCAAGCCATCATGTGTGTCAAGCGCTTTGCAGTCGGAATTGTGCAAGTGTTTGGCCCAGAGTATTTGAGATCTCCCAATGCTGAAGACACCGCAAGGCTTTTGGAGATGAACAAAGCTCGCGGGTTCCCAGATATGCTTGGCTCAATAGATTGCATGCATTGGAGTTGGAAAAACTGTCCTAAGGCATGGCATGGACAATTCCACGGCGCGAAAAAGGGTTCCACTATAATCCTTGAAGCGGTGGCCGATCAAGAGACTTGGATTTGGCATGCTTTTTTGGAATGCCTGGATCTTTGAATGACATCAATGTTGTTAATCAGTCACCACTAATGAATAAGATTGCAAATGGTGATCTGCCACCGATACAGTTCGTAGCAAATGGCCATACATACAACTATGGCTACTATCTTGCGGATGGCATCTATCCAAAGTGGCAAACATTTGTGAAGCCGTTGAAAAAACCGCAAGGTAAGAAAAATCTAGATTTTCACAATGCTCAGGCGGTGGCTAGGAAAGATGTGAAGAGAGCATTTGGGATTTTGCAAGCCCAATTTGCTATTGTGAGAGGACCGGCTAGATTTTGAGATCAAAAGATCCTTTGGTACATCATGCACGCTTGTGTGATCATGCATAACATGATCATCGAGAATGAACGTGGCCAAGATTTAGACTACCCTCAGTACGAGCTCTTGGGACATCCCGTGCGAGTGCGGCGGAGTGCTGCGAGGGTGGCCCGATTTGTTGCTTCCTATCATGCTATTCGGCGTGCCGAAACGCATGACGATCTTCAGAACGATCTCATCGAGGAGTGGTGGGAATGGAATGGCCGACAGAACGCATGATGATTTGGTTATTTGATGTTGTATTGTTGAACTATTTGTTGTATTGGATGATAAACTATTTGTTTGAGTTGTAATAATAAAATTAAACTATTTATTGTTGATTGTTTGATCTTTTGGTTTTATTTTTGGAGTGCATATGTTGTTTGTATAGGGCGCGCGCGCCGTGTATTTGCAGCGCCTGCTGGAGCGCCGCGCGCGCGCTAAATTTTGCGGCGGCCGCTGGAGCCAGCGCTATGCTGCGCGCTAAAAAACGTTAGTTGCGCTCGCTATAACCGTTTTTTGCGCGCCGCGCATTGCGCGCCTGTTGGAGATGCTCTTAGAGCTCCACCCACGCCCCCACGACGCCCCCAGGACACCTTTTTAGTCTAGGTTTTAGGCTCGGATGTCATTTTTTGCCCAAAAACGGCCCAGCCATGCCCCCAACGCGCCCCCAGGACCTCAAAATAGCGCCGGCATACCCAGGTGAAACACAGCACGCTGGGGGGCTCTTGGGGGTGCCGGCGGAAGTTTCGGCGAATCGTGTCTCTCCACGTGTCCTTTTTCTTGGCCCATATAATCATTTCCCACACAAACTTTGGGTTGGGGTGGGGTGTGGCTGGGAAGATGTCCTTCCCATGCACCCTTATTTTGGCCGGTTGAAGCATTTGGCCCCCCAAGACACCAACTTTTTTGGTTCGGTGGTGTTCTTGAGGGCTCCAACGGCTGGAGATGCTCTTAGAGCATCTCCACCCACGCCCCCAGGACGCCCCTCAGGACACCTTTTTAGGTCCGGTTTTAGGCTCGGATGTCACTTTTTGCCGAAAAACAGCCCAGCCACGCCCACAGCACGCCCCTAGGACGTCAAAATAGCGCCGGCATACCCAGGCGAAACCCAGCGCGCTGGGGGGCTCTTGGGGGGCGCCGGCGGAAGTTTCGGCGAATCGTGTCTCCCCACGTGTCCTTTTTCTTAGCCCACTTAATCATTTCCCACACAAACTTTGGGTTGGGGTGGGGTGTGGCTGGGAAGATGTCCTTCCCATGCACTCTTATTTTGGCCAGCTGAAGCATTTGGCCCCCCAAGACACCAACTTTTTTGGTTCGGTGGTGTTCTTGGGGGCTCCAACGGCTGGAGATGCTCTTAGCCCATCTCGTTGAGAACTTGAGATGGACAATATATAATGGCGGCTGCTACAAGAAACGTCGTCATGCGGGTCGTGGGCCGTTGGATCCTTTCTTTCCCAGTCGTTGGATCCGTCACACGTCATCCTTTGGATTCGGTCAACGTCGTCATGCGGGTCGTCCCCTTCTCTCATCGCGGCCGCAACGAGAGTAACCGAAGCACATCACCGTGGGTAGCAACGTCACTCGGCTCGTAGCAAGAGCCGCGCCTCCTCGTCGGCAGCGCAACGATGCTCCACCGCCGGCCGCCGGCGACGCTATACTGCAGCTCCAACACCCCCGTCACGGCGGTGCTTCATCGCAGAACCCGTCGGCCGCCAGTGATGTTTCACTGCAGCGCAAACACCGGCGCGGCGGTGATCCATCACAGCACCTCGACGGTTGCCGCATGCTTCACTACAGCGCCGCGCGCGGGCAGCGTCGCGCAGCGTGGTGGTGCTCCATCGCAGCACCTCGACGGCTGTCGTATGCTTCACTGCAGCGTCGGCGCGAGCAGCGCGGCACGACGGTGCTCCATCGTAGCACCTCGACGGCCGCCGCATGCTTCAGCGCAACGCCACCACCGCGCAACGGTGCTCCATCGCAGCACCGGCTGTCGTCGCACCTCCATCCACCTTGCAGCACAGGGAGACGCCGGCGAGAAGCTGCATCGCAGTGCCGCTAGCCGTTGCCGAGCGCTGCATCACAACGCTAAGAAAATGATCCCCGCACCATGCCGCCCCCATGCGGCTTGCAAGCACCGGGGGCTGCCCCGCGAGGATCTGCATCGCAACACTAGTATCCGTCGACGAACACCTGCGTCGCATCGCCGGATTCGCCGCCGCCGCGTGCTGCATTGCAACACCAACACCAACGGAGTGCTGAAACACAACACGGGCGCCGGCTTGTGCTTCATCGATTGGAGCAGCATGAAGGAGCTTCGGTAGCATCGCTCATGCCGGAATGCGTGCGTGGAGAAGAGTGAGAGGTGAGAGACGAGTAAGGATCGCATAATTTGTGGAAAAAAAGAGAAACCGGTGGCTCCCGTGAGAGCATCTACAGCCGGACCTTGCAAATCCGGGCACGTCCGCGGACACTGACTGGTCACGCCTCAAATAATGCATTCCACATCCGGACACCTCAAATCTCATATCTCAAACACTACTGGAATCAGAGAATTTGCCATCGGTCCATTCTTTGCCGTCAGCGTCCACAAAACAAACGGCAAAGAGGGGACTCATGGCAAAGATAGGTTTTGCCATCAGCCAATTCTTTGCCGTCGGCTAGCGGACGGCAAAGATCCTAGAAAGCAGACGGCAAAGGCTGGCAGACGGCATATACTCGAATAGTCGACAGCAAAGAATGGACCTGGGCCCCACTGGAGTGCGGTGCTGGTTAGGTTAAACGGACGTCCGATATACCGTCCGCTAGCGGACGGCAAAGAATGGACCTGGGCCCCACTGGAGTTCGGCGCTGGTTAGGTCAAATGGATGTTCTATATGACATCCTCTAGCGGATGGCAAACACACGGAAAAGCAGACGGCAAAGCTGTTTTTTAAGAAAATAACCCGCAGCCATCGCTCTGCCCCGGTGAGTTCGTCCATTTCCTCCCAGCGCGCCCCCGCAGCCATCACTCTGCCCCCCCGCCGCCGCCGCCCGTCCCCGCCTCCACCGCCGCCTCCACCTCCCGCCTCCACCGCCGCCTCCAACTCCCCGCCTCCACGCTAGGTTTACGGCCGCCCGCCGCCCGACCCCGCCCTGCCTCGTCGTAGAACGGTGGCCCCCTCGCCGCCCGACCCTGCTCCGTCACCGCCCCGCTCCGTCGCCGCTCGGCCTCGCTACGTCGCCGCCCAGCCCCGCCCCCGCCTGGCTCTGCCGCCAGGC
Source organism: Elymus sibiricus (assembly GCA_039707655.1). Taxonomy (NCBI): domain Eukaryota; kingdom Viridiplantae; phylum Streptophyta; class Magnoliopsida; order Poales; family Poaceae; genus Elymus; species Elymus sibiricus. The sequence continues at coordinate 438,953,259 of CM077667.1, read as the reverse complement.
GCATGCCGGCAGATGATGGCCTTGCTGCCCGACCCCGCCCTCGTCGCACGCCCCGTCCCAGTCGCCGGTGAGCTCTCTCTGCCTCCTCTCTTCCCCTCTCTGTATCCTCTGTCGCCCGGCCGCCGGCTGCTGTTTGTGGATGGATGGATGAATTGATGTTTTGTTGTTTGTGTGAATGATGGTAGTGCTAGTAGCTATTGTGAATTTTTTTTTCTACTGTGAATGTTGCTAGTAGGTACTGTGATGGATAAATTGAATGTTTTGTTGCTAGGATGTTTCGCTGTTTGTGAATGTTGCTAGTATATCTCAATTTATTGCTAATGTGAATGATGAATGCTGCTAGTATGTCTTAATTTTTATGCTACTGTCAATGGTGAATGGTACTGCCTGTGTTTCAGATTCGATTCGATGGGCGATTTCAAAGTAGAAATCGATGTTCAGTCTTACTTGCTATGTAACCGGAGCCATTACTCTTATCCTATGGTACGATGACTGTTTGCAACCGTGCATGCATGCTTAGTAGCAGAATGGTGTACGTGATCAGGAGGTGCTCTTTTGCTAATTGATATACTGTGTTGTGAGAACCATTCTATGTCCATGTCCATTCTATGTTGAAGAGGTAAGGGCATGCAAGTCTTTTTTGGATGAATGCTATATAGATGTATGGGTGGATTTATGTATGGATTTTCATTTTTTAAAAGTGTCTTTCTTTTTTTCGTTAGGTTAGATGTTGTTGATTAGATTGTTCTGCGGTGCTTATGTTGGTTGTGGCGTTGTGCCGGTGCTTTTCATGTGCAAGGGATCTTCTCTTCACCTCCACGAGCACCGTTGGTCCCGTTGTCGTTAGACTACCTCCCCTACACGGTCTAGTGGTGAGCACTACTCTCATCTCCTCCCCGACCCTCCCCTATTTGCTGTGTTCCAGTCATCGTGTTGATGCCACTAGATTTTACTTTCATGTCAACTCTCGTAACCTAGGCGTCTCCCATTCGAAAGGGCAACATCTATAAATATGCATGTCTTTGCATATTTATAACCGCCATCCTTTCGAATTGTCCACGTTATCCATGGACAGCCCGAGTATGTGTAGATTGGGTTCGTTTTCCCATGCTCTGCTCCGGATCAGATGTAGAATTTTGTCAGTGCCTCCCTGTTGTTCTCCGGGTACACATCCTCTTTGTTTAATGCCGAGACATGTATCAGGAGAGCAGCGGGGAGGTGCTGCTGAAATTCTACGTCAGATCCGGAGCAGAGCATGGGAAAACGAACCCAATCTACACATACTCGGGTGGGATTAGGACATATCTTTACCTATTAGCGTGTAGGTTGCATGGACGTAATAAAATTGACAAACTCGATTAACTGGTAAATATATATGCTGAATTATATATATATATATATATATATATATATATATATATATATATATATATTTCTTGTGTGTTTAGTAGCTAGGCAAGATGAGTGATCGTGCGTGGATGTACACCGGTCACACTAGTCAGGAAGACATGACCAATGAATGGTTAACAAAAACCAAGAGGTTTGTGAAAGCTGCATTTGCAAATGGCTAGAGAAAAACCTGATGCCCCTGTATTAGGTGCGACAACTTTTCATAGAGGACAGAGGGTGAAATGGGTAAACACCTATAGAAGTGGGGTTTTACGCCTGATTATATGGTGTGGACATTTCATGGTGAGTCTGCCCAACGTACCAGAGCTGAGGTGGTTCGTCGTCGCACCGACGAGCATGGTACCGGGATCGAAGACATGGTGCAAGACTTTGATGATGCTCGGGATTCAGACGATGAGATGGAGGAATCTGCAAAGGCCTTCAATGAAATGTTGGAGTCTTCAAAACGTCCTCTCCACGAGCACACTGAGCTTTGTCAGCTGGATACCATCGCACAAGTAATGGCTCTGAAGGCTCAATTCAACTTGGACAGAGAATGCTACGACGCGATGATGACACTATTTGGACGCTTTCTACCCAAAGGCCATGTCATGCCTGCAAACATGTACTAGTCGGACAAAATCCTCCGTGTACTTAAGATGCCCTATGAGAACATAGATGCCTGTGAGAACGGATGTGCCTTATTTAGGCTTGAGTATGCGGGCTTGAACTATTGTCCCATTTGCAAGTCTTCCAGGTATGTTGTGGTAGAGAACGGTATGGGTAAGAAGAGGCAGACCAAAATACCAGTTAATTTTCTTCGGTACATGTCAATCATACCAAGACTTCAATGTCTTTTCATGGTCGAAGAGACGGCCAGACAGATGACATGGCACAAATTGGGTAAAAGAACCGAACTAGATGCAGATGGGAATCAGATGTTGGTACACACATCAGATGCTATTGTGTGGAAGCACTTCGATGCATTACATGAGGATAAAGCGGCAGATCGAAGGCATCCTTGAGTCTGCGTCGCCATAGATGGGTTCAATCCGTTTGGTATGGTGGCAACCCAATACAGTTGTTGGCCTGTATTTGTCATTCCACTCAATCTCCCCCCTCCCAGACAAGTTATGCAAAGAAAGAACATTTTCCTGACATTGATAATTGCAGGGCCCAACTATCCGGGGAAGAATATGAATGTGTACATGCAGCCGCTTAAGGATGAATCGCAAGAAGCTTGGGATAATGGGTTCAAGACATACGACGCCGCTAGAAAAGAAAACTTCAAAATGCATGTCTGGTACATGTACTCGATGCATGACTTGTCGGCGTATGCGCTATTCGCTGGCTGGGGTGTGCATGGAAGGTTCCCGTGCCCCACATGCAAGGCAGCTCTTCAGTTTCATTGGTTGTAGGCGGGTCGGAAGTATTCTTGCTTCGACTTGCATAGACATTTCCTAGATCCTCGCCATGAGTTCAGAAGAGACAAGAAGAACTTCATCAAAGGTACAGTTGTCAAAAACTCTGCATCACCTGTGTTGACAGGCCAATAGATCCTGGATCAGTTAAACGCTCTCGAGCCTGATCCAGAGCGTCCAGGGTATTTCAAGGGGTATAATTCGGAACACGCATGGACTCGCAAGACATGCTTGTCGGATCTACCTTACTTCAAAGACCTCCTTATTCCACACAACATCGACGTGATGCACACTGAAAAGAATATCGGAGAGGCCCTTTTTGGTACATTGTTCGGCATAGAGGGGAAGTCAAATGATAATCCTAAGGCTAGAGTCGATCAGGAGGCTCTATGTGATAGACCGTCACAGAACATGCGACAACCGAAAGGAAAGCAGAATTGGACGAAGCCAAAGGCATGGTTCAATCTTGGAAGGCCAGCTATGAGGGAAATGATCTTGTGGGTGAAAATGCAGTTGATGTTCCCCGATGGGTATGCAGCGAATCTAAAGAGGGGAGCGAGTCTTGAAAAATTGAAAATATTTGGTCTCAAGAGTCATGATTGGCACATATGGCTTGAGCGGGTAATGCCGATGATGTTGCGTGGCTTTATCCCTGAGGTTGAATGGCTAGTACTAGCAGAGCTGAGATATTTCTTCTGTGTTGTTTGTGCGAAAGAACTATAGCCTGGCGTGCTAGATGACATGGAAAAGTTGGCGCCGGAGTTGCTCTGCATGTTAGAGAAGATCTTTCCACCGGGCTTCTTTAATCCAATGCAGCATTTGATTTTACATCTCCCGACCGAGGCAAGATTGGGGGGGGGGGGGCGTGCAAAATCGTTGGTGCTATGCAACTGGGAGGATGCAAAAGACGCTTCGAGCAAAATGTAAAAATAAACGTAGAATTGAAGCATCGATGGCCGATGCATTCATTACTGAGGAGGCGGCAAACTTCGTGACAGCACACTACGAAGCCAAGATCGTCATTTCCATAATCCGAAGCCTCGGTACAATGCTGACGACCCTAGAAAAGGTGGATCCAACCTCAGCATATTCAAAGGGAAGCTCGAAACAGCCGGTGCTTGGAAACCAATAGTGTTGGATGTCGAAGAATGGCGGGCCATTTCGTTGTATATCTTCAACAACCTAACAGAAGTGCGACCGTATATCGAGTAAGTTCTCGGTAGATTATTTCGCAACTTCTAATTCCTTTGAACTGCTCTTATTCCCGGATATTTGATACAGTCGATACGTCACCAAATTCTCGGATGGAGCGGTGATCCAAAAGGATTCCATCGAAGAGTATGAGCTTCTGGCAAAGCATGGAGGAGGCTATCCCGGTTTCATCTCTTAGTTCAAACAAACGGTAATTACCATTAATAGACCATTTCATTTCTTGGTCTAATTTGCGGCTAATCCAACTATCATTTCGTATTAAACTTGTAGGCTAATTCAGAGTCTATGGACGCCGAATTGAGACAAGCCGCTAATGGTTTTGACTATAAGGTCCGTTCATTTGAGAAATACACCATCAACGGGTATCGCTTTCGTACCTTTGGCAAATGATACGTCTCCAACGTATCTATAATTTATGAAGTATTCATGCCATGTTTACAATAATTTTATATGATTTTGGTATGATTTTATTAGAATTAACCCGGACTGACGCTGTTTTCAGCAGAACTACCATGGTGTCGTTTTTTGTGCAGAAATAAAAGTTCTCGGAATGGGCTGAAAATTTACGGAGAATATTTTTGGAAAATATAAAAAATACTGGAGCAAAAAGATACCGGAGAGGAGTCCCGAGGCAGCCACAAGCCTAGGGGGCGCCCCCCTTAGGGCGCACCCCCCTGGCTTGTGGGTCCCTCGGGAGTCCCCTTGATGTGAGACCGACGCAAAAAATTCCTATAAATACCAAAACCCCCAGAAACAAACCTAGATCGGGAGTTCCGCCACCACAAGCCTCTGTAGCCACGAAAAACCAATCGGGAACCCGTTCCGGCACCCTGCCGGAGGGGGAAACTATCACCGGAGGCCATCTTCATCATCCCGGCGGTCTCCATGACGAGGAGGGAGTAGTTCACCCTCGGGGCTGAGGGTATGTACCAGTAGCTATGTGTTTGATCTCTCTCTCTCGTGTTCTTGAGATGGCACGATCTTGATGTATCGCGAGTTTTATTGATATAGATGAATCATATGGAGTTTTCTCCTCTCTATCTTCTTGTGATGAATTGAGTTTTCCCTTTGAAGTTTTCTTATCGGATTGAGTCTTTAAGGATTTGAGAACACTTGATGTATGTCTTGCGATGGGATGTCCATGGTGACAATGGGATGTTCTATTGATCCACTTGATGTATGTTTTGGTGATCAACTTGCGGGTTCCGTGACCTTAGGAATCTATGCATAGGGGTTGGCACATGTTTTCGTCTTGACTCTCCGGTAGAAACTTTGGGGCACTCTTTGATGTTCTTTGTGTTGGATTGAACATGATGAATCTGAAATTGTGTGATTCATATCGTATAATCAAGCCCATGGGTACTCGTGGTGACATTGGAGTATCTAGGTGACATTAGGGTTTTGGTTGATGTGTATCTTAAGGTGTTATTTTAGTATGAACTCTAGGGCTGTTCGTGACACTTATAGGGATAGCTCATAAGATTGATCGGAAAAGATAACTTTGAGGTGGTTTCGTACCCTACAATAATTTCTTTGTTTGTTCTCCGCTATTTGTGACTTTGGAGTGAACTCTTTGTCGCACGTGAGGGATTTACATATGATTCAACTATGTCAGTATTGTTGAGAGAACTTGCACTAGTGAAAGTATGAACCCTAGGCCTTGTTTTCAAGCATTGCAATACCGTTTTTGCTCACTTTTGTTACTTGCTACCTTGCTGTTTTTATATTTTCAGATTATAAAAATCTATATCTACTATCCATATTACTCTTGTATCACCATCTCTTCACCGAACTAGTGCACCTATACAATTTACCATTGTATTGGGTGTGTTGGGGACACAAGAGACTCTTTGTTATTTGGTTGCAGGGTTGTTTGAGAGAGACCATCTTCATCCTACGCCTCCCACGGATTGATAAACCTTAGGTCATCCACTTGAGAGAAATTTGCTACTGTCCAACAAAACTCTGCGCTTGGAGGCCCAACACGAGTCTACAAGAAGAAGGTTGCGTAGTAGACATCAAGCTCTTTTCTGGCGCCGTTGCCGGGGAGGTGAGTGCTTGAAGGTATATCTTTAGATCTTGCAATAAAATCTTTCAGTTTCTTGTTTTTCACTAGTTTGGTTTTATAAAAGAAAACTACAAAAAAATGGAGTTTAGGTTGCATCATTTGTATCGTCTTTATAATGTCTTTCGTGAAAATAAGGATTCAGAAAATTGTGCACAATTGGTAGAGGAAGAAATTATGAAAATACTTGATGAGAATTCCTTGAATGATGAACATGATAGAAATATTGTTAGTATGAATTCTCTGAATATTCATGATGCTAATGATATACAAAGCCACAAGCTTGGGGATGCTATGTTTGATGAATATGATATTTTTAGTCCCCCAAGTTTTGATGAGCAAAACTATTATGATGATGGCATGCCTCCTATCTATGATGATTATTTTGATGACACGTATGCTATAAAGAGTGATAGTAATCATGAAACTTGTCATCATGATTTTAATATTCAAAGTGGTTATGTCAATCAAGTATCTCATGATAGTTATTTTGTTGAGTTTACTCTCACTATTAGTCATGAGAAGAAATATGCTTATGTGGAGAGTAATAAATTTTCTATGCTTGTAGATCCTGAAAAGGATGCTTTATGTGATAGTTATATTGTGAAATTCCTTCATGATGCTACTGAAATTTATTATGAGGGAGGAACATATGCTTGTAGGAATTGCAATAATATCAAGTTTCCTCTCTATGTGTTCAAAGTTTTGAAGTTATGCTTGTTTTGCCTTCCTATGCTAGTTGATTCTTGCTCCCATAAATTGTTTTCTCACAAAATCCCTATGCATAGGAAGTGGGTTAGACTTAAATGTGCTTTCCATGAGATTCATGATGCTCTTTTGCATGTTTCAACTACTATTCTTATATGAGCATCATTGAAATCATCATGCCTAGCTAAAAGGCATTAAAGAAAAGCGCTTGTTGGGAGACAACCCAACACTTTTCCTTTCTGTTTTTGTGTGATCACATGATTAAGCTACTGTATTAATCATGTTTTGTGTCTTTTATTTCAATAAAGTGCCAAGTAAAGCCTTTGGGATGACTCACAAGATGAGTAGAATTGATGCTGAACCAAAACAGAAACTTTTGACTCCAGTACAGGAATTTTCATTTTTTACTGGAGCGTGATAATGATCTGAAATTTTTACACAGTATTGATATACAAATTCTTCAGGTTGTCCTAATTGTTCAGAATTTTAAGAGACAGGGAAGTATGGTTACACTACAGATCTTCACAGACTGTTCTGTTTTTGACAGATTCTGTTTTGCATGCATAGTTTGCTTGTTTTAGTGTTCTCATAGCTTATATTTAGCGGTATAAATTATGGGAATGATATAATACAGTAGATATCATGTGGGAACAATTATGAATCTTGTCTTGACAGTACCTAAGTGAATGATTTATCTTTATTACGCTAACTCTTCTCACGAAGTTCCGTTAAGTTTTGTGTGATTGAAGTTTTCAAGTTTTAGGTGAGACACCGATATGAGGAGAATAAGGAGTGGCAAGAATCTAAGCTTGGGGATGCCCAAGGCAACCCCAAGGTAATATCCAAGGAATACTCAAGCGCCTAAGCTTGGGGATGCCCCGGAAGGCATCCCCTCTTTCGTCTTCAACACTATCGGTATATCTTACTTGGAGCTATATCTTTATTCGTCACATAATATGAGTTTTGCTTGGAGCGTCATTTTATTTTCTTGTTCTCTGTTAGGTGTCATTTATAATCTTGTTTTTCAATAAAAAGTTCCATGAATTGCCTTAGGATGCTTGCATTGCATGTTTGATGTGTGCTGTGTAAAAAACAGAAACTTTTGCTGTAGTGTTTGAATTTTCATATTTTACTGGAACGTGGAAACTTTCTGAAATATTTACACAGTGTTTTCATATAAATTATTTAGCATTTCCTAAATTTTCATAATTTTTTGAGTTACAGAAGTACACTGTTTTCATAAATTTCTACAGACTGTTCTGTTTGGACAGATTGCTGTCATAGTTTCGTTATCTACTTATCCTATAGTTTCCATAGCCTATATTGGTAGATATAAATTGTGGAGATGATAGTAAACAGTACCTAATGTTTGAAAATTATTATGCAACTTGTCTTGGCAGTACATAAAGAGTTGATTTATTATTATGTGTACTAACCTATCTCACGAGTTCTTTTCAAGTTTTGTGTGGAAGATGTTTTTGAGAATAGGTGAAACCATGATATGAGAGGATTGAACGAGATACAAAACCTCAAGCTTGGGGATGCCCAAGGCACCCCAAGTAAATATTTCAATAAGTCTCAAGCATCTAAGCTTGGGGATGCTACGCATCCCACCTCTCTTCATCAACAATTATCGGTTAGCCTATGTTGAGCCTAAATTTTTATTCGTTCACATGATGCGTGCTATTCTTGGAGTGCTATTTTTCTTTTGCTTGCTGTTGAATAAAATACTTAAGATCTTAAATTATTAGATGAGAGAGTCTTCACATAGTTATTTAATTGTTGACTACTCATTGATCTTCACTTATATCTTTTTGGAGTAGTTTGTCATTCACTCTCGTGCTTCACCTATATCCTATGAGTAAATGGTTGAATGAATTGAATATCATAAATCTGAAATTAAATATGCTTCATATACTTATACCATGGGGAGTAATGACTTCACACATAATAAGTATAGGTGGTAAAATTTATTGAAAGTTAGCAAACACCGCATTGGTCACTTGAACAATTCATGAAAGAATATTGAAGGAAGAGAGATTCCACATATAAATATACTATCTTGGACATCTTCTATGATTGTGAGCTCATTAATTATTTTCAAACTCGAGCAAATTAGTTAAAATTGGACAAGGAAGACAACTTAATGAGTTATGTTTGGGTATATTTGTATAGAAGTTATATTGTTATGGATCCTCCAACATGTGGTGCTTGCTTCCACCTCATACTAGCCAAAACTTCCGCACCAAGTAGAAATACTACTTGTGCATCCAAACACCCTTAAACCCAAAGTTGTTCCATATGAGTCCACCATACCTACCTATATGCGGTATTTACCTGCCGTTCCAAGTAAATTTGCATGTGCCAAACTCTAAACCTTCAAATAATATTCTGTTTTGTATGCCCGAATCGCTCATATAGTGACTAGGGGCTGTCAGTATCTTCCATGCTAGGTGGGTTATTCTCACGATATGTGTTGATTCACTATCATTCACGAGAATGGCTGGTATTCGGGATGCCCAGTTCTATGCTCAAAAATCAAATCAAAATATAATGAAACAAAACTCCCCCAAGATTGTTGTTTGTATGGACGGTACCCGTGGATTCGGCTCGCCGTGGAGTGTGATTGATTGGTGGAGGGGGAGTAAAAACTTTACCATTCTGTTTGGGAACCACCTATAATGTATCTAGCATGGAAAATACTGAGATCTCTTGGTTGTTATGTTGACAATGAAAGCATACCGCTCAAAATTATTATTCATCTCTGTTTTAAAAGCTCGAGCTCTGGCACCTTTGCAAATCAATGCTTCCCTCTGCGAAGGGCCTATCTTTTACTTTCTAGTACTTACCTTTATGCAAGAGTCATGGTGATCTTCACCACTTCCTATATTTCGCCTTTTTCTCTTGGCAAGCGTCATGTGTTGGGGAATGATCTAGACATATATATCCACACAAATATATTTGATCATGAATTATTATTGTTGACAATTATCTATATGATAAATAAGTTGGGAGGCGAAACATTAAGCCCCTATCTTTCTCTGTGTTCGATGGATGCTATTTGTTCTAAAAATATGCTTTGAGTGTCAATAATCATGGAAGACTATATGATAGTTGAGTATGTGGAATTTGCTAAATCAAAGCTCTTACATAGACTCTTCCTGAAAATAAGATGAATTGCAATTGTTCGATGACTAGGAATATGGTTTGTTAGTTTTCAAGAAACTTTCTGGTCTATACTTTAACATGTGAATAGCTTGTTACTTGATCATGAGAAGTTTTATGAGATGAGCTACTGTTTATGGTTTATATTGATGCTAGAAAAAGTGATTGGAATTATCATTGATCAAACTTGTGCACTTGCTAGCATTCACACTTCATAAATTATTTCTTTTATCATTTACCTACTCGAGGACGAGCAGGAATTAAGCTTGGGGATGCTGATACGTCTCCAACGTATCTATAATTTATGAAGTATTCATGCCATGTTTACAATAATTTTATATGATTTTGGTATGATTTTATTAGAACTAACCCGGACTGACGCTGTTTTCAGCAGAACTACCATGGTGTCGTTTTTTGTGCAGAAATAAAAGTTCTCGGAATGGGCTGAAAATTTACAGAGAATGTTTTTGGAAAATATAAAAAATACTAGAGCAAAAAGATACCGGAGAGGAGTCCCGAGGCAGCCACAAGCCTAGGGGGCGCCCCCCCTAGGGCGCGCCCCCCTGGCTTGTGGGTCCCTCGGGAGTCCCCTTGATGTGAGACCGATGCCAAAAATTCCTATAAATACCAAAACCCCCAGAAACAAACCTAGATCGGGAGTTCCGCCGCCACAAGCCTCTGTAGCCACGAAAAACCAATCGGGAGCCCGTTCCGGCACCCTGTCGGAGGGGGAAACTATCACCGGAGGCCATCTTCATCATCCCGACGGTCTCCATGACGAGGAGGGAGTAGTTCACCCTCGGGGCTGAGGGTATGTACCAGTAGCTATGTGTTTGATCTCTCTCTCTCGTGTTCTTGAGATGGCACGATCTTGATGTATCGCGAGTTTTATTGATATAGATGAATCATATGGAGTTTTCCCCTCTCTATCTTCTTGTGATGAATTGAGTTTTCCCTTTGAAGTTTTCTTATCGGATTGAGTCTTTAAGGATTTGAGAACACTTGATGTATGTCTTGCGATGGGATGTCCGTGGTGACAATGGGATGTTCTATTTATCCACTTGATGTATGTTTTGGTGATCAACTTGCGGGTTCCGTGACCTTGGGAATCTATGCATAGGGGTTGACACATGTTTTCGTCTTGACTCTCCGGTAGAAACTTTGGGGCACTCTTTGAAGTTCTTTGTGTTGGATTGAACATAATGAATCTGAAATTGTGTGATGCATATCGTATAATCAAGCCCATGGGTACTCGTGGTGACATTGGAGTATCTAGGTGACATTAGGGTTTTGGTTGATGTGTATCTTAAGGTGTTATTTTAGTACGAACTCTAGGGCTGTTCGTGACACTTAGAGGGATAGCTCATAAGATTGATTGGAAAAGATAACTTTGAGGTGGTTTCGTACCCTACAATAATTTATTCGTTTGTTCTCCGCTATTTGTAACTTTGGAGTGAACTCTTTGTCGCACGTGAGGGATTTACATATGATTCAACTATGTCAGTATTGTTGAGAGAACTTGCACTAGTGAAAGTATGAACCCTAGGCCTTGTTTTCAAGCATTGCAATACCGTTTTTGCTCACTTTTGTTACTTGCTACCTTGCTGTTTTTATATTTTCAGATTATAAAAATCTATATCTACTATCCATATTACACTTGTATCACCATCTCTTCGCCGAACTAGTGCACCTATACAATTTACCATTGTATTGGGTGTGTTGGCGACACAAGAGACTCTTTGTTATTTGGTTGCAGGGTTGTTTGAGAGAGACCATCTTCATCCTACGGCTCCCACGGATTGATAAACCTTAGGTCATCCACTTGAGGGAAATTTGCTACTGTCCTACAAAACTCTGTGCTTGGAGGCCCAACACGAGTCTACAAGAAGAAGGTTGCATAGTAGACATCAGCAAAGAGCAATCTATGGCCGACCGAAAAACTACAAATTGTGGTGTCTCTGCTATCGGTGAAGGAGGTACCGAATATTATGGAAGAGTTGAAGCAATTTATGAACTTCTATTCTATGGTGAAAACCCACCGAACGTCGTAGTCTTCAAATGTTATTGGTTCCAGCCAAAGGAGACTAGAAGGACTCATGAACATATAGTGCTAGTCGAAATCAAACAAAGCACCCATTTAGATGTTCCCGTTGTTTATATTACGGTTCAACAGGCGACCCAAGTTGTTTATCTACCGTGGGCCTGCCAAACTGATAAAAATCTGAGTGGTTGGGATGTCATTTATGAAGTGCCGCCATATGCTAGACCAACTCCCTCCAATGAAGAGGATTATGAACCTCACATTAACCCAGACACATATGAAGGAGAATTCTTCCAAGAAACACATCTTTCCAAAAAAATGTTTCAAGAATTGCTCTACTTTACCCCAGAACATGGAAGTAGACATCGACAGTGAATCCGACTTCACCCCTGAGCCGGAACAAGAAGAGCCGGAAGAAGAAGAGGTTACTGCTGTGGATGACCTGTCAATGCTTGACCGATTGCAGAAAGGCCTTCCACATGTTGATGCTGCTGAACCCGATGAGCACGTCATTCATGACGACACGCGTGATAGTGATGATGATGATGCATTTATTGATGATGATGATGATGCACGTCATTCATGTTCCCGTTGTTTATATTACGGTACTTTGTTGTCTACCGTGGCAGACGACAAATGATAGGTTCGCGGATGGCAAACTCCTTTGTTGTCTGCCAGCAGACGGCCCCACTTCCGGCATAGAAAACCACAGTAAAGGGGCACTTTGTCGTCTTCTTTAGAACAACGGACGACAAACATCTTTGCCGTCTGCCATGTAGGACCTACAGACGGTACAACGAGCAGACGGCACAGTAGTAAGGTTAGCCCCGTTAGGTGGCTAACGGCAGCGTTTGTCGTCTGCCCGCAGATGTCAAAGAGTCAAGCTCCTTTGCCGTCTGCCAGAGACGGCAAAGTGGCGAGATGGGCCAGCTGGCCAGATGGGCTACTGCAACACTTTGCCGTCTGCCAGCCGACGGCAAATGTCATACTTTGCCGTCTGCCAGCCGACGGCAAAGTGACCAAATGGCTCAGACCTGGTGCTCCCAGGTTGCACAGGTTGCTACCACGTGTCACCTTTGCCGTCGGTGGTAGACGGCAAAGCTGCCTTTGCCATTGGTGGCAGACGGCAAAGTGCCTGTATTGCATCTTTTTTGTTTGTTTTCTGTTAATTCCCTGCATTTGCACAACACATATATGATATATATATACATTTTCAGAAAGAGGCATAGGCCATGTATCCAACATCATCATGAAAGAGGCATAGGCCATGTAATCCAACATCATCATGGAATATTTCACAAGAGAACACATAGGCTAGCAAAATACATAGTTTCCAAGTGAATCAAAACACATAGGCTAGCAACATATCCATGCTTCCATCAATGAAAACAGAAAGTAAACACTAGCAGTCCATCAATGGTAGCTTCCAAGTGAATCAAATCTGCAAAAAAAGAAGTAATTAAGACAGTTAGAAGAAGAAGAAGACTATAAGAAGAAGAAGACTAGAAGAAGAAGAAGACTAGAAGAAGAAGAAGACTAGAAGAAGAACAAGAATGAGAAGACAACAAGAAGAAGAAGAAGAAGAAGGAGTAGAAGATGAAGAAAAAGAGCTAACTTAGGTAAATAGGGCAAGTATTAGGTCATTATTAAGGTAATTATGCCATTTTTGAGCTAACTGGGCTTATTATGTCAATTTGGAGGAAAACAAGCTAAGTATATGACATTTATGACCTAACCAAGGTTATTATGCTATTTTTGACCTAACTAAGCTAATTATGTCATAAATGAAGTAAATAAGCTAAATTATGTCATTTTGGAGGATAATTAGCTAAGTATGTCTTTCTTTCGGAAAATGAGCCAAGTAAGGGGCATATTAGGGCTTACCGTCCTCGTCATCACGGAGGTGAAGCACCGGGGTTGCTCGGGCCGGTTTCACCTGGAGAAGGATGCCCTGGAGAAGGGTCGTGCGATGCGGCTCGGGAGTTATTCTACACCAAAGATCATTTGCAATGTCTCGTTAGCATGATGACACTGAAATGTTAAGACTAGTAACTAATGACCATTCAAATGAAACTCACCGTTCCCACAGCGGTAATGACTGGCATCGGCGGAGGGGTCTGGCCGGACTTCTCGCACATAGACTGCACATTTGGTTTTGACAAGTCAATCATATTAGTTATTAATGAAACGAACATTACATGCATGATTTGGCTAATATGAAGAAGAAACTTACCACGAAGAGCTCGTACATGGCCCGGTGAGATGCCTCGTTCTGTGCCCTCTCCTCCTCCAACAACCTAGCCGTCCTCTCCTCAAACTCCCTCTCCTTCTCCGCCGCCTACTGGTCCCTATCCTCCAGAAGCGCCTGGGTTGCCTCTCTCTCTTTCTGAAGAGCAACCTGCAATACAACTCCTCGTTAGCATTGTAATCATCTTTGTTCGCACACACAATGTAATGGAGGAAAGATATCTGAGTCCGTATAACTAACCTCGATGGCGAGCTCGACTGGCCGTGGACGAGGCCTTATCTCAGGACAGGAGCTCGTTTGGCGCGCATTGATCTCCCGGAGAGTGCGAGAAGACCGTATAAGTCCATCTCCAATGGCTATCAAGCCATGGGGCCTCCCACCGCCATCTATCATCACCAGCTCTGAATCAATAGGATGCTGGCTCGGGTTAAAGTCCTCCCCTTTCCTCGCCTTCCCCTCATCTCTGTACCTCACGAGCTTGTGGTGGGAGGAGATGTTGGTGAAGTTCTCGGGATGATAGAGGTCAGACTCAGAGAATGCCTTGGCCTTCTTGTATGAGGCAGTATGGGCCATGGCATAGAGGGCGTACACCTCTGGCACCTCCGTGTTATTGTAGTGCGCCTAAAAGAGAGGAACAAAGTATTAGTAAAGGGCTCAAGCTAGCATCAAGAATAAATTGCATGAATCATGAAGCAAACCACATACCCAGTTCGGCCTGAACTGATATAAGTTGGCGTTGCCTTGATGGTGTGGCACACCAACCATTTTGGCACGCCGCTCCTTGGCATTGTTGTGGACGGCTAGCCATTCGTCTGAGCACCACTCATCCACCAACACCTCCCAACAATCCATCTTATCCACACACCATCTCGGGGGCACCTAAGTTAGTAAAGAGAAATTTGAGCGCTACGCCTATGAATCAAATCAAGGAAACGAAGTACAAGGCCTTAAGAATAGGTAATTACCTTCATGTACTGCTCCTTCTGCAGAAACTTTCCCCGGCACGACGACTTGTCCTTCTTAACACCACGCGAGGCGTAGTAGTCTCGAATAGCCTGCGGCCGAGCCTCGTGCCGTAAGTTCTGTAGTAGGCGCCTGCACTCGCCATCGATAACCTTTGCCGCGGCCTCCTCGTATCCATCCTCACACCTGTAGAAGGTCTGCAATCAAATGAGACAACACTGATTAGTACAATAACTAGCTATTGTTAATTTTTAATTGTGTAAAGGAGAAATTACCCAAAACTGTCTGATCACCATGTCGGCCCTCGTGTGGCACAAGACACCGTCGATCATCTCCTCCAGCAGGGCCGGGGCAGCCAAGTAGTGCTCCCGGGTCAATCCTAGCTCTGGAAGCTGACCCTCACCGGGCAACATGACAAACCCCGGGAAGTTTTGCCGGCAAATCACACCAGGGACGGTGTTGGGCCTGCGGACATCCTTGGCGTGAATCCAACCCCTGCAGTATGACAAAGCCAACGCAATAGATATTTGAAGAAACGTGAAGGCAAAAGGTTAAAAAAGAGTAAATGCACTTACTTCTCCCCATCAGGCCTAATCACCGGCCTCTGCTCACGGATCACCGACACGGGCGGGAGCCGTGTACTACCACGCTGGTAGACGGTGGCCCCCTCAACCACCTCGTCCTCGCTATCAGAAAACCGATCCCCGCCACCATCAGCATGGCCACTTGGCTCCTGCTGACGCAGATCCGGCCAGGTATCCCATGGGGTCTGCTGGGACGTAGCCCGATCCCTGCTCTGCTCCGGAGTCTCGTGGGACAAAGCGTCTGGGACAGGAGTCTCATGGGTCGAAGGCTCGTCGACCCGAGGCTCGTGGACAGGAGTCCGTGTAGCCTCCACCTCAGACGGGTCCACCCTAGTAGTCCTATGCTCGGGTGAATCAGCCGGGGGTGGCGGCGAGGAAGGTATAGCAGCCTGCATACCTCTCCCGCGGGCACGTGTACCTCTACCTCCTCCTCTCTTCTTCCCCCGACCTCCTCTCCCGGTGGGCGTCGATGACGACAAAGAAGCGCCCACCTGTGTCTGCAAACTGTCGAGCAACACTCTCTGGAGAGAATCGGGTGGAATGGAAGTACCCCTCCCACCACGCGCGGACGAAGAAGCCACGGATCGCTCTGGACCCGCGCCCACCATCTTTCAACACCTTCCATGACAAAGAGTAAACGAAATTAGTACAACATAAAAAAATTGAATACCGACATGAATAATAATATGTATATAATTTAAGTGTATCATCATCATGTATATAATAAAAATTGAATACCTGACATGAACTAATAATAATCTTGATCGTCTATATATGCTCCGGGATCAATAAATGCATCATCATCATGACTATCATCAATAAATGCATCATCATCATCACTATCGGGAGCAACATGTGGAAGGCCTCCTTTATGTAATTGGTCAAGCATTGACAGGTCATCCGCAGTAGTAACCTCTTCTTCTTCTGGCTCTTCTTGTTCTGGCTCAGGGGTGAAATCGGATTCACTGTCGCTGTCTACTTCAATGTTCTGGGGTGAAGTAGAGTGGTTCTTGAAACGTTTTTTTGGAAAGACGTGTTTCTTGGAAGAATTATCCTTCATATGTGTCTGGGTTAAGGTGAGGTTCATAATCCTCTTCATTGAGGGGAGGTGGTCTAAAACGTGGCGGCACTTCATAAACAACATCCGAACCATTCAGATTTGGATTAGTTTGGTAGGCCCACGGTAGATAGAAAACTTGGGTCGCCTGTTGAGCCATAATATAGACATCGGGAACATTTAAATGGGTGCTTTGTTTGATTTCGACTAGCCCTATATGTTCATGAGTCCTTCTAGACACCTTCGGCTGGAACCAATAACATTTGAAGACTATGACGTTCGGTGGGTTTTCACCATAGAATAGAAGTTCATAAATTGCTTCAACTCTTCCATAATACTCGGTACCTCCTTCGCCGATAGCAGAGACACAACAATTTGTAGACTTTCGGTCGGCCATAGATATCTCTTTGCCAAAGGTACGAAAGCGATACCCGTTGATGTCATATTTGTCAAATGAACTGACCTTATAGTCAAAACCATTAGCGACTTGTCTCAATTCGGCGTCCATAGACTCTGAATTAGCCTACAAGTTTAATACGAAAGGATTGTTGCATTAGCCGCAAATTAGACGAAGAAATGAAATGGTCTAATGGAAATTACTGTTTGTTTGAACCAAGAGATGAAACCAGGATAGCCGCCTCCATGCTTTGCCAGAAGCTCATACTCTTTGATGGAATCCTTTTGGATCACCGCTTCATCCGAGAATTTGGCGACGTATCGACTGTATCAAATATGCGAGAATAAGAGCAGTTCAAAGGAATTAGAAGTTGCGAAACAATGTACCGAGAACTTACTCGATGTACGGCCGCACTTCTGTTAGGTTGTTGAAGATATACAATGAAATGGTCCGCCATTCCTCGACATCTAACGCTATTGCTTTCGAAGCACCGGCTGGTGCGAGCTTCCCTTTGAATAGGCTGAGGTTGGATCGACCTTTTTTAGGGTTGCCAGCATTGTACCGAGGCTTCGGATTATGCAAATGACGATTTTTGGCTTCGTAGTGTGCTGTCATGAAGTTTGCCGCCTCCTCAGTAATGAATGCATCGGCCATCGATGCTTCAATTCTACGTTTATTTTTACATTTTGCTCGAAGCGTCTTCTGCATCCTCTCAGTTGCGTAGCACCAACGATTTTGCACGGGCCCCCCAATCTTGCCTCGGTCGGGAGATGCAAAATCAAATGTTGCATTGGATTAAAGAAACCCGGTGGAAAGATCTTCTCTAACTTGCAGATCAACTCCGGCGCCAACTCTTCCATTTCATCTAGCACGCCAGGCGATAGTTCTTTCGCACAAAGAGAACGGAAGAAATAGCTCAGCTCTGCCAGTACTAGCCATTCATCCTCAGGGATAAAGCCACGCAACATCACTGGCATTACCCTCTCAAGCCATATGTGCCAATCATGACTCTTGAGACCAAATATTTTCAATTTGTCAAGACTCGCTCCCCTCTTTAGATTCACTGCATACCCATCGGGGAACATCAACTGCATTTTCACCCACAAGATCATTTCCCTCATAGCTAGCATTCCAAGATTGAACCATGCCTTTGGCTTCGTCCAATTCTTCTTTCCTTTCGGTTGTCGCATGTTTTGTAACGATCTATCACATAGAGCCTCCTGATTGACTCTAACCTTAGGATTATCCTTTGACTTCCCCTCTATGATGAACAATGTACCAAAAAGGGCCTCGGTGATATTCTTTTCAGTGTGCATCACGTCGATGTTGTGTGGGCAAAGGAGGTCTTTGAAGTAAGGCAGATCCCATAAGCATGTCTTGTGAGTCCAGGTGTGTTCCGAATTATACCCTTTGAAATACCCTGGACGCTCTGGATCAGGCTCGAGAGCGTTTAACTGATCCAGGGTCTGTTGGCCTGTCAACGCAGGTGGTGCAGAGTTTTTGACAACTCTACCTTTGATGCAATTCTTCTTGTCTTTTCTGAACTTATGGCGAGGATCCAGGAACTGTCTATGCAAGTCGAAGCAAGAAAACTTGCGACCCGCCTGCAGCCAACGGAACTGAAGAGCTGCCTTGCATGTGGGGCACGGGAACCTTCCATGCACACACCAGCCAACGAATAGCACATACGCCGGCAAGTCATGCATCGAGTACATGTACCACACATGCATTGAGAAGTTTTGTTTTGTAGCGGCGTCGTATGTCTTGATCCCATTATCCCAAGCTTCTTGTAATTCATCCTTAAGCGGCTGCATCTACACATGGAAGATTCTTCCCCGGATACTTGGGCCCTGGAATTATCAACGTCAGGAAAATGTTCTTTCTTTGCATAATCTGTCCGGGGGGAGATTGAGTGGAATGACAAATACAGGCCAACAACTGTATTGGGTTGCCGTCATACCAAACACATTGAACCCATCCGTGCTGATGGCGACTCGAGGATGCCTTGGATCAGCCGCTTTATCCTTATGTAATGCATCGAAGTGCTTCCATGCAAAAGCGTCTGAAGTGTGTACCAACATCTGATTCCCATCTGCATCTAGTTCGGTTCTTTTTCCCAATTTGTGCCATGTCATCTGTCTGGCCGTCTCTTCG
This sequence comes from Elymus sibiricus, assembly GCA_039707655.1. NCBI lineage: Eukaryota > Viridiplantae > Streptophyta > Magnoliopsida > Poales > Poaceae > Elymus > Elymus sibiricus. The sequence goes on along the minus strand of CM077667.1, from coordinate 438,933,855 downwards.
ACCATGAAAAGACGTGAAAGTCTTGGTATGATTGGCATATACCGAAGAACATTAACGGGGATTTTGGTCTGAATCTTCTCACCCATACCGTTGTCTACCACAACATACCTGGAAGACTTGCAAATGGGACAATAGTTCAAGTCCGCATACTCAAGCCTAAATAAGGCACATCCATTCTCACAGGCATCTATCTTCTCATAGGGCATCTTAAGTACACGGAGGATTTTATCCGACTGGTACAGGTTTGCAGGCAGTACATGGCCTTTGGGTAGAAAGCATCCAAATATTGTCATCATCGCATCATAGCATTCTCTGTCCAGGTTGAATTGAGCCTTCAGAGCCATTACTTGCGCGATGGCATCCAGCTGACAAAGCTCAGTGTGCTCGTGGAGAGGATGTTTTGAAGACTCCAACATTTCATAGAAGGCCTTTGCAGATTCCTCCATCTCATCGTACGAATCCCGAGCATCATCAAAGTCTTGGACCATGTCTTCGATCCTGGTAGCATGCTCGTCGGTGCGACGACGAACCACCTCAGCTCTGGCACGTTGGGCAGACTCACCATGAAATGTCCACACCGTATAATCAGGCGTAAAACCCCACTTTTGAAGGTGTTTACCCATTTCACCCTCTATCCTCTTTTTAAAGTTGTCGCACCGGACACAGGGGCACCAGGTTTTTTCCTGGCCATTTGCAAATGCAGCTCTCACAAACCCCTTGGTTTTTGTTAACCATTAATTGGTCATGTCTTTCTGACTAGTGTGACCGGTGTACATCCATGCACGATCACTCATCTTGCCTACCTACTAAACACACAAGAAATATATATATAATTCATCATATATATTCATCAGTTAATTAAGTTTGTCAATTTTATTACGCCCATGCAACCTACACGCTAATAGGTAAAGATATGTCCTAATCCCACCCGAGTATGTGTAGATTGGGTTCGTTTTCCCATGCTCTGCTCCGGATCCGACGCAGAATTTCGGCAGCACCTCCCCGCTGTTCTCCTGATACACGTCTCGGCAATAAAAAGAGAGGATGTGTACCCGGAGAACAACAGGGAGGCACTGATGAAATTCTGCATCGGATCCAGAGCAGAGCATGGGAAAACAAACCCAATCTACACATACTCGGGCTGTCCATGGATAACGTTGGACAATTTGAAAGGATGGCGGTTATAAATATGCAAAGACATGCATATTTATAAATGCCGCCCTTTCGAACGGGAGACGCATACTGGTCACGCATACTGATGATTGAAGACACCTATAGCTAGCAAGTTTCATCGGCACGAAGACCGGAACAAAGCAAATTAAGGGGGGGGGGGAGGAGATGTCATTTGTGCTCACCCACGAACGCAGGGGTGGGGCTCGTCCAACACACGGGGAGGTCGTCGAACACCAGACCCTCGCAGCGACGAAAAACTACACATTTAAATCCACCCGATCAACAGAAATATGATGTTTTTATAACAAAATCAGAAAATATACGACCTAACTCATAATTTACAAAACTATGACCCCGTCGGCCTCTGGAAGGCCGAAGAGCACCTTTTCGGTCAACAGGAGGCCGAAGAGGTGTCGGGGGTCGGGAGTGAGTGGCGTCGTGGGCGACGTATTAACAGCTGCGTGGGGGATTGTAATGGCGGTCTATGCGTGACATCTTCTCGTCGCCACACGCAGGTGCAGGTGCCTGGTTTCGTGCCGGGGTATCGCCGGGGTGTCGTGTCGTGGTGTCGCCGGGGTGTCGTGCCGGGGTGTCGCCGGGGTGTCGTGCCGGGGGCTCACCGGAGGGGCATCGCCGGGGTGTCGTGTCGGGGTGTCATGCCGGGGTGTCGTCGGGGTGTCGTGTCGGGGGTGTCGTGCCAGGGTGTCATGCAGGGGGCTCACCGGAGGGGCGTCGCCAGGGTGTCGTGCCGGGGTGTCGTGTCGGGGTGTCGTCGGGGTGTCGTGCCGGGGTGTCGCCGGGGTGTCGTGCCGGGGTGTCGTGCAGGGGGCTCACCGGAGGGGCATCGTGCCGGGGTGTCGTGCCGGGGGTGTCGTGCAGGGGGCTCACCGGAGGGGCATCGCTGGGGTGTCGTGCCTGGGTGTCGTGTCGGGGTGTCGTGCAGGGGGCTCACCGGAGTGGCGTCACCGGGGTGTCATGCATGGGGTGTCGTGCCGCCGCCCCCCGCACCCCGTCCCGCCGATTAACATAATTAACCTAATACACCTAATTAACCTAAATAATAATACATCTAATTAACCTAACTAGCTAACCTAATTGATGCAAAAACACCTAATTATTGATGAAAAAACAGAGGGGGTGGGGGTGGGGCAGGGGGCTCACCGAAGGGGGGTCAGGGCAGAGGGCGGGGCAGAGTCGTCGGGGCAGGGCAGAGGACGGCCGGCGTCGGGGCAGAGGGCGGCGGCGCGGGGCGGCTGGGCAGAGGGCGGCGGCGGCTGGTCAGAGGACGGCAGGGGCGGCGGTGCGGGGGCCGGCGGCGCGGCTGGGCAGGGGGCCGGCGGGGCGGGGTGCGAGGGGCTGCGGGGCGGGGTGCGGCGTGCGGAGGCGCGGCTGGGCAGGGGGCGGGGTGCGGGGGAGGCGGCGGGGCGGGTGCGGGGGGGGGGGGTGGGGGGCGGCAGCGCGGCTGTGCAGGGGTGCGGCTGCGCAGGGTGCGGAGGGGCGGCGGCGGCGGCTCGTCGGTGAGAGAGAGAGAGAGAGAGAGAGAGAGAGAGAGAGATGCGGCGGTTGGGGGGAGAGTGGGGGGGGGGGTTTGCTTGGTGCGGGTGCCGTTAAGGGGAATACCCTCTTTGCCGTCTGGTAGCAAACGGCAAAGAGGGTATCCGTTAGGGCTAGCCGACTCCGTGATAAGGTGGGCCCCACACCACTCCTTTGTCGTCTGTCATTTTCATCTTTGCCATCAGCTAGCTGACGGTGTTAATACATCAGACGGCAAAGAGCTGACCTAGCCACCGTAGCTCTTTGGTGGGGCTCGCACCACTCTTTGTCGTCTGCCATTCTCCTCTTTGTCGTCTGTTTGCAGACGGCAAAAATGATCTTTGCCATGAGTCCATTCTTTGCCGTCTGCTTAGGTTAAGCAGACGGCAAAGACATTCTCTGCCGTCAGCATGCAGACGACAAAGAGCCAGCTGACGGCAAATGCTCTGTTTCCAGTAGTGTTAGTTTGTATGCATCCCAACTTTAATTATGTACATATTATTATTCATGTTAGGTGTTCATTTTTTTATGTTGTACTAATTTCGTTTACTCTTTGTCATGGCAGGTGTTGAAACATGGTGGGCGTAGGTCCAGAGCGGGCGGCGGCCCGCGGGAGGGGTACTTCCATTCCACCCCAATCTCTCCAGAGAGCATTGATAGACAGTATGAGGACACCGGCGGGCGCTTATTCGTCGACGACGTTGTTCACCGGGAGAGGAGGTCGGGGAGGGAAGAAGAGAGGTACAAGACGTGGCCGCGGGAGAGGTAGGCGTACTGATACGCCTTCCTCGTCGCCACCCCCAGCTCATTCACCCGAGCACATGACTGTTAGGGTGGACACGTCTGAGGTGGAGGCTACGGGACTCCAGACCACGAGACTTGGGTCGACGGGCCTTCGGCCCATGAGACTCCGGTCCCAGATGCTTCGGCCCACGAGACTCCGGATGGGGCTACGTCGCAGGAGACTTCCGGATGGGGTACTGATGACCCACAAGTATAGGGGATCAATCGTAGTCCTTTCGATAAGTAAGAGTGTCGAACCCAACGAGGAGCGGAAAGAAATGACAAGCGGTTTTCAGCAAGGTAATTTCTGCAAGCACTGAAATTGTAGGTAACAGATAGTTTGATAGCAAGATAATTGGTAACAAGCAAGTAACGGTAATGGTAAACAAGGTGCAGAAAGGTAGCCCAATCCTTTCGAGGCAAAGGACAGGCCAGAACACTCACTAGTAATAGGCAAAGTGTTCTTGAGGGTACACGGGAGTTTCGTCTAGTCACTTTTATCATGTTGGTTTGATTCGTGTTCGCTACTTTGATAATTTGATATGTGGGTGGACCGGTGCTTGGGTGCCGTTCTTACTTGAACAACCTCCCACTTATGATTAACCCCCTTGCAAGCATCCGCAACTACGAGAAAAGTATTAAGATAAAATCTAACCATAGCATTAAACATTTGGATCCAAATCAGCCCCTTACGAAGCAGCGCATAAACTAGGGTTTAAGCTTCTGTCACTCTAGCAACCCATCATCTAATAACTACTCCACCATGCATCCCCTTAGGCCCATGAATGGTGAAGTGTCATGTAGTCGACGTTCACATGACACCACTAAGGGAATCACAACATACATATCATCAAAATATCGAACACATATCAAATTCACATGATTACTCGCAACATGAGTTCTCCCGTGACCTCAAGAACAAAGGTAAGTACTCAAAAATAATAACCATGCTCAAGATCAGAGGAGTATTGAATAGCATAATGGATCTGAACATATAATCTTCCACCAAATAAACCATATAGTAATCAACTAAGCAAGGTAATCAACACTACTAGTCACCCACAGGTACCAATCTGAGGTTCCGGTACAAAGATTGAACACAAGAGATGAACTAGGGTTTGAGAGGAGATGGTGTTGTTGAAGATGTTGATGCAGATTGGCCTCCCAAAGATGAGAGGGGTGTTGGTGATGACGATAGCTTCGATTTCCCCCTCCGGGAGAGAAGTTCCCCCGGTGGAATCGCTCCGCCGGAGGGCAAAAGTGCTCCTGCCAAAGCTCCACCTCGAGGCGGCGGCGCTTCGTCCCGAAAGTCCTCCTCTGATTTTTTCTAGGTCAGGTGTGACCATATACCAGAAGATGGGCACCGGAGGTGGGCCGAGGTGGACACAACCCATCAGGGCGCGCCCAGGGGGCCTGGCGCTCCCTGGTGGGTTGTGCCCACCTGGGAGGCCCCCTCCGGTAGTTTTCTGCTCTAGTATTTTTTATTAAATGCAAAAATAATCTCCGTAAAATTTCAGCTTCATTGGAGTTGTGCAGAATAGGTATCTCTAACGTGCTTTTCTGAGGTCCAGAATTCCAGCTGCCGGTATTCTCCCTCTTTGTGTAAACCTTGCATATTATGAGAGAAAATGCATTAGAATCACTCCTCGAAGCATTATTATTCAACAAAACAAAGTAAATAATAGTAGGAAATCATGATGCAAAATGGACGTATCTGGTACCTGGCCGGATCCGTCTCACGGGCCGAGTGGCCATGCTGATGGTGGCGGGGATCAGTTTACTGATAGTGAGGGTGAGGTGGTTGAGGGGGGTCACCGTGTACCAGCGTGGTAGTACACGGCTCCCGCCCCTATCGGCGACCCGCGAGTAGAGGTCGGTGATTAGGCCTGATGGGGAGAAGTAAGTGCATTTACTCTTTTTGTACCTTTTGCCTTCACGTTTCTTCAAATATCTAATGCGTTGGCCTTGTCATACTGCAGGGGTTGGCATCACGCCAATGGCGTCCACAGGCCCAACACCGTCCTTGGTGTGCTTTGTCGGCAAAATTTTCTGGGGTTTGTCACGTTGCCCGGTGAGGGTCAGCTTCCACAACTAGGATTGAGCTGGGATCACTACAAGGCTACCCAGGCCCCGCCAGAGGAGATGATCGACGGTGTCTTGTGCCACACGAGGGCCGAGATGGTGATCAACAGCTTTTGGGTAATTTCTCCTTTACACAATCCAAAATTACCAATAGCTAGTTATTGTACTAATCAGTGTTGTCTTGTTTGATTGACCTTCTACAGGTGTCAGGAGGGATACGAGGAGGCCGCGGCAAAGGTTATCTAAACCGAGTGCAAGCGCCTATTAGAGAACTTACGACACGAGGCTCGGCCGCAGGCTGTTCGAGACTACTACGCCACGCGTGGTATTAAGAAGGACAAGTCGTTGTGCCGCGAAAAGTTTCTGAAGAAGCATCAGTATATGAAGGTAATTACCTATTCTTAAGGCCTTGTACTTAGTTTCCTTGATTTGATTCGTAGGCGTACCACTCAAATTTCTCTTTACTAACTTAGGTGCCGCCGAGATGGTGTGCGGATAAGATGGATTGTTGGGAGGCGTTGGTGGATGAGTGGTGCACAGACCACTGGCAAGCCATCCACGACAATGCGATGGACCGGCGTGCCCTCGTGGTAAGTTTCTTCTGCATATTAGCCAAATCATGCACGTAAATGTTCGTTTCATTACTAACTAATATGACTTACTCGTCAAAACCAAATGTGCAGTCTGTGTGCGAGAAGACCGGTCAGACCCCTCCGCCGATGCCAGTCATTACTGCGGCGGGAACGATGAGTTTCATTTGAATGGTCATTAGTTACTAGTCTTAACATTTGAGTGTCATCATGCTAACGAGACATTACAAATGATCTTTGGTGCAGCATAATGATACGTCTCCAGCTCATCTATAATTTATGAAATATTCATGCCATATTTACAACAATTTTATATGGTTTTGGTATGATTTGCATGGAACTAACCCGGACTGATGATGTTTTCAGCAGAGCTACCGTGGTGTTTTTTTTGTGCAGAAATAAAAGTTCTCCAAATGCAACGAAAATTTTTGACGATTTTTTTTGGAACAAAAGAGGAACTAGAAGCTTCGTGGGAGGGCCAGAAGAACCACGAGGTGGCCACAACCCACCAGGGCGCGCCAGGCCCCTCTGGCGCTCCCTGGTGTCTTGTGAGCCCCTCCTGGTCCATCTTCGCGTGAAACCGACGCCCAAAAATCCCATATATTCAGAAACCCGCAGAAATAACCCTAGATCAGAAGTTCTGCCACCGCAAGCCTCTGTAGCCACGAAAAACCGATCTAGACCACGTTCTGGCACCCTGCCGGAGGGGGAAATCATCACCGGAGGCCATCTTCATCATCCCTATGGTCTCCATGATGAGGAGGGAGTATTCCACCCTCGGGGCTGAGGGTTTGTACCAGTAGCTATGTGTTTAATCCACTGTACAAAAATCGTCCGATTCAGCAATTTATCGTCCGATTTATCGCTACTCATGGGGTGACCGATAAGATTATGCCTTATCTTTACCGTTTATCTTTTGGGCCGATTTATCGCTCTGACAAGCGATTTATCAGGAATCTACCAATAAATCAGGTTATTCCTAGCACTATGTTTGCAAAAATTATGTTTATTTATGTCTTTGTGGCCCTTGTTATGCAATGTGTACTATTTCCCTATTTTGTTTGTCATTATACGAGGATTCAAAGGCTAGAAATCAAGGTACCACTTCTATCCAATATTTTTTCGGTGTTGAATATAGCATATTTCAGTGTTGGGAACCTCGGAATTGCAAAAAATGGCCGATTAATAGTCGACTGATAAAATCGATTAATCGACCGATTTCCGATTAATCTCTAATCCCCACCTAACCGAGACGCTAACGATAAGCGATATCCTCAACATTGGTTTAATCTCTCTCTCTCTCTCTCTCTCGTGTTCTTGATTTGGCACGATCTTGATGTATCGCGGGCTTTGTTAATATAGTTGGATCATATGGTGTTTTCCCCTCTCTATCTTGTTGTGATGAATTGAGTTTTCCTTTTGAGATTTCATTATTACCGGATTGAATACTTTTATGGATTTGAGAGCATTTGATCTATGTCTTGGCACTCAACTCGCGGATTCCCGAGGTGACATTGGGGTAATCTATGCATAGGGGTTGATGCACGTTTTCGTCCTACTTTCTCCGGTAAAAATTTTGGGGCACTCTTTGAGGTTCTTTGTGTTGGATTGAGTATTATGAATCTGAAATTATTTGATGCGTATCGTATAATTAACTCATGGATACTTGTGGTGACATTGGAATATCTAGGTGACATTAGAGTTGGTTGATGCGTATCATATGGTGTTATTTTAGTACGAACTCTTAGATAGATCGATCGGAAAGGATAACTTGGTGTTATTTTAGTACGAACTCTTGGATAGATCAATCGGAAAGGATAACTTTAAGGTGGTTTTGTACCCTACAAACAATTTCTTCTTATGTTCTCTGCTAGATAAGAACTTTGGAGTGATTCTTTGTTGCACATTGAGGGATGGTTATGTGATCCAATTATATTAGCAGTGTTGAGAGATTGCACTAGCGAAAGTACGGACCCTAGGCCTTGTTTTCAAGCATTGCAATACCGTTTGTGCTCACTTTTGTTACTTGCTGCCTTGCTGTTTTTTGTTGTTACTATTACAAAAATCAATATCTACTATCATTACTACACTTGTATCACCATCTCTTCGCCAAACTAGTGCACCTATACAATTTACCATTTTATTTGGTGTGTTGGGGACACAAGAGACTTTTTATTATTTGGTTGCGGGGTTGTTTGAGAGAGACCATCTTCATCCTATGCCTCCCACGAATTGATAAACCTTAGGTCATCCACTTGAGAGAAATTTACTACTGTCCTACAAAACTCTGCGCTTGGAGGCCCAACACGAGTCTACAAGAACAAGTTGTGTAGTAGACATCAAGCTCTTTTCTGGCGCCATTTCTGGGAAGGTGAGTGCTTGAAGGTATATCTTTAGATCCTGCAATAAAATCTTTTAGTTCCTTGTTTTTCACTAGTCTGGTTTCATAAAAGAAAACTACAAAAAAATGGAGTTTATGTTGCCTCAATTGCTTCGTCTTTTTAATGTCTTTCGTGAAAATGATGGTTCGGAAAATTGTGCTCAATTGGTGGAGGAAGAATTTATGAAAATACTTAATGAGAATTCCTTGAATGATGAGCATGATAGCAATATTGTTAGTATGAGTTCTCTGAATATCCATGATGCTAATGATATGCAAATCCACAAGCTTGGGGATGCTATGTTTGATGAAGATGATATTTTTTGTCCCCCAAGTTTTGATGAGCAAATTTATCATGATGATATCATGCCTCCTATCTATGATGATTATTGTGATGACATGTATGCTATAAACAGTAATAACAATCATGAAACTTGTTATCATGATTTTAATATTCAATGTGGTTATGTCAATCAAGTATCTCATGACAGTTATTTTGTTGATTTTGCTCCGACTACTATGAATGAGAAGAAATTTGCTTATGTGGGGTGTAATAAATTTTCTATGCTTGTGGATCACGAAAAGAATGCTTCATGTGATATTTATATTGTGGAATTTATTCATGATTCTACTGAAAATTATTATGGGGGAGGAACATATGTTTGTAGGAATTGCAATAATATCAAGTTTCCTCTCTATATGTTCAAAGTTTGGAAGTTATGCTTGTTTTGCCTTCCTATGCTAGTTAATTCTTGCTCCCATAAATTGTTTGCTTGCAAAATGCTTATGCATAGGAAGTGGGTTAGACTTAAATTTGCTTGCCATGTGGTCCATGATGCTCTTTTGCATGTTTCAAATACTATTCCTATGTGAGCATCATTGAAATCATCATGCCTAGCTAAAAGGCATTAAAGAAAAGAGCTTGTTAGGAGACAACCCAACACTTTTCCTTTCTATTTTTATGTGTACACATGATTAAGATACTATATTACTCATGTTTTGTGCCTTTTATTTCAATAATGTGCCAAGTAAAGCCTTTGGGATAGTATGGATACTTGTTGATTTGATTCTATGCAAAAACAGAAACATTTGCATCCAGTATAGAATTTCTCTGATTTTACTGGAGCATAAAAAACTTCTGAAATTTTTGCACAGTATTTATATGCAAATTCTATAAGTTTTCCTAATTTTTAAGAATTTTTAGAGACAGGGAAGTAGGGTTATACTACAGATCTTCACATACTGTTCTGTTTTTGACAGATTCTGTTTTGCATGCATAGTTTGCTTGTTTTAGTATTCCCATAGCTTATATTCAGTGATATACATTATGTGAATGGTAGAATACAGTGGGTATTATATGCGAACAATTATGAATCTTGTCTTGACAGTACCTAAGTGAATGATCTTTATTTATTATACTAACCCATCTCACGAAGTTCCGTTAAGTTTTGTGTGATTGAAGTTTTCAAGTTTTGGGTGAGATATCGATATGAGGAGAATAAGGAGTAAAAAGAACCTAAGCTTGGGGATGATAAAGGCACCCCCAAGGTAATATCCAAGGAATACTCAAGCGCCTAAGCTTGGGGATGCCCCGGAAGGCATCCCCTCTTTCGTCTTCAACGCGATCGGTATATCTTACTTAGAGCTATATTTTTATTCGTCACATAATATGTCTTTTGCTTGGAGCATCATTTTATTTTCTTGTTATCTTCCATATTTTATTTATAATCTTGTTTTTCAATAAAAAGTTCCAAGAATTGCCATTAGGATGCTTGAATTGCATGTTTGATGTGTGTTGTGTAAAAATAGAAACTTTTTCTATAGTGTTTGAATTTTCATATTTTACTGGAACGTGGAAAGTTTCCGAAATTTTGGCACAGTGTTGTCATATAAATTCTTTATCACGTACTAAATTTTCATAATTTTTTGAGTTACAGAAGTACACTGTTTTCATAAATTGCTACATACTGTCCTGTTTGGACAGATTGCTCTCATAGTATTGTTATCTACTTATCCTATAGTTTCCATAGCCTATATTGGTAGATATAAATTGTGGAAACGATAGTAAACAGTAGATGATTTTTGGAAATTATTGTGCAACTTGTCTTGGCAGTACAAGAAGTGTGGACTTATTCTTATGTGTACTAACCTATCTCACGAGTTCTTTTTGAGTTTTTGTGGATGAAGTTTTTAAGATTTAGGGAAACCGTGATATAAAAGGAATTAAGCAGACACAAAAGCTCAAGCTTGGGGATGCCCAAGGCACCCCAAGATAATATTTCAAGAAGTCTCAAGCATCTAAGCTTGGGGATACCCCGGTAGGCATCCCACCTTTCTTCATCAACAATTATCGGTTAGTAGCGGTTGAGCCTAAGTTTTTGCTTCTTCACATGATGTGTGCTATTCTTGGAATGTCATTTTATTTTGTTTTGCTTGCTGTTTTAATAAAATACTTAGATCTGAAAGTTTTTAGATGAGAGAGAGTTCTCAAATGGCTACCCATTTACTTAACTACTCGCTTGATCTTCACTTATATCTTTTTGGAGTAGCTTGTCATTTACTCTTGTGCTTCACTTATATCCTATGAGTAAATTGTTGAATGAATTGAATGCCATGAAGTTGAAATTATATGTTCATATCATGCCTAGTAGTAGCTTCACATTGGGTTTAGAAAGTTAAATCTTTTGAAGCTTGACAATCACAATATTGGTCATACAAGCAATTCGTGAATGATTAGTATAAGGAAGAGAACTTTCACATACAAATTTATTATCTTGGACATCTTCTATGATTGTGAATACCCATTAATGATTTTCAAACTTGAGCAAATTAGTTGAAGTTGGACAAGGAAGACAACGTAATGAGTTATGGTTGTGTATATTTGCATAGAAGTTATATTGTTATGGATCCTCCAACATGTGGTGTTTGCTTATGATCTTTTTCTAGCCAAAAATTCGTACTAAGTAGAGATACTACTTGTGCATCCAAAAATCCTTAAACCCAATTTCTTGCCATGAGTGTCCACCATACCTACCTATGGATTGAATAAGATCCTTCAAGTAAGTTGTCACCGGTGCAAAAAGGCAATAAAAATTGCTTCTAAATGTGTTTGATCATTTAGTGTAAGAGAAAATTGAGAGTTGTACGAACTTGTGATGGCAAAGTAATAAAAGCGACGGACTGCATAATAAAGGTTGCTATCATAAGGGGCAATATAACGTGACGTTCTTTTGTATTAAGGGATTATGCATACAAAACCAAAAAGCACATGAGAACCTCCGCTTCCCTCTGCGAAGGGCCTATCTTTTACCTTTCAGTATTTACTTTTATGCAAGAGTCAATAGTATGCATTCTCATTTCAACCTCAATTATTCTCTAGTTGGCAAGCATCATGTGGTGGGGAAAGATCTACGCACATATGGCCAGTCAAATATATTTGATCATGACTTATTATTGTTGACAATTATCTCTATGATAAATGAGTTGGGAGGCGATACATTAAGCCCCTATCTTTCTCTGTGTTCGATGGATGCCATTTGTTCTAAAAATATGCTTTGAGTACTAGCAATCATAGAAGACTATATGATGGTTGGGTACGTGGAGCTCTTACTTAGACTTTGTTGAGAATAAGTTGAATTACAATTGTTTGGTGACTAAGAACATAGGTTGTTAAGTTTCAAGAGAATTCATTGTTTGAACCATAACATGTGAATTGGTTGCTACTTTATCATGATGAGTTTTATGATAAAGAGTTGATGTTATGATGCTAGGAAAAGTAGTTGAAATTATCATTGATCAAACTTATGCACTATGCTAGCATTCACACTTCATAAATTATTTCTTTTATTATTTACCTACTCGAGGACGAGTAAAAATTAAGCTTGGGGATACTGATACGTCTCCAACGTATCCATAATTTATGAAGTATTCATGCCATATTTACAACAATTTTATATGGTTTTGGTATGATTTGCATGGAAATAACCCGGACTGACGTTGTTTTGAGCAGAACTACCGTGGTGTTGTTTTTTGTGCAGAAATAAAAGTTCTCCAAATGTGACGAAACTTTTTGACAATTTTTTTTGGAACAAAAGAGGCACTAGAAGCTTCGTGGGAGGGCCAGAAGGGCCACGAGGTGGCCACAACCCACCAGGGCGCGCCAGCCACCTCTGGTGCGCCCTGGTGTCTTGTGGGCCCCTCGTGGCCAATCTTCACGTGAAATCGACGCCCAAAAATCCTTATATTCAGAAAACCCCCAGAAATAACCCTAGATCAAAAGTTTCGTTGCTGCAAGCCTCTGTAGCCATGAAAAACCAATCTAGACCCCGTTCCGACACCCTGCCGGAGGGGGAAATCATCACCGGAGGCCATCTTCATCATCCCTATGGTCTCCATGATGAGGAGGGAGTAGTCCACCCTCGGGGCCGAGGGTTTGTACCAGTAGCTATGTGCTTAATATCTCTCTCTCTCTCTCTCTCTCTCTCTCTCTCTCTCTCTCTCTTGTGTTCTTGATTTGGCACGATCTTGATGTATCGCGGGCTTTGTTAATATAGTTGGATCATATGGTGTTTTCCCCTATCTATCTTGTTGTGATGAATTGAGTTTTCCTTTTGAGATTTCGTTATTACCGGATTGAATACTTTTATGGATGTGAGAGTACTTGATATATGTCTTGGCACTCAACTCGCGGATTCCCGAGGTGACATTGGGGTAATCTATGCATAGGGGTTGATGCACGTTTTCGTCCTACTTTCTCTGGTAGAAATCTTGGGGCACTCTTTGAGGTTCTTTGTGTTGGATTGAGTATTATGAATCTGAAATTGTTTGATGCGTATCATATAATTAACTCATGGATACTTGTGGTGACATTGGAGTATCTAGGTGAAATTAGAGTTGGTTGATGCATGTCATATGGTGTTATTTTAGTACGAACTCTTAGATAGATCGATCGGAAAGGATAACTTGGTGTTATTTTAGTACGAACTCTTGGATAGATCGATCGAAAAGGATAACTTTATGGTGGTTTCGTACCCTACAAACAATTTCTTCTTATGTTCTCCGCTAGATAAGAACTTTGGAGTGATTCTTCGTTGCACATTGAGGGATGGTTATGTGATCGAATTATATTAGCATTGTTGAGAGATTGCGCTAGCGAAAGTACGGACCCTAGGCCTTGTTTTCAAGCATTGCAATACCATTTGTGCTCACTTTTGTTACTTGCTACCATGCTGTTTTTTATTGTTACTATTACAAAAATCGATATCTACTATCATTACTACACTTGTATCACCATCTCTTCGCCGAACTAGTGCACCTATACAATTTACCATTGTATTTGGTGTGTTGGGGACACAAAAGACTTTTTATTATTTGGTTGCAGGGTTGTTTGAGAGAGACCATCTTCATCCTACGCCTCCCACGGATTGATAAACCTTAGGTCATCCACTTGAGGGAAATTTGCTACTGTCCTACAAAACTCTGCGCTTGGAGGCCCAACACGATTCTACAAGAACAAGTTGTGTAGTAGACATCACATAACTCCCAAGCCGCATCGCACAACCCTTCTCCAGGGCATCCTTCTCCAGGTGAAACCGGCCTGAGCAACCCTGGTGCTTCACCTCCGTGATGACGACGATGGTAAGTTCTCTCTAGTGTTTTGCTTAACAAATGCATACTTAGCTTTGTACATGCCAATTATCCCTAATATGCCATAGACTTAGCTTATTTTCCCCAGAAAAGACATACTTAGCTAATTATCCTCCAAAATGACATTATTAGCTTATTTGGTTCATTTATGACAGAATTAGCTTAGTTAGGTCAAAAATGGCATAATAACCATGGTTAGCTCATAAATGGCATATACTTAGCTTATTTTCCTCCAAAATGACATAATAGGCTAAGTTAGCTCAATAATGACCTATACTTACATAAGTTAGCTCAATAATGACCTATAGTTACCCTATTTTCCTCCAAAATGACGTAATAAGCTTAGTTACCTCTAAAATGGCATAATTACCTAAGTTAGCTCATTAATAACCCATACTTACCCTATTTTTCTCCAAAATGAGATAATAAGCTTAGTTAGCTCTAAAATGGCATAATTACCTAAGTTAGCTCTAAAACGACACAAATAAGGAATAAGAAGAAGAAAAACAAGGAAGAGGAGAAAAAGAAATAATAGAAAAAGAAAGAGAAGAAAAAGAAAGGATAAAAGAAGAAGAATGAGAAGGAAAAGGATAAAAAGATAGAAGAGAAGAAGAAAGACGAGCTTCTTCTTGAATCACTGAATTGTTTTCTTAAATACTTGAACTGTTTTCAAAACACGAACATTTGTGAAAAATCGTGCAATTTTTTGAATACGAGAACGATTTTTGAAACACGAACATTTTTGAAAATATGAAGGCATTTTGAAAGCAAGAACATATTTTGCATTTACTGATTATTTTTTGAAGCACGGACATTTAAATAAACATTGTGAACAAAATTTTGAACACAAGAACATTTTTTGAAATTCAGAACAAAAATTTGAAAATGTCAAATAAAAGAAATAGGAAAAGGGAAAAACAAGAAAAGGAAAGAAAAAATGAAAACGAATTCAAGAACATTTTTTGAAAAATAAAAACATTTTTAGAAAATGCCGAACATTTTTTGAAAATCCTGAAATTTTTTCGAAGGTATGAATATTTTTTGAAAAACGACAATTATTTGAAATTTAGAATTTTTTAAAAGCAATGAACATTTTTCGAATTTTTAAGAATAATTTTCGAACATGAACTTAGTTTAAAAAAGATAAGATAACCTTGAAAAAAAGGGAGAAAAAAGAAACAGAAAACAGAAAACAGAAAAAAAAAGAAAGAAGAAAAAGAAAGAGAAACAGAAAAACGAAAATAGAAACAAAAAAACCAGTAAAAAACCAAAACAACCGATTCAGGGTACCTCCTAGGAGCCGGCCCATGGCGTCGCTGCTCGGTCGCTCGCCTGTGCGAAGCGCCGGCAGTTTGACGCAATGAGCGGCAAATAGGATATTCTCAGATTTATCCGTGTGGGACTCATGCCATTGATGTTGATGGGCACCAAAGACTGGGCCGCGAGCTACATCATTGCTTAGTTGGTCCCTCGAGCATGGTGCTATTGGGACGACTGTCTCCATGGGCCTACCTCAGTTGGTATTTCCTCATCACCGAGCAAGAAAAATGAAAGAAAACTATGAGTAGTCAGTGCTTTGTTTGGTGAAAAAAACTCATTCACCAGCTTATAACATCCAAAAGAAACTATCCTTAAAAGCTTATAACATCCAAAAGAGACTATCCTTAAAGGGGGAACCTAGTGTATGCCCTCGCAAAATCATTCGCACCTAGCGTTGATAGCCTTCCTCATTTTATTTCCGTCCAGCCGCTGGTGGCGGTCACCATCAACCTCAATCACATTCTTCTCCATTGCATTGTCTGGTTTATCTTGGGGCACTTATTTGCGTTTCTGGAGGCGCGTGGCGGCCAAAGCTTTCTCCAGCGTCTACTGCATTTGATGCGAAAAATCTGCAACCTTGGGGTTTTGCGGATCGAAAGCCGGCTGTGAGCTTAGGGAGTTGCAGCTGTCGGTGAAAACTACGCCGACTTCGATTAGGGCGGACGATGGTATCTTATTTGCGTTGTTTCCTTGTTGAGAGGATCGTTGTTGGAGTTGTCGTCTTCCCGCCGAGGCTGCTTTGGTGGAAACCCTAGATCTAGATCACCCGGATCGGACAATGGCGGCGCACAACGCCATTTTCCCTCCTGGGGGCTTGTTTTTTCTGGATCAAGTGTTGGGTGGGGTCCTGAGGTAGAGCGGCATGGTCTTCCGAGTCGAAGACTTTCGTTCTTGGCGATGTGGCGTAGCCAAGTCTCGGTAGTGAACTCTTGATGATGGATGAGCACAAAGTTATGGCGTTATCTGGCATCGTGATGGTGTAGACGACGGACCTGACGGGGTCATTTCACTTCCAAAACCAAGAGAATGAAGAAGCAGATGATGACTCACAATAGCTTAACGCATCCGGTGAGGGGCTTGAGGAAGAACCAAGAGACGAAGGAGAAACAAACAATGATGGCAAAGAAAATTTACTCCAATTAACAAAGTTCGGCGAGGTGTGTGTGTGTCTATATATATATATATATATATATATATATATATATATATATAGGGTAACACTATTCTGATCCTAGGATCAGAATAATATTCTGATAACACCGGATCTATATAGGGCGCGCTGCGGATGTTCCTGAGATTTGAGACACTTAGAACCGGTACAGGAATAAAAAAACTCCCATCCCAACCCACCCCACCTTCCTCTCTGCCCCGATTCCCCCGGCGCCAGAAGCTCACCACACGCCACCGCCGCCCGCCGCGCCGGCCCCGACCCGAGATCTGACCGCTGCGGCGCCCCCGCCCCAAGAAATGGCCGCTGCATCGCCCCCGCGCCAGAATCAGACCGTCGCGCCAACCTGCCCTGGGATCCCACTGCCGATCCATCGTCGCCTGCAGATCCGGCCACCGCGACGTCTGGCTCCTCCGGTGCGCCGCCCGTGTGCTCGGCTGGATCCTCCGGTGCGCCCCCGCCGATGACCCGCTACTGTGTGACGCGGTACCCGTCCTCGTCGGCGGCGGAGAGGTGGCTGGTGGCGACGAGAGCGCGGGAGGAGGCAGCGAAGACGAGGCCGCTCACCGAGAAATGCGTATGCGGGCGGCAGCGACGAGCCGCCGCGGGATCTAGGCCAAAAGCGACGGCAGCTCCGACGCCGCGGTGCAAGCCAAGCTCCTCCCCTGGCCCCGACGAGCCTCCCGCCACCCCTCATCACCAACGCGCCTCTCGCGGTCGGACCTCCACATGCAGAGCAGATCCCATGCTACTGCAGGTCAACTGCGCCTCCCGCGATCGGTCACTCTCATCTGGGACACCGCACCCCTGAAGCTCCACTGCCACGACCCTCTACTCCCAGCCACCTGCCTTGTTCCTGCGACCATCTGCAAAGGACACTGCGCGTGCACATGCTGGATCACGCACTCCGCGCCCGTCTGCATGCATGCATCATGGTTCCTTCCTTTGCCGCCATCATCTAATTTCTGAAGAAAAACTGCAGTTCAAGTTTATTTGATGATGGCTATTCACGATTACATCTGACTGTTTCGTTTGATCTCATTTCTGAAATGTTCAGTAGCTAAAAGATCTGCATATAAACGAACCATATAGAAATGCTAGTTTTCAGAAATAGCTACTATTGTTTGTCAGAATGTTAAAGCCGATAATTATTGAGGTGCAGGCATCCACGACTTGGTGTTTGAGATATCGAATTTCAAGAACGTGCAGATTACAAAAATTAAAATTTTATGAATCGAAAAGGTTCGTACTATAGTGTAGCACCTTAACAAAGTTAGTGAAGTTCATGTATTAGTGTCGCTGGAACAAAATCGGAAATGTAAAAGGCTGAACAAATTCAAAAATGTAAAAGACCGAGGAGTTCCCAAAACAGGAGGCATTCGTGAAAAACTGAAATTTATAAAAGACACTCAGGGTAAGGTTTACAAAAATCTAGTTGATAGGACAACTCATGCACGTTCCAGTATGGAAACCCATGAAAATCAACAACAAAAAACAGTATTCCTACGGTTTAAAAACGTACGCAAAAAAAAGGTTGAAAAACCGAAGGAACATTCGTGATATATAGGTATAGGAGTTCATAGAGAACTACCAGAGAAACTCAAAGAATAAAAACAATTACGCAAAAAAATTAGGGAACACATGTAAAAACCTCTCATCATTCATGCGCGTTTCTTTAGAAGTTGAGACTTATGGAGGCGGGATGTCCAGAGAAAAAGTGCAAAAAAATTGGTTGATCACTTGGGAGAATGTGAGAAATCCATGGTATAAACTTGAGTAACTCATGGGGAGAAGCAACAAAAAACAAGAAGTTCGAAAATAAAAATTACACAACAATTCAAAAGCTTATAAGAAAGGGATTTACCATGTTTCTCAAAAAATGTAGAATTTTAAATTAAAAAATCAGAGCAGTTCCGTGTTTCTTACAAAACTCAAAAATGTCTCATTAGTAAAGAATAAACAGTGAAGTTTGAAATAAAAAAGCTGAGGAGTTTATAAAATAAAGAAATTTTCATGATTCTAAAAACACCTCAAAGTTCATATTAAAATAATAGAGCCGTTCAATATTTAATACAAAACTAGAATATTTTCGTTACTACAAGAAGTAAACAAAGAAGTACAAATTATAAAAATATAGTAGTTCAATATTTATTAAAAACTCGATTTTTTTTCTTATTACTAAAGAATAAAATCAAGAAGTTCAAATTAAAAACAACGGACTAGTTCCATGTATATCGAAAAATCAAATTCTTTCTGTTTCTAGGGAAAAATAAAATACGAAGTTCAATTTTAAAAACATGTTTGATGCTTATTTAAAAACATATTTCCTTCCTAAGAATAAGACTAAAAAGTTCAAATTAAAATAACAGAGAAGTTCGAAGTATGTAAAAAACTCAGATTTTTTTCTCGTTAATAAAGAATAAACTGAAGAAGTTGAAATAAAAAAGGCTGAGAAGTTCAAATTAAAATAGCAGGGAAGTTCGAAGTTTATGAAAAACTCAGATTTTTTTTCTCGTTACTAAAAAGTAAAATAAAGAAGTTCAAATAAAAAAGCTGAGAAATTCAAATTAAACTCGTGAAATTCCTTACACGGAAAACATATCCATTTTTTTGGCTGTTTATAAAATAAATACATAGAAGTTCAAAATAAAATAATGGAGTAGTTCGATGTGTAAAAGCAACCAGAATTTGTTTTCTTGATTAAATTAGGAAAGTGATAACTTCAAACAAAAACATGACAGAAGTTCATAGTGAAAACAACGAGAAGTACAAGTAGTACAAGGAATGCGTTTCAAGTGAGAATAAAAGAATAGAAAAATAAAAGCTTAAAAGGTTTGTTGAAAGAAGTTCACGTGCTTTGTCCGGGGAAGTTCAAAAATTCTTGTGCGAGAGGTTCACCTTGTATTTCCATGTTCAAAAAGCATAAAAAGATGTTGTTTTTGGTCTTTTAAAAAAATTCTCTCAATCCACAAAGAAGTTCAGGTATTATTTGGGTCCAATTCGATTTTGAGAAAAGAAAAGAAAAAATTCAAATTATAAAAACGGAGAAAGTTCACGCACTACATGGTGTGTGTTTAATGTGAGAAAGATGAATAAAAGGGCAAGGTCCAATTTTTTTGTTGCTATAAGTTCAAGTCCTCGGTCGGAGAAAGTTAAAAAAATTATTGTGAGAGAAGTTTGTACAAAAAGAATATCATTTGTGTAACATCGATGAATGGGTGAGAAAATACAAACAAAAATACGTCACAGCAGTTCAACGTGAAAACAACAGGAAGTTCAACTACTACACTGAATGAATTTCAGATGAAAATCTTTTAAACCGTTGCGAGTATGAAAAAATGATCAAGACGGAAAAGTTGCGTGTTTACAGCAGCTTTCCATCGGTATATCACTTGCTCAATTCCGGTGAGTGGATGGAGAGCTACGAGCAAAAAACAGCACGTGAAGAAACAGAGTGAAGTTCAGATAGACATGCTGATGAAGTTCAAGTTCTTCACCCGGTGCATTTTCGAAGATACGCGACATAAGTTCAACGTGAGAACAGAGGGAAGTTCAACTACTACACCGTATGAAAATCAGACTAAAATCTTTTAAACCGTTGGGAGTATGAAAAAAATGATCAACACGGGAAAGTTGCGTGTTTACAGCAGCTTTCCAACCGTATATCATTTACTCAATTCTGATAAGTGGATGGAGAGTTACGAGAAAATAACACCACGTGAAGAACAGAGTGAAGTTCAAGTAGACAAAGCCGAGAAGTTCAAGTTCCTCACGTGGTGCATTTTCGAAGACTCTGTTTCGCGATAAAAGGCAGAACATGTGATCTCACCGTTTTCGAAATTGCTTGAAAACGGCTAGGAATCATAGAAAACCATCTACATGAAAAAGTTTCGCATTTTCCGTAGCTTTTCAATGGTATATTATTTGCCCCATTCCGATAAATTTTGTAGAAATTACGTCCAAAAAACATTTTTTGCCATTTTCAAAACTGACTTAAAACTATAAAGAATTGGGAAAAACAATCTACATAACAAAGTTTCGCTTTTCTTCAAGCTTTCCAACGCCATATGATTTGCTGCATTCCTATAAACCGTTGAGAAAATAATGCGAAAATACCAACTCGGTGGGACTTCGGCCATTTTCAAAATTACGTTTAAATAGTTTAAAATTGGAAAAAACTATCTCTACGAAAAAGAAGCGGATTTGCAGCAGCTATCCAACGCCATCTCATTTGCCTCATTCCGATAAACGGTTTAGAAATAGGCTCGAAAATACGATTCACGTTTTTTTTGTATGAAGAAAAACGGTTTTCAAAACTGCTCTTAAACCATTTAGATTTTGACAAAAATTCAACTTAGGTCGTGACCGTCGTGTCCACAGCTTTCCAACGGTATATTGCAAGCCTCATTTGGACAATGTTACGGAAGTTCAACCTCTCACCAAGGGAAGTTCAGGTCGAACAACTCAGGCAGTAAAATTGCAACAGACGCAAGTTCATCACGTCCCGAGAGAAAATCCGCCAACAAGCAAGATTCCTAGAACATAGAACACGACTGACCAGAATAATTCGCGTGGGAGACACGGTTGCGAAGATAGCCCGAAGGTCGGGTTCCTACAGAGGGAAGTTCAGGTTGTGTAACTCAGGAAGTTCAACCCGTGATCAGAATAATATTCTGATCCCGTGATCAGAATAGTGTTTATGTGAGTATACACACACACACACACACACACACACACACACACACACACACACACACACACACACACACACAGACCATCTATTTTGACAACGGGTGCATAATAACTATTCTGACAACACTTCCGAGCTGCACGGTTAACGCGAGTGCACTGCATCCCTTTCAAACGAGCACTTCAATGTTAGCAGAAAAAACTGCACGTGTGTTTTCGGCACCGTTTTCGCTCCAGTTTCTAAACCGTTTGTCGGAACGAGGCGTATAATATACCGTTGGATAGCTACGGAAAATACGCAACTTCGTCATGTTGAACACTTTCCTGATTCCTCACGGTTTAAGATCAGTTTCAAAAACGGTGGCTGCCCGACGAGTGGCAGCGAGCGTATTTTTGCGTTTATTTCTAAACCGCTCGTCGGAATGAAACAAACGATACGGCGTTGGAAGGATATCGTCGAGCCGCAACTTTTTCATTTAGATTACATTCTCTAATTCCTTACGGTTTGAGAGTAATTTCAAATTTACTCAAACACGGAATTCTGTTTTTCAAAATTTTCAATTTTTTCGGTACGGTTTTCGCTCCAGTTTTCTAACCGTTTGTTGGAATGAGACGTGTGATACGGCGTTGGAAAGCTGTGTAATAGGCACAACTTTCATATGTTGATCATTTGTTGAGATTCCTCGCGGTTATAAATGAAATTTGAAAACGGTGCGGCTGCCTGTGATTGGCAGCGAGCTATTTTCATGATTTTACTCGTCGGAACGATGCAAATGATACGGAGTTGGAAAGATATCGACGAGGCGCAACTTTTTCATGTAGAACACTCTCTCTAATTCCTTACGGTTGAAGGGCAGTTTCGAAATTACCGAAATGCGGATACTCTGTTTTTTGTGACACCAAAATCGATGCGTGAAATGCATTAGACAGAAGAACGCACTGCTTCAGATGAAAAAACGGCACTGCATACTACGGGCAAACAAACTGCATTATTGCTATTATTTAAACGTAAATTTTCCCAAGCGAGATAGTGGATTATGCTTCACATCGGGCTTAAGTGAACCGCAACATTATGGAGAAGTGGACCACTTTTTTTGTCATTTCCTTAATAATTTACTGCACTTCACATTGAGATTAAGTAAACCAGGACACTACCGAAAGTGAACCGCGAGGCTACCGAAAGTGAACATCATGAGTTTTTGTTCTTCTTCATTGTTTTTGTTTGCTTTTCTTATTGTGCACAAATGTTACACCAGCGAACTTCATTGGCCAGCGGGGAGAACCTCACACACAAGAAAAATGCATGTCGTGTGCATCTGTACTGTTGTTTGCTTTTTTTATTGTGCACAAATGTTACACCAGCGAACTTCATTGGCCAGCGAGGAGAACCTCACACACAGAAGAAAAATGCATGTCGTGTGCATCTGTACTGCAGCGTGGCACGAAACCGACGGTGCGAACGGACTTCACGTCGCGGCACGCCGAGCTGCAACTTGAGCCACCTGGTGGACTGTGGGCGTGGCCAGAGCGGACCACATCGACTAGTCTAAGTGCAAGATTACATCCAAACAACCATATACAAAAGTTTCAAAAAAATTAAAAGAAATGAACTGCACAGAAGAATCCCGAGCACTTCTGACTCAAAACCATCTGAAACACTTCTGATTGAACCGCGAGCTCCCGGCCGGAGGAGTGTGGTCTTCGATTGAACTGCAACGGAGAGCCAGCCGAACTGCACTGTAGCGATAGGTGACCCTCCTCGTTGTCAAATGGAACTGCAAGTCTGCAACCCACGTTCGCCCAAACTGCATGCCGACGCGGCCGACGGACGTCCTCGCATGTTCCTCCCTCCTGCAAAATTAAAAGCTCCGAACTGCATGAAGCATATCAGAGGAGGTCACACCTGTCGAAGGTAGTCGATCTGCAGAGGTGCGGACCTCGAGTGTGGATGCTCATCGGACCGCCATGGAGGAGTGGAAGGCGGATCATCGATGGGGAGCTCTGGAGATAGTGGCTCACCGGACGGATCCATGGAGTGGGAGGCAGATCCTCGGCGTGGTCCATGCCATGGCCGAATTTGGCGGTGCCCAACAGTGAGGTAGGATGGGGAAGTTTTGGCGCCAGAGATGGGACGAAGGGGATGTCGCCGACCATATCCAACGCGGAGGCATCCGTCCTGCGGTAGGAGGCCATGGAGAGGCAACGCACAGATCCGGTGGTGGGCTAGGACGGTGGGGGATGGCAGCATTTGAATCCATCACGGGGGCGAGGAATGTAGCCGGAGGTGAGTTGGTGGCCGGTTCGTGGTGGCACACTGGATCTATGGGGCAGGGAGGGGAGGCCACCATGGCTGGGGAGATGATGGAGGCCCTCAACAGGGCTGCGGCTGTGGAGTGGCGTGTCCAGCGGGGATCGGGATTCGGGAAGGAGGTGACCGGGCTGGGGAGGACTACGCGGGAGGAAGACCTGGGTCAGACAGGAGCCATGGGAGGAGTTGAGGGAGGTCACGGCGGCTCGTGTCCTTGTTAGCGTGCCGGATCCAGAGTGGTCGCGGGGAGGAAGATGGCCAGATCGGCGTCCCGCGCAGTGGGGTGGTGGTGTCCGGGCGGCGCAGTGGCAGGTGGTGTCTGGGCGGCGCGGTGGTTGGTGGCCGGGCGGCGTGGTGGTAGGCGGTGGCCGGGCGGTGCGCTGGGAGGCTGTCGCCGGCGGCGCGTTGGCAGGGTGTGGTAGGTAGCCGCGGTGGGAGGGGAGTGGTGCTGGTGGTGGGTCAACGTGGTGGGGTGGGATGGGGGTTAAGAAAGTGGTGGTGGTGGTGGGTGATATGTCGCGTCGGCGGTGTTACAGGTTTTTGCAGTCCAGATCGATTCGGGGGCTCTGCGGTGCCCGCATTCGGGTGTTGTCAGAATAAGCGGTTTGATGTTAGAATAAGATTCTTAAGGGTGTTGTTAGAATAGACCCACCCTATATATATTAGGCCTCTGGTGATCATTAGATATATTAATTGATTTGCATATATATATATATATATATATATATATATATTAATGAATCTTTCTTCTTTTAGCCCTCCAGTTCGACCAAATCTTCTACAAGAGCAAAACGAGGCCAGGCCAAAAAGTTGCCCGATGGCTTAAAGTACAACATCGATGAAGTCAAAGTAGATGGCGAACCGATTGCTCCTTTAGACAATGCCTGTAAATTTATAAATCAATGCGGAGTTATTGTTAGAGACAACATCCCGATCACCGTTCGAGAATAGAATAAGCAAAAGCAAGATCGAGAAGTTTCTTATGTCGACGAAAGATCGAAAGATGTTCTTTGGGAGACGCTAATGTCACATTTCAACCTACCAGAGGGTTTCACAGATGACAAACGGTTGAAGGTCAAGAAGTGGGCTCTTAATAAGATGGCCACACAATTTCAGACATATAAGAAAAGATTATACACCGAATACATCAAGGCAGAAAGGAAGACTCCATAATTCACTGGAGCACTAGAGAAGGTAAAAGATCACCGGAATGAATTTGTGAAGTACAAGGAATCGGATGAAGCTAAGGAAAGATCAAGAAAAAATAAGATAAATGCTGACAAAAAAAGTATCATTATGTTTTGGGGACAGGTGGCTACAAGATATGCATGCCTAAGTGGGATTTATCTGAGGCCAAGATGCTTGCTGAAGGGGTGATTCCAAAAACACGGAATTGGCCCAAGAGGTCTAGGACATGGTTTTATGCGCATGGGGGAAGTTGGATTCAAAAACTGGGGAGATTATTGAAAAGGCATCTCTTAAAGAAGCCTCGGTGGCTTTACTTAAAGCAATAGAAGATGCTCAAAATGGGTTGTACATCCCCAAGAGAGAGAACGACGAGCTTACACGCGCCCTCGGGAATCATGAACACGGAGGACGAACACGAGGCAAAGGTGTTGTTCCATGGGTTCATGGGTTTTTGGACTGGAACGACACTTACAGATGCCGTGAGAGAAAAAAGAAGCAGGATGCAGACCGACTTCAAAATTTAGAAAGAAAGAATGCGGAGTTGGAACGCATGTGTAAGTGGCATGACGAGCAACTGGCCACCATTAGGCAACAAATTCAGTCTACGCGGTAGGATCAAGCAGATCCACCATTGGATAGTACTGTCCCGTCTTTGCAGAAAACCTGCGTGGGTTCCACGGGGGTCCCGGCCGATGATGCACTGCTGGCTCGCTACCCCGTGGATGATATCAAAGAGAGGACAAGTTGTGAGCTACACATGAAATTGAAGAACATATCCATGAAGGTAGCGGTTGGCTTTGCTTTACCAAATGCACCTGAAGCAACCATCCATGGCAATCCGATTCTAGCTGGCTATGCTCGTGTCGGGGTGGATGAAGTTCTGTCGGGATATGCCTCACTCGAGCTTGACTTCCCGGGAGGTGAAGAGGAGAAGACACTGGGAGAAGTCATACGTGGTGTCATTGTATGGAGAAAGGAATGCATCGTGTTTCCAAACTCGGCGCCAAGGCCACCGACTCCTCCTAGCAATACACCTCTAAGTCCGTCGCGTCAGCCGACTCCAGCCCACCTCGAGACTGGGCCCAGCGCAAGTCCGCCATATCAATCTGCGCCGCGTAAGCCGACTCCACCCCTTATGTCCCAGCAGCAGGTCCAAAAGCGGAAGAGAACACCAAAGAAGAAACCCGAGCCTCCTGCCAAAAAGAAGTTAGCTTACGAGATGAATGACTAGGAAACCGATGCGACCGTGGCTGCCGAAGTGAAGGCCCATTTTGCACCGAAGCCGGTCCCGCCACCAAAGGAGAAAATACCTACGAAAATCGTAGAGAACTTTATGGATCTTCTAGAGCGACCCCCGGCACATGTACATAATAGGCCTTCAGACTATGAACGCTCTATTAGCAAGTCATATCATGAACAAATGCAACACTCGTCGAGAAATACAAGTGGTAATAAAAGCGGGAAAACAGTTCCCCAGCTAGGAGAACAGGCACTGCAATCGACCCCCCCCCCGCTTAAGGTGAGTACCGATAAGGTAACGACCGATGCTGCTAAAGAATTTGGTTTCAGTGTTGAACAACTCCGAGGCACCGAGGAATTCCCCATGGCTGAATTAGCATGGAAATATGTCCTCGGGAACCCTCTGGTCAGACCTGAGCAGGTCCTGCTTCTATCAACACAAATGCGAAGATTGCATGAGTGGTACATGACAGAAGTAAAGAAGGGGCGACATATGCTCATGGTGAGGGTCAAGAAAGAGCATTTCTTCACTGATTCAGAGATAATGATTGAGCTTTCAGAATTTTTTTAGTTATACAATCTAGACGCACTCGACAAATCTATCGTCAGTTGTTATTGTGTGTAAGTGATTTCTTTTTGTAATATAAGTCTCTAGCTCAGGTCGTTCATTGTCCATAATTATCCTCACTATATTCTTTGTACGCTATTATGCAGAATGAAGATTCTTGAATGCCGAAAAGAGGGAATCTTTGACATTGGGTTCATTGACCCATATATCATTCATGATATAGTGATAAGAGACTTCGCCGATGAAACAAAGGATAACTTGCTAATGTTTTTGAAGGAACAAAATACCAAAACAGATATACTATTTCCTTACAAATTCAAGTGAGTGTTACTGTCTTGTACTACAAATTCTATTTTGCTTACTCGATGTTAAGTGTAGTTGAGTTATGCATGCTTGCTTATATAAACGTGTGCGCAGGTTCCACTCGATCCTGCTGGACATTAAAGTTGACGCTGGAGCTGTTGAAGTCTTTGACTCGCTAGATAAAGACCCTCAAGAGTACAAAAGCGTGTATTTGATGCTCGACATGTAATTTCAATCAGTATCGGCCTCTTTCGTTCATCTCCTGATATCAAGTAATTAATAACTCCTTTATTCATTTTCTTTGTCAGGTAGGGTTCAGAAACGGTTCATCAAAGAGGTTGTTGGTGAATGGAAACCGAAGCTGACATCACGACGGAGCAAGGTAATTAAGTAGTACTAGCTAGGTCCGCGCACCTCTTTAATTCCAGTATCAATACCATTATCATGTTTGATTGTTATCTGATTGAATTCTATTCTCGCAAAGTGCATGAGGCAACAACATGGGACGAATTTATGTGCATACTACGTTTGCGAGAACATTCGCATTACGACAGAATGGCGCAAAAATCAAAGAGCACTTCGGGTACATAAACACTATTCACATTTTTTTATCATGATCTAATATATATACACACAACTAATATATTCATATTGATCTCCTTCTTTAAAGATGATAGAGATGCGGGATAGGCTCCTACCAGAGAACCGCCTACAAGCAATTCAAGAGAATACTGTAGGACTTTTGCTTACGGAGGTCATAGATGAAAGAGGAGCTAGAATACCATTACGCCTAATGCCTACATGTAATGATCTGCAAACTGTAAGAGAAATTGTATATATATATATATATATATGTGTGTGTGTGTGTGTGTGTGTGTGTGTGTGTGTGTGTATGCATGGTCATACGAGAAATTATATGATATATGTATGGTCATATGAGAAATTATATTATATATGCATAACATGTACAGTATGTAGTAGCGTAAAATATGTTTGAAATGAAAATTAATTGAATGAAAAACACAAAATGAAAAGGAAAAATAAACCATAAACCATAAACCCTAAAACCCTAAACCCCAACCAAAAAAACAAAATTACCACCCTTTAGTCCCGGTTGGTGACACCAACCGGGACTAAAGGTCCTCCAGCTCCCGGCGCGCGCAGGCGGCGGCATGGAGGGATTTAATCCCGGGTCGTGGCCAACCGGGACTAAAGGGTGGGGGCCTTTAGTCCTGATTTATTAGTCCTTGTTGGCGAACCGGGACTAAAGGCCTCCGCCAACCGGGACTAAAGCTTGTTTCTCCACTAGTGCTAAGATGGGTTTGCGGAAGACAGTGACGACAACTTCGGAAGTGTGCACATGCGGTGTGCGCTAAGAGTACACTGGACCGGTGCACCGGTCTTAGGGATGAGGTCAAATCAAGCTGTCCTGATCATGACAGTCATTATCATCAAGTTTATACATGGAGCAACTTTTGTCACCTTGTCGGAGAAACGACACCTATGGGATCGCGAGGATCCCTTAACGATTCGGCAAGGGGAAGGGTTGTACAGAGAGCAGATCTGATGATCAACATGCAGGAAATTTACCCACGTTCGGGCCGCAAAGATGCGTAAAACCCTACTCCTGCTTGGTTATATTAGGTGTGTTCTAGCTCAAGTTCTGGGAGCGCTACAGTACTCAGCAGCTACACATGCAGAAAGGGCTCTAGAAGATCCGATCCCCCTGTAGCTACGCCTTGGGCCTTCTTTTATACGTTCGAAGGGGTCACCAACAGTGGCGCACAGTGCATACATGAGGTGTAAAAGTAACTACAGTGTTATCATACCTAACACTGACGGTTTAGGACAAGTGCATTAAAT
Source organism: Elymus sibiricus (assembly GCA_039707655.1). NCBI lineage: Eukaryota > Viridiplantae > Streptophyta > Magnoliopsida > Poales > Poaceae > Elymus > Elymus sibiricus. The sequence continues at coordinate 438,905,022 of CM077667.1, read as the reverse complement.
GCTCCGTTGAGGTGTCCCTTAGCGTCTTTGGGCTGGAAAAAGGGGCCGTCCCATCGCACCGCTCAAGCCCATCCACCGCTAGCACCTGACACGTTACCAGGAGGACAACAGCTAAAAGACAAGCTGGTGACCGCACTGGAGCGGTGACAGGGTAGCGAGGGCTTGCCGGGGGCGAGCCTTGCCGGGGCTGCAAGCCATCCTGGCAAGATCTTGCCGGGGCTCCAGCCTCCAGTCTTCTATCTTCTGATTATTGCCTTGTCTTGGATGCCTTCTTGACTTTATGAACTTGCATTCAGCTGTCTCCCGGCAGGCCTTGCCGCAGGTGTGGCTACAACTGCCCGTGCACAAGTACGGGGTACTAAAGGACCCAATCCTTAGTGCACCGACAGGAGCCCCCGGGCCTGGGCCATACACGGGTGCGGGGCGTTGTTGGGCCAGGCCCAAACAGTGCACGGGCACGCGTGGCAGGAGTTATCCACCGTAATCATTCCATTTACTGCGCCGCCCACGACGCCCATTGAACGCGGGACGTGGGGGGCGTGCGCAGCGCGCTCGCGAAGCGTTTCAATATTATCTTAGTAAAGAGGTGGCCTCGCGTCCTCCCCATAAAAAAGGAATCCGCAGAGGTGCCGCTCATTTACCTCTTGCCTTTTCCAATCGGGGAACCGCCGCCGTCTTCTTCCTCTAGTCGAAACAGAGCTCCCCCCTTTCATCCGCTGCCTCCACGCCTTCTCCGCCCCCAGCCTCCGTCTCCCATCGCCGCCATGCCGCCCAAAGCAAGCAGGGGCAAGGACGTGGATGCCGCCGTCTCGGAAAACAAGATGGCGAAGATGCGGAAGGAGCACGTCATCTTCCCCCCGGCGCTTGATGCGGCTGCACTGAGGGAGCGATATCAGTTCATGTGGGTGACAGAGACGACAGCGCATCCGGCCACCGCCGTGAGTCCAGGTTCTTCTAGGGGCGGCCCAAATAAATACCACTTCTTTGCCGATTATTTCTACTGCGGACTCTGCCCCCCTTTCTCTGATTTCTTCAATGGCATCATGCTCACCTACGGCTTCCAACTTTTGGATTTCACGCCGAATGCCGTAACTTGCATGTCCGTTTTCGCTCATCTTTGCGAAAACTTTGCCAGAGTAGTTCCTAGCACCGCTCTTTCTGGCTCCATCGCTTGGATCCCATGGCCAGGAACCAAGGAGGTCTATCCAGACGGGGCCTTCCGCGAGAAGTGGGATGAATGGCGGGCCAGATGGTGCTGGGTTCGGGAGACAGAAAAATCCGAAGTCCAACCTTTCTGCTTGCCGCGGCAGACGAAGATAGCGCGCAGCAACGACTGGAGCGCCCTCGATCCTTACGACAAGAAGCTCACCATCGCTACTACCAGGATTCACCGCCTCAGAGCCGCCGGGCTCACAATAGATATGATAGGCGCCGATTTCCTTCGCCGGCGCATCGCCCCTTTGCAGAACAAAGGGAGGCCAGCCTGGCAATTCCGGAACGCGGCAGACATCATGAGACTGCGCCCTGGGCTGAATGGCAATCTGACATTTATGCAGCACGCAGCTCTCTGCGAGAAACTGTTCAGGGGCGACGTGGTATGCAAGCTGCCAGCAAGCATAGTCCCTCTATGCAACAACTCCTCTCTAGGCCCAATCATCGCCATGATGCCAGCGTTTGACGCTCACAGCCTTGACGGATCTTGGATTGAGCCATCTGAAGAGCAAGTGCAGCAATTCTTTGACAACCTGACGGAGAGGGCCATCCGCGAAGAAGAGGGCCTCGTCCGCGCCACCACTGAGGAAGAAGTGGCATACATTGCCAGTAGGGCGGAGGAAGTAAATCTTGCCACGGAGGCCGGCAGCGCTGGCTTCATGAAAGAGGGAACCATCGGAGAGGAAGTGCTGCCGGATGAGGATCTTGCCGGGCAGGACGAGACCGCAGAAGAGCAGGGCGGCACATCAGCCGAAGGCCCTTCTGTTAGAGACGCCGCCGAGGAGGAACTGCACGAGGAAGCCCCGACCCTTGAACCAAGGAGTAGGCGTGTCCTTTGGAGCGCCGTTCTGGGGTCCCGGTCCGCCAAGCTTCTTCGAGCAGTGCAGCCCCCGGCAAAGGGGCGGACGGCAAGGCCACGCAGCGGCAAGGAGCTCCTCAGCAACCTGCGCCTGCCGCAGCCAAGCGACCCAGGAGCACCCCCCCCCACCTCCTCCCGTGGCGGAAGTCGACTTCGACCTCTCTGCCTTTAGCTCGGGAGAAGAAGAAGAAGAGTAAGGATCTTGTCGCGTCCTTTACTTTCTGAGTTTTTGGTTTTTCTTGTCTCATTTGTTTTGCTTTGGCCTGTCTCCGCAGGGACACGGAAACTCTGGCGCAGAGGATAGCAAAGAGGACGAAGACCTCGACGGGCGAGGAACCGCCGGCAAGCACCTCTGGTGCGCCAGAGACGATCACCATCAGCCCGGAGCCTAGCCTGCGACGCAGTCCTCGGCTCAGCCCCCGGCGCAGCCCCCAGCGTGAGTCTATTACTCACTTTTCGCTGGCAAGTGCCGGGGTGTGCATCTTTACTGCTGACATCACCAGACATGCAGGAGGAGAGCAGCGACAAGGAGAACCATCAGAGGCCGCTCCTGATGTGCCGCCTCCATCGACCACGCCACCCAGGGATGGGTCGCCGGCAAGGACTTCCTCTAGCGTGCTTTACCGCGACGAGGAAGAGCCGGCAAGCATGGGCACCGGCAGCTCTACGCCGGCAACCAATGTTGGCACAGGTATTTTTTATTCTGTTTTCCTTCTTTTTTTTGTCTTCTTGAACTTCCATCTCAATCTCATCTTGTTTTGCTTTCTTGGCCCCCAGACATTCCCTCGGCAGAGCAAATGGACGTTGACACCGTCATCGAGGAGACCGCTAGGGATGCTGCCGCCGAGGCCGGCAGGCTTGCCGCTGAGGAGGCCGCCAAGAATGCTACCGCCGAAGCTGCCGAAGCCGCTAAGAACGCTGTTGCCGAGGCCGCCAAGGACGCCAGCGCCGAAGCTGCCAGGGTTGCAGAGGAAGAGGCCGCCAAGGAATCTGCCGAGAAGGCCGGTGGGGAGGCTAGTGACCGTACTGACGGCATCCCTGCCGCAGGAGCGCCAGGCGCTACGCCGGACACAGAGCCCCCAGCCGCCGGGGAGGCGGCTGTTGAGGAACAGCCACCAACATCCGAAGCTCCGTTGTCAAGCAAGTACCTCAAGATTGGCGACAACTTGTTCGTCAGCATCCCAGGCACGGCAAGCACTAGGGCACCAACTGAAGGGGAAGTCTTCGATGAAGACACCATTGCCGCTGTCGGGCTCAAGGTCGTTGATGAACCAAGCGCCAGCAGCAGCAAATCTGAAGAAGAGAAGCTCCTCAAGGCCATGCACGACAACTACCAGAAGCTCCAAGCACTCCACCGCGTCCGGAAGGAGAAACTAGACTCCAGGGCCGCGGCTGCCGACAAGATTGAGGCAGATCTCCAGAAACGCGTTAAGGAGACGTAGGCCTGGTTTGCCGAAGCTTTCCAGGAGTTGAGGACTGGCCAAGAGCAGTTGAGTCAGAGATGGGACGATCTCCTCGTGAAGCAGTCTGACGTGGAGAAGGCACAAGAGGATGCCAAGCAACAGGCTGCCACGGAGGAAGCACGCCTAAGAGAGCTCCGCGTTGGGCTTGAGGCTCACGATGACGACCTGGCCGCTCGCGAGAAGGCACTTGCCGACAAGCTCCGTGCCAAAGACGAGGAGATTGAAAAGCTTGTCGCGCAACGGACCCAGGACTTGGAGCTGAAGCACAAGGAGGCACTCGAGGCTCTGAATGTAGATCATGCCGGCAAGCTAAAGGAAGCCGTCGATGCCGCCAGAGCTGCAGAGGCGCCAAGGACAAGCTTGCCGACGGAGTGAAGAAGCTGGAAGCAGATCTTGAGGAACACGGCAAGCAGATCTCAACACTCAAGACCGAGAGAGACAAAGCTCTCCACAGCTTGATGGAGACGCAAGTTGCCGTATCCGACAAGACCAAGGAGCTCTCCACAGCCAACAAATCCATCGCTGATCTGAAGCTGAAACTGTCCACACTGGATGAGACTCTGGAGACCACCAAGGCTCGCGAGAAGACCCTGGTCAAAAGTCTCCGGGATGAGGAGGAGCTGGTCAAGAGCGCCGCCACCACTCACAATGACTATGTGTAGGGAGTGCAAATCTGGACTGAGAAGCTTGCCGATGTTACAGAGAAGCTCGCCGCACAACTGTCTACCATGGGCCTGCAAGATCACAGGCGTCCTCTTGACGACAGGGTGTCCCCGAGCGCCAAGCTGACCATGTTCTTCGACCGTGTGCTTGTAGCCCTGGAGCAGCTCCATTCAGACCGAAAAACTCATCTGGCCAGTGAGTCGCGCAAACTCTGCTAGGCCGTCCTCCAGAAGGTGCTCGTCAAGATGGTGCATAAAAACCCCGGCATCAACCTCAGCATCTTCGACCGCCTGCCGAAGGACGTGGACGTCAAGACACTTGAGGAGCTTGTTGCGCCCATCGTCGACAGGGTAAGCCAAGTCAAGAGAGTTAAAGGCGATCGCTGGGATTAGCTACCTTACTTCCCGCTGCCATCCATGCCAAGAACAATTTATCTTATGTTAGAATTGCGGCAAGATTGATGTAATATAACTTGCTATGTTCTGGATGAATGCTATGCTATTCCCCTTGTTTAATTTCTTTCCATATGTATTCGCTCTATGCTTGGTCGGAAACTTGCCGGCGCGCGCACCCTTGCCGCGAGCGCTAGGTGCGGGACTTTAGCAGCCTGCTGGCGGTGCCGCTACCGGCAAGAGACCTTGGTGTTTTCAGTGCAGCCACCTAAACTGTTGAGCGGACTCGAAACAGGATAAGGGCGCAACCAATCACAATAAGGTTCCTTCGCGTGCAGGTTTTCCATACAAGAGTCGAAATCGTTCAAGGAGAATAACCTTACAAACAAAAATTTTGTTTAAAGTTTCTGCAACTTAGCTTTCCGTCGCAGTACTTCTTCCGGCAAGGTATCAACCTTGAACGTCGCCTACTGGTATCCATACCATCTTCCCCCCCGGCAAACTTGCATGCGAGGGAACCTTCTGTCCTTTGAGAAAAAAAAAGAAGAGAAAATAGAGATATGGAACCTTGGCGGTTCGTTAGCACTTGCTGGAGATGAGTGTAATACAATATCTCAGATAAACATGCACGCAAGTAAACATGAAAATCGACAAGAATTGTAAAACACTTAGGCTTTATTCAACTATGCACAGGGTCTGCGCCTGGCTTTGTACAAAGGATCACATGCTACAGCGGCAAGACTTGTACAAAAGGTGGTTGCCGGGGGGCCCGGCAACCGCGCCTTATGGATAGAACTTACGAAGATGCTCGATATTCCAGGAGTTGCTCACCGGAATACCATCTTCGGTCTCCAGGCAGACTGTGCCAGGCCTGGTGACTCATACTACCCGATAAGGGCCTTCCCACTTCGGCGTCAACTTGTTGGAATTCTTGGCCGACTGAACGCGCCGAAGAACAAGGTCGCCTTCCTCAAGACTCCGGGCATGAACCTTGCGGCTATGGTAGCGGCGCAAAGCTTGCTGGTAGCGTGCAGCTCGCACAGCAGCCTGGAGACGATCCTCCTCAAGGAGCACAGCGTCATCTTGGCGCAGCTGCTCTTGCTCGAGCTCATCATAAGCGAGCACTCGAGGTGACCCGTATGTGAGTTCCGTGGGGAGAACTGCTTCCGCCCCATATACTAGGGAGAAGGGTGTCTGGCCGGTAGCTCGATTGGTGTCGTCCTGATTGACCAAAGAACCACCGGCAACTCATCAACCCAGCGCCTTCCGCACTTGCGCAGCCTGTCGAAAGTCCTCGTCTTGAGGCCTCGCAACACTTCAGCATTAGCCCTTTCCGCCTGGCCGTTGCTCCTCGGGTGGGCAACAGAAGCAAAACAAATCTTGCCGCCAAGGTCTTGGACATACTGCATGAAGGTGCGGCTCGTGAACTGTGTGCCGTTGTCGGTGATAATCCTGTTTGGTACACCAAAGCGGCAAACTATTCCTTTGAAGAACTTGACGGCTGACTGTGCTGTCACCTTCCTCACTGCTTCCACTTCCGGCCACTTTGTAAACTTGTCGATTGCAACGTACAAGTATTCAAAGCCCCCGGTAGCACGGGGAAAAGGGCCCAAGATGTCGAGCCCCCAGACCGAGAATGGCCAGGAGAGAGGGATTGTCTGAAGAGCTTGAGCTGGTTGATGCAATTTCTTTGAATGAAACTGGCATGCTTCACACTTGGTTACTAGCGCAGTTGCATCCTGGAGAGCAGTGGGCCAAAAGAAACCTTGCCGAAATGCCATGCCGGCAAGAGCTCTTGATCCTATGTGGGAGCCACATATGCCTCCATGTATCTCTGCCAACAGCTCCAGTCCATCCTCCCGAGGAATGCATTTCAATTTCACACCGTTCGGCCTCTTTCTGTACAGGGCATTGTCCACAAACTGGTACATTTTAGACCGACGGGCTACTTTCTCTGCTTCTTCCTGCTCTTCGGGGAGTTCTCCTGTCTGAAGGAAATGGACGATGTGTTGTGCCCATGCTGGAGCCTGAGGCTTGACGGCAAGGACTAAAGGCAAATCTTCTGCCACGGGAGCAGTCGTCTCGACAGCAAGGGCCTGAGACCCTGCCGGAGCTTGCTGTTCCCCGGCAAGCTTGGCGGGAGCGTTTGTCTCGACGGCAAGAGCCTGAGGCCCTGCCGGAGCCTGTCGCTCACCGGCAAGCTGGGCGTTGTTCCCGGCAACTTTCTTGCCGGCGGCTTCTGGGAGCTCTGCCGGGAAGTACTTGCCGGAACTCAACTTTCTTCTCTTCTCTTGTCCCATTGATGGTGTCACGGATGGCTGAGTCAGCCGAAGCACAAAAGTTCCTAGTTCCACAGGTAACTTGAGAGCAGCGCATTTTGACAGGCCATCAGCAATGCTGTTTTCTGCACGAGGAACGTGCTCCATTTGCAGGCCGTCAAAATGCTCTTCCAACTTCCTCACTTCATCTACATAAGCTTCCATCAACGGGCTCTGATAATCCTTGTTGACTTGCTTGACGACAAGTTGAGAATCACCTCTGACAATAAGCTTCTGGATTCCAAGGTCTGCCGCGATCCTGAGACCGGCAAGCAACCCTTCATACTCCGCAATATTGTTCGTTGACCTCTCCCGAGGAAAATGCATCTGAACCACGTATTTGAGGTGCTCTCCGATGGGTGCGACAAGCAGCACGCCAGCACCGGCGCCTTGTAGCGAGAAAGCCCCATCAAAATACATGATCCACTCTTGATTCGTTTCCTTGCCGGGGAGAGTTGACTCTGGAACTTCTTCATCTGGCGTTGGGGTCCATTCTGCAATGAACTCCGCCAAGGCCCTGCTCTGGATTGTCGAAGTACTTTCAAACTTGAGACCAAAGCTTGACAGCTCCAAAGCCCACTCCACAATCCTGCCGGTAGCATCTGGGTTCCGCAAAATCCGTTGTAATGGAAAGCGAGTGATAACGGTGATCTCGTGTGTTTGGAAGTAATGGCGCAGCTTCCTCGAGGCCATGAGGAGGCCGAAGAGCAACTTCTGCACACCAGAATATCTTGACCTAGCCCCCTGCAAAAGGGACCTGACAAAATAGACCGGGCGCTGCACCATCTTCTTCTTCTGTATTGCTTGACTTGACTGCGCAGATTCAACCTTGTCGGCACTAGATCCTGCCGGGGAAGATCCCAGCTCGTCATTCGGCGGTCCTGCCGCTGGCGCTGCTTCTTCATCAGCTTCTCTCTCTGCCACTAGCGCAGCACTTACCACTTGATTCGTTGCCGCTAGATATAGCAGCAATGGCTCTTGTGGTTTTGGCGCGACTAGCACTGGCGGAGAGGAGAGGTACTTCTTCAAATCATGCAGCGCTGCCTCCGCTTCCGGAGTCCATTTCATTGGACCCGCCTTCTTCAAGATTTTGAAAAAGGGCAGGGCGCGCTCAGCAGATTTTGAGATGAACCTACTCAGAGCAGCAACGCAGCCGGCAAGACGACGCACATCCTTGACACGTCTTGGCTCTTCAATTTGCTCAATTGCTTTGATCTTGTCGGGATTCGCTTCAATTCCACGTTGAGATACAAAGAACCCGAGAAGCTTGCCGGATGGGACACCAAACACACACTTCTCATGGTTGAGCTTCAAGTTGATTTTGCGCAGATTTGCAAATGTTTCTTCTAAATCCGATATGAGCGTCGCCTTATCCTTGGTTTTGACCACTATATCATCCATGTAAGCTTCCATATTTCTATGTAGCTGGGCTCAAAACCAATCTGGACCGCTCTTGCAAATGTAGAACCAGCACTTTTCAACCCAAAAGGCATATGCAAAAAGCAATACGTACCACATGGGGTGATAAATGCGGTCTTCTCTTCTTCTTCCTTGGCCATAAAAATCTGATGATAGCCTGAATAGGCGTCAAGGAATGACAGCAAGTCGCAGCCGGCAGTGGAGTCCACAATCTGGTCGATGCGCGGCAAGGGAAAAGGATCTTTAGGACAGGCTTTATTGATATCTGTATAGTCAATACATAGCCTCAATTTTCCATTCGCCTTGCGCACTACAACTGGATTGGCCAACCATGTTGGATGAAATACTCCTCTAACCAAGCCTGCTGCTTCCAACTTCTTAATTTCTTCGGCAATAAACTGTTGCTGCTCCAAATCTTGCTTCCTGACCTTTTGCTTGACGGGCCGCGCGTGTGGACAGATGGCAAGGTGGTGCTCAATCACCTCCCTGGGAACACCGGGGATATCAGATGGTTGCCATGCAAACACATCGACATTCGCCCGCAGGAAGGCAACGAGCGCGATTTCCTATTTACTATCGAGGGTGGAACTTATGGTGAAAGTTCCTCCCGAGCCATCTTCCTTGGCGGGCACCTTCTTGGTCTCTGGCGGAGCAGCCTTGGATTTCTTGCTCTTGCCGGTGGAGCTCTCAGGCACGCCCTCAACGGGAGCGTAGCACTCCGAGGAGGTGCGCTTGCCGGAGTGTGTGCGAGAGGTCTTGCCGGTCTTCTTCCCCCCGGGAGCCTCAGCGGCAGGAGCAAGTGCCTTGGCGGCAGATGCTGCAACTCTCCCGGTAGAGTTGATCGGTGCAGATAAGCGCGTCTTTCTTGTCGGAACCGACAGTGATAACGCTCATCGGCCCAGGCATCTTCAGCACATTGTAGGTGTAGTGCGATGCCGCCATGAACTTGGCCAGCGCTGGGCGGCCAAGGATCCCATTATATGGCAACGGAATCTTGGCGACGTCAAACACGATCTTCTCAGTTCTGAAGTTCAGGTCACTGCCAAATGTCACCGGCAGCATGATTTTCCCCTTGGGCTGGCTCCTTCCTGGATTGACCCCTTGAAACGAGCCCGTTTCCTCGAGATCTCCATCAGGAATTTGCAATCTCTTGATTACTTCGGGTGAGATCAAGTTCAATCCGGACCCACCGTCAACTAACATTTTCGTCACCTTGAGGTTGCGAATCATTGGTGAGACCAACAACGGCAAACACCCAACCGCAGTTACGCGATCAGGGTGATCCTCAACGTCGAAAATGATAGGCGTGTTGGACCATTTCAAAGGCTTCCGGGCGCCGATAGATGGCTCAGTCGCGTTAACCTCACGCGCCCACTGTTTAAGCTGGCGGTGGGAATAATGCAACGAGGCACCTCCGTCAACGCACATGGCGTCCGTAGCTTTCTGGAACTCTTGCTCACTGGATTCATCGTCCTCCTCCATGTCATCATCACCCCCCTCTTGCTTGTCGCGGCCTCGAGCGGGCCGGTCCTTCTGTTGCTTGGCCTTGCCGCGGCGACCTCCTCGGCCACCACGCTTCTTGCCGGACCCCTCCGCGCCATCCTGGGCCTTCTCCTTGTCTCGCCTCTCGTACTCGGCTCTCTGCTTCTCGACAAGCTGCTCGACTTGCCAGCAGTCTTGGAGATCGTGGCCCTTGGTGCGGTGGATCTTGCAATACTGCTTGCCGGAACCGTCTGGCTTGTCGGCAGCCGCCAAGGCCTGGCAGGAGGCACACCCGGCAACGTCCTTGCCGGGGTCATCAACCTTGGCCTTCTTGGCGGCACCGGGGTTGCCGGATCCCTCAACGGCAAGCACGGCCTTGCCCTTGCGCTTCCTATTACTCCGCCGGCCCTTCTTTGTCGGAGCGACGGTGTCATCATCTCCAGAGTCGACCCCTGCACCAGCATCTTCGCCGGGGAGTCTCCTCTCTTCTTCAGCCCGGGCACACTTATCTGCCAGAGCATAAAGCTCGGCAACATCCCTGATCTTGTTCATCGCCAGCTCTTCCCGCATCCTGCGGTTGCGCACGTTCTGATGGAACACGGTGATAACAGCGGCAGGATGAACGTCTGGAATGTTGTGATGTATGCGGCTGAACCTCTGGATGTACTTGCGCAAAGTCTCGCGTTCCTTCTGGGGGATGAGATGTAAATCGCTTTCCTGGCCAGGAGCTTGGTGGCCTCCAGTAAAGGCGCCAACAAACTCATGGCACAGGTCTGCCCATGAAGAGATGGAATTCTCCGGCAGGTGCATCAACCACGACCTGACGTTGGGCTTAAGCACCAACGGGAAGTAGTTGGCGAGTATCTTGTCGTCGCGAGCCCCGGCAGCCTGCACCGCAATCACTACTGGAATCAGCTTCTTTGCCATCTGCCATAACAGACGGCAAAGGCCTGCCTGGCGGACGGCAAAGCCATTGCCGTCCGCCAGCAGACGGCGAACAGTCCGGCCGAACGGGTGCCGGTAAAGGCCACTTTGCCGTCTGCTGGCAGACGGCAAAGAAGCCAAGCTCTTTGCCGTCTGCTGGCAGACGGCAAAGCCCCTGGACGGCAGACAAAAGGTGCCAGCCCCGTTAGGGGGCTAACGGCGCTCTTTGCCGTCTGCCAGCAGACGGCAAAGAGCTGCAGCTGACGTTAGCTGACGTCAGGCGTTAGCTGGGCCAGCGCAGGCTCTTTGCCGTCTGCTAGCAGACGGCAAAGAAGAAAGCTCTTTGCCGTCTGCTCGCAGACGGCAAACAGGCCAAATAGGCCAGCCCAGCTTGCACAGGCTGCTGCCACGTGGCCTATTTGCCGTCTGCTAGCAGACGGCAAAGTGGCTATATAGCCCCTGTTTTTACTGTTTTCTCTTATATCAATTCATTTGCACATAAATTCACACACATATATATATATATTCAGAATCACATAATAAGGCAAACATTATGTCTAGTCCATCACATAAAATGTCTCATCCACCACATAATAAACAACACATATGCAAATAATATGCAAGCCATATGGATATGATCATCCAACACATACCAAATCAAAACATATGCAAGTCTCATCCATACATATGCAAGTTTCATTCATCTATACATACATATGCCAGTGTCAATTGTTGATCCTACAAAATCAAAACAAAATGGAAGGACAAGGACTCCATGAACGCAAGCTTCCGTGAAGTGAATCAAATCTGCAAAATGGGAAAGAAGGAAGTTAGAAGAAGAAGAAGACTAGAAGAAGAAGAAGAAAAAGAAGAAGAAGAAGACTAGAAGAAGAAGAAGAAGAATTTTTCTTCTCTTTCTTTTTCGAAGAATTTTTCTTCTCTTTCTTTTTCTTCTTCTTATTGCTTACTTGTGTCATTTTAGAGCTAACCTAGTTAAATAGGCCATTTTTGACCTAAATATGCTAAGTATGTCATAAATGAACTAAATAAGCTAAGTATAGGTCATTTCAGAGCTAACCTAAGTAATTATGCCATTTTTGAGCTAATTAAGCATATTTAGTCATTTTGGAGCTAAATAGGTCATTTCTTAAGCATATTATGTCATTTTTGAGCTAGCTAAGCATATTGAGTCATTTTGGAGGAATAAATGCTAAGTATAGGTAACTTTAGAGCTATCCTAGGTTAAATAGGTCATTTTTGAGCTAATTAAGGTTATTATGTCATTTTTGAGCTAGCTAACCATATAAATTCATTTTTGGAGGAATAAATGCTAAGTATATGTCATTTTAGAGCTTTCCTAGGTTAAATAGGTCATTTTGGAGCTAAATAGGTGATTTCTTAAGCTAAGCTAAGTATAGGTCATTTGAGAGCTATCCGTGGTAAAATAGGTCATTTTGGAGCTAATTAAGGTTATTATGTCATTTTGGAGGAAATAATGCTAAGTACAGGTCATTTTAGAGCTAAATATGTCATTTCTTAAGCTAAGCTAAGTATAGGTCATTTGAGAGCTATCCATGGTAAAATTGGTCATTTTGGAGCTAAGTAAGGTTATAATGTCATTTTCGAGGAAACTAAGCTAAGTATACGGCATTTTGGAGATAAATAGGTCATTTCTTAAGCTAAGTACGCATTTGTTATGCTAAACACTTGCGAAAACTTACCGTCATCACGGAGGTGTAGTTGTAGGTGTAGTTGTAGGACCGGTCACGCCAGTGGCTGACGGAGGAGGATCGGTCGATGCTTGTCAGGAGTTATGCTGCACCAAAGATCATTTCCAATGTATCGTTAGCATGATGCAACTCAAATGTGAAGACTAGTAAATAATGACCATTCAAATGAAACTCACCGTGCCCGCCGGAGCAATGACTGGCATCGGCGGAGGGGTCGTGCCGCTCTTCTCGCACAGGGTCTGCACATTTGGTTTTGACGAGTCAGTCATATTAGATACTACTGTAAGGAACATTACGTGCATGATTTGGCTAATATACAGAAGAAACTTACCGCGAACATCTCGTATAGGGCCCGGTTAGCCATCATGTTCCGGTTCCTCTCCTCCTCCAACGCATTAGCCGTCCTGTCCTCAAGCTCCCTCTCCCTCTCCGCCGCCTGCCGGTCCCTCTCCTCTAGAATCGCCTGGGTCTTCGCTCTCTCTTCCTCAATAGCAGCCTGGGTCTTCGCTCTCTCTGCCTCAATAGCAGCCTGCAACACCACTCGTTAGCATTGTAATCATCGACGGCCGCACACACAATGTAATGAAGGAAAGGTATCTGAGTCCGTATAACTAACCTTGAATTCGACCTCCACTGGCCGTGCACGAGGCAATATCTCAGGATCGGAGCCGGTCTGGCGCTTCTTGATCTGCGGGAGAGTGCTACTACAACGTATCAGTCCATCCCCAATGGCTAACGAGCCATGGGGCCTCCCGCCACCAGATATCATCACCAGCTCTGGATCAAGAGGTTGCTGGCTCGGGTTAAAGTCCGGCCCTTTCCTCGCCTTCCCCTCGTCTCTGTACCTCACAAGCTTGTGGTGGGAGGCGCGGTTGGTGAATTTCTTTGGATCATCGAGGTCAGACTCAGAGAATGCCTTGGCCTTCTTGTACGAGGCAGTATTGGACATGGCATAGAGGTCGAACAGCTGTGGCACTGGAGCCTTGTTCTCTCGCGCCTAAAAGAGAGGAACAGAGTATTAGTTGAGGGCTCAAGCTAGCATGAAGAATAAATTTGCATGAATCATGAAGCAAACCACATACCCAGTTTTCCCCGTACTGATGTAGGTTGACGCTGCCTAGATGGTGTGGGACACCTTTCATTTTGCCACGCTTGTCCTTTGCAGTGTCGTGGGTGGAGCGCCATTGGGGAGAGCACCACTCATCCACCAACGCCTCCCAACAGTCCATCCTATCCGCACACCATCTCGGGGGCACCTAAGTTAAGCAAGAGAAATTTGAGCGCTACGCCTACGAATCAAATCAAGGAAACTAAGTACAAGGCCTTAAGAATAGGTAATTACCTTCATGTACTTCTCCTTACTCAGAAACTTCTCGCGGCACTTCTCTCTTTTCCTCCTAATACCAGCCGAGGCGAAGTAGTCTCGAATAGCCTGCGTCTGAGCCTCGTGCCGAAAGTTTTGAAGTAGGCGCCTGCACTCGTTGTCGATAACCAGAGACGCGGCCTCCTCCTGTCCCTCAGCACACCTGTAGAAGGTCTGCAATAAAACAAGAAAACACGAATTAGTACAATCACTAGGGTTGCCAATCAAAGAAGGAAACACAACGTAGACGGCAAAGGAGAAATTACCCAAAACGTCTGGATCACAATGTCGGCCACCTTGTGGCACTCGACATCGCCGATCCTATGCCCCGGCGGGGCCGGGGCAGCCAAGTAGTGCTCCCAGGTCATTCCTAACTCGGGAACCCGGCCCTCACCGGGCAACGTGACCCACCCCGGGAAGCTCTGGCGACAAATCACACCAAGGACACTGTTGGGCCTGCGGACATGAGGCTCGTGTGTCCAAGACCTGCAGTATGACAAGGCCAACGCATTAGATATTCGAAGAAACGTGAAGGCAAAAGGTTAAAAAAGAGTAAATGCACTTACTTGGCCCCGTTAGGCGCAATCAACCACCTCTGGTCGGGGGTCGCCGGGGTGGGCGGGAGCTTTGTACCACCACGCTGGTAGACTTTGCGCCCCTCAACCCACTCACCCTCGCTATAGCTATCAGAACTATAGCCACCCTCAGCACGGCCACTCGACTCCGTCGAGTTCCGCTGCGACTCAGCGTGATCCCTGCTGAGCTCCGGAGTCTCGTTGGACGGAGTCTCATGGGACGAAGGCTCGTTGGCCCGACGCTCGTCGGCCCGAGGCTCGTCGGCCGTAGGCGCGTCTGCCATAGGCTCGTCGGCCCGAGGCTCGTGGACCGGAGTCCGAGACGGGTCCACCTCAGGCGGCTCCATCTCAGACGGAGCACTCCTGTGGTCGGGTGAATCAGCTGGGGGTGGCGGCGAGGAAGGCATAGTAGCAGCCTTCCTACCTCTCCCGCCGCCACGTCCACCTGTACCAGCCTTCATCCCCCCCCGACCTCTCCCGGCCGAAGAAGAAGCGACCGCCGGTGGTGTCTGCATACTGAGATCCAGCGCTCTCCGGAGGCTATGGGGTGGAATGGAACTACCCCTCCCACCACGCGCCGAGGTAGGAGCCTCGGAGCGCTCTCGACCCGCGCCCACCATCTGTCAACACCTGCAATGACAAAGAGTAAACGAAATTAGTACAACATAAAAAGAATGAATACCTGACATGAATAATATGTATATAATTTAAGTGTATCATCATCATGAACATAATAAAAAATTGAATACCTAAAAAATTGAATATATACCTAATTTAAGTGTCGGGGTGTCGTGTCGGGGTCGGGGTGTCGGGGTGTCGTGTCGGGGTCGGGGTGTCGTGTCGGGGTTGGGGTGTCGGGGTGTCGGGGGTGTCGTGTCTGGGTGTCGTGGTGTCGGGGTGTCAGGGGTGTCGGGGTGTCGGGGTCGGGGTGCCGTGTCGGTGTCGGGGTGTCGGGTCGGGGTCGGGGTCGGGGTGTCGGGTCGGGGTCGGGGTGTCGGGGTCGGGGTGTCGGGGTCGGGGTGTCGGGTCGGGGTCGGGGTCGGGGTGTCGGGTCGGGGTCGGGGTCGGGGTTTTTCCTCTTTTTTTCTTTTCTTCTTCTTCCTCTTCTTCCTTTTCTTCATTTTCTTCCTTTTTTTCCTTCTTCTTCTTCTTCTTCTTCTTCTTCTTCTTCTTCTTCTTCCTCCTTTCCTTTTTCCTCTTCTTCTTCTCCTCCTCTCCTCTTTTTTCTTCTTCTCCTCCTCCTAACCTAATTAACCTAATTGATGTCGAAACCAGTAGCATCTAACTAATTAACCTACTCAAAAAACCTATTTAACAACATCTAACTAATTAACCTAATTGATGCATCTACTATCTACTAACAGTAGCATCTATATATATATATCTATAATCATGATATTAAAAAAAAGGAAAAAAACAGAAAAACAGAAAAAAAAAAAGGGCAGAGGTGGGGGAGCTCACCGGAGGGGGTGCCGCCGGGGGGCTCGTCGGGGGGGGGGGGTGCCGTCAGGGGGGCACGCCGGGGGGTGCCGCCGGGGAGGGCTCGCCGGGGGGGCTCGACGGGGCGGCGGCGCGTGGCCGCTGCGGCAGACTGCGGGGCGGCGGCGCGGGGCAGCGGAGGTGCGGGGCGGCGGCGCGGGGCAGGGCGGGGCGGCGGGGGGGGCAGGGCAGGGCAGGGCGGGGCGGCGGCACTGAGACAGAGAGGGAGAGAGAGATGTGTGTGTGTGAGAGAGAGCTTTGGGCGCGGGGGCCCCACCCTCACCTCGTTGCCGTCTGCTGGCAGACGGCAAAGAAATTTTTGCCATCTGCCAGCAGACGGCAAAGAAGTGGCAGATGGAAAAGAGCTTGACCTAGCCAGTGCCGTGCCCCGTGGGGCCCACTTTGGTCTTTGCCGTCTGCTGGCAGACGGCAAAGAACTCTTTGCCATCTGCCAGCAGACGGCAAAGAAGTGCAGATGGCAAAGACCCTCTTTGCCATCAGCTGGTTCTTTGCCGTCTGCTTTGGCAAGACAGACGGCAAACAGCCTCTTTGCCATCAGCTGGCAGACGGCAAAGAGCTGGCAGATGGCAAATAACTGAATTCCAGTAGTGAATGGTGTAGACGCTCAGGAATTCCGACGGGTGGGTCTTGCCGTCGTATTTCTCCGGGACCTCTAGCTTGAACGTCCGGGAATTGGGCCACTGGACTCGCCACAGCTCGCGGGTAAACGCTGGACAACCCACCTCGTAAGGTAGATCGACAGGATACCCCGGCGCAGGCTTATCTACAGCGGGTCCCGCACGCTTATCAGATTGATGGCGCGCTTCCCGACGCCGCTCGATGGTAGTTCGAGCGTCTTCCTTGCCTCGCTCCCGAAGAACTTGACGTTGATCGCGGCGAGTTCGCGGATCGGACGACGCCGTGGAATCGTCATCACGGGTGTCGACCCGTCGAGTCAGCGTCCGCTGCTGCCGCTGTGGGGGAGAGTACACCGTAGTTGTACCGCCCACAGTCTTCTCACCGCCGACACGTGCCGGCTCGATGAACTGCCGCCGTGAGGGCTCCGCCTGCTCCGGCTTATCTTCGTTGGCGAGGCCGACGAGGCTCTGAATGGCAGCTCTCCATTCGTCGAGCTTGTCCGCAGCAGGAGGGAAGTTCAGAAGCAGCTGTGCACGTGCTAGCGCTTCTGCTCGTGTAGGCGGCGGCGACAGGTGCGAGGAACGTGATGTGCTCTGACTCCCAACTATGTTGGAAGGAGCTACATCACGGTCCCGCGACCGTACACCGCTTCCACCAGCATGCGGACGTGCATGCTGGTCTCGCACATCCTGAGGTTGATGCTCAGGAGACTTTCCATGGGGACGCCGGGATCCACCAACATCACGGCGACTTTCGTCGCGCGCGCCCTGAGAAGGTCGCGGCACGTGCGCCAGTGTGGGCGTCTTGGAAGGCGCCCTTCCATCTCTGGAGTTCGCTGCACCGCCTGCTGGCAGCACAGCTCCATCCCTGGATCCAGCGGCGCGAACGACGCCACTCGCCTGGCTACGATCACCAGAGCGTCGTGGAAGCTCTGGATTTCTATTTCCTCCTCCACCCGCGTCGACGCCGTCGCCCGTGCGTGTAAGCACAGGCGCATCGGACGTGGATGGACCAACCGCCGTGAAACCCTTCCTCTTGGGGGCCATGGCGACAAAGATGATGAAGAACTGGTGCGCTAATCACCAGATCAGGTCCGCACAACCTCTACGCCCCCCTACCTGGCGCGCCAAAGATTTCGGAGAAACGACACCTATGGGATCGCGAGGATCCCTTAACGATTCGGCAAGGGGAAGGGTTGTACAGAGAGCAGATCTGATGATCAACACGCGGGAAATTTACCCAGGTTCGGGCCGCAAAGATGCGTAAAACCCTACTCCTGCTTGGTTATATTAGGTGTGTTCTAGCTCAAGTTCTGGGAGCGCTACAGTACTCAGCAGCTACACATGCAGAAAGGGCTCTAGAAGATCCGATCCCCCTGTAGCTACGCCTTGGGCCTCCTTTTATATGTTCGAAGGGGTCACCAACAGTGGCGCATAGTGCATACATGAGGTGTAAAAGTAACTACAGTGTTATCATACCTAACACTGACGGTTTAGGACAAGTGCATTAAATGCTCCGTTGAGGTGTCCCTTAGCGTCTTGGGGCTGGAAAAAGGGGCCGTCCCATCGCACCGCTTAAGCCCATCCACCGCTAGCACCTGACACGTTACCAGGAGGACAACAGCTAAAAGACAAGCTGGTGACTGCACTGGAGCGGTGACAGGGTAGCGAGGGCTTGCCGGGGGCGAGCCTTGCCAGGGCTGCAAGCCATCCCGGCAAGATCTTGCCGGGGCTCCAGCCTCCAGTCTTCTATCTTCTGATTATTGCCTTGTCTTGGATGCCTTCTTGACTTTATGAACTTGCATTCGGCTGTCTCCCGGCAGGCCTTGCCGCAGGTGTGGCTACAACTGCCCGTGCACAAGTACGGGGTACTAAAGGACCCAATCCTTAGTGCACCGACACACCTAGAAGTTGGATTCGAAAGGATGGATTTTTCGATAAAGGGTGCTTTGTTACTCAAAAGTTTAAGTATTACACCCGACCTCTGCATAACTAAGATGCACACAGCCAAATCAAGCCTAGTCTCATACTCCTTCCGTTCCTTGATATAAGGTGTATAGATTTTTGAGAAAAATCTGAAATATAAGGTGTATTGCGTTGCACCACTCGTTTGGATATTTGTTTTAGGGATTTGATTACATTTCCTTATATAAGGGAGGCTCCTCTATTTTCTGATGTCAATTAGTCAGGTGTAATCTCGCCCAAAACTTGTGAGATTTTCCCTTCACGTGTGTTCTTTAATTTCCGTGCCAAAAACTATACACCCTATATTTAGGAACGGAGGGAGTAAAATAAAAGACGAAATACAAGTATTCAAACTGTATGACATCTAAACTATGGGAGGGCCAATCCTAAGATCATGCTGCCATCCATGTTGGGTAAGAGTATCCCTTGCCGTGTTCTCCAAGCGTGTAGACACCTCCATAAACATGTCTCGATTCTCCACACGTTGTAAAGACGACTATAAACGGAGCGTACCGGTACATCTGTAGATAACCTGCATAAGAGAAGTACATTTATCGTTAAACACCTTATCATTTTTACATAGCCAAAGCGACCAAATAATGACAAGCGCTCCCACCTTGAGAAGAATTCTGAACTTATAAAGGATGGCTAATTTATGTTATAAGGTATTGTTGAATAATATAATAAAATAGTTGTGTACATCACTTGATGCAGATGCCGGGGGTTTAACCTTCTTCGAAAAAAGCCACTGTCAATGTAAACAATTATTATTAGCTCAACCTTGATGGATGTTTCGTAAGCTTGTACTTGTAAGACCCTTATTGGTGATTCTTAAGACCTAGCATTATTGATTAGGCCTTGTACAATGCTAGGTGTTTAGAAAAATAAACCAGTGCTTTTTGAAGCATTGGTGTCTATTTCTACAGAAAAGATCTCTAATTAACCATCTACTCTCTATAAGTAAGTAACTGGTGCTTAAAAACATATGTTTATTTCTCTAAGCACCTTCCCTAAGTGTCTTGCATTGTAAGGGTGGGGCGTAAGCACGAAGACGACAATTCTGTTGCTCAAAGGGTTCGGGAGGCAGCATGATGATCAACCAACCGACTGAAATTTGCTCTAGAATTATTATCGACTCGCATAAATTTTGTACCCAGATTTTGGCATTTATTTTTCGTAAGGATGATATACTTCCACTTGTTTCTTTACAGTAAGATGTACTCCCTCTGTAAAGAAATATAAGAGCGCTTAGATGACTACTTTAGTGATCTAAACGCTATTATATTTCTTTACGGAGAGAGTAGCATTTTTTGGCAACAGTCGTTTTTAAATCTTTGATTATTGTATATAGTTACAACTTTTTGTAAACTATATGTGGTAAAAACATATTTGCCTTTGAAAAAAAAAACGGTGCCACACGTTACAAAAAGAAAGGGGAGAGTACTAGTTTATTTTACACGGAAAACACTTTATTCCATTAACCAAAATGTCGTGCGAGATGCCGGCCACCAAGTCATGTACTAAGTTAGGTGCGCCACCAAACCACACGGCTCGGGGATCAACGACCATCTTCAAGCCATGTGCCGGAAGAGCATCCGCTACCTTATTACATTGTCTCGGACAATACTTTATTTGAAATGTAGAAAAATTCAAAACAGCAAAAGACTTAATGTCTCGAAATAGCAGTCCATTTGGCGCCAGATCATATGCTCTTGAGGAGATCGCCTTCAACAAATCTTGTGCACAACTATGGTCATATGAGAAAACTCCTCTCTGATTGTCCTTTTTTTGCGGGTAGTCTCTCTGATTGTTTTAATCCTGCAAACAACCATTGGTGATAAGACTCATCTCTATTTTCTAAGAAAAACCCTTGTGTATGCGACACTCATTGGTAATGGATGTTTGTCACTAAAGCAGTCGACCCCAATCCCAAACCGACTCCTCTATGAGGAGCGTCTATCACATATGAGTATCTATGTTTACCCATCTTACATTGTTGCTAGTATTTCAAGTTTTTTTTCCTCTATAAAGATAGCATTCACATACACATATGAATATATGAATCTCCTAGGCATTTTGTTCTCCTGATCGAGCACTGCTTCAACGGCGACTACTCTGACAACATCGTCGAGAGAGGATGCACAAGGATATGACCATATTAGTTGTCTTGGGCGGTGCCATCGGTAGGTGGTTGGCGGCCGGACCCTTCACACTCTGGTATCGACTTCTCCTCTCCATGGGCTTTGGTCCCACCGAATCACACCCTTGATGATTCCCCGGTCGCAAGCAACAAAGCCGAGCAGGCTTCGGTAGTGCATTGGCGGCGGTGGCAGCGTGCCATCGGCTCTTTCTAGGGGCGGAGGATCGGCACTTTGCGCACTCCCCCCTCCCCCCGGTCAAGGACCTGGATGCAATTTCTTATTTCTTTGGGGTGCTTTGCAATGCTGGAGTTTGGGACGCAACTTGACAAACACGGCACAAAGGAAAGGAATTGTTCTTCCAGTTTCTAGTTTCTAGGAGAAAATAAAAAAGAAGTGTCCTTGCGGGTCAAGCAAGTTGTCCCCGTATATATAAAGCTCCCCGAGATTCACCTGCCAGATTCTAACCAGCCCCCGAGTCTTTTCTCGCCCTCCAAATCGATCGAGTTTCACCCGCCGGATTCGAAAAGACGCCCGAGCTTTTTCTCGCCATGAAGCCGAAGCAGCCTAGCTCCCTCCAGCCGGCCGGCCGCGAGTGCTCTCGCCAAGGTAACAACATCGGTCGCCCTCTCCTCTCCCGTTCTAGTCCGATTTCGTTGGTTAAATACTAGTTTACTCTTCTGATCGATCTACTTAACCCGATTATTTCCGCGTCGGCGCGTCGCTGATCGGTTCGACGCGTGTCTCATCTGATCGGCTTTTCGGGGAGAGGGTACCACCGCCGGTTGGATCTGGGCGGATCCGCCGCCGGTGGAGTGGGGCGCGGGCACCCCTGAACATCTTTTTTTTGCTGGGAGGAAATTAGTCTCTTCGCGGGAAGGATTAGGGCCAGTTACGACTTTGTCTAGCAGTGATTTGGCGTGCAATTTTTTTTGCCAGATCTTCTCGTCTCTTAGTCTGAATTTTGGGCATAGTCCTTGTGCAACTGGTCATGTACCACCCCTCTGAACATGTGAATTTACTCCCGTAATCATCAACTCTGTTCTTGGTCTATGATCTTGTATTATACACCTATAAATTCACGTGCTCTTGCAGCTGGTAGTATGAAACTGTGAATTATGATACTCCCTTTGTAAACTAATATAAGAGTGTTTAGATCACTAAAATAGTGATCTAAAAGCTCTTATATTAGTTTACGGAGGGAGTACTAAATTAGTGATCTTATAAACACTATCTGTGCTATGTCTTAAAAAGATTTCATGTTCTGTGCCTCTGCGACTCTTGTCTTTGGCCTGGAGCCTCTTAATCTTTATCAATTTGGCCACGCTTCTCTTTGATTATGTAGCAATTCCTACCTGAAATTATATGTCAGTAACTAATTCAGCACTTTTTTCTTCTCTGTCTATCATCACTGAATGTTCATGTTTTTCTTTGTAAGAATGAAATTTATATGACGTTTTGATTACTTATTGCCACTTCTGCTCCCGGAATAATGTGTTACATATACTGGATGCATATACCTTCTAGACGTTCTCATACTAGCATTCTTATACATATACTGGATGTTCTATTTTATAGGTGAAGGCAGAGGTAACAACGCAACCAATATGGCGGTCGGTCATGCTAATGACAAGAACATCGAGATGTGGAAATTCAAGAAGCTGATCAAATGACTAGATGCTGCCCGTGGAAACGGGACAAGCATGATATCGCTGATCGTGCCACCCCGTGATCAGGTCTGTCGAGTCACCAAGCTGTTGGGTGATGAACATGGGACTGCCTCAAACATCAAGAGGAGAGTCAACAGGCAGTCTGTCTTGGCAGCTATTACCTCGGCCCAGCAAAAGTTGAAGCTGTACAATAGAGTTCCCACCAATGGATTGGTGCTTTACACCGGCACCATTGTCACCGATGAGGGGAAAGAAAAGAAGGTCAGCATTGATTTTGAGCCATTCAGGCCAGTTAATGCTTTCTTGTATCTCTGTGACAACAAGTTCCACACCGAGGCACTGCATGAGCTGCTTGAGTCCGATGATAAGTTTGGCTTCATTGTCATGGACGGTAATGGAACGCTGTTTGGAACCCTGAGTGGCAACACTAGGGAGGTTCTACACAAGTACTCTGTTGATCTCCCAAAGAAGCATGGACGAGGAGGGCAGTCAGCGCTTCGCTTTTCCCGCCTGCGCATGGAGAACCGGCACAACTATGTGCGCAGGACGGCTGAGCTTGCTACTAGATTCTTCATTAATCCTGCCACTAGCCAGCCAAATGTTTCTGGTCTCATTCTAGCTGGTTGTGCTGACCTCAAGACTGAATTAAGTCAATCTGACCTGTTTGATCAGCGCTTGGCAGCCAAGATACTGAAGGTTGTCACAGTCTCTCATGGTGGAGAGGATGGCTTCAACCAGGCCATTGAGATATCTGCTGAAGTCCTTTCCAATGTCAAGTTCATCCAAGAAAAGAAGTTGTTCGGGAAGTACTTTGAGGAGATAAGCCAAGATACTGGGAAGTATGTTTTTGGCGTGGATGACACCATGTCTGCCCTTGAAATGGGTGCAGTTGAGACACTGATTGTGTGGGAGAATCTTGATATCAACCGATACATCTTGAAGAATTCTGCTACTGGAGAAACTGTGGTAAAGCACTTCAACACGGCACAGGAGGCAGATCAGAGCAACTTCAAGGATAAGGCAACATCTGCAGACCTGGAGGTGGTTGAGAGGACCTTGCTACTGGAGTGGTTCGCCGAAAACTATCGGCAGTTTGGTTGCGCGCTGGAGCTCATCACGAACAATACAGAGGAAGGATCTCAGTTCTGTACAGGCTATGGTGGTATAGGAGGCATCCTCCGCTACCGGGTTGACTAGAACGCTTACGAAGACCCATCTGATGAGGAGTATGATGAAGGCTTTGAAGAGCAATCAACTGAAACTCCAGTGAATTCAGTCCCGGAGGAGCCTGTCCTAGCCCGGAACGAGAACGCTCCGTGGCAGGAGGCCGAGGCATCTACAAGCTCATCCAGGAAAAATTAAGGTAAGGTTTGTACTAAATTGTGCCAGCCCCCATCTTATAAACAAATGATCACGTTGTAACATTCGATTCGATTTTCTTGTTGTAGGGAGACGAGGAGATGACTTAAGAAACGGTGATCGCCATGATCATCATGTGACGAACCATGCTGCTGCTGCATAAGTGAAATCCTCTCTGCGTGATTGGAAGGAAGGCTGCATTTTTCATCTCCATCAGAAGACTATCCTATTTAGTATCGTCAGTGTTATTAATAACCATAGATTTGTAGCTATATAATTTAGGTATTAAGCGTCTCGTGTGTGAGGCTTGAACTTCCGTTTTAAATTTGAGCTGCAGCTAGACTGTTTTTCTGAACTGAGGTTGTGGTACCACCACTGTATTTATGTTTGAATGGATGTGTCAGTGCGTCATCATGCTTGAATTAAATCTGTTTTGCGTTGATCTGCCAGCAAGTACTACCCTTTTTTTTTGTAATATTACTACTTTTCCCCGAGAAGTATTTACCAAGCCCAGGTTATCTAGTTTTTGTAAATACTGTGGCTGACTTATCTCAAGATTTCATCAGTTTCACACGGTGAAGTTTAGAAGTAGTCATTGATCCACGTTGGAGTTGGCCTTACTGCACGCTCAAAGATGATGGCAAATCCCGTTACTATCAATTAACCTATCGTGTGCCATGCCATCATAACTGCCAATGATGAGAAAGGGGCGTCATGAGGAATGCTAGCTGTGTGTATTGCTCTTCTTGATGCAGAATCGAGTGTGTGCATTTCAGCATCTACAAGAACCAAATATGGTAAACCAAAGTTATGGCCAGTAAAAAAAATCAAACGTCAAAAACCTGCACTGGAGTGCCCCAAGATAAACCAGACAATGCAATGGAGAAGAATGTGATTGAGGTTGATGGTGACCGCCACCAGCGGCTGGACGGAAATAAAATGAGGAAGGCTATCAGCGGGAGGTGTGAATGATTTTGCGAGGGCATACACTAAGTTCTCCCTTTAAGGATAGTTTCTTTTGGATGTTATAAGCTTTTAATGATAGTTTCTTTTGGATGTTAAGTATAAGCTAGTGAATGAGTTTTTATCACCAAACAAAGCACTGACTACTCATAGTTTTCTTTCATTTTTCTTGCTCGGTGACAAGGAAATACCAACTGAGGTAGGCCCATGGCGACAGTCGGCCCAATAGCACCATGCTCGAGGGACCAACTAAGCAATGTTGTAGCTCGCGGCCCAGTCTTTGGTGCCCATCAACATCAATGGCATGAGTGTCATAGGGATACATCTGAGAATATCCTATTTGCCGCTCATTGCGTCAAACTGCCGGCGCTTCGCACAGGCGAGCGACTGAGCAGCGACGCTAGCCCTGGGAGTTTGGTTACCGAACCGAGAAACCGAACCGCAACCACATAGCCGGTTAGTCTGGTTCCTGGTTATCGGTACGGTTCGAAAATCAGGAACCGCAACCGCAACCACTGAGCAGCGACGCCCATGACAGTGGCAAGAAAGTGAGGAGAACCCCCCCCCCCCCCCCCCCCCCCCGAGAGCTGAGATATGGAACCATTACACAAAACTAAAAGATGACCCGGAGCTGCGACGCCATGGGCCGGCTCCTAGGAGGTTCCCTGAATCGTTTTTTTTTGGTTTTTTACTGGTTTTTTTGTTTCTATTTTCGTTTTTCTATTTCTCTTTCTTTTTCTTCTTTCTTTTTTATTTTCTGTTTTCTGTTTCTTTTTTCTCCTTTTTTTTCAAGGTTGTTTTATCTTTTTTAAACTAAGTTCATGTTCGAAAATTATTCTTAAAAATTCGAAAAATGTTCATTGCTTCTAAAAAACTCTAAATTCCAAATAATTGTCGTTTTTCAAAAAATATTCATAAATTCGAAAAATGTTCAGGATTTTCCAAAAATGTTCGGGATTTTCAAAAAATGTTCTTATTTTTCAAAAAATGTTCTTAATTTGGTTTTCATTTTTTTCCTTTCCTTTTATTTTTTTTAATTTTCCTATTTCCTCTATTTGACATTTTAAAAATTTTATTCTGAATTTCAAAAAATGTTCTTGTGTTCAAAATTTTGTTCACAATGTTTATTTAAATGTTCGTGCTTCAAAAAATAATCAGGAATTGCAAAAAATGTTCTTGCTTTCAAAAATGCGTTCATATTTTCAAAAATGTTCGTGTTTCAAAAATTGTTCTCATATTCAAAAAATTGCATGATTTTTCACTAATGTCCGTGTTTTGAAAACAATTCAGCGATTTAAGAAAATGTTCTTGTTTTCAACAAAAAAACATGATTTCATAAAAATATTGGTGTTTCAAAATTGTTTTCCTTTTCAAAAATAGTCTCATTCTCAAAATTTGTTCACGATTTTCATAAAAATGTTTGTGTTTCAAAAAGTGTCCAGGAATTTAAAAAACAAAATCTCTTTTTTAAAATTTGTTCACAATTGAAAATCATGAAAACATTTTATGATACTCCCAATTTTTTGTAAAACACGAACATTTTTCTAAACAAATTTGTTTGGGAGTTTCATAAAATGTCTTTTAATATATTTTTAAACTACCAAACAGGACCTAAAAATGTTCACATTTGAATAATGTTCGTGCTTCCAAATTTTGTTTTGGAATTTTACAAATGTTCGCGTTATCAATTTATTTCTTGATTTCAAAATATGTTGACTTTTCCAAAAGTTGTTCATAATTTTAGAAATAAGTTCGTTTTTCAAAAACTGTCCTTTTTTCAAATTATGTTCGGTAGTTTCAAAAAATATTTGGAAATTTTTTGTTCTGTTTTCAAATTGAGTTTTGGGTTTTTAAAAAATGTTCACGTTCCAAAATAAAATCGTGTTTCCAAATTTTGTTTTGGAATTGCACAAAACGTCCCTGTTTTGAAAAGAATATTTGCACTGTCAATTATTTTGTGGAATACAAAAAAAGTTCACGTTTCGAAAAAATCATGATTTTTTTTAAATGTTCCCGCTGAGAAAAAATGTTTGATTTTAGAAAAATATTCATGTTCTCAAAAATGTTTTGATTTTTTTTTAATTTTCGTTCACGAATATGAAAATTGTTCGCATTTCATGTTGCATTCACGTCTTTGATAAAAAAAAGTTTTGCCTTTGAAATTTCAAAAATAACCGAATCTGTGTTTTAGTTGATCATTAAGATTTTCCGCTGATCAATGGTCAACATCGCTCGCTAGGTCAACTGGTTGGCAGGTCGCCATCTTTAGCGAGTCGTCGTAGGTTCGATTGAAAGCACATTTGCTCCCTTGGTGGTTTTGGTAATTTATAACAACATATAAGTCATTGAACTAATGTTTTCCACTAAGTATATTTCAGAAAAAGTTCAATGATAAGGATGGCAAAAGGATTGTGAAGATTGTGGAAATACCCCAAGATGCAAGGAAATAGGTTGGCAAAGCTTCAAGCAAGAGGACTCTACATTTTACATTTGTGAGAAATCACTTTGAGTCCATAGGAAAGCCAATACTATTAAAAGGGGGTAAGGTTTTGATTGGTGAACAAAATGCTCATACGTGCACAAGTGATAGTCACCAAATACACCCACAAACTCTTCCACCAAAGTCTGTCCATAGCCATATACTCAACATCGGTGCAACCAACATTTCCATCCCGGTGCCACCGATTCTCAACCACAGACAGACTCAGCCAAACCCTAGCCACTTCGGTGTAACCGATTCCATACCGGTGCCACCGAGTTTAGGTTGCCAACTTTCTGTTACGCAAATTCACAATATCGGTACCACCGAGATTGTTGGATCGGCGTCACCGAGATTGGGAATCTGACCGTTGATCACCTTATCGGTGCAACCGAGTTTCCTATATCGGTCTCACCGAGATTCAAAAGTTGCCACTTTTAGTCACTTCGGTACCACTGAGATTAACACATCGGTGTCACCGAGTTGGTCATTTTGTGTGTAACGGTTGGATTTTTGGGGATGCCTATATATACCCCTTCACCACCACCTACTCGAAAGAGAAGCACTCAGAACTATTCCATACTTGCCCATCCAGTTTTCTGAGAGAGAACCCCCTACCCTTGTGTTGAGGTCAAGATTTTCCACTCCAACCATATGGATCTTGATTTCTAGCCTCCCCAAGTTGCTTTCCACCAATCCCATCTCTTCCACCAAGCCAAATCTGTGAGAGAGTGATTGTGTGTTGAGGAGTCTATCATCTTGAAGCACAAGAACAAGGAGTTCATCGTCATTACCGAGCCTATTATCTTTTGGAGGGTGGTGCCTCCTAGATTGGTTAGGTGTCGCTTGGGAGCCTCCTACTTCGTGTTGTGGAGTGAACCAAGAAGTTTGTACGGGCAAGGAGATCGCCTACTTCGTGAAGATCTACCCATAGTGAGGCTAGTCCTTCGTGGACGGAAGCCGTTATGGAATAGTCAAGGTTGCTACTTCGTGGACCCTTATGGGTGGAGCCCTCCGTGGACTCTCGCGACCGTTACCCTCCGTGGGTTGAAGACTCCATAAACGTGGATGTACGATAGCACCACCTATCGGAACCACGGGAACAATCATCGTGTCTACAATTGCGTTTGATCTTTCTACCCTATCCTTTCTACTCATGCTTGTTGTTACTTTCCGCTGCTATACTCTTAGACTTGCGTGTGTACGGTGTACTTGACTTGCCATGAAATGCTAAAAACTGCCAACTCTAAAATTTGGGAAAGGGCAAAACTTTTATTTGGTCAAGTAGTCTAATCACCCCCCCTCTAGACATACTTTCGGTCCTACAAGTGGTATTAGAGCTTTGGTCTCCATTGCATTGGTCTCACAACCTAGGAGAGTATGGCGTCTAGTGAGGGAAGTTATCACCGTAGAGGTCCGTACTTTGATGGCACTAATTTTGCTAGTTGGAAGCACAAAATGAAAATGCATATTCTTGGTCATAATCCCGCCGTTTGGGTTGTTGTTCGTGTTGGCTTGCAAGGTGAATTCTTTGGTGATGGAAAGGAACCGGATCGTGAAGCGACCGCGGATGAATTGAAGATGTTGCAATACAACGCTCAAGCATGCGACATTCTATTCAACTGCCTATGCCCAGAAGAATTCAACAAAATCAGCCGTCTTGAGAATGCAAAAGAGATTTGGGATACTTTGGTTGATATGCACGAAGGAACCGAGTCCGTGAGAGAATCCAAGTGAGATGTTCTTCAAGGTCAGCTTGACAAGTTCAAGATGAAGGATGGTGAAGGAGTCGCTGAGATGTACTCTAGGCTAGCTCTCATCACCAATGAGATTGCCGGCTTAGGAAGCGAAGAGATGACCGACAAATTCATCATCAAGAAGATACTTAGAGCTTTGGATGAGAGATACGACACCGTGTGCACATTGATCCAAATGATGCCCAACTACAAAGATCTCAAGCCTACGAAAGTCATTGGAAGGATTGTTGCTCATGAGATGACACTCAAAGACAAAGAAGAGCTTCACCACAAGTCTAGCGGTGCTTACAAAGCCACAAGTGATGCTCCCGCAACTTCAAGCAACAACCTTGTCACCAATGAAGAGATAAGCCTCATGGTCATGAAATTCAACAATTTCTACAAGAATAGAGGCAAAGAAAGAAGCTCCAACTCAAGATATGATGAGAAGCGTTCGTCAAGTCGTGACCGCAATTGCTACAATTGTGGGAAGCCCGGACACTATTCCAATGAGTGCACGACTCCCTACAAACGAAGAGAAGAGTCACCTCGAAGACGAAGCTCAAGGAATGAATCACCTCAAAGAGAGAGAAGGAGTAGAGATGATCGTTATGAATGAAGACCCTCAAGGAGAAGTAGAGATTCGGAGAAGAAGGACAAGTACACCAAGAGCTATACAAGAAGAAAACATCAAGCTCATGTTGGTGAATGGGTTTCCGGCTCCGACTCCGACAACAACTCCGAGAGAAGCTATCACTCCGACTCCGACTATAGTCAAGATGATGGTGTTGCCGGGATTGCTCTAGTGACTACCAACTCCCATGATTTATTTGATTCACCAAACGAAGGGAGTGGAAGTTGCTTCATGGCTAAAGGCCCCAAGGTATCACACCCCGAGTATCTTGATTTCAATAGTGATGAAGATGACTTGCTTTGTGATGATGACTTGCTATTTGATAAAACTAGTGATGTTAGTCAAAATGAACTTAATGATTCTCATGCTAGTCAAGATAAGTCAATTGATGATGATAAGATGAAAATAGAAGAACTAACTAAAGAACTAAACACTCTTAAGTTAGCTCATGAATCTACTCTTGAAGATCATAGAGAGCTTGTGAGAACTCATGAGAAGCTACGCTTCGAGAAGCTCAACTTGGAGCAAGAGCATGAGTTTCTTAAAGCTATCAATGACGATCTCCGAAAGAAGACTTCATCTTATCTAGCCAAACGACTACTCTTGTCTACATTCATGCCTCAAGTTAAAACTAAGCAATCTAGTAACAAAGGCAAGAAAGGTTCTTCATCTAGTAGCAACAATAAAAATGCAAAACCCAATGATGTCACTTCTAGTAGTTCTATTGATTCCACTAATGATGTTTCTCTTAGCCAAGTTACACTTGAGCAAGAAAATGCTTTATTGAAAGGAATTATAGAGAAAGGTATCTACAAGAGTCTTGCCGGGTGTAAGCAATTTGAGGAAATTGTACGCAAGCACGGAGGATACCGAAAGAACCGTGGTGTTGGCTATTTCAACGCAAATGGAGTAGAATGGGAAGAAGGTCAATATCCCGAGCCCAAGTTTGTTCCTCAAAAGGAGAAGTATGAAAATACTCTTCCCAAGGGGACAAGCACTCAAGATGATCTTCCACCACAAGACCACAAGCTCAAGGGCAAGAACAAGCTTCAAGAGGACATTGACTCATATGAAGATGAATCCCTAGCTATGGTGGTGTGGGTTCCCAAGGCTACGTCAAGCTCAACTTCTACAAAGGCTACTACAACACCAAGGATCCCCATCAACTTGATGTGGGTCCCCAAGAAGAAGAACTACAGAGTTCTTGAGGGGTGACTCCGCCAATGAAATTCACTCATATTCATTATTGGCAAGAATTATTTGCAATCAACATAAACTCTATGCAATAGTTCAAGGAGTCACACATTCCCTCAAAGGTAAGCAAGGGACAAGGTAATCAACAAATCAATGGACATCATTACACATGCCTTGCACTCCATGTCCATAGATATCCTTGTATTTGTCTCTTGTGTGTTGGGACTAACCCATGTAGGTGAGAAGAGTAAGGAAAAAACAAGGATGCTCCCAACTCTTGGTGATCTTCATCAACCTTGAGCATCCACCACTACCTCACCAACGTGAAGTCTTCATCGACAAAACCCAAGGTTAGTCTATCCCTCTTATGGGGGGATGTCACATCAAGGGGGAGCTTTACTCTAAGACTTGAGTTAAAGCATCTCTTAGTATGTGACAACATTAAATGCTTTATGTAAAAGTGGTAACCCCACTTGTGCTTAAACGATGAGTATGACCTATGATCAAGTATTCTTACTTGGCTCCTAAGTCAATATACTCATATATAGATGACTTCGTCATCGCCCAAGTGCTTGTTAGATGCTAGTGTGTATGTGCATGTTTGCCATGATTTCATTTGACATCTCTTTGTGTGAGCATGTTGGTCTGCATTTATTTTCTTATTCGAGGACATCCAATTGTTGCTATTTGGCTCTTGATTTTCTCTTTCGCCAATTGGATGGACAAGAATGCCTAGGACCACTCTTTAGCTATCTATGCTTTCTCACCTCATATTCCATTCATGCTGCATCACAAAATTTGAACAAGTACTTTTCGATCCCTCTGTGTGTGGAGCACTCGGAGTTTTGTATCGACAAGGACTGACCATTAAAACCTCCCAAGTGCATCTCGGTGGAACCAACCCACAATTCTCGGTCACACCGAGTGCCTAGGGTTGATCTGGTTTTCTATCTCGATACTACCGATTCCATATTCTCGGTTACACTGAGTTTCCCTGTCAGCTGACAGTTGAGGAACTCGGTGACACCGAAAATTTAGAACCGGTATCACCGACAGTGAAGGGTATATAAGCTGTGGTCCCGACGGTTCGAAATTTCAATCTTCAATCGTCGCGCCCCAAACCCTAAGCTGCCGCAAAAGGACCCCTTGGTCATCGCCTTGCCTCCCCGTGTGTCTTCGCCGCTGGGAATCCTCGCCGTCGACGGGCATCTTCGCCGCCGTCGCCGCCGTAGCGGATCCGTCACCAAGCTAGGGTACGAATTCGATCTTTCTTGCGCTCCCCGTCTGATTCTTGTGCAATAAAGTTGTTTTTCTCTATAAGCCACAGTTTGCAATCTTTCTATCCACGAGAAAACTCCGTAGATTAGAGAACCATCGATTTTCTAGGGTTTGCCTTCCGCCCGATGGAACTCGGTAGAACCGAAGTGAACAAATCGGTATCACCGATTTGCTTGTCTGTGTTGCTGAGAACTGTCTCGGTGAAACCGAGTACTTCCTTTCGGTCTCACCGAAAGGAGTGCCAAGTTTCTGTTAATGAGATAGTCAGTCTCGGTTACACCGAAAACTTTGCTTCGGCTGTACCGATTTTCATTTGACGGAATGTAAAACTTTGAAAATCTTTTGTTCAAACTTTCAAAAACCAGCCACATTTTGTGATGACTTATCCTTTTCTGCTCCTCTATACTCTATTCACAGGGTCAGTATGTCAAGTGCTGAGGACAGTGAGAACAACTTCAGAGAGCAGAGTGTTGAATTGGATTCTGGCACTAGTCCTGAGTCTAGTTCATCTTCAGATCCAGGCACTCCCAGTTCCCATGGGTTGCCCAAGGCTGCTACAAGGGCTAGGAAGAAGCTGAATTCAGATGAGGAGGATTCAGACTTCGTTCCAGAGGAGGTTCTTGCTAAGAAGCAAGAGAAGGCTGCCAAGAAAGCTGCAAATGAAGCTACCTCTTCAAGGAGAGCTGTCAGGAAAGAGTATGCTAGCTCTTAGGCTATGAGAGCACCTGAGGGTGCTAGGGCAAAAATGGCTCTTCACCTTGAGTCCCCCCCCCCCCAAAGAAATCTAGGCCTAAGAAGGCAGGGGAGAAGAAGAGAGCCAGGAAGAGGATAGTCTATGTCACTGGCAGGCAGACCTCCATGTTTGAGAATCCTGAGGAGGCTGCTGCTGCTGAGGAGGAGGAAGAACATGTTGAGAAGGCCCCTCCCAAGAAGAAAAAGAAGCTTATGTCTGATGCTATGTCAAAGACTGGCACTTCCAAGAGCACCAAGTCTGCCCCCAAGAAGGCTGCTGCTGAAAAGTCCAAGAGGACTTCCAGGCAAATTCCAGCATCTGAGAAGAACAAAGGGACTGCCTCCAGAGTTGAGGATGAGGATGCTATGTCTGCCTTAATGAAGCTTAGGCCACACCTTCCAGTACATAATGCCAGCTACCCACTTGCTGAGGATATGAAGAAGAGGAAGGATTCTGGTTTGAGGGCTTGGAGAGCTGCTGATCCATATGCCCAAAGGAGAAAGACAGCCGTGGACTACAGATTTTACACCAAAGAGCAACAGGATTTCTATGAGACTGTGCTTTTTGACAAAAGTCCAGCTGTGAGTGATATGAGGTATGTGGACTGGAAATTCATCAAGGAGAATGAAGACTATTTTCCAAGTGTCCAAGACAATTTCCACTGCATTGGTTTGGATGAGTTTGTTGGCAGAGAGTTCACTGCTTGGAATGACGATGATGATGAGGATGGATCACCTCTCAGGCCAGGCACACAGTTTACTACTCAGGCCAGATCAGCCACTGTGCCAGCTCCAGACTTGAGGCCCTCTTCATCAGCTCTTGCTACTGTCACCTCAGCTCCTGCTCCATCAGCTTCAGTTCCTCCTGTTGCCACACCGACTCCATCCACGACATCTGCAGAGATCTTCGCCGACGCTGTTCTCTCGACTCCTTCATCAACAACCGGAGGAGATCAGACCAAGAACGCTTAGACATATGCCTTTGAACTTTTTGGTAACTTGTTGCCAAAGGGGGAGAAGTGTATACAGATCTTTAGGCTTCGAGTGAGAGAGCGTTTGGTTTTTATTGGTTTTTATTGCTTTTTCAAAAACACAAAGCGTAGATGATCATTATCTTTGGTTTTTGTGTTGTGTTTTGATCATACACTTTATGTGTGTTGTGCTACTATTTCCTATCATCTTAATGCTTTTGAGATGATCATTATCTTTGTCTGGTTGTGTTGTGCTATGTTGTTCACTCTTATTATTATCGCACACCACCAAGATGTATGTGACATGGAAGAAGTGCCCCATGTACCTAATCGATTGTGCATTTGCATTCAAACGCAAATTTAAAATAATGCACAAATTTAGGGGGAGCTCTTGCTTATCACATACTTCTTAAAGCGACGATTATATTCATTGATTATATCTTTGTCGAAGTTTTGATCTATATGTTGTCATCAATTACCAAAAAGGGGGAGATTGAAAGCACATTTGCTCCCTTGGTGGTTTTGGTAATTTATAACAACATATAAGTCATTGAACTAATGTTTTCCACTAAGTATATTTCAGGAAAAGTTCAATGATAGGGATGGCAAAAGGATTATGAAGATTGTGGAAATACCCCAAGATGCAAGGAAATAGGTTGGCAAAGCTTCAAGCAAGAGGACTCTACATTTTACATTTGTGAGAAATCACTTTGAGTCCATAGGAAAGCCAATACTATTAAAAGGGGGTAAGGTTTTGATTGGTGAACAAAATGCTCATACGTGCACAAATGATAGTCACCAAATACACCCACAAACTCTTCTACCAAAGTCTGTCCATAGCCATATACTCAACATCGGTGCAACCAACATTTCCATCCCAGTGCCACCGATTCTCAACCACAGACAGACTCAGCCAAACCCTAGCCACTTCGGTGCAACCGATTCCATACCGGTGCCACCGAGTTTAGGTTGCCAACTTTCTGTTACGCAAATTCACAATATCGGTACCACCGAGATTGTTGGATCGGCGTCACCGAGATTGGGAATCTGACCGTTGGTCACCTTATCGGTGCAACTGAGTTTCCTATATCGGTCTCACCGAGATTCAAAAGTTGCCACTTTTGGTCACTTCGGTACCACCGAGATTAACACATCGGTGTCACCGAGTTGGTCATTTTGTGTGTAACGGTTGGATTTTTGGGGATGCCTATATATACCCCTTCACCACCACCTACTCGAAAGAGAAGCACTCAGAACTATTCCATACTTGCCCCATCCAGTTTTTTCTGAGAGAGAACCCCATACCCTTGTGTTGAGGTCAAGATTTTCCACTCCAACCATATGGATCTTGATTTCTAGCCTCCCCAAGTTGCTTTCCACCAATCCCATCTCTTCCACCAAGCCAAATCTGTGAGAGAGTGATTGGGTGTTGAGGAGTCTATCATCTTGAAGCACAAGAGCAAGGAGTTCATCGTCATTACCGAGCCTATTACCTTTTGGAGGGTGGTGCCTCCTAGATTGGTTAGGTGTCGCTTGGGAGCCTCCTACTTCGTGTTGTGGAGTGAACCAAGAAGTTTGTACGGGCAAGGAGATCGCCTACTTCGTGAAGATCTACCCATAGTGAGGCTAGTCCTTCGTGGACGGAAGCCGTTATGGAATAGTCAAGGTTGCTACTTCGTGGACCCTTATGGGTGGAGCCCTCCGTGGACTCTCGCGACCGTTACCCTCCGTGGGTTGAAGACTCCATAAACGTGGATGTACGATAGCACCACCTATCGGAACCACGGGAAAAATCATCGTGTCTACAATTGTGTTTGATCTTCCTACCCTATCCTTTCTACTCATGCTTGTTGTTACTTTCCGCTGCTATACTCTTAGACTTGCATGTGTAGGGTGTACTTGACTTGCCATGAAATGCTAAAAACTGCCAACTCTAAAATTTGGGAAAGGGCAAAAACTTTTATTTGGTCAAGTAGTCTAATCACCCCCCCTCTAGACATACTTTCGGTCCTACATCGATCCGTCGGCGGAGCAATCTATTTTTTTTTTGCATCGCTAATGTAGTACCGTCGCTCGCTCTACCTTGCAGTGCTAAAGTACTAGTCTATGCGTTCGGCTGACAATCTGCCACAAAGTGCGGCAGATAGGAGCTCCATAGAGGCCCGCCTGGGTCGATTTTTTGTGACCGGCCAGTGACCGGGCGGCCTGCCCGGGCGTTTGAGGAGGGTATGAGGGGTCCGGCTGTAGATGCTCTGACCGCTTTGGGAGTTAACAAAGATAGAAGATAAGGATGACGCGGGGGCGGGTCGACGCGTGGCACACACAGGACGCGGCTGATTTCTTTTTAGAAATCATCCGGTTGATTTTAACACTTCTCCATACACATAATAGCGCTTAAACGGGCTGGTCTTTCCTCTTTCGATTTGACAGAGCTTGCCCATTTTCGTGTTTCAAATTTGAACTTTAGCCACGTACTGATTATTTGATGTTTCACTGGATCTGGAAAGTACTATTGGTGTTTCTAAAAAAAAAAGGAAAGTACTATTGGTTTTGTGCTGGATCTGAGAACTGTTATGCTATTTTCTGAATCTACACTAAGCATGGGTCATTATATTTTCCTTCAGGCAACCTGAAACATAATTGGAAGAGATCCGACAACCAAGTTGGCCCGAAGCAGCGCTGGTTAGAGATGTCATGATCTCGAAGAAAATGATCCTAACACACAACACATGAATGTATGGGAAGAATCTATTGGTGTGCAACACACCGAGCTCCAGATCGATCGCCCCCGTAGTGTGCCAGAGCAAATTGAAGCCATTGCCGCTACGATGGCCCAAAACGAACTAGGGACTAGCCTTACCTGTCACCATTTGGATTCTCCTCCTCAGAGTTGTTTAAAACCCATCTACACTAAGAGAAGGAGCGAGAGATGGGGAAGGGAAGGACGAGGGATGAGCAGCCGATAGCCAAGGAGATATCCAGAGAGGAAGGTTGGAATCTGTGAGATCGGAGGAGGACGGAGCAAACATGATGGGATGTCGTGTTTGTGCTCCCTGGGGCAGATCAGAGGCAGTGCATGATTTACCACGAGGCGGGGGATGAGGGATGTGCAATCACCATGGAGATGGAGGCTCACTCCAGGTATTGTTGCATAGATATTTTTCCTTCTGTTTGTTTATTTGCGGTTCTACTCAATTCCTTTGGTATTCTACTTGTCCCGGTTCGTGACGATTGTTTCTTTGACGATTGTTCTGTGTCCTTCATGTTATATTGTGTTGTATGCTCACAGAGAATGGCACGGAGATGATGCGATGAGAAGGGGAGCACCATCCACGAGATTGGCCTTGCAGGGCTAGCTTAGCCTTTTATTTCTCAAAATCCGAAAAAAGATATTTGACTGAATCTTGCATGGAAGTATCAACCAATGTTGTTCCTCTTTAATTTCCGTGGGGGACCGAGCCCCGTGTGAGTAGTGCTTTTGTAAAGAGTTGATGTTTTTGTCAGACAAAACGCAATC
Organism: Elymus sibiricus; assembly: GCA_039707655.1. Taxonomy (NCBI): domain Eukaryota; kingdom Viridiplantae; phylum Streptophyta; class Magnoliopsida; order Poales; family Poaceae; genus Elymus; species Elymus sibiricus. The sequence continues at coordinate 438,867,869 of CM077667.1, read as the reverse complement.
AAACTTCCCATACAGCTTTCTGCATTTTTTCCTTTTTGTCGAACAACATATTTTTGTTGTCTGAATCGCCAGCCCGGATACATAGTTATTATGACAAAATGGCGAGTTACAACAATAAACATGCAAAATCCAAATCATTCTCATAAATAAAACAAGAACTCAAATCACACAAAAAAATTCCTTTCAAAAAGACCCCGAACACACATATGAGTGGTCGCTAACTCTGACAGAATTTTGCTTGCCAACACATTTTATTGTTCTAGTATTGCCGCTGAGGCATCTCATCGCCATGGTGACTATCGAACCCGCAAGTCACCTTCAGTCTACTGTCCAAATTATGAATCCATAGTGCGCATGAGCAAATTGAAGCCTTCACCTGTCACCTTTTGGCTAAGGTAGCGTACTTTTTACCGACACACTAGGGCATTGCATTTCGACCATAAGAGAAGTAATTGACTTTTATAACTTATATAGCCAATTAATATGTGTTTGGAAATGACACATATCTACCTTAGTTAACGGCGAGGCTATGTTTTTAAGGGGAGAGTGATTATTCGTTTTCCTGATGTTGTATCCGATGGAGGAAGGGTCAGCTGCAAGGATAAGAATCACCTGGAGAAGAGGGGAGCTGAAAATCCAAATAAATACCGCGCCTAGCCTGTGAAAGGAGAGTGCCTGGCAATGAAAAGAGGTAGATTTTCTTTTTTGCTGACTTGGAAGCTGCACCTGACTTCTGACAGACCTTGGATCATTACTGGTTATAAATTAATTCTTGCATGATAGTACATCATAGTGATCTTCTCGATGGAGTGTCATGTTATAATTGACTCTTAAGACCAAATTTTGGGGGCTTTTTGACATATGCCAGCAGCAAGAGTGTACTGCGCACAGGTTTGGGATGGCGAAACTTTAAACTGTCCTTTAGAAGATGTGTTGATGAAACTTTATATGAGGAGTGGCTTGAGCTGTTTTCTCTGGTTAGAAACACTCCACTTTCTGATGCCAGTGATAAGCCCGTTTGGGTCCTTGAAAGTTCTGGTACATACTCTGTTAATTCATTTTATAAGTTGATTAATTTTGGAGGACGTTATGATACATTTAGAGATTATATCTGGAAGATTAAAGTTCCACCTAACCTACATGTATTCTTGTGGTTGGTAGCCCATAATAAGAGCCTGCATGCACCGCCCAGATGTAGAGGCCCCAGGGTCATCCTCCTTTTTGAAAAAAACTAGAGGCCCCGGGGTCATCCTCCTTTTTGAAAAAAACTAGAGATAATCTAGCTAAGCGTCAGGAGGTGCATGATGTAACGTGTGTTTTCTGTTAAGATGCTGAGTCCATTAAGTATCTCTTCTTTGATTGCATTGTTGCGAAGCAAATTTGGGAAATTGTGGCTGATATTTTGCATACTCATATACCTTCCTCTTTTGAGTCCCTGACATCCTTTTGGAAACATAAAAAGAAGTATGATGTTGTTAATATAGTTACCACTAGCACCTTGTGGGGCTTATGGCGTCTTCGCAATGATTTTGTGTTTTAGGAGCAAAAATGGCGAAGTACGAAGTGTGTAATAGGTTTGGTGGGTTCTCTGGTGCGTCGATGGAAAATTATCTACCCAGATGCTCAAGCTTCGTTTTTCCTCGAATGTCTAAGACTTCTCGATCATCGGCAAGGAGAATTGCTTAGGATCGTCCGGCGGGATCTTCCATCTGTATCTGTGGCTGTAGTGTAGGGATGCATCTACTTTGATGTTATATTTTCGCTGATAGCCATGACTTGTTCAAAATTGCTGCCCCTTCAGCTGTAATAAAGAGGGTTGTTGCAGTTACTGTATAAACTGCAAGCTGTGTCCTATAAAATGTAGTATGTGGACTGTTGTTGCCTTGGCTTTTATAAAAAGTTGGGGCGGGGGGAAACCCCTCTTCTTCTTGCATAATAAGCATGCATACTACGTATTACAATGACCTTGGTCATTCCTTGCAGTCAGTGATCAGGTCATTTGTGGTTAGCAAGCCTTAAAGTTTCACAAATTTGTAAGCCAAATCACCAAAAAGACTGAAATTACAACAGCTTTGGAGCAGAAAACTCAATCTGCTTTCGACCACTCGAGATGGCATCTCGTCACTCACAAAAATGAGCATGGCTGATACTCACATTGTCTGAACACGAACAGATTTTGGGACCAGAGCCTGACCAAGGCAAACATTTCTTCTGCCAGCCAGTGCAAAGTATTATTTCTTCAGCTTATGCTAAGATCGAACATCACATGAAGCATTGATTCCATAAAATGTTTAGCAGCTATTGTGAGACACAATTCCAAATAATACAACAGGAAGACGGAACCACAACAGATCATTTCAGTAGCTAACTAAGATGGAATGAGTTGCAACAGAACATTTTACTTAAAATTTGACTATAATGCAATCATTCCATCCGATGTAACGGGTTCTGCTCCAAGCACTTCTAAGTTCTAACAATCAGGTGAAACTAGCAAGTGACCAAATTGAAAGGATAATCTGCCACATTTATTGTCAGGTAGAACAAAAATCACAAACAGGAAACACATGTGGATTGCTAAATAATAAGTATTTACCATATTGAGAAGAGCACTAGATAATCTCTCGAGCAAAAATTCACAGCAGTCCACATGATGCGAGCATCATTTCTCATCTTCCAGGTAGACCAAAGGAAAGCAGATGTAATCATATTCACAGCAGCATTTTTCTTATTACTGATACAAATTCTAGCAACAGATTCACAATTGGCGAAATCAGGCCCAGAGACAATGACGGCCAAATCTTGCCAAACTAGCTTGATAACATCCAATCAAAGAACATATGGACATATGGTGGCATGTTTCATCTTCACTGCAAAGCAGGCAACTCTCAAATTGGAACAATGATTATCTGACAAAAAATGCAAAAACTGGGACAAAATGATCCTGATTTAGCTGTAAAAGACAATAAATGGGATTGAACTACCAGGTCACATGAAAAAAAAAACTGACCATGCGTGTATGTTACTGCAGGATTAACCAAGGGGTGCCACATAGCCATGCCGGACTCTGGTATTGAAGAAAGACTCATATATTGATGCATACAGAATTCAGTACAAATACAAAACTTGCTAGCTACCCATGAGGCAACAGGAACACATTTTATGAAGAATGTTAAATCTTCTGTACAAGAAATGGATATAACTCGAATCAACCTCAACATGTCTATTACCTCAGATAAACCTCAGTATTGCATATAAAGTGTTCCTCAAGAAGTGCTTCTTAAAGGTACCTTGGCAACTTACATAAAATATAAGCAGATAATACTCCCTCTGTAACTTAATATTAAACACGGAGGGGGTAATTGCTAAGTGGCATGAAGAACAGTCGGAAACAGGAAACAAACATATTGTTAGATAATGAGTATTCAACATTGAGAAGAGCACTAGATAATCTAAATGGGAAATAAAAAAAAAGGCAAAGACAATTTTTCAGTTCAAGAAATAGACACATGAGTAGATTGCAAAATAATTCTCCGGTTCAATAAAATAGAGACATGAGGCAGACTAGTCGCACATCTTTCAAATGCATACCCAAATGACTTGGTAATTTTGGTTCAGGAACAGGAACACAACTCCGCCTATGTTGTCTCAACATAGCCGGTCCCAAGCCCGGGTAAAGGAGGAGGGTTGTGATAGGCTTGGCGAGCCAACGTCAAAACTCAGCCACTCTTATGGAGATGAAACCCAAAAGATTTTCGTTGGGGCGTAACCCTCTCAACGACGCGCCACATCGGAACCCGGGTGTGGTGGAAAATGGGCAAGGGCCGGGCCGCCACCCCCCAAGTGGCGCGCCGTATCGTGATCTGGATACGGTGGCAAGTGAGCAAGGATCGGGTCGTCGCATCCTTAGCGGCGCTCTACATCGGCGCCCGGGTGTAGTGGAAATTGAGCAAGGGTCTTCGCATTTGACTCGACGAGTGCGAAGGGTAAGGAAGCTAGCCGAGCCTAGGAGGATTCGCTTAGGTAGCTGGAACGTAGGGTCTCTGACAGGTAAGCTTCGGGAGGTAGTTGATACAGCCGTGAGGAGAGGCGTTGATATCCTTTGCGTCCAAGAGACCAAATGGAGGGGACAAAAGGCGAAGGAGGTGGAGGGTACCGGCTTCAAGTTGTGGTACACAGGGACGGTTGCAAACAGAAATGGAGTAGGCATCTTGATCAGCAAGAGCCTCAAGGATGGAGTGGTAGACGTCAAGAGACGTGGGGACCGGATTATCCTAGTCAAGCTGGTAGTTGGGGACTTAGTTCTCAATGTTATCAGCGCGTATGCCCCGCAAGTAGGCCACAATGAGAACACCAAGAGGGAGTTCTGGGAAGGCCTGGAGGACATGGTTAGGAGTGTACCAATTGGCGAGAGGTTCTTCATAGGAGGAGACCTCAATGGCCACGTGGGCACATCTAACATAGGTTTTGAAGGGGTGCATGGGGGATTTGGCTATGGCATCAAGAATCAAGAAGGAGAAGATGTCTTAAGCTTTGCGCTAGCCTACGACATGATCGTAGCTAACACCCTCTTTAAGAAGAGAGAATCACATCTAGTGACTTACAGTAGTGGGCAACACTCTAGCCAGATTGATTTCATCCTCTCGAGAAGAGAAGACAGGCGTGCATGCCTAGACTGTAAGGTGATACCTGGAGAGAGTGTTGTCCCTCAACATAAGCTTGTGGTTGCTGACCTCCGCTTTCGGATTCGTGTCCAGCAGGACAAGCGTGCCAAAGTCGCTAGAACGAAGTGGTAGAAGCTCAAGGGGGAGGTAGCTCAAGCGTTCAAGGAGAGGGTCATTAAGGAGGGCCCTTGGGAGGAAGGAGGTGATGTAGACAACATGTGGATGAAGATGGCGACTTGCATTCGTAAGGTGGCCTCAGAGGAGTTTGGAGTGTCCAGGGGAAGTAGAAGAGAAGCTAAAGATACCTGGTGGTGGAACGATGATGTCCAGAAGGCAATTAAGGAGAAGAAAGAGTGTTTCAGACACCTATATCTGGATAGGAGTGCAGACAACATAGAGAAGTACAAGATGGCAAAGAAGGCCGCAAAGCGAGCTGTGAGTGAAGCAAGGGGTCAGGCGTATGAGGATCTCTACCAACGGTTAGACACGAAGGAAGGCGAAAGGGACATCTATAAGATGGCCAAGATCCGAGAGAGGAAGACGAGGGATGTTGACCAAATCAAGTGCATCAAGGATGGAGCAGATCAACTCCTGGTGAAGAACGAGGAGATTAAACATAGATGGCGGGAGTACTTTGACAAGCTGTTCAATGGGGAGAGTGAGAGCTCTACCATTGATCTGGATGACTCATTTGATGATACTAGCAGGCGTTTTGTGCGGCGAATCCAGGAGTCGGAGGTCAAGGAGGCTTTAAAGAGGATGAAAGGAGGCAAGGCGATGGACCCTGATTGTATCCCCATTGAGGTGTGGAGATCTGACGCCCCCAGATTTCGACCGTACGCTAATCAAACACGCAATGCGTACGGCCAAGATTAGGGACTCACTGATCGATATCACAACACAACACTAGACACAAATTAAAGTCATACAACTTCATATTACAAGCCAGGGGCCTCGAGGGCTCGAATACAAAGCTCGACAAGCACGAGTCAGCGGAAGCAAATAATATCTGAGTACAGACATAAGTTAAACAAGTTTTGCCTTAAGAAGGCTAGCACAAACATAAGCAGCGGATCGAAAGAGGCGAGGCCTCCTGCCTGGGAACCTCCTAACTACTCCTGAGCGTCGGCACTCTCCACGTAGTAGTAGGCTCCAACGGTGGTGTAGTAGTCGTCTCCGACGTACTCCATCTCCTAGGCTCCATCGTCTGAATGCAGAAACGTATCGAGGGGGAAAGAGAAGCAAAGCAGTGGTGAGTACTCATCCAAAGTACTCGCAAGACTGACATCAGAACTATGCTAAGTATGCATTAGTATCAAGTAAAGGGGTCATATCTGGGCTGACTGCAGAGAGCAAGAATAGGGGGAAAGGCCTATTCCTATCGAAGACTAGCATCTTCAGCATCTTGCAGCATTAGAAGAGAGTAGACTGGTATCTCATATATAGTCATATTATTGTAGCAATTTTATTAAGTAACCACGCCCAGAGATTCTTCCTCGACTCCCTGCGAGGAAGCAATCTCGGAGCTAACATTCATTTCAATTTAAAGTCACAATTTTAGTTGTAGTAGGTCAAAGTACAACTCCAAGTCGTCCTGTTACCGTGGACACGGCTATTCGAATAGATGAATTCATCCCTGCAGGGGTGCACCGCATTTCCAACACGCTTGATCACCTCCGTCCGGACACACTTTCCTGGGTAATGCCCGGCCTCGGGATATCAACACGTCGTCGCCCCACCTAGGCTCAACAGAGAGCCAGCCCGCCAGTCTAAATCCTAAGCACACAGGGGTCGTGGGCCCACTTGCCCTACGCGCTCCTGCACGATGCGAACGCGGCCGAGGTCAGCCCTAGCACACTCTAGTCCAAGAGCCGTACCGTCCAGGCCACTCGGGCGCGCGCCGCTCCATTGCTGACGTCCGAAGAGCTTCGGCTGATACAACGACGCTGAGTACCCATAACTTCTCCCACGTGAAGGTTTGGTGCGCAATAAGGTCAACGACCAACTCAGATCAAATACCAAACCCATTAGCATTTTATTAATGCGGGGCAAGCGCGACCCATGAAGTGCAGTCCCGTCGCCCCGTCTCGAGGATGTGTGGCAAGGGCCTCTCCTGCCCGTCCACGCCTCATCATCATCGAACCGTGGGTACCCCTCAGGGCCGACCCATCACCAACATGTTTCTGTAACCAGGTCATAGTAACTGTGTGTATAAAACATCAAGACGGAACCTGAGGAATCACCCTCAAAGGGCCCCGCTCAATGAAACCGTCAAGGTGGACTTAGAGGAATCACCCTTGAGGGTCCCACACTTGAGGGGTTGCACGACAGAGTCATCATCGGGAGTGGTGAAGGAGGAATCACCCTCGATAACCACGACCGACTAGCTGCACCGCAGAGTTAGCATCATGAGTACTTCACGAGGTGTCACCCTCGGTACTCGATAGTAACTCTGTAGAGTCGTACAACTAAGGGGTGTGCGGTGATGTGAGGGGCCTGGCTTGTCGGTCGGTTGACCGAGTCTTCGAGTCGTCGAGTCGTCGATGAAGAAGCAGGGGCAACTGGGACTAAGGGGGGTCACAGGGGATTCATTGATCAACCTACACTAAGCAGTTGATATGATTGCAGGTACAGTAGTAGTTTATCAAAAACAGGCTATGCATCAGAATAGGAGCTAACTAATACAATAGCAAAATCTAATGCAAGAATGAGAGGGAAGAAATGGGCGATATCGGAATGCTCAAGGGGGGGGGGGGGTTACTTGCCTTGCTGCTCTGCGGCAAAGGCCTGATCGTCAACGGTGTAGTCATACCCGGCAGCACCGTCAGTCTCGGGGTCTACCGGAGAGAAGAGGGGGGAAGAAACAATAAATATAAAGCATAGATGCAACACGATGCATGACATGGCAATATGCAGGGCTAGGCATGCACTAACGCAGTATTACACGTCGCAGATGGGTCGGAAGAATATCTGACGATATTTTCCGGGTCTCGGGCTACTACCGGACAGACGAAAACGATGGAAAAGTTCCATGTTCGCTATGATAGGAGCGTGTGACAGACTAACGGATAGCGTATTCAGATTCGTCTCGTCGTTCTGAGCAACTTTCATGTATAAATTATTTTCATCCGAGTTACGGATTATTTTATATTAATTTTTAAAGTTTTATTAATATTCTGGAATAAAACAGATTAAATTTAATTCGAAAATAGAATTATGACATCAGCATGATGTCATGCTGACATCAACAGTCAACAGTCACAGTTGACTGGTCAAACCTGACCAGTGGGTCCCACATGTCATACACACAGATTAATTAAGTTTAATTAATCTTCAAATGGTTTAATTAGGGGGGTGGGATCCACCTGTCATTCTCTGTTTAGCCTTAATTAATTATCAGAATTAATTAATCCAATTTAATTAGCCTAATTGGGCTGGGCCCACATGTCATAGACTAATATAATAATAACAGATTAATTAAGTTAATTAATCTTAATTACACTAATTAACTAATTAATTAATTAACTAATTAATTAATCAGTTTAATTAACTAATTAACTATTTATTTATTTATACATTATTTTTATTTTTATTTTTATTTTTAAAACGTCCTGGGGGGTGGGCCCACTTGTCAGTGGCCACCGGTCTCACACACGCACAACACACACACACACGTAGCGCACACACGCACACACACGGCCACGGCCGCGACCATGGCCGGCGGCAGCGGTGGCCCAGCAGGTGGTCGCCGGCGGGAGGGTGGCCGTGAGCGCCGGCGGTGGGGGGGAGCAGCGGGGTGAGCGGGCGGCGCGCATGGGAGGGACGCGGCGGCGCACAGCGGCGACGTGGTGGGGGGGGCTCCGGCCGGGGGGGGAGGAAGAAGGGAGAGGGGGGGAAGCCCGGGGGGCTCACATCGCACGCGGGAGGGGAGGGCAATGGGCTCGGGGGAGGTGGCCGGGGAGGCACCGGCGGGGAAGAGGCAGCGGCGCGGGATGGTGCGGTGCGCCGGCGGCGGCGGGGTCGGGTTGGCGACGGAGCCTCAGGCGTCACGGGGGGGGAGCGAGGCGGCGGCGCCGGGCGACCAGGCACCGGCGAGGAGGCGCGGGCGGCGGCGGCCCCCGATCCAGATCTGGATTGGGAAGGAGGGGGCGAGCGAGTGGGGCGACGGGGGCGAGTGGGCGACGGGGGGTGGGGGTGTCGGTACGGGAGGGTTTGACCCCGCGGGGCGGCTGGGGCGGTTGGCCAGTTGGGCCGGTCCGGCTGGGCCGAGGCCCAGGGGGGAGGGGGGCTGTTTTCCTTTTTTTTTAATTTAGTTTTAGTTTTCTTTTTCTTTTAATTGTTTTCTGTTTTAGTTTTATTTTATTTTAGTGAATTTAAATACTCCAAAAAATGTTGATTCCCACAACACAATTACCTATGCATTAATTGTCGCATTCCGAACATTTTTGATTTGGCATTTTGAAAACTTTAACTTTCAACTTTAATTTAATTTAGAATTTCATCGTGATTCGAAACAAAGTGGGTTTAGCAACAGTGAATGCGATGACAAGGCATCATTAGCGTGGGATTACTGTAGCCTAATTATCCGAACGTTACAATTCTCCCCTACTAAAAAGAATTCTCGTCCCGAGAATTAAGAAGTAGAAGGAAAGACCCCGGGCTATCCTGCACGAAGATGATCTTCGCGTTCCCAAGTGGCTTCATCTTCAGAATGATTTGCCCACTACACTTTGAAGAATTTGGTAATCTTCTGACGAGTCCGACGTTCAGTTTCATCAAGAATGCGAACTGGTTGCTCTTTGTAAGAAAGGCATTGTTGCAGCTCAAGCATATCATGATCCACTGCTCGGATAGGATCCTTGAAGCAGCGACATAGTTGTGACACATGGAACACATCGTGAACCTGAGAAAGGTTTGACGGTAATTCCAATTGATATGCCACTTTACCACGCCTTTCGAGAACAGTGAAAGGACCAATATATCGAGGAGCCAGCTTGCCCTTGATTCCGAAACGGTGTGTACCTCTCATTGGCGTGACTCGAAGATAAGCCTTCTCGCCAGGTTGATAGACCATATCTTTGTGATGACGGTCATACTGACTCTTCTGATGAGATTGAGCAGCCTTCAGATTTGCATGAATAATGCGGACTTGATCTTCAGCATGTTGAATAATATCTGGACCGATAAGTGTACGTTCCCCAGTTTCTGACCAATTCAGAGGAGTCCAACACTTATGTCCATATAATACTTCAAAGGGAGCCATCTTCAGACTAGCTTGATAGCTATTGTTGTAGGAGAACTCAGCATACGGGAGAGATTCCTCCCATTTCTTGCCGAAAGAAATGACACAAGCACGAAGCATGTCTTCGAGAATCTGGTTGACTCTTTCAACTTGTCCCTGGGATTGAGGGTGAAAAGCGGTGCTGAATGACAATGAGTTCCCATAGTGTAACACCCTGGTGTCAGTGCTACAGTGATGATTGTAATTAAGCTACAGTAATGGCCAAGTTTAAGCTAATCCATTTTGCTAAACAGTGCATGATCACAATGGAATCATATCTCTTTTGAATTCCCTAATGATTTTCAAAAATTCATTCAAAAGTGGGTTAAATAATTTTTGTAAACCTAAAAACAAAAATCATGTTTGGGTTACAAATATTCACCTGGTATTTATAAAATTAGAGCCAGTATTTTATAAAATATTTTGGTGCCTCTAAAGCATTTATAACAGAGGCCAAAACAATTATTTAATTGCCTTTGAATTATAAAAATTCCAAACCTTTTTCAAATGGTCTCAAACTTTTTGTAGCAGTACCTAATATTGCAATGCAATTATTAGGCCAAGTGCCTTATTTTACTAGAGTGTTATAGCCCCAAAATAAATTTATAAAAGAAGTTTTAAAACAGAAAGTAAAAAGGTTTTAAAAGAAAAAGGGAAAAGCCCCCTCCCTCTGCCCTGGGCTTTAGGCCACAGTGGCAGGCCCAAGTCGGCCCAGCCTGCCTCCCCCCTCGTCCCCTACCTCCCTCCTCCACCTGGCGAAGAGCGACCGAGCGTGGCGTCGTCCCCGCCGGGCCAGGGAGCCGCCCGCGTCACTACAGCGACCCCTGGAGGGGATAAGGCCGCCCCCGCACCCCCCTTGGCAAACCCTAGCCCCAGATTCCCCCCTCGCTCTCTCCTCGCGCCGCCGCTCTCTTCCCTCACCCGCATCCGAGCGCCGCCCTCGCCATGGCTCCGGCGTAGCCACGGCCACGGTGCCCCTTTCGCCTCGCCTCCTCGCCCACGAGCTCCGCGACGACCGCCTCGTCCTCACCGAGCACTGGATCGACCCCCGGGAGCACCCACACCGTCGTCATCGTCCTTCCCCCCCCTTCGCACCCGAGCTGACGCCGCCGTCGATTCACTCCTCCCCGTGGACTCCGGCTTCACCGAGCCTTCTCGTCATCGCCAGTGAGCTCCCCCGCGTCTCCCTCTCCCTCTCGGCGTCCCTGTAGGTCACCGTAGTCAGCCCTCGCCGTAACCGAGCTCCGCCGCCCACCATTGCCGATGTGCTCGTGCCGTGCGTGCGTTTGAGCACCCGTGCGTGCCACGGGCGTGCTCCGGGACGTCCCCTGCTTCGATCCCGCGTGCTAGATAGGTTGTTTGCGTGCTGGTTTGCTCGCTGCCATGGACGCCCGAGAGTTCTTCCGCCGCCGTCGACGTAGCGCTCAGCTCCGACCACCACTGCTCGATCTGAAGCTTGGAATGGAACGGCAGCAGCCTCTGCTCGCGTTAGCAAGAAACGGCGCGCGATTTGGAGCACCACACGCGAAACCCGAGCCCCACCGTGATCTCTGGTGCTTGCCGGAGCTTCTCCGGCGACCCAGCGCCGCCGCCGCCGATGTGGCGGGACCGGGGCCACCCGCAGGGTCACTGACCTGCGGGCCCCGAGTCCCTGGTTGACCTGTTGACCATCTCAACCGTGTTGACTGGGCTCGGCCAGTCAATGACAGGTGGGGCCCAACCCCCCCCCCCCCCTGTGTATGACATGTGGGCCAGCCCTGTCATTAGCTAATCTGGTAAATTAGATTAAGGGAAACTAGCAAAGTGGCCCATACAGATGCACGGGCTAGGTCTTAATCATATCCATTTCATGAACCAAATTTTTATATGCTTACATTTATTTTAAATCCATATAGAGTTCTGAATTGCCTTGTTAAAAATATCTTTGCTTATTTTTATCGGTCAACTCCAGCCTTGATTTTGAATCCGGTAAATCTGAAAGATCTTGAGTATGAAGATCATTTCCATGATATCAATTCATTAACCAAGTTAATATAACCCAAAAATTAAAATTAACATCTAAATATTGTAGCCATTGCATAGGCCGGAGGTAACCCTCCTTTTCTAAAAAAATATTGTAGCCAAACTTTAGACTTCTAACCACTACATCATTAAAACCCTGTGGTATTTTCACCAATTGATACTACCTCTGATAAACATAACTGGTCTTATTACCATAAGGTTCATCTATAATTATTAGTAACACGGATCATGAACGCCGTAACAAACGAAAAGAGTGATGCGATAATACCAAAAGGCAAATTCTACTAAATTAAGGTTTATGGTGTTCCCTAAATGAAGTCATGTTTGCAACTGCTACACTCATGGTTGCAACCCCAAAACTGACGTGCTTGCAGCACTAAAAATTATCCACACCAATGTCATGTAAACAAAGAACTATGAAGTGCAAAACACATCAAACTATAAGGCAAACCTTCAATCAAATGCTCATGAAGCTAGAGTAACCGAACCAAACAATACTTTGTTATTTATTTTTATTGAAAGTTATCAAGATAAATTCGCTAAATTTTAGCCTCCTCCACGTATTGTTTGGAAGGTCCACTATAACATATGATCCCAAATTCTTTAACCAACTAAATCATTCCTTTGGAAACCTGTAGGTCAATAATACTCGGTTGGAAACAAATTAAATAATGTGCTAAAAATATCATTGGAATAAAAAGGGACTGAATCTGGGGTGATGCTCTAATATGTATCACCGTTGCAAGAACTAACTACGTTGCACGCAGAAAGAAACAACATTGATAAGTAAAAAAATGTCTACAATTTATATTAGAGACGAAAAGGTCACATGGGATTTAAATGTTACGTTCTGATTCCGGTACGACAACTTGATTTTGTGTATTTTGTTGTATCTAAATGCCTTTATGTCCAATGACAAAGAGAAATGATTTTATTATAGGATCATTACTTGTGGAATATTTCTCTTCTTTTCTAGTTTCCAGTAAAATGGTTTGATCTACTTTCCTTGATACAAAAAATAGAATCAATGTAATAATATAAGTTTTGAAAGATAATTGCCTTTTGTCAAAAACTCATTGTATGTTCCAATGAAATGTACCCTGGAAGTAGGTGACAAACGTCTAAAAAGAGAATGGGGTATGTTAAATAATTAACCTGGATGATACAAGACTTCATCAGATATGTAATGCTAGAAAAGCTACAGAACTCCATGATGAGAACAAAACCTTGTGGTTTTAAAACCCACATGCTTTAGCTAGATCCTTATTATAAATTCATACTTTTAATTAGTTCAGCTTCCCAATTCAGGATGCAGACATGTCCAGGCCGTCCATGTCTGTCGGTGCAGGTCCTTGAGCTGATCGAGACATCCAAGAATGTGCCAGTGATTTTCGTTAGTATATTAGCTCAGCAACATAATAATTGATGATTTAAAGAACACCTATTAATATTTATGAATAAAGGAGAGAAATATGAGCTACAATAATTGAGGATATAAAAACAACCTATGAATATTTATGAATGAAGTATAGAAATATGTGATTGAAAGCTTGTAGGAGAATTGTTAGTTCATCTAATTTTCCTCAGAATCTATAGCTACATTTCCACGAAGAGGCACGGTCCCCTACTTTGTCACGGACTGAACTAAACTTAAAGCTATGGTCAGGAGACCTAAGCAAATTACAGAATGCTAGACTTAGTATTGGGCTAATTTTTTTAAATAATACATTTTTTTATAAATTACAGAAATAATATACAAATTTGAAAATTTTCAAAAATATAACCCAGTCGGCTGGAGCTAAGCCGACAGGTTTCAGTCGGCTGGAGCTAAGCCGACAGGCCACGTGGCAGCCTGTGATTCGCCCGAACACATCGCCCCTCGCATTGGATTCGTCAGTCGGCCTGGGGAGCTGCAGTCGGCTGGGGCCAAGCCGACAGGGCTCCAGTCGGCCCCGGCGCAGCCGACAGGCCATCCAATTGGCCGGGGCGTGGCCGACAGGGCCCCTCCCTCCCATTGCGCGCTTTTCTCCCTTCCCTGCTCTTCTCCTTCTCTCCTTCCCTGCCCGTGAGCTCTTCTTCTTCCTATTCATGCATGCTCTCTCTATCTCGTTTCTCTCTCTGTCTCTCGCAACCCCGTGTCGATCTCCTCGCTGGTCCATCCATTTTTGCATCCAACCCACAGAAAGAGTAGATCATAGCCAACCCCGGCGGCCTACGGTATTTTTTTTTCCAATAGGATAGTTTTTTTTCTCGTACAAGTGAGGTGAGGAGGAGCCATGGTGGAGGTGGTTCAGCCATGGTGGAGGTGGTGGTGAGGAGGAGGTGCTGCTGGGGAGGAAGAGGTGGTGAGGAGGAGGAGGAGGTGCGGCTGAGTTGAAGAGAGGAGCAAGAAGCAGTGGCACTCGCGTCGAAGGTATAACTATGTCGTCAAAAAATTTCTCTTAGTTGTAGATATTTTGAAAAATTAATGTTTAGGTCTGTCAGTATTTTTAGTTGCTCCAGTAATATTCCGTATTATATGTGCATGTCAAATATTTAGGTCTGTCAGTATTTTTAGTTGCTCCGGTAATATTCCGTGTTATATGTGCATGTCAAATATTTAGGTCTATCAGTATTTTTAGTTGCTCCGGTAATATTCCGTGTTATATGTGCATGTCAAATATTTAGGTCTGTCAGTATTTTTAGTTGCTCCGGTAATATTCCGTGTTATATGTGCATGTCAAATATTTAGATCTGTCAGTATTTTTAGTTGCTCCGGTAATATTCCGTGTTATATGTGCATGTCAAATATTTAGGTCTGTCAGTATTTTTAGTTGCTCCGGTAATATCCATAATATATTAAGTTGTTTCAATATTTAGCTTCGTTAATATTCCGTAATATATGTACTTGTCAAATATTTAGGAGTGCGAATATTTGTTGTTTGTCATGTTGTTTAACAGTTGTCTGTCCATGTTAAATAATTTTATAGGTGAGCCGAGATGTCTGATTTAGTGAAGTTCATATTTTTCTACGGTCCTGGTAATGTCCAAACAAATGAGATTGGGGTTGATCTGAGTGAATTTGAGCACATAGAGGTGGCACTGACCGACCCTCAAACATGGTCTCTTAGTCAGTTGAAAGAATGGGTGACAGCATGTTTAGGGCTGAATACTGAAACGCACACCGTGGGTGTTCATGCATTGTGGACCCGGTCAAGTTCGAACGTTTTCTTCTATTTGAGGCCAGTAGAGCGGGATTCTCAGTGGGTGCGCTGGTTACAAGGTTGCGAAAGCAGGGGATGCAATCCTTGTGCCTTAGTGCTTCCCGTTGTGAAGGAGGTAATTGCGCCTGAAGGCCAGGGTGGTAACGATCCTGGGCAAAGCAGTGACGGGATGATGTTATCTATGTCAAATGCTGGAGATGATGGTTACGAACATGGGCAGAGTAGTCAGGTAGAAGGAGGAAATGCCGATGGTTATTACAGTGGCGAGGCGGACGCTGACGAGGTAGATGGGCACATGCAGAACATCATGGAAGAAGAAGACACCGATATTGATAGTGGTCATGCAGATAATTCTGACGAGTCAGATGAAGAAGAAAATGCAGAGGAGGTCCCGATTCCTGCTTATTGGAATCATGACTTCTCATCTGCAATGACCGTGAACGATGGTCATGATTCTGCCTGGCAATATCACCAAAACAACATTGCGACGGGTGCTATGTATCCCAACAAAGAAGCTCTGAAGGACGCAATAATAAATTGGGCAATGTCCACGCAAAGGGTTTTCATAGCTGAGGTGTCCAGTCAGAAAAACTTGACAATGGTATGCTAGAATGCAGGTTGTCCTGCCAGGGTGCACGGCTATCTCCCTAAGTATGGCACAAGTTGGGTGATCAGTGACCTAGTTCATCACACATGTCTTATTCCCTGCATCCCTCAAGATCATCCCAACCTTTCATCCACGCTTATTGCGAGGTTGTTTTACAGTGAGATAGTGGAGAGCAAAGCGATGGAAGTTAAGGCTATCCAGACAAAAGTCTTCGTCAGGTTCAAGTACAGAATTTCTTACGGCAAGGCTTGGAGGGCCAAGCAAAGGGCGCTTGAGAGCAGATTTGGTTCTTATTTCGATGCATATGACTCAGTTGTCGGGCTCCTCCACACGCTGAAGGACCGGAATCCGGGCACCTATGTCGACATCGAAGACCTCTTCATGCCAGAGTTCCCAACTGTGAGGGTGCTGCATCGACTGTTCTTCTCTTTCGGTGTATGCATCGAAGCTTTCAGGCACTGTCGACCGGTGATATGTGTAGATGGCACTTTTCTCACTGGCAAGTACAAGGGTCAGATCCTGACAGCCATTGGTCAAGACGGCCAAAATCAAGTAGTCCCACTCGCATTTGCTTTTGTTGAGAGTGAGAACATTGGAAGTTGGACATGGTTCTTCAGGCAACTGAAAATATCAGTTGTGAAGGATAAACCCAATGTGTGCATCCTTCATGACAGGCATGCAGGTATACTCAGTGCGATAAAGACACTGACAAACCCTGGCCCTGAGGAACAAACTCCATGGCAGGACTTGCAGAGCCGTTGGTGCATGCGCCATCTGGGGGCTAATTTCTTCTCGCAGTTCAGAAATAAGAGCCTGATGAATCTATTCAAAAAACTCTGCAAGCAGAACCAGCTATGGAAGTACAATTTGATACGTGACAGACTTAATGTGTGCATGCAGAGACACGTTAGGGACAGGAAAGCTGCAAGAGATGCAGCGGTGAGGGCACATGTTGAAGCAGTAGCAGCACAGTTAGCAACAGGAACATCGGCCGTGGAGGAGGAGCCTGTTGGGCTTTGTGACTTGCCAGGATTTGACCCACCTGGTACTAGGAGAAGGCTCGGGAGGTCGATTAAAACCTTCGAGCAGTGGATAGAGCATGAGCCTCTGGAGAGGTGGTCTTTGCTGCATGACACACATGGAGCAAGGTACAGTGTCATGACTACCAACCTCGCAGAAACATACAACTTTGTCCTCAGAGGAAACCGGGCATTGCCACTTACAGCCATCGTTGAGGGTATTTTCTATGGCACCATGAAGTACTTCAGAGATAGACGTCAAAAAGCAGAGCAACATATCTTGAACAACCCAAGCACACGTTACTGTGAAAGGATTATGAAGTACATGGAAGAAAAGATGGAAAAAGCCAGGTCACACACTGTAGTCCCCATTGGTAATCAAGAAAGAAGGTTTGAGGTCCGCTTAGCTAACAACAAATTCGGATGTGCAAATGAGCTGAGGACGCATGAGGTGAAAATTGGAAATGAAGTCTGGCCAACGTGTGAGTGCACATGCAACAAACCGAAGTTGCTTCACCTACCATGCTCCCATGTACTTGCTGCTTGCGGGCAGCTTGGAATGGACGCAATCTCGTTTGTGTCTCCATATTTTCTGAAAGAGTCCATCCTCAATACCTGGACAGGTGAGTTGCTGGGATTTCGCTCAATGGGTAACTTCAACACCGTTAATCCTATTGAAAGGCGGTACATTCCAGACCCAGGGAATATGCGTACAAGTAGAGGTAGACGACAATGTCAGCGCATCCGGAATGATATGGATGAATCTGAAGCGGGAGGCCCCACTATGCAATGCATTTTATGCAATGAATTTGGCCATAGGGACACTAATTGTCCCACTTTCATCACTGCCAGTGGTACTGGGCGTGGACGAGGCAACCGGGGACGAGGAGGCAGAGGAGGAAGAGGAGGAAGAGGAGGAAGAGGGAGAGGAAGAAGCTAGGCTGCACTAAGTTCTAAATTTGTATTCAGTGCGACACTAAGTTCTAAATTTGTATTCAGTGTGGCACTAAGTTCTAAATTTGTATTAAGTTCTAAATTTGTATTAATTGTGGCACTATGTTGAAATTTGTATTAAGTGTGGACTATGTTTAAAATTTGTATTAAATGTGGCACTAAGTTTGAAATTTGTATTAATTGTGGCACTATGTTTGAAATTTGTATGTGCAGGAATGGCGGGAATGTCGTTGCTTAATCCGGAAATTGATAGTAAACATCGTGCGGCGATAGGTTATGAGCGCCAGCTTGAGCCCCTGTCCACTCGCACTCAAAGGGAAGACTGGATGATACACCAGGGATGGGTTGAATGGTACGTGCTTTATTTATTTGTTTCAATCATGTATATTGATGGGACACACTAACTGAATTGCCCTGACATGCAGGTTGAAATGGGCTGTCCTATTACCTTTCACGCGGCTGGTTGAGCGCACGGATACCTCCAGACGCGTCGCCATCGACACCTCTTTGCTCACGTGCTTAGTGGACCGGTGGAGGCCTGAGACCCACACGTTTCACTTCCGCTGGGGAGAGATGGCTCCTACTCTGCAGGATGTGTCACTTTTGCCGAGACTACCGTTGGCAGGTCATGCCATCGGACCGTTGGAGGCACCGGCTCATTGGCAGCAAGGTTTTGCACAACATTTCGCGGGTCTTTATGACGGTGCTCCGGCTCTGGCATCGGAGCATCACGGACCTAAGTATGATTGGTTGCTCCATTTCCAGGTTAGTTCCCCTGCCTCATATCTTTCAGTTGTCGTGCATCTGGTTTTACAGAAGATACCTTCGCTATGTACTAATGCTTTATCTTTGCTCAATACAGATCCAGAAGTTCCCGGGGTATCCGCAGGTCCCGTTGAATGCGACACAGATCACTCACAGCCTGGAGGCATATATACTGTGGCTTCTCGGTAAGGTGATGTTCACAGAGAACCATGTCACCACTATAAGCGCGCTCTACATCCCTATTGCACTAGAGATCGCGAGCGCTCAGACGCTGGATCAGATCACACAGAGGAGTTGGGGTTTGGCGGTCTTAGCGGCTACATATCGAGGTATGTGCAACGCCTGCCAGCTGACGGCACCCAAGTCAGCTCTTCTTGGATGCCCTCTATTTCTACAACTGTGGTCGTGGGAGAGGTTCTCTATAGGACGACCGGACATACGTATTCATGAGCCTATGCCCGTAATGTTCGATGCTGAAGGCATCGACATGCCTTCTTTCGGTCTGTGTTGGACACGTCGCACGGTATGTCTCGTGTTATAATTTTCTTCTTTGTGTACACTATGGCTGAAACTAACTTGTGTTTGCCGCAGAGACGCTATGCTAGTGATCAGACGAGGCGAGCATACAGGGCATTAAACGAGCAGTTTGATTTGTACACTGGGGTGAGCTGGCAGCCGTACACGCAAGAAGTCATGAATGCAAGATACCCCGGCGGTATGTCTGAGCTATGCTTCAGAGATAGTGATTACTGGATGACGAAATCGAAGATCATATTCGATGTCTTCGTCGAGGAGATGGCCCAGCAGAGTGTTATGAGGCAATTTGGTCTTCAGCAGTTGGAGGTGCCTCCCCCTATAGAGGACCCGGTGCCAGGACACATCCACAGGTATTGTCTTGTTATTCAATATTGAATTGTCTTTCACAATTGTCCATAGTGAAGCATTAGTTAATTGTTTAACAAACACCATAATTTTAGGATCACAAGGAAGGGGATTCACAGGACTGCTGCTGAGTGGCTACTTAGGGTTCAGCCGTACGTTACACAATGGGAGATCGCGAACACACATGTGTGGCAGGAGAATGTCGAGTTTGATCTCGATGAATTCGATCTCTATTTGCAGCGGTACATGAGCAGAACACGGTTATGCATCGTTCAACACACTCACCTAGATGATATACCTGCCCCTAGTACGTCCGATATGTACCCGAGCTATGATATTTCGGGCTCTAGGCAGTACGCGGTAAGATATATTCTCTTTATGTAATGCATCTAGTTGTTACATACTTTTCCGTGCATACTTAATAATCGTCGTGACAATTTCAGGCTGAGTTGACTTACAGACTTGGAGAGGAGGTGTCCAACTATCGGCGTTCACTTTCGGATGCACCACTACTCGTTCCTCGGCCTCAGATGCAGAACTGGATGGCGCGCATTGAGGGGAGGCTACGAGCTGTGTATCGGGCTATCACGTGCACACGCACTTCGGACGTTCTTCATCAGCAGCCCGTACAACGCCCCCAGCGTCACTCCACGCAGTAGCAGCAGCCGCGTCACTCGACTGGTCAGGTAGACCCCACACATCACCGACATAACCCGCGTCCACGTCTAGCAGAGCAGTGGACGCCCAGGCCACCACGTCCTGACCAGGCTGGTAGTTCGGCGTGGCATCACCAGCAGGATCCCACGTCAGGCTACGTGTTCCGGCCAGGACCACACCAGCAGGGTCCCACACCAGGCTACGTGATGTAACCCCCTCCTACAGGTATGTTTCTTCATATTAATTCTTTTCAATATCGATTGGGACTACGTATTTCGTCATTACTTATGTTCCATCCCTCCCGCAGCAGGCTACGGATATATGGCGTCTATGTCTGGACATGACGTGTCTATGTCTGAATCCAGGTGGGATAGTGACCATGAAGATGGGCATAACACACAGGAATACTTGTCGCAGCACAACGAGTGGATGGACATGTTTTCGACTCCTGCACCACCTCCCACACAGGAAACACAGTATGACCTCGACGGGTCCGAGCTTCCTCCCCGTAACGTCCGGCCACCCCACAGGTATATGTGGCCGACGCCGGAGACACCACCTCCACGACGTGGCGGACGACGTGGCTGATGCTTGTGTGTCACTTATATCTAGCTATGTATGCGATAGACATATATCTGCCTATGTATGCGAGAGACATATTCTACCTATGTATGCGAGAGACATATTTCTATTCATTCGCTTTGTTAATCGAGTTACATTTCCGGAGAGACTGCTGCAGATAATTAAGATACAAGTACATCTGAATTAAACGGTACGACTGACCTTAAATAATACTGCATACAAACTACATGAAGACATCATCGTGCTTCTCGCTTACACTACATAAAGTCATCATCACTATTCTCACTAACATGTTTCTTCGACTTTGATTTTGTCTTGGCTGACATAAACTCATCGCTGGAAGAGTAACCATCATCACCGGGCTTTGGTGATGCATCGCTGCATTTCTTCTTCTTCGAGCTTGAGCCATCATGAGTTGATACATATTTCGGCGGCGGTCTTCCGTTAACAGTCGGAACAGACCCAAATAAAAGCTTGAACCATGCCAACATACTGACATCGTGGTTCATTTCTTTAACGTCCACATTGTATCTCTACAATTCACAAAATAACATGCATAAAATAAGATACATAAAATAAGATACATGTTCAAATTAAGATACAACTTGCTACGAATTTTAAGATACAACTTGCTGCAATGCGAATTTTAGGATACAATAACATAAATCTACTGAGTCCAACGTGGATATTTTCCTTTTCCATCACCAGCTTCTTCTGCTGCCTTGGCTGCACGAGCCCTTTCTTTCTTCATCTGCCTCTCAGCCTCACGGGCCTCCTCTCGCTGTCGGTAGACCTCCGCCAGTCGAACTCCCTCTTCTCGGTTTTTCTTCTTCATCTCATCAAGAAAAGCCCTCTGCTTCACACAATACTCTTGCCACTCTCTCTCCTGCTCTGCTTTCTCATCTGTTGCCGCCTTCGCGCGGCGCTCTTCCGCGTCCAAACTTGCCCATGCACGACGACCTCTTTCACGAATCTCAGTCACCGCCCAGTCCGTTTTTTTCGTGTCAATCCAACGATAGTACATGCACAGAGGCGGAGGAGACTACAACAAAAATAGAAATATAAATATTAAATCAACAATAATATCAACAACGTGTTTATTCTTGATGACTGAAACATACCGGAGGCCTGATGTACGGTGAAATAGAAACGGGTGGATCTTCCTCATAATTAGCGCACATAAAAAACTTCATGCCCAACCAATCTGAAAAATCCGTCACCTCCTTCACCTTGCAGAGATCGCCACACCAACAACGAAGTACTTCCACCCCCCGAGGCAAAGTCGCACTCTTCATTTTCTTAGGCCTAATGCTTTGATCCGAGCAAGGCAAACTCATCCTGACTAGCGTGTTGGTGTTTTGAAGTGTGGCTGGACGATGGACGAAGATAGGAGAGGGAGCAGTGTGTGCGCGCGAGAGAGTAGGCAATGTGTCTGTGCGAGAGAGCAGACAGGGTGTGTGTGCGAGAGAGCAGACAGGCTGTGTGTGCGAGAGAGAGCTGGCATTGTGTATAAAAAGAATACGGGCACTGTAGTGTCGGCACACTGCGTTAGAATTTGCTCTCGCGTCCGCCGCAGCAACAGCAACGCTGTCTCGAACCAGCATCCTTTAAAAAAGCAGCGTTGTCGCATGTGCAGCCGTTTCCCGCGCAGCAGGCCTCGGAATGAGCATCGTGGGAATTAGCGCCGTAAGTCTCGGAAACAGCGAGGGTGGCAGTCTGTCGGCTTAGCCCCAGCCGACTGGCCTGTCGGCTTAGCCGTGGCCGACAGGGGCCATGCCCCATGCAGTCGGCTGGCAGGCCATGCAGTCGGCTCTGCCTAGGCCGATTGGGCCCAGTCGGCCACGGCTAGGCCGATTAGGTCCTGTCGGCTTAGCCCCAGCCGACTGGGTTATATTTTTCAAATTTTTCAAATTTGTATATTATTTCAGTAATTTATCAAAAAAAGTGTATTATTTAAAAAAAAATAGCTAGTATTGGCCCCGTCAACATGGGAAGGAAGCCGTCACGAACCCATATTTTGTCGCTGCCACGCAAGAATCGACAGACATCTGCCTTGCTGCAAGAGGGAAAATTTAGACATAGATGTATCAAGGCTGGACATGTTGGAAGGATTGATGAGGGGAGGGCAGAGCTGGAGAAACACACCGAAACCATCTGACCAAATCGGGTGACAGCTGCACCACCAATTAAAGGAAAGACACTCTTTTCCCTACATGGACACATGCATCTCATGTACGCTAGAACTTACAACTCTGTACAACTTTTTTTTGACGGTGCAATACAACTTTCACTCCACACATAAAGCTTATGACAAATTGCAGTTATTAGCTCCTTCGTACTGGCAGCTCAAAGTTTCAGTGCGGTGAAGGCTCAAGATGCATGTAGGCTGATGCTAAGGAAGGATGCATGTAGCTACTACTCTTTGCTGACAACTAACATGCATGCACGCATCTCTAACAATATATACTCCCTCCGTTTTTATTTACTCTGCATATTAGAGTTGACTGAAGTCAAACTTCGTAAAGTTTGACCAAGTTTATAGAAAAGAAAATAAATAGTTACCATAACAAATCTATATGATGCAAAAGTACATTCAATAAAGAATCTAATGGTATTGAGTTTTAAACTTTTTATTGTATATGTTAATATTTTAGTATATAAACTTGGTCAAAGTTTACAAAGTTTAACTTTGACCCAAACTAATACGCGGAGTAAATAAAAACGGAGGGAGTATATAGCAAGAGAAATTTCCATGGCAGCTGCTGGTGCAGGCAGCAGGCAGGTATCTCGACGCACCAGTACAGCGTTAAAAAGCATGAACTTACCTGCTAGGGCAATGGAAAGGTATCATGGTAGAACAAAGAGGAGGATGTCAGCCCTGTCGAGATTACCTGGACGAACTTACATCGATTATGGCGCAAGTAGTGAAACATGGCGCGGTCTTGAACTCCTGATACACCAACTCAACTTTACTATCTGATTGATCCTTCACATGTAGACATGTACAAAGCTAGCTAGCTCACGGAGGTTGATGCAATCTGATCGATCCTTCTTCTATAGACGTGTACAATGCTAGCTAGCTCTCCTTGGAGGCTAGCTGATGGATACGCTTCTGGCCGGAGCATAGCTAGCAAGCCAGAAATAACAAACGCCCAGAATTGATATGTGCCCAAGGTTTTCTGTAAGAGGAGGATGTCAGCACTGTCGAAATTACCTGCATTAATTTACTGCGACTGTGGCGCAAGTATTGAAACTTGGCGCGGCCCTAATCCACCGATGCGACCCACTATTTAATTTCGGCCGTGGTAGGTTGAGTGCTTTCCAATCTGATTGATCCTTCTCATATAAACATGTACAAAGCTTATCAACTCTGATCGATCCTTTTACTATAGACCTGTAAATTAAAAAGCCAGCTCTCCTTGGCGGCTAGTTGATGGATACGATGATGGCCTAGCGGCTGATCGATATGCCTCTGGAAGGTGGAAAAGGAAATGATCTGCCATGTCCACATGGTATGTGATATCTAGGGTGGACTGTGGCGGAGCCATAGGAGGGCGGCCACCGTAGCTAAGTGAGAATTGAAAGAGCCACAGATTGATCGCCATAGGTAGCAAGGAAACACGTTTATTTTTCCTAAAAATATATACGTGTTTATTTTCCCTTAAAAAGAATCATGTTTACATATTTATGTAATGGCATAGGTGGGTAATTTTTACAAAGTTTTATGTTGAAAGGTTATTGTTGAGATCAAACGACTACAGTTTTATGATGTCTAAAACTAACGGCCGGATGGTTCTGATTAATGTGGGATTTTCTAGCTAATTCCCCTATTTTTGATCCGTATTTTCCTTTTAGTAGATAATAGATAGATAATTAAGTTAGCCTAATGTGTCGCTGACAGATGGACCCCACTTACTAATTAATCTCTGGTTAGATTAATTAAACCTGGGTTAACCCTGAGTCACTGACAGGAGGGCCCCACTGGTCAGGTTTGACCTGGGCTCTGTGCAGTTAACTGCTGACGCAATGCTGACCTCATGCTGACGTTATAAAAGCATTTTCGAATTAGTATTAATTCTGTAATTTCAGAATATTAATAAAACTTTGAAAATTAATATAAAATAATCCGTAACTCGGATGAAAATAATTTATACATGAAAGTTGATCAGAAAAATCCCACGAATCCGAATACGCCGTCCGTTCATCTATCACATGCGCCTAGCATGATGAACATGGACATTTAGCATTAGGATCATCTGTTCGGTAGTAGCCCAGGACCCGGAAAATACCGTCAGATATTCTTCCGATCCGTCTGCGACGTGTAGTACTGCGTTAGTGCATGCCTAGCTCTGCATATTGCCATGTCATGCATCATGATTGCATCTGTGCTTTATATTTATTGTTTCTTCCCCCCTCTTCTGTCCGATAGACCCCGAGACTGACGGTGCTGCCGGGTACGACTACACCGTTGACGATCAGGCCTTTGCCGCAGAGCAGCAAGGCAAGCAACCCCCCTTGAGCATTCCGATATCGTCCATTCCTTTCCCTCTCAATCTTGCATTAGATTTTTGCTACTGTATTAGTTAGCTCCTATTCTGATGCATAGCCTGCTTTTGATAAACTGCTACCATACCTGCAATCATATCAACTGCCTAGTATAGGTTGATCAATGAATCCCCAGTGACCCCTTAGTCCCAGTTGCCACTGCTTCTTCATCGACGACTCGACGACTCGAAGACTCGGTCAACCAACCGACAAGCCAGGCCCCTCACATCACCGCACCCCCCTTAGTTGTACGACTCTGCAGCGCTACTATCGAGTACCGAGGGTGACACCTCGTGAAGTACTCATGATGCTAGCTCTGTAGTGCAGCTAGTCGGTCGTGGTTATCGAGGGTGATTCCTCCTTCACCACTCCCGACGATGACTCTGTCGTGCAACCCCTCAAGTGTGGGACCCTCGAGGGTGATTCCTCTAAGTCCACCTTGACGGTTTCATCGAGCGGGGCCCCTTGAGGGTGATTCCTCAGGTTCCGTCTTGATGTGTTATACACACAGTTACTATGACCTGGCTGCAGAAACATGTTGGTGATGGGTCGGCCCTGAGGGGTACCCACGGTTTGATGATGATGAGGCGTGGACGGGCAGGAGAGGCCCTTGCCACACATCCTCGAGACGGGACGAAGGGACCGCACTTCATGGGTCGCGCTTGCCCCGCATTAATAAAATGATAATGGGTTGGGTATTTGATCTGAGTTGGGTCGTTTGCCTTTTTACGCACCAAACCATCGCGTGGGAGAAGTTATGGGTACTCAGCGTCGTTGTATCAGCCGAAGCTCTTCGGACGTCAGCAATGGAGCGGCGCGCGCCCGAGTGGTCCACAATGGCACCGCGCTTGTTATAAGGGGTGCTAGGACTTACCTCGGCCGCCTTCGCATCGTGCAGGAGCGCGTAGGGCAAGTGGGCCCACGACCCCTGTGTGCTTAGGGTTTAGACCGGCGGGCTGGCCTCTCTGTTGAGCCTAGGTGGGGCGACGACGTGCTTCTATCCCGAGGCCGGGCATGACCCGGGAAAGTGTGTCCGGCCGGAGGTGATCAGGCGTGTTGGAAATGCGGTGCACCCCTGCAGGGATGAATTATCTATTCGAATAGCCGTGTCCACGGTAACAGGACGACTTGGAGTTGTACCTTGACCTTCTACAACTGTAATTGTGACTTTAATTTGAAATGAATGTTGGCTCGGGGATTGCTTCCTCGCAGGGAGTCGAGGAAGAATCTCTGGGCGTGGTTACTTAATAAAATTGCTACAATAATATGACTATATATGTGATACCAGTCTACTCTCTTCTAATGCTACAAGATTGCTGAAGATGCTAGTCTTCGATAGGACTAGGCCTTCCCCCTATTCTTGCTTCTATAGTCAGCCCAAATATAACCCCCCCTTTCCTTGATACTGATGCATACTTAGCATAGTTCTGATGTCAGTCTTGCGAGTACTTTGGATGAGTACTCACCGCTGCTTTGCATTCTCTTTCCCCCTCGATACGATTCTGCGTTCAGACGATGGAGCCCAGGAGATGGAGTACGCCGGAGACGACTAGTACACCACCGCTGGAGCCTACTACTACGTGGAGAGTGCCGAAGCGCGGGAGTAGTTAGGAGGTTCCCAGGCAGGAGGCCTTGCCTCTTTCGATCCGCTGCTTATGTTTGTGCTAGCCTTCTTAAGGCAAAACTTGTTTAACTTATGTCTGTACTCAGATATTATTTGCTTCCGCTGACTCGTGCTTTGTCGAGCTTTGTATTCGAGCCCTCGAGGCCCCTGGCTTGTAATATGGAGTTGTATGACTTTAATTTGTGTCTAGTGTTGTGTTGTGATATCAATCAGTGAGTCCCTAATCTTGATCGTATGCATTGCGTGTTTGATTAGCGTACGGGCGAAATTGGGGGCGTCACAAGTTGGTATCAGAGCCGACTGCCTGTAGGTAGCCCCCCTTTCCAACTCCTTGGCCGAAGTTGAGTCGAGTACTTGAAAAACTTTTACTAACATAGTTGTGTGGCTTACGGGCCCACTTCTTAATCGGGTGGTATTAGGATCTTTTATTCCTCATCTATGCTCTGGGTTCTGATCTCTCTTCTCTTTCGGGTTAAAGATTTTATTAACTCTAACTCTAGGTTCTCGTAACTTCTTCCTCCCGGAGAGCCCCTACTTCCAGATGATGGCTTGATTCTATCGTTGTCCCCGACGTTGATGTAGCATATCGCTATGCCTCGTTGTTGTATCCCTCTACCGCGAGCCGGCGTGCCGCCTAGTTATCTAGGTTATTTTCATGCCGGACCTATCGTCTATTTCGTAACGAACTTATGGTTTGTAATAGACCTATGTATGGATCTGTATGTTGAAATTCGAACTACTATGTCGTACCTATTGCACTTCCTTCTTTGTGCAATTTACTTCATGAATGATTCTTTGTCCTTGCAATTACCAAATGCTAAACTACCACTGTTAAAATTTGACAGAATGGTTAGGCCAGCTGGTCGTGGTCGTGGTGCGCCTGAACCACCACCACCACCGGAATACATGGCTGGTATGATGCAACAGTTTGAACTGAATCGCCAGTTTATGCAAGGGCTTATGGACCAGTTCCCAAGGCCGAATATGAATCAGCAGCCAGCCCCAATGACTCTACAAGACTTCATGTGTCTCAACCCTGCGATCTACCGCAGCTCAACTCAGCCGCTTGACGCAGATGACTGGCTCCGTGACATCACTTATGAGCTGGAGTCTTCAGGCGCCCTAGTGGCTAGCTATGTCACCTTTGCCTCGTACTTTCTCAAGGGTCCCGCTGCTCAATGGTGGGACAGTCACAGGCGCTCACAGCCTGTTGGAACAATCATCACCTGGCCGGAGTTCCAAGCTGCGTTCCGTGCTCGTCACATTCCTCAGGGACTGATGGATAAGAAGAAGCGTGAATTCCGCAACTTAGTCTAGGGCAACAAGACTGTGGATGCTTATCAGCGGGAATTTCTGGACTTATCTCGCTATGCTGAAGAAGACGTTGCAACTGATGCTCGTAGGCAGGAGAAGTTCCGTGAAGGCCTCCACCCTGATATCAAACTGGCACTCCTTGTTCAAGACTTCGATAACTTTGCCACCTTGGTGAACAAGTCTATTCTAGTGGAAACAGGTCTGCAGGACTACAAGGACAGCAGCAAGCGCAACCGTGACATGGGCTCATCTTCGGGCTCAGGAACTCAAAAGCGCAAGATCTGGATCCCCCACAACATGTACCATGCACCGCCTCCTGCTCCGAGGCCGTCCTATGCTGCACCTCGTCTGCCTCCACCCCTACCTAGGCAGCCGAGGCTCCCAGCTCCGCCACCACGAGCTCCTATTCCCCCTTCTCGTCCTGAGGATGGGCTGTGCTTCAAATGTGGTCGTATAGGACACCGTGCTAGAGAATGCAGGCAGAATCAGAAACAGCTTGCACTGCCTTCCAACCAGCCCCGCAACAACAATGTCGGGCCTGCTCCGGGTCGTGCTCAGGCTAACAATGTTGACCTGAATGAAGTTCAAGACCAGCCTACTACTGTGATGGGTACTCTTCTCGTCAACTCAGTACCAGCTTCTGTATTGTTTGATACAGGAGCATCGCATTCTTTTATGTCTGAAGATTTCGCATACATGCATGACATTATGTGTGAAGAGATGAACGTCCCAATAGTGGTAAACACCCCCGCGGGCCAATGTCAGACTTCCATTATCAGCCACAATGTTCCCATTGAAATTGAAGGGTTGGAATTCCATGCCTCCCCCATAATGCTGAAGTCTTCCAATATCGATCTCATTCTGGGGATGGATTGGTGGAAAGCACATACTGCTTCCGTCGTTTGTGCCACCAAAACTGTCCACCTTCTGCATCCTTCGAATGAGATAGTCAGCTATCATGCTCATCTTGTTCGGAATGCTGAAGCCCGACTATATGTCAGGACCGGTTTTCCAGGATATTAATTTCCCAGGAAATGGTCCTTGTGCTCACCAACCCCAGGATTACTGTTAGCTGGTGAGGCACATTCTTGATATAGAAATTCCAAGCGAAAAAAAAAATCTGAAGTACAAGACCATTGTGGTCTATGAGTACAACAAAAGTTTCTAGTGGTTGATGGCGGAAGCGGTTTGCGGATCATCAGCGTCTATGGGACTCCATTTCCCACAGGAACAGCTGACCTGGATAACTCCTATCTTCGCGCGGCTGCTATCTCCGTTGCCTAGGTTCCGGGGCTGTCGTCAAAGTGCTCCTCTCCAAGCAAGAAATCTGGCCAAGACAATAGCCAGGGACAAGCCAGTTAGTACTTTGAATGTACTCGCAAACATCATGAAAACATGTATAATATAGCAGGTGATAATCATGCACTGAAATAATCCACGATCACTTAGTCAGTCACAAAATAAAATTCCTGATGCACGCAAGCAGGTCATTCATATTATACAGGAATAAGCAATCAGAGAATAAAAAATAAAATAAACCGATCGGGTGTCTGAAGCGACGCCTCGAAAGGATAAAAATATAAGGCATGCCTCAGTCGGGCGTCTGAGCGACGCCACATAAAGGGCTTATAAGAAAAAGAAGTAACATGTGTGCCACAGTCGGGCGTCTGAGTGACGCCACCTAAATGGCTTATAAGGAAAATAAATAACAAGCATGCCACAGTCGGGCGTCTGAGCGACGCCACATAAAGGGCTTATAAGGAAAATAAATAACAAGCATGCCACAGTCGTGCGTCTGAGCGACGCCACATAAAGGGCTTATAAGGAAAATAAATAATCAGCATGCCACAGTCGTGCGTCTGTGCGACGCCACATAAAGGGCTTATAAGGAAAATAAATAATCAGCATGCCACAGTCGGGCGTCTGTGCGACGCCACATAAAGGGCTTATATAATAATAATCACAATGAGTATTCAGGAGGTAGAACCATCCCAGGGATACTCAACATTTCAACAATATAATGGTTAATCCACAATAATAATAATCACCATCATCATTTGTCACATGTCATGATCAATATTCTGGTTTAGAAGTTTTCCTCCGAAGACCGACACTAAGACCGACACTTGACCCATCCCAGACTGTAGTCCTTAACCGCGGACACGGCTATTCGAATAGATGTAAACTCTGCAGAGGGTGTACTCTTTACCCACGAGTAACGGATTCCTTTAGTCCACCGGGACTAATTCTGCTTACGGTCTTTGAATTGAAAACACACCTGACCTGCACACACCAGCTTAACTTACCGATGCCTGGAATCACCCACGACACTCGTTAAGCAAAACTCTAAGTGGGGAGGCTACAACCTCGATTAGCATGGGATCAAATTTATACCGCGCGCTACTAAGGGGTGCCCCCCTCTCGGTCCCAACCGGAAACACCCATGCCCCCGGACCAGGTGGCATGCCTACCGGATGCACCCGGTATCTTCCACCATGGCCTCTCTGTACGGTGTGTGCCAAGAAAGGGATTGACAACTTACTGAACCGTACCCTGCCCACGACAGGAACAAGTGGTAGTACGAAACAAACATGGGGGTTAATGGAACAAGACTCGATCTATGGTCGACTCAGGAGGCTTATGTGTTCCCTGCATGGTTAGCACAATAAATATTTTTCCACACTCTCAGGCAGAATCACCACTTATCACATCCCATCATGCCTCACTGACCATTCTCGCTCCAACGAGATGTCAGCACCAAGCTCATGTCTACCCAAGACAGAGACTTATCCCGGATTCCTTCCGGTAGGCAGGGGTGGCACAAGGTGGTGACTACTACCACAAGCATCTCAAGTTTAATAGCAAGAATCATCATCTTGTATTGCAAGCATGATCACACCTTCACATGAAATAATGCGCATTTCATGCCAACTTGGTGTTGAAGTTTTATTCGTCACACCAAACATCACACAACAAATATTATACCAGGGGTTCAGAATGCTTGCCTTCAATGGGTGGAGAGGTAGGGTGCATCACAAAAACTTTTGAAACTTTTCTTCTCTCCCCATTTCCTATTTTGAAGATATTCGAATCAACACGCCATTCAAAAACAGTACAAAATGTTGTCTTAAATATTTTTCAAATAAATCCTAAAATAAACTAGGTGAAATTTGAGAGAGGTAGAAAAAAGAATCAACTCATTTGGAGTTTTATTTTAAAAGATATAGCCAGTCAAACTTAGGTCAAAGTTCTGTTTTAAAACAAAACAAATAAAAGAAAACGCTTCGGGGATTATACGTTTTCCAGAACAGAAAACGTACCGCGATGGTTTACGCTTTCACTTAAGACAGCCCTGGATCGGATCTGTCGCTGACGAGTAGGGCCCACGGACAGGTTTGACTCCAATCAAACCGGTCCTCTCCCTCCTCCAGCCGAGGGGAGGAGTGACCTCCGGCGATCCCCGCCGGCGACTCGGGGCTCCACTCCGGCAACTGAGAGCACCATTGGGCTCAGGGGCTCAAGGCGATCTCGAGGGGTGGGGGCTTTCTCTCCGGAGGGCCTGGAAGCTCCTGTGGCTTCGATGGCCGGCGGGCGGCGGCGCGGGTCTGCGAGGGATCTTTGCCCACGGCTCCTCTCAGGCGAAATTGAGAGGGGGAAAGCACTCGTGGTGCCAGGGCGGGTTCATTCCAACAGAGAAGGGGGAAGGAGGAGCGGAGTTGGCCTCAAATTTGTCAGGGGGAGGGGCGGCCGAACCGTGACCGGAGTTGGGGAAGATGACCTCCCCAGGTCAATTGGGGTCTAAGGGAGCTCGATAGGGAAGGGGGATGTCTTTCTGAAGGTCTGGGCGAGTTAGGGGGGTCCTTTTATAGCTAGCTAAGGTCGGTTCGCCGGGTGCCCGAGGATAAGCTCAACGGCGGCGGCACTATTACAGAACAGGGAAGGTGGGGCTGGCTGCCTGAGCTTTGTCAGAGAAGAATACATCGCTGCAGATAAGCACGGCGAGCTAGGTGGTCTCGGGGCGCGCCAGGTGGCCCGTACGGCACCGACCACCACAGGTGGCGATGGCGGCTAGCGCCTGGCTCGCCGGAGACGTGGCGGTTGCTGTGGTGCTCGTGAGGGAGTGCAGGTCGGGGCTTGGCGCTACGCTGCGAGCGGCTGAGGGTCAGGATAAGCTCAGGGAACTGACCAGGGACGCGGCGGCGCGGGCGCGGCACGTGCAAAACGCGCGCTCCGGCCGCGCTCCGGGCACGCACGGCAATCGTTCGACGAAATGCCAGGGCGACCATACTTGCTTGGATGCCAATTAAAATAAACAGACCTAGGTTAGAGGCAGTTAGAAGGCTACTAGACAACCTGGTGTGGACAGAGGGGTAAGTTCACAATACAAACTTACAACCATGCCAAATCTGGCCATGAGCTACAGGTGTTTGATGAAATGCCAGTGACATCTAAATGACCCTGATGGCAACCAAACTTTCCAGATTGGTGTCTCCTTAGCTGAAATGGATGGTGGTGGAGTTGGTTTGGGAAAATAAAGAACTTTGCAATGCAAGTTTTAGTGAAACTCAATTCTGGACAGAAAATGAAAGGGGCAATCTGGTCAACTTAAAATATGCCTATGGGGCTGATCTTTTGGACTTAATGGTTTGGTAGGGTTGACTACAAGTAGGAAAAATCCCAAGGTCACTAGAGGAATTTAAAATAGGGTTGTTGTGCAAAATACCAAACTGGACCAGAATGAAAACGAGGATGGTTTGCTCAAAATTTCCAAAACACAAGGTTAGGTTTTAGCACAAAAGTGATCCAGGGACAACACATGTGATCTACAATTTTTTATGGAATTTTTAAAAGGGTTTATGAAGTGGTTGTAGTGTAACTCATGCCTTTAAAAGAATGAAAAAGCTTTTAAAAGAATTAAAGCTAGGCAAGTTTTATTATAAAAATAATTTCACTGGTTTTACTAAATGAAGTAATATGCTTGAATAAATTATTTAAGTCCCACAATATTATTCAAAAGTTTCAGATAAGAGGGAAAAAATTTGAAATCCAAAGAAAAGAAGTAGCTCTGAAATTAATAGAAAAGCCAGAAAATAGAAAATAAATCTTTCTGACAAAATTTTAATTAATAAAACAATATTAAATTTTTGGGGTGTTACAACACTACCCCCCTTAAGAAAAAATCTCATCCCCGAGATTTGCTAAAGGACGTATCTTGCAAAAATAGCACTCGTACCACGCGGCAATCGTAACACGAAAACAAATATTCCACACACGCGATAGGACGGGTTACAGTAAAAATCGCTGACTAATGTGCAGTTGTGGTGTACTAGCGAGGTAATCGATTTGGTGATAAAAGCGCGTGCGGTCCTGCATTTAGTGTACGTAGTGTGTGAGTCATATAACGAGAGGGCATGCAAATCAAATTTTTATTGGGGAAAACATTTTTCATCGCAGTGGTCTTTTAAGAAAAACCTTACTATGAAATTTGCTATATTTAAAAACAATCGATTTTTTATCATAAGAAACAACTTCAACCAATGCAATATACTAATACAGAAAATTTTAAAACACAACAAGCAGTCAAATGCTACACAAACTGATATAACTACGGTGTTGACGGTTCAGGTAATAAGCTATATTTCACGAGGAATTATTCCCTGCAGTGGGATATATCCTTCGTTTACTCGGAGCGGATGGGGGACTCACAAAAGGCGTCTCTCTTAGTCTGGCCCTCAGGGGTCTGCTAATGGCGACTTGGGTTTTATACAGCAAGGGTCTAGAGAAAATCCATCACTTGCTGGGTCAAGCGTTCTCGAGCGATGACATAGTGCACCAGCTTAATTAGTGCCGGATCTTTCTCTGCTCAGGTGTAGGGAAAGGATGCGGCTTCTCTGGCTGCTGCACTATTTTGGGAAATAATAATACCCACGTTCACTGGCATAGGGCGCCAGGAATTGAAGACGGGTAACCGCTCCATAAGCAGCAATCTTTATGGTCATTATTGGAGTGGGCATAGATTTTCCCGATGAAGGGAACTCCCGTAGGGTCTTGGTTTGGGTCTACCTGCGGGTTGTGCCTGATTGTTCAATATTTCGAGGAGGTGAAAGTGACCCTCGATTTGAACAACTTGCACCAGGATGGGTGGGGAGAACTCATGGTACTGTGGTTAAAATCTCATAGTTATTTTAAAAAAATTCCCCGGGGTTGCAGCTGGGGTTTTTATATGAATCCCAAGGTGCGACCTGAAAAACAAATGGTTGTGAAGGTAGTGCACAAGGTGAGGGATGCTTGGTAAGGTCACGGAGTGGCCTCATGTATAGCATCTGGGCTGGATGACATATTGCGGTGTGGGGGCAATATTTACTGTCGGTTCTGTTCTCTGGTGATCGGGGTCAATGTCACAGATATATATAACGCAAAATGCGATGTATTACTGTGGTTGTCGGTTAGGTGTCCTAATGGTAGCTACGCTCAGAATTAAATATGTGACCAGACGCCAAAATTATTTATGCATGGTTACTTGTAGTGCTATTAAAGATAATGGCATACAAGCAGCATGAAATTTATTATTGGCGATGCACGATCACACTATTACATGGTGTAGTAATGCTAAGACTCGGCACTACTCAAGGGCCTTAGTCTACTTCGTTCATATCTAGTCGAGCGTGCCCTGCGGACGTCGGGGCTTCTCTTTAGGCTTCACCGCTGGGGTTGACTGGGTTAGGGCAAATGTCTCCTTATAAAAGAGAACAGAGTCTTCCCTCGCACGCTTGCGAATGGAATAACTCAGGTGTCGATCACGGGCATGTGGCTTACTGGGCTAGTCCGATAGGTTGGGCACCGACTGCCAAAAGCTGTCGGGGTCACTGGGTGGGCTACAGTATAGGATAGGCTTGACTGTGGTTATGGTAAGGTCTGGGTGGGTGGTAACCTAGGTTTTTTTTACCCGACTAAGATAGGATTAGCCAATGGTCAGCCTGGCTCTGATACCAAGGTTGTCAGGACCGGTTTTCCAGGATATTAATTTCCCAGCAAATGGTCCTTGTGCTCACCAACCCCAGGATTACTGTTAGCTGGTGAGGCACATTCTTGATACAGAAATTCCAAGCGAAAAACAAAATCTGAAGTACAATACCATTGTGGTCTATGAGTACAACAAAAGTTTCTAGTGGTTGATGGCGGAAGCGGTTTGTGGATCATCAGCGTCTATGGGACTCCATTTCCCACAGGAACAGCTGACCTGGATAACTCCTATCTTCGCGCGGCTGATATCTCCGTTGCCTAGGTTCCGGGGCTGTCGTCAAAGTGCTCCTCTCCAAGCAAGAAATCTGGCCAAGACAATAGCCAGGGACAAGCCAGTTAGTACTTTGAATGTACTCGCAAACATCATGAAAACATGTATAATATAGCAGGTGATAATCATGCACTGAAATAATCCACGATCACTTAGTCAGTCACAAAATAAAATTCCTGATGCACGCAAGCAGGTCATTCATATTATACAGGAATAAGCAATCAGAGAATAAAAAATAAAATAAACCGATCGGGTGTCTGAAGCGACGCCTCGAAAGGATAAAAATATAAGGCATGCCTCAGTCGGGCGTCTGAGCGACGCCACATAAAGGGCTTATAAGAAAAAGAAGTAACATGCGTGCCACAGTCGGGCGTCTGAGCGACGCCACCTAAAGGGCTTATAAGGAAAATAAATAACAAGCATGCCACAGTCGGGCGTCTGAGCGATGCCACATAAAGGGCTTATAAGGAAAATAAATAACAAGCATGCCACAGTCGGGCGTCTGAGCGACGCCACATAAAGGGCTTATAAGGAAAATAAATAATCAGCATGCCACAGTCGTGCGTCTGTGCGACGCCACATAAAGGGCTTATAAGGAAAATAAATAATCAGCATGCCACAGTCGGGCGTCTGTGCGACGCCACATAAAGGGCTTATATAATAATAATCACAATGAGTATTCAGAAGGTAGAACCATCCCAGGGATACTCAACATTTCAACAATATAATGGTTAATCCACAATAATAATAATCACCATCATCATTTGTCACATGTCATGATCAATATTCTGGTTTAGAAGTTTTCCTCCGAAGACCGACACTAAGACCGACACTTGACCCATCCCAGACTATAGTCCTTAACCGCGGACACATCTATTCGAATAGATGTAAACTCTGCAGAGGGTGTACTCTTTACCCACGAGTAACAGATTCCTTTAGTCCACCGGGACTAATTCCGCTTACGGTCTTTGAATTGAAAACACACCTGACCTGCACACACCAGCTTAACTTACCGATGCCTGGAATCACCCACGACACTCGTTAAGCAAAACTCTAAGTGGGGAGGCTACAACCTTGATTAGCATGGGATCAAATTTATACCACGCGCTACTAAGGGGTGCCCCCCTCTCGGTCCCAACCGGAAACACCCATGCCCCCGGACCAGGTGGCATGCCTACCGGATGCACCCGGTATCTTTCACCATGGCCTCTCTGTACGGTGTGTGCCAAGAAAGGGGTTGACAACTTACTGAACCGTACCCTGCCCGCGACAGGAACAAGTGGTAGTACGAAACAAGCATGGGGGTTACTGGAACAAGACTCGATCTATGGTCGACTCATGAGGCTTATGTGTTCCCTGCATGGTTAGCACAATAAATATTTTTCCACACTCTCAGGCAGAATCACCACTTGTCACTTCCCATCATGCCTCACTGACCATTCTCGCTCCAACGAGATGTCAGCACCAAGCTCATGTCTACCCAAGACAGGGACTTATCCCGGATTCCTTCCGGTAGGCAGGGGTGGCACAAGGTGGTGATTACTGCCACAAGCATCTCAAGTTTAATAGCAAGAATCATCATCATGTAGTGCAAGCATGATCACACCTTCACATGAAATAACGCGCATTTCATGCCAACTTGGTGCTGCAGTTTTATTCGTCACACCAAACATCACACAACAAATATTATACCAGGGATTCAGAATGTTTGCCTTCAATGGGTGGAGAGGTAGGGTGCATCACAAAAACTTTTGAAAGTTTTCCTCTCTCCCCATTTCCTATTTTGAAGATATTCGAATCAACACGCCATTCAAAAACAGTACAAAATGTTGTCTTAAATATTTTTCAAATAAATCCTAAAATAAACTAGGTGAAATTTGAGAGAGGTAGAAAAAAGAATCAACTCATTTGGAGTTTTATTTTAAAAGATATAGCCAGTCAAACTTAGGTCAAAGTTTTGTTTTAAAACAAAACAAATAAAAGAAAACGCTTCGGGGATTGTACGTTTTCCAGAACAGAAAACGTACCGCGATGGTTTACGCTTTCACATAAGACAGCCCTGGATCGGATCTGTCGCTGACGAGTAGGGCCAACGGACAGGTTTGACTCCAGTCAAACCGGTCCTCTCCCTCCTCCAGCCGAGGGGAGGAGTGACCTCCGGCAATCCCCGTCGGCGACTCGGGGCTCCACTCCGGCAACTGAGAGCACCATTGGGCTCAGGGGCTCAAGGCGATCTCGAGGGGTGGGGGCTTTCTCTCCGGAGGGCCTGGAAGCTCCGGTGGCTTCGATGGCCGGCGGACGGCGGCGCGGGTCTGCGAGGGATCTTTGCCCACGGCTCCTCTCAGGCGAAATTGAGAGGGGGGAAGCACTCGTGGTGCCAGGGCGGGTTCATTCCGACAGAGAAGGGGGAAGGAGGAGCGGGGTTGGCCTCGAATTTGTCAGGGGGAGGGGCGGCCGAACCGTGACTGGAGCTGGGGAAGATGACCTCCCCAGGTCAATTGGGGTCTAAGGGAGCTCGATAGGGATGGGGGATGTCTTTCTGAAGGTCTGGGCGAGTTAGGGCGGGTCCCTTTATAGCTAGCTAAGGTCGGTTCGCCGGGTGCCCGAGGATAAGCTCGACGGCGGCGGCACTATTACAGAACAGGGAAGGTGGGGTTGGCTGCCTGAGCTTTGTCAGAGAAGAATACATGGCTGCAGATAAGCACGACTAGCTGGGTGGTCTCGGGGAGCGCCAGGTGGCCCGTACGGCACCAACCACCGCAGGCGGCGATGGCGGCTAGCGCCTGGCTCGCCGGAGATGTGGCGGTTGCTGTGGTGCTCGTGAGGGAGTGCAGGTCGGGGCTTGGCGCTACGCTGCGAGCGGCAGAGGGTCAGGATAAGCTCGGGAAACTGACCAGGGACGCGGCCGCTCGGGCGCGGCACGTGCAAAACGCGCGCTCCGGCCACGCTCCGGGCACGCACGGCAATCGTTCGACGAAATGCCAGGGCGACCATACTTGCTTGGATGCCAATGAAAATAAATAGACCTAGGTTAGAGGCAGTTAGAAGGCTACTAGACAACCTGGTGTGGACAGAGGGGTAAGTTCACAATACAAACTTACAACCATGCCA
Organism: Elymus sibiricus; assembly: GCA_039707655.1. Lineage (NCBI taxonomy): Eukaryota > Viridiplantae > Streptophyta > Magnoliopsida > Poales > Poaceae > Elymus > Elymus sibiricus. The sequence continues at coordinate 438,829,348 of CM077667.1, read as the reverse complement.
AATCTGGCCATGAGCTACAGGTGTTTGATGAAATGCCAGTGACATCTAAATGACCCTGATGGCAACCAAACTTTCCAGATTGGTGTCTCCTTAGCTGAAATGGATGGTGGGGGAGTTGGTTTGGGAAAACAAAGAACTTTGCAATGCAAGTTTTAGTGAAACTCAATTCTGGACAGAAAATGAAAGGGGCAATCTGGTCAACTTAAAATATGCCTATGGGGCTGATCTTTTGGACTTAAGGGTTTGGTAGGGTTTACTACAAGTAGGAAAAATCCCAAGGTCACTAGAGGAATTTAAAATAGGGTTGCAGTGCAAAATACCAAACTGGACCAGAATGAAAAAGAGGATGGTTTGCTCAAAATTTCCAAAACACAAGGTTAGGTTTTAGCACAAAAGTGATCCAGGGACAACACATGTGATCTACAAATTTTTATGGAATTTTTAAAAGGGTTTATGAAGTGGTTGTAGTGTAACTCATGCCTTTAAAAGAATGAAAAAGCTTTTAAAAGAATTAAAGCTAGGCAAGTTTTATTATAAAAATAATTTCACTGATTTTACTAAATGAAGTAATATGCTTGAATAAATTATTTAAGTCCCACAATATTATTCAAAAGTTTCAGATAATAGGGAAAAAATTTGAAATCCAGAGAAAAGAAGTAGCTCTGAAATTAATAGAAAAGCCAGAAAATAGAAAATAAATCTTTCTGAAAAAAATTTAGTTAATAAAAAAATATTAAATTTTTGGGGTGTTACACTATATGCCTTGAATGCATTAAATGAGTCGCCTCTCGAAGGGATTGACAACATTCCAGTTGTCCGGGATTTCCAAGATGTCTTTCCGGAAGAACTTCCAGGGATTCGCCCTGCTAGAGCTGTCGAGTTTGTCATCGACTTGGTACCTGGTACCACTCCTATAGCCAAGCGTCCGTATAAGATGCCACCATATGAACTCCTTGAAATTAAGCAAGAAATTGACAATTCGCTTCATCTGGGTTTCATTCGTCCAAGTTCCTCTGCTAGGGGAGCACCTTCTCTCTTTGTCAAGAAGAAGGATGGTACGATCGGTTGGTCCAAGATTGCCGTCCCATCAACCAAGCTACAATTCAGAACAAATATCCGCTACCTCGGATCAACGATCTGTATGATCAACTTGCTGGATCATCAGTGTTTTCGAAACTCGACTTGAGGTTGGGTTACCATCAGATCCGGGTACGTGAAGAGGATATTCCGAAGACTGCATTCGTTACTTGTTACGGTTCATACGAGTACACCGTCATGTCCTTTGGTTTAACCAATGCCCTAGCAACTTTCTCTCGCCTGATGAACTATATATTCATGGATTACCTCGATAAATTCGTCGTGGTTTATCTGGATGATATCCTGGTTTATTCTAAGAATAAAGAAGATCATGCTGAACATCTCCGTCTTATACTGGAGAGGCTTCGAGAACATCAACTTTATGCAAAGTACTCAAAGTGTGAGTTCTGGATGGACGAAGTAACCTACCTTGGTCATGTGATCTCCAAGGATGGTATTGCGGTCAACCCTGAACGAGTTCAGGCTATTCTTGACTGGACTCCCCCGAAGAATGTCAAGCAAGTCAGAAGTTTTCTCGGACTCGCCAGCTATTGCCGTCGATTCGTCGAGAACTTCTCCAACATTGCAAAGCCCTTAACAAATCTGCTTCACAAAGGTGTTAAATATGAGTGGACCGAAAAATGTCAGGAGAGCTTTCAGGCACTTAAGGACAAACTGACGTCTGCTCCAGTGCTTGCTCCTCCGGATACTCGATAGGATTTCGTCATTTATTGTGACGCTTCGCGTCAGGGAATGGGTTGTGTCCTAATGCAAGAGCGCAGAGTGGTTGCTTATGCATCTCGTCAATTGCGTCCTCATGAAGAGAACTACCCAGTTCATGACCTTGAACTTGCTGCAGTAATTCATGCTCTGAAAGAGTGGCGGCAGTACCTTGTTGGTAATCGTTGCGATATCTACACCGATCACCAAAGTCTGAAGTACTTGTTTACTCTGCCAGATCTGAATCTCCGTCAACAAAGATGGATGGAACGAATAGCAGACTACAATGTGGGTATTTCTTATACACCTGGCAAGGCTAATGTAATGGCTGATGCTTTGAGCCGCAAGTCATACTGCAATCACCTTCAGGTTCACAAGGTTCACCCCCTTCTTCAAGAAGAATTCCGCAAGCTGAACCTCCATATTGTTCCTCAGGGTTATCTCGCTCCCCCTCCTGAGGGGTCCTACAAAATGAACCTCCACGTTGTTTCCCAGGGTTCTCTTAATACCCTGGTTGCTAAACCAGATCTTGTGGACATCATCAAGTGGATCCAGAAGTGTGACAATGAAGTCGGGAGGATTAAATTCGATCTCGCAGAAGGAAAGCCCTCATCCTTCACTATTGCTGAGGATGGCACTTTGTACTTCAAGGGCCGCCTAGTGGTACCGAGTAAGGAGAAAAACAATGATGTGACTCAGGAGGTCATGAAGGAAGCACATGACACTCCGATGCCTATTCATCCTGGTAGTACCAAGATGTACCAAGACATTCGTCAAAGATTATGGAGGTCTAACATGAAGCAAGACATTGCTCGCTATGTTGCCGAATGTGATGTTTGCCGTCGTATCAAAGCAGAACATCAAAGGCCTGCCGGAACTCTGCAACCTATTACGGTTCCTGAATGGAAATGGGACCATGTTGAAATGGACTTCGTCACTGGTTTTCCCAGATCGCAGAAAGGTAATGATGCTATTCTTGTCGTCATTGACCGACTGTCCAAAGTTGCACATTTTCTGGCTGTCAAGGAAACGATCACTGCTAGTCAGCTGGCAACTCTTTACATGTCCAGAGTTGTTTCGCTCCACGGTATTCCATTGGTGATTAGTTCGGACCGTGGCAGTTTATTCACTTCAAGATTCTGGGCAAGTTTCCAGGAAGCTATGGGAACTCATTTGTCCTTCAGCAGCGCTTTTCACCCTCAATCCCAGGGACAGGTTGAAAGAGTCAATCAGATTCTCGAAGACATGCTTCGGGCTTGTGTCATTTCTTTCGGCAAGAAATGGGAGGAATCTCCCCCGTATGCTGAGTTCTCCTACAACAATAGCTATCAAGCTAGTCTGAAGATGGCTCCCTTTGAAGTGTTATATGGACGTAAGTGTCGGACTCCTCTGAATTGGTCAAAACTGGGGAACGTACACTTATCGGTCCGGATATTATCCAACATGCCGAAGATCAAGTCCGCATTATTCATGCAAATCAGAAGGCTGCTCAGTCTCGTCAGAAGAGTCAGTATGGCCGTCATCACAAAGATATGGTCTATCAACCTGGCGAAAAGGCTTATCTTCGAGTCACGCCAATGAGAGGTACACACCGTTTTGGAATCAAGGGCAAGCTGACTCCTCGATATATTGGTCCTTTCACTGTTCTCGAAAGGCGTGGTAAGGTGGCATATCAACTGGAACTACCGTCAAACCTTTCTCAGGTTCACGATGTGTTCCATGTGTCCCAGCTTCGTCGCTGCTTCAAGGATCCTATCCGAGCAGTGGATCATGATATGCTTGAACTGCAACAAGACCTCTCTTACAAGGAGCAACCGGTCCGCATTCTTGGTGAAACTGAACGTCGGACTCGTCAGAAGGTTACCAAGTTCTTCAAGGTGCAGTGGGCAAATCATTCTGAAGACGAAGCCACTTGGGAACGCTAAGATCATCTTCGTGCAGAATACCCCGGGCTCTTTCCTTCTACTTCTTAATTCTCGGGACGAGAATTCTTTTTAGTAGGGGAGAGTTGTAACACCCTGGTGTCAGTGCTACAGTGATGATTGTAATTAAGCTACAGTAATGGCCAAGTTTAAGCTAATCCATTTTGCTAAACAGTGCATGATCACAATGGAATCATATCTCTTTTGAATTCCCCAATGATTTTAAAAAATTCATTCAAAAGTGGGTTAAATAATTTTTCTAAACCTGAAAACAAAAATCATGTTTGGGTTACAAATATTCACCTGGTATTTATAAAATTAGAGCCAGCATTTTATAAAATATTTTGGTGCCTCTAAAGCATTTATAACAGAGGCCAAAACAATTATTTAATTGCCTTTGAATTATAAAAATTCCAAACCTTTTTCAAATGGTCTCAAACTTTTTGTAGCAGTACCTAATATTGCAATGCAATTATTAGGCCAAGTGCCTTATTTTACTAGAGTGTTATAGCCCCAAAATAAATTTATAAAAGAAGTTTTAAAACAGAAAGTAAAAAGGTTTTAAAAGAAAAAGGGAAAAGCCCCCTCCCTCTGCCCTGGGCTTTAGGCCACAGTGGCAGGCCCAGGTCAGCCCAGCATGCCTCCCCCCTCGTCCCCTACCTTCCTCCTCCACCTGGCGAAGGGCGACCGAGCGCGGCGTCATCCCCGTCGGGCCAGCTCGCCGCCCGCGTCGCTACAGCGACCCCTGGAGGGGATAAGGCCGCCCCCGCGCCCCCTTGGCAAACCCTAGCCCCAGATTCCCCCTCGCTCTCTCCTCGCGCCGCCGCTCTCTTCCCTCACCCACATCCGAGCGCCGCCGTCGCCATGGCTCCGGCGTAGCCTCGGCCACCGTGCCCCTTTCGCCTTGCCTCCTCGCCCACGAGCTCCGCGACGACCGCCTCGTCCTCCCCGAGCACTGGATCGACCCCCGGGAGCACCCACGCCGTCACCATCGTCCTTCCCCCCCTTCGGACCCGAGCTGACGCCGCCGTCGATTCACTCCTCCCCGTGGACTCCGGCTTCACCGGGCCTTCTCGTCATCGCCAGTGAGCTCCCCCGCGTCTCCTTCTCCCTCTCGGCGTCCCTGTAGGTCACCGTAGTCAGCCCTCGCCGTAACCGAGCTCTGCCGCCCGCCATTGCCGATGTGCTCGTGCCGTGCGTGCGTTTGATTACCCGTGCGTGCCACGGGCGTGCTCCGGGACGTCCCCTGCTTCGATCCCGCGCGCTAGATAGGTTGTTTGTGTGTTGGTTTGCTCGCTGCCATGGACGCCCGAGAGTTCTTCCGCCGCCGTCGACGTAGCGCTCAGCTCCGACCACCACTGCTCGATCTGAAGCTTGGAATGGAACGGCGGGAGCTTCTGCTCGCGTTAGCAAGAAACGACGCGCGATTTGGAGCACCACACGCGAAACCCGAGCCCCGCCGTGATCTCTGGTGCTCGCCGGAGCTTCTCCGGCAACCCAGCGATGCCGCCGCCGACGTGGCTGGACCGGGGCCAACCGCAGGGTCACTGACTTGCGGGGCCCGAGTCCCTGGTTGACCTGTTGACCAGGTCAACCGTGCTGACTGGGCTCGGCCAGTCAATGACAGGTGGGGCCCAACCCCCCCCCCCCCTGTGTATGACATGTGGGCCAGCCCTGTCATTAGCTAATCTGGTAAATTAGATTAAGAGAAATAATTAGATTAGCCTAATGTGTCGCTGACAGATGGACCCCACTTACTAATTAATCTCTGGTTAGATTAAATTAAACATGGGTTAACCGTGAGTCACTGACAGCAGGGCCCCACAGGTCAGGATTGACCTGGGCTCTGTGCAGTTGACTGCTGACGCAATGCTGACCTCATGCTGACGTCATAAAAGCATTTTCGAATTAGTATTAATACTGTAATTTCAGAATATTAATAAAACTTTGAAAATTAATATAAAATAATCCGTAACTCGGATGAAAATAATTTATACATGAAAGTTGATCAGAAAAATCCCACGAATCCGAATACGCCATCCGTTCATCTATCACATGCTCCTAGCATGATGAACATGGACATTTAGCATTAGGATCATCTGTTCGGTAGTAGCCCGTGACCCGGAAATATCGTCAGATATTCTTCCGATCCGTCTGCGACGTGTAGTACTGCGTTAGTGCCTGCCTAGCTCTGCATATGGCCATGTCATGCATCGTGATTGCATCTGTGCTTTTATATTTATTGTTTCTTCTCCCCTCTTCTCTCCGGTAGACCCCGAGACTGACGGTGCTGCCAGGTATGACTACATCGTTGACGATCAGGCCTTTGCCGTAGAGCAGCAAGGCAAGCAACCCCCCTTGATCATTCTGATATTGTCCATTCCTTTCCCTCTCAATCTTGCATTAGATTTTTGCTACTGTATTAGTTAGCTCCTATTCTGATGCATAGCCTGTTTTTGATAAACTGCTACCATACCTGCAATCATATCAACTGCCTAGTATAGGTTGATCAATTAATCCCCAGTGACCCCTTAGTCCCAGTTGCCCCTGCTTCTTCATCGACGACTCGACGACTCGAAGACTCGTTCAACCAACCGACAAGCCAGGCCCCTCACATCACCGCACCCCCCTTAGTTGTACGACTCTGCAGCGCTACTATCGAGTACCGAGGGTGACACCTCGTGAAGTACACATGATGCTAGCTCTGTAGTGCAGCTAGTCGGTCGTGGTTATCGAGGGTGATTCCTCCTTCACCACTCTCGACGATGACTCTGTCGTGCAACCCCTCAAGTGTGGGACCCTCGAGGGTGATTCCTCTAAGTCCACCTTGACGGTTTCATCGAGCGGGGCCCCTTGAGGGTGATTCCTCGGGTTCCGTCTTGATGTGTTATACACACAATTACTATGACCTGGCTACAGAAACATGTTGGGGATGGGTCGGCCCTGAGGGGTACCCATAGTTTGATGATGATGAGGCGTGGACGGGCAGGAGAGGCCCTTGCCACACATCCTCGAGACGGGGCGACGGGACCGCACTTCATGGGTCGCGCTTACCCCGCATTAATAAAATGCTAATGGGTTGGGTATTTGATCTGGGTTGGGTCGTTGGCCTTTTTACGCACCAAACCATCGCGTGGGAGAAGTTATGGGTACTCAGCGTCGTTGTATCAGCCGAAGCTCTTCGGACGTCAGCAATGGAGCGGCGCGCGCCCGACTGGTCCGCAACGGCACCGCGCTTGTTATAAGGGGTGCTAGGACTGACCTCGGCCGCCTTCGCATCGTGTAGGAGAGCGTAGGGCAAGTGGGCCCACGACCCCTGTGTGCTTTGGATTTAGACCGGCGGGCTAGCCTTTCTGTTGAGCCTAGGTGGGGCGACGACGTGCTGCTATCCCGAGGCCGGGCATGACCTGGGAAAGTGTGTCCGGCCGGAGGTGATCAGGCGTGTTGGAAATGCGGTGCACCCCTGCAGGGATGAATTATCTATTCGAATAGCCGTGTCCACGATAACAGGACGACTTGGAGTTGTACCTTGACCTTCTACAACTATAATTGTGACTTTAATTTGAAATGAATGTTGGCTCCGGGATTGCTTCCTCGCAGGGAGTCGAGGAAGAATCTCTGGGCGTGGTTACTTAATAAAATTGCTACAATAATATGACTATATGTGTGATACCAGTCTACTCTCTTCTAATGCTGCAAGATTGCTGAAGATGCCAGTCTTCGATAGGACTAGGCCTTCCCCCTATTCTTGCTTTCTGCAGTCAGCCTAGATATAACCCCCCTTTCCTTGATACTGATTCATACTTTGCATAGTTCTGATGTCAGTCTTGCGAGTACGTTGGATGAGTACTCACCGCTGCTTTGCAATCTCTTTCCCCCTCAATACGATTCTGCGTTCAGACGATGGAGCCCAGGAGATGGAGTATGCCGGAGACGACTACTACACCACCGCTGGAGCCTACTACTACGTGGAGAGTGCCGAAGCGCAGGAGTAGTTAGGAGGTTCCCAGGCAGGAGGCCTCGCCTCTTTCGATCCGCTGCTTATGTTTGTGCTAGCCTTCTTAAGGCAAAACTTGTTTAACTTATGTCTGTACTCAGATATTATTTGCTTCAGCTGACTCATGCTTTGTCGAGCTTTGTATTCGAGCCCTCGAGGCCCCTGGCTTGTAATATGGAGCTGTATGACTTTAATTTGTGTCTAGTGTTGTGTTGTGATATCAATCAGTGAGTCCCTAATCTTGGTCATATGCATTGCGTGTTTGATTAGCGTACGGGCGAAATTGGGGGCGTCACACATAGCTTCCTGGAAACTTGCCCAGAATCTTGAAGTGAATAAACTGCCACAGTCCGAACTAATCACCAATGGAATACCGTGGAGTGAAACAACTCTGGACATATATAGATCTGCCAGCTGACTAGCAGTAATAGTTTCCTTGACAGCCAGAAAATGTGCAACTTTGGACAGTCGGTCAATGACGACAAGAATAGCATCATTACCTTTCTGCGATCTGGGAAACCCAGTGACGAAGTCCATTTCAACATGGTCCCATTTCCATTCGGGAACCGTAATAGGTTGCAGAGTTTCGGCAGGCCTTTGATGTTCTGCTTTGATACGACGGCAAACATCACATTCTGAAACATAGCGTGCAATGTCTTGTTTCATGTTAGACCACCAGAATCTTTGACGAATGTCTTGGTACATCTTGGTACTACCAGGATGAATAGACAGCGGAGTGTCATGTGCTTCCTTCATGACCTCCTGAGTCACATCATTGTTTTTCTCCTTACTCGGTACCACTAGGCGACCTTTGAAGTACAAAGCGCCATCCTCAGCAATAGTGAAGAATGAAGGTTTACCTTCCGTCAGATAGCGTTTAATCTTTTCGACTTCATTGTCACACTTCTGGATCCACTTGATGACGTCCACAAGATCTGGTTTAGCAACCAGGGTATTAAGAGAACCCTGGGAAACAATGTGGAGGTTCATTTTGTAGGACCCTTCAGGAGGGGGAGCGAGATAACCCTGAGGAACAATATGGAGGTTCAGCTTGCGGAATTCCTTTTGAAGAAGGGGGTGAACCTTGTGAACCTGAAGGTGGTTGCAGTATGACTTGCGGCTCAAAGCATCGGCCATTACATTAGCCTTGCCTGGCGTATAAGAAATACCCATGTTGTAATCTGCTATGCGCTCCATCCATCTCTATTGACGGAGGTTCAGATCTGGCTGAGTAAACAGGTACTTCAGACTTTGGTGATCGGTGTAGATCTCACAACGATTACCAACAAGGTATTGCCACCACTCTTTCAGTGCATGAATTACTGCAGCAAGTTCAAGGTCATGAATTGGGTAGTTCTCTTCATGAGGACGCAATTGACGAGATGCATAAGCAACCACTTTGCGCTCTTGCATTAGGACACAGCCCATGCCTTGACGTGAAGCATCGCAATAGATGACGAAGTCCTTACGAGTATCCGGAGGAGCAAGCACTGGAGCAGACGTCAATTTGTCCTTAAGTGTCTGGAAGCTCTCCTGACATTTTTCTGTCCACTCATATTTAACACCTTTGTGAAGCAAGTTGGTTAAGGGCTTTGCAATCTTGGAGAAGTTCTCGACGAATCGACGGCAATAGCTGGCGAGCCCGAGAAAACTTCTGACTTGCTTGACATTCTTCGGGGGAGTCCAGTCAAGAATAGCCTGAACTCGTTCAGGGTTGACCGCAATACCATCCTTGGAGATCACATGACCAAGGTAGGTTACTTTGTCCATCCAGAACACACACTTTGAATATTTTGCATAAAGTTGATGTTCTCGAAGCCTCTCCAGTATAAGATGAAGATGTTCAGCATGCTCTTCTTTATTCTTGGAGTAAACCAGGATATCATCCAGATAAACCACGCCGAATTTATCAAGGTAATCCATGAATATATAGTTCATCAGGCGAGAGAAGGTTGCTGGAGCATTGGTTAAGCCGAAGGACATGACGGTGTACTCGTATGAACCATAGCGAGTAACAAATGCAGTCTTGGGAATATCCTCTTCACGAACCCGGATCTGATGGTAACCCAACCTCAAGTCAAGTTTGGAGAATATTGAGGAACCAGCAAGTTGATCATATAAATCATTGATCCGAGGAAGCGGATAATTGTTTCGAATCGTTGCTTGGTTGATGGGACGGTAATCTTGGACCAATCGATTCGTACCATCTTTCTTCTTGACAAAGAGAGAAGGTGCTCCCCAAGCAGAGGAACTTGGATGAATGAACCCTTGACGAAGTGAATCATCGATTTCTTGTTTTAGTCCAAGGTGTTCATGTGGAGGCATCTTATATGGCCGCTTAGCAATAGGGGTGGTGCCTGGCACTAGGTCGATGACAAACTCGACAGCCCTTACAGGGGGGATCCCTGGGAGTTCTTCCGGAAAGAATCTTGGAAATCCCGGATAATTGGAATGTTTTCAATCCCTTCAAGAGGTGACACTTTTAATGCATTCAAGGCATATAGCCGGGCTTCAGCATCTCGAACAAGATGAGTATGGTCAAGCTCTAGCATGACGATAATGATGGGGCCTAACAGCTTGGAAAGACATGATTGAGTACAAACTCATAAGCAAAGAAGATTCTAAGAGTTGTTGAATCGCAAAGCGTACTCGATTCAGATATCAATATCCTTGATTGTCCAACAACTCAGAACACGAGGAAACTGGAATCAGTGAAATATCATAGTTGATGAGGAGCTAATAAAAAGTTAGCTCCGTGATATTCATCAAGATACCAGGGATAATACTCGGAGGTAGATCAGAATAGATGTTAGACTAGCGTATTGATCTGTGGAAAACAAGCACTTTAACTTGTCTGAGAATGAAATCAAAGTAGAACGACATGGTCGGAACCACGATTGTAAAGGACAAGATCACAGATACCGGATCAAATTATGCCAAGAGAAATTTATCATTACGAGAAGCTCCTATGATAAGATCAACATTGCTTCCATGGGCATGAGCACAAAGTTCAAGGTCGACTCTCACTTCATCAATGCATCACCTTCCATTTACACCTCGCCTTTGATGAAGTTGTAGTTTTGAAAGTTAAACTGGCAAAACACCAGGAGAGTATGACTCATGAAAACTGTCGGGTTCACACGAATTAAGGAAGGCATAGGTCCAACCCATCGGGGCATCTTAGGAACATATACCACAAGCTTCAAGAGTAATTAACACATGCTTGCAAACAGAGCAAGGCTGACGAAAGCATAGGATACAACTTATCAGAGGGAGAAGACACAATTTACCAATAGCATCATGTATCAGGGGAAGACCATCACAAGAATTTTGAATGTGAAGGATGCTATCGGATAATAACCCAACAATGGGTCTGGCAGTCCGCAAAGGACCTGATGTGAGTATCGGTACCCAATCAGAGGGAGAAAAAATGCAAGGCATCAGACCATAGAACATCCAAATAATTTGATGCTTAAATAACCAAAGGAATTAAGACTTCCAAATTGGTGTATCGGAAACAGATGCTCCGATCAACTATAAGTAAGATGAAAGGACTTAGATGGACAATCAATTAAGGTTGATTTGTCGAGAACCAACTCAGGTTCGGAAAGATGTCCAGGCCGGAACGATAATTTATGAGGAACAACTGACGATTGCTTGCATCCACACACGGGTTGAATCAATAAAACCAAATGAAAATCACAGAGGATTTTAATGGATATTGCTTGACATATGGAATTAACCACCATGTAAGCAGGTGGGAAAAGTCAAGAGCAATAGGCTGCTCAGGATTTCGGAAGACCGGATAGCGTTTCGAAGAATTTTGTGAAAGACAAGAACAACTGGGGACGAACGAATCCTCGATAAGCATAGGGGGGTTGATGGTAGAAGGGAAATGCAAGAGCGATGAGCACAAGTTCTTGGGAGAACATCAGGGAGTATCTTCGGAGTCTTCTGACGAATCAAGCCATCGTCTGGAATGAGGGGCTCTCCGGGAGGAAGTAGTTACGAGAACCTAGAGATAGAGTTAGCAAAATCTTTAACCCGAAAGAGATGAGAGATCAGAACCCAGAGTATAGACGAGGAATAAAAGATCCTAATACCACCCGATTGAGATGTGGGCCCGTAAGCCACACAACTATGTTAGTAAAGTTTTTCAAGTACTAGGCTCAACTTCGGCCAAGGAGTTGGAAAGGGGGCTACCTACAGGCAGTCGGCTCTGATACCAACTTGTGACGCCCCCAGATTTCGACCGTACGCTAATCAAACACGCAATGCGTACGACCAAGATTAGGGACTCACTGATCGATATCACAACACAACACTAGACACAAATTAAAGTCATACAGCTTCATATTACAAGCCAGGGGCCTCGAGGGCTCGAATACAAAGCTCGACAAGCACGAGTCAGCGGAAGCAAATAATATCTGAGTACAGACATAAGTTAAACAAGTTTTGCCTTAAGAAGGCTAGCACAAACATAAGCAGCGGATCGAAAGAGGCGAGGCCTCCTGCCTGGGAACCTCCTAACTACTCCTGAGCGTCGGCACTCTCCACATAGTAGTAGGCTCCAGCGGTGGTGTAGTAGTCGTCTCCGGCGTACTCCATCTCCTGGGCTCCATCGTCTGAACACAGAAACGTATCGAGGGGGAAAGAGAAGCAAAGCAGCGGTGAGTACTCATCCAAAGTACTTGCAAGACTGACATCAGAACTATGCTAAGTATGCATTAGTCTCAAGTAAAGGGGTCATATCTGGGCTGACTGCAGAGAGCAATAATAGGGGGAAAGGCCTAGTCCTATCGAAGACTAGCATCTTCAGCATCTTGCAGCATTAGAAGAGAGTAGACTGGTATCTCATATATAGTCATATTATTGTAGCAATTTTATTAAGTAACCACGCCCAGAGATTCTTCCTCGACTCCCTGCGAGGAAGCAATCTCGGAGCCAACATTCATTTCAATTTAAAGTCACAATTTTAGTTGTAGTAGGTCAAAGTACAACTCCAAGTCGTCCTGTTACCCTGGACACGGCTATTCGAATAGATGAATTCATCCCTGCAGGGGTGCACCGCATTTCCAACACGCTTGATCACCTCCGGCCGGACACACTTTCCTGGGTAATGCCCGACCTCGGAATATCAACACGTCGTCGCCCCACCTAGGCTCAACAGAGAGGCCAGCCCGCCGGTCTAAATCCTAAGCACACAGGGGTCGTGGGCCCACTTGCCCTACGCGCTCCTGCACGATGCGAACGCGGCCGAGGTTAGCCCTAGCACACTCTAGTCCAAGAGTTGTACCGTCCAGGCCACTCGGGCACGCGCCGCTCCATTGCTGACGTCCGAAGAGCTTCGGCTGATACAACGACGCTGAGTACCCATAACTTCTCCCACGTGAAGGTTTGGTGTGCAATAAGGTCAACGACCAACTCAGATCAAATACCCAACCCATTAGCATTTTATTAATGCGGGGCAAGCACGACCCATGAAGTGCGGTCCCGTCGCCCCTTCTCGAGGATGTGTGGCAAGGGCCTCTCCTGCCCGTCCACGCCTCATCATCATCAAACCGTGGGTACCCCTCAGGGCCGACCCATCACCAACATGTTTCTGTAACCAGGTCATAGTAACTATGTGTATAAAACATCAAGACGGAACCTGAGGAATCACCCTCAAAGGGCCCCGCTCGATGAAACCGTCAAGGTGGACTTAGAGGAATCACCCTCGAGGGTCCCACACCTGAGGGGTTGCACGACAGAGTCATCGTCGGGAGTGGTGAAGGAGGAATCACCCTCGATAACCACGACCGACTAGCTGCACCGCAGAGTTAGCATCATGAGTACTTCACGAGGTGTCACCCTCGGTACTCAATAGTAACTCTGCAGAGTCGTACAACTAAGGGGTGTGCGGTGATGTGAGGGGCCTGGCTTGTCGGTCGGTTGACCGAGTCGTCGAGTCGTCGATGAAGAAGCAGGGGCAACTGGGACTAAGGGGGGTCACAGGGGATTCATTGATCAACCTATACTAAGCAGTTGATATGATTGCAGGTACAGTAGCAATTTATCAAAAACAGGCTATGCATCAGAATAGGAGCTAACTAATACAGTAGCAAAATCTAATGCAAGAATGAGAGGGAAGAAATGGGCGATATCGGAATGCTCAAGGGGGGGGGTTGCTTGCCTTGCTGCTCTGCGGCAAAGGCCTGATCGTCAACGGTGTAGTCATACCCGGCAGCACCGTCAGTCTCGGGGTCTACCGGAGAGAAGAGGGGGGAAGAAACAATAAATATAAAGCACAGATGCAACACGATGCATGACATGGCAATATGCAGGGCTAGGCATGCACTAACGCAGTATTACACGTCGCAGACGGGTCGAAAGAATATCTGACGATATTTTCCGGGTCTCGGGCTACTACCGAACAGACGAAAACGATGGAAAGTTCCATGTGCGCTATGATAGGAGCGTGTGACAGACTAACGGATAGCGTATTCGGATTCGTCTTGTCGTTCTGAGCAACTTTCATGTATAAAGTATTTTCATCCGAGTTACGGATTATTTTATATTAATTTTTAAAGTTTTATTAATATTCTAGAATAAAACAGATTAAATTTAATTTGAAAATAGAATTATGACATCAGCATGATGTCATGCTGACATCAGCAGTCAACAGTCATAGTTGACTGGTCAAACCTGACCAGTGGGTCCCACATGTCATACACACAGATTAATTAAGTTTAATTAATCTTAAACATGTTTAATTAGGGGGGTGGGACCCACCTGTCATTCTCTGTTTAGCCTTAATTAATTATCAGGATTAATTAATCCAATTTAATTAGCCTAATTGGGCTGGGCCCACATGTCATAGACTAATATAATAATAACAGATTAATTAAGTTAATTAATCTTAATTACATTAATTAATTAATTAACTATTTAATTAATCAATTTAATTAACTAATTAACTATTTATTTATTTATACATTATTTTTATTTTTATTTTTATTTTTAAGACGTCCTGGGGGGGTGGGCCCACTTGTCAGTGGCCCACCGGTCTCACACACGCACAACACACAAACACGCAGCGCACACACGCACACACACGGCCACGGCCGCGGCCATGGCCGGCGGCAGCGGCGGCCCAGCAGATGGTCGCCAGCGGGAGGGTGGCCGCGAGCGCCGGCGGTGGGGGGGAGCAGCGGGGTGAGCGGGCGGCGCGCATGGGAGGGACGCGGCGGCGCACAGCGGCGACGTGGTGGGGGGGCTCCGGCCGGGGGGGGAGGAAGAGGGGAGAGGGGGGAAGCCCGGGGGGCTCACATCGCGCGCGGGAGGGGAGGGCAATGGGCTCGGGGGAGGTGGCCGGGGAGGCACCGGCGCGGGATGGTGCGATGCGCCGGCGGCGGCGGGGTCGGGGAGCCGACCGGGCCTCACGCGTCGCGGGGGGGGGAGCGAGGCGGCGGTGCCGGGCGACCAGGCACCGGCGAGGAGGCGCGGGCGGCGACGGCCCCCGATCCAGATCTGGATCGGGAGGGGCGAGCGAGTGGGGTGACGGGGGCGAGTGGGCGACGGGGGGTGGGGGTGTCGATACGGGGGGGTTTGACCCCGCGGGGCGGCTGGGGCGGTTGGCCAGTTGGGCTGATCCGGCTGGGCCGAGGCCCAGGGGGGAGGGGGGTTGTTTTCCTTTTTTTTAATTTAGTTTTAGTTTTCTTTTTCTTTTAATTGTTTTCTGTTTTAGTTTTATTTTATTTTAGTGAATTTAAATACTCCCAAAAATGTTGATTCCCACAACACAATTACCTATGCATTAATTGTCGCATTCCGAACATTTTTGATTTGGCATTTTGAAAACTTTAACTTTCAACTTTAATTTAATTTAGAATTTCATCGTGATTCGAAACAAAGCGGGTTTAGCAACAGTGAATGCGATTACAAGGCATCATTAGCGTGGGATTACTGTAGCCTAATTATCCGGGCGTTACAGGAGAGGCCTCGGGGACATAGCGATAGTATGGCTAACCAAACTTTTCGACCTCATTTTTCGGGTAAACAAGATGCCAGAAGAATGGAGACGGAGTATATTAGTACCAATCTTCAAGAACAAGGGGGATGTTCAGAGTTGTACTAATTACCGTGGAATTAAATTGATGAGCCATACAATGAAGCTATGGGAAAGAGTCATTGAGCACCGCTTAAGAAGAAGGACAAGCGTGACCAAAAATCAGTTTGGTTTCATGCCTGGGAGGTCGACCATGGAAGCCATTTTCTTGGTACGACAACTTATGGAGAGATATAGGGAGCAAAAGAAGGACCTGCATATGGTGTTCATTGACTTGGAGAAGGCCTATGATAAGATACCACGGAATGTTATGTGGTGGGCCTTGGAAAAACACAAAGTCCCAACAAAGTACATTACCCTCATCAAGGACATGTACGATAATGTTGTGACAAGTGTTCAAACAAGTGATGGCGACACTGATGACTTCCCGATTAAGATAGGACTGCATCAAGGGTCAGCTTTGAGCCCTTATCTTTTTGCCTTGGTGATGGATGAGGTCACAAGGGATATACAAGGAGATATCCCATGGTGTATGCTCTTTGCGGACGATGTGGTGCTAGTCGATGAGAGTCGGACAGGGGTCAACAGGAAGTTGGAGTTATGGAGGCAAACCTTGGAATCGAAAGGTTTTAGGCTTAGTAGGACTAAAACCGAGTACATGAGGTGCGCTTTCAGTACTACTAGGCACGAGGAGAAGGATGTTAGCCTTGATGGGCAGGTGGTGCCTCAGAAGGACACCTTTCGATATTTGGGGTCAATGTTGCAGAAGGATGGGGATATCGATGAAGATGTGAACCATCGAATTAAAGCCGGATGGATGAAGTGGCGCCAAGCTTCTGTCATTCTCTGTGACAAGAGGGTGCCACAAAAGCTAAAAGGCAAGTTCTATAGGACGGCAGTTCGACCCGCAATGTTGTATGGCGCTAAGTGTTGGCCGACTAAAAGACGACATATGCAACAGTTAGGTGTGGCGGAGATGCGCATGTTGAGATGGATGTGTGGCCACACAAGGAAGGACCGAATCCGGAATGATGATATACGAGATAGAGTTGGGGTAGCGCCAATTGAAGAGAAGCTTGTCCAACATCGTCTGAGATGGTTTGGACATATTCAACGCATGCCTCCAGAAGCCCCAGTGCATAGCGGACGGCTAAAGCATGCTGATAATGTCAAAAGAGGCGGGGTAGACCGAACTTGACATGGGAAGAGTCCGTAAAGAGAGATCTGAAGGATTAGAGCATCACCAAAGAACTAGCCATGGACAAGGGTGCGTGGAAGCTTGCTATCCATATGCCAGAACCATGAGTTGGTCGCGAGATCTTATGGGTTTCACCTCTAGCCTACCCCAACTTGTTTGGGACTAAAGGCTTTGTTGTTGTTGTTGTTGTTGTTGTTGAACAGGAACACATTTTTAGGAAGAACATGTTTAAATCTATGCAAGAAATGGATATGGCTTGAGCTTTTCTTCTTAAATAAATAAGAATGCATATTATTACAATGACCATAGTCATATCTTGCAGTAAGTGATCAGGTCATTTGTGGTTCGCAAGCCTTGAAGTTTGACGAGTTTGTAAGCCAAATCCCCCAAAAGACAGTGGAATTACAACAGCTTTGGAGCAGAAAACTCAACCAGGCTTACATTATAAAGATTTTTAGGAAGACTATGTGATGACATACAGATAGGAAGGTATAATTGAAATTTTCATGATAAATTCATCAAACTACACAATCAAAATATTTTGTCTTCAATATGTACATTTATCTCACACACAGATGCAACAGAAAAGTGACTGTGGGTAGCCTACAAGTGTTGTGAGAGCTGCGCAATTACCCCAGAATAGCACATAGTACATCCAGTAACAAAAGATCAGTGATTTTTAACTCATTTTTACAATTGTATCGCCACACAAATCGTGGTGCAGTCCTTCTTGAGATAATCTGCTTTCGACCAATGATACTCGAGATGGCATCTCGTCACTCACAAAAAAATGAGCATGGCTGATACTTACATAGTCTGCACACAAATCAAATTTGGGACCAGAGCCTGACCATGGCAAACATTTCTTATGCCAGCCAGTGCAAGTATTATTTCTTCAGCTTACGATAAGAATAAGATTGAACATCACATGAAGCTCCATAAAATGTTTAGCAGCTATTGTGAGATATAATTCCAAACAATGCAACAGGAAGACGGAACCACAACAGATCATTTCAGTACCGAACTAAGATGGAATGAATTGCAACAGAACATTTTATTTACTTCAAAATTTGACTATAATGCAATCGTTCCATCCGATGTAACGGGTTCTACTCCAAGCACTTCTAACAATCAGGTGAAACTAACAAGTGACCAAAATGAGAGGATAATCTGCCACATTTATCGTCAGGTAGAACAAAACTCACAAACAGGAAACACATGTGGACTGCTAAGTAATAAGTATTCAGCATATTGAGAAGAGCACTAGATAATCTCTCAGAATAAAAACGGTACATAGATAAAAAAGGCAAAGTCAAATTTTCAGTTCAAGAAATAGACATGAGGCAGGTAGATTGGAAAATAATTCTCCAGTTCAAGAAAATAGAGATATGAGACAGACTAGCTAGCACATCTTTTCAAACACACACCAAAATGACTTGGTAGTTTTGGTATCGAAACAAGCATAAATTTCATACAACGACATGACAGTGAGAGCTTCTTGATCACAATTTGATATGCATCAACAGAGAGGCCTGCGGTTCAAACTTGATATTGCGAGTCACGCTGACAGTTTAGGCCGTTCAGAAGCCCCACATCACTCAAGCTATTAGATCAGATGAAAGGCGAAGCGTTTACAACATAACGCTCTAGTGTCGGGAAGAAGGTATGCGAAACTAAATTTTGTTTGAGCCAAAATCGAGTATAAGCAAGGTCTTTGCGATGGAAACTAGCAACCAACTTGCCATCCATATCAACCTGAAGTAGCCAGTCGCTAAACTTGAGAAGCATGAGCAAACGGCCATCCGAAGGAGCGACTACCCCAAACCCATGTTTGTTAAACCTTCCAAAGTGCATGGTGAGCTCTGCAACCGGCAACTCAATGTGGTATTTGTTGGACCATACATCGCCCTTGTAGTCCTGCGCCATCCAGATATCGATGGTTGCCGCTGTATAATTAAAGCTGGACACGCCGAGCATTCCATCCATCTCAAACAGGTTGGTGCAGCGAGAAACAACCGGAGCGCGCATGTGCCAGAATAACTCGGTGGTGGTGTCGAATACCACTATCCTCTCATGCTGCTCTTTGTGCCAATGCAGGACACCGCGGAACAGGACGGATGGGCAGAACACCAGCTCCCTAGCATCAGGGCACCCTATGCACCATGGCGGCTGGCCGGAGCCCAACACGACACGTAGGAGCCACCTTGAGCGTCAGACGCCGGTCCAACGGAGAACTTGTACAGCAATAGTCGGTACTCGCCGGTCGGGCTGTGCAAGTACATCCCCAAGGGCACAAAGCCAAGAGGCATCGGCAGGCGAGCATACTGACGAGTCGCCGGGTTGCAGAGGACGAAGCGGCAGTCGTCCATGGAGGAGAGGACGAGGAGGCCGTCGCAGGAGGCGATCGCGCGGAAGGGGGGCTGGCCAAGCCGCGCGACTGGCCGGAGCTGGTCGTCGGCCGCGGCCCCTGCCCGGCGGTCGAAGGGGATGATGTCCAGGGACTCGATGATGTCGCCGACGAAGTTGTAGTTGTAGACGCAGAGGAGCGGGAGGGCGGGCTGGCGGGCGTGGTGGGCGAGGAGGACGTCGCGGGTGGAGGTGGCGCGGCGCCAGGCGCGGCAGACGGCGCGGCAGCGGAGGAGGGCTTTGGGGGGCAAGCGGACGAGGACCTCCTAGATGGCGATCTCATCCGGGAGTCCAGGGAGAAGAGGCGTAGCTCCTTCTGCGGTTGCGGCCTCCTCCGCCATGGTCGCCGGCTGGGCGAGCGATTCCTCCCCGGAGCGGTGGAGTGGGGTGACGGCGGCGGAGAGAGGAAGACCTAGAGGAAGGCCTCTCTCACTCTCTCGTGGAGAAACGTCAGAAATGCATTTGGACTGGGCTTAAACGGGCTAGGCTTGCCTCTATTTTTATGAAGGTGGTCCAGGTTAAGCACATACCTGCTTCGTATTTGAATTTTAGCCGCGTACTGATTATTTGATGTTTCACTGGATCTGGAGTACTATTGATTTTGTGCCGGAGTTGAGAACTATTCTGCGTCTTCCCTGTAAGCAAATAATGTTTTCTGAATGTACACTAAGCATGGCTCATTATCTTTCCTCCGGGCAACCTGAAACCCAATGGAAGAGATCCAACAACCAAGTTGGCCCGAAGCAGCGCTGGTTAGAGATGACATGATCTCGAAGAAATGATCCTAACACACAAGTTGGCACAACGGATGAATGCATGGCAACAATCTATTGGTGCACAACACACCGAGCCCCAGATTGATCGGCCCCAATCCCATAGTGTGCGGGAGCAAATTAAAGCCATTGTTCTTGCGGCGCACAGAAGAAACTAGGGACTAGCCTCACCTATCACCTTTTGGCTTCTCCTCCTCGGATTTGTTTAAAAGCCATCTACACTCAGAGAAGGGGCGAGCGATGGGGAGGAACCAAGGAGATAGCCAGAGAGGGAGACTGGAATTTGGGACATTGGAGGAGGACGGAGCAACATGATTGGATGTCGTATTTGTGCTCCCTGAGGCAGTGCAAGATTTGCCACGAGGTGGAGGACGAGGGTTGCGCAACCACCATGGAGATGGAGTCTCCCCGATCAATGATTTGGCTCACTCCAGGCATTGTTGCATACATATTTTTTCCTTCACTTTTGCTTCAGTACATCCCCTAAACACATTGACAACTGAGACCATTCTATATCCCTTCATAATAAAAGGTAGGATGTCTTTTCACACGCGCCGATACGCAGACTGCGTACATATACGCGGCACCTTTTTTCCTGCGCGCCATCAACTATTTTTTATTTTCTTTTTAAAAGAAAAAAAAGAGTGCATTTAACATGAATAAACTTAAGACCTCTTGGTTTAAGGACAATCACACTAATCAACTAGGACATCCTAATGCTTGTGTATATTTACTTCTTTTATTTGTTTTGTTCTTCTTCAGTTCGCGACTGGGCCGGCCCATTGTTGAATCTGTCTTTTTATCACTATTTCTTTGTGCATTTATTGATGTGAAAAAGTGCATTCATACTTACCCTACCGGCCTATCGGAACAATCACCTTTGAACATGGTGTGCTTCTTGCCATGCATGAAATGACTTCAAATTTTGCCAGCATGTGGGCATGATAATGGCATGCCTCCATGCAAATTTTGAAGAAATTAGGACACCGAGCGCACGTTGCGTCACGTTCGGCTAGTGTTTTGGAGAATTTTTCACCGAAAAAACCCTAGAAAATGCATAAAATCTCAGAACTCAATGAAAATTATCATGGATGCTTGTGTGTGAAAAAAAAATTGGGTCCATTTTATTGATGTGAAAAAAGTGTATCGATACTTGCCCTACCGGCCTACCCGAATCACCACCTTTGAACATGGTGTGCTTCTTGCCATGCATGAAATGACACCAAATTTTGCCAGCACGTGGGCATGCTAATGGCAGGATGCAAAATTTGAAGGAATTTGGACACCGAACGCACGATGCGTCATGTTCGGCTAGGGTTTTAGGTTTTTTTTACCGGGTGTCGGGGATATTGCCCCGCGGTATAACCCGGCCTGAAGTATGACCCGGCCTGGACTTGGCGACTCACTGGTGACCCGGCAGGCGGGTTAGACGAACGACAAGATCCGACGGCCCAGAAGACGGCTCATGGGAGGGCTGACTCATGTTATGGTGGGCCAGCTCACAGAGAAGGCCCAAGATGAGAAAGGATTCCCTCACAAGAGAAACAAGACTCGGATTAGGACTCAAGAGAGACTAGTCCTATTCTTACTCCCAGTAGGACTACATGTAAACCTACCCCTTCCACTTATATAAGGAAGGGTAAGGCACCCCAAGAGGGACAAGTTCAAGTCATTAGAGATAGACAGATTAGAGGCTCTCGAGATGAGAGGTAGCGAAATAGCACCCTTGTAATCGAGATCATCCTCATCATCAATACACACAAAGCAGGACGTAGGCTTTTACCTCCATCGGAGGGGCCGAACCTGGGTAAACTCGCGACTTTCGATTCCAACCAACCCCTCTCAAGCCGCCACCTAGTTGCGATGGCCTCACACCTAAGTTCTCTCACGAGGACATCATGCCATGACAAAACCACGACAGTTGGCGCCCACCGTGGGGCCAGCGCACGGTGGTGTTGTTCTTGGAGGGAGCTCTTCAGGGATCAAGAAGTTTTGCGATTAGATCGTGTTCAAGAAAATTAGGGTTGTGGTCTGTTCCACTGCCGTCATTCCGGAAAAAGGGAATAGCTTCTCAGCTTGGAGAAAAAGAGAATTGATTCAAGTTGTAACCAGCCGGATGGAAATTTTGGTGCGCCAGTTTGGAAATTCATCAAACAGTGGAGAAAGATATTTTCGCCTGCGTGGAGTACTAGCAATCCGGTCAATAGAAGGTTTGAGCACGAGCCGGTAACAGTATGCACGTGCGTAGCACGTCAGGCAAAGGAGCCAGCAGCGTCATCGTATCTCAGGCTGTTTAAAGCCAAAAACGGTGTGGGAGCGCCAAGACTGGTAAAATTACTATCGGATTGAATCGGATAAGACTTAGCAGGCTATCATGTGAAATCTCCTACAAAGATTTCAGAAAAGAAACCTTTCATAGTGAATGTAAGTAATTTGTGATGAACAGATCATACTTACTGCTACTGAATCATTTAACATATCATATGAGCAGATCATCGACATGAGACGTTGCTACTCTACAGGCTGCAGTCCACTAGGAAATATCTAGGGAGTGTCTAATTCACATACGACTGAAAACCAATTAGATTTCAGTCATATTTTCGACCAATTATAACTAGAAATGTGTAGGCCCCCTGTCAGTTGTATGCTCCTGTCAATTTAGTCAAGATTAGGCTGAAAAACATTGCACACCAACATCAGCACTAGTTCTAAACCAACTTTTGTGGCTACATGGTTGAGTAAGGAGAACAATAGTTGACTAAAAAGATCAAATAACTAATCTAGAAAGAGCTCACAGCTGACTGAACACTTCTGAACTAAACCTGGCACTCATGGTTCTATCAAGGGTTAATCATCCATGAGAAGAATTCCTAAATATGATGACACTTTAATATAATACTACTTACAATAGGATATATAGTTACAATAGGCACCAGCTTTACTCCAATATAATACAATTCAGGTCAAGGAATTATAGTGCACTAAGAGTAAGATTTTCAGTATGGCACCACTATAAAAACAATTCTGATTATTTTAAAGAGAAGAGTTAAGTAGTAAGAACTACGGTGCACATACAGGATTTTCAACTTGGTCTTATGCAGTATTCAGTCATGACGCAAGTAGCCAGTCAAGTAGAAGTCGATCAAACATCTTTTATAAATGTATACAAATTTGTTGTACTGAACAAGCTAACTGAAAATCAAAGAAAAAAGGCATGTGTTGCCCGGAACAAATACTATTGTCTCCTCTGTTTTTCAGTTATCGTGATTTTCTTTGAAACTCTGGAGCGAGCATCTTTCTGAAACACTACGTGTGTGTGAGTCCACTAAAAACAGAGAAAGATGAGAGAGGCTGTGGTGGTCTGAGCCTACAATTACGATCATAGATCCATGGATTCAACAAGACGTGTAAGTGCAATAATCTAACTCAAGGCCCAAGCATGCAAGCAGGTGGATTGATTTCTAGAGCTAGGTACTAGATTCATTGTTTTCAACCTGGTGAGTTCAGAGTACGTGCGTACGTGCTAGTAGTCAAGTTCCTATAGCAGCAAAAGCGGTCAACTCACTAGAAACAATAAGTCCAATTTATGCTAATACAATCTATCAGGAGCACGGACAAGTGGGGTGGTTTCCAACGAAATCAATCCTACACCGAATCTGAACAGCTCCGTGGCCTTTACACACATAACAATTAGTTGACTTGGGAAAAATGAACAAAGGGAGAGGGAACGACCTTGTGTGGGAAACATGGTGGTCTACCGCTCGTCAGGCTAGGGCGTGAGGTCGTTGTGATCCTCATCGTCACTACCAGCGACACAAGAACCGCGCCGGCGACGGAGGCGACGCCGTGCCCGAAACCCTAGCCATGGGGAGGGGTTGGGCACGAGCGATGTAGGCCAGGGGCGACGGATCTGGCCGGAGTAGACGACGCAGCGGAGGGAGGCAAGCTCGGGGATGTGCTGCGCGCCGGCCCTGGCCACCGGACCTCGCCGGAATCGACCAACTTTTTGTGGCTGCGGAGAGGGGTGGTTGGCGGCTGCGAGAGGGACGCGCTCGATCTCTCTGTTTTTTCGGGAGCAACTAGTTAGAGAGCACTTCCTCACAAGCGTTCCAGCGATCACTCCCACGCGCCGCCACTTGGCGCGTTCCAGTCACCGCCACGTGTTGCGCTCTGAGCGTTCCCTACGGATTTTGTTTTTTTACTTTTTCGCACGCGTTTTCGCCTTTTTGGAGTGGTTTTTTTCCGGATTTTTTTGGTATTCCGGTTTTTCACCGGTCTTTCGTAGCTTTTGGACGAAAAAAAATTCAAAAAAAAAAAATTTTGCGCGAAAAACCGCATTTTCTATTTTTTTACGCGAAAAAACGCGTTTTCTGTTTTTTTTTTGAGAGAGGCACGGTTTTGCCTTCGCGAGAGGCACGGCCGTGCCTCTCGGAAAGGGAAAAAAACGCGTTTTCTGTTTTTTTTTTGCGAGAGACACGGTTTTGCTTCCGCGAAAGGCATGGTTTTGCCTTCGCGAGAGGCACGGCCGTGCCTCTCGGAAAGGGAAAAAACGCGTTTTCTACTCTCTTTTTTTTTCGCGAGAGACACGGTTTTGCTTCCGCGAGAGGCACGGTTTTGCTATCGCGAGAGGCCCGAAAGGGAAAAAAACGCGTTTTCTGCTCTCTTTTTTTTCTCGCGAGAGGCACGGTTTTGCTTCCGCGAGAGGCACGGTTTTGCCTTCGCGAGAGGCACGACCCGTGCCTCTCGGAAAGGGAAAAAAACGTGTTTTCTGTTTTTTTTTCTATCGCGTTAGGCACGGTTTTTTTCGTGAAAAAAAAAATTCGTCAAAACCTATCAACATGGGATCTAGTTTTGAAGATCTCGACGCGAGAAAGCCAACAGTGAAAACGGTTCGAGATTTGGACGCACGGTTTATGAGATAAAACGTTTTGAAAATACGGATCTACGAAAAAAGGGAAAACTCCCAGGTTGCGATAAGTGGCACGCATGCAGTGCGCCGCTTGTCGCCACCTGGGGAGGTGGGAGTAATCGTTGGAAGGTGTACTCGCTAACTAGTGATTTCGGTTTTTTCGCCTTGGGCTTAGGTTAGGAAACAAAGAGAGAGAGAGATTACTGTGGGTTGTGGCCTCTTGTCTTCGGTCCAATTAGAAAATTGTCCAAGCCCAATTTCTAATCAGCTTTAGTGGCGTGGGTTGCACAAACTTACTGGTGACGTGGACTGGACTCTAACGCCACCAGTAACTCATCCATTTTTTTATATTTTTGAATAATTTGATACAATTACTGGTGGCGTGGCAAAAGTACGACGCCACCAGTAGGGACAATACTGGTGGCGTGACAAAAATTTACACGTCACTACTAACATGCGATCGGGTAGGCTACTAGATGCCAAATCGTAGTGGCGTGGATTTTAGTCGACACGCCACCAGTATTTACATAGTGGTGGCGTATCAAATATGTCGACGCCACCACTATTTGAAAAAATTAGTGGTGGCGTGGATTAAAAGTGAGGCGCCACCAATTAAAGTTGTGGCTAGCCATTTCTCTACTAGTGATGTGCTTAGGAGATCAAATCAGTCGAAATACCACATGGGCTAGGATATGGCGTTTTATGGAAAAGAAGAAAGAAAGGGAATCAGTCAGCCACGGACTCGGTCTCCGCCATCGCGGCCTTGCCTGCTCGCATCCACCATGGCTCCGCCGCCGCACCTGCCTCTCCCATCGGAGCTTCCGCCTCGCCCTGAGCCGACCCGCCACTGGGGCTTCACCTCGCCACACCCGCCCCGCCTCTCTGACGCAGCGGCCTCCACCCTGTGCGCCGCCTCCGCCTCCGCTCGCCGCAGCCGCCACCTCGCCCTTGCGCGCGCTTGCGCCCCGCCGGCTCCGCCTCGCCTTAACCCGGCCCTCCACCGTGGCTCCGCTGCCATGGCTCGTCAAGCCGGCCTCACCTCGACCGGCCATCTCCTGCCATCGCCGCAGCCGCCGGCCGCAGTCTCTTCCACAACCGAGCCGGCCGCTTCGCCGCGCCTCCGAGCCGACCCGCTGAAAGCACATTTGCTCCGTTGGTGGTTTTGGTAATTAATAACAACATATATATCATTGAACTAATGTTTCCACTAAGCATATTTCAGGAAAAGTTCAATGATAGGGATGGCAAAAGGATTGTGGAGATACCCCAAGATGCAAGGAAATGGATTGGCAAAGCTTCAAGCAAGAGGACTCTACATTTTACTTTGTGAGAAATCACTTTGAGTCCATAGGAAAGCCAATACTATTAAAAGGGGGTAAGGTACTGTTGGTGAACAAGATGCTCCACGTGCACAAGAGATAGTCACCAAAAACACCCACAAGCTCTTCCACAAAAGTCTGTCCAAAGTCAAATATCCAAAATCGGTGCAACCAACACTTCCCACTCGGTGCCACCAATTCCCAAACTCAGACAGACCCATGCCAAACCCTAGCCAGTCGGTGCAACCGATTCTGCATCGGTGCCACCGAGTTCAGTTGCCAACTCTCTGTTTAGCTATTTTCAGTCTTCGGTGCCACCGAGTTTTGCCAGTCGGTCTCATCGAGTTTCTGGACCAACTCTCTGGATAGCCATTTACAAGAATCGGTACCACTGAGAATTGTGAATCGGCGCCACCGAGTTTCTGGACCAACTCTCTGGTAAGCCATGGTCAAGAATCGGTACCACCGAGATGTGAGAATCGGCGTCACCGAGTTGTGCAATCTGACCGTTGGTCACCTGATCGGTACCACCGAGATTTATATATCGGTCTCACTGAGATTCAAAAGTTGTCACCTTTTGGTCACTTCGGTACCACCGAGATTCACACATCGGTGTCACCGAGTTGGTCACTTTAGGTGTAACGGTTGGATTTTTGGGGATGCCTATACATACCCCTTCACCACCACCCACTCGAAAGAGAAGCACTCAGAACTATTCCATACTTGCCCCATCATATTTTCTGAGAGAGAGCCACCTACCCTTGTGTTGAGATCAAGCTATTCCACTCCATCCATTTGAATCTTGATCTCTAGCCTCCCCAAGTTGCTTTCCACCAAATCAATCTCTTCCGCCATAGCCAAATCTGTGAGAGAGTGATTGTGTGTTGAGGAGTCTATCATCTTGAAGCACAAGAGCAAGGAGTTCATCGACATTGCCGAGCCTATTACCTTTTGGAGGGTGGTGCCTCCTAGATTGGTTAGGTGTCGCTTGGGAGCCTCCTACTTCGTGTTGTGGAGTTGAACCAAGAAGTTTGTACGGGCAAGGATATCGCCTACTTCGTGAAGATCTACCCATAGTGAGGCTAGTCCTTCGTGGACGGAAGCCGTTATGGAATAGTCAAGGTTGCTACTTCGTGGACCCTTATGGGTGGAGCCCTCCGTGGACTCTCGCGACCGTTACCCTCCGTGGGTTGAAGACTCCATAAACGTGGACGTACGATAGCACCACCTATCGGAACCACGGGAAAAATCTTCGTGTCTACAAATTGCGTTTGATCTTTCTTCCTACCCTCTACTATACATGCTTGTTGTTACTTTCTGCTGCTATACTCTTAGACATGCATGTGTAGGGTGTACTTGACTTGCTATCATTGCTAAAATCTGCCAACACTTAAAATTGGGAAAAGGTAGAATTTTTATTTGGTCAAGTAGTCTAATCACCCCCCCCCCCCTCTAGACATACTTTCGGTCCTACAAGTGGTATCAGAGCTTTGGTCTCCATTGCATTGGTCTCACAACCTAGGAGAGTATGGCGTCTAGTGAGAGAAATTATCACCGTAGAGGTCCGTACTTTGATGG
Organism: Elymus sibiricus; assembly: GCA_039707655.1. NCBI lineage: Eukaryota > Viridiplantae > Streptophyta > Magnoliopsida > Poales > Poaceae > Elymus > Elymus sibiricus. The sequence continues at coordinate 438,801,402 of CM077667.1, read as the reverse complement.
CACTAATTTTGCTAGTTGGAAGCACAAAATGAAAATGCATATTCTTGGTCATAACCCCGCCGTATGGGCTGTTGTTCGTGTTGGCTTGCAAGGTGAATTCTTTGGTGATGGAAAGGAACCGGATCGTGAAGCGACCGCGGATGAATTGAAGATGTTGCAATACAACGCTCAAGCATGCGACATTCTCTTCAACTGCCTATGCCCCGAAGAATTCAACAAAATCAGCCGTCTTGAGAATGCAAAAGAGATTTGGGATACTTTGGTTGATATGCACGAAGGTACCGAGTCCGTGAGAGAATCCAAGTTGGACGTTCTTCAAAGTCAGCTTGACAAGTTCAAGATGAAGGATGGTGAAGGAGTCGCGGAGATGTACTCTAGGCTAGCTCTCATCACCAATGAGATTGCTGGCTTAGGAAGCGAAGAAATGACCGACAAATTCATCATCAAGAAGGTACTTCGAGCTTTGGATGAGAGATACGACACCGTGTGCACATTGATCCAAATGATGCCCAACTACAAAGATCTCAAGCCTACGGAAGTCATTGGAAGGATTGTTGCTCATGAGATGACACTCAAAGACAAAGAAGAGCTTCACAACAAGTCTAGCGGTGCTTACAAAGCCACAAGTGATGCTCCCGCAACTTCAAGCGACAACCTTGTCACCAATGAAGAGATAAGCCTCATGGTCAAGAAATTCAACAAGTTCTACAAGAATAGAGGCAAAGAACGAAGCTCCAACTCAAGATATGAAGAGAAGCGTTCGTCAAGTCGTGACCGCAACTGCTACAATTGTGGGAAGCCCGGACACTACTCCAATGAGTGCACGGCTCCCTACAAATGAAGAGAAGAGTCACCTAGAAGACGAAGCTCAAGGAATGAATCACCTCAAAGAGAGAGAAGGAGTAGAGATGATCGTTATGAACGAAGACCCTCAAGGAGAAGTAGGGACTCGGAGAAGAAGGACAAGTACACCAAGAGCTACACAAGAAGAAGACATCAAGCTCATGTTGGTGAATGGGTTTTCGGCTCCGACTCCGACAATAACTCCGAGAGAAGCTATCACTCCAACTCCGACTATAGTCAAGATGAAGGTGTTGCCGGACTTGCACTAGTGACTACCAACTCCTATGATCTATTTGATTCACCAAATGAAGGGAGTGGAAGTTGCTTCATGGCTAAAGGCCCCAAGGTATCACACCCCGAGTATCTTGATTTCAATAGTGATGAAGATGATTTACTTTGTGATGATGACTTGCACTTTGATGAAACTAGTGATGTTAGTCAAAATGAACTTGATAATTCTCATGCTAGTCAAGATAAGTCATTTGATGATGATAAGATGAAAATAGAACAACTAACTAAAGAATTAAACACTCTTAAGTTAGCCCATGAATCTACTCTCGAAGATCATAGAGAGCTTGTAAGGACTCATGAGAAGCTACGCTTCGAGAAGCTCAACTTGGAGCAAGAGCATGAGTTTCTTAAAGTTATCAATGACGATCTCCGAAAGAGGACTTCATCTTATCTAGCCAAACGATTACTCTTGTCTACATTCATGCCACAAGTTAAATCTAGACAAACTAGTAACAAAGGCAAGAAAGGTTCTTCATCTAGTAGCAACAATAAAAATGCTAAACCTAATGATGTTGCTTCTAGTAGTTCTATTGATTCCACTAATGATGATTCTCTTAGCCAAGTTACACTTGAGCAAGAAAACACTTTATTGAAAGGAATTATAGAGAAAGGTATCTACAAGAGTCTTGCCGGGTGTAAACAATTTGAGGAAATTGTATGCAAGCATGGAGGATACCGGAAGAACCATGGCATTGGCTACTTCAACGCTAATGGAGTTGAATGGGAAGAAGGTCGATACCCCAAGCCCAAGTTTGTTCCTCAAAAGGAGAAGTATGAACATACTCCTCCCAAGGGAACAAACACTCAAGATGACCTTCCACCACAAGACCACAAGCTCAAGGGCAAGAACAAGCTTCAAGAGGACATTTACTCATATGAAGATGAATCCCAAGCTTTTGTGGAGTGGGTTCCCAATGCTACTTCAAGCTCAACTTCTGCAAGGGCTACTTCAACACCAAGGATCCCCATCAAGTTGATGTGGGTCCCCAAGAACAAGAACTAGACAGTTCTTGAGGGATGACTCCGCCAATGAAATTCACTCACATTCATAGTTGGCAAGAACTATTTGCAATCAACATCAACTCTATGCAATAGTTCAAGGAGTCACACATTCCCTCAAAGGTAAGCAAGGGACAAGGTAATCAACAAATCAATGGACATCATCACACATGCTTTGCACTCAATGTCCATAGATATCCTTGTATTTATCTCTTGTGTGTTGGGACTAACCCATGTAGGTGAGAAGAGTAAGGAAACAACAAGGATGCTCCCAACTCATGGTGATCTTCATCAACCTTGAGCATCCACCACTACCTCACCAACATGAAGTCTTCATCGACAAAACCCAAGGTTAGTTTATCCCTCCTATGGGGGGGTGTCACATCAAGGGGGAGCTTTACTCTAAGACTTGAGTTAAAGCATCTCTTAGTATGTGACAACATTAAATGCTTTATGTAAAAGTGGTAACCCCACTTGTGCTTAAACGATGAGTATGACCTATGATCAAGTATTCTTACTTGGTTCCTAAGTCAATATACTCATATATAGATGACTCCGTCATCGCCAAAATGCTTGATAGATGCTAGTATGTATATGCATGTTTGCCATGATTTCATTTGACATCTTATTGTGTGAGCATGTTGGTCTGCATTTACTTATCCATTCGAGGACATCCAATTGTTGCTATTTGGTTTTTGATTTCTCTTTTGCCAATTGGATGGACAAGAATGCCTAGGACCACTCTCTAGCTATCTATGCTTCCTCACCTCATATTCTATTCTTGCTGCATCACAAAATTTGAACAAGTACTTTTCGATCCCTCTGTGTGAGGAGCACTCGGAGTTCTGTATCGACAAAGGACTGACCATTAAAACCTCCGAAGTGCATCTCTGTGGAACCAACCCAAAATCTCGGTCTCACCGAATGCCTAGGGTTGATCTGGATTTTCAATCTCGGTAACACCGATTCCTTATTCTCGGTTACACCGAGTTTCCCTGTCAGCTAACAGTTGAGAAACTCGGTGGCACCGAAAATTTCGAACCGGTGACACCGACAGTGAGGGGTATATATCCTGGCGGACAAGAATTTTGAAATTCAATCTCAAGAGCCCGTTTCCTCCAACCCTAAGCCGCCGCTCCGGACCCCCTGGTCGTCGCCCTTGCCTCCCCGTGTGTCTCCGCCATTGGGAATCGCCGCCGTCGATAGAATCTTCACCGCCGTCGTCGCCTTAGCGGGTCCTTCACCAAGCTAGGGTATGGATCCGGCCCTCCTTGCGCTCTCCGTCCGATTCTTGTGCATTGGAGTTAATTTTATCGATAATCCACCGATTGCAAACCTCCCTATCCTCTAGAAAACTCAGTAGAATAGCGAACGAACGATTTTTAGGTTTTGCCGTCTGCCACATGAATCTCGGTAAAACCGATGCAAAAGAATCTGTAGCACCGATTCGTTTTTTCTGGCAAACTAAGAACACCTCGGTGGAACCGTGTACCAATTTTCGGTGTGACCGAAAATGGTGCCAAGTTTCTGGAAAGTAGGTTGTCTGTCTCGGTGGGTTCGAAAATTTTGCCTCGGTTGTACCGACATACATTTGGCAGAATGCAAAATTTGAGAAATCTTAGTTCAATCTTTTGAAAATGACTGCATTTTGTGATGACTCATCCTCTCCACTCCTCTATACTCTATTCACAGGGTCAAAGATGTCTGCTTCAGATGACAGTGAGAACAACTTCAGAGAAGAGAATGTTGTCATGAGTTCAGGCACTAGTCCTGAAGAGAGTTTTGATGATGTGCCTAGTTCTCCAGATTTACCCAAGGCTGCTACAAGGACTAGGAGAAAGCTCAATTCTGATGAGGAGGATGAGGACTTCATCCCTGAGGAGATGCCTAAGAAAGATGATGCTGCCACTTCTTCCAAGAAGAAGAAAGCTATAAGGAAGGAGTATGCTAGCTCAGAGACAGTGAGAGCACCAGAGAGCTCCAGAGCAACTATGACTATTGAGCCTCCCAAGAAATCTATGCCTAAGAAGGCGGGGGAGAAGAAGAAGAGAGAGAGGACAAAATTTGTCAAGGCTAAAGTTCTTCCATCTACTCCAGAGTATCTAGATGAGGAAGAAGAGGAGAAGGTAGAGCCAGCTGCAAAGGCCCCTCCCAATAAGAAGAAGAAGCTTATGGCAGATGCTATGCCTAGTACTAACACTTCCAAGAGCACCAAGTCTGCTCCCAAGAAGGTTGCTGCTGCTGAAAAGCCCAAGAGATTCTCCAGAGAGATACTAGCTTCCAGCAAGAACAAGACCTCCACTTTCAGGGAAGCTGAGGATGATGATGACATGACTGCTTTGATGAAGCTCAGACCACACCTTCCAGAGCACAATGCCAGCCACCTGCTTGCTGAAGATATGAAGAAGAGGAAGGATTCTGGTTTGAGAGCATGGAGAGCAATTGATCCATATGCTCAGAGGAGGAAAACAGTTGTGGACTATAGGTTTTATACCAAGGAGCAACAAGATTTCTATGAGACAATCTTGCTTGATAAGAGCCCAGCTGTGAGTGACATGAGATACGTTGATTGGAAGTATATCAAGGCAAATGAAGATTACTTCCCAAATGTTCAAGACAACTTCCATTGCATTGGCTTAGATGAGTTTGTTGGCAAAGAATTCACTGCATGGAACGACGAGATGATCTTGCAATTCTACTCCACTGCTCATTTCTATGGAGATGGTAGGATTGTGTGGATGACTGAAGGAGCAAGGTATGAATCTACTGTTGAGGAATGGGCTGCCATCTTAGGAGTCCCAAAGATGGAAGATGGTGACTTGGATGTCTATTCTGAATCCAAGGAGAGCCATGATTCTATGAAGAACATGTACAATGTGATCCCTGCTGCAAACTTGAAATCTCACAAGTTAGGATCCATTTACTTCCTCCAGGCAGGTCTGCGTACCATCAACGCCATCTTGAGGCACACATTGATGCCTAAGTCTGGAGATGACAAGATGATTCGAGGCTATTCCATCAACATGCTGATCCATCTTGATAGACACACCAGGATAAGGGTGATGGACTTGATAGTAGAGACTGTGAAGAGGGTTGCTGCTGATCAGAAGCGCTCTTGCTGCTATGCACCCTACATTCAGATGCTCATCAACTCCAAGCTGGAGAAGCACATTTTTGCTCTTGACAGGCCCCATTTGCCCCTACAGCCAGATCTTGAGGACAACGTCGTGGTTATGAACCCAGATCATCCCACCTCAGCTGCAGCACAGGCAGAGGCAGAGGCAGCTAGAGCCACTAGTGCTCAAGTCCCTAGATCCAGGAATGAGCAAGTGGATCTTTTGATTACTACCGTTCAGGGCATGCAGAAGGACATCAAGGACATATTGGCGAATCAGCATAGTCTTGTGAGGATCATGGAAAATAGGATCAAGACTCTAAATGACAAGGTGGATGGGCTGACCAAGACCGTGAACGATCTCAAGAAGGAAGTTGATAGCGTGCCCAGTCCCGACACTTCAGATGATGAGGATGACTCTCCTCTCAGGCCAGGCACTCACTTCACTACTCAGGCCAGATCAGCCATAGTGCCAACTCCAGATTTGAGGCCTTCTTCATCAGCACCTGCTACAGCCTCTTCAGCTCCATCAGCTCCTCCAGTGCCTCCCGTTGCTACACCAACTCCGTCCATGACGTCTGCCGACATCTTCGCCGACGCGGTTCTCTCAACTCCTTCATCAACAACCGGAGGAGATCAGCCCCAGTAGAACGATTAGCTATATCTCTTTGAACTTTTTGGTAACTTGTTGCCAAAGGGGGAGAAGTTGTATATAGATCTTTAGGCTTCGAGTGAGAGAGCGTTGGTTTTTATCGCTTTTTCAAAAACATTTGGTCTTTTGCTTTGGATGTGTTAAACTTTGTGGTGTTTGATCATACCCTTGATATGTGTTGCTACTATTTCCTATCTTTTTGATGGTTATGAGATGGTCAATCACCTTTACTTGTTTGTGTAGTGCTATGATATTCATTCTTATTATTCTCGCACACCACCAAGTTGTATGTGACATGAAAGAGTGCCCTATGTACCTAATCGATTGTGCATTTGCATTCAAACACAAATTTAAAATAATGCACAAATTTAGGGGGAGCTCTTGCTTATCACATACCTCTCATAGCGACGATTATATTCATTGAACTAATGTTTCCACTAAGCATATTTCAGGAAAAGTTCAATGATAGGGATGGCAAAAGGATTGTGGAGATACCCCAAGATGCAAGGAAATGGATTGGCAAAGCTTCAAGCAAGAGGACTCTACATTTTACTTTGTGAGAAATTACTTTGAGTCCATAGGAAAGCCAATACTATTAAAAGGGGGTAAGGTACTGTTGGTGAACAAGATGATCCACGTGCACAAGAGATAGTCACCAAAAACACCCACAAGCTCTTCCACAAAAGTCTGTCCAAAGTCAAATATCCAAAATCGGTGCAACCAACACTTCCCACTCGGTGCCACCGATTCCCAAACTCAGACAGACCCATGCCAAACCCTAGCCAGTCGGTGCAACCGATTATGCATCGGTGCCACCGAGTTCAGTTGCCAACTCTCTGCTTAGCTATTTTCAGTCTTCGGTACCACCGAGTTTTGCCAGTCGGTCTCACCGAGTTTCTAGACCAACTCTCTGGATAGCTATTTACAAGAATCGGTACCACCAAGAATTGTGAATTGGCGCCACCGAGTTTCTGGACCAACTCTCTGGTAAGCCATGGTCAAGAATCGGTACCACCGAGATGTGAGAATCGGCATCACCGAGTTGTGCAATCTGACCGTTGGTCACCTGATCGGTACCACCGAGATTTATATATCGGTCTCACCGAGATTCAAAAGTTGCCACCTTTTGGTCACTTCGGTACCACCGAGATTCACACATCGGTGTCACCGAGTTGGTCACTTTAGGTGTAACGGTTGGATTTTTGGCGATGCCTATATATACCCCTTCACCACCACCCACTCGAAAGAGAAGCACTCAGAACTATTCCATAGTTGCCCCATCATATTTTCTGAGAGAGAGCCACCTACCCTTGTGTTGAGATTAAGCTATTCCACTCCATCCATTTGAATCTTGATCTCTAGCCTCCCCATGTTGCTTTCCACCAAATCAATCTCTTCCACCATAGCCAAATCTGTGAGAGAGTGATTGTGTGTTGAGGAGTCTATCATCTTGAAGCACAAGAGCAAGGAGTTCATCGACATTGCCGAGCCTATTACCTTTTGGAGGGTGGTGCCTCCTAGATTGGTTAGGTGTCGCTTGGGAGCCTCCTACTTCGTGTTGTGGAGTTGAACCAAGAAGTTTGTATGGGCAAGGAGATCGCCTACTTCGTGAAGATCTACCCATAGTGAGGCTAGTCCTTCGTGGACGGAAGCCGTTATGGAATAGTCAAGGTTGCTACTTCGTGGACCCTTATGGGTGGAGCCCTCCGTGGACTCTCGCGACCGTTACCCTCCGTGGGTTGAAGACTCCATAAACGTGGACTTACGATAGCACCACCTATCGGAACCATGGGAAAAATCTTCGTGTCTACAAATTGTGTTTGATCTTTCTTCCTACCCTCTACTATACATGCTTGTTGTTACTTTCCGCTGCTATACTCTTAGACATGCATGTGTAGGGTGTACTTGACTTGCTATCATTGCTAAAATCTGCCAACACTTAAAATTGGGAAAAGGTAGAATTTTTATTTGGTCAAGTAGTCTAATCACCCCCCCCTCTAGACATACTTTTGGTCCTACACCCGCGCCCCTCGCCACTGACATTGCGCGCGCCTGCAACCGGCCATCTCCACCTCGCCTCACGCGCCCACCGGCTCGCTGCTCCTCTTAAGCCCGCCGGCTCGCCGCTCCTCGCCGCGTCTCCCCTCCTCGCCGCTCCTCGCCGCGTCTCCCCTCCTACGCTGCCTTGCCGCATCTCCCCTCCCGCGACGCCGTCGCCTCGCCCCTCCGCGCGCAGCTCCGCCGCCGACGCGCCGCACCTCGTTGCCCCTCGCCGGCTCCTCCACCTTCTGCTGCCCCGCCACCAGTTGCTCCCTAGGGACTCGGTTGCCCATGCGGTGAAGAAGGGGAAGTGGGAGCCGGGTGGTTAAAACAAGAAGTGGGGAGCCGGCTCTAAAAAAAGAGAAGAAAAAAAATAGGGGGTTACACGTACATCTGTTTCGTCCGATTACGTCTGATATGTCTCCAACGTATCTATAATTTTTGCTTGTTCCATGCTGTTATATTATCATTCTTGGATGTTTTACAATCATTTTATTACAACTTATATCATTTTTTGGGACTAACCTATTGACATAGTGCCAAAGTGCCAGTTGTTGTTTTTGCTTGTTTTTTACTTCGCAGAAAATCAATACCAAACGGAGTCCAATCGTGACGAAACATTTTGGAGATTTTTTCTGGACCAGAAGACACCCAGTGGGCCAAACAACTGCCGGAGAGGTGGGCTGTGGAGAGCACAACCCACCAGGGCGAGCCAGGGGGGCCCCGGCGCGCCCTGATGGGTTGTGCCATCCTCAGCCCCCTTCCGCATCGCCTCTGATGCCTATAAATTCTCAAATATTCAGAAAACCCTAGAGGAGTCGACGAAACACAATTCCAGCCACCGCAAGTTCCAGAACCGCGAGATCCAATCTAAACACCATCACGGAGGGGTTCATCTTCTTCATAGGTGCCTCTCCGATGATGCGTGAGTAGTCCACCATAGACCTACGGGTCCGTAGGCAGTAGCTAGATGGCTTCTTCTCTCTCTCTTATGATTCTCAATACAATGGTCTCTTGGAGATCTATTTGATGTAAACTTTAGCGGTCTGTTTATTGGGATTCGATGAATTTTGAGTTCATGATCAGTTTCTATCCATGAATATTATTTGAGTCTTCTTTGATCTCTTATATGCATGATTGCTTATAGCATCATATTTTTTCTTTGAATCTTTGGTTTAGTTAGGCCGACTAGATCGGTTTTTCTTGCCATGGGAATAGGTGTTTTGTGATGGGTTCGATCTTGCGGTGTTCTTTCCCAGTGGCAGAAGGGGCAGCAAGACACGCATGTATCGTTGCTATTAAGGATAACAAGATGGGGTCTATTCCTACATGAATAGATCTTGTCTACATCATGTCACCGTTCTTATTGCATTACTCCGTTTTTCCATGAACTTAATACACTAGATGCATGCTGGATAGCGGTCGATGTGTGGAGTAATAGAGGTAGATGCAGGCAGGAGTCGATCTATCTATCTTGGACGTGATGCCTATATAATGATCATCGCCTTGGATATCGTCATGACTATTCGATTTTCTATCAATTTCCCAACAGTAATTTGTTCACCCACCGTGCGCTATACTCATGAGAGAAGCCACTAGTGAACCCTACAGCCCCCGGGTCTACTTTTCCATCATATTGCTTTCCGATCTACGTTTTTTGCAATCTTTGTTTTCAGATCTACAAAACCAAAAACCCAAAAATATATTGCTGCATATTTACTCTTTTTATTTGTGTTCTTGAGAGATCTATCTCTCCTATCTATCACTACCTAATCTATCTTATTACCGTAGAGAGATTGACAACCTCTCTTTTGCGTCGGGTTGCAAGTATTTGTTGTTTCTGTGCAGGTGCTGCTTATTGGGTGGTGGTGATCCTCCTACTGGTTCGATAACCTTGGTTTCATAACTGAGGGAAATACTTACCGTCATTGTGCTGCATCATCCCTTCCTCTTTGGGGAAATACCGACGCAGTCTCAAGCCACGTCAAAGGAATTTCTGGCGCCGTTGCCGGGGAGGAAGCGGTCTCTTCTATGTGCCTATCATAGGCGCCGGGGGGACTCCATCATCATCTACCAGGTTCCTAATCACAAATCTCATCTCCTTGCAATTACATTATTTGCCATTTGCCTCTCGTTTTCCTCTCCCCCACTTCACCAATTTGCCGTTTTCTTCGCCCTCTTTTTCGTTTGCCCTTTTACTTACCGGATCTCTTCCTTGCTTGCAATCTTGTTTGCGTAGTCACGATGACTCAAGAGAATACCAAGTTGTGTGATTTTTCTAATACTAATAACAATGGTTTTATTAGTACGCCTATTTCTCCTCCCGCCACTAGTGCGGAGTCTTGTGATATTAATGCCGCTTTGTTGAATCTTGTCATGAAAAATCAATTTGCCAGTAATCCTAATGAGGATGCCGCGTCCCATCTAAACACGTTCGTTGAATTGTGTAATATGCAAAAGAAAAAAAAAGATGTGGACAATGATATTGTGAAGTTGAAACTATTTCCTTTTTCCTTGCGGGATCGTGCAAAAATTTAGTTTTCATCTTTGCCTCGCAATAGTATCGATTCTTGGAATAAGTGCAAGGATGCTTTTATCACTAAGTATTTTCCGCTCGCGAAAATTATTTCCCTTAGGACGCAAATCATGAATTTTAAGCAACTTGAGCATGAACATGTTGCCCAATCTTGGGAAAGAATGAAGTTGATGATAAGAAATTGTCCTACACATGGTTTGAATCTTTGGATGATCATAAAAAAAATTATGCGGGATTGAATTTTGTCTCTAGAAATCTTTTAGATTCCGTCGCGGGTGGTACTTTTATGGATATTACTTTGGGTGAAGCTACTAAATTGCTAGATAATATCATGGCTAATTATTCTCAATGGCATACCGAAAGAGCACCTACTAGTAAAAAGGTTAATTCGGTAGAGGAAATTAGTACTCTAAGTGATAAAGTTGATGCTTTGATGAAATTGGTTACTAGTAAAAATGTTCCTATTGATCTTAATGATGTGCCTTTGTCTACCTTGATTGAGCAAAATAGTGAATCCGTAGATGTGAGTTTTGTCTCGCGCAACAATTTCAATAACAATTCTTATAGAGGTAATTTTAATCCTAGGCATTTTCCTAGAAATTCCTCTAATAATTATGGTAATTCCTATGGTAATTCTTCTTACAATAATAATAGGAACACCTCTAATCTTGAGAGTAATATTAAAGAATTTATCAATGCGCAAAAGGCTTTCAATACTACGATAGAAGAAAAGTTGAATAAGATTGATGATATGTCTAGAAGCATTGATAGAATTTCTCATGATGTTGAAAATCTCAAATTGAAAGCTTTTGTACCTAAGAATGATGAATCTATTAAAGCTTTATATGTCTCTATGGATGAAAGTAAGAAAAGAACCGCTATGCTTAGAGCTAAAAGAGAAATCTTAGAAAAATCGTCTTCTAGTGATTGTCGTTATAAAAACGATGAAGATCTTAAAGTGATTGGTGTTTCTTCTATTGATTCCTTGTTTAGTAATATTAAAATTGATAATGAAGGGACTGAAGTAGAGTAAACTTTATCTAGAAGGCGTCCCAATAATTTGGAGGGTGAAAATCTTGATGAAATTTTTGATAAAAGTGGGTTTGAAGAGGTCAAAACTTTAACTAGTGATGTGCCCACTATCTTGGATTACAAAGATTTTAACTATGATAGTTGCTCTTTGATTGAATGTATTTCTTTGTTGAAATCTATGTTGAATTCACCCCATACTTATGAGCAAAATAAAGCTTTTACCAAACATATCGTTGATGCCATGATGAAATCTTTTGAAGAAAAGTTGGAGTTGGAGATTTCTATCCCTAGAAAATTACATGATGAGTGGGAACCTACCATTAAGGTCAAGATTAAAAATTATGAATGCTTTGCTTTGTGTGATTTGGGTGCTAGTGTTTCCACGGTTTCGAAATCTCTATGTGATGCGCTTGGTCTTACCAACATTGAAGAATGTTCTCTTAATTTGCACTTGGCGGATTCTACTATTAAAAAACCTTTGGGAAGAATTAATGATGTTCTTATTCTTGCAAATAGGAATTATGTGCCCATTGATTTTATTGTGCTTGATATTGATTGCAATCCATCTTGTCCCATTATACTTGGTAGACCGTTTTTATGCACTATAGGTGCCGTGATTGATATGAAAGAAGGCAATATTCGTTTTCAATTTCCCTTGAGAAAGGGTATGGAACACTTCCCTAGAACAAGAATTAAGCCACCATATGAATCAATCATGAGGGCATCCTATGGATCCAAAACTAAAGATGACAATACTTGAATCTATCCATTATGCCTAGCTAGGGGCGTAAAACGATAGCGCTTGTTGGGAGGCAACCCAATGAATAAATAAATTTTTTATTTTTTCTTTCTGTTTTTGAGTGTTGACACAATTATACCTCTTTTATGATTGTGTTTTTATGGTTTATTTAGTGTTTGTGCCAAGTAGAACCGTTAGGATGATTCATAGGATGAGTAGAAGTGATGCTGAATCTGAAACAGAAACTTTGCGTCCAGTATTTAAATTTTCTTTTTTTGCTGGAACGTGATCTTGAGCTGAAATTTTAACACAGTGTTTCTATAAAAATTCCTTACGTTGTCTTAATTGTTCAGAATTTTTAGAGTTACATAAGTATGGTTAGAGTACAGATTACTACAGACTGTTCTGTTTAAGACAGATTCTGTTTTTGTTGCATTGTGTGCTTGTTTTGATGAATCTATGGTTTGTATTGGGGGGTATAATCCATGGTAAAGTTAAAATACAGTAGGTATAATGCAATTCTAAAATTTGAATGGGTTTGCAACAGCACCTAAAGTAGTGATTTGCTTTATTATACTAACGGATCTCACGAAGATTTTGTTGAGTTTTGTGTGATTGAAGTTTTCAAGTTTTGGGTGAGATCACGATGGATGAAGGAATAAGGAGTAGAAAAAGCCTAAGCTTGGGGATGCTACCGCACCCCCAAGATATATCCAAAGAGAAACAAGCAACTAAGCTTGGGGATGCCCCCGAGTGACATCCCCTCTTTCTTCTAACGACCATCGGTATTTTACTTGGAGCTATATTTTTATTCGTCACATATCATGTGTTTTGCTTGGAGCGTCTTGTATCTTTGCTTGCTTTGTTTGTTAGCTTTTCCTTTGTATCCTTGCTGTACACACCTATTTGAGAAAACCAAAATCATGCTATGATTTGTTAGAATTGCTCTATGTGCTTCACTTAAACTTTTTGAGCTATAGAATTGCTCTAGTGCTTCACTTATATCTTTTTGAGCACGGTGTGCTTGGAAACTTTTGTAGAAATACTCTCATGCTTCACTTAGATTAATTTGAGAGTAGGTAAATTTTGAAGAAATCCTCTCATGCTTCACTTATACCTTTTTGAGAGATGAAATCTTTATGCTCATGTGCTTCACTTAAATTTGGTTGAGCTTGCCAAAAAGCAATGGCAATATATGAAACTAGTCCCAATGTGATAGATATCCAAGGAGGATATAATAAAAACTTTCATGAAGATCATTGGACAAATTAAACTTGATTCCTTGTAATAGTTTTGAAACATGATGATAGTAATATGTGAGTCATGTTAGTGAGTAATTATGCTTAGTAGGAATATTGTTGTTAAGGTTTGTGATTTCCTATGCATGCACAAAAGTCAATAGTTATGCAATGAAGTTACATCCTACTTGTGGTGAATTATTCGGTGTTAGTTATGTTCAATGCTCACTTATGTGATTTTTTGTTTCTTGGTTTGGTTGCTTCCCAATCTATTTGCTAGCCTTCATTTGTACTAAGTAGAAATACTACTTGTGCATCCAAAATCCTTAAACCAAGTTTTGCCTTATGAGTCCACCATACCTACCTATATGCGGTATTTCCATGCCGTTCCAAGCAAATTTGTATGTGCCATCTCTAAATTTTCAAAATAAATTTTCTCTTTTGTGTGCCCGTACCGCTCATGAAACGGTGGGGAGTGTCCAATATTTTTCCATGCTAGATGTGTTATTCTCAAGATGAGTGTTTATTCACTTATCATTGCACGAGAGTGCGGCGGTAATAGGGATGCCCATTCCCGAAATGAAAAAGAAAAAAAATATTTACATTATGTTGTCAAATAATAAATTCCTTGGAAAGTGTTGGTATGGAAGGCAACCGTGGATACGGCCCGCCATGGAAAGTGAAAGTTTGGTGGAAAAAGGAATAAACTTTATTTTCTGTTTGGGAACCGCCTATGATATATCTAGCATGGAAAGTATTGTGAGCTACTTTGTCGTTTTCGTTGACAGGAAAAGCATGCCACCCAAAATATTTTTCTCTCTCAATTTAAAACTTTGAGCTCTGGCACCTCTACAAATCCCTACTTCCCTCTGCGAAGGGCCTATCTATTTACTTTATGCAATTTTTATTTTTACTTTGAGTCTCCATCTTCTCTTATAAGCACCAACTAGGGGGCACTATGATCGTACTTGAGCATTGGGCATAGCTAATATTTGAGTGTGTTTCATGAATGGATCAATGATTGAGCATGATGGGCTAGGGATAACTTTCTTTAGTGTTGATATTTTGAAAGACATGGTTGCTTGTTGACATGCTTGAGTATTGAAGTCATTATGTTAAAACTAGACTATTGCTTTGAATCATTATAAGTCCAAATGTCCATGCTATACAAAAGAAGAAAAGAATATGATGAACATGTTAGGCAGCATTCCACATCAAAAATTCTGTTTTTATCATTTACCTACTCGAGGACGAGTAGGAATTAATCTTGGGGATGCTGATATGTCTCCAACGTATCTATAATTTTTGCTTGTTCCATGTTGTTATATTATCATTCTTGGATGTTTTACAATCATTTTATTACAACTTTATATCATTTTTTGGGACAAACCTATTGACATAGTGCCAAAGTGCCAGTTGCTATTTTTGCTTGTTTTTTACTTCGTAGAAAATCAATACCAAACGGAGTCCAATCGCGACGAAACTTTTTGGAGATTTTTTCTGGACCAGATGACACCCAGTGGGCCAAACAACTGCCGGAGAGGTGGGCTGTGGAGAGCACAACCCACCAGGGCGCTAGGGGGGGCCCGGCGCGCCCTGATGGGTTGTGCCATCCTCGGCCCCATTCCGAACTGCCTCTGATGCCTAAAAATTCTCAAATATTCAAAAAACCCTAGAGGAGTCGACAAAACACAATTCCAGCCGCCGCAAGTTCCAGAACCGCGAGATCCAATCTAAACACCATCACGGAGGGGTTCATCTTCTTCATAGGTGCCTCTCCGATGATGCGTGAGTAGTCCACCATAGACCTACGGGTACGTAGGCAGTAGCTAGATGGCGTCTTCTCTCTCTCTCTTATGATTCTCAATACAATGGTCTCTTGGAGATCTATTTGATGTAAACTTTTGCGGTGTGTTTGTTGGGATCCGATGAATTTTGAGTTCATGATCAGTTTCTATCCATGACTATTATTTGAGTCTTCTTTGATCTCTTATGTGCATGATTGCTTATAGCATCGTATTTCTTCTTCGAATCTTTGGTTTAGTTAGGCGGACTAGATCGATTTTTCTTGCCATGGGAAGAGGTGCTTTGTGATGGGTTCAATCTTGCGGTATTCTTTCCCATTGTCAGAAGGGGCAGCAAGACACGCATGTATCGTTGCTATTAAGGATAACAAGATGGGGTCTATTCCTACATGAATAGATCTTGTCTACATCATGTCATCGTTCTTATTGCATTACTCCGTTTTTACATGAACTTAATACACTAGATGCATGCTGGATAGCGGTCGATGTGTGGAGTAATAGAGGTAGATGAAGGCAGGAGTCGGTCTATCTATCTTGGACGTGATGCCTGTATAATGATCATCGCCTTGGATATCGTCATGACTATTCGATTTTCTATCAATTGCCCAACAGTAATTTGTTCACCCACCGTGCGCTATACCCATGAGAGAAGCCACTAGTGAACCCTACGGCCCCTGGGTCTACTTTTCCATCATATTGCTTTCCGATCTACGTTTTTTGCAATCTTTGTTTTCAGATCTACAAAACCAAAAACCCAAAAATATATTGCTGCATATTTACTCTTTTTATTTGTGTTCTTGAGAGATCTATCTGTCCTATCTATCACTACCTAATCTATCTTATTACCGTAGAGAGATTGACAACCTCTCTTTCGCGTTGGGTTGCAAGTATTTGTTGTTTGTGTGCAGGTGCTGCTTATTGGGTGGTGGTGATCCTCCTACTGGTTCAATAACCTTGGTTTCATAACTGAGGGAAATACTTACCGTCCTTGTGCTGCATCATCCCTTCCTCTATGGGGAAATACCGACGTAGTCTCAAGCCACGTGAACGTCCAATATTATCTAGCACCACCGTTCCCGTACAGATCATCAGTGCTTTATACAAAAATTATCAGGATAATTGTCACTATTCATAAGAAAGGTAACGAGCATCCGTCCGTGCCACACTGTCCAACGGACACGCGAGCAGGCAGCCGTCCCTGCGGTCCAAGCTACATCAAAACGCCACGGGCGACTCACCGTCCGCGCCGGCCTACAACGACACGGGTGACTCACCGTCCGCGCCGGCCTACAACGACATGGGTGACTCACCGTTCGCGCCGGCCTACAACGACACGGGTGACTCACCGTCCGCGCTGGACTACAAGCGCCGCGGCCAACTCTCGCATCTGCACTATCAAGCCAGTTTCGAATGCCGCGGCTGACTTCCACGTCTACATCAACATGCCAGGGGCCGCATACACCGGTACGAGCCGCCCCTGCAGTCCAGTCTACATTAACGCGTCGGTGTCGTGCCTGCTCGCTCAAGCCGCCCAACAAATACGCGTGAGCCGCCGCTCCCGCGATCCGGTCTACCCCAACAAACGCTGGAGCAAAGGAGAAACATATATATATATATATATATATATATATATATATATATATATATATATATATATATATATATATATATATATATATTATAAGCCTCCAGCCACGCAGGGTTGCCCAATGGGTAGGCACATTGGCCTGTTATCCCCGTGGTCCGGTCTGCTTCAGCACATCGGAGAAATAAGAATCAGACATGGAGAAAACATCCTTGGAGAAGCTACATTTTGAGCCGGCCATTATCGAGCCAGCAATTCAAAAGCCAGCGGCAAAGGAAAAGAAAAAAATGGCCGTGGAGGAACCAGGAGAGATGGATTACATGAGAATAAAGCATGGGCAAGAAGCATATGAACTCAATTTGGCCACGAAATTTGCCAAGGATGTACGATGAGCATCACGAAGATCATCAACTCGCCACATCATCTCGAGTTTCAATAAATTCCATCATTCAGCCGTCAACCTTATGCCGGTTTATGACACAGTCAAGCATGAAGACTCTCAAGCCGCCTCCTCGAGTCGACTTAAGACTCGGGGGCTACACAGACATGGCTTGGCAGATTCAACCAGGCTCAAATATTCTGGAACCCCGGGTCATTACAAGGAAGATAACCCGATCCCGGGGGCTACTGCCTTATTGGAGAAAAATTATAAGTCGCCCAAGAGGACGAGCCGCCATGATGCGCCGTTCAAACATGGGTGCCCTGCTTTATTGGCGAAAAATTAAAAGTTGCCCAAGAGGACGAGCCGCCATGATGCGCTGTTCAAACATGGGTGCCCTGATTTATTGGATCATCATATTATGATCAATGGAATAAAGCCGGCTTATCTGGACCCCAGATGTTTTGCAGTAGTAGCATTGTCTCATGTATATCCTATGGCAAGCTTTTCCATGATCATAGGTCACTTGGGGGCTTCCAACTCAATGAGTTTAGCTTTCATACCCTCTTGACTGGCTTCCATGCCATATATGGGTTAAACCTGCCTGTTTGCAACTTGCTACTCCGCCAAGTGACCCGCCGTACTCTTGACAAGTCAATCTTTCAATAAGACCCTGAACTTGTCAAGGTTAAAACAGCGTCTTATGTCAAGAGAGAGCCGGCTTACAGAGAGCTAGGATAAACTCACATGTCCGTTGTCGCCTCTCCGATATGTGGACCGTTCGTACTCTTAACAGTCAATCTTTTTTAAGACCCTGAACTAGTTAAGGTTAAAACGACGGATTTATGTCACGTGAGAGCCAGCTTACGGGATTAAAGGTGGTCATGCCAAGCTTCTTGGAAGCAAAAACCTTGAGTTTATTCAAAAAAACAAGAGTTGATCTCTTTTGGTTGTGCCTTCAAGGCTGACTTACAATATTTGAGATATACACGTATATATTCTCTGTTAGTTGTTTTTATCATATACATACATCATCCTGCATTGCATCATGCATCATACATACATATCAAGCCGGTCATCAAACCGGGTTACATTATAACTTCTGCAGGAACAAATAGATCTTTGATAGCCAAAATGGCTGGATCTTCATCATGGTTCACCATAACCAGTATTAAATGATTGGGGTTTTTCAAGCCAGCTCGAAAGAAATGACTATTCTCAAAGAGCCGCCCTATCACATATAATGTCGGGTCATCTAATTGACTGGTTCTTGGATTTTTCCAACTTGTGCTCTGTAGTAAACTACAACACTTATGGATTTCTCAAACATATATTTGCCGGGTTGCACCGCAACCACGAGCAGGGATTTTCATTTCAAGGACAAAGGCATTATTCCAGGATATTCAACAAAATACCGGGTTACAACCACGGTCAAGGAGTCATTCAACAAATTATGATGAGTTATATTATTCTCACACAGTCCCAAGTCACTGCAGGCATACGACCCGGTACTTGGGGGCTACATCATATGATGTTTTTCTTTTCAAAAGGAGAAGTACATGTAAGTCCCGAGTCGCTGCAGGCAAACGACCCGGCACTTGGGGGCTACACCACTCAGATCAAATTTTCTAAAGTCCCAAGTCACTGCAGGCATGCGACCCGACACTTGGGGGCTACAATATTCAGCTGTTCAAACAGATTATAAGGTCCAAATTGAAGACCCGGCCCATCACATACTGATGAGCCGACCCTTGGGGGCTACACGTGTGAAATACAAGACACTCAGTTTATATCTGGCGACTCATATGACAACCCAGATTTCTCAACATTCAACACCAAGTTCAAAGTCCCAGGTTGTTGCAGGCAAGACAGCCTGGCACTTGGGGGCTACACTGGCTGAAATTTTATAAAGTATAAAGACAATTGCAAGTCCCAGGCTGCTGCAGGCAAGACAACCTGGCACTTGGGGGCTACACAATCAAATATATTATTGAAAAGCACCAAGTCATCATGGATAAACTCGGAGCTTGGGGGCTACAGGTAATATGGATATATCAAAAAATACAAGAGCACTTTCAAGATGTCAATTGTGAGCGAGACCGGCTCAATAGATTTTTATCTAGCCGAAGCATTGAAAGACCGACTCAACATTACACGGATTTCTTTATTCCCAATAATTTTATCAAGTCAACTGGAGTCTGCTTGTTTTAACCTGGCAGCACCAACAATCACGACCCGGCATCATCAATGATTATGACCCGGTGGAGTTTATATAAGCAACCCGGTTTCACAAGTTGGCAAGTTCTACATCCATAAATCAGCAATATTTTTTATAAGTTAACGTCCACTACATCTGATGACCCGGCAAGATCCCCGCGTCCCATGAAGTGGTTCAACAACAGACGAATTTCTTATTCCCAAGGTTTTCATCCAGCCAAAGTATTGGAGGCCGACTCAACGGCATATGGATGTTTTATTCCCAATATTTTATTGCAAAGGACACATACCTGCAAGATGATTGTGAAGACGGCTCGTTAATATGAAGAAGAAACCCGGATTTTCAAGGAGCTACTTCATTAAGCCGGCCAGTGGAGCAAGCCGGTCCCTTAACAAATTTGTTATTCTTATTTTAGGAGCTTACCATGAATAAATTCAAGCTAACCTGGGGGCTAATGTCGGGGATATTACCCCGCGGTATAACCCAGCCTAAAGTATGACCCGACCGGGACTTGGCGACTCACTGGTGACCCGGCAGGCGGGTCAGACGAACGACAAGACCCGACGGCCCAGAAGGCGGCTCATGGGAGGGCCGACTCATGTTATGGTGGGCCATCTCACAGAGAATGCCCAAGATGAGAAAGGATTCCCTCACAAGAGAAACAAGACTCGGATTAGGACTCAACAGAGACTAGTCCTATTCCTACTCCCAGTAGGACTACATGTAAACCTACCCCTTCCACTTATATAAGGCGGGGTAAGGCGCCCCAAAAGAAACAAGTTCAAGTCATTAGAGATAGACAGATTAGAGGCTCTCGAGATGAGAGGTAGCGAAATAGCACCCTTGTAATCGAGATCACCCTCATCATCAATACACACAAAGCAGGACGTAGGCTTTTACCTCCATCGGAGGGCCCGAACCTGGGTAAACTCGCATCTTTCGATTCCGACCAACCCCTCTCAAGCCGCCACCTAGTTGCGATGGCCTCACACCTAAGTTCTCTCATGAGGACATCATGCCGTGACAAAACCACGACACCGGGGAAACCCTAGAAAATGCATAAAATGTAAGAATTCGATGAAATTTATCATGGATGCTTGGCATGGTGATGCTAGAGTGTGGAAAAAATTTGGGTCCATTTTATTGTAGTGGAAAAAACTACATCCAAACTTGCCCTACCGGCTTATCCGAACCATCACCTTTGAACATGGTGTGCTTCTTGTCATGTATGAAATGGCACCTGATGAGGATGCCTACCATGGGTAGGGTCATAGGCTTGACATCTAAGGCCCACATGTGGTCCTTCAATGTCATTAAAGCCCCTGGGAAAAAACTCATTCGGATGAATATGGCTACTCACTCGGATTATTCATGTCACTCGGACTCTACGACGCCACTCGGTCAGACAGGAGCTCAGGCGACCCAGAAGACAAAGCGTCACTGGAATTCGAGTAGTCATTCCTTATGAAGTTAATTTCCCGTTACCAATAACGTCTAGTTAATCAGCCATTTCTGTAACGCAGCCTTCATTGGCATTTATTACCCCAATCATGGCGCTCGGCCGGTGGTGGTGCACTCTATATAAGCCACCCCCGGGCGCCAGGGCAAGGGTTCCGACCCTGTGTAATCTTCTACCACCCATAAGCAAACACCAAAGCCTCCGGGCTCGATACGTAGGGCTTTTATCACTCCCGAGTGAGGCCTGAACTCATACACACCCGAGTGCACACTTGCGCCATAGCTAGACTTCGCCCCTCCTTTCGTACCCCTAGTACTATTGTTAGGTTCATTCCCACGACAGTTGGCACCCATCGTGGGGCTGCGCGTCTAGCGAATTTCGGCGCAGGTGGAATTTCCACTTTCACGATCATTATGAACACATTCGGCGGCGAGATCCTCTTCGGATCCCTCAACTTCACCATCGACGATTCGGCGTGGCTGTAGGAGGCGCCGCTGGATGCTGAGGCACTGCCCATCCGAGGCGCGGTGCACTTCAGCGCGACGACGTTCGGAGTCCTCCTCCGACAACCGTCTACCCCTTATCGACCGACTTCTCCGACTCGCCTTGCGGCTTGTCGCCGGCGCTCTGGGCGCTCACGGCTGCAGCGTTGGATCAAGCACGCTGTGGCAGCCCAAGCTGCAGGGCAGCAAGTGGCCGCACTCGAAGCCGACGAGTCCGTCCACTGCCTCTTCCCGTCGTTGGATGATGAATCTTCCGGAACAGCCTAGCGCGAGAGCAGCGGAGATGTAGCAGAGGTCCTGATGGCCGGCCCAGTCCGAGGTTCTGCTCCTCCTGGGCATTCCGTGGGGGATACCCGCGATCGGGATGGCGACCGCAACAATGCCAGCTCCGACGGCTATGTTCCCCGACCCCTCACCCGGGAGCAACGAGAGGAAATCAAGCGCAGGAACGATCAGGTCCTCCTAACGCCCATTGCGGGAAATACCCCGGATGAGATAGCCCTGGAGGCCGCTCGCCAAGCCACCCTGGCTAAGCGCGAGCGACTCGAGCGGTTACAATGAGCACTCGACGAACACGCGGCAAGAGATCTTCCCAGCTCCAGCCGTAGCCACCGTCAGCTATTCACAAAGGATCGTCCGTACACCATCCCGGTGATGCGCACGCCTTTGCTGAATATGGCCGCGGCCACTCGGATTGCAGATTCAATCCAGCCGTCTGACTCGGCGGCCGGCGAGGGCATTCGGCAAATCTAGGCTTTGCTGAAGACCGCCCTACAACAAAACTCAGAGGTATCACAGTCTCACCAACGCATTCGCAACGAGTCCACTCGGGCGGACACCGTCCAGTCGGCTCACAGTCCCCTCACACCAAGAAAAGACCCGCGAACTCCTCCTCTTCCGAGAGGTCCGTACGGAGGGCGCGGGCGCGACGACCGCGACTTTAGTCGGACCCCCCCCCCTCCGAGGGGCGGCCCGCATGGCCAACGTCCGTATGACGGAGGCTACACACTCGGGAGGAACCGTGAGCGGAGCCCTGTCCGGTACAGAGGCTACCACGCCCGGTCTGACATCACTCAGCGAGTGGTCGATCGGAACCGACATGACAGGGACCGAGCGAGCGGCTGGGGAGTTACCGGTCTCGGGTGTTTCAGCAGATACATCCGAGAAGCGGAGATACCCCCCAATTATCGGTTGGCGACCGGAATTGGGAAGTTCAATGGTGAATCCAAGCCAGAGACATGGCTCGAAGACTATCGAGTCGCTGTCCAGATCGGCGTCAGCGATGATTTCGTTGCAATGAAGCACCTTCCGCTCATGTTGGAAGGGTCTGCGCGTGCGTGGCTGAATCAATTGCCCGCCAATTGCATTTACTGTTGGGAAGATTTGGCCCGAGTGTTCGTCAAAACATTCGAGGGCACGTACAAGCGCCCGGGTGGATTGACAGAGCTACAGCATTGCGTCCAGAAGAGCAACGAGACTCTCCGAGAGTACATTCAGCGCTGGACCACGTTGCACAACACCGTGGAAAATGTGACTGAACATCAGGCCATGTGCGCCTTCAAGGCAGGCACTCGGTATCGGGAGTTGATCTTGAAGTTCGGATGGTCTGGGGATCTGTCCCTCAGTCGGGCCATGGAGATCGCAAACAAGTACGCCAATGGCAAAGAAGAAGACCGCCTCCGTAGCGGCAAAGGACGAGCCGGCAACGCCCCTCAATCGGGAGGCAATGCCGGGAAAAATCAGAAGCGGAAGGCTGACACCCCCGGCAAGGCAGAGGTGGCAGCCATCCAAGGGCAAGGACAAGGCAAGCCGAAGCCGAAGAAAAAGAAGAAAGAGTGTATTCCCAAGAAGAAGTCCGACTCTAAATCCGACATTCTCGATCAGCCGTGCCAGATTCATACCAAGATGGATGAAGAAGGCAACGTTGTGCTCCCGAAGCACACCACTCGGGAATGTCGCCTGCTCAAGCAGGAGATGGGCACAGAGCCCTCGAGTGAAAAAGTCGACGCCGAGGATGACGATGGTACTTCCGAGTACCCACAGGTTGATAAAGTCCTCGTGATTTTTGCTGACGTTGAAAGCAAGAGGCAGCTGAAAGTTGTCAATCGGGAGGTCAACATGGCAGTTCCGACTGCCCCCAAGTACCTCAGTTGGACGAAGACACCTGTCACCTTCGACCAGTCCGGCCATCCGCCTCACATAGCCATCCCTGGGAGGCAGGCGTTGGTCGTCGACCCGGCAATGGGCGGCGTCCGGCTGCGCAAGGTCTTCATGGATGGAGGCAGCGGGCTCAATATCATTTACGCTGATACGCTCAAGGCGATGGGCATCCCGATGTCTTAATTGAGCAAGAGCAACATGCATTTCCACGGGATTGTCCCTGGGAAGAAGGCGGAGTCACTCGGCCAGATCGCTCTGGACGTCGTATTCGGAGGCGAAAAGAATTTCCGAAAGGAAAGGTTAACCTTCGAGGTGGTTGACTTCCGCAGTGCTTATCATGCCATCCTGGGTAGGCCCGCCTACGCACGTTTCAGGAACCTTTACTCATGTACATCGCGGCGACTAGCCAGGTGGTGAGCACAGTCCTCGCAGTAGAGCATGAAGAGCCGGGAAAAGCATTCAAGGTCCAAAGACCCATATATTACATCTCAGAAGTGTTAACCCCTTCCAAGCAAAGGTACCCGCACTACCAAAAGCGTGTCTATGGTATTTACAAGACTGCTAAAAAGGTGGTTCATTACTTCCAAGATCATTCGGTCACGGTCATCAGCAACGCTCCGCTGTCGGAGATCCTGCACAACAGAGACACTGCTGGCCGGGTGGCAAAGTGGGCAATTGAGCTCCTTCCACTCGAGATCAAGTTTGAAGCCAAGAAAGCAATCAAGTCCCAGGCATTGGTTGATTTTATGGCGGAGTGGATCGAGCAAGAGCAACCAATTCCGAGTGTTCTCGAACACTGGACTATGTACTTCGACGGATCCAAGATGCTCAATGGCTCGGGGGCTGGTGTGGTTCTTGTCTCTCCCAAAGGAGACCGGCTGAACTATGTCCTCCAAATCCATTTCGATTCATCAAACAACGAGGCCGAGTACGAAGCCCTCCTGTATGGGCTCCGCATGGCCATATCACTCGGCATTCGTCGTTTGATGGTCTATGGCGATTCGGACCTCGTTGTCAACCAAGTGATGAAAGAGTGGGACATTCGGAGCCCAGCTATGACCGGTTACTGCAACGCGGTCAGAAAGCTGGAGAAGAATTTTGAAGGTTTGGAGCTGCATCACATTCCTCGTCCAAAGAATCAAGCAGCAGACGACCTGGCAAAAATTGGGTCCACTCGGCGAACAGTCCCTAAGGACATATTCCTTGAACATCTGCGCGCCCCAACAGTTGCAGAAGATCCTTTCACACAGGAGCCCCCACAAGCAGTCGGTTCGTCTAATCCGACTGAGGTTGACGTTCCGGCCATAGTGGATCTGGTCCATGAAATGCTGGTAATCACTCCCGAGTGGACTCAACCCTATTTGGCATACTTGCTCAGGCAAGAACTCCCCGAAGATGAAGAAGAAGCTCGTCGGATCGTCCGTCGATTCAAGTCATTTGAAGTTTTGTGGGACCAGTTATACAAGAAAAGCACTACAGGAGTCACTCAGAAATGCATCTCCCCAGAGGAAGGGCTGCAAATCTTGCACGAAATCCACTCGGGAACTTGCGGCCACCATGCGTCCTCTCGGACTTTGGTCGCTAAGGCTTTTCGAGCAGGTTTTTATTGGCCCCGTGCCAACGAAGCAGCAAGAGATTTGGTCGACATGTGCGTCGGGTGTCAGTTCTATAAAAACAAGTATCACAAGACTGCATCCGCGCTAAAGACGATCCCGCTCACCTGGCCGTTTGCAGTATGGGGCCTCGATACGGTCGGTCCCCTGTGGACTGGGACGAGTGGATTCACCCACCTGCTTGTGGCGGTTGACAAGTTCACCAAGTGTGTCGAAGCGAAACCCATCAAGAGTTTGGATGCGGGTACTACCGTCAGTTTCATTTGGCAGATCATCTTTAGATTCAGTGTGCCACATGGCATTATCACAGATAATGGGAAGAACTTCGACTTGGACGAGTTCTGTGAGTTTTGTTTCTCTCAAGGCACTCGGGTTAACTATGCCTCAGTGGCTCACCTGCAGTCGAACGGACAGGCAGAACGAGCAAATGGAATGATTCTACAAGGCTTGAAACCTCGATTGATGAGAGATCTGAAGTATGCTGCGGGAGCCTAGGTTGAAGAACTGCCGTCCATCTTATGGGGCATTCGAACAACTCCGAACCGCTCTACGAAACGCACTCCTTTCTTCATGGTGTACGGATCAGAAGCTGTGCTGCCGAGTGATCTTCAGCACAATTCCCCCCGAGTGGAACTATATGATGAAGCCGAAGCTAAAGCAGCACGGCAAGATGGTCTTGACCTTTTAGAGGAAGAGAGAGAGCTGGCCCTCATCAGATCGACGCTCTATCAACAGGATCTGAGGCATTACCATGACAGACACGTCCAGGGCTGAGCTTTTCAGGAAGGAGATCTGGTCCCCCGACTGGACCAGCAAAAACCCCACAAGCTAGCGCCTTCGTGGCAAGGGCCGTATGCCATCTCCAAAGTCTTGCACAACGGAGCCTACCGGCTCTATAACATCAAAGACGGCGTAGAAGAGCCTCGAACCTGGAACGCGGACCTGCTTCGCAAGTTCTACACCTAGAACGTGACTACTTTAGTTTGTCATTCCAGTAATGAATCCGAGTGATCTCGATGAATAAAGTTTCGTTCCTTTATATTTTGTCGAAATCTAACTCTTTTCACTCCGGTGAATCAATCTCCTGTGTCACCCCAAGTGGTGTAAAAAGCTTAGCCGCGATCCCGCATCGCCTAAGTTAAAAACCTTTTCGAGTGAGACATCCTCTACACTCGGACATTAAGATGGACAGGACCATCATTACTAAGATGGACAGGACCATCAATGTTCTCATGAACAACTCCGAGTGCGGGCCTCGCCCACACTCGGGGGCTTAGCCGCGATCCCACATCGCCTAAGTTAAAAAACCATCTCGAGTGGGACATCCTCCACACTCGGACTCTAAGATGGACAGGACCATCATTACTAAGATGGACAGGACCATCATTGTTCTCATGAACAACTCCGAGTGCGGGCCTCGCTCACACTCGGGGGCTTAGCCGCGATCCCGCATCGCCTAAGTTAAAAAACCGTCTCGAGTGGGACATCCTCCACACTCGGACTCTAAGATGAACAGGACCATCATTACTAAGATGGACAGGGCCATCATTGTTCTCATGAACAACTCCGAGCGCGGGTCTCGCCCACACTCGGGGGCTTAGCTGCGACCCCGCATCGCCTAAGTTAAAAACTGTCTCGAGTGGAACATCCTCCACACTCGGACTCTAAGATGGACAGGACCATCATTACTAAGATGGACAGGACCATCATTACTAAGATGGACAGGACCATCATTGTTCTCACGAACAATTCCGAGTGCGGGTCTCACCCACACTCGGGGGCTTAGCTGTGACCCCGCGTCGCCTAAGTTATAAACCGTCTCGAGTGGGACATCCTCCACACTCAGACTCTAAGATGGACATGACCATCATTACTAAGATGGATAGGACCATCATTGTTCTAACGAACAATTCCGAGTGTGGTCCTCGCTCACACTCGCGGACTTAGCTGCGGTACCTCATCGCCTAAGTATAAACATTCAAAAATAAAAGATCGAATAAAACCAAGGCAAATTGAAACTACGTCACTTGAAACGAGAGTACGGATAAAAGTTCTGACAACGGGAGCCTTAGGCTCATTCAAAGTCTTTCGGTTATAGCTACCACTCGGCATTCCGAGGTAAAAGCTTAGAGAGTTTTAAACCCGACGACCACTCGGGCTGAGGCGGGACCACTGCTTCGACGAAGGTGTCCAGGTCGATGCTGTTTGCGATCCGAGTGGCAGCTTCCATGAACATCTCCATGAAGTCGTCGACCTTGGCATGCTTCCTCTTGGCGACCTCCAGGGACTTCAGCTTCTTCTCGTCCACTCCCTTGAAGTGGACGCGGATGAGTGAGAGGGCGATGTCGTCTCCGGCCCGGGCTGCGGATTTTTTCCAAGCTTTCACTCGGCTTGGTACGTCCCTCACTCGGGTAAGGGCTGATTCCAGATCCTTCGAGGGCTCTTCGTCGGAGAAGACGTCTCGGTCAATCTCCGAGACGGTAGTTCTGAGCCTCTTCATATACGAAGTCACTTGATCGACACGCTCTTCCAAGCGAAGAATGGCCATAGCAGCACTGTCCTTGAGCAGCTCTCGGGATGGGTCCAGCTCCTTCTCGATCTTGTCGGTCTCCTCGGCGATGTCATCGCAGAAATCTGGGTTTGCGTCGGATGAAGAAAAGAGTCAGAAGTGATCAAAATTCATTCGGCCGGGCAAGGATCACTCGGGAACATTACCTTTGAGTTTTTCGCTCACGGAGTCGCCATACTCCTTGACAAACTGCTCCAGCTCGTTCTTCTTCGCGGTGATATGCTTGAGTTTGGTCTCCCACTCAGAGTATGACTTCTTCAGATCGGCGAGCTCCTCCTTGGACTTCTTCGCAGCAGCTTCCAGAGCCTTCTTCTCTTCCTCCAGCTTCCCGACTGCCTTCAGTTTCTCTTCGGCCTCCTTGGTCTTTTGGCTGGCTTCCTTTTGGGCAGCCGCCAGATCCGTGTCCTTCTTCTCGAGGGCCGTCTTCACAGTTTCTAAAGAAATAGAATTCTTCAGCATCTCGACAAGTTTACGATTTTCGCCACGAAGATCTGATGAAATAGACTCAGTCGGATAGGGAGGGACGACAGTTATTGCGGCAGTCGGGCAAGATGAGCATACCTTCAATTGCCTTCTTCTCCTCCTCCAGTCGGACATTCTTAGCCTTCTTGGCTTCAAGGTTGATGCGTAGGTCCTGCACCTCCTTCTCCAAAGCTTTGTAGTGGCTTCCGAGTTCACAAACAGCCTGCAAACAAGAATTAAAGCGAAGGGTATTGGTCAAATTTTTTGACTCGGACTATAAGACTCCCGCCGACTGCTTCAGTCGACGGCAGTCTCGGGGACTACACCCAGTGGGTGCGCTCAGCGCGCCCCCACTGGAAAATCAAATACAAGGTTTTTTCTCCAAACTTAACAGACGGATCGAACATCAAATTCATTCGGACTCTTAGACTCCCGCCGACTACTTCAGTCGACGGTAGTCTCGGGGACTACACCCAGTGGGTGCGCTCAGCGCACCCCCACTGGAACTCAAAGACACTCAGCAGGTGTGCTCGGATGCAAATCCTCACAAGACAGAAATAAAAATTCCGACTGAGGAAGGTACTTACAAGAGTACTTACTCGGACATTCTTCTTCAACGCCTCACTTGCATCGTACGCCGTCTTCAGTCGTTCACTCATCACCTCCAGCTGGATTAACGCCTCTTTGCTCGTTCCCACTTGATCCTCCGGGACATAGTGTAGCGCAAAGATGTTGGTCGTAGAGGGAGTCAACGAGGGGGATGATGTGCCAATTCCGAGTGCTGCCTCGGCTCCCGAGATGGCCCCTCGTGCTGGCACCAAAGCATCGGCAAGCGATGACTCCTGCATCACGACGTCCGCGTTGGCCGAAGGGTTTGGCAGGTCAACCTTGTCGTCCGCATCAATGTCGATCACTTCACGCGGAGCTGCAAGCGTTCAAGGCACTCAGAGATGAGTAAAAAGTAAACACTCGGGAATGTCCAGAGGCACCGAATGAGTCTGGAGCTTACCTTTTGAAGACGCAACGTCGGCGTCAGCCCGCTCTTTCTCCAGAGTGTGGGGATCAGGTGAAGCAGTTGAAGTATCAGCACTGCAAGGGAAACGCTCGGATCACTTCATCACTCAGACAAATATAGACAACAATTGTTAGAATGGAGATACTTACGCTGAGGCCACGAGAATGGTCATCTTAATCTTCGGGACGAAGACTGCCTTCCGAGGTTTGTCCGTGGTGACTTTAGGCTGCTTCGCCGTCTTCTCGGGTGAAGAGACAAGTTCTCCACGCCCGCGCTTCGAGCTGCGGGTCGGAAGGGCAGACCCAGTCGGTTTGGCAGCCTTTGGTCCCTTGGGACCGCCACCGCGGACTCCCAGAGTCCTGGCGCGCCTTGGAACGGGCTTCAGGCACTCGGTCATCTGAGCGTGACGACTCCACTTCGTCGCCGCCCTCCGAGCCTTCCTCTTCCTCTTCTTCATCGTCTTCGTCGTCATCGGGCTCTTCATACTCCCCTGCTTCTGCCGAATCTTCTGGATGATCGCTATCACTCGCAACATCAACCGGGCCCATATCCACGATGGGCACCTGGCTGCTCATCTGTGTGAAGGCCTGCCGAATGAAGAGCAAGATCAGTCAGATCAACTACAATAAACACACAAATGTTACTCGGTTAATGGACCTTCGGAGTTACCTCATTCGGCGGATTATCTGATGAGAGTGGAGCCACCAGCCTGCTCCCCCTGGGGTTGTCACGTGCTGGAGTGATCGCCTTGATCTTGGCTTCCACCATGTCTTCAGTGAGCTCCTCCGGGTGAGTTCGAGTGGGGTCACTCGGTCCGGCGTACTCCCACATGGGGTGAGCCCTGGCTTGCAGTGGTTGAATCCTCCTCTGGAGGAAAACCTCCAGCAAGTCGAGGCCGTTGACGCCTTTCTGCACCAGGGCTACCAGAGCTATCACCAGGATGTCCACTTCGGTCTTCTCCTCCTTGGTCATAGTCAGCCTGGGAACTGGCCGAATGCGCTCAGATGTATACGGTGGGAGTCCCGACTGACCCTCGTCGACTAGAATGTCCTGGCAGTAAAACCAGTTTTCCTGCCACCCCTTTACTGAATCAGGGAACGTCATTTGCGGGAAACAGACTTTTCCCCGCAGTTGGATTCCCAGACCTCAACACAACTGAGCTACATTCGTCTTATCTTTCGACCGAGTGGGCTTTTTTACAGTCATCACTCGGCAAGTAAAGAGATGCTTGAACAAGCCCCAGTGAGGATGACAACCCAAGAAGTTTTCACAAAGAGATATGAATGCAGCAAGATAAACGACAGCGTTGGGTGGGATATGATGGAGTTGAGCACCAAAAAAACCCAGAAATCTTCGGAAGAAGGGATGGGGCGGCAGAGAGAAACCTCGCTCGAGGTGGGTCACCAAGAGCACGCGCTCGTCTCCCTTCGGCAAAGGCTCATCCTCGCCCGCCCCCGACAGCCGCCAGCTCCCCTCGAGCACGAACCCTTGGCCCTCCAGCTCAAGCATCCGGGCCTTGGTGACCCGCGACGGAAACCACTCGCCCTGTGTCCATCCTGCCGGCGCTGGAGGAGGAGGCGCGCGAGCTCTTCTTCGCCCGCTCGGCCTTCGCGGTCGGAGCCGCCGCATGCATCTTCACCGACGAGCTCGA
Organism: Elymus sibiricus; assembly: GCA_039707655.1. Taxonomy (NCBI): domain Eukaryota; kingdom Viridiplantae; phylum Streptophyta; class Magnoliopsida; order Poales; family Poaceae; genus Elymus; species Elymus sibiricus. The sequence continues at coordinate 438,770,498 of CM077667.1, read as the reverse complement.
AGCGGCCTTCGACTAGGGAAAGGTGGAAGGGACACGGGCAGGCGTCGGAGAAGACGAGGGAGAGGGTGGTGAGATCTGTTTCACCCCCAACAGTGCTTCCCTTTTTTATACCAAAAATCCGGCGAAATCTCTGGCCGTCAATCCGCAAACGGAGCGAGATCCGCGGATCTACTGTTCAGAGCTTCGGGAACACGTGGCGAAAATCCCGGCGCAGTTATCGAGGCGTCGTGCCCACTATCCTAAATTACCGCGACGTGACCGTTCCGCCGCGCGCCCACGCAACTTTGGCGATTTCGAACGCACGGAAATTTCTCCGTGTCACAAATGGGACAAGCTCCGCGCTTCGAAGGCTTCGACGACTCCCTCCTGTGAACCGAGTGAATGACTCACACCAGTTAAACACTCGGATTAAGTGACCGGACATTCGGATTGTTTTTCCGAAAAACACTTCAACTTCGTATGACAGTACTGCTTCATCAAACAAGACAGTTCGGTCGAGAGACATCAATCCTGAATCCATCATGGTTTGAAGCCGAGTGAGGAACGGCAAGACCGTTTCTCGGACTTTTCTGAGAGGCCATCGATGCTTCCGAGTGTCGGTCACTCGACCACTAAAACCTCATGGATTCGGGGGCTACTGATGAGGATGCCTACCATGGGTAGGGTCATAGGCTTGACATCTAAGGCCCGCCTGTGGTCCTTCAATGTCATTAAAACCCCTGGGCAAAAACTCATTCGGATGAATATGGCTACTCACTCGGATTATTCATGTCACTCGGACTCTACGACGCCACTCGGTCAGACAGGAGCTCAGGCGACCCAGAAGACAAAGCGTCAGTGGAATTCGAGTAGTCATTCCTTATGAAGTTAATTTCCCGTTACCAATAACGTCTAGTTAATCAGCCGTTTCTGTAACGCAGCCTTCATTGGCATTTATTACCCTAATCATGGCGCTCGGCCGGTGGTGGCGCACTCTATATAAGCCACCCCCGGGCGCCAGAGCAAGGGTTCCGACCTTGTGTAATCTTCTACCACCCATAAGCAAACACCAAAGCCTCCGGGCTCGAGACGTAGGGCTTTTATCACTCCCGAATGAGGCCTGAACTCGTACACACCCGAGTGCACACTTGCGCCGTAGCTAGACTTCGCCCCTCCTTTCGTACCCCTAGTACTATTGTCAGGTTCATTCCCACGACAGCACCAAATGAACATGGTGGAGTCAGGTCCCCAAAAACCCTTGGGGCAGCGACTATCCCAGGACGTTTCTTTCATCCCCATTAGCAAGTCCGTCGTGCCGAGGATGGCTCTTCCGCCGATGTAGCGGCGATGGAACCCGCGCCACGGTTCCTATCACTGCTGGGCAGGGCGAGCAGGGCGAGCATGTAGCATGGACCGCTAGCCTTTGGGACGCATCTCCTCACACAAAATCCGTGGCTCCCTCGACGGCACGCCACATCCTATACCTAGCCGCCAACGGTGGGTCAATGCCATGACAATGCCCGCTCTAGACCTCCGTCCCCATGGAAAGGCCCACTTACCAATTACAGCGATGGTAGTGGTGATGGTTCGCGTCGTTTCTCTAAGCACTAGACCTTCCCTCGTCTTATTTTAGATTGTAACTCTGTTTTAGTCTTTAGATTCAATACTCCTCGGTTGGTGGTGCAATCTCTCATTCTCCATGGTACACCATCAACTTCACAAGGAGGTCGGATCTCGCAGATTGAAGCCCCCGGCACAGCTCAGGCTGGAGGTGATGGATGGCGCTGCACAAGAGGATATCTCTATGGACAACAAATAAATTGTTGGCATGCCATGCTACTGAATGAACCAGTTCCGTCGCCAGGTAATAGTTGCAATGTAAACCCGCACAAGAGTTTAGTACAGTAATAAAGTAGAGTTTTTTTGTTCCATGGTAAATAAAGTGTGTATGTAACTATGTATACAGATTTCTGTTAAAAAGTTTGGCATATGCTTCTCAGGTGGTTAACTACCCATGCAACGTGCACAAACTGTTGTTAGTGATCACTCGAGTCCAAGAAGATAAGAAACTACTAGAGATTATATTTGTCCAAAATATATCAAATGCTAGCTCTTGAGTTTATTGTACCTAATAAGTATGTAAATTCATTGTTTGTGTATTTTGATGCACCACTTACTTGAGCTTACTTTTTGAGTTGTCCATAAATACCGATACGATTTTGTTAATCAAGTAGATCGAATTTCAGATTTTTTATTGCACCTTTTTCTCTGAATTATTTTTATCACTTTTTCCCCGGAGAACATAACTATCTAGCAAGGAAGAAATGTTCTTCAAGAATCAAGCATTTTTTGGTTCTGGCGTGAGAATATCTTTTGCTGTTTAAAAAGGAGGTAACCACATAACTAGACATGCACTGCGAATTTGTTATCATTATATATTCTTTCCATGCTCACTTGTACTCCATTTATAGATCTTATAAAGATACCAACTGTGGTACACCATTTCCACATTTGTATTTGGTATCTACCATTTTGCTATCCTCGGTGCTTTACACTATAGCTCAAGGAGTAACGTGTCCCTATGTGTCTCGAATCATGCAATCGCTCTATAAGTTATGCACTTGGGTTAATTCCATTGGATATCATCTTTGCAGGGCAGACTTGGATATATGCAGATTTGGATGTTGCAATGTATCCTTCAAATAGGAGTAACGTGTGGGGTTATTCCTAACGCAGGTGCGGATGTGCCTGTATTGGGACAGAGAATGATGACCCTATTAGTTATTTCTGCTCCCATCAACCTATGGATCTGTTTTGAATGGAAAGTATCCTCGCCATGTTGAGAAATCGTGAGTACAATCAGTTTTCGTTTATAGAATGCTGAGATTTTCCAAGCTTTAAAAGAAAGTATGGAGGCCAAGGCAAACGGTCACCCAATGTAGTCTCTCTCTCTCCTTTCTCCTAGCAGCAAGTCGCACCTTCAGGGTACCGTAGATGGTTTTGTCAAGCTTCCTCGCGTTTTTTGTTGTTACTAATTTGAACTCCGTTTGTCTATAACACCAAAAGTGATGCACCAATTCTATACATGTTGGTCTAAATTATAACACCATTACAGATATTATGTTGCACTCTTGGCATGCAGGCTTTGCTCCGACATGATTATTTTATCCTACCAATACTTGTGAATCATCTACCAAAATAACATCATTTTATTTATTTATTTATTTTCAAATAACGACCTCTCCTTAAATCTTACAGCCCATTAAGCCGAGTACTAAAACATTTGACTTATCACAGCTATCTAAATATACATATTTATGTTGGCAAGATTTTGTAAGTCTGTTTTGTCGGGTCCAGCCTAAAGAAAAATCAGGAGCAAATAACTACTGAGATGCTTATTTTTATATTCCCGCTTCTCGCAATGCAGGGATGCTAAATTACTCCAAATCATATAGTTACAAATTTTGATAATGCAAATAACAGAAAACATACTCCGAGGTAATCTTTGTCCTGGTAGGAATAGGAAACAAATATCACTGAATATGTTTGCGGGGTGGAGGAGGCGCGCTCGCTGTTAAGAGAAAAAATGAGATGAAAAAAAAGCGTAGGACCTGGGATTAAACCAGGCCTCCCGTGTGGAAGACGGAGGCTTTAGCCATTGCAGTATTTTTGTGCTTGTGATATATGATGGTATCATGGTATAAGAACCATACCGGACGGCGATTTTGAAAAAAAACTAATCATTTTCTTCACTTGTGGATGGCATAGTGACTAATTTATGACAACTTCGAGGGCAATTTTAGGATGGACGGGCAGATGCACTAACGGCTTTATTAGTAGGTAAGATTTGGCTAATGCTTTAACAACTAAAATGTAATGGATCCTACTTAATATTTCATCTCAGTTAGTCAAATAGAACTTGATGTAATAATGTGATTTGCCAAGTTTTTGCTAAATGTATGTTGAAAAAGGTTCAAGGGAATAATTCTTCTTTGTCTAATTTAAGAACTGTGTTGAAAAGTTATTTTCTTCTTATTGCATTACTAAAATACTACTTACATATAATGCAATTATTATATCTCATGATTAATTACTATTGCTCGTACATATAATTACATTAATAACTAATATCATAGTGCTAAAATGGACGGGCGCAGCAACGCACGCCTTCGACGATCTAGTGTATAAGACAACTAATTCAAGACGGAGATAATATATAAGACACCCGACAACTAATTCAAGACGGAGATCAAAAGGCTCTTCGGCCTGTCCCATTTCAAACGAATGAAACCAATGTCATAGCAGTTAAGACCATTACAGACATTATAAAAGGGCCACATCTCAAAACCTCAACATCTACGTAGTAGTCATGAATTATTATTATAGCCAGCAACACATCAGCGAAACTGAAAATGTATCAGAATAGAAACTAGAGCGACAGCCACGGCTCTGACTTCTGGTGTCCCCGGGGCCAGCAAGGACGCTGTTCTGCATTTCTCCAGTTTAAGCTGAGCTGGGGAGTCGCCGGAGCTTTTCCTTCCTTGAGCAGCAAACACCCGTCGAGGAGCACCAGGTCTTTTTTTTCGGGTACAATGGTCGCCATCGAAGGTGGTTATATCATTTCTCATCTTCCAGGTGGACCAAAGGAAAGCAGTTGTAATCATATTTACAGCAGCATTTTTCTTATTACTGATCCAAATTCTAGCAACAGATTCATAACAAGCGAAAATCAGGTCCAGAGACCATGTCAGCCAAATATTGCCAAATTAGCTTGGTAACATGACAATCAAATAACATATGGTAGCAGGTAGCTCTTAAACTAGAAGAATGATGATCTAAAAAAAAAAGATGCAGAAGAAGGCAAAAACTGGAAGCAAAACTGAGATAGAGTGATCCTGATGTAGCTGTAAAATACAAGTGGGATCAAACTATCAGACCAAATGAAAAACCTACGCATGCGTATGTTACTGCAGGATTAACCAAGTGGTACCACATAACTATGCCAGACTCTGGTACTGAAGAAAGGAACACATTTTATGTAGAATGTTTAATCTTCTGTACAAGACATGGATATAATTTGAATCAACCTCAGCATGGCTAGCACTTCAGATAAACCTCAGTATGGCAGATGAAGCGTTCCTCAAGATGTGCTTCTTCTTATGAGAAAAAATATCGGGCTTGAGCTTTACTTTTTCTTGCATAAATAAGCATCCATACTAGTACAATGACCTTGGTCATTCCTTGAAGTTAGTGATCAGGTCATTTGTGGTTAGCAAGCCTTGAAGTTTGCCAAATTTGTAAGCCAACTCACCAAAAAAGACAGTGGAATTACAGCAGCTTTGGAGCAGAAAACTCAACCATCCTTAAACTACAAAGATTTCTAAGATTATTATGTGATGCCATACAGACAGGAAGGTACAATTGAAATTTTCATGATAAATTTGTCAAACTATACACATAAATCATAGCAGTCAGCCGCTTCGAGCTACCTACAGGCAACAGGTACAATGCTCATGTAAGATTTACTAGATACTTGACTTTAACTGTGAAGAAGCTATGAACGGGAAGTTCAACATGGCACTCCTGCGTGTTTATCTAATCTATTCACTGTATTACACAATGGCACTATGTTGGTCATGGGGAATGATATTATATCATCATAAAGAGTGGAAATACGTGCACAAAAATTAAAGGCACCTTAGCAATTTACATCAAAATATAAGCAGATGACAATTGCTGAGTGGCATGGAGAAAACTCATAAACAGGTAACATGTAGATTTTGCTAAATATGAGTATTCAGCATTGAGAAGAGCAATAGATAATCAATCTCTCAGAATAAAAAAGGTACGTAGATTAAAAAGGCAAAGTCAAATTTTCAGTTCAAGAAATAGACATATGAGGCAGGTAGATTGCAAAACAATTCTCCAGTTCAAGAAATAGAGACATGACGTAGACTAGTTCGCACACATCTTTCATACGCATATGAATGACTTAGTACTTTTGGTATCGAAACAAGCATAGATTTCATGCAACCACATAACAGGGAGAGCTTCTTGATCACAACTTGATATGCATCAACAGAGAAAGAGAAGCCTGCGGGATATTGCAGCTGATGAGGATACTGACAGTTTAGGCCGTTCAGAAGCACCATGCCACTCAAAAGCTATTACATCAGATGAAAGGCGAAGTGCTCACAACATCACCAAAGAAGGTATGTGAAACTAAAGTTTGTTTGAGCCAAAATCGAGTATCATCGAGACCTTTGCAGTGGAAACTGGCAACCAACTTGCCATCCATATCAACCTGAAGTAGCGACTCGCCAAATTTGACCAGCACCAGCACATCACCACTGCAAGAAGTGAACACCACATTCGAATACTCGGCAAACTTCCCGAACTGCACGCTGAACTCCGTGACCGGCAATTCAACCCGGTATTTCATGGCCCAGACCGCGCTTTCGTAGTCCCGCGCCATCCAGATATCAATGGTCGACGCCTCATCATTAAAACTGGACATGCCGAGCATCCCATCCATCTCAAACAGGGTAGCGAACCAAGGAACAACGGGGGCGCGCATCTCATGGAGCGACTCGGTCGCGGTGTCAAATACCATTACCACATTGGTTCCGCTCTCATTCAGCTGTATGTTCCAATGCAGGCTACCACGGAACAGGAAGGACGGGGGGTATATCAGGTCCTCCACATCTGTGCCCTCTATGTGCCTCAACAATGGCTGGGCAGAGCCTAATGCGAAGATGTAGCAGCCATCTGGCGCGTCAGGTGCAAATTCTCCAGGCCTCAACGTGTGATCCCAGTACAGCAATAGACGGTACTCGCCGGTCGGGCTATGCGGGTACATCCCCAAGAGGAGGAGGCCGGTAGGCAGCGGGAGTGCGGCGTACTCACGAGTTGCCGGGTTGCAGACGACGAAGTGGCCGGAGTTCAGGGTGAGGGCGAGGAGGCCGTCGCAGCAGGCGTCGAGGCGGGAGCAGGCATCCGGCCGGGAGGAGGCGTGCGCAAGCCGCGCTACGGGCCGGAGCTGGTCGGGGGCGGCGACCCCTGGCCGGTGGTCGAAGGGGACGAGGTCCAGGGACTCGACGCCGTCGCCGACGAAGTTGTAGCGGCAGAGGAGGGGGAGGGCGGGCTGGCGGGCTTCGTGGGCGAGGAGGAAGTCGCGGGCGGAGGTGGCGCGGCGCCACGCCGGGCAGACGGCGCGGCAACGGACGATGCATTTGGGGGGCAGGTGGACGAGGATCTCCCAGATGGAGATCTCATCCGGGAGTCCGGGGAGGAGAGGCCTCGCTGCTGCTGCGCTTGCGGACTCCGCCATGGTTGACTCTCCCCGGAGCGGAGCAAGAGGAGGCGGGTGACGGCGGCGGAGAGGACAGAGGAGCTTCCTCTCTCTCTCTCTCTTCGGCAGAAAACAACAGAAATGCATTTGGACTGGGCTTAGCCCATCTCGTCGACAGGCTTAAACGGGCTGGGCTTGCCTCTCTATTTCTGTGAAGAAGGTAGAAGCTCTCAAAAAAAAATCTCATTGTTCATAAGCTTTCTATTGTTTGATATTTCACTGGACCTGCAAGTGTTGATTTTGTGCTGGAGCCGAGGACTGTTCTGCGCCTTCCCTGTTTCAACAAGAAGCAGAGAATGTTTTTTTCTTCTTTTCTTTCTTTGTTTTCGGTTGTTGGACTGAATTCCTTTGGTCTTCTTCTCCCAGTCACTGTCGTTTCTCTTCATGTCGTCTTGTGAAGAGATGGCGCGATGAGAAGGGGAGCACCGTCTGCAAGATTTTGCCCCTAGGCTTGGCCTTTCCGTTTCCTTGGGTTGTTCCATTTCATCGAATCCTCCATCTCCATCAGATGATCAATCAACTGTGTTGGTCCTTTTCGACGACGAATTGAGAGTTTTGTAAAGTAGTGACGGCGGGTTATATCTATACAGACCATGATTGGAAATATGGTATGTATTCCTTTGCTCTCAAGACATTGGATCACCTGTTTCTTGCTACAGGAGCAAAGAACAATGCATGAAGAATGCACGGCGTGTCTGTTCAGCGACATATGACGATTCTTGTTGCCTCAAGAAAATAATAACGAAGTGGATGGTCTCCGGTATGATAATGTTGATGCTGATCAGGGAGAAATTCAGAGAAGAAAAGAAGTAATAAACCATTGCTCATAAGCATTCCGGTGCATGTGCGTTCATATGCACATATTTCTTTCAGTGATGAACGAATCTACATCTGCAAATAAACAAGTAATAAACCATTGCCCATAAGCATTCCGGTGTATGCACATATTTCTTTCAGTGATGAACAAATCTACATCTGCAAATCTAGCTTTGTTACCAAGAATTCTGCAATTCTCAACGCTTAAATTATTTTCCTAGACAAAGGAGATTTTATTTACTAAAACATCACATCCACCCTCAACTCTTAATAATCTCACAAATAAACAGACGATTTCCCCCCTTTCTGGGTCCAAAGTCCAAACAAGCACAGATCAGCAAACAAGCAACTATGGACTCCAATTTTTCTTATCCATGACTCACACGACACCCGGGATATGCGATAAAAGCAACCATGAGAGCAGTCCTCTGAAACCAAATGATTCCGACAAGCATTCTTCACAGCACCAGCAACATTGCAACAATTTTTTGCGAGTGACATGCAGTTGAAAACACAGTACCAGTGTATCTTGAAAATTCAAACATAACTTATATTGCAATAGACTGGTATTAGCAGCCAAATTTCCTGTTTATACCGAGACTTCTTACAAGAGCTTCCTGATCACAACTTTATATGCATTAGCAGAGAAGCCCGCGGGCTCGAACTTTGATATTGCAGCTCATGGTGATACCAAAAGCTAGGCCGTTTCATCAGCTGCAACAGAACTTAGAAACATGAAACTAGTGTATATCCGCTAAATATTTGGTATGAAGAAACCACTGGATGGCCTTTAAGAAACAAGAAAATTTCGAATAAAAACCAAGTCAAATTTTCAGTTCAAAGGGAAATAGAGACACGGGACGGATCAATTGGCAACTATTCCAAAAGCTGGCCAAAACGACTTCATAATTTTAGACCCAGCATGACACTTCAGCCCAAAAGGATATTCACATAAGTATTGTTGGATAAATTAGCAATTTTCTTATAATTCAGTAAGTACAAATTTCATGCAACCATGAAACAGTCGGAGTTTCTTGATCATAACTTGTATACATCAAAAAGAAACTACGCGCTGTACCGGTCAAAGAAAACAAATTAACATGGCTGGCAGTTGCAAAATCCAAGGGGAACAGCTGCAGCTTGCTAGTCAGTAAGGATGATAATCTGGCTCATATCATCGTCAGTTAAAACAAAGCATAGAGACAAAAAAAATCAAATGTACATTTTCTAAATATTTAGAATTAAGAAGAGCACCAGGTAATCTATAAAAAGAACAGCTCAATAAAAAGGAAAAGTTGATTCTTCGGCTAAAAACAGAGACGTAATTTTAGCATCAACACTCATGGCTGACACTTCAGCCTGAAAGGATATTCGGAGTAATATACCGCAGCCGTGAAACACTCAGCATTTCTTGATCATAAGTTCATAACTTGTCTATCTATCCATCAAAATGAAACTAGCTGGCTCATAGTGGGTTGAATTCATACACATTGCTGATACTGGTAGCTAGGCCGTTTAGAAACACCACCTGGCATAACATCGGTCAGATGAAAGAGAAAGAGTTCACAACGTAACCCTCTAGTGTCGGAAAGAAGGTATGCTGAACAAGAGTTTGCTTGGCCCGAATAGCAACGGAACTTGGACAGAGATAAAGGCACTGATGGTTCTCAATGTTGTCCGAACATTTACTCAGACGAAAATATAGACTTGGACAAAATTGTTACTTGATAAAATGATTCAGTGCTAACCTTCACTCTTGAAGATTGCTTGAGGACAATGAAAAACAACTTCTTACAAGAGATTGTTGATCACAGCTTTATATGCATCAACAGAGAAACCCGCAGGCCGAAACTTGATATTGCAGCTCATGAGGATGTTAGCAGCTAGGTCGTTTCATCATCAGCTACAACGAAACTCGGGAACAGGAAAACAGTGTAAATTGGCTGAATATTTAGCATTAAGAAACCACTGGATGATCTTTAAGAAAGAAGAAAATCTTGATTCAAATACCAACTCAATCCTTCATTTCAAAGGAAAACAGAGACACGGTACAGATCAATTGGCAACTATTTCAAAAGCTGGCCAAAATGACTTCAGAATTTTTAGAATCAGCATGCTAGACACTTGCCCAAAAAGGATATTCACACAAAAACAAATTTCATGCGACCATGAAATAGTCAGAGCTTCTTGATCATAACCATCAAAGAAACTAGCCGGTGCATGCTATGCAAAGGCAAAATTATAACACTATGTTTCAACACCTAACCAGATGCAGTGGAACCATGAAGAAGAATGAAGTGCAACAGAACATCTCACTGAAAAGTGGACTATAATGAAAAGAGGATAATCTGCCTCATTTCATCGTCAGCTAAAACAAAACATAGAAACAGAAATCAAATGTACATTTTCTAAATATTTAATATTAAGAAGAGTTTCGGGTAATCAGTAAAAAAAGAAGACCTCTATCAAAGGAAGAGTTGATTATGCAGTTAAATAAGCAGAGACTTGTAAACTTAGCATCAACAAGCGCGACAGCCACTTCAGCCCAAAAGGATATTCACACAAGTGCAGATTTCATGAAACCATGAAAGAGTCAGAACTTCTTGATCATAGTTTGCATACATCAAAATGAAACTAACCGGCTCATAGTGGACCCAAGGCATACACATTGCAGCTCATGAGGATACTGACAGTTGGGCCGTTCAGAACCACAACTGACTCTATCAGACGAAAGGCGAAGAGTTGACAACATAACCCTCTAGTGTCGGAAAGAAGTCATGTTGAACAAGAGTTTTCTTGATCCGAGGATTTGTAGGCCCAAGGCCTCTGCGATGGAAACTGGCAACCAACTTGCCATGAATGTCAACCTGAAGCAAACAGTCATCAAATTTGACCAGTAAGAGCACATCGCCATCACAAGGCACGGTCACCACATGCAAATAATCGACAGACTTTCCAAATTGCTCCCTGATCTCTGCGACCGGCAACTGAACCCGGTATTTGAAAGTCCACACCTCGCCTTCATAGTCCTGCATCACCCAGATATTAACAGTTGACGCTGCATCACTAAGACTGGAGATGCCAAGCATGTCACCCATCTCAATCAGGTGAGAGTAGGCAGGACCAACCAGAGAGCGAACCTGCCGGAACGACTCAGCGGTGGTGTCAAATGCCATCATCAGATTGCCTATGCACCAATGCAGACTACCACGGAACAGGATAGACTCGGGGGAGTTTCTCAGTTCCTTGGCCTCAGGGCACCCTATGTGCCTCGGCAGCTGGCCGGAGCCCAATGTGAAGACGTAGGAGCCATCGCGAGCTTCCGGTGCCAGATCAGTGGGAAGCAGGTATAGGAGTAGTCGGTACTCGCCAGTAGGGGGGTGAGGGTACATCCCCAGGAGCATGAAGCCATCAAGCTGTGAAAGGGGGGCGTATTGACGAGTTGCAGGGTTGCAGATGGAGAACTTGAGCGGGTGGTGGGCGGAGAGGACGAGGAGGCCGTCGCAGCACGCCTCGAGAATGACGCAGGCATGCAGACGGGACGTGTCCTGTGCAAGCTGTGCGACGGACTGGAGCTGGTCGACGGCGGCGACCCCTGCCCGGTGGTCGAAGGGGACGATTCCTAGGGACTCGATGTCGTCGCCGACGAAGTTGTAGCCGTAGAGGAGGGGGAGGGCAGGCTGGCGGGCGTGGTGGGCGAGGAGGAAGTCGCGGGCGGAGGTGGCGCGGCGCCACGCGGGGCAGACGGCGCGGCAGCGGAGGATGCATTTGGGCGGTAGGCGGACGAGGATCTCCCAGATGGAGATCTCATCCGGGAGGCCTGGAAGGAGAGGCGTCGCTCCTGCTCCTGCGGGCTCCGCCATGGTTGACGGCGCGGCGGTGAGCTCTCGATCCGTTCCGGGAGAAGAGCAAGAGGAGTGGTAGTGACGGCGGCGGCGGAGCTAGGTCTTTCCCGAACATAATAACAGAGGCATTCGGGCTGTGCTTGGGCCGCTTCTTCATATTCTTGTTCAACCGGGCTGGGCTCGGCCCACACTCGTTTACAACTGAATACCACGGGCCATCTCGAGAAAAGAAACCACGGGCCATCTCGACGGCAACTGAAAATATGGGTGCGGTCCTGGATACTGTCCCCTGCAAGGTGACAGACCAGATGAATGATAGATTGAATGCTTCATATACAGTGGATGAAGTTAAAATTGCTCTCTTTCAGATGGCCCCTCAAAAGGCACCAGGACCGGATGGGTTTCCAGCACAGTTTTTTCAAAAACATTGGGATATTTGCGGTCAAGCAGTCACTAAGGTGGTGTTGAGTATAGTTGAAGGGAAGGAAAGTGCACAGGAAATTAATAGAACTATTCTGGTCCTCATACCAAAGGTAAAAAACCCATCTATGCTTACTCAATTTCGACCTATAAGCTTGTGCAATGTTCTTTATAAGCTGGCGTCAAAGGTAATAGCAAATCGTCTGAAGATTGTGCTGCCTGAGATTATCTCTGAGGAACAGTCTGCCTTTGTTCCTGGACGTCTTATAACAGACAATATCATTGCTGCTTATGAGTGTTTGCATTTCATGAAGAGAAATAAGGCTCAAAAGCACAGACATTGTGCGCTGAAACTAGACATGATGAAAGCCTATGATAGGGTAGAATGGAGTTATTTGAGAGCTATTATGCTGAAACTGGGATTCAGACAGAGATGGGTGGATATAATAATGGACATGGTAACCTCAGTCTCTTTTTCAGTCTTGTTCAATGGTCAGAAGCTGGATGAATTCCAACCAACACGGGGTATCCGTCAGGGGGATCCAATCTCACCATACCTCTTTTTGCTGGCAGCAGAGGACCTTTCGTGCCTTTTGAAATCCAGAGTTCAGTCATCCAATTTAAGCGGACTTCAAGTGGCCACATCGGCACCACCGGTAAACCATTTGTTGTTTGCGGATGACAGCCTGCTGTTTTTTAAAGCAACTAATGAGGGAGCTGATGAGGTATCTCTTCTGCTGGAAACATATGCTCAAGCATCTGGTCAGAGAGTAAATAGGGACAAGTCTTCTGTTTTCTTCAGTAAGGGCTGTCCTGAGGAGGTGAGAGGCACCATTAAAAATATTTTACACATACCAAACGAACAGTTGAATGAAAAATATCTTGGTATGCCATCGGATGTAGGCACCTCAAGGAATGGATCCTTCAAATATCTTAAAGATAGGCTATGGAGCAAAATTCAAGCATGGATGGAGAAACTTTTATCAGGAGCTGGGAAGGATGTATTAATCAAATCTGTCGCCCAAGCAATACCGGTGTATTCTATGTCTTGTTTCAAGTTGCCTAGAGGGTTATGTGAAAAGCTGACGTCCATGATCAAAGCCTTTTGGTGGGGCAGTAAACAGGGCCAACGCAAACCTTATTGGGTCTCTTGGGACACCATGAGCATGCCTAAATACATGGGAGGTTTAGGTTTTCGAGATTTTGAAATCTTCAATCTTGCCCTACTAGCCAAGCAGGCTTGGCGGATTCTTGAAAACCCTGACTCTCTGAGTGCTAGGATTTTAAAAGCAGTCTACTACCCGAACACAGATTTTCTGTCGGCTGAATTGGGACACCATCCTTCCCAAATCTGGAGATCAGTTATTGAAGGACGGGACACATTAAAGGTGGGACTTATCAGGAGGATTGGGACAGGTGCCACGACTTATATCTGGGATATGAATTGGATCCCGAGAGCAGAAAACATGCGTCCGATTGTGTCACTTATTGCCCAGCCGCCCCAGTTAGTCTCTGAACTTTTGGACCATTCTAATGCAAGGTGGGATTCAGAACTAGTTCAGCAAGTTTTCTTGCCATATGATGCAGCTGCTATCTTGCAGATTCCAGTGTGTACTCGAATTATAGAGGATTTCTGGGCGTGGAATTTTGAAAAGAATGGTATCTTCACTGTCCGCTCTGCGTATAGGATGATCATGGCAATCAAGAAGCGTCGAGAAGATTGGCTAGAAAATAGAGCCGGGTCTTCAAATAGCTCTGAAGATGAGAAATCATGGACTACATTTTGGAAAACTACTGTACCAGCAAAGGTAAAGGTATTCCTTTGGAGACTGTCGAAGAATTCGCTGGCAACGGAGGATGTTCGCAAGCACAGAAAAATGTCGCACCATGACCAGTGCTTCGCGTGTGGTGCTCACGACTCGTGGAGACATAGTCTCTTAGAGTGCACTAGGGCGCGTTGTGTATGGGCCTTAGTAGACCATGATTTGCTGGAACATATGATTGAAACTTCAGAGCCAGATGCCAGGGTTTGGCTTCTCTCAATGATGGATGTTCTAAATCAAGACGAGTTTACAAGGATGACAGTGACCTTATGGGCGATTTGGTATGCAAGGAGAAAGCTCATTCATGAAGGGATTAATCAGAGCCCCTATGAAACACATAGGTTTGTTGAAAACTTCATCTCTGAATTGGATCAAGTATCAGCAAAATCTGAGCCTACAACAAGTGTTGCACCTGCATGTAAAAATGGTCAGGAACGTTGGATCCCGCCTGCTGAAGGACTAGTAAAGATAAATGTGGATGCCGGAGTTTCAGTACAACACAATGCAGGTACTGCCGCTGCCATCTGCCGTGACCGAGACGGTTCCTATCTGGGGTCTTCTGTATTAGTTATCCAAGGCATAACGGATCTAGCTACCTTGGAAGCTTTGGCATGCCGAGAGGCTCTTTCGTTGGCGCAAGACTTGGGTATGCAACACCTCCAGATCGCATCGGATTGTAAACAGGTTGTGAATCATATTCGTCAGGGCGTTGGAGGAAGCTATGGGAGTGTGATCAAAGAGATTCTAGAAAATGTTAATATGTTTTCTTCTTGTAATTTTGTTTTCGAACCTCGAGCTTCAAATACCGAAGCTCATAGGTTAGCTAGGTCAGGCACCTCTCTCCCTTAGGGGCGCCATATTTGGCTGGGCACTTCGAGTGACCCAGTAGTTTTTCCTGTAAACATTGCAATCATTCAATAAAGACCTAGCTTTCGTGCTAAAAAAAAAAAATCTCGACGGCAACTAGCGAGGAAAAAATGTTCCCGGAAAAGAAAGCGAGGGAAAAATGGAAAGAATTGGCTGTCAGCGAGGGGGCGGCGGCCGGCGGGGAGCAGCAAGCAAAAGAGGAGCAGGCGTGTGGCCGGTGAGGGGGCGGCGGGTGGATCGCTTGTTGGGATGGGATGGCGCGGCAGCGCAACGAGGCGGCCACTACATAGTGATCAAGGCACTGCTGGGTGAACTGGTTGTGCCATGCTCGCAAGGTGCTCGAGAAAATGCCAGAGACTTAAAAGACTGAAGATGCTCTTCAGGTAATCGAAAGCTTTCACCATGGGCGGACAGGAGAGGTGGTGTTGGACCAGGCAGGGCAGTGGATGACGTCCATGGCGATGCCAAGCTAGGAAGATGTGAGAAACAGAGGGAGGGGGAGGAAGTAGTACGCAATTTACATGTGAGGTTAGTTTTCTTATTTGTTTCTTCTTTAGAAAAAGAAAACGGAAAGACTCACTGAAAAAATCATTTCGCTGTTTTAGACAATATTTCGCAATGCAATCGAGTTCGGTATTGTAGTTCTGTCGAGTATTAAGAAGTAACTCTTCTGCTCATATGATAATTGTGTAGAAGTACCAAATAGTAGCTTTTAAGTTTTGTCATGGTATTTTGCCGTTTAATGCTATGCAGTTTGCAGTATGCTTGTTCATTGTTTGGCTGCTGATGCATTAATTATGCAGTTGCTTTTTCTCCAGTGTCCAGTGGCAATTTCAAGTACTGTAGAACAACATATCAACTTCTTAGTTACTGCAAATAAAACAAAAAATTGTACACCACTCCAAAAAAATAGGTTTCTTCTGTGCTGCTCTTAAATGTTTGAAATGTTTTTTTTTTCATTGGATCCAGGGGCGGAGGACCTGATAGGGCAAGGCCTGGCGGCCGCCCTACCTTGATTTGGCCGGTGCAGGCTGAGCGCGAGGCGGCGCATCAGCGCGGCGACGTTGTTGATGATGAGTGACCAAAGCCCGCCCTACCTCAACTCTTGTCCGTCCTCCGCCACTGATTGGATCCCACGCTGAACAGTTCAATCAGACCAGACTGACAAGTCTATAAATCTAAAGCAAATAATGCCTTTGCGAGTGACAGGCTGTTATAAGTTATATCCGTGTCTGGATTTAGCCAATCTTTCTGCCTTTCCATTGGCTGGTCTGAAGACTCAAGATAAGAAAGCATGCTGGCCATACTCTTGCTGCCGATTAGCAGCAAGAAGCCCAGTAAAGACATTCTTCTTGACGGTCCAACATATGTCATCAAGAAGCATGCTGTTAGTTATGGGTTATGACATCCCAGCAGTCATAAAGAAGTACTGAATTGCCGTCCTAGTCTGGCTCCTGCAGATCCAACATCTGGTGTTTAGCCCTGCTCCTTCCCTGCTCAGTCTCAGGCTCAGGCTCAACATACTGGCGCTTAGCAATATACTGAAAAAAAGTAAGTATTGTTACCTTTCTGCATTGGTGTGATTTTATTTTGTTCTGTTAATTTCCGTGGGAATTCATTTTGTATTGCTGGTTTCACAGACAATGTCGGCGAGGGAGCAACCTGAGGAGTCAGCTCCACATGTAGATCCTCCTTCTATCCAGCATTTGACCTAAAACAAGCTCTAGCAATGACAAGTTGTTGATGTGTAATAGCTTGATTAGCATTGTGATAAGCACATTCATCCCATTGTTGGGCCAAAGTAGCCAGAATAGCTAGTCATAGGATTGTCAGTGTTAATATCCTGATATGGATTTCATCAATTTTTCAGCCTTACAATATGCTGGTCCGAAGATTAAAAATAAGAAAGCATGCCGATCCACCCTACTATTGCTGCCAATAAGTAGCCGGAAATCCCATAAAATGCATCCGCATTGATCATAGAAAAAGAAAGCATTGAACTTCCGGTACGTTGTCAGCATTGCGATCATAATCTGCTCCCCCTGCTGATTCAAGGCCTGGAGGTTAGCCCTGCTCTAAGTGAAGCTATGGCCTCCAAACAGGAGGTGCATATGATCAAGGATACAAGGGGAAACAAGCTATGCTCGCAACTCCAGTATTCAGGTATCTTCTCCTCTCTTGATAAATTCGCTAATATTGTTTCTATGGCATGTTGATCTGCTCTATGATACTTTGGTTTCTCAAAAACTGCTTCATCAAGAAATTGTTCACAATATAGCTTATGTTACTGATATTTAAAAGAATAATTGGAAAATTTAATAAGCATGCCATTTCGCTAAATGAAGACTAGATTTTCTGAAGAATTAGAAAGTAATTGCAGAATGCTCAGCAGAACAGGATGAACTCCCTGATATAAGCGGACACTGTTGACTTGTCTCATAGGATAATTCCGTCATATTCATTTTTTTTCTAATCGTCCATATATAGAGCAACTCTAGGCAGAGAATCAAGTCCATATGAACCTTGCTCTGTTTTGCTCAGCACTGATTAGCTACTAGCATCAATGCATGATCAGTCACATGAACATCATGTCGTTTGGCTCAATCTTGCCCATGGCCCAGCCTCTCATCTCATCCATGAGCTTGGTCTGTATCCAGAGCGGCCCCTCGGCAAATCCACAGTATAGCGCCTCCAGCCGGCCGACGTTCCCGAGTAGGAACTTGGCCAGCTTCCGCTGCGCGCCACCGCCCTGGTAGTTCACCAGGTTGATCTCCCTCAGGCAGGGGACCAGCAGCTCGGCAGGCGGCGTCTCCAGGACGATGGTGCCGCGGTCGTACTTGAGATGATGTGCGTCTAGAAACTCCTCCTCCTTGTAGAGGCCGTAGCGGTCTGGCTTGTCGCGAGGCGGCGCCTTGAAGAATAGCGTGAGCACCTCCAGGTTGGGCGCGTGCCCCAGGATCCTTGCCACCGCAGCGATGACGGTGTTGCCGTGGGTATCGTCGTCGTGCGGCAGGGAGCCCGTGAGCTCGAGGTGGCGAAGCTTCAAGAACGCCGGGAACCGTGTGGCGAAGGCGTTGTTGTCGATATCGGAGCCCAGGCGGGCGGACGTCAGGTGCAAATGCGCCGCGGTTTCAAAGTGGTGGAGGAATTCGCCGAGGCGGGTGAGATCCTTCTTCGACGTCAGCTCCCCGCCGCATAAATCGACTCTGCATGACGAGAGGCTTCGCGGGCCATGGTGCATGGTCAGAAAGGATGGCTGCGCGGGCACGGCGCCTCTGTACTCGAAGGCGCGCAGCTCCGACGCATCGATGATGACGCTCGCCAGCCGGTGGCAACACCGCAGAGCCAGCCTGCGGAGGCGCTTGTCGAGGACGGAGAGCTCCGTCACTCTGGCGCAGGCCTCGAGCGTCAGGTCGGTGAGGAACGGGCAGACGGAGATGAGCCGTTGAATCTTCCTGCCCGAGTCTGCAACACTGGTCAGAAGCAGCGTCTCGAGGGACGGCAGGTTGGTGGCGCCGGCCGGCGTGTTGAGCTTGCAGGACCCGAGGCACAGAGTGCGCAGCGCGGCGCAGGAGAAGACAGATCGTGGAACAGTGTACAGCTTATCCTGCTGCTGCCATTGCCGTGGTCCTTTGGGGGGAGGAGGGGGCGTCTCCGCCTCGTCGTCGGAGATGTCGTCGAGTGCGATGCCCCCCAAGGCACGAAGGAGCGACTCGTCCTCGCCGTTTTCATCGTCCGAACTGCAAGCGGAGCGGTTGCAGCTGGCAATGGCATGTTCGTCGTCTTCAATGGCGGCCTGGTCGTCCTCGGCCGCGCTGCTGCGGAGGGAGTAGCCGCGGCCGCAGATTTCGTCGGCGCGGAGGCGCAGGTCGAGGTGGAGCTCTGGCCCACACTGCTGCATGGCGTAGGAGATCCACTTGTCAACCCTGGCGTCGAGGTCGCTCACCCCGTTGTTGTAGTCGCGGAAGGCCACGCGGAGGGAGCGCATCGGGGCGTCCGTGCCATGGCGGCGGTGTCCGGCGAGGAGCGCGTCGCTGACGCCGAAGGCGAAGCAGACGGCGCCTTCCGACGACTGCTCCAGCGAGACGGTGTGGACGCTGGCGAAGACGTCGCGCCACCGGGTGGAGAGCGCGGCCGCTCTCGCGGCCTCCTTGGCGGGGAGGAAGGAGAGGATGTTGCCAAGAACGCCGTCGTCGAGCTTGCTCCGGCGATCGTCGCGCCCAGCATCGATCTGGGAGTGACTCATCGATCGCGGCCGGCCGGAACCCTGCTAACGAATCCCAGATCGATCAGGAGCCGGTGAAGCGTCTATATATTGTAGTAGTAGCACTAACGTTAACCGACGTTGCCTTTCTTCCCAAGTTTTGTTTTGTTTTAGGACCCGGATAATCATCTGTTTTTTGGCTGGGGAGACCTCAGATCCAACGATTTTAGTTATGGGGACCTTTTTCTCAAAAAAAAAAAAAAAAAAAAAAAACTGAAGAAAACCTGACGCGACACGATCCTCAAACAAAACAGAATTGGGCCAAAAAGAACATATTTTTAGCACACAAGTACCAGGCCTAAAAGAAGAGCGGCGCCAGCCGGCCCAACCGGTCATCTTCTTCCTCCCCCCCCGCCCCGGCGCGATCTGCAGCACTGTCCCAGCGACAGCTTGCCGTATGAAACAAAAAGCCCGCCGTTCATGGCGTCGTCGCTCGCGTCGGCAAGGCCCCGCGTCGTCTCCGACGACGGTGGGTGCCGGTTTGCAACACCCCGTGCCCTCTGTCATATCCCACATCAGCAGGTACCGGTTCCAGCAAAAATCAAATGTTGGTTTTGTAATAAAAAAAAATCTCCCACACGCCACGCAGCAAAAACACCACCAAAATAAACACGGATCAAGCTCTTGTTGTTGTCGGTTGCAACACTTTGCGGTGTCCCCTAGGGCGTTGGTGCTTGCGTAGGGAGTCCCCTGGGGGTCGTCGTGATCTTGTTTGCCGTTTTTGAGTAAACTTAAACGCCGGTTCTAGCTTCTATTTCTGCATGTTTGCCGGCATCGCCGGCTAGGGCGTCAAGCTTTATAGCATGTTCGCCGACCGTTGCAGCATCACGTGTTTGCCCGGTTCCAGCAAACGTGGGTGTCGGTTCTAGCAAAAACGTCGGCACTACGCAAGGACGCTGCTGGTTCACAGCAAACATGTTGCCAGATGTAGCTTTTGTGGTTGCCGAATACAACAAAAAGATGCCCACCTGTCGTCGCCCCCAAAGCACCCCATCGGTTGTAGCAAAAATATCAACATTCCCATCTTCTTTCGTTGCTGATTGGAGCTATCTCACACCGCAGTTTGCCGCCCTTGGCACCACCCCCGCCGATTACAGCCAAACGGAGAACCTGTTCCAACATCCGGTGGGCTCGCTAACGGATCGATCATAGCAAACGGCGATTGCGGTTCTACCTTGCCGCGGTGATAATCACAACTCATTGGGCGCGTGGTTCCAGCAAGCTGCAGGCACGGGTGCAGCGTCCTTGTGGCCATGGTATCGAGCTCGTCACAGCCCCATGCCAAGGAAAAAATCAACAAGCTCAAGGCAGGCGAGGTGGGGACAACCCATCATGGCCGCTCCCAACACGGAGTTTGGTGGGTCGGGTGATAGCCCATGGCCGAGATCGAGGGGAGTGGGTGACGGCTTCTTGCCATCTGAGAAAGAAGCTAGCTTGCTCCCATGGATGTACGAGAATGGGTGGTTCGGTGGAGATGGAAAGGTAGAAGATGATATGGGAAAGGATAAAGTGGGAGAAGTGGTAGGTGAGAGGACCATGTGGGAGCGCGTGGCACGTGGGTAGCCTGCGGGACGTACGGTGGAAGCTGCATCAGTTGCTCGCGCGCAGCTGGCCAAAGCTTCGGCATATTGGTCGTACCAAAACGATTGCCTAAAAAAGTGCAAAGCATATAGAAGATATATTTGCAATGATGAATGATAGTACTATTAATTTCAGAAAAGAGAAATATAAGGGGTACAAATTGACATGATATATAACAAGAAAATGTGATATGGTTACATAAAAAACTTCCTCATGGCTAAAAGAATAATTAAATCATGATTTGTTTTCTCTAAAACGCATGTCAATTATTGAAAATGGCCCTAATATTTGTACAACATGGCAAAAATAGTTTTGTGTGCATGCTTTTGCTGGCTATTAAAACTAGATAGCGGACCAGGAACCTCCATATTTTTCTGTTATGCTTTTTATGGCATGGCTGATTCACTTTCACATGTATTCTGAAGACCGTGTCAATTCTTTACGCATTGTAAGTAGTGATGTGGCAAAATTCATAGAGTTTGTACAAATAAAAAATTGACACTCTAGTTTCAAAAGGAAAAAGAGCGTGCCCATGGCAAAAAAATATATACAACTGTTACGGTGATTGGCGATTTTAGGAGCCGTCTATCCATCCTAATCTGATGGTGGGAAAATAGGAGTTACGAGGAGTTACAAAACTAAAATTACGGAAAATTACATGTAATGGTGGGACCGTTACAAAATTTTGATGGGTTCACTTGGTTTTTTCAAGGGTAGATTAGTCATTTTTTTTTTGGAAAATTATCCATGGCATTATCCACTAGTACAAAACAGGGCATCGGTCCACCCCTGAGAAGCCCATTAGTCCCGGTTCACTCACGAACCGGGACCCATGGGGGCATCGGTCCCGGTTCGTGAGGCCAGGGCGCCGGCCGGGCCTCGTGGGCCATTGGTCCCGGTTCGTCTGACCCCTTTTGTCCCGGTTCTAGACACGAACCGGGACCAATGCGCCTCGCTCCTGGCCCACAACCATTGGTCCCGGTTTGTGGCTGGAACCGGGACTAAAGGTGACCCCTTTTGTCCCGGTTTCAGCCACGAACCGGGACCAATGCGCCTCGCTCCTGGCCCACAACCATTGGTCCCAGTTTGTGGCTGGAACCGGGACCAATGGTTGGCCTATATATAGCCCCCGCCCGCGAGCAGAGCAATGCATTGCTCTGTTTTTTTGCCCGGCCGTGGGAGAGCTTTTGTGGTGCTCTAGCTCACCTCCTATGCACATGAGGTGTTCGATGAAATGCCCGAGCCACACTTAAGCTTTCTCCTCTCGAAGCTCCTTGTCCAAGCTCCATTTTCCTCAAGATTTGTCTAGGTTTGGCGGTCCGTCCTGTCCCGTCCCCGTCCTCACCGCCGTCGATCGCCCGCGCCCATCTCGGCGCCGGCAACACCGTGGTTAGCCTCTTCTTCTTATCTTCTTTCTAAAAGAAAAAAGTTCTTACTTGTGTGTTTTAATTAGATGCTCTAGAGAGTTATATGTTGTTCAATAATAAGAACTATATAACGCACGCAGATGAACCGGCAATGGATGTACGGTGACCGACGCACCTCCGAGTATATTAAGGGCCTGCATAATTTTCTCGAAGCGGCTGAGGCAAACAAGCAGAATGGTTTTATGCATTGTCCATGTACTGTCTGTGAGAATACGAAGGCTTTCTCCAACTCTAAAACCCTTCACTTCCACCTGCTTGAGAAGGGTTTTATGCCACACTATAATGTTTGGACCAAGCACGGAGAAAGAGGGGTTATGATGGAAGACAACGAAGAAGAAGAGGATGATGACAACTACCCGCCCCCTGAATACGGTGATGCTGCAATGGGGGAAGCTGAAGATCAAGAGGAACCAGACGATGTGCCCGATGATGATCTTCGCTGGGTCATTGTTGATGCACAGAGAGAATGCGAAAGTGAAAGGGAGAAGTTGAAGTTCGATCGCATGTTAGAGGATCACAAAAAAGGGTTGTACCCAAATTGCGAAGATGACAACAGAAAGCTCGATACCACACTGGAATTGCTGCAATGGAAGGCAGACAATGGTGTATCTGACAAGGGATTTAGTTCGCTGCTGAAAATAATGAAGAAGAAGCTTCCAAAGGATAACGAATTGCCCGGCAGTACGTACGAAGCAAAGAAGGTTCCATGCCCTCTAGGATTGGAGGTGCAGAAGATACATGCATGCCCTAATGACTGCATCCTCTACCACGGTGAGTACGAGGATTTGAACGCATGCCCGGTATGCGGTGCATTGCGGTATAAGATCAGACGAGATGACCCTGGTGATGTTGAGGGCGAGCGCCCCAGGAAGAGGGTTCCTGCCAAGGTGATGTGGTATGCTCCTATAATACCACGGCTGAAACGTCTGTTCAGAAACAAAGAGCATGCCAAGTTGATGCGATGGCACAAAGAAGACCGTAAGAAAGACGGGAAGTTGAGAGCACCCGCTGACGGGTCGCAGTGGAGAAAAATCGAGAGAAGGTGGGGGGACTTTGCAGGTGACGCAAGGAACGTATGGTTTGGTTTAAGTGCAGATGCCATTAATCCTTTTGGGGAGTAGAGCAGCAATCATAGCACCTGGCCCGTGACTCTATGTATCTATAACCTTCCTCCTTGGTTGTGCATGAAGCGGAAGTTCATTATGATGCCAGTGCTCATCCAAGGCCCTAAGCAACCCGGCAATGACATTGATGTGTACCTAAGGCCATTAGTTGAAGAACTTTTACAGCCGTGGAATGGAGAAGGTGTACGTGTGTGGGATGAGCACAAACAGGAGGAATTTGACCTACATGCGTTGCTGTTTGTAACCATCAACGATTGGCCTGCTCTCAGTAACCTTTCAGGACAGACAAACAAGGGATACCATGCATGCACACACTGTTTAGATGACACCGACAGTATATATTTGGACAAATGCAGGAAGAATGTGTACCTGGGGCATCGTCGATTTCTTCCGACCAACCATCAATGTCGAAAGAAAGGAAAGCATTTCAAAGGTGAGGCAGATCACCGGAAGAAGCCCGCCCTCCGTACTGGTGATCACATACTTGATATGGTCAATGATTTACAAGTAATCTTTGGAAAGGGTCTTGGCGGACTATCTGTTCCGACTGACGATGCGGGACGCGCACCCATGTGGAAGAAGAAATCTATATTTTGGGACCTACCCTATTGGAAAGACCTAGAGGTCCGCTCTGCAATCGACGTGATGCACGTGACGAAGAATCTTTGCGTGAACCTGCTAGGCTTCTTGGGAGTGTATGGGAAGACAAAAGATACACCGGAGGCACGGGAGGAACAGCAACGTGTGCATGAAAAAGACGGCATGCATCCAAAGCGGTATGAAGGTCCTGCCAGCTACGCTCTTACCAAAGAAGAGAAGGAAATCTTCTTTGAATGCCTGCTCAGTATGAAGGTCCCGTCTGGCTTCTCGTCGAATATAAAGGGAATAATAAATATGGCAGAGAAAAAGTTCCAGAACCTAAAGTCTCATGACTGCCACGTGATTATGACGCAACTGCTTCCGGTTGCATTGAGGGGGCTTCTACCGGAAAACGTTCGATTAGCCATTGTGAAGCTATGTGCATTCCTCAATGCAATCTCTTAGAAGGTGATCGATCCAGAAATCCTGTCAAGGTTAAGGAGTGATTTGGTGCAATGTCTTGTTAGTTTCGAGCTGGTGTTCCCACCATCTTTCTTCAATATCATGACGCACGTCCTAGTTCATCTAGTCGACGAGATTGTCGTTCTGGGCCCTGTATTTCTACACAATATGTTCCCCTTTGAGAGGTTCATGGGAGTCTTAAAGAAATATGTTCGTAACCGCGCTAGGCCAGAAGCAAGCATCTCCATGGGCCATCAAACAGAGGATGTCATTGGGTTTTGTGTTGACTTCATTCCTGACCTTAAGAAGATTGGTCTCCCTCAATCGCGGTATGAGGGGAGACTGACTGGAAAAGGCACGCTAGGAGCGGACTCAATAATATGTAGGGACGGGCATTCTTGGTCTCAAGCACACTACACAGTTCTACAGAATTCTACCTTGGAGACCCCGTATGTCGATGAACACAAGAATATTCTGCGCTCCAAACACCCGGAGCAGTGTGACGACTGGATTACATATGAACACATCAGGACTTTCGGCAGTTGGTTGCAAACACGTCTCATGGGTGACAACACTGTTTCTGATGAGTTGTACTCGTTGGCCAGGGGACCATCTTCGACTGTATTGACTTACAAAGGATACGAGATAAATGGGAATACATTTTACACGATCGCCCAAGATCAAAAGAGCACCAACCAAAACAGCGGTGTCCGCTTTGATGCAGCAACCAAGAGGGGAAAGGACACATATTATGGTTACATAGTGGACATATGGGAACTTGACTATGGACATGATTTCAAGGTCCCTTTGTTTCAGTGCAAATGGGTCAATCTGTCAGGAGGCGGGGTACAGGTAGACCCACAGTACGGAATGACAACAGTGGATCTCAACAATCTTGGGTACACAGACGAACCATTCGTCCTAGCCAATGATGTGGCGCAGGTTTTCTATGTGAAGGACATGTCTACCAAACCGAGAAAAAGAAAAGATAAGGAAGCGAATACATCATACGATGAGCCAAAGCGCCACATAGTTCTTTCAGGAAAAAGAGACATCGTGGGATTGGAGGGCAGGACAGACATGTCTGAAGATTATGAAAAGTTTCATGAAATTCCTCCCTTCAAAGTCAAGGCTGACCCAAGCACCCTGTTAAACGATGAAGATTATCCATGGTTACGGCGCAATAAGCAAAGGACACAAGCGAATAAAAAGTGAAGACTTTCTCTCCACAACTATATCATTGCAGTTACATGTGAAGAAATTAAATGCCTTTTGTAACAGATGAGTTTTCATCCGAAACCCTGATACTTCGAAAGAGATTGTCCGTTTTGTACACGAAGTGCATCCAGTTTTTGCCGTAACCCTCTCAACTTTTTAGCACATGCTATGTGGGTGAAATGATGATACCATGCCAACTTTCAACCTGTTCAGAGTTCATTTGTAGTGCTTTTCAATTTCAGGGTCATTTAGCTTAAAAAAATAGTAAATGCATGAAAAATAGGAAATGAAGTCAGAAAGGGTTGAAAATTGATGATGTGGCTTTGAATGGTGCATTTTGAACACACAAAAAGTCTGGAGTTCAAATAAGTTCAAAAAAATGAAATCCCTTTGTAACAGATGAGTTTTCGTCCGAAACCCTGATACTTCGAAAGAGATTGTCCATTTTGTACATGAAGTGCATCCAGTTTTTGCCGTAACCCTCTCAACTTTTTAGAACATGCTATGTGGGTGTAATGATGATACCATGCCAACTTTCAACCTTTTCACAGTTCATTTGAAGTGCTTTTCAATTTCAGGGTCATTTAGCTCAAAGAATGAACTAATAGCAAAAAGAATGAACTAGAAAACCTTTATGAAACTCTAATAGCAAAAATAATGAACTAAAAATAATTAATTAAAAAATTCTGTTATGATCAACTAAAATAAAACTATAATATTCTTCAATAGCAAAAAGAATCAACTAAAAAGCTTTTATAAAACTCTAATAGCAAAAGGAATCAACTAAAAATATTTTATAAACCTCTAGTATTTATGAAACTAAAATTATATAAAATTTATGCAACTAAAGTTATCAAAGTATTTTTTGTTCAAAACATTAATAGCAAAAAGAATTTTCATAAAGAATTTTTTTAGAAACTTTAATAGCAAACTAAAATAACAAAATCTGTTTTTGGTTAAAACAGACATTTAAAATTACCTAAAAATTACCAAATTGAATATAATGATAAAACACAGTAATATTAAATAGCAGGAAAAAGAATCACTCAAAAATCTATTTTTATAGTAAAGTTATTCACAAACTAGTGATTCACACCAATTTAAAAGAATTCAAATTTAAACTATTCAAATTTGGAAACTAATGGCACTAACAGAAAGTTTATAATTTTTGTGACCTAAAAGCAAAAAGAATCACTGAAAAACTGTAAGTAGAAACAAAAGAAAATAAATAAAGCAAAAAAGAAAACAAAAAAGTAGAAAAAAATTAAAAAAAATGCCGCCTAGTGGGCCACCACGGCCTGAATACGACTAGAAACCCAACCATCTTGTTGGGCCAGGATTCAGGCCCGCAGAAGGCCCAGAAGGTCCACAGGCAGAGATGTGTGCGATTAGGCCCGTAAGCCTACAGTTGAGAGGAGCTCGAGAGGGCTGGCGCAGCAGCGCTTATAAACCACTCTCGAGCCCTCTCAGCTAGCGAGGTGGGACTAAACTTTTGGCCCCGGGCAGCACCACCCTTTAGTCCCGGTTGGTGGCACCAACCGGGACCAATGCCACCCTTTAGTCCCGGTTGGTGCCACCAACCGGGACCAAAGGTCTCTGCTTCCCGCCCTTTGGGCTGACGAAAAGAGACCTTTGGTCCCGGTTGGTGGCACCAACCGGGACTAAAGGTGGGCATTTGAAAGATCGTGGATGTCGCCTAGAGGGGGGGGGTGAATAGGCGCTTTAAAATAATTACGGTTTAGGCTTGAACAAATGCGGAATAAACCTAGCGGTTAATTTGTCAAGCACAAAACCTAAAACGACTAGGCTTACCTATGTGCACCAACAACTTATGCTAAGCAAGATAAACAACTAAGTGATAGCAAGATATATAACTAGAAACAATATGGCTATCACAAAGTAAAGTGCATAAGTAAAGGGGTCGGGTAAGAGATAACCGAGGCACGCGGAGACGACGATGTATCCCGAAGTTCACACCCTTGCGGATGCTAATCTCCGTTTGGAGCGGTGTGGAGGCACAATGCTCCCCAACAATGCCACTAGGGCCACCGTATTCTCCTCACGCCCTCGCACAATGCAAGGTGCCGTGATTCCACTAAGGGACCCTTGAGGGCGGTCACCGAACCCGTACAAATGGGACCCTTGAGGGCGGTCACCGAACCCGTACACTTTGGCAACCCTTGGGGGCGGTCACCGGTACCCGTCAAATTGCTCGGGGCGATCTCCACAACCTAATTGGAGACCCCGACGCTTGCCCGGAGCTTTACACCACAATGATTGAGCTCCGAGCACCACCAAGACACCAAGCCGTCTAGGGTGCCAAGGCACCCAAGAGGAACAAGCTCTAGGGTGCCCAAACACCCAAGAGTAATAAGCTACTCAACTTCACAACTTCCACGTATCACCGTGGAGAACTCAAACCGATGCAACTAATGCAATGGCAAGAACACACGAAGTGGACAAGTCCCTCACTCCCAAATCCCACCA
The DNA here is from genome assembly GCA_039707655.1 of Elymus sibiricus. NCBI lineage: Eukaryota > Viridiplantae > Streptophyta > Magnoliopsida > Poales > Poaceae > Elymus > Elymus sibiricus. The sequence continues at coordinate 438,742,255 of CM077667.1, read as the reverse complement.
AAGCAACAAAAGCTATGGATGAATATGAGAGGAAGAACAAGGAGAACACCAAGAACTCCAAGATCTAGATCCAAGGGGTTCCCCTCACTTAGAGGAGAAAGTGATTGGTGGAAATGTGGATCTAGATCTCCTCTCTCTATTCCCTCAAGAACTAGCAAGAATCATTGGAGGGATTGAGAGTTAGGCAAGCTCAAGAAGGTCAACAATGGGGGGAGAAATGAGCTCAAAGGATGAGAAAACCGTTGGGGAAGAAGACCCCTTTTATAGGGCCACCCCAAATCCAACCGTTACCCGTGCAGGACGCGCACAAGCGGTACTACCGCTCTTGCGAGCGGTACTACCGCTCGTGCGGTAGTAATTCAAAAACAGCAGGCAATCAACAAGGAACTGGAGCGGTAGTGCCGCACTAAGCGGTACTACCGTTCCGACCAAGCGGTACTACCGCTTAGGAAAACTGGGCAACAGAACAAAGCACGGCAGTGGCACGGTAGTAGGGGGCGGTAGTGCCGCACCAAGCGGTACTACCGCTCTACTACCGCTCAACTACCGCTTAGCGAAAAATAACACCAGAAGAAAACACGGTAGTGCAGCGGTAGTAGGGGCGGTAGTACCGTGTCAAGCGGTACTACCGCTCCACTACCGCTTTACTACCGCTAAACGAAAAAGAATGCCAGTAGAAATCACGGTAGTGCAACGGTAGTAGGGGCGGTAGTACCGTGTCAAGCGGTACTACCGTGGTCCCGAGCGGTACTACCGCTTTGGTGACAGGTAAACTGCCCAGACAAACAATAAACCCTGAACTGCCATAACTTCTGCAAATGAGCTCCGAATTGAGCAAACTCAAGCTTGTTGGATAGAGGACGACAAATACTATCCAACAGCGACTGGTTATATTAAGAAGTGGCAGTAGAGAAAATACCAATGATATAGAGATGAGAAACCTCTATGAATGAAGAACCGGCATAAACTCCAACATCGAAAACATCATAGAAGATACATATATGAACTCCGTTTTCGATGACCTCGAGCTTGTCATGAAGATGACCAAAAGCTCAAAGACTCACAAAGAGAAACACCAAACACAAACCAAGAAATATGATGCAAGGATGCAATGGTTTGAGCTCTCTACGAAGATATGATAAAGCTACTCACTTGAGAGCCCCCCTTGATAGTACGGCTATCGATCCTATAACCCGGTCTCCCAACTACTACCATGAGACCGGTAAAATAGAAAACCTATCAAGGGCAAACCTTTGCCTTGCGCATAGTCCACTTGAGCTGGATGATGACGATCTTGACCTCCTCAAGTTGGACCACCTTTCTTGATTGCGCCGGCTTGATGAAGACTAGTTGATTGCTCCCCCATACTCCACTATGGGTGAGCCGCTCTTCGGCACATCTTCACAAGTCCATTATCACTTGAACTTGCACACCGCATCTTGATGACGATCACCACTTGATGTCATCCTCCATGGGTTGAATGAGATCTTCCTCTTGACGCAAGCCCATGAAAACATACCTAACCCCACATAGAACTCTCACATAGAACATGGGTTAGTACACAAAGCGTAATGGACAATGCTTACCATACCATGAGATCACTTGATCTCGCTTGGTACATCTTCTACGCTTTGTGTGTTGATCAACTCGAATCACTCTTCATATTTAGTCTTGATCAACCTTGAATCTTTCCAACTCTCTTCATTAGGATGATGTCTTGAAGGTAAACATGAATGTTCACACAATCTCCTTCTTCAAGACATGCTTGCAATAGGCTCATCTCTTACATGACCAATCTTTGGATAACTCCATGAATAACCTTGGTCAACACATATTCTTCTTCAAATCACCTTGAGACCAACAAATGGTCTACAAGCAAAGCCTATGGACAAACCCTTCAAATATAACTCAAGGCAACCATTAGTCCATAGAGATTGTCATCAATTACCAAAACCAAACATGGGGGCAGCACATGTTCTAACAGCATTGGTCCCGGTTGGTGGTGGCACCAACCGGGACCAAAGGTCTCCCTATATAAGCGGGAGTTGGTAAAATTTGCTAGTTTCCCCCGACGACGCCGAGCACATCGACGCCGCCAGGCTGCCCGAGCTCGCCGTCGACGCCCTCGCCGCCCTCTGCCCCGTCGACGCCGTCAGGCTGATCCTCGTCGCCATCGCCGCCGAGCCCCCGCTGCCCCGACGCCCTCGACGCCCTCTGCCCCGACGCCGGCGCCGCTCCCCGCGCCCCTGCTGCCCCGCCGCCGCCCGCCGTGCCCCCCTGCCCCTGCCCCGACGCCGCCCCCAGTGAGCCCCCCCTCTTCCCCCGCGCCGCCGCCACTGCTCTGCTTGCCGCGCCGTGCCCCTGCTCTGCTTGCCGCGCCCCCGCCGCCACCGCCGCCCCGGCCGGATCTGCCTTTTTTTTTGTATGTATATGCAGTATGTATGTATGTATGTATGGATGCTGTATGTATGTATGGATGGATGATCCATAGAAAGTTTTTATATATGCATTGATACAATTTTATTTTTGTTCATAGATTTTTTTTTGTTCATAGATGTATGTTTTTTTGTTTATAGAAAGTTTTTATATATGAGCAATGATGATCCATAGAAAGTTTTTATATATGCATTGATATATGAGCAATGATGATCCATAGAATTTTTTTATATATGCATTGATACAATTTTATTTTTGTTCATAGAATTTTTTTTGTTCATAGATGTATGCTTTTTTTTTATAGAAAGTTTTTGTCATGAGGGGGGACGTCGGACATGCATGAGAGAGAGGCGGTCCGCTCGTCGGACATGTCATGTGGATTTTTTTTGTTCATATAGAAAACTCCGGTAACTTTGACATGAGGGGGGGAGACGTCGATCAACCCCCTCCCGCCCCTACCCGTAAAAGTTAAAATGTTCATATATTCAAAATGAGTTAAAATGAGTTAAAAGTTACTTACTCCCGGTCCGCTCGCCCGACCAACTCTCGAGGCCACCTGTACCCCCTCCCCGATAACTTCGACATGAGGGGGGACGTCGGACATGAGGGGTGAGCATCGTTGTCGTCTACCCCCTCCCCGATAACTTCGACATGAGGAGGGACGTCGGACATGACATGAGGGGTGAGCGTCGTTGTCGTCTACCCCCTCTGGTAACATAGATTTATCAAGAATACCCCTATTATGGATGTGCACAAGTTGATCCAATTTTTTTCTGATCTCATCTATATATATATTCTTCTATATTTGCAGAAACTATGGATCAAAGAGACTTGGAACAAGAACAGTTGTTGGGGGAGATAATCCTCGCCGGAGGTGATGCTGTCTTGTCGTTTCTCAACGACACCGATGGAACAATGGAGGAGGAAGGACATGATCATGATGGCTCCGGTGACATGATCATGATGGCTCCGGAGGTGCTGACTAGCTAATTGATGCATTAATTGTTTTGGTATGTACATATATTAACTCTTCTTTCTTCTTTTATAGCCCTCCGGATCGAGCCAAACTTCGGTAACGAGACGAGGCCCGAAGAAGAGGTTGCGCAAGGATGAAAGGTTCACGATCACAGCACTCGCGGACGATGGCCTACCGATTGAACCCAAGCGGACCAAGGACGCATTTTCTGCTCAGTGCGGAGCTATTGTTAGGGACAACATCCCGATCAGCATCAAGCAATGGAATAAGCCTAAGGACGACGCCCCTGAAGGTGATTATGTCACTGATAGACAGAAAGATGATCTTTGGACCTTGCTGAAGGCAAATTTCACCCTACCGCCAGAGGAGGATCCGAATAAGCCAGTTATAGAGCCACTGGTCAAGGCGTGTGCTCTTAAGAAGATGGCAGATCTATTCAGGAGGTGGAAGAAGGAGTTGAAATCAAAGTTTGTCGACAAAGGTGAGACTCCAGAATTCATCGGCCGATTTGAGAAGATAAGAGATCACTGGCCCGCATTTGTGGCCTACAAGACATCAGACAAGAGTAAGAAAATGTCAGAGACAAACAAGAACAACGCTGCAAAGAAGCAGTATCACCATCACACGGGGTCAGGTGGCTACCTCAAAGCCCGGCCGTTGTGGGACAAAGCTGAGAATGACCTGATTGCTAAAGGGGTCGAACCAGAGACATTGAACTGGCCAGACCGTTCAAGGACTTGGTTCTTCGGGGTTGGGGGAACTTTGGACCCTGAAACAGGGAAGTGCCGTTGGACGGACGAGCAACTTGCAATACCCGTCACGAAGCTTCATAAGTATATCATCGCAGCGCAGGAAGGGACGTTCATTCCCGACAGAGAGAAGGACGAGCTGACTGAGGCCCTAGGGAATGCTGAGCACCCTGGATGAACACGAGGCACACCAGGCTCCGTTCCGTGGAAGGTTGGGTTTCCCGACGCAGGCGGTTACAGAAGCCGGGAGAGAAAGAGGAAAGCGGAGCTGAGCGACATGCAGAAGATGAGTGCAAGACTACAAAAGCTAGAGGAAGCTGAGAGCCAGCGAGCTGCCGGCCAACTATCTCAGCGGCACGAAGCTACCCCAGAAGCTACCCCGCCATCTCAGCGGAGAAGCAGCGTGGCTTCCACGGAGCCCGTTCAGACTGACTTCACGGAGCCTATCTACCCCGTGGATACTATCACGGAGGCTCAAAATTGCGAGCTTATGACGAAATGCCATAACCTCACTTTCAAGGCGGCTCTCGGCTTTGTTGCACCTCCTCAACCCAACGGAACTTTTCACTGCCTTCCGATTCCACATGGCTATGCTGTTGTGATGGTGGATGAAGTAATGGAGGGATTTGAGGAGCTCGAGCTTTACCACTCTACAGGTGAAGGGGAGAATCAGTTGGTTCGTGCTCTGAGGAGTACATGTCTATGGCAGAAGGAGTACATCAAGCTTCCAAACTGGACGCCTCCGCCTCCTCCTCCTCCTCCGGCGAGTCAGGGCACTCCGCCTCCTCCTCTTCCTCCTCCTCCGGCGAGTGATCAGGGCACTCCGCCTCCTTCTCCGGCTCCTCCGACGCGTGAGGGCACTCCGCCTCCTCCTTCGCCTACTCCGGCGCGTCGGAGCACTCCGCCTCCTTCTCCGCCTTGTCAGCAACGACGGAAGAGAGACGCCGCCGCTCCGGCGGCTAGCAGTACAAGCAGAGGCGGGAGGCAATTCAGATACGGTCCATCTCTCAAGCCTGTGGAAAAGTTACCATATGAGAGGACCGAGCAGGAAAACGAGGACATATGTCGTGCCCAAGTGAGGGACCATTTTGCAAAGAAAACTCCACCTCCGAAGGAGAAGCTAGATCCGGTGAAAGTGAAGCGCACTATCGATGCCCTGAAGCGACCACCACCGCCTCCGCCAGATTCCAACTATGTCCGCCTTCTTAAAAAGACATATGATGAAGCGCAGCGGTCGGGAAGTACTTCCAGTGATGCAAGGTTAGCAGAACGAAGAAGTGGGAAAACAATTCCCCAGCTCGGCGAACAGGAGAAGAAATCGTGCCCCTCGCTCAAGGTGTCTAGCGATATCGTCGCTAATCATCCGGGGATGGTGCCTGGTACCAATCCTGGTGATTACTTGGGGGATGATGTAATTTTTCAAACGGCTGAGGTAACAAAAGAAGAATATAAATACGTGCACGGGAAGCCTCTCGTCAAACCTGATCATCCTCCTCTAACAACGATGATGTACAAATTGCATGAGTGGTACATGAAAACCTGCAGGGAGTCTGGGAGAGACACTATGTATATGGCAGTGAAACCAGAGCACGAATTCATTGGACTTCCCGTGATGCCTATTGAATTTGTGGAGTTATTTCAGTTATACAATCAACTGGCCCTCGACAAACAACTCATGACTTCCTACTGTCTGTAAGTATTACTTCTATAGTTAAGTCTCTAGCTCAGCTCGTTCATTGCATGTATATATAATTATCCTCACTATATTATGCAGATTGAAGATCTTCGAATGCAAAAAAGTAGGAATCTTCGACGTTGGGTTCATTAGCCCAGATGCCGTAAATGAATGGACGGTACAAAACTCAATCAAAGAGACCGAGGAGAACTTGCTACAGTCGTTCCTTATACATCAAAACAAAAGGGAAATACTCTTTCCTTACAACTTCAAGTGAGTATTGCTGTCTTCTCTGTATACTCAGTTTCGCTTACTCGAGGTTAAGTAATGTAATTGATGAGTTATATATGCGTGCGCAGTTTCCACTTTATTCTGCTATCCATTAAGCTTGACGGGGCATTAGTAACTGTCTTAGACTCGAGACGTAAAGATCCCGAGAATTATGCGGACATGACTGCAATGCTCAAGAAGTAAGTTCAATCAATACCGGGACCATATCGGCATGCAACTTTCGTTAATTTCCTGATATCAAGTAATCATTTTCTTTGCCTGGCAGGGTTTGGAAGAAGTTCACCCGAAAGGTTCCCGGTCTAAACAAAGAGTTCGATTTACGCACCCCAAAGTAAGTAGTACTAGCTAGTTCCGTGCATCTCTAATTGATTCAAATTTTCATCAATATATCATTACCATGCTTGCTTATCAGTTTGATTGAACTCTATTCTCGTAAAGTGCTTGTACCAGAAAGAAGGGACTGTTTTATGTGCATACTACGTATGCGAGTTCATTCGCCACTCGACCTCTGAGCGGGGCTTCTCTAACAAACAATTTGAAGTACGTAAATAATATTCACAATTTTATTTTATATATTACCATCAATTGTGTTGAGTTTTATTCATATATATGCATGTATTGACCCCCTTCTTTAAATTAGATCTGGCAGATGCGGGATGAACTCCTACCACATGATCTCATACGAGCAATTCAAGAGGAATTGGCGGGATTCTTTCTTGACCACGTCATACCTAAAGACGGGGAATACCATGCGGATTTGTGATTGGATCTTAGGTAGATGATGTTAGGGATTGTAAAAGATGTTATATTGTATATATGTAGTACCGTCGGATAGATATACGAAAACTTGTTGTTCGACCAAGCACGGAGAAAGAGATGTCACTTCTCTCTATATATGTTCAGCATGACGATCTTGTGTAATTAATGGTTTCCTTCATTTTCTTATTAGCTAGCATCAAGTTATCTCTATATGTATAGTAGCTACCATCGACCGAGCACGGAGAAAGAGAGGACACTTCTCCCTATTAGCTAGCTAACACAATATGAAACCCCTCAATTAACCCTCCAAAACCCCCCAACCCCCCCCCCCCCCCCCCCCTCAAAAAAAAACAAAAACCCCAGCTGCTGCCAGGTGCTCACGCGTGGATGACCTTTGGTCCCGGTTGGTGTGACCAACCGGGACTAAAGGTTCTCCTGCCTGGGCTCCCCGCAGCGGCCACGTGGATGCCTTTTGGTCCCGGTTGGTGTTACCAACCGGGACTAAAGGTCCTCCTGTCTGGGCTTCCCGCAGCGGCCACGTGAAGCCCCTTTGGTCCCGGTTCGTAAGCGAACCGGGACTAAAGGTTTTGGGCTTTAGTCCTGACCCTTTAGTCCCGGTTCGTCCCGGTTCGTGACGAACCGGGACTAAAGGCCCTTTTCTACTAGTGATCCTCGTCCCCTCTCGCCACAGTCACACCACACAAATGGCCGCCGTTCCTCTTCCCTGCACAGTCCCGCGACGCCGTCGACCGCCGTCTCCTCTCCCGCGAATCCATCCTCTGACCGCCAAGAGCGCCGCCCCGCGCCAGCCCTCCGTCGCCGGATTTGCCCCGCCAAGAGCCTCGCCCCGCACCAGCCCTCCGTCGCCGGATCTGCCCTGCCATGGCTAGCCAGCCCTGACCTATGTCCACCCTTTGGCCGGGCACCGCAGCCGGAGCCCCGCCCGCGGCAGCCCTGGAATACTCCCATCCAGAAACTCCCCGGCTACCTCAAGGCACCGATGGCCCAGGTTCAGTTCCAGGCGCCTCCGCCCCAGTTCGCGCCGCCGCGCTTCGGGCAGCAGTCCCATGTTCCACCTCGCCCGCTACACCAACGGGATGCGTCCGATGCAGCTCGCGGCGCCACACCACCACACGCCATTCCAGTTCGAGCATCAGCAGGGGTCCTTCGCGGGTTCCGTCAGGCTACAGGAGCGAGGACTGCGGCAGCTCGTCAGGGTACAGGACAGGTACACTACGATTTTGCACAAGAATTTGTCATGAACAGTAACTGGTGGTCTTTGATTAAATTTGTCATGCACAACGGTCGGATTTCGGTGTAGACGCTATTTGCTGCATTGCAATGATCTTTTGGTGTTTTTTGTGTGCTAATCTGCTTGTGCTTGATACAGTTTACTGAAACTCTTGTAGTCTGAAAAAACAGTTAACTGAAACTCTTGTGGTCTAAAACTGATAGGTGTTGGGAATTGTCTGCAACTGTTGTAATCTTGTTTATAAGTAGATTAAGATCTGTTATTGGGGGAATAAATCATTATGGAACTTAAAACTCCAAATCATTTGATTCATCTCCTTTTGGCCTTAACATAGAAGATGGTGATATCCATTTGAATTAGCCCATTTTACATGCGCCGAATAACTCTGTGAACAAAATTCAGGTTCCAACAATACTAAATTAAATGGATCTTATTTCTGCACATGAGCTGTATTCAGGTTTTGTACATGAGCTGTAATCTTTGATCTTGTTTTTTTATGCGATGACTCCCTGCCTGGAATACTCCCCTCCAGCAACCTCCCCGGCTACCTCCCGCAGCGCTACGGCCGTGTTTGTTGCTCTAGTGATTGTTGCTTCTGCACTGCAGATCATACTTGGTTTCAGTGGCCTTTGGCGTAATGTTGCCAGGTAGGAAGATGATCAATGGGTAATTATTATTTCTCAACTTAGTAGCTGGTCCAGAGTTACTGAAGCAAGAAGAGATCTAGCAGAAATAGTGCATTTAACTTGCAATCTCTCACGAAGTTTTATTTACTGCTTTTGTTTCAGGTATCTTAGCGGAAATGCAATTCGGCTCCCGGGAGCACGTGAAAATGAATTTTGAAATGTCAAAAAAATTGGGACAAAATTTTTTGGTGATCTTTGTCACATACAAATGCTACATGTAAATTTTGAGGCAAAAAGGTTAACCATTTTGGCCTGCGGAAAAAAAAACAAAAAACAAATCGAAGAGAAAATGTCACCACAAAATGACAACCCAAATTTGTTTTTTTCACCGACGAAACACCGCTGCTCCGTTTCGCATGAAAATTGTCAAGCATGCTTGCGACACCAACACGATCATCTACAAAAAATTTCAGAATTTTTTTAAAACATTTTCTATTTTTTTTGCGGTTACTGTTCATCCGGGTGCAAATGCACCCGGGAGCCAAAACGCCGCCCCCGTATCTGAGTCCATTGTCAGCTGCTCTTTTGATAGCGCTAGTTGGCTTTGGACTGTATGAACGGGGTTTTCCATCAATATGATTTGAGCATTTTGTCTGTACTAGATATTTGTGTACGCATACATACTCCTTATGTCTGAACTACAAATACGCATGTGGATCTGGCATATACACTTGTTGCGTACATGTTGCATTGCATCAGTTAATTGGCTAAATGCTATCATGAAGTCGGTGTTTGCTATTTCTTGCTACAAATTTTTTTCGTCAACTAATCTTTCAGTACAAGGCTTCAGAATATTGACATAGTTACTGAAGTTTGGTAGTGCTGTTTTCATGTTTTTTTATCAAGTTGATGTGCTATTTTTTGCAAGCTTTGATACAAGATGATACTTCATAAATTGGATCTAGTTATTTAGCTGTCATCTTATTTTGTGCTCTATCAGGACAAACTGAAGGCCCTGTGGTGTGCTTCCTTTTCTGGAACTGAGCTTTGGGGAATAATATCTGAACAATGGAAAGAGATGGGTTGGCAAGGAAAAGACCCATCTACTTTGCAGTTACAATACTTTGCCTATAAAAAGTTACTGTACATATGCATTTCCCTATCAGTATTCTGTAGCTAAACGAGGAAACTTGATATGTATGATTTGTCATGAGTTGGAACCAGCAACTGCTTCTTCCATCAATTCTTCAATCTGAAGTCCATATTTTTGCTGATAACTATACATCAGTTCCTAGTTTAGACAGAGGCTGAACTTTGTGTTTCAAATACTTGGAGAACACTTGTGATGCAGTGACAACTCGCGGGCCGTAAATAATGTACTCCCTCCGTCCGGAATTACTTGTCGCACAAATGGGTAAAAATGGATGTATCTAGAACTAAAATACATCTAGATACATCCATTCATATGACAAGTATTTCTGGACGGAGGGAGTACGTTATAATGTCACTGAAGGAAATCACCTAAAATAGATACTACAACTCAAAGTTGTATTATCGACACTTATGGGCCCGAAAGACTAACAGTGATACTTGTAAGCCTATGAGCCCGAACGAGTGAGATCCGTACTTGTGAGCCCGAACGCCTCAGAGTGGTACTTGCAAGCCTGGACACGTAGAGATGTACTTGTGAGTCCGGACGACTCCGAGAGCGGTACTTTTGACCTTGGACGACTCACAGTGATTCGTAGTGGTGCGTGTGGGCCCTGACGACCCAGAGTGATTTGTGGTGGTATTTGTTGGTCTGGATGATTCAGAGTCACTAGTAGTGGTATTGGTGGCCCGGATGGCGTAGAGGGGCATGAGAGGTGGCCCGAACGAGCCATAGTGGTACTTCTGAGCACAAAACTAGCACTATGGGTCGTTCGATCCCACTACTAGCACTATGGGTCGTTCGATCCCACTAGTAGCACCATATGGGTCGTCTGAACACAGAACTACAAGTATTGGCCGTCCGAGTCCACAAACACCACTATGGGTCGTCCGAACCTAGAACTGCAAGTATGAGCCGTCTGGGTCCACAAGCACCACTAGGGGTCGTCCGGTCCCACAAATAGCACTATGGGTCATCCGATCCTACTACTAGCATTATGGGTCGTCCGAACCCATAACTACCGGCATGGGTTGTCCGGACCCACAAGTAGTATTACCGGTCATCCGAAACCACAACTACACTAGCACAACGGTACATGTGGGCCCAGACGACTAAGATCGTTACTTGTGAGACCGAACGAGTAAGATTAGTACTTGTGCGCCCGAACAACTAAGATCGATACTTGTGAGTGTGAACGAGTAAGTTCGGTGTTTGTGGCCGTGAATGACCAAGAGTGGTACTTGTGGGCCGGAATGACTAAGAGCGGTATTTGTGGGCCCGTATGAGTAAGACCAGTACTTGTAGGCCCAAAAGACTAAGAGTGATGCTTGTGGGCCTGAACAACTAAGACGGGTACTTGTGGGTCTGAACGACTAAGATCAGTACTTGAAGGCCCGGACGACTAAGATCCATGCTTGTGGGTCCAAACGACTAAGAGCGATAATTGTGGGCCCGAACCACTAAGATCGGTACTTGTGGACCCGGGTGACTAAGATCGATACTAATGAGCCCGAACGAGTAAGATCGGAACTAGTGAGCCCTTATGAGTAAGATCGGTACTTGTAGGCTCGGACTACTAAGATCGATACTTGTGGGCCCGAACCACTAAGAGCGATACTTTGGGCCGAAGGACTAAGATCTGTTCTGGTGGACCTAGACGACTAAGATCGATACTTGTGGACTCGGGTGACTAAGATCAATACTAGTGAGTCTAAACGAGTAAGATCGGTACTAGTGAGTCTGAACGAGTAAGATCGGTATTTGTAGGCTCGGACTACTAAGATCGATACTTGTGGGCCCGAACCACTAAGAGCGATACTTATGGGTTCGAAGGACTAAGATCTCTTCTTGTGGACCCAAACGACTAAGTTCGGTACTAGTGAGCCCGAACGAGAGTGATCATTCTGCATGCAGAAACTTTAGAACAAGGATGATGTTGAATGGTTCGTTAGTAGGCTTTGAGTTTTTGTTAGTAGGCTTTGAATTTTTGTCTTCCATCTTCGCGCGGGTCGGGATTAAAAGTATCTTATTGACATTCACTTCAAGTTTTGTTCTCCAAAGGATGGAATGATGTGAGAATTTTTTTTATTTATGTTTCATATCGGATTATAATTTCCAATATATCTCGAGTTCCAACCTTTTCTCGAACTGAACCACTTTCTGAATACTGGTTTTCCCTTCAAATTTCCACTTAAAAACAGTGTTGCATGCACAAACATATCATTTACACTACGAAATTGCTGTGCAGACGAAACTGCACACACGACGTGCAGCCGACAATCATATCCAACGGTGGACCAGTGCTGCTGCCATGCATCGGATGGCATGAACTTCAGCGTCGTCCAAAAATCGTGTGTGTGGCGTCGTGTGTATAGCAGGGTTCTTTACACTAAACTGGAACATGCGCATATCCAACAGTGATTTTACATTAAACTGTAGTTTTTTTCTGATATGACAGTGTTAGCTTTAGTAAACTATAGGTTGGAAGTGTGACAGTATTTTAGTAAAATTTCTACTGATGATCGTTACCCATTAACACCACACCTGGTTCCTTTGTGCAGCTAGCCGTTCTCAGTCTCTCCGGACAGGACCGAATCACACACCACAGTAACCTGAACCTTGAACATCCTGCAGATCATCGGTCCACTCAATCTGCTCATCACGAAGCAGCAAATCATTTCCTGCTCATCATGAAGCAGCAAATCAGTTCTGTGCTAGACCACCCATCGCGTGCGTGCACTCATGGCTCACAAAAACATAAACAAAAGTTGGTAATATAAGCTTCCTTTTCTAGACCTCCAGATTCCATCAACACATACATTTGTTGGCTTTTCTCGCCAAGAAAAATGCACAGAGGTGAAGGCTGGTGAAAAACGAGACATGAAGCCTTTTTGTCCGCTAAGTTTAAGTTGATTCAGACAACGCTCGCGACAAAGGGAGAGGATTAACAATGATGGCACTATGTACCCTTTTTCATCCATGGAGATGATATGAGAGCAATGCGGGTATTCATGGCCCCCATTTTTTTCCTAGCTTTTAGACTGCACACAGAGAAGTAAAATTGTGCCAAGGACTACTGCTACTACTGGTCATTGTTGTCTGAAAACACGGGAGAGAGATCAGAGTTCAGAGATCATCGTCATCACCTGCAAAGGATAGAGGATAATTAGGATCGATCGACTATATCTTCCTGCATATAACATACAAATAAGTAATTGTTGTCAATCATGTGGCGGATGAAAAATGAACTCTCTTATGTTGAATTTCAATCATGTCGATGGTAAAGTGTAACATCAAAGCTAGTGGGTTCCCAAAATAGGCCTCGGTCAAACAACTAAAATCAGGTAGAAAAGACAATGAATCACATAATAGCGAACTCATGCAAAACTTAGAAAATTATTGAGAAAAGCTCAACCCACTACCCATTTTTGTTCTAACAAGGGAAATTATGTCACTAAGAAAATCAATAACAGTCTAGCTATTGCAGTGTCTTGCTATGTAGCATGCAATCAACCATTGAAGTTTTCATCGAAACAGGTCACATTCTTAAGCTGATTGGAAATAATGATCCTGACAGGTCGAAAATAATGATCACTCATCCTACAGGTCGGAAATAATGATCAATGAGATGCTACATGTCGGAAATATAGTACACTTCTTGCTTTTCACAAATCCTACAGACCAGAAATAATGGTCAATGAGATGCTAGCTGCAGGCAAGTTTGTCACAACATGATATTGACGTTAAATATCGTAATAAACTATAATTGGCATGAACTCTGGGTGATCCACACAGCTATAGTAAGTTAGGTAGTAACCAATTTATTCTAGCTGCAGCGAGCACAAAGAGAAAAACAACTGGTTATTAATAACAGTGGCGGATCTTATAGAATCTATGCTTAGAAGCTAACCCTTGCATGCTCTAACAGATAAATAGCAAAATAAGGAATTTCAGCAGCAACAAAAAGCACTAGAGACCGCTCGATTAAACATACAAAAGTCAATGGTTAATTAATATGTCACGAAATTAGGATGATCAGGACATATCTTGGAGAATATACTTGCTAAATTATGCAATGCCTGTATGGTAAAAAATGTGGTTAGGACTATGAGGGAAACAATTTAGTGCACTTGTCTTTTTTGGCTAACAATTTTCTTATTTGTGCAATAGCCCTATCCAGAAACAATGTGATCCTTTTCTAGTTTCATGGTATTAATAGTTGCTTGATCAAAAATAGTAGTTAAATATTCTAGAAAATTCCTTATGTTAGAGTGGAAGCCTTGGAAAGTTAGCACTCAGGAGCCAGACGAAGGGGAAACTAAAGGATTAACTGGGCAGATAAAAGATAAATTGTGCATACTTTTCTATTGGCTGGATAGACTGACAAATTAGGGTAGCTTCAGGTCAACCTCATCCTTGTGGAAGTCAGTTGCGGGGAGGTCCAGATCCAGTTGCTCCCAACCTCATGAAGCTAACCATATGTTGCAGTCTCTGACTAATCTCCAGTTGCATCCCTGCTCGCCCGCCGCAGCACTGACAACTGCGGCTCCTTCATCCTCCCTGTCCTCATATCTCTTGATTAGTTGGGATCTACAGAGAGTATTGATATGATATAGAGACGGCAGATGCAAACAATATAATTTCTTTACTAAAAACAGAAGCGCAATACCTAAACGGATCAATGTAGAAGAGAAGACCAAACTTGAGGCTATAGCGGCCAGAGTTATGTTGGAGATGGAGCAGTAGGGTCATTCCATGCCCAGGGCGTCTCCTTCCACCCCACCCTTGCCGTTGTACTCCACCATGTGCTCCTCCGCGTCCCCGAGCCCGAGGAACCTGCACCGGGCGGCATGCACGGCCGTGGATGCAGCCTCGGCGCCTTCACCACGTACCCGCTCGTGCCGTCTCACGACTCACGAGGGACCCGGCCGGAGTGGGAGCGGAGATTAATCCGAGAGCCAAGGAGGAGACCTCCTGGGGAAGGAGCGCTGATGGCGGGAGAAGCTGGAAGTCATGGTCGGAGCCGGTGGCAGGCCAAGTGGCGGCGGCCGGCGGCGGCGCTAGGGTTAGCATCGCCCGCGAAAGAGGGTGAGAGGAATGAGGGATGGACTGCGTGGCTCTGTCTTGGGCCTCGCTGGGCCTGCGCTCGCTGCGTCAAACGCAGGACAGATAGGACAATTATACCCTTATTATAAGAAAATAATACTTTAAATGAGTTTTCCAGATCCAAAGGCCAGAAAAATTCAGAGATGGAGTTACGTGAAATTACAAGTCGTAACTCTCCAATCACCGTAAAAGAGCTCAAAAATATATGAGAAAGTTTATCATGGGTAGTTTATAGCTAAAACAAGTAAATTTGTTCGGGTAACGAACATAGATCTAATGCAAATTAAGATGCCATGGCAGAAAACAAATTTGAAAAGTTTGCTATGGGCACAAGGAAGATTTAGGAAATTGCATGGAGGACATGGCGATTTAGGAATTTTGAATTCTTTTACAAATTTATAAATTTTGTTTGTTGAACAAAAGGATGGAAAATTTAGGAAATTGCCCTGGGGACATGTCAAAATAAGGAAAATTGTTCTTTAAAAAAACATGGCAATTTTGAAAAATGACAAATAAGTGTGGTACAACGCATGAAGAATTGTCATGTTATGTTAGGATATGAAGTATATTTGCCATAGACACAGGGCAAAAATTGGTATTGTGCATGAAAAATAAATGTTGCCATTTACCTACCATAAGCTGCCATGGTCTAACTAATATAATTGCCATGCTCTAAAATACAGAGATTGTCATGCTACATAGAATAAAATGATCATAGTCTAAATAATAAAGTTGCGATGTTATAAATATTAAAAGTGTATGTAATATGTAAACAAACCGCGATGTTATGTTAAAATAACTTGCCATAGTATATGAAATATAAATGGCGTAAACACATGGAAAAAACTGGAATGGTGCATGAAAAACAAATTGTACCATGTTACCTACAATAAACTACCCATGGTCTAACTAATATAATTGCCATGGTGTAAACTACTCCCTCCGTTCTTCTTTTATATAAGGTGTATTCATGTTTTGATAAAAAATTTACAGTGTAAGGTGTATTTCTTATAATTTCACGTAATTCCTTTTTTAACCCTCCAGAAAATAAAAAGTATCTCTCTCCGGATTGCATGTGTCTCTCCTTGTAGAGGAAAAAAGAAAAATATCTCTCTTCTGCTTGTGTGTATCTCTTTCTTTCCTAGCCTACACAATTTACTTGCCGCTAATCAACGAATTAGCTCATGGTAATTTTTTCCTAAATTTTCTAAAATTATGTGTCTTGGTTTTCGCGTTGAAAATTATACACCTTACATAAAGGAACGGATGGAGTATTAAAATAAAAAGGACTAAGTAAGCTTAGTATGCTGTTAGCAGACACTCGGCTGACAGCGCCCGCAGCCACCGATCCGTCAATTGCGGGGAGGAAGATCACGTGGCAGGTATTTTGCTGAGCTACAAGTATAAGCCGAGTGATTTTTTTATTCCTACAACGAGCGTTTTTTGGGAGCACTCAACTTATACTCTTCTTTACCGAGAGCCTGGAAGTTGACGAGTGTCTTTCTGGTGCACTCGGCTTATACGGTGGTATGTTGAGTGCCGGACAAATAACACTCGACCTAGGTCCTAACACATGACAACGAGAGTTTTTCTGTAGTGATCCAATAGGTTAGGGATTGCGTCTGTAGTGATACAATAGGTTAGGGATTGCGCTAGTTACAATCCTGAGGATCAAGGCAAATATTTAGCCTGGTTTTATAGATTTGTTCGGTTGTTACAATAGTTAATATCTCTAGAATATTCTCAGCACTTCGTAATCTAACACTGCCAACACTAGTAGAAAACAGACCTTCTGTCCACATCATTAGTCCCGGTCTGGTTTTGAACCGGCACTAATGTGACCATTAATCGCAGTTCGTGACGGGCATCATTAGTGCCGGTTTGTTCCGGACCTTTAGTCCCGGTTCGTGCCACGAACCGGGACTAAAGGGGTGGTGGCAGGCTGGTGTCAGCCTGGGGCCACACGATAACCTTTAGTCCCGGTTCGTGCCACGAACCGGGACTATAGGCTAACCTTTAGTCCCGGTTTGTGTCTCGAACCAGGACTAAAGGTCCCCTATATGAACCCTTCGGCCAGCCCGAGCTCTCTGTTCTTCCCCTTTCCTCTCCTCTGGTTCTTCCTCCCTTCCCCGAGCTCATCCTCCATTTTTGCCAAAATTTGTCAAGATTTGGAGGCACCCCATCCATCCAAGTGTTCACAAAGGTTAGCAACTTTGTCCTTTCATCTCTCATTGCTAGATTAGCTCTTGCAATGCTCTATAAGTATAGTGATTTGTGGGTTTTAGTTTGGGAGTATTTATATGTGGTAGTTTATTTGATTTATATGCAATTTGAGCTCAAATTAACTTCTTACTCTGCATGTGTAGGTGTGGTTTATTTAGTGCCTTCCCGTCCCCGTCCTAACCACCGTCGATCGCCCGCACCACCTTGGTGAGCCTCTTGTTCTTATCCTTTTTTTATAAAAAAAAACCATGTTTGTAAGATTTAGTTAGTTACTTGTATAGTTTTCTTACCTATATGGTTGTTTGTTATACATAGTGGCATGGTTTTCATATCCGTCCCTGTCGTCCCTCGTCCGGTTTATGATTCAGATGTGGTATATACTCTCTTTTATAACTATTTGTTGCATTTCGTGTTTATGACAATTATGCCCATCAAGTTGACATAGATATTTTTATCTAGGAGGTATGTGAACCAGAAATTGCAACCGACATAGATATTCTTGTCAAGAAGTTAAATTTAGTTGAAAAAGAAAACGAGTATTTGAAAGAAAAATTGAAAAGAGTTGAAGGAGAGAAGATGATACTGGAGTTGTATGTTGCCGATGTCGTCGATGATCACAAGATCAAGATGGATGCAATGCGCTTGAAGATTAGAAAATTTAAAAAATATGCCATTGATAGTGAGGCTTGGTATCACTATGTTGTTGGATCAATTGTTACCTTAGTTGCGATCTTGATCGCATTTGTTGTTGCATTTAAATGCTTTAGCTAGAGAGTTTGTATGTTGTTTTATGAGAACAAGTGTGTATGAACTTTATGTATGAACTTGTATTAATTTGGTCTTTTCGGAGTTGTGTAATGAAGATGAGCCAGCAATGGATGTACGATGACCGATGCTCTCCCCAGTTCATTAATGGCGTGAATACTTTTCTGGTTGCGGCTGAGGCAAACAAGCGGGCGGATGGTTTTATGTATTGTCCATGTGCTGGCTGTAAGAATGATCGAAATTACTCTAACTCAAGAACCATTCACGTCCACCTGTTTGAGTCCGGTTTCATGTCCGGCTATAACTGTTGGACCAAGCACGGAGAAAGAGGGGTCCTAATGGAAGAGAATGAAGAAGAAGAGGATGACGACAGCTATCCTGGCCATGGGTTCCATGAATACGATGGTACAACAATGGGGGAAGAAGCTGAGCCGGCAATGCGGGAAGGAGCTGAAGAAGAGGCATCAGATGAGCCCGCTGATGATCTTGGTCGGGCCATTGCCGATGCAAAGAGAAACTGCGCAAGTGAAAAGGAGAAGCTGAAGTTGCAGCGCATGTTAGAGGATCACAAGAAATTGTTGTACCCAAATTGCGAAGATGACAAGAAAAAGCTGGGTACCACACTGGAATTGCTGCAATGGAAGGCGGAGAATGATGTACCTGACAAGGCATTTGAAAAGTTGCTGAAAATAATGAAGAATAAGCTACCAAAGGACAACGAATTGCCCGACAGTACGTACGAAGCAAAGAAGGCCGTCTGCCCTCTAGGATTAGAGGTGTATAAGATACATGCATGCCCTAATGACTGCATCCTCTACCGCGGTGAGTACGAGGATTTGAATGCATGCCCGGTATGCTGTGCATTGCGCTATAAGATCGGCCACGATGACCCTGGTGATGTTGAGGGCGAGCGCCCCAGGAAGAAGATTCCTGCCAAGGTGATGTGGTATGCTCCTATAATACCACGATTGAAACGTTTGTTCCAAAACAAAGAGCATGCCAAGTTGATGCGATGGCACAACGAAGACCGTAAGAAAGACGGGAAGTTGAGAGTACCCGCTGACGGATCGCAATGGAGAAAAATCAAGAGAAAGTGGAAGGACTTTGCAAAGGACTCAAGGAACGTATGGTTTGGTTTAAGTGCAGATGGCATTAATCCTTTTGGGGAGCAGAACAGCAATCATAGCACATGGCCTGTGACTCTATGTATCTATAACCTTCCTCCTTGGTTGTGCATGAAGCGGAAGTTCATTATGATGCCAGTGCTCATCCAAGGCCCCAAGCAACCCGGCAACGACATTGATGTGTACCTAAGGCCATTAGTTGAAGAACTTTTACAGGAGGAATTTGACCTACATGCGTTGCTGTTTGTAACCATCAATGATTGGCCTGCTCTCAGTAACCTTTCAGGACAGACAAACAAGGGATACCACGCATGCACGCACTGTTTAGATGATACCGACATTATATATTTGGATAAATGTAAGAAGAATGTGTACCTGGGGCATCGTCGATTTCTTCAGAGCAGGCATCCCGTAAGAAAGAAAGGCAAGCATTTCAAAGGTGAGGCAGATCACCGGAAGAAGCCTCGCCACCGTACTGGTGATGATATACTTGATGTGGTCAAGGATTTAAAAGTAATCTTTGGAATGGGTCCTGGCGCACATATTGTTCCGAATGATGCTGACAATCGCGCACCCATGTGAAAGAAGAAATCTATATTTTGGGACCTACCCTATTGGAAAGACCTCGAGGTCCGCTCTGCAATCGACGTGATGCACGTGACGAAGAATCTTTGCGTGAACCTGCTAGGCTTCTTGGGCGTGTATGGGAAGACAAAAGATACACCGGAGGCACGGGAGGACCAGCAACGTATGCACGGAGAAGACGGCATGGATCCAAAGCATTTTCAGGGTCATGCCAGCTACGCTCTTACCAAAGAAGAAAAGGAAATCTTCTTCGAATGCCTGCTCAGTATGAAGGTCCCGTCTGGCTTCTCGTCGAATATAAAGGGAATAATAAATATGGCAGAGAAAAAGTTCCAGAACCTAAAGTCTCATGACTGCCACGTGATTATGACGCAACTGCTTCCGGTTGCATTGAGGGGGCTTCTACCGGAAAACGTTCGATTAGCCATTGTGAAGCTATGTGCATTCCTGAATGCAATTTCTCAGAAGGTAATCGATCCAGAAATCCTACCAAGGTTAGAGAATGATTTGGTGCAATGTCTTGTCAGTTTCGAGTTGGTGTTCCCACCATCCTTCTTCAATATCATGACGCACGTCCTAGTTCACCTAGTCGAGGAGATTGCCATTCTGGGTCCTGTATTTCTACACAATATGTTCCCCTTTGAGAGGTTCATGGGAGTCTTAAAGAAATATGTTCATAATCGTGCTAGGCCAGAAGGAAGCATCTCCAAGGGCCATGAAACAGAGGAGGTCATTGAGTTTTGTGTTGACTTTATTCCTGACATTAAGCCGATTGGTGTTCCTGAATCGCGGCATGAGGGCAGACTGGGTGGAAAAGGCACTCTAGGAAAGAATTCACTAATATGCCGGGACGGGCATTCTTTGGCGCAAGCACACTACACAGTTCTACAAAGTTCCACCTTGGTGGCTCCGTATATCGAGCAACACAAGAATATTCTACGCTCCAAACACCCGGAGTAGTCTGACGACTGGATTACACATGAACAAACGGTGACTTTCGCCGGTTGGTTGCAGACACGTCTCATGCATGACGACACTGTTGAAGATGACCTGTACTTGCTGTCCAAGTTACCATCTTCGACTATATTGACTTTCAAAGGGTACGAGATAAATGGGAATACATTTTACACGATCGCCCAAGATAAAAAGAGCACCAACCAAAACAGTGGTGTCCGCTTTGATGCAGCAAACATCAATGGGCCAAAGGACACATATTATGGTTAAATAGAGGAGATATGGGAACTTGACTATGGACATGGTTTGAAGGTCCCTTTGTTTCGGTGCAAATGAGTCAATCTGACAGGAGGCGGGGTAAAGGAAGACCCGCAGTACGGAATGACAACAGTGGATCTCAACAATCTTGGGTACGCAGACGAACCATTCGTCCTAGCCAATGATGTGGCCCAGGTTTTCTATGTGAAGGACATGTCTACCAAGACGAGAAAAAGGAAAGATAAGGAAGCGAATACATCATACGATGAGCCAAAGCGCCACATAGTTCTTTCAGGGAAAAGAAACATCGTGGGAGTGGAGGACAAGACAGACATGTCAGAAGATTATGAAAAGTTTCATGAAATTGCTCCCTTCACAGTGAATGTTGACCCGAGCATCAAGTTAAATGATGAAGATTGTTCATGGTTACGACGCAAAGGGACACACGCGAAGAAAAAGTTTTATACCCAAAGATCCCACTCTGGGATGTGACCGGCTTCTCTAGTTAGTTTCCGGACTTATATACCTGGAAAGTCCCACTTCGGACAAACCGGAGGGAATCTTTGTATGTATTAACGAATCGATCTTTCTTCTTTTAGGCCTCCGGATCGAGCAAATCTTCTACAAGCGACAGGGTAGTTCGAGGCCCGTCCAAAAAGTTGGATAAAGGCGTAAAGTTCAACATCGATTCCATCAAAACATCAACTGGCGAACCGCTTGAACCTAGGAAAAATGCGACCAAGTTCAAGAATCAATGCAGAGTTATTGTCAGGGACCAAATCCCGATCTCCGTTCAAGAATGGAAAAAGCCAGCAAAGGGAGATCGAGCAGGCCGAGTTACTTTTGTCGACGAAAGAGCAAAAGATGTGCTTTGGACTACGCTCATGGAACATTTCACCCTACCAGATAATTTGACAGATGCAGATCTGAAGAAAGTCAGAAACTATGCTCTTAAAAAGATGGCGATCGCATTCAACACCTTCAAGAAAAATACATGGACTAAGTACGTCAAATCCGGAAAGAAGACTCCAGAATTCACGGGAGCACTGGTGAACGCAAAAGATCACTGGGACGCTTTCGTGAAGTTCAAGGAATCGGAAGAAGCTAAGGAACGGTCGAGAAAAAACAAGATTAATGCTGCGAAAAAGAAGTGGCACCATCATATGGGGCCAGGTGGCTACCAGGTGGCCCTGCCTAAGTGGGATAAATCTGAGCAAGAGATGATTAGTGCAGGGGTCAGTCCAGTTACATTGACATGGCCCCCCAGGTGCAGGACATGGTTTTATCCGCATGGGGGGAAGTTGGACCCAGAGACAGGGCTGGTTATGGTGAAGGCAAGTCTTAAAGAAGCGACAGACGAAATACTTATTGCAATAGAAGAAGCTCGAACGGGGGTGTTCACGCCCAATAGAGAGAACGACGAGCTTACGCGCGCCCTGAAGAATCCTGAACACCCGGGAAGAACACGAGGCAAAGGCGTTGTTCCGTGGTTTGAGGGGTTTGCGGATTGGAACGACGACTATAGAAGCCGTGCGAGAAAGAAGATGCAGGAGGAGAAGAAGAAGGAGGAAGCACTACGCCTTGAAGGCCTAGAATCAAAGCACCTGGAGTTGGAACGATTTGTCAGGCGGCAGTAGGAGCAGATCGACTCACTCAGCCAGGAAAGGGCGTCTCAGCGGCAGCATGAGCAGATCGATCCAGCATTGGATAGCACCGTCCCATCTATGCCGAGAAGCAGCGTGGGTTCCGCCCCGGCCGATATCGATAATGCACTGCTAGCTAGCTACCCTGTGGATGATATCAAAGACAGGACTAACTGTGAGCTACACATGAAAGTGAAGAACTTATCCATGAAGGTGGCGGACGGCTATGCTTTAGCAAATCCCCCTGAAGCAACCTTCCATTGCAATCCCATTCCAGCTGGCTATGCTCGTGTCGGGGTTGATGAAGTGATGTCAGGATATAACGAGCTACAACTTGACATTCTTGGAGGTGACGAGGAGAGAACACTGGGAGAGGCCATACATCGTATCATTCTATGGAAAAAGGATTGCATCGTCTTCCCAAGGCCACCGACTCCTCCTCCTCCAAGTCCGCCGCCGCGTCAGTCGACTCCTCCTCCTCCAAGTCCGGCACCGCGTCAGCCGACTCCTCCTCCAAGTCCGGCACGGCGTCAGCCAACTCCTCCTCCTCCAAGTCCGCCGGCACCGCATCAGCCGACTCCTCCTCCAAGTCCGGCACGGCGTCAGCCTAAGCAACAGCGGAAGAGAGAGGCCGCAGCTACGACGGCTAGCGGTACAACAGGCAAGAAATTCAAATATGGTCCAGATCTCAAGCCTCCTCCGAAGTTGTCTTACCACCTGACTCAGGAGGAACTCGACGACGCATGTGATGCCCAATTGAAGGCCCATTTTGCACCGAAACCGCCCGCGCCGCCAAAGGAGAAAGTACCTGAGCATGTCTCACAACACTTTATTGATATGGCTCGACCGGCTGACAATCAGAAGGACTCCGACTATGTGCGGTCTATCAAGAAGTCATATTTAGCAGGGCAAAAGGAGTCGAGCTCGAGCTCGAGCCAAGCAGTTGGCAAAAAAGCGGGAAAACTGTTCCCCAGCTGAGAGAACAGGCAGTGCAATCGATCCCCCCGTTCATTGTACAAACAACTGTGAGTACCGCCGATCGGCTGGTAATAACCGACGATCTTAGAAGGCAGGCTAAAGAGGCCGGTGTCACTGTTGAACAACTCTTAGGCCTTGAGGAAATCCCCGGGATTACAGAGGAGGAAGTAAAATGGCAATATGTCCGCGGCAAACCTCTGGTCAAGCCTGACGAAGTCAAGCTTCTACCAACGAGAATGTACGATTTGCATACGTGGTACATGCAACAAACAGCAAATACCAATGAAGACTCCCTCATGGTGAAAGTCAAGAAAAGACATTACTTCCATAAAAAAGATGTGTGGATTCATTATTCAGAGTTGTTACAGTTATTCAATCAAGACGCACTCGACAAATCTATCGTCAGTTGCTATTGTCTGTAAGTGATTTCTTTCTGTAGATTAAGTCTCTAGCTAGCTAGCCTTGCTCTCGTTCATTACCTGTAATTATCCTCACTATATTCTTTTCTGTGGTATTATGCAGAATGAAGATGTATGAAATGAAAAAAGCTGGACGCTATGGCATTGGGTTCATTGACCCAAATACGGTTAATCAGGCGATATGAGAAGATAAATATTCGAGAAAAGACACAGAGAAATCCCTGCTAGAGTTTTTGAAGCAACTAAACACCCAACCAGAAATACTACTTCCTTACAACTTCGGGTGAGTGTTACTATATCTTGTACTACAAATTCTATTTTTGCTTAATTACTAGATGTTAATAAGTGTAGTTGATGAGTTATGCACGTGCCCGCTTATTTATACAAAACGTGTGCGCATGCAGTTACCACTGGATCTTGTTAATCATTGAAGTTGACAAGGGAAAAGTTGAAGTACTGGACTCACTATATAAAAATCCATCCGAATACGCAACCGTGAGGGGGATGGTCGACAAGTAATTTCAATCATTATCGCACTATGTCGGCCTCTTTACTTCATTTCCTGATATCAACTAGTTAATAACTCCTTTATTCATTTTCTTTGCCGGCGGGCAAGGCTTGGGCCAAGTTCGTCAAACAGGTCCCAGGCGACTGGGAACAAAAGCTGACATGGGTGCGACCCAAGGTAATTAAGTAGTACTAGCTAGCTACGTCCGTGCATCTCTTTAATTCTAGTTTCAATACCATTATCATGCTTGATTAATTATTACCTGATTGAATTTTATTCTCGTAAAGTGCATGAAGCAGGAGCAGGAGAATGCTTTATGCGCATACTACGTTTGCGAGAACATTCGCATGATCACGTCTGAAAGAAGCAGAAACGAAAGAAATCTTTGGGTACGACGTTTGCCAGAACACTATCCATAATTTTTTTATCATGATCTAGCTAATATATATACACACAACTAATATATTCATCTTGATCTCCTGATTATAGCTGAACGAGATGCGGGGCCAACTCCTACCAACGGCTCGCGTACGAGCAATTCAAGAGGAAATAGCTGGATTTCTGGTTGACCAGGTCATAGATCCCAAAGGAGAATACCATTACAAGATCAAGAAGTAATGCCCTGCATATATGTAATGATCCGCAAATTGTTGGAGAAATTGTATTTACCAAATTGTATATATATATATATGTATGTGAATGGTCGTCGTACGAGAAATTCGATGATATATATATATATATATATATATATATATATATATATATATATATATATATATATATATGATCGGTTCTACGAGAAATTCTATTTATATATATATGCACAACGTGTACAGTATGTAGTAGCGTAATATATGTTTGAAATGAAAAATAATTAAATGGAAAACACAAAATTAAAAGGAAAAATAAACCATAATTAATTCATAAACCCCTGAAAGATTAAAAGGAAAAATAAACCAAAATTAAAAGAATTAAATACTTTTAGTCCCGGTTGGTATTACCAACCGAGACTAAAGGTCCCCCAGCCCACGGCGCCGGCAGGTGCCACGTGGTGGGCCTTTAGTGCCGGGCCGTGTTGAACCGGCACTAAAGGGGCACTAAGGGGGGGGGGGGGGGGGGCTTTAGTCCCCATCCTTTAGTGCCGGTTGGAGAGAACCGGCACTAAAGGCCCTTACGAACCGGCACTATAGGCCGATTCTGCACTAGTGCAAGCATGTGTTATTATAAAATAAACTAGAGTAGAAAGTGAAATAAACTTATTATTATTAAATTTTATGAAGTGTGTCCAATTTGTTGAAGTTTGATTGATTTGGCTAGCTTTTCATGCAGTTCTTAAGCTGTCTTTTCTTTTACCATGCATGATATGTTGCCCCTTTGACCGTGTTACAATATAATTACTGAACAATCGGGCCAAGTTAGAAAAAGAAACATTATTCAGAGGGGGAAAGTTAGCAAGAATTCACCAGCACACCTGATCATGTGATGATATCATGCTCTTTGTTTACTTTGAGCTTGTGCACGTCTTAACTGTTGTTTCTTATGGCACGCCGCGCCTTCTGCCTGCTAGTATGTACAATGTCAGTATCACAAGAACAGTCTATCTGCACACAAAGTACAATATGTAGTCTGGAAATGTATTCACTAATAACAAGAAATAGCATGCGTGGAGCTAATTAAAATTAAAAGCCTAAACCTGAACAAGTCGTTCACATGTTCCCGAAATTTTGCAGTTGCCCGCAACAACAAATGCTTTCTTGCAAGATATTGCAATGAACAATTTACAACTGAAAGTTCCTAACTGCAAGAAATTGTCCAGTCGCCGGCAAGAACAAATGCTCTGCTTGCAAGAAATTACAATGAACACTTTCAAGCCAAGGGGTAGTCAGAATGACATATAATCTGGAACTCTGGATGTGTGGAGTTGTGGATCACCAACCTTTCTAGTAGACTATATCGTTTCTTGCATCAGGACTGACGAGAGTGAACAATGAACACAACTATTATCATATTCCCAACGAGTACATATCATATATCATATATAGTGAACAGTGCCGCTCTGACCGTGTTACGATCAACGTTTTGGTTACCGAATCCCAAAAAAATACCGAGGGTGGGCGAGAAAAGCGGATACCGCGGTTACCGTAAAATTCCGTGGAAATACCGCTCGAATTTTTTAAACGCAATTTGAATTCAAATTTTTTGAGCTAGGAATATATTAGTACCGAGCTCAAGTTGTACACAAATTGGGTGTTGGCGCAGTGGCTGCTTCTCCCCCTGCCTCCACAACCTGTGTGAGGTCCTGGGTTCGATTCTCCTATTGTGCTTTTACATTTTTATTGAAGAGTTTAAGCAAAAAAAAAAAACATTCGGGAGCAATGGGACTCGAACTAGCGACCTACGGGCTGCGCAGGATGACACTTACCAACAGATAACCGTTACTTATGTGTTTTTGTTGAGTTTCTATCGTACTTAACCATAATGTCACCGTTCAAATTCAAAATTTTAAAAAAATTCGAATTTTTTTCCTCGGTACGCAGCTTTATCGTGGGGTAGCGAGAAACGCGGATACCGGGCGGTATCCTATCCGAATTTACCGCCCGGTACCCAAAACCTTGGTTACGATTACTGAACAATGAAGCCAAGTCAGAAAAAGAAACATTGTTCAGAGGGTGAAGTTGGCAAGAACTCACCAAGTAAGCATACCTGATCATGCGACGATATCATGCTCCTTGTTTACTTGCAGCTTTTGCACGTTTTGCTCTTGTTTCTTATATCTGGACAATGTCAGTAACACAAGAAGTCTCAACTGCACACAAAGTATAATATGTACTGTGGAAATGGATTCACTAATAACAAGAAATAGTCATAATCATGCCTGGAGCTAAGAGCCTAAAACTGAACAAGTCGTTCACATGTTCCCGAAATTTTGCAGCTGCCGGCAAGAACAGATGCTTTGCTTGCAAGAAATTGCAAAGAACAATTTTGAACTGAAAGTTCCAAATTGCAAGAAATTTTCCAGTCGCTGGCAAGAAGAAGCTTTGCTTGCAAGAAATCGCAATGAACACTTCAAGCCAAGGGTTAGTCAGAATGTCATAGATTCTAGAACTCTGGATCTGTGGATCACCAATCTTTCTAAGACACCATATCGAGTGAACAATGAACACAACTATATATTCTCATATTCCAACTAGTACATACTACATACTCCATCCGTCCGGAATTACTTGTCGCTCAACCGGATGTATCTAGCACTAGTATCATATATAGAGATTTTTAGTTTCGTCCTTCAAGGGGCAAGACTGCAAAGCCCGATGCTGAACCAGCAACCGATCTGCCAACCACACGATTAATGTGCTCCCAGATTTTCTGGTTCCCGTCGTCGATATGCATCTCTTCAAGAACCCTGGCGTTCTCCGCCAAGAATTTGGCCAATCGCACACCAAAACGGTTGGACTCGTCCCTCCGGAATCTCAAGCTCACCCACCTCAGGCTACTCTGCAGGCAGGTGAACGACTGTCCAGTCAAGCCATGGATATAATCGGGCACCTCGTACGACACCATCGGGTTCTTGAATCTGCGGCGCAAGAAGCGATTTACTGACTTGTCGAAATCCAGCTGGTCCTTTTCCGCGAAGACGTCTCGTTCATAGTACCCATCGTCTGTGTAGGACTTGATCTCCGACGCCTCGCTCGTGCTCAGGTTGATCCGGAGTTGACGAATCACGGGGCAGCAATGGAGGAGGTGCGCAATGGCCGCCCCGGTGTGCTTACTCCGTCCTGGCTTGTACTGCGCCTCCAGCTCGAGGCGCTCGAGGTCGCGGAACACTACCTCGTTCAGCTCGGGCCCGTTCGTGCCGCGGCCCGGCCTGAGGTGCTCGAGCTGGTTGGTTTTCAGCTTCAAGACCCTGGCATTGCTGAGGCTCGCGGCACATTGCCAGAAGCAGGCGCATGTGCCGTTCTCCATGTAATAATATGTGTCAGGGGAGAAGCCTATGTCCACTCGCGTGAGGTTCGCGGCGGCTTGTGGTTTTAGCGCGAACGGCTCGCGGAAATTCCCGTTGTATCTGAAGCATCGCAGCATCGGCGCGTCCAGCTCTACGCCGGTCCGGTTCGTCCAGGTGCAGTCCGATATCACTAGGGCCGTGACCGCCGGGCACCGGAGGTTCGCCGGCGGCGGCGGTGCGCCCTCGTGTGTGGCTGCACCAGGAACATCGATCTGGGGTGACGAGAGGCATACGGAGTGGAGGTCCAGGACGGCGAGGTGCGGCGCAGAGTCGACGACGCTCTGGAGATCATGCAGCGGCACGTCGGTGCAAAAGTGCAGCCGCAGCTCCTCCGGCCGCGGGAACGCGACCGGGGCGCTGGCCGCCGGGGGAACCCTGAGGGTTTTGCAGCCGGAGATGCGCAGCCGGCGGAGATTCATGGACGGCAGGGACGCGAGGCTGAGGTCGTAATATGCGCTCGCGCGTCGATCCTCGTACGGGAGGCGACTGACGCAAGCGTCCACACAGAGCTCCTCGACGGATCGGGCCGCCCGGTGCGAGAGCACGGCGTCCACGATGTCGTCCTTCAAGCCGCCGTCTCTGACGCGCAGGAATAGCTGGAGGACGTCGCATCGGTGGCCTTCCACGTGGAGGGTGAGCTTCCGGAGGGGGCAATGGCGGCCGCGGGCATCGAGAGCCGCGTGGGCGTCGCGCACGAAGGCGGCTCGCTTGCCGTACAAATGATCGCCCTGGACGCGGTAGGAGCGCGTGTCGAGGTTGACGGCGCCCGACGAGAGCCACAGCGAGCGCCACCGGCGCGCGAGTGCGCTGGTGGACGCGGCCTCCTTGAGAGGCGCGAAGTAGAGGATGCGCCGCAGCAGGTCGTCAGGGAGGTCAGAGATGCGGTCGCCGCCGGCCATGGCGCCTGGTCGAGGTGGGAGGCGCCGTGTGCGAAGGGGAACGTTTTTAGTTTAGTTTAGGGTTTCGGACTTTCGGTACGCCGCCGAACCGCCGATCGTGGAATAGGGGAAAAAAATAGTTGATCGTGGAATAGGATTAAACTTCATGGTCTCTCATGCGGCATCATATTAGCCGGATGATCGATCTTATAGACAACTTATATAAAGCTTTAGAAAAGCTTATCGATGGCCAACGCTTCAAACCTCAGATCAATGAGAAGGGACCCGTTGGGCTTTTAATTTGCAAAATCCACACCCAGTGAAGCCCGACTCTCTTTTCTCAAGTTTCAGTTAAGGATGATGATCATGTTGTTAGTGTTAGGTCTTCCTTCAGTACCTTTTTATTGTTTTGTAAAGAGTGAAGTGCACAATAGGTCCTTGAACTATTTCAAGGGTACCACGTAGGTCCTCAAACTATGAAAATCATCATTTAGGTCCTCGAAGTACAGTAAATGTGTCATACTAGGCAAAATAGAAGTCCTGGACTACTTGTGTGTTGAACTGATTTTGGACCTGAATGGCACACTTATTGCACTTTGAGGACTTGAATGATGGTTTTCATAGTTCGAGGACCTATGTGACACCCCTCAAATAGTTTGGGGACCTACTATGCACTTCACTCTTTTGTAAAGTATTAGTATTTAGAAATGGAGGGAGTAGTACCAAAAATGCTTCCTTACAAGACAAGAAAGACACTGGTTGACACGTTTTAGCTCATAAAGCAAGTTACAAGCTGTTTTAGTATCAGCTCAAAATCTTCGGCCCGCGTAAAACACTAGAGGGTGCCGCGCGCTTTGCTGCGCCGTTTTTCGGTCATGAGTTAAGTCTCTCTCTTTTTACGTCAGTGGAGGCGATATCTGAGGTGAATCAAAGAATTAATTGCAATAACCAATCCACTGGATAAATCCATGCACAACATGGATTCTTAACAGAAATCTCTACTCCTAAAAGCGGAGTTGGTAGCTTCTTTTCTAGGTTTTTTTTCGTCTTCCCTCCCACCTTTGTCTGGATTTTTTTTTCGTCCCTCTTTCCGTCGTCATATATTTAGTAACGTATTTATGTGAAAGAATCAATCAAGATTAATTTGTAATGAATCTTTAAAGATCAAATCTGAATTAATTAATCTTACCATAAGTTGCTCAATCGCATTAATTAATATTTCCATACATCACCAAATTACATTAATTAAAATTTCGATAAAATAACTTGCAAAAATATGTCAAATCGGAACTTTCCTTACCAATTCACATATGGTAAGTCCATAAACTCACGAAAATCTCTAATATGGCAATATGGCAATTATGGTAATCAATCAATTCATTATATGATAACTCCATATACTCAGAAATATGGCAATATGGCAATCTCTACTCCTAATGGAGTAGTTGGTACGTCGTTTCGTCGCTTCGTACCCCCACCCCACGAATCGAAGTCCATCAAAATAAAACAACAATCAATACTTTCTTTATTCAAAATCAATCAACCATGCTCGACCACCCTTTCCATCTAACGATGGATAACACAAATTAGTAATCTAAACTTCCCATATAGAAAACAAGCAACATAAAACAACAATCAAGACTTTCCATATACAAAAACAATCAACCATGCTCGACCACCCTTCCCTTCTAACAATGGATAAAACAAATCAACAATCGTTCGTTCATTCTATCTCCCCTTCCATGATAAATTTGTCCTCCCCGTTGGTTTTTTCTATTCCCTCAAAGAACCGATGGACAAAAAACCAGAAAAAAACCATGCATCTTTACCTAACACTAGTAGAAAACAGACCTTTTGTCCAAAGCATTAGTCCCGGTCTGGTTTTGAACCGGCACTAACGTGACCATTAGTCCCGGTTCGGGACGGGCATCATTAGTCCCGGTTCGTTCCGGACCTTCAGTCCCGGTTCGTAACACGAACCGGGACTAAAGGGGTGGTGGCAGGCTAGTGTCAGCCTGGGGCCCCCACGATCACCTTTAGTCCCGGTTCGTGGCACGAACCGGGACTATAGGCGCACCTTTAGTCCCGGTTCGTGTCACGAACCGAGACTAAAGATCCCCTACATGATCCCTTCGGCCAGCCCGAGCACACTCCTCCCTGTTTTTCCCCTTCTTCCTCTCCTTTGTTCTTCCCCTTGCTCGAGCTCACCTCCATTTTTGCCAAAATTTGTCAAGATTTGGAGGCACCCCATCCATCCAAGTGTTCACAAAGGTTAGCAACTTTGTCCTTTCATCTCTCATTGCTAGATTAGCTCTTGCAATGCTCTATAAGTATAGTGATTTGTGGGTTTTAGTTTGGGAGTATTTATATGTGGTAGTTTATTTGATTTATATGCAATTTGAGCTCAAATTAACTTCTTACTTTGCATGTGTAGGTGTGGTTTACTTAGTGCCTTCCCGTCCCCGTCCTAACCACCGTCGATCGCCCGCACCGTCCCGTCGCCAGCACCACCTTGGTGAGCCTCTTGTTCTTATCCTTTTTATAAAAAAAATCATGTTTGTAAGATTTAGATAGTTACTTGTATAGTTTTCTTACCTATATGGTTGTTTGTTATACATAGTGGCATGGTTTTGATATCCGTCCCCGTCGGCCCTCGTCCGGTTTATGATTCGGATGTGATATATACTCTCTTTTATAACTATTTGTTGCATTTCGTGTTTATGACAATTATGCCCATCAAGTTGACATAGATATTTTTATCTAGGAGGTATGTGAACCGGAAATTGCAACCGACATAGATATTCTTGTCAAGAAGTTAAATTTAGTTGAAAAAGAAAACGAGTATTTGAAAGAAAAATTGAAAAGAGTTGAAGGAGAGAAGATGAAACTGGAGTTGTATGTTGCCGATGTCGTCGATGATCACAAGATCAAGATGGATGCAATGCGCTTGAAGATTAGAAAATTTAAAAAATATGCCATTGATAGTGAGGCTTGGTATCACTATGTTGTTGGATCAATTGTTATCTTAGTTGCGATCTTGATCGCATTTATTGTTGCATTTAAATGCTTTAGCTAGAGAGTTTGTATGTTGTTTTATGAGAACAAGTGTGTATGAACTTTATGTATGAACTTGTATTAATTTGGTCTTTTCGGTGTTGTGTAATGAAGATGAGCCGGCAATGGATGTACGATGACCGATGCTCTCCCCAGTTCAATAATGGCGTGCATACTTTTCTGGTTGCGGCTGAGGCAAACAAACGGGCGGATGGTTTTATGTATTGTCCATGTGCTCGCTGTAAGAATGATCGAAATTACTCTAACTCAAGAACCATTCACGTCCACCTGTTTGAGTCCGGTTTCATGTCCGGCTATAACTGTTGGACCAAGCACGGAGAAAGAGGGGTCCTAATGGAAGAGAATGAAGAAGAAGAGGATGACGACAGCTATCCTGGCCATGGGTTCCATGAATACGATGGTACAACAATGGGGGAAGAAGCTGAGCCGGCAATGCAGGAAGGAGCTGAAGAAGAGGCATCAGATGAGACCGCTGATGATCTTGGTCGGGCCATTGCCGATGCAAAGAGAAACTGCGCAAGTGAAAAGGAGAAGCTGAAGTTGCAGCGCATGTTAGAGGATCACAAGAAATTGTTATACCCAAATTGCGAAGATGACAAGAAAAAGCTGGGTACCACACTGGAATTGCTGCAATGGAAGGCAGAGAATGGTGTATCTGACAAGGCATTTGAAAAGTTGCTGATAATGTTAAAGAAGAAGCTACCAAAGGACAACGAATTTCCCGACAGTACGTACGAAGCAAAGAAGGCTGTCTGCCCTCTAGGATTAGAGGTGCAGAAGATACATGCATGCCCTAATGACTGCATCCTCTACCGCGGTGAGTACGAGGATTTGAATGCATGCCCGGTATGCTGTGCATTGCGCTATAAGATCGGCCACGATGACCCTGGTGATGTTGAGGGCGAGCGCCCCAGGAAGAAGATTCCTGCCAAGGTGATGTGGTATGCTCCTATAATACCACGGTTGAAACGTTTGTTCCAAAACAAAGAGCATGCCAAGTTGATGCGATGGCACAATGAAGACCGTAAGAAAGACGGGAAGTTGAGAGTACCCGCTGACGGATCGCAGTGGAGAAAAATTGAGAGAAAGTGGAAGGACTTTGCAAAGGACGCAAGGAACGTATGGTTTGGTTTAAGTGCAGATGGCATTAATCCTTTTGGGGAGCAGAACAGCAATCATAGCACATGGCCTGTGACTCTATGTATCTATAACCTTCCTCCTTGGTTGTGCATGAAGCAGAAGTTCATTATGATGCCAGTGCTCATCCAAGGCCCCAAGCAACCCGGCAAGGACATTGATGTGTACCTAAGGCCATTAGTTGAAGAACTTTTACGGTTGTGGAATGGAAAAGGTGTACGTGCGTGGGATGAGAAAGAACAGGAGGAATTTGACCTACATGCATTGCTGTTTGTAACCATCAATGATTGGCCTGCTCTCAGTAACCTTTCAGGACAAACAAACAAGGGATACCACGCATGCACGCACTGTTTAGATGATACCGACAGTATATATTTGGATAAATGTAAGAAGAATGTGTACCTGGGGCATCGTCGATTTCTTCAGAGCAGGCATCCCGTAAGAAAGAAAGGCAAGCATTTCTAAGGTGAGGCAGATCACCGGAAGAAGCCTCGCCACCGTACTGGTGAGGATATACTTGATATGGTCAACGATTTAAAAGTAATCTTTGGAAAGGGTCCTGGCGGACAATCTGTTCCGAATGACGCTGACGGACGCGCACCCATGTGGAAGAAGAAATCTATATTTTGGGACCTACCCTATTGGAAAGACCTAGAGGTCCGCTCTGCAATCGACGTGATGCACGTGACGAAGAATCTTTGCGTGAACCTGCATGGCTTCTTGGGCGTGTATGGGAAGACAAAAGATACACCGGAGGCACGGGAGGACCAGCAACGTATGTACGGAGAAGACGGCATGGATCCAAAGCAGTTTCAGGGTCATGCCAGCTACGCTCTTACCAAAGAAGAGAAGGAAATCTTCTTCGAATGCCTGCTCAGTATGAAGGTCCCGTCTGGCTTCTCGTCGAATATAATGGGAATAATAAATATGGCAGAGAAAAAGTTCCAGAACCTAAAGTCTCATGACTGCCACGTGATTATGACGCAACTGCTTCCGGTTGCATTGAGGGGGCTTCTACCGGAAAGCGTTCGATTAGCCATTGTGAAGCTATGTGCATTCCTCAATGCAATCTCTCAGAAGGTAATCGATCCAGAAATCCTACCAAGGTTAGAGAATGATTTGGTGCAATGTCTTGTCAGTTTCGAGTTGGTGTTCCCACCATCCTTCTTCAATATCATGACGCACGTCCTAGTTCACCTAGTCGAGGAGATTGCCATTCTGGGTCCTGTATTTCTACACAATATGTTCCCCTTTGAGAGGTTCATGGGAGTCTTAAAGAAATATGTTCATAATCGTGCTAGGCCAGAAGGAAGCATCTCCAAGGGCCATGAAACAGAGGAGGTCATTGAGTTTTGTGTTGACTTTATTCCTGACATTAAGCCGATTGGTGTTCCTGAATCGCGGCATGAGGGCAGACTGGGTGGAAAAGGCACGCTAGGAAAGAATTCAGTAATATGCCAGGACGGGCATTCTTTGGCGCAAGCACACTACACAGTTTTACAAAGTTCCGCCTTGGTGGCTCCGTATATCGAGCAACACAAGAATATTCTACGCTCCAAACACCCGGAGCAGTCTGACGACTGGATTACACATGAACAAATGGTGACTTTCGCCGGTTGGTTGCAGACACGTCTCATGCATGACGACACTGTTGCAGATGACCTGTACGTGCTGTCCAAGTTACCATCTTCGACTATATTGACTTTCAAAGGGTACGAGATAAATGGGAATACATTTTACACGATCGCCCAAGATAAAAAGAGCGCCAACCAAAACAGTGGTGTCCGCTTTGATGCAGCAAACACCAATAGGCCAAAGGATACATATTATGGTTACATAGAGGAGATATAGGAACTTGACTATGGACTTGGTTTGAAGGTCCCTTTGTTTCGGTGCAAATGGGTCAATCTGACAGGAGGCGGGGTAAAGGAAGACCCGCAGTACGGAATGATAACAGTGGATCTCAACAATCTTGGGTACGCAGACGAACCATTCGTCCTAGCCAATGATGTGGCGCAGGTTTTCTATGTGAATGACATGTCTACCAAGCCGAGAAAAAGAAAAGATAAGGAAGCGAATACATCATACGATGAGCCAAATCGCCACATAGTTCTTTCAGGGAAAAGAAACATCGTGGGAGTGGAGGACAAGACAGACATGTCAGAAGATTATGAAAAGTTTCATGAAATTGCTCCCTTCAGAGTGAATGTTGACCCGAGCATCAAGTTAAACGATGAAGATTGTCCATGGTTACGACGCAAAGGGACACACGCGAAGAAAAAGTTTTATACCCAAAGATCCCACTCTGGGATGTGACCGGCTTCTCTAGTTAGTTTCCGGACTTATATATCTGGAATGTCCCACTTCGGACAAACCGGAGGGAATCTTTGTAATAGTAGTGTACTTATGTGTTTTGGCATTTGAAACGCGTTGAAATATTATGTCCAGAGCCACGTCATCAATTTTCAACCCTTTCTGTCTTCATTTGCTATTTTTCATGCATTTACTGATTTTTTTGAGCTAAATGACCCTGGAATTGAAAAGCACTACAAATGAACTCTGAAAAGGTTGAAAGTTGGCATGGTATCATCATTTCACCCACATAGCATGTGCTAAAAAGTTGAGAGGGTTACGGCAAAAACTGGATGCACTTCGTGTACAAAATGGACAATCTCTTTCGAAGTATCAGGGTTTCAGACGAAAACTCGTGTGTTACTAAGGCATTTCATTTTTTTAAACTTATTTCAACTCCATACTTTTTGTGTGTTTAGTATGCACCATTCGAAGCCACGCCATCAATTTTCAACCCTTTCTGACTTCATTTGCTATTTTTCATGCATTTACTGATTTTTTTGAGCTAAATGACCCTGGAATTGAAAAGCACTACAAATGAACTCTGAAAAGGTTGAAAGTTGGCATGGTATCATCATTTCACCCACATAACATGTGCTAAAAAGTTGAGAGGGTTACGGCAAAAACTGGATGCACTTCGTGTACAAAATGGACAATCTCTTTCGAAGTATCAGGTTTCAGACGAAAACTCGTGTGTTACTAAGGCATTTCATTTTTTTAACTTATTTCAACTCCAGACTTTTTGTGTGTTCAGTATGCACCATTCAAAGCCACACCATCAATTTTCAACCCTTTCTGACTTCATTTGCTATTTTTCATGCATTTATTGATTTTTTTGAGCTAAATGACCCTGAAATTGAAAAGCACTACAAATGAACTCTGAAAAGGTTGAAAGTTGGCATGGTATCATCATTTCACCCACATAACATGTGCTAAAAAGTTGAGAGGGTTACGGCAAAAACTGGATGCACTTCGTGTACAAAATGGACAATCTCTTTCGAAGTATCAGGGTTTCAGACAAAAACTCGTGTGTTACTAAGGCATTTCATTTTTTGAAACTTATTTCAACTCCAGACTTTTTGTGTGTTCAGTATGCACCATTCGAAGCCACGCCATCAATTTTCAACCCTTTCTGACTTCATTTGCTATTTTTCATGCATTTACTGATTTTTTTGAGCTAAATGACCCTGAAATTGAAAAGCACTACAAATGAACTCTGAAAAGGTTGAAAGTTGGCATGGTATCATCATTTCACCCACATAACATGTGCTAAAAATTTGAGAGGGTTACGGCAAAAACTGGATGCACTTCGTGTACAAAATGGACAATCTCTTTCGAAGTATCAGGGTTTCAGACGAAAACTCGTGTGTTACTAAGGCATTTCATTTTTTTAAACTTATTTCAACTCCAAACTTTTTGAGTGTTCAGTATGCACCATTCGAAGCCACGCCGTCAATTTTCAACCCTTTCTGACTTCATTTGCTATTTTTCATGCATTTACTGATTTTTTTGAGCTAAATGACCCTGAAATTGAAAAGCACTACAAATGAACTCTGAAAAGGTTGAAAGTTGGCATGGTATCATCATTTCACCCACATAACATGTGCTAAAAAGTTGAGAGGGTTACGGCAAAAACTGGATGCACTTCGTGTACAAAATGAACAATCTCTTTCGAAGTATCAAGGTTTCAGACGAAAACTCGTGTGTTACTAAGGCATTTCATTTTTTGAAACTTATTTCAACTCCAGACTTTTTGTGTGTTCAGTATGCACCATTCGAAGCCACGCCATCAATTTTCAACCTTTTCTGACTTCATTTGCTATTTTTCATGCATTTACTGATTTTTTGAGCTAAGTGACCCTGAAATTGAAAAGCACTACAAATGAACTCTGAAAAGGTTGAAAGTTGTCATGGTATCATCATTTCAACCACATAGCATGTGCTAAAAAGTTGAGAGGGTTACGGCAAAAACTGGATGCACTTCGTGTACAAAATGGACAATCTCTTTCGAAGTATAAGGGTTTCAGACGAAAACTCGTCTGTTACAAAGGCATTTCATTTTTTAAATAACATAAGAATTACCAAATTTAATATAATGATAAAACACGCTAATATTAAACAGCAGAAAAAAGAATCACTGCAAAATCTATTTTTAAAGTAAAGTTATTCACAAATTAGTGATGCACACAAATTTCCAATAATTCGAATTTAAAGTATTCAAATTTGAAAACTACTGCCACTAACAGAAAGTTTATAATTGTTTGACCTAACGCAAAAATATTCACTCATTAACTCTAAATAAAGCAAAAAAAACTCAGAAACAAAAGAAAATAAATAAAACAGAAATTAAAAAAACTGAAAAGTAAAAAAAAAGCCCGCCTACTGGGCGCCAACCGCAGGCTCACAAGGCCCAGTAGGCCCAACAGGGCAGCACAGGTTCGATAGGCCCACACATGCCTGCTTAGAGAGGAGCTCGAGGGAGCAGCCGCAGCGGGGCTTATAAACCAGTGCGGCTGCCCTTCGCTGGGCGAGGTGGGACTAAACTTTCTGCACCGCGGCTGTGGCAGCACGAGACCTTTAGTCGCGGTTGGTGGCTGCAACCGCGACTAAAGGTCTGCGCTTCCCGCTGCTTCGCCTGGCGAAAAATACCTTTAGTCGCGGTTGGTGGCTCCAACCGCGACTAAAGGTGGCCTTTAGTCGCGGTTGGAGCCACCAACCGCGACTAAAAGCTCTCATATATATAGCGCCACTTACGAAAAATCCACCATCCTCTCCATTCTCTCGACGCCAAACACAGACGATGCCGCCAGGCTGCTGCGCGCCGCCGCCTGCCCCGATCGACGCCGTCGCCGCCCCCGACACCGGCCGCCCGTGCCTCCTCGTCGACCCCTACTCCGGACGCGCCCTCCTCGCCGATCCCCGACGGCGCCGCCCGCGCCAGCTCCTCGCTGCGCCGCCTGCCCCGACGCCGTCGCTGCCCCCGACTCGCCTCGCCTCGCCGTCGCCCCGCTGTAAGCTCAGTTCCTCCCTCTCCCCCCTCTCCCTCGCCCCCTGCTGCCATGGCCGCCCCTCCGGCCCCGAGCCCCCCCCACACACATGCATGAACACACACACACACACACACACACACATTTTCTATTTAGATGTTTTAGTTGTTTTTCACTAGTATATATGTACGTATGAATGCATGTTAGATGGATATAATTAGTGTTTAATTAGTATAGATTTTTTTATATAATGTTTTTTTTCTGTTTTTTAATGGATGTATAGAAGTATGCTTAATTAGTGTTTCTTTTTCTGTTTTTAAATTTTATATAATGTTGTATATCATAGTATAGAAAAAATTTGCATATAAAAAAGTTGCATAGGAAAAAGTTGACCATATATATATATTTGTTAGAAGGACTATATATAAGTGGGAAAAGTTTCAGAATTTTTTGAGAAAGGAATATTATTAGGGTAGTTATAACGTAGGAATGGGACATTATAATTGAAAAGAGGACATTTTGCTCAAAATTTCCTAATAAAATGACATTGCATATATAGGAATTTTTTTTCATAAGAATTTATTCTCGGAGCCCACGATGCCCGGCCCGCATCCTCGTAGTCGACTCGTTCGCGACGACGTCCTGCTTCAGAGGGGCAACGTTCGGGACTGGGCTCCGCCGGGCTGGCACTGGGAGGTGCTACCTTCAGGGGCGCGCAACTTGGTGAGGAACCCGGCCCCGGGTCCCGTCGTCGACCCGGAGCTTCTTTGGTGGCGTTCGCGTGGGCCACTTTCGGTGCGGATGCAGCCGGCCCCGCCGGAGGTAGTACGTCGCCGTGTCAGGGAGGAGGACGAGCACGTCCGTCGCTACATGGATGCGTTGGACGTCAGGTTCTCCAATACCTGGCAGGTTCTTCAGGGATCTCACCCGAGCTATGATCCTGTGATGGTTCCTTCTCTTTGGGTGTCCACCGCCCGCACCTCAGGAACCGCGAGTGAACTAGATTCTTCGATAATATTCGATCTGTATTAGCTAGTGATGTTATATATATGATAATATTCGAGATGTATTAGTGATAATACTCGAGATGTATTCGAGATTATATTCGATAATATTCGAGACGATTTATTCGAGATTATATTCGATGATGCATATTATATGAATTATTCGAGATGCATATTATGTACTATGATTCAGTTTTTCCTTATTGATTGCATGCATTCTAATTTGAATACTAA
Organism: Elymus sibiricus; assembly: GCA_039707655.1. Classification (NCBI taxonomy): domain Eukaryota; kingdom Viridiplantae; phylum Streptophyta; class Magnoliopsida; order Poales; family Poaceae; genus Elymus; species Elymus sibiricus. The sequence continues at coordinate 438,702,108 of CM077667.1, read as the reverse complement.
ATTGTTTTATCTTTCTTCTGGATTAGTTAAATAAAAGCTATGGACAATACCGGCAGAGAAGGAGAAGAGGCTCTGTTCGACATCATACGCTCCCCGAGCCCAGAGCATGAACCTGAAGATGATGACGGCTCGCAATATCTGAACAATTCCGGTGAGGGTTGTATGATATTTGATGAAGACGAACGAATAGATGAAGGCGACGACAACGATGTTGACGAAGAAAATGTTCTTCAAATAACAAAGACCGGCGAGGTATATTTATTATATAAGCCATCCGGTGATCATTACATGTCTTAATTGATTTGTATGTATTAATGAATCGATCTTTCTTTTTTTAGGCCTCCGGATCGAGCAAATCTTCTACAAGCGACAGGGTAGTTCGAGGCCCGGCCAGAAAGTTGGATCCTGGCGTAAAGTTCAACATCGATTCCATCAAAACATCAAATGGCGAACCGCTTGAACCTAGGAAAAATGCGACCAAGTTCAAGAATCAATGCGGAGTTATTGTCAGGGACCAAATCCCGATCTCTGTTCAAGAATGGAAAAAGCCAGCAAAGGGAGATCGAGCAGGAGTTACTTTTGTCGACGAAAGAGCAAAAGATGTGCTTTGGACATCGCTCATGTCACATTTCACCCTACCAGATAATTTGACAGATGCAGATCTGAAGAAAGTCAGAAACTATGCTCTTAAAAAGATGGCGATCGCATTCAACACCTTCAAGAAAAATACATGGACTAAGTACGTCAAATCAAAAAAGAAGACTCCAGAATTCAAGGGAGCACTGGTGAAGGCAAAAGATCACTGGGATGCTTTCGTGAAGTTCAAGGAATCAAAAGAAGCTAAGGAACGGTCGAGAAAAAACAAGTTTAATGCTGCGAAAAAGAAGTGGCACCATACTCTGGGGCCAGGTGGCTACCAGATGGCCCTGCCTAAGTGGGATCAATTTGAGCAAGAGATGATTAGTGCAGGGGTCACTCCAGTTACATTGACATGGCCCCCTAGGTGCAGGACATGGTTTTATGCGCATGGGGGGAAGTTGGACCCAGAGACAGGGCTGGTTATGGTGAAGGCAAGTCTTAAAGAAGCGATAGACGAAATACTTATTGCAATAGAAGAAGCTCGAGCGGGGGTGTTCACGCCCAACAGAGAGAACGACGAGCTTACGCGCGCCCTGAAGAATCCTGAACACCCGGGAAGAACACGAGGCAAAGGCGTTGTTCCGTAGTTTGAGGGGTTTGCGGATTGGAACGACGACTACAGAAGCCGTGCGAGAAAGAAGAAGCAGGAGGAGCAGAAGAAGGAGGAGGAAGCACTCCGCCTTGAAGGCCTAGAATCAAAGCACCTGGAGTTGGAACGCGCTTTCAGGCGGCAGTAGGAGCAGATCGACTCACTCAGCCAGGAAAGGGCGTCTCAGCGGCAGCATGAGCAGATCGATCCAGCATTGGATAGCACCGTCCCATCTATGCCGAGAAGCAGCGTGGGTTCCGCCCCGGCCGATATCGATGATGCACTTCTAGCTAGCTACCCTGTGGATGATATCAAAGACAGGACTAACTGTGAGCTAGACATGAAAGTGAAGAACTTATCCATGAAGGTGGCGGACGGCTATGCTTTAGCAAATCCCCCTGAAGCAACCTTCCATTGCAATCCCATTCCAGCTGGCTATGCTCGTGTCGGGGTTGATGAAGTGATGTCAGGATATCACGAGCTACAACTTGACATTCTTGGAGGTGACGAGGAGAGAACACTGGGAGAGGCCATACATCGTATCATTCTATGGAAAAAGGATTGCATCGTCTTTCCAAGGCCACCGACTCCTCCTCCTCCAAGTCCGCCGCCGCGTCAGTCGACTCCTCCTCCTCCAAGTCCGGCACCGCGTCAGCCGACTACTCCTCCAAGTCCGGCACGGCGTCAGCCAACTCCTCCTCCTCCAAGTCCGGCACCGCGTCAGCCGACTCCTCCTCCAAGTCCGGCACGGCGTCAGCCGACTCCTCCTCCTCCAAGTCCGGCACCGCGTCTGCCGTCTCGGCCGACTCACCGTGCTCCGTCGCCTAAGCAACAGCGGAAGAGAGAGGCCGCAGCTACGACGGCTAGCGGTACAACAGGCAAGAAATTCAAATATGGTCCAAACCTCAAGCCTCTTCCGAAGTTGTCTTACCACCTGACTGAGGAGGAACTCAACACCGTAGTGAATGCCCAATTGAAGGCCCATTTTGGACCGAAACCGCCCCCGCCGCCAAAGGAGAAAGTACCTGAGCATGTCTCACAACACTTTATTGATATGGCTCGACCGGCTGACAATCAGAAGGACTCCGACTATGTGCGGTCTATCAAGAAGTCATATTTTGTAGGACAAAAGGAGTCGAGCTCAAGCTCGAGCCAAGCAGTTGGCAAAAAAAGCGGGAAAACTGTTCCCCAGCTGGGAGAACAGACAGTGCAATCGACCCCCCCGCTCATTGTACAAACACTTGTGAGTACCGCCGATCGGCTGGTAATAACTGACGATCATAAAAGGCAGGCTAAAGAGGCCGGTGCCACTGTTGAACAACTCCTAGGCCTTGAGGAAATCCCCGGGATTACAGAGGAGGAAGTAAAATACCAATATGTCCGCGGCAAACCTCTGGTCAAGCCTGACGATGTCAAGCTTCTACCAACGAGATTGTACAATTTGCATACGTGGTACATGCAAGAAACAGCAAATACCAATCAAGAGTCCCTCATGGTGAAAGTCAAGAAAAAGCATTACTTCCATAAAAAAGATTTGTGGATTCATTATTCAGAGTTGTTTCAGTTATTCAATCAAGACGCACTCGACAAATCTATCGTCAGTTGCTATTGTCTGTAAGTGATTTCTTTCTGTAATTTAAGTCTCTAGCTAGCTAGCTGTGCTCTCGTTCATTACCTGTAATTATCCTCACTATATTCTTTTCTGTGGTATTATGCAGAATGTAGATGTATGGAATGAAAAAAGCTGGACGCTATGGCATTGGGTTCATTGACCCAAATACGGTTAATCAGGCGATATGGGAAACTGAACATTCGAGAAAAGACACAGAGAGATTCCTGCTAGAGTTTTTGAAGCAACTAAACACCCAACCAGAAATACTACTTCCTTACAACTTCGGGTGAGTGTTACTATATCTTGTACTACAAATTCTATTTTTTGCTTACTAGATGTTAATAAGTGTAGTTGATGAGTTATGCACATGCCCGCTTAATTATACAAAATGTGTGCGCATGCAGTTACCACTGGATCTTGTTAATCATTGAAGTTGACAAGGGAAAAGTTGAAGTACTGGACTCACTATATAAGAATCCATCCGAATACGCAACCGTGAGGGGGATGGTCGACAGGTAATTTCAATCATTATCGCACTATGTCGGCCTCTTTACTTCATTTCCTGATATCAACTAGTTAATAACTCCTTTATTCATTTTCTTTGCCGGCGGGCAGGGCTTGGGCCAAGTTCGTCAAACTGGTCCCAGGCGACTGGGAACAAAAGCTGACATGGGTGCGACCCAAGGTAATTAAGTAGTACTAGCTAGCTACGTCCGTGCATCTCTTTAATTCTAGTTTCAATACCATTATCATGCTTGATTAATTATTATCTGATTGAATTTTATTCTCGTAAAGTGCATGAGGCAGGAGCAGTGGAATAGTTTATGCGCATACTACGTTTGCGAGAACATTCGCATGATCACGTCTGAAAGGAGCAGAAACGAAAAAAATCTTTGGGTACGGTTGCCAGAACACTATCCATATTTTTTTATCATGATCTAGCTAATATATATATACACACAACTAATATATTCATCTTGATCTCCTTCTTATAGCTGACGGAGATGCGGGGCCAGCTCCTACCAACGGCTCGCGTACGAGCAATTCAAGAGGAAATAACTGGATTTCTGGTCGACCAGGTCATAGATCCCAAAGGAGAATACCATTACAAGATCAAGCAGTAATGCCTGCATATGTAATGATCCGCAAATTGTAGGAGAAATTGTATATACCAAATTGTATATATATATATATGTGAATGGTCGTCGTACGAGAAATTCGATGATATATATATATATATATGATCGGTTCTACGAGAAATTCTATTTATATATATATATATATATATGCACAACGTGTACAGTATGTAGTAGCGTAATATATGTTTGAAATGAAAAATAATTAAATGGAAAACACAAAATTAAAAGGAAAAATAAAGCATAATTAATTCATAAACCCCTAAAGGATTAAAAGGAAAAATAAACCAAAATTAAAAGAATTAAATACTGTTAGTCCCGGTTGGTGTTACCAACCGGGACTAAAGGTCCCCCAGCCCACGGCGCCGGCAGGTGCCACGTGGTGGGCCTTTAGTGCCAGGCCGTGTTGAACCGGGACTAAAGGGGAGGGGGGGCTTTAGTCCCCACCCTTTAGTGCCGGTTGGAGAACCGGCACTAAAGTCCCTTACGAACCGGCACAAAAGGTCTGTTTTCTACTAGTGTAATATTAAAGTGAGGATGATTTCATAGTTCTTCATATGCCATCCTTTTATTGAGATTTAAAATGTCTACTCCTAAAGTGGGAGTTGGTAGCCTCCCTTCCACGGTTTATTTTCGTCTTGCTTTTCTTCGTTTGTTTTTCTGTCTCACCTCCCACCACCCCTTTCCACCAGATTTTCTCCGTCTCATTAAATATATCAAATCCCATTAAAGGGAGAGATCTTGTTTCGTATTTGCTTTAGAAGATATTGCTTTAATTCAATCACTTAAATTATAAGTAATTAAGAATTCATAAATCACACCATATATGTAAGATCACCTTCCTAAAGACAAACATAATATATTTTTTCTCGATAACCTTCCAAAACAAAATTAGATAATCTTAAATAACAAATCGTTAATCCCGTGCACTATGCCGTTTATTTTTCTCAATATCTCTACTATTAATTGACAATCAAAAGTTTCCTAATATAATAAAAATAACATATATTTTTTGTTATGAGTGTACAAATCTTTGCGCCTCTGTAGAGGGACACCGTGCGCGACACCATTGAGGATGTCGTTGCCAAGTCTGACGCCGGCGTGATGCTCGAGAATGACAGTGTGTGGATCATGGCATCGAGGATGGCTATGGCAAAAGGAGGGTCGTCGACCGCTATGTACACACTTTCGTAGACACGATCATATTATATTTCTTGTCAGTCATATAGAGAGCCACCAAGCTACATTCTAATATCAAGTGTGTCCATTCAAATGTAAAAAAAATCCGTTATGAAAATATGTCCTACTATACTCGGTAGTCGTCGTCGTCGCTCTTAGCAGCCATTCATGCAAAAAAATCTGTAAATCGAGCGAATCCATTCAGAAAATAAACCATCAATGTAATTAATTAACTAGACAGTTAATTACGTATGCAATCAATTAGGCCATTTAACTAGAATTATTTTTTTGCACCAAATCAGTTTGGAAATCAAATCATCAATACAATTAATTAATTAAATAGACAATTAATTATTCCTATAGATATTTAAAATTAGTGATTTTTCCCAATTAGGCGGATAATTAATGAATTTAACCCGTAGTTAATTAGCATGCAGAGGATTATATGGGCCATTCATTATGTGTGTAATTAATTAATTAATTAATTACGAAATCAATTAATCACGCTGAATCATTTTGAAAGCGCTCAACGTAAGGCCGGTCAACAGGCTCTTAGCGCGACATGCCCATTCTGAAAGCGCTCATGGTCAAGGACGATCAAAAGACTCACACCCACATGCCCGAGCACCGTTTGCCAACAAAGCGCTTGCAACATGGGCGACGTAGTGTTCACCAAGATGGATGGCGGTCATGCTCTACAGGATTCCATATGCTATCGGTTACCGAAACATTCGCGGGTGAAGACAACACGACACAAATTTGGCCAGATGGTTCATGCAATAGTAGAAAGAAAGTGTGTTCCAATAATAAAAAGGAAAAAACTAAAGCAACCAAGTGATCCACGATGTTGGAGAGGAAATGAAGGTTCCAAAAAATGAAGCAAAACAATAAAAAAAAGTATTCTAGAAAATAAGTAGGAATAAGAACCAAACCTGGCGGGGAAGGAGAAAGATAAAGATAAAGCGTTGCTGATAAATACACTGATGTTGACTGGTGCTAATAATTGATAACAACGAAATGGGTTGGCGAAGAGGCTATGATTAGAAGATGTAGGGAAGAATACGGAAGAGAAAAACAACAATTATCCCTTCTAGCAATGAATGATATGTCGGCTGGATGTAGAGCTTAATTATGACTAGGAATACGTTCAAGATGCCACTTGTCTTCCACGTTAGTGTGCATTTGCAAAGCTGAGTGGACCTTTGAGAATGATCTCTATAGTTATTTGTTGTTTCTTGTCAATAGTACATATTAGTTTAACCCACTCTATTATATTATAAATATAAAATTATGTCTCTGTTAAAACGCATGACGAAGGTGAGGTGTGCGCCATCCGGTTTTAAGGGAGGAGGCTCTAGCAAGAAATGTCCTGCTGTGATAAAAAAAATGAAGGGTGTGTCGTGGGCTATGGTTTTTATGTTGAGCTCGCATATTGAAAATATCATAACGGATAGCTCGTAGCAACGCATGGGCGTTCTGCTAGTGATTATTGTTGTGATTATTGCTGATTTAAATTTTCTGTACAAACGTCAAGGTTGAGAAACAAACCCAAGCAAGGATTTGCCGAAATATAGAAACTCTTACCGTTCACAAAAAGCTACCCTCAAGCAATTCAGATTATAATTACCAAAACATAGACAGTATTATATCATGCAATTTAGGTTCATATACCAGAAAAGTTATTCACATATATGTTAACAATTTCAAAAATATGATTAAGGAACAGCGATTAAATTTATCATATATACCATTGCAACATTATAATTATTTCTGTAACATTCTTGGTTCACAACATATTTGAGTTTTTGAATGCTCTCATTTTGTCGGTTGAGGATAACTGACAAACATAGAAGATCACATGTTCCTAACCATGATGATACGGTATAAAGACTCATAATAAGAGGGCATACCATTGTACGCAACCATGTAAATAATAGTTCCTAATAGCAGGGAAAAGGCGATGCCAAAGATCTAAAAGCAAGGCATCATTACTTGTTTCATGGTAAAAGAAAGCGAGTACATGTTCTTGACCAAAAGGGGGGCAACAAAATTACTCATTACTGGGAAGCAATACTACGCAATATTCAGACACTCTAGTTCTCTGATTTTTTTTTCTTCAAGGTTGCTCGTGCGGCGAGCACCACATGTCCTCGGAAACTTGGGATTTGCATGAGCAACACAGCCATAGAAATTAGGACAAAATTTCATGTCTGAAAATTTGTAAGAAGCCACATAGAAATTAGGTTGGTTAACTATTACAACAAACAAGCATGCTACCATGTACAATGGGCGATTTCTTTGGTTCAACTACAGATATTTATTTTGTTCAGCATAAACAAAATGTTGTGGAGTAATAGTTTAGCCGACTATCTGCAAATCTGCACCTATTGCTCATAGTGACACGACCATAAAACTAAGAAACCTAGTATCTAAGATGCTGACAATAGAAAGTTAGGGAAGTTTTTGTACCAACTCTGAACTGATAGGCTGCACCTTACACACCATGTGCTATATAAAAATATTAAATATAAGCAAATCTAATGCAATATAGGATGATAGCATGCTTTCAAGTTTACTAAGCTTCAATTTCGAATTGCACCTTGTCATCTCTTTCAGGAAATCTCTCACTGTTTTATAGCACTTAGCAGAACTGAAATATCTAAATAAACAGAAAACTCAGTTAATCTGAATAAGCAAACGAAGGAATGTATATAAATAATTATAAATTTATAAGAAGACAGGGTTATGAATCAGCAAATAAACATAATTGTTGGACAGTATTCATCCCGTAGCAGAAGAAGTCAAGGAATGGGTGAGGATGCTGATGTCAAATAGGTGGTTGAGGTGGAATCTATTGGATCCGAAGCCACACCTGGAGTCCCTCCTCCACACTGCAGAGCAAGTATCCTCGTATGGTTGGTTGAAGTTTCTCAGATGAAAAACATTGGTCGCCGATTTGATGTTTCCGATTACCTCCTTTGCGCTGCAGGTCAAGAGAGAAACCAATCAGAGGAAGAGACATGGAGGAATCGCAGATGGGGAATAAAAAACATATGGAAAAATCAACTCAAGGAGAGAGATCAGAATAATCACAAACCTCGTCGTCTCCTCCTCGGAATTGAGCCGTCGTCCGCCTCCCCCGAGCCAAGCAGCCGTCGCTCACCGTTGGTGCCCGCGCACACCATCCATGAGCCGCCGTCGCTCGCTCCCCTCCCCCTCCTTGGAGAGATGGGACACATCTTCCCCGAGCAGAGACGTCTTTACGTTCGCCGCCATCTGGCCCAAGCACAACGGAAGATAGTGAGGAGATCGGAGGGAAAGAATGGTAGAGGGGTGAGAGGGAACCGGTAGCTTCGCCCGTGCCTCCACGGACGTTGAACTCTCAGCCGCCGTTGCCGCCGCCGCCGCCTAAACAAATCGCCAGAGTGAACGGCAAAGCAGAGGAATCCAGCGACACGTACACCAAAATAGGCCTCACGCAGGCCACGAATGACCTTAACAAGCCCATTTAGAACCGACCATCTCTAAAACTGGGCCCACTTACCGCCTAACCACAGCCCGACGCACCAAATGCTCTCATTTCGTGGGAGCTTAGTATCTGTAGTGATTACAGCCGCACTACAACATCACACAAACCACTTCACACCTCGAGCGTTGCTATCAACCACACCATCAATCATCCCTAAATTCTCAGACCATCGGCGACCAATATTTCCCTTTTTCGATAAAAAGAATATATTAATATCGCAAAGATACCAATTATACCCATCCTCTGCACCAACAAGATGTTTAAAGACATCAAGGATGCACACTGCCAACAAAATAAAATAAAAAAGAGAGAAATAGAAAACAAAGATCCCGCTATTCTCAGACCAATATTTCTTTCTCGCTGAAAATCTCAGACGTGACTCGCAACAATAAGAGCATTTCTAACAGATCCGATAAACACTGGACTGCAAAATCGTTTTAGGATTCCCCTGAAGACGATTTTGTAGGAACGTGAAAGCTCAGACGAAATAGATCCTGTAACTTGTACTGCATACTGAAAAACTTTCTCGCGCTAGAAAAAAGTTCATCATCATAACCATAGTTCATCACAAACATATTCGCGCTACAAATTAGAGAACATGGCGAAGGATTCTTTTTCCTGACATGGATGGCAGCATGATCTTCTGATTGGCCCTCCCACGGATTAGGCGTCGTACAATATTATGACTACTTGTATTTTGCCTTTTTTTTATTTCTGAGTTTGGACTTAGTTTGGCTGTGTGCATCTTTATTATGCAGAGGACCGGTGTAGTACCTAAACCTTTTAGGTAATAAAGTGCCCCTTATTGAAAAAGCTATAAAACTACTTTAATGAAGACAATTCATTTTTTAAGGGTTGAGGTCTACTATAAAAGGTTCATAAGAAGTACAAAAGCACCTCCAATATAATAAAAACTACTTTGAGGACCCAGCATCACCGAACGACTACTACCATCGTAGAAAGAGCCGCCGACGCGCCATTATCACCGCTCCCTTATCATAGCCGACTTGACCTTGTCGATGACAATCAAAAAGTATTCTTGCCCGAAGAACCAACATCCTAGAGTGGCTCTTGTCGCCAACATCTGAATCGATCTGAAGCGCCTGACCAATGGAAAAAAATTAGCGCCCATGCCAAGTCTATAGATATATTGAACTCGGGTGGGTAGGTTCCACCATAGCAAAAGCCTAACCAGTTGAGACGATGAGTTGAAGGTAATGGAAAGACAATTGAAGTTTAAGATCAACGCATAGCATGCCCATGAATGCTGTCTAAACATAATTAAGAGCTAGCCAAGGTGTAGAGAACTTGACTCGAGTAACTATCAACTCCACGTTACCGTAAAACAAGAAGTAGGCCTAAAAATTTGCCATTAGATGGAGTAGCTATCCAGGGTAGTAACTCATGTATTCTAAGGAGAAAATAGACACTATCTAACAGTGTCGAAGGACCTTATACTGCCGAAAAATCCCAAAATAAATCCAAAAAAACATGCCTGCGTGAAGTCCAACCAATTTTGTACTTCCTCTCTTCCAAAATAAGTGACTCAACTTTGTATACACTTATTTTAGAATGGATGGAGTATAAACATAATTAAGATCTAGCCTAGATTTAAAAATCTTGACTTGACGGAACTGTCAACTCCTCGGTATCGGAAAACGAGAACAACTAGCATGCAAATTTGACATTCAGATCGAGTAGCTATTCAGAGTACATTCAGATCGAGTAGATTTACGAGCTCCAGAAGTAGTATAAATACATTCGGATCGTGTAGCCAGAGTATGCATCCTCTTCCCAAATCCCAAGTCATCATAGATCGAGTTCAGAAAATAAATGTCTGGCGGAGCCAAACATTTGCACACTAGTCCCAGTCCCAAGAAGCATGTGTTCCATCGTGTCATCGTCTCGTCGCTCGTCCTGCTGCTGTCATGCACGGCGGAGAGCAGCCAGCAAACCCCGCACAAACCAATGGTCACCACTCACCAAGCTCGCCAAGGACCGTCACCTCTCTCTACACCATCACCATCAAGAGGCTGACAAGTCGCTGTTCCTCCTCGACCTCGCCGGCTCGCTCGTCTGGTCGACGTGCCCGCCGTCGTCAGCGCACAGCACTGTGACATGCTGGTCCGGTTCGTGCGGCGGCGCGGCCAGCCACCAGTGCCCACGCCGCTGATGGATGGCTGCCGGAAATGGGGTGCAGGGGGAAGAATCCGACGAGCACGGTGAAGCGGGTGGTGCCGGCGCCGAAGCCGTTCGAGCTGTGCTACAAGGGTCGGTTCCCGATGCCGAAGCGGCTGGTGAGCCGCGACGTGCCGCGCATCAACCTGGAGCTGGGGGAGGGCGCCACCGGGAACTGGACGCTGTTCAACGACAACTACATGGTGCGGGTGGACGGGGCGATGTGCCTGGCGATAGCAAGCATCTGCACCAAACTTTTGCACCTAACAGAGAGTGAAACGTCCGCCAAAAGTATTCATCAGCTTCCCAGTCGTTGTACACCTGGCCTCCACCCCTGCGATGCACGGTAAACCTCACTTGCCACTCGCTCTACCAGTTTTGCTCCCAGCCTCAAAAGCTGTTGATCTGGGTTTCTTTTCTGCAAAATAGACCAATCACATATCCAGCCACATCAAACGTTTCCCATGAGGGGCGACCACAGAGGCGATCGCGGAGGCGACCGCGACGGCGACCTCGGAGGAGTCAGGCAGGCGACGTCGGGACCTTCTCTCCGGCGGGACAACCGGTTCTGGGCCCTTGCCGGTTCGGATGGAGACGAGTCCGACGACGAAGATGGCGGCGCTGTGCCGGAGATCGCGTCACCGACACCTTCGGATCTCGTATGTGAATCCCTTCACAACGGGTATTCGGAGGCGGAGGTGGCAGGATTCATCGCCGGGATCGTGCCGCCAACCGACAAAGCATGGGATGGACTTAGCCATGCCCACGGAGTGGAGGTTTTACGTCGGGTAGTCCACCGGCGGACGGCGCCGGCGGCGATCCGGCCATGGAAGGGGCCCTTACCCAAGGTATGTCTCCCTTCCCTTACTCTTGGCGATTTCATTGGGACATGGCAGCTGGTGGAGCAGCGCAAGAAGAAAGGCCGGCGTGGGGCGAGGCAGTCGCCGCCGCCGGCGGCCGTTCCGGCCAGGACGATGAGAGCGGCCAGAGAGGCGCGTTTGACCTCGTTCCTGGGCTTGGACGGGCCGGAGAAGCCCACTCCGAATGCTTTGGCGGCTGGGTATTCGGCCCAGCTGCAAAGTAACGAGGGCGTGGCAGGCAATCTACTCGCTGGGCCGGTGCAACTGGATGCACGTACGTTCGAGGGAGACTCTGAAACTATCGACAGATCGGTTCGTCAGGCACGTCCGATCAGAGCTTCGCCAGGTTTTCCATCGTGCCGAGGCCGCGCCGCTCGGATCGCTCCATCGCCGCCAACTTCCTCCCCGGCCTGCATGGCGGGCAGGGGCAACGGAGGTCCAGCGCCCCGGCGACATGAACCGGCTGCCGCGAGGCCGGATGATGGCCGGATGCATGATGGCTCTGGCCGCGGGCGTGACGGACATACAGGTGGACGGTACGGTGCTGCTGGCTTCGAAGGCCGCGGCGGCTTCACCGGAGGACGCAACGGCGATGGCTTTAATGCCCGGCGTTATGATAATCAGCGTGGTGATGGCAGCTATTACTATGGCTCTTCCTCGAGTGGAGGACGAGGATATGATGCAGACCGGCAGTACTACAGAGATGATTTCCAAAGTGACTTTAATCCACCGGCGGGTCAGTTTATTGAGGGGGCTTCGGGACCACATTACCGGCAGCGCGGTGGCCGTGGTGGTGCTGGAAGGTTTGGTCGTAACCCACCACCGAAGCGAAACCTGCCGGATCCTAGGGTGGATCCTAATCCTGCTACCGCTGCCACAAAAAAAGCACCGGCGGCGGCAGCTAGGCCGGTGGTTACACAAAAAAAACAGCTTGCGGAGGTTGCACAGGCTGGGCTAACAGAGGAGGCGGCCGCAGCGGTGACAGCCTTGGCAAATGTGACTATTCCGGCACCGGTGACAGTGGATAACAAAGATACGGCGAGTGACAAAGGCAGCGAAAAATCTGAGATTGCTAGAGCCAACAAGGCAGCTCGCAAGAAGGAGAAACTTAGTTGCTATCGTTGTGGTGAGCCTGGACACTTTGCGATAGACTGCGTGGCTGAACTTTGTGATAACTGCAGGAAACCGGGACACTTATCGGATGCATGTCCGCTGCTCTCGGCCCCCAAGCCAGTGGTCACGATCTATGGAGTTAGCAACAATAAGCTCATGTTTTTCGAGACGCCTCGTACGGTTACTGTAGCACCACGCTTGGAATGCTCGAGGTTTGGTTTGGTCAAGGTCACACATGGGATACTAACAGTGGAACAGGTAGTGCAACAGCTTAGACGCCTCGTTTCAGATTCTTTGAACTGGACGCCGGTCCGAGTGGAGGATCAGGTATTTCGTGTGGAATTTCCGAGGAGGGAAGATCTTGATCGCCTGCTTAAGTTTGGGTTCAGTAAAGTTACTGGTAATAAGTGCATACTCACATTCGATGAGTGCAAAAAGCCTGAAGCCAAAGGATCGCCTTTAGAAATTTTTTGGATCAGATTCTCAGGGGTACCGGAAACTTTGCTAGATGATTTCCTTATTGTTTGGAGTCTGGGTTCACTCATTGTAAAAACAGAGAAAGTGGACATGCCGTTTACTCGTATGAATGGCGTGGCAAGACTCCTTGTCAGTGTGCTGGATGTTGAGTACGTTCCAGATTACGTGCCATGGTGTTATGATGGGATGACATATGATCTTGAGGTGGTGATAGAGGAACTCCCTGAGGATGATAATAGTGGTGGACTAAAAGATATGGACACGACAGGCGACGGAGATGGGAATGGGGCCCAGGGGTTAGATGGACCCCGTGGCGAGGGGGACAGTGCGCCGAGGCCTTCGGGGCAGCAGGATCGACCCACTGAGGCACGGCCGGAGAAGGGGACGGCCCCTTCGTCGTCACCGATGGCTTCACTCCAGTTTGGTTCTTTCCATGCTGCATCTGCTCCGAGTCGTTTGTGGGGAGATCGAGTTGAGTCTCAGGATGAGGAGCAGAATTTTTCGGATATTACTCATGTGACTGACAGCTATTGCTCAACCCCGATGGTACGAGAGGTACAAGATTACCAGCGGCAGATATCTTCACGGCTGACGCCGCAGGGTGGTGCGAGGGCACCGTTGGGCAGGAGGTCCAACGAGCCTCTTCATCTACACCGAGAGGTACTCTTACCCCTACTTCTGATGTGGGGGTGGGGTCGGACAGTCGCGGGCAGGAGGCCCGACGATCAGCTTCGCCTCTGCCTCGACCATCTTCTAGAGGGGCGGTTTCTGAGGGCCGCGGGCAGGAGGCCCGTCCGCCTTCACCTCGCACCCCGACTACCTCTCTGGCGGCCGTGGAGGGCCAGCTGGCGCAGGGACGGCCGTTGGAGGTGGTCACTCGGGCAGCGGTTGCGGCCGACTCTCTGGTAGCTGCGACGTCACCGGTTCACAGACTTGATACTGTCGAGAATGAGGCAGGAGGCCCAAACCCAATAGAGGTCTCCATGGAGGATGTGATCAGCTTCGGAGGAATTCCGGATCCTACTTCCGGTGGTCGGCGATACAGTCACCGCATCCAGGGACAGCCGGATGCGGACGACATACAGTTGGGGCGCGCTATGAGGGCCGCTAAGCTTCGCGATATCGAGGCCAATACAGGTATGTCGGTTAATACAAGTTGTTCCATTCTTCATTTTTCTGAGAGTGAAATAGTAGATAATGCTAGCAACTTAGGGATTTCTCTTGGTGGTAATGGGAAAGAAATAGCTAAATCAATTAATGACATTCCAGACTTAGAAGCGGATAGAGCCATGGAGATTATTACAAACTTAGCGGCGGTAAAACCGATGAATGAGGCGGATATTAATAACCTTGGAGTCACAACACTACAGAGTTTTTGTGAGGATTTAATACCCACAGAGGGAGTTGAGGTGGAAGAGGAAGACGTGGGATTGGAGGGGTATATGGCTCCTTCGATGCTCGACAGTCTTCCTCACGTGGCATCCGCCCATGAGGACACCGGCATGATACAGGATAAACCTAAGAGACCTTGGAAGAGGAAGGTTTATCCTGTATCAGCGATACGGAGGAGTGCGAGAGTTAAGCAAAAGAAAAAATTCCATGATGAAATATGAAAGGAATCTTTTGGAATAGCAGAGGTCTAGCGGACTTGGCTAAAAGGAGATTCCTTAGAGATGCATCTTTAGAGCATAAGCTTGATTTTATGGCTCTACAAGAGACGGGTAGAGATAACTTCACGCCACAATTTCTCAACACCATTTCAGGAGGTGTTGAGTTTGATTGGCATTGTTTACCACCAAGGGGTAGATCTGGGGGGATCTTACTTGGGGTTAAGTGCGAAACACTAGAGGTGTTGAATGTGGTCTATGGAGAGTTTGCCGTCAAATTTCGTGTCAGGTCGAAACTTGATGGCTTCAGATGGGCTCTGGTGGCCGTATATGGGGCGGCGCAGCCTGAGCTTAAATCTGAGTTTCTCGCCGACTTAGTGAGAATGTGTGGAGATGAAAGACTCCCCATTCTGGTTGGGGGAGACTTTAATATCATTAGAAGACAGGAGGAAAAAAATAATGACAACTTCGATGGAAGATGGTCATTTATGTTCAACATGATTATCGAGAGTCTCGATTTGAGGGAGATTGACCTCACTGGTAGACAATTCACATGGGCTAACTCATTACCGGTACCAACTTATGAGAAGTTGGATCGGGTTCTGACCAGTGTAGAATGGGAGCAGAAGTTTCCGCTGGTCACAGTCCATGCCTTGCAAAGGGCCATTTCGGACCACACACCACTACTGGTCGATTCTGGGGAAGCGACTCATGTGGGTAACAGAAATATTTTCTCTTTCGAATTAAGCTGGTTCGACAGAGAAGGATTCATGGATCTCATTGCTACTGAATGGGCCAGGGAAGCTGGCGGGTCATCTAGTATGGATTGGTGGCAAAACAAAATTAGACACTTGCGCCAGTTCTTGAGAGGCTGGGCCAAGAATCAAAGTGGTATTTACAAAGTGGAAAAAGAGAGGCTTATTCAGCTCATTAATGAGTTAGATGTGAAAGCAGAGTCTACACTTCTTAATATGTCAGATCAGAATATTAAGATTGAGGCTGAGAAGAAGTTGCAAACTCTTTTGAGAGAGGAGGAGATGAAATGGGCCCTTCGAGCAAAGGTGACGAAGGTGGTCCATGGGGATGACAACACGCAATTCTTTCACATGATTGCGAATGGCAAGCATAGGAAGAAGAAAATAATTCAACTCGAACAGGATGAGGGTACAATTGTAGGACATGAGAACCTCAAATTGTACATCTCCGAATACTATAAGAAACTGTTTGGTGCACCCGAAGAGAATTTTGTTTCTTTGGATGAGAGCACAACAGGTGACATACCTCAGCTCAGCGCAGGTGAGAATGAGGTATTGTCAGCTCCGTTTACTGAGAAAGAGGTGTTCGAAGCAATAGCACAAATGAAACATAACAAGGCACCGGGACCGGATGGGTTTCCGGCGGAATTTTATAAAAAGTGTTGGCATATTATAAAGGGTGATCTTTTGCCTATGTTCCATGACTTATTTAATGGCCAGTTACAGCTATTTCACCTTAACTTTGGAACAATAACATTGTTGCCAAAGAAGGTGGAAGCCATTCGCATTGAGCAGTTCAGACCGATTTGTTTGCTTAATGTCAGTTTCAAAATCTTTACAAAGGTTGGCACGAATAGGTTGACGCGGATTTCCCATTCGGTAGTCCAACCGACGCAGACAGCTTTCATGCCTGGGAGACACATCCTAGAAGGGGTCGTCGTCTTGCATGAAACGTTGCACGAAATCCATACAAAGAAACTTGATGGGGTTATCTTTAAAGTGGATTTCGAGAAGGCATATGATAAGGTCAAATGGCCATTCCTTCAACAGGCCTTGCGTATGAAGGGGTTCAACGAATCCTGGAGAGACCAGGTGGATGCTTTCATTCAGAAAGGTAGTGTTGGAATTAAAGTTAATGATGACATAGGTCATTACTTTCAAACACATAAGGGACTGAGACAGGGAGATTCCATGTCTCACGTGTTATTCAACATAGTAGCGGATATGTTGGCAGTCCTTATTGGTCGGGCTAAAGAGAATGGCCAAGTAGGAGGACTCGTCCCACACCTTGTAGAGGGGGGAGTGTCCATACTACAATACGCGGATGACACAATCATCTTCATGGAACACGATATCGCAAAAGCTAGGAATATGAAGCTTGTTCTTTGCCTATTTGAACAATTGTCTGGACTAAAAATTAATTTTAACAAAAGCGAATTGTTCTGCTTTGGGAGAGCAAAGGAGGAACAAGATTCTTACAGGCAACTATTCGGATGTGAAATGGGATCATTGCCGTTTAGTTACCTAGGGATTCCCATTCATCATAGACGTTTGACGAATAGGGAATGGAAATGTATTGAAGATAGATTAAAAAAAAAGACTAAGTTGCTGGAAGGGCAAGCTTATGTCTTATGGAGGTCGGCTTGTGTTGATAAACTCGGTTTTAACAAGCCTGCCGATGTTCCTTCTATCTTTCTTTGAAGTACCGGTAGGGGTACGGAAAAGACTAGACTTTTATCGATCTCGTTGCTTCTGGCAATGTGACGAGGCTAAGAAGAAATACAGATTGGCAAGATGGGATATTATTTGCAGACCCAAAGATCAAGGGGGTCTCGGCATTGAGAATTTAGAAGTGAAAAATAAATGCCTACTTAGCAAATGGCTTTACAGGTTATCTACTGAGACCGAAGGGATGTGGGTACAAATCTTGAGGAATAAATACCTACAGTCTAAAACATTGGCCCAGGTTACTGCTAGACCTAATGACTCACCCTTTTGGAAGGGGTTAATGAAGGTGATGTTGGGTAACGCAGCAGAAAACACAAATTTCCGACCTATGCACCAGCCCAGGACCACTATGAAGACTGCATACAAGGTTTGATCTTTTTCGTTACCGACTCGTAGCACATCGGAAGTAGAGTCGATGACGATCGGCGGTGCAGATCCCCGCAGCTAGGATTTACAACCTCCCAACCGCGAGGATGTATACCCTCATCTTCCCCTCGGACAGCCCTCCGGGAGGCGGTCGGACAGTCCCCCGGACGGTGTCGCGGACATCCCTTCTGGAGGACCTTCGAAACTCGGACGGTCACTCGGACAGCCCTTCGGGAGGCACTCTCGAACTAAGACCGAAACTACGATCTCTCTACAGAGTTGCACACATACGATGTCATCTATCCGGCAGGGCTTCGCCGTCCAGAACTAGTTCCCACCGGAACCCAGACAACCTTTCGGCTCTACTAAACTATTTCGCTGGGAGGGAGAGAGAAGCCAGATAACATCAGATGGCACTTGTATGTGAGAAAGAGTGAGTGTGGAGAGTGCATCTCCACCTCTATTTATAGGAAAACCCAAGGGGTAGGGTGACACTTGAAATACCCAAAATGCCCTTCACAAGGGCACAAAGGTAAAAGCAAGTGGGCAGCTCATATCCTTCCATGTCATCCCTAGATATATTTGTGAGTAAAGCCCCAAAAGGTGGCTTTCCATAAAGTAATCCAAAAAGCACTTTCACTATTCACGACGACATATTTCAGCGTCCGTTCGAGCTGAAAATATTTATGTGGGCTTAGAACATTTCCAGTACCCACTAAAATAATTTTCAACGCGTTCCGAAACAATTCCGGTTTAGTGATTTTCATCTGCGAAAAGCATCTGAAGCGGTTCCGGCAGCTCCGGAACATTTCCGGTTTTCATCCCGGAAAATTCCAGAAAGTTTCCAGAACGATTCTCGCACCCTCCAAGAATTATCAGGCATGTGCCGAAACCAATTTGACTTTATGGTGTACTCCGAAACAACTTTTCGGTTTAGTGATTTTCATCTGTGAAAAGCAACTAAAGCGGTTCCGGCAGTCCGGAACATTTCCGGTTTTTGTCTCTGAAAAATCTCAGAAGTTACCGGAACAATTCTGGTACCTTCCAATAATTTCCAGGCATGTGCCGAAACCAATTTGACTTTATGGTACACTCCGAAACAACTTTTTGGTTTTACCGAAACTCTTCCGGTGTTCTCTCTCCGGAACTCTTCCGTTGTCTCCGAAACTTTTTCGGTGAATTTCTCTCAGACTCCCTGTCTAGTATTCAACAGATAGATGACCCTTAAGCGTGTGACCCTATAGGTTCGGTGAAGCATAGACATGACCCGGAACCCCTTCCGATCAATGATCAACATCGGAGCCGTGGACACCCATATTGACCCCTATACCCACACGAATGAATATTCGAGTGAACCTCCAGTTGCCGTGTGCTATTCCTGTTGCTTCGCGATATGTTACAAATACCCGAGGTGAGACATGTTGGCATCCCCGTGGATCAACAACTTGTCCACTATGCCAGTTACCTCGTTACCGGTATTGTTCTCTTTTCTCGTTCCTGTGTTCCGGCATCCCCGTGATCAAATCACAAAGTGTCTGGCCAGACGATGATGGATACCGTAACACCGAGAGGGCCCAGAGATATCTCTCCATCGTCGGAGGAGCAAATCCCAATCTTGAGCTATCAAGTTACTTGACATACTTTTCCATGAACCCGTAAGCCGCCGTAATAGCCACCCATTTACGGATGACGTTTAACAAACCCCAAAGTTCATGAAGCAAGCATGAAGAAACTCGATACTCTCATGGTCTAAGGAATCATGCAAACGTAAACCATCTCTGTGTTATTAACCATTAACTTGTGACGATTGTATCTCATAGCATAACATCAATTCGGGTCGATTCAACACAAATGTTCTTCTAACATTGTGCCCTCAAAATTGCCGGCATAGCCATGCCCATGATCAGGAAAATAGGATCATCATGCAATACTTGAGCCAGTCTTAGAGGCAAGACTAGGAATACATTTTACCATTTATTATACCACACGTGCATATGAGTCTTCCTTCGAGCCTCGTGGTTATTGCAGACTCGAGAACCATAGCAGATATAGCATGGAACATAAACATAATTATGAACTTGGAGATAAATAATATCATTTATTATTGCCTCTAGGGCATATCTCCTACAGACTCCCACTTGCACTAGAGTCAATAATCTAGTCAATGCTAATGCACTTTACACCTATGGCACACTGGTGTAAAATATGCTTCGCATGTGGTATAGCCTGATGTCCAACTGATCTGACGACTTCAGCTCCGTGTGTAACTTTGCATATCCTTGCGTTTTCACGCTTTTACAAAATTCATATTTTGTGTGGACTTGGCTTTGCATATGTGTGAATCATTGGTCGAAACCTGATTGCTCATACTGAGCTATGGAGCAACTATCTGCAATAGTGTCCCATAGACCAAAGCCATCTTGGAACCTTACTAAGTTCATGAATGAACTATATGATTCAAAAACTTCTTTGTCGCTTCTAAACCGTCAACATACTTAGCCTTTGTTATAGAATTCGGCACAGTATCTTGTTTGGAACAATTTCCAACTACCGTGCCACCATATTGTGTATTACACAAAAAACCCTTAACTTAAATCGAAAATCGCATGGAGCATTGATGAAGACTGTATCGATGTAATTACTTACAATGAGCACTTCATAATCTCTGCTTGCGAGAAAACATGTCATCAGTACTACTCTAGTACTCAATGACATCTTTCACCATTGTCCTATGATCAATACTTTTGATCACTTTGGTATCTATACTCGCAACAACTTTGGAGTATTGGACATATCTGGTTGTTTTTACATACCATGGAATACATGATTAATCCAAACACAAGAGTGTGTGGAATCACCATCATGTATTTTGCTCATCTGTGTTTTGAGACACCGAGTCTTGCAAAACTCTTTCCATGTGACTTCGGCAAGAATCACTCCTTGGCGTTTTAAATGCTAAAAGGTTTTAGCACCTTGTCAATATGTATTCATTGCTTAGCTCCATTAGGTAAATCTATCGCCATAGATCATCATGCCTAATATTGAGGCTATTTAGGCTAAGTACTTCATCGAAAAACTATTTTCAAATGAAGTAATAATTCGTGTCAAGAAATTTTATTTCCAATTAACAATGTGTCAAGCACACAAGGTTTTTAGAAATATTATTATGCTCCCACTTACTTTCTTGAATCACAAGCATCTTCGTTATCCATTGATGAAGTCAAACCCCTTTGACCATTTCATCAAAACACGAAGAATCCAACTCCTCTTTGCTCTCTTCTGTCCATCGCTGGAACTCTGAAGTTTGCATACCTACTAGCATCCTCTGGATCGACAAATTACTTTGGAATGTATCACATACAAGTCCTAGGTTTCATTTCCATCAGATGGAAATCCTTTTGTCATCCATGTTTCATATCTCATGATTGAAATATGTATTAATTGCTAGTTCAACCCGAACCGACTTTAAGCATCGCTGCGGTGAGACAATCTCATCGTAGTCAACTCCTTGAACTTGTTATTGCAACAAGTCGAGCTTTATGGATAAAACATTTTTTTCCCGTATCAGTTTTAGTTCCATAAATATTTGTTAGACTCTAAGTCTTCCGAAAGGTGTATCAAGATTTTAATCTTGAATCACTTATATGGAAACTATCTCGGATTGTATTGGCATTTAGCCAATTCCGGAGTCAGGGCCCATCAACGCTTCCTTGTGTATTGTAGGTATACTGTTGTCTAACAACAATATCTCGTTTGCGCACCTGATAGGTTTGTACGAGCTTTGCCTACGTGGTTCAGCTGCAAGTTCGACCGAAGTCCATACATTTTATTGTAGAGACTTCCGTATCAGTCGCAGTAGGAAACTCCGGAATCACTTCCAAGGTTTCTTTCCTTTGATCTGATGATGAAGATACTGGTTATCTCGTCGAGTTGCACTGTCCTCCCACTCACCTTTTGTAAGAACTATTCTCTTTAAAAGCATACCGTTTTGTGGCAAAATCCTTTGCCTCGGTATAGTGGTGGGGGAATACCCAATGACTTGGGATAACCTACAAAGTAGCACTTGTCTGATTTGGAATAGGTTTGTAACCTTTTACACAAGCCCCATATTCCAAATGTTAAGAAAAGATATAGCATGGTTGGGCGTACCATACCATGGCGTCATTTCAACAGACCCGATGGAGCTCTTTTCAGTGTAAAAGCCACAGTCTCTAAAGCATCACCTTAAAAGGGATAATGGCAAATTTATTTATGTCATCTTTGATCTTACCATGTCATAAATGGTTCGATTACATCTTCACGGACTTTCCACTTGCAGTGGTGTTCCGGGAGGTGCAAGTTATGAAACTCTTTTCAGAACTCATCAGACATTCGCTAAACTTGTAACTCAAATATTCCTTTCTGCAATCGAATTGTAGAAACATAATTTTCTTGTTACAATAACTTCTACTTCATTTTTGAAAATCTTTCGAATGATTTCAAAAGATCCAGACTTACGTCTCATCAAGTAAATATCCATATATCTACTTGAGTCATTTCTGAAGAGAGATAAATCCACTACTTGCAACAACATTTATTGAACTACACATATCAAAATGTATGATCACCAATAAGTTTGTTGCTCGTTCCTTATGGCCTGTGAACGGTATTTCAGTCACTTCACTTTCCGGACGAAAGTTGCAAGTATCAGATGATTCAAAATCAAACGAAATCAAAATCCATCATAATGGAATTTTCCATGCGGGTTTCTCCAATGTGACCAAATGCAGTGCCACACATATGTGGTATTCTTTTAGTCTTGCGACATTTAGCGTCAGTGTTATGGATGTATCATATTACCATCAATATTCACAACATACATCCCATCCTGGATGGAAGCATGGCCCTTCATGTTATTCATAACACCGAACATCAAAAGTTCTCTTATGAATAACCTTCTTGCAAGATACCTTATGCAAAGGGCTAGAGTATATGAAACTCTAAATGAATTATAAAAGTAAATATAGAGGTAATGTATTATTATCAATATTCATAACATACATCTCATTCATAATGAAAGTATGGCCCTTATGTTATTCATATCACCGAACATCAAAAGTTCTCTTATGAACAACCTTCTTGCAAGATACCTTATGCAAAGGGCTAGAGTATATGAAACTCTAAAATGAATTATGAAAGTAAATACATAGGGAATACACCAATGGAAGGTATAGTAACTTTTACTATGTTTCCAGCGCGTATCAAAACCTCATCCCTGGCTAGTCTTTCAGGCCATAGTAGTTCTTACATCGAGTTGCAACAGAATGCAATCGAGCGGGTATCTTTGTGATCAACTCACAATACCCAAGAATTAGTGATTAACATGTTTAACCATAATTCCCAAGAACTATATCTTTGACCAGCCTTCTATACATCAAAAACTTGTATGACATTCATACATGAGCTGGATATTCCAGTCTTCTCTTTTTTTACCTTTATACTTCTAACAGTTTAACTTTTAGTATTTCTCCTACTCTCAGAAGAAGCACCCAACTTGA
The DNA here is from genome assembly GCA_039707655.1 of Elymus sibiricus. NCBI lineage: Eukaryota > Viridiplantae > Streptophyta > Magnoliopsida > Poales > Poaceae > Elymus > Elymus sibiricus. Next base: position 438,678,803 of record CM077667.1, on the reverse strand, counting down.
GAGTGGCGTTAGCCCTGGACTTCCTAGGCGTGAAAGTTTCACTAACACCCTTCGGACACTTCCTTTCTCTTTAAGCTGTTGTTTTATTCACCTTCATTATATGACAGGCGTTCTCCTGGATCCCTCTCTTATCAGTCAAATGCATAGTAAACACTTTACTAATGTTTTGCAAACAAACATTGCTTTGGATATTTCATATCTTTTAGCCTTTGTCTGTCTCTGAAAATGATTTTCAGATTCCATGAATATCACATAACTATCCAAACTTTCGAAGTTCGGGTCTCATGGAAGCAAACATATTTCACTTGACCGTAACGGAATTTTAGCTTTTGGATCGAAGGACGAGAGTCATATCATCCATAGCATTAGCGGGAGAATACCGAAAGTATGCGATAGGACAAAGTCCTTCTCGGCACTCTTGAGGACAATCCTCACATTACGTTACCAACCGTAAAGTTTTAACCAGATATTTAACAGCTATTCAATTTTAACAGGGAAGGTGGAAATGCGAGCCATTATTCTACAACTATTTTGCAAATCACACTTAGACAGTATTCAAAATTAATTGCACTGAGAATTAAAAGAAGTTAATTCAACAATGCGCTCCCACTCAAATCAATATCTCTCATAATTGATTGTGAGTGATTCAAGATCCGCATTTCAATTTGACGCCATTGACGGGTTCATCACTGATGACGTGAACTTCTTGTGACTCTTGTGACTCTTGTCCATCTTGCCAATCACATCTCTATGTGACTCTTGTCCATCTTTCCATGCATGTGTTCCGAGCTCAGGACTATCCTGCCTGAACGTCAAGACAACCAAGTGATCTCGCTGCGAGGTCTGACCTCACCCGCCTCACACATCCCTAATCGTTCGTACTCATGTGTACATGTCGTACCCCGAAAAGTTAGGTGCCGTGACGGTGCTACACTTGGGAGAACACTAACTACTTGATATTTTTGTGAGAGATCACCCTAATAAAAAGCGACTACCGCGCAATCAAGAAGGGTGCATCATAAGGGATAAACATCTCAGGCAATTCATAATTAGCATGACATGGTATAGCCCCTTCTGACGGAGAAGTCAAACATTTCTTCGTCTTCAGCATTCGCGTTGGTGTTCACCTTCGCGAAGATTGCCACCACCTTGTCGATGCACCAGATAATATTGCTATCTCTATAGCTAATAAAATAAGTGCATTACTTAAGGTTGACACGCAGGTCATTAAAGTGACAATCATATGGCTCCAGCCATCATGCCGAATCATGACACGCAGGTCATGCTAATATTACATCATATAGTCATCTCATACATAATCAAATTAATATGAGCACTGCTATACCACATCATATGCACATGCAAACCATCCTGCAAAACCAAGTTAGACGTCTCTAAAAGGTTCATGGAAAAAACTTGTTTTACGTGGCTTCTAAGGTTTCGAAACAAACCTAAGCTACCAACGTCCATCATCAAGAATGATAATCCAAGTCGCTAGATTAACATTACGGGGTGTATGAAACACGAGATAATAAAATCTCGAGCCCCATACTAAACTTCGTCATACGCATGACCCCCGTGCAAATCATATCTGCATTGCCCTTTCGTCTACGAAATTTTATCTTTCTTTTTAACTACGGTGGAATTCAATGAACTGTTAGCACTTCGTTGATCAATCAGGATCGCGGATTGCCAGAACATTGAAACTCCACCATGCTGTTATCAAGATAAGAAATATGCAAATTCCAGGGAAGCAACAAGAACATCGGGTAACAGATTTCATCTGCTACCCGCACAAATAATTTTCAGTAATAGAACTCATCTACTACCTAATTATATTGTGCAACACCCATACATCTCTATGTATTCTAGATCGCAACCTGCATCTACGCATAGCCTGGCTCATATGCCACTATTGGGTAACGCAATAGAAAACAAAAATTTCCGACCTATGCACCAGCCCAGGACCACTATGGAGACTGCATACAAGGTTTGATCTTTTTCGTTACCGACTCATAGCGCAGCGGAAGTAGAGTCGATGACGATCGGCGGTGCAGATCCCCGCAGCTAGGATTTACAACCTCCCAACCGCGAGGATGTATACCCTCATCTTTCCCTCGGACAGCCCTCCGGGAGGCGGTCGGACAGTCCCCCGGACGGTGTCGCGGACATCCCTTCTGGAGGACCTTCGAAACTCGGACGGTCACTCGGACAGCCCTTCGGGAGGCACTCTCGAACTAAGACCGAAACTACGATCTCTCTACAGAGTTGCACACATACGGTGTCATCTATCCGGCAGGGCTTCGCCGTCCAGAACTAGTTCCCACCGGAACCCAGACAGCCTTTCGGCTCTACGAAACTATTTCGCTGGGAGGGAGAGAGAAGCCAGATAACATCAGATGGCACTTGTATGTGAGAAAGAGTGAGTGTGGAGAGTGCATCTCCACCTCTATTTATAGGAAAACCCAAGGGGTAGGGTGACACTTGAAATACCCAAAATGCCCTTCACAAGGGCACAAAGGTAAAAGCAAGTGGGCAGCCCATATCCTTCCATGTCATCCCTAGAGATATTTGTGAGTAAAGCCCCAAAAGGTGGCTTTCCATAAAGTAATCCAAAAAGCACTTTCACTATTCACGACGACATATTTCAGCGTCCATTCAAACTGAAAATATTTATGTGGGCTTAGAACATTTCCAGTACCCACTAAAATAATTTTCAACGCGTTCCGAAACAATTCCGGTTTAGTGATTTTCATCTGCGAAAAGCATCTGAAGCGGTTCCGGCAGCTCCGGAACATTTCCGGTTTTCATCCCGGAAAATTCCAGAAAGTATCCAGAATGATTCTGGCACCCTCCAAGAATTATCAGGCATGTGCCGAAACCAATTATGACTTTATGGTGTACTCCGAAACAACTTTTCGGTTTAGTGATTTTCATCTGTGAAAAGCAACTAAAGCGGTTCCGGCAGTCCGGAACATTTCCGGTTTTTGTCTCTAAAAAATCTCAGAAGTTACCGGAACAATTCTGGTACCTTCCAATAATTTCCAGGCATGTGCCGAAACCAATTTGACTTTATGGTACACTCCGAAACAACTTTTCGGTTTTACCGAAACTCTTCCGGTGTTCTCTCTCCGAAACTCTTCCGTTGTCTCCGAAACTTTTTCGGTGAATTTCTCTCAGACTCCCTGTCTAGTATTCAACAGATAGATGACCCTTAAGCGTGTGACCCTATAGGTTCGGTGAAGCATAGACATGACCCGGAACCCCTTCCGATCAATGATCAACATCGAAGCCGTGGACACCCATATTGACCCCTATACCCACACGAATGAATATTCGAGTGAACCTCCAGTTGCCGTGTGCTATTCCTGTTGCTTCGCGATATGTTACAAATACCTGAGGTGAGACATGTTGGCATCCCCATGGATCAACAACTTGTCCACTATGCCAGTTACCTTGTTACCGGTATTGTTCTCTTTTCTCGTTCCCATGTTCCGGCATCCCCGTGATCAAATCACAAAGTGTCTGGCCAGACGATGATGGATACCGTAACACCGAGAGGGCCCAGAGATATCTCTCCATCGTCGGAGGAGCAAATCCCAATCTTGAGCTATCAAGTTACTTGACATACTTTTCCATGAACCCGTAAGCCGCCGTAATAGCCACCCATTTACGGATGACGTTTAACAAACCCCAAAGTTCATGAAGCAAGCATGAAGAAACTCGATACTCTCATGGTCTAAGGAATCATGCAAACGTAAACCATCTCTGTGTTATTAACCATTAACTTGTGACGAATGTATCTCATAGCATAACATCAATTCGGGTCGATTCAACACAAATGTTCTTCTAACATTGTGCCCTCAAAATTGCCTGCATAGCCATGCCCATGATCAGGAAAACAGGATCATCATGCAATACTTGAGCCAGTCTTAGAGGCAAGACTAGGAATACATTTTACCATTTATTATACCACACGTGCATATGAGTCTTCCTTCGAGCCTCGTGGTTATTGCAGACTCGAGAACCATAGCAGTTATAGCATGGAACATAAACATAATTATGAACTTGGAGATAAATAATATCATTTATTATTGCCTCTAGGGCATATCTCCTACAGGTGAAGGTAACCTTCTTCCAACGGGTGAAGTTTTTAGTTGGCAACGGTACCACAACCAGATTCTGGGAGGATACATGGCTTGGGGAGGCGCCTCTAGCTCTACAATATCCTACTCTATATAATATTGCACAACGTAAGGAAGATTATGTTGCCACAGTATTACAGTCGGTACCTCTGAATATCCAATTCAGGCGATCTCTAGTGGGAGAACGCTGGAATTCTTGGCTACACTTGGTCAGACGATTGATGGATGTTCAACTCTCTAATCAGGCAGACAATATTCACTGGAAATTAGCTACGAATGGTATTTTTTCAGTGAAGTCGATGTACATGGATCTAATAAACTCTGGGCCTATTTCGAGATCGTTACATATTTGGAAAATTAAAGTGCCACTTCAAATTAAAATTTTCATGTGGTTTGTACACAAGGGAGTTGTACTAACCAAGGATAACTTGATAAAACGAAGATGGATAGGCAGGTCTACATGTTGCTATTGTGATCAGAATGAAACTATAAGACACCTCTTTCTCGATTGCCCACTTGCAAAATTATTATGGCGCACTGTTCATATAGCCTTTAACATTAATCCTCCAACGAGCATTAATACGCTATTTGGGACGTGGCTCAATGGAGTACACGTAACTATAGCGAATCATATCCGGATTGGTATAAGTGCTTTATTTTGGGCTATATGGAACACTAGAAACGATATGATCTTTAATGGCAAGAACTTCAATATATTTTTGCAGGTTATCTACAGAGCCACGTCTTGGATCCGTACGTGGTCGTTACTCAACCATGCGGGCTCCAGGGAGCTTATGGCTATTGGGTGCAATCGGTGGGAGACGGTCGCACGGGCTATCTTCAGCCGATTTGGATGGCAAGCTAATAATAGGCTAGGTGTATAGGCATCGTAGCCTACTTTTGGTTTCGCCGGCTGTGGCAGATTTTATTTACTTTAGCACTTGTTTTCATGCTCAGTTCGTGAGCTCATTGTGGATCTAAGACTTTGTTATTGTTTTTTTTAATAATATGGCTGCATGCATCGATTGATGCAGAGGCCGGGGGCTTTGTTCCTCCTTTTCAAAAAAAACATATCCAGCCACACATTAGCCTTATAAGAATCATGGGATCATGCATTTTTTTCTTATTTCTAAAAAATAATGTCATTTCTATATTTCCAAATAGCCGAGAAAACAGCAGAAATCCCAACTAGTATAAGATTTTTGTCAGGTTTTTGAAAAGTTTACAGCCAAACGTTCAGACCATCATTTAAATTTGTTGGAGTTGATCCGAGGTCACAAGTACACTTAATCAGACTCCAAATCAACTTGGCAGTAGCACTAGTAGAAAACAGGGCTTTGGTCCAGGCCAGATAAGTGCATTAGTCCCGGTCGTGTTACGAACCGGGACTGATGCAGGTTCGTGAGGTCAGGACGCCGGCCGGGCCTTGGCAGGTACCAGTCCCGGTTCGTCTGACCCCTGTAGTCCCGGTTCCAGACACGAACCGGGACTAAAGGTCCTCGCTCCTGGCGCAACCCCTTTAGTCCCGGTTGGTGGCTGGAACCGGGACTAAAGGGCAGTCTTCTGTCCCGGTTCTAGCCACCAACCGGGACTAAAGAGATGCCTATATATATGCTTGCCCCTGCCCGCTCACTCCTCTGTTTTTTGACCGGCCAGCGTGTGGGAGGTGTGTGCTGCTCTGCTCTCACCTCCTATGCACACGAGGTGTTCGATGAAATTCCCGAGCCACGCTTAAGCTTTCACCTCTCCAAGCTCGACCTCCAAGCTCCATTTTCCCCAAGATTTGTCTAGGTTTGGCGATCCGTCCCGTCCCGTCCCCGTCCTCACCGTCGTCGATCGCCCACGCCGATCTCGTCGCCGGCACCACCGTGGTGAGCCTCTTGTTCTTATCTTCTTTTTAAAAGAAAAAAATTTCTTACTTGTATGATTTACATAGATACTTGTATAGATTTTTTACTTTTATTATTGTTTGTTATTATATAGTGCCATGGTTTTGGTATCCGCCCCCGTTGGCCCTCGTCCGGTCTATGATTCGGATGTGGTATATTATCTTTTATAACTATTTGTTTCATTTAGTGTTTATGACAATTATGCCGACCAACGTGACATATATGTTTTTATCTAGGAGGTATGCGAACCGGAAATTCCAACCGACCCTCTTGTCGAGAGGTTAAATTTAGTTGAAAAAGAAAACGAGTATTTGAAAGAAAAATTGAAAAGAATTGAGGAGCAGAAGATGAAATTGGAGTTGCATGTTGCCGATGTCGTCGATGATCACAAGATCAAGATGGATGCAATGCGCTTGAAGATTAGAAAGATAAGAAAATATGCCATTGATAATGAGGCTTGGTATCATTATGCTGTTGGATCAATTGTTACCTTAATTGCGATTATGATCTCATTTGTTGTTGCATTTAAATGTTTTACATAGTTGTATGTTAGTTTTAATTTATGTTTTAATTAGATGCTCTAGAGAGCTGTATGTTGTTCTATGAGAACTATGTATGAACTTTATGTATTTATTTTTTCAGTAATAACATTTGATCACTACTGTACTTTGGTTTTAATGTGATGATGAACTTGTATTAATTTGGTCACTTCTCTATTCATGATGTTCTGTAATGATTTTTGATACACTTAATTATATAATGCACGCAGATGAATCGGCAATGGATGTACGGTGACCGACGCACCTCTTAGTACATTGAGGGCCTGCATAAATTTCTCGAAGTGGCTGAGGCAAACAAGCAGAATGGTTTTATATGTATTGTCCATGTACTGTCTGTGAGAATACGAAGGATTACTCTAACTCGAAAACCCTTCACTCCCACCTGCTTGAGATCATGACGGCTCCGGTGATCGAATGGAGAAGGGAGCCTTAACTGTTTCAAAGTCCGGCGAGGTATATATATATATATTAGTTAAGCCTCTGCTGACTAGATGCATTAATTGTTTTGTATGTACATATATTAACGCTTCTTTCTTCTTTTAGCCCTCCGGATCGAGCCAAACTTCGGTAAGGAGACGAGGCCCGAAGAAAAGGTTGGACCCGGATGAAAGGTTCACGATCGAAGAAGTCTCTCCAGAAGGCCAACCGATTGCTCCCAAGCGGACCAAGGACAAATTTATACATCAATGTGGAGTTATTGTTAGGGACAGCGTCCCGATCAGCATCCAAGAATGGAATAAGAAGAAGGACCCTGAAGTTCCTTATGTCCACGATAGACAGAAAGATGATCTTTGGAACTCGCTGATGAGAAATTTCATCCTACCGCCAGAGGAGGATCCGAATAACCAAGTTATACAGCGAAAGGTCAAGGCGTTTGCCCTTAAGAAGATGGCAGAACTATTCAAGAACTGGAAGAAACTATTGAACAAAAAGTTTGTCGACAAAGACGAGACTCCAGAATTCACCGGTCAATACTTGAAGATAAAAGATCACTGGCCCGCATTTGTGGCCAACAAGAAATCGGCAAAGGCCAAGCAAAGGTCACATATAAATAAGCAAAATGCTGCAAAGAAGCAGTACCACCATGTTACGGGGTCAGGTGGCTACAGCAAAGCCTGGCCTACGTGGGACAAAGCTGAGCAAGACTTGCTTGCTAAAAATGTCCAACCAGCGACATTGCACTGGCCAGATCGGGCAAGGACTTGGTTCTTCGGGGTTGGGGGAACTTTGGACCCAGAATCAGGGAAGTGTGTTTGGACGAAAACTCAACTTGAAACACCCGTCACAAGGCTTGAGGAAGGAATCAAGAAAGCGCTGGAAGGGAGGTTCCATCCCGACAGAAAAGGACAAGCTGTCAATGGCCCTCGGGAATCCTGAACACCCTGGACGAACACGAGGCACATCCGGCTCCGTTCCGTGGGTGCATGGGTTTCCCGACAGCACTGGTTATAGAAGCTGACAGAGAAAAAAGAAAGAGGAAGCAAGCGAAATGCAGAAGATCAATGAAAGATTAGCGAAACTAGAGGCACTTGAGAGCCAGCGAGCTACCGGCCCACCATCTCAGCGGCACGAAGATCCTTCATTGGATACTACCCACGATGCTACCCCACCATCTCAGCGGAGAAGCAGCGTGGCTTCCACGGAGCTCGTTCAACCTGATAGCACGGCTCCTCGCTACCCCGTGGATGGTATCACGGATAATGAACATTGTGTGCTAATGGCGAAATGCCATAACCTGACCTTGAAGGTGGCGGTCGGCTATGTCTTACCTCCTCGACCTGATGCAACTTTCCATTTCGCTCCGGTTCCAGTTGGCTTTGCATTGTCGGGGTGGATGAAATAATGGACGGATTTGAGGGGCTGGAGCTTGAGTACCCTACAGGTGAAGGGGAGAATCTTCTTGAAAATGCCTTAAGGACTACCTGTCTATGGAGAAAGGAAAACATCCTGCTTCCAAACTGGACGCCGCCTCAGCAGACTCAGCTGGAGGAGGCCCCTCAGCAGACTCCTCATAGTCCAGCTCAGCCGTCTCAGCTGTTTGAGTCGTCTCCGGCGCGTGAGCTATCTCCACCGCCTCAGCCGTCTCCAGCGGAGCAGGCCCCTCAACAGAGTCCTCTTCCGCCTCAGCTGTCTCCGGCGCGTCAGCGGACTCCGCCTCCTCCGGCGCGTTAGCGGACTCCGCCGCCTCAGCAATGGCAGAAGAGAGGCGCCGCCGCTATGGCGGCTAGCAGTACAACATGCAAGAAATTCAGAGCTGGTCCAAGCCTCGGGGCTCTTCCAAAGTTACCATATGAGAGGACTGACGAGGAAAACGCGGACATCGTGGCTGCCGAAGTGCAGGCCCATTTTGAACGGAAATGTCCACCTCCGAAGGAAATAATAGATCAGGTGAAAGCGAAACGCACTCTGGATGCCCTTAAGCGACCACCACCGCCTCCGCCGCAATCCAACTATGACCGCTGTATTGGAAAGACATATGATGAAGCGCGGTGGTCGGGAAGTACTACCAGTGCTGCAAGACGAAGTGGGAAAACAATTCCCCAGCTCGGCGAACAGGAGAAGCAATCGTGCCCCCCGCTCAAGGTGTCTAGCGATATCGCTAATCATCCAGGGCTAGCGCCCGGTACCGCTCTTGGTGATTACGTGGGCGATGATGTACAGTTTGAAATGGCTGAGGTAGTAGCGCCCTTTAGATATGAGCACGGGAAGCCTCTCGTCAAACCTAATCAGCTCCCGCATCTACCAACGATGATGTGAAGATTGCATGACTAGTACTTGGAAACTTGCAGCAAGGATGGGACCGACAGTATGTTGCTGGCAATTAAAGATGAGCACGACTTAATTGGAGTCGACCTGATGTACGTTCAATTTGTGGAATTATTTCAGTTATTCAATCAAGACGCCCTCGACAAAACTCTCATGACTTGCTATTGTCTGTAAGTATTACTTCTGTAATTAAGTCTCTAGCTCAGCTCGTTCATTGCATGTATATATAATTATCCTCACTATATTATGCAGATTGAAGATCGTCGAATGCAAAAGAGGACAAATCTATGACATTGGGTTCCTTCGACATCAAAACAAACGGGAAATACTCTTTCCTTACAACTTCAAGTGAGTGTTACTGTCTTGTGCATATTCAGTTTCACTTACTCGAGGTTAAGTGTAATTGATGAGTTATGCGTGCGCAGCTTCCACTTCATTCTGCTATCCATTAAGCTTGACGAGGGAGTAGTAACTGTCTTAGACTCGAGACGTAAAGATCCTAAGCTGTGGGCGGACATGAGTGAAATGCTCCAGAAGTAAGTTCAATCGTTATCGCACCATATCGGCAACTTTCGTTCATTTCTTGATATCAAGTAATAATTTTCTTTGTCGGGCAGGGTTTGGAAAAAGTTCACCACGATGGTTTCGGGTCTGAAGAAGGAGCTGCGATTTACACACCCCAAAGTAAGTAGTACTAGCTAGTTCCACGCATCTCTCATTGATTCTAGTTCCATCAATACCATTATCATGCTTGATTATCAGTTTGATTGAACTCTATTCTCGTAAAGTGCTTGTTGCTGGCACCCGGGAATCATTTATGTGGATACTACGTTTGCATGTTCATGCGCCACTCGACTTCTGAGCGGGGCTTCTCTGAAGTACGTAAACAATATTCACAATTTTATTTTATTACCATCAATTGTGTTGAGTTTCATTCATATATATGTATTGACCCCCTTCTTTAAATTAGGCCCGGGAGATGCGGGGTGAACTCCTACCACATGATCGCATACGAGCAATTCAAGAGGAATTGGCGGGATTCTTTGTTGACCACCTCATACCTGAACACGGAGAATACCATATGGAATTGCAAATTGATTTAGGTAGATGATGTCAGGGATCGTAAGAGATGTTATATTGTATATATGTAGTAGCGTCGGATAGATATACAAAAACTTGTTGTTCGACAAAGCACGGAGAAAGAGAGGTCACTTCTCTCTATATATGTTCATGACGATCTTGTGTAATGGTTCCTTCATTGCTATATGTACTAGCTAGCGTCGAGTCGAATGGATAACATTAAATAAAAATGAAACCCTAAATGTAAAAGAATTGAAGGGTAAACACAAAAATAAAAGGGGGAAACACAATATGAAAACCCCTAAACCCTCCAAAACCCCTAAACCCTTCCTTTAAATAAAAAAAACAGCGCCTGGCAGTTGCTGACGTGTGGCTGCCTTTTATTCCCGGTCGGTGTTACCAACCGGGACTAAAGGTCCTCTTGCCTGGGCGCCCCACGGCGGGCACGTGGAGCTCCTTTAGTCCCGGTTTATAAGCCAACCGGGACTAAAAGTGATGGGCATTAGTCCCGATGATTTTGTCCCAGTTGCAGAACCAGGACTAAAGGCCCTCTGAAACCGGGACTGATGCCCTGTTTTCTACTAGTGTAGAAAAAGAAAAAAAAGGTGGTCAATGCTTTCCTTCTTTCCTCGTGTTCACAATAGACACATATGAGCTAATTGGACCATATGTCTCTCTCTACTCGTTTTTTACCATATGAGCTAATTGGACCATATGTCTTTCTCTCTACTCGTTTTTTACCATGTGAGCTTAGGTTCTGGCGATCGAATCACTCAATACATAGCATCCCCATGCATCGTGTCTTCATGTCATCGAGCTGAACCGGAGCTGCGCCATCGCGTATGTACAACTCTACTACCTTTACCTTGATACGATGCCACCTATTAATTCATGTGCTCCTACATCAGGTGGAAATGCGCTTTTGAAACCCAGGCTCCATCAGACTAATTAGGCTACAACGAGTGGAAGTTTAGCTCTCGTCGATGACTAGAAGGGTTCGGCGTGTTTTGTTGCGCCGTTGGTGTTTTCTGGATTTTTTAAACACTCTGTTTCAAAAATATAAGGTGTATCACTTTTTTGAAAATTCAAACCTTATAAGTTTGATCAATTTGTAGGAAAATATATCAAAATACATAATATTAAATTGGTTTGATTAGACTCATCATGAAATGAAATCCAATTTTTTTTTGTTTTATATTGTGGATGTTGTTATTTTTCTCCAAAATTGGTCAAAGTTAAAGAAAATTGACTTTCAAAAATCTAATGTCATTTTGGACCCGATGGGATATTTAGTTTGGCAGGTGGGTGAGATGATGGAGTGTGTTTTATTTTATTTATAATGCAATGATTTTGTGGGCTTTTCATGGTGTAATTATGTGTTATTTGCTAACCAACATATATTAATGTGGAAAAAATTCTGCATCGACGGTGGGAGGGTGCGCGGGATTGATATGATTTTGAATGGTGACGCTTATTTTTTAGATGGTGGGAGGGTGCGCGGGATTGATATGATTTTGACCAGTTGCTATTGGTTGATTTAAAAAATCGTTGGCTAGGTCAAAATCATAAACCAAATCCAAAATTGAATATCTTAATTAAATGAAAGAGCTTCAAAAGTAGGGAACATAGTGAATTAATACATAATTGAATGAGAGAGCTTGACAAATTGTTGACCCGGTTAAAATCGGGTGACCCAATTCTAAATTGAAGGCCTCAATTAATTGAGACGCCTTACAACTTAGGAAGCATAGTGTATTGTATAAAAATTGAATATGAGAGCTTTAAGAAATTTTTGACCCGGCCAAAATCGGGTGACCTAATTTTAATTGAAGATCTCAATTGAATATGTGCTTTTTAAAACTAAGGAGCGTAATGTTATAAAGGATGAAGAATAGCCTGATGCATCAGACTAATTAGTCTTGAGTCACTTAACTCTCACACGAGGATGACATGGGGCTTCTTCGTGTGAAAACAAGCAAAACAAACAAATGACACATTCCTAGCTCGCACAGGAAAACAGGCCTGAAACAGTGCCTCAAATAAGAAACATGCCTAAATCATGCCTCATGTCAAACAGATTGGAGAATTTTGAGGGGTGCCCATAGGAAACACATAACAATCTTAGTGTAGATCATGTGTACATTGTATTCCAATCGAAAGCAACAAACACAAACATGAGGTAGGGTATTATCTCTTCGAAGAGCCCGAACCTTGTAAACCTTGTGCCCCTATTACCATCGTGTCCAATTGTCCAGCTCAGGATTCGTTACCCCGAGATTGATGCCTGCAAGCCAAACATGGTTGTGTAGCACTTTCTTGGAAGTATCGCAATTAGTTATCATGCCAACGAAGAGCAGAGGAGAGTAATATATTGGCGCTTATGTCACTCACAAGGTGTCATAGTTCTTGTGTGAAGAAACTGTTTGAGCTTCTGCAAATATTGTTACTGTCCTGATGGACGAATAAACCAGAGTGACAAGGATAAAAGATTGATATTGATGAAGGTAGAAAATAATGAAGGTAAATAACACGAATAAAAGTAGAACTAGAGTTGTGTTTCCTGCAATGAAGAGATTAGGCGCGGAGAGAATTCAGTTCAATAAGAATATATCGAGTGTGCGAGTGCAGCGGTAATACCAGTTACCTTGTATCATACTCATAGTATTTGATATGTGTGTTATGTACGCGGTTCCCCCAAGTTATGAAACTCCTCCTCGCGGGATTACATTTCATTCCATGTTTCTGTTTTGCCACAATTAAGGTCCTTGGACCGGAACCAAGCATTAAGGTTTTGTGGTTCACCGTTATCTCATATTGTTTTTGGTCCTCATAGATATATTCACCTGTCATGTCAAAGGTCACATATTTCCTAAACAATATGTGTTACCTGTGTAGGTCTTGAGACCATGTTGCGTTGGCCCTTAAATTGGATAACATGCATAGTTCACCAGAGTAGAACAACATACTAGACAGATCATACTACTACAAATATAAATGACGAAATATAGATTAGACACAAATGAATCTTACTACTCACCTACATCTCCCACTCCTATGGGGAATTACTCAAACATCATAAGAAAGAAACCAATCACACCAGAGATTGATCATATGAAAACCATACCGATAATACCGTGAAGATCCACAATAAGATGAAATGGATAATTCAAATAGTCTTGGTCTCCAGATGAAATTGAATAAAGTCACAATTGTTCTCACGAATTGGAATTCCTCATACAATAGTGAAGGGTGAGATGATGATGGAGATTAAAGAACCAAAACTAAGAAGATCTCCAAGGGTTCTTCGAATCTTCTCTTCTTTTGTTCTGGCTGTGGTGGCGGCGGCTAGGGTTATCTTCCCCACTCGGTCTCTTCACGAAAGTGTCTTGTATAGACGCGGTGGCGCTTATGGCACTTCATAGGACCGCTCATACGAGCGCTTGCAATGTAAGGCCGTCTTTTGCTCTGGTACGCCCGTTTGCCTGGCTCATCACATGGAAGTTGCTCCATTTGGCTTGATTTGCAGTAATTCTGCTTGGTTTCCTTTCATATATGATATTTCCTGTCAAACAATGGAAAGACATATTTTCTTCTCTTTTGATGGATTACCGTTAGAAATAACCGAGAAGTAATAAATATTCAGTGAAAATCAAATGAGAATCACTCGAAATATATCACAAATTCTCGAGCCATCAACTCCCCAAGCTTAAAAATTACTCATCCTCGAGCAAATGAGAAATCAAGGGAATGAAATGGAGTTTGATTGAGTAGAAAGAAGTTTTAGCGCCTCGAGAAAATATGACATATCCATCTTCACTTATCCTGCAATTTCATTCAAGAAAGTATTCGCATTTGAAAAGCTAAACTTAATTCGTTGCCTAACCACATGTAGTTTTCTATCACTAGTTATAATTTCTCAAGCCAAACTTTTCATCGTTAACCAAGTGATTAGGCAAGCGAAAACATTTCTTTCTTAAGAACCCTAAACCCTAAACCTCTTCATAAAACAAATGCATTAGAGGATTTCGAAAATGAAGAGAGCAAAGAATTCAAGCATTTCATTAACACCCACGAGTACCTCCTAGTCATGATTCTCAAACACTTCTCTCAATCGTTGTTCCTTGGAACTTCAACTCTCAGTGACGGAGTTATGCCAAAATTTACTATATGCAATGGCTTTTCGTTGTGGCTTAATTTTGTGCACTATGGATCAAAAAGGGTTGTGTCTTTCGAGCTCAGCGATCAGTGCTCTTATTTGCCACTCTCACACTTCTTTGGAGAAGGTCGATCATTTATCACTCAATCTTCAATTCTGTGACGGTGTTGCAGTTACGCAAATTATCTCAACATATAATAACGAGATGTAAAGCCAGCCATAGCTGGAGCTTCATAGTTTTACTATCACGAATAAATTTTGGCATAATCTCGATCACCTCAAATATCTATTTCTCAAAAAAACCCGCTCATTAATAGGAGAGACCAGTCATCAGTTATGCTCCAATGCTTATGCGGGAGCAAGAGAGCATCGCCAATCTAAACAACATCTACAACCGCAACGACACAGAGGCTCTGTGGGTGCTTCAAGTAAAAAGAGCACCATTTTCCAGACTTGTCTAGACCTTCAGGAGCAAGGGGGCTGCTATAAGATAACATCCACACCAGTGTGGAAGAGCAAGTGATTATGTTCCTCCATTTTGTTGAACATAACCAGAGATTCATGGTTATCCACAACAAGTTCAGGAGATCAATGCAGACCATCTCAAGGTACTTCAAGCAAGTGTTCTATGTTGTTGGGGAGCTTAAAGGAGAGATGATCAAGACATCAACTGGGCGGACTCCTACCAAGATTCGCACTAGGCCAAGATGGTATCCATACTTCAAGGTGAGCACTGACAGTATGTAGTTCATGAATTGATATGCTTGGATTGTACAAGGTGAGCACTAACACAATCTTGTATTGCCATTTCAGGATTGCATTGGGGCAATAGATGGTACTCATATCACTGCCAGAGCGCCAAGCTCACAATCTACAACATACAAAAGGAGCAAGCACTACACAAGTTAGAATGTGCATACCGCTGTTGATTTTGATCTAAAGTTCACATGTGTGCGCGTGTCATTTAATCGGGCCAGCTGGCCGGGCATCCGGGGCCTGAAAGTCTTGAGAGCAGAGTGAACCAACCAAACACATGCACATATGGAACCTTAAAAAAGCTTTAGTGACCAATGTGAGTTTGTGAGAGTGCGTGGGTCATTTGATCCGGCTGGCTGGCCGGGCATCGGGGCCTGAAAGTCTCGAGAGCAGAGTGAATTAACCAAACACTTGCATCCGACTGGGTCTCGTAGTGACGTTATCTCGTGCGCGTATGGTGTATACAATTGCAAGGGGTACATTGTTCGTACGTACCTCTCGACTGGGTCCTGTGCTTTGGACCTCAAGTGGACTTACTTAAACAGATTTGTTAATTAAACCAATTGGACTTACATATAATTGCCATACCAATGCAGGAAGCACCGTTAGTTAGCAGAAGATTCCACTACTTGTAAGCACCTATATATATGCGTCTCGTTGTAGCAAGTTTACGCAGCAAGAGAAAAAAAGCAAAAGCACTAATTGAGCACGGACAGAACTCTAGTTCTCCGGAAAAACAAGCTCAGCTTGTTTCTTGCCCCCACCCCCATAGCGACCTTGTGCTTAATTCCTCTAGCTAGCTAGCTAGTTCGATCGAGATCCAGAGCAGAGCATTGACCAATGGCTTCACGCGTTGACCCCGCCGATGCCGACTGCTTCGATGTCTCTGGGCCGATGCATACGATTTCTTCGGGGACGACGATTGACTGGTATGCCTACAGATCTGATGTCGAATGTTTAAATATGGCAAATCGAACGTTCTATATGGCAAATTATGTGTCGCGGGCCCGTCAATTCCTTTCAGCAAACATGGTAAATCTTGACATGTTCAGAATTTGCCATAAGAGAATTGTCATGCTCGCGAATTTGCATAAAAACCATTTGATTTGCCATGCTTTAAATATTGATGACGGATTTTTATCATTTATGTTTAGTTACATACATAACTCAACATTTCACGAGTCGTAATCAATCGAACTAATCCATATATTCCCGGAAAAAAAAACTAATCCATATATCATGTATCTATGTTCACTGCAGGGACAAGGAGGAGCACCGGCGTTCCATCGCCGCCTGCCTCGTCAAAGGGACCTACGTCCACACTGTGCAGGATTGAGTCGAAAGCGCTGGCGCCGGCGTGGTGGAAGAGCTTCCACTTCGACCTCGTGGACGTGCTCACAGACCGCTCGTTCATGCACAGGCGTGACCAGTTCATCTTCGGCGCCATCTACGAGCACGTGGCCCCGCCTCCTCGCCACCCCTCCGCTCCGCACTACATCGTCGCCTTTCGAGGAACCATGCCGCTGCATCCCAAGGCGGTGCACGACTTCTGCCTCGACTTCAAGGTCATCTTCAACACCCTGCCCGACTCAAAGCGCTGCAAGCGCGCGCGTCAGGAGGTGGAGAGCCTCCTGGCCACCATCCCCGCCAACGGCAAAGCCGCCTCGGACATTTGGCTCACGGGGCACTCTCTCGACGCCTCGGTGGCGCTGGACGCGCACTAGTAGAAAACAGGCCATTAGTCCCGGTTGGGAAGGGAAAGGCCCTTCCCAACCGGGACTAAAGGCTAACCGAGACTAAAGTATAGAGACTAAAGGGTCCAAGCCTTTAGTCCCGGTTGGCTACGAACCGGGATTAAACCCTGGCCACGTGGTCGGCAGCGTGCGCCAGGGCATGGGGACCTTTGGTCCCGGGACTAAAGGTTTAGGGGTTTAGGGGTTTAGTGTTTATTGTTTATTTTTTCTTTTCATTTTGTGTTTTCCATTTAATTCTTTTTCATTTCAAACATATTTTACGCTACTACATACTGTACACGTTATGCATATATAATAGAATACTTCGTAGAACCGATCATATATCATAAAATTTCTCGTACAAGCAATCATATATCATAGAATTTCTCGTACGATCACATGCATACACATATATATATATACAATTTGGTATATACAATTTCTCGTACAATTTGCAGATTATTTGCGGATCGGGTAATGGTATTCTCCGTCGGGAGATATGACCTGCTCAAGCAAAAATCCCGCAATTTCCTCTTGAATTGCTCGTATGCGGTCCGTCGGTAGGAGCTTATCCCGCATCTCGTGCATCTTTAAAGAAGGTGATCAATATGAACATGTTAGTTGTGTGTATATGTATTAGATCATGATAAAAAAATATGAATGGTGTTTACGTACCCAAAGATCTCTTGCACTCCTGTTGCTTTCGGTCATAAAGCGAATATTCTCGCAAACGTAATATGCACATAGTTCAGTCCCCTGTGCCTGCCTCATGCACTTTACGAGAATAGAATTCAATCAGATAATAATAAAGCATGACAATGGTATTGAAACTAAAATTAAAGAGATGCGCGGACGTAGCTAGTACTACTTAATTACCCTGGGCTTTCGCCATCTCAGCTCCTCTTTCCATTCACCTCTAACATCTTTGGTGAACTTTTCCCAAACCCTGCCCGGCAAACAGAATGAATAAAGGAGTTATTAATTACTTGATATCAGGAAATGAACTAATAAAGAAGCCGACATAGTGCGTCAATGATTGAAATTACCTTTCGAGCAACAAATGCAAGCTTTTGTAATCTTCAGGGTCTTTACTTAGCGAGTCCAGTACTTCAACAGTTCTATCGTCAACTCTAATGATTAAAAGGATCCAGTGGTAGCTGCGCACACGATTTGTATAAGCGGGCATGCATAACTACACTTAACATCAAGTATATATATATATATATATATATATATATATATATATATATATATATATATATATATATATATATATATATATATATATATATATAAGCAAAAATAGAATTTGTAGTACAAGAAAGTAACACTCACTGGAAGTTCCAAGGCAAAAGTATTTCTGCTTTGTACTTTAGGGCCTTCAAAAACCTTAGAAACATTTTCTCCGTGTCTTTAGGGTCCCTTCTCAACACTTCTTCATTGACGGTATTTGGGTCAATGAACCCAATGCCATAGACTCCAGCTCTTTTCAATTCAAAAATTTTCATTCTGCATAATACCACACAAAAGAATATAGTGAGTATAATAACAGGCAATGAATGAGCTGAGCTAGAGACTTAAATTACAGAAAGAAATCACTTACAGACAATAGCAACTGACGATAGATTTGTCGAGTGCTTTTTGATTGAATAACTGAAAAAATTCCGAGTTTTCAATCCACAAAGCATTTTTATGGACGTAATGCTCTTTCTCGACTTTCACCATGAGGCTCTCCATCCCGTTCTTTATTTCTCTCATGTACCAGTCATGCAATTTGTATATTTGCGTTGTTAGAAGCTTCTCGTCGTCAGGACTGACCAGAGGTTGCCCGGGGACATATTGCCGTTCTATTTCCTTCGGATCTAACGGTGGAAATTCCTCGATCTCTAGGAATTGTTCAACGGTGATACCGAGCATTCTAGCAGTCTCTCTATCAGCGTCGGTTATTACCACGTTATTGGCACTCACCTTGAGCGGGCTGATCAATTGGACTGCCTGTTCTCCGAGCTGGGGAACAGTTTTCCCGCATTTACTGCTACCGCTTGACTTTTGTCTTTTCTGTGATGATGCATAGGACTTGGTAATACAGCGTTCATAGTCTGATACCGGTCTTTTCTCCGTCGGTTTAGCTGCATCAATAAAGTGTTGTACGACCTCCTCGGGTATTTTCTCCTTTGGCGGCGGGGGCGATTCCGGTCCAAAACAGGCCCGCAAAGCGAGCTTCACTGATTCATCGAGTTCCTCGTCAGTCTACTCGTAAGATAACTTCTTTTTGGCAGGAGGCTCGGGTTTCTTCTTTTGTGTTCTCTTCCGCTTTGGAGACGCTGTTTTTTGATATCGCGGACGTCTCGCGCTAGGCTCCGTCTCGGGGTGGGATGGACTCTGCTGACGTGGCGGAGCTTGATATCGTGGACTCGCCATGCGCTCCGTCTCGGGGTGGGATGGATTCGGCTGGCGCGGCGGAGATGGATTCGAAGGACTCAACCTGCGCTCCGTCTCGGGGAGGGTTGGAGTGTGCTGACGCGGCGGACTTGGAGGAGGAGTCGGTGGCCTTGGCACCGAGTTTGGAAACACGATGCATTCCTTTTTCCATAAAATGACACAACGCCTGGCTTCTCCCAATGTCCGCTCCCCTTCACCTCCAGGGTAGTCAAGATCTAGTGTTTCATATGCCGGCACAACTTGATCCACCCCGACACGAGCATAGCCAGGTGTAATCGGATTGCCGTGGAAAGTTGCTTCATGTCCACTCGGTAAAGCAAAGCCGTCTGCCGCCTTCATGGATATGTTCTTCAGTTTCACGTGTAGCTCACAAGGTGTCGACTCTAAGATATCATCCACGGGGTAGCGAGCCAACAGTGCATCATCGGCCGGGACCTCCATGGAACCCACGCTGCTTTTCGGCATAGATGATGAAATGGTAACATCCAATGCTGGATCTGGTTGCTGCTGCTGCTGAGACGCGCTTTGCTGGCTAAGTTTGTTGATTTGCTCCTGCTGCATGTTATATTTGCGTTCCAAGTCCTGGATCCGATCTACTTCATGCTTCTTCTTTCTGTCACGACTTCTGTAGCTGTCGTTCCAATCCGCAAACCCCATAAACCACGAAACCATGCCTTTGCCTCGTGTTCGTCCCGGGTGTTCAGGATTCTTGAGGGCACGCGAAAGCTCATTGTTCTCTCTCTCCGGCTGGTACACACCTGCTCGAGCTTCTTCTATTGCTTTAATTATCCCGTCCGTGGCATCTTTAAGACTGGCCTGTTCAAGAACCTGGCCTGTCTTTGGGTCCAACTTTCCCCCATGTGCATAAAACCAAGTCCTGCACCTCTCGGGCCAAGTATCTGTTACTGGAGAGACCCCTGCAGCCCTCATGTTTCGCTCAGATTCATCCCACTTAGGCATACCAGACTTGTAGCCGCCTGGCCCCAGACGATGGTGCCGCGTTTTTTTGTCAGCATTTTTCTTGTTTATTCTCGACCGTTTCTTAGCTTCTTCTGATTCCTTGAACTTCACAAATTCGTCCCAGTCATCTGCTAACTTCACATATTCTCCTTTGAATTCTGGAGTCTTCCTTTTGTTTTTCACGTAACTTTTCCATAATCTTTTCTTCCAAGACTGGAATTGTGTGGCCATCTTCTTAAGAGCACACTTCTTGACTTTCTCCTGTTGGAGATCTGTGAGAGCCTCTGGTAGGGTGAAATGTTTCATTAGCTCCTCCCAAAGCAGATCTTTTGCTCTTTGGCTGACAAAAGAAACTGCTTGGGTATTTTTTGGCTGATTCCATTCTTGAACGGTGATTGGGATTTGGTCCCTAACGATAACTCCGCATTGACGTATAAATTTGTCCGCATTCTCTTTAGGAGCAATCGGTTCGCCATCTGCTCTGATTTGATCGATGTTAAACTTTACACCTTGTTTCAACTTTTTTGTCGGGCCACGTTTAACCCTTGTAGAAGATTTGCTCGATCCGGAGGGCTAAAAGGAAGAAAGATTCGTTAATATATACAAATCAATCAATACATCTGATGATCACCAGAGGGCAAATTAATACCTCGCCGGACTCTGTTAAATGGACAAAAAATTCTTCGTCATCGTCATTGTCAGTTGGTTTGCCTTCGTCTCTTGGTTGTTCTTCCTCAATTCCCTCACCGGATGGGTTAAGGTATTGTGAGCCATCATCTACTTCATTCTCTTCGTTTCCGGAGCGTATCAGGTCGTACATGGCATTCTCTTGATCACGGTCGTCCATAGCTTAACTAATCCAGAACAAATATAAAACAATTAGAATGCATTCAATAAGCAGAACCGGAGATATGCAAATCAATACAAGGCTTATGGTCCCATTATGTACATGAATTTCTGTGCTAGACCATTCGATTACCTGCACATCTATTTTTAGTTGTTCGTCTTGCTTTATTGCTTCATTCTTTTGATTTGCTCAGTTGGTATTATACATTGTATTATGGAAGACATATTATAGCCTGGGATCCAACCACCATTCTTTCTAAACAGAACATGTAACTCCCTAATAAGCTTGCTTACGAGATCAGAAGGTAGAAAAACATAGCTTGGATTGTTATAATTGACTGAGGAGATATGGTACTACTATATGTCCTTTTCAAGATCAGGCCAGTATTCTTCAAAGAAAAATGTTCAGATTAGCCATTTTACAGAATTCTTTGATTTTCACCTTTCTTTTGTGTGTGTGTGTCTATATATTTTGAATTCTGTCTATATGTGCTTCTTCCATTTGATGTCCAAAGGATTCATTTTGGCATTTGCATTCATACTATATCATTCGGGAGGCACCAGTAGCATTGAACAGAGGTTTGTATCTTTTAACTACTGAATTATTCTGCGCATAATCCTTTGAATTGAACATACTACTTCAAGATGTTTTGAGCATACCACCACACACTGCGATTTGCCAATTTAGATGTTTATGCTTCAGCCTTTTCAGTACATTTTGCTTCATTGAAGAAACAATACAATCCCAATATATGCACCAAGTATAGCACACACACACTACCTTTATAGTTCGACAGTTTGAGTACATACTGAAACTGATACTTCATGCAGTTGAAGGAAAATGGTGCTTACGGCGTGGAGGAGGAGAGCGGCGCCGGCGGAGCTGACGGCGACGGCGTGGAGGAGCGGCGCCGGCGGAGCCGAGGGCGCCGGCGTGGAGCAGGAGAGCGGCGGCGGAGTCGGCGGAGGTGAGGGAGGATCGGCGGAGCTGAGGGCGATGGCCGGCGGCTGGGAGGAGCGGCGCCGGCGGAACTGAGGGCGACGGCGTGGAGGAAGAGAGCGGCGGCGGCGCGTGGACGAACGACGCCGTCGATCGAGGGCGCGGGCGGGGCAGCGTGGCGGCGTCGTCGAAGCGAGTGAAGACGGAGTGAATTTGGGGGAGGAAGGAGAAGTTGCTATATAGGAGGACCTTTAGTCCCGGTTGGTATCACCAACCGGGACTAAAGACCCTTTAGTCCCGGTTGGTATCACCAACCGGGACTAAAGACCCTTTAGTCCCGGTTGGTATCACCACCAACCGGGACTAAAGGTCCCCCTTTAGTCTCGGGCCTAAAGAGGCCTTTTCGGCGGCCCAAATTCGCGCGGGAAGGGACCTTTAGTCCCGGTTGGATCAAGGTCCATTTTCTCTTTCTTTTTTTCTGTTTTTATATTTGGAATAACTGTTTTTATATTTGCAATAACTGTTAGAATATTTATAGTTTTTTAATGAATCTTTTTGCTTTAGGTCAAAACAATTACAAACTTTCTGTTAGTGCCAGTAGTTTTCAAATTTAAATAGTTTAAATTTGAATTCTTTTGAAGTATGAGGGTTTCGGACGAAAACTCGTCTGTTACAAAAGGATTTCAATTTTTGTTAACTTATTTCAACTCCACACTTTTTGTGCATTCAATATGAACCATTAGAAGCCACATCCTAAAATTTCAACCCAACTAACTTTATTTGCTATTTTTCATGCATTTAATGAATTGTTTTGAGCTAAATGACCCTGAAATTAAAAAGCACCACAAATGAACTCTGAAATGGTTGAAACTTGGCATGGTATCATAATTTCACCCAAATAGCATGTGCTAAAAAGTTGAGAGGGTTACGGCAAAAACTGGATGCACTTCGTGTACAAAATGGACAATCTCTTTCGAAATATCAGGGTTTCGGACGAAAACTCGTCTGTTACAAAAGGATTTCAATTTTTTTAACTTATTTTAACTCCAGACTTTTTTTGCATTCAATATGAACCATTAGAAGCCACATCCTAAAATTTCAACCCTATCTAACTTCATTTGCTATTTTTCATGCATTTAATGAATTGTTTTGAGCTAAATGACCCTGAAATTAAAAAGCACCACAAATGAACTCTGAAATGGTTGAAACTTGGCATGGTATCATAATTTCACCCACATAGCATGTGCTAAAAAGTTGAGAGGGTTACGGCAAAAACTGGATGCACTTCGTGTACAAAATGGACAATCTCTTTCGAAGTATCAGGGTTTCGAACGAAAACTCGTCTGTTACAAAAGGATTTCAATTTTTTTAACTTATTTCAACTCCAGACTTTTTGTGCATTCAATGTGAACCATTAGAAGCCACATCCTAAAATTTCAACCCTATCTACTTCATTTGCTATTTTTCATGCATTTAATGAATTGTTTTGAGCTAAATGACCCTGAAATTTAAAAGCACCACAAATGAACTCTGAAATGGTTGAAACTTGGCATGGTATCATAATTTCACCCACATAGCATGTGCTAAAAAGTTGAGAGGGTTACGGCAAAAACTGGATGCACTTCGTGTACAAAATGGACAATCTCTTTCGAAGTATCAGGGTTTCCGACGAAAACTCGTCTGTTACAAAAGGATTTCAATTTTTTTAACTTATTTCAACTCCAGACTTTTTGTGCATTCAATATGAACCATTAGAAGCCACATCCTAAAATTTCAACCCTATTTAACTGCATTTGCTATTTTTCATGCATTTAATGAATTGTTTTGAGCTAAATGACCCTGAAATTAAAAAGCACCACAAATGAACTCTGAAATGGTTGAAACTTGGCATGGTATCTTCATCACATACATCACAATGCTTCAGAAAGCTTGCTCACATCATACTAAATATTCTTACACACAAACCATACTGCATAATTGAAGATACCAATCCTACTCTTCCGGATTGCAAACCTACTCGTCCGAATCAGGAGACCCCCAAGCACTACATAATAGAGATAAAAGTGTTCGCCATTGCAAACACTACTCGTCGTCCGGATCAGAATACCCCCAAGCAGGAGATACTAGCGGTACGAGGTGACGCTGCCCATAATTGAAGATTCCAATCCTGCGGTACAACTCGTATGCAACGTACCCATCTATTGCTGCATACTCAATATTGATAGGGTCAAGTGGGGTCTTCTCCCAATGTTGGTGCCCTGACTTGGGGAATTTTTTCTTCATATCAGCGTAGTCCTCGTCGATTAGGGCGGCTGCCATATCAGCCATTGAAGTCTTGTCATGCTCAAGCCTGAACCTTTCCTGAAGATCAATGTGACATTCAGCTGGTATCTCAATACCCCAGGTGAGCCTCATCTTGATCTTGTCATTCGTTATATCAACGCTAGCAAAATATATGCCGCTGCGAAGGAACTCCATGAGTTTTGGACAGTGCTTGTCACTACTGCAACAACAAAATGGAACAAATGTGTTAAATACTGCCGCAACAAGTATATTTTAGAACAAGTATAATAAGAATCATAACAAGTATATTTTAGAACAAGTATAATAAGAATCATAACAAGTATATTTCGGCACAAGTATAATAAGAATCATAACAAGTATAATAAGAATAACCATAACAAGTATAATTTAGAACAAGTATATAATAAGAATCATAACAAGTATAATTCGAAACAAGTATAATAAGAATCATAACAAAGGAAAATTCCTATGCATCTCCTATCCTATGAATCAAAAGAAGCCCCTAAACTATGACATGTTCTCCCACGATGGCCAATATATATATGCAACTACAAGGAAAATTCTTATGCAATTTTCCTATCCTATTCCTATCCTCCTATTCCTATTCCTATGCAATTTTCCTAATCCTCCTATTCCTATGCAATTTTCTATTCCTATGCAATTTTCCTATGAATCAAAGAAAAAGCCCCAATTTTCCTATGAATCAAAGAGAAGCCCCAATTTTCCTATGAATCAAAGAAAAGCCCCAATTTTCCTATGCATTTTTCCTATGAATCAAGGAAACTATGACATGTTCTCGACATTCCCAATCCTCCTATTCCTATATGCAGTTTTCCTATCCTATGAATCAAAGAAAAGCCCCGATTAAAACTATGACAAGTTCCGTATTACCTTGCCCACTGGAAGACCATGACATGTTGCTTCAAACAAAGTTGGACGACGGCAACATTGCGACCATCGGCCGTGTACTCGAGATCGAGGCCCATGAACTTGTGTTTTTCCTCTTGAAGTCATTCCTCGAACATGGAAAGAAAACCCTCGACTTTGGCGCTGTCGTTCGTGTAGACGACATGGAGATTGGTCGTGCCATGTGCGAGCACGTTCCCGTAGCGAGTTCGTGGATTCATGGTGGAGGATGGGAAAGAAAAGAGGAGAGGGAGACGAATAGAAATGGTGGCCGGTCGCGTTACTGTAGCGTTTCCGATGTATATGATCTCGCGTGGAACAACTTCCAAGACGCGAGATTTGAACGGTTGGGACCTTTAGTCCCGGTTTGAGCTACGAACCGAGACTAAAAGGGCTCGCGCTAGGCGAACGGTTGCCACCACCCCTTTAGTCCCGGTTGGTGACACCAACTGGGACTAAAGGGTCCTCACGAACCGGGACTAATGCTTATCCTCACGAACCGGGACTAATGGAGGCATTAGTACCGGTCCAAAATGCGACCGGGACTAATGCTCCGGTCGAAAGGCCTGATTTCTACTAGTGGCGGGGCGGGCCATGATGCTGGACAGCAAGCAGGGGCGCAACCTGCCGACCTTCCTCTTCAACCCGCCTCAGGTGTCGTTGGCTCCGGTGATCAACAAGCTGCTCATGTCGGAGCCGGTGAAGACGAAGCTGCAAGACGCCAACAACCTCCTCAAGGCTGGTCTCGGGATGGTCCTGAGTCCCCACCGGAGGCACATGGAGGAGATCTTCCACAAGCTGTCGCGCTGGGTGCCCAGTCTGTACGTCTAGACAAGGACATCGTCTGCCAGGGCTTCATCGACCACTTCGAGCAGCGGAGGCAGCTCGAGAAGAGCTTCCACGGCCTTGCCGGATCGGCGATAAAACTTTCGTACCGTGACATGCTCTACTCATTCGTGCGTTCCAAGGAGAAAGAGTTGCCGCACATCCTTCCTTCCGCGACGCTGTGGAAGAACTCAAGCATGGACAAGGACGTCAACTGGCTCCACCGGCCGTTCCACGCGCACGAGCAGTGGTGGAAAACGGACGCCGACCTCGGGTTAAGTTCCAACACCTACAGCTACCTTTCAACTTCTTCTCATTAAATCACAAACTAGCTGGAAAGCTAGATTTAGCAGACATGTTACAAGCTACTCTATGTAGCAGTATAAAGAGGTAATATCACCGCTAGTCACAAAACTTGCATCGAAGGTGCAGTTTGGTGCTAAAACTTTTAAAATACGGTTTTCTGGTCATGTAACTTGTGTTTAGGTACAAATACGGTCACTCCGGTTGTGTACGCGTGTATCCACCGCTGGTGTGGCATGCCACGCATGCATGTGTCCACTATCAGTGAGAGATGTCGCTTCAAAGCGATACCCACACGCAATTATTTTGCATAGAACCCCTTAATTTTTTTTTAATTATGAATAAAGACCCTCAAATAAAATGAAATAAAAATGCTACGTTCAGTATAAATGTAAATGTAAATCAACAAAGGCATGAAATTGTGCTCGGTGGGGTGGTTCGCTAGTGCGTGTGCCACGTAAGCACCAATTTCTTTCAGTCGCTGACGGTGGGTCATAGCCCCGCTAGAATGCCGCGTAAGCATGAGATACGGATGAAGTGACCGTATTTGCACGAGAAGACAAGTTACGTGACTGCAATTCCATATTTTACAAGTTTTATAACCAAACTGAACATCCAACGCAAGTTGTATGACTTGCGGTGATATTACCTCTAGTATAAAGTTACAAATTTCTACCTGGCCATCATTCAAGGTGTTCGCTGGCCGCACAGGCATTTGTACCTTAATTACTCAGCTCAAGACTTTGAACTTATTTCTGCAAGGGCCAGAGGTTAGGCTGGATGAGATCTATCATTCCTTGTGGTCCATATATCCCACGTGACAATAATGATAATCTCCATGAAATGAAAGATCTCACTAATACTTTCTTCTTCCCGCTTAATTCATATATCCATGTTTATCTTTCCATCCATATTTTTAGATTAAATTGCAAAAAAACACTACACTTGCGTCGAAGTTTGCCAAAAATCACCAAAACACGAAAAAATTGTGGAAACCATCGATTTTCAGTAGACTTCTGCCAAAATCACTAAGTGATCGGTTGACCGTGTTTTGACGGAAAACCCGATAGGTGGCCCCACTATCAGGGCCGACATGGCAGGGGTGACGGCCCGCGTAAACGGTCGTAGACTGCGCGACTTGACCCTGCAAGTGAAGCTAGTGGCCAAAGGAAATTTCAAACTCGATCAATTGAACGTCTCTTCCTTCCTTCCTTCGACCAGTCCTCGACACAATTTTTTTTATGACCGGAATCCCCTGAATTTTTTTTCTTTTCTCACCTCCGCTCGATCAATCTCTTGGAGAATGGTGCAGCAATTCAAACCAAGTTCACCTATGCATGCAGTTGTGCTCTAACATTAAGAATGGACGGTTCCTTCCTTCCATCAGACAACTACTTCTATCCATATGAAAAACAACTACTTTGAAGTTTTAGTGTGCTCTAGCTATTGTCAATCATCGAGCCTTTTCTCCTTAGACAGGTAATATGCTCGTGCGTTGCAACGCGAGAAACAAAACCTCACCTGCCTCTAGTGACCCATTGGTGTTAACACGCTCCAGTCTTTACTTTTCTACTTCCATTTTGAACTTATTACTGCAAGTATAGAGGTTAGGCTGGACGAGATCATTCCTTTTGGTCCATATATATCTCACAAGAAAATAATGATACTCGGCTATGCTACATCTCAGTAGACTGAGATTTAGTTAAGTCTCAGTTGACCTCATAGCCGTCTCAGTTGACCTCATTGACGTACATATTTCATTGGTTCAACATCAAGCGTGTACGATATAAATCTTACACCCATCTTATTCCAGATTTTAACAAGATTTGGTTTAATTCGAGTATGGGTAGGGGAAAGAAAGATAAATTTTGCTTTATGTAAGGTTTTGGTAAGATTTAATTTGATTCGAGTATGGGTAGGGAAACGTAAGATTTTAATTTGTTTAGTTGAGATTTTAGTAAGATTTGATTTTATTGGGTTAATGCAAGACGTGGGGAGGAGATGGAGGCGAATGCGAACATGATCAATTCCCCTTTAATAATACAGATTAATGGTAGTTCATTTTGTGCATCCATGAATATTTCACATCACACCACGAGGTGTAGTTTGCATAATGAAGTAGCCATACATTGTTGCCTCAAATAAAGTTACAGCTCAATCTCATCAATTGTGATGTAACTTAATGTGGACGTATCCTGAATATACCTGACCATCATGCCTTTGCAAGGGATTTGGCCAACATAGCATAAGGGCCTAACAAGTTGCCCTCTAGGCTCCGGCGACGCTCAGCGGCGCTCACAAATTCATACATGACATCTCCAAAATGTTGGACTAATATCGGCTCACATAAAGCTCTCAAGAGATTGACGAACTTGTTTGGGGTGCTAAGAGCATTGTTCATATCGGTTGTAGAGTCATGCACCTGCATCTCCCTAATCGAAAAAGAGCCCTCTTCTTGGATGATCTCTCTCACCTCTTTACTGGAAGGTTCATACACCGACACATAAAAAGAATTGAACTTTTCTTTGTCGATCACACCCTATTAATAATACCATAAAAACACGAGGTCAAATGTTCGCGCTTGATTGCAGAAGATAAAATGCTATATCATAATATATGAAAAAATATACCTCTGAGACCATGACACTTAGAATCTGACATATAGTTCTTGAAAGGTAAGAGAATTTGGTGACGGTTACATCAGAACGACTCCCTACCAGGGAAACAACCATTCGGCCTTTTGGGACCAATTCTTTGGCTCTCAACCTCAGAAAAAGTGTGAAATCTTTCATAAATTGTTTTGCATAAGCATCAAGCACTGCACCGTGTCTTTGACGCCTAGCATCCTTGTCCATGTCGTATGCTGGGATGAGATTTCTGGACAGATCTTCAGGAGCCTGGATAGATAATTTTTTGCTTACAAAATCAACTAGTAATGTAATGGATTGATCGATCTAGCAGTATTAGATTCAAACCGTAGAGAGCCAACGCAAACTGTTTGATGAGAGGACAAGATGCAAAGAGTCACTAGTATAAAGGCGCTCGTAAAATGACCCCGGTGTGATACCAGTCACGACGACTTGCTCGTTGCTTTGACGGAGCATGACTAGGCTCTTGACCACCGTGTTGAAGTCGTTATTAGGGAGATCGTTGAGGAGTAAACACACTTCCGATGGGGGTCGTTGGACCTGAAAACAGTGATCTTGGACCGCCTTGACGGCAATTGATACAAGTGTGAGTGTGTTTGGGCCAGTGGAGCAGCCCATCACTAGTAGAAAACAGGCCTTCCGTTTAACCCTTTAGTCCCGGTTTGGCTTTGGCCCGGGACTAATGTGACCATTAGTCCCGGTTCCAACGGCTAGGAGCGGTCGGGGGGCACAGGCACCATTAGTCCCGGTTCATTTGGAACCTATAGTCCCGGTTTGTATCACAAACCGAGACTAAAGGGGTGGTGGCAGGTTGGTGTCAGCCTGGGGCCCCCACGAGCCCTTTTAGTCCCGGTTTGTGATACAAACCGGGACTATAGGTGGACCTTTAGTCCCGGTTTGTATAACCAACCGGGACTAAAGCTTTCCCTATATAAACCCTTCGTGCAGCCCGACTCCATTTCTCTGTTTTCTCCATTCAAATTCCCCTCTCTGTTCTTCCCCTAGCTCGAGCTCCTCCCTCCATTTTTGCCAAGATTTGTCAAGATTTGAGGCACCCCAATCCATCCAAGTGTCCACAAAGGTTAGCAACTTTGTCCTTTCATCTCTTATTTCTAGACCAGCTCGTGCAATGCTTTATAAGTGTAGTGATTTGTGGGTTTTAGTTTGGGTGTAATTATGTGGTAGTTTTTTTGATTTATATGCAATTTGAGCTCAAATTAACTCCTTAGTTTGCATATGTGTAGTGTGGTTTACTTAGTGTGCCTTCCCGTCCCCGTCCTAACCACCATCGATCGCCCGCACCGTCCCGTCGCCGGCACCACCTTGGTGAGCCTCTTCTTGTGTTCTTATCCTTTTTATTAAAAAAATCGTATTTGTATGATTTAGATAGTTACTTGCATAATTTTCTTACTTGTATGATTGTTGTTATATATAGTGCCATGGTTATGATATCCGTGCCCGTCGGCCCTCGTCCGGTTTACGATTCAGATGTGGTATATTCTCTTTTATAACTATTTGTTGCATTTCGTGTTAATGACAATTATGCCCATCAAGTTGACATAGATATTTTTATCTAGGAGGTAGTTGAACCGGAAATGCCAACCGACCCTATTGTCGAGAAGTTAAATTTAGTTGAAAAAGAAAACGAGGATTTGAAAGGAAAATTGAAAAGAGTTGAAGAAGAGAAGATGAAATTGGAGTTGTACGTTGCCGATGTCGTCGATGATCACAAGATCAAGATGGATGCAATGCGCTTGAAGATTAGAAAGATTAGAAAATATGCCATTAATAAAGAGGCTTGGTATCATTATGCTGTTGGATCAATTGCTACCTTAGTTGCGATTTTGATCGCATTTGTTGTTGCATTTAAATGTTTTATCTAGATAGTTGTATGTTGTTTTATGAGAAAATAAGTGTGTATGAACTTTATGTATGAACTTGTATTAATTTGGTCTTTTCGGTGTTGTGTAATGAAGATGAACCGGCAATGGATGTACGATGACCGACGCTCTCCCCAGTTCATTAATGGCATGCAGAGTTTTTTGCGTGCGGCTGAGGCAAACAAGCAGGATGGTTTTATGTGTTGTCCATGTGGTGTGTGTAAGAATGATAAGACTTACTCTAGCTCAAAACAGATTCACGTCCACCTGTTTACGTCCGGTTTCATGTCTGGCTATAATTGTTGGACCAAGCACGGAGAAAGAGGGGTTCTAATGGAAGAGAATGAAGAAGAAGAGGATGACGACAACTATCCTGGGTGTCCTGAATATGATGGTACTACAATGGGGGAAGAGAATGAAGAAGAAGAAGCTGAGGCATCGTATGAGCCCGCTGATGATCTTGGTCGGGCCATTGCTGATGCAAAGAGAAACTGCGAAAGTGAAAAGGAGAAGTTGAAGTTGCAGCGCATGCTAGAGGATCATAAAAAAGGGTTGTACCCAAATTGCGAAGATGACAACACAAAGCTTGGTACCACACTGGAATTGCTGCAATGGAAGGCAGAGAATGGTGTATCTGACAAGGCATTTGAAAAGGTGCTAAAATAATGAAGAATAAGCTTCCAAAGGACAACGAATTGCCTGACAGTACATACGAAGCAAAGAAGGTTGTCTGCCCTCTAGGATTGGAGGTGCAGAAGATACATGCATGCCCTAATGACTGCATCCTCTACCGCGGTGAGTACGAGAATTTGAATGCATGCCCGGTATGCAACACATTGCGATATAAGATCGGTCGCGATGACCCTGGTGATGATGTTCAGGGCGAGCGCCCCAGGAAGAGGATTCCTGCCAAGGTGATGTGGTATGCTCCTATAATACCACGGTTGAAACGTTTGTTCCAAAACAAAGAGCATGCCAAGTCGTTGCGATGGCACAAAGAAGACCGTAAGAAAGACGGGAAGTTGAGAGTACCCGCTGATGGGTCGCAGTGGAGAAAAATTGAGAGAGAGTAGCCGGACTTTGCAGATGACCCAAGGAACTTATGGTTTGGTTTAAGTGCAGATGGCATTAATCCATTTGGGGAGCAGAGCAGCAAGCATAGCACATGGCCTGTGACTCTATGTATCTATAACCTTCCTCCTTGGTTGTGCATGAAGCGGAAGTTCATTATGATGCCAGTGCTCATCCAAGGCCCTAAGCAACCCGGCAACGACATTGATGTGTACCTAAGGCCATTAGTTGATGAACTTTTACAGTTGTGGAATAAAAAAGGTGTACGTGCGTGGGATGAGCACAAACAGCAGGAATTTGACCTGCGAGCGTTGCTATTTGTAACCATCAATGATTGGCCTGCTCTTAGTAACCTTTCAGGACAGACAAACAAGGGATACCGTGCATGCACGCACTGTTTAGATGAGACTGAAAGTATATATTTGGACAAATGCAAGAAGAATGTGTACCTGGGACATCGTCGATTTCTTCCGACCAAGCATGCCTTAAGAAAGAAAGGCAAGCATTTCAAAGGTGAGGCAGAACACCGGAAGAAGCCCATCCTCCGTACTGGTGATGACATACTTGATATGGTCAAGGATTTACAAGTAATATTTAGAAAGGGTCCTGGCGGACAATCTGTTCCGACTGACGCTGAGGGACGCGCACCCATGTGGAAGAAGAAATCTATATTTTGGGAGCTAGAATATTGGAAAGTCCTAGAGGTCTGCTCTGCAATCGACGTGATGCACGTGACGAAGAATCTTTGTGTGAACCTGCTAGGCTTCCTGGACGTGTATGGGAAGACAAAAGATACACCGGAGGCACTGGAGGACCAGCAACGTGTGCACGAAAACGACGGCTTGCATCCAAAGCAGTATCAAGGTCCTGCCAGCTACGCTCTTACCAAAGCAGAGAAGGAAATATTCTTTGAATGCCTGCTCAGTATGAAGGTCCCGTCTGGCTTCTCGTCGAATATAAAGGGAATAATAAATATGGCAGAGAAAAAATTCCAGAACCTAAAGTCTCATGACTGCCACGTGATCATGACGCAAATTGCTTCTGGTTGTGTTGAGGGGGCTTCTAACAGAAAATGTTCGATTAGCCATTGTGAAGCTATGTTCATTCCTCAATGCAATTTCTCAGAAGGTAAGCGATCCGGAAATCCTACCAAACTTACAGAATGATTTGGTCCAATGTCTTGTCAGTTTCGAGTTGGTGTTCCCACCATCCTTCTTCAATATTATGACGCACGTCCTAGTTCACCTAGTCGAAGAGATTGCCATTCTGGGTCCTGTATTTCTACACAATATGTTCCCCTTTGAGAGGTTCATGGGAGTCCTAAAGAAATATGTTCGTAACCGTGCTAGGACAGAAGGAAGCATCTCCAAGGGCCATGAAACAGAGGAGGTTATTGAGTTTTGTGTTGACTTTATTCCTGACATTAAGCCGATTGGTGTTCCTCAATCGCGGCATGAGGGGAGACTGTGTGGAAAAGGCACGCTTGGACCAAAATCAATAATATGTAGGGACGGGCATTCTTGGGCGCAAGCACACTACACAGTTCTATAGAATTCTACCTTGGTGTCCCCGTATATAGAGAAACACATGGATATTATACGCTCGAAGAACCCGGAGAAGTCTGACCCCTGGATTCAACGTACACACATTGAGGCTTTCGGCGGTTGGTTGCGAACACATCTCATGAATGACGACAATATTGAAGATGACTTGTACTTGTTGGCCAAGAGACCATCTTCGACTATGTTGACTTTCCAAGGGTACGAGATAAATGGGAATACATTTTACACGATCGCCCAAGATAAAAAGAGCACCAACCAAAACAGTGGTGTCCGCTTTGACGATGCGTCAAATAGCAAGGAAAAGGACACATATTATGGTTACATAGAGGAGATATGGGAACTTGACTATGGAGGTGATTTGAAGGTCCCTTTGTTCCGGTGCAAATGGGCCAATCTGACTGGAGGAGGGGTAATGGTAGACCCTCAGTACGGAATGACAACAGTGGATCTCAACAATCTTGGGCACACAGACGAACCATTCGTTCTAGCCAATGATGTGGCGCAAGTTTTCTATGTGAAGGACATGTCTACCAAACCGAGAAAAAGGAAAGATAAGAAAGCGGATACATCATACGATGAGCCAAAGCGCCACATAGTGCTTTCTGGGAAAACAAACATCGTGGGAGTGGAGGACAAGACAGACATGTCACAAGATTATGAAAAGTTTGATGAAATTCCTCCCTTCGTAGTGAAGACTGACCCAAGCATCCTGTTAAATGATGAAGATTGTCCATGGTTACGGCGCAATAATCAAGGGACACACGCGAAGAAAAAAAAATTATACCCCAAGATCCCACTCTGGGATGTGATTGGCTGCACCGTCATCACTTTTCTTCTCTAGTGAGTAGCCGGGATGGTCCAGTTTTGTACACGAAGTGCATCCAGTTTTTGTTGTAACCCTCTCAACTTTTTAGCACATGCTATGTGGGTGAAATGATGATACCATGCCAAGTTTCAACCTTTCCAGAGTTCATTTGTGGTGCTTTTTAATTTCAGGGTCGTTTAGCTCAAAAAAATCATTAAATGCATGAAAAATAGCAAATGAAGTTAGAAAGGGTTGAAATTTGAATATGTGGCTTAGAATGGTGCATATTGAATGCACAAAAAGTCTGGAGTTGAAACAAGTTTAAAAAAAATAAAATGCCATTGTAACAGATGAGTTTTCGTCCGAAACACTCGTACTTCGAAGGAGATGGTCTAGTTTGTACACGAAGTGCATCCAGTTTTTGCCGTAACCCTCTCAACTTTTTAGCACATGCTATGTGGGTGAAATGATGATACCATGCCAAGTTTCTACCTTTTTAGATTTCATTTGTAGTGCTTTTTAATTTCAGGGTCATTTAGCTAAAAAAATCATTAAATGCATGAAAAATAGCAAGTGAAGTTAGAAATGGTTGAAATTTGAATATGTGGCTTAGAATGGTGCATATTGAATGCACGAAAAGTCTGGAGTTCATTTGGGTGATTTTGATTA
Organism: Elymus sibiricus; assembly: GCA_039707655.1. Classification (NCBI taxonomy): domain Eukaryota; kingdom Viridiplantae; phylum Streptophyta; class Magnoliopsida; order Poales; family Poaceae; genus Elymus; species Elymus sibiricus. The sequence goes on along the minus strand of CM077667.1, from coordinate 438,643,557 downwards.
AAACAAATGAAGGTATAAAACTAAAAGAGTTAAACAGAATCTGGTTTTGATTAAAACACCTATTTAAATTATCCTAAAAATTCCCAACTTTAACATAATGATAAAACATACTAATATTAAACAACAGGAAAAACAATCACTCAAAAATCTATTTTTAAACTAAAGTTATTCACAAATTACTGTTTCACACAAATTTCAAATGAATTCAAATTTAAACTATTTAAATTTGAAAACTACTGGCACTAACAGAAAGTTTGTAATTGTTTTGACCTAAATCAAAAAGATTCATTAAAAAACTATAAATATTCTAACAGTTATTCCAAATCTAAAAATAGAAATTAGAAAAACAAAACAAAACAAAAAAGAGAAAATACAGCTTTAGTCCCGGTTGGTGCTGGTCCCTTCCCGCGCGGAATTTGGTCCGCCGAAAAGATGGGCCTTTAGTCCCGGTTGGTGGATCCAACCGGGAATAAAGGGGGACCTTTAGTCCCGGTTGGTGATACCAACCGGGACTAAAGGGTCTTTAGTCCCGGTTGGAGATACCAACCGGGACTAAAGAGTCCCGGGGTATTTAAAGTGTGCGCTCCCTCCTCAGTTTCTCCCCCCCTTCAGTTTCTCCACACCACGCCGCCAGGCTGCTCGTCTCCGTCGCCGCTCCTCGCCGCCAGACCTCGACGTCGGCCCGACCCCTGCTGCCCGCCGACGAGCCCCTGCTGCGCCCACTCCTCCCATGGTGAGCCTCCGCCTCCTTCCCCCCTCTCTGTTCCGCCGCCCTGACCTCCCCTCGCCATGCCCGGGCGCGTGCGGCGGCGCCATGGCCGCCGGCTTGGTCGAGCGTGGCGGCGCCATGGCCATCCCCTTGAGTCGCCGCCTCCTTCCCCCCTCTCCGTTCCGCCGCCCTGACCTCCCCTCGGCATGCCTGAGCGCGCGCGGCGGCACCATGGCCGCCGGCCTGCCCGAGCGTGTGGCGGCGCCATGGCCATCCCTCTAATTAAGTTTATACTTGCTGTAAAAAATGATGAATTTGCATGCAAGCACTAGAATTTTATTGTTGTTTGATCCTGCTAGCATTTTTACAGCATCTACCCCGGTGCCGCCGCCTCCATCGACCCCCTGCCTCCAGCTCTTCCCGTCCGGCCGGCCCGTTCGTCAAGGTGAGGCCCTTGATCCCCAAATCCATTCACATGTTTAGATGTTTAGATGTTTGATGTTTGATGTTTAGATATATAGATGTTGTTTAGATATAGATGCATGTTTAGATGTTTGATAGATGTTTAGCTCCAAAAAAATTGGTAGATGTTTAGATGTTTGATGTTTAGATGTGTATAGATGTTGCTGATTAGCTAATCCCACGTTTGTTTAGATGTTTGATGTTTAGATGTGTTTAGATGTTGCTGAATTTGTTTATAAATATGAGTAGGATAATAAAATGATAATCATTGTTAGGCAAATCCCACGTTTATAAGTTCTCGAGTCGACGATACCCATCCCGCATCCTCGTCGTCGAGTCGGCGGCGACCACCTGCTTGAGAGGCGCCATGTCCGGGACTGGGCTCCGCCGGGCTGGCACTGGGAGGTGCTGCCTTCCGGGGCGCGGAGCTTGGTGAGGAATGAGGGTCCCGTCGTCGACCCGGAGGTTATTTGGTGGCTGTCGCGTGGACCACAGTCGGTGCAGAGGGAGCCGGCCCCCGCGGAGGTGGTACGTCGCCGTGTCAGGGAAGAGGACGAGCACGTCCGACGCTACATGGCTGCGTTGGACACCAGGTTCTCCAATACCTGGCAGGTTCTTCAGGGATCACACCCGAGCTATGATCCTGTCATAGTTCCTTATCTTTGGGTGTCCACCGCCTGCGCCGCGAGACGTCAACTATTCTGATGATGTATTAGTGATATTATATTCGATGATGTATTAGTGATACTACTCGATGATGTATTAGTGATATTATATGATCGCATTTGTTGTTGCATTGCCTTGTATTGATTTGCATATCTCCAGTTCTGCTTATTGAATGCATTCTAATTGTTTTATATTTGTTCTGGATTAGTTAAGCTATGGACGGTAGAGACAGAGACCATGATCAAGAGAATGCCATGTATGACCTGATACGCTCCGGAAACGAAGAGAATGAAGTAAATGATGGCTCACAATACCTTAACCCATCCGGTGAGGGAATTGAGGAAGAACAACCAAGACACGAAGGCGAACCAGCTGACAATGACGATGGCGAAGAAATTTTTGTCCATTTAATAGAGTCCAGCGAGGTATTAATTTGCCCTCTGGTGATCATCAGATGTATTGATTGATTTGTATATATTAACGAATCTTTCTTCCTTTTAGCCCTTCGGATCAAGCAAATCTTCTACAAGGGTTAAACGTGGCCCGACAAAAAAGTTGAAAGAAGGCGTAAAGTTTAACATCGCTCAAATTAGAGCAGATGGCGAACCGATTGCTCCTAAAGAGAATGCGGACAAATTTATACGTCAATGCGGAGTTATCGTTAGGGACCAAATCCCGATCACCGTTCAAGAATGGAATCATCCAAAAGATACCCAAGCAGTTTCTTTTGTCAGCCAAAGAGCAAAAGATCTGCTTTGGGAGGAGCTCATGAAACATTTCACCCGACCAGAGGCTCTCACAGATCTCCAACGGGAGAAAGTCAAGAAGTGTGCTGTTAAGAAGATGGCCACACAATTCCAGTCTTGGAAGAAAAGATTATGGAAAAGTTACGTGAAAAATGAAAGGAAGACTCCAGAATTCAAAGAAGAATATGTGAAGTTAGCAGATGACTGGGACGAATTTGTGAAGTTCAAGGAATCAGAAGAAGCTAAGAAACGGTCGAGAATAAACAAGATAAATGCCAACAAAAAAAGTGGCACCATCGTCTGGGGCCAGGCGGCTACAAGTATGGGTTGCCTAAGTGGGATGAATCGGAGAGAAACATGAAGGCTGCAGGGGTCACTCCAGTAACAGAGACTTGGCCCGAGAGGTGCAGGACTTGGTTTTATGCACATGGGGGAAAGTTGGACCCAAAGACAGGGGAGGTTCTTGAACTAGCAAGTCTTAAAGAAGCCACGGACGAGTTACCTAAAGCAATAGCAGAAGCTTGAGCGGGTGTGTACGAGCCCGAGAGAGAGAAGGACGAGCATCCGCGCGTCCTCAAGAATCCTGAACACCCGGGACGAACACGAGGCAAAGGCATGGTTCCGTGGTTTCTGGGGTTTGCGGATTGGAACGACAGCTACAGAAGTCGTGAAAGAAAGAAGAAGCATGAAGTAGATCGGATTCAGGACTTGGAACGCAAATATAATATGCAACAGGAGCAAATCAACAAACTTAGCCAGCAAGGCGCGTCTCAGCAGCAGCAGCAACCAGATCCAGCATTGGATGGTACCATTCCATCATCTATGCCAAAAAGCAGCGTGGGTTCCACGGAGGTCCCGGCCGATGATGCACTGCTGGCTCGCTACCCCGTGGATGATATCTTAGAGTCGACACCTTGTGAGCTACACGTGAAACTGAAGAACATATCCATGAAGGCGGCGGACGGCTTTGCTTTACCGAGTGGACATGAAGCAACTTTCCACGGCAATCCGATTCCACCTGGCTATGCTCGTGTCGGGGTGGATCAAGTTGTGTCGGCATATGAAACACTAGATCTTGACTACCCTGGAGGTGAAGGGGAGCGGACACTGGGAGAAGCCAGGCGTTGTGTCATTTTATGGAAAAAGGAATGCATCGTGTTTCCAAACTCGGTGACAAGGCCACCGACTCCTCCTCCAAGTCCGCCGCGTCAGCAGACTCCAACCCTCCCCGAGACGGAGCGCAGGGTGAGTCCTTCAAATCCATCTCCGCCGCGCCAGCCGAATCCATCCCACCCCGAGACGGAGCGCATGGCGAGTCCGCGATATCAATCTCCGCCACGTCAGCAGAGTCCATCCCACCCCGAGACGGAGCCTAGCACGAGACGTGCGCGCTATCAAAAAACTGCGTCTCCAAAGCCGAGGAGAACACAAAAGAAGAAACCGGCCGAGCCTCCTGCCAAAAAGAAGTTATCTTACGAGAATACTGACGAGGAACTCGATGAATCAGTGAATCTCGCTTTGCGGGCCCATTTTGCACCGAAAACGCCCCCGCCGCCAAAGGAGAAAATACCCGACAAGGTCGTACAACACTTTATTGATGCAGCTAAACCGGTGGAGAAAAGACCGGTATCAGACTATGAACGATGTATTACCAAGTCCTATGCATCCCAGAAAAGACAGAAGTCGAGCGGTAGCAGTAAATGCGGGAAAACTGTTCCCCAGCTCGGAGAATAGGCAGTCCAATCGATCAGCCCGCTCAAGGTGAGTGCAATTAACGTGGTAATAACCGACGCTGATAGAGAGAATGCTAGAATGCTCGGTATCACCGTTGAACAATTCCTAGAGATCGAGGAATTTCCACCGTTAGATCCGAAGGAAATAGAACGGCAATATGTCCCCGGGAAACCTCTGGTCAGTCCTGACGACGAGAAGCTTGTAACAACGCAAATGTACAAATTGCATGACTGGTACATGAGAGAAATAAAGGACGGGCGAGAGAGCCTCATGGTGAAAGTCGAGAAAGAGCTTTACGCCATGAAAAAGATTTGTGGATTGAAAATGAAGAATTTTTTCAGTTATTAAATCAAAAAGCACTCGACAAATCTATCGTCAGTTGCTATTGTCTGTAAGTGATTTCTTTCTGTAATTTAAGTCTCTAGCTCAGCTCGTTCATTGCCTGTTATTATACTCACTATATTCTTTTGTGTGGTATTATGCAGAATGAAGATTTTTGAATTGAAAAGAGCTGGAGTCTATGGCATTGGGTTCATTGACCCAAATACCGTCAATGAAGAAGTGTTGAGAAGGCACCTTAAAGACACGGAGAAATTGCTTCTAAGGTTTTTGAAGGCCCTAAAGTACAAAGCAGAAATAATTTTACCTTGGAACTTCCAGTGAGTATTACTTTCTTGTACTACAAATTCTATTTTTGCTTATATATATACTCGATGTTAAGTGTAGTTGATGAGTTATGCATGCCCGCTTATACAAATCGTGTGCGCAGCTACCACTGGATCCTTCTAATCATTAGAGTTGACGATGGAACTGTTGAAGTACTGGACTCGCTAAGTAAAGACCCTGAAGATTACAAAAGCTTGCATTTGTTGCTCGAAAGGTAATTTCAATCATTGACGCACTATGTCGGCTTCTTTATTAGTTCATTTCCTGATATCAAGTAATTAATAACTCCTTTATTCATTTTGTTTGCCGGGCAGGGTTTGGAAAAGTTCACCAAATATGTTAGAGGTGAATGGAAAGAGGAGATGAGATGGCGAAACCCCAGGGTAATTAAGTAGTACTAGCTACGCCCGCGCATCTCTTTAATTCTAGTTTCAATACCATTGTCATGCTTCATTATTATCTGATTGAATTCTATTCTCGTAAAGTGCATGAGGCAGGCACAGGGGACTGAAATATGTGCATATTACGTTTGCGAGAACATTCGCTTTATGACCGAAAGCAACAAGAGTGCAAGAGATCTTTGGGTACGTAAACACCATTCATATTTTTTTATCATGATCTAATACATATACGCACAACTAACATGTTCATATTGATCTCCTTCTTTAAAGATGAACGAGATGCGGGATAAGCTCCTACCAACGGATCGCATACGAGCAATTCAAGAGGAAATTGCAGGATTTTTGCTTTAGCAGGTCATATCTCCCGACGGAGAATACCATTATCCGATCCGCAAATGATCTGCAAATTGTATGATAAATTGTATATACCAAATTGTATATATATATATATGTGTATGCATGTGGTCGTACGAGAAATTCTATGACATATATATATATATATATATGATTGCTTGTACGAGAAATTTTATGATATATGATCGGTTCTACAAGAAATTCTATTATATATACATAACGTGTACAGTATGTAGTAGCGTAAAATATATTTGAAATGAAAAAGAATTAAATGGAAAACACAAAATGAAAAGGAAAAATAAACAATAAACACTAATTAAACCCCTAAACACCTAAACCCCTACACCCCTAAACCTTTAGTCCCCGGGACCAAAGGTCCCCATGCCTTGGCGCCCGCTGCCGACCACGTGGTCAGGGTTTAGTCCCGGTTCGTAGCCAACCGGGACTAAAGTATAGAGACTAAAGCCCTTTAGTCTCTATACTTTAGTCCCGGTTGGGGAACCGAGACTAAAGGCCCTTCCCAACCGGGACTAATGGCATGCTTTCTACTAGTGCATGTATGTGATCACCATCTTACCAGGCACCAAGGTGCTAGTGCTATTGAGTAATTCACTGATGGCCGCTTCAATTAGGGGTTTCATCCGCTTCTGCTCAGCTGTCTGCAGTTCAATTGCACTTGTTAAGAAAAACTTTTTCCTCGAACCCAAAATTACTATGAAAATATAGTCTAGTATTTTAGCTAAACAACACACATATTAGCTTCATGGGTTATTCTTTTGAAATACCAATAGTATAATCTGAATTATGAACCGATGAAAAATAAAACTAAATTGTATATATGTTGTTGATGAATAATTTCGAGAAGCCGGTTGTCAACGCCAGTCCGTACAACCATAACTTGCGAGACAATCAAGGTATGAGGAGAAGGTACCTGAATACCAGAGTTGCGAGCATAGTTTGTTGCCCCTTGTCCTTGATTCATATGCACCATCTGCTTGGAGGCCATTGCTTGTTGGAGCATGACTAAACCTCACCCCTAGCTAGATTTTATACCTGCAATAACCAATTAGCAGGACAATGGGACGCGGCTTGCCTGCGGCCGCTGCGTGCGACCATCCGTGCGCCGCGCCGATCGTACGGCTGTGTCTCCACGCACTCCCCCGCTCCTGATTTTGAGTGAAAAGAAAAACAAGAATACACAGCAGAATACCGATTCCCAGTCCTATCCACATCTTTCCTCTTCTGTGTGTAGTCAACCTCGAGCTGAAGCTTGTGCTACTCCAACCTCCAGCCACCGGAGCCTTCCAGCCGCCTGGATCTCGTCGTACCCCTGTCCGGCGTCCACCTAGATGAGTTAGCGCGTTCGTGTCCCCGTTCTCCTCCGGCCGTCCGTTCCCACCAAGACCATGCCTGAATCGGCCGGACCTGCGTCGCTGCTCAAAGGTGCGGAGCTTGGCGGGCGCTTGCCGGACTCGTCCGGACCTGCGTCGCTGCTCAAAGGCGCGGAGCTTGGCGGGCGGCTGCGGGACCACATCCCATACCGCCCAGGCTCGGCCGGCGACGACCCACGTGTGCTTGCCATACCTGACCGTGCGGCAGCTTGGCTAGAACAGGCGCCTCAATCAGCATCGGCTGGACCCTAGTCGCCGCTCAGAGGCGTGGAGGCTGACGGGCGCCAGCGGGACCTCGGTCTTGGGGAGGAGCTTGGAGGAGGAGTCGAGGGAGAAAGAGGAAGGACGTCCAGGACCGCAGAAATTGATACGCCCCTGGAGAGGAAGAAGGGGGGACAGCGATGCTTGGAGGGGAAGAGGGACTGCAATCTTGAGCATCACCTACACATGACCCAGGTAAATTTCCTTTTCTTCTTGTGTTGATACCATATGATGCAAATTAAATTGGGAGCAAGCTGAGGTCAAATTCATTCTGTTTAATTAATATTATGTTCATGGTATTGTCAATCTTATGCTCACAATGCGAAGTACCAATCTCGGAGTATCGGACCAATTGATTTGTTGTCTACTCGATCATACTACTTAAATTGAAAGATAGCTGAGAGTTCAAATGAGCATGATGCCTGCGATAATTGTGCATAGATAATTCCGTGAAGCAGTATATTTGACTAGGGAGATTGAGTAACATTCAGTTAACAGTACGTACAAGTTCAAATAAAAATCACTTGCAACTTGGAACTCTAACACACATGAGATAAAACTCGCGAAGAACAAAATTAATTAGGTTGGCTTCGGTTGATTGAGAAAGAATTGATTTTGTCCTCTCATCAAACTAGTGTCAGAGGTCCCAATGGCCCCTTGCACTGACGGATTCAACAAGGAATGTTGCCGTTGTAAATATGTATGCATGTGATTTGTTGGATGACCCTGTGTAGAAAATTAGAAAAGTTCAGTTTCATTTAGGATATAAAATTAGAATACTTATTTTCAAGTTTAAAAAATTAGAATACTTGAAATGAAAGTGTGGACTGATTATACCACTTCAGTGTTGCGTGGTTCTTGGATCTGCGGTGGCATTGGGATGGTATGACCATTTGATTGCAACATTGAAGCTTGCAGGATAGATGTTGGATTCGATTGATGGAGGAAGTCCTGATTTTCTCCTATCATCGAACCATAGTTAGAGGCCCCAATGGTCCCTTGCAGCGGGGTGTACATATTATTTGTCGGATGACTCTGTGGAGAAAGCAAAGTTCAGTTGCACTGACGTTTAAAAATTAGGAAAACTTGAAAGTGTGGACTACTTCTACCATTGCTGTATTGTATGGTAGGAATCCAGCCAACAGTTGTCGGGTCTGTGGTGCCATAGGGATTACATTACTAATTGATGGTTGCATTGAATCCCTTAGCATAGCATTGTAGTGCAATTGATATGCAGCCATTTGGTTTGTGAAAAATTCCATAGGACCCTGTAGGAGATGATAGAGAAAGGTTAGTACAAGTGAGGTTTTATAAGAAACAAGCAACAGAGTATTATTACCGTTGATGAGTCATGGGATTGTAGTTGTACAGTATCATTTGTGTCCTTTTTCTTCTTTAAAGTTGCTTTCTTCGAAGGTTGCTGTCGAAAATGATAGAGATAGCTCAGTACGTTGAATGTTTTATAGGAATCAAGTGACAAAATATAATACCGTTGAGGGGCCATGAGGCTCTAGTTGCACAATATCATTTCTGTTCTTCTTCTTTGAAGTTGCTTTCTCAAATCCACCAACGGGTCTTTTTGATCCTTTCATAGTCTTCTCCTTGACCTTCATACCTTTTGGTTTTGCAAGCCCCTCACCGTGTTTTGAAATTCTACTAGAGGGGATGTTCACTCCAGCCACTGTAATGCTAAATATCAGTCTTTGTTTTACAATAGTCTAGGCAATTATTGTTAGTATAGTTTGTACCTTCTTTCGTACATGACTTACCCAAATCTGGATGAGCACTAACCAAATCTTGATCAGCAGTAACCAAATCTGGATGAGCTCCAACCAACTCTGGATTAGCGCTAACCAAATCTTGATCAGTGCTAACCAAATCTGGATCAGCCCTAATCTTCAAGCATTTCTCCACATCTTGTGCTAATTGCTCTGCACACTTAACAGCCTTATTGTATGATTCTTCTGACTCGGCGGCACGAGCAGCTATTTTCACAAATATTCTGCACAGTTCCTTGTATCGATTAGACATTCTTGCTTTTAGGTTATCATACTGGTTGCATTTGCTTGTTATATCTAGAACTTTGGCATCTATTGTCCATCTTTTCAAGATATATTCCCTAGGGATATGCTTGATATTATTAATATCAAGTACCTTTAAGCAATGAGAGCAAAGAATTCCAGCAAACTCAAACCTTTTGCAACTGCAGCTAACCTTTTCTTCTTTTGGAATGAATTTAACAACATGTTCACGTTGTGTGCCATATAATTTTACTACATATATCTTCAGCTCCGTGTCACTTTTATCACAAAGCAATGTGTCGTAGTTTAGAGTCCGAAGCACTTGATCTTGAACCATCTTGAATATTGATGGAGTATATGTAGCTGCGCAGCTTGTTTTAACATATAACTAGATTCAGCCTTCAACTTAGGAGTAGTCTGTGTTGCTTTAAAGTCATACTTCACCTCTTCACATCTTTTATCCGAAACTAGCCGTTCAAAATGCTCAAAGAAAGTAAGCATGTCATATTTAATACTAATGTATCTCTTTAGTTCATTATTCATGCTTTCACTTCTTTGGGTAGTGCTCATGTGGGCAGAGAACGTACTTTTACCATACACTAGTGCCCAGTGTTCCTTTTTCTCAAATAGCCTTTGCAGCCATTCATTGTCACGCAGTCCATACTTGTCAATCATTTTATCCCATGCGCCTATAAATTCATCCTCCTCTTCTATATCATATATACAGTGCTGAAAATCAACATTGAACTTCTTATATTCGTCAACAACTCCGGCCAGGTGCTTGCAAGCATTTTGATTCATATGCCACACACAAAGTCTATGGTGAGAGTGAGGGAAGACTTCACGAATTGCCTTTGCCATTGCCGCATCTTCATCGGTGAGATTTGTCCGTGGATGTTTTCCTGACATAACTTTTAGGAAAGTTCTGAAAAGCCAACCAAAACTAGCAGCGGTTTCATCATAGAGAAGTGCAGCACCAAAGACCATAGTTTTCTGATGATTATTCACCCCGACAATCAAACCAAATGGACGTCCATCATCTAGTTTTCTGTATGTCGTGTCAAAGCATATAACATCACCGAATATTGCATAGTCTGAAACCATTTTGGAGTCTGCCCAAAAAATATTAGTTATCAACTCATCCTCATCCACTTGAATTGAATAGAAGAAGTTCACATCTTCCGACACCTTTTTCTCCATGTATTCTAATACTCCCCCTGTGTCACCTACCTTCGCTTTTATTGTTCTCTTTGAGTACAAACAGTTTTTCATATCTTGAGGTGTAAAGCCAAGGTTTTCACTTCCACCTGCTTCTTTGGCCATCAAATCGATTGTTGCTTTATTTGAAATGCCAACTGACTTTGCGACCTCTGCATTTGCTATCTGTGCTTCTGTCACTTTTCTCTGGGATCTCAAGTATTGGGCCATGATTCCATTAGCAAGAGTGTGGTTATGTGACGCCTCAAATTCATACACATAATAAAATCCATCTCTAAGGCTAATCTTCATACGGGCATCACAACCACATCGTGTTTCAGGCCTACTGTAAGTGAATGTCTCCTCTCTTTTATCTTCCCGGCGATGACCTATAAGTTGTTGTAAATGTCTTAGCAGATAAAGAAGTGATTAGAATTAAAAGATGAAAATAAACCATACCTTGACGAGAGCATGTAAATGTCCGTTGCTGCATTGTACAAGAGTTCATCACTTTATGACCACTGCTTCTTCTGATGCTAAAACCGATAGTTTTAGCATACTTGTTATAAAATAAATAAGCTTCCTCTTCAGATAAAAATTTCATGCCAAGTTTTGGTACCCTTTCATTGCTGTCATCTACTGCAGTTTCTTGATCCTATATCAGTAGGATTCAATTAAGTTAATACACACATATATCAATCATATTTGCCTATCACGAGAGTCTTAAGTTTTAGAGGAGAAATCAAGATGCACTCTAAAATCCTTGTTCTGTTTATATTTCATATCAGTATACGGTTTGTGCAAGTATATGCGTTCGGACAACTATCTCTTATGTTTGTCCATGAACTATATGCATTGTAAAAGGAATAGAAAAAACTGTAGTGGATGTTTTCCAAAAACTAAAATCCGAGATGGTAAAAGAACGTCTGAACGTGCAATTAAATGTGAAAATGCAACAAAACTAATTTTCCGTTGTTGTTTGGCTTTTGCAGATTGCAGTCACAGATCCCTGTAGAAGTTCTACAAGGATGCAGCATGCTGCTTTTCCCGGACAACACTCTGGATCGTGTCACAGTCGCACGGAAAGTCAATCAGAAATTACAGAATTTGCCGCTGATTCATCATCACAACCGAGTGGGATTTCTTACTTTAGGTGCGTGAGATTGTTCATCAGCGTCCTGGTTCCCTGGAACACTCCTCGGAGAAGCCATCAGGGATGCAAGACTAGGAGAAGACATCCAGTGACGGAGATTCCTTTGCCACTCAATTCAAGAGAAGAATTTCTTGATTCCTGGTTAAGCCGCCATTGGTAGTTGTGCGCTTTAAGGCTGTTGGTCACTTCCGCCTGATGTGAGAAGTACTCCATAGATCTTACATTTTGGCGCGCTTTTGTATATTATGCGGGTCTTTTCGCGGGTGATTGGATTATTCCCCGCGGGTTTGTGTTCAGTTTTAACGATGAGATTATTACGGAAGGGAATCGGTATTCTGCTGTGTATTCTTGTTTTTCTTTTCACTCAAAATCAGGAGCGGGGGAGTGCGTGGAGACACAGCCGTACGATCGGTGCGGCGCACGGATGGTCGCACGCAGCGGCCGCAGGCAAGCCGCGTCCGGCGGAACCCATCTCCCGTTGAATCCGATCCAAATGAGCATAGTAGCCTTCAAATAATTATTTGTTAATTAGTACTGGAAAGGACAAAGGGTGCATGTTATCCATTCGTGCATGCATGCATGCTTGCATATGAATTAGACGAAGCTGAGATGTGTACCTGCCATGTCAATGCCGATAAGAAGAAACAGGAGCAAGCATGCGAGCCGCTCCGGCGTTTGTCGGGCGTGATGCATGTCAACGTTGCGTACAAGAAAATTGGGACGATCAGGTTGCGCGGGCGGCATCTGGTCTCGACAGTAGGCGTACCATTGAATCCTTGTACCGTCGACGTCGGCATATCGCCCTCGTCGTTGATCTGGCTGCCGGCAAGAGATTAGTTTGTTGTCGAGTCGTCCAATCTGAATCGATATATGTTTGTTACAGCCGCATCAGCCATATTTTTAGGGATTTTGAGATGTATGTACCTTATCCCTGTTAATGTGGAACAACTTCCCAGCCTCTACGTGATGGACACACATTAATTAATCAGGATAAATGCTTTATTAAAAGAAACCATCGATGGTGGAGGATCAAAGGAGGACAGGTGGCATAGGAGTATGTACTCCTAAGAGTACTGACCCATTTTCCTATATATAGGTAAATTATATGGGACACCTAGGTGCCCAGGCACCTAGGTGCCCGTTATGGCAAGTGATATTCATGGTGCATGATGTACAATCCACAAAATATGACTTTCCAAATTTTGTTTGCATGCACTGTGACCTTTAATAGGCAATTATTGTTTTCTAGAAAAATATACTACTGATTTCCTAGCAATGATTCCTTTCCAAACAAAATGGGTATGTATATACGCTCTGATTTTGAACGGTGTCATATGAAAAAATAATATGAAACATCATCGCAAATGTTTGTATGTGTAATTACGACGTATATTATGCATTTTCTGAAGTTTTATTTTTCAAGGTATCTAATATTTAAAAAATTAAGGCCGAGTCACACTTTTTAACGACTAATATTTCTATACAAAATAACGTTACCAAATAATATAAGATGCGATCCTAATTACATTTTTACTTTTCGGAATATATGATGCATGCTGATACCTACACATGATTTTTTTCCTACGTACATATACCCACACACATTTTTTTTGTTTTAGGAATGTACGTTGCAGTCCAATACCCACACACGGTTTTTTCATACATACATGAACCTAAGATATCATGCCCGCATACCCTTTTAAAATACATGCATGGTTTGGAGATATACACAAACTGATATACTTTGAATGGTACATAACCCAAAAAATGATACACCATTTTTTAATACACGTAAATTATTTTGAGACATACCTTTAAATGATATTAGAGATATACCCAAAAATAGTATAATTTACATATACATAAGATTGATTAGGTATATGAAAAAGTTAGTATGTGACCAGGTATACGATTTTTATAGGTATATGAATTAGTACGTGACTAGGTATATGAATTATTACGTGATTAGGTATGTACAAATACCCACAAACTCATTTCTTAATACATGTATATGCCTTGAAGACATACCCAGCAAAAAATATTAAAAAGTGTATAACACATCAATAAAGTGCACGTACCATGCATGGACCATTAATAGTTGATTTTCTCTTTCCTGTTTAAGGAGGGCATTAAGTGTCCATATCATGCAATGATTCTTTCCTAATGAAAGAGTCCACGTTTAATTCATTGGTTCTAGTACTAATACAAATGCACACATCTTAATGTAATCCGACGGTTTGTAGGTGCTTGGGCATATATATTGACCCCATTTTTTAAATTAGATCTGGCGGAAGCGGGACGAACTCCTACCAACTAATCGCATACGAGCAATTCAAGAGGAATTGGCGGGATTCTTTGTTAAGCAAGTCATACCTGAAGACGGAGAATACCATCGGGATTTCCAATGCGATTTGGGTAATTAGATATTAGGGATCCTAAGAGATGTTATATTGTATATATGCATGATCGTGTACTATATGTAGTAGCGTCGAAAGAGAGGTCACACTTCTCTCTATATGTTCATGACGATGTTGTGTAATTAATGGTTCCTTCATTGCTATATGTAGTAGCTAGCGTCGAGTTGAATGGAAAACATAAAATAAAAATGAAACCCTAAATGTAAAAGAATTGAAGAGTAAACACAAAAAGAAAAGGGGAAACACAATATGAAACCCCTATAAACCCTCCAAATCCCATAACCCCTCCTTTCAAAAAAAAACCCAGCGCCTGGCAGGTGCTGACGCGTGGCTACCTTGTTGTCCCAGTTCGTGTCACGAACCGGGAGTAAAGATCCTCCTGCCTCAGCGCCCCGCAGCGGCCACGTGGAGCACCTTTAGGCCCGGTTCGTAACATGGCCGGGACTAAAACTGGAGGACATTAGTCCCGATCGTTTAGTCCCAGTTGCAGAACCTGGACTAAAGGGCCTCTGAAACCGGGACTGATGGCCCGTTTTCTACTAGTGTAAGCGCACAGTGGGTGTAAATAAAGAACTCTACATATTACTACTACACAACAAAATGTTGCATCGGTGCTACTCTAGAATGTCTATTTCATTGGATTCCATCTCGACAATTTAACCAGATAAAAATAGCAAGCCTGCTGATTTAAAAAATGTCGCCTTTGCTAGTGACAGGCTGTTTGTGTTATATGCTGATCAGGATTTGACCCACCTTTCAAGTCTTTCCATCAACCTTTCAACTCAGGCAGTTTGCATTACAATGAGAGGCCAGAAGCCAACTCCAGTTGGGCATAGGAAAAACAAGTGTTTATTGAGCCCATTGCCTTCCTAGTCTAGTTCTTGCAGATTAAGGACTCTACCCTAGCTTTTCTCCAACCAAAGCCATGGCCTCCAAGCAGATGGTGCATATGAATCAAGGACAAGGGGAAACAAGCTATGCTCGCAACTCCGGTATTCAGGTACCCTCTCCTTTTTTTTGGAAAAGGAGGATATACCCCCGGCCTCTGCATCTGGGCGATGCATGCAACCATTTTATTAATTATTCACAAAGACCGTACAAAGTAATACATCTGTAAGCCTGAAGCCACCCTCTTGGCAACACATGTCGCTACTCCTATCCCCTTAATGAAGGGGTGCCGAATGTCCGAGCCGAATACCAAACAAACATCACACCAAAGCCTAACATCTAAAGCCGGATGCCCCAGCCAAGCCACAAAGTCGGTACCCTCTCCTGTCTCGATAAATTCATCGATTTACGCTAACCTGTTCTTCGACTCTTGCCTTCTCGATAGTATTTCATCAAGAATTTGTTCATAATATAGCCTTTTCATTGAGGAGACTGAAAAGAATTATTAGTGAAGTTAAGAAGCATACCATTTAGCTAAAAGATTAGACAAGGTTTTCCGAAGAGTTATAACTCTATATTGCAGAATGCTCTGCAGAACAGGATGAAGCCCCTGATAGAATCAGCGATCGTTGAGTTATGCAGCAGCACTAACACCTTGTTCCCCGAAAAAATTATGATCGTGCACTTGGGCTGCTCCTCTGGACCAAACGCGCTAGCACTGGTATCGATTGTCGTCGAGGCCATCCACAACCATTGCCTTCAGTTACACCAGCCACCACCGGAAGTGTGTGTGCTCCTCTACGACATGCCTGACAACGACTTCAACACGGTGGTGAAGAGCCTGGTCACGCTCCGTCAAAGCAACAAGCCCGCTATTATGACTGTTGGGATCATGCCAGGGTCGTTTTATGAGAGGCTCTTCACTAGTCGCTCCATGCATCTTTTCTGCTCGTCCGACATCCTTAATTGGCTCTCAAAGGTGCGAGTTCGATACGGCTTGATGGATCGATCCATACTCGTCGTTTTTCTAAGCAAAATCTTATCCTTACAGGCACCTGAGGATCTAACGAGGAACTGGATTCCGGCTTACGACGTTGATGAGCATGCTAGGCATGAAAGGCTCCCCACAGTCCTTTAGGCTTATGCGCAACAATTCAGGAAATATTTCACACTTTTCTTGGAGCTGAGAGCCGATGAACTAGTCCCAGGAGGCCGGATGGTTGTATCCTACAGGGAGGCCTTCTTATGACCGCGCTTCAGAAGTCTCTGACATGTGGGAAATCTTTGCTCAGATTCTAAGTGTCATGGCCTCGGAGGTACATTTCTTTACTATTTTTTCCCGTAGTTAATATCTCGGTTCCTCGCCTATTTGAAACCTCGGTCTCGTGCCATGATTGACAGGGTGTGATTGACAAAGCGAAGTATGATTCTTTCTATGTGCCGGTGTATGGGCCTTCGGACGAAGAGCTCCGGGAGATCATCCAAGCAGAGGGCTCCTTTTCGATCAGTGAGATGCGGGTGCACGACTTCACACGCGGTCGGGACGACGCCCTCATCACCGCAAGCTGGTACGCGAACCAGATGAGGGCCGCGTTTGAGCCGATAGTCGTGCATCATTTCGGAGACGTGATGGATGAGTTCGTGAGGACCGCGGAGTGGCGCTGGAGCGTGAAGGGAAGCTTGCAGGACGAGGTTACCAGATACCCGCGGGCTCAGCTTGTGGCGTCACTCACGAAGAAGGCGTGCTGATCAGGTGCCTTGGCTATGTCGCTCATCGAGGACGTCGTCATATTTTGATGAGACCGAAACATTACCTTGTCGTTTCAAGGAAACAATGTATGTCAAACAAACTCACTATGTCGTTAAAGCACATCCTTTTGTGTGCTACCAGGCTATCATCCACAACGATTAGTTGGTAGCAAAATGTTGTTTCCCAGGCAGTTGTGATGTAGGCTAGTGTGTACGTATGTGGTATGCACATTATTCCAGCCTAAGGTTTGTGTTATGTCTGAAGCAATATATAATAGAGTGAATTCCGGTTTTTACCCTCTATTTTGACATTTTTTACATTAATTACCCCATTTAGCCAGATTTCATCCGTTTTACCCCATTTAGCAAAAGTTTTGCCACAATTTACCCTGTTTAAAATTTTGTGAGCGTTCTGACTGGCAGGTCCCAATTGTCAGGTCCAGCTGCCATGCCACATTGATGGTTTTTTCCGACCCATTTTTCTCCATATTGAACCGGTCCTTACAGCTTCTCCTATCAGGGCCCGGCTCGATGGAGGTGGCTCGCGTCGCGTCCAACGCACAACGCCCGAGTCGGACGGGCGCAACGCTCGCGACCAATCATTTCTCGCTTGCAATGCTCGCCCATAATGACTCAGTCGATTACATCACCCGTCCTGGCTTCCGACCAAACGCACATATTGTCAAAAAGGACTACCTGCGATACGTATTGGCAAAAGAGACCACCACCGAGCTGGCTGCAGGCGCGCCAGGTGACACGTGTCACCTGCCGCCACGACGGGCGGCGGCAGCACCTGCCGCCAGTCGGCGAGGCGGCAGCCCGGCTGCAACGGGTTCCCAGACTCGAGGCCGTAATGGGAACGGATGGTGGGGCCTGCCGCCACGGGGCAGGCGGCCTGTGGGGCCTGTCGCCACCGCACCAGGCGGCCCCTGGGGCCTGCCGCCACCGACGCTGCTCCCTCGCTCGCTTTATTCCTGGGCTCTTTCCCTGATTCCCGTGCGCGATACTGTCCTATTTTGCTGATTCCTCGCGCGCTGCTGTCCCTTTTCCATGCGAGCTACAGTGTGCTAACTACGCTGATTCCAATGCGCGGCACTGTTGTAAATTTTCCTGATTTCCACGCCGACCAGACTTTCGCTGATTTCACGGCGCGACGTTTTCTGCCGACACTCTCTGCTTCTCTTCCTTATATTCGCTGGAGCTGCACCCTGTGTAGACGAAGTCTGTTCTTTTGCTGGAGCTGGAGCTGGTTCCTTCGTATCTGCTCTCTATAAGTCCTGAAGAACAGAGCCTTAAAACATCATAGTATCCACTGTCACTCGCGATTTAGACTTTGATTTTGAAGATGATATAGTTGAAGAAAAAAGTAGATCAAGGTAAGAGCTATCCATTTTTATTGGTTTCATTCGCATGCAAGAAGTTTTTTTTCGTTTGATTAATTCGTAGGTATGTCTTATCTGTTGTTTTAGGCATTATTTGATCATTTTATGAAGACATTTGGAGCTACTCGAGTAGGATCATTATTTTCTTGCGCATGCATGACAGAAATTAGTAGCTTTTTTACTTGTTGGAAGTTATAATATTTTGAATTCATGCTAATATTTGTTAGAACAATATGTTGAAGATGTTATAGATCAATGGTAGCCGTGTCAATTAGTACTATTTTTTGGTCATGCAAGATGTTGTTATTTCTGTCATTAAGTCGTAATTAGGACTTATGTTAAACGTTTTGGTTCCGTTAGAGCCGGAATCTCGACAACAAATATTTGACTGTATTGTCGATCAGCGTTAAGCCTTTAAGATGCGTCATTTTAGTTAGACATGCAAGAAGTTCTTAAAATGTTAATTAAGAAAATGATTGTACTGTAATTGGTCATTGCATGTTAAAATGTGTTGTTATTTCATGTGTCATGTTTTTTAATAAGTTCTGTAGTTAGGAAACCGTACATGAAATGCAACATAAATGCTAATATCCTTGATGATGTATGTAATTAGGTAAAGAAAATATCGTCTGGGTTGCAAACAAGGAGGAGATGACGTGATTGAAGAAATTGTTTTTCGCTCTTCGGTTTCTCTTTAGAGGTGATGACCACATGCATGCTACTGCTATTTTGAAACTTTTGGCAGCAGAAAAAAATTGTGCGTCTAATTTTTTTTCATGTGATAATAGGTCGACCCCGTTGATATATTACCGGTGATATATTCACGCTAACGGATTTTTCTATTCGGAAGGATATCCTTATTGAACAAGAGGTATAAATGATGTGGTGTAATTTTTTGAACAAATTTTTTGTGTTGATGTACTGCTGTGAATGATGTTACTGTTGTGTTGTGAATATTAGTCGGATTATTATATGTAAATAAACGATTATTACCGTAAGTTATTAGAATATAAATTGACTAACGATGTAAATATGGCTGCTCGTTAGGTACTATGGAAAATTTGTTAGTGTTCTATGGGGACATTGTACGCGACACTCCTTCCGGTGTGGATGTGTCGAGGTGCGGTACGACTATGGTTATAGTGAAAGACATGGTCAATGTAGGGTATGCGGCAGTTAGAAGGTGCATCCGAGCAGTGTTTGGGCCAGCGATGGATGGAAAAAAGATGACCATGGAGGCTGTCGTGGTTGCCGGGGGAAATGATGGAACAGTTCCCCGTTGGGGTCTGCGGCCGGTTACTGGTGAAAGATCGTGGGGTTCGTACATGGGGTTTGCACACTAGTAGAAATCAGGCCTTTCGACCGGAGCATTAGTCCCGGTTGCATTTTGCACCAGGACTAATGCCACCATTAGTCCCGGTTCGTGAGGATAAGCATTAGTCCCGGTTTGTTAGGACCCTTTAGTCCCGGTTGATAACACCAACCGGGACTAAAGGGGTGGTGGCAACCGTTCGGCTGACGCGAGCACTTTTAGTCCCGGTTGGTGTCACCAACCGGGACTAAAGGTCCCAACCGTTCAACCCTCGCGCCTTGGAAGTTGTTCCGCGCGAGATCATATACATCCTCTCCTCTCCTCTCTTCTTCCCCATCGGAAACGCTACAGTAACGCGACCGGCCACCATTTCTGTTCGTCTCCCTCTCCTCTCTTCTTCCCCATCCTCCACCATGAATCCACGAACTCGCTACGGGAACGTGCTCGCACATGGCACGACCAATCTCCATGTCGTCTACACAAACGACAGCGACAAAGTCGAGGGTTTTCTTTCCATGTTTGAGGAATGGCTTCAAGAGGAAAAACACAAGTTCATGGGCCTCGATCTCGAGTACACGGCCGATGCTATGTGGGTGAAATTATGATACCATGCCAAGTTTCAACCATTTCAGAGTTCGTTTGTGGTGCTTTTTAATTTCAGGGTCATTTAGCTCAAAAAAATTCATTAAATGCATGAAAAATAGCAAATGAAGTTAGATATGGTTGAAATTTTAGAATGTGGCTTCTAATGGTGCATATTGAATGCAGAAAAAGTCTGGAGTTGAAATAAGTTAAAAAAATTGAAATCCTTTTGTAACAGACGAGTTTTCGTCCGAAACCCTGATACTTCGAAAGAGATTGTCCATTTTGTACACGAAGTGCATCCAGTTTTTGCCGTAACCCTCTCAACTTTTTAGCACATGCTATGTGGGTGAAATTATGATACCATGCCAAGTTTCAACCATTTCAGAGTTCGTTTGTGGTGCTTTTTAATTTCAGGGTCATTTAGCTCAAAAAAATTCATTAAATGCATGAAAAATAGCAAATGAAGTTAGATAGGGTTGAAATTTTAGGATGTGGCTTCTAATGGTGCATATTGAATGCAGAAAAAGTCTGGAGTTGAAATAAGTTAAAAAAATTGAAATCCTTTTGTAACAGACGAGTTTTCGTCCGAAACCCTGATACTTCGAAAGAGATTGTCCATTTTGTACACGAAGTGCATCCAGTTTTTGCCGTAACCCTCTCAAATTTTTAGCACATGCTATGTGGGTGAAATTATGATACCATGCCAAGTTTCAACCATTTCAGAGTTCGTTTGTGGTGCTTTTTAATTTCAGGGTCATTTAGCTCAAAAAAATTCATTAAATGCATTAAAAATAGCAAATGAAGTTAGATAGGGTTGAAATTTTAGGATGTGGCTTCTAATGGTGCATATTGAATGCAGAAAAAGTCTGGAGTTGAAATAAGTTAAAAAAATTGAAATCCTTTTGTAACAGACGAGTTTTCGTCCGAAACCCTGATACTACGAAAGAGATTGTCCATTTTGTACACGACGTGCATCCAGTTTTTGCCGTAACCCTCTCAACTTTTTAGCACATGCTATGTGGGTGAAATTATGATACCATGCCAAGTTTCAACCATTTCAGAGTTCGTTTGTGGTGCTTTTTAATTTCAGAGTCATTTAGCTCAAAAAAATTCATTAAATGCATGAAAAATAGCAAATGAAGTTAGATAGGGTTGAAATTTTAGGATGTGGCTTCTAATGGTGCATGTTGAATGCAAAAAAAGTCTGGAGTTGAAATAAGTTAAAAAAATTGAAATCCTTTTGTAACAGACGAGTTTTCGTCCGAAACCCTGATACTTCGAAAGAGATTGTCCATTTTGTACACGACGTGCATCCAGTTTTTGCCGTAACCCTCTCAACTTTTTAGCACATGCTATGTGGCTGAAATTATGATACCATGCCAAGTTTCAACCATTTCAGAGTTCGTTTGTGGTGCTTTTTAATTTCAGAGTCATTTAGCTCAAAAAAATTCATTAAATGCATGAAAAATAGCAAATGAAGTTAGATAGGGTTGAAATTTTAGGATGTGGCTTCTAATGGTGCATGTTGAATGCAGAAAAAGTCTGGAGTTGAAATAAGTTAAAAAAATTGAAATCCTTTTGTAACTGACGAGTTTTCGTCCGAAACCCTGATACTTCGAAAGAGATTGTCCATTTTGTACACGAAGTGCATCCAGTTTTTGCCGTAACCCTCTCAACTTTTTAGCACATGCTATGTGGGTGAAATTATGATACCATGCCAAGTTTCAACCATTTCGGCGTTCGTTTGTGGTGCTTTTTAATTTCCGGGTCATTTAGCTCAAAAAAATATATTAAATGCATGAAAAATAGCAAATGAAGTTAGATACGGTTGAAATTTTAGGATGTGGCTTCTAATGGTGCATATTGAATGCAGAAAAATTCTGGAGTTGAAATAAGTTAAAAAAATTGAAATCCTTTTGGAACAGACGAGTTTTCGTCCGAAACCCTGATACTTCGAAAGAGATTGTCCATTTTGTACACGAAGTGCATCCAGTTTTTGCCGTAACCCTCTCAACTTTTTAGCACATGCTATGTGGGTGAAATTATGATACCATGCCAAGTTTCAACCATTTCAGAGTTCGTTTGTGGTGCTTTTTAATTTCAGGGTCATTTACCTCAAAAAAATTCATAAAATGCATGAAAAATAGCAAATGAAGTTAGATAGGGTTGAAATTTTAGGATGTGGCTTCTAATTTTGCATATTGAATGCAGAAAAAGTCTGGAGTTGAAATAAGTTAAACAAATTGAAATCCTTTTGTAACACACGAGTTTTCGTCCAAAACCCTGATACTTCGAAAGAGATTGTCCATTTTGTACACGAAGTGCATCCAGTTTTTGCCGTAACCCTCTCAACTTTTTAGCACATGCTATGTGGGTGAAATTATGATACCATGCCAAGTTTCAACTATTTCAGAGTTCGTTTGTGGTGCTTTTTAATTTCAGGGTCATTTAGCTCAAAAAATTCATTAAATGCATGAAAAATAGCAAATGAAGTTAGATAGGGTTGAAATTTTAGGATGTGGCTTCTAATGGTGCATATTGAATGCAGAAAAAGTCTGGAGTTGAAATAAGTTAAAAAAATTGAAATCCTTTTGTAAAAGACGAGTTTTCTTCCGAAACCCTGATACTTCGAAAGAGATTGTCCATTTTGTACACGAAGTGCATCCATATTTATCCGTAACCCTCTCTACTTTTAAGCACATGCTATGTGGGTGAAATTATGATACCATGCCAAGTTTCAACCATTTCAGAGTTCGTTTGTGGTGCTTTTTAATTTCAGGGTCATTTAGCTCAAAAAAATTCATTAAATGCATGAAAAATAGCAAATGAAGTTAGATAGGGTTGAAATTTTAGGATGTGGCTTCTAATGGTGCATATTGAATGCAGAAAAAGTCTGGAGTTGAAATAAGTTAAAAAAATTGAAATCCTTTTGTAACAGACGAGTTTTCGTCCGAAACCCTGATACTTCGAAAGAGATTGTCCATTTTGTACACGAACTGCATCCATTTTTTGCCGTAACCCTCTCAACTTTTTAGCACGTGCTATGTGGGTGAAATTATGATACCATGCCAAGTTTCAACCATTTTAGAGTTCGTTTGTGGTGCTTTTTAATTTCAGGGTCATTTAGCTCAAAAAAATTCATAAAATGCATGAAAAATAGCAAATGAAGTTAGATAGGGTTAAAATTTTAGGATGTGGCTTCTAATGGTGCATATTGAATGCAGAAAAAGTCTGGAGTTGAAATAAGTTAAAAAAATTGAAATCCTTTTGTAACACACGAGTTTTCGTCCGAAACCCTGATACTTCGAAAGAGATTGTCCATTTTGTACACGAAGTGCATCCAGTTTTTGCCGTAACCCTCTCAACTTTTTAGCACATGCTATGTGGGTGAAATTATGATACCATGCCAAGTTTCAACTATTTCAGAGTTCGTTTGTGGTGCTTTTTAATTTCAGGGTCATTTAGCTCAAAAAATTCATTAAATGCATGAAAAATAGCAAATGAAGTTAGATAGGGTTGAAATTTTAGGATGTGGCTTCTAATGGTGCATATTGAATGCAGAAAAAGTCTGGAGTTGAAATAAGTTAAAAAAATTGAAATCCTTTTGTAAAAGACGAGTTTTCGTCTGAAACCCTGATACTTCGAAAGAGATTGTCCATTTTGTACACGAAGTGCATCCATATTTATCCGTAACCCTCTCTACTTTTAAGCACATGCTATGTGGGTGAAATTATGATACCATGCCAAGTTTCAACCATTTCAGAGTTCGTTTGTGGTGCTTTTTAATTTCAGGGTCATTTAGCTCAAAAAATTCATTAAATGCATGAAAAATAGCAAATGAAGTTAGATAGGGTTGAAATTTTAGGATGTGGCTTCTAATGGTGCATGTTGAATGCACAAAAAGTCTGGAGTTGAAATAAGTTAAAAAAATTGAAATCCTTTTGTAACAGACGAGTTTTCGTCCGAAACCCTCATACTTCGAAAGAGATTGTCCATTTTGTACACGAAGTGCATCCAGGTTTTGCCGTAACCCTCTCAACTTTTTAGCACATGCTATGTGGGTGAAATTATGATACCATGCCAAGTTTCAACCATTTCAGAGTTCGTTTGTGGTGCTTTTTAATTTCAGGGTCATTTAGCTCAAAAAAATTCATTAAATGCATGAAAAATAGCAAATGAAGTTAGATAGGGTTGAAATTTTAGGATGTGGCTTCTAATGGTGCATATTGAATGCAGAAAAAGTCTGGAGTTGAAATAAGTTAAAAAAATTGAAATCCTTTTGTAACAGACGAGTTTTCGTCCGAAACCCTCATACTTCGAAAGAGATTGTCCATTTTGTACACGAAGTGCATCCATTTTTTGCCGTAACCCTCTCTACTTTTTAGCACATGCTATGTGGGTGAAATTATGATACCATGCCAAGTTTCAACTATTTCAGAGTTCGTTTGTGGTGCTTTTTAATTTCAGGGTCATTTAGCTCAAAAAATTCATTAAATGCATGAAAAATAGCAAATGAAGTTAGATAGGGTTGAAATTTTAGGATGTGGCTTCTAATGGTGCATATTGAAAGCAGAAAAAGTCTGGAGTTAAAATAAGTTAAAAAAATTGAAATCCTTTTGTAACAGACAAGTTTTCGTCCGAAACCCTTATACTTCGAAAGAGATTGTCCATTTTGTACACGAAGTGCATCCATTTTTATCCGTAACCCTCTCTACTTTTTAGCACATGCTATGTGTGTGAAATTATGATACCATGCCAAGTTTGAACCATTTCAGAGTTCGTTTGTGGTGCTTTTTAATTTCAGGGTCATTTAGCTCAACAGAATTCATTAAATGCATGAAAAATAGCAAATGAAGTTAGATAGGGTTGAAATTTTAGGATGTGGATTCTAATGGTGCATATTTAATGCAGAAAAAGTCTGGAGTTGAAATAAGTTAAAAAAATTGAAATCCTTTTGTAACAGACGAGTTTTCGTCCGAAACCCTGATACTTAGAAAGAAATTGTCCATTTTGTACACGAAGTGCCTCCATTTTTTGCCGTAACCCTCTCTACTTTTTAGCACATGCTATGTGGGTGAAATTATGATACCATGCCAAGTTTCAACCATTTCAGAGTTCGTTTGTGGTGCTTTCTAATTTCAGGGTCATTTAGCTCAAAAGAATTCATTAAATGCTTGAAAAATAGCAAATGAAGTTAGATAGGGTTGAAATTTTAGGATGTGGATTCTAATGGTGCATGTTTAATGCAGAAAAAGTCTGGAGTTGAAATAAGTTAAAAAAATTGAAATCCTTTTGTAACAGAAGAAGTTTTCGTCCGAAACCCTCATACTTAGAAAGAGATTGTCCATTTTGTACACGAAGTGCATCCAGTTTTTGCCGTAACCCTCTCAAATTTTTAGCACATGCTATGTGGGTGAAATTACGATACCATGCCAAGTTTCAACCATTTCAGAGTTCGTTTGTGGTGCTTTTTAATTTCAGGTCATTTAGCTAGAAAAAATTCATTAAATGCATGAAAAATAGCAAATGAAGTTAGATAGGGTTGAAATTTTAGGATGTGGCTTCTAATGGTGCATATTGAATGCAGAAAAAGAATGGAGTTGAAATAAGTTAAAAAAATTGAAATCCTTTTGTAACAGACGAGTTTTCGTCCGAAACCCTCATACTTCGAAAGAGATTGTCCATTTTGTACACGAAGTGCATCCAGTTTTTGCCGTAACCCTCTCAACTTTTTAGCACATGCTATGTGGGTGAAATTATGATACCATGCCAAGTTTCAACCATTTCAGAGTTCGTTTGAGGTGCTTTTTAATTTCAGGGTCATTTAGCTCAAAAAAATTCATTAAATGCATGAAAAATAGCAAATGAAGTTAGATAGGGTTGAAATTTTAGGATGTGGCTTCTAATGGTGCATATTGAATGCAGAAAAAGTCTGGAGTTGAAATAAGTTAAAAAATTGAAATCCTTTTGTAACAGACGAGTTTTCGTCCGAAACCCTCATACTTCGAAAGAGATTGTCCATTTTGTACACGAAGTGCATCCATTTTTTGCCGTAACCCTCTCTACTTTTTAGCACATGCTATGTGGGTGAAATTGTGATACCATGCCAAGTTTGAACCATTTCAGAGTTCGTTTGTGGTGCTTTTTAATTTCAGGGTCATTTAGCTCAAAAAAATTCATTAAATGCATGAAAAATAGCAAATGAAGTTAGATATGGTTGAAATTTTAGAATGTGGCTTCTAATGGTGCATATTGAATGCAGAAAAAGTCTGGAGTTGAAATAAGTTAAAAAAATTGAAATCCTTTTGTAACAGACGAGTTTTCGTCCGAAACCCTGATACTTCGAAAGAGATTGTCCATTTTGTACACGAAGTGCATCCATTTTTATCCGTAACCCTCTCTACTTTTTAGCACATGCTATGTGTGTGAAATTATGATACCATGCCAAGTTTGAACCATTTCAGAGTTCGTTTGTGGTGCTTTTTAATTTCAGGGTCATTTAGCTCAACAGAATTCATTAAATGCATGAAAAATAGCAAATGAAGTTAGATAGGGTTGAAATTTTAGGATGTGGATTCTAATGGTGCATATTTAATGCAGAAAAAGTCTGGAGTCGAAATAAGTTAAAAAAATTGAAATCCTTTTGTAACAGACGAGTTTTCGTCCGAAACCCTGATACTTTGAAAGAGATTGTCCATTTTGTACACGAAGTGCCTCCATTTTTTGCCGTAACCCTCTCTACTTTTTAGCACATGCTATGTGGGTGAAATTATGATACCATGCCAAGTTTCAACCATTTCAGAGTTCGTTTGTGGTGCTTTTTAATTTCAGGGTCATTTAGCTCAAAAGAATTCATTAAATGCATGAAAAATAGCAAATGAAGTTAGATAGGGTTGAAATTTTAGGATGTGGATTCTAATGGTGCATGTTTAATGCAGAAAAAGTCTGGAGTTGAAATAAGTTAAAAAAATTGAAATCCTTTTGTAACAGACGAGTTTTCGTCCGAAACCCTGATACTTCGAAAGAGATTGTCCATTTTGTACACGAAGTGCATCCAGTTTTTGCCGTAACCATCTCAACTTTTTAGCACGTGCTATGTGGGTGAAATTATGATACTATGCCAAGTTTCAACCATTTCAGCGTTCGTTTGTGGTGCTTTTTAATTTCAGGGTCATTTAGCTCAAAAAAATTCATTAACATGCATGAAAAATAACAAATGAAGTTAGATAGGGTTGAAATTTTAGGATGTGGCTTCTAATGGTGCATGTTGAATGCAGAAAAAGTCTGGAGTTGAAATAAGTTAAAAAAATTGAAATCC
Source organism: Elymus sibiricus (assembly GCA_039707655.1). Lineage (NCBI taxonomy): Eukaryota > Viridiplantae > Streptophyta > Magnoliopsida > Poales > Poaceae > Elymus > Elymus sibiricus. The sequence continues at coordinate 438,616,145 of CM077667.1, read as the reverse complement.
TTTTGTAACAGACGAGTTTTCGTCCTAAACCCTCATACTTCGAAATAGATTGTCCATTTTGTACACGAAGTGCATCCAGTTTTTGCCGTAACTCTCTCAAATTTTTAGCACATGCTATGTGGGTGAAATTACGATACCATGCCAAGTTTCAACCATTTCAGAGTTCGTTTGTGGTGCTTTTTAATTTCAGGTCATTTAGCTAGAAAAAATTCATTAAATGCATGAAAAATAGCAAATGAAGTTAGATAGGGTTGAAATTTTAGGATGTGGCTTCTAATGGTGCATATTGAATGCAGAAAAAGAATGGAGTTGAAATAAGTTAAAAAAATTGAAATCCTTTTGTAACAGACGAGTTTTCGTCCGAAACCCTCATACTTCGAAAGAGATTGTCCATTTTGTACACGAAGTGCATCCAGTTTTTGCCGTAACCCTCTCAACTTTTTAGCACATGCTATGTGGGTGAAATTATGATACCATGCCAAGTTTCAACCATTTCAGAGTTCGTTTGAGGTGCTTTTTAATTTCAGGGTCATTTAGCTCAAAAAAATTCATTAAATGCTTGAAAAATAGCAAATGAAGTTAGATAGGGTTGAAATTTTAGGATGTGGCTTCTAATGGTGCATATTGAATGCAGAAAAAGTCTGGAGTTGAAATAAGTTAAAAAATTGAAATCCTTTTGTAACAGACGAGTTTTCGTCCGAAACCCTCATACTTCGAAAGAGATTGTCCATTTTGTACACGAAGTGCATCCATTTTTTGCCGTAACCCTCTCTACTTTTTAGCACATGCTATGTGGGTGAAATTGTGATACCATGCCAAGTTTGAACCATTTCAGAGTTCGTTTGTGGTGCTTTTTAATTTCAGGGTCATTTAGCTCAAAAAAATTCATTAAATGCATGAAAAATAGCAAATGAAGTTAGATATGGTTGAAATTTTAGAATGTGGCTTCTAATGGTGCATATTGAATGCAGAAAAAGTCTGGAGTTGAAATAAGTTAAAAAAATTGAAATCCTTTTGTAACAGACGAGTTTTCGTCCGAAACCCTGATACTTCGAAAGAGATTGTCCATTTTGTACACGAAGTGCATCCATTTTTATCCGTAACCCTCTCTACTTTTTAGCACATGCTATGTGTGTGAAATTATGATACCATGCCAAGTTTGAACCATTTCAGAGTTCGTTTGTGGTGCTTTTTAATTTCAGGGTCATTTAGCTCAACAGAATTTATTAAATGCATGAAAAATAGCAAATGAAGTTAGATAGGGTTGAAATTTTAGGATGTGGATTCTAATGGTGCATATTTAATGCAGAAAAAGTCTGGAGTTGAAATAAGTTAAAAAAATTGAAATCCTTTTGTAACACACGAGTTTTCGTCCGAAACCCTGATACTTCGAAAGAGATTGTCCATTTTGTACACGAAGTGCCTCCATTTTTTGCCGTAACCCTCTCTACTTTTTAGCACATGCTATGTGGGTGAAATTATGATACCATGCCAAGTTTCAACCATTTCAGAGTTCGTTTGTGGCGCTTTTTAATTTCAGGGTCATTTAGCTCAAAAGAATTCATTAAATGCATGAAAAATAGCAAATGAAGTTAGATAGGGTTGAAATTTTAGGATGTGGATTCTAATGGTGCATGTTTAATGCAGAAAAAGTCTGGAGTTGAAATAAGTTAAAAAAATTGAAATCCTTTTGTAACAGACGAGTTTTCGTCCGAAACCCTCATACTTCGAAAGAGATTGTCCATTTTGTACACGAAGTGCATCCAGTTTTTGCTGTAACCCTCTCAAGTTTTTAGCACATGCTATCTGGGTGAAATTACGATACCATGCCAAGTTTCAACCATTTCAGAGTTCGTTTGTGGTGCTTTTTAATTTCAGGGTCATTTAGCTCAAAAAAAATCATTAAATGCATGAAAAATAGCAAATGAAGTTAGATAGGGTTGAAATTTTAGGATGTGGCTTCTAATGGTGCATATTGAATGCAGAAAAAGTCTGGAGTTGAAATAAGTTAAAAAATTGAAATCCTTTTGTAACAGACGAGTTTTCGTCCGAAACCCTCATACTTCGAAAGAGATTGTCCATTTTGTACACGAAGTGCATCCAGTTTTTGCTGTAACCCTCTCAACTTTTTAGCACATGCTATGTGGCTGAAATTATGATACCATGCCAAGTTTCAACCATTTCAGCGTTCGTTTGTGGTGCTTTTTAATTTCAGGGTCATTTAGCTCAAAAAAATTCATTAAATGCATGAAAAATAGCAAATGAAGTTAGATTGGGTTGAAATTTTAGGATGTGGATTCTAATGGTGCATGTTTAATGCAGAAAAAGTCTGGAGTTGAAATAAGTTAAAAAAATTGAAATCCTTTTGTACCAGACGAGTTTTCGTCCGAAACCCTCATACTTCGAAAGAGATTGTCCATTTTGTACACGAAGTGCATCCAGTTTTTGCTGTAACCCTCTCAACTTTTTAGCACATGCTATCTGGGTGAAATTACGATACCATGCCAAGTTTCAACCATTTCAGAGTTCGTTTGTGGTGCTTTTTAATTTCAGGGTCATTTAGCTCAAAAAAATTCATTAAATGCATGAAAAATAGCAAATGAAGTTAGATAGGGTTGAAATTTTAGGATGTGGCTTCTAATGGTGCATATTGAATGCAGAAAAAGTCTGGATTTGAAATAAGTTAAAAAATTGAAATCCTTTTGTAACAGACGAGTTTTCGTCCGAAACCCTCATACTTCGAAAGAGATTGTCCATTTTGTACACGAAGTGCATCCAGTTTTTGCTGTAACCCTCTCAAATTTTTAGCACATGCTATGTGGGTGAAATTATGATACCATGCCAAGTTTCAACCATTTCAGCGTTCGTTTGTGGTGCTTTTTAATTTCAGGGTCATTTAGCTTAAAAAAATTCATTAAATGCATGAAAAATAGCAAATGAAGTTAGATAGGGTTGAAATTTTAGGATGTGGCTTCTAATGGTGCATATTGAATGCGGAAAAAGTCTGGAGTTGAAATAAGTTAAAAAAATTGAATTCCTTTTGTAACAGACGAGTTTTCGTCCGAAACCCTGATACTTCGAAAGAGATTGTCCATTTTGTACACGAAGTGCATCCAGTTTTTGCCGTAACCATCTCAACTTTTTAGCACGTGCTATGTGGGTGAAATTATGATACTATGCCAAGTTTCAACCATTTCAGCGTTCGTTTGTGGTGCTTTTTAATTTCAGGGTCATTTAGCTCAAAAAAATTCATTAACATGCATGAAAAATAACAAATGAAGTTAGATAGGGTTGAAATTTTAGGATGTGGCTTCTAATGGTGCATGTTGAATGCAGAAAAAGTCTGGAGTTGAAATAAGTTAAAAAAATTGAAATCCTTTTGTAACAGACGAGTTTTCGTCCTAAACCCTCATACTTCGAAATAGATTGTCCATTTTGTACACGAAGTGCATCCAGTTTTTGCCGTAACTCTCTCAAATTTTTAGCACATGCTATGTGGGTGAAATTACGATACCATGCCAAGTTTCAACCATTTCAGAGTTCGTTTGTGGTGCTTTTTAATTTCAGGTCATTTAGCTAGAAAAAATTCATTAAATGCATGAAAAATAGCAAATGAAGTTAGATAGGGTTGAAATTTTAGGATGTGGCTTCTAATGGTGCATATTGAATGCAGAAAAAGAATGGAGTTGAAATAAGTTAAAAAAATTGAAATCCTTTTGTAACAGACGAGTTTTCGTCCGAAACCCTCATACTTCGAAAGAGATTGTCCATTTTGTACACGAAGTGCATCCAGTTTTTGCCGTAACCCTCTCAACTTTTTAGCACATGCTATGTGGGTGAAATTATGATACCATGCCAAGTTTCAACCATTTCAGAGTTCGTTTGAGGTGCTTTTTAATTTCAGGGTCATTTAGCTCAAAAAAATTCATTAAATGCATGAAAAATAGCAAATGAAGTTAGATAGGGTTGAAATTTTAGGATGTGGCTTCTAATGGTGCATATTGAATGCAGAAAAAGTCTGGAGTTGAAATAAGTTAAAAAATTGAAATCCTTTTGTAACAGACGAGTTTTCGTCCGAAACCCTCATACTTCGAAAGAGATTGTCCATTTTGTACACGAAGTGCATCCATTTTTTGCCGTAACCCTCTCTACTTTTTAGCACATGCTATGTGGGTGAAATTGTGATACCATGCCAAGTTTGAACCATTTCAGAATTCGTTTGTGGTGCTTTTTAATTTCAGGGTCATTTAGCTCAAAAAAATTCATTAAATGCATGAAAAATAGCAAATGAAGTTAGATATGGTTGAAATTTTAGAATGTGGCTTCTAATGGTGCATATTGAATGCAGAAAAAGTCTGGAGTTGAAATAAGTTAAAAAAATTGAAATCCTTTTGTAACAGACGAGTTTTCGTCCGAAACCCTGATACTTCGAAAGAGATTGTCCATTTTGTACACGAAGTGCATCCATTTTTATCCGTAACCCTCTCTACTTTTTAGCACATGCTATGTGTGTGAAATTATGATACCATGCCAAGTTTGAACCATTTCAGAGTTCGTTTGTGGTGCTTTTTAATTTCAGGGTCATTTAGCTCAACAGAATTTATTAAATGCATGAAAAATAGCAAATGAAGTTAGATAGGGTTGAAATTTTAGGATGTGGATTCTAATGGTGCATATTTAATGCAGAAAAAGTCTGGAGTTGAAATAAGTTAAAAAAATTGAAATCCTTTTGTAACAGACGAGTTTTCGTCCGAAACCCTGATACTTCGAAAGAGATTGTCCATTTTGTACACGAAGTGCCTCCATTTTTTGCCGTAACCCTCTCTACTTTTTAGCACATGCTATGTGGGTGAAATTATGATACCATGCCAAGTTTCAACCATTTCAGAGTTCGTTTGTGGCGCTTTTTAATTTCAGGGTCATTTAGCTCAAAAGAATTCATTAAATGCATGAAAAATAGCAAATGAAGTTAGATAGGGTTGAAATTTTAGGATGTGGATTCTAATGGTGCATGTTTAATGCAGAAAAAGTCTGGAGTTGAAATAAGTTAAAAAAATTGAAATCCTTTTGTAACAGACGAGTTTTCGTCCGAAACCCTCATACTTCGAAAGAGATTGTCCATTTTGTACACGAAGTGCATCCAGTTTTTGCTGTAACCCTCTCAAGTTTTTAGCACATGCTATCTGGGTGAAATTACGATACCATGCCAAGTTTCAACCATTTCAGAGTTCGTTTGTGGTGCTTTTTAATTTCAGGGTCATTTAGCTCAAAAAAATTCATTAAATGCATGAAAAATAGCAAATGAAGTTAGATAGGGTTGAAATTTTAGGATGTGGCTTCTAATGGTGCATATTGAATGCAGAAAAAGTCTGGAGTTGAAATAAGTTAAAAAATTGAAATCCTTTTGTAACAGACGAGTTTTCGTCCGAAACCCTCATACTTCGAAAGAGATTGTCCATTTTGTACACGAAGTGCATCCAGTTTTTGCTGTAACCCTCTCAACTTTTTAGCACATGCTATGTGGCTGAAATTATGATACCATGCCAAGTTTCAACCATTTCAGCGTTCGTTTGTGGTGCTTTTTAATTTCAGGGTCATTTAGCTCAAAAAAATTCATTAAATGCATGAAAAATAGCAAATGAAGTTAGATAGGGTTGAAATTTTAGGATGTGGCTTCTAATGGTGCATATTGAATGCAGAAAAAGTCTGGAGTTGAAATAAGTTAAAAAAATTGAAATCCTTTTGTAACAGACGAGTTTTCGTCCGAAACCCTGATACTTCGAAAGAGATTGTCCATTTTGTACACGAAGTGCATCCAGTTTTTGCCGTAACCATCTCAACTTTTTAGCACGTGCTATGTGGGTGAAATTATGATACTATGCCAAGTTTCAACCATTTCAGCGTTCGTTTGTGGTGCTTTTTAATTTCAGGGTCATTTAGCTCAAAAAAATTCATTAAAATGCATGAAAAATAACAAATGAAGTTAGATAGGGTTGAAATTTTAGGATGTGGCTTCTAATGGTGCATGTTGAATGCAGAAAAAGTCTGGAGTTGAAATAAGTTAAAAAAATTGAAATCCTTTTGTAACAGACGAGTTTTCGTCCTAAACCCTCATACTTCGAAATAGATTGTCCATTTTGTACACGAAGTGCATCCAGTTTTTGCCGTAACCCTCTCAAATTTTTAGCACGTGCTATGTGGGTGAAATTACGATACCATGCCAAGTTTCAACCATTTCAGAGTTCGTTTGTGGTGCTTTTTAATTTCAGGTCATTTAGCTAGAAAAAATTCATTAAATGCATGAAAAATAGCAAATGAAGTTAGATAGGGTTGAAATTTTAGGATGTGGCTTCTAATGGCGCATATTGAATGCAGAAAAAGTATGGAGTTGAAATAAGTTAAAAAAAATTGAAATCCTTTTGTAACAGACGAGTTTTCGTCCGAAACCCTCATACTTCGAAAGAGATTGTCCATTTTGTACACGAAGTGCATCCAGTTTTTGCTGTAACCCTCTCAACTTTTTAGCACATGCTATGTGGCTGAAATTATGATACCATGCCAAGTTTCAACCATTTCAGCGTTCGTTTGTGGTGCTTTTTAATTTCAGGGTCATTTAGCTCAAAAAAATTCATTAAATGCATGAAAAATAGCAAATGAAGTTAGATAGGGTTGAAATTTTAGGATGTGGCTTCTAATGGTGCATATTGAATGCAGAAAAAGTCTGGAGTTGAAATAAGTTAAAAAAATTGAAATCCTTTTGTAACAGACGAGTTTTCGTCCGAAACCCTGATACTTCGAAAGAGATTGTCCATTTTGTACACGAAGTGCATCCAGTTTTTGCCGTAACCATCTCAACTTTTTAGCACGTGCTATGTGGGTGAAATTATGATACTATGCCAAGTTTCAACCATTTCAGCGTTCGTTTGTGGTGCTTTTTAATTTCAGGGTCATTTAGCTCAAAAAAATTCATTAAAATGCATGAAAAATAACAAATGAAGTTAGATAGGGTTGAAATTTTAGGATGTGGCTTCTAATGGTGCATGTTGAATGCAGAAAAAGTCTGGAGTTGAAATAAGTTAAAAAAATTGAAATCCTTTTGTAACAGACGAGTTTTCGTCCTAAACCCTCATACTTCGAAATAGATTGTCCATTTTGTACACGAAGTGCATCCAGTTTTTGCCGTAACCCTCTCAAATTTTTAGCACGTGCTATGTGGGTGAAATTACGATACCATGCCAAGTTTCAACCATTTCAGAGTTCGTTTGTGGTGCTTTTTAATTTCAGGTCATTTAGCTAGAAAAAATTCATTAAATGCATGAAAAATAGCAAATGAAGTTAGATAGGGTTGAAATTTTAGGATGTGGCTTCTAATGGCGCATATTGAATGCAGAAAAAGTATGGAGTTGAAATAAGTTAAAAAAAATTGAAATCCTTTTGTAACAGACGAGTTTTCGTCCGAAACCCTCATACTTCGAAAGAGATTGTCCATTTTGTACACGAAGTGCATCCAGTTTTTGCCGTAACCCTCTCAACTTTTTAGCACATGCTATGTGGGTGAAATTATGATACCATGCCAAGTTTCAACCATTTCAGAGTTCGTTTGTGGTGCTTTTTAATTTCAGCGTCATTTAGCTCAAAAAAATTCATTAAATGCATGAAAAATAGCAAATGAAGTTAGATAGGGTTGAAATTTCAGGATGTGGCTTCTAATGGTGCATATTGAATGCAGAAAAAGTGTGGAGTTGAAATAAGTTAAAAAATTGAAATCCTTTTGTAACAGACGAGTTTTCGTCCGAAACCCTCATACTTCGAAAGAGATTGTCCATTTTGTACACGAAGTGCATCCATTTTTTGCCGTAACCCTCTCTACTTTTTAGCACATGCTATGTGGGTGAAATTATGATACCATGCCAAGTTTCAACTATTTCAGAGTTCGTTTGTGGTGCTTTTTAATTTCAGGGTCATTTAGCTCAAAAAATTCATTAAATGCATGAAAAATAGCAAATGAAGTTAGATAGGGTTGAAATTTTAGGATGTGGCTTCTAATGGTGCATATTGAATGCAGAAAAAGTCTGGAGTTGAAATAAGTTAAAAAAATTGAAATCCTTTTGTAACACACGAGTTTTCGTCCGAAACCCTGATACTTCGAAAGAGATTGTCCATTTTGTACACGAAGTGCATCCATTTTTATCCGTAACCCTCTCTACTTTTTATCACATGCTATGTGTGTGAAATTATGATACCATGCCAAGTTTGAACCATTTCAGAGTTCGTTTGTGGTGCTTTTTAATTTCAGGGTCATTTAGCTCAACAGAATTCATTAAATGCATGAAAAATAGCAAATGAAGTTAGATAGGGTTGAAATTTTAGGATGTGGCTTCTAATGGTGCATATTTAATGCAGAAAAAGTCTGGAGTTGAAATAAGTTAAAAAAATTGAAATCCTTTTGTAACAGACGAGTTTTCGTCCGAAACCCTGATACTTCGAAAGAGATTGTCCATTTTGTACACGAAGTGCCTCCATTTTTATCCGTAACCCTCTCTACTTTTTAACACATGCTATGTGGGTGAAATTATGATACCATGCCAAGTTTCAACCATTTCAGAGTTCGTTTGTGGTGCTTTTTAATTTCAGGGTCATTTAGCTCAAAAGAATTCATTAAATGCATGAAAAATAGCAAATGAAGTTAGATAGGGTTGAAATTTTAGGATGTGGATTCTAATGGTGCATGTTTAATGCAGAAAAAGTCTGGAGTTGAAATAAGTTAAAAAAATTGAAATCCTTTTGTAGCAGACGAGTTTTCGTCCGAAACCCTCATACTTCGAAAGAGATTGTCCATTTTGTACACGAAGTGCATCCAGTTTTTGCTGTAACCCTCTCAACTTTTTAGCACATGCTATCTGGGTGAAATTACGATACCATGCCAAGTTTCAACCATTTCAGAGTTCGTTTGTGGTGCTTTTTAATTTCAGGGTCATTTAGCTCAAAAAAATTCAATAAATGCATGAAAAATAGCAAATGAAGTTAGATAGGGTTGAAATTTTAGGATGTGGCTTCTAATGGTGCATATTGAATGCAGAAAAAGTCTGGAGTTGAAATAAGTTAAAAAAATTGAAATCCTTTTGTAACACACGAGTTTTCGTCCGAAACCCTGATACTTCGAAAGAGATTGTCCATTTTGTACACGAAGTGCATCCAGTTTTTGCCGTAACCATCTCAACTTTTTAGCATATGCTATCTGGGTGAAATTATGATACCATGCCAAGTTTCAACCATTTCAGAGTTCGTTTGTGGTGCTTTTTAATTTCAGGGTCATTTAGCTCAAAAAAATTCATTAAATGCATGAAAAATAGCAAATGAAGTTAGATAGGGTTGAAATTTTAGGATGTGGCTTCTAATGGTGCATATTGAATGCAGAAAAAGTCTGGAGTTGTAATAAGTTAAAAAAATTGAAATCCTTTTGTAACACACGAGTTTTCGTCCGAAACACTAATACTTCGAAAGAGATTGTCCATTTTGTACACGAAGTGCATCCAGTTTTTGCCGTAACCCTCTCAACTTTTTAGCACATGATATGTGGGTGAAATTATGATACCATGCCAAGTTTCAACCATTTCAGCGTTCGTTTGTGGTGCTTTTTAATTTTAGGGTCATTTAGCTCAAAAAAATTCATTAGATGCATGAAAAATAGCAAATGAAGTTAGATAGGGTTGAAATTTTAGGATGTGGCTTCTAATGGTGCATATTGAATGCAGAAAAAGTCTGGAGTTGAAATAAGTTAAAAAAATTGAAATCCTTTTGTAACAGACGAGTTTTCGTCCGAAAACCCTCATACTTCGAAAGAGATTGTCCATTTTGTACACGAAGTGCATCCAGTTTTTGCCGTAACCCTCTCAACTTTTTAGCACATGCTATGTGGGTGAAATTATGATACCATGCCAAGTTTCAACCATTTCAGAGTTCGTTTGTGGTGCTTTTTAATTTCAGGGTCATTTAGCTAAAAAAATTCATTAAATGCATGAAAAATAGCAAATGAAGTTAGATAGGGTTGAAATTTTTGTTGGAAATATGCCCTAGAGGCAATAATAAATTGGTTATTATTATATTTCCTTGTTCATGATAATCGTTTATTATCCATGCTATAATTGTATTGATTGGAAACTCAAATACATGTGTGGGTACATAGACAACACTGTGTCCCTAGTAAGCCTCTAGTTGACTAGTTCGTTGATCAAAGATGGTTAAGGTTTCCTAGCCATTGACATGAGATGTCATTTGATAACGGGATCACATCATTAGGAGAATGATGTGATGGACAAGACCCAAACTGTAAACGTAGCATTTGATCGTGTCAGTTTATTGCTATTGTTTTCTGCATGTCAAGTATCTGTTCCTTTGACCATGAGATCATGCAACTCACTGACACCGGAGGAATACCTTGTGTGTATCAAACGTCGCAACGTAACTGGGTGACTATAAAGGTGCTCTACAGGTATCTCCGAGGGTGTCTGTTGGGTTGGCATGGATCAAGACTGGGATTTGTTACTCCGTATGACGGAGAGGTATCTCAGGGCCCACTCGGTAATACAACATCACAATGAGCCTTGCAAGCAATGTGACTAAAGTGTTAGCCACGAGATCTTGTATTACGGAACGAGTAAAGAGACTTGCCGGTAACGAGATTGAACTAGGTATAGTGATACCGACGATCGAATCTCGGGCAAGTAACATACCGAAGAACAAAGGGAACAGCATACGGGATTAACTGAATCCTTGACATAGAGGTTCGACCGATAAAGATCTTCGTAGAATATGTAGGAGCCAATATGGGCATCCAGGTCCCGCTATTGGTTATTGGCCGTAGAGGTGTCTCGGTCATGTCTACATAGTTCTCGAACCCGCAGGGTCTACACACTTAACGTTTGGTGACGATTAGTATAATTGAGTTATTATGTTGGTGACCGAAAGTTGTTCGGAGTCCCGGATAAGATCCCGGACATGACGAGGATCTCCGGAAGAGTCCGGAGGTAAAGATTGATATATGTGATAATAGTGTTTCGATCTCCGGAAGAGTTCCAGAGTTCACCGGAATGGGTTCCGGATGTTTACCGAAGTGTTCGGGTGCAGCAACACTTTATATGAGCCAAAGGGATAAAGCCCACAAGGTATTGGAAAGTGCAAAAGTAGTTTTGCTGCCGCGTAAGCGGTACTACCGCTTGGTGAAGCGGTACTACCGCCCGAGCGGTACTACCGCTTGTGTGAAGCGGTACTACCGCCCAAGCGGTACTACCGCTTGTGTGAAGCGGTACTACCGCTTGTGCGCGGCTGTGCACGGTTCGGCAGGGATCCGAGTTGGACTCTTTCCCTGCGGGCCAAACCGACCTTGTGCGGGCAAAACCGACCCGGAGGAGGCTTTTACTCCAAGTTTAGACCCCAAGGCTCAACATATAAATAGAGGGGCAGGGCTAGCACACGGGACACATCAGGATTTCCCAAGCCGTGTGCCGGCAACCCTAGCCCTCTAGTTCCTCCGTCATAATCTCCGTAGTGCTTGGCGAAGCCCTGCAGAGATTGTTCCTCACCACCATCACCACGCCGTCGTGCTGCTGGAACTCAACCACTACTTCACCATCGCTCGCTGGATCGAGGAGGTGAAGGCGTCATCAAGCCGTACGTGTGTTGAACGCGGAGGTGCCGTCCGTTCGGCACTAGATCGGAAGGATCGTGATTGGATCGCGGGACGCTCGGCGATTTGGATCGCGAAGACGTTCGACTACATCAACCGCGTTTATTAACGCTTCCGCTTAGCGATCTACAAGGGTATGTAGATTCACTCTCCCTCTCGTAGATGCTCATCACCATGGATAGATCTTGCGTGTGCGTAGGAAAATTTTTGTTTCCCATGCAACGTTCCCCAACAGTGGCATCATGAGCTAGGTCTATGCGTAGATGAGATCTCGAGTAGAACACAAACGAGTTGTGGGCGTGGGTGTATACATATTGCTTGCCGTTACTAGTTGATACTTGATTCAGCGGCATTGTGAGATGAAGCGGCCCGGACCGACATTACGCGTACGCTTACGCGAGACTGGTTTTACCGCTGCGTGCACTTGTTGCATAAAGGTGACTGGCGGGTGTCTGTCTCTCTCACTTTAGTTGAATCGGTTCAATGAAGAGGGTTCTTTTAGAAGATCAAAAAGCAATCACTACACCACGTTGTGGTTTTGCGTAGGTAAGAACGGTTCTTGCAAACCCGTAGCAGCCACGTAAAATTTGCAACAACAATTAGAGGACGTCTAACTTGTTTTTGCAGGGTATGTTGTGATGTGATATGGCCAATTACATGATGAGATATATGTGATGTATGAGATGATCATGTTTTGTATAGAATATCACGACTTACATGTCGATGAGTACGGCAACTGGCAGGAGCCATAGAGTTGTCTTTAATTATTGTATGACCTGCGTGTCAATCATTAAGCGCTATGTAATGCTTTACTTTATCGCTAAACGTTAGCTATAGTCGTGGAAGCAACAGTCAGCGCGACAACCTTATGGCGACACGTTGATGGAGATCAAGATGATGGAGATCATGGTGTCATGCCGGTGACGATGGAGATCATGCCGGTGCTTTGGAGATGGAGATCAAAAGCACAAGTTCATGGCCATATCATGTCACTTATGATTTGCATGTGATGTTAATCCTTTTATGCATCTTATTTTGCTTAGGACGACGGTAGCATTATAAGGTGATCCCTCACTTAAATTTCAAGATAAATTGTGTTCTCCCCAAGTGTGCACCGTTGCGAAAGTTCGTCGTTTCGAGACACGCCGTGATGATCGGGTGTGATAGACTCTACGTTCGCATACAACGGGTGTAAGCCATGTTACACGTGCGGAACACTCGGGTTAAACTTGACGAGCCTAGCATGTACAGACATGGCCTCGGAACACAAGAGACCGAAAGGTCGAACATGAGTCATATAGTAGATATGATCAACATGAAGATGTTCACCATTGAAACCACCTCAACTCACGTGATGATCGGACTTGAGTTGGTGGATTTGGATCATGTTACACTCGAATGATCGGAGGGATGTCAATTTGAGTGGGAGTTTTTAAGTAATATGATTAACTAAACTCATTATCTAAAGAACAATAGTCTAAGTTGTCTTTGCTATATTTATGTTGTAGATCATGGCTCGCGCAGTAGCACCCCTGAATTTTAATGCGTTCCTAGAGAAAGCTAAGTTGAAAGATGATGGAAGTAACTTTGTGGACTGGGCCCGTAATCTAAGGATTATCCTTACGGCTTCCCAGAAGGCTTATGTCCTTGATGCACCGCTTGGTGATCCACCCGCTCCAGTTGAGTCTCTAGACGTTGTGAACGCCTGGCAGGCTCGTTCTGATGATTACTCAATAGTTCAATGTGCAATGTTGTATGGCTTAGAACCGGGACTTCAAAGACGTTTTGAACGTCATGGAGCATATGAGATGTTCCAGGAGTTGAAGTTTATCTTTCAGAAGAATGCCCGGATCGAGAGATATGAGATCTCCGATAAGTTCTATGCTTGCAAGATGGAGGAGAACGGGTCTATCAGTGATCACGTGCTCAGAATGTCTGGGTACTCCACCCGTCTGGCTGAGTTAGGGATGCCCCTTCCGCCAGAGGCTATCACTGACAGAGTTCTTCAATCATTGCCACCTAGCTACAAGAGCTTCGTGTTGAACTATAACATGCACGGGATGAACAAGTCAGTCGCCGAGCTGTTTGCGATGCTGAAAATCGCTGAGTCTGAAATTCAGAAGGAGCATCAAGTGTTGATGGTCAATAAAACCACTAGTTTCAAGAAAAATGGCAAGGGTAAGAAGGGTAACTCCAAGAAGAGTGGCAAAGCAGTTGCTCCTCTCGTGAAGAAACCCAAGGCTGGACCCAAACCAGAAACTGTGTGTTTTCATTGCAAGGGAACTGGACACTGGAAGCGGAATTGCCCCAAGTATTTGGCTGACAAGAAGGCGGCCAACAACAAACAAGGTATATATGATATACATGTTATTGATGTGTACCTTACCAACTCTCGTTGTAGTGCCTGGGTATTTGATACCGGTGCGGTTGCTCATATTTGCAACTCAAAACAGGAACTGCGGAATAGACGGAGGCTGGCAAAGGACGAAGTGACGATGCGCGTGGGAAATGGTTCCAAGGTTGATGTGATCGCCGTTGGCACGCTCGCTCTTCGATTACCGTCGGGATTAGTGATGAACCTAAATAAGTGTTATTTGGTGCCTGCGTTAAGCATGAACATTATATCTGGATCTTGTTTATTGCGAGACGGTTACTCATTTAAATCAGAGAATAATGGTTGTTCTATTTATATGAGTAATATCTTTTATGGTCATGCACCCAATGTGAGGGGTTTATTCTTATTGAATCTCGATAGTAATAATACACATGTTCATAACATTGATGCCAAAAGATGTAGAATTGATAATGATAATACCACTTTCTTGTGGCACTGCCGTTTAGGTCATATTGGCGTAAAACGCATGAAGAAGCTCCATGCTGATGGACTTTTGGAGTCACTTGATTTTGAATCACTTGACACATGTGAGCCATGCCTCATGGGCAAGATGACTAAAACGCCGTTCTCTGGAACAATGGAACGGGCAAGTGACTTATTGGAAATCATACATACTGATGTGTGCGGTCCGATGAGTATTGAAGCGCGCAGTGGTTATCGTTACTTTCTCACCTTCACTGATGACTTAAGTAGATATGGGTATATTTACTTAATGAAACACAAGTCTGAAGCATTTGAAAAGTTCAAACAATTTCAGAGTGAAGTTGAGAATCATCGTAACAAGAAGATTAAATTCCTACGATCTGATCGAGGAGGAGAATATCTGAGTTATGAGTTTGGCAGTCACTTAAGACAGTGTGGAATTGTTTCACAATTGACACCGCCTGGAACACCACAGCGTAATGGTGTGTCCGAACGTCGTAATCGAACTTTATTGGATATGGTGCGATCTATGATGTCTCTTGCCGATTTGCCACTATCGTTTTGGGGTTATGCATTAGAGACAGCTGCATTCACTTTAAATAGGGCACCATCGAAATCCGTTGAGACGACGCCATATGAACTTTGGTTTGGCAAGAAGCCAAAGCTGTCGTTTCTTAAAGTTTGGGGATGTGATGCTTATGTCAAAAAGCTTCAGCCTGAAAAGCTGGAACCCAAAGCGGAGAAATGCGTCTTCATAGGATACCCAAAAGAGACAGTTGGGTATACCTTCTATCTCAGATCCGAAGGCAAAATGTTTGTCGCTAAAAACGGAACATTTCTTGAGAAAGAGTTTCTCTCGAAAGAATTGAGTGGGAGGAAGATAGAACTTGATGAGGTTATTGAACCTTTACTTCAACCTGAGAGTAGCGCAGCGCAGAAAGTTGTTTCTGTGGAGCCTACATTAGCTGAAGAGGAAGTTAATGATGATGATCATGAAGCTTTGGATCAAGTTGCTATCGAACCTCGTAGGTCGACAAGGACGCGTACTACTCCTGAGTGGTACGGCAACCCTGTCTTAGAGGTCATGTTGTTAAACAACGATGAACCTACGAGCTATGAAGAAGCGATGATGGGCCCGGATTCCGAGAAGTGGTTAGAGGCCATGAAATCCGAGATGGGATCCATGTATGAAAACAAAGTATGGACTTTGGAAGTATTACCTGAAGGGCGTAAGGCCATTCAGAACAAATGGATCTTTAAGAGGAAGACGGACGCGGACGGTAATGTCACCGTCTATAAAGCTCGACTTGTGGCAAAGGGTTTTTCACAAGTTCAAGGAGTTGACTACGATGAGACCTTCTCACCCGTAGCGATGCTTAAGTCCGTCAGAATCATGTTAGCAATAGCTGCCTTTTTCGATTATGAAATTTGGCAGATGGATGTCAAAACAGCGTTCCTTAACGGTTTCCTTAAGGAAGAGTTGTATATGATGCAACCAGAAGGTTTTGTCGATCCAGAGAATGCTGACAAAGTTTGCAAACTCCAGCGATCCATTTATGGACTGGTGCAAGCATCTCGGAGTTGGAATCTTCGCTTTGATGAAGTGATCAAAGCGTTCGAGTTTATACAAGTTTACGGAGAAGCTTGTATTTACAAGAAAGTGAGTGGGAGCTCTATAGCGTTTCTAATATTATATGTGGATGACATATTGCTGATTGGAAACAATATAGAAATGCTGGAAAGCGTAAAGGAATATTTGAACAAGAGTTTTTCAATGAAGGACCTAGGAGAAGCTGCTTTCATATTAGGCATCAAGATCTATAGAGATAGATCGAGACGCTTAATAGGACTTTCACAAAGCACATACCTTGACAAAGTTTTGAAGAAGTTCAAAATGGATCAGTCCAAGAAGGGGTTCTTGCCTGTTTTGCAAGGTGTGAAGTTGAGTAAGACTCAATGCCCAGTGACTGCAGAAGATAGAGAAAAGATGAGTGTCATCCCCTATGCTTCGGCCATAGGCTCTATCATGTATGCAATGTTGTGCACAAGACCCGATGTCAGCCTTGCCATAAGTATGGTCGGAAGGTTTCAAAGTGATCCAGGAATGGAACACTGGACGGCGGTCAAGAATATCCTGAAGTACCTGAAAAGGACTAAGGACATGTTTCTCGTTTATGGAGGTGATCAAGAGCTCGTCGTAAAGGGTTACGTCGATGCAAGCTTTGACACTGATCCGGATGACTCTAAGTCTCAAACCGGATACGTATTTATTCTTAATGGGGGTGCGGTTAGCTGGTGCAGTTCCAAGCAAAGCGTGGTAGCTGATTCTACATGCGAAGCGGAGTACATCGCAGCCTCGGAGGCGGCGAAGGAAGGTGTCTGGATGAAGGAGTTCATGACAGATCTTGGAGTAGTGCCTAGTGCACTTAACCCAATGACTCTGTTTTGTGATAATACTGGTGCCATTGCTCTAGCCAAGGAACCAAGATTTCACAAGAGGACCAGACACATAAAGCGACGTTTCAATTCCATCCACGATTACATCAAGGAGGACGACATAAATATTTGCAAAGTACACACGGATCTAAATGTTGCAGATCCGATGACTAAACCTCTTCCAAAGGCTAAACATGAACAACACCAGAACTGCATGGGTGTTCGATTCATTACAATGTAAATCACATAGTGATGTGAACTAGATTATTGACTCTAGTGCAAGTGGGAGACTGTTGGAAATATGCCCTAGAGGCAATAATAAATTGGTTATTATTATATTTCCTTGTTCATGATAATCGTTTATTATCCATGCTATAATTGTATTGATTGGAAACTCAAATACATGTGTGGGTACATAGACAACACTGTGTCCCTAGTAAGCCTCTAGTTGACTAGTTCGTTGATCAAAGATGGTTAAGGTTTCCTAGCCATTGACATGAGATGTCATTTGATAACGGGATCACATCATTAGGAGAATGATGTGATGGACAAGACCCAAACTGTAAACGTAGCATTTGATCGTGTCAGTTTATTGCTATTGTTTTCTGCATGTCAAGTATCTGTTCCTTTGACCATGAGATCATGCAACTCACTGACACCGGAGGAATACCTTGTGTGTATCAAACGTCGCAACGTAACTGGGTGACTATAAAGGTGCTCTACAGGTATCTCCGAGGGTGTCTGTTGGGTTGGCATGGATCAAGACTGGGATTTGTTACTCCGTATGACGGAGAGGTATCTCAGGGCCCACTCGGTAATACAACATCACAATGAGCCTTGCAAGCAATGTGACTAAAGTGTTAGCCACGAGATCTTGTATTACGGAACGAGTAAAGAGACTTGCCGGTAACGAGATTGAACTAGGTATAGTGATACCGACGATCGAATCTCGGGCAAGTAACATACCGAAGAACAAAGGGAACAGCATACGGGATTAACTGAATCCTTGACATAGAGGTTCGACCGATAAAGATCTTCGTAGAATATGTAGGAGCCAATATGGGCATCCAGGTCCCGCTATTGGTTATTGGCCGTAGAGGTGTCTCGGTCATGTCTACATAGTTCTCGAACCCGCAGGGTCTACACACTTAACGTTTGGTGACGATTAGTATAATTGAGTTATTATGTTGGTGACCGAAAGTTGTTCGGAGTCCCGGATAAGATCCCGGACATGACGAGGATCTCCGGAAGAGTCCGGAGGTAAAGATTGATATATGTGATAATAGTGTTTCGATCTCCGGAAGAGTTCCAGAGTTCACCGGAATGGGTTCCGGATGTTTACCGAAGTGTTCGGGTGCAGCAACACTTTATATGAGCCAAAGGGATAAAGCCCACAAGGTATTGGAAAGTGCAAAAGTAGTTTTGCTGCCGCGTAAGCGGTACTACCGCTTGGTGAAGCGGTACTACCGCCCGAGCGGTACTACCGCTTGTGTGAAGCGGTACTACCGCCCAAGCGGTACTACCGCTTGTGTGAAGCGGTACTACCGCTTGTGCGCGGCTGTGCACGGTTCGGCAGGGATCCGAGTTGGACTCTTTCCCTGCGGGCCAAACCGACCTTGTGCGGGCAAAACCGACCCGGAGGAGGCTTTTACTCCAAGTTTAGACCCCAAGGCTCAACATATAAATAGAGGGGCAGGGCTAGCACACGGGACACATCAGGATTTCCCAAGCCGTGTGCCGGCAACCCTAGCCCTCTAGTTCCTCCGTCATAATCTCCGTAGTGCTTGGCGAAGCCCTGCAGAGATTGTTCCTCACCACCATCACCACGCCGTCGTGCTGCTGGAACTCAACCACTACTTCACCATCGCTCGCTGGATCGAGGAGGTGAAGGCGTCATCAAGCCGTACGTGTGTTGAACGCGGAGGTGCCGTCCGTTCGGCACTAGATCGGAAGGATCGTGATTGGATCGCGGGACGCTCGGCGATTTGGATCGCGAAGACGTTCGACTACATCAACCGCGTTTATTAACGCTTCCGCTTAGCGATCTACAAGGGTATGTAGATTCACTCTCCCTCTCGTAGATGCTCATCACCATGGATAGATCTTGCGTGTGCGTAGGAAATTTTTTGTTTCCCATGCAACGTTCCCCAACAATTTTAGGATGTGGCTTCTAATGGTGCATATTGAATGCAGAAAAAGTCTGGAGTTGTAATAAGTTAAAAAAATTGAAATCCTTTTGTAACAGACGAGTTTTCGTCCGAAACCCTCATACTTCGAAAGAGATTGTCCATTTTATACACGAAGTGCATCCAGTTTTTGTCGTAACCCTCTCAACTTTTTAGCACATGCTATGTGGGTGAAATTATGATACCATGCCAAGTTTCAACCATTTCAGAGTTCGTTTGTGGTGCTTTTTAATTTCAGGGTCATTTAGCTCAAAAAAATTCATTAAATGCATGAACAATAACAAATGAAGTTAGATAGGGTTGAAATTTTAGGATGTGGCTTCTAATGTTGCATATTGAATGCAGAAAAAGTCTGGAGTTGAAATAAGTTAAAAAAAATTGAAATCCTTTTGTAACAGACGAGTTTTCGTCCGAAACCCTCATACTTCGAAAGAGATTGTCCATTTTGTACACGAAGTGCATCCAGTTTTTGCCGTAACCCTCTCAACTTTTTAGCACATGCTATGTGGGTGAAATTATGATACCATGCCAAGTTTCAACCATTTCAGAGTTCGTTTGTGGTGCTTTTTAATTTCAGGGTCATTTAGCTCAAAAAAATTCATTAAATGCATGAAAAATAGCAAATGAAGTTAGATAGGGTTGAAATTTTAGGATGTGGCTTCTAAAGGTGCATATTGAATGCAGAAAATGTCTGGAGTTAAAATAAGTTAAAAAATTGAAATCCTTTTGTAACAGACGAGTTTTCGTCCGAAACCCTGATACTTCGAAAGAGATTGTCCATTTTTTACACGAAGTGCATCCAGTTTTTGCCGTAACCCTCTCAACTTTTTAGCACATGCTATGTGGGTGAAATTATGATACCATGCCAAGTTTCAACAATTTCAGAGTTCGTTTGTGGTGGTTTTTAATTTCAGGGTCATTTAGATCAAAAAAATTCATTAAATGCATGAAAAATAGCAAATGAAGTTAGATAGGGTTGAAATTTTAGGATGTGGCTTCTAATGGTGCATATTGAATGCAGAAAAAGTCTGGAGTTGAAATAAGTTAAAAAAATTGAAATCCTTTTCTAACAGACGAGTTTTCGTCCGAAACCCTCATACTTCGAAAGAGATTGTCCATTTTGTACACGAAGTGCATCCAGTTTTTGCCGTAACCCTCTCAACTTTTTAGCACGTGCTATGTGGGTGAAATTATGATACCATGCCAAGTTTCAACCATTTCAGAGTTCGTTTGTGGTGCTTATTAATTTCAGGGTCATTTAGCTCAAAAAAATTCATTAAATGCATGAAAAATAGCAAATGAAGTTAGATAGGGTTGAAATTTTAGGATGTGGCGTCTAATGGTGCATATTGAATGCAGAAAAAGTCTGGAGTTGAAATAAGTTAAAAAAATTGAAATCCTTTTGTAATACACGAGTTTTCGTCCGAAACCCTCATACTTAGAAAGAGATTGTCCATTTTGTACACGAAGTGCATCCAGTTTTTGCCGTAACCCTCTCAACTTTTTAGCACATGCTATGTGGGTGAAATTATGATACCATGCCAAGTTTCAACCATTTCAGAGTTCGTTTGTGGTGCTTTTTAATTTCAGGGTCATTTAGCTCTAAAAAATTCATTAAATGCATGAAAAATAGCAAATGAAGTTAGATAGGGTTGAAATTTTAGGATGTGGCTTCTAAAGGTGCATATTGAATGCAGAAAAAGTCTGGAGTTGAAATAAGTTAAAAAATTGAAATCCTTTTGTAACAGACGAGTTTTCGTCCGAAACCCTGATACTTCGAAAGAGATTGTCCATTTTGTACACGAAGTGCATCCAGTTTTTGCCGTAACCCTCTCAACTTTTTAGCACATGCTATGTGGGTGAAATTATGATACCATGCCAAGTTTCAACCATTTCAGAGTTCGTTTGTGGTGCTTTTTAATTTCAGGGTCATTTAGCTCAAAAAAATTCATTAAATGCATGAAAAATAGCAAATGAAGTTAGATAGGGTTGAAATTTTAGGATGTGGCTTCTAATGGTGCATATTGAATGCAGAAAAAGTCTGGAATTGAAATAAGTTAAAAAAATTGAAATCCTTTTCTAACAGACGAGTTTTCGTCCGAAACCCTGATACTTCGAAAGAGATTGTCCATTTTGTACACGAAGTGCATCCAGTTTTTGCCGTAACCCTCTCAACTTTTTAGCACATGCTATGTGGGTGAAATTATGATACCATGCCAAGTTTCAACCATTTCAGAGTTCGTTTGTGGTGCTTTTTAATTTAATAGACGTGTTTTCGATCGTCCGATCAAAGTTTTTTAACTTAATATTATATAAAATATATGCAACTAAAATTATCAAAGTTATTTTTGTTAAAAACTTTAATAGCAAAAAGAATATTCATAAAGTATTTTCTGTTAAGAACTTTAAATATTCAATTTACTAGCACTTTGAATTTACTTGCGAGGTGGGACTAAACTCCCACCACAGCCGTGCTGCCTTCCCGTGCGAATTTGGGCCGCCGAAAAGGCCTCTTTAGGCCCGGTTGGTATCACCAACCGGGACTAAAGGGAGGACCTTTAGTCCCGGTTGGTGGTTACAACCGGGACTAAAGACCCTTTAGTCCCGGTTGTAACCACCAACCGGGACTAAAGGTCCTGGGGTATTTAACGCGGGACTTATCGAAATCTTCCCAACCTCTCCCATTCTCCATCGACATCGACGCCCTGCCCCGACGCCGCCAGGCTGCCGAGCTCGCCGCCGCCCCCCGAGCCCGTCCCCGTCGTCGCCGCCGCCCCCGAACCCGTCGTCGCCGCCCCCGAGCCCGTCGTCGCCGCCTCGAGCCCGTCATCGCCGCGCGCCGCCCGTGCCTCCTCGTCCTCGTCGACATCGTCGCCGCCGCCGACGCCGGACGCCGCCTGCGCCTCATCCCCGAGCCCCGTCGTCACCGCCCGCACCTCCTCCCCCGAGCCCCGTCGCGCCGGTGAGCTCCTGTCGGCCACCTAGTTGTTTTAGTTTTTTTAGTTTAGTTGTTTTAGGTTTTTTAGTTTAGTTGTTTTAGTTTAGTTTAGTTTAGTTGTTTTAGTTTAGTTTAGTTTAGTTTAGTTTAGTTTAGTTGTTTTAGTTTAGTTTAGTTGTTTTAGTTTTTTAGTTTAGTTTTTTTTAGTCTCGAGTCCCGAGTCATCGAACCACAAGTCCCGAGTCGACGAACCATGTGTCTCGACCATGGTTTTGCCCTGTTTTTCATGGCGCGCGTCCAGTTTCGTCCGTACGGCCGTCGGACCCGTTTTTTGCCCGTGACCCGTGGTACACGTTTTTTCCCCGTGTCGCCGTACGTGGATCCGTATGTGCCTCGACCATTGGTTTTGCCCTGTTTTTCATGGCGCGCGTCCAGTTTCGTCCGTATGGCCGTCGGACCCGTTTTTTGCCCGTGACCCGTGGTACACGTTTTTTCCCTTGTCGCCGGTAACGATCGTCGGGGACTCCTCACCGGGGATCGTCGGGGACTCGGGGTTCGTCGACTCGGGATTCGATGATGTATTAGTGATATTATATGATCGTATTGTGCATTGCCTTGTATTGATTTGCATATCTCCGGTTCTTCTTATTGGATGCATTCTAATTGTTTTATATTTGTTCTGGATTACTTAAGCTATGGACGGTAGAGACAGAGACCATGATCAAGAGAACGCCATGTACGACCTGATACGCTCCGGAAACGAAGAGAATGAAGTAGATGATGGCTCACAATACCTTAACCCATCCGGTGAGGGAATTGAGGAAGAACAACCAAGAGACGAAGGCGAATCAGCTGACGATGGCGAAGAAATTTTTGTCCATTCAACAGAGTCCGGCGAGGTATTAATTTGCCCTCTGGTGATCATCAGATGTATTGATTGATTTGTATATATTAACGAATCTTTCTTCCTTTTAGCCCTCCGGATCGAGCAAATCTTCTACAAGGGTAAACGTGGCCCGACAAAAAAGTTGAAAGGAGGCGTAAAGTTTAACATCGATCAAATCAGAGCAGATGGCGAACCGATTGCTCCTAAAGAGAATGCGGACAAATTTATACGTCAATGCGGAGTTATCGTTAGGGACGAAATCCCAATCATCGTTCAAGAATGGAATCAGCCAAAAAATACCCAAGGAGTTTCTTTTGTCAGCCAAAGAGCAAAAGATCTGCTTTGGGAGGAGCTAATGAAACATTTCACCCTACCAGAGGCTCTCACAGATCTCCAATGGGAGAAAGTCAAGAAGTGTGCTCTTAAGAAGATGGCCACACAATTCCAGTCTTGGAAGAAAAGATTATGGAAAAGTTACTTGAAAAACGAAAGGAAGACTCCAGTATTCGAAGGAGAATATGTGAAGTTAGCAGATGACTGGGACGAATTTGTGAAGTTCAAGGAATCAGAAGAAGCTAAGAAACGGTCGAGAATAAACAAGATAAATGCCGACAAAAAAACGTGGCACCATCGTCTAGGGCCAGGCGGCTACAAGTATGGGTTGCCTAAGTGGGATGAATCTGAGCGAAACATGAGGGCTGCAGGGGTCTCTCCAGTAACAGATACTTGGCCCGAGAGGTGCAGGACTTGGTTTTATGCACATGGAGGAAAGTTGGACCCAAAGATAGGCCAGGTTCTTGAACAGGCCAGTCTTAAAGATGCCACGGCCGAGATAATTAAAGCAATAGCCGAAGCTCGAGCGGGTATGTACCAGCCGGAGAGAGAGAACGACGAGCTTTCGCGCGCCCTCAAGAATCCTGAACACCCGGGACGAACACGAGGCAAAGGCATGGTTCCGTGGTTTATGGGGTTTGCGGATTGGAACGACAGCTACAGAAGTCGTGACAGAAAGAAGAAGCATGAAGTAGATCAGATCCAGGACTTGGAACGCAAATATAACATGCAGCAGGAGCAAATCAACAAACTTAGCCAGCAAAGCGCGTCTCAGCAGCAGCAGCAACCAGCAGATCTAGCATTGGATGGTACCATTCAATCATCTATGCCGAAAAGCAGCGTGGGTTCCACGGAGGTCCCGGCCGACGATGCACTGCTGGCTTGCTACCCCGTGGATGATATCTTAGAGTCGACACCTTGTGAGCTACACGTGAAACTGAAGAACATATCCATGAAGGCGGCGGACGGCTTTGCTTTACCGAGTGGACATGAAGCAACTTTCCACGGCAATCCGATTACACCTGGCTATGCTCGTGTCGGGGTGGATCAAGTTGTGCCGGCATATGAAACACTAGATCTTGACCACCTTGGAGGTGAAGGGGAGCGGACACTGGGAGAAGCCAAGCGTTGTGTCATTTTATGGAAAAAGGAATGCATCGTGTTTCCAAACTCGGTGACAAGGCCACCGACTCCTCCTCCAAGTCCGCCGCGTCACCAGACTCCAACCCTCCCCGAGACGGAGCGCAGGGTGAGTCCTTCGAATCCATCTCCGCCGCGCCAGCCGAATCCATCCCACCCCGAGACGGAGCGCATGGCGAGTCCGCGAGATCAAGCTCCGCCACGTCAGCAGAGTCCATCCCACCCCGAGACGGAGCCTAGCGTGAGACGTCCGCGATATAAAA
Source organism: Elymus sibiricus (assembly GCA_039707655.1). Lineage (NCBI taxonomy): Eukaryota > Viridiplantae > Streptophyta > Magnoliopsida > Poales > Poaceae > Elymus > Elymus sibiricus. The sequence goes on along the minus strand of CM077667.1, from coordinate 438,591,459 downwards.
AAACAGCGTCTCCAAAGCGGAAGAGAACAGAAAAGAAGAAACCCGAGCCTCCTGCCAAAAAGAAGTTATCTTATGAGAAGACTGACGAGGAACTCGAAGAATCAATGAAGCTCGCTTTGCAGGCCTGTTTTGGACTGAAATCGCCCTCGCCGCCAAAGGAGAAAGTACCCGACGAGGTCGTACAACACTTTATTGATGCAGCTAAACCGACGGCGAAAAGACCGGTATCAGACTATGAACGCTGTATTACCAAGCTGTCCGCCGCATCATCCCAGAAAAGACATAAGTCGAGCGGTAGCAGTAAATGCGGGAAAACTGTTCCCCAGCTCGGAAAACAGGCAGTCCAATCGATCAGCCCGCTCAAGGTGAGTGCCAATAACGTGGAAATAACCGACGCTGATAGAGAGACTGCTAAAATACTCGGTATCACCGTTGAACAATACCTAGAGATCGAAGAATTTCCACCGTTAGATCCGAAGGAAATAGAACGACAATATGTCCCCGGGGAACCTCTGGTCCATCCTGACGACGAGAAGCTTCTAACAACGCAAATGTACAAATTGCATAAGTGGTACATGAGAGAAATAAAGAACGGGATGGAGAGCCTCATGGTGAAAGTCGAGAAAGAGCATTACGTCCATAAAAATGCTTTGTGGATTCATAACTCGGAATTTTTTCAGTTATTCAATCAAAAAGCACTCGACAAATCTATCGTCAGTTGCTATTGTCTGTAAGTGATTTCTTTCTGTAATTTAAGTCTCTAGCTCAGCTCGTTCATTGCATGTTCTTATATATACTCACTATATTCTTTTATGTGGTATTATGCAGAATGAAGATTTTTGAGTTGAAAAGAGCTGGAGTCTATGTCATTGGGTTCATTGACCCAAATACCGTCAATGAAGAAGTGTTGAGAAGGGACCCTATAGACACGGAGAAAATGCTTGTAAGGTTTTTGAAGGCCCTAAAGTACAAAGCAGAAATACTTTTACCTTGGAACTTCCAGTGAGTGTTTACTGTCTTGTACTACAAATTCTATTTTTGCTTATATATATATATATATATATATATATATATATATATATATATATATATATATATATACTTGATGTTAAGTGTAGTTGATGAGTTATGCATGCCCGCTTATACAAATCGTGTGCGCAGTTACCACTGGATCCTTCTAATCATTAGAGTTGACGATGGAACTGTTGAAGTACTGGACTCGCTAAGTAAAGACCCTAAAGATTACAAAAGCTTGCATTTGTTGCTCGGAAGGTAATTTCAATCATTGACGCACTATGTCGGCTTCTTTATTAGTTCATTTCCTGATATCAAGTAATTAATAATTCCTTTTTTCATTTTGTTTGCCGGGCAGGGTTTGGGAAAAGTTCTCCAAAGATGTCACTGGTGAATGGAAAGAGGAGCTGAGATGGCGAAAGCCCAGGGTAATTAAGTAGTACTAGCTACGTCCGCGCATCTCTTTAATTTTAGTTTTAATACCATTGTCATGCTTCATTATTATCTGATTGAATTCTATTCTCGTAAAGTGCATGAGGCAGGCAGAGGGGACTGAACTATGTGCATATTACGTTTGCGAGAACATTCGCTTCATGACCGAAAGCAACAAGAGTGCAAGAGATCTTTGGGTACGTAAACACCATTCATATTTTTTATCATGATCTAATACATATACACAGAACTAACATGTTCATATTGATCACCTTCTTTAAAGATGCACGAGATGCGGGATTAGCTCCTACCAACGGACCGCATACGAGCAATTCAAGAGGAAATTGCGGAATTTTTGCTTGAGCAGGTCATATCTCCCGACGGAGAATACCATTACAAGATCCCCAAATGATCTGCAAATTGTACGAGAAATTGTATATACCAAATTGTATATATATATGTGTGTGATCGTACGAGAAATTCTATGATATATGTTCGTACGAGAAATTTTATGATATATGATCGGTTCTACGAAGTATTCTATTATATATGTATAACGTGTACAGTATGTAGTAGCGTAAAATATGCTTGAAATGAAAAAGAATTAAATGGAAAACACAAAATGAAAAGGAAAATAAACAATAACACTAAACCCCTAAACAGTAAACCTCTAAACCTTTAGTCCCGGTTGGTGCTACCAACCGGGACCAAAGGTCCCCATGCCCTGGGGCGCTGCCGCTCCCACGTGGCCAGGGTTTAGTCCCGGTTCGTAGCCAACCGGGACTAAAGCCTTAGACCCTTTAGTCTCTATACTTTAGTCCCGGTTGGGGAACCGGGACTAAAGGCCCTTCCCAACCGGGACTAAAGGCCTGATTTCTACTAGTGGCAAGCAATCCGAAGAACTGTATGTTTGGACAACCCATGGTGTATGTGGAGTTCATTTCTGTCACTGATGTTGCCGGGTGCAGTAGCGGGGGCGGTGAGTACGAGTTGGCCATCACTGTAGCCCCCAGCGCCGGCCCATCGGAACCGACAGGCGGCCAAGAAGTGTATGACACAGGATACTGGTTTGCGGTCGTTGACATCAGCTTACACGTGGAGGGATTGCCGGAGGCGCTAGATGATGATGATGATGGTCATTCTTCTGCCTCTTCGGACTCAGATGATGAAGAAGTTGTTCCTCCTGAGAGGGTGGTTGCTGGACCAATTAACCCAGAGTTTTTACAGGTTATGAGCATCACCAATGAATTTCACTCTGTTTCTGGCCTAGAAGCGGGAAGTCTGGCCGTTGGGCAGATTTTCCCTGATAAGAAATCTGCTTACCAGGCAATGAATAGCTATGCAATAGGCATACACCGCCAGCATAGAGTGAAGCAGTCTGATAAAAAGGAGTTGATGGTCATATGCCTCCATCACGAAGGGGGTTGCCGCGGAAGAGTTATCGCTCGCCAGAAGCCTGGGGTATGTCAGCCATGGCGTATCACAAAAATAGTGGAACATGTCTATGAGGAAACCGGGACTCTTTCAGATCACTGCAATGTGACTGCAGAATATGTGTCACAGAGGATGCAAACGACTGTGCAGGAAAGTCTTAATATTAGTATTAGGGCTTTACAGGCAACATCATCCGATCAGATTGGCTTCCCTGTCAGCTACAGCAAAGCTAGGCGTGCAAAGGAAAAGATATTCCAGAGGTTGTATGGAACCTATGAGGAGGCCTATTCTTATGCACCGAGGATGCTTCATCAGATAGCAATTGCTAACAGGGGGACTCAAGTTTGGTGGAGAGAACGTGAAAACCCATTGAACCCGGGCGAGAAAATCCTGGACCGCTTATTCTGGGCATTCGCCCAGACTATACAAGCATTCAGGCACTGTCGCCCGGTATTATCAATTGATGGTACATTTCTCACGGGCAAGTACAAGGTCTCCAAGAATCACATGGAACCCGTGGACTGAGCTTCTTGATGGTCTCCAAGAATCGCGAAAAGTTGTTACCCCATATACCATGATCAGTTTGAGCTTCTTGATGCGTCCCAAATCACATGGAACCCGTGGACTGAGCTTCAAATTAACATGGTATTTGGTTCGCAACGCATCCCAGTCGATTGCGTGAGAGATAGTGGCTTCTGGTTGACTCGCTGTAATTTATTATATCTGTGGTTTGTTGAACCGTATAATCCTGAGTGTGTCATGAGACAGTTTGGTCTATATCAAGATATTCCACCACCTCTTCCGAGATGTATCGACGAAGAAACTCATAAGTAAGATGAGATCTCAGTAAATAGTCAATTTCTTTTAAATTTACAAAACTCACACTTTGTTACATAATTTTCAGGTTGAGCAATATGGGAAAGAGTGGTTACGATTGGAGGGCACTAAACATTCAATGGGTAATCCAGTGGAATAATGAGGCACTGCAAAATATAGTGCGTCAACCTAGGTAGATTTTATTTATGGTATTTTATATACATACACAGGTTGATGTAATTATTTAATTATGCAGACACTAGTAGAAAACAGACCTTTCGTCCGCCCCTTTAGTCCCGGTTTGATTACGGCCCGGGACTAATGTGACCAATTAGTCCCGGTTTGATTTCAGGATCATTAGTCCCGGTTCATTTGCTACCTATAGTCCCGGTTTGTGATACAAACCGGGACTAAAGGGGTGGTGGCAGGCCCGGTTTGTATCACCAACCGGGACTAAAGGCCCCCCCTTTTTTCTCAAAAAAAAAAATTCAAAATTTTTTCCCAGCCCTTTAGTCCCGGTTGGTGTCTTCAACCGGGACTAAAGGTCTATCTTTAGTCCCGGTTGGAGATACCAACCGGGACTAAAGGGGGGCCCCCTACGAGCCCCTAAATCTTAGAAAAATCATAACTAAATCATTCTAATTCACAAAAATACAAATAATATATCAAAATTTGCAGAAAAAAAAGATTTGTCCGAAGAAACAAAATGTTTTCCGTTTCGACAATTTTTTAAAATCACCAAATTCCAAAGGGAAAATAGAGTTTTTGGACGTTTTAGACGTTTTAGGGTTTAGGGGCTAGGGTTTAGATTTCTAAGTTTAGGGTTAGGTTTTAGGGTTTGAACCTTTAATTAATTTTACTGTTTATAATAGAGTTTCAGACGTTTTAAGTCCCGGGTTTAGGATTTTCGGACGTTTTAAGTCCCGGGTTTAGTGCTTTTCAATTTCAGGCTAATTTAGCTAAAAAATCATTAAATCCATGAAAAAATAGCAAATGAAGTCAAAAAGGGTTGAAATTTAAGGATGTGGCCTTCAACGGTTCATATTGAACACACAAAAATTCTGGAGTTGAAATAAGATTAAAAAATGAAATGTCTTTATAACAGCTGAGTTTTCGTCTGAAACCCTGTTACTTCGAAAGAGATGGTCCAGTTTGTACACAAAGTGCATCCAGTTTTTGCCATAACCCTCTCAACTTTTTAGCACAAGCTATTTGGGTGAAATGATGATACCATGCCAAGTTTCAACCTTTTCAGAGTTCATTTGTAGTGTTTTTCAATTTCGGCCTAATTTAGCTCAAAAAATCATTAAATACATGAAAAATAGCAAATGAAGTCAGAAAGGGTTGAAATTTGAGGATGTGGCTTTGAATGGTTCATATTGAACACACAAAAATTCTTCAGTTAATATAAGTTTAAAAAATGAAATGTGGTCAAACTCTGGTCAAACAGTGGTCAAACTGTGGTCAAACTACTTATTCAATAAATATTAGTGTTACTAATTTTTTTTTAGAATAATAGTTTCAAACTCAAACGGTGAAGCGTGTGACATCATGCTCATATTTTTCTGATAATAATGGATATATTATTTGTTGAATTTTGATTTACAGATTTAAAGATATTAATTATGCCATTTTAAATGAATAAATGGCAAAATAATAATAATAATAATAATATTACTTATTTTATTTTCATTGAAATTCAATATTATTATTACTTATTTTATTTTGACCTTTTTGTATTATTTTGGATTTTTTGTTTTTTGATATTTTTTGATTTTTTTGAAATTTTTTCCTTTTTTTTGAATTTTTAAATTAATCATTGTTGTTTGTTAATCATTGTTGTTTATTTTAATAATTGTTTGGAGTTCAAAAAATTAAATCATGTGACATCAAGACCTAGGGGTTAATAGGATTGATAGCTTACTATTGTATCGACGAAGAAACTCATAAGTAAGATGAGATCTCAGTAAATAGTCAATTTCTTTTAAATTTACAAAACTCACACTTTGTTACATAAGTTTCAGGTTGAGCAATATGGAAAAGAGTGGTTACGATTGGAGGGCACTAAACATTCAATGGGTAAACCAGTGGAATAATGAGGCACTGCAAAATATAGTGCGTCAACCTAAGTAGATTTTATTTATGGTATTTTATATACATACACAGGTTGAAATAATTATTTAATTATGCAGACCATACGATGCAACTAGAACTCAGGCGTATAGCGAGTGGTACTGCATGAGCACACGTACTCGCCTAACCGCTCAACCACCTTCGAGGCCAACACATCCCACACACACATCATCAACTTACTATCGTGACTCCACGGTAATACAAATTAAATTATTCATATCCATTATTTCATGAACAGTTCAATCTAACAACAACCAAATTTTGTACAGGTTGATATTTACAACCAAGTAGGGATGATGGCGACGGAAGGCATGCGGGCCCGGGGTGTCGCTCAGTCAAGGGGAGGCTTCCGAAAAATTATAGACTTTGTCTCCGCAAGGATGGGATGAGGTAGAGGCGACGACGTTGTCACCGGAGCGTACAACATGCCGGAACCGAGGTCAACCAGAACGAGTGCGGCGACGTCGTCCAGACGGTGGGGGGAGGGTACTAGCGGTACAACAACATTGCCACGTCAGGACTCATCTCTCCCAATACATCGCTCTCCTTCGTTGCAGCTTCGTCAGGGGCAGACAACCAACGAACTTGGTGCGGCCTTGGATTCGGTGCCCGAGCAGACTCATTTCGTGGACCCAAATGCATACACAGGATATGGCGCATACACCCAAGGCGAGGGATCTCAGCCGTACAACATGCCAGAAGCGATGACAGGATATGGCGCATACACCCAAGGCGAGGGATCTCAGCCGTATCCCTCCACGCGAGGCATCTCGATGCCCGAGGAGACTCGTTTGCCAGAGATAAACCAGTACACTAGAGGCGATGGATCTCAACAGGTACTCATGTCTACAATTTTACTGTTTTTACAATGATATAGTATGCTAACACAGTATATTTCCAATACGGCGAACAATTGCCATACACTGGAGGCGAGGGATCACAAAGCTACAACAGCCCTCAAGTATGTTCTTCCATAATAGGCAACTACAAGCATACAACATTTTCATGACTTTTATTTACATACGGTTTTTCTGTGCAGAAAAGTGCTGATCCAACATGGCATGATGGAGGAACCCAGGAGTGTGCTAGCCTAGACCCAGCCATCCTCAGAGATTCACTAGTAGAAAACAGACCTATAGTGCCGGTTCGTAAGGGCCTTTAGTGCCGGTTCTTGAACCGGCACTAAAGGGTGGGGACTAAAGCCCCCCCCTTTAGTCCTGGTTCAACACGGCCCGGCACTAAAGGCCCACCACGTGGCACCTGCCGGCGCCATGGGCTGGGGGACCTTTAGTCCCGGTTGGTGTTACCAACCGGCACTAAAGGCCCACCACGTGGCACCTGCCGGCGCCGTGGGCTGGGGACCTTTAGTCCCGGTTGGTAACACCAACCGGGACTAAAGGTTTTTATTTCTTTTTGTTTTTGGTTCATTTTTCCTTTTAATCTTTAGGGGTTTATGAATTAATTATTGTTTATTTCTCCTTTAATTATTTTTCATTTCATACATATATTACGCTACTACTACATACTGTACACGTACGTTGTGCATATATATATAAATAGAATTTCTCGTAGAACCGATAACAACTCATCATGCTCATATATATAACAACTTAGCATCATACATCATCATAATAATAAATAACTCATCATTGGTATCATAATAACAAGTCTTACTCGATCATCATCATCTTAGAACTACTCGTTATCATAATAACAATTCATACTCGATCATCATCATCATAGTCATCTAACCAACCATACTTAATTGTTCTTAGCACATGATCATGAGTATTAGCTAGGACCTAACTACCCTCTCTTAGGTAAAATAGCATAAAACAAGATAGGCCCTGACTCTCCATTATGGAGAATGGAGATTATCCTGTCTCCAATTCTTGCACGTCGCACAATGTTGCTTCCAAGTAGCTCCCTACGATCGACCATACATTTTTTCCAATCTTTGATTGTCATGTCTTCATCGGTTTTAGAAATCCAGTATGGACAACAGTGATGCGTAGGATGACCTGGCCGTAAGCTCATAACATCAAGGTGACCTTTCGGAAACATCAGATGAGGCACACAATCCTTCGGGATTTTCTGTTGAAAAACATAGTAATAACTTCGTAGTTAGCAATGTAGTTTAGTTTTAAAAATAATTTATGCAAAAGATGCACAGATGTCGTAATAGTAAAAAATCTTACCATGCCATCTCTATGGATGTTACCGTAGTTCAACACGTGCACTAGTGGCACGTATTGACCATAATGTGTAGGAGTTTGATAATAGGTATTGTAATTCTGAAGATCATTAATAAATGAGATAAGATGATTTTTCTCCTGACAAGTTAATTCTGCGCCATCGGTGTAGTAGGTTCTGTCTACCATCTTCCGTACATTTTTTGAAGAATGAAAATAAGCTGTCAATGAAAATAAGCTGTCAACTATTTTCAAATAAACAATATAAATTACATAATAAATATGTTTAACAAACTCACACGGAGGCAAAATCGGAATCATAATAAATATGGTTGAGAAACTTACATAATGGTAGAACTGGAGGCGTCTCCACATCGACCCAGATGTCGATATTACCTTCAATTTCATCTTCCGGACGAATATCAAAGGTGATAAGCATATTAGGCTCAAATGCATAAGCCTTGCATAGTGCTTGCCAACTTTTGCATTCAAAATAGGAGTAGGTGTCTGCATTGTACAATTTTACGGCAAAAGTATAACCATGCTCGGTCCTCAAGTGAACTCTCTTTACCTCCATACTTTTTTTAGTATTGAAACCAATCTTATCCAAGACATAAATTCTTGCATGGCAGGGGATACGCTAGTAGAATAGTAAAAAATTAAAATTATAAGTTGAAGCAAAAGAAGCAGAAGTCATGCTTAATTACGAAAAAAGACTTGTCGTTGTGACTTACTGTATCCACTTCGAAGGTCTCATCCAGCACGATGCTGAAGCGCCTACCATCAACTAGGTGAGGCTTGTCGCACAGGCCGCGCTCGTCTTCGCATAATTCGCACATAACGAATCACCTTTCGTTGTCAGACATTTCCTATGTTCATAGTTGAAACATTTAAAATCGATCGAAGGCAACTACCAGGAAACTGATCAACACACAGATCACTATTACTCAATATGCAACGGGTTGACTTTAGGTCTGTCGAGTCTTTCCTTCCTAAACTCTCATCTCACGTATATGGTGGGCACTCCCTCTGATATTGCGACCATCGGTGATGGTGGCTCCTTCATTCGTCCCCGAGTGCATTACACCAAAATGTCTAGCACACGGGAACGAAGGAGAAGCGACCCCCACGACAACAGTCGGGATTCTTCCTCTCTCATATTTCGACCGTCGGTGATGGTCGCTACTCCTTCTTTCCCTAGTGCATTACAAATATCTAGTACAAGGAAAAGAAGGAGAAGCGACCCCCACGACAACAGTCGGGACTCTTCCTCTCTCATATATATATATGGTGGACACTCTCCCTCACTGAAAGACACACAAGGAGCCGAAACAGACCTAAAGTCAACCCGTTCCATATATTGAGCAATGACATAGAAAAAATGCCCTATGTTTTGCCGGAATATCATTGAATTCCCGTTCTGGCAAATCACAAGCACTCGATATGTCCTACATTGTAGCACCAGTCATGCTAAAATTCATGAAAAATATGAGGCATGACCTTTTGCTAAAAAACAGGACATATCGAGCGCTTGTAAAAATTCCTATATATGCAATGTCATTTTATTAGGAAATTTTGAGCAAAATATCATCTTTTCAATTATAATGTCCCATTTTCTAGGTTATAACTACACTAATAATATTCCTTTCTCAATAAAAAATTCCGAAAAATTTCTCAATTATAATTTCCTATGCAACATTTTAGTATGCAAATTTTTTCTGTAATATGATATACAACATTATATACTTCTAAGGAACATTTTAATAGGTTAGGGACATTATATACTTCTAATTAAGCAAAAAAATCTAATTAAGCATATATACTAATTAAACACTAATTATAGAAAAACAACATTATATAAAAAATAGAAAAACAACATTACATAAAGAAACACTAATTAAGCATATATACTAATTAAGCATATAAAAAATAGAACATATGTGTGTGTGTGTGTTCATGCGTGTGTGTGTGCGGGATCGACGGGAGGGGGCGGCGCCCATGGCGGCAGGCTCACAAGGGGGCGACGGCGCGCGAGGTCGAGGAGGGGCGGCGATGGTGACGGCGAGGTGCAGGGGCGGCGACGGCGACGGCGATGGCAGCGTCGAGGTGCGCGGACGGACGGCGACGTACGGCTAGGTACACGGCGCGGCGGCCACGACGTCGAGGTGCGGCGGCGCGGACGGACGGCGGCGTCGAGGTGCGGCGGGGCGCGGACGGACGAACGACGGCGACGACGAGGGGCAAGGGTAGGGGCGCGCGCGGACGACGAAAGGCTGGATTTGGGGAAATTTTCGTAAGTGCGGTATATATAGAGGACCCTTTAGTTGCGGTTGGTGGCTTCAACCGCGACTAAAGGACTGGCTTCCCGCCGCTTCGGCTGGATGAAATTCACCTTTAGTCGCGGTTGGTGGCTCCAACCGCGACTAAAGACCCCCTTTAGTCGCGGTTGGAGCCACCAACCGCGACTAAAGGTCTGGTGCTCGCGCAGGCGCGGTGCAGGGTAAGTTTAGTCCCACCTCGCTTGGCGAGAGGCGCCAACACCAGTTTATAAGCCCCACCGCAGCATCTCCATCGAGCTCCTCTCTAATAAGGCTTAACGAACCATCGCTGCCCTGTGGGGCCTACTGGGCCTCGCTGGCCTGCGTCCTGGTCCAACTAGTGGTCGGGTTTCTAGTCGTATGCAGGCCCTGGCGGCCCAGTAGGCGGGCTTTTTTTTAATTTTTAATTTTTTTGTTTTCTGCTTTATTTATTTTCTTTTCATTCTGAGTTTTTTTTTGCTTTATTTAGAATTAATGAGTGAATCTTTTTGTGTTAGGTCAAAATATTATAAACTTTCTGTTACTGGCAGTAGTTTCCAAATTTGAATAGTTTAAATTTGAATTATTTGAAATTTGTGTGAATCACTAGTTTGTGAATAACTTTACTTTAAAAATAGATTTTCCGGTGATTCTTTTTTCGGCTGTTTAATATTAGTGTGTTTTATCATTATATTCAATTTGGTAATTCTTAGGTTATTTAAAAAATGAAATGCCTTTGTAACACATGAGTTTTCGTCTGAAACCCTGATACTTCGAAAGAGATTGTCCATTTTGTACACGAAGTGGATCCAGTTTTTGCCGTAACCCTCTCAACTTTTTAGCACATGCTATGTGGGTGAAATGATGATACCATGCCAACTTTCAACATTTTCAGAGTTCATTTGTAGTGCTTTTCAATTTCAGGGTCATTTAGCTCAAAAAAATCAGTAAATGCATGAAAAATAGCAAATGAAGTCAGAAAGGGTTGAAAATTGATGGCATTGCATCGAATGGTGCATACTGAACGCACAAAAAGTCTGGAGTTGAAATAAGTTTAAAAAAATGAAATGCCTTTGTAACAGACGAGTTTTCGTCTGAAACCCTGATACTTCGAAAGAGATTGTCCATTTTGTACACGAAGTGGATCCAGTTTTTGCCGTAACCCTCTCAACTTTTTAGCACATGCTATGTGGGTGAAATGATGATACCATGCCAACTTTCAACATTTTCAGAGTTCATTTGTAGTGCTTTTCAATTTCAGGGTCATTTAGCTCAAAAAAAATCAGTAAATGCATGAAAAATAGTAAATGAAGTCAGAAAGGGTTGAAAATTGATGGCGTGGCTTCGAATGGTGCATATTGAACGCACAAAAAGTCTGGAGTTGAAATAAGTTTAAAAAAATGAAATGCCTTTGTAACAGACGAGTTTTCGTCTCAAACCCTGATACTTCGAAAGTATTTCTTCGCGTTTCAAATGCCAAAACACATAAGTACACTACTATTACAAAGATTTCCTCCGGTTTGTACGAAGTGGGACTTTCCAGGTATATAAGTCCGGAAACTAACTAGAGAAGCCGGTCACATCCCAGAGTGGGATCTTTGGGTATAAAACTTTTTCTTCGCGTGTGTCTCTTTGCATCGTAACCATGGACAATCTTCATCGTTTAACTTGATGCTCGGGTCAACATTCACTGTGAAGGGAGCAATTTCATGAAACTTTTCATAATCTTCTGACATGTCTGTCTTGTCCTCCACTCCCACGATGTTTCTTTTCCTTGAAAGAACTATGTGGCACTTTGGCTCATCGTATGATGTATTCGCTTCCTTATCTTTTCTTTTTCTCGTCTTGGTAGACATGTCCTTCACATAGAAAACCTGTGCCACATCATTGGCTAGGACGAATGGTTCGTCTGCGTACCCAAGATTGTTGAGATCCACTGTTGTCATTCCGTACTGCGGGTCTTCCTTTACCCCGGCTCCTGTCAGATTGACCCATTTGCACCAAAACAAAGGGACCTTCAAATCAAGTCCATAGTCAAGTTCCCATATCTCCTCTATGTAACCATAATATGTGTCCTTTGGCCCATTGATGTTTGCTGCATCAAAGCGGACACCACTGTTTTGGTTGGTGCTCTTTTTATCTTGGGCGATCATGTAAAATGTATTCCCATTTATCTCGTACCCTTTGAAAGTCAATATAGTCGAAGATGGTAACTTGGACAGCAAGTACATTTCATCTTCAACAGTGTCGTCATGCATGAGACGTGTCTGCAACCAACCGGCGAAAGTCACCGTTTGTTCATGTGTAATCCAGTCGTCAGACTGCTCCGGGTGTTTGGAGCGTACAATATTCTTGTGTTGCTCGATATACGGAGCCACCAAGGTGGAACTTTGTAGAACTGTGTAGTGTGCTTGCGCCAAAGAATGCCCGTCCCGGCATATTAGTGAATTCTTTCCTAGCGTGCCTTTTCCACCCAGTCTGCCCTCATGCCGCGATTCAGGAACACCAATCGGCTTAATGTCAGGAATAAAGTCAACACAAAACTCAATGACCTCCTCTGTTTCATGGCCCTTGGAGATGCTTCCTTCTGTCCTAGCACGATTATGAACATATTTCTTTAAGACTCCCATGAACCTCTCAAAGGGGAACATATTGTGTAGAAATACAGGACCCAGAATGGCAATCTCCTCGACTAGGTGAACTAGGACGTGCGTCATGATATTGAAGAAGGATGGTGGGAACACCAACTCGAAACTGACAAGACATTGCACCAAATCATTCTCTAACCTTGGTAGGATTTCTGGATCGATTACCTTCTGAGAGATTGCATTCAGGAATGCACATAGCTTCACAATGGCTAATCGAACGTTTTCCGGTAGAAGCCCCCTCAATGCAACCAGAAGCAGTTGCGTCATAATCACGTGGTAGTCATGAGACTTTAGGTTCTGGAACTTTTTCTCTGCCATATTTATTATTCCCTTTATATTCGACGAGAAGCCAGACGGGACCTTCATACTGAGCAGGCATTCGAAGAAGATTTTCTTCTCTTCTTTGGTAAGAGCGTAGCTGGCATGACCCTGAAACTGCTTTGGATCCATGCCGTCTTCTCCATGCATACGTTGCTGGTCCTCCCGTGCCTCCGGTGTATCTTTTGTCTTCCCATACACGCCCAAGAAGCCTAGCAGGTTCACGCAAAGATTCTTCGTCACGTGCATCACGTCGATTGCAGAGCGGACCTCGAGGTCTTTCCAATAGGGTAGGTCCCAAAATATAGATTTCTTCTTCCACATGGGTGTGCGATTGTCAGCATCATTCGGAACAGATTCTGCGCCAGGACCCTTTCCAAAGATTACTTTTAAATCCTTGACCACATCAAGTATATCATCACCAGTACGGTGGCGAGGCTTCTTCCGGTGATCTGCCTCACCTTTGAAATGCTTGCCTTTCTTTCTTACGGGATGCCTGCTCTGAAGAAATCGACGATGCCCCAGGTACACATTCTTCTTACATTTATCCAAATATATACTGTCGGTATCATCTAAACAGTGCGTGCATGCGTGGTATCCCTTGTTTGTCTGTCCTGAAAGGTTACTGAGAGCAGGCCAATCATTGATGGTTACAAACAGCAATGCATGTAGGTCAAATTCCTCCTGTTCTTTCGCATCCCACGCACGTTCACCTTTTCCATTCCACAGCTGTAAAAGTTCTTCAACTAATGGCCTTAGGTACACATCAATGTTGTTGCCGGGTTGCTTGGGGCCTTGGATGAGCACTGGCATCATAATGAACTTCCGCTTCATGCACAACCAAGGAGGAAGGTTATAGATACATAGAGTCACATGCCATGTGCTATGATTGCTGTTTTGCTCCCCAAAAGGATTAATGCCATCTGCACTTAAACCAAACCATACGTTCCTTGCGTCCTTTGCAAAGTCCTTCCACTTTCTCTCGATTTTTCTCCATTGCGATCCGTCAGCGGGTACTCTCAACTTCCCGTCTTTCTTACGGTCTTCCTTGTGCCATCGCATCAACTTGGCATGCTCTTTGTTTTGGAACAAACGTTTCAACCGTGGTATTATAGGAGCATACCACATCACCTTGGCAGGAATCTTCTTCCTGGGGCGCTCGCCCTCAACATCACCAGGGTCATCGTGGCCGATCTTATAGCGCAATGCACAGCATACCGGGCATGCATTCAAATCCTCGTACTCACCGCGGTAGAGGATGCAATCATTAGGGCATGCATGTATCTTCTACACCTCTAATCCTAGAGGGCAGACGGCCTTCTTTGCTTCGTACGTACTGTCGGGCAATTCGTTGTCCTTTGGTAGCTTATTCTTCATTATTTTCAGCAACTTTTCAAATGCCTTGTCAGGTACACCATTCTCTGCCTTCCATTGCAACAATTCCAGTGTGGTACCCAGCTTTTTCTTGTCATCTTCGCAATTTGGGTACAACAATTTCTTGTGATCCTCTAACATGCGCTGCAACTTCAGCTTCTCCTTTTCACTTGCGCAGTTTCTCTTTGCATCGGCAATGGCCCGACCAAGATCATCAGCAGGCTCATCTGATGCCTCTTCTTCAGCTCCTTCCCGCATTGCCGGCTCAGCTTCTTCCCCCATTGTTGTACCATCGTATTCATGGAACCCATGGCCAGGATAGCTGTCGTCATCCTCTTCTTCTTCATTCTCTTCCATTAGGACCCCTCTTTCTCCGTGCTTGGTCCAACAGTTATAGCCGGACATGAAACCGGACTCAAACAGGTGGACGTGAATGGTTCTTGGGTTAGAGTAATTTCGATCATTCATACAGCCAGCACATGGACAATGCATAAAACCATCCGCCCGCTTGTTTGCCTCAACCGCAACCAGAAAAGTGTGCACGCCATTAATGAACTGGGGAGAGCATCGGTCATCGTACATCCATTGCCGGCTCATCTTCATTACACAATACCGAAAAGACCAAATTAATACAAGTTCATACATAAAGTTCATACACACTTGTTCTCGTAAAGCAACATACAAACTCTCTAGCTAAAGCATTTAAATGCAACAACAAATGCGATCAAGATCGCAACTAAGGTAACAATTGATCCAACAGCATAGTGATACCAAGCCTCACTATCAATGGCATATTTTTTAAATTTTCTAATCTTCAAGCGCATTGCATCCATCTTGATCTTGTGATCATCGACGACATCGGCAACATACAACTCCAGTTTCATCTTCTCTTCTTCAACTCTTTTCAATTTTTCTTTCAAATACTCATTTTCTTTTTCAACTAAATTTAACTTCTTGACAAGAATATCTATGTCGGTTGCAATTTCCGGTTCACATACCTCCTAGATAAAAATATCTATGTCAACTTGATGGGCATAATTGTCATAAACACGAAATGCAACAAATACTTATAAAAGAGAGTATATACCACATTCGAATCATAAACCGGACGAGGGCCGACGGGGACGGATATCAAAACCATGCCACTATGTATAACAAACAACCATACAGGTAAGAAAACTATACAAGTAACTATCTAAATCTTACAAACATGATTTTTTTTAATAAAAAGGATAAGAACAAGAGGCTCACCAAGGTGGTGCCGGCGACGGGATGGTGCGGGCGATCGACGGTGGTTAGGACGGGGACGTGAAGGCACTAAGTAAACCACACCTACACATGCAAAGTAAGAAGTTAATTTGAGCTCAAATTGCATATAAATCAAATAAACTACCACATATAAATACTCCCAAACTAAAACCCACAAATCACTATACTTATAGAGCATTGCAACAGCTAATCTAGCAATGAGAGATGAAAGGACAAAGTTGCTAACCTTTGTGAACACTTGGATGGATGGGGTGCCTCCAAATCTTGACAAATTTTGGCAAAAATGGAGGATGAGCTCGGGGAAGAGAGGAAGAACCAGAGGAGAGGAAAGGGGAAGAACAGAGAGCTCGGGCTGGCCGAAGGGTTCATATAGGGGGCCTTTAGTCCCGGTTCGAGACACAAACCGGGACTAAAGGTTAGCCTATAGTACCGGTTCGTGCCACGAACCGGGACTAAAGGTTATCGTGGGGCCCCAGGCTGACACCGGCCTGCCACAACCCCTTTAGTCCCGGTTCGTGGCACGAACCGGTACTAAAGGTCCAAAACGAACCGGCACTAATGATGCCCGTCACGAACCGCGACTAATGGTCACATTAGTGCCGGTTCAAAACCAGACCGGGACTAATGATGTGGACAAAAGGTCTGTTTTCTACTAGTGATTCCGTTGATCTTGGATACACGGGAATAATTACAGACTTCTTCCACGAGAACATTATTGGTCCATCTTATATACCTCCAGAGTCACAACCAAACACCTATAATTTCGCATCAACATCTAAATATGGATTGCAGACTCCACCACCTATGCAAGAGTCGCAGACAGAGCAAGACGAGGGGCAGTACGGCCGTGGTCTTCGTGAACACCGACCACCTAATCGCTTGTCGCCCTCCGGTCGTCGGGAAAGGCCAGCTGGCCGTCGTCGAATAGGGTGATTTGTCTATGTATGTGTGCGAACTATTCTATCTATCTATGTCAGTTTGAAACTTTCAGATGTATGTAAGAGACATTTATGTAGTATGAGGAAATAAAAATGCATCTGAAAATAACTTATGACGCAAAATTTCAGGCGGGAACAAAAGGTCACTGCCTATTTTTTTCAACTGAAATTAACATACATAAATTAAGATACATTAAACTGCTGAAATAAATTAACATACATAAAATAAGACGGGACAAAAGGTCACATTTTATTACAACTGAAATTAACATACATAAATTAAGCAACATTAACATGTTGAAAGTAAGATACAGCTTGCTGCGAATTTTAAGATACAATCACATAAATCTACTGAGTCCAACGTGGATATTTTCCTTTTCCATCAGCAGCTTCTTCTGCTTCCTTGGCCGCACGAGCCCTTTCTTTCTTTCTCTGCCTCTCCGCCTCACGGGCCTCCTGTCACTGCCGTTGCGCCTCCTCCAAGCGACGTCCCTCTTCCCTGGTTTTTTTCAGCATCTCATCAAAGAAAGACCTCTGCTCCGCATAGTACTCTTTTAACTCTTTCTCTTGCTCTGCTTTCTCCTCTGCTGCCGCCTTTTCGCGGCGCTCTTCCGCGTGCAAACTTGCCCATGCACGACGACTTCTTTCACGAATATCAGTCACCGCCCAAGCCGGCATGTGCGTGTCAATCCAACGATTGTACATGCACAGAGGCGGAGGGGACTACAACAAAAATATAAATATAAAATCAACAATAACACTAACAACATGTATATTTTTTATGGCTGAAGCATATCGGAGGCTTGTCGTACGGTGAACTAGCTACGGGTGGATCTTTCTCATAATTAGTGCACATGAAAAATTTCATGCCCAACCAATCCGAAAAATCCGTCACCTCCTTGACCTTGCAAAGATCGTCGCACCAACAGCGCAAGACTTCCACCCCTGCAGGCAAACTCGCACTCTTCATTTTCCTAGGCCTAATGCTTTGATCCGAGCAAGGCAAACTCATACTGACTATACAAAGTGTGACAGACTAAGCGCGCTGGTGTTTTCAAGGGTGGCTGGACGATGGACGAAGACAGATTCAATGCCTCGTTTTATAGGCTCAGATGACGAATATAATGGCGGGAAATTAAGGGCGAACGGACGAAAAATTAGGCGGGAAATCTGCAGACAGGAATCAGTCCCGCAGCGAAATCAGAGAAATTTGCAACAGTGTCGCGCATTGCAATCAGCAAAAGAGCACAGTATCGCGTGGGAATCAGAGCCAGCGTGCAGCGGGCAAGGGAACCGGCATCGGTGGGAGCAGCCCCACAAGCCGCCTCCTGCGGTGGCGGTAGGTCCCACCCGGCCGCCTGGCCCCGTGGCGGCTGGCCCCACCAGCCGTTCCCGTTACGGCCTCGAGTCTGGGAACCCGTTGCAGCCGGGCTGCCGCCTCGCCGACTGGCGGCAGGTGCTGCCGCCGCCCGCCGTGGCGGCAGGCGACACGTGTCACCTGGCGCGCCTGCCGCCAGCTCGGTGGTGGTCTCTTTTGCCAATACATACCGCAGGTAGTCCTTTTTGACAATACGGTTCGGTATGTGGTCCTTTTGGACAAAAATTCTGTTAGGGATTGTCAAGCAGCGGCGACAACGACGGCAATGGGTGCTAAGGGACCGGCCGTGCGATGTCATACCTCCTCGAGCAGGGTTGTATGGCCACGACATCAAGTCAAGAAACGACCCCGTGGAATCCGACGGCTTCGTCAAGCTCGCCAGAGTTGGCGTATGCACGTCCATGTACGTGACCCAACCAAGATGTGCTCAGTTCTTCTTCCTACTTTGGCGACATGGCAGGGACCTCATCAGGCCGTGCACAATTGATGACGGGTCTATGGCGACAGCTGGTCCAACAAATCAGTGAGGTTGGTGAATAAACAAGCCGTCTCAGTTGTACCCCATCCACATGATTTTGACCATCTCTATCACAGTAGTTTGTGTGTTCTGAAATTTTCTTGACTCATGCATTAGCCAGTTAGGCGTTTGATTCGGACAGAATTAAGATGCTTATTAGAAAATGGGTATACATGTCACCCAGTGCAACTGAGGTACATACATTTAAAGTTATTTTTTCAACATTTTGAATATTGGCGATTTTTTTACTTCTTCAGTTTGCTGAAACTTTGTCAGAATTGCTCTGAAATCAATTTGTTCGGGGTGATCTCCTCCAGTGGTTGTAAGGCACAGAAATGAAGGATGATTTTTATGGTTTGTGACATCTCCTGGAAGCCATGTAGGACAAGATGATGTTGGCAACCCAAATGGGGAGCTTTACAAGGTGTAGGAGGTAAGGACGGTGAAGACTGACAAGGTGTTTGTGCCATTGCGACTGCCACTGTTTGGTGTATTATGTAGCTTGTGTAGTTGTGAACTAGTGAAGCTATCTATATATGTGATATATTCGGCTCTACTGTAAGGTTTTGGTGCTATCTATAAATGGAAAGCATTATTCAACCAGTTTTGAACATGTGAATCCAAGGAGGCAGTGATTTGGGGCAGGATCATGTGTGAGATTCAAAGGAAGGCGAGCGGTGCGTGCTGTGAATATTGGAGGCCGGCGTGATACTGCCCGACTCGGGCGTTGTGCGTTGGACGCGAGCGACCTGCTCTGTTGCGATATTATCGGGCCGGCCGGGAGAAGTTGCGAGGACCAGTTCAGCAGGAAGAAAAATAGGCAGGAAAAAAATGTCGATGTGGCATGCTAACTAGACCTGACAATTGGGACCTGCCGGTCAGAACGCTCACAAAAATGTAAACAGGGTAAATTATGGCAAAACTTTTGCTAAATGGGGGTAAAACGGATGAAATCTCGTTAAATAGGGTAATTAATGTCAAAAATGTCAAAATAGGGGGTAAAAACCAGAATTCACTCTATATAATATTCCGATTGACTACCAACAGCAACGGCCGCCTGCCCATACAGACGTTTAGACTACCCACAATGGGGAATAACATATTATAGAGTAATAACATGCATATGTTACTAGTCTAAGTTAGTACCTTCACAATGGCTAGTAACATAGGGATAGTAACATTGAGCCTTTCATTTATTAGCTTATAGACTCATCTTGTCTTGATATGTGTTATGTTACTATCATAGTATAAGTAACTAGCTATGTTAATCAATTTCTCTCTCTCTTCTCATTAATTAAATGTCACATCATATTTTTCGCTTAGGTGGCATATATGTTACCATTTATGTTACTCCCACTGTGGGTAGTCTTATGATGACGTCTCGTGACCAGTTTGGGGTTCTCTGGAAACGATGCATACAGGGCTCGGACTGCCGGCCAAACAGCACGACGCTGCACCTCTTCTCCTTGCTGCTGTGTGCACAGTATGTTTGCTTGTTTCTGGTTGCTCCACACGTTTCGTTGGAGGAACACGCGCGTACGTACACAGTATGGCAATGAGGAGGAGGAAAAGTCGTATCCATTGTGTTCTCGTTCTAATAGATTAGTAGAAAGGAGTTCACTATAGGCTGCATGCATATGCATTAACAAAAAAACAGTGCAAACCTATGATGAGACCGTGGAGCCCCAGTGACGGCAGTGAAAATGCGTGCAAAATCAAGGGCGAAATGCTCCGCAAAAAATAAAAATAATAAACTGCATTATAAGTCAAAATATTCAACAGCAACAACAAAATTTTCCCGAGAACCTTTAACTTCTGAATTTTGATTTACTGTTTATTTACTTTCTGGGCCTTTTTCTCACCGTTTCTACTATTTTCGATGGTCCAAGAACGGGGAAGATGATGGGAGGCTTCACATGCATTTGGTTGCACGCGTTTCTCACTTGCCACGAAGAAACGTTGCATGCAACAACAGTACAACGTACGAAAGGCCATATATATAGTGGACTAAACGTGCTAAATGACTTGTGTGGATATCACTGGTAGGTCTTTCCCACTAGTAGCACGTTTTCAGCATTGTCCTGCTAATCTGGTTCTTGCAGGTATAAAATCTGGAGGTGAGGTTTAGTCCTGCTCCCACAGCAGCAATGGCCTCCAAGCAGATGCTACATATGAATCAAGGACAAGGGGAAACAAGCTATGCTCGCAATTCTGGTATTCAGGTACCTTCCCATCATATCTTGATTGTCTCTCAAATTATGGTTCTACAGACTGGCGTTGACAACCGTCTTCTCAAAACTATCTCATCAACAACTTATATACAATTTAGAATTTTTTTCATCGGTTCATAATTCGGATTGTACTATTGGTATTTGGAAAGGACAACCCATGAAGCTAGTATGTGTGTTCTTTAGCTAAAATACTCGACTAGATTTTCGTAGTAATTTTGGGTTCGAGGAAAAAGCTTTTCTTAACAAGTGCAATTTAACTGCAGACAGCTGAGCAGAAGCGGTTGAAACCCCTAATTGAAGCGGACATCATTGAATTATGCAGTAGCACTAGCACCTTGGTGCCCAGTAAGATGGTGATCGCGGACATGGGCTGCTCCACTGGCCCAAACGCACTCACACTTGTATCAATTGCCGTCAAGGCGGTCCAAGATCACTGTTTTCAGGTCCAACGACCACCACCGGAAGTGTGTTTACTCCTCAACGATCTCCCTACCAATGACTTCAACACGGTGGTCAAGAGCCTAGTCATGCTCCGTCAAAGCAACGAGCATGTCGTCGTGACTGGTATCACACCGGGATCATTTTACGAGCGCCTTTATACTAGTGACTCTTTGCATCTTGTCTGCTCTTCAAACAGTTTGCATTGGCTCTCTAAGGTTTGAGTCTGATACCGCTAGATCGATCAATCCATTATATTACTAGTCACGACTTTGTAAGCAAAATATTATCTATCCAGGCTCCTGAAGATCTATCCAGGAACCTCATCCCAACATACGACATGGACAAGGATGCTATGTGTCAAAGACACCGTACAGTGCTTGAGGCTTATGCAAAACAGTTTAGGGAAGATTTCACACTTTTTCTGGAGCTAAGAGCCAAAGAATTGGCCCCAAAAGGCCGAATGGTTGTTTCCCTAGTAGGGAGGCGTTCTGATGTTACCGCCACCAAGTTCTCGTACCTTTCAAGAACTATATCTCATATTCTAAGTGTCATGGTCTTAGAGGTATATTCCTTCATATATTATAATATAGCATTTTATCGAGTGCAAACATTTGACCTCGTATGTTTATGGTATTATTAATAGGGTGTGATCGACAAAGAAAAGTTTGATTCTTTTTATGTGCCGGTGTATGAACCTTCCAGTAAAGAGGTGAGAGAGATCATCCAAGAAGAGGGCTCCTTTTCGATCAAGGAGATGCAGGTCCATGACCCTACAACCGATATGAACAATGCTCTTAGCACCCCAAGCAAGTTCGTCAATCTCTTGAGAGCTTTATGTGAGCCGATATTAGTCCAACATTTTGGAGATGTCATGTATGAATTCGTGAGCGTCGCGGAGCGTCACTGGAGCCTGGAGGGCAACTTGTTAGGCCCTTATGCTATGTTGGCCATATCCCTTGCAAGGGCATGATGGTCAGGTACATTAAGGATACATCCACATTAAGTTACATCACAGTTCATGAGATTGAACCGTAACTTTATCTGAGGCAACAATGTATGGCTACTTCATTATGCAAACTACATCTTGTGGTGTGTTGTGAAGTATTCATGATGCACAAAATGAACTACCATTAATCTGTATTATTAAAGGGGACTTGATCGTGTTCGCATTTGCCTCCATCAGCTCCCCACGTCTTGCATTAACTCAATCAAATCAAATCTTACTAAAATCTCAACTAAATAGATTTTAAATCTTACGTTACTCTACCCATACTCGAATCAAATTAAATCTTAACAAAAGCTTACATAAAGCAAAATTTACCTTTCTTTCGCCTACCAAACTCGAATTAAACCAAATCTTGTCAAAATCTAGAATAAGATGGGTGTAAGATTTATGTCGGACACGATTGATGTTGAACCATTGAAATATGTACGTCACACAATTTTAATAGACTCGTACGGATCTTAATGCACTAAAATCAGACGGCTATGAGGTCAATTGAGACTTAACTAAATCTCAGTCGACTAAGATGTAGCATACCCAAGTATCGTTATTTTCATGTGGGATATATATGGACCACACGGAATGATCTCGTCCAGCCTAACCTCTATCCTTGCAGTAATAAGTTCAAAGTGGAAGTAGAAAAGTAAAGACTGGGATGTGTTAACACAAATGGGTCACTAGAGGCAGGTGATGTTTTGTTTCTCACATTGCAACCCATGAGCATATTACCAGACTATCTAAGGAAAAATGGCTCGATGATTGACAATAGCTAGAGCACACTAAAACTTCAAAGTAGTTGTTTTTCTTATGGATAGAAGTAGATGTCCGATCGAAGGAAGGAACCGTCCTATCTTAATTTTAGAGAACAACCGCATGCATAGGTGAACTTGGTTTGAATTGCTGCACGATTCTCCAATAGATGGATCGTGCGGAGGTGAGACAAGAAAAACAATTCAGGGGAGTCCGGTCCTAAAAAGTAATTGTGTCGAGGACTGTTCGAAGAAAGGAAGGAAGGAAGAGACGTTGTTCGATCGATCGAGTTTGGAATTTCCTTTGACCACTAGCTTCACTTGCAGGGTCGAGCCACGCAGTCTACGGCCTTTTACACGGGCCATCACCCCTGCCATGTCAGCCTTGACAGTGAGGCCCACCTGTCGGGTTTTTCTTCAAAACGCGGTTAACCGAGCACTTAGTGATTTTGGTAAAAGCTTACTGAAAATCGGTGGTTTCTGCAATTTTTTAACGTCTCGGTGATTTTTGGCAAACTTCGACGCAAGTATAGTGTTTTTTGCAATTTAGTCTAAAAACATGGATATACAACAGTGACCATCGGCACCAACCATCTCTTGACAACATAAAGACTACTGAAAAGGTTCTCGAAAAGCGACACCTTCAGGAAGGGAATAGCGCGCAAGCGCCGCCATCGCTGGATTCAACCACCGAAGGCCAGATCGTGGGTTTTCACCCCGAAGAACAATTCCGAGCAAACTCCAAGCAATGCCCTCATCAGGGTAACGACACAAAGAACGCCACCATTGCCAGGTATAACCAGCAAGGGTCAGACCTAGGGTTTTCACCCTGGAGCTCGAGACCAGGTACTCGAGAAGCACCACCCAATCCAAGTCACCCTATGTTGTCTCTTCCACTTGCCACAATCCTAGCAGTTACATAAGCGCACGGTCGTGACGCGAGCAAAGGTCATGCACGCAAGAGCAAGCTGATGAGTCGCGTCAAGAGCTGCTCGCCACAACATGAAGAAATCATTGACGACGAGGAAGGGCACTGGCATTGTCAAAATCCCAAATTTGGGATGCTTTGGAGTCCCCACAACATCATTAGAAGTGGCAACCAATGGTTGATCTGCTTCAGAAGACACACCACTGTGCGCTGCCACTAGCTTTGCTATCCTCGTCTGTTGTAGCAGATCGCATCGAGGGAAAGGACACGACTGTCGTGATGCATCGACCATCGAGGAAAAGTATTAGTTAGATCCTTCATTATTTCATGGAGATTATCATTATTGTCACGTGGGATATATGGACCACAAGGAATGATAGATCTCATCCAGCCTAACCTCCGGCCCTTGCAGAAATAAGTTCAAAGTCTTGAGCTGAGTAATTAAGGTACAAAAGCCTGTGCGGCCAGCGAACACCTTGAATGATGGCCAGGTAGAAATTTGTAACTTTATACTACTACATAGAGTAGCTTGTAACATGTCTGCTAACATGTTTGTGATTTAATGAGAAGAAGTTGCAAGGTAGCTGTAGGTGTTGGAACTTAACCCGAGGTCGGCGTCCGTTTTCCACCACTGCCGCAGCTCGTGCGCGTGGAACGGCCGGTGGAGCCAGTTGACGTCCTTGTCCATGCTTGAGTTCTTCCACAGCGTCGCGGACGGAAGGATGTGCGGCAACTCCTTCTCCTTGGAACGCACGAATGAGTAGAGCATGTCACGATACGAAAGTTTTATCGCCGATCTGGTGAGACCGTGGAAGCTCTTCTCGAGCTGCCTCCGCTGCTCGAAGTGGTCGATGAAGCCCTGGCAAACGATGTCCTTGTCATGGACGTACAGACTGGGCACCCACCGCGACAGCTTGTGGAAGATCTCCTCCATGTGCCTCCGGTGGGGACTAAGGACCATCCCTAGGCCAGCCTTGAAGAGGTTGTTGGCGTCTTGCAGCTTCGTCTTCACCGGCTCCGACAGGAGCAGCTTGTTGATCACCGGAGCCAACGACACCTGAGGCGGGTTGAAGAGGAAGGTCAGCAGGTTGCGCCCCTGCTTGCTGTCCAGCATCATGGCCCGCCCCGCGTCCAGCGCCACCGAGGCGCCGAGAGAGTGCCCCGCGAGCCAGATGTCGGAGGCGGCTTCGCCGTTGGCGGGGATGGTGGCCAGGAGGCTCTCCACCTCCTGACGCGCGCGCTTGCAGCGCTTTGAGTCGGGCAGGGTGTTGAAGATGACCTTGAAGTCGAGGCAGAAGTCGTGCACCGCCTTGGGATGCAGCGGCATGGTTCCTCGGAAGGCGACGATGTAGCGCGGAGCGGAGGGGTGGCGAGGAGGCGGGGCCACATGCTCGTAGATGGCGCCGAAGATGAACTGGTCACGCCTGTGCATGAACGAGCGGTCTGTGAGCACGTCCACGAGGTCGAAGTGGAAGCTTTTCCACCACGTTGGCGCCAGCGCTTTCGACTCAATCCTGCACAGTGTCCTGTCGTTCTCGAGGACGTAGGTCCCTTTGACGAGGCAGGCGGCGATGGAACGCCGGTGCTCCTCCTTGTCCCTGTGGACATAGATACATGATGTATATGGATCAGTTTTTTCTTATGGATTAGTTTGATTGATTACGACTCGTGAAATGTTGAGTTCTGCATGTAACTAAACATACTAGTAAATGGCACGTGCAGAGATTGTGTGTCATTTTAATTGTCATGATTTGAACTATCATGGGTGGAGTCGCACAACTCGTCAATTAGTTAATCATCAATAATTATAAAGATATAAAGAATTTAATAGTATAACTGTGTAATATCAGATTTAAACAATTTAGAAGACCAAAAGAAAAAGGGTACCCTCTTTGTCCTCAATTTAAATTTAATACGTCCTAGCTAATGGATAGAATACTACGTGGCAAGTTATTCATCATTATAAATAACATTGCTATTTGAACATTAATTATTTCTGTTTTGTTCATCGGAAACTTTCTCATTTTTTTGCTAAAAACAAAAACAATAAAACCTGAAAACAAATTTATATGAGAAAGTAAAAGCTATTTAGCTGTAACACATATGACATTTTTATTTTATTTGTCATTATTTAATCGGTAAATTACTTCCGCCAGTGGAAAAACATTTCGGGCTTCTGTGCCTATGCACAGGCTGCACCATCGGCCATCACAATGCTTTTACTCTCTCTCATCAGGATGCCTACTCTTTTTTTGACAGCATCATCACGATGCCTACTTGATAGCTTTGCTAGCCTCTAATTTTATTACTCTACTCTACTACTACATGCATTGTACAGTAGGGGGTGCTTCAAGTGAAACGGACTTTTGGTGCACGGGGGCAGCTGCCCTCTTTTTCTTTACCACCCCAAAATAAGTGCATAAAGGATTTAAATCTTTTTGAATTTTTTTACATGAATACATATGTATATGGCCTAAGTATCTGTGAAATTTCGTTCAATAACAACTTGTATTGTACCCTGCACAAAAAAGACAAAATTTTGGCCCGAAATCAACAAAAAACAAGCCCAAAATTTGCATGTATTTTGTCTTTTTTATATCTTCACATGCAAGCACGTATATTGATGAAATTTTGGCACGTTATACTGCATTATTATACGTGCATGTACACAAAAATTTAGAATTTTTTAAGCCGTAAAATCTGTTTTTTTTGAACTAAACAAAAACGGGCACTGTTGCCCTCATGGTCAGATGTCACTTTTTGGTGCTTCAAGCGAGTACTCACGGGAGTGTGCTAGAAATTTCTGAATAGTACTGGCAGAATCACGTGCGCAGACCAGCAGAGGGGAGGCGCGGCGCGAATCCCTACGATGTGGATCGTCAGATTGACATATCTAATGGTCTATATGCACCACGTAGTCCTTTAGCACAAGGCATTAAATTTGAACCGTTTGATTAGAAAGATCCAACGGTTCATATGACTTGCTATTCGTATACTATATAGGAGTATAGAAATGATACTAATCTGACGTCAAACTTTTAAGCATGGCAAATCGAATGGTTTTTATGCAAATTCGCGAGCATGACAATTTCCTTATGGCAAATTCTGAACATGTCAAAAATTACCATGTTTGCTGAAAGGAATTGTCGGGCCCATGACACATATAGAACGTTCGCTTTGCCATACTTAAACATTCGACATCAGATTTGTAGACATACCAGTCAATCGTCGTCCCCGAAGAAATCATATGCATCGGCCCGGATACATCGGAAGCGGTCGGCGTCGGCGTGGTCAACGCGTGAAGCCATTGGTCAATGCTCTGCTCTGGATCGTGATCGAGCTAGATAGCTAGAGCAATTAAGCACAAGGTAGCTATGGGGGTGGGGGCAAGAAACAAGCTGAGTTCTGTCCGTGCTCAAGTAGTGCTTTTGCTTTTTATTCTCTTGCTGCGTAAACTTGCTACAATGAGGCGCATATATATAGGTGCTTACAAGTAGTGGAACCTGCTAATGGTGCTTCCTGCATTGGTATGGCAATTATATGTAAGTCCAATTTGTTTAATTAACAAATCTGTTTAATTAAGTCCACTTGAGGTCCAAAGCAGAGGACCCAGTCGAGAGGTACGTACGAACGATGTACCCCTTGCAATTGTATACACCATACGCGTACGAGATAACGTCACTACGACACCCAGTCGGGTGCATGTGTTTGGTTAATTCACTCTGCTCTTGAGACTTTCAGGTCCCCATGCCCGTCCAGCTGGCCCGATCAAATGACTCGCGCACTCTTACAGACTCACATTGGTGACTCAAGCTTTTTTAAGGTTCCATATGTGCATGTGTTTGATTAGTTCACTCTGCTCTCAAGACTTTCAGGCCCCGGATGCCCGGCCAGCTGGCCGATCAAATGGCACGCGCATATATGTGAACTTCAGATCGAAGTCAACAATAATAAGCATATTCTGATTTGTATAGTGCTTTCTTCCTCTGTAAGCTGCAGATTGTGACATTGGCACTCTGGCAGTGATATGAGTACCATTAATGCAATCCTGAAATGGCAATACAAGATCGTGTTAGTGCTCATCTTGAACGATCCAAACAAATCAAGCCATGAACTATGTACTATAAGGGCTCACCTTGAAGAATGGATACCATCTTGGGCTAGTGCGAATCTTGATAGGAGTCCGGCCGGTTGGTGTCTTGATCATATCTCCTCTAAGCTCCCCCAACAACATAGAGCACTTGCTTGAAGTACCTTGAGATGGTCTCCATTGATCTCCTGAACGTGTTTTGGATAACCATGAACCTCTGGTTATGGCCAACAACATGGAGGAACATGGTCACTTGCTTTTTCACATTGGTATGGATGCTATCTTGTAGCAGCCCCCCAGTCCTGCAGGTCTGGACAAGTCTGACAACTGGTACTGTTTTTATCCGAAGCATCCATAGAGCCTCTGTGTCGTTGCAGCTGTAGATGTTGTTCAGATTGACGATCCTCTCCTGCTCCCGCATAAGCATTGGAGCATAACTGATGACAGGGCTCTCCTATTAATGAGAGTTTTTTTTTGAGGAATATATATTTGAGGTGATCGAGATTATGCCAAAATTTATTCGCGATAGTAATACTATAGAGCTCCAGCTATGGCTGGCTTTACATCTCGTTGCTATATGTTGACATAATTCGCGTAACTGCAACACCGTCACGGAATTGGAGATTGAATGGTAAATGATCGACCTTCTCCAAAGAAATGTGTAAGTGGCAAATAAGAGCTCTGATCATGAGCTCGAAAGAGGCAATCCTTTTTGATCCATAGTGCACAAAATTAAGCCACAGCAAAAACCCATTGCATATAGTAAATTTTGGCACAACTCCGTCACTGAGACTTTAAGTTCCAAGGAACAACGATTGAGAGAAGTGTTTGAGAGTCATGACCAGGAAGTACTCGTGGCTTCTAATGAAATGCTTGAATTCTTTGCTCTCTTCATTTTCGAAATCGCCTAATGCATTTGTTTTATGAAGAGCCTAAGAAGAAAGTCCATCTTAAGAAAGAAATGTTTTCGATTGCCTAAACACTTGGTTAACGACGAAAAGTTTGGCTTGAGTAATTATAACTAGTGATAGAAAACTACACGTGGTTAGGCAACGAACTTAAGTTCAGCTTTTCAGATGCGAATACTTTCTGAAATGAAATTGCAGGATAAGTGAAGATGGATATGTCATATTTTCTCGAGCAGGTAAAATTTCTTTCTACTCAATCAAGCTCCATTTCATTCCCTTGATTTCTTGTTTGCTCGAGGACGAGCAAGTTTTAAGCTTGGGGGAGTTGATGGCTCGAGAATTTGTGATATATTTCAAGATTTGATTTTCACCGGATATTTATTACTTCTCGATATTTCTAATGTTAATCCGTCAAAAGAGAAGGAAATATCTTTCCCATTGTTTGGCAGGAAATTGTAGAAGATATGCCCTAGAGGCAATAATAAATGTTATTGATTATCTCCCTGTTAATAATTAGGTTTATGTTCCATGCTATAACTGCTATGGTTCTAGAGTCTGCAATAACCACGAGGCTCGGAGGAAGACTCATATGCACGTGTGGAATAATAAACGGTAAAATGTATTCCTAGTCTGGCCTCTAAGACTGGCTCAAGTATTGCATGATGATCCCGTTTTCCTGATCATGGGCATGGCTATGCCGGCAATTTTGAGGGCGCAATGTTGGTAGAACACTTGTGTTGAATCGACCCGAATTGATGGTATGCTATGAGATACATTCGTCACTAGTTAATGGTTTATAACATAGAGATAATTAATGTTTGCATAATTCCTTAGACCATGAGAGTATCGAGTTCCTTCGTGCTTGCTTCGTGAACTTTGGGGTTTGTTAAACGTCATCCGTTACTGGGTGGCTATTACGGCGGCTTACGGGTTCACGGAAAAGTATGTCAAGTAACTTGATAGCTCAAGATTGGGATTTGCTCCTCCGACGATGGAGAGATATCTCTGGGCCCTCTCGGTGTTACGGTATCCATCATCGTCTGGCCAGACACTTTGTGATTTGATCACAGGGATGCCGGAACACGGGAACGAGAAAAGAGAACAATACCGGTAACGAGGTAACTGGCATAGTGGACAAGTTGTTGATCCACGGGGATGCCAACATGTCTCACCTCGGGTATTTGTAACATATCGCGAAGCAACAGGAATAGCACACGGCAACTGGAGGTTCACTCGAATATTCATTCGTGTGGGTATAGGGGTCAATATGGGTGTCCACGGCTCCGATGTTGATCATTGATCAGAAGGGGTTCCGGGTCATGTCTATACTTCACCGAACCTATAGGGTCACACGCTTAAGGGTCATCTATCTGCTGAATACTATACAGGGAGTCTGAGAGAAAATCACCGAAAAAGGTTTCGGACACCGGAAAAGTTTCAGACAGCGGAAAAGTTCCGCAGAGAGAACACCGGAACAGTTTCGGTAAAACTGAAAAGTTGTTTCAGGGGATACCATTAAGTCAAATTGGTTTCGGCACATGCCTGATAATTCTTGGAGGGTGCTAGAATCATTCTGGAAACTTCTGGGAATTTTCTGGAAGAAAAACCGGAAATGTTCTGGAGCCGCCGGAACCGCTTCGGATGCTTTTCGCAAATGAAAATCACTAATCCGTAATTGTTCCGGATCGCATTGAAAATTATTTTAGTGGGTACTGGAAATGTTCTAAGCCCACATAAATATTTTCAGTTCGACCGGACGCTGAAAAATGTCGTCGTGAATAGTGAAAGTGCTTTTTGGGATATTTATGGAAAGTCACCTTTTGGGATATTTCCAAAAGGTTTCTAGAAGGACTTGGAGGCTAAGCAACCCCCTTTGGGGGGGCCCCCATGAGATGGTGGCCGGCCACATATGGGGCTCCACCATGGGGCCCCACTTGTTCCATTACTTCCCTAATATGCCCTTGTGTAAGTGTTCCTTCATGGGCATTTTTGGGTTTTTGGAAATGGCCACTTTACCCCTTGGTTTTCCTATAAATAGAGGTGAGTGGGCTGCCCACAAAACACAATCCCTTCTCACATACAAGTGCCATGCATGATCTGGCTATCTCTCTCCCTCCCAGCAAAATAGTTTCGTAGAGTCGAAAGACTGTCTGGGTTCCGGTGGGAACTAGTTCTGGACGGCGAAGCCCTGCCGGATAGATGACACCGTATGTGTGCAACTCTGTAGAGAGATCGTAGTTTCGGTCTTAGTTCGAGAGTGCCTCCCGGAGGGCTGTCTGAGTTTCGATGGTCCTCCCGGAAGGCTGTCCGTGACACCGTCCGGGGGACTGTCCGACCGCCTCCCGGAGGGCTGTCCGTGGGGCGGATGAGGGTATACATCCTCGCAGTTGGGAGGTTGTAAAATCCTAGCTACGGGGATCTGCACCGCCGATCATCATCAACTCTACTTCCGCTGCGCTACGAGTCGGTAACGAAAAGATCAAACCTTGTATGCAGTCTTCATAGTGGTCCTGGGCTGGTGCGTAGGTCGGAAAATTTTTGTTTTCTGCTGCGTTACCCTACAGTGGTATCAGAGCCGTGCTATGCGTAGATGCAGGTTGCGATCTAGAATACATAGAGATGTATGGGTGTTGCACAATATAATTAGGTAGTAGATGAGTTCTATTACTGAAAATTATTTGTGCGGGTAGCAGATGAAATCTGTTACCCGATGTTCCTGTTGCTTCCCCTGAATTTGCGTAGTCCTGATCTTGACGGCATGGTGGAATCTCACAAAGTTCTGGCAATCTGCGATCCTTTCATGCTGCTCCTGAGTATGCTGATTGACAAATCAACGAAGTGCTAACAGTTCTTTGGGTTCCACCATAGTTAAAGAAAGATGGATGTTTCGCAGACGAAAGGGCAATGCAGATGTGATCTGCACGGGGGTCACGCGTATGACGAAGTTTAGTATGGGGCTCGAGATTTTATTATCTCGTGTTTCATACACCCTGGAAAGTTAATCTAGCAACTTGAATTATCATACTTGATGATGAACGTTGGTAGCTTCGGTTTGTTTCGAAACCTTAGAAGCCACGTAAAACGAGTTTTTGCATGAACCGATTAGAGGCGTCTAACTTGGTTTTGCAGGATGGTTTGCATGTGCATATGATGTGGTATAGCAGTGCTCATATTAATTTGATTATGTATGAGATGACTATATGATGTAATATTAACATGACCTGCGTGTCATGATTCGGCATGATGGTTGGAGCCATATGATTGTCACTTTAATGACCTGCGTGTCAACCTTAAGTAATGCACTTATTTTATTAGCTATAGAGATAGCAATATTATCTGGTGCATCGACAAGGTGGTGGCAATCTTCGCGAAGGTGAACACCAACGCGAATGCCGAAGACGAAGAAATGAAAGACTTCTCCGTCAGAAAGGGCTATACCATATCATGCTATTATGAATTGCCTGAGATGTTTATCCCTTATGATGCACCCTTCTTGATTGCGCGGTAGTCGCTTTTTATTAGGGTGATCTCTCACAAAAATATCAAGTAGTTAGTGTTCTCCCAAGTGTAGCACCGTCACGGCACCTAACTTTTCGGGGTGCGCCATGCTACCATGGGTACGAACGATTAGAGAAGTGTGAGGCGGGTGAGTTGAGACCTCGCAGCGAGATCACTTGGTTGTCTTGACGTTCAGGCATGAAAGTCATGAGCTCGGAACACACGCATCGAAAGATGAACAAGAGTCACATAGAGATGTGATTGGCAAGTTTGCCTACCGATTGAGATTTTCGTCATCTGTGATGCTACCATCAATGGCGTTGAATTGAAATGCGGATCTTGAATCACTCACAATCAATTATGAGAGATATTGATTTGAGTGGGAGCGCACTTTAGAATTAATTCTTTTAATTCTTAGTGCAATTAATTGTGAACACTGTCTAAGTGTTATATTCATAATAGTTGTAGAATAATGGCTCGCATTCCCACCTTCCCTATTAAAATTGAATAGCTGTTATATATTTGGTTAAAACTTTACGGTTGGTAACGTAATGTGAGGATTGTCCTGAAAAGTGTCGAGAAGGACTTTGTCCTATCGCATGTTTTCGGTATTCCCCCGCTAATGCTATGGATCATGTGACACTCGTCCTTCGATCCAAAAAGCTAGAATTCTGTTTTCAGTCGAGTGCAATATGTTTGCTTCCATGAGACCCGAACTTCGAAAGTTTGGATAGTTATGTGATATTCATGGAATCTGAAAATCATTTTCAGAGACAGACAAAGGCTAAAAGATATGAGATATCCAAAGCAATGTTTGTTTGCAAACTATTAGTAAAGGAGTTTACTATGCATTAGACTGATAAGAGAGAGATCCAGAAGTACGCCTGTCATATGATGATGGTGAATAAAACAACAACTTAAAGAGAAAGGAAGTGTCCGAAGGGTGTTAGTGAAACTTTCACGCCTAGGAAGTCCGGGGCTATCGCCACTCTTAAGTTGGGTGCTTCTTCTGAGAGTAGGAGAAATACTGAAAGTTAAACTGTTAGAAGTATAAAGGCAAAAGGAAAGAAGACTGGAATATCCAGCTCATGTATGAATGTCATACAGGTTTTTGATGTATAGAAGGCTAGTCAAAGATATAGTTCTTGGGAATTATGGTTAAACATGTTAATCACTAATTCTTGGGTATTGTGAGTTAATCACAAAGATACCCGCTCGATTGCATTCTGTTGCAACTCGATGTAAGAACTACTATGGCCTGAAAGACTAGCCAGGAATGAGATTTAGATACACGCAGGGAACATAGTAAATGTTACTATGCCTTCCATAGGTGTATTCCCTATGTATTTACTTTCATAAATCATTTTAGAGTTTTACACACTCTAGTCCATTGCATAAAGTATCTTGCAAGAAGGTTGTTCATAAGAGAACTTTTAATGTTCGGAGTTATGAATAACAAAAGGGCCATACTTTCATTATGAATTAGAAGTATGTTATGAATATTGATAATAATACATTACCTCTGTATTTACTTTCATAATTCATTTAGAGTTTCATCCACTCTAGCCCTTTGCATAAGGTATCTTGCAAGGAGGTTATTCATAAGAGAACTTTTGATGTTCGGTGTTATGAATAACATGAAGGGCCATGCTTCCATCCAGGATGGGATGTATGTTATGAATATTGATGGTAATATGATACATCCATAACACTGACGCTAAATGTCGCAAGACTAAAAGAATACCACATATGTGTGGCACTGCATTTGGTCACATTGGAGAAACCCGCATGGAAAATTCCATTATGATGGATTTTAAAGTCATTTGATTTTGAATCATCTGACACTTGCAACTTTCCTCCGAAAAGTGAAGTGACTGAAATACCGTTCACAGGCCATAAGGAACGAGCAACAAACTTATTGGTGATCATACATTTTGATGTGTGTAGTTCAATAAATGTTGTTGCAAGTAGTGGATTTATCTATCTTCAGAAATGACTCAAGTAGATATATTGATATTTACTTGATGAGACGTAAGTCTGGATCTTTTGAATTCATTCATAAGGTTTTCAAAAATGAAGTAGAAGTTGTTGTAACAAGAAAATTATGTTTCTACAATTCGATTGCAGAAAGGAATATTTGAGTTACAAGTTTAGCGAATGTCTGATGAGTTGTGAAAGGGGTTTCATAACTTGCACCTCCCGGAGCACCACTGCAAGTGGAGAGTCTGTGTAGATGTAATGGAACCATTCATGACATGGTAAGATCAAAGATGACATAAATAAATTTGCCATTATCCCTTTTAAAGTGATGCTTTAGAGACTGCGGCTTTTACACTGAAAAGAGCTCCATCGGGTCTGTTGAAATGACGCCATGGTATGGTACGCCCAACCATGTTATATCTTTTCTTAAACATTTGGAATATGGGGCTTGTGTAAAAGGTTACAAACCTATTCCAAATCAGACAAGTGCTACTTTGTAGGTTA
The DNA here is from genome assembly GCA_039707655.1 of Elymus sibiricus. Taxonomy (NCBI): domain Eukaryota; kingdom Viridiplantae; phylum Streptophyta; class Magnoliopsida; order Poales; family Poaceae; genus Elymus; species Elymus sibiricus. The sequence continues at coordinate 438,556,367 of CM077667.1, read as the reverse complement.
TCCCAAGTCATTGGGTATTTCCCCACCACAATACCGAGGCAAATAGGTTTGCCACAAAGAACGGTATGCTTTTTGAAGAAAATGGTTCTTTCAAAAGGTGAGTGGGAGAACAGTGCAACTCGACGAGATAAACATTATCTTCATCATCAGATCAAAGGAAAGAGACCTTGGAAGTAATTCCGGAGTTTCCTACTGCGACTGATACGGAAGTCTCTACAATAAAATGTATGGACTTCGGTCGAACTTGCAGCTGAACCACGTAGGCAAAGCTCGTGCAAACCTATCAGGTGCGCAAATGAGATATTGTTGTTAGACAACAGTATACCTACGATTCACAAGGAAGCGTTGATGGGCCCTGACTCCGGAATTGGCTAAATGCCAATACAATCCGAGATAGTTTCCATATAAGTGATTCAAGATTAAGATCTTGATACACCTTTCGGAAGACTTAGAGTCTAACGAATATTTATGGAACTAAAAACTAAAAACTGATACGGATAAAATGTTTTATCCATAAAGCTCGACTTGTTGCAATAACAAGATCAAGGAGTTGACTATGATGAGATTGTCTCACCGTAGCGATGCTTAAAGTCGGTTCGGGTTGAACTAGCAATTAATACATATTTCAATCATGAGATATGAAACATGGATGACAAAAGGATTTCCATCTGATGGAAATGAAACCTAGGACTTGTATGTGATACAGTCCAAAGTAATTTGTCGATCCAGAGGATGCTAGTAAGTATGCAAACTTCAGAGATCCAGCGATGGACAGAAGAGAGCAAAATGGAGTTGGAATCTTCGTGTTTTGATGAAATGGTCAAAAGGGTTTTGACTTCATCAATGGGTAACGGAGATGCTTGTGATTCAAGAAAGTAAGTGGGAGCATAATAATATTTCTAAAACGTTGTGTGCTTGACACATTGTTATTTGGAAATAAATTTCTTGACACGAATTAGGACTTCATTTGAAAAGGGTTTTTCGATGAAGTGCTTGGGCTAAATAGCCTTAATATTAGGCATGATGATCTATGGAGATAGATTTACCTAATGGGGCTGAGCAAAGATACATATTGACAAAATGCAAAAACCTTTTAGCATTGAAAACCGTCAAGGAGTGATTCTTGCCGAAGTCACATGGAAAGAGTTTTTGCAAGACTCGGTGTCCCAAAACACTGATGAGCAAAATACATGATGGTGATTCCACACACTCTTGTGTTTGGATTAATCATGTATTCCATGGTATGTAAAAACAACCAGATATGTCCAATACTCCAAAGTTGTTGCGAGTATAGATACCAAAGTGATCAAAGTACTGATCAAGGGACAACAGTGAAAGATGTCATTGAGTACTAGAGCAGTACTGATGACATGTTTTCTCGCAAGCAGAGATTATGAAGTGCTCGTTGTACGTAATTACATCAATACAGTCTTCATCAATGCTCCATGCGATTTTCGATTTAAGTTAAGGGTTTTGTGTAATACACAACATGGTGGCACGGTAGTGGAAATTGTTCCAAACAAGATACTGTGGCGAATTCTATAACAAAGGCTAAGTATGTTGACGCTTAAGAAGCGACAAATAAGTTGTTGAATCATATAGTTCATTCATGAACTTAGTATGGTTCCAAGATGGCTTTGGTCTATGGGACACTATTGCAGATAGTTGCTCCATAGCTCAGTCTGAGGAATCAGGTTTCGACCAATGATTCACACATATGCAAAGCCAAGTCCACACAAAATATGAATTTTGTGAAAGCGTGAAAACGCGAGGATATGCAAAGTTACACACGGAGCTGAAGTCGTCAGATCCGTTGGACATCAGGCTATACCACATGCGAAGCATATTTTACACCAGTATGCCATAGGTGTAAAGTGCATTAGCATTGACTAGATTATTGACTCTAGTGCAAGTGGGAGTCTGTAGAAGATATGCCCTAGAGGCAATAATAAATGTTATTGATTATCTCCCTGTTCATAATTAGGTTTATGTTCCATGCTATAACTGCTATGGTTCTCGAGTCTGCAATAACCACGAGGCTCGGAGGAAGACTCATATGCACGTGTGGAATAATAAACGGTAAAATGTATTCCTAGTCTGGCCTCTAAGACTGGCTCAAGTATTGCATGATGATCCCGTTTTCCTGATCATGGGCATGGCTATGCCGGCAATTTTGAGGGCGCAATGTTGGTAGAACACTTGTGTTGAATCGACCCGAATTGATGTTATGCTATGAGATACATTCGTCACTAGTTAATGGTTTATAACACAGAGATAGTTAATGTTTGCATAATTCCTTAGACCATGAGAGTATCGAGTTCCTTCGTGCTTGCTTCGTGAACTTTGGGGTTTGTTAAACGTCATCCGTTACTGGGTGGCTATTACGGCGGCTTACGGGTTCACGGAAAAGTATGTCAAGTAACTTGATAGCTCAAGATTAGGATTTGCTCCTCCGACGATGGAGAGATATCTCTGGGCCCTCTCGGTGTTACGATATCCATCATCGTCTGGCCAGACACTTTGTGATTTGATCACAGGGATGCCGGAACAAGGGAACGAGAAAAGAGAACAATACCGGTAACGAGGTAACTGGCATAGTGGACAAGTTGTTGATCCACGGGGATGCCAACATGTCTCACCTCGGGTATTTGTAACATATCGCGAAGCAACAGGAATAGCACACGGCAACTGGAGGTTCACTCAAATATTCATTCGTGTGGGTATAGGGGTCAATATGGGTGTCCACGGCTCCGATGTTGATCATTGATCGGAAGGGGTTCCGGGTCATGTCTATACTTCACCGAACCTATAGGGTCACACGCTTAAGGGTCATCTATCTGCTGAATACTAGACAGGGAGTCTGAGAGAAAATCACCGAAAAAGGTTTCGGACACCGGAAAAGTTTTGGACAGCGGAAAAATTCTGCGGAGAGAACACCGGAACAGTTTCGGTAAAACTGAAAAGTTGTTTCAGGGGATACCATTAAGTCAAATTGGTTTCGGCACATGCCTGATAATTCTTGGAGGGTGCCAGAATCATTCTGGAAACTTCTGGGAATTTTCCGGAAGAAAAACCGGAAATGTTCCGGAGCTGCCGGAACCGCTTCGGATGCTTTTCGCAGATGAAAATCACTAATCCGGAATTGTTCCGAATCGCATTGAAAATTATTTTAGTGGGTACTGGAAATGTTCTAAGCCCACATAAATATTTTCAGTTCGACCGGACGCTGAAAAATGTCGTCGTGAATAGTGAAAGTGCTTTTTGGGATATTTATGGAAAGTCACCTTTTGGGATATTTCCAAAAGGTTTCTAGAAGGACTTGGAGGCTAAGCAACCCGCCTTTGGGGGGCCCCCATGAGATGGTGGCCGGCCACATATGGGGCTCCACCATGGGGCCCCACTTGTTCCATTACTTCCCTAATATGCCCTTGTGGAAGTGTTCCTTCATGGGCATTTTTTGGTTTTTGGAAATGGCCACTTTACCCCTTGGTTTTCCTATAAATAGAGGTGAGTGGGCTGCCCACAAAACACAATCCCTTCTCACATACAAGTGCCATGCATGATCTGGCTTTCTCCCTCCCTCCCAGCGAAATAGTTTCGTAGAGCCGAAAGGCTGTCTGGGTTCCGGTGGGAACTAGTTCTGGACGGCGAAGCCCTGCCGGATAGATGACACCGTATGTGTGCAACTCTGTAGAGAGATCGTAGTTTCGGTCTTAGTTCGAGAGTGCCTCCCGGAGGGCTGTCCGAGTTTCGATGGTCCTCCCGGAGGGCTGTCCATGACACCGTCCGGGGGACTGTCCGACCGCCTCCCGGAGGGCTGTCCGTGGGGCGGATGAGGGTATACATCCTCGCGGTTGGGAGGTTGTAAAATCCTAGCTGCGGGGATCTGCACCGCCGATCGTCATCGACTCTACTTCCGCTGCGCTACGAGTCGGTAACGAAAAGATCAAACCTTGTATGCAGTCTTCATAGTGGTCCTGGGCTGGTGCATAGGTCGGAAAATTTTTGTTTTCTGCTGCGTTACCCTACAGAAATATCATACATGAAAGGAAACCAAGGAGAATTACTGCAAATCAAGCCAAATGGAGCAACTTCCATGTGAAGAGCTAGGCAAACAGGCGCACCAGAGCAAAAGACGGCCTTCCATCGCAAGTGCTCGTATGAGCGGTCCTATGAATTGCCAACAGCACTACCGTGTCTATACAAGACACTTTCGTGAAGAGACCGAGGGGGGAAGAGAACCCTAGCAGCAGCCGCCGCCATAACGAGAACAAAAGAACAGAAGATTCGAAGAACCCTTGGAGATCTTCTTAGTTTTGGTTCTTTCATCCCCATCATCATCTCACCCTTCACTATTGTATGAAGAATTCCAATTTGTGAGAACAATTGTGACTTTATTCAATCTCATCTGAAGACCAAGACTATTTAAATTATCCATTTCATCTTATTGTGGATCTTCACGGTGTTATCGATATGGTTTTCATTGGATCAATCTCTGGTGTGATTGGTTTCTTTCTTATGATGTGTGAGTAATTCCCCATAGGAGTGGGAGATGTAGGGGAGTGGTAAGATTCATTTGTGTCTAATCTATATGTCGCCATTTATTTTGTAGTAGTATAATCTGTCTAATATGTTGTTATACTATGGTGAACTATGTTGTTGTTCAATTTAAGGGCCCAGGCAACATGGTCTCAAGACCTACACAGGTAACACATATTGTCTAGAAAATCTGTGACCTCTGACATGACAGGTGGAGATATCTATGAGGACCAAAGACAATATGAGATAACAGTGAACCACAAAACTTAATGCTTGGTTCCGATCCAAGGACCTTAATTGTGAAGACAACCACTTTGTGGCAACGGCAAAATAGAACCATAGAATGAAATGTAATCCCGCGAGGAGGAGTTTCATTACTTGGGGGAACCGCCTACATAACACACATATCAAATACTATGAGTATGATACAAGGTAACTGGTATTACCGCCGCACTGGCACACTTGATATATTCTTACCATGAACTGGATTCTCTCCGCACTTAATCTCTTCATTGCAGGAAACACAACTCTAGTTCTACTTTTATTCGTTTTATTTACCTTCATTGGTTTGTACCTTCATCAATATCAATTTTTTATCCTTGTCACTCTGGTTTATTCGTCCACTAAGACAGTAACAATATTTGCAGAAGGTCAAGCAGCTACTTCACACAAGAACTATGACACCTTGTGTGTGATAGAAGCGCCAATATAGATACTCTCCTCTGCTCTTCGTTGGGACGATAACTAATTGTGATACTTCCACTAAAGTGCTACACAACCCTGTTTGTATTGCAGGCATCAATCTCGGTGTAAAGAATCCCGAGCTGGACGATTATACATGATGGTAATAGGGGCACAAGGTTTACTAAGGTTTGGGCTCTTTGAGGAGATAATACCGTACCTCATGTTTGTGTTTGTTGCTTTCGATTGGAATACAAAGTACATATGATCTACCCTAAGATTGTTGTGTGTTTCCTATGAGCACCCCTCAAAATTCTCCAATCTGTTTGACATGAGACATGATTTAGGCAGGTTTCTTATATGAGGCCCTGTTTTAGGCTTGTTTTCCTGTGCGAGCTAGGAATGTGTCATTTGTTTGTTTTGCTTGTTTTCACACTAAGAAGCCCCATGTCATTCTCGTGTGAAAGTTAAGTGACTCAAGCCTAACTAGTCTGATGCATCAGGCTATTCTTGGTCCTCTATAACATTATGCTCTCTAGTTTTTCAAAAGCACATATTCAATTGAGATCTTCAACTAGAATTAGGTCACCTGATTTTGACTGAGTCAAATATTTCTTAAAGCTCTCGTATTCAAAAAAATTATACTATATATTATGCTTCCTAATTTGTAAGGCGTCTCAATTAATTGAGGCGTTCAATTTAGATTTGGGTCACTCGATTTTAACCGGGTCAACAATTTGTCAAGCTGTCTCATTCAATTGTATTAATTCACTATGTTCCCTACTTTTGAAGCTCTTTCATTTAATTAAGGTATTCAATTTTGGATTCGGGTTATGACTTTGACCGAGCCAATGATTTTTTAAATCAATCAGCAACAATCGGCCAAAATCATATCAATCCCGCGCACCCTACCACCATCTAAAAAATAAGCGTCACCATTTAATATTGTAGCGTCAATATAGTACATGCAGCCGTCGATGCAGAAGTTTTCCCACATAAATATACGTTGGTTAGCGGATAACACAAAATTACATCATGAAAAGCCCACCAAATCACTGCATTGTAAATAAAATAAAACACACTCCATCATCTCACCCAGCCGGCAAACTAAATATTCCATTGGGTCCAAATTATGACATTAAATTTTGAAAGTCAAATTTCTTTCACTTTGACCAATTTTGGAGAAAAATAACGACATCCACAATGTAAAACAAAAAAAGTTGGGAATTCATTTCATTATTAGTCTAATCAAACCGATTTAATATTATGGATTTTGACACATTTCTCTACAAATTTGATTAAACTTACAAGGTTTGAATTTTCAAAAAATGATACACCTTATATTTTAAAACAGAGTGTTTAAGAAATCCAAAAAACACCAACGACGCTACAAAGCACGCGGAATCCTTCTAGTCATTGACAAGAGCTAAACTTCCACTCGATGTAGCCTAATTAGTCTGATGGAGCCTGGCTTCAAAGTGCAGTTCCACCTGATGTAGGAGCACATGAATTAATAGGTGGCGTCGTATCAAGGTAAAGGTAGTAGAATTGTACATACGCCATGGCGCAGCTCCGATACAGCTCGATGACACGATGCATGAGGATGCTATGTATTGAGAGCATCTCTAGCAGACCCCGTAAAAAGCCTCGACCCGTAAAATAACCGCCAAAATGCGGGTCGGCGCGGAAAATCCCGTCCGAACAGACCCCGCAAACGCGGCCGGTCCGTAAATTTTTTTAAGGGGCGCGGCAAAATCTCGGCCCCAACCCGCGAATACGCAGGTTTCCGCCTCGCCCCTACGGTGCCCCGTATCCCAGGAAAGCGGTTGGCGGGAGGGACATTTCAGCCCGCTCCCTTTCCCCACCTCCTTCCGTCGCCGCCCGCCATTGGTTCCGCCCGTCCGCCGCCGGCGATTCCGGCCAAATCCGCGGGCGGAATCGCGCCGCGAGGGCGCCCCCACCCTCCACCACCGATACGCTGCCCCCCCCCCCCCCCCCCCCGGATCCGGCGAGACGAACCGCCCCTGGTCGCCGTCGCCGCCGGGATCGACCGCCCTCGAGCCGCCCCTAGTCGCCGCCTGGGATCGCCCTGCCCACGAGCCGCCGGTGAGTGTTTGCTTGTGCTTTGTGCCGAGCGCTATGCATAGTTGGTTGACGCGGCGTGCGATTTCTGTTCATGTAGATGGAATTGAGCCCGTGCGAGAAGTTTTTGCTCGACGATTCGTCCGATTCGGACGACTCGGATGTTGAGACGCTGCAGCGGCGCCAGTGATTTGAATAATTATTCGGTGATTTGAATAATTATTTGTAATGTGGATGATTGGTGTATTGTGCTGGTAAAACTCATTTTTCTGAATAATTATTTTGTAGTGTGGATGATTGTTGTATTTTTGTGGTGTGGTATTGATATTTGCGGGCCGGCGGCAGCGGCGCCAGACCAGACCCCGCAAAGCTGACTCGTAAAAGAGCATATTCCGTGAATATCCTTTTATACGGATCCGTTTTGCGGGGTCTGCCTCTGCGGCCGTCCGCGCCGGCCCGCAAAGCCGTTTTTCCGCGAACTGCAATCGCGTTTTGCGGGTCGGCGTTATGCGGGGTCTGCTAGAGATGCTCTGAGTGATTCAATCGCCAGAACCTAAGCTCACGTGGTCAAAAACGAGTAGATAGAGACATATGATTCAATTAGCTCACATGGTCAAAAACGAGTAGAGAGAGACATATGGTCCAATTAACTCATATGTGTCTATTGTGGACAGGAGGAAAGCATTGACCACCTTTTCTTTTCTTTTTCTACTGCCAAGTTGATTTGGAGTCTGATTAAGTGTACTTGTGACCTCAGATCAACCCCAACAAGTTTAAATGAATGTCTGAACGTTTGGTTGAAAACTTTTCAAAATCTGACAAAAACCTTATACTAGTTGGGATTTCTGCTTTTTTCTGGGCTATTTGGAAATGTGGAAATGACATTATTTTTAGAAATAAGAAGATTCATGATCCCATGATTCTTATAAGGCTAATGTGTGGCTGGATATGTAATTGGTCTATTTTTGCAGAAAAGAAACCCAGATCAACAGCTTCTGGGAGCAAAACTGGTAGAGCGGGTGGCAAGTGAGGTTTACCGTGGATCGCAGGGGTGGAGGCCGGGTGTGCAACGACTAGGGAAGTGACGAATACTTTTGGCGGACGTTCCACTCTCTGTTAGGCGCAAAAGTTTGGTGCAGATGCTTGCTACTACCGTTACCTGCTCCTGCTTCTATGTTGAGGCTGCTATATGCTTCAGTTTATGTTCTGTAGTATGTTCTTTTTGTTCTCAGTAAGATTTGGGGCTTGTAAATCTAAGCGTGCAAGCAGGAGATAAAAGCGGGGCAAAAGCCTTTTTCGATAATCTAAGCGTGCAAGCCACATAAGGATGTACACTCATTATTTTGGAAAGAGGAGATAAAAAATCCAAGTTAACCTTATAATTAGTTACATTCACAAAAAGAGACCTTATAATTAGTTAGTAAAACATTAAGCTTCATGTCATCTGTACACCCAATTCAAGAATCCTGCCTCCGCCAATGCATGCAAGCATAAAACTGTCTCAAAGTGCGGATAGCCGAACATCGACGAGAGCCATCTCGCACGGACGTGCTCCAAAAAACATGTGGTCGTGCCAATGATAATGGCACCTAGACATGTCGACAACTCCGTGTTTATTGCAAAGCGCAGCCGCACCACCGGGATGCACGTCTTCGCATCGCCGCCGTCAATATCGCTTTGCCACCGCCGTCACTCACATATCACAAACAACACAACAAAATCTTAGGACACCCAAGGCTGTCACCCTGAGGTCCAAGCTCCATCGACTACGTCAGACCGTCCAAGGCCGCCGCACCGAGCAACTAGAGAGCTCCTCGCGCGGGAGATCACTAGTGATCAGGCATCCCCGCCACAGCCATCGGTTGAACGGGCTTTGCCTGCCGGTGTCCTCTGACGGCAGTGTGGGAGGAGAGGAGAGGAGGAGGCGGGGTTGGCGTCAGTGGGCAACGCGAGTTTGGATAAGCCTTCATTTGCGGCTGTGCACATCCTTGTTCTTTGTGCGGTGGCACTCACACCCACGTCGGCTCTCATGTTCATGCTTGTGTGATGCCTCTTGTGCTTGCTGATCCCTAGTTCCTGTACCAATGAAATGATACGCAAAGCTTTTGTGTATTTGCAAAAAATTATTTGGGGCTTGAGGGTGTGTATCCCTGCCTAGTTGGTTCTCGAGAACTTTTAAACAGGTGGATGGAACTTGATCTTTTGCGAACCTGCTTACATGCTGGAGGTAGTTTACCGTAGGTTGTGTCGTAAACCTTCGTTAATGAAATCGATACAGGTTTATCACAAACACAAGCAGAGGAGTAAAGGTTCTGGCCGGTCCGACTGAAATTGAACCATTGAAAGTGACTGCAATGTGAGCAATGCTACACCTACGTAGCTACCATACGTAAACTAACGTAATGGTCTAGGTGGCTCTTTTTAGTAGTTAGTTGAGTTACGTAGCAGCACGTAGACTTTTACGTAAGTGTAGCATTTTTGCTGCAATGTTCAGTTTCCGAAGAGATTGGAGCTTGTGCAACTGGACGAGCGGGAGTCGAGCAGCATGCTGAACCCGAGCGCCTGTTTCTCCAGGTCGAACACCAGCAGCTTGTCCTCCAGCTGCTTCCCGCCGATCACCACCGCCGGCTCGCCGTCCACCGGCATGCCGCCGGGCCCCATCGGCAGGATCGCCCCGTCCACCTGCACCATGTAGCTGTCGTTGAACAGCGTCCAGTTACCCGTAGCGCCCTCCCCCAGCTCCAGGTTGATGCGCGGCACGTCGCGGCTCACCGGCCGCTTCAGCATCGGGAACCCGCCCTTGTAGCACAGCTCGAACGGCTTCAGCGCCGGCACCACCCGCTTCACCGTGCTCGTCGGACTCTTCCCCCTGCACGCCATTTCCGGCAGCCATCCATCAGCGAGCTTTATATGTTACTACTTGCCTGTGATGTGATGGCGATGTGGTTCACGGTGAAAGGATGAGTACCTAGTAATGGCGGCGTCGAACGCCTTGGCGAAAGCGCGGAACACGTCGGGGCGCATGATCATGTACGGCGTGGCGGTGCTCAGCACGACGCCGCCGCGGCCGGTGGTGGCGTGGAGGTCGAGCGCGCCGCGGAGCAGGGCCGCTGGAGCGTCGGCCTCGTGCCACGACACGGAGATGCCCTTGACAGGGATGTAATAGCCGGCAGCGTTCTCCGGGTTGGTGAGGAGCGGGGTGTAGTACGGGTCCGGAGGGACGTCGGCGTAGCCCAAGGTCGCGAAGACGGGGAGGCACAGGGCGAACTTACCTCCGAAGCCGCGCTGAGCGGCGAGCTGCGACGGCAGCGAGAGCGGGCGCCGGGAGAACCCCGCGACGCCGGTGGCGCCCGCGGGGAGCGACCTCAGCAGGCTGCCAGGCGCGCACGCGCCGACGACGGCGAACGACTCTTCCGGAAGAAGATCCATGGCGCCGTTGGTGGTGTTGGCCGACATCTTGAAGCTCGTGAGGCCGCCGGTGGAGCACTCGCGGGTGACAGGGTTGCCGGCGCAAGCGCATCCCGACCCCAGCTCCACGTGCGGGCAGCGGCGTGGGCGCTGCTGGCTGGCCGCGCCGCCGCACGGACCGGACTGGCATGCCAAAGCCACAGTGCTGTGCGCTGACGACGGCGGGCACGTCGACCAGACGAGCGAGCCGGCGAGGTCGAGGAGGAGCGGCGACTTGTCGGCCTTGATGGTGATGGTGTAGAGAGAGGTGATGGAGTCCTTGGCGAGCTTGGTGACCAGTGGTTTGTATGGGGTTTGCTGGCCGCTCGCCGCCGCGCATGACAGCAGCAGGACGAGCGACGAGACGATGACACGATGGAACACATGGTTTTTGGGACTGGGAGTAGTGTGCAAAAGTTTGGCTCGGGCAGACATTTTCTGCACTCGATCTATGACTATGATGGCTTGGGATTTGGGAAAGAGGATGCATACTCTAGCTACACGATCTGATGAGTGTATTTATACTACTTCTCGAGCTCGTAAACCTACTCGATCTGAATGTGCTCTGAATAGCACTAGTGGAAACAGGTCATTAGTTCCGATTCGGAAGGGCCTTTAATCCCGGTTCCCCAACCGGGACTAATGTATAGGGACTAAAGGGTCCAAGCCTTTAGTCCCGGTTGGCTACGAACCGGGACTAAACCCCTGCCAAGTGGTCGGCAGCGGGCGCTAGGGGATGGGGACCTTTAGTCCCGGTTGGTAACACCAACCGGGACTAAAAATTTAGGGGCTTTAGGGTTTATGGTTTTAGGTTTTATTGTTTATTTTTCCTTTTCATTTTGTGTATTCGATTTAATTCTTTTTCATTTCAAACATATTTTACGCTGCTACATACTATACACGTTATGCATATATAATAGAATATCTCGTAGAACCAATCATATACATAGAACTTTTCGTACGACCATGCATACACATATGTACAATTTGGTATATACAATTTCTCCTAGAATTTGCAAATCATTACATGCAGGCATTAGGTGTAATGGTATTCTCCGTCGGGAGATATGACCTGCTCAAGCAAAAAACCCGCAATTTCCTCTTGAATTGCTCGTATGAGGTCCTTTGGTATGAGCTTATCCCGCATCTCGTGCATCTTTAAAGAAGGAGATCAATATGAACGTGTTAGTTGTCTGTATATATATTACATCATGATAAAAAAATGTGAATGGTGTTTACGTACCCAAAGATCTCTTGTAGTTTTGATCTTTTCGGTCATAAAGCGAATGTTCTCGCAAACGTAATATGCACATAAATTAGTCCCTTGTTCCCGCCTCATGCACTTTACGAGAATATAATTCAATCAGATAATAATCAAGCATGATAATGGTATTGAAACTATACTTAAAGAGATGCGCGGACGTAGCTAATACTACTTAAATACCTTGGACTTTCACCATTTCAGCTCCTCTTTCCATTCACCTCTAACATCTTTGGTGAACTTTTTCCAAACCCTGCCCGGCAAAGAAAATGAATGAAGGAGTTACTAATTACTTGATATCAGGAAACGAACTAAAGAGGCCGACATAGTGCGTAAATGATTGAAATTACCTGTCGAGCATCGAATGGAGGCTTCTGTATTCTTCAGGGTCTTTACTTAGTGAGTCCAGTACTTCAACAGTTCCATCGTCAATTCTAATGATTAGCAGGATCCAGTGGAAGCTACGGACACGATTTGTATAAGCGGGCATGCATAACTCATCAACTACACTTAACATCGAGTATATATATAAGGTAAAAGTAAGGTAAAAGTAACACTCACTTGAAGTCGTAAGGTAAAAGTATTTCTGGTTTGGTATTTAGGGCCTTCAAAAACCTTAGCAACATTTTATCTGTGTCTTTAGAGTAAGTAGTTCACACCTTTTCATTAACGGTATTTGGGTCAATGAACCCAATGCCATAGACTCCATCTCTTTCCAATTCAAAAATCTTCATTCTGCACAATACCACACAAAAGAATATAGTGAGGATAATTACAGGCAATGAACGAGTTGAGCTAGAGACTTAATTAAATTACAGAAAGAAATCACTTACAGACAGTAGCAACTGACGATAGATTTGTCGAGTGCTTTTTGATTGAATAACTGAAAGAATTCTTCATTTTCAATCCACAAATCATTTTCATGGATGTAATGCTCTCGCTTGACTTTCACCATGAGGCTCTGTCTCCCGCTCTTTACTTCTCTCATGTACCAGTCATGCAAGTTGTGCATTTGCGTTGATAGAAGCTTCTCATCTTCAGGACTCACGAGAGGGTTCCCGGGGACATATGTCCATGCTAGTTCCTTCGGATCCTCCGGTGGGAATTCCTCGATCTCTAGGAGTTGTTCAACAGTGATACCGATCTCTCTAGCCCTCTCTCTATCAGCGTCGGTTATTACCACCTTATCGGTACTCACCTTGAGCGGGATGATCGATTGCACTGCCTGTTCTCCGAGCTGGGGAACAGTTTTCCCGCATTTACTACTACCGCTCGACTTCTGTTTTTTTGTTTATGATAGGACTTGCTAATAGAGCATTCATAGTCTGATAGTGGCCTTTTCTCCGCCGGTTTAGCTGCATTCAAAAAGTGTTGTACGACTTCCTCAGGTATTTTCTCCTTTGGCGGCGGGGGCTGTTTCGGTCCAAAATGGGCCTGCAATTCCTTAGCCACTTGTTCATCGATTTCCTCGTCAGTCTTCTCGTAAGGTAACTTCTCGTAAGCTAACTTCTTTTTGACAGGAGGCTCGGGTTTCTTCTTTTGTGCTCTCTTCCGCTTTGGAGACGGCGGAGATCGATATCGCGGACTCGCGCTAGGCTCCGTCTCGGATGGATTACACTGCGTCTAGGAGAGGACCGCTAAGTTGAGAGCTAATTGGGAATTCTTAGAAAAAGCTCTTCCACCCAGTTTTTACCGGAATCATGATGAAGATCTTAAAATGATTGGTATTTCTCCTATTGAATCTTTATTTACCTCTCTGGATATAAATGATAAAGGGACTGGAGATGAGTCAACTCTAGTTGAGAAGCGTCCTGTTTTCTTGGAGGGTGATGATTTTGATGCTAAAACTGAAAAATGTGGGTTTGGAGAGGTCAAAACTTTAACTAGTAATGTGCCCACTATTTTGGATTACAAGGACTTTAATTATGATAATTGCCCTTTAGTAGAATGTATTTCCTTGTTGCAATCCGTTATTAGCTCACCCAATGCTTATGAACAAAATAAAGCTTTTACCGAACATATAGTAGAAGCTATGATGAGAAACTTGAGCTTGAAGTTTCTATTCCTAGAAAATTGCATGATGAGTGGGAACCTACTATCAAAATAAAGATCAATAAATATGAATGCAATGCTTTGTGTGACCTTGGTGCTAGTGTTTCAACTATTCCTAAAACTCTTTGTGATGTGCTTGGTCTCACTAATATTGAAGATTGTTCCCTTAACTTGCATCTTGCGGATTCTACCATTAAGAAACCTTTAGGTAGAAATAATGATGTGCTTATTATTGCAAATAAAAATTATGTGCCTGGAGATTTCATTGTGCTTGATATTGATTGCAATCCTTCTTGTCCCATAATACTTGAAAGACCTTTCTTACGAACTATAGGTGCAATCATTGACATGAAAGAGGGAAACATAAGGTTCCAATTCCCATTAAAGAAAGGGATGGAACACTTCCCTAGAAAGAGAATTAAACCACCTTCTGAATCAATCATGAGAGCTACTTATGGGTGGAGTGTCAAAGATGACAATACTTGAAACTATGCAATATGTCTAGCTAGGGGCATAAAACAATAACGCTTGTTGGGAGGCAACCCAATAGTTATCTTTAAATGTTTGCTTTAAACTTTCTGTTTATTTTTTACAACATGATTATTGCCTCTGTAGTGATTTTGTTTTTGTGTTTAAATTAGTGTTTGTGCCAAGTAAAGCCTTTGGGATGACTCACAAGATGAGTAGAATCGATGCTGAAACAAAACAGAAACTTTTGATTACAATACATGAATTTTCATTTTTTTAATGGACAACGATAATGATTTGAAATTTTTACACAATGTTCTATACAAATTTTCGAGGGTTTAATAATTATTCAGAATTTTTAGAGTTACAGAAGTATAGGTTCTCTACAGATTGCTACAGATTGTTCTGTTTTAGACAGATTCTGCTTTTGCTTGCATAGTTGCTTGTTTTGATTATGCTATGGATTGTATCGGGGGGTATAAGCCATGGAGAAGTTAGAATACAGTACCTATCATGCATTTATGAAATTTGAATCAATTTATAACAGTACTTAAAGTATGCAATATGTTTCTTATACTAACGGATCTCACGAAGTTTTGTTGAGTTTTGTGTGATTGAAGTTTTCAAGTTTTGGGTGTTATCATGATGGACAAAGGAATAAGGAGTAGCAAGAGCCTAAGCTTGGGGATGCCCAAGGCACCCCAAGGTAATATTTTAAAGGATATTCAAGCGTCTAAGCTTGGGGATGCCCCGGAAGGCATCCCCTCTTTCGTCTCAAATCCATCGGTATGTCACTTGAAGCTATATTTTTATTCGTCACATGATATGAGTTTTGCTTGGAGCGTTGTTTGCTTTTGTTTGATTTCACTTTCAGTTTGCCACAATCATTGTTTGCTGGAAACACCTATTTAAGAGAGACACACCTTCATCATAATTTGTTAGAATACTCTATGTGCTTCACTTATATCTTTTGAGCTTAGCAGTTGCTCTAGTACTTCACTTATATCTTTTTGAGCACGGTGGCGTGTAGATTTTATAGAAATGATTTCACTCTCATTCTTCACTAATATTTGTTCGAGATTTAATAAATAGTGACGGTAATTTGCATGGGTCATAAGACTAGTCCAAAAACATTAGGTATTCAATGAATGATAATCAAAACCATCATGTAGCACATATAGATAAATTGTGGGTCAATGATATTGATGTGGTAATATGAAATAGGTGTGAGTTCATAATTGTTAAACCATAGAAGTGTCGATATTAAGAGAGGTTGACCCTTTTGTTCATCTAAAAATTAAAGAGGCATGGTGATGATGTGTGAGCATTTCTATTCCTCGTTGAAATCCTAGTGTTGTTTCGGGTCAGAAGCGCGTGATGGTTAACTCCTACCAACCTCTTCCCTCGGGGAATGCGAGTAGTACTTTGATTTATGATAAACTAATAAAACTTTGCAATAAGTATATGAGTTCTTTATGACTAATGTGAAACCATGGACATACGCAATATCACCTTCTCATATTTGCTAGCCTCTTCGGTATCGTGCATAGACCGTTCTCACCTCGAGGATCGGTGCAACTTTCGTCGGTGCATCCAAACCCCGTGACATGACATGCTTTGTTGCACATAAGCCTTATTATATCTTTCTCAAAACAGCCACCATACCTACCTATCATGGCATTTCCATAGCCATTCTGAGATATATTGCCATGCAAATTCCATCGTCACTTCACATGACTAGTTTGTTCACCATCATGTTGCTTTGCATGATCATATAGAGCTGACATAGTATTTGTGGCAAAGCCGCCGTTCATCATATTTTTGATACATGCCACGCTAGATCATTGCACATCCTGGTGCACTGCCAGAGGCATTCATACAGAGTCATATCTTCATATCAGTTATCCATATTGAGTTGTAAGTAAATAAAAGTGTGATGATCATCATTATTAGAGCATTGTCCCAGTGAGGAAAGAATGATGGAGACGATGATTCTCCCATAAGTTGAGATGAGACTCCGGACGAAAAAAATAAAGATGGGGGAGGCCAAATGATCCCACCATCCATTCAAAAAAATGAGAGAAAATGAGAGAAGGGACTTTGCTACTATCCTTTACCACACTTGTGCCTCAAAGTGGCACCATGTTCCTCATGTAGAGAGTCTCATGATATATCACTTTCGTATGCTAGTGGGAATTACCTATTCGTTATTACAAACTTGGCTTGCATATTCCTATGACGGGCTTCCTCAAATGCCCAAGGTCTTCATGAGCAAGCAAGTTGGATACACACCCCACTTAGCTTCATTTGAGATTTCATACACTTATAGCTCTAGTGCATCATTTGCATGGCAATCCCTACTCCTTGCATTGACATCTATCGATGAGCATCTCCATAGCCCATTGATACGCCTAGTTGATGTGAGACTATCTTTTCCACCTTTTAACCCCTTTGATATCTACCACCATATTCTATTCCACCTAAATGATATGTCCAATGGCTCACGCTCATGTATTGCGTGAAGAATAAAAAGTTGATGCATATTGAAAAGGTACGATCCAATTGCCTGACTTGGACACCGTGGTGCTTGACATTTGTATTAATGTGGTTAAGATGGAGCCATGCCTTGCTAATATAATAAGATGAATGGGGGGGGGGTAAATATTTCTTAAGGATTGATAATTCTGTTTCTTACACTTTAGTATTGCTATGTTAATACTTGTTGATTCGTATTTTCTCAATGAGCATACATGCATAAGATTACATAATGGATAGCATGTCACATCAAAAAATTCGTTTTTATCATTTACCTACTCGAGGACGAGCAAGAATTAATCTTGGGGATGCTTGATACGTCTCCAACGTATCTATAATTTTTTATTGTTCCATGCTGATATATTATCATTCTAGGATACTTTTTGGGTCTTTATTTACCAATTTATAATATTTTTGAGCACTAACCTATTGAACCAGTGCCCAGTGCCAGTTGTTGTTTTCTGCATGTTTTTGTCTTTTCAGGTTTACAGTACCAAACGAAGTCCAATTGCCACGAAAGTTTTTGATGATTTTTTCTGGACCAAAAGAAGACCTAGAAGCTTCGGAAGGAGGTCGGGAGGCACACGAGGGCCCCACCACACATCAGGGCGCGCCCTGATATGTGGTGGCCCCCTCGTGGCTCTCCCGACGTCCCTCTCTGGCCTATAAATTTTCTAATATCGCAAACACCCTGAAGGCAGTCCCGAAACCATTTTTCCGCCGCCACAAGTTTCTGTTCCGTCGTGAGGCCATCTGGAGCTCCGTTCCGGCACCCTGCCGAAGGGGGGATCGATCACGGAGGGCCTCTTCATCAACCTTGTTGCCCTCATGATGATGTGTGAGTAGTTCACCACAGACCTACGGGTCCATAGCTAGTACCTAGATGGCAATCTCTCTATCTTATGATCTTCAATACAATGGTCATCGCATCTTCGCTTTGATCTATCCGATGTAATCCTATTGTGCGGTGTGTTTGTTGGGATCCGATGAATTGTGGGTTAATGTTTAGATTATTCATGAAAAGTATTTGAGATGCCTTTGATATATATTATCTCTTAATTTCATGATCATTATAGCTTTGTAATGTTCTCTGATTTATTGATGTGCTTTGGCCAAGTAGATTGATATTTCATCGGTGGGAGTGGTGCGTTGTGGTAGGTTCAACCTGACGAGTTTCTATATCCCAGTGAAAAAGTAGGGGACAAGATGCGTCTTTGTGTTGTTGCTACTAAGGATAAAATGATGGGGTTTATTCATATTGATTGAATTTACTTTGTCGACATCATGTCATCGTTCTCCAAGCATTACTCTGTTTTACTTAATACTCTAGATGCATGCTGGATAGCGGTCGATGAGTGGAGTAATAGTAATAGGTGCAGGCAGGAGTCGGCCTATTTGTTTATGGACGTGATGCCTATATACACATGATCATTGCCGTGAAAATCACATAACTATCCGCTTTTCTGTCAATTGCCCAACAGTAATTTGTTACCCACCGTATGCTGCCTACATGAGAGATGCCGCTAGGGAACACTATGGCCCCCGGGTCTATTCACTTATATATTTACAAACGCTACAATTACCTCACTGCCTTTATTTACTTTTTATTTATTTTTCAATTTATATTTATCAACAATTATCTACACAACTCATTTGCTTGCAAATAACGAGATCAAGGGGATTGACAACCCTCTTGCCCGCGTTGGGTGCAAGTCGTTTGTTCATTTGTGTGCAGCCGCTGAAGACGGTTGAGGATTGATATTCCTATTGGTTCGATAAACCTTGATTTCATAACTGAGAGAAATACTTACCCACTTTGTGCTGCAATTACCCATTCCTCTTCACGGAAAACCCAATGCGGATCACAAGTACTACCTCCGTCCTGGTTTATTAGTCCCCATTGTAATTTGGGTCAAAGTTTGACCACATATTTGACTCGCAAAATATAAATGCATGTCATACAAAATTATATTGTTGGATTCATATTTGAATATAATTTCCAATGATATAATTTTTGCTACATATAACTTATATTTTATTAGTTAAAATCATGGTCAAAAAATGATTTAAAATATGAGGGGGACTAATAAACCAGGATGGAGGTAGTATCAAGAACATATCAGGGTAACGAGTAGCAAGCGTGTCTGTAGAGTTTGGAACCCAAAGGTCAAGCGAGAAAGCAGTTGTGGCGCCGTTTCGGATGTCCACCTTAGTTATGTTGTGTAAAAAGGAAGCCCCTTGGTGATGTCATGGAAACACATGATTCGAACGAATGAGTGGTGTCCAAGTCACGATCCTCGGTCCAATCATATTTAGCAGCCAACAGAGAGCCTCCTTGAGACGGGGAATTTGAGTGTAGCTTGGTTAAATGAGAGAGCAGCAGGCAAGAGTTAAGGTGTTAAAGAGAAGAGAAACTTAGTTCCCCACGTGAGGCGCACACACAAAATTCCATGCAATGTTACATTGACCTCCCGAAACTTTGTCCCGACCGGCCGAGAAAAAGGCCCTATAATGTTTGTTTATTTCTAGGACGACACCCGTCGGCAACAATAGAGAAGTCATGGCATAGATAGACAAGGCTGTAAGAACTGATCGAACTAGGATAACTCTACCCACAAGAGACAAAATAACCCCTTGCCAACTGGCCAGCCGGCGGTCGATCTTATAGATGATGAAAAAAGTCTGCAAGGTTGAGCTTGTGAATAGAGAGAGGTAAGCCAAGGTACGTCTGGGGTAGGAAGCAACAACGTATCCAAAAATATCAGCTAATTCCTTGGATAGCTCAGGTTCAACGTGGATAGGGGCAAAAGTGCTCTTGTGGAAATTAATACGCATCCCCATTGCCTGGGAAAATTGAAACATGGTATCTAATGGTGTGTGTAGTTGGGCAGAATCTGCCTACAACATGATCAGCGTATCATCCGCATACTGAAGTACTGGGCACAGAAGTTTATGGTTAATAGGGTGGGCAAGCAGGCCGGTTGAAGAAGCCTGAGAAATCAGCCATTGTAGTACGTCAGCCACAATTATAAATAAATAGGGGGACATCGGGTCACCCTGACGCAGCCCTTGTTTACAATTGATCCAAGGTCCAGGTTTCCCATTCAAAACAACTGCAGACTGGCTTGAGAAGTTAAGGCATTCGACCTAATTACACCAGATCGTGAGCAAACCTTTAGCATGCATGATAGCCACCAAACAGACCAAGACACCGAGTCAAATGCGTTTTGGAAACCGAGCTTTAGCACTATAGTCGATTTTTTGTGTTTAAAGCACGTTTGAACAGTATCTGCGGCATAAGTAAAATTATCCGCAATGCTTCTCCCCTTGATAAAGCCAGATCGATCTTGGTGGATGATAGAGTAGACGAAGAGTTGCAATCTAGAGGCAAGGTATTTTGAGTTCAGCTTGATCACACAATTTTGTAAGGATACATGCCGAAAGTTAGCGCCGACTTTCTTAGGCAGAAGCACAATGTAAGCTTTATTAATACGATTGGCGTGATGCCTTTTGTACTTGTTGATCCCTATTTCTCCTATCAACCAAATGATTCAAAAAATTGTGCGTATCCGCGGAAAAAGTATAAGCCTTCATTTTATCTCTATGGGTAAACTATTTCATCTCCTTGAAGTTTCTCCTGCCTATGCTTGAAGACGTAGTTGTTCATGCTGGTCTAGATTGCCCAAGAGACAAGCATCCGAATTTTCATAAATAAGGACAAGAAGAATGCTCTGGATGTTGGATGGATGATAAGTCCAGCCAGGACAAATGTAGGTCCAGCAAGCAAAGGCAAATGGACATGGGAAGCAGAGATGGTCTCTTGTTTCCAGAGAAAGGGACACATGACACAATTGTAATCTGCTATGTTAAAATTATTCCTGAAACAAGGCTCTGGTGCTCTGGTGAGCTTGTGCTTATTCTGACAGAAAGAACTTCAAAGCCATTTGAAAGCCCTATGGGATTAGGTTATGTCCTATCTGTTTTTAGTACTTTTCATACACTAGAAGACCTTATATTTCTAGCTCTCTGAATCCACACCCTCTATTCACAAATATAAGATGTTTTAGATATTTTAATTTCAGTATGGAGTGTATATGGACTGAATGAGTGAACGAACACACTGAAATGCGCCTATATACATTTGAATCAAAAAAGGTGATGGATACATCCGTTTGAGTGACAAGTAATTCCGGACGGAGGGAGTAGAACATCTTAATATTTGTGAACGGGGGAAGTACAATTTACATCTACTAGATACGCATTTCAAGTAAGGAGGGTGTACAAAAGTCTTCTATTTATTTTGGCAAGGGGTGCACGGAGGGAAGTAAAGAGGAGCTCAAACAAATTGTCGATATTGAGTCTGAGGTGCTCAGCGAGAAGTACTTAGGACTACCCACAATGGTGGGGAGATCTAAGGATGGTAGTTTCACAAATGTGCGGGAATCGTCAAAGTCAAAGGTCTCGGGGTGGAAGGGACAAGGTTTATCAAAAGCTGCTAGGGAAGTACTTGTGAAGTCGGGGTTGCAAGCAACACCAACATTCGCAATGAGTTGCTTCCAGCTTTCCAAGAAAATATGCGGGAACCTGAAATCAATCTCTTCAAAATTTTGGTGGGGAGCAGCTGAAGGTGAAAAAAAAGTCCATTGGATAGCATGGGATAAGATGTGTACTCGAAAGAGGGAGGGTGGGATGGGTTTCTGAGATTTCCAGCTCTTTAACCAAGCCCTCCTCGCTAACCAAGTTTGGAGGATTATCACCGTCCCAGGCTCTCTATGTGCTCGAGTCCTTAAAGCACGGTATTTCTCTGAGATGGATATCATGGTTGCACCATGCCCACAGGGATGCTCGTATACTTGGCGTAGTTTGATGCACATGCGGAATCTACTAGCGCATGGCCTTATATGCAGAATTCGTGACGGTTCAAGTGTAAATGTGTATCATGTGATCAGTGGATCCCTAGGGTGGGGAGTATGGTGCCATTGAGTGCCAACTATGTCCAGGGTATTACAAAGGTTCCAGACCTCTTAATAATCAGGGGACTGGCTGGGACGTTGCCAAATTACAGCAAGTGTTCCCTAAAGATGAGGTAGTTGATATTCAGAAAATTATTGTGGGAGGCCCAGGCAGTGTTGATTACAGAGCATGGAACCATACAAAAGATGGTGGGTTTACTGTCCGATCTGCATACCATCTCGGAGTGTCGATGAAGGCGGCGTGTAGGGCACTGGCTTCTAACTCGGACCCGACGGCAAATCAAAAGAGCTGGATGCAGCTTTGGGACACCGACGTGCCAAATAAAATGAAGATCCATGCTTGGAGATTAATAAGAAATGGGTTGGTTGTTGGTGTTGAGCTAAACCGAAGGAGAATCAAGCCAGGGGTATTCTCTGTTGTGTGTGGACGTGAAGAAGACTCCATGCACAGGTTTTGGAGATGCCAACACGTTGTGGAGGTCTGGCGTCGCATGAGCGTGGTTGTCGCCGCTCCGCTTCCGAGCTTGCCGAAACATATTCAGAGCACATCGGCTTTGCGTACATGGCTCCTAGAGTGGCTTGGATCTACAGGGGCTGAAGAAAAGGAGATGGTGATTAGGTGCTGGTATGAAATTTGGACAGCACGAATTAAATGAGGCAAAGGAGACACGCAGAATGGAGGAACCTGGTAAGCTATGTGAGCGTGTTGTGCGTCTTCAAGCTAAATGGAAGTCTGTTCATGAGCTTGTGTCACCAGAGAGAGGAATACAGTGCAACGATGGGTGAAGCCAGAAAATGTATGGATTAAAGCTAATGCCGACGGTGCAATGTCAAAACACCAAAGTTCAAGAGGGGGAGGAGCTGTCCTTAGGGACAACCATGGCAGTTTCCTTGCGGGAGCGTGCCATTTTTCTCCATTCGCTCTTGATGCGTAGGCGGCGGAGTTGATGGCGTGTCGTCGGGCTCTGACTCTTGCTAAGGAAATGAACATGCAGAAGGTCATTCTTGAGACGGATTCCAAAACGGCGGCGAGCAAGATCAGAACTGAGCAAAGGGACCTCTCAGTATATGGACAACTAGTTGAAGATGTTAAGGTTTTGCTTAGCTCTTTTCTTGAGTCTAAGGGTTTCTTGGGTGCGACGATCGGCTAATAAAGTCGTACATGTCCTAGCTAGGGAGGATTGTATGAAGTCGTTATGTAAAACTTGGCTCCATGTATCTCCTGAGTGGATTAGCTCGGAGATCGCTTCTATGGGGCTGTGAACAATGAATAAAGTTGCAACGTTTTCCCTAAAAAAAGTAAGGAGGGTGTACTACTGAACTATGTTATCCTAGTTCTGACAAAAAAAATGTTCAAAATATTGTTTTTTTACAACCATTCAAAATGCAGCTAGCTAGTAGAAATTATGGAAAAGCCCAGGCCCTCTCAATGCCGGCCTAGAACCTAGATAGCGCGGCCCAGAAAGAGGGAAATGGGAATACCGGGCCAGCTTGTGTGAACTGGACACGCACCTCCCGTGCGAGAGAGACACAACGGCCGGCGAGATCCGCGCCGCCTACCAGCCTCGCCGTCGTTGCCGGAGAGAGTCGGGAATGTTCGGGTTGCAGGCAGAGGCGCGGCGGCGTCGTGGGTGGTGGGGCGGACGGGCGTGGGCGCGCTCCTCTACGCCGACGGCGCCGCCATTCCGGCGCTCCTCGACTCACCTCTTCGACGCCGACGCGCTCAAGCGCAGCCTCGTCGTCGTCATAGCGCAGGGCGTCGACGCCGCCCCAATCTTCCCGCAGGTTTGGTTCGGTCAAATCCTCCCTCCTCTCGCCGTATATGCCGCGTATCCTTGACGGGATTTCGACTACTGGCTGCGTGCAGGTGGTCAAAGGACGTGGCGGCGCAGTCGTCTGCCGGAGGCGAAGAAGTTACCCTGCCTCTACCAGAGTCGCCGGATTGCTAACAAGAGAAGCAAGAGGGGCCCTGGAAGCTGGACTCGCTCGCTCGCCGCTCCACCGCCTGCCATGAGTTCGACGAAATGCCACCTACCCTCGTCCTTTGGTGGCTCTGTACACGCCGGACGCACTTCAAACAAATATCATAATTTGCGGTGACAGGTTGTTATTCTTATCTGAATTTGACTCTTCAACCTTTCAACCATATAACTGCCCCCGATTGTAGTGACATATAACAATTGATGAACACGTTTACCTTAATAATTGCCCGCAATAAGCAGCCATAAGAGTCATCCCCAGTAGTTGAGCATATTAAAAGAAGAATCGAACTTCCACTCTGCAAGCAAAGGCATGGCCTCAAAATGAGGAATCTGCTGATCTAAAACAAACTCTAGTAGCGACAGCGAGTGGTTGTTAATTTATCATATCTTGACTTCCAGTCAACCTTCCTGTTAGCAGCCCCTATGGGTCCCGCCCAATAAGCAGCCTGGAAAGCATATAAAAGGTAGAACTGAAGGGCACCATCACCAGCTCCTGCCTAACTATCTTCTCTCAGGTTCAAGGTCTTTGGAGGTTGGGCCTGCTGCACGCAAAGCCATGGCCTCCAAACAGACTGCGCCGATTATGAATCAAGGCCAAGGGGACACTAGCTATGCTCACAACTCTAGTATTCAGGTATTTTCTCCTCTGCTGATTTCTTTTTTGAACTGTAATGTATTGATTAATTTGGTAGTGTTGTTTCTACGGTCTCCTGAAACTTGGCTTCCGAAGATTGTCTCACCAATAATTTGTTCGTAATTATGTACCTTATTACATTCAGTACAGGACGGTTGATATTACAAGGCGGTCTAAATCGCCTCCAAAAGACCCCAAAAAAAGCCTTCTAATCATTTTATGCGAGCGTTTTCTTAAAAAGAACTGTGTGTTTTACACAGCAGACAAATTCAATCGGACTCAACTGGCCCATCTAAATCTAATTGTTAATTAACCTAAGCCTTAAACCCATTAGCTAGTACTCTCCCAGTTCCATAATGTATAATGTAGTGCTTATAGATTTTCTGAAAAGTCAAATAAAGCAAACTTTGACCGAGTTTACAGAGAAAACTATTTATATATACAATTCCAAACATATACGAAAATATAATTGATGATGTGTCGATGATATGCATTTGGTATTTTAAATGTACATATTTTTGTCTATGAACATGGTCAAAGTTTGTAATGTTCAACTTTTGAAAAAATCTATACACACTGCATTATTGGAACGGAGGGAGTACTAGTTATGATTTCCGAATCAGTAACAACGTTTTCTCCTTTTAAGTACGTTGAACCCTTGTTCCCTAAGCAGTGTGGGACTAAATACAAAATGTCACAAGACTCGAACACAGAAACGGCTACAGACCATTGTACCACACTAACAACCACGTGAGTATATTAGTAGTTACGCCTATATAGATATACATGGGCACGTCTCGCGATCTGTATAGCGTCCTATCCGCATAACACGAAGGCAAGAACAGCCTGGTTGTGCGTTCGGCCTCTGCCCCCAACGTTGGGATTAAACGGCAACGTCTAGTAGGCCGGAAGCAAGAGTCGCATGCAAGCTGACTGAAAGTCACGTTGCAGGCTTGGCCACCTGTCCATTGCACCAGCTGCAAATACGGCCAGCTTGCAGACCGACCATCCTGCAGCGCTGTCCGACCCTCTGAGCACAGCGCCAGGATTGGAGTCGATTTCTGAGAAACGCCACAATCGATTAAGAGGCGTTTTTAGAATCGCTTCAAAATTTCTTCCGATTTCAGGCTTTTTTGAAAAACGCGTCCAAAGATGCATACAGTCCGAGGCGACTTTGTAGAACGCCTTAAGATAGAGATGATTTAAGGTGACTCCCCCGAAACGCCTCCTTAAACACGATTTTGAGGCATTTAGAAAAAAGCCCTGCCCTAAACGCCTTCTTTCAACAACCGTGTTGTAGTGACTACTGGCATTTAAACTAACTGTATTATGAAAAATAAGAATAAGAATTGAAATAGATTTGGATTTTCTGAATAATTACATGTCAACTGCAGAACGCTGAGCAGAACAAGCTGAAATCCCTGATTGAAGCGGTGATCGTTGAATTATGCAGCAACACCAGCACCTTGCAGCCTGGGAAGATGGTGATCGCAGACTTGGGCTGCTCCACTGGTCCAAACGCGCTTGCACTGGTATCGATTGCTGTCGAGGCGATCCATGCTCACTGTCTTCAGTTCCAGCAACCATCACCAGAAGTGTCTGTGCTCCTCAACGATCTTCCTGAGAACGACTTCAACACGGTGGTGAAGAGCCTAGTCACGCTACGTCGAAGCAACGATCCTGTTGTTGTGACCGGTATCACACCAGGGTCGTTTTACGAGCGGCTCTTCACTAGTGAATCTGTGCATCTTGTTTGCTCGTCTAATAGCTTGCATTGGCTCTCAAAGGTGCGAGTCTGATGCTACTTTGATGGATCGATCCTGTTACATTACTCGTGGACTCTGTAAGCAAAACCTTATCTTTGCAGGCTCCAGAAGATCTAAAAAGGAATCTCATCCCAGCATATGACATTGATGAGCATTCTAGGCGTGAAAGGCTTCCTATAGTGCTTGCGGCTTATGCAAAACAATACAGGGAAGATTTCACACTTTTTCTGAAGCTGAGAGCAAAAGAGTTGGTCTCAGGAGGCCGAATGATTATTTCGCTGCTAGGGAGGCGTTCTGATATAATCGCCACCAAATTCCCTTTCCTTCCAGAAATTGTAGCTCAGATTCTATGTGTCATGGTCTCAGAGGTACATTTATTTACTTTCTTTTCTAGCATGCATCTTTTGCTATCGAAGGTGCGAGCATTATATTTGACCTCATGATCTTATGTTTTATATTAACAGGGTGTGATCGACAAAGAAAAGTTTGATTCTTTTTATGGGCTAATGCATGAACCTTCACTCGAAGAGCTGAGAGAGATCATCCAAGAAGAGGGCTCCTTTACAATCAGGGATATGCGGGAGCATGACCCTAGAACCGATATAAACAAGACTCTCAGCACCCCAGGCATATTCGCCGGATTTCTGACATCTTTGTTTGAGCCGGTAATAGTCCAACATTTTGGATATGTCATGGATGAATTCGTGAGGACCGTGGAGCGGCGGTATATCCTAGAGGGAAGCTTGCAGGAGGAGCGCGCCAAATGCCCTTATGCTATGCTGGTTGTATCCCTCGCAAAGGCATGATTATCAGGTACCTAAAGGTACATCACATTTGATGATAGTACTGATGCTTTCTTTGAGGCCAAATGTGTGTCCATTTGACTATGTAAACTACACCCGTTGTGTGCTTTGAAGTATTAAACATTGTGATGTATGTGTATGCACATTTTTAGGGAACCTTTTTTTACAGAACATGGTCATGGGTGAATTCGTACGGGCCGAAGAGAAGCACTGGAGCCTGCACCGCAGCTAGCCAGCTGCTTGCCAGAAACCCGAGAGGGATGCTTGTTGTATCGCCTCCCAAGGGATTGTGTGACTTCTTAGCTTTGTATCCCTCAACATGCATGACATGTTTGTAAAATTGAATATCAAATTCAACCGTATTTGTGGGAGACAGAAAATATAAATACCTGCTGAAATAATATTTTCATTTTCGTTCCCAAGTGTTTGTATTTTCCCCTCATCTGCAGTTGAGTTTGATATTGTAGTTCTCCTGTGGTATAGGAAATTCCCTTCTGTTCATATGGTAGTTTGAAGAACACAATAGGGCTCCTCACTAGTACAGAACCTGCCTTCTCTAGGAGCTAAAAAAAACATTAGTGGCGGTTTACCCAACTGCTTGAGATAGGTCAGTGCATCAGAGGCAGTTGACCAAACTGCTTGAGATAGGACAGTATGTGAGCACTCCAGTTTATTGTTCTTGTTCAGTAAGCTCATGGTGCTTTTGTTAATGCTAATACTGTACAAGAAATTACGATGTCAGCTAACGATTATGCTGGTCTAAACAAATATCCTCTATAGTAGTAGTAGTATTGACAGGTTGAGAAGCACATGGACCATATTATTGCCCCCAATAAGCAGCCAAAATAGTCATCCATGTTGAGCATAGAAAAAGAAAAGTATGCTGGTATAAATCAAACTCTAGTAATATATCCTGATTTGAGTATTGATGTATTGATGTTGAGCATAGAAAAAGAAAAGCAGCCAAAATAGTCATCCATGTTGAGTATTGATGTATTATATCCTGATTTCAGTTTGACCTAATCTTTCATTCAACATTTTCGTTAGCTGCTCTATGATTGATAAGCACGTTGACCCATCTGTTTCACCCAGTAAGCAGCCAAGAAGATCCATCCCCAGTTATTAGCATATAAAAAAAACAAGAGCTGAAATCGTCACCATCTCCTTCCTAATTTTGCTCTCCCAGGTTCAAGTCTGTGGAGGTTAGCTCTGCTGCAAGCAAAGCCATGGCTTCCAAACAGATGGTGCATATGAATCAAGGTCAAGGGCAAACTAGCTATGCTCACAACTCCAGTTTTCAGGTAATTTCTGCTCTCTTAACTAGTTCAGGAGTGTTGTTTCTACGGCCCCTTCTCCTAAACCTGGCTTCTGAAGACTGTCTCATCAAGAATTTGTTCATAATACATCTTATATTACTAACAACTAAACTAACGCCATAATGAAAAATAAAAACAATATTGGGAACGACTAAACTAGATTCCTAAGAAGTACAAGTCGATTTCAGGGTGCTGAGCAGAACAGGATGAAGCCACTGATAGAAGCAGCGATCGTTGAATTATGCAGCAACACCACCACCTTGTCGCACGGAAAGATGGTGATTGCGGGCTTGGGCTGCTCCTCTGGCCCAAACGTAGTAGCACTGGTGTCAATTGCCCTCGAGGCCACCTGCAGCCAAAAAACCTGCAGCCACTTTCTTCGGTTGCGGCAGCCACCTCCAGAAGTTTGTGTACTCCTTAATGATCTCCCATACAATGACTTCAACGCGGTGGTGAAAAGCCTGGTTGCGTTCCTGCAAATCGGCGAGCCTGTTGTTGTAACTGGTGTTGTACCAGGGTCATTCTATGAGAGGCTATTCCCTAGTGGCTCCATGCATCTTTTCTGCTCATCCAACAGCCTTCATTGGCTCTCAAAGGTATGAATTTGACACCACTCCAGTATCATTCGTCCCTTCACTATCTGATCCTTCAGAGTTCAGAGGTACAGGCTCCTGAAGATTTAAGGATAAACCAAATCCCGGCGTATGACATCGATGAGAATATCAGGCACATGAAAGGCTCCCCACGGTCCTTGAGGCTTATGCGTGACAATTCAGGAAAGATTTGACACTTTTCCTGCAGCTGAGAGCCAAAGAATTGGTCCCAGAAGGCCGGATGGTTGTTTACCTCCCGGGGAGGCGTTCTGATGAGCCCGTCACCGAGATCTCTCTCATCTGGGGAACCACAGCTTAGATTTTAGGCGCCATGGCCTCAGAGATCTCTCTCAGCTTAGATTTTTTAGCCATGTTGTCATTTGCTAATGAGCATTTGACATCCCGATCTTCTGTTTTGGATAACTAACAGGATGTGATTGACAAAGCAAAGCTTGATTCTTTGTACATACCGGTGTATGGACCTTCTGATGAAGAGCTGAGAGTGATCATCCAAGAAGAGGGCTCCTTCTCAATCACAGAGATGCGGGTGCACGACTCTACAGGCGGCATGGACTGCACGCTCCTCACCCCAAACAGGATGGTGAATAGTCCGAGAGCTGCATTCGAGCCTATAATGGTCCAGCATTTTGGATCGTCCGGAGAGGTCATGGATGAATTGGTGAGGACCGGCAAGAAGCACTTGAGCCTGCTTCGAGGCTCACAAGTCAAGCATACCAAAAACCCGAGAGTTATGCCGGTTGTATCGCTCACCAAGGCATGACAGGCTTACTGGCGTGTTACTGCTTCTAGTGTGTAACCCTCGCCAAATTCGTGATCTGTCTGTAAAATTCAACATCAAACTTCATTGGATTTGTGAGAGACGAAAAGGGAAAATATCTGCTGAAATTGCATTCTGGGACATATACTTTTCATTGTTTTAGCAAAGTATCTGTCTCACAATGCAATTGAGTGGCACTGAAGTTCTACAGAGGTACAGTACAGTGTATTTCCTTCTGTTCCATGGTAATTTTGTAAGAATATAAACAAAACTCCTATGATACATTCTAGGATATTATTCCATTTAGTTTCCTTTTGATACATTTCCTTCTGTTTCACGTATATTATTTTCTTCTCTGGACTCACTAGGCGTGAAACGGACTGGATTATTTTTCCAGTGCATTAATTTTCATTCATATCCTTGGTCATCAATTATTTGGCTGGTTGATCTATATGTATTAGTTCTTCAGTTGCTTGTGAACAATCACAATTCCAGAAGTTATTTCTCCATATGCACTAAAGAAAAACTAAGTGCACAGTGGGTGTAAATAAAGAACTCTACATATTACTACTACACAACAAAATGTTGCATCGGTGCTACTCTAGAATGTCTATTTCATTGGATTCCATCTTGACAATTTAACCAGATAAAAATAGCAAGCCTGCTGATTTTAAAAATGTCGCCTCTGCTAGTGACAGGCTGTTTGTGTTATATGCTGATCAGGATTTGACCCACCTTTCAGTTCTTTCCATCAACCTTTCAACTCAGGCAGTTTGCATTACAATGAGAGGCAGTGGCGGAGCTTGGAAGAAAAGGCTGGGCGGGCCAGACTAAAGAAGAGCATTTTTTTTAAATTCTGACTGATACGCATTAGTATACGGTACCAGGTTATAGGGAGTTTTCTACTGTCCCTGTTTCCTTTGATTGTAAGTATTCATGTAGTGGTGCACTGCATCAGCTTGCTGCAGGACTAGAGTTATACAACTTTCTTCCTGGATACTAATTGCTACCGCATATGCGCATGATGGTGTAGTATATAACTAGGAATATGGTCTACTTTCCTCACGCTCCACTTGTCCAAGATGAGAAATCGAACAGGGGCCGGAGCCGTCAGCGATTTGGCGGGGGTGCCTGTAGGCCTGCTACATGATACAGGCTCGTGCGAGAGAGCTAGAAGACCTGGAAAAGCTAGACCCAGAACCCAGAAGCAGGCTTCGTACATGGATCAACCGTAGGTGCACTGAGTTTCAAAGAGCATGGGTAGTAAAAAACTATTGGCAGGAATCCTGGGCGGGCCACGGCCCAGTTCGGCCCTAAGGAAGCTCCGCCCCTGATGAGAGGTAGCCAACTCCAGTTGGGCATAGGAAAAACAAGTGTTGATTGAGCCCATTGCCTTCCTAGTCTGGTTCTTGCAGATTAAGGACTCTACCCTATCTTTTCTCCAAGCAAAGCCATGGCCTCCAAGCAGATGGTGCATATGAATCAAGGACAAGGGGAAACAAGCTATGCTCGCAACTCCGGTATTCAGGTACCCTCTCCTGTCTCGATAAATTCATCGATTTATGCTAACCTGTTCTTCGACTCTTGCCTTCTCGATACTATTTCATCAAGAATTGGTTCATAATATAGCCTTTTCATTGCGGAGACTGAAAAAGAATTATTAGTGAAGTTAAGAAGCATACCATTTAGCTAAAAGATTAGACAAGGTTTTCTAAAGAGTAAGCCCCTGATAGAATCAGCGATCGTTGAGTTATGCAGCAGCACTAACACCTTGTTCCCTGAAAAAATGATGATCGCGGACTTGGGCTGCTCCTCTGGACCAAACGCGCTAGCACTGGTATCGATTGCCGTCAAGGCCATCCACAGCCACTGCCTTCAGTTACAGCAGCCACCACCGGAAGTGTGTGTGCTCCTCAACGACCTACCTGACAACTACTTCAACACGGTGGTGAAGAGCCTGGTCACGCTCCGTCAAAGCAACAAGCCCGCTGTTGTGACTGTTGGGATCATGCCGGGGTCGTTTTATGAGAGGCTTTTCACTAGTGGCTCCATGCATATTTTCTGCTCGTCCAACAGCCTTAATTGGCTCTCAAAGGTGCGAGTTTGATACTGCTCGATGGATCGATCCATTTCCATTAACTTGTCGTTTTTCTAAGCAAAAACTTATCCTTACAGGCACCTGAGGATCTAACGAGGAACTGGATTCCGGCTTACGACGTTGATGAGCATGCTAGGCATGAAAGGCTCCCCATGGTCCTTGAGGCTTATGCGCGACAATTCAGGAAAGATTTCACACTTTTCTTGGCGCTGAGAGCCGAAGAACTAGTCCCAGGAGGCCGGATGGTTGTATCCTTTACAGGGAGGCCTTCTGATGATCGCGCTTCAGAAGTCTCTCACACGTGGGAAATCTTTGCTCAGATTCTAAGTGTCATGGCCTCGGAGGTACATTTCTTTACTATTTTTCCCGTAGTTAATATCTCGGTTCCTATCGAACACGCCTATTTGAAACCTCGGTCTCGTGCCATGATTGACAGGGTGTGATTGACAAAGCGAAGTATGATTCGTTCTACGTGCCGGTGTATGGACCTTCAGACGAAGAGCTCCGGGAGATCATCCAAGCAGAGGGCTCCTTTTCGATCAGTGAGATGCGGGTGCACGACTTCACACGCGGCCGGGACGACGCCCTCATCACCGCAAGCTGGTACGCGAACCAGATGAGGGCCGCGTTTGAGCCGATAGTCGTGCATCATTTCGGAGACGTGATGGATGAGTTCGTGAGGACCGCGGAGCGGCGCTGGAGCATGGAGGGAAGCTTGCAGGACGAGGTTACCAGATACCCGCGGGCTCAGCTCGTCGTGTCGGTCACGAAGAAGGCGTGATGATCAGATCAGGTACCTTGGCCATGTCGCTCGTCGAGGGGCGCCATATTTGATGAGGCTGAAAAACCGTCTTCCCGTTTCAAGGGAACAATGTATCTCTTCATGTCAAACTCACTGTGCAATTAAAGCACATTCTTTCGTGTGCTACCGTCCACAACGATTTGTTAGTAGGAAAATGTCGGAGACTGGACGCACGATGCAGACCGCCGGCCAAACGCCAGGACGCTTCACCTCTTCTCTTCTTCTTGCTGCTATGTGCACAGTATGTTCGTTTGCTTCTGCCCGCTTCACACGTTTCTTTGGAGAAACACGCTCCTACGCGCCCGCGTTCGTATGGCAAGGACGAGGAATTAAAAGTCGTATCCATTGTGTTTTCGTTTTATTAGAAAGGAGTTCACTACAGTCTACGTGCACATGATGCATTGACAGAAAACAGTGCAAAACTTGATGATGAAACTGCGGAGCCCCAGGAATGGCAGCGAAAATGCGTGGAAAATCAAGGGCGAAATGCTCGTTCACATAACTTCAGATTCATGCTCAACTGCACAATTTTCTCCCGCAAAAAAATAAAATAAGAAACTACACTATATTAAGTCAAAATTTTCAACGGCAACAACAAAAATTGCCCGGGAACCTGCAACTTCTGGTTTTTTACTGTTTATTTACTTTCTGGGTCTTTCTCTCACCGTTTCTAGTATTTTCGATGGTCCAAGAATCGGGAAGATGATGGGAGGATTCCTCTGCTTCACATGCATTGGTTGCACGCGTTCTTGTCACTTGCCACGAAGAAACACTGCATGCAACAACAGTACAACGTACGAAAGGCCATATATATAGTGGACTAAACGTGCTAAATGACTTGTGTGGATAGCACTGGTAGGTCTTTCCCACTACTAGCACGTTTTCAGCATTGTCCTGCTAATCTGGTTCTTGCAGGTATAAAATCTGGAGGTGAGGTTTAGTCCTGCTCACATAAAAGCAATGGCCTCCAAGCAGATGAAGCAGACGCTGCATATGAATCATGGACAAGGGGAAACAAGCTATGCTCGCAACTCTGCTATTTAGGTAGCTTCTCCTCATATCTTGATTGTCTCGCAAGTTATGGTTGACAACCGGCTTCTCGAAACTATTCATCAACAACACATATACAATTTAGTTTTATTTTTCATCGGTTCATAATTCGGATTATACTATTGGTATTTGAAAAGAACAACCCATGAAGCTAATATGTGTGTTGTTTAGCGAAAATACTAGACTAGATTTTCATAGTAATTTTGGGTTCGAGGAAAAAGCTTTTCTTAACAAGTGGAATTAAACTGCAGACAGCTGAGCAGAAGCGGATGAAACCCCTAATTGAAGCGGCCATCATTGAATTACTCAGTAGCACTAGCACCTTGGTGCCCGGTAAGATGGTGATCGCAGACATGGGCTGCTCCACTGGCCCAAACACGCTCACACTTGTGTCAATTGCCGTCAAGGCGGTCCAAGATCACTGTTTTCAGGTCCAACGACCAGCACCGGAAGTGTGTTTACTCCTCAACGATCTCCCTAATAACGACTTCAACACGGTGGTCAAGAGCCTAGTCATGCTCCGTCAAAGCAACGAGCAAGTCGTTGTGACTGGTATCACACCGGGGTCATTTTACGAGCGCCTTTATACTAGTGACTCTTTGCATCTTGTCTGCTCTTCGAACAGTTTGCATTGGCTCTCTAAGGTTTGAGTCTGATACCGCTAGATCGATCAATCCATTATATTACTAGTCACAACTTTGTAAGCAAAATATTATCTATCCAGGCTCCTGAAGATCCATCCATGAAATCTCATCCCAGCATACGACATGAACAAGGATGCTAGGCGTCAAAGACACCGTACAGTGCTTGAGGCTTATGCAAAACAGTTTAGGGAAGATTTCACACTTTTCCTGGAGCTAAGAGCCAAAGAATTGGCCCCAAAAGGCCAAATGGTTGTTTCCCTAGTAGGGAGGCATTCTGATGTAACCGCCACCAAGTTCTCATACCTTTCAAGAACTATATCTCATATTCTAAGTGTCATGGTCTCAGAGGTATATTTCTCCATATATTATAATATATAGCATTTTATCGAGCACAAACATTTGACCTCGTGTTTTTATGGTATTATTATTAGGGTGTAATCGAAAAAGAGAAGTTCGATTCTTTTTATGTGCCGGTGTATGAACCTTCCAGTAAAGAGGTGAGAGAGATCATCCAAGAAGAGGGCTCTTTTTCAATCAGGGAGATGCATGTGCATGACCCTAGAACCGATATGAGCAATGCTCTTAGCACCCCAAGCAAGTTCGTCAATCTCTTGAGAGCTTTATGTGAGCCGATATTAGTTCAACATTTTGGAGATGTCATGTATGAATTCATGAGCACCGCGGAGCGTCACTGGAGCCTGGAGGGCAACTTGTTAGGCCCTTATGCTATGTTGGCTATATCCCTTGCAAAGGCATGATGGTCGGGTCCATTAAGGATACATCCACATTAAGTTACATCACAGTTGATGAGATTGAATTGTAAATTTATTTGAGGCTACAATGTATGGCTACTTCATTATGCAAACTACACCTCATGGTGTGTTGTGAAGGTATTCATGGATGCATGAACTACCCTTAATCTCTACTATTAAAGGGGAATTGATCACGTTCGCATTCGCCTCCATCCGCTCCCCACACCCCTCCCAACGTCATGCATTAATTAAATCAAATCAAATCTTACCAAAAACCTAAAGTAAAATTAAAAAAATCTTACCTTTCCCTACCCATACTCAAATCAAATTAAATCTTACCAAAACTTTACATGAAGCAAAACTTACCTTGCTTTCCCCTACCCATACTCGAACCTATGAATTATGAGGAAGCGATGATGAGCCCGGATTCCAAGAAATGGCTAGAGGCCATGAAATATGAAATATGATCCATGTACGAAAACCAAATATGGACTTTGGTGGACTTACCCCTAGACCGAAAGGCCATCAAGAACAAATGCATCTTTAAGAAGAAGACAGACGTTGATGGTAATATCACTGTCTATAAAGCTTAAATTGTTGCAAAAGGTTTTCGACAAGCTCAATGGGTTGACTACGATGAGATGTTCTCACCCGTAACGATGCTAAAATCTATTAGGATTATGTTGGCAATTGCTGCATTTTTCGATTATGAAATATGAAAGATGGACGTCAAAACCGCGTTCCTTAATGGTTATATTAAGGAAGAGTTGTATATGATGCAACCCGAAGGTTTTATCGATCCTAAGGATGCTAAAAGGATATGCAAGCTCCAGCGATCCATTTATGGACTGGTGCAAGCATTCAGGAGTTGTAATCTTCGCTTGGATGACGTGATCAAAGTTTTTGGAGTAATCCAAGCTTATGGAGAAGCTTGTGTGTACAAGAAAGTGAGTGGGGGCTCTATAGCATTTCTAATATTGTATGTGGATGACATATTATTGATGGGAAATGATGTGGAATTTCTGGAAAGCATAAAGGGATATTTGGACAAGAGTTTTTCGATGAAAAACCTCGGTGAAGCAGCTTACATATTGGGCATCAAGATTTACAGAGATAGATCAAGACGCCTGATAGGACTTCCACAAAGCACATACCTTGACAAAGTTTTGAAGAAGTTCAAAATGGAACAATCAAAGAAGGGGTTCTTGCCCATGTTGCAAGGTATGAAGTTGAGTAATACACATTACCCAGCTACGACAGAAGAAAAAGAAAAGATGAAAGTCGTCCAATATGCCTCAGCCATAGGATCTATCATGTATACCATGTTGTGTACCAGACCTGACGTGTGTCTTGCCATTAGTATGGCTGATAGGTACCAGAGTAATCCAGGAGTGGAACACTGGACAGAGGTCAAATTTTTCCTTAAGTACTTTAAGAGGACTAAGGAAATGTTTCTTGTTTATGGGGGTGATGAAGAGCTCGTCGTAAAGGGTTACTTCGATGCTAGCTTCGACACTGATCCAAATGAATCGAAGTCTGAAATTAGATACATATTTATTTTGAATGGTGGAGCAGTCAGCTGGAGTAGCTCCAGGCTGAGCGTTGTAGCAGCATCAACATGTGAAGTGGAATATATAACTGCTTCGGAAGTGGCGCAGGAAGGAGTTTGGATGAAGTAGTTCATGTATGATCCAAGTTTGGTTCCTAGTGCATCGGATCCCATGACCATTTATTATGACAACACCGATGCACTAGTAGAAAAAGGGCCATTTGTCCCAGTTCCAGAGGCCCATTAGTCCCGGTTCTGGAACCGGGACTAAAGGGTCGGGACTAAAGCCCAAAACCTTTAGTCCCGGTTTGCTTACGAACCGGGACTAAAGGCCCTCCACGCGGCCGCTGCGGGGAGCCCAGGCAGGAGGACCTTTAGTCCCGGTTGGTAACACCAACCGGGACCAAAACGCATCCACGCGTCAGCATCTGGCAGGAGCTGGGGTTTTTGTTTTTTTAAAGGGGGGGTTTAGGGGGTTTTGGAGGGTTAATTTAGGGGTTTCATATTGTGTTAGCTAGCTAATAGAGAGAAGTGTCCTCTCTTTCTCCGTGCTTGGTCGACGGTAGCTACTATAGAGAGAACTCGACACGCTAGCTAGTAAGCAAATGAAGGAACCATTAAGTACACAAGATCGTCATGAACATATACTTCTGGAGCATTTCAGTCATGTCCGCATATTCCTGGGGATCTTTTCGTTTCGAGTCTAAGACGATTACTACTCCCCGCTCAAGCTTAATCTCTAGCAGAATAAAGTGGAACCTGCGCACGCATGCATAACTCATCAATTACATTACTATAACCTCGAGTAATAAGGGAAACCGAATATGCACAAGACAGTAACACTCACTTGAAGTTGTAAGGAAAGAGTATTGTCTCTTTGTTTTGATTTTTAAGCAACGATTGTAGCAAGTTGTCCTCGGTTTGTGTGACATTGTTTTTAACCGTAAACTCATGTATGATATTTGGGTTAATGAACCCAATGTCATAGATTTGTGCTTTTCTTCAATTTGCATAATATAGTGAGGATAATTATATATACATGCAATGAAAGAGCTGAGCTATATATAGAGACTTAATTACAGAAGTAGTACTTACAGACAGTAGCAAGTCAAGATTGTTTTGTTGAGGGCCTTTTGATTGTATAACTGGAATAACTCGTCAAATTCAACAGACAACTGATCCATTCCAACGAGGTCGTGCTCCTCTTTAATTCTCAGCGTCAAAGTATCCTTCCCAGACTCGCTGCAGGTTTTCATGTACCATTCATGGAATTTTCGCATCATTGTTGTTAGAGGAGGATGATCAGGTTTGACGAGAGGCTGCCCGTACCGGTAACTGAATTCGTCCACCTCCAACGGCTCAAACTGTACATCATCGCTCAGGTAATCACCAGGATTGGTACCGGGCACCATCCCCAGATGATTAGCGACGATATGGCTAGACACCTTGAGCGGGGGGCACGATTGGTTCGCCTGTTCGCCGAGCTGGGGAATTTTTTCCCACTTCTTCGTTTTGCTAACCTTGCATCACTGGAAGTACTTCCCGACTGCCGCGCATCTTGATATGTCTTTTTAATACAACGAACAAAGTTGGAATCCGGCGGAGGCGGTGGTGGTCGCTTCAGGGCATCGATAGTGCGCTTCACTTTCACCGGATCTAGCTTCTCCTTCGGAGGTGGAGTTTTCTTTGCAAAATGGTCCCTCACTTGGGCACGACATATCTCCTCGTTTTCAGACTCGGTCCTCTCATATGGCAACTTTTCCAGAGGCTTGAGAGATGGACCGTATCTGAATTGCCTCCCGCCTCTGCTTGTACTGCTAGTCGCCGGAGCGGCGGCGTCTCTCTTCCGTCGTTGCTTACGAGGCGAAGAAGGAGGCGGAGTGCTCCGACGCGCCGGAGGAGCCGGAGCGGCGGCGTCTGTCTTCCGCCGTTGCCGACGAGGCGGAGGAGGAGGCGGACTGCTCCGACGCGCCGGAGTAGGCGAAGGAGGAGGCGGAGTGCCCTCACGCATCGAAGGAGCTGAAGAAGGAGGCGGGGTGCCCTGATCACTCGCTAGAGGAGGAGGAGGAGGAGGAGGCGGAGTGCCCTGACTCGCCGGAGGAGGAGGAGGAGGCGGAGGCGTCCAGTTTGGAAGCTTGATGTACTCCTTCTGCCATAGACATGTACTCCTCAAAGCACGAACCAGCTGATTCTCCCCTTCACCTGTAGAGTGGTCAAGCTTGAGCTCCTCAAATCCCTCCATTACTTCATCCACCATCACAACAGCATAACCATGTGGAATCGGAAGGCATTGAAAAGTTCCGTTGGGTTGAGGAGGTGCAACAGAGCCGACAGCCGCCTTGAAAGTGAGGTTCCGGCATTTCGTCATAAGCTCGCAATGTTGAGCCTCCGTGATAGTATCCACGGGGTAGATAGGAGCCGTGAATTCAGGCTGAACGGGCTCCGTGGAAGCCACGCTGCTTCTCCGCTGAGATGGCAGGGTAGCTTCTGGGGTAGCTTCGTGCCGCTGAGATGGTTGGCCGGCAGCTCGCTGGCTCTCAAGTTCCTCTAGCTTTTGTAGTCTTGCACTGATCTTCTGCATGTCGCTCAGCTCCGCTTTCCTCTTTCTCTCCCGGCTTCTGTAACCGCCTGCGTCAGGAAACCCAACCTTCCACGGAACGGAGCCTGGTGTGCCTTGTGTTCGTCCAGGGTGCTCAGCATTCCCTAGGGCCTCAGTCAGCTCGTCCTTCTCTCTGTCGGGAATGAACGTCCCTTCCTGCGCTGCGGTGATATACTTCTGAAGCTTCATGACGGGTATTGCAAGTTTCTCGTCCGTCCAACGACACTTCCCTGTTTCAGGGTCCAAAGTTCCCCCAACCCCGAAGAACCAAGTCCTTGAACGGTCTGGCCAGTTCAATGTTTGTGGTACGACCCCTTTAGCAATCAGGTCATTCTCAGCTTTGTCCCACAACGGCCGGGCTTTGAGGTAGCCACCTGACCCCGTGTGATGGTGATACTGCTTCTTTGCAGCATTGTTCTTGTTTGTCTCTGACATTTTCTTACTCTTGTCCGATGTCTTGTAGGCCACAAATGCGGGCCAGTGATCTCTTATCTTCTCAAATCGGCCGATGAATTCTGGAGTCTCCCCTTTGTCGACAAACTTTGATTTCAACTCATTCTTCCACCTCCTGAATAGATCTGCCATCTTCTTAAGAGCACACGCCTTGACCAGTGGCTCTATAACTGGCTTATTCGGATCCTCCTCTGGCGGTAGGGTGAAATTTGCCTTCAGCGCGGTCCAAAGATCATCTTTCTGTCTATCGGTGACATATTCACCTTCAGGGGCATCGTCCTTAGGCTTATTCCATTGCTTGATGCTGATCGGGATGCTGTCCCTAACAATAGCTCCGCACTGAGCAGAAAATGCGTCCTTGGTCCGCTTGGGTTCAATCGGTAGGCCATCGTCCGCGAGTGCTGTGATCGTGAACCTTTCATCCTTGCGCAACCTCTTCTTCGGGCCTCGTCTCGTTACCGAAGTTTGGCTCGATCCGGAGGGCTATAAAAGAAGAAAGAAGAGTTAATATATGTACATACCAAAACAATTAATGCATCAATTAGCTAGTCAGCACAGGCTTAATTAATATATATACCTCGCCGGACTTTGCAACAGCTCCCTCCTCCGTTCGGTCACCGGAGCCGTCATCATGGTCTCCTTCTTCCTCCGGCATTCGGTCACCGGAGCCATCATGATCATGTCCTTCCTCCTCCATTGTTCGATCACCGGAGCCGTCATCCTCTCCTTCCAGACCATCGGTGTCGTTGAGATACGACAAGACATCACGTCTGGCGAGGATTATGTCCCCCAACACCTGTTCTTGTTCCAAGTCTCTTTGATCCATAGTTTCTGCAAATATTACAACATGGCAATTAATATACAAACATGAATGTCCGACGTCCGGACCGCCTCTCTCATGAATGTCCGACGTCCGGACCGCCTCTCTCATGAATGTCAAACAAGGGATTCTCTTAACCTTTAAGGGATTTAACAAAATGGCGCCATTCTGAATGTGCAGAAAATGTTACCGGAGTTTTCTATATGAACAAAAAAAATCCACATGACATGTCCGACGTCCCCCCTCATGTCGAAGTTATCGGGGAGGGGGTAGATCGACAACGACGCTCTTTCTTCTAGGGTTTGGGTGGCCTCGATAGTTGATCGGGCGAGCGGACCGCCTCTCTCTCATGCATGTCCGACGTCCCCCCTCATGTCGAAGTTATCGGGGAGGGGGTAGATTGACAACGACGCTCTTTCTTCTAGGGTTTGGGTGGCCTCGATAGTTGGTCGGGCGAGCGGACCGCCTCTCTTTCTCATGCATGTCCGACGTCCCCCCTCATGTCGAAATTATCGGGGAGGGCCGGGGTAGATCGACAACGACGCTCTTTCTTCTACGGTTTGGGTGGCCTCGATAGTTGGTCGGGCGAGCGTACCGCCTCTCTCTCATGCATGTCCGACGTCCCCCCCTCATGTCGAAGTTATCGGGAAGGGGGTAAATTTTAACTTAGTGAGTCTTTTAATTAACTCATTTTGAATATATGAACCAAAAAATGCTATGAACAAAAAATGCTATGAACAAAAAAAATCATATTAACAGTAAATGCATCCATCCATACACACATACATATATACATCCATCGGAGTATATTAACAGTAAAAGCATACATATATACAAAAAATGCTATGAACAAAAAAAAATTCTATGAACAAAAAAAAATGGCAGCGGCGGCGCCAGCGCGGCGGCAACGCAGGGGCGGCGGCGGCGGCAGAACAGGGGCGGCGGCGGCGGCAGCGCAGGAGCGGCGGCGGCGGCGGCAACGCAGGGGAAGGGGAGCTCACTGGTGGTCGGTGCGTCGGGGCAGGGAGCGGCGGAGCAGCTGGCGGCGTCGGGAGCGGCGGACGGCGACGGGGAGCTCGGGCAGCCTGGCGGCGTCGATGTGCTCGACGTCGTCGGGGGCAAATGGTAGATGAAAACTGAAAAATTTCCAAGTGTTTGCTTATATACACAGAGCATTGGTCCCGGTTCGTGGCACCAACCGGGACCAATGCCCACCTTTCGTCCCGGTTGGTGCCACCAACCGGGACTAAAGGTCTATTTTCAGCAGCCCAAAGGGCGGGAAGCCCAGACCTTTGGTCCCGGTTGGTGGCACGAACCGGGATGAAAGGGTGGCATTGGTCCCGGTTGGTGGCACCAACCGGGACGAAAGGTGGGCATTGGTCCCGGTTGGTGGCACCAACCGGGACCAATAGCCTGGCATAGCGGTGTGGTGGAAGTTTAGTCCCACCTCGCTAGTTGAGAGGCGCCGAGAGTGGTTTATAAGCGCTGCTGCGCCAACCCTCTCGAGCTCCTCTCTTTAGCAGGCCTACGGGCCTAAACGCACTCTCTGCCTGTGGGCCTACTGAGCCTTATGCGGGCCTGCATCCTGGCCCAACTAGCCATATGCACGCCGTGTTGGCCCAGTAGGCGGCATTTTTTTAAAAAAAATATCCAGTATTTTTGTTTTGTTTTTTTCTTTATTTATTTTCTTTTTAGTTCATTCTTTTTACTATTAAAGTTTTTAACAAATAAATACTTTGATAATTTTAGTTAATATTATTTTGATTCTTTTTAGTTGATTCTTTTTGCTATTGAAAAATATTATATTTAATTGATTCTTTTTAGTTCATTCTTTTTACTATTAAAGTTTTTAACAAATAAATAGTTTGATAATTTTAGTTAATATTATTTTGATTCTTTTTAGTTGATTCTTTTTGCTATTGAAAAATATTATATTTAATTGATTCTTTTTAGTTCATTCTTTTTACTATTAAAGTTTTTAACAAAAAAATACTTTGATAATTTTAGTTAATATTATTTTGATTCTTTTTAGTTATTTCTTTTTGTTATTGAAAAATATTATATTTAATTGATTCTTGTTAGTTCATTCTTTTTGCTATTAGAGTTTTATGAAACCTTTTTAGTTCATTCTTTTTGCTATTAGAGTTTTATAAAAAAAAATAATTCATTCTTTTTGCATGGTTGAAAGTTGGCATGGTATCATCATTTCACCCACATAGCATGTGCTAAAATGTTGAGAGGGTTACGGCAAAAACTGGATGCACTTCGTGTACAAAATGGACAATCTCTTTCGAAGTATCAGGGTTTCGGACGAAAACTCATATGTTACAAAGGCATTCCATTTTTTTAACTTATTTCAACTCCAGACTTTTTGTGTGTTCAACATGCACCATTCAAAGTCACATCATCAATTTTCAGCCCTTTCTGACTTCATCTGGTATTTTTCATGCATTTACTGATTGTTTTGAGCTAAATGACCCTGAAAATGAAAAGCATTACAAATGAACTCTGAAAAGGTTGAAAGTTGGCATGGTATCATCATTTCACCCACATAGCATGTGCTAAAAAGTTGAGAGGGTTACGACAAAAACTGGATGCACTTCATGTACAAAACGGACAATCTCTTTCGAAGTATGAGGGTTTCGGACGAAAACTCATCTGTTACAAAGGTATTTCATTTTTTTGAACTTATTTGAACTCCAGACTTTTTGTGTGTTCAAAATGAACCATTCAAAGCCACATCATCAATTTTCAACCCTTTCTGACTTCATCTGGTATTTTTCATGCATTTACTGATTTTTTTATAGCTAAATGACCCTGAAATTGAAAAGCATTACAAATGAACTCTGAAAAGGTTGAAAGTTGGCATGGTATCATCATTTCACCCACATAGCATGTCATAAAAAGTTGAGAGGGTTACGACAAAAACTGGATGCACTTCGTGTACAAAACGGACAATCTCTTTCGAAGTATCAGGGTTTCGAACGAAAACTCATCTGTTACAAAGGTATTTCATTTTTTTGAACTTATTTGAACTCCAGACTTTTTGTGTGTTCAAAATGAACCATTCAAAGCCACATCATCAATTTTCAACATGGGTGCGCGTCCCGCATCGTCAGTCGGAACAGATAGTCCTCCAGGACCCTTTCCAAAGATTACATGTAAATCATTGACCATATCAAGTATGTGATCACCAGTACGGAGGGCGGGCTTCTTCCGGTGATCTGCCTCACCTTTGAAATGCTTTCCTTTTTTCGACATTGATGGTTGGTCGGAAGAAATCGACGATGCCCCAGGTACACATTCTTCCTGCATTTGTCCAAATATATACTGTCGGTGTCATCTAAACAGTGTGTGCATGCGTGGTATCCCTTGTTTGTCTGTCCTGAAAGGTTACTGAGAGCAGGCCAATCATTGATGGTTACAAACAGCAACGCATGTAGGTCAAATTCCTCATGTTCGTTCTCATCCCACACACGTACACCTCTTCCATTCCATAGCTGTAAAAGTTCATCAACTAATGGCCTTAGGTACACATCAATGTCATTGCCGGGTTGCTTAGGGCCTTGGATGAGCACTGGCATCATAATGAACTTCCGCTTCATGCACAACCAAGGAGGAAGGTTATACATACATAGAGTCACAGGCCATGTGCTATGCTTGCTGCTCTGCTCCCCAAAAGGATTAACGCCATCTGCACTTAAACCAAACCATACGTTCCTCGGGTCACCTGTAAAGTCGCTCC
This sequence comes from Elymus sibiricus, assembly GCA_039707655.1. NCBI lineage: Eukaryota > Viridiplantae > Streptophyta > Magnoliopsida > Poales > Poaceae > Elymus > Elymus sibiricus. The sequence continues at coordinate 438,511,945 of CM077667.1, read as the reverse complement.
ACTTTCTCTCGATCTTTCTCCACTGCGACCCGTCAGCGGGTGCTCTCAACTTCCCGTCTTTCATACGGTCTTTTATGTGCCATTGCATCAACTCGGCATGCTTTTTGTTTCTAAACAGACGTTTCAACCATGGTATTATAGGAGCATACCACATCACCTTGGCAGGAACCCTCTTCCCGGTGCGCTGGCCCTCAAAATCACCAGGGTCATCTCTTCTGATCTTATACCACAATGCACCGCATACCGGGCATGCGTTCAAATCCTCGTACGCACCGCGGTAGAGGATGCAGTCATTAGGGCATGCATGTATCTTCTGCACCTCCAATCCTAGAGGGCATAGAACCTTCTTTGCCTCGTACGTACTGCCGGGCAATTCGTTATCCTTTGGAAGCTTCTTCTTCATTATTTTCAGTAGCGAACTAAATCCCTTGTCAGATACACCATTGTCTGCCTTCCATTGCAGCAATTCCAGTGTGGTACCGAGCTTTCTGTTGTCATCTTCGCAATTTGGGTACAACCCTTTTTTGTGATCCTCTAACATGCGATCGAACTTCAACTTCTCCCTTTCACTTTCGCATTCTCTCTGTGCATCAACAATGACCCGGCGAAGATCATCATCGGGCACATCGTCTGGTTCCTCTTGATCTTCAGCTTCCCCCATTGCAGCATCACTGTATTCAGGGGGCGGGTAGTTGTCATCATCCGCTTCTTCTTCGTTGTCTTCCATCATAACCCCTCTTTCTCCGTGCTTGGTCCAAACATTATAGTGTGGCATAAAACCCTTCTCAAGCAGGTGGAAGCGAAGGGTTTTAGAGTTGGAGAAAGCCTTCGTATTCTCACAGACAGTACATGGACAATGCATAAAACCATTCTAGTTGTTTGCCTCAGCCGCTTCGAGAAAATTATGCAGGCCCTTAATATACTCGGAGGTGCGTCGGTCACCGTACATCCATTGCCGGTTCATCTGCGTGCGTTATATAATAAAGTGTATTAAAAACCATTACAGCATATCATGAATAGAGAAGTGACCAAATTAATAGAAATTCATCATCACATTAAAGCCAAAGTACAGTAGTGACCAAAATAAATACATAACGTTCATACATAGTTCTCATTATTGAACAACATATAGCTCTCTAGAGCATGTAATTAAAACATACATTGAAACTATAAAATTTAAATGCGATCATAACCGCAACTAAGGTACCAATTGATCCAACGACATAATGATACCAAGCCTCAGTATGAATGGCATATTTTCTAATCTTTCTAATCTTCAAGCGCATTGCATCCATCTTGATCTTGTGATCGTCGACGACATCGGCAACATTCAACTCCAATTTCATCTTATCCTCTTCAACTCTTTGTAATTTTTCTTTCAAGTAATTGTTTTCTTTTTCAACCAAATTTAACTTCTCGGCAAGAATTTCTATGTCGGTTGGAATTTCCGGTTCACATACCTCCTAGATTAAAAAATCTATGTCACGTTGGTCGGCATAATTGTCATAGACACTAAATAAAACAAATAGTTATAAAAGATAATATATACCACATCCGAATCATAGACAGGACGAGGGCCGACGGAGGCGGATACCAAAACCATTGCACTATATAATAACAAACAATAATAAAAGTAAGAAAATTACACAAGTATCTATCTAAATCATACAAGTAAGAACTTTTTTCTTTTAGAAAGAAGATAAGAAGAAGAGGCTAACCACGGTGGTGCCGGCGCCGAGATGGGCGCGGGCGATCGACGGCGGTGAGGACGGGGAAGGGACAGGACGGACCGCCAAACCTAGACAAATCTTGAGGAAAATGGAGCTTGGACAAGGAGCTTCGAGAGGAGAAAGCTTAAGTGTGGCTCGGGCATTTCATCGAACACCTCATGTGCATAGGAGGTGAGCTAGAGCACCACAAAGCTCTCCCAACGGCCGGCCAAAAAAACAGAGCAGTGCACTGCTCTGCTCGCGGGCAGGGGGTATATATTAGCCGACCATTGGTCCCGGTTTATGGCTGGAACCGGGACTAAAGGACACCATTTGGTCCCGGTTCCAGCCACAAACCGGGACCAATGGTTGTGGGCCAGGAGCCAGGCCCATTGGTCCCGGTTCGTGTCTGGAACCGGGACCAAAGGGGTCAGACGAACCGGGACGCATGGCCCACGAGGCCCGGCCGGCGCCCTGGCCTCACGAACCGGGACCGATGCCCCCATGGGTCCCGGTTCGTGAGTGAACCGGGATTAATGGGCTTTTCAGGGCTGGACCAAAGCTCTATTTTCTACTAGTGATGCCATTGCCATTACCATTGCCAAGGAGCCTAGGTTTCACAAGAAAACCAAGCATATCAAATGCCACTTCAACTCCATCCGTGACTACGTCAAGGAAGGAGACATGGAGATTTTCAAAGTTCATACGGATTTGAATGTTGCATACCCGTTGACTAAACCTCTTCCACGAGCAAAACATGATCAGCACCAGGACTCCATGGGTGTTATATTTGTAACTATGTAAACTAAATTATTGACTCTAGTGCAAGTGGGAGACCGTTGGAAATATGCTCTAGAGGCAATAATAAAGTTGTCATTATCATATTTCCTTGTTCTTGAGAAGTGTTTATTTTGCATGCTATAATTGTATTAACCAGAAGCTCAAATACATGCGTGGATGCATAAACAAACACCATGTCCCTAGTGAGCCTCTACTCGACTAGCTCGATTAAGGATTGTTAAGGTTTCCTAATCATAGACATGAGTTGTCATTTAATAATAAGATCACATGATTAGGAAAATGATGTGATGGACAGACCCAATCACAAGCTTAGCATCAGATCGTGTCACACTACACGACAACACTGATGTAAGGACAAAAAACTGCCGGGAGAAGGTTCTTAAAGGGCAGATAAACTGTCGGGACAGTGGTTCTCTCGGCAGATAGAACCGCCATGAGAACGGCTGCTGGGGATTACTTGTCCCAGCAGATAAACTTCTCTCGGCAGTTTTTCTGCCCTGGCCCATGTATTTGCCGGAAGTCTATTTTCTCCCGGCAGATTGGTCGATACAAGTGAAATTGGGGGCCAGCAGCAGGGGCGATGCTAGGGATAGCTGCGGCCATGGTGTCATGGGGGAGCGGTGTGTGCTCGCTACGCGTGGGCTCGTGCGGGGAGCAAGGAGCAGAGGAGCGGCATCAGTCGCAGGGAATGGGGTTCGTTGGCGACCTTGGCGAGGATGAGGATGGTGGCTACCTGCGACGTAGGGGGTCGGCAATGGAAGTCGCGATTGTGGGCGGAGGGGCTCGGCAGCGGAGGCGTGGTCGTGGGAGGAGGGCGGCGGCAACGTTGGTTGGGGATGAGTTTCGGGACTAGGGTTGGATTTGGGGAAAACTGATCGGGGGCGCAGGTTCTATTTTGTTTGGTGCAAAAATTGTGGGCCTCGGTTTAGTTGTGCCGTGAAGCGGGCCTGGGTTGGATTTGGGGAAAACTGATTGGGGGCAGACAACGGGCCTGGGTTTAGTTGTGCCGGCAGATGGAATTGACCTTAATTAATGCCAGCAGTGTGTATGCTTTCTTGTTTGTACTTCTCCCGGTAATTTATCCGTCCTCAAGTACTTTTGCCGGTAGTAACAAGATCACCGACAGATAGACTGCCCTTGTTCTGACATGTCTGCCGGCAGTTAATTGCCCTCAATCAAGTGTTGTGGTGTAGTGTCACTTAGTTTTATTTGCTACATCTTGCTTAATGTCAAGTGTCTGTTCCTTAGACCATGAGATTATGCGACTCCCTAATACTAGAGGAAAACTTTGTGTGTATCAAATGTCATTCCGTAACTGGGTGATCATAAAGGTGCTTTTCACGTATCTCGGAAGGTACTAGTTGGGTTGCATGAATCGAGACAGGGATTTGTCACTCCAGGTGACAGAGAGATATCTATGGCCCTCTCAGTAATACGACCTCCTAGTAGTTTCCAAGCATGTGACTAATCTGTTTAGTCACGGGGATATTGTATTACGGAACGAGTAAAGAGATTTGCGAGTAACGAGATTGAACTAGGTATAATGATACCGACGATCATATCTTAGGTAAGTAACATATCGCCAGACAAAAGGATAAGGATGGCAATTTTATCCACGGACATGGATACCCGTGGGTATCCGACCCGAATGGATAGGATTTGGGTATGGTTTTACATCCATGGGTAGCACCCGTATCCGACCCGATTATTCATGTATAGGGCATGGACATAATTTTTTATCCGTGGACATACCCGAATCCGACCCGATAGTATAACATGTGGAACAAAATTCAACAATCCTCACTATCCCACTTTCCCATGTATTTTTATTCTTTATACAAAATGATAAACACATTGCGCAATCCCTTCCACCGTAGCTTTACTCCACTGCCGCTTCTCATTCTTCTTTTTTGAACGGAGCCATTCTTGTAGCCCCCTTTGTTTGGGCTACAGATTCTAAGAATCACTATGGCTTTGGATTCTTCAAAATCAGCTGTAGTTGTGGATTCCTGAGAATCCGAAGCTGGTTGTTTGTTTACCCTTATGTTGGATAGCTGTAGGAATTACAGAGGTTGTGAAATGTCAGTAATGACCCTGAATGCTCCCTGAATGGTAAGTATTTTGAGTTTAGATTAAAATGACATGTACATATACTACTAGTTAAATGCAAATTAACTGATTTCACATTCTTCTGACATTATGCAAAGGAAAGGCTCGTCCAATTCATCACTAGTACAGGCAAGAAAAAGAAGCAATCAAGGCATGGAATGGTTTGATGATGCATTCATACACGCAAGGAAAAGGAGCAATCATTCCAACGCCATTCACAACGCATGACGGCTCGCAAGAAGCAGGCGGCGCCGGAGCACCTGTACCACTGTACGTGCACATTATGCACGGCTTCAGCGCGGTCAACGGCTGCAGCGCGTAGGCTGCTCTTCCTCAGCCGTGCACGCAGACACGCGTTCGCGAGCGCTTCGACTGCTCTTCTCCAGCCGTGCACGCAGAACGTATATGCTCGCCTGCCCCTGATCCGATCCGTCCGCTACTCTCCGAGTCCACACGCCGACCCGAGTCGTCACGCCGCTGGATGATTCCCTCCGCTCCCGGCTCGATCCGGTCGATTCGCCCCGCTACCAATCCATGTCGGCCTCGCCCGACCTGTCCTCCGCCTGGTTGTCCTTCACCAGGCCGGCCTACTGGTTGCCCCGATCTGGTCCGCGGACGGGAGTCCATGGGCGCCACGGGTGGAGACGACCGGCGAGGCCCTGTGGGAGGTCGGTGTCCACGGACAGCACGTGCTCAGCCAGAGATGAGATGAGAGAGGAGTAACGGGAGGAAGCCGGGGCTACTGGCGAGCAACGGCGATGGGTGGCGTGAGAGCGGCCGTGGTTGGTGGAATAGCTCGGGGGAGACGAGTGTCTGGGACGGTTTCCTGGATGATGGAGCGGTGGCAGTTTTGCTGTAATTTTGACTAGAAATAGGGGTAAGGACTCAAACTGAAACGTTTTCTTTTGCGGGAAGCTGCAGAATCGGTGGAATCACCAGAATCGCAGCTTCCGGATTCCCTTCGCTGGTAGTTCATTTTTTGGAATCGGATTCTAGCAAGCTATATAGGAATCTGAGTGTTTGTTTCAGATTCTGATTTCAGAAGGGCTAGAATCTGAGAATCAGAAGCTGCAGCCCAAATGAAGGCCACCTAAGTAGCTAGTCCGTCTCCTCGACTTGCTCCTCCCGCAGCCCTAGGTACAGCCGCCGGCGCCGCTGGCCCTACTTATGGTGTAGCACTTCAGAAGCCAACGCCGCCACTGGATAGTGGCATCCCGACGCCCCAACTCCATATCCCCTCAACCTCTCCATCTCTGCACTTCTCCACACACGCATGGGATCGAAGGCGGGCTGGCTCCGGCGGCGCGCCGACGCAAGGCTCTGAGCTGCAATGCGGAGCGGTGCGACGTACAGTAGCATTGTTGCGCGTAGGACCAGAAGCACGACGACACTGGTGTGCCGGGAGGCAGCCGCAGACCTCGATGAGGAGCCTGACCATGCCGAGGAGGTTACGGCCACAACAAAACAGCCGACGCTCGGGTAATCTTTTGTTCCATCAATCCCTCTCTTGTATGTCTAGTGTTCCTGTACGTGGGTGCTACGAAGCACCGATACTTCAAAAATCTGTGTATCGCCGTTCGGTACTTCGCCGATACCCCGATACGCCAGATACGGCTTCGATACGGGTATCCCCCAAGTATCGCCTTTTTCAATTTAAAAATAAAAGAAAATAATGCCGATACGGGTATCCCCGAAGTATCGTCGTTCAGTACTGTTCCTGCCTTGATGTATCGTTGATCCGTTCATGTGGGTAGTGGACGTGTAATGTATTGATGTAATAGTTGGATAAAAGTGCTAGCTAAGGATGCTGCTTGTTGGATAAAATTGCTTGTTGCTGCTGTTGGCTTGCTGTTTTTTTATGTTTGTGACGTAAAATTACCTGTTGATGTTGTAGTTGCCTCCTATTGCTAGGGAAGAAGATACAAGTATACACCATGGCATCTTTTAGCTTTCTTCATCATCATTTGACCATTATTGATGCGTATTGCTCGCTGATTTTAATTATCGTCATGTGCATAGGTGAGAGCTCCTATTTATAGTTATGAGAAAAATGAGCTCAATGAAGATTGTGCTCTCTATAAAGTTATCAAGAAAAAACTTCTAAAACGTTGGGAGAAGAGTAGTGGGCGGTATTTTGATCTCTAAATTGTTATCAAGAAAAGAATTGGGTTGAGGCAGTCTGTGGCCGTGTTACCCCCTTGATGATATTGAGATATTTAAAATGAGAAACAAGGAGGCATGGAAGCAATTAGGCAACCAGTGAGGCAGTATTTTGATCTCATCTCACACATTTTATTATGTTAGTTTTTATTACATGTCATTTTTTTATGATTTATATATGCTTGCCGTATCGCCGTATTGCTGTTTCTAGAAATTGCCGTATCCCGTATCGTCGTATCGGTGTCGCCGTATCGGTGCTTCGTAGCGTGGGTGTGCAGCATGTGCTTTGGACATCAGCTTACAGTAGTAATTGGAGCAGAGTACTCTTGTACTTCAGTTTACAGTAGCAATTGGAGCAGAGTACTGATGTACTTCAGGTAAATCTTAACTTTAGTTTACTGTAGCAACTTCGGCAAAGTATTCTTGTACTTCAATAGTAATTTTGGCTGGCTACTAATTGAGTTACAGTTCGTTTTTGGTACATGGCATGATCTGTAGATATGCATGTTAATTAGTTATTAGGTATTGCCACATCATTGAATTTCAGTCTAGGGTTGTAAATGATTAAGATTCATTAGAAGAAGAAAGATAGAAAAAATAATTTACGTTGGTAGTTAGTACTTAGCATTCACTACGACTTAGAGATCACAGTATTTCCAAAGATGTACAGTTTACTTTTTTGACTGAAACTGTACAGTCTAGATATTATGTATCTTGTCTCACTTTAACTGAAACTGGAAGTGTTGTTGACGACGAAGAGGACACTATGGTAACATATTCCACTCATGAAATTTGACTTTTAAATGTTGCAAACTTGCAATGTTTGTTCTGTTTAATTCCATGATTTTAATAGATGAGCTTTTGTTATGTTTACTTCAAGGATGAGTCTGATTCCATCATAACCGAAGCCTAGAAGATGATGCCTAGAACATTGAGGTGAAGAATGGAAGATGATGCATGGTTGTACACTTGATTACTTGAGTGGAGCTCCGGTCTTCAGTCTCTGTGCTCTGCGTCACCTTGTCTCGCACAAGGTGCGACGTAATACATTTCTTGTTGGGTCAGTCGGCATGCTAGTTTCTGAACCTTGCGTCTCCCTTGTTGTTCTGCAGTTGTTGTTTTAGCCAGTTGGAACCTCTTTTATTTAATAGTTGCAACTATTATTGGTTTGTACTCGAATCTTGAATCTGAGGGCCTCAATCTAAGGCCAGGCAATAGCCTATTATGTAAAAAAATGTGTTATCGCTACAGTTGTGATATGTCTTATGTATACCTGTTGAGAGAACCCGATGGATATCCATGCCCGATGGATATTTATCGGGTTTGGACATGGACATTATTTTTCGCCCGTGGATTTTTTCATGGACGGGCACATAATGTCTTCATGGATTTGGATATGGATTTGATATTGTTCAACCCGGGCCGAACCCGACCCATTGCCATCCTTACAAAGGGAATTGTATAGGGGATTATCTGAATCCTCAGCATTGTGGTTTCAAACCGATTAAGATCTTCATTGAATATGTGGGAGTCATTATGGGCATCCAGGTCCCGCTATTTTTATTATTGATTGGAGAGTTGTCTCGATCATGTCTGCATGTTCTCAAACCCGTAGGGTCACACACTTAATGTTCGGTAACGCTAGTGCAGTAATGGGATATTCATAATGGTGAGACCGAATATAGTTTCGAATGAGATCCAGGATATCACGAGCAGCTTCGGAATGGTCCGAAGATAAAGTTTCATGTATGAAAAGTGGTTTTTCAGGGTTCTGGAAAAGTTTGGGAATTTTCCGGTATTGTATCGGGGGGTTCTAGAAAGTTCCGGGATTCCACCAATGGGCCCCACTTGCTCCGGAGGCCTACATGGGTCGGGGCAATGCACCCCGCAAGGCCCATGTGGCCAAGGGGGGGACCCTAAACAGGGGGCGACCCAAGCCTTGGAGGGGAAGCCTCCCCCCTTGGCCGTCGCCCTCTAGGCTTGGACGGGGGGGGGGGGGGGGAGGGGGTGCAGGCTAGCCGCACCCCCTCACCCCCTATATAAAGAGAGTGGAGGGGCTGGCCCCAGCCATCCCTCCACTTGGTTGTCGCCCTCCCTCTCTCAATCCACTTCCTCCGCAGTAGCAACTTGGCGAAGCCCTGTAGAAACTCAGCCGCCACCACCACCACATTGTCGTGCTGCTGGCCTAGACCCCATCTACCTCTCCCTCTCGCTTGCTGCATCGAGAAGAAAGAGACGTCAAAGAGCCGTACATGTGCACATCTCGGAGGTGTCATTCGTGCAACGCTGGATCTGATTGGATCGCGAAGAGAGTACAACTACGCCAACCACCTTTGTTAGAACATTTCCGCTTTCGGTCTACAGGGGAATGTAGACTCTCCCACTCATTGCTAGCATCTCCTAGATTGAATCTTGGGTGGATTCATAGGAATTTTTTTTGTTTTTCATGCAACTTTTTCCAACAATACTGCCACAACTAACTACAACTAACTACGGTTGGAGCCGAGGGGTTCATAAGTTGAACGCGAAGACAAGGCTACAGACGGCGGCTGCTTGCCCACCAACCACCATGGTTGAAGTCCGTGGGAGGAGGGTGCGAGGGAACATGGAGAAAAGAGGGAGTCACGCAAGGTCCCGTTGATACAACGCCGCGAGCGGAGGACACAACCGTACGGCCGCCAGAACCGCTATTCTTCCTGCCCTCGTCATCCGAGAGCAACGAGGAGAAGGCGACGACAATGATGGCCTATAATAGGGAGGGAGAATGGGGAACGGAAAGGGAGACCGAGTTCGTGCGTCTTTTTTTTAGTAAAAGAGAGTACAGTACGTGTTATCTTGTCTTTTTTAGGGGAAAAGTACGTGTTGTTTGTGTGTGTCGATCTAGTCCTTTCGATTGCCCAAGCCAAAAAAACACTGCAAAAAACAACTACAAATGAAATACAGTTTTTCAAAATAATTATTCACCATGAAAATGGTTCCATTTTCTACAAATGTTCTCAAATTAAAAAAAAACACCTTCTCAAAAGAAAAACATTCATGCTTTTCTAAAACAAAAACAAAAATAGTCGATTTAATGACTATTCCATGCACAACTACTCGTTCATCGGATGAAAGTGTGGACCCGAAGTAGGTAATGACGAACACCGCTAGGGTGGCTTCTTCACGTCCGAATTTTATGGTCCAAAATGCTATGCTCAGTGCAACCTTATTTACGTTTACCAAAATTGGATATAAAAAAGGGATTTTTATTTCTGTGCCCCTGGTTCCTTAGTTGTACTCATTCATCCCCACGCTCTTAACTTTTGCTCACTTTTCCCCACTCTCTTGCCCGAAACCCACAGAACAGGTTACAACGGACGTTGCCGTCGGGTCAATGCCTCTGACCGTTAACTCTGACGAGTGGGGCCGCTCCCGCGCATGCAACTCACCGCGGTCGTGGGGTAGCACGTGTCCATGGGACATGCCCGCACTACTAGGGAAAACCTTATACACAGAGGTATAGCAGTAGCGCTGGTTAAAAGAGAGCGCTGCTGCTACTTAGTAGTGGCGCGTGTCAATGAAGAGCGCTACAACTATGGTTATAGCAGCAGCGCATCTACTAGCAAACGCGCTACTACTATAATTCCCACCCTGTTGCCGGTAGGCTAGGAATAGTAGTAGCGGTGCAGCAGAAAGCCCGCTACCGCTAAGTTCCTTGTAGTAGCACGTTTCCTGTATACAGCGCTACTGCTAAAAAAAGAAAATAAAATGGAAAAAAATTGAAAAGTAAATGAAAATGAAAGAAGTAGAAAAAGGAGAAATGAAAAAAAAAGAAAATGTAAAGATAAACAAAAGAAAAATAAAAATAAAGGAGAAAGGCATAGCAGTAGCGCTTGTCTCCACAAAGCGCTATAGGTACTCTAGCAGTAGCGCGTTTTATAATCCCGCGCTATAGCTACGTTCCTTAGATAAAAGGAAAAGAAAAAGGAAAATAAATAATTACTTCCTATAGCAGTAGCGCGTTTTGGTAGAAAGCGCTATAGCTAACTTAGCTATAGCGCTTTTTCCTACCAGCGCTACTGCTATTTCGACTTAACCCCGCGCGGGCTCAAAATTTTGCTAAGTCCTTTCCCCCCTCTCCCCCAACTCCTCTGTCGCCGCCGTCAATCGCCCTGCCCGATCGAGCACGCCCTCGACCTCACCGCCGCCGCCCGAGGCCGCCCTCGACCTCATCGCCGCCGCCCGAGGCCGCCCTCGACCTCACCGTCGCCGCCCTCAACCTCACTGCCGCCGCCCTCGACCTCACCGCTGCCGCCCGAGGCCGCCCTCGACCTCACCGTCGCCGCCCTCAACCTCACTGCCGCCGCCCTCGACCTCACCGCCGCCGCCCGAGCCCGCCCAGGACCGCCGCCGCCCGAGCCTGAGCCCGCCCTCGCCGCCGACCGTAAGGCTCTCCCTCTCCTCTCCCCTGCCCTCCTCTCTCTCTCTGCTGTGATGATGTTCATATGAACCCTAGGTGTTCATATGAACCCTAGGTGTTTATATGAACCCTAGATTTGTTTAGGGCAGTAGGCATTTTTTTAGCATTTAGGAAAAAAGATTAGCAAATTTTTTTAGGAAATTAGCTAGGGCAAATTTTTATGAAAATGCCTAAACAGTAATTCCATTTAGCTTTAAATTAACAGAGGGTATATAAATAATGGTAGCATTTAGATTTAAATTAATACAGGCTATAAACAAAAAACAGTAGCATTTAGCTATAAAAAATTATTTGGACTATGGGCCTGAATCTGGTCCAAATTTCATTCAAATGAAATTTGAATTATTTGGACTATGGACCTGAATATTTTTGAAGAAATTGGGTGTAGGTACTAAGGTCCTTCTGTGGAAATTTTGGTGAGGTCAGAAGGGTTAGAGAAAATGGAGTTCCTTTGCAATTTCTAATAAGGTCAAGTATTGTTGGAATATTTGCTCTAAAACAATTTGGATGAAAAGAAAATAATGTGTGTGTGTGTGTGAGAGGAATAGCTAGAACAGAATTTGGGTTCTGTCCTAGGCAGAGAAGTGTTCATTTGCATATTCCATTATTGTTGATTATATCTTTTCACTGAAGTGGTCATGTTATATGCAAATTCCTCAATAGTGTTTGCTCATGTTATATACAACATTGAAGTGGTTCGATTGTGCCCAAGTGGCCTTTTGTTGTTTGCAGGGAATGATTCCGAGTGGCCTATGTTTTGCCGGAATGTTGATTCATTTCCGTTCTCGCAAATTTGAGGCGCTCTATTTGTCCAGTTTGTAGCAAAGGTCAAGCCGAAATTTTCCGTTAATTTCGGCATGACTTGTGCTACAAACTAGGACATATCGAGTGCCCGGGATTTGCCGCAACGGGAATGAATCAACATTCCTGCAAAACATTGACCTTTTTTTATGTCATTATTCATTTTATTAGGTCAAGAATTAATTGACTAGATTTAATCGTAGGAAACATGGCTAGCAACGATGAAGGACAGGGTTCTGGTGATTGCAACGTCTATGCGGCTACAGACGCCTATTTGAACCTTCTCGATGAGCAACGGTTGTTGCAGGGCCCACCTGTCACATCCGAGACTGAGACCGACATTGAGATTGACACCGGCGCCGAGACCGGCGCTGAGACTGACACCGGCGCCGAGACCGGCACCGAGACTGGCAAAGCCGGTATAGAACCGAAACCAAAGAGGCAACGGCGCCCAAACCAGCTCATCACTACTAGACTGGTGGTCACGGAGGTGGACGACGGCAATTTTGAGCCAAAAGAGCCTGCGGAAGCGCGCGCGTGCTTCGGCAATCAAATAGGCTGCATCCTACGGGCAACCGCCACCATCAACGATGCGAAACTATGGAAGATACCAGATATGAAGCAGTCCCTCCTAACGAAGCTGCACCAGGTGTGCTTGTTCCCGGGCCGGGATGAAATCAAATATAAAAATCCAGATAAAGACCCGGCAATGAAGAAGATAAACAGACGCGCCATGGGCAAGTTTAGCGGCGCGTTGTCCGCCCGGAAAGTAAGGGTGAAAGCAAGGATCATCGACAAAAAGGAACCCTACTCCGAGATTGTAAAGGATAATCCGACAATTACGGAAGAGCAGTTTGAAATATTCAAGGCGGCTTGCGTTGCCGAATCTGCCAAAGAAAAGTCGGAGTACATGAAGGGGCTTCAAGAGAGGAACATGGGGTGCCACCACCTCGGAAGCCGTGGTTACGCGGGGAAGAGGTCCATATGGGCCAAGGAGGACGCGGAACGCGAAAGTCTGGGCATCCCAGACCCCTTGGCGGAGTTCACCGTCCCGCAGGAGCGTGACGTCCTCAGGGCCCGGTACCATTGGGACCCAGTGAAGAAGGTTTTCGAGACGGACGTGGTCACGACGGAGTTCATGAGACTGCTGGTAATTTTTAGCTTCTGATCAATTCGACTGCACGTTTAGTCATATTTGTAAACGATCCTTGTTCCTTTTGCAGAGAGAGCAGCACAGGATCACGGCCGAAAGCGACTCGCCGTCGGAGGCGTTGGCGAGGCCCAAGTGGGACAACCCATTCAACCGGGCCTTGAACATATTGAAAGGACTCCCGGTGGACACTCGGCCGTCGTATGGACGCGTGCACGGCGTCGGAGACGGCGCCACGTGGAAGAAGTACTTCCGTGAGACCACGGAGGAGAGAAAGGAAAGACGGAGGTTAAATGAAGAAAACATCGACAAGAAGGTTGCGATTGCGGTCGCAGCAGCGGTCGCTGCCGCAAAACAGGAGATTGCAGCTTCGTATGGTGTCTTGGTTCCGGATATCGTCAGTTGGGGTAGGCAAAATCCAAATAAAGAGGCAGCGGACTTTCCCCTTTCCAACTTCTTCGGGAGCAGCTCGACTAGCGTTGCACCAGCACCAGCTCCTGCACCAGCTCCTGCACCGGCTCCCGCACCTGCTCCTGCACCAGCTCCTGCACCGGCTCCCGCACCTGCTCCTGCACCAGCTCCTGCACCGGCTCCCGCACCTGCTCATAGCAGCCCGTCCTCCGTCTCGGACGTGCTTGGCGGTGCTTCGTCTTTGGCTGAGCTCGTCGACCTCACGGTACCTGTCACACCGGCCCTCTTCAATAAATGTGTAATCTCCTGTTTCCGTTGCCTTTTGGATGTCTCACATCGCAGACATGTCTTTGCAGGCTGACGTAACCCCGTGCACCATATTGTACACCATCAGCGGCCAGAAGGTGGACGTGGGGAAGGCGACGATAGTGAAGCTGAAGGAACAACTGTTCCACAGCCGGCCGATCCCCCCTGACGTCTTCAAGGTTTCCGTGGCCAGTGTCAAACCGGGCCACGAGAATTTGGTTCCTCCGGTACTAGGGGGAGACGACGACGAGACCCCGCGGCGGCTTGGCGATTGCAAGAGGTGGGTCCTGTTGTGGCCAAAGAGTCTACTTCGTCTGGAGGCGGCCGGAAGCACACCCACGACCACGCAGCCTCAGCAAGGTATGAACATCAACACCCCACCTACCCAATTAGCGTCGCCTGTCGTGCCGGGTGATAGCGGACGGGGTGAGGAAGAGGCTCCATTAGTCGCTGATGACGTCGCCGCCACCGAAGAAGCAATGCATGATATCGATGCCATCGATGAGGATGACGATGACACTCTACAGTATCTCAATACTGGCGCCTATGACGACGGAGGATTGATGGCTCAGCGTCATGAGTCGGTGCCTGAATTGCCGCCTCCGGAGGCTGAACGTATTATAGACGACCTTCCAGTAGCAAAGAAGCATAGGAAGAGAGCGAGGAAAGGCAACAAAGCTGTTTCTATGATCCAGCCGCCTCCGCAGCCTCGGGTTCAAGACCGTATACCTGTCATGGGTGCGGCGAAATACCATATCCCCGGTGAACCAATCCTACCTAATAAGGCAGCGGTAGAGGCCATATACGGCGATCTCAGGAGACTTCATGACGATGTGCTGCGAAGAGAGAAAAGCCTGATCGCCTCGCAAAATCCAGGATACCCACTCTACGTGGTTAACGTGCCGCAGCAAAGGTTGTACGTCGACACATTCCCCGCGGAAAAGTTCTTCCTTCGATTCGATTACATCTTCGACATGTTTCACTTGAAAAAGCTGGATTTTACGTTTGTCTGCCTTTTTGCCTTGTACATGAACTACATCATCAGGATTGAGCAGATAACTTATATCTGTGTCGCTGACCCGTACTTCATGCACGAGAGCTTCTTGGCAGTCTGCAAAAAGCACCGTGAATATGCGAGTAACTACATCGCCAATTTCATGGTCGGCAATAAGGACAAGGAGACGATTCTCGTGCCTTATCATCCCATGTAAGTCATCCGCGCGGATATCCTTCCTTCGATTTCAATCATTTCATTTGCACGCGTGGAGGCTAATTTGAGGTGTACTTATTTTGCGCAGCGACGGGCGTGCCGTCCTCATCATCCTTTACCCCCGAGTCTCCCACGCTCTTTACTTGGACTCGTCGAAGAACATGAAGAAAAGGATTACACCCACATCAAGTCTGTTCTCGACAGTGCTATCTTTACGTACGGCGTACGGGGTGGAGAGATCACGCTCAGGAAGACAAGGAACCGCGCGCCCTGCTTCGGCCATAAGACTGACTTCTGCTGCATCCAGCAACCGAGTGGTACTATCAGTGATGGATTCTATGTCCTCCACCACATGCAGGAGTTCAGATGGGATCAGCAGAACCTTCGCATGTCACCTAGATCTGGCGATGCCCATATTCTGCAATGGGCAAAGAACATAGGAGATATCCCGGATCATCGACTCCGAGCTGAGTTCTATCACATCCAGCGTGAACTTGCCCAAATCATCATGAAGGAGGTCCTCGAAAAAACAGGGATGTTCTACGAAGAAGGGCAAATGTCGCGGGAAGACGTCCGAACACGCGTAGCCGCTCAACGTCTCGACCTGAAGCCTTTCACTGCGCTCGGGGACTATCTCCCTGACTTGCATGGATGGCACGACATGTTGGCGTGATTGACGATATATGACAATGTGTCCGTTTAGTCCATACTTTCTCTATGACGAAACTTTGAGTTATGCACGACGAAACTTTATTTGTGATGTAATTAAACCGTCCTCCTCAACTAGCGAAGATCACTCTAGTTAGGGCATTTTGGGTACGATGAACTTTGTATGCTTATGATATGTTGCTTCTATTTTTGCCAAGTCTATCTCTTTCTGTTGCTCAACTATATATGTTGCATATCATCAACTCATGTGACGATGCAGGTGCATAGATCATCGATGGCGAAGAGTGCTACGCCAGGAGTATACGACGAGTGGCCGGAGTGTCAGGCCCAGGTGTACCGGTTTCTGGTTTCCGAGCGACAGCCAGTAGTTAGTTTAGGTTCACGCTAGTGCGAGAGAGGGATACAAACCGACGCCTCAAGAAGTACTACATTATGTATGATGAGACATGTCATGTAACTTGTATAGCTATATCGTGATTATGACGTGACGACATGATTTGTGTTGGATGATATGATGAGACTATTATGTGTATGATATGATGAGCATATTGCATGTTTATGATATGATTAGAATACTGTATGAAACCTGTACAGAAACATCGCAAATACGTAGCAAAAAATGATATGAAAAAATATAGTAGTAGCGCTCTTTAGCGCTGCACAGGAAGACGCTGCTGCTAAAGGACTTAGCAGTAGCGCTTGTACGGAAAGCACTACTGCTAAGTAGGTATAGCAGTAGCGCGTGTCAAAACGCGCTACTGATAGACTTAGCAGTAGCGCTGGTACAGAAAGCGCTACTGCTAAGTAGGTATAGCAGTAGCGCGTGTCAAAACGCGCTACTGATAAACGTTAGCTGTAGCGCCGTATCAGCAGCGCGGTTACCCGCGCTACTGATACACCAAATACCCGCGCTACTGCTAGGGTTTTCCCTAGTAGTGCCGAAACGTCCCATCGTATAAAGAGGGGGAACCACCTCCCGGCACATCGCCCCTACCATTTCTCCCAAATCCCCTCCCTGCCGCACCGTCTTCCTCTCTCCCACCGCGTCATCTCGCTTTCCTCCACTGCCTCCACCGCACCGTCTCGCTCTCCCCCACCGCAACCTCTTCCTCACCTTCATCGCCTCCATCTGTCCGATGGCGGACGCTCGTGGCGACGCCGGAGCAGCGGCCGGAGATCTAGTAGCAGAGCTGCAGGGCGCGGTGACCGCGGATGAAGTGAAGGACGTTGGCGGCGTCCACGGCGGTGCGGGGAAACTCGCAACCGCTGCGGATGTGGAGAAGGAGGTGGCGGGCTCCGCCTCAGCGCTGCCGGAGCTGAAGGTGACGGCGTCGAGCGGCGCAGTCCATCCCGATGCGCAGCCTGGCGAGGAGCAGGAGGTATTTGCACTTGCTTGTTAGTTCCAATATTTAGCTTGTAGAGTTAGTTGCATTGGTTAGATTGTGATTCGTACGGTAGTACAGATGGTTAGAGTAGTTGGTTTGATGGATGGGCCGAGGTTTTCTGTATGGGGGGGGGGGGATTGGGGTTTTTGTACTAGGGTTTTTTGGATTACATTCTTTACAAAAATGCTAGATATATCTGTATGAGAGATAGGGATCTCTGTGCTTCAATGGTACACAGATGTATGCTTATTAGATTTTGTTTTTAATGCTACACAGATTGGGGTTTTTAATGCTACAGACATGTATGCTTATTAGATTGGGTCCCTATTAGATTTGTTTTTGAATGCTACGAAGATTGGGGTTTTGAATGTCATATGCCCAAATGGAATCCATTGATTAAGAAGTTATTTGATTCATTAGTATATAAATTTGTCCACAATATGTAGTTATATTAGCTCTGTTGTTCAATGTGTGTGCATGACAATGGAAAATGCAAATAGGATCATAGTATATTAGCCCTATGATCAATGTGTCATGTGTGCATATCTAAATTTTCAATTGGCTTCTGTATTTACTAGTGATGGATGTAATTGTATATTCAGGAGGATGATGGTTGGGGGAAAAAGAGGAAGTTGGACCTTACTGGGTTCAAGGACCCGTACGATCCAGGGTATAGTGACGACGAAGAGTATGAGGTAAGCCTACTTGAAATTTAGATTGTTCATTTAGTTCCTTTGACATGGTGTATATGAATCTATAATGTATTAATGTAATTCATTCGTATGTGCAGTATGTCTCTGGAGAAGATGTGGATGTGGACGACGGCAACTTCGCGTCCTTCAAAGCGAAGGAAGAGGAGAAGATCAGGGCCAAGGGAGATGGTTACTACTACAAAAGCAAGACCAACACTTGGCGCTGCCCTACTGTACCACCAAGCCAAAGCCAAAGTCCGGCCGCTTCGTTCACCTTCTATCTCATGCAGAAGATGTAGCCATCCATGGCGAGGACTACAAGATCAGGGGGCAGCATGGTGCCCTCGCGAAAGTCCTGACTCCCCTTCCCAAGTGATGTGATGATGTGTTTTACTTACTTTTGGTTGTTTGGTGAACTTTGTGTGTGAACTATCTATGGATGGTATGGTACTATGATGGTATATGGCTATCTATATTGGGTATTTGTGTGTTTTTAAATTTGTCTGCTATGATTTGTTTCAGTGTTTATTTTCTGAGTTTAGGTGCTGCAATGATCACACATGCTATGATGGTATGGCTATCTATATAGTCCATCATTTTGTCAAATATTCCAATAACAGAGCAAAAAACAACATTCGACAGGACAGTATAAATTCAAAAAAATGCACAAAAAAAATTGAGGTGATTTAGAGGAGGTCAAAGAAATTTGAATTTGAGAAATGTGCTCCAAATGAGCTCCCAGGCTAGGGTAAACAGCCCCATTTGTAATCAAGTTTTTTTGGACCTACTCTAAATGAGCCAAATGTTTTTTATTAACACCTATTCAATCTATATAGTGTAGATTCGAAGTCTCACTATTTTTTGAATTAATCTTCATATTTTTACATTTCTTTTGAAAAAATATGCTTTAATATAAAAACTATTAAAAACACGTTTAAAATATGAAAATGGAAAACTAAGTTCAGATCCTTCTTATTCACTTTGAAATAAAGCTTTGGTGATTTTTTTGTTTTTTTAAAAAAATTCAAAAACAGAAGGTAACCCTACCTCCTCTCCTTGAACTCTATGAAATGTTGTATGTGATAGCTCATATGTGTGAAGGTTTTTTCATGAAAATGACCATAGACCAAGTTTATGATTTTTGGTTGGTAACATGTCACATAAGACAACATTGTGCGCAAGTTTTATATTTTTTTTATTTTTTTAAATTAATGGTGCTCATTTGACCTCAATCGTGCCAGCTAGGTTTTTTTTAAATGTCCGTATACCAAGTTTAGTATTTTTCCTAGTTAGTGTGTCTTATAAAACGACGAACGGCGAAGGTTTCATATTTTTCGATTTTTTTTAAATTAGTTATGCTCAGTCAAAGCCTTGGAAACCCCGTTGACCAGCTCAAAACCCCTCCTAACCCTAGCTCCGAACGTCAGCCGTCCGATCATATGGATGGCTCCGCATCGTTGGATCGTGGGGCGATCCGCGAGAGGCGATCCTATTGGTTATGCTCGGCTGCTCGTCCACCATTGACTCCGCGAAAAAAAAACGTAGTTATTGGGCCCAAAAGGAAACCAAGCTCTGGTTGGGCCGTCGAATTGCGTCGTTTTTTTGCATCGTTTGCTCTGTTTTTAGTGAACGTGCTGGCTCTGTTTTTTTGCATCGTTTGAAATTACACAACAATTGACATTGCCTAGAAAATTTAGTTCTTTTTGTTCAATACAAATGCAAAATGACCAAATTTATAAGGGCCAAAGTTATTTTTATCATGCAAAATGGCCACAAACTATTCAAAATTGTCTCTTTTTGTTCATATAATATATATGACCACGGATTCCCACGCGTGTAATTAGCTTCTTTTTCTTCTTCTTTTCAAACCACAGTTTCCCACGCGTGTACACTCCCGACGCCGCGGTGGGTGTGAAAACGGGCCACTTCACATTTGACCCCGTTATTGCCACGACGAAATAACACGTAGCACTACGGCTATTTAAGCCACCCTCTGCCTCTGCCATCCCTCATCCATCTCCCATCCTCTGCCATCTGCCCTTCTTGCTCTTCGACCCCTTCTCCTTCTTCTGCACATCCCTCAGCCATGCAGTACACCGGACCAACCTACCGCTTCCCACCCACCGTGCCGGAGAGGCTCCACCCTACCGGCGTGTACGTTGTGCGCACACTACGTGTGTGGGCGATATCAAGGTGGAGGACCGCAAGGAACTTCACCGAGTTCTTCCTCGCGGACGGCTACCGCCACCTCCCGCGGGGATCTCCAACGATGTTCCGCGTCGAGGAGGTCATCCAAAACGGGGTGGTGGTTGCTCTCCTTGCCCACTTCACCAACACATTCGACGCCTTCTACCTCCTCGGCCGGGTGTTTTGGTGTGGCTGCGAGTTCATCGCTTTCACCATCCACAACAGGTATACGGAGTACACCAACATCTTCCCCACCGCGTCAGGCATGCACACTCTTCCATACCCCATCGACAACGCCCCGGAGGAGCAGTGAAGGGTGCCCGGAGGAGGAGCGAGGTGGAGAAGGCGGCGGCTAGGGTTCTGAACCCTCTATCTATTTTTCTTTTTTTTTGAATCTATGTTATGTTAATTAAGTTGTAATTGAACTATGTTGGAGATGCTATGGGCTTGTTGGCCCTTTTATTAAGTTCTATTATTAAGTTTTCTATCTATTCTATTATTAAGTTCTTGCTAGTTTGAACTATGTGATCGTGCTATGGGCTTGTTGGCCCTATCTACATATTTGTTGATTGTTTTCTTAGAGAGCTCGCTTTGTTAGTAACCACCTAGTGCATGCAGCCACAACGAACCCTTCTCTTTTTTTACACAAGCCACAAATATGTAGCCACCTAGCTAGTGCATGCAGCCACAAAAATATAAAACATATTGTTCAATTTATTTGTCGTAGAAAAACGGGTGCAGATGCGAGTGGATCGAAAAGGCTGAAACTGATCGTAAAAAAACGATGCTCTAAATCGAGGAGACAAGCGTGCGAGAAGAGAGGAGCCAGCGGCAGCGACCGACGCTGCATCCGTGGCGGCTGGCGTGAACGAAAGCGGCTCGGTCAGTGCATCGTGGCGGCATGCATCGGCGCATGCAGGCTCGGTCGGCGCATCGTGGCGGCGCGCATCGACCCATGCAGGCAGGCTTGCTGGGTGCATGCATAGCAGGCTTCTATCGTGGCGGCGCGCGCAGGTGTTTAATGCAAGGGACGGCCCAACGAAACCACGGCCCAACGGTCGAACAGCGACACCGCCCAACACGGCCCCACTTGTCAGGACCAACGGGCGACACAGTCCAGTGCGGCCCCACTCGTCAGAGTTAACGGTCAAGCCATTGACCCGACGGCAACATCCGTTCTGACCTGTTCTGAGGGTTTCGGGCAAGGGAGTGGGGAAAACTGAGCAAAAGTTAAGAGCGTGGGGATGAATGAGTACAACTAAGGAACCAGGGGCACAGAAATAAAAATCCCTATAAAAAATGTTGTGTAATGCCATATCTATACCTACCTATATATTATATTATATTTTATTTTATTTTTATTATATATATATATATATATAAATATATATATTATATATACTTATATATTATATATATATATATATTATTTATATATATATATTATATATATATATATATATATTATATATATATATATATATATATTATATTATATTATATCTATACCTACTAATAAAGCAAGGTGATATTCTTGGTTTCGTCCCGCATCTAATCCTACGTTATGCGTTTTAAAAATTGAAATACACGAGGTGGTACTAATATGTGAAAAACGATTTGCACGGCCTATTTTTCGTCCGTCGATCGGCCTCACGCTGTTAACTTGGGCCGCCATGAGTTTGTCCATTACCATATGGGCCCAACTAGGCCTGGTCTTATGTTGAAAAAAAGAGCGATTAGTGGAGCGACATGACGGCTCGAACACACAACCAGGCGGTCCATCTCCAATGTTGCAGCCAACTGGCCTAGCTAAGCCCTTTGCTTTGAAAGGAAGTTTTAAATAGTCCCACATCAGTTGCATACATTAAATCATCCCAATTTATATATGTCTTTGTTGCTCTTGGGTATCAAGGAGGCGTCTCAGGAATCAATAAGCGAAATTGATGAGCAGCAGGTCCAGCTTATTCCTAAAAAAGAGGATTTCAAACGACTTCTATGGGGGAGATAACGAGATAAGAGGAATAACATATAGGGAATGGACCTATATATGGTCGGATAATCAGCGATGGAAGAGAAAGACGCAGACGTTCTCTGCACTAAGCGACGAGGCATGGCAGAAGTGGCCTCCCTGCCCGATGCTCACACCAGAGAGCCTGAGTGCCGGCGAGCGAATTGGCTGTTTATGGCCACAAATTGGGCATCGCTGTTATTGTTATTTGAGAGTTGCTTGCAGTCGTCAGATGGTGGGTGAACAGCGATGCTAATTGGGTGCCCCTTACGTCTCCTTCTATTTTTTTCTGATGCACGGCCAGGCCACTCTATTTTGTACGGCAGACTTGCAGCTAGCATGATAGAGAAGAGAACGGATCTGTTTTATTTGTTCTGAAAAATAGATGAAGAGAAGAATAGCATGCAGACCTGTAAGTCAAAGAAAAGGGATCTGTTTAATTTGTTCTGAAGAATAGATTAACAGAAGGACAACGTGCATATCACTTAGGCGGTTGACTTGTGAGGAGTTAGTTTGAACACACGAGAAGGTTTTGTATTTGCTTCCTACTTGGTATAAAATGCAAGTAATTTTTCTTCAACATTCGTTAAAGTGAGTGAAGCGGATGTGTTTTGAAAATAATCACATCCCTTTGCTGCTTCAATTTTTGATTTACATACAATTACACAATTATGTACTTATTTACCGTTGCGTAATTTGAGTTCATGCATAGGGTACATATGTCTTACCCCCCTATTGTTATGATAGGACTTGCTGCTATTGTACATATGTTTATTGTACATATATTTTTTATGACAGGACTTTGTTTTCACGAGAAGCAACATCTGTATGAATTAAATTTACGTGTGAGTCATACTAAACAAGAAAAACTTCAATTTTATGAGGGTGCTTGGCTTTAGCCCACGAAGACAGGCAGGTGGAGTTTCACAATTTATTAATAAAGGAAGGTGATATTCTTGGTTTCGTCCCGCTTAAGAGTTTTTGCCCGTAAGTTATTCTGGTTTGTTCGGACTGATTTGTTGGGATCGTTAGGAATTGTGCGTGGAGTTGGCCTCTACCGCTTTTTCTGTCTTTCTTGTTGAGTCTGGCTTTCCTTTCGTGGCCTCATGGGTGCAGTAATAAGAGGAGGCTAGGCATGGACGGGGGACTTTTTCTTAAAGAAAAAACAAAATTGGGATTGACTTTTCTTGA
Source organism: Elymus sibiricus (assembly GCA_039707655.1). Taxonomy (NCBI): domain Eukaryota; kingdom Viridiplantae; phylum Streptophyta; class Magnoliopsida; order Poales; family Poaceae; genus Elymus; species Elymus sibiricus. Next base: position 438,488,697 of record CM077667.1, on the reverse strand, counting down.
AGAAAAAACAAAAACGGAAAGTAAACGGACTTGCACTAGCCACTAAGGAGAAGGGATCCGTCAAAAAAAAGGCAGAGGAGAAGGGACGTGCACTAAGGCGGGGACGCACGCACACAAGCTTGTGCGCCCGCCGTTTGCCCTGCATGGTGGATGAGATGAACTCGACCTTGAGTTCAGCCAAGGGCTACGCCGTCGACACTCACAGAACGCGCGCACGCGCACGCCCAGTTCCCTCACGCCCGCCGCTGCACCATAGACGCAGTCGCTGCTGCGTTTGCTCGCCGGCAGCAAGTCCGAACTCCGGCATCTTGACGAATAAAGGCAGAGCATTGGGGAGACACGCTCCTGCGTTAGAGGCCATAGCCACGGTTAAACCGCATCCGGTGCGGACGGGGATCCTCCACCCAAGCAGCGAGGGCCTGCCTTCTGCAGTTGTCGTCTCCGACCATGACGAGATCCTTCAACATCGAGATCGAGCATATCCAAAAGACAATAATATGGATAAGGGCTTGTACCTGCAACAACCAGCAAGGAGATTTCATAAAGCAACACAACACCCATCGCCACCACGGTCGCCACAACAAAACGAAGATGACTAGCATCGGGGACAATGGGCCTATATAGACCCTTGAGGCCTCCCGACGACGGAGTGTGCGAGGATGAGCCCAACGTGTTCCTCTGTTTTTCTGTCCAAGTTCCACATCTTTGGCATTTTCATCATCACCTTCCGCTGGCTGCAATACCATTAGTCCATAACACCATCATTTCATGTATGGGTTCGTCAAAGACTCCGAGTGAAGCCATGAAGGTTGTACAACAACACCATGTGACATACAACCTGTGCAGGCAGCTGGTCACGATTAAAGTGCTAGCCAAGCATAGGAAATACGACCTCGACTCTCTGTTTCGTTAGCTCTGTTGTCGTGGGCTACTAGGAAAAGAACTTCCCAGTCGGTAAGATGTTTCAACTAATTGGCCAATTGCTCTGCAGAGTTTGTTGTTATTTTACTACGGAGTGACAACAGTATTTTTTTGAGGGTAGTGACAACAATATTTACTCTGTTGTTTGGAAGGGTGGTAATTTTTTCAGCTTTCTATTGTTTTTATTTTGTAGGTATAATTTGTTTTGCTAAGAAAAGGTTAATCAGGTGATTAAGTCAGATTTTTTGGTGTGGCTCCTAAAATAGTAGAGACTATTGGTAAAAGATGTAAAGTTTAGAGCTTGCGATGAGTATACAACAATATAAAAACAACTAACTTTTGAACTTGATTTTGCCGGTGCAATGGTACTTGGATGTGAGAGATTTTGATATTTGGTCATTCAAATTTAGTCATTTCAATATTTGTTTTCTCCCGTTGCAACGCACGGGCATGTTTGCTATTTATCTATACCTACTAATAAAGCAAGGTGATATTCTTGGTTTCGTCCCGCTTAGCGACTTAGGTGATTTTTTTCTATCTGAGGTTATACCTACTAATAAAGCAAGGTGATATTCTTGGTTTCGTCCCGCTTAGCGACTTAGGTGATTTTTTTCTATCTGAGGTGGTACTAAAATTTCGTCTGTATTCTACCTGGGTCGTAGCTCCTTTTTTCGTCCATCATGGGCCAAGCTGGGCTGCTCTAGCGACCGTCTAAGTTTCGTACGTCAACGTCCGGCGTCCGGTTTCACACGTGGTCTGCTCCTCCGTTTATCACATGGGCCAGAATTTAATTTCTATAATGGGCCGCTAAAAAAGTAGCCACATGTGCTAAAATTTTGGCCTCCTTCTGTAGTTAATAGTCCCACCCTGCTCTTTTACACCAAATACCAGTAACTTATATACGTTCTTGACTTGCAAAAATCAAACAAGCCAAGGCAAAGAAAGGGAGAGACCTGCCGCATATATGCATCATCGGTAGAAAAACATATGTGAGGAGGAAGGCTCACACATGCATATAAGACGAAGGAGAGGCAGCTCGGGAGCACAGATCTGAAGCAAAGTCACACATGCATATAAGACTGAGCTCGGGAGCAGAGATCTGAAGCAAAGTCACACTAGCCTAATAGGAAGGGGTTGCAGCTAATTAATCCTAAAGGAGGAGAGACAAACGAGGGTATGAGAGTGGCCCCGTCGGTGCTGGAGCCAGCTCAATCATGGCCGTCATGGGATTCTCGGTAGCGCGCGAGTGTAGCCGCGCCATGGTGGAGGCGGGGTCCCGTCCCTGTGGCACGCGGGTTGTAGCCCGCGCCATGGCCGGAGAGCCGGGGAGCCCAGCGGTGGTTCAGCCCGGGAGGGGGGATCCCGGCGGCTTGTTGGGCGCAGGCGACAACGGTGGCATGTCCCAGGGCAGGGTGAGGTCGGGATGTGGATCTCGCGGAAGAGAAAATGAGGAGGCTGCGCAGCGACCGGATGTAGATCTCGCGGGCCGAGGAGAGCAGCTGACGTGTTCATCTGTTGTTTTCCTTCACGGACCGATAAAAATCTCCGTCCACGACGTGTTTTAACTCCATTTATTTTACTCTGTTTGTGCCCTTGTGGACTCCTGACAAAAAATATAAAGGAAACAAACATCATACATAGATGGATATTATATACACAGGTTATGATTTAGAGACATTAACAGAAAGTAAGAACATTTATACCACAAGGCACTGTTAGCGCACACGACAGATGCATGCATGCCTGAAGTATACCACATTTTTATCGTCTGATGTCGGTAACTCAAAATAAACACTACGTGTATGATATTTTTATTATCAGTATGTTAATTTAAAGATAAAGTTGTTCACCCGATTAGTTGACTAGGATTGACGTTGCAAGTTTCGAATTAGCACCCCAAAGAATCCTATTGTTAATTGATTCATCATTTTCGTTATTATCAAACTTATTCTTTACAAGTCCAACCACATTAATAATAATTGGCGTTTGTTTCGCGGTGAAGCAAGTTAAACTTTCTTTTACCCGTTGCAACGCACGGGCATGTTTACTAGTACACTAATAAAGCAAGGTGATATTCTTGGTTTCGTCCGTCAACATAATTTTTAGTTTTTTTCCGTACGTTACATATTATTTTTTCTATCCGAGGTGGTACTAAATTTTTATGTGTACGTCCCCTAAAAATTATTATTCGCGCAGTTTGTACCTGGGCCGCACCCGTTGTGACCCAGGGGCTGCTAACTTGAGATTTCCACGTAATATTATTGCAGCAAAAAATATATGCTCAATTGGGTTTTGAACCACACATCTACCACATTACACTCCGACTACCATAACCAACTAGACCACCAAACCATCATGATCTGGAGAGGTTGCATTAGCTTTATCACCGAGAAACGCAAAGGCCACACAATTGGGCCTATGTCTGGTGCTCCAGCTGCTGGGCCAAAGTCCATCAACGCAAGTAAACATGATCAGCGCGCAAAAATATTGATTTTTGGCCCTGCTGTCTCAATGACCATGAATATTCTGTGTTTAATAGTACCACGTCGCTACACAAAACTGATTCTCATCAACATATATACGTTCAACATCGTTGTCTGGCGTGAGCTAATTGAATAGACTCCTCATATGAAAGGTGGGAGAGGCTTTGCGATCGAGCAATAAAACGTCGGTGTTAACGAATCCCCGAGGATTGAGTACGGCTTGCCATGCGCCCATGCATCCTAAAAAAAGGTAATAGCACCGTCGATTGGGTAGGTATTAGTTCTATGACTGGGAATTGCATTAAGCTAGAAAAAGGAATTTATAGGAAGGAGTCCCCGTAATCAAAGGAGGGGACGTTGCACAATGATTTAATGCATGGTAGAACGTTGCAATTGGCATTAATATGTCCCTACTAAATTTGTGTCAATTTTATTTTTTGTTGAAGCACACGATGATTTTTTTTACGGGTAATTACTTACTAAATTTTATTACTTTTAGTGTTCTTTATACTGTCATGATATTATGAATATAAAAAAATCTGTAAGAAAATGTTGTCAATAAGATCAATTTACTCTGAATCGTACCTGATGTTCTAAGCTCTGTGTCGTGATCTTCAAATGATGCATGTTTTTTTCATAAGCGTCTGTTGTCCCGTGACAAAATTCTCGGACCCGGCCAACCTTTGTCCAAAGGAATTGGAATTTTGTTTCCTGAATGTTGCCATCGGCATTAATATTCCTTACTAAATTTGCATGAATTTCATTTTCCATTTAAACGCACAATGTAATTTTTATTACTTATTCAATTTTTAACTTTTGATGTTCTTTATATTGCCATGATGTTATAAATAGATCAAAAAAATTTCATAAGAAAACATTGACAATTAGATCAATGTACTTTGAATCGTATCACGTGTCCTAAGCTCCATGTCGTGAACTCGTGATCCTCAAATGATACGTATATTATTTATTTCGTATTCAATCGTTGTCCCATGACATAGTTCCTCGAGGCGCCAAACCATGGTTCATAGATACTGTAAAAAATATCCCGTTGCAACGCACGGGCATTTGTGCTAGTTTTAAAAAAAACATCGTCCCTTGCGACGCACGGTCATTTGTGCTAGTATAACAACTAAAATAATTTAAGTTTTGGTTATCCTGCCTTGAGGATTCGTACGTATTAGATGGATTCTATGTTGTCTTATTGTGATGGTGCTGCAGAGATGTCGATTTCGCTCCAATTAGTGTCTTTGGTTTTTGTCCACTACCGAGAGCTTTCCCCCACTAGGAATCATTCCCTTGAAAATTAAGAAACAGCAACACATCGCTGTTCTCGCCATAAACATTCTGCATAATTACTCTCTCCCTCTCAATTAGTAGGTGGTTGCCTAGCTAAGCAGCATCTTCCCTTAATTTGCGTCCTCGGAGGGGTATTAACAGGCCAGATAGGTGACAGGTCTAGTACGTGCGTAGTACATCGCATTTGCAGGCAAGCGCCACCATGCAACTCCATTCGCCGCCGGCGAGGGCATCCGGTCTCTGCGCTTCACGGCGCGCTCTTCTACAAGGTGATCTCTCAACTTCTACCTGCTTTTGACTTTTGAGCCTATAATAACATGACAAGTGACGGCTCGTTCCAAACAAGAATATTTGTTTTCCTTTCGTATGTGTACTTTCCAGCAATGACAAACAAAAATCGCAGGAGTAAGAGTAACGTACTAATGTCCATTTTCTCTCCTGCGATGCAATTAGGTCCAGGTCGTTTCCAGGGCATTGTTGCCTCTGTCGTAACCGACTTCACCGGATTTCACCCATCGAGATGGAGGGTCAAGGCCATCAATGTTTCCAATGCTGAAGCTGCTAAAGGTATTCACAACTCCCTCTGATCCATATTAATTATCGTTGAGTTCTTGATTTGGTCTAAAAAGGTAAAAATACAAAAAAAAAACTAGGTATATGCACGTTGTAGACCATATATCCAATGATCATCGTACATTTTTTTTTCTGAGTTGGATCGACAGGACATTTAACTGATACGAGAACAATATTTTTTTACGTCGATGAGTACATGTAAACAGCTTTTATTTTTTACGTGAGACAAAAAAAAATGTAATGACACAAACCATTGGTAGGACGAATCTAATTGTTATTTCTACGAAATAAATAATAATAACATTCACACAACATGATAAAAGTTTAATTGGTAGTAAAGGCTCTAGTTGGTACACATGATATAAGGCGAAATTGGCACCACTCTGCGTGAGAGGCAAGTGATATTTGATATATAATTAAACTAGCTTTTCATGGTTGTTAATGTGGATTGTTGCATCATTTCTCTATTTTACCCAAATGCATGGTTCCTTGATGCTATGTGGAGGATTTCATGTTTGCTAGTAGTATTGAATAACTGAATTTCTAGCTCATCGTACGTGCAGGGATGCAAACCAACCAAATTAATCATGAGACCCACATCACCAAATGGCTCGAGGAACCACTTCGCCTTGATGAGTGCCAAGTGATTCCCAAGGCAAAGTTCTAGTTCTGCAATGATTACAATATCTATAGGGGGAATACATTTTCGCAAATGCTATGAATAATAGACTAACCGTCGATTTGTTGGTGACCATGTACTTGTACGGATTTCCTTCAGGCTCTTGGGGCAGACATGCTGCCACTAATTTACCAAGTCAGGGGGATGCTAAGATCGATGGACGACGGGGAGATCAGTATCTCAGCATATGACACTGCATGGGTTGCCCTGGTGCCAAGGCTAGATGGCAGCAAGGGGCCCCAGTTCCCAACCACCGTCCAGTGGATTGTCAACAACCAACTGCCGGACAACTCTTGGGGCCATGCTACCTTGTTTACTGCCTATGACCGGATTATGAACACCCTAGCATGTGTTGTTGCACTGACAAAATGGTCTCTTGAACCTAACAAATGCAAGAGAGGTAGTGTAAAGTTACAGATATACTGTTGGTTCCAAATAAACCACTGTTCTTTGTTGAATGCATGTTGCTTTGTTAGTGACCATTGTATTTTAGGACTCTCTTTTCTTCATGAGAACATGTGGAGGTTAGCAGAGGAAGACCCAGAGCAAATGCCCCTTGGTTTTGAGATTGCATTCCCTTCCCTCGTAGAGCTAGCTAGAAGCATGGGGATTAGCTTTCCATATGACCACCATGCTTTGCAGAGTATATATGCTAACAGAGAAGTAAAGCTTAAGAGGTAAGTATCTTGTAGAATGCGCTTCAACACATTAGCCTTTGTTTTCACAAAGAGGTTTTACTCCTAAATTTCTTATGGTCCTATAATGTAGGATTCCAAAGGATGTGATGCATAGAATTCCGACATCAATTCTGTACAGCCTTGAAGGCATGTGTGGGCTGGATTGGCAAAAGCTTTTGAAGCTCCAATCTGGTGACGGATCCTTCTTGAATTCTCCTTCAGCTACTGCTTATGCCCTTATGAAAACTGGTGACAAGAAATGCTTGGAATATATCAACACGATAGTCAAGAAATTTGACGGAGGCGGTGAGAGATCCATAACATTGCACTGATAATTTCTTTATGATTGGGTACTAGACAAGATGTCATTTTTGTACTTCGTAATCCCACATTATTCATCTTTACCATCTCAGTTCCCAATGTTTACCCTGTCGATCTTTTTGAGCACCTCTGGGCCGTTGATCGATTGGAGCGACTTGGGATCTCGCGATACTTTCAACAAGAGATTGAACATTGCATGGACTATGTCAAAAGGTTTCTATGTTTTCTTAACACAAACTCTTTTTCTTTGAAGACCATAGTGTAGCCATGCTAAACTGTAGGCACTTTAAAGGAAATATTTCTTTACCTCCTTTTCTACTGTAGGTACTGGTCTGAAGATGGAGTTGGTTGGACTCGAAATTGCAATGTAAAAGATTCGGATGAAACATCTATGGCTTTCCGACTACTACGGTTGCATGGACATGATGTCTCTCCAAGTAGAACACCATTTCCCCTCTTGAATTAACAAGAAAAATTGCATGCCCTCGTGGTAATTGCCTATTTATTGCATTACGAACTGGTATATATTGTGCAGGTGTGTTTAAAAACTTCGAGAAGGATGGGGAGTTCTTTTGTTTCATGGGACAATCAACTCAAGCAGTCACTGGGATGTATAACCTGAATAGGGCAGCTCAAATAAGTTTTCCCGGAGAGGATATCTTGCAGCGTGCTAGGACTTTCTCATACCAGTACCTTAGAGAAAGAGAAGCCCAGCGAACGATTCGTGATAAATGGATCATTTCTAAGGATCTACCAGGCGAGGTGATCAAATAAGAGCTAGCACTATATTGATATTGAATACAGTTGCTAGTTATATTTTTATTGATTGTTTCTTGGGTTTATGCTCCTGACCTTTGTATAATTCATATTGTGTGAATAATATCAAAATAGCAAGTTCAAGCAAAGAATGTTCCCACGTTTAATATAATTGTGCTAGTTAGTATACTCTTGTCAAATGTCAGTACACAACTTTAATGCTCTTGTCAGTTTCTCTATGCTATCTGTTTTTTTTACATTTCTATCTTTTTAGGAAGTCCCAAGCATACATATTATCTTGTTTCTAAAGAAACTTCTCAAATAAAAAAAACTTCTCTAGACCTGAACAACAATCTGGCTTGATGACAGGTACAATACACACTGGACTTCCCTTGGTATGCAAGCTTGCCACGTTTAGAAGCAAGAACCTATCTAGATCAGTATGGTGGTAATGATGATGTATGGATTGGAAAGACATTGTACAGGTGAAAGTTTACCTCTATATTTCAAATTAAACATTGGTATGTGTCATTTTTCTTTGGCTTGAATAACATACATTTACATGTACGTGATGGATGGCTTTTGGCAGGATGCCTCTTGTGAACAATGATACCTATCTTGAGTTGGCAAGACATGATTTCAACAGTTGCCAAGGTCTACATCAGCTTGAGTGGCATGGTCTGCGGAAGTAAATAGCAGTCCCACATTCTTTCATGTCCTTTTATCTTAATTTTCCTGCTTGAACTTGGCTTGAACATGACAAAATTATTTGGCATTCGATTCTGTAGGTGGTTTATTGGGAGTGGCCTCGAGGCTTTTCAGGTGGCGCCAGAAGATGTATTGAGATCTTATTTTCTTGCTGTTGCCTGCATATTTGAACCAAGCCGTGCCAATGAGCGGCTAGCATGGACCAAAGTGTCAGTGCTTGCCAACATTATTTCTACATGCTTCCGTAGTAACTTATTGGGTAAGAAAAGGATGGTACAATTTTTGCACAGTGGTCCCTATGAAGAAAATGATGATCTATCATGGTGAGTGCACTAACCAAGCATGACTAAACATTTTGATCCAATATTCAATGAATGTATGACATGATAATGTTTTGCATGGGCTGCTTTGCTTTTGCTCTCAAAATGAAATATGGCAAACAAATATGAGTAATTTGATATACTCCGTCCGTCCCAAAATAAGTAGATGATTTCCACCAATGGACAATGCAAATGCACACATGAAATCCAACTTTTGTACACAGTGAATTTTGGTGGTTGCATAGGTTTAGTTTTACTTGGGATGAGAGAGCACAATATATTTAAACTCGATCAAAATGTGTGCGACTAGTATTTTATTGAAAAACTAAAAACACTTCTATACTGGGTCAATTATGAAGCAGACATCATTTTTGTAAACCCACAAAATAGACCAGCTTAAATATAACAGTTTTGTACTACTTTTAATCCTCACATGCCATGTTAATTACGAAGCAGGTAGCATTTACTCCCTCCATTCACAAATATAAGATGTTTTTAATATTTCAGTATGGACTACATATGGACTGAAATGAGTGAACAAACACACTAAAACGTGCCTATATACATCCCATTCAAAAAAAGTTAGAACACCTTATATTTGTGAACGGAGGGAGTAATATGTAAACATGCAAAATGCAAAATAAACGTGCTTAAATATGACGCTTGTATACCATTTTTTTAGTTTCCTTCCAGACCCAGTTAACTTGTGTATCAGGCTCACGCAAAGCTTGTTAATCAAATGTTTGTTAGCATGAACCAAAGATAATCCATTTCCTTAAGAAGTGTATGCCTTATATGCATTTATTATTGTTGCAAAATATGTTGTCGAACAGAAATTCTCTTAATTTAGGATATTATCTTACAAGTGGATATTTGAGTAGCAAAGAATTCATCCTTGTTACCGAAACTTATACCACTTTGTCACTTTAAACTTGAAATCATGTTATTGTTGTTTTTATGTAAACTAGCACTATTACTCGCTAGGTACTCACTTATTGCCTTAAAGAAAAGCATTTAAGACCACACACCCTTATGTAAGCATTAAGTTTCATCAATCATTTATCTCAAAAAAATGTTGAAAAAATCAATCATCACAGATGTATGTTTGTTGTATCGCCTATCATGTAATATCAAATTCAATAGAATGTCAGTGATCTAACATCAAGTGCGCACTCAGGTTTAAAACAAACACAAAAGATGGAATTCTTGTGAGGGCACTTCAACAACTTATTGATTTGTTGGCACAAGAGGCACTGCCTACTCGGGAAGATCCAATGCACATCCACAATCTCTTACGACATGCTGTAAGTTAAACAAAGTGTTGCACGATTTGCAAGTTATTACACTATTTTATTAGATAAACATTCTACTATTACTCTTTGAACTTCTAGTGGATCAAACTTATTACAATATAATACCAGATATACATTCTAATACAATTCTTTGAACATCTAGTGGACCGAATGGATGATGCAACAAATAAATACTGAGGATGATACATGTACTAAATCCAGTGTTATGCAACAAGGGCCATGCATGGTTAATGACAAACAAACATGTTTGCTTCTTGTTAATATTGTTGAGATTTGTGCTGGACGAATTGGTGGAGTATCATCCATGATGAATAGCATGCATGGTGCTTGGTTTATTCAACTCGCATCCTCTATTTGTGAAAGACTTCATCAAAAGCAGTTACTTTCTCAGGTAAACCCTATTATTCAGTAACTATCCAGCCACCTTGTGTATGATACCAGGGTGATTACATTCTTTTAGTTAGTTTTACCTTTGCTTTAGGGGGTACTTAAAGGAATGAACACACATTCCATGTATGATGGCCTTGCAAGCTACTCTTAGTCTTAAGGGATATGATTCTTTTACCCACAAAACGTTGAACATAGAATTTGAGAAAATCAGAATTTACAAGAAAAAAATTATTAAATTTATCTGTGTATTGTTCCAGAGAGGAACTTAGTTGCTCTGTGCTTTGTTCAATCAATTGACATCCAGCTATGTTAAAAAGGGTTTTGAATATTCATGTAATGTGAAATGTGAAATGTTAATATTGTTTGGACTTGATTTTGGTTCATTATAAGCCAAGTCAAATATACGATATATTTTTATGACGCGAAACTTACGCAAAATCAACTGATTAAACTTTATGTTGAGAAGAAGCAGGCTAAATCCGTAGACTCGTATCTTGTCTAGTTATTTCTGATTGACGTATTTTGGGTAATATGTGCCGTCGTGTAACTATCGCCATGAAGGACGCCGTAGTGACATATCATCCTGGCACCCTTGTGTTCCCTAGCTTGCTAGAGCACCATGGGGACATCGATAAAACCAAGTTAGACTTAAAGAATAAAATTATGTTGTTATATTTCAATGTTCATAACCATTCAAATGTGATTTATAGGATACTGAGAAGGACCGGTCAATAATTAACTGCATTGATGAAAAAATAGAGCTTGGCATGCAAGAACTTGCCCAATATCATCTCCAGAGGTGTGATGATAGACCAAGTTACAAGAAGACAAAGCAGACATTCTTGGATGTTGTAAAAAGCTGCTACTATGCTGCTAATTGCCCCCCACATATGGTTGATAAACATGTTTCAAGAGTTATTTTTGAGCGTGTTATCTGAAAGAAAATTGTACTGCATGTATTATTTGCAATGGAAATTTGTGCAAATCGAAATAATGTAAGAGCATTGACAGCCAGACCTCTCAAACACGTCTCAAACGCCCGGGCAGGCCACCCGGTCACTGACCGGTCACAAAAAAAGCGACCCAGACGGGCGCCTTGAACGGGCCTCAAACGCCCGGGCTGACCGGCACCCCTCATATCCAGCCCAAATATGGGGCGGATATGGGGGTGCCCGAGCGCGTAAGCCACATCGGTCTGACGTCGTGGACCCACACGGAATCGCCCGAAAACCCGACGGTCCGACGGACGCCTCCTCCGGTGTGGGGGGGGGGGGGGGGGGGGGGTGAACGTCGCATGGCACCGGTCCGGCTCGTTGCCGAGGCCAAATCTGGCTATTTAAGCCGGTCGGGGTCTCCCAACCCTATCCCATCCACCTCCTCCCTCTCCGCACCGCCAGGGGCGGACCCGGCCCAAGAATCCAGCGGGGGCCCAAGTGACTGGGGGCCCAAATATTTGGCTAACTGGGGGCCCAACTGGTAAAATGTTGGAATTCAAAGCAGTAAAAAAATAAATTGACTGGGGGCCTGGCCCCCACTCAGCCCAACGTGGGTCCGCCCCTGCGCACCGCCAGCCCGAGCCCATCCACCTCCTCTCTCCCGCTCCGACGCTCTTCCCACGCTCTCCGGCGGCGCCATGGTCTGAAGGAAGATAACCACCTACGCCATGCTCACGCCAGAGCATCGGTACCAGATCGAGCAGGAGATCCGGGCAGGGCATGCCGCCCGCATCGCTACCGGGCTGCCTCCGGACTCGCTGGAGCCGGAGGAGGAGGATGAGGCGCAAGCAGAGGAGGGGGGAGAGGAGCAGCAGCACGCTCCGATGGAGGAGGTGCAGGCGGACGAGGAGGCGGAGCGGCCAGATCAGGAGATGGCGTCGGCTCCAGGCTTCAACATGGAGCAGGCGGAGGCGGAGTTCACTGTCGCTCAAGCGGATGAGATGGCGGAGCAGTAGGCCATCCAGGAGTCCATCCAGGATGAGGCCTATGTGGAGGCCAACCGACGCTTCATCCGGCAGGAGCGGGCAGTGACCGGCGCTCTTTTCGCCGAACTCGAAGTGGAGATGGATGCGGAGGCCGACGCGGAGGAGCCGGGGGAGCTACAGGGGCATGAGTTGAAGCTGCCGCCCATGGACCTGAAGCCGGGCACGAAGATAGTCGACATCTCTGACGAGGACTAGGGTAGATGATCTACGTAGTACGTGGATTTTTATCTTTGCATGCTTTTGTATGGATTTGAAATTTCTAGTATGAGGTATCCGGATGTGGACGAGGAAATTTGAGGACTGACCGGTCAGTGCCCGCGGACGCGCCGGCATTTGAGGGCCTGGATTTGCCCATCGCGGTTGTAGATGCTCTAAGTAGTGGTAGAGAAGCGTATAGACAACCATGTGCTCGTGTGTTTTTTGCCTTTGTTTATTTTCACAAGGCCTGGCATTAAGCCATCGAAAAAGACCACGAGACAACCCCAGCAGATCCAATGCAATGTTTGGTTTGCAGCCAAAAATCGGTTAACTAATGTTTTCGCAAGCAAATATTCAGCAATACCAAAACTTACAAAAAATGGACAATTTTGTTGAATATTCGCAAGCAAATTTGGTGGCCGACCAATTAGTAGCTAATTTTTGGGCTTGCCCAAGCGAGCATTTGGCAATCCAATTTTCATATGAGCCTGCCAATCCATGGTATGTTCATTGTGATTGCAACGATTTTATTCAAACCCTGGTTTGCTAGAAAGGCCACTTCTACGAAATTCATGCCAAGATTTCCCCATCATCTAGTCTGCAGATGACACATTGGTTGTGATGAAGGCTTGCCATCAGCAACTGTAACACCTAAAGGGTTTGAAGGGGAGATTCACTATAGCATCTGGATTAGAAGTGAACTTCCATTAATCTAGTCTGCAGATGACACATTGGTTGTGATGAAGGCTTGCCATCAGCAACTGTAACACCTAAAGGGTTTGAAGGAGAGATTCACTATAGCATCTGGATTAGAAGTGAACTTTCATTAATCTTTCTTGGTGCCCATTAATGTTCCGGAACACATTGTGCAATCTTTCACTATAATTCTGCAGTGTCACATAGGTTCTTTCCCATTTGCTTATCTAGGTTTGCCCCTTGTCTTAATCAACCCTAAGATGGAACACTTCTTCCTCCTAATTCAGAAAGGTCAATAGAGACTAAGTGTATGTTCTGATTTCTTAGGTTATGGAGGCAGATTGCAAATGGTAAATGTAGGTCTCTCATGTCTCCCAACTTTTATTATGAGCCACCTCAAATTGTATAAAGGAATTACTGTGAGATTGACAAATTCATAAGACACTGCTTTTGGAGGGGTAAAATCCTAGAGAAGAATAATCCTCCCTTGGCCACATGGGATTTAAGCATTCACTTCATAAATACACCACATATTCGTCAAAAATAATTTATTATGCTAACATAACAATCGTAACGGATACATAATTTATTTAATTAACCAAATCAAGATGGATAGTTCTAGTTATCCAATCAACAAAGTACTAATAATTAAAATTACTGTAGACTGCCAAAATGACAAAAACGAAGAACTATATTCAGCGACACCAGTACTATTTGCAAATGTTTGAAAACAGAAGACCAAAAGGAAAAAATAACGCCTGAGGTACAATTTTAAAAGGCATCAGAAATAACAGATAGTAAATCTCAACAATTCCTCAGTTGGGAGTCATGACTATACCGATAAATATGCAAGGCACACTTACTTAATTTACAAAATATCTTCATATCCAGCAACATGGTTATTCAATGAGAATGATTACCTTAGCCTGGTTGATGGCATGTCTTTAGATACACGGAAACTATGAACTTTTTCATAATCCACGACATCAGAAAACATGTACTGTCCAAATTTCTCTGCAGATCAAAATGTTCTGGTCACCTGGATGATTGTTCAAATGAAGAACCAAGTGAGAACAGCAACCAGAGTGACAATTCTACACAAACAAACTCCATCAGCCTTGTACCAAATTCAGCTCTGAACAGTAAGTACGCGAAGAACACTTTTTCACATATCTAATATGCATTGCCAGCAGAACAGTTCACTCAAATTTGCGTTTGCTAAAGAAGAGATTGTTATGCCAGCATACAGTTCCATAAATAGCCTGCCTACTTATTCCAATATTTGTCAACTAATCACAGGAAGAAAAGAAAGTGCAAATCCGTGTCAACAAATCTCGCAGCAATCTACATTAGCTCGCGTAATTGCTCAGATCTGGCCGAAGTTATCACAGCGCAGGCAGGGACAACTGCAGATGAGAGGGGCCGAGCTTACTTCTCGGAGTAGTACGTGGAGGTGGTAGAGGTAGAGGACTGCGCCGCCACGTTCTTGACTACCTGCGCGCCGTCGTTAGTCGAGATCCCGTGGAGATATGGGGCGAGAGGAGGGGAATTTCGAGAGGAATTGAACCGAACCTGCGGGCGAGGAGGCGCTCGAGCGCGTCGGCGTTGCTGTGGGAGTCGAGGGGCACCGGGATGGCGGCGGCGGTGTCGTGGAGGCGCGCGTCCGTCCCCACCCACACACTTCGCCGCCGCGCCGCTCTCCTGCAGAGGCGGCGGCGAGGCCGCTTTCGACCGTTGGGGAAGAGGGAGACCCTTTCCTCCAGTCCGCGCAGCATCTACGTATATAACCTGGGCCGAAATCTGAGAGGGCCTGGGCCGGTATGCCTACGTCAGCGACCAACAATGACCTGGGCTCGGGACGTCGCTATATACTGTCTATACACACACACTTCCCCTAAAAAAAATCCAGTGGATCAGGCTCCCGGCGGCTCGGCTGTTCCTCTCTAAGAGCATCTCCAGCCGCGGCCCCAAAGGACCCCCAAGTCCCCCTTTTTCATCACCGGCGGGCGAAAAAATTCCCAGCCGCGGCCCCAAGACGTCGATTTTCGCCGGTTGGGGCCTTTTTTTGGGCCGGCGAACCCAGGCCGAACCCAGGGCGCTGGGGGTCTCTTGGGGGCGCCGGCTGAAGCGAAAAGGTGGGTGGGGCCGAGGTGTCGGCGAGACCGGCTGCCACTTCCCGCCACTTCCCCCTCCTTTTCCCTCTATCCCGCCGTTTCTTCCCTCCATTCTCTCCATTGCCCTCCATCTCCCTTTCTACCGCCATGCCGCCGAAGAAGTACGTCGCCCCTCGGCAAGCCCCCGACCCTGCCGTCGCCAAACCGCGCAGGGCCCGTGCGCCGATGGCAAGACCGCCGGGGTTGACAAACGCCGAGTGGAAGGCCGACGTCGAGCGGAGGGAGGCGGTGACCACCGATCGCCGCAACATGATCCTCATGAAGAAAGCCTGGGAAGCGATGGCGGCGGCGGCGGTTGAGCAGGAGGTGTCGTCTCACCGGCCGATCTTCCCGGGGCGACAGCCGGCGGGCCCGTTCCCACAAGGCGCTAGCCAGCAAAGCGTCGCGTCTCCGGCCGACCCGCACTTTCCTTCGCCGAACTTCCCTTCGCCGGCGTGGGGATACGCGCCCTCGCCGGAGTACGTCGACGGCGATGCCCTCGGCGGATTCAACCCCAACATTACCGGAACCCGCGCCGGCGAAGGGCAAAGGGAAAAAGAAGAAGAAGACGAGGTCGGCCAACGGCAAGCCGGGCGAGCCCCGCATCAAGTGGACGTCGGTGGAGGATGTGTGCCTCGCCGAAGCATGGAAGATGGTCAGCATGGACCCGATCACCGGCGCGAACCAGAACACCGAGACGTACTGGAAGAGGATCAAGGCGGCTTTCGACGAGCGCAAGTTGGTCGACCCAGAGTTCACCGGCACGTACATGGACCGCGGCACCAAGGCCATGTTCAACCATTGGGGGGGCATTCAAACGGCGTGTAACAAGTGGCATGGCATCCAGGAACAGGTCCATGCTCGCCCAGAGAGCGGCGCGAGCGTCGAGCAGCAGGTATGTTCGCCGACTCTCTTTCGTCGAATACTTGGCCGCGCCCTCCTTCGCCGCCGAACAGTTCTTTTTGGGCGCAGATGGTTCGGATGTTCGACTTGTTTCGCCGGGACGCCGGCTTCGACTTCAAGTTCCTCCATGTGTTCACCCGGATCAAGTCCTGCGAGAAATGGGCCGAGGTCCGGCATCAACTCGCCAACAAGGACGGCACGCTCAGCCCGGACGCGCCTGTTCCTGGGGCGGCAGAAGGGCGGCCAGACGGGAACAAGAAGGCGAAGAAGGCCAGGAACGACGCGCCGGCTGCCGAGCGCCTGCAGGCGTCGATCGAGCAATGCATCGCCGATGCAAAGACCCACTCTACCCTGAGGGAGGAGAAGACGGAGGCGAGGTGGTCGGCGCTGATGACGAAGCAGGACGCCAAGCTCGACCTCCTCAGGACCAACGTCATCGCGAAGAAGCGCAACACCGACCTGGCGTTCCTCATGGGAGGCGTCACGGCGGAGATGGACCCGCTGGTGAAGGCGTGGTACCTGGCGGAGCGCGACCTCATCCTCAACCGAATGCCGGTGCAGCCCTCCGCACCGCCCACGCCGCCGCCGAGCCCGCACGCGTCTTCGACGTTGGACGTGCCCGCTACGCCGACCGTGCCGACGCCGACCACTACGATGACCACTACGCCGACCTCGCCGACGCCGACCGGTACCTCTCCCGTTTCTCCGGCTGACGACGGGGAGCCGATAACCGTTTGAGAAGTTCTACGCTCGCGTCTCCCGCATTTTTTGTACGCCGGATTATTGGCATGTTTTGATCGCCGAACCTATGGCGATCGCCGAACCTGTGGCATGATGGACGCCGACTGTGGCATGGCCGACGCCGAACCGCCAAACTCGCCTCGTTTTTGGGCAGCGGGAAATGGAATGTTTAAATTGCATGCGCCGCCCCGGGGCCGCGACTGGGAAGCCGAGCCCCCCCAGGCCGATTTTAGCGCCGGCTCGCCCCCAGGCGGCGCTATTTCGGGCCCCTGGGGGGGCCAACGGCTGGAGATGCTCTAATTCCCCACTCCTCTGTATGAACCCTAGCTACCTGATTCATGTAATTCGCTTGTAAGCGCGCATGTTCTTCCCTCTCGTTAGGGTTAGCTTCTCCCGGGGCGATCTTGTCTCCGCCGTCGAGAATTTCTCTTCCCTCCCCCGATCCGACCACAGGATTGATTTGGGCTTACTCAGCTTAGATCAAGACGTGGCTCTGCGTGAAGGGAGCTAGGGATAGTTACAACAACCTGATCGATTCTCCACTCAGGTTAGGGTTTCTAAGATGTCAGCGGACGGGTCGCCTGCAGCGGCGGCGGCTGATCTGGAGAAGATGATGGCGGAGCTATGGCTCCGTGAGGAAGATCTGGATGACGTCGCCTATGACGTTGAGGAAGCACCGAAGGAGGCTGCAAGATGGATCGCAGTAGTCCGGGTGCACATAGATAAGCCATACTCCCAGTTTTTGTTCTTCAAGAACATGCGGGCGACACGGGATCTTGCGCACGATTGCAAGTTCCGCCCCCTCGAAGATAATCTGTATAATGTCCAGTTGTTTTGTCTTGGTGACTCGGAACGCGTGATGCAAGATGGCTCGTGGAATTTTTGAGGTAATGCATGTTGGAACGCGCCATCACGTACGCGCCCAGGTGGCTGAACCAGCCACGACCGGATCCTCAGGCGCCCTCAACAGGGCATGCATATCGTGCGCCTTCACGGTCTCCATGACACTCGAACTGCATGACACTCGACGTGATCAGAATGCATGAACTAACTGATGTATGCATATGAATTTCATACACACGAATCACTCAAAAAATATTTATTCTGAGAAACCAAATGTACATGGAAAAAAAATTCATAGTACCAATTCAGAAAAAATTCATAGTAGTACATGAATTCCATACACACACTAGTAGAAAATGGGCCATTAATCCCGATTTTGAAGGGCCTTTAGTCCCGGTTCTCCAACCGGGACAAATCAATCGGGACTAAAGGCCCTCACTTTTAGTCCCGGTTGGGTTACGAACCGGGCCTAAAGGGGCTACACGTGGCTGCTATCGAGCGCCCAGGCAGGAGGATGTTTAGTCCCGGTTGGTAACACCAACCGGGACTAAAAGGCAGCCACGCGTCATCACCAGCCAGCGCTGGGTTTTTTTTTGGAAAGGACCGTGTTTCATTTTGTGTTTTCATTTTCTTTTATATTTATATTGTATTTTCACGCGGTTACACATATTAATATACAACATCAGTACAAATTATGAAAGACAACATCCAACATCAGTACAAATTAGATGGATGCAATAGACCAAGTTGAATTAATTAGAGGAAAATACGATGTTGTGAATCCGCAACATCGTATTTTCCTCTAATTAATTCAACTTGGTCTATTGCATCCATCTAATTTGTACTGGTATATGTCATATAACAACTCATAATTATCATCTTAATCAACTCATCATCATTCAACATCCAACAACTCATCATCATCTTAATCAACTCCGATCCTCATCATTGTAGTTATCTCACAAGGTTGAAACATACTAACTACTGCTCTCTCTCTCTTAGCTAAAATAGCATAATAAAGGCGAACTCCGACATCTCCCCATTGAAGAACACAGATCAACCTATCTCCAACTTGTGGGATGCGCAAGTATTCCTCTCCAAGTGGTAGCGTGGATGCTTGTATTGCATTTCTCCATCCTTTGATTTTCAGGATTTCTTCACTTTGAGATATCCTGTATTTATCATTGTAATTAATCGGGAGTGGCCGTAAGCTAACCATTTGCAAATCACCATTTTGAAACATCCATTTAGGCACGGTCTCTGGGGGGAGTACCCGTTGAAGAACATTAGTAATAATAACATAGTTAGCAAACTAGTTTTGCTTAAGAACAATGTATGAAAAAGCTAGATTAGTGACGCAATGGTAAAAAAATTCTTACAAAGTTGTCTGAAGTGATGTTATAACGGTTCAACTTGTGCACTAGTGGCACATATCCATGATAAATGTTGCCAGTCTTGTAATATTTAGCATGATACTCAACATCACAAATAAATGATATCAGATGATTTTTCTCCAACCAAGTAAGCTCGGAGTCATAACTGTAGTAGGTGCGATCTATTATCTGTCGGGTAGTTCTTGTAGCATGGAAATAAGCTAATAATAAAAAATGAAGAAATTTAGTCGGGATGAGTACCAAATACTTTTCAATAATCAATATAAACTACCTAACAAATCTGTTGACAAACGCACCTGGAGGTAGAACTAGAATCAAGTCATCCTCCGCATGCACCCAAATTTCTATATTATTATAACGAACATCGTCATTACCAAGATCGAAGGTAATGTTCATGTCCTCATCCAACCCATACGCCTTGCAAAATGCCCTCCAATTAGAACAACCAAAATATGTGTGATCTTCGTTATTTTTCACCTTAACAACAAAAGTGTAATGCTCCGTTCTTAGGTGAGCTATCTTAGGCTCCGTACTACCCTCTCTTTGAAATGGAACTTGTCCAACACAGCGAATCTTGAATGGCAGGGAACGCACTAGTTGAATTGTACAAAAGTAGATTAAAGGTTAATTAAAGCAAAAACACACGTCATACTACATTAACAAAAAAATATATGCCATCTAGACATACCGTAATAATACTAAATTCTTCCATTAGCTTGATGGTGAAGGATGTACCGTTGTCTAGGTGAGGACAAAGGTCGCATATACCCCTGTCATCCTAGCACGACGTCGACATTTCCTGTGTTCAGGATTATAAGATTAAAAATCGACGACAAATTTTTTTAGCAAGATCATCATATAATATCACAAATACATATAATATCATCGGCGATCGTCGGGGACTCTTCATATAATATCACTAATACATCTCGAATAACCCAGTTAATGGAGCATCGAATATTATCGAGTATTATCACTAATATAGCTCGAATATTATCGAATAATCTAGTTGACTCATGGTTCCTGAGGCGCGGGCGGTGGACACCCAAAGAGAAGGAACCATCACAGGATCATAACTCGGGTGAGATCCCTGAAGAACCTGCCAGGTATTGGAGAACCTGACGTCCAACGCAATCATGTAGCGACGGACGTGCTCGTCCTCCTCCCTGACACGGCGACGTACCACCTCCGCAGGGGCCGGCTCTCTTCGCACCGATAGTGGCCCACGCGACCGCCACCAAAGAAGCTCCGGGTCGACGACTAGACCCGGATTCCTCACCAAGTTGCGCGCTCCGGAAGGTAGCATCTCCCAGTGCCAGCCCGGCGGAGCCTAGTCCCGGACATGGCGCACCTGGTTGACGGCGCCGAGTCGACGACGAGGATGCGGGATGGGCATCGTCGACGAGAACAAATTGTGGCTAGCAAATAACATTTCATTTAACAACAATAAAAATAATGCCATATTTATAACAAATCCACACGCACACACTCGCACACACAACAAATAACATATTTCTAGCTATTACATAGAACCAAAACATCTATGAATTACACAATATATACGACTATTACATATAGAACCAAAACATCTATGAATTACACAATATAAAGCATTAACACTTCAAACTAGCTATCACATTGAGTATATGCATGTGTCTAAAAACATAGTAAAACTATTCAAAACAAACAAAAAATTGAGGCGACGGCTACGACCACGGTGACGCGACGGATCGAGGTAGGAAACGGAGGGGAATGAGCGATGCTCACTGAGGCGACGGCGATCTCCGAAGAACGGCGACGGCGATGGCGAGGAGGCCGGCGACGAAACAGCGGAGCTCGATTGACGGGGACGGCGATGGTAGCGGAGCTCACGGGGGCGGCGATGGCGAGGAAGCCCGGCGATGAAGCAGCGGAGCTCGACGGGGGCGACTATGGCGAACTCCGGCGCAGCAGCCTGGCGGCGTCGTGCGCTGTGGTTCGGCGTCGGGGGGAGAATGGGAGAGATTGGGGAAATTTTTCTAAGTGCAGCTTATATACCCCGACATTTAGTCCCGGTTGGTGGCTCCAACCGGGACTAAAGGTGAATTTCAGCAGCCCAAAAGGTGCGAAACCCAACCCTTTAGTCCCGGTTAGTGGCTCCAACCGGGACTAAAGGCCCCCCTTTAGTCCCGGTTGGAGCCACCAACCCGGACTAAAGGTGAATTTCACCAGGCGAAAGGGTGGGAAGCCCAGGCCTTTAGTCCCGGTTGGTTGTTCGGACCGGGACTAAAGGGGCCTTTAGTCCCGGTTGGAGCCACCAACCGGGACTAAAGGCTTGTTCCTGGCACGGCCGAGGGGCGGTGGAAGTTCAGTCCCACCTCGCCAAGCGAGGCGCGCTCGCAGTGGTTTATAAGCCCTGCTGCGGCCTCCGTCTCGAGCTCCTCTCTATTGCAGGCAGTACATGCCTAACACACTCTCCGCCCTGGTGGGCCTACTTGCCCCGTGGGCCCACATCCTGGCCCATGTATACTTGGGTTTCTAGTCGTATGCAGGCCGTGGTGGCCTAGTAGGCGGGAATTTTTTTATGTTATTTTTTTGCATATTAAAAGTTCTTAACAAAAAATACTTTATGAAATTTTTTGCTATTAAAGTTTTTACCAAAAAATACTTTATATATAAAAATTCTTTTTGCTATTAAAGTTTTTAACAAAAAATACTTTGATAATTTTAATTGCATAAATTTCAAATAATTTTAAGTTAATATTATTTTGATCATAACTAGAGGTTTATAAAAGCTTTTTAGTTGATTCTTTTTGCTATTGAAGAATATTATAGTTTTGTTTTAGTTCATCATAACAAAAAATTATAATTGATTCTTTTTAGTTGACAATATCTTTCGAAGTATGAGTGTTTCGGACAAAAACTCATCTATTACAAAGGGATTTCATTTTTAACATATTTTAACTCCAGACTTTTTTTTGCGTTCAATATGCACCATTCAAAGCCACATCATCAATTTTCAACCCTTTTCTGACTTCATTTGCTATTTTTCATGCATTTCATGATTTATTTCGAGCTAAATGACCCTGAATTTGAAAAGCACTGCAAATGAACTCTGAAAAGGTTGAAACTTGGCATGGTATCATAATTTCACCCACATAGCATGTGCTAAAAAGTTTAGAGGGTTACGGCAAAAACTGGATGCACTCCGTGTACAAACTGGACAATCTCTTTCGAAGTATCAGGGTTTCGGACGAAAACTCATCTATTACAAATGGATTTCTTTTTTTAACATATTTTAACTCCAGACTTTTTGTGCGTTCAATATGCACCATTCAAAGCCACATCATCAATTTTCAACCCTTTTCTGACTTCATTTGCTATTTTTCATGCATTTCATGATTTATTTCGAGCTAAATGACCCTGAATTTGAAAAGCACTGCAAATGAACTCTGAAAAGGTTGAAACTTGGCATGGTATCATAATTTCACCCACATAGCATGTGCTAAAAAGTTTAGAGGGTTACGGCAAAAACTGGATGCACTCCGTGTACAAACTGGACAATCTCTTTCGAAGTATCAGGGTTTTGGACGAAAACTCATCTATTACAAAGGGATTTCTTTTTTTATCATATTTTAACTCCAGACTTTTTGTGCGTTCAATATGCACCATTCAAAGCTACATCATCAATTTTCAACCCTTTTCTAACTTCATTTGCTATTTTTCATGCATTTCATGATTTATTTCGAGCTAAATGACCCTGAATTTGAAAAGCACTGCAAATGAACTCTGAAAAGGTTGAAACTTGGCATGGTATCATAATTTCACCCACATAGCATGTGCTAAAAAGTTTAGAGGGTTACGGCAAAAACTAGATGCACTTCGTGTACAAACTGGACAATCTCTTTCGAAGTATCAGGGTTTCGGACGAAAACTCATCTATTACAAATGGATTTCTTTTTTAACATATTTTAACTCCAGACTTTTTGTGCGTTCAATATGCACCATTCAAAGCCACATCATCAATTTTCAACCCTTTTCTGACTTCATTTGCTATTTTTCATGCATTTCATGATTTATTTCGAGCTAAATGACCCTGAATTTGAAAAGCAATGCAAATGAACTCTGAAAAGGTTGAAACTTGGCATGGTATCATAATTTCACCCACATAGCATGTGCTAAAAAGTTTAGAGGGTTACGACAAAAACGGGATGCACTTCGTGTACAAACTGGACAATCTCTTTCGAAGTATCAGGGTTTCAGACGAAAACTCATCTATTACAAAGGGATTTCATTTTTTGACATGTAACTGTAGTTACTTGAACAATCGTACCATCTTATATGTTGTCTTCACTAGAGAGAAAGTCTTTACTTTTTCTTCGCGTGTGTCCCTTGCTTATTGCGCCGTAACCATGGATAATCTTCATCGTTTAACATGATGCTTGGGTCAGCCTTCACTTTGAAGGGAGGAATTTCATGAAACTTTTCATAATCTTCAGACATGTCTGTCTTGTCCTCCACTCCCACGATGTTTCTTTTCCCTGAAAGAACTATGTGGTGCTTTGGCTCATCGTATGATGTATTCGCTTCCTTATCTTTTCTATTTCTCGGTTTGGTAGACATGTCCTTCACATAGAAAACCTGCGCCACATCATCGGCTATGATGAATGGTTCGTCTGTGTACCCAAGATTGTTGAGATCCACTGTTGTCATTCCGTACTGCGGGTCTACCTGTACCCCGCCTCCTGACAGATTGACCCATTTGCACCGAAACAAAGGGACCTTAAATTCATGTCCATAGTCAAGTTCCCATATCTCCTCTATGTAACCATAATATGTGTCCTTTGCCCTATTGGTGATTGCTGCATCAAAGCGGACACCACTGTTTTGGTTGGTGCTCTTTTTATCTTGGGCGATCGTGTAAAATGTATTCCCATTTATCTCGTACCCTTGGTAAGTCAATACAGTCGAAGATGGTGTCCTGGCCAACAAGTACAGGTCATCTCCAACAGTGTTGTTACGCATGAGATGTATTTGCAACCAACCGCCGAAAGTCCCGATGTGTTCACGTGTAATCCAGTCGTCAGACTGCTCCGGGTGTTTGGAGCGTAGAATATTCTTGTGTTCACTGATATACGAGGCCACCAAGGTAGAATTCTGTAGAACTGTATAGTGTGCTTGCGCCCAAGAATGCCCGTCCCTATATATTATTGAATTCGCTCCTAGCGTGCCTTTTCCACTCAGTCTCCCCTCATACCGCGATTGAGGGACACCAATCGGCTTAAGGTCAGGAATAAAGTCAACATAAAACCCAATGACCTCCTCTGTTTGATGGCCCGTGGAGATGCTTCCTTCTGGCCTAGCACGGTTACGAACATATTTCTTTAAGACTCCCATAAACCTCTCAAAGGGGAACATATTGTGTAGAAATACAAGACCCAGAATGGCAATCTCGTCGACTAGGTGAACTAGGACGTGCGTCATAATATTGAAGAAGGATGGTGGGAACACCAACTCGAAACTGACAAGACATTGGACCAAATCATTTTGTAACCTTGGTAGGATTTCTGGATCGATTACCTTCTGAGAAATTGCATTGAGGAATGCACATAGCTTCACAATGGCTAATCGAACATTTTCTGGTAGAAGCCCCCTCAATGCAACCGGAAGCAGTTGCGTCATAATCACGTGGCAGTCATGAGACTTTAGGTTCTGGAATATTTTCTCTGCCATGTTTATTATTCCCTTTATATTCGACGAGAAGCCAGACGGGACCTTGATACTGAGCAGGCATTCAAAGAAGATTTCTTTCTCTGCTTTGGTAAGAGCGTAGCTGGCAGGACCTTGATACTGCTTTGGATGCATGCCGTCTTTTTCGTTCACACGTTGCTGGTCCTCCCGTGCCTCTGGTGTATCTTTTGTCTTCCCATACACGCCCAAGAAGCCTAGCAGGTTCATGCAAACATTCTTCGTCACGTGCATCACGTCGATTGCAGAGCAGACCTCTAGGTCTTTCCAATAGGGTAGGTCCCAAAATATAGATTTCTTCTTCCACATGGCTGCGTGTCCCTCAGCGTCATTCGGAACAGATTGTCCGCCAGGACCCTTTCCAAAGATTACTTGTAAATTGTTGACCATATCAAGTATATCATCACCAGTACGGAGGACGGGCTTCTTTCGGTGATCCGCCTCACCTTTGAAATGCTGGCCTTTATTTCTTAAGGCATGCTTGGTCGGAAGAAATCGATGATGTCCCATGTACACATTCTTCTTGCATTTGTCCAAATATATACTTTGGGTATCATCTAAACAGTGCGTGCATGCATTGTATCCCTTGTTTGTCTGTCCTGAAAGGTTACTAAGAGCAGGCCAATCATTGATGGTTACAAACAGCAATGCTCGTCGGTCAAATTCCTCCTGTTTGTGCTCATCCCACACACGTACACCTTGTTTTATCCCACAGCTGTAAAAGTTCTTCAACTAATGGCCTTAGGTACACATCAATGTCGTTGCCGGGTTGCTTAGGGCCTTGGATGAGCACTGGCATCATAATGAACTTCCGCTTCATGCACAACCAAGGAGGAAGGTTATAGATACATAGAGTCACTGCTATGATTGTTGTTCTGCTCCCCAAAAGGATTGATGCCATCTGCACTTAAACCAAACCATACATTCCTTGCGTCATCTGCAAAGTCCCACCACTTTCTCTTGATTTTTCTCCACTGCGACCCGTCAGCGGGTACTCTCAACTTCCCGTCTTTCTTACGGTCTTCTGCGTGCCATCGCAACAACTTGGCATGCTTTCTGTTTCTGAACAGACGTTTCAACTATGGTATTATAGGAGCATACCACATCACCTTGGCAGGAACCCTCTTCCTGGGGTGCTCGCCCTCAACATCACCAGGGTCATCTCGTCTGATCTTATATCGCAATGCACCGCATACCGGGCATGCGTTCAAATTTCGTACTCACCGCGGTAGAGGATGCAGTCATTAGGACATGCATGTATCTTTTACACCTCTAATCCTAGAGGGCAGAGAACCTTCTTTGCTTCGTACGTACTATCAGGCAATTCGGTATCCTTTGGAAGCTTATTCTTCATTATTTTCAGTAACTTTTCAAATCCCTTGTCAGATAAACCATTCTCTGCCTTCCATTGCAGCAATTCCAGTGTGGTACCGAGCTTTGTGTTGCCATCTTCGCAATTTGGATACAACCCTTTTTTGTGATCCTCTAACATGCGATCGAACTTCAGTTATTCCCATTCACTTTCGCATTCTCTCTGTGCATCAACAATGACCCGGTGAAGATCATCATCAAGCACATCGGGTGCCTCTTGATCTTCAGCGTCCCCCTTTGCAGTATCACCGTATTCAGGGAACATAGGACGACGATAGTTGTCATCATCCTCTTCTTCTTCATTTTCTTCCATCATAATCCCTCTTTCTCCGTGCTTGGTCCAAACATTATAGTGTGGCATGAAACCCTTCTCAAGCAGGTGCAAGTGAAGGGTTTTCGGGGAAGAGTAATCCTTTGTATTCCCACAGACAATACGTGGACAATACATAAAACCATTCTGCTTGTTTTCCTTAGCCACTTCGAGAAAATTATGCAGGCCCTCAATGTAGTCGGAGGTGCGTCAGTCACCGTACATCCATTGCTGGTTCATCTGCGTGCATTATATAATTAAGTATATAAAAAACCATTACAGAACATCATGAATAGAGAAGTGACCAAATTAATACACTCCTCCACTAAAACCCACAAACCACTCTACTTCTAGAGCATTTGAAATGAGCTAAACTAGCAGTGAGAGATGAAAGGATGAAGTTGCTAACCTTTTAGAACACTTGTGTAGTTGGTGCACCGCCAAACCTAGA
Organism: Elymus sibiricus; assembly: GCA_039707655.1. Lineage (NCBI taxonomy): Eukaryota > Viridiplantae > Streptophyta > Magnoliopsida > Poales > Poaceae > Elymus > Elymus sibiricus. Next base: position 438,461,489 of record CM077667.1, on the reverse strand, counting down.
CAAATCTTGGGGAAAATGTAGCTTGGAGGTCGAGCTTGGAGAGGAGAAAGCTTAAGTGTGGCTCGGGCATTTCATCAAACACCTCATGTGCATAGGAGGTGAGGAACAGAGTAGCTCACACCTCCCACACCCTTCCACGGCCAAAAAACAGAGGAGATGGGCGGGGGGGGGGGGGGGATATATATAGGCAAAACATTAGTCCCGGTTTTGTCTAAAACTGGGACTAAAGGCCTACCCTTTAGTCCCGGTTCCAGACACAAACCGGGACTAAAGGGCAGCAACCCCTTTAGTCCCGGTTGGTGGCTGGAACCGGGACTAAAGGTCCCAGCCAAACCGGGACTGATGCCTGCCAAGGGTTGGCTGGCGTCCTAGCCTCTCGAACCGGGACTGATGCTGCTAGTAGTCCCGGTTCGTAACACGACCGGGACTAATGTTCTAATCTGGCCAGGACCAAAGCCCTGTTTTCTACTAGTGACAACTACATTCCAGAAAACTTACGTATGCACGCAGGCAAGTACGCGACCACGTAGAGTGATATGCACATGATATTTGCCGGCGCTGTCGTGAGGGAGTGCAGCTGCATGGGAGCAGTTCCACGCGTCCTGGCGCAGGCCCGCCGTCGGCGAGGAGTTAGTTCTGCCACCAGCGATGTCGTCTTGGCTGCCGCCGGGTGCCCGGCCCGCAACTTGGCATGCAACCTCCATGGCCGAGTAGTCCGACTGGCCGCCGACGACGAAGTTGTTCAGCGCCGTAGCCATGGACGAGAAGATTTGGTCGTGTGGTTCCGTGTGGCCGCCGGCGACGAGGTCCTTCAGCACCGCCGTGGTTGCGAAGACTTGAATACTTGATGGGCCAGACGAGCGATACTTAGTAGAACGGGAATCGGTAGACGGAATTGAAATCTGCCCGACAGCTGGGGTTCGTGCTTTGAGCTTGTGGAGGCCACATGGCATCCATCCAGGTGGGTCTAACCTGAAGGAGAATGACACCTGGTCTCTGATATGTCTCCATCGTATCTATAATTTTTGATTGTTTCATGCCAATACTATACAACTTTCACATATTTTTGGCAACATTTTATATGATTTATTGGACTAACCTATTGATCCAGTGCCCAGTGCCAGTTCCTGTTTGTTGCATGTTTTTTGTTTCGCAGAATATCCATATCAAACGAAGTTCAAATGTGATAAAAAATTACGAGATTTTTTTGGAATATTTTTGAATTTTGAGAACTGGAATCAACGCAAACGGAGGCCCATAGCCCCCACGATACACCAGGGCGCGCCCAAAAGGCCCAGGCGCGGCATGGTGGGTGCTTCCCACCTCGTACGGCGGTTGGAGCTCTCCTTCGGGCGCAAGGAAGCTAAATTTTGGATAAAAAGCCCCTCAAAATTTCAGCCCGATCGGAGTTACGGATCTCCGGGAATATAAGAAACGGTTTTCGGCCAGAAAACAGGAACGTGAAACAGAAGAGAACAGAGAGGGAGATCCAATCTAGGAGGGGCTCCTGCCCCTCCGCCGCCATGGCGGCCATGGACCAGAGGGGGAACTCTCCTCCCATATAGGTGGGAGGCTAAGGAAGAAGAAGAAGGAGGGGGGCTCTCCCCCCTCTCTCCCAGTGGCGCCGGAACGCCGCCGAGAAAAGCATCGTGACGACGATCTACATCAACAATCTTGCCGCCGTCAACACCAACTATCTCCCCCTCTATGCAGCGGTGTAACACCTCTCTTCCCCGCTGTAATCTCTACTTAAACATGGTGCTCAACTCCATATATTATTTCCCAATGATATTTGGCTATCCTATGATGTTTGAGTAGATCTCTTTTGTCCGGTGGGTTAATTGTGGTATGATGTTATGTATGTGAGTTGTATGTTGATATGGTGCTGTCCTATGGTGCCCTCCATGTCACGCAAACGTGAGGGATCCCCGCTGTAGGGTGTTGCAATATGTTCATGATTTGCCTATGGTGGGTTGCTTGAGTGACAGAAACATAAACCCGAGTAGGTGGGTTGTTTGCGTATGGGAGTAAAGGGGACTTGATACTTAATGCTATGGTTGGGTTTTACCTTAATGAACTTTGGTAGTTGCGGATGCTTGCTAGAGTTCCAATCACAAGTGCATACGATCCAAGTATGGAAAGTGTGTTAGCGTATGCCTCTCCCTCATTGCATATGACAAGTATCTATCATATTATATTCAATTGCCTAGGGACAATCTTTCTCTTGCGTTACACAAAAAGCTTTCTACTAAGTTATTTACTTTTATTGTCCTTTTATTAAAACAGCACCTAACTTTCATTTCCACGTTCTTTATTATCTTGCAAAGTACTTCTAGTTTTATTCCCGCAAAGTAGTTTCATACTTGTTCTAGGTAAAGCAAACGTTAAAGTGTGCGTAGAGTTGTATCGGTGGTCGATAGAACTTGAGGGAATATTTGTTCTACCTTTAGCTCCTCGTTGGGTTCGACACTCTTACTTATCGAAAAAGGCTACAAACGATCCCCTACACTTGTGGGTTATCAAGACCTTTTTCTGGCGTCGTTGCCGGGGAGCAATAGCGTCGGGTGAATATTCTCGTGTGTGCTTGTTTGCTTTATCACTAAGTAATTTTTATTTTCTATTATTAGTTGTTTTATATCTTTAGTTATGGATATGGAACACGAAACACCAAAAAAATTAGTGGTACTTGCTACTCATGGAGATGGGGAACCTCCTAAAACCCTCGATGCTAGTTATGTGAAATACGTTAAGTACTCCTTTGATAATCCCGAGAAATCCTCAAGGAACTTTATAATGGGATACACATTGGATCAACATGAGTACTTTAGGGATTATCGCTTATCTCAAAAAGGGAAACACATATGGGATCAAATTAGAATACTGGAATGGTTTGCTTGGGATGCATGCTCGAGATGTGACTTTACTTGTTGCTCTAATATAGAACCTCGACACCTTCCCTTTCAATGAAAATTTAATGATAATGAAACCTTAGCTTCTTATGCTAAAGGTATTTATGATTACTATGATGTGGATCGAATAGAAGAATTTGTTGTTTTTAAAGGTGCTTATGAAATTGCTTCTTTGCTTGAAAAGTATGATGATGATGTTCCTTACGAATCTAAAATTATATCCATACTTAAATATTGCTATGAGAATTATGATTGCAATGCTGATATTATTGAATTTATTGAAAGAATGACCGCTGCCTTGGAAGAGACTAATATTTTGCAGGAATCTATGGAAGAAGAAATTGCTGAAACTGTGAGCTCATTAGATGAAAAAGATGAGGAGGAGAGCGAAGAACAAACAGAGGAAGAGCGGATTAGCTACCCGTTCCCACCTTCTAATGAGAGTAACTCTTCAACTCATACATTTTTTAATTTCCCTTCGCACATACCGAAGGATGAATGCCATGATGAATGCTATGATGATTGCTATGATCCCTTGGATTCATTTGAAATATCCCTTTTTGATGAACTTGATGCTTGCTATGCTTGTGGCCATGATGCCAATATGAATTATGCTTATGAAGATGAACTTGCTATAGTTCCTTATGTTAAGCATGAAATTGTTGCTATTGCACCCACACATGATAGTCCTATTATCTTTTTGAATTCTCCCAACTACACTATATCGGAGAAGTTTGCTCTTATTAAGGATTATATAGATGGGTTGCGTTTAGCTACTACACATGATGATTTTGATGAATATAATATGCATGTGCTTGCTGCTCCTACTTGCAATTATTATGAGAGAGGAACCAAATCTTCACCTCTCTATGTTTCTAATACTATGAAATTGCAAGAAACTGTTTATACTATGCATTGGCCTTTACTTGATGTGCATGAATTGTTCTTGTATGACATGCCGATGCATAGGAAGAGAGTTAGACTTCGTTGTCACATGATATATATCACTTTGTGCTCACTACTAAATTACAAATCATTGCTAATTAAAATTGGCTTTTATATACCTTGGGATCCGGGTGGATCCATTACTTGAGCACTTTATGCCTAGCTTAATGGCTTTAAAGAAAGCGCTGCCAGGGAGACAACCCGGAAGTTTTAGAGAGTCATTTTATTCTATTGTGTGATTTTATAAAGTTTAAAAACAAAAAAATATAGAGGGGAACCTAAAACTTCACAAAAGGAAAGGTGAAAGTGAGAAGAGATGATGAGCATCGTTGAAGTGGGGGACGTCCTTGAACTTTTGTTCATGCCCATGGAAACTTTGTGAATCTTGAATCACGGAAACTTTTTCAAAAAAAATAATTATCCCCTTGTACAAATCCATTGTATTATAAAAATAATGTGCCAAGATTTGCCTTTAGGATGTTTGAATTGCTTGTTTGATGTGTGCTGTGCAAAAACAGAAACTTTTTCCATAGTGTTTGAATTTTCATATTTTACTGGAGCGTCCAAAAATTCTGAATTTTTTACACAGTACTGTTATGCAAATCATTTCTCACGTCCTAATTTTTCAGAATGTTTTGAGCTATAGAAGTATACGTGTCTACAAATCTTTACAGACTGTCCTGTTTTTCATAGATTGTTGTTATAGCTGCTTTGCGTGCTTATGTTTGAATTCTTGTTGATCCCCATTGACTTGGGAGCCATAGAATTGTGATAGCATATAGTGGGTAATGTTAGATTATAATTATGCAATAATGTTATGGCAAGACATGATGGGATTTGGTATTATGTGTACTAACGGATCTCACGAATTTTCTGTTAAGTTTTGTGTGATTGAAGTTTTCAAGTTTTGGGTGTTATCACTATGAGAAGGAATAAGGAGCAGCAAGAGACTAAGCTCGGGGATGCCCAAGGCACCCCAAGGTAATATTCTAGGAAGACTCAAGCGTCTAAGCTTGGGGATGCCCCGGGAAGGCATCCCCTCTTTTATTCCAAATCATCGGTATGTCACTTGGAGCTATATTTTTATTCATCACATGATATGTGCAAATCTTGGAGCGTCTTTTGCGTTTAGTTTTCACTTTTTTTATGCACCATGCTGGTATGAGATAGTCCATGGTTGATTTATAGAATGCTCATTGCACTTCACTTATATCTTTTGAGTATGGCTTTATAGAATGCTTCATGTGCTTCACTTATATCATTTGAAGTTTGGATTGCCTGTTTCTCTTCACATAGAAAACCGGTATTCATAGAATGCTCTTTTGCTTCACTTATATTTATTAGAGCATGGTATTTTGTAGAAAGAATTAAACTCTCTTTCTTCACTTATATCTATTTAGAGAGTCAACAGGAATTGGTCATTTGCATGGTTAGTCATAAAATCCTACATAAAACTTAGGGATCACTGAATATGATATGTTTGATTCCTTGCAATAGTTTTGCGATATAGAGATGATAATATGTGGGAGGTACTAGTGGATGATCGTGTTTAGTAAGATATTGGTGTTAAGGTTTGTGATTCCCGAAGCATGCACGTATAGTCTCCCGTTATGCTAGGAAGTTGGAGCACAATTTATTCTTGATTGTCTATCTTTGTGTGAAGGTCGGGGGCGCGCGATGGTTAACTCCTACCAACCTCCCCCCTAGGAGCATGCGTAGTAATACTTTGCTTCGAGAGAGCTAATAAAACTTTTGCAATAAGTATGTGAGTTCTTTATGACTAATGTGAGTCCATGGATTATACGCACTCTTACCTTTCCGCAATTTGCTAGCCTCTACGGTACCGTGCATTGCCCTTTCTCACCTCGAGAGTCGGTGCAAACTTCGCCGGTGCATCCAAACCCCGTGATATGATACGCTCTATCACACATAAGCCTTATTATATCTTCCTCAAAACAGCCACCATACCTACCTATTATGGCATTTCCATAGCCATTCCGACATATATTGCCATGCAACTTCCACTGCCTCCGTTTTGATGACTTGAACATTCATTGTCATATTGCATTACATAATCGTAAGATAGCTAGCATGATGTTTCCATGGCTTGTCCGTTTTTTGATATCTTTGCTACGCTAGATCATTGCATTCATATAGAGTCATACTTTGTTTTATTATCGTTGTGATATTGAGTTGTAAGTAAATAGAAGTGTGATGATCATCATTATTCATTATTAGAGCATGCCCCAGTGATGAAAGGATGATGGAAACTATGATTCCCCCACAAGTCGGGATGAGGCTCCGGACAAAGAAAGAAAAAGAAAAGAAAAAGAAAAAAAATAGAAAAGAAAAGAAAAGAAAAAAAAGGAAAAAAAGAAAAAAATATATGAAAGAAGTAGAAGGGGCATGCTAATTCCACACTTGTGCTCAAAGTAGCACTATGTTTTTCATATAGAGAGTCTCCTGTGTTGTCACTTTCATATACTAGTGGGAATTTTTCATATAGAGTTAGATGCATACCCACTGAGTTTCATATTGAGCTTTCATACACTTATAGCTCTTAGTGCATCCGTTGCATGGCAATCCCTACTCCTCGCATTGATATCTATTGATGGGCATCTCCATAGCCCGTTGATACGCTGAGTTGATGCGAGACTTTCTTCTCCACTTTTACCCCTTTGAAACCTACCACCATATTCTATTCCACCCATAGTGCTATATCCATGGCTTGCGCTCATGTATTGCGTGAGAGTTGAAAATGCTGAAGCGCGTTAAAAATTATGAACCAATTGCTTGGCTGACACCGGGGTAGTACATGATTTATACTTTGTGTTAAGAAGACAGAGCATGACAAGGCTATATGATTTTGTAGGGATAACGTTCTTTAGCCTTGATATTTTGAAAGACATGATTGTTTGTTGGGATGCCTGAGTATTAATGTCTTTATGTCAAAACTAGACAATTGCTTTGAATCACTTGTGTCTTAATATTCATGCCATGATTAGATATATGATCAAGATTATGCTAGGTAGCATTCCACATCAAAAATTATCTTTTTTATCATTTACCTACTCGAGGACGAGCAGGAATTAAGCTTGGGGATGCTGATACGTCTCCATCGTATCTATAATTTTTGATTGTTTCATGCCAATATTATACAACTTTCAGATATTTTTGGCAACATTTTATATGATTTATTGGACTAACTTATTGATCCAGTGCCCAGTGCCAGTTCCTGTTTGTTGCATGTTTTTTGTTTTGCAGAATATCCATATCAAACGAAGTCCAAACGCGATAAAAATTTACATAGATTTTTTTTGGAATATTTGTGAATTTTGAGAAGTGGAATCAACGCAAACGGAGGCCCACAGCTCCCACGATACACCAGGGCGCACCCAAAAGGCCCAGGCGCGGTGTGGTGGGTTCTGCCCACCTCGTACATCGGTTGGAGCTCTACTTCGGGCGCAAGGAAGCTAATTTTTGGATAAAAATCCCCTCAAAATTTCAGCCCGATCGGAGTTACGAATCTCCGGGAATATAAGAAACGGTTTTCGGCCAGAAAACAGGAACGTGAAATAGAAGAGAACAGAGAGGGAGATCCAATCTAGGAGGGGCTCCTACCCCTCCGCCGCCATGGTGGCCATGGATCAGAGGGGGAACTCTCCTCCCATCTAGGTGGGAGGCCAAGGAAGAAGAAGAAGGAGGGGGGCTCTCTCCCCGTCTCTCCCGGTGGCGCCGGAACGCCGCCGGGGCAAGCATCGTGACGGCGATCTACATCAACAATCTTGCCGCCGTCAACACCAACTCTCTCCCCCTCTATGCAGCGGTGTAACACCTCTCTTCCCCGCTGTAATCTCTACTTAAACATGGTGCTCAACTCCATATATTATTTCCCAATGATATTTGGCTATCCTATGATGTTTGAGTAGATCTCTTTTGTCCTATGGGTTAATTGTGGTATGATGTTATGGATGTGAGTTGTATGTTGATATGGTGTTGTACTATGGTGCCCTCCGTGTCGCGCAAACGTGAGGGATCCCCGCTGTAGGGTGTTGCAATATGTTCATGATTTGCCTATGGTGGGTTGCTTGAGTGACAGAAACATAAACCCGAGTAGGTGGGTTGTTTGCGTATGGGAGTAAAGGGGACTTGATACTTAATGCTATGGTTGGGTTTTACCTTAATGAACTTTGGTAGTTGCGGATTCTTGCTAGAGTTCCAATCATAAATGCATATGATCCAAGTTTGGAAAGTGTGTTAGCATATGCCTCTCCCTCATTGCATATGACAAGTATCTATCATATTATATTCAATTGCCTAGGGACAATCTTTCTCTGGCGTTACACAAAAAGCTTTCTACTAAGTTATTTAATTTTATTGTCCTTTTATTAAAACAGCACCCAACTTTTATTTCCACGTTCTTTATTATCTTGCAAAGTACTTCTAGTTTTAGTCCCGCAAAGTAGTTTCAAACTTGTTCTAGGTAAAGCAAACGTTAAAGTGTGCGTAGAGTTGTATCGGTGGTCGATAGAACTTGAGGGAATATTTGTTCTACCTTTAGCTCCTCGTTGGGTTCGACACTCTTACTTATCGAAAAAGGCTACAAACGATCCCCTACACTTGTGGGTTATCAGTCTCATAGAATTATTTTCCCTAGCTTGGTATCAGATTCTTACCGATTCTCTCTCTCGCTTCCGCTATGAACCGCCTGCTGTGCTGTTCTTGTTCGGCCGACTTCGAATCGCCCAGCTCCGACGGCCAACCCTTCCTCGCCCTGCCCGTGGTCTGCCCCTCGCCTGCTGCTCGGGGCAAGGTACCCACTGCCGCCGGCGCACGTGTAGGCTCGTCTTCCTCCCCGGCCGCTGGGATCCAGTTTCCCCGGTCGGATGCCACTCCACGCCCGGCTCGTCAGGCGCCGGCAACCGTCCTGCACACGGCGGGGAGCACGCTCGTGCCCCACCCCTCCCTCGGCACCATGATCCCGCGCATCGACGACGGCGACGCCGATCCATCCTCCTCCATCGGGCTGCTCTCCTCCATCGCCCACCATTTTCATCGCAAGCTCGACCTCGATGCTGGTAACTACTCCAAGTGGCGCCAGCTCTTTTATGTCATTTGTTGTAAGCATAATGTGCAGCACCATCTCGACGACGAGGCCGAGCCCCTCCATGCCAGCGCCGTCTGGCGCAACGATGATCTTACGATCGTCCTGTGGATGTACGAGGTCATCACCGAGGACCTCCAGGGCGTGGTCATGTCTCCCACGAGCACCGCATACGCCGTCTGGGTACAACTCCACATGCTGTTCCGGGACAATCAGCCGGGCCGCGCCATCATCCTCGAGGCCAAGTTCCGCAACCTAGTGCAAGGCGACATGTCTGTCGCCGAGTACAGCCGCCGGCTAAAGGCTCTCTCTGACGCGCTCGGCGAGGTCGGCATGCCCATCTCCGACCAGGCGCTCACGCTCCAGCTGATCCGCGGGCTCAGTCGCCGCTTCCATGTCATGGCGACTCTCCTCCCGATGCAGCACCCGTTCCCCTCCTTCATCCAAGCCTGCTCTCGACTCCTCATGGAGGAGCTCTCCGCCAACGAGCGCGCTCGGCTGGAGGGGCAAGGCTCGAGCTCGCACACCGCTCTCGCCATCGGGCATGCACCCGCTCCTAGCCACCCCCCGGACCGCGGCGCTAACCACGGCGACAAGGGCAAGGGCCCGGCTTCGTCTCCAACCGGCGACAAAGGCTCCCGTGGCCGTGGCCGCGGCCGCGGTCATGGCCTTGGCGGTTCATCTTCCTCGGGCGAATCTTCCTCGATTGGGCGCGGTGCTCTGCCTCCTCCCGCGGCCGCTCGCCCCTGGCTGGGCTACTTCGCCCCTTGGGACACGCCATTACCGCCCTGAACGTGGCGGGCGTCCTCGGGCCTCGTCCTCCTCCACCGCACCAGGTGTACCATGCCGCCGCGCCGCCCGCTGCCGGCGGCCCTTCCTGGGAGCAGTACCAGCAGCTGAACGCCGCCCTCCACAACCTCTCCATGCAGCAGCAAGGCAGCGGCCCATCCGAGTGGTTCCTGGACACCGGAGCCACTTCCCACGTTGCTGGTAAGACGAGTACCCTCACCTCCTCTCGTTCTCCTTCATTGCATCACTCCCAGGGCATCACTGTTGGCGACGGTTCGCGCATGCCCATTACCGCTGTCGGCTCTACCAAACTCGCTTCCTTCAATCTCCACGACATTCTCATCTCCCCCACTGTTATTCGCAATTTGATTTCAGTCCGCCGTTTTACTTTCGATAATTTATGTACCATCGAGTTTGACCCTTTCGGTTTCACTGTGAAGGACCTAGTGACCCAGTGCATCGTGATGAGGTCCAATAGCCACGGCGATTTGTACCCTTTCTTCAGCAACACCGGCGTGCAGCAAGCCCTCTCCGTCATCGACAACTTGTGGCATCTACGACTAGGCCACCCCAGTGCCAAATCCGTTTCCCTTTTAGCTCCTCATTTTCCTTCCTCATGTAATAATGACAAGCCTAAACCTAGTCCCTTATGTTCAGCTTGTCAATTAGGGAAGCAGCCTCGTCTGCCTTTTTCTTCCTCCAAAACTTCTACGACAGCACCGTTTCAATTATTACATTGTGATTTATGGACATCCCTTGTGAGCAGTTTTTCTGGTTTCCAATACTATCTCGCGATACTTGACGACTTCTCGCACTATTCGTGGACCTTTCCCTTACGACACAAGTCTGACACCGCCGCCACCATCCAGCGCTTCTTCAGCTACATACTCACCCAGTTCCACATCCAAGTTCAGTGCATGCAGTGCGACAACGGCGGGGAGTTCCTCACCACACCCCTTCGCGACCTCTTCTCCCACCTCGGCGTCTCTTTCCGCCTCTCCTACCCCCATACCTTGCCGCAAAACGGCAAGGCCGAACGGCTTCTTCGCACCACCAACGATATCATCCGTACTATGCTGCTCCACGCTCACATGCCTCCGGAGTTCTGGGTCGAGGCTCTCCACGTCGCCACTCATGTTCTCAACGGGCGTCCATGCTCCTCAATCCACTCCCAGACCCCCCACTTCCGTCTCCTCGGCCACCATCCCACGTATGATCACCTCAAAATCTTTGGGTGTTTATGCTTCCCCAATCTATACGCTACGAACCCACACAAACTTGCCCCCCGATCGACCCGTTGTGTCTTCCTAGGCTATGCCCTCGAGCATAAGGGGTACCGGTGCATGGATCTACAAACTCATCACGTTTTTATCTCCCGTCACGTCACATTCGACGAAACCCAGTATCCCTACGTTTCTGCCACCGTTCCCTCCCCTGCACGTAACCCATCGGCCGCAGAAAATCCGGGGCGCCCACTCCTTCCCGAAACCCGCACCCTACCTACCTCGTCCACGATCCCCGCGGGTTCCGCACGCCTCAGATCGGGCACCGCTGCCGCCCTAGGTGGCCCTACCTTATCCTCCTCGTGCTCTACGCCGCGCCCGGCAACCCCATGCAGCGCCCGCTCGCCTGGCTCGTCCCGTGCCGCATGCAGCGCCCGCTCGATTGGCTCACCCCGCGCCCCGCATGCAGCGCCCGGGCCCGCTCCACCATCAGCAGCCCGCCCACCACCCCACTCACCTGGCCCCACTCCTCCGTCCCCTGCATGCAGCGCCAGCCCACCAGCGACCAATCACACCTCACCCTCCCCATGCAGCCGCCGCCGTCGCCCCCGCGCGGACGTGCCCCATCTCCCCCGGTGCCTCCTCTCCCCCCGCGAGCTATAGCCATCGCCCCAACCACCAATGACCATTCCATGCGCACACGCGGCAAGTTCGGTTTCTGTCAGCCTAAACAACACCTTTCCCTCCACGCCGACAACACCACCATCAGCCCAATTCCTTCCTCTTACCGCGTCGCCCTCAAAGATCCAAACTGGCACAACGCGATGCTCGAGGAATACGATGCACTGATGCGGAACGATACTTGGTGTTTGGTGTCTCGTCCTGCAGGTGCTAATGTCGTCATGGGGAAGTGGATTTTCCGCCACAAGTTCAACGCTGACGGCTCGCTCGCCCGGTACATGGCTCGATGGGTCCTCCGCGGCTTCACTCAGCAGGCCGGTGTTGACTATGGCGAGACTTTTAGTCCCGTGGTCAAACCGGCTACGATCCGGACCGTTCTGAGCATCGCCGCCGGCAAGTCTTGGCCCATTCACCAACTTGACGTGAAGAACGCCTTCCTCCACGGCCACCTTGTCGAGACGGTCTACAGCCACCAGCCCTCCGGGTTCGTCGATGCCAGCAGGCCCGCTCACGTTTGCCGCCTCAACCGCTCCCTCTACGGTCTCAAGCAGGCACCCCGAGCGTGGTTCTCGCGGTTCACCGCGTACTTGCGCACCCTTGGGTTCGTCGCCTCCCGTTCGGACTCCTCGCTGTTCATCCTCCAATGTGGACATGCCCTGGCGAACCTGCTCCTCTACGTCGACGACATCATCCTCACCGCCAGCTCCGATGCCTGTCTTCGAAGCGTGATACGGGCGCTCCACGCTGACTTCTCAATGACGGATCTCGGTGCTCTTCATCACTTCCTCGGCATCAATGTCATCACCACCACCGCCGGGTTCTTCCGGTCCCAGGAGCAATATGATCTTGAGATCCTCGACCGCGCCGGCATGCTCAACTGCAAGCCGCTCGCCACGCCCGTCGACACGCTCGCCAAGCTCTCCGCCGACACCGGACTGCTCTTCCACGACCCCTCGCTCTATCGCAGTCTTGTGGGCGCGCTCCAGTACCTCACTCTGACGCGACCGAATCTCTCCTACGCCGTGCAACAGTGTTGCTTGTTCATGCACGCCCCGCGGGACTGCCACTTCTAGCTCGTCAAATGCATCTTGCATTACCTGCGAGGAACCACGCACCTCGGTTTGCAGATTCACCGCTCCTCCGTGCTCGACTTGGTTGCCTACTCGGACGCTGATTGGGCGGGCTGCCCGGATACCCGCAAGTCTACATCCGGGTACTGCGTCTTCCTCGGTGCTAACCTTCTCACATAGTCCTCGAAGTGGGAGAACAACATGTCCCGATCGAGCGCCGAGGCTGAGTATCGGGCGGTCGGCAACGCCGTCGCTGAGTCCGCCTGGCTGCGGCAACTTCTTGGTGAACTTCACCAGCCTCCGGCACGTGCCACAGTGGTTTACTGTGACAACATGAGCGCCATGTACATGTCGAGCAATCCGGTCCAACATCAGCGGACGAAGCACGTGGAGATCGATCTTCACTTCGTTCGGGAGCGTGTTGCTCTTGGCAAAGTCCGTGTCCAGCATGTTCCCACCAGCTCGCAGTTCGCCGACATCTTCACCAAAGGGCTCCCGACGTCCATCTTTGGCGAGTTCCGCTCCAGCCTCAATGTCCAGGAACCCCGTGTTTTGGCTGCGGGGGGGGGGGGGGGGGTTGGAATGCGCCATCTCGTACGTGCCCAGGTGGCTGAACCAGCCACGACCGGATCCTCAGGGGCCCTCAACAGCGCATGCATATCGTGCTCCTCCACGATCTCCAAGATTGACTGATCGTTGTAGCTAACAAACTCTCCACTCCCTTGTATCTCTCTCTCCTCATGTAACTGTATAAATATCCCCTAAGGAATGAATGCAAGTGTGTGCGTGAAATATCTTGTCTAGCTATGCAGTCATCCTAGCACCGTATGACGGAGTCACACAACCCTATAAGGTTTCTCTAGACTCGCTCAACATCTTGGTGCAGATTCATGATGTCCTGGACAATTATGCACATCTAGTCGGAGCTCTGGCAGGGAAAATAGGGAAAGTTCTTTTTGTGGAAAACCAATCACAAGATTTTGTTGGTAATTTCTATCGCGTCTGTGTTAAGATCAATGTCTTCAAACCTCTCAAGAATGTGGTGTCGATGATCCGAGACTCAAAAAGGCAATTGTATAGGGTAAAGTATGAACGGCTCCCTGACTGGTGTGCTGTGTGTGGCCACCTAGGTCATGTTTTTCAGGAACATGGGGACGACATCCATGCCCCTTTAGACCTATATTTCAAGGACCTCAAAGCCACTTGGTCTATGTGGGTTGGACCCGGTCTGGGCGGTGGCAATGGACGAGGAGGAGGCAGAAGAGGAGGTCGTGGTGGCCGATCTGGTGGGAAGACAGGATGACAAGACGTTCCTGCTTATGCACCTGCTAGTGATGATGGGTTACATAATGATGTGGACGCAGTTGAGGACACTGATACGATGGACATGAACAGGAAGAGAACTGACAGGAAAGCGGGACAACTAGCGCCCCAAACAGAGATCAAGCAAGTCCAACAACCGGCAGATCCCAGTGCTAACCAGCTAGCCATGGTGTCGGGCGGTCTGAATCCAGCTAGTCCTATTGTGAAGCGAGACCCGAAGAAACCAATTATGGGAGACGGCAAAGATGGCGCAAGTTCAGCAGTAAAATCAGTTTTGGCAGACCCTGACGATGGGCGCCGCCGTGCCCAATGTGTATCATCAGTTGGAATTGTCGTGGCGCACGCAACGCGGCGACAGTTCGAGAACTTCACGAGACCGCGAAGATTTTTTTTCCTACCTTTATGTGTATTTTCGAAACTCAAATTGATAGATTGAGGGTAGAAAACTTACCTGGTACTCTAGGTTATGATAATGGCTCTGCTGTGAGTAGCCAAGGTAGAAGTGGTGGTTTAGGCATATTCTGGAACAATGCAATAAATATCAAGATTCTGGGCTACTCGGTGTATCACATTGATTGTCTCGTGCAAGCCATGCACATTAAACAGTTGCGGGCAAAGCTAGGAGTTTTCTCAGCAGACGTAGGAAGATGGAACATGAACACTTTCGGGGCAGTTAGGAAGGATATTAAAACACTGAAAAAATGAGTTGGACAGATTGCGGGGGACCCAGCAAGGCTCGGACCGTCCCTTGCTCAGCTTAAAATAAATGAGAAGCTGGTCGAGCTTTACCATAGGTATGAGCTTATGTGGTGTCAGCGATCCAGACCAGAATGGTTGTCGGCAGGGAATCGGAATACACGCTTTTTTTACTTGCGGGCCAGCCAAAAGCGAAAAAGAAACATGATCGATGCACTTGCCAACTCATTGGGGGGGTGCTAACAGCGGACGCGGGGGAGCTGAAAACCTTGGTGAAGGATTTTTATAAAACACTCTACACATCGGAAGGTGTTCAGGGCATGGATCACGTCTTACAACATGTACCGCAGAAGGTCACACAACATACGAATAGAATTCTCACGTCGCCGTACACAAATGATGAAGTGAAAATAGCCCTCTTCCAAATGTTCCCGACGAAAGCGCCTGACCCCGATAGCTTTCCGGCTCACTTCTATCAGCGCCTGATACGTCCATTTTGCATCATGATTTCCTATTCATATTTATGTTATTCTTGTCCATTATTCCCTATTATCATACAATTCTTATGCCCTTTCTCTCTGAATATGCAAGGTACATCACAAAGAGGGAATTATCTGGAAACTGGAATTCTGGACCGGAAAACCGAGAAAAATGCAGAAAAAATCACGAGACTCCAAAT
This sequence comes from Elymus sibiricus, assembly GCA_039707655.1. Lineage (NCBI taxonomy): Eukaryota > Viridiplantae > Streptophyta > Magnoliopsida > Poales > Poaceae > Elymus > Elymus sibiricus. Next base: position 438,446,070 of record CM077667.1, on the reverse strand, counting down.
GACCTGAAACTTCACGAGGAATTTTTATTTAATATATGTGAATTTATGGGCCAAAGATATACCAGAGGGGGGCCACCAGCCAGCCACAAGCCAACAGGGCGCCCCCCAGGCGCGCCTTGATGTGAGGTGGGGCCCTGGCTGGCCTCCCGACGCCCATCTTCTCCTGTATGGTGTGTTTTACCCTAGAAAAAATCATAAGCAACCTTCCGGGACGAAGCGCCGCCGTCTCGAGGTGGAAACCTGGGCAGAGGCCCTTTTGCACTCCGGCAGTTAGATTTTGCCGGGGAAATCCCTCTCCGGGAGGGGGAGATCGAAGCCAGCGTCATCACCAACGCTTCCTCCTTCGTGGGAGGACCAATCTTCATCAACATCTTCACCAACACCATCTCACCTCCAACCCTAGTTCATCTCTTGTATTCAATCTTTGTCCCAAAACCTCGGATTGGTACCTGTGGGTTACTAGTTGTGTTGATTACATCTTATAGTTGATGCTTGTTGGACTACTTGGTGGAAGAAATTATGTTCAGATCCTTAATTAATATTATTGCACCTCTGATCTTGAACATGTTGATGTGGTGTGAGTAGTTACTATTGTTCCTGAGGACATGGGAGAAGTGTGGTTATAAGTTATCATGTGAAGTTGGTATTCGTTTGATATTTTGATGATATGTATGTTGTTACTTCTCTTAGTGGTGTCATGTGAACGTCGACTACATGACACTTCACCATGTTATGGGCCTAAGGGAAGTCATTGTGGAGTAACAAGTAGATGATGGGTTGCTAGAGTGACAGAAGCTTAAACCCCAGTTTATGCGTTGCTTCATAAGGGGCTGATTTGGATCCACATGTTTCATGTTATGGTTAGATTTATCTTAATTCTTATTTCGTAGTTGCGGATGCTTGCGAGAGGGGGTAATCATAAGTAGGTTGTTAGTTCAAGAAAGAACAACACCTTAGCACCGGTCCACCCACACATCAAATTATCAAAGTAGCGAACGTAAATCAACCCAACATGATGAACATGGCTAGACATAATTCCCTTGTGTCCTCGGGAGCGCTTGCTTAATATAAGAGTGCTTTCAGGCTTGTCCTTTGCTACAAAAAGGATTGGGCTACCTTGCTGCACCTTTGCTACTATTGTTACTTATCACTTGTTATGATTTATCTTGCTACAAAACTATCTACTATCATTACTTACATCACTTGCAAAGAATACCTTGCTGAAAACTGCTTATCATTTCCTTCTGCTCCTCATTGGGTTCGACACTCTTACTTATCTAAAGTACTACGATTGACCCCCTATACTTGTGGGTCATCAAGAATCTTTTCTGGCGCCGTTGCCGGGGAGTGAAGCGCCTTTGGTAAGTCACAATTGGTAAGGTAACATTTTCTATACGTGCTGAATTTTACCGTTACTTGTCACTATGAACGGTCACCCTTTGAGTGGCTTGTTCGGGGCATTTGCGCCCCGAACTGGAGATGAGGAAATTGCTCCTCAACCTACTGAACCTACTGAACATGTTTATTATGAGATTCCTTCTGGTATGCTTGAAAAAGTCATATCACACCCATATGATGGAACGACTCATCCCGATTATCATTTGATATTTGTTGATGAAGTTTGTGGATTATTTCAGCTTGCAGGGTTGTCTGGAGACAAAGTTAAGAAGAAAGATTTCCCTTTATCTTTGGAGGGAAAGGCATTAATGTGGTACAGGTTATTGGGCGATATTGGATCATGGGACTGGAATCGTTTGAAGTTGGAATTCCATCAGAAGTTTTACACTATGCATCTAGTTCATCGTGATCGGAATTTTATTTATAATTTCTGGCCTCGTGAAGGAGAAAGTATCGCTCAAGCTTGGGGGAGGCTTAAATATATGATGCACACTTGCCACAACCATGATATATCAAGAGATACTATTATGCAAAAAAAAAATATGCTTGACTTTCTCATGATGATCAAAACCTGCTCGATTCTTTCTCTATTGGTTCCTTCATGAACAGAACTAATGAATTCAAATGGGATCTCCTGGAAAGAATTAAGCGCAACTCTGAAGATTGGGGGCTCGACAAAGGTAAAGAGTCAGGTATAAAGCTCGAGTTTGATTGTGTAAAATCTTTTATGGAAACTGATGCCTGCTATAAGTTGAGTAATAAATATGGCTTTGACTCTGAGATAGTAGCTTCCTTCTGTGAATCATTTGCTACTCATGTTGATCTCCCTAAGGAGAAGTGGTTTAAGTACCATCCACCCATTGAAGAACAATTAGAGAAACCTGTTAAACTTGAGAAGGAAGAAATAATTGTTAGCCATGTTGATCCAATTGTTCCTACTGCTTACATTGAGAAACCACCCTTCCATGTTAGAATAAAGGAACACGCTAAAGCTACAACTGTGGTTAATAAAAGTCATGCTAGGACACCTACACCTCCTGAGAAAATAAATGTTGAGCCTAAAGTTGCTATGGTTAAAGATTTGCTACTTGACAACATTGATGGTCAAGTCATTTACTTCTATGGTGAAGCTGCTAGGAATTGCAAAACCTTCTAGAAATGCGCAAGATGAACTAGATAAAAATAAACCAGTTGTTGGTATGCCTATGGTTTCAGTTAAAATTGGAGATCATTGTTATCATGGCTTATGTGAGATGGGTGCTAGTGTTAGTGCCATACCTTTTACCTTATATCAAGAAATTATGAATGACATAGCACCATCTGAGCTTGAAGACATTGATGTTACTATTAAACTTGCAAACAGAGACACCATTACACCACTTGGGATTGTTAGAGATGTTGAAGTCTTGTGTGAAAAAATTAAGTACCCGACTGATTTTTAGTACTTGGTTCAAAACAAGATAACTTTTGTCCCATTATATTTGGTAGACCTTTCTTGAATACTGTCAATGCTCAAATTAATTGTGTTACTGAGAAGGTCAAGATAGGCTTTGGTGATGGGTCTCATGAATTTAATTTCTCCAAGTTTGGTAAACAACCACATGAGAAAGAATTACCAGGCAAATATGAAATCATTGGTCTTGCTTCTTTTGTCGTACCTCCTACCGACCCGTTAGAGCAATATTTACTAGACCATGAAAATGATATGCATATGGATGAGAGAAATGAGATAGATGATATATTTTTGAGACAAATACCTGTTATTAAGCATGACTTACAGGTTCATATTTTAGGGGATCCCCCTCCACCCAAGGGAGATCCCGTGTTTGAGCTAAAGACTTTACCCGGTACTTTGAAATATGCTTATCTTGATGAAAAGAAAATATATCCTGTTATTATCAGTGCTAACCTTTCAGAGCATGAAGAAAGGAGATTACTTAAAACTCTGAAGAAGCATCGTGCTGCTATTGGATATACTCTCGATGATCTTAAGGGAATTAGTCCCACTCTGTGTCAGCACAAGATTAATATGGAACCAGATGCTAAACCTATCGTAGATCACCAACGCTTCTTAAACCCTAAGATGAAGGAGGTGGTAAGAACTGAAATATTAAAGCTTATAGAGGCAGGTATAATTTATCCTATTGTTGATAGTAGATGGGCAAGTCTTGTTCATTGTGTTCCTAAGAAAGGAGGTATAACTGTTGTCCCTAATGATAAAAATGAACTTATCCCACAAAGAAGAGTAACTGGTTATAGGATGGTGATTGATTTCAGGAAATTAAACAAAGCCACTAGGAAAGATCATTACCCTTTACCTTTTATCGATCAAGTGCTAGAAAGAATATCTAAGCACACACACTTTTGCTTTCTTGATGGATATTCTGGTTTTTCTCAAATACCGATGTCAAAAGAGGATCAAGAGAAACCTACTTTTACTTGCCCTTTTGGAACGTATGCTTATAGACGTATGCCTTTTAGTTTATGCAATGCACCTGCTACCTTTCAAAGATGTATGATGGCTATATTCTTTGATTTTTGTGAAAAGATTGTTGAGGTTTTCATGGATGATTTTTCCATTTATGGAACTTCTTTTGATGATTGCTTGAGCAACCTTGATCGAGTTTTGCAGAGATGTGAAGAAACTAATCTTGTTTTGAATTGGGAGAAGTGCCACTTTATGGTGAATGAAGGCATAATACTTGGGCACAAAATTTCTGAACAGGGTATTGCAGTGGACAAAGCTAAAGTTGACGCCATTGAGAAGATGCCATGCCCCAAAGATATCAAAGGTATAAGAAGCTTCCTTGGTCAGGCTGGTTTTTATAGGCGTTTCATTAAAGATTTCTCAAAGATTTCTAGGCCGCTAACTAATCTTCTTCAAAAAGATATTCCTTTTGTTTTTGATGACGATTGTGTAGAAGCTTTTGAAATACTTAAGAAAGCTTTGATTTCTGCACCTATTGTTCAACCACTTGATTGGAACTTACCATTCGAGATTATGTGTGATGCTAGTGATTATGTTGTTGGTGCTGTTCTAGGGCAAAGAGTAGACAAGAAATTGAATGTTATCCATTATGCTAGTAAAACTCTAGATGCTGCTCAAAGAAATTATGCCATCACTAAAAAGGAATTTTTGGCAGTTGTCTTTGCATGTGATAAGTTTAGACCTTATATTGTTGATTCCAAAGTAACTATTCACACAGATCATGCTGCTATTAAGTACCTTATGGAAAAGAAAGATTCTAAGCCTAGACTTATTCGGTGGGTGCTTTTGCTTCAAGAATTTGATTTGCATATTGTGGATAGAAAAGGAGCTGAAAACCCCGTAGCAGATAACCTTTCTAGAATGGAAAATGTTCTTGATGACCCGCTGCCTATTGAGGATAATTTTCCTCATGAACAACTTGCCGCTATAAATACTTCACGTAGCACTCCTTGGTATGCTGATTATGCTAATTACATTGTTGCTAAATATATCCCACCTAGTTTCACCTATCAACAAAAGAAAAAAATATTTTATGATTTACGACATTACTTTTGATATGACCCACATCTTTATAAAGAGGGAGTAGATGGTACAATTAGACTTTGTATACCCGAGCATGAGCAGGAACAAATCTTAAGGAAGTGTCATTCTGAACCTTACGGAGGACATCATGCTGGAGACAGAACTGCACACAAGGTATTACAATCTGGTTTTTATTGGCCTACTCTTTTCAAAGATGCTCGTAAGTATGTACTTTCATGTAATGAATGTCAAAGAGTTGGCAACATTCGTAAACATCAGGAAATGCCTATGAATTATTCATTTGCCATTGAACCATTCGATGTTTCGGGTTTTGACTTTATGGGACCTTTTCCTTCCTCAAATGGGTATACTCATATTTTAGTTACTGTTGATTACGTTACAAAGTGGGTAGAGGCTATTCCAACTAGTAGCGCTAATCATAACACCTCTATTAAAATGCTTATGGAAATTATTTTTCTGAGGTTTGGAGTCCCTAGATACTTAATGACTCATGGTGGGTCACATTTCATTCATGGTGCTTTCCGTAAACTCTTAGCTAAATATGATGTTAACCATAGAATTGCATCACCATATCATCCTTAGTATAGTGGCCAGGTTGAATTGAGTAATAGAGAATTAAAGTTGATCTTGCAAAAGACTGTTAATAGATCCAGGAAGAATTGGTCTAAGAAATTAGACGATGCTCTATGGGCTTATAGAACTGCTTATAAAAACCCCATGGGGATGTCCCCATATAAAATGGTATATGGAAAAGCTTGTCATTTACCCCTTGAACTAGAACATAAGGCTTATTGGGCAATTAAGGAATTGAATTATGATTTTAAGCTTGCCGGTGAAAAGAGGTTATTTGATATTAGCTCACTAGATGAAAGGAGGACACAAGCGTATGAGAATGCAAAGTTGTTTAAAGAAAAGGTTAAGAGATGCCATGACAAAAGGATCCAAAATGGGAATTCAATGTAGGAGATCTTGTGCTTTTGTACAATTCTCGTTTCAGATTTTTTGTAGGAAAACTCTTATCCAAATGGGAAGGACCATATGTTGTCAAAGAGGTTTACCGCTCCGGTGCTATAAAAAATAACAACTTCGAAGGCAAAAATCCAAGGGTGGTGAATGGGCAAAGAATCAAGCATTACATTTCAGGTACACCCATTAATGAAGAAACTAATGTCATTCAAGTGATAACACCGGAAGAACACATACGGGAGACCTTCGGGAACCCTCCAGAAACCTGAAAAAAGAGGTAAGTATGTGATACAATAAGTAAACCGACTCCAAAAATTCCAAAATAATAATTTCTGTTGGTTTTAGTATTTTAGAAAAATTCCAAAAATAAAACGGAGTCAGGGGGACCCAAGAGGGAGCCACAAGCCAACAGGGCGCGCCCCCCCTGGAGCACGCCCTGATGGCTTGTGGGGCCCTCGTGTGCCTTCCCGACTCCGATTTCTTCCCGAACACGTATTCTGACCTAGAAAAAATCATTATATATACTCCCGGATGTTTTGACCACCGCATCGCAAGTTTCTCCTCTGTTCTTGTTTCGAGCTATTTTTCTGGCAGAACGGATAATATGTCGTCTCAAGATTCTGATGGAGAGAGCTATGTATCTAACTATGTGGCGGACCCAAAGATCTTTGGGGACATATACCCCTACTTATGGTCCACACAAAAGGAGGGAGATTCTGATCTGGAGGAGACGGAAGACGCCGGTCCAGACGCTAGTTCGGATGAAAAGGAAGATCCTCTCCCTCAACCTGGAGATATGCATGTGGAGTTCAAGAAGTCAAGCCTCCCCAATGGAATAAATAATTCTAAGATCCAATTTATCCCGTCTCGTTTTCTGCAGGAAAGCAAAGCAAATTTATGCAAAAGGATTTTGAAGCTCGAACAAGAAAACAATGATTTGAGGGACGAAAACTTCATCCTCAGGCACAAGCTGGAGAAGAAGGGCACCACTACTCCAACACCACCACCATCACCAAAGAAAACTTGAGTACATGGGTATGGGCATGACTCCTAGCTTGTTCCAAGCTTGGGGGAGGTGCCCCGGTATCATATCACCATCACTTTTCACCATCATCTTTTATTTTAGTTCGATCTTTAACTATTTTGTGGTTTAGAGAAATAAAGTTTCAGATTTGCTTTGCTTAGAATTTTGCTTTGAGTTTTACCTATCCTTGTAATCGAGTGTGAGAGTTATATAATAAAGATTAGTTGAGTTCGTGTGCTTTACTCTCTTGCACCAATGATCATAGCAAGACAATGAAAAGAATAGTAAGGATCATATGCTTATCCCACGGGAAGTAATGAATTCACATAAAAAGAAAGTATGAACCATGAAAATTGTTGGGAATAGAACAAGCATAGCCTTAGTCATTGTTATAATCTATGCAAGATCATGATAGAGAGGAGAAGATTCACATACAAACATACTATCTTGGATATCATCTATGATTACGAACCCTCACCAAATATTAAATAATGATCAAGTGTTGAAGTTGGACATGGAAAACAACCTAATGGTCATGATTGCTTACATTTGCATAGAAGTTATAAAGACATGGATCCTTGAACATGTGATGCTTCCTTTAGAACTTTTGCTAGCCAAAATTTACACACCAAGTAGAAATACTACTTGTGCATCCATAACCTTTTGAACCCAGTTTCTTTTTGTAAGAGTCCACCTCACCTACCTAGGGATTGAATAAGATCCTTCAAGTAAGTTATCATCGGTGCATAAGCAATAAAAATTGCCTCTAATCATGTATGATCTTTTATTGAAAAGAAAAATAAGCTTTGTACGATCTTGTGATGGTGAAGAAATAAAAGCGACGGAGTGCATAATAAAGTTCGCTATCACAAGGGGCAATATAAAGTGAAGTCCCTTTGCATTAAGAGATTGCACATCTAACAAAATAAAAGCGCATGACAACCTATGCTTCCCTCTGAGAAGGGCCTATCTATCACTCTCATTAAGTTTTTACCTTTGTTCAAGAGTCATCAATATCCATTCTTCTTCTAAGATATAAACTCTATTAGGGGTAAGTGATACGTCTCCAACGTATCGATAATTTATGAAGTATTCATGCCATATTCACCTATGTTTACAATACTTTTATATGGTTTGATGCACTTTACATGATTTATTTAGAACTAACCCGGATTGACGTTGTTTTCAGCAGAACTACCGTGGTGTTGTTTTTTGTGCAGAAATAAAAGTTGTCCAAATGCAACGAAACTTTTTGACGATTTTTTTGGAACAAGAGAGTCACTAGAATATTCGTTGGAGGGCCAGAAGACCCACGAGGTGGGCACAACCCACCAGGGCGCGCCAGGCCCCTCCGACGCGCCATGGTGTCTTGTGGGCCCCTCGTGGCCCATCTTCGCGTGAAACTTACGCCCAAAAATCCTATATATTCAGAAACCCCCAGAAATAACCCTAGATGATAAGTTTCGCCGCCGCAACTCTCTGTATCGACGAAAAACCAATCTGGAGGCGTTCCAGTACCCTGTCGTAGAGGGTAGATCATCTCCGGTGGCCATCTTCATCATCCCGACGGAGGCCATGACGAGGAGGGAGTAGTCCACCCTCGGGGCGGACGGTTTGTACCTGTAGCTATGTGTTCAATCTCTCTCTCTTTTGTGTTCTTGAGAAGTCACGATCTTGATGTATCGCGGGCTTTGTTAATATAGTTGGATCATATGGTGTTTTCCCCTCTCTATCTTGTTGTGATGAATTGAGTTTTCCCTTTGAGATGTCGATATTACCGGATTGAATACTTTTCTGGATTTGAGAGCACTTGATCTATGTCTTGGCACTCAACTCGCGGATTCCCAAGGTGACATTGTGGTAATCTATGCATAGGGGTTGATGCACGTTTTCGTCCTACTTTCTCCGGTAGAAATCTTGGGGCACTCTTTGAGGTTCTTTGTGTTGGATTGAGTATTATGAATCTGAAATTGTTTGATGCATATCGTATAATTAACTCATGGATACTTGTGGTGACATTGGAGTATCTAGGTGACATTAGAGTTGGTTGATGTGTATCATATGGTGTTATTTTAGTACGAACTCTTAGATAGATCGATCGGAAAGGATAACTTGGTGTTATTTTAGTACGAACTCTTAGATAGATCGATCGGAAAGGATAACTTGGTGTTATTTTAGTACGAACTCTTGGATAGATCGATCGGAAAGGATAACTTTAAGGTGGTTTCGTACCCTACAAACAATTTCTTCTTATGTTCTTCGCTAGATAAGAACTTTGGAGTGATTCTTCGTTGCACGTTGAGGGATGGTTATGTGATCCAATTATATTAGCATTGTTGAGAGATTGCACTAGCGAAAGTATGGACCCTAGGCCTTGTTTTCAAGCATTACAATACCGTTTGTGCTCACTTTTGTTACTTGCTACCTTGCTGTTTTTTTATTTTTACTATTACAAAAATCAATATCTACTATCATTACTACACTTGTATCACCATCTCTTCGCCGAACTAGTGGACCTATACAATTTACCATTGTATTTGGTGTGTTGGGGACACAAGAGACTTTTTATTATTTGGTTGCAGGGTTGTTTGAGAGAGACCATCTTCATCCTACGCCTCCCACGGATTGATAAACCTTAGGTCATCCACTTGAGGGAAATTTGTTACTGGCCTACAAAACTCTGCGCTTGGAGGCCCAACACGAGTCTACAAGAACAAGTTGTGTAGTAGACTTCAAGCTCTTTTCTGGTGTCGTTGCCGGGGAGGTGAGTGCTTGAAGGTATATCTTTAGATCTTGCAATTAAATCTTTTAGTTTCTTGTTTTTCACTAGTTTGGTTTTATAAAATAAAACTACAAAAAATGGAGTTTAGGTTGCATCATTTGTATCGTCTTTATAATGTCTTTCGTGAAAATACGGATTCAGAAAATTGTGCTCAATTGGTAGAGGAAGAAATTATGAAAATACTTAATGAGAATTACTTGAATGATGAGCGTGATTACAATGTTTCTAGTATGGATTCTCTGAATATCCATGATGCTAAAGATATGCAAAGCCACAAGCTTGGGGATGCTATGTTTGATGAAGATGATATTTTTAGTCCCCCAAGTTTTGATGAGCAAATTTATTATGATGATGGCATGCCTCCTATCTATGATGATTATGATGACGACATGTATGTTATAAAGAGTGGTAGTAACCATGATACTTGTCATCATGATTTTAAAATTGAATGTGGTTATGTCAATCAAGTGTCTTATGATAGTTATTTTGTTGAGTTTGCTCCCACTACTATGAATGAGAAGAAAATTGCTTATGTGGAGAGTAATGAAAATTTTATGCTTGCAGATCATGAAAAGAATTCTTTATGTGATATTTATATTGTGAAATTCCTTCATGATGCTACTGAAAATTATTATGAGGGAGGAACATATGCTTGTAGGAATTGCAATAATATCAAGTTTCCTCTCTATGTGTTGAAAATTTTGAAGTTGCACTTGTTTTGCCTTCCTATGCTATTTGATTCTTGCTCCCATAAATTGTTTGCTCACAAAATTGCTATGCATAGGAAGTGGGTTAGACTTAAATGTGCTTGTCATGAGATTCATGATGCTCTCTTGCATGTTTCAATTACTACTTTTTGTGTGAGCATCATTGAAATCATCATGCCTAGCTAAAAGGCTTTAAAGAAAAGCGCTTGTTGGGAGACAACCCAACACTTTTACTTTATGTTTTTGTGTGTTCACATGATTAAGCTACAGTAGTAATCATGTTTTGTGTCTTTTAATTCAATAAAGTGCCAATTAAAGCCTTTGGGATGACTCACAAGATGAGTAGAATTGATGCTGAACCAAAACAGAAACTTTTGACTCCAGTACATGAATTTTCATTTTTTACTGAAGCGTGATAATGATACGAAATTTTTACACAGTGTTTATATACAAATTATTAAGGTTTTCCTAATTCTTCAGAATTTTTAGAGATAGGGAAGTATGGTTGTACTACAGATCTTCACAGACTGCTCTGTTTTTGACAGATTCTGTTTTGCATGCATAGTTTGCTTGTTTTAGTGTTCCCATAGCTTATATTCAGTGATATAAATTATGTGAATGGGATAATACATTAGGTATTATGTGAGAACAAATATGAATCTTGTCTTGACAGTACCTAAGTGAATGATCTATATTTATTATACTAACCCATCTCACGAAGTTATGTTAAGTTTCGTGTGATTGAAGTTTTCTGGTTTTGGGTGAGACACCGATATGAGGAGAATAAGGAGTGACAAGAACCTAATCTTGGGGATGCCCAAGGCATCCCAAGATAATATTTCAAGAAGTCTCAAGCATCTAAGCTTGTGGATGCCCCGATAGGCATCCCACCTTTCTTCATCAACAATTATCGGTTAGTAGCGGTTGAGCCTAAGTTTTTGCTTCTTCACATGATTTGTGCTATTCTTGGAATGTCCTTTTATTTTGTTTTGCTTTATGTTTTAATAAAATACTTAGCTCTGAAAGTTTTTATATGAGAGAGAGTTCTCAAATGGCTACCCATTTACTTAACTACTCGCTTGATCTTCACTTATATCTTTTTGGAGTAGCTTGTCATTTACTCTTGTGCTTCACTTATATCCTATGAGTAAATTGTTGAATGAATTGAATACCATGAAGTTGAAATTATATGTTCATATAATGCCTAGTAGTAGCTTCACACTGGGTTTAGAAAGTGAAATCTTTTGAAGCTTGACAATCACAATATTGGTCATACAAGCAATTCATGAATGATTAGTATAAGGAAGAGAACTTTCACATACAAATATATTATCTTGGACATCTTCTATGATTATGAATACCCATTAATTGTTTTAAAACTTGAGAAAATTAGTTGAAGTTGGACAAGGAAGACAACGTAATGAGTTATGGTTGTGTATATTTGCATAGAAGTTATATTGTTATGGATCCTCCAACATGTGGTGTTTGCTTAGGATCTTTTGCTAGCCAAAAATTCGTACTAAGTAGAGATACTACTTGTGCATCCAAAACCCTTAAACCCAGTTTCTTGCCATGAGTGTCCACCATACCTACCTATGGATTGAATAAGATCATTCAAGTAAGTTGTCATTGGTGCAAAAAGGCAATAAAAATTGCTTCTAAATGTGTTTGATAATTATTGTAATAGAAAATTGAGCGTTGTACGAACTTGTGATGGCAAAGTAATAAAAGCGACGGACTGCATAATAAAGGTTGCTATCATAAGGGGCAATATAACGTGACGTTCTTTTGCATTAAGGGATTGTGCATACAAAACCAAAAAGCGCATGACAACCTCTGCTTCCCTGTGCGAATGGCCTATCTTTTACCTTTCAGTATTTACTTTTATGCAAGAGTCAATAGTATGCATTCTCATTTCAACCTCAATTATTCTCTAGTTGGCAAGCATCATGTGGCGGGAAAAGATCTAGGCATGTATGGCCAGTCAAATATATTTGATCATGACTTATTATTGTTGACAATTATCTCTATGATAAATGAGTTGGGAGGCGAAACATTAAGCCCCTATCTTTCTCTGTGTTCGATGGTTGCCATTTGTTCTAAAAATATGCTTTGAGTACTAGCAATCATAGAAGACTATATGATGATTGAGTATGTGGAGCTCTTACTTAGACTTTGTTGAGAATAAGTTGAATTGCAATTGTTTGGTGACTAAGAACATAGGTTGTTAAGTTTCAAGAGAATTCATTGTTTTAACCATAACATGTGAATTGGTTGCTACTTTATCATGATGAGTTTTATGAGAAAGAGTTGATGTTATGATGCTAGGAAAAGTGGTTGAAATTATCATTGATGAAACTTATACACTATGCTAGCATTCATACTTCATAAATTATTTTCTTTTATCATTTACCTACTCGAGGAAGAGTAGGAATTAAGCTTGGGGATGCTGATACGTCTCCAACGTATCGATAATTTATGAAGTATTCATGCCATATTCACCTATGTTTACAATACTTTTATATGGTTTTGATGCACTTTACATGATTTATTTAGAACTAACCCGGACAGACGCTATTTTCAGCAGAACTACCGTGGTGTTGTTTTTTCTGCAGAAATAAAAGTTCTCCAAATGCAACGAAACTTTTTGATGATTTTATTGGAACAAAAGAGGCACTAGAAGATTCATTGGAGGGCCAGAAGACCCACGAGGTGGGAACAACCCACTAGGGCGCGCCAGGCCCCTCCGGCGCGCCCTGGTGTCTTGTGTGCCCCTCGTGGCCCATCTTCACGTGAAACCGACGCCCAAAAATCCTATATATTCAAAAATCCCCAGAAATAACTCTAGATGAGAAATTCTGCCGCCGCAACTCTCTGTATCGATGAAAAAAAATCTGGAGGCGTTCCAGTACCCTGCGGAGAGGGTAGATCATCTCCGGTGGCTATCTTCATCATCCCGGCGGAGGCCATGACGAGGAGGGAGTAGTCCACCCTCGGGGCTGACGGTTTGTACCAGTAGCTATGTGTTCAATCTCTCTCTCTCTCGTGTTCTTGAGGTGTCACGATCTTGATGTATCGCGGGCTTTGTTAATATAGTTGGATCATATGGTGTTTTCCCCTCTCTATCTTGTTGTGATGAATTGAGTTTTCCCTTTGAGATTTCGTTATTACCGGATTGAATACTTTTATGGATTTGAGAGCACTTGATCTATGTCTTGGCACTCAACTCGTGGATTCCCGAGGTGACATTGGCGTAATCTATGCATAGGGGTTGATGCACGTTTTCGTCCTACTTTCTCCAGTAGAAATCTTGGGGCACTCTTTGAGGTTCTTTGTGTTGGATTGAGTATTATGAATCTGAAATTGTTTGATGCGTATCGTATAATTAACTCATGGATACTTGTGGTGACATTGGAGTATCTAGGTGACATTAGAGTTGGTTGATGCGTATCATATGGTGTTATTTTAGTACGAACTCTTAGATAGATCGATCAGAAAGGATAACTTGGTGTTATTTTAGTACGAACTCTTGGATAGATCGATCGGAAAGGATAACTTTAAGGTGGTTTCGTACCCTACAAACAATTTCTTCTTATGTTCTCCGCTAGATAAGAACTTTGGAGTGATTCTTCGTTGCACGTTGAGGGATGGTTATGTGATCCAATTATATTAGCATTGTTGAGAGATTGCATTAGCGAAAGTACGGACCCTAGGCCTTGTTTTCAAGCATTGCAATACCGTTTGTGCTCACTTTTGTTATTTGCTACCTTGCTGTTTTTTTATTGTTACTATTACAAAAATCAATATCTACTATCAGTACTACACTTGTATCACCATCTCTTCGCCGAACTAGTGGACCTATACAATTTACCATTGTATTTGGTGTGTTGGGGACACAAGAGACTTTTTATTATTTGGTTGCAAGGTTGTTTGAGAGAGACCATCTTCATCCTATGCCTCCCACTGATGGATAAACCTTAGGTCATCCACTTGAGGGAAATTTGCTACTATCCTACAAAACTCTGCGCTTGGAGGCCTAACACGAGTCTACAAGAACAAATTGTGTAGTAGACATCAGTAAGCATCACATGTTGAGGTAAGAAACCATGATTCATTATTGTTGACATTATCCTTGAGGTAAATGAGTTGGGTGGCAAATGAAGCCCCTATCTTCCTATGTGTCCGGCAAAAACATTAGCTCCAAAAAAAATATGCAATGAGTGTCAACAATCATAGATGACTAAATGATAGTTGAGTATGTGGGTTTGCCACAATGAAAGCTCTTATATAGAATCTTCTCTTGAATATGATGAATGACGATTATCACGATGACTAAAAGCATTGTTTGTTTGTTGTCTATATAGTTTATGCTTCATACTTCGATAATTGTGAATAGATCGTTACTTGATCATGAGAAGTTATATGATGAAATGCTTGCTGCTATAATGATATGCATGATGCTCTCATGTCCGTATTATGTTTTTACCGACACCTCTCTCTCAAATCATGTGGTCATTATTCTCGAGTTCGGCTTTTGCTTGAGGACAAGCGTGGTCTAAGCTTGGTGAGTTGATACATCCATTTTGCATCATGATTTCCTATTCATATTTATGTTATTCTTGTGCATTATTCCCTATTATCATACAATTCTTATGCCCTTTCTCTCTGAATAACCAAGGTACATCACAAAGAGGGAATTATCTGGAAACTGGAATTCTGGATCGGAAAACCGAGAAAAATGCAAAAAAATCACCAGACTCCAAATGACCTGAAACTTCACGAGGAATTTTTATTGAATATATGTGAATTTATGGGCCAAAGATGTACCAGAGGGGGGCCACCAGCCAGCCACAAGCCAACAGGGCGATCCCTCCCCCAGGTCGCGCCCTGATGTGTGGTGGGGCCCTGGCTGGCCTCCCGACGCCCATCTTCTCCTATATGGTGTGTTTTACCCTAGAAAAAATCATAAGCAACCTTTCGGGACGAAGCACCGTCGTCTCGAGGCGGAAACCTGGGTAGAGGCCCTTTTGCACTCCGGCAGTCAGATTCTGCCAGGGAAATCCCTCTCCGGGACGGGGAGATCAAAGCCATCGTCATCACCAGTGCTTCCTCCTTCATGGGAGGACCAATCTTCATCAACATCTTCACCAGAATCATCTCACCTCCAACCCTAGTTCATCTCTTGTATTCAATCTTTGTCCCAAAACCTCAGATTGGTACCTGTGGGTTACTAGTTGTGCTGATTATATCTTGTAGTTGATGCTTGTTGGATTACTTGGTGGAAGAAATTATGTTCAGATCCTTAATTATTATCATTGCACCTATGATCTTGAACATGTTGATGAGGTGTGAGTAGTTACTATTATTCCTGAGGACATGGGAGAAGTCTGGTTATAAGTTATCATGTGAAGCTAGTATTCATTCGATATTTTGATGATATGTATGTTGTTACTTCTCTTAGTGGTGTCATGTGAACATCGACTACCTGACACTTTACCATGTTATGGGCCTAAGGGAAGTCATTGTGGAGTAACAAGTAGATGATGGGTGACGTGGCTTGAGACTGCGTCGGTATTTCCCCAAAGAGGAAGGGATGATGCAACACAGCGACTGTAAGTATTTCCCTCAGTTATGAAACCAAGGTATCGGACCAGTAGGAGGATCACCACCACCTAATAAGCAGCACCAGCACACAAATAACAAATACTTGCAACCCGACGCGTAAGAGAGGTTGTCAATCTCTCTACGGTAAAAAGATAGATTAGGTAATGATAGATAGGAGAGATAGATCTCTCAAGAAAACAAAATAAAAAGGGCAAATAAAAAGTGCAGCAATATATTTTGGGGTTTTTGGTTTAGTAAATCTAAAAGCAAAGCGACAAAAAGATAGATCGGAAAGAAATATGTTGAAAAAGTAGACCCGGGGACCGTAGGATTCACTAGTGGCGTCTCTCATGAGTATAGCGCACGGTGGGTGAACAAATTAATGTTGGGCAATTTATAGAAGATCAAATAATCATGATGATATCCAAGGCGATGGTCATTATATAGGCATCACGTCCAAAATAAGTAGACCGACTCCTGCCTGCATCTACCACTATTACTCCACACATCGACCGCTATCCAGCATGCATCTAGTGTATTAAGTTCATGGAGAAACGGAGTAATGCAATAAGAACGATGACATGATGTAGACAAGATCTATTCATGTAGGAATAGACCCCATCTTGTTATCCTTAATGGCAAATACATGCGTGCCTTGCTACCCCTTCTGTCACTGGGAAAGGACACCGCAAGATCGAACCCATCACAAAGCACCTCTTCCCATGGCAAGAAAAATCGATCTAGTCGGCCTAACTAAACCAAAGATTCGAAGAAGAAATACGAGGCTATAAGCAATCATGCATATAAGAGATCAAAGAAGACTCAAATAATATTCATGGATAGAAACTGTCGTGGTTTTATCAACCCGGCAGATGTCCTCGTAACAGGACTTAGGTGTGAGGCCATCGTCGCTTGGTGGTGACTCGAAGGGGTTAAGCGAGAGGGAGAGTAGGGTTTACCCAGGTTCTGCCCCTCCTATGGAGGTAATAGCCCATGCCCTGCTTTTTGTGTATTGGATGGATGGATCTCGATTACAAGGGTGCGGAATCGCTAACCTAGCTATCGAGAGGTTGTAACTTGAGAGTTTTTGGCCTAGGAGCCTGCCTTTATATACAGGTCAAGCCCTAGGTTTTACAAAAGAGTCCGGGTCATATTATGACCCGTGATCTACTACATCTCTAACTTATCTAGCACCTTAAGGAAACTTTAACCGGCGTCCTTAGCTTCACGAGCTGCAAGCCGCCGTCTTCTGGTATGGGGCCGCCCGACGTCTTAATTAGCCGCCACCTTACTCATCTTGTACTCAGGACACGGCCCACTCAATCTTGGTTGCAGAGTCGTTGATACGTTTAACCCGGCCCACTATGGCGGGTTACACCGTGAATTTATATCCCTGACATTAGGCCCCAGATTGACTTGAATTCATTCATGTCAATAGATCCTTTCTTCCTGTGGCGGCTCATTTTTTTCCTACGGCGACTCATCTTTGAACTGGTGTCTTCAGCAGATTTTACAACACCGGCTTGTTCTGTTTCCACACTTGTCATTTTCCCACCATTTATTTATCGTAACGTCACCTGTCGTTAGTCTGAAAAAACAATAATGACATCATGGCGAATCTGGTCGTATCCATTTATCCCGAAAATCGAGGTGTTTTTGTTTCCCGAAATTTACTGTATTCCCTCGATTGTCGCGCCTGTCAGTTGCCTCTTCGGGCTCCTTCCCTTTAAATATTTACCGAAGGGTTCTGGATTCACTTTCCACTTCCCTTTCCTGCTTCTTCTTCTTCCTCGAGTCCGGGAGCTCCTCGCGCCACCGCCGCAAATTCCTCATCTCGTCGAGCTTTCGCGAGGTCGTCTCGGCGTTCCTTCGCCAGTCAATCCTTTGCGCGCTTTCCCCGTCACCGGTCGACCGCTTCGAGTAAGTTACCTTCCTTCCTGCTAGATCCATTATAGCACCTCAAGGTTCTTTTAAGTTCTTCAGCGATTTGTCTTCGGTTCATCACCATTGCTAGCGTTTGTTAGTAGATCTCATGAACATGTTCACCAAAGTAGGGCGGTAGGGTCACCAACTCCATTTTGCGTATGACGTGTCTTAATCTTTCCTTGTATTAGATGAACAACACTATCACTGCTTCCATGCCCCTCTGCTAGGGCTAGCGAATATCCTCGCCATTTTGAACTATTTTTAGATCCAAAATTGTCGCTGCCTCGGGAGAAACTTGTTTGTCTCATACTTAGCAAAAAAATTCAAGAACTTATTGTCTTAACACGAGTCGCCCTCACTTTTGCCGGCTTATTATTTGTAACTTGCCATGCATTTACACCACTGTAAAGACTTTAGATCATTTTATTTGAAACGTTTACTTAAGTCGCCCTCTTGTACTTTATCCAGGCGACTTATTATGTCGGAGTCAAAAGCCTGCAATTGGGTGGCGACTCAAGTTTCTGATGTTCAGTTGAAGGATTATGAGGAACATGGGTTTCTGCCGCCTCAGAATTTGGTTGGCTCGCGAGTTATTCTTGGAGAGGAAATCCCACATCCCCATGAGGGAGAAGTGGTAGTATTTTTGGATCACCTTCAGAGGGATTTTTCACCTCCCGGGTTAAAATTCTTCCGGGACGTCTTGCATTTCTTTGGCCTTCATCCTCAAGACCTTGCCCCTAACTCCATATCGAACCTCTGCCAGTTCCAAGTGTTTTGTGAGGTGTATCTCCAAACAGAGCCCACCGTCTCCCTCTTCAGGGAATTCTTCTAATTGAACCGACAAACAGAGTGCGCATATGGTCCTGGCTTAGAACTTGGCGGGGTTTCAATTCAAAGGCGGAAAGACGTCCTCTTCCCTGTTGCCACTTTACCAAGCCACCATAAAGGGTGGAACAAGACTTGGTTTTACTGTCGAAACACTGCTCCTGCCGAGGAAAATCCTTTGCCGGGTTATAGGCCCAACCGCCTTCCCATGGATCTTGAGCTTCCGGGTTGGGCTCCTCCAGAAGAGCGCTCCCAACATGCCCATGTTTATCCAAAGTTGAGGGCTCTGCTATCCAACGGGTTGACGCGGGTCGATTTGACCCGGTGTTTGGTATCTTGGAGGATTCTTCCATTAAGCCTGCGCAGTGGCTTAATGTGCACATATTCTGGCGACTTGAACGATCCTCTATAGTATAGCAACTTTTCCTTGGAGGCCGATGAGATAAACCGGATGGTGAAGAAACTGCTGGGTGAAAACCAGGAGACTTGCAACAAAGACGGGTTGAAACCCTTCTACGCCCTCAACCCGGCTCCTCCGGTATAAAATCTTTTAAGATATTGACCCGGTTTTTTTGAACGCATTTTGAGCTTTGCTTTCCTAGTCTGAGTGTTTGATTTCGCAGGCCACCTCTTCTTTCTGGAATCGGAGACACCTCAAGGGCACAGCTAACAAGTCCAAAGCCGCCCCGAGCAAGAAAAAAAGTAAGGCCGCTGCAGAAGAACCGTCTCATATGGATGAAACAGCCGCCACTGATACCCGATCAGAGGTAAAGTTAACCTTTCGCTTATATTTCCTTGAATTTATCTGACGCCTTTTCCTTCTTAGGGTGATGTTGAAACAAGCCGTGCAGGCGATGTTGAGGTAATTTCCATATCTTCCGACTCAGATCCTTTGCCTCCGTTGAAAACAAGGCGGCTTGTTCGGAAGGTAGGCTTTTCTCACCCGGACGCTCATCTGGATCCTTGCTTTATTTTGAAGAAAACCCAACACCAGTCTAGGCGTCAAACCCGAAGTGGGAGTGGTGATCTTTTTGAAGGTTTACCCGATAAATCAATCGCCAGGAAGCGATCAGCTAAGGTACTTAATATTCCAAACTTTCCAAAGAAAATTCCGGCTTGATGTGTCAATATTTTGACTCCTATGCCTTGGTTAATCAGGAGACACCACCTTCGTCGGATGACTCGACTGCGTCCAAGCTGGCGCCCTTTGTCATCAATCAAGGGTAACTTCCTAATCAATTCATCTGTTTGAGTAAGCTATTGCTTTTTCCATTTTTCATATCATACTTTTTGTAACTTGGCAGGGCCAAAGCCAAGAAGAGGAAGACTAACGGGTGTTCTGTTAACCCGGAGGTCCCTGAGTCGGAGCTTCCTGAGCCGGTGGCTCATGAAATCCATGCTGATCATCCTGAAGACCCTCAGGATATCCAAAACGATTTACCGCCTCCATCTGAACCAACCAATATTGATGCCGTAGCTGTTGAAGCTACATCAACAGTTAACCTTGACCCGCCCAATCCTTCAGTGATAAACACAAACAATCCTGAAGTTATTATTACTGGGATGAGTTATACTGCTCCTGAGACTTCCAGTGTATTAACAAAGGTTGTTGCTAAGGATGAAGCGGTACTGCAAGAAAAAGGGACGGCCAAGTTGGAGCTTCCAAATTATGAGAACTTTAGTGTCGAAGATCTTCATGCTGCCTGCTTAGACCGCCTGGCAACAAGCCGTGACATGGAAATCGGCCTAGTTAGCATGATGAAAAATAAATATGAGGTATGTTCTCTTTTTCATACTCTCATCATATATCCTTTTGTAGCCCCCAAGGCCCATCTTTGTCTTTTTAAGATAAGTTGGGTCTTGCAAATGTTAGGTTGACTCAACCAGTAGCCCCCAAGGGTCGGCTCATCTCCTTGTGATCAGTCGGGTCTTTTAGGCAGAACTGTCAACTTGTAGCCCCCAAGGGCCGGCTCATCTCCTTGTGATGAGTCGGGTCTTTTAGGAAGAACTATCGACCTGTAGCCCCCAAGGGCCGGCTCATCTCCTTGAGATGGGTCGGGTCTTCATGTAATAACATTGAAGAACTTTGGATCTGTAGCCCCCAAGGGCCGACTCATCTCCTTGAGATGAGTCGGGTCTTCGTCTCATCTTCCATGTTAAAAGAGCTGAGATACATTAGCCCCCAAGTGCGAAATATATTGCTTTGCAATTTGTTTGGGACTTGAAGTAAACTTCTTTCATGATGCAGGAAGCTCTGAAGACGGCCGAATCCAGCGCGGCTAATTTGAAAAAAGACCTAGAAAAAAGGCAGACTTCCCAGGCAGAAATTGAAGAAAAACTTCGCCTTTCTTTGATTGAGCTAGAAAACACCAAGGCGGGCTTCTTAAAAGAGAAGAAAGCCTTTGAAAATGAAAAGTCGGCCTTGGTTAAACATGCAGAGGATGCTGAGAGCCGGCTCAAGCCCATTACCGAGGAATTGTCTGGGTTAAAACGGCATATTGCCCAGATGTCCCAACCTGTTTTTGGTAAGTATATATATATCCTCCTGTCTTCTTTGGAATATAGATAGAACGCGCCTGCCGACTTATACATTGATTCTATTTTGTAGGCCCCCGGACTAGCAGCTTTTATGATAACAGTCTGCTCATGCTCAAGGCTATTTATTCTTTGACGGAGCAGCTCTACACCGGGAGTCATCTCGCAATTAAGGCGACATTGGGGGGTAAGCAACCCTTAAAGTACATCAAGAATGTGCTGGAAAATCTCTCCATCATCCCTCAACATATTCCAGAGCTAAAGAGATCAGCCGCCCGATCAGGCGCAATATATAAATTGAGCTGGGCTCTGGCTTACGGAGAAGAGCTTGACCCGGCCGAGATGGCAAAGGGCTTTCCTGAATTTAAAAATGACGGGTCAGAATTCTCCCAGGAAGATTACGCGGCTTGTGTCAAGGACGCTCAGATTCTGTCGACTCAGCTGGTCTCCATGATGAAGCTGAGGAGCTACCAGGCGGCTTATGGTGCCAACCATACTCGAATTCCATCACCTGATCTGATAACAAAAAATCTAGCTCCTCAACGGCGCGAGCACGTGTTTGCCCCTGAAGTTGACCCGTCTTCAATTCTTGACGATGAGGCTGTGTTCCAGGCTCTAACTCATTGTAACTGGGATGCAGACAATCTTCAGATTCAGGAGCCAGAAGACCAGTCGATGGATAACCCGGAGGCGTCTCATGCGCAAGATTAGCTGCCACTGACCCGGATCATGTGGTCGGTGATTTGAGCTTCCTGAATTGTTACCTTGGCAACTTAAGCCCCCATGTGTGGGCAGAAAAACAGTTTGTGGCTTCCTTAAGCCTGTAATAGGGATAGTTGAACACTGTTGTCGTGCCATCGTGCACGTTTTGCACCTTTGATGCTAGATGCTTTATTTGATGTTTCCTCATTCCGTCCATGCAATCCTTCCATTGACGGGTCTTTTGATAACACATAACCGGGCAAAATGACCTGGCCTTTAATTTCAATAACCGATTCCTTTTTCAACAATGTTGAATTTGCAGGATAGCTTGTCGGCTGGCTAATCATGCATATTCAATCGTTTAACCCGGTCTTTGAAGCATGGGCCGGTAATAATTTTGGACCTGAAACTTCCTGTAATAAACAAGCCAAATAAACAATATGGATAAGCCGACTCAATGACTCTTAGCCAAAATTGATGTCCAAGCTTGAGGTCCTTTGTTAGCCTCTTCAAGCAATAACATAATTTGTTGCTGTCATGCAGCCGATGACCCGGTTATTTTATACAAAAATTGGAAAAAACAGGATCGTGCCCAGAATATTTTTGTGTGATGGGTTTCATCACATAGCATTTATATTGGGAATTGTTTCCCGAAGGTTAGAAATACAAGGTAGCCCCCTTTGAAGGTACCTTTAGTGGTCCTAGCTTTAACGCAAAGGACGTATGATTATAATGCCGTCTTTCGAGGCTCGACCGAAAAAGACCGGCTTTCGAGGCTCGGATCTTGCTTCAATGAAGCGGGTATGATAACCCATGGCTTATCCTAGCTTTCCGTGTGTCGGCTCTCACATGACTCAAGCCGGTGTTTTACCTTAACAAGTTTAGGGTCCAAAAAAGGATTGACTCGTCAAGAGTTCACGGGGTCATCTGATCGGAGTCGCATCAAGCACACAGGCAGGTTTAACCATATATGGCGTTTATTTTGCTGGGCTAAGAGGGTGAGAAAGATAAGCCCGATGGGCTGGAAGCCCCCATATGCCCTTGATAAGGTGGCATTGTTATGCCGGGTCACAAGGGTGAGAAATCTAGACTCGATGAGTCGGAATCCCCCAAGCGCCCTTTGTTTCAGAAAATAAAGACTCAAACTCATCTTGTAAGTTGAAACGACAAAATACGCCGGCTTTATTCATACTTGAAACATAAAGAAGTATATACATAAGTCTGCAAGGGGGGAAGAAATTACATAAAAAGAACCAACGGAGCTAGGTTTTGATAAAGCCACTAGCGTGCCAGGGCCGACTTATTTCCCTTCTTGGAGACATAAGATTTCTTCTCTGTTATTCTCTAGAATTATAAATTTCATCCAGGGATTCAAGGGCTATTTATACTGACCGTTATTCAACTGCTTGGGATTACTTTGAAATCCCCCTTGGTTATTATGCTGATTGCCCTGGCTAGGATGTTGCCCATTGCCATGATTTCCTTGATGTTGAAAACCAGCTCCTGGGCCGCCTTGTGACCCGCCAGGTCGATGTTGACCCGGATGTCCTCCACCATTGCCTCCTGAGTTATTCAGGAAAGCCTGGCTACGGAACTCTTGCATGATATAACAATTCTCCCAAGAGTGGCTAGCCGGCTTATCTTGGGTGCTATGTTTAGGACAAGGTGCTTTAAGCGCCTCCTCATAATTGCAAGGTTTATTCCCATTGTAAGCTCCTCTGGGTCGACCGTTCCGGCGCTGGTTCTTGAAACCAGTATTGGTGTTGGCCACAAAATCTGACCCGCCATCCGGTTGCTTCCGTTTATTTTGAGCCCCTGGTTACCTCTTGGACCGTGCTGACCTGTTCCTCCTTCAGTTTTCTTGCCTTTGGAGGTCTTGTCCTCGTCTGAGCCAGGATCCTTCGTGTTGTCTGACTCTGCATACCTGGTGAGGACGTCCATCAAGTCGCCCATATCTTGCACCTTCCGCTTGAGCCGCCCAAGCTTCAGAACTAAAGGCTGGAAATGACAATTCTTTTCCAATATTAGGACTGCTTGAGCCGCCGTGATGCTGTCCGATGAGTGGATGCTTTTCGAGACCCGGCGAGTCCAGTGGTGAGCCGACTCGTCTACTCATTGAACGCAATGCTGTAGATCTACTATCGTCATAGGCTTATTGCAGGTTCCTTGGAAATTCTTGATGAATTGCTCTTTCAGCTCAGTCCATGAGTTGATGGAGTTAGGCGGCAAGTTTTTCAACCATGTCCGAGCCGGTCCTTCCAACATCATGGTTAAGTATTTAGCACACACCGCGTCGCTGACATCCAGCATGTCCATCGCCAACTCGTAGCTCTCGATCCAAGACGCCGGCTCAAGATCTGTCGTGTAGTTTGGCACCTTACGCGGCCCCTTGAAATCTTTGGGCATGCACTCTGCGTGTAGCGCCGGAGATAAACATGGGATACCAATCGTCCTACTATTGGACCCAGCCCCCAAACTTGCCATTTGAGGGTGAAGCTGCTGGATCGCCCGTGCTGCTGCCTCTGCTTCTGCCTGTCGCGTGCCTCTCACAGCGTCAACAACCGCCTGGGCATCTAAGGGACGAGTCGGAGAGACTTGATGCTGCTGTCTTCGCCCACTGCTAGAGACGGCTGGGGATTCCACATGGCGGCCCTTGCTAGCATAGGGAGTGGAATGCATCCGGTCCCGGCTATACGAATAATGTGCCTATTGTACCACAGCAGTCTTCAGCATCTCGATGGCGTTCCTGGCTTCAACCTCAAGCGAAGAGTTTCCATTAATGGGCAATGCTTCCAAATTCTGGGTTGCAGCCAACAAGTTGTCAACAGGATTAGAAAAGTGGCCCCGTGGAGTTTGAAATCGCCGAGGGGGGGATTGAATCGGCAGGGGCTGAGCCGGTTCCTCTGGACGAACATTCCCTGGTATCTGTTGTGGGGTGTTAAAAAGTTGTTGAGGCTCAAGGTTAGGGGGGAGTCCACGATGGCGTCTTCTCTCGTAAAATGCCTCCGATGCTTCTCTTTGAACCCCTAACCGCCAGGCCTCAGCCTTAAGGCATTCCGTCTCTTGATGTATGCGAGCCTGTAGATCTGCCATCCGTGCTTTTTCAGCATCTATCTCCTTCTGTACCTCAATTATTTGAGTACGCAATTTGGTTAGCTCCACATTGCGCTCTTCCTGGTTTTCTATAGTGACCGGGGTATCCACGAGTTTTGCCACCTCGGTCATAAGATCAGCCATAGCCTGAGCCGGCGTTTTGGTTGACCCGCCAGAACCTCCAGCCACGGCCGGATCTGGAACCACTGTAGCCTCGACCATGTAGACGGCAACTTGGTGAGGCGACTCATTGTTTTCCTCAGGGGTTTCGATCTCCAAAGAGCCCCCAAGTCCGCCATCATAAAGGGGGCAGATTGACTCTGTATCTCCCATAGACGACGTGCCGTCCGAATTAACAAGGACGTCGCCGCTGGAAGCCGTCTCGTCCGAAAGGCTAACCCCTTGTGTGAAGCCAACGAATACACGGCGAAGACCGTCTTGACGTTGATTGGATCGGGCACTCCGAGCCGGCTTGTCGATGTCGATGTAGATTTCTGGCTTGGAAGTTTCTGACACAATCTCTCCCGCGGGATCTCGTCACCTACGTCCGATCCGGTCGTCATTGATGCCCCAAACCAGTTCATAGATCCTGTCACGGTGGCTCTTGATCATTTGGTTCACCGCAAACTTCCCGAATCCTGACTGGATCCCCATTGAAAACTCAACTCCACCGGGCGAGGGCCCCACGGTGGGCGCCAACTGTCGTGGTTTTATCAACCCGGCAGATGTCCTCGTAACAGGACTTAGGTGTGAGGCCATGGCTGCTTGGTGACGTCTCGAAGGGGTTAAGCGAGAGGGAGAGTCGGGTTTACCCAGGTTCGGCCCCTCCTATGGAGGTAATAGCCTATGTCCTGCTTTTTGTGTATTGGATGGATGGATCTCGATTACAAGGGTGCGGAATAGCTAACCTAGCTATCGAGAGGTTGTAACTTGAGAGTTTTTGGCGTTGGACCTGCCTTTATATACAGGTCAAGCCCTAGGTTTTACAACAGAGTCCGGGTCATATTATGACCCGTGATCTACTACATCTCTAACTTATCTAGCACCTTAAGGAAACTTTAACCGGCGTCCTTAGCTTCACGGGCTTCGAGCCGCCGTCTTCTCGTATTGGGCCGCCAGGCATCTTAATTAGCCGCCACCTTACTCATCTTGTACTCAGGACACGGCCCACTCAATCTTGGTTGCAGAGTTGCTGATACGTTTAACCCGGCCCAGTATGGTGGGTTACACCGTGAAGTTATATCCCCGACAGAAACTGATCATGAACTCAAAATTCATCGGATCCCAACAAACAAACCACAAAAGTTTACATCAAATAGATCTCCAAGAGACCATTGTATTGAGAATCAAAAGAGAGAGAGAGAGAGGAAGCCATCTAGCTATAGCCTACGGACCCGTAGGTCTATGGTGGACTAGTCACGCATCATCGGAGAGGCACCTATGAAGAAGATGAACCCCTCAGTGATGGTGTTAGATTGGATCTTGAGGCTCTGGAACTTGCGGCGGCTGGATGTGTTTTTCGTCGACTCCCCTAGGATTTTCTGAATATTTGGGTATTTATAGGCATCAGAGGCAGTGGAGGGGGCCCCGTGGAGGGCACAACCCATCAGGGCGCGCCGGGGGCCCCCTGGCACGCCCTGGTGGGTTGTGGCCTCCACAGCCCACCTCTCCGGCACTTCTTTGGCCCACTGGGTGTCTTCTGGTCTAGAAAAAATCTCCAAAAAGTTTCGTCGCGATTGGACTGCGTTTGGTACTGATATTCTGCAAAGTAAAAAAACAAGCAAAGACAGCAACTAGCACTTTGGCACTATGTCAATAGGTTAGTACCAAAAAATGATATAAAATTGCTATAAAGTGCTTGTAAAACATCCAAGAATGATAATATAACAGCATGGAACAAGCAAAAATTATAGATGCATTGGAGACGTATCAGCATCCCCAAGCTTAATTCCTACTCGTCCTCGAGTAGGTAAATGATAAAAATAGAATTTTTGATGTGGAATGCTTCGTAACATGTTCATCTCATATTCTTTTCTTTTGTAGCATGGACATTTGGACTTTTAGATGATTAAAAGCAATAGTATAGTTTTAACATAATGACTTCAATACTCAAGCATGCCAACAAGCAACCATGTCTTTCAAAATATCAACACTAAAGAAAGTTATCCCTAGCCCATCATGCTCAATCATTGATCGATTCATGAAACACACTCAAATATTAGCTATACCCAATGCTCAAGTATGATCATAGTGCCCCCTAGTTGGTGCTTTATAAGAGAAGATGGAGACTCAAAGTAAAAATAAAAATTGCATAAAGTAAATAGATAGGCCCTTCGCAAAGGGAAGTAGGGATTTGTAGAGGTGCCAGAGCTCAAAGTTTTAAATTGAGAGAGAAAAATATTTTGGGTGGCATGCCTTTCCTGTCAATGAAAACGACAAAGTAGCTCACAATACTTTCCATGCTAGATATATCATAGGCGGTTCCCATACAGAAAATAAAGTTTATTCCTTTTTCCACCAATCTTTCACATTCCATGGCGGGCCGTATCCATGGTTGCCTTCCATACCAACACTTTCCAAGGAATTTATTATTTGAGAACATAAAGTAAATATTTTTTCTTTTTCATTTCGGGAATGGGCATCCCTATTACCGCCGCACTCTCGTGCAATGACAAGTGAATAAACACTCATCTTGAGAATAACACATCTAGCATGGAAAAATATTGGACACTCCCCACCGTTTCATGAGCGGTACGAGCACACAAAAGATAAGTTTATTTTGAAAATTAGAGATGGCACAAACAAATTTGCTTGGAACGGCATGGAAATACCGCATATAGGTAGGTATGGTGGACTCATAAGGCAAAACTTGGTTTAAGGATTTTGGATGCACAAGTAGTATTTCTACTTAGTACAAATTGAGGTTAGCAAATAGATTGAGAAGCAACCAAACCAAGAAATGAAAATTCACATAAGCGAGCATTGAGCATAACTAACACCGAATAATGCACCATAAGTAGGATGTAATTTCATTGCATAACTATTGACTTTCGTACTTGCATAGGGAATCACAAACCTTAACATCAATATTCCTACTAAAGCATAATTACTCACTAACATGACTCACATATTACTATCATCATGTTTCAAAACTATTACAAAGAATCAAGTTTGATTTGTCCAATGATCTTCATGAAAGTTTTTATTATATCCTCCTTGGATATCTATCACTTTGGGACTAGTTTCATATATTGCCATTGCTTCTTGACAAGCTCAAACAAATTTAAGTGAAGCACATGAGCATATAGTTTTCATCTCTCAAAATAGTATAAGTGAAGCATGAGAGGATTTCTTCAAAATTTAATAACTCTCAAATTAATCTAAGTGAAGCATGAGAGTATTTCTTCAAAAATTTCCAAGCACGCCGTGCTCAAAAAGATATAAGTGAAGCACTAGAGCAATTCTATAGCTCAAAAAGTTTAAGTGAAGCATAGAGAGAAATTCTAACAAATCATAGCATAATTTTGGCTCTCCCAAATAGGTGTGTCCAGCAAGGATACAAGTGACAAACTAACAAGTAAAGCAAGCAAAGTCTCAAATGATACAAGACGCTCCAAGCAAAACTCATGATATGTGACGAATAAAAATATAGCTCCAAGTAAAATACCGATGGTCGTTAGAAGAAAGAGGGGATGCCACTCGGGGGCATCCCCAAGCTTAGTTGCTTATTTCTCTGTGGATATATCTTGGGGGTGCTGTAGAATCCCCAAGCTTAGGCTCTTTTCACTCCTTATTCCTTCATCCATCGCGATCTCACCCAAAACTTGAAAACTGCAATCACACAAAACTCAACAAAATCTTCGTGAGATCTGTTAGTATAATAAAGCAAATCACTACTTTAGGTGCTATTGTAAACCCATTCATATTTTGTTATTGCATTATACCTACTGTATTTTAACTTTACCATGGCTCATACCCTTCAATATAACCCATAGATTCATCAAAACAAACACACAATGCAACGAAAACAGAATATGTCTTAAACAGAACAGTCGGTAGTAATCTGTACTCTAACCATACTTCTGTAACTCTAAAAATTATGAAAAATTAAGAAAACGTTAATAAATTGTATAGCAACACTGTGTTAAAATTTCAACTCAATATCACATTCCAGTAAAAAATGAAAATTCGAACTCTGGACGTAAAGTTTCTGTTTCAGATTCAGCATCGCTTCTACTCATCTTATGAATCATTCTAAAGGCTCTACTTGGCACAAACACTAAATAAACCATAAAAACACAATCATAACAGAGGCATAATTGTGTCAACACTCAAAAAAATAAAGGAAAAAGCAAAAATAAATTTATTCATTGGGTTGCCTCCCAACAAGCGCTATCGTTTTACGGCCCTAGCTAGGCATAACGCATAGTTTCAAGTATTGTCATCTTTAGTTTTCATAGAGGTGTTTTTGTCAAGAGGTTTTGCAAATAAAATTTGGAACACATCATCCATAATAACCTTAGCATTATCAAGTTGTCCCTCTACATATCCCCTTTGATTCCCAGCCACAATCCAAGAATATTGTTTGTTTACATCATTGAAAACTTGTTGGATCATGTCTAAAACGTGGACTTCCTTTTTGAGATTCTCATCAAAAATTTGATTATTTCCAAGCAAATATCTCATCATGTAATCACTATTGTACATGATCTCCCCTATTACCGATTTTTCACGGTTCATACCATAGAAATAAAAAATCTCCCTAGCTTCCCGTACTATGTGATCAAATCCATGCATGAGGACAAGGGTAGCTAACTTCTTAGCCTTGGGATTCTTAATGACGGGTAGCTCATAAAGCAATTTTTGCAAGGGTAGGATGGGTACGGATAAACCTATTTTCAAGTTTCAAGACTAGCGCTAAAATAGCTTCCGCATAAGTTTTAACTCTTTTCAGTATAGGGGTGTCATCAAGAGGCAAGTTTCCAACGCAATTGAAAAATTCTTGGATAGTTTCTTTTCCTATAACGTTCCCTTGCCCCAAAACAAAAGTTTTAGCATCCAGATTACTAGAACGTCCAATTTTAGGAGTCCTGCCATCATCTGTTTTTGCCATACCCAAATCACTCATGGTGACAAGCAAACAAGAGATCTGACCAGAAAAAGGCAAACGAAAAAGAGGGCGAATAAAACGGCAAATTGGTGAAGTGGGGGAGAGGAAAACGAGAGGCAAATGGCAAATAATGTAATTGCAAGGAGATGAGATTTGTGATTAGGAACCTGGTAGATAATGATGGTGTATCCTCCGCACCCGAGATTGGCACGTAGAAGAGACCGCTTCCTCCCCGGCAACGGCGCCAGAAATTCCTTTGACGTGGCTTGAGACTGCGTCGGTATTTCCCCAAAGAGGAAGGGATGATGTAGCACAGCGACGGTGAGTATTTCCCTCAGTTATGAAACCAAGGTATTGAACCAGTAGGAGGATCACCACCACCTAATAAGCAGCACCTGCACACAAATAACAAATACTTGCAACCCGACGCGTAAGAGAGGTTGTCAATCTCTCTACGGTAAAAAGACAGATTAGGTAATGATAGATAGGAGAGATAGATCTCTCAAGAAAACAAAATAAAAAGGGCAAATAAAAAGTGCAGAAATTTATTTTTGGGTTTTTGGTTTAGTAAATCTGAAAGCAAAGCGACAAAAAGATAGATCGGAAAGCAACATATTGGAAAAGTAGACCCGGGGGCCGTAGGATTCACTAGTGGCTTCTCTCATGAGTATAGCGCACGGTGGGTGAACAAATTACTGTTGGGCAGTTGATAGAAGATCAAATAATCATGACGATATCCAAGGCGATGATCATTATATAGGCATCACGTCCAAGATAAGTAGACCGACTCCTGCCTGCATCTACCACTATTACTCCACACATTGACCGCTATCCAGCATGCATCTAGTGTATTAAGTTCATGGAGAAACGGAGTAATGCAATAAGAACGATGACATGATGTAGACAAGATCTATTCATGTAGGAATAGACCCCATCTTGTTATCCTTAATGGCAACGATACATGCGTGCCTTGCTGCCCCTTCTGTCACTGGGAAAGGACACCGCAAGATCGAACCCATCACAAAGCACCTCTTCCCATGGCAAGAAAAATCGATCTAGTCGGCCTAACTAAACCAAAGATTCGAAGAAGAAATATGAGGCTATAAGCAATCATGCATATAAGAGATCAAAGAAGACTCAAATAATATTCATGGATAGAAACTGATCATGAACTCAAAATTCATCGGATCCCAACAAACACACCGCAAAAGTTTACATCAAATATATCTCCAAGAGACCATTGTATTGAGAATCAAAAGAGAGATAGGATGCCATCTAGCTACTGCCTACGGACCCATAGGTCTATGGTGGACTACTCACGCATCATCGGAGAGGCACCTATGA
Organism: Elymus sibiricus; assembly: GCA_039707655.1. Classification (NCBI taxonomy): domain Eukaryota; kingdom Viridiplantae; phylum Streptophyta; class Magnoliopsida; order Poales; family Poaceae; genus Elymus; species Elymus sibiricus. The sequence goes on along the minus strand of CM077667.1, from coordinate 438,414,522 downwards.
AAAAGATGAACCAATCCGTGATGGTGTTAGATTGGATCTTGAGGCTCTGGAACTTGCGGCGGCTGGATGTGTTTTTCGTCGACTCCCCTAGGGTTTTATGAATATATTGGTATTTATAGGCATCAGAGGCAGTGGAGGGGGGGCCGTGGAGGGCACAACCCATCAGGGCGCGCCGGGGGCCCCCTGGCGCGCCCTGGTGGGCTGTGGCCTCCACAGCCCACCTCTCCGGCACTTCTTTGGCCCACTGGGTGTCTTCTGGTCCAGAAAAAATCTCCAAAAAGTTTCGTCACGATTGGACTCCGTTTGGTACTGATATTCTGCAAAGTAAAAAAACAAGCAAAAAACAGCAACTGGCACTTTGGCACTATGTCAATAGGTTAGTCCCAAAAAATGATATAAAATTGCTATAAAGTGATTGTAAAGCATCCAAGAATGATAATATAACAGCATGGAACAAGCAAAAATTATAGATACGTTGGAGACGTATCAATGGGTTGCTAGAGTGACAGAAGCTTAAACCCCAGTTTATGCGTTGCTTCATAAGGAGCTGATTTGGATCCACGTGTTTCATGCTATGGTTAGATTTATCTTAATTCTTATTTCGTAGTTGCGGATGCTTGCGAGAGGCGGTAATCATAAGTAGGTTGTTAGTTCAAGTAAGAACAGCAGCTTAGCACTGGTCCACCCACATATCAAATTAACAAAGTAGCGAACGCGAATCAACCCAACATGATGAACATGGCTAGACATAATTCCCATGTGTCCTCGGGAGCGCTTGCTTAATATAAGAGTACTTTCAGGCCTGTCCTTTGCTACAAAATGGATTGGGCTAACTTGCTGCACCTTTGCTACTATTGTTACTTATCACATGTTATGATTTATCTTGCTACAAAACTATCTACTATTGTTACTTACAGCACTTGCAGAGAATACCTTGCTGAAAACTGCTTATCATTTCCTTCTGCTCCTCGTTGGGTTCAACACTCTTACTTATCGAATGGACTATGATTGATCCCTATACTTGTGGGTCATGAGCGCCATTGGGACATTTGTGGCGACAAGGTCACCCGCGCGGTTTTGAAAATTGTCAGAGGTGAGGACAATGTTGATTGCATAAATGACACAATGTTGGTGCTTATCCCCAAGGTATTGAATCCAACCCAGCTTGTTAAGTTTCGCCCCATAAGTCTATGTAATGTAATATACAATATTGCCACCAAGGTGGTGCCAAACAGAGTCAAATTTATTCTCCCGGAGATCATATCAGATGAGTAGTCAGCCTTTGTGTCCTGGTAGACTTATCACAGACAACATCATATGTGCCTACGAGAGCTTACATTTTATGAAGAGAAGTCAGGCGAAGACAAACAGTTTTTGTGTTTTAAAATTGGACATGATGAATGTGTATGACAGATTGGAATGGCCTTACCTGTAAGCTATCATGGAGAAGTTGTGGTTTGCACAGTCATGGATACAAATAGTCATGGGTATGGTAAGGTCTGTCTCTTTTTCAGTCCATTTCAATGGAGAGAAACTTGAACAATTTACACCATCACGAGGTATTCGGCAGGGAGATCCTATCTCCCCTTATCTTTTCCTAATTGCAGTAGAGGGCCTTTCGTGCCTTTTAAGATCCATTTCTCAGTCGTCAGGGCTTGAAGGGGTTAAGGTGGCACCAACAGCTCCATCTGTAAACCATCTTCTCTTTGCTGACGATAGCATGTTGCTCTTTAAGTCAAGTGTTGAGGGTGAGACTACGGTACCAAACCTATTGAATACATATTGCAATGCTTCCGGACAAAGGATAAAAAATGAGAAGTCCTCAATTTTCTTCAGTAAAGGTTGCCCTCAGGTGAGAAGGGACAACATAAAAATTTTTGTTGCATGTCCACAATGAGCCGTTAAGTTACAGGTACCTAGGGATGCCAATGGATGTGGCACATTCGAAGATGGGAACCTTCAAGTATCTCAAAGACCGTGTTTGGGAGAAGATTGAGGATGGATGCAAAAATTGCTCTCTGCTGCAGGAAAGGAGGTTCTTATTAAATTTGTTGCTCAGTCAATTCCAGTATACCTCTATGGCATGTTTCAGGTTACCGAGGGGTTTCTGTGAAAATATAACATTGAGCATAATGAAATTCTGATGGGGGAGCAAACAGGGCAAAAGGAAGCCAGCATGGGTATCGTGGGATGTAATGACACAGCCAAAACATCTTGGTGGATTGGGTTTTCGGGACATGGAAATATTCAACTTGGCACTTCTAGCCCGTCAGGCTTGGAGGGTGTTAGAGGACCCCAATTCTCTAAGTGCCCGCATCTTGAAGGCGGCTTACTTCCCAGGGAGCACAATATTGGAAGCGGAGCTCGGCAATCATCCCTTACAAATCTGGCTCACGGTGCTTGATGGGAGGGATATTTTGAAGCAAGGGTTGATACGAAGGATTGGTAATGGATCCTCCACGGGTATTTCACAACTTATTGATGCAACAACGGCATCGTGGCGTTATTATATGATCCACTCAACATTTTACCAACCGACATGTAACACCCCAAAAATCGGTTTATCGATTTTTGCGATGTTATTCCTTCCTAGCTTTTCTCTCCCAAATTTTTCCTCAGGAATCTGGTAAGTAACCAGGTGAATCCAGAGAATCCCCAACCTCTCAGTGCCTTTCCCATGTTCTTGTGCCAGCCAACCTTCCGTCAGTAAACCCCGAATCTCATTCAAACCCTAGTTCCAAAATATTGGAACTGGAAATCCTGCCTTTGTGTTTACAAAGGAGCTATCATTTCCCTTGCTGTGTTAATCCTCCCAAAATTTCCAGAGATCCTCCTTCACTCAAACACCCTAGATGTGCAAAAACATTGCCAAGTCATATGCAATATTTCTCACCTAGAATTAATTCCTTTTTCTGCCTTTCTGAGGAATTAAATCCAGGAAAATATCTATCCATCTCCAAAGTTCATGAAAACTTGTGGAGATATTCTTTGTGATCATATTGAGCTCTCATAAAAATATTGGCCACAATTAAATAGTGGAAATTGCATTTTCCTATTTAAAGCCAATATCTCAATTTGGGGTCTTTCCAAAGGAACTACCATTTTGGTACCTAGGAAAAATCCCAAATAATTTATGGAGCTTTTCCAACCCATATCTTCACCATTGCCATCAAAATATCAAGTTCCACAATTCAAAATTTGAGCACAACACCCCTTTGCAAATTCTGTCCAGATTTCCTATTTGCAAAGGAAGTGCTTGATTCCTTGATCTCCTTGGGCTAAAATTTTGCAGGGTGATTCATTATGATATATTACCCTTGTACACCAAAAACTAGCCCATTTCATCTAGCCAATCTCCCTCAGTAAATTTACCAAGTTTCTGTCCAGATCAAAGCACTGTGAAGGAAGTACCATTTTTACTTATGCAAATGGTATGAAATTTTTACAGTGCCTCCATATGCCTAAATTATTGGTCTCCACCAAATTTGGGCCATTTTCATCTAGCCATTTGACCCCAGCATCATCATTTTCACTTCTGGCCAGTATGCCAAGTTGCAAAGGAGGTACCATCTAGCTTTGCCCATTTGAGCTGATATTTTGGCAAGTTGGTTACCTTAGTGGATGACCAACCTATGCCAGAGATCAAGCCAAGAGGAGCATTGTGTTGACCACACCACATGACAAACAGTTTGCTGTTGGAAACTGTTTCACCTTGGTTCAGTCACACTAGTGCTCTCCCGTGTCTTCTAGACGCATAGGACAACTCAGTGATGCGTGGAGAACACCCTAGACACCCTTTGGCAGCGAGTGGAGCATGGCACTGCCGTGGCCACGCGGTGACCATGGGCAGAGCGTGCCAAACCGGAGCGTTGTGCACTGGATCCTTCGGGAGGTCGCCTCTGACCAGCTCCGGCTCGTCCGGGAGCGCCGTCGAGCTCTACATCGCACGCGTGTGCCGTCTAGAACCTCTCCCCCTCGTCTCCTAGCCTGTGGCCGGCCCCGACGTCCTGTTGCGACGCGGTCGTGGCGTCGCCGTCTCGGAGCTTCGGCCACCGTCGCGAGAGCCCCTCCCCGCTGCTATAAATAGCACCCCCGACCTCTTCCCCCCTCACCATCGAGCCCAGCCCCTCCCTCTCGAGCTCCCGGAGCTCTTTGCTCTCCCATGGCCGTGGCGCCGCCGCACGATCCCCTCTGCTGGTTTCGGCCGTGTGGCCGTCCCCCTCCTCTTCGTCCACGTTCTTGGCCACCCCAGGATCCCGCGAAGCCGCCGCCGTCCTCAGCTCTTGCGGAGGAGCTCCACCGGCGCGGTTCCATCGACGCCGTCACCGCCGTCCGCCCCTGCCGACCCATCACTCGACTCTGGCAGTCCAGACGAGCTTGGCGACCACCTGCGGGCGCGGTGTGGCACGGGGCATCTTCCTCAGCCACCGGTTCCACCTCTCGCGTGGCGGAGCGACGGCAACCGCGGCGGCCGGTGCCTCCGCTGCCTCTCTGTCGTGGGAAAGAAGAAGGGAAGGGAGGAGAGAGAGAGAGGATGGGGCGGGTCCCACCCGTCAGCCGGAATAAGGAAGTCAACGGGCCCGCGCGTCAGTTTAAGTGGAGGCGCATTTCATAAAATGCGTTTTCGGTTTACCGAAGACGTATTTCTGAAAAGGCGCTTTCATTTTTTTCAGCCGCCGGCCGAAAGGACTATTTAGTGAACGTTCGCTGGTTAGGGCACTTTTCTGCCTAAAAAGTAAACGGCCACAACTTTGCAACCGTAACTCCGATTGAGGTAAAACCAACGCCCACATCTTCAGATCGTTGAGCCCGTTCCGATGGCATCATTCTCATAATGTTTTCACACTGTGAAAATGACCATTTTGCCCTTGCCCTTCGATCAGCCCCTCCGAGAGGGAAACTTTTTCGGCAAATCTTTCCAGAGTTTGATCACACTTCTTTCCGGCGTAATCATCGACCCCCAGGCAAGCCAACCTCTTATCATGAGCTCCGGACTTGCGTGATGACTTTGCTTGCACCCTGGGTGTTTATCGTAGTACATCTGTATCCCCTGTTAGTCCGCACTTGCATGCACCTCTTATGTCATCTGTATTAGATGTTAGCATTACTTTTCACCTAATGTCATGACTTATTGGTATGCCATATTTTGCCATGCTAGCAACAATCTTGTTAATACCATTATCATGTTAGTACCATGATTTGATCTCATTCCATGTTTGTCAACATTGTTATAATTTTTGTTATGTTGTTGTTAAGTGATTGTTCCCACTTATAGTTATCGAGGTAAGGGTGTGATGATGGAGATGTTGAACTGAATTTATAAATTAAACTTAGTTGGTTGATCAAGAGCCACCTGTCCGGACTTATCCGTGCAGCCACATTTGCCGGTATGGGATGACCTTGACTTGGTCTGGCTTTGTGCTCTTTTATCGGTACCACCAAAGAGGGAAGGTTATGCGCGCGTGCTGCCCTGATCAGGTAGGCGGCGATAACCTTGTGAGCCCAGTTATTGGTTAGCCCGGGAGTCCCCGTTTGGGACAGTTGTTTGGCCATGACGGTGGCAGGTGTCAGGAGTGACACAGGGGCCACCCAAGGCATGACTCCGGGGAAGGATGATTGTCGGTGGTACGATGGAGGAGTCACGGGTTAGGCAAGTTTCGTTGGAATAGCACCGGTCCACCCGAATGGGAGCATGTATTAAGTACGAGGCCGGGTACTCCATGGTGTGGGTAAAGTGCGCAACCTCTGCAGAGTGTAGAATCTATTCGAATAGCCGCGTCCACGGTATTGGACAGTCCGTCCAGGCCTCACTAGGTGGTCAACCACAATAACGATAATAATGATGGAAGAACTTGTCTTACATTCGGAAGTGCCCAATGGATCATGAGTATGTCGAGGGTGTGGGACAACCCAGAAGAGAGTAAGTAAGTATTCGGTAACAGTAAGCACTTTAAGTACCTAGTGTGATCATTGCCATGCTATGTTATGCAGATTATATGCCTGAGCCATGCTATGCCATGCTTGCTCCATGTTTTCCAGTTAATTCCATGCCATGTTTAGAATAAATTCTTATATAAGCATAGGGCTTGCTTTGTCATCTGCTTGTTTGGATGCTATGTATTTGGTTGTCTTGCGAGTACATTCAAAGTACTCACCTGGCCTTGCACGTGGCCAGTTGCAGGAGAAGGTTCGTCGTGCTAGATCGCAACCCAGCCAGTCCTGTGAGTTATGGAGCCCAGCCAGAGACGTCGTTGCCGCTGAACCAAGACCTCCGCTGCCATTTAGTTAGCCTTGGAGCTATGTAATATTGTTGTAAGCAACAGTATTGTAATACTCCATTTCATATAATAAAGCCATTTTGTGGCTAGAATTGCTGTATCGTGTCTTTGACGTGCGCCAGGTCTTATCTTGGGGCTGGCGTGTGTCGGCCCTCTATCGGGGTGCCACAGGACGTGGTATCAGAGCCAGGCTGGCTATAGGTGACCCTAGCACCAAACCACCCTCCTTTTCAACCGGTAGTGAGCCCAATAGAGTTGACCCATCGCTGGTATCCGACACGGCCACTGTTGATCAACAGGTGGCGCAGTCGGAACTGGCGTGTCCCTACCCAGCTGTCCACCCACCCAGCCACTCTGGATTGGACCGCGACCCTACTCAGCTGTCGGCCGTACCGGCGTATCTTCCACCCGGCATGAGAAGGATCCACGCCATGCTGGTGTGTCCCAGCCCGACTGCCTATTTAACCCCTCCCACCTGGAAGTCGCAGCTCTCTCCATTCAGTAAGCCAGATCCCTGCAAGAGAACCCAGGCTAGTATCCTCAAACCAGCAGCCATGGCCAGTTCTTCCAAAACACCCACTTTCCATAGCCGAACCTTGGCTAATGGTTATCCCGGCTTTCCGCCCACCCTTGGCCGTAGTACTCCTCCGGTGTATCTGGTGTTCCAATCGGAACCCGTTCCCCTCCTTTGCCGATTTTATGTGAAGGCGCATATCAACCCAGGTCCAACAGCGGATGGGAAGCCCATGAATTTTCGGGGCAAACCCAAGCCCACCCCCGCGTTGGCTGTCCAGATAGCTGCCGCGGAAGCCATCACCCGTCTTCGTTTCCAGTTTCCGCAAGTAGCGGAGATGCAGGAGTTCCGCTATTTTCCCTCTTCGTCCGACACAGGTTGCGAGTTCTCCAGCGTAGTTGGAGACGCTGACCCAGCAATAGCTCGACTGGTCCAGTTCATTGCTGCCCAGGGACTACTGCTCTCCGGCATTCTTAGAGAGTTCAAAGCCGTTGACCATGACACCACTCGGGTTGTTACGGAAGCATACCATGAGGCTCGTCAAATTGCATCCCAGACCACCAGTTCCCTGTCGCCAAACCCAGTGCCACCTTCGCAGCTAGTACCACTCTCGCAATCTGTGGACCTATATCGACCAGGCAACATCCACCCAAATTCCAGTCAAGGAGCTATCCGGCGACTTCGTCGTCGGGATGTGTTTCATCAAGTTCCCATTGCAGCTCCAGCAGTTGAGCCCCAACCCATAGAGGTGTCCGACGATGAAGACGGAAGTTGGCTCAGCCTTCGTCCCCCAGGAGAGCCCCAACAAGAGTAGGCCCATTTGTGGCTCCGACAGTGAGCGAAGCCAGGAGATGCCGCGAGTATGTGTGTTGCGCAGACTGTTTCTTCGCCTGCGTCTAGGATTAGGACTCTGTAGTTCGGAGTGAGTTGGTGCTGCCTAGTAAGGCTGCGTGTTGTTGTATGATTGTACTGCTTGTACTGCTTGTGCTTGTGTGCTGTTGTAATGTTATGTATGCATGTTTGCTCTGTGTGCCTGGTTCATCTGTCACTCTGTTAAGCAGAAATGTTTAACAGAGCTGGCAGTGGATTCTTAACAAGATTTTAGTCAGTAGAGCACTTACACTTAATAACAATGGACTCGCCCGAAGTCTCTAATAAAATGCGAGCTGGTGTAGGTGGATGTATACCAGGAGTACATACACCCACTAGCATTAAGACACCTTAGTCTAACCCGCTCGATATTTTTTTCCTTCTTCTGTCTGCATTTTGCTACCATGTGCATTCTGCATCTGCTTGCATATTAGTCTGAATAGATTGCATGTATATCATGTGAGCAATGTCTGCACGCCAAGTTCCTTCTCCTGAGTACAGTCGCAGCAGTAGTCGGGCAGAATGCAAAGTCACCTATCCGTGCTTACTCCGTTGCCAGTTTTCCCGAGCCCAGCATTCTGGAAAAACCAGCCCTATCCAATAATTCCCTGGTCCCAAAATCTTTTCCCAGAACCCGGTTGCAATCTCGGAGAAATTCTGAGAAATTTTATTGCAACATAAACCGTTACAACCCTTCTAGTTCAAGATCTAAACCCTGATTCTACCACAACACCCACTCGTTGTGGATGTCGTTCAGCGAGGAGCAACCAGTAGCGCGGCCTCCACACTGGTAGAGGTCCGCAGACCGCACTGCACTAACCACAGACCCAGCAGCGCCTCTGTCGCCGTCTTGTGTGATGTTGACAGGCCGCCCCCTCGCCGCTGCAGCCCGCGCTTATTCCGCCGGCCTGAGACGGCATAGATGACCACCAACCACCACTCTGGTAGCGGCATCCCGGCGATCATCGAGAATCATCGCACACAGCAGCAGCGAGAAGCCAACCAATGCCGCCAATAGACCAGCCAGGAGGATCGTGATCATCTCCGAACCCACGTCCACCATTAACACCTTGCCTCGCGCTCCTGCAACCAGAAGGAGAAGGAAAAGAGGAGGAAGAAGTGAGGTAGGGTGCGAGGTGGTAGGTGGAGAGAAGAAAACCGCGGTCGTTTTTATAGCCCCAGCCCGGTGTACGGTGAGAAAGGTCCAGGAGACCGCACGTCACTCGATCACCGGCGTCTAGGAAGCGAATCCGCGAGTAGTGCCGACCGGCGTTGGCCCGCGATGGGAGTGCTCTCTGCGTCGGCCTCGTGCACGCCGCGCATTACCGTTGTAGGGTGCTTTACGCCCTAGGAGCTAGGCGTGCGTAGTGCCCAGTCGCACGCGGAACAGCGCGGGAGCAAGAGAGAGCCGTTGGCCGGAGAAAGAAGAAGAAGGCTGCCAGTGGGCCCTGGGCCCACCTGACAGCGAGAGAGGCCACTGTTCATTGTGGTACAACGAGCCTTTTTGGAAAAAGAAAATTCTGCTTTTTCTAAAAATGTCAGGGCTACGAGGGAAACCCAGCGGCCCCTACCTGTGGAGTAGATCCCGCGATATCCGTATCTCGATCTGGATATACCAGTTTTCGGTACTCTTAACCCGGTTGTTTTCAACCACGGGGTTAAGACCCAACCCAGAGGTTTTTCCAGGAGGCATAATATTTGTTCTAAGCTAACCCTAGGAATCTCGAGGACAAGATTCTTCTAAGGGGGGAAGGTTTGTAACACCCCAAAAATCGGGTTATCAATTTTTGTGCTGTTATTCCTTCCTAGCTTTTCTCTCCCAAATTTTCCCTCTGGAATCTGGTAAGTAACCAGGTGAATCCAGACAATCCCCAACCTCTCAGTGCCTTTCCCATGTTCTTGTGCCAGCCAGCCTTTCGTCAGTAAACCCCGAATCTCATTCAAACCCTAGTTCCAAAATATTGGAACTGGAAATCATGCCTTTGTGTTTACAAAGGAGCTATCATTTCCCTTGCTCTGTTAATCCTCCCAAAATTTCCAGAGATCCTCCTTCACTCATACACCCTAGATGTGCAAAAATATTGCCAAGTCATATGCAATATTTCTCATCTAGAATTAATTCCTTTTTCTGCCTTTTTGAGGAATTAAATCCAGGAAAATATCTATCCATCTCCAAAGTTCATGAAAACTTGTGGGGATATTCTTTGTGATCATATTGAGCTCTCATAAAAATATTGGCCATAATTAAATAGTGCAAATTGCATTTTCCTATTTAAAGCCAACATCTCAATTTGGGGTCTTTCCAAAGGAACTACCATTTTGGTACCTAGGAAAAATCCCAAATAATTTATAGAGCTTTTCCAACCCATATCTTCACCATTTCCATCAAAATATCAAGTTCCACAATTCAAAATTTGAGCACAACACCCCTTTGCAAATTCTGTCCAGATTTCCTAGTTGCAAAGGAAGTGCTTGATTCCTTGATCTCCTTGGGCTAAAAATTTTCAGGGTGATTCATTATGATATATTACCCTTGTACACCAAAAACTAGCCCATTTCATCTAGCCAATCTCCCTCAGTAAATTTACCAAGTTTCTGTCCAGATCAAAGCACTCTGAAGGAAGTACCATTTTTACTTATGCAAATGGTATGAAATTTTTACAGTGCCTCCATATGCCTAAATTATTGGTCTCCACCAAATTTGGGCCATTTTCATATAGCCATTTGACCCCAGCATCATCATTTTCACTTCTGGCCAGTATGCCAAGTTGCAAAGGAGGTACCATCCAGCTTTGCCCATTTGAGCTGATATTTTGCCAAGTTGGTTACCTTAGTGGATGATCAACCTATGCCAGAGATCAAGCCAATAGGAGCACTGTGTTGACCACACCACATGACAAACAGTTTGCTGTTGGAAATTGTTTGACCTTGGTTCAGTCACACCAGTGCTCTCCCGTGTCTTCCAGACGCATAGGTCAACTCAGTGATGCGTGGAGAACACCCTAGACACCCTTTGGCAGCGAGTGGAGCGTGGCACTGCCGTGGCCACGCGGTGACCACGGGCAGAGCGTGCCAAACTGGAGCGCTGTGCACTGGATCCTTCGGGAGGTCGCCTCTGACCAGCTCCGGCTCGTCCGAGAGCGCCGACGAGCTCTACATCGCACGTGTGTGCCATCTAGAACCTCTCCCCCTCGTCTCCTAGCCTGTGGTCGGCCCCGACGTCATGTTGCGACGCGGTCGCAGCGTCGCCGTCTCAGAGCTTCGGCCACCGTCGCGAGATCCCCTCCCCGTTGCTATAAATAGCACCCCCGAGCTCTTCCTCCCTCACCATCGAGCCCAGCCCCTCCCTCTCGAGCTCCCGGAGCTCTCTGCTCTCCCATGGCCGTGGCGCCGCCGCCCGATCCCCTCTGCTGGTTTCGGCCGTGTGACCCTCCCCCTCCTCTTCGTCCACGTTCTTGGCCACCCCAGGATCCCGCGAAGCCGCCGCCGTCCTCAGCTCCGGCAGAGGAGCTCCACCGGCGCGGTTCCATCGACGCCGTCACCGCCGTCCGCCCCTGCCGACCCATCACTCGACTGTGGCAGTCCCAACGAGCTTGGCGACCACCTGCGGGCGCGGTGTGGCACGGGGCATCCGCCTCAGCCACCGGTTCCACCTCTCGCGCGGCGGAGCGACGGCAACCGCGGCGGCCGGCGCCTCCTCTGCCTCTCTGTCGCGGGAAAGAAGAAGGGAAGGGAGGAGAGAGAGAGGATGGGGCGGGTCCCACCCGTTAGCCGACTAAGGAAGTCAACGGGCCCGCGCGTCAGTTTAAGTGGAGGCGCATTTCATAAAATGCATTTTCGGTTTATCGAAGATGTATTTCTGAAAAGGCGCTTTCATTTTTTTCAGCCGCCGGCCGAAAGGACTATTTAGTGAATGTTCGTTGGTTAGGGCACTTTTCTGCCTAAAAAGTGAACGGCCACAACTTTGCAACCGTAACTCCGATTGAGGTAAAACCAACGCCCACGTCTTCAGATCGTCGAGCCCGTTCCGATGGCATCATTTTCATAATGTTTTCACACTGTGAAAATGACCATTTTGCCCTTGCCCTTCGATCAGCCCCTCCGAGAGGGAAACTTTTCCAGCAAATCTTTCCAGAGTTTGATCACACTTCTTTCCGGCGTAATCATCGACCCCCAGGCAAGCCAACCTCTTATCATGAGCTCCGGACTTGCATGATGACTTTGCTTGCACCCTGGGTGTTTATCGTAGTACATCTGTATCCCCTGTTAGTCTGCACTTGCATGCACCTGTTATGTCATCTGTACTAGATGTTAGCATTACTTTTCACCTAATGTCATGACTTATTGGTATGCCATATTTTGCCATGCTAGCAACAATCTTGTTAATACCATTATCATGTTAGTATCATGATTTGATCTCATGCCATGTTTGTCAACATTGTTATAATTTTTGTTATGCTGTTGTTAAGTGATTGTTCCCACTTATAGTTATCGAGGTAAGGGTGTGATGATGGAGATGTTGAACTGAATTTATAAATTAAACTTAGTTGGTTGATCAAGAGCCACCTGTTCGGACTTATCCGTGCAGCCACATTTGCCGGTATGGGATGGCCTTGACTTGGTCTGGCTTTGTGCTCTTTTATCGGTACCACCAAAGAGGGAAGGTTATGCGCGTGCTGCCCTGATTTGGTAGGCGGTGATAACCTTGTGAGCCCAGTTATTGGTTAGCCCGGGTGTCCCTGTTTGGGACAGTTGTTTGGCCACGACGGTGGCAGGTGTCAGGAGTGACACAGGGGCCACCCAAGGCATGACTCCGGGGAAGTATGATTGTCGGTGGTACGATGGAGGAGTCACGGGTTAGGCAAGTTTCGTTGGAGTAGCACCGGTCCACCCCGAATGGGAGCATGTATTAAGTACGAGGCCGGGTACTCCATGGTGTGGGTAAAGTGCGCAACCTCTGCAGAGTGTAGAATCTATTCGAATAGCCGCGTCCACGGTATTGGACAGTCCGTCCAGGCCTCACTAGGTGGTCAACCACAATAACGATAATAATGATGGAAGAACCTGTCTTACATTCGGAAGTGCCCAATGGATCATGAGTATGTCGAGGGTGTGGGACAATCCAGAAGAGAGTAAGTTGGTATTCGGTAACAGTAAGCACTTTAAGCACCTAGTGTGATCATTGCCATGCTATGTTATGCAGATTATATGCCTGATCCATGCTATCCCATGCTTGCTCCATGTTTTCCAGTTAATTCCATGCCATGTTTAGAATAAATTCTTATATAAGCATAGGGCTTGCTTTGTCATCTGCTTGTTTGGATGCTATGTATTTGGTTGTCTTGCGAGTACATTCAAAGTACTCACCTGGCCTTGCACGTGGCCAGTTGCAGGAGAAGGTCTGTCGTGCTAGATCGCAACCCAGCCAGTCCTGTGAGTTATGGAGCCCAGCCAGAGACGTTGTTGCCGCTGAACCAAGACCTCTGCTGCCATTCAGTTAGCCTTGGAGCTATGTAATATTGTTGTAAGCAACAGTATTGTAATACCCCATTTCATATAATAAAGCCATTTTGTGCCTGGAATTGCCGTATCATGTCTTTGACGTGCGCCAGGTCTTATCCTGGGGCTGGCGTGCGTCGGCCCTCTATCGGGGTGCCACACGACACGAAAGCCATTCTTGTTATACCTTTGTGCACCAGAAACGTTGACGATTTCTGGTCCTGGAGTTGTAAAAGGAAAGGTTATTTCAGTGTTAGATCGGCTTATCAAATGATCATGAACACAATGTTCCATAGAGAAAACTGGCTTGAGGAAAATGGGGGCTCCTCCAACGCTACAACTGAGGGCAAGGCATGGACATCCATGTGGAAATTTAAAGTGCCATCGAAACTAAATGTTTTTTGTGATGGCTGGCTCCGCATTCGATCCCATCAGTCGATGTTTTACACCACATGTCTGATTCACCGTTGTGTGTCCTATATGGTGTGCAAGATTCATGGAGACATACACTCTTTAATTGTACAATGTCCCGCTCTATTTGGTCTTTGGTCGAGGAAAATTTAGTAGAGCAAATGAGTCTGAATCAGGACAGTAATGCAAGCAACTGGATCTTTACTATGCAAGACAAACTATCCAAGAGGGAGTTCTTATGACTCTTGGTCACCCTATGGGCAGTTTGGAGAGCTAGAAGAAAGGCCATTTATGAAGATATATTCCATGGTCCACTCTCAACTCATCAGTTCGTTAGGTCTTACTTGGCGGACTTGGAGGCAGAAGACAAAGCTGGCAATGCACCGCCGGCAGCAAGGGCTGATACGTCTCCAACGTATCGATAATTTATGAAGTATTCATACCATATTCACCTATGTTTACAATAGTTTTATATGGTTTTGATGCACTTCATATGATTTATTTAGAACTAACCCGGACTGACGTTGTTTTCAGCAGAATTACCGTGGTGTTGCTTTTCTGCCGAAAATGAAAGTTCTCGGAATCGTCCGAAACTTTTTTGTGATTTTTTCTGGAGGAAATAAGCAACATTGGAGCGAAGCCCTGCCGGAGGGGGTGTTCTAGAAGGCCACCACGCAACCGGCCGCGCCCCTAGGGGCGCGACCAGATGGCTTGTGGGGCCCACGTGGCTCCGTTTGGCGTGATTCCAACGCTGAAAAATACCAGAAACCCCAGAAATAAAGAGAGACTCCTCGTTCCGCCGCCGTAACTCTCCGTATCGATGAAAAACCAATCTGGGGGCGTTCCATTACCCTGCCGGAGAGAGTAGATCATCTCCGGTGGCCATCTTCATCATCCCGGCGGAGGCCATGACGAGGAGGGAGTAGTCCACCCTCGGGGCTAACGGTTTGTACCAGTAGCTATGTGTTCAATCTCTCTCTCTCTCTCTCGAGTTCTTCAGATGGCATGATCTTGATGTATCACGGGATTTCCTAATATAGTCGGATCATATGATGTTATTCCCTTGCTACCTTGTTGTGATGAATTGAATCTTTACCTTTGAGATCTCGTTATGTTGGATTGAATATTATGGTTTGAGAACACTTGATGTACGTATTGCGTGGGATACCCATAGTGACATTGGGGTATTCTATTGATTCACTTGATATATGTTGAGGCATCAACTTGCGGATTCCGGTGACCTAGGGGATCTATGCACATGGGTTGATTGCACGTTTTCATACCACGTTCTCCGATAGAAATCTTGGGGTGCTCGTTGAAGTTCTTTGTGTTGGATTGAATATGATAGATCTGAAATAGTTTGATGCATGTCGCATAATTTACCCACGGACACTTGAGGTGACATCGGAGTATCTAGGTGACATTAGGGTTGATTGATATGTATCATTGGTCTTATTCTAGTAGGAACTCTAGGGCTGTTTGTGACACTTATAGGAATAGCCCAATAGATTGATCAGAAAGAATAACTTTGAGGTGGTTCTACTACCTACACCAATTTCATATTATTGTTATCCGCTAGATAGGAACTTTGGAGTGATTCTTTGTTGCACGTTGAGGGATGATCATATGATTCAACTATGTTAGCATTGTTGGGAGATTGCACTAGCGAAAGTATGAACCCTAGGCCTTATTTCCAAGCATTTATACACCATTTTGCTCGCTGTTTTACACTTGCTACCTTGCTGTTTTTATATTTTCAGATTACAAAAA
This sequence comes from Elymus sibiricus, assembly GCA_039707655.1. Lineage (NCBI taxonomy): Eukaryota > Viridiplantae > Streptophyta > Magnoliopsida > Poales > Poaceae > Elymus > Elymus sibiricus. Next base: position 438,399,180 of record CM077667.1, on the reverse strand, counting down.
CCTATATCTATCATCCATATTGCACTTGTATCACCATCTCTTCGCCGAACTAGTGCACCTATGCAATTTGCCATTGTATTGGGTGTGTTGGGGACACAAGAGATTTCTTGTATTTGATTGCAGGGTTGTTTGAGAGAGGCCATCTTCATCCTACACCTCCCACGGATTGATAAACCTTAGGTCATCCACTTGAGGGAAAATTGCTACTATCCTACAAAACTCCGCGCTTGCAGGCCCAACACGAGTCTACAAGAATAAAGTTGCATAGTAGACATCAAGGGCATCGATGGAAAGACCAAGTGGTTGGTAGCAACCACCAGAGCTCTTGTCAAAGATAAAACCTGATGCATCAGTTAGTATTAATCAACGCTATGGAGACTGATACGTCTCCAACGTATGTATAATTTTTTATTGTTCCATGCTATAATATTATCATTCTAGGATGCTTTTTGGGTGATTATTTACCAATTCATATTATTTTTGAGCACTAACCTATTAACCCAGTGCCCAGTGCCCAGTGCCAGTTGTTGTTTTCTGCATGTTTTTGGCTTTTCGGGTTTACAATACCAAACGAAGTCCAATTGTCCCGAAACATTTTTATGGATTTTTCTGGACGAAAAGAAGACCTGGAAGCTTTGGGAGGTGACCGGAGGCCGCACGAGGGAGCGAGCACACAACAGGGCACACCCAGGGCTGTTATGTACTGGCCCCCTCGTGCGTCCCCCGACGCCCCTCTCTAGCCTATAAATTCTAATAAATCCCAAAACCCGGGAGACCCTTCCGAACACTTTTTCTGCCGCCGCAAGTCTCTGTTTCATCATGTACCCATTTGGAGCCATGTTCCTGTGCCCTGCCGGAGGGGGGATCGATCATGGAGGGCCTCTAAATCAACCTTGCTACTCCCATGGTGATGTGTGAGTAGTTCCCTACAGACCTACGGGTTCGTAGTTAGTACCTAGATGGCTATCTCTCTCGCTCTCTTGATCTTCAATACAAAGCTCACCGCATCTTCGCGGTGATCTATTCGATGTAATCACTTTGTGCGGTGCGTTTGTTGGGATTCGACGAATTGTGGGTTTATGTTCAGATTATTCATGAAAAAGATTTGACTCTTCTCTGCATTCTATTATGATTCTTATTTGCATGATTATTATAGCTTCGTAAATCTCTCCGATCTATTGAAATAGTTTGGCCAACTATATTGGTACTTCTTCAGTGAGAGGGGTGCGTTGTAGTGGGTTCAATCTGGTGGTGCTCTATATCCCAGTGACAGAAGGGAACAAGACACGTCTTTGTATTGTTGCCACTAAGGATAAAACGATGGGGTTAATTTATATTGATTAAGTTTTCTTTGTCTACATCATGTCATCGTTCTCCAAGCATTACTCTGTTTGCCATGAGCTTAATACTTAGAGAGGCAAGCATAGAAGCGCTCGCGACGTGGAGTAATAGTAATAGGTGTAGGCAGGAGTCGGCCTATTTACTTATGGACGTGATGCCTATATACACATGATCATTGTCATGAATAAATATTGCATAACTATGCGCTTTTCTATCAATTACCCAACAGTAATTTGTTTACCCACCGTTTGCCTACTACATGAGAAATGACACTGGAGAAAACTACGGCCCCCGGGTCTATTCACTTATATATTTACAAAAGATTTCATTACCTTGCTGCCATTTATTTACTTTATAATTTACTTTATTCAACTATCATCTACACACTTCATTTGCTTGCAAATAACGAGTTCAAGGTGATTGACAACCCTCTTGCCCGCGTTGGGTGCAAGTGTTTGCTTCTTTGTGTGCAGTCGTTGAAGACGGGGCTTGCGTGCTACTCCTATTGGTTCGATAACCTTGGTTATCATTGAGGGAAATACTTATCTATATTATGCTGCATCGCCCGTTCCTCTTCATGGAAAACCCAACGCAGATCACAAGTTTCAGAGCCGTGGAGACAATTTGCATATCACATGGAAGTATTTTCCTTGGAGCTTCAGCAATTGTTTTTGGAGGAATCCATGATCCTCCAACACTTGAGGCATTGGTGATTCGGGAGGCCCTTGCGCTCGCCGAGGACCTCAACTTGCAAGAAATCCACGTTGTGTCTGATTACAAACTGGTGGTAGGCGACATCAAGCAACGCAACATGGCTACATATGGCGCTATCATGCATGAAATAATAGACTACAGTAGTTCTTTTATTACTTGTAATTTTGTCCACGAGTTTAGGAGCTCAAATTTCGAAGCTCACAATTTAGCGAAGCATGATTTAACCTAGGGGTTGGCCGCCATGTTTGGTTAGGCCACCCTGGGAATCATTTGTTCGTCCTGCAAACATTGTGATGGCTGAATAAAAACTTCGCGAGATTGTCTAAAAAAACTTCCCCTAAAAAGAACTTGTGATTGTGTCTCCACATACCTAACCCCACGGTTTATATAGACACCGGGGTAGCTAGGATTTGCATAGTCGATTATAGTTTAGGGATAGACACGCTAATCTTTAAAACATGCTTGAAGGGTATGCCAAGTCTTTGGGAGATCATCGTCTTGATTACGTCAATGATCTGGGCCGGTATGGCCTAATCATCCGTCTCCAGTGGGTCCTCGATCCATTCCTTGATCTTTTTTAACACAGTATAGGCGCAAACGCTCATACACATGCGCATACACTCACCCCTATGATCGCACACACACATACACTACCCCTATGAGAACCTTCGAGAGACTGAGCCGGCATATCATCTTGAGATTTATGAAGTCATCGTATGCACCTCGTCATTGACGGGTGACGTGGCTTGGACTGCGTCGGTATTTCCCCAAAGAGGAAGGGATGATGCAGCACAGCACCGGTAAGTATTTCCCCCAGTTATGAAACCAAGGTTATCGAACCAGTAGGAGGATCACCACCACCCAATAAACAGCACCTGCACACAAACAACAAATACTTCCAACCCGACGCGAAAGAGAGGTTGTCAATCTCTCTACGGTAAATAGATAGATTAGGTAGTGATAGATAGGAGAGATAGATCTCTCAAGAACACAAATAAAAAGAGTAAATATGCAGCAATATGTTTTTGGGTTTTTGGTTTTGTAGATCTGAAAACAAAGATTGCAAAAAACGTAGATCAGAAAGCAATATGATAGGAAAAGTAGACCCGGGGGCCGTAGGGTTCACTAGTGGCTTCTCTCATGAGTATAGCGCACGGTGGGTGAACAAATTACTATTGGGCAATTGATAGAAAATCAAATAGTCATGACGATATCCAAGGCGATGATCATTATATAGGCATCACGTCCAAGATAGATAGACCGACTCCTGCCTGCATCTACCTCTATTACTCCACACATAGACTGCCATCCAGCATGCATCTAGTGTATTAAGTTCATGGAAAAGCGGAGTAATGCAATAAGAACGATGACATGATGTAGACAAGATCTATTCATGTAGGAATAGACCCCATCTTGTTATCCTTAATAGCAACGATACATGCGTGTCTTGCTGCCCCTTCTATCACTGGGAAAGAACACCGCAAGATCGAACCCATCACAAAGCACCTCTTCCCATGGCAAGAAAAATCGATCTAGTCGGCCTAACTAAAGCAAAGATTCGAAGAAGAAATACGAGGCTATAAGTAATCATGCATATAAGAGATCAAAGAAGACTCAAATAATATTCATGGATAGAAATTGATCATGAACTCAAAATTCATCGGATCCCAACAAACACACCGCAAAAGTTTACATCAAATAGATCTCCAAGAGACCATTGTATTGAGAATCATAAGAGAGAGAGAAGAAGCCATCTATCTACTGTCTACGAACCCGAAGGTCTATGGTGGACTACTCACGCATCATCGGAGAGGCACCTATGAGGAAGATGAACCCCTTCGTGATGGTGTTTAGATTGGATCTCGAGGTTCTGGAACTTGCGGCGGCTGGAATTGTGTTTCGTCGACTCCTCTAGGGTTTTTGGATTTTTTGGGAATTTATAGGCACGATAGTTGGTTGAGGGGGTGCCCGAGGTGCCCAGCACCCACCAGGCCGCGCCAGCGGGCCTCTGGCGCGCCCTTGTGGGGGCTTGCCACCCTGGGCCCCCTCTTCTGGTGATCTTTGGCCCATCTGGTTTCTTCTGGTCCGTAAAAAATCCACAAAAATCCCCGCAACGTTTTGTCTCCGTTTGGTACTGATTTTCTGCGAAGTAAAAAACAAGCAAAAACAGTAACTGGAACTTTGGCACTATGTCAATAGGTTAGTCCCAAAAAATGATATTAAGTTGTAATAAAATGATTGTAAAACATCCAAGAATGATAATATAACAGCATGGAACAAGCAAAAATTATAGATACGTTGGAGACGTATCAGCATCCCCAAGCTTAATTCCTACTCGTCCTCGAGTAGGTAAATGATAAAGCCAGAATTTTTGATGTGGAATGCTTCCTAACATGTTCATCATATTCTTTTCTTCTTTGTATAGCATGGACATTTGGACTTGTAAATGATTCAAAGTAATAGTCTAGTTTTAACATAATGACTTCAATACTCAAGCATGTCAACAAGCAACCATGTCTTTCAAAATATCAACACTAAAGAAAGTTATCCCTAGCCCATCATGCTCAATCATTGATCCATTCGTGAAACACACTCAAATATTAGCTATGCCCAATGCTCAAGTACGATCATAGTGCCCCTTAGTTGGTGCTTATAAGAGAAGATGGAGACTCAAAGCAAAAATAAAAATTGCATAAAGTAAATAGATAGGCCCTTCGCAAAGGGAAGTAGGGATTTGTAGAGGTGCCAGAGCTCAAAGTTTTAAATTGAGAGAGAAAAAATATTTTGGGTGATATGCTTTTCCTATCTATGAAAACTACAAAGTAGCTCACAATACTTTCCATGCTAGATATATCATAGGCGGTTCCCAAATAGAAAATAAAGTTTATTCCTTTTTCCACCAAACTTTCACTTTCCATGGCGGGCCGTATCCACGGTTGCCTTCCATACCAACGCTTTCCAAGGAATTTATTATTTGACAACATAAAGTAAATATTTTCTTTTTCTTTTTCATTTCGGGAATGGGCATCCCTATTACCGCCGCACTCTCATGCAATGACAAGTGAATAAACACTCATCTTGAGAATAACACATCTAGCATGGAAAAATATTGGACACTCCCCACCGTTTCATGAGCGGTACGGGCACACAAAAGAGAAAAATTATTTTGAAAATTTAGAGATGGCACATAAAAATTTGCTTGGAACGGCATGGAAATACCATATATAGGTAGGTATGGTGGACTCATAAGGCAAAACTTGGTTTAAGGATTTTGGATGCACAAGTAATATTTCTACTTAGTACAAATGAAGGCTAGCAAATAGATTGGGAAGCAACCAAACCAAGAAATGAAAAATCACATAAGTGAGCACTGAACATAACTAACACCGAATAATGCACCACAAGTAGGATGTAACTTCATTGCATAACTATTGACTTTCGTGCATGCATAGGGAATCACAAACCTTAACACCAATATTCCTACTAAGCATAATTACTCATTAACATGACTCACATATTACTATCATCATGTTTCAAAACTATTTCAAGGAATCAAGTTTAATTTGTCCAATGATCTTCATGAAAGTTTTTATTATATCCTCCTTGGATATCTATCACTTTGGGACTAGTTTCATATATTGCCATTGCTTTTTGGCAAGCTCAAACAAATTTAAGTGAAGCACATGAGCATAAAGATTTCATCTCTCAAAAAGGTATAAGTGAAGCACGAGAGGATTTCTTAAAAATTTACTAACTCTCAAATTAATCTAAGTGAAGCATGAGAGTATTTCTACAAAAGTTTCCAAGTACATCGTGCTCAAAAAGATATAAGTGCAGCACTAGAGCAATTCTATAGCTCAAAATGTTTAAGTGAAGCGCATAGAGCAATTCTAACAAATCATAGCATGATTTTGGCTTTCTCAAATAGGTGTGTACAGCAAGGATACAAAGGAAAAACTAACAAACAAAGCAAGCAAAGATACAAGACGCTCCAAGCAAAACACATGATATGTGACGAATAAAAATATAGCTCCAAGTAAAATACCAATGGTTGTTAGAAGAAAGAGGGGATACCACTCGGGGCATCCCCAAGCTCAGTTGCTTGTTACTCTTTGGATATATCTTGGGGGTGCGGTAGCATCCCCAAGCTTAGGCTTTTGCTACTCCTTATTCCTTCATCCATCGTGATCTCACCCAAAACTTGAAAACTTCAATCACACAAAACTCAACAAAACCTTCGTGAGATCCGTTAGTATAAGAAAGCAAATCACTACTTTAAGTACTGTTGTAAACCCATTCAAATTTTATAATTGCATTACACCTACTGTATTTTAACTTTACCATGGTTCATACCCTTCATTATAAGCCATAGATTCATCAAAACAAGCACACAATGCAACAAAAACAGAATCTGTCTCAAACAGAACAGTCTGTAGTAATATGTACTCTACCCATACTTCTGTAACTCTAAAAATTCTGAAAAATTAGGACAACGTAAGGAATTTGTATAAACACTGTGTTAAAATTTCAGCTGAAGATCACGTTCCAGAAAAAAATGAAAATTCATATACTGGACGCAAAGTTTCTGTTTAAGATTCAGCATCACTTCTACTCATCCTATGAATCATCCTAACGGTTCTACTTGGCACAAACACTAAATAAACCATAAAAACACAATCATAACAGAGGCATAATTGTGTCAACACTCAAAAACAGAAAGGAAAAAGCAAAAATTTATTTATTCATTGGGTTGCCTCCCAACAAGCGCTATCGTTTTACGCCCCTAGCTAGGCATATTGGATAGATTCAAGTATTGTCATCTTTGGTTTTCAATTCTTCAATCACACAACTAGATTTATTCAAGGATTTAGCATGAAAGTTCTTAACGATAACATTCCTAGGAAGAAAACCAAAAAATTCATTCTTGTAAATAGGATCTCTTATAATTTCAACAAAGTCGGGATGAATACTAATCATTTTAAGATCCCCTTTGTGGCCACTAGTTGTAGCAACTTTGTTCTTAGTGACTTGCGTGGTCTTGCCAATTTTTATGGGAGTTTTTTCAAGAGATTTGATAGAAGAAAAAGCCGAACCCAAATTACTAAAAATCTCTTCCAACTTATCAATACGGTAAGGACTTTCTTCTACCCTTTCGTTGACTACGGTTTCTTTTGCCTTAAACAATTTAAGAGCATCTCCCGTCTTAGATCCAATTTTATTAGCAAGATTGTGCATCTTTTTATCTAGATCATCAAGATGTTCTTTAGTAATCATCTTCTTTTCAATAGCATCTAATCTCTCCATAACGTGTTCGAGAGTTAAAGTTGTTTCATTGATCATGATAGGTGGCGATCCCACTAAACTTTCCAAAGCATTAAAAGCATACAAAGATGGACACATCAAGAAATTCCCACCGGTAATCGTATCGAGGACGAATCTATACCAAGTGGTGATGCCGACATAAAAACTGCGAAGAAGAAGAACGGTAGATTGCTTATGGATAGATCTATTATGAGCATTGCAAATCCTATACCAAGAATCTTTTAGATTCTCCCCTCCCCTTTGCTTAAAATTAAGAACCTCATTATCGGGAATACACGCAATAAAAGTAGAACTAGCCATAATGAATAGGCAAGAGATCCGGCGAGAAAAAGGGCAAACGAAAAAGAGGGCGAATAAAACGGCAAATTGGTGAAGTGGGGGAGAGGAAAACGAGAGGCAAATGGCAAATAATGTAATTGCAAGGAGATGAGATTTGTGATTAGGAACCTGGTAGATGATGATGGAGTCCCCTAGGCACCTATGATAGGCACGTAGAAGAGACTGCTTCCTCCCCGGCAACGGCGCCAGAAATTCCTTTGACGTGGCTTGGACTGCGTCGGTATTTCCCCAAAGAGGAAGGGATGATGCAGCACAGTGACGGTAAGTATTTCCCTCAGTTATGAAACCAAGGTTATCGAACCAGTAGGAGGATCACCACCACCCAATAAGCAGCACCTGCACACAAACAACAAATACTTGCAATCCGACGTGAAAGAGAGGTTGTCAATCTCTCTACGGTAAATAGATAGATTAGGTAGTGATAGATAGGAGAGATAGATCTCTCAAGAACACAAATAAAAAGAGTAAATATGAAGCAATATGTTTTTGGGTTTTTGGTTTTGTAGATCTGAAAACAAAGATTGCAAAAAACGTAGATCGGAAAGAAATATGATAGGAAAAGTAGACCCGGGGGCCGTAGGGTTCACTAGTGGCTTCTCTCATGAGCATAGCGCACGGTGGGTGAACAAATTACTGTTGGGCAATTGATAGAAAATCGAATAGTCATGACGATATCCAAGGCGATGATCATTATATAGGCATCACGATCAAGATAGATAGACCGACTCCTGCCTGCATCTACCTCTATTACTCCACACATAGACTGCCATCCAGCATGCATCTAGTGTATTAAGTTCATGGAAAAACGGAGTAATGCAATAAGAACGATGACATGATGTAGACAAGATCTATTCATGTAGGAATAGACCCCATCTTGTTATCCTTAATAGCAATGATACATGCGTGTCTTGCTGCCCCTTCTGTCACTGGGAAAGAACACCGCAAGATTGAACCCATCACAAAGCACCTCTTCCCATGGCAAGAAAAATCGATCTAGTCGGCCTAACTAAACCAAAGATTCGAAGAAGAAATACAAGGCTATAAGTAATCATGCATATAAGAGATCAAAGAAGACTCAAATAATATTCATGGATAGAAACTGATCATGAACTCAAAATTCATCGGATCCCAACAAACACACCGCAAAAGTTTACATCAAATAGATCTCCAAGAGACCATTGTATTGAGAATCAGAAGAGAGAGAGAAGAAGCCATATAGCTACTGTCTACGGACCCACGCATCATCGGAGAGGCACCTATGAGGAAGATGAACCCCTCCGTGATGATGTTTAGATTAGATCTCGGGGTTCTGGAACTTGCGGCAGCTGGAATTGTGTTTCGTCGACTCCTCTAGGGTTTTTAGATTTTCTAGGAATTTATAGGCACAATAGTCGGTTGAGGGGGTGCCCGAGGTGCCCAGCACCCACCAGGCCGCGCCAGGGGGGCTCTGGTGTGCCCTGGTGGGGGCTGGCCACCCTAGACCCCCTCTTCTGGTGATCTTTGGCCCATCTGGTTTCTTCTGGTCCGTAAAAAATCCACAAAAATCCCCGCAGCATTTTGTCTCCGTTTGGTACTGATTTTTTGTGAAGTAAAAAACAAGCAAAAACAGCAACTGGCACTTTGGCACTATGTCAATAGGTTAGTCCCAAAAAATGATATAAAGTTGTAATAAAATGATTGTAAAACATCCAAGAATGATAATACAACAGCATGGAACAAGCAAAAATTATAGATACGTTGGAGACGTATCAATGGGAGCGTCTCCTCCCACTGAATGCACATCGCCGGAAATCCTAAAATAAATCCAGGAATAATGCGAGCACGAGGACTTCAACCCTGGTGGGCCGGGGATATCACTGTCCCTTTAACCATCCAACCACATGTTGGTTCACCAGTCCATCTCTTATCGGTGGGCCGACGTGGCAAGCACCCCTAGTCCAGGGCACCAACAACTGGTCCATTCGTTTTGTCTTTTTTTATTCCTACGTTATTCGGTTCAAAGAATCACCTCGCGATCATAAGAAATAAATTGCGTTCATTATCACTCTTCATCGACAATCTTAGTTCTATCTTACAATTTTTTCATCAATTAACGAGCGATCTCAACACGCAATTGGCCATACCTGGGTATATCTTACCTAGTTGCATGTCGATTATTTACATTAATTCATCTAGTTTGCAAGTGTACCCCAACATATAATTAGGGGATTGATTTTTTCCTCAGTTACAACTCTCCTTGACGTACAATTGCGGTCGTTGTCTTTTGTACCAATTACAAGTCCATCCTTGATACGTAGTTGGACCTACCTATTTTTTTGTTCCAGTTAGAAGTTCATCCCCAACTTGTAACTGGAGTTCAACCTTTTTTTTGTTCCAATTGTAATTCCATCCCCGACTCGCAACTACGACTCGACATTTATTTTCTCTCGGATACAAGTCCACCCTCGACTCACAGCTGGGGGGCATCTTTTTTATCCAAGTTGCAAGTCCACCTTTGACTCGTAGCTTGGGGTTCGGTCTTTTTTTCCTAGTTGCAAGTCCACCCACAACTCACCACTAGAGTCTGACCCTTTTTTTTATCCCAGATGCAAGTCCACCCTCGACTCGCAACTTCAGCCCGACCTTTTTTCTTAGTTGCAAGTCCAGCGTCGACACACAACTATGGCCCAACCTTTTTTGTCCCAGTTGCAATCCCATCCTTGACCCGTAACTCACATCGAGTTGTAAGTCCACCCCCAACTCGCAACTGGGGTCCAATTTCATTTTGTCTCAGTTGCAAGACCACCCTCGACTCACAACTGGGGTCTGACTTTTTTCCCTAGTTGCAAGCACTAGTGCAGCCGCGTGCTATACAAACGGTTTTTAACCCCTTTCTGTGACGTAGTCTTAAACCGTCGCCTTGCGTGTGTGGGCGATGGGGGGCCCTATCCCACATGACAGGGAAAACCCGTCGGCGATGCCTGCACCCGGTCACATACGAAGGGCAAAAATATATCGTTTGCGATTCGAAGGGCCATCACAAACAGACATGTTGGGGAAGACGTGTGAGATGAGCTTATCATCCCACACAGGGAATCCCAAGGTTTCTCTGTTCGTATTGCAGATCACACACAATTTTCTGCATAACATCGTTTGTGATAGGGCGGATCACCACACACGATAATTATAATTCTGTAGTTTGCGTTATTCAAAACATCACTCACGGTGTCTAGATGAAACTGTTTGGCATTGGGCTGCCCATCACACACACATGCTTAAGAAAACGTTTGTGATTGGGTGTCCTAACGCACACAGTTGTCGAGCAGAATTCGTGTGTGATTCCTCACCGATCTAGCACGCCAACTTTGTACAAACCGTGTGGGTTTGTTGAGGTCATCACCCACGGTGTAGTCCTAGAAACCGTCTGGAATGGGAACCCCCATAATAAGCTTGATTGCTCTATTATTTATAATCCATTTAGTAATCAAATTAACATTTCATATCAAGCACAAAATATATTTCTTATTCGTAGTACGACAACCAGGATTTCATAATTGAATTACACCAGGGTACAACATCATATAGGCATATACTGCCTAGCTACCCAATAGCACAACAGGACAAAGTTTCAAATGCAACATCTAAAACCTTTGGAAATTAAGTATCATCATAGACGGTAAATAGACAGATGAGTCTCATCTGGAAAACTGTTAAAGCGGAAGGCAAATATTAGGCCTTCAATGATGTTGAAGGTCCTCGCAACTTTAGGCCAGTGCATGTGGATGATTGCCTGCCCATCCTTCGTCCTCTTGAGGAAGACTTCAAGATTATATAGTGGGTGCTGTATGAATACCTTCCTCGCCTCTTGATCATATAGGTGGTTTGAGACGTAATCATCGATCAACCGCCTTGAGAAGGACTGAAAACAAACATACGCATAAATATTTTTTCTAAAATTTGAAATGGCGCAAAGGGAAAAGGACAAGGTGAAAGGGATGGTACCATCCTATAGTTGACTGATATCTTCTTCATTGTGCAGACAAACATCTTATTGTTTTTCGTAGCAAGTTTCTTTATCTTAACAATCTTTCTGAATTTCTTGATTTGACTGATATTCAAGGACACCTCATTTCCCCACATGCAAAAAGGGCCGAACAGTGGGTCTATACCTCTTATAGCAGGACCTACATGTGCAAGAACAAATTATTAAAAACATTAATATTACAGGTTTCTGCAAATTGCACAATAATGTGCTATTAGCCAAACGACCATGGATGTGCAAACCTCGATGGTAAACTTCAGTGTCCCCCATTGTTTCCCCCTGCAACATATTTAAGACTAATATTAATTAGGTTATAAGTGATATTTGGCATACTATCAGTGAAATATGTTAATGGAAAATAAACAGATTGCGGATCCAATAGATTAGTTCAAACCACATGGAAAAGCCAGTTATCTGAACCAAGCGTGCTAAGAACTAGGAAATATAGCAATTCTATATGTTTCACATGTATTTAGTACATCTAAATTCGATTTATTCGTCACATGCAGAACAATACAAAATTGTACCAACAACAATCGTACATCACATTTTAGAATTGAATTAAATAGTTAAATGATCACCACAACAAATGAACGAAATAGTTAACTAAGCACCACATTGCACAATAGAACATACTAGAAGGTCAGGTTGCAGTAGCAACATTGGACATTTCACTAGAATTTCTAAATGAAAGGCAGTAGCGGCACACGCAACAGGTAAACGGAACATGCTTAACCGGCGTAGCTAGGTGAACATAGATCCTTAGTGATAAAGCTAAGAAAAAACAAGCTATTCTTCATCGTCGAAGATATCGAAGATGATGGGCTCCTTCAACTTGGAAGAGGACGAGGCCTCCACACCGTGGGTGCACCCCTCGTAGTGGTTAGTGGCCTGATCCTGTCCCGGCACCAACATGCCGGCTCTGGAGTTGAGGTAAGCACGGGCACGCTGAGAAAACACATCGAAGTCTTCGTCGAACGCACCGGCGGTACCCTCGAGAAAAGACCACGAGCTGTCGTTTATAGCAGTCAACCGCGTGACGGCGTCAGCGCGCGATGCGTCGACAGTGGCCTCGACGGCGAGGTGCTCCTCCAAGATCTGGGGGTCGGCACGCATGGAAGCCATAGCTGCCTCATCTGCGCGTGCAGACGCGATTTGCTTCTCCGCAGCCAAATGCTCTTTGAGATCCTAGCTATACTGCGTGAACCATGGCTTTCGGCAGCGATTATTTGGAGGATGGGGCGGTGATTTTGGGTGGAAGGTGTCACACCGGTCGGGGCATGTGGGATGGAGGAGGAGGGGGTGAGGGGGTATTGGGGAGTTGTGGATTACCTGACTAGATGGAGGAGGCCGAGCAGCAGGAAGGAGCATCACCGGCGAGGAGGCGGCGCTGCAAGCAAGCAGTGAAGGTTTGAACTAGGAAAGGTAGAGGAAAAGGGGGGAATGTGGCTTTTGATTGGTACCGGGGGGCGAGGAAGGTAGATATTTCCACGGCAGCCCAAATTTTTCATTTGGTGCAGAATAGTTCTCGATATCAACACATCACAAATGAAGCCTGTGCTATACCCCGTGTGTGATGAACTTGGACGTGAAAATGTTTGTCTCCAAGCTTCCGACGTAATATTGGGTACTACATTGCACACGGTTCGTTCCAAAAAATTGTGTGTGATGAACTTCAATTTCATTTTCAATTGGAAGATGGAATGGGGATATGGCTGCAAATTTTTTGTCTGAATTTCCCTAGTTACAGTGGTCATCCACGTCGTCGCATAATTTAACATCAATTGCTAATTTGGGTACTGCAAAAGAGCCTACACCGCAGCCCGCACTTACTTAATCGAGCAATTAAACATAGTTGGTTGACCTAAACATTACTCTAACAAAAGACCAACGCTCTAAACAAAGACTAATGTTCCGCCTGACGCTCGGCGATCTCCGCCGCATCCTCCATGACCAGCTCGCGCTCGACAACCTCCAGGCGAAGGGGCTCCATGGCATCCATCGCCACATACTCTGCAAGCATCTCGCAGTCCGCGTCCGCCATCTCTTTGGAAAAGGCCGCCACGAGTCTGGTGTGGGCAGCCGTGGTCCGGGCATTGACGGCCTCCATCTCGGCAAGGGAGGCTGCCGACGAATGGACGGCTGCCCGAGCACTCTCGGCGATTGCCAACTCTTCGGACGTAGGTTGCCGACCGTTGTCGGAGAAGGCCGCTGCTATTTGTGTGGTGACCGACACGAGCTGGGCATGGGCGGCATCAGCATAGGCATGGGCAGCCGCCATCAGGGCTACGGCGGCCGCCGAGGAACGGACAACTGTTGTGCCATTGTCGCCATTTGCTATCCCGGTCACGGATGTTGCTGCCGCCATCTCAGATGCAGCAGCTGCCCTTTCGGCGGCCGCATCTGCCCTGTCGGAGAGTGTGGCCGTGCTCAAGGATGTCGTGAGCGCGTTCATGGCTGATGCAGCCGCGCTCGAGCCAGAGTGGGTCGCCGAAGTTGCCCTCACGACGCGGATCCACGTCCCCATCTTTCACCGGCAACGCTTGAACAGTACAGCGGTCTTGGGGAACTAGTGTGACTGTGTGGTTGACGCGCCGGCGGTGGACTGAAGCTTCCGGCCTAAGTCATATATGAGGATTGGCCCAAGATATTTTTATACCACATCACACACGTTTCATGATCAAGAACTGTTTGCGATGTATTTGATTTTCATATTGCTTTGAAACGAAAAATGAAGTTACATTGGCAATTGAAGGTGTTTGGATGGCAATAACATTTATCTGCAGTGAACTTGCAACTATAGGACTGTGTGTTAAATATGGAATTATTCAGGTTTGTTTAGGCCCTTTTAAACATTTAAAGAGTTTTTTAGACATTTCATGTGCATAGTTCAAATATGAACTGGAGTTAAGCACATACTAGAGTGCACCTGAATGGGTTGAAAATCATCTATTTGTCACTGGATACATGTTTTGGTCCCATGCAAGAAATGGAAATTAAATGAATTCCAAACCTCTCGGTATTTTGGCTCGGCCGTAGACTTTGAGAAGACGTGTTTTCAAATTCCAGTAAAGCCAAATATCGTGAGTAATTCATAAAACTTGGCATGGCGTCATGTCATGGCGCATGTGTGTTGTGGTAAAAACAATGCCTAGTCTGGGACATGTTTTGGCACAAACCTCTTACAAACCAAAGATTCTCACAAGAAGTCATGTGGTTCCGGTATGGAAAGTTCACATTTTATGTGTGAAACAACATCCGATGTCTCTTCTCGCCTTGAATTTATTTCTAGAGTCTCCATAGAGTAACATGAATGTGTTGTGCGAAACAATGGAATCTTACAGAGTTCATTTGGCATTTTAAGTACATTAATTGAGTTTTCTAGGCATTCAATGTGCATAATTCAAATTTGATCTACAATCACACGGTCCAGCTCATGAAAATATGTCGAAAAACCATATATGTTTCCCTGGCTGCATGTTTAGGTCCCACACAAGAAATGGGAATGAATTTCAAACATATCATTGTCTTGGCTCGACCGCAAACATCGGGAAACTTAGTTTTTAAATTCATGTAAATGCAAACCTCGACAGAAATTTATGAAATTTAGGGGTGCCATCAATTGCCCTGTTGTGTGTGTTGTGGTAAAAAAAATTGCCCAATTTTGGACAAGTTTTGGCACAAAGCCTCTTACAAATTAAATCGAAGGTTCTCACAAGAAAGTCGTGTGTTCCGATAGGGAAAGTTCACATTTTATGTGCGAAACAACATCCATTGTCTTTTCTCGCCTTGAATTTATTTCTGGAGTCACCATAGAGCAACACATGACAGTCATGCTAAACTGTGGATTTTTCCCAGGGTTTATGAGACCTATTTAACACATTAATTGAGTTTTCTAGCCATTTAATGTGCATATAATTCAAATTTGAACTACAATCACAAGGTCCAACACATGAAAAATAGGTTGAGAAAATATATGCCTTTCCCTGGATGCAAGTTTAGGTCCCACGCAAGAAATGGGAATGGATTTCTAACATCTCATTGACTGTTGGCTCGGCCGCAAACTTTGAGATACTTGGTTTTCAAATTCCCGTAAATCCAAAACTCGTTAGAAATTCATGAAACTTGGCATGGTGTGGTGACAAGGGCACACATATGCCGTGGAAAAAAATTTGTCCAAATTGGACATGTTCTTGCACAATCCCCTTACAAATTGGAGCTCCTCACAAGAAGCTTTGTGGTTTCGATAGGGAACATTATATATGCATGTCACATATGCGGGCAAAAATACATCTGATGCCTCTTCTCTCCTTGATTTTATTTATAGAAACAACATAGACATATTGGTGCAAAGTGCAAAAATATGAATAAATTAAGAGATCATCTGGCTTTTAAATACATTAATTAAGTTTTCGATGCATTATTTAATGTGCATAATTCAAATTTGATCTACAATCACAAGGTCCGGGGTGGCAAAATGGGTTGAAAAATCATATATATGTGTCCTTTGATGCATGTGTTAGGTCACATGCAAGAAATGAGAACGAATTTCAAACATCTAAGCATGTTGGCTCGACCACAAACATCGAGAAACTTGGTTTCCAAATTCTCGTAAATCCAAAACTTCGTCAGAAATTCATGAAACTTGGAATGGTGTCATGACAAGGCACACATATGTCGTGGTAAAAAAATACCAACTTGGAGTTTTGTCACAAGCCTCTTACAAAACGGAGGTTCTCACACAATAAGCTACGTCCAGTGGTTCCGTAATGTCACATATGCATGCCACATATGCGGGTGAAACGACATCCGATGCCTCTTCTCTCCTTCATTTTTTTTTTCTAGAAACAACATAAAGCAATAAGTGTGTACTGCAAAAATATGAAATTATTAAGGGTTCGTATGGCTTTTTTATACATTAATTGAGTTTTATGTGCATTTAATGTACATAATTCAAATATGAACTACAGTCACAAGGTCTATGTTGGGCAGGGCCTCATCATAGAAAGCACAAATATGTTGTGGTATTTTTAGTGTCCACTTTGAGAGAAAGAGCAAGCATTATTAATAGCCAACAAAGGCATTTTGGAACAAAAATCTGTCACGTTATCATCGCAAACGGGCGTATTATTTATAATTCGTGGACGTTCTACAAACCATTTACGAGCGGGCCACGCGTCGCTATCTGTATTGGCAAGGAGGTAGCATGCGGACAAGTGTTTGAGTAGACGGGTGGCGTGCGAGCAGTGTCCTACGCATGCTCATCGGGGTGACGTGTCCTTTGCCAGTCGTCAAAGACGTTTCAGACTGAATACCCGTATGCAAACCGAGGGCAATTGTTCCTTCCCTACTAAGCCAAGCGAAAATCCGGCGCGAAGGAAATTTTTTCATTGCGTCATCGCAAACGGTTGTGAATGATGACCCGTTTGCCCTTCCCGATGCTACACCTTGTACTGGTGCTAACTGCTGAGGTTGCCATGCATGAAAAAAATTCTGATGTGGGAAGGTAATTAAGGAGAGATATGAGTTTGGTGACCACATGAAGAAACAATGCCAAGCGCGTGAACCTTGGAAAAACACTTAAATGAAGGAAACTCACCAATGCATGCAAGAGTTTAGTTGCTAATCATTAAATGAAGGGACCTCAGCAACAATGCTTTGTGGACTTGAGTTGCTAAGACATTTAATACACTAAGCACCCCAAGTAAGCAATGATCGATGCATTGGCAGCAGGAGTCAGGTAAGATTTGAATCTGTCATATTGGGTAAATGTTCATTTGTCAAATTGGAAACACTGAGATTTGTCCAATTTTGGAGGAACAAAATCACTATTACGGTGCAATTTTGCAACTGAAATTCAGTAAACATAGATTTCATTCATAGATCAAGCATTGGTCTTTGTACAAAATAGTTCAACTCGACAGCTGAATCGAACAAACTTTTCCCCATTAGTTGCCAACCACGTACTGAAATAGCTAGTTCAACTATATATACTACTAATTTAAAGTAGGTGGGACAGTTCAATCATATCTATAGTTAGATGAACTAAACAAAATAGCCCCTAAATACTACTCCGGAGGGGCTTCATGCTACTGCCAGCAGCCTTCTCCTCTGTCGAGCGCATTCAGTAAGAGGCAGAGGAGGAGAAGCCTACCGACGAGGTGGAGGAGTAGAATTCGTCGGCTGCCGTTGCTGCCCTCCGCCGCTCCTGACGCGCCTCCTCGAAGCGGCGGGACTCGGTGTAGATCTCCTCATTCCGCGCCATAGCTGCGACGTCTGTTGCGGCCACGATGGCGGTGAGCCTCTTTGCGTCCTTGACCTGGCCTCCTCCTCATCATGTAGGAAGTTGATGTAGCGCGCTAGGCCACTGACGCAAAAGCCGAGCAGCTGTGCTTCGACGGCGGCCTCCTCCCGCCTTCGGGCCGCGGTGGCGGAGCGAGTGATGGCCCCGGAGGCAGACCGTTGGGTGGTTACCAAGGCGGACGCTTGTGTGGTGGCGGCCAAGGAGGCAGCTGGTGGGGTGGCTAAAACGGCGGCCGGCGATGGGGTGGGGGGCACGATGGTCGCTGGCAGCAGCTACCTTCGGGCAAATGTGAAGGAGCGTGTGGTGGGTGACGTGCGCACAACCAACAAGGACGCCACATGCACTACACGCTTCTGGGTACTGCGCCGCTGACGTGGAGCAGCCTCCTAGCTGGAGCTGCCCTCTGGCGGAGTGACGACGACGGACAGGTGCCATTGGCGATTGGGGGAGAAGCAAACTTGGGAGGCTACGGGCAGGGAGGGGATGAATGCGATGTGGAGGCGCCAACCGTTAGGGTTTATAAAGCAGGGGCCAAGGCGAGCCGGGCGGGAAGCTTGCGCGCGTTCTTGCGCGGTTGCGCGGGAACGGGAAGCCCAAAAGAAACGCTGCGCGCTCCCGAAGCATTGGGTGATTGGGGGATTTCAGCGAGCCGGGCGGGAATCTTGCGCGGGAACCTACGCGCTCCCGAAGCGTGCACTGGAATACTCGGGCGGTGACAAGACGGGATGGAAGTGGGAGAAATGACAAGTACACAAACGGTTAATAAAAAACCGTTTGCGTTTTACTACAAAGCAAACGGTCGTTCTGTACGCACCGTCGCGAATTAATCTACGCATGAGGCGGTTGATGCGGCCGCGGCGCGCTGTGCTCGCGCCCGTGCACACTCGCTCTGCAGGCGTCCACGCACAAACGGTCACGTGCGTTCGAGGCGCCATATGCATGCGGACGCGGTTGTGTCGCTCCCGGCGCCACCATGCAGTTAAGCGCTGCAAAATCTGCCATGCGGACGTGCCAAAATTCCAGGCCGTCCAACGCAATTTATTCCCACGGCCATTTACCTTCATCTCTTCCACCTTCCGATCGCGCCACACAACACAAGAAGCACACCCACGATCTCTTCGTCGCTTCAATCTTCCCATGCGGATCCAATGGCGGCTGCCGGCGCCGAGCGGCAGTTTGCCAAAATTGTCAAAGTGAACACCCACATCAGGAAGACGGACCTCTTGGTGGTGTACACCAATGACCCGGTCGTGGTGGTGAACTCCATCAACATTTTGGAGCAGCTGCTTGCTGAGGATGACAAGTACAAAGTGGTCGGCTTCGACCTCGAGTACACCGGCGGTCGTGCCGGGCATGATCAGAAGGTTGCCGTCACCCAGTTGTGTGTGTGCCATCACGTGCTCGTCTATCACTACTGCCTGGCCACAAGTCCTTGCGAGCGTTTCGCCAGGTTTGTCAACAGCCCCGACTACAGGTTCGCAACGGTGGACACCACAAATGATCTAAAGGTGCTCAAGACTATGGGCTTGTCCTGCCAGAAGCTTGTCAACATCCAAGGTCAGTACAGGGTCTGGGGCGGCGAGAAGAAGAAGCAGAAGGACTCCCTGGTTGACCTCGCCGCGGCCATCATCGACCCCTACTACAAAGACATGAAGTCTGAATGCCACAAGGACAAGTCTGCCTGGCACAAGGCCTGGGTGAACGAACTGGATGAAGAACACATCAAGTACGTGGCAAAGGACGCGTACACAAGCTACGAGATGTACAGGAGGATCATTGACATGAGGAAGTGCATCCTTCCTGTAGACGACGAGAGATAGCCACAAGCAGAGCAGTGTCGGCAACCGTCGTCAGTAGAAAAGTATGATTTGCTGATCGTCTACTTCTTGTAAATTTATATTGAGGAATGTACATGTGTTGTGTAGTCACTTATGTAACTGGATGTTCAAGTTGATTATGCAACATTAATTTAGGTGTTCTATAGACAGAGCATATAGATGTGCAAACAGAGCAAATCACATCTCATACAATTATTAGCAGCAACTGTCTGCCCACAACACACACAGGTTGTCAGGATGAATCGTTTGGGTTATTTTTGGTCTTCCCACACAATTCTGATGACTGAACTGTTTGCCGGGTACCCACAACACACACGGTTGTCAGGATGAATCGTTTGGGTTATTATTGGTGAGGGAGTCCGGGACTAAGGGGTCCTCGGGCCGCCGACCTATCTTTACGGGCCGGACTCATGGGCCACTTCGGGTAGCCGATGACATATGCAAGGAAGATTCCACAAGACTTGGTGATCAAGACAAGGACTCTTCTCCATCGACGTAGCCGACTAGGACTCTTGTTATCCTAGGCCTCCGGTGTGTTATATAAGTCGAGGCTAGGCTAGACATTAGAGAGATCATCATCAACATTACAAGTCAACTCATTAGGGTTTAGCTTGTTTGATCTCGAGGTAGATCTACTCTGTAACCTTCATACTCAGCAATACAATCAAGCAGGACGTAGGGTTTTACCTCCTCGCGAGGGCCCAAACCTGGGTAAACACCGTCTCCTTCGTCCCCTGTTACCATCGTTCCTAGATTCACAGTTCGGGAGTGGGATCGCCAGAAGGATCGATGGCTCGTCTGTAGATTGGCAGCAGTTTTTTTCAGGACAGCGAATTTGTGTTTGTTGTCCCCGTTTCCTCGAGCGTTGCTTTGACGATTGCTTCGGTGGAATTGTGCGGAATTGTATCTACAACAACCTTGCAAAATTTCGTTGCGTTCCGATGAAGGAATCTCCGGTAATCTCCAATATACCGGAGCCCTGTCGAATCTGGACGAGTTTAGGGCGAGGTGTCCAGTATCTAGTTCGGACATCCGTTGGAAAATCCCACCGTTCATCGGCTGCGGAATTCCTATGCCAATCACCCCTCAAAATTTCAGCTCGATCCGACCGTCCAAACTCCGGGAAACGTCTGATGAGTACGACGAATTTTGGATCTATTTTCTGCGTGAAAACGAATCCGACCCGAGTTCATCTTTTTCATGAACGGGTTGTCGGGCGTCCTTTTTGAAGGAGATTTTCTCATCATCTCGGTCAGCCGACCAAGAGTTCGGCATCGCGAGGGCCGAATAATCATCAAGAGAACCTCGTCATCAGCGGGTGGTACGGGTCAGGCGCTCCGTTGCTTCATCAAGCCAGCATTGACCGCGTCACAAATTCCGACCTGCGTCGGCATCGTCGCGCCGTCGCTTTTTCAAGCCGACGTCCACCACGCCAATCTGTTTTGACATGTCGGCTGGCATGTGGGCTCTAGCGTCACCTTACCAACCTGCTCCGTCACCTCGTCTAGATCGGGGGCTTTGTCATCTCCTCATCAACCTGCTCCGGGGACTTCGGCGTCACCAGCCGACCAGCTTCGTCATGTTAGCTGGACTGGAGGCTTCGCCACGCCACATCGACCATGCTGCATCGCTACTTCATCAAGCCGAGCTCTTCTCTCGTTCATCTCGGGATCGGCTTGGGGGCTGGGAGCTTGGCCCACTGCAAGCTCGGCCCAGGTCATCAACGCCGAGCACATTAACCAGCTAAGTCGCTTTCATGCTCAATTTTTTCCACTTTTTATTTCTGTGCGTTTCAACCAAGCATTATATTTGTGTTAAACAAAAAAGCTGTTTGTTAAAAACTTAGCTTGTTATAAGCGTCGTTTGTTAAAAACACTTTATTTACCCAATTTAACCGAGGGCTCTTAAATTTATATGAGTCGTTTTATAATAAATGTTTTCTTCTTGATCGTTGCAAAGTCTTTTTCTACTACTCCTTTTTTCGACGCGAGTGTTTGGTCAATAGTCGGGTAGCCTGGTTTCTCTCTAAAGGCGCTCGAGTTTAGTTCGCTAAACTGGCCTAAGAAGCACTCCGCCTTCGGGATAGGAGGTTGAAGCCAAAGGCTGGCCCGCTTGAAGTCTGGAGATCGGGTGTATCATGTTAAAGCACGGCCGAAGCACATATTACTTTTCAGACCAATTTTAGGATTAGCACCAAGAAACTTGATTTAGATCGGACATAAAGTTTTTGTTAAAGTTTTTTGGTTTTCCGAGCTTATGGCATCTTTAACCTATTTTTATGTTTTTCTTTCAGGAGGCATGACATCCTCTTGTTCGACGTGTTTTGCGTGATGGTTCTGCTCGGAAAATATTTTCTGACCGATAGTTCGGCATCTTTCCTGCCGAGCTACACCTCGACGTTGTCAAAACAAACTCAATGGGTGAACTAGTTCCCGAGGAGATACGATCCTAGGGTCGGCCATGTTGCGCAACCCAAGTCTCAGGGGCTACTACATTGATTGGTTCAATGTAGTAAATTTCAAAGCGCAATACAGTTTCCGAGGAGATTACGATCCTCGGGTTGGTCGGCCGCACCCAACCTGAGTCTTGGGGGCTACTGCACAACGCATTTTAAATCCTAAAGTATGCTGCCGAGCAAGGAATTGATCCTCAGGACAATTTCGCGAATCCACCTGAGTCTCAGGGGCTACTGGGATTAGTGGTTTTATTTTATCCTTCAGGTGCATCCCGGGTTTTAGACCGACACACACCTTGAGGGCTACTGGCTATATATCTCGGCAGAGAATAAATTGCACCAATCAAAAATATCCACAAAAAATCAGCCCACGGTCAGGATGGTGCACCATCTCGGAAGTAGTCTGGCATAAAGCTTGGATGCGAATGGCTGTCTCCATAAAAGATTATTTCTGGCATTAAGCTCGAATAAACTCCTTCAACTTTTTCAAGACCAAGGTAATCTATGACACCTCGGATGGAGTTCGGTGTTGGAGCTCGGCTGCAAAAAGATACCTCGAATGCAGCTCAGTGTTGGAGTTCGGATGCAAAAGGACACTGCCACACGGGAAACACTTCAAACCCGAGTTGTAGCGTAAAAATAATGAGGCATTAATGAAGGCTGATAACTTAAAGGGGCTCCTCAGATGCCCGACTTATGAACTCTTCGGATTCACCTCGGCGATCCTCATGATCAGTGATGGGAAGATTTATTGAACCAGTTTTCAAGACCGACGGCCGAAGATGAAGAACTGTTCGGAAGAACCGAGGAGCGTCCCTAACTTGAAGACCGGTTCAGGGGGCTACTAAGGGAGTCCGGGACTAAGGGGTCCTCGGGCCACCGACCTATCTCTACGGACCGGACTCATGGGCCACTTCGGGCAGCCGATGACATATGCAAGGAAGATTCCACAAGACTTGGTGATCAAGACAAGGACTCCTCTCCACCGACGTAGCCGACTAGGACTCTTGTTATCCTAGGCCTCCGGTGTGTTATATAAGCCGAGGACAGGCTAGACATTAGACAGATCATCATCATCATCATGACAAGTCAACTCATTAGGGTTTAGCTCGTTTGATCTCGAGGTAGATCTACTCTGTAACCTTTATACTCAGCAATACAATCAAGCAGGACGTAGGGTTTGACCTCCTCACGAGGGCCCGAACCTGGGTAAACACCGTCTCCTTCGTCCCTTGTTACCTTCGTTCCTAGGTTCACAGTTCGGGACCCCGTACCCGAGATCCGCCGGTTTCGACACCGACAATTGGTCTTCCCAAACAATTCTGATGAATGAATTGTTTGCCGGGTATCACACATGCCTTCTTAGGCTAACTCGATTGTGTTCTGCTGGATCAGCTCAAACAGTTTGCCCGAGTGAACTGTATGCCGCACTACGCACACGTATGTAGTTTGTTAACCATTTCTGTTATGTTCCACAATCACAAACAATTCGTAAGAACAAACCGTCTGCCGTAGATCGCACACGCAACTATTTTCTGAATCGTATTTGATGGATCCTCTATCCCGCACGGTTTTCGTCATTGGCGGCGGAGCTTGAACTATACCGTTTGCAATTGATGGATCGCACACAGTTTCGTCGAAGGGTCTCTGATTGTTGTGTCGTTTTTGGACCATCCTGCAGTAGTGAAGTATGATTGACTCGCAACTGGGGTCTGACTTTTTTTGTCCCACTTGCAAGACCACCCTCGACTCGCAACTGAGGTCGGATTTTTTTTCCTAGTTGCAAGTCTGGTCGATTCGCAACTGGGGTCCGACTTTTTTTGTCCCAGTTGTAAATTCACCCTCGACTCGCAAGTGAGGTCCAACCTTTTTGGTTTTATTTTGTATTCTTCATGTTTTTTTGTTCTTTTTATTTTATCATTTTTTTCATTGGTTCACTCTGCTTTTAATTTTTTATTTTTAAAAGTAGATCTCATTTTTCATTTTCATTTTCTCTTTCCGTTTTTTTCAGATTATTTTTTCAATAATCCAAAGTTTCAAAAAATGTTCCAAAATTCATTAATTTGTTTCGTTGTTCCAAAATTGTTTGTGTTTATAAAAAAATGAAATTTGTAAAATATGTTCAATATTTTTCTAAAATTGTTCGTTTTTAACAAGTTCAAATGTTTGAAACAAAGTTCACGTTTCCAAAAAATGTTTGCAAATTTCAAAAAATGATCAACTTTTTGAAAAGCTGTACGCATTTTCAAAAAATCTTCATGTTTTCAGAAAATGTTTGGAAGTTTGTACATACATTATTCTTTCCAAAACAAATCTCAATTTAAAATTTTAGTTCTCATTTTTGCAAAAAATCATGTCTCAATTAAAAATCACAATTTCAAGAAAGGTTCGAAAAAATTCTGAATTGTTTGATCTGCGTCTGAATATAGTCATAAGAAGTTACTAACGTCCAATAGCTGTAATGACTAGCTACATACATGACTCGGTAAGAGGTCTTGTGCTCGATTCCAAGTGGCCGCATTTTCCTTTTTTTGGAATTTTACGCTGCACTATGTACCATCGCGCCACACTTGCTAATGGCCCAGCCCGGTCGGGGGCTCACTGTGCGGCGCATGACGTTCACACACAACACGCAACAACTATTCGTCAAAAAAAAAAAAACACGCAACAACTGCACAGCCAAACAAAAAAAGCGAGATAAACCCAAGACAGACAAAAGAGAAACAAACAAACAAAATGAAACCACAAACACTGCTTACGTCATACTTAGATGTGAGGTATTTTCTCACATCTGAATGAGATATAATCATACCCTTGATAATTAGATAGTCTCCCCCCTCGCGACCCCCTCGTGACGCCTCCCCAGGGTGCCGCCAGGGGGCGACCTCCACACCGCCAGCAGCCCCCCACGACGCGACCTCCCCTCTGTCGTTGCTGCCGGCATAGGCCGTGGTGGCGGCCGGCCTGGCGTCGAAGGGGCCGGGGTGCTGGATGCGGAGGCGACCCTCATGGATCGGCTGGGGCGAGTCCAACGAGAGGCACGTCTGCAGCGGCCAGGGCGGCGCCCCTGGTCATGCGGCGGCGGTGCTT
The DNA here is from genome assembly GCA_039707655.1 of Elymus sibiricus. Lineage (NCBI taxonomy): Eukaryota > Viridiplantae > Streptophyta > Magnoliopsida > Poales > Poaceae > Elymus > Elymus sibiricus. The sequence continues at coordinate 438,373,756 of CM077667.1, read as the reverse complement.
GTCCCCATGGCTGCCAGGAACCGACGGGTTCTTTGGCGATGGTGGGATGGCGGCGGCTGCAGATCAGGATCCCGTCCAGATCCGTCGTCGATTTTTCACATGGATGTTCGGCAGCATGATGAGGGCTCCGGTGTGGGGATAGAGGATCTCCACTGGAGTACCGGCGAGGGCATACGTCTTCATGGCGAGTCTCCGCACGGTTCCAGCCAGCTGCGAGATCGGGACGACGCAGCTTCCAATGAAAATCGCGTCGGACATCGGTCTTGGCGGACGATGGCGGAGTCTCTGACGTCGTTTCCTTCTCGAGGCATCGTCGTTGCAGGTCACGTCAACTCGGTCGGGATGTTCCGGGGGAAACCCTAGATCTAGGCCTACCGGATCGGGCGATGACGGCGCCTTCGATGTCGTTCTCCCTCCCGAGGGCATTGTTTTGAAGCAAGTGCTGGCTGGAGGGGACAAGAGGAGGAGCGGTGTTACATCTACCGCAAGGCCGACGGCGGATCTCGGCGGCATGGCGCTGCGGAGTTTCAACGACGGGTGCGTGTGGATGGATACGTGCTGGATGGTGGCGTTGTCAGACGCCGTGGTGGCGTCGACGGCAGGCCTGACAAGGTCGATGCGTCAGTGCCTGCTCTGGAGATGGGTCGGTGGAAGACGGCGGCGGCGGCCTCTTTGGTTGGGGCCTCCAATTTTAGATGTTAGGTTTTGGTGCGATGTCTGTTTGGTATTCGGCTCGGACTATTGGCACGTCTTCATCAGTTGGATAGGAGTAGCGACTGATGTTGTCAAGATGGTGGCTTCGGGCTGTCTAATGTATTACTTTGTAAGGTATTTGTGAATAATTAATAAAATGGATATATGCATCGCCCAGATACACAGGCCGGGGGTCATCCTCATTTTCAAAAAGAAAAAAACCTTGATAACTGATTCAATTCAATGGCCAGAACCTAAGCTCACATGGTCAAAAACGAGTAGAGGGAGACACACGGTCCAATTATTAGCTCGAAAGTAAAGATACACGTTTATCACAAACACAAGCAGAGGAGTGAAGGTTCTGGGCGGTCCGATAACTACAGTATTGAGAGCGACTGCAATGTTCAGTTTCCGAAGAGATTGGAGCTTGTGCAACTGGACGAGCGGGAGTCGAGCCGCATGCTGAACCCGAGCACCTGTTTCTCCAGGTCGAACACTAGCAGCTTGTCCTCCAGCTGCTTCCCGCCGATCACCACCGCCGGCTCGCCGTCCACCGGCATTCCGCCGGGCCCCATCGACAGGATCGCCAGGCACATCGCCCCGTCCACCTGCACCATGTAGTTGTCGTTGAACAGCGTCCAGTACCCCGTGGCGCCGTTGCCCAGCTCCAGGTTGATGCGCGGCACGTCACGGCTCACCGACCGCTTCAGCATCGGGAACCCGCCCTTGTAGCACAGCTCGAACGGCTTCGGCGCCGGCACCACCCGCTTCACCGTGCTCGTCGGATTCTTCCCCCTGCACGCCATTTCCGGCAGCCATCCATCAGCGAGCTTTACATGATAGTACTTGCCTGTGATGTGATGGCGATGTGGTTCACGGTGAAAGGATGAGTACCTAGTAATGGCGGCGTCGAACGCCTTGGCGAACGCGCGGAACACGTCGGGACGCATGATCATGCACGGCGTGGCGGTGCTCAGCACGACGCCGCCGCGGCCGGTGGCGGCGTGGAGGTCGAGCGCGCCGCGGAGCAGGGCCGCTGGAGCGTCGGCCTCGTGCCACGACACGGAGATGCCCTTGACAGGGATGTAGTAGCCGGCAGCGTTCGCCGGATTGGTGAGGAGCGGGGTGTAGTACGGGTCCGGAGGGACATCGGCGTATCCCAAGGTCGCGAAGACGGGGAGGCACAGGGCGAATTTACCTCCGAAGCCGCGCTGGGCGGCGGGCTGCGACGGCAGCGAGAGCGGGCGCCGGGAGAAACCCGCGACGCCGGTGGCGCCCGCGGGGAGCGACCTCAGCAGGCTGCCAGGCGCGCACGGGCCGACGACGGCGAACGACTCTTCCGGAAGAAGATCCATGGCGCCGTCGGTGGTGTTGGCCGACATCGCGAAGCTCGTGAGGCCGCCGGTGGAGCACTCGCGGGTGACCGGGTTGCCTGCGCAGGCGCATCCCGACCCCGGCTCCACGTGCGGGCAGCGGCGTGGGCACTGCTGGCTGGCCGCGCCGCCGCACGGACCGGACTGGCATGCCAAAGCCACAGTGCTCTGCGCCTCCGACGGCGGGCACGTCGACCAAACGAGCGAGCCGCCGAGGTCGAGGAGGAGCGGCGACTTGTCGGCCTTGATGGTGATGGTGTAGAGAGAGGTGATGGGGTCCTTGGCGAGCTTGGTGACCAGTGGTTTGTGCGGGGTTTGCTCGCCGCTCGCCGCCGTGCATGACAGCAGCAGGACGAGCAACGAGACGATGACACGATGGAACACATGCTTCTTGGGACTGGGAGTAGTGTGCAAAAGTTTGGCTCCGGCAGACATTTTCTGCACTCGATCTATGACTATGATGGTTTGGGATTTGGGAAGAGGATGCATACTCTGGCTACACGATCTGAGCGTATATATACTACTTTTGGAGCTCGTAAAACTACTCGATCTGAATGTACTCTGAATAGCTACTCGATCTGAATCTCAAATTTGCACGGCTAGTCGTTCTTGTTTTCGGATACCGAGGAGTTGACAGTTTCGTCAAGTCAAGATTTTTAAACCTAGGCTAGATCTTAATTATGTTTAAATTGGTTAGACTTCGCACGGGCACATTTTCTTGGATTTTTCGGCAATATGAGGTCCTTCGAAACTGTTAGATCGAAGGCTTGGCCTTTTTTTTTCCAGACATACCACCATTATCATGGTGATGGTTTATCTGGGATACCAATGAAAGTTATGTTTCTCTATGTTTTCTAGACCGGTTTTGCTAAATCACATCTAGATGTGACATAAGTATTGCACATCTAAGTCCTATATCATTGATCTTACGTGGAGATTTGTGTGGATATTTTTTTTTCTTTTCTTTTTCCTTTTTATGCTTCATTTAGTCATTTAGATGTGCAATAACTATGTCACATCTAGATGTGTCCTAGACACTCCCATATTTTATAAAAGCTTGTTATGCTTTGCACAGTTCCAAACTTTCATACACCGATTGGTTGTACGCTTGTTGTCTCAATCTCATCTGGTTTCACCGTTGCGAGTCGAAGTAATTTCTATAAAATATGTATGGTAAATGGTAGTGTATATTTTTCCTTAGAATACATGAGTTGTTACTACCCTGGATAGCTACTCCATCTGAATCTCAAATTTGCAGGCCTACTTGTTCTTGTTTTACGCTAACGAGGAGTTGACAGTTCCTCGAGTCAAGTTCTCTAAACCTCGGCTAGCTCTTAATTATGTTTAGATACGATGCATGGGGCTCTTAATTATGTGTTGATCTTAAACTTCAATTGTCTTTCCATTACCTTCAGGCTTCAACGCATCGTTTCAATTGGTTAGGCTTTTGCTATGGTGGAACCTACCCACCCGAGTTCAATCTATAGACTTGGCACGAGCGCTAACTTTTTCTATTGGTCAGGCACTTCAGATCGATCCAAGTGTTGGCGACGAAGAGCCACTCTAGGATGTTGGTTCTTAGGGCAGGAATACTTTTCGACTATCATCGACAAGGTCAAGCCGGCTATGGTAGGGGAGCGGTGATAGTGGTGCGCCGACGTCTCTTTCTATGGCGGTAGTAGTCGTTCGGTGGTGCAGGGTCCTTGAAGTATTTTTTATTATATTTGAGGTCCTTTTGTACTTCTTATGAACCTTTCATAATAGACATGAACCTTTAAAAAAGCATGAACTTGTCTTGATTAAAGGAGTTTTGTAGCTGGGTTATGAACTTTCCACTAATTTGTAGCCCGACGATGTTTGTGACGAATTATGGTTATGATGATGAACTGTTTTCTAGTGCGAGAAAGTTTTTTAGTACTCCCTCCGGTCATTTTTACTCCGCATATTAGATTTGTGTCAAGTCAAACTTTACAAAGTTTGACCAAATATATATTAAAAAATATCAACACCTACAAAACCAAATATACATTCCATGAAACTACATTTCTCAATGAATCTAACGATATTAATTTGGCATTGAGAATGTTGATACATGTTTCTATAAATTTGATCAAAGTAGAGATACTTTGAGTTCGAACAAAGCTAATATGCAGATTAAAAAGGAAGGAGTATGCAATACGAGATTTACATTTCGTTAGAGCTTTCACGTTCCCGTAAAATCGTCTTCGGGGAATCCAAAACGATTTTGCAGTATAGTGTGTTTACCGGATCTGCTAGAAATGCTCTTACCGTTGCGAGTCACGTTTAAGATTTTCGGAGAGAAAGAAATATTGATCGCCGATGGTCTGAGAACTGCGGATGATTGATGGTGTGGTTGATACCAACACTCAAGGAAGTGTCTGGATGACTGAATCCAGTAGCAGCTACGCTTTAGTTCAGTAGAGGCACTAGAGATTTATTATTATCGAAAGAAAAGGCAGCATAGCAATAGCAAAGGGCCTAGTAGCCGGTCTTGGTGAAATTGAAGTGGCCGCACTGCGTGAAGAAGGGCAGCCTGACGAACCCGAACCGCTTCTTGGCCACGTCGAACTCCAGCACGGTGTTCTCCATCTGGAACCCTCCGACGAGCACCGCCGGCGCGCTGCGGTCCCCGGCCTTCACCCCCTCCATCCGCGCGAACGCCAGGCACGCCGTCCCGGGCCTGATGTCCACCATGGAGCTCAGCCCGTTCATGGTCCAGTTCGTCCCGCCGCCCAGCGTCAGCGTCACGCCCGGCACCAGGTAGCCGATCCGCGTGTTGGCCAGCGACCGCGCGTCGTAGCACCGCTCGAAGGGCGGCACGGGCTTCGCCGGGCGCGCCACGGGCCCGCCCTGCGCGCCCTGCGCCGCCAGGGCCCTGGCGAACGCGTCCACGAACGGGCGGTACACGTCGGGGCGGAGCAGGGTGAAGGGCACCTTCGTGCACACCACCGCGCCGCCGGTGCCGGCCGGGACGGGCACGCGGGTGCTCTCCACGGCGATGGACTGGAGCGAGACGGAGTGCGCGGGGGGCATGCCCTTCTTGGCGACTTGGAGCGGCGTGTATGCCAGCTCCTGCGTGAAGTCCCTCCCCGGCTGCGCGGATACCTGGAACGGGCCGCCGCCGAAGATGGCCACGCCGGTGTCGCCGGAGGAGCCGCCGCGGGGGAGGCAGAGGAGGAACTTGTTGGGGACGTTCTGCGCGGAGGCCACCTGCGCCGGCAGCGCGAGGTCGGAGCCCGCGAGCCCGGCCACGCCCGAGGCGCCCCGCGGCAGCGACTTGAGCAGGCTGCTCGGCGCGCACGCCGCGAGGGCACGCACGTTCACCTGGCTCACCGGGTGGATGCCGTCGGTGGTGTTGGCGACGAACCTGGTGTGCACCAGGTCCCCGGCCGCGCACGCGCCGGTGACGGGGTTGTACGGGTACGCGGTGCACGTCCTGTCCTTGCGCGCGTCGCGGCCGCAGCCGGGCGCGCGGCAGCCCGGGACGTGGAAGGCGTTGGCCTTCCGGCAGGTGTCGCTGCTGCACGGGAACTCCGCCGGCAGGTGGCCGGGCTGGCACGTGGACCAGACGAGCGGGCCGGCGGTGTCGACGACGAGGTCGTTGCCGAAGTGGAAGGGGATGGTGTAGAGGAGGGTGGCGGGGTCCTTGGTGACCGGCACGAGCACCGGGAGAGGCTTGCACGACGCCGGCCACGCCAGCGACACGGCCAGGACGAGGAGGGGGAGGAGCCGCGCTGCCATCTTTCTTTCCGGAGAAGTTTGGTGATGAACTGCTGACTCGCGAGTTGCCGAGTGGAGTGTGGCATTGGGTCGGTGGGTGCGCCCTTGTTTATATAGTGGAGCTGAGATGTCTCGGCACCGGAATTAATGGCGGGTTCCCGTCGACGGTGAGGAGTAGTTAAATCGTTGTGGCCTGCCGCGGTGTCGGATCGTGCTGCGGCGTACTGGGGAAGGTATGCATGGGCGTGATCTGATGGGGAGAAACCCATGTTCTATCTATCTGTCCATTACTGTGGGGAAGGTGCTCGTGCTTCCATGAGATGCATTGACCTTCTCACTCACACATGGCGCCGACGAGGAGTTTTCCCGTGCACGCCATCGCCAATCAAGTAGCATCTACAGAATCGTGACTAACGATTTTGTTTGAGGGTACAGGAGGAGCTGCCGAGTAGTGAGCTCCACCTGGTTTTCAGTTGGCTGAAAACCGGAGTCATGGGAAATGTTTCATGCCTTGATTGGCAGCTTATGAAATTTCATGCCAAAGCCCTTGGATTGAGAATTTAGCAAAACAAAAGAATGATCCATGATCCGCAGTTGTAGATGCATTTTGTTTTTGTGGAACTATAGTCCATGAATTTTTACTTTTTATTCAGAAAATCATTCGATCTATTCATCAAACATCATGACAGTACGAACAACACCATAAGTAGCAAAAAAAATGCATCCATATCCCTAGACCACTAGCGGCTCGAAACCGACCAAACCAAACCGGAAAAAACCACACCGAAAATAAACCGAACTGTCGTGGTTTTGTCACGGCATGATGTCCTCGTGAGAGAACTTAGGTGTGAGGCCATCACAACTATGTGGCGGCTTGAGAGGGGTTGGTCGGAATCGAGAGACGCGAGTTTACCCAGGTTCGGCCCCTCCGATGGAGGTAAAAGCCTACGTCCTGCCTTGTGTCTATATTGATGATGATGACGATCTCGATTACAAGGGTGCAGAGTCGCTACCTCTAATCTCGAGAGCCTCTAATCTGTCTATCTCTAATGACTTCAACTTGTCTGTCTAAGACCTGTCTATTGAGACGTCTAAAAACTTGACCCTCTTGGGGTGACCCGCCCCTCCTTATATAAGTTGAAGGGGCGGTTTACATGTAGAGTCCAAGTCGGATTAAGACTTAACCTATTATGACTCTCCATCGCGGGCTTCTCTTCATGGGCTCCTGAATCCGGGCGTCTTATCTCCAGACGGGCGGCTTACGCCGGGCGGCTTACAGCCAGGTTATAACTGTCCCCAGGTCATAACGGTCTGCCGGGTTATAACTGTCTGCCGGCTTACAACTGTCTGTCGGGTCATAACTGTCTGTCGGCTTACAACTGTCTGCCGGGTTAAGATCTGAGATGACTTAACAGGGCTGCTTAAACCCAGAGATGACTTAACGTCCGGGCGACTTAAACCCAGAAATGACTTAAGCCTTAGGGCGGCTTATCCTTATGAGCCGGGTCTTGGTCGAGGGGAATATCCCCGACACGAACCGAAGCAATTTTACGGCTTTTATGGTTTCTCGTAAGTTTCAGTATGGTACGAACATTCCATGACGTTCTGAATTTTGGATTTTACGGTATATACCAATAAAAATATAATCAAATAAACAGAAGTAAAAAAATATTTATATTTTTTGAGGGGAACAACCATATAAGTAGTCATTTTTCTTATACTGGAGCCAGATTCTCTGCTAAGCATATCCATTTTTCTTGTAACGTTGTTATTTTTTGGCAAAAGTATATTTTTCGTTCCTCAACTTGACGGAATCAATATTTGGTCCTCGACAATGAAACGTGACAACTTGCAACCCCAACTACTTGAATCGGACAAGGTTCATCCCTGGACTCGGTTTTGATAGGTTTTGGTATTGACTCACCCGAGTTTGACCATGCTGATTCAAATTCTTGTACTTTTTTCAATTCTGCATACTTTTTTAAAGTGTGCATACTTTTGCAAATTTGCTTATATATTTTGGGAAAATTTCATGAATTTGAAAAATTACAAGAACATGGAAAAAGTACGTGCATTCGATAAAAAAAGTATATTGATTTGAAAAAAGTAAAAAGTATGTGGTTTCCAAAAAAGTATATGGATTTCAAAAAATTACGCAAACTTGAAATAAATGTACATGATTTCGGGAAAATTACGCGGATTTTAAAAAAGCACACAAATTTTAGAAAACTTCACGGATTTGAAATAGTACGTGAGCTTAAAAAGTGTGGTGATTAAATAGTGCCTGAATTTCAAAAAGGTTCAAGAATTTTTAAAAAATACATTAATTTGAATCGGCACGTGTCCAAACCGGGGAGAGACGGTACCAAAGCTGGTTAAAACTGAGACCAGGGACGAAGGAACACAAGAACAATATATAACCGCAGATAGTGGTCGTTGGTATCTTCTGCTCTACATCGACGCCTTTCCAGCCATTGCTTCTACAAACTCTTGAATTTAAATAAGTTTTAATCCGCATCGATGGCCATCGGCATCGAGCTTTGCTAACGATGGTGCCATTGATGGATGCGAGAGAAAGAATATTTCAGCACCACTAAAGGTTGTTAATGTAATTTTTCTCTATAAGTTAGGGTTGTAAGGTCTTGTGATACTAATATGGCCTTAGGCCTTTTTGCGTGTGAAAACGGCCTTAGACCTTTACGCCCAAAAAAAGATGTCTGTTGTTTTTAGTCAGCGGGGCTCACTTGTAAGAAGGGGCAATTTGTTCTTCAAATTTCCCTAAAAGAAAAGTAGTTCTTAAAATTGTCTCCAAGACGGTCATAGCCCAGAGTTTTGTCTTAACACAGTACGAACACAGACGTTCATGCATACGCACATACACTCATCCCTATGAATACAAGCACGTACACCCTACTAGCCCTTTGACTTTTTTTTTGAATCTCTACTAGCCCTTTGACTTGACGAAAATGAGCGGAGGAGGATTTCCATAGCTAAACCAAAAAGAAGGGACAAAACCACAAAACTGAGGAAACCAAGATGTAAAGGTAATATCTGGTATCGGCCTTCCATGCCTACGGACTCCACAATATACAACCACAACTCAAAGCATCTACAACCGGACCGCTCATACTCGTCTCAAACGCCCGGTTAGGCCATCCGGTCACTGACCGATCACGAAAATGCGACCCAGACGGGCGCCTTAAACGGGCCTCAAACGCCCGGGCTGACCGGCACCCCTCATATCCATCTCATATATGAGATGAGTATGAGGAGTGCCTGGCCATGCCCGGTCAGTTGTCCTGCGTCCGTCACATAGGATTGAACCCACATTTTCTCTTTGTTTGTTTTTTATCACTTCATCTCCACCAATTGCACGCATATGACCGGACATATAGGGGTAAAGTGAGAAACATGGCTGTGAAAGTGGAATTTTAAAAGGTGACCGGTCAGTGTGAGGAACATGGCTGTGAAAGTGGAATTTTAAAAGATGACCGGTGTCCGGGGGCATTTGAGGAGCCAGATTTGCAAAGTCTGTATGTAGATGCTGTCGCTACGCTGCAACAAAATAGTTCTTCTCAAGATGCTTGGTCGATGGCTTTGCGGGGAAGACTCCTAGTTGGCGCGATGTGTCAGCAGGTCAATGCCTAGTACTCGTTCATCAAAGTCACCTTCACCGGATAGAGCATGGTTATTGGTTTCTCTAACTTTCACCAGGCAGCATGGTTTCCCCTAACCTGTGGCTGGGTGGCACGGCAACCCAGTTTAACTAAGAGCAAGCAGCACGCTGGTCGACGGAGATGAGCCATTAAATCGCGAGTAGAGTTCGAACATGCACACTGGCACCTCTCTGACCCTCAGCCACACCATATCATATATACTGTACTAACCAACAGTGACGTGGAGGGAAAAAAAAGGTCGCCCACCGTGGGGCTCGAACCCACGACCACAAGGTTAAGAGCCTTGCGCTCTACCAACTGAGCTAGACGGGCTGTGATATTTTCATTTCCATCTCGTTGTACATTTTCCAGGACGCATGCACAGAAGGCTCATCGGTAATTTGGTAACGGGAACGGGAAAGGAAACATCGTAGGTTAAGAGCCTTGCACTCTACCAACTGAGCTAGACGGGCTGTGATATTTTCATTTCCATTTCGTTGTACATTTTCCAGGACGCATGCACAGAAGGCTCATCGGCAATTTGGTAACGGGAACGGGAAAGGAAACATCGTATCTGTTACGTGTACGGAGTATATATATGCATGCACTTGCGGAGTTTATTAAGCATCCTAATCTAGTAATCTGTTTCTGTTTCTTGTTGCGTGTACGCCATGGACTCGAAGACTTCTAAGAGCCGAACCTCCCAAAAAAATTGTTTTGTTTTGCGGGTGAACCTCCCAAAAACTTAATCCTCCATCCTTTAATTGTGTTTTTATTAAACTTTTGTTAGACAGTCCGTCAAAACTTAAACCTTCAACAAAATTAGACACCATTTTTTGCACACGAGTTCATCTCACACAAATTTAAACGACTTCATTGCATAATTAAACAACAATAGCATATTAACATCGTACACTGTACACAACTTGATAAAACACTCCACTACCTACTAACACTACATCGACATTGAGCTAGCTAAAGCACCCAGATAATAAACTAAAAATAGAGCTAGAATAAAGGATGAGCTTTACTCATGCTTCTCGAAGAAGTCAAAAACGTCCGACTCGGAGTAGATGGGGATCACCACACGCCGGAGGGGGCATCCTCGTGGCCATTGGCGGTCGGCCGATGCTACGGCAGCAGGTTATCTTTCCCCTTCTGGTCATCGATGAGCTCCTCGGATATCTCCTCAAGCTCGGCCTCGAGGTGGGCGATTTTGCAACCCCCCCCCCCCCCACGCGCTCAATCATGTGTGCTTTCCCTAGGGACTCGAAGAACGTGTGGTCCTTTGCGAGGATCCATCAGTCCTCCTCGAGGAGCGCAACCACGAAGGTACCATCGGTGCATTCAACCGCATGATACTCCTCCTCGGCACAGGAAGCACGATGGCAGTTGCGGCGTCGGTGAAGATGTTTACCTTTGCCCGTCTCTCGAAGAAGCAAAGCGTGGCGGCGTCGCAGGCGCGCACCACCTCCTCTCGCAGCGGTGAAAGTGCTAAGTTACACCTGCGCCACTCCGTTAGGTTAAGGGTGATATGGATCAAGGTGATCCAAAGGGGGTTTAGGCCCGATCTTTCACGGCAATCAAAGAACAACAGCAGGATCACAAACAAGAGAACTCAATCTGAAATAGATCAAACTGATTTCCCTCAATATCTCGCACTGGAACTGACCTAGATCAACTCCCACGCACAGCAACACATCAGATCAACACGATCAGCAAGCACAAACACCAATCGATACTCGCAATAGGCCGCCCATCCGGGAGGAACCTGTTGATAACTCTTATCTTATCTTTCTTGTCTAACCCTAAAACGGAGGTAGGGGAAAAGTGATATGGATCAATGTGATCCAAAGGGGGTTTAGGCCCGATCTTTCACGGCAATCAAAGAACAACAGCAGGATCACAAACAAGAGAACTCAATCTGAAATAGATCAAACGGATTTCCCTCAGTATCTCGCACTGGAACTGACCTAGATCAACTCCCACGCACAGCAACACATCAGATCATCACGATCAGCAAGCACAAACACCAATCGATACTCGCAATAGACCGCCCATCCGGGAGGAACCTGTTGATAACTCTTATCTTATCTTTCTAGTCTCCCTAAAACGGAGGTAGGGGAAAAGTATTTATAACCTAAGACGAAACGAAAAGGTACACGGGCTGCACAGCCCAGATTCTGCGCGCAGGCAGCGCGGTAGTACCGCTTACAGCAAGCGGTACTACCGCTCCTAAGCGGTACTTCCGCCCTAAAAATACCTACTGACGCTTTAGTACCGCTTGGGGTCACTTTGATTCCAGAAGAAAATTCCTAAGCGGTACTAGGGCGGTACTCCTGGGCCGGTACTACCGCTATGAGCGGTACTACCGCTCTGGAGGGCGGTACTACCGCCCTGGAAACTACAGTGTCTTCCTCCTTTCCTTGCTGCGATGCCTCTGGAGGTGTTCTGAAGGTGGGCTTCACTGCATCTGTATGAGGAATTGCAAAACAAAAGGATCCAAACTTCAGAATATCAGGAGGTGGTAAAATTATAGGAGCAATAGATATCCTCCCCTCATCATCCCCCCCAACTTGAGAGGAAACCGTCCTCGGTTTCGCCTTAACGTGTTGGACCTTCGTCTTCATAGTAAGTGCATCCACTTTGATATCCTCGTCAAGCATAGGCTGCAGCACATGACGCTTCCCCTTATGCCACAAGGAATAAACATTGGATATGCCTTCATGAGTGGAACGCCGATCAAATTGCCATGGTCGGCCCAGCAGCACATGACATGCGTCCATAGGCAAAACATCACACACCACCACATCCTCATAAGTACCTACGGAAAAGGTCAGACGCACCTTATGGGTGACCTTCAGCTTCCCTGAATTATACAACCACTCAACGCAATGTGGCTGTGGGTGCTTCCATGTAGGCAATGAGAGAGAATCCACCAAACTCTTGCTAACAATATTGGTGTAACTGCCACCATCAATAATCAGCTTGCAAGCGGTGTTCTTGACTGTGCATTGGGTCTGAAAAATATTCCAGCGCTGCCCTTGTCCTGCTATGCGATCTTCTGGCACACGCTGCACCATCAAGTTAATGCAATTAGGGGTAACATCCTCAGGGTACACATCAACGGTGTCCTGGTCCTTAGACTCCTCACTAGATGAATCAGCAACCTTCTCATCGTCACTGGCAGAAACATATCCATCTTGGGTGAGCATAACCCTTTTTGTATTAGGGCAATCACGCCTCAAGTGTCCGCGGCCTCCACAAGTGAAACACTCTATACCAGCGGTGGACCGAGTAGACGCAGCTTTAGACACTCCTAATTGTGGCGCCTGATCATCAGAAAGAGTGTTGGAGCGTGTAGAAGGTGCCGGTTTAGCACTAGACCCAGCAGCCTCGGGAGGGGAATAACGCCATGTGTTCGTGGCTGCAACTTGGCGTCATTTGAGTTGTTGCTCTGCACGCTCAGCTTGGTGCACCAGATCTTGGATGTTGGAGTAGACCACCATCTCCACACGATCCTGCACCTCAACATTCAGCCCATGAAAGAACCGAGACATAATGGCCTCCGGGTCCTCAGTTGTTCCTGTACGGATCATCAACAACTCCATCTCTTTATAATATTCATCCACTGATTTATTACCTTGAGTGAGCCGCTTCAATTTGTGGTACATATCACGCTTGTAATGTTCAGGAACAAAACGACGTCGCATGAGTTCTTTCATACCTCTCCAAGACATTGGGCGAGTTGGCATACGCAGAATTTGACTCCACCAAATCAGCACGTAACCGGTGAATTCAACTGCAGCAAGTTGAAGTCTCTTCTCTTCACTATAATGGTGGGTAGAAAAAATCTGATCCATACACATCTCCCACTCCAAATAATCATCCGGACCACGGTCACCGGAGAACGGAGGAATGGACAGTTTGACACGGCCAATACCACCATCATCCATAGGAACACGAACCGCCTGACCAAACGTATTACGATCAGCGGTCAGAGCACGATGAGCTCCGGCAAAACGGGCATCAAACGGTCGCCGCTGTGGTGCATAATCACCTTCATCCTCAAGGTCTCCATCAGCAGGTTGTGCAGTAGCCCCGTGTCGGCGAACATGATCATCAGCATGGCGGCGTAGCAGTATGTCACGAGGTTGTGCAAGAGGGGGCGGCTGCACCTGTGCACGAGGAACAACATCTCCCAAAGCATCAATCCTGGTAGACAAGCCGGCAATTAGCACGGCCAAAGAATCATGGCTCTGTTTAATGTAATCACATGTACTGTCAAAACCAGCCCGGACATTAGGGGGCAAATCGTCAGCAAAGACAGGACGTACAAGATCCGCTTTCTTCTCACCAGCAGCTACGGAATTCGATCCATCAACGGAATTCGCCATAGATCACAATCAACCTCAGCAGATCAATCTCAGCAAAACTCAAAAGCAACAAAGCAATCGCGCCGTGAGAAACCTAGCAAAATCTGATACCAAATGATATGGATCATTGTGATCCAAAGGGGGTTTAGGCCCGATCTTTCACGGCAATCAAAGAACAACAGCAGGATCACAAACAAGAGAACTCAATCTGAAATAGATCAAACTGATTTCCCTCAGTATCTCGCACTGGAACTGACCTAGATCAACTCCGACGCACAGCAACACATCAGATCATCACGATCAGCAAGCACAAACACCAATCGATACTCGCAATAGACCGCCCATCCGGGAGGAACCTGTTGATAACTCTTATCTTATCTTTCTAGTCTCCCTAAAACGGAGGTAGGGGAAAAGTATTTATAACCTAAGACGAAACGAAAAGGTACACGGGCTGCACAGCCCAGATTCTGCGCGCAGGCAGCGCGGTAGTACCGCTTACAGCAAGCGGTACTACCGCTCCTAAGCGGTACTTCCGCTCTAAAAATACCTACTGCCGCTTTAGTATCGCTTGGGGTCACTTTGATTCCAGAAGAAAATTCCTAAGCGGTACTAGGGCGGTACTTCTGGGCCGGTACTACCGCTATGAGCGGTACTACCGCTCTGGAGGGCGGTACTACCGCCCTGGAAACTGCAGTGTCTTCCTCCTTTCCTTGCTGCGATGCCTCTGGAGGTGTTCTGAAGGTGGGCTTCACTGCATCTATATGAGGAATTGCAAAACAAAAGGATCCAAACTTCAGAATATCAGGAGGTGGTAAAATTATAGGAGCAATAGATATCCTCCCCTCATCATCCCCCCCAACTTGAGAGGAAACCGTCCTCGGTTTCGCCTTAACGTGTTGGACCTTCGTCTTTATAGTAAGCGCATCCACTTTGATATCCTCGTCAAGCATAGGCTGCAGCACATGACACTTCCCCTTATGCCACAAGGAATAAACATTGGATCTGCCTTCATGAGTGGAACGCCGATCAAATTGCCATGGTCGGCCCAGCAGCACATGACATGCTTCCATAGGCAAAACATCACTGACCACCACATCCTCATAAGTACCTACGGAAAAGGTCAGACGCACCTTATGGGTGACCTTCAGCTTCCCTGAATTATACAACCACTCAACACAATGTGGCTGCGGGTGCTTCCATGTAGGCAATGAGAGAGAATCCACCAAACTCTTGCTAACAATATTGGTGTAACTGCCACCATCAATAATCAGCTTGCAAGCGGTGTTCTTGACTGTGCATTGGGTCTGAAAAATATTCCAGCGCTGCCCTTGTCCTGCTATGCGATCTTCTGGCACACGCTGCACCATCAAGTTAATGCAATTAGGGGCAACATCCTCAGGGTACACATCAACGGTGTCCTGTTCCTTAGACTCCTCACTAGATGAATCAGCAACCTTCTCATCGTCACTGGCAGAAACATATCCATCTTGGGTGAGCATAACCCTTTTGGTATTAGGGCAATCACGCCTCAAGTGTCCGCGGCCTCCACAAGTGAAACACTCTATACCAGCGGTGGACCGAGTAGACGCAGCTTTAGACACTCATAATTTTGGTGCCTGATCATCAGAAAGATTGTTGGAGCGTGTACAAGGTGCCGGTTTAGCACTAGACCCAGCAGCCTCGGTAGGGGAATAACGCCATGTGTTCGTGGCTGCAACTTGGCGTCGTTTGAGTTGTTGGTCTGCACGCTCAACTTGGTGCACCAGATCTTGGATGTTGGAGTAGACCACCATCTCCACACGATCCTGCACCTCAACATTCAGCCCATGAAAGAACCGAGACATAATGGCCTCCGGGTCCTCAGTTGTTCCTGTACGGATCATCAACAACTCCATCTCTTTATAATATTCATCCACTGATTTATTACCTTGAGTGAGCCGCTGCAATTTGTGGTACATATCACGCTTGTAATGTTCAGGAACAAAACGACGTCGCATGAGGTCTTTCATACCTCCCCACGACATTGGGCGAGTCGGCATACGCAGAATTTGACTCCACCAAATCAGTACGTAACCGATGAATTCAACGGCAGCAAGTTGAAGTCTCTTCTCTTCACTATAATGGTGGGTAGAAAAAATCTGATCCATACGCATCTCCCACTCCAAATAATCATCCGGACCACGGTCACCGGAGAACGGAGGAATGGACAGTTTGACACGGCCAATACCACCATCATCCAGAGGAACACGAACCGCCTGACCAAACGTATTACGATCAGCGGTCAGAGCACGATGAGCACCGGCAAAACGGGCATCAAACGGTCGCCGCTGTGGTGCATAATCACCGTCATCCTCAAGGTCTCCAGCAGCAGGTTGTGCAGTAGCCCCGTGTCGGCGAACATGATCATCAGCATGGCGGCGTGGCAGTATGTCACGAGGTTGTGCAAGAGGGGGCGGCTACACCTGTGCACGAGGAACAACATCTCCCAAAGCATCAATCCGGGTCGACAAGCCGGCAATTAGCACGGCCAAAGAATCATGGCGCTGTTTAATGTAATCACACGTACTGTCAAAACCGGCCCGGACATTAGGGGGCAAATCGTCAGCAAAGACAGGACGTACAAGATCCGCTTTCTTCTCACCAGCAGCTACGGAATTCGATCCATCAACGGAATTCTCCATAGATCACAATCAACCTCAGCAGATCAATCTCAGCAAAACTCAAAAGCAACAAAGCAATCTCGTCGTGAGAAACCTAGCAAAATCTGATACCAAATGATATGGATCAATGTGATCCAAAGGGGGTTTAGGCCCGATCTTTCACGGCAATCAAAGAACAACAGCAGGATCACAAACAAGAGAACTCAATCTGAAATAGATCAAACTGATTTCCCTAAGTATCTCGCACTGGAACTGACCTAGATCAACTCCCACGCACAGCAACACATCAGATCAACACGATCAGCAAGCACAAACACCAATCGATACTCGCAATAGGCCGCCCATCCGGGAGGAACCTGTTGATAACTCTTATCTTATCTTTCTTGTCTAACCCTAAAACGGAGGTAGGGGAAAAGTATTTATAACCTAAGACGAAACGAAAAGGTACACGGGCTGCACAGCCCAGATTCCGCGCGCAGGCAGCGCGGTAGTACCGCTTACAGCAAGCGGTACTACCGCTCCTAAGCGGTGCTTCCGCTCTAAAAAATACCTACTGCCGCTTTAGTATCGCTTGGGGTCACTTTGATTCCAGAAGAAAATTCCTAAGCGGTACTAGGGCGGTACTCCTGGGCCGGTACTACCGCTATGAGCGGTACTACCGCTCTGGAGGGCGGTACTACCGCCCTGGAAACTGCAGTGTCTTCCTCCTTTCCTTGCTGCGATGCCTCTGGAGGTGTTCTGAAGGTGGGCTTCACTGCATCTGTATGAGGAATTGCAAAACAAAAGGATCCAAACTTCAGAATATCAGGAGGTGGTAAAATTATAGGAGCAATAGATATCCTCCCCTCATCATACCCCCCAACTTGAGAGGAAACCGTCCTCGGTTTCGCCTTAACGTGTTGGACCTTCGTCTTCATAGTAAGCGCATCCACTTTGATATCCTCGTCAAGCATAGGCTGCAGCACATGACGCTTCCCCTTATGCCACAAGGAATAAACATTGGATCTGCCTTCATGAGTGGAACGCCGATCAAATTGCCACGGTCGGCCCAGCAGCACATGACATGCTTCCATAGGCAAAACATCACAGACCACCACATCCTCATAAGTACCTACGGAAAAGGTCAGACGCACCTTATGGGTGACCTTCAGCTTCCCTGAATTATACAACCACTCAACACAATGTGGCTGCGGGTGCTTCCATGTAGGCAATGAGAGAGAATCCACCAAACTCTTGCTAACAATATTGGTGTAACTGCCACCATCAATAATCAGCTTGCAAGCGGTGTTCTTGACTGTGCATTGGGTCTGAAAAATATTTCAGCGCTGCCCTTGTCCTGCTATGCGATCTTCTGGCACACGCTGCACCATCAAGTTAATGCAATTAGGGGCAACATCCTCAGGGTACACATCAACGGTGTCCTGTTCCTTAGACTCCTCACTAGATGAATCAGCAACCTTCTCATCGTCACTGGCAGAAACATATCCATCTTGGGTGAGCATAACCCTTTTGGTATTAGGGCAATCACGCCTCAAGTGTCCGCGGCCTCCACAAGTGAAACACTCTATACCAGCGGTGGACCGAGTAGACGCAGCTTTAGACACTCCTGATTTTGGTGCCTGATCATCAGAAAGATTGTTGGAGCGTGTACAAGGTGCCGGTTTAGCACTAGACCCAGCAGCCTCGGTAGGGGAATAACGCCATGTGTTCGTGGCTGCAACTTGGCGTCGTTTGAGTTGTTGGTCTGCACGCTCAACTTGGTGCACAAGATCTTGGATGTTGGAGTAGACCACCATCTCCACACGATCCTGCACCTCAACATTCAGCCCATGAAAGAACCGAGACATAATGGCCTCCGGGTCCTCAGTTGTTCCTGTACGGATCATCAACAACTCCATCTCTTTATAATATTCATCCACTGATTTATTACCTTGAGTGAGCCGCTGCAATTTATGGTACATATCACGCTTGTAATGTTCAGGAACAAAACGACGTCGCATGAGGTCTTTCATACCTCCCCACGACATTGGGCGAGTCGGCATACGCAGAATTTGACTCCACCAAATCAGTACGTAACCGATGAATTCAACGGCAGCAAGTTGAAGTCTCTTCTCTTCACTATAATGGTGGGTAGAAAAAATCTGATCCATACGCATCTCCCACTCCAAATAATCATCCGGACCACGGTCACCGGAGAACGGAGGAATGGACAGTTTGACACGGCCAATACCACCATCATCCAGAGGAACACGAACCGCCTGACCAAACGTATTACGATCAGCGGTCAGAGCACGATGAGCACCGGCAAAACGGGCATCAAACGGTCGCCGCTGTGGTGCATAATCACCGTCATCCTCAAGGTCTCCAGCAGCAGGTTGTGCAGTAGCCCCGTGTCGGCGAACATGATCATCAGCATGGCGGCGTGGCAGTATGTCACGAGGTTGTGCAAGAGGGGGCGGCTACACCTGTGCACGAGGAACAACATCTCCCAAAGCATCAATCCGGGTCGACAAGCCGGCAATTAGCACGGCCAAAGAATCATGGCGCTGTTTAATGTAATCACACGTACTGTCAAAACCGGCCCGGACATTAGGGGGCAAATCGTCAGCAAAGACAGGACGTACAAGATCCGCTTTCTTCTCACCAGCAGCTACGGAATTCGATCCATCAACGGAATTCTCCATAGATCACAATCAACCTCAGCAGATCAATTTCAGCAAAACTCAAAAGCAACAAAGCAATCTCGCCGTGAGAAACCTAGCAAAATCTGATACCAAATGATATGGATCAAGGTGATCCAAAGGGGGTTTAGGCCCGATCTTTCACGGCAATCAAAGAACAACAGCAGGATCACAAACAAGAGAACTCAATCTGAAATAGATCAAACTGATTTCCCTCAATATCTCGCACTGGAACTGACCTAGATCAACTCCCACGCACAGCAACACATCAGATCAACACGATCAGCAAGCACAAACACCAATCGATACTCGCAATAGGCCGCCCATCCGGGAGGAACCTGTTGATAACTCTTATCTTATCTTTCTTGTCTAACCCTAAAACGGAGGTAGGGGAAAAGTATTTATAACCTAAGACGAAACGAAAAGGTACACGGGTTGCACAGCCCAGATTCTGCGCGCAGGCAGCGCGGTAGTACCGCTTACAGCAAGCGGTACTACCGCTCCTAAGCGGTGCTTCCGCTCTAAAAAATACCTACTGCCGCTTTAGTATCGCTTGGGGTCACTTTGATTCCAGAAGAAAATTCCTAAGCGGTACTAGGGCGGTACTCCTGGGCCGGTACTACCGCTATGAGCGGTACTACCGCTCTGGAGGGCGGTACTACCGCCCTGGAAACTGCAGTGTCTTCCTCCTTTCCTTGCTGCGATGCCTCTGGAGGTGTTCTGAAGGTGGGCTTCACTGCATCTGTATGAGGAATTGCAAAACAAAAGGATCCAAACTTCAGAATATCAGGAGGTGGTAAAATTATAGGAGCAATAGATATCCTCCCCTCATCATCCCCCCCAACTTGAGAGGAAACCGTCCTCGGTTTCGCCTTAATGTGTTGGACCTTCGTCTTCATAGTAAGCGCATCCACTTTGATATCCTCGTCAAGCATAGGCTGCAGCACATGACGCTTCCCCTTATGCCACAAGGAATAAACATTGGATCTGCCTTCATGAGTGGAACGCCGATCAAATTGCCACGGTCGGCCCAGCAGCACATGACATGCTTCCATAGGCAAAACATCACAGACCACCACATCCTCATAAGTACCTACGGAAAAGGTCAGACGCACCTTATGGGTGACCTTCAGCTTCCCTGAATTATACAACCACTCAACACAATGTGGCTGCGGGTGCTTCCATGTAGGCAATGAGAGAGAATCCACCAAACTCTTGCTAACAATATTGGTGTAACTGCCACCATCAATAATCAGCTTGCAAGCGGTGTTCTTGACTGTGCATTGGGTCTGAAAAATATTCCAGCGCTGCCCTTGTCCTGCTATGCGATCTTCTGGCACACGTTGCACCATCAAGTTAATGCAATTAGGGGCAACATCCTCAGGGTACACATCAACGGTGTCCTGTTCCTTAGACTCCTCACTAGATGAATCAGCAACCTTCTCATCGTCACTAGCAGAAACATATCCATCTTGGGTGAGCATAACCCTTTTGGTATTAGGGCAATCACGCCTCAAGTGTCCGCGGCCTCCACAAGTGAAACACTCTATACCAGCGGTGGACCGAGTAGACGCAGCTTTAGACACTCCTGATTTTGGTGCCTGATCATCAGAAAGATTGTTGGAGCGTGTACAAGGTGCCGGTTTAGCACTAGACCCAGCAGCCTCGGTAGGGGAATAACGCCATGTGTTCGTGGCTGCAACTTGGCGTCGTTTGAGTTGTTGGTCTGCACGCTCAACTTGGTGCACAAGATCTTGGATGTTGGAGTAGACCACCATCTCCACACGATCCTGCACCTCAACATTCAGCCCATGAAAGAACCGAGACATAATGGCCTCCGGGTCCTCAGTTGTTCCTGTACGGATCATCAACAACTCCATCTCTTTATAATATTCATCCACTGATTTATTACCTTGAGTGAGCCGCTGCAATTTGTGGTACATATCACGCTTGTAATGTTCAGGAACAAAACGACGTCGCATGAGGTCTTTCATACCTCCCCACGACATTGGGCGAGTCGGCATACGCAGAATTTGACTCCACCAAATCAGTACGTAACCGATGAATTCAACGGCAGCAAGTTGAAGTCTCTTCTCTTCACTATAATGGTGGGTAGAAAAAATCTGATCCATACGCATCTCCCACTCCAAATAATCATCCGGACCACGGTCACCGGAGAATGGAGGAATGGACAGTTTGACACGGCCAATACCACCATCATTCAGAGGAACACGAACCGCCTGACCAAACGTATTACGATCAGCGGTCAGAGCACGATGAGCACCGGCAAAACGGGCATCAAACGGTCGCCGCTGTGGTGCATAATCACCGTCATCCTCAAGGTCTCCAGCAGCAGGTTGTGCAGTAGCCCCGTGTCGGCGAACATGATCATCAGCATGGCGGCGTGGCAGTATGTCACGAGGTTGTGCAAGAGGGGGCGGCTGCACCTGTGCACGAGGAACAACATCTCCCAAAGCATCAATCCGGGTCGACAAGCCGGCAATTAGCACGTCCAAAGAATCATGGCGCTGTTTAATGTAATCACACGTACTGTCAAAACCGGCCCGGACATTAGGGGGCAAATCGTCAGCAAAGACAGGACGTACAAGATCCGCTTTCTTCTCACCAGCAGCTACGGAATTCGATCCATCAACGGAATTCTCCATAGATCACAATCAACCTCAGCAGATCAATCTCAGCAAAACTCAAAAGCAACAAAGCAATCTCACCGTGAGAAACCTAGCAAAATCTGATACCAAATGATATGGATCAAGGTGATCCAAAGGGGGTTTAGGCCCGATCTTTCACGGCAATCAAAGAACAACAGCAGGATCACAAACAAGAGAACTCAATATGAAATAGATCAAACTGATTTCCCTCAATATCTCGCACTGGAACTGACCTAGATCAACTCCCACGCACAGCAACACATCAGATCAACACGATCAGCAAGCACAAACACCAATCGATACTCGCAATAGGCCGCCCATCCGGGAGGAACCTGTTGATAACTCTTATCTTATCTTTCTTGTCTAACCCTAAAACGGAGGTAGGGGAAAAGTATTTATAACCTAAGACGAAACGAAAAGGTACACGGGCTGCACAGCCCAGATTCTGCGCGCAGGCAGCGCGGTAGTACCGCTTACAGCAAGCGGTATTACCGCTCCTAAGCGGTGCTTCCGCTCTAAAAATACCTACTGCCGCTTTAGTATCGCTTGGGGTCACTTTGATTCCAGAAGAAAATTCCTAAGCGGTACTAGGGCGGTACTCCTGGGCCGGTACTACCGCTATGAGCGGTACTACCGCTCTGGAGGGCGGTACTACCACCCTGGAAACTGCAGTGTCTTCCTCCTTTCCTTGCTGCGATGCCTCTGGAGGTGTTCTGAAGGTGGGTTTCACTGCATCTGTATGAGGAATTGCAAAACAAAAGGATCCATCTTCAGAATATCAGGAGGTGGTAAAATTATAGGAGCAATAGATATCCTCCCCTCATCAAAGGGTCTATGCCCCCACTTGCCCCACGACTAGAGCCTCACGCCGTGTTACTTCAACGACAGTTGCTGCGACATGATCGATCATGCGGGTGCTCGATGACTATGGCTCGGGATGACGATGGAAGATAAAGGGGAAGGCGGTGAGCCGCATAAGGAGGCGATGGCAGCACAGGGCTCGGGAGACAACCGTGGCCAAGCAGTGATCCGAATCGAGGACGACAACGACGAAAATGGATGAGCGGCGGGTTAGCCTTTATAATCAGAGTCGGGCCCACCAACCGGTTACCACGCCATGAATGCGTGAGGCGGCGGTCTCCCCATTTTTATTGAGAAGTGCTCTCTCACATGAGCTAGAGGAGAAAATTAATTTTTGAGGGACTAAAAAATGTGAGATATGATAGATGGGTGTTAATTATTTACAATGAAGATTCAAATATAATTTTGTGGGGATCGACTAGAGATGCACTAACGAGAGGAAGAGGAAGGTGTCACCCGAGTTGTTGGACAATCTAATCCAGGAAATCCTTCTTTGAAAAAGACTAGCAAAAAAGCATGTGCGTTGCAATGGAAGAAGAAAAATACCACAATCCCATAACCAAATAACCATGAATCAAGACACCGATAGGTCCACATCCTTTCTTTTAACACATGACATTCCATTTGTGTTGCCACTTATCCCCTTTCCAACCCTCGTCAACGGGGCCTCAATGCTCACACGACCACAACGCGTTTGAATCTCGTCAAACCTAAGACGTCTCTCTCTCTCTCTCTCTCTCTCTCTCTCTCTCTCTCTCTCTCTCTCTCTCTCTTAGCATAAAATGGTTAACATGCAAAATAATATCATAATCAGTTTGTACACATTTTTCTAATCAAAGTTTATATATAACATGTTAAATTTGAAGTTAGGATTTAAAAGATATGGATGTTTCTAAAAGGCATTTGATATGTAGTGTGGGTTGAGTAACCCAATTATCACGGGGTTTCATGCAAAAGTGGAAATCTGCTTAAAATTGACCTACGGGTTGATGGGATGCACATTGATTACCAGAAACATTAGGAATTTTTAGATTTTTATGCAAAAGTGAAAATCTGTCTTAAAACTAGGCTGCGGTTTGATTACCAAAAACATCAGCGGTTTTTCTATAAAAATAGCATGAAGGGTCGAGAATACCAATTTTTTATTAGTAGTTACATAATTCAAGGGGGGAGAGGTTTCACCATTGAATCATTTCGTTAAATATTATTGTTTGAAAAGTTTTTGTGTGTGTGGGGGGGGGGGGGGGGGGAGGTTCCACCACCTGAATCATTTCGTTAAGAAACCAAGGGCAAGCCCCATGGAAACATCATTTTTACAACATTTGACGAGGAAAAAAGCATTTCTACCAGAGATTAGCGCTACCTTTTTTACTGTTTCAGAATTTGTTTTGTTTCAGAGCGTTAGGGCATCTTCAAGGTGGACCCTTAAACCGCCTGCATTCATCCGGATCGCGCTGTCTGGACCACGGAAGTCATCCAACGCGGGCATGTATCGATCTGCCGAGCGGTCCGGACATATTTTTACAAGGCAAACCCGAGACAAACGTGTGGGGCTTTGTGGGAGCCCGCACAGCAGACATGTAGGACTTCGACAACCCGGGCCACCCAAAATCCTTCCTGGACTCGCGCCTTCATCCTCCCTATTTTCTCTCCTTCCTTCTTTCTCTTTTGTCTTCGCCGCCACTCCACCATCCCCCGCCGCCATGCCACACCCCTGTCGGAACTCTACGTCTTTGTCACCTTCATCGTTCAAGCCAGGCTTCAACTCACTTCTCCTCCATCGCCGTTCAAACCCTCTCATCCGACCACCCCCCCGGGTACCATCCGCTAGTGCTATACTCACCATGCCCAGCAAATGTTTGATGAATTATCGGAGTTAAAAAAGTTTTCCTTTTTCTTTCTAGCGATGGATTCCGATTTGGAGTACATATACGAGCACTATGTTGAGTCGTCCGACGGCTCGTCCGGCGAGGAGGACTACATGGATGAGACGGCGATGATGCAGGCGGTCCTTGAAGATGCAGAGCGTGCAGAGGAGCATGTTCTTAATTTCAAGGAATCAATCAAGGGTCATCGAGTGCTCAACCGCAACAGCTGAAATGCATTCAACAAACTCGGCATCGTCCAACTCACGAGCAGCTGAAGGAAGATCTGATTGAGTATATGTGGGTGGTTAAAAGGGACAACAATGGAATGTAAAATTTGCACTTTTTAAAATTTAAACTAGTGTTGCATGCGGACATTTAAAAGTATGTACTCTACGTACCCAGCTATTTGAATATCTGAACTCTATGTATGCGGCTATTTGAACGTACGAACTGTAACAAAAAGTAAGGGAGGCCAGATGTATGCGGAGAGCATTGGATGATGATCTCGCACATCCGTGTCCTCGGAATGATCTCCCCTGTCCACGGACGGATGCGAGAGAAAATTTATGGTTGCCATTGGAGATGCCTTCATATTAGTTTTTTCTTCTTCTTTCAAAGTGTATTTAACGTTTCATTGTGTATCAACAAACCTGATCCAAAACAAATGCATTTTTCTGTTGGTACACAATGAAGCATGATGCTACAGGTTGAAACAAGACAAAAACCGAGTGGAATCCCCTAAAAAACCGAGTGGAACATTTGAATCGAGATAAACTTTGACAACAACAAAGAAAGTAAAACGAATCTGAACATGGAAATTGATTCACTCATGCACCATCATTTTGGATTTTGCAATGCAATGGCCATCCATCATTTCACTCATGCACCTGCACATGGAAATTGATTCCTGGAAAGTAGAAATATATAGAAAAGAAAAGAATTGAATCGAGATAAACTTTGACAACAACAAAGAAAGTAAAACGAATCTGAACATGGAAATTGATTCACTCATGCACCATCATTTTGGATTTTGCAATGCAATGGCCATCCATCATTTCACTCATGCACCTGCACATGGAAATTGATTCCTGGAAAGTAGAAATATATAGAAAAGAAAAGAAAAAAGAGGTCGCCCACCGTGGGGCTCGAACCCACGACCACAAGGTTAAGAGCCTTGCGCTCTACCAACTGAGCTAGACGGGCTGTTGTTTTGTTTTTTGATTTGTCAGTAATTGTTCCATGCTGCAAGCACATGCCACCATAATAAGCATAATAGGAGCACCGATTTAGCATTCAGAAACAACAACGGGACAGTTCAAGTTCGACAAGGCCTACAAGATCAACAAGTTGACAATAATGGACAGGAAATTGATTAACCTGAGAGGTGCACGGCTACAACTTACACTATTTGCAAGGCTGCTCCCTTCCCTGAAATAACCAGCAATTTTCATGGTGAAATAGGAGGGCGCTAGCCACAAAGGGCACAAGCATCAGCAAGCAGGGAACAAGCCAACGATCTACTGTACAATCAGTTAGCCCATGTTCAACTGATCAACTGTCACTAGAGGACGCTTTGCAGCTGAGGCGGCCACCGCGTTCAGCTGGAAAGAAACCCCCTCTGGCTCTGAGGCTGGTGTTGCTCGCTGCTGCCCCTCTGATCCTGCGGATAGTTTGGATTAGGATCGGCAGGGCTTGCGTCGGCCCCCTCGTTGTCATCTTCTGCCTCCTCGGTCTGAGTTGGCGGCTTCAGTGCGGGTAGCAATTGGTAGTTTTCGCTCAACAACGTGTCCTGTTCGGGTGGCAAGGGAATCGAGCCGGGTGGAGCGATAGACTTGGGCAGCGGGATCTTGTTCCGGCTGCGTGCCAACTCGAGTAGAACCTGTGACATCAGCAAAATAACTTGTCATCCACCTATGCATATACTAGTACTTTGTGTCTACTTGAGTTTCCAGGGATCTGATTAAACATAAAACAAGCACTTGACTTCAAAGCATAACCACATGAGTTGCTCATAGCCTTTATCTGCGTCGAAGTTCACTTCTGGCTGACCTTCCAGCCCACATGGGAATAGGTCACGGGGGCACTACCGGCACTGATAGCGCCACATCTCGTTCGCTGCCGCCGGTGTGGCTCTTCCGGCAAGTCACAGCCTAGTTCATGGTAATGCCAAGCCCATATTATTAATTATGTATCGAATTTTAACAAGTCCACCAATTTGTTTTGCACATCATGCCCATCTAATTCAATAGAAACTGCAATCCATCCTCTACGTATCAATTTTTCAAAAGTCTAACAATTCCTAGTCTCTAGCAGTATTTTCTAATGGAAACAAAATAACAGTCCAACATTTTTCTTTTGCACATCATGCCCATTTAATTTGAGTGTTGCTGAATGTACTACTAGGTTATTTTACTCTATACTAGTTAGCCTGTAAGACTCTGTATAACTAGTTGATTTTATTGTTAGTACTAGTTTCTTAGAAGTATCACTGACTTAAAAACCACTGCATATAAATAAGTCTCTAGCAACCTTGTTTTTATAAAATCAAACTGAACTGTTTTTCTATAAAAATTGAGCTCAGTTCAGCTCTGACAACGAAGACACTATATTTTGTTAAGTGACATCTTGTTTAAAGATTTTATTTGTTAGGGCATGTACAATGGTTCTATCTTAGGAGTGCCATGTAGGATAAATGTTGAGGTGGAGGAGAGAGAATTCATAAGAAAAGGCTTGTCTTCTCTTATTTAAGAGATCATCTCTTAGCACAATATGTCTCGGCACGTTTTTACGAATATCTAATTATTGTAGATGATGCTAAGAGATAACCCACTGTAAACATGTTTTTGTTGTCATCTCTAAATTACATACAAGCCTTAGATAAGACCGTTTTATCAACCATTGTACATGCCCTTATGCGATACTAGTAAGCATGCACGTGCAACGCACGTATAACCTTATGACAAAAAAATCATGCAACTATACAAACATCCCGTAAAACAACTCTTGTTGTAAGGTTTTTATAGGAGCTATTAGATTTGCTCTTATACCATATTAACTTTGCGTTCATGACAAATTTGACATTATCAAATGGATTGGTAGCATGTCCAAAAGAATTGGATTGATTAACCGAACATAAGGTATACGTCAAATGCATACAAAGATTAAGCTCCCATGAATGCTTATGGTAAAGCCAGTAGATTAAACAGTGTAGAATAAAACTGACAACATGACCTGGATGACTGAAAAACAGTGGTATACAGTTACAAAATTAACTCATGATCCAGCAAATAATTGGTAGGGTAACCTGGACATCCAAGCACGCAGCGTGGAAGACGTTGGGGCATGGAGCACACCGGACACACGGCATGGCATTAGACGATTAAGCCAAAACATGCTACAATCAATAATACTTGTAATGAACTGGCCATATGTTATTTTATTAAATCATGTAAATCGAAGAAAACAAAATGCTCCACAACAAGAGTGATTAAAGACTGGACAGTTGATTGTCTGGGGTTACATCTAGCATTACGTATAATGCCCTATCACTACAATCAACCCAATCATTGGCTTCATCAACAAGTTCTCGGCCCACTGTGATGCCACTTAAAAAGTTGATGTCTGTCTTGCAGATGCATGATAATTGTACTGCCAACTTCTATTAGCTCGTTACTATGAGGTATAGGTCGTATGCCCTCTATGTATGTATGCTTACAAAAAAAGGCATTAACCAACACCATGTAACTGAGATGACATTCAGAAGCATTTATGTAAGAACCAGTCCAAGGAAGTTTGCGAGCACCTTCAATATACTTTGGCACCTTGGCTGTTGCAGCATTCTCTTGTATTTTGATATCCTTACCAACGCTTCCTGTTATATATCCAACAAGATACCAGTAGAACCATCTATCACAGTCACACACACACATCCATCTTTCCCTTAAATGCATATATACAAAGAAATATCTGCCATCTGGTAGCATACAGCTTCACCCCTCGCATCACCAGAGCATTAACGGTCTAAACTCATGTTGAAACACCACAACCGAAACTCAGCTGTCTTCCCACGTCTGGTTCATTCAAGTTTAGGATAGCATAGTTCTGTTGATAGAACACAACACAATTAGCATCATAAAATTTCGTCATGTCTTTTTATTTCAAAACAGAATGTAATCTATATTAAATTACCACCAACACAGAAATTAGAGAAGAGTAATAGTTAAGAAAACAACCTAAATACATGGGGGATTCCTCTATACACATCCCCGGAAAGTACCATAGTGACCATCTTGTGGTACTGATGTGTTTAGGTGAGACTGTATATTTTGTCTACACTCCAAGAAAACAATGCCATTGTTTAGGTGCAGCTGCATATTCATCTTGCATATCTTCACATACATAATCTAATCAGACGAATGTAATCTATATTAAATTATCACCAACTCAGAAATTAGAGAAGAGTAATAGTTAAGCAAACAACCTAAATACATGGGGGATTCCTCTATACACATCCCCGGAAAGTACCTGTGACGCCCGGATAATTAAGCTACAGTGATCATTGTAATTAAGCACAGTAATGACCATGATCAACAGTGCCTAATCATTATTAGTAACATATCTCTTTTCAAATTCAAATTCAAATGGAAATTCAAATGGAAAATAAAAGTTGTTCAAAAATGAAAACTAAAATGTTCACTTAATAGCAAATATTCCATAACAAATTCTGTTAAGGAAAACAACATCACTCCTTTGCATAAATGGGCAGTAGCATTTAAAACAATGCTATTTCAGCAATTTAAATTGCCAAATCATTTATGAAAATTCCAAAAGAATTCCACTGGACCCCAGAATATTTGTGGCAGTGCCAAATATTGCTAGAAAGTACTGTGGCCTAGTTCCACATTTTTCTAAAACATTTGGTGGCCCACAAAAGTCATTTTCCTATCTCTGTAAATAAATAAAAGAAAAACAGAAATAACAGAAAAGAAAAAGGGCCAGAGAGGCTTACCTGGCCACTGGGCCAAAGCCACAGTGCGGCCCAGCCCACCAGGGCCTCCCCCTACCTGCTCCCGCCGCCGTGTCGTGCCCGCCATGGCCGCGCTCGCCACCGCGACGTAGCAGGTGAGCGAGGGGATAAGGGCGCCCCTCCCTCGGGCCTCTGGACGCCCACGCCACTCCTCCTCCCCTCTCCTCACCTCGCTCGCTCTTCCCCCCCCTCCAGATCCGAGCGCCGCCGTAGCCATGATCGGCGGATAGCTGCGGCCACCGCCACCCCCGCACCATGCCGTCGTGTCCACAAGAACCGCCGCGCCCTCCTCGTCCTCCCCGACCACGAGCACAAGCTCCGGAGCCCCTGGAGCGCCCCCACGCCGTCGTCTTCTACCTCGGACCCGCAGGATCGCCATCGCCAAATTCGCCGCCGTCGAGCCCTCCCCGAGCCCACTTTGAACGGCCATACCCCACTGTGAGCTCCTGCTTTCCCTTCCCCTCCTCCTCGCGACGAGCCGGAGCTCCTAACGGTAGATTTCGCCGACGCCCGAACGCACCGCCGCCTGACCTCGTCGCCGGCGTCATTCCGGTGACCAAACGGTCGCGCGCTGCCTCCCAACATGCTCGCCGTCGCCGTAGGAGTCGAATGCGCCCCTTGCCGCTGCTTCCCGTGCCCCGTAGCGTCATCCTCGTCGCTCACCCGAAACCCGTCGCCGCCTAGCTCGTTGCCGGTGCCGTTCCCGGTCGTCTTCGGCCACGCCACCACCACCATTCGACGCGGCGTGGAACGGCCGTTCGAACGCACCCAACCGCGCGCCAAACGGCGCCCCGTAGACGGATTCCGACGAGAGCCGTGGCCCTCCGCCGCGTTTCGGCGTCGCCGGCGGCTAAACGCCGGCCACCGCCGAGCTGGCACCCCCGGGGCCACCCCCAGGGTCGCTGCCAACGGGCCCCACGGCCCCGTTGACTGGGTTGACCCAGTCAACGTGCTGACTGGGCACCCGTGTGTCACTGACATGTGGGCCCCCTCCCCCAGTGTCTATGACATATGGGCCCCCACTGTCAGTTGCTTAATTAGCTAGTTGAATTAATTAAAATAATTAGATAACCCTAATCTTTCACTGACATGTGGACCCCACTGTTAATTAACTCTGCTTAGTTTAAACTAATAAACTGAAATAGATCAGAGTCTATGACAGGTGGGGCCCACTGGTCAGGTTTGACCTGGTCAGCCCCCTGTTGACTGCTGACGCAATGCTGACGTCATCATTCACTATTCTGGATAATGTTGGATTTAATTAATTAAAATAATTCCAGAAAATCAATAAAACTTTAGAAAATCATATCTTTGGAACCGTAACTCCGATGAAAATAATTTATATATGAAAGTTGATCAGAAAAATCCCACGAATCCAAATATGCCATCCATTCATCTGTCACATGCCTCTAGCTATCTGAACATGCAACTTTTTGCCTGTTTCGGATAGGTGAATAGTGCATGGCATTATTAAAATAATTTCAAATAAATTTCTAAATTAACTATCGCACCTAGATAGGCCGTAAACACCCCTAGCCCTGCGTATTGCCATGTCATACATCGTGTTGCATCTGTGTGCTTTATATTTATTGTTTCTTCCCCCTCTTCTCTCCGGTAAACCCCGAGGCTGACGCTGCTGCCGGGTACGACTACGCCATTGACGTTCAGCCATTTGCCGCAGAGCAGCAAGGCAAGCAACCCCCCTTGAGCATTCCGATATCACCCATTTCTTTCCCTCTTATTCTTGCATTAGAATTTTGCTACTATATTAGTTAGCTCCTATTCTGATGCATAGCCTGTTTTTGATAAACTGATACCATACCTGCAACAATATCAACTGTTTAGTATAGGTTGATCAGAGAATCCCCAGTGACCCCTTAGTCCCAGTTGCCCCTGCTTCTTCATCGACGACTCGACGACGTGAAGACTCGAAGACTCGGTCAACCGACCGACAAGCCAGGCCCCTCACATCACCGCACTCCCCTTAGTTGTACGACTCTGCAGCGCTACTATCGAGTACCGAGGGTGACACCTCGTGAAGTACTCATGATGCTAGCTCTGTAGTGTAGCTAGTCGGTCGTGGTTTCGAGGGTGATTCCTCCTTCACCACTCCCGACGATGACTCTGTCGTGCAACCCCTCAAGTGTGGGACCCTCGAGGGTGATTCCTCTAGTTCCACCTTGACGGTTTCATCGAGCGGGGACCATTGAGGGTGATTCCTCAGTTCCCGCCTTGATGTTTTAGACACACAGTTACTTTGACTTGACATTTGTTACATGTGAAAGACGGGACTGGAGGGACATGCGGTACCACCCTGGTTGAGGTGGACCTGAGTTCCCGACAGTCTTGAGACGGGTCGGCCCCAAGGGTACCCGTGTGAGATGTGGTGGGATGCGCCGGTAAGGCATCCGAGTTATATTGAGGCGTGGACTGGCGAGAGAGGCCTTTGCCACACATTCTCGAGTCGGGGTGACGGGACCGCACTTTGAGGGTCGCGATTGCCCCGCATTAATAAAATGCTAATGGGTTGGGTACTTGATCTGAGTTGGGTCGTTGGCCTTTTTACGCACCAAACCATCGCGTGGGAAAGTTATGGGCACTCAGCGTCGTTGTATCAGCCGAAGCTCTTCGGACGTCAGCAATGGAGCGGCGCGCGACGGATTGGACTGGACGGTGCAGCTCTTGGATTGGAGTGTACTAGGTCTGCTTCCGGCCGCGTTCGCATCGTGCAGGAGTGCAAGGGCAAGTGGGCCCACGAACCTGCGCGCTTAGGATTTAGACCGGCGGGCTGGCCTCTTCGTTGAGCCTAGGTGGGGCGACGACATGCTGCTATCCCGAGGCCGGGCATGACCCAGGAAAGTGTGTCCGGCCAGAGGTGATCAGGCGTGTTGGAGATGCGGTGCACCCCTGCAGGGAAGAACAAACTATTCGAATAGCCGTGTCCACGGTAACAGGACGACTTGGAGTTGTACCTTGACCTTATACAACTATAATTGTAATTTAATTTGAAATGAATTGTGGCTCCGGGATTGCTTCCTCGCAGGGAGTCGAGGAAGGATCTCTGGGCGTGTTTTACTTAATAAAATTGCTACAACAATATGACTATATATATGAGCTGCAGGTCTACTCTCTTCTAATGCTGCAAGATGCTGAAGATGCTAGTCTTCGATAGGACTAGGCCTTCTCTCTATTCTTGCTTTCTGCAGTCAGCCCAGATATAACTCCCTTCATTGATAATGATGCATACTTAGCATAGATCTGATGTCAGTCTTGCGAGTACTTTGGATGAGTACTCACCGCTGCTTTGCATTCTCTTTTCCCCCTCGATTCGATTCTGCGTTCAGTCGATGGAGCCCAGGAGATGGAGCACGCCGGAGACGACTGCTACACCACCGCTGGAGCCTACTGCTACGTGGAGAACGCCGACGCTCAGGAGTAGTTAGGAGGTTCCCAGGCAGGAGGCCTCGCCTCTTTCGATCCGCTGCTTATGTTTGTGCTAGCCTTCTTAAGGCAAAACTTGTCTAACTTATGTCTGTACTCAGATATATTTGCTTCCGCTGACCCGTGTTTATGTCGAGCTTTGTATTCGAGCCCTCGAGGCCCCTGGCTTGTAATATGGAGCTGTATGACTTTATATTTGTGTCTTTTGTTGTGTTGTGATATCAATCAGTGAGTCCCTAATCTTGGTCGTACGCATTGTGTGCATGATTAGCGTACGGACGAGAATGGGGGCGTCACAATACCATAGTGACCATCTTGTGGTACTGAGGTGTTTAGGTGAGGCTGTATATTTTGTCTACACTCCAAGAAAACAATGCCATTGTTTAGGTGCAGCTGCATATTCATCTTGCATATCTTCACATACATAATCTAATCAGACCATCAGGCACTCAATTTTGAGTGAACAAAACACTCTCACTAAGCGATTAAAGGCTTATCATGATATCTATGGTATAATAGAATAAACAAACCAAATACAAGCTATATATGATTACTGAAAATGGTTGTTTGGTATCAAGAAAAGTAATGGTGTTGCAACAAGATTATCTGAATGTAAATAAAATGGAGCCGAATGCTGAACCTACTTCTTGCGGCTAGCTTGTCTAACAATGGAATATGAGTAGCCCATTTGTATGCACAACCTTATTGCAGTAGCTAAAGGGGCCTGTCCCCCACTCGCTCATGTCATCAGCTATCAGCTATCAATGATGATGAGATGTATCATGTATGCTCTTAGCATTACTAAAAAAAGGATACCTGATCAATAATATGTCTTCTCTTAGAATTACTCAAAATCAAAGAGTTAACTTTCACATTCCCCAACATCTGAGTTAGAACTTTATACCAAGAAAATACTGTAAAACACGTATAGGCAAATAATAAGTCGTGAATATTTCAGTAGTAAATCATGTGCACTGAAATCGTGGACGCCGCAAACAAATGCAAACCTACCAAATTCTAGTGAACTTGTCAGAACATAAATTCAGAACTCCATTTCAGAAAATTCTGTCGAACACACATAAGAAAAATAATGTACGTTGTTAAAAAATCTAACCTATCTAATGCCCAAAAAATGGCACCTGCTCGTGTCAAGATAATGTATCATCTTTCGAAAAGATATTGTATCATGTTAACTCTTAGATCCACTCACAACCAGAAAGTGCAGCAATCTAAAGCAGAACAATACTCAGTTAAATCAGCTTGTCTAACAAAGCTCTATAACAGAACAAATTATGCACAACAACAATGTACAAAAGAAAGAGAAAATCGAAACTGCTCTGGTAAATCGCTGCTCGATTGGAGGTTGCCTTTCACTAAAAGTTGTTAAAGAAAATGTAAACGAATCAACAAAAAGTTGCAGCATAAATGATAGAGCAACAAACTGGAATTCTTTTGTAGAGCTCCGTCTTTGAAACAACAGTGCCATGGGAAGCGAGGTGATTTTGGAGAAAAAATGGTAAGGGAGGCCCAATCAATTAACTCAAAATCAAGAAACTGGAATTCTTTATTTCGATGCACTTCTGAAGAATGAATTGTACGACCAGTTTTGCAAAGGTCAACCCTCCTTTTGCCTAATATAAAAGTTAAACTCCAGTATCAATTAAGTTTGTAGAAACTTTGCTCCATCCGAATTAGGATTTTCAATCAAATGTTCAGTACTCAATGTCATTCTACTACTACAAATTATATCTTGTGCCATGTTTTCTGTGCTTTTTAACTTCTAAAAAAAATGGTTGCTCTTTTATAAGTAGTAAAGAGAGCGATGCAGGCAAAATCACTCACAAATAGCTAATTATAAGGCTACTGGATATCAGGAAACAAGAAAAAAAACTGATTACATCAACAGCCTTTTATCCTTACTTGCGAATCCTGACTATTTATATATATATATATATATATATAGCTAAAAGAGAAGAATACTGATACCTCGTCAGTCGTATAAAATGGAGCTAATTACTTGAGCTTCGTCTAAACTTAGGATAAAAGGCCAATGCACATCTCAACTAATATGAAATGCGCATATCCAAAACAAAAATTTTGAGCAAGACTTTAAGAAATAAGATATATGACAAAAGTAATAACAATGAAAGCAGCAAACAAAAGAGATAGTTAAACCCAAATATGTCAAGCATGCAGTTGTGTCCTTGACCATTATGAAGAGGACACCTTTGTCCTCTATGAAGAAACAAGTAACACCTGCATATATATATATATGTCCAGTTGTCATATATCTCCAGAGCAAAACAAACAAAATGAAAGAACTCTTTTACCTTTTTACTGTGAAGGCTGCATATTCGTACATTTTCCACTGTCATCACTGACATGTTAACACATGAGAGATATCAATGCATTATCAACTTGAATTTTTGCTGCTCGATTTCAATAGTACAGTCTAATAGCAGAGGGTAACACATAAAAGAATGTTACCTCTTGTCTCCTGTCCTTATTGACGCCTTTGCCATTTCAAAAATCTTCCTCCAGCCTTCCATTTGACCGTACTTCTGAAATCATCATGATGCAAAAAGAAACACCAAGTTCAGCAAGCCAAATGTTCATTTCCCTTCTATATATTACCAAACTATACAATTTGTATGTTAGGTCTCAAAAGTTCAGCGAGCCAACAGTTTATTTCTGTCAAGTTTTTTATTGGACATCCTATATCACTTGGACATGCAAGTTCAACAATGGATCTGCATTGTCCATCCTATAATATTATCCATATCTACATCAAATAGTTCATGTCTTGCTATCTTGTAATTTACATCTATTAAGTAGGAATAGTTCATTATTATTGTGCACAAAATTGGCAATATAAGGACTGTCCAGTGAAGCATGCTACCTACACTGTACACTGAAAAAGAATGTTTAGATTGCTATAACGTGACTGAAGCAGCAGGAACTTATATTGAGACAAATGAACCTGAAAAGATTTGCAAGTGAAACCCCATAAAATAAATTTGATCTTCTCACCATCATTATCTACAAGCATAATCTGCTTTCTTTCTGTACATAAAAAACGTTCCAAGTTCTCAATCTTCTCAATCCTGCAAGAAAGAAAGGGTGGGTTCTCTATGGTCGAAAGGTTATCTAGCTAGCTTGTTCGTGCATGCTAGTCTCCCAAAATCAATCAATATGCGTGCTTGCAAGCACTTGTACGTGCATGATGCTATGGCCAAAAACACTTCAGACATACGCCATTGACAAATCACTGCAGGACCTAATTCCGTTTGATGCTGCAAACCTTTAGGCAAATAAAAATCAACTCTAAATTAGTCAAAGATCTTGTGAGATTAATATTCCACTTACTGGGATCAACTGGTAAAATCAGCTAGGTTGATTTGTACAACAAATTGCAAATAGATTACTCTGATAAATCAATAAGTGTAAAAGGATGTGGCCAGATAGATTCATCTAATTTTTATGTTCTGTCAGGATATGGCCAGATTGATTCATCAGCAAAAAAAAACATGGAAAAAAGGCATTCGAACCAACAAAAACATGAACGGGACTGATTGCTAATTACTGAGTTGTGGCAAAAGTACCCATGATGCGGATGGCCTCGGCGACCATGGGACGGGTGTGGGTTAGCGTGGAGGTTGGGATCAGCAGCAGCAATACTCCCGTGGAGGCCTCGGCATCAGATCGCGTCCCACGTCCATGCCGCCGTCGTCTGCGGCTGCCGGCACGGCGTGTGCCTCCGCATGCGTAGCGGCGGGCACGACTACGAGGGCCTCTCGTTCCGGTCCGCCCGCCCTGGGGAGTTCGCCGTCGTCGACCTTGCCGCCCTTCTCTCCGTGTGCGTCACCGTGCAAGAGCCGGCCGAGGCGTGGGTGGAGTCCGGCGCCACGCTCGGGGAGCTGTACCACGCCATTGGGAGGGCGACCGACCGGCAGTCGTTTCCCGGGGGGCTCTGCCCGACGGTGGGCGTCGGGGGCCACCTGAGCGGCGGCGGCTTTGGCATGCTGCTGCGCAAGTGGTGGAGCACCGAAGCTCGCCGCTTGGAGCAGGGGAGGCAAGGGGATGCGGGGTGCGTGCGGCGGCGTCGGGGAGGCGGGGCAGGTGCCGGGGAGGCGAGGGCATGCGGGGTGCGTGCGGCGGCGTCGCCAGCGTGGTCGGCAGCGAGGAAGGAGGTGCGGCGATTGGGGGAACAGGTCGTGGGGCGTTCTATTTTTTCTTAACGATGGTGGGCAGAGGGATTTGCGAGCATTAAACCGTGGTGGCTTGGTGTTAAACACAGAATGATTCTGGACCGTTAGATTTTGTTACTGGATGGACGAGATTGTTTGGATCTCCGTCTTTCGTGCTTTTATAGGGATAGTAGATGATGACTATATTTTTGCATTGAGATAGGCCATATTTTAGAGTTTGGCACAGGCCCCTGATTTTGCCGGCTCGGCCCTGCTAAAGAGTAAAGCCAACTAATAAAGACAACGAGTATTCTTCTTTCCAAGCCAACAATAAAGGCGGCTGCTTACAGTACCAGCAGGATCTCTGTGCTAACAGAAGAGGTTATTTACTTCTTGCTTGGTTCTCAAATGTTACATTGTGTATATGGAACTAGTTGCACATGATTCCTAAGATTTAGGACCCTTAAGCAGATAAGCATTCAACTTTCCAAACAAGACATGGGCTCAGCTAAACATTCCTAACAAGACATGGGCTCAGCTAAACATTCCTAACAAGAGATGGGCTCAGCTGAACAATCCTAAAAAGACATGGACTAAACTGAATGTCAATCTTCTGCCCCAACTGGACTCTCTCCTTGCATCTGCTACTATCTGCACCTTTAAATGTCCCCACTCCCTGGTTACCCACCAAACTGGCAAAAGTTTGGTCGGTTCGAACTTCCTAAAGGATAAAGGAGTCATCTTGGTCCTGGTGGTAGAATGGCAGAGTACAACTTGAGATGAATCTGGGTTTGAATCCCACATTCCCCTCATATGTTTTCCTTATAATTTCAGTATAACACTGACTGATATGCTGGCCCCTCGCATGGCTACAAGTGTACACAAAACGACATTTTGTAAGCTCAATTACCTAAAACCGCAATCTCTGTCGTTGCGGATAGTAGCTTCTAACCACCATGTCTGAAGTTTTGATTGATGTGGGAATGCATTCATTTAATCAAGAAGTCTTCCCCTAATTTCTATTTCCAACTACCCAGTTACCTTTCTGATCTGCGCTGGCTACAGTGCCTCCTTGTCGGTACCTCATCAGCCCTCTAGCGCCTCCAGGCCTCAGGCATACCCTCCGGTCAAGAGGCTCTAACAGATGATCTCCCTTCTATGTGATTATTTGACATAACCCATCACATGAAGAGCGTCCAAATATAATGAAAGTTATGGATGATGTACATAATATAAGTAAAGCCTCATCAAGAAACTGAGTAGTCTTGTTTTCAGTTCCAACAGTAAGGAGGCTGCTACACTACCAGCAGTGTCGGGGGGATAACCCCGGGGTAGCCTCAAGCGACCCACTACTCCAACTTTCTGAAGCGACTGGAGGGCGAGCCGACTCCCCCTACAGCCCGGCTACGCCCTGCCGGCTACGCCCTGCTGGCCGGCTACGCCCTGCTGGCCGGCTAGGGGCGGAGGCTTTTGCCGCCCCGGCCTGCCGCCCATTGGATGCCGCGGTCAGGTACGCGTGGCTACAGTGGCCCCCATCCCATCGGGGGTCGGCGCCCGTGCGGCCACAGTGGAGGTGGCAGTGCCTCTGACCCTGGCCGACTGCGACAGGACTCCCAACAGTGTCGGCACGCCTCCAACCACTCCATTACCTGCCCCGGCATGGCTACAGTGCGGCCGGCCGTACCGCTGACCTCGGCCGGCTGCCACAAGACGACGCCCCGAAGGACGACCCGTGCCGGGACATGACCGCCGCGGGGGCCCACCGTGCGGGCCCCGCCGGCTCCCGACGGGACCCTGCAGCCGGCGGGCCCTACCAGCAACGGGACCCCTCAGCCGGGGGCCCCACGGCCGGCTAGTGAGGCTGCCGGCTGGGGCCCCCTGAGATCTCTTATTTATATTGTGGTCCGGGGGGGTGGCCTATAAAACCCCCCGGACCTCCCCATGCAACGGAGACGACTCTCTCTCCACGCACCACGCTCACGTAGAGAGGCAGCAGAGGCGGTCTAGCCCCTTCTTCCTTCTCTAGCCACACAGCTCCAGGAGCACCATTGTAACCTCACCATTGTCTCAACTAGACCGAGCAGGACTAGGGGTGTTACCTCCCATGGAGGGCCCCGAACCTGGGTACATCGTGTGTCCGCCACCGCTTGTGCCTAACCCCTCTCCCGGAGCCCGTCGGTGTCCTTCGGCCCCAACCACTCTCGATAAGCCTACCC
Source organism: Elymus sibiricus (assembly GCA_039707655.1). Classification (NCBI taxonomy): domain Eukaryota; kingdom Viridiplantae; phylum Streptophyta; class Magnoliopsida; order Poales; family Poaceae; genus Elymus; species Elymus sibiricus. The sequence goes on along the minus strand of CM077667.1, from coordinate 438,334,308 downwards.
ATGGCATCTGCCGTGACAAAACGACGACAAGCAACATCTCTGCACTAAGGTTGCATTGTGTGTATGGAACTAGTTGCACATGATTCCTAAGATTTTGGACCCTGCAGCAGATAAGCATTCAACTTTCCAAACAAGATATGGACTCAACTGAACATTCCTAACAAGACATGCACTAAATTGGACGTCGATCTTCTGCCTCAACTTAACTATCCTTGCATCATCTGCTACGAGCTTCACCCAAGGATTTAAATCTCGGCACTCCCTGGTTACCCACCAAATTGGCAAAAGTTTGGTCGGTTCCAACTTCCTAAAGGATAAAAGAGTCATCTTGGCCCTAGCGGTAGGGTTGGGACTTGAGAGTTCTACTTGAGAATTTCTGGGTTCGAATCCCACATTCCCTCATATGTTTTCCTGAAATTTCAATATCACACTGACTGATATGTTGGTCCCCCAGACGGCTACGACTTTAGACAAAAAGTCAATTCATGAGCTGAAGGACGACTCAAACCGCAGTTCCTTCATTGCAGATGCTGGCTTCTAACCACCATATCTGAAACTTTGATTGATGTGTTCTTATTGTGGAACGCATTCATTTAACGAGATTTGTAAATTCTGAACGTTCGGAATATGGCAATAGATCCGAACGATCTTGATGCCGCCCGATTAGGATCCCACGCCGCGGAATAATTGCGGCTTTAATGAGATCCGATTTTATGGAAACAGACATGTCAGGGAATAATTACTCCTTTAATGACTTTCCGATCGCGTGGTCGTGGAATTGTTGGTGCTTTAATGGGATCCGATTTTACAGCAGATTTTTCGTGATTAATGACTTTCCTATCATGCCGCTTTAATGGGATCTGATTTTGTAGGAAATTTTTCTGTGGTGCAAGGCCTCAAGATAAATAGCAAAAAAATGTTGTGGTAGCCATGAATCGAACCGACAACCTCAGGTGCCAATCAAATGACACCAACCAACTAGGCTAGATCAATTTGTTGGTTTGTCACAAGATACACACTTCTTATACCTTCTTAATACGAGTTTCTAAAATAATTTGAATCAACAGTCTTATCGGTCCCAATTACTTTAAGTTGTGCATTCAAGTTCGATCATTTTCTTGCAAGTTTCATACCACTTTACATGGTTCAAAAAAGTTCTTCAAACATTTTCGATAAGTTTTGTGTAAATAGCATGGTAATTTATGCGTCATGGATCTGATAACTTATGTACAAACATCATGATAATTTTGACCCAGGAAAAAAGTTTGTTGAAACATATCCGATAACTTCGGTGTAAATTGCATGATAATTTAAGTATCACCGACCTGGTAAATTACATACAAACACCGTGATAACTTTGACCCTGGAGTTTTTTTGTTAAAACATAGGCATACATAAATGACGAACGTTCCATTTTTTTAGGCATATGTACATGATTTTTAACACTAGATTTTTTCATTGACACATATCCCCGGTAATTTTTGTGATAATATAGGCTCTTGTACTTGATAACTTAGGTACAAACACCACGATAAGTTTGACCCGTGGATAAAAGTTGTTGAAAAGATACCATCGATAACTTCTTTGTAAATAGCATGATAATACACACTCCCGGACTTGATAACTTAGGTATAAACACCACGGTAACTTTGACCCGTGGAAAAAAGTTGTTGAAAACATACTCCGGTAACATATGTGTAAATAACATGGTAATATAGGATTCCGGACCTGATAACTTAGGTACAAACAGTACGATAACTTTCACCCTTGAAATTTTGTTGTTGAAAACATACTCTGATAACTTTTTGTGTAAATAGTATGATAATATAGGCTCCCTGTCTTGATAATTTAGGTACAAACACCATGATAACTTTGACCCGTGAAAAAAAAATGTTACAAACATACCATTGCTAACTTCTCGTGTAAATAACATGATAGTATACGTTCCCGGACATGATAACTTAGGTACAAACACCACGATAACTTTGACCCATGTAAAAAAGTTGTTTGGAAACTTACTCCGGTAACATCTGTATGAATAACATGGTAATACCGAAAAAAGGTTTCCCCCGCTTTATATTATAAAGCAACCATCACCGAATACAACCGAGAGACCAAACACCGCACACAACACACTCACCCAAGGCAAGATACAAAGGTGTCAGGCATCGACACACCACCCCACCGACAACAATAGAGAGGTGAGTCAGACAATAACGAAGCCAGGCCTCCTAAGCGGTGCCTTCAAGAAGGGTACGACCAAGATAGCCGCCACCGCCCGATCCGCGAAGATCAGGTTTTCACCCGGAGCAAGACGACATGAGGGGGGAGCGCCGCGACGGAGCCTTCAAGAAGGGTACGGCGACCACGGTCGCCGCCACCGTCGGCTAGTCAAGGGACTGATCAAGTGGTGTACCCCGGCACTCGCAACCCACCATCGCACCCTAACTCCATCAACCACCCACAACCACGCCACCCACGAGGCCATGGTTGTCCGCCCGCACCTGAGACGCACGCTCTGCCCACAAACGCCGCGCCTCCCACCGCTAGCGCCGCCTCCCTACAGCCATACATCTGCGAGACCTACACAAAGGCCGCGGCTTTGGACCAACCGACGGCCCTCGAATAACATGGTAATATAGGATCCTGGACCTGATAACTTAGGTACAAGCACGACGATAACTTTGACTAGCGAATTTTTTTTGTTGAAAACATACTCTGATAACTTTTTTGTGTAAGTAGCACGATAATTTAGGATCTCGGTCTTGATAACTTAGGTACAAACACCACGATAACTTTGTCCTAGAACATACTTTGATAACTTTTTTGTGTAAGAATCGAGATTGACAGCTTTTCTATGCTCTAATGCATTTGCATGTGAGAGAGAATGTTGGAGGAGCCATTATCATGTGTCGGTATTTTCTATGTAAACAGGATGCTGACTGACGTACCACAAACGTGATAACTTACTTAACCTAGGTCTGGTAACTTTTGACCCGAAAAAAAATGTCGTCGAAACATACCAACATGGGATCTAGTTTCGAAGGTCTTGTCACGATGAATCTTTTATGTGAAAACGGTTCTTCAATCGGAACAACGGTTTGAGATACAAAACATTTTGAAGTTTCATTTTCAATGGAATCTTTGCTGACATCATCTTTTCGTCTTATCTGCATGGATACATTGTTAATTGGGTTCAGGTGTGCTCCATGCAAATAAAAGAGCGTCCGCTGTCCGCTGTCCGCTGCATGCGCAAGAGAGAGATGCGGGCTTCATGTAGTCAGGGGCAAATCGTTCGTATATATTCCTGTAATCCGAACGATCGGACGTTATGACAGTCCTTCATTTAATCGAGAAGTTGCCCCTTATCTGAAGTTAAAAAACAAAATCGCAAAAAATATCTCTCGGCCAAGAACCAGATATTAACTGAACTCTCAACAGCACACATAATTTCCTGTATCAAGATTGTTTCTTCCGACAAGTCGGCACATCCTCTGTTGCCCTTTTCCAAGTCATTTCTCCAATTGGAGTCCACAACATCACTCCCTCTGAATCAGATAGGAAACCTGGTCCTCGTTCTAGAGTTTAAAGTGGCCCCTTGTCCTCGTCATTCACAAATTGGATGAAGCTACGAAACCTAGTATTTTTTCCAAATCTAACGAAGATATATACTTCACACTCTAGGAATTTTGCAGAGATTGGTGGTAGTCGTACCTCGCGTGGCGCCGGCTGGGAGAAGGAGAAGTTGACCTTGGCCTGGATGGCGAGGCGGACGTCGTCGGCGTCGAGCTGAGGCTTGGCTGCGTGTTCGGCGTAGACCTGGGCATCACCGAGCACGTCCCCGACGTAGCGGTAGGCCAGGTCCAGGAACTGGTGCACGACGCGCGGCTCGTACTCGCCCTCGCCCAGCCCCATCGACCGGAGGAGCTCCCGCACCACGCGCGCGTCGCGAGGCTCGTCCGGGCCGGAGGCTCCCCCCGCCGCCGCGGACGGAAGCGATGGCCTCACGCCGCCGCCGCCGTCCATGGTCTGACTGCTGTTTCTTGGGCCCTTGGCCGGTGGGATGTCAGGGAGGGAGTCGGGTTTAGATATTGTATCGCTTGTTCAGACGAAAAGCAGCTGCTTGCACATCAAGTGACGCTTTGGCCGAGTGGTTAAGGCGTGTGCCTGCTAAGTACACGCGGTTTCCTCGCGAGAGTTCGAATCTCTCAGGCGTCGCAACTGTTTTTCATTTTTTATTTTCCTGCATGGCTATTTCCTCTCTGCTCCAAAATTGTCTCATAAGTTAAAAAAATAAATTCGTCTTCATGATCTAAATTTCCTCCTTGGCTTATTTCTCTCTGCTCCAAAATTGTCTTTATGATCTCTTTTTAAGAAAGTAAGATGTATATGGCTAAATGTTGTTGAGTTTTTCATGCCCCCAATCTGATTTCAAAGTTTTTTTTTTTGAAATAACCACATCATATCTTTCATTCGACAAATGTATTACAAAAAGTACACATGTAACCATTACAGGAGACATACATAGATGTCTTGCAATGTTACAACAAAGAATTCACAAGAAGTAAAACTTGAATTTCACTTCGGTAGAATCTTGTGCCATGCCAAAACGTCGTCCACAATCGTCCTCCTTCTCCGTCAAGGCAATGTTGAGGAAAGAAGGAAACTGCCATCATACCAAGATCTAGAGGAGCACCTTTGCATACAATGATGCAATCGACGAGAAAGGAGACTTTGTGGCATGTCCGACGGGGTTCTTCCACGTTCTCGCTAGATCACAGCGCCATCAACTTCATCTGACAAGATCGAAGAAGAGGAATGCCGTTGCAAAACACCAAACGCAACCGCAACGACCACCACCAACGCCACCCGAGAGAGAGTTGAGCATCGACCATCACACACAAATCTTACCAGATCTGTAGACCGGCAAGAATACAAAGCCACCTGCTCCCCGACACCGCCTATTAGAGCGTCATCGAGATGGGGGGGGGGGGGGGGGGAGGAGAAACAAATTATTTCGACGCGGCGCTATCCCCACCATTGATGGAACACCTTTGAACGCAAATTACGCCTATCATATACGGCTATACCTCTACGAAGCGAAACTGCCAGGGTCCCCGCCCACTCCCGCCCGGAGCGGTAAACAGATACGGACGAGGACCCAGCGTTGCCAGTGGCGAGGAAAGCAAGAAGGTCGGCTCCTGGATCGCCTATGTGGAGCGGTTCAAGGAGCGAAGTGGTTTAGCGGCTTACGGGGCTATCTGAGTTCAAAGGTTGAGACTTTAGACGACACATATTCTTATGAATGTGGCTAGGTCTCTGTCAAGTTATATATAACATATAAAAAAAAGATTTTTTTACACGGATCTCAATGTAAGATCTCACGAATATAACATCGATTGAGACTTAATGGAGTCTCAGTTGATTGAGATTTGGCTTAAGTCATAGTCTTATTTTTTGCGAGGAAGCTTTAAATCTCATTCGACTGAGATTTAGCGAGACTGTATTCTTATTTGAGAGTGACTAGTTGTAAGTCGACCGAAAAATTAATTTGGGTCTGTCAATTATTTCCAGTTGTCTGATGCAAAACAAACAACCCAAACAACCCAATGCTTTCTTTAACCTCCCGACGCATTCTTCACCAACCACCCCATGGACCATCAGCGGGACCACCCGCGGCGGTTGGCGCTCACGTGCCAGCCTCGTCGCCCCGTCCCCCTCTCAACCATCGTCCCACCATCGTGTTGCCGTCGGCCTAGTCATCCCTCTAGCCTCAGCAATGGCAAAAAGAATCCGGCAAACTTGCACCCCTCCCCCCCAATCCCTATGATAAATAATAAAGTCGTCTGCCATCTAAAACCTAAAATAGATAGTGGGGTCGTGTGTCACCCTAAGATAGACCTAGAGGGCTGCTCCAAGAAGCTCCTTTCTTCAAACGAAATTCGACGAGAATGTCTCCTCCTACTGAATGCGCATCACCAGAAATCCTGAAATAAATCCAGGAATATATGCGAGCACCAGGATTTGAACCCTGATTAGCTGGGGATACCACAGTCCCTCTAACCATCCAACCACAGGTTGGTTCGCATACAACTATTGTGTTCTTCTTTCTACGAGCGTATTGCACGTAATGAGAGGCTACCGTATTTAACTCGAAAATCAGTAGAATACCTATGACCGCCGCTGTCATCTTCCCCGAATTACCGGCCGATTCATATTCCGAGTCCGGCTGCAGCTCCTTTTCTTGTCCGACCTCAGCTCGACTCTTCCGTATATATAAAGGAACTCAGCACCGCTAGCTAATAGCAACACAACAATCGATCGAGATCTAGTCTAGAATCTAGATATGCAGCGTGGACGCATTGGCGTGAACCCGGCCGCCGGCATGTTCGCCATGTTTCCACCGCCGCCGCCGCCGCGTGTCAAGTTCAACAACATGTTTCCAGTGCAGGTGCAGCCTCAGCCGTTTGTTTACCACGCGGTTCCCCTGCCGCCGGTACAGCCGCAGCTGCCGGTCCCAGTGCGCCCTGTGTGGGCGTGGAACTTCGCCGATGAGTGGGGCTACTTTCAGAGCTTCGCCGCGGGCGCACGCTACATTGCTGTCGACGTGCACTACCCTGGACTCGTACACGCCGCCGGGCAGGATCACAACAGCCTGACGGTGGAGGAGCGCTACGCTCTCATGAAGGCCAACGTCGACGGCCTGAAGCCGCTCCAGGTCGGCATCGCCGTCTGCGACCACCAAGGCCAGCAGCTCGCGTGGGAGTTCAACCTCCGGGACTTCTGCCGCTTCGCCGACCCGCACGAGGAGAAGGCCCTCGAGTATCTTGCTGTCCGCGGCCTCTACGTCGACACGCTCCGTAACCACGGCGTCGACGCCTACATGCTCGGCACGCTGCTCATGCATTCCGGTCTCATCGGCGCCGGACACGGGCGACCGTCGTGGATCACCTACGACGGTGCCTACCACGTAGCGTACCTGCTCAAGATCATCACCAACGGCGCTCAGGTGCCGCACGACGTGGCCGGGTTCGTCGCCGCCATGCAGTATTACCTGGGCCAGCAGGTCTACGATGTTGCGACGATGGCGGCCGACTGCCAGGGCATGCCGGTGGGGCTGGACCGCATCGCCGCGCACATGGGCATCCATCCGCCGTGGGGGAGCCCTCGCCTTGCAGGTGCCGCCGGCGTGCGCGCGCTTCTGGCCTTCCGGACTTTGAAGCATGGCGAGTTCGGCGGCAACGTGGACAGATACAGAGGTCTGATTCAGGGGCTGCAGTGTTAGTTCGACGCTCAATCAGCACAATGTTGGTCGAGAATTCGAATGTGCAACGGATTGATGTCACCGCCCACCGGCCGGTTAATTGGACGCTTGCGTCATTAGTAGTTCAGAAGATTTCTCTCAAAAAAATAAGTACTGTAGTTCAGAAGATTGTTAGTACAGTTCTATAGGTCAAGTATTTGAAAAGAGTCTGTCTAGGTCTCAGTCGACTTAGACTTCGCGAAGTCTAAATCGGCTGACGTCATCTAAAGTAGATTAGGCCCGTTTTTTGATATGCGTCTGATGGGCTGTATCAGCTTGGTTCTGGGCTTTTCTTGTTTGTTTGCTTGTTTATTTAGGCTAGGCGTTTTCCTTTGTTTGTGTATTTGGACTGAGATGTTTCCTTATTTCTTTGTTTGTTGTTTGCACAAAGAAAAATGTGTTGAACAAAAAAGTACAGGCCCGGGATAGAGACAAAAATGTACTGGACAAGTGCTTTTGGCCAGCGATTCTTGTTGCCTCGTGATTTTTCTGGGCGCTACTTCTTGTAACGCGACACTAGCGTATCGTTAGGTCTTTGTACGATTTTTTTTCGCATCTAGGTTTTTTGTTCTTTTTTCCTTTTTTTTGTGTTTTTCTTTTAATTTTTGGTTCCATGTTGACTAAAAAAAGAGAAGGAAGAACTTGTTTACATTTGTTATGATATTTTAGAAAAAAGTGTTTCTGTATTTTAAAAATCTTCATCGTGCATTCAAAAAATAATTGTGTAATTGCAAAAACGTTCAATATTTTTTTAAATATATTGTTAAAATGTAAAAATAAAATAAAAAATGTTCAATGTATATTTGACAAAATAATGAAAGTATAGGGAGTGGCTAGTTGCATGCATTTGTACCCCTTATAGTTGTGTTTCATGTTACACCGTGCAGTTACTATTGAGATATGACATGTGCATGGGTGTTTTCTTGATAAAACCCGACAACACACCACTAAAATGTAGTCGTGTTCAAGACATGTCGTTGCAGTCTGAGATGACACTTGGAGTTGCGTGTCTAGTGGCCAATTGCAGTTGTGGTCGGGAGGGTGGCATGTAGTTGCAGTCAAGACCGACACATGCAGTTGCAAGCCTAGTGTCGAGCATGCAACTACCCCCCTCTCTCCCATCGACCTCCGACAAAAACACAAAGGCCAGTTGCAGTCGGGAGGGAGACATGCAGTTGCAGTCGGGAGGGAGACATGCAATTGCAGTCGAGGGAGACACTTGCAGTTGCAAGCGTAGTGTCGGGCATGCAACCGCCCCCTCTCCCACTCTCACCGACAAAATAAAACGCCAGTTACATTCGGGTGTGTGGACATGCAATTATAGACAGGGCGACACTTTCAGTTGCATGCCTAGTGCCGGAAATGCAACTCCCCCTCCCATGCCTCCCACCGACCACTGACAAAGCAAAAGATCAATTGCAATCGGGTGTGTAGGCATGCAATTGCAGCTGAAGGTAACACTTGCAGTTGCAACCCTAGTGTCGGGCATGCAACTACCCTTCTCCCTTTCCCGCCGCCCACCAACCAAAAAAAGGTTGGTTACGATTGGGTGTGTAGGCATGCAGTTGCAGTCGAAGGCGACACTTGTAGTTACAACCCTAGTGTTGAACATGCAATTATCGCCTCTCCCGCCACCCACCAACAAAACAAAAAAGGTCGGTTGCGGTTGGGTGTGTAAGCATGCAGCTACAGTCGAGTGCGACACGTGTAGTTGCAAGCCTAGTGTCAGACTTGCAACTGCCCTCCCCTCTCCCTCTTCTCCACACAAAAACACAAGGCCATTTACAGTCAGGAGGGAGGTGTGCAGTTGCAGTCGAGTGCGACACTTGCACTTGCAAGTCTACTACAAAGCATGCAACTTCCCCCTTCACTCCCGCCAATCTCCAACAAAAACACAAGATCAATTGCAGTCGGGAGGAAGACATGCAATTGCAGTCGAGGGCAATACTTGCAGTTGCAAGCCTAGTGCCGGGCATCTAACCACCCCTCCCCTCTCCCTCCGCCCACCGACAAAATAAAACATCAGTTGCAGTCGGGTGTGTCAACATGCAATTGCAGACAATGAGACACTTGCAATTGCATGCCTAGTGTCAGACATGCACCTGCCACCCTTCCATCTCCCACTGACCATCTACAAAAGCAAAAGATCAGTTGCAATCGGTTGTATAGGCATGCAATTGCAGTTGAGGGCAACACTTCCTCCTAGTGTTGGGCATGCAACTACCCTCCCTCCTTTCCCGCCAAACACCGACCAAAAAAGGGTCAGTTGCAGTTGTGTGTGTAGGCATGCAGTTGTAGCCGCAACTATCGCCTCTCTCGCCGCCGACCAACAAAACAAAAGGTCGGTTGCGATAGGGTGTGTAGCAAAAAAACAAGCATAAAAAATAAATAAAAATAAAAAAGGTTGCTGACTTACCCATGCTTTTTTGTACTCGTCTCATACATACATGCTGAAGCCGCTTCTTGGCTCTCATTGTTGTAACAGCTCAAACAAACTTCACAAAACCATCCCCTGTGCACATAAAAAAACAAAATAATTGGGTTGGTGAGTAGATCATGAAAAACATACATATTCAGTAACAACACACACAAAAATTAAAATATCTAGAGAATGGTTTCAAAGAGGTAACAAATACGTAATTTAACAAAGTAAAATGCAGGCTAACATTTCACTGACCCGAAAAAGGAAGTATGAATCTACCACAAGTATAAATATGAATTTAAGCAACAGTTAGATGTCGGCGAGCAAAAAGGCATCCACTGTTCATGGGTAAAAAATGACCACACTATACATTTTTAACACATGGCGTATGTGGCTAGAAACATGACAAACATGAATACAACAAACATGCTTCTAAACAGGTGTTGAGTAAATCTACAACCCAACAACCATTTTTGCTACTTGCAAACTATGCATGCGAGTCGTGAGATTCTGCATGAAGATAGCATAAAACAATATATAAAAGCAACAACAACAAAAATACATTTGAGTCGCAAAGAACAAAAAGTAAAGTACAATAACAAAGAATACAAAACCCAATTTAACACAGTAGCTAATGATCCAGTAGAAAACTTGCATGCTAAATTTAAAATAATTGTGGACTTCAAAAACGGCCCAAAAACAACGACAAAAAAAAAACAAAAATACTGAAGAAAATAACTGCGACAACCGTGTCGCTAGAAATGTGCAACTGGTACACTAAAAACATTAAAAAAAATACATCAAAAAATAGTACGACATGAAAATAATGACTTATTGAAAATTTGCTCAGCTGTCGTTGTACATTGAAGAAGGTAGTGCAACTAGACAATGAAAAAGAAGTTAAAGGCGAAAACAAGAATAAAGAAGCAAATGATAGATGATATTTTTTTAGTATACACGTAAAATTATAAATAATAAATAATAAAAAGTAGAACAATAAACACATAAATTAGGCAACAACAAAAAAGCACACTTTTTCAAGTAAAAAAGGATGGCCACTTGCGCACAAGGAAAAACACCCATGCTGCAAGGAGAGTACGGAGAGAGGAGTGTATGTGACAGGACCCCTTTCTCTTCCTAATTCATCGTGTAGTAACAATAATGGTGACAACTCCCCTTCTCTCTCTCCAATTGTAAAAGTACACAAAAGAAAGAAAACGAATAATAAACAAACAACAAAATAGGGCCGAACACCTGCCCAGGCCACGGGCAAACCCTGCCCCCGCCACAACGAAAGGAGCCCAAAACAAACAACGAAACAGGCAAGAAAAACAAGCCAGACACACGCTTTAACAGGCCGAATTGAGACAAAGACACTGAGCTGCGCGAATCTTCAAGCAACAACGATCCAATGGTTAAGGCGTCGACTGAGACTTCGCGAAGTCTCAGTCGACTGAGATTTAGCAGCTCCGATTTGAAAAAGCAAAAAATTATCGCAGAAACGACGCTTTGGCTTAAGGCGTGTGCCTGCTAAGTACATGGGGTTTCTCCGCGAGAGTTGGAATCTCTGAGGCGTTGCAACATTTTTTCATTTTCCTCAATGTCTTATTTCTCTCTACTCTAAAATTGGCTTCATGAACTCTTTTTAGATCATCAATCAACCTCAAAATTTTCATTTTCTATTTTCCTTCATGCTTATTTCTCTCTACTCCAAAATTGACTTCATGATTTCCTTTTAGATCATCAGGATTGATGCTTCATGATCTCTTGTATTTTAGTTAACTAGGTGCTGGTACTTCCAAGTATTTCTAGTGATCATTTTAGTGGCAGGTTGAAAAATCGTACTAGTCCACGAGCGCGAGCGACCGTTCCGACCATCATATGCCCCGTCCTCGTTAACGAAGCCTCACATGAGGCAGGGCATGCCGCAGGTGACCATACCGGCTACACATAATGCCCCTCGAGGCTGGTGTGGTAACAACCACATGCATGTTATAAGAGCATCTACAATCAGACCTGGCAAATGCGACCCCTCAAACGTCTGCGAACGCGTGTCCGTTTTGAGCTCTTATTTTTTCGTCCGCGCAGCTGCACTTCTCATTTTTTTATATGTCCGGTCATCCGCATGTGATTGGTGCAGAAGAAGAGAGAGAAAGAAAAGAATGAATAAAGAAAGAGAAAATGTGGTCCGAATGAGGTCGTGTCTTACGTGGCGGACTGACCGCACGTGCCCGGACGGGCCCGCGAGCCCTCATATCGTCCTCATATTTGAGATGGATATGAGGGGTGTCGGTCAGTCCGGGCGTTTAAGACGGGTATGAGGGGTCCGTTCGGTCGCGTTTTTGTGACCGGATGGCCTGTCCGAACATTTGAGACGGATATGAGGGGTCCGGTTATAGATGCTCTAAGGAAACATGGATGTTAGGTGTCGCTCATGCTCTCGTGCTCCTCTCCCTCCTCCCTCTTGTGCCTCCTCTGTTCCACATCGCTATCCGCAGACCATGGAGAGGGATAAATCATTCGTCTGCTAAAAAAAATTCATATGTGGTACCATTACTTAGTTGGATCTTCTCACTATTTACCTAGTACTCGTGATCTGCGTTGGGTTTTCCATGAAGAGGAACGTGTTATCGCAGCACAAAGTGGGTAAGTATTTTCCTCAGTTATGAAACCAAGGTTTATATCGAGCAAATAGCAATACTAATCCTAAACCGTCTTCAGCGACTGCACACAAAGAAACAAACAACTTGCACCCAACGCGGGCAAGAGGGTTGTCAATCCCCCTGATCTCGTTATTTGCAAGCAAATGAGGTGTGTAGATAATTGTAGATAATTGTAAATTACAAAATAAAATAAAAAGTAAATAAGAACAACAAGGTAGTTGTAACAGCCCGAGACCGTTGCCTTCAGTAATTAGTATTATGCTGGTTGTTATATTCCATTGTTGCATTGCATCATGTCATCATGCATTAAATTTTCTTGCAAGCCAATTAAAACTCTTAAATAAATTGCATAGATCTTTTGATCTATTTAAATTGAGGGAATTCATATGGTGATTTCTCTTTAAAACATATCCTCCCAATATTTTAGGGAGCTACTATAAAATATTCCAACACACTTGCAATGTAAATCCCATGCCTTTCCTACTTCAAGTTTGACCTCCAAACCTTGTTAATACTTCTTTCTCCATTTGTCGAGACTCCTCCTAAATTCTCAATATTTTTGGACACTTCTTAAACCTAGTCCTAGTTCAAACCATTTGAAGTAAATTCAAATGAGTTTGAATTCAATCTTTCATTCATGCCAACTTCTATTTTCCGTGGACCAAACACAATTTTGTGAGTCTAGGGAATTACCCCTATGCTCAATTCTTTTCCTAACCCCTCTCTTTCTTTTCTTCATTCAATATTCTGTTTTTTTCTCCTTCTTTATTTAAGAAAGAGAGACTAGTTGGGCCTCTGGCAAATTCCAGCCGCAATCAGCCCACTTAGGCCTAGCCGCCCCCACCAGCTCCTAACCCTAGCCCGACCCGCATCTCACCCTCTTCTCTCGATCCCCTCATCTCTCCCTCGAGAGTAAATTGCAAAAAACCACCACATTTGGGGACGCTAAACCAGAAAACCACCACCTTTCGTTTTTTTTCAAAAAACCACCACGTTTGCGTTGACAGTTTTCAAAAAACACTGATTGAACGATTTGGCCCGTCTGAGTGGAAAACTGACCGGTTGGGCCCGCTGTCAGGCGCCACGTGGACAGGGGATGACGGCGCCCGTTGTTGGAGAACGTTGCATGGGAAACAAAAAATTTCCTACGCACACGCAAGATCTATCCATGGTGATGAGCATCTACGAGAGGGAGAGTGGATCTACGTACCCTTGTAGATCGCTAAGCGGGAAGCGTTAAGAAACGCGGTTGATGTAGTCGAACGTCTTTGCGATCCAAATCTCTAGCCGTCCCGCGATCCAATCACGATCTAGTGCCAAACGGACGGCACCTCCGCGTTCAGCACACGTACAGCTCGATGACGATCTCCGCCTTCTTGATCCAGCAAGAGGGGGCGGAGAGGTAGATGATTTCTCCGGCAGCGCGACTGTCAGTACACTAGGAACCAGGGTACCTATTACCCTGACTTGTGCGCGGGCGACCGCGGCAGGATTCCTGGGGCCGGCAAGACCTTGCCGGGTGCATGCCAGTCCCCGACAAGCCTCTTTGCTTCTAAGCTTGGAGGAAGGATCGAGCGCCCCCCCGGCAAGGCCCTCTTGCCGGGGCCAGAGATCCAGTTACGAGCGCCTCCCGGCAAGACTCCCGCCCGCCAAGCTGTCATCCAGCCCGCACGACTGGATAACCACGTCGTCTGGAGGCTCTGACGGGGGCAGGCTTTTGGGTGCGGATTGCCAGGCCGCGTGGCAGAGAAGATAAGCATACAACAACTTTATTGCCACCCGTCTCATGGCGTGGCATCAGAATAGAAGGAAGCTAGGGACACCTCAACGGAGCATTTAATGTTCTTGTCCTAAACCGTCAGTGTTAGGTATGATAACACTGTAGCTACTTTTACACCTCATGTATGCCCTGTACGCCACTGTTGGTGACCCCTTCGAACGTATAAAAGGAGGCCCAAGGCGTAGCCCCACGAGGAGGATCTTCTGGAGCTCATTCTGTATGTGTAGCTGCTGAGTACTGTAGCGCTCCTAGAACTGAGCTAGAACACACCTAATACAACCAAAGCAGGAGTAGGGTTTTACGCATCTTTGCGGCCCGAACCTGGGTAAATTCCCGCGTGTTGATCATCAGTTCTGCTCTCTGTACAAACATTTCCCCTTGCCGAATCGTAAAGGGATCCTCGCGATCCCATAGGTGTCGTTTCTCCGACATCTTTGGCGCGCCAGGTAGGGGAGAAGAAGGTTGTGCGTGAAAGCACATTTGCTCCCTTGGTGGTTTTGGTAATTCATAACAACATATAAGTCATTGAACTAATGTTTCTACCAAGTATATTTCAGGAAATGTTCAATGATAGGGATGGCAAAAGGATTGAGGAGATTGTGGAATACCCCAAGATGCAAGGAAATAGGTTGGCAAAGCTTCAAGGGAGAGGACTCTACATTTTATATTTGTGAGAAATCACTTTGAGTCCATAGGAAAGCCAATACTATTAAGAGGGGGTACGGTTTTGTTGGTGAACAAAATGCTCATACGTGCACAAGTGACAGTCACCAAAAACACCCACAAGCTCTCCCACCAAAGTCTGTCATAGCCAAACACTCAAAATCGGTGCAACCAACTTCTCCATTTCGGTGCCATCGATTCTCACCTCAGACAGACTCAGCCAAACCCTAGCCACTTCGGTGCAACCGATTCCATACCGGTGCCACCGAGTTTGGGTTGCCAACTCTCTGTTATGCAAATTCACAAAATCGGTGCAACCGAGATTGTTGGATCGGCGTCACCGAGATTGTCAATCTGACCGTTGGTCACCTTATCGGTGCAACCGAATTTCCTATATCGGTCTCACCGAGATTCAAAAGTTGCCACCTTTTGGTCACTTCGGTACCACCGAGATTAACACATCGGTTTCACCGAGTTGGTCATTTTGTGTGTAACAGTTGGATTTTTGGGGATGCCTATATATACCCCTTCACCACCACCTACTCGAAAGAGAAGCACTCAGAACTATTCCATACTTGCCACATCCAGTTTTCTGAGAGAGAACCACCTAGTCTTGTGTTGAGGTCAAGATCTTCCACTCCAACCATATGGATCTTGATTTCTAGCCTCCCCAAGTTGCTTTCCACCAATCCCATCTCTTCTACCAAGCCAAATCTGTGAGAGAGTGATTGTGTGTTGAGGAGTCTATCATCTTGAAGCACAAGAGCAAGGAGTTCATCATCATTACCGAGCCTATTACCTTTTGGAGGGTGGTGCCTCCTAGATTGGTTAGGTGTCGCTTGGGAGCCTCCTACTTCGTGTTGTGGAGTGAACCAAGAAGTTTGTAAGGGCAAGGAGATCGCCTACTTCGTGAAGATCTACCCATAGTGAGGCTAGCCCTTCGTGGACAGAAGCCGTTATGGAATAGTCAAGGTTGCTACTTCGTGGACCCTTATGGGTGGAGCCCTCCGTGGACTCTCGCGACCGTTACCCTCCGTGGGTTGAAGACTCCATAAACGTGGATGTACGATAGCACCACCTATCGGAACCACGGGAAAAATCATCGTGTCTACAACTGCGTTTGATCCTCCTACCCTATCCTTTCTATACATGCTTGTTGTTACTTTCCGCTGCTATACTCTTAGACATGCATGTGTAGGGTGTACTTGACTTGCCATGAAATGCTAAAAACTGTCAACCCTAAAACTTGGTATAGGCAAAACTTTTATTTGGTCAAGTAGTCTAATCACCCCCCCTCTAGACATACTTTCGGTCCTACAAGTGGTATCAGAGCTTTGGTCTCCATTGCATTGGTCTCACAACCTAGGAGAGTATGGCTTCTAGTGAGGGAAGTTATCACCGTAGAGGTCCGTACTTTGATGGCACTAATTTTGCTAGTTGGAAGCACAAAATGAAAATGCATATTCTTGGTCATAACCCTGCCGTTTGGGCTGTTGTTCGTGTTGGCTTGCAAGGTGAATTCTTTTCGGATGGAAAGGAACCGGATCGTGAAGCGACCGCGGATGAGTTGAAGATGTTGCAATACAATGCTCAAGCATGTGACATTCTCTTCAACTGCTTATGCCCCGAAGAATTCAACAAAATCAGCCGTCTTGAGAATGCAAAAGAGATATGGGATACTTTGGTTGATATGCACGAAGGAACCGAGTCCGTGAGAGAGTCCAAGTTAGATGTTCTTCAAGGTCAGCTTGACAAGTTCAAGATGAAGGATGGTGAAGGAGTCGCAGAGATGTACTCTAGGCTAGCTCTCATCACAAATGAGATTGCCGGCTTAGGAAGCGAAGAAATGACCGACAAATTCATCATCAAGAAGATACTTAGAGCTTTGGATGAGAGATACGACACCGTGTGCACATTGATCCAAATGATGCCCAACTACAAAGATCTCAAGCCTACGGAAGTCATCGGAAGGATTGTTGCTCATGAGATGACACTCAAAGACAAGGAAGAGCTTCATCACAAGTCTAGCGGTGCTTACAAAGCCACAAGTGATGCTCTCACGACTTCAAGCAACAACCTTGTCACCAATGAAGAGATAAGCCTCATGGTCAAGAAATTCAACAAATTCTACAAGAATAGAGGCAAAGAAAGAAGCTCCAACTCAAGATATGATGAGAAGCGCTCGTCAAGTCGTGACCGCAATTGCTACAATTGTGGGAAGCCCGGACACTACTCCAATGAGTGCACGACTCCCTACAAACGAAGAGAAGAGTCACCTCGAAGACGAAGCTCAAGGAATGAATCACCTCAAAGAGAGAGAAGGAGTAGAGATGATCGTTATGAACGAAGACACTCAAGGAGAAGTAGAGATTCGTAGAAGAAGGACAAGTACACCAAGAGCTATACAAGAAGAAAACATCAAGCTCATGTTGGTGAATGGGTTTCCGGCTCCGACTCCGACAACAACTCCGAGAGAAGCTATCACTCCGACTCCGACTATAGTCAAGATGATGGTGTTGCCGGAATTGCTCTAGTGACTACCAAATCCCATGACCTATTTGACTCACCAAATGAAGGGAGTGGAAGTTGCTTCATGGCTAAAGGCCCCAAGGTATCACACCCCGAGTATCTTGATTTTGATAGTGATGAAGATGATTTGCTTTGTGATGATGACTTGCTTTGTGATAAAACTAGTGATGTTGATCAAAATGAACTTGATGATTCTCATGCTAGTCAAGATAAGTCAATTGATGATGATAAGATGAAAATAGAAGAACTAACTAAAGAACTAAACACTCTTAAGTTAGCTCATGAATCTACTCTTGAAGATCATAGAGAGCTTGTGAGAACTCATGAGAAGCTACGCTTCGAGAAGCTCAACTTGGAGCAAGAGCATGAGTTTCTTAAAGCTATCAATGACGATCTCCGAAAGAAGACTTCATCTTATCTAGCCAAACGACTACTCTTGTCTACATTCATGCCTCAAGTTAAAACTAAGCAATCTAGTAACAAAGGCAAGAAAGGTTCTTCATCTAGTAGCAACAATAAAAATGCAAAACCCAATGATGTTGCTTCTAGTAGTTCTATTGATTCCACTAATGATGTTTCTCTTAGCCAAGTTACACTTGAGCAAGAAAATGCTTTATTGAAAGGAATTATAGAGAAAGGTATCTACAAGAGTCTTGCCGGGTGTAAGCAATTTGAGGAAATTGTACGCAAGCACGGAGGATACCGAAAGAACCGTGGTGTTGGCTACTTCAATGCTAATGGAGTTGAATGGGAAGAAGGTCAATATCCCGAGCCCAAGTTTGTTCCTCAAAGGGAGAAGTATGAAAATACTCTTCCCAAGGGGACAAACACTCAAGATGACCTTCCTCCACAAGACCACAAGCTCAAGGGCAAGAACAAGCTTCATGAGGACATTGACTCATACGAAGATGAATCCCAAGCTTTGGTGGAGTGGGTTCCCAAGTCTACGTCAAGCTCAACTTCTACAAAGGCTACTACAACACCAAGGATCCCCATCAACTTGATGTGGGTCCCCAAGAAGAAGAACTAGAAAGTTCTTGAGGGGTGACTCCACCAATGAAATTCACTCATATTCATTATTGGCAAGAACTATTTGCAATCAACATCAACTCTATACAATAGTTCGAGGAGTCACACATTCCCTCAAAGGTAAGCAAGGGACAAGGTAATCAACAAATCAATGGACATCATAACACATGTTTTGCACTCCATGTCCATAGATATCCTTGTATTCGTCTCTTGTGTGTTGGGACTAACCCATGTAGGTGAGAAGAGTAAGAAAACAACGAGGATGCTCCCAACTCTTGGTGATCTTCATCAACCTTGAGCATCCACAACTACCTCACCAACATGAAGTCTTCATCGACAAAACCCAAGGTTAGTTTGTCCCTCTTATGGGGGGATGTCACATCTAGGGGGAGATTTACTCCAAGACTTGAGCTAAAGCATCTCTTAGAATGTGACAACACTAAATGCTTTATGTAAAAGTGGTAACCCCACTTGTGCTTAAACGATGAGTATGACCTATGATCAAGTATTCTTACTTGGCTCCTAAGTCAAATACTCATATATAGATGACTTTGTCATCGCCCAAGTGCTTGTTAGATGCTAGTGTGTATGTGCATGTTTGTCATGATTTCATTTGACATCTTTATTGTGTGAGCATGTTGGTCTGCATTTATTTTCTCATTCGAGGACATCCAATTGTTGCTATTTGGCTTTCATTTTATCTTTTGCCAATTGGATGGACAAGAATGCCTAGGACCACTCTTTAGCTATCTATGCTTTCTCACCTCATATTCCATTCATGCTGCATCACAAAATTTGAACAAGTACTTTTCGATCCCTCTGTGTGTGGAGCACTCGGAGTTCCGTATCGACAAGGACTGACCATTAAAACCTCCCAAGTGCATCTCGGTGGAACCAACCCCACATTCTCGGTCTCACCGAATGACTAGGGTTGATCTGGTTTTCTATCTCGGTACTACCGATTCCATATTCTCGGTTACACCGAGTTTCCCTGTCAACTGACAGTTGAGAAACTCGGTGACACCGAAAATCTAGAATCGGCGTCACCGACAGTGGTGGGTATATATGCTGTGGACCCCGACGTTTTGAAATTCATCCTCAAACCGTCGCGCCTCAGAACCCTAAGCTGCCGCTTCGAGACCCCTGGTCATCGCCCTTGTCTCCCTGCGCTACTCCGCCGCTGGGAATCGCCGCCGTCGACGAAATCTTCTCCATCATCGCCGTCGTAGCGGATCCGTCGCCGAGTTAGGGTACGGATTCGACCTCCTTTGCGCTCCCCATCTGATTCTCGCGCACTGGATTTGTTTTCTCCACAAGCCATAGTTTGCACAACGTTCTATCCACAAGAAATCTCTATAGTCTAGCGAATGATCGATTTTCTAGGGTTTGCCTTCCGCCCGATGAATCTCGGTAGAACCGAAGTGAGAAAATCGGTACCACCGATTTTCCTGTCTGTGCCGCTGAGAACTGTCTCGGTGAAACCGAGTGCTCATTTTCGGTCCCACCGAAATGAGTGCCAAGTTTCTGTTAATGAGATAGTCAGTCTCGGTGACACCGACAATTTTGCTTCGGCTGTACCGATATTCATGTGACAGAATGCAAAACTTTGAAAACCTTTTGTTCAAATCTTTCAAAAATCTTGCCACATTTTGTGATGACTCATCCTATTCTGCTCCTCTATACTCTATTCACAGGGTCAGATATGTCAAGAGCTGAGGACAGTGAGAACAGCTTCAGAGAGCAAAGTGTTGAGATGGATTCAGGCACTAGTCCCGAGTCTAGTTCATCTTCAGATCCAAGCACTCCCAGTTCCCATGGATTGCCCAAGGCTGCCACAAGGGCTAGGAAGAAGCTGAATTCAGATGAGGAGGATTCAGACTTCATTCCAGAAGAGGTTCTTGCTAAGAAGCAAGAGAAGGCTGCCAAGAAGTCTGCAAGTGAAGCTACTTCTTCGAGGAGAGTTGTTGGCAAAGTCTATGCTAGTTCTGTAGCTGGAAGAGCTCCTGAAAGTGCTAGGCTAGGATGGCTCTTCACCTTGAGTCACCTCCAAAGAAGTCATTGCGTAAGAAGGCAGGTGAAAAGAAGGGTACCAAGAAGATGATTGTTTATGTTGTTAGCAGGCAGACCTCCGTGTTTGAGGACCCTGAGGAGGCTGCTGCCGCTGCTGAGGAGGAGGAAGAACATGTTGAGAAAGCTCCTCCCAAGAAGAAGCAAAAGAAGCTTATGTCTGATGCTATGCCAAAGACTGGTACTTCTAAGAGCACTAAGTCTGCTGCAAAGAAGCCTGCTGCTGAGAAGCCCAAGAGATTGTCTAGGCAAATTCCAGCTTCTGAGAAGAACAAATGAACCACCTCCAGAGTTGAGGATGAGGATGCTATGTCTGCTTTAATGAAGCTTAGGCCACACCTTCCAGTACATAATGCCAGTTATCCACTTGCTGAGGATATGAAGAAGAGGAAGGACTCTGGTTTGAGGGCATGGAGAGCTGCTGATCCATATGCCCAGGGAAAGAAGACAGCTGTGGACTACAGATTCTACACCAAAGAGCAACAGGATTTCTACGAGACTGTTCTCTTTGACAAGAGTCCATCTGTGAGTGATATACGGTATGTTGATTGGAAATTCATCAAGGAGAATGAGGAATACTTTCCAAGTGTCCAAGACAATTTCCACTGCATTGGATTAGATGAGTTCGTTGGCAGAGAGTTCACCGCTTGGAATGATGAGATGATCATGCAATTCTACTCCACTGCACATTTCTATGGAGATGGTAGAATTGTATGGATGACTGAAGGTGCACGGTATGAATCTACTGTTGAGGAGTGGGCTACCATCTTAGGAGTCCCAGAAGCACAGGATGGTGATTTGGATGTCTACTCAGAATCCAAGGAGAGCCACAATGCTATGGCCAATATGTATAAGGAGATCCCTGCTGCTAACGTGAAGTCTCACAGGCTAGGATCTATCTACTTTCTTCTGGCTGGCCTCCGCACCATGAACACCATTCTGAGGCATACCTTGATGCCCAAGTCAGGAGATGACAAGATGATCCGAGGCTACTCCATTAACATGTTGATCCACCTTGACAGACACACCAGGATCAGAGTCATGGACTTGATTGTTGAGACAGTCAAGAGGGTTGCCGCTGATCAGAAGCGCTCTTGCTGTTATGCACCCTACATCCAGATGCTCATCAATTCAAAGTTGGAGAAGCACATATTTGCTCTTGATCGTCCCCACTTGCCCCTACAGCCAGATCTCGAGGACAACGTTGTGGTGATGGACCCAGAACATCCCACATCAGCTGTAGCTCAGGCAGAAGCAGAGGCAGCTAGAGCCACTAGTGCTCAAGTCCCCAGATCCAGGAACGAGCAAATGGATCTCTTGATCTCATCAGTTCAGGACATGAAGAAGGACATTAAGGGGATTCTGGACAACCAGAACAGTCTTGTCAGGATCTTTGAGAATAGGATCAAGACCCTTAATGATAAGGTGGATGGGCTGACTAAGACAGTTAATGAGCTCAAGAAGGAAGTTGACTCAGTGCCTCTTCCTCAGACTTCTTCAGATGATGATGATGATGATGAGGATGGATCACCTCTCAGGCCAGGCACACAGTTCACCACTCAGGCCAGATCAGCCACTGTGCCAGCTCCGGACTTGAGGCCCTCTTCATCAGCTCCAGCTACTGTCACCTCAGCTCCTGCTCCATCAGCTCCAGTTCCTCCAGTTGCCACACCAACTCCATCCACGACATCTGCAGAGATCTTCGCCGACGCCGTTCTCTCGACTCCTTCATCAACAACCGGAGGAGATCAGCCCAAGAACGCTTAGTTATATGCCTTTGAACTTTTTGGTAACTTGTTGCCAAAGGGGGAGAAGTGTATATAGATCTTTAGGCTTCGAGTGAGAGAGCGTTTTGGTTGTTATTCGCTGTTTCAAAACATTTGATCTTTTGGTTGCTTGTGTTTGATCATACGCTTTATGTGTGATGCTACTATTTCCTATCATCTTAATGCTTGTGAGATGATCATTCACCTTTGCTTGATTGTGTTGTGCTATGATGTTCACTCTTATTATTATCGCACACCACCAAGTTGTATGTGACATGGAAGAAGTGCCCCATGTACCTAATCGATTGTGCATTTGCATTCAAACGCAAATTCAAAATAATGCACAAATTTAGGGGGAGCTCTTGCTTATCACATATCTCTCAAAGCGACGATTATATTCATTGAGTATATCATATGTCGAAGCTTTGATCTATATGTTGTCATCAATTACCAAAAAGGGGGAGATTGAAAGCACATTTGCTCCCTTGGTGGTTTTGGTAATTCATAACAACATATAAGTCATTGAACTAATGTTTCTACCAAGTATGTTTTAGGAAATGTTCAATGATAGGGATGGCAAAAGGATTGAGGAGATTGTGGAATACCCCAAGATGCAAGGAAATAGGTTGGCAAAGCTTCAAGGGAGAGGACTCTACATTTTATATTTGTGAGAAATCACTTTGAGTCCATAGGAAAGCCAATACTATTAAAAGGGGGTAAGGTTTTGTTGGTGAACAAAATGCTCATACGTGCACAAGTGACAGTCACCAAAAACACCCACAAGCTCTCCCACCAAAGTCTGTCATAGCCAAACACTCAAAATCGGTGCAACCAACTTCTCCATTTCGATGCCACCGATTCTCACCTCAGACAGACTCAGCCAAACCCTAGCCACTTCGGTGCAACCGATTCCATACCGGTGCCACCGAGTTTGGGTTGCCAAATCTCTGTTATGCAAATTCACAAAATCGGTGCAACTGAGATTGTTGGATCGGCGTCACCGAGATTGTCAATCTGATCGTTGGTCACCTTATCGGTGCAACCGAATTTCCTATATCGGTCTCACCGAGATTCAAAAGTTGCCACCTTTTGGTCACTTCGGTACCACCGAGATTAACACATCGGTTTCACCGAGTTGGTCATTTTGTGTGTAACAGTTGGATTTTTGGGGATGCCTATATATACCCCTTCACCACCACCTACTCGAAAGAGAAGCACTCAGAACTATTCCATACTTGCCCCATCCAGTTTTCTGAGAGAACCACCTAGTCTTGTGTTGAGGTCAAGATCTTCCACTCCAACCATATGGATCTTGATTTCTAGCCTCCTCAAGTTGCTTTCCACCAATCCCATCTCTTCTACCAAGCCAAATCTGTGAGAGAGTGATTGTGTGTTGAGGAGTCTATCATCTTGAAGCACAAGAGCAAGGAGTTCATCATCATTACCGAGCCTATTACCTTTTGGAGGGTGGTGCCTCCTAGATTGGTTAGGTGTCGCTTGGGAGCCTCCTACTTCGTGTTGTGGAGTGAACCAAGAAGTTTGTAAGGGCAAGGAGATCGCCTACTTCGTGAAGATCTACCCATAGTGAGGCTAGCCCTTCGTGGACGGAAGCCGTTATGGAATAGTCAAGGTTGCTACTTCGTGGACCCTTATGGGTGGAGCCCTCCGTGGACTCTCGCGACCGTTACCCTTCGTGGGTTGAAGACTCCATAAACGTGGATGTACGATAGCACCACCTATCGAAACCACGGGAAAAATCATCGTGTCTACAACTGCGTTTGATCCTCCTACCCTATCCTTTCTATACATGCTTGTTGTTACTTTCCGCTGCTATACTCTTAGACATGCATGTGTAGGGTGTACTTGACTTGCCATGAAATGCTAAAAACTGTCAACCCTAAAACTTGGTATAGGCAAAACTTTTATTTGGTCAAGTAGTCTAATCACCCCCCTCTAGACATACTTTCGGTCCTACAGTGCGGACCTGATCTGGTGATTAGCGATCCAGTTCCTCTGAGGCATGGAAGGCGAGCTCGGGGGCTGGCAGCGCCCTAGAGAATAATCTTCTCGAGAGCCGCTGGCCACCACCGCGAGCGCAGCCTCGCCATGCGAGATGAACGGCAGAAAAGATAAGTTTCGAAGACCTGTGGCAATCATGCTTCTTTTGCTGTCTTTACTTGCTCCTTGCACCAACACGCGAAGGAGCCTTCCCAGAGCCAATAGCGCCCCGAGTTGTCTCGAGTCCGCTCGACAACCTGGACGGCTGCGCAAGCTTCAGGAGGGTTAACCTTTCCGGGAGGCGGCGTCCCCGGCAAGCTGCGAAGGACCCGTTCCTCGAGCGCTGCCGACTGGGGCATGCGCACCGGAATGACATCCGGCAAGCGTGGGTTGTCTTGATTGATTCGTCCGTCCTTGTACATCAATCTGCACGCGGAGGAACTTTGCCGTGGTTAGCCCGCGCTCTATTTTCGCCTCGAGTCCGCTCGGCAAACTTAGCGGCTGCGTTTTGGCCCGGCAAGGCGCCTTGCCGGTGGCGGCATTTCCAGCAGGCTGCTAAGGACCCGTTCCTCAAAGCGCTCGCGGCAAGTGTGCGCGCCGGCAAGGTTTCCGAATAGCGTAGGATATAAGATGTGTACGAGGACGGGCTTAATCGAGAGGAGAGCAAATATTCATCTAGCATAAAGAAACATGTATTGCGTGCATAAGATTGGTTTGACTAAGACGAACTACTTCTTTTGTGTGTGCCATTGCAGCAACATATATGCGGAAAAGTACTTCACTTCTGGGAAGCCGAGGGCGCCGTGCTGGAGGTCGACGAGGCAGCAGTGAGGCATCCGCGGAAGGTTGAAGGGACGGCAAGGATGGTGCATGAATCGAGCATAGCATCCGCGATATCCTTTACGGGAAGCCTGGGGGCTGGCTCTTCATCGCACGGCGCGGTGCTCCTTTTTGAGCCCGTGACCCCTGCCGTCATCTTGCTCTATTTGCCACACCGCCGGCAAACCCAAGGTCCGGCAAGGCCTTTGGCGCATACTCCGGCAAACGCGCCTCTTTGGAGCGCTGCGTTTCTGTTGAGGACGTGCCAGAGAGCTCCCCGGCAAGTTACAGCCTCCAGGCGGGAGATGCAACCGGGAACAAGCCTGCACATCACCGGCAAGCCCAAGGCCCGGCAGGACCTTTGGCACACACTCCGGCAAGCGCGCCTCTTCGGAGTGCTGCGTTTCCGTTGAGGGCGTGTCAGAGAGTTCAACCGGCAAGATGCTTGTCGGGGGACAGCGGGAAACACAAATGCACGCAAGAGCCAAGGAGTTTTTAAAGATTGGTACCCGACGCATTGCTTCTTGAACGTTCACGGAGTTACATCGGGTACAATCTGAACACAAAAGGAGATCTACCACTACGACGCGGCGACCGTTCCGGAAACGAGGTCTCGCGGATGGAACGCCAGGACCTAACTATGGCGCCGGACGTGCCTAGTCGGAGTCCTCGCGCTTCATGCCGAAGACGCTGTCCTCGTCGTCGCTGTCGCTGAAGGAATCGGAGTCGCTGCCGCTCGAGCTTTCAGCGCAGCATTCCAGGCGGACGCCAGTTGCTCCGAAGAACTTCACGGAGAGGGTGGCGGGACCGTCGAACTTGAACTGAAGCAGTTGCCCAGGGGCAAGGCCCCGGGAACGAGCGAACGACTTCCACCCCCTTGTCAGGAACATGGCGCTTCCAGGGGAGAGATCGACCGCCACCCACCAAGGACCGTTGCTACAGCCGTCCGCTCGGAGCCACAGGCCGCGAGGCCGGCTGCTCTCCATGGCCCTTGCGAAAGGATCAGGGAGGCGCAACCAACTTCGGAGCCGGCGGGGGAGGACCACGACGAACTCCTGCACCTCCTCCCCCGCGTGGATCCCCACGTGGGGCTGCGGGAGGGGC
This sequence comes from Elymus sibiricus, assembly GCA_039707655.1. Classification (NCBI taxonomy): domain Eukaryota; kingdom Viridiplantae; phylum Streptophyta; class Magnoliopsida; order Poales; family Poaceae; genus Elymus; species Elymus sibiricus. Next base: position 438,308,165 of record CM077667.1, on the reverse strand, counting down.
ACACTGCTGCGACCACCGCGCCCCGCCGGAGTCGTCCTCGCGCGGCCACGAGACGCTGTCCTGCCGCGGGAGCTTGAACCCGCCGCCGTCACCACCACACGCGCCGGAGTCCGGGGGCTACTCCTCGCGGCGCTATGGGAACCCCGAGCGCGGCCACGTCCCCTCACCATTTTTGGGGCGGCGCGTTGGGGGAAGCGGCGAAAGACAGAAGGGGGAAGCACTGAGCAGCAGGAGAAGGTGGAGGATTGCGGATGAGCGGCGTTCTTCTTCTTCTTCCCTCACCTCCCTTTTACAGGGCTGAGTGCTAGGGGAGGAGGGAGGCCGACTCTTCGTAATCCTGGACAGTACGCGTCACCCAAGGCGCGAATAAGTCAGGGGTGGGAGCAGAGGCGTTAATGGTGAAGGCGAACGAGCGCCGCACTGTTCGTCGCTTCCCCTCCCGAGGAAGAAGGTGGACCGCCTCGCTCCACTACTCCCAAGACCTACAGTTACCATGCAACGAGGGGAGAAGCCATCAACCGTCATCATTACAAAAACTGCGGCCGCATGTGCCCGCGCACTGTTTTGGGCCTAGCCCAACAAGCACCGCGCGCATGTGTGGCCCAGGCCCGGGGGCTCCTGTCAGTACACTAGGAACCAGGGTACCTATTACCTTGACTTGTGTGCGGGCGACCGCGACAGGATTCCTGGGGCCGGCAAGACCTTGCCGGGTGCGTGCCAGTCCCCGGCAAGCCTCTTTGCTTCTAAGCTTGGAGGAAGGATCGAGCGCCCCCCCGGCAAGGCCCTCTTGCCGGGGCCAGAGATCCAGTTACGAGCGCCTCCCGGCAAGACTCCCGCCCGCCAAGCTGTCATCCAGCCCGCACGACTGGATAACCACGTCGTCTGGAGGCTCTGACGGGGGCAGGCTTTTGGGTGCGGATTGCCTGGCCGCGTGGCAGAGAAGATAAGCATACAACAACTTTATTGCCACCCGTCTCATGGCGTGGCATCAGAATAGAAGGAAGCTAGGGACACCTCAACGGAGCATTTAATGTTCTTGTCCTAAACCGTTAGTGTTAGATATGATAACACTGTAGCTACTTTTACACCTCATGTATGCCCTGTACGCCACTGTTGGTGACCCCTTCGAACGTATAAAAGGAGGCCCAAGGCGTAGCCCCACGAGGAGGATCTTCTGGAGCTCATTCTGTATGTGTAGCTGCTGAGTACTGTAGCGCTCCTAGAACTGAGCTAGAACACACCTAATACAACCAAAGCAGGAGTAGGGTTTTATGCATCTTTGCGGCCCGAACCTGGGTAAATTCCCGCGTGTTGATCATCAGTTCTGCTCTCTGTACAAACCTTTCCCCTTGCCGAATCGTAAATGGATCCTCGCGATCCCATAGGTGTGGTTTCTCCGACAGCGACGGCGCGGCGACGGTGGTGGTGGAACTATTCCGGCAGGGCTTCGCCTAAGCACCGTCGGAATCTATTTGGTGGAGGAACTAGGGGATAGAGAACTAGCACGTGGACTTGTGTCTTTGGGGGCTCTATTCCTCTAGTATATATAGGAGGGAGGGGGAGGAGGCAGCCGCCCTAGGGTTTCCCCTAGGGGTCGGTCGAACCTGGAGGAGGTGGAGGAGTCCACCTCCAATCCTACTCCAAGTAGGATTCCAATCCTACTTGGAAAACCTTCCCCCCTCTTGGGCTTTTTCCTTTTCCCACCTCATATCCGCATGGGCCCTTAGGGGCTGGCTTGCCCAGCCCACTAAGGGCTGGTGCGCCACCCCTAAGGCCTATGTGGCCTTCCGGCGTGGGTGGCCCCTCCCGATGGACCCCCGGAACCCTCCCGGCACTCCCGGTACACTACCGGAAATACCCGAAACTTTTCCGGTGACCAAAACAAGGCTTCCTATATATCAATCTTTACCTCCGGACCATTCTGGAGCTCCTCGTGACGTCCGGGATCTCATCCGGGACTCCGAAGAACCTTCGGTCACCACCATACATAACTCAATACTACGGAAATGTCACCGAACGTTAAGTGTGCAGACCCTGCGGGTTCGAGAACTATGTAGACATGACCGAGACAACTCTACGGTCAATAACCAATAGCGGGACCTGGATGTCCATATTGGCTCCTACATATTCTACGAAGATCTTTATCGGTTGAACCTCTATGTCAAGGATTCAGTTAATCCCGTACGCTGTTCCCTTTGTTCTTCGGTATGTTACTTGCCCGAGATTCGATCGTCGGTATCTGTATACCTAGTTCAATCTCGTTACCGGCAAGTCTCTTTACTCGTTCCGTAATACAAGATCCCGTGGCTAACACTTTAGTCACATTGCTTGCAAGGCTTATTGTGATGTTGTATTACCAAGTGGGCCCTGAGATACCTGTCCGTCATACGGAGTAACAAATCCCAGTCTCGATCCATGCCAGCTCAACAGACACCTTCGGAGATACCTGTAGAGCATCTTTATAGTCACCCAGTTACGTTGTGACGTTTGATACACCCAAGGTATTCCTCCGGTGTCAGTGAGTTGCATGATCTCATGGTCATAGGAACAGATACTTGACATGCAGAAAACAATAGCAATAAACTGACACAATCATATGCTACGTTCATAGTTTGGGTCTTGTCCATCACATCATTCTCCTAATGATGTGATCCCGTTATCAAATGACATCTCATGTCTATGGTCAGGAAACCTTGACCATCTTTGATCAACGAGCTAGTCTACTAGAGGCATACTAGGGACACAGTGTTTTCTATGTATCCACACATGCAATTGAGTTTCCAATCAATACAATTATAGCATGGACAATAAACGATTATCATGAACAAGGAAATATAATAATAACTACTTTTATTATTGCCTCTAGGGCATATTTCCAATAGTCTCCCACTTGCACTAGAGTCAATAATCTAGCTCACATCACTATGTGATTTACATTGTAATGAATCTAGCACCCATACAGTTCTGGTGTTGATCATGTTTAGCCCTTGGAAGAGGTTTAGTCATCGGGTCTGCGACATTCAGATCCGTGTGTACTTTGCAAATATTTATGTCCTCCTCCTTGATGTAATCGCGGATGGAATTGAAACGTCGGTTTATGTGTCTGGTCCTATTGTGAAACCTTGGTTCCTTGGCCAGAGCAATGGCACCAGTGTTGTCACAGAACAGAGTCATTGGGTTTAGTGCATTGGGCACTACTCCAAGATCTGTCATGAACTCCTTCATCCAGACACCTTCCTTCGCCGCCTCCGAGGCAGCTATGTACTCCGCTTCGCATGTAGAATCAGCTACCACGCTCTGCTTGGAACTGCACCAGCTTACCACACCCCCATTGAGAATAAATACGTATCCAGTTTGAGACTTAGAGTCATCCGGATCAGTGTCAAAGCTTGCATCGACGTAACCCTTTACGACGAGCTCTTGATCACCTCCATAAACGAGAAACATGTCCTTAGTCCTTTTTAGGTACTTTAGGATATTCTTGACCGCCGTCCAGTGTTCCATTCCTGGATCACTTTGAAACCTTCCGGCCATACTTATGCCAAGGCTGACATCGGGTCTTGTGCACAACATTGCATACACGATAGAGCCTATGGCTGAAGCATAGGGGACGACACTCATCTTTTCTCTATCTTCTGCAGTCACTGGGCATTGAGTCTTACTCAACTTCACACCTTGCAATACAGGCAAGAACCCCTTCTTGGCCTGATCCATTTTGACTTCTTCAAAACTTTGTCAAGGTATGTGCTCTGTGAAAGTCCTATTAAGCGTCTCGATCTATCTCTATAGATCTTGATGCCTAATATGAAAGCAGCTTCTCCTAGGTCCTTCAATGAAAAACTCTTGTTCAAATACTCCTTCACGCTCTCCAAAAGTTCTATATTGGTTCCAATCAGCAATATGTCATCCACATATAATATTAGAAACGCTATAGAGCTCCCACTCACTTTCTTGTAAATACAAGCTTCTCCGTAAACTTGTATAAACCCGAACGCTTTGATCACCTCATCAAAGCGAAGATTCCAACTCCGAGATGCTTGCACTAGTCCATAAATGGATCGCTGGAGTTTGCAAACTTTGTCAGCATTCTCTGGATCGACAAAACCTTCTGGTTGCATCATTTACAACTCTTCCTTAAGGAAACCGTTAAGGAACGCTGTTTTGACATCCATCTGCCAAATTTCATAATCGAAAAAGGCAGCTATTGCTAACATGATTCTGACGGACTTAAGCATCGCTACGGGTGAGAAGCTCTCATCGTAGTCAACTCCTTGAACTTGTGAAAAACCCTTTGCCACAAGTCGAGCTTTATAGACGGTGACATTACCGTCCGCGTCCGTCTTCTTCTTAAAGATCCATTTGTTCTGAATGGCCTTTCGCCCTTCAGGTAATACTTCCAAAGCCCATACTTTGTTTTCATACATGGATCCCATCTCGGATTTCATGGCCTCTAACCCTTTCTCAGAATCCGAGTGAGGGAGTCCTGGAGTAGGGGGTCCTCGGGCCGCCGGCCTACCTTCTACTAGGCCGGCTCGATGGGCCGCTCTCTGGCCATCATGGGAAGGGCCGAATGTATCGAAGACCCCATGTTCTAGAAGGAAGCCTCGAAGGCGCGTCGTGCACTCCAAGTCAAGATGAGGAGATCGGCATTCTCCATCCCCGACAGGTGACCTGTCATGTGTAAACCCTAGGAACCCCCCGGTGTCTATATAAACCGGGAGGGTTTTAGACTATAGGGCAGGGAAACTCATTTAGGGTTTAGCTAGTTGATCTCGAGGTAGATCAACCCTGTAACCTTCACACCATCAATATAATAAAGAAGGACGTAGGGTTTTACCTCCATAGGAGGGCCCGAACCTGGGTAAACATCGTCTCCTTCGTCCCTTTGTTACCATCGATCCTAGACTCACAGCTCGGGACCCCCTACCTGAGATCCGCCGGTTTTGACACCGACATTGGTGCTTTCATTGAGAGTTCCGCTGTGATCACCAAAGGAATCGATGGCTCGCGTTGTCATCAACAAAGAAGTCTGTAGCATGGACTCCTTTGTACCTGGACAGATCTTCGCTTTCGGCAGCATTGTGCTGCACGCTGACCCGACCGGCCGTCTGGGCCGGGTCGGGAGTTTCGCCCCCAATCAAGGGGTCAGATTCGGGAACCTAGAGTTCTCCGTAGACTCTTGGGGCGATCTTTCGCTCGCCGGGCTCGCAGTCTTACCCGACACGCCCGAGGACTTCGAGGCCTCAACCTCGGATTTCACTTCCGATCCCGTCCACGGGACCCGTCCCGATGATGATCTGGACTTCAATCCGGATCCGGCTATAGCGCCAGATGGCCGGACATCAACTCCTGCCGAATACACATCTCGTACGAATGTATCGGAGGTCAACTCCGAACGCGCCGGGCAGATTGACCCGATCGAGCTCTCGACACTCAACGAAGCTCTAGATCAGATCTTATCGATGAAAATTACTGATGACCCAACCCCGATCCACGCTCAGATCGGCCTTGAGGCGGGTCAAGAAGAATTTTTCATCCCACCCACCACCCACTTAGTAGCCACTATCGAAGACTTAACCGATATGTTGGACTACGCCTCCGAGGAGGCAGAAGACATGGAGGAAGAGGATCGCGCTCCCACCCCCGCCAACACTGGGTGGTGGACTGCCACCTCCACCTACGACGTCTACATGGTGGATACTCCAGCCAGCAACGACGAACGCACACCCGCAAATAATGGTGATGAATCGGGTGAAGCGCCATCAAGGCGCCGGAAACCGCGCAAACGATCAAAGACCAAAAAGGGAAGGGAAGCCATTGCTGGCACCGGGGAAAACGGTACCCTGGAAGACCTCGGCGATCCCGATATCCCCGAGCAGCCGCTAGAGGACCAGGAAAGGCTGGAGGACCAGCGCGACCCCGAGGATCCAAACGATTCCGAGGATGATAACTACCTCCCCCCTGTAGAGGAGGAGGATAGCCCGGAAGACGAAGACTTCACCGTCCCCGAAAACATTGAGGATCAGGAACGGTTTAGACAGCAGCTTTTAGCCACTGCCCGAAGCCTAAAGGCAAAAGCACGACAGCTCAAAGCCGAACAAGACACCCTCAACGACAGATGGACAAGGGTCCTATCAGCCGAGGAAGAATACGGCGCCGGTCTATCGGACCAACCCAAGAGCTATCCGCGCCAGCGGCTGCTGCCACAATTCGATGACGAGCTCCCTAATACGCCGTCCCCCAAGCACGCTCCATACGAGCAGCCGGACCGCCCTCCCCGAGGACGAGATAGGACGGCTGGCGATGCCGGTTATAGGCCGCTGATACCCCATAGAAGGTGAAAGGAGCCAATGCAGCCTGAGGACAGGTACGACCTGCGACGCGACCTGGATTATAGAACAGGCCGCACGAGATCCATCTACGGATCTAGAGGGTACTCCCCCGATAGACGGGACGAGTACCGGCCCTGGCTCGACCGAAACAATAGAGTTCGGGACCAAAACCGGGCCAGAACAGACGCCGACTACCGGCGTGATATAGCCCGGGTCAGAGGTGCTGCCCACCCACTGTGCTTGACCGATGAGATGATGCAACATCAGTTCCCGGAAGGGTTCAAACCCGTGAACATCGAGCAATACGACGGCACAACTGACCCAGCAGTGTGGATCGAGGATTTCCTCCTCCACATTCACATGGCACGAGGAGATGATCTCCATGCCATCAAGTACCTCCCCCTTAAACTTAAGGGACCAGCTCGGCACTGGTTAAACAGTATCCCCGAAAATTCCATCGGGAGCTGGGAGGACCTCGAGGATGCATTCCGATCTAACTTCCAGGGAACCTATGTGCGGCCTCCGGACTCCTCCGACCTAAGCAATGTCGTCCAAAAGGCAGGAGATTCCGCTCGACAATTCTGGAATCGGTTCTTGAGCAAGAAAAACCAGATCGTCGATTGCCCGGATGCCGAGGCCATAGCCTCCTTCAGGCACAATATTCGAGACGAATGGTTGGCTCGCCAGCTCGGTCAGGATAAACCTAGGACCATGTCCGCCCTTACATCACTCATGACCCGCTTTTGCGCGGGCGAGGATAACTGGCTAGCGAGATGAAGCCACAACCCCGAAGACCCCGGCACCTCCGAAGTCCGGGATGGAAACGGGAAACCACGACGCAACAAAAACAAACGTCGGCACAGTACTAGTGACGCCGACGACACGGCCGTTAACGCCGGCTTCCGCAACCCTCGATCCGGGCAGCGGAAAAAGCCTCCTAAAGGCAACCGCGACGGACCCACCCCGCTGGACAAGATCATGGAGAGGCCTTGCCAGATCCATGGCACTCCAGACAAGCCCGCCAACCACACCAACCGTAACTGTTGGGTGTTCAAACAGGCCGACAAACTCGCAGCCGAGGACCAGGGCAAAGGCCCACGCAGCGAGGACGACGAGGAGCCCCGCGGTCCGAACAATGGAGGTCAGAAGCAGTTCCCTCCAGAGGTAAAGACTGTGAACATGATATACGCCACTCATATACCGAAAAAGGAGAGCAAGCACGCCCTTCGAGAGGTCTACGCCGTAGAGCCTGTAGCCCCGAAGTTTAACCCATGGTTGGCCTACCCGATCACTTTTGATCGACGAGATCACCCGACCAGTATCCGTCATGGAGGTTCGGCGGCCCTCGTCTTAGACCCCATTATCGATGGGTATCACCTCACTAAAGTCCTAATGGACGGAGGAAGTAGCCTAAATCTGATTTACTCAGATACGGTGCAAGAGATGGGTATAGATCCATCAAGGATCAAACCCAGCAACACTACCTTTAAAGGAGTGATCCCAGGCGTCGAGGCCCGGTGCACGGGCTCTGTGAGCCTGGAAGTGGTGTTCGGCTCGCCCGATAACTTCCGTAGCGAGGACTTGATCTTCGACATCGTACCTTTCCGCAGCGGCTATCATGCCCTGCTGGGCCGTACAGCGTTCGCTCGCTTTAATGCCGTCCCACACTACGCATACCTCAAGCTCAAGATGCCTGGGCCCAAGGGGGTCATCACCGTCAATGGCAACATAGAGCGTTCCCTCCGAACTGAGGAACATGCATTGGCCCTGGCGGCCGGATTCCATTATGAGGACGGTCGGCAAACACCTAAATCTGCCATAAAGGCCCGTAAGGTCGACAAACGAGTTCGGTTCCAATCCGAACTCCCAGATTCCTCTTCTCCCCAGAAATAGGGACACGCCCCCATTGCACAGCCCTAACGACCGTCAAACACGTGCCAATAAGGCACAACTTCGCACTCAAGATTCCATGGGCAGCAGTGGGGAACAACCATCAAAGGGTAAGTGTTCGGCCGGACCGAACCATTACCAGCACACGTCCTCGGACAATACACAGGCACCATCAAGGACCTGCTAAAGCGTAAAGCTCATCCACACTTCAGCGACTTCTCAAGACCTTCTTCCCAAGGTCCGCTCGGCGACAGCATCACCCTTAAAGGGATGCAACCCCCACAAAGGAATATGAACGGACAGGCGACATGGCACATCGAGGACGTCATGCCACCAATCGAAGACCCCTGGTACAACCTCCCCTCTGTAAATTTTATATTTCACCCTCAAATACCTGTAAACAGTTGCTTCGGCAAACGGAGCTATAAGAATCATTGAGCAAATACAAGACCATTATACATGGCCGCTTCGTTGTATTTTTTATTTCCTCTGTTCTTCCCTTATCAACTCTTCTTGCGATAACTGTTCGGTATACATCATGAGGCCACCGGCTAATAGACCGGGGACTTGAAATTAAAAAATCGCCCTGAGCATCACCCCAACACAGCGGGTCGTGTGCTCGGCGTCTTGGATTTCGCTTTATATGCATCGGATCCAAACTATGTCTTGGGTCAATAGTTGGGTTGCCCAGCTCCTGTGATTGCCCCCTTACGTTCCGCTCGTTCGGCTAAAGGGGCAAAGGGAGAACCACTGCGATTGTGTTTCCAGTTCACCTGGTCAAGCACCTCAGGGGAGAAAGCCGAAAACTGACCGTCATAGTAAGCGAGAACCGGTCTGCAAATCCGATCATAAGTGTCATACTAAATGATCGATAGAGGTTATGCCGTGTTATATGATGGGTTTCGTTCTTGTACAAACCATGTGATGCTGGCTTCGGCCCCGGTACATCCGAACATCACACCACACTGGGGGCTGGTCATCGGCCCCCGCATTTTTTCTACACTCCCACGGCTAAGTGAAAGCGATAAAGCATCATGGTCCGATTGCCTTGTCTCCCTCGCACTACCGCCTTCGGGCACCGATACCTCGGCTAAGGGTCACAGTGCGGATACAGAGACACCCCGCGTAGTCTCTACGCGGGGGCTGAAGCCGACGACTCGCAACTTTCAGTTAAACCGGCCACATAGGAGTCTAAATAAAAATAAACTACTTATAAGACATGATAAACCATGCAACACTAATTATAAAGCGTTAAGGTCTTCGGACATATTACATCGCGCTCATTCATACAAAACATCTTTGGAGCATTGGGCCTCTATTGCCCGAGCACCCTCCATCACTGCGGGGAAGTATAGCTCGGGGCGCCTATGCCCCTTGTCAGGAGGCGGAGGTGCGGTGGCCATCTTGGTCGGCTGGAGCTCCGGCCAGTGCACCATGGTCTTTGCAAAGGCTATCCGAGCTCCATCGATGCATGTAGAGCGCTTCAGCACATCAACCCGAGGCGCAGCATCGCATAGTTTCTGCACCAAGCCAAAGTAGTTGCTCGGCAACGGCTCCCCAGGCCACAGCCCGATGCAGAGGTCCTTCATGGCCGGCTCCGCCACTCTGTGCATTTCCATCAATTGCTTCATTTGCTCGATAAGGAGAGGGGAGCGCTCAGGGGACTCAAAATGCGCCCAGAATAGCCGGGCCTCATCATCCTCTGCCCGCGAAGCATAAAACTTGTTCGCGTCCGCTGCACTCTTCTGGAGATCCGCACAGACGCCTAAGGAACGCCACACCTAGGTGAGCAAAGCAAACTTGCTACCACCAAAGGTGCATTGCAGTGAATACGGCTTACCATCGATGACAGCCTTGACTTGGCGAACCTCCTCTTCAAAGGACCGCCTCTCCACCCGCTCCTTTTGGAGCTCGGATTTTAGCGTGGCTAGCTCGGTGGCTTGCTCTTTGCCTTTCTGCTCAAGGGCCTCGCACTTTGTGCCGGCATCCTTGAGCTCTTGCTGCACCTCCTCCACCCGGGCCTCATGCTTGGCACTCGCAGCCTTCAAAGCGGAAACCGTGGCCGCTGCTTGTTCAGCGGCCGCCTTCTCCCCCGCGGCCTTTTGCTTCATGTTCTGGAGCTCGGCCTTGAGTTTTTCAACCTCCGCGGCTGAAGCTGTAGAAGCAATAACTAACTAATTACACTGGGTCACCAGTACAGATCATTAAGCAGCCCGGATATTAGAATTCGGCTTACCTTGTGCCTCGTCGAACCTCTTGTTTAGGCCATCAAGCTCCTCTTCGGAGATCTTGAGCTTCCGATTTAGCTCGGTCAGCTCAGCGGCATTAACGGCCGCCGCCGATGACGAGGCCTACACAAAACAAAAAAATATGCATCCAGTTATGTACATTCCAACCTCCGAACTGTCAAGGATTTGACTCTCTGTTCGGCCCTCTTAAGGGCTTTTAGAACATCGCAGGATTAAATGGTGCCTTATGCATCATTGTTCATCCCTTATTCTTTGACCCCCGGATGCGTTTTTGCAAACCCATCCGGGGTTCGGGGGCTACTACATATATAAAGATAGCACAAATTTAAAATTAAAGTTGTTCGGGAAAAAGGTATTACATGACTCACCTTGAAGCCCGCCAAGAGACCATTGAAGGCCTCCTTCAGTCCGCTATCAACGGACTGAATTCCTTGTAAAACCGCACCCATAAGAGTGCGGTGATCCTCGGAGATGAGGGCGCTTGCTAGCGCCTCCTCCATTACCGGCCACCCAGTCGTCGGTGGCATCGGTGGTGACCGGACAGTCCGATCTCTGATCGGAGATTGAGTCGGTAGCTCCGGAGGCACAGCATGCTCCGGAGACGTCCTCGGAGGGGACTGGGCATCCCTTCGCCCTTCCTCTTCGGCGGCCAGGGGAATATTCTCCCCCTGGTCCTCAGCGGCCTGGGGGGTTTCCTCTCCCTGGCCTTCGGCGACCGTGGCATCAGCCTCGGCCATGGCATGGTCACCCCCACCGCCTGCGTTCGGCTCCAACGGAGCCTGGCTGGATGACACCTCCGCGACATCCTTCGCAGACCCTGGAGGTGTGGGGTGCGACGCGGTCCCACTCTCCGCCAGCTCGGCGGGCGGAGACTCCCCATCCGATATTTGGTCAGTGGGGAGAACGCGCGGTGGGCTGCAGATCAAAAGACGTTCTTGTATTTAAAACATTGAAAACTTTGCATAAATAGCCCGGGAGTCCTCGGATTCATACCTTTGAGCGGGGGGCTTGACCCTTAGGCTCCTTCGGGGAACCCTCTCAAATTCCTCGGATTCTGCGTTAGAATCCGAGCTGTCGTCGGGCAGGATCAACCTCGCCCGGCGCGCCATCTTCAGGGAGGGAGGAGCTGCCTCCTCCGCGGCGTCCGATGACGCCGCCCTCTTTCTTGTGAGGGGGAAACGCCTTCCCCCCGTCTTCATGCTCTTCCTCATGACTAGAGGAGGCATGGGTTTCCCCAGACATAGCGTCCGGCTGGTCTCTGATACGGAGACCTTCTCTGTTCTTCTTCTTCTCTGGCGCCGTGTACGGCGCCACGACGAGCATCGCCGACAACAACTCCGACCTGGGGTCTTCGGGTTGTGGCGCCGGGTAGTTAACGCTCGCGGTTTTCTTCAGCCACTTCTGCGGAAACGAAGGGGGACGTTCAGTCTCTTTGCCAAAGAAACGAAGTCAGCAGATTAGAGTTGTACCGTACCTGGGAAGGCGGGTTGTCGGAGCGTAGGCCCGAATCCTCTTCCTTGGCCGGCCAGCTCTTCCGAGGCTTGAATAAAGCCTTCCACAGCTTCTCAGAGGTAGTACAGAAGAGTTGGCACACGGTAGGCTCGTCCTCGGGCTTATAAGCCCACATTGGGGAAGCCCGGCGCTCACAAGGAAGAATGCGTCGGTGGAGCATGACCTGGATCACGTTGACCAGCTCAACCTCGGCCTAGATCACCGAGGTAATGCGCTTTTGCAGCAGCTTCACCTCCGCATCCGACCCCCAGTCGAGGCCCTTCCCGAGCCACGAGGTCAATCTCGTGGGGGGTCCGGATCTGAATTCGGCGGGCGCCGCCCAGCTCTCGTCCCTTGGCTCGGTGATGTAGAACCACTCTTTCTGCCAGATCTTGATTGTGTCGATGAAGGTCCTGGTTGGCCACTCAATGCGGGGGAGTTTGCTGATTACTGCCCCTCCGCAGTCTGCGTGCTCGCCTGCGACGGTCTTCGGCTTAACGTTGAAGACCTTGAGCCACAGGCCGAAGTGCGGTTCGACCCGCAGAAAGGCTTCACAGAGGATGATGAAAGCCGAAATATGCATAAAGGAATTCGGGGGAAGATCGTGGAAGTCCAGCCCGTAGAAAAACATAAGGCCCCTGACGAAGGGGTGGAGCGGGAAGCTCAGTCCCCGGATGAAATGGGGGACAAAGACTACCCTTTCGCCTGGCTTGGGGGTGGGGACGACCTGTTTCGCCTCCGGGGCGCGGTGGACGACGTTGGCGGGGAGGTAGCCGGCGAGCTTTAGCTCCCGGATATCCTAGCCGGTGACCGTGGAGGCCTCCCACTTGCCTATGGAGCCTGAACCCACCATGACTAAACTCGGAGGGGAAGCTGAGGAAGAACTGGATCTAGGCTCTTGGAGCTTGGAAGGATTGGGAAAGCGGAGGATGCGAATGCAAAGCGTGCTTAATCCTCGGGGTTTCTTCCCCTTTTATGAGGCGTCACGCCGATTAACCTCCCCTTGCGGCGCCGTGAGTCTCTCCGCTTCCCAAGGCATGCGTGCCGTTATGCACGCGCAAAATAAACCTCGGGTGTTGATTAAATCCCGTGTAAAACGGAGCACGATCTATACATTGATGAGTCGTGTCGATATAAAAGTGGCCTTGAACCGCGAATCGAGTTGTTGTAACTGGTTCAGCGGTCGTGGTAGGCCACGACCCTTCGTCAGAAGGGGACTGTTTACACTCTGACGATTGGCCTTCGGGGCTAAGCCACTCATGGTGCCCGGACAATTGTATGTCCGGAAGAGCTACGCGTCATCGGAAGCCGGACTAGTCCCAACCGATCATTGAGAAGAAAGGAGAACTCACCCCTCAAGCCGAAGATTCTGATCACGTGAAGCTGCTGGTGCTGTGACCCTTGGCGTTGGGGGCTAGTTCGGGGGCTACTGAGGGAGTCCTGGACTAGGGGGTCCTCGGGCCGCCGGCCTACCTTCTACTAGGCCGGCTCGATGGGCCGCTCTCTGGCCATCATGGGAAGGGCCGAATGTATCGAAGACCCCACGTTCCAGAAGGAAGCCTCGAAAGCGCGTCGTGCACTCCAAGTCAAGATGAGGAGATCGGCATTCTCCATCCCCGGCAGGTGACCTGTCATGTGTAAACCCTAGGAACCCCCCGGTGTCTATATAAACCGGGAGGGTTTTAGACTGTAGGGCAGGGAAACTCATCTAGGGTTTAGCTAGTCGATCTCGAGGTAGATCAACCCTGTAACCTTCACACCATCAATATAATAAAGAAGGACGTAGGGTTTTACCTCCATAGGATGGCCCGAACCTGGGTAAACATCGTCTCCTTTGTCCCTTTGTTACCATCGATCCTAGACTCACAGCTCGGGACCCCCTACCCGAGATCCGCCGGTTTTGACACCGACACCGGACCTATCATCGCTTCTCCATAGCTCGTAGGTTCATCGTTGTCCAACAACATGACCTCTAAGACAGGGTTGCCGTACCACTCAGGAGCAGTATGCGTCCTTGTCGACCTACGAGGTTCGATAGCAACTTGATCCGAAGCTTCATGATCATCATCATTAACTTCCTCTTGAACCGATGGAGGCTCTACAGAAACATCTTTCTGCGCTGCGCTACTCTCTGGTTGAAGTAAAGGTTCAACAACCTCATCAAGTTCTATTTTCCTCCCACTCAATTCTTTCGAGAGAAACTCTTTCTCAAGAAATGTACCGTTTTTAGCGACAAACACTTTGCCTTCGGATCTGAGATAGAAGGTATACCCAACTGTCTCTTTTGGGTATCCTATGAAGACACATTTCTCCGCTTTGGGTTCCAGTTTTTCAGGCTGAAGCCTTTTGACATAAGCATCACATCCCCAAACTTTAAGAAACGACAACTTTGGCTTCTTGCCAAACCACAGTTCATATGGCATCGTCTCAACGGATTTCGACGATGCCCTATTTAAAGTGAATGCAGCTGTCTCTAATGCATAACCCCAAAACGATAGTGGCAAATCGGCAAGAGTCATCATAGATCGCACCATATCCAATAAGGTTCGATTATGATGTTCGGACACACCATTACGCTGTGGTGTTCCAGGCGGTGTCAATTGTGAAACAATTCCACATTGTCTTAAGTGACTGCCAAACTCATAACTCAGATATTCTCCTCCTCGATCAGATCTCAGGAATTTGATCTTCTTATTACGATGATTCTCAACTTCACTCTGAAATTGCTTGAACTTTTCAAACGTTTCAGACTTGTGTTTCATTAAGTAAATATACCCATATCTACTTAAATCATCAGTGAAGGTGAGAAAATAACGATATCCACCACGTGCCTCAATGCTCATTGGACCGCACACATCAGTATGTATGATTTCCAATAAGTCACTTGCCCGTTCCACTGTTCCAGAGAACGGGGTTTTAGTCATCTTGCCCATGAGGCATGGTTCACATGTGTCAAGTGATTCAAAATCAAGTGACTCCAAAAGTCCATCGGCATGGAGCTTCTTCATGCGTTTTACACCAATATGACCTAAGCGGCAGTGCCACAAGAAAGTGGTACTATCATTATCAATTCTACATCTTTTGGCATTAATGTTATGAACATGTGTATCATCACTATCGAGATTCAATAAGAATAAACCCCTCACATTGGGTGCATGACCATAAAAGATATTACTCATATAAATAGAACAACCATTATTCTCTGATTTAAATGAGTAACCGTCTCGCAATAAACAAGATCCAGATATAATGTTCATGCTTAACGCAGACACTAAATAACAATTATTCAGGTTCATCACTAATCCCGATGGTAATCGAAGAGCGAGCATGCCGACGGCGATCACATCAACCTTGGAACCATTTCCCACGCGCATCGTCACTTCGTCCTTTGCCAGGCTCCGTCTATTCCGCAGTTCCTGTTTTGAGTTGCAAATGTGAGGAACCGAACCGGTATCAAATACCCAGGCACTACAACGAGAGTTGGTAAGGTACACATCAATAACATGTATATCATATATACCTTGTTTGGTGTTGGCCGCCTTCTTGTCAGCCAGATACTTGGGGCAGTTCCGCTTCCAGTGACCAGTTCCCTTGCAATGAAAGCACTCAGTTTCTGGTTTGGGTCCAGCTTTGGGTTTCTTCACGGGAGGGGCAACTGCTTTGCCACTCTTCTTGGAGTTACCCTTCTTACCCTTGCCATTTTTCTTGAAACTAGTGGTTTTATTGACCATCAACACTTGATGCTCCTTCTAAATCTCAGACTCAGCGGCTTTCAACATCGCAAACAGCTCGACGACTGACTTGTTCATCCCGTGCATGTTATAGTTCAACACGAAGCTCTTCTAGCTAGGTGGCAATGATTGAAGAACTCTGTCAGTGATCGCCTCTGGCGGAAGGGGCATACCCAATTCAGCCAGACGGGTGGAATACCCAGACATTTTGAGTATGTGTTCACTGACAGACCCGTTCTCCTCCATCT
The DNA here is from genome assembly GCA_039707655.1 of Elymus sibiricus. Classification (NCBI taxonomy): domain Eukaryota; kingdom Viridiplantae; phylum Streptophyta; class Magnoliopsida; order Poales; family Poaceae; genus Elymus; species Elymus sibiricus. The sequence continues at coordinate 438,292,224 of CM077667.1, read as the reverse complement.
TGCAAGCATAGAACTTATTGGAGGTCTCATACCTCTCGATCCGGGCATTCTTCTGAAAGATAAACTTCAACTCCTGGAACATATCATATGCTCCATGACGTTCAAAACGTCTTTGAAGTCCCGGTTCTAAGCAATACAACATTGCACATTGAACTATTGAGTAATCATCAGAACGTGCCTGCCAGGCGTTCGCAACGTCTGCAGACTCTACTGGAGCAGGTGGTTCACCAAGCGGTGCATCAAGGACATAAGCCTTTTGGGAAGCCGTACGGATAATCCTTAGATTACGGGCCCAGTCCATAAAGTTACTTCCATCATCTTTGAACTTAGCTTTCTCTAGGAACGCATTAAAATTCAGGGGTGCTACTGCGCGAGCCATTGATCTACAACATAAATTTTGCAAAGACAACTTAGACTATTGTTCAAGATAACGAGTTTAGTTAATCATATTACTTAAAAAAACTCCCACTCAAATTGACATCCCTCTGGTCATTCGAGTGTCACATGATCCAAATCCACCAACTCAAGTCCGATCATCACGTGAGATGAGGTGGTTTCAATGGTGAACATCTTCATGTTGATCATATCTACTATATGACTCATGTTCGACCTTTCGGTCTCTTGTGTTCCGAGGCCATGTCTGTACATACTAGGCTCGTCAAGTTTAACCCGAGTGTTCCGCATGTGCAACACTAGCTTGCACCCGTTGTATGCGAACGTAGAGTCTATCACACCCGATCATCACGTGGTGTCTCGAAACGATGAACTTTCGCAACGGTGCACACTCAGGGAGAACACAATTTTATCTTGAAATTTTAGTGAGGGATCACCTTATAATGCTACCTTCGTCCTAAGCAAAATAAGATGCATAAAAGGATTAACATCACATGCAAATCATAAGTGACATGATATGGCCATGAACTTGTGCTTTTGATCTCCATCTGCAAAGCACCGGCATGATCTCCATCGTCACCGGCATGACACCATGATCTCCATCATCTTGATATCCATCAACGTGTCGCCATGAGGTTGTCATGCCAACTGTTGCTTCTACGACTATTGCTAACTCATAGCGATAAAGTAAAGCAAAAACGGCGAAAATAAATTAAAGACAACCCTATGGCTCCTGCCGGTTGCCGTACTCATCGACATGCAAGTCGTGATATTCTATAAAAACATGATCATCTCATACATCACATATATCTGATCATGTAATTGGCCATATCACATCACAACATACCCTGCAAAAACAAGTTAGACATCCTCTAATTGTTGTTGCATGTTTTACGTGGCTGCTATGGGTATCTAGCAAGAACGATTCTTACCTACGCAAAACCACAACGGTGATACACAAATTGCTATTCATCCTTCTCAAGGACTGCCTTTGTCGAATCCGATCCAACTAAAGTGGGAGAGACAGACACCCGCCAGCCATCTTTATGCAACAAAGTCACATGTCAGTTGATGGAACCGGTCTCTCGTAAGCGTACGAGTAAGGTTGGTCCGGGCCGCTTCATCCCACAATTCCTTTGAATCAAGAAAAGACCAAGGGAGGAAGCAATCTGAGCATCAACGCCCACAAACTCCTTTGTGTTCTACTCGTGATCTCATCTACGCATAGACCTAGCTCATGATGCCACTGTTGGAGAACGTTGCATGGGAAACAAAAATTTTCCTACGCACACGCAAGATCTATCCATGGTGATGAGCATCTACGAGAGGGAGAGTGGATCCACATACCCTTGTAGATCGCTAAGCGGGAAGCGTTAAGAAGCGCGGTTGATGTAGTCGAACGTCTTCGTGATCCAAATCGCTAGTCGTCCCGCGATCCAATCACGATCTAGTGCCGAACGGACGGCACCTCCGCGTTCAGCACCCGTACAGCTCGATGACGATCTCCGGCTTCTTGATCCAGCAAGAGGGGGCGGAGAGGTAGATGATTTCTCCGGCAGCGCGATGGCGCGGCGACGGTGGTGGTGGAACTATTCCGGCAGGGCTTCGCCTAAGCACCGTCGGAATCTATTTGGTGGAGGAACTAGGGAATAGAGAACTAGCACGTGGACTTGTGTCTTTGGGGGCTCTATTCCTCTAGTATATATAGGAGGGAGGGGGAGGAGGCAGCCGCCCTAGGGTTTCCCCTAGGGGTCAGCCGAACCAGGAGGAGGTGGAGGAGTCCACCTCCAATCCTACTCCAAGTAGGATTCCAATCCTACTTGGAAAACCTTCCCCCCCTCTTGGGCTTTTTCCTTTTCCCACCTCCTATCCGCATGGGCCCTTAGGGGCTGGCTTGCCCAGCCCACTAAGGGCTGGTGCGCCACCCCTAAGGCCTATGTGGCCTTCCGGCGTGGGTGGCCCCTCCCGATGGACCCCCGGAACCCTCCCGGCACTCCCGGTACACTACCGGAAATACCCGAAACTTTTCCGGTGACCAAAACAAGACTTCCTATATATCAATCTTTACCTCCGGACCATTCCGGAGCTCCTCGTGACGTCTGGGATCTCATCCGGGACTCCGAATAACCTTTGGTCACCACCATACATAACTCAATACTACCGAAACGTCACCGAACGTTAAGTGTGCAGACCCCGCGGGTTCGAGAACTATGTAGACATGACCGAGACACCTTTACGGTCAATAACCAATAGCGGGACTTGGATGTCTATATTGGCTCCTACAAATTCTACGAAGATCTTTATCGGTTGAACCTCTATGTCAAGGATTCAGTTAATCCCGTACGCTGTTCCCTTTGTTCTTCGATATGTTACTTGCCCGAGATTCGATCGTCGGTATCTGTATACCTAGTTCAATCTCGTTACCGGCAAGTATCTTTACTCGTTCCGTTATACAAGATCCCGTGGCTAACACTTTAGTCACATTGCTTGCAAGGCTTATTGTGATGTTGTATTACCGAGTGGGCCCTGAGATACCTCTCCGTCATACGGAGTAACAAATCCCAGTCTCGATCCATGCCAGCTCAACAGACACCTTCGGAGATACCTGTAGAGCATCTTTATAGTCACCCAGTTACGTTGTGACGTTTGATACACACAAGGTATTCCTCCGGTGTCAGTGAGTTGCATGATCTCATGGTCATAGGAACAGATACTTGACATGCAGAAAACAATAGCAAGAAACTGACACGATCATATGCTACGTTTATAGTTTGGGTCTTGTCCATCACATCATTCTCCTAATGATGTGATCCCGTTATCAAATGACATCCCGCGTCCCCAGCGCCGTGCTCGAGCCCTGCCGGCCTCCTCCTTGCCTCGCTGGCTTCCCGCATCCCGCTGACCTTCACCAGAGCCGCTCGTCAGACTTGCCCGTGCCGCGCCGTGCCATGGCCGCCACCCCCCAAGTCCCGCTTCGCCCCGGCCCACTCCGACGCTCCCACGCCGCATGCCCTGCGGGATAAGGCCGATCTCCGCCGTCAAGCTGCCCTCCTGGCCTCCCTCGACCCTCTCCGTGGCCTTTCCTCCCCGCTTGCGGCTCGACCCCGAGCTCCGGGCTCCGTCCATGGCCTGTAAGAAGCTGGAGCACCCTGTCTTGCAAGCCTCTTCCTTGCTCCTCTCTTGCCCATGCCGGCTCCCAGCCCCGCCTCCCTCTGTCCATGACTCCATGGCCGACCCCAAGCTGCTGCCTTCGGGCACCTTTGCCATCGCCCGCTCGCTGTCCACCATCGCCCCGCAACACCACCTTAGGCTAGACCTCTGCCGAATGATTCTCCTGCATCCTTTGTCCCGCATCGCCAAGTCTCCAAGGTTGCTGCACCACTTCGGGTTCTTCTGCTGCTGCGTTTCAAATGACTGCTCGTGAAGCGCCTCGATGCCACTTGTACCCCGATGATCGAATCACGGCCTTTTGTGTTGCTTAGTGTTGGATCACCAAGTTTCACGAAACCCCAAGATCGACTACCGCATCGGATCACCAAGTTCAACCACGACCTGCGAAGCACATGAACACGTCAAGATCGGAGAACGTGTACGACTGCCGATGACCCTCAAAGTTCGACCACGATTGCCGTGTACCACCACCGTCGCCGAAGACCGTCAAGTGAACGACTACTTCCACTACGACACGTGTACCACTACTTCAACGACGTCCCCGATGACCCGTGAACGACTACTTTCATCGACGAATCGTTCCGCCCCAAAGTGCACGCCTTGAAGGTATAACCCCGAGAAGACTGTCGATGCAATGATCGAATGCATGTGTTTTGATGAGATGCTCGCATTTGCACCGTGTGTGATTTGTGTCGTGCACGCTCCTCGTTTGCAATGCCATCGACACGTGGGAACTCGGTTACCAGGAACACCCCACCATCTCTTGCATGACACGCTCACACCCACACTTCTTTTGCATCGATATCTCAATTGAGTTACCGGAACCGGAATGTTGCCGTGGCATCATTTCCGTTTTCGTCGCCGTGGCACCCATTTCTTTCCGCCATGACGACAAATGCCCATATCATATTATATGTTCTTAATTTCTTATAAATTGCATCAATTTGATCATGTCATCCTCATGCATGTTAAAAACATTTAACATGATGTTGCATTAAAAATTGCCTAATGCCATGATAAAACGGTTTCTTTCATTAATAATTAACCGTAGTTCCGATTAATATGATATACATATGTAACTTGCTTAGAAAAACGTATAGAATCTCATGGCACACTTTATTTTGATGTTAAGAATTATAAAATATGCTTAGGACAAATCTGGACCAAATTCATAATTTGCATATGAGGTTGTTTTGGAAATGCTATATGTTGCTTCCGACCTCATTTAAAATCCCTAGATGATGTAGTTGTGTATGCTTCACCTTTTGCCATGATGAACAACATTTAAAATGATTGTTGGGTTAAACAACTTTAACTGCATTTCTCGTATTGTGGGGAATTATTATTTTGTTATATGTATGTTCTCCTTCTCCATTTAAATTGCTTTAATTCCATCTTCACCTTATGACATGACCATACATGTTAAACAACATTTAATATTGTCAAGTACCTAACGAGAGTGAACTAATCAGTTCGAACGTGGAGTTTCATCAATATGCTACTCGTTGCATATTAAGCTTCACTTAATGTGTAGTATTTGATGTTGTGATTGCCATGCCTTGCAAATTTAAATGGGAATGCATCAAATTTGTTTGCGCATCATGACATGCATATGTTGTGATGTTTATTGTGTGTTGATTGTTTGTTCCCAGATTGCTTCTTCTCGATAGAGTTTCGAAAGCATTCGGAGTGTGAGGATTCGTTCGACTACGCCCGTTCGTCTACTTCATGGTTTTGCTCTTCTTCCAAGCGGGATCTCAGGCAAGATGACCATTTCCCTGGATACCACTACTATCATTTCCATGCTAGTTGTCCCGCTTCTATCGTTATGTCTCGCTACCTACCACTTGTATGTCAAGCCTCCCAACATTGCCATGAAAAGCCTCTAACCCCTCCATATCCCAGCAAACCATTGTTTGGCTATGTTACCGCTTGCTCAGCCTTTGTTATAGCGTTTTTAGTTGTAGGTGCAAGTCGCTTCCATGTGACAACATGGATATCTTTTGATATCACAATATTATTTCTATTTAAATTTAATGCACATATATACTTGGTAAAAGGTGGAAAGCTTGGCCTTTTGCTCGGTGTTTTGTTCCACTTTTGCCACCCTAGTTAGTTGTGTACCGGTGTTATGTGCCATATTGAGCGCTCCTAACATGCTTGGGGTTGTTATGGGGACCCCCTTGATTTTGGTTTTGGGATAAAACTCTTCTGGCAAGGCCCAACATTGGTACTATATTTGCCCAACATAATAATACTGAACACCGTTATTAAAGCATAGGGCATCATGAACCCGAGGAGCTAATTCAACATTATACAGGGAGGGTAAGTGTTGATGGTGCTGGTCCTAAACAGAGTCGTTTGCGGGGCCAACCCGGGGCAACTCGGGTGATGTCTATCAGGCCACTGTACGCTGTGCTCATCCGATTGTGCCCTGAGAACGAGATACGCGGCTCCTATCGGGATTGTCGGCACGTCGGGCGCCCTTGCTGGATTTGTTTTACCTTTCTCGATCGTCTTGTGCGCGGGATTCCGAGGATACTTTGGGCTATCTCGAGGTTGAGGTTTTCCATCGGAATTTCCTAGGAGGCTACGGGTTTCCGTGATTGAGGTTTTTTCGACGCAACGTGTGGTTATTTTGTGATGGATGAGTTGGAGCACCCCTGCAGGGTTAAATCTTTCATGAGAGCCGTGCCCGCGGTTATGTGGCAACTTGGAAATTTGTTTAACATCCGGTCATAGAAAACTTGAAGTAAACTCAAATAAAATACACCAACCGTGTGCGTAACCATGACTGTCTCGACTTGTGAGTTCTGAACCGAGCGAGAACACGGTGGGGTTATGTTTGAATGTAAGTAGGTGTTCAGGATCACTTAGTGATCATTACTAGTTCACGTCCGTTATGCGTAGGCCACCCTTCTTATTTTTTCTGTACTCGTAAGTTAGCCACTCAAATAAATGCTTAGTGCTTGCTGTAGCCTCATCACTTAACCATACCTCACTCGTTAAGCTTTGCTAGTCTTAATACCCTTGGAAATGAGATTGCCGAGTCCCTATGGCTCACAGATTACTACAACAACAGGTGCAGGTACACGTAATGCGATGATTTGACATGAGCGCGATGCTTGTTTGATTTGGAGTTCTTCTTCTTCTTCTTTATCAATCATAGGATGGGTTCTAGGCCGTCAACCTGGGATAGCAAGGATGGATGTCATTTTATCGTTTGGTTTCGTCCGTAGTTGGACCCTGCTCTTATGTATGATGTTTGAATATGTTGTGTATTGATGTGATCTTGATGTAGCTTGTGGTGAGTGTAAGCCAATTCCATATACTCATCTCTTCTGTACATGTACTTGTAATGATATCCATTCTTGCGAAACGACGAGATGCGCTTCTATCCATGTCGAGGCTCTCGAGCCAAAATGAGGATAGGATCGCATCTTGGGCGTTACAAGTTGGTATCAGAGCATAGACCGACCTAGGAGCCCCCTTTATTGATCGAACTTGGCCGAGTCGAGTCTAGTGAAAAACTATTTTGAGTCTAGTTATACATCGGAGAGTAGGATTCTTTTTACTCCTCTTCTATGCCCCGGTAAGGAATCTTGACATAGGAATTTTAATTCTACCCCTCTTCTCACTCAAAATTTTTTAGGATCACGCAGGTATTTTGGATCCTCTATGATGTCGATGTGACCGGAATTCTGTACCTGCTGCCTCCTGTCAATTTCGGGTAGAAGTGTCCCGGGGAGTTGAGCTCCAGGGGATTCTTGACACATCGCTATCGTTCAGTTTCCTTAGTATCTCAGGACGCGGATGTTCGAAATTGCTTCAATACTCTTTGTGGCGAGAGGAGTTTGGCATCACTCAGTACTGGGGAGAGCGTCCAGATGTACTGCCATAATTGGTATCATTGTGATTACGAGGGTCTGAGGTAGATGAATTTCCGAGGCCTCTGGTTATGTGTTGACGGATATGATACATTGGAGAGTAGTGTTACTGCTAGGAGTTGAGTGATGGATTTTACTCCGTGTATCCGTGGACCCGATTGCATAACCAAAGTTTTCGGAAGTTCTCAGGTGGGAATTCAAGTAGTTAGCTAGGACTATCCTTCCAACAAATGCATAATGGTCATGTATTTGTTTCCGGCTTAATTTGAAAACTTCATCCGTTGTTTGTTGGAATATGGTAATTCGAGTTGCTTCGATGTCAAGTGTTGATTTCATATCTTTCCTAAGCGGTATTCTCATATTTATATGGGAGTGCTAATCCTTTTGCTCAAGCAATTGTCATGTCAATTCTTTTCAACATGGAGTTCTTCTCTTCAAGATAATTCTATCCTCTTCAATATTGCAAGATCAATCCTCATATTTGTTTCCGGAGTTCGTATCAACTGTTCCAAGTTGTCTTTGTTTTTTCCCACCCTCCCGCCCTTTTCTTTCAATGAGTAAATTATCATCCAAGTGCCTTTCTTTTCCTCGATGTTTCTGCTATCTTTTCTTCCATTTTGTATCCGGTGATTCATTGTGAAGATCTTCAAGTGCTAAGTTCATCATTCTTCATTCTTGCTTTCTTTCCGGTGGATTCAATTCAAGCTCTCGGTGTTCATCATATCCTTTTCATTCGTTCAATGCTTTTTCGTGTTGGAAATTCTTATGGAAGCCTCTTTTGTTAAATCATCCTCTCTCTCTATTCTATCCGGAGTGCGGAAGATATCTCAGAAGATTAGTGTTTTCATACCCTTCCAAATTATTTCGAGGTTCTCACCTCATCAAATTTTCATTTGTACCGGTGCAATCTCCCTCCCTAAGCAATTATTTCAACGATGGTTTATTTTAGTGGGCCCTAACCCACAGGTTTTCCCAGGATCTTACGTGGCTCTTCTAATCTTTTCCGGAGATCTGAAGTTCTTTTCAAATGTGACGAAAGAATGAATTCCATCAGTCATATGCCTTCTCCAAGATCGTTTTGAATTATTTTCATCGTTGGCTAAACCTTTCCTTATTCATTATTCCGGAGTATCTCAGTAATTCGTGGTGTTGTTTCTCGTCATCATTCTCAGCGTTGAAGACCGAAGGAGAGTTTCTCTTAAATCTTCCTCCGTTCTTTTGAAGATTGTCATCTCAGCTCGTGGTGATCCTCTTAAATTGTTTTCGATCATGAAAATTCCGTCCATATCTATCCGGAGTATTTTAGAGTCATTGTCATTTCTCGATCCTCTGTAGGCCATCATTTCAGAAAATTTCTTCGTTCTCAGCTTTCAGCTTTCATTCTCAAATTCTTCTCAATTGTTGTCCCTTCGTTCGTATCTCAATTATTTCGGGTGCTTCATTCAACTTTTCTGTTAGGAGAATCATGATCTCTTCGTTCTCATGTATTCGATTAATTCGTAGTATCCTCATTCATTTGCAAATTCTTACCGGAGCTTCGTTCAAGACTTCTTCAAGCTTGTGTATCTCTCTTCAATCTTTTCAAGAAGAATAAGTGGTATGCCAAATCCATTGATTGTCATCAATTTAACTTGATGAAGCATAAGCATAGTATAATTCTTGTTCTTGTTTCATCAAGGTGATTTAATTCCCTCCATCAGAGGTTGTTCATGATATCCAATTCTCGATTTCAAGTGTCCTCATCTTTTCTTTTCTGGAGTTCCAAGTTTTCTCAAGTATCTCGTCGCAAGCTTCATCTAAATCTTTGCAAGGCCTCAATCTTGTTCATTTTGTAACCTTCAATTCTTTGCTATCATCCTTTCGTTTCGGAGTTCTTCCGTTGGTTCTTCATGGTGGTTCGTCAAGGATTTAATTCTTTCTCGAAGTGTTCTTCAAGATTGTCATTGGAGGAGCTCAAGTATTCTTCATCTTGCATTCCGAAGTGCAATTCCTTCTCCCTTATCTTTTGTGATGGTGTTATAGCATTCTTGATTCATGAGGAGTCTTGAAGAGAATTTATCAGGAATTAGATATTTAAACCCATTTGTCTTCCTCAGAGTCATCTTGGATTAGATCACCTAAAGTCTTTCCTAAGGATTGTGGCAATTATGGTGCTTATCAATGATCCAAGTTTTCTCCTCCAACTCTTGGTGAAAGAAGTTTTCATCTCTTTGTTGATATCAATCAAACCAATTGTTTCCGTTAGTGGCGGGTTGTCACCTCATAATTTTGAGATGTTTTCCATAAGCCCACAACAAGACTTTTCTTTTCATTGTTGATGTTCCAACAATTTCGTTCAATCTCTTCTTGTAAATATGCTTTTCAAATTCGATTGTGGTAGAAGTTGTTATTTTATTCGCCGTTCTTTTATTTCCATCGATATAACTTCTATTCTTTGTTCCTGAGGCATTGTGGTGTTGCTCTCTTCGAACCATCATCTTGTTTTATCGAGATCATGTTCTTTTCCTTGCTTATTCATTTAGCCGGAGTGTTGTGCCCTCTTTTCAAGTTCTTTCTATCTTATCAAGTTTTGCTTCTCTTTTCTACCGAAGTGCTGCCCAAATTTCTTTCGAATTCTTGCTTGTTCCTCATGCCATTCTTCATCTCCTTGCAACCTTGAAGATTTGTGGTTTCACTCGTTTTTCAAAGAAGCAACTAAGTTTTACCTTTTCCTTTCTTATTCCTCTTCCCCTTCTCAGTCTAAGATCTCGGGTCGAGATCTCTTGTTAGTGGAGGAGAGTTGTAACAGCCCGAGACCGTTGCCTTCAGTAATTAGTATTATGTTGGTTGTTATATTCCATTGTTGCATTACATCATGTCATCATGCATTAAATTTTCTTGCAAGCCAATTAAAACTCTTAAATAATTTGCATAGATCTTTTGATCTATTTAAATTGAGGGAATTCATATGGTGATTTCTCTTTAAAACATATCCTCCCAATATTTTAGGGAGCTACTATAAAATATTCCAACACACTTGCAATGTAAATCCCATGCCTTTCCTACTTCAAGTTTGACCTCCAAACCTTGTTAATACTTCTTTCTCCATTTGTCGAGACTCCTCCTAAATTCTCAATATTTTTGGACACTTCTTAAACCTAGTCCTAGTTCAAACCATTTGAAGTAAATTCAAATGAGTTTGAATTCAATCTTTCATTCATGCCAACTTCTATTTTCCGTGGACCAAACACAATTTTGTGAGTCTAGGGAATTACCCCTATGCTCAATTCTTTTCCTAACCCCTCTCTTTCTTTTCTTCATTCAATATTCTGTTTTTTTCTCCTTCTTTATTTAAGAAAGAGAGACTAGTTGGGCCTGTGGCAAATTCCAGCCGCAGTCAGCCCACTTAGGCCCAGCCGCCCCCACCAGCTCCTAACCCTAGCCCGACCCGCAGCTCACCCTCTCCTCTCGATCCCCTCATCTCTCCCTCGATCCCCTCTCCCTTCTCCCGACCGCCGCCACCTGCTCGCACACCCACGCCCGCACACATGAGCGCCACCACGATGTGCCCGATCCCCATGGCGCCCGCGTCCCCAGCGCCGCGCTCGAGCCCTGCCGGCCTCGTCCTTGCCTCGCTGGCTTCCCGCATCCCGCTGACCTTCACCGGAGCCTCTCGTCAGACCTGCCCGTGCCGCGCCGCGCCATGGCCGCCACCCCGCCAAGTCCTGCTTCGCCCCGGCCCACTCCGACGCTCCCACGCCGCCTGCCCTGCGGGATAAGGCCGATCTCCGCCGTCAAGCTGCCCTCCTGGCCTCCCTCGACCCTCTCCGTGGCCTTTCCTCCCCGCTTGCGGCTCGACCCCGAGCTTCGGGCTCCGTCCATGGCCTGTAAGAAGCTGGAGCACCCTGTCTTGCTAGTCTCTTCCTTGCTCCTCTCGTGCCCGTGCCGGCTCCCAGCCCCGCCTCCCTCTGTCCGTGACTCCATGGCCGACCCCAAGCTGCTACCTTCGGGCACCTTTGCCATCGCCCGCTCGCTGTCCACCATCACCCGCTCGCTGTCCACCATCGCCCCGCAGCACCACCTTAGGCTAGACCTCTGCCGAATGATTCTCCTGCATCCGTTGTCCCGCCATCGCCAAGTCTCCAAGGCCGCTGCACCACTTCGGGCTCTTTTGCTGCTGCGTTTCAAATGACTGCTCACGAAGCGCCTCGATGCCACTTGTACCCCGATGATTGAATCACGGCCTTTTGTGTTGCTTAGTGTTGGATCACCAAGTTTCACAAAACTCCAAGATCAACTACCGCATCGGATCACCAAGTTCAACCACGACTTGCGAAGAACATGAACACGTCAAGATCGGAGAACGTGTATGACTGTCGATGACCCTCAAAGTTCGAACACGATTGCTGTGTACCACCACCCTCGCCGAAGACCGTCAAGTGAACGACTACTTCCACTACGACACGTGTACCACTACTTCAACGGCGTCCCCGATGACCCGTGAACGACTACTTTCATCGATGAATCGTTTCGCCCCAAAGTGCACGCCTTGAAGGTATAACCCCGAGAAGACTGTTGATGCAATGATCGAATGCATGTGTTTGGATGAGATACTCGCATTTGCACCGTGTGTGATTTGTGTCGTGCACGCTCCTCGTTTGCAATTCCATCGTCACGTGGGAACTCGGTTACCGGGAACACCCCACCATCTCTTGCATGACACGCTCACACCCACAATTCTTTTGCATCGATATCTCAATTGAGTTACCGGAACCGGAATGTTGCCGTGGCATCATTTCCGTTTTCGTCACCGTGGCACCCATTTCTTTCCGTCATGACGACAAATGCCCATATCATATTATATGTTCTTAATTTCTTATAAATTGCATCAATTTGATCATGTCATCCTCATGCATGTTAAAAACATTTAACATGATGTTGCATTAAAAATTGCCTAATGCCATGATAAATCGGTTTCTTTCATTAATAATTAACCGTAGTTCCGATTAATATGATCTAGATATGTAACTTGCTTAGAAAAACGTGTAGAATCTCATGGCACACTTTATTTTGATGTTAACAATTATAAAATATGCTTAGGACAGATCTGGACCAAATTCATAATTTGCATATGAGGTTGTTTTGGAAATGCTATATGTTGCTTCCGGCCTCATTTAAAATGCCTAGATGATGTAGTTGTGTATGCTTCACCTTTTGCCATGATGAACAACATTAAAAATGATTGTTGGGTTAAACAACTTTAACCGCATTTCTCGTATTGTGGGGAATTATTAATTTGATATATGTATGTTCTCCTTCTCCATTTAAATTGCTTTAATTCCATCTTCACCTTATGCCATGACCATCCATGTTAAACAATATTTAATATTGTCGAGTACCTAACGAGAGTGAACTAAGCAGTTCGAACGTGGAGTTTCGTCAATATGCAACTCGTTGCATATTGAGCTTCACTTAATGTATAGTATTTGATGTTGTGATTGCCATGCCTTGCATATTTAAATGGGCATGCATCATATTTGTTTGCGCATCATGACATGCATATGTTGTGGTGTTTATTGTGTGTTGATTGTTTGTTCCCGGATTGCTTCTTCTCGATAGAGTTCCGAAAGCGTTCGGAGTGTGAGTATTCGTTCGACTACGCCCGTTCGTCTACTTCACGGTTTTGCTCTTCTTCCAAGCGGGATCTCAGGCAAGATGACCATTTCCCAGGATACCACTACTATCATTGCCATGCTAGTTGTCTCGCTTCTATCATATGTATCGCTACCTACCACTTGTATGTCAAGCCTCCCAACATTGCGATGAAAAGCCTCTAACCCCTCCATATCCCAACAAACCATTGTTTGGCTATGTTACCGCTTGCTCAGCCTTTGTTGTAGCGTTTTTAGTTGCAGGTGCAAGTCGCTTCCATGTGACAACATGGATATCGTTTGATATCACAATATTATTGCTATTTAAATTTAATGCATATATATACTTGGTAAAAGGTGGAAGGCTTGGCCTTTTGCTCGGTGTTTTGTTCCACTTTTGCCGCCCTAGTTACTTGTGTACCGGTGTTATGTTCCATATTGAGCGCTCCTAACATGCTTGGGGTTGTTAGGGGGACCCCCTTGATTTTCGTTTTGGGATAAAACTCATCTGGCAAGTCCCAACATTGGTACTATATTTTCCCAACATAATAATACTGAACACCGTTATTAAAGCATAGGGCGTCATGAACCCGAGGAATTAATTCAACATAATACAGGGACGGCCAGTGCTGATGGTGCTGGTCCTAAACAGAGTCGTGTGCGGGGCCAACCCGGGGCAACTCGGGTGATGTCTATCAGTCCACTGTACGCTGCGCTCATCCGATTGTGCCCTGAGAACGAGATACGCGGCTCCTATCGGGATTGTCGGCACGTCGGGCGACCTTGTTGGATTTGTTTTACCTTTCTCGAACGTCTTGTGCGCGGGATTCCGAGGATACTTTGAGATATCTCGAGGTTGATGTTTTCCATCGGAATTTCCGAGGAGGCTACGGGTTTCTGTGGTTGAGGTTTTTCCGACGCAATGTGTGGTTAGTTTGTGATGGATGAGTTGGAGCACCCCTGCATGGTTAAATCTTTCATGAGAGCCGTGCCCGCGGTTATGTGTCAACTTGGAAATTTGTTTAACATCCGGTCATAGAAAACTTGAAGTAAACTCAAATAAAATACACCAACCGTGTGCGTAAATGTGACTGTCTCGACTCATGAGTTCTGAACCGAGCAAGAACATGGTGGGGTTATGTTTGAACGTAAGTAGGTGTTCAGGATCATTGAGTGATCATTAATAGTTCACGTCCGTTATGCGTAGGCCAACCTTCTTATTTTTTTTCTGTACTCGTAAGTTAGCCACTCAAATAAACGCTTAGTGCTTGCTGCAGCCTCATCACTTAACCATACCTAACCCATTAAGGTTTGCTAGTCTTGATACCCTTGGAAATGAGATTGCTGAGTCCCTGTGGCTCATAGATTACTACAACAACAGGTGCAGGTACAGGTAATGCGATGATTTGACATGAGCGCGATGCTTGTTTGATTTGGAGTTCTTCTTCTTTTTCTTCATCGATCATAGGATGGGTTCCAGGCCGGCAACCTGGGATAGCAAGGATGGATGTCATTTTATTGTTTGGTTTCGTTCGTAGTCGGACCCTGCTCTTATGTATGATGTTTGAATATGTTGTGTATTGATGTGATCTTGATGTAGCTTGTGGCCAGTGTAAGCCAATTTCATATACTCATCTCTTCTATACATGTACTTGTAATGATATCCATTCTTGCGAAACGACGAGATGCGCCTCTATCCCTGTCGAGCCTCTCGAGCCAAAATAAGGATAGGATCGCATCTTCTGCGTTACAGTATTGAAAGTGTTTGTAAATATATAAGTGAATAGACCCGGGGGCCGTAGGGTACTCTAGTGGCATCTGTCATAAAAGTAGCATATGGTGGGTACACAAATTATTGTTGGGCAATTGATAGAAAAGCAGATAGTTATGTGATGTTCACGGCAATGATCATGTGTATATAGGCATCACGTCCATAAGCAAGTAGGCCGACTCCTGCCTGCAGCTACTACTATTACTCCACCCATCGACCGCTATCCAGCATGCATCTAGAGTATTAAGTAAAACAGAATAATGCTTGGAGAACAATGACATGATGTAGACAAAGTAAACTCAACGCATGAATAGACCCCATCGTTTTATCCTTAGTAGCAGCAACACAAAGACGCATCCTATCCCCTTCTGTCACTGGGATATAGAAGCTCACCAGGTTGAACCTACTACAACGCACTACTTCCACCGAAGAAATATCAATTTAGTTGGCCAAACTACATCAGTAGATCGAAAAGCATTACGAATCGATAATGATCATGCACATAGGAATCATATAAGATCAGAGGAGACTCAAATATTTATCATGAATAATTTGAACATAAACCCACAATTCATCGGATCCCAACAAACACACCATACATAGTGATTACATCGGATAGATTAAAGCGAAGATGCGATGAACTTTGTATTGAAGATCATAAGAGAGAGAGAGAGATTTCCATCTAGGTACTGCTTACGGACCCGTAGGTCTGTGGTAGACTACTCACACATCATGGAGAGGGCAGCAAGGTTGATGAAGAACCCCTCCGTGATCGATCCCCCCGGCAGGGTGCTAGAACGGAGCTTTAGATGGCCTCCCATCGGAACAGAGACTTGCGGCGGCGGAAAAAGTATTTCGGGAGTGCTTCTGGTGTTTTCAGGGTAAAAGAGAATTTATAGGCCACAGAGGGGCGTCGGGAGGTGCCTGAGGGAGGCACAAGTCATCAGGGCATGCCCCCCTAGGGGGGCTCCCTGTTGGCTTGTGGGCCCCTCGTGGCTCTCCTGGCCTCCCTCCGAAGCTTCCAGGTCTTGTATTGGTCCCAAAAAAATCACCAAAAAGTTTCGTGGCAATTGAACTTCGTTTAGTACAGTAAACCTGAAAAGCCAAAAACACGCAGAAAACAACAACTAGCACTGGGCACTAGGTCAATAGGTTAGTGCTCAAAAATATTATAAATTAGTAAACAAATGCCCAAAAAGTATCCTAGAATGATAACGTATCAGCATGGAACAATAAAAAATTATAGATACGTTGGAGACGTATCAGCATCCCCAAGCTTAATTCCTGCTCGTCCTCGAGTAGGTAAATGATAAAAATAGAATTTTTGATTTTGACATGCTACCCATTATGTAATCTTTTGTATGTATGCTCACTGAGAAACGATGAATTAATAACAGCAACATAGCAATATTTAAAAGCATAAGAAACAAAATCATTGATTTTCAAAGTATACGATCCTAAAAGAGTGTTTGTCGTCGTTTTCTCACCGGGGGTATCCCGAGACGGCAGATGCCATGGGATGGCTTGAGAGGTGAGAGCAAGGCTGCAGTGGTGATCCGGGACGGGTATGCGGATAGCACGCAATGGTTTACCTAGGTTCGGGGCTCTCCGGAGAGATAATACCCCTACTCTTGCATGTCTGTATATATGTGGTGTATATGTAGTACAGGGTTGCTCCTGGAGCTGTATCTGAGGAGGAAGAGGGAGCTGTGAGCTCCTTACCTTGGCCTCATGTGTCTGCATGTGTGAGTATGAGTGAGAGGGAGAGGATGAGAGGAGGACTCCCGTGGGTGTGTGTGTGGCCGCCTCTTGGAGGCTCCCCTACTGCCTCTTATATAGGGAGGCCCAGGGGACAAGGGGTGACCCACCAGCCAGCTATCTACTATTGGAGATGACAAGTGATGCAGGCTACAGTACGCCACTGTTGGAGCGCAGTGAAGTGACAGGTGACGGGTGCACAGCGGGGCACTATTCGCCAATAGTGCCCTACTGTAGCGGGGTGGCAGGCTCTGCAGTCCGTCAGCTACAGTGTCGTCAGCTCGTGTCCGACGGGATGCCTGGAGCTGACTTCGTCGGGCCGCAGCCGGCAGCCGGCCGGGAGGAACCGGACATGAGGAGCCGGATAGGAGGATCCGGACAGGAGCAGCCGAACAGGAGCAGCCGGATAGGAGCAGACGGACTGGAGGAGCCGGACAGGAGCAGCCGGATAGGAGCAGCCGGACAGGAGCAGCCGGACAGGAGCAGCCGGACTGGAGGAGCCGGACAAGAGCAGCCGGACAGGAGGAGCCGGACAGGAGGAGCCGGACAGGAGGAGCCGGACAGGAGGAGCCGGATAGGAGCAGCCGGACAGTAGCAGCCGGACTGGAGGAGCCGGACTGGAGGAGCCGGACAGGAGGAGCCGGACTGGAGCAGCCGGACAGGAGGAGCCGGACAGGAGGAGCCGGACAGGAGCAGCCGGACTAGACGAGCCGGACAGGAGCAGCCGGACTGGCGGAGCCGGACAGGAGCAGCCGGACTGGAGGAGTCGGACAGGACGAGCCAGCCAGGAGGAGCCAGCCGGGGGAGCCAGCCGGCCGGCCCGCAGCTTTGTCTTCTGTCTTCACTTCTTCGTTTGTCTCATTGATTCGCGGGGCTTGGTATACCGGGGGTGGCTCCCCCGATGTTTTAAAATGTTGAGTCATCTCCTTGAGCCTACCCGGGGGTAATCCCCCCGACAGTAGCCTCCGAGCCTCCGAGCGACTTGGAGAGTCGGGCGGAGGGTTTTTGCCGTTGGAGTTTGCAGAAGTTGTCGTTGTCGGTCGATCGCGGGCTGTGGACGGCGCAGCTTGCTTCCAGCGGGGGCGCGCCAGCGCACCCGCTGGGTGTAGCCTCCGAGCCTCCGGGCGACTCGAAGAGTCGGGCGGAGGGTCTTTGCTGTTGCTGAAGTAGACGGTGGCGTCGAGGACGCCGGGCGCGGACGCGGAGTCCGCCGGCTGAAGGGCGCGAGGTGCGGCCGGGGGCGAATGCAGAGTCCACCGGCTGGCGGTTTCCAGCGGGGGCGCGCCAGCGCACCCGCTGGGTGTAGCCTCCGAGCCTCCGGGCGACTCGAAGAGTCGGGCAGAGGGTCTTTGCTATTGCTGAAGCAAACGGCGGCGTCGAGGACGTCGAGCGCGGACGCGGGGCCCACCAATTGATGGGCGCGAAGCCCAGCCAGAGGCGGACACAGGGTCCGTCGGCTGACGGGCGCGGAGCCCAGCCGGGGGCGGACGCGGGGTCTGCCGGTTGATGAGCGCGAGGCGCTGCCGAGGGCGGACGCGGGGTCCGCCGGCTGATGAGCGCGAGGCGCTGCCAAGGGCGGATGCGGGGTCTGCCGGCTGATGAGCGCGAGGCGCTGCCGAGGGCGGACGCGGGGTCCGCCGGCTGATGAGCACGGGGCCCCGCCGGGATTGGCCTTCGAGCCTCCGGGCGAGGAGGTTCCTCATGGAAATGATCATGCAAAAGACAAGGTTAAGTCGGCGCAGATATATCAAATATTTGATTTTGGTAACGCAAGTTTTTGTAGAGGGTGTCAACTCGGTTTCGTCCGAGCCCCCTCCAATCTTTTTCATGTGCCCTCCGCTCTTTGGCTTTTGCTCTTGCTAGCCGGACAGCCAGGAGCCGGTCTGTAGCTGAGGCGAAGAGTGGACCGCGGAGTGGAGCGTACAGTACTCGGACTCTGGGAGCAGACTCGACCGAGCAGATACGCACAAATGATTCACCAGATCGCCCAAGCCGTTTTCTCCTCAGACGCTTTTCGCATGTGGTGACCTCCAGCTTTTGCTCTCGCCATCCGGACAGCCGCGGTGCGGTCTGTAGCTAAGACAAAGAGTGGGGCTTCGGTCCCATGCACGCTACTAAGCCGTCTCGTGGGAACGAACAAATCGGGCCGAGCGGCCGGCCCCGGGCCAAGACTAACTGGTGCCAGGGTGAATCAGTAAAGCAGCAGAATAAATGCGGAGATGGCCCCCGAGGGTCCCTCGGGGTTATCCGTCTTGGGGTACGGTGCAAGGATATGCGGGTGGATATCTCACGTTGCTTTTTGGTGCCGGCGAGGCGGTTTTTGTCGATGTTGTCCAGTGTGGCTTGCAGCCGACGTGATCCGACTGGCGCGCGCGAGGCGCTTCCGGGTGTGGACGCGGAGTCCTGCCGAATGGCTGTTCCCAGCGGGGGCGCGCCAGCGCACCCGCTGGGTGTAGCCTCCGGGCGACTCGAAGAGTCGGGCGGAGGGTCTTTGCTGTTGCTAAAGCAGACAATGGCGTTGGGGACGCCGGGTGCGGACGCGGGGTCCGAAACCGATGGGCGTGGGGACCTGCCGGGTGCGGACGCGTGGTCCACCGGTTGGTGTGCGCGGGGCACTGCCGAGGGCGGACGCGGGGTCCGCCGGCTGTTGCGCGCGCGGCGCTGCCGAGGGCGGACGCGGGGTCCGCCGCTGATGCGCGCGAGGCGCTGCCGACAGCGGACGCGGAGTCCGCCGGCTGGTGGGCGTGAGACGCTGCCGAGGGCGGACGAGGGGTCCGCCGGCTGATGAGCGCGAGGAGTTGCAGAGGGCGAACGCGTGGTCCGTCGGCTGTTGAGCGCGGGGCGCCGCCGAGAGTGGCCTTCAAGCCTCCGGGCGAGGGGGTTCATTGGTTTTTTGACGCCGACGAGGTGGTTGTTGTTGAAGTCAGCCGGCGCGGCTTGGTACTTGCGGAGCGCGTCGGCACACCCGCTGGGTGTAGCCTTCGAGCCTCTCGGTGCTCGAAGGGGGTCCCGGCAGGTCGGGTCCGACCGAACGGGCGTCGAGGCGGACGGGCGGCCGGGCCGGCTCCTCAGCCGGCCGGGCGTCGGAGGCGGCAGGCGGACCGGTCGGCCAGGTGACGACGCAGGCAGGCCGGACGGCGGCGTAGGCAGGGCGGGTCACGGCTGGCCGTCTGAGTGGCGAAGCAGGCGGACGGGCAGGCATACGTTTTTGTGGGCGCCAACTGTCGTCGTTTGCTCACCGGGGGTACCCCGAGACGGCAGATGCCATGGGATGGCTTGAGAGGTGAGAGCAAGGCTGCAGTGGTGATCCGGGACAGGTATGCGGATAGCACGCAGTGGTTTACCCAGGTTCGGGGCCCTCCGGAGAGATAATACCCCTACTCCTGCATGTCTGTATATATGTGGTGTATATGTAGTACATGGTTGCTCCTGGAGCTATATCTGAGGAGGAAGAGGGAGCTATGAGCTCATTACCTTGGCCTCATGTGTCTGCATGTGTGAGTATGAGTGAGAGGGAGAGGATGAGAGGAGGACTCCCGTGGGTGTGTGTGTGGCCGCCTCTTGGAGGCTCCCCTGGTGCCTCTTATATAGGGAGGCCCAGGGGACAAGGGCTGGCCCACCAGCCAGCTGTCTACTATTGGAGATGACAAGTGATGCAGGCTACAGTGTGCCACTGTTGGAGCGCAGTGAAGTGACAGGTGACGGGTGCACAGCGGGGCACAATTCGCCAATAGTGCCCTACTTTAGCGGGGTGGCAGGCTCTGCAGTCCGTCAGCTACAGTGTCGTCAGCTCGTGTCCGATGGGACGCCTGGAGCTGACTTCGTCGCGCCGCAGCCGGCAGCCGGCCGGGAGGAGCCGGACAGGAGGAGCCGGACAGAAGCAGCCGGACAGGAGCAGCCGGACTGGAGAAGCCGGACAGGAGCAGCCGGACAGGAGCAGCCGGACTAGAGGAGCCGGACAGGAGCAGCCGGACTGGAGGAGCCGGACAGGAGGAGCCGGACAGGAGGAGCCGGACAGGAGCAGCCGGACAGTAGCAGCCGGACTGGAGGAGCCGGACTAGAGGAGCCGGACAGGAGCAGCCGGACTGGAGGAGCCGGACAGGAGGAACCGGACAGGAGGAGCCGGACAGGAGCAGCCGGACAGGAGCAGCCGGACTGGAGGAGCCGGACAGGAGCGGCCGGACTGGAGGAGCCGGACAGGAGGAGCCAGCCAGGAGGAGCCAGCCGGCGGAGCCAGCCGGGGGAGCCAGCCGACCGGGCCGCAGCTTTGTCCTCTGTCTTCACTTCTTCAATTGTCTCGTTGATTCGCGGGGCTTGGTATACCGGGGGTGGCTCCCCCGATGTTTTAAAATGTTGAGTCGCCTCCTTGAGCCTACCCGGGGGTAATCCCCCCGACAGTAGCCTCCGAGCCTCCGGGCGACTTGGAGAGTCGGGCGGAGGGTTTTTGCCATTGGAGTTTGCAGAAGTTGTCGTTGTCGGTCGATCGCGGGCTGAGGACGGCGCAGCTTGCTTCCAGCGGGGGCGCGCCAGCGCACCCGCTGGGTGTAGCCTCCGAGCCTCCGGGCGACTCGAAGAGTCGGGCGGAGGGTCTTTGCTGTTGCTGAAGTAGACGGTGGCGTCGAGGACGCTGGGCGCGGAGGCGGAGTCCGCTGGCTGAAGGGCGCGAGGTGCGGCCGGGGGCGAATGCGGAGTCCACCGGCTGGCGGTTTCCAGCGGGGGCGCGCCAGCGCACCCGCTGGGTGTAGCCTTCCAGCCTCCGGGCGACTCGAAGAGTCGGGCAGAGGGTCTTTGCTGTTGCTGAAGCAGACGGCGGCGTCGAGGACGTCGAGCGCGGACGCGGGGCCCACCAATTGATTGGCGCGAAGCCCAGCCAGAGGCGGACACAGGGTCCGTCGGCTGACGGGCGCGGAGCCCAGCCGGGGGCGGACGCGGGGTCTGCCGGTTGTTGAGCGCGAGGCGCTGCCGAGGGCGGACGCGGGGTCCGCCGGCTGATGAGCGCGAGGCGCTGCCAAGGGTGGATGCGGGGTCCGCCGGCTGATGAGCGCGAGGCGCTGCCGAGGGCGGACGCGGGGTCCGCCGGCTGATGAGCACGGGGCCCCGCCGGGATTGGCCTTCGAGCCTCCGGGCGAGGAGGTTCCTCATGGAAATGATCATGCAAAAGACAAGGTTAAGTCGGCACAGATATATCAAATATTTGATTTTGGTAACGCAAGTTTATGTAGAGGGTGTCAACTCGGTTTCGTCCGAGCCCCCTCCAATCTTTTTCATGTGCCCTCCTCTCTTTGGCTTTTGCTCTTGCTAGCCGGACAGCCAGGAGCCGGTCTATAGCTGAGGCGAAGAGTGGACCGCGGAGTGGAGCATACAGTACTCGGACTCTGGGAGCAGATTCGACCAAGCAGATACGCACAAATGATTGACCAGATCGCCCAAGCCATTTTCTCCTCAGACGATTTTCGCATGTGGTGACCTCCAGCTTTTGCTCTCGCCATCCGGACAGCCGCGGTGCGGTCTGTAGCTAAGGCAAAGAGTGGGGCTTCGGTCCCATGCACGCTACTAAGCCGTCTCATGGGAACGAACAAATCGGGCCGAGCGGCCGGCCCCGGGCCAAGACTAACTGGTGCCAGGGTGAATCAGTAATGCAGCAGAATAAATGCGGAGATGGCCCCCGAGGGTCCCTCGGGGTTATCCGTCCTGTGGTACGATGCAAGGATATGCGGGTGGATATCTCACGTTGCTTTTTGGTGCCGGCGAGGCGGTTGTTGTTGAAGACAGCCGGCGCGGCTTGGTACTTGCGGAGCGCGCCGGCACACCCGCTGGGTGTAGCCTTCGAGCCTCTGGGTGCTCGAAGGGTGTCCCGGCAGGTTGGGTCCGACCGAACGGGCGTCGAGGCGGACGGGTGGCCGGGCCGGCTCCTCAGCCGGCCGGGCGTCGGAGGCGGCAGGCGGACCGGTCGGCCAGGTGACGACGCGGGCGGGCCGGACGGCGGCGTAGGCAGGGCGGGTCACGGCTGGCCGTCCGAGTGGCGAAGCAGGCGGACGGGCAGGCAGACGTTTTTGTGGGCGCCAACTGTCGTCGTTTGCTCACCGGGGGTACCCCGAGACGGTAGATGCCATGGGATGGCTTGAGAGGTGAGAGCAAGGCTGCAGTGGTGATCCGGGACAGGTATGCGTATAGCACGCAGTGGTTTACCCAGGTTCGGGGCCCTCCGGAGAGATAATACCCCTACTCCTGCATGTCTGTATATATGTGGTGTATATGTAGTACAGGGTTGCTCCTGGAGCTGTATCTGAGGAGGAAGAGGGAGCTATGAGCTCCTTACCTTGGCCTCATGTGTCTGCATGTGTGAGTATGAGTGAGAGGGAGAGGATGAGAGGAGGACTCCCGTGGGTGTGTGTGTGGCCGCCTCTTGGAGGCTCCCCTGGTGCCTCTTATATAGGGAGGCCCAGGGGACAAGGGCTGGCCCACCAGCCAGCTGTCTACTATTGGAGATGACAAGTGATGCAGGCTACAGTGCGCCACTGTTGGAGCGCAGTGAAGTGACAGGTGACGGGTGCACAGCGGGGCACTATTCGCCAATAGTGCCCTACTGTAGCGGGGTGGAAGGCTCTGCAGTCCGTCAGCTACAGTGTCGTCAGCTCGTGTCCGACGGGACGCCTGGAGCTGACTTCGTCGGGCCGCAGCCGGCAGCCGGCCGGGAGGAGCCGGACAGGAGGAGCCGGACAGAAGCAGCCGGACAGGAGTAGCCGGACAGGAGCAGCCGGACTGGAGAGGCCGGACAGGAGCAGCCGGACAGGAGCAGCCGGACTAGAGGAGCCGGACAGGAGCAGCCGGACTGGAGGAGCCGGACAGGAGGAGCCGGACAGGAGGAGCCGGACAGGAGCAGCCGGACAGTAGCAGCCGGACTGGAGGAGCCGGACTAGAGGAGCCGGACAGGAGCAGCCGGACTGGAGGAGCCAGACAGGAGGAGCCGGACAGGAGCAGCCGGACAGGAGCAGCCGGACTGGAGGAGCCGGACAGGAGCAGCCGAACTGGAGGAGCCGGACAGGAGGAGCCAGCCGGGGGAGCCAGCCGGCCGGGCCGCAGCTTTGTCCTCTGTCTTCACTTCTTCGTTTGTCTCGTTGATTCGCGGGGCTTGGCATACCGAGGGTGGCTCCCCCGATGTTTTAAAATGTTGAGTCGTCTCCTTGAGCCTACCCGGGGGTAATCCCCCCGACAGTGTTTACCCGTATCCATCTTATTATATTAGCAAGGCATGGCTCCATCTTCACCACATTAATACAAATGTTATGCACCACGGTGCGCAATTTAGGCAATTGGATCGTACTTTTTTAATATGCATCAACTTTTTATTATTCACGCAATACATGAGCGTGAACCATTGGACATAGCATATAGGTGGAATAGAATATGGTGGTAGGTATCAAAGGGGTAAAAAGTAGAGAAGATAGTCTCACATCAACTAGGTGTACCAACGAGCTATGGAGATGCTCATCGATAGATGTCAATGCAAGGAGTAGGGATTGCCATGCAAATGATGCACTAGAGCTATAAGTGTATGAAAGCTCAACTGAAGCTAAGTGGGTGTGCATCCAACTTGCTTGCTCATGAAGACCTCAGGCATTTGAGGAAGCCCGTCATCGGAATATACAAGCCAAGTTTATTATGAAAAAGGTAACTCCCACTAGCATATGGAAGTGACAACATAGGAGACTCTCTATATTAAGAACATGGTGCCACTTTGAGGCACAAGTGTGGTAAAGGATAGTTTCTCTCTTTTTTTATTTTGACGGTGGGCTCTTTTTTTCCTTTTTGCCTCCCCCATTCTCTTTTTTTTATATGGTGGGCTCATTTGGCCTCCCCCATTTTTATTTCCTCACTAGGGTAATGCTCTAAAAGTGATGATCATCACACTTTTATTTACTTACAACTCAACATGAAGAACTGATAGGAAGATATGACTCTATATGAATGCCTCTGGCAGTGTACCAGGATGTGCAATAATCTAGCATGACATGTATCAAAAGCATGATGAACGATGGCTTTGCCACAAATACTATGTCAGCTCTATATGATCATGCAAAGCAATATGATGATGAACGAACTAGTCATGTGAAGTGACGATGGAATTTGCATGGCAATATATCTCGGAATGGCTATGGAAATGCCATGATAGGTAGGTATGGTGGCTGTTTTGAGGAAGATATAATGAGCCTTATGTGCAACAGAGCATATCATGTCACGGTGTTTGGATGCACTGGCGAATATTGCACCGATCCGCGAGGTGAGAATGGGCTATGCACTGTACCGAAGAGGCTAGCAAATATGGAAAGGTGAAGATGTGTATGTCCATGGTGTCACATTAGTCATAAAGAACTCATATACTTATTGCAAAGTTTTATTAGTTTTATCACACATCAAAGTACTCTCCGCATGCCCCGAGGGAGGAGGTTGGTAGGAGTTAACCATCGCGTGCCCCCGACTCGACACGACACTAGGATTTTAACTAGGAATAGAAATGCTCACACATCATCACCATGCCCTTTTAATTTTTTAGATGAATAAAAGGTCTGCACCTCTTAATATCGACACTTCTATCAATCAACAATTATGGACAACACTTTTTTCATATCACTACATCAATGTCATCAACGCAAAATATCTCTATATGTGCTCCATCATGGTTTTGATTATCATTCATTGAATACCTATTATTCTTGGACTAGTCTTATGACACATGCAAATTACCGTCACTATTTATTCATCTCTCAAACAAGTATAAGTGAAGAGCGAGAGCATATTATTTCTATAAAATCTACACGCCATCGTGCTCAAAAAGATATAAGTGAAGCACTAGAGCAACTGCCAAGCTCAAAAGATATAAGTGAAACACATAGAGTATTCTAACAAATCATGATGAAGGTGTATCTCTCTCAAATAGGTGTGTCCAGCAAATGATGATTGTGACAAACTAAAAAGTAAAGGCAAACAAAAGCAAACGACGCTCCAAGCAAAACACATATCATGTGATGACTAAAAATGTAGCTTCAAGTGACATACCGATGAATTGAGACAAAAGAGGGGATGCCTACCGGGGCATCCCCAAGCTTAGATGCTTGAGTCTTCCTTATGATATTACCTGGGGGTGCCTTGTGTCGATGTCAAAACCGGCGGATCTCGGGTAGGGGGTCCCGAGCTGTGGACCTTGGATCGATGGGTAACACACTACTGGAGGATGGTCCAAAGATGACACATCAATCATAGACCCTTCGACGAAACTGTGTGCGATCCACCAATCGCAAACGGTATTGTTCAACCTGCGTCGCCAATGACACGAACTGTGTGCGATGGCGTATCCATCAAACACGATTCAGAAAGTAGTTGCGTGTGCGATCCACGGCAGATAGTTTATTCTTATGAACTGTTTGGGATTAGCTAAGATAACAGAAACAGTTAACAAAACTATGTACGTGAGCAAAGTACGGCACACAGTTCACTCGGATAAACTGTTTGCGCTTATCCAGCAGAACACAAACGGGTTAGCATAAGAAGGTGTGTGTGATCCGCAGCAATCGGTTCATTCAACAGAATTGTGTGGGAAGACCAATAATAACCGAAACGATTCATCCGGACAAGTTGTGTGTGTTGTGGGCAGACGGTTGCTGCCAAACAATTGTCAGCAATTGATGAAATCATTACCGATGGTACGTACGAAAGTGTCGTTTGCCCGTATTAATATCGTAGACGTTTTATTATTATTACCAGTCTGACTGCGCATCACCTCTTCTTCCTCTCTCACGTCTTGTCACCGCGTTTTCGCCCGATGATTCCAGTGCACGCTTCAGCACCGCACCGGTGTTTCTTTTGGCCACGTTCCCGTGCGAAACCGCGCATGTTCCCGCGCAAGCTTCCCCATCGGTTTCCCGCCAGAAGCGAATGAGCATAAGAGCCTGTGCGTGCGTCACACGCAGATGCACACCTAGTGCAGCCTAGCCCATCTACGAAGCATGCCAACCCAAACAAGCGCCGCCTCTGCCATCAACCTCCTCGACGAAAGAAATGATCTGGTGCAGGCGCAATGGCCTGTCGAGGTTGATGGCGTGTCCGGGGACGCGCCGGACAACGCTGTGCTGCGCGTCAACGCAAGGGTTGAGCAGACCCTTGGCGCAGGGCGCGGCAACTCCGCCGAGCAACATAGCCGCCTCACCGCCGAGAGGCTGCAGCGCGCCACACAAGAAGATCATCGGTGGTGCTCCGTAGAGCAAAACATGCGCGTCCGTGCCGAGAGGGCAAGGCGCGCCGCACAACAAGACCGATGGAGGGCCGTAGAGCGAGAGGCGCAGTGCGCGGCAGAGCAAGAGCGGTTCCATCCCCGCTTGCCTGCTATCCCACCCGACATGACGTTGCAGCAGTGTCCATGGCACGTGAGTAGCCCTATTTCTCGCCAGGAATGGGCAGCGGCCATCTACGCCGTACTTGCACCAGAGCCCGGCCGCACTGTCCTTGCCCCGGACGCCGGCCACGTCGTTCGCATGGGTCGCGCCGTTCGCCTTGTCCACGGCCCCCTCGATGCTGACAGGCTCGTCGGTAGGCTCGAGCGCCTCCTTGGCCCAGGTGCCAGCGGGGAGCGGTAGAAGAAAATGGCAGTTGCATCCTCGAGATGGTAATCTCCGACGAAATAGCCAGCTTGGCGCTCGAGATCGCGCTCCAGCTGTACCGCGAGCGTGTAAACCGCATGGACGAACGCCTGACCGAGTTCAGGCACATCCAAGAGCTTCCGTAGGATAGGGTGTAGTCAGCTAGTCATGGACGCGTTTTATTTTGTTGATCTGTTTAGATGTCGATCCCAATGTCTGGACAACAATCACAATATTGATATGTTTCGATGTGTGAATGATTTATGTTCTATTGTTATGTTTCAATATGTGTAAAAGGCTAACAGTTAGAGCCAGAAAATCAGTATGAAAACAGATATATAGAAATGTGAAACTAATAATATATATTAATTATTGAATAGCTCATTGCAGACATGATACATATACAGTATATATCATCACATATACGTGATGATAGTACTTAACTAATACGTACAATGAATAAAAACTAAACTAATAATAACCCCTCCTTGAGCGGGGAGCAGTAAAATGGCAGCCTCTCGCCATCAGCTCCCTGGTGCGCGGTGGCTTCCCAACGCGGAGGGAGTTTGCCGCCTCCTCCGCCTCACAGCGTTCGACGTGCCAATTTCCTTGCAGTTAAAAAACCTTGCGAGGGCGGCTCATCACACCAGATATGTCTTGCAGGCCAGAGAAGCCGCCAGTTATCATCTGATAGCTTACTGAAGTTGAAGGCTGTATACTCCTTAGCAGAACAACTCTACTGCGGGACCCTTCTCACCATCAAAGCAATGTTGACTGAGAAGAGCATCCACAAATACATGAAGGGAGTTATAGAACTATTGTCGACGCTGCCTAAGCAGGTTGAAGAGCTTAAACGATCAGCCGCCAGACAGGGAGCTATAGCCGCGCTAAGCCAGTGTCTAGCTTTCGCTCCTGAGCTGACTGCTGAAGAGATGATGGACGGGTTTCCATCCAAAAAGGACGATGGTTCCGAATTCACTGCAGAAGACTATGCCCGATGCAGAAAAGCCTCCAGGGTGCTTGCCTCAACACTGGTGGATGAACTTGATATGTCAACTTACCAGGCGGCTTACAACGAGGCTTCCAAAAAAGTGCGCTGTCCAACCTTTGAATGCAGAGACTTGACTCCTGCCCGCCGTAAGCATCTCTTCGCTCCTGAGATTGACCCGTCTCCTATCTTTGAAGACGCCCAGTTTGAAGCATTAACAAACTGCAACTGGGACATGGATAATCTTCAGATCGAAGAGGTCGAAGACCCGCCGCAGGCTGACCCGCCATCGAGCTGAGCACTTTAAATTTGATAACTCGGCCTCCTGAGCCGCCAAACTGAGTTGTACAAAACTTTTGTCTGTTGCCTGTTGGGCTCTTGTCGAGGGCTTTGTAATAGGCTTAGAAAAACCTTTAACTGTCTGAGCCGTGCCATCGTGCACGTGTAAATCTTTTGCCGAGCTTAACATATGCCTTGCTTGTCTTTGTCCGGCTTATGATGTCAGTTAGCGTGGCGGCTTATCTTATAGATAAAACCCTGCAAAAATAAATAAGACAGAACATGTTCTGTACTGTTGTAAGGGCGGCTTAAAAAAGCCTAACCCGGAGACGTGAAATCTCATAACCTTGCCTTTCTTTCCAAACGCATAAGCCGGCTCTTCTGGGTAGTCTCACTACTTTGAACTCTTAACAACTGACAAGAGCGTAGCGAACCAGAAAAAGACGCAGCAGGGGGTGAATACCCTTAGAGCCCAGAAGCTACTTCTCACGTGACATAAATCCATCGTTTGAACCTCCAGGGTACGACAGGCCACTTAGCGGAGAGTACGAAGCAGATGGGAGAGTTTACCTCGCCGCTGTAAGAGGCCCTTGCAGGGGGTAAGTTTTAGAACTCGCTGCACCCCTGACAAAGCGGCAACAACTTACAGGCAGGTATAACTCGGAATTGCGGATGTAAGGGTTTGCCTCGCCGCTGTAAGAGGCCTTTGCAGAGGGTGGGTTTTAGAACTCACTGCACCCCTGGTCAAAGCGCAGCTACTTATAGGCAGGTATAACCCGGCCTTACAGATAAGAGGGCTTGCCTTGCCGCTGTAAGAGGCCTTTGCCGAGGGTGAGTTTTAGAACTCGCTGCACCCCTGGTCAAAGCGCAGCTACTTACAGGCAGACATAACCCAGCCTTGTAGATAAAAAAGTTTACCTCGCCGCTGTAAGAGGTCTTTGCAGGGGGTAAGTTTTAGAACTTTCTGCACCCCTGACAAAGCGGCAGCTACTTATAGGCAGGTAT
The DNA here is from genome assembly GCA_039707655.1 of Elymus sibiricus. NCBI lineage: Eukaryota > Viridiplantae > Streptophyta > Magnoliopsida > Poales > Poaceae > Elymus > Elymus sibiricus. The sequence continues at coordinate 438,262,708 of CM077667.1, read as the reverse complement.
AACTCGGCTCTGTAGATCGAAAAGAGGGTAAGTTCATAACTTGCTGCACCCCTAGTGATCTTTGTTGACGGTGTCAACGCTTTGGGTCAAGGACCCGCCTTGCAGTGGCTGAAAAGCCTGCTCGAAAGGGGTAAAGCCTAACCCGGCGGGTTGAAAGCCCCCAAACGACCTTGTCGAGGATATCAACTTTCACGCCATCTTGTAAGCCGCCGTCTTGCAAGCCGCCGGTTAATGGTGCTACCTTGGCTGAAGAGCCGGTCAACAAGGGTTGAAGCTTAACCCGGCAGGTTAGAAGCCCCCAAGTGACTTTGTAATTTCGGCTGAAGAGCCTGACCAAGAGGGTTGAAGCTTAACCCGGCGGGTTGAAAGCCCCCAAATGATCGTATGATTGTATCCATCTTTGAACAATGTGAGATACGTAAAACGGCAGAGGCCCCGGCTTGCAGGGATGCCAACTTTATTATATATATATGTGATATATACAATGATGATATACAATGGGGGGAGTCGATGATTCTTAAGTATAGTAAGGCCGCAGATGAGCGATGTTCCACGGCCGGTAGGTCTCCTGCCCAGAAGTGCGTGACTCGTCCCGTACGTCGATGAGATAGTATGACCCATTGTTGAGGTTTCTGCTGACCACAAAAGGCCCTTCCCATGGAGGAGACAACTTGTGCGCATCCGTCTGATCTTGAATCAGGCGCAACACTAAGTCGCCTTCTTGAAACGTCCGGGTCTTAACCCGGCGGCTGTGATAGCGGCGCAGGTCTTGCTGATAAATCGCCGATCGAGCCGCTGCCAGATCGCGCTCTTCATCCAAAGCATCCAACGCGTCCTGACGCGCCATCTCATTGTCTGCTTCAACGTAAGCCGCCACCCGTGGCGAGTCATGACGTATGTCGCTTGGTAACACGGCTTCTGCGCCGTAAACCATGAAGAAAGGCGTATAGCCTGTTGACCTGTTGGGAGTTGTATTGATGCTCCATAGAACTGATGGTAACTCCTCAACCCAACAACCCGGTGTTCTCTGTAGAGGAACCATAAGCCGGGGCTTGATACCTCTCAGGATCTCCTGGTTAGCACGCTCCGCCTGACCATTGGACTGTGGATGAGCCACAACAGAGACGTCAAGCCGGATGTGTTCACTTTCACAGAAAGCTTGCATAGCCCCCTTGGATAGGTTTGTGCCGTTATCTGTGATAATACTGTGGGGGTATCCAAAGCGGTAGATCAATTTTTTGACAAACTGAACCGCCGTCGCCGCATCACACTTGCTGACCGGCTCAGCCTCCACCCACTTGGTGAACTTATCCACCGCCACCAAAAGGTGGGTCTTCTTATCTTTGGATCTCTTGAAGGGCCCGACCATATCAAGCCCCCAGACCGCGAACGGCCAGGTAATTGGGATCATGCGCAATTCCTGAGCCGGCACGTGAGCACGCCGCCCGAACTTTTGACAGCCATCGCACTTGAGAACCAAGTTTTCTGCATCCTTATGAGCCGTCAACCAGAAGAAACCATGGCGAAAAGCCTTGGCCACCAGAGATTTTGAGCCGGCATGATGACCACAATCTCCGGCGTGGATTTCATTCAAGATCTCCTTACCCTCTTCCGGAGAAACACAACGCTGGAAGACGCCAGTGACGCTGCGCTTATGTAACTCGCCATTATGGATGGTCATAGACTTGGATCGTCTGACGATTTGCCTTGCCAAGGTCTCATCAGCCGGTAACTCGCCGCGAGTTAGGTAAGCCATGTAAGGCAGCGTCCAGTCGGGAAAAGCATGCAGAGCCGCAACCAGCTGCCCCTCCGGGTCAGGAATAGCCAGATCCTCCTCCGAAGGTAGCTTAACTGATGGGTGATATAACACGTCCAAGAAAACGTTAGGCGGCACCGGCTTACGCTGAGAGCCAAGTCTTGACAATGCGTCAGCCGCCTCGTTCTTGCGACGATCAATATGATCCACCTGATAAACCTTGAAGTGACCTGCAATGATGTCAACCGCCTGACGATAAGCCGCCATCTGTGGGTCTTTGGAGTCCCACGTGCCCGAAACTTGCTGAGCCACGAGGTCTGAGTCACCGAGGCATCTAACCCGGCTTAGGTTCATCTCTTTAGCCACACGGAGGCCATGAAGCAAAGCCTCATACTCAGCTGCATTGTTAGTACAAGGAAACATCAACCGTAGCACATAACAGAACTTATCACCTTTAGGGGAAGTTAAGACAATTCCAGCCCCCGAGCCTTCCAGCTGTCTAGACCCATCGAAGTGAATCGTCCAGTACGTGTTGTCCGGCTTTTCCTCGGGCGACTGACACTCTGTCCAGTCGTTTATGAAATCCACCAAGGCTTGAGACTTGACAGCGGTGCGAGGCACATACTTCAGATTAAGAGGTCCAAGCTCCAATGCCCACTTAGCAATTCTGCCAGTGGCTTCTCTGTTTTGAATTATGTCTCCCAACGGGGCAGAGCTAACCACTGTGATCGGGTGTCCCAGGAAATAGTGCTTCAGCTTGCGATTCGCCATGAATACCCCATAGATCAGCTTCTGCCAATGTGGGTACCGTTGCTTGGACTCAATCAAGACTTCGCTGATATAGTAAACCGGCCTTTGAACTGGATATTCCTTTCCTGCCTCCTTGCGTTCTACAACAATCGCAGCGCTGACTGCTCTGTTGTTAGCCGCCACATAGAGGAGTAAGGGTTCCTTCTCAGCCGGAGCGGCCAAGACCGGCGGCTCAGTCAGTTGCTTCTTGAGCGCCTCAAACGCCTCACCCGCCGCCTTGCTCCAGACGAAATTGTCTGTTTTCTTCATCATCTGATATAAAGGGACCGCCTTCTCACCCAGGCGGCTTATGAATCGGCTTAACGCAGCGATCCGACCCGCCAGGCGCTGAACGTCATTGATGCACGCCGGCTCAGCCAGGGAAGTGATAGCCTGAATCTTATCCGGGTTAGCCTCAATGCCACGCTCAGAGACTAGAAACCCCAATAGCTTGCCTGCAGGGACTCCAAAGACACACTTAGCCGGGTTAAGCATCATCTTGTAAACCCGCAAGTTGTCAAAAGTTTCCTTCAGGTCGTCTAGCAAAGTTTCCTTCTTTCTTGACTTGACCACAATATCATCCACATAGGCATGAACATTGCGTCCAATTTGACTATGAAGATAGTTCTGCACACAGCGCTGATAAGTCGCCTGGGCACTCTTGAGCCCAAAAGGCATAGATACATAGCAGAAAGCACCAAAAGGTGTGATGAAAGCCGTCTTCTCTTGGTCTTTGACTGCCATCTTGATCTGGTGATAACCCGAATAAGCGTCCAGGAAGCATAAACTCTCGCAACCCGCCGTCGCATCAATGATCTGATCAATACGGGGGAGAGCAAACGGGTCAACTGGACAGGCCTTGTTAAGGTCCGTGTAATCCACACACATACGCCAAGTGCCATTCTTCTTAAGCACTAGTACCGGGTTAGCTAACCACTACGGGTGAAAGACCTCCACGATGAACCCTGCCGCTAGGAGCCGGGCCACCTCTTCTCCAATAGCTTTACGCCGCTCTTCATTGAAACGACGAAGGAACTGTTTGATCGGCTTGAACTTAGGATCCACATTAAGGTGGTGCTCAGCAAATTCTCTCGGTACACCCGGCATGTCAGACGGCTTCCATGCAAAGATGTCCCGATTCTCACGGATGAATTTGATGAGCGCACTTTCCTATGCGGGGTCCATGTTAGCCCCGATAGTGAACTGCTGAGATGAGTCGCCCTCAGTGAAATTCACCTGCTTGGTATTATCCGCCGCAAACTTGAGTGGCGGCTCTGATTCCGTAGTAGGCTTTTTCAGTGGAGTCATATCTTCCGGGTCGACATTTTCCTTGTAAAACTTGAGCTCTGCCTCTGCACAACTTGACTCTGCATAAGCTGCATCACCTTCCACACACTCAAGAGCCGTCTTCCGATCACCATGCACGGTAATCGTTCCTCTTAACCCAGGCATCTTGAGCTGTAAGTAGACATAACAAGGCCTAGCCATGAACTTGGCATAAGCCGGCCGTCCAAATAAAGCTTGATATGGACTTTTGATCTTGACCACCTCAAAACATAAAGATTCCACCCTGTAGTTGTATTCATCACCAAAGGCTACTTCCAGAGAAATCTTGCCCACTGGATAGGCCGACTTGCCAGGCACCACGCCATGAAACACCGTGGAAGAAGGCTTAAGATCCTTGTCAAGTAAGCCCATCCGGCTGAAAGTGTCGTAGAACAGGATGTTGATGCTGCTGCCACCATCCATAAGCACCTTAGTGAATACGTATCCACCTACTTGGGGGGCAACCACCAAAGCTAGCTGCCCCGGGTTGTCAACCCGCGGCGGGTGATCCTCCCGGCTCCAAGTGATGTCATACTCAGACCACTTCAAGTACTGTGGAAGAGCCGGCATGACCGCGTTAACCGCCCGCTTGCGCACCTTTCGGTCTCGCTTGTCAAGGCTGGTTGTAAAAACATGATATTGACCCCCACTGAGCTGCTTCAGGTTACTCTGGAAACCCGACTGGTTATGCTGCTGCTGGCCGCCACCACGAGACTGATGACCTCCTTGATTACCTTGACCCTGGTAACCGGACCCTGAACCGCCGGGACCAAAGCCGGCTCCTGACCCGCCTGGCCCTGAGCCGCCCGACGGACCATTGCCGTTATTATGATGCTGTTGAAGGCTGTAATCTCGAAACTGCCGCATAATGCTGCAATTCCTCCATGTATGGTTTGCCGGCTTATCAGGCTGACTATGCTCTGGACAAGGTTTATTGAGCATCGCTTCCAAGTTGAAAGGAGCTTTACCCTTGTTAAAGTTCTGCCTGAAGTTCCCGTTGCCCTTAGCACGGTTGTTTCCGGCGCTGGTGTTCGCCACCAGCTCTGACCCGCCGTCCGGGTTCTTCCGCTTGCCGTTTCCAGCTGCGTTCTGCTGCTGACCCTTTCCATTGTTACTCTTCTTCCCCTGACCTGATTTTTCATCATCAGAACCCGGATCCTTCCTGTTGTCAGAGTCTGCATATTTGGTGAGGGCCGCCATGAGCTCCCCCATGTCTTGACACGAGCGCTTGAGCCGGCCAAGCTTTTGTTTCAAAGGTGTGAAGTGGCAATTCTTCTCCAGAATCAAAACCGCTTGAGCCGCCGTAATCTGTTCTGAAGAGTGGATGATGGTTGAGACCCGCCGGACCCAATGATGAGCCGACTCATCCGCCTGTTGCACACAATGATCCAAATCCATGATCGTCATGGGCTGCTTGCACGTTCCTTTGAAATTTTTGATAAATTTCGCCTTCAACTCGGCCCAGGAAGTAATGGTGTTGGGTGGCAACCCCTTCAACCACGTGCGAGCCGGCCCTTCCAGCATCATGATGAAATACTTGGCACATACCGCATCACTAACATCCAGCATCTCCATGGCCAGCTCATAGCTTTCGATCCAAGCCTCTGGAGGTAAGTCAGCTGTGTAATTGGGCACCTTGCGAGGGCCCTTGAAATCCTTCGGCAGGCGCTCATTCCGCAAAGCCGGCGTTAAACACGGCACCCCCACAGCCCTGGAAGTTAACCCCGCTCCGACTGAGACGGAGGGCGCTACTGTGGGTTCCTGATAAGCCGCCGCTGCCGCCAGAGGCGCCGCCTCTCGCTGCGCTCTCGCTCGATCCACCAGTGCCTGGGCATCCAGAGCCACCCGGTCGGCTCGCGGCGGGTTCCGACGCCGCTCACTGCTAGAAACCGCCGGTGACTCATAACGCCGGCTGTAGCTGCGACTGGGGATGGGGGTTGAGTGCACGCGACTCCGGCTGTAAGTATACTTTTCCTGCTGGGCCACCGCCGTCCGCAGGTACCCAACAGCGTTCCGCACTTCTTCCGCGAAAGGTGACTCGTCGGGGATGGGGATAGCGGCAAGCTGGGTTGCCGCCACCACCATGTTCTCCGCCGGGTTAGGATAATGACCCGGCGGTGTAGGGAAAGAAGTTGGCGTAGCCTGGTTCCGCCGGGGCGGGTTAATCTGCTGATGCTGATCCGCCGGCCGGCTTCCAGGCACTTCTGCCGTCCGGGTTACGGCCAAAGGAGCGTCCGGTCCCGTTCCTGGCGTGTTGAAAAGATTCCTTGCTTCATACTGAGCCGGCAAGCGGGATTGATACCTCATCCGCTGAACCGCCGCTGCCGACTGTTGTTCCAGCTCAAGACGGAAAGAATCCGCCCTAAGGCGCTCCACCTCAGCGTCCATCTGAGCCCTCAGCTCATTGATCTCCTGCTGTACTTCGGTCATCTGGTTCTTCAACCTTGCGATCTTCGTGTTACGGGCCGCTTGGTTTTCAACCGTGACCTCAGTCGCCATCAGGGTTGTAAGCTCACCCATCAGATCCAGAAGAACCTGAGCCGGTGGCCGGCCAGCCCCAGATCCAGTTGCCCCGGCGGCTGAACTGCCAGGAGCCGCCGCTGAACCCGCCATGAAGACGGCAGCGCGATTCGGCGGCTCATACTCCTCCGGCTCATGGAACTCCGACTCGGGGTAAGGCTCGACGTAGCCCCCGAGCCCGCCATTGTGGAGCTGATAGATGGATTCCGTCTCTTCGCTCGAAGATTCATCCTCAGAGCGGATGAGAGGTTCCTCCTGCGACATAGATCCTTCAAGATCCATGCCCTGAGTGAAGCCGACGAAGACATGCTTCCGGCCCGGACTAACACGGGCGGGTTGCACGCGTCGGGCGGGTTGCTCTCGCCGGGCCGACTCGACGATGTCAGTGCAGGTGTCCGGCCCGGGTTCAGATCCGCCGATCTTGCCGATGAAAACGTGAATCCCGCCGAAGGGGACCCGGAAACCGTACTCAATGGAGTCAGCCTCGGGGCCCCAGCCGGCGTCGTCGATGTAGAGCCGGCCGCGGCGACTCTTAGTCATCCTGCCAACCGCGTACCCCTCGATCCCTGGGAGAGAGCCCTTTGAGAACTCAACACCACCGAGTGCTAGCCCCACGGTGGGCGCCAACTGTCATGGTTTTGTCACGGCAGAAGTCCGAAGACTTAGGTTCGAGGCCAACGCCATGGTAGTGGACTCAAAGGGGTTGATCGGGACAAAGGACACGAGTTTTACCCAGGTTCGGCCCCTCGAGTAGAGGTAAAAGCCTACGTCCTGCTTATGCTGCATTGATTGGAGTATCGATTACAAGGGAGCGGATTGCTTGACCTAGTTCTCGATAGCTTGGTTTCTTTTCTAAGCCGCCCCGGGGTCTAGCCTTTATATAGGAGGTCAAGGCCCCGGGTTACACGAGTCTCAAACCGACTCACACAACGTGTTGTACTCTGTCTCTAAGCCGCCGTACCATCTTGGGTAAGCCGCCACCGGGCGGCTTGGCCACCCGGGTCATCATGCTATCTTCTGTCTTCTGGGCCTCCGCCTTAGCCCTTCTGGTAAGCCGCCCCCGCGGCCTGGTCTTCATCTTCCGGCCCGCCTTACAGGTCTTGGGCTATGAGCCGCCAGGTGTAACCCGGCCCCTCCTGGGCGGGTCTTACCACGGAGTTATATCCCCAACACATGTGATCATGTCTTCGTATTTCGTACACTATGATTATGTACTGGATATGTCGGTTTATCAGCTGTGGAATTTAGCTAGCATTTTCTCAATAGCATATTGTCGTGAATTATGATGAATCCTCTGCTTGTGGACACTATTCGTTCAATTGCATATTGTGGCGAATTATGATGAATGTTCTTCATGTGGACACTATTTGTCGATTGCATATTGTGGCGAATTTGCTGTTTGCAGGGTGAATTAAATGCGATATTTTACAATAACCTGGCAATTTCAGCGCACACGGTTCAAGCAACTAAGCGTGTGCGGTCCAGAACGGAAAGCACACGCAACTCATAGCGCAACCGCCTATGATACACAGGAAAAGCACACGAGATAAAACGTTGGTGATACATAAGAAATCGTAAACGGTTTCCAACACTTGTACGTGTGCGTAGGAGCTACTCAATCGTTTGCGATAGCACCGTATCTCACACGTGAGCCAACAGGAAACCGTGCCCGATGCAAAGACGATCCCACGCGTACATTTTTCGAGAAACGTGTCCGATGATGTTATACATGGTACACGGTTCCCAGAGAAATCTCGTGTGCGATGAAGATATCAGACACCGTGTCTACAATGGCCCGTGTGGATTAGGTAACGTTTCGCAAACGGTCAAAGGTCAAACTCCGGTTGTTTTCCATGAGCAATTAGACGTGTTTCACTCGTCTTGGACGTGTGTGATTGATCCCAAATCCCACACGTACGCCCAAAAGATTATGTGTGCGATCTGTTCCTGCACCGCACACGATTATATTTGAAGATCGTTTGTGTCGTTGTTTTGTCACGGCAAGATGTCCTAGTGTGAGGACTTAATCGTGAGGCCAACGCATCTAACTGGTAGCTTGAGAGGGGTTGAGCGGGACGAGAGACGCGAGTTTACCCAGGTTTGGCCCCTCCAATGGAGGTAAAGCCTACGTCCTGCTTTGTGTATATTGATGATGAGGATGATCTTGTTACAAGGGTGCAAGATCGCTACCTCTAATCTCGAGAGCCTCTAATATGTCTATCTCTAATGACTTGGAGTTGTCTGTCTAAGACCTGTCTATTGAGACGTCTAAAAACTTGACCCTCTTGGGGTAACCCGCCCCTCCTTATATAAGTTGAAGGGGCGGTTTACATGTAGAGTCCAAGTCGGATGAAGACTTAACCTATTATGACTTCCCATCACGGGCTTCTCTTCATGGGCTTCTTAACGTCTGGGCTTCTTATCTCCAACCGGGTGGCTTACAACCGGGCGGCTTACAACTGGGCGGCTTACAACCGGGCTTATCTTCAAGACTCATCTTCAGGGACTCATCTCCGAGACTTATCTTCATGGCTAAGTGTCTGCCGGGTCATAACTGTCTGCCGGGTCATAACTGTCTGCCGGGTCATAACTGTCTGCCGGGTCATAACTGTCTGCCGGGTCATAACTGTCTGGTCTCACCCGCCGGGTCTCACCTGGGATGCTTAAGTCCAAAGATGCCTTAACGTCAGGGCAACTTATGCCCAGAAATGTCTTAAGCCTTAGGGCGGCTTATCCTTATTAGCCAGGCCTTGGTCGTGGGGAATATCCCCAACATTAGCCCCCAGTTTAGTTTTGAATTTATTCATGCTAAACTCTTGAAATAAGAATATGTAAAGGGACCGGTTCACTCAAAAATACCAGTTAACCAGCTTCTGAAAACTCTGAGTCTATGTCATATCAATAAACTGACGTTGGCTCCTTAGAAAAATTAACCCTTATTATCTTCAACTGTCTTGGCTTGATAAAATTCGTTTGATGTTGTGCCAACTTTCAATACTTCAGACTTCAATGAAAAAATCCGTATGATATTAAGTTGCCTTCCATGTATCCATATTACCTGTAGCCCCCAAGTCTTAAGAGGGGAACGTAGTGATAGCTTTAAGACTTGCTTCAATATAAATATTGCAACTCTAGAGAAATCCGGATTGTTCATCTTAGTCACTAGTCATATGTAGCCCCTAAGTACCGGGTTGTCTTGCCTGCAGCAATCTGGGACTTGTAAATGTCTTATGCTCATAAAACTTCAGCCAGTGTAGCCCCCAAGGGCCGGGTCATTATGCAATAATGAGCAGGGACTTCTGTAGAGCTGATTATGTAGACTTAATGAGCAATGTGTAGCCCCCAAGGGCCGGCTCAGTAAGACAATATTGGGCTGGGACTTAGAGAAAGATAGAAAGGCCAGCTCATCTCCTTGAAATAATAGGGTCTTGTTGACAATGTAATTATTTGAAAAACAACTTGTATTAGCCCCCAAGTGTCGTGGAGCATGCTTGTAGTGACATGGGACTTGCATACTTGATATAAACTGGACTTGAATAATGTAGCCCCCAAGTGCCGGGTCATATGCCTGCAGCGACTCGGGACTATTCTTTCCATTACAGAATAAATTCTATCCATTATATGGACGATATTGCTGAATGCTTGGCATATCAATGTTGAACCATGCTCCTTGCTGTGAGCTGGTATTTTCGGATGAGGGAATAACATCCATTACTCTGAAGGGGCTTTGAAAACCTCAACCATCCAATACAGGATATGATAACCATAATAAAAATCCAGCGGCATTGGCTATTTAAGATTTGAATAATATAACCCGGTTTGAAAACCGGCTCCTGTAACATAAACCAGGATATCCATGCATATATGATGCATGGTCTGACGATGCAATGATGATGCAATGTATGATGATGTATGTGTAAACAGAGTATAAAAATGTCATCTTTCAAGGCTCGACAAAAAGAGACTAGTTCTGTTTCGTTTTTTGAAAAACTCAAGTTTTGCTTCAAAGAAGCTTTGGCATGAAAGCCTGAAACTTCGTAAGCTGGCTCTCACGTGACAGAAATCCGTCGTTTAAACCTTAACAAGTTCAGGGTCTTAAAAAAGATTGACTGTTAAGAGTACGAACGGGCCACATAGCGGAGAGACTACAACAAACAAGGTGAGTTTATCCTAGCTCACTGTAAGCCGGCTCTCTCGTGACAAAAGCCGTTGTTTAAACCTTGACAAGTTCAGGGTCTTTGTGCGAGATTGACTATGGAGTTCGGGGTCTCTTAGCAAGATTGACTGTCAAGAGTTTGGCGGGTCACCTGGTGGAGTAGCAAGTTGCAAACAGACAGGTTTAACTCGAATATGGCATATAAAGCCGGCCAAGAGGGTATGAAAGCTAAACTCATAGAGTTGGAAGCCCCTAAGTGACCATAATATGATAAGCCAATAAGGCAGGATACCCATGTTTGAACCGTGCATCATAGCAGCTAGTTCTCTTTCGCAACCTTTAATTTTCTGAAAACTCGAACTTGCGAGACATGAATTCCTTTTGCACCGGATGTTGAGCCAGATATTGAGAGGTCAAAACTTTTGCGAGAAACAGATTTCCCTTGATCCGGATTTTGAACCGGACCTTTCTGACTGCCCGACACTTTTTGAGACGGAAATTTTCTGACATCTTTTAAACTTTCACCAATGTGGCGGTAGTCTTCAGGACCGGGCGTCTTCCCTTTAATGACCGGGGTTCTTGAATTTATGACAAAGACCAATGCTGCCAAGTCATGTCTGCGTAGCCCCCGAGTCTTAAGGCGACTCGAGGAGTTGGCTTGAGATTCTTCATACTTGGCTATTGCATAAGCCGTTTGTAGAGTTGTCAGTTGAGAGAGGAAATTTATTGAGGCCAGAGGCCGGCGAGTTGGTAATCTTCTCGATGCTCATTATATGTCCTTGGCAAATATCGTGGCCAAATTGAGTGCATATGCCTCTTGACCCCTTCTTTGCTACTGTCACTTAGTCCGGCTTTCCTGGCTCCCCCAGGGTCATTTTTAATTTTTCGCCGATGGTTTTGAATTTGCCGATTCTCCTGTAGACGGCTCTCTATTGCCCTTCCATGGACGTTTCCTTCATGAAAAGCTCTCTTGTTTCCTTTGATATGTTGAAACAGACTGGACCGGGGGATGACAAGGCAGTGCATCTATCCATTGGGTAACCCGGTGCGAGTTGAGGCTGATAATAGATATATGTTTCTTCCTTGCTCTAGTGTTTGTTGGAGTAAACCAGATCGCAGGGGCAGCGGCCTGCGCACCAGTGAATCATATGGGCGCACGCAGCCCCGACGTGTTGATGCAGACCAGGCCATGGGGACGGCGGCTTGCGCGCATCCGTCGGGCGTCTCGTATAGGCGAGCGCGGCACCGGCGCATTGAGTTGAATGCGAGAGCTGTCCGGCGACTTGGCACGGACGCGAGAGTCCCTCGCAGCGTTGTAAGACGTTTTTTGGTCGCGCGGACATGAAAGTTGGCCGCGGCGTTGGAAGTCGGTGCGCGAGTCCGTTGAGCAACGCGACACTGACAAACAGTGCGGAATGATGCTAGTGCGCGCTCCTCCTCCGCATTATAATGCCACTTTTGTAATGGAGAATTGTTCAGCGTACAAATATTGCAGGCAAAGTAATTGTTCTCGAAAGAATTTATTATGTACTGATAAATAGATGGAAAAGACAGCACCTGATTTTTTTTGTCGGATGTCGAGCCAGTTGTAATGACGAAAAAAACTATAAAGATGAATCGGCAGGTATAATGAACCGACAACAACATTGGGCCAGCCGCTCTTTGTAAACCGGCTGTGACGGCAAGGCCAATTTAGGCCATTGTGCTTCCTTCTTTTTGTAGCTGCTATCCTCTTGAGTATACTTTTGTTTACCTGCAACACGAAATCTGCTGACATATCAAACTCTGGTTGAAAATAGACCAAAGGCTCCAGCACTACACGTGTGTGAATTGACTCCAAGGAGGACTTATGCAGAATTTGGAGCTGAATAATCCTGTTACGAATTCCTTATTTATTCAACAGTAGGAAAATAAGGATTCGTCAACGCATGATCATGCTTCCAATGTTTCCATGTACTCAAACGGTCCGGCTTGCCCGAGCATCCATGTCCACCATATATCCCATGCAACAGCAGAAGTTGACATCCAACATGTATACATGAGTGGCGTGTGCGTGCGCCGAAGATACTTGTGAACTTTGTTTTGAACAATTGATTATCCCATGGGGAGCAACGAATCGAAGAAGCCCTTTTGCCTTTGTGGTCCCAAGGACATGGACGAACTCCACTAGCAGGCCTTGCTCGAGGCGAGCCATGGCTAAGGCGACGAGGTGGGTCGACGAAACGGCGGCTCGGGGTACGGCCGTTGACCCGGCGGCGGAGGCGGTTTCAAAACAGCGCGGGGCGGAGGCGAGGTTGCCTCGGCCAGGGCGGTTTGGAGGCGGAGGCGAGGCGAGGTGAGCCGACGCAACAGCGGCTCGAAACGCGGCGCTGCGGTGGCCAAGGGGCAGGCGGAGCCGTCGGTAGGCATGATTTAGAACCATGGTTCAGCCGAACCTATGCTCCATGCCGTACGATTCAACATCCTCCTACATGTGGATTCGCGTCATGCATGTCAATTCCATCCAACACTTCATGTCATGCATTGTTTAACATGCAAAACATCTCCTGCCATGCATTTTTTAATCAAACATACACCAATCCACGTGAACAGTGTTCAGAAATCAATGATGTTGAGCGTAGGTTCGGCTGAACCATAGTCCAATAAAACATTTTCGGTGGTCGTGCGCACGCGGTTGCCGGTCCAGCGACGGGCGGCCGGGGCACAGGCTCGGCTGAGCCGGCGCTGAGCGGGGCGAGTCCGGATCGGGGCATGGTGGAGGCGAGTCCGACTCGAAGCGAGGCCACGGACGGCGAGTCAACGCAGCATGGCGGAGCTATCATGGGGGCGGCTTCGAGCGGCGCGGCGCATGAGGCGCAGCAGCGGCGGGATGAGGCGGCGCTGCGGAGTGAAGCCGGCCGGGGCGCAGGGCGGCCACGGCGCGATGCGAGGTGGAGCCGCCGGGTCACGGGGTGAAGTGGCGGGCGGAGCTTCCCGCGGCAGGTGGGTCAGCAGGGGCGAGGCGGCGCACAGAGCGCGGAGCAGACCCGACGCAGGCATAGGGCGCCCGGAGCGGCGCGGTCGAGCGGAAGCGGAGCCGCCCGGCGCAACGGCGTGCGCAGCCGGGGCCGAAGGAGGCGAGGCACGGTGGCTCGCTGTGAGGCTGCGGTGGCGGCTAGCCACGGCGGAGAGACAGGCGGAGCCATGGCGTCGAATCTGCGGTCGAATCCGGGGAGGAGGTGAGGTGGAACGCGGCCACGGTGATGAAGCGAGGTAGAGCCGGCCTGGCGCAGCAGGCCGGCGGCTCGGTGGATACGGCCGGAGCGAGGTGAGTCATGGCGACCGCGGCAGGTGCAACGGGGCGAGTCCGCAGCAGCTGGCCGGCTCAATGGTGGCGGAGGCGGAGTGAACACAGCTGACAATTGTGGTGTTTGACTTTGATTTGACTCACCATCAGAGGTTTCTCCGCGTAGGTTTGCTCTTTCTCTTGGCTGATGGGGAAAGCAGTAGTGACTCGTCCGTGTCCGTGCAGGGCTCGAAATTTTGTCTTACATTGACGTAGTATTATCTTGGGAGAACTTTCCTTCTCTTGTGAAACTCATAGTATGGTGCTGACTTGACCACGTGAAGGAGCAAAATCTGGACAAATTGCTCTGCATCAAAAATTGAAGTGCCTCAGGTTGCTCGCACGCAGTAGCAACAATTTCCGATCGGAAGAAACCAGATTCGGTGATGTGTACCAGGCGCCGCGTTGGAGTTATGTAATCGACCTAGAGGTTTTCGTGCGTGTCACCGCCGTTGAAGTTACTTTTTACTCTAATCTGATTTATGTTGCCGTTGAAATTCTTTCAATCTTGACTGATGAACTCCGAGTCGATGTAGATCCTTCGATACTGGCTCTTGCTGATCCGACAGGTCGTAAGCTTCTTGATCCCTAGGAGAGATCCCTTCAAGAACACAACACCACCGTGCGCTGGGCCCCACGATGGGCGCCAACTATCGTGGTTTTGTCACGGCAAGATGTCCTAGTGTGAGGACTTAGTCGTGAGGCCAACGCATCTAACTGGTAGCTTGAGAGGGGTTGAGCGGGACGAGAGACGCGAGTTTACCCAGGTTCGGCCCCTCCGATGGAGGTAAAGCCTACGTCCTGCTTTGTGTATATTGATGATGAGGATGATCTCGATTACAAGGGTGCGGGATCGCTACCTCTAATCTCGAGAGCCTCTAATCTGTCTATCTCTAATGACTTGGAGTTGTCTGTCTAAGACTTGTCTATTGAGACGTCTAAAAAGTTGACCCTCTTTGGGTGACCCGCCCCTCCTTATATAAGTTGAAGGGGCGGTTTACATGTAGAGTCCAAGTCGGATTAAGACTTAACCTATTATGACTTCCCATCGCGGGCTTCTCTTCGTGGGCTTCTTAACGTCTGGGCTTCTTATCTCCAGCCGAGCGGCTTACAATCGGGCGGCTTAAGTCGGGCGGCTTACAACCGGGCTTATCTTCAAGACTCATCTTCAGGGACTCATCTCCGGGACTTATCATCATGTCTAAGTGTCTGCCGGGTCATAACTGTCTGCCGGGTCATAACTGTCTGTCGGGTCATAACTGTCTGCCGGGTTATAACTGTCTACCGGGTCATAACTGTCTGGTCTCACCCACCGGGTCTCACCAGGGATGCTTAAGTCCAAAGATGACTTAACGTCAGGGCAACTTACGCCCAGAAATGTCTCAAGCCTTAGGGCGGCTTATCCTTATGAGCCGGGCCTTGGTCGTGGGGAATATCCCCAACAGTTTGCGTTCGTTGGCCACCATCGCCGATGGGTTTGCGGTGTCGTGTGGGATGGACCCCCCTATCGCCCACACATGCAAGGCGACGGTTTGGAACTACGTCGCGGAAAGGGGTTAAAAACCATTTGTATAGCACGTCGCTCCACAAGTGACAGGGGATTAAGGAGACAATGTTTACCCAGGTTCGAGCACTCTTGAAGAGGTAAAACCCTACGTCCTGCTTGATTATATTGATGTGGATGAGAATTAAAGAGTTGATCTACCTCGAGATCGTATGAGCTAAAACCCTAGGTGAGTCGACCTCGTCCTATGAATGAAACCCTCTAGTTTATATAGACACCAGGGGTACCTAGGGTTACACATAATCGGCCTCCAACCGGGGATAGATGCGCCGATCCTATCTTCAAGACTTGGAGGACACGCCAATCTTCGGAGCTTTCCTTCTTGAACACGAGGTTGCCGCAGAGTCCGACATTTCACAGAGCGGCCCAACAAATCGGCCCATGAGAGAAGAGCCGACGGCCCGAGGACCCCTTAGTGGGGGACTCCCTCAGTAGCCCCCGAATTAGCCTCCAACTCCGAAGTATAAAGTCTTCGGCAGCTCCACGCGTCCAAAGTATTCGGCTTGTGAGGCGAGTTCCTCTATTCCTTCTGATTCGCAAAACAACAATTCGGTCACTGTCAGGTTCCCGATTGTCGAAGCGTCACGGGGCCCACAACATCAATTTTCCTGCTCGAAGACCGATAGCAGCCCTCGATTCCTGCGCGCAAAATAAAAGATAAGTAACTCAGCAGCCCTCTACAGAACCGCTCCTTGCAAGTCAAGGGAGAAACACCTATTTAAGCAGATCGAATCCACTATAGGCGATATTCACCCCCTCATTACCACCAAGAAGTCCTAAAGCTTGAGAGCTTGGAAATATGGCGAGTGCCCCAGGTTCGTCCTCGCGCCCTCACGGCCCCCTTCGAGAAGACTGGGCAAGCTGTTTCATTTCCCTTCTTCAACTGCATGATCTTGAGGCACAAGGGTATCTCCCTACTTCGGATCTGACGTCCACTCGCGCTGGGCTGACCTCCGCGAACGGCGAAGCCTTTGCGGAGAATTTCCCTAGCCCCCACAAGGATGAGAGGGTTTTCTTTGTTTCTTTCCTTCTGCGGGGCCTAGGCTTTCCTCTCCACCCCTTCTTGAGAGGTCTGTTGGAATTCTACGGGATCCAGCTCCACAACCTTACCCCCGACTCGATCCTTCACATCTCAGGCTTCGTTGCTCTTTGCGAGATGTTTTTAGGCTGCGAGACCCACTTTGATTTATGGAGAAAGTACTTCTGTCTCGTTCCCCGAACTAGGGGAGGGACAATCCGGGAAGTGGCCGGAGCCGAAGTATGGCGCATAGCCGGGACAGGGTAACCTATCGGGACCCCAAATAAGGAAACAAACGAGTGGTCTGCCCTTTAAAGAAGCGATTTAACTGGCGGCAAAAAGATCCCTTCTCAAGAGGAGAGCCCCGAAGTAAAGTGCCTGGCCACCAACGTGAAGTTGCTAGCCCACAGCAAGTTGACCATCATCGAGGTGATGGACGTAGTGATCACTCGGTGTGTCCAACCGCTCCAACAACGGACACATCCTCTGTGGTGTTACAATGGAACAAGTGACACCACCCGCTCTAGACGGCAAGGGCCGGCCAATCAGGAAGCACTGGCGGCTATTCTGGCCGATCTCTTCAAAGGAGAGAAGGAAGAGTTTGCCCGCCTGACAATCAGGGACGGCTTCTCCACCTACAACCCCATCGAATGGGTAAGTTTGATTATGTTCCCGTAGCTCGGATGCTTATGTTTGATTTTACTGATCAAAAACCTTCTGTCTTTCTCGACAGAAATGGAGACGTCGGGTCGAGACAGTCAACTGCCCCGCCCCCCAACCAGAGAATTATTCCCATGATGATGATCCCGGATTTCACGATGATCCGGAGATTTCGATGATCTTTGAGGACGGGGTCTATTACCAGGAGAGCGTCGACGAACACAAGGTGGCCCTCATGGCGGATCATCCCTGGATCCTCACTTCTTCTACCGTAAGCGAAAAGAAGGCCCCATACCGAAAAGGGCGTAAGCCTCCCGTCATTCTGACTATACCGACTCCTACCCCAAGGGTCGTCGGACTACACACCGAACACCATCCCGGCTACCCCAGCTGGGCCCGCATCGGACGCTGGCGGGGGACCCAAGCGAGGGGCAACAACGGAAAACACATCGTCCGCACCCTCCACCAAAAGGTACTCAATTTACCTTTGCTTTTTGGCTGTTGTTACCTTAAGTACTCATAGTCTTTTTGCCGAAACATTCAGGAGACGAGTTCAGCCACCATTGTCCGAAGACGCCACCGAGGTGCCAGATAGCCATCGTCAACCAAGGCCTTCGGCCCCTGCTGAAGCTGAAGCGGGAGCCCCTGTTAAGGATCATCTCCCTGAGGATTCCGGGGGATTCTCGATCACTAATTCTAAAGTCGAAAGTGCAATGAACCATCGGTAGTGAAAGGAGTCCTTGCGCCACCCAACATTTTCCGATCAAGAGTTTAACGCTCTTAGTTCGGTGGACGCACACCTTGGGGCTGCCAGAGCAGGCCACGAGGGAGCTGCCAGACTAATGTCTTCCAATATGCGCGTAAGTAGTTGGTTTTGATAATCCGAACATAAGTCCTAACCCAGTAGCCCCCGAACCTTAATTCGGTCAGGACGGCCGAGTTAAGGGTCTGAACACTGTTTTGCTACTATATAGGATTTAAGGCAGCAAAACGAGAAGTTGTCCAAGGACCTTGAGTCTAGCCAGACGGATTTGGAGGCTAAGGCCGAACTGGAGGAGGTGAAAAAATTCACCAGAGAGGCACACAGTAAGTAAAAGAGGTGTTCATTATGTGCCAATTTTTTTGGAGATACCCTTTCTAATGAAGGGTTGTGTTGTAGCAGTTGAATCCATAGGTCAACTGCAAAAGGATTTGGATGCGTCTCGAGAAACTCAAAGGTATGCCGAGTCTCCGCTTGAGACTAGTTACCGCGTACTGGAACGATGTCGCGAAGAAAAGAACGAAATCAAAGAGGAAAACCAACGACAAGCCCAAGAAATTGAGAGTTTAAAAACTCAATTGGCACAAACCCATGAGGAGAGCCAGAAATTGAAGGGTGGCATGTTCTGTAAGTGAATTTCTAACCTGGAATTTCATAAAGTATTCATGTTGTGTCAAGTGTAATTGATACGTCATATGCCATGCTTAGGCCTCCTAACCGGGCGTCCTGAGGAAGAGATCAGCGCATTTGGTGGTGACCTACTGAAGGAACTGTCCATAGTGCGCGAGCGAGCTCGGGAAGCTATGAGGAGCATGACCAGGGTGTTGTGGCCAGCCGAGACACCTCCGCAAGGGATGGCCGAACTGGCGGAGCGTTTTAAAGGAGCCCGAAGTCGTTTTGAGCTATGGAAGATTTTAGCTTGTCGAGAGGGGGCTCGGTAAGCGTGGGACACGGTGAAGACCCGTTTCACCAAACTCAACCTGGAGCACCTGGCTCGGGTTGGGCCGGCAGGGCTGGATGGACAAGAAATACCCCTTCACTTGGTTTATGACCAAGTGATGCCCGCCGCTCGTATTTCTCAGGAGGACTGTGCCCTGGATACCATAATAGATGATCTTGACCGATCAATGTAATGTTTGGTTCTATGTAACTATGTACTTTACACCAAACCGATTCCATTCGCGTTTTAAACGCTGTCTTAACCAGCCATCGGCTTCCGCCTCCCCCGCCAATGGCTGGGGAGTGTTCCGTACCATATATCCTGTGGTAACAGGAAATCATTTTGGAGAACTAGGCAATCCGGCCATGTGGTGCGAATAGACAAAACGTGCTCGGGTGGCTATGTTATATTACTATATAACGTAAGAAACATCTTCCGAAGAAAATAGTTCCTCCATGGGTTCCTTGCTTCGGGTTACTGCGCTAATCGCAGACATCATAGTTGTGTACCCGTAATCGAGCGGGCAGATGCTATGTTTGGAGGAAAATCTGGATTTATGCTGAAGACCACCAATTATGTCTTCTTCCTTCGTAGCCGACCAATTTGTTTCTTAAGAGTGCTAACTTTTGGCTTCACCCGTCTGAGGTACGTATCCGGGTAACCCGGTCGTAACAATCGCAGAGGTGCTCCCTTTACCCCCTAGCCGAACATTCGGGAACGTAGAGGGTAATCGTAGGAACGAGGCAACCCAGTTTGGCAAAAACTTAAGTACAATTGATGCATATGGAGGCGTGAATACGATACTGGAAGGATGCACACAAGGTAAATGTATAATTGCTTGGCTTTTAACGAAGCACCCAGGTCTTACCGGGTAGAACATTATATTTTAATGTATGCCGATGAAGAACTTAACATAGTTCAGTTGAGCCAAACATAGCCTGGGAAAGTCTAAACAACCCTATAAAAGTAAACAAAGAAATGTGTACAGGCGCAAATACAAGTGTTTTCTAGAGAAGGTAGCGACACCGGTCTAGTCGTAGAAGCGCCGGAGGCGAGCTGCGTTCCATGGGTTTGGTTCGAGGCGATTGTCCTGCGGGTTGCGGAGGCGATAAGCTCCTCCTGTCAATACTTCATCAATTACGAAAGGTCCCTCCCACTTGGGGTTCAGTTTATGCTTCTATTTCTCTAGGAGTCGTAATATAAGTTTGCCCTCGTTATATGCCTTCGCTCGAACCTCCCTGCTTTGGTATCACCGAGTTTGCTATTGATAAAAGGCAGATCGAGCCCGAGCTATATCGCGCTCTCCCTCCAGGGCGTCTAGGTCGTCCTGCCGATCTAGTTCGGCCTCCTTTTCTTCGTACATGCGCACCCTAGGAGCGTCATGGATGATGTCACATGGGAGGACTACTTCGGCGCCTCTCGGCGTTCTGGGATTGGGGGTACCTAGATCTGCGTGCCTGCGGCCTAGAACGCGGGCCCATTGACGGCCTGGTACGACCCAGCTATAAGACTCCCAAGACAAGACCCATGCGAGGGTCCCGGCCTCGCGAGGCGAACAACGCCAAGACCTCCAGAGGAGTGGCCTCCCCCGGGCTGCCTCCCGAGGAGCGGAGATTTTTATGCAGGTACTCGGCCTCATGAGTCTGCGATGACGTGAGCCATGACGACCGAGGCCAGGCGGGTGCCAGCAGACGCAGAGGAGGACAGTTTCCTCTTATGTGCTAAGGAGGCAAGGACGTACGCGGGTTCCCAAGGAATCCCCCAAAGGTTTCCATTCCAGTGCAACAAAACCGAGACCACGAGCTCGGCAGGACGGATGTCATCGCCGAGCCCACCTCTGTGCCATGCCCAGAAGCTTTGCAGGCGAAGACCACTTTCCGTCAGGATAAGATGTACCTCTTGTCCCCTTTCAAAATTGGCCGTTGTTGGATCCCTTCCCGCCTGTGCGATAAGGGAAGAGGACCAAGGCCACTATAATTAGGGACTAGCCTCCACCATAGAGGGGATCGATCCAGCCTTATCTCAGAGCCCTAACGAGGCTGCTCATGCGATGTACTAGTTCATCCCCGAACCTCCTCACGAAGCCAATCGACCAGAAAGCAGGAGTAGGGTCTTAGACCGCAAGGTGGCCCGAACCTGGGTAAATCTCTGTGTTCATCTTCTTGCCAGCTCGCACGCATTCGATCAGGCTCGGCCGCGGGGTGGCGAGCTTGAGGCTAGAGCTGGTTGAGATCTTCGCACACGCCCTAGAGTTCGAACCTTCATGGGTTCGCGGAGCCCCGATTCCGACATTTGGCGTGCCAGGTAGGGGCGTGTCGAAGCTCCGCCTCATCATCGACCACGCCTCGTTCTCGCTCCGCCCCACCCATGGCAAAGCTCGCCGAGCTCGCACTAAGCGTTGGGCCGCTCGCGCCGCCCAGGCGGCGCCCCTCGGCCGCAGTGTTCCACGCCGCCCCGTTTGCCCCGCGGCTAGCGCCGCTGCGGGTACTGCTGCTTGTCAACGGTAGAACCCACCGCTACCGCCCTTCGCACGACGTGGGGGTCGCACCGCCGCACCCCCCATCGGCTTCGCCACGACGTCGTCCTCTCACGCTCATCATGGGCTTACGAACCAGCAAGCCGCGCTCCTCGTGGCGCGAGAGCTATTGCACTACCGTCCCACCGATGGTGCCTATGCCGCTTGGCTCGACCGGGTTGCCGAGATGCTCGACGCCGCTTGCGGGGGCTTGGAGCCTTCCCGTTCTCTGCCAGAATCGCGGCCCCCGCCCTGGGTCTGCGCTTGCCCATGCTGCTTCTGCTCGCCCTTCAGGAGAGGACCTGGAGGGCCCCACAGCGGATGAGTTGCAAGCTGGATTTCCCCCAGCTCAAGAGGCGCTTCCCCGGATATTGATCAGGGCGGATTGCTGCCACAGATTACCTCCTGGCCGGTACGGCCCGGCGGCGGTGATAGCGGTCGACAAGGTGAAAGAACTGGGGGCTAACTTCAAGACGAGGGCTACCGCTACCCCCGTCCCGCCATCAACGAGTTCACCACGTGGCGGAGGCGAAGATCGAGCGTGCCATCCCCGGTGGCCTGGCTGTCAAGACCGTTAAGATCTCGTGAGGCCAGGGCCCCTCATGAGCTGATGCGGTGCCCCCGGCCGCATCGTTGACAACCACGACCCCCGCTTACAACCAATCTCCCCAGAATATATTGCACTAACCTTCGAACGCAGGTAAATCATGCTCCGATGGCACACTCGCGGAGCGGCGGCAAGGCCGAGCGCGCCGGCGCGGAGCCCTCAGGGGCCCCAAGGCCAGAGAGCCTCGGGGGGATCTGGGAATTCGCGGCGGGGTTGGCTAGGCAAGCTACGGCCCTTACCGTGGCCCATCCATGCCACCGCGGCTAGGATGCACGCGAGGACTCCATCTCCCCCCCCCGCCTATGGGGCCACAGCGTCCCGCCTGCCCAGGGCCAGGTGCGGCTCCCCCGCGGGCCTGGACACCCCGGCAAGGCGCGCCGGGATGCCGCGCCAGGGGCGAACCTCGCGCTTGGCGAGAGGGTCCGGCGCCGGGCCCCCTCCGCGCCGCGAGGAGTCGCGGCCGGCCCTCGGGAGCCAGAGACCTCGTCCCGAAGCGGGTCCTCCCCAGAAAGGGCACCTGTGGGATCCCGCCCATGCGGGAGGGCCCGTTTAGAGCCGACCGCGCACCAGGCCTGCCGCACGCGAGCCTGGGATCAAGGGACGGGGTCCGCGCCCAGAGGCATGGAGCACCCTACGCCTCCCTGACGTGCTTGGACTGCGTCGGTATTTCCACAAAGAGGAAGGGATGATGCAGCACAGCGACGGTAAGTATTTCCCTTAGTTATGAAACCAAGGTTATCGAACCAGTAGGAGGATCACCACCACCCAATAAGCAGCACCTGCACACAAACAACAAATACTTGCAACCCGACGCGAAAGAGAGGTTGTCAGTCTCTCTACGGTAAATAGATAGATTAGGTAGTGATAGATAGGAGAGATAGATCTCTCAAGAACACAAATAAAAAGAGTAAATAAGCAGCAATATATTTTTGGGTTTTTGGTTTTGTAGATCTGAAAATAAAGATTGCAAAAAACATAGATCGGAAAGCAATATGATAGAAAAGTAGACCCGGGGGCCGTAGGGTTCACTAGTGGCTTCTCTCATGAGTATAGCGCACGGTGGGTGAACAAATTACTGTTGGGCAATTGATAGAAAATCGAATAGTCATGATGATATCCAAGGCGATGATCATTATATAGGCATCACGTCCAAGATAGATAGACCGACTCCTGCCTGCATCTACCTCTATTACCCCACACATCGACCGCTATCCAGCATGCATCTAGCATATTAAGTTCATGAAAAAACGGAGTAATGCAATAAGAACGATGACATGATGTAGACAAGATCTATTCATGTAGGAATATACCCCATCTTGTTATCCTTAATAGCAACGATACATGCGTGTCTTGCTGCCCCTTCTATCACTGGGAAAGAACACCGCAAGATCGAACCCATCACAAAGCACCTCTTCCCATGGCAAGAAAAATCGATCTAGTCGGCCTAACTAAACCAAAGATTCGAAGAAGAAATATGATGCTATAAGCAATCATGCATATAAGAGATCAAAGAAGACTAAATAATATTCATGGATAGAAACTGATCATGAACTCAAAATTCATCGGATCCCAACAAACACACCGCAAAAGTTTACATCAAATAGATCTCCAAGAGACCATTGAATTGAGAATCATAAGAGAGAGAGAGAATCTAGCTACTGCCTATGAACCCGTAGGTCTATGGTGGACTACTCACGCATCATTGGAGAGGCACCTATGAGGAAGATGAACCCCTCCGTGATGGTGTTTAGATTGGATCTCGAGGTTCGGGAACTTGCGGCGGCTGGAATTGTGTTTCATCGACTCCTCTAGGGTTTTTGGATTTTCTCGGAATTTATAGGCACGATAGTCGGTTGAGGGGGTGCCCGAGGTGCCCATCCCCCACCAGGCCGCGCCAGGGGGCCTCTGGCATGCCCTGGTGGAGGGTGACCACCCGGGGCCCCCTCTTCTGGTGTTATTTGGCCCATCTTCTTTCTTCTAGTCCATAAAAAATCCACAAAAATCCCCGCAGCGTTTGGTCTCCGTTTGGTACTGATTTTCTGCGAAGTAAAAAATAAGCAAAAACATTAACTGGCACTTTGGCACTTTGTCAATAGGTTAGTCCCAAAAAATGATATAAAGTTGTAATAAAATGATTGTAAAACATCCAAGAATGATAATATAACAGCATGGAACAAGCAAAAATTATAGATACGTTAGAGACGTATCAGCATCCCCAAGCTTAATTCCTACTCGTCCTCGAGTAGGCAAATGATAAAAATAGAATTGTTGATGTGGAATGCTACCTAACATGTTCATCATATTCTTTTCTTCTTTGTATAGCATGGACATTTGGACTTGTAAATGATTCAAAGCAATAGTCTAGTTTCAACATAATGACTTCAATACTCAAGCATGTCAACAAGCAACCATGTCTTTCAAAATATCAACACTAAAGAAAGTTATCCCTAGCCCATCATGCTCAATCATTGATCCATTCATGAAACACACTCAAATATTAGCTATGCCCAATGCTCAAGTACGATCATAGTGCCCCCGAGTTGGTGCTTATAAGAGAAGTTGGAGACTCAAGGCAAAAATAAAAATTGCACAAAGTAAATAGATAGGCCCTTCGCAGAGGGAAGTAGGGATTTGTAGAGGTGCCAGAGCTCAAAGTTTTAAATTGAGAGAGAAAAAATATTTTGGGTGGCATTCTTTTCCTGTCATCGAAAACGACAAAGTAGCTCACAATACTTTCCATGCTAGATATACCATAGGCGGTTCCCAAACAGAAAATAAAGTTTATTCCTTTTTCCACCAAACTTTAACTTTCCATGGCGAGCCGTATCCACGGTTGCCTTCCATACCAACACTTTCCAAGGAATTTATTTTTTGACAACATAAAGTAAATATTTTTTATTTTTCATTTCGGGAATGGGCATCCCTATTACCGCCGCACTCTCGTGTAATGACAAGTGAATATACACTCATCTTGAGAATAACACATCTTGCACAGAAAAATATTGGACACTCCCCACCGTTTCATGAGCGGTACGGGCACACAAAAGAGAAAATTTATTTTGAAAATTTAGAGATGGCACGTACAAATTTGCTTGGAACGGCATGGAAATACCGCATATAGGTAGGTATGGTGGACTCATAAGGCAAAACTTGGTTTAAGGATTTTGGATGCACAAGTAGTACTTCTACTTAGTACAAATGAAGGCTAGCAAATAGATTGGGAAGCAACTAAACCAAGAAACGAAAAATCACATAAGTGAGCATTGAACATAACTAACACCGAATAATGCACCACAAGTAGGATGTAACTTCATTGCATAACTATTGACTTTCGTGCATGCATAGGGAATCACAAACATTAACACCAATATTCCTACTCAAGCATAATTACTCACTAACATGACTCACATATTACTATCATCATGTTTCTAAACTATTACAAGGAATCAAGTTTAATTTTTCCAATGATCTTCATGAAAGTTTTTATTATATACTCCTTGGATATCTATCACTTTGGGACTAGTTTCATATATTGCCATTGCTTTTTGACAAGCTCAAACAAATTTAAGTGAAGCACATGAGCATAAAGATTTCATCTCTCAAAAAGGTATAAGTGAAGCATGAGAGGATTTCTTCAAAAATTTACTAACTCTCAAATTAATCTAAGTGAAGCATGAGAGTATTTCTACAAAAGTTTCCAAGCACACCGTGCTCAAAAAGATATAAGTGTAGCGCTAGAGCAATTCTATAGCTCAAAAAGTTTAAGTGAAGCACATAGAGCAATTCTAACAAATGATAGCATGATTTTAGCTTTCTCAAATAGGTGTGTACAGAAAGGATACAAAGGAAAAACTAACAAACAAAGCAAGCAAAGATACAAGACGCTCCAAGCAAAACACATGATATGTGACGAATAAAAATATAGCTCCAAGTAAAATACCGATGGTCGTTAGAAGAAAGAGGGGATGCCACTCGGGGGCATCCCCAAGCTTAGTTTCTTGTTACTCTTTGGATATATCTTGGGGGTGCGGTAGCATCCCCAAGCTTAGGCTTTTTCTACTCCTTATTCCTTCATTCATCGTGATCTCACCCAAAACTTGAAAACTTCAATCACACAAAACTCAACAAAATCTTCGTGAGATCCGTTATTATAATAAAGCAAATCACTACTTTAGGTACTGTTGTAAACCATTCAAATTTTATAATTGCATTATACCTACTGTATTTTAACTTTACCATGTCTTATACCCCCCAATACAAATCATAGATTCATGAAAACAAGCACACAATGCAACAAAAACACAATCTGTCTCAAACAGAACAGTCTATAGTAATTTGTACTCTACCCATACTTATTTAACTCTAAAAATTCTAAAAAATTAGGAAAACGTAAGGAATTTGTATAGCAACACTGTGTTAAAATTTCAGCTCAAGATCACGTTCCAGAAAAAAAATGAAAATTCATATACTAGACGCAAAGTTTCTGTTTTAGATTCAGCATCACTTCTACTCATCCTATGAATCATCCTAACGGTTCTACTTGGCACAACCACTAAATAAACCATAAAAACACAATAATAACAGAGGCATAATTGTTTCAACACTCAAAAACAGAAAGGAAAAAGCAAAAATTTATTTATTCATTAGGTTGCCTCCCAACAAGCGCTGTCGTTTTACGCCCCTAGCTAGGCATATTGGATAGATTCAAGTATTGTCATCTTTGGTTTTGGATCCATAGGATGCCCTCATGATTGATTCATATGCTGGCTTAATTCTTGTTCTAGGGAAGTGTTCCATACCCTTTCTCAAGGGAAATTGAAAACGAATATTGCCTTCTTTCATATCAATCACGGCACCTATAGTGCGTAAAAACGGTCTACCAAGTATAATGGGACAAGACGGATTGCAATAAATATCAAGCATAATTAAATCAATGGGCACATAATTTCTATTTGCAAGAATAAGAACAACATTAATTCTTCCCAAAGGCTTTTTAATAGTATAATCCGCCAAGTGCAAATTAAGAGAACATTCTTCAATGTTGGTAAGACCAAGCACATCACATAGAGATTTCGGAATCGTGGAAACACTAGCACCCAAATCACACAAAGCAAAACATTCATAATTTTTAATCTTGACCTTAATGGTAGGTTCCTACTCATCATGTAATTTTCTAAGAATAGAAATCTCCAACTCCAACTTTTCTTCAAAGGATTTCATCATGGCATCAACGATATGTTTAGTAAAAGATTATTTCGCTCATAAGCATGGGGTGAATTCAACATAGATTGCAACAAAGAAATACATTCAATCAAGGAGCAACTATCAGAATTAAAATCTTTGCAATCCAAGATAGTGGGCACATCACTAGTTAAAGTTTTGACCTCTTCAAACCCACTTTTATCAACATTTTCATCAAGATTTTCACCCTCCAAATTATTGGGAAGCCTTCCAGATAAAGTTGACTCTACTTCAGTCCCTTCATTATCAATTTTAATATTACTAAACAATGAATCAATAGAAGAAACACCAATCACTTTAAGATCTACATCGTTTGTATCCTCTAGAGAGATTGGTTTGGCGGCCATTTGATTTATCAAAGTAGCTTGAGCATCGGAGATTTTACCAAGCAAATTTTCAGCATGAGCATATTTAGATTGGACATTGCAAACTTCCCTACCAATATCATCAAGTTGTTTCGTTATGGCATCTAGCACGGTAGAGTGTTCTCTAAGCTCATCGGTAAAATACTTATTATGCTCAAATTGTGTAGTCATATATTCCTTAGTACTTTTCTCAATTTCAAGCAAAATATTGGGATAAGGAACTTCATATTACTTCCGTTGGGGCATCATGACTACGCAAACAAGATTGCAAGCAAGGAAGAGATCCGGCAAGAAAAGGGCAAATGAAAAAGAGGGCGAAGAAAACGACAAATTGGTGAAGTGGGGGAGAGGAAAACGAGAGGCAAATGGCAAATAATGTAATTGCAAGGAGATGAGATTTGTGATTAGGAACCTGGTAGATGATGATGGAGTCCCCTCGGCGCCTACGATAGGCACGTAGATGAGACCGCTTCCTCCCCGGCAACGGCGCCAGAAATTCATTTGACGTGCTTGGACTGCGTCGGTTTTTCCCCAAAGAGGAAGGGATGATGCAGCACAACGACGGTAAGTATTTCCCTAAGTTATGAAACCAAGATTATGGAACCAGTAGGAGGATCACCACTACCCAATAAGCAACACCCGCACACAAACAACAAATACTTGCAACCCGATGCGAAAGAGAGGTTGTCAATCTCTCTACGGTAAATAGATAGATTAGGTAGTGATAGATAGGAGAGATAGATCTCTCAAGAACACAAATAAAAAGAGTAAATAAGCAGCAATATATTTTTGGGTTTTTGGTTTTGTAGATCTGAAAATAAAGATTGCAAAAAACATAGATCGGAAAGCAATATGATAGAAAGTGGACTCGGGGGCCGTAGGGTTCACTAGTGGCTTCTCTCATGAGTATAGCGCACGGTGGGTGAACAAATTACTGTTGGGCAATTGATAGAAAATCAAATAGTCATGGAAATATCCAAGGCGATGATCATTATATAGTCATCATGTCCAAGCAAGATAGACCGACTCCTGCCTGCATCTACCTCTATTACTCCACACATCGACCGCTATCCAGCATGCATCTAGCGTATTAAGTTCATGGAAAAATGGAGTAATGCAATAAGAACGATGACATGATGTATACAAGATCTATTCATGTAGGAATAGACCCCATCTAGTATCCTTAATAGCAACGATACATGCGTTTCTTGCTGCCCCTTCTGTCACTGGGAAAGAACACTGCAAGATCGAACCTGTCACAAAGCACCTCTTCCCATGGCAAGAAAAATCGATCTAGTCGGCCTAACTAAACCAAAGATTCGAAGAAGAAATACGATGCTATAAGCAATCATGCATATAAGAGATCAAAGAAGACTCAAATAATATTCATGGATAGAAACTGATCATGAACTCAAAATTCATCGGATCCCAACAAACACACCGCAAAAGTTTACATCAAATAGATCTCCAAGAGACCATTGTATTGAGACTCATAAGAGAGAGAGAAGAAGCCATCTAGCTACTGCCTACGGACCCGTAGGTCTATGGTGGACTACCCACGCATCATCGGAGAGGCACTTATGTGGAAGATGAACCCCTCCGTGATGGTGTTTAGATTGGATCTCGAGGTTCTGGAACTTGTGGCGGCTGGAATTGTGTTTCGTCGACTCCTCTAGGGTTTTTGGATTTTCTGGGAATTTATAGGCACGATAGTCGGTTGAGGGGGTGCCCGAGGTGCCCATCCCCCACCAGGCTGCGCCAGGGGGCCTCTCGCGCGTGCTAGTGGAGGGTGGCCACCCTGGGCCCCCTCTTCTGGTGTTCTTTGGCCCATCTTCTTTCTTCTGGTCCATAAAAAATCCACAAAAATCCCCGCAGCGTTTGGTCTTCGTTTGGTACTTATTTTCTGTGAAGTAAAAAACAAGCAAAAACAGCAACTAGCACTTTGGCACTATGTCAATAGGTTAGTCCCAAAAAATGATATAAAGTTGTAATAAAATGATTGTAAAACATCCAAGAATGATAATATAATAGCATGGAACAAGCAAAAATTATAGATACGTTGGAGACGTATCACTCCCTAGGCTCTACCCGTGACACTCTCACGTAATAATGAGTGGGGCTGTACACGCCCTGGAGTCTCCCGGCGCGCCGCTCCTCGGCCCCGTGGGGGCTCCCACCCATGCCCAAGTGGAAGC
This sequence comes from Elymus sibiricus, assembly GCA_039707655.1. Lineage (NCBI taxonomy): Eukaryota > Viridiplantae > Streptophyta > Magnoliopsida > Poales > Poaceae > Elymus > Elymus sibiricus. The sequence continues at coordinate 438,232,971 of CM077667.1, read as the reverse complement.
CCCATGCTCCGCGCTGGCGGAAGACACAGTCTTACAACGACTATGCCCATGCCTAGTGGAGGCCCCATGCTCCACGCTGGTGGGAAGACTAGCTTAGGTGTCGGACGCGGCTGTTCTTTGCTCTCTTTTATAACCAAATTTGCCACTTTTTGGAATGAAGTTTGAAGTTTTCGCGTCTTTATTCGAAAAAGGGGTGGAATTTTTCTCCTTGCAGCATTTCCCATTTTGAGTCTCGTTTTTATGAGGTTTGGCACCTGCCAGCTCTCTCTCTCTCGTGCGCGCCCCTCGAGCGGGGGCTGGACACGGTGTGCATGCTTGAGCCCCCGAGGGCCTAGGTCACAGCAGCCACAGGCCTGCCTGCACGCACACCTCACCAAAACTTTGGCTTCCTAATCCTCGTGCAATGCTCTCGAGCGAGCCAACATGCACATATTGCCTCCGGCCCCCGGCCTCAGGAGCGCTCATCTCCTGGCCTTGCCGGGCATCGCGACCCGGCATACCAGCGACGATCGACCCTCGCTCGGGGGCTCTAACCAAAAATGGTCACCAGGAGAAGGATGATCGAGGAAAGAACATCCACGGTTTGGCTCATTATCGAGGAACCCTACGTAAAGCGCATTTTGGCGCCTTCGCGGGATGCGATGCCTTGTGGAGGCACCTCCGGAGGCCCTGAATCCTCGCGAACCCCCCAGGGGCCTCGCGAGTAGCGGGCACCTCTCGAGGCTCCGGAGCCGTCTGGTCCGCAAGGAAGAAGCCCCCCTGACAATATCTCTAAGCTGCCTCGGTGCACCAGCTGCATCGTTGCGGCAACGAGAGGCGCGCATAGGATCGAAGCTCCGAAGGAGCGCGCCCTCATGATGCAGGAACCGGCCACGAGCACACCAAGCTAAGTTATCCTAATCGTGACGGGCAGGAACCTTTCAATTAGTAGCAATATAAATGCTGGAATATGAGACAAAAAATGCTAACATAAAGGCGCACGCGCCATAGTTCATTACACGCCCCCACCGGGCGCGTCAACGTGGCGGCTCGTCGTAGTCGTCGTCGCTCGAGCTTCCCCCGGAGGAGGCGTCACTGCTGCTGGAGGTGCTGCGGCCGTCGCCAAGGGCAAGTTCACCACGGAGGACGCCGCCGTCATGATGGCCGTCATCGGCGGAGAGGTGGTCGCTGTCGCCGCCGTCGCCCTCCGGGAAGCACCCCAAGTGCATGCCGTCTTCCCCGAAGATCTTGACGAAGAGCGTTGCCGCCCCGTCATATTTGAAGTGGAGGGTACACCTCCCCTGTAGGCCGCGAGCGCGGGCGAACGTCTGCCACCCGCGGTTCAGGAACACATAGCCCGCAGGGGTGACCTCGACCTCCACCCATGAGGCCTCGCTGCAGCAGCCATCGGCCTGCAGCCATAGGCCAGCAGGCCCTTCGGCCGGCAGCACCTCCGCGAAGAAGCGCAGGAGCTGGAACCAAGTGACTGACGGCCTCTCCGCCCACACCACAAACTCTTGGGCCGCGTCGGCCGAGTGGGATCACGGGCGGAGCAGCCGGGCGTCCACCGCACGCTCCCCCCCTTGGCCACGGCCGCCACGGCTACTGCAGCCGCCTGCGCGGGAGGGAGCCCTCCCACGGCTGTCGGAGGTAGCGCCGGCTTCACGGGATTGCGCCCGCACCCTTGGGGGACCACCGCCGGCGTCGCGGTGTACTTGCGGGGATGGACGCAACCCCTCTTGGGCGCCGGCGAGCCCGGTCCCTCCAGGGGGGCCTTCCCTTTCCCGGCGGTTGAGAACCTCCTCACTGGCGCCATGGCTGTGGAAGCGGAGGCTTGGAGTGGGGAGGCAAAAAGATGAAGACGGGCTAGGGGCTTTGTCTCCCTCGCCCACTTATAGTCGATCGGAGGCCAACCCGCGTCCCTCCGCATTATAGCCAATGATGGCCCCGCGGCACGCGCCAGGCTTTGTCAGCCAGGGCGGTTGCCGAGGCGACGTGGGGAAGTGGAGGCGTCCGCGTCCCGTCGTGTGCCACGCATCAAGCCTGGCCCGTAGGCGATTGGGGCCCACGGCGCTTCGGCCTTCCTTACTTGGCTTCTCCCCGAAGTTAACCCGAGCGCGCCTTGGGCTCACGGGCTATTGTCGGTGTTCTGGGATCGGGGGTACCCAGATCTTCCTTCCCGCGGCCCAGAACGCGGGCCCATCGACGGCCTGGTATGACCCAGCTATAAGACTCCCAAGACAAGACCCTCGCGAGGCGAACAACGCCAAGACCTCCAGAGGAGTGGCCTCCCCCGGGCTGCCTCCCGAGGAGCGGAGATTTCTATGCAGGTACCCGGCCTCATGAGGCGGCGATGACGTGAGCCATGACGACCGAGGCCACGCGGGCGCCAGCAGGTGCAGAGGAGGACAATTTCCTCTTTCGTGCTAAGGAGGCAAGGACGTACGCGGGTTCCCAAGGAATCCCCCAAAGGTTTCCGTTCCAATGCAACTAGACCGAGACCACGAGCTCGGCAGGGCGCATGTCATCGCCGAGCCCACCTCTGCGTCACGCCTAGAAGCTTTGCATGCAAAAACCACTTTCCATCAGGATAAGATGTACCTCTTGTCCCCTTTCAAAATTGGCCGTTGTTGGATCCCTTCCCGCCTGTGCGATAAGGGAAGAGGACGAAGGCCACTATAAATAGGGACTAGCCTCCACCGTACAGGGGATCGATCCATCCTCACCTCAGAGCCCTGAGGAGGCTACTCATACGCTGTACTAGTTCATCCCCGAACCTCCTCGCGAGGCCAATCGACCACAAAGCAGGAGTAGGGTCTTACACCGCAAGGTGGCCCGAACCTGGGTAAATCTCTGTGTTCATCTTCTTGCCCGCTTGCACGCATTCGACGAGGCTCGGCCGCGGGGTGGCGAGCTTGAGGCTAGAGCTGGTTGAGATCTTCGCACATGCCCCAGAGTTTGAACCTTCTTGGGTCTGTGGAGCCCCGATTCCAACAGCGCCTTTTACCATGAAGAATGGTGTATACCCTGTTGACCTATTCGGGGTGGTGCATAAAGCCCATAGCACGGAGTCAAGCTCCTCCACCCAATGGCAGTCGTATTCTTGAAGATATCGGACCGGATGAGGTTTGATACCGCTCATAATGAGGCCGTTGGACCGTTCGACTTGTCCATTGGTCTGCGGATGATACACCGAGGCATAGTCGAGCTTGATGCCCAAGTTAGCGCACCAATCCTTTACCTCCTCGGCAGTGAAGTTGGATCCGTTGTACATTATTATGCTGTGAGGGTCACCATAACGGTGTACCACGCCTGATATAAAGTCGATGACCGGTCCAGACTTAGCTGAACTTACTGGCTTTGCTTCAATCCATTTGGTGAACTTGTCGACCATAACCAGAAGGTATTTCTTTTTCTTGGTACCCCCTTGAAGTGGTCCGATCATGTCCAAACCCCAGACCATAAAAGGCCAGGTGATCGGAATTGTGCGAAGAGCCGTTGGGGGCATGTGGCTTTGATTTGCAAAGAGTTGACAGCCCACACAGTGTTGGACGAGTGTATGGGCGTCCGCTCGGGCGGTGGGCCAGAAGAACCCGGCTCGAAAGGCCTTGCTTACCAGGGCCCGCGCCGCTGCATTATGACCACCCATGCCTGCGTGTACCTCGGCCAAATGCCGCCTCCCTTATTCTTGTGAGATGCACCGTTGGAGGACCCCAGTAGTGCTTTTCTTATATATCTGACCCTCACATACTTTGTAGGCCTTTGATCGACGTATTATGCGTCTCGCCTCAGTCTGGTCGTTGGGGAGTTCTTTGCGCAGAAGGTAAGCCAGGAAGGGCTCGGTCAATGGTGCAATTACTGCCATGACCTCATGAGCCGAAGGCGTTTCTTCAACTGTAGAACCGTCGATGATTTGTTCGTCTGGTTCGACCGTGGGGGGGACAACCTGTTCTGCACCATTAGTCCCTGCGCTAGTGTTCTAATCCTGCCATACCACGGATGACTTGAAGAGCCTCGCTAGGAATGTGTTCTTGGGGACGAGATCACGCTTCTTGCCCAAGCGGGCGAGGACATCGGCAGCTTGATTGCTGTCTCTGGAGACGTGGTGGAATTCTAGTCCCTCGAACCGTGCGGATATCTTGAGGACGGCGTTTCTGTATGCTGCCATTTTTGGATTTTTGGCATCGAATTCACCATTGATTTGCGAGATGGCGAGATTAGAGTCCCCCCATACTTCGAGCCGTTGTATCCCAATTGATGTTGCCATCCGAAGTCCGTGCAGCAGTGCCTCATATTCGACCGCGTTGTTTGAGTCAGCGTACATGATCTGGAGTACGTACCAGACGTTGTCCCCGGTGGGGGATGTGAGGATGACTCCAGCCCCTAGTCCGGCAAGAGTTTTAGACCCATCGAAGTACATCGTCCAATGAGCATATGTGCCATACTCTCTGGGGAGCTCGGCTTCTGTCCATTCGGCGAGGAAGTCAGCCAACACCTGAGATTTGATAGCTCGTCGTGGTTTGAGGTGATCTCGAATGAAAGGAGTTCGATGGCCCATTTAGCTATACAAACGGTGGCATCTCTGTTGTTGATTATGTCATTCAGGGGTACCTCGGATGTCAATGTGACCACACACTCTTGAAAATAATGTCTGAGCTTGCGTGATGCCATAAACATTGTATAGGCTATCTTCTGGTAGTGTGGGTATCTGCATTTGCACGGAGTGAGCACCTCGGGTAGATAGTAGACCGACTTTTGTATCCGGATCGAGTTTGTGACCCTCGGCTTCCCATTCTATGACGAGGACCGCGCTGACCACTTGATTGGTGGCCGAGATGTAAAATAACATCGGTTCCCCAACGCAAGGTGCTGCTAATGTGGGGTTGCTGGCTAGCAGCGTTTTGATTTCCTCTAGAGCCATCGCTGCCTCGTCGGTCCATTCAAAGTTTTTTGTCCGTTTGAGCAGCCTGTAGAGTGGTAGAGCTTTTTCGCCGAGGCGGGAGATAAAGCGGCTCAAGGCCGCCACACAGCCCGCCAGCCTATGGACTTGTTTTAGTTCCGTAGGGACCGCGAGTTGGGATAAGGCTCGAATCTTAGTGGGATTAGCCTCTATTCCTCTTTGTGAGACAATGAATCCGAGAAGTTTGCCGGGGGGAACTCCGAAGACACACTTGTCCGGATTAAGCCGTATGTCGTATTCCCGTAGACTGGCGAAGGTTCGTTCGAGGTCGTCTACCAGCTGGCCGACGTGTTTGGTCTTGATGACCACGTCATCCACGTACGCCTCGACTGTTTTGCCTATTTGCTTCGACCGACATGTCTGAATCATGTGCTGGTATGTGTCGCCTGCATTCTTTAACCCGAAAGGCATTGTGTTAAAGCAGAATGGCCCATAGGGGGTGATGAAGGCGGTTGCAGCCTGATCGGATTCTTCATTTTAATCTGATGGTATCCGGAGTAAGCGTTGAGGAAGCACAGTGAGTCGTGTCCGGCAGTTGCGTCGATGATCTGGTCTATGCGGGGTAAGGGAGAAGGATCCTTGGGGCAGGCTCTATTGAGGTCTTTGAAATCGACGCACAACCGCCAAATTGGTCATTCTTTGGCACCATGACCAGATTTGCCAACCACGCGGGATGTTTAATTTCTCTAATGAATCCGGCCTCGAGTAATTTAGCGAGTTCCTCGCCCATAGCTTGACTCTTTGGTTCGAAAAATCGGCGCAAAGCCTGTTTAACGGGCTTGAAGCCTGTTATTATTTTCAGGCTGTGTTCCGCCAGCCTCCATGGGATTCCCGGCATATCTGAGGGATGCCAGGCGAATATGTCCCAATTTTCGCACAGAAATGTGTGTAGTGCTTCGTCGATCTCGGGGTCTAGCTGGGCTCCGATGGACGCTATTTTATTGGGGTCCGTTGGATGAACCTGAAATTTGATGATCTCGTTTGCAGGTTTAAAGGATGTGGACTTCGGCCGCTTGCCGAGGACCACATCGTCCTTGTCCACTATAGAGCGGAGCATAGTGAGTTCTTCTGCGGCGAGAGGCTCAGCTAATACCTCGAGGGCTAGAGATGTTGTTTTATTTTCCGCCTGGAGGGCTCTGCTGGGGTCACTTATAATTGTGATCACACCGTTGGGCCCCAGCATTTTGAGCTTCATATACCTGTAATGTGGTATGGCCTGAAATCTTGTGAAGGCGTCGCGTCCTAGTAGGGCGTGATAGCCACTGTGAAAGGGCACGATATGGAAAAGGAGTTCTTCGGATCTTTAGTTCTCGGGTGTGCCGAATACTACATCGAGTGTTACCCGTCCGGTACAACGTGCTTCTTTCCCGGGGACGATTCCTCGAAAGGTAGTATTGCTTCGTTCGATGCGAGATCTATCGAACTGCATTTTGTCCAGTGTATCCCCGTAAATGAGGTTTAGACCGCTGCCACCGTCCATTAGCACCTTGTTCAACCTGAAACCATCTTCTATGCGGTTTAGGACCAGGGCGTCAGGTGTCCGGTCTGTGCGGGATATCGGTTCGTCAGCCTCGCCGAAAGTAATTGGCGTGTCCGTCCATGAGTTCGCTGCTTCCACATGGTGAATTTGGTGGAGTTCTCGAAGAGCTTTTTTTCTTTGGTTTCTCGAGGAAAACGTTTCGTAGATCATTAGGATCTCAGAATTGTATTCGGGTGGCGCTGCTGAACATTTGTCCGGGGGTGAGGCCCTGAGTATGCTTTCTCCGCACTTCGCGACTTGCCTGACGACCCAACATTCTCGAAGGCTATGGGTCGGGCTCGTGTTTATCAAGACCGAGTGTACGGGGCATGGTCTGTCCAGTAGTCCATCGAGGACCGTTCTGGCGCTTGTCAGAGTTTCCTTCCTTTTCTCGACAGGCTCAGGTGTGACCGGCCATCGCGGGAGTATGCGCCTTCTCCGGATTCCTCTATGTTGTTCGACATGGACTGGTTCCGTGCGCATTTGTTGTACTTGTCAAGTGCTTTGCATGGCGCAATATTTGCGCACCAGGTTTGACAGCTTGGTAAAAGTTTGAATTTGGCGACGGGCGAGGGTGTTGAGGATTCCTTCATCATGGAAATTATGTCGGAAGGCGTTGATCATCTCCTGTTCGCCGCGACCCTCTGCCCTGTCTTTGTTGAGGAGGAATCTGGCCAAGAAGTGATGGATTGATTCCCCTAGCCGTTGTTTGACCACCTGTGGGCCCAATGAGCTGAACTCTTCCACGTTTCTTGAAGAATGCTCGAGTTGGGTGGTGGGTGGGATAGAATTTCATACTCCCATAGGATGTGAGTCTGAGATCTCGTCGGCCGCGTCCTGTGCTCTAGTGGGGTTTGGTGTGGCAGGCTCGGGGTCCGTGGTTTCGACGAGACCCCACTGAATTGATTCCGGGTTGCATGCCGGGTCGGCGACTGGTCCCAAATTATTCTTGGGATGAGTTATGGATTTCGGACTATCGAAGGGGTCCGGGTGATCGGCGACTGGGACGTAAACCGTCCTTAGCTCCGGTAGTTGAGGCAGGGAACCCTCGGCCGGACACTCGACGGTGGCGACCAAATGTGTGATGGGTGGGATGCGAATTTACCTGTCATCGGGTCTTAGCCCGATCAAATTGTAGACCGAAGGTTGGCCATTGACCATGCCCATAGCTTGGATCTGGCTGAGTAAACCGCATAGCAACGAGATCTTGGCGGAGTCCATATTGTTTGAGTGTTCGGAGTTGGTCCACGACACTCTTATCCTAGGGTCGTTCGAGGACGCTCCCGGGCTGTGTTCGGCTGGGACGAATCTGGGCGTATCAACCAAGTCAGGCTTTAGGGCCGAACAAGGGATATAGGCCGCCCCAGTAGTGGGATCCTCGGCTCCCGAAGTTAAAGCCTTGGGGCTCGTGGGCTCTTCGAACGGAGCTAGGAGCTTTGTTAACACAAGATCTCCCCGGGGGTCGGCGGTGAACTCTAGGCTCCCGAACCTGACTTCTTGACCGGGGGCGAAGCCTTCGACCTGGCCGAGGTGGCCGGCCGGGTCGGCATGCAAAACGATGCTTCCGAACGCGAAGATCTGTCCGGGGACAAAGACATCCTTGTTGCAGATCTCTCCACTGATGATTAAATGTGCCATCAACCCTTCTAGCGATCTCACAGCGGAACTCTCAATGAAAGCACCAATGTCGGTATCAAAACTGGCGGATCTCGGGTAGGGGGTCCCGAGCTGTGGACCTTGGATCGATGGGTAACAGGGGACGAAGGAGACAATGTTTACCCAGGTTCGGGCTCTCTTGAAGAGGTAAAACCCTACGTCCTGCTTGATTATATTGATGTGGATAAGAATTACAGAGTTGATCTACCTCGAGATCGTATGAGCTAAAACCCTAGATAGGTCTACCTTGTCGTATGAATGAAACCATCTGGTTTATATAGACACCAGGGTTACCTAAGGTTACACATAACCGGCCTCCAACCGGGGATAGATGTGCTGATCCTATCTTCAAGACTTGGAGGGCACGCCAATCTTTGGAGCTTTTTTCTTGAACACGGGGTTGCCGCATAGTCCGGCCTTTCACAGAGCGGCCCAAAAAAAATCGGCCCATGAGAGAAGAGCCGACGGCCCGAGGACCCCTTAGTCCCGGACTCCCTCACCTTGGGCATCCCCAGGCTTAGGCTCTTGCTTCTCCTTATTCCGTGGTCCATCGTGATAACACGCAAAACTTGAAAACTTCAATCACATAAAACTCAACAAAACTTCGTGAGATCCGTTAGTATAAGCAACATATCAAATACTTTTGGGTACTGTTATAAATTGATTCTTATTTCTATTTTAGCATAGGGTATTGTATTCTAAGTTCTCCATGACTTATACCCCCCGATATAATCCATAGCATAATCAAAACAAGGAAACTATGCATGAAAAACAGAATCTGTTTAAAACAGAACAGTCTGTAAAGATACGTTTAATTGCCATACTTCTGTAACTCATTTTTTCAAAAAATTAGGACGACCTGTAGAATTTTTATATCAGTACAATGTAAAAACTTCAAATTAAGAAGACGTTCCAGTAAAATCACAAAATTCCTGCACTGGACATCAAAGTTTCTTTTTTTGCACCGTATCAATTCTACTCATCATGCAAATCATCCCAAAGGCTTTACTTGGCACAAACACTAATTAAAACATAAAAACATAATCATTACAGAGGCAACAATCATTTAATCACAACCAAACAGAAAGTAAAAACAAAAAATCTAAGATAACTATTGGGTTGCCTCCCAACAAGCGCTATTGTTTTACACCACTAGATGGGCATAATGCATAGTATCAAGTGTTGGAACCCTTCATGTCTTTCAAAATTAGCTCCTCTAAAATCTTACTTAATAAATCGCCCTTCTCAAAACTAGTTGACAGGCCCAAGTGTTCAAAAGGATTTAAATAATCATTACCAACACTATTAATATCCTCATACTCATCATAGGGATCCTCATAGAGAACATGGATTTCATTGCTAATTGGTTCTCTAATAGTATTTTTATGCCAATCTTCACTAAACCCTTCATTAATTCCTTTAGCAATCCATTCCAATTTATCACAAGTGTGGAGGAATAGAGATTGTTTCAACTCCTCGGGAAGGACTTTCCTTCTCATATTACCATCAAATCCTTGATGATCATTAGATTCCATCCTACGCAAAGCATCTCTATTTTGAAGGATCACCTCTATAGGGGGATGTTCAGATTTTATCCCATAATAGGCAAAAATGTCTTTATCTTCACGCACAATATAATCAAATTCATGCATAAGGATAATGGCAGCAACTTTCTTTATCTCAGGATTGTGCATGGTAGAAAGTCCTAAAAATATCTTTTGAAGCATAGGGTGGAGATGCAAAAACTTTCTTTCTAATTTCAATATAAGCATGGCAATAGCATCCTCATAGCAATTTGTTTTATCAAGTATAGATCCTTTAATAAGAGGGGAGGCTATTGCATATTCAAATAATTCTTGAATAACATGCTTTCCAATAATATTCCCACTACCCACATGATAAATTTTGGAATTTAAGGTAGTGTGAGTGTGGCTAGTAGGGACTTGACTTTTAGGAAGATCATGAGTAGGATCAATAAATTTTTGTCTTTCTTCATCCAAGTCACTAGCGCTATCTTAACTAGCGCTTTCAACAATAACTTTCTCAAACTCAGACATGATGACAACTTTTCAAACAAGCAAAGCAAGCAAAGGAAGTAAACTAGTAACAAGCAAAGGTAAATATTTTTGTATTTTTATTTTTTATGAGACAAACTAAATATACCAGCAAAAAAAAGATAAACAAGTGAATGAAAATTTGTGAGAAGCTACTTGATAGTTGGTGATGGTATTCCCCGGCAACAGCGGAAGAAATCCTTCCTGATACTCGTGATCTCTGTTGGGTTTTCCGTGAAGAGGAACGGGTTATCGCAACACAAAGTGAGTAAGTATTTCCCTCAGTTATGAAACCAAGGTTTATCGAACCAATAGGAATACCAATCCTCAACCGTCTTCAGCGACTGCACACAAAGAAACAAACAACTTGCACCCAACGCGGGCAAGAGGGTTGTCAATCCCCTTGATCTCGTTATTTGCAAGCAAATGAGGTGTGTAGATAATTGTAGATAATTGTAAATTGCAAAATAAAATAAAAAGTAAATAAGAATAACAAGGTATTGAAAGCATTTGTAAATATATAAGTGAATAGACCCGGGGGCCGTAGGGTACTCTAGTGGCATCTCTCATAAAAGTAGCATATGGTGGGTACACAAATTACTCTTGGGCAATTGATAGAAAAGCAGATAGTTATGCGATGTTCACGACAATGATCATGTGTATATAGGCATCATGTCCATAAGCAAGTAGGCGGACTCCTACCTGCACCTACTACTATTACTCCACCCATCGACCGCTATCCAGCATGTATCTAGAGTATTAAGTAAAACAGAGTAATGCTTGGAGAACAATGACATGATGTAGACAAAGTATACTCAACGCATGAATAGACCCCATCGTTCTATCCTTAGTAGCAGCAACACAAAGACACATCTTTTCCCCTTCTGTCACTGGGATATAGAAACTCGCCAGGTTGAACCTACTACAACGCACTACTTCCACCGAAGAAATACCAATCTAGTTTGCCAAATTACATCAATAGATCGGAAAGCATTACGAAGCTATAATGATCATGCACATACGAATCATATAAGATCAGAGGAGACTCAAATATTTATCATGAATAACCTGAACATAAAACAACAATTCATCAGATCTCAACAAACACACCATACATAGTGATTACATCGGATAGATCAAAGCGAAGATGCGATGAACTTTGTATTGAAGATCATAAGAGAGAGTGATTGCCATCTAGGTACTGCCTATGGACCCATAGGTCTGTGGTAGACTACTCACACATCATGGAGAGGGCAGCAAGGTTGATGAAGAACCCCTCCGTGATCGATACCCCCTCCGGCAGGGTGCCAGAACGGAGCTTTAGATGGCCTCCCGTCGGAACAGAGACTTGCGGCGGCGGAAAAAGTATTTCGGGAGTGCTTCTGGTGTTTTTAGGGTAAAAGAGAATTTATAGGCCAGAGAGGGGCGTCGAGAGGCACTCGAGGGAGGCACAAGCCATCAGGGCACCCCCCTGGGGGCTCGCCCTGTTGGCTTGTGGGCCCCTCGTGGCTCTCCTAGCCTCCCTCCGAAGCTTCTAGGTCTTGTATTGGTCCCAAAAAATCACCAAAACGTTTCATGGCAATTGGACTTCGTCTGGTACAGTAAACCTGAAAAGCCAAAAACACGCAGAAAACAGCAACTTGCACTGGGCACTGGGTCAATAGGTTAGTTCTCAAAAATATTATAAATTGGTAAACAAATGCCCAAAAAGTATCCTATAATGCTAACATATCAGCATGGAACAATCAAAAATTATAGATACGTTTGAGACGTATCAGACCACCTTTCTTGATTGCGCCGGCTCGATGAAGACTAGTAGATTGCTCTCGCATACTCTACTATGGTTGAGTCTCTCTTCGGCACATCTGTTGGAAATATGCCCTAGAGGAAATAATAAAAAAATTATTATCATATTTCCGTGTTCATGATAAACGTTTATTATCCGTGCTAGAACTGTATTGACCGGAAACTTAGATAAATGTGTGGATACATAAACAACACCGTGTCCCTAGTGAGCCTCTACTAGACTAGCCATAGACATGAGTTGTCATTTGATAACGGGATCACATCATTAGAGAATGATGTGATGGACAAGGCCCAACTGTAAGCATAGCATTTGATCGTATCACTTAGTTTGTTTCTACTGCTTTCTTCATGTCAAGTATCTGTTCCTAAGACCATGAGATCATGCAACTCCCTGACACCGGAGGAATGCCTTGTGTGTATCAAACGTTACTTCGTAACTGGGTGATCATAAAGATACTCTACAGGTACCTCCAAGGGTGTCTGTTGGGTTGGCATGGATCGAGACTGGGTTTTTGTCACTCCGTAGGACGGAGAGGTATCTCTGGGCCCTCTCGGTAACACAACATCACAATAAGCTTTCAAGCAATGTGACTAAGGAGTTAGTCATGGGATCTTGTATTACGGAAAGAGTAAAAAGACTTGCTGGTAACGAGATTGAACTAGGTATGGAGATACCGATGATCGAATCTCGGGCAAGTAACATACCGATGGACAAAGGGAACTGCATACAGGATTGATTGAATCCTTGACATCGTGGTTCGACCGATAATGATCTTCGTGGAATATGTGGGAACCAATATGGGCATCCAGGTCCCGCTATTGATTATTGACCGGACAGGTGTCTCGGTCATGTCTACATGATTCTCGAACCCATAGAGGCCGCACACTTAACGTTCAATGACGATATAGTATTATTCGGATATGTATGTTGGTGACCGAATGTTGTTCGAAGCCCCGGTGAGATCCGTATGTGACAAGGAGCTCTGGAATGGTCCGGAGGTAAAGATTCATATATGGGAACTTGGTATTGGGGTTCCGGAACAGTTTCGAGACTTGTCGGTTTTGGTTGGAAATGTCGGAAGGGGTTTCGGGGGTCCACCGGGGAGGTCCACTTGCCCCGGAGAGCCCCATGGGCTGAAAGGGGTGGCGCACCAGCCCTTGGTGTGTTGGGTGCCCCACCTCCCCAAGGCCCATGCGGCCAAGGGCCAGGGTTTCCCTAGGGTGGCCGCCGCCCCTAGCCTTGGGGCCAAAGCAGTTCCCTAGGGCGCATCCCCACCCCTAGGGAAACCCTAGGGGCGGGCGGTGATACATCTCAAACGTAACTACTTTTCCAAACACTTTTGCTCTACTTTTGACCTCTAATTTGCATGATTTGCAATTGCCTTGGTGTTAATTTTGTGCAGAAATAAAAGTTCTCGGAATTGGACGAAACTTTTTGTGAATTTTTTCTGGAATATATAATGAATAATGGAGTGAAGACCTGCCGGAGAAAGAGTGCCAGGGGGCCACAAGCCAACAGGGCCCCCCTAGGGGCGCGCCCTGATGGCTTGTGGGGCCCTCGTGGCTCCTCCGACCCTAATTCCAGTCCTATAAATTCACATCCGCAGAGAAAAAAATTAGAGACAGGTTTTCATTGCGTTTCACGAGACGGAGCCGCCGCCACCTCCTGTTCTTCCTCCGGAGGGCTGATCTGGAGCCTGTTTTGGGCTCCGGAGAGGGGGATTCGTCGCCATCGTCATCACCAACCCTTCTCCATCAACACTGCCATGATGCTCACCACTATGAGTGAGTAATTCCTCTGTAGGCTTGCTGGTCAGTGAGGGTTGTGGATGGAATTGATCATGTAATCGAGTTAAGTTTGATAGGGCTTGATCCCTAGTATCCACTATGTTCTGAGATTGATGTTGCTATGACTTTGCTATGCTTAATGCTTGTCACTAGGGCTCGAGTGCCATGATTTCAGATATGAACATATTATGTTTTCACGAATATAAGATTGATTTGGATCCTATCTTGCAAGTTGTATGCACCTATTACGTGTCTTGATCCGCATACCCCAAGGTGACAATAATTGGGATTCTTTCCGGTGATTGCCATAGTTTGAGGAGTTCATGTATTCACCATGTGTTAATGCTTTGTTCCGGTTCTCTATTAAAAGGATGCCTTAATATCCCTTAGTTTCCAATAGGACCCCACTGCCACGGGAGGGTAGGACAAAAGATGTCATGCAAGTTCTTATCGCAAGCACGTATGACTATATACGGAATACATGCCTACATTACATTGATGAACTGGAGCTAGTTCTGTGTCGCCCTAGTGTGTAACTGTTACATGATTGATGTCATCCACATATTTCCATCGCTGCACCATGTGCCTACACTTTACATATACTGAATCTTGCTACGTTACTATTGCTACCCCTAGTGTCACACCTGCTACAAAACTGCCACTATCATACTACTGTTACTTTTGCTACTACTATTTGCCGTGCTACTAAATCTTTGCTGCAGAGAGATATCCTTAGGTGCGGTTGAATTGACAACTCAACTGTCAAGGCCAATAAATATTTTTTGGCTCCCCTTGTGTCGAACCAATAAATTTGGGTGAAATACTACCCATGAAGACTATTGCGATCCCCTACACTTGTGGGTTATCCAGACCTTTTTCTGGCGCCGTTGCCGGGGAGCATAGCTTTATTTATTGTGTTAACTTGAAGGATATCCAATTGCTACTATGAAGAATCTGAAGGACAAACGAACTAAGATCGTCCCCACTCGCACGAGAGGAGGTAAGGAACTGTCATCTAGCTCTGCTTTAGATTCACCTACTATCTTGGATCAGCTTGCTACACCACCACCTATTGATCGTCCCGATATGTCACCTGAATTTGAAGATGCTACTCCTGAAATTAATGATGAAACTATTGCTACACATGTTGAAACTGAAACTGTGCCACTAAGTGAATTACTTGATGCTCATCATGCTAAAGCTAAAAGACTTGAAAATGCTGAAACTGCTGAAAACGTCGAATCGCCTGCTACACCTCGCTCACCTAATAGATATGAATTGCCTTATGTACCTGAAGGTTATGTTATGGATGGTGAGGTAGCTAGGGATTTTCTTGCTTGTAAGGATAGAGATGATGTGAAGAAGCTACTATGCAAACTAAAAGAAAAATCTATGATAGAGAAAATGAAACGTGATCCAAAATTTGCTACTTCTCCTATATTTGTTACTGATAAGGATTATGAGTTCTCTGTAGACCCTGAGTGAATTCCTATAGTAGAATCTGATCCTTTCCATGGTTATGAAAATGAAACTATTGTCGAACACCTTATGAAACTGAATGATATTGCTACTTTGTTCACTAATGATAAAAAGATTCATTACTACTATATTCTTAAGCATTTTCCCTTCTTGCTAAAGGGCGAGGCCAAGGAATGGTTCCTATCACTTGCTCCTGGTTGTATGCGATGCGTAGTCCCCAGGATATGCTTCACTACTTTTCTGTAAAATATTTTCCTGCTCATAAGAAACAAGCCGCCTTACAGGAAATATTTAACTTTGCTCAAATTGAAGAAGAGAATCTCCCTCAAGCTTGGGGGAGGCTTCTTCGGTTATTTAGAGCTTTGCCTGATTGTCCTCTTAAGATGAATGAAATTCTTGATACCTTTTATAATGGACTAACCGATGCTTCTAGGGATTTCCTAGATAGTTGTGCTGGTTGTGTTTTTAGGGAAAGAACTCTTGAACAAGCAGAAGAATTATTGAATAACATATTGCAAAATGCCGATGATTGGACACTTCATGAACCACCTCCGAAACCTATATTCAAAAGAAGAGAGGTATTTTATTCCTCAACCCTGAAGACATGCAAGAAGCAAAAAAGATCTATGAAAGAGAAAGATATAAAAATTGAGGATGTCAAGAAATTACCACCTATTGATGAAATACACGGACTTGACACCCTGACACAGGTAGTAGAGGTAAACTCTCTCCGTTCCTTTAATGAAAGTGATATACCTTATACTAAGACTCCTGAACAATGCATGGATGAATTTGATAATTACGTTGTTAAGCAAGAACACTTCAATAATTATGTTAAGAATCAATTGAGAAACAATGCCATGATGATAGACTTCTTAAGTGACTTGATGTTTAGAATTGCTAATGATGTGAAAGGTCTAGGTAAACATGCTTCTATGGTTCACACACAACTAGACCAAGTAGCTAAGTCACAAAATGATTTGCTTGCTGAGATGAATAGTAATATAAATGATCATGCTATTAGAGTAGTGACTAGAGGAGGTAGAATGACACACGAACCTCTTTATACTGAAGGTCACCCTAAAAGAATTGAACAAGATTCTCAGAAAATCAATGACGTTGCACCTAGTTCATCTAAAAAGAAAAAGAAAAAGAAAGATGATAGGAACTTGCATTCTTCTAGCGATCATGATATACAAAAACCTGCTGAGAATCACAACGATGCTTCTATTTCTGATGATGAGACACAATCTGGTTGTGAGCGTGCACCTAGTGATAATGAAAATGAAAATGATAGTAATAAGGTGCTTGTAGATGTGTCACCGAATAGTAACAAAAATGATAATGATGTATAGATAGAACCCTCTGAAGATGTTGATAACCCACCTCCTAAAAATAAACGTTATGATAAAAGGGACTTCATTGCTAAAAAGCATGGAAGGGAAAGAGAACCATGGGTTCAAAAACCCATGCCATTCCCTCAAAAGTCTTCTAAAAGTAGGGATGATGAGGATTTTGAGCGATTTGCTGAAATGATTAGGACTGTCTTTTTGCGTGCTCGTTTAACTGATATATTGAAAATGCCTCCTTATGCTAAGTATATGAACGATATTATTACCAAGAAAAGAAAGATACCTGAAACTGAGATTGCTACCATGCTTTCTAATTATTCTTTAGATGGTGGAGTGCCTAAGAACTTGGGAGACCCGGGTATACCCACAATACCTTGCTCTATTAAAAGAAACTATGTTAAAACTTCTTTATGTGATTTAGGGGCTGGTGTTAGTGTTATGCCTTTCCCCGTTTATAACAGACTTGAATTGAGTAAGCTCACACCTACTGAGATATCTTTGCAAATGGTGAAAAATCTACTGCTTTGCCTATTGGAATTTGCGAGGACGTCCCTGTTGTGGTTGCAAATGTTACTATCCTAACAGACTATTATTCTTGATATGCTCAAGTATGATAATATGTCGATCATCCATGGTAGACCCTTTCTAAATACTGCAGGGGTTGTTATTGATTGTAATAAAAGCAAGGTCACTTTCCATGTCAATGGTAAGCAACATACCATGCACTTTCCGAAGAAGCAAACCTTGGTTAATAATATTAATGTCATTGAGCCTATTCCCACGGTTATCATTGGGGATTTTCTAATTCCTCTACCTACTATCAAGAAGAAGAAATATCATGAGCTTATTGTTGGGGAGATGCAAATCCCCATTGAGGTAACCTAGTGTTATACAAAAATTCTTTGGTTTCATGTTAGTGGGAAACAATTATTAATAAGACTTGATCAACCTTATTAATGAATCTTTTTCGAATGACATGTGATTGATGAATTGAGTATTCACAACTCTCTGTATCACAAAGTTTATTCTCTGTTCTTCTTAGTTAAGTAAAAATAAATACCATGAAATTCCTGTTTTCTGTTTTTCCCGTGCATGAAAAATACCCCAAAAATAAGAAGTCTCAGATTGCCATAAAAATTTAACATGAATTTTTCCTGAATATTTAAGAAGTTGTGGCATAAAAATTGCAGTAGGGGGGTGTGCCAGTGGGCCAGCGCACAACAGGGCGCCCCCCTAGTGGCGCACCCTGTTTGCTTGTGGGGCCCACAGGCCCCCCTGCCTTATCTCTTTAGCCCACATCGTATCCTACCTCTAGAAAAAATTCCCTATCCATCTCTCTCCCGTGTTCTTCCCCTAGAAACTGAATTTTTCGATCTCTTTGCTTGGAACTCCGTTTCCGAAACTGTTTTGAGGAATTTCTCCTTGGTATGTGACTCTCCCATTCCTCCAATTAGTTTTTGTTCTAGTGGTTTATATTTTGCTTAATGTGCTACACTTGGTGCTACAGAAAATGAGCTTGCATGTTGAATTCTTTGAGTTCCAAGTAGTATGAATGCTTGATATGGCCTCTAGGCATCTCTATGAGTAGTTGCTATCATTCTTGGAAGGTTTTATTGACACAAATTTGTGGCTCAAAATTTTCAGAAATTTGTGGTTGGGGAGATGAATTTCCTTAGGACGAGCACTTCAAGGAGACGTACGTTGGGTGAGTCATCGAGTGGAAGTTCGGCTCGATAAGCCTATATAGAGCCCAGGGCTAATCAAATAGTCATGGCCGACGCAAAATCTTGTCGGTGGCCAAGCGATGAGTTCATGATAGTGACAGGTATCAAAGAAGATTCGATCATTTCATTGAGAATACCGACCTCACCGACTTCCTCACAGATAACTGTGCCCAACACTATAACCTTACTCGTACATTCACGAATGGATTCCGCTTTCAAGCACATGACTCTAGGGTGTTATTTAAATTGTATGATAAATCTTTTAGCATGACACTGCAAGAATTTCCAGTTGCTTGCAAACTCCCACTTAGGGGTTCACCCGAGAAACCATCGACAGTTGACTATAATATGTTTCTCGAGAGTCTTTGTATAGGAGTAGATAGGGGGTAACACAGGCTAGAATTGAAAGTATACATTTCCCTCGATCCATTACTTAGCACTGTTTAATGGGAAATGTGTAGTAGGAAAACAAGAGTACAGTGCATTATGCTCCCCTGACTTGAGTCTTATATATGCTGCTGTGACGGGTGAAAAACTTTTTAATCTTGGTGCTATTGTTGCCCGAAAGTTGCGCTCAAACTCTAGTAATGGAGAACTGTATGGGGGCATTTATGCATCCCACGTAGCTGCAAAATTAGGAGTTTCACCTCAACATAACGATCCCATTTTGCCTGACAGATATTAGGATCATGAAGCTATGTGCTCTCATGAATTCTTTGTGAATCGTGCTAGGGGTTATTAGTACAACCTAATATTTATAAAACGTACAACTAGGTCTGTTTTTTTGCCTGTCCCTGTCCTCTTTAATTTCCAGGCTCGACAAAGATATTATGTTCTTGAGGACGAGATACGAGAGTACAATGCTGCGATGGAGGCTGCTCGTTTGGCAGCAGAGGCTGCCCGTTTGGCAGAGGAGGAGGCCAGGAATGCCTCCACGAGCTATCACCTCAACTATTATCCAGATCGTCAGTGGTGATCACCAAGCTAGGCAAATGCCTAAGCTTGGGGGAGTACGTATTTCTCACCGACATTACATTCATGTTTACACACTTCATATAAATTGTCGGTGATCATCCTTTTTCTTTGTATATCCATGTCAGCTTTATCTTTCTTGCTTTCTTCTTGTGTGTTTGAAAAACCTTAAAAATCGAAAAATATTTCTCACTTATTTTTAGTCTTTCTTTCTTCTTTTAATTAGTTGTAGTACTAAATGGAAAACCCAAATAGATTTCCTTTGCATGTTGGGAGCTTTCCCGTGTAAATAGTTTTTCTATTTCTAGTTTTCCCTTAGCCTATTTCCTTGATTGAGAAAAATAAAAACCTCCAAACATATTTCAGTGTGTTTCTCTGAAGTTCTTTTCTTTTCGTTGAAACTTTAAAAGGAGAAGACCACGATGAAAATGTTGAGTGGCTCTCATATGCTTTATTGATGATCTAACAGAGAGCCAAATTTACCTTGTCTTCTCCTTTGTACTAAACTGCCCTACAGATCTCAACTTAGTCCACGGTATTCTTGCAATATTATTATTATCATATCATTCGATCATGCAAGTGAAAGGCAATAATGACGATATTTGATGAAGTGATCGTGGCAAGGGAAGCTGGTATGAACTCTTCTTGTTTTTTGTTTTTGTAAATATGTTTAGCTAGTTAATCCTGATTCAGTATGTCATGAGTAGACATGTTTATGATGACAATTAGAGATTATATTTCTCATGCCATGCCTAAATAGCTAGTAGCGGATAATGATTTATCTTGTGCATCAACATTGCGTTTGAATAAGCATGATGTGATATAGTAGAATGGTATTTCCCTCTGAGTAATTTGAGCGGTTTGACTTGGCCCATGTGCAAACATGTAGTTGATTCAAAACCAATGCAACCTCCATGATGTTTAAATTCAGAATGCTTATATCCTACTCATGCGATGTTCAATGTTAATTATTCAACATGCATGTTTATGACTGTTGTTGCTCTCTAGCTGGTCGCTTCCCAACCTATTTCTAGCCTTCACCTATACTAAGCGGGAATGCTACTTGTGCATCCAAAACCCTTAAACCAAGTTATTCCACATGAGTCCACCATACCTACCTATATGCGGTATTACCTTGCCGTTCCAAGTAAATTTGTATGTGCCACCTCTAAATATTCAAATAAACATCTGTTTTGTGTACTCGTCTCGCTCACGGAGGGACAGGGCGGTCAGTATCTTCCATGCTAAGTAAGTTATTCTCAAGACGGTCGTTTATTCGATATCATTGCATGAGAGAGGCTGGTAAAAAGGGATGCCCAGTCCTGCGTAATCAAAAATAATAAAACAAAACTCCTTGGGACAGTTGATATGTTGGCAGGCACCCATGGATTCGGTTAGCCATGGTTTGTGTATGGATAGTGGATAGGAGTAAACTTTACTATTCTGTTTGGGAACCGCTAATAATGAGTTTAGCATGGAAGATACTGAAAACCTTTGTCAGAACGTTGACAGGAAAAGTGCACCACCTCAAAAACTATATTCCAATCTTGTTTTCAAACCTTGAGCTCTGGCACCTCTACAAATCAATGCTTCCCTCTGCGAAGGGCCTATCTATTTACTTTTATGCATTGAGTCCTCACTCTCTTACTTACAACACCAGACCAGAGAGCACTGTTATCATTCTTATGTATTGTGGCTAGTTAATGTTGGATATGAGCATGACTGGATCTTTTCTATTTCTGAATTATAATGTTTAGTCACTGCTTGAATCTCAGAGGTGCTCTGCATTTATGTTTTACGGTCTCAGAAAGGGCTAGCGAAATACCATGCCACCATATTATATCATGATTGTTTTGACAAACTGTTGACATGTGAGATATCTTATTATTGCTTGCTGGCTAGTTATGTATTGCCATGAGTAATTGAGATATCTGATTGTTATCATAGATGTGGCCATTTATGATTTATGCTGAAAACTTGAACACTAGCTAAGCATGTGTACAACAACGAGAACAAAAGAGTTTGTAAAAGTTTTCTTTATCACTTTCAGTTTATCAACTGAATTGCTTGAGGACAAGCAATGAGTTAAGCTTGGGGGAGGTGATACGTCTCAAATGTATCTACTTTTCCAAACACTTTTGCTCTGGTTTTGACCTCTAATTTGCATGATTTGAATGGAACTAACCCGGACTCACGCTGTTTTCAGCAGAATTGCCTTGGTGTTATTTTTGTGCAGAAATAAAATTTCTCAGAATTGGATGAAACTTTTTGTGAATTTTCTTCTGCAATATATAATGAATTATGGAGCGAAGACCTGCTGGAGGGGGGAGTGCCAGGGGGCTACAAGCCAATAGGGCGCGTCCCCTAGGGGCGCGCCCTGATGGCTTGTGGGGCCCTCGTGGCTCCTCCGATCCTAATTCCAGTCCTATAAATTCACATCTGCAGAGAAAAAAAATTTAGAGAGAAGTTTTCATCGCGTTTCAAGAGACGGAGCCGCCGCCACCTCCTGTTCTTCCTCCGGAGGGCTGATCTGGACCTTTTTTGGGCTCCGGAGAGGGGGATTCGTCGCCATCTTCATCACCAACCCTTCTCCATCAACACCGCCATGATTCTCACCACCGAGAGTGAGTAATTCCTTTGTATGCTTGCTGGTCAGCGAGGGTTGTGGATGGAATTGATCATGTAATCGAGTTAAGTTTGATAGGGCCTGATCCCTAGTATCCATTATGTTCCGAGATTGATGTTGCTATGACTTTGCTATGCTTAATGCTTGTCACTAGGGCCCGAGTGACATGATTTCAGATCTGGACATATTATGTTTTCACAAATATAAGATTGATTTGGATCCTATCTTTCAAGTTGTATGCACCTATTACGTGTCTTGATCCGCATACCCCAAGGTGACAATAATTGGGATTCTTTCCTGTGATTGCCGTAGTTTCAGGAGTTCATGTATTCACCATGTGTTAATGCTTTGTGCCGGTTCTCTATTAAAAGGAGGCCTTAATATCCCTTAGTTTCCAATAGGGCCCCGCTGCCACGAGAGGGTAGGACAAAAGATGTCATGCAAGTTCTTATCGCAAGCACGTATGACTATATACGGAATACATGCCTACATTACATTGATGAATTGGAGCTAGTTATGTGTCGCCCTAGTGTGTAACTGTTACATGATTGATGTCATCCACATATTTCCATCGCTGCACCATGTGCCTACGCTTTACATATACTGAATCTTGCTAAGTTACTATTGCTACTGCTACTATCACACCTGCTACAAAACTGGCATTGTCACTACTACTGTTACTTTTGCTACTACTATTTGTCGTGCTACTAAATCTTTGCTGCAGAGAGATATCCTCTGGTGCGGTTGAATTGACAACTCAACTGTCAAGGCCAATAAATATTATTTGGCTCCCCTTGTGTCGAACTAATAAATTAGGGTGAAATACAACCCGTGAAGACTGTTGCGATCCCCTACACTTGTGGGTTATCAAGAGGTGGCCACCTACCCTTGCCCCTATATATATGAGATGAGAGGGAGGCCAGCCGCACTACAAGCCTTGGTGCAACCCTCCCTCTCTCCCTAGATCATTTTCTCCTCCGTTCGTGCTCCCGGTTGCGCTTGGTGAAGCCCTGCCGAGACAACACAACCACCACCGCCGCCATGTCGTCGTGCTGCCGGAGATCCCATCTACAACTCCGTCCTCGCTCGTTGGATCAAGGAGGCGGAGACGTCATCGAGTTGCACGTGCGCTGAACGCGGAGGTGTCTTCCATTCGGTGCTTGATCGGGACGGATCATGATTGGATCGTGAAGACGTACCACTACTTCAACCGTGTTTTTAATGCTTTCGCTTAGCGATCTACAAGGGTATGTATACACACTCCCCCTCTCGTAGTGACGTGGCTTGAGACTACGTCGGTATTTCCCCAAAGAGGAAGGGATGATGCAGCACAGCTACGGTAAGTATTTCCCTCAGTTATGAAACCAAGGTTATCGAACCAGTAGGAGAACCAAGCAACACTATGTAAACGGTACTTGTACACAAAGAACAAATACTTGCAACCCGACGCGTAAGAGAGGTTGTCAATCTCTCCACGGTAAAAGATAGATTGGTTTGTATGAGATTGGATAGATAGATCGCACAAGAACACAAAATAAAAGATACAAATAAAAAGTGCAGCAAGGTATTTTTGGGTTTTTGGAATAATAGATCTGAAAGCAAATGCGGAAAAAGATAGATCAGAAAGAAATATATTAAAAGGATAGACCCGGGGACCGTATATTTCACTAGTGGCTTCTCTCAAGAAAATAGCACACGGTGGGTAAACAAATTACTGTTGGGCAATTGATAGAAGATCAAATAATCATGACAATATCCAAGGCAATGATCATTATATAAGCATCACGTCCAAGATTAGTAGACCGAAACGATTCTGCATCTACTACTATTACTCCACACATCGACCGCTATCCAGCATGCATCTAGTGTATTAAGTTCATGGAGAAACGGAGTAATGCAATAAGAACGATGACGATGTTGACAAGATCTATTCATGTAGGAATGGACCCCATCTTGTTATCCTTAATAGCAACGATACATGCGTGCCTCGCTGCCCCTTCTGTCACTGGGAGAGGACACCGCAAGATCGAACTCACAAAGCACCTCTTCCCATGGCAAGAAAAATTGATCTAGTCGGCCTAACTAAACCAAAGATTCGAAGAAGAAATACGAGGCTATAAATAATCATGCATATAAGAGATCAAAGAATACTCGAATAATATTCATGGATAGAAACTTATGATGAACTCAAACTTCATCGGATCCCAACAAACACACCACAAAAAGTCATTACATCAAATAGATCTCCAAGAGACCATTGTATTGAGAATAAAAAGAGAGAGAGAAAGCCATCTAGCTACTGCCTACGAATCCGTAGGTCTATGCTGGATTACCCACGCATCATCGGAGAGGCACCAATGAGGATGATGAACCCCTCCGTGATGGTGTTAGATTGGATCTCGTGGTTTTGGAACTTGTGGCGACTGGAATTGTGATTCGTCGACTCCTCTAGGGTTTCTAGAATTTCTGAGGATTTATAGAGCTGAGAGGCGGTGGAGGAGACTCTCGTGGGCCCCACAACCCAACAGGGCGCGCCTGGGGCCTTTGGCACGCCCTAGTGTCTTGTGGGCCCCACGGGCCTCCTCTAAGGTTCTTCCTTGGCTCCCAAGTTGTCTTCTGGTCCAAAAAAAATTTCAAAAAAGTTTCGTGGCAATTGGACTCGGTTTGGTACTGATATTCTGCGAAGTAAAAAACAAGCAAAAAACATCAACTGGCACTGGGCACTATGTCAATAGGTTAGTCCCAAAAAATGATATAAAGTTGCAATAAAATGATTGTAAAACATCCAAGAATGATAATATAACAACATGGAACAATAAAAAATTATAGATACGTTGGAGACGTATCAGCATCCCCAAGCTTAATTCCTGCTCGTCCTCGAGTAGGTAAATGATAAAAACAATTTTTTTGATGTGGAATGCTGCCTAACATGTTCATCACATATTCTTTTCTTTTGTAGCATGGACATTTGGAGTTTTAGATGGTTCAAAGCAATAGTCTAGTTTTGACATGAAGACTTCAATACTCAAGCATACCAACAAGCAACCATTTCTTTCAAAATATCAATACTAAAGAAAGTTATCCCTAGCCCATCATGCTCAATCATTGATCCATTCATGAAACACACTCGAATATTAGCTACACCCAATGCACAAGTATGATCATAGTGCCCCCTAGTTGGTGCTTTATAAGAGAAGATGGAGACTAAAATAAAAGTAAAAATTGCATAAAGTAAATAGATAGGCCCTTGGCAGAGGGAAGTAGGGATTTGTAGAGGTGCCAGAGCTCAAAGTTTAAATTGAGAGAGAAAAATATTTTGGGTGGCATGCCTTTCCTGTCAACGAAAACGATCGAGAATATTCAATACTTTCCACGCTTGATATATCATAGGCGGTTCCCAAACAGAAAATAAAGTTTATTCCTTTTTCCACCATTCTTTCACAATCCATGGCTAGCCGTATCCATGGGTACCATCCATACCAACACTTTCCAAGGAATTTATTATTTCACAACATAAAGTAAATTTATTTTTCATTTCGGGACTGGGCATCCCTATTACCGCCGTACTCTCGTGTAATAACAAGTGAATAAACAATCATCTTGAGAATAACACATCTAGCATGAAAAAATATCGGTCACCCCCTTCCGCTTCATGAGCGGTACGAGCACACAAAAAGGAAATTCATTTTGAAAATTAGAGATGGCACATACAAATTTGCTTGGAATGACATGGAAATACCGCATATAGGTAGGTATGGTGGACTCATATGGCAAAACTGGGTTTAAAGATTTTGGTTGCACAAGTAGTATTTCTACTTAGTACAAGTGGACGCTAGCAAATAGATTGAGAAGGAACCAACCAAGGAACGAAAATTCTCATAAACGGGCATTAAGCATAACTAACACCGAATAATGCACCATAAGTAGGATTTAATTTCATTGCTAAACTATTGACTTTCCTTCTTGCATAGGGAATCACAAACCTTAACACCAATATTCTTACTAAAGCATAATTACTCACCAACATGACTCACATATTACTATCATCATGTCTCAAAACTATTACAAGGAATCAAGTTAAATTTGTCCAATGATCTTCCTAAAAGTTTTTATTATATTCCTCTTGAATATCTATCACTTTGGGACTAGTTTCATATATTGCCATTGCCTTTGACAAGCTCAAATAAATTTAAGTGAAGAACATGAGCATAAAAATTTCATCTCTCAAAATAATATAAGTGAAGCATGAGAGAATTCCTTCAAAATTTACTAACTCTCAAATTAATCTAAGTGAAGCATGAGAGTATTTATTCAAATATTTAAAGCACACCCTCCTCAAAAAGATATAAGTGAAGCACTAGAGCAATTCCATAGCTCAAAAAAATTAAGTGAAGCATATAGAGCAATTCTAACAAATCATAGCATAATTTTGGCTCTCTCAAATAGGTGTGTCCAGCAAGGATACTTGTGACAAGCTAAAAAGCAAATCAAGCAAAGACTCATATAATACAAGACGCTCCAAGCAAAACTCATGATATGTGACGAATAAAAATATAGCTCCAAGTAAAATACCGATGGTCGTTAGAAGAAAGAGGGGATGCCACTCGGGGCATCCCAAAGATTAGTTGCTTGTTTATCCTTGGATATTATCTTGGGGTGCTGTAGCATCCCCTAGCTTAGGCTCTTTTCACTCCTTATTCCTTCATCCATCGTGATGTCACCGAAAACTTGAAAACTTCAATCATAGAAAACTTAACAAAATCTTTGTGAGATCCGTTAGTATAATAAAGCAAATCACCACTCTAAGTATTGTTGCAAACCCATTTATATTTTATTATTGCATTATATCTACTATATTCTAACTTTACCATGGCTTATACCCTTCAATACAAGCCATAGATTCATCAAAACAAGCACACAATGCAACGAAAACAGAATCTGTCAAAAACAGAACAGTCTGTAGTAATCTGTACTCTAACCATACTTCTGTAACTCAAACAATTCTGAAAAATAAGGACAATGTCAGCAATCTGTATATCAATGTTGTGTAAAAAAATCAGAATTTTTCGTCGCTTCTGTGAGTTTTTGAAAATTCTGCTACTGGACGCAAAAGTTCCTGTTTTTCAACAAGATCAAATCAATTATCACCCAACATGATCCTAAAGGCTTTACTTGACACAAACACTAATTAAGACATAAAAACACAATCATAATAGTAGGATAATTGTGTCAACACTCAAGAACAGAAAGAAAGGGTAAAAATAAATTTTATTCATTGGGTTGCCTCCCAACAAGCGCTATCGTTTTACGCCCCTAGCTAGGCATAATGCATAGATTCAAGTATTGTCATCTTTAGTTTCCAACTTTGTGAGGGCTTTCTCAAACCCGGGAGGCTCTTTACGCTTCCCAAAATTTTCAGGAGAAGAGACCATCCTGAGATCTAAAATATCCAAACGCTTATTGCAAAGAGTAATCAAAGTATTCATGTGATTGAGGTTTCCACTAATATGTTTAAGAGGTTCATTATATTTTTGCAACTCAACCAAATGCTTATGTAAATCACCCAATTTGTCTAAAATTTGAACCGCTTCTTGTGTAAAAGAAAATCCCTTTTTTGGTGGAGGAACCCCCAATATCCCTTCCAAATTCTCGTAAGCGGTATTGGTATCAAGCTCAGTAAAGTTCCATTTAGCTTCAAAATCCAAGTGTTGTCTATGATGCAAAGCTAATCCTATGTAAAAAATTCGAACCAAAATCTTTGCATACCCCTTTAGAATGCAAATGCGATAGGATTCCATTAACCTATACCAGGCATCTTTCAGATTTTCACCTTCTTTTTGTTTGAAGTATAGAACTTCAAAATCTGGTGACAAAGGGGGGGGGGGTAGTAATGCTAGTCATAGCAACAAGGTAAGCAGACAAGAGATCTGACGAGAAAAAGGCAAACGAAAAAGGGGGCGAATAAAATGGCAAATTTTGTGAAGTGGGGGAGATGAAAACGAGAGGCAAATGGCAAATAATGTAAATTGCAAGGAGATGCGATTTGTGATTAGGAACCTGATAGATGTCGATGATGTCTCCCCGGCAACGGCGCTAGAAATTCCTTTGACGTGGCTTGAGACCGCGTCGGTATTTTCCCAAAGAGGAAGGGATGATGCAGCACAGCTACGGTAAGTATTTCCCTCAGTTATGAAACCAAGGTTATCGAACCAGTAGGAGAACCAAGCAACACTACGTAAACGGTACTTGCACACAAAGAACAAATACTTGCAACCCGACGCGTAAGAGAGGTTGTCAATCTCTCCACGGTAAAAGATAGATTGGTTTGTATGAGATTGGATAAATAGATTGCACAAGAACACAAAATAAAAGATATACAAATAAAAAGTGCAGCAAGGTATTTTTGGGTTTCTGGAACAATAGATCTGAAAGCAAATACGGAAAAAGATAGACCGGAAAGCAATATATTAAAAGGATAGACCCGGGGGCGTATATTTCACTAGTGGCTTGTCTCAAGAAAATAGCACACGGTGGGTAAACAAATTACTGTTGGGCAATTGATAGAAGATCAAATAATCATGACGATATCCAAGGCAATGATCATTATATAGGCATCACGTCCAAGATTAGTAGAACGAAACGATTCTGCATCTACTACTATTACTCCACACATCGACCGATATCCAGCATGCATCTAGTGTATTAAGTTCATGGAGAAACGGAGTAATGCAATAAGAACGATGACATGATGTAGACAAGATCTATTCATGTAGGAATATACCCCATCTCGTTATCCTTAATAGCAACGATACATGTGTGCCTCGCTGCCCCTTTTGTCACTGGGAGAGGACACCGCAAGATCTAACCCATCACAAAGCACCTCTTCCCATGGCAAGAAAAATCGATCTAGTCGGCCTAATTAAACCAAAGATTCGAAGAAGAAATACAAGGCTATAAATAATCATTCATATAAGAGATCAAAGAAGACTCAAATAATATTCATGGATAGAAACTGGTCATGAACTCAAACTTCATCGGATCATAACAAACACACTACAAAAAGTCACTACATCAAATAGATCTCCAAGAGACCATTGTATTGAGAATCAAAAGAGAGAGAGAAAGCCATCTAGCTACTGCCTACGGACCCGTAGGTCTATGGTTGACTACTCACGCATCATCGGAGAGGCACCAATGAGGATGATGAACCCATCCGTGATGGTGTGGTTCTGGAACTTGCGGCGGCTGAAATTGTGTTTCGTCGACTCCTCTAGGGTTTCTAGAATTTCTGAGGATTTATAGAGCTGAGAGGCGGTGTAGTAGACTCACGTGGGCCCCACAACCCACCAGGGCGCGTCTGGGGCCTCTGGCGCGCCCGGCTGTCTTGTGGGCCCCACGGGCCTCCTCTCAGGTGCTTCCTTGGCTCCCAAGTTGTCTTCTGGTCCAAAACAAAATCTCCAAAAAGTTTCGTGGCAATTGGACTCAGTTTGGTACTGATATTCTATGAAGTAAAAAAACAAGCAAAAAACAGCAACTGGCACTGGGCACTATGTCAATAGGTTAGTCCCAAAAAATGATATAAAGTTGCTCTAAAATGATTTTAAAACATCCAAGAATGATAATATAACAGCATGGAATAATCAAAAATTATAGATACATTGGAGATGTATCACATAGCTATGCATCTTCATGGATAGATCTTGCGTGTGCGTAGGAAATTTTGTGTGCCCATGCAACGTTCCCAAACAGTGGTATAAGAGCTAGGTCTATGCATAGATGATATGCATGAGTAGAGCACAAAGAAGTTGTGGGCGTTGATGTTCAGATTGCTTACCTCCTTAGTATTATCTTGATTCGGTGGTATTGTGGGATCAAGCGGCTCGGACCAACCTTACTCGTCCTCGAACAAGAGACCGGTTCCACCGATTGACATGCAACTTGTTTGCATAAAGGTGGCTTGCATGTGTCTGTCTCTCCCACTTTAGTTGAATCGAATTTGACAGAGGCGGTCCTTTTAGAAGGTTAAAAGGCAACTTGAATATCACTATTGGGGCTTTGTGTAGGTAAGAATGGTTCTTGCTAGTTACCCATAGCAGCCACATAAAACTTGCAACAACAAAGTAGAAGTCCTCTAACTTGTTTTCGAAAGCATGTTGTGATGTGATATGGCCAAGACGTGATATGATATATGTGATGTATGAGATGATCATGTTTTGTAATAGTTATCACGACTTTCATGTTGATGAGTACGGCAACCGGCAGGAGCCATAGGGTTGTCTTTAATTTATTTATACCATTTGCTTTACTTTATCGCTATGAGTTAGCAATAGTTGTAGAAGAAATAGTTGGCGTGACAACCACGTGATGACACAATGAGTGAGATCATGGTGTCATGCCAGTGACGATGGAGATCATGCCGGTGCTTTGGATATGGAGATCAAACGCACAAGATGATGATGGCCATATCATGTCACTTATATGATTTACATGTGATATTTATCCTTTTATGCATCTTCTTTTGCTTAGAACATCAATAGCATTATAAGATGATCCCTCACTAAATTTCAAGATAAAATTGTGTTCTCCCCAACTATGCACCGTTGCGAAAGTTCATCGTTTCGAAGCGCCTCATGATGATCGGGTGTGATAGACTCTTCGTTCGCATACAACAGGTGTAAGCCAGTTTTGCACATGCAGAATACCTGGATTAAACTTGACGAGCCTAGCATGTAGAGACATGGCCTCGGAACATAGGAGAACGAAAGGTCAAACATGAGTCATATAGTAGCTATGATTAACAAGGAGATGTTCACCATTGAAAGCACCTCATCTCACGTGATGATCAGACTTGGGTTGGTTGATTTGGATCATGTCACACTTAGACAACTTGAGGGATGTTGATTTGAGTTGGAGTTCATTAGCAATATGATTAACTGAACAATTATCATGAACATAGTCTAAATGTCTTTGCAAATTAGTTTGTAGATCAATGGCACGCGTTGTAGGTCCCCTGTATTTTGCTACGTTCCTAGAAAAAACTAAGTTGAAAGATGATGGTAGCAATTATGCGGACTGGGTCCGTGATTTGAGGATTGTCCTCATTGCTGCAAAGAAGGCTTATGTCCTTGATGCACCACTCGGTGCGCCACCCCCTCAAGCGTCGTCTATGGATGTTTTGAACGTATGGCGGGCACGTTATGTTGACTACTCGATAGTTTAGTGTGCCATGCTTTACGGCTTAGAATCAGGGCTTCAAAGACGTTTTGAATGCCACGGAGCATACGATATGTTCCAAGAACTGAAATTGCGATTTCAGGCTCATGCCCGTGTTGAGAGGTATGAGACATCTGACAAGTTCGTTGCCTACAAGATGGAGGAGAATGGTTCAGTTAGTGAGCATGTGCTCAGAATGTCTCGGTGCTACAATCGCTTGAATCAAGTGGGAGTTAATCTTCCATATTAGATAGTGATTGACAAAGTTCTCTGGTCAGTACCACCAAGCTACTAGAGCTTCATGATGAACTATAACAAGCAAGGGATGGAGAAGATGATCCTTGAGCTATTCGTGATGTTTTATATCGCAGAGGTAGAAATCAAGAAGGAGCATCAAGTGTTTATGGTTAATAGGACCACTAGTTTCAAGATGGGCAAGGGCAAGAAGGGAAACTTCAAGAATGGCAAGCCAGTTGCCGCCCCAGTGAAGAAACCCAAGGTTGGACCCAAAGCCGAGATGGAGTGCTTCTGTTGTGAGGGGAACGGTCACTCGAAGCGGAACTACCCCGAATACTTGGCAGATAAGAAGGTTGACAATGTCAACAAAAGTATATTTGATATACATGTCATTGATGTGTACCTTACTAGTACTCGTAGTAGCCCATGGGTATTTGATACCGGTTCAGTTGCTAATATTAGTAATTCGAAACAGGAACTGCGGAATAAAAGAGACTGGCTAAGAACGAGGTGACAATGCGCGTTGAAAGTGTCTCCAAGGTTGATGTGATCGCCATCGTCACGCTCGCTCTACCTTCGGAATTAGTTTTAAACTTAAATAAAAGTTATTTGGTGCCTGCGTTGAGCATGAACATTATATTGATCTTGTTCATTGCGAGACGATTATTCATTTAAGTCAAAGAATAATTGTTATGTTTACATGAGTAATATATTTTATGATCTTGCACCCAATGTGAATGGTTTATTGAATCTCGATCATAGTGATACACATGTTCATAGTATTGATGCCAAAAGATGCAAAGTTAATGATGATAGTACCACATACTTGTGGCACTGCCGCTTAGGTCATATTGGTGTAAAGCGCATGAAGAAAATCCATACTGATGGATCTTTGGACTCACTCAATTTTGAATCGTTTGAGACATGCGAACCATGCCTCATGGGCAAGATGACTAAGACACCCTTTTTCGGTACAATGGAGCGGGCAAGTGACTTATTGGAAATAATGCATACTGATGTATGCAGTCCAAGGAATGTTGAAGCAAGCGATGGATATCGTTATTTTCTTACCTTCACAGATGATTTGAGTAGATACTGTATATATATACTTGATGAAACACAAGTCTGAAACTTTTGGAAAGTTCAAGAAATTTCAGAATGAAGTTGAAGATCATCGTGACAAGAAGATAAATTTCTATGATATGATCGTGGAGGTGAATATATGAGTTACAGGTTTGGTATGCCTCTATGACAATGTGAAAATTGTTTCACAACTCAAGCCACCTGGAACACCATAGTGTAATGGTGTGTCCGAACGTCGTAGTCATGCTCTATTGGAGATGGTGCGTAATATGATGTCTCTTATCGATTTGCCACTATCCTTTTCGGATTATGCGTTAGAGACAACTACATTCAATTTAAGTAGGGCACCATCTAAATCCGTTGAGACGACACTGTTTTATGGTTTGGCGAGAAACCTAAGTTGTCATTTCTTAGAGTTTGGGGATGCGACACTGATGACCCACAAGTATAGGGGATCAATCTTAGTCCTTTCAATAAGTAAGAGTGTCGCACCCAACGAGGAGCAGAAGGAACTGATAAGCAGTTTTCAGCAAGGTATTCTCTGCAAGTGCTGTGAGTAACAGTAGTAGATAGTTTTGTAACAAGATAATTCGTAACAAGTGACAAGTAGAAATAGTAACAAGGGTGCAACAAGGTAGCCCAATCCTTTTTATAGCAAAGGACAGGCCGGAAAGTACTCTTATATTAAGCAAGTGCTCCCGAGGACACATGGGAATTTCTGTCTAGTCATGTTCATCATGTTGAATTGATTCGCGTTCGCTACTTTGATAATTTTATATGTGGGTGGACCGGTGCTAAGGTGTTGTTCTTACTTGAACTAACAACCTACTTATGATTAACCCCTCTCGCAAGCATCCGCAACTACGAAAGAAGAATTAAGATAAATCTAACCATAGCATGAAACGTGTGGATCCAAACCAGCCCCTTATGAAGCAACGCATAAACTAGGGTTTAAGCTTCTATCACTCTCGCAACCCATCATCTACTTGTTACTCCACAATGACTTCCCTTAGGCCCATAACATGGTGAAGTGTCATGTAGTCGACGTTCACATGACACCACTAAGAGAAGTAACAACATACATATCATCAAAATATCGAACGAATACCAACTCCACAAGATTACTTATAACAACACTTCTCCCATGTCCTCAAGAACAATAGTAACTACTCACTCATCATCAATCTGTTCAAGATCAGAGGTATAATAATGAAGTTCAAGGGTCTGAACATAATCTCATCCACCAAGTAATCCAACAAGCATCAACTACAAGATGTAATCAACACAACTAGTAACCCACAGGTACCAATCTGAGGTTTTGAGACAAAGATTGAATACAAGAGATGAACTAGGGTTGGAGATGAGATGGTGCTGGTGACGATGATGATGAAGATTGATCCTCCCACGAAGGGGGAAGCGTTGGCGATGACGATGGCTTCGATCTCCCCTTCCCGGAGAAGAATTCCCCGGCAGAATTTGACTGCCAGAGTGCAAAAGGGCCTATGCCCAGGTTTCCGCCTCGAGACGGCGGTGTCTCGTCCTGAAAGGTTGCTTATGATTTTTTCTAGGGTAAAACACACCATATAGGAGAGGAGGGGCGTATGAGAGCCAGCAGGGGGGCCATAAGCCATCAGGCCGCGCCACCAGGGGGAGGCCTGTTGGCTTGTGCCCTGTTGGCAGCCCCCCTCCGGTATATTTTTGTACCATAAATTATTAAATATTCCAAAAATATTCTCCGTGAATTTTCAGGTCATTCTGAGACTGGTGATTTTTCTGCCTTTGTCTCGGTTTCCCGGTCCAGAATTCCAGTTTCCAGATATTTCACTCCTTATGATGTTCCTTGCATATTCAGAGAGAAAAGACATAAGAATTGTGTGATAATGTGGAATAATGGATAAGAATGAGGTAAATAGTAGTAAGAATTCATGATGCAAAATGGACGTATGAACTCCCCCAAGCTTAGACCTCGCTTGTCCTCAAGCAAAAGCCGAACTCTAAAATAATGACCACATAATTTGAGAGAGAGGTATCGATAAAAACAGAATATGAACATGCAAGCATCATGAATATCGTCATAGCAGCAAGTTTTCAATTATGAAACCTCTCATGAACAAGTAACAATCTATTCACAACTAAAGAAATATGGAGCATAATCTTTATTGAGAACCAACAAGCAATGTA
This sequence comes from Elymus sibiricus, assembly GCA_039707655.1. Taxonomy (NCBI): domain Eukaryota; kingdom Viridiplantae; phylum Streptophyta; class Magnoliopsida; order Poales; family Poaceae; genus Elymus; species Elymus sibiricus. Next base: position 438,198,342 of record CM077667.1, on the reverse strand, counting down.
ATTAGTCCTTGAGATAATCATAGCTTTTTGCAATCGAGAGAAGAGTCTATGTAAGAGCTTTATATTTCTAGCAAGTTCACATATTCAACTATGATGTAGCCTTCTATGATTGCTAACATACATTTCATATTTTTGGAACAAGTGACTCTGTGGGACACATAGGAAGATGGAGGCTTTAATGTTCTTGCCACCGAACTTATTTAGCTCAAGGATAATGTCAACAGTAATGGGACATGATCATCTACATTTAGTTGGATATATTTGTTTGAATCTTTCCTCAACACATGACACTTGCCACTAAATGGTTTGAAGAATAAGAACAAGGGGAATATTATTGACTCTTGCATGAACATAAAACTTGTAAGAATGTAAAATATAGGCCCTTCGTAGAGGGAAGCAGAGGTTGTCATCAGCCTTTATTTGTTTGATATGTTCAACCTTTTAATGCAAAGGAACATCACTTCATATTGCCCCTTGTGATAGCAAACTTTATTATGCACTCCGTCGCTTTTATTTCTTCACCGTCACAAGATAATAAAAGATCTTACATGATTAGAGGCAACTTTTATTGCCTTGTGCAACAATGACAACTTACTTGAAGGATCTTATTCAATCCATAGGTTGGTATGGTGGACTCTCATGGCAAGAAACTGGGTTTAATGGTTATGGATGCACAAGTAGTATCTCTACTTAGTGCAAATATTTGGGCTAGCAAAAGGTTCTAAGCAAGCATCACATGTTAAAGGATTCAATATCGTATAACTTCTATGCAAATGTAGACAAACATGATCATTATGTTGTCTTTCATGTCCCACTTCAACACTTGGTCATTATATAATATTTTGATGGAAGCTTACAATCATAGAATGTGTTCAAGATAGTATATTTATATGTAAATATCCTCTTCTATACCATACTTTGGCATAGATCATATCAATTAATAACATTATGTTCGTTAGTTTCCAATACTTCTTATTGCTTATACCTCTTTTCTATGTGAAGTCATTACTTCTCAAGAGATAGGCATATGATTCTTTTCTATTCTTTTTATTCCTATTCTAAGATGATGAGTGAAAGAGAGGAAAAGTCACACGATCCCAACTAACTTTTTTATATAACTCTCGCACTCGATCAAAAGGATAGGTAGAACTAAAAGCAAAAACTCTAAACAAAGCAAATATGAAATTTTAACTTCCTAAATCACGAAAACTAAAGATCAAACTAAGATAGATGATGATGATAAAAGTGGTGGTGATACGATACCGGGGCACCTCCCCCAAGCGTGGAACAAGCCAAGGGTGGTGCCCATACCCATGTACTCACATATTCTTCGGTGATGCTGGTAGTGTAGTAGCATTCTTCTTCTCCAATTTGCGCTTGAGAATGAAGTTTTCTTCCCTTAGATCATCATTCTCTTGTTCGAGTTTCAATATCCACTTGCACAAAGCCGCCTTACTCTCCTGCAGAAAACGAGAAGGGATGAATTGGATATTGGGTTTGTTCCCTCCATTAGGAAGGATTGACTTCTTGAACTCCACGTGCAAATCTCCAGGCTGGGGTAGTGGAACTTCATCTTCATCTGAACTAGCATCTGGTCCGGCATCCTCTATCTCCTCCAAATCGGTGTCTTCTTCTTCATCCGTGGACCGTAGGTAGGGGTAAATATCCCCAAAGATCCTTGGGTCAGCAACATAGTGGGAAACAAAGCTCTCTCCATCGAAATCTTGAGATGACATAATTTCCGATCTGCCAGAAAAACAGCTCGAAACAAGAACAGAGGAGAAACTCGCGATGCGGTGGTCAAAACATTCGGCAGTATATATAATGATTTTTTCTAGGTTAGAATACGTGTTCTGGAAGAAATCGTAGTCCGGAGGCCACACGAGGGACCCACAAGCCATCAGGCCGCGCCACCAGGGGCGACCTGTTGGCTTGTGCCTCCCCCGTGGATCCTGAGGGAGTCTGGGACAAAGGGGTCTTCGGGCCGTCGGCTCATCTCTCATGGGCCGACTTGTTGAGCCGCTCTGTGGAAGGTCGAACTGTTGGGGAGCGTTCCATGGGAAACAAAAAATTTCCTACGCACACGCAAGATCTATCCATGGTGATGAGCATCTACGAGAGGGAGAGTGGATCTACATACCCTTGTAGATCGCTAAGCGGGAAGCGTTAAGAAACGCGGTTGATGTAGTCGAACGTCTTCGCGATCCAAATCGCAAGCCGTCCCGCGATCCAATCACGACCCGTCCCGATCTAGCGCCGAACGGATGGCACCTCCACGTTCAGCACACGTATAGCTCAATGACGAACTCTGCCTTCTTGATCCAGCAAGAGGGAGCGGAGAGGTAGATGAGTACTCCGGCAGCACGACGGCGTGGTGACGGTGGTGGTGGTGCTGTCCCGGCAGGGCTTCGCCAAGCGCAACCGAGACGATCTAGTGGAGAACAAATCTATAGGGAGAGAGAGGCAGCCGTGGCTTTTCAGGTTGGGGGCTGCCCTCAAAAACCTCTAGTATATATAGGAGGGAGGGAGGAGGAGGCAGCCCTAGGGTTCCCCTAGGGGTTCGGCCGAACCTCCACCAAGGGGGAGGAGTCCACCTCCCACAAGGCAGGTGGAATCCTAGTAGGACTCCTCCCCTCTTGGCCCCTTCCCCACCCTTGCGCAAGGGCCTCCTAGGGGCTGGCCGGCTAGCCCACCATGGGCTGGTATGCCACCTCCTAGGCCCATGTGACCCTTGGGGTGGGTGGGCCCCACTTGGTGGACCCCCCGAAACCCATTCGTCACTCTCGGTACACTACCGGAAGTGCCCGAAACTTTTCTAGAGACCAAAACGGGACTTCCTATATATCAATCTTTACCTCCGGACCATTCCGGAGCTCCTCGTGATGTCCGGGATCTCATCCGGGACTCTGAAAAATCTTCGGTCATCACCATACATAACTCAATACTACTGAAACGTCACCGAACGTTAAGTGTGCAGACCCTACGAGTTCGAGAACTATGTAGACATGACCGAGACACCTCTATGGTCAATAACCAATAGCGGGACCTGGATGCCCATATTGGTTCCTACATATTGTATGAAGATCTTTATCGGTTGAACCTCTATGTCAAGGATTCAGTTCATCCCGTATGTTGTTCCCTTTGTTCTTCGGTATGTTACTTGCCCGAGATTCGATCGTCGGTATCTCTATACCTAGTTCAATCTCGTTACCGGCAAGTCTCTTTACTCGTTCCGTAATACAAGATCCCGTGGCTAACACTTTAGTCACTTTGCTTGCAAGGCTTATTGTGATGTTGTATTACCGAGTGGGCCCTGAGATACCTCTCCGTCACACGGAGTAACAAATCCCAGTCTCGATCCATGCCAGCTCAACAGACACCTTCGGAGATACGTGTAGAGCATCTTTATAGTCACCCAGTTACGTTGCAATGTTTGATACACACAAGGTATTCCTCCGGTGTCAGTGAGTTGCATGATCTCATGGTCATAGGAACAGATAATTGACATGCAGAAAACTATAGCAATAAACTGACACGATCATATGCTACGTTCATAGTTTGGGTCTTGTCCATCACATCATTCTCCTAATGATGTGATCTCGTTATCAAATGACATCTCATGTCCATGGCTAGGAAACCTTGACCATCTTTGATCAACGAGTTAGTCTACTAGAGGCATACTAGGGACACAGTGTTGTCTATGTATCCACACATGTATTTGTGTTTCCAATTAATACAATTATAGCATGGATAATAAACGATTATCATGAACAAGGAAATATAATAATAATCACTTTATTATTGCCTCTAGGGCATATTTCCAACAGTCTCCCACTTGCACTAGAGTCAATAATCTAGATCACATCACTATGTGATTTACATTGTAATGAATCTAACACCCATACAGTTCTGGTGTTGATCATGTTTAGCCCTTGGAAGAGGTTTAGTCAACGGGTCTGTGACATTTAGATCCGTGTGCACTTTGCAAATATTTATGTCATCCTTCTTGATGTAATCGCGGATTGAATTGAAGCGTCTCTTTATGTGTCTGGTCCTCTTGTGAAACCTTGGTTCCTTGGCCAAAGCAATGGCACCAGTGTTGTCACAGAACAAAGTCATTGGGTTCAGTGCAGTAGGCACTACTCCAAGATTTTTCATGAACTCCTTCATCCAGACACCTTCCTTCGCCGCCTCCGAGGCAGCGATGTACTCCGCTTCGCATGTAGAATCAGCTACCACGCTCTGCTTGGAACTGCACCAGCTTACCGCACCCCCATGGAGAATAAATACGTATCCTCTTTGAGACTTGGTGTCATCCGGATCAGTGTCAAAGCTTGCATCGACGTAACCCTTTACGATGATCTCTTGATCACCTCCATAAACAAGAAACATGTCCTTAGTCCTTTTCAGGTACTTTAGGATATTCTTGACCGCCGTCCAGTGTTCCACTCCTGGATCACTTTGAAACCTTCTAGCCATACTTATGGCAAGGCTGACATCGGGTCTTGTGCACAACATTGCATACATGATAGAGCCTATGGCTGAAGCATAGGGGATGACACTCATCTTTTCTCTATCTTCTGTAGTCACTGGGCATTGAGTGTTACTCAACTTCACACCTTGCAATACAGGCAAGAACCCCTTCTTGGACTGATCCATTTTGAACTTCTTCAAAAACTTTGTCAAGGTATGTGCTCTGTGAAAGTCCTATTAAGCGTCTCGATCTATCTCTATAGATTTTGATGCCTAATATGAAAGCAGCTTCTCCTAGGTCCTTCATTGAAAAACTCTTGTTCAAATATTCCTTCACGCTTTCCAACATTTCTATATTGTTTCCAATCAGCAATATGTCATCCACATATAATATTAGAAACGCTATAGAGCTCCCACTCACTTTCTTGTAAATACAAGCTTCTCCGTAAACTTGTATAAACCCAAACGCTTTGATCACCTCATCAAAGCGAAGATTCCAACTCCGAGATGCTTGCACCGGTCCATAAATGGATCGCTGGAGTTTGCAAACTTTGTCAGCATTCTCTGGATCGACAAAACCTTCCGGTTGCATCATATACAACTCTTCCTTAAGGAAACCGTTAAGGAACGCTGTTTTGACATCCATCTGCCAAATTTCATAATCGAAAAATGCAGCTATTGCTAACATGATTCTGACGGACTTAAGCATCGCTGCGGGTGAGAAGCTCTCATCGTAGTCAACTCCTTGAACTTGTGAAAAACCCTTTGCCACAAGTCGAGCTTTATAGACGGTGATATTACCGTCCGCGTCCGTCTTCTTCTTAAAGATCCATTTATTCTGAATGGCCTTTCGCCCTTCAGGTAATACTTCCAAAGTCCATACTTTGTTTTCATACATGGATCCCATCTCGAATTTCATGGACTCTAACCATTTCTCGGAATCCGGGCCCATCATCGCTTCTCCATAGCTCGTAGGTTCATCGTTGTCCAACAACATGACCTCTAAGACAGGGTTACCGTACCACTCAGGAGCAGCACATGCCCTTGTCGACCTACGAGGTTAAATAGCAACTTGATCCGAAGCTTCATGATCATCATCATTAACTTCCTCTTCAACCGATGTAGGCTCTACAGAAACATCTTCCTGTGCTGCGCTACTCTCTGGTTGAAGTAAAGGTTCAAAAACCTCATCAAGTTCTATTTTCCTCCCACTCAATTCTTTCGAGAAAAACTCTTTCTCAAGAAATGACCCGTTCTTTGCGACAAACACTTTGCCCTCGGATCTGAGATATAAGGTGTACCCAACCGTCTCTTTTGGGTATCCTATGAAGACGCATTTCTCCGCTTTGGGTTCCAGCTTTTCAGGCTGAAGCTTTTTGACATAAGCATCACATCCCCAAACTTTAAGAAACGACAACTTTGGTTTCTTGCCAAACCACAGTTCATATGGCGTCGTCTCAACGGATTTCGATGGTGCCCTATTTAAAGTGAATGCAGCTGTCTGTAATGCATAACCCCAAAACGATAGTGGCAAATTGGCAAGAGACATCATAGACCGCACCATATCCAATAAGGTTCGATTACGACATTCGGACACACCATTACGCTGTGGTGTTCCAGGCGGTGTCAATTGTGAAACAATTCCACATTATCTTAAGTGAATGCCAAACTCATAACTCAGATATTCTCCTCCTCGATCAGATCGCAGGAATTTAATCTTCTTGTTATGATGATTCTCAACTTCACTCTGAAATTTCTTGAACTTTTCAAACGTTTCAGTCTTGTGTTTCATTAAGTAAATATACCCATATCTACTTAAGTCATCAGTGAAGGTGAGAAAATAACGATATACACCGCGCGCCTCAATGCTCATCGGACCGCATACATCAGTATGTATGATTTCCAGCAAGTCACTTGCCCGTTCCATTGTTCCAGAGAACGGGGTCTTAGTCATCTTGCCCATGAGGCATGGTTCACATGTGTCAACTGATTCAAAATCAAGTGACTCCAAAAGTCCATCAGCATGGAGCTTCTTCATGCGTTTTACACCAATATGACCTAAGCGGCAGTGCCACAAGAAAGTGGTGCTATCATTATCAACTCTACATCTTTTGGACCAATGTTATGAACATGTGTATCATCACTATCCAGATTCAATAAGAATAAACCCCTCACAATGGGTGCATGACCATAAAAGATATTACTCATATAAATAGAACAACCATTATTCTCTGATTTAAATGAGTAACCATCTCGCAATAAACAAGATCCAGATATAATGTTCATGCTTATCGCAGGCACTAAATAACAATTATTCAGGTTCATCACTAATCCCGATGGTAATCGAAGAGTGAGCGTGCCGACGGTGATCACATCAACCTTGGAACCATTTCCCACGTGCATCGTCACTTCGTCCTTTGCTAGCCTCCGTCTATTCCGTAGTTCCTGTTTTGAGTTGCAAATGTGAGCAACCGAACCGGTATCAAATACCCAGGCACTACAACGAGAGTTGGTAAGGTACACATCAATAACATGTATATCATATATACCTTGTTTGGTCTTGTCCGCCTTCTTGTCAGCCAGATACTTGGGGTAGTTCCGCTTCCAGTGACCAGTTCCCTTGAAATGAAATCACTCAGTTTCTGGCTTGGGTCCAGCCTTGGGTTTCTTCACGGGAGGGGCAACTGCTTTGCCACTTTTCTTGGAGTTACCCTTCTTGCCCTTGCCATTCTTCTTGAAACTAGTGGTTTTATTGACCATCAACACTTGATGCTCCTTCTGAATCTCAGACTCAGCGACTTTCAACATCGCAAACAGCTCGGCGACTGACTTGTTCGTCCCTTGCATGTTATAGTTCAACACGAAGCTTTGTAGCTAGGTGACAGTGATTGAAGAACTCTGTCAGTGATCGCCTCTGGCGGGAGAACAATTCCCAGCTCCGCCAGACGGTTGGAATACCCAGACATTCTGAGCACATGTTCACTGACAGACCCGTTCTCCTCCATCTTGTAAGCATAGAACTTATCGAAGGTCTCATACCTCTCGATCCGGACATTCTTCTCAAAGATAAACTTCAACTCCTGGAACATCTCATATGCTCCATGACGTTCAAAAATTCTTTGAAGTCCCGGTTCTAAGCCATACAACATTGCACATTGAACTATTGAGTAATCATCAGAACGTGTCTGCCAGGCGTTCGCAATATATGCAGACTCTACTGGAGCGGGTGGTTCACCGAGCGGTGCATCAAGGACATAAGCCTTTTGGGAAGCCATGAGGATAATCCTCAGATTACGGGCCCAGTCTACAAAGTTACTTCCATCATCTTTCAACTTAGCTTTCTCTTGGAATGCATTGAAATTCAGAGGTGCTACTGCGCGAGCCATTGATCTACAACATAAATTTTGCAAAGACAACTTAGACTATTGTTCAAGATAATGAGTTTAGTTAATCATATTACTTAAAAACTCCCACTCAAATTGACATCCCTCAGGTCATTCGAGTGTCACATGATCCAAATTCACCAACCCAAGTCCGATCATCACGTGAGATGAGGTGGTTCCAATGGTGAACATCTCCATGTTGATCATATCTACTATATGACTCATGTTCGACCTTTCGGTCTCTTGTGTTCCGAGGCCATGTCTGTACATGCTAGGCTCGTCAAGTTTAGCCCGAGTGTTCCGCATGTGCAACACAGGCTTGCACCCGTTGTATGCGAACGTAGAGTCTATCACACCCGATCATCACGTGGTGTCTCGAAACGACGAACTTTCGCAACGGTGCACACTCGGGGAGAACTCAATTTTATCTTGAAATTATAGTGAGGGATCACCTTATAATGCTACCGTCGTCCTAAGCATAATAAGATGCATAAAAGGATTAACATCACATGCAAATCATAAGTGACATGATATGGCCATGATCTTGTGCTTTTGATCTCCATCTCCAAAGCACCGGCATGATCTCCATCGTCACCGGCATGACACCATGATCTCCATCATCTTGATATCCATCAACGTGTCGCCATGAGGTTGTCGCGCCAACTAATGCTTCTACAACTATTGCTAACTCATAGCGATAAAGTAAAGCAAAAACGGCGAAAATAAATTAAAGACAACCCTATGGCTCCTGCCGGTTGCCGTACTCATCGACATGCAAGTCGTGATAATCTATACAAAACATGATCATCTCATACATCACATATATCTCATCATGTTTCTGGCCATATCATATCACATCATACCCTGCAAAAACAAGTTAGACGTCCTCTAATTTGTTGTTGCATGTTTTATGTGGCTGCTATGGGTATCTAGCAAGAACGATTCTTACCTACGCAAAACCACAACGGTGATATACAAGTTGCTATTTCACCTTCTACAAGGACCGCCTCTATCGAATCCGATTCAACTAAAGTGGGAGAGACAGACACCCGCCAGCCATCTTATGCAACAAAGTTACATGTCAGTCGATGGAACCGGTCTATCGTACGTGGACGAGTTAGGATGGTCCGAGCCGCTTCATCCCACAATACCGCTGAATCAAGAAAAGACTAAGGAGGGAAGCAATCTGAATAACAACGCCCACAAACTCCTTTGTGTTCTACTCGAGATCTCATCTACGCATAGACCTAGCTCATGATGCCACTGTTGGGGAACATTGCATGGGAAACAAAAAAATTCCTACGCACACGCAAGATCTATCCATGGTGATGAGCATCTACGAGAGGGAGAGTGGATCTACATACCCTTGTAGATTGCTAAGTGGTAAGCGTTAAGAAACGCGGTTGATGTAGTCGAACGTCTTCGCGATCCAAATCGCAAGCCATCCCGCGATCCAATCACGATCCGTCCCGATCTAACGCCGAACGGACGGCACCTCCACGTTCAGCACACGTACAGCTCGATGACGATCTCCGCCTTCTTGATCCAGCAAGAGGGAGCGGAGAGGTAGATGAGTACTTCGGCAGCACGATGATAACCCAACGAGGAGCTAAAGGTAGAACAAATATTCCCTCAAGTTCTATCGACCACCGATACAACTCTACGCACGCTTAACGTTCGCTTTACGTAGAACAAGTATGAAACTAGAAGTACTTTGCAGGTGTTGTGGGATAGGTTTGCAAGATAATAAAGAACACGTAAATAAAAACTAGGGGCTGTTTCGATAAAGTAACAATTAGGTTAGTTTAACGAGTGTGGAAAAGTGGTGGTAGGAGTTGCGGAATTATCCCTAAGCAATTGACTACGTTACTAGACTGATAGCAAGTTTTATGTGGGAGAGGCCACTGCTAGCAAGTTTTACTTGGAATTCTATGCACTTATGCTTGGAACTATTAGCAAGCATCCGCAACTACTAACGTTCATTAAGGTAAAACCCAACCATAGCATTAAGATATATTGGTCCCCACCTTCAATCCCGTATGCATCAATTTCTATGCTAGGCTGAAGCTGCTATCACCCTTGCCCTCCAATACATAGTCCTATCAACATACAACTAACCCTATGGTGTGATCCACGCGCGCGCTCATATGATGGGCACCAAAGGACAGCAACATAACCACAAGAAAATTAAACCAATCATAGCAATTCACCAATCACCGATAGGACAACAAAAATCTACTCAGACATCATAGGATGGCAACACATCATTAGATAATAATATGAAGCATAAATCACCATGTTCAAGTAGAGGGTACAGCGGGTTGTGGGAGAGTGGACCGCTGTAGATAGATGGGGGAAGGTGATGGAGGTGTTGGTGAAGATGACGGAGTTGTTGGAGTAGATCGCCGTCACACGATGATTGCCCCGGCGGCGTTCCGGCGCCACCGGGAGAGAGGGGGAGAGAACCCCCCTCCTTATTATTCTTCCTTGACCTCCCCCCTAGATGGGAGGAGGGTTTCCCCTCTGGTCCTTGTCCTCCATGGCGGCGGAGGGGCGGGAGCCCCTCCGAGATTGGATCTCTCTCTCTGTTTCCTTCTGTCTCTGCCTTCCCAGATTCTGGCCTTTCACCGTTTCTTAAATTCCCGGAGATCCGTAACTCCGATTGGTCTGAAATTTTAACACGATTTTTATCCAGATATTAGCTTTCTTGCGGCGAAAGAAGGGCACCGACCGCCTTACGGGGTAACCACAAGGGTCCAGGGCGCGCCCTACCCCCTGGGGCGTGCCCCTATGGCTTGTGGGCCCCTCGGGCATCGTCTCGCGTTGATTCTTTTTCCCAAAAATCACATATATTCCAAAACAAATCTCCGTAAGTTTTTATCGCGTTTGAACTTCGTTTGGTATGGATATTCTGCGAAACAAAAAAACATGCAACAAACAGGAACTGGCACTGGGCACTGGATCAATATGTTAGTCCCAAAAATAGTATAAAAAGTGGCCAAAAGTATATGAAAGTTGTAGAATATTGGCATGAAACAATCAAAAATTATAGATACGACGGAGACATATCAGCATCCCCAAGCTTAATTCCTGCTCGTCCTTGAGCAGGTAAATGATAAAAAGGATAATTTTTGATGTGGAATGCTACCTAGCATAATCTTGATCATATAATCTAATCATGGCATGAATATTAAGACACGAGTGATTCAAAGCAATAGTCTATCATTTGACATTAAGACAATAATACTTCAAGCATACTAATAAAGCAATCATGTATTCTCAAAATATCATGGCTAAAAGAAAGTTATCCCTACAAAATCATATAGTCTGGCTATGCTCCATCTTCATCACACAAAGTATTAAATCATGCACAAACCCGGTTTTAGCCAAGCAATTGTTTCATACTTTAGTATTCTCAAACTTTTTCAACTTTCACGCAATACATGAGCGTGAGCCATGCATATAGCACTATAGGTGGAATAGAATATGGTGGTTGTGGAGAAGACAAAAAGAAGGAGATAGTCTCACATCAACTAGGCGTATCAACGGGCTATGGAGATGCCCATCAATAGATATCAATGTGAGTGAGTAGGGATTGCCATGCAACGGATGCACTAGAGCTATAAGTGTATGAAAGCTCAAAAAGAAACTAAGTGGGTGTGCATCCAACTCGCTTGCTCACGAAGACCTAGGGCAATTTGAGGAAGCCCATCATTGGAATATACAAGCCAAGTTCTATAATGAAAAATTCCCACTAGTATATGAAAGTGACAATATAGGAGACTCTCTATCATGAAGATCATGGTGCTACTTTGAAGCACAAGTATGGAAAAAGGAATAGTAGCATTGCCCCTTCTCTCTTTTCTCTCATTTTTTTGTTTTTTCTTTGTTTTTTTGGTGGGCTTCTTTGGCCTCTTTTTTTTATTTGGCCTTCTTTGGCCTCTTTTATTTATTTGTAAAGTCCAGAGACTCATCCCAACTTGTGAGGGAATCATAGCTTCCATCATCCTTTCCTCACATGGGACAATGCTCTAATAATGATGATCATCACACTTTTATTTACTTACAACTCAAGAATTACAACTCGATACTAGAACAAAATATGACTCTATATGAATGCCTCCGGTGGTGTACCGGGATGTGCAATGATCTAGCGTAGCAATGACATCAAAAAACGGACAAGCCATGAAAACATCATGCTAGCTATCTTACGATCATGCAAAGCAATATGACAATGATGGTGCGTGTCATAATAAACGGAACGGTGGAAGTTGCATGGCAATACATCTCGGAATGGCTATGGAAATGACATAATAGGTAGGTACAGTGGCTGTTTTGAGGAAGGTGGGTTTAATGCACCGGCGAAAGTTGCGCAGTACTAGAGAGGCTAGCAAAGGTGGAAGGGTGAGAGTGCGTATAATCCACGGACTCAACATTAGTCATAAAGAACTCACATACTTATTGCAAAAATTTATTAGTCATCGAAACAAGGTACTACACGCATGCTCCTAGGGGAAGGGTTGGTAGGAGTTAACCATCGCGCGATCCCGACCTCCACACAAAGGATGACAATCAATAAATAAATCATGCTCCGACTTCATCACATAACGGTTCACCATACGTGCATGCTACGGGAATCACAAACTTTAACACAAGTATTTCTACCAATCCACAATTACTCACTAGCATGACTCTAGTATCACCATCTTTATATCGCAAAACTATTGAAAGGAATCAAACACATCATATTCAGTGATCTACAAGTTTTATGTAGGATTTTATGACTAACCATGTGAATGACCAACTTCTTTTAACTCTCTAAATATATATAAGTGAAGCATGAGAGTTTAATTCTTTCTACAAAAGATATGCCCACGCTCTAACAAATATAAGTGAAGCAAAAGATCATTCTACAAATGGCGGTTTTCTATGTGTAGAGAAACAGGCAATCCAAACTTCAAATGATATAAGTGAAGCACATGAAGCATTCTATAAAGCCATACTCAAAAGATATAAGTGAAGTGCATGAAGCATTCTATAAATTGACCAAGGACTATCTCATACCAGCATGATGCATTATTAAAAGAAAAATAAAAAAGCACACGACGCTCCAAGATTTACACATATCATGTGACGAATAAAAATATAGCTCCAAGTAAAATTACCGATGGTTGTTAGAAGAAAGAGGGGATGCCTTCCGGGGCATCCCCAAGCTTAGTTTCTTGGGAGTCCTTGAATATTACCTTGGGGTGCCTCGGGCATCCCCAAGCTTAGTCTCTTTCCTCTCCTTATTCCTTCATCCATCGTGATCACACCCAAAACTTGAAAACTTCAATCACACAAAACTTAACAAAACCCTCGTGAGATCCGTTAGTATAATAAAGCAAATTACCACTTTAAGTACTGTTGCAAACCCATTCACATTTTATTTTTGCATTGTATCTACTGTATTATAACTTCTTTATGGTTTATACCACCGATAAAATCGATAGTTTCATCAAAACTAGCAAAACAATGCATCAAAAACAGAATCTGTCTTAAACAGGACAGTCTGTAGCAATCTGAACAATTACTATACTTTTGTAACTCTAAAAATTCTGAAAACTTAGGAAAAAATAAACAATTTGCATAGAAGTACTGTGTAAAAATTTCAGAAACTTTTGACATTCCAGTAAAAAATGTAAATTCACGCACTACAGCCAAAGTTTCTATTTTTGCACTGCACACACCAAACAAGCAATCTAATCATCCTAAAGGCAAATCTTGGCACATTATTTTTATAATACAATGGATTTATACAAGGGGATAATTATTTTTGTTGAAAAGTTTCTGTAATCAAGATTTGCAAAGTTTCCATGGGCATGAACAAAGTTCAAGGAGCTCCCCCACTTCAACGGTGCTCGTCCTTCTTACTTTCACTTCTCTTTTTGAAAAAGTTTTAGGTTCCCCTCTTTATTTTTTCATTTTTGAACTATATAAAAGCACATAACAGAATAAAATGACTCTCTAAAACTTCCGGGTTGTCTCCCTGGCAGTGCTTTCTTTAAAGCCATTAAGCTAGGCATAAAGTGCTCAAGTAATGGATCCACCCGGATCCCAAGGTATATCAAAGCCAATTTTAATTAACAATGATTTGTAATTTAGTAGTGAGCACAAAGTAACATATATCAAGCAACAACGAAGTCTAACTCTCTTCCTATGCATGGGCATGTCATAAAAGAACAATTCATGCACACAAAGTAAAGGCCAATGCATAGTATAAACAGTTTCTTGCAATTTTATCGTATTGGAAACATAGAGAGGCGGAGATGTAGTTACTCTCTCATAAAAATTGCAAGTAGGAGCAGCAAGCACATGCATATTATATTTATCAAAATTATCATGTGCAATAGTAGAACGCAACCCATCAATATAATCCTTAATAAGCGCAAACTTCTCCGATATAGTGTAGTTGGGAGAATTCAAAAAGATAATAGGACTATCATGCGTGGGTGCAATAGCAACAATTTCATTCTTAACATAAGAAACTCTAGCAAGTTCATCTCCATAAGCATAATTCATATTGGCATCATGGCCACAAGTATAGCAAGCATCAATTTCATCAAAAAGGGATATTTCAAATGAATCCAAGGGATCATAGCAATCAACATAGCATTCATCCTTCGGTAAGCACGAAGGGAAATTAAACAATGTATGAGTTGAAGAGTTACTCTCATTAGAAGGTGGGCACGGGTAGCTAATCCGCTCTTCCTCCTTTTGTTCATCGCTCTCCTCGTCATCTTTTTCATCTAATGAGCTCACAGTGTCAGGAATTTCTTCTTCCATAGTTTCCTGCAAAATATTAGTCTCCTCTTGGACAGCGGAGGAGTCCTCAATATATGGCTTAACATAAGCATTAGAAGCATAGTTTTCATAGCAATATTTAAGTATGGCAAAACTTTCAGATTTGTAAAGAGTAGCATCATACTTTTCAATCAAAGAAGCAATTTCATAGGCACCCTTAAAAGTAACAAATTCTTCAATTTGCTCAATATCATAGTAATTATAAACACCCTTGGCATAAGAAGATACGATTCTATTATCCTTAAACTCACATTGATAGGGAAGGTGTTTTTTAGGGTCTTCAGAACAACAAGTAAAATCATAAATTTCGCATAAATTCCAAGCATAGCATTGCAAAGTATTAATATGATGCCATAAAAGGTTCCCTTTTTGAGATAAGCGGTGTCGCACATAATAAGCATGTTCATTTAATGATTTGACCTCAACTAATCTAGTTGGGGTTTCAGCACGAGCACAAATGGATCGAAGATGATCCAAGTAAAAAGCTTCAACAGTGTGATAGATTTTGGGTGGTTCTTCAACCATTGGTATAGTAGGTTCAACTATTTTTTTTTGGTATTTCGTGTTCCATATCCATAACTAAAGATAGAGAACAACTTAGAACAGCAAATAAAATCTACTTAGTGATAAAGCAAACAAGCACCCACGAGAATATTCACCACACGCTATTGGTCCCCGGCAACGGCGCCAGAAAAAGGTCTTGATAACCCACAAGTGTAGGGGACCAGTTGTAGCCTCTTTCGATAAGTAGGAGTGTCGAACCCAACGAGGAGCTAAAGGTAGAACAAATATTCCCTCAAGTTCCCACCGATACAACTCTACGCACGCTTAACAATCGCTTTACGTAGAACAAGTATGAAACTAGAAGTACTTTGCAGGTGTTGTGGGATAGGTTTGCAAGATAATAAAGAAGACATAAATAAAAACTAGGGGCTGTTTAGATAAAGTAACAATTAAGTTAGTTTAACGAGTGTGGAAAAGTGGTGGTAGGAGTTGCGGAATTGTCCCTAAGCAATTGACTACGTTACTAGACCGATAGCAAGTTTTATGTGGGAGAGGCCACTGCTAGCATGTCATCCCTTACTTGAAATTCTATGCACTTATGATTGGAACTATTAGCAAGCATCCACAACTACTAACGTTCATTAAGGTAAAACCCAACCATAGCACTAAGATATATTGGTCCCCCTTCAATCCCGTATGCATCAATTTCTATGCTAGGCTGAAGCTGCTATCACCCTTGCCCTCCAATACATAGTCCTATCAACATACAACTAACCCTATGGTGTGATCCACGCGCGCGCTCATATGATGGGCACCAAAGGACAACAACATAACCACCAGAAAATTAAACCAATCATAGCAATTCACCAATCACCGATAGGACAACAAAAATCTACTCAGACATCATAGGATGGCAACACATCATTAGATAATAATATGAAGCATAAATCACCATGTTCAAGTAGAGGGTACAGCGGGTTGTGGGAGAGTGGACCGCTGTAGATAGATGGGGGAAGGTGATGGAGGTGTTGGTGAAGATGACGGAGTTGTTGGAGTAGATCGCCGTCACACGATGATTGCCCCGGCGGCGTTCCGGCGCCACCGGGAGAGAAGGGGAGAGAGCCCCCCTCCTTCTTCTTCTTCCTTGACCTCCCCCCTAGATGGGAGGAGGGTTTCCCCTCTGGTCCTTGGCCTCCATGGCGGCGGAGGGGCGGGAGCCCCTCTGAGATTGGATCTCTCTCTCTGTTTCCTTGTGTCTCTGCCTTCCCAGATTCTGGCCTTTCACCGTTTCTTGAATTCCCGGAGATCCGTAACTTCGATTGGGCTGAAATTTCAACACGATTTTTATCCGGATATTAGCTTTCTTGCGGCGAAAGAAGGGCACCAACCTCCTTACGGGGTGACCACAAGGGTCCAGGGCGCGCCCTACCCCCTAGGGCGCGCCCCTATGGCTTGTGGGCTCCTCGGGCATCGTCTCGCGTTGATTCTTTTTCCCAAAAATCACATATATTCCAAAACAAATCTCCGTAAGTTTTTATCGCGTTTGAACTTCGTTTGGTATGGATATTCTGCGAAACAAAAAAACATGCAACAAACAGGAACTGGCACTGGGCACTGGATCAATATGTTAGTCCCAAAAATAGTATAAAAAGTTGCCAAAAGTGTATGAAAGTTGTAGAATATTGGCATGAAACAATCAAAAATTATAGATACGACGGAGACGTATCGCACGATGGTGTGGTGACGGTGGTGGTGGTGCTGTCCCGGCAGGGCTTCGCCAAGCGCAACCGAGACGATCTAGTGGAGAACAGATCTAGAGGGAGAGAGAGGCAGCCGTGGCTTTTCAGGTTGGGGGTGCCCTCAAAAACCTCTAGTATATATAGGAGGGAGGGAGGAGGAGGCAGACCCCTAGGGGTTCGGCTGAACCTCCGCCAAGGGGGAGGAGTCCACCTCCCATAAGGGAGGTGGAATCCTAGTAGGACTCCTCCCCTCTTGGCCCCTTCCCCACCCTTGCGCAAGGGCCTCCTACGGGCTGGCCAGCCAGCCCACCAGGGGCTGGTGCGCCACCTCCTAGGCCCATGTGACCCTTGGGGTGGGTGGGCCCCACTTGGTGGACTCCCCGGAACCCATTCGTCACTCTCGGTACACTACAGGAAGTGCCCGAAACTTTTCCGGAGACCAAAACAGGACTTCCTATATATCAATCTTTACCTCCGGGCCATTACGGAGCTCCTAGTGACGTCCGGGATCTCATCCGGGACTCTGAACAATCTTCGTTCATCACCATACATAACTCAATACTACCGAAACGTCACCGAACGTTAAGTGTGCAGACCCTACGGGTTCGAGAACTATGTAGACATGACCGAGACACCACTACGGCCAATAACCAATAGCGGGACCAGGATGCTCATATTGGTTCCTACATATTCTACGAAGATCTTTATCGGTTGAACCTCTATGTCAAGGATTCAGTTAATCCCGTATGATGTTCCCTTTGTTCTTCGGTATGTTACTTGCCCGAGATTCGATCGTGGGTATCTCTATACCTAGTTTAATCTCGTTACCGGCAAGTCTCTTTACTCGTTCCCTAATACAAGATCCCGTGGCTAACTCTTTAGTCACTTTGCTTGCAAGGCTTATTGTGATGTTGTATTACCGAGTGGGCCCTGAGATACCTCTCCGTCACACGGAGTAACAAATCCCAGTCTCGATCCATGCCAGCTCAACAGACACCTTCGGAGATACGTGTAGAGCATCTTTATAGTCACCTAGTTACGTTGCGACGTTTGATACACACAAGGTATTCCTCCGGTGTCAGTGAGTTCCATGATCGCATGGTCATAGGAACAAATACTTGACTTGCAGAAAACTATAGCAATAAACTGACACGATCATATGCTACGTTCATAGTTTGGGTCTTGTCCATCACATCATTCTCCTAATGATGTGATCCCGTTATCAAATGACATCTCATGTCCATGGCTAGGAAACCTTGACCATCTTTGATCAACGAGCTAGTCTACTAGAGGCATACTAGGGACACAGTGTTGTCTATGTATCCACACATGTATTTGTGTTTCCAATTAATACAATTATAGCATGGGTAATAAACGATTATCATGAACAAGGAAATATAATAATAATCACTTTATTATTGCCTCTAGGGCATATTTCCAACACGAACTATGAGGTGACCCCGTGTTCGGGAAGGAAAGCTCCGAAGATTGGCGTGTCCTCCAAGTCTTGAAGATATGATCGACGTATCTATCCCCGGTTGGAGGCCGGTTATGTGTAACCCTAGGTACCCTGGTCTCTATATAAACCAGAGGGTTCCATTCATAGAGAGGAGGCCGACTCATCTAGGGTTTTAGCTCATACGATCTCGAGGTAGATCCACTATGTAATTCTCATCCACATCAATACAATCAAGCAGGACGTAGGGTTTTACCTCCTCAAGAGGGCCCGAACCTGGGTAAACATTGTCTCTTTCGTCCCCTGTTACCCATCGATCCAAGGTCCACAGCTCGGGACCCCCTACCCGAGATCCGCCGGTTTTGACACTGACATTGGTGCTTTCATTGATAGTTCCGGTGTGAGATCGCGAGAAGGGTCAATGGCTCGCCTAATCATCAACGATCAAGTCTGCAACGGGGACACTTTCGTCCATGGGCAGGTTTTCACGTTCGGCAGCATCACGCTGTGTGCTGATCCGACCGGCCATCTGGGCCAGATCGGAAGTTTCGCCCCTGGTCAAGAGATCTGGTCCAAGAATCTGGAATTATCCGTTGACTCCCGGGGCGATCTGTCCCCCACTGGGCTCTTGGTCTCATCCAAGGAGCTCGGAAATCCCGAAGCCTTAACTTCGGGTCTCTTGCTCGGTCCCGCTCTCGGTTCCCTTACCGCTGGAGAGTCAGCCTCATGCTCGGATCCGACCTCGGTGCCCGAGCACCAGGGTTCGGCCCTTGCCGAACACACGTCCCTCGCGGACGCCCCTGAAGTCATCTCCGAAAATCTTCGGGAGATTGACCTAGATAGCCTGTCGATATTAAACGAGACGCTTGACTAGATCCAGTCGTTGGAAATCGTGGACGACCTAAACCCAATCTATGTTCAGATCGGTTTGAGGCCGGGTCATGAGGAATTTCACAACCCACCCACCACCCACTTGGTAGCCACTGTCGAAGACTTAACCGATATGCTGGACTACGCCTCCGATGGGGCAGAGGACAAGGACGAAGAGGTCGGCACCCTGACCCCTGTCAATACGGGACGATGGACAGCCACCTCCTCCTATGATGTCTATATGGTGGACACCCCTGCTGACAAGGACGATCACACCCCCAAGCAGAATGGCGACAGATCTGAGGAGCCGTCAAAATGCCGGAGGCAGTGCAAGTGATCTAACGCGAACAAGGGAAGGGGAGTTCTTGTGAGCACCGAGGAAAACGATACCCCGGAAGACCCCAACGACCCCGAAGCCCTCGAGGTACCTCAGGCGGACCCCGAGAAGCCCGATGACCTCGAGGACCTCAACGACTCCGAGGACGACAACTACCTCCCCCCAGTCGACGAGGATGATAGCCTCGAAGACGAAGACTTCACCGTCCCCGAAGACCCTCAGGATCAGGAACGGTTCCGGTGGCAGCTTATAGCCACTGCCCGAAGCCTAAAGGCAAAGCAGCGGCAGCTCCGAGCCGAACAAGATACCGTCAACGATAGATGGACAGAGGTCCTGGCACCCGAAGAAGGGTACGTCACCAAGCGGCCGGATCAAAACAAAATCTACCCGCACCGGCGTCTGCTGCCACAATTCGATGACGAGGCCTTCGAGCCCACGTCTCCCACACGCACTCAGTACGACCATCCGGACCGCCCCCCTCGAGGACGGGATAGAACGGCTACGGAGGCCGAGTACATACCCGCGTTACCCCGCAAAAGAGGAAAGGAGCCAGCGCGGCATAATGATCGGCATGACTTACGACAGGACCTGGTGTAACACCCCACAAATTTAATCATGTTTTATTAATTAAAACTTTGCCATGATTATTAATTTTTATTTTTCTGGATTTTTCTGTTGATTTAAGAGCCACTCCTTTTCTATGGATTATGAAATTCTTCCCTCCTATTAGAAACTTTTGAATAATATTGTGGGACTTGAATGTTTTCTTAATACATTTCATTTCATTTGGTAAATTCAGTGGAATTATTTTTATAATAAAATATGACAAATTTAATTGGTCTTAAAAAGCTTTTTCATTTTTTTGAGGGCTTTCGTTGCACTACACCTCTTTTATAAATTCATTTATAAATTCCACAAAAAAATTTAGATGTCCTGGGATGTCCCTGGATCACTTTTATGCAAAAACCCAACTTGGTGTTTTGGAAATTTTGAGCAAAACATCCTCATTTCCATTCTGGTCCAGTTTGGTAATTTGTAATGCAACCCTATTTTATTTTGCTCTAGTGACTTTGGCATTTTTCCTGCTTGTAGTCCACCCTACCAAACCCTTAAGTCTAGGAGATCAGCCTCATTAGGATATTTTAAGCCCATGCAATAACCCATGTAGTTTCTGTCCAGAAACAGAGTTCTGTAAAACTTGCACTAGCAAGTTCTTGTTTTTGCCAAACTAACCATACCATCATTACCAGGACCTAAAGAGACTCCATACTGTTAATTTTGGTCCCCAGCAAACCTCCTTAGATGGCCCTAGCATTTTGTCGAGCACCCTGGGTGCATGGCAAGAATTGGCATGATTTTGTGATTGCATTGTGAACCTGCTCCCCTGACCTAACCATCATGTCCTAGGCCTCCACCATGACACATATAGCCATACTGCCAAACCTCAGCCCCATTGGATAAGCTATGCATGTTCTGGCATTTTGTCGAGCACGTGTCGTGCACGCCCAGAGCGCGCAAACTGCAGCCGTAGCGCCAAGCCGCTGCATCCCACCTACCGTGCGCTTGGCTCTTCCCCCACTCGCAGAGCCACATCCCCGACCCCTCCAAGCTGCTGGAGCCGCCCCGACCGCCCCCTCTAGCAGCGCAGCGCCGCCACCAGAGCCACCTTGGTGGCTAGCCTGCGGCCGCGTCTGCCCCTGCCATGGCCGGCGCCACCCGAGCCACCCCCGCGCGCCAGCTGCCCCCTGAAACAGCTCGACCTCATCCACAAGCTCGTCCGCTAGCCCCTGTCGCCAGCTAGCATCGCCACGTCGCCCCTGTGGCAACAGTGGCGGCGAGCCGCCGGGCTTATCCACGGCCGCAACGGGAACCGACCTCGTCGCCTATAAAAGGGACCCCCGAGCGCTCCTATCCATCCAGACCACCCCTCCTATCCCTATGTGAAGTACCTGCAGGGCCAGAGCGACCTGAGATGGCTGTTCTCCTCGACTCTGGCAGTCTGGCCGCCGCCGCCCTCCGGTCGATTCCGACCAAGCCAGAGCCTCCCACTCTCCATGCTCTCCACCACTAGCTCCACCATGACCCCGAGAACCCATTCCCTCTTCCAATTTCGCCCGGGAGCCACAGTATGCAGAGCCCTCCTCCCACCCGAAGCCGTCGTCCGCCATTGTTGAAGCCTTGCTCAATACCGAACGCACCGGTGACCCTCTCCAACTCCATGAGTTGCGGTTCATTCCCCTGAGCATGCCGGTATGCTGAGCACCGAGAATGATGCATCCTAGCGCCGACAATCATCGTCGGACTCGCCTCTGTCCCTGTCCAGGCGCGCGCGTGGGGTGGGAGACAAACCCGACAGGTGGGTCCCACCTGTCGGTGACCCAAACGATCTCCCCAGTGGCGCAGCCCCTCCAATGCGTATTCCCCCAGAGGACACGTAACCCTGGAAGTGCGCTTTCGCTTTAGGTAAGCGTATTTCCCCCGTAGCGTTCTCCTTTTTTCTGATTTATTAAAAACAGAACTTTGACCAAACTTTGACTGGCCTTAACTTTTAAACTAAAACTCCAATGGATTTGATTCTTTTTCCTACCTATCTCAAATTTCACCTACTTTATTTTAAGGTTTATCTCAAAAAATTCTAAGACAACGTTTTGTACTGTTTTTGAATTGCGTGTTGATTTGAATATTTTCAAAATAGGAAATGGAGGGAAAAGTAAACTTTCAAAAGTTTTGGAGTGCACCCTACCCCTCTGCATACTCAAGGCAAGCATCCTGAACTATGATATAATATTAGTTGTGTGTTGTTTGCGATTGTAAATAAACTTCATCACTATGCTAAAGTGAAGTAACATTATTTCATGTGAGGGTATAATCATGCATATAAGTAAATGATGAGAACTTCTTGCTGTTGCATTTGAGATGCATGTGACAGTAGTCACTGCCTTGTGCCACACATGCCTTTCGGATGGAATCCGGGAGAAGTCTCTGTCTCGGGGAGACACAACCTTGGAGCTAACATCTCATGGGACGAGGATGATCAGTGACGCATGATGGCGCATGACAGGTGGTGACCCTGTCAGGAATTGTGAAACATAATTGTTATGCTAACCATGCGGGAAACACATAAACCTCCTGAGTCGACCGTAGATCGAGTCTTGTTCCAGTAACCCCCATGCTTGTTTCGTACTACCACTTGTCCCTGCCGCAGGTAGGGTACGGTTCAGTAAGTCGTCAACACCTTTTTTGGCACACACCGTGCAGAGAGGCCACGGTGGAAGATACCAGTGGCCCCTGGTAGGCATGTCACTTGGTCCGGGGGCATGGATGTTCCGGTTGGACTGAGGGGGTGGCTTCCCTGTTTGCGCACGGTATAAATTTTGTGATCCCATGCTAATCGAGATTGTGGTCTCTCCACTCATAGTTTTACTTAACGAGGGCCGTGGGTGATTCCAGGCATCGGGAAGTTAATCTGGTGTGTGCGGGTTAGGTGTGTTTTCAACTCAAAGACCGTAAGCGGAATTAGTCTCAGATTGACTAAAGAAATCCTTTACTCATGGGTAAAGAGTACAACCTCTGCAGAGTAAACATCTATTCGAATAGCCGTGTCCGCGGTTAAGGACTACAGTCTGGGATGGGTCAAGTGTCGGTCTTAGTGTCGGTCTTTGGAGGAATTCTTCTAAACCTGGATATTGATCATGAAGTGTGATGAATGATATTTATGATTATTATTGTTATGGACTAATCATTTATATCACGTGAATTGTTGAGTATCCCTGGGATGGTTCTACCTCCTGGATACTCATGTTATTATTTTTCCATATAAGCCCTTTATGTGGCGTCGCACAGACGCCCGACTGTGGCATGCCTATTATATATATTCTTTATAAGCCCTTTATGTGGCGTCGCACAGACTCCCGACTATGGCATGCCTGTTATATATTTTCTTTATAAGCCCTTTATGTGGCATCGCTCAAAGGCCCGACCGAGGCATGTTTTATATTCTTACCCTTTCGAGGCGTCGCTTCAGACACCCGATCGGATTATTTTATTTTCATTCCCTGATTGCTTACACAATTTTAATATGAATTATCTGCTTACTTGCATCATGAATTTATCTTATGACTGGTTGAAACGTCCGTAAATAATTTCAGTGCATACAACTCACCTGCTATATTATGTCTGTTTTCATGATGTTTGCGAGTACATTCAAACGTACTCACTGGCTTGTCCATGGCTATTGTCTTGGCCAAATTGCTTACTTGGAGAGGAGCACAATGACGACAGCCCCGGAACCTAGGCACCAAAGATAGCAGCCATGCGAGATAGGAGTTATCCAGGTCAGCTGTTCCTGTGGGAAATGGAGTCCCATAGACGCTGGAGATCCACGAACCGCTTCCGCCATCAACCACTAGAAACCCTGTTGTACTCCATAGACCATCTTGGTCTTGTACTTGAATTTTGTAATTGCTTGGAATTTCTGTATCAAGAATGTGTCCACTAGCTAACAGTAATTGGCTAGCTCGTCGTGGCCATAATCCCGAAGATCCAGTCACCTCAGAAGCTCGGGATGGAAATGGCAAGCCACGGCTGTCGGATTTCGGGCTCCGCAAAACCCAAAGAAGTTCGAACACAGGGGCGTGTGCGAAGATCCCCTGCAGCCTTGCCCTACCTAGCTCGCTACTCGATGATTTCTACAACGAACTCGCACGATGGCGAGGAAGAAGGAGCACACGATGATTTACCCAGGTTCGGGCCGCTGCGAAGCGTAATACCCTACTCCTGCTTTGGTGGATTGCCTCCCGAGGAGGTTTGTGGATGAACTAGTACAGGGGTGTGTCACCTCGTGAGGGCGTTCTGGTGGTGTTGCCTCTCTTCTGTTGGGTGTCTGTTTTCGTCCCCCCCCCTCTACGGTGCAGCCTATCCTCTATTTATAGCCGCGGCCCGGGTCCTCCTCCATTATCGCAATGGCGGGAAGGGATTCCACAACGGCCAAATTCGAAGGGGGACAGGAGTACATCCCCACCCTGTCCAAAGGTGGTCTTCGCCTGCAAAGTGGCTGTCGATGATGCAGAGGTGGGCTCGGCGATGACATCCGTCCTGCAGGGCTCGTGCTCGTGGTCTTGTTGCACCGGAATGGAAACCTTTTGGTGGCGCTTTGGGAACCCGCGTACGTCCTTGCCCCCTTTGCACCAATGGGGAAACTGCACCGCCTGGCGCACTGGCGCCCGCCTGTCCTCCCTTGCGTCGTCCTTGGCTCCTGAGGCCGGGTTCTGCATAGAGATCTCCGCCACTCCGAAGGGGGCCTGAGGAGGCCCACTCCTTGCTGGTCTTGGTACCGCCTCCCTCGCGAGCTCGGGTCCTCGCGAGGGCCTTGTCTTGAGTCCGGTCGTGCCGGGCCATACTGGCCGGCGGAGTGGGCCGCGCCCTGGGCCATAGGCAGGCAGGTCTGGGTACCCCCGTTCCCAGAACGCCGACAGTAGCCCCCGGGCTCAAGGCGCGCCCGAGTTGGCTTCTAGGCGAAGCCGTTGAAGGTGGCCCGAAGCGTCACGGGCCCCGATTGCCTGTGGGCCAGGCTTGACACGCGGCAATCTCCGAGAGGCCGTCGCCTCCTCTTCTTCACGTTGGCTCGGCAATTGTCAGGTTTGTCAAATTGCTCGGCGCACGCCAACAAGCCATCTTTGTTCCTTATCGATCTCGCCGTCTGTTTTCCCCTCTTCCGCGGCTCTCGCCCTTTCCGTCGAATCCCTGCGCGCGCGCCGCCCCGCTCCCTCGCCCTGGCCCCCAAGAAGAGAGAGGGCGAGGGCTTGAGGGCGCCGATGACCACGCCGACGCCGGAACCGGCGCTGGGCCGGTCCTTGGTGGTGAATCTTGAGGGGTTGGAGAAGGTTCAGCTGGTGGTCGCCACCAGTTCCAATGAATGGGGGGCAACCAAGATCTGGCTGGGCTCGTGGCCTCAGAGCGAGCTCGAGGCCCCCGCCATCCCCCTTCATCTCCATGCCCTTCTCTCGGGCTTGCTGCCGCCGTTCTCGGGCTTCCTCTCCGCCGTGCTTTCGCATTATCGGATCCACGTGCTCCACCTTGACCCCGGCTCCCTTGTCCTCCTCTCGGCCTTCGCGTTTCTGTGCGAGGCCTTCGTTGGTGTCTTCCGCTCCGTGGCCTTGTTGCGCCACTTCTTCTCCCTCTAGTTGGTCTCGGGGAAACAGTGCTCTGGGTGCGTGTCCCTGAGAATAGTGGACGTATCGGCTGAGGGGGCCCTCGATGTCGGACTCTCTTCGGAGGCATAAGGGTTCCGGCGGCAATGGGTATACGTCGATGCCGCTGAGGCCGGCCCCCTGTTTCAACCTCCGCTGGCCCCCGCAGTGCCGAATCCTAGGTGGAGGCATGAGGGGCTTGCCGACCCGCGGCTTGCGCGGGTCCTAGCCAGGCTGGCGAAGTTGAAGAAGGCGGGCGTGACGATGGCGATGGTGGTGCGGGAGTTCACATGCCAACGAATTGCTCCCCTTCAGCGCCATTCCCGCCTGATGTGGGCCTTCACAGGTCCTCACGATCCCATGAGGATCCAGGTCCCGTCTCTTTCTCCCGGCGTGCTGCGCGAGCTGCTCCGCCGCCTGACCGGCGGTGAACCTGACGAGCTCCCCCGAGGCGGCCTCCCCTTGTACAACTGCAAGGACCGGGAGACCCTCGTCCTGAAGATGCCGCGTTTCGATGAGTGGGGATTCCTTCTTCCGGAGGGAGCGCGTCCCCAGGGTGCACCCTGCGCGGGGGCCCCGATCCCCGGGAACCCCGAAGCCACGGCCCCTCCCGCGGTCGAGGTGGGGCGTTCTTTGCCGCCCGCTCTCCCGGTTCCCGCTTCGGGTCGGCCTGGGGTCGAGGGCGATGCCCCGTCGATGATGGAGGCCGCTGTCTCCGCCGCTGGGTGCCAGGCGCCGGTCGTCGGTTCATCGTCCCCCGGCCTCCACGCCGGCCGGAAGAGGAAGGCTCCCAGGGGCAGCCGCCCCTCGGCGCCGTGGGCGCCGATAAAGAGGAAGTGGATCGCCGTGGATGAGTAAGTGTCTGCGTCCCCTCAACCTTCCCTTTTGCGCTCTCCTTCTGAGTTTCTATTCCGCAGGCTCCCCACCGGTGAAGGAGGAGCCGAGTCGACGACCCGCACTTCTGTGGCCGCCGAGCTCCTTGCGGCCTCGCCTTCCGTCGGCTGCGGGGTTCTGGCCGCCAGGGCGCCCGTACCCGAGCCTTCTCGGCCCTCAGGAGGCCTCGAGCGCGAGCCTTCTGTGATCTTCTTCGCCCGTGGCTTCCAGCTCCCAGGGATGGGGCCGCGCCCCCCGCTAGCGGCCTTCCCTGGGGGCGTGCCGCGTTGTGTCCTTGGGCCCCCTTCGCTCGATGATGTGGGGCCTCAGGGGGTGCGTCCTTCTTCTGGGGCGGTCAGGCGGGAGCCCCCAGCCCCTGGGCACGCGTCCGGGCTGGGCGGCCCCTCGCATGCCTCCCCCGTCCATCCTGGGGAAGGCGAAGACCCTGGCTGGGCCCTCGAGCTCGCAAGTGACCGGAGCGTCGTGCGGTGGGGTTTGCTCCAAACCGCGGCGGAAGCGCTTGGACGCCTGGGGGTGGAGCTCGCCAACAACGATGCCAGCTTGGAGATGGAGCGCCAGTGCCTCGCGCAGGAATGGCATCGTCTTGAAGTCGCCGTGAATTTCGGCCGCCTGCAACGCGAGCGCGCCCGATCAGACGCCGAAGAGTCCCTTGCCGCGGCGGTGGAGGCTCGCGAGCGCGCCCTTGCTGAGGCTGAGAAAGCCGACTACCGGCGCAAGGCCTCCGAGGAACGCCTCGGGGAGCTTCAAGCCTTCAACGCCAACCTTGAAAGGCAGATTCAGGTGCGGAGGGCCACACTTGATGGCCCGGCAATTGATTTCACCGCCGCTGGTGCAAGCCCCCGCGCGCCCGAAGACGCGTTGGTGATGGAGGCGCTGGAGCAGAGCCTGGAGCAGGAGAGGCTGGAGGTGAGGGAGCACCAGGTGTCGCTTGCCGAGAAATCCCTTGCCACCCACGAGGCGCAGGTTCGAGAGGAGGTTGCCAACGAGGTGGCAAAGTTTCGGTGCTCCCTTCTCCAAGATTATCGCGCCAAGTTGAAGCTTCAGGAGTCTCGTTTCTGCAGGCGCCACGACCAGTGGAAGCGCGAGGCCGGCGACCTCAGGAGGAGGTTGGCGGCGGCAGAACGACGCCAGGAAACCGCGGTGGAAGCTCAGGCATCCGCCGATGCCGAGCTGTCCTCCCTCTTCAAGCAGGTGGAGGGAGTGACCACTCTTGTGGAGAAGGCTTCGGACGAGGCGCGCCGGGCCCGCGGCCTTCAGCACACGCGTTCCCAGATGTTCCAGTCACTCGAGAGGAGGGCCCACCAGGCCTTGAGTGACATCTGTGGCAAGAGCGTCGTTAGCCCCCTTGTTCCCGACGACGCCGGGTATCTGGGCTTCTTCTCCCAAGTCGTGGGGTGCCTTGAAGGGGGCGCGGAGAAGATCAATGAACTCGTGGAGGAGAAGTGTCGGGGCTTCCTCGTGCGGGCGGCCTCACACGTCTTTAGCCACCTTCTTCGCTTCGATCTGCATTTTGACTTCGCGGCGGTGCTTGCCCCCATGCCTGAAGAGATCCACGTTGCCTTGGCCGAACGGGTTAAGGACCACGTGGAGGACTTGGTAGTGGAGCTTTCTTCTGACGAACCCGAGGGCCATGCTGGAGCCGGGGAGCACGAGGCTGACGGTGGCGGTGATGACGAGAGTGGTGGCGACTGCATGTCCCCTTGAGTAGTCTTCTTGTTTACCTGGCAGGGTTATGCATGTGGCCTAGTGGCAATTCTAATGTATTTTGAAAAATACCCTTGAATGTGCTCCCGAATGACGAGGTGTGTTGTGTTGCGCTTCCTCTTGCCCGGGGTTCCTGCCAATCCGATTGACACGCTCGCGGTAGGCTTCTGCGTTGGGGAGGTTTAGTAGTGGCGCTTGGGAGGGGTCCGGATGTCCTGAGGGTTTCCTCTTCTTACGAGTGAGGCAAGTTGGGAGCCTTTTCGGCACTCTGCGTCTGCAGGCCCCAGTCCCGCACATTTCTCAACCACCGTAAGGGGCGTCCGGATCACCAGGACGCAACTACGGGGTGAGGCCTCGACATCCTTGATACCGACCGGATCGCCAGGACGACATCAAAGGGGCGAGGGGCTATATGACCGGTAAGGCTCCTGAGGCGCGCTGCTCAGGAGCCCCCTTTGCGCACAAGTAGCTCTACGTCGGCAGGTCCCAGTCCCGCACATACCTCGACCACCGTAATGTATGTCCGGATCACCAGGACGCAACTACGGGGTGAGGCCTCAACACCCTTGATGCTGACCGGATCACCAGGACGGCATCAAGGGGCGAGTGGCTATATGACCGGTAAGGCTCCTGAGGCGCGTTGCTCAGGAGCCCCCCTTGACGCTCAAGCGGCTCCCCAAAAAAATTTGTTTCCTGCCCCGGGAGGGGCGGACCTCCCGAGGCTCCGAAATGGCGCGTCAGGCCGTGAGTGGAGCCCCCGAGCGAGTATGAAGCGACACGCGCCTGCTGACTCACCCGGGAGCGCCACGCAAGGATCCGGGCACCAAGGTCTTGGCGAGGTGCGGGCACCGTCCCCCCAGCCCCCGCTCGCGGGATGCAAGGGGGAGGGGAGCAGGCGAGTGCTTGCCCTGAAGAAAGCGAGGCGCAAAATAAGGATTGCTATGAAAGAGAACGACATCCCTTCCCTCCAGAAGAAAAATGCAAAAACACCAAATTCTATACCAAAAGGCGGCAAGTTCGAGTACAAAAAGGATTCTCAAAGGCGACAACTTCGAATACAAAAAGGAGCAAGAAACGGCCGCGTCCGGCTCTTAGGGTAGTCTTCGTCTTCGTCTTCCCCCAGCGTGTAGGATAGGGCATCCACATTGCATGGGCATAGCCATTGGAGGGCAGTGTTGTCCGCCAACGCGGAGCATGGGGCTTCCACATTGCGTGGGAAGGAACCCCTCCACGTCCTCGGGGGGCTCCGGGCGTATACAGCCCACTCATTATTACGTGAGAGTGTCACGGGTCGGTCTTGGGGGTGTACAGGGAGCTCCATGCCCCGCGGACATGAAGCCCACTCCCCGCCCCCAGGCTTGGCGTGGCAAAGTAGGGTCAGCTCCGGACGGGCCCTCGAGCGTAGGGGGAGCCCCTCGCGCTCTCCGATGGGAAGGCCCGCCCCGGGAGAAGACCTTGGGCACCCCAGAGCCCGTGGCCGGGCGCCGTCGTCGTGGTGATGGCGCAACCCCCTACGCCGCTGGTCGGGCCCGGTGGGGCCCTTCCGTTGCGCGCAAGGCCGGCACCCTGGGCAGTGCCCCAGCGCGCCTCACTGGGGCGCCCGGGATCCCCACGCAAGTACTCGAGACCCTGCCCCCAGGCTGGGCGAGTACGTGATCGCCCACTGGTGATCGAACGAAACCCGACCCGGAGACATGGGTGTATGTTCCACCCTCTGTCTCCAAGCGGGCGTCGCGCGCCCCGGAGACATGGGCGTGTGTTCCACCCTCCGTCTCCAGGTTGGGATCATCTGGCCTGAAGACATGGGCGTATGTTCCACCCTCCGTCTCCAAGCTGGGGCCATCCGACCGGGAACATGGGCGTGCGTTCCACCCTCCGTTCCCAGGCAAGTGATCCCCGGTCCCCAGACCCAGATGCCTGCTCAAGGCAGCTCCCTACCAGCGGGTGCGCCTCGCGACGCTGCCTACGCCGGGCATCCTCGCGAGGCCAACCCCGCAAGCCGCCCTCGCGAGGTTGTGCATACCAGCCCGGACGAGAGCCGTTCGCGAGGTCACGTATGCGCCTCCTGTCGCCGTGGTAGCCGGCGTCGCTTCCTTCTCGGCCCGGGCGCTTGTCAACATGGTCGTTGTAGAGTTGCTCGAGCTCCCGGGCGCTGGCGTAGTCGAGCCTCTGGTCTTCCTCCCTGGTCCCGGCGGGCGTACTGAGGGGCGCGAGGCGACGCCCCTCTCGCGCGGCCAGCACCTCCCACCGGTCTCTGCCGGCGTCTGCGGCCAGCTCCTGCATCCCCGGCGACTCAGGCCAGGTCCCCAGCGAGCGCGGGTCGCAGCGGGCGTCCCGAGCGCGCCCGTGCGACCCAGGTGCCGTGCTAGTCGGTTGAGAGAGTACACGGGCACGAGCCCCGCTGAGATACGCCTGGGCCCCCCCCCCCCCCCGGTGGTGGTGACGCGCCTGGGGGCACGCCTGGCCCAGTCGTTGCGGCGATCGAGCGCAGCGTGGTGGCGCTGCAGCTCATGCGCCACGAGGAGCGCGACATGTCTGTGCGTCGGGTCGTGGCAGACCCGGAAGGGCGGTGGCACGGCCCGGATGCGGGGAAGGGCCGGGGCGGCAGGGGCGTGCAATGCGGTTGGTGAAGGCGGCAGCCCCCGGCGCCTGTTGAGGGCCCGGCCGGTGATGGCGCCCACCGACGGGGAGGCAAAGCGACGCGGGGTGCCGAGGCCCGCCGGCGCCGCCCGCGCCACGCGGGCAGCCCGCCGCTCAGCACGGGCTCGACGTCCTTTTGCCATGAGTGCGGCGAGCAGAGGCGAGGCGAGGCTTGCGCGTGGGTTCCGACACGCCCCATACCTGGCGCGCGAAATGTCGGATTTCAGGCTCCGCAAAACCCAAAGAAGTTCGAACACAGGGGCGTGTGCGAAGATCCCCTGTAGCCTCGCCCTACCTAGCTCGCTACTCGATGATTTCTACGACGAACTCGCACGATGGCGAGGAAGAAGGAGCACACGATGATTTACCCAGGTTCGGGCCGCTGCGAAGTGTAATACCCTACTCCTGCTTTGGTGGATTGCCTCCCGAGGAGGTTTGTGAATGAACTAGTACAGGGGTGTGTCGCCTCGTGAGGGCGTTCTGGTGGTGTTGCCTCTCTTCTGTTGGGTGTCTGTTTTCGTCCCCCCCCCCTCTACGGTGCAGCCTATCCTCTATTTATAGCCACGGCCCGGGTCCTCCTCCCTTATCGCAATGGCGGGAAGGGATCCCACAACGGCCAAATTCGAAGGGGGACAGGAGTACATCCCCGCCCTGTCCAAAGGTGGTCTTCGCCTGCAAAGTGGCTGCCGATGATGCAGAGGTGGGCTCGGCGATGACATCCGTCCTGCAGGGCTCGTGGTCGTGGTCTTGTTGCACCGGAATGGAAACCTTTCGGTGGCGCTTTGGGAACCCGCGTACGTCCTTGCCCCCTTTGCACCAATGGGGAAACTGCACCGCCTGGCGCACTGGCGCCCGCCTATCCTCCCTTGCGTCATCCTTGACTCCTGAGGCCGGGTTCTGCATAGAGATCTCCGCCACTCCGGAGGGGGCCTGAGGAGGCCCACTCCTTGCTGGTCTTGGTACCGCCTCCCTCGCGAGCTCGGGTCCTCGCGAGGGCCTTGTCTTGAGTCCGGCCACGCCGGGCCGTACTGGCCGGCGGAGTGGGCCGCGCCCTGGGCCACATGCAGGCAGGTCTGGGTACCCCCGTTCCCAGAACGCCGACAACGGCGCAACAAGAATAAACTCCACCACAGCAACGGTGATGCCGATGACACTGCCGTAAATGCCGGCTTCTGCGGCTCAAAACCCGGGCAACGGAAGAAACCCTCTAAAGGGAACTGGGACGGACCTACTGCGTTGGACAAAATCATGGAAAGGCCCTGCCAGATCCACAGCACCCAAGACAAGCCCACCACCCACACCAACCATAACGGTTGGGTGTTTCGACAGGCCAACAAACTCACAGCCGAGGAACAAGGCAAAGGCCCATGCAGCGAAGACGACGAAGAGCCCTGCGGTACAAACAATGGAGGACAGAAGCAATACCCTCCAGAGGTAAAAACTGTGAATATGATATACGTCACACACATACCAAAGAAGGAGAGGAAACGAGCCCTTCGGGAGGTCTACGCCGTAGAGCCCGTAGCCCCGAAGTTCAACCCATGGTCGGTTTGCCCGATCACCTTCGACCGAAGGGATCATCCGACCAGTATCCATCATGGAGGTTTGGCAGCCCTTGTCTTGGACCCCATCATCGATGGGTACCACCTCACTAGAGTCCTCATGGATGGAGGAAGTAGCCTTAATCTGATTTACTCAGACACGGTGAAAAAGATGGGCATGGATCTGTCAAGGATCAAACCCAGCAACACTACCTTTAAAGGAGTGAATCCACGCGTCGAAGCCCGCTGCTTCGGCACGGTAACGTTGGAGGTTGTGTTCGGCTTGCCCGACAATTTCCATAGCGAAGCCTTAATCTTCGACATTATACCTTTTCGCAGCGGCTATCATGCACTTCTCGGCCGCACAACATTCGCTCGCTTCAACGTTGTTCCCCATTACGCCTATCTGAAGCTCAAGATGCCCGGACCCAAGGGGGTCATCACCGTCAACGACAATACAGAGCGCTCCCTCCGGACCGAATAACACACTGCGACCTTGGCAGCCGAATGCCAATACGACAGCAAAACACTAAGGCCCCAATCAGCCATCAAGACACGACAGGCAGGCACGCAAGCGAGCCCGAGCTCAACCGGATCTCCCGGAGCCATCTCCCGCTCAACACAAATAGGGATACGCCCCCCATAGCACGGCCCGGCTACCCGTAAGGTATGTCCCTCGAAGACACAATTTTGCTCTCAAAATACCATGGGCAGCTGTGGGGACCCACTATCAAGGACCAGTTGTCCGGCTCAATCGAACTACAGTCCAAACGCTTCTTCGGACAAAAACCAGGTACCATCAAGGATCTCCCAGACGTCAAGCTTACCCACTCTATGGCGGCTTCTCAAGACCCCCTCTCCAAGGTCCGTTCGCCGACAGCAACCACCTTTAAAGGATTCTACCCCTCCTCTCTCGAGAGCAAAGGAGTAAGCGCGTAGCAGGGCACAGGGAGGACGTCAAGCCACCCATCGAAGGCCCTGAGTAAACTCCTACTCTATAAAGATTGTTTTTCAAAACAAAAATTACCTATAACAGCTGCCTCGGCATTATGAATTATAAGAATTTCAGCACAAATTAAGACTATCACTTGTGGCCCTTTTTCAGCATTTTTATGTTACGTAATTTGTTTCCCACTCACCGGCACCGTAAGGCAAAATTGTTCGGTACATGATAGGTGCCACCGGCTAATAGACCCGGGGCTTGGATATAAATCTCGCCCCGAGCATCACCCCATCACTATTTTTTACGTGTTCGGCATCTCGGATATTGCGTTATATGAATTGGTTCCGAATTATGTCTTGGGTCAATATTTGGGTTGCCCTGCTCCTGTGCTTGCCCTCTTATGTTCTGGTAGTTTGGCTAAAAGGGTAAAGGGAGAACCAATGCGATTGTATTTCCAGCTAGCCTGGCCAAATACCTCAGTGTAGAAAGCTGAAAACTGATTGTCATAATAAGCGAGAACCGGTCTGCGATCCAAGCTTAAGTGTCAAACTAAGAATCGATGGAGGTTATTCCATGTCATACGAGGGGTTTGTACCTTCACAAACCGTGTGGTAATAGTCTCAAACTTTGGTTAATTCGACTACCACAAAGTACTGGGGGCTCGTCACCAGCCCCCGCATTCAAGCTCCTAAGGCTATGTGAAAGCACTAAAGCCACATAGTATGATTGCCTCGTTTCCCTCACACACTACCGCCTACGGGAGCCGATATATCGGCTAGGGGTACAGTGCGTAGGTCGAAAACCCCTTGTAGTGTCTACATGGGGGCTGAAGCCGACGACTGGCAACTTTCAGATTAAACGGCCACACAGGAGTCAAAATAATACAAAGTACGATACATTCGGGACAAGCATTATAAAGCGAAATTGTCTTAAGGGTACATGATAACGCCCTCACTCACATATTACATCTTTGGGGCATTGGGTCTCTATCGACCGAGCACCCTCTAACGCAGCACGGAAGTAAAGCTCGGGGTGCCTATGTTCCTTCCCAGGAGGCGGGGCGCGGTGGCCATCTCGATCGGCTTCACCTTTGGCCAATGCATCATGGTCCTTGCAAATGCCATCCGAGCTTGTCGTCGTTTTCTCACCGGGGGTGCCCCGAGACGGCAGATGCCATGGGATGGCTTGAGAGGTGAGAGCAAGGCTGCAGTGGAGATCCGGGACGGGTATGCGGATAGCACGCGGTGGTTTACCCAGGTTCGGGGCTCTCCGGAGAGATAATACCCCTACTCCTGCATGTCTATGTATATGTGGTACATCTGGTACAGAGTCGCTCCTGGAGCTGTATCGGGGAGGAGAGCCATGAGGCTTCTTGCCTCCTGCGTGCATGCGTGTGAGCATGAGTGAGAGGGAGAGGATGAGAGGAGGCCTCCCGTGAGTGTGTGTGGCTGCCTTTTGGAGGCTCCCCTGGTGCCTCTTATATAGGGAGGCCTAGGGGACAAGGGGTGGCCCACTGGCTAACTATCTACTATTGGAGATGACAAGTGATGCAGGCTACAGTGCGCTACTATTGGGGCACAGTGAAGTGACGCGCGACGGGTGCACAGCGGGGCACTATTCGCCAAATATGCCTGACTGTAGCGGGGTGGTAGGCGCTACAGTCCGTCAGCTACAGTGTCGTTAGCTCGTGTCCGACGGGACGCCTGGAGCTGACTTCGTCGGGCCGCAGCCGGCAGCCGGCCAGGAGGAGCCGGACAGGAGGAGCCGGCTAGGAGGAGCCGGACAGGAGGAGCCGGCCAGGAGGAGCCAGCCAGGAGGAGCAGCCAGGAAGAGCCGGCCAGGAGGAGCCGGACAGGAGGAGCCGGCCAGGAGGAGCCAGCCAGGAGGAGCCGGCCAGGAGGAGCCAGCCAGGAGGAGCTAGCCAGGATGAGCCGGCCTGGAGGAGACGGCCAGGAGGAGCCAGCCAGGAGGACCCGGACAGGAGGAGCCAGCCGGGAGCAGCCGGCCGGGAGGAGCCAGCCAGGAGCAGCCAGCCGGGAGGAGCCAGCCGGGAGGAGCCAGCCGGGAGGAGCCAGCCAGGAGGAGCCGGCCAGGAGGAGCCAGCCAGGAGGAGCCAGCCAGGAGGAGCCGGACAGGAGGAGCTAGCCGGGAGAAGCCAGCAGGGAGGAGCCAGCCAGGAGCAGCCAGCGGGGAGGAGCCAGCCGGGAGCAGCCAGCCGGGAGGAGCCAGCCGCCCGGGCCGCAGTTTTGTCTTCTGTCTTCACTTCTTCGTTTGTCTCGTTGGTTCGTGGGGCTTGGCATACCGGGGGTGGCTCCCCCAATGTTTTAAAATGTTGAGTCGTCTCCTTGAGCCTACCCGGGGGTAATCCCCCCGACAGAGCTCCCTCGATGCCCACGGAGCGCTTCAGGACTTCAATCGAGGGCGCAGCATCGCAAAGCTTCTGCAACAAGCAAAATAGTTGCTCGGCATTGGCTCTGCAGGCCACAGCCGGATGCAGAGGTCCTTCAAGGCCGGCTCCGCCATCCTGTGCAACTCCATTAGCTGCTTCATCTGATAGCTGAGAAGGGGACGAGGCTCGGGGGTTTGAAATTGTGCCCAGAAAAGCCTCTGTTCAACATCCCCATCTCGGGTTGCAAAGTGCTTGGCCGCATCCGCTGCACTCCTCGGGAGGTCCGTAAAGGCGCCTGAGGAACGCCACAGCCGTGTAAGAAAGGTGAACTTGTTTCCACCAAAGGCACATTGCAGTAAGTACGGCTTACCATCCGCGAACAGCCGGACTTGGCGAAGTTCTTCCTCGAAGAACCGCCTCTCTACATGCTCCGATTTGAGCTCGGAGGAAAGCGTGGATAGCTCGGTCGCCTCGTCCTTGGTCTTTTGCTCCAGGGCCTTGCACTTAGTGCTCGCATCCTGGACCTCCTGCTGCACCTCGGCCACTCGAGCTTCATGCTTGCCGCTCTCAACCTTTAACAAGCCTAGCTCGGCGGCCGCCCGATCGGCCACCATTTTCAGATCGGCGGCCTCCTGCTTGGCCTTCTTCAGCTCGGCCTTGAGGTTTTCAACCTCTGCATTTACGACTGCGGTTATAATCGGAAGCGAGATCTCAGGAACCAAAGACGGAAAATCCCTACTAATGAGGAAAACAAGAGACTTAGCAGTATGGTTCAAACTTACCTTGCATCTCCTCGAACCGTTTGTTCAGACGATCAAGCTCTTCATCGGAGCTCTTAAGCTTTCGGTTTAGCTCGGCCAGTTCCAGGGTGTTGGAGGCCCCAGCTGAAGACGAGGCCTACAAAACAACTTATATATAAACAAACATCCGAGCTATTTGGTTTTGAACTCTTTGCTAAAACAATCTCCTAAACTGTTATAGTTTCAGGGCCACGAACTGCTTTTGCATTTACTCGTGATTCTAGGTTCTTTCACCCTCGGGCAAGTTTTTCAAACTCACCCACGGCTCGGGGGCTACTATACCTATAAGAAATGCATAACCTTAAAAATAAATTTGTTCTTGTGAAAAGAATATTACATGGCTTACCTTGAAGCCCGCCAACAGACCACTCAAGGCTTCTTTCAGTCCGCTATCAACGGACTGAATGCCTTGTAAAACCGCACCCATAAGGGTGCGGTGATATTCGGTGATGGAGGAGCTAGACAAAGCCTCCTCCATCATGGCTGGCCACCCGGTCGCAGTCCGCTCTGCCACGGGCGGCACCGGCGGTGGCACTTCCTCTCCCCCTCCCTGGGGAGGCGAGGTCGATGACGTCGGAGGCACTGAGGTCTCCGGAGTCGACTGCGAAGGGAGCTCGGACGAATCGCGGACCCCCTCTTTGCTTGTCAGGAGGGGTTCGACCTCCTGGGCTTCGGCTGCCGA
Organism: Elymus sibiricus; assembly: GCA_039707655.1. NCBI lineage: Eukaryota > Viridiplantae > Streptophyta > Magnoliopsida > Poales > Poaceae > Elymus > Elymus sibiricus. Next base: position 438,160,956 of record CM077667.1, on the reverse strand, counting down.
GGCATGAACCTCGGCCGTGACCTCCTGGTCTTCGGTGGCCGAGGTATGTACCTCAGCCATAACCGCCTCGCCCCCAGTGTTCGGCCCGAGAGGGGTCTGACGGGATAACACCTCCGCGGCCTCGTCAGCGGCCTAAGGGGGTGTGGTGTGGGATGCCGTCCCGCTCTCTGCTAGTTCGGCGGGCGGAGAATCCCCCTCTGAAACCTATTCGGTCGGGAGATCTCGGGCCAGGCTGCGATACGAAGGGCACTCGTCTGGTTAGTAACAAAAACTCCGTATAAATATACTAGATAATATTCGGATTCAGTACCTTTGGGCTGGGGGCTTGACCCTGGGGTTCCTTCGGGGAACCCTTTCGAAAGCCCCAAAATCCTCATCGAAATCCGGGATGTCGTCAGGAAGGACCACCTTGGTCCTGTAGGGCGTCTTCGGGGCGAGAGGAGGCAGATCCTCCTCAGTGTCTTCCAGCGTGGCCCTCTTTCTTGTTTGGGCGGAGTCGATCTCCCCCCCCCCCCCCCCCCCCGTCCTCTGCATGCTCCTCCTCATGGGCGGAAGAGGCTTGGGTCTCTGCGGACTTAGTATCCGGAGGACCCCTTGAGCGGAGGACTTCGCGGGCCTCTTTCTTCTTCTTATTTTCCTTCTTCTTCGGAGCCGCGTACGGCGCCACGACCTGTTGGGTAACGCAGCAGAAAACAAAAAATTTCCGACCTACGTACCAGCCCAGGATCACTATGGAGACTGCATACAAGGTTTGATCTGTTTCGTTACCGACTCGTAGCGCAGCGGAAGTAGAGTCGATGACGATCGGCGGTGCAGATCCCCGCAACTAGGATTTACAACCTCCCAACCGCGAGGATGTACTCCTTCATCTGCCCCTCGGACGGCCCTCCGGGAGGCAGTCGGACAGTCCCTCGGACGGTGTCGCGGACAGCCCTTCGGGAGGACCTTCGAAACTCGAACGGCCACTCGGAAAGCCCTTCGGGAGGACTCATAGAACTCGGACCGTCACTTGGACAGCCCTTCGGGACGCACTCTCAAAACAGCCCCTCGGGCACAAAGATCGAAACTACGACCTCTCTACGGGGTTGCACACATACGGTGTCATCTATCCGGCAGGGCTTCGCCGTCCAGAACTAGTTCCTGCCGGAACCCAGACAGCCTTTCGGCTCTACGAAACTATTTCGCTGGGAGGGAGAGAGAAGCCAGAAATGTCATGGCACTTGTATGTGAGAAGGAAGTGAGTGTGGAGGCAGCCCCTCCACCTCTATTTATAGGAAATCCAAGGGGTAGGGTTTCTTGGCCCCCAAGCCTTCTAGAAACCTTTTTGGGAAAATATCCCAAAAGGTGACTTTTCCATAAATATCCCAAAAAGCACTTTCACTATTCACGACAACATTTTTCAGCGTCTGATCGAACTGAAAATATTCATGTGGGCTTAGAACATTTCCAGTACCCACCAAAATAATTTTCAACGCGAGCCGGAACAATTCCGGTTTAGTGATTTTCATCTGCGAAAAGCATCTGAAGCGGTTTCGGCAGCTCCGGAACATTTCCGGTTTTCATTCCGGAAAATTCCAGAAAGTTTCCAGAATGATTCTGGCACCCTCCAAGAATTATCAGGCATGTGCCGAAACCAATTTGACTTTATGGTGTACTCCGAAACAACTTTTCGGTTTAGTGATTTTCATCTGTGAAAAGCAACTAAAGCGGTTCCGGCAGTCCGGAACATTTCCGGTTTTTGTCTCTGAAAAATCTCAGAAGTTACCGGAACAATTCTGGTACCTTCCAATAATTTCCAGGCATGTGCCGAAACCAATTTGACTTTATGGAATACCCTGAAACAACTTTTCAGTTTCACCGGAACTATTCCGATATCCTCTCCGGAACGTTTCCGTTTCGTCCGAAACTTTTTCGGTGATTTTCTCTCAGACTCCCCGTCTAGTATTCAGCAGATAGATGACCCTTAAGCATGTGACCCTATAGGTTCGGTGAAGTATAGACATGACCGGAACCCTTTCCGATCAATGATCAACATCGGAGCCGTGGACACCCATATTGACCCCTATACCCACACGAATGAATATTCGAGTGAACCTCCAGTTGCTGTGTGCTATTCATGTTGCTTCGCGATATGTTACAAATACCCGAGGTGAGACATGTTGGCATCCCCGTGGATCAACAACTTGTCCACTATGCCAGTTACCTCGTTACCGGTATTGTTCTCTTTTCTCGTTCCCGTGTTCCGGCATCCCTGTGATCAAATCACAAAGTGTCTGGCCAGACGATGATGGATACCGTAACACCGAGAGGGCCCAGAGATATCTCTCCATCGTCGGAGGAGCAAATCCCAATCTTGAGCTATCAAGTTACTTGACATACTTTTCCGTGAACCCGTAAGCCGTCGTAATAGCCACCCAGTAACGGATGACGTTTAACAAACCCCAAAGTTCACGAAGCAAGCACGAAGGAACTCGATACTCTCATGGTCTAAGGAATTATGCAAACATTAACTAGTTCTGTGTTATAAACCATTAACTAGTGACGAATGTATCTCATAGCATAACATCAATTCGGGTCGATTCAACACAAGTGTTCTACCAACATTGCGCCCTCAAAATTGCCGGCATAGCCATGCCCATGATCAGGAAAACAGGATCATCATGCAATACTTGAGCCAGTCTTAGAGGCCAGACTAGGAATACATTTTACCGTTTATTATTCCACACGTGCACATGAGTTTCCCTCCAAGCCTCGTTTTATTTGCAGACTCGAGAATCATTGCAGTTATAGCATGGAACATAAACATAATTATGAACAGGGAGATAATCAATAACATTTATTATTGCCTCTAGGGCATATCTCCTACAGACTCCCACTTGCACTAGAGTCAATAATCTAGTCAATGCTAATGCACTTTACACCTATGGCATACTGGTGTAAAATATGCTTCGCATGTGGTATAGCCTGATGTCCAACGGATCTGACGACTTCAGCTCCGTGTGTAACTTTGCATATCCCCGCGTTTTCACGCTTTCACAAAATTCATATTTTGTGTGGACTTGGCTTTGCATATGTGTGAATCATTGGTCGAAACCTGATTCCTCAGACTGAGCTATGGAGCAACTATGTGCAATAGTGTCCCATAGACCAAAGCCATCTTGGAACCATACTAAGTTCATGAATGAACTATATGATTCAACAACTTCTTTGTCACTTCTTAAGCGTCAACATACTTAGCCTTTGTTATAGAATTCGCCACAGTATCTTGTTTGGAACAATTTCCAACTACCGTGCCACCATATTGTGTATTTCCAACTTAAATCGAAAATCGCATGGAGCATTGATGAAGACTGTATCGATGTAATTACTTACAACGAGTACTTCATAATCTCTGCTTGCGAGAAAACATGTCATCACTACTACTCTAGTACTCAATGACATCTTTCACTATTGTCCTATGATCAGTACTTTGATCACTTTGGTATCTATACTTGCAACAACTTTGGAGTATTGGACATATCTGGTTGTTTTACATACCATGGAATACATGATTAATCCAAACACAAGAGTGTGTGGAATCTCCATCATGTATTTTACTCATCAGTGTTTTGGGACACCGAGTCTTGCAAAAACTCTTTCCATGTGACTTCGGCAAGAATCACTCCTTGGTGTTTTAAATGCTAAAAAGTTTTAGCATCTTGTCAATATGTATTCATTGCTTAGCCCCATTAGGTAAATCTATCTCCATAGATCATCATGCCTAATATTGAGGCTATTTAGCCCAAGCACTTCATCGGAAAAACTATTTTCAAATGAAGTCCTAATTCATGTCAAGAAATTTATTTCCAATTAACAATGTGTCAAGTACACAAGGTTTTTAGAAATATTATTATGCTCCCACTTACTTTCTTGAATCACAAGCATCTTCGATACCCATTTGATGAAGTCAAACCCCTTTGACCATTCCATCAAAAACGAAGATTCCAACTCCACTTTGCTCTCTTCTGTCCATCGCTGGAACTCTGAAGTTTGCATACTTACTAGCATCCTCTGGATCGACAAATTACTTTGGACTGTATCACATACAAGTCCTAGGTTTCATTTCCATCACATGGAAATCCTTTTGTCATCCATGTTTCATATCTCATGATTGAAATATGTATTAATTGCTAGTTCAACCCGAACCGACTTTAAGCATCGCTACGGTGAGACAATCTCATCGTAATCAACTCCTTGAACTTGTTATTGCAACAAGTCGAGCTTTATGGATAAAACATTTTATCCGTATCAGTTTTTAGTTCCATAAATATTCGTTAGACTCTAAGTCTTCCGAAAGGTGTATCAAGATCTTAATCTTGAATCACTTATATGAAAACTATCTCGGATTGTATTGGCATTTAGCCAATTCCGGAGTCAGGGCCCATCAACGCTTCCTTGTGAATCGTAGGTATACTGTTGTCTAACAACAATATCTCGTTTGCGCACCTGATAGGTTTGCATGAGCTTTGCCTACGTGGTTCAGCTGCAAGTTCGACCGAAGTCCATACATTTTATTGTAGAGACTTCCGTATCAGTCGCAGTAGGAAACTCCGGAATTACTTCCAAGGTCTCTTTCCTTTGATCTGATGACGAAGATACTGTTTATCTCGTCGAGTTGCACTGTTCTCCCACTCACCTTTTTGAAAGAACCATTTTCTTCAAAAAGCATACCGTTCTTTGTGGCAAACCTATTTGCCTCGGTATTGTGGTGGGGAAATACCCAATGACTTGGGATAACCTACAAAGTAGCACTTGTCTGATTTGGAATAGGTTTGTAACCTTTTACACAAGCCCCATATTCCAAATGTTAAGAAAAGATATAACATGGTTGGGCGTACCATACCATGGCGTCATTTCAACAGACCCGATGGAGCTCTTTTCAGTGTAAAAGCCGCAGTCTCTAAAGCATCACTTTAAAAGGGATAATGGCAAATTTATTTATGTCATCTTTGATCTTACCATGTCATGAATGGTTCGATTACATCTACACGGACTCTCCACTTGCAGTGGTGCTCCGGGAGGTGCAAGTTATGAAACCCCTTTCACAACTCATCAGACATTCGCTAAACTTGTAACTCAAATATTCCTTTCTGCAATCGAATTGTAGAAACATAATTTTCTTGTTACAACAACTTCTACTTCATTTTTGAAAACCTTATGAATGAATTCAAAAGATCCAGACTTACGTCTCATCAAGTAAATATCAATATATCTACTTGAGTCATTTCTGAAGATAGATAAATCCACTACTTGCAACAACATTTATTGAACTACACACATCAAAATGTATGATCACCAATAAGTTTGTTGCTCATTCCTTATGGCGTGTGAACGGTATTTCAGTCACTTCACTTTTCGGAGGAAAATTGCAAGTGTCAGATGATTCAAAATCAAATGACTTTAAAATCCATCATAATGGAATTTTCCATGCGGGTTTCTCCAATGCGACCAAATGCAGTGCCACACATATGTGGTATTCTTTTAGTCTTGCGACATTTAGCGTCAGTGTTATGGATGTATTATATTACCATCAATATTCATAACATACATCCCATCCTGGATGGAAGCATGGCCCTTCATGTTATTCATAACACCAAACATCAAAAGTTCTCTTATGAATAACCTCCTTGCAAGATACCTTATGCAAAGGGCTAGAGTGTATGAAACTCTAAATGAATTATGAAAGTAAATACAGAGGTAATGTATTATTATCAATATTCATAACATACTTCTCATTCATAATGAAAGTATGGCCCTTTTGTTATTCATAACTCCGAACATTAAAAGTTCTCTTATGAACAACCTTCTTGCAAGATACTTTATGCAATGGGCTAGAGTGTGTAAAACTCTAAAATGATTTATGAAAGTAAATACATAGGGAATATACCTATGGAAGGCATAGTAACATTTACTATGTTCCCTGCGTGTATCTGAACCTCATTGCTGGCTAGTCTTTCAGGCCATAGTAGTTCTTACATCGAGTTGCAACAGAATGCAATCGAGCGGGTATCTTTGTGATTAACTCACAATACCCAAGAATTAGTGATTAACATGTTTAACCATAATTCCCAAGAACTATATCTTTGACCAACCTTCTATACATCAAAAACATGTATGACATTCATACATGAGCTGGATATTCCAATCTTCTTTCCTTTTGCCTTTATACTTCTAACAGTTTAACTTTCAGTATTTCTCCTACTCTCAGAAGAAGCACCCAACTTAAGAGTGGCGATAGCCCCGGACTTCCTAGGTGTGAAAGTTTCACTAACACCCTTCGGACACTTCCTTTCTCTTTAAGTTGTTAGTTTAATTCCCCATCATCATATGACAGGCGTTCTTCTGGATCCCTCTCTTATCAGTCTAATGCATAGTAAACTCCTTTACTAATAGTTTGCAAACAAACATTGCTTTGGATATCTCATATCTTTTAGTCTTTGTCTGTCTCTGAAAATGATTTTCAGATTCCATGAATATCACATAACTATCCAAACTTTCGAAGTTCGGGTCTCATGGAAGCAAACATATTGCTCTTGACTGAAACGGAATTCTAGCTTTTGGATCGATGGACGAGAGTCACATGATCCATAGCATTAGCGGGAGAATACCGAAAGCATGCGATATGACAAGTCCTTCTCGGCACTCTTGAGGACAATCCTCTCATTACGTTACCAACCGTAAAGTTTTAACCAGATATTTAACAGCTATTCAATTTTAATTGGGAAGGTGGAAACGCGAGCCATTATTCTACAACTATTATGCAAATAACTCTTAGACAGTGTTCATAATTAATTGCACTGAGAATTAAAAGAATTAATTCTACAGTGCGCTCCCACTCAAATCAATATCTCTCATAATTGATTGTGAGTGATACAAGACCCGCATTTAAATTGTTCGCCATTGGTGTAACACCACTGATGACGAAAATCTCAACCGGTAGGCCAACTTGCCAATCACATCTCTATGTGACTCTTGTTCATCTTTCGATGCGTGTGTTCCGAGCTCATGACGGTCATGCCTGAACGTCAAGACAACCAAGTGATCTCGCTGCGAGGTCTCAACTCACCCGCCTCACACTTCTCTAATCGTTCGTACCCATGTGACACGGCGCACCCCGAAAAGATAGGTGCCGTGACGGTGCTACACTTGGGAGAACACTAACTACTTGATATTTTTGTGAGAGATCACCCTAATAAAAAGCGACTACCACGCAATCAAGAAGGGTGCATCATAAGGGATAAACATCTCAGGCAATTCATAATAGCATGATATGGTATAGCCCTTTCTGACGGAGAAGTCTTTCATTTCTTCGTCTTCGGCATTCGCGTTGGTGTTCACCTTCGCGAAGATTGCCACCACCTTGTCGATGCACCAGATAATATTGCTATCTCTATAGCTAATAAAATAAGTGCATTACTGAAGGTTGACACGCAGGTCATTAAAGTGACAATCATATGGCTCCAGCCATCATGCCGAATCATGACACGCAGGTCATGTTAATCAATTTACATTATATAGTCATCTCATACATAATCAAATTATAATGAGCACTGCTATACCACATCACATGCACATGCAAACCATCCTGCAAAACCAAGTTAGACGCCTCTAATCGGTTCATGCAAAATTTTATTTTACGTGGCTTCTAAGGTTTCGAAACAAACCAAAGCTACCAACGTCCATCATCAAGCATGATAATCCAAGTCGCTAGATTAACATTGCGGGGTGTATGAAACACGAGATAATAAAATCTCGAGCCCCATACTAAACTTCGTCATACGCGTGACCGCCGTGCAGATCATATCTGCATTGCCCTTTCGTCTGCGAAATTTCATCTTTCTTTTTAACTACGGTGGAATTCAATGAACTGTTAGCACTTCGTTGATCAATCAGGATCGCAGATTGCCAGAACATTGAAACTCCACCATACTGTTATCAAGATCAGAAATATGCAAATTCCAGGGAAGCAACAAGAACATCGGGTAACAGATTTCATCTGCTACCCGCACAAATAATTTTCAGTAATAGAACTCATCTACTACCTAATTATATTGTGCAATACCCATACATCTCTATGTATTCTAGATCGCAACCTGCATCTACGCATAGCACGGCTCTTGATGCCACTGTTGGGTAACGCAGCAGAAAACAAAAAATTTCCGACCTACGTACCAGCCTAGGATCACTATGGAGACTGCATACAAGGTTTGATCTGTTTCGTTACCGACTCGTAGCGCAGCGGAAGTAGAGTCGATGACGATCGGCGGTGCAGATCCCCGCAGCTAGGATTTACAACCTCCCAACCGCGAGGATGTACTCCTTCATCTGCCCCTCGGACGGCTCTCCGGGAGGCAGTCGGACGGTCCCTCGGACGGTGTCGCGGACAGCCCTTCGGGAGGACCTTCGAAACTCGAACGGTCACTCGGACAGCCCTTCGGGAGGACTCATAGAACTCGGACCGTCACTTGGACAGCCCTTCGGGAGGCACTCTCAAAACAGCCCCTCGGGCACAAAGATCGAAACTACGACCTCTCTACGGGGTTGCACACATACGGTGTCATCTATCCGGCAGGGCTTCGCCGTCCAGAACTAGTTCCTGCCGAAACCCAGACAGCCTTTCGGCTCTACGAAACTATTTCGCTGGGAGGGAGAGAGAAGCCAGAAATGTCATGGCACTTGTATGTGAGAAGGAAGTGAGTGTGGAGGCAGCCCCTCCACCTCTATTTATAGGAAATCCAAGGGGTAGGGTTTCTTGGCCCCCAAGCCTTCTAGAAACCTTTTTGGGAAAATATCCCAAAAGGTGACTTTTCCATAAATATCCCAAAAAGCACTTTCACTATTCACGACGACATTTTTCAGCGTCTGATCGAACTGAAAATATTCATGTGGGCTTAGAACATTTCCAGTACCCACCAAAATAATTTTCAACGCGAGCCGGAACAATTCCGGTTTAGTGATTTTCATCTGCGAAAAGCATCTGAAGCGGTTTCGGCAGCTCCGGAACATTTCCGGTTTTCATTCCGGAAAATTCCAGAAAGTTTCCAGAATGATTCTGGCACCCTCCAAGAATTATCAGGCATGTGCCGAAACCAATTTGACTTTATGGTGTACTCCGAAACAACTTTTCGGTTTAGTGATTTTCATCTGTGAAAAGCAACTAAAGCGGTTCCGGCAGTCCGGAACATTTCCGGTTTTTGTCTCTGAAAAATCTCAGAAGTTACCGGAACAATTCTGGTACCTTCCAATAATTTCCAGGCATGTGCCGAAACCAATTTGACTTTATGGAATACCCTGAAACAACTTTTCAGTTTCACCGAAACTATTCCGATATCCTCTCCGGAACATTTCCGTTTCGTCCGAAACTTTTTCGGTGATTTTCTCTCAGACTCCCCGTCTAGTATTCAGCAGATAGATGACCCTTAAGCGTGTGACCCTATAGGTTCGGTGAAGTATAGACATGACCGGAACCCTTTCCGATCAATGATCAACATCGGAGCCGTGGACACCCATATTGACCCCTATACCCACACGAATGAATATTCGAGTGAACCTCCAGTTGTTGTGTGCTATTCCTGTTGCTTCGCGATATGTTACAAATACCCGAGGTGAGACATGTTGGCATCCCCGTGGATCAACAACTTGTCCACTATGCCAGTTACCTCGTTACCGGTATTGTTCTCTTTTCTCGTTCCCGTGTTCCGGCATCCCTGTGATCAAATCACAAAGTGTCTGGCCAGACGATGATGGATACCGTAACACCGAGAGGGCCCAGAGATATCTCTCCATCGTCGGAGGAGCAAATCCCAATCTTGAGCTATCAAGTTACTTGACATACTTTTCCGTGAACCCGTAAGCCGCCGTAATAGCCACCCAGTAACGGATGACGTTTAACAAACCCCAAAGTTCACGAAGCAAGCACGAAGGAACTCGATACTCTCATGGTCTAAGGAATTATGCAAACATTAACTAGTTCTGTGTTATAAACCATTAACTAGTGACGAATGTATCTCATAGCATAACATCAATTCGGGTCGATTCAACACAAGTGTTCTACCAACATTGCGCCCTCAAAATTGCCGGCATAGCCATGCCCATGATCAGGAAAACAGGATCATCATGCAATACTTGAGCCAGTCTTAGAGGCCAGACTAGGAATACATTTTACCGTTTATTATTCCACACGTGCACATGAGTTTCCCTCCAAGCCTCGTTTTATTTGCAGACTCGAGAATCATTGCAGTTATAGCATGGAACATAAACATAATTATGAACAGGGAGATAATCAATAACATTTATTATTGCCTCTAGGGCATATCTCCTACACGACCAGCATCACCGTTAACTGGGGCGACCTGGGGTCCTCGTGTAGGGGGGCTGGGCCGTTTATTTTCACGGCCTTGTCCAGCCAGCCCTACAGAGACAATGGGGAAGAGGGTGAGATCCTTGCTGAAGACCAACGCTCGGAATAAAGTAAAAACCTTGTCATACCTTCAAAAGAGGGGTATCGGCGTCTAGGCCGATGTCTTCTTCTTCGGCCGACCATTCCTTCTGGGCTTGAACAACACTTTCAACATTTCTCGTGGGTTGTGCGATAGAATCGGCGCACGGTGGCGGGGTCGTCGAGCTTGTAGGACCACATTGGAGTGTCCCGGTGCTGGCAGGGCAGGAGGCGGCGGCGGAGCATAACTTGGACCATGTTGGTCAGCTCGATTTTTGCCTCCACCATCTGCGTGATGTGCTTCTGCAGCGACTTCACCTCCATGGCCGATCCCCAGTCAAGGCCTTTCTTGACCCACGAGGTTAACCTCGCGGGTGTTCCGGATCTAAACTCTGCGAGCGCCGACCAGTCTGCGTCCCGTGGCTCAGTGATATAGAACCACTCTTTCTGCCAGACCTTGACTGTGTCGATGAAGGTGCCGTCCGGCCACTCGACCCGTGGAAGTTTGCTTGTCATAGCCCCTCCATAGTCGGCGTGTTGGCCGCTAACTGTATTCGTCTTGACATTGAAGATCTTGAGCCACAGGCCGAAGTGCGTCTGGACCCGCAAGAAGGCCTCACAGACGATGATGAAGGCCGAGATATGCATGAACGAGTTCAGGGGAATATCGTGGAAATCTAACCGATAGAAGAACATTAAACCCCTAACAACGGGGTGGAGCGGGAAGCCCAATCCCCGAAGGAAATGGGGGATGAACACCACCCTCTCGCCCGCCCTCGGTGTGGGTACCACTTAGCCTTCTTCTGGAGGGCGATGGGCGATGTTGGGCGAGAGGTACCTGGTGAGCTTTAGCTCCAGGATATCGGCGTCGGTGACGCGGGAGGCCTCCCAGTTAGCTTGGGAACCCGAGCCGGCCATGGATGAGCTCGGGGAGAGTGGCTTGTAAAGGGAGGAAGGATAAATGGATCTGAGCGCTTGAGGCTTGGACGGGAGAAAAAATCGAATCTGGGATGCGTATGGAGACCTTGGGAGTTTTCTCCCTTTTATGGGAGGCCATAATACCAAGGGCCCGCTTTACTGTCGCAGGCTTTAGCACTTCCCGAAACGATCGTGCCGTTATACGCGCGTGGGATAACCCAGATCACTATTCGTGTCCCATGAAATACGAAGCATGATCTTCACATTGATAAGGCGTGCCGATAGAAAAGCGGCCTCGAACCGCGAATCGAGTTTTCATAACTGGCTGTCGTGGCCTTTCATCAGAAAGGTTGTCAGATGAGGGTACTGTTCACACTTGGGCGTTTGGCCTTCGGGGTTAAACAATGTATGTTTTGGAGACAAGGCGTCGTCAAGAACCAAGTTGGAATCAGCCGAACATAAAGGGAACTCGCCTCGCAAGCCGAATACCTTGGATGCGTGAAGCTGCCGAAGACTATATACCTCGGCATTGGAGGCTAGTTCGGGGGCTACTGAGGGAGTACGGGACTAAGGGGTCCTCGGGCCATCGGCTCATCTCTCATCGGCCGACTTGTTGGGCCGCTCTGTGGAAGGTCGAACTATGAGGTGACCCCGTGTTCAGGAAGGAAAGCTCCGAAGATTGGCGTGTCCTCCATGTCTTGAAGATAGGATCAGTGTATCTATCCCAAGTTGGAGGCCGGTTATGTGTAACCCTAGGTACCCCTGGTGTCTATATAAACCAGAGGGTTCCATTCGTAGAGAGGAGGCCGACTCATATAGGGTTTTAGCTCATATGATCTCGAGGTAGATCCACTCTGTAATTCTCATCCACATCAATACAATCAAGCAGGACGTAGGGTTTTACCTCCTCAAGAGGGCCCGAACCTGGGCAAACACTGTCTCCTTCGTCCCTTGTTACCCATCGATCCAAGGTCCACAGCTCGGGACCCCTCCCCGAGATCCGTCGGTTTTGACACCGACAGGTCCTTCCGACTTCGTTTTATTTTTGTAATTTTTCTAAAATACCAAAAATGACAGAAATTATTTTTATGGAATTTTTGGAGTTGGTTTACTTACCGTACCAAATACCTACCCCTTTTCAGGTTTCTGGAGTGTTCCGGAAGACTTCCTTGATGTGTTCCTCCGGTGTGATGACTTGGATGACATTAGTTTCTTCATTAATGGGTGCACCTGAAATGTAATGCTTAATTCTTTGCCCATTCACCACTCTCTGGTTCTTGCCTTCGAAGTTATTGATTTTTATAGCGCCGGAGCGATAAACCTCCTCAACAACATATGGGCCTTCCCATTTGGAGAGAAGTTTTCCTACAAAAAATCTGAAACGAGAGTTGTACAAAAGCACTAGGTCACCTACATTGAACTCCCGTTTCTGAATCCTCTTGTCATGCCATCTTTTAACTTTTTCTTTAAACAACTTAGCATTTTCATAAGCTTGCGTTCTCCATTCATCAAGTGAGCTAATGTCAAATAACCTCTTCTCACCGGCAAGTTTGAAATCATAGTTAAGTTCTTTAATTGCCCAATAAGCTTTATGTTCTAGCTCTAGAGGTAAATGACAAGCCTTTCCATAGACCATTTTATACGGAGACATACCCATAGGATTCTTGTAAGCATTTCTATAATCCCACAGTGCGTCATCTAGTTTCTTAGACCAATTCTTCCTAGATCTATTTACAGTCTTTTGCAATATTAATTTTATTTCTCGATTGCTCAATTCAACTTGGCCACTAGACCGAGGATGATAAGGTGATGCAATCCTATGGTTACATCATATTTAGCTAGAAGTTTACAAAAATCACCATGAATAAAATATGAACCACCATCAGTCATTAAATATCTAGGAACACCAAACCTCGGGAAAATGATATCTTTAAGCATTTTAATAGAGGTGTTATGATCGGCACTACTAGTTGGAATAGCTTCTACCCACTTAATAATGTAATCAACAGCAACTAGAATATGAGTATACCCATTTGAGGAAGGAAAAGGTCCCATAAAGTCAAAGCCACAGACATCAAATGGTTCAATAGCAAGTGAATAATTCATAGGCATTTCCTGACGCTTACCGATGTTACCGACTCTCTGGCATTCATTGCATGAAAGGACAAACTTACGAGCATCTTTGAAAAGAGTAGGCCAATAGAAACCAGATTGTAATACCTTGTGTTCAGTTCTGTCACTGGCATGGTGTCCTCCATAAGCTTCGGAATGGCACTTCTGAAGAATGTGTTCCTGTTCATGCTCAGGTATACATCGTCTAATAATACCGTCTACTCCCTCTTTGTAAAGATGTGGATCATCCCAAAAGTAATGTCGTAAACCATAGAAGAATTTTTCTTTTGTTGATAAGTGAAGCTAGGTGGAATGTACTTAGCAACAATAAAGTTAGCATAATCAGCATACCAAGGAGCACTACGTGAAGTATTCATAGCAGCCAGTTGCTCATCAGGAAAACTATCATTGATAGGAAGTGGGTTATCAAGGACATTTTCCATTCTAGATAAGTTATCTGCTACGGGGTTTTCAGCTCCTTTTCTATCAACGATATGCAAAGCAAACTCTTGAAGTAAAAGCACCCACCTAATGAGTCTAGGTTTAGCATCCTTCTTTTCCATAAGGTATTTAATAGCAGCATGATTGGTGTGAATAGTTACTTTGGAATCGACAATGTAAGGTCTAAACTTATCACAAGCAAAAACAACTGCTAAAAATTCCTTTTCAGTGGTAGCATAATTCCTTTGAGCAGAGTCTAGAGTTTTACTAGCATAATGAATAACATTTTTTTATCTATTCTCTGCCCTAGAATAGCACCAACAGCATAATCACTAGCATCACACATAATCTCAAATGGTAGGTTCCAATCAGGTGGTTGAACTATAGGTGCAGAAATTAAGGCTGGGAGGACTCAAGATCGCGACGTCAACATTTTTCGCAACACGGAGGTTAGGCCTTGTGAATGGCCACATACACCTTTTATGAGGGAAGCAGGTTTCTATGAAGAATTCATGCAATTCGTTGCAAATGCCGGGCTGACCAACGTCCTTGCAAATGAGTGTGACCAATACTATCTCCTTACTAATTCCTTCGTGCAAAGCTTTCACTTCATAAATACACCTGGCGCTCCCAAAGTGCGCTTTGCTCTTTACACGACAAACTATGAAATACCTCTAGATGAATTTTGTGGGATATGTTTGCTCCCCTCTGACGGGGGGATGTGTGAACCTAAGCCCGAGGAGTTTGAGGACATCTTCCTCACCTTAACTGCGGGGGAAACTAGGGGCGTATCGAACGCCAGGGCTACTAGTTTGCATTTTCCTTTCATGCACTATTTTTTATAGGAAAATGTTTAACTGCTATGGAGCAGTGTGGTGGTCTTAGTGCCCCCACCCTGGCTGTTTTGCGCCGCGCACTTTATGGTGATAATACTTACAACATAGGAGCTATTGTTGCGCGTCGACTAAACCTTAACCGAAACAAGGGCAAGTTTCATGGTGGTATTTATGCCACTCGCTTAGCGTAGCATTTTGAAATTGTTATTCGCCCTACTGGTTACTTATTGCCTAAAGTTTATCTTGATCACCAATCTATGTTAGAACATCAATTCACCGCGGAAACCGAGCTACCATAGGGCATCCACTATAAATTAGTATACTGCGAGGAAACTCACGATATTTTTGTATTGCCTGCACCTTCTTTGTTTGATTCAAATGCCAGGAACGGATATAACATCATGCCAGAAGACATAATTGCATACCGTAATAAGTTAGCTGCTGCGGAGGCCGAGGCCCAGGATTGGGACGCTCAGGTACCGCCACAGAAACACTTTCCTGGACCCGACGGCTATTACAAGTGGTGATTACCAAGCTAGGCAAAAGCCTAAGCTTGGGGGAGTACGTATTTCTCACCAACATTACATTCATGTTTACACACTTCATATAAATTGTCGGTGTTCATCCTCTTTCATTGTATATCCATGTTAGCTTTATTTTTTCCGCATTCTTCTTGTGTGTTTGAAAAACTTTGAAAATCCATAAATATTTCTCGTTTATTTTCGGTTTTTATTTTCCTCATTTAATTAGCTGTAGTACTAAAAAGAAAACCCAAAAAGATTTCCTTTGCATGTTGGGAGCTTTCCCGTGTAATAGTTTTTCTCTTTCTTGTTTTAACCTTAGTTTATTTTTCATTGCTTAAGAAAAATAAAAACTCCAAAAACATTTCAGCATGTTTCTCTGAATTTCTTTTCTTTTTGAGTCTTTGAAAGGAGAAGAACACGATGAAATGTTGAGTGGCTCTTATATGCTTTATTGTTGATCTAACAGAGAGCCAATATTACCTTGTCTTCTCCTTTGTCTAAAACTGCCCTGCGGATTCTAGCTTAGTCCATGACATTCTTGCACTATTATTATGATCATATCATTTGGTCATGCAAGTGAAAGGCAATAATAACGATATTTGATGAAGTGATCGTGGCAAGGGAAGCTCGTATATGAACTCTTCTTGTTTTCCGTTTTTGTATATATATGTTTAGCCAGTTCGATCTTGATTCAGTATATCATGAGTAGACATGTTTATGATGACAATTAGAGATTATAGCTTCTCATGTCATGCTTAAATAGCTAGTAGTGGATAATGATTTACCTTGTGTGTCAACATGCATTAAAATGGTTGTGATATGATATGGTAGTATGGTATTTCCCTCTGAATAATTCGAGCAGTTTGACTTGGCCCATGTGCAAACATGTAGTTGATTCAAAACCAATCCAGCCTCCATGATGTTTAAATTCAGAATGCTACATGTTTATGACCGTTGTTTTCAGCAGAACTACCTTGGTGTTATTTTTGTGCAGAAATGAAAGTTCTCGGAATCGGACGAAAATTTTTGTGAATTATTTCTGGAATATATAATGAATTACGGAGCGAAGACCTGCCAAAGGAAGGTTGACAGGGGGGCACAAGCCAACACCCCCCCTAGGACGTGCCATGATGGCTTGTGGGGCCCTCGAGGCTCCTCCGACCCTAATTCCAGTCCTATAAATTCACATCCACGGAGAATAAAATCAAAGAGAAGTTTTCATCATGTTTCACGAGACGGGGCCGCCTCCACCTCCTGTTCTTCCTCCGGAGGGCTGATCTGGAGCCTGTTTTGGGCTCCGGAGAGGGGAAATTGCCGTCGTCGTCATCACCAATCCTTGTCCATCAACACCACCGTGATGCTCACCACCGGGAGTGAGTAATTCCTTTGTAGGCTTGCTGGACGGTGGTGGGATTGGATGAGATTGATCATGTAATCGAGTTAAGTTTGATTGGGCTTGATCCCTAGTATCCACTATCTTCTGAGATTGATGTTGCTATGACTTTGCTATGCTTAATGCTTGTCACTAGGGCCCGAGTGCCATGATTTCAGATCTGAACATATTATGTTTTCAAGAATATAAGATTGATTTGGATCCTATCTTGCAAGTTGTATGCACCTATTACGTGTCTTGATCCGCATACCCCAAGGTGACAATAATTGGGATTCTTTCCGGTGATTGTCGTAGTTTGAGGAGTTCATGTATTCACCATGTGTTAATGCTTTGTTCCGGTTCTCTATTAAAAGTAAGCCTTAATATCCCTTAGTTTCCAACAGGATCCCGCTGCCATGGGAGGGTAGGACAAAAGATGACATGCAAGTTCTTATCGCAAGCACGTATGACTATATATGAAATACATGCCTACATTATATTGATGAATTGGAGCTAGTTCTGTGCCGCCCTAGTGTGTAACTATTATATGATCAATGTCATCTAAATCATTATCCATCACCGATCCACGTGCCTATGCTTTACATATACTGAATCTTGCTAAGTTACTATTGTTGATGCTACTGTCACTACTGCTGTCACTACTGTTGTTACTTTTGCTACTACTATTTGCCGTACTACTACACCTTTGTTGCAGAGAGATATCCCAGGTGCGGTTGAATTGACAACTCAACTGCAAGGCCAATAAATATTCTTTGTCTTCCCTTGTGTCGAATCAATAAATTAGGGTGAAATACTACCTGTGAAGGCTGTCGTGATCCCCTATACTTGCGGGTTATCACACCAGCCCTTGGTGGGTTGGGCGCCCCACCTCCCCAAGTCCCATGAGGCCAAGGGCCAGGGTTTCCCTAGGGTGGCCGCCGCCCCAGAGCCTTGGGGGCCAAGGTAGTTCCCCAGGGCGCCGCCCCACCCCTAGGGAAACCCTAGGGCGGCCGGCCACCTCCCCTTGCCCCTATATATATATGAGAGGAGAGGGAGGGCAGCCGCACCACAAGCCTTGGCGCAGCCCTCCCTCTATCCCTAGATCATTTTCTCCTCCGTTCGTGCTCCCGGTTGCGCTCGGCGAATCCCTACCGGGACAGCACCACCACCACCACCGCCACGCCATCATGCTGCCGGAGATCCCATCTACTACTCCACCCTCGCTCGCTGGATCGAGGAGGCGAAGACGTCATCGAGATGCGCGTGTGCTGAACACGGAGGTTCCGTTCGTTCGGCGCTTGATCGGGACGGCGATTGGATCGTGAAGACGTACAACTACTTCAACCGCGTTTTTAATGCTTCCGCTTAGCGATCTACAAGGGTTTGTAGACACACTCCCCCTCTCGTAGCTATGCATCTCCATGAATAGATCTTGCGTGTGCGTAGGAAATTTTTTGTTTCCCATGCAAGGTTCCCCAACAATATCTTCACATGTCCATTCTCACCATAATGAACGCCAAGATCACTGAATCTTTTCACTCTAGCCCTTTAGGACACAGTTATGTCATATAGGCCACTTACTAGCGCATTGAGAATTTATTTCATTAGACAAGAGCGAAACAAGATGTGATCAATTTTGTGCAACAACGTTAGGCATGCCATCAAGCAAATCATGGACACTATATGTACCCTAGCCTACTTAATCCTTTACCAAGTACAATCACTATACCAAGTACAATCACTATACCATTGAAACACCCTTACACAAGCATTCTTACAGAACATAGTAAAGCTACACAGCATGCCTTTTACAGTTACGTCAGACGAGGCGCTGTATTTACAAGCAAGTGTTGGAAAGATATGTTTAGTCTGTGGGATGCAATATTGTAAATGTCAACTGCTAGAGAGCGAGATACAGATGGGCCGACTGAGATGGTCAACTAGTGCCTAAAAATGTATCTGAGATGTGCAGCTTGGCACTCCTACTAAGTGGTCTACTTGGTTTCCCCTTGCTCAATTCTGGTACAACACTAACCACCGTTCATCTCTAGGTTGCACACAATTTAAGGATTGAATGTCTATGATACTCATTATGCCCATTTGTCAATATCATTAGAAGCAACTCAACCTGATTTGGACAGTTGGCTCAAAGTAAGGCACCAATATTCTGAGCAGTTCAAGTTTAATTGCACAGGCAAAAAAAATGAAAGTTGATGCTCGCAAGAGAACAACCAGAGTATTCCAGGTTGGAGGTCAAGTATTTTAGAAACTTCGGCAATATACTCCCAATATTCAGTTGTTAAAACCATCCTTTAAGTATTTTGGTCCATGCATCATTCCAAAAATGATTGCCGCAACAGCTTACAAGCTGGCACTACCTCACACAAGCCTGGTGTCGGTGTCAAAACCGGCGGATCTCGGGTAGGGGGTCCCGTGCTGTGAGACTAGAATCGATGGTAACAGGAGACGAAGGAGACGATGTTTACCCAGGTTCGGGCCCTCCTATGGAGGTAATACCCTACGTTCTGCTTGATTATATTGATGGTATAAAGGTTACAGAGTTGATCTACCTCGAGAACGAATAGCTAAACCCTAGATGAGTTCTCTTGCCCTACAACCTAAAACCCTCCGGCTTATATAGACACCGAGGGTACCTAGGGCTTACACATAGTCGGTTGCACATCAAAGGGAAAAAACATGCCTATCTACTGTCGACAACTTGGAGGACACGCCATGGCTCCTTGAAACTATCTACGGGGCCCTTGATCACCCAATGCTCATCCAGTGGCCCACATAGTCCGGCCCATGAGAAACAGGTCGGCTATCCGAGGACCCCTTAAACCAGGACTCCCTCAATAGCCCCCGGACTAGCCTCCAACGCCGAGGTATATCCGAACAATCTTGTGCACCGAAGTCTCCGGCTTGCGAGGCGAGTCCCTTCATCCCTTCTTGTTCGGCAACCATCCTGTCATCGGTGAAATCCCAAACGTCACGGGCTCGCTGGGTCCATCGTAATAACGTTTCTTGATTTTCGCGCATCGTGGGGAGACGAGCGGTTCAGTAGCTTTTTACAAAACTACCCCTCCCTCAAAGGAGGCATCACCCATTTAAACAAGCTGAATCGTGGTCCAAGCCATATCTTCTTCCCCATCGGAAAAAGCTTCCAGCGAAAGATTACCACCAAAACATGGCGAGCGCCCCCAGTTCTTCCTCGCACCCTTACGGCTCTCGTCCCGGGGACTGGACAAGCTGCTCCGTGTCCCTCCTTCGACTACGTGACCTCGAGACCCAAGGGTACCTACCCTCCTCGGATCTGGCAGTTATCCGCGTCGGTTTGTCTTCATTCAACGGCGAGGCCCTCGCGGAGAATTTCCCCCATCCACAAAAGGGGGAGCGTGTATGCTTTGTGCCCTTCCTCCTGCGGGGTCTCGGGTTTCCCATTCATCCGTTCTTGAGAGGATTACTGGAGTTTTATGGAATCCAGCTCCACCACCTCACCCCAGGGTCTATTCTGCACATCTCGGGCTTCATCGCCCTTTGCGAGATGTTCCTGGGCTGTGAGGCACACTTCGAATTGTGGAGGAAGTACTTCTGCCTCGTCCCCCGCACTCGAGACAAGACAATTTTTGAGGCCGGTGGAGCCGAAGTATGTCGCATAGCGGGGACGGGATATCCCGTGGGGACGCCGAAGGAGTCCGAAGAATGGTCTTCGGAATGGTTCTACATCGAGGATGTCCCCCTATTCGATCCAGCTCGGAGGGGTTTGCCCGAGTATTCCGACGCCCCTTTGAAGAAAAGGTACAACTGGCGCCCGAAGAGCCTGTCCCAAGAGGACAGCGTTGAAGTGCAGCGCTTAGCAGCCCGTGTGAGGGTACTAGCCCATCACAAGCTGACCATGATAGACGTCATGGCCGCCACCATCACTCGGTGCATCCAACCCCTTCAACAGAGGATACACCCCTTGTGGTGTTACAACGGGACAAGCGACACTACTCGCTCCCGAAGACTGGGCCCTGCCGATCAAACAGCATTAGTCGCCGCTCTTGCCGACCTATACAAAGGGGAGCAAGAAGATTTTATTCGGCGGTCGACCAAGGAGGGATACTCAAGCCACAATCCCATCGAATGGGTGCGCCTTTCAACCCCGTGACCACAATTCGGGTTTTCAATTTGTCCCTTTTTTAACCTAAGCCTTTAACTTTATGTGAACAGGAATGGAGGAGCTTCATCGAGACAGTTAACTGTCCGGCCCCCCAGCCCGAGGACTATTCCCGCGATGATGACCCGGGCTTTCATGATGACCCGGATCTGTCAATCGAGCTCGAAGACGGGGTTTTCTATCAGGAGGGCCTCGACGGTTCCAAGGTGGCTATCATAGCCGATTACCCCGGATCCTTCCCTTCCCCTGCGATAAGCAAGAAGAAGCAAAACTCATCCCGCAAGAGGCAAGTATCCTCCAATGACCCAAACGCGCCGGCTCCTACTCCCAAGCGCCGTAGATCTGCGCGACATACATCGGCAACGGCGGCAGTGCCTGGGTCAGAAAGCAATAGGGATCCGACAAATGAGCCGATCGCGGGGACGAGCCCGTCTACACGTTCGTCCCAAAGGTACTTCGCTCGACCGTTTGATCTATTATCATGATTGATAAAGCCTCACCAGAGACCTTATGTCGAAATACTCAGGCAAAGAGTTCAGCCATCTCCCGCCAAGGATGTCTCCAGGACGTTCGGCGGTGCTCAAAATTCCAAGCCTTCCGCTCATGCTGAACATACTGCGGAGGTTCCCATGGTCAATCCGGCCCCTGCCGATTCCGGTGACGCTGTGTCCGTTACCAAATCTGAGGTAGGAAGCGCCATGAATCATCGGTGGCGACGAGAAGCCCTGCGTCACCCAGTCTTCTCCAAACAAGAGTTCAGTGCTCTACGCACGGTGGACGCGCACATCGGTGCTGCCCGAGCTGGGTTCGGGGAGGCCATGAAATTGATATCGTCCAGCCTGCAGGTGAGTAATCGGTTATTAGAGTCCGAACACTCGTGTAAACCCAGTAGCCCCCGAGCCTTAAATTGGTCGGCATGACCGAATTAAGGATCCTTGTATTGTTTTACTGCTAATGCAGGCCTCGAAGCAACAGAGCGAGCAACTGGCCAAGGAACTGGAAGCCAGCCGAACACAGGTGGAATCTGTGAAGGCCGAATTGGAGCAAGTGAAGAGCTTTTCTCGGGAGGCACATGGTGAGTATATCTGGTCTGCTGATCTTAGTATATTCCCATGCTGACGCGAGGGTACTTTGTAGCAGCTGAATCGATAGGGCAATTGCAAAGAGATTTGGATGCGGCCCGAGAATCTCAGCGATATGCCGAGTCCCAGCACGAGGCTGGCTGTCGTGTTTTGCAACGACACCTTGAAGAGAAGAACCGCCTTCAGGCGGAGAACAAACAGCAGGCCGAAGAAATTGAGAGCTTAAAGACTCAATTGGCCCAGGCCCAAGGAGAGAACCAGAAATTACAGAGGGGCATGTTCGGTAAGTGTGATTCTAACATCATAAGGTGCTTCTTATAAATGAAGCATAATAGGCATGCATTGACCCATGTATAGGTCTCCTGTCTGGGCGACCCGAAGAAGAGATCGGATCCTACCGAGGAAACTTCCTGAAGGAGCTATCCGCCCTTCATGAGCGGGCTCGGAAGGCCATGAAGAGCATGTTAAAGGCGTTATGGCCTGCCGAGCAACCTCCGGAGGAGATGACCGAACTAGTCGATCGATTCAAGGGAGCCCGAACTAGATTCGAGCTGTGGAAGACATCGGCTTGCCGAGAGGGAGCACGAGAGACGTGGGCGATGATCAAGACCCGCTATACCGGACTTAACCCCGAACGTATGGCTCGGGTTGGGCCGATAGGGTCGGATGGACAAGAAGTGCCGCTTCACCTGGTATACGACCAGGTGATGCCTGCCACCCGTCTCTCACAAGAAGATTGCTCCCTGGACACCATAATCGACGATCTCGATCGGCAGCCAGATGTATGATTATATGTAACTATGTACTAATAATCGAGGGATTGCTCCATCTGTATTGTAAACTTTGTCTTAACCGGCCATCGGCTTCGGCCTCCCGCGCTAAGAGCTTGGGAGTGTTCCTTGAAAATGATCACCCTAAGGGAGTGAATTATGTTCGGGGAACCAAGCAATCCGGCCATGTGGTGCAAACAGACAAAAAGCACACAGGGAGGTATGTTATATTACTGCTTAGCGTAAGAAACATCTTCCGAATAAAATAGTACCTCTGTCGATACCTCTCTTCAGGGTGCTACGTAAACCGTAGGTAGAAGGTCGTATACTGTTAGTATACGACTAAGGGCTTTTGTGAGAGAAGAAGCCCGAGTAATGGTCATGACGACCATAGTCTTATTAGTTGATTCCGTCGTAGCCGATCAATTGTCTGCCGAAGATAGCTAGCTTTTGGCTTCACCCGTCTGAGGTACGTATCCGGATGACCCGGTCGTAACAATCGCAGAGGTGCTCCCTTTACCCTCTAGCCGAACAATCGGGAATGTAGAGGGTAAGCACAGGAGCGAGGCAACCCAGCTCGGCAAAGTCTTAGTTCGAATTGATGCATATGATGGCTTTAAAAAACGACAAAGGAAACATGCGCACACAATAAATGTGAATAAGTGCTTATAATATAAAAACATTGGCTTCGGAAAGAAGCCCCCAGGTGTTGTGTTCGGATTTAACACTTAAGGGTGTAGGCCGAAAATCTTAGTACAAGATCGGTTTCGCCGAACATAGAGTTGGGAAGAAAAGGAAAGAATTCAAACCTGCCAAAAATCAAGGTGGGAGGGAAAGTAGAAAAATAAAGGAGACAGAATAGGGGAATAAAGGGTAAAGATTATGACAACACCGGTTTATCCGTAGAAGCGCCGAAGACGAGCTGCGTTCCATGGGTTTGGTTCAAGGCGGTTATCCGATGGGTTTCGAAGACGGTAAGCCCCTCCCGCGAGTACTTCGTCGATTATGAAGGGGCCTTCCCATTTGGGGTTTAGTTTATGCTTCTGCTTCTCCGGAAGTCGTAAGACGAGCTCACCCACGTTGTACGCCTTTGCCCTGACCTCCCTACTCTGGTAACGTCGAGCCTGCTGTTGATAAAAAGTGGAGCGAGCCCGAGCTATGTCGCGTTCTCCTTCTAGGGCGTCCAGGTCGTCCTGCCGATCTAACTCGGCCTCCCTTTCCTCGTACATGCGCACCCTTGGTGCGTCGTGAATAATGTCGCAGGGGAGGACTGCTTCTGCCCCGTAGACCATGAAGAACGGTGTGTATCCCGTTGATCTATTCGGGGTGGTGCGCAGGCCCCATAGAACGGAGTCGAGCTCCTCAACCCAATGACAGTCGGACTCATGAAGAGACCGGACCAAACGTGGCTTAATGCCGCCCATAATGAGGCAGTTTGCTCGTTCGACTTGTCCATTGGTCTGTGGATGATAAACCGATGCGTAATCGAGCTTGATGCCCATCTTTGCGCACCAGTCTTTGACCTCTTGGGCCGTGAAATTGGATCCGTTGTCCGTTATTATACTGTGTGGAACACCGTAACGGTGTACCACGCCGGATATAAAGTCGATTACTGGTCCGGACTTGGCTGATTTGACAGGCTTTGCCTCTATCCATTTGGTAAACTTGTCAACCATGACCAGTAGGTATTTATTCTTCTTGGTCCCCCCTTTAAGTGGTCCGACCACATCCAGCCCCCAGACCGCGAAGGGACAGGTAATCGGAATAGTCCGAAGAGCTGTTGGGGGCATGTGACTTTGATTTGCAAAAAGTTGACACCCCACGCAATATTTGACAAGTGACTGGGCGTCCGCCCGAGCTGTGGGCCAGAAAAAACCAGCCCGGAAGGCCTTGCTTACTAAGGCTCTTGCTGCGGCGTGATGACCACCCATCCCTGCGTGGACTTTGGCTAAGAGCTGCCGCCCTTCTTCCTCAGATATGCACCGCTGTAGTATTCCGGTGGTGCTCTTCTTGTATAACTCACCCTCGTGTACCTTGTAGGCTTTGGAGCGCCGAACTATGCGCCGCGCCTCCGTCTGATCGTCGGGGAGTTCTTTGCGAAGAAGGTAGGCGAGGAAGGGCTCGGTCCATGCCGCGATTACTGCCATGACCTCGTGAGCCGAAGGCGTTTCGTCCATTACGGAGCCGCCGATGATTTGATCGTCTGGTTCATTTATGGGGGGGACAACCTCGTCCGCACTGGTTAGATCGGCGCCCTTATGATCGTCCTGCCAAACCACGGATGGCTTAAAGAGCCATTCCAGGAAAGTGTTTTTTTGGACAGGATCGCGTTTGGCCCCAGGCGAGCCAGTATGTCGGCTGCTTGGTTGTTGTCTCTAGCGATGTGGTGAAATTCCAGCCCCTCGAACCGTGCGGATATCTTGAGGACAGCGTTTTTGTATGCCGCCATCTTCGGGTTTTTGGCATCGAATTCGCCGTTGATTTGGGAGATGGCCAAGTTGGAGTCTCCCCGTACTTCCAGCCGGCGTATGCCCATTGATGCTGCCATCCGAAGGCCATGTAGTAGTGCTTCGTATTCGGCTGCATTGTTGGAATCGGCATACATGATCTGCAACACGTATCGGACATTGTCGCCTGTGGGGGATGTGAGGATAACTCCAGCCCCCAGTCCGGCCAAAGTTTTAGATCCATCGAAGTACATTGTCCGATGGGAGTATGTACTATATTCCCTTGGCAGCTCGGCCTCTGTCCATTCGGCGAGGAAATTGGCCAACACCTGAGACTTGATAGCTCGTCTTGGCTTGTAGGCGATTTCAAAGGGAAGGAGCTCGATAGCCCATTTAGCTATTCGGCCGGTGGCGTCCCTGTTGTTGATTATATCGTTCAGGGGTACTTCGGATGCCACCGTGACCGAGCACTCTTGAAAGTAGTGCCTGAGTTTCCGTGATGCCATAAATAATATATAGGCTATCTTCTGGTAGTGCGGGTATCTGGACTTGCACTGCGTTAGTACTTCTGACACATAATAGACCGGTTTCTGTATCCGGAATTTGTGTCCCTCCTCCTCTCGTTCAACGACGAGCACCGCGCTAACGACTTGATTGGTAGCCGATATGTATAGTAGCATGGGTTCACCAGCGCCTGGTGTTGTGAGTATGGGATTGCTTGCCAGTAGTATTTTGATTTCTTCTAACGCAGCCGCTGCCTCATCGGTCCACTCGAAATTGTTGGTCCGTTTCAGCAGTCTGTAGAGCGGTAAAGCCTTTTCCCCGAGGCGGGAGATAAAGCGGCTTAGCGCCGCCACGCAACCAGCCAATCTCTGGACGTGCTTTAGCTCTGTGGGAATTGCAAGTTCCGATAGGGCACGGATCTTAGCCGGATTCGCTTCTATTCCTCTATGGGAGACGATGAATCCGAGCAATTTACCAGCGGGAACTCCGAATACACATTTCTCCGGATTGAGTCGTATATCGTACTCGCGTAGGCTGGCAAAGGTTTGCCTTAGGTCGTCGATCAAATGGCTGACGTGTTTGGTTTTGATTACCACGTCGTCCACGTATGCCTCGACTGTTTTACCGACTTGTTTTGAGGGACAAGTCTGGATCATGCGCTGGTACGTAGCCCCAGCGTTTTTTAGCCCGAAGGGCATCGTGTTGAAGCAGAATGGCCCGTACGGGGTGATGAATGTGGTTGCCGCTTGATCGGATTCCTTCATTTTAATCTGATGGTATCCGGAATAAGCGTCGAGGAAACACAACGAGTCGTGTCCGGCTGTGGCATCAATAATCTGGTCTATGCGTGGTAGGGGGGAAGGGTCCTTAGGGTAGGCCTTGTTGAGGTCTTTAAAGTCGACGCACAGCCGCCAGGATTTATCTTTCTTTGGTACCATAACCAGGTTTGCCAACCATTCGGGGTGCTTAATCTCCCGAATGAATCCGGCCTCTAGCAGTTTAGCTAATTCTTCACCCATAGCTTGTCGTTTGGGCTCGGAAAAGCGGCGCAGAGTCTGCTTGATGGGCTTAAAGCCTGCGATGATGTTCAGACTATGTTCTGCCAGCCGCCGTGGGATGCCAGGCATATCAGAAGGATGCCAGGCGAAGATGTCCCAGTTTTCTCGTAAGAATGTTCGCAGCGCTTCGTCCACTATGGGATCGAGCTGAGCTCCGATGGACGCTGTCTTGTTGGGGTCCGTCGGGTGCACCTGAAATTTAATGATTTCCTTTGCCGGTTTAAAGGACATGGGTTTTGGCCTTTTGTTGAGGACCACATCGTCCTTGTCTACCGTTGACCGAAGTGCGGTCAGCTCTTCTGTAGCAAAGGTCTCAGCTAGAGCCTCGAGGGCAAGCGCTGCTGTTTTGTTTTCGGCCCGAAGGGCTATATTCGGATCACTGGCGGTTGTGATCACCCCGTTTGGTCCTGGCATCCTAAGTTTCATATACCCGTAATGTGGTATAGCCTGGAATTTTGTGAAGGCGTCACGTCCCAACAGGGCGTGGTAGCCGCTGGGGAAGGGCACGATATGGAAGAGGAGTTCTTCGGATCGGTAGTTTTCAGGCGTGCCAAACACTACGTCCAGGACGATACGTCCTGAGCAACGCGCCTCTTTCCTCGGGATGATTCCCCGGAAAGTTGTGTTGCTATGCTCGATGCGAGATGGTCGAACTGCATTTTTTCTAGGGTATCTTCGTAGATCAGGTTTAAACCACTGCCGCAGTCCATTAGCACCTTGTGTAACCTGAAGCCATCGATGATGGGGTTCAGGACTAAGGCGGCCGGTGAATGACCGGGAAGAATGGCTGGTCGGTTAGTATCTCCGAAGGTAATGGGTATGTCTGTCCATGCGCTTGTTGCTGCCACATGATATATCTGCTCGAGTTCTTTAAGAGCTCTTTTCCTCCTGTTCCTTGAGGGGAACGTTTCGTAGATCGTCAGGACTTCGGCGTTGTATTCTGGTGGCGATGTGGAGCGCATGTTCGGCTGTGGTGCCTCAAGAATGGCTTCACCGCTTTTTGCGATCTGCCTGACGACCCAGCAAGCTCTAAGCCTGTGAGTCGGAGCTGTGTTCAGCAATACGGAGTGTATAGGGCAAGGTTTATCCAGTAGTCCATCCAGGACGGTACTGACCCCTGAAAGGGGCCTGCTTCTCTTTTTGGCGGGCTCAAGTTTGGCTGGCCGCTTCGGAGGTATCCTCTTTTGCCGATCTCCTCTAGGGTATTCGGTAAAGGTTGGTTCCGAAAACAGCCGCTCGGCTTGCCAAGCGCTTTCCATGGCACAATACTTTTGTACCAAAACTGACAGCTCGGTGAAGTCACGAGTGTGCCGACGCGCCAGGGCATTGAGAATCCCTTCGTCATGGCAGTTGCGATTGAAGGTTGCCATTATCTCTTGATCACTGAGGCCCCGTACTTTGTTTCTAGCGAGGAGGAGTCTAGCCCAGTAATGGTGAACCGACTCTCCTGATAACTGCTTAACGTCCCGTAAGTCCGAAGACTTGGGCTTTGCTGCGATGCTTGAGTGATCGGCTTGGGAGGTGGGTGGGAAAAGATTTGACTCCACGCCACGGTGGGAGTTCGGAATCATGGACTCCGAACTGTGTAACAGATCAGGGACCGATATCGGTCTGTTTCCGCAGCAAACTCCAGAGTCTGGGTTGCAGGCGAGGTCTCGGTGATTGGAGACTGGGGTATAAACCGTTTTTAATTTCGGTCGCTGGGGGACGAGCCCCCAGCTGGACACTCAACGGTGGCGACAAGGTGGGTGACCGTGGGGATGTGAATCTCCCTATCGCCGGGTTTAAGCCCGAGCCGGTCATAGACCGGGATCTGGTCATCAGCCATACGCATGGTCTCGATCCGATCAAAAAGCTCGTTCAAAAACGAGGCGATGGTAGGATGCGTGTCGCTGAAGCGAGTGGGGTCGGTATGCGGCGTCGCAGTTCCGGAGTCGCACGAAAGCGGACCCGAGTCCTGTTTAGCCATGGCAGATCCGGTCACAACGATCGGATTGGGCCGTCCAGACGGCCCGGGTATAACGACCTCATCATCGGAGGCGGGGCCTGATGTCTTTGGCGTCGAGGCATCGGGATCTGCGGGCTCCTCCGTAGGAGTCGAGGGTTCTATCAAGACGAATTCTCCCCGTGAATCAGCGACGAACTCTAGGGTTCCGAACCTGATTTCTTGATCGGGGGAACAGTTTCCGATCTGGCCTAGGTGGCCGATCGGGTAAGCGTGCGACGAGATGTCGCCACTTGCGAGGATCCGATCCGGGGCGAGAGTCCCCTGGGTGCAGACCTCATTGCTTGTGACAAGGAGAGCCATCGATTCCTTTGGCGATCACAGCGGAACTCTCAATGAAAGCACCAATGTCGGTGTCAAAACCGGCGGATCTCGGGTAGGGGGTCCCGAGCTATGAGACTAGAATCGATGGTAACAGGAGACGAAGGAGACGATGTTTACCCAGGTTCGGGCCCTCCTATGGAGGTAATACCCTACGTCTTGCTTGATTATATTGATGGTATAAAGGTTACAGAGTTGATCTACCTCGATATCGAATAGCTAAACCCTAGATGAGTTCTCTTGCCCTACAACCTAAAACCCTCCGGCTTATATAGACGCCGAGGGTACCTAGGGCTTCCACATAGTCGGTTGCACATCAAAGGGAAAAAACATGCCTATCTACTGTCGACAACTTGGAGGACACGCCATGGCTCCTTGAAACTTCCACCTTGGCGACGGGGCCCTTGATCATCCAATGCTCATCCAGTGGCCCACATAGTCCGGCCCATGAGAAACAGGTCGGCTATCCGAGGACCCCTTAAACCAGGATTCCCTCACCTGGTGCACACTGTGCTTCATAAATCTCAAATGAAACAACATGAGACATACCATTCCCTTGTTTTTACTACACTGCCAACCCCCTCCCATTGGACACTGAATATCTTTAGCCTGAATAAACCCTTGACCGGCATAAGGTACAAAATGTGCAATGTTATTCTCCAACCTCACATTCGTTGGACTCGATTACCTGATGCTAGTGCCACTTGGGAGAACTATGATACTTTGCAACTTTTTCTCAAGCTACGTCAACTTGAGGACAAGCTGGAAATCAAGCCCGGGCACCGCCAGTCATGTGACTACCTCAACACTGACATTAGTTGAACATGGAAAGAGGAGAGTGAAGGAGTAAGGTCTCAAAAGACTGAATCTGGTGCGTTAATTTAAGTGTGGGAATAAGGTGATGTGACACCAAGTTTTTTCACAATATGGATGGAAACTAATTTTAACTAATATCTTTATATACTGGATTTTTGGCAAGGAGCATATGCTTGCTAATTAACAGTAAAATCAAAATAATAGTAAATAAATTTAAAAAATCATGACATTTTTTCTAAATGTTCAAATGTGCTGGACTATTTTCATGCCATTCGGGATATCAGTGCTTCGTCAGTGAAAAAACAAAATTAGGTCCAACATTTGACATTCGTCTTGTTTTTTTGCACGTGCCAAAATGCGTAAGTTTTTCCCTTGAAAATTTACAGGTAGCATTTGAGTGTGACAATGAACACATCTCTTTTCTTATTGAAAATTCATTTTTGGCATGCAGGAACATGTGCTCCCTAGAGCCAAATTAAATATCCGATAAACTCAGTTTCTTCCCCTGTAGAGCGCATATATACCTTTTTACAATCATGTTCGAAACACATAGTCATGTCATATATTATTTGCTATTCCGTAGCAACGTACGGATGTTTAGTTAGTCCTTGTTAAACAACATTGTAAGAAAATACAAAATCTAGAGTTACCAACACAATGGAATTAAAATATAGTGTTTGTATTTTGCATAGAAGGTACACGGTGTTTGTACACGGTGTCCAATGAACCGGCCGGTGGCATCAGTCCGTTGCACATTTGAATTGTCTACTACCAATATTGTTCGTGTGTGTTGAATATATTGTGTAGGTCCATCCGCACGTGTATAGTTAGGGTTTTCTCCTAACGGTCCCGCCTCTAGTTTCCTTGTATAGATGAGGCCGTGGGCTCCCTTTGTATATATATATACGTGCGATGTGCACCAGATCAATACAGAGAGTTGCATTGCCTTTTCACATGGTATCAGTTTCCTTCCCTCGTTCCTAAAACCCTAGCTTCCGCTCCCTCCCGCCGCCGCCGCCGCCGCAGTCCCTTGCTGCCGCCGCCGCCGCCGCCCATCCACCGGCCGCAGCTCCTTGCTGCCGCCGTCGCCGCCGCCCTACCAACCCTCCCTCCCCCTCCTCCCCACCCGATCGCCGCTCCTCCCCGCTCCCGCGCCGCTGCTCCCCTTGCCGCCGCGTCGTTGCACCCGCACCGATCACTACCACCCTCCCGATGGCCTCCCCTCACTCCTCCCTCTCCGGCGGATCCAATCCCTTCGCCGGTCCCGAGCCTCCTCCCGTCGAACTCATCCGCGATCTCAACATCTTCGGTCGTGTTCCCATCATCCTTGACTCCACCAACTCCACCTACTACGCTTGGAAAACGTACTTCTCCTTGGTGTTCCGCGAGTATCATCTTCAGGATCATGTCGACGGCTCCGTTGACTCCGCCCTCATGTTTGGTGATGACGACTGGATGACCATCGATGCCACCATCACTCGTTAGCTCTACCAGACTATCTCCAAGGACCTCTTCCACACCATCATGTGCGACGAGGATGATGCACGCGCTGTGTGGGCAAAGCTCAATGGGCTCTTCATCGACAATGCCCTCTAGCGTCGCGTCTTCCTTCAGCAGGAGTTCTTTGGCTGCCATCAACAGGACTCGTCCATCGACGACTACTGCATGCGCCTCAAGAAACTTGCTGATGAGCTCCGTGATCTTGGCGACAAGGTCTCCGACGAGACCCTCTTGAGCACTCTCACCGCCGGCTTGAGTGAGGAGTTCAGCAACGCTGCCTCCAATCTCACCTTCCTCCCCGACCCGACCTTCCCTAGGGTTGTGGCCTACCTCCGTCTGGAGGAACGGCGGATGAAGATGGTCAAGACCCGGGCCACCCACATGGCCCTCACCACGGGGACCTCTCGCGGCGGTGCACCACCCGCCCCGCAGCCGCCGCGGTACCCACCGCCGCCGCCGCCCGCCCACTACCCGCACCCTCCACCACCGGCCGGCTTTCCTCCACATCAGCCGCAGCCGGCTAACAAAGGCCGCCGCGATGGCTGCCGCGGGAAGAAGCAGCAGCAGCCGAACGGCGCCGGGGGGGCGCCCCGCCAGCAGCAGCAGCAGCTTCCACTCGCACCCTGGGCCGCCGTGCAAAACCCTTGGACGGGCGTCGTCCATGCCTACACGATGCCCGTCCCGCGCGCCCCCATCCCGGCGGGCATCCTCGGCTCCCGTCCGGCGGGCCATCAGGCGTTCTACGCCGCACCGCCTTCGAGCAGCAGCCCGGCGGCTACCCTATGCTGCCGCCACCGCCGACTCCGGTCGGTGCCTACCCTGGCGCGGCACCCGCCTACCCTGCCACACCTGCTCTCCCGCCGGCTCCATGGGACCCGGCTCTCCTTGCCGCGCTTCACTCGGCGCCGACACCCTCCAACTATGCTAGTGGAGGTGACTGGTATATGGATACCGGGGCCACCGCTCACATGACCTCTCACCCCGGTAATCTCACTTCTTCCTATCCCGTTCATACCTCTACTCGTATCACTGTCGGGGACGGTTCTTCCCTTCCCATCACTCATGTCGGTCATGCTTATTTTCCTTCTTCATCCACACCCTTGCACCTGTCTAACGTACTTGTTTCACCGGGCTTACTTAAGAATCTTGTCTCAGTTCGTTGTCTTGCCCGTGAAAATCCTGTCACTGTTGAATTTGACGAAATTGGTTTTTCTGTTAAGGACGCCCGTACCCGGATGGTGCTCCACCGATGTGACAGCCCGGAAGAGCTCTACCCGGTCCACCCCACCGGCTCCAACACCTCCACCCCAGTCGCCCTCTCCGCCAGCGTGGACCTTTGGCATGCTCATTTGGGTCATCCAAATCCTACCACTCTTCGTCACATACTTCGGAGTTTTTCTTTTACATGTAATAAAACCGACGATCATACTTGTCATGCTTGTCGTCTCGGCAAGCACGTTCGCCTTCCCTTTAGTGCATCGTCATCCGTAGCGTCCTATCCTTTTGAGTTAATTCATAGTGATTTGTGGACATCTCCAGTTGCTAGTAACACGGGCTATTTATATTATCTTGTTATACTTGATGATTTTTCACACTATGTGTGGACTTTTCCGTTGCGGCGCAAGTCTGACGCGCTCCCTGTCCTTACCACTTTCTATTCCTACGTCGTCACGCAGTTTGGTCGACCTATCCATGCGTTTCAGACAGACAACGGAAAGGAGTTCGATAACCTCGGTGTTCGCACTCTCCTCGCCACACATGGCACGATTCTTCGTCTCACATGCCCGTACACTTTGTAACAAAACGGTCGTGCTGAACGGATCCTCCGTACTCTTAACGATTGCGTTCGCACCCTTCTTTTTCACGCCAACGTTCCTCCACGTTTTTGGCCTGACGCCTTAGCCACCGCTACCCTCCTTCTCAACATTCGCCCGTGTCGTGCTTGCGGAAACTTCGCGCCCCACCATCTCCTATTCGACGCGCCACCTTCATATGACGACCTACGTGTTTTCAGGTGTCTCTGCTATCCTAGTATCGCCTCCACCACTCCTCACAAACTCGCACCTCGCTCACTGGCATGCATCTTTCTAGGATACCCACCAAACACCAAAGGATATCGTTGTTATGATCCCGTTTCTCACCGCGTGTTTACTTCACGACACGTTTACTTTGATGAGCGGGTCTTCCCGTTTTTCCAGGTACCTCCCGCTGACGCGCCGACCTCGACGCCACACGCGAGCGGCTTCCCGCCGGGCTCCTACGGCGAGCGCCCCCGTGCTGCTCTTGGTCCGCCACCTGGCTTCCCGGCTCCTGCCTCAACCGCCGGACGAGCCGCCTCCGCGGCTCCTACGCCGCCCGCCCCCGCGAGACTCGCGGGGCCCTCGGTGTCTCCTCCGGCCGCCTCGGCTGCCATGCCGGGATCGTCATCGACCTCATCGTCGGCCGGCTCCACTGCCGCGGCTCCCTTGGCGCCATCCACCCCGACGGCCGGCTCACCGGACGAGTCTGCAGCCCCATCAGTTAGTACGGCATCCGCACCTGACACCGGCTCCTCGTCCGCCGGGACCCCGACTGGCTCTTCATCCACCTTGCCTTCGGTGGACCCGCCGGCTCCACCGCTCCGCATGACGACTCGTGCTCGTGCAGGCATTCATCGCCCCAGCACGCGCTACTCTGCGAACGAGTACCTCCTGGCTGCCTCGACCTCTACACCATCACCTCTCCCATCGTCAAATCGAGCCGCTCTCCGTGACCCTCACTGGCTCGCTGCGATGCAGGAGGAGTTCGATGCGCTTCAGCGCAATCGCACCTGGCAGCTCGTTCCTCAGCCTCCTCATGCCAACGTCATCAGCGGCAAGTGGGTCTTTCGCCATAAGACTCACCCCGACGGGTCCCTTGAGCGGTACAAGGCTCGTTGGGTGGTCCGTGGTTTCCGACAGCGGGCTGGCATCGACTTCACCGACACCTTTGCCCGGTTGTGAAACCGGGCACGATCCGCGCCGTTCTGTAGCTGGCTGTCTCTCACGCTTGGCCGGTTCATCAGATGGATGTCTCTAACGCATTTCTTCATGGCCACCTCACCGAGCAGGTTTACTGTCAGCAGCCCACTGGCTTCGTCGATGCTACACATCCGGATCATGTGTGCTTGCTCTCCCGCTCTCTGTACGGGCTGAAGCAGGCACCACGAGCATGGTACCAGCGCATCGCCGCCTTTCTTCAGCAGCTTGGGTTCCGAGCTACTCGCTCCGACGCCTCGTTGTTCGTCTATCACCAGGGCTCTGCGACTGCCTACCTGCTCCTTTACGTTGATGACATCATTCTGACGGCTTCCACGACAGATCTTCTTCGTCAGCTCACCGCGCGCCTCAGCGCCGAGTTCGCCATCAAGGATCTTGGTCCTTTGCACTACTTCCTCGGGATTGAGGTGGTGCGCCGTGCCGATGGGTTCTTTCTTCATCAGCAGCAGTACGCCCAGGAGCTGCTCGAGCGGGCCGGCATGCTTAATTGCAGGCCTGTCCCCACACCCATCGACACGAAGGCCAAGGTTTCCGCCCTTGATGACCTGCCCGCTTCGGATGCTGCCTTCTACCGCTCGATTGTTGGCGCACTTCAGTACCTGACGCTCACTCGGCCGGATTTGCAGTATGCTGTACAGCAGGTGTGCCTTCATATGCACGCCCCACGTGATGCTCACTGGAACATAGTGAAGCGGATTCTTCGGTATATCCGCGGCACTATGGCCCTTGGTCTCACACTGACGGCATCGCCCTCCACCGACATCGTGGCTTACTCCGACGTTGATTGGGCTGGTTGCCCTGACACTCGGCGCTCCACTTCTGGATACTGTGTCTACCTCGGGCCTTCACTTATATCGTGGTCGTCTAAACGACAACCCACGGTATCTCGTTCCAGCGCCGAGGCTGAGTATCGCGCCGTCGCCAACACCGTCGCTGAGTGTTCGTGGCTACGCCAACTTCTTCAGGAGCTGCTCCTTGACGTGTCCAAGGCCACCATTGTCTACTGCGACAACGTCTCTGCTGTCTACCTCTCCGCCAACCCCGTTCATCATTGTCGCACGAAGCATATTGAGCTCGACATTCACTTCGTGCGAGAGCAGGTGGCTCTCGGACGCATTCGCGTTCTGCATGTTCCCACCGCTCAGCAGTTTGCCGATGTCATGACCAAGGGGTTACCGACGTCTACCTTCGAGGAGTTCCGGTCCAGTCTATGCGTCACAGGTGACGTATTGACTGCGGGGGGTGTTGAATATATTGTGTAGGTCCATCCGCACGTGTATAGTTAGGGTTTTCTCCTAACGGTCCCGCCTCTAGTTTCCTTGTATAGATGAGGCCGTGGGCTCCCTTTGTATATATATACGTGCGATGTGCACCAGATCAATACAGAGAGTTGCATTGCCTTTCCACAGTGTGTGATCGACCACGTCGAACTAACACTGCAGCCCCTGAAGCAGACCTCTGTATCTGCCCACGTTGCCGCCGAACTCCCCTTGCTTCAAGATCCTGAAGGCCAGAAGCGCGCGCACGCCGGCGGCGCCTGCGAGGTGAGGGCTCCCCCACGGCGGATGGATGCCCATGTGCGCGCCGATGAGGTCCAGCCCCACTGGCATGCCCTTGCAGTCGGCCGCCATGGCCGCAACATCGTAGACCTGCCGGCCGAGGTAATATTGCATGGCGACGACGAACCCCACCCCGTCGTGCGGCAGCTGCGCGCCGTTGGTGACGATCTTGAGTAGGTACGCGACGTGGTAGGCACCGGCACCGGCGTAGGTGATCCACGACGGCCGCCCGTGTCCGGCGCCGATGAGGCCCGAACTCATCAACAGCGTGCCGAGCATGTAGTAGGCGTCGACGCCGTGTTTACGGAGCGTGTCGACGTAGAGGCCCCGGCGAGCAAGGTACTCGAGGGCCTTCTCCTCGTGCGGGTCGGCGAGGCGGCAGAAGTCCGGGACGTTGAACAATATTAGTTTATTGTACAAAACCATTGTCTAACCGCTCAGTGTCTAGCTTTGTGGCTCTTCTAGATTTTGAGTATCTTGATGAAGTTAATATAGTAAATTGCTGATCATGATCTTTTGTTTTCCTCCAATATTTCAGAGTATTTCATAGATTGAAAGTAATATGGAACTAAACATATCTAGACTCATAAACAATGGACCTTTGACATCCTAATTCTCAAGGAAGATAGTATGTGTGGGGCTATATATATAGTTTTTGTTAGCTGAGCATGTGATAAGTGTGGAGCAAGTCATTCAAAAACTGTTATAACATCTCTTTTATCATGCAAACGCACACTAAAAATCATGTGATCATTCAATGTCCATGTTTTGTTTCCTATTTCAACAAAGAAGAGAAAAGAACACCAAAAAATCATGAAATGAGTAGTTAGATGGCAACAGCATGATATATAGTGAGAAGTTCATGTGTGTCCGAGTGTAT
This sequence comes from Elymus sibiricus, assembly GCA_039707655.1. Classification (NCBI taxonomy): domain Eukaryota; kingdom Viridiplantae; phylum Streptophyta; class Magnoliopsida; order Poales; family Poaceae; genus Elymus; species Elymus sibiricus. Next base: position 438,124,158 of record CM077667.1, on the reverse strand, counting down.
ATATATTCAATAAATATTTTCCAGTTATACAATGATCCAATACAATATATGATATGTATTTTTAGTTTTTTTTCTTCATATATTATTATCCCAAATGTTTCATACAACCAAATCTTATAATTGCAACATATTTCCGCCGCAACGGGTGAAGTATCATCTAGTATCTTTATATACTTGTTTCTTCCTCCGTAGCAAAGCACATAAACATCTTTCTACTCCTCCGTATCAAAGCACATATACATCTTTCTGCAGTCATGTTTTACACAGATGTTCATGGCATATATTATTTGCTATTTCGTAGCAACGAACAAATGTTTAGCTAGTCGTTACTAAACAACATGGTAAGAAAATACACAATCTAGTGTTATCAACACAATATAACTAAAATATATTGTTTGTATTTGCATGGAAGGTACACGGTGTTTGAACATACTACTCAAGTAGGAATTGCTAATTGAGGAGGAATACATCATGCATCACTAACATAACCCTTCTTCTTCGGGTAAAACTTCTATTGCTCATCACTAAGAGAACCCTTGACGGGAAGTTCTGAATTTGAATACTAACAAAAGGTAAAAACAAATGTTTTTTTTTTTGCGAGGAAAAATTTCAAATGCATGACCTATACCAACATTGGGTGTGTCTGATTTAGCGTCGAACTAATACTGCAGGCCCTGAATCAGACCTCGGAACCTCTCCACGTTGCCGCCAAACTCCCCTTGCTTCAAGATCCTGAAGGCCAGAAGCGCGCGCACTCCCGCGGCGCCTGCGAGCCGAGGGCTCCCCCACGGCGGATGGATGCCCATGTGCGCGGCGATGCGGTCCAGCCCCACCGGCATGCCCGGGCAGTCAGCCGCCATCGTCGCAACATCGTAGACCTGCTGGCCCAGGTAATACTGCATGGCGGCGACGAACCCGGCCACATCGTGCGGCACCTGAGCGCCGTTGGTGATTATCTTGAGCAGGTACGCTACGTGGTAGGCACCGTCGTAGGTGATCCACGACGGCCGCCCGTGTACGGCGCCGATGAGACCGGAACGCATGAGCAGCGTGCCGAGCATGTAGGCGTCGACGCCGTGGTTACGGAGCGTGTCGACGTAGAGGCCGCGGACAGCAAGATACTCGAGGGCCTTCTCCTCGTGCGGGTCGGCGAAGCGGCAGAAGTCCCGGAGGTTGAACTCCCACGCGAGCTGCTGGCCTTGGTGGTCGCAGACGGCGATGCCGACCTGGAGCGGCTTCAGGCCGTCGACGTTGGCCTTCATGAGAGCGTAGCGCTCCTCCACCGTCAAGCTGTTGTGATCCTGCCCGGCGGCGTGTACGAGTCCAGGGTAGTGCACGTCGACAGCAATGTAGCGTGCGCCCGCGGCGAAGCTCTGAAAGTAGCCCCACTCATCGGCGAAGTTCCACGCCCACACAGGGCGCACCGGGACCGGCAGCTGCGGCTGTACCGGCGGCAGGGGAACCGCGTGGTAAACAAACGGCGGGGGCTGCACCTGCACGGGAAACATGTTGTTGAACTTGAAACGCGGCGGCGGCGGCGGTGGAAACATGGCGAACATGCCGGCGGCCGGGTTCACGGCGCGTCCACGGTTCATATCTGGATTCTAGACTAGATCTCGATCGATTGTTGTGTTATTGTTGTGTTGCTATTAGCGGTGCTGAGTTCCTTTATACAGTATATACGGAAGAGTCGAGCTGAGGTCGGACAAGAAAAGGAGCTGCAGCCGGACTCGGAATACGAATCGCGCAAAGCTGTTTCTACCGGCTCCGGTATCTACCGGTCGAGCATCCACCACTAGTTTGCTTTTAGATGCGTGTGTACTTGCTTGTATTTCCTCATGCCCTTTTTGTATCTTTCTTATTATGTCAACTCAGCTTGTCTTGTCTATACCCCACAACATCACTTTTTGTCAAGAGGAGAGAGAGAGAGTAGCATGCGGCATGTGATTTATCCCCACAGGAAGTCCATGTTTTTATTACATTTGTGAATTCGTGCGTCAATATCTTTTGAACAACACCATTTTCCGTTTTTCAATGTTTTTATATATTTGAACCGTTGGCGTCAAGACCTTTAAAACAAGATCCATCTTGAATATACTCAAACATGTTTAAATTTCAACGTCCGAATGAGTGAAATATGTTTTCTGAAATAGTGGAATAACTTTTTTGAATTTAGTGAAACCAATTTTTTGAAATGAGTGAAATTTGTTTTTCATGCATAACAAACACATTTCAGTGTGAAATATGTGAAACTAATTATTCCAAAAATGTGAAACTAGCTACTTACAGAATGTGAAGATGATTGTTTTCAAATGAGTGAAATTGTTTTTTTAATGACAGTTTTTTTGAATTAAGTGAAACTGAATGCCATGACACCGCGGGCCAGGATGTGATTTCGTCATGTGAAATGAGTGAAATTGTTTCTTTAAATGGTAGATTTTTGAAATATATGAAACATGTATTTTTCAAATATATGAAACATATTTCAGTTTGTTTGCCAATTTGCTTATTCCAGTGTGCGAAAATATGTGAAATGGGTTATTTCAAATATGCAAAATTGATTATCTGAAATATGTGAAACTGATATTTTGCAAATATAGGAAACATATTTCAGTCTATTTGTCAAGTTGCTTATTCCAGTGTGTGAAAAATATGTGAAATATGTTATTTAAAATATGTGAAACCAAGTATTTCAAACATGTTTAAATTGTAGCGTTGCAAAATATCGTTCCGAATGAGTGAAATATGTTTTCTGAAATAGTGGAACAACTTTTTGAATTTAGTGAAACCAATTTTTTGAAATGAGTGAAATTTGTTTTTCATGCATAACAAACACATTTCAGTGTGAAATATGTGAAACTTATTATTCCAAAAATGTGAAACTGGCTACTTACAAAATGTGAAGACGATTGTTTTCAAATGAGTGAAATTGTTTTTTTAATGACAACATTTTTGAATTAAGTGAAACTGAATGCCATGACACCGCGGGCCAGGATGTGATTTCGTCATGTGAAATGAGTGAAATTGTATCTTTAAATGGTAGATTTTTTAAATATATGAAACATGTATTTTTCAAATACATGAAACATATTTCAGTTTGTTTGCCAATTTGCTTATTCCAGTGTGCGAAAATATGTGAAATGGGTTATTTCAAATATGCGAAATTTATCTGAAATATGTGAAACTGATATTTTGCAAATATAGGAAACATATTTCAGTCTATTTGTCAAGTTGCTTATTCCAGTGTGTGAAAAATATGTGAAATATGTTATTTAAAATATGTGAAACTGAGTATTTCAAACACGTTTAAATTGTAGCGTTGCAGTCGACGTATTTCACTCAATTTGTTTTAGTGTGTTTGTCAAGTTGCTTATTCCATTGCGTCAAAATATGTGAAACTGGTTATTTGAAATATGAGAATTTGGTTGTTTCATTGTGCGAAATTTATTATTAAGAATATATTAAATTTCTTTTCCTAATATATGAAATATATCCGTGTCTTTGTGAGTTCCATATTCCAGTTTGTGAAAATGTGCGAAACACTAGAAATAAATTTTATGAAATAGTGAAACAATCTAGTATTTTATGAAAGTGATTTAAAAGATAATTGAAATATGTAAAATAAAATATATTTAAAACATATCCAAAATTGATCTTGTTTTGAAGGTCTTGTCGCCACGAATTTGAATATACAAAAAGTTTCAATAATGAACATTTGATTCAAAAGATATGAGGCATTAAAAATATGAGGATGGAAATAAAATGTATGTCATATGTATGGCCTGAGAGAATGCATGCATGCATGCATGCACGGTTCTCTTAACTCTAGCTCTCTCTCTCCTGTAAAAGCTGACAATATCTGACATCGGTACATGTATTGCTACGTATAATTTGATATCTGAAAATAGAGCCTAAAACTTGCACGAATCTCAGGATAGACAGTCAATGGTGGATTCCTCACCGCTAGGTACCGGAACCGCTAGAAAAACTTTTTCGATACGAATCGGCCGGTAACTCCGCAAAGCTCTTTTTACCGATTCCGGTACCTACCGGCAACCAGCCAGCCAATGAGCATATGACACCACATAAAATGTCCATATACGAGAGATGTATTCCATTCTTTTCTTCAGATTTGCATGTCGTATATCTCCTGCACTATGGCCCACCATATGTCAGGTAAAGGACACATGCATGTATGACCATCTCCTTCTGACGCACAAGTACCTATCAAGCACGCATGTATTTTGTTTTCGCTTTGGCAATTTTAATCATGCATATCTTTTAATCTATACTTTTATTTTTGAAACTTTTTATATATTTGAACTTCTGGGGTCAAGACCTTTACAACAAGATCACTCTTGGATATATTTCAAGCATGTCTAAATTTCAACGTTTCAATTAACTTATTTTTCAAAGAAGTGAAATATATCTTTTGTAACTGAGTGTAATGTGTTTTCTGAAATGAGTGAAATCTATCTTCTGAAATGTGTGAAATCTATTTTTTTGAAACAATTTAAATACAATATTTCAATTGAGTGAAGGTGTTGTGTTTTCCGAAATGAGTGAAATTAGTTTCTTCAAACGAGTGAAATATAGTTTAAAATCTATATTTTGTCATAAGTGAAATCGTTTTTCTAAACTAGTGGAATATTGTATTTCACTAAAGAGAGTCTAATGTGTTTTCTGAAATGAAAGAAATCTATCTTTTGTAAATGAGTGAAATAAGTTTTCTTGAACTGAGTGAAGTTTGTTCTTCATGCATATGAATCATGTTTCAGTGTGAAATACGTGAAACTTGATATTTCAAAAAAAAATGAAACTATATATTTTAAAATGTGAAGCTCCTCATTTCAAATTATTTTAAAATGAGTGAAATCCATTTTCTGAAAAGTGAAACCAATCTTTCGAAATGAGCGAAATAAATGTTTTGAATGAGTGAAACATGTGTTTTTTACTGAGTGAAATATGTATTTTGAAACGATTGAAACGTGTTTTCTTAATTAGTGAAAATAGATTTCTCAAAGGAGTGAAATGTGCCTTTTTCAAATTAGTGAAATACTTTTTGGAAGCAAGTGAAATGTGTGTAATGTGTTTCATGAAACTAGTGAAATGAGCGAAACTAGTGAAATTAGTTTTTTAGTCTAGTGAGTTTATTTAAATGAGCGAAACTGTCAAAAACACTTCTGTGAAATAGAGAAACAATCTTATGTTTTATGAAAGTGATTTCAAAGATAACTGAAATATATAAAATAAAAACTAGTGAAATGAGTGAAATATAGTTTTTCAATGTTTTATGAATGTGATTTCAAAGATAATTGAAATACATAAAAAAATATAGTTTAAATATATCCAAAATTGATCTTGTTCTGAAGGTCTTCACACCACGAATTCAAATATATAAAAAGTTTCAATAATGAACTTTTGGCTCAAAACATATGAATCGTTAAAAATCTGAGAATGGAAATAAAATGCATGTCCAGTATATGTGGTGAGAGAATGCATGCATGCATTGTTGTCTTCACTCCGTCTCTCTCTCCTCTGTAAACTCTGACATTGTCTGACGCAAGCACATGTATAGCTCTATTTTATCTGTTGTATTCGTATATAAAAAGAAAGGGTATAAAACTAGCACGAATCTTGACGAAACCGGCAAACGGTGGATTGCACACCGGTACATACCGGCACCGGTAAATTTACTAATTCGCCGGTAATTCGGGGAAGATGACAGCGGCGGTCATAGGTATTCTACTGATTTTCGAGTTAAATATGGTAGCCTCTCATTACGTGCAATACGCTCGTAGAAAGAAGAACACAATAGTTGTATGTAAGTTGCCTGAATTTAGAATTTGAATCGGTAATTTCGTTTGAAGAAAAGAGCTCGTTGGAGAAGTCCTCTGGGTCTATCTTAGGGTGACCCCACTATCTATTTTATCTTAGGGTGACCCCACTATCTATTTTAGGTTTTAGGTGGCAGACGACTTTATTATCTATCATAGGGATTGGGGGGGGGGGGGGGGGGGTGCAAGTTTGCCGGATTTATTTTGCCATTGCTGAGGCTAGAGGGATGACTGGGGCGGCGCCCACGATGGTGGGACGATGATTGAGAGGGGGACGGGGCAGCGAGGCTGGCGCAGGAGCGTCGCCCGCCGCGGGTGGTCCCGTCGATAGTCCATGGGGTGTGGTTGGTGAAGAATGCGTCGGGAGGTCGAAGAAAGCATTCGGTTGTTTGTTTTGCATCATACAACTAGAAATAATTGATCGACCCAAATTAATTTTTCAGTCGACTTACAACTAGTCACTCTCAAATAAGAATACAGTCTTGCTAAATCTCAGTCGAATGAGACTTAAGCTTTGTCGCAAAAAAAAGACTACGACTTAAGCGAAATCTCAATCAATCGAGACTTCATTAAGTCTCAATCGATGTTATATTCGTGAGATCTTACATTAAGATTCGTGCAAAAAAATCTGTTTTTTTCTTTCATATATAACTTGACAGAGAGTCAGAGACCCAGCCACATCCATAAGAATATGTGTCGTCTAGAGTCTCAACCTTTGAACTCAGATAGCCCTATAAGCCGCTAAACCGCTTCGCTCCTTGAACCGCTCCACACAGGCGATCCAGGAGGCGACCTTGCTTTCCTCGCCATCGGCAACGCTGGGTCCTCGTCCGTCTCTGTCTACCGCTCCGGGCGGGAGCGGGCGGGGACCCTGGCAGTTTCTCTTCGATAGAGGTATAGCCGTATATGATAGGTGTAGTTTGCTTTCAAAGGTGTTGCATCTATGGTGGGGATAGCGCCGCGTCGAAATAATTTGTTTCTGCTCCTCCTCCATCTCGATGGCGCTCTAATAGGCGGTGCCAGGGAGCATGTGGCTCGGTCTTCTTGCCGGTCTACGGATCCGGTAAGATTTGAGCGTGATGGTCGTCGATGCTCAATTCTCTCACGGGTGGCGTTGGTGTTGGTCGTTGCGGTTGCGTTTGGTGTCTTGTTGTGGGGTGCATGGATGCCGGCATGCAGCGGCATTCCTCTTCTTTGATCTTGTCGGATGAAGTTGTCGGCGATGTGATCTAGCGGGCACGTGGAAGAACCCCGCCGGACATGCGACAAAATCTCCTTTCTCGCCGATTGCGGCGGTTCGGTTCATCGGCCCGAAAAGTATCATTGTATCCAAAGGTGCTCCTCTAGATCTTGGTATGATGACAGTTTCCCTCTTTCTTCAACATTGCCTCGGCGGAGAAGGAGGACGATTGTGGGCGACGTTTTGGCATGGCACAAGATTCTGCTGAAGTGAAATTCAAGTTTTACTTCTTGCGAATTCTTTGTTGTAATATTGCAAGACATCTATGTATGTCTCCTGTAATGGTTACATGTGTACTCTTTGTAATACATTTGTCCAATGAAAGATGTGGTTATTTAAAAAAAAAAGAACCTTTGAAATCAGATTGGGGGCATGAAAAACTCAACAACATTTAGTCATATACATGTTACTTTCTTAAAAAGAGATCATAAAGACAATTTTGGAGCAGAGAGAAATAAGCCAGGGAGGAAATTTAGATCATGAAGACAAAAAAAAAATTAACTTATGAAGACAATTTTGGAGCAGAGAGGAAATAGCCATGCAGGAAAAAAAATGAAAAAAAAAATTACGACGCCTGAGAGATTCGAACTCTCGCGGGGAAACCCCATGTACTTAGCAGGCACACGCCTTAACCACTCGGCCAAAGCGTCACTTGATGTCCAAGCAGCTGCTTTTCATTTTAAAAAGCAATAAAATATCTAAACCCGACTCGCTCCCTGACATAGTGACATCCCACCAGCCAAGCCAAGGGCCCAAGAAACAGCAGTCAGACCATGGACGGCGGCGGCGTGAGGCCATCGCTTCCGTCCGCGGCGGCGGGAGGAGCCTCCGGCCCGGACGAGCCTCGCGACGCGCGCGTGGTGCGGGAGATCCTCCGGTCGATGGGGCTCGGCGAGGGGGAGTACGAGCCGCGCGCCGTGCACCAGTTCCTGGACCTGGCCTACCGCTACGTCGGGGACGTGCTCGGTGATGCCCAGGTCTACGCCGAACACGCAGCCAAGCCTCAGCTCGACGCCGACGACGTCCGCCTCGCCATCCAGGCCAAGGTCAACTTCTCCTTCTCCCAGCCGCCGCCACGCGAGGTACGACTACCACCAATCTCTGCAAGAACCCTAGACTGTATATATCTTCGTTTCGGACAAATTTACTAGGTTTCGTAGCTTCATTCAATTGGTGAATGACGAGGACGAGGGGCCACTTTAAATTGTAGATCGAGGACCAGGTTCAGAGGGAGTAATGTTGTGAAATTCAATTGGGGAAATGATAAGCACAACAGAGGATGTGTGCTGTTAAGAGATCAGTTAATATCTGGTTCTTGGCTCATAGATATTTTTTGGGATAAATAAATAAAATTCGAGTAAGGGTTAATTATTCGATTAAATGAATGCGTTCCACAATAAGAACACAACAATCAAAGTTCCAGCCAGTTTAAAAAAATATCAAAGTTTCAGAGAGGGTGGTTAGAAACCACCATCTGCAACTAAGGAATTGTGGTTTTGAGCCCTTCAGCTCACGAAATGTCATTTTGTCTACACTCGTAGCCATCCGGGGAGCAATATATCAGCAAGTGTTATACTGAAATTTAAGGAAAACATATGACGGGATGTGGGATTTGAACCCAGAACGTCTCAAGTAGAACCCTCAAGTCTCAACCCTACCGCTAGGACCAAGATTGCACTTTTATCCTTTATTTAGGAATTTGTGAACCGACCGAACCTTTGCAAGTTTGGCAGGTAACCAGGGAGTGCTGAGTTTTAAATCCCTGGGTGAAGCTCGTAGCAGAAGATGCATGGATAGTTAAGTTGGGCGGAAGATTGATGTTCAATATAGTCCATGTCTTGTTAGGAATGTTCAGCTGAGCTCATATCTTGTTTTGAAAGTTGAGTGCTTATTTGCTGAAGGGTCCAAAATCTTAGGAATCATGTGCAACTAGTTCTACACACAATGTAACCTTTGAGAGCCAAGCAAGAAATAAATACCCTCTTCTGTTATTGCAGAGATGCTGCTGGTAATGTAGCAGCTGTCGTACTGTTGGAATTGGAAACAAGACTACTCAGTTTCTTGATGAGTTGGCTTTACTCTTTACTCTTTAGATATATTATGTGCATTATCGATAACTTTCGTTAGATTTGGACGCTCTTCATGGGATTGGTCATGTCGAATAATCGCATAGAAGGGAGATCATCTGTTAAATCCTCTAGACCGGAGGGTATGCCTATGAGGCCAGGAGGCGCTAGAGGGCTGACCATGTATCGGCGAGGAGGTACTGTAGCCAACGCAGATCAGAAAGGTAACAGGGTAGTTGGGAATAGAAATTAGGGGAATACTTCTCGATTAAATGAATGCATTCCACAATAAAAACACATCAATCAAAGCTTCCAACATTGTGGTTAGAAGCCACTATCCGCAACGGCACAGATTGCGGTTTTGAGTCCTTGAGCTTACAAAGTTTTGTTTTGTGTACACTTGTAGCCATTCGAGGGACCAACAAATCAGTCAGTGTTATACTGAAATTATAAGGAAAACATAGGAGGAGAACGTGGGATTCGAACCCAGATTCATCTCAACTTCTCAAGTAGTACTCTACCTTCCCTACCACTAGGACCAAGATGACTCCTTTATGCTTTAGGAAGTTCGAACCGACCCAATTTTGCCAGTTTAGTGGGTAACCAGGGAGTGCGATATTTAAATCCCTGGGTGCAGATAGTAGCAGATGATGCGTGGAGAATCCAGCTGGGGCAGAAGATTGACATTCAGTTTAGTCCATATCTTTTTAGGAATGTTCAGCTGAGCCCATGTCTTGTTTTTAAAGTTGAATGCTTATCTGCTGAAGGGTCCAAAATCTTAGGAATCATGTGCAACTAGTTCCATGTCTACAATGTAACCTTTGAGAACCAAGCAAGAAATAAATACCCTCTTCTGTTAGCCCAGAGATGCTGCTTGTACTGTAAGCCGCTTTTACTGTTGGACTTGGAAAAAAGAATACTCGGTATCTTTATTAGTTGGCTTTACTTTTTTGATATAATATGTTTACGAACAGCTTATGATTCTTAATGTGTATGAGGCTGGCATGTGAAGATATACCTAAATTTTATGAATCGTATTAGGTAGTAAAAAAATATTAGGGTCATGCACAAGTGTACTCACTTGCGTGTTAGCTGCTAAGTGCAATTAGAGAAGATCTTGCGTGGATAAAGGCTATGGACAACTCAGGTGGTTATGCTTTGAAGTCAAGTGCTTGTCTTACGTTTATCAGATCCCTTGAAACACAAGTTGACACAAAGTACTCTATGCATAGGTGGATGACAAGTCATTTTTCTGATGTCATGCAGGTTCTACTCGAGTTGGCACGCAACCGGAACAAGATCCCGCTGCCCAAGTCTATCGCTCCACCCGGCTCGATTCCTCTGCCACCCGAACAGGACACGCTGTTGAGCGAAAACTACCAACTGCTACCCGCATTGAAGCCGCCAACTCAGACCGAGGAAGCAGAAGATGACAACAAGGGGGCCGACGCAAGCCCTGCCAATCCTAATCCAAACTATCCGCAGGATCAGAGGGGCAGCGAGCAACACCAGCCTCAGAGCCAGAGGGGGGTTTCTTTCCAGCTGAACGCGGTGGCCGCCGCAGCTGCAAAGCGTCCTCTAGTGACAGTTGATCAGTTGAACATGGGCTAACTGATTGTACAGTAGATCGTCGGCTTGTTCCTAGTGCTTGTTCCCGCGAGCTTGCTTGCTGATGCTTGTGCCCTTTGTGGCTATAGCGCCCTCCTATTTCACCATGAAAAATGCTGCTTACTGAGGGAAGGGAGCGGCCTTGCAAATAGTGTAAGTTGTAGCCGTGCACCTCTCAGGTTAATTAATTTCCTGTCCATTATTGTCAACTTGTTGATCTTGTGGACCTTGTCGAACTTGAACTGCCCCGTTGTTGTTTCTGAATGCTGAGTCGGCGTTCCTGTTATGCTTGTGGTGGCATGTGTGTGTAGCCTGGAACAATTACTGACAAATCAAATATCAAAACAACAGCCCGTCTAGCTCAGTTGGTAGAGCGCAAGGCTCTTAACCTTGTGGTCGTGGGTTCGAGCCCCACGGTGGGCGACCTCCTTTTTTTTTATCCACCACACACACGCAGGCGTACACACAAGTGGCAGAAGTAGCAAGTAATTAATCCAGTCCAACGAACGAGAGCTTGGAGAATGTCATTTTTACATTGGGAGAGCGGTTGGCAGTGTAGTAAAAACAGGGGTGTGATATGGACATGTTGTTTCAGTTGAGATTGATGAAACACCGTGTGCACCAAGTATGTGTGAGATAGTGCCAGCTTGGGCCAATCCTTTCTGGAATGTGGTATGGACCAAAATACTTAAAGGACGGTTTGGGAAATGGTCTGTTGACAATTGAATATTGGGAATATTGCTGGAGTTTCAGAAATACTTGATCTACAACCTGGAATTCTCTGGTTATTGTTCTCTTGTCAGAACCAATTGTCCAAATCAGGTTGCATTGCTTCTAATGATCTTGATAAATGTCTACAATGAGTATCATAGCCATACTATGACTTAAATGGAGTGCATCCTAAAGATGAATGGCAGCTAGTGTTGTACCGGAATTCAGCAAGGCGAAACCAAGTAGACCACTTAGCAGGAGTGTCGTTAGCTGCACATCTCAAACACATTTCTAGGCACTGGTTGTCCGTCTCACTCTACCCATCTGACTGTGGGTCTTTAGTAGTTGACATTTGTAATTTTGTATCCCAGAGAATGAACATATCTTTCCAAAACTTGCTTGTAAATACAGTGTCTCATCTGACATAACTGTAAAAGGCACGTCGTGTAGCTTTACTATTTTATGTATGAATTCTTGTGCAAGGGTGTTTTAATGGTATAAAGTGATTGTAGTTGGTGAACCTATCCACAACAACCATAATCACAAAATATCCACAAGATTTAGGCAATCCCTCTGTTGACTGTAACTCCTCCTCTCCCACGAAATGCATGCACCTGCCCATGCACTAGCCCCACGTCCTCCTCCACGACGCGCCTCTGTGTAAACCATCGCGCTCATGCGCTCTGTTGTACAACCGGCTATTTAGCCTCGATCAATTCACGCAGCGACACCCAAGGTGCATCGCTTCCTCCTATCTCTCGTCTACATGGTATCAGACGCCGGCCTCGTCCAGCGCCTGTAGATCGCTTTCCGCTGCCGATCCTTCCCCGCGGCGCCATGGCCACCCCACCTCCGCCACCGCCACCACCACCACCACCACCACCCCCTCCTCCCTCCTCTGGCCGTGGCCCCCATGGCGCCTTCGCGGCCGCCGCAGCTGGCGCCGCCAACCGCACCGAGCTTCTCACCCCCTCGGCCCTCACCGCCGCCTTGCGCTCCACTACGCTCCTCTCCGGCTCCGACGGGCCCTCTGCGGCGCTTGCGCCGCCCCCTTCGCATCTTGCGGCCGTCTACATCAACCAACACGTACCTGTCGTCCTCACCCTCAACCCGCCCAACTTCTCTCAGTGGCGGTCCCTGTTCGACAGGGACGAAGCTGCCTTGTACGTATTGGGGTTAATTGACCCCAATGAAATTCGGAAATCCATCACTAATTTAGTATTAAACACTATGTATTTATTGAATATGACCCCATTGCCATGGGCATGACCCCAGCTAACATTTTTTCTAGCTTCGTCCCTGCTGTTCGAGGTCACGTTCCGCAAGACTGGCGTGCTCTCCCACATCACCGCTCCGCCGTTCCCCGGCAACCCCCTGTGGCTGCAGGACGACGCCCATGTGATCTCGTGGCTCTACAACCGCATCAGCCCCGAGATCTTTGGGCTCGTTCACCAACGCGACACTACCGCCGCCGACCTCTGGTCAGCCATCACCTCCCTCTTCCTGGAGAACCGCGAGCACCAGGCCGTCTTCCTCGCCACGGACTTCCGTCGCATCGAGAAAGGCGCGGGCTCGGTGATCTCCTACTTCGCCCGACTCAAAGACTGTGCCGATCGCCTGTCCGACCTCGGTGAGCCCGTCAGCGATCGCGAGCAAGTGTTGAACATGTTCCGTGGCCTACACCCGCGGCTTCGCTATGCCATTCCTATTCTCACTATGCAGACGCTGTTCCCGTCGTTCCTTCGGTGCCGTGCACTCCTGCTGCTCGAGGAGAGCCGCCAGGTGCCCGACAGCACCAACGAGATGGCCCTTCATGCTGCACGCGCTCCCACCTCCGGCGGGGAGCGCCCCCGTCCAACAACAACACCCGCCGCTCCGGCGGCAACGGCGGACGCAACAAGGGCAAGGGCAAGGCCGTGGCCGACGGCGGCGGGCACGGGAGCACCTCCTCGCACCGTCCGGCAGGACCCCCAGCCCCGGCCTCCACGCCCTGGACTGGCATGGTGCACGCATGGCCCATGCCTTGGCGCCCCCACACCCCTCGTGCTGGGGTGTTCGGGCCTTGTCCTGGCGCACCTGCTCCGTTCGCCGGCCACGCGGCTCACCACGGTGCGCCCCTTCCGATCCCGCACGCCCCCCCCCCCCCCGACAACTTGGACGCCGGGCGCCGTTCCCTCTCACCCGCTGTACAACGCGGCGCCTGCGGGTGCCTCGTCCTCGACTCCGGCACCGCAGCCCATGTGGGATCAAGCTGCTCTCGTGCACACACTGAACAACCTCGGGCTCCAGCAGCCGTAGGCTGCGCACTCCGGCGGGGACTGGTACCTCGACACCGGGGTGACGACCCACATGGCGTCCTCGTCAGGTATGCTCACCACATCCCAGCCCTATAAATCCTCTCGCATTGTTGTTAGCGATGGCAACTCGTTCGCAGTCACGCACACTGGCTCTGCCTCCATCCCCACCTCTGGCGCACCTATTTTTCTTCGCGACGTCCTCGTATCCCCCCATCTCATCAAAAACTTAATTTCTGTCAAAAAGCTTGCTCGAGACAATCCTCTTAACGTAGAATTTGATGAGATTGGTTTTTCTCTCAAGGATCGAAGGACGAAGCAGGTGATCCTCCGGTGTGACTCTCCCGAGGAGCGGTACCCCGTCACGCAGCGCACGCACCACACTGCTCTCTCCGCCACCGCCGTCCCGGCCCTGTTGTGGCACCAACGGCTGGGACACCCTGGACATGATGCCCTCGCTCAAACACTGCGTGCCTGCTCCATCCATCCTTCGCCATCGTCGTCGTCCGAGCTCTGCCATGCTTGCCAGTTAGGAAAGAGTGTTAGGTTACCGTTTTCTTCTTCAGAACATGTTTCGTACTTTCCCTTTCAGTTAATTCACTGTGATGTGTGGACTTCCCCTGTACCTAGTGTATCCGGCAAGCAATACTACCTTGTTCTCCTCGACGACTACAGCCATTTTGTATGGACGTTTCCCCTCGATCGCAAATCGGATGTGTTTCCCATTCTTCATGCGTTTGCCGCCTTCGTTCGCCGCCAATTCAACCTCAACATCCTGGCTGTCCAGTGTGACAACGGGCGTGAGTTCGACAACACCACAGCCCGCACATTCTTCTCCTTTGAAGGCATCATCTTACGCATGTCCTGTCCATACACATCTCCACAGAACGGACGAGCTGAGCGGATCCTACGCACCCTGAACGACAACGTCCGCTCCCTGCTCGTTCACGCGTCCATGCCATACGCCTACTGGGCAGAAGCTCTCAGCAGCGCTACGTTCCTACTCAACCGACGTGCATGCCGCCCACGCCATGGACACACTTCGTTCTACCTTCTCTATGGTGTACACCCGGACTACACTCATCTACGTGTCTTCGGTTGCCTTTGTTACCCCAACATCTCGTCCACCACGCCGCATAAACTTGCGCCCCGGTCCGCACCATGCACCTTCCTCAGCTACTCTATCGATCACAAGGGATATCGATGCCCTAATCGCACAACGGACCGCGTCCTTGTCTCCCGCCACGTGGTCTTCGACGAGACCCAATTCCCGTTCAGCAACGCCATCGCCGCCCCACCCAAACCCCTCGACGAGGATACACCCAACCTCGCCATCGTTCCACCGCGGCCACGTTCTACGCGCCCGCCGGCCGCCATCGCCGCCCCGGTCGCTCCCAACACAAACCCACCAGCTACCCCCCCCACCATCACCTCCACCTCCCCCCACCTCTCCTGCCGAGCAGCCAAGCCTCCCTGCCCCCACCCCTATGCCTACCGTCGCCTCCACACCCCTCGCCGGCCCCCCCTGCTGCGCCTACCCACACCATGGTCACCCGCGCCCGGGCTCGCAAGTTCTTCCCCAACCCCAAATATGCCGAAAACAACACTGCCACCACAGCCCCCACCATCTCTCCGATCCCCAAAACCGTGCATGCCGCGCTACGAGATGTCCATTGGCTAACAGCTATGCAGGATGAATTTTCGGCGCTGATGGTGAACATGACCTGGACGCTTGTCCCCTGACCGCCGGGCGCCAACATCATCACCGGCAAATGGTTGTTCTGGCACAAGCTCAAGGCGGACGGCACCCTCGAGTGGTATAAAGCACGATGGGTGGTACGGTGGTTCTCGCAACGCCCCGGTGTGGACTTCGACGAGACATTCTCGCCCGTCGTCAAGGCCGCCACCATCCGCACCGTCCTCACGATGGCTGCCGCTCGCGACTGGCCCGTTCACCAAATGGATGTGAACAACGCCTTCCTCCATGGACAGCTCGCGGAGCGCGTCTACTGCCAGCAACCGGCCGGCTTCGTCGACAAGAACTACCCCGACCACGTCTGCTTGCTCGACAAGTCGCTCTACGGCTTGAAACAGGCCCCGCGCGCCTGGTTCGCCCGGTTCGCGGCCTTCCTCGGCGCCATCGGCTTCACGGCGTCGCGCGCCGACCCGTCGCTCTTTGTGCTCCACAGCGACGCCGGCACTGCGTTTCTACTCCTGTACGTGGACGACATAGTCCTCACTGCATCGACCACGGGGCTCCTTCGACAACTCCAACAACGCATGTTCGCCGAGTTCTCCATGAAGGACCTGGGCGCCCTTCACTACTTCCTTGGGATCAGCGTGACGCGCACCGCCGTTGGGTTCTTCCTCTCGCAGCGCAAGTACGTGGAGGAGCTCCTGGATCGCGCAGACATGACGGCCTGCAAGCCCGCCTCCACGCCAGTCGACACCCGTTCCAAGCTCTCCGTCGCCACCGGTGCGCCCGTCAAGGATGCCTCCAAATACCGGAGTCTCGTGGGCGCACTCCAGTACATCACCTTGACACGCCCGGACATGGCCTACGCCGTGCAACAGGCATGCCTTTGCATGCACGATCCCCGGGAACATCATCGAGCACTTGTCAAGCGCATTCTGCGTTACCTGCGCAGCACGACCACACACGGACTGCATCTTCGTCGCTCCCCCGAGCTCAACCTGGTCGCCTACTCCGACGCCGACTGGGCCGGCTGCCCGGACACACAGCGCTCTACGTCTGGCTACGTCGTCTACCTCGGCGACGCACTGGTGTCCTGGTCCTCCAAACGCCAACCCACGGTCTCGCGATCAAGCGCCGAGGCCGAGTATCGTGCCGTCGCCAACGTGGTTGCCGAGTGCTGCTGGCTTCGCCAGCTTCTCGGCGAGCTCCGTGTACCTCTGCCCGCCGCCACGGTCACCTACTGCGACAACATTTCTTCGGTGTACATGGCGGCAAACCCGGTTCACCATCGTCGCACCAAGCATATCGAGCTTGACATCCATTTCGTGCGCGAGAAGGTGGCCTTGGGGCAGCTTCGTGTTCTTCACGTGCCCACGACGCAGCAGTTCGTCGACGTCATGACGAAGGGGCTCCCGACGCCGGCCTTTACGGAGTTTCGGTCCAGCCTGTGCATCCGGCCACCTGATGCCCAGACAGCGGCGGGGTGTTGACTGTAACTCCTCCTCTCCCACGTATGCATGCACCTGCCCATGCACTAGCCCCACGTCCTCCTCCACTAGCGCACGACGCGCCTCTGTGTAAACCATCGCGCTCATGCGCTCTGTTGTACAACCGGCTATTTAGCCTCGATCAATACACGCAGCGACACCCAAGGTGCATCGCTTCCTCCTACCTCTCGTCTACACCCTCTATTAAATCCATGGAGACATCCTCCCAAGCCCCTGTAAGCATTGGTAAAGGATTAAGTAGGCTAGGGTACGTACAGTATTCATGCTTTGCTTGCTGGCATGTCTGACATTGTTGCACAAAACTGATCACAACGTGTTTCAGTCTTGCCAAGTGAAAGAACTTTTGAATGTGCTGCTAGGTTGCCTACATGCGTGAATGGCCTCCTAAACGGTTAGAGTGAAAAGCTTCAATGATCTTGGTTTGGAGGCCAACATTATCCCCATTCCAAATTCTTCCTTGATGCTTTAACAAAAAAAAAATGCGGACTAAATTAAGGTTCTGCATCAGGTGTGATGGCCAGCTTTTGTAACAATTCCCGTGCCAAATTGTCCGCCTCTTTTAGCCGGTCAGGTTGTGGAGTTGAAACAACATTTAGGGGAAAAAATGATCCACTCTGGAAAGAGCATCAAGATCCTTATTGTCTATCCCCTTATTGAATTGGAATTTGAATTGGAGGCCCACTAGTTTTGTCATGGTCTTTATCTGAAAGTCCGAAGAAAGCGCCCGATCTCCAAATCACATGGGCTTTCTATGGCCAGTTTTAATAATAAATAGTCTTGTAGAAATGTAGGGATCTCCACCTTTCCATTGCCATCTTACGACATCTCTAACTGATCCCTTAAAAACCTTTAACTCTTTAAAATGAGGAACTAACTGCACCTAGCCGAAGCCTCAAACCTTCAGCGGAGCAAATTTTTAAGGAGTTAAGTTTGAGACCCGGCTCAGTTCTCATACTTTTATTCATCTAAAATGATTTCTCATGAAAAATATTCCTTCTCCTATCCCGTCAATGACGCACTCTCCTTCTGCTTCGGCCGCCGCATGTCATCAACCCCATCTTCCCATACGAGGATGTGTACTTCTTCATCTTCCAGATGCAGTCGGCCAAGCAGAGAACTCATTTCTTCCTTTTCCCACGAGTGTGAACTACTTCCTTCAGCGAAGCTCAACATTGCGACGACCAAACAGAATTCGGGAGCGTCTGAAACCCTATTGCGACGCCCCTAGAACGCCGAGTGTAGGAGGACAGAGGGAGTGGTTTAGCGAGCGTAGTCGATCACAAAGGATACTCACAACGGCGTCCCACCGAAGGACTAGAGAAATAGTAGGGAACTTTTTTTTCTCATTAATAGAAGACGAAGTTAGGGTAGACGTAGATGCTTCGTTTTACTTTATTTTGAGAAAATAGGGTTTTCTCAAGTTTTTTTTTTGAGAAATGGGGTTTTCTCGAGAGTGGCGTTTTGGCTCCTAAGTGTATATACACCTATTATCAAATATATATAAAAAACACATTTTAAAATGTAAAAAAAATCGAGAAAAAAATCCTGCGTGTACATTCGGACATCCTATGTTCGCACATAAAATTTCGGTGAAAAAGAACATTTTATGTGGCATGTATAAAAAAGATAAAAAAAATGCCTCATGAATAGCTGAAATCAAGCATCGAAATTTGTCTTTTTTACACAAGCCACAAAAGGTGTCCCTTTTCACCGAAACTTTGTGCACGCGCATATAATGTCCGAATTTACATGGTGGGATTTTTCTGAAATTTTTTAACTTTTAAAAACGTGTATTTAGACAATGGGTGCATATACACCTATGAGCCAAAGTGAATTTTCGGGTTTTCTCAAGTAAAGGTGACGACTTTATACAATATATCGAATCGGACCTATGAAAAGCCTGAGCCCAGTAAAGCCCACACACACGCGGGACGTAATGACCAGATACGTTAATTTTTGTTACCCTTCTCTGTTTACTTATGAGGTAAATTCACCGGTGGTGCTTGAAGTTGTCATAGATGTTCACTTTAGTGCCTGAACTTGAAAAATACATCAAACTAGTTACATAACTTGGCATGGACATGCAAATACGGTCCAAATCTCATCTATATACGTCTACAATGCTGATGAGGCGTTCCAGCGTGCCATGTGGCCCGCTATCAATGGCTAGACGTATGGAAATAGGTCATGTGGCCTAGTTTTTTTTTGAAAAACCACCTGAAATTATTTTTTCTTATAAGTAGGCCCTCGTAGAGACAAAAAATAAAACTGGTCTGCTGGGGGTTCGAACTTGTGACGTACACTTAACATGCAGACATGGCTAGCTAATCGAACATTTACACGTCATGTCTTAAAAGGATTCATATGCTGTATACACACTATGCGGAACAACATAAATTAAAGGAATTTAATCCAGCAAAATATAGTGTCGGATTTGTGACTCATACATCCGACCAATGGTTATATAGCAGCCTGAGATACTACTCCAACCAAAAGGTCTCATGTTTCTATAGTATAAGTAGTATTTATGATTGTATAACAAATATAATTTTAAATTTTAAATGTTACTGTATTTTAAAACATATTCATATAATTTGAAATACTTATGAATTTGAAAAATGTTTGTATGATTCAAATATTACTCATGTGAGGATCTGCTATCAGAGGGCGCATTGGGATCATTTTTTTAAAACACACAAACCTTTATATACTATATAAATTTTAAAACAATACAAACATTTCCTCAAAGCATGAAAACTTTATATATTGCATGAATATTTTATTACAAACATGGAAAAATTAAAACGTAATTAAGAATTTATTTAAATATACGTAACTTTCTAAAATCAATATTTTATTGAAAATTCTAGCACTTTTAAAATTATAAAAATACTATCATAATTATAGTAATTTAATAATGTTCATTTTTGTTAAATTATTGTATATATATTTTATTAAATTATATGAAAATTAAAAATATTTTTTAATTATGTGTGCATTATTTATAACAGATGATTATAATGTACGTACTTTTTACAATTTTTTAAAATGGGAAAAATTAACATGTTGAAAATGAGCCGCACTGCGGTCGTTTTACCCACACGAGCACATTATGTATAAAGAGAAATTATTTTGTAATATTACATTTTGTGGGTTGGATTGGTATTTGCGGCCGCTATCTGGCCTTAGAGTGCATGTTCGAATCATTGACCCAATACTCTTTTTCTGAAATAAATTCTTTGTTTCTGTTGATCAGAATTAGTATTAAAGTATGCAAATATGTTCAATCATGTACATGTAATTTTGTCTAATGGCTAGGCACGCCCACAAGCAAGCGACAGACCGTGGGTTTGAACCCCCGTTTGACCAGTTTTTAATTTTATACAAGCTGTGTTGTTTGTATCCGAGAGGTTTTTTGTAAGAGGAAAATTATTCGAGGGGGTTCCGCACAAAACTAGGCCCCACGTCCTCCTCCCCATCGTCTGGTCGCTGACAGTGGGCCCCTTACCAGGCTGACGTGCCTCATCAGTGTCGTGAACGTATACAAATGTGATTTGAACCGTATTTGCACGGTCATGTCAAATTATGAAACCAGTTCAATGTATTTTGCAACTTCAGGCACTAAAGTGCACATCTGGGGCAAGTTCAAGCACCAGTGGGGTAATTACCTCTTTACTTATTTGGGAGGTTGCCATGAGCAATTCATGGAGCCGCTGAGCCCGAGCTAGCGGTACCGGTGGAGTGGATCCAGAAGGAAGTAGCGGAGCACGTCCTCTCTGCTGGCAGCGGCGGCGCTGTATGCCTTCATGAACTCGCTGAACTCGAACTCCTTGAACCTCGCGGGTCCCGTCGACTCGTTCACCATCTCCGGCGCCGGCCCGATGCGGCACTCCATCTTGGGCATGATGAGGGTCACCACCGACAGCCTCGCCGCAGCGGCGTTCGTCACGGCGCGGTGTTCCACGCTGGCCAGGAGCCCGTTGGTGACGATCTCCATCTGGTGGCCCAAGTTGACGACGAAAGCGCCGGGGACGGGGCGGACGAGGAGCCACCGCCTGCCGTGCCTCGCCTGCAGCCCGGCGACGTCGCCCTGGGAGAGCACGGTCAGGAGGTGCCGGTCGCAGTGCGGGAGGAGGCCCAGCGTCAGGCTCGGGTCCGGGCACGGCGGGTAGTAGTTGACGTTCATTTGGGTGTTGCCCCCGCTGAGGTCGCCGGCGAAGAATCCCTCGTCGAGCCCGAGCCCCTCCGCGATGAGCCGGAGCAGCGTCTGCGCAACCTCGTGCACCGCGGCGGAGTACTCCGAGAGGGAGCTCCGGAAGCTTCCCGGCTTGTCCGGCCACTCTCGGACGTGCTCGTCGGTGACGGGGTGGCAGGTGATCTTGAGGTAGTCCAGCCAATAGCGGTCCCCGTTCCGGTCGTAGGGGGTGCTGGAGGACACGCGGAAGTGCTTGCTCTGGTCGTCGGAGCGGTACGGCAGCTTCTCCGCCGCCGGCATCGCGAAGAACCCCGCAGCCGCCTCGCGGAACCCCTGCACCACGCCCTCCGCCACGCCGTGGTTCACCACCTATATAGTATGCAAAGATCGACCAATTCAATCAGCTTAGCTCAAGGCTTGCATTCCGCACCTAAGTGTGAATCAACACTTCAACAGACGTGCCTGGAAGATGCCGAACTCCTTGGAGGCCTTGATGATCTCGGCGGCGACCAGGCGGCGCTGGCGCTCGTCGGAGACGGCGGTGCCGTGGAGGTCGATGACCGGTACCGCGACATCGGAGCTGGGTTCGTCGTCGAGGAGGGAAGGGCGCTTCTCCGGGGGCAACACGTACTTGTCCGGCACGGAGGTGTGCGCCGGGCAATCGGACAGCAGCTCCATCCCTGTCCCCGATCAATCGGTCAATGGACCTTCTCTTCTGTCTGGCTGGCTGGTTAGAACTTAGAAGAGTGTGATAGCTCTATATAGGGGGCCTGCTTCAGTACAACGCCTTCAAAATATTGAAAAGACCGCATGGCACATGTGTGGTTAACAAAATCACAATTCACAAAATTATTGAAAAGGAATATTTCATCTAATAAAGAAACATAGATTTTTTTTAGTCTTATTAGCAGGATACAATGTTCGATCCTACTTTCTTAACAGATATATCGATCCTTGTTTGATTGCATCATCTATTTTATTCATTTGTTTGTCAATTTTGCATCCTGTATGTGCTGACCAGTGGCCATCATGCACGTTGTGCCGTGAGGGCATTTCCAACATTGACCCGTAAATCGCGCAGACCGGCGACCAGTCCACAGACATGGACGCAGGAACCGTCCATTCAAAGTTATCCACATATAGTCAAATAATATTTGAACTAACAGGACGAAATTTATCAAACCTGATGGAATTCATTAAAGTTCGGTCATAATTTACACAAACGACCGATATTTCGGCCGTATACTGAAAACTTAAAAAAACTACAACTTATATATATAAGGGGGCTGCTTTCAGTACACCTCTTAAAAAATACAGAAAATGATTTAAAACAGCCTGCTGATTAAGTCGCCACATCAGCCGCGTGCAAACCGTCCGATCCGGTGTGATCTAACGCCGTGACTGCAACTACCTTAACTAGAGAAAACTACTATTCCCTCGGCATTGTATACATGCTGCGTTAAAAAAGATCGGATACGAGTGTCTCTTTTTGCACGAAAATTTCTTCATCTCACGTTTGTGGACTTCATGCAAGCATGCGGAAAATGCATCAAGGACAAGGCGATGCATGCTAGGTTGGGAAGTCGATTCACGATTGGTTTTAGAAGTTGTAAATATTTGTTTGTTGCAATCAGGTTGCTTTTTTCGTTTTTAACAGAAATAGATGTTGTTGCACTCGTATTTTTGTAATTTTTGTTGAAATTGTATTCCTTTTTCTTGTTTCGATGAAGTTTTTGCGGCATTGCATATAGGACCCTAATAACGGGCGAATTTATTTTTTTGCTAGATTACAGAACGCCCAAAATAACTAGCATGCGACTGGTTCTACTCACGAGTGTGATTAAAGCAATTCTCTACAACACATGCATACAGGACAAGTTGCAGATGTCAACAAAGGTTTAGTACTCCTATATTTTAAAAATTCAAAATGTTTTGTAGATTAAATTGTTCATCCGATTCAAAATTCGTTTTCATCATTAAATCTGTTGCGACGAGATTTTTGAAACAAGATCCCATGTTCATATGTTCCGAAGATTTTTATTTGTCTAATGCTAACAACCCTGGATTATGTAGGTTATCACGTCTCTGGTGCACAAGTCACCATGTTGTTTACATGGAAATTACCAGGCATAAAAACGGTTCCTTCACTTTCCCCTCACATCACATGCATGCAGGTGAGGACAAAAGTTGATGTCAATATTTTGTAGCTCGAATCATCGGTCTGATTCAAAATCCGTTTTCACCAATAATCCATTGCAACGCGACATTGGAAACTAAATCGTATGTTGATACGTTTCGATGACTTTTTTTAGGTCAATAATTACCATGCTTAGGCTACCTAAGAGCATCTATAGTCGGACTGGGCAAATCCGGCCCCTCAAAAGCCCGCGGACGCGTCCGTGGGAACTGACCGGTCACGCCCATATTTGGTAGTCTGCATCTGCGTCTCTCATATCGGACACCCTATATCCATACTACACATGCAACGTTGAGCTACTCTACGTGATCAAATATCGGACAACAAAATTGAAAGCAAACGAACACAAAATCGGCTGCAAACGGATATCAAACATCACCCAAAAGATCATCTTAGTTCACCGGACCTAGTTCTTAAATCTGTACAACTAAAAACTATATAAATAATTGGGGGGGGAGGGGGCAGATCACCACTTCCTCGCCGGCCCTTTGCCCCTTGGGTCGCCGACGCAGTTGTACCCGTCTGCGGCTAACCGAGGGTATTGGTCGTCGTCGTCGGAGGTGCAGCTATCGCCGTCGTCGGAGTCGGAGAGGACGATGAGGCTCTTCATCCGACGGACCACCCTGTCCTGCTCCCGCTTCATCTTCGCGAGCCGGGCCTTCTCCTCCGCTGCCTCCTTCGCCTCGCGCTCTGACTGCTCAATAGCAAGCTGGAGCGCCTTGGCGTTCTTCCGTCGGAGGCGCCGAGCGTCCGTCTCCGCCGTCGTGAGAGACCGGCGGTACACCCATGCGAGAAGGCGTTCGTCCTCGTGAGGCTCCACCGGGATCCCGCCAGACAGCAGCTCCATCTCTGTCCCTGATCGATCATGTACGTGAATGTTACTATGATAAAACGCATGTGTCATTCAATTCCATTTACTGTCCGCGCCCCGACCCCACATGTGAAATTATTTGGTTCTATTATGGACTGTTCCCATGAACGAGCGTTACCTGATCGTGGAACATATTTACAGCAAGGTTGGTAGCACAACCAACTATTGTCTACTCCCTTATTGCACGAGTGGGTCCATACCGAAGGCAATCAGAACCGATGCCATACAGCAGCCCTCCCGCCGGGAAGCACAAATCTCCGGCACGGCAAGGGCTGCAGGCCTGCAGCAACCGACGCCGGCGCGTCACCCAAGTCGCCTGGCAGGCCTACGAGCTCATGAAGCAGCAGCGCGGGCAAATGGGTGCACGAACTATTGGTATCCATCACAGGCACCGATCAAACAGATTTGACTTCTTTACAACTATATAAACAGGCCACTACTTACTACAGTACAGAGCATATTTCACAGCGACTTTTAACCAAACTGCAAAGCTAAGGGACTTGCTCTGTACCAAAATATAAGACGATTTTTTACCCGTGAAAATTCGTCTTATATTTTGATACAGAGGGAGTGGATGGTTGTACAAAGCATGAAACGGAGCCTACGATATTCTAGGGCAAGGCAACGCAGACGCGGATCCATGTCACCGACACAAGCGGCAAAGTTCTACAGACATGCCTACCGCAGTGCAGATACTTCGGCAAAAGAAAGGTGGAACATCCGGCCACTTCGATCGCGACATCGCGATGAAGCTCACTTCATAAGCATACGCATGCCCCTGAGAATCATCCTCGCTTCATCATCAAGCTCGTCCTCGTACACACCATCAAGGTAGCGCGAAGGATCGCAGTAGTCGTTGTAATCTTCCGAGCCAAGCTCGTAGTCAGAACCAAATCCCACATAATCACCCAGAAATGACTCTGAATTCCCCCAAACAGGGCTCTTGACAATGAAGTCATAGTCATCGGTTGAGTCATTCGGAAGCCTCAGTGTGCTTATCCTGGCACACTTTGCACGCAGGGTGTCGTCCATGGTGACGTTGAAACAGTGGCGGATGTCAAGGGACTCCAGGTGCCGGCAATTGTCCAGGATGGCTGTCAGCCCTTTGTTGGTGAGGCCATTGCCAAACAGCTGCAAAGACCGTAGCTCGTGCATAGACGCAATCCCCACTGCTTCCTCGTCCTTCTCCTGGTCACTAGCTTGAAAGTCAAAGAATACATCCTTATTCAGTCTGAAGTGTTTCAGTTGTGGGCATGCTTTGCCGATAACCTCAAAGACACCACTGTCATCCACATTTGGACAGTGTGAAAGCTCGAGCTCCTCAAGCAAAGGGAACTTCATTATCACCTCTGTAAGTCCGTCATCAAAAACATCATAGCAACAAATGAGGCGAAGACTCTTAAGAGCTGGTGCCCTGCAAATATAACACTTGGATCTCAGTAACCAATAAATATGCCGTGGGTATGGAAAGGCATAAGCATGCTGTATAAAACACGCAGCTAGAGTGTATGTTTTGAAAGACTTGCATAGCTCCAATCGCAGTACACGCATAGAACATTTCATAGATTCAGATTATTGAATAACATCATAGGTACAAAATTTAGAGGGGTTTAGTATAATTCTCTTAACGATTAGGTTGAACAGAGAATATTTCAGGGATGCTAACTTGTCGATGCCTGCGATTGCAGATTGCATAAAGGGATAAATTCTGCACTCTGGCATATGTACTCAGCTGAGCTCGTTCTGCTTAACCATAACATTAACTCAAATTATTGTCAATTCAACAGTTGGTCAGAAGCCTGAAAAGCTTACTTCTAAGTGTTCTTTTCCTCGAACAAAACCAAAGAAACCGGATGAGTTTAGTGCCAGACCATGCATAGGCTGACGACGCAACATCAATGTCTGGATGGATGTAAACTCAACATTCCTTTTAAATGAGGGGTGGGCACAGAGGAATAGGCTCATGTGTGTGTTGCGGGGTACATTGATCATCTGAAGGTGGCTAAATGTTGGGATAAGAGAAATTCAGCACAATAAAACTAGAGGCCGTGTCAGAATCATCCTATGAGTGGAAACTTTCAGAATCAAGTGTTAGATTTGACAGTGGACATTTCAGGGATGCTAACTTGCCGATGCCTGCAATAGCAGGTTGCATATTAGGAGAACTTCTGCACCCTAGCGTATGAACTCAGCTGAGTTCGTTCTGTTTAAGAATTAACATACCTCAAATTATTGCCAAATTGACTGCTTCCTCGGAAAATGCTCAGAAGCCCTGGTAAGCTAACTGACAATTGTATTCTGCTTGGAACCAAACCAATAAAACCTTGCCCATTGTATAGGATCAATGCATAGGTTACCAACACAACATCAATTTTTGGTTGGATGGAAAATCAGCATTCCTGTTGAAAGAGGGATTGAGAGCTGGCACAGAGGAACAGGTTCTTGTGCATGCTGCTGTTGCATTTTACCCTTTGCTAAATTCTCTGTAGTCCGGAGAACCTACGGTTTTCTAATGTTAGAAATCGGAAAGGGAACTCTCTTTTTACCAACCCCCCCCCCCCCCCACCCAAAAAAAATAATCCCCATGTGAGCACCTCCTGTGCAGCTGTATCATCACGAATCAGCATCAGATTTATGCACAGCTTATCTTCAGTACAGACCTAGGAAGCTATCTTAACGAAAATGTGTTGCAAATTGCAAACATGATGTTGTTAGTTTATACTAACCCCACTCCATTACAATACTCCTACGGACACAAAATTGCTGCCGATTTTTTCCTCCCACAATAAACGAGACCCAGAGGTAGACATACATTGCAGGGATTGGCAACGGGAAAAACAAATCAAAACGAAGGCCCCTAAAATCAGGGAGGGGAGGGGAGGGGGAGGGTACGGGGGATTCGAAATCTCACTGGTCGGCGAGGTAGAGGAGGAAGTCGTGGTCGGCGGCGTACTCGCCCCAGAACGCCTCGCACCTCTCGGCGCTGCGGCGGACGGCGGCCTGCGCCATCCCGGGGAAGTTGAGCTCGTGCTCGAGGTCGGCGTGGCCCAGCATGTTGATGCGGCGCCACAGCTCGGGCTCGTCGCGGGCGGCGCCCCGCCAGGAGCGGCACACCTGGCCGGGCCCCATCAGGATGTCGACGTGGTCGAGCTTGTGGAGGATGGCGGAGATGGCGTCCAGCGGCAGCTCCGCCCAGTTCCTCGCCTCCGTCTCATCCGCGGACGCCGGCGCCGTCGGCGTACCGCGGCCGCGCCGTCCGCCGCGCCTGCCTCGACGACGGCGGGACGAGGAGGTTGAGGGCATCGCGCTGTGGGGCTGGGAGGGTTAGGGTTCGGGGAAGGAAGGCGCGGGAATGGTGCGCCGTTTGGGGGCGGTGGTGAGGAAGGTGGCAGCAGGTGAGTGTAGAAGACTAGGGTCAACTGAACGTGGGGCAATATTTGACGCGTGTGTACACGTGTAGGAAAATACTAGAGAAAAATTCACTGTACATTCTTCATACTTGTCTTGGTGATCACTTTACTCCACGTAGTATAAATACTCAAAATACAGTCCTTATACTTGTCCTAGGGGTTCACATACGGTCCATTGTACTATTTGATCTACGTATTCGCTGATCTGTCACTAGTCAACTCGAGCCACGCGGGCGGTGACTGCCATGTCATCTTACCTATTGGAGTACGCTGGGGAAACCAAGGGCCTTTTTGCAAAATTGCCAGAAATTAAACAAACGCTCCCCACCTGCCGGGCTGGGCAGCAGCGCGGGGCGGCATGGATGCGGAGGGGCTGCTGGTGTCGGCGACGATTAACGTGGGCCTGGCACTGGTGGTGCTATTGCTCTTCTCCATGCTCAATGAGAACGAACACCCTGAGCTCCCCCGTGTCCCCTCGGGTGATGCGGGTGTCATCATCGAGGTAGGTCACGTCAAACTCGTCGCTCCCGGTGTTGGACGTGGGCGGCCTGAGGCAGCTGGGACAGCTTCCCGTTCGTCCTCACCGTCGTCTTGTCGAAATTGATCTTGATACTCGCGTGCCATCAGGCAACACTGGAAAGGCCTCCGACCAATGCATGCCCTCTGCGACGCTGTGCTCGCGCTTGCTTGGTGGTCCGCCCTCGCTGGCGAGGCCTGTCACTGGGCCGACGGGTGCCATCTCAACGTGCTCCTCTTCCTCTCCCTTCTCCAGGTCATCTTTGACCTCAGGGACGAGACCGTTGTGCTCGATGAGGTGGAGCACCAGGAAAGCCGGAGGCCAACAGATAGTTGGCCTGCTTCTCGACGAGAAAAACCCAGCTGAGCTAAACCGGCACGGCCGGCGGCCAGCAGATGGCGGAGCCCCCGCGATGACGAGCGTGGAGGCAGAGACGGCCGCGGGCTCGTGCGCGGGCCGCGGCATGATCTGCAGTAGGCTGCACGCGCATCGCCTGGCTTCAAAGCGAGTGTCCAAAGGCTGGATCGCGTTCGCGTGGTCGGCGCGGTCGGCGCCTTCGCTGGCCTCTGCTCCATCATCTACTGCTTCGTTTTCGTATTCTGCAGCCATAAGAGGATCCACAACTCCGTGCAGCCCAATATCGCAAGGAACATGCCCCGCCGGACACGGTCACCAGCAGCCC
Organism: Elymus sibiricus; assembly: GCA_039707655.1. Classification (NCBI taxonomy): domain Eukaryota; kingdom Viridiplantae; phylum Streptophyta; class Magnoliopsida; order Poales; family Poaceae; genus Elymus; species Elymus sibiricus. The sequence goes on along the minus strand of CM077667.1, from coordinate 438,095,326 downwards.
AAAAAATGGGTGTTGCCGGAGCCGAGGACTCACCGTGACCAACGCCGGCGACGCGTTCCCGGCCGACTCATAGTCGTGCTTTGGAGAGTGGCCGCCGCCGCCGCGTACGTCCGCAGCGACAAGTGGACTGCCGACGGCGACTATCCTCTCGCCACCAAGGTTAGTACTCCTTCCGTTTCTTTTTAGTCCGCATATAAGATTTGATCAAAGTCAAACATTGTAAACTTTGACTAATTTTATAGAACAAAATATCAACATTCATAATATGAAATCAATATTACTAGATGCATCATGATATTAATTTTCATAGCATATAGGTGCAGTATTGTAGATGTTGATATTTTTTGATATATATTTAGTCAAACTTTGCATTGCTTGACTTTGACTGAATCTTATATGCAGACTCAAAAGAAACGGAGGGAGTACGACTCTGTTCTTAACCACTCAGTCTCTTTACACGACTCTGTTCTTGGTCATCCTAAAAAATATTCCAAAGACGATGAACAAGAAGAGGATGTGACCATAGCATTTTCCAATGGCAGGGGGGCGGCAAGCGGGTGGGGATCGTTGGGCTGGGCAACATCGGCTGGCGCGTCGCCCGGCATCTCGTACCTATCGAGGTCACCCAAGCCGTCGGTGCTGTACTCGTTCATCCCCACGCTGCGCGACCTCACCGCCGGCAGCGACGTGCTGCTGCTCTCCTGCGCGCAGACGAAGGAGACGAAGCACATGGTGGACCGGGAGGTGATGGAGGAGCTGGGGAAGGACGGGGTGCTGGTCAATGTCAGCCGGGGCGGTCTGGTAGACGAGCCGGAGCTGGTCGGGTGCCTCCACGAAGGCATCATCGGCGGCGCCGGCCTTACGAGAATGAGTCGGCCATGCCGCCAGAACTGCTCGTCATGGACAACGTTGTGATGTCTGGTCACAGGGCCGTGCTCACGCCGGAGTCCATAGTCGGCATGCTCGAGGTCGTCATCGCCAACCTTGGTCGTCGGAAGCCGCTAGTCAGCCCCGTGGAGCTCTGAAACGAGAACATCACTCACTGGTTAGATCAAATTGATCTGATGTCGTCCGAAGAAACTGTATGCTGCAACAGTATGGAGTGCTTCTCACTTCGTGCCCAACAAGACGAAGTTGATTAAATACACTTGGTTATATTATTAATTGCCCAGCTCATGTTCCTGGGCTCATGTTCATGCCCAGCTCAACAAAATCGAATATGGGACAACTAGACGCCTTCTTCCCTGACGCTTGTCTTTCGAGTTACTGACTACCGGGCACCGGCACAGCCCAACCAAGGAGCCGTCCTCTGGTGGCACGACTCCCGACGGCAGCGGCAACAGGCAGAGGCGGGGGGCAGCAACCTCCGGGCGACGACAGGACGGACAGCTCCGCCGCGTCCTCGAGTTTCAGGCCAGCTTCATCGTGTCGGCGATCGAGCTCGGCCCAATGCGCAGCTCCGTGTGATGGCCAGCCTGGTGATGGCCTGCCTCTACACGGAGAACCACGCCGCACTGCTCATCGACCTCCTCGAGGCCTCCGGCGCGTCCCACGACTCCCCCGTCTCCCTCGTCGTGCTCCACCTCACCAAGCTCCTCAGCCGCGTTGCCTCCATGCTCAAGCCCCACAAGAAAGTCGTCCTCGTCCACCGCGTCATCACCGTCGGACCGCATCATGAAAGTGTTCCGCCACTTCGAGCAGCAAGCGTCGTCGGGGTCGGTGATGGTCTCTTGACCCGGCGGAGGGAGCGAGGGGATGGGTGTGCGTTTTCTTTAGTTCTGGCGAATTCGCAAAAAACACCTCAAATACCTCCGTATTAATGATGTTGCGACGACGTGGCCAGTCAACGCCAAGTGGATCCTGTGGACCAGCGCCAAATCAGTGAATACGTAGATCAAATCGTACAATGGACCGTATGTGAACTCCTAGGACAAGTATGAGGACCGTATTTCGGGCATTTGTAACTACGTGGATTAAAGTGACCACCAAGACAAGTATGAGGACCTACAGTGATTTTTTCTCAAAATACAATAACGGAAGATGGCGCTCCCCCGCTCCCCCTTCCCTCCAGAGGTGCTCTCGTCCCCTCCCCCGTGCCTTGCCTCCCCGCCGCGGACTCCTCCTCCCCCCCTGCTGGTCCGATGGTGGCCTCACCCCCCCTCTCCGCGCTCTGGTTCGCTCGTTGCCGTTGTGCCTCGTGCTAATCGCTTTTGGGTCCTATACGGTGCTTCGTCGGACTCTGATTCCGAGACACCTGATGCAGCTGCCGTGCCTATGGCCTCGGTCGTCGCGACGTTGCCGGCGCCCTCCCGCCGCCGGCGTTTTGCGCGTGGCGGCCGTAAGGGTGCCTGGCGGGCGTCGTTACCGGCTGGCGTGCCGGATCTGGGCTGGGACGTGGTCGTGTCGTGGTGGTCCCGTCGTTCCGGTAAGTTTGCTCGCTGCTCCTTGGCCGCGGGCATCCTTGGCTCCGGATCTGCGCTTGCCTCTCCCCCTCCCTCTCCGATAGGTGCGGTCTCGCCGTCTCTCCCCTCGCCGGCGCCGGATGCGGTGCTCCTGGGCGTACGACCAGCAGCGGCGGTGGATTGCGGCCCTGATGCGGCTCCAACCCTAGTTCAAGGTGAGGTTGGGGGTAGTCCCGCCCCTGGGCTGGCCTTGTCGGTTGGTGGGCCAGTCCCTGGGCCTCATGGGGGTGGAGCTCGTTTCCGTGTCTGACCTGTTGCTCTCTCTGGTGGCGTTTCCCCCTCTCCTCGGCCCGGCTAGTTCGGCTTGTTCTCGTGACTCTCCAGTTGGGCCTGATTCGTCTCGGCCTCGGCCCCGTCCCGTGGCGTCATGTGGATACTTAAGAGGAATCCAGACCCCTGGCTAGGGTTTCCTACCTCACTCCGTGACTTGTCCAGATCTAGGGTTCCGCCTTGCTCCGTCTCCCTCTACCTTCCTCCTCCTCCGCTCTCCCGCTCGTTCGCCACCGTTGTCGCCATGGACCATTCCCGCGGCTCCTCCAACGACCGTAACTCCAACGGCAAGAGGTCGCTGGGGTCCCCAGAAGCTGGGGAGCTGGATCCGCTGGCCTATGAGGCGTTGTTGCAGTCCAAGCTTCGCGATGCGCAGGCGGCGCGCGAGCGTGATAAGGTAGGCTCCGCTCGTGCCGCTGATGATTGAGGCGCGTTGTCCGCCGCCGTCGTGGACCCTTGGGAGGCGGCGGCTTCGGCTCGTTCCAAGCCGGCGCGTGCGTCTCCTCCTCCGGTGGTGCCCATATCTGCCCCCGTTGGTGGCCCTGGGGCTGGCGGGCAGCCTCGACCTCTGCAGCGCTTCAACAACTCCTCCTTCCCCAACAAATCCTGCAAGTTTGCGTGGGCGGTTCGTGGCGATGATATTCTTCCTCCCCCTCACCTCGGTGCTCCTCCTGCTTCCGCCATCCACGCGTCCTCCAGCGCCCCACCTTCATCTGGATCTCTGTCGTGTTCGCTTGCCACTGTCCTGGTCACTTACAATCCCATTGCAAGTTCCCGCCGTTCTGCTTGATCTGCCAAGATGGCCATCTTACGGTGGACTGTGGTAACCGCAACCCTCCTCCTCCGCCTCCCATGGTTAAGCACTTTGGGACTGGGTTGCCTGGTTGTGATTTCTTTGCGCTGGTTGAGAATCTCGAGTCTGTGCCTCCTGTTCCCGTCATCCAAAACGCTTCATTGATTTAGGTACCGTCTTCTAGTGTTTCTCTTCAGGTGCTTTCGGACAAGCTTGGGGCGTGGGGCCCGGAGGGCTGGGACTGGCAGATTCAGTAGTTGGCTTCGGCTTCCTTTGGGGTCATTTTTTCGTCCATTAACAATCCCAGGATGATCGCTTCCTGCACGAGCTGTACCCTCCCTCGCAACCTGCTGCTCCGCCATCTCTTCGGCTTGGAGGACGGCGAACTCCTCCTCCGCCCCTGGATGCAAAACAGTCAATGTGCACCAGTGTAAATTTAAATGGTTGCCGTAGAAATGCTGCCGACCATATTAAGATATCTACACATATATCGAATATTATATAACTTACGTATTAAAGTACGCAAATTTAACCGTACTACCATACAACAAACGGTCGGTTCCTCTTATGTTTGGCTCGTTGTCTCGTTGCTTGCTTCGTCGTCTGTACGCATTGGAACTCTTGCAGCTAGCTCGCCTGTTCTACGGTCAAATCAAGACGCAACACTACGAGAGGCCATGGCCATGGATTGCTTATTCCGCGGGTACATGCTGGCCATCGCCAACACCATCTGCATCGGCGGCACGGCCATGATCGTCTACGAGTTCGTCAACCTGGCGCGGAAGCCCCACAGCAAGGGCTCCATCGTCGCGGCCTCCGTCTTCCTCCTCTGCTGGGTCGGCGTCACGGCCGGCGTATGCACGGCCTTCTGCGGCGACCTCTTCCAGCTGTCGGCGCTGCGTCGGTGCCTGGCCTCCGCCCCCGGGGCACTCCGTGGCGCGGGCCGGCTTCTCTGCCTGCCGTGCCGGTGCGCGCGCGCCCGCCAAAGCGGCGGCGCTCTGCCGCAGTTTCTGGACCAGACACCGAATCACATGCCCGCGCTGGGCCGGGAGCCACCGGTGCATGGTGGCGCGCGGGTGGTGACGGCGTATGAGTATGACATCCCGGCGTACGAGCAGCCGGAGGGCGGCGGCGGGTCGGAGTGCGCGGTCTGCCTCGGCGAGGTGGAGCAGGGGGACGCGGTGAAGCGCCTGCCGGCGTGCCTGCACATGTTCCACCAGCAGTGCATCGACCCGTGGCTGCAGGAGCACTCGACGTGCCCGGTCTGCCGGTACATCGTCTTGGCGCTCGCGCCGTTGCCGGCCCAGATTATGTTTCCCCGTGCCTCTCTTTTCCTCTCGAACCCTACGAGGCTGTCTGTCCCTCCTTCGCCTTCGCCGGACGACGGGACGACCGATGCTGCATCATCTCGTGACGGGACGGGACGGACGACAGACAGCAGCAACAGGTACCGTACATTGTCACCGCCAGCCTGATGGGCGGGCGTCACAGAGCCACAGAGGTCGTCCGGCCATCACGTCTGTGTCGTCCTACCCGACGATAAGGCCTGAGCTAGTCGCCGTACCATGGTCGATAAGTGTAAGAGGAAGTATTGTCAGACTACATGCGCTGCCTTTGGACTAACTTGGTGCATGTGTACTGTACATATATATACATCAGGAATCGATTTAGTTCATGCATGAAATAAAGATTCGATGCAACTCTTCTCCCTGAGAACAGAACGATACGTACAGCTTGTCCTCAACGATCCAAGCGGCTGGCCTTGCGCAGCTCTACGCCGCCGTTGCTGTGAACAAGTGGAGGAGGAACTCGGCGGCACCCGGCGAGAATTTCCTGTTAAACGTGAGAGCTCCGGCGTATGCAAGAGTGGGATGCTTCACAATCGATCTATGCTCGCAGTTTCGGGTATATCCTGATAAGCGCATATACTATAACACTAAGCTCTCTAGTTTTAAAGAGCCCATTTCAATTGACGTCTTCAATTAACATTGAGTCATCCCAGTGGCGGATCCACCATTGGGGCGAGCTGGGGCGGCCGCCCCGGGTCGCCGGCGGCGGAGGATTGACCCCCACCGACCTGTCTTTCCTCCGGCAGTCAGCGATCTCTGTTTTGACCTGCTCTGTTCTCGTCTCTGTTCGTGGCTTCTTGAGGTAGCCAGCCATCGAAGCGTTATGTGAAAGAGAAAGAGTTTGGGCCGGTGGACCGGTTTCTACAGGTCCAAACATACAAGCGGTCTAGCCCGGTGACTAGTCGAGGCGTCGAGCCGTTCCCCACATCGCTCGATCCAGCCGTTCCCTTCCTGGCTCCCTTGACCTAGGCTGATGCGGGTGGTGCATGCGCCGCCGCCGGAGGCCTCACGCGAGGCGCCCACTGCCGGTCCCCTCGCCCTCCCCTCATACTGGTTCCCCTCCCTGGCTCCCTCGACCTGGACTACTGCTGCTGCGGATGCTGCGCCGCCGCCCACTGCCGGAGTGCAGAAATTGGCCCAGTCGGTGATGGATTCAGGTGAAGATGTGGATTCAGGTGAATATGTGGATTGGATAGGGATAGACGCTGTTGTCGAACTCGAAAAAGCTGAGGCTGAGGCTGCTGCTGTCGAAGAGGCTACAGATGTGGCAGGGACAGAAGCTTGGGCGCCCAGATCGGATGGTGGAGCAGACAGACCAGCCACGCGGAAGCGACCAAATGACTCCAACGACCACCACCAGCAGCAGGTATCATCTTCTTGTATCCTTTCTTTCCTTTGATCTGTTCGTTGGAAACTTGGAATGTTGAATAGGAAAATTAAGGCAGCAGTCCACAAGCCCGTGTTCATTATGCAATTACATTTTATAGGTATACTACCACCCAGTTATCATCATATGACCATATCAAAATATACAACTCTCATCACACTTGTGCTAATGCATTCATAATTTTGTAGGTCTCGTCTGGAAATTGGAATTATGGGATCATATTTTGACATAAGTGAGCATTTCAAGCGACAAGAGTCCATGTTAGCAGTTTACTAGTTTTCAAGAGCTTTTTTATTCTTTTTTTTAGGAGCAGCTTTTTTATTCTTTTGTTGTTGAATGCTATGAGTTTTGGTTGAATAGAGTTGCATTTGTACCCCAAAAATATTAGCCATTAAATGTTCGCCCCAGCTAACTTCAATTCCTGGGTCCGCCACTGAGTCATCCTATTTTGACCGGGTCAACAATTTCTCAAAGACCTCTCATTTAATTCTTTATACTCCTTTATAACACTATGCTCCTTAGTATTAAAGAGTCCATGTTCAATTGATGTCTTCAATTAAAATTGGGTCATCCAATTTTGGCCGGGTCAACAATTTCTCAAAGCTCTCCAATACACTACGCTTTCTAATAGGTATGGTTTACGATTTTGACCCGACCAACAATTTTTCAAATCAATCAATATCAACCGGCCTATAAAAATATATCAATCACGCGCATGCAGCCACCGATGTAGATATTTTCTCACATATATAAGGTTGGTTAGCATATAATCTAGAATTTCACCATGAAAGGCCCATCAAAATCACCGAATTATAAATAAAAATAAAACACACTCTATCATCTCCTCCACCCGTCAAACTAAATATTCCATTAGTTCCAAAATATAAGGGGTATTAGTTTTTTGGAAAGTTGAATTGTTCAACTTTGTCAAGTCTAAATATTCCATTAGTTCCAAAATATAAGGGGTATTAGTTTTTTGGAAAGTTGAATTGTTCAACTTTGTCAAGTTCAGAGCAACAATATCAACAACCACAATATTAAAGAAAAAAGTATCAAAATTCATTTCATGATGAATCTAATCATAGCGATTTGATATTATGCATTTTGATATATTTGTCTATAATTTTTATCAAACTTAAAATGTTTGATTTTTCAATAAAATAAAACACATTGTACTTTGAAACAGAGCGATTAAGTATTTTTTAACCTAACGACACAGCAAAGCGCGTCCAACCCTTCTAGTGCAGATGAAAATCAAATTACCACAAAGAAAATTAAAATAAGAAAAAACTAAATAGGCATTTACTCTGTTTTAGGGCTAGTATAAGACGTACTGTAAAAATCCTTAGTGTTCAGAATTACTTGTCGGAGAAATGGATGTATCAAGATATATTTTAGTTCTAGATACATCCATTTTTATCTATTATTCTGACAAGCAATTCTGAACGGAGGGAGTATATGCTGCGATCTGCGAGTGAGTGTTCTCTGGTTGCTACATACATCCAGGAAACAAAATTTCAGGTTTTCCCCACTCCATTTCCGTCACCAGCGTATTATGGTTGCATTGCCGTTTGTGTTAGGGCATCTCAAACGCCGACCTTCTAACCAGACACCGCATTTGTCCGTGGGCTGGGGAGACTAGTCCCCAAACATGGATGTGGGAGTCGGTCATCCAAACCTCTCTGTGTATGTCTTGTTACATTTTGGAAGAATTTTAATGAAAATGAACAAATTTGATGCATATTTAAACGCACTGGACAATGCTTGGATAATTTTTACACAAAACCAGATGCTTTTGATCTAAACCGATGCAAATTCATTACATTTAGACATATTTCAACTAGACCGGACTCTAAACCTAGCCCACAGCAAGGGCTCCATCATCGCGGCCTCCGTCTTCCTCCTATGTTGGGTCAGCGTCACAGTCGGCATGTACACGGCCTTCTACGGTGACCTCTTCTAGCTGTCGGTGGCGCTGCGTTGGTGCATGGCCTCCATCCCCGGGGCACTTCGTGGCGCAGGGCGGCTTCTTTGCCTGTCGTGCCACTGCGCGCGTGCCCGCCATAACGGCGGTGCTCTGCCGCAGTTTTTGGACCAGACACCGAATCACATACCCGAGCTGGCCTGGGAGCCACCGGTGCATGGTGGCACGCGGGTGGTGACAGTGTATGACCTCCCGACGTATGAGCACCCGGAGGATGGCGGCAACTCGGAGTGCACGGTCTGCCTCGGGGAGGTGTGATACGTCTCCAACGTATCTATAATTTTTAATGTTTTCATGCTACTATTTTATCAATCTTGTATGCTTTATATGTCCTTTTATATCATTTCTGGAAACTAACCTATTAACTTAGTGCCCAGTGCGAGTTGATATTTTCTGGTTGTTTTTGGCTTTTTAGAAAATCAGTACTAAACGGAGTCCAAACGTGACGAAACGTTTTGTGGATTTTTTCAGGACCAGAAGAAGACCAGGGTGCGACGGAGGGATACCAGACGCGCGCCCTCCCCCCTTGTGGATCCCACGTGGGGCCCCTCCGCTGTCTCTTCATTCTATAAATCGTCAATAATCCTAAAAATCCTAGGAGAGCATTCGAAACACTTTTTTCGTCGCCGCAAATCTCTGTTCTGTCGCGGTCCCATCTGGAGGCCTTTTCTGGTACTCTTCTGGAGGGGAATCCATCACGACGGCCATCTTCATCAACCTTGCTTCCTCCCACATGATGTGTAAATAGTTCCTACAGGACCTATTGTTGGAAATATGCCCTAGAGGCAATAATAAATTGGTTATTATTATATTTCCTTGTTCGTGATAATCGTTTACTATCCATGCTATAATTGTATTGATTGGAAACTCAAATACATGTGTGGGTACATAGACAACACGGTGTCCCTAGTATGCCTCTAGTTAACTAGTTCGTTGATCAAAGATGGTCAAGGTTTCCTGGCCATAGACATGAGATGTCATTTGATAACGGGATCACATCATTAGGAGAATGATGTGATGGACAAGACCCAAACTATAAACATAGCATATGATCATGTCAGTTTATTGCTATAGTTTTCTGCATGTCAAGTATCTGTTCCTATGACCATGAGATCATGCAACTCACTGACACCGGAGGAATACCTTGTGTGTATCAAACGTCACAACGTAACTGGGTGACTATAAAGATGCTCTACAGGTATCTCCGAGGGTGTCTGTTGAGTGGGCATGGATCAAGACTGGGATTTATTACTCCGTGTGATGGAGAGGTATCTCAAGGCCCACTCGGTAATACAACATCACAACAAGCCTTGCAAGCAATGTGACTAAGTGTTAGCCACGGGATCTTGTATTACGGAACGAGTAAAGAGACTTGCCGGTAACAAGATTGAACTAGGTATAGAGATACCAACGATCGAATCTCGGGCAAATTACATACCGAAGAACAAAGGGAACAGCATACGGGATTAACTGAATCCTTGACATAGAGGTTCAACCGATGAAGATCTTCGTAGAATATGTAGGAACCAATATGGGCATCCAGGTCCCGCTATTGGTTATTGACCGTGGAGGTGTCTCGGTCATGTCTACATAGTTCTCGAACCCGCAGGGTCTGCACACTTAAGGTTCGGTGACGTTTCGGTATAGTAGAGTTATGTATGGTGGTGACCGAAGGTTGTTCGGAGTCCCGAATGAGATCCTGGACGTCACGAGGAGCTCCGAAATGGTCCGGAGGTAAAGATTGATATATAGGAAGTCCTGTTTTGGTCACCGGAAAAGTTTCGGGTACTTCGGTAGTGTACCGGGAGTGCCGGGAGGGTACCGGGGGCCATCGGGAGGGTTGTCTCGACCCAAAGGACCTCATGGGCTGTGGGAGGAGTCAAACCAGCCCCTAGTGGGCTGGCCGAACCCCCCACTAAGGCCCATGCGGCTAGGGGTGGGAAAAACTCAAAGGTGGAAAGGTGGAAAGGGTTTCCAAGTGGAGAGGAGGAATCCTACTCCTAGTAGGATTGGAGTAGGACTCCTCCACCTCCAATTTCGGCCAACCCTTGAGGGTTTGAGGCTGCCTCCTCCCCTCCCTCCCTCCTATATATACTAGAGGATTTAGAGGGGAGAGCTAACCCTAATTGCCACATGCTCCCTCTACTTCCTCTAGGTCGTTTTCTCCTTTAGTCTAGTTTCGGCGGTGCTTAGGCGAAGCCCTGCCGGAATAGTTCCACCACCGCCACCGCCGCGCCGTCACGCTACCGGAGAACTCATCTACCTCTCCGCCCCCTCTTGCTGGATCAAGAAGGCGGCGATCGTCATCGAGCTGTACGTGTGCTGAACGCGGAGGTGCCGTCCGTTCGGCGCTAGATCGGAAGGACCGTGATCAGGATCGCGGGACGGATCGTGATGGGATCGCGGGACGGATCGTGATTGGATAGCGAGATGGATCGTGATGGGATCGCGGGACGCTCGGCGATTTGGATCGCGAAGACGTTCGACTACATCAACCGCGTTTCTTAACGCTTCCCGCTTAGCGATCTACAAGGGTATGTAGATCCACTCTCCCTCTCGTAGATGCTCATCACCATGGACAGATCTTGCGTGTGCGTAGGAAATTTTTTGTTTCCCATGCAATGTTCCCCAACAGTGGCATCATGAGCTAGGTCTATGCGTAGATGAGATCACGAGTAGAACACAAAGGAGTTTGTGGGCGTTGATATTCAGATTGCTTCCTCCCTTGGTCTTTTCTTGATTCAGCGGTATTGTGGGATGAAGCGGCCCGGACCAACCTTACTCGTACGCTTACGAGAGACCGGTTCCATCAACTGACATGAAACTTCGTTGCATAAAGATGGCTGGCGGGTGTCTGTTTCTCCCACTTTAGTCGGATCGGATTTGACAAAGGCGGTCCTTGAGAAGGTTGAATAGCAATTTATGTATCACCGTTGTGGTTTTTGCGTAGGTAAGAATTGTTCTTGCTAGATACCCATAGCAGCCACGTAAAACTTGCAACAACAATTAGAGGACGTCTAACTTGTTTTTGCAGGGTATGTTGTGATGTGATATGGCCAATTACATGATGAGATATATGTGATGTATGAGATTATCATGTATTGTATAGAATATCACGACTTGCATGTCGATGAGTACGGCAACCGGCAGGAGCCATAGGGTTGTCTTTAATTATTTTCGCCGTTTTTGCTTACTTTATCGCTATGAGTTAGCAATAGTCGTAGAAGCAACAGTCGGCGTGACAACCTCATGGCGACACATTGATGGAGATCAAGATGATGGAGATCATGGTGTTATGCCGGTGACGATGGAGATCATGCCGGTGCTTTGAAGATGGAGATCAAAAGCACAAGTTCATGGCCATATCATGTCACTTATGATTTGCATGTGATGTTAATCCTTTTATGCATCTTATTTTGCTTAGGACGACGGTAGCTTTATAAGGTGATCCCTCACTTAAATTTCAAGATAAATTGTGTTCTCCCCGAGTGTGCACCGTTGCGAAAGTTCATCGTTTCGAGACACCATGTGATGATCGGGTGTGATAGACTCTACGTTCGCATACAACGGGTGCAAGCCAGTGTTGCACGTGCGGAACACTCGGGTTAAACTTGACGAGCCTAGCATGTACAGACATGGCCTCGGAACACAAGAGACCGAAAGGTCGAACATGAGTCATATAGTAGATATGATCAACATGAAGATGTTCACCATTGAAACCACCTCAACTCACGTGATGATCGGACTTGAGTTGGTGGATTTGGATCATGTGACACTCGAATGACCGGAGGGATGTCAATTTGAGTGGGAGTTTTTAAGTAATATGATTAACTAAACTCATTATCATGAACATAGTCAAAATGTCTTTGCTAATTATGTTGTAGATTACTAGCTCGCGCTGTAGCTCCCTAGATTTTTTATATGTTCCTAGAGAAATAGAGTTGAAAGATGATGGTAGCAATAATGCGGACTGGGTCCGTGATCTGAGGATTGTCCTCATTGCTGCACAGAAGGCTTATGTCCTTAATGCACCGCTCGGTGCGCCACCCCCTCTAGCGTCGTCTGTAGATGTTGAGAACATCTGATAGGCACGTTTTGATGACTACTTGATAGTTCAGTGCATCATGTATTACGGCTTAGAATTGAGGCTCCAAAACGTTTTGAACATCACGGAACATATGAGATGTTCTAAGAGCTGAAATTGGGATCTCAGGCTCGTGCACGTGTTGAGAGGTATGAGACCTCCAACAAGATTCTTTGCCTGCAAGATGAAGGAGAATAGCTCAATCGGTGAGCATGTGCTCAGATTGTCTGGGTACTATAATCGCTTGAATCGAGTGGGAGTTGATCTTCCAGATAAGATAGTGATTGATATAGTTCTCCAAGTCACTGTCACTAAGCTACTAGAGCTTCGTGATGAACTATAAAATGCCAGGGATGGAAATAATGATCCCTGAGCTATTCGCGATGTTTGACACCGCGAAGGTAGAAATCAAGAAGGAGCATCAAGTGTTGATGGTTAGTGAAACCACTAGTTTCGAGAAGGGCAAGGGCTAGGAGGCAAACTTCATGGATGGCAAGTCAGTTGCTGCTCCTGTGAAGAAACCCAAGGTTGAACCCAAACCCGAGACTAAGTGCTTCTACGATGAGGAGAACGGTCGCTGAAGCGGAACAACCCTAGATACTTGGTAGATAAGAAGGCTGGCAACGTCGACAGAAGTATATTTGATATACGTGTTATTGATGTGTACCTTGCTAGTACTCCTAGTAGCACCTTGGTATTTGTAGGACCGAAAGTATGTCTAGAGGGGGGGGGGATTAGACTACTTGACCAAATAAAAGTTTTGCCTTTTCCCAAATTTTAGAGTTGGCAATTTTAGCATTTCATGGCAAGTCAAGTACACCCTACACATGCATGTCTAAGAGTATAGCAGCGGAAAGTAACAACAAGCATGAGTAGTAAAGGATAGGGTAGGAAGATCAAACGCAATTGTAGACACGATGATTTTTTCCCGTGGTTCCGATAGGTGGTGCTATCGTACATCCACGTTTATGGAGTCTTCAACCCACGGAGGGTAACGGTCGCGAGAGTCCACGGAGGGCTCCACCCATAAGGGTCCACGAAGTAGCAACCTTGACTATTCCATAACGGCTTCCGTCCACGAAGGACTAGCCTCACTATGGGTAGATCTTCACGAAGTAGGCGATCTCCTTGCCCTTACAAACTTCTTGGTTCAACTCCACAACACGAAGTAGGAGGCTCCCAAGCGACACCTAACCAATCTAGGAGGCACCACCCTCCAAAAGGTAATAGGCTCGGTAATGTCGATGAACTCCTTGCTCTTGTGCTTCAAGATGATAGACTCCTCAACACACAATCACTCTCTCACAGATTTGGCTTGGTGGAAGAGATGGGATTGGTGGAAAGCAACTTGGGGAGGCTAGAAATCAAGATCCATATGGTTGGAGTGGAAGATCTTGACCTCAACACAAGAATAGGTGGTTCTCTCTCAGAAAACTGGATGGGGCAAGTATGGAATAGTTCTGAGTGCTTCTCTTTCGAGTAGGTGGTGGTGGAGGGATATATATAGGCATCCCCAAAAATCCAACCGTTACACACAAAATGACCAACTCGGTGACACCGATGTGTAAATCTCGGTGGTACCGAAGTGACCAAAAGGTGGCAACTTTTGAATCTCGGTGAGACCGATATAGGAAACTCGGTTGCACCGATAAGGTGACCAACGGTCAGATTCCCAATCTCGGTGACGCCGATCCAACAATCTCGGTGGTACCGATATTGTGAATTTGCGTAACAGAAAGTTGGCAACCTAAACTCGGTGGCACCGGTATGGAATCGGTTGCACCGAAGTGGCTAGGGTTTGGCTGAATCTGTCTGAGGTTGAGAATCGGTGGCACCGGGATGGAAATGTTGGTTGCACCGATTTTGAGTATATGGCTTTGGACAGACTTTGGTGGGAGAGCTTGTGGGTGTTTTTGGTGACTATCACTTGTGCACGTATGAGCATTTTGTTCACCAACAAAACCTTACCCTCTTTTAATAGTATTGGCTTTCCTATGGACTCAAAGTGATTTCTCACAAATGTAAAATGTAGAGTCCTCTTCCTTGAAGCTTTGCCAACCTATTTCCTTGCATCTTGGGGTATTCCACAATCTCCACAATCCTTTTGCCAATCCTATCATTGAACATTTCCTGAAATATACTTAGTGGAAACATTAGTTCAATGACATATATGTTGTTATTAATTACCAAAACCACCAAGGGAGCAAATGTGCTTTCAGTATTGGATACCGGTTCGGTTGCTAAATGTTAGTAACTCGAAATAAAAGCTACGGAATAAACGGAGGCTAGCTAAGGGTGAGGTGACGATGAGAGTTGGAAGTGTTTCCAAGGTTGATGTGATCACCATCGCACGCTCTCTCTACCTTCGGGATTAGTGATGAACCTAAATAAATGTTATTTGGTGTTTGCGTTGAGCATGAACGTGATTAGATCATGTTTATTGCAATACGGTTATTCATTTTAGAGAATAATGGTTATTCTGTTTACATGAATAATACCTTCAATGGTCATGCACCCAATGAGAATGGTTTATTGAATCTTGATCGTAGTGATACACATGTTCATAATATTGATGCCAAAAGATACAAAGTTAATAATGATAGTACCACATACTTGTGGCACTGCCGCTAAATGTCATATTGGTGTAAAACGCATGAAGAAACTCCATGCTGATGGATCTATGGACTCATTCGATTGCGAATCGGTTGAGACATGCGGACCATGCCTCATGGGCAAGATGACTAAGACCCCGTTTTCCGGTATGGTAGAGCGGGCAAGTAACTTATTGGAAATGATACATGTTGATGTATTCGGTCCAACGAGTGTTGTAGCGTGCGGTGGATATCGTTATTTTCCTACCTTCACTGATGATTTGAGTAGATATGGGGATATTTACTTAATGAAACACAAGTCTGAAATGTTTGAAAAGTTCAAACAAAATCAGGGTGAAGTTTGAGATCATCGTGACAAGGAGATAAAATGTCTACGATATGATCGTGGAGGTAAATACCTGAGTTACGAGTATTGGTATACAACTTAAGACAATGTGGAATTTGTTTCACAGCTCACGCCACCTGGAACACCATAGTATGATGGTGTCTGAACGTCGTAGTCGTGCTCTATTGGATATGGTGCGAACTATGATGTCTCTTATCGATTTGCCACTATCATTTTGGGGTTTCGCATTAGAGACAACTACATTCACTTTAAAAGGGGCACCATCTAAATCCGTTAAGGTGACACCGTATGAATTTTGGTTTGGCAGAAACCTAAGCTGTCATTTCTTAATGTTTGGGGCTGTGACACTTATGTGAAAAAGGGTTTTCACCTAATGAGCTCAAACCCAAAGCGGACAAATGCATCTTCATAGAATACCCTAACGTAACAGTTGGGTAAACCTTCTATCTTAGATCCAAGCACAAAGTGTTTGTTGCTAAAACGGGTCCTTTCTCGAGAAAGAGTTTCTCTCGAAAGAATTAAGTGGGAGGAAGATAGAACTTGATGGGGTTGTTGAACCTTTGTTTCAACCAGAGAGTAGCGCAACGCAGAAAGTTGTTTCTGTGGAGCCTACGTTAGTTGAAGAGGAAGTTAATGATGATGATCATGAAGCTTCGGATCAAGTTGCTATCAAACCTCGTAGGTCGACAAGGACGCGTACTGCTCCTGAGTGGTACGGCAACCCTGTCTTAGAGGTCAATTTGTTGGACAACAATGAACCTACGAGCTATGGAGAAGCGATGATGGGCCCGGATTCCGAGAAATGGTTAGAGGCCATGCAATCCGAGATGGGATCCATGTAAGAAAACAAAGTATGAGCTTTGGAAGTATTACCTGAAGGGCGAAAGGCCATTCAGAACAAATGGATCTTTAAAAGGAAGACGGATGCAGACGGTAATGTCACCGTCTATAAAGCTCGACTTGTGGCAAAGGGTTTTTCACAAGTTCAAGGAGTTGACTACGATGCGACTTTCTCACCCGTAGCGATGCTAAAGTCTGTTGGAATTATGTTAGTAGTTGCTGCATTTTTCGATTTTGAAATCTGACAAATGGATGTCAAAACATCGTTTCCTTAACGGTATCCGTGAGGAAAGGTTGTATGTGATACAACCGGAAGGTTTTGTCAGTTCTAAGGATGCTAAAATATATGCAAGCTCGAGCGATCCTTCTATGGACTGAAGCAAGCATCTTGGAGTTGGAATATACGCTTTGATGAGGTGATCAAAGTTTTTGAGTCTATACAAAGTTTATGAGAAACTTGTATTTACAATAAAGTGAGTGGGAGCACTATAGAATTTCTGATAAGTATATGTGGATGACATATTGTTGATAGGAAATGATGTAGAATTTCTGGAAAGCATAAAGGGTTGTTTGAAAAGGAGTTTTTCAAAGGAAAACCTGGAATGAAGCTACTTAAATATTGGGCATCTTGATCTATAGAGGTAGATCAAGACGTCTGATAAAACTTTCAATGAGTACATACATTGACAAGATTTTGAAAGAGTTCAAAATGGATCAGTCAAAGAAAGAGTTCTTGCCTGATTTGTAAGGTGTGGAGTTGAGTGAGACTCAAAGCTCGACCACGGCAGAAGAAAGAGAAAGGACGAAGGTCGTCCCCTATGCGTTATCCATAGGCTCTGTATAGTATGTCATGTTGTGTACCGCACCTGTGTGTGCCTTGCCATGAGTCTGTCAACGGGTACAAGAGTGATCCAGGAGTGGATCACTGGACAGCGGTGAAGATTATCCTTAGTAACTAGAGGACTAAGGAAATATTTCTCGATTATGGAGGCGATAAAGAGTTCGTCGTAAAGGGTTACGTCGATGCAAGCTTTAACACCAATCCGGATGACTCTGAGTAGCAATCCGGATACGTATAGTGGAGCAGCCATTTGGAATAGCTCCAAGTGGAGTGTGGTAGCAGTGTCTACAGTATGACATAGAGATTTGCAAAGTACACATGGATCTGAATGTCGCAGACCCATTGACTAAAGACCTCTGTCACATGCAAAGCATGATCGAACCCCAGAACTCATTGGGTGTTAGATTCATAACAATGTAAATCACATGGTGATGTGAACTAGATTATTGACTCTAGTACAAGTGGGAGACTGTTGGAAATATGCCCTAGAGGCAATAATAAATTGGTTATTATTATATTTCCTTGTTCGTGATAATCATTTATTATCCATGCTATAATTGTATTGATTGGAAACTCAAATACATGTGTGGGTACATAGACAACACTGTGTCCCTAGTATGCCTCTAGTTAACTAGTTCGTTGATCAAAGATGGTCAAGGTTTCCTGGCCATAGACATGAGATGTCATTTGTTAACGGGATCACATCATTAGGAAAATGATGTGATGGACAAGACCCAAACTATAAACATAGCATATGATCGTGTCAGTTTATTGCTATAGTTTTCTGCATGTCAAGTATCTGTTCCTATGACCATGAGATCATGCAACTCACTGACACCGGAGGAATACCTTGTGTGTATCAAACATCACAACGTAACTGGGTGACTATAAAGATGCTCTATAGGTATCTCCGAGGGTGTCTGTTGAGTGGGCATGGATCAAGACTGGGATTTGTTACTCCGTGTGACGGAGAGGTATCTCAGGGCCCACTCGATAATACAACATCACAATAAGCCTTGCAAGCAATGTGACTAAGTGTTAGCCACGGGATCTTGTATTACGGAACGAGTAAAGAGACTTTCCGATAACGAGATTGAACTAGGTATAGAGATACCAACGATCGAATCTCGGGCAAATTACATACCGAAGAACAAAGGGAACCGCATACGGGATTAACTGAATCCTTAACATAGAGGTTCAACCGATGAAGATCTTCGTAGAATATGTAGGAACCAATATGGGCATCTAGGTCCCGCTATTGGTTATTGACCGTGGAGGTGTCTCGGTCATGTCTACATAGTTCTCGAACCCGCAGGGTCTGCACACTTAAGGTTCGGTGACGTTTCGGTATAGTAGAGTTATGTATGGTGGTGACCGAAGGTTGTTCGGAGTCCCGGATGAGATCCTGGACGTCACGAGGAGCTCCGGAATGGTCCGGAGGTAAAGATTGATATATAGGAAGTCCTGTTTTGGTCACCGGAAAAGTTTCGGGTACTTCGGTAGTGTACCGGGAGTGCCGGGAGGGTACCGGGGGCCATCGGGAGGGGTGTCTCCACCCAAAGGACCTCATGGGCTGTGGGAGGAGTCAAACCAGCCCCTAGTGGGCTGGCCGAACCCCCCACTAAGGCCCATGCGGCTAGGGGTGGGAAAAACCCAAAGGCGGAAAGGTGGAAAGGGTTTCCAAGTGGAGGGGAGGAATCCTACTCCTAGTAGGATTGGAGTAGGACTCCTCCACCTCCAATTTCGGCCAACCCTTGAGGGTTTGAGGCTGCCTCCTCCCCTCCCTCCCTCCTATATATACTAGAGGATTTAGAGGGGAGAGCTAACCCTAATTGCCACGTGCTCCCTCTACTTCCTCTAGGTCGTTTTCTCCTTTAGTCTAGTTTCGGCGGTGCTTAGGCGAAGCCCTGCCGGAATAGTTCCACCGCCGCCGCCGCCGCGCCGTCGCGCTGCCGGAGAACTCATCTACCTCTCCGCCCCCTCTTTCTGGATCAAGAAGGCGGAGATCGTGATCAAGCTGTACGTGTGCTGAACGCGGAGGTGCCGTCCGTTCGGCGCTAGATCGGAAGGACCGTGATCAGGATCGCGGGACGGATCGTGATGGGATCGCGGGATGGATCGTGATTGGATCGCGAGATGGATCGTGATGGGATCGCGGGATGCTCGGCGATTTGGATCGCGAAGACGTTCGACTACATCAACCGCGTTTCTTAACGCTTCCCGCTTAGCGATCTACAAGGGTATGTAGATCCACTTTCCCTCTCGTAGATGCTCATCACCATGGACAGATCTTGCGTGTGCGTAGGAAAATTTTTGTTTCCCATGCAACGTTCCCCAACACCTATAGGTCCATAGCTGTAGCTAGATGGCTCTCTCTCTCTCTCTCTAGTTTGACCTTCAATACAATGATCTCTTCGAAGACGTATTCGATGTAAATTTTGCGGTGTGTTTGTTGGCATCCGATGAATTGCGAGTTTATGTTCAGATCATTCATTGAAAGTAATTGATCCAATCTGAGATTTATCATGTGTTATTTCATATAGCTATGTATGCTTTCCAATCTATAAGTTTGCTTTGGCCAAGTAAATCAGTAGACCATCAGAAGGAGTGGTGCATAGTAGTAGGTTCAATCTTACGGTGTCCTCGCCTCGTGACATATGGGGTAGCGAGCCACGTATTTGTTTTGTTACTACTAAGGGTAAAATGACGGGGTATGAACATATTGCGTGTCTTACTTTCTCTACATTATGTCATCTTGCTTCAAGCATTACCCGGTTTGTCATGAACTTAATATCATAGATGCATGCTGGATAACGGTCTACTGGTGGAGTAATAATAGTAGATGCAGAATCGTTTCGGTCTACTTGTCACGAGTAATGCCTATGTATAGATCATGATATGAATATCGCATAATTATTTCCTTTTCTATCAATTGCCCAATAGTAATTTGTGCACCTACCACTACTATGCTCATGAGAGAGAGATGCCTCTAGTGAACGCTATGGCCCCCAGGTCCATCTTCATATTATATATTCAAAAAATACATAAAAATACTCGGTGCAATTTATTTACTTTTATTTGGTTTTTATCTATCCTACTCTATCAAGATTTAATCCTTGCAATTAACGAGTACAAGGGGCTTGACAACCCTCTTGCTTGTGTTGTGTGCAAGTATTTGCTCTTATGTGTGCAGGAACTGTTGATCGTGTGTTTGTATCGCTTTCTATTGGTTCAATAAACCTTGGTTCTCAACTGAGGGAAATATCTACCGCTACTGTATTACATCATCCTTTCCTCTTCGGGGAAAAACCCAACGCATCTACAAGTAGCAGAAGGAATTACGGGCGCCGTTGCCGGGGAAGCTATGAAACATACTGAAGGTTCCTTCACACACATTATCATTTACTTGCATTAATTTTTACTTGCTTTTATTTTCAGTTTACAAAAAATTAAAAATACCAAAAATATCGTCTGTGCTATCTTGCTTTGAATCGGCATTATGTCCACTGTTCAAGAAATCGTTAACTGGTAGCTGCTCATTCAGCTTGGGAGTAGTGATTAATCGTTGAATCGGCCTATTAATTGGATTAATCGGTTGACCAATAATCGGTGTAATTTCGAACTCAGTAGAAGCAAATTTTGTATGGAGAAGAAAAACCTACATTGCAAATATGAAGCAAATGACACCATTTTCTTTTCTCAATAGATGACAAGCATGTATACAAGAACAATCATCCCCGCTGGCATAAAATCATCAAGAAAAATATACACAATAACACTTTTTTGCTGATTTCCTCCTCGGACGCAATGGCGGCCATACAACGGCGACATACATAGGAAAGGTGACGGCGGTCGTGCAGGGCGTCTGAACGGGTCCGTTGTTGGAGGTGGTAGGTCGCGAAGGAGGATGGGAAGTAGAGATGCATAGAGGGAGAAGAGAAAGCGGACACACAGGGGAGGATGGTAAGTGGTGGCGCACCGATGAGGACTAATTGGCCAGCTGTCATCTAGGTGGGCAGGGGATGGGAAGAGTGGGTGGGGTCTGGTAGCAAAATAAACCATATCTCTTTAGGAGCGGGAGGGACTGGGAGGGATATGGGTCAAATAATTGGGCTTTCTTTGCCCATGAGTTAGCGGGCCAACAATGATTAATCGGCCTAACAACCGATTAATCGGTTACATGGCCATTTAATTGACCCAACAAGTTAACGCGATGAATATGTGTTATTCGATTCGGCCACCCGATGAGTAGCGATTAACTGGCCTATTAACTGATTAATCGGATGAATTCTTGAACAATGATTATGTCTACTCAAGAGAATACTAAATTGTGCGATGTCTCGAATACTACTAATAATGATTTTATTAGTACCCCAATACCACTGATGACCCACAAGTATAGGGGATCAAGCGTAGTCTTTTCGATAAGTAAGAGTGTCGAACCCAAAAAGGAGCAGAAGGAAGTGATAAACAGTTTTCAGCAAGGTATTCTTTGCAAGTGCTGTGAGTAACAATGATAGATAGTTTTGCAGCAAGATAATTTGTAACAAGTGACAAGTAACAATATTAGCATGGGTGCAGTAAGGTAGCCCAATCCTTTTTATAGCAAAGGACAGGCCTGAAAGTACTCTTATATAAAGCAAGCGCTCCTGAGGACACATGGGAATTTCTGTCTAGTCATGTTCATCATGTTGAGTTGATTCGCGTTCGTTACTTTGATAATTTGATATGTGGGTGGACCGGTGCTAAGGTGTTGTTCTTACTTGAACAAGCAACCCACTTATGATTACCCCCTCTCGCAAGCATCTGCAACTACGAAAGAAGAATTAAGATAAATCTAACCATAGCATGAAACGTTTGGATCCAAATCAGCCCCTTCAGAAATAACACATAAACTAGGGTTTAAGCTTCTGTCACTCTAGCAACCCATCATCTATTTATTACTCCACAATGCCTTCCCTTAGGCCCATAATATGGTGAAGTGTCATGTAGTCGACGTTTGATACGTCTCCAACGTATCTACTTTTCCAAATGCTTTTGCTCTGGTTTTGACCTCTAATTTGCATGATATGAATGAAACTAACCCGGACTGACGTTGTATTAAGCAGAACTACCTTGGTGTTATTTTTGTGCAGAAATAAAAGTTCTCGGAATTGGACGAAACTTTTTGTGAATTATTTTTGAGAATTATAATGAATTATGGAGCGAAGACCTGCCGAAGGGGGTGTGCCAGGGGGCCACCACACATCAGGGCGCCCCCTAGGCCGCGCCCTAACATCTTGTGGGGCCCTCGTGGCTCCTCCGACCCTAATTCCAGTCCTATAAAATCACATCTTCGGAGGAAAAATCAGAGAGAAGTTTTCATCGCATTTCACGAGACGGAGCCGTCGCCACCTCATGTTCTTCCTCGGGAGGGCTGATCTGGAGTCCGTTTGGGGCTCCGGAGAGGGGAAATCATCGTCGTCGGCATCACAAACCCTTCTCTATCAACACCGCCATGATGCTCACCACCGAGAGTGAGTAATTCCTTTGTAGGCTTGCTGGACGGTGGTGGGATTGATCATGTAATCGAGTTAAGTTTGATAGGGTTTGATCCGTAGTATCCACTATGTTCTGAGATTGATGTTGCTATGACTTTGCTATGCTTAATGCTTGTCACTAGGGCCCGAGTGCCATGATTTCAGATCTGAACATATTATGTTTTCACGAATATAAGATTGATTTGGATCCTATCTTGCAAGTTGTATGCACCTATTATGTGTCTTGATCCGCATACCCGCAAGGTGACAATAATTGGGATTCTTTCCGATGATTGCCGTAGTTTGAGGAGTTCATGTATTCACCATGTGTTAATGCTTTGTTCCGGTTCTCTATTAAAAGGAGGCCTTAATATCCCTTAGTTTCCAATAGGACACCGCTGCCATGGGAGGGTAGGATAAAAGATGTCATGCAAGTTCTTATCGCAAGCACGTATGACTATATACGGAATACATGCCTACATTATATTGATGAATTGGAGCTAGTTCTGTGTCACCCTAGTGTGTAACTGTTAAATGATCAATGTCATCTAAATCATTATCCATCACCGATCCACGTGCCTACACTTTATGTATACTGAATCTTGCTAAGTTACTATTGTTACTGCTACTGTCACAACTGCTACAAAATTGCTGATGTCACTATTACTGTTACTGTGCTACTACTATTTGTCACGCTACTAAACCTTTGCTACAGAGAGATATCCCAGGTGCAGTTGAATTGACAACTCAACTGTCAAGGCCAATAAATATTCTTTGGCTCCCCTTGTTTCGAATCAATAAATTAGGGTGAAATACTACCCGTGAAGGCTGTCGCGATCCCCTATACTTGTGGGTTATCAAGACCTTTTTCTGGCGCCGTTGCTGGGGAGCATAGCTCTATTTATTGTGTTAACTTGAGGATATCCAATTTCTACTATGAAGAATCTGAAAGATACTCGAACTAAGATCGTCCCCTCTCGCACCAGAGGAGGTAAGGAACTGCCATCTAGCTCTGCTTTTGATTCATCTACTGTTTTGAATCAGCTTGTTACACCACCACCTGTTGATCGTCCTGATATGTCACATGTGCTTGATGATGCTGCCTCTGAAATTAATGATGATACTATTGCTACACATGTTGAAACTGAAAATGTGCCACTGAATGAATTACTTGATGCTCATATTGCTAAAGCTAGAGAACTTGAGAATGCTGAAATTGATGAGGACTTTGAATCACCAGTTACACCTCGCTCTCCTAATAGATATGAATTGCCTCATGTACCTGAAGGTTATGTTATGGATGAGGAAACAACTAGTGATTTCTTTGCTTGTGAAAATAGTGATGACCTGAAAAAACTGCTATGCAAACTGAAAGAAAAATCTATGATGGAGAAAATGAAATATGATCCTAAATTTGCTACTTCTCCTATATTTGTTACTGATAAGGATTATGGATTCCCTGTAGACCCTGAGTTAATTCCAATAGTAGAATCAGATCCTTTCCATGGTTATGAAAATGAAACTGTTGTCGAACACCTTATGAAACTGAATGATATTGCTGCTCTGTTTACCAATGATGAAAAGATACGCTACTATTATATCCTTAAGCTTTTTCCTTTCTCGCTAAAAGGCGAGGCTAAGGAATGGTTTCTGATGTCTACCATTCAACTTTATTCTTGTAGACTTTGTTGGGCCTCCAAGCGCAGAGTTTTGTAGGACAGTAGCAATTTTCCCTCAAGTGGATGACCTAAGGTTTATCAATCCGTGGGAGGTGTAGGATGAAGATGGTCTCTCTGAAACAACCCTGCAATCAAATACAAGAAATATCTTGTGTCCCCAACACACCCAATACAATGGCAAATTGTATAGGTGCACTAGTTCGGCGAAGAGATGGTGATACAAGTGCAATATGGATAGTAGATATAGGTTTTTGTGATCTGAAAATATAAAAACAGCAAGGTAGCAAGTAACAAAAGTGAGCACAAACGGTATTGCAATGCTTGAAAACAAGGCCTAGGGTCCGTACTTTCGCTAGTGCAATCTCTCAACAATGTTAATATAATTGGATCACATAACCATCCCTCAACGTGCAACGAAGAATCACTCAAAGTTCTTATCTAGCGGAGAACATAAGAAGAAATTGTTTGTAGGGTACGAAACCACCTTAAAGTTATCCTTTTCGATCGATCTATTCAAGAGTTCGTACTAAGATAACATCAAGTTATCCTTTCCGTTCGATCTATCTAAGAGTTCATACTAGAATAACACCATATGATACGCATCAACCAACTCTAATGTCACCTAGATACTCCAATGTCACCACAAGTATCCATGAGTTAATTATACAATACACATCAAACAATTTCAGATTCATAATACTCAATCCAACACAAAGAACCTCAAAGAGTACCCCAGGATTTCTATCAGAGAAAGTTGGACAAGAACGTGTATCAACCCCTATGCATAGATTACCCCAATGTCACCGCGGGAATCCGCAAGTTGAGTACCAAAACATATATCAAGTAAATCAATAGAAGACCCCATTGTCACCACGGGTATCCACATGCAAGACATATATCAAGTGTTCTCAAATCCAATATTCAATCCAATATAACGAGATCTCAAAGGGAAAACTCAATTCATCACAACAAGATAGAGAGGGAATAACATCATGTGATCCGACTATATTAACAAAGCCCGTGATACATCAAGATCGTGACATCTCAAGAACACGAGAGACGGAGATTGAACACATAGCTACTGATACATACCCTCAGCCTCGAGGGTGGACTACTCCCTCCTCATCATGGCCTCCGCCGGGATGATGAAGATGGCCACCGGAGATGGATTCCCCTCTCCGGCAGGGTACTGGAACGCCTCCAGATTGGTTTTTCGTCGATACAGAGAGTTGCGGCGGCGGTGCGGAGAGTCTAGGGTTATTTCTGATGGTTTCTATATTTATAGGATTTTTGTGCGTCGGTTTCACGCCAAGATGGGCCACGAGGAGGGCACGATACACCAGGGCACGCCTGGGCCCTCTGGCACGCCCTGGTGGGTTGTGCCCACCTCGTGGATCTTCTCCGGTGGTTCTTCGCTCCAATATTACTTATTTGGTCCAGAAAAAATCACCAAAAAGTTTCGGGCGATTCCGAGAACTTTCATTTTCTGCACAAAAATAACACCACGGTAATTCTGCTGAAAACAGCGTCGGTCCGGGTTAGTTCTAAATAAATCATATAAAGTGCATCAAAACCATATAAAAGTATTGTAAACATAGATGAATATGGCATGAATACTTCATAAATTATCGATACGTTGGAGACGTATCAGCATCCCCAAGCTTAATTCCTACTCGTCCTCGAGTAGGTAAATGATAAAAGAAATAATTTGTGAAGTGTGAATGCTAGCATAGTGCATAAGTTTGATCAATGATAATTTCAATCAATTTTCTAGCATCATAACCAGCAACTTTTTCTCATAAAGTAACAACCAATTCACATGTTATGGTTCAAACAATGAATTCTCTTGAAACTTAACAACCTATGTTCTTAGTCACCAAACAATTGCAATTCAACTTATTCTCAACAAAGTCTAAGTAAGAGCTCCACATACTCAATCATCATATAGTCTTCTATGATTGCTAGTACTCAAAGCATATTTTTAGAACAAACAATATCCATCGAACACATAGAAAGATAGGGGCTTAATGTTTCGCCTCCCAACTCATTTATCATAGAGATAATTGTCAACAATAATAAGTCATGATCAAATATATTTGACTGGCCATATGTGCCTAGATCTTTCCCCACCACATGATGCTTGCCAACTAATAGAAGTAGGTTGGAATAAGAAGTTGACTCAACATGAAAAGTAAATAATGTGAAAGTAAATAGATTGTCCCTTCACAAAGGGAAGCAGGGATTTGCTTATGTGCCAGAGCTCATTGTTTAAAACATAGATAAATATAATTTTGGGAGGTGCACCCTTCCTGTCAACGTTACGACCAAGAGTTATCAATATCTTCCATGTTAAACACATTAGCGGTGGTTCCCAAGCGACAAAAGTAAAGGTATACTCCCCCTCCACCAACAAACACACTCCACGGCTAGCCGAATCCATGGGTACCGTCCATACCAACAACATTCCTGGGGGAGTTATGTTTATTTATTTGCATTTTTTATTTCGGGACTGGGAATCCCTATTACCGCCCTTCTCGTGCAAGGAAAAGTGAATAAACACTCATCATGAGAATAACCCGCTTAACATGGAAGATACTGACCCCCCCTATCGCTCCATGAGCGGTCCAGGCACACAAAACAGGTGTTCATTTGAAATTTTGGAGGTGGCACATGCAAATTTACTTGGAATGGCAGTGAAATACCATATATAGGTGGGTATGGTGGACTCTTATGGAAGAAACTTGGCTCAAGGATTTGGATGCACAAGTAGTATCTCTACTTAGTACGAATTGTTGGCTAGCAAAAGGTTCTAAACAAGCACCACATGTTGGAGGATCCATAACAATATAACTTCTATGCAAATATACACAACCATAACTCATTACGTTGTCTTCCTTGTCCAACTTCAACTAATTTGCTCAAGTTTGAAAATAATTAATGGGTATTCACAATCATAGAAGATGTCCAAGATAATATATTTGTATGTGAAAGTTCTCTTCCTTATACTAATCATTCACGAATTGCTTGTATGACCAATATTGTGATTGTCAAACTTCAATAGATTTTACTTTCTAAACCAGATGTGAAGCTACTACTAAGCATAAAGCACATTGATAATTTCATATTTATGATATTTCATTGATTCACAATTTACTCATAGGATATAAGTGAAGCTCAAGAGTAAACATCAAACTACTCTTCAAAAGATATAAGTGAAGATCAATGAGTAGGTAAACAATAAAGTAGCTATGTGAGGACTCTCTCTCAATAAATATTTTCAGATCTGAGTATTTTATTTAAAACAGAAAGCAAAATAGAAATAGCACTCCAAGAATAGCACATGTCATATGAACGAATAAAAATTTAGGCTCAACATAGGCTAACCGATAATTGTTGATGAAGAGAGGTGGGATGCGTAGCATCCCCAAGCTTAGATGCTTCAGACTTCTTTAAATATATACTTGGGGTGCCTTGGGCATCCCCAAGCTTGAGCTTTTGTGTCTCGTTCAATCCTCTCATATCATGGTTTCACCTATTCTCAAAAACTTCATCCACACAAAACTCGAAAAGAATTCGTGAGATAGGTTAGTACACATAATAATAAATCAACTCTTTATGTACTGCCAAGACAAGTTGCATAATAATTTCAAACATCATCTACTTTTTACTATTGTTTCCACAATTTATATCTACCAATAGGCTATGGAAACTATAGGATAAGTAGATAACAAAACTATAACAGCAATCTGTCCAAACAGAACAGTGCGTAGCAATTTATAAAAACAGTGTACTTCTGTAACTCAAAAAATTATGAAAATTTAGTAAATGCTAAAGAATTTATATGACAACACGGTGTAAAACTTTCAGAAACTTTCCACTTTCCAGTAAAATATGAAAATTCAAAGACTACAGCAAAAGTTTCTGTTTTTACACAGCACACATCAAAACATGCAATGCAAGCATCCCTAGGCAATTCTTGGAACTTTTTATTGAAAAACAAGATTATAAATAACACCTAACAGAAATAATAAAATATAATGACGATCCAAGCAAAGCACATCTTATGTGACGAATAAAAATATAGCTCTAAGTAAGATATACCGATAATGTTGAAGACGAAAGAGGGGATGCCTTCCGGGGCATCCCAAGCTTAGGCGCTTGAGTCTTCCATGGATATTACCTTGGGGGTGCCTTGGGAATCCCCAAGCTTAGGTTCTTGTCACTCCTTATTCTCCTCATATCGGTGTCTCACCCAAAACTTGAAAACTTCAATCACACAAAACTTAACGGAACTTCGTGAGAAGGGTTAGTGTAATAAAGATAAATCATTCACTTAGGTACTGTCAAGACAAGATTCATAATTGTTCCCATATTATACATACTGTATTCTATCATTCCCATAATTTATACCACTAAATATAAGCTATGTAAACACTAAAACAAGCAAACTATGCATGCAAAACAGAATCTGTCAGAAACAGAACAGTCTGTGAAGATCTGTAGTATAGCCATACTTACCTGTCTCTAAAAATTCTGAAACATTAGGAAAACCTGAATAATTTGTATATCAATACCGTGTAAAAATTTCAGATCATTATCACGCTCCAGTAAAAAATGAAAATTCCTGTACTGAAGTCAAAAGTTTCTGTTTTGGTTCAGCATCAATTCTACTCATCTTGTGAGTCATCCCAAAGGCTTTACTTGGCACTTTATTGAAATAAAAGGCAAAAAACATTATTACTACAGTATCATAATCATGTGAACACACAAAAACAGAAAGGAAATGTGGCGCCCCGCCAGATTACCACTGTAGCCAGACGGTCGCCACGCACGCCAGCCCAGGAAATCACTCTGGCAGGCGTGTTTACAACAAGTATCATGAACACAGGCATTTCTATTAATGGATATATAAGTCTTACATGATCTATTACAAGAGTGATGGCAGCGGGAAAGCTCTATCTAAGGCAGCATGGTCTTGGTGCGGCTCCAATCCACAGGGATCTGACTGGGTTACTCTCCTAGCCCGCGAACGCTCCGGCTCCTCGACGACGGACGACGGATCCTTATGTGAACCTGGCCATGTTAAAGGCAGCTGAGTACTTTTGAATGTACTCGCAAGCAAACCAAACTAACATATACACCAAGCAATGCAATCCATGGCATTCAAGCATGCATTTGTTATTAGAGCAATATTAATTATCATAGAATAACAGGATTATCTAGCAAGATAACTACTGAAGTAAATGCAGTAAAGTAAAGCATACTAAGTAAATATTCCATACTCCGAATATTCTCACGATCCAATCTGAATCTGATCCAAATCCAGTCCAAACCATGTGGTTATCCGACCACTCATCTCATAGCCATCCTATGGCTAACATATCATATTCCTGACATCATATGATGTCTGCACAAGACGAGTTCTTCCATCATTATTATCATTATTATGATTGACCACCTAGTGAGGTCTGGACAGGCTGTCCAATACCGTGGACGCGGCTATTCGAATAGATTCTTCACTCTGCAGAGGTTGCGCACTTTACCCACACCATGGAGCACCTGACCTCGTGATCCCATTCGGGTGGACCAGCGTTGCTCCAACGAAACTCGCCTGACCCGTGACTCTCCCATCGTACCACCGGCATTCATCCTCCCCCGGAGTCCTGCCCTGGGTGGCCCCTGTGTCACCTCGTGACACCTGCCACCGTCGTGGCCAAACTAAACTGTCCCAAACGGGGACGCCGGCACAAAACTCAACTGGGCTCACAAGGTTATCGCCGCCTACCGGGCCAGGGTAGCGCGCGCGCATAACCTTCCCTGTCTGGAGGTACCGGTGAAAGAGCACGCGATCAGACCAAGTTAAGGCCGTCCCATACCGGCAAATGTGGCTGCACGGATAAGCCCGGACAGGTGACTCTAGATCAACCGACTAGGTTTAGTTTTAGCCATCATTTAGCAGGCATGGTGGTTTATCACAATAGCTTGAGATGGCAGCAACTAGGCATTTAGATAAACTACTTTAAATTACCAACTAATGCAAGTAATGTAAACAGTAGGTGCAATCTAACCGAAGTTTAATTATTTCTAACACAAGCATATCATTAATTAAACACGCAAGAATAACACAGAGCAATGCTTTAGGGCATATATCAGATGGTCGGCTTGCCTGGGGTCGAAGATTACTCCGGGAGAAGTGCGGAGAGTCCGCGGAAGGATCGCTGGAAACTGTTCTCTCTCGAAGGGGGGTGATAGGAGAGCAAGGGCAAAATGGTCATTTCCACTGTGTGACCACCTTGTGAAAATGATGCCAAAAGAACGGGCTCGACGAACTGAAGATGTGGGCGTTGGTTTCACCTGAATCGGAGTTGCGAGCGAAAAGATATGATTGACTGAAGTGGGAGGGACCTTTGTGTAAACAAAATATTTACTATCGGGTCCCTGGCTAGAAAAACTGATGGCGCCTTTGAGGGAATACGTTTCCCAGTGGGGAAAACGTACTTCTCGCCGGGTGCCTCCACTTAAATGACGTGGCGAGGCGGGGCCGGTCTCTGGGTCACTTACAGGTGGCCCCCACCCCCATCTTCTCTCTCCTCCTCCTTTCTTCCTCTTCCTCCCGTCGACGTACAGGGGCAGAGGCAAGGCGCCGTGACGCCGGTGCTGGCCACGGTGACTCCGGCCGTCCCCAGGCGAGCTCCGGCCACCGGCGGATGCGGGGAAGAGTGCCGCATCCAACCAGGGCTCCACGAGCGCCGGGGAGTGGCTGGAAGAGCGGGGCGTCGACCCCGGTGGACGGCGGCCTCGGGAGGAGATGGGCACGACGCCACGACCACTCCGGCGAGGAAGCGAGAGGATGGGAAGGGTTGCGGTGGAGTGGGGAGGCCTCTGGTAGCGATGGAACGGAGGGAGAGGGACCGGCTCACCGGAATTTTGGCCGGAGGGAGCGGCGGCCATGGAAGCAATGGGCGGCGAGGAGAGCTCCTCCGGCTCGGCTGAGAGGTCGGGGAGAGCTCTGGGAGAGAGAGGAGGAGGTTGAGGGGCTCGAGGATGCCCGGGGAGGCTCGGGGCCATGGCTTTTATAGCCGGTCGACGGCGTGCGGATAAGCACGGCCGCCGTGGCGGCCTTATCTCCGCACTGGAGCTCCGGCGAGGTGGCGCGCGAGGAGGAGTTGCCAACCTGACGACGCCAGAGGGAGGGGACGGCTCAGGGAGGAAGGAGCCAAGAGGAGGAGAAGACGACGATGCTCACGGGCGGCACAGAACCTTGGCGGCGACCGCCGTGGTGCGAGGACAAGGAATGGGGAGAGGAGAAGGGTCGGGAGAGGGGCAGGTGGACACCATGAAGCCACTAGACAGATCAGGATGCGTCGGAGCTGGCCGGAGCAAGCTACCCGACGAGGACAAGACGCAGACCACCGTTTTGGCCGGCTCTACTC
This sequence comes from Elymus sibiricus, assembly GCA_039707655.1. NCBI lineage: Eukaryota > Viridiplantae > Streptophyta > Magnoliopsida > Poales > Poaceae > Elymus > Elymus sibiricus. Next base: position 438,063,727 of record CM077667.1, on the reverse strand, counting down.
GTGGTCACCACGGCCAAAGTATGTCCTGGCCTTTTCCTGGCTGTGAGATCATGTCAACAAGACGTCTCACTGCTCAAATAGATAAGATATGAGGCTAGAGTCAACTGGAAGACTCTGGGGTGGGAGAAACTTGCTGAAACAGAATTTAGCAGCATACTATTTGTGGTGAGCTGAGAGGGATTGAGCAGGAGGCAGACTCTGGTTTTTGGCTGAGAATGATCACTCACTAAGATGATCCTCTCTGTAAATTTGCAGCTCATCAGGATGAGGATAAGTGGCACTTCCTTAGCAACTTGGTAAACTGGCCAGAAATGCAAAGAGGGTGCTGGGGAAAATTGGCTAGGTGAAAACAGCCGGGATTTGGTGGAGACCAATGATTTGATGATACTAAGACTCTGTAAAAGTTTCATGCCATTTAGAAATACCAAAATGGTACTTCCTTCACAGAGCTTCTCTCTGGACAGAATCTAGATTGAATTATTGGGAGAAATTGGCTAAGTAAAATGATGTGAATTTTGGCATTCTCACATGATATAGGTAAATTGGGGTCCTGGATTAATTTCAAGAATTATGAAACAATCTAAAATATAGTTGCTTCACAATCTCAAAATGGGTCCAGAAACAAGAATTGGATGATGTGCTCAAAATTTTAATTATGAGACTTGGGTTCTTGATGGAAATGGTGAAGATATGGATAGGAGAAGCTCCACAAATTATTTGGGATTTTTCCTGGCTACCAAAATGGTAGTTCCTTTAGAAAGTGCCCAAAATGCAATATTGTCGTTAAATAGGAAAAAGCAATTTCCCTTATTTAATTATGGCCAATATTTTTGTGGCAGCTCAATATGATCACAAAGAATATCTCCACAAGTTTTCATGAACTCTGGAGATGGATAGATATTTTCTTGGATTTAATTCCTTTAACTGGCAGAAAAAGGAATTAATTATAAATGAAAAATATTGCAAGTGACTTGGCAATATTTTTGCATATCCAGGGTTTATAGATGTGGGATGATCACTGGGAAAAGTTTGGGAGGCAAAAGATCAAAGGAAATTGGGGTTCCTTTGTAACTGAAAGGATTAGGGTTTCCCTTCCGGCAACTCGGAAGGTAGGGTTCCGACAGCAAAACCCTGAGAATATATCCTGGGTGGCAAGGTTGGACTGGAGAGAATCTCTGGTTGGATAGGAAAGGCAAGGCTAAATGACCATCTTCATATACCCAAGAGCTAGAGAAATCCAATAACACCGAGAAAAAAAACGGGAGTCAAATCCCGCAAAGGAAAAAAAACAGGGAGAGAAAACCAGGGTGTTACAGGAAAAGTGTTGGGTTGTCTCCCAACAAGTGCTTTTCTTTAATGCCTTTTAGCTAGGCATGATGATTTCAATGATGCTCACATAGGAATAGTATTTGAAACATGTAAGAGAGCATCATGAATCTCATGACAAGCACATTTAAGTCCAACCCACTTCCTATGCATAGGGATTTTGTGAGCAAACAATTCATGGGAACAAAAATCAACTATCATAGGAAGGCAAAACAAGCATAACTTCAAAACTTTGAACACATAGGGAGGAAACTTGATATTATTGCAATTCCTACAAGCATATGTTCCTCCCTCATAATAAATTTCAGTATCATCATGAAGGAATTCAACAATATAACCATCACATAAAGCATTCTTTTCATAATCTACAAGCATAGAAATTTTATTACTCTCCTCAAAAGCAAATTTCTTCTCATTCATAATAGTGGGAGCATCAAATAAAACTCGAATACTATAAATTGTTTCCACATTAAAAGAGTAATGTTCAGTAAAAGGATATTCAAAATTATGACAATAATTATCACTACTTTTTATAACATAAGTATCATCACAATAATCATCATAAGTAGCAACTTTGTTCTCATCATAGTCAAGTGAAACCTCTTCCAAAATAGTGGAATCATTACTAAATAAAGTCATGACCTCTCCAAATCCACATTTATCATTATAATAAAATTCAACACCCTCCAAGATAGTGGGATAATGATTATCTAAAGTTGACACTCTTCCAAACCCACTTTCATAAATATCACAATCATCATAAATAGGAGGCATGCAATGATCATAACAAATTTGATCATTCAAAGTAGGGGAACTAAAAAGATCATCTTCATTAAGCATAGCATCCCCAAGCTTGGGACAAACATTAATTGCAGCAAATAAATTCTCAAACATGTCATTCTCATCAAACATAGCATCCCCAAGCTTGTGGCTTGGCATATCATAAGCATAATCACTCTCATCATTAATAGTATGAATAGCACCAATAGTATAACAATTAGTATCATCATAATTTACCAAGTTGGTGCCAAAAAGATTTTCAAGATTATAAGAAGTATCATTATCTTCCCAATCATAGTCATCACAACAAGCAATAGGCATAACAAAATCATCATCAAGTGTATCATCTTCCACAATTATTTTTGATTCATCCTCGTGAGGCACAACAATAATAGGAGCAACATCGTTTGGGAGAGATACCTTTTTACCTCTACTCTTTCTTCTTTTCTTCTTCTTCACCACATCATGTGTGGGTTTAATTAATTTCTTCGAGCTTCTTATTGATGAGATTGGTTGAATAGGGGGATCCTCCTCGTCACCTATTTCATCATGAGAGACAATAGGAGGGAAAGTGGAAATCTTTACCCTTTCATTAGTATTCCTTTTATATTCTATTGGTTTTCCCATCTTTCTATAGTTGGCAATATAAGCATTCTCATTGCAATTTACCATGCAAAACATATAGATATTTTTTAGATTAGTTTCAATGTCGTCCGTGAGAATGAATACTTCAAACCAACTATTTTTATGTGTCAATTCTTCACCCCCCAAAAATAGAGAAAGCTCATTATAAAGTTCAAGGGTGATCAAGTCATTACAATATTTGGCCATGATTTGATCATGAAAAAGTTTGCATTGGAAATTAAGATGACCAACTTTATTGCAAAGTTCACAAGTGATAGGACAAAGAGAACACAATTTTGTAGCAAATTCATCTATCACTTTGAGAAAAAAATTGGTTCTATCATGTTTATGCTTCTTACAAAATCTATCATCCATATAAGGCACGTCTTCACAAACTTTATGCACTCCACAAAAATTGACATGCTTATAGGAAACATTTTTATCATGACTAGTGCAATCATCATTAGTATTTTGGATATTCATAGAATTCATACTAACAACATTACAATCATGCTCATCATTCAAGGAATTACCACCTATTGAAAAAATATATGGACTTGATAACCCGACACAGGTAGTAGAGGTAAACTCTCTCTGCTCCTTTACTGAAAATGATATACCTTACAATAAGACTCCTGAACAATGCATGGATGAATATGATAATTATGTTGTCAAGCAAGAACACTTCAATAACTATGTTAAGGATCAATTGAGACGTAATGTTATGATGATAGACCGTTTAAGTGACTTGATGTTTAGAATTGCTAATGATGTGAAAGGTCTAGGTAAACATGCTTCTATGGTTCACACCCAACTAGACCAAGTTGCTAACTCACAAAATGATTTGCTTGCTGAAATAAATAATAATATGAATGATCATGCTGTAAGAGTAATGACTAGGGGAGGTCGTATGACCCAAGAACCTCTCTACCCAGAAGGTCATCCTAAAAGAATAGAACAGGATTCCCAGAGAATTAATGTTGATGCACCTAGTTCCTCTAATAAGAAGAAAAAGAAAAATGATAGGAACTTGCATGCTTCTAGTGAACCTGTTGCAAAAACACCTACTGAGAAATGTTTCTATTTCTGATGCTGAGACACAACCTGGTAGTGAACATGCACCTAGTGATAATGAAAAGGAGGATAGTAATGTGCAAGTAGATGCTCCACCAGATAGTAATAAAGAACATGATGATGATGTACAAATAGAACCTGATGAGGATCTTGATAACCCACCTCCTAAAAATAAACGCTATGATAAGAGAGACTTTGTTGCTAGAAAACATGGAAAGGAAAGAGAGCCATGGGTTCAAAAACCCATGCCATTCCCTCGTAAGCCTTCTAAGAATAAGGATGATGAAGATTTTCAACGCTTTGCTGAAATGATTAGACTCGTCTTTTTGCGTACTCGCTTGACCGATATATTGAAAATGCCTCTGTATGCTAAGTGTATGAAGGATATTATTACTAACAAAAGAAAGATACCTGAAACTGAAATTGCTACTATGATTGCTAATTATTCTTTTGATGGAGGAATACCTAAGAAGCTAGGAGATCCTGGCATACCCACAATACCTTGCTCCATTAAAAGAAACTATGTTAAAACTACTTTATGTTATTTAGGAGCCGGTGTTAGTGTTATGCCTTTCTCCCTTTATAAAAGACTTGAATTGAGTAAGCTTACACCTACCGAGATATCTTTGCAAATGGCTGATAAGTCCACCGCTTTACCTATTGGAATTTGCGAGGAAGTTCCTGTTGTGGTTGCCAATGTTACTATCTTGACAGACTTTGTTATTCTTGATATGCCCGAGGACGACAATATGTCGATCATCCTTGGTAGAACATTCTTAAATACTGCATAGGTTGTTATTGATTGCAATAAAAGCAAGGTTACCTTTCACGTCAATGGCAAGCAACATATCGTGCATTTTCCGAAGAAGCAAACTTTGGTTAATAATATTAATGTCATTGAGCCTACTCCCTCGGTAATCATTGGAAGCTTTGCAATTCCTCTACCTGTTGTCAAGAAGAAATATTATAATCTTATTGTTGGGGAGATGCAAATCCCCATTGAGGTAACCTAGTGACATACGAAAATTCTTCGGTTGCATGTTAACCGAAAGCGGTTGTTAATAAGACTTGATCAACCTTATTAATGAATCCTCTTCGGAAGGCATGTGATTGATGAATTTAGTCCTCACAACTCTCTATACCTGTCATGATTTTGTCAACCCGGCAGATGTCCTCGTAACAGGACTTAGGTGTGAGGCCATCGCTACTTGGTGGCGACTCAAAGGGGTTAAGCGAGAGAGAGTGTTGGGTTTACCCAGGTTCAGCCCCTCCTATGGAGGTAATAGCCTACGTCCTGCTTTTTGTGTATTTGATGGATGGATCTCAATTATAAGGGTGCGGAATCGCTAACCTAGCTATCGAGAGGTTATAACTTAAGTCTTTCGGCCCTAGGGGCCTGCCTTTATGTACAGGCCAAGCCCTAGGTTTTACAATAGAGTTCGGGTCATATCGTGTCCCGTGACTTATGACATCTCTAACTTGTCTTGTATCTTAAGGAAACTTTAACCGGCGTCTTTAGCTTCATGAGCTTTGAGCCGCCGTATTCTGGTGTTGGGCCGCCTGGCGTCTTGGTCAACTGCCACCTTTCTTACCTTGTACTTAGGACACAACCCACCTTGAACTTGGTCACAAGACTGTTGATATGTTGACCCGGCTCAGTAGGGCGGGTTACATCATGGAGTTATATCCCCGACATTAGGCCCCAGATTGATTTGAATCCATTCATATCAATAGATCTTTTTCCTCCTTTGGTGGCTCATCCTGGACTGTTTGTCTTTTATGAATTTCAAAACACCGGCTCATTCCACTTCTTCACTTGTCATTTTTCCGGTGTTCATTTATTGTGACGTCATCCATCGTCAATCTAGAAGAGCAATAATGACATCATGGAAAATCAGGTCATATCTGCTTATCCCGAAAATTGAGGCATTTTTGCTTCCCGAAATTTACTGTTTTCCCTCGATTATCGCGCCTGTCAGTTTCCCCTTCGGGCTCCTTCCCTTTAAATACTTATCGAAAGGCCCCGGATTCACTTTCCACTTCCTGTCTTTGCTTCTTCTTCTTCCTCGAGTCCGGAAGCTCCTCGTGCCGCCGCTGCAGCTTCCTCATCTCGGCGATCTTCCTCAAGGTCGTCGCTGCATTCCTTCGTCGGTCAATCCTTCGCGCACTTCCCCCGCCACCGGTCGACCGCTCACGTAAGTCATCTTTCTTCTGACCTAGATCCATTATAGCACCTCGAGGTTCTTCGAGTTCTTCGGCAACTTTTCTCTGGTTCATCACCATTGCTAGATCTGTGAGGAGATCCCGCGAATATAAACACCAAAGTAGAGTGGTAGAGACACCAACTCCGTTTCGTGTATGACATGTCTGATATGTCTCCAACGTATCTATAATTTTTGCTTGTTCCATACTGTTATATTATCATTCTTGGATGCTTTACAATCATTTTATAACAACTTTATATCATTTTTTGGGACTAACCTATTGACATAGTGCCAAAGTGCCAGTTGCTGTTTTTGCTTGTTTTTTACTTCGCAGAAAATCAATACCAAACGGAGTCCAATCGCGACGAAACTTTTTGGATATTTTTTCTAGACCAGAAGACACCCAGTGGGCTAAAGAAGTGCCAAGAAGGTGGGCTGTGGAGAGCACAACCCACCAGGGCGCGCCAAGGGGGCCCCGACGCGCCCTGATGGGTTGTGCCCTCCACGGGGCCCTTCCGCACCGCCTCTGATGCCTATAAATTCCCAAATATTCCAAAAACCCTAGGGGAGTCGACGAAACACAATTCCATCCGCCGCAAGTTCCAGAACCTCGAGATCCAATCTAAACACCATCACGGAGGGGTTCATCTTCCTCATAGGTGCCTCTCCGATGATGCGTGAGTAGTCCACCATAGACCTACGGGTCCGTAGGCAGTAGCTAGATGGCTTCTTCTCTCTCTCTCTCTCTTATGATTCTCAATACAATGGTCTCTTGGAGATCTATTTGATGTAGACTTTTGCGGTGTGTTTGTTGGGATCCGATGAATTTTGAGTTCATGATCAGTTTCTATCCATGAATATTATTTGAGTCTTCTTTGATCTCTTATATGCATGACTGCTTATAGCATCGTATTTCTTCTTCGAATCTTTGGTTTAGTTAGGCCGACTAGATCGATTTTTCTTGCCATGGGAAGAGGTGCTTTGTGATGGGTTCGATCTTGCGGTGTTCTTTCCCAGTGACAGAAGGGGCAGCAAGAGACGCATGTATCATTGCTATTAAGAATAACAAGATGGGGTCTATTCCTACATGAATAGATCTTGGCTAAATCATGTCATCATTCTTATTGCATTACTCCGTTTTTCCATGAACTTAATACACTAGATGCATGCTGGATAGCGGTCGATGTGAGGAGTAATAGAGGTAGATGCAGGCAGGAGTCGGTCTATCTATGTTGGACGTGATGCCTATATATTGATCATCGCCTTGGATATCGTCATGACTATTCGATTTTCTATCAATTGCCCAACAGTAATTTGTTCACCCACCGTGCGCTATACTCATGAGAGAAGCCACTAGTGAACCCTACGGCCCCCGGGTCTACTTTTCCATCATATTGCTTTCCGATCTATGTTTTTTGCAATCTTTGTTTTCAGATCTACAAAACCAAAAACCCAAAAATATATTGTTGCATATTTACTCTTTTTATTTATGTTCTTGAGAGATCTATCTCTCCTATCTATCACTACCTAATCTATCTTATTACCGTAGAGAGATTGACAACCTCTCTTTCGCGTCGGGTTGCAAGTATTTGTTGTTTGTGTGCAGGTGCTGCTTATTGGGTGGTGGTGATCCTCCTACTGGTTCGATAACCTTGGTTTGATAACTGAGGGAAATACTTACCGTCGTTGTGCTGCATCATCGCTTCCTCTTTGGGGAAATACCGACGCAGTCTCAAGCCATGTCAAAGGAATTTCTGGTGCCGTTGCCGGGGAGGAAGCGGTCTCTTCTACGTGCCTATCGTAGGTGCCGAGGGGACTCCATCATCATCTACAAGGTTCCTAATCACAAATCTCATCTCCTTGAAATTACATTATTTGCCATTTGCCTCTCGTTTTCCACTCCCCCACTTCACCAATTTGCTGTTTTATTCGCCCTCTTTTTCGTTTGCCCTTTTGCTTGTTTGCTATCTTTGCTTGTGCTGCCATGTGCCTTTTATTTGCTTGCATCTTCGCTTGCTAAAAATCTATTGATATGGATCCTCGTCCACTTGCTAATATTTTCAAAAGACCAAATTATGATGAACCAATTGATAGTGAGTTGAGTGTACTTGATCATCTCTATGAAGTTTTGTTTGAAAATCATGAATCTGAAAATTTCGATGAAGTGTTGAAAGAAGAAATTTATAAGGTGATTCATGATAGTTCTTTGAATGATGAGCATGATTGCATTGTTGCTAGTATGAATTATCTAAATATCCATGATGCTAATGATATGCAAAGCCACAAGTTTGGGGATGCTATGTTTGATGAAGATGATACTTCTAGTCCCCCAAGTTTTGATGAGCAAATTTATTATGATGATTGCATGCCTCCTATTTATGATGATGGTGATGACACGTATGCTATAATGAGTAATGATAACCATGAAACTTATCATCATGGTTTTAATTTGCAATGTGGTTATGTCAATCAAGTGTCTCATGATAGTTATTTTGTTAAGTTTGCTCCCACTACCATGGATGATAAGGAATTTGCTTATGTGGAGAGTAATGAAAATTCTATGCTTGTGCATCATGAAAAGAATGATTTAGGTGATAGTTATATTGTTGAATTCCTTCATGATGCTACTGAAATTTATTATGAGGGAGTAACATATGCTTGTAGGAATTGCAATAGTATCAAGTCTCCTCTCTATGTGTTCAAAGTTTTGAAGTTATGCTTGTTTTGCCTTCCTATGCTAATTGGTTCTTGTTCCCATAAATTGTTTTCTCACAAAATCCCTATGCATAGGAAGTGGGTTAGTCTTAAATGTGTTTTTCATGCTATTCATGATGCTCTTTTGCATATTTCAATTACTACTTTTTATGTGAGCATCATTGAAATCATTATGCCTAGCTAGGGGCGTAAAACGATAGCGCTTGTTGGGAGGCAACCCAATGAATAAATAAATTCTTGCTTTTTCCTTTCTGTTTTTGAGTGTTGACACAATTATGCCTCTGTTATTATTGTGTTTTTATTGTTTATTTAGTGTTTGTGCCAAGTAAAGCCTTTAGGATTCATAGGATGAGTATAAGTGATGCTGAATCTGAAACAGAAACTTTGCGTCCAGTATATGAATTTTCCTTTTTTGCTGGAACGTGATCTTAATCTGAAATTTTAACACAGTGTTGATATATAAATTATTTACGTTGTACTAATTTTTCAGAATTTTTAGAGTTACAGAAGTATGGTTAGAGTACAGATTACTACAGACTGTTCTGTTTAAGACAGATTCTGTTTTGGTTGCATTGAGTGCTTGTTTTGATGAATCTATGGGTTATATTGAAGGGTATGAGCCATGGTAAATTTAAAATAAAGTAGGTATAATGCAATAATAAAATATGAATGGGTTTGCAATAGCACCTAAAGTAGTGATTTGCTTTATTATACTAACGGATCTCACGAAGGTTTTGTTGAGTTTTGTGTGATTGAAGTTTTCAAGTTTTGGGTGAGATCACGATGGATGAAGAAATAAGTAGTGATAAAAGCCTAAGCTTGGGGATGCTACCGCATCCCCAAGGTATATCCAAATAGAAACAAGCAACTAAGCTTGGGGATGCCCCCGAGTGGCATGCCCTCTGTCTTCTAACGACCATCGATATTTTACTTGGAGCTATATTTTTATTCGTCACATATCATGAGTTTTGCTTGGAGCGTCTTGTATCTTTGCTTGCTTTGTTTGTTAGTTTTTCCTTTGTTTCCTTGCTGTACACACCTATTTGAGAAAGCCAAAATCATGCTATGATTTGTTAGAATTGCTCTATGTGCTTCACTTAAACTTTTTGAGCTATAGAATTGCTCTAGTGCTTCACTTATATCTTTTTGAGCACGGTGTGCTTGGAAATTTTTGTAGAAATACTCTCATGCTTCACTTAGATTAATTTGAGAGTTAGTAAATTTTGAAGAAATCCTCTCATGCTTCACTTATACCTTTTTGAGAGATGAAATCTTTATGCTCATGTGCTTCACTTAAATTTGTTTGAGCTTGCCAAAAAGCAATGGCATTATATGAAACTAGTCCCAAAGTGATAGATATCCAAGAAGGATATAATAAAAACTTTCATGAAGATCATTGGACAAATTAAACTTTATTCCTTGTAATAGTTTTGAAACATGATGATGGTAATATCTGAGTCATGTTAGTGAGTAATTATGCTTAGTAGGAATATAGGTGTTAAGGTTTGTGATTCCCTATGCATGCACGAAAGTCAATAGTTATGCAATAAAGTTACATCCTACTTGTGGTGCATTATTCGGTGTTAGTTATGTTCAATGCTCACTTATGTGATTTTTCGTTTCTTGGTTTGGTTGCTTCCCAATCTATTTGCTAGCCTCCATTTGTACTAAGTAGAAATACTACTTGTGCATCCGAAATCCTTAAACCAAGTTTTGCCTTATGAGTCCACCATACCTACCTATATGCGGTATTTCCATGCCGTTCCAAGCAAATTTGTATGTGCCATCTCTAAATTTTCAAAATAAATTTTCTCTTTTGTGAGCCCGTACCGCCCATGAAACGGTGGGGAGTGTCCAATATTTTTCCATGCTAGATGTGTTATTCTCAAGATGAGTGTTTATTCACTTGTCATTGCACGAGAGTGCGGCGGTAATAGGGATGCCCATTCCCAAAATGAAAAAGAAAAAAATATTTACTTTATGTTGTCAAATAATAAATTCCTTGGAAAGTGTTGGTATGGAAGGCAACCGTGGATACGGCCCGCCATGGAAAGTGAAAGTTTGGTGGAAAAAGGAATAAACTTTATTTTCTGTTTGGGAACCGCCTATGATATATCTAGCATGGAAAGTATTGTGAGCTACTTTGTCGTTTTTGTTGACAGGAAAAGCATGCCACCCAAAATATTGTTTCTCTCTCAATTTAAACCTTGAGCTCTGGCACCTCTACAAATCCCTACTTCCCTCTGCGAAGGGCCTTTCTATTTACTTTATGCAATTTTTATTTTTGCTTTGAGTCTCCATCTTCTCTTATAAGCACCAACTAGGGGGCACTATGATCGTACTTGAGCATTGGGCATAGGTAATATTTGAGTGTGTCTCATGAATGGATCAATGATTGAGCATGATGGGCTAGGGATAACTTTCTTTAGTGTTGACATTTTGAAAGACATGGTTGCTTGTTGACATGCTTGAGTATTGAAGTCATTATGTTAAAACTAGACTATTGCTTTGAATCATTTATAAGTCCAAATGTACATGCTGTACAAAAGAAAATAATGTGATGAACATGTTAGGCAACATTCCACATCAAAAATTCTGTTTTTATCATTTACCTACTCGAGGACGAGTAGGAATTAAGCTTGGGGATGCTGATGTGTTTCCAACGTATCTATAATTTTTGCTTGTTCCATGCTGTTATATTATCATTCTTGGATGTTTTACAATGATTTTATAACAACTTTATATCATTTTTTGGGACTAACCTATTGACATAGTGCCAAAGTGCCAGTTGTTGTTTTTGCTTGTTTTTTACTTCGCAGAAAATCAATACCAAATGGAGTCCAATCGCGACGAAACTTTTTGGAGATTTTTTCTGGACCAGAAGACACCCAGTGGGCCAAAGAAGTGCCAGGAAGGTGGGCTGTGGAGAGCACAACCCACCAGGGCGCGCCAGGGGGCCCCCGGCGCGCCCTGATGGGTTGTGCCCTCCACGGGGCCCCTCCGCACCGCCTCTGATGCCTATAAATTCCCAAATATTCCAAAAACCCTAGGGGAGTCGACGAAACACAATTCAAGCCGCCGCAAGTTCCAGAACCTCGAGATCCAATCTAAACACCATCACGGAGGGGTTCATCTTCCTCATAGGTGCCTCTCCGATGATGCGTGAGTAGTCCACCATAGACCTACGGGTCCATAGGCAGTAGCTAGATGGATTCTTCTCTCTCTCTTATGATTCTCAATACAATGGTCTCTTGGAGATCTATTTGATGTAAACTTTTGCGGTGTGTTTCTTGGGATCCGATGAAGTTTGAGTTCATGATCAGTTTCTATCCATGAATATTATTTGATTCTTCTTTGATCTCTTATATGCATGATTGCTTATAGCATCGTATTTCTTCTTCGAATCTTTGGTTTAGTTAGGCCGACTAGATCGATTTTTCTTGCCATGGGAAGAGGTGCTTTGTGATGGGTTCGATCTTGCGGTGTTCTTTCCCAGTGACAGAAGGGGAAGCAAGACACGCATGTATCGTTGCTATTAAGGATAACAAGATGGGGTCTATTCCTACATGAATAGATCTTGTCTACATCATGTCATCGTTCTTATTGCATTACTCCGTTTTTCCATGAACTTAATACACTAGATGCATGTTGGATAGCGGTCGATGTGTGGAGTAATAGAGGTAGATGCAGGCAGGAGTCGGTCTATCTATCTTGGACGTGATGCTTATATAATGATCATCGCCTTGGATATCGTCATGACTATTCGATTTTCTATCAATTGCCCAACAGTAATTTGTTCGCCCATCGTGCGCTATACTCATGAGAGAAGCCACTAGTGAACCCTACGGCCCCCGGGTCTACTTTTCCATCATATTGCTTTCCGATCTACGTTTTTTGCAATCTTTGTTTTCAGATCTACAAAACCAAAAACCCAAAAATATATTGCTGCATATTTACTCTTTTTATTTGTGTTCTTGAGAGATCTATCTCTCCTATCTATCACTACCTAATCTATCTTATTACCGTAGAGAGATTGACAACCTCTCTTTCGCGTCGGGTTGCAAGTATTTGTTGTTTGTGTGCAGGTGCTGCTTATTGGGTGGTGGTGATCCTCCTACTGGTTTGATAACCTTGGTTTCATAACTGAGGGAAATACTTACCGTCGCTGTGCTGCATCATCCCTTCCTCTTTGGGGAAATACCGACGCAGTCTCAAGCCACGTCAATGTCTTAATCCTTTCTAGTATTAGATGAATCGTACTGTCATTGCTTCCATGCCGTCCTGCTAGGGCTAGCGGATATTCCCCCCTTTTTGAACTATTTTTAGATCCAAAATTGTTGCAGCTTTGGGAGAAACTTGTTTGTCTCATAGTTAGCAAAATTCCCAAGAACCTATTGTCTTAGCACAAGTTGCGCTTTCTTCTGTCGGCTTAATATTTATAACTCGCCATGCATTTAAACCATTGTATAGAATCTGGTTCTTTACCAGACTTGCCCTTTACTGCAAATACTTAGATCATTTTACTTGAACCTTTTACTTAAGCTGCCCTCTTTTACTTTATCCAGGCGACTCATTATGTTGGAGTCAAAAGCCTGCAACTGGGTGGCAACTCAAGTTTCTGATGTTCACTTAAAGGATTATGAGGAACACGGGTTTCTGCCACCTCAAAATGTGGTTGGCTGGCGAGTCGTCCTTGGAGAGGAGATCCCAAACCCCCAAGAGGGAGAAGTGGTGATATTTTTGGATCACCTACAGAGGGGGTTTTCACCTCCCGGGTCGAAATTCTTTCGGGACGTCTTACACTTTTTCGGTATCCATCCTCAAGATTTGGCCCCCAACTCCATAACGAACCTTTGCCAGTTCCAAGTATTTTGCGAGGTGCATCTTCAGATGGAACCCACTGTCTCCCTCTTTAGGGAGTTTTTCTATTTGAACCGGCAAACAGAGTGCGCGGACGGTCCCGGCTTAGAACTTGGCAGGGTTTCGATCCAAAGGCAGAAGGACGTCCTTTTTCCTAAAGCCACCTTACCAAGCCACCCTAAAGGGTGGAACAAGACTTGGTTTTATTGTCGAAACACCGCTTCTGCTGATGAAAATCCCCTGCCGGGTTATAGGCCCAACCGCCTTCCCATGGATCTTGAGCTTCCGGGTTGGGCTCCTCCAGAGGAGCGCTCCCAACACGCCCATGTTTATCCAAAGTTGAGGGCTCTGCTAGCCAACGGGTTGATGGGGGGCGACTTGACCCGGTGTTGGGTATCTTGGAGGATTCTTCCGTTAAGCCTGCGCAGTGGCTTAATGTGTACCTATTTTGGCGACTTGAACGACGCTCAACGGTACATCAATTTTTCCTTGGAGGCTGATGAAATAAACCGGATGGTGAAAAAGTTGCTAGGTGAAAACTAGGAGACTTGCAGCAAGGACGGGTTGAAACCTTTCTACGTCCTTAACCCGGCTCCTCCGGTACAAAACCTCTAAGATATTAATCCGACTTTTGAAACGAGCTCTGAGCCTTTGCTTTCTTGATCTGAGTGTTTGATTTTGCAGGCTACCTCTTCTTTCTGGAATCGGAAACGTACCAAGACCGTGGCTAACAAGTCAAAAGCCGCCCCGAGCAAGAAGAAAAATAAGGCGGTTGCCGAGGGTCCGTCTCATATGGACGAAACAGCTGCCACTGATACCCGTTCAGAGGTAAAATTAATCTTCTATTTTATATTTCATTGAATTTACCTGACGCCTTTTCCTCTTTAGGGTGATGTCGAAATGAGCCGTGCAGGTGATGTTGAGGTAATTTCCATCTCTTCCGACTTAGATCCTCCGCCTCCGCTGAAAACAAAGCGGGTTGTTCAGAAGGTAGGCTTTTCTCACCCGGACGCTCATCTGGATCCTTGCTTTATTTTGAAGAAAACCCAGCACCAGTCTAGGCGTCAAACCCGAAGTGGGAGTGGCGATCTTGTCGAGGGCTTGCCTGATAAATCAGTCGCCAGAAAGCGATCAGCCAAGATACTTAATGTCCCAAATTTCCAAAGAAACTCCGACTTGATGTGTCAATGTTTTGACTCCTATGCCTTGGTTAATCAGGAAACGCCACCTTCGTCGGACGACTCAACTGCGTCCAAGCTGGCGCCCTTTGTCATCAATCAAGGGTAAATTCCTCATCAATTCATCTGTTTGAGTGAACTATTGTTTTTTCCATTTTTCATATTATACTTTTATAACTTGGCATAGCCAAAGCCAAGAAAAGGAAGTCTGACAGGTCTTCTGTTAACCCGGAGGCCCCTGAGCTGGAGCTTCCTGATCCGGCGGCTCATGAAATCCATGTTGATCATCCTGAAGACCCTCAGGCTATCCAAAACGATTTACCCCCTCCATCTGAGCCAATCAATACTGATGTCGTAACTGTTGAAGCTACATCAGCAGTTAACCTTGACCTGCCCAATCTTTTAGTGACAAACAAGGATAATCCTGAAGTTATTATTACTGGGACGGGTTATACTGCTCGTGAGACTTCCAGTGTATTAACAAAGGTTGTTGCTAAGGATGAAGCGGTACTGCAAGAAAAAGGGAAGACCAAGTTCGAACTTCCAAATTATGAGAGCTTTAGTGTCGAAGATCTTCATGCTGCCTGCTTAGACCGTCTGGCTACAAGCCGTGAGATGGAAATCAGCCTTGTTAGCATGATGAAATATAAATATGAGGTATGTTCTCCTTTACATGCTCTCATCATATATCCTTTTGTAGCCCCCAAGGCACATCTTTATCTTTCTAAGATAAGTTGGGTCTTGCAAATGTTTGTCTGACTCAACCTGTAGCCCCCAAGGGCCGGCTCATCTCCCTGAGATGAGTTGGGTCTTTTTGTTATAACTTTGAAGAACTTTCGACCTGTAGCCCCCAAGGGCCGACTCATCTCCTTGAGATGAGTCGGGTCTGTTATATAATAACTTTGAAGAACTTTCGACCTGTAGCCCCCAAGGGCCGGCTCATCTCCTTGAGATGAGTCGGGTCTGTCATATAATAATTTTGAAGAACTTTCGACCTGTAGCCCCCAAGGGCCGGCTCATCTCCTTGAGATGAGTCGGGTCTCGTTCACATCTTCAATGTAAAAAAGAGGTGAGATACATTAGCCCCCAAGTGCCAAATACATTGCTTTGCAATTTGCTTGGGACTTGATATAAACTTTATCTATAATGCAGGAAGCTTTGAAGACAGCTGAATCCAGCGTGGCAAATTTGAAGAAGGACCTGGAAAAAGGGCAAACCTCTCAGGTAGAAGTTGAAGAAAAGCTTCGCCTCTCTTTGATCGACCTGGAAAACACCAAAGTAGGCTTCTTAAAAGAAAAGAAATCCTTTGAAGATGAAAAGACGGCTTTGCTTAAGCGTGCAGAGGATGCTAAGGGCCGGCTCAAACCCATTACCGAGGAATTATCCGGGTTAAAACGGCATATCGCCCAGATGGCCCAAGCTATTTTTGGTAAGTGTATATATCCTCCTGTCTTCTTGAAATATAGATATAATGCGCCTGGCGACTTATGCATTTGATTCTATTTTATAGGCCCCTGGACTAGCAGTTTTTATGATAACAGTCTGCTCATGCTCAAGGCTGTTTATTCTCTGACGGAGCAACTCTATACTGGGAGCCATCTTGCAATTAAGGCGACACTGGGGGATAAGCAACCCTTAAAGTATATCAAGAATGTATTGGAAAATCTTTCCATTATCCCTCAGCACATTCCAGAGCTAAAAAGATCATCCGCCCGATCTGGCGCAATATATGCATTGAGCCGGGCTTTAGCTCACGGAGAAGAGCTTGATCCAGCCGAGCTGGCAAAGGGCTTCCCCGAATTTAAAAATGACGGGTCAGAATTCTCCCAGGACGATTACGCGGCCTGTGTTAAGGATGCCCAAATTCTGTCGACTCAGCTGGTTTCTGAGATGAAACTGAGGAGCTATCAAGCAGCTTATGGCGCCAATCATGCTCGGATTCCACCGCCCGACTTGATAACAAAGAGTCTGGCTCCTCAGCGGCGCGAGCATGTTTTTGCTCCTGAAGTTGACCCGTCTTCAATCCTTGATGACGTGGCTGTGTTCCAGGCTTTATCTCACTGCAGCTGGGATGCAGACAACCTTCAGATTCAGGGGCCAGAAGACCAGTCGGTGGATAACCTGGAGGCGTCTCACGCGCAAGATTAGCCGCCACTGACCCGGATCATGCGATCGGCGAGTTAAACTTCTTCAACTGTTACATTGTCAACTTAAGCCCCCAAGTATGGGCAGAAAAACAATTTGTGGCTTCCTTAAGCAAGTAATAGGGATAGTCAAAAACTGTTGTCGTGCCATCATGCACGTTTTGCATCTTTGATGCTAGATACTTTATTTGTTGTTTCATCATCCCGTCCGTGCAATCTTTCTATTGACGGGCCTTTTGATAAGATATGGCTGGGCAAAATGACCCGGCCTTTGATCTTGATTTTAAAAATCTATTCCTCTTTCAACAATGTTGAATTTGTAGGATAGATTGTCAATTGGCTGCTCACGCATACTCAATTGTTTAACCCGGTCCTTGAAGCACGGGCCGGTAATACTTTTGAACCTGAAACTTGCTATAATAAACAAGCCCGATAAGAAAAATCGATAAGCCGGCTCAATGAGCCTTGGCCAAAATTGATATCCAAGCTTGAGGTCCTTTGTTAGCCTCCTTAAGCAATAACATAATTTTGTGCTATCATGCAGCTGATAACCTGGTTATTTCATACATAAACCGGTAAAAAACAGGGTCGTTCCCAAAACATTTTTATGTGATGAGTTTCAGCACATAGTACTCGTGTTGGGGATTGTTTCCCGAAGTTTTAGAAATATAAGGTAGCCTCCTTTGAAGGCACCTTTGATGGTCCTAGCCATGACGCAAAGGACATAATTATAGTATCGAGATAATCTACCGGCTTTCGAGGCTCGACAGGAAAAGACCGGCTTTCGAGGCTCGGGTCTTGCTTCAGTGAAGCGGGTATGATAACCCATGGTTTATCCTAGATTTCCGTGTGCCGGCTCTCACATGACTCAAGCCGATGTTTTAACCTTAACAAGTTTAGGGTCCAAAAAGGATTGACTCGTTAAGAGTTCACGGGGTCATCTGATCGGAGTCGCATCAAGCACACAGGCAAGTTTAACCATATATGGCATTTATTTTTGCCGGGTCAAGAGGGTGAGAAAGCTAAGCCCGATGGGCTGGAAGCCCCCAAATGCCCTTAATAAGGTTTCATTGTTATGCCGGGTCACAAGGGTGAGAAAGCTAAACTCTATGAGTCGGAAGCCCCCAAGTGCCCTTTTGTTTCAGAAAATAAAGACTTAAACTCATCTTGTAAGTTGAAACGACAAAATACGCCGGCTTTATTCATACTTGAAACATAAAGAAGTATATACAGAAGTCTGCAAGGGGGGAAGAAATTACAAAAAAGGAGCCAGCGGAGCTAAGTTTAATAAGGCCACTGGTGTTCCAGGGCCGACTTATTTCCCTCTTGGAGACATAAGATTTCTTCTTTGATATCCTCCAGAATATGAATTTTATTCAGGGATTTAGGTGCTAGTGGTACTGACCGTTATTCAATTGCTTGGGATTGCTTTGAAATCCTCCTTGGCTATTATGCTGATTGCCCTGGCTAGGATATTGTCCATTGCCATGATTCCCCTGATGTTGAAAACTAGCCCCTGGGCTACCTTGTGACCCGCCAGGTCCATGTTGACCCGGGTGTCCTCCACCATTGCCTCCTGAGTTATTCTGGAAAGCCTGGCTACGGAACTCTTGCATGATATAACAATTCTCCCAAGAGTGGCCAGCCGGCTTATCTTGGGTGTTGTGCTTAGGGAAAGGCGCTTTAAGCGCCTCCTCATAATTGCAAGGTTTATTCCCATTGTAAGCTCCTCCGGGTCGACCGTTCCGGCGCTAGTTCTTGAAACCTATATTAGTGTTGGCCACAAAGTCTGACCCGCCATCCGGCTGCTTTCGCTTATTATTTTGAGCCCCCTGGTTGCCTCCTTAACTTGCTGACCTTTCCCTCCTTCAGCTTTTTTTTCCTTTGGGGGTCTTGTCCTCGTCTGAGCCGGGATCCTTCCTGCTATCTGACTCGGCATATCTGGTGAGGACGTCCATCAAGTCGCCCATGTCTTGCACCTTTCGCTTGAGCCGTCCGAGCTTCTGGACCAAAGGCTGAAAGTGACAGTTCTTTTCCAATATTAGGACTGCCTGAGTTGTCGTGATGCTGTCTAATGAGTGGATGATTTCCACGACCCGGCAAGTCCAATGGTGAGTGACGTGGCTTGAAACTGCGTCGGTATTTCCCCAAAGAGGAAGGGATGATGCAGCACAGCGACGGAAAGTATTTCCCCCAGTTATGAAACCAAGGTTATCGAACCAGTAGGAGGATCACCACCACCCAATAAGCAGCACCTACACACAAACAACAAATACTTGCAACCCAACGCGAAAGAGAGGTTGTCATTCTCTCTACGGTAAAAAGATAGATTAGGTAATGATAGATAGGAGAGATAGATCTCTCAAGAACACAAAATAAAAAGGGCAAATAAAAAGTGCAGCAATATGTTTTTGGGTTTTTGGTATAGTAGATCTGAAAGCAAAAGCGGCAAAAATATAGATCGGAAAGCAATATGTTGGAAAAGTAGACCCGGGGGCCGTAGGTTTCACTAGTGGCTTCTCTCATGAGTATAGCACACGATGGGTGAACAAATTACTGTTGGGCAATTGATAGAAAATCGAATAGTCATGACGATATCCAAGGCGATGATCATTATATAGGCATCACGTCCAAGATAGATAGACCAACTCCTGCCTGCATCTACCTCTATTACTCCACACATCGACCGCTATCCAGCAAGCATATAATGTATTAAGTTCATGGAAAAACGGAGTAATGCAATAAGAACGATGACATGATGTAGACAAGATCTATTCATGTAGGAATAGACCCCATCTTGTTATCCTTAATGGCAACGATACATGCGTGTCTTGCTGCCCCTTCTATCACTGGGAAAGAACACCGCAAGATCAAACCCATCACAAAGCACCTCTTCCCATGGTAAGAAAAATCGATCTAGTCGGCCTAACTAAACCAAAGATTCGAAGAAGAAATACGAGGCTATAAGTAATCATGCATATAAGAGATCAAAGAAGACTCAAATAATATTCATGGATAGAAAATGATCATGAGCTCAAAATTCATCGGATCCCAACAAACACACCGCAAAAGTTTACATCAAATAGATCTCCGAGAGACCATTATATTGAGAATCATAAGAGAGAGGGAGGAAGACATCTAACTACTGCCTATGGACCCGTAGGTCTATGGTGGACTACTCACGCATCATCGGAGAGGCACCTATGAAGAAGATGAACCCCTCCGTGATGGTGTTTAGATTTGATCTCGAGGTTCTGGAACTTGCGGCGGCTGGAATTGTGTTTCGTCGACTCCCCTAGGGTTTTTGGAATATTTGGGAATTTATAGGCATCAGAGGTGGTGGAGAGGGGCCCTGAGGAGGGCACAATCCATCAGGGCACGCCGGGGGCCCCCTAGCGCGCCCTGGTGGGTTGTGGTCTCCACGGCCCACCTCTCTGGAACTTCTTTGGCCCACTGGGTGTCTTCTGGTCCAAAAAAAATCTTCAAAAAGTTTCATCGCGATTGGACTCCGTTTGGTACTGATATTCTGCGAACTAAAAAACAAGCAAAAACAGCGACTGGCACTTTGGCACTATGTCAATAGGTTAGTCCCAAAAAATGATATAAAGTTGTTATAAAATGATTGTAAAACATCCAAGAATGATAATATAACAGCATGGAACAAGCAAAAATTATAGATACGTTGGAGACGTATCAGCATCCCCAAGCTTAATTCCTACTCGTCCTCGAGTAGGTAAATGATAAAAACAGAATTTTTGATGTGGAATGCTGCCTAACATGTTCATCATATTCTTTTCTTTTGTATAGCATGGACATTTGGACTTGTAGATGATTCAAAGCAATAGTCTAGTTTTAACATAATGACTTCAATACTCAAGCATGCTAACAAGCAACCATGTCTTTCAAAATATTAACACTAAAGAAAGTTATCCCTAGCCCATCATGCTCAATCATTGATCCATTCATGAAACACACTCAAATATTAGCTATACCCAATGCTCAAGTACAATCATAGTGCCCCCTAGTTGGTGCTTATAAGAGAAGATGGAGACTCAAAGTAAAAATAAGAATTGCATAAAGTAAATAGATAGGCCCTTCGCAGAGGGAAGTTGGGATTTGTAGTGGTGCAAGAGCTCATAGTTTTAAATTGAGAGAGAAAAAAAATTGGGTGGCATGCTTTTCCTGTGAACGAAAACAACAAAGTAGCTCACAATACTTTCCATGCTAAATATATCATATGCGGTTCCCAAACAGAAAATAAAGTTTATTCCTTTTTCCACCAAGTTCTCACTTTCCATGGTGGTTCGTATCCACGGTTGCCTTCCATACCAACACTTTCCAAGGAATTTATTATTTGACAACATAAAGTAAATATTATTTTTCTTTTTCATTTCGGGAATGGGCATCCCTATTACCGCCGCACTCTAGTGCAATGACAAGTGAATAAACACTCATCTTGAGAATAACACATCTAGCATGGAAAAATATTGGACACACCCCACCGTTTCATGAGCGGTACGAGCACACAAAAGAGAAAATTTATTTTGAAAATTTAGAGGTGGCACATACAAATTTGCTTGGAACGGCATGGAAATACCGCATATAGGTAGGTATGGTGGACTCATAACGCAAAACTTGGTTTAAGGATTTTGGATGCACAAGTAGTATTTCTACTTAGTACAAATGGAGGCTAGCAAATAAATTGAGAAGCAACCAAACCAAGAAACAAAAATTCACGTATGTGTGCATTGACCATAACTAACACCGAATAATGCACCAAAAAGTAGGATGTAATTTCATTGCATAACTATTGACTTTCGTACTTGCATAGGGAATCACAAACCTTAACACCAATATTCCTACTCAAGCATAATTACTCACTAACATGACTCACATATTACTATCATCATGTTTCAAAACTATTACAAAGAATCAAGTTTAATTTGCCTAATGATCTTCATGAAAGTTTTTATTATATCCTCCTTGGATATCTATCACTTTGGGACTAGTTTCATATATTGACATTGCTTATTTGACAAGCTCAAACAAATCTAAGTGAAGCACATGAGCATAAAGATTTCATCTCTCAAAAAAGTATTTGTGAAGAATGAGAGGATTTCTTCAAAATTTACTAAATCTCAAATTAATCTAAGTGAATCATGAGAGTATTTCTACAAAAATTTCCAAGCACACCGTGCTCAAAAAGATATAAGTGAAGCACTAGAGCAATTCTATAGCTCAAAAAGTTTAAGTGAAGCATAGAGAGCAATTCTATCAAATCATAGCATAATTTTGGCTCTCTCAAATAGGTGTGTACAGCAAGGATACAATTGAAAAACAAACAAGCAAAGCAAGCAAAGATACGAGACGCTCCAAGCAAAACTCATGATATGTGACGAATAAAAATATAGCTCCGAGTAAAATACCGATGGTCGTTAGAAGAAAGAGGGGATGCCACTCGGGGGCATCCCCAAGCTTAGTTGCTTGTTACTCTTTGGATATATCTTGGGGGTGCATTAGCATCCCCAAGCTTAGGCTCTTATCACTCCTTATTCCTTCATCCATCGTGATCTCATCCAAAACTTGAAAACTTCAATCACACAAAACTCAACAAAATCTTCGTGAGATCCGTTAGTATAATAAAGCAAATCACTACTTTAGGTACTGTTGCAAACCCATTCATGTTTTGTTATTGCATTATACCTACTGTATTTTAACTTTACCATGGCTCATACCCTTCAATATAACCCATAGATTCATCAATCCAAGCACTCAATGCAACAAAAACAGAATCTGTCTTAAACAGAACAGTCTGTAGTAATCTGTACTCTAACCATACTTCTGTAACTCTAAAAATTCTGACAAATTAAGACAACGTAAAGAATTTATATATCAACACTCTGTTAAAATTTCAGCTCAATATCACGTTCCAGAAAAAAATGAAAATTCAAATACTGCACACAAAGTTTCTGTTTCAGATTCAGCATCTCTTCTACTCATCTTATCAATCATCCTAAAGGCGCTACTTGGCACAAACACTAAATAAACCATAAAAACACAATCATAACAGAGGCATAATTGTGTCAACACTCAAAAATAGAAAGGAAAAAAGCAAAAATAAATTTATTCATTGGGTTGCCTCCCAACAAGCGCTATCGTTTTACGCTCCTAGCTAGGCATAACGCATTGATTCAAGTATTGTCATCTTTGGTTTTCAACTCTTCAATCACACAGCTAGGTTTCTTCAAGGATTTAGCATGCATATTCTTAACGATAACACTCCTAGGAAGAAAACCAAAAAATTCATTCTTGTAAATAGGATCTCTTATGATTTCAACAAAGTCGGGATGAATACTAATCATTTTAAGATCTCCCTTGTGGCCACTAGGTGTAGCAACTTTGTTCTTAGTGACTTGCGTGGTCTTGCTAATTTTTACACTTTTTTTCAATAGTTCTGATAGAAGAAAAATCCGAACCCAAATTACTAAAAATCTCTTCCAACTTATCAATATGGTAAGGGCTTTCTTCTACCCTTTCGTTAACTACGGTTTCTTTTTACTTTAGCAATTTAAAAGCATCTCCCGCTTTAGATCCAATTTTATTAGCAAGATTGTGCATTTTCTTATCCAAACCTTCAAGATGTTCTTGGGTAATCATCTTATTTTCAATAGCATCTAATCTCTCCATAACGTGTTCGAGAGTTAAAGTTGTTTCATTGATCATGATAGGTGGTGATCCCACTAAACTTCCCAAAGCATTAAAAGCATCCAAAAATGGACACATCAAGAAATTCCCACCGGTAATCATATCAAGGACGAATCTATACCAAGTGGTGATGCCAATAAAAAAACTATGAAGAAGAATAACGGTAGATTGCTTATGGGTAGATCTATTATGAGCATTGCAAATCCTATACCAGGCATCTTTTAGGTTCTCCCCTCCCCTTTGCTTAAAATTAAGAACCTCATTATCGGGAGTACACGCAATAAAGGAAGAACTAGCCATAACGACAAGGCAAGAGATCCGGCGAGAAAATGGCAAACGAAAAAGAGGGCGAATAAAACGGCAAATTGGTGAAGTGGGGAGAGGAAAACGAGAGGCAAATGGCAAATAATGTAATTGCAAGGAGATGAGATTTTTGATTAGGAACCTGGTAGATGATGATGGAGTCTCCTTAGCGCCTGAGATAGGCACGTAGAAGAGACCGCTTCCTCCCCGGCAACGGCGCCAGAAATTCCTTTTGACGTGGCTTGAAACCGCGTCGGTATTTCCCAAAAGAGGAAGGGATGATGCAGCACAGCGACGGTAAGTATTTCCCTCAGTTATGAAACCAAGGTTATCGAACCAATAGGAGGATCACCACCACCCAATAAGCAGCACCTGCACACAAACAACAAATACTTGCAAGCCAACGCGAAAGAGAGGTTGTCAATCTCTATATGGTAAAAAGATAGAATTGGTAATGATAGATAGGAGAGATAGATCTCTCAAGAACACAAAATAAAAAGGGCAAATAAAAAGTGCAGCAATATGTTTTTGGGTTTTTGGTATAGTAGACCTGAAAGCAAAAGCGGCAAAAAGATAGATCGGAAAGCAATATGTTGGAAAAGTAGACCCGGGGGTCGTAGGTTTCACTAGTGGCTTCTCTCATGAGTATAGCACACGGTGGGTGAACAAATTACTGTTGGGCAATTGATAAAAAATCTAATAATCATGACGATATCCAAGGCGATGATCATTATATAGGCATCACGTCCAAGATAAGTAGACCGACTCCTGCCTGCATCTACCACTATTACTCCACACATCGACCGCTATCCAGCATGCATCTAGTGTATTAAGTTCATGGAAAAATGGAGTAATGCAATAAGAACGATGACATGATGTAGACAAGATATATTCATGTTGGAATAGACCCCATCTTGTTATCATTAATGACAACGATACATGCGTGCCTTGCTGCCCCTTCTGTCACTGGGAAAGGACACCGCAAGATCGAATCCATCACAAAGCACCTCTAACCATGGCAAGAAAAATCGATCTAGTCGGCCTAACTAAACCAAAGATTCGAAGAAGAAATACGAGGCTATAAGTAATCATGCATATAAGAGATCAAAGAAGACTCAAATAATATTCATGGATAGAAACTGATCATGAACTCAAAATTCATTGGATCCCAACAAACACACCGCAAAAGTTTACATCAAATAGATCTCTGAGAGACCATTGTATTGAGAATCATAAGAGAGAGAGAGAGAGAGAGAGAGAGAGAGAGAGAGAGGAAGCCATCTAGCTACTGCCTACGGACCCGTAGGTCTATGGTGGACTACTCACGCATCATCGGAGAGGCACCTATGAAGAAGATGAACCCCTCCGTGATGGTGTTTAGATTGGATCTCGAGGTTCTGGAACTTGCGATAGCTGGAATTGTGTTTCGTCGACTCCCCTAGGATTTTTGGAATATTTGGGAATTTATAGGCATCAGAGGCGGTGGAGAGGGGCCCCGAGGAGGGCACAACCCATCAGGGCGCCCGGGGGCCCCTTGGCGCACCCTGGTGGGTTGTGGTCTCCACGGCCCACCTTAATGGCACTTCTTTGGCCCACTAGGTGTCTTCTGGTCCAAAAAAAATCTCCAAAAAGTTTTGTCGCGATTGGACTCCGTTTGGTACTGATATTCTGCGAAGTAAAAAACAAGCAAAAACAGCAACTAGCACTTTGGCACTATGTCAATAGGTTAGTCCCAAAAAATGATATAAAGTTGTTATAAAATGATTGTAAAACATCCAAGAATGATAACATAACAGCATGGAACAAGCAAAAATTATAGATACGTTGGAGACATATTAGTGAGCCGACTCGTCTACTCATTGAACGCAATGCTGTAGATCTACTATCGTCATGGGCTTCTTGCAGGTTCCTTGGAAATTCTTGATGAATCTCTCTTTCAGCTAAGTCCATGTGTTGATGGAGTTAGGCGGCAAGTTTTTCAACCATGTCCGAGCCGGTCCTTCCAACATCATGGTTAAGTATTTAGCGCACACAGCGTCGCTGACATCCAGCATGTCCATTGCCAACTCATAGCTCTCAATCCAAGACGTCGGCTCAAGATCTGCCGTGTAATTTGGCACTTTACGAGGCCCCTTGAAATCTTTGGGCATGCGCTCTGCGCGGAGCGTCGGGGATAGACATGGTATACCAATCGTCCTACTGTTAGACCCAGCCCCCAAACTCGTCGGTTGAGGGTGAAGCTGTTGGATCGCCCGTGCTGCTGCTTCTGCTTCTGCCTGTCGTGCACCTCTCGCGGCAACAACAACTGTCTGGGTGTCTGATGGCATGAGACGAATTGGAGAAACCTGGTGATGCTGTCTTCGCCCACTGCTAGAGACAGCCAGGGACTCCACATGGCGGCCCTTGCTAGCGTAGGGAGTGGAATGCATCTGATCCCGGCTATACGAATATTGTGCCTGTTGTACCACATCAGTCCTAGCTTCAACCTCGAGAGGAGAGTTTTCATTAATAGGCAATGCTTCCAAATTCCGGGTTGCAGCCAACATGTTGTCAACAGGATTGGAAAAGTGGCCCCGCGGCGTCTGAAATCGCCGAGGCGGAGATTGAGCCGGCGGGGGTTGAGCTGGTTCCTCTTGCCGATTCCCGGGTTGCTAAACAGTTCCTGGCGTCTGTTGTGGGGTGTTAAAAAGATGTCGTGGCTCAGGGTTCGGAGGAAGTCCACGGTGGCGTCTTCTCTCGTAAACCACCTCCGATGCCTCTCTCTAAACCCCTAATCACCAGGCCTCAGCCTTAAGGCGCTCCGTCTCTTGATGTATGCGAGCCTGCAAATCCGTCATCCGTGCGTTTTCGGCATCAATCTCCTTCTGTACCTCAATTATTTGACTACGCAATTTGGTTAGCTCCACATTGCGCTCTTCCCGGTTTTCCGCAGTGACCGGGGTATCCACGAGTTTTACCATCTCGGCCATGAGATCGGTCATGGCTTGAGCCGGTGTTTTAGTTGACCCGCCAGAACCTCCAACTGCAGACGGATCGGGAACCGCCGTAGCTCCCGCCATGTAAACGGCGACTTGTCGAGGCGACTCATTGTATTCCTCAGGGGCTTCGGTCTCCAATGAGCCCCCAAGTCCGCCATCATAAAGAGGGCAGATTGACTTCGTATCTCCTATAGATGATGTGCCGTCCGAATTGACGAGGGCGTCGCCGCTGGAGGTTGGCTCATCCGAAAGGCTGACCCCTTGCGTGAAGCTAACGAACACACGATGAAGGCCGCCCTGGCGTTGATTGGACCGGGCGCTCCGAACCGGCTCGTCGATGTCGATGTAGATGTCCGGCTCGGAAGTTTCTAACCCAATCTCACCCGCGGGATCTCGTAACCCATGTCCGATCGGGTCGTCCTTGACGCTCCAAGCCGGGTCATAGGTCTTGTTACGGTGGTTCTTGACCATCTGGCTCACCGCAAACTTCCCGAATCCTGATTGGATCCCCTTCGAAAACTCAACTCCACCGGGCGAAGGCCCCACAGTGGGCACCAACTGTCGTGGTTTTGTCAACCCGGCAGATGTCCTCGTAACAGGACTTAGGTGTGAGGCCATCGCCGCTTGGTGGTGAGTGGTGACTCGAAGGGGTTAAGCGAGAGAGAGAGTCGGGTTTACCCAGGTTTGGCCCCTCCTATGGAGGTAATAGCCTACGTCCTGCTTTTTGTGTATTTGATGGATGGATCTCGATTACAAGGGTGCGGAATCGCTAACCTAGCTATCGAGAGGTTATAACTTAAGTCTTTCGGCCCTAGGGGTCTGCCTTTATATACAGGTCAAGCCCTAGGTTTTACAATAGAGTTCGGGTCATATCGTGTCCCGTGACTTATGACATCTCTAACTTGTCTTGTATCTTAAGGAAACTTTAACCGGCGTCTTTAGCTTCATGGGCTTTGAGCCGCCGTCTTCTGGTGTTGGGCCACCCGGCGTCTTGGTCAACCGCCATCTTTCTTACCTTGTACTTAGGACACGGCCCACCTTGAACTTGGTCACAAGACTGTTGATATGTTGACCCGGCTCAGTAGGGCGGGTTACATCATGGAGTTATATCCCCGACAGTACCAAAAGTTTATCCTCTGCTATTTTCAGTTTGAATAAAATAAATTAGCATGGTTTTCTATTTTCTTGTTTTTCCCGTGCGTAGAAAAATGTCCAAAAATAAAAAGTCTAATATTGCCACCAAATTTTAACATGAATTTTTTGGAAAAAATAAAAAATATTGGCATAAAAATAACAGCAGGGGCTGCACCTGTGTGGCACCACACATCAGGGCACCCCCTAGGCCGCGCCCTAATGGCTTGTGGGGACCATAGGGGCCCCCTGCCTTATCCCTTCGTCCCACACTCTCTCCTACCTCCAGCAAAAAAAATCTAGCCATCTCTCTCCCGTGTTCTTCACCCAGAAAGTGAAATTTTTGATCTCTTTGCTCGGAACTCCGTTTCCGAATCTGTTTTGAGGAATTTTTCCTTGGTATGTGACTCCTCCATTCCTCCAATTAGTTTTTGTTTTAGTGGTTTATATTTTGCATAATGTGCTGCACTTGGTGCTACAAAAAATGAGCTTGCATGTTGAATTTTTTGAGTTCCAAGTAGTATGAATGCTTGATATCTCCTCTAGGCACTCATATGAGTAGTTGCTATCATCTTGTGAAGTTTTATTGACATGAATTTGTGGCTCAAAAATTTCAGAAATTTGTGCTTAGGAAAATGAATTTCTTGAGGAAATGTTCTTCACGCCGGAGCCCCAAGGGAGTTGCTAGGAGAATTCAGGACCAAGATATCAACCTTATTCGCAACACGGAGGTTAGGCCATACGAATGGCCACATACACCCTTCATGAGCTAAGCAGGTTTCTATAAAGAGTTCACACAATTCATTGCAACTGCCGGGCTGACCAACTTCCTCGCAGATGAGTGTGATCAATACTATCTCCTTACCAATTCCTTCATGCAAAACTTTTTCTTCGAAAATACGCCCGGTGCTCCCATAGTACACTTTGATCTTTACGTCACCAGTTATGAATTGCCTCTACATGAATTTTGTGAAATATGTTTGCTTCCTTCTGACGGGGGAATGTGTGAACCTAAACCTGAGGAGTTTGAGGATTTCCTCCAAACCTTAACTGTGGGAGAAACTAGGGGCGTGTCACATGCTAGAGCTACCAGTCTGCAATTTCCTTCCATGCACTACTTTTCCCTATTTATAGGAAAATGCATAACTGCTATGGAGCAGGGTGGTGGCCTGAGTACCCCTACCCTTGCTATTCTACGCCGTGAACTTTATGGTGATAATTCTTACAACATAGGAGCTATTGTTGCGCGTCGATTAAATATTAACCGAAACAAAGGCAAGATTCATGGTGGTATTTATGCCGCTCGCTTGGCAACTCGTTTTGAAGTGGCTATACGCCCTACTGATTATTTGTTGCCTAAGGTTTATCTTGCTCACCAATCTATGGTGGAACACCAATTTCTTGAGGAACCACAAATACCGCATCATATTCGTTACAACTTAGTGTATAGCGAGATAACTTGCGATATTATTCCTTTCCCTGCACCCTCTTTGTTTAACTATCATGCTAGGCACGGATACAGAATAATGCCAGAAGATACAACTTCTTACCAGAGTGAGCTGGCTGCTGCGGAGGCCGAGGCCTAGGCATGGGATGCTCAGGTGCCCGAGCAGAAACACTTTCCCGGACCTGGTGGCTACTATCAGTGGTGATCACCAAGCTAGGCAAACGCCTAAGCTTGGGGGAGTACGTATTTCTCACCGACATTACATTCATGTTCACACACTTCATATAAATTGTCGGTGTTCATCATCTTTCATTGTATATCCATATTAGTTTTATTTTCCCGCTTTCTTCTTGTGTGTTTGAAAAACTTTGGAAAACCCAAAAATATTTCTTGTTTCTT
The DNA here is from genome assembly GCA_039707655.1 of Elymus sibiricus. Classification (NCBI taxonomy): domain Eukaryota; kingdom Viridiplantae; phylum Streptophyta; class Magnoliopsida; order Poales; family Poaceae; genus Elymus; species Elymus sibiricus. The sequence goes on along the minus strand of CM077667.1, from coordinate 438,033,859 downwards.
TTTAGTTTTCTTTTCCCGTTTTAATTACCTTGGTACCAAAAAGAAAACCCAAAAAGATTTCCTTTGCATGTTGGGAGCTTTCCCGTGTAAATAATTTTTCCCGTTCTTGTTTCCCCTTAGTTTATTTGTTTGCTTGAGAAAAACAAAAACTCCAAAAATATTTCAGTGTGTTTCTCTGAATTTCTTTTCTTTTTGTTGAGTCCTTGAAAGGATAAGACCACGATGAAAATGTTGAGTGGCTCTCATGTGCTTTATTGTTGATCTAACAGAGAGCCAAGATTACCTTGTCTTCTCCTTTGATTACCTTGTCTTCTCCTTTGTCCAAAACTGCCTTGCAGATTCCAGCTTAGTCCACGGTATTCTTGCACAATTATTATTATCACATCATTTGGTCATGCAAGTGAAAGGCAATAATGACGATATTTGACGAAGTGATCGTGGCAAGGGAAGCTGGTATGAACTCTTCTTGTTTTCCGTTTTTGTAAATATGTTTAGCTCATTCGATCTCGATTCAGTATATTATGAGTGAACATGTTCATGATGACAATTAGAGATTATAGCTTTTCATGCCATGCTTAAACAGCTAGTAGTGAATAATGATTTATCTTATAGATCAACATGCATTAAAATGGTTATGATGTGGTATGGTAGTATGGTATTTCCCTCTGAGAAATTCAAGTGGCTTGACTTGGCCCATGTGCAAACATGTAGTTGATTCAAAACCAATGCAGCCTTCATGATGTTTAAATTCAGAGTGTTCATATCCTACTCATGCTATGTTCAATGTTAATTATTCGCAATGCATGCCTATGACCGTTTTCGCTCTCTAGCTGGTCGCTTCCCAACCTATTGCTAGCCTTCACCTATACTAAGCGGAAATGCTGCTTGTGCATCCAAAACCTTTAAACCAAGTTATTCCACATGAGTCCACCATACCTACCTATATGCGGTATTACCCTGCCGTTCCAAGTAAATTTGCATGTGCCATCTCTAAACATTCAAATAAACATCTATTTTGTGCACGCATCTCGCTCATGGAGTGACGAGGCGGTCAGTAATTTCCATGCTAAATGAGTTATTCTCAAGACGGTCGTTTATTCGTCGTCATTGCACAAGAGAGGCTGGTAAAAGGATGCCCAGTCCTGCATAATCAAAATTAATTAAACAAAACTCCTTGGGACAGTTGACATGTTGGCAGGCATCCGTGGATTCGGTCAGCCATGGTTTGTGTATGCATGGTGGATAGGAGTAAACTTTACTATTCTGTTTGGGAACCGCCAATAATGAGTTTAGCATGGAAGATATTGAAAACCTTTGTCGTAACGTTGACAGGAAAAGTGCACCACTCAAAACCATATTCCAATTCTGTTTTAAAACTTGAGCTCTGGCACCTCTGCAAATCAATGCTTCCCTCTGCGAAGGGCCTATCTATTTATTTTTATGTTGAGTCATCATCTTCTCACTAAAAGCACCAGAACAGAGAGCACTATTGTCATTTTTATGCATGGAGTCTAGTTAATGTTGGATACGAGCATGATTGGATCTTTTTTATTCTGAATTATAATGTTTAGTCGCTGCTTGAACCTCAGAGGTGCTCTGCATTTATGTTTTGCGGTCTCGGAAAGGGCTAGCGAAATACCATGTCACCATATTATATCATGATCATTTTGATAAATTTTTGGCATGTGAGATATCTTATTATTTGCTTGCTAGTTGGTTATCTATTGCCATGAGTTGATATAATGTCTAGTTTCTATCATGGATGTGGTTATTTATAATTTATGATGAAAACTTGAACACTAGCTAAGCATGTGTATAACGACGAGAACAAAAGAGTTTGTAAAAGTTTTCTTTATCACTTTCAGTTTGTCAACTGAATTGCTTGAGGACAAGCAATGAGTTAAGCTTGGGGGAGTTGATACATCTCCAACGTATATACTTTTCCCAACACTCTTCCTCTGGTTTTGACCTCTAATTTGCATGATTTGAATGAAACTAACCCGGACTGACGCTGTTTTCAGCATAACTACCTTGGTGTTATTTTTGTGCAGAAATAAAAGTTCTCGCAATTGGATGAAACTATTTGGAATTATTTTTGAGAATTATAATGAATTATGGAGCGAAGACCTGCCGGAGGGGGTGTGCCAGGGGCCACCACACATCAGGGCGCCCCCCTAGGCCGCACCATGATGGCTTGTGGGGCCCTCGTGGCTCCTCCGACCCTAATTCCAGTCCTATAAAATCACATCTTCGGAGAAAAAATCAGAGAGAAGTCTTCATCGCGTTTCATGAGATGGAGCCGCCGCCACCTCTTGTTCTTCCTCGGGAGGGCTGATCTGGAGTCTGTTTGGGGCTCCGGAGAGGGGAAATCGTCGTCGTCGTCATCACCAACCCTTCTCCATCAACACCGCCATGATGCTCACCACCGGGAGTGAGTAATTCCTTTGTAGGCTTGCTGGACGGTGGTGCTATTGGATGAGATTGATCATGTAATCGAGTTAAGTTTGATAGGGCTTGATCCCTAGTATCCACTATGTTCTGAGATTGATGTTGCTACGACTTTGCTATGCTTAATGCTTGTCACTAGGGCCCGAGTGCCATGATTTCAGATCTGAACATATTATGTTTTCACGAATATAAGATTGATTTGGATCCTATCTTGCAAGTTGTATGCACCTATTACGTGTCTTGATCCGCATACCCCAAGGTGACAATAATTGGGATTCTTTCTGGTGATTGTCGTAGTTTGAGGAGTTCATGTATTCACCATGTGTTAATGCTTTGTTCTGGTTCTCTATTAAAAGGAGGCCTTAATATCCCTTAGTTTCCAATAGGACACCGCTGCCACGGGAGGGTAGGACAAAAGATGTCATGCAAGTTCTTATCGCAAGCACGTATGACTATATACGGAATACATGCCTACATTATATTGATGAATTGGAGCTAGCTCTGTGTCGCCCTAGTGTGTAACTGTTATATGATCACTGTCATCTAAATCATTATCCATCACCGATCCACGTGCCTACGCTTTACATATACTGAATCTTGCTAAGTTACTATTGTTACTGCTACTGTCACAACTGCTACAAAATTGTTGTTGTCACTATTACTGTTACTGTGCTACTAGTATTTGTCGTGCTACTAAACCTTTGCTGCAGAGAGATATCCCAGGTGCGATTGAATTGACAACTCAACCGTCAAGGACAATAAATATTCTTTGGCTCCCCTTGTGTCGAATCAATAAATTAGGGTGAAATACTACCCGTGAAGACTGTCACGATCCCCTATACTTGTGGGTTATCAACGTTCACGTGACACCACTAAAGGAAGCAACAACATACATATTATCAAAATATAGAACAAATACGAACTTCACATGATTACTTATAACAAGACTTCTCCCATGTCCTCGGGAACAAAATTAACTACTCACAAATCATCCCAAGATCAGAGGTGTAATAATGATGATTAAGGATCTGAGCATAATATCTTCCACCAAGTAAACTAACAAGCATCAACTACAAGACGTAATCAACACTACTAGTAACCCATAGGTACCTATCTGAGGTTTTGAGACAAAGATTGAATACAAGAGATGAACTAGGGTTCGAGATGAGATGGTGCTGGAGATGTTGATGAATATTGGTCCTCCCACGAAGGAGGAAGCGTTGGTGATGACGATGGCTTCGATTTCCCCCTCCCGGAGGGAAGTTTCCCCGACAGAATCTCTCTGCCGGAGAGCAAAAGGGCCTCTGCCCACGTTTTCGCCTCGAGATGGCGGCGCTTCGTCCCAAAAGTATCTTCTAATTTCTTTCTAGGTCAAAACCCATCTTATAGCAGAAGAGGGAGGCCAGGGCACCTGTGAGGTGGTCCCAAGCCATCACGGCACGACTAGGGGGGTGGGCGCGCCCTGTTGGCTTGGCACCAACAGGTGGCCCCCCCTCTGGTATATTTTTGCTCCATAAATTCCCATATATTCCACGAAAATTCTCCGTGAAGTTTCAGGTCATTTGGAGTCCAGTGAATTTTCAGCCTTTTTCTTGGTTTTCAGGTCCAGAATTCCAGTTTCTGGCAATTTCCCTCTTTGTGATGTACCTTGTAAATTCAGAGACAAAAGGCATAAGAATTGTATCATAAAGTGGAATAATAACCAATAACAACATAAATATCAATAGGAAATCATGATGCAAAATGGACGTATCAACCACCCGGCACTAGTGCGGAGTCATATGATATAAATGTTGCATTATTAAATCTTGTTATGAAAGACCAATTTTTTGGAAGTCCTAGTGAAGATGTTGCATCCCATCTTAATATTTTCGTTGAATTATGTGATATGCAAAAGAAAAAAAGGTGTGGATAATGATATTGTGAAGTTGAAGTTATTTATTTTCTCACTAAGGGATAAAACTAAAACTTGATTTTCATCCTTTTGCCGCAATAGCATTGATTCATGGAGTAAGTGTAACGATTCTTTCATTGCTAAATATTTCTTCTGCCAAGATAACATCTCTTAGAAATCAAATTATGATCTTTAAACAACATGAGTAAAAACATGTTGCACAATCTTGGGAAAGAATGAAATTAATGATTAAGAATTGTCCTACACATGGATTGAATTTATGGATGATTATACAAAACTTCTATGCTGGATTAAACTTTGCTTCGAGAAACCTTCTAGACTTAGCTGCTGCAGGTGGAACATTTATGGAGGTTACATTAGGAGAAGCCCCTAAGCTTCTCGACAACATAATCACAAACTACTCCCAATGGCACACTGAACGAGCTCCAACTGGTAAGAAGGTAAACTCTGTTGAATAAGTTTCTACTTTGAGTGACAAAATGGGTGCTATCATGAATATGATCGTTAGTAAAAATGCTCAAATTGATCCCATTGATGTTCCATTATCTACTTTGATCAAGCAAAATAATGATGCCATTGATGTGAATTTTGTCGCTACAGTTAATTTCAACAACAATGCTTTCAGAGGAAATTTCAACAATCCTAGACCATATCTCAGAAATCCCTCTAATAACAATACTCCTCATGACAATGATTATGATAAGAAATTACAAGAGATTGAAAAAGCTACTAAGAACTTCATGCATTCTCAGTATGAACAAAATGAAATATTTGCTAAGGAGGCCAAGGAACATTCCCTTATTTTGAAAACAATTAGCAAACAACTTGATGATATTAATAGAGAAGTGGTTCACCTTCAATTGCAACTTGTTCAAATTGAAAGTATGATGGGAAAAATCTCAAGCAAACTACACTAGTCAATAGGATGGCAGCCAAACCAGAATCCGATTTTTATGATAATAATGATGAAGATATTAAAATGATTGGTGTGACACCTACTGAATCTCTCTTTAGTGATATTAAACTTGATGATAAAGGGACTGGAGATGAGTCAACTTTAGGTAGAAGGCATCCCAATTGTTCGGAGGGTGATGATCTTTATGCTAAAAATGGTTAAAGTGGGTTTGAAGAGGTCAAGACTTTAGATAGTGATGTACCCACTACTTTGGATTGTAAGAATATCAATTTTGATAGTTGTTCTTTAATTGAATGCAAAAAAGGATGATACTACTTGTTCCCATGGAGTTATACGATAATTCCAGTTCGTTGATGTATACCTCAGTAATTGTGGCCTTTTGAACCAAAGTTTTGAGCCTACTATAATTGGTGGTTTTTCTATGGATCTATTTTGTGAGATCATGGTTATTCTCTTACAAGCTAGAACTAACATACTTATCACTGGTAGACAAGAGAAATTAGTTGTCTATGAGAAGCGGGAAGTTAACAGCTGCTATCAACATATGTACCTATGTCACTTGTCGATAGATGTTGCATTATTCAAGCATTTGAGTTCTTGCAGCATTATCGACCTGGGAACAATCAGATAACATGTATTGCTACCAGACTTTGGGATCCAGGTATAGTTGTGCAAAGTTTGATATTGGTCACTCTTGCTCATGTTAGCACATCAGAATCTGCAACATGGAAGTTCCAACAAATACTAAAGGCTGCTCCAATTAGGTACTACTACCATGCAGTTCAAGAACACGGTCGCATGTGTTATGTTCACAAAAAGACAGATGTTGCTCCAGGGTACAGACATGTCTTGGGTATTTCTGTTCATTGACCATTCTTGCAACCAAGCTTCAGTACACGACTAAGGATCCTGATATCTATTGTAATTCTTGCATTATTGATAGAGGTTACTGTAACGGAGGCAAGGGATGATGTGATGGATCTTACTGCTTGCCGAGATTACAATGAAGAAATTATCATGTTGAGATTGCGACATGATCATGTCATTCCTTGGGGACAATCAATGTTTTTCCCTTTTGGGCCAGCCATGTGCGAGGTCCCCTGTTTTATCATTTCATTTTTTTCCTTTTAGGTTTTTTAAAATAATTTGGGATTTCAAAAAAGTTTCAAAATTTTAAAAATTGTGAATTTTGAAGCAAAAAATGTTCAAGAAATTATAAAAATTTAGTGTATTCAAAAAATTTAAGTGAATTAAAAACAATCTTCCCGTATTCAAAATAATGTTCATGATTTTGAAAATAAATGTTGGTAAAATAAAACATGTTCGTGTATTCAAAAAATATTCGTGAAATTGAAAAATGTTGGCAAATTTTAAAAATGTTCACAAAATTCAAAATTTTGTTCATGAACTACGAAAACTTTCATCAATTCAATATATACGCTAATACAGAAAATGTGCATGTATTTCCAAGATGTTTGTCAAAACAGAAAATGTTTGTAAATTTCAAAAGTTATTCCCCAATTTTCAGAAAATGTTTATCAGTTCAAAAATAATATTCATGGGTTTCACACAAAATGATCAGAATTTTTAAAAATGATTGTGTATTTTTTAAAAATTATGATTTTTAAAATGTCTATGAATTTATAAATAAATGTGAATTTTAAAAATGTTCACGATTTCAACAAATGTCCACTATTTCAGAAAAAATGAGAAACAAAAAGAAAAGGAAAAAACATGAAAAAAGGAAAAGAAAAGAAAAAAGGAAAATGAAAATGAAAAAATAAAGAAAAGAAGGAAATTAAAAAAAGCAGGAAAAAACAGGTTTAGGAAGGTTCTAGAACCTTCCCAAAACCTAAACTAACTAATGGGCCAACCCAAATATACGTAGTGGCAGGTACGCGCTCGATAGCTAAGTAATGACCTACACGCCAAATAGGGTTACCCGTCGGGACGGTAGTACATGAGCTTGGCTCAGTTGGTCAACTCTCTTGGAGCGGGAAAGATTAAAGGAAAGAAGGGCACCGGCAAAGGATCGAACAGAACAGAACATCTCTCTCTCTCTCTCATCCCTGTAGTGAGTTCCCCATTCCCTTTGCTTGCTTCTGATTCCCCATCTTCATGCTTGCTGACTTCTCTCTTGTATCCAGACAACTTATTAACTGTAACCACAAACAATCGTTATCAAGTCCAATTCCTTCCGGATTTGTGTGATTTGGCGGTGGTGTATATCGGTTTGTTGTGTGCCCATCTAGAGATATGATACGGGAGGATCCGCATGCCATTCCCATTCGCAGTCCCCGGAGCACCAAGACCACACTGCTACGTGGCTCTCTTGCTTTGGTGTTTACCTAGATCTTCCTTGTGTTGGCTCGATCCCTCTATCTTCTGTTTCTGTCATTGCGAATCACGAACATAGGAATTTCTGGTTTAGCATGTTCCCAGAAAGAAGATACTTTTTTTCCCATTCGAGAAACGAGGAGCGCTACTGAAGTGACTATACATACAAATCCATTTACGGATCTATATACTCCGATTGGAACTGGTGGCTGGTATACCACCATGATGAAATTGTCTTTTATTTTTAGTATTTGGATATGATTTCTGCTGGCTTCATCGGGAGGCTTGCGTAGTTTGTTACGTCAACTCCAAAATGATAAGTTGCATTTGAATCGAGAAAGTTTCGTTCATAATTGCATAAAAGGAGAAGAAATAGTGGTTGCGGTGCGTAAGAAAACCTTAGAACTGAGAACACAAATATGTATTTATTTTTTATACTAAGAATACAATTATGTATGTTCCCGTCGATTACGGAGGCGTCTTCGGTGATTTCGTCAGTATTAAGATGAAGTGCCGGCTTGGTCTCTCGAACAGGCTCATACGAGTAGGGTAGTGTGTGCAATTATGTACGTGAGACATTCTAGCCGGGTCCTACTAGTAGTCCACATGGAGAATGGAATAAGAGGATTAATGGTTAAACTCTTGTACATTAAGTAACGACATTGGATCAGAATGTCGACTGGTCACCTTACCATCAATAGCCATAAAACATGGTTATTAAAACCTTGATGCCTGTAGCTATCTTGCAGTATCAATCAACTTCGCTGTTCCGTTGCATCTTCTGCGAGAAGGAACGTCACTTTTCTCTCTATAAACAACATGATGGAGAGGTTTCGTTTGCTCCCAAGAAAATAAAAATGCCGCCGCTCCCACTAGCAGCCTCAGCTTCTGTTTTCTTTCTCGGTCACGTCATGAAGAAGCTCTCCCCATCTCATCAAGAGCCTTAACGACGCAAGCAGCGGTTGATTTCAAACACTTTGCTGCTACTTGCAGCACTTGTACAATTAACACCAATCTTCAGTTGCAATGTAAGGCTCACTGCTACTCGCAGCAGTTGACAAGATTGCACGCGAATTCACCTTTGCAAAGTCGGTATCAGTAGCTATCAGCAGAGAAAAACATGGTCCATAATTCTGACAGCTTGTTAGTTAGTCGGTTCCATTTTAGATAATGCACATATCACGTTATTGCTATGACAAGAAAAACGTGCAGCCGGAAACGTTGCCCCACTCCACAGACTGGCAAAAGGAAGAAAGAAAACATCTATGTATACGAGACTATTTTCACGATTATGGAACGCGAGCACGGGTTACTCGACTATAAGCACAGGTGGTCTATGTGAACACCACCCCTGCACAGCGGGCAGGAGGCGTTCCGCTGAAGCCAGTCGTCGATGCATCGCACGTGGAAAATGTGATGGCACTGAGGCAAGGCTCTCACAAATTGCCGCGATCCGAAATCCTGGTCAGTGGTTTAGCATGTCGTCAGCACAGGCAACTATTTTTTTGGCTTCTGTTTAGTGGGGGAGCTGAGAATAATGCATGTCAAGAACACTAACTAACCTGAAGGCATACTGAACAGCAGCTCTTATTGGTTTCCTGATCAGAATCGGCTGCAGCGCTGAACCTGATTGCTGGGATCTTGCTGATCAGAGCTCTTGACATACCACCCGTACAGCCGGTTTCGAAAAGGTCATTGTTGTCGATGAAAGGTGTACTCATTAAACTCATCTGCATTACACAAAACACTGAATCAGACCTAGCATGGTGCACAAGCAACTGTCATTATAGTTGTCGTGCCTAGAAGCTATTGCTCCTGGCAATATCTGATCCTAGAAAATCAGAGAGAGTTTGTCCGCTGAAGGAAACATTCTATGGTCCTAAATAACAGATGGTGTGAAATGATCACTCACAAGTTTAATCTTCGACAACGATTTTTTTTCTCAATTTAATATCATACTAGATTACTTGCCTTGAGTATTTACCATTTATGCTGCTCTATAAGATAGTTTTGCTAAATAGCATGATGGTTTATTTGTTTTATTAAGATGATAGCACGAATACATATCTGAATTTTTTCATACTTTAGGTGCCAAAACAAAGACATTTAATGCTTTGATCTCTCTAGCCCCACAATCTAGTTCTAGATATTTCTATCACTAGAAACTTCCTTTGCGGGAGACAGGAGAGTGGGGGAATGTTATTCTCCATGTACCTAACCATTTTAATGCTAAGAATCTGCTACATCATAAATTGTAAGGTTTGAAACTGTTTTACACTTTTCTTATATTAGATGAATATAGGATCTATTTTTCCTAGAATCTGCCACGATTACTAGCTATCCTGCCATTTTAGCCATTACAGAGCACGGGTATCACACTACCAATCATTATGGATTTACAACCAGCTTATATGAAGAGCTATATACCTGACTTTGCACTGCACGCTGCAGTGCTGGACTGACCTTCTCCCAAACAATTCGTCCACTGAAGAGGCTAGAGATGATGTCCAGCTGAAAGACCAAAACAGAACATCAGAACACGTAAAAGCCTAACTCTGCTTATGAATTGCTGCTTCACCTATTCACACCAAAATGTCCATAACATAGCGCAACAACTAATGAAATGCAATATTATTTCCTTGAGAAAACATTTACTTGTAGCAAATGTTTCCATGGTTTCCTAACTTAGAAAATTTCATAATTCCTGCCAGTCGACATCGTAGTGAGGTATGTGCTTGGGTAGGTACATGAAAATGATCCTCCACCTTCTTGATATGATGCATAAAAGAAAAGAGGTCGCCAGATGATTCTTTCATACTCACCACAAAGAGAAAGCTATATTTTCCGGATTCACTAGATCTCCAAATCTCGATGCAGGATTCAACAGCCTCAATGGAGAAGACTGCGCCAGAGACAGCTCCCACGCCAGCGCCGCGGAGCATGCCGCTTTCGGTGGACATCCCCATGAAGGCACCGATGAATATCCCGACCAGTGAACCCACTGAAAGACAAAAATTACAACGAGGACAACTTTCAGATAAAATTGCACCAGCCATTCACACACCACATGAGCTAGTCATGGAACAATTGCAATGCAGATATGCAGTACAAGAGCGAATTAAACAGAGCACGAAAACAGAGGACGCCACGGTGATCGACCTAACTAAACCTGCATAAAAATGAGAATTGGAAGGTTTTAAGACAAGCTTAGCACGTCTCGTGATCCAAGATTCCTGCTCGCAGGATTGAATTGCTGCCCATAAGCTTATCCAAAATTGCTAAGATAAGCTTCACACTAGCTACCGGGAAGCAAAAAAAAGAAGAAAAAATGGCACGGAAACCTAAAAATTGCACCAGCAAGGGTGCCGTTTCATGTACGTAATACTGAATTCGTAATCGGATACCAATGCTACGGGTGGCAAAACATTGAGCGAGAAGGGTAGGAAAGCAAAACAGGGCGGGCACGCACGCACCGACGGCGAAGGCGAACGTGAGCAGCGCGCCGAGCGCCCGCGCGAGCGCCGCCGCAGCCGTGGCGCCGGCCCTCCCGAGCGCCCTCCACGCCGCGTCGAAGCGGCAGCGGGGGCTCGAGGACGCGCCGGAAAGCGAAGGAGGAGGCGCCCGATGATCCATCAACCAGCGCCCTCGCAGTCGCAGGGTACCGAGGAGCCTGGCGGGCATGCTATCCAAGGAACAAGCGTGGAATGGTTCGGGTCGGGTCGGGGGCGCGTATATATACCGGCCGGGGACGCGGGCGGGAGGGAGGGAGGGAGAGGGAAATCCTGAGGGGCAAGGAGGAGGTGGGGGAGACGAAGCGGAGGAGATGGGATGGGGGCAGGGGAGGCTGAGGAGGAGGAGGAGCAGGGGAGGGAGGGAGGGATGGGAGCGCAATTAATGGGGAGCGGAGGGGGGCAAAGCCGCCGTTGTTGCTTGGAAGCGTGCGATGAATGGCGTTTTGGCTCGGTTCGGTCGTGGTCTGGTCAGGGTTAGGGCTGCGGCACGCTGCCTGCCTGACCAGGCTGATTCTTTTTTCTTTTTTCTTTTTTTGAAGTCGTGTCCCTTAGGGTTTGATCCATTAAAAAAATAGAAGAAACTTGCCCGGTTAATTCATGAAAAACCAGGCAAAAATCGTTACGACACGCCCACAAGATAGGGCACTGGCCGACCTAGCTGATTCTTGTTTGGTTCCAAGCTTGATTCGATACATTTGTATCTTTTTTTTCTGAGGGGAACAATGTATCTGTATCTATATCGGGAAATACACTTTAGCTTTTGGATGTATACACGCCTTATGTAAGAAAATAATAGTTTTTTGCACTAGTATATAATTTTTCGCGAACTAATACCCAGTGTTGACTTCAGAGCAAAAAAAAATATTCACACTATTTTGGACATGTTTTCCTAAGAAAAGTCAACGGGAGTTTCTTTTTTTGGAATTTTTCTTACAAGTGCAATGGAAGATCAACTTTATTTCAAAAATATTTTTAGAATTTTCTGATATTTTTATATAGGATGTATATATACCCATACACCCAAAGTTCCCCTTCAATCTATATTATACAATGTACGAATAACTTTGAATATAAATTATTATTTTTGAACACAGTACAGACGCAAGCGCTCATATACACGCGCATACACTCACCCATATGAACGCACACACGCACACCCTACCCCTACGAGCACCTTCGAAAGACTGAGCCGGCATATCATCTTGAAATTTACGAAGTCACCGTAGGTACCTCGTCATCGACGGGAACGTCTCCTCCCACTGAATGCGCATCGCCGAAAATCCTGAAATAAATCCAGGAATATATGCGAGCACCAAGACTTGAACCCTGGTGAGTTGGGGATACCACAGTCCCTCTAACCATCCAACCACAGGTTGGTTCACACTTTGAAGTTTGAATATAAATTGTTGCACGAATTTGACTTGTTGTATCGATGTGGCAAATCTGATTGTTGTTGACCATTCAATCTCCTTATTTCATGATATTTTTTCATGTGTACGATCTAGAAACTTCCACCTCCCATGATTAGTACACTCTTTCTAATGGAGAATGTATATATCAATCATTATATCCATAGTCTTCTCTTCCATTCTAGACTCTTTCATACATGTCCTCCACGATCTTCTTTTCTATTCTTGACCAACAACTTGTAATGTCCTTCCGAAAAAAAAAACTACTTGTAATGTCTAGATATCATTGAAGATAAGTTCTCCCTCTCACACAGTTCATGTGCTAAGCACGTATAACTTACTACTCCCTCCGTTCCGAAATATAAGTCTTTTTAAAGATTTCACTATAGACTACATACGAAATAAAATGAGTGAATCTAAACACTAAATTATGTCTATATACATCTGTACGTAGTTCGTAGTGAAATCTTTAGAAAGACTTATATTTAGGAACGGATGGATGGAGTAGTTAATACTAGAGGGGCAGAGGCGTCCTACCCGTGCAAGTGCCCGTCGTTAGTTTAACTATGCTTATTTGAATATTTTTGTTGCTTAAAAAACTAAGTGAGAGCAATGCAGTACTCAAGCTGGATGATAAAAATGTTCTGAGAACTTTCACCTTTGAAAAAAATACTAGAGGAGATGCCGCGCTTTGCCATGCCCGGTTATAATTACCTAGCCTGTAGGTGATTATAAGAGCATCTCCAATAGATGATGTATATTTTGATGGTCCAAACCTGTGATGTAAAAATTTGAAGCACCAAAAAGTGTTTTTTATATCTTTGAAAAAGGCTCAACTTCAACAGATGGTTCAAAACGGAGATGTAAAAGAGCAACTCCAACAGACGGTCCAAAACAAAGATGTAAAAAACCGGCCGCCGGTCGTACGGCCGCGGTTTTGCATTGAAATATCACTTAAAATTTCAAATAAAGTGCATCATCATCATCATAGTTTCAAATCCCTAACAAAAGTGCATCATCATCATCATAGTTTCAAATCCCTCTACCAAAAGTGCATCGTCCCAATCAAAGTTTTTCGCCCTACAAATTAAAATGCACATGAATATCATTCATGCGGGTCATCAACACCACCGGCATTGTGAACCGTGGTACGATCATCATCATCATCAGCTTCTTTGTCGACGTTGTGAAGCGGTGAAGTCTCGTTGCCGGGAGCACCACCGGAAGCACCTTCATTGCCTCCCATACCGGTCATGTTGCCGACGAAGCCACCTCCGTAGCCACTCATGTTGCCGCCATAGCCACCTCCGTAGCCACCCATCGTGTTGCCGCCAAAGCCACCTCCCATGCCACCAAAGCCACCTTCCATGTTGCCACCGAAGCCACCTCCCATGTTTCCGCCAAATGCACCATTCATGGCACCTCCCATCATGTTCATGTAGCCACCCATGGCACCTCACATGCCTCCTCCCATGGTACCTCCCATGCCACCTCCCATGCCTCCTCCCATGCCTCCTCCCATGGCACCTCCCATGCCTCCTCCCATGCCTCCTCCCATGGCACCTCCCATGCCTCCTCCCATCATCATTTGCCTCATGAGCATTTGCTTCTTCATGAGCATTTCATCGCGACAAAGTTCAACATAGGTCTTTGCCTTGGGATCAAGAGTAGATGTGTCCATAAACATAAACTTGAGTGCCTTCTCCTCCACCATCTTCATCTTCTCGGCCGCGGCCTTTTTCTCCTCTAGGTCCACCTTCCTCTCCTCGGCCGCCGCCAACCTCTCCTCGGCCGCCGCTCTCTTATCCTCGGCCGCTGCCCTCCGCCGCTCGGCCTCACTCCTCTCCTCGATTTCCTTGAGCTTCAACATTCTTTTTTCTTCGACATACTCTTTCCTCGCCGTGACAATGGCATCAAATTCTTCCTTGAGATCATTGTCTCCGTCCTTGGTTCCCTTCACTTTCTTGTTTCCATCGGGCCTATAAGATTTTGCCGCGGAGTGAGGAGTGGGGCTCCTTCTCTCCTCACCGGCGACATCTTCTTCATCCTCAATCACCACACTCTTCTTCTTCGAAGCATCAAAAGTCTCTCTAGTTTTTCACTTCTCCTCATTCTTGAGCTCTTTGTAGCAATGATGAAAAGTGAAAGCTTTTCCTTTCTTCTTCTTCTTCTCGCCTTTCATGTTCCTCTCTCGAAACAATCCTTGCGCAATCATTTTCTACAATAAAACAACCAACATGTCATCATCAAAATATGGAACAATCCAATATTTGAGAAAGCACGCACGAAGAGGAAATATTTACCAAGTCACTATCACCGCAACCACTTGGGTTCATGCGAGCAACATTTGACAAGCAACCGAACCACTTTTGGCATTCGGCGTTGATGGTGGACCAACGTTGGCGAAGAGAGTCGCTCGAACGGAAGTGACCACTTGTGTTGCGCTCATCGAAGTAATCCTTGATGCGTTGCCAATAGGTGTTTACCGTTTGGTCGCTTCCAACGGATGCATCTTGAGAGACTTTCTTCCATGCGGTGCATATCAACACATCCTCCACATTGGTATAATTTCCACTTCTTTCCTTCGCAACAAAGCCCTCATCATCCATGTCAAGATTGTCATCACCATATTGGGTTTCATATTCTTGTGACACATACTTGGGCGACACATAATCATCATTTGCCACATTTGTTGCGTGCAAGAAAGCTTCATCATCAAGACTACAATTGAACGTACAAACATTCAACATCACATTCAATTTGAAACAACAAACGAGAGCATAAAATAATTTTTTTTTACCTTTGCGACATATCATCGAACATGTTGGAGGCGGTGGCCATCGGCGTGGCCACATCTTCCTCCACGGCCGGCGGTGGCGGCGGCGGAGGTCGAGGAACGGCTCCTTGGCTGCTGGAGGACGCCGCCGGCCGTGGCTGCGAATCGTCGGCCCGAGCCGCCGCGACTGCCTTCGAGATTTTGGCCGGCCGAGCCGCACTTTCGGCCGGGTTGCGGCCGCGATTCGCCGGCCGTTTGCCTCCGCCTCGTGCCTTCGTCGCCTTCATCGGAACCGCTGGCGCGGTGGCGACCGGCCGGGGCGACGCGAATCCGGGCCGGCGGGCGGGGGGGCGCCGGCATGGACGCGGTTGCGGACGGCAAGTTCGCCGCGGCAGCAGCGGCGGCGGCGACGTGGGTTAGCCCACCGGCTGCGGCGGCGGCGGAGAAGGCGACGGGGTCGTCGGCTTCGGCCATGACGGCGGCGGACGGCGGGGGGGCGACGGACGGGCGGGTCGCGGGCGGGCTGGCGCGAGCGGGAAGGGAAATGAACAGGCGGTTGGGCGTTTCGCGGGCGGCCGCGTTTTTACATCAGATGTATCTCGTGATGTAAATTTGCATTACCAAGTGTTGCATTTTACATCTTCGGAAGGCGGTGATGTAAATTTTTTTTACATATGGAGCAGCGTTTTTTGCTCATGAAGCTCTAAAAATTGGTTATTTTTACATATGGACCGTCTATTGAAAATGCTCTAAGTCGACCGGGTAGACATAGGTTTTTTACACGGTGGTTGGGTCGACGTAGGTTAAGGCTACTCGTTGGTGCCGCTGATCTGGTATGGGAGCAAATGTTACTTACTGGTTACAGCGGCCAATACCGCGCGAGCGCCCGCGTTGCTAGGGCCGTTTGATTTCCCATGATTTTTCATGGATAGTTCATGTGTTCTCTGGTGTAATGTGGGTAGCACTATCTTTGCGCTTTTTTTTTGCGTCTCCTATTCTTTTTCTTCTGTTTTTCATTTCCATTTTCTGTTTATTTTTCACTTTTCTGCTTTTCATTTTCATCTTCTGATCCATTTTCCCATTCTCCCGCTTTTTCCCTTGTTAGAAACTAAATTATTTTAAAAACATGAACATTTTCTAAAAGTCTCAAACGATTTTTAAAACTGCATAAACATTTTTATAAAATGTGTGATATTTGTAGAAATACACGAATACTGTTTAAAATGTGTTTCCGAAAAGCATAAACATTTAAAAAAATGAGTGAACCTTTTCACAAATGCATGAAGACTTTAAAAAAATGCGCAATTTTTTAAGAATGATGTGAATATGTTTTAATGTGTGAATTTTTTAAATTGCATAAAAAATTAAAAAACATGAAAAATATCTTAAAATATGTAATTTTAAAATTTTATATGAACATTTTCTAAGACACGTGAACACCTTTTCAAATTACATCAATTGATAAACATATTCAAATTCCATCAATTAATTAACATTTTCAAGATGCGCGGGCATTTTATAAAAATATGCTATCACTTTTCTAAAGTGTTGCAACATTTTTTTCTAAATAACTAAATATTTATTCGTAAGTTAGAAGTAACAAAAAAGGGAAGGAAAAAATGCCCGCGAGTGCACAAGGGTTGTTTGGTTCGCTCGCTCCCTCCGGACAAGAGAACACTAATTTTGAGGCAAACATACATTCTCGAAATGAAGAAAGATTATAAGCAATCTGCTGGTGTATACCGAAAATCCAACGGGTCCACCTCCGCTAGATTATATACTGACAATATTGATCAAACTTGGTGTGAACCAAGAATTTTCAATAAATCAAATGTGAAACCACCGGACATTTCACGATGAAAACTAAATTGACAAGAAAATATAACCTTTAAGTAAGTGTTAATTAAGTCAATTACTCATCCTCTATAACATTAATGTCCCTAGTTTTAAAGAGCCAACATTCAACTGAGTTCTTCAATTAGAGTTGGGTAACACGTTTATGACTGGGTTAATAATTTCTCAAAGCTCTTCCATTAAATTCTTTAACACTATACATTATGCTTCCTAATTTTGAAGGTCTCACAATTAATTGGGTTTTCAAATTAGGATTGAGTCATCCGATTTTGACTGGGTCAATAATTTCTCAAGGAGCTATTCCATTCAATTCTTTTAATTCTATATGTTCTCTAATTTTGAAGCTCTTTCATTCAGTTGAGGTATTTAATTTTGAATTTGATTTATGATTTTGACCAGGCAAATAATTTTTCAAATCAATCACCTACAATTGGCCTATAAAAACATATTAACCCCACGCACCCTCCCACACCTAGAAAAAAAACCAATCATGTGATATTGTAGCACCAATATAATACATGCAATCATCAACGCAAATATTTTCACATATAAATATATGTTGGTTAGCGGATAACGGAACGAGTTCGAGTGACTTGTTGTGGACAAGTCACCGGTGAACAATACGGTGTCTGCCCCCCTCTTTAGACCGTCTGATCAAGGATCAACAGACGGATCTTCATGAACATCACCCAGCTACAGTGGCCCCGTCTACAGGAACTCGTGTACAGTGGATGAGCTACAGCGATTCACGTATAGTATAGTCTATAGTACTTCTGCTATAGTGTTTAATATGGGCTGCCCATCCTCCATCCAACGGCTGGCTTCCCGACAGTTACGGTGTGACTGGCCAGAGACCAGTCACTGGATCTCGGTCCGCGGATAACACATACCACACTATGAAAGTTTCATCAAATCACTGTGTTATAAATAAAAAAAAACACTCTATCATTTCCCTCACCCGCCAAACTAAATATTCCATAAGTTCCAAAATATAAAGGGTATTAGTTTTTTGGAAAATTAAATTCTTTAACTTTGACCAAGTTTTGAGAAAAAATATCGACATCCACAATATTAAACAAAAAACATGGAAATTCATTTTATGATTAATTTATCATACCGATTTGATATTACGAATTATGATATATTTCTCTAAAAAATTCATCAAACTCAAATAGTTTGACTTTTCAAAACAGTTATGTACCTTATATTTTAAAATACACTGCATTTTTTTAAGAAATTTAACAACACTCATGACGCAGCAAAGCACGCTTAACCCTTCTAGTTATTTCATGAACTTCAATATGCTATTCATTGGGGAAACCCCATCTTGTTTGCACCTAATTTTGACCAGAGAATTCAAGATGATTAGCATACTGTAGTTTCTCAAAAGAGAGAGCGCTTGATACGAGATAAAATCATGGTTCTCCATAATCTATCCTAAATTGTTATGGAATCATTGAAAACCCTACCCCATAGAATCGCAAACCTTGCCGTTGTAACAAAGCAATTCTACCCAGATTGATTTGGAACACCCTCCAAAAAATACGACGAAGTTATGGCAAATATGGTTGAGTAATTTTTACCCCATATCCTACATTTTGATGGTTATTATGGAGGCATGAGGCATATAGCGACTCTGCTAGAGTTGAACAATAAAATGGAAAAACAGTAAAAACATTCAAACAATTTTTTTGCAACAAATATTTGAACTAAAGCCACAACAATAACTATGGAATCAGACGGAGTAGCTTTTAAGCATTTTGGAGCACTTTTTTCCAGACTAATATGAATGTCATTTCTTCACGAAAATTGACACATAGGAGAAGCAGTAAACAATGTTCTCACACTTAGGGCCTCTTTGAAAACGCAGAAATAGAAAAGGTAAATGGTTGGAGCGGCATGTTCATTTGAACCCTATTGGGTTAACGAGGAGTGTTTGATGCCACAGGAAAAACAAACGAATTGTAAAAAGAGGTTAAAGTGGATGTTAGATTTCCTATGAAATGTAGCACAAAAGATTCCATAGGAAAAATTCCTATGAAAACAAATCCTATGAATCAAAAGACCAATGTAGGAAAAAAATCCTAAGGATTTCAATCCTTCAAAAACCCTATAAAATTCCTTTGAATCAAGGAGCCCTTAAGGTTTTTCCTCCGAGATCTGCTGTGGCCTGCTCTGATTGTGATGATAGGTGTGTCACGTAGTAAACTTAAAAATAAGGTTTGCAGCAGTAGTTCGCCGTACAGGTTTTAGCAATCAGAACAGATGTCAGACAGTCGCCGTGAAGCTCCAATCTCCAGCGCCAGGGGCTACAGCACAGGATGACTGGGCCTCCCATCCTGGAGGCCCGGGAGCTCCTGGAGCCACAATGCTCACATTAAGCCCAATCACAGGGGATAAGCCAGTTTCACAGCTAAGCAAATCAGTACTGCCAGTACTTACTACAAAGCATATTTCAGAACGAGATGAACTAAACTGCAAGGTAAATGACTCTTAACACATGTTTCGGAAGGGTTGAACAATGCAGGGAACACTCTCTACATCTCTACTATCTTACAGGAGAAGTCGATGCAGAAGCAGATCCATGCCGCCAGCAGAAGAACCAAAGTGCAGATCAGTAGTGTAGATACTTTGGCGAACAGGTGAAAAACATCCAGGCACTTCGATCACAACGTCCCTGGCAGAGTTCACTTCATAAGCATACGCATACCCCTGAGAATCATCCTATCTTCTTCATTAAGCTCGTCCTCGTACACACCATCAAGGTAGCGGGAAGGATCACAGTAGTCATCATACTCTTCCGAGTCAAGCTCATAGTCAGAACCAGATCCCATATAATCACCCGAAAAGGACACTGAATCCGCCCAGACAGGCTCCTGAACCTCGAAGTCATAATCATCAGTTGAGTCACTGGGAAGCCTCACTGTGCTTATCCTGGCACACTTTGCACGCAGGGCGTCATCCATGTCGACGTTGAAGCAATGACGAATGTCAAGGGACTCCAGGTGGCGGCAGTTGTCCAGGATAGCTGTCAGTCCTTTATTGGTGAGGCAATTGCCAAACAGCTGCAACGAGCGTAACTCGTGCATAGTCGCAATCCCCATGGCTTCATCGTCCTTGTCGTACTCACTGGCTTCAAAATCGTAGAACACGTCCTTACTCAGTCTGAAGCGCTTCAGTAGTGGGCATGCCCTGCCAACAACCCCAAACACACCACTCTCACCCACATTTGCACACAATGAAAGCTCAAGCTCCTGAAGCAAAGGGAACTTCACTATCGCCTCTTTAAGTCCTTCATCATCAAAATTATATAGCAAGAAATGAGGCGAAGACTCTTGAGAAATGGTGCCCTGCAAGTATAGCACTTGGATCTCAGTAACCAATAAATATGTCATGCATATAGAAAGACATAAGCGCGCTGTATAAAACAGGTAGCTAGAGCAAATGTATGTTTTGACAGACTTGCATAGCACGAATAGAACATTTCATAAATTCAGATAACTGCATAGGACTACATCACAGGACATAGGTACAGACTAGTAATCATGTCCGTGCGTTGCAACGGAAGAAAAATATATGCCCATAGCCCAATAAACATGCTTCAAGACCTCCCGAGAGGTCTTAAAGCGGGTAAAACGAGCCCATAGCCCAATAAACACGGCTTCAAGAACTCAAGCAAAAAACTTGTAGAATATTTTTTGTGCAATTTTGAAACTCATAGAAACATTTTGGTTTGGAATGTGATCACAAACATCACGCTTCAAATATCAAAGATTAAAGAAGAACACTTCCTAATTAGAATGTCCATATGTTCAGAATTCACAGGAAACAAAAGAAACAAACACGTGGTATCAAGGATAGGTGTTTTTTTCAGTCTTGTTATTGGAAGTGCCAAATCCATTTATATTAGAAGAAAAGCAGGGTACAAGCATTAAAGAAACGGGACGAAGGAGCTAGCAGCAGCTAGTGAAAAAGGGGAGAGAGAACAAAGGAGAAGAATAAAAAGAAAGTATCTTACGGGTGGAAAATTCAGCCAGGATCCAAATGGGAAAGGCTCCAACCAGATTCCAAAAGGCAATCTCATATTTCAGCCGCTGCCGGAGGCTCGTGGCATTCATCTCCCCTCTATGGAAAGTACGTCTCTTTCTTTCAAGCCCACATGAAGTCAGTTGGTAGTAGAGAGATTCTTCTCTTTTTTCCTATACCTCACAGCATTGTTAGAGCAATATTTCAGGCATACATTGATCGACGGAAGTCTTTGACAGTGGATGATGTGAAGGGCGCTTGCACCAGTCAGGTTAGCCACAAAATCCCAAGCCTGCAGGGACAAGGGTAACCCGACGAGTAGGTGCAAAGGCGTTTCAAGGCTCCTGCACTGCAACATATATAGGGTGCAGAAGTAGCAGTATGATCGTATCAAGGATATATATGTGTACGTAATGAGTATGTTCAGGAAGTAGGAGACTGTCACCGTAGTAGCAGTAGAACCCTGGTACGACGAAGCCGGTGTTGACCTGAACATCCCTAAACAACATTGCACTGAATAAAGTTTAGTTAATTTCAGCGACAATTGGTTAACCGTGAGGAGAAAGAAGAAAACAGTTGAAAAGAATGTTTCTAAACGGCACCGGAGCAGCTCGATGTACATGCTACTACTATCCGCCGAGAGCCGCCAGGTTGCAGTTGGCCTTTCTACTGTAGATCACCAGGTCCAGCAGGGCTCGTGTCGCGGCCTCGGATCCTGATCATCAAGAGCACCAAAAATAATTAGGTAAGGTAGCAGCGGGACGCAATCAGGCAATACTCCTGCTTCGCAGTACATCTGGGCATGGGCAGCCCGGCCCGGTGACCCGGCCCGAGCCCGGCCCGGTGACCCGGCCCGAGCCCGGCCCGAAAAACCCAGGCCGGGCCGGGCCGGGCTTTAGGTTTGGGCCGGGTTTGGGCTTGGGATCTAGGCCCGGTCAGCAGTTCGGGCCGGGCTCGGGCTTGCGAAAATTGGTGTTTTACACGGAGATCCGGCCCGGCCCGGCCCGGAAATCGTGTTTTTAGTCCATTCGGGCCAGGCTCGGGCCTGCATATCGAATTTTTTGGCCGGGCCGGGCCGGGCTCGGGCTTTGGATTTCTAGTTCGGGCTTTATAAAGCCCGGCCCGAAACCCGGCCCGGCCCGGTGAATGCCCAGGTTTACTTCGCAGTAACATTTGAGCCTGTGGCCGATCTATCTGCAAGAACGGAAGTCTTAAAAATTTGTCAGCCAGTGTGCTTGTGAGCGATGACGATGGCCTTCGCGAAGTCACCAAACTGCTCGAAGTGGCGCCGCATCGTGTTGCTGACCATTGATTCGTATGATTGTTGTGATAGATTAGCGTGCAGCCACGTCACGATCTGCTACATGATTTCCTTGTTCCCTTCCGCCTCGGGTTCAGCAACAGCAAGTAGAAGTCCTCAGCGTACGTATATCCAAACCAGTAGTAGAAACCTGAAACTATACGATCCGTATCAAAAACCAACGATGGAAGGGCCGGGCCATTGGGGTAGGCATGGCAGCGGCCTGGTGGGAGGCGTTGGTAGCCAGTAGCGGCGCACCCACTGGCGTTACCCGACTCAGGGAACTCGAGCAGGCCGTTGTGGCATCAAGCAACGCGGCGCTGACATTGATCGATCGCGTGGCCATCTCCTCGCCTGCAAACAGCCCCTGCGGGATGAAGCTCCTCGTCGAGCGTCTGCGCCTGCCCTTGCTCGCTGTAGTACCTTGTTGGGTGAAACTGTAGCCACCGTGCCGCCAAGTCCAAGCACGTCGGCGCTGCAGAGGAAACACGCGCCCACACCAGCCACCGGGGCTACGTGTGTTGGGGTTCTCGCCGACATCGCCGCGGAGCCGCCAAATTCACGTGGATTAGGGAGCGCGGGCTGAACGACGTCACCTCCTTGTTAGACTGCGACATGGCGTGGCCATGAAGGCAGCTCTCCATCGGGTGACCGCCTGTCTTCCAAGGCCCGCTGGTGGCCATCTATTTCGTCGGCGTCGTGCTCGTGCATCATGCTCACCAATCAACGCAACGCAACCCAGATTTCAGAGGCGATAAAGTCGTCTTCTGTCATAGCCTCCGCCTGGATTTATTCCACATTGGACCTCGGCCTTCCGGCTGAATAAGAATCCGATTGTAGTCTAAGTACGATACAATTAGGTAGCGGACGCGTCCTCTCAACAGGAGTCTAGCACGGTAGCAAACACAACGAACAAAGCGGTAACCGGTATGGTATGACGGGATGGCGGGTTGATATGCCCTTTTTTATAGTGGCTATAAAACATAAAATAGCACGATGGATAATAAATAAAAAACGTAAAACGTAGTATTACCTATACCTATGCGGGACGAAACCAAGAATATCACCTTGCTTTATATTTTATATATATATATATATATATATATATATATATATATATATATATTATATTTTATATAAATATATATATATATATATATATATATATTATATATATAATAATAATAACTAGCAAAAAGGCCCGTGCGTTGCAACGGATACAAAATTAATTTATGACACAAACAACTTTTTTGTAAGCATAAAACCAATGAGGTACCTCGGGCGCGTGACAACGGCATGCCAAGTGGCATACGGGAGGATCGAATCATTTTTTCCTACTTACCGATGGTATGGCGAGTAATTTCTTTTAAATCCAGGGGTTGTTTCAATCATTAATGAGAAGAGGCACCATCTAAGATGACTAATGCACCAGTACGGACGAAGTAGAAGATTGTTATTGGAAAGAATTGCCTAACCTATCCATTTGTATGGAGAGCTGTTGTACCAAGGATTCGGTTACTGGACCGAATATTATCTGAATAGATCGTTTTGTAGCAACACACAACAATGGCCATCAACTCCAATATCTTTTAATTCATTGGATCTCTCTTTACTTCACATTGGTTTGTATCTTTCCACTTTCAACAATACAAATATAATCCTAGTCCATGCAATTTTCAAAACTGGATGAAATATCACAATTTCGTGGATATAGACATATAGTGACAACAATTTATCATGCTACATAAAAATGAAATTTAAGCATGAAAGTGAGCATATTAATCATTGTGCAACTTCTGCACTGTGGCCTTTATCCTATCCCTGCCCACCCGAATCTAGTCATTTAGTTCATATATATGCCACGGAAAACCGAAGTTCATAACAAACTGAGGAAAACTAAGAGATATGAACTAATTATAAAGGAAGTTTACGCAGTTTAGCATAACCCCCCAAAAAAAACTGAGAAAAAATAAATTAAGGGGTTTGTTTATTAGGAGTTTAGATGCAGTCGTTGATGTCCAGAAATACAAAATAAACTACAGAAAAATTGAATGAAAAGATACAGATAAACTGGAGTTCTCTTGTACAATACATGAATTTTGTATAGACATATAGCTATTAGCAGTTTAGCACACAGAGTGACACACGTATCATGGTACCTGGCTGCAGGACTGGAGAAGGTAGAGATAGTATTGCCATCATAGATGAAAGGCAAGGAGAGCAGCCACCGCTGCTCCGGCGAGATGACGGCTGCCGTGTAGATGGCCTGCGATCTCTGCGGAATGCCGCCGAGCATATTAGCAACTTAGCATGCGCACGCACGAACATGAGCGACACATGAAAAAACTGCACACGGTTATGACGGGCACGTATAAAAGAAACCGAAACATACGAAGCCAGCCAGTATAATCGGCGCCAAGGAAGATGACGCGGTACGGATGGCTCGGCTACATGCTAAGTTCATTGTGCCGTCGCGTGATTGGGCTGCCCGTGGCAGGGCACATCCGCACATGCCTGCAAGCTGGGAATCGCGGCGGGGTGGTCTTGTTGTGGCAATAGCCGGCGGTGACGGTGTGGCCTAGTGATCTGGGTGGTGGGCTTCCCCGATCGCGCCACTTCGCCGCCGCGGAGCGCTCCTCGTCACTGGCGGCCATGGCTGGTCCTTTCCGACTCCTACCACCCGGACCTCCAACCTGAGCTGAGCTCCGTCGTTCTCCGGCGTGGCGTCATCGTGCTCGGCAATAAACATGCAGGCTCCCTTTGCGGGCTTTGGTCCCGGCGGCAGGCCGACGCGGTTCGTGGTGCCTGCCATGCAAGGTCTTCTTCTGCGACGCGGCGACAAAAACACCTGGCAGCCAAGCGTCGCGGCGGCGGGCGAGCAAAGGTAGGCAGCGGGCGCCATGGCAGCTGCGAGCTGAGCTCGAGACGGGCTCGTGGTGTCGAGGAAGAGAGGCGACAGAGGAGATCAGGACGGCAGCGTGCGGCCACTGGCGGGTTGGGCTGGAGATTGAACATGGTGGTCGGTGACCGGTCGCTCGAGTCGTCCACGACGGCGCTTGGTATACGACTCGTGGAGCGTTTGCTTGCGAACGTGCGTGGGAGAGCGGGGCTGGCAAGGCGCAATTTAGCTGGATTTTTTGTCGAGACTTTCATCTTATAAGAGAGAATCTGTGTGAAATCCGGGTCGGGAGTATTGGAGTAGTTCTCGTACGCTGAGTTGTTGACTATGTCCAAAACGTACACGGCTACAGCAGCGGTGGTCTTAATCGATCATACAAACAAGAAAAATATGGCAACGCGTGGGCTGATTGGTTGGAAACATATATGGGCCGGAACGAACGTGACAAAAATAACTTACGGAAAAAATCATCTAAACGCGGGACGAAACCAAGAATATCACCTTGCTTTATTAGTAAAAAAAAATTTATTAGTAAAAAATATATATAATAATAATATATAATATAATATATATATATATATAATATAATATAATATATATAAAAATAATAATAATAAATAATATATATATAATAATAATATATAGTGGCTAAAACATAAAATAGCACGATGGATAATAAAAAACGTAAAACGTAGTATTATACCTATACCTATTATATATATATATATAATAATATATATATATATAACTTTATAATGTTATCGCTTTTGGAAGTATGACACATTGACATAAATAGTCCATCCTAACATCTTTCATCTGATTGATGAGTAGTGATGCATGGAATAGTCTAGTAATTGGCGAAAATCCATTTCCGAGCCCAGGCTCATATGCACCCGCGCTGAATAAAAAATTCAAAACAAATACTAAATAAATCAATAAATTCCTAACTTTTTTGTGTGGTAGATAATTTGATGCGTGAGGTCCGCTCCAATTTTTGAATCATTTGGACATCTGGACAGCTCTCGGCAGAAAAGACAAATTCGGGGTCTCTAAAGAAGTTTATTGTTCGTGCCCTATTTTGACCCGATTTGTTTTTTTTGCTGATAGCTGCTCAGATGTCCAAATGATTCAAAAATTGGAGCGGGCCTCATGCATCAAATTATCTACCACAGGAAAAATAATTGAAAGTTTTTGAATTTTTTAGTATTTATTTTTTATTTTTCTTCTGACCGGGTGCAGATGAGCCTCGGCACCGCTATTCTTTACTTTTCAGGAAACACAGATATTTCTTTGTTTTAAACTAATTAAACAATTTTGAAAATTTTAATATTTTTGTTAGAATGGAAACATATTTTGAAGATGAACATTTTTTGGAACACATGTTTTTTAAATATGAATTTTGAAAATTTTGTGATCAAATGATTTTGTTAAAAAAGTTGGAACATTTTTTGGAAGTTCTGTGCATTTTAGGAAAATCATTGACATAATTAAAAGCATGATTTTTTAAAGCTAAGTCTATCTCCTCTATAGATGATTAATCACTAATTAAAGGTAAGTCTATCGTACATAGAGTCATTGATGTCTTAAATCATGATGGCTATTTTTCTGTGGTTTATTATGCGCTCGTCTGAATGGCCATCGGCAATGCGCGGAGAAATTTTATTTTTGTTGGCGCATAGGTTATATGTTTCGATGTGTGTGTCTTAACCTGTGTATATGAAGTAGTCTTCTAGTTTTCATGTCTTGATAGTCAGTCAATGTGATCTTATCAGGGACACGAGCAAAGCAAAATTCATCTGTAAAAAAAGAGAGCAAAATTCAATCTTGAAAATAAATATCAAGCATCAAATGCGGCAACGCTCGCATATAGTAGTTTCAGAGAGCAACCACATGCGTGCACGCGATATTTTCCCGTTCATGAACGATCCTGATTAACAAATAACATTTATCAGTGGACACGCGTTATCTCCCAGTTTAAGGTTGGCTGGTTCTACCCTGGGCACATGACTCATGTCCAGCGGCCCCACGCACCGCTGATATCTTCTCGCCCAGTCGTCTTCCCCTTGCACAGTTTGCCACCATTTTATCTCTCAAACGCCGCTCCTCTCTCTTGCCCCGACCGCCGGAGCTCGCCATGCCCGGCACGGACAACTGCGGAGGTGCTCGCAGCTGTGGTGATGCCTTGATTTCCATGGCTAATCTCGGTGGTGATGCTTCGGTTTTTGTGGACGCCGCCGAAGCTCGGCATGCCCGGCGTGGACAACCGTGCTTTGATTTCCGTGTATACGCTCGGTGGTAATGCTTCGGTTTTTGTGGACGGGGTGCTTCAATGCGGGTCCAAGGGCGGCCGTCGGTGCGCTGCTACGACGACATGCCATCGGGAGTTGCGCTACTACGAGACCGCCCGGTGATGCAAGCCACTAATGTGACAGAAGGCTGGTTTCTCCAAGCTGCATCGACCAGAGGTTGAGCTAGGCAAGCACCCATATGCTGGCTTTTCCTCTTTAATTGGTCGTATATGCATGTGTGATCTTCCTCAGTTGTTTTTGTCTTTGTGGCAGGTCTCACCCTCGTTCTTGTTTGATTCTTGCAACTCGAGAAGTATCCAAGGCCTTGGTTTGTTTGATTCTTGCAACTCGAAAACATATATAAATTAATATGATTTAATATAAAGAAGTAGTGTGGGAGTATTATAAAAGGAACCCAAAAACTTCAACGCACACAGGAACGTTTTCAGCGGCCCATACCAGAAATAAATTCCGGCCCATGTGAATCAGAGCGATTTCAGTATCCCATACCGGCCCATATGAATCGGAGCGAAGACGACGTACGAACGAGAATTAGGAAACCGGACGTACGAAACTGAACCGGTAAGGTGAGCGGACGAAAAACGGACGAAATTGTGGTGGTAAGAAGCAATAGCCCCTTTATTCCCGTGCGTTGCAACGGGAGATATGATTAACGTGTCCATCACAATAACGCGGCATAACAATATCCGAATGGTGCCACTCGACGGCGGCAGCGAGATGCACGCTAGCAGAAATGTATATAAGTCCTAGATTAAAAAACATCACGTGCGATACTTTTGGTACGATTTTTGTATGACTGCTCTGTTATTAAAAGGCCTAATTTTAAAATCCTCCATACCAAGGCGTTATTTGGAAGTTGGAGCAATTTTTGAAATTCGCACTGAGTCGTGAAGAAATCTTGCTAAATGAGTTTTAGCCCCTCTCACCTCCCATCGTTGCAAGCAAATCCACGCTCGTGTCATGCCCTCTCACCTCGTATTATTCCATTGCGTTATTAATCCACACGCTTGTGCCATGCTCTCTCACCTCATATTATTTCTATCCATGCCTCGTATGCGCACTGAAACGTACAGCTATTTGTCGTGCAGCAGAGTGATTCACCATAATTTATTTAGCACACATCTCACGAAATCTATGCCGCGCCCCTCACCTCTTTGGATATTTATTTAATTTCTTTGCGGTATTATTTTCTCCTTCCTTTTATGCCCACTGGATGAATGAGACCCGCACTTCATCCTTTGTGTCCTTATTCTTGAGGCAGCTTGCTTGTCTTCAAGACAACTCGGACGCGTATATAAATCTGTAAAATTTGGACTAAAAAGGCGAGGTGGTACTATTTAATCGGGTGGCGAACCCATTGATCAATTATTTTGCTGTTGCGACTTGCGAAGCAGACCCAGTCGGCCCACATTTTTTTAGGTAGGCTCGGCCATCGATTAGTACGGTGGACCAGGTAAAAAGGTCACCATATCAAGTTCCTTCACGTGGCAATTCAAAATAGTAAGTTTCTACACGTACACATTTTTTTACGAATCCTACACGTAGTCATTGCTTTGCCTCACATACGTACTGAGAAAGTGAATCTGGCCTACATAAATTCGTCAAAAGTAATGTATAAATAGAAAACAACCTGTGACAGTTTAGAAGAGCTAACTGGATGGGTTAGTTGTGAAGGTTTGATTATTCGTGCCGGGTTGCTTCGATTCCTGCTCGAGCACCATATTTTTTTTGGCTCGCTCCAGGCTGGAGCGCGAGCCAGCAACAGCTCAGCCAGCCGACGCGGGCCAGACTCGGCCCAGCATGCAGCGGACGTATAAAAATAGAGATATGGGCGGGCCCGCCGGCTTCGAGGGAGGAAGAAGCGTTCGTAAATTCAATAGTACCACCTCGCCAGATAAAAAAACTCAAAAAACTCATCTAATCGCGGGACGAAACCAAGAATATCACCTTGCTTTATTATTATATATATATAATATATATATAAATAATATATATTATATATATATAATTATTATATTATATATATTATATAATAATATATTAATATATATAATATATATATATAATATAATATAATATAATATAATATAATAATATATTATTATTAGTAGGTATAGAATTAATATAATATAATATTAATACAATATTAATATATATATATATATATACCTATATATATATAGGTATATATAGGACTCCTATTCTGTACTCCTGGGAGTATGTACTCCCATCTTCAATATACCTCATATATGCATTGATTATACCTTTTTATCATTCTAAATATACTTCATTAAATATTCTAAGATACCTCAATACAAGTTTTTCCAAAAAAATATTATTTGTGACGTACTTTTTGTAATATACCTTTTTCACGTACGAATAAATCAGTATATACGTAAACCTTTAAAAATATGTAAACTCACATGATATTTTTCATGAAACTCATTTTAGGATATATAGTAATTATTAATGAAGTATATTAAAAATAATAAAGAGGTATAAAAGATTCATGTAGGTGGTATATGAGCAATGAGAGTACGTACTCTCAAGAGTACACACGCATTTTCCGGTATATATATATATATATATATATATATATATATATATATATATATATATATATATATATATATATATATATAGGTATAGGTATATAGATTTAAAAAGTGGTTTAGCAAGAATTCACTTAGGCCCCCTTTGTTTGGGCTATAGATTCTTGAGAATCAGCTCTGGCTTAGATTCTAAGAATCAGCTATGGCTGTGGATTTTGAGAATCCGAAGCTGGCTGTTTGTTTACTCTGCTGTAGTAAAACCACAAGTGTTGTGAAATGTCCAAAATGCCTGGAATGCACAAATGGTCAACATAAACTTGCAAAAACTTATCACATTCATCAAACAGTTTATAAATCTTCTATTCATTCGTTCATACACATATACACTTTCTGGCCGGGATCATACACACATGATCTGTGCAAAAATTTCCACCAAAGAAGGAAAAAAATTGGCAAATAACAAGCAACTACGCAGATGAGCAGGAGCAGCGCCAGGAAACGAGGCAACATGGACGATCATGAGCGGAAGAAGATGGCTGTAAGAAGAATAGCATGATGACTTGATCAGAATGAGTGACGTTTGTCTTCTCCCAGTACGTAGCAGGCAGCAGCTTCAATACCAATGCCACGACGCCATGCTTCGTCCTCAACAACAGCAGCCACGGCCGCCTCCCGGAAAGACAATGACTCTGGGGTCGTTTGCCAGCCAGCGCATGACCACGCCCTTGCACGTAGCCTCCCCCCTCTGTCCTCGGCGCCTGGTCTCCTCTCGCATCCTAGCAAGCTACGGCTGCTGAGGCAACATGGCGGCTTCGACCTGGCATACGAGGAGGCTGCCACAGAGCTCACGGGTTCCACGGATGGAGACGGACGACGAGGCCCTGTTGGAGGCCCACATCCACAGGAGCTCACGGGCGCCATGGGATCCCAGTTGGACCATTGACCCCATCGTGCTTTTCTTGCTCGGCGGCTGCTGGATGAGAGCGGCGGCGGTTGGGGAATTGCTCGGGAGAGATGATGGGTGAGGGGTGAGAGTTGTGGTGGCAGTTTCTTTGTAATTTAGAATGGAAATAGGGGTAACTGGTGAAAACGAATCGTATTCTTTCGTGGGTTGGTGCAGAATCGCTAGAATCACCGAAATCGCCGCTTCTGGCTTCGCTTCGCTGGTAGTTCATTCTTTAGAATCGATTCTGGGAATCTAGACAGGAATCCAGTGTGTTTGTTTTGGGTTCTGATTGTGAAAGGCCAGAATCTGAGAATCAGAAGCTGCAGCCCAAACAAAGGCCACTTTAATGATTAGAGGTTAGATCTGACAGAAATTTCAGGATGCTAACTTGTTGATGCCTACAATTGAAGGTTGCAAATTCTGCACCCTCGCATATGAAATCAGTTGAGCTCGTTCTATCGAATGATTAACATAATTTAAATCACTACCAATTCAACCGTTTCAACAGCAAACGCTCAGATGCCCAAAAAAGCGAACTCCCAACTGTACTTTGTTTCAAACTGAACCAAAGAATACTTCCCCGTTGTATCAAGAAACCAATATGTGAAGAATTCGGCTGAGATCGTCATTGCCAGAGCAATGCATAGGCTGACAACGAGACATCAATTTTTGGTTGGACAGAAATTCAGCAGTCATTTTGAATAGGGTGGACAGAGGAATAATAGGTCCATGTTCATGTGATCATGTCGCAGGGTGTAGTTTAACTGTGTGAAGATAAGTAGATCAGCGAGTACCTGAGGGTGGCTAAATGTTGTGATAAGAGAAATTCAGCATACTAAACCTTGAGGCAATGTTATAATCATCCATTCACTAAAAACTTTCTACGATTTACTCATAAGTCTACAAGGGCTTCTATTTGTAAATCACCCATCCCTTCTTCCTTGCCAATTAAGTAACACCATATTTTGAAAAGCTGCAGAGAAAATGAAGGCAGTATGGTGTACGGAGCAATGCATAGTGGTAAGCTTCCTCTGGCGCAATTTGTGTTTATATGAAACTAAGATAAGAATAGTCACTGCCCTCACTGAAATATATATAAATTCAAGAAAATAACTAATGTTATAAGTCTAAACATTGGTTAGGTTCGAACTTCTGCCGTATCTTCATCGACCAAGAACTAAACGAAAGCCCCAAATTTTGGGTTGTGAAGGTTCGCCCCTTCTTCGACTTGGCTGCTGACTCAGGAGGTGCCTTCCACTCCATCCTGCATCCTGTTGTGGCGGCCAATGTGCTGGATCCGCTTGGTCTTGGCCATGCTGGCCGGGGCGGGTCGATCTGTTTCTGTCCGGGGCTGGGCACATGGCTGGTGTGCGCCTCGGCTCTGGATCCACATCTGCTGCTCCGGGCTTCAACCTTCCCCTCTCGCGCGTGGCCTGCACCAGCGCGGCTTGGCTCCATGCCGGGCCTTGCACCTCCATGCCCTGACCGGCTCCTGCCTCGCTCCATCTCGCGCCGCCACGCAGCGTCCACTTCCATCGTGCCAGTCGGCGTCCTCCACCGTTCAGTTCCGGCCAGTGCTCGCCGCTCTCGACCTGCGCCACCATCCTCCGCGTCGACCCTCCTCTTCTACGGGCCGGTGTGTCGCGGCTGCACGATCCATCGCCCCGCCTTGTGCGGGTCTTGGTCTGCTTGCTCGTCCAGCCAGGGTGGTGCGGGGTGGCAACCCGACCTTCTTTGTTCTGCTTCATCCCCAGTGCTAGCGTTGGTTCTGGTGCTTGGGCGACGCTGGAGTATCTACGCTGGCTGGCAGTGCCTTTGAGGTCAGGTGCTTACTCCCGGAGAAATCCTGCTCTGTACGAGCGACCACGGCGGCGCCCTTTCCGTCGTAATCCTCCCTAGAGGCGTGGTTTGGGAGATGCATCTCCTCTCGGGGGGGGGGGGGGTTCCGGGCGAAAGCTCCGACGATGATGTACACCTTCCTGAAGGCGTCGCTTGGGAACCCCTGCCATTGTCATTGCCAGGCCTCGTGCTAGGTTGCTGGCGACTATGGGTCTGCCAATGACTCCGTGACATCCCCCCTCCAACCCATCACCCACTGCCTCCCATCCGACCCCTGCCCTTCGGTGGTGCGTCGTCCTGTTGTTGTGCCTGCTCAAGACCCTCCCATGGCTGTCGTTGCGTTGCTTCCTCGTCGAGCCCTTCGCCACCATCTTTCCGCCTTTGCTCATCATTTTGTGTGTCATCCATGTTGGTGTGTTCTTCTTCATGTGTTTTCTCTTCGGCTATCCTTCGCGTGGTCTCCGTCCTGTTGCTGTGCATGCTCAAGACCCTCCCATGGTTGCCGTTGTGCTGCGGCGAGCTTCGGGCTCTTGGTGTTGTCTCGGTTCACTTTTGCTCAATGATGATGCAATGATGCCTCCCCAACCTGCTAATCGTCTCGACCGCCCGTGGCGGATCTCCCAGTCAAGGTTCGTGTTAAGATTTGGCACTCGTTGATTATGGATGATCCTCTGTTGTGCCGTGGGGCTCGGTACGCACGCCGGTGTGGTGCGTTAGGTTGTTTGCAGATTCTTGGTATTGTGATCCCTCGACAGCACCCCACATCTACTTGTGTCTCTCGTGGTGTTGGTCTTTCTGCCTACTAGCTAGGTCGTGCCTTCTCTTGGGCGTCAATTTTTTCTCTCTTCTTCTGTAACCTTGTTACATGTACGGTTTTCGGCCCGGTTTCCCTCATAAACGGGGTCTAACTTGTTTAGGTTTTCGATCTGGTTTTCCTTATAAACTGGATCAGCCAAAGCTTAAGGGGCGACTCTTCGCTTTGGCAGCTTTTTGAGCAATATATTCAGGTGGGGATCCTCTCCCCCCGGTGACCGTTCAAAAAAAAAAGGTTTGCGGTGGGGGGGGGATTCAAAATCTCTCACTGGTCGGCCAGGTAGAGGAGGAGGTCGTGGTCGCAGGCGTACTCGCCCCAGAAGGCCTCGCACCTCCCCGCGCTGCGGCGGACGGCGGCCTGCGCCATCCCGTGGAGGTTGAGCTCGTGGAAGAGGTCGGCGTGGCCCAGCATGTTGATGCGGCGCCACAGCTCGGGCTCGTCGCGGGCGGCGCTGCGCCAGGAGCGGCACACCTGGCCGGGCCCCATCAGGATGTCGACGTGGTCGAGCTTGTGGAGGATGGCCGAGATCGCGTCCAGCGGCAGCTCCGCCCAGTTCCTCGTCTCCCCCGCCGACGCCGGCGCCGTCGGCGGATGGCGCCCGCCTCGACGACGGCGGGACGAGGAGGAAGAGGGCATCCCGGTGGGCGGCTGGGAGAGGGTTAGGGTTCTGGGGAGGAAGGCGCGGGAATGGTGGACGATTCTTTTTCTCGGGGAGAACGATGGACGGTTTGGCGGAGGAGCGGTGTGAGAGCGGTGCCGAGTGGAGAAGAAACTCGGGCAATAGAAGGAGAGCTGCAAGGCTCGGTGGCCTACGGGCCCAATACGAGCCTCGAGAGCATTGTTTTACAATCAGGAAAGCTGAGGAGCAACTACACCGCCACATATCCTGTTTAGGCTGTTCTTTCTGGATTTTTTTTTGTTTTTTCACACACGTTTTTGGCTTTTTAAATTATTATTTTCGTTTTTTTGGTGTTTTGGTTTTTCAACGGTCTTTCTTAGCTCTTGAACAATTTCTTTTTTTCGAAAGAACCTGTTTTTTTTTCTTAAGAGACACGGCGGTGCCTCTCGGAAACGAAAAAAATACGGTTTTTTTTCTCGAGAGGCACAGTTTTGCTTCTGCAAGAGGCACGGTCGTGTCTTTCGAAAATGAAAAAAAAACAAGTTTTTTGTTTTTTTCTTTCTCGAGAGGCACACGGTCGTGCCTTTCGGAAACAGAAAAAAAATCGCATTTTTGTTTTTTATTTCTTTCGCGAGAGGCACTGATTTGCTTCTGCGAGAGGCACGACCGTGCCTCTTGGAAACAAAAAAAACGCGTTTTTCTTTTTTTTTTCTTCCACGAAAGGCATGGTTTTGTTTCCGCGAGAGGCACGGCCGTGCCTCTCGGAAACGAAAAAAAAGCGTTTTCTTTTTTTCCCTTCTGCGAGAGGCACAAACAAGGTTGGGACGAGCTCCACAACTTAATTGGAGCTCCACAAGACCAGAACTCAAAATGCATGAACTTCTTCAAATTGGATGAACTTTTTTCAAATCGATGATTATTTTTTCAAATTTGATGGACATTTTTAAAATTTGATGAACTTTTGTTCAAAATCGATGATTTTTCTTTTAAAATTTATGTTCTTTTTTCTCGATGAACCTTTTTAAAATTGTTGATTTTTTAAAATTTGTGAACTTTTATTAGTTTGCGATTTTTTTTCAAAACACGTGAACATTTTTGAATTGACATTTTTGGATTTTTTCGAGTTAAAAAAAGACTGATCTAGTTTCAAAATTCAACGATTGAGCGGTCAACTGGTCACATGTCGACCGGTGATCCATTGAGCGACGAACCAAAGCGCCCTGGCAATGGACTGCATCACGAGTGGTGAAATGGACCGGTCCATTGGTGCAGCTAGTAGGCGTTATAACTCCTAGCCGGCGCATAAACCGACTAGGAGCTCACCAAGAGCCCCACCACCCGGTTTTGCGAAAATACACGTGGATGCTAGTGTTGCCAGATCAAGGCTGGGAGGTGCGGTAGCGGCAGTATGCAGAGATGCAGGTGGTAGCTACCTAGGGAGCTCGTACCTTGTGGTGCCGGAAGTCACGAACGTCGCAACTCGCAACATTGGAAGCAATAGCCGAATAGCGTGTCGAGAGGCCTTTTCATTGGCAGAGGACTTGGTACTCCAGGACTTCATAGTTGCATTAGATTCCAAACAAGTGATAACAGACATTAATAGAGACACGAACAACTCCTACGAATGCATCATCAAAGGGATCAAACATAGGGCATCTTCTTTCAATTGTAATTTTAATTTTGAATGTAGAGAGGCAAATAAGGAAGCAGATAGTTTAGCTAAGTTTTTAACTACAGTACTCTAGACCACGGGAAGCCACACTTAGTTGGTTCATCCTATGATTTTTTTTATCCCACTTCAAGTGAATTTTGATCGATATAAAACTTAGCCTTATATACCCCCAAAAAGAAGAACTCCCCGTCATATTCTCAAAAAAAAAAAAAAGAGCTCTCCGTCATCTCCCCCTCCGACTTCGCCATGGACAGCACCGCCCCGAACTCTTCTTCCGCCGCCGCCGTCGCCGCCGCCGCGGCCGCGGCCGCTTCCGGTAACGGCGTACAAGGGGGAGCGGGAGGGGACCGTCCCGAGGACCCGTCGAAGCAGAACCTGGCGCAGGTCACGGGCTCGATCCAGAAGACCCTGGGCCTGCTCCACCAGCTGAACCTCAACGTCTCCTCCTTCAGCTCCGCGTCCCAGCTCCCCCTCCTCCAGCGCCTGTAAGCTCCCTCGCCTCCCCGCACCCCCCGCGGCAAACCTCCCCCGCGACCCCCTTTTCATGCCGCGGCTTTTCTGCGTGCGCGGATCCCTTAGGGTTTGGTGTGTTGTACGGTGCAGGAACGCTCTCGTGGCGGAGCTCGACACGATGCAGAAGCTCGCCGACGGGTGCAACATCCAGGTGCCCATGGAGGTCGTCAAGTGAGATCGTTTAGTCTCGTCTCTTGCTCTGTCGCTCCTTGCTGTTGACCCTCTCGCCTGAACTGTGTGTTCCTGATCGTTGCTTGCGTTGTTAGTTTGATTGATGACGGGAAGAACCCCGATGAGTTCACCAGGGACGTGCTCAACAGCTGCATCGCCAAGAACCAGATCACCAAGGGCAAGACCGATGCTTTCAAGGTAAGTATGGCTTGCATCATTGTTAAGTGTGGAGAAGTTCGTCTATGAACCAATCGTGCCCATAGATATGCTCGATACAGTTTGTAGTATTTTAGGACACAATGGATGCAGATTGGCGACACTGACAAAGCTTGCTGATCTATTTTGAGTGGAACTTTTTGATGAAAATGATAATTGGTATTACTGTCAGGGAAGTTTGCCTTTTCATATGTAAGTCGACATTGGTGTAGTTTGAAGGGGATAAAATGTGTTTGCCATGTGAAAAGGAACCAGCATAGCCATCTCATTCCATATAGTGGCATCCAAACTACAATCATGTGAATCTATCTTTATTTTCGTGAATTAGATTCCTTTATGCAATTTAGTTGCACTATAACAACTTATTTTCAGGAAGAACAGAATCGCCCCCTTCCTATCCACCTTAAATTGGTAATGGTGTACAAACTACTGTCAAATCAGTTGTTAAGGATACTTTCCATATTCATAGCTTTTCTGGTGTTCCATGTTACCCCCATTTACTGCCAGTAATCTGCCCTAACTGAATGTAGAATTGTGGGACCAGTGTTCATTGTGTTGTTGATGCAGATTCCTGTCTCTGTATTATCGAGCTTTATAAGAACGGTAGATGCAATTTTTATATCCAATACGTGTATAGAATTTATGCAATGGACGTATACCTCTAACTCTATGGCCTACCATTCTGTAGTGTTCGTTATGATTTATTGGTGCACGGATAACCGTGAGTTCAGTTTGTGATAAAACCATCTTGGCCCTGATAAGGAGAGGCTACTTTTGATTTCACCTCCTCGTATCCTCATAGCTACGTTTGTACTACTTCTGACTATAATTCAAGCTGTGCATTCATTTCGCCAAGTTTGCCCTGCCATTTTTCTTCTGTGATGTTTTGCTTCCAACTCTAGGTGTCAAGTTTGTATGACTTTTGTACACTGAATATGTCCTGAACTCTTGATCAAAATAGACGCAAGAAGCTCGTATAATTGTTTCCTCTACTATTATGATACATTTTGTCTGTGTTTTGTATGATCTTCAAGAGGAGCTGGTTCACGATTACAATGATGAAATAATTGTCAATATGTTTGTCTCAGAGCCTAAGGAAGCATCTTCTTGAGGAGCTCGAAGAAACTTTTCCAGATGATGTTGAAGCGTACAGACAGATACGTGCTACTTCTGCTGCTGTAAGTGGAAATACGCCTACATTCTTAGGATTGACTGTTCCTTCACATGTGTATCTTTACTGAAAATTTTGTTTAACGCTCATCTTCCAGTGGACCAATAACAGTGTAGTGATCATATTTTACTACTTTAGCAATCATATGCAGCTTCATGTTTTAGTTATCACAACGCTCAATGCATCTTTCACCCCCTTACAGAAGTTGTGAGAGCAAGACCTGTATATATCTATGTTCTATTGGAACCTGCTACTTAAGCCGATCTTGGTGTCAGTACTTAATTTAGGTGAGGTCAGAATTTACTTTTGTGTTGGTGATGCATTATTTGTAGATGTACACAACTATGGTTTCGTCCAACTAATTTTTAGCTTTAAGATTGGACTGTTAAATGAGCGTAAAATAATT
Source organism: Elymus sibiricus (assembly GCA_039707655.1). Lineage (NCBI taxonomy): Eukaryota > Viridiplantae > Streptophyta > Magnoliopsida > Poales > Poaceae > Elymus > Elymus sibiricus. The sequence continues at coordinate 437,995,239 of CM077667.1, read as the reverse complement.
CTTTAATCATTCATTTGTATTTTGCTGCTTTAGTTTCTTATTGACTCATTTTTATCCAGGAGTCCAAGAGGTTGGCTCAGTCCCAAAGTGCTCTGCCTAATGGAGATGCCAAAGTGAAACCTGAGCATTGACAGAAGGACCCAAGTGCAAAGAGCAAGATCTTTCTTTATATTTCCTATAGTTTTTCTTAGGAAGGCTTTGTGAACCAACAACTGATATAACCTTGTATGCGCTGCCCCCTCATAGGAGCGATCAATATTTGTCGTGAATTACCTGTATTGAAGTGAATAATGTGTGCCTATGAAACTAGCTACTCAGCTAGATTTGCGTGTTTTTGTTTGTCTATGTAGTACCAACATCAAGAATTTCAAAGTGCCTGAGGAAGTTCAGTGATCTGATAAAACTCGGGGTGACTGCCTGATTGTAAGTATTCTGAGGAACTCGAAAGCCAGAAATGGGATTCTTCGCTTAGTGAGTCTTCTAGAGTTGGCCCCTCTTCTGCAAAAGCTTGAGTTAAATGTAAGCGACCCTCTTACTCTGATGCATGTCTCTTGTTTATCTTTTGAGACAAATGATATCTGCTTAGTGCTTGTTGCATTTGGTTCGACGTAGTTTGCACTGCACTATAACTGCTTATACTAGATTTGACTACATGGAACTGTAATTTGGAATGTTAAATTTAATTTAAATAGAGGATAACTAAGGTTTAGTCTCCAATGCTGATTGTGTAGTTATCTAATTTTTGACAACCATACATTTTCAGATGCTTTCACATGTGTCGGTAGGGTTTTCCAACGACCCTGAAGCCTACTGGCATTTTCAGCCATGGGCCCACTGTCATCTCGAGCAGTTCAAGGTTTCAGGGTTTATTGGTCTAAGAAGTCAGCTTGAGATGGTATGGTGCATCCTCAACATTGCGGTGGCTCTGAGGCGGATGTCCGTAGAACCGAGGGTGGCGGCACATGATCGTGTCTTTGGACACTGAGGGGAGTTTTAGCTTGATATAAGAAGAGGCGGGGAATGTGCCTTGGACTTTTTTTGGCCTAAAGATTACCCCTGCTGCAGATTGAGATCTTCTGAAGGGCCTTGGGGCTTGTTTGGCTTCATGTGCTGAATCCCTGAAGGGCTATGGAGGTGGCGCCGCTCAGTAGGCAAGTGCGACTTCCGGTACAGCATGTGTTGTATCTTTGTTGATTTCTGTACATATTCTGGTGGCTTGCTGAGCTAATAATGTTTAAGAAAAAATAAGGAAAAACATCATACTTATTTACCTATTATGTTGAGAAAGAAGCTAATAAGGCAAGGAAGCATTTGTTGTATGGAGCAAACTTTTCAGTTCTGATTCCTACAAGCCAAAATCAAGCAACTGCAACTTCAGAGCTTCCTTCTATATCGTTTAGAGTACATGACCATAATTACGGTGCCCCTCGAGTTCAACTTCCTCGCTAAGTTGTCTCACCCGGATCGTTCGTGGATGGATAATCATCTGCGACACATCTTCTTACGGGCTTCCCGAAGTTTCAAGCTTTCTAGCTCCATGAAGACACCTGGCATGTGATTTTTTCCTGACGCCTCACAGTCCTATGTGTTTCTTGTTCATTTCTGTTTGTAGTGTTGACAATCAAAATTGATCTATTGGAGGCCCTAAATCAGTTAATGGTACTCAAGGGTGACTGCTGGAAGCTGCTGAACACTGCCTCTATTGCCCTGATCCCGAAGAAAGGAGATGCTTCTTGCCCCTCTGATTATAGGCCGGTCAGTCTAATGCATAGCATAGCAAAAATCCTTGGGAAGCTTCTTGCATCTAGGCTTGCCCCGGAGCTGGATAGACTGATCTCAGTCACTCAGAGCGCTTTCATTAAGAAGAGATCCATCCAAGATAACTTCCTGTACGTCAGAAACACGATTAAGGAGGCTCACCGGAAGAAATCACCTCTTATCTTCCTCAAGCTTGACTTTGCAAAGGCTTTCGATTCCGTTGCTTGGGACTACCTGCTGGAGACCCTTAGGGTTTTTGGATTCAGTCAGAGATGGAGGGACCTTATCTCAATCATTTTGGCCTCCTCCTCTTCGAGAGTGCTCTTGAATAGTATCCCCGGAAGGCAGTTCTATCACATGAAGGGGCTGCGCCAAGGAGATCCTCTTGCTCCCATGCTCTTTATCATTGCTCTTGAGCCTCTGCAGCACCTCTTCTCGATGGCCTCGGCCTCTGGCCTGCTATCGCCTCTTCCTCGCTCAGCTAACACCCTGAGATTGAGTCTGTATGCTGATGACGCTGCCCTATTCATTAACCCTAAGGCTGATGATCCTTTGGCTGTCTCTACCATTCTGCGCATTTTCGGAGGTGCCTCGGGGCTCACAATTAATCTGTATAAGTGTGTGGCCTACCCAATCAGATGCGATAACGTCAATCTTTCAGAAATTCTGGCACCTTTTGGTGGAAGTGTGGGATCCCTGCCTTGCCGGTATCTTGGCCTGCCCTTGAGCTACAGAAATCCAAGGAAAATTGACTTGCAACCAATTCTGGATAAGATGGCTTCAAGGCTCAAACCTTGGAAAGGAAAGCTCATGACAAGAAAGGGTCGGCTGGCTCTCATTAATTCCGTCCTGTCAGCGATCACACCCTACAACTTCACTATTCCCCCCCCCCCCCCCCCTGCCCAAATGGCTGCTAAAGAAAGTCGACCGTCTGCGACGTGCCTTTTTGTGGTGTGGTGAGGAGGAGGCAAAGGGCGGCAAATGCATGGTAAATTGGGAAAAGGTTTGCTCTCCCAAAGACTGTGGCGGATTGGCAATTAAAGATCTGGAGAGGTTCAGCCGTGCTTTACGCCTAAGATGGTTGTGGTACGAAAGAGATGGATCTGCAAGACCTTGGCAGGGGCTGGCTGTACCTTGTGATGACACTGACAGAAATCTGTTTGCGGCCTGCATCAAGATTCAACTTGGAAATGGAGAAAAGACCTCCTTTTGGAAGGATAGATGGCTCTTGGACTGCTCCATTCAAGACTTTGCTCCAGAACTTTACAAGCTGAGCTGGAAGAGAAATATTTCGGTCAAGGAGGGATTGTGGATGGTTCTTGGATGAGAGGTCTTCACAGAATTCACTCAGAAGGGCAGCTCGATACGTTTTTTAACCTATGGACAAGAATCCAAGAGGTATCGCTTGTGCAAACCGAGGATTCCTTCTCCTGGACTCTTACGGCTAACAACATATACTCTGCAAAGTCGGCCTATGACATCCAGTTTCTGGGACGACTCAAATGCCCAAACCTTAAGTGTGTTTGGGACACAAAAGTGGAGGGGAAAATCCAGTTCTTTCTTTGGCTACTGCTGCAAAATCGGCTCTGGACTGCTGACCGTCTCCTGGCGAGAGGATGGCCTCATAATTCTGCTTGCATTTTGTGCGATCAACAGCCCGAAACAGCCACCCATTTATTCCTTGACTGCTCCTTTGCCAAGCAAGTCTGGTACTCCTTTTCAATCCTCTCAACCCCGAGCCTACAACGATGCATCGAGGAGCACCTGCATCTCGGCCTGGTGGAGAAAGACATCTCAAGGCATTTCAAGTAAGGGCTGCAGGAAGAGAATCTCCTTTGCCATATACACGATTTGGAACATTTGGAAAGAGCGTAACAGAAGGATATTTGAAAGCAAGCAAGCCACGCCTGATGAGGTTGCTAGGATGATCAAAGATGATATTCACAACCTGAGTCTGGCCTTCTGCGAGTGATCGACTCAGTCCTTCTTTTTTCCTTTTCTTTCTAGTGTTTTCTCTCTGTAACTGGATTTCCAGCGATTGTACAGCTATTCCCTCTACTTTAATGATAAAGGCAGAGCTCCTGCCATTTCCGTCAAAAAAAAAAGGCAATCAAGAGAATTGTACACGGCATCAAAAGTCTGACGAGCGTTGTCTGTGCGTGAATGAAAGATGGCGCTTCTGCTGCCATCTATATATATGCAGGAAGAGGAGGCAACCCAACCAACATCAGCCGAGGGTTGGCAGGCCATTCATTACCGGCGACTTAAACGCATATCTTGCACACATGTCCATCATCTTGAGGGGGTTATTGATCGATCTTCTTTCCTGACCTTTTTCCATGTTTTCCATGTGCTCTCCGAAATATACCTGTGCTATGTGTAAACCACGTTGCTCCAAATTTGTTGTGTCTGCATATATGGCAAATTGTGCATTCAACCCAAAGAAGCTTACAGCACTACTGAATACTGCCAATTAAAATCCTTCTATTATAGCAGAATTCATGGGTGCATCACTGCCAACCGAACAACAACACATGGCTGCATCCTAACAGACTTTCTCCTGAATCAGATGATATAGACCAACGAGCAGCGACACAAGAAATATATCACTATTTTTCTCTTTTCTCTTAGAAAAAAATAGATGGCGCAATCACAAAGAAGGAACTTCCTTGGCGCAATCACAAAGAAGGAACTTCCTTGGGGCATCTTTCACCCCCCCCCCCCCCCCCCCTTCCGGAAGTTGTGAGAGCAAGACCTGTATATATCTATGTTCTATCGGAACCTGCTACTTAAGCAGATCTTGGTGTCAGGACTTAATTTAGGCGAGGGCAGAATTTACTTTTGTGTTGGCGATGCATTCTTTGTAGATCTACACAACTACGGTTTCGTCCTACTAATTTTTAGCTTTAAGATTGGACTGGTAAATGAGCGTAAAGTAATTCTTTAATCATTCATTTGTATTTTGCTGCTTTGGTTCTTACTGACTCATTTTTATCCAGGAGTCAATGAGGTTGGCTCAGTCCCAAAGTGCTTTGCCTAATGGAGACGCCAAACTGAAAACTAAGCATTGACAGAAGGACCCAAGTGCAAAGAGCAAGATATTTCTTTATATTTCCTATAGTTTTTCTTAGGAAGGCTTTGTGAACCAACAACTGATATAACCTACGAGGGGGCAGCGCATACAAATTTGTATGTGCTGCCCCGTCATAGGAGTGATCAATGTTTCTGATATTATGTCATAATATCATATATTCAGCTTACCCATTTATTGAAGTGAATAAACCCATGATGTATCATCAATTTATCTTACTTGAGCCTATGAAACTAGCTACTCAGCTAGATTTACCGTGTTTTTGTTTGTCTATGCAGTACTACCATCAAGAATTTTTGAAGTGTCTGATGAAGTCGACTCATCTGATAAAACTAGAGGTGACTGTAAGTATTCTTGGGAACTCGAGAGCCAGAAATGGGGTTCTTCGTTTAGTGAGTCTTCTAGAGGTGCCCCCTGGCGTGCAGATTGAGATCTTCTGAAGGACCTTGGGGTTTGTTTGGCTTCAGGTGCTGATTGCCTGAACCCTGAAGGGCTATGGAAGTGGCGCCTGTCAAGTGTGAGTTCGGGTACATCTTTGTTTATTTCTGTACATATGCTGGGGGCTAGCTGATCTAATTATGTCAAGAAAAAGGAAATAAGGGTAGATCCAGCAAACTTTTCAGTTCTGATTCCTACAGACTAAATGAAGCAACATGAACCTCAGATTTACGAGTGCATGTTCGTCAACACACATTTAATTCTTGCCCTCTTTCTAGTAACAACAACCTTATCTCCTTTAGCTTCTCCCTGGAATCGTTCTTCCCACTAGCTGAGCACTTGGCAACGATTAGTGTGCCCCTCGACCTCAACTTGCTCGCTAAGTTGTTCCATCAAGACCGCTTGTGGGTGGACAATTGTGTGCAATACGCCTGATGATGGAACTTCTTGATGTTTCAAGCTGTCTAGATCCGTGAAGTCACCCGTAGGCACGTGATATTCTCCCGATGCCTCCTATTTCTATGTGTTTCTCATTAATTTTTTGTTTTTGGTATCGACCTACACAGAGCTCATGCCATTGTAAAGAGTTGCACATGGTGTTAAAGTTTGGTGAGTGTTGTCCGCTCGTGAATGGAACAATGGCGCTTGTGCTGCTTTCTATTTATATATATGCAGGAGGAGGGAACCCAACATGGGATGAGGGTTGGCGTGCCATTCATTTCATGCGACTTAAGCACATGTCCTGCACACATGTGAGATCTTACTACTTTTGTGCATCATCTTGCGTGAGTAACTGATCGATTTCCCGCAAAAAAGGAGAAACTGGTCGATCTTCTTTCCTGATCCTCCTCCATGTTCTCCAAGTGTTTTTTTTTCCTTTGTGGCTGATTAGGTTTTTGGTTGCTGACAAACTCAGGTGGCGCGCAGTACTGTAAAGTTTTGTGAAAATTGGCTTCGAAAAAAAGAAACATGTGCCAATATAAACTCCAGATTTGTTGTTTCGGCATGGTTGGCAAACTGTGCATTTTCCTAAAGGAACACACTACACAAAATCCTCCTAATATAGCAGGATTCCTGGGGTGCAACACTTGTAGGACCTTGCAGTTTGGATTTAGTTGCTGAATGTCTGAAGGGGTATGGAATCTGAGTTCAGGCAAGGTAGCATTTGTTGTATCGTGCAAACTTTTCAGTTCAGATTCGTACAAAACAAAACAAAACGACAACAGCCTCAGAGATTACGTATGATCTCCTTTAGAGTACAGTGCCACAATCAGTCTTCTCCTCGACCTCAACTTACTTGCTAAGTCGTTTAAGGTGGATCTGCGGTGGATGGATAATCATGCACAGTACGTCTTCTTACGAACTTTCCTGAAGTTCCCAACGTTGTAGCTCCCTGAAGTCACATGTATGCATGTGATTTTTTCCCGACGCCTTGCAGTCCTATGTGTTTCTCATTCATCTTTGTTTACGGTGTCGACCTAGCTCATGCCAATCTAGAGAATTGTACATGGCGTCCAAAGTTTGAAGAGTGTTCTGTGCGCGAATGAACATCAATGGCGCTTGTGCTGCCATCTATATATGCATGAGGAGGAGGGAACCCAACCAACATCAGCTGAGGGTTGGCATGCCATTTATCACCGGCGACTTAAAACACATATCCTGCACGCATGTGAGGTATCTTACTACTTTATTGTGCATCTTGAGTGAGTTTTTGATCGATCTTCTTTCGTGGCCCGCTTTCATGTTTTCCAAGCGCTTTCCAATAAATAAAAAGTGCTAATATAATCTACATTGCTCCAAATTTTTTGTTTCCGCATAGATGGCCAACTGTGCATTTTTTCCAATGAAACTTGCAACACCATTTTGATACTATGAATCAAAATCCTCCTAATTAGCAGAATTCCTGGGTGCATCACTCTTGCCAGCCAACAGAACAACAACACATGGCTGCATCCGAAAGTTTGTCACCTGAATCAGATGATATATACAAGCGACACGAGAAACATATCACTTCTTTTTCTCTTAGGAAAGCAGTTGCTGCGATCATAAAGACAGAGCTTCCTTGGAGCAAATTTCAATTTGCATAACGCGGTGAACTACTGGTGCCAATTTGCTAACTGTCAACGCATCACCTGGCAGAGTTGAGCTAGGTTGACTCATAGAGGTAGCAACAACTGATTTCTATTGTATCACCAGTGAGCACCAATACAACGCTGCTAGCCTACAATCACAGGAACAGAGAAGGGAAATCATGCGGGCAATAAATCACTGCTTGATTCAGCTAAGCATGTAAAAAACCAAAATCTCAGCGAAATAAATACCAAGACAGTACAAAAATATAAACCAAAAAATACACCGTCTCAACAACGACGACGACGGGTGACAAATACCCCAACTAATCCACCGGTAGCATGAGATGATGAGCACAATCTCAATCTGACTTTAAACAGTACACATCACCAGTCAACAACAATAACCACCATCTGAGAAATCCGGCGAAATGCTTGATGTACACTACAAAATTATATCGTAGGCCAATCATCATCATCATCATCATCATCTAGTTCCTGAGTTCCCATGTCTTTGTCTGCGGAAGTAGCTGAGAAGAGCCTGTGCCTGCAGCAAATTCAAATTCTTAGCAAAAATATTTTGCAACTATTTTTCTTCTAGTTGTGAAGTTTGTTATCGGAAGCGACAAACCTTTTCTCTTGCACGTGGTGTTCTTGACTGTGACAGTCCAACTAAAGGGGGCATGACACCCTCTTGAAGAACTATGCTACAAAATGTGTTGTTGTTTGTGCATAGCTGAAGCAATGCCGCAACAACATTTTCCTTCGCCTACGCTGAACCCAGTTCGACAACTTCAACAAGGGCTGGAATACCACGCACCTGCCTAATTGCGTCGGACCGGTTTGGGCCCAGACCCAGTATGTGGCTTGGTCGGGGCATCCGACTTTAGATGTTAGACTTTGGTGCGATGTCTGTTTGGTATTCGGCTCGGACATTCGACACCCCTTCATCAATGGATAGGAGTAGCGACAAATGTTGCCAAGATGGCGGTTTCAGACATATTGATGTATTACTTTGTAAGATCTTTGTGAATAATTAATAAAGTGGCTGCATGCATCTACCAAATGCAGAGGCCGGTGGTCATCATCTTTTTCTAAAAAAAAAATGCATCCCTCCCTTCGTGTACCGTACCAAGATTTGCCAAGACAGCTACAGTTGTCGACCATTTCAACAACAAGGTCCATAAGCTCAACTAGGTGCTTCAGATCATCAGCTTGCACAATGCGACCCTTGTTCCCATGAAGTATGGATAAGTTAAACAATGCAGTAACCACATCTTTCTTTCCTAGTGGGCTCCCATTTCCCAGCAAGTCCACGAGTGGCTTTATGGCGCCAGATCGTCCAATCCTCGCTATGTGATCTTCAATAGCTGAGAGACTGAACAAAGTAGCTATTGAATTCTCTTTAGCTTTAGGGTTCCCTATTTACAAGACATGGACGAGAGGATAAACAACATCTGCATTCGTGATGGCAATCTTATTGATGTCATTGGGTGACAAATTGAGGAGGGCCGTCATTGCATTTTCTTGGATTTTGGCATCTGGTGAATGAAGAAGGCCAATCCGCAAGTTTATAGCCCAACAATTAGCAATGACAATCATGTTCTTCATGGTGTGCTTAGCTAGAAGGAGAATCTCTGATGTTGCTAATCTCTGACCTTCTATGGAATTGCTTTCCAAATAATTTATTAGCTCATGTACCTGATTCTCGATGGCAGAGAAGTCACCCCGGGCATCTATGGATGACTATGATATTATTCCGGGGAATCCCACGTCAGATATTTGCCGCGAACAAATGGCCCTTCCATGCAGACATCACCCAAGTTTAGTAGGATTACATTTTCCCTTTGAAGTGCAGAAGAGACGGTCAGCAGCCTCTCCAGACGCATCACTACTGTAATTTGTCCTATCACTTGGAACTCGCTTTTTTTGGAAAAGGTGGTTAATGTTGGGCTAAGTCCCTCCACATGCAGGTGTGTTGACAGAACAACATCAGCCCATAAGTCCAACACATGTCAGCCGTTGATCTTCGTTGCATCCAACGGTTGTGAGTGTTCCCTGGTGAAGGGAGCAAGGAGAAAACCCTAGCCACTCCACCCCTATTGGTGGTGGCTGTCATTGTGAGAGTAAGAGCACACACAAGAGAGGAACACAACCTGTGAGAGAGAGGAAGAAGAAGAAGTGGAGGTTCTGTCCAGATTTGTTGCATCTGAGTAGACAGTGTTCAACCTAGTGATTGGAGGCTCAAACGTGCTTGGATCGACCCCAAACTTGGTGAGATCGTTCCTTACTTTGAGTACTTCGATCTGGTTAGCTGGTTTGAGTATTGGGTCAGTGGAGCATCAGATTTGAGAGTGGTTTTGTTAGCTCTGACTGCTGCAGTTTCAGAACATAGTAGTTTTGGGAGACGAACAGTTTGGGTAGGCAAACGGTGTTTGATTGAGCTGAAATTTTGAGGGGATCTTAGGAACTCGTGTGTCTACGTGTCCGCCAAATTTGATGCTATTTGTTTCAGCGGTTTAAGAGAGCAGTTTGCAAAATACTGAAGGGGACAGAAGCTGTGTGTACTCTGCTTTGCTGAAATCTTGCCTCTTGTGATTGTTGTTGTTGTTGTTGTTGCCGGTTGGCAATGTGGAGAGTGTGTTGTAAATCTATCTAGAGGTTCTAGAGAAGACTTTGTACTCATCATTCTCATAGTGAAGTTGTGTCGACTGGTCGGTCCACAGTCGTGGTTTTTTACTCCTCAACTTGAGGAGGTTTTTCCACGTTAAATCATGTGTCACATGTGCACGTTGTTTGTGTTATTCCGTTGCTTACTTGTTGGTTGAAGCTGTCCTCAAAGTTCATCACAAGTGGGGGGAGGGGCTGTGTAGTGTGCATATTTGTCGTGTCGGTGAATTTGTGCAGCTCATTGTTGCTCTCCAGCCCCAACAAAGTGGTATCAGAGCCTTGGTTTGCTTGTGCAAATTGCTATGTTTCTTGTGGTGAAAGATGGAAGTGTATACCGGCAGGATGATATCTTTGAATGGTACAAATTATCAAGCATGGAAGGGCAAGATGGAGGACTTGTTATATGTGAAATAATACTGGAAGCCAGTGTTCTCCACTAAGATGTCGGAGGGCATTGAAGAAGGTCAGTGGAAGGTACTTCATCGCCAAGCTTGTGGGTTTATTCGACAATGGTTCGATGACAATGTTTTGAACCATATCATTGATGAGACACATGCACACACCTTATGGCAGAAATTGGAAGAGTTGTTTGCCCGAAAAGAAGGTACAAACAAGATGTTCTTGATCAAACAATTGATGTGTTTGAGGTACAAAGAGGGCATTCTAATTGCAGATCATGTGAATACATTCCAAGGCATTATAAATCAGCTTTCTTCAATGGGAATAACATTTGAAGATGAAGTGAGAGCCTTGCTGCTACTAGGATCATTACTGGACAACTGGGAGACCTTTAAGGTCACGGTTTGCAATTCAGCACCTAATGGAGTTGTCACTTGGAATCTTGTGAAAACTAGGGTACTAAATGAAGAATCCAGAAAGGTGGCTGAAGCTAGTTCTTCCTCACATTCAGAGGTGTTGGTCACTCAGTCCAGGGGGAGAAGCAAGAGCAGAGGTCCAGGTAAAGGGGTAAAAAGAGGTAGGAGCAAATCAAGAGGCAAGTATGCTGATTATGAGTGCCATCACTGCCATCAAAAGGGCCACATTAAGTGGCAATGTGACAAGTGGAAGAAAGACAAAAAGAAAAAGAAGAAGCAAGATCAGAAGCAAGCTGACAGTGATAGTGACATAGAGGGCAACCGAGTTACTGCAGTAGAAGAGGACATCATGCTTGTTACGCATGAAGAAAATGATGGCAGATTTGGTTCCACTGTTGAGGAGAGGATCACTGTTGTTTCTGATGAAACCGTCAACCTTGTGGATGGTGATGAGATGATTTGGATACCGGACAGCGGTGCTACCATTCATGCTACATCTCGCAGAGAGCTCTTCACTAACTATATATCCGGTGATTTTGGTTATGTGAAGATGGGGAACAATAATAGGGCAACCATCATTGGAAAAAAAGGAGATGTGCATTTGGAGACCGCAAATGGTACAAGGTTAGTCCTCAAGTCAGTGAGGCATGTTGAGGCACTTCGTCTCAATATTATCTCAGTTGGTTTGCTTGATGGAGATGATTACTTGAGCAGTTTTGGAAAAGGGCAGTACAAGCTCACCAAAGGCAACATGATTGTTGCAAGAGGTAAAATGGTCTCTGTTTTGTATCATGTTCATACTAAGCTCTTTAGTGTTTCCGTCAATGCACTAGAGAAGCATGATCATTGTGTTCTATGGCACAAGAGACTTGGGCACATGAGTGAGAAGGGGATGACAGTGCTAGTGAAGAAAAAATTGTTGAAGGCTGTGAAAGGAGTTCACATCAAGAAATGTTCAGATTGTCTAGCAGGGCAGAGTTGCCTTCAAGACTATACCTCCTCACAAGAAGCCTGAGAAGCTGGACTTGATACATTCCGATGTTTGCAAAATGTCAGTAAGATCTCATGGTGGTGCAGGTGAAGAAGATGCTCCCCAACAGCAACAAGAGTATGATGCTGAAGTTGATGATCCGGATCAGCAGGAAGCACCAGCACCAGAAAGTCCACCAGCCTCTCCACTCAGAAGATCCAACAGGGGTCGAATTCCTTCCAGCAGGTATCCCTCAGATCAATACATGGTGTTATTATCTGACGGTTCAGAACCTGAATGCTTTGCAGACGCAATGGAAGATGAGCACAAGGAGGAGTGGAAAAATGCTATGCAAGAAGAGATGGATTCCTTTCATAAGAATCATACTTATGAGTTGGTGAAGTTGCCCGAAGGCAAGAAAATTTTGAAGAACAAGTGGGTCTACAGAATCAAGAAAGAAGAGCACAGATCACATCCAAGGTACAAGGCCAGGCTAGTTGTAAAAGGATTCAGCCAGAGAAAAGGCATTGACTATGATGAGATCTTTTCTCCGGTTGTGAAGATGACATCCATTGGAGTAATCCTTGGCATGGCAGCAAGTCTCAACTTGGAGGTTGAGCAAATGGATGTGAAGACTGCATTCCTTCATGGTGAGTTGGAGGAAGAAATATACATGGAGCAACCTGAGGGATTTCTTGTGAAAGGCAAAGAAAACTATGTGTGTAAGCTGAAGAAAAGTCTCCATGGCCTGAAACAAGCACCAAGACAATGGTACATGAAGTTTGAAACTACCATGGGGGAGCAAGGCTACAAGAAGTGTAGCTCTGACCATTGTGTGTTTATTTAGAGGTTCTCAGGTGATGATTTCATCATATTATTGCTCTATGTTGATGATATCCTGATTGATGGCAAAAATGTCTCTAGGATTGCTAAGTTGAAAAAGGAGTTTAGCAAATGTTTTGCCATGAAAGACTTAGGTCCAACAAAGAACATTCTCGGAATGAGAATTGAGCGAGACCGAAATTCCAACAAGTTGTACTTGTCTCAAGAGAAGTATATTGAGAAGGTACTTCAGAAGTTTAGGATGGAGAATGCTAAAGTTGTGAGTTGTCCACTAGCAGCCCATTTCAAGTTGAGCAAAAAGCAATGTCCTACCACTGATGAGAAAAAAAGGAAATGCACCATGTTCCTTATGCTTCAGCGGTTGGGAGTTTGATGTATGTTATGGTGTGTACAAGGCCTGACATTGCTCATGCAGTTAGTACTGTGAGCAGATTTATGTCTAATCCGGGAAGACCTCATTGGGAAGCCGTGAAGTGGATTTTGAGATATCTCCGGGGCAGCACAAATCTGAAGCTTTGCTTTGGTGGTGGTGAGGCCAAGCTGATTGCTTTTTCAGATTCTGACATGGCTGGAGATGTTGACAGAAGAAAGTCTACTTCAGGTTACTTGGTTACCTATGCAGGGGGAGCAGTGTCATGGCAAAGCAGGCTGCAAAAGTGTGTGACACTGAATACAACTGAAGCTGAATTCATTGCAGTAACAGAGGCGAGCAAAGAGCTATTGTGGCTGAAACGGTTGGCTTGTGAGCTTGGTTTTAAGCAAGACAAGTATGTGTTGTTTTGTGACAACCAAAGTGCTATCCACTTGAGTAAGAATGCAAGTTTTCATTCAAGGTCTAAGCATATAGAAGTCCGCTATCATTGGATTCGAGATGTGTTGTATTCCAATCAAATGCAACTTGAGAAGGTTCACACCGATGACAATGGGGCTGATATGTTGACTAAAGTGGTGACGAGGAAGAAGCTCGAAGTATGCCGCCGGCTCGCTGGCATGGCTTTCGAAAGGCAGTAAGACCCTCCATGATGTCGGGAGGGGGAGTTTGTTGGGTTAAGTCCCTCCACATGGAGGTGTGTTGACAGCCCAACATCAGTCCATAAGTCCAACACATGTCAGCCGTTGATCTTCGTTGCATCCAACGGTTGTGAGTGTTCCCTGGTGAAGGGAGCAAGGAGAAAACCCTAGCCACTCCACCCCTGCTGGTGGTGGCTGTCATTGTGAGAGTAAGAGCACACACAAGAGAGGAACACAACCTGTGAGAGAGAGGAAGAAGAAGAAGTGGAGGTTCTGTCTAGATTTGTTGCATCTGAGTAGACAGTGTTCAACTTGGTGATTGGAGGCTCAAACGTGCTTGGATCGACCCTAAACTTGGTGAGCTCGTTCCTTACTTTGAGTACTTCGATCTGGTTAGCTGGTTTGAGTATTGGGTCAATGGAGCATCAGATTTGAGAGTGGTTTTGTTAGCTCTGACTGTTGCAGTTTCAGAACAGAGTAGTTTCGAACAGTTTGGGTAGGCAAACGGTGTCCGATTGAGCTGAAATTTTGAGGGGATCTCAGGAACTCGTGTTTCTACTTGTTTGCCAAATTTGGTGTTGTTTGGTTTAGCGGTTTAAGAGCAGTTTGCAAAATACTAAAGGGGACAGAAGCTGTGTGTACTCTGCTTTGCTGAAATCTTGCCTCTTGTGATAGTTGTTGTTGTTGCCGGTTGGCAATGTGGAGAGTGTGTTGTAAATCTCTCTAGAGGTTCTAGAGAAGACTTTGTACTCATCATTCTCATAGTGAAGTTGTGTGGACCGATCGGTCCACAACCGTGGTTTTTTACTCCTCTACTTGAGTAGGTTTTTCCACGTTAAATCCTGTGTCACATGTGCACGTTGTTTGTGTTATTCCGCTGCTTACTTGTTGGTTGAAGTTGTCCTCAAAGTTCATCACAAGGGGGCGGGGGCTGTGTAGTGTGCATATTTGCCGTGGCCGTGAATTTGTGCAGATCATTGTTGCTGTCCAGCCCCAACAAAGTGGTAACCTCTGGCCTCTGAATCAATCGATGGTACAACCATCTTTATTAATTATTCAATAAAGGTCTGAAAAACACATACATCAAGCCACCCGTAGCCACCACTCACACCTACAAATTTGATAATGTGGAGTGCTCTCACTCCCCATATCTAAAACCGATGTCGTCATTGATCCATCCACGTAACGTATCGGAACCTACAACTGATGTAGCAAACCCAAAGTGTACACCACATGCACACGTTTTAGAATCCGCCATCATCAGCGAACCGCTGACCATCTTTAGGAAAGAGATCCGCATCATCCTTGCCAGTCCGGCCATCCGTCGATGCCACCACGCCGCCCAACGACACCACCTCCCTGCGCGCAAACTGTTGAGCACGCCGCTGTCACCGACGGTAGATCGCAGCACTATGCCGCCAAGTATCACCAGTCGACGCAGCTTGAAGTTCTGAAAGATGGGATTCCAGCGGCGGCTGGGCCACCACGGGTCGCCGTCGCATCTCGGCCAGAGATCCCCTCGCAAAGAGAGGAGGAGAGCTTGCAGTCCGCCATCCGTTGGGTGAGCTTCGCTTGCCGGCCTCCTCCGGCGGCAGCGGGAAAGCAGGGAGAGGGAGGGAGGGTCAAGGCCGGCGGCGGCTAGGGTTCGCCCGAGCCACCCTGGAGGCGACGTGGGCGAGCTACACTATATCTGGATTGCGTCGATAGCAGAGTCTCCATTGGAACTCGTATCATCCCATTGTTAATGTCACATTCCCATGAAGCTTACCGGTATTAGGAAGACTACCATTAACTGCAGAGCTGCCGAGATGAACCTGTGAATCGCTGTTAAAATGAGATGCTTGAAATGCTTCCTCCGTTGATTGTTCTGAAGCGCTTGTTCATCAGAACCAGCATGTCTTTCTTCCAAACTAGACTCTCTCGCTTCAGAACTTGCAAGAGATAGCCTTGCTAGCAGAGCCATTTGCATAATCTAAAGACCGATCAGTGGAGGCCTCATGGGGTGAGTAATTGATCGATTTCCCGCAAAAAAGAGAGTCATTGGTCGATATTCTTTCCTGATCCTCCTCCTTGTTTTCCAAGTGTTTTTTCTTTCGTGGCTGATTAGATTTTTTGTTGCTGAGTTGCTGACAGACTCAGGTGGTAGCGTGGTGCGCAGTACTGTAAAGTTTTGTGAAAATTGGCTTCGGAAAAGAACATGTGCATTTTCCCTAAGAAACATACGGCACAAACTCCTGCTAATATAGCCAATTACTGGGTGCATCACTCTTGCAGGACCTTGGGGTTTGGTTTAACTTGCTGAATGCCTGAAGGGCTATGGAATGGAAGTGGCGCCTGAAAATAGGCAAGTGGGAGTTCCGGTACAACCTTTTGTTGCATTTTTGTCTACATATTCTAGTGGCTTGCTAAGCTAATAATGTTTAGGAAAAAACAAACAGAAAAAACATAGTTATTTACTTGTTATGTTGAGAAAGAAGCTAATAAGGAAATGGGCAAGGCATTCCTACAAAATACGAGGAGCAACTATATTCCCAGAGCTTACTTCTTATCTCCTTATTAGCATGTGCATAGTTTTTCCTGTTGGATCCTCCAGGATCATATTAGCATAAGTTTGAGCCACAAAGTTGATTAGGAGATGGTCATACCTTGGTCTGATGACCCTTCCATCTCCTTCCTGCTTCCTAGACCACCTAGAGCTTGATCAGGTGGCTGTGTTGGGCCATTCCCAGTGCTCCTGTGTTGTGCTTGATCGGTAGCTCAGTTGAGAGAAGAAGAGAGTGAAGTGAGGATGTGTGTCTCAGGCTTAGAGCAGCAGCCAGCCACCCCCTTTCCTTATCTATCCATCTCTCATTTTATTTTAACGCACAGTGCACCAGGGGGGCCAAACACCTAGCTGGACAGGGCTGCCCCCGATCAGGGCAGCTCAGCTGGTTGCTACAGTTTCCACCGCTTACTGTAGCTCTACTGTAGCTCTTCAGATATTTTTCCATTTAAGCTTTATCCTTATCATTAAACATAATGGCCACAGTTTAGTCTTTAAGATCACCTTATCCAACATTCTCCCCCTTGATCGTAAGACTAAAATTCATAAGCTCACTTTTCAACAAAATGATACATTAAGACAAAAGATTTTAGTGGTCAATCAAGTACCACTGAAACCCAGTGACTATAATGCATCACTCCATATCAAAATGAAACTTCTTAAAACTTATGAGCTCCATAAACTTTATTCACATAAACCATCAACTTAATTTACATAATCCTTTACATAAGCATCATAAACATTACAGACATTACATGCTCATCTCTTGATAAAATGGTACACCAAGACAATAGATTACAACAGTCAATCAAGTATTGCTGAACCAAGTGCCTATGGTTCCCATTCGATCTCAAAACAAGCCTCTTTGGGGAGATGGTGTTACAACGGTCCCAACTTTGCCAGGATCAAAAGCTTTCAACCAAATCCATACTGGTAACGTGCTCTCTGAAAACACTGGGTGGTAAGCCTTTCGTGAGCGGATCCGCCAGCATCAATTTAGTGCTGATATACTTAACATTAATTGTCTGATCCCGGACTCTGTTTTTCACAACAAGAAACTTAATGTCAATGTGCCTGGCAGCATCACTTGACTTGTTGTTACTCGAGAAAATTACTGCGGGTTGATTGTCGCAGTAGAGGGTGATTGACCTGGAAATGCTATCAATCACTCTCAGACCCGGGATGAAATTCTTCAGCCATACTGCCTGCCCAGTAGCCTCAAAACATGCCACAAATTCTGCCTGCATTGTCGACGATGCAGTAACAGTTTGTTTGGAGCTTCTCCACGATATAGCTCCTTTTGCGAGTGTGAAAACATAACCTGATGTGCATTTCTTAGTATCAACACACCCCGCAAAATCAGCATCTGAGTAACCCACCACCTCGAGGTTATCGGATTTCTTATATGTGAGCATGAGGCCTTTAGTGCCTTGCAAATAACGCAAGACTTTCTTAGCAGCCTTCTAGTGATCCAGACCTGGATTAGACTGATATCTGCCAAGCATCCCGGTCACGAATGCTAAATCAGGGCGAGTGCACACTTGTGCATACATAATACTTCCAACAATTGAGGCATAAGGAATTGACTTCATCTGCGCAGATTCATGATTGACTTCATCTGAGGCATAAGGAATTGACTTATCGCCCTTGACAATAGGAGCAGGCGAGGCTGAGCACTTATGCATATTGTACTTTCTCAGTACCTTTTCAACATATGCTCTCTGAGATAGCCCCAAGATCCCTTTGGATCTGTCTCGGTGAATTTCAATTCCTAAAACATAAGCTGCTTCACCGAGATCCTTCATATCAAACTTAGAGGATAAAAACCTCTTAGTTTCCAGCAGCATATTTTTATCACTGCTGGCTAAAAGTATGTCATCAACGTACAGTATCAGGAAGATAAAATCACTCCCCCTGAACTTAACATAAACACAATTGTCCACTTTGTTTTCTTCAAAACCAAATTTCCTTATTATTTTATCAAACTTGAGATACCATTCCCTTGATGCTTGTCTCAAGCCGTAGATGGATTTCTTAAGGTGACATCCCAAATGCTCATTTCCTTCCACAACAAAACCTTCCGGTTGTGCCATGTAAACATCCTCATGTAAGTCACCATTTAGAAATGACGTTTTGACATCCATATGATGCAGCTCCAAATCATAATGGGCCACAAGTGCCATAATTATTCTGAATGAGTTCTTAGAAGAGACGGGTGAAAAAGTTTCTTTATAATCGATCCCTTCTCTTTGAGTGAAGCCTTTTGCCACGAGCCTTGCTTTAAACCTTTCGATATTCCCTTTGGAGTCACGTTTGGTCTTATAGACCCATTTGCATCCAACTATTTTGGCTCCTTTGGGAATTTCTACTAAATCCCATACTTCATTAGTGCTCATGGACTTCATTTCATCTTTCATAGCATTGAGCCATTCAGACGAAAATTCACTTTGCATGGCTTCTTTAAATGATGTAGGATCATTGTCCAACATCGATTCATTCATATCTTCACTCAAATAAGTAAGATAATCATCAGGAATTGCAGGCTTTCTAGTTCGCTGTGACCTTCTAAGAGGTTCATTAATTGGCACAACATCAACAATTGAAGGCTGCTGAGAACTTTCAACAGACACATCATTAGGTGTTGCATCTGAAACAGTCACTGGAGTCTCAGCAGGCGTTGCATTAACAATCCTCTCAATAGGAGGTGCAACATCAGCAGACACCGGGAAAATAGGTTCTTGAATTATCGGAGTCGGGACATATTCCTGTTTTTCCTCCAAAATTATTTCCCGGGGTGTCGTGCTCCCCCTCATCATATCACTTTCCAAGAACACAGCGTGTCTTGTTTCAACAAATTTTGTTGCCTGATTTGGACAATAAAATCGATATGCTTTAGATTTGTCAGGGTAACCAATAAAATGGCAACTGACTGTCTTGGGGTCTAATTTTCCCATAATTGGATTAAAAATCCTTGCTTCAGCTGGACAGCCCCAAACATGAAAATAATTCAGGGTCGGTTTCCTCCCAGTCCACAACTCATACGGTGTTTTGGGCACCGATTTACTGGGAACCCTGTTAAGAATATGTGCTGCTGTTTTCAGGGCTTCCATCCATAAATTTACCGGCAAAGTGGAGTGGCTTAACATACTCCGCACCATATCCATAAGAGTGCGGTTCCGCCTTTCAGCCACACCATTTTGCTGAGGTTCGTCCGGTGCTGAATACTGGGCCATGATGCCATTTTCCTGTAAATACTTTGCAAATGGTCCAGGAATTTGGCCATAAGTAGTATGTCTGCCGTAGTACTCACCACCACGATCAGATCTCACAACTTTAATTCTCTTGTTACTTTGATTTTCAACCTCAGCTTTGAAAATCTTGAATTTGTCTAATGCATCTGCTCTTTCTTTGATAGGATAGATATATCCATAACGGGAGAAATCATCGGTGAACGTTATGAAAGAATTAAAACCATCCACCGATCTCACATTAAACGGACCACATATATCCGTATGAATTATTTCCAAAACTCCCGTGCTTCGGTTTGCACCTTTCTTAATTTTCTTGGCATATTTTCCTTTTATGCAGTCGATACAACGATCAACATGTGCATCCGAAAAATCGAGAGAAGGAAGAACTTGATCCTTAATGAGATGCTCAATCCCCCCCCTCGAAATATGGCCTAACCGATAGTGCCATAATTTCGAAGAAGTCTCATTATTATCTCGTTTGCGTTTGGTACTGACATTCACATTCGAGGTGAAACCCACGTTATTTATATCATCACAGAGGGAAATTACATAAAGTTTGTCTTGTCGTAAGGCAAGACCAACATTATTATTATCATACATAATTATACATTGCTTATTCCCAAAGTGACATACATAACCGTTATCATCTAAACATGAAACGGAAACTAAATTCCGTTTCATCGAGGGGACATAAAGAACATCATGTAGTAGAAGCTTGAAGCCAGTATGAAGTGTGAGAGTAAAATCTCCAAGTGCCTCGGCGTCAGCTTCAACACCATTAGCAACTCTAATGGTTCTTTCCCCTCTTTTTAGGGTCCTCCTCATATGGAATCCCTGCAACGAATTTGAAATGTGAATCGTTGCACCAGAATCAATCCACCAAGTGTTGGTGGCATAATTAACATAAAGGGATTCTTCAACAAAAGTAATAACATCAGTACCTCTTTGGTTGAGCCATCTCTTGAAGCCATAGCAATCTTTTTGCTTATGCCCATCTTTACCACAAAAATGGCATCCATCAGTTCCTTTCCCTTCTGGATTAGGGGCTTTCTCGGACTTCTTTTGCTAAGAGTTTTTGGAAGACTGGCCTTTATCCTTAAATTTATTAGGCTTAGGCTTCATATAATTTTTCACAAATTTATTGTACCTCTTCTTTTGTGAAACTTTGAACTGATTAGCTTGCTCAATTCTGTCAGCCTTTAGCCTTTCTTCTTCTTGCACACAACGTGCCATCATTTCATCTACTTCCCACTTTAAGTCCATCGCATTATAATTGATCATAAAAGGCGAGAACTCTTGTGGTAAAGAAGACATAATGAAATGCACAAGGAAGCCATTAGAAATTTCCATTTCCATAGTCTTAAGTTTGGCAGCCATGTTGCATTTCTTCATAATATGCTCTCGAAGACTTCCAGCGGGATCATACTTTTCATCAATTAGTCTCCTAATGAGACTTGTTGCATAAACTTTAGAAGACCCTTTAAATTGATGCTCAATTTTGGCAAAATACCCTTTAGCTGTTTCACAGTCAGGAAGAGCTCCCCTCATACTCTGTGTAATGGAACCCTTTATCATCATAAGGCATTTGCGATTAGAGTCATCCCACTTAGCCTTCATAACATCATAATCCTTCTTGAAGGCATCATAATTTTCATCATTTTCTTTAGGTGCCTCAGGAGGATCATTAAGGAGAGCATAATCAATATTGAGTAAGGCCATCGTTATTTCAAGCTTCTCCTTCCATGTAGCATAATTGCTACCATTAAGTTGTTCTATGCCATTAAGCATTCCAGCAATATGAGAGACATTAGGTGCTGCAAAAGAAAATCCAAATGCTTTAGTAAGCATGATCATCATCATCATAATTAAATTTTATTGATCATATTCAAATCAGCTTTGCCCAGAAATGAAAATGAACAACAAAATTTTGTGGACAAATATTCATCAATTAGCTTTGGCCAAATTGATAAATAAAAGCCACACTTTAATGATCCTCACTTCATTAGTTTCTTTCATCAACCCGGTTCACATCAGCTTTGGCCAGAAGTGAAACAGATCAATAAAAGAATTTTGTGGTTTAAATGCCCGTCAAACAACTCTGGTCAGAATGACAAGGCATAAAACCACTCTTAATTTTGAGGATCCATTAAACTTTATTTCGCAGCGGAAACATAATGCCATAATGATCATAATAATTCTCATCATCAAAATAATAAATAAATAAACATAATTAATTGCAGCATAAATAATTTAAACATGGCATAATAAAATATACTAAGACATAGTAGGAATCAAAATGCCTAAAGAATTAAATTGCCAAAATATAATCATAATAATTCATGCATTAAATTTAGCCCTGAAATAATGTTCACTTTATTGCATAAAATGTGAACATTATCAGGAAAAATATACAACATTTTTCCTGAATTTTATCTGCCCATAACAGAAGTTTTTTTTTCGAGCTAAATAAGTTGCTGCTGGGCTGGCCAGAAAAATTTACCAGCCGACCCAGCTAGATCCCCTGATCCCCTGAGCATCAGGCCGGCCACCTGGGCCGTGACGGCCTTCTGGCTCAGCTAGAGCGGCCATAAACCGGCCGGCTGCCTAGCCAGCCCCGAAAACCCTAGCTCCCATTTCGATTCCCCTCCCCCGATCCCCTTCTGCTCCCTCCCGACGGCGACGACCGCGAGAGAAAGAGAGGGCGAGGAACGGCGGCGAAGCCAGCCACAACGGAGGAGGGCGACGGCGCCGGTGAGCCCCTCTCGCCGGAGTCCCGTGCGGCTCCAGCCCGCGCGAGGCCCCGTCGAGCGGCGCTTGCCGGCGTCCCGAGCGACGCTCCCGCGCGCGTGCAGGCATCCCTGCCATGCCGACGGCGAGCCACATCGGATCCGGCGCGGCGACAGGCTTCCCACGGCGACAAGCACACAAGGTGGTCCGGCCACCAGCCGGTGCGGCAGACTGCTAGGCCGCTCGGGGCCGAGCCCAAACGTGCCTGCCAGCGTGAGGAGGCGACCATGGCGACGCCGTACGACGGCGGCGAGCGTCACAGCCCCAAGGTAAGGTCCGCTGCCCTTAACTTTCATCATTAGGATTAGGGTTCATCCCAATTTGGGATTTCTGAAAATTAGGGTTTCGGTAATTGGGGATTTTCTTTAGGGTTTGATTCAAATTACTTTGTCCCCATTTAATTGAGCCTTAACCGAAACCATGAACATCAGCAACAGGGGAAGGAATGGAATGATTCCTTAAGCTAGGGTTCCAAATTGGGGAAAAAACTTCAATGTTCATGCTTAGTTGGTTCATTTCCCCTTTTGTTCAAAGCATGAACTGGAACCCAAGCATCATAACAGAGGAGGGGAAAATAGGGATTTTGCTTAAGTGCATCAATCCCTTTTAAAACAACATTAAAATGGAAACCTAGAACCTCATGTGGTCTGATAGGGCCAGAACTTTAGTAACATTAGGGCTAAATAATTAGATCAAGCTTGAACAGTCAAAAACAGGAAGAATAGCTTGATCCTTTAACTTGAATATAACAGATCAAGCATGATCTGAAGCTAGATGAGCTCAAACTTGATGCTAGTGGCTCTGGTGCCATTGTTGGATCCTCCAGGATCATATTAGCATAAGTTTGAGCCACAAAGTTGATTAGGAGATGGTCATACCTTGGTCTGATGACCCTTCCATCTCCTTCCTGCTTCCTAGACCACCTAGAGCTTGATCAGGTGGCTGTGTTGGGCCCTTCCCAGTGCTCCTTTGCTGTGCTTGATTGGTAGCTCAGTTGAGAGAAGAAGAGAGTGAAGTGAGCGTGTGTGTATCAGGCTTAGAGCAGCAGCCAACCACCACCCTTTCCTTATCTATCTATCTCTCATTTTATTTTAATGCACAGTGCACCAGGGGGGCCAAACACCTGGCTGGACAGGGCTGCCCCCGATCAGGGCAGCTCAGCTGGTTGCTACAGTTTCCACCGCTTACTGTAGCTCTTCAGATATTTTTCCATTTAAGCTTTATCCTTATCATTAAACATAATGGCCACAGTTTAGTCTTTAAGATCACCTTATCCAACATTTCCTCACAAAGTCGTTTCAGAGGGACAACTAGTCGATGGATAATCACATGCGATACTTCTTCTTACATACTCTCCCGAGGTTCACGATGCTCTAGCTCGGCGAAGTCACTTGGAGGCATGCGACTTTTTTCCGACCCCTCACAGTCCTATGTGTTTCTTGTTCATTTTTCTTCTCGGTATCGACCTACACATGCTTATGTGAATTTGGCGAGTGTTGTCGTGAATGAACGTCGGCGCTTGTGCTGCCATCTATATATCTCTCTCTATACATATGCAGGAGGGAACCCAACCAACATCAACCGAGGGTTGGCGTGCCATTCATTACCGGTGACTTAAATACATGGTATCCTGCACGCATGTGAGATAGTATCTTACTACTCTATTGTCCATCTTGAGTGAGTTGTCGATCGATCTTCTTTCCTGATCCTCTTCCATGTATTCCAAGTGCTTTCCAAAAAATACATGTGGTATATATAAACCACATTGCTCTAAATTTGTTGTTTGCTCATACATGGAAAATTGTGCATTTTTTTAAGAAACTCACAGCACCATTTTCATGTTGCCAATCAAAATCCTCCTAATTAGCAGAATTTCTTGGGTGCATCACTCTTGCACCTAACAGAACAACACATGGTTGCATCCTAAAGTTTGTCTCGTTGAACCAGATGAGATAGACCAGTGAGACAAGACACATATCGCTTCTTTTTCTCTTAGAAAAACAGTTAGTCAATCACAAACATAGAGTTTCCCTAGAGAAAATTTCATTTTGCATAATGAGGTAAACTACTGAACTGCATAGTGCCAAATTGGTAATGCTTCACAAAAGCCACCTAGCAGAGTTGAGCCAGGTCCGTCCTGGAGCTAGCAACAATTGATTTCTATTCTATCATCAATGAGCATCAATACAACGGTGGTAGCCTACAATCGAAGGATCAGGCATATCAGACAGCTAGTATCCATCACAGTTTGGTTCAGTTAACGACGTGCACAAAACAAAATATTAACTAAACAGATACTAATGGACAAGCTGTACAAAAATATAAAATCGATAAATATACCATCTCACCAACAATCACGACAACAAACGCCCACACACCCATACTCAACAAGTAGCATGACATGATGAGCACGGTCTTAATCTGACTATAAAACATTACACAACGCCAGTCAGCAACAATGACTGCCATTGAGAAGTCCAGGGAAATGCATGATGTATATTGTCAGATCAGCATAAGCATCTCCTTACTGAGCTCCCAAGTCTCCGGTCGCGGAAGTAGCTCAGAAGAGCCTCAGCCTGCAGCAAATTCAAATTCGTAGAAAAAGTGATTCTGCAAATACATTTCTTCTAGTTGTACATCTTGTTATAGGAAGTGGCAAAGCTTCCCTCTTGCTCGCGGTGTTCCTGACCGTGACAGTGCGAACTGTGGACTGTATCTTTCATGGGGTCCCATTTCCCAGCACCACGAGAGGCTTGACGGCACCAGATTGTTCAACCCTCACTTTGTTTTCTTCAATAACTGAGAGACTAAACAAAGTGGCTGCTGAATTCTCTTTGGAGCAAATTTCAGCTTGCAGAATGTGGTAAACTACTGAACTATATAGTGCCAAATTGGTATATCACAAAAGCCACATGGGGGAGTTGAGGTAGGTTGGCTCCTACAGCCAGCAACAACTGATTTCTGTTGTATCACCGCCGGTGAGCACCACTACAAGTCTCCACATGACAACGACCATGTCACACCCTGAATCGGCAGGGTCGTTGGGAGAAGCGTTGATCTCATGCCATGGTCAAACATGCAGAAGCCGAACAACGTAAGCTTAAGCAAACTGTCGAAACTGAACCAGCACAACTGCAGGACAATATTCAGACTGAAGCTACTACTGTCAAAACTGAACCCGCAAAAGTTCAGAGCAACATTCAGACTAAAGCTACTATGAGTGACCTGACTGGTGGTACCAGAAAGTCAGCTCGACCCCCAGCCCAATCCAAGAAGTACTCCAAAGACGACTGGGTAGCGGGCTGTTGCTAGGAGGATAGTAACAGATTACTATGCCCCTCGGCCTAACTTGCTCACTAAGTCGTTCCATCTGGACCGATTGTGGGTGTATAATTGCATGCAATACGCCTTTTCATGAACTTTCTTGAGGTTTCAAGCAGTCTAGCTCCGTGAAGTAACCCGCCGGCATGTGGTTTTTTTCTTGATGCCTCCTAATTCTATGTGTTTCTCGTTAGTTTTTTGCTTTTGGTATCGACCTACACACGCTCATGCCAATGTAAAGAGTTGCACATGGCGTCAAAGTTTGAGAGTGTTGCCCGCTCGCGAATTAACGATGGCACTTGTGCTTCCTTCTATATATATATGCAGGAGGAGGGACCCCAACATTGGATGAGGGTTGGCGTGCCATTCATTATCGGCGACTTAAGCACATATCCTGCACACATGTGAGATCTTACTACTTTATTGTCCATCGTGTTGGGTGAGTAATTGATCGATATTCTTTCCTGATCCTCCTCCATGTTTCCCATAGTGCTTTTTTCCTTTCTGGATGATTAGGTTTGTGTTTGCTGACAGACTCAGGTGGCGCTCGCTATTGCAAAGTTTTGTGAAAATTTATGTCTTGTGATTCTTTTTTGACGAAAATGCTAGATTGGATTTTCATTCATAAAGAAGAGGTAGTACAGGGTGTAACTAAAAGAAAGAAAGAAAAGCTGCATACGAAATATATGCAGGCAACGAGCCACAAAGGCTAAAACATCATTGTTCTGGCTCTCTCGGTACGTCTTTGTGAAATTACATGTCTTCTGAAAATAGACGTGGCAATATAAACTATATTGCTCCAAATTTGTTGTTTCCGCATAGTTGGCAAACTATGCATTCTCCTAGAGAAACATACATCACAAAATCCTCCTAATATAGCAGGATTCCTGGGGGCATTACTCTTTCAAGACCTTGAGATTTGGCTTCAGGCGTTGAACGCCTGAAGGGCTATGGAGTGGAAGTGGCGCCTGTAAATAGGCAAGTGCAAGTACCCGTACAACATTTGTTGCATATTTGTTTATTTGTGTGCATATTCTGGTGGATTGTGCTGAGAATAATGTTTAAAAGAAAATAAGAAAAAAAACAGATCATATTTGTTTACTCATTATGTTGAGAAAGAAGCCAATAAGGAAATAGGCAAGGTGGCATTTGTGTAGTATGGAGCAAACTTTCCAGTTCTAATTCCTACAAGATAAATGAAGCAACAACAACCTCTGAGCTTACTTCCTATCTCCTTTAGCTTCTCCCTCCAATTTTTCTTCCCACTTACTGTATTAGCTTGTGCATCGTATTTCCTACTAGCTTAGTACATGAAAACAACTGGTGTGCCCCTCGACCTGAACTTGCTTGAAAATTTGTCCCATCCGGACGGTGTGTGGATGGATAATCACGTGTGATACATCTTCTTATGCACTCTCCCGAGCATCATGGTGGTCTAGCTCGGCGAGGTCTCTTGCAGCCATGTGATTCTTCCTGACGCCTCACAGTTCTAGAGAATTGTAGATGGTGTCAAAGTTTGTGATATAGCCGAGTATGTGTTTCTCACTCGTTTTTGTTTTTGGTTTGAACCTACACAAGCTCATGCCAATCTAAAGAATTGTAGATGGTGTCAAAGTTTGTCGAGTATTGTCCTGAATGAACAATGGCGCTTGTGCTGACATCTATATAGTGTGTGTTTGGTAGAGTGTATGGAGGGTGCATGAGGACAACAATTCCCTTCTCGACCAACTTTTGAGTGTTTGGTAGGGTGCATGTTCTCTACTCAACATGGCCCATATAATGCAAAAAGGGCCCGTAGCATGGCTCACGAGAGAATGGACGACCAGCCGATCGCTGCTCAGCATGGCTCCTCACGCCCACCCCACATGTTCCCTACACCGTCCCGCCATTAGCCTCCCTTGCTCGTTGCCGGTCCACGTTGCCACTGCTCCTCCTCGCCCCATATCGAGTTCGCCGCCCTCCCCTCGCGTAGATCAACCGCGGCGCTGCCCTTGCTTGCCCCTGGCCGCGCAGCCTCCCCTGCTCGGCCCTGACCACGGCACCGCCCCTGCTCGCCCCACCTCCCCTGCCTGGCCCTGACCGCGCTACCGGAGCTCTGCCGCCCTTCTCTTTCCTCTGCCCTCCCTCCCTCTCATCTCGAATATTTCCCTCCTAACTCCTGCCTTGTTTCTGCTAACCTGCAGCTACCCTATTGTATGTGCTATTCGTAACATGAGAAATTTTTGTATTGCTAATGAACCAACCAGCTATCTACCAAATATATCAATGTTCAGAACTAGTGTAGTGTGTTTAATCTCTGTAGATTTGTAAATTGATTGTGTACTAATGCTAAATTGTGTAAAATTATTAGTAAGTTTCCTAATTTTTGCATTACTTTGGTGCTAGAGAATATTGTTGCTTGCATGTTATGATGAATTGGCAAGAAAACGAAGGCAACTAATTGTGAGAGGAGCCGGTCTAGTAGTTGGATTGTATGCTTGCATGATGTTCATGTTTAGAGCTAGGGAACAAACACCGAGAAAAACTGTGGACAGCATGGCCGATCGTGCCATAGCTAGAGAATCAAATTTGAGATACATTTACCATTCAACCGACATAAATTGCTCAAATCAACTAAGAATGAGAAAAGATCATTTCTTCCGTTTATGTGCTTTGTTTAGAGAGAGAGAGAATTGTTGTTGGATAACATTCATACTTCTATTTAGGAACAAGTAGCCATGTTTCTTCTAGTAGTGGGCCATAAGCAAAGGTATATGACATTATAATTGATATTTAGAAGATCTACCGAAGTCATTAGTAGGTATTTTAAGGCAGTGCTTCATGTTGTTGGGGAGTTGAGAGATGAGATGATCCGGCCTCCCTACAACCAATGTCATCCTAAAATACAACAATCACATTCGCAAATGGTGGAATAGGTGGACAATAATTGTTTATTTACAAAGTTTAAGTGGGGCGCTTTGGGATGATGACAAGAAGATGATAGTGCTAGAAGAGCAACATTATTTGGGCCACACCCGGGTATGCATGAAATGAGTTATCGTATTGCTGAAATAGTGCTGAAATGAGATCCATATGCTGAAATGAGTTATCATATTGCTGAAACAATGTAGTAATGAGATCCGTATGCTGAAATTAGTTATCATATTGCTGAAACAATGTTGAAATGAGATCCATATGCTGGTATGAGTGATCTTATTGCCAATATGAGTTATCTTATTGCTGAAACAGTGTTGAAATGTCATTGTTTTATTGTTGAAATGATGTCTGAATTAATTACTTTTGCCCAAATGGTGTTGCAGGACATCCAACGGATGCTAAATTACTCAATACACCACTTGAGTACTACAACTACATGCAACTTTGCTTTGCTAATAAGCTTGCCACTGGTGGTTAATTATGCAATGGCCACTGGTGTCCCACTAGGAAAAAACTATTGTTGTGGAAGGAAAAGACAAATCCAAGGTCATGGAGGAACAAGGAACAACTGATGAGGTATTCGAACATGTTCCTAGTGGTTCTAACTTTGTACTTCCTACTACTAGTGCCACTCGGGATCCTTCACCTACTTCAACTAAGAATAGAAAGATGCCATTTGTTTTGACTAAGGAAGACTCAATTCAGTGTAGCAACATGACTGGTGTTGTGCGTGAGATTGTAACTGCTATCAACAACACTTGCCATGCTGAAACACACCCTGACTTGTATAAGACTGTCATGTTGTGTTTAATCTTGATGAACGCTTGGCTATTTTAGATTATCTCACAGAACATAAGACGAAAGGCCTTAACTTTGTAAAGATGGATGATGAGGTCCATCAAGCATGGTTCAAGCGTATCTTGAAAGCTAATCCTGATATTCTTTGAGTTAATGTTAGATGGTACTTGTTGAGACCATCCCTTTTGAAATGTCTACTATAAATTGAATTTCAAATGAGGCTATGTAATATGAATCTAGGGTCTTTTACATTTGTGTCCCTAACTCGAACCCACTACTCAGATTTACCCCTAATTTCGAAGCATGCTCAAATTTGCCCCTTCGCCGTTAAGTGACCTTACCAAAATGTCCTTCCGTTCCGTTTCCATTTGGTCAAAGTGGTTTGACCGTCTATCGGGTGTCTATTGGACATTTTGCCCCTGCCTCCACGTGTCACTTACATGCGGGACCCACCTCGAAGAAAATAAAAATAGAAGCAGAAATTCTAAGTCAACTCATTGACTAGATCAACATAGGACATGGGCACACATGTCAGTGCCTCATTACTTATTTATTTGCATAATTAACTCTGTTTTTAGCTGAATAATTAGCTCTGTTAATTAGGGAGGGCCCACTAGTCATACTCATTGGGGTAATTAACCAAGTAATTAGCACTAATCTAATAGATGACACGTGAGCTCGTCGGTGTTAAGCCACCGGGATCAAACTCCACGACGGTGGCTCACCAGAGGCCACGAGAGTAGCGGTTCGGGGCACCAGGGTCAAGCCCTTTCTCGCACGCCTCGCCGGTATGTTACGGGGTCGCTGGGGTGGATGAAAATGTCAACGGTCGAGGTTTTGCGGTGGCAGTAGCTGACGATGTCGCAAGCGAAGCTGCGGTTCATGGGCGAGAATAATGAGGGGCTAGGAAGAATCTACGGGTCTCCTGGATCACGCCGGACATAAAAGTGCGGCCGGGGGAGCACGAAAACGATGTGCTCGTCGCCCATGGCGGTCGGCGGTGCTGGAGCTCGCTAGGTGACAACTAGAGGAAGGGATAGATCTCGGGAGGATAAATATTTGGTAGAGGATCTCATTGCGGTTCTCTTGGTGCTGTCAGATGGGACGGGGAAGGCTGGAGTGCGACGAATCAAAGCTGGCGATCGGCGGCAGCGGACGAAGTTGCCGGCCTTGATTCATTCGGCACGATGAAGCTCAGGTCAATTTTTTTTTGAGATTAAGCTCTTAGTAGAGCGGCGATTCTGATGGACAAGTTTTCAGGTCTTCCGGAGCTCGTTGGTCACGAGCACGGCGAACGGCAGCAAGATTTTGCTCTTGGGTAATTTCAGAGGAGAGGGCTGGGGGTCGAGAGAGAGCGTTAGGGCGGGGGGGGGGGGTTACTGTTGATGTTCCTGTGGCGTCGGCGACGAGGGGATTAACTCGGGCGCAGGGAGGAGGTGACGAAGGAGGAGGCGGCCTCGGGTGAGCGCCGGCGCCACGCCCTCTGTTTATTGGCAGAGGAAGAAGATGACTAGAGAGACGGTTGGGCTGGCTGGGCCGTCCACTGTAGCTGGGCCAAATGGTAAGCCTGTGCTCTATCTCTCTCTTCTCTTTTAATTTCTATTTTTATTTTTAGCTTCCTCGGGGTGGGTCCCACATGTAAGTGACACATGGAGGCAGGGGCAAAATGTCCAATAGACGCCCGATAGACAGTCAAGCCCCTTTGACCGGACGGAAACGGAACGGATGGGCATTTCTGTAAGGTCACTTAACGGCACAGGGGCAAAATTGAGCATGCTTCGAAATTAGGGGTAAATCTGAGTAGTGGGTTCGAGTTAGGGACACAAATGTAAAAGTCCTATGAATCTATTAATGCACAACTACAAAATATGGTCTTACATCTTATTATATTGTTGAGACATGTTTCAAAGATGTTTATTGCTCCAATTATGTGTTAATTGTTTTTTTATTTTACATATAGTAAAAATAATTATCATTGCTCGGATTATGTTGAAATGGTGATGTTTTATTGCTTGCATTATTAGTGAAGTGTCAAAAATGTTGTTCGGTTATTGTATTACTGCAAAAAACTACATTCAGGCAGCATACCTCAGATACAAGCTATCAAACAAAATCTCAGTCAACATGTTTCAGCACATAAATCGCTACCAAACAACACCAAATGCTTGTACTCACCATGTCTACACTCAACATGCACCAGGGGAAACAACCATGCTAGGGTGAAAATGCAACCAAACACACCCATATATAGAGGAGGTAACCCAACCCACATCAGTTCAGGGTTGACGTGCCATTCATTACTGGCGACTTTAACACATAGTATCATGCACCATGTGAGATATCTTACTACTTTATTGTCCATCTTAGTGAGTTGTTGATTCATCTTCTTTCCTGATCCTCTTCCATGCTTTCCGCGCTTTCTTAAAAATATATGTGCTAATATAAACCATATTGCTCCAAAAATTTTGTTCTCGCATAGATGGGGCAAACTATACATTTTCCGCAAACAAACTTACAACACCATTTTCTCTTGAATTCCGTCACTCTTGCAGCCAACCGAACAACACATGGTTGCATCCTCAAAGCATGTCTCCTAAATTTGATGATATAGACTGGTGACACGATAAACATATCACTTGCTTTTTTTTTCTCATAGACAAAAAAGTTGTCACAATCACAACGAAGGAACTTCCTTGGAGGTTTGGAACAAATATCATTCTGCAGAATGTGGTAAACTACTGAACTTTATAGTACCAAATTGGTAGCTATCAATGCATCACAAAACCTACCTAGCAGAGTTGATCGAGGTACGCTCCCGGAGCTAGAAACAACTGATTTTTATTCTATCCTCAGTGAACACCAATACAACGCTGCTAGCCATGACATAATGATCACAATCTCAATCTCCATCTGACTATAAAACATTACACAATTATAATAGGTATCCTTCTCACAACAGAGAAGGGAAATCATGCAGGTAGTACATCACATTTTGAATCAGTTAAGAACATGCATAGGACAAAAGGTTGGCGAAACAAATCTTATATTCTTAAGAAGTTGATCCCCACTACCATCAATTCTTTCAACATGCAGCCAGTCCACATCATCGGATAGTCACATCATCATTTCTCCACCATGTCATGCATTCCATTTGCAACCGTGGGACATGCAGCCTTCCACTCAACGTCTCAGCTTCCTTGACTTCAGTTTTCTGTTTGTGCCATGATACACTTCGTGCAGAAAATGCTAAAGAAATGAATGGTTCTCATATCCCGACTATCACATGGCCTTCAACTTCTCCATGAGAAAAGAAACGGATGTTTCTTTACATTACCACTATCTCATGGCTCTTGAACTTCTCCATGAAATAAATCTAGGAGCAACATAGGAAGAGTTGAGCAATTGACGCCTTTAAATACACTTGAGCAAACATTGCACGCCCGTCATTCCCATCCTTCTCATACGATGAAGTGTTCCTAAATAGCAATGACCTCATTGCCGAGGCTTGGTTTCTCCATGAAGGTTGTAGATAATGGGGACGAAGAGATGAGCGACAGGGGGAGGCGCTGCATGCATGTCATCCACCATACCAACACTGCCACTACTGCTAATGATGATGCTGACGCCGACCTCCGTGATAGCGTGGGTCAACACCACGAAGCGCTTGGTCCGAGCTATCAGATTCGCCTTCTACCAAAGAATCATGCAACACAACAACATGTCACTCACACATCTTCCTCATCTGTTGGCATGCCCCTGCACGCAACATCTACTCCACACATCAGTGTATGCTGATTCCGATGCAGGCATGTTGCACATTCAGTTGTTGTGTGGAGAAAGAGCCTACACTATTAAATTGCTGATTTCTTTGTACTGCTTTCAGCACAAAACGTCACAACTTTGTTTTGTAACTTGGATGCTAGATATTTGTACATGGCACTATGTAAGTTTAGTGAAGTCATCGTGCATAAAAAATATTAAAGCTAGGAATTCATTCAAGGTGCAGAAAAGCAATTTGTATTGAAATAGTACATTTGCATATATCCCATATATTGCTCTGATAGTCATGTTGTTGTCTTTCTTTCCCTTCTCTAATTCGTATGTATACATATTTAGATAAATTATTTGCTAATATTTTTGTGTTAGCAGCACATCAGGTTGCATTGCTTTTCTTTCCATTGAGATAAATTAAATAATTTGATAATTCAATAATATAGTAAGCATCACCTTCCTAAGTTCCCACGTCTCTTGCTACGGAAGTAGACGAGAAGAGCATGCGCTTGTAGCAAATTCAAATTCTTAGCAAAATGATTTTGCAACTAGATTTCTTCTAGTTGTAAATTTTGTTAAAGGAAGTGACAAACCTTCTCTCTTGCTTGTGGTGTTCTTGATCGCGACAGTGCGACTAAAGGGGCACACCACCTTCTTGAAGAACTATGTTGTAAGATCCGTTGCTATTTTTTCATAAATTAAGCAATGCCACGACATTATTATCCTTGCCCCTCGGTGAACCCAGTTCGACAACTTCAATAAGAGCTGGAATACGACGTGTGTGCCCAATCATAGTCCTCCCTTATGAAAACATAGCAAGATTTGCCAAGACAACTACAACTTTGTCGACCATTCCAGCAGCAGGGCCCATCAGCTCAACTAGGTGCTTCACATTACCCACTTGCACAATTCGACCCTTGTTCTCATGAAGTGTGGATAAATTATACAATGCAGTGACTGGATCTTTCTTTCCTAATAGGCCCCATTTCTCAACAAGTTCACGAGAGGCTTAATGGCACCAGATCGTCCAACCCTCACTTTGGTTTCTTCAATAACTGAGAGACTGGACAAAGTGGCTGCTCAATTCTCTTTAGCAATAGGGCTCCCTGTTTCGAGAACATGTATGATAGGGTCAACAACATATGCATTCACGATGGCAATCTTATTATTCACCGATTAACAGATTGAGGAGGGTTGTCACTGCATTTTCTTGGATTTTGGCATTGGGTGAATGAATAAGACCAACGGACAAGTTTATAGCCCCACAATCAGCAATGACGATCATGTTCACCATGTTGTGATTAGCTAGAAGGTGAATCCCTGATGTCGCTGATCTTTGACCTTCTATGGAATCGCTTCTCAAATCATCGATTAACTTGTGTACCTGATCACCCCAAGCATCCATGGACGAGGAAGATATTATTCTGACAAATCCAATGTGAGATGTTTGTGTATGAATAAATTTCTCTCTAATGACGACATCACCAAATCTTGGCATGATAAGCCAAAGTGTGCTTATCCTGGCACACTTTGTGCGTAGGGTGTTGTCCATATAGACGTTGAAGCAATGACAAATGTTGAGCGACTCCAGGCGGCGACAATTATCCAAGATAGCTATCAGTCCTTTATTTGTCAGGTTATTGACAAACAGGTGCAAACAGCGTAGCACATGCATAGTTGCAAATCTCAGGGCTTCGTCGTCCTTGTCGTAGTCACTAGCTTGAAAATCACACAACACGTCCTTACTCAGTCTGAAGTTCTTCAGTTCTGGCCATGCTTTGCTAACAACCCCAAACACACGAATCTCACCCACATTTGAACACAATGAAAGCTTGAGCTCCTAAAGCAAAGGGGATTTTTCTACCGCCTCCATATGTTCCTCATCATTAAACTTATATCAAGAAATGAGGCAAAGATTCTTGAGAGATGGTGCCCTGCAAATATAGCACTTGGATTTCAATACTCAGTACAAATATGCCATGCATATAGAAAAGACATAAGCACACTGAATAGAACAAGTAGCGGAATGTATATTTTGACACACTTGCATAGCCCGAATAGAACATTTGAAATTAGATAATTGTGTACCATCATAGGACATTGGTACATATTTTAGGGGTTTTTACTGAAAATTCACTAGATTTGATAGAAGTTTCAGGGATGCTAAGTTGTTGATGCTTGCAATTGCAGGTTGCAAATTCAGCTAAATTCTGCACTCCAATATGAAATCAGCTGAGTTTGTTATGTTCTATAAATAACATGACTGGAAACATTGCCAATACGACTATTTCAACCGGAAATGTTCAGAAGCCCTAAACAACTAATTCCCAACAAAAGAATACTTTGTGTTGTATCATCGATCACGTGACTTGAGGCTGGCTAAATGTTTGTGATATGAGCTATTCAGCAGTGTAAACCTTGAAGCGTTGTCGGAATTATCAAATAAACTTGAAGCGTAACTTTTAAAAAATGGCCAAAAAAATGTACAAAAAAATGTTCAGAAATTTTGGAAAAATGTTCTTGACATTAAAAATATGTCTATGCAGTGCTAAAAAATGTCCGCGCAACTTTTGGAA
This sequence comes from Elymus sibiricus, assembly GCA_039707655.1. Lineage (NCBI taxonomy): Eukaryota > Viridiplantae > Streptophyta > Magnoliopsida > Poales > Poaceae > Elymus > Elymus sibiricus. The sequence continues at coordinate 437,959,612 of CM077667.1, read as the reverse complement.
AATGTTAATGGCATTGATTTTTTATGGGTTTGAAAAAATGTTCGTGACCTTTTATAAAAATGTTTGCGTAATTCAAAATATATTCCATACGATTCAAAACAAATCACGCATTTAAAAAATATGTTTGTAATTTAAAAATGTTTATAAAATACAAAATAAATTCCACCTAGTTTAAAAATGTATCATTCGCGAAAACGTTTTAATACATTTAGAAAATCATTAACATGTATTTTAAAAGATCAAACACATGTATTTGAAACAATATACATTATTTGTTTTACAAATATTCAACTTGTATCAAAAAATGATCCATATATATACGAAAAATATAAAATGTGTATTAGAAAAGAATAGAATGTGTTGAAGAAAAAGGAAAAGGAAAGAACAAACCCGTTGAAGAACACAGAAAACCGGAGAAAAATATGAAATAAACCACCAAAAATAAAACAGGAAAAAACATGCAAAACCTGTCAAAATCACATCAAAAACAAATACAAGAAAACCATGTGAAAACCAGCCAAAATCACCCTAAAATACAGGAAAACCCCTATAAAAATCATTCAAAAACTTCCTTTGAAGAAACGTTTTTGGTACTAGTAATTGTTGAGCTAAATTTGACCCACGACGGCCTTTTGGCCCCAGAGCAAGGGACCGCCAAAAAAAAGGGCAACATCCCAATCAAGCGGGCCATCATCGTCATCAGAAGGATAAAAAGAAAGAGATTTATACAAACAAAAATTACGTCAAAGTCCGACCTGCCGGATTCGAACCAGCGACCTAAGGATTGATCTGCAACACTACAGTCCTCCGCTCTACCAACTGAGCTAAGGTCGGTTTGTGTCGAAAATAAATATGTCTTTTTAATAGTTATAAGAAGCTGTGACACAGATTCAATCCGTGGAGCAGATGCGCAATTTGTTGGTCAACACTACTTGAGGAAAACAAAGAGTGAAGAAATGATCGGTGGTATTATTTGGAATTATAGGAGACTCGGGGATATTGAGAAAATGAAACATGTTAATTAGGAACCTCCTCCACGAGCAACTCTTAGGCGCTTAGGGTTTTCATGCCTCCCGCCGGCACCGCTGTCGATCTACTTGTCTCTTGTGGCCTTAGGGCCATGAAGGGGGTGGATCCTGGCCCTTGACCGGTGGCGGTGGCTCCCTGGAGATCTAATAAAGTTCTCCCTCTCTAGCCCCTGTTCCGACGGTGCATCTCGCGTCGTCGGAATGCATGTGAAGGTGTGTCTCCGTCGAATCTTGTGGGTTTCGTCCGGTGTTTATTTTTGGCGGATCTGTGTGGATTCGATCTTTGCTCGTGTGTTTATAGGTTGGATCCTTTCAATCTACGATTCTTTTTATCGGGAACGGTTGTTGCTCTCGTGCGCTGGCCCTTTTGAGTCTTAGCACGACGACTTCCTGACCGTCTACTATAATAAGGTTTGCCCGACTCCAGTGAGGGAGGGACGATGACGACGGTGTGCCTTCGACTCGCTTCAGTGATTGTCATGCTCGCTAGGTGGTTTACGAACATGGATGCAATTTTGTCACTTCCTATGTTCTTTGTACTGCCATGATGTTTGATGAATAGATTAGAAGTTTCTCCCGTAAAAAAAGGAGCATAATCTACATTTTGCAGGCCTACAAGAAACAATGAACACATGAGTACATGACTACCCTGTTAGAGTTGTGTCGAATATTGTGTACAAGATAGGTTACAGTTGGACTCTGAGTAGTATTGTGTTTACATAGAATATGGAGTCGTGTCCTAATAGGACACTTATATCCTAGGCCTCTCATATATAGCGGGGGTAGACACACGATGTAACCTATGCCAACATAATAGCACAGGAACGCAGGGGGAGCCGGCGGCGTGTGCCGGTGCCCAGGGCGGCCAGGGTGCGGTATTGTGACGGTGTCACGGGGAGGAGCGCCCGTAGTCATGCCCCGGGGATGTAGCCATATCGATGAACCTCGTTAACAAATCTCGGTGTCGTGCTTGTGTGATTGCTTGGTCCTCGGACGATCGACGGTGTGCCTCAGATTTATTCTAACAAGTGGTATCATGAGTTAGGTTGTTCGGAGGTTGCTGGTTGTTGATCGAGGAGGAAGATTCGACGTCGTGATCATCGTCGGCGAGCAGCGGACGGAAGTGATCCGGGATGTCGTCAAATTCAAAAGGCAAGATCAGAGACAGACGTGTGTGCGTGTGGCGACAGGCGAAAGCATCGGCGGCAGCGCGAGACGTGCGGCGATCGATCGGGCTGGTCGATCGGGCGAGCGTATATACGTGAAATTCCTGACGAGGTCGGATCGAGTCGTGGAAGCGGCCGAGTCCGGGGCGCGTACGGGTGGCAGGAGCAGCTAATTGGCTGGCGCGTGTGCACTAAAGCCCACGAGGTGGCAGGTGTGCGCCGCTGCATGCAGCGTCGTTGGAACTTTTTTTTTTTGATATGGAACACTCGTATTCCATTACGACACGGCCTGATCGCCGATCACCGCACTGAGTACATCATCAGGGTAGCTAGTGAACCACTCTCTGTGTTCACCATCAGCTAGTCCCGCACCCTTGCTAGCCAGCACATGCGCCGGCATATTACAGGTTCTGGCCACATACACCACACGAGCCTCTATGAAAAGAGTTTGGAGTTTGAACCTAATGTCGCTAAACATGACACCCAGAGGTGCAAGATCATAGGCATTAGATGTAGTAGCTTGCTTGAGCACCAGACAGTCAGTTTCAAAGATTGCCCGACCCACACCGAGGCGGTCCGCCATCGCGACAGCCTGAGAGAGGGCAAAAGTTTCAGCATGCAAGGCATCAGCAAAATCATGTTTACCCCCAGCGGCTGCAAACAGAATATCCTGCTCATCATCTCTTCAAATAAGGCCCCAACCCCCAGCTCCAGACCGCTCAGAAAACGCAGCGTCGGTGTTGATCTTAACCATATGACTCGGAGGCTTCATCCATGCTTGCTGTTGAACTACTGTGCTCTTCGGCTTGGGCACCAGGAATTCTTTCCATTCGTTTGCATGGTGCTGAACTGTGTAACGAAAGGCCTCAACCTCCATCCTTTGTTCGCCATGGTTGCCTTTGTTGCGTTCAGTCCACCAGCACCAGAGAAGAGCTACTGACAACAACAAACGATCTTGTGGCAGACTGAATATGAGTGCTAGACATTCCTTGGCCGAGTTGCAGTCAACAAGTCGAAGTCTGACATCCTCAAGTAACAAGACACGCCATCTCTGCTTAACCATTTTGCACTTGACGAATAGATGTCCTCCATCTTCGAAATTTTTTCCACAGACTGCGCACCTGGTGTCCAAATGTACACCCCGTCTGTTAATGTTCATGTACATAGGATGGCTATTGTGAGCAAGCCTCCAAAGGAAATGATGAACACGCGGCGGGCAATGAATTTTCCACAGTGCTCTGAACAACTCAGCGTTTTGATTACCAACCACAGAACTATGACCCTGTTGCCTTGTGGCCTCATTTTTTAGCATTTGTACATGGACTTTGTACGCCGACTTGACCGAAAAAACCCCTTTACTGTCGAAATGCCAGGCTATAAAGTCCTCCGCTTGGTCACAAATAGGGATGCGGAGGATATGCTGAACATCATCGTGGTGGAAGCAGTTCATAACCAAGTCTGTGTCCCAACTGCCTGTAATCGGATCAAGCAATTCAGAAACTTTGGAGAACAAATGTGAGCCCTGGTACGAGGCCGGTCTGCGAGTAGTCCCTCTTGGGATCCACGGGTCTTCCCAGATCCTCACCTTAGACCCATCTCCGACTCACCAAATGATCCCTTCTTTAATTACTTCCAGACCTTTGAGAACACTCCGCCACACATAACTCATTCCCGTCACTGGTTCAGCATCTAGCAAACTCCCACTTGGGTAGTACTTGGCTCGCAGCACTCGCGCACAAATTGAGTCCGGTGCCTGGAGTAATTGCCATCCTTGCCGAGCCAACATGGCCATGTTGAAGGAGTGTAAGTCCCGAAATCCTAGCCCACCTTCCTGCTTTGACAACTTCATTTTTTCCCATCCTACCCAATGCATTTTCCTCTCATCTGCTTGTTGGTTCCACCAGTATCTGCATATGAATTGGCTTATCTCATCACACAGGGATCTAGTGAGATCGAAATAGCCCATAGCGTACGTCGGGATAGCCTGCGCGACTGCTTTGACATACACCTACTTCCCTGCCATGGACAAGCATCTCTCCATCCCTCCCTGAAGTCTGCTCATTATGCTGTCCTTTATGTATGCAAAACATCTCTTGACCGACTTCCCAATGTATGTTGGCAGCCCCAAATATTTTCCTCCCATTGATTCAGCACCAAGTTGCAATTCTTGTAATAACAGGTTTTTGGCGCTTTGCTTTGCATTGCTACTGAACATCACAGAGGACTTTTCTCTATTTATGACCTGACCCGAGCTTTCCTCATAGACTTGTAAGATTTCACTGATGGCCTGTACACTTTGCAGAGTGGCTTCCATGACTAGTAACGAGTCATCGGCAAAAAAGAGATGGCTAACCCGAGGCGCTGTTGGAGCAAGCTGTATGCCGTGGATGCGCCCTTCCTCTTCTGCATGATTTAGTAATGCTGAAAATCCCTCAGCGCAGATGAGAAAGAGATATGGCGAGATCAGATCGCCCTGTCTCAGCCCACGACCAGGAACAATAGATCCAGTTAAGTCCCCATTCACTCTAAACCGGTAGGTGACAGTCGTTACACACTTCATTATAAGCTGCACAAACTCCTTCGCGAAGCCCATCCGTGTCATCATCCCTTCCAAAAATGGCCATTCGACGCGGTCGTAAGCTTTGCTCATGTCTAGCTTGAGAGCCATATAAACATCCTTTCCGCTTCTCTTTCTCCGCATGAAATGTGTCATTTCGTAAGCCAATATAGTGTTGTCCGAGATCAAACGCCCTGGAACGAAAGCACTCTGATTAGGCGAAATGAGCTCATCCAAGATCATCTTGAGCCGGTTGGCAAGAACTTTGGAGACAAGTTTGTACACCATGTTGCATAGGCTAATAGGGCGAAGATCCTTAATCCGATCTGGGTTCCAAACCTTTGGGATGAGTACAACAATAGTTTCATTCCATCCCTCTGGTATACTGCCGCCCTGCAACACATGGAGAACTTCTTGCACCACTACCTCCCCCACCGTACCCCAAAATCTCTTGTAGAATACTGCAGGCATACCATCAGCCCCTGGGGCCTTCAGGTCACCCATATCTGTTGGAAATATGCCCTAGAGGCAATAATAAATTGGTTATTATTATATTTCCTTGTTCATGATAATCGTTTATTATCCATGCTATAATTGTATTGATTGGAAACTCAAATACATGTGTGGGTACATAAACAACACTGTGTCCCTAGTAAGCCTCTAGTTGACTAGCTCGTTGATCAAAGATGGTTAAGGTTTCCTAGCCATTGACATGAGATGTCATTTGATAACGGGATCACATCATTAGGAGAATGATGTGATGGACAAGACCCAAACTAAGAACGTAGCATTTGATCGTGTCAGTTTATTGCTATTGTTTTCTACATGTCAAGTATCTGTTCCTATGACCATGAGATCATGCAACTCCCTGACATCGGAGGAGTACCTTGTGTGTATCAAACGTCGCAACGTAACTGGGTGACTATAAAGGTGCTCTACAGGTATCTCCGAGGGTGTCTGTTGGGTTGGCATGGATCAAGACTGGGATTTGTTACTCTGTGTGACGGAGAGGTATCTCAGGGCCCACTCGGTAATACAACATCACAATGAGCCTTGCAAGCAATGTGACTAAAGTGTTAGCCACGAGATCTTGTATTACGGAACGAGTAAAGCGACTTGCCGGTAACGAGATTGAACTAGGTATAGAGATACCGACGATCGAATCTCGGGCAAGTAACATACCGAAGAACAAAGGGAACAGCATACGGGATTAACTGAATCCTTGACATAGAGGTTCGACCGATAAAGATCTTCGTAGAATATGTAGGAGCCAATATGGGCATCCAGGTCCCGCTATTGGTTATTGACCGTAGAGGTGTCTCGGTCATGTCTACATAGTTCTCGAACCCGCAGGGTCTACACACTTAACGTTTGGTGACGATATAAGTATAGTTGAGTTGTTATGTTGGTGACCGAAAGTTGTTCGGAGTCCCGGATGAGATCACGGACATGACGAGGAGTCTCGGAATGTCCGAGAGGTAAAGATCGATATATTGGACGATATGTTTGGGCCAAGAGGTGAGACCCACGGGGCGTTAGCAAAAGGCAGTTTTGCAGAGGGCAGGGTCCAGACGCCAGGAACCCTGGCGTCTGGCCCTGGGCCAGACGCCGAGGCCCATGGCATCTGGGCCAGACGCCGGGAACCGTGGCGTTTGGTACTGGAATCCGAGAAGGACTCTTCCTTTTATTCCAAACCGACTTTGAGGAGGCTCTTTCTCCAAGTTTCGACCCCAGGGCTCAACATATAAATAGAGGGGCAGGGCTAGCACCCAGAACACATCAAGATTTCCCCAAGCCGTGTGCGGCAACCCTAACCCTCTAGTTCATCCGTCATAATCTCCGTAGCGCTTGGCGAAGCCCTGCAGAGATTGTTCCTCACCACCGTCACCACGTCGTCGTGCTGCCGGAACTCATCTACTACTTCACCATCGCTCGCTGGATCGAGGAGGTGAAGGTGTCATCAAGCCGTACGTGTGTTAAACGCGGAGGTGCTGTCCGTTCGGCACTAGTTCGTGATCGATTCGAGGGACGACTTGCGATTTGGATCGCGGAGACGTTCGACTACATCAACCGCGTTTCTTAACGCTTCCGCTTAGCGATCTACAAGGGTATGTAGATTCACTCTCCCTCTCGTAGATGCTCATCACCATGGATAGATCTTGTGTGTGCGTAGGAAATTTTTTGTTTCCCATGCAACGTTCCCCAACAGTGGCATCCGAGCTAGGTCTATGCGTAGATGAGATCTCGAGTAGAACACAAACGAGTTGTGGGCGTGGGTGTATACATATTGCTTGCCGTTACTAGTTGATATTTGATTCGGCGGTACTGTGAGATGAAGCGGCCCGGACCGACATTACGCGTACACTTACGCGAGACAGGTTCCTTCAACTGACATGTAACTTCGTTGCATAAAGATGGCTAGCGGGTGTCTGTCTCTCTCACTTTAGTTGAATCGATTTCAATGAAGAGGGTTCTTTTAGAAGATCAAAAAGCAATCACTACACCACGTTGTGGTTTTGCGTAGGTAAGAACGGTTCTTGCAAACCCGTAGCAGCCACGTAAAATTTGCAACAACAATTAGAGGACGTCTAACTTGTTTTTGCAGGGTATGTTGTGATGTGATATGGCCAATTACATGATGAGATATATGTGATGTATGAGATGATCATGTGTTGTATAGAATATCACGACTTGCATGTCGATGAGTACGGCAACTGGCAGGAGCCATAGAGTTGTCTTTAATTATTGTATGACCTGCGTGTCAATCATTAAGCGCTATGTAATGCTTTACTTTATCGCTAAACGTTAGCAATAGTCGTGGAAGCAACAGTCGGCGCGACAACCTCATGGCGACACGTTGATAGAGATCAAGATGATGGAGATCATGGTGTCATGCCGGTGACGATGGAGATCATGCCGGTGCTTTGGAGATGGAGATCAAAAGCACAAGTTCATGGCCATATCATGTCACTTATGATTTGCATGTGATGTTAATCCTTTTATGCATCTTATTTTGCTTAGGACGACGGTAGCATTATAAGGTGATCCCTCACTTAAATTTCAAGATAAATTGTGTTCTCCCCGAGTGTGCACCGTTGCGAAAGTTCGTCGTTTCGAGACACGCCGTGATGATCGGGTGTGATAGACTCCACGTTCACATACAACGGGTGCAAGCCATGTTGCACACGCGGAACACTTGGGTTAAACTTGACGAGCCTAGCATGTACAGACATGGCCTCGGAACACAAGAGACCGAAAGGTCGAACATGAGTCATATAGTAGATATGATCAACATGAAGATGGTCACCATTGAAACCACCTCAACTCACGTGATGATCGGACTTGAGTTGGTGGATTTGGATCATGTTACACTCGAATGACCGGAGGGATGTCAATTTGAGTGGGAGTTTTTAAGTAATATGATTAACTAAACTCATTATCTAGAACAATAGTCTAAGTTGTTTTTGCTATATTTATGTTGTAGATCATGGCTCGCGCAGTAGCACCCCTGAATTTTAATGCGTTCCTAGAGAAAGCTAAGTTGAAAGATGATACAAGTAACTTTGTGGACTGGGCCCGTAATCTAAGGATTATCCTTACGGCTTCCCAGAAAGCTTATGTCCTTGATGCACCGCTTGGTGATCCACCCGCTCCAGTTGAGTCTCTAGACGTTGTGAACGCCTGGCAGGCTCGTTCTGATGATTACTCAATAGTTCAATGTGCAATGTTGTATGGCTTAGAACCGGGACTTCAAAGACGTTTTGAACGTCATGGAGCATATGAGATGTTCCAGGAGTTGAAGTTTATCTTTCAGAAGAATGCCCGGATCGAGAGATATGAGATCTCCGATAAGTTCTATGCTTGCAAGATGGAGGAGAACGGGTCTATCAGTGATCACGTGCTCAGAATGTCTGGGTACTCCACCCGTCTGGCTGAATTGGGGATGCCCCTTCCGCCAGAGGCTATCACTGACAGAGTTCTTCAATCATTGCCACCTAGCTACAAGAGCTTCGTGTTGAACTATAACATGCACGGGATGAACAAGTCAGTCGCCGAGCTGTTTGCGATGCTGAAAGCCGCTGAGTCTGAAATTCAGAAGGAGCATCAAGTGTTGATGGTCAATAAAACCACTAGTTTCAAGAAAAATGGCAAGGGTAAGAAGGGTAACTCCAAGAAGAGTGGCAAAACAGTTGCTCCTCTCGTGAAGAAACCCAAGGCTGGACCCAAACCAGAAACTGTGTGTTTTCATTGCAAGGGAACTGGACACTGGAAGCGGAACTGCCCCAAGTATTTGGCTGACAAGAAGGCGGCCAACAACAAACAAGGTATATATGATATACATGTTATTGATGTGTACCTTACCAACCCTCGTTGTAGTGCCTGGGTATTTGATACCGGTGCGGTTGCTCATATTTGCAACTCTAAACAGGAACTGCGGAATAGATGGAGGCTGGCAAAGGACGAAGTGACGATGCGCGTGGGAAATGGTTCCAAGGTTGATGTGATCGCCGTCGGCACGCTCGCTCTTCGATTACCGTCGGGATTAGTGATGAACCTAAATAAGTGTTATTTGGTGCCTGCGTTAAGCATGAACATTATATCTGGATCTTGTTTATTGCGAGACGGTTACTCATTTAAATCAGAGAATAATGGTTGTTCTATTTATATGAGTAATATCTTTTATGGTCATGCACCCAATGTGAGGGGTTTATTCTTATTGAATCTCGATAGTAATGATACACATGTTCATAACATTGATGCCAAAAGATGTAGAATTGATAATGATAATACCACTTTCTTGTGGCACTGCCGTTTAGGTCATATTGGTGTAAAACGCATGAAGAAGCTCCATGCTGATGGACTTTTGGAGTCACTTGATTTTGAATCACTTGACACATGTGAGCCATGCCTCATGGGCAAGATGACTAAAACGCCGTTCTCTGGAACAATGGAACGGGCAAGTGACTTATTGGAAATCATACATACTGATGTGTGTGGTCCGATGAGTATTGAGGCGCGCGGTGGTTATCGTTACTTTCTCACCTTCACTGATGACTTAAGTAGATATGGGTATATTTACTTAATGAAACATAAGTCTGAAACATTTGAAATGTTCAAACAATTTCAGAGTGAAGTTGAGAATCATCGTAACAAGAAGATTAAATTCCTACGATCTGATCGAGGAGGAGAATATCTGAGTTATGAGTTTGGCAGTCACTTAAGACAATGTGGAATTGTTTCACAACTGACACTGCCTGGAACACCACAGCGTAATGGTGTGTCCGAACGTCGTAATCGAACTTTATTGGATATGGTGCGATCTATGATGTCTCTTGCCGATTTGCCACTATCGTTTTGGGGTTATGCATTAGAGACAGCTGCATTCACTTTAAATAGGGCACCATCGAAATCCGTTGAGACGACGCCATATGAACTTTGGTTTGGCAAGAAGCCAAAACTGTCGTTTCTTAAAGTTTGGGGATGTGATGCTTATGTCAAAAAGCTTCAGCCTGAAAAGCTGGAACCCAAAGCGGAGAAATGCGTCTTCATAGGATACCCAAAAGAGACAGTTGGGTATACCTTCTACCTCAGATCCGAAGGCAAAGTGTTTGTCGCTAAAAATGGAACATTTCTTGAGAAAGAGTTTCTCTCGAAAAAATTGAGTGGGAGGAAGATAGAACTTGATGAGGTTGTTGAACCTTTACTTCAACCTGAGAGTAGCGCAGTGCAGAAAGTTGTTTCTGTGGAGCCTACATTAGCTGAAGAGGAAGTTAATGATGATGATCATGAAGCTTTGGATCAAGTTACTATCGAACCTCGTAGGTCGACAAGGACGCGTACTGCTCCTGAGTGGTACGGCAACCCTGTCTTAGAGGTCATGTTGTTAGACAACGATGAACCTACGAGCTATGGAGAAGCGATGATGGGCCCGGATTCCGAGAAGTGGTTAGAGGCCATGAAATCCGAGATGAGATCCATGTATGAAAACAAAGTATGGACTTTGGAAGTATTACCTGAAGGGCGTAAGGCCATTCAGAACAAATGGATCTTTAAGAGGAAGACGGACGCGGACGGTAATGTCACCGTCTATAAAGCTCGACTTGTGGCAAAGGGTTTTTCACAAGTTCAAGGAGTTGACTACGATGAGACCTTCTCACCCGTAGCGATGCTTAAGTCCGTCAGAATCATGTTAGCAATAGCTGCCTTTTTCGATTATGAAATTTGGCAGATGGATGTCAAAACAGCGTTCCTTAACGGTTACCTTAAGGAAGAGTTGTATATGATGCAACCAGAAGGTTTTGTCGATCCAGAGAATGCTGACAAAGTTTGCAAACTCCAGCGATCCATTTATGGACTGGTGCAAGCATCTAGGAGTTGGAATCTTCGTTTTGATGAGGTGATCAAAGCGTTCGAGTTTATACAAGTTTACGGAGAAGCTTGTATTTACAAGAAAGTGAGTGGGAGCTCTATAGCGTTTCTAATATTATATGTGGATGACATATTACTGATTGGAAACAATATAGAAATGCTGGAAAGCGTAAAGGAATATTTGAACAAGAGTTTTTCAATGAAGGACCTAGGAGAAGCTGCTTTCATATTAGGCATCAAGATCTATAGAGATAGATCGAGACGCTTGATAGGACTTTCACAAAGCACATACCTTGACAAAGTTTTGAAGAAGTTCAAAATGGATCAGTCCAAGAAGGGGTTCTTGCCTGTATTGCAAGGTGTGAAGTTGAGTAAGACTCAATGCCCAGTGACTGCAGAAGATAGAGAAAAGATGAGTGTCATCCCCTATGCTTCGGCCATAGGCTCTATCATGTATGCAATGCTGTGCACAAGACCCGATGTCAGCCTTGCCATAAGTATGGTCGGAAGGTTTCAAAGTGATCCAGGAATGGAACACTGGACGGCGGTCAAGAATATCCTGAAGTACCTGAAAAGGACTAAGGATATGTTTCTCGTTTATGGAGGTGATCAAGAGCTCGTCGTAAAGGGTTACGTCGATGCAAGCTTTGACACTGATCCGGATGACTCTAAGTCTCAAACCGGATACGTGTTTATTCTTAATGGGGGTGCGGTTAGCTGGTGCAGTTCCAAGCAAAGCGTGGTAGCAGATTCTACATGCGAAGCGGAGTACATCGCTGCCTCGGAGGCGGCGAAGGAAGGTGTCTGGATGAAGGAGTTCATGACAGATCTTGGAGTAGTGCCTAGTGCGCTTAACCCAATGACTCTGTTTTGTGATAATACTGGTGCCATTGCTCTAGCCAAGGAACCAAGATTTCACAAGAGGACCAGACACATAAAGCGACGTTTCAATTCCATCCGCGATTACATCAAGGAGGACGACATAAATATTTGCAAAGTACACACGGATCTAAATGTTGCAGATCCGATGACTAAACCTCTTCCAAGGGCTAAACATGAACAACACCAGAACTGCATGGGTGTTCGATTCATTACAATGTAAATCACATAGTGATGTGAACTAGATTATTGACTCTAGTGCAAGTGGGAGACTGTTGGAAATATGCCCTAGAGGCAATAATAAATTGGTTATTATTATATTTCCTTGTTCATGATAATCGTTTATTATCCATGCTATAATTGTATTGATTGGAAACTCAAATACATGTGTGGGTACATAAACAACACTGTGTCCCTAGTAAGCCTCTAGTTGACTAGCTCGTTGATCAAAGATGGTTAAGGTTTCCTAGCCATTGACATGAGATGTCATTTGATAACGGGATCACATCATTAGGAGAATGATGTGATGGACAAGACCCAAACTAAGAACGTAGCATTTGATCGTGTCAGTTTATTGCTATTGTTTTCTGCATGTCAAGTATCTGTTCCTATGACCATGAGATCATGCAACTCCCTGACATCGGAGGAGTACCTTGTGTGTATCAAACGTCGCAACGTAACTGGGTGACTATAAAGGTGCTCTACAGGTATCTCCGAGGGTGTCTGTTGGGTTGGCATGGATCAAGACTGGGATTTGTTACTCTGTGTGACGGAGAGGTATCTCAGGGCCCACTCGGTAATACAACATCACAATGAGCCTTGCAAGCAATGTGACTAAAGTGTTAGCCACGAGATCTTGTATTACGGAACGAGTAAAGAGACTTGCCGGTAACGAGATTGAACTAGGTATAGAGATACCGACGATCGAATCTCGGGCAAGTAACATACCGAAGAACAAAGGGAACAGCATACGGGATTAACTGAATCCTTGACATAGAGGTTCGACCGATAAAGATCTTCGTAGAATATGTAGGAGCCAATATGGGCATCCAGGTCCCGCTATTGGTTATTGACCGTAGAGGTGTCTCGGTCATGTCTACATAGTTCTCGAACCCGCAGGGTCTACACACTTAACGTTTGGTGACGATATAAGTATAGTTGAGTTGTTATGTTGGTGACCGAAAGTTGTTCGGAGTCCCGGATGAGATCACGGACATGACGAGGAGTCTCGGAATGTCCGAGAGGTAAAGATTGATATATTGGACGATATGTTTGGGCCAAGAGGTGAGACCCACGGGGCGTTAGCAAAAGGCAGTTTTGCAGAGGGCAGGGTCCAGACGCCAGGAACCCTGGCGTCTGGCCCTGGGCCAGACGCCGAGGCCCATGGCGTCTGGGCCAGACGCCGGGAACCGTGGCGTTTGGTACTGGAATCCGAGAAGGACTCTTCCTTTTGTTCCAAACCGACTTTGAGGAGGCTCTTTCTCCAAGTTTCGACCCCAGGGCTCAACATATAAATAGAGGGGCAGGGCTAGCACCCGGAACACATCAAGATTTCCCCAAGCCGTGTGCGGCAACCCTAACCCTCTAGTTCCTCCGTCATAATCTCCGTAGCGCTTGGCGAAGCCCTGCAGAGATTGTTCCTCACCACCGTCACCACGTCGTCGTGCTGCCGGAACTCATCTACTACTTCACCATCGCTCGCTGGATCGAGGAGGTGAAGGTGTCATCAAGCCGTACGTGTGTTGAACGCGGAGGTGCTGTCCGTTCGGCACTAGTTCGTGATCGATTCGAGGGACGACTTGCGATTTGGATCGCGGAGACGTTCGACTACATCAACCGCGTTTCTTAACGCTTCCGCTTAGCGATCTACAAGGGTATGTAGATTCACTCTCCCTCTCGTAGATGCTCATCACCATGGATAGATCTTGTGTGTGCGTAGGAAATTTTTTGTTTCCCATGCAACGTTCCCCAACAATATCATCCAGTGCACTCTTTATCTCCTGGGCTGTGTATTCTTTCCGGAGAAAGGTGTTCATTTCGGGTGTGACTCGCGGTTGAACATGTTGGAGAACTTGTCCAATGTTTGTACCTGCCATGGGTGTAAACAAGCCAAAGAAATGATTAGAAACGAGGGCCTTCAAACCCTCCTCCCCTTCTACCTCCACCCCATCATCTCCTCTTAGCTTTATGATTCGGTTGGCTCTCTTCCGTGCCGAGGCAAAACTATGAAAGTACTCCGTATTTCGATCTCCTTTCGTCAACCAGCCCACATGAGCCCTCTGTTTCCAAAACACATCAAGTTGTTCCTCAAGACGACCAAGCTTGAAACGCAAAACTTGTTCTTTTCTCACCGCCGCTTCTGATAGATCTCCTGTACGACACTCCTCGAGTTCAGCCCTTAGCTTTTTTATCCTCTTCTGCAGGTCACCCAACACTTCCCTGCTCCACTTATCTAAACTCTTGGACACACACTTAAGTCGTTCCATCACACGGCCTTCACCTCTCCTTGCTGCGTCCTCCCACGCCTCCGTCACCACTTGCTCACAATCTTCCTCAAGAAGCCATCGTGCCTCAAACCTTTTGTTTAAATTGTTCGGTGGAGGTCTCCTTCTTTGGGCCGCACCATGTACATCAAGGATAACTGGGCGATGGTTAGAGTGTTCAGGGCAGCCATTCCGCACCTTGTAACCTGGAAAACGCATACACCATTGTGGATTTGCAACAGCCCTGTCCAGGCGCTCACGAATATAACCATCCAAACGGAAATTGTTATTACGCCAAGTAAATACGTCCCCCTCGAAACCGAGGTCGTTCAGGTTACAAAAGTTTAAAGCATCACGAAAACGATCCATTTGGATTTGAGCTCTGGGCACCCCTCCTTGCTTCTCAAAGTTGTATAGGATCTCATTGAAATCCCCCATACACACCCAAGGTAGCTTTTCTTGCTGATGTAGGGTGCGTAAAAGCCGCCACGTCTCTTCCCTGTGTTCGGTTCTGGGCTCACCATAGATACCTGTGAGTCTCCACTTATATCCGTCAACCTCTTCGATCGTCACATCAATGTGCATTCTTCCAAGCCACCTCAAACTCAGGTTCACTTCTCTTTTCCATAGCATAGCCAATCCTCCACTCTTTCCAGCACAAACCTTGTAGACGAGGTGTGGCATCCCCAAGGTTTGGCGTAGCCTTTCCACTTTATTTTTGTTCATCCTAGTCTCTGAAAGAAAAATTACGTCGGGATCCTCCTTCTTCTGGAGTTCCAGAAGACCACGAACTGCCGGCCTGTTCCCGAGCCCCCGGCAGTTCCACGCCACTACCCTCATTTTTGCTCGCGGAGCTGTGTCCGCAGCCCCGCTTTCTTGTTGGTTGGATCATCCACTTCCTCTACTCCTTCCAGCCAATCACTCAAAGCTTTACCAAATTTCTCAATCCTCATATCCAGTAGCATCGATGAAAGCGTTGATGTGGATATCAATTCACCAGGATCAAAAATAAAAATGAAAATAGGATACATAACTGGCCACCGGAATTCCTCTGCCTGTCTTCCTTTTCGCTCACTTCTAATGTCCATAAGGAGCAGAGTATTATCCTGACAAGTGCTTAGATGTTGAACATCACCGCCCGTACATCATGTACCCATAGATGCCTTGGATTCCACCCTCAACTGAGGAACAATCTTCAGCAAACTAGAAAATCCACTGCAATTTTCATCAGTCACCTCATCTTCAATATGGGGTTGCTCAACCGGTTCAGTTGTTGATACCTTATCAAAGACAGCCAACGAGGCAGAAGGAGCAGAGTCCAGCCGAACGACGCGCCCCTCCTCTAATGATTCCTTGATGGTAACAACGCCCAGGTTGCCGGAATCAAAGAAAGCCGCCGCTCGAGCCCGCATAACCTGCAAGCAACGCTCCGGGTCGCGCGAGCTGCGAACCAAAAGCAACGCCCGCGTCCTCAGCTGATGAAGGACCATGGAATCCAGCCCAAGGCTCCCAGGCGCCATCAAGAGGAGCCGAGAAGACCACTGGGGAAAAGAGAAAGAAAAAATATAGAGAAGTAGGCTGGAAAGGCGGATTAGAGGAAAAAATGGAGGAAATAGGAAAGAAGAGGGATCCAGGGAAGAGGAAAGAACTAGGAAAAGGGGAACTGGACAGAGCCGCCAAGAGAAGGGGCGGAGGAGAGGTACGAAAGGGGGATGGGATGCAGCGCAAGAAGCAAGAGGGAGAGGAATCGGAGGCGGCAGATCTGGGCTGGGGCAGCTTAAAAGCTCGACGGCGGAACTAGCTAGAGGAGAGCTGGCAAGAACAGAGAAAGAGAGAGGTCACAGGAGAGGAACGAACTGGGAGAAGGGAGATCGGCTCAGAGTGGATGGAAGGGAGGAAAACAAGAGGGTGGGGGCAGGGAACGGCATCACGCCAGTCGCCGGCAATCGCCAGAAGTCGCCATCTCGGCAGTCATGTTCAATGCGAGGACCATCGCGTCGTTGGAACTTGGAAGCCGTGGAGCTGCACTGCGTGATTGTCGTGTATCAATCGTGTGTATATGGCTGCTGGTTGCTTGAAGCTGAGTCACGGAAAAAGCATACGAAGTAGCGAAGGCATCTGACGAGATTTGTTTTGGAAACAAAAGAGGACGGAGTCCTCGTATACGACATGGAAAGAGGCAGCAGCTGATCGTATTGGAAAGGAAAAAATCCATCACGTTGGTATCCATTGGAATTAGCAGGAGGCGTTGACAAGGTAATTGCTAGCATCCGGAGTTGAGGCCAATGTTAACTTTCGCAAGGTCAGCCGTATGAAGAATCATGACGTCATCAGGCATCAGGTTTGAGGTGGAGATGTTCGACGGGACTGAAAACCTTGGGTTACGGCAGACAATGGTGAAAGATTTGTTGGCGCAACAGAGATGTTTGAAGGCATTACGGGAAGTCAAGCCAGCTAAGATGGAATTATCGTGTGACGGATGGAAATTCGCGGAAGACGATTTGGGAGCCTCGAGTGTGTCGTGCAGTCGAACGAGTTCGGCTGGGTCGGACTAGACAGTTTGACGGATCGACGCAAGTCGGTTGATACAGAAGACGGTGGTGGGATCGGCGACGACATAGGAGCATGATGCTGATGGTGACCGACTTCTGGGGCGTGGAAACACGTAGCACAAGCCCGAGGCTTCTGTGGCTTCGACAAGACTATGGCGCGGGGTTGATTCAAGGTGATGTACACACGGAGCTTGAAGTCGACGGGGCACGGGGTGGACTGATCATCTACCATGGAGTCATGTTGAATGTGGAGTTGGATTGAGGGGCCACGGTGTAAGGATCCGGAGAATCGCAGCCTATTCAGTGGGAAAAGCGAGAGACACGTAGTTCGGACTGGAGCCCAGTGGTCTGATGGAAGCGTGAAACTCGTCATCGGTCGGTGATGATCGGTGGTACTCTGCAGTGGGGTTGAGTGGTGTGGGTTCACGACCCTTGAGACTCGACCGGGACAGTGGAGGCTCGACGCAGTAATAGCGGCGAGGCGTGCGGTATGCACGGGACATGGAGACGGGCCAGGGCTCTGGTGGTCATACATGTGGTGAGACAACTGCGAATTTGACTCGGGATGACTACAAGCAATGGTGAAATTCCTTCAAGTTTCAGACAGGCGGTCAAGAAAAGAGCGGTGATGTTGAGTTCAGGTAACTCTTATGTGTGACACCCAATATATGAGTTGTTCATTTTCACGCAGGTCAGTGATCGGTGTGTGATGGTGTTGGATACTCTGGAAGTTGGAAGCGCAAACTAGAGTAATGTGGAACTTAATTTCGTTCGAGTGTTGACTGTGTTCAAGAAAAGAAGGGACTACAAGTTGCAGGTGGAGTCACATGGAGTCTTTGGAGTAGCAGCGGTGCTCATGGGATAAGCTCAAGCCCAATGTACATGGAAGTTTGACACATGGACAAATTCAAGGTGGTGGAGAATATTCGCCAAGGTGGAGTTTGTTAGAGTTGTGTCGAATATTGTGTACAAGATAGGTTACAGTTGGACTCTGAGTAGTATTGTGTTTACGTAGGATATGGAGTCGTGTCCTAATAGGACACTTATATCCTAGGCCTCTCATATATAGCGGGGGTAGACACACGATGTAACCTATGCCAACATAATAGCACAGGAACGCCGGGGGAGCCGGCGGCGTGTGCCGGTGCCCAGGGCGGCCAAGGTGCGGTATTGTGACGGTGTCACGGGGAGGAGCGCCCGTAGTCATGCCCCGGGGATGTAGACATATCGGTGAACCTCGTTAACAAATCTCGGTGTCGTGCTTGTGTGATTGCTTGGTCCTCGGATAATCGACGGTGTGCCTCGGATTTATTCTAACATACCCCACCAGCTATGATGCATGCAGTGGAGGGAGGCCGTGATTTCGGCTGAATCTCTTTTCCTTCTAAAGGAGGATACATGTATAGTCTAGTAGAGGTCAAATAGTATTCATGTGAATTTTGAAAATGAAAAGGGGAAGTATTTCACTAGGGTATTAGAGCATTTCTAGCCGGTTCCTTATAGTTTATCTTCTTATATGCCTCCCTGTACTTATAATTCCTTCAAAATTTGCTTTGCTAAATGTGGCGGAACCTAGCCGAATCCTCAAATTTAACTCCTCAAATGAATTGACTCCATATGAAAGTAGATTTCCATCTTCTTCTTTCTACCGATGACTAGCTTGGACGATGACAAGGGTGGGGCGATAGAGGTGGTTGGAAAGGCGAGGGGAGGCTGGACGCGCACGCACACACACATGCACGCACGCACGCACACACCGCCCACGTCGATCACCCAAGTTGCGGGGCCGTTGAGGGTTTCGATCACCAGGTCGATGGATGACCGGCTGCGGCGGACAAGAGGAGGAGGTGTTGCACATGAGAGGAGGAGGAATTTTTTTCATAAGGGGCGCCCGAAGGAGTAAAATTAAGAGACTTGGGCTGCTTTGGGGGAGGGGTCAACTCTTAATTCTTTTACTCCTCTAACCATTTAAGAGTTTGGCTAGGTGTGGATAGCTCTTTAATTTAATCCTTTAAAGGTTTTAAGGGAACGGTTAGAGATGCTCTTACTTAACAACACTGGGGAGGATTTTGTCTAGAATCTTGTGATTGTGTATGGGGGTTCATAAGTTGGAGGCAAAAAAAAAT
The DNA here is from genome assembly GCA_039707655.1 of Elymus sibiricus. Classification (NCBI taxonomy): domain Eukaryota; kingdom Viridiplantae; phylum Streptophyta; class Magnoliopsida; order Poales; family Poaceae; genus Elymus; species Elymus sibiricus. Next base: position 437,940,452 of record CM077667.1, on the reverse strand, counting down.
TCCTAGCAGTGCTAGTAAATTGAACGTATAAATGATGCTGGGCTCCTAGCCACAACGGAGGCCTCCACGTCGGCTATGAATAGTGTACATCCGCTATAAACAGTGAGCGACCTAGCCCGTGTCTCCCCCGTGTCTCCTCCTCCCGTCTCCCCGCTCTTCCTCTCCTCCACCGTTCCCCATCTGCCGCCGCCGCCGCCGCTGCCCTGCCAGCCCCGCACCACCGTCCCCAAGCCCCCCTTGCCGCCGCCACCCCTCTCCTCTGCCCCGTGTCGGATCCGCCTGCCGCCGTCGCCGCCCCTCTCCTCTGCCCCGTGCCGGATACGCCTGCCGCCGCCGCCCCTCTCCTCAGCCCCATTCCGGATCCGAGGCGTGCGGGCGCGGAGGCGAGCTTCTCCAGCGGTGACCGCCTCCCTCTCGTCTCCGTGCTCAACAGGAGGAGACGGGGTCGCAGCCGCACCGCCCGGCGTTCCGTCCCCGACACTCGAGGTGCAGCAGCGGGGGTGCCAGTCTCGATCCAGCCGGGTCGCGCGCAGGTCACCGGCATCTTCGCGTCGCCACCTGTACTCCTCCTCCCTCTCCCGTGCCGCCACCGTTGCAAGGAGCAGGGGAGATAGGTGATGAGGACAAGATGCAGCAGGTTGGTCGCGGTGGGCTTGAGCTGTTGGGGAGCAGGCGGGTAAGCAGGTGTTGACGGCCTGGATCCGTTGACTGGGGCGTGGCGACGGCTGGAAGGGCAGCAGCGGGGCATTGGTCGGGACGACAGCTACCTCCATGGAGGAGAAGGGCCGGACAGGCTCGTGCAGTCAGGAGAGCCATCTCTTACAGGTGTTCTGACCTTCTTTCTATTTACTTGGCCATCGGGTTTATATTGTTCTCTTATCTGAAAATGTGCCAAGACATTATCCCATTTCTTGTGCGTTCGCCTATCAGACCCTGTGTTTTCCCTTTCCTTCCTCTATCTGCTTTTTTGCTGGTTGTTCTTGCAGGCTCGACCTATTGTTTTGGTGGTGATGTTTCATACACCAGTCCAGTGTTGCTACCCAATGATGAGTTGTATGAAGCACTTTGAAATGCTTTGAAGAAAGTGTTCTAGGTGGCAGTTCTACTGCTGCTACTCCTGTGACAGCCAAGGCGTAGGTTGCAGCTCGCAGAGTTTAAGGAGGAAAGGAAGACATGATTTCTTCTTGGAGAGGTGAGTTTTTTCCCTCATATACAAATTGCAGCGATGACAGCCACTCACTGTGCTTGTTTGTTCGTGTACAAGTTCATCTGTTTTCAGTAGTAGAAACATTTTGATTAACCTATCTGAATTTTGTGTCTCAGCAGCCGCCTCCTGTATGTAGGTTTGTTTAAATCTTTTGTAGAATCTTTTGTAGAATCGGATCGTTAATATTTCCTTAGAAGTAAAAAAGGTTACCTTTTCCATTACTTGTTTACTTGGACCCAAACTGTTCATTACCGATTGTATCTACAAAGTTTGTCTTAGTGTAGCGTGCATTGGAACCATAGGTATAGAGTTTGGCTTAGCGTGCTTTAGAACAATGGTTGTAGAGTTTGACCTCTGTTCTTATTTCTCTATATACTTGATACATACCTGCCTCCAATGTGTCCATGTGATTCCGATGAATTTGCTATATCTAATTTTTAAGCTTTTCATTGTCTTCTAATTGTTGTATGCATTTTTCTAATATACCATTCTCTCCCATCCAAATAACTATGTGGGGATTGGTAGTAACCGGTGTTTATAAGGTGGACGGCAAGGCGCGCTAACACCGCCTTGCAATTATGCCCGCTTTAGGAGCTTAGGCGTCTGCCTTAGGTGCTTAGGCGTCAGAGCGGTCGGTGCTCACCTTAGGTTGCCTTACCTCCTTAAAAATCATGGTAATCACACACTCATGAAACATAACCTTTGAATCATGGTAGTCACACATTCATGACACATAACCTTTGGAGCTTGTGTAAGTGAATATATAAGTACACTTGGTGATTTGCATTAGTAAGTACTAACTGAACTGAATATCTTGATCACAAGATATATCTTTGTTGATTGGCTTAAGAACCCATTAGTTGGTTTATACTGTACAATATTTGTCCTCTTATTACTCTGTTTTTGTTGTTGTTTTGGTCCTCTTATTTCTCTGTTTTTGTTCTTGTTTTGGTTTCAATCGTATGTTGCACGGATGTGCAGTTCAAAGGCAGGGCTGTGTCAAAGATGTGAATTAAATAATTATGCCGACCGGTGCATGTTTTTGTTGCTCTTAGTGTTTTCGTTCTTATGATTTTGCTATCTCAGCGATCCATGTTTGACAATCTGTTACCTTTTACAGGCCTTCAAGTGCATGTGGAAGTGTACTATGCAAGCATTATGCGACAATGACACTCTGTTTATTCGTACGTTCACACCCTCTGAAGACCACAATTAGACTAAGAAGATGCCTAAATAAGTTGCGAGGCTGCCTATATATAAGTGTTTCTATAAACCGATATAAGTCATTCTACTATCTGTACTACTATCTATAATACAATCCACTTTGCATTATATTTCCAGCTACATCTCCTACCTACTCACTACTAACATTGCTTCTAATTGGCTTCTTGCGCCATTGGCGCAACCGGGTCATCTAGTGTTATTAATAATTGACGGGTTTCACTATCGGTTACATTAACAGGAAACCAGTGGAAAAAAAACTAGTGGGTCAAGTCTGTCATATATTTGGGAGAGTATGGATATCAGGCTGACTTGTAGCAAGCATGGTGGTCAAACAACCATGAGGATCCTACCTTTGAGCTCCTAGATAGGATTTTGGTCTCTCCTTGAAAGGACAATTTGCCTCTAGTTTTCTATCCATGCTCTTACCAAAGATATCTGTGATCATATTCTCCTGCTCTTGAAAACCGGGACGATACAAAGAAGGCACGGTGCAGCTTTAAGATTCCAAATAGTTGTTTTCTAAGGGCATTTCCAAGGTGGGCCCGCAAACCGCCCGCATCCGTCCGGAGTGCGCTGTCCGGACCGCGGAAGCCATCCAACGCGGGTGTGTATCGGCCCACGACGTGGTCCGGATGCGATTTCTCCCGCAAATTAGAGATAAATGTGGCGGAGCTTTACGACAGTCCGGACACAAGAAACGTCGCTATCCGACACCCCCTGCTCACCCAATCCCCCTCCCGGTCCCATTTCCTTGCACTCCGCCCGTTCTACCCCTTACTTTCCACCCTTCACCTCCTCCACCGCTGCTCCTTGTACGTCTCCGGCCATCAGAGAGGCATTGTCGGACTTCCGCAACCAGCACTTACGCGCCCGCTTGCCGTAACAGAGCTTTCCACCCTAGAGCCGTTTGTACCCAGGTACACTCCGCCCCCTGTCGACGACCTTTATGGCGGACACCACGCCCGAGAGGTGTTTGGTCAAATGTCATTGAGCTTGTTTTCAAATGCTATGTCGTTTTTTAGAGTTCGAAGGATCGTGAGCTACTCGACCATGGAGGATGAGTTGTTGTGCGATGCGTGGCTGACCGTATCCACAGATTTCGTAGGCAGGACCAGAGGGAGCCCTTCTGGCAGCAAATGCACGAAACGTTTCACGCACGAAAGCACATTGCGCCCTACGACATGTATATCATTCAACCACACAGCGTGAAGTCGTTTTCGTATCGCTGGTGCACTATCCAGACCAGCATCATCAAGTTTTGCAACGTGGTTCGTTAGCTCGAGGAAATGTGGCCATTGCACGCGGCAAAGGACGGGACCGTATTTTTTTTCTTCCTCTTGCTCAACTTGTTGATTGATCCATTCACTCAATGTTGATCTACACATTATATGTAGCCCGCACGCGTTGCCGTGGCGTAACAAAGGAAAAAGGGGCGGTCATTTACGTGCACATACTGTTGGATGAAGCTGAAGGGGTAGTATGTATGGGACGACATGATCCGTTGAGCAAAAACTTGTTGGATATCTACTTAATTTGAGACCTTGTTGTACTAGACTTAATTTGCATGGTATGTATGGATGATTTGTGCTATTTCCTATCCGAACTTTGATGAATAGCATCCGGTTTACATGAATTTCGTCTGGTCTGCTAAAATGCAGACTGATATGTATACGGCTACGGTTGGATGTCGTATTTCGGCATTATGTCCGCGGACTGGTTCCTTCGTCCGCGGACAGATGCGAAAGAAAATTTGTGGGTTGTTGTTAAAGATGCCCTAAGACATGGGTTAGCTAACATTGTAAATTCTTTATGACGCGGAGACTTCCTTGGACACCCGGGTCCGGTGAAGGTCGGAGTAAGGCTTTAGGGCAGCAATTTTGGACGTCGAAGACGGGAGCTCCTAGTCTGCGCTGCAGGCGCCCGTTAACGATCCGGCGCCTGCAGCGTCGCTGGCATGGGCCGGCCCACTAGCATGCTACCAAGCTGCCTAGTTTTTTTTGCTGATCCGTAGAAAAAAACCGCTCGGATTTTCTATTTGTTACGAAAGTAAAAAAATATGAAATCGAAAAAGGTTTACAAAATTAAAGAAAAAGGTTCATCTATTTGGAAAAAAAGTTCATATCTTTAAAAAAGGTTCATCAATTTTGAAAAAAGCTCATCAATTTGAAAAAAAGTTCATTGAAATTGAAAAAAAAATCATACAATTTGTAAAAACTTCATTAATTTTGTAAAAAGTTCATTAAATATGAAAAAAGTTCATAGAAATTTAAAAAAAGTTCATGTATTTTGAAAAAAAGTTCATAAATCTAAAAAAAGTCCATCAATTTTGAGAAAAGTTCATCCATTTTCAAAAACATGTTCATCAATTTTCAAAAAAGTTCATAGCATTTAAAAAAAAAATCGTCAACCGGCGCCTAGATGGGCCGGCCCATTTACGAATGCTGCAGGCGCCAGTTAACAAAATGCACGTTAACTGGCGCCTGCAGCGCCAAATAGGAAATGCCGTCGAAGACTACCACGTCTGCGTACCCCAGCGTTAAAAAAACATGTTCTGGAAACTGACTAAGACATGCCCATTTATTTTCTGTTTTGCCCGTGATTTGGCTGGCCCATATAGCAAAGGAAAGTACACATGGACATCTTAATTATAACTTTTCTAAGGGCATGTATATTGGTCGATAAAGTAGTTTTATCTTAAGCCTCCCATGTAATTTAGAAATAGCAATAAAAGCACGCCTACAATGGATAGTTTTTAGCCTTATACTCCCTCCGTCCCAAAATAAGTGTCGCAGATTTTGTACTAAACTAGTACAAATTTTGTACTAGATCATCGACACTTATTTTGGGACGGAGGGAGTATTAAATAACTAGCTATTCCTAAAAATGTGACTGAGACATACTGTATTGTGCTAAGAGATCATCTCTTAAATAAAACAAGACAAACCTTTTCTTGTGATTTCTCTCTTCTCCACCGCAACATTTATCCTATGTGACACTCATATGCCCTAATCAGTTGATTCTCAGTTCCTGTGATTACTCTTTCTATTACCACTTCTCTCCTTTTCACTTTCCCATGTAATCCGTAATGGTCAGTGGGGGCACAACACTGGCAGGGAGAAGCACATCAAGCACAGATGCACATCTTGCACACCAAGCGTTGACGTCGCCCCACCGCCGGAATCACCACCGCGAGCACATACGCCTCCTCAGCCAGTCTCCGACTCTCTTCAGTATTGTACCTCTGACGACCGGCGAGTGCACCAGGAGTCTAGCACGAGGGCCTTTTTCTTCGATTTGTACGTTATATATTCTTCTTCTTTTGATTTTTTTCGCTTATTAAGAAATTAAGATCTTGTTTTTCATTGTAAAAGGCTTGTTTTGTCACTTGTTAGATCTTATGTTTGGTAATGACAACAATGATAAATGGACAAATTTGTCAAAGGGCTGCAACCAGAAATATGTGTAAAATGAAGTACGGTATTCTTTGTTCCTGTTTTTTTTTTGGTATAAAAAAATTCCATTTAAAAAACTTGACAACACAAGGTCTGGATCCTGGCACCGTCACTCGCTCCCATGTGCCGAAGAAGGGAGATATGGCGGTCCTAAAGGCCATGTCATGGTCGAATTCTCCTTGCGAGTGGAGTTGTCCGTTGTGGCCTGTGGGTGTTGGCCATCCCTACCGTTCACGTGGGTGAAGCCGGGGTGGTGAAGTCTCATCCACTTTGGGCCGACAGATGCACCAGATCTAAATCATGACGTCCTCATCTTGGTGATGAAACCATATGATCTAATAATATAGTTAGCTTCAAAGAGTATCTTGTCTGGGTGGTGTAGTTGGTTATCACGTTAGTCTCACACACTAAAGGTCCCCAGTTCGAACCTGGGCTTAGACAAACTAATTTTTTGATATTTTCTTTGTTCGTCAGGTTTAGAACATTGAATTCCTCAAAGATGATCCGCATTAAGTTGGATCGCCATTAATCCACTTAATCACAGTTTCGGCCATATGCATGGTTCGTGTCAAAAAGAAGTCAGCACGCTAAACACGATGGAAATAGACAAACTAATTTTTTGATATTTTCTTTGTTCGTCAGGTTTAGAACATTGAATTCCTCAAAGATGATCCGCATTAAGTTGGATCAAAATTAATCCACTTAATCACAGTTTCGGCCATATGCATGGTTCGTGTCAAAAAGAAGTCAGCACGCTAAACACGATGGAAATAGTCTCTCAAGACCACTGCTGACTCGAGGGCACCTACAAGCCAGGACTAAACATTTGACGCCAGTAATTTCGTTATTTATCCTCCTGAATGCTCCCGGCATAAAGGGGGGCGAATGAAAGATGCAATCCATGTGTAAATGCTGTCAAACCTTGCCACTAGTGCGTGCAAAACTATGTTAATGGGATATGCAAAAATAGACTGGCACCATTAGATTTTTCTATTAACAATTGTTTCACAATATAATCTTTATTATGTTTTACTTGTGTACTTGTTTATTTAATTGCCGCTATCACTAACTAGAAAAAATAATTCAAGGAAGAACTTAAATGGATCATTTACAGAGCCAAGAGAAAGGAATATGCAGGATTTCAAGATTGGATCAACGCTTTCAGATAGCTATGCTATGGATACTTGCTTTTGTTGTTGTACACTTGTTTCCTTTTTATGTACATAGTTCTTTTCCTGTTACTAGTTTTCTCTAGCTTCTTTGTATAGTTTTTTTCCCCTTTGCTTGGACCTGTTTGGACCTCATTCTTTGTACTATTTATTTAAAAACTAATAAAAAATACGCAGCAGAGTCCTGCTGTTTCCCTTAAATTTTTTAGAAAAAATACACTTGTGCTGATTGTATAATTTGTATCACCGTTTATTGGTTCCAGCGTGTCACATCGATTCCTGGAACATGTGGCTACCTTCGGATAGAGGACGAGCACGACAACTTCTTCATGGCTTTGTACCTATACAACAAGTAAACTGTCGTGGAGGTAGGCGGGTAGACGGATGTTGTTTCAATACGAAGAAAAGGCGTGGCGCAGTGGGCGACTGACGGGTGGCGCTCTCTATTGGCAAGCCGCTTCAATGCCGCCGTCAATGAGCAGTCACATCCGCTTTGGGCCGACATGAATGCGAGCAGCTGGTTTTAGACGGAAAAACGCGCTGTTGCGGGAGAAAGGTTTTTTGTGGTTCAGACGCGGGCGTGACAATGGTTCGAACGCCCGCAACCCCTTTCCCCCTTTCCATGTTTGTCCCTGGTTTACGGAAAAAAGTGTGTCTGTACCATTAAACAGACCGATACAGAACCGTGTTGAATGGTAAAATACGTCCGGTATTCGTACTCCGGATATTTACGGACCGTTTGAGGGTCAACATTGGATGACCTTATATGTGACAAATATGACATCTTGAAACTATTTATGTCGAATCGAACACATGCGAAATCACCAGAAAAAAATATCTAATAAAAATTGAAGAGGCAAAGACAGTCACACAACATTAACCGCGAAAGGCGTCCGGACCGAGGGCGCGCCATCCGACCAGGTGATGGCGCCGTACATGTACCCCTTGCTGGCCCCGGCGCTAGCGAAGCTCACCTTGTACGCCGCCGTCGTGCACAGCCTCGAGAACAGCAGCCGCTGGGGCGACACCTTCACGGACAGGCCGCCCGGCGCCTCGACGGACGCCGCGTACGTCACGTTGGACTTGGACGGCCCCACGTTCATGGCGGTGCGCGACACGACGACAGGCTTCCCAGCCATGAGCCTCGGCACGGAGATGGACGGGTAGTTGACGGTCGTCGCGATGAGGTCCTCCGAGGACGCGACGCGCGTGCGAGGGCAGGAGAATCTGGCGTCGCCGGAGACCTTGCGGACGAGCTTGTCCTTGTAGCCGTGGTAGCAGAGGAAGTTGAGGTAGTCCATTGTCGTGGTGTCGAACACCAGGCCCGGGCTGAGCACCCGAAGCGGGCTGATCTCGCCGGCGCCCATGTCGTGTCCGGTCGCCGCCGCGCCGGTGCTGTTCGTCACCGGCTGTCCGAGGTTGTTTCTCGTCGTCGCTGCATTGCGGCCGATCACTCGTTTTGGTTAGAGATGCAAATTAACCCCGGCGATCTGCTTTGCTTTGGCTGGAGACGTAGTGTATACCACCTGTGGTCATGAGAGCTGATCTGATCATGGACGGGGACCAGTCCGGGTGGGCCGACTTGAGGAAAGCGCCCGCGCCGGCGACGTGCGGGCAGGCCATGGAAGTGCCGGACTTGATGGAGAACGCCGAGGGCTTCTTGCCGGCGGGAACGTCCGCCTTTTGCCTGGGCGGCATCGCTGCAGCGAGGATGCTGACCCCGGGCGCCATCAGATCAGGCTTCAGGATGGATTCGGTGAGACGAGCAGGGCCGCGCGCCGAGAAGGACGCCGCCATGGGCGCAGGCTTGAACAACTTCACGTCCTCCGTCGGGAGGATCGCGGCCGTCGGATTCCTGAACCAGAGAAATATGGGTCGTTCGATTGTCGTTCAGTTCAGTTCTTCCATCCAGCATTTTTGAGTACTAACTTCGTAGACCAGCCATTTCGTGACTCACTTCGTAGAGTTAATGTAGTGGAGTACGTGCGCGCCCAAGTCATCACCCACCATGGACAAGGCGAAGCTGCCGGTGTCGGACGGCACGTCCAATCCCGTGCCGTCGATCAAGACCAGCCCCATCGCCCCGGCGTCCTCCGCCACGAGTTTCTTTATTCGCCGCGGCACCGCCGAGTCCGTGGCGACGCACACCAAGATCTTCCCGGCCACCTTGCGCGCGTGCAGCGATCCGGGACGGCAATTGCTGCATTGCAATGCAGTTCGTCACAGACTGATCAGCGATCAACATGGTAAAACGGAGTAACTTGACGTCTTCAAAATGGTCTTATTGTACGTACCTTGCCTCGGACGCCGTCGTGCGCCGGGATGCCGCCTGGGCCCCAAACACCAGAGGGTAGCGCTCTCCGCCGAGGCTCTGGTTTGAGAAGTTTATGCCGACTCCCTGACATGACATGGCACGTTGCGTAGGCTGAGGAATAAGAAGCAGTGAACCACGGTAATGGCGATCGCGACGCGTACCTTGAGGACTTTCCCGTTGCCGAGGACGATGCTGGACTGGAAGGCACGGTCGATGGTGGATGCGGCGACGGTGAGGATCCACGGTGCGGAGTTGACGACGGTGTAGGGGTCGGGCCCGTCGTTTCCGGCGGAGCAGACGACGAGGACGCCCCTCTGGTGCGCGTGGAAGGCGCCGAGCGCGATGGGGGTCGGAGAGGAGGTCGGGCGCCGCGAAGGCAGCGCCCATGCCGATGGAGATGGAGATCACGTTCACTCCGTCGCTCACGGCGTCGTTCATGGCCTTGAGCAGCGCCGAGCCCGGGCACGCGTGTTAGAAATACAATTGTGTTTAAGATAGAGATAAGAGTTAGAGATAGAATATGTTTAAACATGTACGACTTGTCCTCTACTCCAAGTCTCTTTCCTCTCACATGTACTCTTATATATACCCTACACAAGGGTTAGATCAATACAACGAATTTTATAAGTTATATATTTTTTACATGGTATCAGAGTGGTTAGTCTCACGACGCCGATCCTAAGACCTTCCACCACTTCTGCAACGCGCCGCCCCCCGGGGAGATTAATCTCCTCTCCCGGGGGCGCGGCACCCTATCAATCAAAGATTAGATCGGTTCTTGTAGCTTAGATCAATTCTTTAGTTTAGATCAAAATCTATAGATTTCCAATTTTCGAAATTCCTTAGCCGATCCAATAGATCAATTCTTTTAGCGAGCAAATAAACCCAACTCAACCCTCAAATTCCGGCGAATATCTGTGCAAGATTCATCCGACGCGTATTGTGGTGACTGGTGACGGCGCCACGGCGAGGTTAACCATGCAGCTGATCCGAGCCCGAGGCAGCGCACCCCATGCGCGCGCAGGCCTGACGCCGCATGCAGCTCCCGCGATCCGATCTACGCCAACAGCAAGCGCCGGGCAGGACGGTACGCTCAGGAGCAGCCCCCGTCGGATCCCATCGGACCTCTTCCCGGCGCAGTCCTCGCAGCAGCCGAACGCGGCAGCGCCCATGGTTGTACGTACGTGACGCCCAGGAACATGTGCAGATCGATCGTATGTATACACTCGATCCAATCAGCCTCATCGTGCATGCATGCATGCATGCAAGGAGATCAGGATCAGGATGCGGAGGCTACTTTTGCGCCCGCGACTACAACAACCAGCCACGATCCGATCGAACCGTCGACGAGCCAGCCGCAAGCAACTCCGAGCACGCGTCAACACCGGACTAGAACAACAGGCTACGTTGACGGTGCGTCGTTCTCGGATCATGGGAGGGCACTTCACCGGCATCATCAGCCACCGGCGCACCGGCTGATCTGCACCACCTGCAGTGTCGCCCACGCGATATTCAAGCCATGTCCACGACCCGCTGCAGCGAAACGACTACGCCAGGCTACAAGCCAATATACTTCGTCGCGCACGTCTACCAGAAGCGATCTCAATATGCACCATCCACACGCCAGCCGGTGTGGAACGGGATGCAATCTTCATCGACTTCTTCGACACGATATGGCATCGACATTTCGTCGCCGCGAGGGACGCCTCCAAGCGACGGATCATCGTTGACACGCCGCTGCAACGTCACCGTCGACACTTCATCGCCAAGGTCTTTATCAACGTGGTCTTCATCAACACACTGCCGCCGCCTCGTTCACAAGATGGACAACTAGCGTCCTCTGACAAACTTTTCTGCAAGACGCGACCTCGACGACGGCAATGACCGCGTCACGACGACGACATCGGTCATGTCATCCATGACGACACTACTGCATCAACACGGCATCACTATAGTGATGACCCCCTACACGGCCACACGGTTCTGGCAAAACCAATGTGTGCTCAATGGGTTTCCTCCGTTTCTGGCAAAACCGGTGGACTCATCGCCGACGACACCCTCTGACATCCGCAAGGTGCATCGTCCACAACTGCAACTCCTTCATCTACATCATAGCGCATTTTTTTTGCGCATCTGGCTTTGTGCGGCATCATCATCCACGACGATCACACATCGACCACGACTACCTTGACCACGGCTACATCACCATGATCGGCTACCTCGACATCGACATTAATGGCTACGTCTACAGCAACTCATCGGCAACGACTCTAGTCACTAGCGTCTGTGTCATCACTAGCGTCCATGCCACTCCCGCTGTGACTGCGGGAGGGAATAGAGAAGAGACAGGGAAGGCACCAGAAGGGGACGCAATCACCGCAGTAGGTGTCGACCCATCAGAGACGCAGTTGATGATGGCGCAACTGAGAAGACGGCGGAAGCACAATACTTCAAATTCAGTCGCAATCGTCCGTTCACTCCTGCTACGACCGAGGGGGATTGTTAGAAGTACAATTGTGTTTAAGATAGAGATAAGAATTAGAGATAGAATATGTTTAAACATGTACGACTTGCCCTCTACTCCAAGTCTCTTTCCTCTCACATGTACTCCTATATATACCCTACACAAGGGTCAGATCAATACAACGAATATTATAGGTTGTATATTTTTTACAACGCGTTCGTGATGCACACCTTGTACGAGACCACGCGTGCGGCCGGCGCGCCGCCCTTGGCCGTGCCCCGGGCCAGGCCGTAGTAGTCCGCGCCCTCCACGGCCGCGCCCGCGGCCGTTGACGCGCAGTGCGTGCCGTGACCGACGTCGTCTCGCAGCGAGGCGGTCTTTTTGCCGTAGTACCGCGCGCCGATGAGCTTCCCGAGGCACACAATGGCACAAGTTTAGAAGTGCCATCCGGTTGGACATTTGTTGCAAGTGTTTTCATTTCTTGCTACAGTATTTGTTGCAGTTGCTCTTGTTGAAGTGTGGGCCCTCCATGCACACGCCTCGCATCTCGCCGGCACCTTCCCCATCCCTGCGTCGTTGAAGCTCGGCGACTCCGGCCAGACACCTGACGGAGACAGCAAATCAAAAAGGAAATCAAGGCACGAATCACGCGCTTGTCAATGGAATGATCGACCATACCCGTATCGATGACGCCGATGATGACATCGCCGGATGCCTGGCGGTTGAAGCGGTGGGCGCGGAGGCCGTACTGCGCGTCGAGGAAGTCCCACTCCATGAGTTCTATATCGGAACTCTGGACATGGCTAGGATTAACTATGGTGTCATATCTCTGATCCCCAAAGTAGTTGGGGCAACGGATATTCGGCAATTCCGCCCCATCACGGTGATCAATGTGTTGGAGCGAATCTTTGCGAAGGTTTGCGCGGCCCGTTTATCCCCCGTGGCGGAAAGGATTGCCCACCCCCTTCAGTCCGCGTTCTTGAAGGGCCGGCGGATCCATGACGGGATTCTTGCCCTTCACGAGATTGTCCACGAGGTGGCGTCGAAGGGGCTTAAGGGGGTCTTCCTCAAATTGGACTTCCAGAAGGCATATGACCGTCTGGATTGGTCCTTTTTGAGGTTGATGATGCAGCGACGAGGATTTGACGAGCGGTGGTGCTCCTGGATCATGCAATTGGTTAGATCTGGAAACACGGCGATCAACATCAATGGCGAGGTGGGACCCTTCTTCCAGGCCTCCAGGGGGGTAAAGCAAGGGGATCCTGTCTCCCCCTTGCTTTTCAACCTTGCAGTTGATGCCCTTGCGGGCATCCTTGATAAGGCCAAGCTGGCCGGCCACCTTAAGGGAGTGGTTAGTCATCTCATTCCGGATGGGGGGGGGGGGGGGGTTACCCACTTGCAGTATGCGGATGACACCATGATTATGGTGGAAGGCTCGGATTCGGACATTGTTAATCTTAAGTTCCTTTTGCTCTGCTTTGAGGAAATGTCTGGACTTAAGATTAACTTTGATAAGAGAGAGGTTGTGGTCCTTGGCTACTCGGAGGCTGAGCAGCACAGGATCGCAGATAACCTCAATTGTAGGTTGGCTTCATTCCCCATATCTTACTTGGGGATGCCCCTGGCTGAGTCCAGGATTTTAGTGAGTGGGTATGATCCGCTTGTGGGACGAGTAGCGTCCCGTGCGGAGCCCTGGTGCGGTAGGTTCACATCTAAAGGAAGCAAAACTGTCATCATTAGCTCTAACCTTGCCAGCCTTCCCATGTATATGATGGGGATGTACATCTTGCCCGAAGGTGTGCATAGTTCCTTTGACAAGGAGCTGGCTAGGTTCTTCTGACAGGACGGGGATGGTCGGCCTAAGTACCATATGGTGAAATGGGCTGACATCTGCTTGCCGAAGGACCGAGGTGGGTTGGGCATCCCTGCGTCTCGCCGTATGAACGTTGCGCTCATGCTTCGTTGGGTTTGGTGGATCTTGCGGGGAGATGGAGGTTTGTGGCTGCAACTGATTGAGTCCAAGTACTTGCAGGGCCAGGCCCTCTTGGCTTGCTCGCACTCGGCTGGGTCCCAGTTTTGGAAATCTGTCCAGGCTATCAAGGATGAGATTCGGCTGGGTTTGCGGTTCTCGATTGGCAATGGGTCTGGGACCCAATTTTGGTTGGACCCCTGGCTGGATGGGGAGCCTCTCCGCATGCGGTTTCCGAGGCTCTTTGCGATTTGTGACGACCCGGCTGTTCTTGTATCTGCGGCTGCTTTGGATGAGGGATGGAACATTGCGTTCCGCCGCTCATTCGGACCAGCCGAGGTGCAGGAATGGGCAGACTTGAGGGAAGTAGTCCCTCTTCCTCTGTCCCAGGATCCTGACACTGTTTCTTGGAGTCTTTCTCCTTCGGGAGAATTCTCCGTTAGTTCGGCTTATCAGGCGCTATGCCGGCTGCCGGTTCTCCAGTGGTTATCCCCATTGTGGAAGGCGCCGATGCCCCTGAAGATCAAGATTTTCGTGTGGCAGCTTCTCAGAGATCGTTTACCTTCGGGGACTGAGGTGCTGAAACGCCATGGTCCGGGCAATGGCCTATGCCCCCCTTTGCCTCGTCCCGGAAACGGGAACGCACATTTTGTTCTCGTGTGTAGCAGCACAAGCACTTTGGTGCTTTGTTCGGGAGGCTCTGGGACCGGAGTGGGAGGCCCATGACCTTGCAGAGTTTCTGCAGGTACGGGCCACTCAGGTTGGCCGTAAGCGCCGACTGTTCTGGCTCATCTTCGCGGCTATGATGTGGACTCTTTGGACTACTCGCAATAAGATGGTGATTGACGGGTGTTCCCGCGGCGTGCTTCTGACTCGTTCTTCAAATTTCTTGCCTTCTTGCAGCACTGGCATCCGCTCGCTAGGCCGAGAGATCGTGACCGGCTTCAGCTCTATCTGGACGCTCTGCTGTCTTCCGCGCGTCGGCTCTCCGACCGTTCGCCTGCTTCGTAGCTTGTGCCTGGTGGCCTTTTATGTTTCGTCTTCTTTCGTTTGGGCGTGTTTGTGCTGTGGCCCCAGCAGTTTCCTTTTATGACTATGGTTGGGACGTGGTTGTATGGACGTTTGCTTTATCTATAAAGCGGGGCGAAAGCCTGTTTCGAGAGTCGAGGAAGTCCCACGACCGCGTCGTGTGCAGCTGCAGCGCGCGGTCCCGGAACACCGACACCACCCTCTCGTGCTCTGGCGCACGCGATGTACAACGATTAAGAGCAACTCCAACGGGCCGACCCAAACGGACGGCGGATTTGTTCGTTTTTTGTCCGTTTGGGTCAGCCCGGCGGACATCAACGTCCGCTTCCACGTTTGGGTCGGCGCGTGCGCCCAACGCTGGCCCGACCCATTTTGATGGCGCACGAAAAAAAGGCATACATTTCAAAAATTAAAACAAACATTAATTAAACATTAAAGCCAGCCACGAAGGCCGGCGTTAGTCCACGCGTCCACATAAACATTAAAAAAAACATAACTACGAGGGCCCTAGGCGTCCTCGTCGTCGTCATCGGGGCCGGTGAGGTCGATGAGCGTCGGCGCAGGGGCGGCCCAGGGGAACGCCGTGTTGCAGAGGGCGTTGATGTCGGGCGCGGGCTGTGCCGCCGCAGCCGCTGCCTGTGCCGCCGCTTCCTGGGCCCGGCGCGCCTCGGCCTCGCGCTGCTCCTCCTCGGCGTCTCGCTCGAGCTTCTCGAGGTATTCGCCGTGGCAGCGCTCCTCATCGAGCGTCGCTGGCGCCATTCCTCGAGGTGCTCCGCCTCTTCCTCCGTCGTCGCCCCCATCCAGACCGGCGGAGCGCTGACCCAATCGCGCACGACACCGGTCCATTTGTAGCTCTCGATGGGGGTCGGCTCCAGCTCGGCCTTGACGGGGGAAGGCGGGGCCACCGGCGGCATGACGCAGTCGCCCGCCGCGGAGAGGGCCATGGCCTCCGCCATGGCCGCCTGGTACGCCACCTCCTCCTCTTCCGCCCTGCGACGCTCCTCCTCCTCGCTCTCCCGGAGGACGGCCGCCAAGGCCGCCTGGTAGGCGGCCTCCGCCTCCTGGTCCTCGTCGCGGACGACGAGGGGGGTCGGCAGCGACCTGCGGCCGACTTCGCGGACGTCGCGCCGCCTGGCCTCCTCGTGCTCGAAGGCGAACCATCGAGCCTAGTTGGGCGAGTCGAAGGCGTACGCGGCGTCGCTACGCTGCTCCGGCGTCAGCTGCGCCTGTCGGTGCTGCACCTCCTCCGCGTGCGCCCTAGCCGACCGCGGCGCCGCCGACACTGGGATCCTCTCCGGATCCAGATGCCAGTCGTGCGGCAGGGTGACGTCGGGGTACGGGAGAGGCACCCGGTTCTGCCAGTGCCACTCCGCCTGCTGCACTGGCACGTTGACGCGCTGCCGCGGCCGGCGAGCTGGCGCCGGTGGAGGGAGCTCAGGGGGAAAAGGGGTGGCGGGGGCCTTGCCCTTGGCTTTGCCGCCGACGAGGGAGCGAGATGGGGACGGGAGCTGTTCTAGAAGCGGATGAGGACGCCCCCCCCCCCCCGCGCACGGGCGGCTTAAAAAAGGACGGCCGTCGTCGCTGACGCGTGGGCCCGAGATGGGCGGTTCTCATAAATTAAGCTGACCAAACTGGCCACTGGGTAGTTGGACGACCGCCAGGTGGGGACGCGACGGACACCGAGAAAGCGCGCTTGGCGTCCGCGTCGATGCATTTCGAACGCAAATTTGGACCACAAATGCGTGGGCGCGGACGCGATTTGGGTTTGGGTCGGCGCGTTGGGCCTCTACTTTTGTCCGCGCCGACCCAAATGGACGCAGCGGACAAAATGGGTCGCCCCATTCGAGTTGCTCTAACCAACCAAAAAAATCACAGCAAAACTAACAACAAATCAGCGACGAACGGTTTGAGGCCGAACCGGACAGCGCGGCGGCCTCCTCCTCGGTGAGCTCGACGGCGAAGCCCTCGAACGCGTGGTGGTAGCTATGGGTCAGCGACAGGGTGGACGCCTGCTCGCCGTCGCTCGCCACGAGGATGGACGACAGCAACTCCAGGTGGGCTGCACGCACCGCCTCCACGTCGCCGGCGGATCCTGCCGAAGGACTCCCCATGTAGACAACATACGACTGAAACCATGATACCCAGCCCAACAATGGCCGTCAGACAAACCATGTTACTACCACAATCAACACGCATGAGGACACGATTTATTAGTCTAATACGAGTATAAGCTATTACTTCAGTTCTCGCATTTGAGAGTTCAGACACACGCATGATAACTCTACTAGTACCTCTTTGCCGGTGTGCCCTGCTTCAGCTGAGAGGGACACCAGGAGGAGGAGGACGAGGACGGCCAAGCGCGCGCCGTTCACCATTGGAAACTACTACTGGTCGGTATCCTACTGATCGATGGAGAGTGAATCATCTGAAGCATGCAGCACGATCGATGGGCCAATTTGTAGCCGAAGTTCTGCACCTGCCTCTTAAATTTTCCATCTTCTTTAATACAACCTGATTCATCAAGCTATGACTGGTCTCACTCTCTTTCACGCTCCTTTTCCGCTGGTCCGGCCGCGTTCCTCCTGACCTCCTTGCACTTGACATTTACCGTTCCACACAGTGATTCCCATATTTGCTCCCCTCTGAGGCTTTTGGTTGGCGCCAACGTGCATGGCCAGATCTGACGAGTGAGCATTGGACTATATTGCTTGTTGGCCAGTGGTCGATGATCAGCGAAATGGATAACTAAACAGTGACGGGTCGTAAAGTCGGCCAAAGATCTGCTGCATGCAACGTACTCCCTCCGTTTCTAAATATAAGTCTTTTTACAGATTTCACCAAGCAACTACATACGGAGCAAAATGAGTGAATCGACACTCTAAAGCATGTCTATATACATCCGTATGTAGTCTTCTAGTGAAACCTCTAAAAAGATCTCTACTTAATCGTGTCGGGTCTGCCTTGCGCGACTAAACAACAGTTGAACGGGCATGTGATCACATCACTTCAGCTTTTCCGCGCACATGTCCAAAATCTAAGCAAAAGGCTCCAGCCTGCCTGCATGGCCTTCATCTGATCAGATTGCTTGGTGCTAAGCTTTCGTACTCCCTCAACATTTGGTTATCAAGGTTTAAGCCTTTAACACCGCAAAGAAGTCATCAAGGTAAAATTTTGGTTGAAGCTTGTAAAAGGCGTGTAAGAAAGATGGTAATATAGCTCTACTTGGCTAAAGAAAGCAACTTGTCTGGGTGGTGTAGTTGGTTATCACGTTAGTCTCACACACTAAAGGTCCCCAGTTCGAACCTGGGCTTAGACAAATTATTTTTTGAAATTTTTATCACTCATCAGGTTTATAATGTTGAATTCCTCAAAGATGGTTCACGTTAATTTGGATCAACATTAATCAACTTAATCACAGTTAACCGGCTATATGCATGGTTGATGTCAAAAAGAAGTCAGCATACTAAACACGAGGGATATAGTTTGTCAAGACCAGTGTTGACTCGAGGGCACCTACAAGCAAAGACTAAACATTTGACGCTCGTAATTTCGTTATTTTATCCTCCTGAGTGCTCCCGGCATGCAGCACGATCGAGGGGCCAATTTGTAACCGGAGTTCCGCACCTGCCTCTTAATATTTCTAATTTTCTAAATACAATCCGATTCATCAGAACTGTGACTGGTCTCTCTTTCTTTAACGCTCCTTTTGCTCTGGTGCGGCCGCTTTCGTCGTGACGGCATCTTTAATGACAACCCATGAATTTTCTTTCGTATCCGTGTGCGGACGTAGAGATCAGTCCACGGACATAGATACAAGAGAACGACATCCAACGCTACTGTAAATGCCCGTCAGTAAATTTAAATTTAAATGTGCTTCGATCCAATTCACATAGCGTGCCGCGCGCCGGATCATATGCCCGATCACAACAAAAAGAGGCAAATATGCTTAGTTTTTACATGCCTAGTTTCAAAATAATATCGGTCCGACAGTCCGTGAATTCCTGTCCTGCCGGACCGGCAATCCAAGCCAGCTGCTCCCCGTTCAAGGAGGTGCCGTCGTAGCCGCGTAGGCAGCCACCTCATCCGCCTTTGACTCCGCCTCTGCGTCCGCCTCCGCCGCGCCCTCATAGTCATAGTCCGCGCTGCCGCCAACTCATCTTCTGCTGCTACAACATCTGGTACCAATAGGATTGCACGATGACTCTTGCGTTGGCATACAAAGAGTCGACATTTAAGGTCAACATCTTGGCGTCCTCTGCATTGGCGGTGATCTTCGCCCTCTTTTCCTCGAGCGCGACCTTTCTCTCTTCGATCATGGTCCTCATCTCTTCGAGCGCGAGCTTCTTGTCCGTCGCGTCCATCAACTGCTTGAACCTCTCCGCCTTTTTCTCCTCCTTGATCTCCAAGCGTCTCATGCATGCCTCCTTCTTCTTCGTCAAGATGTCCTCGAACTTCTCCGTCATCTTAGCCGCCGAACCTTCTCGCTTTGCCCTCTAATCCTCCCATTTCATCCCCCGCAGATTTCTTCTAACCTTCTTCGACGGTTGTGGGGTTGGGTCGGTAGAGTCATCGGTTTCTTCCTCGGTTGCTTGGACAGTGGTCTTGGCAATGAAAAGGTTCCACTTCGGTTGCCTATTCAACTTCAACCAACAATGCATGACGGTGAAGGACTTCTTCTCCAACTTCTTGTACACCACACAAGCACAAGTAGGCTACAAAGTGAAACAATGTCGATAATGCATATCCGTCTAGTGAGCAACAAAACAATACATGTCCGGCTAGTGTTCAACAAAACTAAAGCATATCCTGCTAGTGATCAACTTACTTGCTCGGTGAGTTGTGCACCATTAGGCCGGCTAGTGTTCAACGCCGTCTGTGTTGTGCGCCCGCCCGTCTTGCGGCGTCCGCACGGCCGCGCCGACCATCATGACCTCCATACCCATCGCTGATACGTCTCCAACGTATCGATAATTCATGAAGTATTCATGCCATATTTACAACAATTTTATACGGTTTTGATGCACTTTTATATGATTTAAATGGAACTAACCTGTACTTACGTTGTTTTCAACAGAATTACCGTGGTGTTGTTTTTTTGAAAAAAATAAAAGTTCTCGAAATTGAACAAAACTTTTTGGTGATTTTTGATGGAACTAAAGAGGCCCACGGACCACCGGAGGAGTGCCAGGGGCTAGCCGAGGAGGCCACAAGCCCATGGCACCCCCCTAGGGCGCAACCCCCAAGCTTTTCGCTTCCTCATGGGTCCCTCTGATGTGAAACCGATGCTGCAAATTCCTATAAATCCCAGAAACCCCAGAACAAAAAGAAGAACTTCCGCTCCGCTGCCGCAAGCCTTTATTCCGAAGCGATCTCATCCGGAGCCCTTTTCCGGCACCCTGCAGAAGGGGGAAATCATCACCGGAGGCCATCTTCATCATCCCAACGGTCTACATGACAAGGAGGGAGTAGTTCACCCTCGGGGCTAAGGGTATGTACCAGTAACTATGTGTTTGATATCTCTCTCTCTCTCTCGTGTTCTTGAGATGGCACGATCTTGATGTATCACGGGCCTTGTTAATATAGTGGAATCATATGGTGTTATTCCATTTCTATCTTGATGTGGTAAATTGAGTCTTTCGCTTTGAGGTTTTGTTATGTTGGATTGGATTTGAGAACACTTGATGTATGTCTTGCATGTGGATACCTGTGGTGACAATAGGGTATTCTATTGATTCACCTGATATATGTTATGGTCATCAACTTGCGGATTCCCGTGACATTGGGGTGATCTATGCACATAGGTTGATGCACGTTTTCTTCCTAATTCCTCCGATAGTAATCTTGGGGTACTCTTTGAAGTTCTTTGTGTTGGATTGAATATGACGAATCTGAAATTATTTGATGCATGTCAAATAATTAACTCACGGATACTTGTGATGACATTGGAGTATCCAGGTGACATTAGAGTTGATTGATGCGTATCATAGGTGTTATTCTAGTACAAACTCTAGGATTGTTTGTAACACTTATAGGGATGGCTCAATAGATTGATCGGAAAGGATACCTTTGCTGGTTTTGCTACCTTCAACAATTTCATCTTATGTTCTTCGCTAGATAGGAAGTTTGGAATGATTCTATGTCGCATGTTGAGGGATGGTTATATGATTCAATTATGTTAGCACTGTTAAGAGATTGCACTAGTGAAAGTATGAACCCTAGGCCTTATTTTTAAGCATTGATATATTGTTTTGCTCGCTGTTTACTACTTTCTACCTTGCTATTTTTTATTTATTCAGATTATAAAAACATATTTCTACTATCCATACTACACTTATCACCATTCTTCGCCGAACTAGTGCAATTATACAATTTACCATTGTATTGGGTATGTTGGGGACACAAAAGATTTCTTGTATTTGATTGCAGGGTTGTTTGAGAGAGACCACCTTCATCCTGCACCTCTTGCGGATTGATGGACCTTAGGTCATCCACTTGAGGAAAATTTGCTACTGTCCTACAAAACTCTGCGCTTGGAGGCCCAACAGAGTCTACAAGAATAAAGTTGTATAGTAGACATTAAGCTCTTTTCTAGCGCCGTTATCGGAGAGGTGAGTGCTTCAAGGTATATCTTTAGATCTTGCAATCAAATCTTTCAGTTTCTTGTTTTTCATTAGTTTGGTTTATAAAAAAAAATGGAGTTTTGGTTGCCTCAAATTATTCGTCTTTATAATGTCTTTGGTGAAAATGATGGATCGAAAAATTGCGCCAAGGTGCTAGAAGAATAATTCAATAAAATGTTTGGCATTAAATCCTTGAATGATGAGCATGATTGCAATGTTATTAGTGTGTCCTCTTTGAATATCCATGATGCTAATGACATGGAAAGCCATAAGCTTGGTGATGCTATGTTTGATGAAGATAATATTTTTAGTCCCCCAAGTTTTGATGAGAAAATTTATTATGATGATTGCATGCCTCCTATTTATGATGATTACAATGATGAAATTGGGTTTGGAAGAGTGTCAACTCTAGGAAGTAATGATCCCACTATTTTTTAGGGTGTTGAATCTTGTTATAATGATAAAAGTGGATTTGGAGAGCTCATGACTTCATTTAGGTTTGGAGAGGTCATGAATCATTTTATAATGATCTCACTCTTGGAAGAGGTTTCAATTGATTATGGTGAGAACAAAGTTGCTATCTATGATGATTATGGTGATGAAATGTATGCTATAATGAGTAATAATAAACATGAAACTTGTCATCATGATTTTAATGTTAAATTTGGTTATATCAATCAAGTATCACATGATAGTTATTTTGTTGAGTTTGCTCCCACTACCATGAATGAGAAGGAATTTCTTATGTGGAGAGTAATAAATTTTCTATGCTTGTGATCATGAAAATAATGCTTTATGTGATAGTTATATTGTTGAATTTGTTGATGCCACTGGAAATTACTATGAGAGAGAGAGAGCAACATATTCTTATCCATATCTCAATAATATCAAGTTTCCTCTCTATGTGTTGAATGTTTTGAAGTTACGCTTGTTTTGTCTTCCTGTGCTAGTTGATTCTTACTCTAATAAGTTGTTTGCTTGAAAAATCCCTATACATTAAACCTGTGATCCCTATTATTTTTCCACGCAACCACAAATCTCTGACTGTCGGTTCCTCTCAATCTATCAATGACCTCAAGCTCATGTACCTTCTTTAAATCTTGTTGCAAGATATAAAAGTTCGCCTGTGTGAATGCTTGGCAGCGAACAACTCAATGGTCTTATACTCAGTCACATCTATTGGGAGAGTCTGTGTGGCCGTGCAGTCGTCGTACGATTCGTCTCACGGAGGTGAAGAATACAATTCTTGTAGGGTACAATCATGTAAACAATGTATTAGAGTATATTCGGCCGGTTTAGTTTTGGTAGTTTGAATTGTAATCCATCTCTTCTATACTTGGACTCCAAGACTTTGTACTTATATAAACAGCCCATTGAGGCATCAATCTATATACAATTATCATCAATTATCATGGTATCAGACGCCTAGGTTTCCGCCCTCGGCATGGCTTCGCCGCCAACTCCTCCCTCGCTGCCGCCGCGGCGGCTCTACACCACCACCGACTTCCGCGCCGCCGGCGCGGCTCCTCTACCTTCTTCAAACCCTACCCAAAAACCTACTCCACCCCAACCACCTCAGCCCCGACCTGTTGCTCCACCACCACCGGTGCCTCCTCCACCACCACCGGCTGCACCACCGGCGGCTCCTCCATCGGCCGCTGCCTCCACGTCTTGGCAGCCTCAGCAAGACCCCTGGACTGGTCTAGTTCAGGCGTGGCCCATGCCCTGGACTGCGCCGTCTCCCTACGTCGCTCCTCCCACGTACACCGGCAACTGGAGCCCGGGCCTTCGCCCTGCTACCGGTGCTCCCGGCCTCCTTGGTTCGTGGCCACCGCCTCATGTCTACACTGCCACGACCTCTCCATCGACTGCCATCCAAGGAGCACACCACGGCTACCTGCCGGTACCCTATGCGTCCTACACCTACGACCCTGCTTCACCCATGCCGTATGCGCACGCGCCTGTGGCCGCACTGCCAAGCTTGACAGTATATTCTGATGCAGACTGGGCAGGTTGTCCCGACACTCGACGATCCACATCCGGCTATTGTGTTTATTTGGGTGATAATGTTGTTTCTTGGTCTTCGAAAAGGCAGGATACAGTTTCCAGGTCCTCCGCTGAATCTGAGTATCGGGCTGTTGCACATGCTGTAGCCGAGGCCGTCTGGCTTCGGCAACTTCTCGTGGAGCTTCATCGACCACTCGAGCGTGCTACAATTGTTTACCGCGACAACATTTCAGCAGTCTATATGGCATCTAATCCAGTTCAGCATCGTCACACGAAGCACATTGAGATCGACATCCACTTTGTTCGTGAGAAGGTGGCTCTTGGCGAGGTTCGGGTTCTACATGTTCCAACGAGTGCGCAATTTGCTGATATCTTCACCAAAGGTCTTCCCAATGCATCCTTCACCGACATACGCTCCAGTCTCAACATCGTCACGCCCGACGTTGACACTGCGGGGGGATATTAGAGTATATTCGGCCGGTTTAGTTTTGGTAGTTTGAATTGTAATCTATCTCTTCCATACTTGGACTCCAAGACTTTGTACTTATATAAACAGCCCATTGAGGCATCAATCTATATACAATTATCATCAATTATCACAATGGTCATACCGTAGTCAAGATGAAGGTGCAGGCATGAGTTCAGACTCTCGCTCCTCAGATTACTCCGCATACCAAGAAAAAACCCACCAGACAAATATGATGCAGCCCAAAGCTTCTTCTTCATGTACATCCTATGGAGCCATGTTTTTGTTTTCTCTGACTGCCATTTACGCACAAACATGGCCCGTCTCTCCTCAAAAACTGTATGTGTAATGGCGTAGTACAGTAGTGACATGAATTCCTTCAACGACTTGTGGTGGAGGTGTTTCCGCATATTCTTTTCAATATGCCATGAACATAGACGATGCCACGCGTCAAGAAGCACCTTCCTGATAGCCCTTATCATCACTGCATCTCCATCAGTAATTATGGACTGGGGCTTCTTCTGACAGTGAGCTTTCAAGAACGTCTCAAGCAACCAAAAATACGTACCTTCAGTCTCGTCTAAAACAATGGCGCATGCGAATACCGTAGTGCAACGGTGATTTTTGAGACCGACGAAAGGGATGAACGACATTCCATACATATTCATCTTGTATGTACTGTCAAAGACAGTGACATCACCATAGTCAAGATAATCCCAACGTGATTGCGAATCACACCAGAACAAGTTGTTAAGCCTGCCTTCAGCGTCACAGTGTGCTCAAAGAAAAAATCCAGATCGCTGTCCTTTCTAGTCATCATGATTCCTATAACAGTGTCAACATCACCCTGTGCAAGCAATTTCATCTTCTCCCTGTAGCACATATTATACAACTTCCTCCTTCCAAAGCTTGTCTTAGCATACGACCCATACATGCTGACGAAGTTATCAAAAATAATGTGTTTCCTTATCCCAGCTCCTTCCATAGCTAAGACCTCTGCTCTCTGAAATTCTTTGATCACATTATGAGACCGGAGATAAGGGACATCGTCCGGTCTTGCAAGAACGTGGTTGTGATCATCGAAGAAACTGCTGACGTACCAAAGTTCACGCTTTTTATCAAGCTTCACTCTTAAATGGGCTTCACAGAAGAATCGACTCTCCGGTCTATGCCTGCGGGTCCAGACTTCCATGGTACAAATTTGGCCTGTCGTTTTCCTGCCCTGGAACAGAGATACCTCCTCGAGCGCTTAGTTCCCGCTGGACCTTTTCCAAATTTCAGCGAGTCCCTCCTGATGCTGAACCCACGTTCTTTCGCGTACTGGTTATAGAACGTGTACGCCTCCCCTTCTGACCTGAACGTCTTGGCCATCACTTGCCAATGTCTATCCAGTGACTCTTGCTGATATTCATCATAGCCGATGTCAACGTTAAACTCAAGAACATCGACGTGATCATCGTTCCTGCTAGGACCATCATCACCTTCCTGCAAAATAAGACATATAACCATGTACGCCAGTCTGTTGTTATGTTGTTAGTTTCCATAAATAATTTGAAAAACTTACTTGGCTCACGCTTCCTTCATAAGATGCATCGACGTCGCTCTCATCACTGTCATCATCTAAAGTTCTCCGCTCACTGTCACCATCGGCATTTATCTATGCACATTTATAGTAAAACATGTAAGTGGTAATGCAATTTTTTATGCAAATCATTGCCCAACATTTTTTAAACATACCTGGGTCGCACTTACCGCATAAGATTGTTCATCTAAATCGTAATCCTCATTGTCATCGTTTGCATGTACCTGTATAAATTCAATAAGACATGTAAGTATCAATGCACTAGTTTGTATTCGATATTTTCTGGTCAACATTCACGACACTTACATTACCACTATACGATTGATCCTGACTCATATAGTTGTCTCCGGTAGGTTAGTTTGCATTCAATGACGAGGAGGATCCATTCTCACCACCAGAGTCATCACTGGCATATTCGTTTCTCCCTCCATCAATACACCTTCAAAAAGGTGTTAGATCAATGCCAACATCCCACAACATCGTCGCAGATATAATGACTCGATGCAGTCACATGGCTATGGGTCATTCATAATGAAATATTTAACTAATTTCAATGTAGAAAAAATGTACACGAGGAAATATTAATGAAAAAACGAGGAAAAAATTACTGTCCGCCGTCGACGGGTCCTCTCCGGGGGTCGACACCGATGCGCCGGTGGCTACCACGTCGTCGATGGTGCGTCAGTCACTGCGGACGCCGCCGTGCTGGTGTCGGAGATAGAAACGTCGACGCAGTAGTACTGGGCGTTTCAACATGGCCGTGACGCGTTAGTCACTCCGGACGCCGCCGTGCTGGTGTCGGTGGTGTCGATGAGCAGGGCTTCGACGCGTTGGTGAGGGTCGACGTCGTGACGGTAGTGGACCACGAGTTCGGGCGGAGACGACGACGCAACCTGATTCCTCCCGCCGCTGGAGTCACAGCGGCGCTGATGAGGCTAGGGTTAGCTTGGCGGGGGTGGGGCGTCACTTTTTTCCAACCAACCACTGACGCATCGATCAGTCTACGTTTTTTTTTCCAGTAACGTCGATCGGTGTACGTGGGCGGGTCGTACACGGGCGACCGGCCGTACGACGGGCGGCAGGTATGGTATACACCAGGTGTAAGACCATACTGCTCTTTATACATTTATTAGGGGGGTTGTACCGAAGTCCTTCTCGTCAAAATAAAACTTTATTTTAATTTTTGAGTCATGCTGTTAAAAATACTAGACAGCAATATTCTACCGAGATGATTTTTTTAAGGGAAATTGTAGTTTCATACCAACAACCAAACAACGGTCATATATAGCTAATTAAGAATTAACAATCATACAATATCATGAATAGAATGTAAGAGTAACACTATAGAAAAAAAAAAGTGGGAATAACTTGAGTGTTTGGTTTCCGTTACTGATCTACTATTTGAACCTTCCTCCTTTGTCATATGTAGTGGGGGATTTCACAACAGAAAGTGTTTAGAACCACAAGAACTTTCATCATTCTTGATCAGCTCGACATTATCCAACTTGGCCAGCTCCTGAGTATAACAAGACAGATGCATGCAATTTCAAGTAATATTGCCAACAAAGCGAATGCAGTTCTGGTAAATATTATAGAGATGAGCGATTGTTTAACAAGAAATCATTAACACATAATGGTTTACTTTTGTCAGCTACATCTGCATATTTTCAAAACTATGTTGAAGAGAAGATACAACCTACCACAACATGCTCACATGCATTTGCTGAGGTATCTATAAAAAATATGAACGTAGGATGACTACCGTAAACTGCAAATACAGGAGGCGAAGGTTTCAGGAACTATGTGTGTAATTGCAATAGTAGTTCCTAAAGTTACTTCAAATCCGCGAAGCTATATATCAGAGTTCAGTGATTACTACTGAAAATTTGTGAGACATGACGGGAGTCAGCTCAGAAGGTTCAGAGTTCTGACAGCAACATAGATGAGGTGTTAAGTAATCTAACGATTGCTCTAGAAGAAAGTAATCCAACAACCAGAAAAAAAAGTTGGACACACTATTTCATACTATTTGAACAAATACGATTAAATCTTCCAAGCATAAGTGCATTAAGTACAAGGGCATTATGACAAGAAGTGATCATATATATAAGAGAAAAAGGTACTCTTGGGATTGATGGGAGGTCTTCCCTTCCATAATGTCTTTGCCAAAGTTGAATTAGGCTCAGCCAACACTTGTGATGGTACCGGATTGACAATACTCTGCTCTTGGGCTGGGGAAGAGTTTGCGACGACAAGGAAAACAAATCTAAGTGCAATTTTAGATCCCTTGACGATGAGAAAAACATGCCACCATGGGAAGGATGGAAATGCACGATTAATACCGTGTGAAGTTGTGGGAGGCCTGCGCAGGAGACGTCAGCCAACCGGTGACTTTTGCGCGTGGAGGAAGGAGAGGAAGACAGCGGCGGGGCAGAGATTCCAGTCAGTCGTGGGACGCCGGGTGCCGGATTCAGTTTTGGAGTGACGATGCTTCGAGTCAGTCATAGACGTAATAGGCTGTTAATTAAGAGATCTCTTTAATTAATCTCGTTAACGGTGGGTTTGACCTAAACCCTACACCCCAATTTCTCTGCCACGAAAGCTAGCCTCCTCCCCCCGTTCGTCCGCTCCGCCACCTTTCTCATCTCGTGACTCGTCCTCCACCTTGCAGCAACGCCTGATTGCGTCGTAATATCATTCGCTTAGCATCTACCACTCGGTGAACCAAACACCACGTATTTGTTTTTGTACGATTACGTGTAAACATACTTGCAAGACCAACACATGCGCAATCACTTGGTAATTTCATATAACTTTGGGAAGAATACAAGTTCTTAGCAATCTTCCAGCTTGTAGAGTTGATGCGACGTTATTCAATGTAAACATGCCCTTCTATCTTACATCTACGTGCATCAACTAGGGCAAGCAGAACTTGCATAGGCACCCCATTTGATTGCATGTGGCCACCTGGGAGCACCTCCCACGACAAAGAGAATCATGGTTGTTGTCATAGCGGCATGCTTCATCACAGGTGGTGGAATTGCATCTCTCAGCTGACCCACCATTTTGTTTAAAACAAGCGTCTCCGGGCCAGGCATCTGCAAAAATATCATTATACGAGTATTACTAGAGAATCACACATCTAGTTTGTCGTCGGATCAGTTGTGGAAGCATGTGGTACTATAGGAACAAACGAGTACCTGATGATGATGATATCATGAGCAAGATTAGAGTCACGCACATCAGGGCGGTCCTCATCTTGGCTAACGGCGGTGTTGATGATGGAATTTAGGATGTTTTGTTTGACTTGTAGCAGAAAGAATAATATGGCTACCATTTTATATAGAGGAAGGGATTTGAATGATAATTTACATGTATTTTCTATTAATTGCTGGAACTCGAGGAAAAATATGAACAATTATTGAGGCGGAGTGGTTTATATCCGCCCCATTGATTTCCGGCATGATCTTTTCCTAATTTAACAAGAGATCGTATCGCTTTACTAATTAATAGTACTCGATTTGATAGATTTCTACTCTAAAGGGAGAGTCTGTACGCAGTTGGTTGGTACTCATCCAGTCCTTAATGTAAAATAATCTGTAAACCAAGCACTGAATCATTAATTAAAAAATTAATATATTAATGTAATAAATTAATTAGACAATTAATTACACGTGCAATTAAATAAGTCCGTTTAACTAGGTATTTTTTCGCAACAAATCAATTATGAAATCGACCTATCAATGCAATTAATTAATTAGTCACGCACTTAATTACGGATACATATAATTAATAGTAGAGAGTTTTTTTGACCGTGTCTGTATAGTTCTCTACTACTAAAGGGGGAGTTAGTAGGCCGGTATTCCGGTTTATTTTTGTCTCACCGGTGAATTTTCGCCTCACCTCCCATCATCACCCTCCACGCTGAGTTTTCACCCTTCCACTAAAATCCGAATCGATTTGCCCGATCATACTTGTATATTCTTTTAGCGGATGTCGATTCAATTCAATCAAGATAGGCAATTAAGAATTAAGAATTGCATAATATATATATGAGACCATCTTCCTAAAAGATAGAAAAAAATCCACAATAATCTATCAAAATAAAATCGGATATTTCTCAATAATAAATCGCCAATTCCGCACACTTGCCATTTTTTTAACAATCTCTACTCCTGGGGGATTCCATACGTCATTGGTTGGTACTCACCGAGTCACTAATGTAAAATAATTTGGAAACCAAGCATCGGATCAATTTGAAAATCAGTCTATTAATGCAATTAATTAGTTAGACATTAATTACGCGTGCAAATAATTAAATCCATTTAACTAGGGATTCTTTCACGACAAATCAATTATGAAATCGAGATATTAATGCAATTAATTAATAAGTCACACACTTAATTATAGATACAGATAATTAATAGTAGAAAGTTTTTCAATCGTGTCTCTACTGTTCTCTACTCCTAAAGGGGGAGTTGGTAGGCCGGTAACTCGGTTTATTTTCGCCCCACTTCCTACCACCACTCTCCACGCTGATTTTTCACCCTCCCACTAGAAACCGAATCGATTCGCCCGATCCTACTTGTATATTCTTTTGGCGGATGTCGATTCAATTCAATAGTGTAGATATTAGGTAATTAAGAATTCAGAAATTGCATAATATATATGAGATCACCTTCCTAAAAGATAGACAAAAGATTTTTCGCAATAATCTACCAAAATAAAACAGGATATTTCTGAATAGTAAATTGCCAATCCCACACACTTGCCATTTTCTAACAAATCACTAATCCTGCACATTTGACATTTCTTTCCATTACTATATATCATAAACCGATGGTAGGTCCCTTCCCTCGACCCCCGCCCCGATCTCACGAAAAAATTCACCCCCTCCCACTCCCCTCAGGAAAAAAACATGTATCCCTTCAACTCCGCAAAAGGAAAAAATAGATAGCCTACTGATGAGGACATCCCAACCATGAACATCACACCACCAGTCATCAAAGAACCAATCACAAGAAGTCGTGCAAAGCAAATACATGAGCAGGTGAACGCTAACTTAAGTTTATCTTTTGATCTTGAAAACATGGTTGTGCCTTCACCTCCTTCATTGTTGGTTGAACTCAGGTGAAACATCGAAGAGGACCAACAACAATTTCAGTCCGCGCCGAAACAATGTTTTATGACGAAGAAACAGAGTTATGAAGGAATATGTGGTCTGCTGAAGAAACAATGTTTTGGTGCTGGTGAAACAATGTTATGCACGAGTTTGGATATTCCAACTTGCGAAAGGTTCCCAGAACTCGAGTTTGCTGCTGAAGGAAACATTGTTCGACTCCAGTAAACAATGTTTGGTTGGGAACCACCAACCACCTCCAACTAGAGTTTTCCAGAAGCTACCTCATTAAGTCTCAAGCCTTTTAGTCAAACCAAAGCTGGTTTCGTTTCACACCTAAGCTGGTTCCCAAAGCTAGTTTCTTTTCACACCTATCCAGGGGGGTTGTTCCTATTATAAATAGGCTAGCTCTTCCCTTCACGAGGGGACTTTTGCCTTTTCTATCAAAGACCAAGACATAGACTCTTCCTGAGATTGGAGAGACTCTTGTTACCCTTATTCTCGTGATTCCTTGAGAAATTGCTCATATTTCGTGCTCCACGACTACATCGTGTTGTGTGGGTTAGAGTTCGTGGTTTCCTTGTGGATTGCACCTATCCCGCGCTCCACGACTTGAGTGTGGTTGTGTAGGGTAGTATTGCGGGTTCTGGATCAGTGAATGTTCGGATTGCGGGTGTCGGGGTACGACACCTATGGGATCACGTGGATCCCTTTTATGGTTCGGCAGGGAAAAAGGCTTGCACAAAGAGCAGATCCAGCGATCAACGCGAGGGATTTTTACCCAGGTTCGGGCCGCTGAGAAGCGTAAAACCCTACTCCTGCTTTAGTGTATTGTGAGTCTTTGAACTCTGGCTCCAGGAGCGCTATGTGATGAACAGTACACAGCCGCTACGCATCTATCTGGGCCAGAAGGTCCTCTTTTTTCCTCCCCCCTTGTAGCTACGCCTTGGGCCTCCTTTTATATGTCGAAGGGATCACCAACAGTGGCGCACAGTACATACAAGAGGTGTAAAGTTGCTACAGCGTTTACATGATTATCACTGACGTCTTAGGACAAACGCATTAAATGCTCCGTTTAGGTGTCCCTTACTTTCTTGGGGACGGAAAAAGGGCCCGTCCCATCAGCACCGCTTAACCCCATCCGCCGCTAATGCCATGACACGTATCCAGGAGGACAAACCCCGTCTGACAGGCTGGTCGCTGCACTGGAGCGGTGGCAGGGTGGCGGGATCTTGCCGGGTGCGAATCTTGTCGGGTCTTCGCTAGCCATCCCGGCAAGCATCTTGCCAGGATCCCAGCCTTCGGTCTTCTATGTTCTGATCATCGGCTTGAATGCCTTCTTGATAGTCTTGTGCTTGTTCCCAGTTGTCCCCCGGCAAGCATCTTGTCGGGAGTTCAACATCGGGTCTTCTTGGTGACCTGCCTGGAGGTCTCCTCCCAGGAAGGCTCGCTTCCCGGAAATTTTATCCTGATCTTGCCGGCCTTTGAGCTTGCCGGCAATGCGTAGGCCTGTTCCCGGCAAGTAATCCTTGCCGGAAAACTGGGTCTTAGATGTGTCCTATAAGTGGATTTCTTCTCTGCCATGCCCTTCCCGCCTGGAGGCTGCAACTTGGCGGTGCGTGTCCAAGGGTAATGAACACCCCCTGTTCACTACACCGACAGGAGCCCCCGGGCCTAGGCCGGACAAGCGTGCACAGTGTTTGTCTGGGCTAGGCCTAAAAACATGCACCGGTACACGCGCGGCGAGAAGTAACCGTCACTCATGACTTTTTAACTGCACGCTGATGATGACGCAAGAGAGCTTGCGGTTTGCCGGGCCTTGGGCTTGCCGGCAGCGTGGGCAGACAGAGCAGGACGGCAGCAGGAGTCGTGTGCCCGAAAAGGAGTGCCACACCGTGCGACGAAGAGCCAACCCCCGAGCCTTCCCCATAAAGGGTACCGCGGGTGCGGTGCTCGATTCATACAGTCATCCCTGTTGTCGCCTCCGTCTACTGCGAATGCCTCACTACCGTCTTGCCGGCCTCCAGCACGGCGCCCTTGGCTTTCTCGGCTGCCGTGTGCCGCCGAGAATAAAGCAACCGCCGAGACTGGAGTACTTTTTGCATACCTGTTGCTGCAATGGCGCATGTAGAGAAATAATTAAGGTTAGTCAGGCCAATCTTTATGTATGCAAGACATGTTTCTTTATGCTAAATGAATGTCTGCTTCCCTCTTGATTAATTCCGTCCTTGCATATATCTTATATCCTACGCTGTTTGGAAACCTTGCCGGTGCGCATGTTTGCCGCGAGCGCTTTGAGGAACAGGTCCCTAGCAGCCTGCTGGAAACGCCGCCGCCGGCAAGGCGACTTGCCGGGTCAGAACGCGGCTGCTAAGCCTGCCGAGCGGACTCGAGGCGAAACTAGAGCGCGGGCTCACCACGACAAGGTTCCTTCGCGTGCAGATTAATGTACAAGGACGAAAAATCAATCAAGACGACCCATGCTTGCCAGAAAGCTTTCCGGTGCGCACGCTCCAGTCGGCAGCGCTTGGAGGAACGGGTCCTTAGCGGCTTGCCGGGAACACCGCCTCCCGAAAAGGTTTACCTTCCCGGTGTCTGTGCAGCCGCCTAAGTTGTCGAGCGGACTCAAGACAACTAGGGGCGCTATTGGCCCCGGGAAGGCTCCTTCGCGTGTAGGTGTAAGGAGCAAGTGAGGACAGCAAAAGAAATGCAACCGTCACAAGTTTCTGTAACTTAGCTTTTCCTGCTGTTCATCTCGCATAGCGAGGCCGCGCTCGTGGTGATGACCGGCAGCTCTCTAGAAGGATACTCTCTAGGGCGCTGCCAGCCCCCGAGCCCGCCTTCCATGCGTATTCCTGCAACACTGATTGGACATGTAATGCCACGGCAACGTTTTAGCACAACAAGTTAATTAGCTTCTGGTTTATGATTAATTTGTTGTAATCTTGACTTCTGTCGAATGTTCCCTTGCTTGCCGAAACACTTTCCGGTGCGCACGATCCAGTCAGCAGCGCTTTGAGGAACAGGTCCTTAGCGGCTTGCCGGGAACGCCGCCTCCCGAAAAGGTTTACCTTCCCAGCTTTAGTGCGGCTGCTCACATCGCCGAGCGGACTCGAGGCGACTAGGAGCGCAACTAGCCCCGGGGAGGCCCCTCAGCATACGGGTTTACGCAGAAATCCGAAAATAAAACTTATCGAGCATTTTCCTTGAATAATTACATTTTTGTACAATGAATCCCTACGCTTGCTGGAATACTCCCCGAATGCGCACGTTCTGGTCGATGGCGCTTAGGATCGGGTCCTGTCTAGCAGCCTATCGAGAACGCCGCCTCTTCAGGAGCTTAACGCTCTAGAGACAACCGCAGCTGCATCTGTGTTGTTGAGCGAACCCAGAACAACCAGGAATGCAGAGTGTTTCTAGAGCGCTCCCTCGCGCACAGGTTATACAAAACTAGCATCAAGGATAAGGCTACACAACAAAAAGCAATCAAAGTTTTAGGACTTAGCTTTCTGTAAGTAGAGCGAAGTCGCCATGGACGATGAAGTTGATGCGCTGACCGCTAGATCAGGTTCGCGCAACCTTTCCCCCTACCTGGCGCGCCCAAGATGTCAGGGTACGAACCTATGGGATCGCGTGGATCCCTTTTATGGTTCGGCAGGGAAAAAGGCTTGCACAAAGAGCAGATCCAGCGATCAACGCGAGGGATTTTTACCCAGGTTCGGGCCGCTGAGAAGCGTAAAACCCTACTCCTGCTTTAGTGTATTGTGAGTCTTTGAACTCTGGCTCCAGGAGCGCTATGTGATGAACAGTACACAGCCGCTACGCATCTATCCGGGCCAGAAGGTCCTCTTCCCCCCCCCCCCCTTGTAGCTACGCCTTGGGCCTCCTTTTATATGTCGAAGGGGTCACCAACAGTGGCGCACAGTACATACAAGAGGTGTAAAGTTGCTACAGCGTTTACATGATTTTCACTGACGTCTTAGAACAAACGCATTAAATGCTCCGTTTAGGTGTCCCTTACTTTCTTGGGGACGGAAAAAGGGCCCGTCCCATCAGCACCGCTTAACCCCATCCGCCGCTAATGCCATGACACTTATCCAGGAGGACAAACCCTGTCTGATAGGCTGGTCGCTGCACTGGAGCGGTGGCAGGGTGGCGGGATCTTGCCGGGTGCGAATTTTGCCGGGTCTTCGCTAGCCATCCCGGCAAGCATCTTGTCGGGATCCCAACCTTCGGTCTTCTGTGTTCTGATCATCGGCTTGAATGCCTTCTTGATAGTCTTGTGCTTGTTCCCAGTTGTCCCCCGGCAAGCATCTTGTCGGGAGTTCAACATCGGGTCTTCTTGGTGACCTGCCTGGAGGTCTCCTCCCAGGAAGGCTCGCTTCCCGGAAATTTTATCCTGATCTTGCCGGCCTTTGAGCTTGCCGGTGATGCGTAGGCCTGTTCCCGGCAAGTAATCCTTGCCGGAAACCTGGGTCCTAGATGTGTCCTATAAGTGGATTTCTTCTCTGCCATGCCCTTCCCGCCTGGAGGCTGCAACTTGCCGGTGCGTGTCCAAGGGTAATGAACACCCCCTGTTCACTACACCGACAGCGGGCTTCGGTGAGCATCCTCCTCGTCGGGTCATAATCTCTTATTTTCCGTTTTGGCTGCTTGCAGCTAGTTATCCCCATCCTCTTATCGATCCTACGCCGTGAAGATCGGACCTCCCCTTGTACACCCTCTGCTCCGTAGACGGTGTCATATCACCTCAGGAGCCTTGTGGGGCGGCTTTATAGTGTAGCCAATTTATTATAAAATGAGGGGTAAAAAGGGGTACGGGCCCCGGCTACCAGCCTCTTAGGCCGACCTTGGGGCCTGCTGGCTGCTAGGTCTTGTCGGGCGGGGCCTGCCGGCTGCGCGCCATTGTAGCGAGCACGCGCCGTCCTCATGGAGTAGGTAGGCGCACGCATGCTATAGGGCCGGATTGTCCGGTCAAGGTCAGTGGTGCCTGCGTCACTGTAGCCATGTCTCGCCTCCGTCAAGGGTCCTGTAGCCGCGCGTGCACTGTCAGCGGGTCATGTAGCCACGTGTGTCCCATCGTGGAGGTCATGTCCCGTCGTAGTACGCCAGTACGGGCGGAAGGGACGGGTGCTGAGCTGTCGGCTGTTGCCATGGCCGGCTAGTCGAGCCGGTCGCCGCCCAGCCGGCCGTTGGTCGAGGGGCCGGCCCGTGGGGGCAGCCAGCCCCCAAATGTTTCAGAGTTTGATCTCCTCTGCTTTGGTATACCCAGGGGTCATATCCCCATCACGGATAGCAACGATTCTTGTGTCCGGACTCCCGCAAACCTTCCCCTTTTTGTCTCCGGTTGACGAGAGAAATCGCGTCCGGGCCGCCCCGCGGATCGATACAGACCGCGTCAGATGGCTTCCGCAGTCCGGAACGCGTGGTCCGGACGAATGCAGGGGTTGCGGGTCTGCCTTGAAGATGCCCTAAACTGACATGGATTTGTAATCCTTGCCCTATATTTGAACATGTAGCTATCGTTATTTTTTTTACTTCACCATTTATAGCGGACATATGGAGCTGGGTTGTTGCCTATCTCTTTGACTATGATGAACCTTGTATGCTTGCTTTTTTTTCGAGAGTATGTCAAGTGCGTACCATAGCTTTATAGAAGATAGAAAATATGTACAAGAGAGATCCCCATTTCATAATAAAGTATGATTGCTTTGGTTTTCAATGAAAATGGGTTCGGTACGAGACCCCTGTTCATCGAGGGCGCGGGGGTATTTCTCTTCTAAGAAATCTTTCAAGGTCCCACATACTTTATCATGAAAAATATATTTACATTGCCAAATCAGTCCCACTAGATGATGCATATCTTAATATTGTACTAGCAAATGGCTTCGTGTGCTGCAACAAAAAAAAACATACGTAGTTCAAGATTTCACGAGTCCAGGTCTTCTATTTGATACATTAGACAAACTATGATTTTCAGTTCAAGCATCACCAACTTTGGACATGTTCAATAGCATTCCAGCACTGACTCCACTCTCACGGCCTCTAGCACATCCTCACGCCACCGACCCGAGATCGTCCTCGCTTCTCGTTGACCACGGCCTATAGGAACCAGTCTATCCACTGCTTTTAAGCCTGTTTGCATGGGTTCGTGTTCATTCTGAAGTCAAACGTTTGTCCTCGCACGGGCCAGTTTCACAACGTTCATTCCTTTTTTAACCGGGTCTCTCTTATCACAAACCAACCGCTACGTGACGTTTGTTTTCAAGCCGGAACACCTTTTGCATTCCAATTTCCAAATGCAACATAGGGTGGACGTACCAGTGTGGCAAAGCTCGATCGCGGCCGTCCGTTCTAGTTCTTCGTGGTGAAACGGTACGAGGCGTATGACATGTTGGCTTCAGCCCAGCTATGGTGGATCAGCTCCGCCTTGGGCTCGTCACCGGCGGCGCCGAGCGCGACGTGCAGCGGGTAGAAATGCTCCGGCGATGGGTGCGCCGCCTTGGCGTGCGGCGCCTTCTCCTCGTAGCGGTTGACGTCGTCGTACCTGCCGGCCATGACAGGCAGGAGAAGGATTGTCACGACCACGAGGCGATTGCTTTGCAAGTCCGTTGTGGCCGTGGCCACCAACTCGGCATTACCTCCCGCCGAGAAGCGAGTCCCTGAGCCAGGTGTCGAAGTCGGAGGCCCACAGCGGCACCGGCTCGTCGTCACGCCCCATCTTGCCGAGGTTGTGCGTGGCGCTGCCGGAGCCGAGGACGAGGACGCCTTCGCCCCTGAGGGGCGCCAGCGCCTTGCCGAGGTTGTAGTGGTATAGGTGCCGTCGCGGTGGGTCTGCACGGAGAGCTGGCACACCGGGATGTTAGCCTCCGGGTACATGAACATCAGAGGCACGCATGCTCCATGGTCGAGCCCACGGCCGTGGTCCTCGCTCACCGGCCCGAATCCAGCCTGCTCCAGGAGCTCTTTGGTTCTCTTGGCCAGATCAGATGCGCCGGGTGCAGGATACTTTAGCTGGATGGTTGAACAACTTATTCAGTTAGTTGAGCTCACATCTCAAGGAGTGAACTCCACATTTTACCCCTTAGTAATGCATCTGTTACACTAGTCACTCCGTCGAATGAAAAGATTACTTTTTAAAAAAGCTTTGAACCCTCGGTTTTTTTATGTGTGTCTATTGGGTAAGGTGTAAGGTGTTGACCAGATTTTTAAAATATCAAGCCGGCGAGGACGAATTGGGTATTCGGATAAGAAAAATCTGAATATGATTGTCAATGTTTACACATTTTACCGCGTCACTCCGGCGTAACATGCCGGTACTGTCTAACAAAAACAAGCAAAGTGTTAAACTCGGGTAAAACTGTGTTCAAAGTCTTTTAAATGAAATGTTCCGACAGAAGTTCCGCTAAATAGAATAATATGTGTCACAAATGCAGAACTACAAAGTAAAAAAACAGAGTTCCCTCTTAAATTTGCAGCAAAAAGGTAAACTTCAGTGTATCAACATACGACACGTTAGACATTACTGTACTATCAGTATGACTAATATCTGGGTTAATTTACGATCTTATCATATTATAAATTGTTTTCAGTTTTTTTTGGTTGACCATATATCTGTTTCACATCAACTACAGCCGATCGTCGATACATATTCCACATAGGGTGTTCTGTTTTCCGTGCAAAATGGTTTAGGTGTGAAAATTGTGTACCTGATTTATCTGAATTTTGTTGCCCCATGAAACTTTGGCAGAAGTGTTACCGGTAGGTTGATTGAGTTTGCGACAGGAAAAAAAAGTCTAGCCTTTCTCACCAAACTCAAGCAATCAATTCCCCCCCTCCCCCCCCCCCCCCCCCCCCCCCCCCCCCCCCCCCACACACACACACACACACACACACACACACAAAACACAAAGTAAACAAGCCAAAGAAAAATGTTTCCGTCAGCAAAAGGAAGAAATATTACCATCCAATTCTGGCTTATTCCTCTCGCCATCCAAACCTCTCAACGGAACAAAAACAGGAGGAGGCGCTCGGGCGGACGGACGGACCTGATACATGGGCTCGGGGAAGCCGCCGAAGTCGTGGATGGTGTCGTTGTTGCCCCGGATGACGTTAACGGCCGGGGTATCCGTCTCCCAGTGCGCCGACACCACCAGGATGGCACGCGGCGGCTCCTGGCCCGCGACGGCCGCCGGCAGCCACGACTTGAAGAAGCTCTGCGCCGGGATCGTCTCGTCGTTGGACAGCAAGGGCGAGCCGTGCGACAGGAAGAAGGTGTCCATGGCCGCCTCCCGGTGGCTTCTGGTCGTCGTCGCTCCTCCCGGCGGCTTTTGCTCTGCCCGTTCACCGGCAGTGACTTCCATCCCTTAGAGCAACTCGACCCGGCCATGTCCTTTTGGGTCGCCGTGTACAAAAACGATGGACCAACGCGCAGACTCGTTTTCGTTTCGTGTCCGTTTTGTGTTTGCTTGCATCCATTTTTGTTTTAAATTTGGAACACATTTGAGTCGTAGGCGGACACAAAGTAGACGTTTTCTGTATCTGCGTCCCTCCGTCTGTGTTCGGGTCTGACCCACTTGTCACCCACCCACCCACCCACCTCTCTCTACTTATTTAATTCGCTGGCCTACCCCACCCACCTCTCTCCTATTTTTTTCCCGTCACAATGTTTTCGTCTACTTGCTCCCTATTGGATGCACCGGTTGATCCATTTAAAAAAACGAACACGACACGTGACCTAAACGAATAAAACACGAACAAACCGCACGCCCGTTTGGGTCGTCCGGTTGAAGTTGCTCTTAATATGCACAGCCACGAGCTCGGAGTTGCTCGCCTCTCCTTTTTTAGTCAGGCTCGTGTTTCGCGTTGCCACGCCTGACGCAGATGTTCGAAGGAAGATTATCTTTTCCGCCCACTGTGTGAACTGCCAAGTGACTGTATCTTGCTTCCGTAAAAAAAAAGTGTATCTTGCCCAAAAGAATTTCAATTTTATACGGTGTAAAGACAAGAGAGCAACTATGTGACATCCACATTTACCTAGCACTAGCAGCAGTCGGATATGTAAAAATCGGCATCAAAGAACTTCAAAGTCGGCATGAAAGAACTGAAATTGAAATAATTTCAGTTAGATTTCACCAATATCAGTTTCACCAATATCAGTTTCAGGTGAGCGGAGTCGCCATGCCGAATTCACCACTTCGGCCTTCGGCCCGGTCCATGCCGCCGCCTCGACGTTCAGGTGAGCGGAGTCGCCATGCCGAATTCACCACTTCGGCCGGCCGGCCTGGTTCGCAAAAGCTGTTGCCTCGACCATCATGTTCCCTCCGTCCGCGCGTCCGCCGCGGTGGACGCTATTCTGCGTAGATCCCACAGATCCAAGGCCAAAACCAGTGACTACGACTGCACCAACCGGACGTTCTGCCGCTGAAAGGTATTACCTCCATCGAGATCACCGTCTAGAGGGTAAGCAGGTGCATCCATGTATTATTTAGCTTATGATTTTTGATGTATGGTGGGCTGGTGTTGTGGGATAATGTTGTTCTTCTTAGAATTAATCTTTGATTTCCGTTTTCTGGCTCTTTCCAGCCCAGTCACGGGAATGCTGCAGCTCCTTTCTCAGTGTTATTTTTCTCAATCTGATGGCTGCAACTCGTCAGGATTCAAATCACCAAACGGAACTAGGATTACTAATTGTTTTATTATAGGTGTCTTGTAATCTAAGAATTACCGAGCAAGATTATTCATATGGATCTAATTAAAAATCTTGTATCAATGGCGATCTGGGATGTTTCTACATATGTTTATAAACGACTTGCACCAAGCTGCTGTGTGTATTTGACGACCAGAGAAAAGCTGTCCATACAGGGCAGATGGTCCTCAAAGTGTGGTGTCGATTTCGTAAGTTGGTAAGTTGATTCGGTTAAGTCTATACAGTGTGGACGACCTACTCTATCTATTTAATAGGTAAGTTGATTTCGTTCGGTTGTCTCACCGGCTTAGTGTGCTTGTTCATGCGATAATTGTTAGTAATTGGAGTATACACCAACTTTTGGTGTAGCTATTCAACATTTGCTTTAATATATCACGTGGTACCTATCTAAAAGCAGAATCCACCTCACATCTTGTGATCGTGAAATTAGCAGTCTTAGATGGTCATAATCATGAGCTTTGTCAAAACATGTTTTTTCTTGTCATACATACTGCTTTTGCTCATAGTTATACATGCATGGAACTTTTATGTGCTTGCAACACATGATAACAGGGGATTGCTATTTTGCGGCTCAGGAACACACTTTGGATATACCATCATGGGGAGGAAAAACATATAACTGCAATATCAGGTGAAGCAGCATGATATCTTTTTTTTTCTCATGCGATATGGGATGCTTGGAACTTTATTATCATTGTCTGATGTCCTGCCTTTGTTTTCAAATATTGACTGGGATAAAAAAATTTACTTGCCCTTTGTACAGAAGCATATGGGAGCTGCATTTGAGAAATGCTCTCAGCTTTTGGTTGCTAATATTGAAAAGGTGATATACAATCTGGTGACTTTCTGAATCACAGTGAGGTCCTTTGATACATAGCCTCTACACATACATAGTTTTGATCTTTGCGGTCTTCTTAGCTTTGATTCATGTTGCTACTAGCAAAAACAAAAAAAATCTACTTGTGTTGTAGTTTCCACTGAAAGCATGCACCTATGTAGTTAAATATTGGTACTCCCTCCGGTCCTTTTTAGTCTGCATATAAGTTTTGCTCGAAGTTAAAGTATCTCTACTTTGACCAAGCTTATAGAAAAAAAATATCAACATTCACAATGCCAAAATCAATATTGTTAGATTCATTACGAAATATAGTTTCATGGAATGTATATTTGGTATTATAAATGTCGATATTTTTTAATATATTTTGGTCAAAGCATGCAAAGTTTAACTTGATACAAATCTTATACGCGGAGTAAAAAGGACCGGAGGGAGTACATGTTTCCTTCACATGCATTCGTAAGACAATGTAACTATTTTCTTGTAGCTGTTCGTATCATGGAATAAAGTGAAGACCTCGGTGATTCCGCAATATGTATTAAACAAACATGGTATTCCAAACATAGGTGATAAATGAAACATGCCTTTTGCTTTGAAGTTTCGGTGAGCAGCAACAGCTTCAAATAGGATATAGTTGTTTTTATTATGATCTGTACACAATATTATTAGCTTGAAAACTGAATATGGGCATTTTTTATTTTACACATACAACAAAATTTTGTACAGTATTTGATACATTCATTTGCACGTACACGATCACTAAATAGTAAATCTTGGCATTTCTTCTAAGCACGAAATCTTTTACAGCGTACTAAATCTTGGTTTTTTGCTTGCCATTTAAGAAAAAAAAATGCCACTTGAGGTGATTAACTTTTTATTTTAGTGGTGTTTATTGTTTCATCGCATGTAAAACTGATGTGGTGTCTTGCACAAAGCTGCTGAACTTTGTCTTCTAATAGCTGATACAAGCCTTCTATATTTGTATATTTTATGCCTTACTAAAGGTACACCTTTGAGTATATTACAGGTGCAAAATAAATGTCTAGACAGGGATTGTTTCATTCTAGAAAGGAAAAGGTAAAAGGAAGATGAATGGTACCTCTCTCAATACCACGGTGCGCCACTATTAGTGTTTGCCGACTTTTGAAATGAACAAATGATTTGGTGCACCATCTATTGTTTCCTTTATATGATACCCATTTTTTAAATCATAAGAATATTTCCTTGGCTTTGTTTTTTAATATATGCAGGTTGAGGATTCTTAAGTTGATGGGTTGGGGATACAAACTATGGAGCTGGGCAAATGAGGCACAAGATAGATCACCTGCAGAAGACTCAGAGCGGATCTATCTAATGGCATGGCTGGCTGGCGGATGTGATCTATTCTCGTGTCACATCGCTTTCTTTCTTCTCCCTCCATTTTCTTCACTACTACCGCTTCTACACATAAATCAAAGAAACATGTATGCAGAGTATTGGAGATGCATGCTGTCAGGGAAATATCTTTGGGTGAAACCCGCCCGTTCAGGGTCGGGTCTCGAGGAGTAAAACCATGAAGGGCCAGGTGGGCCGTAGTGTCTTCTATGGAGGCCCAGAAGGAGAGCCGCCCATTGAGGGGCCGGCCCAAGACCCGCCGAGAGAGGCGGTAAGTGCAAACCGCCTTAAGGTATAACTTAGGAAACAAGTAAGGGGAGTTGGGCTCGGATTGTTATCCCGGCCCGGACTCTTATGTGAGCCCCGGGGCCCCGCCTGTATATAAAGGGGAGCCCCCGGGGATAGAAGGGGGGGGGGAATCTTTCGAGAGCTAAGGCTAGACAAGTCTCAAAACCCTTGTAATCAAGATCTTCAAATACATCTAGCAGGAGTAGGCTTTACCTCCTCGAGAGGGGCCGAACCTGGGTAAATCTTGCCTTCCGTGTTCCTCGTTTGACCCCTTCGATCTGCTACTTACGCGATGGCTTCGAGATTAAGTCCTATGAGGACATCTGCCGTGAAAATACCACGACAGTTGGCGCCCACCGTGGGGCTATCGCATGGTGGTGTTGAGTATTCGAAGGGTCCTCCCCGAGGACTCGAGGGATACGTGATTGGCCAGATGACCAGGAGTCGGCGCGGCAATCTGCTCGTCGACGACTCAGACTGGGGCCCCGAGGCCGACTCTCTGGAGTACGGTTTCCGGGTCCCCTTTGGCGGAATTCATGTTTTCATTGGGAAGGCTGGCGGTTCTAAGCCAGTCACCTCCACGGAGGTCGTTGAGACGGCCCGCCGCGCGCAACCCGCCGTGGCGAGAGCTGCCCCTCGGCTTCCGGCTCCTGTGCACGCCGGCGGATCTGGATCTGGGCCGGATATCTTCGCCAACACCTTCAAGCCG
This sequence comes from Elymus sibiricus, assembly GCA_039707655.1. Lineage (NCBI taxonomy): Eukaryota > Viridiplantae > Streptophyta > Magnoliopsida > Poales > Poaceae > Elymus > Elymus sibiricus. Next base: position 437,896,915 of record CM077667.1, on the reverse strand, counting down.
GTCCAGGACACGCAGCCCGCCAGGCAGAGGCACGTCTTCATTGGCTTCACTCAAGGGGTGGAGTACTCTGGATCGTCGGCTTCCACAGAAGGCTCGGCGACTTACGATGATGGTGGCTATTCCTCTGGTGGAGAGTCGCTTTATTCTCTTCATCAGGAGGGTCTTGGGGGCTTTCAGCAGAACTCGCCGTCGCAGGATTCTTTAGGCCCGCCCGCTCGCCCTGTTGTCTACATGGCAGGGGCGGCTGACATGTCAGACCCGGCGGCAGATGCTGGAACTTCTAATGCGATGCCAAGAGTCTCGCCAGCGCAGGCTCTGGTGGGGCTGGCGACCACGTTGACGACATTGATGGCCACACAGGTTACAGCGGAGAATCAAGCAGAGCTCAATGCGGAAATCGCCAGGATCAAGGGTCAGATGGTGCAGGCTCAGGCTAGCATTGATGCGGAGAACGTCCGTCTGGCGACTCGTGAACGAGAGATACAGGAAGAGACGGCGCGTTTGCAACAGGAGAGTTATCATCTGGAGCAACGCCGGGCAGAGTCTGATGCGGTTCATCACCGACGACACCGGAGCCGCTATATCTCCAATATTGAAGGTCAGGCCCTACAGTTCAGCACCCCACCAGGGGAACGCATTCGTGGTCCTGCAACAGGAACTCCCCAGAGGTCGCCAGACCCGGAAGCCCGCCACTTGGCAGGTCGTGAAGAGCCGCCACGGGTTGAGCCTAATTTACGCCGAGAGGCGCCGATGCTTACGGCGCAAGGGCATTTTACGAACCCTGTGGATAACCTTTATGCGGCCACTACCGCGCTGGCGCGACTTCCAATCAATGGAAACACGCCCCTGGAGATTGAGGCTCGCAACGCAATCGAGAAGCTGAAAACCGCTGTGGTCCAGCAAGCAAATTATTCTTACAGCCGGGAGCGACTGCATTCCACACCTGCTCCTAACAGAAGCCGCACTAGAAGCCGCCATGCTGAAAGTCTTGCAGTGTCTAGCACCCGCCATCATCGGGGTGCGCCTGGGGGCTTGCCATATTCACCAAATCCTATGGTCCCGGGGCACAGAGTACATGAGACTCACGCGGCACACACGGCGGCTCTCGCGGCAGATCAGACAGCGGCGCAGGCGGCGGCTCTCGCCGCTCAGGAGGCGGCTCTCGCGCCAGTCGTGACTACAACAGTCACCCCAACAGGAAGATCCATTGGAGTGCCTTGCTTGAGCCCGGCTCTCCGCAGCGCGCCCCTGCCCCGAGATTTCAAAGGCCCGCGGAAGGTGTCCAGTTATACACCAGACCAGAACCCGGCACAGTGGATAGAAAGTTATGAGTTGGCCATGGATATGCAGGGAGTCAGCGATGAGGCTTGTGCAAGATACTTCACCATGATGTTGGAAGGAGCAGCGCGGACATGGCTGAAGAATTTGCCCCCGAATTCCATCAACACATGGGTCGAGTTAAGGGAACGTTTTATCAAAAACTTCCAAGGTACCTGCAAGCGTCCAAAGACTATCATTGATTTTCAGCATTGTGTTCAGCGGCAGGGAGAGTCGGCTCACCATTGGGTCGGCCGAGTTGCGGAGATTATTCATTCTTCAGACAACATCTCTGCCCCTCAGGCAGTTTTGGTGCTGGAGAAGGCCTGCCACTATGAGCCTCTCACGCAGAAGTTAGGGAGGCTCAAACGGAGTGTCAAAGATATGGGGGAGCTCATGAATGCTCTCACCAAGTATGCCGAGTCTGATCCTACAAAGGACCCAGGAGTTGATGAGCCAGAGGTTCCTGATCCGAAGGGTAAAAAGCCTGTTGGTGGCAAAAGTCAGCAGCAGAACAATGATAAGAAGCGTAAGGGCCCAGAAGCCGGGTCAGAGCTGGTTGCTAATACAAATGCAGGTACAAAATTTCAGAAGGGTGGTCCTGATAACAGAGCTTTTAAGCCACAAAATTTTGAGGAGTTCCTGAAGGGGCCATGCCCAAAACACGACACTAAAGAGCGTCCAGCCAAGCATACCTGGGAACAGTGCCATATAATGGATGCTTTTGCTCGGCGTTTCCAGAACCCGCCAGGTGGTGGGGGTGGAGGATACGGACCGGGTTCCGGGCCCGGGTTCGGACCACCTGGTGGAGGCTCGCCTGGCGGTTTTCAGCAACAGTCACACCACCCGGGCGGGTCTGGTGGCGGCTTCCAGGGGAATAGCAGCGGTCAGCAGTTTCAAGGGAATCAATACAACAATGGCCAGCATTTTCAGCAGATCCCGCAGAACAACAATCAGCAACAACAGAATAATCAGACCGGGTTTCAGAGCAATCCTAAGCAGTTAAGTAGTGGACAGTATCATGTGTTCACTACATGTACAGATAAAAGGGATCGCAAGGTCAGGAGACGTTCTGTTAATGCGGTAGAGCCGGCAGTTCCAGAATACCTAAAGTGGTCAGAGATGCCGATTACTTGGAGCAGGGAGGATCACCCGCCCAGAATTGATAATCCGGGCCACCTGGCGCTTGTGGTAGCACCCCAAGTGGGAGGCTATGCTCTCACCAAGGTTCTGATGGATGGCGGAAGTAGTATCAATATTTTGTATTATGACACTTTCCGGCGTATGGGGTTGACGGAGAAAAACCTTACACCATCCAGCACAGTTTTTCATGGAATTATACCTGGCAAGTCAGCATACCCTGTTGGAAGGATCAAGTTGAATGTGGCTTTTGAGACGTCAGAGGATAATTCCAGATGCGAGTCATTGTCATTTGAGGTGGTCAGGATCAAGAGTCCCTATCATGCTCTCTTTGGGCGGCCTGCTTATGCCAAGTTCATGGCTAGGCCTTGTTATATTTATCTCAAGCTCAAGATGCCGGGTCCCAAGGGTCCAATCACAATTCATGGAAACCGGAAAGTCGCCATAGAATGTGAAGAAGGGGATGCCGCGTATGCCGAGGCGGCTTGTGCCACGGAGGAGCTCAAAATCTACGCCAGCAATGTAGACCCGGCGGATATGACGCCTCTCAAGAAGCCCTCTATAGAGGGAGAGCCGGCTCTCAAATTTCAGGCTCACAGAGATACTAAGGAAGTGGAGTTTACCCCTGGCGACTCTTCTGCTAAGTTCACTATCGGGTCTGATATGGATCCCAAATAGGAACGCGCGCTCGTCGAGTTTATCCGTGAGAATCGGGACATCTTTGCATGGAAACCTTCTGACATGCCGGGTGTACCGAGAAAACTCGCCGAGCACCGCCTTAATGTGGATCCTAAGTTCAAGCCTGTCAAACATTATCTTCGTCGTTTCAATGAGGAGAGACGCAAGGCTATTGGGGAAGAGTTAGCCCGGCTTCTGGCAGCCGGGTTTATCATAGAGGTTTTACACCCGGAGTGGTTGGCTAACCCGGTGTTGGTTCTGAAGAAAAATGGAACTTGGCGTATGTGTATTGATTATACGGATCTTAACAAAGCTTGTCCAGCTGATCCATTTGCTCTCCCTCGCATTGACCAAATTATTGATGCTACAGCGGGGTGTGAGAGGTTATGTTTCCTGGATGCATACTCTGGTTATCATCAGATCAAGATGGCAGTGGAGGACCAAGAGAAGACGGCCTTCATTACCCCTTTTGGCGCCTTTTGCTATGTTTCTATGCCTTTTGGGCTCAAGAGTGCCCAGGCGACTTACCAGCGTTGTGTGCAAAATTGCTTCCACGGGCAGATTGGTCGCAACGTGCATGCTTATGTGGATGATATTGTGGTCAAGTCAGCAAAGAAAGAAGCTTTACTGGAGGATCTCAAGGAAACCTTTGACAATCTCAGGATTTATCAGATGAAGCTTAACCCAGATAAATGCGTTTTTGGTGTTCCTGCAGGAAAGCTCCTGGGTTTCATGGTTTCTGAGCGTGGAATTGAAGCTAACCCGGAGAAAATCAAGGCCATCACCTCTCTGGCCAAGCCTAAGTGTATCAATGATGTCCAGCGCTTGGCGGGTCGCGTGGCGGCTCTGAGTCATTTCTTAAGCCGCCTGGGGGAGAAAGCTATTCCTCTGTATCAGCTGTTGAAGAAAGCAGATGAGTTCAAGTGGACGAAAGCCGCCGCAGAAGCTTTTGAGGCTTTGAAGAAGCAGCTGGCAGAGCCGCCCATACTGGCAGCTCCTGTCACCAAGGAACCAATGCTCCTGTATATTGCAGCAAATAACAAAGCTGTTAGTGTTGCAATGGTGGTGGAAAGAAAGGAGGCAAACCGGGAGTATCCTGTCCAGAGGCCGGTCTACTATGTTAGTGAGGTCCTGACTTTGTCCAAGCAGCGTTACCCACACTGGCAGAAGCTGGTTTTGGGAGTATTCATGGCAAGCCGGAAGCTGAGGCATTATTTTCTAGAGCATCCTATCACAGTGGTCTCTTCAGCTCCTTTGGGGGATATAATTCATAACAGAGAGGCTACAGGCAGGATTGCAAAGTGGGCCATTGAACTTGGACCCCATGATATCAGATATGTACCTCGAACAGCTATAAAGTCTCAGGCTTTAGTGGACTTCATCAATGACTGGACAGAGCTTCAAGCCCCGGAGGAGAAGCCAGACAATACATACTGGACCATACATTTTGATGGGTCTAGGCAGCTGGAAGGCTCGGGGGCTGGAGTTATAATATCTTCCCCTCGAGGTGACAAGTTTTGCTATGTTTTACGGCTTATGTTTCCTTGCACTAACAACGCTGCGGAGTATGAGGCCCTTCTCCATGGGCTTCGGATTGCAAAGGAGATGAATCTCAGCCGGGTTAGGTGCCTGGGCGACTCTGATCTGGTGGCACAGCAAGTTTCAGGGACGTGGGATTCTAAAGACCCGCTCATGGCGGCTTACAGACAAGCTGTTACTAATGTGGCTGGTTGCTTCAAAGGTTATCAGGTGGATCACATTGATCGGCGGCAGAACGAGGCGGCTGATGCCTTGTCACGACTTGGATCACAGCGAAAGCCGGTGCCTCTGAATATTTTCCTGGATGTGCTCCATAACCCGTCAGTTAAGTTGCCAACGGAGGAGGACCTTGCTGTCCCAGACCCGGAGGCCCAGCTGGTGGCGGCTCTCCATGAGATCCCGGATTGGACTGTCCCATACTTGGATTATCTGACTCGAGGCGTCCTGCCGGCTGATGAAATCGAAGCCCGTCTGATCGTGAGAAGGTCCAAATCTATGACCATTGTCAATGGCGAGTTACACCATAGAAGTGCCACAGGCGTCTTTCAGCGCTGTGTATCACCTGATGATGGCCGGAATATTCTCAATGAGATACACTCTGGTGACTGTAGTCATCATGCCGGCTCTAAGTCATTGGTGGCGAAGGCTTTCCGCCACGGTTTCTTTTGGCTCACAGCTCATGCTGATGCGAAGAATATAGTTAGGAAGTGTGACGGCTGTCAGAGGTTTGCCCGCCAAGCTCATGTGCCGGCTCAGGAACTTCGGATGATCCCTGTCACATGGCCCTTTGCGGTCTGGGGGCTAGATATGGTGGGGCCTTTCAAAGCTTCTAGTGACAAAAAGACTCATCTCTTGGTGGCGGTTGACAAGTTTACCAAGTGGGTGGAGGCAGAGCCCATCAGTAATTTGGATGCAGAGACGGCTGTTAAGTTTGTCAAAAAGTTAATCTTCCGTTTCGGATACCCGCACAGCATCATTACTGACAACGGCACGAACCTTTCAAAAAGCGCCATGAAGCAGTTTTGTGATCAGGAGCATATCAGACTTGATGTGGCGGCTGTTGCGCACCCGCAATCTAATGGGCAAGCTGAACGCGCCAATCAGGAGATCCTTCGTGGTATAAAACCCCGGCTTATGGTTCCTCTTCAGCGCACACCCGGCTGTTGGGTAGAAGAACTTCCCTCCGTCTTATGGAGCATACGAACAACTCCCAACAGATCGACGGGTTTCACGCCTTTCTTCATGGTTTATGGAGCAGAGGCCGTCTTACCGAGCGACATCCGCCACGACTCGCCCCGGGTCTCAGCATACGTTGAAGAGGACAATGAGTTGGCTCGTCAAGACTCTCTGGATGCCTTGGAAGAGGAGCGGGACTTGGCAGCCGCCCGATCTGCTATCTACCAGCAGGACCTGCGTCGCTATCATAGCCGTAGGATCAGAAGCCGGACTTTCCAGGAAGGGGACTTGGTGCTTCGTTTAATTCAAGACCAGTCAGGCATGCATAAGCTTTCGCCTCCCTGGGAAGGGCCCTTCGTTGTCAGCAAAAATCTTTATAACGGGTCTTATTATCTGATTGATCTCCGGCCTGGAAAGGAGTCTCGAACATCTGAAGAAGAGACCAGCAGGCCCTGGAACATAGCTCATCTAAAACCCTACTACACCTAGAGTTCCGGCTCTGGGGATCATGTACATACCTCTCATGTATATATTATCAATAATGAATAAAAGCTGGAGGCCCTGAAACTCGGGGTATCTGTCGTTTTCCATCCATCATATGGAGGACCCTGCACTTAGTCGAATAAAAAAGACCCATATGGGCTGTGCTTACTGGTAATCCAGAAGCCTTCACCATCTTGGGACCTTCCACCCTATGGGCCGAACTAACTGGTAGTCCAGAAGTCGCCACCATATTGGGTTAAAGTCCTAATAAACGGGTCGTGTTACTGGTAATCCAGAACCTTCATCCGTGTACAGGCACCCAATAAGCGGGTCGTGTTACTGGTAGTCCAGAACCTTCATCCATGTACGGGCTTAAAAGACTCAGATGGGATGATGCTTACTGGTAATCCAGAAGCCTTCACCATCCTGGGACCTTCCACCCTATGGGCCGAACTAACTGGTAGTCCAGAAGTCGCCACCATATTGGGTTAAAGTCCTAATAAACGGGTCGTGTTACTGGTAATCCAGAACCTTCATCCGTGTACAGGCACCCAATAAGCGGGTCGTGTTACTGGTAGTCCAGAACCTTCATCCGTGTACGGGCTTAAAAGACTCAGATGGGATGATGCTTACTGGTAATCCAGAAGCCTTCACCATCCTGGGACCTTCAACCCTTATGAGGCTGAACTTACTGGTAATCCAGAAGTCGCCATATTGGGTTAAAGTCCTAATAAGCGGGTCGTGTTACTGGTAATCCAGAACCTTCATCCGTGTACAGGCACCCAATAAGCGGGTCGTGTTACTGGTAGTCCAGAACCTTCATCCGTGTACAGGCTTACAAGACTCAGATGGGATGATGCTTACTGGTAATCCAGAAGCCTTCACCATCCTGGGACCTTCAACCCTTATGAGGCTGAACTTACTGGTAATCCAGAAGTCGCCATATTGGGTTAAAGTCCTAATAAGCGGGTCGTGTTACTGGTAATCCAGAACCTTCATCCGTGTACAGGCACCTAATAAACGGGTCGCGTTACTGGTAATCCAGAACCTTCATCCGTGTACGGGGGAAAAAACTTAGATGTGACGATGCTACTGGTAATCCAGAAGCCTTCACCATCTTAAAATCAATAACCTTATGGGCCGAACTTCATGGAAGTCGCCACCATACGGGAAGAAAAGAACTGGTTTGGTTGGGGTTATTGGTAATCCAAGAGCCGCCATCATACTGGGGGCTTTCGCATCCTTTCTTACGTCTTTACAAGTTTGACAAAACTTTCTTGAGATTTATTGCCTTTGCGAGTCTTACGATTTTTATGAACTGTTCTAAAAGTTCGTATTTGGCCAAGAGCCGCCAGTTTATTGCGCTGTTTACAGCATGTTTATGCAAGTTTGCTGGTTATAAGCCGCCATGACTAATTAGTTTTTGGTTAAATACTTGTTTCAAATGATGCATACCTCTTATCAAAGTATTATGATTATCTTGATATTTGGCTAAGAGCCGCCAGCGTCCACGAAGGATTCAATTTCTTTCAGAAGCAGCCAGAGTAATTTTTTATAAGGAAGCGTCATGCCAAGGTATTAGGCTTGCTTCCCAAGGAAGCCAGTGTGCATTTAAAAGCAAGAGGCCAAGATCTTTCTAAAGTCTATTACAAAAGGCCACTAGAGGGAATTTCAGAATCATGGTTCAGATCATATATTACAAGAGGTTCGGCAGCTGGCGACTTTCAAGGTTCCAGCTTTACTCCTGGGTCTTGTCGCCTCCGGCTCGGTCCGCATCTGCTCAAGGATTTATCTGGTCATGATCAGCATCCCAGTCAACGTCGGCAAAAGCCTCGAAGATCTCTTCAGCATCTATAAGGTTTGAAGAGTCAATAGCAGGAGCGAATTCGTCCTTACGGCCTTTAGGAGATAATGTGAGAGGCGGCAGAGGGTCGAGTTTTTCCTTCTTTCCATCTTCGCCATAAGACGGTTGAACTCTTGCAAGCTTCATTTCTTTCACCAACAGACTTGCGGGGATGAAAGTTTCTTTCCTCAGAGCGTTGTAAGTCGCCTGATCGATCTTTTTCCCTTTGTAAGTTTCGGGAAAGCCGCCAACAAGAGTCTGCAGCTCCAAGTCCTCATAATGAGCTTTTGCGCGGGCCATAGTGTGCATCGTGGCGATACGGGCGCTGGATTCCTTCACAAACTTCAGTTGAGCAGGAAAAGTTGACAAGGCCTCCAGAACTCCCTTTATGGTGGAAGGTTTTTCCTTCCCATAAAAAGCAGCATGGATTGCGCGACGACTTCCAGTATAAAGTTGCTCGAGGAAAGTATAAGCCGCTTTGAGCTGTGTGGTTGGATCCTTCTCCAGCTTATTGCTTCTGGGACCTGCAAAGAAAACGTCAGAATTTAAAAATTATTTAGGAAACTTGTGTAAAAAGCTTCAGGAAATCTGGCGGCTTACCGAAGATTGCATGGCTCATTTGACGGATGTGAAGTTTAAGGCCGCCGAGCTCTGCAGAGATAGGCTGAAGGCGTTTTTCAGCTTCTTCGGCGCGTTGAAAAAGACGCTGTTTCTCTTTCGCATGTTCGGTGGTCAGGGTGACCAACTTGGCGGCTGCCTCAGACGCAGCCTTTTCTAAGGATGTAACCCGCTCTTCTGCGGCGGCTCTCATTTCCTGTTCAGATTTCAGTTTCCTCTGAGAGTCGGCCAGCTGGGTCTCTAATGAAGATAATTGAGCCTGAAAGAAAAAGGAAGGATCAAATTACTTATGCAGATAAAGTTCCATACCGATTACAAGTAATCCACATGGCACTTGGGGGCTAATGCAAACCCGAAGTTTTTACAAAGAAATTTTTTCTGAAAACCCATGAGGTTCTTTTAACTACATGTGGTTCTTTGCTCTAAAGACCCGGCTGTTTCAAGAAGACAGCCGGCTCTTGGGGACTACATGTGGTTCTTTGTTCTATTTAAAACACATGTGGTTCTTTGCTCTAAGACCCGGCTGTTTCAAGAAGACAGCCGGTTCTTGGGGACTACATGTGTACATTTACGCATTTTTAAAATATAAATTGGTAAACCTCCATAAAACTATGAAATCAGTAATATGCAGGTTTGGGCGACTAATAAGGATTATGAATAAAAATGATGTTTATCTCACCTTTGGTTTATTAACCAAGGTTTTGGCGATCTCCTGACTCTCAAATAATCGAGTCTGAAGAGCTTCATGAAGGCCATCTAAATCAGCATTCTCTAAGGAGGAGAGGTTTAACTTGTCTTTCCCTTGAGAAGACATGGCTTCAAGGGAAGATTTGCCCAAAGCCGCCGACGAGTCTGCGGCGGTGGCAATAGCAGCAGCAACAGTACCCTCCTCAATATTGTGCGAGGGCGGAATAACAGCGGCTTCTGAAAGTCGCACTTCCTGAATCGGTGAAGATATCGTTGCATCCGGCTGTTGGTCGATGTTATCAGCCGGTGCTTCCATCTCTGGCTCTAAAGATACCTGAGTTTCTGGAGGGTCATTGGTTATTTCTTCAGAGTCCTTGGCTGGGTCTCCGGAGCCCGCCGGAGGTGAAGAGGAAGTTGAGGGCTTCAGTCTCTTGGAGGTAACTCTGCATATTTATTGAGATTTTAAATAAACTGATAGCTTTGAGATCACACAAGGGTGTGATAATAAGAGCGATCATAATCTTACCCTGGTTTGATAACGAAATCCTCTGGCAACTCTGAGGCGTCATCAGAGGAAGATGAAACCTGATAGTCCGAATCAGAGGGATTAAGCGGATGTTTAAACAAACCAGCTTTAGGGAGCAGAGGTGTTGGATGGAGAAGCACCTCACGCGGGCGCTTATGAGAGTCGCTTTTATTAACGACATAACCGCTGGCGCCAGTGTTAGAGCCGCCACAATCAGATTGGAGAAAGGCGGCATGCTGAATTGTTTTTAACGAATAGTTGGGATCCAGGCGAGCAAAAGGATGTGAGAAAGGTGTTGGAAATATGCCCTAGAGGCAATAATAAATTGGTTATTATTATATTTCCTTGTTCATGATAATCGTTTATTATCCATGCTATAATTGTATTGATTGGAAACTCAAATACATGTGTGGGTACATAGACAACACTGTGTCCCTAGTAAGCCTCTAGTTGACTAGCTCGTTGATCAAAGATGGTTAAGGTTTCCTAGCCATTGACATGAGATGTCATTTGATAACGGGATCACATCATTAGGAGAATGATGTGATGGACAAGACCCAAACTGTAAACGTAGCATTTGATCGTGTCAGTTTATTGCTATTGTTTTCTGCATGTCAAGTATCTGTTCCTTTGACCATGAGATCATGCAACTCACTGACACCGGAGGAATACCTTGTGTGTATCAAACGTCGCAACGTAACTGGGTGACTATAAAGGTGCTCTACAGGTATCTCCGAGGGTGTCTGTTGGGTTGGCATGGATCAAGACTGGGATTTGTTACTCCGTGTGACGGAGAGGTATCTCAGGGCCCACTCGGTAATACAACATCACATTGAGCCTTGCAAGCAAAGTGACTAAAGAGTTAGCCACAGGATCTTGTATTACGGAACGAGTAAAGAGACTTGCCGGTAACGAGATTGAACTAGGTATAGAGATACCGACGATCGAATCTCGGGCAAGTAACATACCGAAGAACAAAGGGAACAGCATACGGGATTAACTGAATCCTTGACATAGAGGTTCGACCGATAAAGATCTTCGTAGAATATGTAGGAGCCAATATGGGCATCCAGGTCCCGCTATTGGTTATTGGCCGTAGAGGTGTCTCGGTCATGTCTACATAGTTCTCGAACCCGCAGGGTCTACACACTTAACGTTTGGTGACGATTAGTATAGTTGAGTTATTATGTTGGTGACCGAAGGTTGTTCGGAGTCCCGGATAAGATCCCGGACATGACGAGGATCTCCGGAATAGTCCGGAGGTAAAGATTGATATATGTGATAATAGTGTTTTGATCTCCGAAAGAGTTCCGGAGTTCACCGGAATGGGTTTCGGATGTTTACCGAAGTGTTCGGGTGCAGCAACACTTTATATGGGCCAAAGGGATAAAGCCCACGAGGTATTGGAAAGTGCAAAAGTAGTTTTGCTGCCGCGTAAACGGTACTACCGCTTGTGTGAAGCGGTACTACCGCCCGAGCGGTACTACCGCTTGTGTGAAGCGGTACTACCGCCCAAGCGGTACTACCGCTTGTGTGAAGCGGTACTACCGCTTGTGTGCGGCTGTGCACGGTTCGGCAGGGATCCGAGTTGGACTCTTTCCCTGCGGGCCAAACCGACCTTGTGCGGGCAAAACCGACCTGGAGGAGGCTTTTACTCCAAGTTTAGACCCCAAGGCTCAACATATAAATAGAGGGGCAGGGCTAGCACACGGGACACATTAAGATTTCCCCAAGCCGTGTGCGGCAACCCTAACCCTCTAGTTCCTCCGTCATAATCTCCGTAGTGCTTGGCGAAGCCCTGCAGAGATTGTTCCTCACCACCATCACCACGCCGTCGTGCTGCTGGAACTCAACCACTACTTCACCATCGCTCGCTGGATCGAGGAGGTGAAGGCGTCATCAAGCCGTACGTGTGTTGAACGCGGAGGTGCCGTCCGTTCGGCACTAGATCGGAAGGATCGTGATTAGATCGCGGGACGCTCGGCGATTTGGATCGCGAAGACGTTCGACTACATCAACCGCGTTTATTAACGCTTCCGCTTAGCGATCTACAAGGGTATGTAGATTCACTCTCCCTCTCGTAGATGCTCATCACCATGGATAGATCTTGTGTGTGCGTAGGAAAAATTTTGTTTCCCATGCAACGTTCCCCAACAGTGGCATCTGAGCTAGGTCTATGCGTAGATGAGATCTCGAGTAGAACACAAACGAGTTGTGGGCGTGGGTGTATACATATTGCTTGCCGTTACTAGTTGATATTTGATTCGGCGGTACTGTGAGATGAAGCGGCCCGGACCGACATTACGCGTACACTTACGCGAGACAGGTTCCTTCAACTGACATGTAACTTCGTTGCATAAAGATGGCTAGCGGGTGTCTGTCTCTCTCACTTTAGTTGAATCGATTTCAATGAAGAGGTTTCTTTTAGAAGATCAAAAAGCAATCACTACACCACGTTGTGGTTTTGCGTAGGTAAGAACGGTTCTTGCAAACCCGTAGCAGCCACGTAAAATTTGCAACAACAATTAGAGGACGTCTAACTTGTTTTTGCAGGGTATGATGTGATATGATATGGCCAATTACATGATGAGATATATGTGATGTATGAGATGATCATGTTTTGTATAGAATATCACGACTTGCATGTCGATGAGTACGGCAACTGGCAGGAGCCATAGAGTTGTCTTTAATTATTGTATGACCTGCGTGTCAATCATTAAGCGCTATGTAATGCTTTACTTTATCGCTAAACGTTAGCAATAGTCGTGGAAGCAACAGTCGGCGCGACAACCTTATGGCGACACGTTGATGGAGATCAAGATGATGGAGATCATGGTGTCATGCCGGTGACGATGGAGATCATGCCGGTGCTTTGGAGATGGAGATCAAAAGCACAAGTTCATGGCCATATCATGTCACTTATGATTTGCATGTGATGTTAATCTTTTTTTGCATCTTATTTTGCTTAGGACGACGGTAGCATTATAAGGTGATCCCTCACTTAAATTTCAAGATAAATTGTGTTCTCCCCAAGTGTGCACCGTTGCGAAAGTTCGTCGTTTCGAGACACGCCGTGATGATCGGGTGTGATAGACTCTACGTTCGCATACAACGGGTGTAAGCCATGTTGCACGTGCGGAACACTCGGGTTAAACTTGACGAGCCTAGCATGTACAGACATGGCCTCGGAACACAAGAGACCGAAAGGTCGAACATGAGTCATATAGTAGATATGATCAACATGAAGATGTTCACCATTGAAACCACCTCAACTCACGTGATGATCGGACTTGAGTTGGTGGATTTGGATCATGTTACACTCGAATGACCGGAGGGATGTCAATTTGAGTGGGAGTTTTTAAGTAATATGATTAACTAAAATCATTATCTAGAACAATAGTCTAAGTTGTCTTTGCTATATTTATGTTGTAGATCATGGCTCGCGCAGTAGCACCCCTGAATTTTAATGCGTTCCTAGAGAAAGCTAAGTTGAAAGATGATGGAAGTAACTTTGTGGACTGGGCCCGTAATCTAAGGATTATCCTTACGGCTTCCCAGAAGGCTTATGTCCTTGATGCACCGCTTGGTGATCCACCCGCTCCAGTTGAGTCTCTAGACGTTGTGAACGCCTGGCAGGCTCGTTCTGATGATTACTCAATAGTTCAATGTGCAATGTTGTATGGCTTAGAACCGGGACTTCAAAGACGTTTTGAACGTCATGGAGCATATGAGATGTTCCAGGAGTTGAAGTTTATCTTTCAGAAGAATGCCCGGATCGAGAGATATGAGATCTCCGATAAGTTCTATGCTTGCAAGATGGAGGAGAACGGGTCTATCAGTGACCACGTGCTCAGAATGTCTGGGTACTCCACCCGTCTGGCTGAGTTAGGGATGCCCCTTCCGCCAGAGGCTATCACTGACAGAGTTCTTCAATCATTGCCACCTAGCTACAAGAGCTTCGTGTTGAACTATAACATGCACGGGATGAACAAGTCAGTCGCCGAGCTGTTTGCGATGCTGAAAGCCGCTGAGTCTGAAATTCAGAAGGAGCATCAAGTGTTGATGGTCAATAAAACCACTAGTTTCAAGAAAAATGGCAAGGGTAAGAAGGGTAACTCCAAGCAGAGTGGCAAAGCAGTTGCTCCTCTCGTGAAGAAACCCAAGGCTGGACCCAAACCAGAAACTGTGTGTTTTCATTGCAAGGGAACTGGACACTGGAAGCGGAATTGCCCCAAGTATTTGGCTGACAAGAAGGCGGCCAACAACAAACAAGGTATATATGATATACATGTTATTGATGTGTACCTTACCAACTCTCGTTGTAGTGCCTGGGTATTTGATACCGGTGCGGTTGCTCATATTTGCAACTCAAAACAGGAACTGCGGAATAGACGGAGGCTGGCAAAGGACGAAGTGACGATGCGCGTGGGAAATGGTTCCAAGGTTGATGTGATCGCCGTCGGCACGCTCGCTCTTCGATTACCGTCGGGATTAATGATGAACCTAAATAAGTGTTATTTGGTGCCTGCGTTAAGCATGAACATTATATCTGGATCTTGTTTATTGCGAGACGGTTACTCATTTAAATCAGAAAATAATGGTTGTTCTATTTATATGAGTAATATCTTTTATGGTCATGCACCCAATGTGAGGGGTTTATTCTTGTTGAATCTCGATAGTAATGATACACATGTTCATAACATTGATGCCAAAAGATATAGAATTGATAATGATAATACCACTTTCTTGTGGCACTGCCGTTTAGGTCATATTGGCGTAAAACGCATGAAGAAGCTCCATGCTGATGGACTTTTGGAGTCACTTGATTTTGAATCACTTGACACATGTGAGCCATGCCTCATGGGCAAGATGACTAAAACGCCGTTCTCTGGAACAATGGAACGGGCAAGTGACTTATTGGAAATCATACATACTGATGTGTGCGGTCCGATGAGTATTGAGGCGCGCGGTGGTTATCGTTACTTTCTCACCTTCACTGATGACTTAAGTAGATATGGGTATATTTACTTAATGAAACACAAGTCTGAAACATTTGAAAAGTTCAAACAATTTCAGAGTGAAGTTGAGAATCATCGTAACAAGAAGATTAAATTCCTACGATCTGATCGAGGGGGAGAATATCTGAGTTATGAGTTTGGCAGTCACTTAAGACAGTGTGGAATTGTTTCACAATTGACACCGCCTGGAACACCACAGCGTAATGGTGTGTCCGAACGTCGTAATCGAACCTTATTGGATATGGTGCGATCTATGATGTCTCTTGCCGATTTGCCACTATCGTTTTGGGGTTATGCATTAGAGACAGCTGCATTCACTTTAAATAGGGCACCATCGAAATCCGTTGAGACAACGCCATATGAACTTTGGTTTGACAAGAAGCCAAAGCTGTCGTTTCTTAAAGTTTGGGGATGTGATGCTTATGTCAAAAAGCTTCAGCCTGAAAAGCTGGAACCCAAAGCGGAGAAATGCGTCTTCATAGGATACCCAAAAGAGACAGTTGGGTATACCTTCTACCTCAGATCCGAAGGCAAAGTGTTTGTCGCTAAAAACGGAACATTTCTTGAGAAAGAGTTTCTCTCGAAAGAATTGAGTGGGAGGAAGATAGAACTTGATGAGGTTGTTGAGCCTTTACTTCAACCTGAGAGTAGCGCAACGCAGAAAGTAGTTTCTGTGGAGCCTACATTAGCTGAAGAGGAAGTTAATGATGATGATCATGAAGCTTTGGATCAAGTTGCTATCGAACCTCGTAGGTCGACAAGGACGCGTACTGCTCCCGAGTGGTACGGCAACCCTGTATTAGACATCATGTTGTTAGACAACGATGAACCTACGAGCTATGGAGAAGCGATGATGAGCCCGGATTCCGAGAAGTGGTTAGAGGCCATGAAATCCGAGATGGGATCCATGTATGAAAACAAAGTATGGACTTTGGAAGTATTACCTGAAGGGCGTAAGGTCATTCAGAACAAATGGATCTTTAAGAGGAAGACGGACGCGGACGGTAATGTCACCGTCTATAAAGCTCGACTTGTGGCAAAGGGTTTTTCACAAGTTCAAGGAGTTGACTACGATGAGACCTTCTCACCCGTAGCGATGCTTAAGTCCGTCAGAATCATGTTAGCAATAGCTGCCTTTTTCGATTATGAAATTTGGCAGATGGATGTCAAAACAGCGTTCCTTAACGGTTACCTTAAGGAAGAGTTGTATATGATACAACCAGAAGGTTTTGTCGATCCAGAGAATGCTGACAAAGTTTGCAAACTCCAGCGATCCATTTATGGACTGGTGCAAGCATCTCGGAGTTGGAATCTTCGTTTTGATGAGGTGATCAAAGCGTTCGAGTTTATACAAGTTTACGGAGAAGCTTGTATTTACAAGAAAGTGAGTGGGAGCTCTATAGCGTTTCTAATATTATATGTGGATGACATATTGCTGATTGGAAACAATATAGAAATGCTGGAAAGCGTAAAGGAATATTTGAACAAGAGTTTTTCAATGAAGGACCTAGGAGAAGCTGCTTTCATATTAGGCATCAAGATCTATAGAGATAGATCAAGACGTTTAATAGGACTTTCACAAAGCACATACCTTGATAAGATTTTGAAGAAGTTCAAAATGGATCAGTCCAAGAAGGGGTTCTTGCCTGTTTTGCAAGGTGTGAAGTTGAGTAAGACTCAATGCCCAGTGACTGCAGAAGATAGAGAAAAGATGAGTGTCATCCCCTATGCTTCAGCCATAGGCTCTATCATGTATGCAATGCTGTGCACAAGACCCGATGTCAGCCTTGCCATAAGTATGGCCGGAAGGTTTCAAAGTGATCCAGGAATGGAACACTGGACGGCGGTCAAGAATATCCTGAAGTACCTGAAAAGGACTAAGGACATGTTTCTCGTTTATGGAGGTGATCAAGAGCTCGTCGTAAAGGGTTACGTCGATGCAAGCTTTGACACTGATCCGGATGACTCTAAGTCGCAAACCGGATACGTATTTATTCTTAATGGGGGTGCGGTTAGCTGGTGCAGTTCCAAGCAAAGCGTGGTAGCAGATTCTACATGCGAAGCGGAGTACATCGCTGCCTCGGAGGCGGCGAAGGAAGGTGTCTGGATGAAGGAGTTCATGACAGATCTTGGAGTAGTGCCTAGTGCGCTTAACCCAATGACTCTGTTTTGTGATAACACTGGTGCCATTGCTCTAGCCAAGGAACCAAGATTTCACAAGAGGACCAGACACATAAAACGACGTTTCAATTCCATCCGCGATTACATCAAGGAGGACGACATAAATATTTGCAAAGTACACACGGATCTAAATGTTGCAGATCCGATGACTAAACCTCTTCCAAGGGATAAACATGAACAACACCAGAACTGCATGGGTGTTCGATTCATTACAATGTAAATCACATAGTGATGTGAACTAGATTATTGACTCTAGTGCAAGTGGGAGACTGTTGGAAATATGCCCTAGAGGCAATAATAAATTGGTTATTATTATATTTCCTTGTTCATGATAATCGTTTATTATCCATGCTATAATTGTATTGATTGGAAACTCAAATACATGTGTGGGTACATAGACAACACTGTGTCCCTAGTAAGCCTCTAGTTGACTAGCTCGTTGATCAAAGATGGTTAAGGTTTCCTAGCCATTGACATGAGATGTCATTTGATAACGGGATCACATCATTAGGAGAATGATGTGATGGACAAGACCCAAACTGTAAACGTAGCATTTGATCGTGTCAGTTTATTGCTATTGTTTTCTGCATGTCAAGTATCTGTTCCTTTGACCATGAGATCATGCAACTCACTGACACCGGAGGAATACCTTGTGTGTATCAAACGTCGCAACGTAACTGGGTGACTATAAAGGTGCTCTACAGGTATCTCCGAGGGTGTCTGTTGGGTTGGCATGGATCAAGACTGGGATTTGTTACTCCGTGTGACGGAGAGGTATCTCAGGGCCCACTCGGTAATACAACATCACATTGAGCCTTGCAAGCAAAGTGACTAAAGAGTTAGCCACAGGATCTTGTATTACGGAACGAGTAAAGAGACTTGCCGGTAACGAGATTGAACTAGGTATAGAGATACCGACGATCGAATCTCGGGCAAGTAACATACCGAAGAACAAAGGGAACAGCATACGGGATTAACTGAATCCTTGACATAGAGGTTCGACCGATAAAGATCTTCGTAGAATATGTAGGAGCCAATATGGGCATCCAGGTCCCGCTATTGGTTATTGGCCGTAGAGGTGTCTCGGTCATGTCTACATAGTTCTCGAACCCGCAGGGTCTACACACTTAACGTTTGGTGACGATTAGTATAGTTGAGTTATTATGTTGGTGACCGAAGGTTGTTCGGAGTCCCGGATAAGATCCCGGACATGACGAGGATCTCCGGAATAGTCCGGAGGTAAAGATTGATATATGTGATAATAGTGTTTTGATCTCCGAAAGAGTTCCGGAGTTCACCGGAATGGGTTTCGGATGTTTACCGAAGTGTTCGGGTGCAGCAACACTTTATATGGGCCAAAGGGATAAAGCCCACGAGGTATTGGAAAGTGCAAAAGTAGTTTTGCTGCCGCGTAAACGGTACTACCGCTTGTGTGAAGCGGTACTACCGCCCGAGCGGTACTACCGCTTGTGTGAAGCGGTACTACCGCCCAAGCGGTACTACCGCTTGTGTGAAGCGGTACTACCGCTTGTGTGCGGCTGTGCACGGTTCGGCAGGGATCCGAGTTGGACTCTTTCCCTGCGGGCCAAACCGACCTTGTGCGGGCAAAACCGACCTGGAGGAGGCTTTTACTCCAAGTTTAGACCCCAAGGCTCAACATATAAATAGAGGGGCAGGGCTAGCACACGGGACACATTAAGATTTCCCCAAGCCGTGTGCGGCAACCCTAACCCTCTAGTTCCTCCGTCATAATCTCCGTAGTGCTTGGCGAAGCCCTGCAGAGATTGTTCCTCACCACCATCACCACGCCGTCGTGCTGCTGGAACTCAACCACTACTTCACCATCGCTCGCTGGATCGAGGAGGTGAAGGCGTCATCAAGCCGTACGTGTGTTGAACGCGGAGGTGCCGTCCGTTCGGCACTAGATCGGAAGGATCGTGATTAGATCGCGGGACGCTCGGCGATTTGGATCGCGAAGACGTTCGACTACATCAACCGCGTTTATTAACGCTTCCGCTTAGCGATCTACAAGGGTATGTAGATTCACTCTCCCTCTCGTAGATGCTCATCACCATGGATAGATCTTGTGTGTGCGTAGGAAAAATTTTGTTTCCCATGCAACGTTCCCCAACAAAAGGATATTTCCTCACAGTAATTCTGGGTTTCCTAGAAAAACGATTGTTGAACGGAGTGGAAGTTACCTCAGTTTCTCCCTGTTCGTCTTCTTCTTCTTCACCCTGGAAGGTGTCAAGGTAAAATTATTAAGCATAAGCCGCTAATGAAAAGGAAAAAGGTGGGTGTAAATTATGAACTTGCCGATGTTTCATCTTTGGAGGATTCTAAGACAGCAGGATCCGCGTCCAAAGGGTTGATGGTCTCCTTCTTTTTCTTTCCTCCTCGAGAGCCGGCCTGTTTGCCCGGCTTCTGGCCTTTGGGTTCTTTTTCTTTCACCTGTGGCCGAGCTTCCCAAAAGGGATCATCATCCTGAAAGTCGCAAGGGGTAAGCCTCAAGAATGTAAACAATAAAACAGAAGCCTAAAGGAGATTTGCTTACAGCCGGTGGTGGATTGGCTTCAGTGAAGGGCTTCAGAGAAAACTCGCCAGTATAGTCGCCGGGTAAGTTGACGATTATCCTCATCTGTTTCACCACGTCTGACACAGGAGCAGGCGTATTATTATACCTCTGAGGATCTTCTAAACCGGAGTATTCATACATCAGCCGGTCTCGAAGGCTCAAAGGCTGGATCCTCCAGGAAAGCCAGCAAAGGATCAAGTCAGCTCCTGTAAGACCAATGGCCATCAAAGCGGCTATCTTGTCCATCAGAGGCTGAAGCTGGATCCGTTCTGTTTCTGTGGGCCTGGGAGGATATTCTTTTTTATGATCCAGGCGGTCAGGTCTAAAACCCGGCAATGGGTGTTGCCCTTCAGGCACCTTGGTCTTCACGTAAAACCAAGTCTCCGGCATGCCCTTTGGGTGGCCCAAGAGCTCAGCACTAGGAAAATAAGTAAACCGCCGTCTCTGAAAGGATATGCCGCCAAGCTCTTGATGGCGGCCTCCGGCGACTTCAGTTTGCTTGTTCACATAGAATAAATTTTGGAATAACAAGATCGTTGGCTCTATCCGGAGATAAGCTTCACAAACTACTACGAAAGAGCTTATATTAACAATAGAGTTGGAGCCAAGGTCTTGAGGATGCAGACCATAGAAGTGTAAAAGGTCTCGGAAAAATTTAGAGCCGGGTGGATCAAACCCTCTCTCAATGTGATCGGTAAAAATAATGACTTCCCCCTCCTTCGGCTTGGGAGGACAGTCCTTCTTGGAGACCCGGCAGTTTTCTGTTTTGGATAGGAGACCGTTGTCTATGAGTCTTGTGACATGTTTGGTGGTAACCGCGGAGCGGACCCAGTTGCATTCTATTGCTTTCTTTGTCATCCTAGTAAATGGGGAGAAGGATTAAGTCAGCGGCTTTCATAAGTCGGAAAAGAAAAAATTATTAAAGCAAGGATGGCGACTTTCCTTAAGCCGCCACGAGTGAAGGATGTTCAGCACAAGTGAAAATTTCGCTAAGTGTGTAACAACAGATTTCTGCCAACGCGGTAAATTTTTTGGATCAAACAGCTCTATAAAATAAGGAAAAAAGCAGTTCTTGCTACTGTTTGTTAAGCCGCGGCAGGTTTTTACAGATGGGGTTTCTCAGATCTATCTTGATACAAGATTTAATTCCTGATCATTGGAGGGATAGCAACGGCGCCATTTCCATGATGTAAGAGTACCAAGGTGCGGCCGGCGACAGTAGCCGCGGAGAGGCCGAGGCGGAGCTCGAGCCCGACAATGGCGGAACCCTAAGAAGGGTGAGAAGAACTGGGAATACCTGGATCGGATGGCCGCGCGGCGCGGTTGCAGACAGGTGACGGCGGTGCGTCGGGACTGTTTCTCCTTCCGATGGCCGGCGAGCTCGAAGGTGTGTCGCGAGGAGGCGTAAGCTCGGGCGGCAGGAGGAAGAAGATGGAGAAAATGAGGAAAAGGACCTGAAAAGGGTATTTATAAGGGGGCGAGACACCGAAGGGTCGGGGCGAGATTTAAGGATCTACAGTAATCCGACGCCCCGATTTTCGCGCCTAATGAATTCATTTGAGATATTGGTGATGTCATGGAAAGATTCGTTCTGGAGATTCGGTGACGTCACAAGAAGAGCAGGACTGAAGGAAAGGCAGTTGAAATATTCAGAAGAGGCGGGTTCTGCTGAAGACTCGCCAAAATATCAAGGTTAAGTTTGAAAAGGACGAGGTTGTCTGGAACCAGTTCAAGCCAACCTGAGGGCTAATGTCAGGGAAATATCTTTGGGTGAAACCCGCCCGTTCAGGGCCGGGTCTCGAGGAGTAAAACCATGAAGGGCCAGGTGGGCCGTAGTGTCTTCTATGGAGGCCCAGAAGGAGAGCCGCCCATTGAGGGGCCGGCCCAAGACCCGCCGAGAGAGGCGGTAAGTGCAAACCGCCTTAAGGTATAACTTAGGAAACAAGTAAGGGGAGTTGGGCTCGGATTGTTATCCCGGCCCGGACTCTTATGTGAGCCCCGGGGCCCCGCCTGTATATAAAGGGGAGCCCCTGGGGATAGAAGGGGGGGGAATCTTTCGAGAGCTAAGGCTAGACAAGTCTCAAAACCCTTGTAATCAAGATCTTCAAATACATCTAGCAGGAGTAGGCTTTACCTCCTCGAGAGGGGCCGAACCTGGGTAAATCTTGCCTTCCGTGTTCCTCGTTTGACCCCTTCGATCTGCTACTTACGCGATGGCTTCGAGATTAAGTCCTATGAGGACATCTGCCGTGAAAATACCACGACACATGCCCTTTATTTTTCATTTAGAATTGGGACATATTCAACATACCATGGCTCGCCAAACATTTCCCGGGGCAATACTGGAAGCAACATAAATCTAGATGATAGGTCCTGATAGGCCAACCATATGCTTCATGCGGAAACTGTGAACCAATGGCACAATAGAAATATTAGCATGTTGTATCTTTCTTATTTTTCCTCAATGAGCTTGTTCATGCTTATGGACAATTGGAGATGGCATATATCTTTGCCTTCTCCTGATTTACAAGTCATTTAAGATAATAGTCGTTTTGTACTCATGTTACTTCATATGAGATTAAGGATATGACAATGTGCTTTTTTTATGCTTTTTGATGCATTGATTTAACCAAAGGAGTGTTGTGTTTTATAATACATTTTTCATCAATGGGGTTTAAAAGGACAAAATGTTATGAAACATGTGTATATTTTGCATTCATAATTTTGATGAACGGCCAGCAACAACTTAGGAACAATGAGAATGACCATCCTTGACTTTGTAGAGAAACATTCTTAGGTATATTACAACATATATTTTCCATATTATTCTTTTTCTTAAACTTAATCATAGTATAAGTTCGTTTGAAATATTTTTGACTGACAAAACTATCTTTTCAATGCACGTGAATTTTCACGTGCACGCTTACTAGTATACTAGAAAAATACCTAAAATACTTATTTTGGAACGAAGGAATACCAGTTTCATATACTTGAAATAAACAAATTTCGCACATTGAAACAATCAATTCCATACTTTTTCAATAATCCGTTTCACATATTTCAAAAGGCTGGTTTAAATTATTTCATAAAACTAAATTCACTCATTTCAGAAGTGTAATTTTCACCAATGTCAAAAACTGGATTCGGTGATTTGGTGAGTCGGTTTTTTTCAAAAAACAAAAACTGAAATCAGTTTTTTGGCATTTCCCTTCATGAGTATTCTCAGCAATTTGTGGAGACGCTATGTAGCCCTCCTTCACACCAAACATAATATTGGCTTAACCTCATCTATCCAACCAAACAGAAAAAGGCCCTACTCACGGTTGAGCTTGACAGTTGACTTATATGGGATACCCATAACCATTTAATTTGTCCCTTGAATCAAACACACCATAGAGTAGAAGTGGGCTCAGACTCTGGTTGCCGGTCACGTCATGGACTCGTGCGATTGTGTAAGCGGTGACATAAGAAAGTCACTAGAAAGAATCGAATCAACAAAATCATAAATCAAGGCAATCTATAACATCACGGAATTGGAATGTCTCAACTACTGAAACTCTGAGGGTGCATCTTTAAATGGTCTGACTTTTATAAGGAGAAAACATAACAAGGAACTAAAAATCAAACCATTACAAGAAAAGTGACAAATACCTGACATAAATTCAATGGGCGATCCTAACATTTCAGAATCTAACACATCTTAACAAGGCAAAAAAGTTACAGCTGCTTCCTGACTGGAAAATTCAAACACTAGGTATGCTTCCTCTTCTTGGCCTTCGACCAACTAGAGGCATGTTTCCTCAATCTGCCAAGTATCTTCCTCTCACTCACGCGCAGCACCAGTGAATGGTAAAGGTTCCTTTCACCGACAGGAGAGCATGTTTGGAGCTTCTCCTCGTCGTCTTTTAAAGTGCTGGAACCATAGAGGCTCTCCCTAATGTCAGAAATGGATGCAAGTGCAGAGCCAATGCTCTCACTATGCAGTAGCTTCTTCACATCAGGCAGTTTTTCAATCCCATTTTTGACGGGTCTTGTTACTTTGACAACCTTAGCAAAACTATCGATGGTATCCTGCTCATCGTCCTGCTCATCATCACCAATCAGATCCTCAGCTGTGCAGACCAACTTATCATAAACTTCAGGCTCCAAAAAGACGATGTAGAGGAGGATTAAAAGTTCGAGCTGGGGCTCTCCATCGTATGAGATCTCAAAGTACTCGGCATCTTCACTTGTGCAGCCTGAATAGCCCAGCTTATGCCATAGTGATACCCTTGCTTTTGCATATCGATGGGAGTACTTGGACGAGCACCACTTAGTAACCAGTGTTAAGTCGATGTTGACAATGTCGTATGGGTTGTCAAGTTCTGTAAAACCATACCGATGAAGCAAAGCAGCATTTCCCATGGTACCATACGTATTATAAACCTAGAGTCCAAAGAGAGAAGAAAATAAGTTGCATTATTAGTATGGTATTGTTTCATCCCAACAGAGAACAGTGATTGCATTAATATACAAACCTAATGGAGACCCAAAACAACAAAATAAAGCGTCACTTAACCGCAAAATCAATGGTAAGTTAGCAGCAATGCATTACCTCATCCCCTGGATTGGCATCTCTCACAATAATCATTTCCAAATCTTCACCATTATATCCTTCACCTAAGTACAAAAATAATCATGAGCAAAACTCTCCATCAATCAATTACAAGTCTTGACAAGTTATAATGTGCATGTCAATGAAAATAACCTGAAGAATTGGCGGTGGGATTTTCAACACTTGACGGTTCATCAGCAGAATCATTGCTTTGATCATCGTCATCTTCTTCTTCAACCAAGTCTACATTGCTTTGATCGTTGTCACCTTCTTCTTCATCTGAGTCTGTATTGCTTTGATCATCACCATCTTCTTCTTCATCAGAGTCTGAGGCTTCTGACTTAGTGAAGTGGACATGTTCACCATCAGTCTTGTGATTAAAACTGATAGGCAAATACAGTGAAGGGCACATATCCATGTTAATATTCACACCACTATACCTCACCAGTCACTACTATGTAACTGATGCAGCATTTGCAACATAACCAGGTAAAATGAATCAAATTACATATGTAGATTGTAGCTTACAGGTCAGCCAGGGGAACCATTCCAGAACCATGATATTTATCTATACGGAAGGACCTTGATGAAAGAAGACTTTTAGTAGCAAAATATTTCTCCAGGCTAAGATCATCTGGCTTGACCCCCAATTCTCCGGAAGAAATGAGTGGCTCGATACATTCTTTCCAATCCTCACAAAGAAATTCCCTGTCTTGCTTCACTGTCTGCCTAGAAATTTGCCTTTTTAGATAAATTTCTATGCTTAAATAAGAAGAGCAATATGAAACATTATACAATGAAATTAGCTCATATGATTTCACAGAAAGGTGGGGTACATCTTTGGACACGGTCCAACTAGCTCATGATACAAATAATTTGAGAAAATAAAACACATTTTCTGACAACTCAAACTAGGCGAGCTAGTGCAAGATTGATTGATCATAGAGGCTAGAGCAATCCATTACCTAAACGTAGAATAGACAGAATTCACTGCAATTGCAATATCAATCACAGGCTAAGATTCATACGCATGACAACTTATTACAGGAGAAGGTTTCACCTTATCGAGCTCGGTGCCGGCGAGGAGGCGCTCGGCCTCGTCCTCGGGCCAGACAAGTGGCACGGGCTCGCGGTCAGGGATCAGGCGGAGGTATTCGTACCACGGCGACTCGGCGCCACGCGCACGCTCGTACATGACGGCGACGGCGAGAGCGAGCGTGCCACCGAGCTGCGCGTCCTTGATGGCCGCGGCGGCCCCGGACGTGCGCGGCGTCAGGCACGCGCGGCGCGGGATGGTGGCAACGACTTCGCCCTCCCGGAGCGAGGAGAGCGCGCGCACGTAGACGCCGCCGGCCTCGCTGGCGTCGAGGCGGAGCGCGTCGCTGCAGACGACGCCGTGCTCCCGCATCCAGCTCTCGAAGGCGCGGAGGCGGCTGTGCGGACAAGGGGGGCACCGGCGTTAGGGGGGTCCGGGTCGTGGGGTGGAGGATGAGGGGTAGGGCAGAGGATTTTTTACCTTGCGGTGGCGGCGTCCATGGCGGCGGCGCAGGTGTCGCGAAGACGCAGAGGCTTTTGCTAGGCAAGCGAGGGGTGCGCAGGCAGAAGGTAACGGAAGGCAGTTAGGTTTTCTGCTGTCACACAATATGAAAGTTTCAGAAATGAAGTTGACAAGATGGTCGATATGTCCGAGTGGTTAAGGAGACAGACTCGAAATCTGTTGGGCTTTGCCTGCGCAGGTTCGAATCCTGCTGTCGACGGCCCTTTTTGGTTTTCTTTTTCTACCTCGATTTCTTTTTCTTTTCTTTCCGTGATCAGCCGAGCACTTCAGGCCTCGACGTGTATATGTAGTCCACGATGGTCGAGAGATCCATCGGAATCTTTTCTTCCCGTGATCAGCCGAGCACTGCAGGCCTCGACGTGTATATGTAGTCCACGATGGTCGAGAGATCCACCGGAATCACATCAGCGCGGCCACAAGTATGCAACCCCGGCGTTGAGTCTTGAGAGAAGACGTGAGCTCGGCCAACTTGCTGCGGCTATACTCGCCTCGCCGGACGCATGAATCGTGGATTCGTGACGGTACAAGTTTTCTTTATAGAGAAAGGGGTTGTACAACCCCACTTTTATAAAGTTTAGCGGGTACACAAGTTCAGCTCAAGACTCTCCCCTTCTCCTAGGCGTCTAGGGCCAACTCTTTCCTTCAGATTACACTGTTTTAGCGGCCGGTGGCGGGGAGAAAATTTTCTCTACCTTTGCTCTGGCTTGTAGTTTAAATTAGGATTTTTTAGTCCTCGCATGTGTTGTACGCCTGTACTCTGACGGATGGTGACGCTTCTTCTTTGAGTTTATCTTTATTTTCGAAAAAAATTAGTCTATTCATTATGCATCATATAGTATAAAGAACACCAAAAGTAATTAAAAATGGCATTAATGTTCGTTGACCAGCTAGCGACAACTACACGTACTCGAGCAAGCCGAAGGCGTGTGCAGCCATCGTCCCTCTCTCACAGGAACCGGCCAAACCTTGTTGCAGTAGATAGTTGGAAAGTCGTCGTGCTAAGGCCACAAAGGACCGGCGCACTAGAATAACAACCGTCGTCGATAAAGTGAAGCGTATATCGAAAGAATCGGATCCGTAGACATGAAAGAAGACTAGATCCACGCGGATCCACCAAAGGAAACTACCTAACGAATCCCATGAGATATGCTGGAGACACACCTCCGCACGCCCTCCGACGTCACTAGACGCACCGACGAGACGAGGGAAAGGCGGGGAGAACCTTATTCCATATTCATAAAGTCACTGTCGCCTCGCCTTCCCGAGCAAAACACAAACCCTAAACAAACTCAAAGAAATATATAAAATAGGGCAGGAGTCCTCCCATCGGAGAGGGATGGGATCCACTGTGCCTCCATGGCCCTATGGCCATGAAGGACGAGTCAGATTGGCGATGCCGCCGGTAGGAGGCATGGAACCCTTGTTTGACTGGAGTCTTCTTTGAGTTTGTCTTCAATGCTCCTATCCTCCTCGAGTTTGCCCATATGGACGTAGTTGATGGAGCTCCACATATATTCATGTTGTATCCTTTGGGAGGCGAGGTTAGGTTCTCGTCACGCATGCACGACAATGAGATTCAATGTTATTTGCTTCAGATCAATTCAAGGGTTCAACGACAGCGACTGTGGCTCCAGGGTGCTGGTCCTTAGGGACAAGTGCACGAAGACTTCCTAGGTGTCACTAACAAGGTCAAGCCGGCTCCGATAGGGGAGCGGTGACAGTGGCGCATTAGTAGCTTGTTTTGGTGGTGGTAGTGGTCGTCTCCCATAGTTCAGCCTTTTGGATGAGTTGGCCGGAGCATGAATACAATATGGTCTCCGAGCCAAGAGGTCTTGAGTTCAATGCCCTACCAATGCAATATTAAAACAAAAAGATTATGCGGCCTACATGGATCCCACATCTATGGACTAAATAACCATAGACATGAGGGGGTGTTGAAATATATTGTCCGCCTCTCTCCATCAATTCGGACTGATGGGTGAAGAACTGGTTAGGTGCATAAACTTGCAACCAAGAGGTTTATGATTCAAAACCCAGTAAACGCAATAAATAATTACGACCCGCCCCGCTTTCACTACCCACGTCATAAACTCTAAAGGAGCATAGATGTGAGGGGGAGTGTTGGACTATAATGTCCGGCCCTCTCCCATAGTTCAGAATTTTGGATGATTTGGTTGGAGCATGAATTCAATATGACAAACACCGTGTGTTACAGTACCTGAAGATTTGAGGTTTCAGAGAGGAAGGAAGAGGTTCAAGGAAGGATTACGCAGTAGCGGAGCTTGACAGACATATGAGGGGAGACAAAATGCAAACTATGAATGTTTCCAACGAGGGGTGAGTTAATTTTCTTCGATCTAAGTCATCCCAAAAAAAAATCCTTTGGCCATTTTGTCTTGGGTTGGAGGGGGGGGGGGGGGGACACGTCCCCCACAGGTATACACATAGCTCCACCCCTCTGGGAGGAGGGATTCAGGGAAATAGGGTTTTAGCCGTTACAATGACTATACCCCTTCACTTTGTAGTCGCTATCTTAAGTACCACAAATTAGAGCTCCCATGTTGTGAGTTCAAAAGGATGGTCATGTCTTCAGCGCCGGATGGCCATGTCTTTAGCGCCTTGTGAATTGCTTGGAGTAGCCTGGTTCATGACATTTACCCTCCTCGATCAAGGGCTTGACCCCAAGCCACTGCACCGGGAACCTTCTACACAACTCAAAGTAGTCTTCCTATGTGGCTAGACACCTCGGTTAACATGTCCATCAAACTAGGACCCGTGGAAGTTGCGCCTTGCTCCGTGTGATGAGTCGCCGCTGGAGCACTACTTCTGGTGGCGGGGGCAACATGTTGTTGTAGTTGGATTGATACTGTCAAACATAACTATATTTTTTGCTTGATTCATGCTATTTTTATATCACAATTGCATAATATTAGTATCATTTTTTATCATTTTTCTGAACTAATCTATTACTTCGAAGAGCGAGTTGAAGTATTCTACCCTTTTTGGACTTTTCATGAAAATCAATTTTTGGGGACAAAAAAATCAAATGAAAATACGTCCTGAAGTTTGGGACCAAGAAGCTTACATAGAGCATCAAAGCTACAAGGGGTCCCTCATGGGGCCAACACGGCCCTAGATTGTGTCTAGGAGGTAGACTACGAGCTAGGGGCCAAAGGAAGTGGCCTCCACCGCCTCTCGGCGCCACTGCCCTTTTTAGTTTTTACGATGCCACACCTCTATGTTGCGCTGTGATCCAAGTTGGAGGCATGTTGATGAGTCCAATATTTTTGTGATATTTTTATCCTCTTTTTTATGCCTATGTAGTAGGCTATGCCGGCTTTTACCGCGTTCGCACACCTCCTTTTGCCTGTTTTCAGCAGGTGCCCTTTTCGGATGCGTTAGGGAGTTTAAGGAAAGAACGTAATATTAGGTGATAAAATGATGTCAATAAACGTGATAATGTATTACCATGAATGAATAAAGCATTTGGGAGAAGGAGAAATTCACCAGGAGGTGTTCAAGGATGATCGACGGTGTATGGAGGCCATGTGGTGTTGTTCCGGAACTGGAGTGAGTTCTGTCGTGAGCACCACGCGAAGAAGGGCGACACCCTCGTCTTCAAGCTTATGAGATTGGTCTTGAAGGTAAACCT
Organism: Elymus sibiricus; assembly: GCA_039707655.1. Classification (NCBI taxonomy): domain Eukaryota; kingdom Viridiplantae; phylum Streptophyta; class Magnoliopsida; order Poales; family Poaceae; genus Elymus; species Elymus sibiricus. Next base: position 437,867,330 of record CM077667.1, on the reverse strand, counting down.
TCTAACACGGCAAGCCTAGACGCAATCTTTGTTTTCTTCCTTTTTTGACGGGGCAAAACAGCACCTCCTTCTCTTTCTGAGAAAATGAAAACTAACACAAAATAAAAAACTGAAATTAAAACTATTTTTTTTTGAAAAAAATTTCCAAGGAAGAATGAATTCATGGTATTGGTATTACCCTTTCAGAAGAAAGAAAATAAAAAACTAAACCCTTTAGGAAGAAAGAATCTGAAAAAGGAAAAACCTTTAAAAACTTGCACGTAAATTTGCACTTTTCAAAATATGCAAAGAATAAGCATATAATGGTGCAATTTTTGGTTTCTACTATAACTTACACAAATACTATTTAGTACTTGCATTCATACTTATACACATACAAAAAATTACATTTCTAAGCATATACAAGTAGAATTTTCAAAAAAAATATCTAAGAACAAATGAATTAGTCGCATTGGTATCACCCTTAAAGTGGATGGAAATTGAAAAAAAAACTACTCCGTCCATCCCATAATATAAAAGCGTTTTTTACACTAGTGTAGTGTAAAAAACACTCTTATATATATGGGACGGAGGGAGTAAAACAATATCAAAATAATAATTTTTCTAAAATAGAATGAATTAGCGGCGTTGATACTTCCGTTGTGAAACAAATTGCACACAACTTTACAAAAAAATTGCAGGTTTTGTAATATGCAAAGAATAATCATATAATAGTGAAATATGGGCGCATATTATATAGTATTTGTGTATATATATTTACACTCATCCAACATCCCAAAAGTACCCACAAAAGAAAAAATAAATAAAACCAAACTAATAAAAAAGGAAGAAACAAAAGCAAAAACACATAGAAACAGAAAAAAGAAAAAACAGAGGAGAAAGAGGAAGGCTTGGAATGGGCTTCGGCCCATTAAAATATTGACTAACATAAATACGTGGACAATAAAAATCAACAACTCGCGAAATCACTAATTGAGTAGTATTTCTTTCAAAGATCACTTGCACCTCTCCAGGTTGCAACAAGTGGCGTACTGCATGTGTACCACTTGTCGCACATGGGAGTTTTCCTTTTTTCATAGATCCGTATTTTCAAAACCTTTTATCTCCTAAACCGTGCGTCCAAATCTGGAACTGTTTTCACCGTTGGGTTCCTCGCGTCGAGATCTTCAAAACTAGATCTCATGTTGATAGGTTTTGACGAACTTTTTTCACGAAAAAACGGACGAAAAAACCGTGCCTCTCACGATAGAAAAAAAAACAAAAAACACGTTTTTTTCGTTTCCGAGAGGCACGACCTTGCCTCTCGCGAAAGCAAAACCATGCCTCTCATAGAAGCAAAAATGTGCCTGTCGCAAAAAAAAAACAGAAAACACGTTTTTTTCAGAGGCATGGCCGTGTCTCTCGCGAAGGCAAAACTGTGCCTCTCGCGGAAGCAAAACCATGCCTCTCGCGAAAAAAAAACAGAAAACTCATTTTGTTCCTTTCCGAGTGTCGGGGGGATGACCCCCGGGTAGGCAACGGAGCCCGAATCCCTTTCGGAAAATCATCAGAGCAAGACAAGTCCCTCTGGCCGGCTGGCCAGGCACGCCGGCTTCCCAGCGCGCGCCGGCTCGGCGTGGCGACCCGGCCTGGCCGGCTGGCCCATGCCGGCTGGCCGCGAGGCGGCAAAGCCTTAGCGACGAAGCAAGCGGTGCTACAGCGCTCCTCCCTTTACCCTGACAGAGCAGGTGAGGCTGCAGCTTTCCTTGCGCCCCCGCCCGAGGCGGGCGGTGTCAGTGAGGCGCGGTCCTGTAGAAACGGCGGCGCCGACCTCCCTCTGACGATGGACAAGACGCGCCACAGTGCTTCGAACCCAGACTGACGGAACAAGACCCGTCACGATGCCCGCGCCAGGCAGGTGCGGCGCACCTGGCGACCCGGCACCCAGCGACCCGGCATCCCGGCATCTGGCAACCCGGCGACCCGGCGACCCGGCCACCGGATCCTGGTCAATGACACCAGGGGCCCGCGCCTCTGGTACGTTACCGTTGTAACCCTGGGGGTCGGCCTATAAGACCCCCAGGGAGGCCTCCGTGCAGGGGGATCGGGTTTTAGTGGCTGAGAGCTCGAGTTAGTACGGTAAGATCAGTTCTCACCCTAGCTAGCTCTCTCCAGATCACGAACACTCGCACGGGAGAGGCAGAACGGTGGCTTCGCCCCTTCTCCCTCCTCCGTCTAAACAGCTCCAGGAGCGACTCTGTAACCTCTGTGCTTATCAGCTCATACGGCAGGAGTAGGGGTGTTACCTCTCCAGAGGGCCCCGAACCTGGGTACGTCTTGTGTCCCGCACTCGCTCGTGCCAACCTCGCCTCCGGAACCCACCGGCGTCCTATTGTAGCCCCACCTCATAAGCCATCTCATGGCATCTGCCGTGAATCACGCACCCCCTGCGAGAATACCACGACAGTTGGCGCCCACCGTGGGGCTGCTCGCGGCGTCGGCCGGAGTCAAGTTCCGGACGAGGCCCTTCACCAGCTCCGGCGAGCGCATCGTGCACGGTTTGGTCCGTGCGCCCCGCACGGCCAAACCAGCCGGCTGCAGCGCCGCGCTGGGCGCGGACGTCGCCGGCCCCGCAGGCTGCTTCATCGTCCCCTTCGGCGCGCTGCGCGTCTTCATCGCGCTCGTCCCCGACGTGTTTCCCAGCGAAGTGTGCAACTGCGCCGACTCACCTATCCCCGTTAGCCGCGCCGTCCCCGACGACGTCGCCGCTCTCTGCGTTCACGCGGAGGTGCTCACCATCGGCACCAGTTCTGGCTCCCCGCGCACCAAGGAGAAGGCTGCCGCGGCCGCCGCCTTGGCTGCGGCTCCGCCTCGCCGGACTGACCTGCTCCATGACACGATCCGGAGTCTGCAAGCCCCCATCACGCCTGACGCCGACGTGGCTGCTGCGGCGGCCCAGCTCAACGAGGGCCGCCAGCATCTGCTGCTCGAGGCCACGGAGCTTGCGGCAACCCGGCGCCGGCTGGAGTCCGCCCAGCGAGAATTCGACAGCGCGCATGGCCTCACTCCGCCTGCCGTCGAGCCCAGCCGGGTCGCGGAGGTGCGGATCGGCGGGGGCGCACTCGGCCGTGCGCTAGGCGCAGGCCGACCCGTCTACGACACCCCCGTCAAGAACATGCGCGCGGCGCAGGCCGCGATTGCCGATCTTGAGTTTCTGGAGGGCGAGGAGCTGCTGCAACAGCAGCAGCGCATCCGCGACCTCATCACCGCGGCGAACGAGCAGCAGCAGCGCTTCGATCCGGCCCAGCCATCCGGCTCCGCCTCAAGAGGAACCGGGTGTTGGAAATATGCCCTAGAGGCAATAATAAATTGGTTATTATTATATTTCCTTGTTCATGATAATCGTTTATTATCCATGCTATAATTGTATTGATTGGAAACTCAAATACATGTGTGGGTACATAGACAACACTGTGTCCCTAGTAAGCCTCTAGTTGACTAGCTCGTTGATCAAAGATGGTTAAGGTTTCCTAGCCATTGACATGAGATGTCATTTGATAACGGGATCACATCATTAGGAGAATGATGTGATGGACAAGATCCAAACTAAGAACGTAGCATTTGACCGTGTCAGTTTATTGCTATTGTTTTCTGCATGTCAAGTATCTGTTCCTATGACCATGAGATCATGCAACTCCCTGACATCGGAGGAGTACCTTGTGTGTATCAAACGTCGCAACGTAACTGGGTGACTATAAAGGTGCTCTACAGGTATCTCCGAGGGTGTCTGTTGGGTTGGCATGGATCAAGACTGGGATTTGTTACTCTGTGTGACGGAGAGGTATCTCAGGGCCCACTCGGTAATACAACATCACAATGAGCCTTGCAAGCAATGTGACTAAAGTGTTAGCCACGAGATCTTGTATTATGGAACGAGTAAAGAGACTTGCCGGTAACGAGATTGAACTAGTTATAGAGATACCGACGATCGAATCTCGGGCAAGTAACATACCGAAGAACAAAGGGAATAGCATACGGGACTAACTGAATCCTTGACATAGAGGTTCGACAGATAAAAGATCTTCGTAGAATATGTAGGAGCCAATATGGGCATCCAGGTCCCGCTATTGGTTATTGGCCGTAGAGGTGTCTCGGTCATGTCTACATAGTTCTCGAACCCGCAGGGTCTACACACTTAAACGTTTGGTGACGATTAGTATAGTTGAGTTATTTTGTTGGTGACCGAAAGTTGTTCGGAGTCCCGGATAAGATCCCGGACATGACGAGGATCTCCGGAATAGTCCGGAGGTAAAGATTGATATATGTGATAATAGTGTTTTGATCTCCGGAAGAGTTCCGGAGTTCACCGGAATGGGTTCCGGATGTTTACCGAAGTGTTCGGGTGCAGCAACACTTTATATGGGCCAAAGGGATAAAGCCCACAAGGTATTGGAAAGTGCAAAAAGTAGTTTTGCTGCCGCCCAAGCGGTACTACCGCTTGTGTGAAGCGGTACTACCGCCCAAGCGGTACTACCGCTTGTGTGAAGCGGTACTACCGCTTGTGTGAAGCGGTACTACCGCCCAAGCGGTACTACCGCTTGTGTTAAGCGGTACTACCGCTTGTGCGCGGTACTGCAGGGATCCGAGTTGGACTCTTTCCCTGCGGGCCAAACCGACCTTGTGCGGGCAAAACCGACCTGAAGGAGGCTTTTACTCCAAGTTTAGACCCCAAGGCTCAACATATAAATAGAGGGGCAGGGCTAGCACACGGGACACATCAAGATTTCCCTAAGCCGTGTGCGGCAACCCTAACCCTCTAGTTCCTCCGTCATAATCTCCGTAGCGCTTGGCGAAGCCCTGCAGAGATTGTTCCTCACCACCATCACCACGCCGTCGTGCTGCTGGAACTCAACCACTACTTCACCATCGCTCGCTGGATCGAGGAGGTGAAGGCGTCATCAAGCCGTACGTGTGTTGAACGCGGAGGTGCCGTCCGTTCGGCGCTAGTTCGTGATCGGATCGAGGGACGACTTGCGATTTGGATCGCGGAGACGTTCGACTACATCAACCGCGTTTCTTAAACGCTTCCGCTTAGCGATCTACAAGGGTATGTAGATTTACTCTCCCTCTCGTAGATGCTCATCACCATGGATAGATCTTGTGTGTGCGTAGGAAAATTTTTGTTTCCCATGCAACGTTCCCCAACAGTGGCATCATGAGCCAGGTCTATGCGTAGATGAGATCTCGAGTAGAACACAAACGAGTTGTGGGCGTGGGTGTATACATATTGCTTGCCGTTACTAGTTGATATTTGATTCGGCGGTACTGTGAGATGAAGCGGCCCGGACCGACATTACGCGTACACTTACGCGAGACAGGTTCCTTCAACTGACATGTAACTTCGTTGCATAAAGATGGCTAGCGGGTGTCTGTCTCTCTCACTTTAGTTGAATCGATTTCAATGAAGAGGGTTCTTTTAAGAAGATCAAAAAGCAATCACTACACCACGTTGTGGTTTTGCGTAGGTAAGAACGGTTCTTGCAAACCCGTAGCAGCCACGTAAAATTTGCAACAACAATTAGAGGACGTCTAACTTGTTTTTGCAGGGTATGATGTGATATGATATGGCCAATTACATGATGAGATATATGTGATGTATGAGATGATCATGTGTTGTATAGAATATCACGACTTGCATGTCGATGAGTACGGCAACTGGCAGGAGCCATAGAGTTGTCTTTAATTATTGTATGACCTGCGTGTCAATCATTAAGCGCTATGTAATGCTTTACTTTATCGCTAAACGTTAGCAATAGTCGTGGAAGCAACAGTCGGCGCGACAACCTTATGGCGACACGTTGATGGAGATCAAGATGATGGAGATCATGGTGTCATGCCGGTGACGATGGAGATCATGCCGGTGCTTTGGAGATGGAGATCAAAAGCACAAGTTCATGGCCATATCATGTCACTTATGATTTGCATGTGATGTTAATCCTTTTATGCATCTTATTTTGCTTAGGACGACGGTAGCATTATAAGGTGATCCCTCACTTAAATTTCAAGATAAATTGTGTTCTCCCTGAGTGTGCACCGTTGCGAAAGTTCGTCGTTTCGAGACACGCCGTGATGATCGGGTGTGATAGACTCCACGTTCACATACAACGGGTGCAAGCCATGTTGCACACGCGGAACACTCAGGTTAAACTTGACGAGCCTAGCATGTACAGACATGGCCTCGGAACACAAGAGACCGAAAGGTCGAACATGAGTCATATAGTAGATATGATCAACATGAAGATGTTCACCATTGAAACCACCTCGACTCACGTGATGATCGGACTTGAGTTGGTGGATTTGGATCATGTTACACTCGAATGACCGGAGGGATGTCAATTTGAGTGGGAGTTTTTAAGTAATATGATTAATTAAACTCATTATCTTGAACAATAGTCTAAGTTGTCTTTGCTATATTTATGTTGTAGATCATGGCTCGCGCAGTAGCACCCCTGAATTTTAATGCGTTCCTAGAGAAAGCTAAGTTGAAAGATGATGGAAGTAACTTTGTGGACTGGGCCCGTAATCTAAGGATTATCCTTACGGCTTCCCAGAAGGCTTATGTCCTTGATGCACCGCTTGGTGATCCACCCGCTCCAGTTGAGTCTCTAGACGTTGTGAACGCCTGGCAGGCTCGTTCTGATGATTACTCAATAGTTCAATGTGCAATGTTGTATGGCTTAGAACCGGGACTTCAAAGACGTTTTGAACGTCATGGAGCATATGAGATGTTCCAGGAGTTGAAGTTTATCTTTCAGAAGAATGCCCGGATCGAGAGATATGAGATCTCCGATAAGTTCTATACTTGCAAGATGGAGGAGAACGGGTCTATCAGTGATCATGTGCTCAGAATGTCTGGGTACTCCACCCGTCTAGCTGAATTGGGGATGCCTCTTCCGCCAGAGGCTATCACTGACAGAGTTCTTCAATCATTGCCACCTAGCTACAAGAGCTTCGTGTTGAACTATAACATGCACGGGATGAACAAGTCAGTCGCCGAGCTGTTTGCGATGCTGAAAGCCGCTGAGTCTGAAATTCAGAAGGAGCATCAAGTGTTGATGGTCAATAAAACCACTAGTTTCATGAAAAATGGCAAGGGTAAGAAGGGTAAATCTAAGAAGGGTGGCAAAGCAGTTGCTGCTCCTGTGAAGAAACCCAAGGCTGGACCCAAACCAGAAACTGAGTGCTTTCATTGCAAGGGAACTGGACACTGGAAGCGGAACTGCCCCAAGTATTTGGCTGACAAGAAGGCGGCCAACAACAAACAAGGTATATATGATATACATGTTATTGATATGTTCCTTACCAACCCTCGTTGTAGTGCCTGGGTATTTGATACCGGTGCGGTTGCTCATATTTGCAACTCTAAACAGGAACTGCGGAATAGACGGAGGCTGGCGAAGGACGAAGTGACGATGCGCGTGGGAAATGGTTCCAAGGTTGATGTGATCGCCGTCGGCACGCTCGCTCTTCGATTACCGTCGGGATTAGTGATGAACCTAAATAAGTGTTATTTGGTGCCTGCGTTAAGCATGAACATTATATCTGGATCTTGTTTATTGCGAGACGGTTACTCATTTAAATCAGAGAATAATGGTTGTTCTATTTATATGGGTAATATCTTTTATGGTCATGCACCCAATGTAAGCGGTTTATTCTTATTGAATCTCGATAGTAATGATACACATGTTCATAACATTGATGCCAAAAGATGTAGGATTGATAATGATAATAACACTTTCTTGTGGCACTGCCGTTTAGGTCATATTGGCGTAAAACGCATGAGGAAGCTCCATGCTAATGGACTTTTGGAGTCACTTGATTTTGAATCACTTGACACATGTGAGCCATGCCTCTTGGGCAAGATGACTAAAACGCCGTTCTCTGGAACAATGGAACGGGCAAGTGACTTATTGGAAATCATACATACTGATGTGTGCGGTCCGATGAGTATTGAAGCGCGCGGTGGTTATCGTTACTTTCTCACCTTCACTGATGACTTAAGTAGATATGGGTATATTTACTTAATGAAACACAAGTCTGAAACATTTGAAAAGTTCAAACAATTTCAGAGTGAAGTTGAGAATCATCGTAACAAGAAGATTAAATTCCTACGATCTGATCGAGGAGGAGAATATCTGAGTTATGAGTTTGGCAGTCACTTAAGACAATGTGGAATTGTTTCACAACTGACACCGCCTGGAACACCACAGCGTAATGGTGTGTCCGAACGTCGTAATCGAACTTTATTGGATATGGTGCGAGCTATGATGTCTCTTGCCGATTTGCCACTATCGTTTTGGGGTTATGCATTAGAGACAGCTGCATTCACTTTAAATAGGGCACCATCGAAATCCGTTGAGACAACGCCATATGAACTTTGGTTTGGCAAGAAGCCAAAGCTGTCGTTTCTTAAAATTTGGGGATGTGATGCTTATGTCAAAAAGCTTCAGCCTGAAAAGCTGGAACCCAAAGCGGAGAAATGCGTCTTCATAGGATACCCAAAAGAGACAGTTGGGTATACCTTCTATCTCAGATCCGAAGGCTAAGTGTTTGTCGCTAAAAACGGAACATTTCTTAAGAAAGAGTTTCTCTCGAAAGAATTGAGTGGGAGGAAGATAGAACTTGATGAGGTTGTTGAAGCTTTACTTCAACCTGAGAGTAGCGCAGTGCAGAAAGTTGTTTCTGTGGAGCCTACATTAGCTGAAGAGGAAGTTAATGATGATGATCATGAAGCTTTGGATCAAGTTGCTATCGAACCTCGTAGGTCGACAAGGACGCGTACTGCTCCCGAGTGGTACGGCAACCCTGTCTTAGAGGTCATGTTGTTAGACAACGATGAACCTACGAGCTATGGAGAAGCGATGATGGGCCCGGATTCCGAGAAGTGGTTAGAGGCCATGAAATCCGAGATGGGATCCATGTATGAAAACAAAGTATGGACTTTGGAAGTATTACCTGAAGGGCGTAAGGCCATTCAGAACAAATGGATCTTTAAGAGGAAGACGGACGCGGACGGTAATGTCACCGTCTATAAAGCTCGACTTGTGGCAAAGGGTTTTTCACAAGTTCAAGGAGTTGACTACGATGAGACCTTCTCACCCGTAGCGATGCTTAAGTCCGTCAGAATCATGTTAGCAATAGCTGCCTTTTTCGATTATGAAATTTGGCAGATGGATGTCAAAACAGCGTTCCTTAACGGTTACCTTAAGGAAGAGTTGTATATGATGCAACCAGAAGGTTTTGTCGATCCAGAGAATGCTGGCAAAGTTTGCAAACTCCAGCGATCCATTTATGGACTGGTGCAAGCATCTCGGAGTTGGAATCTTCGTTTTGATGAGGTGATCAAAGCGTTCGAGTTTTTACAAGTTTACGGAGAAGCTTGTATTTACAAGAAAGTGAGTGGGAGCTCTATAGCGTTTCTAAATATTATATGTGGATGACATATTACTGATTGGAAACAATATAGAAATGCTGGAAAGCATAAAGGAATATTTGAACAAGAGTTTTTCAATGAAGGACCTAGGAGAAGCTGCTTTCATATTAGGCATCAAGATCTATAGAGATAGATCGAGACGTTTGATAGGACTTTCACAAAGCACATACCTTGACAAAGTTTTGAAGAAGTTCAAAATGGATCAGTCCAAGAAGGGGTTCTTGCCTGTTTTGCAAGGTGTAAAGTTGAGTAAGACTCAATGCCCAGTGACTGCAGAAGATAGAGAAAAGATGAGTGTCATCCCCTATGCTTCGGCCATAGGCTCTATCATGTATGCAATGCTGTGCACAAGACCCGATGTCAGCCTTGCCATAAGTATGGTCGGAAGGTTTCAAAGTGATCCAGGAATGGAACACTGGACGGCGGTCAAGAATATCCTGAAGTACCTGAAAAGGACTAAGGACATGTTTGTCGTTTATGGAGGTGATCAAGAGCTCGTCGTAAAGGGTTACGTCGATGCAAGCTTTGACACTGATCCGGATGACTCTAAGTCGCAAACCGGATACGTATTTATTCTTAATGGGGGTGCGGTTAGCTGGTGCAGTTCCAAGCAAAGCGTGGTAGCAGATTCTACATGCGAAGCGGAGTACATCGCTGCCTCGGAGGCGGCGAAGGAAGGTGTCTGGATGAAGGAGTTCATGACAGATCTTGGAGTAGTGCCTAGTGCGCTTAACCCAATGACTCTGTTTTGTGATAATACTGGTGCCATTGCTCTAGCCAAGGAACCAAGATTTCACAAGAGGACCAGACACATAAAGCGACGTTTCAATTCCATCCGCGATTACATCAAGGAGGACGACATAAATATTTGCAAAGTACACACGGATCTAAATGTTGCAGATCCGATGACTAAACCTCTTCCAAGGGCTAAACATGAACAACACCAGAACTGCATGGGTGTTCGATTCATTACAATGTAAATCACATAGTGATGTGAACTGGATTATTGACTCTAGTGCAAGTGGGAGACTGTTGGAAATATGCCCTAGAGGCAATAATAAATTGGTTATTATTATATTTCCTTGTTCATGATAATCGTTTATTATCCATGCTATAATTGTATTGATTGGAAACTCAAATACATGTGTGGGTACATAGACAACACTGTGTCCCTAGTAAGCCTCTAGTTGACTAGCTCGTTGATCAAAGATGGTTAAGGTTTCCTAGCCATTGACATGAGATGTCATTTGATAACGGGATCACATCATTAGGAGAATGATGTGATGGACAAGACCCAAACTAAGAACGTAGCATTTGATCGTGTCAGTTTATTGCTATTGTTTTCTGCATGTCAAGTATCTGTTCCTATGACCATGAGATCATGCAACTCCCTGACATCGGAGGAGTACCTTGTGTGTATCAAACGTCGCAACGTAACTGGGTGACTATAAAGGTGCTCTACAGGTATCTCCGAGGGTGTCTGTTGGGTTGGCATGGATCAAGACTGGGATTTGTTACTCTGTGTGACGGAGAGGTATCTCAGGGCCCACTCGGTAATACAACATCACAATGAGCCTTGCAAGCAATGTGACTAAAGTGTTAGCCACGAGATCTTGTATTATGGAACGAGTAAAGAGACTTGCCGGTAACGAGATTGAACTAGGTATAGAGATACCGACGATCGAATCTCGGGCAAGTAACATACCGAAGAACAAAGGGAATAGCATACGGCTTTAACTGAATCCTTGACATAGAGGTTCGACTGATAAAAGATCTTCGTAGAATATGTAGGAGCCAATATGGGCATCCAGGTCCCGCTATTGGTTATTGGCCGTAGAGGTGTCTCGGTCATGTCTACATAGTTCTCGAACCCGCAGGGTCTACACACTTAAACGTTTGGTGACGATTAGTATAGTTGAGTTATTTTGTTGGTGACCGAAAGTTGTTCGGAGTCCCGGATAAGATCCCGGACATGACGAGGATCTCCGGAATAGTCCGGAGGTAAAGATTGATATATGTGATAATAGTGTTTTGATCTCCGGAAGAGTTCCAGAGTTCACCGGAATGGGTTCCGGATGTTTACCGAAGTGTTCGGGTGCAGCAACACTTTATATGGGCCAAAGGGATAAAGCCCACGAGGTATTGGAAAGTGCAAAAAGTAGTTTTGCTGCCGCCCAAGCGGTACTACCGCTTGTGTGAAGCGGTACTACCGCCCAAGCGGTACTACCGCTTGTGTGAAGCGGTACTACCGCCCAAGCGGTACTACCGCTTGTGTTAAGCGGTACTACCGCTTGTGCGCGGTACTGCAGGGATCCGAGTTGGACTCTTTCCCTGCGGGCCAAACCGACCTTGTGCGGGCAAAACCGACCTGAAGGAGGCTTTTACTCCAAGTTTAGACCCCAAGGCTCAACATATAAATAGAGGGGCAGGGCTAGCACACGGGACACATCAAGATTTCCCCAAGCCGTGTGCGGCAACCCTAACCCTCTAGTTCCTCCGTCATAATCTCCGTAGCGCTTGGCGAAGCCCTACAGAGATTGTTCCTCACCACCATCACCACGCCGTCGTGCTGCTGGAACTCAACCACTACTTCACCATCGCTCGCTGGATCGAGGAGGTGAAGGCGTCATCAAGCCGTACGTGTGTTGAACGCGGAGGTGCCGTCCGTTCGGCGCTAGTTCGTGATCGGATCGAGGGACGACTTGCGATTTTGATCGCGGAGACGTTCGACTACATCAACCGCGTTTCTTAAACGCTTCCGCTTAGCGATCTACAAGGGTATGTAGATTTACTCTCCCTCTCGTAGATGCTCATCACCATGGATAGATCTTGTGTGTGCGTAGGAAAATTTTTGTTTCCCATGCAACGTTCCCCAACACCGGGGACCCGGCGAGGGCCCTCCGGGATGCGCGGCAGACGTCTTCGCACGCCACTAGCGCAAGCCGCTCTGGCCGGCACCGGTCCGGCCGGAGCCGGCACAATCGCGCCCCCACCGCTGGAGACGGCAACGCTGGCGAAACGGCCGGTGACGGCCGGGTTCCGCAGCCGGAGCCTCCCGTGCGGCCGGCTCGGCGGCCCGAGCCAGCCCCAGAAGCTCCTGCTCCCCGCGGTCCCGCGGCCGACCGAGTCGGTCCCCGCGTTCCCGTGGCTGACCGGCTCGGCCCCCGCGAGCCCTACGACAAAAGCGACGCCCGTCACCGCATCGACCGGCTGGCGCGCTCCACGGCCCTGGAGGAGGAAAGCTCTGTTGGCCCGGCGTGCTTCGGCCCCCGCATTCGCGAAGAACCCTTCCCCAAAGGCTTCTCGCTGCCCCGCGACTCGCCAAAATACACCGGCGCCACCAAGCCGGAGGACTGGCTAACCGACTACACCACAGCTGTCGGCATAGCCGGCGGCAACCGGCGTGTGGCCGTCCGTTATGTCCCCCTCATGCTGCTCGGTTCGGCCCGGACGTGGCTTAACAGCCTCCGAGCCGGCAGTGTGAACTCCTGGCTGGATTTCGAAGACGCGTTCGTTCGCAACTTCACCAGCACCTACACGTGACCCGGCAAGCCTCGCCAGCTCTCCATGTGCATCTAGAAGCCGGGCGAGCCACTGCGCGACTTCCTCACACGGTGGACGGAGCTTCGCAACTCCTGCGAAGGGGTCCACGAGGTCCAGGCCATCCAATACTTCATCGACGGATGCCTAGACGGCACTCTGGTCAAACACCGGCTGATGTGCGACGAGCCGGAGACCCTGGCGGAGCTCATGGCCGTGGCGGACAAGTACGCTACGGCCGACTCCGCGATGGATGTGAAGATCACGATCGGCGCGGACGGCAAGCTTCTCCCGGCCCAGCCGGCTCCCCCCAAGCCGGCTGGCGACAACAGCCAGCGCCGGCAAGACGACAGCAACAATGGCAAGCGCCGGAGCGACCAGCCGGCGCCTCGCTACGACCACCGGCAAGTCGCTGCCGTGGAGAGGGAGCAGCCGGCCGAGCAAGGCCCCAGCCAGCGCCCGCACACCGGCAAGGCCCCAGCCAGCGCCCGCGCACCGGCAAGGCCGTCTGGCAGCCCAAGCTGACCTTCGAGCAGATGCTCGATGCCCCCTGCAAAAACCACAGCGGCGCGAAGCCATCGACGCACACGCTCCGGCAGTGCAGCTTCACGCAGCACCTCTTGAAGGGCAACCTTCCACCCCCGCCGCCTGGAGCCGGCTCGCAGCAGCCGCCGCTGCCGCCGCCTCCACCGCCACCCGGCGCCCTCGCCGACAACCCTTTCCCGCGCTCGGACGCATCCTACGTCGTCTTCACCAGCGAGGGGGGTGACAAGCACGCCAAGCGCAAGCACGCGGCCAAGGTGAACGCCGTCGTCCCTCCGGTTCCCCAGTACATGCACTGGTCCGACCGACCGGTGAGCTGGACCCGGGAGGATCACCCGGCCGTCATGCCCACGCCGGGCGGCTACGCCCTCGTGCTCGACCCCACCTTCATCTCCGAGAAGCGCACCTGCCGCTTTTCGTGGGTGTTGATCGACGGCGGCAGCAGCATCAACATCCTCTACCGCGACACGATGACCAAGCTCGGCATCGAGGCGCGACAGCTGGAGCCGACCCGGACAGTGTTCCACGGCATCGTGCTGGGACACTCCTGCTCCCCGATCGGCCGGCTCCGGATCGACGTCCTTTTCGGCTCCAGTAGCCATTTCCGCCGCGAGCCGATCTGGTTCGAGGTGGTCGACCTGGCCAGCCCCTACCACGCGCTGCTGGGCCGGCCCGCAATGGCCAAGTTCATGGCGGTCCCCCACTACGCCTACCTGAAGTTGAAGATGCCGGGTCCCAAGGGCCTCATCACCATCATCGGCGACTACAAGAAGCCCCTCGAGTGCGCCAAAGCCGGCTCCCAGCTGGCCGAGTCGCTAGTCATCGCCGAGGAGAGGCGCCAGCTCGACAGAATCGTGGCGCTGGTTAACGCGCAGTCAGCTGTGCCGGCTCCGCCCGAGGCGGCCGACGAAGCCTCCTTCAAGCCGGCCAAGGACACGAAGCGGGTCCCGCTCGACCCGGCCGACCCCAGCTCCAGCAAGTACGTCGTCGTGGGTGCTGGCCTCGACAGCAAATAGGAAGGCAAGCTCGTCGATTTCCTCCGTGAGAATCTGGACATCTTCGCATGGTCTCCCAAAGACATGCCGGGTGTCCCGAGGGAATTCGCCGAGCACAAACTTCACGTCCGCAAGGACGCCAAGCCCGTCCGGCAGCCGCTGCGCCGTTTCTCCGAGGAGAAGCGAAGAACCATCGGCGAAGAGATCGCCCGGCTGCTCAAAGCCGGGTTCATCATGGAAGTATTCCACCCCGAATGGCTGGCCAACCGGGTCCTCGTCCTGAAGAAAAATGGTACTTGGCGCATGTGTATCGACTACACCAGCCTGAACAAGGCATGCCCCAAGGACCCGTTCGCTCTGCCGCGGATCGACCAAGTCATCGACTCCACAGCCGGCTGCGAGCTCCTGTCCTTCCTGGACGCCTACTCCGGCTACCACCAGATCAAGCTGGACCCGGCCGACGCCCTCAAGACGTCCTTCATCACGCCCTTCAGGGCGTACTGCTACGTCACCATGTCGTTCGGGCTGAAGAACGCCGGCGCCACCTTCCAGCGCTGCATGCAGAAATGCCTGCTGCCCCAGCTCGGCAGAAATGTGCACGTCTACGTCGACGACATCGTGGTGAAGACCAAGCAGCACCTCACGCTCCTGGCCGACCTCAAGGAAACCTTCGCCAATCTGCGCTGGTTCCGGATCAAGCTCAACCCAGAGAAATGCGTTTTCGGCGTGCCGGCTGGCCAGCTCCTCGGTTTCCTTGTCTCGGCGCGCGGCATCGAGGCCAACCCGGAGAAGATCAAGGCAATCGAGCGCATGCGCAAGCCGACCCGGCTGCGCGACGTCCAGAAGTTCACCGGCTGCTTGGTCTCTCTCAGCCGGTTCGTCAGCTGGCTGGGAGAGAGGGCCCTGCCCCTGTATCAGCTGATGAAGAAGACGGCGGCGTTCGAGTGGAGCAACCAGGCGGACGAAGCTTTCCGCGACCTCAAGCGCATGCTGTCAACCGCGCCCGTCCTGGCCGTGCCGGCTGAGAAAGAGCCACTCCTGCTATATATCGCCGCCACCTCTCGCGCGGTCAGCACGGTGCTGGTCGTCGAGTGCCCGGAGGAGGCCAAGGTGCAGCCGGTCCAGCGTCCGGTGTACTACCTCAGCGAGGTGCTCTCCGCCTCCAAGCAGAATTATCCCCACTACCAGAAGATGTGCTACGGCGTGTACCTTGCCGCCAAGAAGCTGAGGCAGTACTTCCAAGAGCACGCCATTACCGTGGTGAGCACGGCCCCCATCGGCGAGATCGTGGGCTGCCGGAATGCCTCTGGCCGGGTGGCCAAGTGGGCCCTCGAGCTAGCCGACCACACAATCCTCTATGAGCCGCGCACCACCATCAAGTCCCAAGCGCTGGCCGACTTCCTCATCGACTGGACCGAGACGTAATACCTGCCGCCGGCGCCGGAGTCGACTCACTGGCGCATGCACTTTGACGGCTCCAAGATGCGCAACGGCTTGGGAGCCGGCATCGTGCTGTCCTCCCCCAAGAACGACCGGCTGCGGTACGTGCTCCAGATCCATTTCGCCGCCTCCAACAACGTCACCGAGTACGAAGCTCTCGTGCACGGCCTCCGGCTGGCCAGGGAGATCGGCATCCGGCGCATCCTCTGCTATAGCGACTCGGACCTGGTGGTGCAGCAAGTTTCCGGCGATTGGGACGCCAAAGACGCCAACATGGCCAGCTACCGTTTCCTAGTCCAGCAACTCTCCGGCGGGTTCGATGGTTGCGAGTTCCTCCACGTCCCACGCGCCGACAACGAAGCAGCCGACGCCCTGGCCAAAGTAGGCTCCACCCGGTAGGCCATCCCATCCGGCGTCTCCCTCGAGCACCTGCGGAGGCCGTCCATCAAGCTGTCTCCCGAGTCAGAGTCCATCTTCATCCCAGACGACCCCAGCGCGCCCCCACCCGGCCCTGGGACTGCCAGCACCAGCCCGGGGACTGCCGTCTCCAGCTCGGGGGCTGCCGGCTCCAGCCCGGATACTGCCGGCTCCGGCTCGAGGCCTGCCGTCCCGGGTCCCATCCCGGCGACCGTCCTCACGATGGTCACGGCGCCCTCCTGGGCTCAGCCAATCCTCGCCTTCTTGGAAGACAGCGAACTTCCCATCGACGAAACTGAAGCCCGGCAAGTGCAGCGGCGGGCGTCCGCCTACGGCATCATCAACCACGAGCTCGTCAAGCGCAGCACGACGGGCGTGTTCCAGCGCTGCATCGAGCAGAGCAAAGGGATCGAGATCCTCCTCGACATCCACCAGGGCGAGTGCGGGCACCACGCCGCCTCGAGATCCCTGGTGGCCAAAGCATTCCGGCACGGTTTCTACTGGCCCACGGCCCTGCAAGACGCCGAGGAACTGGTCCTCAAGTGCGAGGGCTGCCAACGCTTCAGCAAGCGCAGCCGCCAGCCGGTTTCGGCCCTCCGAACCATCCCGATCACATGGCCCTTTGCCGTCTGGGGACTCGACATGGTGGGGCCCTTCAAGACCGCCCGAGGCGGCATGACGCATCTCCTCGTCGCCATCGACAAATTCACCAAATGGATCGAGGCCAGGCCAATCAAGAAGCTCGACGGGCCCACGGCCGTCCGATTCATCAAGGATATCGCGGTCCGCTACAGCATGCCGCACAACATCATCACCGACAACGGCACCAACTTCGCCAAGGGCGCGCTGGCTCACTACTGCTCTGCATCCGGCATCCGGCTCGACCTGGCCTCCGTCGCCCATCCCCAGTCGAACGGCCAGGTTGAGCGGGCAAACGGCCTCATCCTGGCCGGCATCAAGCCGCGACTCGCGAGCCGCTCGTGCGCTCACCCGGCAGCTGGCTCGACGAGCTGCCGGCCGTCCTCTGGAGCCTCCGGACAATGCCGAACCGCTCCACCGGGTTCACCCCGTTCTTCCTCGTCTACGGAGCTGAAGCCATCATTCCAACCGACGTCGAGTTCGACTCACCCCGGGTGGCGATGTACACCGAAGCCGAAGCAAAAGAAGCACGCGAAGACGGCGTGGATCTGCTCGAGGAGGCACGCCTCCTGACCCTCAGCCGGTCCGCCATCTACCAACAAGGCATGCGCCACTACCACAGCAAGAAGATCAAGCCCCTCGCGTTCCGCGAAGGCGACCTCGTACTCCGGCTCGTCCAGCGAACAGCCGGGCAGCACAAGCTGGCCTCCCCCTGGGAAGGCCCCTTCATCGTCAGCAAGGCTCTCTACGACCGGAACGCATACTACCTCATCGACGCGCAGAAGCCAAACAAGCGCAAGCGAGATGCAGCCGGCGAGGAGTCCAGCCGGCCCTGGAATGCGGAGCTCCTCCGTCCTTTTTACAGTTAAACCCATGTATGTATGCATCACCATCTTTTGGAATTAATCAAAGCCGACAGCTCCCCCGTTCTTTTGTTCCCTGCCAAGTCGGCGCAGCAGGCTCGGGGGCTCCCTTTTTTCCCGCTTTATTCTGTGTCTACACACGATCATGTTTTTGTCTAATTCCCCCACCGAGTCGGCATAGCCGGCTCGGGGACTAGCCGGCTAGACCACGCCCCGCCTTTTTCCCCTTAGTCCGTCTCGGAGTGTACGATCCGCCAAAGCCCTCTCTTCGCCAGCCACAGCCGGCTCCCGGCTGTCCGGCCGGCAAGAGCCAAAGGCCGGAAGCATCGTTACACAAGAACGACTAAGGAGACAGCCCGGCACGGCCAGCCCGGCTTAACCCGTTTTATTTCGCTTGTTCGCCGCACGACCGGCTGTGCGCCAGGCGGCCTCGCCGCCTGCCGCCAGCCGGTCCAGTGGGTGTTTCGCTCGTGCTCAACGTCCGAAAAAGCCTAAGTACTGTGCGTTCGCTCTCAGAGCCGAGTTCCCGTCCTAGCCACAGTCCGCAACCCGGCTGTCCGGCTAGCGGGAAGGAAGCACAGAGTAACGACAAACAGGAAAAGGCCCAAGGCCGAACAGCAGAAAGTGAAATCACCACGACAGTTGGCGCCAAATCGCATGCCAAATTTATATATAGCATGGGCCTCCGGCCACGAGTTCATTACATTGAACTACACCCCCAGTGGGTGGACCTGCTACCTAACAAAAGTTTGAGCACAGAAAACACAAAGGCCCTAAGCGGCACCCGCGTCGTCTCCGGCCGGCCTCGGCCCAGCCAAGGTGGACGCAGCCACCGGGTTGGGTCCAGCGCTCTCCGCCGTCCTCTCCGCCGTGGCGTCGTCGTCCGCGTCAGTCTCGTCGTCGGCATAGGCGCCCGTCTCGGCCGAGCTGCCGTCCGGGTCGTCGAGCAGAAGGCCGAGCGCGTCGGCAGGGAGCTCCTCGCCGTCTTCCATCCGCTCGACAACGAACTCGTCGTGCGGGGCGAACGCTGCCAAGTAGCTGGCCCGTCCGGCGAACCGCTGCGCCCGCGCCGCCAAGTCCTTCTCCGCGCCGGCCCGCTGCGCCGCCAGACGGTCGAGGTCCACGCCTGGATACCATGACACGACGAAGCGCAGCGCCGTCTCCGCGCCGGCCCGGGCCGCGGAGGCCCTCCACTCACCGAGTCGCTCCACGCCGGCCTCCAGCCACCGCGCCAGCCGGGTGACGCTGTTCGGCGCCACCGCGCTTGGCCAGAGGCCGCTCACCATGCCCAAGCCGGCCTCGAACAGGCGACGCATCTGCTCCTCCACGGCCCGAAGACGGGCCTCGCCGGCAAGAACAAGCTCCGAGAAGGACCAGGCGGCGTACGCGTCGATCTCCGCCCCCAGCTCGCGCTGGTCGGCCCGGTGGGCATACACGGCCGCTTCGGCCGCCTCCTGTGTCTCCGGGAAGACTCCTGGCAAAGGAAAGAAACAAGTCAGTCAAAGAGGGCAACTTGCCGGTTTCGCCAACCCGAAGAAAGAGATGATACTTACGGGCGAAGGTCTCGTCAAGGTGCTGCGCCTCGCCCAGCATCCCGCTCTCCCAGATCTCCGACGCGCGAGCCTGGGCCTCGAGATCCTTCTCGAGCTGGGCGATCTTCCTGCCGGCGTCCGCCAGCTCCTCGGCCGCCTTGCCGCGCTCCTCCGCCAACCGGCCCAGCTCCGCCTGATGGGCCTCCTCCGCCCTGGCCTTCTTGGCCACCATCCGGTCCACCTCGGCCTGGAGCCGGTCGCGGTCACCGACGGCGAGGTCGCGCTGCTGGCCGGCTTCCGCAAGCCGGCCTTGAAGGCCTGGCACCTCGGTCGCATCGGCTGCGCGACAAGATTCCCGGTCAGGTGCCGGATGCAAGGATTAGAAGGAAAAGTCAAGGTTCTAAGATTCGACCCGGCTGCTCCGCAGTCCGGCCCGAATCTCGGGGGCTACACCCAGTGGGTGCGCTGGCGCGCACCCACTGAAGGCACGAAGGCATACCTTGGACCCGATGCAGCTCCTCCTCCGAGGTGGCGAGCTGGGTTCTGGCCTCGCGGTACTGTTCCCGGAGCCGGTTGAAAGCGCTGGCCCGCAGGTCGTACAGATGCTGCGCGCAGACAGAAGATTGAGATGATGCAAAAGACGGCCAAAAGGTTCGACCCGGCTGCTCCGCAGCCCGGCCGAACCTCGGGGGCTACACCCAGTGGGTGCACTGGCGCGCCCCCACTTATTCAACAAATCAAGATAGAAGAAAAAGCTCACCGCGATCGCCTGCTCCAGCTGCCGTGCCCGGTCCAGCTCCTCCCGGAGGAAGGCCTGCAGGCGCTCGTCCCGGCCGCGAAGTTGCGAGCGCAAGGCATCCGCCGCATCGTCCTCCCGGGTTCGCGGCCCCACCACGGCCTCGCTGGAGCTCGCCCACGGAAGCTGAAGTGCGGTCCCGGCGCCGGATCCGTTTCCACCCGGCCGCTCGGGGCCCACGGCGGCTTGGGGCGGCACGACCGCCAGGGTGCCGGTGCCTCCTGCCGCGGCCCCCGCGGCCGGCGTCGGCTGCGCTTGGCCGGATGGCGCGGAGTCCGCCTCGCGCCTCTCCCCGCCGTCCTCGCCTCCCTCCGCCGGGTTGGCCCGGGGCGGCGTGTCCACGACGATCTCCTCGTCAACGTCCGACCCGCCGCCGTCCGGCTTCGCCCTCGTCTCCGGATCGCCCGCTCCCGCCTGCTGCGGCTCAATGACCGTCACCGCCGGCGCCGAGCCCGTCTCCATCTCCGGCCAGGCCGGATCTGCGGTAGGTCTGGCCCGCGTCGCGGAGGCCCTCTCCCACGCCTGGGCCGAGGCCTCCCGCATCGCCTTCTCGGCCTCAGCCCGGTCCCCCAGGCGGCACGCGTCGCTGCCTCAAGATCCTGGCCGGACTGGCAGGCCTCGAGTTCTTCCTCCCCGGACTGACTCGGCGGAGGGTCGACGGCGCTGCTCCTGGTCTTCCTCCAGGTGACCTCGCCCGCCGCGGCCTCCGTCGCCGCCACCGCCAAGTCAAGAGCCGACCTGTACGAGGCGGATTTGTCACGGCGAAGGCATAAGGAAGAAAAAAGATAATCCACAAGACGACATTTGGCGCCCCACAAATAAAGCAAGGAGCACTTACCCGATGACCGTCGGGGGCTCCCGCCTCGGCCCTACGGACGGGGCGAGCCGGCGCTTCTTCTTCACGACGGCCCTCGCGCGCGCCGTCTCCGCCGCCGGGCGTTTCGCGGCCGGTCTCGCCTCGACCACCTCCTTCCCGTGCGGCCGGCTGGCGGTCGCTGCCGCGCGAGCCGGCCCGGCGCCAGCCGCCTTCCGCAACCGTCTTGGGGGGTCAACGCTGGCGTCCTCCCCAGCCGAGGGCGCTGCACCGTGGGCATCGGTCAGGCTCTCCTCGTCGTCATCCGGCAAGTCCCGCAGTAGATCTGGAGGCGGAAACTTACCTGCGACCCGCGACCCGCCGGCTGCGGCGTCGGCCAGGCGCGCCTCGACCGCCCCCTCCTCCGACTCGGCGCCAGCCTCCTCCGCATCCGAGTCAGGCAGGTCGGCCAGCAGGATCTGGGCGTTCGGCCCGTCGTGGTTCCGCTGGCTGGCGAATAGCTGCGGCCATCCCGCGGCGTCAGGACGCAAGAATAACGTCAAAGCGGCAAAATATAAAGACTAGGGACTCACCGCGGGCGCCGGGTTCTCCCGGTGATAGGGTGCCTTCCCAAAGCTCCACTCCCCCTCCTTCAGCGCGGCCTTGGAGATGTAGTTGACCCGCTGGACGATCCCAGCCGGCGTCAGCTCCTTGGTCGACGTCCGGGTCGGGTCGTGCCGGCCGCTCATGTCGCCAATCCGGCGTGTCCGGCGCTGCAGCGGCAGAACCCGGCGGGCGATGAAGGCCGCGATGAGATCAGCCGGCTTCAGCCCTTCGTTCTTCGTCAGCTCCCTGACCCGGCCGCAGATCTTCTCCATCTCCTTCGACGGCTCCTTGGGGCGGTACCCCCAATTCGGCTTCTCGAGCGGCGGCGCATCAGAGAACGGCGGAAGATTGATGACGTCGACGGCCGGGTCGGCGTTCCGGACGTAGAAAAACGTCGACTGCCACTTCTTGGCCGAGTCCTCAAGCGGCAGCTTGGGAAACGGCCCGTTTGGCCGGCCGGTGACCACCGCTGCGCCGCAGTCGGACATGGCACCGGCTGACGCTCCCTGCTACTTGAGGAAGAACATCATCGCCCACAGGTCCACAGTCGGCAGCATCCCGAGATAGCCTTCGCAGAGCGTGGCAAAGCCGACTACCTGCAACACGGCGTTGGCGCCGAGATGATGCGGCTGCAGCCCGAAGAAATCGAGCCACGCGCGGAAGAAGAGACTCGCGGGGAGGCCGAGCCCGCGCTCGAAGTGCGAGAAGAAGACCACATGCTCGCCCTCCTGCGGCGCCGGCACCCTCCCCGGGCCCGGCACGCGCGCGAGCAGCGCCTCTGCCGGCGGCAGCCGCTTCGTGCGGCGGAGGTACCGGATGTTTTGCTCCGTCACGATGGAGCCCTCCCAAGAGCCTTTCGGCAGCGCCATTGGGGAGGGTTTTCCGCGGGCGGCGAGATTCGGCGATGGAGAGGAGGAAGAGAGGAGGAGGGCGGCGCGCTGCGGGCTTCGGGTCGCGGCGTGTAGCAGGTGTGGGCGAGGCGACGACGGCGGCAGCACTTCACTCGGGCACGGCGGAGAAGGAGAGGAAGCAGAGGAGGAGCAAGGGGCAGGGGTGCGAGCGCGGGCGTCTCCGTCGCACTCCCCCTTTCTCATTTATAACCACGCGAAATCGTGGGGGAGTGGGATCGGCTGCGCCCACAATCCCCACTCCCCCGCACTGCGCGCGCGTGTTTCCCCACGCGCGGTAATTACGCGGGGAAGCGCAATCGCCAATGGTCGCCGCAGTGAATCCCCCGCGCGCGGGCCGAGGGCGTGTAGTGGCGGGCCCGAGCCGTAGTCACGCCCGTCGCGCGCGTGGGCTGGCAGGCCTCGTCCACCGCAAGGCCGCACGTGGCAGCCCGTCGATCTGCGGCGGGCGCAAATCGGCATACGAGGCAAGACCCATCTACCGCTCAGGCCAGGGTGCCGCGACCCGGCCCCCGGAGGCCGGCCCCCCAGCGGGTGTTCCCGGCGTCCGCTGCCGCGAAGCCGGCGACCTGCCAGGCGAAGCCGCCCGGCCGGGCTCCGACGCTTCATCAACAGAACCGGCTCCTCAGGGTGGTAAGCTGCGAAGGCTCCCCTGCCTGAAGCCGGCGAACCTTCACAGCTTCGGGGGCTACTGTCGGGGGGATGACCCCCGGGTAGGCAACGGAACCCGAATCCCTTTCGGAAAATCATCAGAGCAAGACAAGTCCCTCTGGCCGGCTGGCCAGGCACGCCGGCTTCCCAGCGCGCGCCGGCTCGGCGTGGCGACCCGGCCTGGCCGGCTGGCCCATGCCGGCTGGCCGCGAGGCGGCAAAGCCTTAGCGACGAAGCAAGCGGTGCTACAGCGCTCCTCCCTTTACCCTGACAGAGCAGGTGAGGCTGCAGCTTTCCTTGCGCCCCCGCCCGAGGCGGGCGGTGTCAGTGAGGCGCGGTCCTGTAGAAACGGCGACGCCGACCTCCCTCTGACGATGGACAAGACGCGCCACAGTGCTTCGAACCCAGACTGACGGGACAAGACCCGTCACGATGCCCGCGCCAGGCAGGTGCGGCGCACCTGGCGACCCGGCATCCTGGCATCTGGCAACCCGGCGACCCGGCCACCGGATCCTGGTCAATGACACCAGGGGCCCGCGCCTCTGGTATGTTACCGTTGTAACCCTGGGGGTCGGCCTATAAGACCCCCAGGGAGGCCTCCGTGCAGGGGGGTCGGGTTTTAGTGGCTGAGAGCTCGAGTTAGTACGGTAAGATCAGTTCTCACCCTAGCTAGCTCTCTCCAGATCACGAACACTCGCACGGGAGAGGCAGAACGGTGGCTTCGCCCCTTCTCCCTCCTCCGTCTAAACAGCTCCAGGAGCGACTCTGTAACCTCTGTGCTTATCAGCTCACACGGCAGGAGTAGGGGTGTTACCTCTCCAGAGGGCCCCGAACCTGGGTACGTCTTGTGTCCCGCACTCGCTCGTGCCAACCTCGCCTCCGGAACCCACCGGCGTCCTATTGTAGCCCCACCTCATAAGCCATCTCATGGCATCTGCCGTGAATCACGCACCCCCTGCGAGAATACCACGACACCGAGAGGCACGGCCGTGCCTCCCGCGAAAACAAAACCGCGCCTCTCGCAAAAATAAAACAGAAAACACATTTTTCCCCTTTCCGAGAGGCACGGTCATGCCTATCGTGGAAGCAAAACCGTGCCTCTCGCGGAAGCAAAATCGTGCCTCCCGCGAAAAAAAACAAAAAATGCATTTTTTTTCGCAAAAAAAAGTTTGAATTTTTTTCGTCCAAAAGCTAAGAAAGACAGGTGAAAAACCGAAACACCAATAAAACCCAGAAAAAACACATTCGAAAAAGCCAAAAACGCGTGCGAAAAAATAAAATAAACAAAATCCGAAGGAACCGCTCAGAGCGCGACATGTGGCGGCGGCTAAGAACGCGCCAAGTGGTGGCGTGTGGGAGTGATCGTTGGAAGGCTTTCGAGGGAGTGCTCCTCAACTAGTTGCTCTCAACAACTCGAGATAACCCAAAGAGTCAGAGCCCAACCCAGAAAAAAAGGTACATTAATCTTAACGAGAAAATCAACGGCTCAAAAATCGACTGAACCAAATTAATTTTCGGGTACCCTTAATTTTCAGGCCACTTACCTGAAACCACAAATGCAACCACAAACGCCAGACAGAAAAATGACCATCGATGCAAAGCGGGCTATGAAACAAGCTGCACAACTTGACTCTAGCCACGTTTCAGCCCAGCCAAACCCCAAGGGACCAAGTGTGTAGGAAGGTGAAAAGTGTGTAGAGCGAAAATGGACAGAACTGGCCCTTTTTCGAAACTTCGACACAAAATGGCCCTAGTTTGAAAATATTTTAAAAAATGGCCCTTTTGCATGACACCCGGGCCTAGGGCGCCATGCTAGACAGCATGACGCCTCAGGTTAGGGCGTCGTGCTATTTGACATGACGCCCTATCCCGGGACGCCATGCTAGATGTCGCTACAATGACGCCCTAGCCCGGGGCGTCATGCTTTCTAACATGGCGTCCTAGGCCCGGGCGTCATGTAAAAGAGGGCCATTTTGTAAAATATTTTCAGCCTGGGTCATTTTGTGTTGAAGTTTCGGAAAATGGCCAAATCTGTCCATTTTTACTGTGTAGGAGGTGAAACAAACTGGCCGAGCAATCGTTTCTCAAAAAAAAAAAAAAAGGCCGAGCAATCAGACACGCCCTCCTCCCTCCGTGAAGCACCGCCGTGCACAGCACCCAAGCAGGCAAGCATCGGTTGGCGGATGGGTTAGACGCAACCATCGTCTCCTCCCTTTTTTGACGGGACAAACCTGCACCTGCACCTCCTTCTCTTTCTGAGAAAAGAAAAATACTCGTCGACGCGACTAACTTTCACTGCTGCTAGAGACGCAATGATGGCCACGATTGAAAGGTCGCCGCTGTCCTGTTCACTTGGCAGCTGCAGTATTTTCTACCGGTAGTAATGTGCACCTACAAATCCTGTCGAGCTGCCGCCCCCGAGCACACGGCAAATACTGGATTTCGCAGCTACCCGTACGCGAGGAGCGGTAAGTATTTATTCACCTGTCTCGCACTTGCTACGTCGCTTGGTTGGCACTTGGCAGTGGCACGGATTTGGGAATCCGCGGAGGCAGCTTTGCGGCATGCCGTGTGCGAGTGAACCAAATTTACACCTCCTCGCCAGGAAACTGGATTCAAGTCAACCGTTTCCATTTGTATATGTGTTCTTGAAGAGATGCTGAACTTTCATCTTCGACTGGTCAACAAGTCAACCGCCTAGTAGAGATGTTTTTTTTTTGGTCCCTCCCAGTAGAGATGGTTGTTATTCGAACGAAAGCCTCGCGGTGCGTACAAAATATCAGCAAACCTGCATTGCACGCAAATATCGTTGTTACTCAAAACTTTGAGCACAGGGGCACCGGATTTCCGAATGTTCAAGCTTTGACCAAAATCCATACATGAGGTAGTAGTTTGTACTCTCAACAGTTGAACACCAACGCTACTGTAGAGTAGGATAGCAGAACCGTCCCTGCCTGCACGTACCGAATTGAAGGAGGAGAGAACCACCAACTTGTACGAGCTTCTGGAGCGCAGCATGCAGAATTGTACACTCCGTGCACGTAGCCGTCCGTGGACGCATTAATCATTCGAGAGGAGACAGAGGACAGGAGGATAAGCACTAGAAAAATGGAGAAAGAAACCAAAGCTCTACGCAAAAAAGGACATGCATGGCTTCACTCGTGATTAAAAAGGCTCTGCAAATCCAGTGAACGGCTTAATTTTTTCCATTACGTAATGCAAAGGCACATATATTTTCGCCGCCATGCAGGTATCTTCGACCCGGTTTTCGCCCGCCGTTTGTTCGCAGAACCCACCGTCAGAGCATCTACAGCCGGACTTGACAAATTCAATCCCTCAAAAGTCCGCGAACGTGACCGGTCACCGGTCACCTCTTAAATTTTCACTTTTACAACCATATCCCTCAATTTACCCCTATACGTCCTGTCACATGCATGCAATTGATGGAGATAAAATGAGAAAGAATAAACAAACAAGAAAATGTGGGCCCAATCATATGTAGTGGACGCAGGACCACTGACTGACCGGGCATGTCCATGCACTCTTCATACTCATCTCATATATGAGATGGATATGAGGGGTGTCGATCAGTCCGGACGTTTGAGGCCCGTTTAAGACGTCCGTCTAGATCGCATTTTCGTGACCGGTCAGGGACCGAACGACCTGACCGGACGTTTAAGACGCATATGAGAGCATCTACAGCCGGAACTTACAAATCCGACCTCTCAAACGCCCGCGGACGCGCCCGGGCGCATCTGCGGACACTGACCGGTCACGCCTCAGATAATGGATTCTACATCTGGATACCTCAATTTAGAAACCTCAAATCCATATTATTACATGGAACGTAAACCTAATACTAAGCGGAGGTCGTCCGGCTCCGCCGTGCCCATGTCCGGCGGCTGGCTGCGCCCCTCGCAGTGTCGGTCCGGCCGCCGTCGAGGTAGAGTAGGACATGGGACACTAGCCGGCTCACGGGACTCGATCCACCGCCGTCTCCCATGCCCTACTCTTCCTCATCAGAGCCCGTAGCCCGGATGGTGCCGGTGGACGTGAGGTCGATGACGGATCCTTCCTGGGAGGAGCCGACGTCCACCACGACGTGGTTGCGGCGCCTACACTGGTGCACCCTACGGGGTGCCGGAGAATGTGACTCCACCTCTCCGACGTCCACCGCCGCGAGGGCCTCCGCTGCTTCCCATGCCCGATGCCTCGCCCGGCGAGCACGTCGTGCCATGACATCGTCCGAGGACGGCCATGCTTCGTGCTTGGCCCGCCAACAGAGGGGTTGCGCTTCCGCCACGGCATTCGGATGCCAGATGGATCGCACCGTCTCCGGTGAGGCAACGACGCCGGATCCAAGCACCGGTTGTGCGAACGCAATGGATTCCCGACGTTGCGAGTCCGAGCACTACCGTCGTGCGGCCGCCTCCCGGGAGTGGCAGAGCGCAAACCGGACGGCCATCTCCTCCTCGGGGCCGCGTGGGATGAGCTCGTGGTCGATGGATCTGGAGGTGAAGGACTCGGATCCGCTGCCCGCCATACCGGAGAAGGCCGGAGAATTGTCTGAGGTGAGCTTGGGTGACGGATGGGAGTGGAGGGTAGTGGAGTGAAGTGGGTAGGGTTTGGTCTGACGATCGGATGGGGACGAATATATATAGGGTAGATGCGGGCCAGGCGGGCGCGCTCGGGCTCCCCCATATCTGTCCCATATTTGGGCTGGATACGAGGGGTGCCGGTCAGTCCGAACGTTTGAGGCCCGTTTGAGGGTCCGGCCGGGTCGATTTTTTGTGACCGGTCAGTGACTCGGCAGCCTGTCCGGGCGTGTAAGATGGGTTTGAAGGGTCCGGCTGTAGACGCTCAGGGTCGTCTGATTGTAAAATTTCAACCATGCTTTGATCGTCCCATGCATGCATATTTTTGCATGCTGGCCATCCACGAAGCGTCCGGCACGGACGTACATCTGGAGGTCTATCGGGCGGTAGGCTAGACCACTGGGCTACACCGCAGGGCGCCTGTTCATGCCGTACGAGCCGCATTTACGCTCGGTTAATTACGGTTGATAGCTCCTTGCAGGGTGCAGGTATTGTTACAGTCACCGCGGCGCTGTGTGTCAGGGATATGAATAGTTGGCGTATCAGATGCCTAAACGCTTGAGTGGAACTCTTCTTCCGATACTTGCTTAGGCAGGGGCTGTACAGAGGTAGCTCCAGGGGCTTCTGTTGCAGCTGTAAAGAAGGAACGCTGACATGCCCCTGGCAAACCCAGAGCAGATGGACCATTTTTATTAATGGATGAACCGGCATCAGTAGCATGAAATTTCGACTTTGGTTATGATTTTGCATTCTCGAATGCGCGATGAAAGTCCTTTAAAAAAACACGTAATGGGAAAATGTGTAAAAACAGGAGGACGCATTTTTTTTTTCTGTTTGTAAGGGTGTAGAGGGCATGAATATTTTCCTGGCAGACATATGCTTACTTTTTCAGAAAAAAAACTCACGATCTATTTATTAAACATCATGACAGTATAAAAAACACGAGAAGTAACAAAACTTACATTCATGTCCGTAGACCACCGACCGACCATCACAAGCACTAGACCGATCCGAAGTTGTGCTGCCGTCATCGCCCCTCCCTTACTAAAGCTGGACAAACTTTGTTGTAGTAGATGACCGCGAATTTGTCGTGCTAAGACCTCAAAGGACCAACACATCAAGACAACAACTGTCTTTAATGAAAAGAAGCATAGACCGGAGTGATCCAACATGTACAGACATAAATGGAGACGAACGAAAACCTTTAGACATACATTTAGTTTTCATCAAGCATCAGAAGAAACTGTTCCATCATTTCATTTGTCTCTTACTTAGAAAATAAGTAAGATTATGCTTTTAAGGGTATAAGGTACATGAATATTTTCCCCGTAGTGATATTTTTCTTTTCTTTTGAGAAACCATGAAAGCCGGCCTGTTTTTTATTTCTCTCTTAGAAAATAGGTAAGATTCTGTTTTTAAGGGTACAAGGGACATGGATATTTTCCCGGTGGTGATATTTTTTTCTTTTGAGAAACCATGAAAGCGACTTGTTTTTCATTTCTCTCTTAGGAAATAGGTAAGATTCTGTTTTTAAGGGTATAAGGGACATGAATATTTTCCTAGTAGTGACATTTTTTTTTGAGAAACCATGAAAGCCGATCTATTTTTCATTTCCCTCTTACTTAAAAAATAGGTACACTAATTTCTTAAGTTATTTTCTATCGTTCGCCTCTCCACCCCCCCCCCCCCCCCCCACACACACACACCCAACCCCAAATAGGTATAGTTATGTCTTAAGTTATTTTCTTTCGTCCGCATCTCCACCTCCCCCCACCGACCCGGTACCTCCACCATTTCTTGTTCCGCCGATTTTTTGATCATTTTTCCTTCAACACCACATAGCACTTCTTATTGGCTTATCAAATAAAATTATGTTTTGTTTGGTAAGACCAAAGTACCGATTTAGTTGATAACTAAAGTTCATTTTGCCTACAAAAATAACTTATCAACTCATCTTGTTCGGTTTGACTTCACCTTCAGCGTGCAGCGATAGCACTCCTCAATCTTTGTCGAAAACTTATATTTTCTTTGATCAATGCCAAGTGTTGCGTCAAGAGATAAATTCATCCATCCACGTCACAATGATTTGTCCTCCTCCACCTTCTAATTTCTTAGGGTGGTTTGTCCGTGAATTCTGAAAAAAAAACGGTTGTGAGATGTAGAAAAGCAGCTATGAATTGAGAATTGTGGAAAAGTTGAAAGTTGTTTGGTTGGAGCAATTGTAAAATTGTGGACTTGGTAGGGTTTGTCTGTAGCATCCCTCAGGGCCTAAGTGATTGTTTATATGATATTTGACCGTAAAACACTGATCTACAGGTTAATTAATATATAAAAGACCATTTTGGGAAGCAAAATTCTATTTTTTAAATGTTGCGCACTAGTTATATCAATCAATGAAATGCCTCGCATTTGCATCATCCAAAATTGCCTTCTCACACATACTTTAATCAAGCAACAAAATGCAATGACTTCAATTTTCACAACAACACAATGTATAGTAACTGATAAGCACTCAAGCAAAAATCCATTACACTGGTTTTTCCCTTTTATTGCACAAGTCTCCATATGCACAACAACACAAGCCAGGGACTGAAGAACCAGCAGCGAGCTCTTGTCTGACAAGAAGAAGCACATAGACGACACCATAGAGGAGGTTGCCGATGATGGTGTGCCCGAGGGCCTTCCCAGCAAATGGATGAAGGGAGAAGGGGAGGAGGAACGTAGTAGCTACTGGAGGTTTTAGCATTTTGCAGGAGAGAGATAGGAGCCCGGTCCGCGACGAGTCGATTGGAGAGGAGGGGTGGCGGAGAGGGAATGAGTCGGGGAGGAGGTAAACAATGGGGCTGCCAATGGATCTCGCGTCCCTCGCCCCCTAGACGCCGACGACCCTGACACTCATGTCATCATGAAGGAAATGTCCCGTAGAGGCAATAATAAAAAATATAATTATTTCCATGTTCGTAATTATTTTTATTTTCCATGCTATAATTGAAATGGTTTTTGAGTCTTCAATAAGCACGAGGATCAGAGGAAAACTCATGTGCATTTGTGGAATAATAACTGGTAAATGTATTCCTAGTCTCGCCTCTAAAACTAGCTTCAGTGTTGCATGATTGTTTTGTTTTACTAATCATGGTCATAGTTGAAGTAACAAGGATGTTGATGACCCACAATTATAGGGGATCAATCGTAGTGCTTTTGATAAGTAAGAGGGTCAAACCCAACGAGGAACGGAAGGAATTGACAAGCAGTTTCACCAAGCTACTCCCTGCAGGTGCTATAAGATAGTTTGATAGCAAGATAATTGGTGAAGTTTGATAGCAAGGTAAAAAGTGGCAAGTACAAAACTAGCAAGGTGCAACAAGTGGCCCAATCCTTAATGTTGCTAAGGAAAAGCCGGTGGAACTTCTTATAGTGATTAAAACGCTCTTGATGACACACGGGAATATCGTCGAGTTACTTCCACAATTTATCAAATTATGTTCATTGCCTTGATAATTTGTTATGTGGGTGGACCGGAGCTAAGGTGCTATCCTTACTTGAAGAAACACCTACTTATGATTATACCCTACATGCAAGCATCAGCAAATACAAGAGAAGTAATTAAGAAAAATTGAACCATAGCATTAAACATGTGGATCCAAAGCAACCCCTTACGGAACAATTCATAAACTGGGTTTTAGGTTCCAGTCACTCCCATAACCCATCATGTACAAACTAATTCTGCAATGCCTTCCCCTAGGCTAATGATGGTAAAGTATCATGTAGTCGATGCTCACATGCCACCGCTAGAGGAAGAACATTGAACGGTGATCAACTTCACATGATTACTAATATCAAGAATTCTCCCATGTCCTCAAGAACAAATGGAACTACTTACAACTCATAATGTTGAACATGTTTAGTAGGTATAAATATGCAATCAACAATCTGAACATAAGAATCTTCCACCAAGTAAACCAACTAGCATCAACTATAAGATGTAATAAACAGTACTAGCACCCCCCAGGTACCAATCTGAGGTTTAATACAAAGACTGGGCACAAGAGATGGATTAGGCTTTGGAGATGAAATGGTCCTGGTGAAGATGTTGATGAATATGAAGACTCCCACGATGAGAGGAGCATTGATGATGATGTAGGCTTCGATTTCCTCCTCCCGGAGAGAAATTTCCCCGACGAAATCGCTCCGCCGGTGAGCAAAAGCACTCCTGCCTTGGTTCCGCCTCGAGACGGCAGGGGAAAGTCCCCAAAGTGTTCTCTTGGCTTTTTCTTGGGTAAAAGGCTTCATATTGGAGAAGAACATCGGTAGTGGAGCTCTGTGGCCCCACAAGCCACCATGGCGCGCTCTGGGGGTAGGGCGCGCCCCTTGGCTTGTGGGCCCACCGAGGGTCTTCTTCGGTACTTCTTTATTCCAGTATTTTTAATATATTCCAAAATAAATCTTTGTAAAATTTTACGTCATTTTGAGCTCTGGAGAATTGCTATCTCCGTTGTAGCTTTTTCATGTCAGAATTCTAGTTGTCGGTAATCTCCCTGTTTTGATGTATCTTGCATTTTAAGAGAGAAAAGGCATTAGAATTGCATCATAATCAGGAATATAACTTCAAAACACTATAAATAATAGTAGCAAATCATGATGCAAAATGGAGGTATCAACTCCCCAAGCTTAGACTCAGCTTTTCCTTAAGCGAATACCGAACTAAGTAAACATGACCACATGTTTAAATAGAGAGGTGTCATAAAAGAAAATATGTACATGGCAGCATCAGAATTATAAGCGTCATTGTAAGAGAAATTATCATTCATAAAACTTCTCATGAACAAGTAATAAGCTATCCACAAGTTAAGGTATAAACAGTAAGCTCTCTTGAAACCTAACGAACTATGTTCTTAGTCATTCAAGAAATTACAATTCATCATACTTTCCAGAAGAGTCTATGTAAGAGCCTTTGATTTAGCAAACTTCACATGCTCAACTATCATATAATCTTCTAATGATTGCTGGTACTCAAAGCATACTTTTAGAACAAATAGTTTCCACTAGACACAAAGGAAGATGTGGGTTTAATAGGTCACCTTCTAGCTTACTTACCATTAGGATAATTGTCAACAATAATAACTCATGATCATATATATTCAACGATATATATATATATATATATATATATATATATATATATATATATATATATATATATATATATATATATATATATATATATATATATATATATATATATATATATATATATATGCCTAGATCCACCCACCACATGATGCTTGCAAATGGAGAATAATTAAGGTTGGAATAGAAGAAACTACTTTGACTCTTGCATCGAGTAAAGCTTTTAAGAGTAAAACATAGGCCCTTCACATAGGGAAGTAGGGATTTTCATGTGCTTTTTCATTTTGGATGTGTAAACTCTCAATGCAAAGGAACAAAACTTTATATTTCCCCTTACGATAGTGTTCTTTATTGAGCAGTTGGTGTCTTTAATTTCTTCACCATCGTAAGATCGTACAAACCTTATTTACCTTGTAACGAAAGATCATACATATTTAAAGGCAATTTTTATTGCTTGCATCGATGCCTACTTACTTGAAGGATCTTTCTCAAGCAATAGGTATATATGGTGCACTCTCACGGATAGAAAGTGGGTTTAAGGGTATTTGGATGCAAAAGTAGTATCTCTACTTTGTGGGGAAATTTTGGCTAGCAAAGATTATAAATGAGCACCACATGTTGGATGATCTGCGACAATATTAGTTCTAGGCAAATATACATAAACATAATTCCTTATATTGTCTTCCTTGACCAGCATCAACTGTTTGATCAAGTTTGGAAATATTTAATGAGGGTTCACAGTCATAAAAGGTGTCCAAGATAGTATATTTGCATGTGAAATCTCTCTTCCTTAACTATTCATTCATGAATTGTTTGAATGACCACTGCTATATTTGTTAACTTCCAATAGATTTTATTCTCTACACCCCTTATGTGAAGTCATTACTTCCCATGGGATACGCATGTGATTTTTTTGCAAAGATTAGACGCAATGAAATAAAAAGCAAAAGATACTCATACTAATCTTTATTATAAAAACTCACAACTTGGAATTGGCGCCGGTAGTCCATGTTTTGAAGTAGTGGAGGAACTATCTCTTAGGCAAGGCCTATGACGTGTTCACTTACCATAAGAGTTTAAAGCATATTTTCACCCAAAATGAGTTGAACATGAGGCAAAGAAAATGGTTGTAGTTACTCAAGTATTACACCATGGACTTGTAATCCATACAGGCAAGACAAATATAGTGGCTGATGCGCTGAGTTGCAAGGCTTACGTAAACGGTTTCACCGCTGGAGAGTTGTCACGAGAGCTACGTGAAGCATTTAGGGAACTGAGATTAGAAGTAGCACCTGAAGGTTACGTGGCGAACCTCGAGGTTCAACAAACACTGATAGAGAGAATCAGGGAAGGTCAGAAGGAGGACCCTGAGATCAAGAAAGTTAGAACAACCTTGAAAGGAAAGGCGGAAGGATTCCACGAGCATGATCAAGGGGTTATGTGGATTGTGGACCGAGTGTGTGTGCCCAATGATCCAAAGCCAAGGAACTTGATCATCCAGGAAGCACATGACTATCCCTACTCACCCTGGAAACACCAAAATGTACATGGATTTGAAAGGAATATTTTAGTGGACCGGAATGAAGAGGGATATAGCTGAGCACGTAGCACTTTGTGACATATGTAGTAGAGTTAAAGCCAAGCACCAGAAACCCGCAGGGCTTTTGCAACCCCTGCCACCCGAGAATTGAAGTGGGACCAGATCGAAATGCATCATATCACCGGATTTCCTAGGACCCAGTCAGGCTATCACTCTATATGGGTACTGCTAGATCACCTCACCAGGGTGGCACACTTGATACCCACAAATACCACCTACACCAGCACTAAATTGGTCAAGATCTACATGACCAAGATCATAAGCCGACATGGAGTTCTAAGGGAGATTATATCTCATAGAGGAACCCAATTCACCTCAAAGTTCTGGGAACAATTAGACCAGTCATTGAGGACCTGTTTGGAATTTAGCACAACCTTCCCCATGCAGACCGACGGTCAGACGAAAAGAATTAACCAGGTGCTCGAGGATATGCTCAGAGTTTGCACTCTAGAATATGGCTTGGGTTGGGATGAGAACCTGCCCAACGCTAAGTTCTCGTACAACAACAACTACTAGGCGAGTATTGAAATGGCACCCTTCGAGGCACTGTATGGAGGAAGTGCAGAACCCCACTTCTCTGGAATGGAGTGGGCGAGAGGAGCTTGTTTGGACTTGACATCATTCAGGAAGCTGAGGAGAAGGTGAGACAATTTAGGGACCACCTCAAGATCGTGGAGTCTAGGCAAAAGAGTTATACCGATGCTAAGACAAAAGAAGTGAGCTATGAGGTAGGAGACAGAGTATACCCAGAGTCTCGTCACTCCGTGAAGTCAAGCGTTTTGGCATCAAGGGAAAGTTGGCACCCATATTTGTTGGACCCTACAAAATACTTGCCCGAAGCAGTGATGTAGCGTATCGACTGGAACTGCCAACAGAGTTATCAACAGTACGCGATGTGCTCCATCTTTCACAGCCAAAAAGTTTTTCACCCGGACATGATGGACACACCGCTGTATGACACGGTACCCTTGATGGAAGTTCAGCTGGGAAAGGACCTCACCCATGAAGAGAGAACCGTGAGGATCTAGGAAACCGCTGAGAGAAACGCCCGAACCAAGACCATCAACTTCTGCAAAGTATTGTGGGATCACCACACGAAAGAGGAAGTGACATGGGAACACGAAGAAAAACTTCGGGAGAACCACCCACACCTATTTTCTAGCCACAACAAATGTCGAGGACGAGATTCATCTTAAGGGGGTTAGTCTGCCACAACCCAAATTTTTCACAAATTTTGGATGTGAACCTAGAAGCATATGCATTCATATTGTTCACCTGCATGCTTGTTTTCTGAAACAAACATGACCGACTCTTAAACCCTAAACTATTTTATAGTTTATTGGAGGCCTTGAAGGTTTCACAAAATTGAATTTTCAAAAAAATGCATAGGGGCAGGAAAGGAACTTCCTAAGATTAATATTTTCATTATTTTCATTGTGTGCGCCAGGTTTGAAATAGTTAGATTTGGGCAATTAAACAATGAATAAAAGCCTGGAGAAAAGTAATAAAACAGAAAAACACAAAATCAAAAGAAAATACTTGCAAAAGGGCCCAATGGGAAATTTGGCAGAAATGGTTTGTCAAAATGATTTTAGAAAATGTTGGGTTTTGAAAGAGAAATCAATAATAAATTCAAATATAAATCACAAATAGCTGAGGAGGAAAAGAAAAGAGAAAAATAAAAAAGCCCAACCAGCAAGCTAAGTCAATCACGGCCGAGCTAGCCAGTCGAGCCCAAGCTGCACCACCCGCTCTCTCTCTCCCCCTCTCACTGTCAGGCGGGACCCACCCGTCAGGGTCACCCTACCTCTCGCAACTAATGCCCATTCCCACGTCCCGAACGTGCACACTCCCATGTTCTCCACTCCAGGTGACCACCATGCTCGTAAGCCCCAACCAACCCACCCTACAAGTACCCCCGAGCCACTCTCTCGAATGCCCAACCCTATTTTAAGACTACAACCTCATGGTTGGCTACTTTACTATAGCTTAATCAATGCATGAATCAACTGGGCGGTGCTTTGGTTTTGCTTGGTGGTGGACAGTTGTGTCGGTGACCGCCCAGGCTCAAAGGGATTGTACGAGTTCAAAGTTGAGTAGCTTCCATGTGTAGCCGTGAGACAATATGGGCTCTGTCTGGACCAAGTAAGTTGTGGGAACCCTCCCCGGCATGACCAACAAATGTAGGTGTGTAGATTGGATTGGGTTTGCCATTGGGAGAGGGCTACTACTACCCAAAGGTCTCGTCTTGATCTACCTAGCTACTTCATGAGCGAAGTTTTGTAGCAGGAGGGTGTCATCGGGAATCACGGGTAAAGTACACAAACCCCTGCAGAGTGTATAAAATTGATCATGATTAGCCGAGTCAGCTGTTATGGACAAATTAGGGTAACTTATCAGAGAATTGCCAGCTTAATCTCATCACCTCTTCTAGTACAATTTGTCAAGTTTAACCAACGGGGAGTATGGACCCAACTCAGGTACCCGGGGATGGACCAGGAAATTTGTAGGTGAACAGGTTTCCATTTAACTGTCGACTTGCCAATAAATTCAATGTATTCACTAAGTGGGTGTAACGTATTATGTTGCAGGTCGATATTACGAGGAGTAATGTTAGGGTTTCGTTCCTCCACTCAACATGCTTCCCATTTGTGTTGATGGAGCTTATTAAGACGTCTACCATAGATTGTTCTGCTTCCGCTTGTTATGACCTTTGTTTGCTTATTGTAAGACTATGTATTTGACTAGACTGTTGCTAGACTCTGTAAGACTATTTGCTTTCTGGATCATGCAATGTAATAAAGGATGCATTTGTGTATGATACAACATCATTACCGTGTATGCCGATGATTCGATCCAGGGGTTGGCGTAGAAACACACGGAGACTGTATGCCTAAAAGGGTGGGTCATGACATAATTGCAGCATGATCAATGTGAATAGTTACTTTAGAATTTAACAATATACGGTCTAAACTTATCAGAAGCAAACAAAACTGCTAAAATTCTTTCTCAGTACTAGCATAATTTCTTTTGGCACTGCCCAAAGTTTTACTGGCATAGTGAATAACATTCAATTTCTTATCAACCCTTTGACCAAGGACATCCCCTACAACATAATCACTAGCATCACACAGAATTTCAAAGGTAAATTCCAATTCGGTGGTTGAAAATAGGATTAGTAATCAAGGCTTTCTTAAGTGTTTTAAAGGCTTCTACACAATCATCATAAAAAACAAATGGAACATCTTTTTGTAAGAGATTAGTAATAGGAATGGAAGTTTTCGAAAAGTCCTTAATAAACCTTCTATAGAAACCAGCATGACCAAGAAAACTTCTTATACATTTGATATCTTTAGAACATGGCATTTATCAATAGCATCTATCTTGTCTTTATCCACTTCAATGCCTCTCTCGGTAATTTTGTGCTCAAGGACTATACCTTCATTCACCATAAACCGGAACTTCTCCCAATTCAAGACAAGACTAGTTTCCTCACATCTCTACGAAACTCGATCAAGATTGCTCAAACAGTCATCAAAAGAAGTTCCATAGATGGATAAATCGTCCATAAGAACTTCAACCTCTATTTTCATAGAAATCACAAAATATAGTAGTCATGCATCTTTGAAAGGTAGCAGGTGTATTACATAAACCAAATGGCATGTACCTATAAGCAAAAGTTCTAAACATACAAGTAAAAGTGGTTTTCTCTCGATCTTCAGGATGAACGGGTATTCGAGAGAAACTAGAATATCCATCTAGAAATCAAAAATGTGTGTGTGCTTAGATAATCTTTCTAACATTTGATCAATAAAAGGCAAACAGTAATGATATTTTGTAGTAGCCTTATTTAACTTTCTACAATCTATGACCATCCTATAACTAGTGAAAACTCTTTGTGCGATAAGTTCATTTTTATCATTAGGCACAACAGTAATGCCACGTTTCTTAGGGACACAATGAACATGACTTACCCATCTACTATTAGCTATAGGATAAATTTACCTGCCTGCAGAAGCTTTCGTATTTCACTACTTACCACTTCCATCATCTGAGGATTTTAGCGACATTGATGATCGACGATGGGTTTAGCATCTGGCTCCATATGAATTTTGTGTTGACACATAATTGGGATAATGCTCTTGAGATCATCCACGGTATATCCAATTGCAGCATGGTGTTTCTTTAATGTTTTCAATAATCTCTTTTCCTCGTGCCCTGAAAGGTTAGCATTGATAATAATAGGATTTTTTTTTTCACCAAGATAAGCATATTTTAAAGTTTTAGGAAGTTTCTTTAATTCAAACGTAGGATCACCCCTAGGTGGTGGAAGACCTCTCCAAATTTCGACAGGCAAGTTATGCTTAAGAATAGGTTCTTGCCTAAAAAATATTTCATCTATTTCATTTCTTTCATTCATATGCATATCATTCTCATGATCTAAGAAATATTGCTCTAAAGGATCTTTAGCATGATGTTGTTTGGTGAATTTAGAGAAATTAAATTCATGAGATTCATCCCCAAACTTAACTTTAACTTTCAGTTTAGCATAATTAGTTTCAGCATTGATCGAATTTAAGAAAGGTCTACCAAATATAACGGGACAAAAAAAATTCTTGTTCAGATCCAAGTACTAAGAAATCAGTGGGATATTTGATCTTACCACACAAGACTTCCAACATCTCTTACAATCCCAAGCTGTGAAGTGGTATCCCTATTTTCAAGCTTAATAGTGACATCAATCTCCTATATCTCAACAGGTGAAATAGTAAGCATAACTTCTTGATATAGAGAGAAAGGAGTAACACTTATACTAGCACCAATATCACATAAACTATGATAACACTGATCTCCGATCTTAACGGAAACAACAAGCATGTCTACAACTCTTTTATTCTTATCTATCTTATCATGTTCATTCCTAACAGGCTTCACATTTCTAGAAGAATCTTCAAGAAATAAATAACATGCCCATCAACATTTTGAACCAAGAGATCTTTAACCATTGTTATTGAAGGTTCTACTTCAATTTGTTTTGGGTGCTTTAATATAACTTTCATGAACAAAAATTGTAGCCTTAGAGTGATCCTTAATTCTAACAAGGAAAGAAGGCTTTTCAATATAAGCAGTGGGTACAACGGGATTAGCAGAATAAGCTTGTATTTTTAGTTTTAGCAATAATAGGTTCTTCACAAGTATCCTTAGAGAGTAGCAAAATATTTGCAGAAGTCAAAAACTATCTCAGAATCAAGTCCATATTTTGCACTAAGCTTATGAAAAACATATATTTCTACAAAAGACTTAACACAATCATATTCAAATTTTATATTTGAATTTTTACCTTTGTCGACCTCCCAATCTTCAGATTTGTGTTTAATTCTTTCAATAAGATCTTGCCTGAATTCAATTTGTCGACATGAGAAAGAACCAACAGAAGAAGAATCAAACATTTCTTTATTTTGAAGAGATGGCCTAGCATAAAAATTATTTACAATAATATCTCTCGAGAACTCATGATTGGGGCATTTGAGAATTAAGTACTTAAGCCTCCC
This sequence comes from Elymus sibiricus, assembly GCA_039707655.1. Taxonomy (NCBI): domain Eukaryota; kingdom Viridiplantae; phylum Streptophyta; class Magnoliopsida; order Poales; family Poaceae; genus Elymus; species Elymus sibiricus. The sequence continues at coordinate 437,827,261 of CM077667.1, read as the reverse complement.
CAAGCTTGCGCGTTACTTTCTTCTTCATGAGGCCAACATTTATAGATATAATTACGATCACGATGAACCAAGTGCATATGTACTAGGTATGGACCCGTAGGTCTGTTGTAAACTACTCACACATCATCATGGAGGCAGCAAGGTTGATGTAGAAGCCCTCCGTGATCGATCCCCCTTCTGGCAGGGCACCGGAACAGGGCTCCAGATGGCCTCCCATCGAAACAGAGACTTGCGGCGGCAAAAAAGGTATTTTGGCTGGCTCTCTGGTGTTTTCCCGATTTTAGAGAATATATAGAGGCGGAATTAGGTCGGGAGGCCGTGGGAGGTGGTCCCAAGCCATGAGGGCGCGGTCACCCCCCTGGGCACTCCCTATTGTCTTGGCGCCAGCTCGTGTGGCCTCCGGTCTACCTCCGAAGCTCCCAGGTCTTATTTTTGTCCGGAAAAAATCATCCAAATGTTTCGGGGCATTTGGACTTCGTTTGGTACAGTATTCCCGAAAGGCCATAAACAAGCAGAAAACAACAACTGGCACTAGGCAATAGGTTAATAGGTTAGTTCACAAAAATGATATAAAACAACATATAAATGCATATAAAGTATAAAAGAATTATAATATAGTAGCATGGAACAATCAAAAATTATAGATACGTTGGAGACGTATCACTTGATTCTTGCCACACCTTGTTCTTCTTCATAGCACTATCTGACCCAAAACTTGAAAACTAATTAATCGACACAAAACTTAACGAAACTTCGTGAGATAGATTAGGATAATAAAATAAATCATTCATTTATGGTACTATCAAGACAAGATTCATAATTATTTCTAAACAATGTGTATTGTATTTAATCACTTCTACAATTTATACCCCCGATACAAACCATAGAGACTTTAAAACAAGCAAAGAACCAAAACAAAACAGAATTTGTCAAAAACAGAACAACATGTAAAGATCTATTTTCTCGTCATACTTCTATAGCACCAAAACTTCTGAACAAATAGTATACTGTAGAAAATTTATAATTCCATAATGTGTAAAAATTTCAAAAATTTATCACTGTCCAGTATAGAGCAAGAATTCAATCAATGGACATAAAGTTTATGTTTCTTCACCAAACCTAGTGATGTCTACTACACAACTTTATTCTTGTAGACTCGTGTTAGGCCTCCAAGCGCAGAGTTTTGTAGGACAGTAGCAATTTTCCCTCAAGTGGATGACCTAAGGTTTATCAATCCAAGGGAGGTGTAGGATGAAGATGGTATCTCTCAAACAACCCCGCAGTCAAATACAAGAAATCTCTTGTGCCCCCAACACACCCAATACAATGGAAAATTGTATAGGTGCACTAGTTCGGCGAAGAGATGGTGATACAAGTGCAATATGCATAGTAGAAATAGGTTTTTGTAATCTGAAATAATAAACACAGCAAGGTGACAAGTAACAAAAGTGTGTAAAACCAGTGTTGCAATGCTTGAAAAGAAGGCCTAGAGTTCATACTTTCACTAGTGCAATCTCTCGACATTGCTAACATAATTGAATCATATAACCATCCCTCAACGTGCGACAAAGAATCACTCCAAAGTTCCTATCTGACAGAGAACATAAGATGAAATTGTTGTAGGTAGCAAAAGCACCTCAAAGTTATCCTTTCCGATCAATCTATTGAGCCATCCCTATAAGTGTCACAACAGCCCTAGAGTTCGTACTAGAATAACACCTATGATACGCATCAATCAACTCAAGTGTCATCTATTTACTCCAATGTTACCACAAGTATCCATGAGTTAATTATTCGACATGCATCAAACAATTTCAGATTCATCATATTCAATCCAACACAAAGAACTTTAAAGAATAACCCAAGATTTCTATCAGAGAAATTTGGACAAGAACGTGCATCAACCTATGTCCCTAGATCACCCCACTGTCACCACGGGGATCCGCAAGTTGATCACCAAAACATATATCAAGTGACTCAATAGAACACCCCATTGTCACCACGGGTATCCATATGCAAGACATATATCAAGTGTTCTCAAATCCAAAGTATTCAATCCAACATAACGAGATCTCAAAGGGAAAAGACTCAATTCATCACATCAAGATAGAGAGGGAAGAACACCATATGATCCAACTATATTAACAAAACCCATGATACATCAAGATCGTGCCATCTCAAGAACATGGGAGAGAGATATTAAACACACAGCTACTGGTACATACCCCCAGCCCCGAGAGTGAACTACTCCCTACTCGTCATGGAGACTGCCGAGATGATGAAGATGGCATCCGGTGATGATTTCCCTCTTCGGCGGGGTATTGGAAAAGGGCTCCAGATGGGATCACTTCGGAACAGAGGCTTGCAGCGGCGGAGCGGAAGTTCTAGGGTAACTTTCATTTTTTTGGATTATATAGGATTTTTCAGCGTTGGAATCACGTCAGGGAAGTGCCCGAGGGTACCACAAGGTATCCCGACGCGCCAATGGGGTGGGCGCGTCAAGTTGCCTTGTCATATCCTCATGGCTCTTCTGGGTCCCTTTCCTTCCAGAAAAAAATATCAAAAAGTTTCAGTCAATTCCGAGAACTTTCATTTTCTATACAAAAACAACACCACGGTAATTCTACTGAAAAAAGCGTCAGTCCAGGTTAGTTCCATTTAAATCATATAAAGTGCATCAAAACCATACAAAAGTATTGTGAACATGGGTAAATATGGCATGAATACTTCATAAATTATCGATACATCGGAGACGTATCACCTAGTAAAAGAACGTTTTTCAATATCTCGAAGGTTTAATTTGGCACAAAAGAAAATAAAAGAGACAAACACAAATACTACAGAGGCAATAATAATGTTTACTCACAAAAAACAAAATGGTAACTATTGGGTTTTCTCCCAACAAGCTCTTTCTTTATGGCCATTAAGTTAGACTTGAGATTTCAATGATCCTCACATAAAAGACAAGAACTGAAGCCCAAATAGAGCATCAAAAAGTAAATAAAAACAAATTTATGTCTAACCCACTTCCTATGCATAGGAATCTTGTAAGAAAACAATTTATTGAAGCATATAGTAACTAGCATAGGAAGGCATAACAAGTGTAACTCCAAAAAATTTGACATAATGAGAGGAAATTTGGTATTATTAATATATCTATAAGCATGTGTCATTACTCGAATTGAGCAAAACTTGGAAGTTGGAGCATTGATCCATGGCTTGTGTGCAATGTGACCTCAGTAGAGTGTTCATTTAAGAAAAAGGAAAACTTGTCTAACACACGTTTTGTTGCAAAGTGATACGTCCATTTTGCATCATGTTTTCCTACTGTTATTTATTATGTTTTTAGTCATTATTTAATTATATTATGCAATTCTAATGCCTTTTCTCTCATAATTTCCAAGATCCACATGGAGCGGGAAATTACCGGCAGTTGGAATTCTGGACCTGAAAAAGCTACAACAGAGATAGCTATTCTACGACACTTCAAACGACCTAATATTTCACGAAGATTTTTTATTGAATATATAAAAAAAATACTAGAACGAAGACCACCGCAAGACCTTCCTCTTTTGAACCTCGCCATTGACATTAAGGGTATGCCATCCTAAGGTGCTACCGAAGGGGGCCCACCTGTTGTCCACAAGACAACAGTGCGCACCCACTCCCCTAAGGCACGCCCTGTTGCCTTGTGGGCCCCACAGCAGGCCTCTGGTGCCCCCTTTGTCTATATGAGGTCTTTTGACCTAGAAAAAAATGGAGGACGACTTTCAGGATGAAGCGCCTCCATCTCGAGACAGAACCTGGGCAGGAGCACTTTAGCTCTTCGGCGGAGCGATTTCGCCGGGGATACTTCCCTCCGAGAGGGGGAAATCGAAGCCTTCGTCATCACCAACACTTCCTGCATCTTGGGAGGATCAATCTTCATCAACATCTTCACATGCACAATCCCATCGCAAACCCTAGTTCATCTCTTGTATTCAATCTTTGTCTCCAAACCTCAGATTGGTACTCGTAAGTTACCAGTAGTGTTGATTACATATTGTAGTTGATGCTAATTGGTTTATTTGGTGGAAGTTTATATGTTCAGATCCTTAAGAATATTCAATACACCTCTGATCTTGAACACGAATATGATTTGTGCGCTGTGATACGTCTCCGTCGTATCTATATTTTTGGATTGTTTCATGCCAATATTCTACAACTTTCACATACTTTTGGCAACATTTTATATTATTTTTTGGGACTAACTTACTTATCAAGTGCCCAGTGCGAGTTCCCTTTTTTTTGGATTTTTTGTTTCGCAGAAAATCCATATCAAACGAAGTCCAAACACGATAAAAATTTACGGAGATTTTTTTTTGGAATATACGTGAATTTTGGGAAGAAGAATCAACGCAACACGATGCCCGAGGGCCTCACAAGCCAACAGGGCACGGCCACCTGATAGCTTGTGGACACCCCTTAAGTCGGTTGGATCCCTTCTTTCGTGGCAAGAAAGATAATTTCGCGGTAAAAATCCCCTCCAAATTTCAACCCAATCGGAGTTACGGATCTCCGGATATTTAAGAAACGGTGAAGGGGTCAGAAAACAGTCACGGAAACAAGAGAGAAACAGAGAGAGAGAGAGATCCAATCTCGAAGGGGATGCTGCCCTTCGGGAGCCATGGCGGCCATGGACCAGAGGGGAAACTCTCCTCCCATCTATGGGGGAGACCAAGGAAGAAGAAGAAGGAGGGGGCTCTCTCCCGCTCTCTCCCGGTGGTGCCAGAACGCCGTCGGGGTAACCATCGTGACGGTGATCTACACCAACAACTTCGCCGCCGTCATCACCAACTCTCTCCCCCTTTATGAAGCGGTGTAAAACCTCTCTTCCCCGTTGTAATCTCTACTTAAACATGGTGCTTAATGCTATATATTATTACCCAATGATGTGTGGCTATCCTATGATGTTTGAGTAGATTTCTTTTGTCCTATGGGTTGATTGATGATCGTGATTGGTTTGAGTTGTATGTTTTATTTTGGTGTTGTTCTATGGTGCCTTCCGTGCCACGCACACGTGGAGGATTCCCGCTGTAGGGTGTTACAATACATTCATGACTCGCTTATAGTGGGTGGCTAGAGGGTCAGAAGCTTACACCCGAGTAAGGGGGTTGTTGCGTATGGGAGTAAAGGGGAATTGAAGTGTTAATGCTATGGTTGGGTTTACCTTAAGGATCTCTAGTAGTTGCGGGTGCTTGCTAGAGGTCTAATCATAAGTTCATATGATCCAAGTACGGAAAGTATGTTAGCGTATGCCCCTCCCTCATATAAAATTGCAATAATGATTACCGATCTAGTTATCGATTGCCTAGGGACAAATCTTTCTCTTGCGTTACAAAAAATCTTTCTACTAAACAACTAACTTAATTAATCTTTATCTAAACAGCCCCTAACTTTTATTTACTTGTTCTTTATTTTCTTGCAAAACTATCTATTACACCTACTAAGTACTTCTAGTTTTATTCCCACAAAATAGTTTCATACGTGTTCTAGGTAAAGTTGTAGGATCGAAAGTAGGTCTAGAGGGGGGGGGGGGTGATTAGACTACTTGACCAAATAAAAATCTAACCTTTTCCCAATTTTAGTTGTTGGCAGATGTTAGCAATTGTAGCAAGTCAGGTTCACCCTATACATGCATGTCTATGAGTATAGCAGCGGAAAGTAAAGACACACAAATGTAAGAGGGTAGGGATAGGAAGATCAAACGCAATTTGAAGACATGAAGATTTTTCCCGTGGTTCCGATAGGTGGTGCTATCATACGTCCACGTTTATGGAGACTTCAACCCACGGAGGGTAACGGTCGCGAGAGTCCACGGAGGGCTCCACCCACGAAAGGTCCATGAAGTAGCAACCTCGTCTATTCCATGATGGCCTACGTCCACGGAGGACTAGCCTTACTCATGGTAGATCTTCACGAAGTAGGCGATCTCCTTGCCCTTACAAATTCTCTTGGTTCAACTAAACAATCATGAAGAAGGAGGCTCCCAAGCGACACCTAACCAATCTAGGAGGCACCACCCCACAAAAGGTAATAGATGTGGTAGTGCTACTTCTTGAGCTTGCGTTGGTTTTCCCTTGAAGAGGAAAGGGTGATGCAGCAAAGTAGATAAGTATTTCCCTGAGTTGTTGAGAACCAAGGTATCAATCCAGTAGGAGATACAAGCAAGTCCCCAATCTTCGCACCTACACAAACAATCAAACTCTTGCACCCAACGCTAAAAGGGGTTGTCAATCCCTTCACAGTTATTTGCAAGGATGAGATCTGATAGATATAGATATAAAAGGTTGCTAAAACGAAAAGTAAAACAAAAGTAAAAAGAATGCAGCAAAGTATTTTTGGTATTTTTGGTTTATAGATCTGAAAATATAATATGGAAAATAGACCCGGGGGCTATAGGTTTCACTAGAGGCTTCTCTCATGAAGGAAAATAATACGGTGGGTGAACAAATTACTGTCTAGCAATTGATAGAAAAGTGCATAGTTATGACGATATCCAAGGCAATGATTATGCATATAGGCATCACGTCCGTGTCAAGTAGACCGAAACGATTCTGCATCTACTACTATTACTCCACACATCGACCGACTCCTGCCTGCATCTAGAGTATTAAGTTCATGAAGAACAGAGTAACTCATTAGGTAAGATGACATGATGTAGAGGGATAAACTCAAGCAATATGATGAAAACCCCATCTTTTTATCCTTGATGGCAACAATACAAATATGTGCCTCGCTACCCCTACTTTGTCACTGGGTGAGGACACCGCAAGATTGAACCCAAAACTAAGCACTTCTCCCATTGCAAGAATTACCAATCTAGTTGGCCAAACCAAACCAATAACTCGAAGAGACTTGCAAAGATATGAAATCATGCATATAAGAATTCAGAGAAGATTCAAATAATATTCACAGATAATCTGATCATAAACCCACAATTCATCGGATCTCGACAAACACACCGCAAAAGAGTATTACACCGGATAGATCTCCATGAAGATCATGAAGAACATGGTATTGAAGAACAAAGAGAGAGAAGAAGCCATCTAGCTACTAGCTATGGACACGAAGGTCTGTGGTGAACTACTCACGCATCATCGGAGGGGCAATGGAGTTGATGTAGATGCCCTCCGTGATCGAATCCCCCTCCGACAGATTACCGGAAAAGGCTCCAAGATGGGATCTCACGGGAACAGAGGCTTCCGGCGGCGGAAAAGTATTTTCGTGGCTCTTTTTGGTATTGGGGGAATATTTGGGAATTTATAGGCCGAAGAATAGGGTTAGGAGACCTGCTGGGGGGGCCACAAGCCAGGAGGGCGCCCCCCCTAGGGGCGCGCCCTGGTGGCTTGTCGCCTCCCGGTAAGTCTCCTGCCTTCATCTCCAAGTCTGGCAGGTTTCTTCTGGTCCAAGAAAATCACATCGAAGATTTTATTCCGTTTGGACTCCGTTTAATATTCCTTATCTGCAATACTCAAAAACAAGGAAAAAACAAAAACTGGCACTAGGCTCTAGATTAATAGGTTAGTCCCAAAAATAATATAAAATAGCATATTAATGCATATAAAACATCCAAAACAGATAATATAATAGCATGGAACAATAAAAAATTATAGATACGTTGGAGACGTATCAAGCATCCCCAAGCTTAATTCCTGCTTGTCCTCGAGTAGGTAAATGATAAAAACAGAATTTTTGATGTGGAATGCTACCTAACATATTTATCCATGTAATATTCTTTATTGTGGCATGAATATTCAGATCCATAAGATTCAAAACAAAAGTTTAATATTGACATAAAAACAGTAATACTTCAAGCATACTAACAAGGCAATTGTGTCCTTTCAAAATAACATGGCCTGAGAAAGCTATCCCTACAAAATCATATGGTCTGGCTATGCTCCATCTTCCCCACACAAAGTATTTAAATCATGCACAACCCCGATGACAAGTCAAGCAATTGTTTCACACCTTTTATGTTCTCAAACCTTTTCAACTCTCACGCAATACATGAGCGTGAGCCATGGATATAGCACTATAGGTGGAATAGAATATGGTGGAGGTTGTGAGGAAAAAGGAGAAGATAGTCTCACATCAACTAGGCGTATCAACGGGCTATGGAGATGCCCATCAATAGATATCAATGTGAGTGAGTAGGGATTGCCATGCAACAGATGCACTAGAGCTATAAGTGTATGAAAGCTCAAAAAGAAACTAAGTGGTCGTGCATAATGATGAAAAATTCCACTAGTTATATGAAAGTGACAAAATAGGAGACTCTCTATCATGAAGATCATGGTGCTACTTTGAAGCCCAAGTGTGGAAAAAGATAGTAGCATTGTCCCTTCTCTCTTTCTCTCATTTTTTTTATTTTGGTGGGCATCTTTTGCCTCTTTTTTTTATTTGGGCTTCATTGGCCTCTTTTATTATTTGTAAAGTCCGGAGACTCATCCCAACTTGTGAGGGAATCATAGCTTCCATCATCCTTTTCTCTCACGGGACAATGCTCTAATAATGAAGATCATCACACTTTTATTTACTTACAACTCAAGAATTACAACTCGATACCTAGAACAAAATATGACTCTATATGAATGCTTCCGGTGGTGCACCGGGATGTGCAACGATCTAGCCTAGCAAATGACATAAAAAAAACGGACAAGCCATGAAAACATCATGCTAGCTATATTACGATCATGCAAAGCAATATGAAAATGATGGTGCGTGTCATGAAAAACGGAACGGTGGGAGTTGCATGGCAATATATCTCGGAATGGCTATGGAAATGCCATAATAGGTAGGTATGGTGGCTGTTTTGAGGAAGGGTATATGGTGGCTGTTTTGAGGAAGGTGGGTTTAATGCACCGGCGAAAGTTGCGCGGTACTAGAGAGGCTAGCAAAGGTGGAAGGGTGAGAGTGCGTATAATCCATGGACTCAACATTAGTCATAAAGAACTAAAATACTTATTGCAAAAGTCTATTAGTTATTGAAGCAAAGTATTAGACGCATGCTCCTAGGGGAGAGGTTGGTAGGAGTTAACCATCGCGTGCTCCCGACCCTCACACAAAGGATGACAGTCATTAAACAAATCATGCTCCGACTTCGTTACATAACGGTTCACCATACGTGCATGCTACGGGAATCACAAACTTTAACACAAGTATTTCTACCATTCCGCAATTACTCACTAGCATGACTCTCATATCACCTTCTTTATGTCTCAAAACTATATGCAAGGAATCAAACTTCTCATAGTATTCAATGCACTTAATATGAAAGTTTTTATTATATCCCTCTTGGATGCCCATTATATTAGGACTAAATTCATAACCTAAACCAATTACCATGCTGTTTAAAGACTCTAAAAATAATATAAGTGAGGTACGAGAGTTCAATTATTTCTATAAAATAAAACACCACCGTGCTCTAAAAAGATATAAGTTAAGCACTAGAGCAACATTGCCTAGCTCAAAAGATATAAGTGAAGCACATAGAGTATTCTAATAAATTCACGATTAATGCGTGTCCCCCTCAAAAGATGTGTGAAGCAAGGATGATTGTGGCAAACTAAAAAGCAAAGACTCATATCATACAAGACGCTCCAAGCAAAACACGTATCATGTGGTGAATAAAAATATAGCCTCAAGTAAATTTACCGATAGATTGAAGACGAAAGAGGGGATGCCTTCCGGGGAATCCCCATGCTTAGGCTCTTTGGTATCCTTGAATATGGCTTGGGGTGCCTTGGGCATCCCCAAGCTTAGGCTCTTGCCACTCCTTATTCCATAGTCCATCAAATCTTTACTCAAAACTTGAAAACTTCACAACACAAAACTCAACAGAAAACTCGTGAGATCCGTTAGTATAAGAAAAATAAATCACCACTTTAGGTACTGTTGTGAACTCATTCTTTATTTATAATTGTGTAATATCTACTGTATTCCAACTTCTCCATGGTTCATACCCCTCGATACAACCCATAGATACATCAAAATAAGCAAACAACACAAAGAAAACAGAATCTGTCTAAAACAGAACAGTCTGTAGAAATCTAGAAACTTAGAATACTTCTGTAACTCCAAAAATTCTGAAAAATTAGGACAATCAGGGAAATTTCTATATCAATCATGTGTAAAAATTTCAGACTCATTCGAAACTCTGGTGAATTTATAAAATTCTTGGACTGAGCACAAAAGTTTCTGTTTTTCAGCAAAATCAAATCACAAACACCGTAGACCATCCCAAAGGTCTTACTTGGCTCAAACACTAATTAAAACAAGAAAACACAATTACTACAGAGGTAATAATGTGTAAAACACTCAAAAACAGAAGCAAAAACAAAAGCAAAAGAAATAAAATTGGGTTGCCTCCCAACAAGCGCTATTGTTTAACGCCCCTAGCTAGGCATAACGCAATAGATCTAGGTATTGTCATCTTTGGTATGCAATCCATAAGTGGCTCTCATAATAGATTCATGAGGTAATTTTATTTTCTTTCTAGGAAAGTTTTCCATGCATTTCCTTAATTGAAATTGAAATCTAATGTTTCCTTCTTTCATATCAATAATTGCACCGATTGTTCTAAGGAAAGGTCTACCAAGAATAATAGGACATGTAGGATTGCAATCTATATCAAGAACAATGAAATCTACGGGCACATAATTCCTATTTGCAACAATAAGAACATCATTAATCCTTCCCATAGGTTTCTTAATGGTGGAATCCGCTAGATGCAAATTTAAAGAGCAATCATCAAATTCATGGAAACCTAGCACATCACATAAAGTTTTCGGAATCGTGGAAATGCTAGCACCCAAATCACACAAAGCATGGCACTCATAATCTTTAATTTTAATCTTAATAGTAGGTTCCCACTCATCATAAAGCTTTCTAGGTATAGAAACTTCCAACTCAAGTTTTTCTTCAAAAGATTTCATCATAGCATCCACGATATGTTTACTAAAAGCTTTGTTTTGATTATAAGCATGCGGAGAATTCAACATGGATTGCAACAAGGAAATAAAAATCAATCAAAGAACAACTATCATAATTAAAGTCCTTGAAATCCAAAAGAGTGGGTTCATTGCTATTTAAAGTTTTGACCTCTTCAATCCCACTTTTATCAATCTTAGCATTAAGATCTATAGACTCCGAATCATTGGGACGCCTTTTAACTAAAGTTGACTTATCTCCAGTCCCATCTTTATCAAGATTTATATTAGAAAACAAAGATTCAATAGGAGTCACATCAATCACTTTAAGATCTTCATCAATATTATCACGAGAACACACTTTTTCAAGCCATTCACGCTTAGCACGTATTCTAGCGGTTCTTTCCTTACACTCATCAATAGAAATTCTCATAGCTTTTAAAGACTCATTAATATCATGCTTGGGTGGAATAGATCTAATTTTCAAAGAATCAATCTCAAGCGAAATTCTATCAACGTTCCTAGCCAAATCATCAATCTTGAGCAATTTTTCTTCAATCATAGCATTGAAACCCTTTTGCGAACTAATAAATTCTTTAATATTATTCTCAAGATCAGAGGGCATGTTATTATAATTTCCATAAGAATTGTTGTAGGAATTACCATAATTATTAGAGGAATTACTAGGAAACGGCCTAGGATTGAAATTACCTCTATACGCGTTATTACCAAAATTGTTCCTACCAACAAAATTCACATCCATAGATTCATTATTGTTTCCAATCAAAGAAGACAAAGGCATATTATTAGGATCAATAGGAGCACTCTTACTAGCAAACAATTTCATTAATTCATCCATCTTTTCACTCAAAGTATTTATTTCTTCAATAGCATGCACCTTTTTACTAGTAGGAGATCTTTCGGTATGCCATTGAGAGTAATTTGCCATAATATTATCTAGGAGTTTAGTAGCTTCTCATAATGTGATTTCCATAAAAGTACCACCCGCGGCGGAATCTAAGAGATTCCTAGAAGCAAAATTCAACCCCGCATAAATTTTTTGTATAATCATCCATAAACTCAAACCATGCGCGGGGCAATTTCTAATCATTAGTTTCATCCTCTCCCAAGATTGTGCAACATGCTCATGATCAAGTTGCTTAAAATTCATTATATCATTCCTAAGGGAGATGATCTTAGCGGGCGGAAAGTACTTGGAAATAAAAGCATCTTTACACTTATTCCATGAATCAATACTATTTTTAGGCAAAGATGAAAACCAAGTTTTAGCACGATCTCGTAGTGAGAACGGAAATAGCTTTAATTTAACAATATCATTATCCACATCTTTCTTCTTTTGCATATCACACAACTCAATGAAAGTATTTAGATGGGATGCGGCATCTTCACTAGGAAGGCCGGAAAATTGTTCTTTCATAACAAGATTAAGCAAAGCGGCATTAATTTCATAAGATTCCGCACTAGTGGCGGGAGCAATCGGAGTACTAGTAAAATCATTATTATTAGTATTGGAGAAGTCACACAACTTGGTATTCTCTTGAGTCATCGTGACAAAGCAAGCAATCTAGCACACAAGCAAACAAAAAGCAAACGAAAAGACGAACGGAAGAAGGGCGAATAAAAAGGCAAATCTTTTTGGTTTTTTTTTTCTGAAAATCGTTTTAGAAGTGGGGGAGAGGAAAACGAGAGGCAAATGGCAAATAATGTAAATGCAAGAGATGAGTTTGTGATGGGTACTTGGTACGCTTGATGTAGATCTCCCGGCAATGGCGCCAGAAATTGGCAAGTTGACAGGAGAGTTCTTGTCTTGACTTGCTATGTATCCTCCCCGGCAACGGCGCCAGAAATCCTTCTTGCAACTTCTTGAGCTTGCATTGGTTTTCCCTTGAAGAGGAAAGGGTGATGCAGCAAAGTAGATAAGTATTTCCCTGAGTTGTTGAGAACCAAGGTATCAATCCAGTAGGAGATACAAGCAAGTCCCCAATCTTCGCACCTACACAAACAATCAAACTCTTGCACCCAACGCTAAAAGGGGTTGTCAATCCCTTCACGGTTATTTGCAAGGATGAGATCGGATAGATATAGATATAAAAGGTTGCTAAAACGAAAAGTAAAACAAAAGTAAAAAGAATGCAGCAAAGTATTTTTGGTATTTTTGGTTTATAGATCTGAAAATATAATATGGAAAATAGACCCGGGGGCTATAGGTTTCACTAGAGGCTTCTCTCATGAAGGAAAATAATACGGTGGGTGAACAAATTACTGTCTAGCAATTGATAGAAAAGTGCATAGTTATGACGATATCCAAGGCAATGATTATGCATATAGGCATCACGTCCGTGTCAAGTAGACCGAAACGATTCTGCATCTACTACTATTACTCCACACATCGACCGACTCCTGCCTGCATCTAGAGTATTAAGTTCATGAAGAACAGAGTAACTCATTAGGTAAGATGACATGATGTAGAGGGATAAACTCAAGCAATATGATGAAAACCCCATCTTTTTATCCTTGATGGCAACAATACAAATATGTGCCTCGCTACCCCTACTTTGTCACTGGGTGAGGACACCGCAAGATTGAACCCAAAACTAAGCACTTCTCCCATTGCAAGAATTACCAATCTAGTTGGCCAAACCAAACCAATAACTCGAAGAGACTTGCAAAGATATGAAATCATGCATATAAGAATTCAGAGAAGATTCAAATAATATTCACAGATAATCTGATCATAAACCCACAATTCATCGGATCTCGACAAACACACCGCAAAAGAGTATTACACCGGATAGATCTCCATGAAGATCATGAAGAACATGGTATTGAAGAACAAAGAGAGAGAAGAAGCCATCTAGCTACTAGCTATGGACACGAAGGTCTGTGGTGAACTACTCACGCATCATCGGAGGGGCAATGGAGTTGATGTAGATGCCCTCCGTGATCGAATCCCCCTCCGGCAGATTACCGGAAAAGGCTCCAAGATGGGATCTCACGGGAATAGAGGCTTCCGGCGGCGGAAAAGTATTTTCGTGGCTCTTTTTGGTATTGGGGGAATATTTGGGAATTTATAGGCCGAAGAATAGGGTTAGGAGACCTGCTGGGGGGCCACAAGCCAGGAGGGCGCCCCCCCTAGGGGCGCGCCCTGGTGGCTTGTCGCCTCCCGGCAAGTCTCCTGCCTTCATCTCCAAGTCTGGCAGGTTTCTTCTGGTCCAAGAAAAATCATATCGAAGATTTTATTCCGTTTGGACTCCGTTTAATATTCCTTATCTGCAATACTCAAAAACAAGGAAAAAACAGAAACTGGCACTAGGCTCTAGATTAATAGGTTAGTCCCAAAAATAATATAAAATAGCATATTAATGCATATAAAACATCCAAAACAGATAATATAATAGCATGGAACAATAAAAAATTATAGATACGTTGGAGACGTATCAGGTAGTATGATGAACTCCTTGCTCTTGTGCTTCAAAAGATAGTCTCCTCAACACTCAAGCACTCTCTCAAAGATTTGGCATGGGCAGAAGAGATTGATTGGATGGAAAGCAACTTGGGGAGGCTAGAAATCAAGATCCATATGGTTGGAGTGGATGATCTTGACCTCAACACAAGGGTAGGTGGTTCTCTCTCAGAAAATTGGGTATGGCAAGTGGGTGTATGTTCTGAGTGCTTCTCTTGCGAGTGAGTGGTGGTGGAGGGGTACATATAGGCATCTCCAAAAATCCAACCGTTACAACATTATTGCCCAACTCGGTGAAACCGAAGTGAAAACTCGGTTGCACTGACTAGTGCAAAATGTGGCAACTTTGGCGTTTTCGATGAGACCGATATATGAATCTCGGTGGTACCGATATGGGTGACCTAGGTAGTTACCAAACTCGGTGAGACCGAGTCCTCAAACTCGGTGGGACCAATTTTAAAAAACTGGTTAACAGAGAGTTGGTCCAACTCTCGGTGAGACCGATTCTCAGAACTCAGTGGGACCGATTCTTGAAAATGGCTAATAGAGAGTTGGTCACTCATTTCGGTGGCACCGAATGGAATGTTGGTAGTATCGAGATGCTAGGGTTTGGTTTGGCTTTTGTCTAGGGTAAACTCAGTGGATCCGAATGGGAAGTTGGTGTCACTGAATTTTGACTTTTGGCTTTGGACAGAAGATATGTGTGGGAAAGTGGGTGAGTATTTTTGGTGGCTAATCTCTAAGCACTTGAGCAACCAGATCATCATATTTACCTCATCCCATTTTAATAGTATTGGCTTTCCTGTGGACTCCAAGTGATTTCTCAAAAAATGTAAAATGTAGAGTCCTCATTCTTGAAGCATGGCCAATCTTATTCCTTCCTTTCCTTGGTGAGGTTCTCCACACAACCCTTTAGCCAATCCCATCATTGAACTTTTTTTTCTGAGATACACTTGGTGGAAACATTAGTCCAATGGAATATATGTTGTTATTAATTACGAAAACCACCTAGGGAGAAGTTGTGCTTTCAATCTCCCCCTTTTTGGTAATTGATGACAACATATAGATCAATGCTTCGACAAGAGATATAATCAATGAGTAGCATCGTCGCTTTGAGAAGTATGCGATAAGCAAGAGCTCCCCCTAAATTTGTGCATTATTTTAAATTTGCGTTTGAATGCAAATGCACAATCAATTAGGATCATGGGTCACTCTTCCATGTCACATACAACTTGGTGGTGCGCAAAAATTAATATGAATGAATTGCATAAGCACATCACACCAAACATTAAGTGAATGATCATCATATAGACATCTCAAAGATAGCAAAGTAGTAGCATCATACAAAACTATATGATCAAACATCGACAAAGTTTTCATCAAACTATAAAGCAAATGTTTTGAAACTGCAGAGAGGAACCAAAATGCAACACACACACTCTCTCTCTCGAAGCCCTATGATCTATAACCTCTCCCCCTTTGGCAACAAGTTGCCTAAAGGTTCAAAGCTATAGAGCTAATCATCGCTCTGGGCATGATCTCCTCCATGAGATGATGAAGCTGCTTCTGTGGCTGTCGAAGGAGTCGAGAGAAGTGCATCCGCAAAAAGTTCAGCTGTAGTCCTCTGAGGTGGTGGAGTAGACACTAGAGGTACAGGAGGAACCGATGGAGCTGTGGCAGGTGCTGATGAGATAGGCCTCGTCTCTGGAGCTGGCATAGTAGGAGTCCTGGACTGGGTCTTGAACTGAGTGTTGGTCCTGAGAGGTGGACTATCATCATCATCATAGGAATGAGGGCTAGGCATTGCATCCGCTTCCTTCTTGAGTTCATCCACAGTCTTCGTCGGCCCATCCTCTTGGAAATATGCCCTAGAGGCAATAATAAAGTGGTTATTATTATATTTCCTTGTTCATGATAATCGTTTATTATCCATGCTATAATTGTATTTATTGGAAACTCAAATACATGTGTGGGTACATAGACAACAACATGTCCCTAGTGATCCTCTACCGGACTAGCTTGTTGATCAAAGATGGCCATGGTTTCCTGATCATAGACATGAGTTGTCATTTGATAACTGGATCACATCATTAGGAGAATGATGTGATGGACAAGACCCAAACTATGAACGTAGCATATGATCGTGTCAAGTTTATTGCTATCGTTTTCTGCATGTCAAGTATCTGTTCCTCTGACCATGAGATCATGCAACTCACTGACACCGGAAGAGTACCTTGTGTGTATCAAACATCGCAACATAACTGGGTGACTATAAAGATGCTCTACATGTGTCTCTGAGTGTGCCTGTTGAGTTCGCATGGATCAAGACTGGGATTTGTCACTCAGTATGACGGAGAGGTATCTCAAGGCCCACTCGGTAACACAACATCATAATGATCTTGCAAGCAATGTGACTAAGAAGCTAGCCACGGGATCTTGTATTAAGGAACGAGTAAAGAGACTTGCCGGTAACGACATTGAACTAGGTATGGAGATACCGACGATCGAATCTCGGGCAAGTAACATACCGATGAACAAAGGGACCTGCATATGGGATTGACTGAATCCTTGACATCGAGGTTCGACCGATAAAAATCTTCATAGAGTATGTAGGAACCGATATGGACATCCAGGTTGCGCTATTGGTTATTGGCCGTGGAGGTGTCTCGGTCATGTCTGCATAGTTCTCGAACCCGCAAGGTCGGCACACTTAACGCTCGGTGACGATTTGGTATTGTTGAGATGTATGTGTTGGTGACCAAAGGTTGTTCGGAGTCCCGGATGAGATCCCGGATGTCACGAGGAGTTCCGAAATGGTCTGGAGGTAAAGATTTATATATAGGAAAGTGGTATTCAGGTTCCGGAAAAGTTTCTGGTGTTTCCGGTAGTGTACCGGGAGTGCCGAAAAGGTTCCGGGGGTCCACCGGGAGGGGCCCACCCACCCTGGGGGGGGGACACATG
Organism: Elymus sibiricus; assembly: GCA_039707655.1. Lineage (NCBI taxonomy): Eukaryota > Viridiplantae > Streptophyta > Magnoliopsida > Poales > Poaceae > Elymus > Elymus sibiricus. Next base: position 437,809,846 of record CM077667.1, on the reverse strand, counting down.
GGCTCAAGAGGTGGCGCACCAGCCCCTGGTGGGCTGGGAAGCCGACCCCTATAGGGCCCATGCGCCCAAGGTGGAAAGGTGGAGGTGCCTTGGAGGGGAGGGACTCCTCCCTAGGGTTCCCACCTCCCTTGTGGGAGGTGGACTCCTCCCCCCCCCACTTCGGCCGACCCCTCCTTGGAGGAGGGCCTAGGGCTGCACCCCACCTACCCCTTCCTCCTATAAATAGAGAGGGAGAGGGAGGGCAGCTGGACCCTTAAGCCACGGCGCAACCCTCTCTCTCTCTAGATTAGTTCTCCTCTAGATTGGTTTCGGTAGTGCTTGGCGAAGCCCTGCGGGAACAGCTCCACCACCACCACCACCACGCCGTTGTGCTGCCAGAGATCTCATCTACCTATCCACCCTCGCTTGCTGGATCAAGGAGGCAGAGACGTCATCGAGCTGTACGTGTGCTGAACGCGGAGGTGCCGTCCGTTCGGCACTTGATCGGGAGTTCGCGGGACGGATCGTGATTGGATCGCGAAGATGTTTGACTTCATCAACCGCGTTTCTTAACGCTTCCGCTTAGCGATCTACAAGGGTGTGTAGATGCAATCTCTCCTCTCGTAGATGTTCATCTCCAAGATCGATCTTGGTGAGCGTAGGAAATTTTTTGTTTCCCATGCAACGTTTCCCAACAGTGGCATCATTAGCTAGGTCTTTGCGTAGATGACATCACGAGTATAACACAAAGGAGTTTGTGGGCGTTGATATTCAGATTGCTTCCTTCCTTGGTCTTTTCTTGATTCAGTGGTATTGTGGGATGAAGCGGCCCGGACCAACTTTACATGTCCACGTACATGAGACCGGTTCCATCGACTGACATGTGACTTTGTCGCATAAGATGGCTCGCGAGTGTCTGTCTCTCCCACCTTAGTTGAATCGGATTCGACGAAGGCGGTCCTTGTAGAAGGTTAAATAGCAACTTGTATATCACCGTTGTGGTTTTGCGTAGGTAAGAATCGTTCTTGCTAGATACCCATAGTAGCCACGTAAAACATGCAACAACAAATTAGAGGACGTCTAACTTGTTTTTGCAGGGTATGTTGTGATATGATATGTCTATAGACATGATGACATATATTTGATGTATGAGATGATCATGTCTTGTAATAGTTCATATCGACTTGCATGTCGATGCATACGGCAACTGGCAGGAGCCATAGGGTTGTCTTTAATTATTGTATGACCTGTGTGTCAATCATTAAGCGCTATGCAATGCTTTACTTTATCGCTAAATAGTAGCAATAGTAGTAGAAGCATGTTTGGCGTGACAACCCCGATGGCAACACGATGATGGAGATCATGGTGTCATGCCGGTGACGATGGAGATCATGCCGGTGCTTTGAAGATGGAGATCAAAAGCACAAAGTTCATGGCCATATCAATGATTTGCATGTCATGTTAATCCTTATATGCATCTTATTTTGCTTAGAACGACGGTAGCATTATAAGGTGATCCCTCACTAAAATTTCAAGACAAAATTGTGTTCTCCCCGAGTGTGCACCGTTGCGAAAGTTCGTCGTTTCGAAGCACCACGTGATGATCGGGTGTGATAGACTCTACATTCACATACAGCGGGTGCAAGCCAGTTTTACACATGCAGAACACTTGGGTTAAACTTGACGAGCCTGGCATGTACAGACATGGCCTCGGAACACAAGAGACCGAAAGGTCAAACATGAGTCATATAGTAGATATGATCAACATGGAGATGTTCACCATTGAAACCACCTCATCTCACGTGATGATCGGACTTGGGTTGGTGAATTTGGATCATGTAGCACTCGGATGACCGGAGGGATGCCAATTTGAGTGGGAGTTTTAAGTAATATGATTAACTAAACTCATTATCTTGAACAATAGTCTAAGTTGTCTTTGCAAAATTATGTTGTAGATCAATGGCTCGCGCAGTAGCTCCCCTGAATTTCAATGCATTCCTAGAGAAAGCCAATCTGAAAGATGATGGAAGTAACTTTCTAGACTGGGCTCGTAATCTGAGGATTATCCTCACGGCTACCCAAAAGGCTTATGTCCTTGATGCAGCGATCAGTGACCAACCCGCTCCATCGTCTATGGACGTTATGAACGCCTGGCAGACGCATGTTGATGACTACTCAATAGTTCAGTGTGCTATGTTGTATGGCTTAGAATCGGGACTTCAAAGACATTTTGAACGTCATGGAGCATATGAGATGTTCCAGGAGTTGATGTTTATTTTTGAGAAGAATGCCCGGATCGAGAGGTATGAGACCTCCGATAAGTTCTACGCTTGCAAGATGGAGGAGAACGGGTCTGTCATTGAGCACATACTCAGAATGTCTGGGTATTACAACCGTCTGGCTGAGTTGGGAGTTGTGCTCCCGCCAGAGGCGATCACTGACAGAGTTCTTCAATCACTACCACCTAGCTACAAAAGCTTTGTGCTAAACTATAACATGCAAGGGATGAACAAATCAGTCGCCGAGCTATTTGCGATGCTGAAAGTCACTGAGTCACACATCCAGAAGGAGCATCAAGCGTTGATGGTCAATAAAACCACTAGTTTCAAGAAGAATGGCAAGGGCAAGAAGGGTAACTCCAAGAAGAGTGGCAAAGCAGTTGCCCCTCCCATGAAGAAACCCAAGGCTGGACCCAAGCCGGAAACTGAGTGCTTTTATTGCAAGGGAACTGTCCACTGGAAGAGGAATTGCCCCAAGTATCTGGCCGACAAGAAGGCGGCCAACACCAAACAAGGTATATATGATATACATGTTATTGATGTGTACCTTACAAACTCTCGTTGTAGTGCCTGGGTATTTGATACCGGTTTGGTTGCTCATATTTGCAACTCAAAGCAGGAACTACGGAATAGACGGAGGCTGGCAAAGGACAAAGTGATGATGCACGTGGGAAATGGTTCCAAGGTTGATGTGATCGCCGTCGGCACGCTCGCTCTTCGATTACCATCGGGATTAGTGATGAACCTGAATAATTGTTATTTAGTGTCTGCGTTGAGCATGAACATTATATCTAGATCTTGTTTAATGCGAGACGGTTACTCACTTAAATCAGAGAATAATGGTTGTTCTGTTTATATGGGTAATATCTATTATGGTCATGCACCCATTGTGGGGGGTTTATTCTTATTGAATCTCGATAGTGATGATACACATGTTCATAACATTGATGCCAAAAGATGTAGAGTTGATAATGATAGTACCACTTTCTTGTGGCACTACCGCTTAGGTCATATTGGTGTAAAACGCATGAAGAAACTCCATGTTGATGGACTTTTGGAGTCACTTGATTTTGAATCACTTGACACATGTGAACCATGCCTCATGGGCAAGATGACCAAGACCCCGTTCTCCGGAACAATGGAACGGGCAAGTGACTTGTTGGAAATCATACATACTGATGTGTGCGGTCCGATGAGCATTGAGGCGCGTGGTGGATATCGTTACTTTCTCACCTTCACCGATGACTTAAGTAGATATGGGTATATTTACTTAATGAAACACATGTCTGAAAAGTTTGAAAAGTTCAAGCAATTTCAGAGTGAAGTTGAGAATCATCGCAACAAGAAGATTAAATTCCTACGATCTGATCGAGGGGGAGAATATCTGAGTTATGAGTTTGGCAATCACTTAAGACAATGTGGAATTGTTTCACAGTTGACGCCACCTGGAACACCACAACGTAATGGTGTGTCCGAAAGTCGTAATCGAACCTTATTGGACATGGTGTGTTCTATGATGTCTCTTGCCGATCTTCCACTATCATTTTGGGGTTATGCGTTAGAGACAGCTGCATTCACTTTAAATAGGGCACCATCAAAATCCATTGAGACGACACCGTCTGAACTATGGTTTGGCAAGAAACCAAAGTTATCGTTTCTTAAAGTTAGGGGATGCGATGCTTATGTCAAATGCTTCAACCAGAAAAGCTCGAACCCAAAGCGGACAAATGCGTCTTCATAGGATACCCAAAAGAGACGGTTGGGTATACCTTCTATCTCAGATCCGAAGGCAAAGTGTTTTTCGTTAAGAATGGGTCATTTCTTGAGAAAGAGTTTCTCTCGAAAGAATTAAGTGGGAGGAAGATAGAACTTGATGAGGTTATTGAACCTTTGCTTCAACTAGAGAGTAGCGCAGCGCAGAAAGATGTTTCTGTGGAGCCTGCATCAATTGAAGAGGAAGCTGATGATGGTGATCATGAAGCTTCGGATCAAGTTACTATCGAACCTCGTAGGTCGACAAGGACACGTACTGCTCCTGAATGGTACAGTAACCTTGTCTTAGAGGTCATGTTGTTGGACAACGATGAACCTACGAGCTATGGGGAAGCGATGGTGGGCCCGAATTCTGACAAATGGTTAGAGGCCATGAAATCTGAGATGGGATCCATGTATGAAAACAAAGTATGGACTTTGGAAGTATTACCTGAAGGGCGAAAGGCCATTCAGAATAAATGGATCTTTAAGAAGAAGACGGACGCGGACGGTAATTTCACCGTCTATAAAGCTCGACTTGTGGCAAAGGGTTTTTCACAAGTTCAAGGAGTTGACTACGATGAGACTTTCTCACCCATAGCGATGCTTAAGTCCGTCAGAATCATGTTAGCAATAGCTGCATTTTTTGATTATGAAATTTGGCAGATGGATGTCAAAACAGCGTTCCTTAATGGTTTCCTTAAGGAAGAGTTGTATATGATGCAACCAGAAGGTTTTGTCGATCCAGAGAATGCTGACAAAGTTTGCAAACTCCAGCGATCCATTTATGGGCTGGTGCAGGCGTCTAGGAGTTGGAATCTTCGCTTTGATGAGGTGATCAAAGCGTTTGGGTTTATACAAGTTTATGGAGAAGCTTGTATTTACAAGAAAGTGAGTGGGAGCTCTATAGCGTTTCTAATATTATATGGGGATGACATATTGCTGATTGGAAACAATATAGAATTTTTGGAAAGCATGAAGGAATATTTGAACAAGAGTTTTTCAATGAAGTACCTAGGAGAAGCTGCTTTCATCTTAGGCATCAAGATCTATAGAGATAGATCAAGACGCTTAATAGGACTTTCACAGAGCACATACCTTGATAAAGTTTTGAAGAAGTTCAAAATGGATCAGTGCAAGAAAGGGTTCTTGCCTGTATTGCAAGGTGTGAAGTTGAGTAAGACTCAATGCCTAGTGACTGCAGAGGATAGAGAACAGATGAGTGTCATCCCCTCTACTTCTGCCATAGGCTCTATCATGTATGCGATGCTGTGCACAAGACCAGATGTGAGCCTTGCCATAAGTTTGGCCGGAAGGTTTCAAAGTGATCCAGGAGTGGAACACTGGACGGCGGTCAAGAATATCCTTAAGTACCTGAAAAGGAGTAAGGAAATGTTTCTCGTTTATGGTGGTGATCAAGAGCTCGTCGTAAAGGGTTACGTCGATGCAAGCTTTGACACTGATCCGGATGACTCTAAGTCTCAAACCGGATACGTATATATTTTCAATGGGGGAGCGGTAAGCTGGTGCAGTTCCAAGCAAAGCGAGGTAGCTGATTCTACATGAGAAGCGGAGTACATAGCTGCCTCGGAGGCTGCGAAGGAAGGTGTCTGGATGAAGCAGTTCATGACAGATCTTGGAGTCATGCCCAGTGCACTGGACCCAATGACTCTATTTTGTGACAACACTGGTGGCATTGCTCTGGCCAAGGAACCAAGGTTTCATAAGAGGACCAGACACATAAAGTGACGCTTCAATTCCATCCGCGATGTGATCAAGGAGGAGGACATAAACATTTGCAAAGTACACACGGATCTGAATGTTGCAGATCCGTTGACTAAACCTCTTCCACGGACAAAACATGATCAACACCAGGACTCTATGGGTGTTAGATTCATTACCATCTAATACTAGATTATTCACGCTAGGGCAAGTGGGAGACTGTTGGAAATATGCCCTAGAGGCAATAATAAAGTGGTTATTATTATATTTCCTTGTTCATGATAATCGTTTATTATCCATGCTATAATTGTATTTATTGGAAACTCAAATACATGTGTGGGTACATAGACAACAACATGTCCCTAGTGATCCTCTACCAGACTAGCTCGTTGATCAAAGATGGCCATGGTTTCCTGGTCATAGACATGAGTTGTCATTTGATAACGGGATCACATCATTAGGAGAATGATGTGATGGACAAGACCCAAACTGTGAACGTAGCATATGACCGTGTCAAGTTTATTGCTATCGTTTTTTGCATGTCAAGTAGTTGTTCCTATGACCTTGAGATCATGCAACTCACTGACACCGAAAGAGTACCTTGTGTGTACCAAATCCCACAACGTAACTATGTGACTATAAAGATGCTCTACACGTGTCTCCGAGGATGCCTGTTGAGTTGGCATGGATCAAGACTGGGATTTGTCACTCCGTATGACGGAGAGGTATCTCAGGGCCCACTCGGTAACACAACATCATAATGAGCTTGCAAACAATGTGACTAAGAAGTCAGCCACGGGATCTTGTATTACGGAACGAGTAAATAGACTTGCCGGTAACGAGATTGAACTAGGTATGGAGATACCGACGATCGAATCTCAGGCAAGTAACATACCGATGAACAAAGGGAACTACATACGGGATTGACTGAATCCTTGACATCGAGGTTCGACCTATAAAGATCTTCGTAGAATATGTAGGAACCGATATGGACATCCAGGTTCCGCTATTGGTTATTGGCCGTGGAGGTGTCTCGGTCATGTCTGCATAGTTCTCGAACCCGCGGGGTCTGCACACTTAACGTTCGGTGACGATTTGTTATTGTTGAGATGTATGTGTTGGTGACCGAAGGTTGTTTGGAGTCCCAGATGAGATCCCAGACATCACGAAGAGTTCCAGAATGGTCCGGCGGTAATTATTTATATATAGGAAAGTGGTATTCTGGTTCGGAAAAGTTTTGGGTGTTTCCCGTAGTGTACTGGGAGTGCCGAAAATGTTCCGGACGTCCATCGGGAGGGGCCCACCCACCCCGGGCGGCCACATGGGCCCAAGAGGTGGCGCACCAGCCCCTGGTGGGCTGGGCAACCGACCCCTGTAGGGCCCATGCGCCCAAGGTGGAAAGGTAGAGGTGCCTTGGAAGGGAAGGACTCCTCCCTAGGTTTCCCACCTCCCTTGTTGGAGGTGGACCCCCCCACTTCGGCTGACCCCTTCTTGGAGGAGGGGCTAGGGATGCACCCCACCTACCCCTTGCTCCTATAAATAGAGAGGGAGAGGGAGAGCATCCGGACCCTTAAGCCACGGCGCAACCCTCTCTCTCTCTAGATTAGTTCTCCTCTAGATTGGTTTCGGTAGTGCTTGGCGAAGCCCTGTCGGAACAACTCCACCACCACTGCCACCACGTCGTTGTGCTGCAGGAGATCTCATCTACCTCTTCGCCCTCGCTTGCTGGATCAAGGAGGCGGAGACGTCATCGAGCTGTACGTGTGCTAAACACGGAGGTGCCGTCCGTTCGGCACTTAATCTGGAGTTCGCGGGACGGATCGTGATTGGATCGCGAAGACGTTCGACTACATCAACCGCATTTCTTAACGCTTCCGCTTAGCAACCAACAAGGGTATGTAAATGCAATCTCTCCTCTCGTAGATGTTCATTTCCTAGATCGATCTTGGTGAGCGTAGGAAATTTTTTGTTTCCCATGCAACGTTCCCCAACACATCCACCTTGTTGCTCATCGTAGTGAGCTTTGTCGGCGTTCTGGAACGGGGGTACCCAGACCTGCCTGCCTGCGGCCCAGGGCATGGCCCACTTCGTCAACCAAACACAGGCGGGCGCGGCCCCACTCAAGACAAGGCCCTCGCGAGGAGGAGCGGCGTCAAGACCAACAAGGGAGGGGCCTCCCCAGGCCCCCGCCGGAGCGGCGGAGATCTCAATGCGCAGCCCGGCCTCAGGACAAAGGTGACGCAAGGAAGGACAGGCGAGCGCCAGCACGTCAGGCAGCGCAGTTTCCCCTTTGGTGCCAAGGGAGCAAGGACGTACGCGGGTTCCCAAAGCACCCCCAAAGGTTTCCATTCCGGTGCAACAAGACTGCAATCACCGGCCCCGCAGGACGGGTGTCATCGCTGAGCCCACCTCTGCGCCGTCGACAGCTACTTTGCAGGCGAAGACCGCCTTTGGGCAGGGCGGGCACGTACCCCTGACCCCCTTTAAAATTGGCCATTGTGGGATCCCTTCCCGCCGTTGTGATAAGGGAAGAGGACCCGAGCCACTGCTATATATAGATGGTAGGCTGCACCGTAGAGGGGGATCCCCCCATCCATTCCACCGCTCATCCATCACCAAGCCACAGAGGGCCCCGAACACCTCAGGGGAGCTCTCACGAGGCTCTAGAACACTGTACTAGTTCATCCGCCCCTCCTCATCGAGAGGCAATCCACCAAAGCAGGAGTAGGGTATTACGCTTCGCAGCGGCCTGAACCTGGGTAAACTGTTGTGTTCATCTTCTTCCTCGTCATCGTGCGAGTTCATCGTTGTGTCCATCGAGTAGCGAGCTAGGTTGGGTGAAGCTGCAGGGGATCTTCGCACATGCCCCTGTGTTTGAATCTTAAGGGTTTTGCGGAGCCCGAAATCCGACAAACTTGTCTTCGACTATCCTCTCAAGGCTTTATTGATTAAGCAAGATGTTCTTGACATCCTTCTGCATACCCTGGATGGTGCTAATGAGCAGATCCATTTGCTCGCTCTTAGTCCTGGGCACCTGAGCACTAGTGGCTCTAGCTGCCTCTGCCTCTGCCTATGTAGTAGATGAAGTGGGATGACTGGTATCCATCACCACAAAATTATCCTCAAAGTCTGGCTAAAGTGACATATGAGGACGATCAAGTGCATATACATTCTTCTCAAGCTTGGAGTTGATGAGCATCTGAATGTAAGGTGCATATCCACAAGATCGTTTTTGATCGGCAGCTGTCCTCTTGATTGTCTCAACAATCAAATCCATCACTCTAATCCTGGTGTGGGTGTCTATGTGGTGCAGCATGTTGATGGAGTACCCTCTGATCATCTTATTATCTCCAGACTTGGGCATCAAGGTATACCTCAAGATGGTGCAAGTGGTGGGTAGTCCTGCTTGCAAATGATAGATAGAGCCAAATTTATGTGAATGCACATGAGTGGCTGGGATCTCCTTGTACATATTTGCCATTGAGTTGTGACCCATCTTGGCTTCTGCATAGACATCCAAGTCTCCTTCTTCTACCTGTGTGGCTCCTAAGATGGTAGCCCACTCATCAACAGTGGATTGGTACCTGACTCCCTCAGTCATCCATATGATTCTGCCATCTGGGTAGAAGTGAGCAGTAGAGTTGAAATGCATGATCATCTCATCGTTCCAGGCAGTGAACTCTCTCCCAACAAATCTCTCAATGTCAATGCACTTGAAGTTATCCTGCACACTGGGAAAGTAATCCTCATTCTCCTTGATGTAGGCCCAGTCAACATACCTCATATCACCGACAGCTGGGCTCTTGTCCAAAAGGACAGTCTCATAGAAATCCTGTTGTTCCTTGGTGTAGAATCTGTCATCTACAGCAGTCTTTCTCCTGGAGGCATAGGGATCATTAGCTCTGCACAATCTTAGTCCTGCATCCTTTCTCTTCTTCATATCTTTAGCTACTGGGTGAGCATCATTGTGTACTGGCAAATGTGGTCTTAGCTTCCTCAGAATTGAAAGATCATCCTCTTCTTCCATGGTGGAAGATCTCTTGTTCTGAGCTGCAAGAGGGATGTCCCTGGTAGTCTTCTTAGACTTAGAAGCTGCTGGCTTCTCGGGTTCAGATTTCTTGCTCTTTGATGGAGCTTGCTTGGGCATAGCATCTGCAAGCAGTTTCTTCCTCTTGGATGGAGGAGCTTTGGCAGCTGGCTCTTCCTCCTCTTCCTCTTCCTCAGCCTTAGCTGGGTCTTCATACATGGATGTAGGCCTGCCAATGACACGTACAATCCTCTTCCTAGCTCTCTTCTTCTCTCCTGACTTCTTAGGCAAAGATTTCCTTGGAGGCTCAACAGATAATGAAGTGTTTACCCTGGCACTCTCAGGTGCTCTCATAGTCTCAGAGCTAGCATACTCTTTCCTCATTGTCCTCTTAGCTGAGATGGCCTCTGAAGCAGATTTCTTGGCATCCTTGTCCTTCTTATCTTGCTGCTTCTTGGAAAGAACTTCCTATAACACAAAGTCTGATTCCTCCTCATCTGAATTCAACTTTCTTCTTGCCTTGGTGGCAGCCTTGGGCAGCCCATGAAAACTTGGGGTGACGGGTTCTTCTAAAGAAGAAGAGCTAGCATCTGGGCTTGTGCCTGAACTCATGTCAATTTCCCTCTCCCTCAGATTATTCTGGCTATCATTGGAACCTGACGTGCTGACCCTGTGAATAGAGTATAGAAGAGTTGAGGGGTTGAGCATCACAAAACACATAATTTTTTTCTCAAATTTGAACTTAGACTCTTAAGTTTAATCTTCTGCAAAAAGGATTTCGGTTCCACCAAGTCCAAAATTTCGGAGCCACCGAGGCAGACAACTTCCTTAACGGAGACTTGGCAGTCCTAAAACCGAAAAGAGCCACTCGGTCTCACTGAAGCTATTCTCAGTAACCCTAAAACCAAAATCGGTAGAACCGATTTTTATGACTCGGTGACACCGAGATTCGATTTGCGGATGGTTAAACCTAAAAATCCATCGTTCTCTAATCTAATGGAATCTATCGAGGATGGAACTTGTTCACATGGTGGGAAGAAGACGGAACTCTATCTATTGCACATGAATCGGACGGGAGTGCAAAGAATTTGAGGTGTTACCCTAACTTGGCGACGGCCTCCTACGGCGGCGACGGCGGGGGCAATTTCCGTCGACGGCGAGGACCTCCTGTGGTGCAGACGCACAGGGGCGAGGGAGACGTCCGAAGACGTTGAGCGGCAGCTAGGGTTTTGCGGGGACCATGGGATTTGAAGAAGTGATTTCAAAAACCGGTTCCGCTGAGTATATGTATCCCATAGCTGTCGGTGACACCGGTTCTAAAATATCGGTGCCACCGAGTTCCTCTACTGTCAGTTGACAGGGAAACTCGATGAAGCCGAGATTATGGAATCGGTGCTACCGAGATTCACAAAATCAGGTCAACCCTAGGCTTTGGTGGAACTGGGATTTTGAGGTTGGTTACATCGAGATAGCACTGGGGAGGTATTGGAAGTCAGCTCTTAACGAAACGGAACTCCGAGTGCTCCTCACACAGAGGGTTCGAGAAGTGCTTGCTCAAATTTTATGATGAAGCATGAATGGAATTTGAGACGAGAAAGCATAGATAGCTAGAGGGAGGTACCTAGGCATTCTTGTATATCCAGTTGGCCAAAGAAAAATGAAAGCCAAATAACATCAATTGGATATCCTCGAATGAGAAAAGATATGCGTACCAACATGCTCACACAATAAATTGTCAAATGAAATATGGCAAACATGCAAAACCACTCTAGTACCTACCAAGCACTTTGGCGATGATGGAGTCATCTATATATGAGTACATTGACTTAGGAGCCAAGTAAGAATACGTGATCATAGGTCATACTCATCGTTTATGCACAAGTGGGGTTGCCACTTTTACATAAAGCATTTAATGTCTTCACATCTTTAAGAGATGCTTTAACTCAAGTCTTAGAGTAAAGCTCCCCTTGATGTGAAATCCCCCCTAAGAGGGACAAACTAACCTTGGGTTTGTCGTAGAAGACTTCATGTGGGTGAGGTAGTAGTGGATGCTCATTGTTGATGAAGATCATCTTGAGTTTGGAGCAATCCTCGTTGCTTTCTTACTCTTCTCACTGAAACTTCTCCAACGTATCCATAATTTTTGCTTGTTCCATGCTGTTATATTATCATTCTTGGATGTTTTACAATCATTTTATACCAACTTTATATCATTTTTTGGGACTAACCTATTGACATAGTGCCAAGTGCCAGTTGTTGTTTTTTGCTTGTTTTTTACTTCGCAGAATATAAGTACCAAACGGAGTCCAATCGCGACAAAACTTTTTGGAGATCTTTTTTGGACCAGAAGAAGGCCAGTGGGCCAAAGAAGTAACCAGGAGGGAGCCCAGGCCGCCCACAAGACACCAGGGCGCGCCAGGGGCCCCAGGCGCACCCTGGTGGGTTGTGGCCGCCTCGGGAACCTTATCCACCTTCTCTGAGCTCTATAAATACACAAATATTCCAGAAACCCTAGAGGAGTCGATGAAAAATACATCCAGCTGCCGCAAGTTCCAGAACCGCGAGATCCAATCTAACACCACCACGGAGGGGTTCATCATCCTCATTGGTGCCTCTCCGATGATTCGTGAGTAGTCCACCATAGACCTACTGGTCCGTAGGCAGTAGCTAGATGGCTTCCTCTCTCTCTCTTTTGATTCTCAATACAATGGTCTCTTGGAGATCTATTTGATGTAATGACTTTTTGCGGTGTGTTTGCTGGGATCCGATGAATTTTGAGTTCATGATCAGTTTCTATCCATGAATATTATTTGAGTCTTCTTTGATCTCTTATATGCATGATTACTTATGGCCTCGTATTTCTTTTTCGAATCTTTGGTTTAGTTAGTCCAACTAGATCGATTTTTCTTGCCATGGGAAGAGGTGCTTTGTGATGGGTTCGATCTTGCGGTGTCCTCTCCCAGTGACAGAAGGGGCAGCGAGGCACGCATGTATCGTTGCTATTAAAGATAACAAGATGGGGTCTATTCCTACACGAATAGATCTTGACTACATCATGTCACCATTCTTATTGCATTACTCCATTTTCCATGAACTTAATACACTAGATGCATGCTGGATAGCGGTCGATGTATGGAGTAATAGTCGTAGATGCAGAATCGTTTCGGTCTACTAATCTTGGACGTGATGCCTATATAATGATCATCGCCTGGATATCGTCATGATTATTTGACCTTCTATCAATTGCCCAACAGTAATTTGTTCACCCACCGTGTGCTATACTCATGAGAGAAGCCACTAGTGAAACCTACGGCCCTCGGGTCTACTTTTCCAACATATTGCTTTCCGATCTATCTTTATGTCGCTTTTGTTTTCAGATCTATTATTCCAAAAACCCCAAAATACCTTGCTGCACTTTTTATTTGCCTCTTTTATTTTGTGTTCTTGCGAGATCTATCTATCCAATCTATTACAACCTAATCTATCTTTTTACCATGGAGAGATTGACAACCTCTCTTTCGCGTCAGGTTGCAAGTATTTGTTTTGTGTGTGCAGGTGTTGTTTACATATTGTTGCGTGATCCTCCTACTGGTTCGATACCTTGGTTTCATAACTGAGGGAAATACTTACCGTCGCTGTGCTGCATCATCACTTCCTCTTTGGGGAAATACCAACGCAGTCTCAAGCCACGTCAAAGGAATTTCTGGCGCCGTTGCCGGGGAGGAAGCAGTCTCTTCAACATGCCAATCTCTGGCGCCGAGGAGACATCATCAACATCTATCAGGTTCCTAATCACAAATCTCATCTCCTTGCAATTACATTATTTGCCATTTGCCTCTCGTTTTCCTCACCCCCACTTCACCAAATTTTCCTTTTTATTCATCCTCTTTTTCGTTTGCCTTTTTCTCGTGAGATCTATTGTTTGCTTGCAATCTTGTTTGCATAGTCACGATGACTCAAGAAAATACCAAATCGTGTGATTTTTCCAACACTAATAATAATGATTGTATTAGTACTCCGATTGCTCCTCCCGCCACTAGTGTGGAGTCTTGTGATATTAATGCCGCTTTGTTGAATCTTGTCATGAAAGATCAATTTTTCGGTACTCCTAATTTGGATGCCGCGTCCCATCTAAAAACATTCATAGAATTGTGTGATATGCAAAAGAAAAAGGATGTGGACAATGATATAGTAAAGTTGAAATTATTTCCTTTCTCCTTGCGGGATCGTGCAAAAATTTAGTTTTCTTCTTTGCCTCGCAATAGTATCGATTCTTGGAATAAGTGCAAGGATGCTTTTATTACTAAGTATTTTCCGCCCGCGAAAATTATTTCCCATAGAACTTAAATCATGAATTTTAAGCAACTTGAGCATGAACATGTTGCACAATCTTGGGAAAGAATGATATTGATGCTAAGAAATTGTCCTACTCATGGTTTCCATCTTTGGATGATCATACAAAAATTTTATGCGGGATTGAATTTTGTCTCTAGAAATCTTTTAGATTCCGCCATGGGTGGTACTTTTATGGAAATTACTTTGGGTGAAGCTACTAAATTGCTAGATAATATTATGGCAAATTATTCACAATGGCATACTGAAAGAGCACCTACTAGCAAAAAGGTTAATTCGGTTGAAGAAATTAGTACGTTGAGTGAAAAAGTTGATGCTCTTATGAAGTTGGTTGCTAGTAAAAATGCTCCTATTGATCTTAATGATGTGCCTTTGTCTACTTTGATTGAGCAAAATAGTGATTCCGTAGATGTGAACTTCGTCTCGCGAAACAATTTTAATAACAATGCTTATAGAGGTAATTTTAATCCTAGGCCTTTTCTTGGAAATTCCTCTAATAATTATGGAAATTCCTATGGTAATTCTTCTTACAATAATAATAGGAACCCCTCTGATTTGGAGAGTAATATTAAAGAATTTATCAATGCTCAAAAAGTTTTCAACACTTCGATAGAAGAAAAGTTGAATAAGATTGATGATATGTCTAGAAGCATTGATATAATTTCCCATGATGCAGAAAATCTGAAGTTGAAAGCTTTTGCACCTAAGATTGATGAATCAATTAAAGCTTTATATGTTTCTATGGATGAAAGTAAGAAAAGAACCGCTATGCTTAGAGCTAAAAGAGAATTTTTGGAAAAAGCGTTTTCTAGTGATTGCTTTCAGAAAAATGATGAAGATCTTAAAGTGATTGGTGTTTCTTCTATTGATTCCTTGTTTAGTAATATCAAAATTGATGATAATGGGACTGAAGTAGAGTCAACTTTAGCTAGAAGGCGTCCCAATCATTTGGAGGGTGAAAATCTTGATGATTTTTTTTGATGAAAGTAGGTTTGAAGAGGTCAAAACTTTAACTAGTGATGTGCCCACTATTTTGGATTGCAAAGACTTTAATTACGATAGTTGCTCTTTGATTGAATGTATTTATTTGCTGCAATCCATGTTAAATTCACCCCATGCTTATGAACAAAATAAAGCTTTTACTAAACATATCGTTGATGCCATGATGAAATCTATTGAAGAAAAGTTGGAGTTAGAGATTTCAATTCCTAGAAAATTACATGATGAGTGGGAACCTACCATTAAGGTCAAGATTAAAAATTATGAGTGCTTTGCTTTATGTGATTTGGGTGCTAGTGTTTCCACAATTCCGAAGTCTTTATGTGATGTGCTTGGTCTTACCAATATTGAAGAATGTTCTCTTAATTTGCACTTGGCGGATTCTACTATTAAAAAGCCTTTGGGAAGAATTAATGATGTTCTTATTCTTGCAAATAGGAACTATGTGCCCATAGATTTTATTGTTCTTGATATTGATTGGAATCCGTCTTGTCCCATTATACTTGGTAGACCGTTTTTATGCACTATAGGTGCCGTGATTGATATGAAAGAAGGCAATATTAAATTTCTGTTTCCACTAAGAAAGGGTATGGAACACTTCCCTATAACAAGAATTAAGCCAACATATGAATCAATCATGAGGGAATCCTATGGATCGAAAACTAAAGATGACAATACTTGAATCTATACTTTACGCCTAGCTAGGGGCGTAAAACGATAGCGCTTGTTGGGAGGCAACCCAATGAATAAATTTATTTTCATCTTTTTCTTTCTATTTTTGAGTGTTGATGCAATTATGCCTCTATTATTATTGTGTTTTTTATGTTTTATTTAGTGTTTGTGCCAATAAAGCCTTTAGGATGATTCATAAGATGAGTAGAAACAATGCTGAATCTGAAACAGAAACTTTGACTCTAGTGAGCGAATTTTAATTTTTTACTGGAGCGTGATAATGAGCTGAAATTTTAACACAGTGTTGCTATACAAATTATTTACGTTGTCCTAATTATTCAGAATTTGTCGAGTTACATAAGTATGGTTAAAGTACAGATTACTACAGACTGTTCTGTTTAAGACAGATTCTGTTTTCGTTGCATTGTGTGCTTGTTTTGATGAATCTATGGTTTGTATTGAAGGGTATAAGCAATGGTAAAGTTAAAATACAGTAGGTATAATGCAATAATAAAATATTCATGGATTTTCAACAGTATTTAGAGTGGTGATTAGCTTTATTATACTAACGGATCTCACGATGGTTTTGTTGAGTTTTGTGTGATTGAAGTTTTTAAGTTTTGGGTGAGATCACGATGGATGAAGGAATAAGGAGTGAAAAGAGCCTAAGCTTCGGGATTCTACAGCACCCCCAAGATATTATCCAAAGAGAAACAAGCAACTAAGCTTGGGGATGCCCCGAGTGGCATCCCTTCTTTCTTCTAACGACCATCGGTATTTTACTTGGAGCTATATTTTTATTCGTCACATATCATGAGTTTTGCTTGGAGCGTCTTGTATCATTTGAGTCTTTGCTTGCTTTGATTTTTAGTTTGTCACAAGTATCCTTGCTGGACACACCCATTTGAGAGAGCCAAAACTATACTATGATTTGTTAGAATTGATCTATATGCTTCACTTCAAAAAAAAAATTGAGCTATGGAATTGCTCTAGTGCTTCACGTATATATTTTTGAGCACGGTGTGCTTTGAAATTTTGAAGAAATGCTCTCATGCTTCACTTAGATTAATTTGAGAGTTAGTAAATTTTGAATAAATCATCTCATGCTTCACTTACATTATTTTGAGAGATGAAACTTTTATGCTCATGTTCTTCACTTAAATTTGTTTGAGCTTGTCGAAAGCA
The DNA here is from genome assembly GCA_039707655.1 of Elymus sibiricus. Classification (NCBI taxonomy): domain Eukaryota; kingdom Viridiplantae; phylum Streptophyta; class Magnoliopsida; order Poales; family Poaceae; genus Elymus; species Elymus sibiricus. Next base: position 437,792,878 of record CM077667.1, on the reverse strand, counting down.
ATGTCAATATATGAAACTAGTCCCAAAGTGATAGATATTCATGAGGGATATAAGAAAAACTTTCATGAAGATCATTGGACAAATTAAACTTGATTCCTTGTAATAGTTTTGAGACATGATGATAGTGATATGTGAGTCATGTTGGTGAGTAATTATGCTTTAGTAAGAATATTGATGTTAAGGTTTGTGATTCCCTATGCAAGCACAAAAGTCAATAGTTATGCAATGAAATTACATCCTACTCACGGTGCATTATTTGGTGTTAGTTATGGTCAATGTCCGTTTATGTGAATTTTCGTTTCTTGGTTGCTTGCTTCTCAATCTATTTGCTAGCCTCCACTTGTACTAAGTAGAAATACTACTTGTGCACCCAAAAATCCTTAAACCTAGTTTTGCCTTATGAGTCCACCATACCTACCTATATGCGGTATTTACATGCCGTTCTAAGCAAATTTGTATGTGCCATCTCTAATTTTCATAATGAATTTCCTTTTTGTGTGCTCGTACCGCTCATGAAACAGTAGGGGTTGTCCAATATTATTCCATGCTAGATGTGTTATTCTCAAGATGAGTGTTTATTCACTTGTCATTGCATGAGAGTACGGCAGTAATAGGGATGCCAGTCCCGAAATGAAAAAGAAATTTACTTTATGTTGTCAAATAATAAATTCCTTGGAAAGTGTTGGTATGGAAGGCAACCGTGGATACGACTAGTCATGGATTGTGAAAGAATGGTGGAAAAAGGAATAAACTTTACTTTATGTTTGGGAACCGCCTATGATGTATCTAGCATGGAAAGTATTGAGATCTACTTTGTCGTTTTCGTTGACGGGAAAGGCATGCCACTCAAAATATTTTTTTCTCTCAATTTAAAGCTTTGAGCTCTGGCACCTCTACAAATCCCTACTTCCCTCTGCGAAGGGCCTATCTATTTACTTTATGCAATTTTTTTATTTTTACCTGAGTCTCCTCTTCTCTTATAAAGCACCAACTAGGGGGCACTATGATCATACTTGTGCATTGGATGTAGTTAATATTTGAGTATGTTTCATGAATGGATCAATGATTGAGCATGATGGGCTAGGGATAACTTTCTTTAGTGTTGACATTTTGAAAGACATGGTTGCTTGTTGGCATGCTTGAGTATTAAAGTCTTTATGTCAAAACTAGACTATTGCTTTGAACCATCTAAAAGTCCAAATGTCCATGCTACAAAAGAAAATAATATGTGATGAACATGTTAGGCAGCATTCCAAAACAAAAATTCTGTTTTTACCATTTACCTACTCGAGGACGAGTAGGAATTAAGCTTGGGGATGTTGATACGTCTCCAACGTATCTATAATTTTTGCTTGTTCTATGCTATTATATTATCATTCTTGGATGTTTTACAATCATTTTATAGCAACTTTATATCATTTTTCGAGACTAACCTATTGACATAGTGCTAAGTGCCAGTTGCTGTTTTTTGCTTGTTTTTTACTTCGCAGAATATCAGTACCAAACGGAGTCCAATCACGACGAAACTTTTTGGAGATTTTTTTTGGACCAGAAGAAGGCCAGTGGGCCAAAGAAGTAACCAGGAGGGAGCCCAGGCCGCCACAAGACACCAGGGCGCGCCAGGGGCCCCGGGCGCGCCCTGGTGGGTTGTGGCCGCCTCGGGAACCTTCTCCACCGCCTCTGAGTTCTATAAATACCCAAATATTCGAGAAACTCTAGGGGAGTCAACAAAAAATATATCCAGCCACCGCAAGTTCTAGAACCGCGAGATCCAATCTAACACCATCACGGAGGGGTTGATCATCCTCATTGGTCCCACTCTGATGATGCGTGAGTAGTCTACCATAGACCTACGGGTCCGTAGGCAGTAGCTAGGTGGCTTTCTCTCTCTCTTTTTATTCTCAATACAATGGTCTCTTGGAGATCTATTTGATGTAATGACTTTTTGCGGTGTGTTTGTTGGGATCCGATGAATCTTGAGTCCATGATCAATTTCTATCCATGAATATTATTTGAGTCTTCTTTGATCTCTTATATGCATGATTACTTATAGCCTCGTATTTCTTCTTCGAAAAATTTGTTTAGTTAGGCCAACTAGATCGATTTTTCTTGCCATGGGAAGAGGTGCTTTTTGATGGGTTCGATCTTGCGGTGTCCTCTCCCAGTGACAGAAGGGGCATAGAGGCACGCATGTATCGTTGCCATTAAGAATAACAAGATGGGGTCTATTCCTACATGAATAGATCTTGTCTACATCATGTCACCATTCTTATTGCATTACTCTGTTTTTCCATGAACTTAATACACTAGATGCATGCTGGATAGCGGTCGATGTGTGGAGTAATAGTACTAGATGCAGAATCATTTTGGTCTACTAATCTTGGACGTGATGCCTATATAATGATCATCGTGTTGGATATCATCGTGATTATTTGATCTTCTATCAATTTCCCAACAGTAACTTGTTCACCCACCATGTGCTATACTCATGAGACAAGCCACTAGTGAAACCTACGGCCCCCGGGTCTACTTTTCCAACATATTGCTTTCCGATCTATCTTTTTGTCGCTTTTGTTTTCAGATCTATTATTCCAAAAACCCAAAAATACCTTGCTGCACTTTTTATTTGCCTCTTTTATTTTGTGTTCTTGCGAGATCTATCTATACAATCTATTACAAGCTAATCTATCTTTTTACCGTGGAGAGATTGACAACCTCTCTTTCGCGTCGGGTTGCAAGTATTTGTTCTTTGTGTGCAGGTGCTGTTTACATAGTGTTGCGTGATCCTCCTACTGGTTCGAGACCTTGGTTTCATAACTGAGGGAAATACTTACCGTCGCTGTGCTGCATCATCCCTTCCTCTTTGGGGAAATACCGACGCAGTCTCAAGCCACGTCACTCGCCTACATGGGTTAGTTCCACACAAGAGACAAATACAAGAATATCTATGGACATGGAGTGTAATGCATACATGATGATGTCCATGGATTCATTAATTACCTTGTCCCTTGGTTACCTTTGAGGGAATGTGTGACTCCTTGAACTATTGCATAAAGTTGGAGTTGATTGCAAATAGTCCTTGCCAATAATGAATGTGAGTGAATTTCATTGGCGGAGTCACCCTTCAAGAACTTCTCTAGTTCTTCTTCTTGGGGACCCACAATAAGTTGACGGTAATCCTTGAGGTTGAAGTAGCACCAGTTTAAGTAGAACTTGGAGTAGCCTTGGGAACCCACTTGACCATGGCTTGGGACTCTTCTTCATATGAGTCAATCTCCTCTTGAAGCTTGTCCTTGCCCTTGAGTTTCTGGTCTTGTGGTGGAAGGTCATCTTGAGCTTTTGTTCCCTTGGGAAGAGTATGTTCATACTTCTCCTTTTGGGGAACAAACTTCGCCTTGGGCTATTGACCTTCTTCCCATTCAACTCCATTGGCGTTGAAGTAGCCAAGCCTTTGTTCTTCCGGTATCCTCCATGCTTGCGTACAATCTCCTCGAATTGCTTACATCCGGCAAGACTTTTATAGATACCCTTTTCTATAATCCCCTTCAATAGATCATTTTCTTGCTCAAGTGTAACTTGGCTAAGAGAATCATTAGTGGAATCAATATCACTACTAGAAGCAATATCATTAGATTTATCATTTTTATAGCTACTAGTTGAAGAACCTTTCTTGCCTTTGTTACTAGTTTGCTTAGTCTTGACTTGTGTAATAAATATAGACAACAATATTCATTTGGCTAGATAAGAAGAAGTCTTCTTTCGGAGATCGTCATTGATTGCTTTAAGAAACTCATGTTCTTGCTCCAAATTGAGCTTCTCGAAGCGTAGCTTCTCATGAGTTCTTACAAGCTCTCTATGATCTTATAGAGTAGATTCATGGGCTAACTGAAGAGTGTTCAATTATTTAGTTAGTCACTCTATTTCCTTATTATCATCATCACACGACTTATCTTGACTAGCATGATCATTATCTAGCTCATTTTGACTAATATAACTAGTTTTGTCAAATAGCAAGTCATCATCTCCAAGTAAGTCATCCTCATCACTATTGAAGTCAATGTATTCGGGGTGTGATACCTTGGGGACTTTAGCCATGAAGCAACTTCCACTCCCTTCATTTGGTGAATCAAATATGTCGTAGGAGTTGGAGGAAATGAGTGCAAGTCCAGCAACATTTTCATCTTGACTATAATCGGAGTCTAAGTGATAGCTTCTCTCGAAGTGATTGTCGGATTCGGAGCAGGAAACCCATTCACAAACATGAGCTTGATGTCTTCTTCTTGTGTGGCTCTTGGTGTACTTGTCCTTGTTCTCCTAGTCCCTACTTCTCCTTGAGGGTCTTCGTTCATAACAATCATCTCTACTCCTTCTCTCTCTTCGAGGTGACTCATCTCTTGAGCTCTTTCTTCTAGGTGACTTTTCTCTTCTTTTGTGGGGGGCCTTACACTCATTGGAGTAGTGTCCGGGCCTTCCACAATTGTAACAATTCCGGTCATGACTAGATGCATGCTTCTCTTCATATCTTGAATTGGAGCTTCTTTCTTTGCCTCTACTCTTGTAGAACTTGTTGAATTTCTTGACCATGAGGCTTATCTCTTCATTGGTTACGAGGTTGTCACTTGATGTAGCGGGAGTGTCACTTCTAGCTTTGTATGCACCGCTTGACACGGTGTGAAGTTCTTCTTTGTCCTTGAGTGACATCTCATGAGCAACAATTCTTCCAATGATTTCCGTAGGCTTGAAATCTTTGTAGTTTGGCATCATTTGGATCAATGTGCACACGGTGTCGTACTTTCCATCCAAGGCTCTAAGGATCTTCATGATGAGGAATTTGTCGGTCATTTCTTCACTTCCTAAGCCTGCAATCTCATTGGTGATGAGAGCAATCCTAGAGTACATTTTGGGGATCCTTCACCATCCTTCATCTTGAACTTGTCAAGTTGACTTTGTAGCACAACCAACTCAGATTCCCTGACGGATTTGGTACCTTCGTGCATATCAACCAAAGTATCCCAAATTTCCTTTGCATTCTCAAGACGGCTAATCTTGTTGAATTCTTCGGGGCATAGGCAGTTGAATAGAATGTCACATGCTTGAGCATTGTATTGCAACATCTTCAATTCTTCCGCGGTCGCTTCACGATCCGGTTCCTTTCCATAACCAAAGAATTCACCTTGCAAGACAACACGAACAACAGCCCATACGGCGGGGTTATGACCAAGAATATGCATTTTCATCTTATGCTTCCAACTAGCAAAGTTTGTACCATCAAAATATGGACCTCTACAGTGATAATTTCCCTCACTAAACGCCATACTCTCCTAGGTTGTGAGACCAATGCAATGGAGACCAATGTTGTGATACCACTTGTAGGATCGAAAGTAGGTCTAGAGGGGGGTGATTAGACTACTTGACCAAATAAAAATCTAACCTTTTCCCAATTTTAGTTGTTGGCAGATTTTAGCAATTGTAGCAAGTCAAGTTCACCCTACACATGCATGTCTACGAGTATAGCAGTGGAAAGTAAAAACACGCAAATGTAAGAGGGTAGGGATAGGAAGATCAAACACAATTTGAAGACACGAAGAATTTTCTCGTTGTTCCGATAGGTGGTGCTATCGTACGTCCACGTTTATGGAGACTTCAACCCACGGAGGGTAACGGTCGCGAGAGTCCACGGAGGGCTCCACCCACGAAGGGTCCACGAAGTAGCAACCTCGTCTATTCCATGATGGCCTACGTCCACGGAGGACTAGCCTTTCTCGGGGTAGATCTTCACGAAGTAGGTGATCTCCTTGTGCTTACAAACTCTCTTGGTTCAACTCCACATTCACGAAGAAGGAGGCTCCCAAGCGACACCTAACCAATCTAGGAGGCACCACCCTACAAAAGGTAATAGGTGTGGTAGTGATGAACTCCTTGCTCTTGTGCTTCAAAAGATAGTCTCCTCAACACTCAATCACTCCGTCACATATTTAGCATGGGTAGAAGAGATTGATTGGATGGAAAGCAACTTGAGGAGGCTAGAAATCAAGATCCATATGGTTGGAGTGGATGATCTTGACCTCAACACAAGGGTAGGTGGTTCTCTCTCAGAAAATTGTATATGGCAAGTGGGTGTATGTTCTGAGTGCTTCTCTTGCGAGTGAGTGGTGGTGGAGGGGTATATATAGGCATCTCCAAAAATCCTACCGTTACAACATTATTGCCCAACTCGGTGAAACCGAAGTGAAAACTCGGTTGCACCGACTAGTGCAAAATGTGCCAGCTTTGGCATTTTCGGTGAGACCGATATATGAATCTCGGTGGTACCAATATGGGTGACCTAGGCAGTTACCAAAACTCGGTGAGATCGATTCCTCAAACTCGGTGGGACCGATTTTAAGAAACTGGTTAACAGAGAGTTGGTCCAACTCTCGGTGAGACCGATTCTCAGAACTCGGTGGGACCGATTCTTGAAAATGGATAACAGAGATTTGGTCACTGGTTTCAGTGGAACCGAATGGAATGTTCGTAGTACCGAGATGCTAGGGTTTGGTTTGGCTTCTGTCTAGGGCAAACTCGGTGGATCCGAATGGGAAGTTGGTGTCACCGAATTTTGACTTTTTGCTTTGGACAGAAGATATGTGTGGGAAAGTGGTCAGAATTTTTGGTGGCTAATCTCTAAGCACTTGAGCAACCAGATCATCATATTTACCTCATCCCCTTTTAATAGTATTGGCTTTCCTATGGACTCAAAGTGATTCCTCACAAAATGTAAAATGTAGAGTCCTCATTCTTGAAGCATGGCCAATCCTATTCCTTCCTTTCCTTGGTGAGGTTCTCCACACAATCCTTTAGCCAATCCCATCATTGAACTTTTTCCTGAGATACACTTGGTGGAAACATTAGTCCAATGAAATATGGATTTTTTACATCTGTGCCCCTGGTTCCTTAGTTGTACTGATTCATCCCTACGCTCTTAACGTTTGCTCACTTTTCCCCACTCTCTTGTCTGAAACCCTCACGAATGGTCACAACAGAGGATGCCGTCGGGTCAATGGTTTGACCGTTAACTCTAACGAGTGGGGACGCGCTGGACTGCGTTGCCCGTTGGACCTGACGAATGAGTCCGTCCCGCCCCATTTCCAGCCACACGGACGTGCACGCGCTTTCTCCTCGTTCGCCTCGGGGACGTGTGGCGGCCTTCCAACTACCCCCACAGCCAAAAGTGAATGCACACGCGCTGCGGGCCCTGGTCGTCAGCCACCCATGTTCTGGTCGTCGTCCTTCTTTAAATGGAAACTCATGGACTGGCCAGTCCATAGTAGGTTCCATCCTTCCAGAGCCACGCCTATCACCTCCACCCCGGCAGGATCTACAAACCCTAGCCTGCCGGTGACAAAACCCTAGCTAGTAGCCACCATGGGCATCTTCTCAAGGGCCGACTCGAGCTCCGGCAAGAAGAAGGGCAAGGACCCCGCCGTCCCTTGGCGCACGCTACCCCCGCCTTCGTCTTCCCGTCCGCCTCGACAGCGGATTAGCGTCCCAGTGCACCAGGCGAGGTGGCCTTGGGAGCACCGCATCCCTCTCCCCTACCCCGACGTGATCCTGCCACACTACTGGCACTTGGATCCGGAAAGGATCCTAATGCCGGCGGTGCCACGGTCGGCGCGGGCGCATGCAGATGAGGTGGGGCGCCGGCGGCAGCGGCTCACGCCCGAGTAGTGGCTCAACCCGGCCTACGCTGCAGACTCTCCCGATTGGGAGGTCTGGTTTAAGTTTGAGCACGAGGAGCAGCGCCGGCGTGGCGTCCGCGACGTGCGGGCTGGCACCCCGCCACCCCTCATCGTGCGCGATGAGGACCAGGAGACGAAGGCCACATACCAGGAGGCGATGGCAGCTACCCTCCGTGAAAGCGAGGAGGAAGAGCGGCGCAAGGAGGAGGAGGAGGAGGAGGCTTACTAGGCGCAGATGGCGGAGGCGATTGTGCTCTCCGCTGCCGGCGACTGCATCGTGCCGCCTCTAGCCCCGCCGTCCCCCGCTAGGCTCCAGCCAGTGCCGACCACCCTCAAGCCCAAGGAGTACATCTGGGAGGGGGTGGTGCGCGAGTGGGTGCGCGCGCCACCCATCTGGATGATGGCGACGCCGGAGCAGGAGCAGATCTACCTGGAGCACTGGCGACAGCAGCACCTGCAGGTGGAGCGTCACGAGGGTCGGCGTCTTGAGGAGCTAGAGAAGGACGCCGAGGCAAAGGAGGAGGAGCGTCGTGCGGAAGCCCAGGCAGCGGCGATGTAGCCACCGGCGGACGACGTCGCCACTGCCTGGGAGACGGCGTTCCACTGGGCTGGCCCGACGCCGACCCTCGTCGACCTCACCGGCCCTGACGACGACGACGAGGAGGACGCCTAGGGCAGCGCGCCTCCTCATTTTCATTTTAGTTTTAATGTTTTTATTTTTAATGTTTTTAGTAAATGGCTAGCAGACTTGTGAAGTATCGCCGGCCTCTGTGGCCGGCATTAATGTATAATTAGAGTTAGTGCATGGTGATATGATGGTTGAACGTGAACGTGATGTGATGTGATATTTAATTAAGGCAGAATTTGAATTTCGGCTAACCCTTTATCATATGAACAAAAATATCATGTGAATTTTGGGCTAACCCTTTATCATTTGAGCAAATAAAACAAAAATACACTCCAAGAATAAAACATATCATATGAACTAACCCTTTATCGCAAATGATCATGTTAGCCTACGTTTGCTGTTGATCCTAATTTGAATTTGAACTAACCCTTTGAATTATTACACATGTTAGATGATCAATCCGATGTATCCGTGTAGTCGTGAGAAATATGGCATGGTGATGAGCTCCGAAGTTAGGGCAAACATACCATTTCTAATATAAATCATTATAAAAAAGTTTAAAATTCCAATAATGAAAAAATAAATTCAGATCCTTCTTACTCACACTAAAATGAAGCTTTGGTGATTTTCTTATTTTTTTTAAAAAATTCGTAAACTTAAACCCACTATCACTCTCTTCTCGAACTCTATACAATCTCGTACGTGATGACTCATTTGTGTGAAGGAGTTTTCATGAAAATGTCCATAAACCAAGATTTTTTTGTCATAACCATGTCACATACAACTGCATTGTGCGCAAGTCTTCCATTTTTTGATTTTTTTTGAATTTGTTCTGCTCATTTGAACTTGGAAATGGTAGCTCACCTCAAAAAAAAATTCATCAAAATGCCCCTAAACTTAGGTTATATTTTTTTATGGTAACTATGTATTATATAACGACGAACTGCGAAGATTTACTATTTTTTTGATTTTTTTGAATTAGTTAAGGTCATTTGAAAGTTGGTCAAACCTAAGATAACCCCGCTGACCGGCTCAAAACCCCGCAGCACCTCTTCAAACCCTAGCGACGAACTGCAGCCGTTCGATCATACCCTAGCGCCAAGCGACATCCCTCATATATGGGCTTCTAGAAGGAATTCCGAGGGCAGGTTGTGCGCAGGCTCCGCGCCGTTGGATCACATGGACGGCTTTACAAGGTTGGATCGTTGGGCGATCCGCGAGAGGTTGGTTCTGCTCGCCCACTCGTCTACCCAAAACAAAACCAAGTCTTGGTTGGGCCTTCGCAAGCCGTTGACCGTCGAACGCCCACAAAGATAAAAGAGGCCTATAAAACAGTGCACGCGCTGGTTCTGTTTTTTTTTCTTTATTGATTTGATTGCACCGTTTTTTTCTTTATTGATTTTATTCCACCCTTTTTTCTTTTTCTTTATTGATTTGATTGCATCGTTTTGTTTCATGCAATATGGCCACCAACAAGTAAAAAACTGGGCTCCAACAAGTAAAAAACGGCTTATATTAGATTCAAAAGCATCATTCCACAACCGTACATCTCATATTAGAAAGGATGAAACCATAGATAAGCATGCACCTACGTACTACAAAGAACCTATCTACTCTCCGTCGGAAATGTCGAGGATCTCCGTGCCCTCCGGCAGATAAATGGTTGCCTGTCGCAGCCGCGCCCCCTCCGGCACCTGCGGCTGCTCCGTTGTCGCCTCCTCCGCCTCTATCTCCGCCTCCAGCTCATCGAAGAGGGCGTCGGCCTCCACCTGCCTCTGGCGGATGAGCCGGCGGTTGGCCTCCATCTTGGCCTCATCCTGGATGGAATCCAAGATGGCCTGCTGCCCCGCCATGTCCTCCGACTAGGCACCGGTGATGGTGTCCTGGACTAGGGGGTACTCACCACGTCGTCTCCCGACTGGTGGGTCGGGTCGAGGACCCCCAGGGCGATTCACTAATGGGCCAGTTCGGACAGCCCATGATGCATACGAGGAAGATTCCACAATACTTGGTGATCAAGACAAGGACTCCTCTCCACCGACGTAGCCGACTAGGACTCTTGTTATCCTAGGCCTCTGGCGTGTTATATAAGCCAAGGCCAGGCTAGTCATTAGACAATCAGATCATCATAGATCATATCATCATACGAGCATAGCTCTTAGGGTTTAGATCACTATATACGATCTCGAGGTAGATCAACTCTGTACTCGATACACCATCATCAATACAAACAAAGCAGGACGTAGGGTATTACCTCCATAGAGAGGGCCCGAACCTGGGTAAACATCATCTCCCTTGTCTCCTGTTACCCATCGATCCAAGATCCACAGTTCGGGACCCCCTACCCGAGATCCGCCGGTTTCTACGCCGACATTGGTGCTTTCATTAAGAGTTCCGCTGTGGGATCGCTAGAAGGATCGATGGCTCGTCTGCATATTGCAGTTTTTTCTGGACAACGAATTTGTGTTTGTCGTCCCCGTTTCCTCGAGCGTCGTTTTGACGACTGCTTCGGTGGAATTGTGCGGAATTGTATCTACAACAACCCTGCAAAGTTTCGTCGCGTTCCGATGGAGGAATCTCCTGCAATCTCCAATATACCGGAGCCCTATCGAATCTGGACGGGAATCTGGATTAGTTTAGGACGAGGGGTCCAGTATCTAGCTCGGATACCCGTTGGAAAATCCCACCGTTCATCGGCTGCGGAATTCCTATACCGATCACCCCTCAGAATTTCAGCTCGATCCGACCGTTCAAACTCCCGGAAACGCCCGATGAGTACAACGAATTTTGGATCTATTTTCTACGCGAAAACGAATCCGACCCGAGTTCATCTTTTTCATGAACGTGTTGTCGGACGTCCTTTTTGAAGGAAATTTTATCATCATCTCGGTAATCCGACCAAGAGTTCGGCTTCGCGAGGGCCGAATAATCATCAAGCGAACCTCGTCATCCGCGGGTTGTACGGGTCGGGCGCTCCGTTGCTTCATCAAGCCATCGTTGACCTCGTCACAAATTCCGACCTGCGTCGGCATCGTCGCGCCGTTACTTTTTCAAGCTGACGTCCACCACGCCAACCTGCTTTGACACGTTGGCTGGCATGGGGCTCTAGCGTCACCTTACCGATCTGCTCCGTCACCTCGGCTAGACTGGGGGCTTTGTCATCTCCTCATCAACCCGCTCCGGAGAATTCGGCGTCACCAGCCGACCAGCTTCGACACCTCGGCTGGCCTGAGACTTCAGCGTCGCCAGCCGACCTGCTCCGTCACCTCGGCTAGACCGGGGCTTTGGCATCCCTTCATCAACCTGCTCCGGGGGCTTCGGCGTCACCAGCCGACCTGTTTCAACACCTCGGCTGGCATGAGACTTCGGCGTCACCAGCCGACCTGCATGAGACTTCGGCATCCGCCGATCACAGCTTCGCCATGTTAACTGGACCGAGGACTTCATCTCGCCACATCGACCGTGCAGCGTCGCCACTTCGTCAAGCCGAACTCTTCGTTCAGGCACCTCGGCACCCAGGCCATATTCCTTTACTTAGTTGCTTCACTTAAATTAACTAAGTTGAAGAATTTTTTTTAATATATTATTATCTTTCTTTGTTATTACTTTTGGCTTGCACTATTTTATGAGTGCAGAAAATTGACTTCGACTGCCGTCACGCGGTCACCCCGGCGTCACCTTGCCGACCTACTCCACCACCTCGGCTGGACCAGGGGCTTTGCCTCGCCACATCGGCCGAGCCGTGACACTACTTCAGAGTGCCGAACTCCTCGTTCGGTCACCTCGGGACGGGCTTGGGGGCTGGGACCTCGGTCATGCCGAAGACTACACAACGGATCTGTCAAAGTTCGATGGGCGTCCTCGTCCCGCCACAAGCCCGGATCGCGTCATCGACATCGAGCACATTAACCAGCTAAGCCACTTTCATGCTCAAACACGTTCAATTTTAAATTTTGTTCGGTTCGACCAAGCATTATACTTTTTCTGACAAAAAGTTGTTTGCGAAAAACTTTCTTTGTCAAAACTTTGTTTGTTACAAACAAATTCAAATACCCCGTTTACTTGGGGGCTTCGTTTATGAAGCCATTCCTCTTGCATATGATTATTAATGTATCGCACCCTTCCTTGCTCGTGTTTACGCCAATATATGCATCATGTTGACTTAAGTGTTTCGTAAAGCTAGGTTGCCTTGCTCCTGTGCTTACCCCTACGTTCCCGATTGTTCGGCTAGGGAGTAAAGGGAGCACCTCTGCGATTGTTACGATCGGGTCATCCGAACTCGTACCTCAGATGGGTGAAGCCGAAAGCTAGCGCTCTTACTGTTTTCAACTATGGTCGGCCACGACGGAAGACAAGCATACATAAATCTATTGCACACCCCTCATGGTAATCATGAGAACCCAAAGAAAGGAACCGTTGGCGGAACTATTTTCTTTGAAGATGCTTCTTACGTTAAATAGTAATATAGCATAAGTTCCCTGGGCGCGCTTTGTCTGTTATAGCCTAATGGCCTGATTGCCTGGTTATTCGAAACAACTCCGATATCCTCGGATGGCATAGTAGATAACACTTTTCGGCCCTTGGCCGAAGAGGGAGAAGCCGACGGTCGGTTATGACGCGTTTAAAGTTCGGGCGAACACATATATGATATAAGTACTTCGGTACATACAATCATTATACATAAAATTCTTTTACCCAAGTCACTTGGGGGCTCTTAAATTTGTATGAGCTGTTTCATAATAAATGTGTTTTCTTCTTGGTCGTTGCAAAGTCTTTTTCTACTACTCCTTTTTCCGACACTAGCGTGTGGTCAATAGCCGGATAGCCTGGTTTCTTTCTAAAGCCGCTCGAGTTTAGTTCGCTAAACAGGCCTCAGAGAAACACTCCGCCGTCGGGATATGGAGGTTGAAGCCAAAGGCTGACCCGCTTGGAATCCGGAGATCGGATGTATCAGGTTAAAACACGACTGAAGCACAAATTAAATTTTAAGACCCGTTTCGGATAGGCACATTTTTCTTTTATCTAAACATAAAGTTTTTTTGCATAAACTTTTGTTTTTTCTGAGCATAATTCTCGCAGAACACTTTTAAAGCATCGGCAGTATCAACGGGGGGCTGCGACTAGAGCCAAACACACCAAAAGCCAAGGCACTCCGAGGAGTCCTCGGCAAAACGTTCTCGGATATTGCTTTATATGCACCAGTTTCGAATTGTGTCTTCGGTCAATAGTTGGGTTGCCCGGCTCCTGTGCTTGCCTCCTATGTTCCACTTTGTTCGGCTAGGTGTGCAAAGGGAGAACCACTGCGATTGTGCTTCCAGCTCGAATGGTTAAGCGCCTCAGTGGAGAAAGCCGAAAACTGACTGTCACAATGAGCGTAAACTGGTCAGCGATCCGATGACTGTGTCAAACTACAGATCGATAGAGGTCACCCCGTGTTAAACGATGGGCCTTTCATAGGAATTGGCCGAAGTGCTACTGGTTTGACCTCGGCTGATGCCGAACACTATTCGGGGGCTAGTAACTGGCCCCGAACTTTAAACTCCTATGACTAAGTGAAAGTTATAAAGCCTGCATATCTGATTGCCTCGTTTCCGCTAACACAACCACCTCCGGGCACCGAGACGTCGGCTAAGGGTTGTATTGTTAGTACGGAAACACCATGTGTAGCATCTACAAAGGGGTGGAAGCCGACGATGGGCCACTTTCAGGTTACAAACAGTCTCAATGGAGAATTTGCCTTCCATAATTATCGTAATAAAGCCATAAATATGCATCAATTTGACTTAAGATTTTGGCCAAGCTGGGTTGCCTGGCTCCTGCGCTTACCCCTATGTTCCCGATTACACATAAATTGTGATTAAAGTTAATTTACTCCGAACATCGATCCTTAATTCGGCCACCCGTGCCCACATTAAGTCTAGGGGGCTACTGGGCTTCGCGCTTATCATTTACAAATATTAAAGGGGCACATCGATCCCCTGATCTGGTGTTGCCACCCGAACAGTGGCTCGGGGGCTACTGCATTGCCTATTCAATGCAGAAAATTCAAAATGCTCAGTGTTCGGCTTGACCGAGCTATGGGCAAACGTGTCTTCGGACAACAATAGGTACCATCTGGACCTATCCAGCATCAAGCTAATATATTATGGCAACTTCTCAAGACCCTCTCTCAAGGGCCCGCTTGCCGATCACTATTTCCTCTAATATATTACACCGCGTTTCTATTCCTAAGTATGCTGCAGAGCTAGGAGTTGATCCTCAGGCCGATTTTGTGAATCGACCTGAGTCTCAGGGGCTACTGGGATCAGCGATTTTATGTTTTCCTTCAGGTGCATGCCAGAGATTCAACGGACACACACCTTGAGGGCTACTGGCTATATATCTCGGCAAAGAATACATTGCACAAATCGGAATTAAATTTACAAAAATCAGCCCATGACCGAGGTGGTGCACCACCTCGGAAGGAGTCCGGCATAAAGCTCGGATGCAAGTGGTTGGCCCCATAGAGGGCATTTCCGGCATTAAGCTCGGTTGAACCCCTTCAACTTTTTCAAGACCGAGGTAATTTATGACACCTCGGATGCCGACCAGCGTTGGAGCTCGGACACAATCCGGTGTTGGAGCTCGGACGTGGCCCGTCATTGGCGCTCAGATGCCGATCAGCGTTGGAGCTCGGCTGCAAAAAGATACCTCAGATGCAGCTCGGCATTGGACATCGGATGCAAGAGGACACCGCCGCACGAGAAACACTTCGACCCCAAAGTATGGCGTAAACATTACAAGGCATTAATAAAGGCCGAGCACTTAAAGGGGCTCCTCGGATGCCCGACGTGTGAACTCTTTGGATTCAGCTCGGCGATCCTCAAGATCGAAGATCGGAAGATTTGTTGAACCAGTTTCCAAGGACGACGACCGAAGACAAAGAACTGTTCGGAAGAACCGAGGAGCGTCCCCAACTTGAAGACCGGTTCAGGGTGCTACTGATGGTGTCCTGGACTAGGGGGTACTCACCACGTCGTCTCCCGACTAGTGGGTCGGGTCGAGGACCCCCAGGGCGATTCACTAATGGGCCAGTTCGGACAGCCCATGATGCATACGAGGAAGATTCCACAATACTTGGTGATCAAGACAAGGAATCCTCTCCACCGACGTAGCCGACTAGGACTCTTGTTATCCTAGGCCTCTGGCGTGTTATATAAGCCGAGGCCAGGCTAGTCATTAGACAATCAGATCATCATAGATCATATCATCATACGAGCATAGCTCTTAGGGTTTAGACCACTATATACGATCTCGAGGTAGATCAACTCTGTACTCGAGGTAGTCTCCTGTTACCCATTGATCAAAGATCCACAGTTCGGGACCCCATACCCGAGATCCGCCGGTTTCTACGCCGACAGCCGGCGAACTCCTCCTACTGCTGCTCCTCCTCCATGGCTGTCGGCTGCTCCTCCTCCATGGCCGCCGGCAGCTCCTCCTCCTACTCCTCCTCCTCCTCCTCCCCCGTCTCTGGCGAATTCGGAGGGAGAACCGCAGAGATGCGGGCGGGGCGGCGAGCCTGTATCTCCGCCTCGATTTGCAGGCGCCGCTCCGGAGTGAGCTGCGCGTAGGTGGTGAAGAGGCCTCGGACCATCCTAACAGCGAGGAAGTGCGAGAGGAGGCGGATGGGCTCGGGCGACGGTGGGGTGGAGGGAGAAGGAGAATGACCTAGGGCTGGGGGAAGCTGGCCGCTTAAATAGCCGGCTATGGCCTCAGACGGCGATCCGAAGCGGCTCCACGCGGCGTTCATACCTCGCTGACGGTCGAGGCGCCCGTCGGACCATGGGGTTTCCCGGCGAGTCCGCGTGGGGCCACGCCGTCAGCCTGACGTGGCGGGCGCCTTTAAAAAGACGCCTGAAAAAATGGATGGACGCCTGTAAAGTGGCGCATCGTGGCGGCGCGCATCAGCGCATGCAGGCTGGATCACGTGTTATGCATACCAGGCTTGTGTACCGTGGCGGCGTGCATCGGCCCAACAGTCCAACGAAAGCAGGGCCCGCTCGTCAGCAGTTAACGGTCAAACCATTGACCCGACGACATCCTCCGCTGTGACCATTTGTGAGGGTTTCGGACAAGAGAATGGGGAAAGTGAGCAACCGTTAAGAGCTTGGGGATGAATGAGTACAACTAAGGAATCAGGGGCACAGGAATAGAAAGCCCATGAAATATATGTTGTTATTAATTACCAAAACCACCTGGGGAGAAGTTGTGCTTTCAAAAGTAAGCGTTAGCGTGCGTAGAGTTGTATCAGTGGTCGATAGAACTTGAGAGAATATTAATTCTACCATTAGTTTCTCGTTGGGTTCGACACTCTTACTTATCAAAAAAGGCTACAAACGATCCCCTACACTTGTATGTTATCAAGACCTTTTTCTGGCGCCGTTGCCGGGGAGCAATAGCGTAGCGGTTGATATTCTCGTGTGTGCTTGTTTGCCTTATAACTAAGTAATTTTATTTTCTGTTCTAAGTTGTTTTCTATCTTTAGTTATGGGTAGGAAACGCAAAATACCAAAAAAATTAGTTGCACTTGCTAACCCATTGGTTGAGGAACCACCCAAAATTTACTATACTGTTGAAGCTTTTTACTTGGATCATGTTCGATCCCTTTGTGCTCGTGCTGAAAACCCAACTAGCTTAGTTGAGGGAAAATCATTAAATGAGCATGCTTATTTTGTGCAACATCGCTTATCTCAAAAAGTGAAACTCTTGTGGCATCAAATTAATACTTTGTGTTGCTATGCTTGGAATTTATGCGCAATACATGATTTTAGTTGTCGTTCTGAAGAAACTAAAAAACACCTTACCTATTAGTGTGTGGTTAATGATAATGAAATATTATCTTCTTATGCTAAGGATGCCTATTCTTATTATGATAGTGAAAAAATTGAAGAATTTGTTGCTTTTAAGGGTGCATCTGAAATTGCTTCTTTGATTGAAAAGTATGATGCTACTCTTTACAAATCTGAAAATTTTGCGATACTTTAATATTGCTATGAAAACTATGCTTCTAATTGTTATGTTAAATGATTTATTGAGAAATGTCTGCTACCTTGAAAGAGACTAATATTTTGCATGAATCTATGGAAGAAGAAATTGCTGAAACTGTGAGTTCATCAGATGAAAAAGATGAGGAGGAGAGCGGACAACAAAAGAAGGAAGAGCGGATTAGCTACCTGTGCCCACATTCTAATGAGAGTAACTCTTCAAGTCATACATTGTTTAATTTCCCTTCGCACATACCGAAGGATGAATGCTATGATAATTGTTATGATCCTTTGGATTCATTTGAAATATCCCTTTTTGATGAACTTGATGCTTTCTATACTTGTGGCCATGATGCCAATATGAGTTATGCTTATGGAGATGAACATGCTATAGTTCCTTATGTTAAGCATGAAATTGTTGCTATTGCACCCACACATGATAGTCCTATTATCTTTTTGAATTCTCCCAACTACACTATATCAGAGAAGTTTGCACTTATTAGGGACTATGTTGATGGGTTGCGTTTTAATATTACACATGGTGATTTTGTTTAATATAATATGCATGTGCCTGCTGCTCCTACTTGCAATTATTATGAGAGAGGAACCAAATCTTCACCTCTTCATGTTTCCAATACGATAAAATTGCAAGAAACTACTTATGCTATGTATTGGCGTTTAGTTGATGTGCATGGATTGTTCTTTTATGACATGCCAATGCATAGGAAGAGAGTTAGACTTGATTGTTACATGATATATGTTGCTTTGTGCTCACTGCTAAATTACAAATCATTGTTAATTAAAATTGGCTTTGATGTACCTCGGGATCCGGGTGAATCAATTACTTGAGCACGATATGACTAGCTTAATGGCTTTAAAGAAAGCGCTGCCAGGGAGACAACCCAGAAGTTTTAGAGATTCATTTCTTTCTATTATGTGCTTTTAATATAACTAAAAACAAAAAAATAAAGTGGGTAACCTAAAACCTTTTCAAAAAGAAAAGTGAAAGTGAGAAAGACGAGCATCGATGAAGTGGGGGACGTCCTTGAACTTTTGTTCATGCCCATGGAAACTTTGTGAATCTTGATTACAGAAAATTTTCAACAAAAATAATTATCCCCTTGTACAAATCCATTTTATTATAAAAATAATGTGCCAAAATTTACCTTTAGGATGTTTGAATTGCTTGTTTAATATGTGTTGTGCAAAAACAGAAACTTTTGTTGTAGTGTTTGAATTTTCATATATTTACTGGAACATGCAAAAATTCTGAAATTTTTATAGAGTACTGTTATGCAAAAAAATTATTACGTCCTATTTTTCAGGATTTTTTGAGTTACGGAAGTATAGGTTTGATCTGCATCTTTACAGACTGTCCTGTTTTTCACAGATTGTTGTTATTGTTGCTTTGTCTGCTTATGTTTGAGTTCTTGTTGAGCCCCATTGACTTGGGAGCCATAGAATTGAGATATCATACATTAGGTAATGTTTGAATATAATTATACAATTGTAGGAGATATGCCCTAGAGGCAATAATAAATGTTATTGATTATCTCCCTGTTCATAATTAGGTTTATGTTCCATGCTATAATTGCTATGGTTCTCGAGTCTACAATAACCACGAGGCTCGGAGGAAGACTCATATGCACGTGTGGGATAATAAATGGTAAAATGTATTCCTAGTCAAGCCTCTATGACTGGCTCAAGTATTGCATGATGATCCTGTTTTCCTGATCATGGGCATGGCTATGCCGGCAATTTTGAGGGCACAATTGTTGGTAGAACACTTGTGTTGAATCGACCCGATTGATGTTATGCTGTGAGATACATTCGTCATAAGTTTATGGTTAATAACACAGAGAAGTTAATGTTTGCATAATTCCTTAGACCATGAGAGTGTCGAGTTTCTTCATGCTTGCTTCATGAACTTTGGGGTTTGTTAAACGTCATCCGTAAATGGGTGGCTATTACGGCGGCTTACGGGTTCATGGAAAAGTATGTCAAGGGACTTGATAGCTCAAGATTGGGATTTGCTCCTCCGATGATGGAGAGATATCTCTGGGCCCTCTCGGTGTTACGGTATCCATCATCGTCTGGCCAGACACAGGGTGATTTGATCACAGGGATGCCGGAACACGGGAACGAGAAAAGAGAACAATACCGGCAACGAGGTAACTGGCATTGTGGACAAGTGTGATCCACGAGGATGCTGATGTTTCTCACCTCGGGTAATTGTAACATATCGCGAAGCAACAGGAATAGCTCACGGCAACTGGAGGTTCACTCGAATATTTATTAGTGTGGGTATAGGGATCGATATGGGTGTCCACGGCTCCGATGTTGATCATTGATCGGAAGGGGTTCCGGGTCATGTCTATGCTTCACCGAACCTATAGGGTCACATGCTTAAGGGTCATCTATCTGCTGAATACTAGATAGGGAGTCTGAGAGAAATCACCGAAAAAGTTTCGGACGCCGGAAAAGTTTCGGACAGCGGAAAAGTTTCGCAGAGAGGTCACCGGATGAGTTCCGGTGAAACTGAAAAGTTGTTTCAGAGGATACCATAAAGTCAAATTGGTTTTGGCACATGCCTGATAATTCTTGGAGGGTGCCAGAATCATTCTGGAAACTTTTTGGAATTTTCCGGGATGAAAACCGGAAATGTTCCGGAGCTGCCGAAACCGCTTCAGATGCTTTTCGCAGATGAAATCACTAAACCAGAATTGTTCCGGCTCGCGTTGAAAATTATTTTGGTGGGTACTAGAATTGTTCTAAGCCCACATGAATATTTTCAGTTCGATCAGACGCTGAAAAATGTCGTCGTGAATAGTGAAAGTGCTTTTTGGGATATTTTTGGAAAGCCACCTTTTGGGGCTTTGCTCCAAAAGATCTTGGGGATGACATGGATGGATAGGGGCCAATTTTGGGGCCCCACATGAGGGTGTGGCCGGCCACATGGTGGACTCCTTCATGGAGTCCCCCTTGTTCCTTGGTTTCACCTTTTAGGTCCTTGGGAAGGACTTCTTTCCATGTGGGTTTTGGGTCTTCTTGTAAAACCACCCTACCCCTTGGGTTTCCTATAAATAGGAGGTGTGTGGGCTGCCATAAGACACACTCTTTCTCTCATACACAAAGCCATGCATGATCTAGCATTCTTCTCTCCCTCCCAGCGAAATAGTTTCGTAGAGCCGAAAGGCTGTCTGGGTTCCGACAGGAATTAGTTCTGGACGGCGAAGCCCTGCCGGATAGATGACACCGTATGTGTGCAACTCTGTAGAGAGATCGTAGTTTCGGTCTTAGTTCGAGAGTGCCTCCCGAAGGGCTGTCCGTGTGACCGTCCGAGTTTTGGAGGTCCTCCCGAAGGGCTGTCCGAGTGACAGTCCGAGTTTCGGAGGTCCTCCCGAAGGGCTGTCCGCGACACCGTCCGGGGGACTGTGTGACCGCCTCCCGGAGGGCTGTCCGCGGGGCAGATGAGGGTATACATCCTCGCGGTTGGGAGGTTGTAAAATCCTAGCTGCGGGGATCTGCACCGCCGATCGTCATCGACTCTACTTCCGCTGCGCTACGAGTCGGTAACGATAATGATCAAACCTTGTATGCAGTCTCCATAGTGGTCCTGGGCTGGTGCGTAGGTCAGAAAATTTTTGTTTTCTGTTGCGTTCCCCAACAGTGGTATCAGAGCCGTGCTATGCGTAGATGCAGGTTGCGATCTAGAATACATAGAGATGTATGGGTGTTGCACAATATAATTAGGTAGTAGATGAGATCTATTGCTGAAAATTATTTGTGCGGGTAACAGATGAAGTCTGTTACCCGATGTTCTTGTTGCTTCCCTCGAATTTGCATATTTCTGATCTTGATAACAGTATGGTGGAGTTTCAATGTTCTGGCAATCCGCGATCCTGATTGATCAACGAAGTGCTAACAGTTCATTAAATTCCACCGTAGTTAAAAAGAAAGATGAAATTTTGCAGACGAAAGGGCAATGCAGATGTGATCTGCACGGGGGTCACGCGTATGACGAAGTTTAGTATGGGGCTCGAGATTTTATTATCTCGTGTTTCATACACCCTGGAATGTTAATCTAGCGACTTGGATTATCATGCTTGATGATGGACGTTGGTAGCTTCGGTTTGTTTCGAAACCTTAGAAGCCACGTAAAATAAAATTTTGCATGGACCGATTAGAGGCATCTAACTTGGTTTTGCAGGATGGTTTGCATGTGCATATGATGTGGTATAGCAGTGATCATTATAATTTGATTATGTATGAGATGACTATATAATGTAAATTGATTAACATGACCTGCGTGTCATGATTCGGCATGATGGCTGGAGCCATATGATTGCACTTTAATGACCTGCGTGTCAACCTTATGTAATGCACTTATTTTATTAGCTATAGAGATAGCAATATTATCTGGTGCACCGACAAGGTGGTGGCAATCTTCGCGAAGGTGAACACCAACGCGAATGCCGAAGACGAAGAAATGAAAAACTTCTCTGTCAGAAAGGGCTATACCATATCATGCTATTATGAATTGCCTGAGATGTTTATCCCTTATGATGCACCCTTCTTGATTGCGCGGTAGTTGCTTTTATTAGGGTGATCTCTCACAAAAATATCAAGTAGATAGTGTTCTCCCAAGTGTAGCACCGTCACGGCACCTAACTTTTCGGGGTACGCCATGGATGCATGGGTGCGAACGATTAGGGATGTGTGAGGCGGGTGAGTTGAGACCTCGCAGCGAGATCACTTGGTTGTCTTGACGTTCAGGCATGAGTGTCATGAGCTCGGAACACACGCATCGAAAGATGAACAAGAGTCACATGGAGATGTGATCGGCAAGTTGGCCTACCGATTAAAATTCCCGTCATGAGATGATGATTCTATGGCGATGAATTGAAGTCTGGATCTTGTATCACTCAAAATCAATTATGAGAGATATTGATTTGAGTGGGAGCGCACTGTAGAATTAACTTGTTTAATTCTCAGTGCAATTAATTATGAACCCTGTCTAAGTGTGATTTGCATAATAGTTGTAGAATAATGGCTCGCGTTTCCACCTTCCCTATTAAAATTGAATAGCTGTTAAATATCTGGTTAAATCTTTACAGTTGGTAACGTAATGTGAGGATTGTCCTCTAGAGTGTCGAGAAGGATTTTGTCCTATCGCATACTTTCGGTATTCTCCCGCTAATGCTATGGATCATGTGACTCTCGTCCTTCGATCCAAAAGCAAGAATTCCTTTTCAGTCAAAGTGCAATATGTTTGCTTCCATGAGACCCGAACTTCGAAAGTTTGGATAGTTATGTGATATTCATGGAATCTGAAAATCATTTTCAGAGATAGACAAAGGCTAAAAGATATGAGATATCCAAAGCAATGTTTGTTTGCAAACTGTTAGTAAAAGAGTTTACTATGCATTAGACTGATAAGAGAGGGATCCAGGAGAACGCCTATCATATGATGAAAGGTGAATAAAACAACAACTTAAAGAGAAAGGAAGTGTCCGAAGGGTGTTAGTAAGACTTTCACGCCTAGGAAGTCCGAGGCTAACGCCACTCTTAAGTTGGGTGCTTCTTCTGAGAGTAGGAGAAATACTAAAAGTTAAACTGTTAGAAGTATAATGGCAGAAAGAAAGAAGACTGGAATATCCAGCTCATGTATGAACGTCATACAAGTTTTTGATGTATAGAAGGCTGGTCAAAGATATAGTTCTTGGGAATTATGGTTAAACATGTTAATCACTAATTCTTGGGTATTGTGAGTTAATCACAAAGATACCCGCTCGATTGCATTCTGTTGCAACTCGATGTAAGAACTACTAAGGTCTGAAAGACTAGCCAGGAATGAGGTTTAGATACACACAGGGAACATAGTAAATGTTACTATACCTTCCAACGGTGTATTCCCTATGTATTTACTTTCATAATTCATTTTAGAGTTTCACACTCTAGCCCTTTTGCATAAGGTATCTTGCAAGAAGGTTGTTCATAAGAGAACTTTTGATGTTCGGTATTGTGAATAACATAAGGGCCATACTTTCATTATGAATGAGACGCATGTTATGAATATTGATAATAATACATACCTCTGGGTTTACTTTCATAATTCATTTTAGAGTTTCATATACTCTAGCCCTTTGCATAAGGTATCTTGCAAGAAGGTTATTCATAAGAGAACTTTTAATGTTCGGTGTTATGAATAACATGAAGGGCCATGCTTCCATCCAGGATGGGATGTATGTTGTGAATATTGATGGTAATATGATACATCCATAACACTGGCGCTAAATGTCGCAAGACTAAAAGAATACCACATATGTGTGGCACTGCATTTGGTCACATTGGAGAAACCCGCATGAAAATTCCATTATGATGGATTTTGAAGTCATTTGATTTTGAATCATCTCACAATTGGAACTTTCCTCTGAAAGGTGAAGTGACTAAAATACCGTTCACAGGCCATAAGGAACGAGCAAAGAACATATTGGTGATCATACATTATGATGTGTGTAGTCCAATAAATGTTGTTGCAAGTAGTGGATTCATCTATCTTCAGAAATGACTCAAGTAGATATATGGATGTTTACTTGTTGAGACGTAAGTCTGGATCTTTTGAATTCATTCATAAGGTTTTCAAAAATGAAGTAGAAGTTGTTGTAACAAGAAAATTGTGTTTCTACAATTCGATTGCAGAAAGGAATATTTGAGTTACAAGTTTAGCGAATGTCTGATGAGTTGTGAAAGGGGTTTCATAACTTGCACCTCCCGGAACACCACTGCAAGTGGAGAGTCCGTGTAGATGTAATCGAACCATTTATGACATGGTAAGATAAAAGATGACATAAATAGATTTGCCATTATCCCTTTTAAAGAATGATGCTTTAGAGACTACGGCTTTTACACTGAAAAGAGCTCCATCAGGTCTGTTGAAATGACGTCATGGTATGGTACGCCCAACCATGTTATATCTTTTCTTAACATTTGGAATATGGGGCTTGTCTAAAAGGTTACAAACCTATTCCAAATCAGACAAGTGCTACTTTGTAAGGTTATCCCAAGTCATTGGGTATTCCCCCACCACTATACCGAGGCAAAGGTTTTTTGCCACAAAACGGTATGCTTTTAAAGAGAATAGTTCTTACAAAAGGTGAGTGGGAGGACAGTGCAACTCGACGAGATAACCAGTATCTTTGTCATCAGGTCAAAGGAAAGGAACCTTGGAAGTGATTCCGGAGTTTCCTACTGCGACTGATACGGAAGCCTCTACATGAGATGTATGGACTTCGGTCGAACTTGCAGCTGAACCGCGTAGGAAAAACTCGTGCAAACCTCTCAGGTGCGCATACGAGATATTGTTGTTAGACAACAGTATACCTACGATACACAAGGAAGCGTTGATGGGCCCTGACTCCGGAATTGGCTAAATGCCAATACAATCCGAGATAGTTTCCATATAAGTGATTCGAGATTAAAATCTTGATACACCTTTCGGAAGACTTAGAGTCTAACGAATATTTATGGAACTAAAAACTGATACGGATAAAATGTTTTATCCATAAAGCTCGACTTGTTGCAATAACAAGTTCAAGGAGTTGACTACAATGAGATTGTCTCACCGTAGCGATGCTTAAAGTCGGTTCAGGTTGAACTAGCAATTAATACATATTTCAATCATGAGATATGAAACATGGATGACAAAAAGATTTCCATCTGATGGAAATGAAACCTAGGACTTGTATGTGATACAGTCCAAAGTAATTTGTCGATCCAGAGGATGCTAGTAAGTATGCAAACTTCAGAGTTCCAGCGATGGACAGAAGAGAGCAAAGTGGAGTTGGAATCTTCGTTTTTGATGAAATGGTCAAGGGGGTTTGACTTCATCAAATGGGTATCGAAGATGCTTGTGATTCAAGAAAGTAAGTGGGAGCATAATAATATTTCTAAAATCCTTGTGTACTTAGCACATTGTTAATTGGAAATAAATTTCTTGACACGAATTAGGACTTCATTTGAAAATAGTTTTTCAATGAAGTGCTTAGGCTAAATAGCCTCAATATTAGGCATGATGATCTATGGAGATAGATTTACCTAATGGGGCTAAGCAATGAATACATATTGACAAGATGCTAAAACCTTTTAGCATTTAAAACGCCAAGGAGTGATTCTTGCCGAAGTCACATGGAAAGAGTTTTTGCAAGACTCGGTGTCCCAAAACACTGATGAGTAAAATACATGATGGAGATTCCACACACTCTTGTGTTTGGATTAATCATGTATTCCATGGTATGTAAAAAGAAACAGATATGTCCAATACTCCAAAGTTGTTGCGAGTATAGATACCATAGTGATCAAAGTACTGATCATGGGACAATAGTGAAAGATGTCATTAAGTGCTAAGAGTAGTACTGATGACATGTTTTCTCGCAAGTAGAGATTATGAAGTGCTCGTTGTAAGTAATTACATCGATACAGTCTTCATCAATGCTCCATGCGATTTTCGATTTAAATTGAGGGTTTTGTGTGATACACAATATGGTGGCACGGTAGTTGGAAATTGTTCCAAACAAGATACTGTGGCGAATTCTATAACAAAGGCTAAGTATGTTGATGCTTAAGAAGCGACAAAGAAGTTGTTGAATCATATAGTTCATTCATGAACTTAGTATGGTTCCAAGATGACTTTGGTCTATGGGACACTATTGCAGATAGTTGCTCCATAGCTCAGTCTGAGGAATCAGGTTTCGACCAATGATTCACACATATGCAAGGCCAAGTCCAGACAAAATATGAATTTTGTGAAAGCGTGAAAACGCAAGGATATGCAAAGTTACACACAGAGCTGAAGTCGTCAGATCCGTTGGACATCAGGCTATACCACATGCGAAGCATATTTTACACCAGTATGCCATAGGTGTAAAGTGCATTAGCATTGACTAGATTATTGACTCTAGTTCAAGTGGGAGTCTGTAGGAGATATGCCCTAGAGGTAATAATAAATGTTATTGATTATCTCCCTGTTCATAATTAGGTTTATGTTCCATGCTATAACTGCTATGGTTCTCGAGTCTACAATAACCACGAGGCTCGGAGGAAGACTCATATGCACGTGTGGGATAATAAATCGTAAAATGTATTCCTAGTCAAGCCTCTATGACTGGCTCAAGTATTGCATGATGATCCTGTTTTCCTGATCATGGGCATGGCTATGCCGGCAATTTTGAGGGCACAATTGTTGGTAGAACACTTGTGTTGAATCGACCCGATTGATGTTGTGCTATGAGATACATTCGTCATAAGTTTATGGTTAATAACACAGAGAAGTTAATGTTTGCATAATTCCTTAGACCATGAGAGTGTCGAGTTTCTTCATGCTTGCTTCATGAACTTTGGGGTTTGTTAAACGTCATCCGTAAATGGGTGGCTATTACGGCGGCTTACGGGTTCATGGAAAAGTATGTCAAGGGACTTGATAGCTCAAGATTGGGATTTGCTCCTCCGACGATGGAGAGATATCTCTGGGCCATCTCGGTGTTACGGTATCCATCATCGTCTGGCCAGACACAGGGTGATTTGATCACAGGGATGCCGGAACACGGGAACGAGAAAAGAGAACAATACCGGCAACGAGGTAACTGGCATTGTGGACAAGTGTGATCCACGAGGATGCCGATGTTTCTCACCTCGGGTAATTGTAACATATCGCGAAGCAACAGGAATAGCTCACGGCAACTGGAGGTTCACTCGAATATTTATTCGTGTGGGTATAGGGATCGATATGGGTGTCCACGGCTCCGATGTTGATCATTGATCGGAAGGGGTTCCGGGTCATGTCTATGCTTCACCGAACCTATAGGGTCACACGCTTAAGGGTCATCTATCTTCTGAATACTAGACAGGGAGTCTGAGAGAAAATCACCGAAAAAGTTTCGGACGCCGGAAAAGTTTCGGACAGCGGAAAAGTTCCGCAGAGAGGTCACCGGATGAGTTCCGGTGAAACTGAAAAGTTGTTTTAGAGGATACCATAAAGTCAAATTGGTTTTGGCACATGCCTGATAATTCTTGGAGGGTGCCAGAATCATTCTGGAAACTTTCTGGAATTTTCCGGGATGAAAACCGGAAATGTTCCGGAGCTGCCGAAACCGCTTCAGATGCTTTTCGCAGATGAAATCACTAAACCGGAATTGTTCCGGCTCGCGTTGAAAATTATTTTGGTGGGTAATAGAATTGTTCTAAGCCCACATGAATATTTTCAGTTCGATCAGACGCTGAAAAATGTCGTCGTGAATAGTGAAAGTGCTTTTTGGGATATTTTTGGAAAGCCACCTTTTGGGGCTTTGCTCCAAAAGATCTTGGGGATGACATGGATGGATAGGGGCCAATTTTGGGTCCCCACATGAGGGTGTGGCCGGCCACATGGTGGACTCCTTCATGGAGTCCCCCTTGTTCCTTGGTTTCACCTTTTAGGTCCTTGGGAAGGACTTCTTTCCATGTGGGTTTTGGGTCTTCTTGTAAAACCACCCTACCCCTTGGGTTTACTATAAATAGGAGGTGTGTGGGCTGCCATAAGACACACTCTTGCTCTCATACACAAAGCCATGCATGATCTGGCATTCTTCTCTCCCTCCCAGCGAAATAGTTTCGTAGAGCCGAAAGGCTGTCTGGGTTCCGACAGGAACTAGTTCTGGACGGCGAAGCCCTGCCGGATAGATGACACCGTATGTGTGCAACTCTGTAGAGAGATCGTAGTTTCGGTCTTAGTTCGAGAGTGCCTCCCGAAGGGCTGTCCGTGTGACCGTCCGAGTTTTGGAGGTCCTCCCGAAGGGCTGTCCGAGTGACAGTCCGAGTTTCGGAGGTCCTCCCGAAGGGCTGTCCGCGACACCGTCCGGGGGACTGTGTGACCGCCTCCCGGAGGGCTGTCCGCGGGGCAGATGAGGGTATACATCCTCGCGGTTGGGAGGTTGTAAAATCCTAGCTGCGGGGATCTGCACCGCCGATCGTCATCGACTCTACTTCCGCTGCGCTACGAGTCGGTAACGATAATGATCAAACCTTGTATGCAGTCTCCATAGTGGTCCTGGGCTGGTGCGTAGGTCAGAAAATTTTTGTTTTCTGCTGCGTTCCCCAACAACAATAAAGTTACGGAAGGACATGATGGGATTTTATGATTATATGTACTAACCTTTCTAATAGAAGTTTTGTTAAGTTTTGTGTGGATGAAGTGTTCGAAGATCGAGCAGGTATCAATATGAGAGGAATAAGGAGAGGCAATATTTCAAGCTTGGGGATGCCCAAGGAACCCCAAGTAGATATTCATGGATAATCAAGCGTCTAAGCTTGGGGATGCCCTGGAATGCATACCATCTTTCTTCTTCAACAATTATCCGTATATCTCGGTTTTTATTTTGTTCACATGATATGCGTAAATTCTTGGAGTGTCGTGTGCCTTTTATTTTTATTTTAGCAATGCACCATGCTGGTATGGGAAAGTTCATGGTTCATTTATAGAATGCTCATTGCACTTCACTTATATCTTTTGAGTATGGCTTTATAGAATGCTTCATGTGCTTGACTTATATCATTTGAAGTTGGATGCCTGTTTCTCTACATATAGAAAACAGTTAGTTGTAGAATGCTCTTTTGCTTCACTTATATTTATTAGGGCATGTCTAGGTCTTTTGTAGAAAGAATTAAACTCTCATGCTTCACTTATACCTATTTAGAGAGTCAACATGAATTGGTCATTCACATGGTTAGTCATAAAATCCTACATGAAACTTGTAGATCACTGAATATGATATGTTTGATTTCTTGCAATAGTTTTGTGACATTAACATGGTAATATGTGGGGGTACTAGTGGATGATTGTGGATTAGTAGGAATTTTGGTGTTAAGGTTTGTGATTCCCGAAGCATGCACGTATAGTCTCTAGTTATGTGATGAAGTTGGAGCAGAATTTATCCTTGATTGAAATCCTTTGTGCTGTTGAATCGGGGGCACGTGATGGTTAACTCCCCCCAACCTCCTCCCTAGGGGCATGTGAGTAGTACTTTGCTTCGAGGGAGCTAATAAAACCTTGCAATAAGTATGTGAGTTCTTTATGACTAATGTGAATCCATGGATGTACGCACTCTCACCACCTCATATTTTCTAGCCTCTTTGGTACCGTGCATTGCCCATTCTCACCTCGAGGATTGGTGCAAACTTCGCTGGTGCATCCAAACCTCGCAACATGATACGCTCTGTTGCACGTAAGCCACCTTATATCTTCCTCAAAACAACCACCATACCTACCTATCATGGCATTTCCATAGCCATTCCGAGATACATTGACATGCAACTTCCACCGTTACATCATACAACTAGTACACTCATTGTCATATTGCTTTGCATGATCGTAAGATAGCTAGCATGATTTTTCCATGGCTTGTCCGTTTTTTGATATCTTTCGCTACGCTAGATCATTGCACATCCTGGTACACTGACAGAGGCATTCATATACACTCATATTGTTTAGTAGTTTTTCATATCGAGTTGTAAGTAAATAAAACTGTGACGATCATCATTATTAGAGCATTCTCCCAGTGAGGAAAGGATGATTGAGATTATGATTCCCCCACAAGTTGGGATGAGACTCCGGACGAAAAATAAAACATTGGGGAGGCCAAATGAGCCCACCAAGAAAAAAAAAGAAACAAAAAAAGAAAAAAAGAAAAACCAGAAAAAAAAGGAAAAAAGAAAAAAAGAAAAAAAATAAATGAGAGAAAAAGAGAGAAGGGACTTGCTGCTATCCTTTACCACACTTGTGCTTCAAAGTAGCACCATGTTCTTTATATAGAGAGTCTCCTGATTTCTCATTTTCATATACTAGTGGGAATTTTTCATTATAGAACTTGGCTTGTATATTCCGATGATGGGCTACCTCAAATGCCCAAGGTCTTCATGAGCAAGCAAGTTGGATGCACACCCACTTAGTTTCATTTGAGCTTTCATACACTTATAGCTATTGATCCGCCCAGTTGATGCGAGCCTTTCTTTCCACTTTTACTCCTTTGAAACCTACCACCATACTCTATTCCACTTATATGCTATTGTTGGGGAATATTGCATGGGAAACAAAAAATTTCCTACGCACATACAAGATCTATCCATGGTGATGAGCATCTTGTTGGAAATATGCCCTAGAGGCAATAATAAATTAGTTATTATCATATTTCTCCGTTCATGATAATGGTTTATTATTCATGCTAGAATTGTATTGACCGGAAACTAAATACATGTGTGGATAATAGACAAATACTATGTCCCTAGTATGCCTCTACTAGACTAGCTCGTTGATCAAAAGATGGTCAAGGTTTCCTGACCATGGACATGAGTTGTCATTTGATAACGGGATCACATCATTAGGAGAATGATGTGATGGACATGACCCAACCGTTAGCATAGCAAATGACCGTTCAGTTTATTGCTATTGCTTTCACTATGTCAAATACACGTTCCTCTGACCATGAGATCATGCAACTCCCGGATACCGTAGGAATACTTTGGGTGTATCAAATGTCACAACGTTACTGGGTGATTATAAAGGTGCACTACAGGTATCTCCGAAAGTGTTTGTTGAGTTGGCATGGATCGAGATTGGGATTTGTCACTCCGACTATCGGAGAGGTATCTCTGGGCCCTCTCGGTAATACAGCATCACAGAAGCCTTGCAAGCACCGTGACTAAAGAGTTAGTTGCAAGATGATGTATTACGGAACGAGTAAAGAGACTTGCCGGTAACAAGATTGAACTAGGTATTGGATACCGACGATCGAATCTCGGGCAAGTAACATACCGCGCGCCAGACAAAGGGAACAACGTATGTTGACATATGAGGTTCACCGATAAAGATCTTCGTGGAATATGTAGGAACCAATATGAGCATCCAGGTTCCGCTGTTGGTTATTGACCGGAGAGTCGTCTCGGTCATGTCTACATCATTCCCGAACCCGTAGGGTCCGCACACTTAAGGTTCGATGACGATTTAGTATTATATGAGTTATGTGATTGGTGGCCGAAGTTTGTTCGGAGTCCCGGATGAGATCACGGACATGACGAGGAGTCTCGAAATGGTCGAGAGGTAAAGATTCATATATTGGAAGGCTATATTCGGACGTCGGAAAGGTTCCGAGTGATTCGGGTATTTTTCGGAGTACCGGGGAGTTACGGGAATTCACCGGGAGAAGTAATGGGCCTTATTGGGCCATACGGGAAAAGGAGAGGCAGGCCACGTGAGGAGGCACGCGCCCCCTCTTGCCCAAACCGAATTGGACTAGGGGAGGGGGCGCAGCCCCCTCTTTCCTTTCCCTCTCCCTTCCCCCTTTCCTACTCCGTATGGGAGGTGGAATCCTACTAGGACTAAGGAGTCCTAGTAGGACTCCCCACACTTGGCGCACCCCTAGGGGGCCGGCCTCCTCCCTCTCATCCTTTATATACGGGGGCAAGGGGGCACCCCAAAGTACACAATTGTCCCATAGCCGTGTGCGGTGCCCCGATCTCCGTTTTCCACCTCGGTCATATTTTCAGAGAGCTTAGGCGAAGCCCTGCCGGAATCACTTCACCGTCACCGTCGCCATGCCATCGTGCTGACGGAACTCATCTACTTCCTCGACGTCTTGCTGGATCAAGAAGGCAAGGATCGTCACCGAGCTGCACGTGTGTAGAACTCGGAGGTGCCATACGTTCGGTACTCGATCGGTGGAGCTCGAAGGATTGTTCGACTACATCAAACCGCGTTGTGAGACGCTTCTGCTAACGGTCTACGAGGGTACGTAGACACACTCTCCCCTCTCGTAGCGATGCATCTCCATGGATAGATCTTGCGTGAGCGTAGGAATTTTTTTGAAATTCATGCTCCGTTCCCCAACAGTGGCATCCGAGCCAGGTCTATGCGTAGATGTGATTTGCACGAGTAGAACACAAGTGAGTTGTGGGCGTGGGTGTATATATATTGCTTGCCGTTACTAGTTGATACTTGATTCGGCGGTATTGTGAGATGAAGCGGCCCGGACCGACATTACGCGTACGCTTACGCGAGACAGGTTTCACCGCTACGTGCACTCGTTGCATAAAGGTGACTCGCGGGTGTCTGTCTCTCTCACTTTAGTTGAATCGGTTTCAATGAAGAGGGTTCTTTTAGAAGATCAAAAAGCAATCACTACACCACGTTGTGGTTTTGCGTAGGTAAGAACGGTTCTTGCAAACCCGTAGCAGCCACGTAAAACTTGCAACAACAAAGTAGAGGACGTCTAACTTGTTTTTGCAGGGTATGCTGGTGATGTGATATGGCCAAGACATGATGTGATATAAGTTGTTGTATGAGATGATCATGTTTTGTAAGTTATCAGGCAACCGGCAGGAGCCTTATGGTTGTCTGTTTATTGTATGCAATGCCAACGCTATGTAATTGCTTTACTTTACCGCTATAAGTTAGCAGTAGTAGTAGTAGCAATAGCCGGCGAGACGACCACGACGCTACGATGGAGATCAAGGTGTCACGACGCTACGATGGAGATCAAGGTGTCAACCCGGTGACGATGGAGATCATGACGGTGCTTTGCTGATGGAGATCAAAAGCACAAGACGATGATGGCCATATCATGTCACATATATTGAATTGCATGTGATGTTAATCCTTTTATGCATCTTATTTTGCTTAGGACGATGGTAGCATTATAAGATGATCCCTTCACTAAATTTCAAGATAAGTATTCTCCCCTAGTATGCACCATTGCGAAGGTTCGACGCTTCTAAGCACCACGTGATGATCGGGTCTGATGGATTCTTTCGTTCGCATACAACGGGTGTAAGCCAGTTTTACACACGCAGAATACTTGGGTTAAACTTGACGAGCCTAGCATGTACAGACATGGCCTCGGAACACAAGAGACCGAAAGGTCGAACATGAGTCATATAGTAGATATGATCAAAGATGTTCACCATTGATAACTAATCCACCTCACGTGATGATCGGACGTGGTTTAGTTGATGTGGATCATGTTACACTTAGACAACTTGAGGGATGTTAATCTAAGTGGGAGTTCTTAAGTAATTTGATTAATTGAACTTCAATTGTCATGAACATAGTCTTACTTGTCTTAGCAAATTTATGTTGTAGATCAATAGACCACGCTGTAGTTCCCCTGTTTTATTATGTTCCTAGAGAATACGAAGTTGAAAGTTGATGGAAACAACTATGCGGACTAGGTCCGTGATCTGAGGATTGTCCTCACTGCTGCACAGAAGGCTTATGTCCTTAATGCACCGCTCAGTGAAATACCCCTACGGCTTCGTCTGAGGACATTATGAACGTCTGGCAGACAAGAAAAGATGACTACTCGATAGTTCAGTGCGCCATACTTTACGGCTTAGAACCGGAGCTCCAAATATGTTTTGAGCAACACGGAGCATATGAGATGTTCCAAGAGCTGAAAATCTGTTTTTCAAGCTCACACCCGGGTCAAGAGGTATTACACCTTCGACAAGTTCTATAGCTACAGATGGAGGAGAACAGCTCCGTTAGTGAGCATGTACTCAGAATGTCTGAGTACTTCAAACACTTGAATCAAGTGGGAGTTAGACTTCCGAATAAAGTGGTGATTGATAGAGTTCTCTAGTCACTATCACTAAGCTACTGGATCTTCGTGATGAACTATAAACATGCAAGGGATAGAAGATTCTTAAGCTATTCACGATGCTACAATCTACGGATGTAGAAATCAAAAAGGGGAGCATCAAGTGTTGATGGTTAATAAGACCACTATTTTCAAGAAGGGCAAGGGAAAGAAAAGGGAACTTCAAGAAGAACGGTAAAACAGTTGCCGCTCACGCGAAGAAACCCAAGGCTGAACCAAACCCGAGACTTAGTGCTCCCATTACAAAGGGAAATGTCACAGGGAGCGGAACTTCCCCAAAGTAACTGGCAGATAATAAGACTGGCAATGTCAACAAAGATATTTGATATACATGTTATTGATATGTACCTTACTAGTACTCGTAGGAGCACCTAGGTATTTGATACTTGTTCAGTTGCTTACAACTTGAAACATGGAGCTTCGGAATAAACGAGGGCTAGCTAAGAACGAGGTGACGATGTGCATTGGAAGTGTCTCCAAGGTTGATGTGATCACCATCGCCATGCTCTCTCTACCTTCAGGATTAGTGATGAACCTAAATAATTGTTATTTGGTGCTTGCGTTAAGCATGAACATTATATCTGATCGTGTTTATTGCAAGACGGTTATTCAATTTCAGAGAATAATTGTTATTCTATTTATTTGGATAATATCATTGATGATCATGCACTTAAAATGAAAGGTTTATAGAATCTTGATCGTAGTAATACATATATTCATAACACGAATGCCAAAAGATAATGATAGTACCACATATTTGTGGCACTGCCGCTTAGGTCATATCAGTGTTGAACACATGAAGAAACTCCATGCAGATGGGTTTTTGGAATCTCTTGATTATGAATCATTTGAGACATGTGAACCGTGCCTTATTGGCAAGATGACTAAAACTCCGTTCTCCGGAACAATGGAGCGAGCAACCAACTTATTGGAAATAATACATACCGATGTATGCGGTCCGATGAGTGTTGAGGCGCGCGATGGATATCGTTATGTTCTCACGTTCACTGATGATTTGAGTAGATATAGTTATGTCTACTTGATGAAGCATAAATCTGAAACATTTGAAAAGTTCAAAGAATTTCAGAGTGAAGTAGAGAACCATCGTAACAAGAAAATAAAGTTCTTATGATCTAATCGTGGAGGAGAATATTTGAGTTACGAGTTTGGCAATCACTTAAGACAATGTGGAATTGTTTCACAGCTCACGCCACATGGAACACCACAGCGTAATGGTGTGTCCGAACGTCGTAATCGTACTCTATTGGATATGGTGCGTTCTATGATGTCTCTTACCGATTTGCCACTATCATTTTGGGGTTATGCATTAGAGACAGCTGCATTCACTTTAAACAAGGGCACCGTCTAAATCCGTTGAGATGACACCGTATGAACTGTGGTTTGCAAAAAACCTAAGATGTCGTTTCTGAAAGTTTGGGGATGCGATGCTTATGTCAAAAGGCTTCAGCCAGATAAGCTCGAACCCAAAGCGGATAAGTGCGTCTTCATAGGATACCCAAAAGAGACCGTTGGGTACGCCTTCTACCACAGATCCGAATGCAAAGTTTTCGTTGCTAAAGAATGGATCCTTTCTAGAGAAGGAGTTTCTCTCGAAAGAAGTGAGTGGGAGGAAAGTAGAACTTGATGAGGTAATTGTACCTCCTCTGGATAGTAGTAGGCCACAGAAAGAAATTTCTGTGACACCGACACAGACCAGAGAGGAAGTAGATGATGATGATCATGAAGCTTCGGATCAAGTTGCTACAGAACCTCGTAGGTCAACCAGGACACGCTCCGCACCAGATTGGTACGGCAATCCTGTCTTGGAGGTCATGTTGTTAGACAACGGTAAACCTACGAACTATGTAGAAGCGATGGCGAGCCCGGATTCCGACAAATGGCTTGAGGCCATGAAATCCGAGATTGGATCCATGTATGAGAACAAAGTGTGGACTTTGGTAGACTTGCCCGATGAACGGCGAGCTATTAAAAATAAATGGATCTTTAAGAAGAAGACGGACGCTGATGGTAATGTCACCGTCTATAAAGCACGACTTGTTGCTAAAGGTTATCGACAAGTTCAAGGAGTTGACTACGATGAGACTTTCTCACCCGTAGCGATGCTAAAGTCTGTCAGAATTATGTTAGCAATTGCCGCATTTTATGATTATGAAATCTGGCAAATGGACGTCAAAACGGCATTCCTTAATGGATTCCTTAAGGAAGAATTGTATATGATGCAACCGGAAGGTTTTGTCGATCCTAAATGTGCTAACAAAGTATGCAAGCTCCATCGATCCATCTATGGACTGGTGCAAGCATCTCGGAGCTGGAATACTCTCTTTGATGAAGTGATCAAAGCATTTCGTTTTATGCAAGTTTATGGAGAAACTTGTATTTACAACAAAGTGAGTGGGAGCTCTATAACATTTCTAATAAGTATATGTGATTGGAAATGATGTAGAATTTCTGGAAAGCATAAAGAATTAATTGAAAGGAGTTTTTCAATAAAAACCTGTTTTTGAGTTATCCACGGTTTGGGCATCGAGATCTATAGAGATAGATCAAGACACCTGATAAAAGATTTTCACACACCTTGATGAGATTTTGAAGAAGTTCAAAATAGATCAAGTCAAAAGAAATAAGTTCTTGGCTGGTGTGAAGTGGAGTAAGACTTGAAGATCTAGGTAAAGGTTGTTTACATGTTAGGCATCAAAATCTATAGAGATAGATTGAGACGCCTCATATGACTTTCACAAAACATATACCTTGACAAGATTTTGAAGAAGTTCAAATTGGATCAGTCAAAGAAGGAGTTCTTGACTGTGGTGAAAGGTGTGAAATTGAGTAAGACTCAAATCTCGACCACGGCAAAATAAATAGAATGGATGAAGGTTATCCCCTATGCCTCGGCCATAGGTTCTATAAAGTATGCCAAGCTATGTGCCTTGCCATGTGTCTGGCAAAAGAGGTACCAAAGTGATCCAGGAGTAGATCACTGGACATCGGTCAAATTATCCTTAAGATGACTAAGGAAGAATTTCTCTGGAATAGAGATGATAAAGAGTTCGTCGTAAGGGGTTACGTCGATGCAAGCTTTAAACACTGATCCGAAAGACTATGAGTCTCAGACCAGGATAAGTATAGTGGGGAAATCTTTTGGAGTAGCTCCAAACAGAGTGTGGTAGCAGCATCTACATATAACATAGGGATTTGCCAAGAACACACGGATATGAATATTGCAGACCCGTTGACTAAAACCTCTCTCACAAGCAAAACATGATCAGCTTTAGAACTGATTAAGTGTTAATTACATGGAGATGTAATCTAGATTATTGACTCTAGTGCAAGTGGGAGACTGTTGGAAATATGCCCTAGAGGCAATAATAAATTAGTTATTATCATATTTCTCCGTTCATGATAATGGTTTATTATTCATGCTAGAATTGTATTGACCAGAAACTAAATACATGTGTGGATAATAGACAAATACTATGTCCCTAGTATGCCTCTACTAGACTAGCTCGTTGATCAAAAGATGGTCAAGGTTTCCTGACCATGGACATGAGTTGTCATTTGATAACGGGATCACATCATTAGGAGAATGATGTGATGGACATGACCCAACCGTTAGCATAGCAAATGATCGTTTAGTTTATTGCTATTGCTTTCACTATGTCAAATACACGTTCCTCTGACCATGAGATCATGCAACTCCCGGATACCGTAGGAATACTTTGGGTGTATCAAATGTCACAACGCTACTGGGTGATTATAAAGGTGCACTACAGGTATCTTCGAAAGTGTTTGTTGAGTTGGCATGGATCGAGATTGGGATTTCTCACTCCGACTATCGGAGAGGTATCTCTGGGCCCTCTCGGTAATACAGCATCACAGAAGCCTTGCAAGCACCGTGACTAAAGAGTTAGTTGCAAGATGATGTATTACGGAACGAGTAAAGAGACTTGCCAGTAACGAGATTGAACTAGGTATTGGATACCGACGATTGAATCTCGGGCAAGTAACATACCGCTAGACAAAGGGAATAACGTATCTTGACATATGAGGTTCACCGATAAAGATCTTCGTGGAATATGTAGGAACCAATATGAGCATCCAGGTTCCGCTGTTGGTTATGGACCGGAGAGTCGTCTCGGTCATGTCTACATCATTCCCGAACCCGTAGGGTCCGCACACTTAAGGTTCGATGACGATTTAGTATTATATGAGTTATGTGATTGGTGGCCGAAGTTTGTTCGGAGTCCCGGATGAGATCACGGACATGACTAGGAGTCTCGAAATGGCCGAGAGGTAAAGATTCATATATTGGATGGCTATATTCGGACGTCGGAAAGGTTCCGAGTGATTCGGGTATTTTTCGGAGTACCGGGGAGTTACGGGAATTCACTGGGAGAAGTAATGGGCCTTATTGGGCCATACGGGAAAAGGAGAGGCAGGCCACGTGAGGAGGCGCGCGCCCCCTCTTGCCCAAACCGAATTGGACTAGGGGAGGGGGCGCAGCCCCCTCTTTCCTTTCCCTCTCCCTTCCCCCTTTCCTACTCCGTATGGGAGGTGGAATCCTACTAGGACTAAGGAGTCCTAGTAGGACTCCCCACACTTGGCGCACCCCTAGGGGGCCGGCCTCCTCCCTCTCATCCTTTATATACGGGGGCAAGGGGGCACCCCAAAGTACACAATTGTCCCATAGCCGTGTGCGGTGCCCCGATCTCCGTTTTCCACCTCGGTCATATTTTCAGAGAGCTTAGGCGAAGCCCTGCCGGAATCACTTCACCGTCACCGTCCCCACGCCGTCGTGCTGACGGAACTCATCTACTTCCTCGACGTCTTGCTGGATCAAGAAGGCGAGGATCGTCACCGAGCTGCACGTGTGTAGAACTCGGAGGTGCCGTACGTTCGGTACTCGATCGGTGGAGCTCGAAGGATTGTTCGACTACATCAAACCGCGTTGTGAGACGCTTCCGCTAACGGTCTACGAGGGTACGTAGACACACTCTCCCCTCTCGTAGCGATGCATCTCCATGGATAGATCTTGCGTGAGCATAGGAAATTTTTTGAAATTCATGCTCCGTTCCCCAACACATCTACGAGAGGAGAGATCGGATCCACATACCCTTGTAGATCGGTAAGCGGGAAGCGTTAGGAAACGCGGTTGATGTAGTCGAACGTCTTCGCGATCCAAATCGCAAGCCGTCCCGCGATCCAATCATGATCTAGCGCCGAACGGACGGCACCTCCGCGTTCAGCACACGTACAGCTCGATGACGATCTCCGCCTCCTTTATCCAGCAAGCGAGGGCGGATAGGTAGATGGGTTCTCCGGCAGCACGACGGCGTGGCGGCGGCGGTGGTGGAGCTGATCCGGCAGAGCTTCAGTAAGCAAAACCGAACCAATCTAGAGGAGAAACAATCTAGGGGAGAGGGAGGGCTGCGCCGTGGCTTGGGTGCGGCTGCTCTCCCTCTCCCCTCATATATGTAGGGGGATGGCTGTAGGATCTAAAGTATGTCTAGAGGGGGGGGGTGATTAGACTACTTGAGCAAATAAAAGTTCTACCTTTTCCCAATTTTATGTGTTGGCAGATTTTAGGAATGATAGCAATTCAAGTACACCCTACACATGCATGTCTAAGAGTATAGCAGCGGAAAGTAACAACAAGCATATGTAGTAGAGGGTAGGGAGGAAGATCAAACACAATTTGGAGACACGAAGATTTTTCCCGTGGTTCCGATAGGTGGTGCTATCGTATGTCCACGTTTATGGAGTCTTCAACCCACGGAGGGTAATGGTCGCGAGAGTTCACGGAGGGCTCCACCCAAAAGGGTCCACGAAGTAGCAACCTTGACTATTCCATAACGACTTCCGTCCACGAAGGAATAGCCTCACTATGGGTAGATCTTGACGAAGTAGCCGATCTCCTTGCCTGTACAAACTTCTTGGTTCAACTCCACAAGACGAAGTAGGAGGCTCCCAAGCGAGACCTAACCAATCTAGGAGGCACCACCCTCCAAAAGGTAATAGGCTCGGTAATGTCGATGAACTCCTTGCTCTTGTGCTTCAAGATGATAGACTCCTCAACACACAATCACTCTCTCACAGATTTGGCTTTGGTGGAAGATATTGATTTGGTGGAAGGCAACTTGGGGAGGCTAGAGATCAAGATTCATATGGAAGGAGTGGAATAGCTTGATCTCAACACATGAGTAGGTGGCTCTCTCTCAGAAAATTGGATGGGGGCAAGTATGGAATAGTTCTGAGTGCTTCTTATTTTGAGTGGGTGGTGGTGAAGGGGTATATATAGGCATCCCCAAAAATCCAACCGTTACACCTAAAGTGACCAACTCGGTGACACCGAAGTGTAAAAATCGGTGATACCGAGTTGCTCCAAAGGTAGCAACTTTTGAATCTCGGTGGTACCAATTAGGTGACCAACGGCCAGTTTCCCAAAACTCGGTGACGCCGATCCAAAATCTCGGAATTTCCGATTTTAAGAATCGAGGTAACAGAAAGTTGGCAACCTGAACTCGGTGGCACCGAATCAGAATAGGTTGCACCGATGTGCTAGGGTTTGGCAGGGCTGTGTCTGAGATGGGAAATTGGTGGGACCGAGTGGAAATTGTTGGTAGCACCGATTTTCATGATAAGCTAGGACAGAGTTTTGTGGAAGAGTTTGTGGGTGTTTTTGGTGACTATCACTTGTGCACGTGGAGCATCTTGTTCACCAACAGTACCTTATCCCCTTTTAATAGTATTGGCTTTCCTATGGACACAAGGTGATTTATCACAAAGTAAAATGTAGAGTTCTCTTGCTTGAAGCTTTGCCAATCTATTTCCTTGCTTCTAGGGGTTTTCTCCACAATCCTTTTGCCATCCCATCATTGAACTTTTCCTGAAATATACTTAGTGGAAACATTAGTTCAATGACATATATGTTGTTATTAATTACCAAAACCACCAAGGGCGCAAATGTGCTTTCAATCTCCCCCTTTTTGGTAATTGATGACAACATATAGATCAAAGCTTCGACATATGATATAATCAATGAATATAATCATCGCTTTGAGAAGTATGTGATAAGCAAGAGCTCCCCCTAAATTTGTGCATTATTTTGAATTTGCGTTTGAATGCAAATGCACAATCGATTAGGTACATGTGGCACTCTTTCATGTCACATACAACTTAGTGGTGTGCGAGAATAATATGAATGAATATCATAGCACAACACAATCAAGCAAAGGTGAATAATCATTTCATAAGCATCGCAAGGATAGGAAATAGTAGCAATACACATCAAGTGTATTATCAAACACCAACAAAGTTTAACACAAGCAAACCAACCAAAAGATATCAATGTTTTGAAAAGCGATAAAAAAAGCAACTCTCTCTCTCTCTCGAAGCCCTAATGATCTATACAACTTCTCCCCCTTTGGCAACAAGTTACCTAAAAGTTCAAAGGTATAGAGCTAAGCGCTCTTCTGGGGCTGATCTCCTCCGGTGGATGATGAAGGAGTCGAGAGAACGGCATCAACGAAGATGTCTGCAGACGTCATGGACGGTGTCGGAGTAGCAACTGGAGGTGCTGGAGGAGCTGAAGGATCTGAAGGAGCTACGGCAGGTGCTGATGAAGAAGGTCTAGACTATGGAACTGGCACTATGGCAGATCTGGCCTGAATCCTGAACTGAGTGGCTGTCCTGAGAGGTGTACTATCCTCATCATCAGTAGTGTGGGGACTGGGCACGCCATCAACTTCCTTCTTGAGCTCATTCACAGTCACTGCGAGCTCATCCACCTTGTTGTTGAGAATATGAAATTTGGTGTCAACAATCCTCGAGAGGCTCTCCTGGTTCTTCAATATGTTCCCGATGTCCTTCTGCATGCTGAGCACAGAGCTAAGGAGAAGATCCATCTGCTCACTCCTAGTCTTTGGCACCTGAGAACTAGAGTCTCTGGCTGCCTGTGCCTGTGCCTGTGATGTAGCTGAGGTGGGATGATCTGGGTCCATCACCACAACATTGTCTTCTAGCTCTGGCAAGAGTGGCAAATGTGGTCGGTCAAGTGCTTCTCCAGCTTGGAGTTGATAAGCATCTGAATATAAGGAGCGTATCCACACGACCTCTTATGATCTGCAGCAGTCCTCTTCACTGTTTCAACTATCAAGTCCATCACTCTAAATCTGGTATGTTGATCAAGATGGAGCAGCATGTTGATAGAATATCCTCTTATCATCTTCTCATCTCCAGACTTAGGCATCAAGGTATGCCTTAAGATAGTGTTGATCGTGCGTAGACCAGCC
Organism: Elymus sibiricus; assembly: GCA_039707655.1. Classification (NCBI taxonomy): domain Eukaryota; kingdom Viridiplantae; phylum Streptophyta; class Magnoliopsida; order Poales; family Poaceae; genus Elymus; species Elymus sibiricus. The sequence continues at coordinate 437,750,518 of CM077667.1, read as the reverse complement.
TGGAGGAAGTAAATGGATCCAAACTTGTGAGATGGCAAGTTTGCAGCAGGGGTCTCATTGTACATGTTCTTCAGGGCATTATAATTTGCCTTGGACTCGGAGTACACATCCAAGTCTCCGTCTTGCACGTGTGGAGCTCCTAAGATGTCAGCCCACTCCTCAACTGTGGATTCATATCTGGTGCCTTCTGTCATCCATACAATTCTACCATCTCCATAGAAATGTGCAGTGGAGTAGAATTGCATGATCATCTCGTCGTTCCAAGCTGTGAACTCCTTACCAACAAACTCATCAAGACCAATGCAGTGGAAGTTATCTTGCACACTTGGAAAGTAATCTTCATTGTCCTTGATATGCTTCCAATCCACATACCTCATATCACTCACTGCGTGGCTCTTATCAAGCAAAATGGTTTCAAAAAAATCTTGTTGTTCCTTTGTGTAGAACCTGTAGTCTACAACTGTCCTTCTCCTCTGAGAGTAAGGATCAACAGCTCTCCACTCTCTCAAACCTGAGTCCTTCCTCTTCTTCATGTCTTCAGCAACAGGATGGCTGCCATTATGCTCTGGAAGGTGTGGTCTTAGCTTCATCAAAACAAACTGTGTATCATCCTTAGCTTCCCTGAAAGTAGAAGTCTTGTTCTTGCTAGAAGCTGGGATGTCTCTGGAAAACCTCTTGGGTTTAGGAACAGCAGCAGCCTTCTTGGGGGCAGTCTTGGTGCCTTTGGATGATGTATCCTTGGGCATAGCATCAGCCATAAGCTTCTTGTTCTTCTTTGGAGGAGCCTTGGCAGCTGGCTCTTCCTCCTCCTCATCATCTAAGTACTCTGGAGTAGAAGGAAGAACTATAGGTTTGACATATCTTGTCCTTTCTCTCTTCTTCTTCTCCCCAGCCTTCTTAGGCATAGACTTCTTTGGGGGCTCAACAATCATTGTTTCCCTAGCACTCTCTGGTGCTTTCACTGACCCTGAGCTGGCATATTCTTTCCTTATAGCTTTCTTCTTGGATGTAGTGGCAGCAGCAGTGCTCTTGACAGTTGCATCTTTCTTGGGCAGCTCCTCATGTATAAAGTCTTCATCCTCCTCATCTGAGTTGAGCTTCCTTCTAGCCCTGGTTGCAGCTTTGGGCAGATCTGGTGAGCTAGGTACATCATCATAGCTCCCTTCAGGATTAGTGCCTAAGCTCATGTCAACTTTCTTCTCTCTGAAGTCATTCTGGCTATCATCAGAACCTGACATCTCTGACCCTGTGAAATAGAGTATAGAAGAGTGGAAGGGTTGAGTCATCACAAAATGCAGACAATTTTCTCAAAGATTTGAACTAAAATTTCTCAAGATTTGCATTCTGCCAAGTGAATATCGGTACAACCGAGGCAAACTTTTCGGACCCACCGAGACAAACAACCTGCATTACAGAAACTTGACACCACTTTCGGTGACATCGAAAATGGGCACAAGGTTTCACCGAGGTTGTTCTCAGTTGACCTAAAAGGGGAATCGGTGCTACCGATTCTTTTGCTTCGGTTTCACCGGGATTCAAGTTGCGGACGGCAAACCCTAAAAAATCTTTCGTTCGCTATTCTAATGGAAGTTCTTGTGGATAGATCAATCTCAAAGTTTGTCTTATCGATGGAAAAGTCCTAATGCGCAAGAGTTGGAGGGAGGAGCACATGAGGGGTCGAAACCGTACCCTAATTCGGTGACGATCTCACTACGTCGGCGACAGTGGTTAAGATTCCGTCGACGGCGTGGACTTCCAATGGCGGAGGCGCTCGGAAAGACGAAGGAGATGACCAGGGGTCCTTGTTCAGCAGCTAGGGTTTTGGAGGGGATGACATTTGAGAAAGTAATTTCAAAAGTCGGGTCCGCCTCTTTATATACCCGTGGCTGTCGGTGACACCGGTTCTAACTTTTCGGTGTCACTGAGTTCCTCTACTGTCAGCTGACAGGGAAACTCGGTGTAACCGAGAAGATGGAATCGGTGACACCGAGTGTGAAAACCAGATCAACCCTAGGCATTCGGTAAGACCGAGAATTTTGAGTTGGTTTCACCGAGATGCACTTGGGAGGTTTTAATGGTCAGTCCTTTGTCGATACGGAACTCCGAGTGCTCCTCACACAGAGAGATCGATAAGTCCTTGTTCAAATTTTGTGATGCAGCAAGAATGGAATATGAGACGAGAAAGCATAGATAGCTAGAGAGTGGTCCTAGGCATTCTTGTCCATCCAATTGGCAAAAGAGAAATCAAAATCCAAATAGCAACAATTGGATGTCCTCGAATGGAAAAAGAAATGCAGACCAATATGTTCACACAATAAGATGTCAAATGAAATCATGGCAAACATGCACATACATACTAGCATCTATCAAGCATTTTGGCGATGACGGAGTCATATATATATGAGTATATTGACTTAGGAGCCAAGTAAGAATACTTGATCATAGGTCATACTCATCGTTTAAGCACAAGTGGGGTTACCACTTTTACATAAAGCATTTAATGTTGTCACATTCTAAGAGATGATTTAACTCAAGTCTTAGAGTAAAGCTCCCCCTTGATGTGACATTCCCCCATAGGAGGGATAAACTAACCTTGGGTTTGTCGTAGAAGACTTCATGCGGGTGATGTAGTGGTGGATGCTCAAGGTTGATGAAAATCATCTTGAGTTGGGAGCATCCTTGTTGTTTCCTTACTCTTTTCACCTACATGGGTTAGTCCCAAGCACAAGAGACAAATACAAGGATATCTATGGACATGGAGTGCAAAGCATACAAGATGATGTCCATGGATTTGTTGATTACCTTGTCCCTTGCTTACCTTTGAGGGAATGTGTGACTCCTTGAACTATTGCATGATGTTGACGTGGATTGCAACTAGTTCTTGCCAATAATGAACGCGAGTGAATTTCATTGGCGGAGTGTCACCCCTCAAGATCTTCTCTAGTTCTTCTTATTGGGGACCCACATCAACTTGATGGGGATCCTTGGTGTTGAAGTGGCACTTGTAGAGGTTGAGCTTGAAGTAGCCTTGGGAACCCACTTCACCAAAGCTTGGGATTCATCTTCATATGAGTCAATGTCCTCTTCAAGCTTGTCCTTGCCCTTGAGCTTATGGGCTTGTGGTGGAAGGTCATCTCAAGTATTTGTTCCCTTGGGAAGAGTATGTTCATACTTCTCCCTTTGAGGAACAAACTTGGGCTTGGGGTATTGACCTTCTTCCCATTCAACTCCATTTGCGTTGAAGTAGCAAATGCCATGGTTCTTCCAGTATCCTCCGTGCTTGCGTACAATCTCCTCAAATTTCTTACACCCGGCAAGACTCTTGTAGATACCTTTCTCTATAATCCCTTTTGAAAGTTTATTTTCTTGCTCAAGTGTGACTTGGCTAAGAGAAGTGTTAGTGGGATCAATAGAACTACTAGAAGCAATATCATTGGGTTTATCATTTTTATTGCTACTAGTTGAAGAACCTTTCTTGCCTTTGTTACTAGTTTGCTTAGACTTAACTTGTGGAATGAATGTAGACAAGAGTAGTCGGTTGGCTAGATAAGATGAAGTCTTCTTTCGGAGATCATCATTGATAGCTTTAAGAAACTCATGTTCTTTCTCCAAACTGAGCTTCTCGAAGCGTAGCTTCTCATGAGTCCTTACAAGCTCTCTATGATCTTCGAGAGTAGATTCATGGGCTAACTTAAGAGTGTTTAATTCTTTAGTTAGTCATTCTATTTCCATCTTATCATCATCACACGACTTATCTTGACTACCATGAAAATTATCAAGTTCATTTTGACTAATATCACTAGTTTTATCAAAGAGCAAGTCATCATCTTCAAGTAAATCATCTTCATCACTATTGAAATCAAGATACTCGGGGTGTGATACCTTGGGGCCTTTAGCCATGAAGCAACTTCCACTCCCTTCATTTGGTGAATCAAATAGATCATAGGAGTTGGTAGTCACTTGTGCAATTCCGGCAACACCTTCATCTTGACCATAGTCGGAGTTGGAGTGATAGCTTCTCTCGGAGTGGTTGTCGGATTTGGAGCCGGAAACCCATTCACCAACATGAGCTTGATGTCTTCTTCTTGAGTAGCTCTTGGTGTACTTGTCCTTCTTCTCTGAGTCCCTACTTCTCCTTGAGGGTCTTCGTTCATAATGATCATCTCTACTCATTCTCTCTCTTTGAGGTGATTCATTTCTTGAGCTTCGTCTTCTCGGTGACTCTTCTCTTCGTTTGTAGGGAGCCGTGCACTCGTTGGAGTAGTGTCCGGGCTTCCCACAATTGTAGCAGTTCCGGTCACGACTTGACGAACGCTTCTCTTCATATCTTGAGTTGGAGCTTCGTTCTTTGCCTCTATTCTTGTACAACTTGTTGAATTTCTTGACCATGAGGCTTATCTCTTCATTGGTGACAAGGTTGTCGCTTGAAGTTGCGGGAGCATCACTTGTAGCTTTGTAAGCACTGCTAGACTTGTTGTGAAGCTCTTCTTTGTCTTTGAGTGTCATATCATGAGCAACAATCCTTCCAATGACTTCCGTAGGCTTGAGATCTTTGTAGTTGGGCATCATTTGGATCAATGTGCACACGGTGTCGTATCTCTCATCCAAATCTCTAAGTATCTTCTTGATGATGAATTTGTCGGTCATTTCTTCGCTTCCTAAGCCGGCAATCTCATTGGTGATGAGAGCTAGCCTAGAGTACATCTCTGTGACTCCTTCACCATCCTTAATCTTGAACTTGTCAAGATGACTTTGAAGAACGTCGAACTTGGATTCTCTCACGGCTTCGGTACCTTCATGCATATCAACCAAACTATCCCAAATTTCCTTGGCATTCTCAAGACGGCTGATTTTGTTGAATTCTTCAGGGCATAGGCAGTTGAAGAGAATGTCACATGCTTGAGCGTTGTATTGCAACATCTTCAATTCTTCCGCGGTCACTTCACGATCCGGTTCCTTGCCATCACCAAAGAATTCATCTTGCAATCCAACACGAACAACAGCCCAAACGACAACGTTATGACCAAGAATATGCATTTTCATTTTGTGCTTCCAGCTAGCAAAATTTGTGCCATCAAATTACAGACCTCTACGGTGATAATTTCCCTCACTAGACGCCATACTCTCCTAGGTTGTGAGACCAATGCAATGGATACCAAAGCTCTGATACCACTTGTAGTTTCGAAAGTATGTCTAGAGGGGGGTGATTAGACTACTTGAGCAAATAAAAGTTCTACCTTTTCCCAATTTTAAGTGTTGGCAGATTTTAGCAATGATAGTAATTCAAGTACACCCTACACATGCATGTCTAAGAGTATAGCAGCGGAAAGTAACAACAAGCATATGTAGTAGAGGGTAGGGAGGAAGATCAAACGCAATTTGGAGACACGAAGATTTTTCCTGTGGTTCCGATAGGTGGTGCTATCGTACGTCCATGTTTATGGAGTCTTCAACCCACGGAGGGTAATGGTCACGAGAGTCCACGGAGGGCTCCACTCATAAGGGTCCACGAAGTAGAAACCTTGACTATTCAATAACGGATTCCGTCCACGAAGGACTAGCCTCACTATGGGTAGATCTTCACGAAGTAGGCGATTTCCTTGCCCGTACAAACTTCTTGGTTCAACTCCACAAGACGAAGTAGGAGGCTCCCAAGCGACACCTAACCAATCTAGGAGGCACCACCCTCCAAAAGGTAATAGGATCGGTAATGTCGATGAACTCCTTTCTCTTGTGCTTCAAGATGATAGACTCCTCAACACACAATCACTCTCTCACAGATTTGGCTTTGGTGGAAGAGATTGATTTGGTGGAAAGCAACTTGGGGAGGCTAGAGATCAAGATTCAGATGGATGGAGTGGAATAGGTTGATCTTAGCACATGAGTAGGTGGCTCTCTCTCAGAAAATTGGATGGGGCAAGTATGGAATAGTTCTGAGTGCTTCTTCTTTCGAGTGGGTGGTGGTGAAGGGGTATATATAGGCATCCCCAAAAATCCAACCGTTACACCTAAAGTGACCAACTGGATGACACCGAAGTGTAAAACTCGATGGTACCGAGTTGCTCCAAAGGTAGCAACTTTTGAATCTCGGTGAGACCGATACAGAAATCTCGGTGGTACCGATTAGGTGACCAACGGTCAGTTTCCAAAACTCGGTGACGCCGATCCAAAATCTCGGAATTTCCGATTTTAAGAATCGAGGTAACAGAAAGTTGGCAACCTGAACTCGGTGGCACCAAATCAGAATAGGTTGCACCGATGTGCTAGGGTTTGGCAGGGCTCTGTCTAAGATGGGAAATCGGTGGGACGGAGTGGAAATTGTTGGTACCACCGATTTTCATGATAGGCTAGGACAGAGTTTTGTGGAAGAGTTTGTGGGTGTTTTTGGTAACTATCACTTGTGCATGTGGAGCATCTTGTTCACCAACAGTACCTTACCCCCTTTTAATAGTATTGGCTTTCCTATGGACTCAAGGTGATTTCTCACAAAGTAAAATGTAGAGTCCTCTTGCTTGAAGCTTTGCCAATCCATTTCCTTGCATCTAGGAGTTTTCTCCCCAATCCTTTTGCCAACCCATCATTGAACTTTTCCTGAAATATACTTAGTGGAAACATTAGTTAAATGACATATATGTTGTTATTAATTACCAAAACCACCAAGGGAGCAAATGTGCTTTCAGTGGCTGGTCGCGGTTTCCCTAGGGGCGTGGCGGCCACCCTAGGGAACTGCCTCAGGGTTTCCCCAGGGGCGCGGCGGCCACCCTAGGGAACTGCCTTAGAGTTTCCCTAGGGGCGCGGCGGCCACCCTAGGGAACTGCCTTAGGGTTTCCCAAGGGGCACGGCGGCCATCCTAGGGAAACCTCGGCCCTTAGCTGCATGGGCCCAGCCCATGGGGTCCTCCGAGGCAGGTGTGGACCTCCCCGATGGACCCCCGGATCCCCTTCCGGCATTTCCAACCAAAACCGACAAGCCCCGAAACTATTCTGGAACCCGAATACCAACTTCCCATATATGAATCTTTACCTCCGGACCATTCTGGAGCTCCTCATGACGTCCGGTATCTCATCCGGGACTCCAAACAACCTTCGGTCACCAACTTACATAACTCAATACTACCAAAATGTCACCGAACGTTAAGTGTGCAGACCCTGCGGGTTCGAGAACTATGTAGACATGACCGAGACACCTCTATGGTCAATAACCAATAGCGGGACCTGGATGCCCATATTGGTTCCTACATATTCTACGAAGATCTTTATCGGTCGAACCTCTATGTCAAGGATTCAGTTAACCCCGTACGATGTTCCATTTGTTCATCGGTATGTTACTTGCCCGAGATTCGATCGTCGGTATCTCCATACCTAGTTCAATCTCGTTACCGGCAAGTCTCTTTACTCGTGCCTTAATACAAGATCCTGTGGCTAACAGTTTAGTCACTTTGCTTGCAAGGCTTATTGAGATACCTATTTGTCACACGGAGTAACAAATCCCAGTCTTGATCCATGTCAACTCAACAGACACCGTCGGAGATACCTGTAGAGCATCTTTATAGTCACCAAGTTACGTTGTGACGTTTGATACACACAAGGTACTCCTCCGGTGTCAGTGAGTTACATGATCTCATGGTCATAGGAACACATACTTTGACATGCAGAAAACAATAGCAATAAACTGACACGATCATATGCTACGTTCATAGTTTGGGTCTTGTCCATCACATCATTCTCCTAATGATGTGATCCCATTATCAAATGAAAACTCTTGTCCATGGCTAGGAAACCACAACCATCTTTGATTAACGAGCTAGTCCACTAGAGGCTTACTAGGGACACATAATTGTCTATGTACCCACATATGTATTTGAGTTTCCAGTCAATACAATTATAGCATGGATAATAAACATTTATCATGAACAAGGAAATATAATAATAACCATTTTATTATTGCCTCTAGGGCATATTTCCAACAGTCTCCCACTTGCACTAGAGTCAATAATCTAGCTCACATCACTATGTGATTTACATTATAATGAATCTAACACCCATACAGTTCTGGTGTTGATCATGTTTCCCTCGTGGAAGAGGCTTAGTCAACAGATCTGCAACATTCTGATCCGTGTGTACTTTGCAAATATTTATGTCTCCTCCCTCGAAGTAATCACGGATGGAATTGAAGCGTCGCTTTATGTGTCTGGTCCTCTTGTGAAACCTTGGTTCCTTGGCTAGAGCAATGGCACCAGTGTTGTCACAGAACAGAGTCATTGGGTTCAGTGCACTGGGCACAACTCCAAGATCTGTCATGAACTGCTTCATCCAGACACCTTCCTTCGCCGCCTCCGAGGCAGCTATGTACTCTGCTTCACATGTAGAATCAGCTACCACGCTTTGCTTGGAACCACACCAGCTTACCGCTCCTCCATTGAGATTAATACGTATCCGTTTTGAGACTTAGAGTCTGTCGGCGTTCTGGGAACGGGGGTACCCAGACCTGCCTACCTGCGGCCCAGGGCATGGCCCACTTCATCAGCCAAGCACAACCATGCACAGCCCCACCCAAGACAAGACCCTCGTGAGGCCCCTAGGCTCGCGAGGAGGAGCAGCATCAAGACCATCTAGGGATGGGCCTCCCCAGGCCCCCTCCGAAGCAGCGGAGATCTCTATGCAGAGCCCGGCCTCAGGAGTCAAAGATGATGCAAGGAAGGACAGGCGGGCGCCAGCGCGCCAGGCGGCGCAGTTTCCCCTTTGGTGCAAAGGGAGCAAGGATGTACGCGGTTTCCCAAAGCGCACCCAAAGGTTTCCATTCCGGTGCAACAAGACCACGACCACGAGCCCCGCAGGACGGATGTCATCACCGAGCCCACCTCTGCGTCGTCGACAACTACTTTGCAGGCGAAGACCGCCTTTGGGCAGGGCGGGGATGTACTCCTGTCCCCCTTCAAATTTGGCCGTTGTGGGATCCCTTCCCGCCATCGCGATAAGGGAAGAGGACCCGGGCCACCGCTATATATAGAGGTTAGGCCGCACCGTAGAGGGGGATCCGGAACCAGACGATTCACCCATCTACCACAAAACCCACAGAGGGCCAAGAACACCTCAGGAGCGCCCTCACGAGGCTCCTCACCATTGTACTAGTTCATCCACCAAAACTCCACGAGAGGCAATCCACCAAAGCAGGAGTAGGGTATTACGCTTCGCAGCGGCCCGAACCTGGGTAAACTACCGTGTTCATCTTCTTCCTCGTCATCGTGCGAGTTCATCGTTTTAGCCATCGTGTAGCGAGCTAGGTTGGGCGAAGCTACAGGGGATCTTCACACATGCCCCTGTGTTCGAATCTTAAGGGTTTAGCGGAGCCCGAAATCCGATATTTGGCGCGCCAGGTAGGGGGCGTGTCGGAGTCTTCCTCGAGCCAAGATCTTCTCCCACCTCGCCGTCCCGATGTTTGACGCTCGCCGAGCCCGCGCTGAGCGCCGAGCCACCCGCGTCGCCCAGACGGCACCTGTGGGCCGCGCCGGCGCACACAGGTCACCCTCACCTGTGGCAAACGCCGCCACAGGCCCGGACGCCCAAGAGCAGCAAGACTCATCCCAGCCGGTCACCGCGCGGCGCGATGGCCACACCGCTACTCCATCGATCGTCCCAGCTTTCGGGTCGTCTTCCCACGTTCGGCCCGGGCCGGTGCGCGGCCTAGGCGCACTCGCCATGGCTAACGAGCTGCTCCGCTACCGCCCTGCCCCCGACCGCAACGACGACTGGCTTCGGCGCATCGCGGAGCTCGTCAGTGCTGCCGGCGATGCTTCAGCACTCTCCTACTCGCTTCGACCCCAACCATCCCTGGCAGACGACGTGGCCCAAGATGCGCCGCCGCCTCCTCCGCAACGCGACGTCGACCCCGAGCCCAGGTGAGAAGCGCGCCCCCGCGACCGGCCTCGCGAACCGCGGGCGAAGGCGGGAGATGAAGTAAGCTGCCACGTGGTTCCCCGGCCGCGCGTCGACGCGCGTTCGCTCCCCGCGCTGCCGACCCAGCGTCGCGGCCGGGCTCCGCTCGAGGTGGCCCCACAGGAGCGTCAAGACCGGGTCTCTCCCTCGCACACAGCACCCGACGAACCGGTGGGGTGCCTCGCCATCGCCCCGGAGCTCCACCCAACCGCGTGGCCCTGCAAGTTCAAGCCTGACCTACCCCCGCGCTATGATGGCACCCCGGATCCCGCCGAGTTCCTATAGCTCTACTCGCTGAGCATCCGGGCTGCCGGTGGAGACCACAAAGTCATGGCGTGCTGGTTCCCCATGGAACTCAAAGGTGGCGCGCTCTCCTGGCTCCTCAACCTCCCGGAGGGATCCATCACCTCCTGGGACGACCTGCGCAAGCACTTCATCGCCAACTTCCAAGGTACCCGCGACCACACGCTCACCGTGAACGACCTGCGACGCATAAAGCAGCAGGATGGAGAGACCCTGCAGAAGTTCATACATCGCTTCACGACTACGCGCCTCAAGGTCCCGAAGGCGTCCGATGAGGCTATCATATCCGCGTGCACCGATGGCATCACGGACCTCAAAATGAAAGAGGAGCTCGCCATGAACGATGAACTATGCTTAGCCCTGGAGATGTTCAACCTGGCGAACCGGTGCGCCAAGGCTGAAGAGGGCCGCCTGTCGCTCCGCGGGCCTCCGGCGGCAGAGCCAGAGGAAAAGAAGACTAAAGCCAAGGAGGCGAAGCGCAAGGCCCCAGCGGTACTTGCAGCCGAGCCTGAGGCGAAGCGCAGCCGGGGTGAGGAGCACCCCACGGGGGGAAAACTGACTTGCATCTTTCATGGCACCAACAACCACGACACCGCCGACTACCAAGAACTCAGGCTGGTCCGCGCCGAACACTTCGGCCGGCGCCCTGGACGCGCCGACCGTGGCTTCGGACACGGCGGAGGCCGCGGTGGAGGCCGTTGGGACAACCAGGAGCCGCGTCAAGGGTGGCGCGATCAGCCTCGGGACGACCGCTAGCGCGTTCAGGCTCGTGAGGATCGCTGATGCGACGACCCTCTAGAGGGGTCACACCGCGGCCAGCCTCGTGAGGCACGTCCTCGTGAGGCCGGCCTGCCACCATTACCGCCGCCAACCAGAAGGAAGGAGGAGGACAGGCAAGACGATGGGGCTGGGGGCTTCCAGGAGGTTCGGGCGGTAGCCTGCATCCTGGGCGTCGCCCAGGCCCCAGCCTCGAACCGTGCCTTCAAGCAGTTCACGCGGGAGGTGAACGCGGCTCTCCCAAAGCCCGAAGCAATGCGTCCCCTCAAGTGGTCCCAGGTGGCCATTACCTTCGATGCAAGGGATCAACTCAGGTGCTCGGCCATGGCCGGCAAGCTCCCCATGCCGTGCACTCCAACCATCAGCAACGTCCTTGTCACCAAGACCCTCATCGACAGTGGAGCGGGGCTCAATGTCCTCTCCATTGAGACCTTCGAGACGCTCCAGGTACCGTATGAACAGCTCATGCCGACCAAGCCCTTCTCGGGAGTCACAGACGGGTCCACCGTCCCCATCGGGCAAGTGTGCCTGCCTGTCAGCTTCGGCGGACGCGAGAACTACAACACCGAGATCATCGTCTTCGACGTCGCGCACATCCACCTCCCGTACAACGCGATCCTTGGGTACCCGGCCCTCGCCAAGTTCATGGCGGTGACTCACCACGGCTACAACATCCTCAAAATGCCAGGGAGTGGCGGCGTCATCACCGTCGCTTGCGATGAGATGGATGCTGTCTGCTCCCTCGAGCGTGCTTACCGCGCCGCGGCGGCCGAGTGCTCGGACGACGAGGAGGACGCCCTGCCTCGTGAGGACCCGCGCAAGAAGAAGAAGCAGCTCCTTCCCGTGGGGCGTCCTGGAACCTCGAGCTCTGCGCCCAGGGACGGGGCCCCACCTCCTATCGCATAGGAAAGCGCGCTCGGCGCCCCTCTTGGGTCGGGCCCGGGGGCTCCCATCCGGGGAGCTTCCGGCTTGGCCAGTGAGACAAGAGAGGCACTCAGGCACAACCTGAAGGCGCGTCCTGACGCGCGTCAGCTCGAGCTGGGAGCACGGCGTGTGGCACCGAGCTCGCAAGAGTCCGTCATCAGAGCGATCGAGGAGCTTCAGGAAGCGCAGGCCATGCAAGGCGGGGACTGCCCAGCACCAGAAACCGCAGCCGCCATCATCGGCGCGGTCGACCAGCCTCGCATCTGCGTCAACACGCTCGCGATCAACAGGGCCGCATCCCAGGGCCCCTTTTGGCCAGCGCATGCCGATCATGGATGGGTCTACCCGCGCAACTACGTCCGCATGCCCTTCGGCCTGGCGAACGCAGGCGACACGTTCCAGCGCCTTGCACGGGCCATGCTCATACCTTGCCTGGCAGGGCGCGGCGAGGAGTTGGAGGAGATGCTCGGACCGAGCGAAGGTCCCGAGCCCCGGGAGACGACGGGACCGTGAGGGTCGCGCTCGTGGAGGTGTAAGATTAGGCTACGACGGCAGCTTCGACTCTTCAGCGGCATAGCCGCCAGGTGACTTTTTGTTGGCCGTTGCCAGGTAATTTTTTGGTTTACTCCGTTTGAGGGCGCCCACCGGGCCGCATTATCCTCAGGCGATCAGGGCATGCCCCTGCAGCCTCTTCATTTACGCGTATTTCAATAGTTTCTCATGCACATGATCTGTTTCCTAACGTTTTACCTTGCCTGCACAGCTCTTTGCTGGCGTGAATGTCGCCGCACCACCCTTTCTGAGTTGGTGTTTCGCAAGGGGCCGTGCGCTACAGCCCTCCCGGGGGCACCTCAGAACTGGATAGCAAGGCCCTATTGCCTCAGGGACTTGCGTCTTCGGGCAGTCGACCCCCGCTCGGGGCTCGGACCGCAGCACGACACCTCAGCATGGAGTCTCGGGAGGCCCCACGGCCTCCTGAGGCAGCAAACGGCAGGATGGAATGGGGGTCGCTCGAGCGTCAAAGGGGGCTCCTGAGCATCGCGCCTCATGAGCCTTACCGGTCATATAGCCACTCGCCCCTTGATGTCGTCCTTGGTGATCCGGTCGGCATCAAGGGTATCAGGGCCTCGCCCCGTAGTTGCGTCCTTGGTGATCCGGTCGTACACTACGGTGGTAGGGAAATGTGCGGGACTGGGACCTGCCGACGTAGAGCCGCTTGAGCGTCAAAGGGGGCTCCTGAGCAATGCGCCTCAGGAGCCTTACTGGTCAAAAAGCCACTCGCCCCTTGATGTCGTCCTTGGTGATCCGGTCGGCGTCAAGGCTGTCGGGGCCTGACCTCGTAGTTGCGTCCTTGGTGATCCGGTCGTACACTATGGTGGTCGGGAAATGTGCGGGACCGGGACCTGCAGACGTAGAGTGCCAAAAGGACTCCCAACCTGCCTCACTCGTGAAGAAGAAGAAGTCTGCAGGGCCTCGGACGGCCCCACCTACAAGAAGACTCAGGCGCAAACCGCCTTTGAGGCAGGGACCTCGCGAGCTACCAGATACACCTCTCAGTTCTGCCGTGCCAGCCACACGTACGAACTCTATGGGCTGTACACGCCCGGAGCCCCCCGAGGACGCGGAGGGGTTCCTTCCCATGCAATGTGGAAGCCACAGCTGCGCGCTGGCGGTCAACACGGTCCACCAATGACTATGCCCACGCAATGTGGAAGCCACAGCTCCGCGCTGGCGGTCAACACGGTGCACCAATGACTATGCCCACGCAATGTGGAAGCCACAGCTCCGTGCTGGCGGTCAACATGGTCCACCAATGACTATACCCACGCAATGTGGAAGCCCCACGCCCCGTGCGGGGGGATAAACAACTAAGGGCGCCCCAGCGGCTGCATCCAACCTCAGGAAGGTCCCTAGTGGCCCCCTTCTTGCTGCGTTCCCCAGGGATGTACGCGTGAGGGGGCTGCACGGGGGCTACTACCCGGCCAAGCCTGGTACACGACACCTTCCCAGGTCTGCCAATCCTGGTCTTCACGCGCCCATCTCTGGAAAAGCTAGCGAGGAAAGGTATGGGAGCCACTCGTACGTCAAGGGGGACTCCTGAGCATCGCGACTCAGGAGCCTCACTGGTCCCGTAGCCCCTCACCCCTTGGAACCGTCCTTGGTGATCCGGTTGGCCCAACGGCGGTTGAGGTATGCGCGGGGCCGGGTCCTGCCGACGCAGAGCTTGAAAGCGCTCAAAAAACCGCTCAAAAAAACCCTTAAGGAGGACGCTGGAGCTCGTATGTCAAGGGGGACACCTGAGCATGGCGACTCAGGAGCCTCAGTGGTCCTGTAGCCCCTCACCCCTTGGACCGTCCTTGGTGATCCGGTCAGCCCAACGGCGGTTGAGGTATGCACGAGGCCGGGCCCTGCCGACACAGAGCGCAAGGTGTTCGGAATTTTCAAGTTAACCCAATCTTCACCATGTTCCCTTCATGAGGGCTGCTCGTACGTCAAGGGGGACTCCTGAGCATCGCGACTCAGGAGCCTCACTGGCCCCGTAGCCCCTCACCCCTTGGACCATCCTTGCTGACCCGGTCGGCCCAACGGCGGCTGAGGTATGCGCGGGGCCGGGCCCTGCCAACGCAGAGCATCACAGCAAGCAAGAAGGAAACGAGGCGAAGAGAGCAATCACACAGTTCAACAGTTATTACAAGCATTAAAAGTTTTTGCGAACACAAACGAGTTTAACGCCTCCATGAGGCACGATGGACATTGCAGGAAAGGAGCAGGGGAGAGGAATCAGGAGGAACCGCCGCCACCACTCGTCCCGTCCTCAGGGAACTCGTCGTCGACATCGCTGGCATCGTCTTCTTCGCCGCCAACCCCTACAGCATCAGGAGGCGGGGGAACCGTGACGCGGGTGAACCTCATCACCAGCATCTCCACGGTGTCCTTCACCGCCGCCGCAGCGTCGGCGCGAACCTCGGGACCGACCGGGCGGATCACGGAGTCGAAGTCGAACCCCGGCTCGCGAAGATGAAGATGGCTGAAGACGCGCATCGCGGCCTCAGAAAAGAGGTCACAACACTCGCTCTCCAAGATCCCCTCCACCTTGGCAACGGCGCCCTCCAGCGCCTCGACAAGCTTCGAAGCGAGCCCTGCGAAGCCACTCTCTGGAGACGCCAGGGGCTCCGCGAACCCATCCCCGCAGAGGGAGTGGAGCGCTTGGCGAAGCTTGAGCTCGACGGTGGGAAAGGCGCTGAGCTCCGTAGCCTTTCTCTCCTCAGCCGCGGCAAGAGTCTTCTCCCTGGCGTCGAGCAGGGCCTTCCACGAAGCGACTTCCTTCTCCTGCGCGTCCAGACGCTCCCGCTCCGCGGCCTGGCGGGTCGCCACCTGGGACAGCTCGGAGTTCCGGGCGGCAAGCTTGGCCTCGCGGGCCTTGAGGCCTTCCCCCTGCTGGCGCAGTTGCTCCGCAAGCTCGGACTTCTCCTCATGGAGAGCCTTCAGATGGGCCTCCACCTCTTCGCAGCGCCTGGCAGCAGACGCCGCGTCAGCTAGTGCCGTCTCGCGGGCTGCCCTGGCAGATGCGGCTTCCTTCTCGCTCTTCGCCGCGGCCACCTCGGCCTGACCCCATACCGCCACGGCAGAAGCCTCGCCCTGGAGCCACCCGGAGAGGAGCCCTAGGCGCCCATTCGTGAGGCGATCGTCGGTACCCCGAGAGCGTCCCGAACTTGACACAGAACGGTGAGGGCCCCATCCAGGACCTCGAGGCCGCGCGACAAAGGCATCAAGGCCTCCTCTGGAGGAGTCCCATGCGCGAATACGGGAGACGTTCCCGGGGAAACAGCAACACGAGGAGCAGGAGGCTCCGGAGGCCGCGTAGCGACCGTGGACACGGACGGATCGGCGGGCGGCTGGCCTTCAGGGACTTGCCCTCCGGACAGCAGCACCGCCACGCCCTCAAGGGAAGGAGCAACTACGCCAATAGGCATTGGGGGCTCAGGGGGCTCCGCGACGTGGACCCGGGGGGTTGCCTCGCGAGCCCCCACCCCCTCGGCGGGCGCCTTCGGCTTGACGCCCGCCTTCTTCTTCCTCATCTTCAGCGTGGTGGCATTCCTGGTTACCAAGCAAAGGAAGGTCATCAATACACAAGCTACCGGCGGGCGACCAAGGCCGAGCCGGATCAGTTACTCTTCAACGTCGACCCACTTCCTCTTCCCCTCCGCTCTGGCAATGACGGGGGCGCCCCCGCCTTTCTCGGTGTGGGCACCACCACGCAGGGGAGCAGAGGCGCTGTCCGCAAGGGTGGCCGCTGGAGGGATCGCCATGGCCCCGACCTCGCCCACCTTGCCTGCGAGCTGCGATCCGGGCGGGGGCGAGGCCGGCGCTTCAATCACCTTGCCGGCAGGGGCAGTGCGCACCGGAGGAGACTCCGCTCCACGCTTCCTGGGAGTCGACACGCGGGCGGACCGTGTGGCACGAGGGGCCGGCCCTAGCCCCCTGGGGGCCTTGGCGGCGCTTGAGGAGCCCGCAGCAGAAACTTCACCAACATCATCGTCGTCCTCGAGCTCGCGCAGGAGCGTGCTCTGCGACGGGGGGGACGCCCCTGCCGGGTCGTCGTCGGCAGTCTTCTCCGAGTCCTCCCCGCCCGTGGTGTCGCCGGAGGACACCATCACCGGGGAACCAAGGCCCTCAGCTGGTGAGAGCCCCAGTTCATTGAAGACAGGCATCGCGGCAACCAGATCGGCCCCGTCATCGCGGCAGTACAGCGGGGCGTGGGCGTCAGGGAGATCACCATGGTCGCCGTTGAGCAGGGTCGTCACAGCCCTGCTCAGTTCCTCGGGGGTTATGCGTGCGGACCGAAGCCTGAGGTTGTCGCTGCTACCCTGATAATCCCACAAGGGCCTAGAATGGGACTAGAGGGGCGCCAGGCGCTGCGCCAAGAACTCCTTCACTATCATCCCCCCAGTCAGCTTCCTGGCACTGATATCGCGGAAAAAACGATCCAGGACGGGCCTGGCCCGAGAGTCAGAGAGCTTCGCGGAGCTCCACGCGGAGGTCTTCTCCGGTAACCCCTCCGACAGATCTAGCCGGGGGTTGGCGTCCTTGAGTTCCATGAGAACCCAGCGGTGCCTGAAGTTCTCCACCTTCTTCCCGGCCTTCAAGAGCATGTTGCCGCTCTGGACCGCGACGAAGGAGACACACGCCGACCGTTGAGCGCCGTCGTGCAAGCGCAAGCTGAAGAAATGGCGGAAGAGGGCCACCGAAGGCCTCACGCCCACGAAAGCCTCGCAATAGAAGGCGAAGACGGACAAGAGCAGGATGGAGTTGGGCTGGAGGTGAAGGGCTTGGATCCCATAGTGGTTGAGGATGGCGGTGAAGAACGCGGAGAAGGGCGGGACGAGCCCGGCGAAGACGCTATGGAGAAAGAAGGGGTAGTCGGCCTTGGACGAGGGCCGCTTCTCCGAGGAGCCGCCCCATATCAAGGTCCGCCCCCACTCGTTGGTCTCATCTGCCGTCGACGGGAGCACCGGGATGAGGTCCTCGTCCTTGGCGACGGTGGACCCAGAGAGCACCGGTGAGATAGGAGCGGAGGCTGAGCTCTGGGCCTCTGGCTTCTGCTTGCCGGCGGGAGCCATCGGGAAGCTCGCGGGGCCAAAGCGGCAAGGAAGAGGACGGAGCGGCCCCGGATCTGGAGAGGCCTCTGCTAGAGCCGGAGACCTGGGAAGCCAGAGCAGATGCACAAGAGGGGAAAGCAATAATGGCCCGGCGCTAGAAGTCAGGCTCTTGTCGATTCGGGCGGTGGCCCAAGGGACAAAGGACGCCCGACATCAACTGCACGACGCGCGCCAGTCCTGGCCCGCAGGCGTTGGGTCCCGCGGCGCTTCGGGCCGCCCTCAAGGCTTCGCCCGGAAGCCAGCTCGGGCCCGCCTTGGGCCCGGGGGCTACTATCGGCGTTCTGGGAACGGGGGTACCCAGACCTGCCTGCCTGCGGCCCAGGGCATGGCCCACTTCATCAGCCAAGCACAACCATGCACAGCCCCACCCAAGACAAGACCCTCGTGAGGCCCCTAGGCTCGCGAGGAGGAGCAGCATCAAGACCGGCTAGGGATGGGCCTCCCCAGGCCCCCTCCGGAGCGGCGGAGATCTCTATGCAGAGCCCGGCCTCAGGAGTCAAAGATGACGCAAGGAAGGACAGGCGGGCGCCAGCGCGCCAGGCGGCGCAGTTTCCCCTTTGGTGCAAAGGGAGCAAGGACGTACACGGGTTCCCAAAGCGCCCCCAAAGGTTTCCATTCCGGTGCAACAAGACCACGACCACGAGCCCCGCAGGACGGATGTCATCGCCGAGCCCACCTCTGCGTCGTCGACAGCTACTTTGCAGGCGAAGACCGCCTTTGGGCAGGGCGGGGATGTACTCCTGTCCCCCTTCAAATTTGGCCATTGTGGGATCCCTTCCCGGCATCGCGATAAGGGAAGAGGACCCGGGCAACCGCTATATATAGAGGTTAGGCCGCACCGTAGAGGGGGATCCGGAACCAGACGATTCACCCATCTACCACAAAACCCACAGAGGGCCAAGAACACCTCAGGAGTGCCCTCACGAGGCTCCTCACCATTGTACTAGTTCATCCACCAAACCTCCACGAGAGGCAATCCACCAAAGCAGGAGTAGGGTATTACGCTTCGCAGCGGCCCGAACCTGGGTAAACTACCGTGTTCATCTTCTTCCTCGTCATCGTGCGAGTTCATCGTCTTAGCCATCGTGTAGCGAGCTAGGTTGGGCGAAGCTGCAGGGGATCTTCGCACACGCCCCTGTGTTCGAATCTTAAGGGTTTAGCAGAGCCCGAAATCCGACAGAGTCATCCGAATCAGTGTCAAAGCTTGCATCGACGTAACCCTTTACAGTGAGCTCTTGATCACATCCATAAACGAGAAACATTTCCTTAGTCCTTTTCAGGTACTTTAGGATATTCTTGACCGCCGTCCAGTGATCCACTCCTGGATTACTTTAAAACCTTCCGGACATACTTATGGCAAGGCTGACGTCTGGTCTTGTGCACAGCATTGCATACATGATAGAGCCTATCGCAGAAGCATAGGGGATGACACTCATCTTTTCTCTATCCTCTGCAGTCACTGGGCAATGAGTCTTTATACCTTGTAACACAGGCAAGAACCCTTTCTTGGACTGATCCATTTTGAACCTCTTCAAAACTTTATCAAGGTATGTGCTCTGTGAAACTCCTATTAAGCGTCTTGATCTATCTCTATAGATCTTGATGCCTAATATGAAAGCAGCTTCTCCTAGGTCCTTCATTGAAAAACTTTTGTTCAAATATTACTTCACGCTATCCAAAAATTCTATATTGTTTCCAATTAGCAATATGTCATCCACATATAATATTAGAAACAATATAGAGCTCCCACTCACTTTCTTGTAAATACAAGCTTCTCCATAAACTTGTATAAACCCAAACACTTTGATCACCTCATCAAAGTGCTTATTCCAACTCCGAGATGCCTGCACCAGTCCATAAATGGATCTCTGGAGCTTGCAAACTTTGTCAGCATTCTCTGGATCGACAAAACCTTCTGGTTGCATCATATACAACTCTTACTCAAGGAAACCGTTGAGGAACATTGTTTTGACATCCATCTGCCAAATTTCATAAGTGAAAAATGCAGCTATTGCTAACATGATTCTGACAGACTTAAGCATCACTACGGGAGAGAAAGTCTCATCGTAGTCAATTCCTTGAACTTGTGAAAAACCCTTTGCCACAAGTCGAGCTTTATAGACGGTGACATTACCGTCCGCGTCCGTCTTCCTCTTAAAGATCCATTTGTTCTGAATGGCCTTTCACCCTTCAGGTAATACTTCCAAAGTCCACAATTTGTTTTCATACATGGATCCTATCTCGGATTTCATGGCCTCTAACCATTTGTCGGAATCCGGGCCCACCATCGCTTCTCCATAGCTCGTAGGTTCATCTTTGTCCAACAACATGACCTCCAAGACAGGGTTACCGTACCACTCAGGAGCAGTACGTGCCCTTGTCGACCTACGAGGTTCGATAGTAACTTGATCCGAAGCTTCATGATCACTATCATTAGCTTCCTCTCCAAATGATGTAGGCTCCACAGAAACATCTTTCTGCGATGCGCTATTCTCTGGTGGAAGTGAAGGTTCAACAACCTCATCAAGTTCTATCTTCCCCCCACTCAATTCTTTCGAGAGAAAATCTTTCTCGAGAAATGACCCGTTCTTAGCGACAAACACTTTGCCTTCGGATCTGAGATAGAAGGTGTACCCAACCGTCTCTTTTGGGTATCCTATGAAGACGCATTTCTCCGCTTTGGGTTCCAGCTTTTTGATATAAGCATCGCATCCCCAAACTTTAAGAAACGACAACTTTGGTTTCTTGCCAAACCACAGTTCATACGGCGTCGTCTCAACGGATTTAGATGGTGCCCCATTTAAAGTGAATGTAGCTGTCTCTAGCACATAACCCCAAAACGATAGTGGGAAATCGGCAAGAGACATCATAGACCGCACCATATCCAATAAGGTTCGATTACGACGTTTGGACACACCATTACGCTGTGGTGTTCCAGGTGGCGTCAACTGTGAAACAATTCCACATTGTCTTAAGTGATTGCCAAACTCATAACTCAGATATTCTCCTCCTCGATCAGATCGTAGGAATTTAATCTTCTTGTTACGATGATTCTCAACTTCACTCTGAAATTGCTTGAACTTTTCAAACGTTTCAGACTTATGTTTCATTAAGTAAATGTACCCATATCTACTTAACTCATCGGTGAAGGTGAGAAAATAACGATATCCACCGCGCGCCTCAATGCTCATCGGACCGCACACATCAGTATGTATGATTTCCAACAAGTCACTTGCCCGTTCCATTGTTCCAAAGAACGGGGTCTTAGTCATCTTGCCCATGAGGCATGGTTCACATGTGTCAAGTGATTCAACATCAAGTGACTCCAAAAGTCCATCAGCATGGAGTTTCTTCATGCGTTTTACACCAATATGACCTAAGCGGCAGTGCCACAAGAAAGTGGTGCTATCATTATCAACTCTACATCTTTTGGCATCAATGTTATGAACATGTGTATCATCACTATTGAGATTCAATAAGAATAAACCCCTCACAATGGGTGCATGACCATAAAAGATATTACTCATAGAAATAGAACAACCATTATTCTCTAATTTAAATGAGTAACTGTCTCGCAATAAACAAGATCCAGATATAATGTTCCTGCTTAACGCAGGCACTAAATAACAATTATTCAGGTTCATCACTAATCCCGATGCTAATCGAAGAGCGAGCGTGCCGACGGCGATCACATCAACCTTGGAACCATTTCCCACGCGCATCGTCACTTCGTCCTTTGCCAGCCTCCGTCTATGCCGCAGTTCCTATTTTGAGTTGCAAATGTAAGCAACCGAACCGGTATAAAATACCCAGGCACTACAACGAGAGTTGGTAAGGTACACATCAATAACATGTATATCATATATACCTTGTTTGGTGTTGGCCGCCTTCTTGTCGGCCAGATACTTGGGGCAGTTCCACTTCCAGTGGCTAGTACCCTTGCAATGAAATCACTCAGTTTCTGGCTTGGGTCCAGCCATGGGTTTCTTCACGGGAGGGGCAACTGCTTTGCTACTCTTTTTGGAGTTACCCTTCTTGCCCTTGACATTCTTCTTGAAACTGGTGGTTTTATTGACCATCAACACTTGATGCTCCTTCTGGATTTCAGACTCAGCGACTTTCAGCATCGCAAACAGCTCGGCGACTGACTTGTTCATCCCTTGCATGTTATAGTTCAACACAAAGCTCGTGTAGCTAGGTGGCAGTGACAGAAGAACTCTGTCAGTGATCGCCTCCGGCGGGAGGACAATTCCCAACTCCGCCAGATGGTTGGAATACCCAGACATTCTGAGAATGTGCTCACTAACAGACTCGTTCTCCTCCATTTTGTAAGCATAGAATTTATCGGAGGTCTCCTACCTATCAATCCGGGCATTCTTCTCAAAGATAAACTTCAACTCCTGGAACATCTCATATGCTCCATCTCGTCGCTTTGTCACGACAGATGCCATGGGTAGGCTTATCGAGAGTGGTTGGGGCCGAAGGACGCCGACGGGCTCCAGGAGCGGGGTTAGGCACAAGCGGTGGCGGACACACGATGTACCCAGGTTCGGGGCCCTCCGGAGGAGGTAACACCCCTAGTCCTGCTTGGTCTAGTTTAGACAATGGTGAGGTTACAATGAGGCTCCTGGAGCTGTATGGCTAGGGGAGGAAGAAGGAGCTAGGCTGCCTTCGCTTCCTCTCTATGTGGGTGTGATGTGTGTAGAACTGATCGCCTCTCGCATGGGGGAGCTCCGGGGGGTTTTATAGACCAACCCCCCGGATTACAATACGAATAAAAGGCTACAGGAGGGCCCCAGCCGGCAGCCTCTCTGGCCGGCTGCGGGGCCCCCAGCTGAGGGGTCCTATCGCTGGCGGGGCCCGCTGGCTGCAGGGTCCCGTCGGGAGCCGGCGGGGCCTGCGAGGTAGGTCCCAAGGCCGGTCGCGTCGCGGCACGGACCGTCCTTCGGGGCGTCGTCTTGTGGCAACTGGCCGAGGTCAGCGGTACGGCCGGCCGCACTGTAGCCACGCCGGGGCAGGTAATGGAGTGGTTGGAGGCGTGCCGGCACTGTGGGGAGTCCTGTCACAGTCGGCCAGGGTCAGAGGCACTGTCACCTCTACTGTGGCCACAAGGGCGCTGACCCCCGATGTGATGGGGGCCGCTGTAGACCCGCGTTCCTGACCGTGGCATCCAATGCATGGCTGGCTAGGGGGCCATGCATCTCCGTCCCTAGCCGGCCAGCGAGGCGTAGCCGGCAGGGCGTAGCCGGATTGTAGGGGGAGGCGGCTCGCCCTCCAGTCGTTTCAGAAAGTTGGAGCAGTGGGTCGTTTGAGGCTACCCCGGGGTTATCCCCCCGACAGTAGTCCCCGAAGCCGGGGAGGCCCGCCGGTGAACGGAGGCGGACCTCGCCGGCTTGAGTCTTGTCCGGTTTCACGCACGATCCGGGCCCCAGCGGAGGTGGGAGCGTGGCGGCCGGCTTCGCAGCCGGCCGACGCTTCCGGGGGCGCTGCGAGTGCTTCGTTGGGCAGAGGAGGTGCGCCACGTGGGGGATGCCGCGGGCTGCGACCTAACAGGCCACGCGGTGGACAAGACCGGGCCGTGGGGCGAGACCCACTTCGGCCACGGCCTCGGCCCGTGTGCGCGGATCCTCTGTGGCCCGAGCCGTCGGTTGGGGTTCCCGGGGCGCGTTAATGCCTCCCGCGCGCGGCGGGCGCAGTGGGGGTCATGCGCGACGGATCCGCTCCCCACTACCCCCGCGTGGGGGTTCAAATGGAGGGGGAGAGGGGCGGAACGGTGCATTCGTTCCCTCTCCCCCCGCACCTTGCCGTCGCCGCCCCTCACCTCCCCGCCCAGAGAGAGAGAGAGAAACCGCGCGAAGTGCCGCGCCGCCGCTTGCCACCGCCGGAACCCGCACCGGGGCCGGACTCTTGCGCTCCACCGCCGCGGCTATGAGACCTCCGTGGGTGATGGCGAGCAAGGGGGCGTGGGACGGCAGCGACGTCGATGAGCACTTCATCGAGCACCTCCGCCACCGCCGCAAGCTGCCGTCGGAGGAGCATCTGGAGGCGCGCATCACCGGGGCGGAGAATGCACCGACCCCGAGGGAGGGCGAGTTGGTGGTCTTCGCCGAGCGCTTCCTCCGCGGACTCGGCCTGCCGGCGAGTACGTTCTTCCGGCGATTCCTTGCGTATTTCGGGCTGCAGCCGCACCACCTGGCCGCCAACGCCATCCTACAGCTGGCGGCGTTCGTCTCCCTCTGCGAGGGGTTCCTGGGGGTGGAGCCGCGCCTGGATCTCTGGTGCCGACTCTTCTACCTCAAGCGCTAGACGGTCAAGGACCCGGCGACCGGCCAGAAGGTCATGACCGCCTGCGGAGACGCCCTGATCCACTTCCGAACCGGAGCCGGGTTCCCGCAACTCCCCTTGCAGGACTCGGTGAAAAACTGGCAGAAAGGGTTCTTCTACATGAAGAACGTGAAGCTGGAGGCGGACTACATCAACCTCCCCGCCTTCGTTAACCAGCCACCAGTGGCAATGCTGAACTAAAGGATGCCTCCGGCCGTCATGCCCGAGACGGCGGACCGGCTCTGCGAGCGGCTGGTGGTGATGAGCCGGACGGAGGGGCTGGTGGCTACGGACCTCCTGGCCACGATGGTGGCGCGCCGGGTGCAGCCCCTCCAGCGCCGACCGCACCTCATCTGTCAGATGGGAGGGTGGCGCGATCCTTGCCGGCTCTCCACCAAGGAGCTGAAGGCGGTGCAGGTGGCGATGAGGGTGAACGCCATCTCAGCCGCCAAGATGAACGAGGGCGGATGGCAATGGGGGATGGCCCCGTACAGCCGGGACCGTCCGGCTCCGCGGGTACGTGGCGAGTCATACTCCACCCCTTTTATTTGTTGAAAATGGCCTCCCCCCACGGCATGACGACGGGTGGCCTCTCATGCGCGCAGGTTTTCCCGTTGTTGCAGAACTACGCCCCGCCGGCTGCCGACGTGGAGGAGTCGGACGAGGAGGAGGTCGAGGACGCCGACGACGTGGAGCCGGCAGTATCGGAGCCGGCCGGCGCACCCGGCGGTGATGGGACGGAGGCGGAGGCGGCCGGCCCGGCTGGTGAGTTCCCTCCCCACACACCTTTGCGGGATTGGAGCGACGAAGATGCTGAGCCGGAAGGGGTGCACGATGCAGCGGCGTCGGAGGATCCCGAGGCTTCGGGGGACGACACCACGGCTCCGAGGAAGCGCGTCCGTCGCGTCGACCGCGCGCCCCGCCAGGACGACGCGGTCGTTGGCGGCAGGGGAAAACAGCCGTCCAGCCAAAAGCCGGCTCCCAAACGGGCGGCCGCCGGGCAGCCGGGAGGTGGTCGCGGAGGCGGCGGGAAGAAACCGCGGGTGGCCCGGTCGGGCCCCTCCAGGCGGGCGGTCCCGGTCACGATCGGGTAAGCATGCTTCGAACACTTTCTTATTTCTGGTGGCCTCCCTTCCCTAACTAGCCCATCCAGGGAGCCACGCACCCTTGGGAGGACCGCGGCAGCCGAGGCGGCGGACACGGCGCCGCCACCCACTGCCAAGGAAAGGGAGCGCGCGGCATGGCGGGACCTCGAGGCAGCCGAGCAGGAGCTGCGCGAAGATGAACGTCGCCCGCGGGATTCGGCGGTGGAAGCGCAGGCGTCGGGTCAGGCCAACGTGGAGCCGGCCGGCCCGTCATGGGAGTCCTTCCCCCCCCCCCCCCTGCCGGGAGAGGAGATCCAAGGACAGGCATGACCCCGGGCGGCGGGCGGAGGCGGACGCGGCCGCGATTGCGGCAGATGCCGCCGAAAGGGCAGGGCCGGGTGCCAACGCGGCCTCGACAGGGGTGGATGGCGCACCGCCGGAGGCGAAGGGCCCCCCAGAAGTCGTCATCCTGGACGCGGAGGTTTCGGCCTCGGAGGCCCCGATTCCGGAGGTGAGCCGGTCCGGCGCCGCCACGGGTGGAGCGCCGGTCAGCGAGACGTCGTCCCCCGGAGGGGCGGACGCCCCGGGCTCGTCAGCAGGGGCACCCGGAACCGTGGCACCGGAAAGGGGGAGCCGCCTGGCGATCACGGCGAAGGGCGAGTCCGGGCCCGCCGACGGGGGTCGGCCGCAGGAAACCTAGGCCACGGCCGGAGGCGGGGCTATCAACAACGCGCCGAGCACCATTGGGGCTGCGGTGGTGGCCGTCGTCGAGGAGTTTGCCGCCTGCCGAGCCCAGGTGGCGCAGGACGCCCGGGCCGCCAGCGATTGGCTGGTCCACCTCGAGCAGTCCGTTGCGGTGAGGACCCGAAGCCTCTTACTTTGTTTTGGTTTTTTCCAGTGGGGGCGCGCCAGCGCACCCACTGGGTGTAGCCCCCGAGACTCGGGCCGGCTCGGAATGTAGGCGGGTCGAGTCTAATGGCATCTTTGCATGTGTTCTTTGTAGGCCGCGCACGACCGTCGGGTGGCCGCGTAAACCACACTGTTGGGCTTGTACCGCGGGGCCGAGAATCGGCTAGCCGTCATGTCTGCGGATCTGCAAGGTATGTGTTCTCGCGAATATCCAGTGGGAGCGCGCGAGCGCACCCACTGGGTGTAGCCCCCGGGATTCAGGCCGGTTGCCCTGGAAGCGGGCTGAATCCCTTCCTTCGTTTGCTTTCTGACAGCGGCGACCTCGTCTCGTGAAGCCACCCATGCCGAGACGGTCAGCCTCCGACCCCAGGTGGTGCGGCTTGGCGAGGAGAGGGAACTCCTGAAGACGGAGCGCGACCGGCTCCGCCAGGAGGCGGATCAGGCGAAGGCGGAGAAGGATGGGCGCGAGGCGGCTCATCGCCGGGAGTTGGAGGAGCGGGAGGCGGCCTACCAACGGCGGTTGGAGGAGCAGGATGCGGCTCGTCGGAAGGAGCTGGAGGCGAAGGACGCCTCGCTGGTGAAGGCGGTCCGGGAGGAGGAGGAGGCCCGCCTTGAGTACGAACGCCGGCTCCAGGAGTGGTCGGCCAGGGCCGCCAGGGAGCAGGAGGAGGCGCTGGATGGGGACCGGCTGAGGGCCGGTACGCTTTTCTTTTGTCCTTGCGCGTTGGCTTGGGGCGCAGTTTTCTTCGTCTTACATCATGCGCACCTCTCCCCCCCAGCGGCCTTCCCGGGCACACAAATGGCAGCAGAGGCGGCCGTGAAGGCCCACCGCGAGGCGCAACAGGCGCTTGGAGTTCAAGTGGGGGAGCTTGCGCCCTGGACCGTGGAAGAGGTGGGGATCGGCGGCAGGGCGCGTCTTGAAGAGGTGGTCCGGGCCTTGAAGCGGCTCCAGGCCGCCGGCTTGGGGCTGGTCCGCACCCTCTGGCTGAACGCGGTGGAGCCGGCATCCATGAGCCGGCTGTCTAGGTGGCTGGAGGCCGGGTCTGCGAGGTTGAACGCCTGGAGGGCTTCCGCGGCGCGCGCCAGGGTGGCCATCACGCTTCGGGTTGCGAGGTCATGGTACCCCGAGCTAGATTTTGGGCTGCTCGCTGCCCAGCGCGCCGGCACGGATGCTGCACTGGAGGCCGTCGCCGACGTGCTGGCCGCGTGAGCCAGCGATCTCGCGTCCTTTGCCCCTTGGGACGAATATGTCCCGGAGCGGACGGCAGCTGGCGAGGTGGTCCCGGAGGACCGGTTTGGGCTCGCCATCGACGACCCAGAGGGCAGCGCCGGGGAGACGGACGACGAAGCCACCGAGTCTAGTACCGACGACTACGCCGACTCCGGTCCGACACGCGGCCTGGACCCGGCGGACGGTGCGGAGCCCGCCGTGACCAAGGACGGAGGCGAAGACGGCGCGGCCGGAAAGGATGCCGGGGGAGAGGACGGCGCTGCTGCTATTTAGAATTTTTCTCTTCTGCATTTGTTTAGACTGCAATTCCACCCACTGGGGGTGTAGATGTAATGAACTCGTGGCCGTGGGCCTTTAAGTTTTATAAAGGTTTTGGTTGCTGAAATGTTGTTTTATGCGTGCCGGCTCGGCCTTACCCCTTTTTTGCTCTTTTGGTTCTCATCGCTCAAAGCCTTGTCCCCCTTGGTTTCGGTCCCGCCAGCCGGACAGCCAGGAGCCGGTCTGTAGCTGGGACGGGGCGTTTTTTTGGGTAAGGTGAGCGACAGAGGCTAAAAGAAACTGTTCCGACTAGCCCTAGACGGCAATCCCCTTTGCGATCGATTTTTCGTGTGTGCTAAGCTTTGCCGTCTCGAGGTCCCATCAGCCGGACAGCCGGGAGCCGGTCTGTAGCTGGGAGGGGTGGGAGGGCTCTTTTTAGTTCACATTACTTGATCGGCTTCGGGGGACACGGGCAGGACTAGCCGGCGAGCCCCCGGGACCGGGAGCCAGGCCCAGGAGCCGGCAAGCGAAAGTCTGAGAAGAACGAGAAGGGGCGTGTCCCAGGAGCCGGCTTGGGGCACCCGTTGCATTCATAAGCCCAAAAGGGAAGGATACATACATACACTGGTTCTTAGCAGTAGAACGGGCGGAGGAGCGCCGCGTTCCATGGGCGCTCCGTTTCCTCGCCGGAGGCGTCTCTCTTGCGCTTCTGCGGCTTCTGGGCGTCTATTAGATAGTATGCGTTGTTGTGCAGCGCCTTGCTGACGATGAACGGGCCCTCCCATGGGGAAGATAGCTTGTGTTGGCCGGTAGTTCGCTGGATCCGCCTGAGCACCAAGTCTCCTTCATGGAAGGAGAGTGGCCGGATCCACTTATTGTGGTAGTGCCGGAGCTTCTGCTGGTAGATGGCTGTCCGGCTCAGAGCCAGCTCGCGAGCCTCCTCGAGGAGGTCGACGCCGTCTTCTCTTGCTTCCTTCGCGTCCGTCTCCGTGTACAGGGTAACCCGAGGCAAATCAAACTCGATGTCAGTGGGGATGATTGCCTCGGACCCATACACGAGAAAGAACGGGGTGTAGCCGGTCGACCGGTTGGGCGTGGTCCTGAGGCTCCAAAGGACAGCCGGCAGCTCTTCGATCCAGCAGCCGGCTGACCGGATCAGTGGTGCCACAAGCCGGGGCTTGATGCCGGCCAGGATCAGGCCGTTCGCCCTCTCAACCTATCCGTTTGACTGTGGGTGGGCGACGGACGCCAAATCGAGCCGGATGCCCTGCTTGGAGCAGAAACGCGCTAGCGCGCCCTTGGCGAAGTTTGTGCCGTTGTCGGTGATGATGCTATGGGGGACGCCGTAGCGGACCGTGATGTCTTTGACGAACCGGACGGCTGTGGGGCCGTCCAGCTTCTTGATTGGCCTGGCCTCGATCCACTTGGTGAATGTGTCGACGGCCACCAGCAGATGTGTCATGCCGCCTCGTGCGGTCTTGAAAGGTCCCACCATGTCCAGCCCCCAGACGGCAAAAGGCCACGGGAGGGGGATGGTTTGGAGGGCTGTAGCCGGTAGGTGGCTCTGCGTGCTGAAGCGCTGGCAACCTTCACACTTGTCGACCAGCTGCTTGGCCGCCTCCAAAGCAGTCGGCCAGTAGAAGCCGTGACAGAACGCCTTGGCCACCAGGGTCCTGGAGGCGGCGTGGTGCCCGCACTCGCCCTGGTGGATGTCGACGGGGATCTCTTGCCCTTTCTCCGGCTCAATGCAGCGTTGGAAAACGCCGGTGGTGCTGCGATGAACCAGCTCGTCGTTGATGATGCTGTAGGCCGGGGCTCGGCGCTAGATTTGTCTTGCTGTGGCCTCATCAGAGGGGAGCTCGCCGTGTAGGAGGAACACCAGGATGGGCTGGGCCCATGAGGGGGCCGAGACTGGAGGCGGCTTGGGCTCAAGGGAGGCGTTGGAAGCAGCAGGAGCCCACGGGTCCGGTCCTCCAGCCCCCGGGGCCGGCTCGCCAGCCCCCGGGACTGAAGTAGTGGAAGGGGCGTCGATTGCCATCGTGACAGCCATGGTTTCGGAGCCGGCCGCTGCGGGCGCGGCTGGCTCATTTGCCGGAACTGGCGCTGCCGGCTGGGCAGCCGGAGTTGGTGGAGCCGGCGGAAGGGTCGACGCCGATGGTGCCGGCTGGGCAGCCGGATCCGACGACGGGCCAGCTGCGTTAGCCGGCACGAAGATGGACTCCGATTCGGGGGAGGGCTTGATCGAAGGCTTGAGCAGCCGCTCGAGGGAGACGCCGGCTGGGATGGCCTGCCGGGTGGAGCCGATCTTCGCCAGCGTATCGGCCGCCTCATTGTCCGCACGGGGGACGTGATGGAACTCACAGCCCTCGAAGGAGCCGGTGAGCTGCTGGACGAGGAAGCGATAGCTGGCCATGTTGGCGTCCCTGGCGTCCCACTCGCCAGAGACTTGCTGCACCACGAGGTCGGAGTCGCCGAAGCATATGATGCGTTGGATGCCGATCTCCTTGGCGAGCCGGAGGCCGTGGACGAGGGCCTCGTACTCGGCCACATTGTTGGAGGCGGCGAAGTGGATCTGGAGTGCGTACTTGAGCTGATCTCCCCTCGGGGACGACAAGACGATGCCGGCTCCCAGGCCGGCTCGCATCTTCGAGCCGTCGAAGTGCATACGCCAATGTGTGGAGTCGGGTGGAGGCGGCAAGAACTGGGTTTCGGCCCAGTCAACGAGGAAGTCGGCCATCGCTTGTGACTTGATGGCAGTGCGCGGCTCGTACCGTATCTCGTAGTCGGCGAGGGCGATGGCCCACTTGGCTATCCGGCCGGTGGCGTCCCGGCCGCTCATGATTTCGCCCAGCGGCGCTGTGCTCACCACGGTGATGACATGCTTTTGGAAGTACTGCTTGATCTTCTGGGCGGCGAAGTATATGCCATAGCACATCTTCTGGTAATGGGGGTAGTTCTGCTTGGAGGCGGAGAGGACCTCGCTGAGGTAGTAGACGGGGCGCTGGATCGGCAGCGCCTTGCCTTCCTCCGACCTTCTCCACCACCAAGATGACGCTGATCACGCGCGTGGTTGCCGCGATGTAGGCGAGCAAAGGCTCCTTCTCAGCCGGCGCAGCCAGGATGGGCGCGCTGGTGAGAGCCCGCATGAGGTCGCGGAACGCCGCGTCTGCCTTGTCGGGCCAGTCGAACACGGCCGGCTTCTTCGAGGAGTCGCGGCCTGGCTCGACCAGAGATGTCTCCCACAGGAGCCCGTAGAGGGGCAAGGCCTTCTCGCCCAGCCGGCTGACGAACCGACTGAGGGAGGCGAGGCAGCTGGCGAACTTCTGGACGTCGCGGAGCCGGACCGGCTTGGGCATGCGCTCGATCGCCCTGATCTTCTCGGGGTTGGCTTCGATGCCGCGAGCGGACATGAAGAAACCCAGGAGTTGGCCGGCTGGGACACCGAAGACACACTTCTCCGGGTTGAGCTTGATCTTGTATTCGCGCAGGTTGGTGAACGTCTCCCGGAGATCGTCGAGGAGGCTGAAATGCTTCCTGGTCTTGACGACGATGTAGTCAACGTAGACGTGGACGTTCCTGCCTATCTGAGGCAGGAGACACTTCTGCATGCAGCGCTGGAAGGTAGCGCCCGCATTCTTCAAGCCAAAGGACATAGTGATGTAGTAGCAGGCCCCGAAAGGGGTGATGAAGGAGGTTTTCAGCTGGTTGGCCGGGTCCAGCTTGATCTGGTGGTAGGCGGAGTAGGCGTCCAGGAAGGACAACAGGTCGCAGCCGGCCGTGGAGTCGATAACTTGATCGATCCGTGGCAGGGCGAACGGGTACTTGGGACACGCCTTGTTCAGGCTCGTGTAGTCGATACACATGCGCCAAGTTTTGTTCTTCTTCAGCACCAGGACTGGGTTGGCCAGCTAGTCCAGGTGGAATACCTCCATGATGAAGCCGGCTGCGAGTAGCCGGGCGATCTCCTCTCCTACAGTACGCCATTTCTCCTCGGAGAAACGGCGCAGGGGCTGCTTGACCGGCTTCGCATCCGGTCGTACGTGAAGCTTGTGCTCGGCGAACTTCCTCGGAACACCCGGCATGTCCTTTGGAGACCATGCAAAGATGTCCCGATTCTCACGGAGGAAGTCGACGAGCTCGCCTTCCTATTTGATGTCGAGGCGGGAGCCGATGGTGACGCACTGGCTGTGGTTGGCTGGGTCGAGTGGCACTTGCCTGGTGTCCTTGGACGGCTGGAACGAGGCTTCGCCGACCGACTGGGATGGAGGAGCTGGCATGGCCGGCTGGCCAGAGGTGCGGGCCACGAGCCGGTCGAGCTGCCGCTTCTCCTCAGCTATCTCTAGGGCTTCGGCCAGCCGGCTGCCGTCTCGCGCGCACGCGATCGATATCTTGTAGTCGCCGGCGATGGTGATGATGCCCTTTGGACCTGGCATTTTGAGCTTGAGGTAGGCGTAGCGGGGGATCGCCATAAATTTGGCGAGAGCCGGCCGGCCCAACAGCGCGTGGTAGGGACTGTCGAGGTCCACCACATCGAACCACACTGGTTCGTGGAGGAAGTGGCTGTGGCCGCCGAAGAGGACGTCGAGCTTGATCTTGCCAACGGGGGTGCAGGACTTTCCCGGCACGATGCCGTGGAAAACTATCCGGCTCGCTTGCAGGTCCTCCACCTTGAGTCCCAGCTTGTGCATCGTATCGAGGTAAAGGATGTTGATGCTGCTGCCTCCATTGATCAGCACCCGCGAGAAGCGGCACGTGCGCCTCTCGGAGGCGATGGTGGGATCGAGGACGAGGGCGTAGCTGCCAGGGCTTGGCATCACGGCCGGGTGGTCAGCCCGGCTCCAGGTGACGGGCTTCTCGGACCAGTGCATGAACTGGGGAGTCGCGGGCATGGTGGCATTCACCTCGCGGTGGAGCCGGCGCTGAGCGTGCTTGTCCGTCTCTTCACTGGTGAAGACGACGTAGGAACCGTCTTGGTTGGGGAATTGGTCGAGCAGCCGGCCGTCGTTCTGGGCCGGTGCCGGGGCCTGAGCCGGAGCGGGAGCCGAAGGCGGCGCCGACGCGCGAGGAGGCGGCGCGGGAGGAGTTGGAAGACCCTCGCCCCGGGCCAGCCGCTGCGAGAAGCTGCACTGCCGGAGCGTGTGCGTAGCCAGCTTGGCGCCGGAGTGGTGTTTGCAGGGGAGGTCGAGCATCTGCTCGAACGTGAGCTTGGGCTGCCAGGCAGCCTTGCCGGTGCGCTGGCGCTGGCTGGAAGCCTGGTCGGCCGGCTGCTTTTCCTCGATGGTGGCAACCTGCCGGCTCCCGTAGCGGGGATCTGGCTGGTCGGCTTTGCGCTTGTTGTTCTGCTGCTGCCGGTTGTCGGCGGCCGCCCGCGGCGCGGCGGGCGGCGGAGCCGGCTTGGTTGGAGTGGCGACCTTCATCCGCATAGTGGAGTCGGCCGTGGCATACTTATCCGCCTTGGCCATCAGGTCCACCAGGGTAGCCGGCTCGGAGCACAGGAGCTTGTGCTTGAGGTGGGCGCCGTCTCGGCAACCCTCGATGAAGTATTGGATGGCCTGCACCTCATGCACCCCTTCGCAGGAGTTGCGGAGCTCTGTCCAGCGCGTGAGGTAATCGCGGAGGGGCTCCTCCGGCCCCTGGACGCACATGGCCAGCTCGCGGGGCCGGCCGGGCCACTTGTAGGTGCTGGTGAAGTTGCGGACGAATGCGCTTCGAAGTCCGTCCAGGTGTTAATGCTGCCGGCTGCCAGGCTGTTCAGCCAGGTGCGGGCCGAGCCGATCAGCATAAGGGGGGCGTAGCGGACGGCTACGCGCTTGTTTCCCCTGACGATGCCGACTGCGGTGGTGTAGTCGATCAGCCAGTCCTCCGGCTTGGCTGCCCCATTGTACTTCAGGGTGTCGCGGGGAAGCGTGAAGCCGGACGGGAACGGTTCGTTGCGGATCCGGGGGCCGAAGCACGCTGGGCCAATCGAACCCTCCTCGAGGAGAGCCGATTGCGCCAGCCGGTCGAGGCGGAGTCGCGCGTCGTTCTCGCTGTGGGGGACCCGCGGCCCGAGCTGGGCCGCGAGTTCGGGGCGGACGACCGGCGGGACGGACCGTGCCGGGTCCTGTCGTGGAGGCGGAGTGTGTCCGTGGCTACGCAGGCTACCGCCAACCGACGCCTCGTCGCGACGGTTGCCGTCAACCGGGTTGTTGCTGCGCCGGCTATTTCACAGCCGGCTGCTTGTTCCCGCGCAGCTGGGAACGTCGAGCGTTGCTTCCCTTGGCCCGCCGGCCGGAGGGGCGAGGAGAACTAGAGTGCTGAGCCGGCTGACGGTCAGCAGCCCCAGTGCCCGCGCCCTCACGACGGGGAACCTTTGAGACGGCCCCACCGGGGGTGAGACCGACTTGTTGTGCGTTGGCGGTGTCGATGAGGTCCTTGATGTGCCGCTCGCGCTCGGCGCACTCCTCACCCACCAAGGTAGCCAGATCCTCGTAGGATACCTTGGCGGCTTGCAGGTTGGCCGTGGGGGTGTCGTACATGGGAAGGCGGCCGCCGAGGATTTCCGCGACCACGCGGCCGCGGTCACGCACAGCCCCATGCCGGCTGGGCTCGGGGCCAGCCGGGGTGAGACCGTACGCGGAGATGTATTCCCGCTGCGCGGCTTCCATCCGGCGCTGCTCGGTTGCGAGGGCGCTGGCGTCTTCGAACAGCTGACGGCGGGCCACCTCCAACTCGGCGGTGCCGGTGGCCGGGTTGGCCGTCGGAGCGATGGGGGTGCTCAAACCCCGGAGGGTAGCGGCGAGCGGGTCGGCCTCGGCCCGCATACGGCCCGAAGTGGTGGAGGAAGCGGTGACCATCACCCCTACGCAGGTGCGGGAGCCAGAGGCACGGCCCGTGGTGAGCGCACCCACGGACGCGGGGGGATCGGTGCAGTCGAGCACCTGGCTAGGGTACTCATCGGCCGCCGGCGCGTCGGCGAGACTCAGCTTGCCGAAACACCCGGCGAGCGCGGCGACGTCGAGCGCGAGGTCGCGGCCGGGGCACTCGTCGGAGAGGCCGGCCGCGTCGCCCGCAGAACCTACCGGAGCAAGCCCCACGAGCAAGCAGTTCCGCCCGGACGCGGGGCGGACGAGGGAGGCGGTGAAGGGCCCCGCCCGGAGCGTGACTCCGGCCGGCGCCGCGGACGGCCCCACGGTGGGCGCCAACTGTCGTCGCTTTGTCACGACAGATGCCATGGGTAGGCTTATCGAGAGTGGTTGGGGCCGAAGGACGCCGATGGGCTCCGGGAGCGGAGTTAGGCACAAGCGGTGGCGGACACACGATGTACCCATGTTCGGGGCCCTCCGGAGGAGGTAACACCCCTAGTCCTGCTTGGTCTAGTTTAGACAATGGTGAGGTTACAATGAGGCTCCTGGAGCTATATGGCTAGGGGAGGAAGAAGGAGCTGGGCTGCCTTCGCTTCCTCTCTACGTGGGTGTGATGTGTGTAGAACTGATCGCCTCTCGCATGGGGGAGCTCCGGGCGGTTTTATAGACCAACCCCCCGGATTACAATACGAATAAAAGGCTACAGGAGGGCCCCAGCCGGCTGCCTCTCTGGCCGGCTGCGGGGCCCCCGGCTGAGGGGTCCTGTCGCTGGCGGGGCCCGCCGGATGCAGGGTCCCGTCGGGAGCCGGCGGGGCCCGCGAGGTAGGTCCCAAGGACGGTCGCGTCGCGGCACGGACCGTCCTTCGGGGCGTCGTCTTGTGGCAACTGGCCGAGGTCAGCGGTACGGCTGGCCGCACTATAGCCACGCCGGGGCAGGTAATGTAGTGGTTGGAGGCGTGCCGGCACTGTGGGGAGTCCTGTCACAGTCGGCCAGGGTCAGAGGCACTGTCACCTCTACTGTGGCCACACGGGCGCTGACCCCCGATGGGATGGGGGCCGCTGTAGCCGCGCGTTCCTAACCGTGGCAGCCAATGTGTGGCCGGCTAGGGGGCCAGGCATCTCCGTCCCTAGCCGGCCAGCGAGGCGTAGCCGGATTGTAGGGGGAGGCGGCTCGCCCTCCAGTCATTTCAGAAAGTTGGAGCAGTGGGTCGTTTGAGGCTACCCCGGGGTTATCCCCCCGACACTCCATGACGTTCAAAACGCCTTTGAAGTCCCGGTTCTAAGCCATACAACATAGCACACTGAACCATTGAGTAATCATCCGAACGCGACTGCCAGGTGTTCGCAACATCTGGAGACGACACTGGAGCGGGTGGCTCACTGAGCGGTGCATAAGGGACATAAGCCTTTTGGGAAGCCATGAGGATAATCCTCAGATTATGGGTTGATACGTCTCCAACGTATCTATAATTTTTGATTGTTCCATGCTTTTATATTATCCATCTTGGATGTTTTATATGCATTTATATGCTATTTTATATTATTTTTGGGAATAACCTATTAACCTATAGCCCGGTGCCAGTTTCTGTTTTTTTCCTTGTTTTTGAGTTTTACAGAAAAGGAATATCAAAGGGAGTCCAAACGGAATAAAAAATTACGGTGATCATTTATGGACCAGAAGAAGCCCAAGGAGCATTGGAGGTGGGCCAGAAGAGCCACGAGGCGATCACAAGCCTAGGGGGCACCCCCCTAGGGCACGCCCCCCTGGCTTGTCGCCGCCTCGTGGATCCTCCTGACGTGATTCCAACGCCAAGTACCCCTATATATCCAGTAACCCCCAGAAAGAAACCAAGATCGGAAGTTCCGCCGCCGCAAGCCTCTGTAGCCACGAAAAATCAATCGGGAGCCCATTCCGGCACCCTGCTAGAGGGGGAAACCATCACCGGAGGCCATCTTCATCATCCCGGCGGTCTCCATGATGAGGAGGGAGTAGTTCACCCTCGGGGCTGAGGGTATGTACCAGTAGCTATGTGTTTGATCTCTCTCTCTCGTGTTTTGGAGATGACAAAATCTTGATGTACCGCGAGCTTTATTAATATAGATGAATCATATGGAGTTTTCCCCTCTCTATCTTCTTGTGACGAATTGAGTTTTCCCTTTGAAGTTTTCTTATCAGATTGAGTCTTTAAAGGATTTGAGAACACTTGATGTATGTCTTGCGATGGGATATCCGTGGTGACAATGGGATGTTCTATTGCTCCACTTGATGTATGTTTTGGTGATCAACTTGCGGCTTCCGTGACCTTGGGAATCTACGCATAGGGGTTGGCACATGTTTTCGTCTTGACTCTCCGGTAGAAACTTTGGGGCACTCTTTGAAGTTCTTTGTGTTGGATTGAACCTGATGAATCTAAAATTGTGTGATGCATATCGTATAATCAAGCCCATGGGTACTCATGGTGACATTGGAGTATCTAGGTGACATTAGGGTTTTGGTTGATGTGTATCTTAAGGTGTTATTTTAGTACGAACTCTAGGGCTGTTCCAGACACTTATAGGGTTAGCTCATACGATTGATCAAAAAACATAACTTTGAGGTGGTTTCGTACCCTACAATAATTTCTTCGTTTGTTCTCCGCTATTTGTGACTTTGGAGTGAACTCTTTGTCGCACGTGAGGGATTTACATATGATTCAACTATGTCAGTATTGTTGAGAGAACTTGCACTAGTGAAAGTATGAACCCTAGGCCTTGTTCCTAAGCATTGCAATACCGTTTGTGCTCACTTTTATCATTAGTTACCTTGCTGTTTTTATATTTTCAGATTACAAAAACCTATATCTACCATCCATATTACACTTGTATCACCATCTCTTCGCCGAACTAGTGCACCTATACAATTTACCATTGTATTGGGTGTGTTGCGGACACAAGAGACTCTTTGTTATTTGGTTGCAGGGTTGTTTGAGAGAGACCATCTTCATCCTACGCCTCCCATGGTTTGATAAACCTTAGGTCATCCACTTGAGGGAAATTTGCTACTGTCCTACAAAACTCTGCGCTTGGAGGACCACCACGGGTCTACAAGAAGAAGGTTGCGTAGTAGACATCAAGATCTTTTCTGGCGCCGTTGCCGGGGAGGTGAGTGCTTGAAGGTATATCTTTAGATCTTGCAATTAAATCTTTTAGTTTCTTGTTTTTCACTAGGTTGGTTTTATAAAAGAAAACTACAAAAAAATGGAGTTTAGGTTGCATCAATTGGTTCGTCTTTTTAATGTCTTTCGTGAAAATGATGGTTTGGAAAATTGTGCTCAATTGGTAGAGGAAGAATTTACGAAAATACTTAATGAGAATTCCTTGAATGATGAGCATGATTGCAATATTGCTAGTATGAATTCTCTGAATATCCATGATGCTAATGATATGCAAACCCACAAGCTTGGGGATGCTATGTTTGATGAAGATGATATTTTTAGTCCCCCAAGTTTTGATGACAAAATTTGTTATGATAATGACATGCCTACTATCTATGATGATTATGATGATGACATGTATGCTATAAAGAGTGATAGTAACCATGAAACTTGTCATCATGATTTTAATATTCAAAGTGGTTATGTCAATCAAGTATCTCATGATAGTTATTTTGTTGAGTTTGCTCCCACTATTATGAATGAGAAGAAAATTGCTTATGTGGAGAGTGACAAATTTTCTATGCTTGTGGATCATGAAGATAATGCTTTATGTGATAGTTATGTTGTGAAATTCCTTCATGATGCTACTGAAAATTATTATGAGGGAGGAACTTATGCTTGTAGGAATTGCAATAATATCAAGTTTCCTCTCTATGTGTTTAAAATCTTGAAGTTATGCTTGTTTTGCCTTCCTATGCTAGTTGATTCTTGCTCCCATAAAGTGTTTGCTCACATAATCCCTATGCATAGGAAGTGGGTTAGAATTAAATGTGCTAGTCATATGCTTCATGATGCTCTCTTGCATGTTTCAATTCTTATCTTTTATGTGAGCATCATTGAAATCATCATGCCTAGCTAAAAGGCATTAAAGAAAAGCGCTTGTTGGGAGACAACCCAATATTTATCCCTACTGTTTTAGTGTGTTCACATGATTAAGCTACTGTATTAATAATGTTTTGTGTCTTTTATTTCAATAAAGTGCCAAGTAAAGCCTTTGGGATGACTCACAAGATGAGTAGAATTGATGCTGAACCAAAACAGAAACTTTTGACTCCAGTACAGGAATTTTAATTTTTTAGTGGAGCGTGATAATGATATGCAATTTTTACACAGTCTTCATATACGAATTCTTCAGGTTGTCCTAATTTTTCAGATTTTTTAGAGACAGGGAAATATGGTTACACTACATATCTTCACAGACTGTTCTATTTTTGACAGATTCTGTTTTGCATGCATAGTTTGCTTGTTTTAGTGTTCTCATAGCTTATATTTAGTGGTATAAATTATGGAAATGATAGAATACAGTAGGTATCATGTGGGAACAATTATGAATCTTGTCTTGACAGTACCTAAGTGAATGATTTATCTTTATTAAACTAACCCTTCTCACGAAGTTCCGTTAAGTTTTGTGTGATTGAAGTTTTCAAGTTTTGGGTGAGACACCGATATGAGGAGAATAAGGAGTGACAAGAACCTAAGCTTGGGGATTCCCAAGGCACCCCAAGGTAATATTCAAGGAATACTCAAGCGTCTAAGCTTGGGGATGCCCCGGAAGGCATCCCCTCTTTCGTCATCAACATTATCGGTATATCTTACTTAGATTTATATTTTTATTCGTCACATAATATGTGCTTTGCTTGGATCGTCATTATATTTTGTTATTTT
The DNA here is from genome assembly GCA_039707655.1 of Elymus sibiricus. Classification (NCBI taxonomy): domain Eukaryota; kingdom Viridiplantae; phylum Streptophyta; class Magnoliopsida; order Poales; family Poaceae; genus Elymus; species Elymus sibiricus. Next base: position 437,711,408 of record CM077667.1, on the reverse strand, counting down.
CTGTTAGGTGTTATTCATAATCTTGTTTTTCAATAAAAAGTTCCAAGAATTGTCTTAGGATGCTTGCATTGCATGTTTTGATGTGTGCTGTGTAAAAACAGAAACTTTTGCTGTAGTGTTTGAATTTTCATATTTTACTGGAACGTGGAACGTTTCTGAAACTTTTACACAGTGTTGTCATATAAATTATTTAGCATGTCCTAAATTGTCATAATTTTTTGAGTTACAGAAGTACACTGTTTTCAAAAATTGCTACAGACTGTTCTGTTTGGACAGATTGCTGTCATAGTTTTGTTATCTACTTATCCTATAGTTTCCATAGCCTATATTGGTAGATATAAATTTTGGAAATGATAGTAAACAGTAGATGATGTTTGATAATTATTGTGCAACTTGTCTTGTCAGTACATGAAGTGTTGATTTATTTTTATGTGTACTAACCTATCTCACGAGTTCTTTTCGAGTTTTGTGTGGATGAAGTTTTTGAGAATAGGTGAAACCATGATATGTGAGGATTGAATGAGATACAAAATCTCAAGCTTGGGGATGCCCAAGGCACCCCAAGTAAATATTTCTAGAAGTCTCAAGCATCTAAGCTTGGGGATGCTACGCATCCCATCTCTCTTCATCAACAATTATCGGTTAGCCTATGTTGAGCCTAAATTTTTATTCATTCACATGATGCGTGCTATCCTTGGAATGTCATTTTATTTTGTTTTGCTGTTTGAATAAAGTACTTAAGATCTGAAATTCTTAGATGAGAGAGTCTTCACATAGTTATTTAAATTTTTGACTACTCATTGATCTTCACTTATATCTTTTTGGAGTAGTTTGTCAATTTTCTCTAGTACTTCACTTATATCTTTTTAGAGCACGGCGGTGGCTTTATTTTATAGAAATTATTGAACTCTCTTGCTTCACTTATATTATTTTGAGAGTCTCTAAACAGCATGGTAATTTCCTTAGGTTATGAATTTAGTCCTAATATAATGGGCATCCAAGAGGGATATAATAAAAACTTTCATATAAAGTGCATTGAATACTATCAGAAGTTTGATTCCTTATGATTGTTTTGAGATATAAAGATGGTAATATTAGAGACATGCTAGTGAGTAATTGTGGATTGGTGGAAATACTTGTGTTAAAGGTTGTGATTCCCGTAGCATGCACGTATGGTGAACCGTTATGTGACGAAGTCGGAGCATGATTTATTTATTGATTGCCCTCCTTTGTGTGGAGGTCGGGATCGCGCGATGGTTAACTCCTACCAAACCTTCCCCTAGGAGCATGCGTGTAGTACTTTGTTTTGATAACTAGTAGACTTTTGCAATAAGTATGTGAGTTCTTTATGACTAATGTTGAGTCCAAGGATTATACGCACTCTCACCCTTCCACCCTTAATAGCCTCTCTAGTACCGCACAACTTTCGCCGGTGTATTAAACCCACCATATACCTTCCTCAAAAAAGCCACCATACCTACCTATTATGGCATTTCCATAGCCATTCCGAGATATATTGCCATGCAATTTCCACCGTTCCGTTTATGACACACATCATCATTGTCATATTGCTTTGCATGATCATGTAGTTGACATCGTATTTGTGGCAAAGCCACCGTTCATATTTTTTATACATGTCACTCTTGAGTCATTGCACATCCCGGTACACCGCCAGAGGCATTCATATAGAGTCATATTTTGTTCTAAGTATCGAGTTGTAATTCTTGAGTTGTAAGTAAATAAAAGTGTGATGATCATCATTATAGAGCATTGTCCCATGTGAGGAAAGGATGATGGAGACTATGATTCCCTCACAAGTCGGGATGAGTCTCCGGACTTTACAAAAAATAAAAGAGGCCAGAGAAGCCCAAATAAAAAAAAGAGGCCAAAGATGCCCACCAAAAAATGAAAAAAAAGGAATAAAAAATGAGAGAAAAGAGAGAAGGGGCAATGCTACTATCCTTTTTCCACACTTGTGCTTCAAAGTAGCACCATGATCTTCATGATAGAGAGTCTCCTATATTGTCAATTTCATATACTAGTGGGAATTTTTCATTATAGAACTTGGCTTGTATATTCCAATGATGGGCTTCCTCAAATTGCCCTAGGTCTTCGTGAGCAAGCGAGTTGGATGCACACCCACTTAGTTTCTTTTTGAGCTTTCATACACTTATAGCTCTAGTGCATCTGTTGCATGGCAATCCCTACTCACTCACATTGATATTTATTGATGGGCATCTCCATAGCCCGTTGATACGCCTAGTTGGTGTGAGATTATCTCCTTCTTTTTTGTCTTCTCCACAACCACCGTATTCTATTCCACCTATAGTGCTATGTCCATGGCTCACGCTCATGTATTGCGTGAGAGTTGAAAAAGTTTGAGAACACTAAAGTATGAAACAATTGCTTGGCTAAAACCGGGGTTGTGCATGATTTAATACTTTGTGTGATGAAGATGGAGCATAGCCAGACTATATGATTTTGTAGGGATAACTTTCTTTGGCCATGTTATTTTGAGAAGACATGATTGCTTTGTTAGTATGCTTGAAGTATTATTGTTTTTATGTCAACATTAAACTTTTGTTTTGAATCTTATGGATCTGAATATTCATGCCACAAAAAAGAAAATTACATGGATAAATATGTTAGGTAGCATTCCACATCAAAAATTCTGTTTTTATCATTTACCTGCTCGAGGACGAGCAGGAATTAAGCTTGGGGATGCTTGATACGTCTCCAACGTATCTATAATTTTTGATTGTTCCATACTATTATATTATCCATCTTGGATGTTTTATATGCATTTATATGCTATTTTATATTATTTTTGGGACTAACCTATTAACCTAGAGCCCGGTGCCAGTTTCTGTTTTTTACCTTGTTTTTGAGATTTACAGAAAAGGAATATCAAACGGAGTCCAAACGGAATAAAAATTTACGGTGATCATTTATGGACCAGAAGAAGCCCAGGGAGCATTGGAGGTGGGCCAGAAGAGCTACGAGGCGATCACAAGCCTAGGGGGCGCCCCCCCTACGGCGCGCCCCCTGGCTTGTCGCCGCCTAGTGGATCCCCCTGACGTGATTCCAACGCCAAGTACCCCTATATATCCAGTAACCCCCAGAAAGAAACCAAGATCGGGAGTTCCGCCGCCGCAAGCCTTTGTAGCCACGAAAAATCAATCGGGAGCCCGTTCCGGCACCCTGCCGGAGGTGGAAACCATCACCGGAGGCCATCTTCATCATCCCGGTGGTCTCCATGACGAGGAGGGAGTAGTTCACCCTCGGGGCTGAGGGTATGTACCAGTAGCTATGTGTTTGATCTCTCTCTCTCTCTCCCGTGTTCTTGAGATGACACAATCTTGATGTACCGCGAGCTTTATTAATATAGATGAATCATATGGAGTTTTCTCCTCTCTATCTTCTTGTGATGAATTGAGTTTTCCCTTTGAAGTTTTCTTATCGGATTGAGTCTTTAAAGGATTTGAGAACACTTGATGTATGTCTTGCGATGGGATATTCGTGGTGACAATGGGATGTTCTATTGATCCACTTGATGTATGTTTTGGTGATCAACTTGCGGCTTCCGTGACCTTGGGAATCTATGCATAGGGGTTGGCACATGTTTTCGTCTTGACTCTCCGGTAGAAACTTTGGGGCACCCTTTGAAGTTCTTTGTGTTGGATTGAACCTGATGAATCTGAAATTGTGTGATGCATATCGTATAATCAAGCCCATGGGTACTCGTGGTGACATTGGAGTATCTAGGTGACATTAGGGTTTTGGTTGATGTGTATCTTAAGGTGTTATTTTAGTACGAACTCTAGGGCGGTTTGTGACACTTATAGGGATAGCTCATACGATTGATCGGAAAAGATAACTTTGAGGTGGTTTCGTACCCTACAATAATTTCTTCGTTTGTTCTCCGCTATTTGTGACTTTGGAGTGAACTCTTTGTCGCACGTGAGGGATTTACATATGATTCAACTATGTCAGTATTGTTGAGAGAACTTGCACTAGTGAAAGTATGAACCCTAGGCCTTGTTCCTAAGCATTGCAATACCGTTTGTGCTCACTTTTATCATTAGTTACCTTGCTGTTTTTGTATTTTCAGATTACAAAAACCTATATCTACCATCCATATTACACTTGTATCACCATCACTTCGCCGAACTAGTGCACCTATACAATTTACCATTGTATTGGGTGTGTTGGGGAGACAAGAGACTCTTTGTTATTTGGTTGCAGGACTGTTTGAGAGAGACCATCTTCATCCTATGCCTCCCACGGATTGATAAACCTTAGGTCATCCACTTGAGGGAAATTTGCTACTGTCCTACAAAACTCTGTGCTTGGAGGCCCAACATGAGTCTACAAGAAGAAGGTTGCGTAGTAGACATCACGGGCCCAATATACAAAGTTACTTCCATCATCTTTTAGCATAGCTTTCTGTAGGAACGCATTGAAATTTAGGGGAACTATTGCGCGAGCCATTGATCTACAACATAAAATTTGCAAAGACAACTTAGACTATTGTTCAAGATAATGAGTTTAGTTAATCATATTACTTAAAAACTTCCACTCAAATTGACATCCCTTAGGTCATCCGAGTGCTACATGATCCAAATTCACCAACCCAAGTCCGATCATCACGTGAGATGAGGTGGTTTCAATGGCGAACATCTCCATGTTGATCATATCTACTATATGACTCATGTTCGACCTTTCGGTCTCTTGTGTTCCGAGGCCATGTCTGTACATGCTAGGCTCGTCAAGTTTAACCCAAGTGTTCCGCATGTGCAACACTGGCTTGCACCCGTTGTATGCGTACGTAGAGTCTATCACACCCAATCATCACGAGGTGTCTCGTAACGACGAACTTTCGCAACGGTGCACACTCAGGGAGAACACAATTTAATGTTGAAGTTTTAGTGAGGGATCACCTTATAATGCTACCATCGTCCTAAGAAAAACAAGGTGCATAAAAGGATTAACATCACATGCAAATCATAAGTGACATGATATGGCCATGATCTTGTGCTTTTGATCTCCATCTCCAAAGCACTGGCATGATCGCCATCGTCACCGACATGACACCATGATCTCCATCATCTTGATCTCCATCAACGTGTCCCAATCGGGGTTGTCGCGCCAACCATGCTTCTACTACTATTGCTACCGCTTAGCGATAAAGTAAAGCATTACATAGCGCTTAATGAGTGACGCGCAGGCCACATAATAATTAAAGACAACCCTATGGCTCTAGCCGGTTGTCATACTCATCGACGTGCAAGTCGTGATAATCTATACAAATCATGATCATCTCATACATCACATATATCTCATCATGTTTCTGGCCATATCATATCACATCATACCCTACAAAAACAAGTTAGACGTCCTCTAATTTGTTGTTGCATGTTTTACGTGGCTGCTATGGGTATCTAGCAAGAACTATTCTTACCTACGCAAAACCACAACAGTGATATACAAGTTACTATTTAACCTTCTACAAAGACCGCCGTTGTCGAATCCGATACAACTAAAGTGGGAGAGACAGACACCCGCCAGCCATCTTATGCAACAAAGTTAAATGTCAGTCGATGGAACCGGTCTCTCGTACGTGGACGAGTAAGGTTGGTCCGAGCCGCTTCATCCCACAATACCGCTGAATCAAGAAAAGACTAGGGAGGGAAGCAATCTGAATATCAACGCCCACAAACTCCTTTGTGTTCTACTCGTGATCTCATCTATGCATAGACCTGGCTCTGATACCACTGTTGGGGAACGTTGCATGGGAAACAAAAAATATCCTACGCACATACAAGATCTATTCATGGTGATGAGCATCTATGAGAGGAGAGATCGGATCCACATACCCTTGTAGATCGCTAAGCGGGAAGGGTTAAGAAACGCGGTTGATGTAGTCGAACGTCTTCGCGATCCAAATCTCAAGCCGTCCCGCGATCCAATCATGATCTAGCTCCGAACGGATGGCACCTCCGCGTTCAACACACGTATAGCTCGATGACGATATCCGGCAGCACGACGGTGTGGTGGCGGTGGTGGTGGAGCTGATCCGGCAGAGCTTCACTAAGCAAAACTGAACCAATCTAGAGGAGAAACAATCTAGGGGAGAGGGAGGGTTGTGTCGTGGCTTGGGTGCGGCTGCTCTCCCTCTACCCTCATGTATGTAGGGGGGTGGCTGGTCGCGGTTTCCCTAGGGTTGGGGCGGCGCCCTAGGGAACTTCCTCAGGGTTTCCCTAGGGGCGCGGCGGCCACCCTAGGGAACTGCCTCAGGGTTTCCCTAGGGCACGGCGGCCACCCTAGGGAGCTGCCTTAGGGTTTCCCTAGGGGCGCGGTGATACGTCTCCAACGTATCTATAATTTTTGCTTGTTCCATGCTGTTATATTATCATTCTTGGATGTTTTACAGTCATTTTCTAACAACTTTATATCATTTTTTGGGACTAACCTATTGACATAGTGCCAAAGTGCCAGTTGTTGTTTTCGCTTGTTTTTTACTTCGCAGAATATCAGTACCAAACGGAGTCCAATCACGACGAAACTTTTTGGAGATTTTTTCTGGACCAGAAGACACCCAGTGGGCCAAATAAGAGCCTGGAAGGTGGGATGTGGGGAGCACAACCCACCAAGGCGCGCCAGGGGGCCCGCGGCGCGCCCTGATGGGTTGTGCCATCCATGGGGCCCGTCTGCACCGCCTGTGATGCCTATAAATTCCCAAATATTCGGAAAACCCTAGAGGAGTCGACGAATAACAATTCCAACCGCCGCAAGTTCCAGAACCGCGAGATCCAATCTAAACACCATCACGGAGGGGTTCATCTTTTTCATAGGTGCCTCTCCGATGATGCGTGAGTAGTCCACCATAGACCTACGGGTCTGTAGGCAGTAGCTAGATGGCTTTTTCTCTCTCTATTATGATTCTCAATACAATGGTCTCTTGGAGATCTATTTGATGTAAACTTTTTGCGGTGTGTTTGTTGGGATCCGATGAATTTTGAGTTCATGATCAGTTTCTATCCATGAATATTATTTGAGTCTTCTTTGAACTCTTATATGCATGATTGCTTATAGCATCGTATTTCTTCTTCGAATATTTGGTTTAGTTAGGCCGACTAGATCGATTTTTTTCCCATGGGAAGAGGTGCTTTGTGATGGGTTCGATCTTGTAGTGTTCTTTCCCAGTGACAGAAGGGGCAGCAAGACACGCATGTATCGTTGCTATTAAGGATAACAAGATGGGGTCTATTCCTACATGAATAGATCTTGTCTACATCATGTCATCGTTCTTATTGCATTACTCCATTTTTCCATGAACTTAATATACTAGATGCATGCTGGATAGCGGTCGATGTGTGGAGTAATAGAGGTAGATGCAGGCAGTAAGTCGGGCTATCTATCATGGACGTGATGCCTATATAATGATCATCCCCTTGGATATCGTCATGACTTCGATTTTCTATCAATTGCCCAACTGTAATTTGTTCACCCACCGTGCGCTATACTCATGAGAGAAGCCGCTAGTGAACCCTACGGCCCCCGGGTCTACTTTTCCAACATATTGCTTTCAGATCTATCTTTTCGCATCTTTGTTTTCAGATCTACAAAACCAAAAACCCAAAAATATATTGCTGCGTATTTTATATGCCCTTTTTATTTTGTGTTCTTGAGAGATCTATCTCTCCTATCTATCACTACCTAATCTATCTTTTAACCGTAGAGAGATTGACAACCACTCTTTCGCGTCGGGTTGCAAGTATTTGTTGTTTGTGTGCAGGTGCTGCTTATTGGGTGGTGGTGATCCTCCTATTGGTTTGATAACCTTGGTTTCATAACTGAGGCAAATACTTACCGTCGTTGTGCTGCATCATCCCTTCCTCTTTGCGGAAATACCGACGCAGTCTCAAGCCACGTCAAAGGAATTTCTGGCGCCGTTTCCGGGGAGGAAGCGGTCTCTTCTACGTGCTTATCATAGGCCCCGAGGGGACTCCATCATCATCTGTCGGATTTCCGGCTCCGCAAAACCCAAAGAGGTTTGAACTCAGGGGCGTGTGCGAAGATCCCAACCGGCTTTGGCCTCAAGTTCACAGCTCCACAGCCTAGACGAATTGAACTCACTCGCTCGTGGGGAAGAAGTCTAACACGCGGATTTACCCAGGTTCGGGCCGCTGCGAAGCGTAAAACCCTACTCCTGCTTTTGGTGGATTGCCTCATGAGGTGGTTTGTGGATGAACTGGTACAGTGGCGAGAAACCTCGCCAGGGCGGTCGAGTGGTTTCGGATCCGTCCCCCTCTACGGTGCAGCCTAGCCCCTCTTTATAATGGCCCGGTTCCTCTTCCCTTATCGTATTGGCGGGAAGGGATCCCACAACGGCCATTTTCGAAGGGGGACAAGGAGTCCACCTTATCCTGACGAAAGGTGGTCTTCGCCTGCAAAGTAGCTGGTAGTGATGTAGAGGTGGGCTCGGTGACGACGTCCGTCCTGCGGGGCTCGCGGTCTTGGTCTTGTTGCGCCGGAATGGGAACCTTTGGGGGGCTGTCTTGGGAACCCGCGTACGTCCTTGCCTCCTTTGCACCAAAGGGGAAACTGCTTCTTCTGTGCCCGCTGGCACCCGCCTGGCCCAGCCGGCATCACCTCAGAATCTCGAGGCTGAGCGCTTCATGGAGATCTCCGCCCCTCGGGAGGGAGCCTGGAGAGGCCTCCTCCTTCCGGGGGTCTTGGTGTCGTACTCCTCGCGAGGGCGGGACTCTCGCGAAGGCCTTGTCCTGGGCGATCCTGCACTGGGCCGCACCGGGTTGTCTAAGTGGGCCTCACCCTGGGCCGCAGGTAGGCAGGTCTGGGTACCCCCATTCCCAGAACGCCGACAGTAGCCCCCGGGCGCAAGGCGTGCTTGGGTTGGCTTCGGGGCGAAGCGAAAGAAGGCTGGCCCGAGCACTGCGGGCCTTATTCGCTTGCGGGCCAGGCTTGACACGCGGCGCCCTCCGAGACGCGGGCGCCTCCACTTCTCCACGCTGCCTCGGCAACTGCCCTTGCTGACAAACAGCCCGGCGCACGCCACCGAGCCATCATTGTTCCTCTTCGAACCTGTCGCCCGTTCCCCCTTCTCCCACGGCTCGCGCCTTCTCAAGCAAATCTTGCGCCCGCCCCGATCTGGCCGTCCGCCATGGCCCCCAAGAAGAAGGTGGGCGAGGCAACAAAGGCGTCGGGGCCTTCATCAAAGCCGGAGCCCGCATTGGGCCGATCCTTGGTAGTCAATCTTGAAGGGCTGGAGAAGGTCAGTCTCGCAGTTGCCGCCGGCTCCAACAAGTTGGGGGGCGACCAAGATCTGGCCGGGTTCGCGGCCTCAGACCAACCTGGAGGCCACCAGCATTCCCCTCCATCTCCATGCTCTCTTCTCAGGCCTGCTGCCGCCGTTCTCAGACTTCTTCTTTGCCGTGCTCAGGCATTATCAGGTCCATGCGCTGCATCTTGACCCTGGTTCCATCGTCCTCCTTTCCGCTTTCGAATTCCTGTGCGATTCCTTTCTTTCCATTTCCCCTTCTGTGGCTTTGCTTCGCCACTTCTTCTCCCTCTAGATGAACCCCAGAGGGCATTGTTCGGGATGCGTGTCCTTGCGAGCAGTCGACGTGACGGCCGACGGGGCCCTCGACGCCCGGCTTTCCCCGAACGCAGAGGGCTTCCAGAGGCAGTGGGTGTACGTCGGTGTTGCTGCACCCAGCCCCCTACTCCAAATCTCGGTAGTCCCTGCAGTGCCGAGCCCTGGGTGGGGGCACGAGGAGCTTGACGACCCGCGGTTCACGCGGGTTTCGGCCAGGCTGGCCGACTTGAAGAAGGCGGGGGTGACGATGAAGATGGTGGTGCGGGAGTTCACCCGCCGACGTATTGCTCCTCTCCAGCGCCATTCTGGCCTGATGTGGTCCTTCACGGGCCCTCGCGACGCCATGAGGCTCTAGGTCCCCCTATTCCTTCCAGCACGCTGCGCGAACTGCTCCGTTGTCTTTCCGGCGGGGAACCGGGCGAGCTTCCCCTAGATGGGCTCCCTCTGTACAACCACCGGGATGGGGAAGCCTTTGCCCAACAGATGCTACACTTCGACGAGTGGGGATTACTTCCTCAGGAGGGAACGGGTCCTCGGTCCAATCCCCTCATGAGGACCTCGTGCCCTGAGGGTCCTGAGGCCGAGGCCCCCTGCTCGGCCGCGGAGGGGCGCCCTGTGTCGCCCGTCCCCCGGGCACCTACCACGGCCCTGCCAGGGGGTGAGGGCAACACCCGGTTGGTGACAACGGCCGCCGCCTCCGCTATAGAGCGCCTCGCGGCAGGCGCCGACGAGTCGCCCTCAGGCCCTTTCGCTCGCCGGAAGAGGAGGAGACCCGGGGGCAGTAGCGGCTCAGCACTGTGCGTGCCAATGAAGAGGAAGTGGATCGGCATGAATGAGTAAGTGTCCGAGTCCCCTCAGTCTTCTCCTGATGTGCGCCTTCTGAGTCTCTGCTCCGTAGGACTCCTCCTGACGAAGAGAGAGATGCACCGCCACTGCCGCCACCCGAGGTCACCGGGCCCGCGGTGGCCTTGCACCCCGCGGGTCACGTGACCCCGCGCGGAGTGGCATTTGTGCCCGAGATCGAGCGGCCCTTGGGAGGTCTTGAGCGCGAGTTTCCTGCATTCTTCTCCATGCGTGGCCTTCGGCTTGCAGGGGCGGGGCCGTGTCCTCTGTTGACGATCTTTTCTGAGAGCCAGGCGCCCCGTGCATTGAGGCCCTCCTCGCGCGAAGACGCGGGTTCCCACGGGGCGCAGCTTCCACCCGGAGGGGGGGGTGAAGAGCCCCCAACCCCCGGGCTCGCGCCGGGGGCGTGCGGCCTTTCGCATACTTTCCCTGCTTGCCCTGGGGAAGGCGAAGGCCCTGGCCGGGCACTCGAGCTCGCGTGTGGCTGTAGCGCCACGTGACGCGGTCTTCTCCAAACCGCAGCGAACACACTGGGGCGCCTGGGAGTTGAGCTCGTCGACACCGACACCCGCCTCGAAGCGGAGCGCTAGCGCCTAGCGCGAGAATGGCACTGGCTCGGGGTTGCCGTCAACCTCGGCCGTTTGCAGCGTGAGCGCGCTCACGCAGATGCCGAGGGGTCCCTTGCTGCGGCGAGGGAGGCCCGCGATCGCGCCCTCGCGGAGGCCCAAGCCACAGACAGCCGACGCAAGGCCGCAGAGAAGCGCTTGGAGGAGCTTCGGGCCTCCAATGCCGCCCTTGAAAGGCAAGTCCAGGTGCGTAGGGCCGCACTTGACGCCCTGGCGGTCGAGCCATCCACAGGCGGTGCGGGGCACCGCATACTTGAAGACTCGCTGACGCTGGAAGCGTTGGAGCCGACTCTGGAGCTCGAGAGGCTGGAGGTGAGGGAGTGCCAGGTATCCATCGCCGAGGACTCCCTCGCCATCCGGGAGGCGAAGGTCCAGGGGGAGATTAGCGACAAGGTGGCGGAGGTTCGGCGCGCCCTCACCAAGGATTATCGCATGAAGTTGAAGCTCCAGGAGTTCCGTTTTTGCAGGCGACGCGACGGCCTGAGTAGCGAGGCCGACGACCTTAGGAAAAGGTTAGTCCTGGCAGGGCGCTGCGAGAAGGACGCGATGGACGCCCAGGCTGCTGCCGAGGCCGAGCTGTCTTTCCTCTATAAGCAGGTAAAGGGCGTTACTTCCCTTGCGGAGAAGTCTTCGGATGAAGCGGACCGTGCTCGCGGGCTGCAGCACACTCGCTCCAAGATGTTCCAATCCCTCGAGAAGAGGGCCCACCGGGCCTTGAGCAGCATCTGTGGCGAGAGCGTCTCGAGCCCACTCGTCCCTGATGATGCCGGGTACCTGGGCTTCTTCAGCAGGGTCGTGGAGCGTCTTGAAGGGGGTGCGGAGAAGATCTGTGAACTCGTGGAGGAGAAACGCCGCGACCTCCTCGCGCGGGCGGCTTCACGCGTCTTCAGCCATCTCCTTCGCCTCTACCCACACTTCGAATTCGAGGCTGTGCTCGCCCCCGTGCCCGAAGTGGTACAAGGCACCCTTGCCAAGTGGGTGAAGGACCATGTGGAGGACTTGATCGCGGGATTTTCTTCTGCTGATTGGGAGGGCCAGCTTGAGGTCGAGGAGCGCGAGTCCGGCAACGGTGGTGACGATGAGGGCGACGACGACGGCATGTCTCCGTAGGTAGTCTTCGTGTTTACCTGTCAGGGTTATGAGTGTGGCCCCGCGGCGATGTTAATGTATTTTGGAGAGACTTTTTCATGATGCTCCCGCATGATGTAATAGGTAGCCTTGTACTCCTTTGTGCCAAGAGTCCCTGCCGATTCAGCCGAGCGTGTCGTGCGAGGTTTCGAACGCCGAGGCCTTGGCGAGGTGTGCGCGGGAACGCGCCCACCGTGTCCAGCCCCCACTCGTGGGACGCGCGAGGGAGAAAGAGAGCCGGCAGCTGCCGAACTTCTTAAAGAAAGCAAGACGCAAAACGGAAAACGTTGCCAGAAGGGAATGTCCCTCCCCCCTTCCTGGAGAAAACCGCAAGAACTCCAAATTTCATTCCAAAAGGTGGGAAATTCGAATACAAAAAGGGAAAAGAGCTGCCGCGTCCGGCACCTCGGCTAGTCTTCGTCTTCCCCCCCCAGCGCGGAGCGTAGGGCTTCCACTAGGCGTGGGCATACTCATTGGAGGACCGTGTTGTCCGCCAACGTTGAGCATGGGGCTTCCACTTGGGTGTGGGTGGGAACCCCTCCGCATCCTCGGGGGGCTCCGGCCGTATACAACCCACTCATTATTATGTGAGAGTGTCACGGGTTGAGCCATGGGCGTTGGGGGCTCCATGCCTCCGGGACACGGAGCCCACTTCCTGCCCCCAAGCATGATGCGGCGAAGTGAGGTCGGCTCCGAACGGGCCCTCGAGCACGGGGGGAGCCCCCGACGCTCTTCGCAGGGAGGACCGATTTGGAACGGGGCCTCAGGCCCCCGAGAACCCGGAGGCGAATGTCGTCGCTGTAGTGGCGCCGCGGCTCCTCGCACTGCGGGCGAGGCCCGGCGCGGGACCCTTCCATCAAGCGTGAGGCTGGCGCCCGGAACGGTGTCCCAGTGCGCCTCACTAGGGTGCCCGGGAGCCTTGTACAGACACTCAATCCTCTGCCCCCAGGCGGACCGGGCCAGACCTGGAGACATGGGTGAGTACCTGATCTCCTAACGCCAGACTGGTGAGGCCTGGCCCAATGACATGGGCGTGTGTTCCACCCTCCGTCTCTGGGCAGGCAACGCCCGTCCTGGAGACATGGGCGTGTGTTCCACCCTCCTTCTCCACGCAGGGAGCGCCTGGCCTGGGGACATGGGCATGTGTTCCACCCTCCGTCTCCAGGCAGGCGACGGCCGTCGTGGAGACATGGGCGTGTGTTCCACCCTCCGTCGCCAGGCAGGGAGTGCCTGGCCTGGGGACATGGGCGTGTGTTCCACCCTCCGTCCCCAGGCATTTGACACCCAGTTTGGGGGCACAGGCGCCTGCTCAGCGTAGCTCCCCGCCAGCGGGCGCGCCTCACGAAGCTGCCAATGCCAGGCACCTTCGCAAGACCGACCACGCCAGCCGCCCTCGCGAGGCCGCCCGGGCCAGCCCCGACGAGAGCCGCTCGCGAGGTCGCGTATGCTCCTCCTGTCGTCGTAGTGGCCGGCGTTGTACCCTCCGCCGCTTGGGCGCCTGCCAGCATGCTCATCGTGGAGGGGCTCGAGCCCCCGGGCGCGGGCGTACACGAGCCGACGGCCGCCCACTCTGGAGGTGGCGGGCGCGCTGGGAGGTGCGAGGCGGCGCCCGCCTCGCATGGCCAGCGCCTCCCGCAGGTCTTCGTCCATGCCGGAGGGGAACTCCTGCGGGCCTGACGCCCTGGGCCGCACCCCTCGCCGGCGCGGGCGCGCTTCGTAACGCGCTTCCAAGGGGCACCCACGTGGCCCCAGCGCCGCGCCGGTCTTTTGGAGGGCTCCACAGACGCGAGCCCCCAGGCCCGTCTCGTAGGGGAGCGCCAGGGCCGCGCCAGTCGTGCTGGCGCGCCTAGCCATGCGGCCCAGCCAGTCGTTGTAGCGGTTGCGAGCGGTGTGGTAGCGCAGCAGTTCACGGGCCACGAGGAGCGTGACTCGCCCGCTCGTCAGGTCACGGCGAGCTCGGGAGGGCGACGTCGCGACGTGGACGCGGGAGGGAGTCAGGGCGACGATGCCGCGCTGCGCGGTGGGTGAGGGCTGCAGGCCCTGGCGTCCGTCGATGGCCGGGCTGGCGATGGCGTCTGCCAACGGGAGGGGGGGGCAAGGCGGCGCGGGGCGCCATGGCCCGCAGGCGTCGGCCGAGTGACGCGAGGAGCTCGGCGCTCGGCGCGAGCTCGGCGACCTTTAGCCATGGGGCGGCGTGCGGAGGCGGGGTGAAGCTTGAGGTGGAGACCCCATCACACGCCCCCTACCTGGTGCGCCAAATGTCTGATTTCGGGCTCCGCAAAACCCAAAGAGGTTCGAACTCAGGGGCGTGTGCGAAGATCCCAACCGGCTTCGGCCTCAAGCTCACAGCTCCACAGCCTAGACGAATTGAACTCACTCGCTCGCGGGGAAGAAGGCTAACACGCGAATTTACCCAGGTTCGGCCCGCTACGAAGCATAAAACACTACTCCTGCTTTTGGTGGATTGCCTCACGAGGAGGTTTATGGATGAACTGGTACAGTGGCGAGCAACCTCGCGAGGGCGCTTGGGTGGTTTCGGATCCGTCCCCCTCTACGGCGCAGCCTAGCCCCTCTTTATAATGGCCCGGGTCCTCTTCCCTTATCGTATTGGAGGGAAGGGATCCCACATCGGCAATTTTCGAAGGGGGACAAAGAGTACACCTTATCCTGATGAAAGGTGGTCTTCGCCTGCAAAGTAGCTGGTAGTGATGCAGAGGTGGGCTCGGCGATGACGTCCGTCCTGCGGGGCTCGCGGTCTTGGTCTTGTTGCGCCGGAATGGGAACCTTTGGGGGGCTATCTTGGGAACCTGCGTACGTCCTTGCCTCCTTTGCACCAAAGGGGAAACTGCTTCTTCTGTGCCCGCTGGCGCCCGCCTGGCCCGGCAGGCGTCACCTCAGCCTCTCCAGGCCGAGCGCTTCAAGGAGATCTCCGCCCCTCGGGACGGAGCCTAGAGAGGCCTCCTCCTTCCGAGGGTCTTGGTGTCGTCCTGCTCGCGAGGGCGGAACTCTCGCGAAGGCCTTGTCCTGGGCGATCCTGCACCGGGCCGCACCGGGTTGTCGAAGTGGGCCTCGCCCTGGGCCGCAGGCAGGCAGGTCTGGGTACCCCCGTTCCCAGAACGCTGACATCATCTACCAGGTTCCTAATCACAAATCTCATCTCCTTGCAATTACCTTATTTGCCATTTGCCTCTCATTTTCCTCTCCCCCACTTCACCAATTTGTCGTTTTATTCGCCTTTTTTTTCGTTTGCCCTTTTTCTCGTCAAATCTCTTGTTTGCTTGTCAACATGAGTGATTTTGGTATGGCAGAAACAGATGATGGCAGGACTCCTAAAATTGGACGTTCTGCTAATCTTGATTCTAAAACTTTTGTTTTGGGGCAAGGGAATGTTATAGGAAAAGAAACTATACAAGAGTTTTTCAATTGAGTTGGGAATTTGACTCACGATGATAACCCTATCCTGAAAAGAACTAAATATTATGCGGAAGCTATCTCGGCGCTAGTTCTAAAACATGAAAATAAATTTATTCATACCCATCCTACCTTGCAAACATTGTTTTATGAGCTACCCATCATAAAGAATTCCAAAGCTAAAAAGCCAGCTACCCTTGTTCTTATGAATGAATTTGATCACATAGTACGGGAAGCTAGGGAGATCTTTGGCTTTTATAGTATGAACCGTGAAAAACCGGTAATAGGAGAAATCCTTTACAATAGTGATTATATGATGAGATATTTTCTTGGAAATAATAAATTTTTTGATGAGAATCTCAAAAAGGAAGTCCCCGTTTTAGATATGATCCAACAAGTTTTCAATGACGTGAACCAACAATATTCTTGGATCGTAGCCGGTAATCAAAGGGGGTATGTAGAGGGACAACTTGATAGTGCTAAGGTTGCTATGGATGATGTGTTTCAAGTTCTATTTGCAAAACCTCTTGACAAAAGCTCCTCATCCAAAACCAAAGATGACAATACTTGAACCTATCCATTATGCCTAGCTAGGGGCGTAAAACGATAGCGCTTGTTGGGAGGCAACCCAATGAATAAATAAATTTTTGCTTTTTTCCTTTCTGTTTGTGAGTGTTGACACAATTATGCGTCTGTTATGATTGTGTTTTTATGGTTTATTTAGTGTTTGTGCCAAGTAAAGCCTTTAGGATGATTCATAGGATGAGTAGAAGCGTTGAAACAGAAACTTTGCGTCTAGTATATGAATTTTCGTTTTTTTCTGGAACGTGATCTTGAGCTGAAATTTTAACACAGTGTTCCTATACAAATTCCTTGCGTTGTCCTAAGTTTTTAGAATTTGTAGAGTTACAGAAGTATGGGAAGAGTACAGATTACTACAGACTGTTCTGTTTAAGACAGATTCTGTTTTCGTTGCATTGTGTGCTTCTTTTGATGAATCTATGGTTTGTATCGGGCGGTATAAGCCATGGTAAAGTTAAAATACAGTAGGTATAATGCAATAAAAAATATGAATGGGTTTGCAACAGCACTTAAAGTAGTGATTTGCTTTATTATACTAACGGATCTCACGGAGATTTTGTTGAGTTTTGTGAGATTGAAGTTTTCAAGTTTTGGGTGAGATCATGATGGATGAAGGAATAAGGAGTGATAAAAGCCTAAGCTTGGGGATGCTACCGCACCCCCAAGATATATCCAAAGAGTAACAAGCAACTAAGCTTGGGGATGCCCCCGAGTGGCATCCCCTCTTTCTTCTAACTACCATCGGTATTTTACTTGGAGCTATATTTTTATTCGTCACATATCATGAGTTTTGCTTGGAGCGTCTTGTATCTTTGCTTGCTTTGTTTGTTAGTTTTTCCTTTGTATCCTTGCTGGACACACCTATTTGAGAGAGCCAAAATCATGCTATGATTTGTTAGAATTGCTCTATGTGCTTCACTTAAATTTTTTTAGCTATAGAATTGCTCTAGTGCTTCACTTATATCTTTTTGAGCACGGTGTGCTTGGAAATTTTTGTAGAAATACTCTCATGCTTCACTTAGATTAATTTGAGAGTAGGTAAATTTTGAAGAAATCCTCTCATGCTTCACTTATACCTTTTTGAGAGATGAAATCTTTATGCCCATGTGCTTCCCTTAAATTTGTTTGAGCTTGCCAAAAAGCAATGGCAATATATGAAACTAGTCCCAAAGTGATAGATGTCCAAGGAGGATATAATAAAAACTTTCATGAAGATCATTGGACAAATTAAATTTGATTCTTTGTAATAATTTTGAAACATGATGATAGTAATATGTGAGTCATGCTAGTGAGTAATTATGCTTAGTAGGAATATTGGTGTTAAGGGTTATGATTCCCTATGCATGCACGAAACTCAATAGTTATGCAATGAAGTTACATCCTACTTGTGGTGCATTATTCGGTGTTAGTTATGTTCAATGCTCACTTATGTGAATTTTCGTTTCTTGGTTTGGTTGCTTCTCAATCTTTTTGCTAGCCTCCATTTGCACTAAGTAGAAATACTACTTGTGCATCCAAAATCCTTAAACCAAGTTTTGCCTTATGAGTCCACCATACCTACCTATATGCGGTATTTCCATGCCGTTCCAAGCAAATTTGTATGTGCCATCTCTAAATTTTCAAAATAAAATTTCTCTTTTGAGTGTCCAATATTTTTCCATGCTAGATGTGTTATTCTCAAGATGAGTGTTTATTCACTTGTCATTGCACGAGAGTGCGGTGGTAATAGGGATGCCCATTCCCCAAATGAAAAAAAATTACTTTATGTTGTCATATAATAAATTCCTTGAAAAGTGTTGGTATGGAAGGCAACCGTGGTTACGGCCCGTCATGGAAAGTGAAAGTTTGGTGGAAAAAGGAATAAACTTTATTTTCTGTTTGGGAACCGCCTATGATATATCTAGCATGGAAAGTATTGTGAGCTACTTTGTCATTTTCGTTGACAGGAAAAGCATGCCACCCAAAATATTTTTCTCTCTCAATTTAAAACTTTGAGCTCTGGCACCTCTTAAAATCCCTACTTCCCTCTGTGAAGGGCCTATCTTTTACTTTATGCAATTTTTTTTTCTTTGTGTCTCCATCTTCACTTATAAGCACCAACTAGGGGGCACTATGATCGTACTTGAGCATTGGGCATAGTGAATATTTGAGTGTGTTTCATGAATGGATCAATGATTGAGCATGATGGGCTAGGGATAACTTTCTTTAGTGTTGATATTATGAAAGACATGGTTGCTTCTTGACATGCTTGAGTGTTGAAGTCATTATGTTCAAACTAGACTATTGCTTTGAATCATTTACAAGTCCAAACGTCCATGCTATACAAAAGAAAAGAATATGATGAACATGTTAGGCAGCATTCCACATAAAAAATTCTGTTTTTATCATTTACCTACTCGAGGACGAGTAGGAATTAAGCTTGGGGATGCTGATACGTCTCCAACGTATCTATAATTTTTGCTTGTCACATGTTGTTATATTATCATTCTTGGATGTTTTACAATCATTTTATAACAACTTTATATCATTTTTGGGTCTAACCTATTGACATAGTGCCAAAGTGCCAGTTGCTGTTTTTGCTTGTTTTTTACTTCGCAGAATATCAGTACTAAACGGAGTCCAATCGGGACGAAACTTTTTGGAGATTTTTTCTGGACCAGAAGACACCCAGTGGGCCAAAGAAGAGCCTGGAAGGTGGGCTGTGGGGAGCACAACCCACCAGGGCGCGCCAGGGGCCCCCCGGCGCGCCCTGATGGGTTGTGCCCTCCACGGGGCCCCTCTGCACCGCCTCTGATGGCTATAAATTCCCAAATATTCGAAAAACCCTAGAGAAGTCGACGAAACACAATTCCGGCCGCCACAAGTTCCAGAACCGCGAGATCCAATCTAAACACCATCACGGAGTGGTTCATCTTCTTCATAGGTGCCTCTCCGATGATGCATGAGTAGTCCACCATAGACCTACGGGTCTGTAGGCAGTAGCTAGATGGCTTCATCTCTCTCTCTTATGATTCTCAATACAATGGTCTCTTGGAGATCTATTTGATGTAAACTTTTTGCGGTGTGTTTGTTGGGATCCGATGAATTTTGAGTTCATGATCAGTTTCTATCCATGAATATTATTTGAGTCTTCTTTGATCTCTTATATGCATGATTGCTTATAGCATCGTATTTCTTCTTCGAATCTTTGGTTTAGTTAGGCCGACTAGATCGATTTTTCTTGCCATGGGAAGAGGTGCTTTGTGATGGGTTCGATCTTGCGGTGTTCTTTCCCAGTGACAGAAGGGGCAGCAAGACACGCATGTATCGTTGCTATTAAGGATAACAAGATGGGGTCTATTCCTACATGAATAGATCTTGTCTACATCATGTCATCGTTCTTATTGCATTACTCCGTTTTTCCATGAACTTAATACACTATATGCATGCTGGATAGCGGTCGATGTGTGGAGTAATAGAGGTAGATGCAGGCAGGAGTCGGTCTATCTATCTTGGACGTGATGCCTATATAATGATCATCGCCTTGGATATCGTCATGACTATTCGATTTTCTGTCAATTGCCCAACAGTAATTTGTTCACCCACCGTGCGCTATACTCATGAGAGAAGCCACTAGTGAACCCTACGGCCCCCGGGTCTACTTTTCCAACAGATTGCTTTCAGATCTATCTTTTTGCATCTTTGTTTTCAGATCTACAATACCAAAAACCCAAAAATATATTGCTGCATATTTTATTTTCCCTTTTTATTTTGTGTTCTTGAGAGATCTATCTCTCCTATCTATCACTACCTAATCTATCTTTTTACCGTAGAGAGATTGACAACCTCTCTTTCGCGTCGGGTTGCAAGTATTTGTTGTTTGTGTGCAGGTGCTGCTTATTGGGTGGTGGTGATCCTCCTACTAGTTCGATAACCTTGGTTACATAACTGAGGGAAATACTTACCGTCGCTGTGCTGCATCATCCCTTCCTCTTTGGGGAAATACCGACGCAGTCTCAAGCCACGTCACGCGGCGGCCACCCTAGGGAACTGCCTTAGTGTTTCCCAAGGGGCGCCGCGGCCACCCTAGGGAAACCTCGGACCTTAGCTGCATGGGCCCAGCCCATGGGGTCCTCCAAGGCAGGTGGACCTCCCCGATGGACCCCCGGAACCCCTTCTGGCATTTCCAACAAAAACCGACAAGCCCCGAAACTATTCCGGAACTAGAATACCAACTTCCCATATATGAATCTTTACCTCCGGACCATTTCGGAGCTCCTCGTGATGTCCGGGATCTCATCCGGGACTCCGAACAACCTTCAGTCACCAACTAACATAACTCAATACTACCGAAATGTCACCGAACCTTAAGTGTGCAGACCCTGCGGGTTCGAGAACTATGTAGACATGACCGAGACACCCCTACGGTCAATAACCAATAGCGGAACCTGGATGCCCATATTGGCTCCGACATATTCTATGAAGATCTTTATCGGTTGAACCTCTATGTCAAGGATTCTATTAATCCCGTACGCTGTTCCCTTTGTTTATCGGTATGTTACTTGCCCGAGATTCGATCGTCGGTATCTCCATACCTAGTTCAATCTCGTTACCGGAAAGTCTCTTTACTCGTTTCGTAATACAAGATCCTGTGGCTAACACTTTAGTCACTTTGCTTCCAAGGCTTATTGTGATGTTGTATTACCGAGTGGGCCCATAGATACCTCTCCGTCACACAGAGTAACAAATCCCAGTCTTGATCCAGGTCAACTCAACAGACACCCTCGGAGATACCTGTAGAGCATCTTTATAGTCACCCAGTTACGTTGTGACGTTTGATACACACAAGGTACTCCTCCGGTGTCAGTGAGTTACATGATCTCATGGTCATAGGAACACATACTTTGACATGCAGAAAACAATAGCAATAAACTGACACAATCATATGCTACATTCACATTTTGGGTCTTGTCCATCACATCATTCTCCTAATGATGTGATCCCATTATCAAATGACAACTCTTGTCCATGGCTAGAAAACCACAGCCATCTTTGATTAATGAGCTAGTCCATTAGAGGCTTTCTAGGGACACATTGTTGTCTATGTACCCACACATGTATTTGCGTTTCCAGTCATTACAATTATAGCATGGATAATAAACATTTATCATGAACAAGGAAATATAATAATAACCATTTTATTATTGCCTCTAGGGCATATTTCCAACTGCTATGTCCATGGTTCACGCTCATGTCTTTAGTGATGTATAAAATGCTGAAGCGTGTAAAAAAGTACGATCCAAATTTTGGAATATATGTGAATTTTGGGAAGAAGAATCAACGCAACACGATGCCCGAGGGCCCCACAAGCCAACATGGCATGACCAGGGGGGTGAAAGCGCCCTGATAGCTTGTGGCCACCCCTTAAGTCCGTTAGAGCCCTTCTTTTTCCGCAAGAAATATAATTTCGCGATACAAATCCCCTCAAAATTTCAGCCCAATCGGAGTTACGGATCTCCGGATATTTAAGAAACGGTGAAGGGGTCAAAAAATAGTCGGGAAGACACGAGAGAAATAGAGAGAGAGAGATCCAATCTCGGAGGGGCTGGTGCCCTCCGGAAGCCATGGCGGCCATGGACCAGAGGGTAAACTCTCCTCCCAGCTAGGGGGAGACCAAGTAAGAAGAAGAAATAGGGAGGCTCTCTCCCGCTCTCTCCCAGTGGCGCCGGAATGCCGCCGGGGCAACCATCATGATGGCGATCTACACCAACAACTTTGCCGCCATCACCACCAACTCTCTCCCCCTTTATGTAGCGATGTAAAACCTCTCTTCCCCGATGTAATATATACTTAAACATGGTGCTTAAAGCTATATATTATTACCCAATGATGTGTGTCTATCCTATTTTGTTTGAGTAGATTTGTTTTATCCTATGGGTTGATTGACGATCGTGATTGGTTTGAGTTGTATGTTTTATTTTCGTGTTGTCCTATGGTGCCTTCTGTGCCGCGCACACATGGAGGATTCCTGATGTTGGGTGTTGCAATATGTTCATGACTCGCTTATAGTGGGTGGCTAGAGTGATAGAAGCTTACACCCGAGTAAGGGGGTTGTTGCGTATGGGAGTAAAGGGGAATTGAAGTGTTAATGCTATGGTTGGGCTTACCTTAATGATCTCTAGTAGTTGCGGATGCTTGCTAGAGGTCCAATCATAAGATCATATGATCCAAGTACGGAAAGTATGTTAGCGTATGCCTCTCCCTGGTGACCCACAAGTATAGGGGATCAATCGTAGTCCTTTCGATAAGTAAGAGTGTCGAACCCAACGAGGAGCAGAAGGAAATGACAAGCGGTTTTCAGCAAGGTAATCTCTGCAAGCACTGAAATTGTAGGTAACAGATAGTTTGATAGCAAGGTAATTTGTCACGAGCAAGTAACGGTAACGGTAAAGAAGGTGCAGCAAGGTAGACCAATCCTTTTGAGGCAAAGGACATGCCAGAACAATCACTAGTAATAGGCAAAGTGTTCTTGAGGGTACACGGGAATTTTGTCTAGTCACTTTTATCATGTTGGTTTGATTCGTGTTCACTACTTTGATAATTTGATATGTGGGTGGACCGGTGCTTGGGTGCTGTTCTTACTTGAACAACCTCCCACTTATGATTAACCCCCTCGCAAGCATCCGCAACTACGAGAAAAGTATTAAGATAAAATCTAACCATAGCATTAAACTTTGGATCCAAATTAGCCCCTTACGAAGTAGCGCATAAAGTAGGGTTTAAGCTTCTGTCACTCTAGCAACCCATCATCTAATAACTACTCCACAATGCATCCCCTTAGGCCCATGAATGGTGAAGTACCATGTAGTTGACATTCACATGACACCACTAAGGGAATCACAACATACATATCATCAAAATATCGAACACATATCAAATTCACATGATTACTCGCAACATGACTTCTCCCGTGACCTCAAGAACAAAAGTAACTACTCACAAATAATAATCATGCTCAAGATCAGAGGAGTATTGAATAGCATAATGGATCTTAACACGTAATCTTCCACCAAATAAACCATATAGTAATCAACTACGCAAGGTAATCAACACTACTAGTCACCCAGAGGTACCAATCTGAGGTTTCAGTACAAAGATTGAACACAAGAGATGAACTAGGGTTTGAGAGGAGATGGTGCTGTTGAAGATGTTGATGAAGATTGGCCTCCCACAGATGAGAGGGGTGTTGGTGATGACGATAGCTTCGACTTCCCCCTCCGGGAGGGAAGTTCCCCCGGCGAAATCGCTCCGCCGGTGGGGAAAAGTGCTCCTGCCCAGGTTCCGCCTCGAGGCGGCGGCGCTTCGTCCTGAAAGTCCTTCTCTGAATTTTTAGGTCAAATGTGAGTATATACCAGAAGATGGGCACCGGAGGTGGGCCGAGGTGGCCACAACCCATCAGGGCGCGCCCAGGGGGGCCTGGCACGCCCTGGTGGGTTGTGCCCACCTGGCAGGCCCCCTCCGGTAGTTTTCTGCTCCAGTATTTTTTATTAAATGCAAACATAATCTCCATAAAATTTCAGCTTCATTGGAGTTGTGCAGAATAGGTATCTCTGATGTGCTTTTCTTAGGTCCAGAATTCTAGCTGCCGGTATTCTCCCTCTTTGTGTAAACCTTGCATATTATTAGAGAAAAGGCATTAGAATCACTCCCCAAAGCATTATTATTCAACAAAACAAAGTAAATAACAGTAGGAAATCATGATGCAAAATGGACGTATCAACTCCCCCAAGCTTAGACCTCGCTTGTCCTCAAGCGAAAGCCGATATTGAAAAGCATGTCCACATGGTTTGAGAGAGAGGTGTCGATAAAAACAAAATACAAACATGGTAGCATCATGCTTATTATCATAACAGCAACAAACTCTATCATAAAAACTTATTTCAATACATCTTTATCATATAACTTCTCATGAGCAAGTAACAATTCATCACAACATAGAAGTATAAAGCATAAACCTTATTGGGAACCAACAAACTATGTTCTCAGTCAACTTTGCAACTACAATTCATCATATTTTCAGGAAGGGTCTCACATCGAAGCCTTTTGGCAAGTCCACATACTCAACCATCATTTAGTCTTCTATGATTGCTAACACTCACGGCATACCCATGAACAAAAAGTTTCAACCGGACACATAAGAAGATAGGGGCTTATAGTTTCGCCTCCCAACGTATTCACCTCAAGGGTGATGTCAACAATAATAACTCATGCCACCCATATCCAACTGGATATATGTGCCTAGATCTTTCCTCACCACGTGATGCTTGCAAAAGAGAAAAACTAAAAAGGAATCGGGAAGAATACTTTGACTCTTTGCATAAAAGTAAATAAATGAAAGTAAAAGATAGGCCCTTCGCAGAGGGAAGCAGAGGTTGTCATGCGCTTATTGGTTTGTATGCCCAATCCCTTAATGTAAAAGAATGTCACGCTATATTGCCCCCTATGATAGCAACCTTTATTATGTAGTACGTCGCTTTTATTACTTTGCCATCATAAGTTCGTATAGCGCTCAATTTTCTCTTACACTAATTGATCAAAACACTTTTAGAAGCAATTTTTATTGCCTTATTGCACCGATGACAACTTACTTGAAGGATCTTTCTCGATCCATAGGTAGGTATGGTGGACACTCAAAGAAAGAATTTGGGTTTGGGTTTTTGGATGCACAAGTAGTATCTCTACTTAGTCCGGAATTTTGGCTAGCAAAGATATTGAGCAAGCACCACATGTTAAAGTATCTATGACAATATAACTTCTATGTGGATATGAATAAACATAAATCATTACGTTGTCTTCCTTGTCCAACGTCAACAATTTTGACATATAATATTTGATGGGGGCTCACAATCATAAAAGATGTCCAAGATAGTGTATTTGCATGTGAATCTTCTCTTCCCTTATTAATTCTTTCATGAATTGCATCATTGACTAATGCTATGTTTGTCAATCTCCAATAAATTTTACTACTTATACTTTTCCTTATGTGATGTAATCACTCACCATAAGATTAGCATATGATTCTTTTCATTTATTTTTCTTTTCTTTTTATTTTGATTGCAACAAGAAAGTAGAGAGACAAAAACTCAAACTAAACTTTATTATATAACTCTCACTCGATTACATAGAAAGATAGACCACGAAACTAACACAAGAAAATAGATCATGCTAAACTTTTATTCAACTAAAGCAAAGGGAAACCAAAGATCGAACTAAAATAGGTAAAGGTGAATAAAAGTGGTGGTGATACGATACCGGGGCATCTCCCCCAGGCTTGGCTCAAACCAAGGGGAGTGCCCATACCCGTGTGCTCAAGTCTCCTTTGATGGTGATGATGAAGAAGGTGGTGGAGATGAAGTAGGTGGTGGTGATGATGTAGTATGCTTGTCCTCCAGCTTCCAGGGCAAGGGCTCCCCATCATAAGTTGACGCAAGAGTCCCCTGAGTCTTGCAACTGGCAGCTAAACTCATACCTTTAAATCTTGCCTCATATTCAAAAACCTGGTTTTGAAGGTCATAAACTTGGCTCTGCAGAAAATTAATTTGATCGTTGAGGGTGGAGATGGTGTCCTTCACAGACCGGCCATCCACCACCTGATCACGGGTGAATTCCGTGATCATGGAGTGGTTGGCACTAAGTCCGCGCTCCACCATCTTCTGGCACTTGAAAACTTCCTGTTCCACCGCCTCGAGCCTAGCCTCCACGCTTCGGGTCTTCTTGGGTCTTTGAACATCGCGGATGTGGAGCACCACCTCACGCATCTCAATGGCTTGAGGGTGCTTCATCACCTCCGGCAAGTACAGGTTGATGACCTTCTCGAAGAACTTGTCCTTGGAGGAGCTTGGTGGAGCCATGGAGATCTAGATCTGACGAGAAAACAGCAAGAAACAAGAACGGAGAATTTTTCTGCGATGCGGTCGTCAAAACAGTCGGGGGTATATATAGAGAATTTTTATTCTTGGGAAACAAGCATATGGAAGGAAAACGGAGTCGGGAAGGCATCCGAAGTGGGCACAACCAAACAGGGTGCGCCCAGGGGTGCCTAGCGTGCCCTGGTGTATCGTGCTCACCTCGATCACCTTCCGGTTTATTTCTTTATTTCCAAAATTTTAAAATATTCCAAAACTGCCAAAAAATATTTTTGCGGATTTTTCGGAGTCCGTTTACTTACCGTATCACGTACCTCCTATTTTTAAGAATTATGGAGTGTTCCGGAAGGTTTCTTTTATGTGTTCCTCAGGTGTCATGGTTTGGATAACATTGCTTTCAACGTTAATAGGCATACCTGAGATATGATGCTTAATTCTTTGTCCATTGACCACCTTCGGGTTAGTACCTTCGGCGTTATTAATCTTGATAGCTCCCGAACGATAAACCTCTTCGATAATATAAGGTCCTTCCCATTTGGAGAGAAGCTTTCCTGCAAAAAATCTTAAACGATAGTTGAACAAAAGAACATAGTCTCCTATTTTGAATTCCCGCTTTTGGATTCTTTTGTCATGCCATCTTTTTACTTTTTCTTTGAATAGCTTAGCATTTTCATACGCTTGGGTTCTCCATTCATCAAGTGAGCTAATATCAAATAGCCTCTTCTCACCGGCAAGTTTGAAATCATAGTTAAGTTCCTTAATTGCCCAAAATGCTTTGTGTTCTAATTCTAGAGGCAAATGACAAGCTTTCCCATATACCATTTTGTATGGAGACATACCCATAGGATTTTTATAAGCTGTTCTATAGGCCCAAAGTTCATCATCTAATTTCTTAGACCAATTCTTACGAGACCTATTGACTGTTTTTTGTAATATTAATTTTATTTCTCTATTGCTAAGTTCAACTTGACCACTAGATTGAGGATGATAGGGTGATGCGATTCTATGGTTAACATCATATTTAGCAAGCATCCTACGGAAAGCAGCCTGGATAAAATGTGAACCACCACCAGTCATTAAATATCTAGGGACTCCAAACCTCAGGAAGATAACCTCTTTAAGCATTTTAATGGAGGTGTGGTGATCAGCACTACCAGTTGGAATAGCTTCTACCACTTAGTGACATAATCAACAACAACCAAAATATGAGTGTACCCGTTGGAGGAAGGAAAAGGCCCCATGTAATCAAAACCCCATACGTCAAATGGTTCAACAACAAGTGAATAATTCATAGGCATTTCCTGATGCTTACCGATATTACCAATTCTTTGACATTCATCACAAGACAAGACAAACTTACGGGCATCTTTGAAGAGAGTAGGCCAATAAAAACCAGATTGCAATACCTTATGAGCAGTTCTATCTCCGGCATGATGTCCTACGTAAGCTTCGGAATGACATTTCCGTAGGATTTGTTCCTGTTCATGCTCAGGTACACAATGTCTAATAATACCATCTACTCCTTCTTTATAAAGATGTGGGTCATCCCAAAAGTAATGCCTCAAGTCATAGAAGAATTTTTTCTTTTGTTGGTATGTTAAGCTAGGTGGTATATATTTAGCGACAATCTAGTTAGCATAATCAGCATAACAAGGTGTGTTGTGAGAAACACTTATTGCAGCTAACTGTTTGCCAGGGAAACTATCATCAATAGGTAGTGGGTCATCAAGAATATTTTCTAACCTAGCCAAGTTATCGGCTACGGGGTTCTCTGCTCCCTTCCTATCAACGATGTGCAAGTCAAATTCTTGAAGCAAGAGCACCCACCTAATGAGCCTAGGTTTAGCATCTTTCTTTTCCATAAGGTATTTTATAGCAGCATGATCGGTGTGAACAATAACTTTGGAATCCACAATATAGGATGTAAATTTATCACAAGCAAACACAACTGCTAAAAATTCTTTTTCAGTGGTAGCATAATTTCGTTGAGCACTGTCGAGAGTTTTACTAGCATAATGGATAACATTCAATTTCTTATCTACTCTTTGTCCTAGAACAGCACCAACAGCATAATCACTAGCATCACACATAATTTCAAAAGGCAAGTTCCAGTCAGGTGGTTGAATGATAGGTGCAGCGGTTAAGGCTTTCTTGAGTGTTTCAAAGGCTTCCACACAATCATCATAAAAAACAAAAGGAATATCCTTTTGCAAAAGATTAGTAAGAGGCCTCGAAATTTTAGAGAAGTCTTTAATGAACCTCCTATAAAAACCAGCATGACCAAGGAAACTGTGAATACCTTTAATATATCTAGGACATGGCATTTTCTCAATTGCATCAACTTTAGCTTTATCCACCTCAATACCTCGTTCAGATATTTTATGACCCAAGACAATGCCTTCATTAACCATAAAGTGGCACTTCTCCCAATTCAAGACAAGATTAGTTTGTTCACATCTCTGCAAAACTCGATCAAGGTTGCTTAAGCAATCATCAAAAGAAGTTCCGTAAACGGAAAAATCATCCATGAAAACCTCCACAATCTTTTCACAAAAATCAGATAATATAGCAGTCATACATCTTTGAAAGGTAGCAGGTGCATTGCATAAACCAAAAGGCATACATCTATAAGCATAGGTTCCAAAAGGGGAAGTAAAGGTAGTTTTCTCTTGATCGGATTGTGAAACATGTATTTGAGAGAAACCAGAATATCCATCTAGGAAACAAAAGTGTGTGTGCTTGGATAGTCTTTCTAGCATTTGATCAATGAAAGGCAGAGGGTAATGATCCTTCCTAGTAGCTTTATTTAATTTTCTAAAATCAATTACCATTCTATAGCCAGTGACAATTCTTTGTGGAATGAGTTCATTCTTATCATTAGAAACAACGGTAATACCTCCTTTCTTGGGGACACAATGAACGGGACATAACCATCTACTATCAGCTATGGGATAGATTATACCTACTTCCAGAAGCTTTAATATTTCAGTTCTTACCACTTCTTTCATCTTAGGATTCAATCGCCGTTGGTGATCAACAACGGGTTTAGCATCAGGTTCCATATTAATCTTGTGCTGACATAGAGTGGGACTAATGTCCTTAAGATCATCAAGAGTATATCCAATAGCACCCCGGTGCTTCCTTAGAACTTTCAATAATCTCTCTTCTTCATGTTCTGAAAGGTTAGCACTAATAATAACAGGATATATCTTTTTCTCATCAAGATAAGCATACTTCAAAGTGTCAGGCAATTGTTTCATTTCAAACACAGGATCACCTTTAGGTGGAGGAGGTCCTCCAAGAGTTTCAATAGGCAAATTGTGTTTCAGGAGAGGTTGTTGTTCAAAGAAAATTTTATCTATCTCCTTTCTTTCACGAGAGTGCATATCATTTTCATGGTCAAGCAAATATTGTTCTAATGGATCAGTAGGAGGCACAACAATAGAAGCAAGACCAATTATTTCATCCTTACTAGATAGCGCTTTATCACGGGGTTGTCTACTAAACTTGGAAAAATTAAACTCATGATACACATTACCAAAAGATAATGGGACAAAAGTCATCTTGTGGGGAACAAAGGACTAGAAAATCAGTAGGGTATTTTACTTTCCCGCACAAGACTTCAACATCTCTAACAATCCCAAGTGGTGTGATAGTGTCTCTATTAACAAGTTTAATAGTAACATCAATGTCTTCCATTTCAGCAGGTGCTATTTCATCCATAATTTCTTGGTATAGAGTAAAAGGGATAGCACTCACACTAGCACCCAAATCACATAAACCATGATAGCAATGATCTCCTATTTTGACTCAGACAACAGGCATGCCTTCTATGGGTCTATGTTTATCTTTTTCATCGGGTTTAGCAATTCTAGCAGCTTCATCATAGAAGTAGATTACATGCCCATCAATATTTTCTACCAAGAGATCTTTAACCATAGCAACACTAGGTTCTACTTTAATTTGCTCAGGGGGTTTAGGTGCTCTTATATTACTCTTACGAACCACAGTTGATACCTTAGCGTGTTCCTTTATCCTAACAGGGAAAGGTGGTTTTTCAATATAAGCGGTAGGCACAACTGGATCAACATTGTAAAAGATGGTTTCTTCTTTAGTTATTGTCGGTTCTTTAATTTCTTCTTTAATAGGGGGGTGATATTTAAACCACTTCTCCTTAGGGAGATCAACGTGAGTAGCAAATGCTTCGCAGAAAGAGGCTACTATCTCAGAGTCAAGTCCATATTTAGTGCTAAACAGTTGAAAAGTATCGGTATTCATAAAAGATTTAACACAATCAAATTCAAGCTTTATACCCGACTCATTACCTTCGTCGAGTTCCCAATCTTCAGAGTTGCATTTAATTCTTTCTAAGATATCCCACTTGAATTCAATAGTCTTCTTCATATAAGAACCGGCACAAGAAGTATCGAGCATGGATTCATCATTATGAGAAAGCCAAGCATAAAAATTCTGAATGATAACTTCTCTCGGAATGTCATGATTGGGGCATGAATATAACATTGAATTAAACCTCCCCCAAGCTAGAGCGATACTTTCTCCTTCACGAGGCCAAACATTATATATATAATTCCGATCACGATGAACTAGATGCATGGGACAAAACTTTTGGTGAAATTCCAATTGCAAAGGATTCCAGTTCCAAGATCCAAGATCATCACATAGCCTATACCATGTCAATGATTTTCCATCCAAAGATAAAGGGAAAACCTTCTTCTTAACTTCATCTCCGGGTAAACCTGCAAGCTTAAACAATCCACATATTTCTTTACATATAAAAGGTGCATATGAGGATGTTCAGTTCCATCTCCTGCATATGGTTTAGCAAGCAATTGTTCTACCATACCCGAAGGAATTTCATAAGTAAAATTTTTAGTAGGTGCTGTAGGTTGAGGGGCAACTAATTGTGGTTCCGGTCGAGGTGAAAATACCCCGAACAAACCCCTCAAAGGATTGTTCTCCATAGTAGCAAGTAGCAATAAAATTAGTACGTAGTATAAGTTTTTCCTTACCCATTTCCAGTTACCAAGAGCGCTTCACTCCCCGGCAACGGCACCAGAAAAGAGTCTTGATGACCCACAAGTATAGGGGATCAATCGTAGTCCTTTCGATAAGTAAGAGTGTTGAACCCAACGAGGAGCAGAAGGAAATGACAAGCGGTTTTCAGCAAGGTAATCTCTGCAAGCACTGAAATTGTAGGTAACAGATAGTTTGATAGCAAGGTAATTTGTAACGAGAAAGTAACGGTAACGGTAAACAAGGTGCAGCAAGGTAGCCCAATCCTTTTGACGCAAACGACAGACCAGAACAATCACTAGTAATAGGCAAAGTGTTCTTGAGGGTACACGGGAATTTCGTCTAGTCACTTTTATCATGTTGGTTTAATTCGTGTTCGCTACTTTGATAATTTGATATGTGGGTGGACCGGTGCTTGGGTGTTGTTCTTACTTGAACAACCTCCCACTTATGATTAAACCCCTCGCAAGCATCTGCAACTACGAGAAAAGTATTAAGATAAAATTTAACCATAGCATTAAATGTTTGGATCCAAATCAGCCCCTTACGAAGTAGCGCATAAACTAGGGTTTAAGCTTCTGTCACTCTAGCAACCCATCATCTAATAACTACTCCACAATGCATCCCCTTAGGCCCATGAATGGTGAAGTGTCATGTAGTCAACGTTCACATGACACCACTAAGGGAATCACAACATACATATCATCAAAATATCGAACACATATCAAATTCACATGATTACTCGCAACTTGACTTCTCCCGTGACCTCAAGAACAAAAGTAACTACTCACAAATAATAATCATGCTCAAGATCAGAGGAGTATTGAATAGCATAATGGATCTGAACATGTAATCTTCCACCAAATAAACCATATAGTAATCAACTACGCAAGGTAATCAACACTACTAGTCACCCACAGGTACCAATCTAAGGTTTCGGTACAAAGATTGAACACAAGAAATGAACTAGGGTTTGAGAGGAGATGGTTCTATTGAAGATGTTGATGAAGATTGGCCCCCAAAGATGAGAGGGGTGTTGGTGATGACGATAGCTTCGATTTCCCCCTCCGGGAGGGAAGTTCCCCCGGCGGAATCGCTCCGTCGGAGGGCAAAAGTGCTCCTACCCAAGTTCCGCCTGGAGGCGGCGGCGCTTCGTCCCGAAAGTCCTTCGCTTATTTTTTTTAGGTCAAATGTGACTATATACCAGAAGATTGGCACCGGAGGTGGGCCAAGGTGGCCACAACCCATTAGGGCGCGCCCAGGGGGGCCTGGTGTGCCCTGGTGGGTTGTGCCCACCTGACAGGCCCCCTCCGGTAGTTTTCTGCTCCAGTATTTTTTTTAAATGCAAAAATAATCTCCGTAAAATTTTAGCTTCATTGGAGTTGTGCAGAATAGGTATCTCTGATGTGCTTTTCTTAGGTCCAGAATTCCAGCTGCCGGTATTCTCCCTCTTTGTGTAAACCTTGCATATTATGAGAGAAAACGCATTAGAATGACTCCCCAAAGCATTATTATTCAACAAAACAAAGTAAATAACAGTAGGAAATCATGATGCAAAATGGATGTATCACTCCCTCATATAAAACTGCCATAATGATTATCGATCTAGTTATCGATTGCCTAGGGACAAATCTTCCTCTTTCGTTACAAAAAGCTTTCTACTAAACAACTAACATAATTAATGTTTATCTAAACAGCCCCTAACTTTTATTTACTTGTTCTTTATTTTCTTGCAAAACTATCTATTACACCTACTAAGTACTTCTAGTTTTAGTCCCGCAAAATAGTTTCATACTTGTTCTAGGTAAAGTAAGCGTTAGCGTGCGTAGAGTTGTATCGGTGGTCGATAGAACTTGAGAGAATATTAATTCTACCTTTAGCTCCTCGTTGCGTTCGACACTATTACTTATCAAAAAAGGCTACAGGTGACCCCCTACACTTGTGGGTTATCACGTCGTTACTTTTATTCTTGAGGACATGGAAGAAATATTGTTAAAGTAAACCTTGGGAGTTCGTATTCGTTCAATATTTTGATGTAATGTATGCTGTTATTCCTCTAATGGTGTCATGTGAACGTCGACTACATGACAATTCACCATCCTTGGGCCTAGGGGAATGCATTGGGGAGTAATAAGTCATAGATGATGGGTTGCGAGAGTGACAGAAGCTTAAACCCTAGTTTATGCGTTATTCCATAAGGGCTGATTTGGATCCATATGTTTCATGCTATGGTTTGATTTATCTTAATACTTCTTTCATAGTTGCGGATGCTTGCGAGAGGGGGTAATCATAATAGGGTTGTTTGTTCAAGTAAGAACAACGCCCTAGCACCGGTCCACCCACATATCAAATTATCAAAGAATGAACGTGAATCAACTAAACTTGATGAAGTTGACTAGACAACAATTCCCATGTGTCCTCGAGAACGCTTTGCTCATTATAAGAAGTACTTTCGGCTTGTACTTTGCTATAAAAAGGATTGGTCTACCTTTCTATACCTTTGTTGCAAATATTACTTGTTACTTGTTATGAATTATCTTGCTACAAAACCATCTATTGCCACTACTTACAACACTTGCAGAGAAACCCTTGCTGAAAACCACTTATCATTTCCTTATGCTCCTCGTTGGGTTTGACACTCTTACTTATCGCAAGGGCTACGATTGACCCCTATACTTGTGGGTCATCAAGACTCTTTTTCTGGCACCGTTGCCGGGGAGTGAGGCGCCTTTGGTATGTGGAATTTGGTAAGGAAACATTTTTGTTACGTGCTAAAATTTACTGTTACTTATCAATATGGAAAGTAATCATTTGAGGGCTTGTTCGGAGTATCTTCACCGTGAACGGAAGTGGTAAGAGCCGCTCCTCAACTTAATGAATCTACTGAAAATACTTACTATGAATTCCCTTTTGATATTTTGGAAAAATTGCGAGCTCACCATTATGCTGGAGATGGAACGGTGCATCCTAATATGCCCTTAATCTTTATAGATGAACTTTGTGGATTGTTTAAGCTTGCAGGTATAACTCAAGATGGAGTCAAGAAAAAGTATTCCCATGATCTTTGGTGGGAAAGGCATTGTTATGGTATAGGCTATTGTATGAACCTGGAGCGTGGGACTGGTACCAGTTGAAATTGGAATTTCATAAAAAACTTATCCTATGCATTTGGTTCATCATGATTGGAATTATATATATAAATTTTGGCCAGGTGAAGGAGAAAGTATCGCCCAAGCTTGGGGGAATCTAAAATACATGATGCACACTTGCCCCAATCATGAGCTCTCGAGAGGAATGATAATTGAAAACTTTTTTGCTCGGCTTTCTTATAATAATCAAACTATGCTTGATTCCACCTCCGTTGGTTCTTTTATGAAGAAAAGTGTTGTATTCAAATGAGATCTTCTTGAGAAAATTAAATGCAACTCTAAAGATTGGGACATCAACAGAGGTAACAAGTCAGGTATAAATCTTGAACATGATTGTGTTAAGTCTTTTATATAGACTGATACGTTTCATAAGCTTAGTGCAAAATATGGACTTGACTCTAAGATAGTAGCTACTTTCTGTGAATCTTTTGCTACTCATGTTGATCTCCCTAAGAAGAAGTGGTTTAAATTTCATCATCCCATTGAAGAAACTCATGAACCATTTATAGCAAAAACTGAAACTATCACTTATTCTGCTAATCTACTTGTACCTACCGCTTATATTGAGAAACCTCCTTTCCCTGTTAGGATAAATGAACATGCTAAACCTACAACTATGATTCATAAGAGTAATTTTAAACCTCCTAGGCCATCTGAACAAATTAAAGTGGAACCTAATATTGTGATGGTTAAATCACTAGTGCACGCGCCTGCTATATAAACGGTTTTTAACCCCTTTCCGTGACGTAGTCTCAAACCGTCGCCTTGCATGTGTGGGCGATAGGGGGGGCCTATCCCACACGACACGGAAAACCCGTCGGCGATGGCTGGGCCCGGTCACACATGATGGGCAAAAATATGTTGTGTGTGATTGGAAGGGCCATCACAAACAGATATATTGGGAAAGTCGTGTGATATGTGCTTAGCATCCCACATAGTGAATCCCAAACGTACGTTTCCATTCGTATTCTACATCACACACAATTTTCTGCATAACATCTTCTATGTTAGGGGTGGCCATCATGCACGGTGCCTAGAAGAAACTGTTTGGCATAGTCATGCCCATCACACACACGTTTTATGTTAAAACGTTTGCAAATGTGTGTTCTAACGCACACAATTTTCGGCCGGAAGTCGTGTGTGATTTTTCACTGATCCAACACGCCAAATTTCCAGAAACCGTGTGGGTTTGGTGAGGTCATCGCTCACGGTGTTCTATGACAAACCGTCTACAATATGAAACCCCAATACCAGGCTAATTGCTCTATTATTTATAATCTAGCTAGTAAACAAATTGACACTTCATATCAAGCACACAATATATTTCGTTTCGTATTACGGCAACCAGGATTCCATAATTGAAATACATCAGAGTACAACATCATATATGCATATACTACCTAACTACCCAATTACACGACAGTACCGAGTTTCACATGCAACATCTAAAACCTTTGGAAAATAGCATCATATACAGTAAATAGACAGATGAATCTCATCTAGAAAACTGTTGAAGCGGAAGGCAAATATTGAGCCTTCGCCGATGTCGAAGGTCCATGCAACTTGAGGAAGACTTCAAGATTATACCGTGGGTGCTGTATGAATACCTTCCTCGCCACTTGACCATACAGGTGGTTTGAGATGTACTCATTGATGAACTGCTTTGGAAAGGACTGGAAACAAAGAAATGCATAAATTTCGTTTCGAAAAATTCTAATGTCACAAAGGGAAAAAAAGACAAGGTAAAAGAGATAGTACCATCCTATAGTTCACTGATGTCTTCTTCATTGTGCAGACAAACAACTTTTGTTTTCATCGCAAGTTTCTTTATCTTAACAATCTTTCTGAGTTTCTTGATTTGATTGATATTCACGAACACATCATTTCCCCACATGCAAAATGGGTCGAACAGTGGGTCTAAACCTCTTACAGTAGGACCTACATGTGCAAGACCAAATTATTATTAGAAACCTAAATATTAGAATGGTTCCTGCAATTGCACAATAAAGTACTATCAGGCAAAGGATCATGAAAGTGCAAACCCAATGGTAAACTTCAGTGTCTCCCATTGTTCCCCCATGTAACGTGTTTAAGATAGATATTGATCAGGTGTTAAGTGAGATTTGGCGTGCTATCAGTAAAATATTGTCAGGACCGGTTTTCCAGGATATTAATTTCCCAGCAAATGGTCCTTGTGCTCACCAGCCCCAGGATTACTGTTAGCTGATGAGACACATTCTTGATACAGAAATTCCAAGCAAAATTACAAATCTGAAGTACAAGACCATTATGGTCTATGAGTACAACAAAAGGTTTCTAGTGGTTGGTGGCGGAAGCGGTTCGGGGTCATCAGCGTCTATGGGACTCCATTTCCCACAGGAACAGCTGACCTGGATAACTCCTATCTTCGCGTGGCTGCTATCTTTGATGCCTAGGCTCCGGGGCTGTCGATATTTCTCTTCTCTCCAAGCAGGAAATCTGGCCAAGACAATAGCCAGGGACAAGCCAGTGAGTACATTGAATGTACTCGCAAACATAATGAAAATAGGTATAACATAGCAGGTAGTATTCATGCACTGAAATAATCCACGATCACTTAACCAGTCACAAAATAAAACTCATGATGCACGCAAGCAGGTCATTCATATTAAACATGACTAAGTAATCAGAGAATAAAAATAAACCGATCGGGTGTCTGAAGCGACGCCTCGAAAGGATAATAATATAAAGCATGCCTCAGTCGGGCGTCTGAGCGACGCCACATAAAGGGATTAGAAGAAAAATAAATAACATGCATGCCACAGTCGGGCGTCTGAGCGACGCCACATAAAGGGCTTAGAAGAAAAATAAATAGCATACATGCCGCAGTTAGGCGTCTGAGCGACGCCACATAAAGGGCTTATAGGAAATTAAATAACATACATGCCGCAGTCGGGCGTCTGTGTGACGCCACATAAAGGGCTTATAAGGAAAATAAACACAAGCGTGCCACAGTCGGGCGTCTGAGCGACGCCACATAAAGGGCTTATAAAGTAATAATCATGATGAGTATCCAGGAGGTAGAACCATCCCAGGGATACTCAATAATACAAATAATGTAAATGGTTAGTCCACAGTAATAATAATCATAATCATCATTCGTCATACATCATGATCAATATTCTGGTTTGAGAAGTTTTCCTCCTAAGATCGACACTAAGACCGACACTTGACCCATCCCAGACTGTAGTCCTTAACCGCGGACACGGCTATTCGAATAGATATAAACTCTGCAGAGGGTGTACTCTTTACCCACGAGTAATGGATTCCTTTAGTCCACCGGGACTAATTCTGCTTACGGTCTTAGAAAACACACCTGACCTGCACACACCAGCTTAATTTACAGGTGCCTGGAATCACCCACGACACTTGCTAAGCAAAACTCTAAGTGGGGAGGCTACAACCTCGACTAGCATGGGATCACAAAATTTATATTGCGCGCAAAACAGGGGAGCTACCCCCTCGGACTCACCGGAACACCCATGCCCCCGGACCAAGTTACATGCCTACCAGGGGCCACTGGTATCTTTCACTATGGCCTCTCTGTACGGTGTGTGCTAAGAAA
The DNA here is from genome assembly GCA_039707655.1 of Elymus sibiricus. Taxonomy (NCBI): domain Eukaryota; kingdom Viridiplantae; phylum Streptophyta; class Magnoliopsida; order Poales; family Poaceae; genus Elymus; species Elymus sibiricus. Next base: position 437,673,507 of record CM077667.1, on the reverse strand, counting down.
GGGGTTGACAACTTACTGAACCGTACCCTACCCGTGGCAGGGACAAGTGGTAGTACGAAGCAAGCATGTGGGTTGCTGGCACAAGACTCGATCTACGGTCGACTCAGGAGGTTATGTGTTCTCTGCATGATTAGCACAACAAATATATTCCACACCATCGGACAGAATCACCACTCATTATACCTCACCATGCCTTACTGATCATACTCGTCCCAACGAAATGTCAGTATAAAGCTCGTGTCTACCCGAGACAGAAACTTCTCTGGATTCCTTCCGGTAGGCATGAAAGGCATAAGAGGATGAATACTGTCACAAGCATTTCAATTCCAACAGCAAGGAATTCTCATCATGCACTTGTAAACATGATCACATCATCACATGAAATAATGCATACTTCAAGTCAACTTGGTGTTGTAGTCACACTAAACAACACACAACAAATATTATACCAAGGTTCAGAATGCTTGCCTTCAATGTGTAGGTAGGTGATGAGCACTCCAAAAACTTTTGAAAGTTTTTATCTTCCTTCCAAATCCCTATTTTTGAAAATATTCAAATCAACATACATTCACAATGGTACTGAAAAGTTGTTGGAAAATTTTTCAAATAAATATGAAAATAAACTAGATGAAATTTGAGTGACGGCAGAAAAAGAATTAGTTTATTTGAAGTTGTGGTTTAAAAGATATGACCAGTCAAAATCTAGGTCAAATCTGATTTTTAATAAATAACAGAAAAAGAAAACGTTTCGGTGAGATTACGTTTTCCAGAGAAGAAAACGTACCGCAGGGCTTTACGTCTCCACTAATGACAGTGGGCAGGGCGAGGAGTCTCTGACGGTTGGTCCCGTGGGCCCACTAGTCAGGTTTGACTAGTCCACCCGCCCTCCTCTCCTGTCGACCGAGCGGAGGAGGAGCTCCGGCGAACGGCGGGGCCACCCAGGGATGAGATCACATGAGCGTGATCGGGAGCCCGAGGCGAACCCGTGGGCACTCTCTGGGGTCGACGAGGTGGACGGAGTCGACGGCGTCGAGCTCCCCCGAAGAGCTCCGGCGGGGCAAAAATGGGGTGCCGCTCTACGGGCCGTCTCTGGCAAAATTGAAAGGCGGGGGAGGCTCTGCGTGGTCAAGGGGGTCATCTGCTTCAGAGTCTTGGAGGATAGGCGGGGCGCTGGGACAAATTTGACAGCGCGGCCGCGGCGGCCACCTTTGCCGGAGGGGAGAAAGATGGCCGCTACGGGTCGATTGGCTGCTCGGGAGGGCTCACGATGGCTGGTCTGAGGTTGCTAAAGAGCTCGAGGGAGGCCCAGGGGGCTATTTATAGCCGGGGTATGGCGGTTCCACGGCGGCTGTGGATAACTCCGGCGACTGTACCTAGCGGGCGACATGGCGGCGACTGGCGCTAGCGGACGAGCTCGCGGATGAGTTGGACCTGTTCCTGGGGCAGCTCGCGTGCGGGGGTGGCTCGGGCGGCGCGGCCATGGTAGGGGCCTACTGCGGCCACCGGCATGCCGCCAAGAAGGCTCTGATGGCGGCGCTGCAAGGCGCCAGGGGACGGTTGCGGTGGCTCTGTTGGCTTCGAGGGGTCGGGGGCGTGTCCCCATGGGTGAGCAAGGGCCAGGGGCGGGGTAGGTGAGGTGCGGCGGTTCGGGCGTGACTGGCTGCAATACATGCGCACTGTGCGCGCCCAGAGCACGCACGCCAAGTGCTCGGCAAAATGCCAAGGCATGCCAGGAGGCTTGGATGGAGCTGCAAAATGACAGGGTTACTAGTTTGGTTTCTAGAGGACCATTGGACATGCTGGTTTGGTCTGGGGAGCTAGTCCACAATGCAAACATGGTTTCATGTCAATTCTGGACAGGCACATAAGGTGCTTGATGAAATGCCAGGGGCATCTTGGGCATCTTGCTGGCCACTATAATTTCCAGATTGTGGTCTCTTTGGATGCTAAGCATGATGGCATGGTTGGGTTGAGAAAACCAGAAAGTTGTTAGTGCAAGTTTTACAAAACTTCAACTCTGGGCAGAAACAAAATGGTGTTATTGCATGAACCAAAAATATTCCAATGGTCCCAATCTCCTGGACTTAAGGGTTTGGTAGGGTTAACTACAAGCAGGAAAAATCTCAAGGGCATTAGGGCAAAATAAAGATGGGTTGCAGTTCAAATCCTTAAACTGGTCCAGAATAGAAAATAGGATGATATGCCAAATTTTACAAAACACATGGTTGGCTTTTTGCATGAAAGTAATCCAGGGACATCACATGACATCTACAAATTTTTGTGGAATTTATAATTGAGTTTATGAAAGGGTTGCAGTGCAACAGGAGCCTTAAAAATGATGAAAATGCTATTAAAAGAATTAAAACTTGGCAAATTTTATTATAAAAATTATTCCACTGGATTTACTAAATGTAATTAAATGATTTAATAAAACATTCAAGCCACACAACATTATTCAAAAGTTTCAGATAGGAGAGAAGAATTTTTGAAATTCAGACAAAAGGAGTGGCCATGAAATCAATAGAAAATCCAGAAAATAGAAAATAATTATTTCTGGCAACATTTTATTTAATAAAACAATATTAAATTTTTGGGGTGTTACAAATATGTAAATGAAAAATAAACACATTGCAAATCCAAGATATGAATTCAAGCCACATGGAAAAGCCAAGCGTGCTAAGGACTATGAAATATAGCAATTGTATGTTTGACATGCATAACAAAACAAAATTTTACCAACAATAATTGAACATCACATTGATCACCAAAACAAATGAACCAAACAGTTAACTGAGCATCACATTGCATAATCGAACATACTAGAAGGTCAGATTGCATAGTAGCATTACATTTCATATTTCACTAGAATTTCTTAAGGAAAGGCAGGAGCAGCATATGCAACTGGTTAAGCAAACATGCTTAACAGGCGTAGCTAGCTGAACACAGGTAATCAGTAATTAAGCTTAAAAAAGATATTCCTCATCGTTGGAGATATAGATAACGATGGGCTTGGACAAGGGGAGGCCTCCACATCGTGGGTGCCCTCCTCGTAGTGGTGAGTGGCCTCAGCCTATCTGGGCATCAACCTGCCGGCTCTGGAGTTGAGGAAAGCACAGGCACGCTGAGAAAACAACTCGCAGTCGTCGTCGAAGGCAACAGCTGAGCCGTTGAGAAAACACAATGAGTTGTTGTTCAAAGCAGACGACCGTGTGGAGGCATCCATGCGCGAGGCATCGACGGTGGCCTCGACGGCGAGGTGCTGCTCCAACATCTGGGGGTCAGCACGCATGGCAGCCATCGCGGCCTCAGCCGCGCGTGCGGTCGCGATTTGCTTCTCCGCTGCAAGGTGCTCCTTGAGATCCTGGCTATACTACGTGCACCATGTCTTTCGGCAGCGATTATGTGGGGGGTGGGCCGGTGATTTTGGTGGAATGTGTCGCGTCGGCGGTCGGGGCATGTGGAATGGAGGAGGGGGTGGAGGGGGAGGGGGTATGGGGAAGGTGTGGATTACCTGACTAGATGGAGGAGGGCGAGTAGCAGGAAGGAGCGTCGTCGGCGAGGAGGGGGCGCTGCAAGTAAGCAATGAAGGTTTGAACTTAGGAAAGGAAGGGGGAAGCAGGGGGATGTGGCTTTTGGTTGGTACGAGGGGCGGGGGAGGTAGATATTTGCGCGGAAGCCCAAAATTTCATTCGGTGCGGCAAAAAAGTAGCGCGGACAGTCACATCGGACACAGTCCCTTTACCATAATTGTGTGTGATATTCAACAACACAAATGAATCCTATAGTTTATCCTGTGTGTGATGAGACTGAACGTGGAAATTTTGGTCTCCAAGCTTTCGGCGTAAGATATCGGATACTACAGAGCACACGGTACTTGCATTTCATTTTCATTTGGAAGAGAAACTAGGGATACGGCGGCAAATTTTGGTCCAAATTTCCCTCGTTACATTGGTCATCGACGTCATTGCTTAATTTAATAACACTTGCAAATTTGAGTACTACACAAACGAGCCTACAACACTTCCCGCACTTACTTAATCGAGCAACTAATAAACATTAGTTAGTTGACCTAAACATTACTCTAACAAAAGACCATCGCTCTCGACAGAGACTAATATTCCGCCTGGCATTCGTCAATCTTCGCCGCCTCCTCGATGACCAGCTCCTGCTCGACGACCTCCGGGGTAAGGAGATCCATGGGATCCATTGCCACATACTCCAGCATCTCACAGTCTTCGTCCACCATCTCTTTGAATAAGGCCGCCATGAGCCGGGCATGGGCGGCCTTGCTCCGGGCATGGACGGCCACAATCTTTGCTAGGGAGACCGCCAACGAACGGACGCCTGCTCGAGCACACTCAACGATTACCAACTCGTCGGACGTGGGTTGTCGACCGGTGTCGGAGAAGCCAGATGTGATTTGTGCAGTGACCGACACGAGATGGGCGTGGGCAGCCTCGAGATGGGACTGGGTGTCCGCCATGCTCAGGGCTACGGCGACTGCCGACAAACTGACAGCTGATGTGCCATTCTCGCCATTTGCTATCCCCATCGCGGTTGTTGTTGCCGCCCTCTCAGCTGCAGTAGCTGCCCTTTCGGTTCCTGTAGCCGCCCTGTCGGAGGTAGCGGCCGCGTTCAAGCATGTTGAGAGCGCGCTCATGGCTGATGCAGCCATGCTCGGGCTGGAGTGGGTTGTCAAAGTTGCCCTCATGACGGGGATCCACGTCCCCATCATTCACCGGCGACGATTGAAAAGTGAAATGGTCTGAGGAGTTAGTGCGGTAAACTGGTCGGCGATGTACTGTAGCCGACGAAGCTTCCGGCCTAAGCCATGCATTATGAGGATTGGCCCAAGATATTTTGTACTGCATCACACACGATTCATGAACTTGAACTGTTTGTGAAAGACTTGATTTTCAAAATGTTTTTAAAACAATAAATGAGGTTACTTCGACAAAGGACGGTGTTTGGATTGCAATAACATTTATCTGCAGTAAACACTGACCAATAGATGTGTCGTGCTAAAATATGGAATTATTCAGGGTCCGTTTGGCATTTTCATACATTAATTGAGTTTTCTAGACATTTAACATGTATAATTCAAAATTGAACGATCGCCCCAATGTCCGGTGCATCAAAATGGGATGAAAAATCATATTAGTGTCCATGGCTTCATCTTTTAGGTCACGGGCAAGAAATGGGAATGAATTTAGAACATCTCGGCATCTTTGCTCGGCCACAAACGTTGAGAAACTTGGTTTTTAAATTACTGTAAATCCAAAACACGTCAGAAATTCTAAAAACTTGGCATGTTGTCATGACATGGCACATATGTGCCATGGTAAAAAAATTGTCCAACTTGGGACTATTTTAGGCACAAGTTCCTTACAAACCGGAGCTTCTCACTGCAAGCTTTGTGGTTCCTATAAGGAACACATCACCTTACGTGGGCAAAACGACATCCGCTCATCTTCTCGCCTTGAACTTTTGTTAGAGGCAACACAGACCAGTAAGAGTCTCTTGCTAAAATATGGAATTATTCAGGGTTCTTTTTTGCATTTTCATACGTTATTTGAGTTCTCTAGGCATTTAATGTGGATAATTAAAATTTGAACTAAAATCACTAGGTCTGGTGCATCAAAATGGATTGAAAAATCATATAAGTGTCCATGGCTACTTTGGGGCCCATGCAAGATATGGAAATGGATTTCAAACATTTCGGGGTCTTGGCTCGGCCACATACATTGAGAAACTTGGTTTTACATTCATGTATAAATCAAAAACTCATCATAATTTCATGAAACTTGGCATGGTGTCATGACATGGCTCATATGTGCCCTGGTGAAAAAAATGTCCAATTTGGGACAATTTTGGGCACAAACCCCTTACAAACCAGAGCTTCTCACGGGAAGCTTTTGTGGTTTCGATATGGAACGCGTCACCTTATGTGGGCGAATCGACATCCGCTGCATCTTCTCGTCTTGAACTATATATTTCTAGAGGCAACATATACCAAAATTAATGAGTGTCAATCCAAAATGTGAAATTACATGGTACTTTTGGCATTTTTATACATGGATTGGCTTTTATATGCATTATTTAACGTGCATAATTCAAATTTGAAATACAATCACAAGGTCCGGTGCATCAAAATGGGTTGCAAATCATATAAGTGTACATGCACCTTTAGGATCCCATGCAAGATATGGGAATGAATTTCAAACATCTCGCGGTCTTGTCTCGATGATACTTGTGATCTGGGTTGGGTTTTCCGTGAAGAGGAACGGGTAATTGCAGCACAAAGAGGATAAGTATTTCCCTCAGTTATGAAACCAAGGTTTATTGAACCAATAGGAATATCAACCCTCAACCGTCTTCAGTGGCTGCACACAAATGAACAAACAACTTGCACCCAACGCGGGCAAGAAGGTTGTGAATCCCCTTGATCTCGTTATTTGCAAGCAAATGAGTTGTGTAGATAATTGTTGATAAATATAAATTGCAAAATAAATAAAAAGTAAATAAAGGCAGCAAGGTAAATATAGAGTTTGCGAATATATAAGTGAATAGACCCGGGGGCCATAGTGTTCCCCAGCGACATCTCTCATGTAGGCAGCATACAGTGGGTAAACAAATTACTGTTAGGCAATTGATAGAAAAGCGGATAGTTTTGCGATTTTCACGGCAATGATCATGTATATATAGGCATCATGTCCTTAAGCAAATAGGCCGACTCCTACCTGCACCTATTACTATTACTCCACTCATCGACCGCTATCCAGCATGCATCTAGAGTATTAAGTAAAACAGAGTAATGCTTGGAGAACGATGACATGATGTAGACAAAGTAAACTCAAACAATATGAATGAACCCCATCGTTTTATCCTTAGTAGCAACAACAGAAAGACGTGTCTTGTCCCCTACTTTATCACTGGGATATAGAAATTCGCCAGGTTGAACCTACCACAACGCACCACTCCCACCGATGAAATATCAATCTACTTGGCCAAAGCATATCAATAGATCGGAGAGCATTACGAAGCTATAATGATCATGCACATAAGAGATAATATATTTCAGAGGCATCTCAAATACTTTTCATTAATAATCTGAACATAAACCCGCAATTCATCGGATCCCAACAAACACACCGCACAATATGATTACATCAGATAGATCAAATAGAAGATGCGATGATCATTGTATTGAAGATCATAAGAGAGAGAGATTGCCATCTAGGTACTAGCTATGGACCCGTAGGTCTGTGGTGAACTACGCACACATCATCGTGAGGGCAGCAAGGTTGATGAAGAGGCCCTCCGTGATCGACCCCCCCTCCGGCAGGGTGCCGGAATGGAGCTCCAGATGGCTCGCGACCGAATAGAGACTTGTGGCGGCGGAAAAAGGGTTTTGGGACTGCCTCCAGGGTTTTCAGAATATTAGAGAATTTATAGGCCGAAGAGGGACGTCGGGAGGTGCCTGAGGGGGCCACCACATATCCGGGCGCGCCCTGATGTTTGGTGGGGCCGTCGTGTGCCTCTCGGCTTCCTTCCGAAGCTTCCAGGTCTTCATATAGTCCAGAAAAAATCATCAAAAAGTTTTGTGGAAATTGGACTTCGTTTGGTATAGTAAACCTGCAAAGGAAAAAACACGCAGAAAACAACAACTGGCACTGGGCACTGGGTCAATAGGTTAGTGATCAAAAATATTATAAATTGGTAAATAAAGACCCAAAAAGTATCCTAGAATGATAATATATCAGCATGGAACAATCAAAAATTATAGATACATTGGAGATGTATCAAGCATCCCCAAGCTTAATTATCGCTCGTCCTCGAGTAGGTTGTGACATGCTATCCATTATGTAATCTTATTCAGGTATGCTCATTGAGAAAAGATGAATCAACAAATATTAACATAGAAATATTCAAAGTGTAAGAAACATAATTGTTAATTCCTAAAAGTATACGATTCTCAAGAAATGTTTACCCCCCATTCATCTTATTGTATTAGCAAGGCATGGCTCCATCTTCACCACATTAATACAAATGTTAAGCACCACAGTGTCCAAGTCAGGCAATTGGTTCATACTTTTTCAATATGCATCAACTTTTTATTCTTCATGCAATACATGAGCGTGAGCCATTGGACATAGCATTTAGGTGGAATAGAGTATGGTGGTAGATATCAAAGGGGTAGGAAGTGGAGAAGATAGTCTCACATCAACTAGGCGTTGGGTGCAAGTGTTTGCTTCTTTGTGTGCAGTCACTGAAGATGGGGCTTGCATGATACTCCTATTGGTTCGATAACCTTGGTTCTCACTGAGGGAAATACTTATCTATACTGTGCTCTATCACCCGTTCCTCTTTACGGAAAACCCAACGCAGATCACAAGTATCATTGCTCTAGTACTTCGCTTATATCTTTTAGAGCACGGTGGCATATAGATTTTAAAGAAATAATTGCACTCTCATTCTTCACTTATATTTGTTTGAGAGTTAATAAATAGTGATGGTAATTTAAATAAATAGTCCAAAAATAATAGGTATTCAATGAGTGCATAATCAAAACCTTCATGTAGCACATAAAAGAAAATTGTGAGTTAATGATATTAACGTGTTAATGTGAAAGGGCATCATTGCATGATGATACGTCTCCAATGTATCTATAATTTTTGATTGTTCCATGCTGTTATATTATCATTCTTGGATGTTTTACAATCCTTTTATAGCAACTTTATATCATTTTTTGGAACTAAACCGGATTGACGCTGTTTTCAGCAGAACTACCATGGTGTTGTTTTTTGTGCAGAAATAAAAGTTCTCCAAATGCAACGAAACATTTTGACTCTTTTTTGGAATAAAAGAGGCACTATTCGTGGGAGGGCCAGAAGAGCCACAAGGAGGCCACAACCCACTAGGGCGCGCCAGCCCCCTCCGGCACGCCCTGTTGTCTTGTGGGCCCCTCATGGCCCGTCTTCGCGTGAAACCGATGCCCAAAAATCCTATATATTCAGAAAACCACAAAAATAACCCTAGATCAGAAGTTCTGCCGCTGCAACTCTCTATATCGACGAAAAACCAATCTGGAGGCATTCCAGTACCCTGCGAAGAGAGGGTAGATAATCTCCGGTGGCCATCTTCATTATCCCGGTGGAGGCCATGACGAGGAGGGAGTAGTCCACCCTCGGGGCTGAGGGTATGTACCAGTAGCTATGTGTTCAATCTCTCTCTCTCTCTCTCTCGTGTTCTTGAGATGTCACGATCTTGATGTATCACGGGCTTTGTTAATATAGTCGGATCATATGATGCTATTCCCTTGCTATCATGTTGTGATGAATTGAATCTTTCCCATTGAGATGTCGATATGCTGGACTGAATATTTTGGTTGAGAACACTTGATATACATCTTGCCTGGGATACACGTAGTGACATTGGGGTATTCTATTGATTCACTTGATATATGTCGAGGCATCAACTTGCGGATTCCGGTGACCTAGGGGATCTATGCATAGGGGCTGATTGCACGTTTTCATACCATGTTCTCCGATAGAAATCTTGGGGCACTTTTTGAGGTTCTTTGTGTTGGATTGAGTATTATGAATCTGAAATTGTTTGATGTGTATCGTATAATTAACTCATGGATACTTGTGGTGAAATTGGAGTATCTAGGTGACATTAGAGTTGGTTGATGCGTATCATATGGTGTCATTTTAGTATGAACTCTTAGATAGATCGGTCGGAATGGATAACTTGGTGTTATTTTAGTACGAACTCTTGGATAGATCGAACAGAAAGGATAACTTTAAGGTGGTTTCGTACCCTAGAAACAATTTCTTCTTATGTTCTCCGCTAGATAAGAACTTTGGAGTGATTCTTCGTTGCACGTTGAGGGAAGGTTATGTGATCCAATTATATTAGCATTGTTGAGAGATTGCACTAGCGAAAGTACAAACCCTAGGCCTTGTTTTCAAGCATTGCAATACCGTTTGTGCTCACTTTTGTTACTTGCTACCTTGCTGTTTTTTATTGTTAATATTACAAAAATCAATATCCACTATCATTACTACAGTTGTATTACCATCTCTTTGCCTAACTAGTGCACCTATACAATTTACCATTGTATTTGGTGTGTTGGGGACACAAGAGACTTTTTATTATTTGATTGCAGGGTTGTTTGAGAGAGACCATCTTCATCGTACGCCTACCACAGATTGATAAACCTTAGGTCATCCACTTGAGGGAAATTTGCTACTGTCCTATAAAACTCTGCGCTTGGAAGCCCAACACGAGTCTACAAGAACAAGTTGCGTAGTAGACATCAAGCTCTTTTCTGGCGCCGTTGCCAGGGAGGTGAGTGCTTGAAGGTATATCTTTAGATCTTGCAATTAAATCTTTTAGTTTCTTGTTTTTCACTAGTTTGGTTTTATAAAAGAAAACTACAAAAAATGGAGTTTAGGTTGCATCATTTGTATCGTCTTTATAATGTCTTTCGTTAAAATAAGGATTCGGAAAATTGTACTCAATTGGTAGAGGAAGAAATTATGAAAATACTTTATGAGAATTCTTTGAATGATGAGCATGATTGTAATGTTGCTAGTATGAATTCTCTAAATATCCATGATGCTAATGATATGCAAAGCCACAAGCTTAGGGATGCTTTGTTTGATGAAGATGATATTTTTAGTCACCCAAGTTTTGATGAGAAAATCTATTATGATGATGGCATGCCTCCTATCTATGATGATTGTGATGATGACACATATGCTATAAAGAGTGATAGTAACCATGAAATTTTTCATCATGATTTTAATATTGAATGTGGTTATGTCAATCAAGTGCCTCATGATAGTTATTTTGTTGAGTTTTCTCCCACTACCATGGATGAAAAGGAATTTGCTTATGTGGAGAGTAATGAAAAATATATGCTTGAAGATCATGAAAAGAATGCTTTATGTGATAGTTATATTGTGAAATTCCTTAATGATGCTACTGGAAATTATTATGAGGGAGGAACATATGCTTGTAGGAATTGCAATAATATCAAGTTTCCTCTCTATGTGTTCAAAGTTTTGAGGTTATGCTTGTTTTGCCTTCCTATGCTAGTTGATTCTTGTTCCCATAAATTGTTTTCTCACAAAATCCCAATGAATAGTAAGTGGGTTAGACTTAAATGTGCTTGACATGAGATTCACGATGGTCTTTTGCATGTTTCAGTTATTATTTCTATGTGAGCATCGTTGAAATCATCATGCCTAGCTAAAAGGCATTAAAGAAAAGCGCTTGTTGGGAGACAACCCAACACTTTTACTTTATGTTTTTGAGTGTTAAAATGATTAATATACTGTATTAATCATTTTTTGTGTCTTTTATTTCAATAAAGTGCCAAGTAAAGCCTTTGGGATGACTCACAAGATGAGTAAAATTGATGCTGAACCAAAACAGAAACTTTTTACTCCAGTACAGGAATTTTCATTTTTTACTGGAACGTGATATTGATCTGAAATTTTTAAAAAGTGTTTATATACAAATTCTTCAGGTTTTCCTAATTTTTCAGAATTTTTAGAGACAGGGAAGTATGGCTATACTACAGATCTTCACAAACTGTTCTGTTTTTGACAGATTCTGTTTTGCATGCATAGTTTGCTTGTTTTAGTGTTCCCATAGCTTATATTCAGTGATATAAATTATGTGAATGGTAGAATACAGTAGGTATTATGTGAGAACAATTATGAATCTTGTCTTGACAGTACCTAAGTGAACGATGTTTACTTATTTCACTAACCCTTCTCACGAAGTTCCGTTAAGTTTTGAGTGATTGAAGTTTTCAAGTTTTGGGTGAGACACCGATATGAGGAGAATAAGGAGTGGTAAGACCCTAAGCTTGTGGATGCCCAAGGAACCCCCAAGGTGATATCCAAGTAAGACTCAAGCGCCTAAGCTTGGGGATGCCCCGGAAGGCATCCCCTCTTTCGTCTTCAACATTATCGGTATATCTTACTTAGAGCTATATTTTTATTCGTCACATAATATGTGATTTGCTTGGATCGTCATTATATTTTGTTATTTTATGTTAGGTGTTATTTATAATCTTGTTTTTCAATAAAAAGTTCCAAGAATTGCCTTAGGATGCTTGTATTGCATGTTTAATGTGTGCTGTGTAAAAACAGAAACTTTCTCTGTAGTGTTTGAAGTTTCATATTTTATTGGAACGTGGAAAGTTTCTGAAATTTTTACACAGTGTTGTCATATAAATTATTTATAACGTCCTAAATTTTCATAATTTTTTGAGTTACATAAGTACACTGTTTTCATAAATTGCAACAGATTGTTCTGTTTGGATAGATTGCCGTCATAGTTTTGTTATCTACTTATCCTATAGTTTCCATAGCCTATATTGGTAGATATAAATTGTGGAAACGATAGTAAATAGTAGATGATGTTTGAAAATTATTGTGCAACTTGTCTTGGCAGTACATGAAGTGTTCATTTGTTCTCATTTATACTAACCTATCTCACGAGTTCTTTTTGAGTTTTGTGTGGATGAAGTTTTTGAGACCTAGGTGAAACCGGGACATGAGAGGATTGAAGGAGATACAAAAGATCAAGCTTGGGGATGACCAAGACACCCCAAGTAAATATTTCGAGAAGTCTCAAGCATCTAAGCTTGGGGATGCTACGCATCCCACCTCTCTTCGTCAACTATCGGTTAGCCTATGTTGAGCCTAAATTTTTATTCGTTCAAATGACATGTGCTATTCTTGGAGTGCTATTTTTATTTAGTTTGTTGTTTGAATAAAATACTCAGATCTGAAAATCTTTATTGAGAGAGAGTCCTCGCCTAGCTACTTAATTGTTTGACTACTCATTGATCTTCACTTATATCTTTTGAGAGTAGCTTGTCATTTACTCTCATGCTTCACTTAGATTAATATGAGAGTTAGTAAATTTTGAAGAAATTCACTCATGCTTCACTTATATTATTTTCAGAGATAAACAAATTATGCTCATGTTCTTCACTTAAATTTATTTGATCTTGTCAAAAGCAATGGCAATATATGAAACTAGTCCCAAAGTGATAGATATTCAAGAGGGATATAATTAAAACATTCATGAAGATCATTGGACAAATTAAGCTTGATTCCTTGTAATAGTTTTAAGACATGATGATAGTAATATGTGAGTCATGTTGGTGAGTAATTTTTCTTCAGTAAGAATATTGGTGTTAAGGTTTGTGATTCCCTATGCAAGCACGAAAGTCAATAGTTATGCAATGAAATTACATCCTACTTATGGTGCATTATTCGGTGTTAGTTATGCTTAATGCCCGTTTATGAGAATTTTTGTTTCTTGGTTGGTTGCTTCTCAATCTATTTGCTAGCATCCACTTGTACTAAGTAGAAATACTACTTGTGCATCCAAAATCCTTAAATCCAGTTTTGCCATATGAGTCCACCATACCTACCTATATGCGGTATTTCCATGCCGTTCCAAGCAAATTTGTATGTGCCATCTCTAATTTTCAAAGTGATTTTCCTTTTTGTGTGCTCGTACCGCTCATGAAGCGGCAGAAGGTGTCCAATATTTTTCCATGCTAGATGTGTTATTCACAAGATGCGTGTTTATTCACTTGTCATGGCACGAGAGCACGGCGGTAATAGGGATGTCCAGTCCCGAAATGAAATAGAAATTTACTTTATGTTGTCAAATGATAAATTCCTTGGAAAGTGTTGGTATGGAAGGCAACCGCGGATACGGCTAGCCATGGATTGTGAAAGAATGGTGGAAAAAGGAATAAACTTTATTTTCTGTTTGGGAACCGCCTATGATGTATCTAGCATGGAAAGTATTGAGAACTACTTGGTCGTTTTCGTTGACAGGAAAGGCATGCCACCCAAAATATTTTTCTCTCTCAATTTAAGCTTTGAGCTCTGGCACCTCTACAAATCTCTACTTCCCTCTACGAAGGGCCTATCTAATTACTTTATGCAATTTTTATTTTTACTTTGAGTCTCCATCTTCTCTTATAAAGTACCAACTAGGGGGCACTCTTATCATACTTGTGCATTGGGTGTAGCTAATATTCGAGTGTGTTTCATGAATGGACCAATGATTGAGCATGATGGTCTAGGGATAACTTTATTTAGTATTGATATTCTCAAAGACATGGTTGCTTGTTGATATGCTTGAGTATTGAAGTCTTTATGTCAAATATAGACTATTGCTTTGAACCATCTAAAAGTCCAAATGTCCATGATACAAAAGAAAAGAATATGTGATGAACATGTTAGGCACCATTCCACATCAAAAATTCTGTTTTTATCATTTACCTACTCGAGGACGAGCAGGAATTAAGCTTGGGGATGCTGATACGTATCCAACGTATCTATAATTTTTTATTGTTCCATGCTGTTATATTATCATTCTTGGATGTTTTACAATCATTTTATAGCAACTTTATATCATTTTTTGGAACTAACCCGGACTGACGCTGTTTTCAGCAGAACTACCATGGTGTTGTTTTTTTCGCAGAAATAAAAGTTCTCCAAATGCAACGAAACTTTTTGAAAAAAAAAATTGGAATAAAAGAGGCACTAGAAGATTCGTGGGAGGATCAGAAGAGCCACGAGGTGGCCACGACCCGCCAGGGCACGCCTGCCCCCTCCGACGCGCCCTGGTGTCTTGTGGGCCCGTCGTGGCCCGTCTTCGCGTGAAACCGACGCCCAAAAATCCTATATATTCAGAAACCCCCAGAAATAACCCTAGATCAAAAGTTCTGCCACCGCAACTCTCTGTATCAACAAAAAACAAATCTGAATGCGTTCCAGTACCCTGCCGGAGAGGGTACATCATCTCCGGTGGCCATCTTCATCATCCCGGTGGAGGCCATGACGAGGAGGGAGTAGTTGACCCTCGGGGCTGAGGGTATGTACCAGTAGCTATGTGTTCAATCTCTCTCTCTCGTGTTGTATCACGGGCTTTGTTAATATAGTCGGATCATATGATGTTATTCCCTTGCTATCATGTTGTGATGAATTGAACCTTTCCCTTTGAGATTTCGTCACGTTGGATTGAATATTTTGGTTGAGAACACTTGATGTACGTCTTGCGTGCGATCGTAGTGACATTGGGGTATACTATTGATTCACTTGATATATGTTGAGGCATCAACTTGCGGATTCCGGTGACCTAGGGGATCTATGCATAGGGGTTGATTGCACGTTTTCATACCATGTTCTCCAATAGAAATCTTGGGGCACTCTTTGAGGTTCTTTGTGTTGGATTGAGTATTATGAATCTGAAATTGTTTGATGCGTATTGTATAATTAACTCATGGTGTTATTTTAGTATGAACTCTTAGATAGATTGGTCGAAAAGGATAAGTTGGTGTTATTTTAGTATGAACTCTTGGATAGATCGATCGGAAAGGATAACTTTAAGGTGGTTTCGTACCTTACAAACAATTTCTTCTTATGTTCTCCGCTAGATAAGAACTTTGGAGTGATTCTTCGTTGCACGTTGAGGGAAGGTTATGTGATCCAATTATATTAGCATTGTTGAGAGATTGGACTAGCGAAAGTACGGACCCTAGGCCTTGTTTGCAAGCATTGCAATACCGTTTGTGCTCACTTTTGTTACTTGCTACCTTGCATTTTTTTTATTGTTACTAATACAAAAATCAATATCTACTATCATTACTACACTTGTATCACCATCTCTTCGCCGAACTAGTGCACCTATACAATTTACCATTGTATTTGGTGTGTTGGGGACACAAGAGACTTTTTATTATTTGATTGCAGGTTTTTTTGAGAGAGACCATCTTCATCCTACGCCTCCCACGGATTGATAAACCTTAGGTCATCCACTTGAGGGAAATTTGCTACTGTCCTACAAAACTCTGCTCTTGGAGGCCCAACACGAGTCTACAAGAACAAGTTGCGTAGTAGACATCACATGATCATTGGTTAGTAAGAATATCTTGAATTAGAGGGTGTTAACTGGTTGTTCATCTAAATATTTTTTATGGCATGGTGATGATGGGTGAGCATTCTTATTCCTCGTTGAAATCCTAGTGTTGTTTAAGTCAGAGGCGCGCGAAGGTTAACTCCTCCCAACCTCCTCCCTAGGGGCATGCGAGTAGTACTTTGCTTCGAGACAGCTAATAAAACATTGTAATAAGTTTGTGAGTTCTTTTAGACTAATGTGAATCCATGGATGTACGTGTTGGAAATATGCCCTAGAGGCAATAATAAAATGGTTATTATTATATTTCCTTGTTCATGATAATTGTCTATTGTTCATGCTATAATTGTATTAAACAGAAACCGTAATACATGTGTGAATACATAGACCACACCATGTCCCTAGTGAGCCTCTAGTTGACTAGCTCGTTGATCAATAGATGGTCATGGTTTCCTGACCATGGACATTGGATGTCGTTGATAATGGGATCACATCATTAGGAGAATGATGTGATGGACAAGACCCAATCCTAAGCATATCACAAGATCGTGTAGTTCGTCTGCTAGAGCTTTTCTAATGTCAAGTATCATTTCCTTAGACCATCAGATTGTGCAACTCTCGGATACCTTAGGAATGCTTTGGGTGTATCAAACGTCACAACATAACTGGGTGACTATAAAGGTGCACTACAGGTATCTCTGAAAGTGTCTGTTGGGTTGGCACGAATCGAGACTGGGATTTGTCACTCCGTGTGACGGAGAGGTATCTCTGGGCCCACTCGGTAATACATCATCATAATGAGCTCAATGTGACTAAGGAGTTAGTCACGGGATCATGTGTTACGGAACGAGTAAAGAGACTTGCCGGTAACGAGATTGAACAAGGTATAGGGATACCGACGATCGAATCTCGGGCAAGTAACATCCCGATGGACAAAGGGAATTGTATACGGGATTAATTGAATCCCCGACATCATGGTTCATCCGATGAGATCATCGTGGAACATGTGGGATCCAATATGGGTATCCAGATCCCGCTATTGGTTATTGGCCGGAGAGGTGTCTCGGTCATGTCTGCATGGTTCCCGAACCCGTAGGGTCTACACACTTAAGGTTCGGTGACGCTAGAGTTGTAATGGGAATTGTATGTGGTTACCGAAAGTTGTTCGGAGTCCCGGATGAGATCCCGGACGTCGTGAGGAGTACCGGAATGGTCCGGAGGTAAAGATTTATATATGGGAAGTCCTATTTTGGCCACCGGAAAATGTTCGGGATTTTTCGGTATTGTACCGAGAAGGTTCTAGAAGGTTCCGGAGTGGGGCCCACCTGCATGGGGGGACCCACATGAACGTGGGTAGTGGGGCCAAGGCTCCACACCCCTGGTCAAGGCGCACCAAGACTCCCCCTTAGAAGGAATAAGATCATATCCCGAAGGGATAAGATCAAGATCCCTAAAAAGGGGGGATAACAATCGGTGGGGAAGGGAAAGGATGGGATTTCTTTCCTCCCACCTTTGCCAACGCCCCAATGGACTTGGAGGGCAAGAAACCAGCCCCCTCCACCCCTATATATAGTGGGGAAGCGCATGGGAGCTGCATCCCTTGCCCCTGGCGCAGCCCTACCCCCTCCTACACCTCCTACTCCTCCGTAGTGCTTAGCGAAGCTCTGCCGGAGAACCACGACCTCCACCGCCACCATGCCGTCGTGCTGCCGGAGCTCTCCCTCAACTTCTCCTTCCCCCTTACTGGATCAAGAAGGAGGAGACGTCCCCGGGCTGTACGTGTGTTGAACGCGGAGGCGCCGTCCGTTCGGCGCTTGGATCGGATCTTCCGCGATTTGAATCGCCGCGAGTACGACTCCATCAACCGCGTTCCTTGCAATGCTTCCGCTTAGCGATCTTCAAGGGTATGAAGATGCACTCCCTCTCTCTCATTGCTAGCATCTCCTAGATTGATCTTGGTGACACGTAGGAATTTTTTTGAATTATTACTACGTTCCCCAACAGTGGCATCATGAGCTAGGTCTATACGTAGATTCTATGCACGAGTAGAACACAAGTAGTTGTGGGCGATGATTTGGTCAATTTGCTTGCCGTTACTAGTCCTATCTTGATTCGGCGGCATTGTGGGATGAAGCGGCCCGGAGAGACTTTACACGTACGCTTACGTGAGACTGGTTCCACCGCCTGACATGCACTTGTTGCATAAGGTGGCTAGCGGGTGTCTGTCTCTCCCACTTTAGTCGGATCGGATTCAATGAAGAGGGTCCTTATGAAGGGTAAATAGCAATTGGCATATCACCGTTGTGGCTTTTGCGTAGGTAAGAAACGTTCTTGCTAGAAACCCATAGCAGCCACGTAAAACTTGCAACAACAATTAGAGGACGTCTAACTTGTTTTTGCAGGGTATGCTATGTGATGTGATATGGCCAAAAGGATGTGATGAAATATATGTGATGTATGAGATTGATCATGTTCTTGTAATAGGGATCACGACTTGCATGTCGATGAGTATGACAACCGGCAGGAGCCATAGGAGTTGTCT
This sequence comes from Elymus sibiricus, assembly GCA_039707655.1. Classification (NCBI taxonomy): domain Eukaryota; kingdom Viridiplantae; phylum Streptophyta; class Magnoliopsida; order Poales; family Poaceae; genus Elymus; species Elymus sibiricus. The sequence continues at coordinate 437,654,999 of CM077667.1, read as the reverse complement.
TAATTTATTGTATGACCTGCGTGTCAATCAAAAACGCCATGTAATTACTTTACTTTATTGCTAACCGTTAGCCATAGTAGTAGAAGCAATAGTTGGCGAGACAACTTCATGAAGACACGATGATGGAGATCATGGTGTCATGCCGGTGACGATGGTGATCATGCCGCGCCCCGAAGATGGAGATCAAAGGCGCAAGATGATATTGGCCATATCATGTCACTTTATGATTTGCATGTGATGTTTATCATGTTTTTACATCTTATTTGCTTAGAACGACGGTAGCATAAATAAGATGATCCCTCACTAAAATTTCAAGAAATGTGTTCCCCCTAAGTGTGCACCGTTGCGAAGGATCATTGTTTCGAAGCACCACGTGATGATCGGGTGTGATAGATTCTAACGTTCGCATACAACGGGTGTAAGCCAGATTTACACACGCCAAACACTTAGGTTGACTTGACGATCCTAGCATGTACAGACATGGCGTTGGAACACGAGAGACCGAAAGGTCAAACATGAGTCGTATAGTAGATGCGATCAACATGGAGATGTTCACCATTGATGACTAGTCCGTCTCACGTGATGATCGGACACGGCCTAGTCGATATGGATCATGTATCACTTAGATGACTAGAGGGATGTCTATCTGAGTGGGAGTTCATTAAATAATTTGATTAGATGAACTTAATTATCATGAACTTAGTCTAAAATTGTCTTTACAATCTATCTTGTAGATCCAATGGCCCACGCTAATGTTGCCCTCAACTTCAACGCGTTCCTAGAGAAAACCAAGCTGAAAGACGATGGAAGCAACTATGCGGACTGGGTCCGTAACTTGAGGATCATCCTCATAGCTTCCAAGAAAGCATATGTCCTTGATGCGCCGCTAGGTGACGCACCCATTTTCCCAGCAACTCAAGACGTTATGAATGCCTGGCAGTCGCGTAGTGATGATTACTCCCTGGTTCAGTGCGGCATGCTTTATAGCTTAGAACCGGGGCTCCAAAAGCGTTTTGAGCAACACGGAGCATATGAGATGTTCCAAGAGCTGAGAATGGTTTTCCAAGCTCATGACCGGGTAGAGAGATATGAAGTCTCCGACAAGTTCTTCAATTGAAAGATGGAGGAAAATAGTTCTGTCAGCGAGCACATACTCAAAATGTCTGGGTTGCACAACCGCTAGTCTCAGCTGGGAGTTAATCTTCCGAATGACTCGGTTATTGACAGAATCCTCCAGTCGCTTCCACCTAGCTACAAGAGCTTTGTGATGAACTTCAATATGCAAGGGATGGAGAAGTCCATTCCTGAGTTATATTCGATGCTGAAATCAGGGGAGGTGGAGATCAAAAAGGAACATCAAGTGTTGATGGTGAATAAGACCACCAGTTTCAAGAAAGGCAAGGGTAAGAAGAACTTCAAGAAGGACGGCAAAGCAGTTGCCACGCCCGGTAAATCAGTTGCCGGGAAGAAGCCCAAGAATGGACCCAAGCCTGAGACTGAGTGCTTTTATTGCAAGGGAACCGGTCACTGGAAGCGGAACTGTCCCAAGTACTTAGCGGATAAGAAGGCCGGCAACGTCAAAGGTATATAAGATATACATGTTATTGATGTGTACCTTACCAGCGCTCGTAGTAGCTCCTGGGTATTTGATACCGGTGCGGTTGCTCACATCTGTAACTCAAAACACGAGCTGCGGAATAAGCGGAGACTGGCGAAGGACGAGGTGACGATGCGCGTCGGGAATGGTTCCAAGGTCGATGTGATCGCCGTCGGCACGCTACCTCTACATCTACCTTCGGGGTTAGTTTTAAACCTCAATAATTGTTATTTAGTACCAGCTTTGAGCATGAACATTGTATCTGGATCTCGTTTGATGCGAGATGGCTACTCATTTAAATCCGAGAATAATGGTTGTTCTATTTATATGAGAGATATGTTTTATGGTCATGCCCTGCTGGTCAATGGTTTATTTTTATTGAATCTCGAACGTGATGTTACACATATTCATAGTGTGAATACCAAACGATGTAAGGTTGATAATGATAGTCCCACATACTTGTGGCACTGCCGCCTTGGTCATATTGGTGTCAAACGCATGAAGAAACTCCATGCAGATGGACTTTTGGAGTGTCTTGATTATGAATCATTTGACACGTGCGAACCATGCCTCATGGGCAAGATGACTAAGACTCCGTTCTCCGGAACAATGGAGCGAGCAACCAACCTGTTGGAAATAATACATACCGATGTATGCGGTCCAATGAGCGTTGAGGCTCGCGGTGGCTATCGTTATGTTCTCACCCTCACTGATGACTTTAGCAGATATGGGTATGTCTACTTAATGAAACACAAGTCTGAGACTTTTGAAAAGTTCAAGGAATTTCAGAGTGAGGTAGAGAATCAACGTGACAAGAAAATAAAGTTCTTACGATCTGATCGTGGAGGAGAATATTTGAGTCACGAGTTTGGCACGCACTTAAGGAAATGTGGAATTGTTTCACAACTCACGCCGCCTGGCACACCTCAGCGTATTGGCGTGTCCGAACGTCGTAATCGCACTCTATTGGATATGGTGCGATCTATGATGTCTCTTACTGATTTACCGCTATCATTTTGGGGATATGCATTAGAGATTGTCGCATTCACTTTAAATAGGGCACCGTCTAAATCCATTGAGACGACACCGTATGAATTATGGTTTGGGAAGAAACCTAAGCTGTCGTTTCTGAAAGTTTGGGGATGCGATGCTTATGTCAAGAAACTTCAACCTGAAAAGCTCGAACCCAAATCAGAAAAGTGCGTCTTCATAGGATACCCTAAGGAAACTATTGGGTATACCTTCTACCTCAGATCCGAAGGCAAGATCTTTGTTGCCAAGAATGGATCCTTTCTAGAGAAAGAGTTTCTCTCGAAAGAAGTAAGTGGGAGGAAAGTAGAACTTGATGAGGTAATTGTACCCCCTCTCGAACCGGAGAGTAGCGCAGCGCAGGAAAATGTTTCTGTGGTGCCTGCACCGACTAGAGAGGAAGTTAATGATGATGATCATGAAACTTCGGATCAAGTTACTACTGCACTTCGTAGGTCCACAAGGACACGTTCCGCACCAGAGTGGTACGGCAACCCTGTCCTGGAAATCATGTTGTTAGACAACGGTGAACCTTCGAACTATGAAGAAGCCATGGCGGGCCCGGATTCCAACAAATGGCTTGAAGCCATGAAATCCGAGATAGGATCCATGTATGAGAACAAAGTATGGACTTTGGTGGACTTGCCCGATGATTGGCAAGCCATAGAAAATAAATGGATCTTTAAGAAGAAGACTGACACGGATGGTAATGTGACCGTCTATAAGGCTCGGCTTGTCGCTAAGGGTTATCGACAAGTTCAAGGAGTTGACTACGATGAGACTTTCTCACCCGTAGCGATGCTGAAGTCCGTCCGAATCATGTTAGCAGTTGCCGCATTTTATGATTATGAGATCTGGCAAATGGACGTCAAAACGGCATTCCGTAACGGTTTCCTTAAGGAAGAATTGTATATGATGCAGCCGGAAGGTTTTGTCAATCCTAAGAATGCTGACAAGGTATGCAAGCTCCAGCGCTCCATCTATGGGCTGGTGCAAGCATCTCGGAGTTGGAACATTCGCTTTGATGAGGTGATCAAAGCGTTTGGGTTTATACAGACTTATGGAGAAGCCTGTATTTACAAGAAAGTGAGTGGGAGCTCTGTAGCATTTCTCATTTTATATGTGGATGACATATTGTTGATGGGAAATGATATAGAACTTTTGGAAAGCATACAGGCCTACTTGAATAAGTGTTTTTCAAAGAAGGACCTTGGAGAAGCTGCTTACATATTAGGCATCAAGATCTATAGAGATAGATCGAGACGCCTCATTGGTCTTTCACAAAGCACATACCTTGACAAGATATTGAAGAAGTTCAATATGGATCAGTCCAAGGAGGGGTTCTTGCCTGTATTGCAAGGTGTGAGATTGAGCACAGCTCAATGCCCGACCTCGGCAGAAGATAGAGAAAAGATGAGTGTCATCCCCTATGCCTCAGCCATAGGCTCTATTATGTATGCCATGCTATGTACCAAACCTGATGTGAACCTTGCCATAAGTTTCGTAGGGAGGTACCAAAGTGATCCCGGAATGGAACACTGGACGGCGGTCAAGAATATCCTTAATTACCTGAAAAGGACTAAGGATATGTTTCTTGTTTATGGAGGTACCGAAGAGCTCGTCGTAAAGGGTTACGTCGATGCTAGCTTCGACACAGATCCGGATGACTCCAAGTCACAAACCGGATACGTGTACATTTTGAATGGTGGGGCAGTCAGCTGGTGCGGTTGCAAGCAAAGCGCCGTGGCGGCATCTACATGTGAAGCGGAGTACATAGCTGCTTCGGAAGCAGCGCAGGAAGGAGTCTGGATGAAGGAGTTCATCACCGACCTAGGAGTGATTCCCAATGCGTCGGGCCCGATGACTCTCTTCTGTGACAACACTAGAGCTATTGCCATTGCCAAGGAGCCCAGGTTTCACAAGAAGACCAAGCACATCAAGCGCCGCTTCAACTCCATTCGTGGTTACATTCAGGATGGATATATAGATATTTGTAAAGTACATACGGATCTGAATGTCGCAGATCCGTTCACTAAACCTCTTCGACGAGCGAAACATGATCAGCACCAGAACTCTATGGGTGTTTGATTCATCACAATGTAACTAGATTATTGACTCTAGTGCAAGTGGGAGACTGTTGGAAATATGCCCTAGAGGCAATAATAAAATGGTTATTATTATATTTCCTTGTTCATGATAATTGTCTATTGTTCATGCTATAATTGTATTAACCGGAAACCGTAATACATGTGTGAATACATAGACCACACCATGTCCCTAGTGAGCCTCTAGTTGATTAGCTCGTTGATCAATAGATGGTCATGGTTTCCTGACCATGGACATTGGATGTCGTTGATAACGGGGTGACATCATTAGGAGAATGATGTGATGGACAAGACCCAATCCTAACCATAACACAAGATCGTGTAGTTCGTCTGCTAGAGCTTTTCTAATGTCAAGTATCATTTCCTTAGACCATGAGATTGTGCAACTCCCAGATACCGTAGGAATGCTTTGGGTGTATCAAAACGTCACAACGTAACTGGGTGACTATAAAGGTGCACTACAGGTATCTCCGAAAGTGTCTGTTGGGTTGGCACGAATCGAGACTGGGACTTGTCACTCCGTGTGACGGAGAGGTATCTCTGGGCCCACTCGGTAATACATCATCATAATGAGCTCAATGTGACTAAGGAGTTAGTCACAGGATCATGTGTTACGGAACGAGTAAAGAGACTTGCCGGTAACGAGATTGAACAAGGTATAGGGAGACCGACGATCGAATCTCGGGCAAGTAACATACCGATGGACAAAAGGAATTGTATACGGGATTAATTGAATCCCCGACATCGTGGTTCATCCGATGAGATCATCGTGGAACATGTGGGATCCAATATGGGTATCCAGATCCCGCTATTGGTTATTGGCCGGAGAGGTGTCTCGTCATGTCTGCATGGTTCCCGAACCCGTAGGGTCTACACACTTAAGGTTCGGTGACGCTAGAGTTGTAATGGGAATTGTATGTGGTTACCGAAAGTTGTTCGGAGTCCCGGATGAGATCCCGGACGTCACGAGGAGTTCCGGAATGGTTCGGAGGTAAAGATTTATATATGGGAAGTCCTATTTTGGCCACAGGAAAATGTTCAGGGTTTTTCGGTATTGTACCGGGAAGGTTCTAGAAGGTTCCGGAGTGGGGCCCACCTGCATGGGGGGACCCACATGAACGTGGGTAGTGGGGGCAAGGCCCCACACCCCTGGTCAAGGCGCACCAAGATCCCCCCTTAGAAGGAATAAGATCATATCCCGAAGGGATAAGATCAAGATCCCTAAAAAGGGGGGATAACAATCGGTGGGGAAGGGCAAGGATGAGATTTCTTTCCTCCCACCTTTGCCAATGCCCCAATGGACTTGGAGGGCAAGAAACCAGCCCCCTCCACCCCTATATATAGTGGGGAGGCGCATGGGAGCTGCATCCCTTGCCCCTGGCGCAGCCCTCCCCCCTCCTACACCTCCTCTTCCTCCGTAGTGCTTAGCGAAGCTCTGCCGGAGAACCACAAGCTCCACCGCCACCACGCCATCGTGCTGCCGGAGCTCTCCCTCAACTTCTCCTTCCCCCTTGCTGGATCAAGAAGGAGGAGACGTCCCCGGTCTGTACGTGTGTTGAACGCGGAGGCGCCGTCCGTTCGGCGCTTGGATCGGATCTTCCGCGATTTGAATCGCCACGAGTACGACTCCATCAACCGCGTTCTTTGCAACGCTCCGCTTAGCGATCTTCAAGGGTATGAAGATGCACTCCCTCTCTCTCATTGCTAGCATCTCCTAGATTGATCTTGGTGACACGTGGGAATTTTTTTGAATTATTACTACGTTCCCCAACAGTACGCACTCTCACCACCTCTTATTTGTTAGCCTCTTCGGTACCGTGCATTGCCCATTCTCACCACAAGGATTGGTGCAACCTTTGCCGGTGCATCCAAACCCCGTGACATGATACGCTCTATTGCACATAAGCCTCATTATATCTTCCTCAAAACAACCACCATACCTACCTATTATGGCATTTCCATAGCCATTCCGTGATATATCACCATGCAACTTCCACCGTTACATCATATGACTAGTACTTTCATTGTCGTATTGCTTTGCATGATCATATAACCTGACATAGTATTTGTGGTAAAGCCACCGTTCATCATTTTTTATACATGCTACGCTTGATCATTACACATCCTTGTACACTGGAAGAGGCATTCATATAGAGTCATACTATAGTTTTTCATATTGAGTTTTAGTAAATAAAAGTGTGATGATCATCATTATTAGGGCACTGTCTCAGTGAGGAAATGATGATGGAGACAATGATTCCCCCACAAGTCGGGATCAGGCTCCGGACCAAAAATAAAAGGGAAAAAAGAAAAGGAAAAAAAGAAAGAATGAAAGAAAAAGAAAAAATAGAAAAAGGAAAAGAGAAAGAAAAAAGTAATAAATGAGAGAAAAGAGAGAAGGGACAGTGTTGCTACCTATTTTTCCACACTTGTGCCGCAAAGTCGCACCATGTTCTTTATATAGAGAGTCTCTTGTTCTGCCACTTTCATATGCTAGTGGGAATTTTTCATTATAGAACTTGACTTGTATATTCCGATGACGGGCTTCCTCCAATGCCCGAGGTCTTCATGACCAAGCAAGTTGGATACACACACACTTAGCTTCAGTTGAGTTTTCATACACTTATAGCTCTAGTGCATCCGTTCATTGCAATCCCTACTCCTAGCATTGATATCTATTGATGGGCATCTCCATAGCCCATTGATACGCCTAGTTGATGCGAGACTTTCTTCTCCACTTTTACCCCTTTGAAACCTACCACCATATTGTATTCCACCTTTATGCTATATCCATGGTTCACGCTCATATACTGCATGAGTAATAAAAAGCTGAAGCGCGTTAAGAAATACGATCCAATTGCCTGACTTGACACCGTGGTGCTTAACATTTGTATTTATGTGGTGAAGACGGAGCCATGCCATGCTAATATGATAAAAGGAATAGGGGGTGAACACTCTTTAAGGATCGTATATTTTGAAACTTGATGATTATGTTACTTATGTTTATGAATATTACTATGTTGATGCTTGTTAATTCATCGTTTCTCAATGATCATACCTACAATAGATTCATGTTGGGTAGCATGTCACATATTTTTTTTTGTTTTTATCATTTACCTACTCGAGGACTAGCAGGAATTAAGCTTGGGGATGCTGATACGTCTCCAACGTATCTATAATTTGTTATTGTTCCATGCTATAATATCATCATTCTAGGATGCTTTTTGGCTATTTATTTACCAATTCATATTATTTTTGAGCACTAACCTGTTAACCCAGTGCCCAGATGATACGTCTCCAATGTATCTATAATGTTGGCTTGTTCCATGCTGTTATATAATCATTCTTGGATGTTATACAATCGTTTTATAGCAAATTTATATCATTTTTTGGGACTAACCTATTGACATAGTGCCAAGTGCCAGTTGCTGTTTTTTCCTTGTTTTTTACTTCGTAGAATATCAGTACCAAACGGAGTCCAATCACGACGAAACTTTTTGGAGAATTGTTTTGGACCAGAAAAAGGCTAGTGGGCCAAAGAAGTAACCAAGAGGGAGCCCAGGCCGCCCACAACCCACCAGGGCGCGCCAGGGGCCCCGGGCGCGCCCTGATGGGTTGTGGCCGCCTCGGGAATCCCATCCACCGCCTCTGAGCTCTATAAATACCCAAATATTCCAGAAACCCTAGAGGAGTCAACGGAAAATTCATCGAGCCGCCGCAAGTTCCAGAACCGCGAGATCCAATCTAACACCATCACGGAGGGGTTCATCATCCTCATTGGTGCCACTCCGATGATGCGTGAGTAGTCCACCATACACCTACGGGTCCGTAGGCAGTTGCTAGATGGCTTCCTCTCTCTCTTCTAATTCTCAATACAATGGTCTCTTGGAGATCTATTTGATGTAAACTTTTTGTGGTGTGTTTGTTGGGATCCGATGAATTTTGAGTTCATGATCAGTTTCTGTCCATGAATCTTATTTGAGTCTTCTTTGATCTCTTATATGCATGATTACTTATAGCCTCGTATTTCTTCTTTGAATCTTTGGTTTAGTTAGGCCAACTAGATCGATTTTTCTTGCCATGGGAAGAGGTGCTTTGTGATGGGTTCGATCTTGCGATGTCCTCTCCCAGTGACAGAAGGGGCAGCGAGGCACGCATGTATCGTTGCTATTAAGGATAACAAGATGGGGTCTATTCCTACATGAATAGATCTTGTCTACATCATGTCACCATTCTTATTGCATTACTCCATTTTTCCATGAACTTAATACACTATATGTAGGCTGGATAGCGGTCGATGAGTGGAGTAATAGTAGTAGATGAAGAATCGTTTCGGTCTACTAATCTTGGACGTGATGCCTATATAATGATCATCGCCTTGGATATCGTCATGATTTTTTGGTCTTCTATCAATTGCCCAACAGTAATTTGTTCACTCACCGTGTGCTATACTCATGAGAGAAGCCACTAGTGAATCCTACGGCCCCCGGGTCTACTTTTCCAACATATTGCTTTCCGATCTATCTTTTTGCCGCTTTTGTTTTCAGATCGATTATTCCAAAAAACCCAAAAATACCTTGCTGCACTTTTTATTTGCCTCTTTTATTTTGTGTTCTTGTGAGATCTATTCACTACCTAATCTATCTTTTTACCGTAGAGAGATTGACAACCTCTCTTTCGCGTCGGGTTGCAAGTATTTGTTCTTTTTGTGCAGGTGTTGTTTACATAGTGTTGGTGATCCTCTTACTGGTTCGATACCTTGGTTTCATAACTGAGGGAAATACTTACCGTCGCTGTGCTGCATCATCCCGGAAATACCGACGCAGTCTCAAGCCACGTCAAAGGAATTTCTGGCGCCGTTGCCGGGGAGGAGGTGCGAAAGTAGTCTTTCTTCAGCGTGACAATCTCTGGCGCCGTGGAGACATCATCAACATCTATCAGGTTCCTAATCACAAATCTCATCTCCTTGCAATTACATTATTTGCCACTTGCCTCTCTTTTTCCTCTCCCCCACTTCACAAAAATTTGCCGTTTTATTCGCCTTCTTTCTCGTTCGCCTTTTTCTCGCCGGATCTCTTTTTGTTTGCTTGTGTTACCATGTGCCTTCTATTTTCTTGCATCTTCGCTGGCTAAAAATCTATTGATATGGATCCTCATCCACTTGCTAATCTTTTCAAAAGACCAAATTATGATGAACCAATTGCTAGTGAGTTGAGTGCACTTGATTATCTCTATGAAGTTTTGTTTGAAAATCATGAATCTGAAAATTTTGATGAAGTCTTGAAAGATGAAATTTATAAGGTGATTCATGATAGCTCCTTGATTGAAAAGCATGATTGCAATGATGTTACTATAAATTCTATTAATGTCAATTATGTTAATGATATGCAAAACTACAAGCTTGGGGATGATAATTTTGTCATGTCCACTTCTTATTGCAATGATCATGATTGGGGTAATAATGCTTCTTATGATCTTGAAAATTTATTTAAGCCTCATATTGAATATGTTATTGATAATAATGTTTGAAATAGTATCGAAAGTGGGTTTGGAAGAGCGTCAACTTTAGGTAAAAAGAATCCCACATATTTGGAGTGTTCAATCTTATGAATTTTTTGATAAAAGTGGGTTTGGAGAGGTCATAACTTTAGTTGATGATAATCCCACTATTTTGGAAGATGATAAAAAATTTATGCATGTTGATCATAAAGAGAGTATTGTTTATGATAGATATATTGTTGAATTTGATTATGATCCTACATGTAATTATTAAGAGAGAGGAAATTATGGTTGTAGAAATGTTCATGATACTAAATTACCTCTCTTCATGTTGAGATTGCTATTGTCTCTTTCTTCTTCCTTCCATATGCTAGTGTTTGCTTGCCTTGATAATTTGTTTGCTTATAAAATGCCTATGCATAGGAAGTATGTTATACTTAAGTGTGTTTTCCATATGCTTCATGATGCTCTCTTTGTGTTGCTATTATTATCTTTCATGAGGGCATCATTGAAATCTCAAGCCTATCTTACTAGCTATAAAGAAAGAGCTTGTTGGGAGGCAACCCAATGAATAAATTTATTTTCACCTTTTATTTATGTTTTTTAGTTTTGACACAATTATGCTACTGTTATGATTGTGTTTTTTATGTTTTAATTAGTGTTTGTGCCAAGTAAAGCCTTTAGGATGATTCACAAGATGAGTAGAAACAATGCTGAATCTGAAACAGAAACTTTGACTCAAGTTCACGAATTTTTATTTTATACTTGAGCGTGATAATGAGCTGAAATTTTAACACAGTGTTTCTATAGAAATTCTTTACGTTGTCCTAATTTTTCAGAATTTTTCAAGTAACAGAAGTATGGTTAGAGTACAGATTACTACAGACTGTTCTGTTTAAGACAGATTCTGTTTTCGTTGCATTGTGTGCTTGTTTCGATGAATCTATGGTTTGTATTGAGGGGTATAAGCCATGGTAAAGTTAAAATACAGTAGGTATAATGCAATAATAAAATTTGAATGAGTTTGCAACAGTACTTAAAGTGGTGATTTGCTTTATTATACTAATGGATCTCACGAAGATTTTGTTGAGTTTTGTGTGATTGAAGTTTTGAAGTTTTGGATGAGATCACGATGGATGAAGGAATAAGGAGTGAAAAGATCCTAAGCTTGGGCATGCTACAGCACCCCCAAGATATATCCAAAGATAAACAAGCAACTAAGCTTGGGGATGCCCCGAGTGGCATCCCCTCTTTCTTCTAATGACCATCGGTATTTTACTTGGAGCTATATTTTTATTCGTCACATATCATGAGTTTTGCTTGGAGCGTCTTGTATCATTTGAGTCTTTGCTTTCTTTGCTTTTTAGTTTGTCACAAGTATCCTTGCTGGACACACCTATTTGAGACAGCCAAAATTATGCTATGATTTGTTAGAATTGCTCTATATGCTTCACTTAAATTTTTTGAGCTATGGAATTGCTCTAGTTCTTCACTTATATATTTTTGAGCACGGTGTGCTTTGAAATTTTGAAGAAATACTCTCATGCTTCAATTACATTAATTTGAGAGTTAGTAAATTTTGAAGAAATTCTCTCATGCTTCACTTATATTATTTTGAGAGATGAAATCTTTATGCTCATGTTCTTCACTTAAATTTGTTTGAGCTTGTCAAAAGCAATGGCAATATATGAAACTAGTCCCAAAGTGATAGATATTCATGAGGGATATAAGAAAAACTTTCATGAAGATCATTGGACAAATTAAACTTGATTCCTTGTAATAGTTTTGAGACATGATGATAGTAATATGTGAGTCATGTTGGTGAGTAATTATGCTTTAGTAAGAATATTGGCGTTAAGGTTTGTAATTCCTTATGCAAGTACGAATGTCAAATAGTTATGCAATGAAATTACATCCTATTTATGGTGCATTATTCGGTGTTATTTATTCTCAATGCCCGTTTATGTGAATTTTCATTTCTTGGTTGGTTGCTTCTCAATCTATTTGCTAGCCTCCACTTGTACTAAGTAGAAATACTACTTGTGCATCCAAAATCCTTAAACCCAGTTTTGCCTTATGAGTCCACCATACCTACATATATGCGGTATTTCCATGTCATTCTAAGAAAATTTGTATGTGCCATCTCTAATTTTCAAAATGAATTTCCTTTTTGTGTGCTCGTACCGCTCATGAAACGGTAGGGGGTATCCAATATTTTTCCATGCTAGATGTGTTATTCTCAAGATGAGTGTTTATTCACTTGTCATTGCACGAGAGTACGGCAGTAATAGGGATGTCCAATCCCGAAATGAAAAAGAAATTTACTTTATGTTGTCAAATAATAAATTACTTGGATACGACCAGCCATGGATTGTGAAAGAATGGTGGAAAAAGGAATAAACTTTACTTTATTTTTGGGAACCGCCTATGATGTATCTAGCATGGAAAGTATTGCGAACTACTTTGTCGTTTTCGTTACAGGAAAGGCATGCCACTCAAAATATTTTCTCTCTCGATTTAAACCTTGAGCTCTGGCACCTCTACAAATCCCTACTTCCCTCTGCGAAGGGCCTATCCATTTACTTTATGCAATTTTTACTTTTGATTTGAGTCTCCATCTTCTCTTATAAAGCACCAACTAGGGGGCACTATGATCATACTTGAGCATTGGGTGTAGCTAATATTTGAGTGTGTTTCATGAATGGATCAATGATTGAGCATGATGGGCTAGGGATAACTTTCTTTAGTGTTGATATTTTGAAAGACATGGTTGCATGTTGGCATGCTTGAGTATTAAAGTCTTTATGTCAAAACTAGACTATTGCTTTGAACCATCTAAAAGTCCAAATGTCCATGCTACAAAAGAAAAGAATATGTTAGGCACCATTCCACATCAAAAATTCTGTTTTTATCATTTACCTACTCGAGGACGAGCAGGAATTAAGCTTGGGGATGCTGATACGTCTCCAACGTATCTATAATTTTTGCTTGTTCCATGCTGTTATATTATCATTCTTGGATGTTTTACAATCATTGTATAGCAAATTTATATCAGTTTTGGGGACTAACCTATTGACATGGTGCCAAGTGCCAGTTGCTATTTTTTCCTTGTTTTTTACTTCGCATAATATCAGTACGAAACGGAGTCCAATCGCGACGAAACTTTTTGGAGAAGTTGTTTGGACCAGAAGAAGTCCAATGGGCCAAAGAAGTAACCAGGAGGGAGCCCAGGCCGCCCACAACCCACCAGGGCATGCCAGGGTCCTCGGGCGCGCTAGGGGCCCCGAACGCGCCCTGATGGGTTGTGGCCGCCTCGGGAGTCCCCTCCACCGCCTCTGAGCTCTATAAATACCCAAATATTCCAGAAACCCTAGAGGAGTCGACGAAAATTAAATCTAGCCGCCGCAAGTTCCAGAACCGCGAGATCCAATCTAACACCATCACGGAGGGGTTCATCATCCTCATTGGTGCCTCTCCGATGATGCGTGAGTAGTCCACCATAGACCTACGGGTCCGTAGGCAGTAGCTAGATGGCTTCCTCTCTCTCTCTCTCTCTCTTTTGATTCTCAATACAATGGTATCTTGGAGATCTATTTGATGTAAACTTTTTGCGGTGTGTTTGTTGGGATCCGATGAATTTTGAGTTCATGATCAGTTTCTATCCATGAATATTATTTGAATCTTCTTTGATCTCTTATATGCATGATTACTTATAGCCTCATATTTCTTCTTCGAATCTTTGGTTTAGTTAGGCCAACTACATCGATTTTTCTTGCCATGGGAAGAGGTGCTTTGTGATGGGTTCGATCTTGCGGTGCCCTCTCCCAGTGACAGAAGGGGCAGCGAGGCACGCATGTATCGTTGCTATTAAGGATAACAAGATGGGGTCTATTCCAACATGAATAGATCTTGTCTACATCATGTCACATTTCTTATTGCATTACTCCGTTTTTCCATGAACTTAATACACTAGATGCATGTTGGATTGCGGTCGATGTGTGGAGTAATAGTAGTAGATGTAGAATCGTTTTGGTCTACTAATCTTGGACGTGATGCCTATATAATGATCATTGCCTTGGATATCGTCATGATTATTTGATCTTCTATCAATTGCCCAACAGTAATTTGTTCACCCACCGTGTGCTATACTCATGAGAGAAGACACTAGTTAATCCTACGCCCCCCGGGTCTACTTTTCCAACATATTGCTTTCCGATCTATCTTTTTGCCGCTTTTGTTTTCAGATCTATTATTCCAAAAAAACAAAAATACCTTGCTGCACTTTTTATTTGCCTCTTTTAGTTTGTGTTCTTGTGAGATCTATTTATCCAATCTATCACTACCTAATCTATCTTTTTACCGTAGAGAGATTGACAACCTCGCTTTCGCATCGGGTTGCAAGTATTTGTTCTTTGTGTGCAGGTGTTGTTTACATAGTGTTGGTGATCCTCCTACTGGTTCGATACCTTGATTTCATAACTGAGGGAAATATTACCGTTGCTGTGCTGCATCATCCCTTCCTCTTTGGGGAAATACCAATGCAGTCTCAAGCCACGTCACCAGTGCCAGTTGCTGTTTTCTGCATGTTTTTTACTTTTCAGGTTTACAGTACCAAACAAAGTCCAATTGCCCCGAAACGTTTTTATGATTTTTTTCTGGACCAAAAGAAGACCTGGAAGCTTTGGGAGGAGACCGGAGGCTGCATGAGGGAGTGAGCACACAACAAGGCACGATGAGGGGGTGGTCGCGCCCTGTTATGAGATGGCCCCCTCGGGCGTCTCCCGATGCCCCTCTCTGGCCTATAAATTCCAATAAATCCCAAAAACCCTAGAGAGCCTCCCGAAACACTTTTTCCTCCACTGCAAGTCTCTATTCCGCCGTGTGCCCATCTGGAGCCCTTTTCCGGTGCCTTGCCGGAGGGGGGATCGATCACGGAGGGCCTCTACATCAATCTTGCTGCTCCCATGGTGATGTGTGAGTAGTTCCCTACAAACCTACGGGTCCGTAGTTAGTACCTAGATGTCTCTCTCTCTCTCTCTTCATCTTCAATACAAAGTTCACCGCATCTTCACGGTGATCTATTCGATGTAATCACTTTGTGCGGTGCGTTTGTTGGGATCCGATGAAATATGGGTTTATGTTCAGATTATTCATGAAAAAGATTTGAGTCTTCTCTGATTTCTATTATGATTTTTATTTGCATGATTATTATAGCTTCGTAAATCTTCCCGATCTATTGAAATAGTTTGGCCAACTAGATTGATATTTCTTCAGTGAGAGGGGTGCGTTGTAGTGGGTTCAATTTGGCGGTGCTCTATATCCCAGTGACAGAAAGGGACAAGACATGTCTTTGTATTGTTGCCACTAAGGATAAAACGATGGGGTTAATTCATATTGATTGGGTTTTCTTTGTCTACATCATGTCATCGTTCTCCAAGCATTACTCTGTTTGTCATGAACTTAATACTTAGAGAGGCAAGTATAGAAGCGCTCTCGACGTGGAGTAATAGTAATAGTTGCAAGCAGGAGTCGGCCTATTTTCTTATGGACGTGATGCCTATATACACATGATCATTGTCGTGCATAAATATTGCATAACTATGCGCTTTTCTATCAATTGCCCACAAGTAATTTGTTTACCCACCGTATGCCAACTACATGAGAGATGCCACTAGGGAAAACTATGGCCTCCGGGTCTATTCACTTATATATTTACAAAAGCTTTCATTACCTTGCTGCCATTTATTTGTTTACTATTCATTTTGCAATTTACATTATTCAACTATCATCTACACACTTCATTTGCTTGCAAATAACGAGTCCAAGGGGATTGACAACCCTCTTGCCCGCGTTAGGTGCAAGTGTTGCTTCTTTGTGTGCAGTCGCTGAAGACTGGGGTTGTGTGCTACTACTATTGATTCGATAACCTTAGTTCTCACTGAGTGAAATACTTATCTATACTGTGATGCATCTCCCGCTCCTCTTCGCAGAAAACCCAACGCAGATCACAAGTATAAGCGCGCACCTTGGATGGCCTGCCCAATCACCTTCGATAAGAAGGACAATCCGACCGGTACACGCCATGACGGCTCAGCCGCCCTGGTTCTAGACCCCATTATTGATGGGTTCCACCTTACCCGCGTCCTTATGGATGGCGGAAGCAGTCTGAACCTGATATACGCGGATACAGTAAGGAAGATGGGGATCGACCCGTCACGAATCCCGCCTAGCAAAACCACATTCAAGGGGGTAATACCCGGTGTGGAGGTCTGGTGCACTGGCACCATTGTACTGCAAGTTGTTTTCAGCTCCCCCGATAACTTCCACTGCGAGAACATGATCTTTGACATAGTCCCATTCCGCAGCGGCTACCATGCATTGCTTGGTCGTAATGCCTATGCCCACTTCAATGCAGTACCGCACTACGCGTACCTTAAGCTCAAGATGCCAGGGCCCAACGGGATCATTACCATCAATGGCAACACAGAGCGCTCCCTCATGACAAAGGAGCAGACAACGACATATGCAGTTGATATATCCAGAAGGCCGAGGAGGCGGCACGTCAAGAGGCTCGACAAAAGTTCCCGGCCACCCCCAAACGCGTCTGCACGGCCCTGGGTCGAACATGCATCCCTCCCAAATAGGGACACACACTACCCTGCCCTTGCTATCTGGTAGCAGACTATTTACCAAGGTACACAATTTCGCGCTTAAAATTCCTTGGGGAATTGGGGAGCAAAAATTATTTTTTCACACCAGGACCACAACCTCAGATAATCTGAACACCTGAGGGTCCTGGTAACCTCTTCGGCACACGAAGGTCCGAACAGAGGATCTCTTCGGCAGGCTAAACTTGCCACATGATGGCTTGAGCCTCATTGAAGGCCCCGTTTTCATAATGCTTCTAGCATAACAGGAGATGGCCAAACACACTAGCCTTGGAATAGACAAGGTCGGGCTGGTTAACAACTCGGGGACGCAGACGTGCGAGAGGGAAACAACGAGCCTCTAAACCCGATTGCTAAACAGAACCCTGTACTACATCCCCCTTCATTTTATTTTAGTCTTTTCCGTATACCCCCTATATCAATTTTTAGCTCGGCTTGACAATTAATAAAATAGACCATTTTCTCGGTCCTTGCACATTTTTCCTGTGTTGTTTTTTATCTCATACAATATCTGAGGTGTTTTCTCCCACATATAGTAGGGTTTGGCTCTGGACCAGGGGCTTGGATAAAAACGAGCCCATGTTTAAGTCCGACGTGTGGTCGGCATCTTGGATTTGCGTTACTTGCACATGTTTCGAATTGTGATTTTGGTCAAACATTGGGTTGCCCGGCTCGTGTGCTTACATCTTACGTTCCGTTCAGTTCGGCTAAGATAGTAAAGGGAGAACCATTGCGATTGCGATTCCAGTCTGGATGGTTAAGCGCCACAGTGGAGAAAGCCGAAAATGGACTGTCACAATAAGCACAAAAATGTCTTGCTATCTGAAGAGAGTGTAAAACTAATACGCCATTAGTGGTGATGCCACTTCTTGAGCTTGCGTTGGTTTTCCCTTGAAGAGGAAAGGGTGATGCAGCAAAGTAGATAAGTATTTCCCTCAGTTGTTGAGAACCAAGGTATCAATCCAGTAGGAGGAACAAGCAAGGCCACAATCTTTGCACCTACACAAACAATCAAACTCTTGCACCCAACGCTATAAAGGGGTTGTCAATCCCTTCACGGTTACTTGCAAGGATGAGATCTGATAGAGATAGATATAAAAGATTGCTAAAACGAAAAGTAAAATAAAAGTAAAAAAGAATGCACCAAAGTATTTTTGGTATTTTTGGTTTATAGATCTGAAAATATAATATGGAAAATAGACCCGGGGGCCATAGGTTTCACTAGAGGCTTCTCTCATGAAGGAAAATAATACGGTGGGTGAACAAATTACTGTCGAGCAATTGATAGAAAAGCGCATAGTTATGACGATATCCAAGGCAATGATTATGCATATAGGCATCACGTCCGTGTCAAGTAGACCGAAACAATTCTGCATCTACTACTATTACTCCACACATCGACCGACTCATGCCTGCATCTAGAGTATTAAGTTCATGAAGAACAGATTAACGCATTAAGTAAGATGACATGATGTAGAGGGATAAACTCAAGCAATATGATGAAAACCCCATCTTTTTATCCTCGATGGCAACAATACAAATACGTGCCTCGCTACCCCTACTTTGTCACTGGGTGAGGACACCGCAAGATTGAACCCAAAACTAAGCACTTCTCCCATTGCAAGAATTACCAATCTAGTTGGCCAAACCAAACCAATAACTCGAAGAGACTTGCAAAGATATGAAATCATGCATATAAGAATTCAGAGAAGATTCAAATAATATTCATAGATAATCTGATCATAAACCCACAATTCATCGGATGTCGACAAACACACCGCAAAAGAGTATTACATCGGATAGATCTCCATGAAGATCATGAAGAACATGGTATTGAAGAACAAAGAGAGAGAAGAAGCCATCTAGCTACTAGCTATGGACCCGAAGGTCTGTGGTGAACTACTCACGCATCATCGGAGGGCAATGGAGTTGATGTAGATGCCCTCCGTGATCGAATCCCCCTCCGGCAGATTACCGCAAAAGGCTCCAAGATGGGATATCACGGGAACAGAGGCTTCCGGCGGAGGAAAAGTATTTTCGTGGCTCTTTTTGGTATTGGGGGAATATTTCGGAATTTATAGGCCGAAGAATAGGGTTAGGAGGCCTGCTGGGGGCCACAAGCCAGGGGGCGCCCCCCCTAGGGCGCGCCCTGGTGGCTTGTCACCTCCCAGCAGGTCTCCTGCCTTCATCTCCAAGTCTGGTAGGTTTCTTCTGGTCCAAGAAAAATCATCGCAAAGATTTTATTCCGTTTGGACTCCGTTTAATATTCCTTATATGCAATACTCAAAAACAAGGAAAAAACAGAAACTGGCACTAGGCTCTAGATTAATAGGTTAGTGCCAAAAATAATATAAAATAGCATATTAATGCATATAAAACATCCAAAACAGATAATATAATAGCATGGAACAATAAAAAATTATAGATACATTGGAGACGTATCAAGCATCCCCAAGCTTAATTCCTGCTCGTCCTCGAGTAGGTAAATGATAAAAACAGAATTTTTGATGTGGAATGCTACCTAACATATTTATCCATGTAATATTCTTTATTGTGGCATGAATATTCAGATCCGCAAGATTCAAAACAAAAGTTTAATATTGACATAAAAACAGTAATACATCAAGCATACTAACAAGGCAATTGTGTCCTTTCGAAATAACATGGCCTCAAAAAGCTATCCCTACAAAATCATATGGTCTGGCTATGCTCCATCGTCCCCACACAAAGTATTTAAATCATGCACAACCCCGATGACAAGTCAAGCAATTGTTTCACACCTTTTATGTTCTCAAACCTTTTCAACTCTTACGCAATACATGAGCGTGAGCCATGGATATGGCACTATAGGTGGAATAGAATATGGTGGAGGTTGTGAGGAAAAAGGAGAAGATAGTCTCACATCAACTAGGCGTATCAACGGGCTATGGAGATGCCCATCAATAGATATCAATGTGAGTGAGTAGGGATTTCCATGCAACGGATGCACTAGAGCTATAAGTGTATGAAATCTCAAAAAGAAACTAAGTGGTTGTGCATAATGATGAAAAATTCCACTAGTTATATGAAAGTGACAAAATAGGAGACTCTCTATCATGAAGATCATGGTGCTACTTTGAAGCACAAGTGTGGAAAAAGATAGTAGCATTGTCCCTTCTCTCTTTCTCTCATTTTTTTTGGTGGGCATCTTTGGCCTCTTTTTTTATTTGTAAAGTCCGGAGACTCATCCCAACTTGTGAGGGAATCATAGCTTCCATCATCCTTTTCTCTCACGGGACAATGCTCAAATAATGAAGATCATCACACTTTTATTTACTTACAACTCAAGAATTACAACTCGATACCTAGAACAAAATATGACTCTATATGAATGCTTCCGGTGATGCACCGGGATGTGCAACGATCTAGCCTAGCAAATGACATCAAAAAACGGACAAGCCATGAAAACATCATGCTAGCTATCTTACGATCATGCAAAGCAATATGAAAATGATGGTGCGTGTCATGAAAAACGGAACGGTGGGAGTTGAATGGCAATATATATCGGAATGGCTATGGAAATGCCATAATAGGTAGGTATGGTGGCTGTTTTGAGGAAGGGTATATGGTGGCTGTTTTGAGGAAGGTGGGTTTGATGCACCGGTGAAAGTTGCGCGGTACTAGAGAGGCTAGCAAAGGTGGAAGGGTGAGAGTGCGTATAATCCATGGACTCAACATTAGTCATAAAGAACTCACATACTTATTGCAAAAGTCTATTAGTTATCGAAGCAAAGTATTAGACGCATGCTCCTAGGGGAGAGGTTGGTAGGAGTTAACCATCGCGCGCTCCCGACCCTCACACAAAGGATGACAATCATTAAACAAATCATGATCCGACTTCGTTACATAACGGTTCACCATACGTGCATGCTACGGGAATCACAAACTTTAACACAAGTATTTCTACCAATCCACAATTACTCACTAGAATGACTCTCATATCACCATCTTTATGTCTCAAAACTATATGCAAGGAATCAAACTTATCATAGTATTCAATGCACTTAATATGAAAGTTTTATTATATCCCTCTTGGATGCCCATTATATTATGACTAAATTCAAAACCTAAACCAATTACCACGCTTTTTAAAGACTCTCAAAATAATATAAGTGAGGTACGAGAGTTCAATTATTTCTATAAAATAAAACACCACCGTGCTCTAAAAAGATATAAGTGAAGCACTAGAGCAACATTGCCTAGCTCAAAAGATATAAGTGAAGCACATAGAGAATTCAAATAAATTCACGATTAATGCGTATCCCCCTCAAAATATGTGTGCAGCAAGGATGATTGTGGAAAACTAAAAAGCAAAGACTCATATCATACAAGACACTCCAAGCAAAACACATATCATGTGGTGAATAAAAATATAGCCTCAAGTAAATTTACCGATGGATTGAAGACGAAAGAGGGGATGCCTTCTGGGGCATCCCCAAGCTTAGGCTCTTTGGTATCCTTTAATATGGCTTGGAGTGCCTTGGGCATCCCCAAACTTAGGCTCTTGCCACTCCTTATTCCATAGTCCATCAAATCTTTACCCAAAACTTGAAAACTTCACAACACAAAACTCAACAGAAAACTCGTGAGATCCGTTAGTACAAGAAAAATAAATCACCACTTTAGGTACTGTTGTGAACTCATTCTTTATTTATATTGGTGTAATATCTACTGTATTCCAACTTCTCCATGGTTCATACCCCCCGATACAACCCATAGATACATCAAAATAAGCAAACAACACAACGAAAACAGAATCTGTCTAAAACAGAACAGTCTGTAGCAATCCATAGACTTAGAATACTTCTGTAACTCCAAAAATTCTGAAAATTTATAACAATCAGGAAAATTTGTGTATCAATCTTGTGTAAAAATTTCAGACTCATTCGACGCTCTGGTGAATTTATAAAATTCCTGGACTGAGCGCAAAAGTTTCTGTTTTTCAGCAAAATCAAATCACAAACACCGTAGACCATCCCAAAGGTCTTACTTGGCTCAAACACTAATTAAAACAAGAAAACACAATTACTACAGAGGTAATAGTGTGTAAAGCACTCAAAAACAGAAGCAAAAACAAAATCAAAATAAATAAAATTGGGTTGCCTCCCAACAAGCGCTATTGTTTAACGCCCCTAGCTAGGCATAACGCAATAGATCTAGGTATTGCCATCTTTGGTATTGGCAACTTTTGTGAGGGCCTTCTCAAATCCGGGGGGCTCTTTCCTCTTCCCCAGATTTGTAGGGGAAGAAGCCATCTTAATATCCAAAATATCCAAACACTTATTGCAAAGGGTAATCAAAGTATTCAAGCGATTGAGGTTCCCACTAATATGTTTAAGGGGTTCGTGATATTGTTGTAACTCGACCAAGTGCTTATGTAAGTCACTCAATTTGTCGAGAATTTGAACTCCTTCTTGTGAGAAAGCAAACCCCTTTTTTAGTGGAGGAACCCCCAAAATCCCCTCCAAAACTTCAAAAGTGGTGTTCGTGTCCAGCTCAATAAAATTCCCTTTTGAGGCGAAATCTAAAAGCTCTCTATGATGCAAAGCCAATCCAATGTAAAAATTTCTAAGCAAAACTTTTGCATCTAATTTTAGATTGGAGGTACGATAAGATTCCATTAGCCTATACCAGGCATCTTTCAAATTTTCCCCTTGTTTTTGTTTGAAGTATAGAACTTCAAATTCTGGTGACAAAGGGGAAGTAGTAACGCTAGACATAGCAACAGGTAAGAGATCCGGCAGGAAAGAGGCAAACGAAAAAGAGGGCGAATAAAAAGGCAAATCTTTTTGGTTTTTTCTGAAAATCGTTTTCGAAGTGGGGGAGAGGAAAACGAGAGGCAAATGGCAAATAATTTAAATGCAAGAGATGAGTTTGTGATGGGTACTTGGTAGATATGATGTAGATCTCCCCGGCAACGGCGCCAGAAATTCGCAAGTTGACGGGAGAGTTCTTGTCTTGTCTTGCTACGTATCCTCCCCGGGAACGGCGCCAGAAATCCTTCTTGCTACTTCTTGAGCTTGCGTTGGTTTTCCCTTGAAGAGGAAAGGGTGATGCAGCAAAGTAGATAAGTATTTCCCTCAGTTGTTGAGACCCAAGGTATCAATCCAGTAGGAGGAACAAGCAAGGCCCCAATCTTTGCACCTACACAAACAATCAAACTCTTGCACCCAACGCTATAAAGGGGTTGTCAATCCCTTCACGGTTACTTGCAAGGATGAGATCTGATAGAGATAGATATAAAAGATTGCTAAAAAGAAAAGTAAAACAAAAGTAAAAAGAATGCAGCGAAGTATTTTTGGTATTTTTGGTTTATAGATCTGAAAATATAATATGGAAAATAGACCCGGGGGCCATAGGTTTTACTAGAGGCTTCTCTCATGAAGGAAAATAATACGGTGGGTGAACAAATTACTGTCGAGCAATTGATAGAAAAGCGCATAGTTATGACGATATACAAGGCAGTGATTATGCATATAGGCATCACGTCCGTGTCAAGTAGACCGAAACGATTCTGCATCTACTACTATTACTCCACACATCGACCGACTCCAGCCTGCATCTAGACTATTAAGTTCATGAAGAACAAAGTAACGCATTAAGTAAGATGACATGATGTAGAGGGATAAACTCAAGCAATATGACGAAAACCCCATCTTTTTATCCTTGATGGCAACAATACAAATACGTGCCTCGCTACCCCTACTTTGTCACTGGGTGAGGACACCGCAAGATTGAACCCAAAACTAAGCACTTCTCCCATTGCAAGAATTACCAATCTAGTTGGCCAAACCAAACCAATAACTCGAAGAGACTTGCAAAGATATGAAATCATGCATATAAGAATTCAGAGAAGATTCAAATAATATTCATAGATAATCCGATCATAAACCCACAATTCATCGGATGTCGACAAACACACCGCAAAAGAGTATTACATCGGATAGATCTCCATGAAGATCATGAAGAACATGGTATTGAAGAACAAAGAGTGAGAAGAAGCCATCTAGCTACTAGCTATGGACCCGAAGGTCTGTGGTGAACTACTCACGCATCATCGGAGGGCAAATGGAGTTGATGTAGATGCCCTCCGTGATCGAATCCCCCTCCGGCAGATTACCGCAAAAGGCTCCAAGATGGGATCTCACGGGAACAGAGGCTTCCGGCGGAGGAAAAGTATTTTCGTGGCTCTTTTTGGTATTGGGGGAATATTTGGGAATTTATAGGCCGAAGAATAGGGTTAGGAGGCCTGCTGGGGGCCACAAGCCAGGGGGCGTCCCCCCTAGGGCGCGCCCTGGTGGCTTGTCGCCTCCTGGCAAGTCTACTGCCTTCATCTCCAAGTCTGGTAGGTTTCTTCTGGTCCAAGAAAAATCATCGCAAAGATTTTATTCCGTTTGGACTCCGTTTAATATTCCTTATATGCAATACTCAAAAACAAGGAAAAAACAGAAACTGGCACTAGGCTCTAGATTAATAGGTTAGTGCCAAAAATAATATAAAATAGCATATTAATGCATATAAAACATCCAAAACAGATAATATAATAGCATGGAACAATCAAAAATTATAGATACGTTGGAGACGTATCAGGTGACACCATGGTAAACGATGGGTCCTTCCTACAAGGACCGGCGTGTTAATGAGTGGAACTTCGGCCGGTCCGGTCACCCCTACACCAGGGGCTAGTTCAACTACCCCATAACCTAGAGCTCCTATGACTAAGAGCAAGGGATAAAGCCATTATGGTCCGATTGCCTCGTTCATCTTAGCACACAAATCACCATTACGGTTCCGAGACGTCGGCTCAAGGATTCATGTGTGCTACGAGAACACACCTTGTAGTATCTACGAAGGGGTAGAATCCGACGACCGACAACTTTCAAATCAAATAAACAGTCGCAAAGGAGGTGGATATAAACAAATCAGCTAAAACCGAGCAAAAACTTCATAAAATTAATATTTGTCTTTACAAAAGTTACCCTCGGCATACCAAAGGACCTACTCAAAATACAGCTCAGACTTGGAGCACTGCAGCTCGGTCTGCTTGGCGCCCTCTAGGGCCTCGGAAAGGTAGTCTTCGAGCTTCCGGTTCTTTCCCACCGGAGGCCCAGAGGCCATCTCCAGCGGCTTGATCTTTGGATAATGCACCATTGCTGACACATATGCCTGATGGGTGCCTTCGAGGCAGGTCGACCTCTTCCAGTTGAGGACCTGGGGGCTGGCCTCGTGCAACCTACTCAGCAAGCCGAAGAAGCTGCTGGGTATGGGCCTTGACGGCTATAGGTTGATGCAGAGATCCCTCATAACAGGATCCGCCGCTCAGAATAGCTCCGCTAGCTGCTTCATCTGATTCTCGAGCTATGGCGGATGCTTGGAACTTACGCCATAATATCATCTCCATGGGCTTGTCATCTCAGGCGGCGTAAAGAGCGCACGCATCCACAGCACTAAGAGGAAGTTCCTTTGAACGCCTTTGAGGAATGCCAGTTTTTTGTAAGACGGGAAAAACGGCTATCACTGAAAACACATTGAAGCAAGTAGGGCTTACCAGCGGCGATCTGGCTCACTTGACGATCCACCTGGGCCTGAATCTTGGCTTCTTTGCACTCCGAGGTAGCCTTGGCAAGATCGGCGGAGAAGATCTTCTTCTCCTCCCGCAAAGCGTCTTGCTCAGTGTAGACCCCCGCTAGGTCCGCCTCTAGCTCTTGGACCCGAGTTCCGTGCTTGTCCGCAGCCTCCTTTTCTAGGGCCACCTCCTTGTTAGCTTGGCCTGTTGGCTTCCAACTCCTGGGAGTTGGAAGCTGCAACCTGATTACAAAATAAAGAGGAGAAACAAGCACGTATAAGAACACCTCGGATGACTTTGATCCCTTGTTCGGATCATTGTATCCGATCAAGGTCTCGGGACTACCGCTATTCAGTTCTCTCCTTCAAAAAAATACAACCCCCGAGCAAGATCCTCATATCTCACTTAGAGCTTGGGGGCTACTGTGGTTAGTTACCTATGATCTTCGGATCAATTACCTTTTTGACAAATATGTTTGATTGTATTCTAGCAATTATATACACTAGATGTGTAGGCAAAAGAAAACGTAACATGGTTTACCTAAAAACCTCGCAAGACGCCTCTGAAGGCCCCTCGCATGCCGGCCTCCGCGACTTGGTAGCTTTGCAGCACCACACCCATCATGGTGCAGTGCTCGGCGAGAATGGAAGAGCCATCTACGACTTCTTCCACTTCATCGGCCCACCCTCTGGACTCTTGCCCTCAGGCAGGCGGAGGTGCGCAGACCACCTCGTCCCTCTCCCTTATCGGAGAAAGAACCGCTGGGGTGGGTGGCCGATTCGTCTCGGCGCCCTCGTGCACCGAGGAGGTGGATTCCCTCAGTTGTGTTCCTTCCATAGAGGAAGGAACCTTGGCCAGAGGGTCCTCGGCAGCCGAAGACTCCATCCCAACCATGGGCACGCTAGCAACTCCACCCGTGGTAGTCATAGGTGGAGCCGGCGATGTCGCCTCCCCGGCACCTGGGGCACAGTGGGGGTAGGGCATGCCCCTCGGAGGAGCTGCTTGAATGAAGCACACTGGATCCCACATCGCTGGGGGCCATCCCTTGGGCCCTGTAGAAGGTTAAAGGGAAGTGTTAGAAAGCATATGGAAATTATCAATCTACAAAAATGTAAGGATGAAGGGACAGGAAGATACCTGCTCGGCGGAGGCCTGCATCTGCCGGCCTCAGATTCCTCGCTCTCCGAGGAGCATAGAGCAATCTGAGCCTTGGGCCTGCGGGGAGTGACATCGGATGCCCTTGACAGATGCCTCCGACCCCCACGGGTCTCCACGCCAACGGGGTCCTCGGATGCCACCCTCTTCCTCGGAGGTGAGGAGTTGACCTCGTCCTCCTCATCCTCCTCCTCGATGATGACCCAGAAGTATAGGGGATCTATCGTAGTCCTTTCGATAAGTAAGAGTGTCGAACCCAACGAGGAGCAGAAGGATATGACAGGCGGCTTTCAGTAAGGTATTCTCTGCAAGCACTGAAATTATCGGTAACAGATAGTTTTGTGATAGGATAATTCGTAACGAATAGCAAGTAACAAATGTAACAAAGGTGCAGCAAGGGTGCCCAATCCATTTTGTAGCAAAGGACAAGCGTGGACAAACTCTTATATAAAGCAAAGCACTCCCGAGGACACATGGGAATTTCTGTCAAGCTAGTTTTCATCATGCTCATATGATTCGCGTTCGTTACTTTGATAATTTGATATGTGGGTGGACCGGCGCTTGGGTGCTGCCCTAACTTGGACAAACCTCCCACTTATGATTAACCTCTCTCGCAAGCATCCGCAACTATGAAAGAAGAATTAAGATAAATCTAACTATAGCATGAAACATATGGATCCAAATCAGCCCCTTACGAAGCAACGCATAAATTAGGGTTTAAGCTTCTGTCACTCTAGCAACCCATCATCTACTTATTACTTCCCAATGCCTTCCCCTAGGCCCAAATAATGGTGAAGTGTCATGAAGTTGACATTCACATAACACCACTAGAGGAGAGACAACATACATCTCATCAAAATATCGAACGAATACCAAATTCACATGATTACTTATAACAAGACTTATCCCATGTCCTCAGGAACAAATGTAACTACTCACAAAGCATATTCATGTTCATAATCAGAGGAGTATTAATTATCATTAAGGATCTGAACATATGATCTTCCACCAAGTAAACCAACTAGCATCAACTACACGGAGTAATCAACACTACTAGCAACCCACAGGTACCAATCTGAGGTTTTGAGACAAAGATCGGATACAAGAGATGAACTAGGGTTTGAGAGGAGATGGTGCTGGTGAAGATGTTGATGGAGATTGACCCCCTCTCAATGAGAGGATCATTGGTGATGACGATGGCTTCGATTTCCCCCTCCGGGAGGGAAGTTTCCCCGGCAGAACAGCTCCGCCGGAGCCCTAGATTGGTTCTGCCCAAGTTCCGCCTCGAGACGGCGGCGCTTCGTCCCGAAAGCTCTCTTATGATTTTTTCCAGGTTAAAACCCCTGGCTTGTGACCTCCTGGTGGGTCCCCTCTGGTATTTATTTCGCCCGATATTTTTTATATAATCCAAAATAATTCTCCATAACTTTTCAGGACTTTTGGAGTTGTGCAGAATAGGTCTCTCATATTTGCTCCTTTTCCAGTCCAGAATTCCAGCTGCCGGCATTCTCCTTCTTCATGTAAACCTTGTAAAATAAGACAGAAAAGGCATAAGTATTATACCATAATGTGTAATAACAGCCCATAATGCAATAAATAACAATATAAAAGCATGATGCAAAATGGACGTATCAACTCCCCCAAGCATAGACCTCGCTTGTCCTCAAGCGAAAGCCGAAACCGATAAATATGTCCACATGTTTAGAGATAGAGGTGTCGATAAAATAAAATACGGACATGAAGGCATCATGATCATCTTTAGAACAGCAACATATATTGACATATAATTTCTTATGCTAAAGTAACAATTCATTCACAAGGTAAAGTATGAATCAAGAACTCTATTGAGAACCAACAAACTATGATCTCAGTCATTGAAGCAATTCCAATTTATCATAACGTCGGAAAGAGTCAATATAAGAGCTTGTAAGGCAAATCCACATACTCAATCATCTTTTAGTCTTTCATAATTGCTAACACTCACGCGGTACCTATGAAGTCAAAGCTTCAATCGGACACAGAGAAAGATAGGGGCTTATAATTTCGCCTCCCAACTATTTACCTCAAGGGTAATGTCAACAGAAATAACTCATGATCACCCACATCCGAGTGGATATATGTGTCTAGATCATTCCCCAACACATGACGCTTGCCAAGAGAGAAAGGCGAAATAAAGGAAGTGGTGAAGGTCACCATGACTCTTGCACAAAGGTAAGTACTAGAAAGTAAAAGTAACAGATAGTCCCTTCACAGAGGGAAGCAGAGGTTGTCATGCGCTTTTATAGTTGGATGCGCAATCCCTTAATGCAAAAGAACGTCACTTTATATTGCCCCTTGTGATAAAGAACTTTATTATGCAGTCTGTCGCTTTTATTTCTTCCATATCACAAGTTCGTATAAAGTTTATTTTCCTCACACTAATAGATCACACATATTTATGGAGCAATTTTTATTGCTTGCACCGATGACAACTTACTTGAAGGATCTTACTCAATCCATAGGTAGGTATGGTGGACTCTCATGGCAAAACCGGGTTAAGGGTGTTTGGATGCACAAGTAGTATCTCTACTTGGTGCGGAAGTTTTGGCTGATATGGGGTGGAAGCAAGCGTCACATGTTAAATGATCTATAACCATATAACTTCTATTCGGAAATAAGCAAATATAACCCATTATGTTGTCTTCCTTGTCCAACATCAACTTCTTTGCATATAATATTTTAATGAGTGCTCACAATCATAAAAGATGTCCAAGATAATATATTTATATGTGAACCTCTCTTTCTTTATTACTTCCTTTTAATTGCAACAATGACCAATCGCTATGTTTGTCAACTCACAACAAATTTCAATCGACATACTTCTTATATGTGAAGTCATCACCCCCCATAAGATCATCATATATACTCTTTGCTTTTATTTTATACTTCTTTCTATTTCTTTTTCTCAAGATCATAGCAAGCAAGCAAAGCCCTCAACTCAAACTACTTTTTATTATATAACTCTCGGACTTGCTTACATAGGGGGAACATAAGGCAAAACTCAAAACTAGATCACACTAAAGACTTTATTCTACTAGATCAAGATATAACCAAAAGGATCGAACTAAGAAAAACGATAAAAGTAAAAGATGTGATGGTGATACGATACCGGGGCATCTCCCCCAAGCTTGGCACAAGCCAAGGGGAGTGCCCATACCCATGTGTTTAGTTGTCTTTCTTCGGAGGCGGTGATGTTATATTCTTGGCGATGATGCCCCGCAGAATGCGATTCTCTTCCTCAAGCTTGTTATTTTGCTGTCTAAGATCCATTATTTCCTTGCGAAGTTTTCCAGTGACGGTTAGAGCTCCCATCACCCATGGATGTTTCATTGCTGCGGGGGAAGAAGCAACACTCTTTTTCATATTTTCATAAGTAAGAAATTTAGCATTGGAAGGGATGACCGAATTCGGAATTGCAGAGCTCTGAAGTTCCTCCAACATGGCTCCAAGTTGTAGACGAGAGGTAACTTCTTGGTCTTCCTCCATGGCATCCACCCTTTTCAAGTCGGCCTCCATCTCTTCCTCCGTGGCCTGCCCGAAGTGGTTGTCTTTGCTGTAAACTCCAGGCCCCGGTGTCAAGTGAGAGGCACGGCTCTACCCGACCGACTCTTGCGAAGACATCTTGCTCTAAATCTGCAGCAGAAACAGCTCGAAGCGAAAATAGGAGGTATTGTCATGATACGAAGGTCCAAACCTTCGGGAGATTATATAATGAATTTTTATCGACCTGAAGGAGTATACCACAAGAAAACGGAGTCCGGAGGGTACACGGGGTGGCCACAAGACACTAGGGCGCGCCCAGGGGGGTAGGGCGCGCCCTCCTGGCTTGTCGCCTCCTCGTGCACTTTTCGGACTACTTTGAATTTTCCTAAATTATTAAATATTCCAAAATGGAGAAAAATTGCTATTGGAAAAGTTTTGGAGTCGGTTTGCTTACCGTAACACATACCTATTCCTTTTCGGAGTCTGAAACGTTCTGGTAAGTCTCCCTAATGTACTCCTCCAGAGTCATGGTATTGATAATATTGGTTTCAACATTTATGGGAGTACCTGAGATATAATGTTTGATTCTTTGCCCGTTTACCACCTTACGATTTGTGCCTTCGGCGTTGTTGATCTTGATGGCACCGGAACGATACACTTCCTCATTAATGTAAGGCCCTTCCCATTTAGAGAAAAGTTTTCCTGCAAAAAAATCTTAAACGAGAATTGTATAGCAAGACATGGTCACCTACATTGAATTCACACTTTTGTATCCTTTTATCATGCCATATTTTAACTTTTTATTTAAACAACTTAGCATTCTCATAGGCCTGGGTTCTCCATTCATCAAGTGAGCTAATGTCAAATAACCTCTTCTCACCAGCAAGTTTGAAATCATAGTTGAGCTCTTTAATTGCCCAATAAGCTTTATGTTCTAGTTCAAGAGGTAAGTGACATGCTTTACCATAAACCATTTTATACGGAGACATACCCATAGGGTTTTTGTAAGCAGTTCTATAAGCCCATAATGCATCATCAAGTTTCTTAGACCAATTCTTTCTGGATCTATTAACAGTCTTCTGCAAGATCAATTTAATCTCTCTATTGCTCAATTCTACTTGACCACTAGACTGAGGATGATAACGGGATGCAATTCTATGATTAACATCATACTTAGCAAGCAATTTACGGAATGCACCATGAATAAAGTGTGAACCACCATCAGTCATTAAATATCTAGGGACTCCAAATCTAGGGAAAATAACTTCTTTAAGCATTTTAATAGAAGTGTTATGAGTATACCCGTTAGATTTTGGAAAAGGTCCCATATAATCAAAACCCCAAACATCAAATGGTTCAATAACAAGTGAGTAATTCATAGGCACTTCCTGACGTCTACTAATATTACCAATTCTTTGACATTCATCACCAGACAAGACAAACTTACGAGCATCCTTGAAGTGAGTAGGCCAATAAAAACCAGATTGTAGTACCTTATGTGCAGTTCTATCTCCAGCGTGGTGTCCTCCGTAGGCCTCGGAATGACACTTGTGAAGGATCTGTTCCTGTTCATGCTCAGGTACACAACGTCTAATAACACCATCTACTCCTTCTTTATAAAGGTGTGGATCATCCCAAAAGTAATGTCTTAAATCATAGAATAACTTTTTCTTTTGTTGGTATGTGAAACTAGGTGGTATAAATTTAGCAACAATGTAATTAGCAAAATCAGCATACCATGGAGCATTACGCGAAGTATTTATGACAGCTAATTATTCATCAGGAAAGCTATAGTCAATAGGTAGTGGGTCATCAAGAACATTTTCTAACCTAGACAAGTTGTCTGCTACGGGGTTCTCAGCACCCTTTCTATCAATAATATGCAAATCAAATTCTTTTAGCAGAAGAACCCATCTAATAAGTCTAGTTTTAGCATCTTTCTTTTCCATAAGATATTTAATAGCAGCATGATCAGTGTGAACAGTTACTTTGGAATCAACAATATAAGGTCTGAACTTATCACAAGCAAATACAACTTCTAAAAATTCCTTTTCAGTGGTAGCATAGTTTCTTTGAGCACTGTCTAGAGTTTTACTAGCATAATGGATAACATTTAATTTCTTATCAACTCTTTGTCCTAGAACAGCACCAACGGCATAATCACTAGCATCACACATAATTTCAAAGGGTAGGTTCCAATCAGGTGGTTGAACAACAGGTGCAGTAATCAAGGCTTTCTTAAGAATTTCAAATGCTTCTACACAATCATCATCAAAAATGAATGGAACATCTTTTTGCAAAAGATTAGTGAGAGGCCTAGAAATCTTAGAGAAGTCTTTAATAAACCTCCTATAGAAACCAGCATGACCAAGGAAACTTCTTATACCTCTGATATCCGTAGGACACGGCATTTTTTCAATAGCATCAAGTTTAGCTTTATCAACTTCAATACCTTTTTCGGAGACTTTGTGCCCCAAGACAATACCTTCATTAACCATAAAGTGGCACTTTTCCCAATTCAAGACAAGATTAGTTTCTTCGCATCTCTGCAAAACTCGATCAAGGTTGCTCAAGCAATCATCAAAAGAAGTTCCCTAAACGGAGAAGTCATCCATGAAAACCTCAACAATCTTTTCACAAAAGTCGGAGAATATAGCAGTCATACATCTTTGAAAGGTAGCAGGTGCATTGCATAAACCAAAAGGCATACGTCTATAAGCAAAGGTACCAAAAGGACAAGTAAAAGTTGTCTTTTCTTGATCCTCTTTTGACAGAGGTATTTGAGAGAAACCAGAATAACCATCTAGAAAGCAAAATTGTGTGTGTTTGGATAGTCTTTCTAGCATTTGATCAATAAAAGGTAGAGGGTAATGATCTTTCCTAGTAGCTTTATTTAATTTCCTAAAATCAATTACCATTCTATATCCTGTAACAATTCTTTACGGGATCAATTCATTTTTATCATTAGGAACAACGGTAATACCTCCTTTCTTAGGAACACAATGAATGGGACTAACCCATCTACTATCAGCAATAGGATAAATTATACCTGCCTCCAAAAGCTTTAATATCTCATTTCTTACCACTTCTTTCATTTTAGGATTTAACCGTCGTTGGTGATCAACAACTGGTTTAGTATCAAACTCCATATTAATTTTATGCTGGCATAGAGTGGGACAAATGCCCTTAAGATCATCAAGAGTATACCCAATAGCAGCACGGTGCTTCCTCAGAGTTTTCAATAATCTCTTTTCTTCATGCTCTGAAAGGTGAGAACTAATAATAACAGGATATGTCTCCTTTTCATCAAGATAGGCATATTTCAGAGTATCCCGCAATTGTTTAAGCTCAAACACGGGATCACCCTTGGGTGGAGGAGGATCCCCAAGTAATTCAACAGGCAGGTTGTGTTTCAAAATAGGCTGCTGATCAAAGAAAATCTTATCTATTTCATTCCTTTCATTCATATGCATATAGTTTTCATGGTGTAGCAAATATTGTTCTAAGGGATCAGTAGGAGGCACAGCAATAGAAGCAAGACCAATAATTTCATCTTTACTAGGCAATTCTTTGTCATGGGGTTGTCTACGGAATTTAGAAAAATTGAACTCATGAGACACATCCCCAAAACTTACAGTAACAGTTTCTTTCTCACAAGCTATCTTAGCATTAACAGTATTCAAGAAAGGTCTACCAAATATAACGGGACAAAAATCATCTTGTGGGGAACCAAGAACAAGAAAATCAGTAGGATACTTTATTTTCCCACACAAGACTTCAACATCTCTAACAATCCCAACTGGTGCTATAGTATCTCTATTAGCAAGCTTACTGGTAACATCAATTTCCTCTAATTCAGCTGGTGCAATATCATTCATAATTTCTTGATATAAGGTAAAGGGAATTGCACTCACACTAGCACCCACATCACACAAGCCATGATAACAATGATCTCCTATTTTAACAGAAACAACAGGCATGCCAACAATAGGTCTATGTTTATCTTTAATATCAGGTCTAGCAATTCTAGCAGCTTCATCACAGAAATGAATAACATGCCCATCAATATTATCAACCAAGAGATCTTTAACCATAGCAATACTAGGATCAACTTTAATTTGTTCAGGGGGTGTAGGTGTTCTAGTATAACTCTTACGAACCACAGTTGAAGCTTTAGCATGTTCCTTTATCCTAACAGGGAAGGCTGGTTTCTCAATATAAGCAGTAGGAATAATAGGATCAACATTATAAATAATAGTTTCTTCTTCAACTTTAATAGGTTCAACTACTTTCACTTCAATGGGAGGATGATATTTAAACCACTTCTCCTTAGGGAGATCAACATGAGCAGCAAAAGATTCACAGAAAGAAGCTACTATCTCAGAGTCAAGTCCATATTTAGTGTTAAATTCACGAAAAGCATCGGTATCTATAAAGGATTTAACACAATCAAACTTAAGGTTTATACCTGACTCCTTACCTTCGTCGAGTTCCCAATCTTCGGAGTTGCGTTTAATTCTTTCCAATAAGTCCCATTTGAATTCAATATCTTTCTCCATAAAGGAACCAGCACAAGAGGTATCGAGCATGGATTGATCATTACGAGAAAGCCGGGCATAAAAATTCTGAATAATAATTTCTCTTGGGAGCTCATGATTGGGGCATGAATATAACATTGACTTAAGCCTCCCCCAAGCTTGAGCGATTCTTTCTCCTTCACGAGGCCAAAAATTATAAATATAATTCCGATCACGATGAACCAGATGCATAGGATAAAACTTCTGATGAAATTCCAATTTCAATCGATTGTAGTTCCATGATCCAATATCATCACATAGCCTATACCATGTCAATGCCTTCTCCTTCAAAGATAAAGGAAAGACCTTCTTATTGGCATCATCCTTGGGCAAACCTGCAAGCTTAAATAATTGTGACACCCTAATTTTTGACAACTTTTTCTTTTCAAAATCATTTGGAGTTTATTTGCAAACTTGGTTGATTTTCAAACCTTTTCAATTGATTTGGATCTGTGAATCTTTAAATCTTTTCTCAAGTAATCCAAAACCCTCCTCATCTTGCCAAAACCTTTCCACATCTCTCCTGGATCAACTCCAAATATTTAATCTTTTTCAATAAACCCCTTTTCTATATTTGGGAATTAATGTCACCACTATGGGTTGTGAAGCAACCTATAGATTGGATGATCAATAAATTCCCAAACTTTTTCCACATCTTCTCATCATCATATGATTCCATAATCTCCAAAAATATTCCATTGCCCAATGTAAAAATTTGGCCAGAATAATTATTTTATTCCTGACCAGAATTTGTCCATTGTGAAGCAACCTCACTTTCCTTATCTCAGAAAATTCTCAATAAATTCCCCAAGCTCCTAGGGATCCTATATAGCCACAATATCCAAGAACATCATCTGGTCCAGTACAAATTTTGAGCAGCAAAACTCTGACAAGATTCTACCTATCTAAGAACTTTGTGAAGGAAGTACAAGCTAGGGGTGCACAATTGATCCACAATTTTTATGGCATGTGTGCACTACCAAATAACTTCACTCCACCAAGTTTCATCATTAGCAGAGCATCCATGTGAGTGCCACAAGCTCATTTGCTCTCTGGACCAGAATGGTGGTTTCTAAAGGAACTATGCTCAAATCTCCTTCAAACCTTCTCAAACTTTGCCAACTTGTAGCCCCTCCAACCTAGATGGCGCTAGACATCCCCTCTGGCACCATCCCTATCTCATTTCCCCTCTAGAATCCCCTCAAGATTGCTGGCAGAAGCTATAGCTGAGGCTACACTTCACAGCAGGGTGAACCAGGTCGAGCCAGTGACCCAGGGAGGCTAAGTGGACAAGGGTCGACCATATGGACAAGTTATGCCAGGCAGGCGTGTCCTCCTGGTGGCTGCAACCGTGGTGAGGACAGCACTGGCATGCCCGTGCGCGCGCTCCGCATGGCGCCAGAATCAGATGAGCTCGCCCGAGCCATCCATCGCTGCTCCCCCTTGTCCCTTGGTGCCGACATCGCTCCAGCCAGCCGCGTGGCTCCTCTCGAACCCTCCTGGTCGCCGGAGAAGGCCGCCGCCGCTCCCGGCCAAGCTTCACCACGGGCGCAATAGTGAGCTTCGGCCACTGTGGTCGTCCACAAGCCATTAATGGCGCCGGACCCGTCCCGTCGCTCCCTCCTGCTCTCTCCCATCCCGTCGATGCTTCCGGCCAGCCAGCGCATCGTACTAGCGCCGGCGACGTGGCCGAGCCTCGCCGCTTTGGGAGAGATCGCCGCGCTCGCCTCCCGCCTATTTAAGTCCCTCCCCGTCCCTCCAGAGCTCCTCACCCCTCTCCTCTACCTCTCAATCGTCCCCCCGAGCAGCGAGCCAAGGCCGAGAGGCCCTCTGGCCGCGAACCTCGCCGGAGACCGCCGCCCTATCGAGCTCTGTCGCCAGCCAGCCCCACTCTTCCCCAGCCTCAATTGACCTCACCCTCGAGCTCAGGGTAGTTCCCTGGTGCTTCCCGACCTCTTGACCAAGCCAACCGTCGCCGGAACCGCCGTCTCCGATCTCACCCGAGCGTTGCCGCCGCCGGAGACAAAGGGGACGACATCATCCGACCATCTCTAGTCTATCTACGGGTACGTACGTGCTCGCCGTTGAGCGCCCGTTCCATTCCTGTAGACGCCCGACCCCACTGCCGCCTCTATCGCCGGCGACCATCGCCGGAGCGCCGCGGTGCTCAGCTCCCTCCTTCCTCTCTCTGTTTAAACCAAGCCGGCCCCATCTGTCAGCGGCTCAGGCCCCCGCCGAAGCGGTATAAGTGGAGGCGCCCCTCCCCTTTACGCCTTCGACGTGGCCGGCTGGCTATTTTTCTGTTTTCTGTTTAAATTCATTTTTTAATCCAGAATTTTGACCAGACGTTGACCCTAAATAACTTTTTTATCCATAGCTCCAATTCAACTGATTCTTTTTGCATTGAGTTGGTATTGAGCCCCTTTAGTTGCTGACAAATTTTGGTATTTTTCTTATGCCCACAGAATTTCTGGTTAACAAAAGTGCATTATGTGACATTTTCCTTTGCAATTTAAAAATAATTTCAGAAGGAAACTTTGGAGATTTTGAAGATCAAGAGTGTTTGAACAACCCAGCAGAGCAAGGCAAGCCATGATACCCATTTTATGTAGCATTTCCATAGCATTGCATAATTTTATGCATTATGCTTATTTACTCGCTATAAGTTAACCCATAGTAATTCATTTAAATACTTAGATGATTATTGTAATGACCCACTTTATTTGAAGTAAAATTAGTGGTTGATCTTGAGTCACCTGTCCGGGCATACTCGTGCAACCACATTTGCCGGTACGGGACGGCCTTGACTTGGCCTGACTGCGTGATCTTTCACCGGT
This sequence comes from Elymus sibiricus, assembly GCA_039707655.1. Taxonomy (NCBI): domain Eukaryota; kingdom Viridiplantae; phylum Streptophyta; class Magnoliopsida; order Poales; family Poaceae; genus Elymus; species Elymus sibiricus. Next base: position 437,617,405 of record CM077667.1, on the reverse strand, counting down.
GCCTCCAAAGAGGGAGGGTTATGCGCGCACGCTACCCTGATCAGGTAGGCGGCGATAATCCTGTGAGCCCAGTTGTTGTTTGTTTGTGCCGGCGTCCCCGTTTGGGACAATTTTGTTTGGCCACGACGGTGGCAGGTGTCGTGGGGACACAGGTGTCATGGTGACACAGGGGCCACCCAGGGCAGGCCTCCGAGGGGGAGGATGAATGCCGGAGGTGCGATGAGAGAGTCACGGGTCAGGCAGGTTTCGTTGAAGCAACGTTGGTCCACCCGAAGGTGATCGCGAGGCCAGGTGCTTCATGGTGTGGGTAAAGTGCGCAACCTCTGCAGAGTGTAAAAATCTATTCGAATAGCCGTGTCCACGGTATTGGACAGCCAGACCAGACCTCAGTAGATGGTCAACTATATCAATGTTATTAATGATGAAAGAACTCTTCGTATGGTCGGAAGTACTCAATGACGTATGAGTATTACGAGGGTTGTGGGACAACCCGGATGTGAGTAAGTTGGTAACTGGTACAGTAAGTGAATTGTTTAAGCATTTAACACGTTGATTGCCATGCTATTGTTTGCTGCATTACTTGGTTGTTGTGAGCTTGCGAGTACATTCAAAGTACTCACGTGGCGTATCATGCCAGATGCAGGAGAAGTCGAGGACGGAGGTCCTGATGATTCGTGCTACGCTAACTAGGATGTGTCCACAGCAGTGTCCCTGTGGATGGAGTTGCCGCTATGATCCGCTACGCCGTAGAAGTACTTAGTAGTTCCGAGGCCCTGCTATGTTCCATAAATAATGTGGGTACTGTCATAGCACCGAGGGTGCCTTTGGCCTCGTTATCATTGTAAAATATAAGCTTGTACCCATCAGTTATCAATAAAGTTCAGTTCTGTTCTATACCAAGTTGTTGTGTGTTTCGAGAAGACATGATCTCTGGGTTGGAAACAATGGTAATCCGGTTCTCTGAGCCGGGGTGCCACAACGCTTGGTATCAGAGCCGTACTGACTGTAGGACACCCTAGTTAACCAGCGCTAGAACCGCGATTAGCATAGGACTTTGAGTGTGCATCTTGCTTGTTGCATTTGATTGTTGCATGGCATGCATCATGACTCATTGTTTTGCTAACCGTGGCATTGTGAGTGTAGATGGCACCAGTTCCATACCACTACCATTTTGAGCCTACACCATCCACCTTTCTAGTACTGCTCCGGAACGTCTGGCTTTGACTGTAACCCCACGGCGAAGATCCAGTGTACCAGGTGTTTCGGGAGCAGCTTGCCGAGTCAGTCTATGAGTACCACGCAGAGGCTTTTCTGATCGCGAGCTCGGACCTTGGTAGCTATTCTCGCTCTACCAAGGGCGGAACGGCTTCCACCCCGGAGTTGGTGATCCAGTTTGCTGCGATGGAGGCTCTCACTGACCTGTGCTTCCACGAGGTTGAGATGCAGATTCATCCAGGTTTCTTCCACTATCCCACCCTGTCTCCTACGACAGGGCGAGTCCTTTTTGCGCCAATTGACCCGGCGTGTGACCGTGCGACTTCTTTTCTGGCTCGTTATCTGAACGTCAGTTATCGCACGATCATATCCTTGGCTGAGGAATTGTCCCATGCCCAGGGGGCACTTGCAGCCAGGACTCCAGTTCCACCTCCACCTCAGCCTATCTATCCACCTATATATCCACCACCAGTTCCACCTCCACCCAGGTTTGAGGCTCCTTTTAGCTCTACCGTGCCACCAGGCTTTTCGTCTGGCAGCCGTCGTGAGACCCTGGCAGAGTGGGCCTCACTCCTAGCCACTCCAGCTGCTCCGATGCTGCAACGTCATGCTCCTTCTACCCCGGAAGGAGAGCCGTCCCAGCAGCGTCGTCGTGTTTCCTTTGACCCGGAGGATGAGATCCACATCATCAGTTCTGACTCCGACTCAGGATCAGATGACGAGGAGTCTTCAGTCTGCCAGTGTTCGTGCCATCCGCGCCACTAGAGTAGAGGCTTGAGTTTTTATGCATGCATATTTGCATATGTCAACTGCCGTATGAGCAGTCTAGCATGTTATTCCCCTACCAGCTTGCCATGTATGATGTTGGGTTACCTTGTATAATTATGTTGTTTGCTTTATTCGCCTTTTTCGCGTATTTCCTTTCTGGTGTCATACCCCTGTGTTTCCCTTATGGATGTTGCTCATCGATTCGGTATTTGGAAATGGGAACAAATTTAGGATGAAGCGAAGTTGTAGCCAAGGCAGCGATGGAAACCCCGTCCGTCGATCCGCCAGACAAGCAGGACAACCACCAGAAGATTTACCACCCCCACCGCCTCAAGCACCGACCACTGATCAGATTATGAGAATGTTTGAGGAGAAGAGAAACCAGGACCTTATGGAATTTCTGAAAAGCATGCAGACCATGGTGGGTCAGAACCACAACCACAACGGAACACATTCTAGATTGTCCGACTTCCAGCGCACCAAACCACCCAATTTTGGCCAAGCTGTGGACCCGATAGAAGCGGATGATTGGCTAAGGACTATAGAAAAGAAGTTGGAAATAGCCCGTTGCGAAGAATCCGACAAGATTCCTTTTGCCACCCACTACCTGGAAGGGCCAGCAGCAATCTGGTGGGACAATACAAAGGCAACATGGTCTTCTGAAGAAGAAATCTCCTGGGATAAATTTTAGGAGTTATTCCGCAAATACCATATTCCCACCGGCATAATGAAGGTGAAGTAGAGGGAGTTCCTCGCTTTGACACAAGGAAATATGTCAGTAGCAGAGTACCTAAACAAGTTCAACAATCTGTCGCGGTACTCTACCTATGATGTGGCCACCGAGGAAAGAAAGATAGATCGGTTCCTATGAGGACTGAATCACGCCCTCCATTGTCAGCTTTGCATGCTAGATTTTCCGAACTTTCAAACTCTGGTAAACAAGGCCTTTATAGCCGAATGGGATTATAAGTCTGGATATGACAACCACAAGCGAAAGTTTGAGCCTAAGAAGGACAACCGTGAGCAGGCTACGCAGAAGCCACGCATCTGGCAGCCAGGCTCATCCGAATATAAGCCCACCTGGAGCAGTGGCAACAACAGCAACAAGACCATGAGCCAGACCAAGACCTTCGGCAAACAACCAGTGCTAGAGGATTGCCGCCGCAACAACACCTGCTTCACATGCGGCCAGAGCGGACACTACTCCAAACAGTGCCCCGCCAACCACGGGAAGCCATCTTCCGATGTCAAGCCGCAGGTCAACACTATTGGACGCCGCCCCAATCATCATATCAGCCACAGACGCGTCCATCATATCTCCGCCGAGGAAGTCTGCGAAGCTCCAGAAGTAGTCCTTGGTATGTTTTCTATCAACAACATACCTACAGTAATTTTATTTGATTCTGGGGCTTCCCATTCATTTATTTCGCGGAGTTTTGCCACCTTGCACAAATTTTTCCCTTCGCTCCTGGATAAAATCATGGTGGTACAATCCCCTGGCTCCCTGCTGAAAACAAATCTGATATATAGAGATCTGGAAATCTCGATACATGGAATAAAATTTCCAGCTGCACTCATTGCCATTGAATCCTCGGGATTGGATGTAATATTGGGAATGGACTGGTTGACACCACATCAGGTGTGCATCAATTGTGCCAGCAGGACAGTGACACTAGTTAACCCAGCAGGACAAACAGTCCAATCCCTTGCCAGCAAGATGATGACGAAGAAGGGAATGGCATACCAAACTACCGCCATGGATATGAACTTAATTCCGGTAGTTTGTGAATTTCCGGACGTATTTCCTGAGGAACTACCAGGAATGCCACCCGACCGGGAACTAGAGTTTGCAATTGAAGTGGTTCCCGGCACTGCTCCAATTTACAAGAAATACTATCGCATGCCAGGTCCAGAGTTGGCAGAGTTGAAGAAGCAGTTGGATGAATTGTTGCAAAAAGGGTACATTCGCCCAAGCATCTCGTCATGGGGGTCACCAGTGCTCTTTGTTAAGAAGAAGAATGGGAGTCTACGAATGTGCATAGACTATCGCCAGCTGAATGAGGTCACCATCAAGAACAAGTACCCGCTCCCTCGTATTGATGATTTATTCGACCAACTAAACGGAGCACGGGTATTCTCCAAGATTGACCTCCGAACCGGATATATTCAGCTAAAAATCCGAAAAGAGGATATACCCAAGACAGCGTTCACCACTCGATATGGTCTGTATGAATTTACAGTCATGTCATTTGGACTGATGAATGCTCCAGCCTACTTCATGAGCATGATGAACAAAGTCTTCATGGACTTTCTGGATAAATTCGTGGTGGTGTTTATAGATGATATCCTGATATATTCCAAGGATGAAGAAGAGCACAAACAACACCTCCGTGCTGTCCTAGAAAGGTTGAGAGCCCATCGGCTGTACGCCAAGTTCAGCAAATGCGAATTTTGGCTTAGAGAGGTGGGATTTCTGGGGCATATTCTGTCAGAACAAGGAGTAGCCGTCGACCCCAGCAAAGTAACTACAGAGCTAAATTGGAAGACACCAGCCACGGTGACCGAAGCTCATAGCTTCCTGGGATTGGCAGGCTATTACCGTCGCTTCATAGAAGGCTTCTCTAAAATAGTCAAGCCCCTGACGGAATTGCTCAAGAAGAATCAAAGGTTCGTCTGGACGACGGAATGTGACAGCAGTTTCCTGGAGCTAAAGACAAGGCTAACGACAGCACCTGTATTAGTCCTTCCGGACATACACAAGGGCTTTGACATATACTGCGATGCTTCCAGACGAGGAATCGGCTGCGTATTGGTGCAAGAAGCAAAGGTTGTAGCATATGCATCCAGACAGCTACGACCTCATGAGGAGAACTACCCCACGCATGATCTGGAATTGGCAGCCGTGGTTCATGCCCTGAAGATTTGGAGGCATTACCTCATTGGACAACGTTGTGAAATATACACGGACCATAAGAGTCTCAAGTATATTTTCACTCAACCTGACCTGAACCTCAGGCAGCGAAGATGGCTTGAGCTAGTCAAGGACTATGACGTTGGAATAAACTATCATCCGGGAAAAGCTAATGTGGTCGCGGATGCTCTCAGCAGAAAGCAAGGCACCGTGAATGCACTAATGGGAAGTATGCATCCAAGGCTACAAGAGGAATTCGCTGAGCTCAACATGGTGCTATGCGGCCCAATTACCCCGGATATGTTGGAAATTACTCCCACACTTATGGAAGAAATTAAGAAGGCCCAAGAGCCAGATGAAGGAATAAAAGAAATCAAGGAGTTGATTCCGAAGGGGAAGGCCAAGTCCTTCCATATGGATGACCAAGGCACCGTGTGGTTCGAAAAGCGGATATGCGTGCCCGATCAGGATAATCTGAGACAACGAATACTCAGGGAAGCACATGAGTCCGCATACTCTATCCACCCGGGAGGTACCAAGATGTATCAGGAGAGAGACATTTTGGTGGCCAGGAATGCGAAGAGATATAGCATACAATGTCGCCTGCTGCGACATCTGCAACAAGGTCAAGGCAGAACACCAGAAACCCCCTGGGCTACTGCAACCTTTACCAGTTCCCCAGTGGAAGTGGGACGACATATGTATGGACTTTATTGTTGGACTACCCAAATCAACAAGAGGCAACGATGCTATTTGGGTCATTGTGGATATACTCACGAAAGTGGCTCACTTTATTCCGGTAAAGACCACTTTCAACGCAAATCAGCTAGCACAGCTCTACATGTCCCGGATGGTCAGCCTTCATGGAGTACCCAAGTCCATCACCTCAGACAGAGGTTCCCTATTCACCTCAGCATTCTGGCTACGATTGCATCAAGCCTTGGGAACCATGCTGAAGCATAGCACGGCATACCATCCGCAGACAGATGGACAGACCGAAAGAGTTAAACAGATACTGGAGGATATGCTTCGGTCATGTGCTCTTACCCATGGAACCCAAATGGGAAGACAGCCTACCCTATGCAGAATTCTCCTATAACAACAGCTATCAGTCAAGCTTGAAGATGTCACCATTTGAGGCACTCTATGGGCGGAAGTGCCGCACCCCCTTAAATTGGTCCCAGACAGGAGATAGCCGTATCTTCGCCACGGACTTGATGATCGAGGCTGAGAAACGGGTCAAGGACATTCAGGAGCGTCTTCGAGCAGCCAAGTCCCGACAAAAGAGCTACTATGACCCAAAGCACCAAGAAGTGACCTTTGAGCCCGGAGAATATGCTTACCTGCGAGTAACCCCCATGAAGGGAGTAAAGAGGTTTCATACTCGGGGAAAGCTTGCACCAAGATATATCGGTCCCTTTCCAGTGGTGGCTAAAAGAGGCAGAGTAGCATACCAGTTGGAACTACCACCGGAGTTATCAGATGTGCACGATGTCTTCCACATATCACAGCTAAGGAAGTGCATTGCACCACCAACCAAACAAGCGGATATGAGTGAGCTAGAACTGGCTAAGGATCTGACCTATGAAGAGAAGCCTGTCAGAATCCTAGATGAAATGGAAAGAACTACCAGGAATAAAGTGATCAGGTTTTATAAGGTGCTATGGCAGCACCATACTGAGGAAGAGGCCACATGGGAAAGAGAAGACTTCCTTAAATCTGCATACCCGTACTTGTTCCCTGAGGAACCGAATCTCGAGGACGAGATTCATCCTAAGGGGGGTAGGTTTGTGACACCCTGATTTTTGACAACTTTTTCTTTTCAAAATCATTTGGAGTTTATTTGCAAACTTGGTTGATTTTCAAACCTTTTCAATTGATTTGGATCTGTGAATCTTTAAATCTTTTCTCAAGTAACCCAAAACCCTCCTCATCTTGCCAAAACCTTTCCACATCTCTCCTGGATCAACTCCCAATATTTAATCTTTTTCAATAAACCCCTTTTCTATATTTGGGAATTAATGTCACCACTATGGGTTGTGAAGCAACCTATAGATTGGATGATCAATAAATTCCCAAACTTTTTCCACATCTTCTCATCATCATATGATTCCATAATCTCCAAAAATATTCCATTACCCAATGTAAAATTTTGGCCAGAATAATTATTTTATTCCTGACCAGAATTTGTCCATTGTGAAGCAACCTCGCTTTCCTTATCTCAGAAAATTCTCAATAAATTCCCCCAAGCTCCTAGGGATCCTATATAGCCACAATATCCAAAAACATCATCTGGTCCAGTACAAATTTTGAGCAGCAAAACTCTGACAAGATTCTGCCTATCTAAGAACTTTGTGAAGGAAGTACAAGCTAGGGGTGCACAATTGATCCACAATTTTTATGGCATGTGTGCACTACCAAATAACTTCACTCCACCAAGTTTCATCATTAGCAGAGCATCCATGTGAGTGCCACAAGCTCATTTGCTCTCTGGACCAGAATGGTGGTTTCTAAAGGAACTATGCTCAAATCTCCTTCAAACCTTCTCAAACTTTGCCAGCTTGTAGCCCCTCCAACCTAGATGGCGCTAGACATCCCCTCTGGCACCATCCCTATCTCATTTCCCCTCTAGAATCCCCTCAAGATTGCTGGCAGAAGCTGTAGCTGAGGCTACACTTCACAGCAGGGTGAACCTGGTCGAGCCAGTGACCCAGGGAGGCTAAGTGGACAAGGGTCGATCCTATGGACAAGTTACGCCAGGCAGGCGTGTCCTCCTGGTGGCCGCAACCGTGGTGAGCACGGCACTGGCATGCCCGTGCGCGCGCTTTGCACGGCGCCAGAATCAGATGAGCTCGCCCGAGCCGTCCATTGCTGCTCCCCCTTGTCCCTTGGTGCCGACATCGCTCCAGCCAGCCGCGTGGCTCCTCTCGAACCCTTCTGGTCGCCGGAGAAGGCCGCCGCCGCTCCCAGCCAAGCTTCGCCATGGGCGCAACAGTGAGCTTCGGCCACTGTGGTCGTCCGCAAGCCATTAATGGCGCCGGACCCGTCCCGTCGCTCCCTCCTGCTCTCTCCCATCCCGTCGACGCTTCCGGCCAGCCAGCGCATCGTACTAGCGCCGGCGACGTTGCCGAGCCTCGCCGCTTCGGGAGAGATCGCCGCGCTCGCCTCCCGCCTATTTAAGGCCCTCCCCGTCCCTCCAGAGCTCCTCACCCCTCTCCTCTACCTCTCAATCGTCCCCCCGAGCAGCGAGCCAAGGCCGAGAGGCCCTCTGGCCTCGAACCTCGCCGGAGACCGCCGCCCTATCGAGTTCTGTCGCCAGCCAGCCCCACTCTTCCCCAGCCTCAATTGACCTCACCCTCGAGCTCAGGGTAGTTCCCTGGTGCTCCCCGACCTCTTGCCCAAGCCAACCGTCGCCGGAACCGCCATCTCCGATCTCACCCGAGCGTCGCCGCCGCCGGAGACGAAGGGGACGACATCATCCGACCATCTCTAGTCAATCTAGGGTACGTACGTGCTAGCCGTTGAGCGCCCGTTCCATTCCTGTAGACGCCCGACCCCACCGCCACCTCTATCGCCGGCGACCATCGCCGGAGTGCCTCGGTGCTCGGCTCCCTCCTTCCTTTCTCTGTTTAAACCAAGCCGACCCCATCTGTCAGCGGCTCAGGCCCCCGCCGAAGCGGTATAAGTGGAGGCGCCCCTCCCCTTTACGCCTTCGACGTGGCCGGCTGGCTATTTTTCTGTTTTCTGGTTAAATTCATTTTTTAATCCAAAATTTTGACCAGACTTTGACCCTAAATAACTTTTTATCCATAGCTCCAATTCAACTGATTCTTTTTTGCATTGAGTTGGTATTGAGCCCCTTTAGTTGCTGACAAATTTTGGTATTTTTCTTATGCCCACAGAATTTCTGGTTATAAAAAATGCACTATGTGACATTTTCCTTTGCAATTTAAAAATAATTTCAGAAGGAAACTTTGGAGATTTTGAAGATCAAGAGTGTTTGAACAACCCAGCAGAGCAAGGCAAGCCATGATACCCATTTTATGTAGCATTTCCATAGCATTACATAATTTCATGCATTATGCTTATTTACTCGCTATAAGTTAACCCATAGTAATTCATTTAAATACTTAGATGCTTATTGTAATGACCCACTTTATTTGAAGTAAAATTAGTGGTTGATCTTGAGTCACCTGTCCGGGCATACTCGTGCAACCACATTTGCCGGTATGGGACGGCCTTGACTTGGCCTGACTGCGTGATCTTTCACCGGTGCCTCCAAAGAGGGAGGGTTATGCGCGCGCTACCCTGATCAGGTAGGCGGCGATAATCCTGTGAGCCCAGTTGTTGTTTGTTTGTGCCGGCGTCCCCGTTTGGGACAGTTTTGTTTGGCCACGACGGTGGCAGGTGTCATGGGGACACAGGTGTCATGGGGACACAGGGGCCACCTAGGGCAGGCCTCCGCAGGGGAGGATGAATGCCGGAGGTTTGATGAGAGAGTCACGGGTCAGGCAGTTTTCGTTGAAGCAACGCGGGTCCACCCGAAGGGGATCGCGAGGCCAGGTGCTTCATGGTGTGGGTAAAGTGCGCAACCTCTGCAGAGTGTAAAAATCTATTCGAATAGCCGCGTCCACGGTATTGGACAGCCCGACCAGACCTCAGTAGATGGTCAACTATATCAATGTTAGTAATGATGAAAGAACTCTTCGTATGGTCGGAAGTACTCAATGACGTATGAGTATTACGAGGGTTGTGGGACAACCCGGATGTGAGTAAGTTGGTAACTGGTACAGTAAGTGAATGGTTTAAGCATTTAACACGTTGATTGCCATGCTATTGTTTGCTGCATTACTTGGTTGTCGTGAGCTTGCGAGTACATTCAAAGTACTCACCTGGTGTATCATGCCAAATGCAGGAGAAGCCGAGGACGGAGGTCCTGATGGTTCGTGCTACGCTAACTAGGATGTGTCCACAACAGTGTCCCTGTGGTTGGAGTTGCCGCTATGATCCGCTACGCCGTAGAAGTACTTAGTAGTTCTGAGGCCCTGCTGTGTTCCATAAATAATGTGGATACTGTCATAGCACCGAGGGTGCCTTTGGCCTCGTTATCATTGTAAAATATAAGCCTGTACCCATCAGTTATCAATAAAGTTCAGTTATGTTCTATACCAAGTTGTTGTGTGTTTCGAGAAGACATGATCTCTGGGTTGGAAACACTGGTAATCCGGTTCTCTGAGCCGGGGTGCCACAATAATCCACAAAGTTCATCCACATAGATTAGATGCAAATCAGGATGTAGTGTTCCATCTCCTGCATAAGGATTAGCTAGCAGTTTCTCTATCATACCCGAAGGAATTTCATAATAAATATTTTCAGTATGTGTAGTAGGTTGAGGAGCATCTCTTTGTGCTTCCTGTTGGGGTGAAGATACCCCGAACAAGCCCCTCAAAGGATTATTTTCCATAGTAACAAGTGACAGTAAATTTCAGCACACTATATAAATTTTTCCTTACCAAGTTCCACTCACCAAAGGCGTTTCACTCCCCGGCAACGGCGCCAGAAAAGAGTCTTGTTGACCCACAAGTATAGGGGATCTATCGTAGTCCTTTCGATAAGTAAGAGTGTCGAACCCAATGAGGAGCAGAAGGAAAAGACAAGCGGCTTTCAGTAAGGTATTCTCTGCAAGCACTGAAATTATCGGTAACAGATAGTTTTGTGATAGGATAATTCATAACGGATAGCAAGTAACAAATGTAACAAAGGTGCAGCAAGGGCGCCCAATCCTTTTTGTAGCAAAGGACAAGCCTGGACAAACTCTTATATAAAGCAAAGCGCTCCCGAGGACACATGGGAATTTCTGCCAAGCTAGTTTTCATCATGCTCATATGATTCGCGTTCGTTACTTTGATAATTTGATATGTGGGTGGACCAGCGCTTGGGTGCTGCCCTTACTTGGACAAACCTCCCACTTATGATTAACCTCTCTCACAAGCATCCGCAACTACGAAAGAAGAATTAAGATAAATCTAACCATAGCATGAAACATATGGATCCAAATCAGCCCCTTACGAAGCAACGCATAAACTAGGGTTTAAGCTTCTGTCACTCTAGCAACCCATCATCTACTTATTACTTCCCAATGCCTTCCCCTAGGCCCAAATAATTGTGAAGTGTCAAGTAGTCGACGTTCACATAACACCACTAGAGGAGAGACAACATACATCTCATCAAAATATCGAACAAATACCAAATTCACATGATTACTTATAACAAGACTTATCCCATGTCCTGAGGAACAAACGTAACTACTCACAAAGAATATTCATGTTCATAATCAGAGGAGTATTAATTATCATTAAGGATCTGAACATATGATCTTCCACCAAGTAAACCAACTAGCATCAACTACAAGGAGTAATCAACACTACTAGCAACCCACAGGTACCAATCTGAGGTTTTGAGACAAAGATCGGATACAAGAGATGAACTAGGGTTTGGAGAGGAGATGGTGTTGGTGAAGATGTTGATGGAGATTGACCCCCTCTCGATGAGAGGATCGTTCGTGATGACGATGGCTTCGATTTCCCCCTTCGAGAGGGAAGTTTCCCCGGCAGAACAGCTCCGCCGGAGCCCTAGATTGGTTCTGCCCAAGTTCCGCCTCGAGACGGCGGCGCTTCGTCCCGAAAGCTCTCTTATGATTTTTTCCAGGTCAAAACCCTCCATATAGCAGAAGATGGGCACCGAAGGCCTGCCAGGGGGCCCACAAGCCACAGGAGCGCGCCCAGGGGGGTAGGGCACGCCCCCTGGCTTGTGACCTCCTGGTGGGTCCCCTCTGGTATTTCTTTCGCCCAATATTTTTGATATAATCCAAAATAATTCTCCGTAACTTTTCAGGACTTTTGGAGTTGTGCAGAATAGGTCTCTCATATTTGCTCCTTTTCTAGTCCAGAATTCCACCTGCCGGCATTCTCCCTCTTCATGTAAACCTTGTAAAATAAGAGAGAAAAGGCATAAGTATTATACCATAATGTGTAATAATAGCCCATAATGCAATAAATAACAATATAAAAGCATGATGCAAAATGGACGTATCACTCGACTCCTCCATCTGAGGAGTCGGACTTGATGTCCTCGGATTTCGAATTCGAGGGTTCCTCAATTTGAGGACCTCCGGTCCTCCCCCTTTTCCTCCCCAACTTCTTTGTGGCCTTGGTCGGGCCCTTTGGAGGCACCGGGGCCAGGAATGCCTCGAGTTTGGGGGAGATGGCTTCTTCGAGCAGAGGGGCGGGGCAGTCTATATTTACTGCTTGATTCAACACCTTCTGCGCATTGAAGGAAATACTACATTTAGGAATCATCGTATTCGTACGAAGAAGATCAGTGGAAAGAAAATTACCTTCTTTGGCATACGCGTCTTGGAGTAGCCGTTGTCAGCCCCGTCCACGTGGAACTCGGTTCCCTTTATTTTGAAGAGTGATGTCCACATGTTGTTCAAATCAGAACGGAAGAAATGGTGGATCGTCGGCGGGTCCTCGGGAGTGTAGAGCCACATTGGGTTGGCCCGTAGCTGAAGTGGCAAGATCTTGTGGTGCAGCATCACGTTGATGATGTGCACCAGCTTGGCGTGGGTTCCAAGCTTGAAGATCTTCAAGTGCAGGATGTAGACCTCCTCGGGATTGCCCCATTCCACATTCTTCGGCTGCCAGGAAAATAACTTCCTCGACGGCAGCCCTGTGAAGGGCGGGAGTGCGGCGAGGTTACTAGCACAGGGCTCAGTGATGTAGAACCACTCCTCCTACCACCTCTTCACCATCTCGACGTAGGTGCCTTTCGGGCACGCCGCCTTCTGGCGTTTACTAATCATCACCTCGCCGCATTCGGCAAGGTCGCTACCACCGACGCGGCCGCCACCGCTCTTGGGCTTGCACTAGTAGGTGCTTAGCCATAAGACAATGTGGGGAGGGATCCGTAGGAAAGCCTCGCATAGTGTAATGAAGGCGGCAAGGTGGAGGATCAAATTTGGGGCAAGATTGTAAAAATTGACCCCGTAGAAGAAGAGAACCCCCAACACAGGGGGAGCCTAGACCTCTAACGAGGTGGAAAACAAAGACGACCCACTCCCCAGCCTGGGGAGTGGGGACACACTGGTTGGGCTCTGGCACCCTGCAGGCTACACCTACGGGAATGTAACCCGCTGCCCGAAGCTCGTTGATGCTGGCGAGGTTCATCGTTGAAGGACACCACCGCCACTTCAGATATGTGTCCGCCATTATGGTGGAAAGGAGCAGAGAAGGTTGTGGTCGTAGGAAGCGGGAGGATATCTCGATGCGGGAGCAAGAAGGAAGTGTGAGGGGAAAGGATTAACCGCCCCGACCTTTATAGGCTGGTAAAAAAAGGTGTACAGTCCCCTTAACCGCGCCAGTGAAATTGCTGCGTTTTGTATGAATCGAGACTTTGTGGACACGTCGGGTGTGATACTCGATTGATGATATCCCCCAGAATGCAGGGCACGATCTCTGTTTTGGTACGACATACCAAGAGTCACCTCAAACCACAGCTCGAGTAAGTTATGACCGATGTGCATGATGTCATTAAGATAACGATTTGGTAAAAATGTCAGAACCTCGCCACAGGATTGGTAAGCTTTATGGTCTTTTTGGGCTCTAGTGGACACCTTGGGTGAATTAAAGGGTTGTGCAGATTACTTGGGAATTCTTGAACTCGTCTGCCGAGCCGAAGACTCTATTATCCGAAGTCACATATGGAAAGACTGTTCCATGAAGATTCGTATGATCGGCGTCGAAGACAAGTTCGAGGGCTACTGAGGGATTCCTAGACTAGGCGGTCCCAACCGAGGTGGGCTAGTATGGGTCGGGCAGGAGTCCCACGCTGGAGGAAGGACTTCGGAGGCTTTGTGACAAGGCGTGTGTCTCGAGGAATCTGCCAAAGACTTGACGTGCGCTCCAAGGGAGAAGGATTTCGTTTGGAGTATAATGCATAGGTGATAACCGACATTCGTGTAACCCTAGATATCCCCGGTGCCTATATAAACTGTAGAGTTTAGCCTGTAGAGGATATTCATACACATCATTACAACCCCTAGGGTTTTGCCTACAAATCCATGATCTCGAGGTAGATCAACTTTGTAATCTCTACTACATCAATACAACAAGAGCAGGACGTAGGGTTTTACATACATAAAGAGGGCCTGAACCTGGGTAAAAAGCCTTGTGTTCTTCCTTTCCTGTTACCATCTGTCCGATCTCACAGCTCGGGCCACCCTACCCAAGATCTGCTGGTTTTGACACCGACCCTTACCCTTACTAATAAAATCATGTTCAGTCATCCTATCATAATCTAGGTATTTTATGGGTAAAATTTCATCCTCATCATGCATGACAAGAATCTCAAAATGTCTCGCGAGGCGAGAAGCATAAATACCGCCATAAATGACACCCTTAGAACAGTTAGTGTGCAACCGTCGTGCAACAATAGCTCCCAAACTAAAGGTCCTATCACCAAATAGTGCACAATGCAAAATAGCAAGATCTGGTGAACTAAGTGTTCTGCTCTCCCATCTACCAGTTAAACATCTTCCGGCAAATAATTAAAAGCAACGCAAGATGGGAAAATCTAAACTAACAACTCGAGCTTTCGAGACCCCTCTGCTCTCTGCCACAGTTACTTTGTATATAAAGTTCTCAGCATCTTTACTGTGTGGTTCCATTGCACTACCTTCATTGGGAATTTTGCAAATTCAACAAAACCTATCAAGTGTCATTTCGAAAGATTTGTCATAAAGGTGAAATGATACAATAGATGTGTCTCCCCTAGGAATGAATCGAAAATTTTGCACGAAGGTATTAGTGAGAAGAAGATATTGATCGCACTTATCTTCAAGGAATGAAGTGAGTCCAGCATTCTTCACCAACTGGTCGAAATTCTGTTGGAGACCCGCTTCTTCTAAGAATGCTTCGCACGACCATTCGCACGGCCGCACCTCGGCCACACGAGGAAGGTTGTATTGGGCTTCTCCTCCATATTTTCAGCGGAACCCCAGCTATAAGAGCATCTCAAGAACCTCCTAATCATTTTCTCTTCTCTCAAAAAATTCTGAAATTTTTAGTCCCCAAAATAAAAGTGAATAGAACTCAATAAAATTTATAGCAACTACTCCCACAAGTGCCTAGAGGCAATATCAAGCATCAAAATCACTTAGAACCAAGTAAATTCAACATGCAAGCTCATATTCATGGTCACCAACTGTAGAAAAATATGCAAAATATAATCCCCTAGAACAAAAACTCATTGGAGCATTCGAGGATTCACATACAAAGGAGCAATTCCTCCGAAGAATTTCGAAAATAGAGCTTCGAGCAAGGAGATCGAAGATCTCGCGAAAATGAGAAAGAATACGGGAACGGAAGCAAGCATGATTTTTTATGGAGGTAGGAGAATAAGTGGGCAAGTGCACCAAGTGAGTGGGTCCTTGTGGGGCCCACAAGCTCACATGGCACGCCCAGGGGTTAAGCGCGCCGTGTGAGCTTGTGGCACATTGGTGCACCCCCATGGGATGTGCTTAGTGCCAGAAATTCCAATATATTCGCGGAAAATCATACTAAATTTTCAAGACACTCCGAGGACTTTTATTTTTAGGACATTTTTTATTGCATAGATATTTCAGAAAACAGGACAAACATGGCACTTTACTTTATTAAACTTAAAATAATAGAGAGCTAGCTATAAATACATAAGGTTTTGCTTACTAAATTCATCGGCCATATGCTCCTAAAACGGATCCATTTATAAGGTTGATCAAGTCTTATTAACAAACCATTTTCGAACGGCATAAAATAGAAGAACTTTTATATCGTACTAATTTACCTCAACTGGGATATGCAGTTCCCCGACAATAAGAGTTTGATATTTCTTTTGGAGAGTCGGAAGAGGGAATTCAAATCCTCCAATAGTAATTGTCATAATTCTTTCAATAGAGGTGATACTATTCATTTGATTATGTTTCTTCGGATAATATATCGGATGCTTATTACCATTGACATGAAAAGTGACCTTGCTTTACTTGCAATCAATAACAGCCCCTACTAAGGATAACTCACATATTGTCGTCCTCAGGCATATCAAGAATAACAAAGTCTATTAAGATAGTGACACTAGCAACTACAACAGGGACACCCTCACAAATGTCAATAGGTATAGTAGTTGACTTATCTGCCATTTGCAAAGAAATTTCAGTTGTGTCAACTTACACAAGTCAAGTCTTCTATATAGAGAAAAAGACATAACACTAACAATGCCTCCTAAGTCACACAAAGCAGTTATGACATGATTGTTTTTGATGGAGTCGGGTATAGTAGGTATTCCTGGATCTCCTAATTTCTGAGGTACTTTTTCTTCGAAAGAATAATTTGCAAGCATAGTGGATATTTCAGCCTCCTGTATTTTTCTTTTATTGGTGACAATATCTTTCATGTATTTAGCATATGGAGGAATTTTCAAGATTTCCGTCAAAGGTGTACGCAGACACAAATGTCTAAGAATTTCAACAAAGCGATTAAAAGCTTCTTCATCTCTTTATTTCAAAGCCTTACTAGGAAATGGCATAGGTTTTTGAACCCAAGGTTCTCTTTCGGTACCATGTTTTCTAGCAACAAACTCTCTTTTATCATATATCTTATTTTTAGGAGTTGGGTTATCAACCTCAACTGCAGGTTCTATTTCTACATCATTATCAGATTCTTTATTATTGTTTGGTTGAGTATCGATGTGTCATCATTAGCATCATCATTATCATTATCATTATCACTAGGCAAATGTTCATCACCAGACTTCTCAGCATCAGAAATAGAAATGTTATTAGGACTCTCTAAAGGTTTCTCTATAGTAGGTTCACTAGAAGCATGTGAAGGCTGTTGGAAATATGCCCTAGAGGCAATAATAAATTAGTTATTATCATATTTCCTTGTTCATGATAATCGTTTATTATCCATGCTATAATTGTATTGATTGGAAACTCAAATACATGTGTGGGTACATAGACAACACTGTGTCCCTAGTATGCCTCTAATAAGACTAGCTCGTTGATCAAAGATGGTTAAGGTTTCCTAGCCATAGACATGAGATGACATTTGATAACGTGATCACATCATTAGGAGAATGATGTGATGGACAAGACCCAAACTGTGAACATAGCATATGATCGCGTCAGTTTATTGCTATTGTTTTCTGCATGTCAAGTATCTGTTCCTATGACCATGAGATCATGCAACTAACTGACACCGGAGGAATACCTTGTGTGTATCAAACGTCACAACGTAACTGGGTGACTATAAAGATGCTCTACATGTATCTCCGAAGGTGTCTGTTGAGTTGGCATGGATCAAGACTGGGATTTGTTACTCCGTGTGACGGAGAGGTATCTCAGGGCCCACTCGGTAATACAATATCATAATGAGCCTTGCAAGCAAAGTGACTAAAGTGTTAGCCACGGGATCTTGTATTACGGAATGAGTAAAGAGACTTGCCGGTAACGATATTGAACTAGGTATGGAGATATCGACGATCGAATCTCGGGCAAGTAACATACCGATGAACAAAGGGAACATCGTACGGGATTAACTGAATCTTTGACATAGAGGTTCAACCGATAAAGATCTTCGTAGAATATGTACGAACCAATATGGGCATCCAGGTCCCGCTATTGGTTATTGACCGTAGAGGTGTCTCGGTCATGTCTACATAGTTCTCGAACCCGCAGGGTCTGCACACTTAACGTTCGGTGACGTTTCGGTAGTTTTGAGTTATGCATGGTGGTGACCAAAGGTTGTTTGGAGTCCCGGATGAGATCCCGGACGTCACGAGGAGCTCCGGAATGGTCCGGAGGTAAAGATTTATATATGTTAAGTCATATTTTGGCGACCGGAAAAGTTTCGGGTTTTTTCGGTATTGTACCGGGAAGCTTCTAGATGGTTCCGGAAACTTCCGAAGGAGTCCGAAAGTCCACCAAGGGTTCCACCACGTCCCAAGGGTTTGCATGGGCTGAGGGGAGGCGCCCTGGCCATAATGGGCCAGGCGCACAAGTCCCTCAAGGCCCATGTGGCTTGGGAGAGGTGGAAAGTCCACCTGTTTATGGAAAGGGAGGGAATTGGACAAGGAGTCCAACTCCTCCCCCTTGGCTGCGCCCTAGGGCTTGGAGGGGCTGATCTCCACGCCCCTCCACCTATATATAGAGGGGAGGGGTGCCCCAAGAGCACACACGAAGCCCTTGGCGCCCCTCTCTCTCCCTAGATCGTTTTCTCCTTCGTTCGCGGTTTCGGTAGCGCTAGGCATAGCCCTGCTGGGATAGCACCACCACCACCGCCACCACACCGTCGTGTTGATGGAGAACTCATCTACCTCTCCGCTCTCCCTTGCTGGATCAAGGAGGCGGAGATCGTCATCGAGCTGTACGTGTGCTGAACGCGGAGGTGTCGTCCGTTCGGCGCTAGATCGTTATTGGATCGCGGGACGGCTTGCGATTTGGATCGCGAAGACGTTCGACTACATCAACCGCATTTCTTAACGCTTCCCGCTTAGCGATCTACAAGGGTATGTAGATCCACTCTCCCTCTCATAGATGCTCATCACCATGGATAAATCTTGCGTGTGCGTAGGAAAATTTTTGTTTCCCATGCAACGTTCCCCAACAGTGGTATCAGAGCTAGGTCTAGGCGTAGATGAGATCATGAGTAGAACACAAAGGTGTTTGTGGGCATTGATGCTCAGATTGCTTCCTCCCTTGGTCTTTTCTTGATTCAGCGGTATTGTGGGATGAAGCGGCCCGGACCAACCTTACTCGTACGCTTACGAGAGACCGGTTCCATCAACTGACATGTGACTTTGTTGCATAAAGATGGCTGGCGGGTGTCTGTCTCTCCCACTTTAGTTGGATCGGATTCGACAAAGGCGGTCCTTGAGAAGGTTGAATAGCAATTTGTGTATCACCGTTGTGGTTTATGCGTAGGTAAGAATCGTTCTTGCTAGATACCCGTAGCAGCCACGTAAAACATGCAACAACAATTAGAGGACGTCTAACTTGTTTTTGCAGGGTATGTTATGATGTGATATGGCCAATTACATGATGAGATATATGTGATGTATGAGATGATCATGTTTTGTATAGAATATCATGACTTGCATGTCGATGAGTACGGCAACCGGCAGGAGCCATAGGGTTGTCTTTAATTTATTTTCGCCATTTTTGCTTTACTTTATCGCTATGAGTTAGCAATAGTCGTAGAAGCAACAGTTGGCGCGACAACCTCATGGCGATACGTTGATGGAGATCATGGTGTCATGCCGGTGACGATGGAGATCATGCCGGTGCTTTGTAGATGGAGATCAAAAGCACAAGTTCATGGCCATATCATGTCACTTATGATTTGCATGTGATGTTAATCCTTTTATGCATCTTATTTGCTTAGGACGACGGTAGCATTATAAGGTGATCCCTCACTAAAATTTCAAGATAAAATTGTGGTCTCCCCGAGTGTGCACCGTTGCGAAAGTTCATCGTTTTGAGACACCACGTGATGATCGGGTGTGATAGACTCTACGTTCACATACAACGGGTGCAAGCCAGTGTTGCACGTGCGGAACACTCGGGTTAAACTTGACGAGCCTAGCATGTACAGACATGGCCTTGGAACACAAGAGACCGAAAGGTCGAACATGAGTCATATAGTAGATATGATCAACATGGAGATGTTCACCATTGAAACCACCTCATCTCACGTGATGATCGGACTTGGGTTGGTGAATTTGGATCATGGAACACTCGGATGACCAGAGGGATGTCAATTTGAGTGGGAGTTCTTTAGTAATATGATTAACTGAACTCATTATCATGAACATAGTCAAAATATCTTTGCAAATTATGTTGTAGATCAATAGCTCGCGATGTAGCTCCCCTGTGTTTTTTATACGTTCCTAGAGAAAATAGAGTTGAAAGATGATGGTAGAAATAATGCGGACTGGGTCCGTGATCTGAGGATTGTCCTCATTGCTGCATAGAAGGTTTATGTCCTTAATGCACCGCTCGGTGCGCCACCCCCTCAAGCGTCGTCTGTAGATGTTGTGAACATCTAACAGGCACGTTCTGATGACTACTTGAAAGTTCAGTGCGTCATGCATTACGGCTTAGAATTGAGGCTCCAAAACGTTTTGAACGTCACGGAACATATGAGATGTTCTAAGAGCTAAAATTGGGATTTTAGGCTCGTGCCCGTGTTGAGAGGTATGAGACCTCCAACAAGATTCTTTGCCTGCAAGATGAAGGAGAATAGCTCAGTCGGTGAGCATGTGCTCAGATTGTCTGGTTGCTACAATCGCTTGAATCGAGTGGGAGTTGATCGTCCAGATAAGATAGTGATTGATATAGTTCTCCAAGTCACTGCCACTAAGCTACTAGAGCTTCGTGATGAACTATAAAATGCCAGGGATGGAGATGATCCCTGAGCTATTCGCGATGTTTGACACCGCGAAGGTAGAAATCAAGAAGGAGCATCAAGTGTTGATGGTTAGTAAAACCACTAGTTTCGAGAAGGGCAAGGGCAAGGAGGGAAACTTCATGGATGGCAAGCCAGTTGCTGCTCCAGTGAAGAAACCCAAGGTTGAACCCAAACCCGAGACTAAGTGCTTTCATTATGAGGAGAGCGGTCGCTGAAGCAGAACAACCCTAGATACTTGGTAGATAAGAAGGCTGGCAACGTCAACGGAAGTATATTTGATATACGTATTATTGATGTGTACCTTACTAGTACTCCTAGTAGCACCTGGGTATTAGATACCGGTTTAGTTGCTAAATGTTGGTAACTCAAAATAAAAACTACGGAATAAACGGAGACTAGCTAAGGGCGAGGTGACGATGTGTGTTGGAAGTGTTTCCAAGGTTGATGTGATCACCATCACATGCTCTCTCTACCTTCGGGATTAGTAATGAACCTAAATAAATGTTATTTGGTGTTTGCGTTGAGCATAAACGTGATTAGATCGTGTTTATTGCAATACGGTTATTCATTTAAGTTATAGAATAATGGTTATTCTGTTTACATGAATAATACCTTCAATGGGCATGCACCTAATGTGAATGGTTCATTGAATCTCGCGTAGTAATACACATGTTCATTGATGACAAAAGATGCAAAGTTAATAATGATAGTACCACATACTTGTGGCACTGCCGCCAAGGTCATATTGGTGTAAAGCGCATGAAGAAACTCCATGCTGATGGATCTTTTGACTCACTCGATTTCGAATCGGTTGAGACATGCGGACCATGCCTCTTGGGCAAGATGACTAAGACCCCGTTTTCTGATATGATGGAGCGGGCAAGTGACTTATTGGAAATGATACATGTTGATGTAGCGATCCAATGAGTGTTGAAGCGTGCGGTGGATATCGCTATTTTCTTACCTTCACTGATGATTTAAGTAGATATGGGATATTTACTTCATGAAACACAAGTCTGAAACGTTTGAAAAGTTCAAACAAATTCAGAGTGAAGTTTGAGATCATCGTGACAAGAAGATAAAATGTCTACGATATGATCGTGGAGGTAAATATCTGAGTTACGCGTTTGGTATACAACTCAAGACAATGTGGAAGTTGTTTCACAACTCACGCCACCTGGAACACCATAGTGTGATGGTGTGTCCGAACGTCGTAGTCGTGCTCTATTGGATATGGTGCGTACTATGATGTCTCTTATCGATTTGCTACTATCGTTTTGGGGTTATGCATTAGAGACAACTACATTCACTTTAAATAGGGCACCATCAAAGTCCGTTGAGATGACACCGTATGAATTTTGGTTTGGCAGAAACCTAAGCTGTCATTTCTCAGAGTTTGGGAATGCGACGCTTATGTCTGATAAGCTCGAACCCAAAGCAGAAAAGTGCATCTTCATAGGATACCCTGAGGAAACAGTTGGGTATACCTTCTATCTCAGATCCAAGGGCAAAGTGTTTGTTGCTTAAAACGGGTCCTTTCTCGAGAAAAAGTTTCTCTCGAAAGAATTGAGTGGGAGGAAAGTAGAACTTGATGAGGTTGTTGAACCGTCACTTCAGTTGGATAGTAACACAACGCAGAAAGATGTTTCTACGACGCCTACACCAAGTGAAGAGGAAGCAAATGATGATGATCATGAAGCTTCGGATCAAGTTACTACCGAACCTCGTAGGTTGACAAGAACTCGTACCGACCCTGAGTAGTATGTCAATCCTGTCTTGGAGGTCATGTTGTTAGACAACAGTGAACCTACAAGCTATGAAGAAGCGATGGTGGGCCCGGATTCCAACAAATGGCTAGGAGCCATAAAATCCGAGAAAGGATCCATGTATGAAAACCAAGTATGGACTTTGGTAAACTTGCCCGTTAAACGGCAGGCCGTTGAGTACAAATGGACCTTTAAGAAGAAGACAGACGCTGATGGTAAATGTCACCATTTATAAAGCTCGACTTGTCGCAAAGAAGTTTCCGACAAGTTCAAGGAGTTGACTACGATGAGACTTTCTCACCCGTAGCGATGCTAAAAGTCTGTTGGAATTATGTTAGCAGTTGCTGCATTTTTCAATTATGAAATCTGGCAGATGGATGTCAAAACGTCGTTTCCTTAACGGTTTCCTTGAGGAAAGGTTGTATGTGATACAACCGGAAGGTTTTGTCAGTCCTAAGGATGCTAAAATGTATGCAAGCTCCAACGATCCTTCTATGGACTGGAGCAAGCATCTCGGAGTTGGAATATACGCTTTGATGAGATGATCAAAGTTTTTTGGTCTATACAAAGTTTATGAGAAACTTGTATCTACAATAAAGTGAGTGGGAGCACTATGAAATTTCTGATAAGTATATGTGGATGACATATTGTTGATCGGAAATGATGTAGAATTTCTGGAAAGCATAAAGGGTTGTTTGAAAGGAGTTTTTCAAAGGAAGACCTGGAATGAAGCTACTTAAATATTGGGCATCAGGATCTATAGAGATAGATCAAGACGTCTGATAAGACTTTCAATGAGTACATACCTTGACAAGATTTTGAAAGAGTTCAAAATGGATCAGTCAAAGAAAGAGTTCTTGCCTGATTTGTAAGGTGTGGAGTTGAGTGAGACTCAAAGCTCGACCACGGCAGAAGAAAGATAAAGGATGAAGGTCGTCCCCTATGCCTTATCCATAGGCTCTATATAGTATGCCATGCTGTGTACCGCACCTAGTGTGTGCCTTGCCATGAGTCTGTCAAGGGGTACAAGAGTGGTCCAGGAGTGGATCACTGGACAGCGGTCAAAATTATCCTTAGTAACTAGAGGACTAAGGAAATGTTTCTCAGTTATGGAGGTGATAAAGAGTTCGTCGTAAAGGGTTACGTCGATGCAAGCTTTGACACCTATCCGGATGACTCTGAGTAGCAATCCGGATACGTATAGTGGAGCAACCATTTGGAATAGCTCCAAGTGGAGCGTGGTAGCATCTGCAGTATGACATAAAGATTTGCAAAGTACACACGGATCTGAATGTCGCAGACCCGTTGACTAAAACCTCTTTCACATGCAAAACATGATCGAACCCCAGAACTCATTGGGTGTGAGATTCATAACAATGTAAATCACATAGCGATGTGAGCTAGATTATTGACTCTGGTGCAAGTGGGAGACTGTTGGAAATATGCCCTAGAGGCAATAATAAATTAGTTATTATCATATTTCCTTGTTCATGATAATCGTTTATTATCCATGCTATAATTGTATTGATTGGAAACTCAAATACATGTGTGGGTACATAGACAACACTGTGTCCCTAGTATGCCTCTAATAAGACTAGCTCGTTGATCGAAGATGGTTAAGGTTTCCTAGCCATAGACATGAGATGTCATTTGATAACATGATCACATCATTAGGAGAATGATGTGATGGACAAGACCCAAACTGTGAACATAGCATATGATCGTGTGAGTTTATTGCTATTGTTTTCTGCATGTCAAGTATCTGTTCCTATGACCATGAGATCATGCAACTCACTGACACCGGAGGAATACCTTGTGTGTATCAAACGTCACAACGTAACTGGGTGACTATAAAGATGCTCTACAGGTATCTCCGAAGGTGTCTGTTGAGTTGGCATGGATCAAGACTGGGATTTGTTATTCCGTGTGACGGAGAGGTATCTCAGGGCCCACTCGGTAATACAATATCATAATGAGCCTTGCAAGCAAAGTGACTAAAGTGTTAGCCACGGGATCTTGTATTACGGAACGAGTAAAGAGACTTGCCGGTAATGAGATTGAACTAGGTATGGAGATATCGACGATCGAATCTCGGGCAAGTAACTTACCGATGAACAAAGGGAACATCGTACGGGATTAACTGAATCCTTGACATAGAGGTTCAACCGATAAAGATCTTCGTAGAATATGTAGGAACCAATATGGGCATCCAGGTCCCGCTATTGGTTATTGACCGTAGAGGTGTCTCGGTCATGTCTACATAGTTCTTGAACCCGCAGGGTCTGCACACTTAACGTTCGGTGACGTTTCGGTAGTATTGAGTTATGCATGGTGGTGACCGAAGGTTGTTCGGAGTCCCGGATGAGATCCCGGACGTCGCGAGGAGCTCCGGAATGGTCCAGAGGTAAATATTTATATATGGGAAGTCATATTTTGGCGACCGAAAAAGTTTCGGGTTTTTCCGGTATTGTACCGGGAAGCTTCTAGAAGGTTCCGGAAACTTCTGAAGGAGTCCGGAAGTCCACCAAGGGTTCCACCACGTCCCAAGGGTTTGCATGGGCTGAGGGGAGGCGCCCGGGCCATAATGGGCCAGGCGCACAAGTCCCTCAAGGCCCATGTGGCTTGGGAGAGGTGGAAAGTTCACCTATTTATGGAAAGGGAGGGAATTGGACTAGGAGTCCAACTCCTCCCCCTTGGCTGCGCCCTAGGGCTTAGAGGGGCTGATCTCCATGCCCCTCCACCTATATATAGAGGGGAGGGGCGCCCCAAGAGACACACGAAGCCCTTGGCGCCCTTCTCTCTCCCTAGATCGTTTTCTCCTCCGTTTGCGGTTTCGGTAGCGCTAGGCGTAGCCCTGCCGGGATAGCACCACCACCACTGCCACCATGTCGTTGTGTTACCGGAGAACTCATCTACCTCTCCGCTCTCCCTTGCTGGATCAAGGAGGCGGAGATCATCATCGAGCTGTACGTGTGCTGAACGCGGAGGTGTCGTCCGTTCGGCGCTAGATCGTGATTGGATCGTGGGACGGCTTGCGATTTGGATCGCGAAGACGTTCGACTACATCAACCGCGTTTCTTAACGCTTCCCGCTTAGCGATCTACAAGGGTATGTAGATCCACTCTCCCTCCCGTAGATGCTCATCACCATGGATAGATCTTGCGTGTGCGTAGGAAAAATTTTGTTTCACATGCAACGTTCCCCAACAAAGGCTTGCGCTTTTCCTTTTTCTTCCTAGGTGAACTAGGTGCACTTTCATTAAATCTTTGAGAATCTTGTTCAATTCTTTAAGGATGATCTTCAGGAAACAAGGGTTCCTGAGTCATTTTACCTCCTCTAGTCATTACTTTAATAGCATGATCACTCATTGTATTGTCCATCTCATTAAGCAAATCATTTTGTGACTTAGAGGCATGTTATGGTTGAGCATGAACCATAGATGCATGTTTACATAAGCCTTTAACATCATTTGTAACTCTAAACATCATATCACTCAAGTGTTCAATCATAATAGCATTATGTTTCAGTTGACTACTTATGTATCTATTAAAGCTTTCCTGCTTTATAATAAAGTTATCAAATTCATCCAAGCATTGGTTAGGAGACATATTATAGAGAATATCACCCTCGTCAAATCTATAAAGATAATTTAACTCTATTACGTGTGATGGAATATCAAGTCCATGTATTTCTTCAATAGGCAGTGAATTCTTAATAACTTCAGATTTAATACCTTTCTCTTTTATAGATTTTGTGGCTTCTTGCATATCTTCTGGATTGAGGAATAGAATACCTCTTTTCTTCGGAGTAGGTTTAAGTACTGGTTCAAGAAGTGTCCAATCATTGGCATTTCTTAATAAGTTATTCAATAATCCATGAGCATGTTCAACAGTTTGTTCCCTGAAAACACAACCAGCACAACTATCTAGGTAGTCCCTAGTAGAATCGGTTAGTCCATTATAAAAGATATCAAGTATTTCATTCTTCTTAAGAGGATGATCAGGCAAAGCATTTAATAATTGGAGAAGCCTCCCCCAAGCTTGGGGGAGATGATCTTCCTTAGATTGCACAACACTATAAATTTCCTGTAAAGCAACATGTTTCTTATGAGCAGGAAAATATTTTTCAGTAAAATAATATATCATATCATGGGGACTACGTGCACAACCAGGAGAAAGAGTATTAAACCATTTTTTAGCCTCACCCTTTAACGAGAAAGGAAACAACTTAATAATAGTAGCGTATCTTTTCCTCTTGAGCAAATAGGGTGGCAAAGTCATTCAACTTAGTAAGGTGTGCCATAACAGTTTCAGATTCATATCCATGAAAATGATCGGGTTCTACTAAAGTAACCAATTCAGGATCAACAGAGAATTCGTAATCCTTATGAGTAACAAAGATAGGAGAAGTTGCAAACTTAGGATCATATTTCATCATTGCATTCATAGATTTTTCTTTAAGCTTACTCATTTTCTTAAGATCATCCCTATCTTTACAAGCTAGAAATTCCTAAGCAATCTCCCCATCCAGGACATAACCCTTGGGCACGTCAAGCATTTAGTTCTTGTAGGAGTGCTAGGTGTAACAGGTTATTCAGTACTTTCATTAGTTTCATCAATTTCAAATTCTCTAGATTTAGCAATATTAGCATTAAGTAATTCACCAAGTGGCACAATATTATTATCAAGCATAGTAGTATTATCAAGCATAGTAGTAGCATCATCATAAATATCATCCATAGCAGAAGCACGTCTATTACTTGCGACATATCAGTTTGAGTAGCAGGTGGTGGTGTCGCAAGATGACTTAAAACAGAAGGTGAATCAAGTGCAGCGCTAGTTGACAGTTCCTTACCTCACCTCGTCTTAGAGGACATAATCTTAGTTTAGGAGTCTTTCAGTTTCATCATAGTAATCAACAGATAGATAATTCCCAAGTGGACTTCATAGATAAAGCTATGTTCCCTAGCAACGGTGCCAGAAAAAGGTCTTAATAACCCACAAGTACAGGGGATCGCGACAGTCTCCGAGGGTAGTATTTCACCCAATTTATTGATTCGACACAACGGGAGCCAAATAATATTTATAAGCCTTAATAGTTGAGTTGTCAATTCTACCACACCTGAAAAGTTATTTCTCTGCAGCAAAGTGTTTAGTAGCATACTAGTTTGATAGTAGCGGTAGCAGCAGTAATGGTAATAGTATCAGTTTTGTAGTGATTGGAACAACAGCAACAACAGTAGTAACTTAGCAAAGACAATATGAGCAAAGTATAGGCATGGAGTATCGATGGATATTTGCATGAAATCAATCATATAACATTCACAACCTAGAGCGACGCAGAACTAGCTCCCATTATTCATCAATCATATGTAGGCATGTATTCCGTATAAAGTTATACATGCTTATAATAATAACTTGCATAACATCTTTTGTCCAACCCTCCCGTGGCAGCGGTGTCCCAACGGAAATCTAGGGGTAATTAAGGCAATCTTTTAATAGAGAACCGGAACAAAGCATTAACACTTAGTGAATACATGAACTCCTCATACTACGATCATCACCGGAAAGAATCCCAATTCTTGTCACCTTGGGGTATGCGGATCATAAAACATAGTAGGTGCATATAACTTGTAAGATAGGATCCAAAACACTCTTATATTCATGAAAATATAATAGGTTCACATCAGAAATCATGGCACTCGGGCCCTAATGACAAGCATTAGCATAGCAAAGCCATAGCAACATCAATCTCAGAACATAGTGGATACTAGGGACAGGGCCCTATCAAATTGACTCGATTACATGATCAATTACGTCCATCTCCATCTACCTCTAGTATGCCTACAAAGAAATTACTCACTCCCTGTAGTGAGCATCATGAGGTTGTCGATGGAGAAGGGTTGATGATGACGGCTGCGATGATTTCCCCTCTTCGGAGCCAAATCAGGCTCCAAATCTGGCCTCCCAACGAAGAACATGAGGTGGTGGCGGCTCTGCATCGTACAACGTGATGAAACTTTCTCTTCTATTTTTTTCTTCGCGAGACGGAACTTATATGACCAGAGGTAAGGCAAACGGAGGCTCCATGGGCCCACGAGCTCAGGTGGCGCACCCTAGGGGGGCGGGCGCCACCTGAGCTTGTGGCTCTGTGGTGGCCCCCCGCCGGTAGATATTTTCGCTAATAATTTTTATTAATTCCAGAAAAAATCTCCGTACATTTCAGTCAATTCCGAGAACTTTTATTTCTACACAAAAATAACACTAAGGTAGTTGTGCTGAAATAGTGTTTGAATGGGTTAGTTTCATTCAAATCATGCAAATTAGACTCCAAAATAAGAGCAAAAGTGTTTCAAAAAGTAGATACTTTTGGGATGTATCAAGAACTACCCATCAAACTTGGCCAACGAAGATAAATAGATCTGAAAGCATACAAAGTTATTCAATTATACACCAAAGAAACTTTAAAAGATTCAAGTCATTTCAATGAACAATCTGATCAAAAAGTGACAATTCATCATATCCTAATAAGCACACCACCGATTACATCATATGGATTCTGATCATGTGAGGCAGCTCACATGAACTTCGTATTGGATCACGAGAGAGAGAGAGAGAGAGAGAGAGAGAGAGAGAGAGAGAGAGAGAGAGAGAGAGAGAGAGAGAGAGAGAGAGAGAGAGAGAGGTCATCTAGCTACTTCTATGGACCCTAAGGTCCTAAAGGACTACTCACACATGGTCATGGAGGCAGCAAGGTTCATAAAGAAGCCTCCGGTGATGGATTCCCCCTTTGGTAGGATGCCGAAACAGGCCTGCAGATTGGATCTCCTCGGAAATGAAACTTGCGGCAACAGAGAAATCCAGAGAAAATTCACTTGGAGGGTTTCGCGAAATATGCAATATATAGGCGGAAGAATGGACGGAAGGTGGTGGCCAGGGGGCACACGCGACCACCCTGCGCGGGCCAGCCCTAAGCCGTGCCATCTGGCCGCATGGTGCCCATGGCTGACCCCCCCTCCCCCCTGCAGGTCTCGACACTTCCTGGAATCTTCTAGTCGCAAAAAAAATCATATTAAATTGCCAGTTTTTACCTCCGCAAATATGAATTTTCTGGAAAACCAAAAACATGCAGAAAACAACAGGTGACTGTAGGCACTAAATTAATAGCTCGGTCCAAAAATAATAATATAAAATGCTAAAAGAGTATTCAAAAGTGATATTCTAATAGTATGAAACAATCAAAATATATAGATACGTTTAAGACGTATCACGTGCCCAACTGCGTGGACTCCGGCTCTCCAAGTCATCCATCCGCCCGTCCTCGTAGCAGCCTCCATCTCCGTCGTGGATCATCTCAAACAACTGCCTGCTTGCGTCGTCATACACCGGCTCACTTGGTTGAGACATACACGCGAGCAGAGTGCGGGCTTGTTCGGATGCGGCGATGCACGAGAAAAGTGTAGCGTCGTGTTGACGTCGACGCAGTAAAGCACATGCCTAGCGGTGAATTCCTTAGACTGCCTACCGAGCTGCTATGCAGCGTAGAAGTGGGGGTGATTTTATTGCTCAGGTCAGGACAACGTCTGGACGGACGGCGACGGCGGTGGCGGCGCCCAGTGTCCTAGGCCTCACCCTGCACCACGCGCACTCCTTGCATGTCTGCCACCACGACCGCCGCGCCAGCCGACCTTCTGCTTCTTAAGCGACGCTGCCTTTTCCTTCGCTTTGAGGCGGCTTCTTTGTCGTGTCGCCGAATTGATCTTTCGGGCGGCCATGATCATCGGATCCTCCACCACCATTGTCTCCGACAGCTTTTCGTACGGGTCCATGCGGCGGTGACGGTGAAAAAGGATGAAAATTGACGTGGAGAGCAACAAGATGGTAGAGGAGAGGGATGAGAAAGGTGGATTTTATCATGAAAATAGTGCGGCCAGCTCCAAATGCGCAGGCTCCACCTCAGCTTTGGGTGGGCCGAGGGTGTCGAAGTCCTACGTGTCTGGTGTCTAAACAAACATAAAGCGCTTTCGATTTGCGGAAAAACGAACATCTGAACCGCTCACAGACCGATGCGGAACATGGTTTACGGGGTCCGAACGGATAAGGGAGGTTTGAGGATCCGCGATTGGAGATATGCATTGCAAAAAGGCACTTGCGGTTTGCCGCTGAATATTCTCCGTGAATCTATTCCCCAATGCTTACACTAAGTAAAACCTAGCTATGGTACGAAGCCTACGCCTATGCCATGATTCATCACTGCTTCCAGCGTCCTCACATCTCATCAGTTCAATTCACAACTCTGTCTCCATCACCATGTCATCTCCAATAAATTTCCAATCCTTTCCCTTACCTCTTTCAAAGCTATCAATTTCCACGCAAAAGATGTCATCCAGCTCCAGCTCACATTTACACGCACAGGCTCGCAGTAGCAGTACTAGTTGTACTAGACCTATTGCCCACTAGATAAATGCAAAAGCCTCTGTAGCTCACGAGAGCCATGAGTGAGACTCTCCATCCCCACAAAGCTCAAGAACACTTGACACTGTTATCCGCATTGCATCCAAAGATCACAGGAGCCACATATCATGAGCACCAGCTCAGATGAGAGAATGTTTGAGATGGATGCCGAGCCAGCATCGCCAGCAGACTCCGTTCCTACGCAGCATCAAACCACTTGCCACATCATTGAGGTGTGTGAGCTGTGAATCTACACTGCTCTTCTTCTTTTTAAGATATTGTTGATTCAAATGCTGAATCTTTGCAGCTTTACTTACCTTCTACTCTGCTTGCAAAATGTGTTTGTCACTCGTTCAGGGCATCCTTGGGGGGTGCACGCCATTGGAGATGGAGATATATGAGAGGGCCATGGAGCATGTGAGGGAGATGGGGGAGGAGACGAAGAGGAGCAGCTTGAAGAAGAGGCTCATGGTGAGACTGAGGAAGGATGGCTACGATGCTTCTCTCTGCAGGTCTTCTTGGGTCGCCACCACCCAGCATCCGGGAGGTAAAATCACTCTCTCTCTCTCTCTCTCTAAAATCATGGCTGTGTTTGCTTCCTCTGATGCTACTACTACCAGCAAAGCATTTCAACGTCCCCTCCTTTTTTACCATTTCTGTGTGTGCTTGCTTGCTTCTTTTGTGACCATCCGAAACTGGGCTGGATTGCCTGCAGATAATGCTGCCTTGAAAGAGCATATTTCTTCTTTTGGTAAGAAAACAGTTCCCGAAATTACCATCTTTTCTGCGAGCTGCCATGTTATTTAATATAAATAACTGGTCTCCCTATTTCGCCCTCCCCCCTGCTGTTCTTGTCAACAGCAATGAGGATGCCTCTTTTTTCTGGATAATAAAAGAGGAGGCAAAAAACTTCACTGCAAACACTTAGTGCCACCATTAAGCATTTTTGGAGAGGACATTTCTTGGTTGCCATCACCACTCTTTCAATAGCAAATGGTTCACAGCTCTTTTAAAACACATACTACTAGCTAGTAATACTGTTCATTCATAGTATTAGTTTCAGTTTCAAATACTACTGTTCAAACGTCCAAATGCATACTAATTTATATTGTTCATATGTTCAAATGCATACTAATTTGACCACTGTACAAATGCATACTACTAGAACTGTAGTAGCACTAATTAACCATCATGATGTGCTAATTAAACAATGGTTTAGTTCCTGTTAGCAGCACACTAGTAGTTGCTCCCCCAAAAGAAACAATGAGCTGCAGCTGCCTGAGATATTTCAACCAGCTATCCATCCATCCATGTCCCTTGCAGGTGACCACGAGTACATCGACGTCCACGTGGCCGGGGAGGGCGGGGCCGGCCGGACCAGGCTAATCGTGGACATAGATTTCAGGTCCCAGTTCCAGCTGGCTAGACCGGCCCCATGGTACGCCCACCTCTCGGCCCGGCTGCCCGCCGTGTTCGTGGGCCCGCCGGACAGGCTGCGGAAGGCCGTGGCGCTGCTCTGCCTCGCCTCGCGCCGCTCGCTCCGGGAGAGCGGCCTACACGTCCCGCCGTGGAGGCGGTCCAGCTACATGCAGGCCAAGTGGTTCCCCTCCCCCGCGCCGCTGCCGGACGGCGACGGCGCCGTGGCCCAGCAGCAGTCCCAGTGGTCGGTGGCGAAGCCGGGAGGCGCCGGGTCCCGGAGGTTGGGCCTCTCGATGGAGATGGACGGCCAGGATGGCTCTTCGTGGGCGCAGTGAGATTGTTTTTTTTCTTTTCATCCTTCGCTGTT
This sequence comes from Elymus sibiricus, assembly GCA_039707655.1. Lineage (NCBI taxonomy): Eukaryota > Viridiplantae > Streptophyta > Magnoliopsida > Poales > Poaceae > Elymus > Elymus sibiricus. The sequence continues at coordinate 437,585,000 of CM077667.1, read as the reverse complement.
TTTTTTTTTTGCGAAAAACTTCCAATCTATTCATCTTCAATCATGGCAGTACAACGAACACCAGAAATAATAAAAATTACATCCAGATCCGTAGACCACCTAGCGACGACTACAAGCACTGAAGCGAGCCGAAGGCGCGCCGCCATCATCGCCCCTCCACCGCCGGAGTCGGGCACAACTTGTTGTAGTAGACAGTCGGGAAGTCGTCGTGCTAAGGCCCCATAGGACCAGCGCACCAGAACAGCAACCGCCGCCGATGAAGAATAACGTAGATCGAAAGGATCCAACCCGAAAACACACGAACGTAGACGAACAACGACTAGATCCGAGCAAATCCACCAAAGATAGATCCGCCGGAGACACACCTCCACACGTCCACCAACGATGCTAGACACACCACCGGAACGGGGGCTAGGCGGGGAGACCTTTATTTCATCTTCAGGGAGCCGCCGCCGTCTCGCCTTCCTGAGCAGGACACAAAACCCTAACAAAACTCAAAGGAACGATTAAAAACGGAGCCCTCTCGCCGGCGCTTACCAGGATCCACCACGTCCCCATGGCCCTAGGGCCACCGGAGACGAGGCGGACCGGCGGCGGCGCCGGCGAGAGGCAAAAACCCTAGCTTTTTTTTGGAGGAGAGGAGACGCCTCCTGTCCGGCTCCAGATGTGGTGCGTGTGTTGTTGGCTGAACGTATTTTTGCCCGCTGTTTCAATTCCACGAAACTGATTCATCCTTCGCTGTTGGATAGGAAGTTTTAGGTTGGACGGAGGTGTGGTGGTGGTGGTGCCGCGGTGCTGGTCAGGTCAGCAGTCAGTGTTCTGTACGAGCAGTGGTCACCTTTTTAAAATTTTGCTTACGCCGTCAACAGTCGCCTCTGACAGCCCCGGCACGGCCGCACCACATTTTGGGGTGCATTTTCTGAGTCCAGCAGAATGCATGTCATGAGTTTAATTAATCTACGACTAGTAGTAACAAATGTTTGCAAAATTTTTGCAACGGATACATCCACGATGTTACCGCGGTCCTCCACAGACACTGTGGCGGCTGCGGGTAGACGTACGTCTGGGGTTTAGGCGTGACCGGTGGTCACCGGCCGCACAGTGATCTCCTTCCCATGGGGCGTCAGGCCGCCTGGGCCTGTGCGGCGATAGTGCGGCGAGGCCACGAGCACGGCGTCCTTATCGCTTCGCTGCTCTGGCCGGGCAGCGCGCCGTATTCGCCGCCGGCGCCATGGCGGAGGACTGCTCGCGTCGTATCCCGCCTATCCGGCAGCGGCAGGGCGCACGAGGCTCCGTGGAGCGTGGATCGCTTTGGGGTGGGGTTTGAATGGGGTGGGATCGGAGCTGTGCATCATCAGGGGGAGCCAGCTTTGTGCATGTCCGCCTCCGTCACTTCGCCGTGGTGCACGTACGGTGATTGGATATACTCGTGCGTGTGAAAGACTGATGAGCTTTTGTCGCTTAGCTAGCGCACCGGGTAGGGCATCTCCAACGCTGAACTTAAAATGCACGCCCTGCTTGTCTATGCCGGAGCCAGCCATCCAACTTTGTTTCTTAAATGTTTGTATCTGTCTTTTTAATAACTAGCAAAGTGGCCCGCTCGTTGCGCGGGCTAGAAATTTCAAAAGTTTAATACCATGATTATATTATTTGGCGCGTGAATATTTCTATTCAAACCTAAAAATCTCACATAGTTGTAAAATTTTAAAGTAAATAAATTTGTTTGTAACATATTGTGGGCAGTGTGATTGTTATCTTAAAAATAATGCATTATAATTGAAAACAGTAATGCTTGAGAAAGGCTTAGAATATTTGATTTTTTATAGTCATTTGAAAATTTGTTTTTGTATCATAATTACGAAGATGTGTCGGTTGCTAGATATTTAATTTAGAACTTATCTGTCGGTTGATCTGTTCGAGTGCAACCATGATTACATATTGGTAGTGTCCTATCTGCTTGTAGATTTACATATAGTTATGATGATCATATGCGGTGACTGGTTTACATATTAATTATGAAAATGAAGAACTATGGGTTTTGATGCTTTAGCTAATAGAGGATTCGAAAGATAAACGATTGAATAATTAGTGTCTTTAGAAAATTTAACTTATCTCTCTCTTTATATGTTAAATATCACCTTTTTATAAAAAGTGTGGGAATCATATTTATCATTTAAAAACATATTAACAGCCAAATTTGAATTTGAATTTTCTATGCAATTTTGCATTGACGAAACAATGGATTGATTTTCCTTGAGAATTTTGAGCATACCAAAATTTAATTATAGTGTGCTTTAATACATATTACATGAAGTGGTGATCATATAGATAAACGATGTTATGTTAACAATGGAGAATTATTATTTTGTTTTAACATGCTATATGACATTTGATAGACCTATTCACTTTCGTACTCGTATTCGACATTTTGTATCGTAATTCCCTCAACTAATATATGGTATGAGTTATACAAGTGATGATTCTACATAGGAGCAACTCTCCTGCATTCCCACGCATAATATACAGGTGCACATGATTGAGTGGATGTTGCGCTCGAATATCGTGAAACTTGCAATCTCTCTGGAATGATGTTGGAGTTGGAGAAGTTACCTCAAATTTAAGTTACTCAATAAATGGATTCAATATTGTTGATGTAAATATTGGTTTCAACAGAATTGCTTCCATGCCAGATAAAGTAAATAAGTCACTAAATTTTAAACTCCAAGTTGCAACTGAATAAGACATATAGTAGATTGAGGACATCCCGAAACCCACATGGCCAACAATGCTGACTATTTCATAGTATAGGATGAGATCTCTAAGACACTCATATATATATGAACACATGTTGTACCTCTCTAAACATCACAAAATTCATGTTATATTTTATCTTGTGACTCGTGAGCTGACTGATGCCTTAATTAATTGATGGTATATATTAGTGCATGAGCGTTGTTTATTTACTATGCAACATTAATCAACAACACTCATGTGCGTACTCAAATAGGCACCTTGATTTATAGTGCAAAACCAAAATGCGCACATAAACCTCTACAAGTTGTAGTTTACAGTTCTCCTATATGGATACTCTGGCTATATCTCCATTAGATATACAAAGACTAAATGATAATATTGACGAAGATCACACTTGGCGATAAAGTTCAACAAAGAAGAGATGAACAATCTTTCTACCCTTGTTGCTAATTTAAAACCAAGGCTAAGATGCATCCCATGTAAGTGAAGTGTCATGACCTCGAACAACAACACCATGCATTAACTATGCCTCCTCTGTCCACACCATTGTTCGATAGTGTGGAAACTCCATGACTGTGGAAGGGCCTCCTCAAGGAACCTTTTCTCCTTGTGTAGACCTTGAGTCATAGGGAAACCCATGATACTTGTGTGGTATTTTATTTGTGATGTGGTATCCTTCGCTCACTCTTCCTTGTCCCATCTCACTCTCTCCGCCTCTCATGCACGTGTGAAAAGGTCGCATGCCATGAGGCACCATAGTCAATCAAGGCCTGAAGTGGATGAAATCGAAGGACTTTAATAAAAAGAATATCTCAACAAAACAATGGTGGAAATACTCTAGCCACTAATCATCATATTTTTTTCATATCTTTCTTTCTTTTCATGCATAATTGTTGGCTATAATATGGCAGGAAAAATGATGATAACATGTGTTGATCGCTCCTAGCTATTGTACTGAAGGGAATTTATGTTGTTAGTGCCTAAATCGGCTCAACATATTAACTGTCAGTGACGACTTGGGGAATTTGAGGAATCAAGTATCTACCTGAGTTGAAGATGCACTAAGTTTGTAGTGCGGTAGTCATGCACCCTGGAGGCACAACCATGATCTTGTACTACCGGGTCTCCTGACTATGTCCTACAAATATAGAGATCATACATTGTATTGTATATACTATATAAAAGAATTAGAGGCTCCAATCGGAAGGAACACATGTGCTATCTATTACTATATGTTTGTCCGGATGCAGAGCTCAATCAGCTCGCCGTGTGCATGTTGCAAGTGAACTTGGCCGATGACGCTGATTTGCATGCATCAAATATTTGTTAAGCTGAAATTTACTATGTGCATGAAGGAGTGGGTAACCGATCTGAAACTTTCAATTTACATGAAGGGTTAACCCATCAGTCTGAAACTTCTAATGTGCATGAAGATTAGGCGGTCCATTAATTTACGTAATATGTTGCCTCGCGGATGTTTAGTTGAGGTGCGTCCGTTTCCGGCCAGTCGCAAGATTCAAGCAAGCAAGATATGTAAGCTTGCACGCACATCTTGTGCGTCTCATCGGATGCCTCCATCCGTAGCCAAAAGCACCGGCGAGAAACCTCACCCAGACGAGGATGATATTGAGTATTCTCCCAGACCAAGAGTCTCGCTAGAGAGATCACATCATGGACAGTCATGGGACGGCGGCAGCAACATCAGAGGATGGGTAGGATTTCTTCTTCTAGTTTTTTAATAATGGTGATGACATATAAACGAATGGATGTTTCTATTTTTTCGTGTAGGGATGGAGAGATGGAGTAGTATGAAATATGAATCGAATAGTTTCAAAATAATTAATCTAGAGATCGTCTACTAAGAATAACTGGGGCAGGTAATGAAATAAAAAGACACTATGTGTACGCGGCCGATCACATCCTTGGATCCCAATTGCTTGCCATGGCCAGATAAAACGGGCACCTCCAAAGAAGCTTGTCAAGCAAGATGATTGATCCCATAAAAAGCAGGCAGATTGATTGTTTTTGGGGAAGAGACAATACGTACCAAGGGGCTAGGTAATTAATTCCTCCACCGGTCAGACACGCACGCAGAAAACGTAAATTAATCACGCCCTTGGCTTCCGATTGCTTGCCGGCTAGGAACGTGTGTCTCCAACGAAGCTAGTAAAGTAAGCACATTGGTTGATTTCTTGGGGAAGATAGTATGCGTTCTGAGAAGTTAGCTAATTAATACCTCCATCGGCCAGAGACGCACACATGAAACGCATATTGGTCTTGTTTTTTTGGGGAGGTTAGCAGATAAGAAGAAGTCCGCTAATCAAATCCTCCTCTGACCGTGTACTCAGGTAGAAAAAGGAGACTGAGCCACGCAGGAGGCCTATCTTTTTCTTTTTCTTAATCTTAAATAAAGAAAACCTGGAGATTGGATCTGGACGTGCGGAGGCCTATTATTTTTTCTTAGATTCCTTTTTTCTCAGCTCTCTATCTTGTCCGTTAATTATCTATTTAAAGATAGTGGCCCACCAAATCAACGACCAGATATTTCTAATTATTCTGGTAATTTCTAGATTAATTATCCTTTTTTTGTTAACCCGTCAAATACTTTTTATATATAATAGATAATAACACTCAAAATAATTATAGAAAATAGCACAATTAATTCGTAAATAACATGTAAATATCCTTAGTATAATAATAGTTTAAATGTAAATATTACATTCGAGATAACCGGATGTTCAAGAATTTTTTTATATTCTACGGTTCCATATTCAGCGATACTAGAGTCAGAGTCGCACATGTCGTCTTGCACATATTGCCTCTTAAGCTTCATCCAACCATGTATATGCTTGAATGGCCTGCCCTCGGTCATATAGTAGTACATCATGGCTCCACGTGCATGCTATACAATATGTAGAGCAACGTTGAGTGGGTGGAATGAATTAACCAATATGTAGAGCAAGAAGAAGCAAGCAATACTTACAATCTCGATGGTTGACGGGTTACTTCATAGATGTCGTGTGTGTTGTGGGCACAATGGCCACATTGTCTTCACTCGGTGAATCACACCGGGACACTTCATGACGGGGTTGCAGATGGCGTACCACTGATGCAATGTCGACTTCACATTGTGTTCATAGATGTCGTGTGTGTTGTAGGGGACGAAGTTATTTTGCTCGTGAAACAAAGCATGCATGCGTTGTCAAAAGATCAAGCCCCTTGAGTTTCTACCTACAAAGTCCGCAAATACGACCAACCACGCATCGCACAATAACTCATCCTTCATCACCGAGTACCTCGTCATAGAATTTACTCCAAAAAACAATGAGAAGTTCAACAAAAGAGCTCAATGACATTTGACCAAACACCTGTCAGGTGTGTTGTCCGCCATGGACGTCGTCGGTAGGGGCGAAGGGTACCTGGCTACAGAGGGATCCTGGGTGGACGGCGGCGTAATCCAAGGTAGGCAGGTGTGTTGGTGGGGGGTGCAGACGCCTGACTATGTGTGGGTGGGCCTGGAGACGGCTGACGATGTGTGGGAGGAGGCTAAAGAGGTACAACGGTGGCGGCGGACGAGGAGAGTGTGGATGCAAAGCAAAGGGGGAGTAAGGGCGGAGTTGAACAAAAGTGGACCGGGAGAGGGATTTGAGTGGGCTGCATGTGTTAGAATCCTACGTGGCGACAGTCCAGACTACCGCCAAACCCCCCTCCCCACCCTAGTTTGCCTCTCGTATGTAGGAAAACGGACGCCCGGATCAGTCTGCGAACCGATGGGGTACCAATTGGAGGGGGAAATACGCCCGGACCGCTCCATCCGGACGGATGCCCGACATTTTGAGCGTCGAGTTGGAGATGCCCTAACGACGAAGGTTGGTGCGGGCTGGTCGGTAGGTTTGTAACGTGTTATGTTGTACTCACCTCCTTTAACTTCTTCACCTAACCCTTTCTAATATACACAAGGATGATTTGACATAATCTCTACACAAAAAAGATGCACATGCATTGGGATTACGGTCTCCCGATCGGTTCTTAGTTTTGTTGATTGTAAATATTTACTTTTGTGTTTATGTTTAAAGCTTTTTAAACGAATTTTGTGATATACGTTGCACATGATCGACCGTTTGAAATATTCTTTGAGGGGTAGATTCATCTCATTGTTTCACACAACTTTTGTTATGTAAGTTTTCTATTTCGACAGTCGTAAACGAGTAGATATATACCTCTATGTTGTAGTTTGTACATGTTCATGTGTGCATGTTATTTTAGATGAATTTCGATAAATTCATCACACACAGTTCATTGTGAAATTTTCTTTAACCACTAACTCCATCTCGTTGTTCCAAACAACTCTCATGTTGTAAGTTTTTATTTCGATGCTCACAAAAGAAATAAATCAAATGTGCCGGTATGAGGTAAGTTCACCATATGGACAAGGGGTGAAATTAACCATCAGTATGCACGTAACCAAATAGCTGAACATTACCTCTGGTGAGCATATACATGGATTATAACGCCATGCTTATGTTTCTGCACTCATGCACCATGTGGCTTTGTGGGCAACCAAATGTAGTGGCTCAGAGCTTGTATCTACTCAGCCATGGTCTACTGGAATACTACTCAGCCATGCTCTACTGGAGTACTACTCAGCCATGGTCTATCGGGCCACTGATGCAAGTGGGTCAAAATTGATACAAACACCCAAGCACAATACAAACACCCAAACACACCCTTGAAAAATTCGACCTAAAAAGATACAGATTTGTACAGTGACCGACCACCAGAAGTGCATCCGTGAGTTGTTACTGATTACGACGAGGATTTGTCAATAGTAGTTTTTTTTTTTTGCGAGAAACTTCCAATCTATTCATCTTCAATCATGGCAGTACAAAGAACAACAGAGGTAATAAAAATTACAACCATGTCCGTGGACCACCTAGCGACGACTACAAGCACTGGAGCGAGCCGAAGGCGCGCCGCCGTCATCGCCCCTCCCTCACCGGAGCCGGGCAAACCTTGTTGTAGTAGACAGTCGGGAAGTCGTCGTGCTAAGGCCCCATAGGACCAGCGCACCAGAGTAGCAACCATCGCCGATGAAGAAAGTCGTAGATCAGAAGAATCAAACCTGTAAACACCCAAACAAAGGCGAACGAAGACCGGATCCAAACAGATCCACCGAAGACCAGCACCGACCGAATCCCGCGAGATCCGACGGAGACAAACCTCCACACGCCCTCCGATGATGCTAGACACACCATCGGGACGGGGATAGAACGTGGGAGACATTATTCCTACTATGGGATATCGCCGCCGCCACACAGCCCCAACCAACACGCTGAATCTAACAAGAACGAGAACGGAGTCCCTCCCGCCGGCGGGGGGCCGAGATCCTCCGCACCTCCATGGCCTAGAGGCCATCGGAGATGGGGCGGACCGGCGGCGGCGCCGACGGGAGGAGAAGAGCTTTTCTTGTGGAGGAGGAAAGAGATTCGGCTGGCTATGTTTTTACGTGGTATTGACCATGAGATTAGAGAAGCCAACGTCGAAGCGCATGAACTAGTTAGGGCAGCTGCATCCCTAGATCCTGGTCGATATGTTGTCAATAGTAGTTTGACCTTCCGTAGTGGGATATTATAGCAAATATCATGCATCATGAGCTGAGGCATAAAAATACAGCATGCATGTACACATATATATCCATTGATTTCTGCTCTCAGCGCATCCATTAATTTTGGCTCTTACTCTTAAGAGCGTATAGATGCATGCTTTTTCTAAGGTTTAGTGTTTAGCAGTTACTAAAAGGGTTGGGCGCGCTTTGCTGCATTGTTGATGTTGCTTGTTCTTTTTTTTAAAATTGCTCACCCTGTTTCAGTAAATAAGGTGTATTACTTTTTTGCAAAGTCAAACTTTTTAAGTTTAATCAAATTTGTACATACATATATCAAAATCCATAATATCAAATCGGTATGATTAGATTCATCATGAAATGAATTTTCATACTTTTTTGTTTAATATTTTGGATGTCGATATTTTTTTGCTCTGAACTTGGTCAAAGTTAAAGAAATTTGACTTTCTTAAAAACTAATACCACTTATATCTTGAAACTGATGGAATATTTAGTTTGGTGGTGTGTGGGGGGGGGGGGGGGGGGATGAAGTGTGTTCTATTTTTATTGATAATGTGGTGATTTGATGAGACTTTCATGGTGTGGACTAACCAACATATATTTTTATGTGAGAAAATTTCTGCATCGGTGGCTACATGTACTATATTGAATGCTACAGTATCATCTGGTGACGCTTTTTTTTCTCGGTGGTGGGAGGGTTTGCGGGATTTATATGTTTCTATAGGCCGGTTCATGTTGATTAATAGAAAAATCATTGACCCAGCCAAAATCGTAAACCAAATCGAAAATTGAATACCTCAATTGAATGAAAGAGCTTCAAAATTAGGGAACATAGGGAATTGAAAAAAATTGAATGTGAGAGCTCCTTGAGAAATTGTTGACCCGGTAAGTGACCCAACTCTAAATTGAAGACCTCTACTAATTATGAGGCCTTAAGAATAGGAATCATAGTGTATAGTATAAAGGAATTGAGTGAGAGCTTTGAGAAATTATTGACCCGTTCAAAATCGGGTGACTCAATTCTAAATTATAGACCTCAGTTAACTATGACGCCTTAAAAATTAGTAAGCATAGTGTATAGTATAAAATAATTAAATGAGAGAGTTTTGGGAAATTGTTGAACCGGTCAAAATCAGGTGACCCAATTTGAATTGGAGATCTCAATTGAATGTGGGTTCTTTAAAACTAGGAAGCTTGGTGTTATAGTATATTGGTTCATCCTAATTAAATAGTATAAACTAACCTTAAACTATATACACCCATTTCTATAAACTTGGCTCCTTCATTATCGTCCATGCTAATTGGGCATTTGAATGCGGTGGCACGTCACTAAACGAAAAAATAGGATGCAGCCTCATGACATGATGTTGTGTCATGCAAAATATTAAATAAGGCCATAAAAATAGTAACATATGATTGTTGTAGTAATGGCGCTGACCCTACTTAATGTCCCACCCTCTATCCTACGCTAATTTTTTTAAATATTATCTTTTTTTTATTAATTTCGTCACATATTATGCTGGTTGCAAAATTTTCAAATATGTTATCCTATTGGCCTAGAGGAAGCCGACTGCTTCTAGTCGGCTTCGTCGAAGCCGATTAGAGCCCTATCGGCTTTGCTTGGGCCGATTGGCCTCTCGGCCACCGTTTAGGGCCCAGTCGGCTGTGGGGAAGCCGATTAGGTCTAATCGGCTTAGAGGTAGCCGACTAGTACTAATTGGTTTAGGCATGACCAATTAGTGCCAATCGGCTTTGGCAAAGTCGATTGGTGCATGCATCCATTTTCCCCTCCTCTAATGACTTTTTCTAAATTTCCCGCTTCTATCTTCCCGACATGGTTTCCCGCTTCTTATTTCCCGTCATAGTTTCCCGCCTATAGCTTCCCGCTTCTTGTTTCCCGCCTATATCTCCCGCCAAAGTTTCCCGCTTCTGGGTTCCCTCCTTTTCTTCTCCTCTCAGCCTATAAAACCCCCTCCACACGAAGGTGGGAAAGCAATCCAGTGTAGTCTTGTAGTACCGTCAAGATGTCTGGTTATCCTTTTGATCGTAGTTTCCACCCTCTGATGTGTCGATGTCTTCTGTGTTGAGCCAGCGATTTCAAGATAGACAATAGAATAATTCTGTGGGACGAACTCATTAGTAGTGACACTCTACTGAATGAGATGGCTCACGCATTAGCTAGGAGCGGCTGGCCTTCAAGGACCTTTGAGGAGATACGGAAAGAACTTCTCAGGTTGCATGTAAGATGGTAGAAGCAACTGCATAAGAGTGAATCTTTCCTGAAGATTGCAGCAGAAAATACAACTTGGTGGACAGATGACAGCGAGGACGAAGACGACATCTTCATGCCGAGCACCAAGGCCAAGACTACCGCATCATCGAAGGGGAAGAGCTATGCATCATCACACGGCAAGAGCTCTACATCGACAAAGGGCAAGAGCTCTGCATCGACAAAGGGCAAGAGCTCTGCATCGACGGAGGATGACGATGATGTCTTCATGTAGTTTTAAAGTTGTAGTTTCTAATTTCAGTTGTATTGTTTAATTCAGATGTATTTTATATTATTTTTTTGTATTGTCTTGTTGTAGGGGTATTATGTTCTATCTAAGTATTATCACCGGTAAACTAATCGACAAAGAATATGTCTCATACATAAGTAGATAGTAATTTGTCCCATACATAAAATAGACTATGTCTCATACATAATTAGATAGTCATGTCTCTACTGATCGATAGAAGCGTCAATGACGCCGCCTGCCCCGGCGCTCAGTGTTGGGGAACGTTGCATGGGAAACAAAAATTTTCCTACGCACACACAAGATCTATCCATGGAGATGAGCATCTACGAGAGGGGAGATCGGATCCACATACCCTTGTAGATCGCTAAGCGGGAAGCGTTAAGAAACGCGGTTGATGTAGTCGAACGTCTTCGTGATCCAAATCGCAAGCCGGCCCGCGATCCAATCACGATCTAGCGCCGAACGGACGGCACCTTCGCGTTCGGCACACGTACAGCTCGATGACGATCTCCGCCTCCTTAATCCAGCAAGGGAGAGCGGAGAGGTAGATGAGTTCTCCGGCAAAACGACGGCGTGGTGGCGGTGGTGGTGGTGCTATCCCGGCAGGGCTACGCCTAGCGCTACCGAAACCACGAACGGAGGAGAAAACGATCTAGGGAGAGAGAGACGGGCGCCAAGGGCTTCGTGTGTGCTCTTGGGGCGCCCCCTCCCCTCTATATATAGGTGGAGGGGCGTGGAGATCATCCCCTCCAAGCCCTAGGGCGCAGCCAAGGGGGAGGAGTTGGACTCCTAGTCCAATTCCCTCCCTTTCCATAAACAGGTGGACTTTCCACCTCTCCCAAGCCACATGGGCCTTGAGGGACTTGTGCGCCTGGCCCAATAAGGCCAGGGCGCCTCCCCTCAGCCCATGCAAACCCTTGGGACGTGGTGGAACCCTTGGTGGACTTCCGGAATCCTTCGGAAGTTTCCGGAACCTTCTAGAAGCTTCCCGGTACAATACCGGAAAAACCCAAAACTTTTCCGGTCGCCAAAATATGACTTCCCATATATAAATCTTTACCTCCGGACCATTCCGGAGCTCCTCGTGACGTCCGGGATCTCATCCCGGACTCCGAACAACCTTCGGTCACCAACATACATAACTCAATAATACCAAAACGTCACCGAACGTTAAGTGTGCAGACCCTGCGGGTTCGAGAACTATGTAGACATGACCGAGACACGTCTACGGTCAATAACCAATAGCGGGAGCTGGATGCCCATATTGGTTCCTACATATTCTATGAAAATCTTTATCGCTGGAATCTCTATGTCAAGGATTCAGTTAATCCCGTACGTTGTTCCCTTTGTTCATCGGTATGTTACTTGCCCGAGATTCGATCGTCGGTATCTCTATACCTAGTTCAATCTCGTTACCGGCAAGTCTCTTTACTCGTTTCATAATACAAGATCCCGTGGCTAACACTTTAGTCACTTTGCTTGCAAGGCTCATTGTGATGTTGTATTACCGAGTGGGCCCTGAGATACCTCTCCGTCACACGGAGTAACAAATCCCAGTCTTGATACATGCCAACTCAACAGACACCCTCGGAGATACGTGTAGAGCATCTTTATAGTCATCCAGTTACATTGTGACGTTTGATACACACAAGGTACTCCTCCGGTGTTAGTGAGTTACACGATCTCATGGTCATAGGAACACATACTTGACATGCAGAAAACAATAGCAATAAACTGACACGATCATATGCTACGTTCATAGTTTGGGTCTTGTCCATCACATCATTCTCCTAATGATGGGATCCCGTTATCAAATGACAACTCATGTCTATGACTAGGAAACCATAGCCATCTTTGATCAACGAGCTAGTCCATCAGAGGCTTACTAGGGACACATTGTTGTCTATGTACCCACACATGTATTTGAGTTTCCAATCAATACAATTCTAGCATGGATAATAAACATTTATCATGAACAAGGAAATATAATAATAACCATTTTATTATTGCCTCTAGGGCATATTTCCAACAGTCTCCTACTTGCACTAGAGTAAATAATCTAGCTCACATCACTATGTGATTTACATTGTAATGAATCTAACACCCATACAGTTCTGGTGTTGATCATGTTTCCCTCGTGGAAGAGGCTTAGTCAACGGATCTGCAACATTCTGATCCATGTGTACTTTGCAAATACTTATGTCTCCTCCCTCGATGTAATCGTGGATGGAGTTGAAGCGTCGCTTTATGTGTCTGGTCCTCTTGTGAAACCTTGGTACCTTGGCTAGTGCAATGGCACCAGTGTTGTCACAGAACAGAGTCATTGGGTTTAGTGCACTGGGCACTACTCCAAGATCCGTCATGAACTGCTTCATCCAGACACCTTCCTTTGCCGCCTCCGAGGCAGCTATGTACTCCGCTTCGCATGTAGAATCAGCTACCACGCTTTGCTTGGAACTGCACCAGCTTACCGCTCCTCCATTGAGAATAAATACGTATCCGGTTTGAGACTTAGAGTCATCTGGATCAGTGTCAAAGCTTGCATCGACGTAACCATTTACGACGAGCTCTTGATCACCTCCATAAACGAGAAACATTTCCTTAGTCCTTTTCAGGTACTTTAGGATATTCTTGACTGCCGTCCAGTGATCCACTCCTGGGTTACTTTGAAACCTTCCGGCCATACTTATGGCAAGGCTCACGTCCGGTCTTGTGCACAGCATTGCATACATGATAGAGCTTATGGCTGAAGCATAGGGGATGACACTCATCTTTTCTCTATCCTCTGCAGTTACTGGGCATTGAGTCTTACTCATATTCACACCTTGTAACACAGGCAAGAACCCTTTCTTGGACTGATCCATCTTGAACTTCTTCAAAACTTTATCAAGGTATGTGCTCTGTGAAAGTCCTATTAAGTGTCTTGATCTATCTCTATAGATCTTGATGCCTAATATGAAAGCAGCTTCTCCTAGGTCCTTCATTGAAAAACGCTTGTTCAAATATTCCTTCACGCTTTCCAAAAACTCTATATTGTTTCCAATCAGCAATATGTCATCCACATATAAAACTAGAAACACTATAGAGCTCCCACTCACTTTTTCTTGTAAACACAAGCTTCTCCGTAAACTTGTATAAACCCAAACACTTTGATCACCTCATCAAAGCGCTTATTCCAACTCCGAGATGCCTGCACCAGTCCATAAATGGATCGCTGGAGCTTGCAAACTTTGTCAGCATTCTCTGGATCGACAAAACCTTCTGGTTGTATCATATACAACTCTTCCTCAAGGAAACCGTTAAGGAACGCTGTTTTGACATCCATCTACCAAATTTCATAATCGAAAAATGCAGCTATTGCTAACATGATTCTGATGGACTTAAGCATCACTACGGGAGAGAAAGTCTCATCGTAGTCAATTCCTTGAACTTGTGAAAAACCCTTTGCCACAAGTCGAGCTTTATAGATGGTGACATTACCGTCCGCGTCCGTCTTCCTCTTAAAGATCCATTTATTCTGAATGGCCTTTTGCCCTTCAGGTAATACTTCCAAAGTCCACACTTTGTTTTCATACATGGATCCTATCTCGGATTTCATGGCCTCTAACCATTTGTCGGAATCCGGGCCCACCATCGCTTCTCCATAGCTCGTAGGTTCATCGTTGTCCAACAACATGACCTCCAAGACAGGGTTATCGTACCATTCAGGAGCAGTACGTGCCCTTGTCGACCTACGAGGTTCGATAGTAACTTGATCCAAAGTTTCATGATCACTATCATTAGCTTCCCCTCCAACTGATGTAGGCTCCACAGAAACATCTTTCTGCGCTGCGCTACTCTCTGGTTGAAGTGAAGGTTCAACAACCTCATCAAGTTCTATCTTCCTCCCACTCAATTCTTTCGAGAGAAACTCTTTCTCGAGAAATGACCCGTTCTTAGCGACAAACACTTTGCCTTCGGATCTGAGATAGAAGGTGTACCCAACCGTCTCTTTTGGGTATCCTATGAAGACGCATTTCTCCGCTTTGGGTTCCAGCTTTTCAGGCTGAAGCTTTTTGACATAAGCATCGCATCCTCAAACTTTAAGAAACGACAACTTTGGTTTCTTGCCAAACCATAGTTCATACGACGTCGTCTCAACGGATTTAGATGGTGCCCTATTTAAAGTGAATGCAGTTGTCTCTAATGCATAACCCCAAAACGATAGTGGCAAATTGGCAAGAGACATCATAGACCGCACCATATCCAATAAGGTTCGATTACGACGTTCGGACACACCATTATGCTGTGGTGTTCCAGGTGGCGTCAACTATGAAACAATTCCACATTGTCTTAAGTGATTGCCAAACTCATAACTCAGATATTCTCCTCCTCGATCAGATCATAGGAATTTAATCTTCTTGTTACGATGATTCTCAACTTCACTCTGAAACTGCTTGAACTTTTCAAACGTTTCATACTTATGTTTCATTAAGTAAATATACCCATATCTACTTAAGTCATCGGTGAAGGTGAGAAAATAACGATATCCACCGCGTGCCTCAATGCTCATTGGACCGCACACATCAGTATGTATGATCTCTAACAAGTCACTTGCCCGTTCCATTGTTCCAGAGAACGGGGTTTTAGTCATCTTGCCCATGAGGCATGGTTCACATGTGTCAAGTGATTCAAAATCAAGTGAGTCGAAAAGTCCATCAGCATGTAGTTTCTTCATGCGTTTTACACCAATATGACCTAAGCGGAAGTGCCACAAGAAAGTGGTGCTATCATAATCAACTCTACATCTTTTGGCAAAATGTTATGAACATGTGTATCATCACTATCGAGATTCAACAAGAATAAACCCCTCACAATGGGTGCATGACCATAAAAAATATTACTCATATAAATAGAACATCCATTATTCTCTGACTTAAATGAGTAACCGTCTTGCAATAAACAAGATCCAGATATAATGTTCATACTTAACGCAGGCACTAAATAACAATTATCCAGGTTCATCACTAATCCCGATGGTAATCGAAGAGCGAGCGTGCCGACGGTGATCACATCAACCTTGGAACCATTTCCCACGCGCATCATCACTTCGTCCTTTGCCAGCCTCCGTCTATTCCGCAGTTCCTGTTTTGAGTTGCAAATGTGAGCAACTGAACCGGTATCAAATACCCAGGCACTACAACGAGAATTGGTAAGGTACACATCAATAACATGTATATCATATATACCTTGTTTGGTGTTGGCCGCCTTCTTGTCGGCCAGATACTTGGGGCAGTTCCGCTTCCAGTGGCCAGTACCCTTGCAATGAAAGCACTCAGTTTCTGGCTTGGGTCCAGCCTTGGGTTTCTTCACGGGAGGGGCAACTGATTTGCCACTCTTCTTGGAGTTACCCTTCTTGCCCTTGCCATTTTTCTTGAAACTAGTGGTTTTATTGACCATCAACACTTGATGCTCCTTCTGAATTTCAGACTCAGCGACTTTAAGCATCGCAAACAGCTCGACGACTGACTTGTTCATCCCTTGCATGTTATAGTTCAACACAAAGCTCTTGTAGCTAGGTGGCAGTGATTGAAGAACTCTGTCAGTGATCGCCTCCGGTGGGAGGGCAATTCCCAACTCAGCCAGACGTTTGGAATACCCAGACATTCTGAGTATGTGTTCACTAATAGACCCGTTCTCCTCCATTTTGCAAGCATAGAATTTATCGGAGGTCTCGTACCTCTTGATCCGGGCATCCTTCTCAAAGATAAACTTCAACTCCTGGAACATTTCATATGCTCCATGACGTTCAAAACGCCTTTGAAGTCCCGGCTCTAAGCCATACAACATAGCACACTAAACTATTGAGTAATCATCCGAACGCGACTGTCAGGTGTTTGCAACATCTGGAGATGACACTGGAGCGGGTGGCTCACGGAGCAGTGCATCAAGGACATAAGCCTTCTGGGAAGCCATGAGGATAATCCTCAGATTACGGGCCCAGTCTACAAAGTTACTTCCATCATCTTTCAGCTTAGCTTTCTCTAGAAACGCATTGAAATTCAGGGGAACTACTGCGCGAGCCATTGATCTACAACATAAAATTTGCAAAGACAACTTAGGCTATTGTTCAAGATAATGAGTTTAGTTAATCATATTACTTAAAAACTCCCACTCAAATTGACATCCCTCCGGTCATCCGAGTGCTACATGATCCAAATTCACCAACCCAAGTCCGATCATCACGTGAGATGAGGTCGTTTCAATGGTGAACATCTCCATGTTGATCATATCTACTATATGACTCATGCTCGACCTTTCGGTCTCTAGTGTTCCGAGGCCATGTATGTACATGCTAGGCTCGTCAAGTTTAACCCGAGTGTTCCGCATGTGCAACACTGGCTTGCACCCGTTGTATGCGAACGTAGAGTCTATCACACCCGATCATCACGTGGTGTCTCGAAACGATAAACTTTCACAACGGTGCACACTCGGGGAGAACACAATTTTATCTTGAAATTTTAGTGAGGGATCACCTTATAATGCTACCGTCGTCCTAAGCAAAAGAAGGTGCATCACATGCAAATCATAAGTGACATGATATGGCCATGATCTTGTGCTTTTGATCTCCATCTCCAAAGCACCGGCATGATCTCCATCGTCACCGGCATAACACCATGATCTCCATAATCTTGATCTCCATCAACGTGTCGCCATGAGGTTGTCGCGCCAACTATTGCTTCTACAACTATTGCTAACTCATAGTGATAAAGTAAAGCAAAAAGGTGAAAATAAATTAAAGACAACCCTATGGCTCCTGCCGGTTGCCGTACTCATCGACATGCAAGTCATGATAATCTATACAAAACATGATCATCTCATACATCACATATATCTCATCATGTTTATGGCCATATCATATCACATCATACCCTGCAAAAACAAGTTAGACGTCCTCTAATTTGTTTTTGCATGTTTTACGTGGCTGCTATGGGTATCTAGCAAGAACGATTCTTACCTACGCAAAACCACAACGGTGATATACAAGTTGCTATTTCACCTTCTACAAGGACCGCCTTTGTCGAATCCGATTCAACTAAAGTGGGAGAGACAGACACCCGCCAGCCATTTTATGCAACAAAGTTACATGTCAGTCGATGGAACCGGTCTCTCGTACGTGGACGAGTAAGGTTGGTCCGAGCCGCTTCATCCCACAATACCGCTGAATCAAGAAAAGACTAAGGAGAGAAGCAATCTGAATATCAACGCCCACAAACTCCTTTGTGTTCTACTCGTGATCTCATCTACGCATAGACCTAGCTCATGATGCCACTGTTGGGGAACATTGCATGGGAAACAAAAAATTTCCTACGCACACACAAGATCTATCCATGGAGATGAGCATCTACGAGAGGGGAGATCGGATCCACATACCCTTGTAGATCGCTAAGCGGGAAGCGTTAAGAAACGCGGTTGATGTAGTCGAACGTCTTCGCGATCCAAATCGCAAGCCGTCCCGTGATCCAATCACGATCTAGCGCCGAACGGATGGCACCTCCGCGTTCAGCACACGTACAGCTCGATGACGATCCCCGCCTCCTTGATCCAGCAAGGGAGAGCGGAGAGGTAGATGAGTTCTCCGGCAACACGACGGCGTGGTGGCGGTGGTGGTGGTGTTATCCCGGCAGGGCTACGCCTAGCGCTACCGAAACCGCGAACGGAGGAGAAAACGATCTAGGGAGAGAGAGGGGCGCCAAGGGCTTCGTGTGTGCTCTTGGGGTGCCCCCTCCCCTCTATATATAGGTGGAGGGTCGTGGAGATCAGCCCCTCCAAGCCCTAGGGCGCAGCCAAGGGGGGGAGTTGGACTCCTAGTCCAATTCCCTCCCTTTCCATAAACAGGTGGACTTTCCACCTCTCCCAAGCCACATGGGCCTTGAGGGACTTGTGAGCCTGGCCCAATAAGGCCAGGGCGCCTCCCCTCAGCCCATGCAAACCCTTGGGACGTGGTGGAACCCTTGGTGGACTTCCGGACTCCTCCGGAAGTTTCCGGAACCTTCTAGAAGCTTCCTGGTACAATACCGGAAAAACCCGAAACTTTTCCGGTCGCCAAAATATTACTTCCCATATATAAATCTTTACCTCCGGACCATTCCGGAGCTCCTCGTGATGTCCGGGATCTCATCCAGGACTCCGAACAACCTTCGGTCACCAACATACATAACTCAATAATACTGAAACGTCACCGAACGTTAAGTGTGCAGACCCTGCGGGTTCGAGAACTATGTAGACATGACCGAGACACCTCTACGGTCAATAACCAATAGCGGGACCTGGATGCCCATATTGGTTCCTACATATTCTATGAAGACCTTTATCGCTTGAACCTCTATGTCAAGGATTCAGTTAATCCCGTACGTTTTTCCCTTTGTTCATCGGTATGTTACTTGCCCGAGATTCGATCGTCGGTATCTCCATACCTAGTTCAATCTCGTTACCGGCAAGTCTCTTTACTCGTTCCGTAATACAAGATCCCGTGGCTAACACTTTAGTCACTTTGCTTGCAAGGCTCATTGTGATGTTGTATTACCGAGTGGGCCCTGAGATACCTCTCCGTCACACGGAGTAACAAATTCCAGTCTTGATCCATGCCAACTCAACAGACACCCTCGGAGATACCTGTAGAGCATATATATAATCATCCAGTTATGTTGTGACGTTTGATACACACAAGGTACTCCTCCGGTGTTAGTGAGTTACATGATCTCATGGTCATAGGAACACATACTTGACATGCAAAAAACAATAGCAATAAACTGACACGATCATATGCTACGTTCATAGTTTGGGTCTTGTCCATCACATCATTCTCCTAATGATGTGATCCCGTTATCAAATGACAACTCATGTCTATGACTAGGAAACCATAGCCATCTTTGATCAACGAGCTAGTCCATCAGAGGCTTACTAGGGACACATTGTTGTCTATGTACCCACACATGTATTTGAGTTTCCAATCAATACAATTCTAGCATGAATAATAAACATTTATCATGAACAAGGAAATATAATAATAACCATTTTATTATTGCCTCTAGGGCATATTTCCAACACTCTGGCGGTTTGCCTGGCGTACTCCAGCCCCACCTGTGGGGTGGCCTAATGTTACGAAGAGGAATCTCGGACCCGTCCTGGTCATCCTGTGTATCCTGGGTGGGTCCCTGTGGAGGAGTCGAAAAACATGTCCATCCACATGTATTGCTGCGATAGTGGCTCACCCTGACTCCCCCACCCAGATCCGAACGCTGTCGCCTGCTGATATGGATGTGGCCGAAACATGATACCCGATGTCGGACTTTGCTATTGTGGCGAAGGATGAAACGCAAAGCTGGACGAGGGAGCATGCGGCTCTGGGTGCTGCCACGCCAAACTGTCAGCCTGGTCAGGAGGTGGTGGAGGTGGCGTCGGCTGCTGTGTTAGGCGAGGGCGTGGTTGTTGTCGTTGCGTGGATTGCCGCGGCTGCTGCTGGTGCTGGGGAACAACGTGCGAAGTGCGGGTGCACGTGATAGCCGTGTAGACAGCTCGTAGCTTCTGCTCCAGACACGCGAACCATGGCCTGAGCTGAGATGTAGGTACCATAAGAGGTCCAAACGACAGTGATCGTGTATAGTCCCTGACCTCACTATCAAGATCGTATGCCAGCTCAGCCTGCAATTGTCGTGATGACTATTAATTATGGATGGCAAAGTATGTAACCTGAAGATGCATTAGATAAAGATAATAGATATTACCGCGTACTGCCTAGAGCCTGAAGTATCATAGCTCGGGTATGTACCAGACGTAACGGGGTCTGGTATCTCCTCTGGATGAGGGTGTTGCACGATACGTAACCTTGTCCCGCCCATGTACCGATGCAAATAGGCATTGAATTCATCGAGATCAAACATGCCAACCTCTTCCCAGAGACGTGTGATACGTCTCCAACGTATCTATAATTTTTTATTATTCCATGCTATTATATTATCTGTTTTGGATGTTTTATATGCATTAATATGCTATTTTATATTATTTTTGGGACTAACCTATTAACCTAGTGCCAGTTTCTGTTTTTTCCTTGTTTTTGAGTATTGCAGAAAAGGAATATCAAACGCAGTCCAAACGGAATAAAATTCTACGCTGATTTTTCTTGGACCAAAAGGAACCCAGGAGGCTTCGAGAAGAGGCGAGAAGACCTACGGGTGGGCCACAAGCCACCAGGGCGCACCCCTGGGGGGCGCCCCCTGGCTTGTGCCCCCCCCCCCCCCCCCCCCCCGTAGCTTCTCCAACCCTAACTCTTCGCCTATAAATTCAGAAATATTCTCCCAGTACCAAAGAGAGCCACGAAAATACTTTTTCGCCGCCGCAAGCCTCTGTTCCCGTGAGATCCCATCTTGGGGCCTTTTCCGGCGATCTGCCGGAGGGGAATTCGATCACGTAGGGCCTCTACATCAACACCATTGACCTTCCGATGGTGCGTGAGTAGTTTACCTCAGACCTTCGGGTCCATAGCTAGTAGCGAGATGGCTTCTTCTCTCTCTATGTTCTTCAATACCATGTTCTCCATGATCTTCATGGAGATCTATCCGATGTAATACTCTTTTGTGGTGTGTTTGTCGAGATCCGATGAATTGTGGGTTTATGATCAGATTATCTATGAATATTATTTGAATCTTCTCTGAATTCTTATATGCATGATTTCATATCTTTGTAAGTCTCTTCGAGTTATTGGTTTGGTTTGGCCAACTAGATTGGTAATTCTTGCAATGGGAGAAGTGCTTAGTTTTGGGTTCAATCTTGCGGTGTCCTCACCAAGTGACAAAGTAGGGGTAGTGAGGCACGTATTTGTATTGTTGCCATCAAGGATAAAAAGATGGGGTTTTCATCATATTGCTTGAGTTTATCCCTCTACATCATGTCATCTTACTTAAAGCGTTACTCTGTTCTTCATGAACTTAATACTCTAGATGCAGGCAGGAGTCGGTCGATGTGTGGAGTAATAGTAGTAAATGCAGAATCGTTTCGGTCTACTTGATACGGACGTGATGCCTATATGCATAATCATTGCCTTGGATATCGTCATAACTATGCGCTTTTCTATCAATTGTTCGACAGTAATTTGTTCACCCACCGTATTATTTTCGTTCAAGAGAGAAGCCTCTAGTGAAACCTATGGCCCCCGGGTCTATTTTCCATATTATATTTTCAGATCTATAAACTAAAAAACACAAAAATACTTTGCTGCAATTTATTTACTTTTATTTTAATTATCGTCTTAGTAATCTTTTATATCTATCTCTATCGGATCTCATCCTTGCAAGTGGCCGTGAAGGGATTGACAACCCCTTTATAGCGTTGGGTGCAAGTGTTTGATTGTTTGTGCAGGAGCATAGATTGGGGCCTTGCTTGTACCTCCTACTGGATTGATACCTTGGTTCTCAAAACTGAGGGAAATACTTATCTACTTTGCTGCATCACCCTTTCCTCTTCAAGGGAAAACCAACGCAAGGTCAAGAAGTAGCAAGAAGGATTTCTGGCGTCGTTGCCAGGGAGGATACATAGCAAGTCAAGACAAGAACTCTCCCGTCAACTTGCCAATTTCTGGCGTGGTTGCCGGAGTGGTCTACATCAAGCCTACCAAGTACCCATCACAAACTCATCTCTTGCATTTACATTATTTGCCATTTGCCTCTCGTTTTCCTCTCCCCCACTTCTAAAACGATTTTTTAGAAAAAACCAAAAAGATTTGCCTTTTTATTCGCCCTTCTTCCGTTCGTCTTTTCGTTTGCTTTTTGTTTGCTTGTGTGCGAGATTGCTTTCTTTGTCACGATGACTCAAGAGAATACCAAGTTGTGTGACTTCTCCAATACTAATAATAATGACTTTATTAGTACTCCGATTGCTCCTGCCACTAGTGCAGAATCTTATGAAATTAATGCCGCTTTGCTGAATCTTGTTATGAAAGAACAATTTTCCGGCCTTCCTAGTGAAGATGCCGCATCCCATCTAAATAATTTCGTTGAATTGTGTGATATGCAAAAGAAGAAAGATGTGGATAATGATATTGTTAAATTGAAGCTATTTCCGTTCTCACTACGAGATCGTGCTAAAACTTGGTTTACATCTTTGCCTAAAAATAGTATTGATTCATGGAATAAGTGTAAAGATGCTTTTATTTCCAAGTACTTTCCGCCCGCTAAGATCATCTCCCTTAGGAATGATATAATGAATTTTAAGCAACTTGATCATGAGCATGTTGCACAATCTTGGGAGAGGATGAAATTAATGATTAGAAATTACCCCGCACATGGTTTGAGTTTATGGATGATTATACAAATTTTTTATGCGGGATTGAATTTTGCATCTAGAAATCTTTTAGATTCCGCCGCGGGTGGTACTTTTATGGAAATCACATTAGGAGAAGCTACTAAACTCCTAGATAATATTATGGCAAATTACTCTCAATGGCATACCGAAAGATCTCCTACTAGTAAAAAAGTGCATGCTATTGAAGAAATAAATACTTTGAGTGGAAAGATGGATGAATTAATGAATTTGTTTGCTAGTAAGAGTGCTCCTATTGATCCTAATGATATGCCTTTGTCTTCTTTGATTGGAAATGATAATGAATCTATGGATGTGAATTTTGTTGGTAGGAACAATTTTGGTAATAACGCGTATAGAGGTAATTTCAACCCTAGGCCGTTTCCTAGTAATTCCTCTAATAATTATGATAATTACTACAACAATCCTTATGGAAATTATAATAAGATGCCCTCTGATATTGAGAATAATATTAAAGAATTTATTAGTTCGCAAAAGGTTTTCAATGCTACGATTGAAGAAAAATTGCTCAAGATTGATGATTTGGCTAGGAACGTTGATAGAATTTCGCTTGAGATTTTCTGAAAAGCCAAAAACACATAGAAAACAGCAACTAGCACTGGGCACTGGGTTAAGAGGTTAGTTCCCAAAAATGATATAAAAGTGCAAAAAACATATAAAATCATCGCAAACATGGCATGAATACTTTATAACTTATAGATACATTGGAGACGTATCAACATCCCTAAGCTTAATTCCTACTCGTCCCCGAGTAGGTAAATTATAAAAGAAATAATTTATGAAGTGTGAATGCTAGAGTAGTGCATAAGTTTGATAAATAATAATTTCTATCACTTTCTAGCATCATTATATATCATAAACAACGGTTCATTTCTCATCAAAATTCTAATGATCAAGTAGCATGATATCCACGTGTTAAGGTATAGATCATAAACTCTATTGAAACTTAACAAAATATGTTCTTTCATCAAAACAATTACAATTCTACGGGAAGAGTCTACGTAAGAGCTTTTGGTTTAGCAAATTCAATGTACTCAACTATCATATTACCTTCCATGATTGTTGACACTCAAAGCATATTTTTAGAACAAACAGTTTCAGTCAGACACCGAGGAAGATAGGGGCTTCATATTTCACCTCCAACCTATTTATCTCAGAGATAATGTCAACAATAATAACTCATGATCACCTACATCCGACTAGATATATATGCCTGGATCTTTCCCCACTACATGATGCTTGCCAAGTAGAGAATAATTGAGGTTGTAATAAGGATACATACTATTGGCTCTTGCATAAAAGTAAAAATAAAAAAATACTAAATATTAAAAAATAGGCCCTTCGTAGAGGGAAACAGAGGTTGTCATGCGCTTTTTGATTTCTTTGGATGTGAATATCTATTAATGCAAAGGAACGTCACTTTATATTGCCCCTTATGATAGCAACCTTTATTATGCAGTCCGTAGCTTTTATTGTGTTACCATCACAAGCCCGTACAAAGTTTGTTTTTACTTACAATAAAAGATCATACTTATTTAGGAGCAATTTTTTTTCTTTGCACCGATGACAACTTACTTGAAGGATCTTATTCAATCCATAGGTAGGTATGATGGGCTCTCATGGAAGAAACTGGTTTTGAGGGCTTTTGGATGTATCTCTACTTAGTACAAAGGTTTGTCTAGCAAAAGGTTATGAGAAAGCACCACATGTTAGAGGATCCATGACAATATAACTTCTATGTGAATATCCAATATCAACTACTTGATCAAGTTTGGAAATAATTAATGGGGGCTCACAATCATAGAAGATGTCCAAGATAGCATATTTATATATGAGATCTCTCTTTCTTTATTATTATTTCATGAATTGTCTGAATGACCAATGATATGTTTGTTAAATTCCAATAGATTTTATTTCCAACACTATCATGTGAAGTCACTACTCTCCATGAGATAAGACATTGAAGTTTATATAATATCAGATTTATGATAATAAAGTTATCAAAATTTGTTCTTAGGATATAAGTGAATCACAAGAGTAAACATTGGAGTAGTTAAATAAATAGGTAGCTATGTAAAAGGTTCTCTCCAAATCAAATATTTCAGAACTGAAAATTATTTCAAACAAAAAGCAAAAAAAATGACACTCCAAGAATAGCACACATCATGTGAACAAATAAAAACTTAGGCTCAACCGAGACTAACTAGTAGTTATTGACGAAGAGAGGTGGGATGCCTAACGTGGCATCCCCAAGCTTAGATGCTTGAGACCTATTTTAATATTAACTTGGGGAGCCTCGGGAATCCCAAGCTTGAGCTCTTGTGTCTCATTAATTCCTCGCATATCATGGTTTCCCATATGTCTCAAAATTTTCGTCCACACAAAACTTAACAAGAACTCATGAGATAGGTTAGTACACATAAGAATAGATCACCAAATCATGTACTATCAAGACAAGTTGCATAATAATTTTTCAAACTAGCTATTGTATACTACCATTTCCACAATTTATAGCTATCAATATAAGCCATGAAAAGTATAGGATAAGCAGATAACAAAACTATGACAACAATCTGTCTAAACAGAACAGTCTGTAGCAATTAATTCCAAAAGTGTCCTTCTCTAACTTAATAAATTCTGAAAAAATAGTACGTAATAAAAAAATGTATGACAGTATTTTATAAAATTTTCAGAAACTTTCCATGTTTTCGTAAAATATGTAAATTCGAGCAGTACAACAAAAGTTTTTGTTTCTCCACAGGACACATCAAGCATGCAATTCAAACATCCTAAAGGCGATCCTTGGAACTTTTATTGAAAAACAATGATTAAAAATAACATCAAGCAAAACCCAACAAAAGCAAATGACGCTCCAAGCAAAACACATATTATGTGACGAATAAAAATATAGCTCCAAGTGAGGTATACCGATAATTTTGAAAGAGGGGATGCCTTCCGGGGCAACCCCAAGCTTAGAAGCTTGAGTCTTCCTTGAATATTACTTGGGGTGCCTTGGGAATACCCAAGCTTAGGGTCTTGCCTCTCCTTATTATCCTCATATCGGCATCTCACCCAAAACTTGAAAACTTCAATCACACAAGACTCAACGGAACTTCGTGAGATAGGTTAGTATAATAAAATAAATCATTCACTTAGGTACTGTCAAGACAAGATCCATAATTGATCTTACATAATTCTTACCATATTCTATCATTCTCATAATTTATATAACCAAAGATAAGATGGAAACAATAAAACAAACAAGCTATAAAAGCATAACAAAATCTGTCAAAAACGGAACAGTCTGTAATGATCTGAACTAAAACCATACTTACGTAACTCACAAAATTCCGAAAAATAGGAAAACATAGGGAATTTGCAAGGCAATACTTGCTACTTGTGAGCTGCGTTGGGATTTTCCCCGAAGAGGAGAGGACATGCAGCACAATAGAGATAAGTATTTCCCTCAGTGAGAACCAAGGTTATCGAACCAATAGGAGAACCAAGCAAAGTCCCTACGACAGCACCTACACACACACAAAACCAAACACTTGAACCCAACGCAGGTGTAACACCCCGTTACGCCTGACGGGATCTAGACTGGCCCCACAGACCAACACTAGTCTTTCATGTGCACTTTGTCCTCACTCGTGCGCACCCGGGACCAACTTCCCGATCGGTCACCCATCCTAGAATTACTCCAAGCCAAACACGCATAACTTTGGAGTTCTTTTTGACTGGGCTCCCGGAAAAGAAGGAATTTCTTGTTGATATGAGTAGTCTATCATTCCTATTAAGCCATGCTCTAACATACACCCCCACTCAAAGGAACCGACGTCCTCATCGGCCCATTAGGAATGTTCCCTCTTGGCACACGTATGCGCGTCCCGCCCGACACATGTGTCATGCCGTGTGCCACAACGAGCCACACGCGCCATGCACCACATGACCGCGCACCTGACCCGTGCATGCCCGTGTAACCGTGAGGGTCGTCTCTGATACCAATTGTAACACCCAGTTACGCCTGGCGGGATCTAGAATGGCCCCACAGACCAACACTAGTCTTTCCTGCGCACTTTGTCCTCACTCGTGCGCACCCAGGACCAACTTCCCGGTCGGTCAGCCATCCTAGAATTACTCCAAGCCAGCCTGCTTAACTTTGGAGTTCTTTTCGAATGGGCTCCCAAAAAAGAAGGAATTCCTTGTTGATATGAGTAGTCTATCATTCCTATTAAGTCGAGCTCTCACAGCACGCAAGAGGGTTGTCAAGCCCCTTGAACTCGTTACTTGCAAGGATTAAATCTTAATAGAGATAGATAAGGTCAAGGCAAAATAAAATTAAAATAAATAAATTGCAGAAAAGTATTTTTAGGGTTTTTTATGTTTAAGTAGACCCGGGGGCCATAGTTTTCACTAAAGGCTTCTCTCTTGAAAATAGCATACGGTGGGTAGACAAATTACTGTTGGGCAATTGACAGAATTGCGCATAGTTATGACATGTTATTCACAATAATGATCATCTATATAGGCATCACGTCCATAAACAAGTAGACCGAAATGATTCTGCATCTACTACTATTACTCCACCAATCGACCGACCCTTGCCTGCATCTATGGTGTATTAAGTTCATAGCAAACAGAGAAATGCTTGGAGCAAGGTGACATGATGTAGACAAAATAAGACAAGCAATATGCTCACATATTGTCGTTTTATCCTTAATGGCAACAATATAAATATGTGTCTTGTCCCCTTCTATCACTGGGATATAGAGCACCGCAAGATTGAACCCATTACAGTGCACCACTCCCGCTGAAGATAAGTCAATCTAGTTGGCCGAACCATACCGATAGATCAGAGAGAAATACGAAGGTATAACAATCATGCATAATAGAATTCAGAAAAGACTCAATTACTTTCAATGAATAATCTGAACATAAACCCACAATTCATTGGATCCCAACAAACACACCGCAAAAGAGGATTACATAGGATAGATCACCGCGAGGATCACGGTGAGGATGCTATTGAAGATCAGAGAGACAGAAGAAGCCATTGAGGTAATAGCTATGGACTCGTATGTCTGTGGTGGACTACTCACACATCATCATGGAGGCAGCAAGGTTGATGTAGATGGCTTTAGAAAAGGTCTCCAGATGGCCTCCCGTCGGAACAGAGGCTTGCGGCGGCGGAAAAAGTGTTTCGGATGGATCTTTGTTGGTCTCCTGAATTTAGAGAATTTATGTAGGTGGAATTAGGTCAGACGGATCCATGAGGGGCCCACAAGGCATCAGGGCACACCTACACCCCCTGGGCACGCCATGTTGCCTTGTCGTCTCCTCGTCTCGCTTCCTGACTCCTCCCGATGCTTCCAGGGTCTCTTTTGTCCAGAAAAAAATCGTCAAAAAGTTTTGTATTGTTTGGACTTTGTTTGGTACTGATTTCGTGGAAACCCAAAAACAGGCAAAAAACTGTAACTAGCACTAGCCACTGGGTTAATAGGTTAGTTACCAAAAATGATATAAAATAGCATATAGTTGCATATAAAGTATCCTAGATTGATAATATAATAGCATGGAACAATAAAAATTATAGATACATTGGAGACGTATCAATATTGTGTACAAATTTCAGAATATTTTCATGCTCCAGTAAAATCTGAGAATTCATATACTGGACAGAAACGTTTTTGTTTTTGCACAGAATCAAATCAACAAGTATCCACACTATCCCAAAGGTTTTACTTGGCACATTATTGAAATAAAATATACAAAACATGGTTACTACAGTATCTTAATCATGTGAACACACAAAAACAAAAATGATATGTGTTGGGTTGTCTCCCAACAAGCGCTTTTCTTTAAAGCCTTTTAGCTAGGCATTAATAATTTCAATGATGCTCACATAAAAGTAAAGAATTAAAACATAAAGGGAGCATCATGAATCACATAGCAAACACGTTTAAGCCTAACCTACTTCCTATGCATAGGAGTATTATAAGTAAACAATTTATTGGAGCAAGAATTAACTAGCATAGGAAGGCTAAACAAGTGTAACTTCAAAACTTTCAACACATAGAGAGGAAACTTGATATTGTTGAAATATCTATAAGCATATATCCCTCTCTCATAATAATTTTCAGTAGCATCATGAAGGAATTCAATAATATAACTATCACATAAAGCATTCTTTTCATGATACATAAGCATAGAAAATTTATTACTCTCCACATAAGCGAATTTCTTCTTGTTAATAATAGTGAGAGAAAACTCAAAAATAACTATCATGATATACTTGATTGACACAACCAAATTGAACATTAAAATCATGATGACAGGTTTCATGGTTATCATTACTCTTTATAGCATATATGTCATCACAATAATCATCACATATAGCAACATAGTTGTCATAATCAATTGAAACCTCTTCCAAAATAGTGGAATCATAATTAAATAAAGTCAAGACCTCTCCAAATCCACTTCCATAATTATTGACATAAGATTCAACACCCTAAAAAATAGTGGGATCATTAGTACCTGGAGTTGACACTCTTCCAAACCCACTTTCATCAATATAATCACATAAATAAGAGGAATTTTTCATCATAGTAAATATTCTCATCACAAGTGGGGGGGGGGGACTAAAAAGATCATATTCATTAAGCATATCATCCCCAAGCTTATGGCTTTGCATACCATTAGCATAATGGATATTCAAATAAGACATACTAATAAGATTGCAATCATGCTCATCATTCAAGGAACTCACATTAAACATTTTGTTAAATTCTTCTTTAACAATTGAGCACAATTATCGGAATCCATATTTTCAATACAAACATCATAAAGGTAAAGCATTTGATGCAACTTCACTTCCATTTTTTTAGTTTTCTTTTATAAACCAAACTAGTGATAAAAAAGAAACTAAAATATTCAATTGCAAGATCTAAAGAGATACCTTCAAACACTCACCTCCTCGGCAACGGCACCAGAAATAGCTTGATCTCTACTACACAACTTTATTCTTGTAGACTTTGTTGGGCCTTCAAGCGCAGAGTTTTGTAGGACAGCATAAAACGTCCCTCAAGTGGATGACCTAAGATTTATCAATCCGTGAGAGGTGTAGGATGAAGATGGTCTCTCTCAAATAACCCTGCAATCAAATAATAGAAATCTCTTGTGTCCCCAACACACCCAATACAGTGGTAAATTATATAGGTGCACTAGTTCAGCGAAGAGATGGTGATACAAGTGTAGTAGGGATAGTAGATATAAGTTTTTGTAATCTGTAATAATAAAAACAGCAAGGTAACAATTGATAAAACTGAGCACAAACGGAAATGAAATGCTTGTAAACAAGGCCTAGGGTTCATACTTTCACTAGTGCAATCTCTCAACATCTCTAACATAACTGAATCACATAACAATCCCTCAATGTGTGGCAAGATTCACTCCAAAGTTCTTATCAATATATAATGGAGAACATAAGATGAAATTGGTGTAGGTAGCAAACAACCTCAAAGTTATCTTTCCAATGCATCTATTGAGACATCCCTATAAGTGTCACAGATAGCCCTAGAGATCGTACTACAATAACACCATATGATACGCATCAATCAACTCTAATGTCACCTAGATACTCCAATGTCACCACAAGTATCCGTGAGTTAATTATACGATATGCATCAAACATTTTCAGATTCATAATATTCAATCCAACATAAAGAACTTCAAAGATTAACCCAAAGTTTTTGTCGGAGAAAGTAGGATCAAAACGTGTATCACCCTATGTCCCTAGATTACCCCAATGTTACATCGGAAATCCGCAAGTTGATTGCCAAAACATACATCAAGTGACTCAATAGAATACCCCATTGTCACAACACGTATTCACATGCAAGACATACATCAAGTGATCTCAAATCCATAATATTCAATCCTATAATAATGAAACCTCAAAGGGTGAGATTCAATTCATCACATGAAAGGTAGAGAGGGAAGAACATCATATGATTCCACTACATTAACAAAGCTCATGGTACATAAAGATTGTGCCCTATCAAGATCATGAGAGAGAGAGACAGAGCGATCAAACACATAACTACTGGTACATATCCTTAGCCCTGGGGGTGAACTACTCCATCCTCGTCATGGAGACCGCCGGGATGATGAAGATGGCCTCTGGTGATGGCTTCCCCCCTCCGACAGGGCGCTAGAAAAGGGCTCCGGGTGAGATCGCTTCGGAACAGAGGCTTGCGGCGACGGAGTCGAAGTTCTAGGTTAACTTTAGGGGGTTTCTGGATTTATAAGAATTTTCAGCGTTGGAATCACGACAAAAGAAGTTACAAGGGCCCCCACAAGGAGGTCCCTCCCTACCCCCGCAGGACGCGTCCTACACCCTTGTGACCGCCTCGTGGGTCTTCTGTCCTCCCATGAATCTTCGTTTGGACTCCGTTTGGTACAGATTTTTTGAAGCCAAAAACACGCGGAAAACAACAACTGGCACTGGGCACTGGGTTAATAGGTTAGTTCCCAAAAATGATATAAAAGTGCACCAAAACCATATAAAATCATTTCAAACATGGCATGAATAATTTATAAATTATAGATACGTTGGAGACGTATCACGGACAACGACTGCATTGTCGTCGATAGAATGGACGGGCGCATAGCGACCAAGTGGAGCGGAAGGGACACATCTCCTTGAGGTCCACTACATCATTGGCCAAAATTCCTTGCGCCAACGCTTCCCTCTCGCATTACTTCCTTCGTCTCTCCCTCCAGGTGACGCTCTCCAGCTTGCAGCTCGAGCCACGATCGGACGCCCCATGGACGACGCAAGTGCAACATTCGTCGCAGTGGTGGGGGCGGGGTAAATGGCAAAGACATCTAGGGCGGTAGGTGGAGCAAGGATAGAGAACGACGACTGCTAGCACCCGGGAAATGGATGACGGACGCGGGGGAGGGGCAGTGGACTTGGTCAAATTGGTGCAATTTGTGGTGGATCATGCATATTGGATCCGACGTGGCGGATAAGCCCGAGCACGTATGGGCCTCCTCATATCCTCCATTGTTTTGGGCTGGATATGAGGGTTGACGGTCAGCCCAGACATATAGGGCCGGTTTGTGGAGCCCGTTTGGGACGGAATTTTGTGATGGGTCAGTGGTCGGGCCGTCCGCCCGAGCATGTAGGGGGGTTTGGGGAGCCTGACTATAGATGATCTAATGAGCTGGTCGGTAGGTTTGTACGTGTTATATTCTACTCAGAGCATCTATAGTCGGATATATCAAATTCCGCTACGTCTGCGGACACCACGGATACGTATCCATAAGTTTTGATTGTTCCATGCTATTATATTATCAATCTAGGATACTTTATATGCAATTATATGCTATTTTATATCAATTTTGGGAACTAACCTATTAACCCAGTGCCAAGTGCTGTTTTTTTTGCATGTTTTTGGTTTTCCAGGACATCTATACCAAACGAAGTCCAAACATTACGAAACTTTTTGACGATTTTTTTCTAGACAAAAGAGACCTAGGAAGCTTCGGGAGGAGTCGGGAAGCGAGATGAGAAGATGGCAAGGCAACAAGGGGTGCCCAGGGAGTAGGCGCGCCTCGATGCCTTGTGGGTCCCTCGTGGCTCCGTCTAACCTAATTCCACCTTCATAAATTCTCTACAATTGGTAAATCAATAAAGAGTCACCCGAAACACTTTTTTCCCTGCCGTAAACCTCTATTTTGACGGGAGGCCATCTGGAGACCTTTTTCGATACTCTGTCGGAGGGGGAATCGACCACAGAGGCCATCTACATCAACATTGCTGCCTCCATGATGATGCGTGAGTAGTCCACCACATACCTACGGGTCCATAGCTAGTACCTAGATGGCTTCTTCTCTCTCTTTGATCTTCAATACAATGTTCAAAGCGATTCCTGCGGTGATCTATTTGATGTAGTCTTCTTTTGCGGTGTGTTTGTGGGATCCGATGAATTGTGGGTTTATGATCAGATTATTCATTGAAAGTAATTGAGTCTTTTCTGAGTTGTGATATGCATGATTGGTATAGCTTCGTATTTCTCTCTGATCTATCGGTTTGGTTTGGCCAACTAGATTGATTTATCTTCAGTGGGAGTGGTGCATCGTAATGGGTTAATTCTTGCGGTGCTCTATATCCTCGTGACAGAAGGGGACAAGACATGTATTTGTATTGTTGCTATTAAGGGTAAAACGACGGGATCTGAACATATCGCTTGTCTTATTTTGTCTACATCATGTCACCTTGCTCCAAGCATTACTCTTTTTGTTATGAACTTAATACCTAGAGAGGCAAGCATAGAAGCGCTTTCAAAGTGGAGTAATAGTAGTAGATGCAGAATCGTTTCGGTCTACTTGTTTATGGACATGATGGCTATATACATGATCATTACCGTGAATAACATGTCATAACTATGCGCAATTCTGTCAATTGCCCAACAGTAATTTGTCTACCTACCGTATGCTATTTTCGAGAGAGAAACCTCTAGTGAACACTATGGCCCCCCAGGTCTACTTAAACATAAATACGAAAACCCTAAAAATACTTTTCTATAGTTTATTTACTTTTATTTTATTTTGCCTTTACATTATCTATTTCTATCAAGATTTAATCCTTGCAAGTAACGAGTTCAAGGGGCTTGACAAACCCTCTTGCCTGCGTTGGGTGCAAGTGTTTGGTTTGTGTGTGTAGGTGATGTCGAAGGGAGTCTGCTTCGTTCTCCTATTGGTTCGATAACCTTGGTTCTCACTGAGGGAAATACTTCTCTCTACTGTGTTGCATCTCCTCTCCTCTTCGGGGAAAATCCAAACGCAGCTCACAAATAGCAACCACCGGACTTCCCTCAAAAGTCATGTCAAACAACCACGCTACTCATATCTAAAGCCTCAAATCCATGCAAATACAAGCACGTCGGCATACACACGAATATCACAAGATATTGAGTAGTTCCACGATTCAAACAGAGTTCAAACATAAAATTCCTTGGTTTCCATTGTGGGTCCACATATGCTCCATTAGATCATTGAGTAGTTGCACGTGTACCTAGTCATCTCAAAGATTCTGGTGCATTTACAGAAAATTTATTATCTGATATGCATCTTGATCTGGGATGTGGACTTGTTCTCTCGGCTTCTCGATATCATGGGTTCGGCCTGCCCCTTCACCCTCGTCCTCGGCAATCCTATAGTCCAAAATGAAACAACATGTCATCAACAGCCACAAAGTCTATGATTCTCATGTCATTGTATCCTCCACGAACAATTCCATGTTTGTCACATGATGAATTCTATGTTGATCCTAAACTTATTACTTTGGTAGAATCCGATACTTTTCATGGCTATGAATCAGAAACAGTTGCTACACATCTCACAAATGATGTTGGTGCCATGTTTTCTCAAGAGGAAAAGATGCGCTACTATTGCATTCTTAAGTTGTTTATTTCTCGTTGAAGGGTGATGCTAAAACTTGGTTTAATAACCTTACTCCTGGTTGTGTGTATAGTTCCCGGGATATGATTTACTACTTCACTGAAAAATATTTTCCTCCTCATATGAAACAAGTTTTCTTACAGGAAATATATGATTTTAACAACTTCAGAAAGAGCATCTCCCTCGAGCTTGGGGAGGCTTCTCCAATTATTAAATGCTTTACTTGATCATTCTCTTAAGAAAAATAAAGTATTTGATATCTTTTATAATGGACTAACACATGCTTCTAAGGACTACATATATAATTGTGCTCATTGGTTCAGGAATTATTGGATAATTTATTGAGAAATGTCGATGATTTGACACTTCCCGAACCACCTCCTAAACCAACTTCGAAGAAAAATAGGTATTCCATCTCTGAGTCCAGAAGATATTTAAAAAAGCAAGAAATCTATAAAGAAGAAGGTTATTAAATCTGAAGATGTCAAA
Organism: Elymus sibiricus; assembly: GCA_039707655.1. NCBI lineage: Eukaryota > Viridiplantae > Streptophyta > Magnoliopsida > Poales > Poaceae > Elymus > Elymus sibiricus. Next base: position 437,549,789 of record CM077667.1, on the reverse strand, counting down.
AATCTACCACTATTGAAGAAATACATGAACGCAACGTTCCGACACAGGTAGTACATGGAAAACTCTCTTCATAGGTTTGATGAGGGTGATATTTCTTATAATGATTCTCCAAGTTGGTGCTTAGATGAATTTGGCAACTTTTTTTGTTAAACAACAAAACTTCAATATGCAAATAATATTCTTCACCTAACCCTTTCTAATCTACGCAACAATGCTTTGAATCCACAAACATTTCTAACAAATTCAAGAGCTTTTTTGGAATTGTGAATTTTTTTAAAAATTTGGGAAACAATCTTTAAAAATTATTAAAATTGTTTGGTTTCCACAAACATTTTTTTAATTCATGAAATTGTTTGTTTTTAGTAAATAGATTTTTTGAAATGTATAATCATTCACACGGCCAATGTTTTGAATTCATAATTTTTTTTCAATTTCGAAACAATTTCTCAATTCACGGATTTTTTAAGAGAACGATTGTTAAAAATTCATGAGCATTTCTTGAATACGCAAATGTTTTTTCAAATCATGAACATTTTTAAATACATTATTTGTTTGAAAATAATAAACATTTTTTATATTCCAATTGTTTTCTAAAATCACACACATTTTATGAATAGTGAACATTTTATGATTTACCGAACATTTTCCAGAATCATGAACATATTTTCAATTCATTAAAATATTTTTTTTTTCAAAATTAGGTATTTACAAAAAGAGAAAATAGTAAGGCGAAAACATAAGGAACAAAAAAATGAAAAAAAATAGGGGCGCGGGGAGCTGGAGAATGTGTGCGGGGAAGCTAGAGAGCATTTCTTCCCTATTTAGCGCGCAGGTCACGTAAGGTTGGTAACGCCATGTCTCACTTATAGTGAGACGGTGCGAGAGCTATATCTCGCTTATTGGAAGAAGATAAGAACTCTCACCACAAGCAAAAACAGTACAGGCTGGTCCATTATGGGATCTACAATGTGGGTCAGCCCATTATAGCAAACATAAAGAAAGTAGAGTACACAAAAAAAGAGGGGGCGCGGGTTTGGATCCCTCGATCTCCTAATTGCTATGTAGCACAGCTAGCCACAAAGTCACCATCTGATTCGTGTTAATTAGTCGGGCACGAGTAAGTTGAAGAAAATAGCCAGTTTTCCACTGGTTTTTTTATATATTTTTTGTGACTGTTTTTTCACCGGTTTATCTTTCGTTTTACATGTTTTTACGTTGTATTTATTTCTTTTTGGTGTTTATATTTTTTTGTTTGGTTACAGCGTTCTTTGGTTTTCATTATTTTGTCAATATACTTCAGTTTTTCGTTTCTTATTTTATTTTTCTTTCGTTTCTCGTTGATTCTTTTATGGTTTTCACCTTTTTTTTCTTTCTCATTTTCATTGTTTTTTTCTTTGGTATTTTGTTTCTTTCTTGGTTTGGTTTTTATAGTTTTTCTTTGTCTATTTATCGATTTTCATTGCTTTTTTCTTTTGTTTTGCACTTGTTTCTTTGGTTTTCTTTTCTTTTCTTTTTTTGTTTTTATTCGTTTTTCATTTCTTTTCCTTTGTTTATCATTCTAGTTTTTTCGTATACCTCAAAATCATTTTCCTAATACATGGTCAAAAAAAATTGTGTAAATTTTAAATATTTAAAAATGCTTGTTTAACATTTTTTTCAAATAAAAGACTAAAATTTTCTAATACATTGTGAACTTCCTTTCTATACACATTTAAGATTGTCAAATGCTTGATTAACTTTTCTCAAATGCAACATTTAATTTTTTTAATACTTGGTCACATTTCTTCTATATACATTTGACATATTTCAAAGGCTTGATTAATATTTTTAAATTAAGTTTGAAATTTTCTAATACCATACAACATTAATGTGTTTTAATAAATGGTCAATATTTTTCTATAAACATCTAACACTTTTCAATGATTCATTAACATTCTTTAAATACTTGTTTAATTTTTTTTCAATGCTTCACTCACATTTTGATAATTACAATACAACTTTTTCCAAACACGCGGTATTTTTTGTCTAATATTTTTCAAATGATTTATCTAAAGTGTTTTTTTGTAATATAGTTATCTAGAATCTTGTAAATATAAATGAAATAAAAAAAAAGAAACAAAAAACATGAAAGAAACAAAGGAGCGAGGTCATGGCCTCCCTTGCGCTTGGCCCGGCCCATCTAGCAATCTCCTACTGCTGTAAATGAGATACAGGGGTGCGTGCGAGACCTAGCGTGCTCTCCCGTCAGGCGCAAAAACCAATCTAAACGGCACGCCCACGTGCGCAGGAGGCCACAACCTTGTTTTTCTTTTCGTTTTCTTATTCTTCTACTTTCATTTATAATTTCAAATATTCCAACTAAATATGTTATAAAAAACATGAAAAAATTGTTGCCAAGCATTTGAATTTTGTTAAATATGTATAATTTTTTCATTAAGCACTTGAAAAATATTGATCATGTATCCAAAAAAATGTCAAACTTGTATTTGAGAAATGTTAATGAAACATTTGATAATATTAAAATGTTTGTAGAAAAAAGTGTTGACCACGTATTAACAAAAGTTGATTAAGCATTTTAAAATGTTATAAATGTGAATACTAATGTTGACATTGTATTAAAAACATATGAAGCTTGTATTTGAGAAATGTTAAACGTGTCTATAGAAAACTTTTTCATGTATACAAAAAATATATAATGTATGTGAAATACCGTGTATTTAAAATTGTTAATCAATAATTTAAAAAAATTCAAACAATTATTTGAAAATTGTAAATTAATGTTAGTCTAGAATTTGGAAAAATGTTAAACAAATATTCCAAAAATGAAAACCAAGCATTTGAAAAACCTAAAATGTGTATAGCAAAATATTAACCATGTTTTAAAATTGTTAAACCATTATTTGAAATATGTTAATTAAGCATTTAAAAATGTTAAAACGCGTACAGAAACAATGTTATCATGTACTAAAAATTATTAAACTGTATGGAAAATCTTAAACTTGTATTTAAAAAATACTAAACATGTATTAGAAAAATGTTCTAGACGTATACAAAAAATGTCGAATGAAAACCGAAAAAACTAAGAAAAAGAAAAACTATAAAAAGAAAAAAGAAACAAATGAAACCCAAATAAAAAGAATATAAAAAATGAATAAACAAGTACAAAAGTGATGAAAATAGTGAGAACTAGTAAAAAACAAAGAAAAGAAAAAACATTGAAAAGCAAGAATGAAACAAAGAAATGAAAAAATGACAACCATTAAATTGAAAAATGAAAAACAAATAAAACCAATCCAAAAGAATGAAATAATGAAACCCAAAAATGAAACAAAGAGAACAAAAGAAATGATTGAAGCAAAAAATTAAGTGAAATATAGAAAGAACCAAGAAAAAAAGGAAAGGGAAAAACATTGAAAGAAGTAGAGAAAACTAACGAAAACAAAATAAATAAGCCCAAAGAGAAACTGATTAAGAAACAAAAAATAAAAATAAAAATATGCATAAGAAAGAAAAAAAACCGGACCAAAACCACTTTGTGGAACAACGAGGGAGTGATCTAGGCCAGAATTTCTTTTTGTTGAGCGGGAAAAGCTATGTTTTACTGATCAAATGCCACTTGAAGTGAAGTACAATAAGGACTGTTGGGATGAAACCAAACATGGCACCACTCGTCCGGAAAATTCGAAACTTAGCTAAACTTTCTGCTTCTTTATTTGCCATCCGTCCTTCGAAGTTAAATTTGTAATTAAAATGGATTGGTCACTGCTTGATCTCTCTTATGATGCTCTCATAGGTGCTCCTTGTGCCTTCATGTATCTCCTTGATAATTTGCTTCACGTCCGACGTAACAACAAAATTATGGACGTTCAAATCCTCAGCTCGCGACAGGGTCTCTCGGCAAGCAATTGCTTCGAGAACCACCGCCTTAGTGATTCAACGAATGACTAAGGCTGAGCTACCCATGAATGGACCTCATGCATTCCGGCACAACGCTACTACTGATTCACCCACCCTAGAACGTGCAACACTAGCATCCACGTGGATTTTAGCATGGTCCGACCATGATGCCTTTGGTCTGATAGCTGTGTTTGGAGTAGTATGAATATCTTTCCTTCAAACCAGAACTATCTCAAGATCAACAATTAATCTATTTATAAACTGATGACTCGTTGAGGGTGTTTGATATATCTCTTCCTGGACGACTTTCCTCCTTGCCCACCAGATTTCCCATAGTGTCACTGATAGCCCGACAAAAGACTGATATGAGAGTGTGTCAATCATCTAGAACAACCATTGTTTCACACTTGGTTCTGTAGTTCCGCACAAGCATTCTCCTAGATCACCATCAACAAGCACCAAGACGCATCTTGCCATAGTGCACTAAAGTTGAGAATGTCTCCAAGAATCTGCACCTCGACATAACGCGCACTAACTCGTTGTAGTCATTTTTCTGTGTCCTCTCACATCCTTAGTTGGAAGGGAGTTTTTTTGTGATCTGAGATAGCAGTGCGCCCCTATATCTAGCATTCAACGTAACCTAGGGAAACCCACACTGAAGGGGAGGGTGAATTGGGCCAGCCCAGGCACGCGAGAGGCCATAACCTCTATATTTTTTAATTTTTTTATGTTTTCCGTGTTCACTTTTTACTTTTTTTACTTTCATTTATACTATAAAATATCTTATATATACTCTAACAATGCTTTTTGAAAAATGTTGACCAAGCATTTGAAAAATGTTAAATGTGTATGGAGAAAATGTTTATAACGTATACAAAAACATATAAAAAATAATATGTCTGAAAATTGTTAATCAAGAATTTTTTTAAATGTTAAACATGAATTTTATTAATTTTAATTAATAATTTGAAAAATGATAAATCAAAATATAGAAAAAAATGTTGACGAAGTATTAAAAAATAATGATTTTTTTATAATACACATAAAAATGTTTATCAAGCATTTGAAAAATTGTTAATGAAGTATTTGAAAAATATTAATCGAGCATTTGAAATGTATAATCATTCACACGGCCAATTTTTTGAATTCATAATTTTTTTCAATTTCGAAACAATTTCTCAATTCACGGATTTTTTTAAGAGAACGATTGTTAAAAATTCATGAACATTTCTTGAATACGCAAATGTTTTTCAAATCGAGAACATTTTTAAATACATTATATGTTTGAAAATAATAAACATTTTTTATATTCCAATTGTTTTCTAAAATCACACACATTTTATGAATAGTGAACATTTTATGATTTACCGAACATTTTCCAGAATCATGAACATATTTTGAATTCATTAAAATATAATTTTTTCAAAATTAGGTATTTACAAAAAGAGAAAATAGTAAGGCGAAAACATAAGGAACAAAAAAAATGAAAAAAATAGGGGCGCGGGGAGCTGGAGAATGTGTGCGGGGAAGCTAGAGAGCATTTCTTCCCTATTTAGCGCGCAGGTCACGTAAGGTTGGTAACGCCATGTCTCACTTATAGTGAGACGGCGCGAGAGCTATATCTCGCTTATTGGAAGAAGATTGGAGCTCTCACCACAAGCAAAAACAGTACAGGTTGGTGAGGGAGTCCTGGACTAAGGGGTCCTCGGGCTGCTGGCCTATCTTTCAATAGGCCGGCTTGGTGGGCCGCACTCTGACTGTCGCGGGGAGGGCCGGATACATCGAGACCCTGCGTTCTAGAAGAAAGTCCCGAAGGCGCATCATGCACTCCAAGTCAAGATGAGGGAATCGACGTCTCCATTCTCGGCAGGAGTCTGGTCATGTGTAAACCCTAGGTACCCCCCGGTGTCTATATAAACTGGGAAGGTTTTAGATTGTAAAACAGAGAAACTCATCTAGGGTTTTAGCTAGTCGATCTCGAGGTAGATCAACTCTGTAACCTTCATACTATCAATATAATCGAGCAGGTCGTAGGGTTTTACCTCCATAGGAGGGCCCGAACCTGGGTAAACATCGTCTCCTTCGTCCCCTTGTTACCATCGATCCAAGACTCACAGCTCGGGACCCCCTACCCGAGATCCGCCAGTTTTGACACCGACATTGGTGCTTTCATTGAGAGTTCCGAAGTGATCTCCAAAGGAATCGATGGCTCGCGTTGTCATTAACGAAGAAGTCCGGAACATGGACTCCTTCGTCCCTGGACAGATCTTCGCTTTCGGCAGCATTGTCCTGCACGCTGACCCGACCGGCCGTCTTGGCCGGGTCGGGAGCTTCGCCCCTTACCGAGAGGTCAGATTTGGGAACCTAGGGTTCTCCGTAGACTCTCGGGGCGATCTTTCGCTCACCGGGCTCGCAGTCTCATCTGACGCACCTGAGGACTCCGAGGCCTTAACCTCGGATGTCGTTTTCGACCCCGCCCACGGGACTAACCCCGGCGGTGATCTGGCTTTTAGTCCGGATCCGGCCATAGCGCCAGATGGCCGGGCACCAGCTCCTGCTGAACACACTTCGTGGGTAGACGCATCGGAGGTTAACTCCGAAAGCGCTGAGCAAATTGACCCGATCGAGCTCTCGACGCTCAACGAAGCTCTAGATCGGATCTTATCGATGAAAGTTACTGACGACCCAACCCCGATCCGTGTTCAGATCGGCCTTAAGGCGGGTCAAGAGGAATTTTTCATCCCACCCACCACCCACTTCGTAGCCACTGTCAAAGACTTAACTGATATGTTGGACTATGCCTCCAAGGAGGCAGAAGACATGGATCAAGATGATCGCGCTCCCACCCCCGTCTACACCGGGCGATGGACTGCCACCTCCACCTACGACGTCTACATGGTGGATACTCCATCCGATAACGGAGAGCGCACACCCGCAAACAATGGTGATAGATCGGGTGAAGCGTCGTCAAGGCGCCGGAAACCGCGCAAACGATCAAAGACAAAAAAAATGGATGGGAAGCTATTGCTGGCACCGGGGAAAACGATACCCCGGAAGACCTCGGTGATCCCGATATTCCCGAGCATCCGTTAGAGGACCAGGAAGGGCCGGAGGACCAGCGCGACCCCGAAGATCCAAACGATTCCGAAGATGACAACTACCTCCCCCCTGTAGAGGAGGAGGATAGTCCGGAATCCAAAGATTTCACCGTCCCCGAAAATATTGAGGATCAGGAACGGTTTAGGCAACAGCTTATAGCCACTGCCCGAAGCCTAAAGGCAAAAGAACGGCAGCTCAAGGCCGAACAAGACACCCTCAATGATAGATGGACGAGGGTCCTGTCAGCCGAGGAAGGATACGGTACCGGTCTATTGGACCAACCCAAGAGCTATCCACGCCGACGGCTGCTGCCACAGTTCGATGATGAACTCCCTAATACGCCGTCCCCCAGGCACACTCCATATGACCAGCCGAACCGCCCTCCCCGAGGACGAGATAGGATGGCTGGCGACGCCGGTTATAGGCCGGCGATACCCCGCAAAAGGGGAAAGGAGCCAATGGAGCTTGAGGACAGGTACGACCTGCGACACGACCTGGATTATAGAGCAGGCCGCACGAGATCCATATACGGATCTAGAGGGTACTCCCCCGATAGACGGGATGGGTACCGGCCTTGGCGCGACCGAAACAATAGAGGTCGGGAACAAAACCGGGCCAGAATAGACGCCGACTACCGGCGTGACATAGCCCGGGTCAGAGGCGCTGCCCACCCACTGTGCTTCACCGATGAGGTGATGCAGCATCAGTTCCCGGAAGGGTTTAAACCCGTGAATATAGAGCAATACGACGGAACAACTGACCCAACAGTGTGGATCGAGGATTTCCTCCTCCACATTCACATGGCACGAGGAGACGATCTCCACGCCATCAAGTATCTACCCCTTAAACTTAAGGGGCCAGCTCGGCACTGGTTAAACAGCCTCCCCGAAAATTCTATCGGGAGCTGGGAGGATCTCGAGGATGCATTCCGATCTAACTTCCAGGGCACCTATGTACGGCCTCCGGACTCCTCCGACCTAAGCAACGTCGTCTAAAAGGCAGGAGAGTCCGCTCGACAATTCTGGAACCGTTTCTTGACCAAGAAAAACCAGATCGTCGATTGCCCAGATGCCGAGGCTATAGCCTCTTTCGGCCACAATATTCGGGACGAATGGCTGGCTCGCCAGCTCGGTCAGGATAAACCTAGAACCATGTCCGCCCTTACATCACTCATGACCCCCTTTTGCGCGGGTGAGGATAACTGGCTAGCGAGACGAAGCCACAACCCCGAAGACCCCGGCACCTCCGAAGCTCGGGATGGAAACGGGAAACCACGACGCAGCAAAAATAAACGCCGGCACAGCACTAGTGACGCCGACGACACGGCCGTCAATGCCGGCGTCCGCAACCCTTGATCCGGGCAGCGGAAGAAGCCTCCTAAAGGCAATCGCGACGGGCCCACCCCGCTGGACAAAATCATGGAGAGGCCTTGCCAGATCCATGGCACTCCAGACAAGCCTGCCAACCACACCAACCGTAACTGTTGGGTGTTCAAACAAGCCGGCAAACTTGCATCCGAGGAGCAAGGCAAGGGCCCACGGAGCGAGGACGATGATGAGCCCCGCGGTCCGAGCAATGGTGGACAGAAGCAGTTCCCTCCTGAGGTAAAAACTGTGAACATGATATACGCCACTCACATACCCAAAAAGGAGAGGAAACGCGCCCTTCGAGAGGTCTACGTCGAAGAGCCCGTGGCCCCGAAGTATAACCCATGGTCGGCGTACCCGATCACCTTCGATCGACGAGACCATCCGACCAGTATCCATCATGGGGGATCAGCGGCCCTCGTCCTAGATCCCATTATCGATGGGTATCACCTCACTAAAGTCCTAATGGACGGAGGAAGTAGCCTCAATTTGATTTACTCAGATACGGTGAAAAAGATGGGTATAGATCCATCAAGGATCAAACCCAGCTACACTACCTTTAAAGGAGTGATCCCAGGCGTCGAAGCCCGGTGCACGGGCTCTGTGAGCCTGGAAGTGGTGTTCGGTTCGCCCGATAACTTCCGTAGCGAGGACTTAATCTTCGACATTGTACCTTTCCGCAGCGGTTATCACGTCCTGCTAGGGCGCACAGCGTTCGCTCGCTTTAACGCCGTCCCGCACTACGCATACCTCAAGCTCAAGATGCCCGGGCCCAAGGGGGTCATCAGTGTCAACGGCAACACAGAGCGTTCCCTCCGAACTGAGGAACATGCATTGGCCCTGGCGGCCGAATTCCATTACGGGGACGGTCGGCAAACACCGAAATCTTCCATAAAGGCACATAAGGTTGACAAACGAGCTCGGTTTCAATCCGAACTCCCAGAATCTTCTTCTCCCCAGAAATAGGGACACGCCCCCCATTGCACAGCCCTAATGACCGTCAAACACGTGCCAAGAAGGCACAACTTCGCACTCAAGATTCCATGGGCAGCAGTGGGGAACAACCATTAAAGGGTAAGTGTTCGGCTGGACCGAACCATTACCAGTACACGTCCTCGGACATAACACAGGTACCATTAAGGACCTGCTAAAGAGTAAAGCTCATCCATACTTCGGCGACTTCTCAAGACCTTCTTCCCAAGGTTCGCTCGACGACAACATCACCCTTCAAGGGATGCAACTCCCTAGGAGGCACAGGAGCAGACTGACGACAGGGCACATCGAGGACGTCAAGCCACCATTCGAAGACCCCTGGTACAACCTCTCCTGTGTAAATTCTATGTCTTATCTTCAAAGTACCTGTAAACAGTTGCTTCGGCAATTTGAGTTTTAAGAATTATCAAGGAAATAAAAAACCATTATACATGGCCTCTCCGCTGTATTTTATGGTACATAATCTGTTCTTGTCAAACGCCTCTCGCGCAACTGTTTGGTATACATTACGATGCAACCGGCTATGAGACCGGGGGCTTGAATTTAAAATATCGCCCTGAGCATCACCCCGACACAACTTGTCATGTGTTCGGCGTCTTGGATGTTGCTTTATATGCATCGGATCCGAACTATGTCTTGGGTCAATAGTTGGGTTGCCCGGCTCCTGTGCTTGCCCCCTTACGTTCCGCTCGTTCGGCTAAAGGGGCAAAGGGAGAACCACTGCGATTGTGTTTCCAGTTCGTCTGGTCAAGCACCTCAGGGGAGAAAGCCGAAAACTGACCGTCATAGTAAGCGAGAACCGGTCTGCAAATCCGAGCATAAGTGTTATACTAAAAAATCGATAGAGGTTATTCCGTGTTATACGATGGGTTTTGTACTTATACAAAGCATGTGATGCTGGCTAAGGCCCCGGTACATCCGCACATCACAAAACACTGGGGGCTGGTTATCAGCCTCCGCATTACGGCTAAGTGGAAGCGATAAAGCACCATAGTCCGATTGCCTTGTCCCCCTCGCACTACCGCCTTCGGGCACCGATACCTCGGCTAAGGGTCACAGTGCGAAGGCAGAGACACCTTGCGTAGTATCTACGTGGGGGCTGAAGCCGACGACTCGCAACTTTCAGATAAATCGGCCACATGGGAGTCAAAATAAACACTAAACACTTATAAGACATGATAAACCATGCAACTTTAATTATACAGCGTTAAAAGTCTTCGGACATATTACAACGCGCTCATTCATAAAAAACATCCGTTCAGCATTGGGCTTCTATCACCCGAGCACCCTCCATCACTGCGGAGAAGTATAGCTCGGGGCGCCTATGCTCCTTTCCAGGGGGCGGAGGTGCGGTGGCCATCTCGGTCGGCTTGAGCTTCGGCCAGTGCACCATGGTCTTTGCAAAAGCCATCCGAGCTCCCTCGATGCATGAAGAACGCTTTAGCGCGTCAATCCGAGGCGCAGCATCACACAGTTTCTGCACCAAGCCGAAGTAGCTGCTCGGCAACGGCTCTTCAGGCCACAGCCGGATGCAGAGATCCTTCATGGCCGGCTCCGCCATCCTGTGCAGCTCCATCAGTTGCTTCATCTGCTCGCTCAAAAGAGGAGATCGCTCGGGGGACTCAAACTGTGCCCAGAATAGCCGAGCCTCATCATCTTCCCCCCGCGAAGCATAGAAATTGTTCGCGTCCGCTGCACTCTTCTGGAGATCCGCACAGACGCCTGAGGAACGCCACACCTGGGTGAGCAAAGCAAACCTGCCACCACCAATGGCGCATTGTAGTGAATACGGCTTACCATCTGTAACAGCCCGGACTTGGCGAACCTCCTCTTCAAAGGACCGCCTGTCCACCCGCTCCTTTTGAAGCTCGGATTTCAGCGCGGATAGCTCGTTGGCTTGCTCTTTGCCTTTCTGCTCAAGGGTCTCGCACTTTGCGCTGGCGTCCTTGAGCTCCTACTGCACCTCCTCCACCCGGGCCTCCTGCTTAGCACTGGCAGCTTTCAAAGTGGAAAGTGCGGCTGCTGCCTGTTCGGCAGCCGCCTTCTCATCCGCGGCCTCTATCTTCATCTTTTCGAGCTCGGCCTTGAGTTTTTCCACCTTCGCAGCTGAAGCTGTGGATACAATAGATAAATAATTACACTGGGTTGCCAGTGCGGATGACTAACAATAAACAACCCGGATGTTACAATTAGGCTTACCTTGTGCCTCGTCGAACCTCTTGTTCAGGCTATCAAGCTCCTCTTCAGAGATCTTGAGCTTCCAATTTAGTTCGGTAAGCTCAGCGGCATTAACGGCCGCCTCCGAGGACGAGGCCCACAAAAAATAAAACACACACATCCGGTTATATGCATTCCAACCCCCGAACCGTCAAGGATATGACACTATGCTCGGTCCTCTTAAGGGCTTTTTAGAACATTGTGGGACTAATGGTGCCTTGCGCATCATTGGTCACTCCTGAGTATTTGACCCCCGGGTGCATTTTTGCAAAACCACCCGGGGCTCGGGGGCTACTACATATATAAAGATAGCATAAACTTAACAAAATTAAGATTGTTCGGGAAAAGGGTATTACGTGACTCACCTTGAAGCCCGTCAAGAGACCATTGAAGGCCTCTTTCAGTCCACTATCGACGGACTGAATGCCTTGCAAAACCGCACCCATAAGGGTGCGGTGATCCTCGGAGATGGGGGCGCTTGATAGAGCCTCCTCCATGACTGGCCACCCAGTCGTCGGTGGCACCGGTGGTGACCGGCCAGCCCGATCTCTGATCGGGGACTGAGTCGGTAGCTCCGGAGGCACAGCCTGCTCCGGAGATTTCCTCGGAGGGGACTGGACATCCCTCCGCCCTTCCTCTTCGGCGGCCAGGGGAGTTTTCTCCCCCTGTTCTTCAGCGACCGAGGCATCAACCTCGGCCATGGCATGGTCACCCCCATCGCCTGTGTTCGGCTCCAAAGGAGCCTGGCGGGATGATACCTCCACGACATCCTTCGCGGCCCCGGGAGGTGTGGGGTGTGACGCAGTCCCACTCTCCGCCAGCTCGGCGGGCGGAGACTCCCCATCCGATATTTGGTTAGTAGGGAGAACGCGCGGTGGGCTGCGAATTGAAAGACGTTCTTGCATTTAAAACATTAAAAAACTTTGCATAAATAACCCAGGGAGTCTTCGGATTCATACCTTTGAGCTGGGGGCTTGACCCTTAGGTTCCTTCGGGGAACCTTCTCAAAGTCCTCAGACTCTGCATCAGAGCCCGAGCTGTCGTCGGCCAGGATCAACCTCGGCCGACGCGCCCTCTTCAGGGCAGGAGGAGGTACATCCTCCGCGGCATCCTGCGACGCCGCCCTCTTTCTTGTGAGGGGGGAAATGCCTTCCCCACCCCCCCCGTCTTCATGCTCTTCCTCATGGCTAGAGGAGGCATGGGTTTCCTCGGACATGGCGTCCGGCTGGTCCTTTATACGGAGGCCTTCTCTGGCCTTCTTCTTCTTCTCCTTCTTCTCGGGCGCCGAGTATGGCGCCACGACGAGCATCGCCGACAACAACTCCGACCTGGGGTCTTCGGGTTGTGGTGCGGGACAGTTGACTTTCTCGGTTTTGCTCAACCATTTCTGCGAAAAAGATGGGGAAGGTGTTCAGTCTTTTTGTCAAAGAAACAACGTCAATGGATTAAAATTATACCGTACCTGGGTTGGTGGGTTATCAGTGCTTAGGCCCGAATCCTCTTCCTTGGCCAGTCAGCTTTTCCGAGGCTTGAATAATGCCTTCCACAACTTTTCGAGGGTAGTGCGGAAGAGCTGGCGCATGGTAGGCTCGTCCTCACGCCGGTAAGCCCACATTGGGGAGGCCGGCGCGGACAGGGGAGGATACGGTGGTGGAGCATGACCTGGATCACATCGACCAGTTCGGCCTTGGCCTTGATCACCGAGGTAACGCGCTTCTGCAGCAATTTCACCTCTGCATCTGACCCCCAGTCAAGGCCCTTCCTGAGCCACGAGGTCAATCTCGTAGGGGGTCCGGATCTGAACTCGGCAGGCGCCGCCCAGCTCTCATCCCTTGGTTCGGTGATGTAGAACCATTCTTTCTGCCAGATCTTGATTGTGTCAATGAAAGTGCCAGTTGGCCACTCAACGCGGGGGAGCTTGCTAATTACCGCCCCTCCGCAGTCTGCGTGCTCGCCCACGACTATCTTCGGCTTGACGTTGAAGACCTTGAGCCACAGGCCGAAGTGCGGCTCGACCCCCAGGAAGGCTTCGCAGAGAATTATGAAAGCCGAAATATGCATAAAAGAGTTCGGGGGAAGATCATGGAAGTCCAACCCGTAGAAGAACATGAGGCCCTTGACGAAGGGGTGGAGCGGGAAGCTCAGTCCCCGGATGAAATGGGGGACGAAGACCACCCTTTTGCCTGGCTTAGGGGTGGGGACGACTTGCTTCGCCTCTGGAGCGCGGTGGAAGACGTTGGCGGGGAGGTAGCCGGCGAGCTTTAGCTCCCGGATATCCTGGTCGGTGACCGTGGAGGCCTCCCACTTGCCCATGGAGCCCGAACCCGCCATGGCTAGGCTTGGAGGGGAAGTTGAGGAAGAACTGGATCTGGGCTCTCGGAGCTTGGGAAGATTGGGAAAGCGGAGGATGCGAAGGGGAAGCGTGAATAAGCCTTGGGGTTTTTACCCTTTTATGGGGCGTAACACCGATTAACCTCGCTCTACTGCGCCGCAAATCTCTTCGCCTCCCAAGACGTGTGTGCCGTTATGCACGCGCAAAAGGAACTTGGGATGCTAATCATATCCCGTGTGAAACGGAGCACGATCTATACATTGATGAGTCGTGCTAACGTAAAAACGGCCTCGAACCGCGAATCGAGTTTTCATAACTGGTTCAGCGGTCGTGGCAGGCCACGACCCTTCGTCAGAAAGGTTGTTAGAAGAAACACTGTTTACACTTTGACGTTTGGCCTTCGGGACCGAACAACTCATGGTGTTCGGGTTATCGTATGATCGGAAACCGGATAGGTATCAGCCGATCTTTAATGGGAAGAAGAACTCACCCCGCAAGCCGAAGACTCTGATCAAGCGAAGCTGTCAAAACCGAGACCCTTGGCGTTGGGGGCTAGTTCGGGGGCTACTGAGGGAGTCCTGGACTAAGGGGTCCTCGGGCTGCTGGCCTATCTTTCAATAGGCCGGCTTGGTGGGCCGCACTCTGACTGTCGCGGGGAGGGCCGGATACATCGAGACCCTGCGTTCTAGAAGGAAGTCCCGAAGGCGCATCGTGCACTCCAAGTCAAGATGAGGGAATCAACGTCTCCATTCTCGGCAGGAGTCTGGTCATGTGTAAACCCTAGGTACCCCCCGGTGTCTATATAAACTGGGAGGGTTTTAGATTGTAAAACAGAGAAACTCATCTAGGGTTTTAGCTAGTCGATCTCGAGGTAGATCAACTCTGTGACCTTCATACTATCAATATAATCGAGCAGGACGTAGGGTTTTACCTACATAGGAGGGCCCGAACCTGGGTAAACATCGTCTCCTTCGTCCCCTTGTTACCATCGATCCAAGACTCACAGCTCGGGACCCCCTACCCGAGATCCGCCGGTTTTGACACCGACAGCTGGTCCATTATAGGATCTACAGTGTGGGTCAACCCATTATAGCAAACATAAAGAAAGTAGAGTACACAAAAAAAGAGGGGGCGCGGGTTTGGATCCCTCGATCTCCTAATTGCTATGTAGCACAGCTAGCCACAAAGTCACCATCTGATTCGTGTTAATTAGTCGGGCACGAGTAAGTTGAAGAAAATAGCCAGTTTTCCACTGGTTTTTTATATATTTTTTGTGACTGTTTTTGCACCGGTTTATCTTTCGTTTTACATGTTTTTACGTTGTATTTATTTCTTTTTGGTGTTTATATTTTTTTGTTTGGTTACAGCGTTCTTTGGTTTTCATTATTTTGTCAATATACTTCAGTTTTTCGTTTCTTATTTTATTTTTCTTTCGTTTCTTGTTGATTCTTTTATGGTTTTCACCTTTTTTTTCTTTCTCATTTTCATTGTTTTTTTCTTTGGTATTTTGTTTCTTTCTTGGTTTGGTTTTTATAGTTTTTCTTTGTCTATTTATCGATTTTCATTGCTTTTTTCTTTTGTTTTGCACTTGTTTCTTTGGTTTTCTTTTCTTTTCTTTTTTTGTTTTTATTCGTTTTTCATTTCTTTTCCTTTGTTTATCATTCTAGTTTTTTCGTATACCTCAAAATCATTTTCCTAATACATGGTCAAAAAAAATTGTGTAAATTTTAAATATTTAAAAATGCTTGTTTAACATTTTTTTCAAATAAAAGATTAAAATTTTCTCACACATTGTGAACTTCCTTTCTATACACATTTAAGATTGTCAAATGCTTGATTAACTTTTCTCAAATGCAACATTTAATTTTTTTAATACTTGGTCACATTTCTTCTATATACATTTGACATATTTCAAAGGCTTGATTAATATTTTTAAATTAAGTTTGAAATTTTCTAATACAATACAGGATTAATGTGTTTTAATAAATGGTCAATATTTTTCTATAAACATCTAACACTTTTCAATGATTCAGTAACATTCTTTAAATACTTGTTTAATTTTTTTTCAATGCTTCACTCACATTTTGATAATTACAATACAACTTTTTCCAAACACGCGGTATTTTTTGTCTAATATTTTTCAAATGATTTATCTAAAGTGTTTTTTTGTAATATAGTTATCTAGAATCTTGTAAATATAAATGAAATAAAAAAAGAAACAAAAAACATGAAAGAAACAAAGGAGCGAGGTCATAGCCTCCCTTGCGTTTGGCCCGGCCCATCTAGCAATCTCCTACTGCTGTAAATGAGATAAAGGGGTGCGTGCGAGACCTAGCGTGCTCTCCCGTCAGGCGCAGAAACCAATCTAAACGGCACGCCCACGTGCGCAGGAGGCCACAACCTTGTTTTTCTTTTCGTTTTCTTATTCTTCTACTTTCATTTATAATTTCAAATATTCCAACTAAATATATTATAAAAAACTTGAAAAAATTGTTGCCAAGCATTTGAATTTTGTTAAATATGTATAATTTTTTCATTAAGCACTTGAAAAATATTGATCATGTATCCAAAAAAATGTCAAACTTGTATTTGAGAAATGTTAATGAAACATTTGATAATATTAAAATGTTTGTAGAAAAAAGTGTTGACCACGTATTAACAAAAGTTAATTAAGCATTTTAAAATGTTATAAATGTGGATACTAATGTTGACATTGTAATAAAAACATATGAAGCTTGTATTTGAGAAATGTTAAACGTGTCTATAGAAAACTTTTTCATGTATACAAAAAATATAGAATGTATGTGAAATACCGTGTATTTAAAATTGTTAATCAATAATTTAAGAAAAATCAAACAATTATTTGAAAATTCTAAATTAATGTTAGTTAAGAATTTGGAAAAATGTTAAACAAATATTCCAAAAATGAAAACCAAGCATTTGAAAAACCTAAAATGTGTATAGCGAAATGTTAACCATGTATTAAAATTGTTAAACCATTATTTGAAATATGTTAATTAAGCATTTAAAAATGTTAAAATGCGTACAGAAACAATGTTGTCATGTACTAAAAATTATTAAACTGTATGGAAAATCTTAAACTTGTATTTAAAAAATACTAAACATGTATTAGAAAACTGTTCTAGACGTATACAAAAAATGTCGAATGAAAACCGAAAGAAACTAAGAAAAAGAAAAACAATGAAAAGAAAAAAGAAACAAATGAAACCCAAGTAAAAAGAAAATAAAAAATGAATAAACAAGTACAAAAGTGATGAAAATAGTGAGAACTAGTAAAAAACAAAGAAAAGAAAAAACATTGAAAAGCAAGAATGAAACAAAGAAATGAAAAAAATGACAACCATTAAATTGAAAAATGAAAAACAAATAAAACCAATCCAAAAGAATGAAATAATGAAACCCGAAAATGAAACAAAGAGAACAAAAGAAATGATTGAAGCAAAAAAAATAAGTGAAATATAGAAAGAACCCAGAAAAAAAAAGAAAGGGAAAAACATTGAAAGAAGTAGAGAAAACTAACGAAAACCAAAATAAATAAGCCCAAAGAGAAACTGATTAATAAACAAAAAATAAAAATAAAAATAAAAATATGCATAAGAAAGAAAAAAACCGGACCAAAACCACTTTGTGGAACGAGGGAGTGATCTAGGCCGGAATTTCTTTTTGTTGAGCGGGAAAAGCTATGTTTTACTAATCAAATGCCACTTGAAGTGAAGTACAATAAGGACTGTGGGGATGAAACCAAACATGGCACCACTCGTCCAGAGAATTCGAAACTTAGCTAAACTTTCTGCTTCTTTATTTGCCATCCGTCCTTCGAAGGTAAATTTGTAATTAAAATGGGCTGGTCGCTGCTTGATCTCTCTTATGATGCTCTCATAGGTGCTCCTTGTGCCTTCATGTATCTCCTTGATAATTTGCTTCACGTCCGACGTAACAACAAAATTATGGACGTTCAAATCCTCAGCTCGCGACAGGGTCTCTCGGCAAGCAATTGCTTCCAGAACCACCGCCTTAGTGATTCGACGAATGACTAAGGCTGAGCTACCCATGAACAGACCTCATGCATTCCGGCACAACGCTACTACTGATTCACCCAACCTAGAACGTGCAACACTAGCATCCACGTGGATTTCTAGCATGGTCCGACCATGATGCCTTTGGTCTGATAGCTGTGTTTGTTGGAGTAGTATGAATATATTTCCTTCTAACCAGAACTATCTCAAGATCAGCAATTAATCTATTTATAAACTGATGACTCGTTGAGGGTGTTAGATATATCTCTTCCTGGATGACTTTCCTCCTTGCCCACCAGATTTCCCATAGTGTCACTGATAGCTCGACAAAAGACTGATATGAGAGTGTGTCAATCATCTAGAACAACCATTGTTTCACACTTGGTTCTGTAGTTCCGCACAAGCATTCTCCTAGATCACCATCAACAAGCACCAAGACGCATCTTGCCATAGTGCACTAAAGTTGAGAATGTCTCCAAGAATCTGCACCTCGACATAACGCGCACTAACTCGTTGTAGTCATTTTTCTGTGTCCTCTCACATCCTTAGTTGGAAGGGAGTTTTTTTGTGATCTGAGATAGCAGTGCGCCCCTATATCTAGCATTCAACGTAACCTAGGGAAAGCCACACTGAAGGGGAGGGTGAATTGGGCCAGCCCAGGCACGCGAGAGGCCATAACCTCTATATTTTTTAATTTTTTTATGTTTTCCGTGTTCACTTTTTACTTTTTTTACTTTCATTTATACTATAAAATATCTTATATATACTCTAACAATGCTTTTTGAAAAATGTTGACAAAGCATTTGAAAAATGTTAAATGTGTATGGAGAAAATGTTTATAACGTATACAAAAACATATAAAAAATAATGTGTCTGAAAATTGTTAATCAAGCATTTAAAAAAATGTTAAACATGAATTTTATTAATTTTAATTAATAATTTGAAAAATGATAAATCAAAATATAGAAAAAAATGTTGACGAAGTATTAAAAAATAATGAATTTTTTATCATGCACATAAAAATGTTTATCAAGCATTTGAAAAATTGTTAATGAAGTATTTGAAAAATATTAATCGAGCATTTGAAAAATGTTAAATATGTATAGACAAAAAAATTATCATGTATTAAAAAATGATGATTTTTTTATCATGCATATAAAAATGATAATCAAGTATTTGAAAAATGTGGAGACTGCATTTGAAAAATGTTAAATGTGTCTAGAAAAAATGTTGACCTTGTTTTAAAAAAATGTTAATATTGCATTAACAAAATGGTAATCAAGCATTTAAAACTATTAAATGTGCATAGAAAAAATGTTGACCATGTATTATGAAGTGTTAATCTTCTATTTGAAAAACGTTAAGTATTTGAAAAAAGTTTAAAAGTATGTATAGGAAAAATGTTGACCATGTATTCAAATAATATTAATCTTTGATTTGCAAAATAATTAAAATATGTATAAAGAATGTTGACCATGTATTAAAAAATGTTAAATATGTATTTAAAAAATGTTAAACTTGTGTTAGAAAAATGTTGTTGACATGTAAAAAAAAGTAGAATGAAAACCAAAAAATAAACAAAATAATCCACAGAAAAAACTTAAGAAAACAAATGTAAAAAAATGGAGAAGAAAAACAGAAAAGCAACAAAAGAAATAAAACGGAGACAGCGGGCTCGACTTCCTTCAAGTAGGTCGTGCCACCTATACTTAACACGAACAGTAGCCGGGCGTGGTGGCTTGCAGTGCTCGGCTCCTTTGTCGTTCCCTTTTTCTTTAACCGTGCGTGAAATGGGCCGGCCCGATTACTGTATCCTCTTGAGCAAGCATCTTACCGTCTCGCTGATTGCGAGATATAGTCCTCGCGCTGATAACGAGCGATGCGAGCGACCTGGGCAGCCCGCAAGCGAGGGAAATGGGCCAGCTCGATTACTGTATCCACTTCAGCGAGACATCATGTCGTCTCGCTAAATGCGAGGTATAGTCACTGCACTAATAGCGAACGACCTGGGCAGCCCGCGAGCGAGGGAAATGGTCCAGCCCGATTACTGTATCCACTTCAGCGAGACATCATGTCGTCTCGCTAAAGGCGAGGTGTAGTCACTGCGCTAATTGCGAACGACCTGGGCAGCCCGCGAGCGAGGGAAATGGGCCAGCCCGATTACTGTATCCACTTCAGCGAGACATCCTGTCGTCTCGCTAAATGCGAGGTATAGTCACTGCGCTAATAGCGAGCGATGCAAGCGACATGAGCAGCGCGCGAGCAAGGTGAGCTAATGGGCCGGTCCTATATGTCGGCGCTTCAGGTGAGACGAGAGCTATATCTCGCGGGCGAATAGGAGGTCCCTTTTTGCACTCGTAGTGTTATTAGCGGTATATGGGCCTAAATCGTATGGGCCTTATCAGTTTGATCTCCGCATTTGCAAAACTGAATTGTAGTCAAGCCCAACAAGCCTGCTCTATAAAGAACTGGCAAATCCCTCTCTTTTTTTGCGGGTGATCCCTCTTAACCTATAATGTGTCTTGCTCCGCTACCATTTCAACGAAGTTGTCTAAAAAGAAACCCATTTCAGCGAAGTGTTTCCAAGAAATAAGTATCGGGCCTCATGTCCAGGATACACACATAGAAAGGAAAAGTAGATTATGAAGAGTCAAGTAGTATCAACCTGCCCCTTGATCACCTGAATGGTCCTTTTCTCAGCAGCAGATTAGCTCACCGGAGAAGGCTCCCCCGCAGCAGCAGCAAAAACTTACCCCAAAAAGCCTACTACACATTTTGTACACATGTGAGTGTACACATATGCATCTCGAGCTACAAAGTGCGCCGTGTGGGTCTCTTCGCCAGCCGAAAGGTCTGAGCTGACGCCGCAGGTTAGATTGATCAAACGGGGTTCTCCGGTAGTTCATCATCCGTTATGAACTTTTAGGTGAAGAACAGATAGATTGTAGCTAGTTTAAAGCACCGTGTGGCTGCATTCTCCTTTGACGTCTTAACTAAATACTATCTTTCTAAACTCCAACGAATATAATCCGCATGCATGCCCAAATGAGTCCAATCCTCAAGAGGTCGAAATATGAGCTGCCGGGTAGTTGCCTGTCGGAGAAACGACACCTATGGGATCGCGAGGATCCCTTAACGATTCGGCAAGGGGAAGGGTTTGTACAGAGAGCAGATCTGATGATCAACACGCGGGAATTTTACCCAGGTTCGGGCCGCAAAGATGCGTAAAACCCTACTCCTGCTTGGTTGTATTAAGTGTGTTCTAGCTCAAGTTCTGGGAGCGCTACAGTACTCAGCAGCTACACATGCAGAAAAGGGCTGGAAACCTCCTCCCTCTGTAGCTACGCCTTGGGCCTCCTTTTATACGTTCAAAGGGGTCACCAACAGTGGCGTACAGTGCATACATGAGGTGTAAAAGTAGCTACAGTGCTATCATACCTAACACTGACGGTTTAGGACAAGAACATTAAATGCTCCGTTGAGGTGTCCCTTAGCGTCTTGGGGATGGGAAAAGAAGCCGTCCCATCAGCACCGCTTAAGTCCTTCTACCACTAGCATCTGACACGCACCCAGGAGGACAACAGCTAAACGACAAGCTAGTCGCTGCACTGGAGCGGTGACAGAGTGGCAAGGTCTTGCCGGGTGCGAGCCTTGCCGGGGCCGTGAGCCATCCCGGCAAGATCTTGCCGGGGCTCCAGCCTTCGGTCTTCTATCTTCTGATTATTGCCTTGCCTTGGATGCCTCCTTGACCTCATGAGCTTGCATTCGGTTGTCCCCCGGCAGGCCTTGCCGCAGGTGCAGCTCCAACTGTCCGTGCACAAGTACGGGGTACTAAGGGACCCAATCTTTAGTGCACCGACAGGAGCCCCCGGGCCTGGGCCATACACGGGTGCGAGGCGTTGTTGGGCCAGGCCCAAACAGTGCACGGGCACGCGTGGCAGGAGTTATCCACCGTAATCATTCCATTTACTGCGCCGCCCACGACGCCCATTGAATGCGGGACGTGGGGGACGTGCGCAGCGCGGGCCGTTGCAGCAGCGTGCTCGCGAAGCGTTTCAATATTATTTTAATAAAGAGGCGGCCTCGCGTCCTCCCCATAAGAAGGAATCCGCAGAGGCGCCGCTCATTTACCTCTTGTCTTTTCCAATCTGGGAACCGCCGTCGCCCTCTTCCTTGAGTCGAAACAGAGCCCCTCTCATCCATCCGCGCCTCCACTCCCTCTCCGTCCTCAGCCTCCGCTTCCACAGCCGCCATGCCGCCCAAAGCAAGCAAGGGCAAGGAGGTGGACGCCGCTGTCTCGGAGAACAAGCTGGCGAAGATGCGGAAGGAGCACGTCGTCTTCCCCCGGCGCTTGATGCGGACGCACTGAGGGAGCGGTATCAGTTCATGTGTGCGACAGAGACGACAGCGCATCCGGCCACCGCCGTGAGTCCAGGTTCTTCTAGGGGCGGCCCAAATAAATACCACTTCTTTGCCGATTATTTCTACTGCGGACTCTGCCCCCCTTTCTTTGATTTCTTCAATGACATCATGCTCACCTACGGCTTCCAACTTTTGGACTTCACGCCGAATGCCGTAACTTGCATGTCCGTTTTCGCTCACCTTTGCGAAAACTTTGCCGGAGTAGTTCCTAGGACCGCTCTTTTCCGCCATTACTTCATTCCCCGCATCCAAAAAGGCGAGGCCCTTTCTGGTTCCATCGCTTGGATCCCACGGCCAGGAACCAAGGAGGTCTACCCAGACGGGGCCTTCCGTGAGAAGTGGGATGAATGGCGGGCCAGATGGTGCTGGGTTCGGGAGACAGAAAAATCTGAAGTCCAACCTTTCTGCTTGCCGCGACAGACGAAGATAGTGCGCATCAACGACTGGAGCGCCCTTGACCCCGACGACAAGAAGCTGACAGTCGCTACTACCAGGATTCACCGCCTCAGAGCTGCCGGGCTCACAGTAGAGATGATAGGCGCCGATTTCCTTCGCCGGCGCATTGCCCCTCTGCAGAACAAAGGGAGGCCAGCTTGACAGTTCAAGAACGCGGCAGACATCATGAGACTGCGCCCTGGGCTGAATGGCAATCTGACGTTTATGCAGCACGCAGCTCTCTGCCAGAAACTGTTCAGGGGCGACGTGGTATGCAAGCTGCCGGCAAGCATAGTCCCTCTATGCAACAACTCCTCTCTAGGCCCAATCATCGCCATGATGTCGGCGTTTGACGCTCACAGCCTTGACGGATCTTGGATTGAGCCATCTGAAGAGCAAGTGCAGCAATTGTTTGACAACCTGACGGAGAGGGCCATCCGGGAAGAAGAGGGCCTCGTCCGCGACACCACTGAGGAAGAAGTGGCATACATTGCCAGCAGGGCGGAGGAAGCAAATCTTGTCGCGGAGGCCGGCAGCGCTGGCTTCGTGGAAGGGGGAACCAGCGGAGGAGAAACGCTGCCGGATGAGGATCTTGCCGGGCAGGACAAGACTGTCGGAGAGCAGGGCGACACATCTTCCCGGGTCCCTTCTGCCGTAGACACAGCCGAGGAGGAGCTGCACGAGGAGGCCCCGACTCTTGAGCCAAGGAAGAGGCGCGTCCTTCGGAGCGCTGCTTCTGGGGCCGCAGTCCACCAGCCTTCCTCGAGTGGTGGAGCCCCCGGCAAGGGGGCAGTCGGCAAGGCGACGCAGCGGCAAGAGGCTCATCAGCAACCCAAGCCCGCTACAGCCAAGCGGCCTAGGAGCACCCCTCCACCTCCTCCCGTGGCAGAATTCGACTTCGACCTCTCTGCCTTTAGCTCGGGAGAATAAGAAGAAGAGTAAAGATCTTGCCACGCCCTTTACTTTCCGAATTTCTGGTTCTATTTTACTCATTTATTTTGCTTTGGCCTATCTCCATAGGGATACGGAAACATTGGCGCAGAGGATAGCGAAGAGGGCGAAGACTTCGACGGACGAGGAGCCGCCGGCAAGCACCTCCGGTGCGCTAGAGACGGTCATTATCAGCCCGGGGCCCAGCCCGTGACGCAGTCCTCGACTCAGCCCCCGATGCAGCCCCCAGCGTGAGTCCATTACTCACTTTCCGCTGGCAAGTGCCGGGGTGTGCATCTTTACTGCTGACATCGCCAGGCGTGCAGGAGGAGAGCAGCGACAAGGAGAACCATCAGAGGCCACCCCTGATATGCCGCCTCCGTCAACCACGCCGCCCAGAGATGGATCGCCGGCAAGGACTTCCTCTAGCGTGCTCTATCGCGACGAGGAAGAGCCGGCAAGCACGGGCACCGGCAGTTCTACGCCGGCAACCAATGTTGGCGCAGGTACTTGTTATTCTGTTCTTCCTTTTTTGTCTTCTTGAACTTCCATCTCAATCTCATCTTGATCTGTTTTCTTGGCCTCCAGACATTCCCCCGGTGGAGCATATGGATGTTGATGCTGTCATCGAGGAGACCGCCAGGGATGCTGCCGCCGAGGCTGACAGGATTTCCGCTGACGAGGCCGCCAAAAACGCTGCCGCCAAGGCCGCCAAGGATGCCAGCGCCGAAGCTGCCAGAGCTGCGCAGGAAGAGGCCGCCAAGGAATCCACCGAGAGGGCCGGCGAGGAGGCTAGTGACCGTACTGACGGCATCCCTGTCGCAGGAGCGCCAGGCGCTACGCCGGACACAGAGCCCCCAGCTGCCGGGGAGGCGACTATTGAGGAACAGCCACCAACATCCGAAGCTCCCTCGTCAAGCAAGTACCTCAAGATTGGCGACAACTTGTTCGTCAGCATCCCAGGCACGGCAAGCACTAGGGCGCCAACTGAAGGGGAAGTTTTTGACGAAGATGCCATTGCCGCCGCTGGGCTCGAGGTCGTTGATGAACCAAGCGCCAGTAGCAGCAAATCTGAAGAAGAGAAGCTCCCCAAGGCCATGCACGACAACTACCAGAAGCTCCAAGCACTCCACCGCGCCCGGAAGGAGAAACTAGACTCCAGGGCCGCGGTTGTCGACAAGGTTGAAGCAGATCTCCAGAAATGCGTTGAGGAAACGCAGGCCTGGTTTGCCGAAGCTTTCCAGGAGTTGAGGGCGGGGCAAGAGCAGCTGAGCCAAAGATGGAACGACCTCCTCATGAAGCAGTCTGACGTGGAGAAGGCACAGGAGGATGCCAAGCAACAGGCTGCCACAGAGGAAGCACGCTTGAGGGAACTCCGCGTCGGGCTTGAGGCGTATGATGATGACCTCCTTCAGCTTGCCGACAAGCTCCGCACCAAGGACGAGGAGATTGAAAAGCTTGTCGCGCAGCAGACCCAGGATCTGGGGCTGAAGCACGAGGAGGCACTCGAGGCTCTGACAGTAGATCATGCCGGCAAGCTGAAGGAGGCCATCGATGCCACCAAAGCTGCAGAGGCCGCCAAGGATAAGCTTGCCGACAGGGTGAAGAAGCTGGAAGCAGATCTTGAGAAACACGGCAAGCAGATCTCAATGCTCAAGACCGAGAGAGACAAAGCTCTCCACAGCTTGATGGAGACGCAAGTTGCCGTATCCGACAAGACCAAGGAGCTCTCCACAGCAAATGAATCCATCGCTGATCTGAAGCTGAAGCTATCCACACTGAAGGAGACTCTTGAGGCCGCAGAAGGTCGCGAGAAGACCCTGGTCAAAAGTCTCCGGGATGAGGAGGAGCTAGTCAAGAGCGCCACCGCCACCCACAATGACTATGTGCACGGGGTGCAAATCTGGACTGAAAAGCTTGTCGACGTCGCGGAAAAGCTTGCCGCGCAATTGTCCACCATGGGCCTGCAAAGCTTCAGGTACTCTTCTGATGACAGCGTGTCCCCAAGCGCCAAGCTGACCATGTTCTTCGATGGAATGATTTATGCCCTGGAGCAGCTCCATTCAGACCGACAAGCTCATCTGGCCAGCGAGTTGCGCAAACTCTGCCAGGCCATCCTCCGCAAGGTGCTTGTCAAGGTGGTGCACAGAAACCCCGGCATCAACCTCGCCAACGTCCTTGACCACCTGCCGAAGGATGCAAATCTCAAGGTGGCAGAAGAACTTGTCGCGCCCATCGTCGACGGGGTAAGCCAAGTCAAGAGAGTTGAAGGCGATCGCCGGGATTAGCTGCCTTACTTCTCGCCGCCATCCATGCCAAGAACAGTTTATCTTATGTTAGAATTGCGGCAAGATTGATGTAATATAACTTGCTACGTTCTGGACGAATGCTATGCTATTCCCCTCGTTTAATTTCTTTCTATATGTATTCGCCCTACGCTTGATTGGAAACTTGCCGGCGCGCGCACCCTTGCCGCGAGCGCTAGGTGCGGGACTTTAGCAGCCTGCTGGCGGTGCCGCTACCGGCAAGAGACCTTGGTGTTTTCAGTGCAGCCACCTAAACTGTTGAGCGGACTCGAAACAGGATAAGGGCGCAACCAATCACAACAAGGTTCCTTCGCGTGCAGGTTTTCCATACAAGAGTTGAAATCGTTCAAGGAGAATAAAAAACAGAAAAATTTGTTTAAAGTTTCTGCAACTTAGCTTTTGGTCGATGTGCTCCTTCCGGCAAGATGTTAACCTTGAACGTCGCCTGCCGGTATCCATACCATCCTTCCCCCCCCCCCCCCCCCCGACAAACTTGCATGCGAGGGAACCTTCTGTCCTTTGAGAAAAAGAAAGAAGAGAAAATAGAGATATGGAACCTTGGCGGTTCGTTAGCACTTGCTGGACATAAGTGTAATACAATATCTCAGATAAACATGCACACAAGTAAACATGAACATCAACAAGATTTGCAAAACACTTAGCTTTAT
The DNA here is from genome assembly GCA_039707655.1 of Elymus sibiricus. Taxonomy (NCBI): domain Eukaryota; kingdom Viridiplantae; phylum Streptophyta; class Magnoliopsida; order Poales; family Poaceae; genus Elymus; species Elymus sibiricus. Next base: position 437,523,086 of record CM077667.1, on the reverse strand, counting down.
TCAACTATGCACAGGGTCTGCGCCTGGCTTTGTACAAAAGATTACATGCTTCAGCGGCAAGACTTGTACAAAAGGGGTTGCCGGGAGACCCGGCAACCGCGCCTCACGGGTAGAACTTACGAAGATGTTCGATATTCCAGGAGTTGCTCACTGGGACGCCATCTTCGGTCTCCAGGCGGACTGCGCCAGGCCTGGTGACTCGCACTACCCGATAAGGTCCTTCCCACTTCGGCGTCAACTTGTTGGAATTCTTGGCGGACTGAACGCGCCGAAGAACAAGGTCGCCTTCCTCAAGACTTCGGGCGTGAACCTTGCGGCTATGATAGCGGCGCAAGGCTTGCTGGTAGCGTGCAGCTCGCACAGCAGCCCGAAGACGATCTTCCTCAAGGAACAATGCGTCATCTTGCCGCAGCTGCTCTTGCTCAAGCTCATCATAAGAGAGCACTCAAGGTGACCCGTATATGAGTTCCGTGGGGAGAACTGCTTCGGCCCCATATACTAGGGAGAAAGGTGTCTGGCCGGTAGCTCGATTTGGTGTCGTCCTGATTGACAAAAGAACCACCGGTAACTCATCAATCCAGCGCCTTCCGCACTTGCGCAGCTTGTCGAAAGCCCTCATCTTGAGGCCTCGCAGCACTTTAGCATTAGCCCTTTCCGCCTGGCCGTTACTCCTCGGGTGAGCAACAGAGGCAAAGCAAATCTTGCCGCCAAGGTCTTGGACATACTGCATGAAGGTGCGGCTCATGAACTGTGTGCTGTTGTCGGTGATGATCCTGTTCGGTACACCAAAACGGCAAACTATTCCTTTGAAGAACTTGACGGCTGACTGTGCTGTCACCTTCCTCACTGCTTCCACTTCCGGCCACTTTGTAAACTTGTCGATTGCAACGTACAAGTACTCAAAGCCCCCGATAGCACGGGGAAAAGGGCCCAAGATGTCGAGTCCCCAGACCGAAAATGGCCAGGAGAGAGGGATTGTCTGAAGAGCTTGAGCTGGTTGATGCAATTTCTTTGAATGAAACTGGCATGCTTCACACTTGGTTACTAGCGCAGTTGCATCCTGGAGAGCAGTGGGCCAAAAGAAACCTTGCCGGAATGCCTTACCGGCAAGTGCTCTTGATCCTATGTGGGAGCCACATATGCCTCCATGTATCTCTGCCAACAGCTCCAGTCCATCTTCCCGAGAAATGCACTTCAATTTCACACCGTTCGGCCTCTTTCTGTACAGGACATTGTCTACGAACTGGTACATGTTGGACCGCCGGGCTACTTTTTCCGCTTCTTCCTGTTCCTCAGGGAGTTCTCCTGTCTGAAGGAAATGGACGATGTGCTATGCCCATGCCGGAGCCTGGGGCTCGACAGCAAGGACTAAAGGCATATCTTCTGCCGCGGGAGCGATCATCTCGACAGCAAGGGCCTGAGACCCTGCCGGAGCTTGCTGTTCCCCGGCAAGCTTGGCGGGAGCGTTTGTCTCGACGGCAAGAGCTTGAGGCTCTGCCGGAGCCTGTCGCTCTCCGACAAGCTTGGCGTCGTTCCCGGCAACTTCTTTGCCGGCGGCTTCTGGGAGCTCTGCCGGGAAGTACTTGCCGGAACTCAACTTTCTTCTCTTCTCTTGTCCCATTGATGGTGTCATGGATGGTTGAGTCAGTCGAAGCACAAAAGTCCCTGGTTCCATAGGTAACTTGAGAGCAGCGCATTTTGACAGGCCATCAGCAATGCTGTTTTCTGCACGAGGAACGTGCTCCATTTGCAGACCGTCAAAATGCTCTTCCAACTTCCTTACTTCATCTACATAGGCTTCCATCAACGGGCTCTGATAATCTTTATTGACTTGCTTGACAACAAGTTGAGAATCACCTCTGACAATAAGCTTCTGGATTCCAAGGTCTGCCGCGATCCTGAGACCGGCAAGCAACCCTTCATACTCCGCAGTATTGTTTGTTGACCTCTCCCAGGGAAAATGCATCTGAACCACATATTTGAGGTGCTCTCCGGTGGGTGCGACAAGCAGCACGCCAGCACCGGCGCCTTGCAGCGAGAAAGCCCCATCAAAATACATGATCCACCTTTGATTTGTTTCCTTGCCGGGGAGAGTTGACTCTGGAACTTCTTCATCTGGCGTTGGGGTCCATTCTGCAATGAACTCCGCCAAGGCTCTGCTCTGGATGGTCGAAGTACTTTCAAACTTGAGACCAAAGCTTGACAGCTCCAAAGCCCACTCCACAATCCTGCCGGTAGCATCTGGGTTCCGCAAAATCCGCTGCAACGGAAAGCGAGTGACAACGGTGATCTCGTGTGCTTGGAAGTAATGGCGCAGCTTCCTCGAGGCCATGAGGAGGCCGAAGAGCAACTTCTGCACACGAGAATATCTTGACCTAGCCCCCTGCAAAAGGGAGCTAACAAAATAGACCGGGCGCTGCACCATCTTCTTCTTCTGAATTGATTCATTTGGCTGCGCAGATCCTGCTTTGTCAGCACCAGACCCTGCCGGGGAGGATTCCGGCTTGTCGCTTGGCGGTCCTGCCGTTGCCGCTGCTTCTTCATCAACCTCTCTCTCTGCCACTAGCGCGGCACTCACCACTTGATTTGTTGCCGCAAAATATAGCAGCAACGGCTCTTGTGGTTTTGGCGCAACTAAGACTGGCGGAGAGGAGAGGTACTTCTTCATATCCTGCAGCGCTGCCTCCGCCTCCGGTGTCCACTTCATTGGACCCGCCTTCTTCAATATTTTGAAAAAGGGCAGGGCGCGCTCAGCGGATTTTGAGATGAACCTACTCAGAGCCGCGACGCAGCCGGCAAGGCGACGCACATCCTTGACACGTCTTGGCGCTTCGATTTGCTCAATTGCTTTGATCTTGTCGGGATTTGCCTCAATTCCACGTTGAGATACAAAGAACCCGAGAAGCTTGCCGGACGGGACACCAAACACACACTTCTCAGGGTTGAGCTTTAAGTTGATCTTGCGCAGATTGGCAAATGTTTCTTCTAAATCTGAAATGACTATTGCCTTGTCCTTGGTTTTGACCACTATGTCATCCATATAAGCTTCCATATTTCTATGCAGCTCAAAACCAATCTGGACCGCTCTTGCGAATGTAGAACCAGCACTTTTCAACCCGAAAGGCATACGTAAAAAGTAGTACGTACCACATGGGGTGATAAACGCGGTCTTTTCTTCATCTTCCTTGGCCATGAAAATCTGATGATAGCCTGAATAGGCGTCAAGGAATGACAGCAAGTCGCAGCCGGAAGTGGAGTCCACAATCTGGTCGATGCGCGGCAAGGGAAAAGGATCTTTTGGACAGGCTTTATTGATATCTGTATAATCAATACACAGCCTCCATTTTCCATTCGCCTTGCGCACTACGACTGGATTGGCCAACCATGTTGGATGAAGTACCCCTCTGACCAAGCCTGCCGCTTCTAACTTCTTAATTTCTTCGGCAATAAACTGTTGCCGCTCCAAAGCTTGCTTCCTGACCTTCTGCTTGACGGGCCGCGCGTGTGGACAGACGGCAAGGTGGTGCTCAATCATCTTCCTGGGAACACCGGGGATATCGGATGGTTGCCATGCAAACACATCGACATTCGCCCGCAGGAAGGCAACGAGCGCGCTTTCCTATTTGCTATCGAGGGTGGAACTTACGGTGAAAGTTCCTCCCGAGCCATCTTCCTTGGCGGGCACCTTCTTGGTCTCTGGCGGAGCAGCCTTGGACTTCTTGCTCTTGCCGGTGGAACTCTCTGGCACATCCTCAACAGGAGCGCAGCACTCCGAGGAGGTGCGCTTGCCGGAGTGTGTGCGGGAGGTCTTGCCGGTCTTCTTCCCCCCGGGAGTTTCAGCGGCAGGAGCAAGTGCCTTGGCGGCAGATGCTGCAACTGCCTCCCGGTAGAGTTGATCGGTGCAGATAAGCGCGTCTTTCTTGTCGGAACTGACAGTGATAACGCTCATCGGCCCGGGCATCTTCAGCACATTGTAGGCGTAATGTGATGCCGCCATGAACTTGGCCAGTGCTGGACGGCCAAGGATCCCATTATATGGCAACGGAATCTTGGCGACATCAAAGACAATCTTCTCTGTCCTGAAATTCAGGTCGCTACCAAATGTCACCGGTAGCGTGATCTTTCCCTTGGGCTGGCTCCTTCCTGGATTGACACCTTGAAACGAGCCCGTTTCCTCGAGATCTCCATCAGGAATTTGCAATCTTTTGATCACCTCGGGTGAGATCAAGTTCAGACCGGCCCCACCGTCAACTAACATTCTCGTCACCTTGAGGTTGCGAATCGTTGGTGAGACCAACAATGGCAAACACCCAACCGCGGTTACACGATCAGGGTGATCCTCAACGTCGAAAATGATAGGCGTGTTGGACCATTTCAAAGGCTTCCGGGCGCCAACAGATGGCTCAGTCGCATTGACCTCACGCGCCCACTGTTTAAGTTGGCGGTGGGAAGAATGCAACGAGGCACCTCCGTCAACGCACATGGTGTCTGTAGCTTTCTGGAATTCTTGCTCGCTAGACTCGTCGTCCTCCTCAACGTCATCATCACCCCCATCTTGCTTGTCGCGGCCTAGAGCGGGTCGGTCCTTCTGTTGCTTGGCCTTGCCGCGGCGACCTCCTCGGCCACCACGCTTCTTGCCGGACCCCTCCGCGCCATCCTGGGCCTTCTCCTTGTCTCGCCTCTCGTACTCGGCTTTCTACTTCTCGACAAGCTGCTCGACTTGCCGGCAGTCTTGGAGATCGTGGCCCCTGGTGCGGTGGATCTTGCAATACTGCTTGCCAGAACCGTCTGGCTTGTCGGCAGCCGCCAAGGCCTGGCAGGAGGCACACCCGGCAACATCCTTGCCGGGGTCATCAACCTTGGCCTTCTTGGCGGTACCAGGGTTGCCGGATCCCTCAACGGCAAGCACGGCCTTGCCCTTGCGCTTCCTGTTACGCCGCCGGCCCTTCTTTGCCGGAGCGGTGGTGTCCTCATCTCCAGAGTCGACTCCTGCACCAGCATCTTCGCCGGGGAGTCTCCTTCCTTCTTCAGCTCGAGCACACTTATCTGCCAGAGCGTAAAGCTCGGCAACATCCCTGATCTTGTTCATCGCCAGCTCTTCCCGCATCCTGCGGTTGCGCACGTTCTGATGGAACGCGCTGATAACAGCAGCAGGGTGAACGTCTGGAATGTTGTGATGTATGCGGCTGAACCTCTGGACGTACTTGCGCAAAGTCTCGCCTTCCTTCTGGGGGATGAGATGCAGATCGCTTTCTTGGCCAGGAGCTTGGTGGCCTCCAGTAAAGGCGCCAACAAACTCATGGCACAAATCTGCCCAAGAAGAAATAGAATTCTCCGGCAGATGCATCAACCACGACCTGACGTTGGGCTTAAGCACCAACGGGAAGTAGTTGGCAAGTATCTTGTCGTCGCGGCCCCCGGCAGCCTGTACCGCAATGGTGTAGACGCTCAGGAACTCTGACGGGTGGGTCTTGCCGTCGTATTTCTCCGGGACCTCCGGCTTGAACGTGCGGGAATTGGGCCACTGGACTCGCCGCAGCTCACGGGTAAACGCTGGACAACCCACCTCGTAAGGTAGATCGACAGGATACTCTGGCGTTGGCTTGTCTACAGTAGGTCCTGTGCGCTTATCAGATTGATAGCGCGCTTCCCGCCGCCGCTCGATGGTAGTTCGAGCATCTTCCTTGCCTCGCTCCCGAAGAACTTGACGTTGATCGCGGCGAGTTCGTGGATCGGACGACGCCGTGGAATTGTCATCACGGGTGTCGACCCGTCAAGTCAGCGACCGCTGCTGCCGTTGTGGGGGAGAGTACACTGTAGTTGTACCACCTCCAGTCTTCTCACCACCGACGCGTGCCGACTCGATGGACTGCCGCCGCGAAGGCTCTACCTGTCGTGGCTTATCTTCATTGGCGAGGCCAACGAGGCTCTGGATGGCAGCTCTCCATTCTTCGAGCTTGTCCGCAGCAGGAGGGAAGTTCAGAAGCAGCTGTGCACGTGCCAGCGCTTCTGCTCGTGTAGGTGGTGGCGACAGGTGCGAAGAACGTGAGGTGCTCTGACTCCTAACTGTGTTAGAAGGAGCTCCATCACGGTCCCGCGACCGCACGCCGCTTCCACCAACATGTTGCGTGCATGCTGGTCCCGCGCATCTCGAGGGTGATGCTCAGGAGACTTCCCGTGGGGACGTCTAGTACCACCAACATCGCGGCGCTGCTCATCGCGCGCGACCTGAGAAGGCCGCGGTGCATGCGCCGGCGTGGGTGTCTTGGAAGGCGCCCTTTCGTCCCTGGAGTTCGTTACACCGCCTGCTGGCGGCGCAGCTCCGTCCTTAGATCTGGCGGCGCGAACGACGCCGCTCGTCTGGCTACGATCACCAGAGCATTGTGGAAGCTCTGGATCTCTACCTCCTCCACCCGCGTTGACACCGTCGCCCGTGCGTGTAAGCATAGGTGCAGCGGACGTGGATGGTCCAACCGCCGTGAAACCCTTCCTCTTGGGGGCCATGGCGACGAAGATGATGAAGAACTGGCACGCTAGTCACCAGATCAGGTCCGCACAATCTTCTTCCCCTACCTGGCGCGCCAAAGATGTCGGAGAAACGACACCTATGGGATCGCGAGGATCCCTTAACGATTCGGCAAGGGGAAGGGTTTGTACAGAGAGCAGATCTGATGATCAACACGCGGGAATTTTACTCAGGTTCGGGCCGCAAAGATGCGTAAAACCCTACTCCTGCTTGGTTGTATTAAGTGTGTTCTAGCTCAAGTTCTGGGAGCGCTACAGTACTCAGCAGCTACACATGCAGAAAAGGGCTGGAAGCCTCCTCCCTCTGTAGCTACGCCTTGGGCCTCCTTTTATACGTTCAAAGGGGTCACCAACAGTGGCGTACAGTGCATACATGAGGTGTAAAAGTAGCTACAGTGCTATCATACCTAACACTGACGGTTTAGGACAAGAACATTAAATGCTCCGTTGAGGTGTCCCTTAGCGTCTTGGGGATGGGAAAAGAAGCCGTCCCATCAGCACCGCTTAAGTCCTTCTACCACTAGCATCTGACACGCACCCAGGAGGACAACAGTTAAACGACAAGCTAGTCGCTGCACTGGAGCGGTGACAGAGTGGCGAGGTCTTGCCGGGTGCGAGCCTTGCCGGGGCCGTGAGCCATCCCGACAAGATCTTGCCGGGGCTCCAGCCTTCGGTCTTCTATCTTCTAATTATTGCCTTGCCTTGGATGCCTCCTTGACCTCATGAGCTTGCATTCGGTTGTCCCCCGGCAGGCCTTGCCGCAGGTGCAGCTACAACTGTCCGTGCACAAGTATGGGGTACTAAGGGACCCAATCTTTAGTGCACCGACATTGCCCTGTGTTCGGTTAGGCCTCCTGGATGTCACTAGCACCTAAACCATAACTAACTTTTGTCACGGTACATGGATAACCTGAATGAAAGCTTGGGTTGCTGCAATGATTAGTTAGGCCACTCACGACTCAAAAGTACGCACGAGGAAACAGTGCCAATAATGTATTGCAATATTCTGCCCGAGCTTTCAGAAATAGACATGCACATCTGACCAAGTGGTGAGTGTACCTCCCGTGACGTGTGGCAAGGGTCAAAACTTAATTTGGTCATCAACTCCCCCTCCGTGTAAGGAGGAGTTGAACAGGAAGCGTGGCTGAATCAAACGGGGGCTGAATTTTGACGACACTAATTCTCCCTAAAGCCAGGGATATATCAAGAAACTCGGCCGGTCATTCATTTGACTGGACCGTATGCTACTTGTGCCGGCGGTGGCACTGCTACAGAAGCATTCAGCTGTGTACCCTTGTCCTTGTGTCGGCGACGGCACTTCTACAATAGTGCTAGTAATTAACTTATTACCCCGCGCTAGCTTCAGTTAGCACGGCCTTTGATGTGTTGATCCCTTCTCTTTCTCCATACAGAATAAATACAAAAAACCGGCGCAAGGAATGGGTAGAACATCCCAAAAAAAATGGGTGAGCCTAGCTCCAATCGCATTCACAGGTGGTGGTACAGTGAAAGGTGTTAGAAATTTAGGGTTTGTGGTCTACCCCCTATTTCTCTGCGCTTATCCGTGGTGCCGCTCACAATTTGCATATCTAAGGCTAGGGGGTAGGGACCTTCTTATACTGTCTTTCCAAAGAGTCCACCTCTTATACAGATATAAGATTCCTAGTATATTCCACTAGTTTCCGGGATAGAGTCCAGATCAAATTACCAACCACGATCATATTTGTCTGTTAACGGATTCTACCCGTTATGTCCCTGGAGCACACGCTTGTGAGCAACGCGCCATAATAGAGTGTATATTCCTCTAGTTATGTAGATCAACATTAGGGCTGTAATCTAACTATATGATCTAGCTCCTTCCGATTATCACTGTACCCGGGTAGTCTTTCCAATATAAATAGTATATTGTCTTCCACTGATAATCGACCAACTTCCTTAAGCATATAACTTAAGTATGTTCCAACAAGTGATAATTCCATGATAAATCATGTAAGTATTCCATGTATAAATACATGTATTATTCCATAATGAGGTATTCCGAATATTAGCAATTCCTATTAAATTGAATATAGTTGCAGGACACATAATTCCAACATCTCCCACTTGTCCAAAACGATCATTCAAATATTCGTAAATCCATAGCCTTAACATGCTTACCAAATACCTCGTGACTAATAAGCTAAGTCAAGGGATCAGCAATCATATTAACACTACATTGAAAATTCACAAAAATATATATATGATGATACTTCCCTTCAATATGTTTCCTTGTTGTGACACTTAAGATCACTAGAGACCTTTAGTGTTCGCCTAATTATTCCAGCATAGCTGTCCTTGGCGCCTCGAGTATTATTTCCTCGAGTGTAATTCCACCTTTATAGGCACCTTGAGTATTACTTCCTCAAGTGAAAATTCCGCATCAATTATTTTCCGTCACATAATCAATAATATGTATAATTCCACATTGAGTCAAAATATATGATAACCATGTTGAATAAATTTTTAGAACCACATAAATATCAAATCCAATGAGTAAATGAAGTTCCATAAGTAACCATGTTTGAAAGAAATTCCTGACTTTAGTCAGTGAACCTGCACCATATTAGTACTAAAAATAATAATAATTGAATATGCGTACCTGGACTTATTCCTCATCTCATAGATACAGTAATAGCTTCCTCAATGTGTTTACCTTTCATACAAATTTCAAAAACAAGTGACAAGTTGTGATGCAGTTTCCACAATCTTATATGATGTGTGAGATTCCCTTAGCTGCCCGTCTTTTGTTCCACTGCTTGAATGCAGCATAAATTCCGGAAGCTAAGTTATGATTGTAAAATGAAGCTACAGTAAGTTTCAACACCATTATCCCCTTGTCCTTAGGAGTTCAAACATAATTCCTCATTGAGTTTGGTTCCAGGTACTTTAATAAGTTTGCAATATTCCATAGGAAACGTTTCAAAACATACCCTATGTAGTTCCACTCCCAAAACACATGAAGCTTCAAACGTTCCTTTCATATGTGAAAGTTAGAACATGACCAAGCTTTTACTTCCATCAACGTGACATTATCATTGCAAACAACAAAACAATGTTCAGGTATACAATAATAATGCAAAAATATTTTACACTTACATTTGTAGATGACCGCCTTGCTTCATTTTAGAAAACCATATGACCTGCTATTCCATTGATGTGAAGCTTGTTATAAGATCATACATTAATATATTCAATTAGCAAACCATGTCTTTAGTTCCTCTTTCCCAAAATTCCAGGAGAGAGACTTTCCACAAAGTATATTTTCCTTTGCGTGAAGGATTGAATAACAAGAGTGCCATTATGATATTCCAATGAGCCAAAATTTCCTTAAAAAATCACTTCCAGACAATAGGCTTGCGGCTGTTTGGTATGATATTAAGTTCCCAAACTATGTTCTTCCTCATATGAGTTAATTCCTTCCCGCAATTCTTCCACCCATAGTTGACATTGATGAAAAAACCTTCTTAAGAGAATTTAATCATTCCTCTAAAATTTAGAGTGACGTCCCACAACAACACATAACAATTGTACAAAGATGATATTCCAAGCCAATTCCTCCCACTTATCCTAAGCATGTTAGTGTCGAGAGTTTCACTTGTAGTGTTCATTGGGGTCAAGATTATATTTCAGTATGACTGTCAATATTTCCACCCTTGATCATAATAATCATTGTGTTCCTACTTTTCCACCAGTTTGATCCACTATCATTACAAAGTTCCTGGTGTGTGCTTTGTAGCAATTAGGAATTTCCTGCCAAAAAAAAGATTTCCTTCCAGTAGCTCAGATACCAATGTTAGAAATTTAGGGTTTGTGGTCTACCCCTATTCCTCTGCGCTTATCCGTGGTGCCGCTCACAATTTGCATATCTGAGGCTAGGGGGTAGGGACCTTCTTATACTGTCTTTCCAAAGGGTCCACCTCTTATACAGATATAAGATTCCTAGTATTTTCCACTAGTTTCTGGGATAGAGTCCAGATCAAATTACCAACCACGATCATATTTGTCTGTTAACGGATTCTACCCGTTATGTCCCTGGAGCACACGCTTGTGAGCAACGCGCCATAATAGAGTGTATATTCCTCTAGTTATGTAGATCAACATTAGGGCTGTAATCTAACTATATGATCTAGCTCCTTCCGATTATCACTGTACCCGGGTAGTCTTTCCAATATAAATAGTATATTGTCTTCCACTGATAATCGACCAGCTTCCTTAAGCATATAACTTAAGTACGTTCCAACAAGTGATAATTCCATGATAAATCATGTAAGTATTCCATGTATAAATACATGTATTATTCCATAATAAGGTATTCCGAATATTAGTAATTCCTATTAAATTGAATATAGTTGCAGGACCCATAATTCCAACAAAAGGAAGAAACGACAGCAAAGCCAAGGGCCAGCTCAAGTGAAGTGCGGGGTACTCCATGCAACCCCGCGTCCGTCCACACGTAGGTAGGACCGAGGCCCGAGCGGCGGCAGGGCTCCCGCACGGCACATGGACGTACGTACGGGCGGTCGATGAGGTCGCTCGTGCGCGCACGCGACGCGAGCAACAGCATCAGATTAAACATCCCACTTAACAACTGGAGTGCGTACTAAACGCCGGGGGTCAAACGTAGGAGCACTGCTTCTGCTCAACCAGAAGCCAAGCCCAATGATGCGCGCCAGCTGCGTGCATCCATGCTCTCCAATCAAAGGCATCTGAGAGACTGAGACTGGGAGCGCACCAGGACATGTTGATGTCGGTCGTACTGATTAGCAAATCACAGGGTGTCACCGCGTGGGAGGATGGCTTATCTATCTTATTATCCCTGCCCCTGCGCAACAGATGGAATCTGGATGGGAGGAGCCATCAATCAGACGGGGATGGCTTCGTCCGTGTCCGTGTCCCTGCCCCGTGTTTACATTTGTTGTTTATATATACGTATAGTTTAGGTTAGTTTAGTTTAACCCGGCGCAGCAACTGGAGTGGCAGATACGACCGGGGCAGTGCACCTATCAGTATCACCTCCCGTGACCCATCGACCATGGCAGATCGGGCGGAGCCTCTCAGGATTTCTCTGCCTGCTAGGTGGCAGATTTTTCTTATATTCGTCGGCTTATCACATGGCGCGAGGCTGATGAACAGTTATCATAAGCGTTTTTGTTTCAATGGTCATAGTATGGAGATACGCTGTGGCTGGTCGATTGATTGGGTCCAGGAAATAAAACTATAAATCGATGATAGCAAGCCAGCAAAGCAAGATCAATCATAGTAACACAATGCAGACGCCTACGCAAATATACTTGGTGAAGAATATTTCCCGTCTACCAATGACGGATTGACACGTAGGATAAGCTCGCGCTGATCGACGGACTGACAGAAGCTAAGAAATCAGTGCCCGACCTTGTCTGAAGTCTGATGCGTCTGAAACATATGCAGTGGATCTGCAAGTTGGGCCGGGCGCTTGGATTGCATCCCTGCCGTGCGTGCATGCGAATATGTGACACCGTAAAAAAAAAAAATGTGACACCGGACGGGATCAATCGAGGAAGAGAAGAGTAGCCGGCACCGCCGCATCATCTCGCTGGCGCAAACAGTGGCGAAATCGCATCATCCTTTCTATGATCCGTTCTCCATGCAGAACGCGTGCACGCGATCTGATCATGCGGCGCGCGCTCGGAAAGCGATTTCTCAGCACCCTGATTTTTTTTCCTTTTGAGAATAATCGGCACCCTGGCTGGCTAGCAGCAGTTTATTTAAACCTACGACAGTACATATTCTGCGATCTCCGTCATCAAATTAAGAAGGGTTTAGTTGTGATTGTAGTTATCGTATTTATTCGGCGATCTTGGGAGCTTATTATTTCCAGCCGTCGCTTTGGACATACGGAAGAGTAGAGTTTTATAACGGAAAAATAATGATAGTATTAGTATAGCAGTCTAGCAGCATGGCAGAGCAGGAGTACGTGGTTTGGCAAGGCTCCGTAGCAAAACAGGGGTAGGTATACCGTGGGCTCCGGTCCGTTTCCTTCGTTTTCCATGCGTCGTCGCGTGGGTCCGCGGCGCCCGGCCCTCAAGTCGCCATCCCGCGTGTGCACCGACGGCCGACGGCACGACGGCACGGGGCGGGACGGACATCATGCATGGGAAAGATGGTCGCGCCAGGTGCCAGCCGGGAGGGAGCCAGCCAGCCGCGTTTGGTGCGGCGTTGCCGTCTCCTCCGTGCTGTTCGGATTCGACGCGGTGGCGCCGGTGAGAGAGAGAGAGAGATGCTCGGCGACGTCGATCTCGACCTCAGGTGCCGCCGACGGCAGACGTACGGGGATGCTGCCGTTCGCGGGTGCCCATCGGGCTGATCGTGCCTTGCTTGGAGGAAGAGGAACTGACTGATACCCGCGTTTGTCTATAATACGAAGGGCACAATCCGCCCGAAAACGATCATTCACCAAATTGATTCTGAATGGGACTGTATAGACGACTGATTGGTTCGATTAACGGATCAGAAGTCAGAAGAGAGTAGTGGCAAGCGTGCATCAACGAGCATCACTGGACTGGACGGAAGGGATGCCGTGCAACGCTACCTCATGACAACAACGACCGACGAAGCTCACATCCATCAAGAGTCGAACCGCGGCCTTGATTACCGGCCGTTAGGCGCAGGATTTCGCCGTTAATCCCGTGGTTAACGACTTAACGTCACGTCGTTTTCGCGGCCTCTCGGACTCTGCATTCCGACTTCCAGTTTTGGCCGCCGTGAGTCTCCGGTTACGTTACGTACGTGAGATACGTATGGCGCATGGTCAGTCAACTCCCGCGCCATTTCTCTGCCGCGACCTGCGCTGTTGCACCCAACTAGCTTGGAGTACTTCCTTCCTGCCTAAGTAAATTACTCCCTCCGTTCCATAATGCAATGCGTTCTCGATTTTCAAGCTTGAGCTTTCATCATGAATTTAACCAACGAGATCGATTGCGGCGGGGTAAAAACTATACTACTGAATTCGTATTACCCCGCCGCAATCGGTCTAGTTGGTTAAATTCGTGGTCAAATTTAGATTTCAGAAAACGCGGACGCATTACATACGTATGGCGCATGGTCAGTCAACTCCCGCGTCATTTCTCTGCCGCGACCTGCGCTGTTGCACCCAACTAGCTTGTACTTCCTTCCTGCCTAAGTAAATTATAAAGCACGACGTACGACTCAGGTCAAAGCTCGCGCTTCAAACTTCAAGCACGCGCCTAACCATGCACGTCGTTGTTCCTTCCTTGCGCGTGTTGCGCTCGGAGAGCGTATGGTCCATGGCAGCAAAAGCCAATATCATAGCAAAGAAATGCGGAGTTAGCCAAACAATTGTTATCTTTCTTAGGATTTACCCCGTGACCGAATGAGTTTTTTTTTTTGGAAAAGGAGGTTGGACCCCCGGCCTCTTCATCAATCGATGCATGCAGTCATTTTTATTAATTATTTCACAAAGTTCTGACAAGAACATACATCTATCCATCCGAAGCCACCACTCACACCTACAAACTCGATAATGTGGAGTGCTCTCACTCCCCATATCTAAAACCGGTGTCGTCGCCAATCCATCCACATAACGTATCGGGACAACAGCCGGTGCAGCCTACCTAAAGCCGCCCTCATCATGGGACTACTGACCCATCTTCAGGAGAGATATCTGCATCATCCTTGCCAGACCAGACATCCGTCGACGCCACCACAGCGCCTAACGGCGCCACTGCCCTGCGCTCATCCGCCCAGACGCAAAGACTCTGGAAGATCTGTCGTGCGTAGCACCTGCTAACCAGGCATGACTCGGCGTAGCACCTGTCGGCCAGGCATGATTTGACAGCTCCACCGAAGCTTCGTGCAAGACGAAGCCGCTCCACCTCCTGCCTCTGTCGTCCAGCGCTGCTCCACAAACGATGCTCTCAAGAAAGAAACGGCACCAGGTTTCCCCCGGAGCAGCACGAGTGGGTCGACAACAGTTGCACGACGATGCCTTCATCAAGGTAACGACGCAAAACGCCGCCATCGCCCGCCAACGGCCCGGTTTTCACCGGCAACTATGTCTCACCGTCTCGTAGCTGGGACTAGATGCCGAATCTCGAGATCCGACCACCCAACCGCAGGCCGACCACCTCTGACGGAAGAGATGACCACCACCGCCGACTGGACCGGTCAGATCTGACCGGAGGTGCCGCCGACGAGACCACCAGGCCCTCCACGCCGCCGCCACCGGCCGCCGCGCCAGTAGCCCGTGCCGCCTCCGACGCCGCCGCGCCACAGCCATCACCGTGACCGAATGAGCTGATTGCTTAAAGATGTGTTGGGTGCTAGCTGACCTTTGTTTCGTTCTTACCAGATTACAAAACGAGCCAGTAGGATGAAAAAACAAAGGATCCATCTATGCATGTATGCCATCCATATCCGTCGAGCTAGGAGTGAGCACGTACCTAAACACATTTCTTTATCCGATCCACTCTCTGCATGCAAGACGCAAGTGGCCACGCCCGTCGCCAAACGTTCGTCTCCTGCTTAGACTTCTCTCAGCGGCGACGTGAGCAGCCGCGGCTGATTAAACAAAATAAGCAAAGCATCAAGCCTTTCGAACTGGCCAAGCTAAGCACGTGTAGCTCCAAATTCCAAACGGAGTTCCGTTCGTCTCGTCTGGTGTCGCGCCTTCTAGGGTGGCCAGACGTTAGGCATGCAAGAGGCTGGTTCCAACTGTGATGTGATGTGACCGTCTACTAGCACTACTAGAGATTACCAATAGATAAGCGTTTCAATTCGTCGTCTGACTTTTGAGTGACATACTTGATACTTCTCAACGAAAGGAACGTTAGGTTGTTACGATTGGCGAGCGACTCGACAACGTTGCCGCCCGGGATATTGCGGTGTCGGCTCTCGGCGGGGACATCTGTTCGATCGTCTCGCATGCATTTGCTCATATTCGACGCGCGTTGCGTCGGACCGTCTCAAAACGTCCGGCCAGGCTGTATGAACACTGATCGATCACAAATATTTGATCCAACCAAACGCTTCAAATGGGTCTCAAACGCTCGGACTGATCGATACCCCTATCTAAATATGAGGCGGATATGGGGCGTCCGGGCGCGTCCGCCACGTCGGCCTGATGATGAGGTTCCAAGCGGACTCGTCCGAAAACCTGACGGTTCGACGGACGCGTCGACCGTCGCCACGGTGTGAACGTCGCGTGGCGCCACTCTGGCTCGCCGCCCGAGGCCGAATTCGGCTATTTAAGCCGGCCGGCGTCCCCCAGCCCTAGCGCATCTACCTCCTCACTCTCTACGCCGCCATTCGAGCCCCTCCACCTTCTCTTCCCCGCTCTCCGGCGTCAATATGGTCCGGCGTAAGATCACCACCTACGTGATGCTCACAACGGAACGCCGGCTGTAGATCAAGGCGGAGATCCAGGCTAGGCGCGTCGGCCGCATCGCTGCGAGTCTACCTCCAGACTCATCGGAGCCGGAGGAGGAGGAGCAGCAGCCAGAGGCGGGGGAGGGAGAGCAGCTGCTGGAGCCGATGGAGGTGGCGTATCCGGAGGAGCACGAGGTGGAGCAGCCTGCTCCGGGGTTCAACATGGCGGAGGCGGATGCGGAGTTCGCAGTCGCCCAAGCCGAGGAGATCGAGGAGCAGCATGCGATCCTGAAGTCCATTCAGGATGAGGCCGAGGTGGAGGCCGACCGGGAGCTCATCCGGTAGAAGCAGGCGGAGGCCGGCGCGCTCTTCGACGAACTCGACGCGGAGATAGCGGGGGAGGAGGCCGGAGCAGAGCAGTCGGAGGCGCCGGAGAGGACAGAGCTGCAGCTGTCACGCATGTATCCGTCGGAGGACACGGAGATAGTCAACATCTGTGACGAAGAGTAGCTAGGTGATATACATACATGGTTTTTTTTATTTTGCATACTTTTATATGGATATAAGAATCTAGTATAAAATGTCCGGATATAGTGATGCTAATTTAAAGCGTGTTCGGTCATTTTCAGCGGAGGCGTTTGAGGGTCATATTTACCATCCGTGGTTGTAGATGCTCTAAGGCACCTTGAGAGCGCACGAGGAATAGCCGACCCGTTATAGCGGTAGACATGAACGTTTCTGGTTTCGGTTTTGGAATCTTCTGCAAGGTTCAAGCTTGATTTTTACCGGATTTGCTAACCTTCCTGACATGTTTTCTTCGGTCTTGTTTCTCTTTTTCGGGTTTTTTCTTTTTCTTTTTCCTTTATTTTTCTAAATATTTAAAATATATAAAAAATTCATGGTTTTCAAATGTTCTCACGATTTCAGAAAAGTTCTTGTTTTCAAAAATATAATGGTGTTTCTTTTCATTTTATTGTAATTTCAAAATGTATTCCTGCTTAAAAACTAATCACAAATTCAATTTTTTGGGGGAATTATAAAACATGTTTGTGTCTAAAAACATGGCTGGACATTTCAAATATTATTCGCATTTTTATAATTAATCATTAATTCAAAAATTCATTATAAAAGTAGTATCATACATTAGTATCATATGCACGATACTATGATACTACGAAACTTTTCATTGCGGGTGGGTTGTTGCCTTCACCTTGACGTCTTAAGTTAATGTTTCTTTCCACCTAAAAAAAAGTTAATGTTTCTTTTCAACTTCCAACGATCGAATATAATCCGCATGCATGGCCAAACGAATCCAATCCACAACAGTTTGGAATTCTGAGCTGCTGGTTTGTTGCCTTCTCTCTTCAGTTAGGTCTCCTGGATGTCACTAGTACCCAAACGATAACTAACTTTTGTGACGGTGCACGGATGACCTTAATGAAAGCTTCGGTTGCTGCGGTAGTTGCCCAAGCTAGCTGCATATGATTAGTTAGGCCGGCCACAACTCACAGGCACGCACGAGGAAACAGCGCCAATCATGTACAATATGTTCTGCCCGAAGTAGAAGTAATAGGCATACACCAATTGTCAAATTGTCATTTGATTAAGCAGGGTTCCTTCCGTGACGTATGGTAAGGGTAAGGGTCAAAACTTTGGTCGTTCTTTCCCCCTCCGTGTAAGGAGGAATTGAACTGGAAGCGATGACCGGACCAAACAGAGTCTGAATTTGACGACACTGATTCTCCCCAAATCCACGGAAATATCAAAAAATCTCGGCAGGTCATTCATTTGACCAGACCGCATATCAGTTGTGTCGGCGACGGCACCAGCAGTGGATTCAGCTGTAGACTAATCCTAGTTCATCATTGCCCTTTCTTTTCTTGGCGGAACGCTTCATCCTTGCCTGATTGAATTGTTAAAAGCATCTCCAATAGAAGATGCAAATTTAGAAATGCAAAACAGAAGATGTAAAAATTTACATCTTCAAAAAATATTTGTTTGCATCTTTAATAAAGTGCCAACTCCAACAGATGACGCAAAACGGAGATGTAAAAGAGAAAACTCTAATAGAAGATGCAAACTAGAGATGTAAAACCGGCCACATGGCTGCTGTTCGACCGCAGTTCAGCCGCTGTACGGACGCATTTGCACATTGAATTTTTATAATTCTACCAACAAAAGTGCATCATGAACCAAAAGTTTGAAATCCTACAAGCAAAATTCAATTGTCTCAAACGAAGTTCTTGGTCGAATAAATGAAAATGCACATAGACATCACTCAATTTGCGTCCTCTCCGCTGTCACTAGTGCCATTGTGGACGATGGTATGATCATCATCAATGACTTCTTTCTCGACGTTTTCATGCGTTGAAGTCTCAACTACAAATGGACGTACACGTAATCAACTTCACATTCTATTGGAATCGACAATTGAAACAACAAACAAATGCACAAAGATTTTTTTTTTTACCTTTGTGACATATCGTCGAACATGTTGGATGCGGTTGTCGTCGGCCTGGTCACATCTTCCTCCATGGCCGGCGACGGCGGCGGCGGAGGTGGATGAGGAGCTCCGTGGCCGGAGGAGGACGCCAAGGTTGGCGGCGGCTGCAAATCGCCTGCCGTAGCCGCGTCCGGCTTTGAAATTTTGGCCGGCCGAGGTTGGTTCTCCGCCGGGTTGCGGCCCCGTGCCGCCGGCCGCTTCACGCCTCCACCGCGTGGCTTGGCGGCCCGCTGATTCTTTGGAGCCTCCGGCGCGACGGCGACTGGTCGGGGTGGGCAAATCCAGGGCGGAGGCATGGCGGCGGAGGCGGTGGGGAAAGTTGGCGCGGAGGCGGCGGCCGCGACGAGGTGGGTCAGGACTCCGACGTCGGAGGCGGGCACATTGGGGAAAGTTGGCGCGGAGGCGGCGACCGCGACGAGGTGGGTCAGGGCAGCGGCGGCGGAGTCGGAGAAGGCGGCCATGGCGGCGGCGGCGGGCGGGAGGCGGACAGGCAGGAGTCAGGCGGCAGCTGGTCGCGCGGAAGTGAAATGAACGGCAGTTGGTGAGTTGACGGACAGTTGCATTTTTACATCTCCATTATGTCAAGATCCAAATTTGTATAGCGAGGTGTTGTATTTTACATCTCCGAAAGGCGGAGATGTATTTTTTTTGCATCTACATCATCTATTGGAGATATTTTTTTGCCCTCGGAGATGCAACAAGTAGGTATTTTTGCATCTACATTTTTTATTGAAGATGCTCTTAGCACAACCTTTTTTCTGTTTCGATCCACCATACACAACGTGTACCAAAAATATTAAAAAAAAATGTAAATGATCGGCACAAGGAAATGGTTCCCAGATTCCAAACAGCAACATGTATATGTAGAAGTAGAACATCTCAGAAATCGACAACTGGCTGGGTGTGAAAGAAATGAGCTGAAATTAGCCGCAGCCTAGTTTTTCCAATTTCACAGGTAGTAGGTACGGTGAAAGAAAGAAAGAAAGGAGCCCCAATGCAAAGCGAAGGGCCAGCTCAAGTGAAGTCTGGGGTACTCCATGCAAGCCGGCGTCCACACCGCACATGGACCTCCGTACGGGCGCTTGATGAGCTCGCTCGTGCACGCACGCGACGGGAGCAACAGCATCAGATTAAACATCCCAGTTAACTAGCGGTACTAAACGCTGGAGGTCAAACGGTTTCTCCTAAACCCAATGATGCGCGCCAGCTGCGTGCATGCTCTCCGATCAAAGGCATCCAGACGGACACTGCGCGGCACTGCGAGAGAGCGCGCGAGTACATGTTGATGTCGGTCGTACTGATTAGCAAATCACAGGGTGTCACCGCGTGGGAGGATGGCTTATCTATCTTATCCCTGCCCCTGCGCAACAGATGGAATCTGGATGCGAGTGATGGAGGAGGACTCAGCTATCTTAGCCCCCCGCGTTCATATTTGTTGCTTAGTTGTTAAGCACGGCGCCGCGCCCGCCTTGTTGATTTTAGTTTAGTCTAGTTTAACCCAACTGGGAGATAGAGATACGATCGGCGCACTGCGCCTATCACTGCTCGTGATCCAGCGATCCATCATCATCAGGTACCGTAAGAGCAACTTCCATTGGGCGACCCATTTTGTCCGCCTGCGTCCGTTTAGGTCGGCGCGGACAAAAGCGAAGGCCCAACTCGTCGATCCAAATTCAAATCGCGTCCGTTTCGTCTCCGCGCCGACGCATTTGTGGCCCAAATTTGCGGCCGAAATGCGTCGGCGCGGACGCGAAGCGGACGCCACGCACGCCTTCTCGGTGTCTGCCGCATCCCCACCTGGCGGTCGTCCAACTACCCAGCGGCCAGTTTGGTCAGCTTAATTTATGACGACCGCCCATCTCGGGCTCACGTGTCAGCGACGACGACCGTCCTTTTTTAAGCCGACCGTGCGGCGGGGCCGTCTTCATCCGCTTCCAGAAGAGCTCCCGTCCTCATCTCGCTTCCCCGTCGGCGGCAAACCCTAGCCACCCTAGCCAACACAGATGGGTCTCTACTCCGGCAAAGGCAAGGGCAAGGCCCCCGCCACCCCTTTTCCCCCTGAGCTCCCTCCGTCGGCGCCAGCTCGCCGGCAGCGGCAGCGCGTCACCGTGCTAGTGCACCAGGCGGAGTGGCACTGGCAGAACCGGGTGCCTCTCCCGTACCCCGACGTCACCCTGCCGCACGACTGACATCTGGATCCGGAGAGGATCCCAGTGCCGGCGGCGCCGCGGTCGGCTAGGGCGCACGCGGAGGAGGTGCGGCGCCGGCGGGCGCAGCCGACGCCGGAGCAGCGCAGCGACGCCGCATACGCCTTCGACTCGCCCAACTGGGCTCGATGGTTCGCCTTCGAGCACGAGGAGGCCAGGCGGCGCGGCGTCCGCGAAGTCGGCCGCAGGTCGCCGCCGACCCCCCTCGTCGTCCGCGACGAGGACCAGGAAGCGGAGGTGGCCTACCAGGCGGCCTTGGCGGCCGTCCTCCGGGAGAGCGAGGAGGAGGAGCGTCGCAGGGAGGAAGAGGAGGAGGCGGCGTACCAGGCGGCCATGGCGGAGGCCATGGGCCTCTCCGTGGCGGGCGACTGCATCGTGCCGCCGGTGGCCCCGCCTTCCCCCGTCAAGGCCGAGCCGGACCGACCCCCATCGAGGGCCACAAATGGACCGGCGTCGTGCGCGAGTGGGTCAGCGCTCCGCCGGTCTGGATGGGAGGACGACGGAGGAGGAGGCGGAGCACCTTGAGGAATGGCGCCAGCGATGGCTTGATGAGGAGCGCCGCCACTGCGAATACCTCGAGAAGCTCGAGCGCGACGCCGAGGAGGAGCAGCGCGAGGCCGAGGCGCGCCGGGCCCAGAAAGTGGCGGCACAGGCAGCGGCAGCGGCGGCAGAGCCCGCGCCCGACATCAACGCCCTCTGGAACACGGCGTTCCCCTGGACCGGCCCTGCTGTCGGTGTCAAAACCGGCGGATCTCGGGTAGGGGGTCCCGAGCTATGAGTCTCGGATCGATGGTAACAAGGGGACGAAGGAGACGATGTTTACCCAGGTTCGGGCTCTCCTATGGAGGTAAAACCCTACATCCTGCTCGATTATATTGATGGTATGAAGGTTACAGAGTTGATCTACCTCGAGATCGACTAGCTAAACCCTAGATGAGTCTCTCTGTCCTACAATCTAAAACCCCTCGGCTTATATAGGCGCCAAGGGTCATTAGGGTTACACATAGTCGGTTGCCCACCGGAGGGAAAAAAACATGCCTAATCTACTATCTCAAACTTGAAAGACACGCCACGACTCCTGAGGTCTCCTCCATAGCAACGAGGCCTCCGATCAATCCCATCCTCAGCGAGCGGCCCATGAGCCCGGCCTATGAGAAATAGGCCGGCAGTCCGAGGACCCCTTAATCACGGACTCCCTCAGTAGCCCCCGGACTAGCCTCCAATGCCGAGGTATATCCGGACAATCTTGCGCGTTGAAGTCTTCGGCTTGCGAGGCGAGTCCCTCTATCCCTTCTTGCTCGGCAACCATCCCGTCATCGAAGAATTCTCAAACGTTGAGAATTTGCGGGACCCACTGTAGTAACTTTCAGCGCTTCTCGATCCTTGTGCGCCGAGGGGAGACGAGCGGCCCGCAAGGGAGCCACCACCTATTTAAACAAGTCAAATCGTGGTCTGGGTCACATCTTCCTCTTCTTCCCCATCAGAAAAAACTTCAAGCGAGAGATCACCATAAAAACATGGCGAGCGCCCCCAGCTCTTCCTCGCGTCCTTACGGCTCTCGTCCCGTTGATTGGGCAAGTTGCTCTGTATCCCTCCTTCGGCTGCGTGACCTCGAGACCCAAGGGTATCTTCCTTCCTCGGATCTGGCGGCTACCCGCGCCGGTTTGACTTCTTTTGACAACGAAGCCTTCGCGGAGAACTTCCCTAATCCTAACAAGGGAGAGAGGGTATGCTTCGTGCCTTTCCTCTTACGGGGCCTAAGGTTCCCCATTCATCCTTTCCTGAGGGGATTACTGGATTTCTATGGGATCTAGCTCCATCATCTTACCCCCGGATCTATTCTGCATATCTCGAGCTTTGTTGCCCTTTGCGAAATGTTCCTGGGCTGCGAGGCACACTTTGAATTATGGAGGAAGTACTTCTGCCTCGTCCCCCGAACTCGGGGTGAGACAATTCGGGAAGTTGGAGGAGCCGAAGTATGCCGTATAGCCGGGACAGGGTATCAGCGGGGACACCGAAGAAGGAGTCTGAAGAATGGTTTTCGGAATGGTTCTATATTGAGGACGTTCCCCTATTTGATCCAGCTCGGAGGGGTTTGCCCGAATACTCCGACGCCCCTTTGAAAAAAAGGTTCAATTGGCGACCGAAGAGTTCATCCCAAGAGGACGGTGCTGAAGTTCAACGCTTGGCCGCCCACGTAAGGATACTGGCTCATCACAAGCTGACCATGATTGATGTGACGGCTGCCGCCATCACCCGATGCGTTCAACCTCTTCAGCAAAGGATACATCCTTTGTGGCATTACAACGGAACAAGTGACACCACCCGCTCCTGACGGCTGGGCCCTGCCAACCAAGCGGCATTGGTAGCCGCATTTGCCGACCTGTACAAAGGAGAAAAAGAAGACTCCGTTCGGCTACCGGTTAAGGAGGGATACTCGAGTTACAACCCCATCGAATGGGTAAGCCTTTCGACTTTGCGACCTGAGTTCGGGTTTTTTATTCGTCCTTTTTTACCAAAGCTTTCAATCTGCGCAAACAGGAATGGAGGAGCTTTGTCGAGACAGTCAACTGTCCGGCCCCCCAACCAGAGAACTACTCTCGTGATGACGATCCAGGATTCCATGACGACCCGGAGCTGTCCATTGAGTACGAAGACGGGATCTTTTACCAAGAGGGCCTTGATTGATCCAAGGTGGCTATCATAGCCGATCACCCCGGATCACTCCCTTCCTCCACTACAGGCAAGACGGAAAATTCTTCCCGTAAAAGGCAAACGTCCTCCGTCGACCCAAATATGCCAATTTCCGCTCCCAAGCGTCGTCGGTCCTCGCGACAAACGTCGGCTACATCAGTAATGTCCGGACCGGGCATCAACAGGAGTCCTTCATGTGAGCCGGTCGTGGAGACGGCGCCGACCACTCGTTCAACCCAAAGGTACTTCGTTCGGCCACTTATTCTATTGTTATTATGATCGATAGGATCTCACAGAAGATCTTATGTCGAAATACTCAGAAAACGAGTATAACCATCTTCTGCCAAGGACGTTGCCGGGATGCCTAGCAACACTCATGAGTCAAGATCTTCTGCTCATGTTGAACCTGCCGCGGAGGCCCCTGTGGTCAATCCGGCCCCTGAAGACTCCGGGGACGCGGTATCAGTCACTAAATCCGAAGTAGAGAGCGCGATGAACCACCGACGGCGACGAGAAACCCTGCGCCACCCGGCGTTTTCCGAACAAGAGTTCAATGCTCTATGCTCGGCAGACGCACACATCGGAGCTGCCCGAGCTGGGCTTGGGGAAGCCGTGAAACTGATATCATCCAGCCTGAAGGTGAGTGATTGATTTTGAGAATCCGGATACATATGTAAACCCAGTAGCCCCTGAGCCTTGAATTGGTCGGGACGACCGAGTTAAGGATCCGCATATTGTTTTATGGATGATGCAGGCTTCAAGGCAGCAGAACGAGCAATTGGCCAATGAATTGGAGGCGAGCCAAACACAGGTGGAAGCCGTGAAGGCCGAACTTGAACAAGTGAAGAAGTTTACCCGGGAGGCGCATGGTGAGTATATCTATTCTGCTAATCTTAGTATATAATCCCATGCTGACGCGAGGGTACTTTTTAGCAGTTGAATCTATTGGCCAGTTGCAAAAAGATTTAGATGCAGCCCGAGAATCTCAGAGGTACGCCGAGTCCCAGTATGAGGCCGGCTGCCTTTCGTTGCAACGAAACCTGGAGGAGAAGAAACACCTCCAGGCGGAAAACAAACAGCAGGCCGAAGAAATTGAGAGTTTAAAGACTCAATTGGCCCAGACCCAAGAAGAGAACCAGAAATTACAGAGGGGCATGTTCGGTAAGTGTGATTATAACGTCGAAGGGTATCCCTCCTACATTAAGTGTAATGGACATGCCTTGTCTCATGTATAGGTCTCCTAACCGGGCGGCCCGAAGAAGAGATCGGCTCCTACCGGGGGAGCCTTCTGAAGGAACTGTCCGCCGTGCATGAGCGGGCTCGGAAGGTGATGTCTACTACGCAACCTTCTTCTTGTAGACTCGTGTTGGGCCTCCAAGCGCAGAGTTTTGTAGGACAGTAGCAAATTTCCCTCAAGTGGATGACCTAAGGTTTATCAATCCGTGGGAGACGTAGGATGAAGATGGTCTCTCTCAAACAACCCTGCAACCAAATAACAAAGAGTCTCTTGTGTCCCCAACACACCCAATACAATGGTAAATTGTATAGGTGCACTAGTTCGGCGAAGAGATGGTGATACAAGTGTAATATGGATGGTAGATATAGATTTTTATAATCTGAAAATATAAAAACAGCAAGGTAGCAAGTAACAAAAGTGAGCACAAACGGTATTGCAATGCTTGAAAACAAGGCTTAGGGTTCATACTTTCACAAGTGCAAGTTCTCTCAACAATACTAACATAGTTGAATCATATGTAAATCCCTCACGTGCGACAAAGAGTTCACTCCAAAGTCACAAATAGCGGAGAACAAACGAAGAAATTATTGTAGGGTACGAAACCACCTCAAAGTTATCTTTTCCGATCAATCTTATGAGCTATCCCTATAAGTGTCACGAACAGCCCTAGAGTTCGTACTAAAATAACACCTTAAGATACACATCAACCAAAACCCTAATGTCACCTAGATACTCCAATGTCACCACGAGTACCCATGGGCTTGATTATACGATATGCATCACACAATTTCAGATTCATCATGTTCAATCCAACACAAAGAACTTCAAAGAGTGCCCCAAAGTTTCTACCGGAGAGTCAAGACGAAAACATGTGCCAACCCCTATGCATAGATTCCCAAGGTCACGGAACCCGCAAGTTGATCACCAAAACATACATCAAGTGGATCAATAGAACATCCCATTGTCACCACGGATATCCCATCGCAAGACATACATGAAGTGTTCTCAAATCCTTAGAAGACTCTATCCGATAAGAAAAGTTCAAAGAGAAAACTCAATTCATCACAAGAAGATAGAGAGGGGAAAACTCCATATGATTCATCTATATTAATAAAGCTCGCGGTACATCAAGATCGTGCCATCTCAAGAACACGAGAGAGAGAGATCAAACACATAGCTACTGGTACATACCCTCAGCCCTGAGGGTGAACTACTCCTTCCTCGTCATGGAGACCGCCGGGATGATGAAGATGGCCTCCGGTGATGGTTTCCCCCTCCGGCAGGGTGCCGGAACGGGCTCCCGATTGGTTTTTCGTGGCTCCAGAGGCTTGCGGCGGCGGAACTCCCGATCTAGGTTTCTTTCTGGGGGTTTTGGTATTTATAGGAATACTTGGCGTTGGAATCAAGTCAGGGGGACTCCCGAGGGGCCCACAAGCCAGGGGGGCGCGCCCTAGGGGGGGGTGCCCCCTAGGCTTGTGACTGCCTCGGGACTCCTCTCCGGTATCTTTTTGCTCGAGTATTTTTTATATTTTCCAAAAATATCCTCCGTAAATTTTCAGCCCATTCCGAGAACTTTTATTTCTGCACAAAAAAAACGACACCATGGTAGTTCTGCTGAAAACAGCGTCAGTCCGGGTTAGTTCTAATAAAATCATACCAAAATCATATAGAATTATTGTAAACATGTCATGAATACTTCATAAATTATAGATACGTTGGAGACGTATCAGCATCCCCAAGCTTAATTCCTGCTCGTCCTCGAGTAGGTAAATGATAAAAGAAATAATTTATGAAGTGTGAATGCTAGCAAGTGCACAAGTTTGATCAATGATAATTCCAATCACTTTTTCTAGCATCAATATAAACCATAAACAGTAGCTCATATCATAAAACTTCTCATGATCAAGTAACAAGCTATTCACATGTTAAAGTAGAGACCAGAAAGTTTCTTGAAAACTAACAAACCATATTCCTAGTCATCAAACAATTGCAATTCATCTTATTTTCAGGAAGGGTCTATGTAAGAGCTTTGATTTAGCAAATTCCACATACTCAACTATCATATAGTCTTCCATGATTATTGTCACTCAAAGCATAGTTTTAGAACAAATAGCATCCATCGAACACAGAGAAAGATAGGGGCTTAATGTTTCGCCTCCCAACTTATTTATCATATAGATAATTGTCAACAATAATAATTCATGATCAAATATATTTGTGTGGATATATATGTCTAGATCATTCCCCAACACATGACGCTTGCCAAGAGAAAAAGGCGAAATATAGGAAGTGGTGAAGATCACCATGACTCTTGCATAAAGGTAAGTACTAGAAAGTAAAAGATAGGCCCTTCGCAGAGGGAAGCATTGATTTGCAAAGGTGCCAGAGCTCGAGCTTTTAAAACAGAGATGAATAATAATTTTGAGCGGTATGCTTTCATTGTCAACATAACAACCGAGAGATCTCAGTATCTTCCATGCTAGATACATTATAGGCGGTTCCCAAACAGAATGGTAAAGTTTTTACTCCCCCTCCACCAATCAATCGCACGGGTACCGTCCGTACAAACAACAATCTTGGGGGAGTTTTGTTTCATTATATTTTGATTTGATTTTTGAGCATGGAAATGGGCATCCCGAATACCAGCCACTTTCTCGTGAATGATAGTGAATCAACACATATCGTGAGAATAACCCACCTAGCATGGAAGATACTGACAGCCCCTAGTCACTATATGAGCGATTCGGGCATACAAAACAGAATATTGTTTGACGGTTTAGAGTTTGGCACATGCAAATTTACTTGGAACGGCAGGTAAATACCGCATATAGGTAGGTATGGTGGACTCATATGGAACAACTTTGGGTTTAAGGGTGTTTGGATGCACAAGTAGTATTTCTACTTGGTGTGGAAGTTTTGGCTAGAATGAGGTGGAAGCAAGCACCACATGTTGGAGGATCCATAACAATATAACTTCTACACAGATATACCAAAACATAACTCATTAAGTTGTCATCCTTGTCCAATTTTAACTAATTTGCTCGAGTTTGAAAATAATTAATGAGCTCACAATCATAGAAGATGTCCAAGATAGTATATTTATATGTGGAATCTCTCTTCCTTCAATATTCTTTCATGAATTGTTCAAGTGACCAATGCGGTGTTTGCTAACTTTCAATAAATTTTACCACCTATACTTATTATGTGTGAAGCCATTACTCCCCATGGGATAAGTATATGAAGCATATTTAATTTCAGATTTATGATATTCAATTCATTCAACCATTTACTCATAGGATATAAGTGAAGCACGAGAGTGAATGACAAACTACTCCAAAAAGATATAAGTGAAGATCAATGAGTAGCCAACAATTAAATAACTATGTGAAGACTCTCTCATCTAAGAATTTCAGATCTTAAGTATTTTATTAAACAGCAAGCAAAAGAAAAATATCACTCCAAGAATAGCACGCATCATGTGAACGAATAAAAATTTAGGCTCAACATAGGCTAACCGATAATTGTTGATGAAGAGAGGTGGGATGCGTAGCATCCCCAAGCTTAGATGCTTGAGACTTCTTGAAATATTTACATGGGGTGCCTTTGGCATCCCCAAGCTTGAGATTTTGTATCTCTTTCAATCCTCTCATATCATGGTTTCACCTATTCTCAAAAACTTCATCCACACAAAACTCGAAAAGAACTCGTGAGATAGGTTAGTACACATAAAAACAAATCAACACTTCATGTACTACCAAGACAAGTTGCACAATAATTTTCAAACATCATCTACTGTTTACTATCATATCCACAATTTATATCTACCAATATAGGCTATGGAAACTATAGGATAAGTAGATAACAAAACTATGACAGCAATCTGTCCAAACAGAGCAGTCTGTAGCAATCTATTAAACCAGTGTACTTCTGTAACTCAAACAATTATGAAAATTTAGTACATACTAAATAATTTATATGACAACACTATGTAAAAATTTCAGAAACGTTCCACGTTCCAGTAAAATATGAAAATTCAAACACTACAGCAAAAGTTTATGTTTTTATACAGCACACATAAAACATGCAATGCAAGCATCCTAAAGGCAATTCTTGGAACTTTTTATTGAAAAACAAGATTATGAATAACAACTAACAGAAAATAACCAAATATAATGATGATCCAAGCAAAACTCATATTATGCGACGAATAAAAATATAGCTCCAAGTAAAATATACCGATAGTGTTGAAGATGAAAGAGGGGATGCCTTCCGGGGCATCCCCAAGCTTAGGCGCTTGAGTATTCCTTGGATATTACCTTGGGGGTGCCTTTGGCATCCCCAAGCTTAGGTTCTTGCCACTCCTTATTCTCCTCATATCGGTGTCTCACCCAAAACTTGAAAACTTAAATCACACAAAACTTAACGGAACTTCGTGAGAAGGGTTAGTGTAATAAATAAAGATAATTCACTTAGGTACTGTCAAGACAAGATTCATAATTGTTCTCACATGATACCTACTTTATTATACCATTCCCATAATTTATACCACCAAATATAAGCTATGGAAACACTAAAACAAGCAAACTATGCATGCAAAACAGAATCTGTCAAAAACAGAACAGTCTGTGAAGATCTGTAGTGTAACCATACTTCCCTGTCTCTAAAAATTCTGACAAATTAGGACAACCTTAATAATTTGTATATCGAGACTGTGTAAAAAATTTCAGATCATTATCACGCTCCAGTAAAAAATGAATATTCCTGTACTGGAGTCAAAAGTTTCTGTTTTGGTTCAGCATCAATTCTACTCATCTTGTGAGTCATCCCAAAGGCTTTACTTGGCACTTTATTGAAATAAAAGGCACAAAACATTATTACTACAGTATCTTAATCATGTGGACACACAAAAACAGTAGGTATAAATATTGGGTTGTCTCCCAACAAGCGCTTTTCTTTAATGCCTTTTTAGCTAGGCATGATGATTTCAATGATGCTCACAAAAAAGATAAGAATTGAAACACAAAGAGAGCATCATGAAGCATATGACTAGCACATTTAAGCCTAACCCACTTCCTATGCATAGGGATTTTGTGAACAAACAATTTATGGGAGCAAGAATCAACTAGCATAGGAAGGCAAAAGAAGCATAACTTCAAAACTTTGAACACATAGGGAGGAAACTTGATATTATTGCAATTCCTACAAGCATATGTTCCTCCCTCATAATAATTTTCAGTAGCATCATGAAAGAATTCAACAATATAACCAGCACATAAATCATTCTTTTCATGATCTAAAAGCATAGAAATTTTACTACTCTCCACACAAGAAAATTTCTTCTCATGACTAATAGTGGGAGTATCATAAAAGAATTGAATACTACAAATTGGTTCCACATTAAAAGAGTAATATTCAGTAAAAGAATATTCATAATTATGACAAGTATCATAATAGTAATCATCACTATTTTTCATCGCATAAGTATCATCACAATAGTCATCATAAGTAGGAGGCATGCAATCATTATAACAAATTTGATCATTCAAAGTAGGGGGAATAAAAAGATCATCTTCATTAAGCATAGCATCCCCAAGCTTGGGACAAACATTAATTGCAGCAAATAAATTCTCAAACATGTCATTTTCATCAAACATAGCATCCCCAAGCTTGTGGCTTTGTATGTCATAAACATAATCACTCTCATCATTAATAGTATGAATAGCACCAATAGTATAGCAATTATTATCATCATCCTCCAAGTTGGTGCCATAAATATTTTCAAGATTATAAGAAGTATCATTATCTTCCCAATCATAATGATCACAACAAGCAATAGGCATAACAAAATCATCCTCAAGTGTATCATCTTCCACAACTATTTTTGATTTATTCTCATGAGGCCTATCAATAATGGGAGCAACATTATTTGGGAGAGATACCTCTTTACCTTTACTTTTCCTTCTTTTCTTATTCTTCACCACATTATGTGTGGGTTTATTTAATTCCTCCAAGCTTCTTTTTGAAGAGGTTGGTTGAATAAAAAGCTCATCCTCGTTACCTGATTCATCATAAGAAAAAATAGGAGGATATTGGGAAACCTCTTCCCCTTCATTACTATTCTCTTCATCTTCTATTTGTTTTCTTGTCTTTAAGTAATTGGCAATATAAGGATTCTCAATGCAATTTACCACGCAATACATATAGATTTCATTTAGATCAAAATCAATCATTTTCATGAGAACCCAAGATGGAACATCCTTAGTTTTATGTTTCATTTCTTCATACCCCAAAAATAGACTAAGTTCATTATGATGCTCAAGGGTAATGAGGTTATCACAATTTTTGGACACAATTCGATCATGAAATAATTCACATTGGAAATTAAAATGACCACTTTCATTGCAAAGTTCACAAGGACGGCGAGAAATATTAAGTCTTTCAGCACAAACATATAGCCTCTCTTGCAACCATTTAGTTTCTAAATACTTATGCCTCTTACAAAATCTATCTTCCCTTTTAGGCATGTCTTCACAAACTCTATGCACTCCACAAAAATTGACATGCTTATAAGAAATCTTTTTATCATGACTAGTGCAATCATCATTAGTACTATGGATATTCAAAGAATTCATACTAACAACATTGCAATCATGCTCATCACTCAAAGATTCAGTGCCAAACATTTTAATAACTTCTTCTTCTAACACTTGAGCACAATTTTCTTTTCGATCATTTTCACGAAAGACATTAAAAAGATGAAGCATATGAGGCAACCTCAATTCCATATTTTTTTGTAGTTTTCTTTTATAGACTAAACTGGTGATAAAACAAGAAACTAAAAGATTTAATTGCAAGATCTAAAGATATACCTTCAAGCACTCACCTCCCCGGCAACGGCGCCAGAAAAGAGCTTGATGTCTACTATGCAACCTTCTTCTTGTAGACTCGTGTTGGGCCTCCAAGCGCAGAGTTTTGTAGGACAGTAGCAAATTTCCCTCAAGTGGATGACCTAAGGTTTATCAATCCGTGGGAGGCGTAGGATGAAGATGGTCTCTCTCAAACAACCCTACAACCAAATAACAAAGAGTCTCTTGTGTCCCCAACACACCCAATACAATGGTAAATTGTATAGGTGCACTAGTTCGGCGAAGAGATGGTGATACAAGTGTAATATGGATGGTAGATATAGGTTTTTCTAATCTGAAAATATAAAAACAGCAAGGTAGCAAGTAACAAAAGTGAGCACAAATGGTATTGCAATGCTTGAAAACAAGGCCTAGGGTTCATACTTTCACTAGTGCAAGTTCTTTCAACAATACTAACATAGTTGAATCATATGTAAATCCCTCACGTGCGACAAAGAGTTCACTCCAAAGTCACAAATAGCGGAGAACAAACGAAGAAATTATTGTAGGGTACGAAACCACCTCAAAGTTATCTTTTCCGATCAATCTTATGAGCTATCCCTATAAGTGTCACGAACAGCCCTATAGTTCGTACTAAAATAACACCTTAAGATACACATCAACCAAAACCCTAATGTCACCTAGACACTCCAATGTCACCACGAGTACCCATGGGCTTGATTATACGATATGCATCACACAATTTCAGATTCATCATGTTCAATCCAACACAAAGAACTTCAAAGAGTGCCCCAAAGTTTCTACCAGAGAGTCAAGACGAAAACATGTGCCAACCCCTATGCATAGATTCCCAAGGTCACGGAACCCGCAAGTTGATCACCAAAACATACATCAAGTGGATCAATAGAACATCCCATTGTCACCGTGGATATCCCATCACAAGACATACATCAAGTGTTCTCAAATCCTTAGAAGACTCAATCCGATAAGAAAAGTTCAAAGGGAAAACTCAATTCATCACAAGAAGATAGAGAGGGGAAAACTCCATATGATTCATCTATATTAATAAAGCTCGCGGTACATCAAGATCGTGCCATCTCAAGGACACGAGAGAGAGAGATCAAACACATAGCTACTGGTACATACCCTCAGCCCCGAGGGTGAACTACTGCTTCCTCGTCATGGAGACCGCCGGGATGATGAAGATGGCCTTCGGTGATGGTTTCCCCTCCGGCAGGGTGCCGGAACGGGCTCCCGATTGGTTTTTCGTGGCTACAGAGGCTTGCTGCGGCGGAACTCCCGATCTAGGTTTCTTTCTGGGGGTTTTGGTATTTATAGGAATACTTGGCGTTGGAATCAAGTCAGGGGGACTCCCGAGGGGCCCACAAGCCAGGGGGCGCGCCCTAGGGGGGGGGGCGCCCCCTAGGCTTGTGACTGCCTCGGGACTCCTCTCCGGTATCTTTTTGCTCCAGTATTTTTTATATTTTCCAAAAATATTCTCCGTAAATTTTCAGCCCATTCCGAGAACTTTTATTTTTGCGGAAAAAAAACGACACCATGGTAGTTCTGCTGAAAACAGCGTCAGTCCGGGTTAGTTCTAATAAAATCATACCAAAATCATATAGAATTATTGTAAACATGGCATGAATACTTCATAAATTAT
Source organism: Elymus sibiricus (assembly GCA_039707655.1). Lineage (NCBI taxonomy): Eukaryota > Viridiplantae > Streptophyta > Magnoliopsida > Poales > Poaceae > Elymus > Elymus sibiricus. The sequence goes on along the minus strand of CM077667.1, from coordinate 437,489,989 downwards.
AGATACGTTGGATACGTATCAGAAGGCTATGAGGAGCATGATAAAAGCGCTATGGCCTGTCGAGAAGCCTCCGGAAGGGATGACCGAACTAGCCGATCGGTTCAAGGAAGCCCGGAGTTGATTCGAGCTATGGAAGGCATCGGCCTGCCGGGAGGGAGCACGAGAGGCGTGGGCGATGATCAAGACCCGTTATACCAGTCTTAACCCCGAGCATATGGCTCGGGTTGGGCCAGCAGGGCCTGATGGGCAAGAAGTGCCACTTCACTTGGTGTATGACCAAGTGATGCCTGCCGCTCGTCTCTCGCAGGAAGATTGCGCCCTGGATGCCTTAATAGACAATCTTGACCGGCAGCCAGATGTGTGATTTTATGTAACTATGTACTTTAAATCAAAAAATTGGTCCGTTTGTGTTGTAAACTTTGTCTTAACCGGCCATCGGCTTCGACCTCCCACGCTAAGAGCTTGGGAGTGTTCCGTATAAAATATCCCTTGATAAGAGGGAATTCTTTCGAGGAACCAGGCAATCCGGCCATTTGGTACGAACAGACAGAAGATGCACAGGAAGATATGTTATATTACTGCTTAGCGTAAGAAACATCTTCCAAAGAAAATAGTACCTCTATCGGTGCCTTCCTTTAGGTTGCTACGTAAGTCGTAGATAGTAAGGCCGCATACTGCTAGTATGCGACTAATGGTCTTTTTGAGAAAAGAAGCCCGAGTAATGGTAATAACAACCATAATTTTATTTGTTGCTTCCGTCGTAGCCGACCAATTTTCTACTAAGGATAGATAGCTTTTGGCTTCACCCGTCTGAGGTACGTATCCGGATAACCCGGTCGTAGCAATCGCAGAGGTGCTCCCTTTACCCTCTAGCCGAACAATCGGGAACGTAGAGGGTAAACACAGGAGCGAGGCAACCCAGCTTGGCAAAAATCTTAGTTCGAATTGATGCATATAATGGCTGAAAAATCGATAAGGGAAACATGCATACACAGGAAATGTGAATAGATGCATAAAATATATAATCATCGGCTTCGGGAAGAAGCCCCCAGGTGTTTTATTCGGGTCTAACATTTGGGGATGTATGCTGAAAGACTTAACACGAGCTCGGTTTAGCCGAACATAGACTTGGGGAGAGAAAAAATCCGAACCTGCCAAACATCAAGGTGGAAGGGAAGGAAAATGAAAAGAAAGAAAAGAAAAAGGAGGGTAAAAAGTATGACAACACCGGTCTAGCCGTAAAAACGCCGAAGACGAGCTGCGTTCCATGGGTGTGGTTCGAGGCGGTTATCTAGCGGGCTTCGAAGACGATAAGCCCCTCCTGCGAGTACTTCGTCGATTATGAAGGGGCCCTCCCATTTGGGATTGAGTTTATGCTTTTGCTTCTCGGGGAGCTGTAAGATGAGTTCACCCACATTGTACGCTTTTGCCCTGACCTCCCTGCTTTGGTAACGCCGGGCCTGCTGTTGATAAAAAGTAGAGCGAGCCCGAGCTATGTCGCGCTCTCCTTCTAAGGCGTCCAAGTCGTCCTGCTGATCTAACTCGGCCTCCTTTTCATCGTACATGCGCACCCTTGGTGCATCGTGAATAATATCACAAGGAAGGACTGCTTCTGCCCCGTAGACCATAAAAAACGGTGTGTATCCTGTTGATCGATTAGGGGTGGTACGCAGGCCCCACAGAACGGAGTCAAGCTCCTCCACCCAATGGCAGTCGGACTCATGAAGAGATCGGACCAGACGTGGTTTAATACCACTCATGATGAGGCCGTTGGCCTGTTCGACTTGTCCATTAGTCTGCGGGTGATACACCGATGCGTAATCGAGCTTGATGCCCATCTTTGTACACCAGTCTTTTACCTCTTGGGCGGTGAAGTTGGATCCGTTGTCCGTTATTATACTGTGGGGGACACCGTAACGGTGTACCACGCTGGATATAAAGTCGACCACTGGTCCGGAGTTGGCTGATTTGACATGTTTTGCTTCGATCCATTTGGTGAACTTGTCAACCATGACCAGCAGATATTTATTCTTTTTGGTCCCCCCTTTAAGTGGTCCGACCATATCCAGCCCCCAGACCGCAAAAGGCCAGGTAATCGGAATAGTCCGGAGAGCTGTTGGGGGCATGTGGCTTTGATTTGCAAAAAGTTGACAGCCCACGCTATGCTGGACAAGTGACTGGGCGTCTGCTCGAGCGGTGGGCCAGAAAAAACCAGCCCGAAAGGCCTTGCTTACTAAGGCCCTTGCCGCGGTGTGATGGCCGCCCATTCCTGCATGGACTTCGGCCAAAATCTGACTTCCTTCTTCCTCGGATATGCACCGCTGGAGTACTCCGGTGGTGCTTTTCTTGTATAACTCACCCTCGTGGACTTTATAGGCCTTGGATCGCCGAATTATGCATCTCGCCTCTGTCTGATCGTCGGGGAGTTCTTGGCGAAGAAGTTAAGCGAGGAAGGGCTCGGTCCATGGTGCAATTACTGCCATGACTTCATGAGCCGAAGGCGTTTCGTCCATTACGGAGCAGCCGATGATTTGGTCGTCTGGTTCATTTATAGGGGGAACAACCTCTTCCGCGTTGATGGATCCGGCGCCCTTATTGTCGTCCTGCCAAACCACCGATGGCTTGAAGAGCCGTTCAAGGAAAGTGTTTTTTGGGACAGGGTCGCGTTTGGCCCCCATGCGGGCCAGTAAGTCAGCGGCCTGATTGTTGTCTCTAGTGACATGATGGAATTCCAGCCCCTCGAACCGTGCGGATATTTTAAGGACGGCGTTTCTATATGCCGCCATCTTTGGGTTTTTGGCATCGAATTCGCCGTTGATTTGAGAGATGGCCAAGTTGGAGTCTCCCCGTACCTCCAGCCGTTGTATTCCCATGGAAGCTGCCATCCGAAGACCGTGCAAAAGTGCTTCGTAATCGGCTGCATTGTTGGAATCGGCATACATGATTTGCAACACGTATCGGACGTTGTCGCCTGTGGGAGATGTGAGAATAACTCCAGCCCCCAGTCCGGTCAGTGTTTTGGATCCGTCGAAGTACATCGTCCAATGGGAGTATGTACTATATTCCCTGGGGAGCTCGGCCTCCGTCCATTCAGCGAGGAAATCTGCCAACACCTGAGATTTAATAGCTCGCCGTGGCTTATAGGCGATTTCGAAAGGAAGGAGTTCAATGGCCCATTTGGCTATGCGGCCGGTGGCATCCCTGTTATTCATTATGTCGTTCAGGGGTACTTCGGATGCCACCGTGACCGAACACTCTTGAAAGTAGTGTCTTAGTTTCCGTGATGCCATAAATACTATATAGGCTATCTTCTGGTAATGCGGGTATCTGGACTTGCATTGCGTTAGTACTTCTGACACATAGTAGACCGGCTTCTGTATCCGGAATTTGTGACCCTCCTCCTCTCGTTCGACGACGAGCACTGCGCTAACCACTTGGTTGGTGGCCGATATGTACAATAACATTGGTTCACCGGCGCCTGGTGCTGTGAGTATGGGGTTGCTTGCCAGCAGTGTTTTAATTTCCTCTAACGCTGCAGCTGCTTCATCGGTCCATTCGAAACTGTTGGTCCGTTTCAGCAACCTGTAGAGTGGTAAAGCCTTTTCACCGAGACGGGAAATAAAGCGGCTTAACGCCGCCACGCAACCCGCCAACTTTTGGACATGCTTTAGCTATGTGGGAATTGCAAGTTCCGATAGGACGCGGATCTTAGCCGGATTCGCTTCTATTCCTCTATGGGAAACAATGAATCCGAGCAGTTTACCAGCGGGAACTCCGAAGACACATTTCTCCGGATTGATTCGTACTCCCTCCGTCTCAAAATAAGTGTCTCAACTTTATACTAACTCTAGTTCAAAGTGTACTAGAGTTAAGACACTTATTTTGGGACGGAGGGAGTATATCGTACTCGCGTAGGCTGGCAAAGGTTTGCCTTAGGTCGTCGATCAGCTGGCTGACGTGTTTGGTTTTAATGACCACGTCGTCCACGTATGCCTCGACTGTTTTACCAACCTGTTTTTCGAGACAAGTCTGGATCATGCGCTGGTATGTAGCCCCAGCGTTTTTTAGCCCGAAAGGCATTGTGTTGAAGCAGAATGGCCCGTAGGGGGTGATGAATGCGGTTGCAGCTTGATCAGATTCCTTCATTTTGATCTGATGGTATCCAGAGTAAGCGTCGAGGAAGCACAGTGAGTCGTGCCCGGCTGTGGCGTCAATAATCTGGTCTATGCGTGGTAGGGGGAAAGGGTCCTTAGGGCAGGCCTTGTTAAGGTCTTTGAAGTCGACGCACAGCCGCCAGGATTTGTGTTTCTTCGGTACCATCACCAGGTTTGCTAACCATTCGGGGTGTTTGATCTTCCGTATGAATCTGGCCTCTAGAAATTTGGCTAGTTCTTCACCCATAGCTTGTCGTTTAGGCTCGAAAAACCGGCGTAGAGTCTGTTTGACAGGTTTGAAGCATGGGATTATATTCAGACTATGTTCTGCCAGCCGCCGTGGGATTCCTGGCATATCGGAAGGATGCCAGGCGAATATGTCCTAGTTTTCTCGTAAGAATGCTCGCAGCGCCTCGTCCACCATGGGGTCCAGCTGAGCTCCGATGGACGCTGTCTTATTAGGGTCCGTTGGGTGCACCTGAAATTTAACAATTTCATTTGCAGGTTTAAAGGACGTGGGTTTGGGCCTTTTGCTAAGGATCACATCGTCCTTGTCCACTGTTGACCGGAGAGCGGTCAATTCCTCTGCAGCAAAGGTCTTAGCTAGTGCCTCGAGGGCGAGCGCTGCTGTTTTGTTCTCAGCTCGAAGGGCTATATTCGGGTCACTGGCGACTGTGATTATCCCGTTTGGGCCTGGCATCTTGAGCTTCATATACCCGTAATGGGGTATAGCCTGGAATTTTGTGAAGGCGTCACGCCCCAACAGGGCGTGGTAGCCACTGGGGAAGGGCACGATATGGAAGAGAAGTTCTTCAGATCGGTAGTTTTCGGGCGTGCCGAACACTACGTCCAGGGTGACACGTCCTGAACAATGCGCCTCTTTCCTAGGGATGATCCCCCGGAAGGTTGTGTTGTTGTGCTCGATGCGAGATCGGTCGAACTGCATTTTTCCCACGGTGTCTTCATAGATGAGGTTTAAACCACTGCCGCCATCCATTAGCACCTTCTGTAGCCTGAAACCATCGCCGATGGGGTTTAGGACCAGTGCGGCCGGTGTTTGACCGGGACGGATGTTGGTTGGTCAGTGTCTCCGAAGGTGATTGGTATGTCTGCCCATGAACTTGTTGCCGCCACATGGTAGAGCTGTTCGAGTTCTCTAAGAGCTCTTTTCCTCCTGTTCCTGGAGGTGAACGTTTCGTAGATCGTCAGGACTTCAACATTGTATTATGGCGGCGTTGTGAAGCGCCTGTTCGGCGGTAGTGCCTCGAGGATGGCCTCTCCGCTTTTTGCGACCTGCCTGACGACCCAGCAAGCTCTGAGGCTATGAGTCGGGCTTGTGTTCAGCAATACAGAATGTATAGGGCATGGCTTGTCCAATATTCCGTCAAGGACAGTTCTGGCCGCCGTAGGGGGTCTATTTCTCTTTTCGGCGGGATCGTGTTCGGCTAGCTGCTTCGGAGGTATCCGCTTTTTCCGATCTCCTCTAGGGTGTTCGGTAAAGTCTGGTTCCGAAAGTAACCGTTCGGCTTGCCAGGTGCTCTCCATGGCACCATATTTTTGTACCAGGTCCGATAGCTCGGTGAAGCCGCGGATGTGTCGACGGGATAGGGCATTGAGGATCCCTTCATTGTGACAATTGCGACTGAAGGTTGCCATTATCTCCTGGTCACTAGAGCCTGGTACTCTGTCTCTAATGAGGAGGAGTCTAGCCCAAAAATGATGAACCGACTCCCCTGGTAATTGTTTGACATCTCGTAAGTCCGAAGACTTGGACTCTCCTGCGGTGCTTGAATGCTCGACTTGGGTGGTGGGTGGGAAAAAATTTAGTTCCGCGCCACGATGTGAGTCCAGAATCACGGGGTTCAAGTCGCGTGCTAAATCGGGGACCGATCCCGAACTATTACCGGAACGAACTCTAGAGTCCGAGTTACAGACGGGGTCCTGATGATCGGAAATTGGGATATAAACCGTCCTTAATTCCGGTTGTTGGGGGGACGAACCTCCAGCCGAACACTCAACGGTGGCGACTAGGTGAGTGATCAAGGGGTTGCGAATCTCCCTATCGTCGGGTTTAAGCCCGATCCGGTCATAGACCGTCGTCTGATTGTCGGTCATGCCCATGGTTTGAATCTGATCGAGTAACTCGTTTAAGGACGAGGCGTCGGTGGGGCGCGTGTCGCCGAAGCGCGCGGGGTCAATCCGCAGCGTCGTGGTCCCGGAGTCGCTCGACGGCGAATCCAGGTTACGTTCGGCCACGGCGGGTCCGGGCATAACGACTGGGTTGGACGTTCTAGACAGTCCGGGGGTAAAGGCCGCCCCAGAGGTGGGGCCCGACGCTCCCGGCGTCGAGGCGTCGAGATCTGCGGGCTCCTCTATGAGAGCTGAGGGCTCCAACCAAACAAGCACTCCCCGTGAATCGGCGACGAACTCTAAGGTTCCGAATCTGATTTCTTGATTGGGGAAGAAGCTTCCGATCTGGCCAAGATGGTCAGCCGGGTCGGCGTGCGACAAGACGTCACTGCCAGCGAAGATCTGACCAGGGATGGGGACATCCTGGCTACAGATCTCGTTGCTTATGACAAGGTGAGCCATCGATTCCTTTGGTGATCACAGCGGAACTCTCAATGAAAGCACCAATGTCGGTGTCAAAACCGGCGGATCTCGGGTAGGGGGTCCCGAGCTGTGAGTCTCAGATCGATGGTAACAAGGGGACGAAGGAGACGATGTTTACCCAGGTTCGGGCTCTCCTATGGAGGTAAAACCCTACGTCCTGCTCGATTATATTGATGGTATGAAGGTTACAGACTTGATCTACCTCGAGATCGACTAGCTAAACCCTAGATGAGTCTCTCTGTCCTACAATCTAAAACCCCTCGGCTTATATAGGCGCCAAGGGTCATTAGGGTTACACATAGTCGGTTGCCCACCTGAGGGGAAAAAACATGCCTAATCTACTATCTCAAACTTGAAAGACACGCCACGACTCCTGAGGTCTCCTCCATAGCAACGAGGCCTCCGATCAATCCCATCCTCAGCGAGCGGCCCATGAGCCCGACCTATGAGAAATAGGCCGGCAGTCCGAGGACCCCTTAATCACGGACTCCCTCACCTGCGCCGACGCTCGTCGACCTCACCGGCCCCGACGAGGAGGAGGAGGACGAGGACGCCTAGGGCCCTCGTAGTTATGTTTTTTAATGTTTATGTGGACGCGTGGACTATCACCGGTCTTCGTGGCCGGCTTTAATGTTTAATTAATGTTTTTTTTAATTTTTGAAATGTATGCATTTTTTTTCGTCCGTCGTTAAAATGGGTCGGGTCAGTGTTGGGCGCACGCGCCGACCCAAACGTGAAAGTGGACGTTAATGTCCGCCGGACCGATCCAAACAGACAAAAAACGGACAAATCCGCCGTTCGTTTGGGTCGGCCGTTGGAGTTGCTCTAACCCCAACCGCAAGATGGTCAGGATGCACATGGCAGATCGATGCCCCGCTGGGCGGAGACTGTCAGGATTTTTCTGCCTTGGCGTCAGATTTTCCTTGTATTCGTCAGCCCATCACATGGCTGAGGCTGGCTGATCAACAGCTACCGGAAGAGATATGGGAAGTGAGCTACTGTGCCTGTACGATCTGGGTGGAAGAAATGAACTGAAATGGGACGGATTAGAGCAACTCCAACCGGCCGACCCAAACGGACGCGCGGTTTGTCCGCCTTTTGTCCGTTTGGGTCGGCCTGTCCGCCCCCCTTTCTAAATGGGTCGGACGGTCGCCCAACGCGCCGACCCATTTTTCGTCCGCAATTTTCAGTTTTCAAATTAAAAAGGGCCCGCGGCCATCGATCATGCCAGCGGCCATGCCATCCAAGGTAGAGTTCGCGCCGGCGACATGCCAGCGGCCGGCAAACACATAGTTCTAATAAATAGTTGCAAAACCACATAAATATGGCATAGTTATTACAAACCAAACGAACATTAAATTGTTTCAAATTGCATTTCAAAGAATAGAAGTCCGATACTTCTATTGGTTGCCAACATGAGCCCACATGTGCTCCACCAAATCATGTTGCAGCTGCCTGTGAGTCTGCCAATCACGCATGTGATGATGAAACTCCATGAACTGTGCAAACGTTGCTGGGTCGGCATGCTGAGGCTCCACATTGATACCCTGAAACTGAAACCCCTGGTCGCAGAGCCGCTCTGGGCGCTCATCCTCTACGATCATGTTGTGGATGATCACACAAGCAGTCATCACCTCCCAAAGCTTCTGTGTGCTCCAAGTTCTTGCAGGGTGTCGGACAATGCCCCATCGAGATTGCAGAACACCGAACGCACGCTCCACATCCTTCCTAGCACTCTCTTGCTCTTGGGCAAATCTCTTTTTCTTCTCTCCTTGGGGGTTGGAGATTGTCTTGACAAGAGTTGTCCACTTTGGATAGATACCGTCAGCTAGATAATATCCCTTGTCGTAGTGGTGACCATTGATCTCAATATCGACCTGCGGGGCATTGCCTTCTGCCATCCTAGCAAACACTGGAGAGCGCTGGAGCACATTGATATCATTGTGAGATCCAGCCATGCCGAAAAAAGAGTGCCAAATCCAGATCTTGTGAAGCAACGGCCTCAAGTATCACAATGCATTTTCGGACATGACCTTTGTACTGCCACTGCCAAGCAGAAGGGCAGTTCTTCCACTGCCAGTGCATACAGTCTATGCTACCAAGCATCCCAGGAAACCCCCTGCTGGCATTCATCGCCAACAACCGTTCTGTATCAGCAGCATTTGTCTCTCTCAAGTACTCCGGGCCAAACACAGCTATGACAGCCTTGCAGAAACGGTACATGGACTCAAGGCAGGTGGACTCACTCATCCGGACATACTCATCAATGAGATCACCGGGAACTCCGTATGCAAGCATCCGAATGGCAGCAGTGCATTTCTGGTAAGAGGAGAAACCAAGCTTTCCAAGTGCATCTGTCTTGCACTCGAAATACTTGTCATACTCCACCACCCCCTCCCAAATACGATTGAACACATGCCTAGCCATACGGAAACGACGCCGGAACATGTGATGTTTGTAGAGGGGGCTCGGGGTCTCGAAGTAGTCATTCCAGAGTAGGATATGGCCACTCTCCCGGTTGCGATTCAACGCCGGCGTATGCCCCGGTATAGAGCCCCTAAACATAGGCCGCTACCTACCGAGGTGGTCATGGATGACCAAGGCAGCTGCCACGAGCTCCTCATCGTCGGATGAAGAATCATCCGAGTCCATAAGAACATTGTAGAAAAAGAACTCATCGTCGGAGTCCATTTGTACCTTGGGGCAAACTGTCGAACAGCTTGCGGGCGTCGTGGAAGGAGTCGGCCGATGACGAGCCCCGCGCGTCACCGAGAAAAGGCAGATGCCCTGCCGCCTACCGGCGAGCGCGCCGGCGTCCTGTGGGCGTGCCGGCGTCCGGGAGAGAGGATGCCGCGCTCGAGTGCCGGCGAAGGGGACGGTGGCGGCGTCGACGTCGGGAGGCTGCCGGGGTCAGCGGAACGGGGCGGGGGGTGGGGAGGAGGGGCGGCCATCGGGATGACCTATCTATGGACGGATGGCCGGCGGCGTCGGCGAAAAATGGGCGGCGGCGGCGAGAGGCGGAGGCGGCCGAGTGGCGGGGGCCGAAGAGAGGACAGACGAAATGGCCCTTGTGCTGCCGACAGGCGGGCCAGGGGGGAGAAGGGCGGGCGACGCGCGCGTCCGTCTCGTGTCCGCGCCGACGCAAATGCGGCCCAAATTTGGGCCGCAAATGGGTCGCGGACGGACAAAAAACGGACGCGCGTCCGTTTGGGTCGGCGCGTTGGGCCATCTTTTCTATCCGCGGCGACCCAAACGGACGCGGACGGACGAAATGGGTCGGCCGGTTGGAGTTGCTCTGATATTACATAGAAAACTGTGGATTGTTGACGATCATCTAGTGATGATCCTCGTTTTCCTGATCATCTCTAACTCGACTCCGCGCGGGGTCTTTATCACATTCTTGCAAGATGTTCCATGGAGGCATGGTCCAGCACAGTGCATGGATATCATGATAACGCGACACAAACGCCTACAAATACTTGGTGGAGAATATTTCCCCTCTTCCAATGGCAGATTGACACGTAGGATAGCCAGCGCTGATCGAAAGGACATTACTATATCCCTGACAGCCCCCGCAAAAAAAAATCTATATCCCTGACAGAAGCTAAGAAATCGGTGCCCTTGTCCGATGCGACTGAAACATATGCAGTGGGTCTGCAAGTTGGGCTGGGTCCTTGGATTGCATCCCTGCCGTGTCCGTGTGTGCATGCGAATTCTGTGTGCCACGGTCGACCGAGCAGAAGAAGTTTACTACTACCCCGCCACCGCCGCATCACACGCGCATCTCGCTGGCGCAAGCAGTGGCGATCGAATCATGCGGCCAGCACGTTGCATGCACGCGATCGAATCATGCGGCGCTCGGAAAGTGATTTGTCACCACCCTGGCTAGCAGCAGTTTTAAAACTATTACTAGTACGATCTGCGGCGTCAAATTAAGAAGGATTAAATTTTGCGCTTGTAGCGCGTCACAGAATGGCCGCATTAAACAAGACATCCTTATCGTATTTATTCGGCGACTCTGGGAGCTTATTTCCAGCCGTCGATTTGGACATATGGAAGATTAGTTGTTTTCTAAAGAAAAATAATACTAACATCGGTACTGGCTGTTTGGCAGAGTAGGTGTACGTTACCACGTGGTTTGGCAGAGGCTCCGAGGAACACTGGGGTACGCACCGTACGTATACGGTGGCGAAGCAACAATTCAGTACCGTTGCAACAGCCAACAGGCCGTACTAACACTGAGGCCGAGCAGGGGGGGTGACGAGGCAGAGGAGGACGACGGTGGCGTCGCACGCACGCTACTCACGCGGCATGCACGTACGTGCGTGCGGTCTGGTTTGTCATCACGAGTCGCGTTTCTTCCGGCGCAGTTCGGCCGTCCGTGGTGCAATTCACTCATTGTTTTCTTCCGGCACCGGCGCTAGGGTAGGGGGAGAGCGGGACGCGTCCATGCGTCGCCGCGTGGGTCAGTTCCCGGGCCCATCAAGTCGACGGCGGCGACACGACGGGACCGGATCGCCATCCCGCGTGTGCACCGACGGGCGACGGCACAGGGAGGGACGAGTCATGAGAAAGATGCTCGCGCCAGGCGCCAGCCGCGTTTGGTGCGGCGTTGCCGTCTCTCCTCCGTCTCTGTGCTGTCCGGGTTCGATGCGGCGGCGCCGGTGAGAGAGAGAGAGAGAGAGAGAGAGAGATGTTCGTCCCGGGCGGCCGACGGGATACTGTCGCTCTCGAGTGTCCGTCCATCCGGCTGATCGTGCCTTTCTTGGAGGAAGAGAAGCTGAGTGATACCCGTATTTGGCTATACCCGAGGGGGGCACGTTTCGTCCGACTCCGAAAACGATCATTCACCAAACTGATTCTGAATGGGACTCGCCAAAGCGGATCGATTCGAGAAGTGTCCCAAAGGTCGTAAGGGCGTGGCGAATGCAACATCGAGCGTCACTCAATCGCATGGAAGAGATGCCGTGCAACGCTAGCTACTTCATGACAGCAACGGCCGACGAAGATCACGGCCTTGATTAGCGGCTGTTTTAGGCACAGGATTTCGTCATGAATCCCGGTCCATGTCACATCATTTTTCTCGGACCTGTGCATTCCATCTTCCGTGTTCGCTTGGCAACAAAACACAGCCGTGGGGTGGGGGTGGCGAAGGAGACGAGGCAATCAACTAGCAGTCTATGCTGCCGTGAGTCTCCCGTTACGTTACGTACGTACGGAGTACGTGTGAAACGCATGGCGCACGGTTAGTCAACTCGCGCGCCGTTTCTTTTCCGTGACTTGCGCTGTTGCTCGCAGTTCAAACTTCAAGCACGCGCCTAACCATGTCGTTCCATCCGTGCGCGTGCTGCGTTCCGAGCCATGGCAGCAAAAGTCAATACACCATGGAAAAAAGAAATACTCGTTTGTGAAACTTGTAGAGAGCTATCAATTCCTTTTCCTGGTTTTTTTTCTCCCGGTGACGACTGAACAAGTAAAGATTTGTTCATCGAAAATCCAACTCTGAGCTCGGGCTCAGCTGCTCCCGCTGACGAAAAAAATCAAAAAAAATACTAGAAAAATTCAAAAAATTCCAATTTTTTTCGTGTGGTAGATATTTTGATGCGTGAGGTTCGCTCCAAATTTCAAGTTATTTGGACATTTGAGCAGCTCTCGGCAAAAAAGACAAATCGGGAACTTTTTTGACCCGATTTGTCTTTTTTGCCGAGAGCTGCTCAGATCAAATAAGTTGAATTTTGAAGCGCTCCTCACGCATCAAATTACCTACCACACAAAAAAAAAATGGAATTTTTTGAATTTTTTTAGTATTTATTTTGATTTTTTTCGTCGGCGCGGGTGCAGATGCACCCGAGAGCCGAAACGCCGCTCTCTTTGTTCATCTGCTTTACTCATCTATATAGGTAAAGATTTGTTCGGTGCTAGTTGACCTTTGTTTCGTTCCTAGCTAGCACATATACAAAACGAGCTAGTGGGATGAAAAACAATCCATCTATGTATGGCATCCATTGATGCTAGGGGTGGGCACATACCTAAACACATTTCTTTATCCACGTGATGTTCCACTCAACTTCTGCATCCATGCATGTGGCCGCGCCAGCCAAACGTTCGTCTCCTGCTGCAACTTCTCCTCTCGGCGGTTACGTGATCGGCATCATGATTAAACAAATCACGCAAAGCATCATTAGACAAGCTAAACACGTATGGCTCCAAATTCCAAACAAAGTTGCGTTCGTCTGATCTGGTGTCCGCCTTCTAGTTCCAGGGGTAGCCAGACGTCAGGCATGCATGAGGTTGGTTCCTTGCAATCGGACACCTGCAACACGCCAAGTGCCTACTGTGATGTGACCCTCTACTGGCACTACTACTTAAACTGATAGTTTAGATATAGATAAGCATTTTGATTGATTCGTCACATGACTTTTGAGTGGCATACTTGATACTTCTCAACGAAAGAAAATGCATTCTTTGGGACGTTAGGTCTGGTGACGACCGGCGAGCGACGACGGCGAGTCGACGACGTTGCCGCCCCGGGAAATATTGCTGTGTCGGCTGGGAACATCTGTTGGATGGGCATCCGCATGCCGCCCGTCGCCGTCTTCGGTCGGCGGAGACGGTTTGCTTGGCGCCAAAATGACTGCGCCGGTTTGGACCCAACAGAGGACCTACCCCGTGTACTCACCGAACTTCGTTTCTATTTTACAACCGTACGAGTGAATCCGAGATAAACTCAGCAGTGTTGGGTTTACTGTCTTGGATCCGTCGAGCCTTTTAGTCACTATAGGTAACACCAACTTGTTGGTTGGGTCATGCCACAAAGAGCTACGTGCCCAGAGCAACCAGACGACGTGAATAGAAGATGTTGGTTAACTTGTCAAGGTGAAAGGATGTAGTAGACGCGATCGTTGCTTACCGATGAGGCGGTGGTGACAGCACGGGTAAATAGGTAGGTCAACTGAGTTTCGATGCATATAGTAGGATAGCTTGCTGCGTTTGATGGAATAATCTGAGATAGAGAATTTTGCGACAATTTATTAGTAGGAGGAGGAAAGATCATTTGCATGATAAGATTGGGACGGGATTGAGTTTGGTGCGGCTTTGCTTTCAGTGCTGATTGCACGGCCCCGTGTCTTGCATGCCCCGCGTGTCCCTCGTGTCACGTTCCGTAGATGCTAGATATCCTATGCGATGCTACGCTAGAGCATCTACACTCAGACATGGCGAATTCGTCACCTCAAATGCTTCGTGGAGCCGTCCTGCGCGTTCGACCGGTCACGTCTCAAATTTCTCTCTTCACTTCACATCTGTGTATCTTATATCCGAAACCTTAGAATAATGTAGCCATGCAACGTTACATATAAACATGATCACCATTTCATCGTCAGTCAAAAGGAGCATATTTCATCGGAGTTCATCGCCGGACAATGCAAATCCATACTACAAACTACTTAAACCATAGATAAAACATAAATAAAACGGGGAAGGGTGGAGGAAATCACCATTTCCTCGCCGGTCCCTTCCCCTTGCGTTCGTCGATGTGGCTGTGCCCCTCCTCCATGTAGGCGTCGGCGTGCGGTGGTACGTCGTCGTCAGAGTTGGAGGTGAAGCCGTCCGTCAGGTCGGAGTCCGAGCTACAGATTTGGCCAGACACCCCGCGGAGCAAGCAGTCCCGCTCCTTCGCATGACGGGCCACCTTCGCCTTCGTCGTCGCGTTCTTGTTTTGCCACGTGCTCCGACAACTGGATGGTGAGTTGGAGCGCCTTCGCATTCATGTGTCGGAGGCGTCGCACATCCGTCTCCGTCGTCGTGAGAGAGCGACGGAGGGCCGAGAGAGGACCGCGGCATCGAGATCGACCGACACGCGGTCAGCGTCTCCCCCGTCGTTGCCCTCTCCCTCGCATGCTGCTGCTCGCGGCAAGCTGCTTGTGCTTCGGACTTGGGCGTCCTCGTGCGGGCCGTGAGGACCCAGAGGTGGTCGGGTACCACTTCCGAAGCAGGGGTGGTGGTGGGCTGCGTACCTAAAGGACGGGAGCTGAGCGGCCGAAGCTACGCGTCGGGCGGGACGGGCCGTCGACGTCTTCGGCGCTGCGTCGACGGGTGACGGGTGCTGGGGAAGATGATCCGCCGGCACCACCTTGGTCGACCAGCGACCGCCTCAACGCGATGCGGATGGCTCCTCCACATAGATGGTCGAGCCGTCGGATTCTCCATCGGAGCCAGCACTCTTTTCGTCGCCGACCAACGAATCAGATCGGAAGGGAATAAAAAGTGGTCTGAACGGAGAGTGGAGCGAAGTGGAGTGAGGATTGAGTAGTTCGTAGTATAGGGTTTTCCCGATAGGAATATTTGTGGGGCACAGGTGGGCCAGGCTGGGCCAAGCCAACGTGGCGGACGCTTCCGGGCACGCTGACGACCTGCAAGTGCACAAGGTTGTTGTAGCACTTTCGTGATAAGTGAAGTGTCGAACCCATAGGGAGAAAATAGGAAGGAATTACAAACCCCACAACTATGCTTTTACTTAAGCAGTTGCGTACGCACCCAAACCGTAGTTTGGAAATAGCCTATTACAGTAAGTGTTGGGGAACGTTGCATGGGAAACAAAAAAATTCCTACGCACACGCAAGATCTATCCATGGTGATGAGCATCTACGAGAGGGAGAGTGGATCTACTTACCCTTGTAGATCGCTAAGCGGGAAACGTTAAGAAACGCGGTTGATGTAGTCGAACGTCTTCGCGATCCAAATCGCAAGCCGTCCCGCGATCCAATCACGATCCGTCCCGATCCAGCGCCGAATGGACGGCACCTCCGCGTTCAGCACACGTACAACTCGATGACGATCTCCGCCTTCTTGATCCAGCAAGGGGGAGCGGAGAGGTAGATGAGTACTCCGGCAGCACGACGGCGTGGTGACGGTGGTGGTGGTGCTGTCCCGGCAGGGCTTCGCCAAGCGCAACCGAGACGATCTAGTGGAGAACAGATCTAGAGGGGGAGAGAGGCAGCCGTGGCTTTTTCAGGTGAGGTGCTGCCCTCAAAACCCTCTATTATATATAGGAGGGAGGGAGGAGGAGGCAGCCCTAGGGTTTCCCCTAGGGGTTCGGCCGAACCTCCACAAGGGGGAGGAGTCCACCTCCCACAAGGGAGGTGGAATCCTAGTAGGACTCCTCCCCTCTTGGCCCCTTCCCCACCCCTTGCGCAAGGGCCTCCTAAGGGCTGGCCGGCCAGCCCACCAGGGGCTGGTGCGCCACCTCCTAGGCCCATGTGACCCTTGGGGTGGGTGGGCCCCACTTGGTGGACCCCCCGGAACCCATTCGTCACTCCCGGTACACTACCGGAAGTGCCCGAAACTTTTCCGCAGACCAAAACGGGACTTCCTATATATCAATCTTTACCTCCGGACCATTCCGGAGCTCCTCGTGACGTCTGGGATCTCATCCAGGAATCAGAACAATCTTCGGTCATCACCATACATAATTCAATACTATCGAAACGTCACCGAACGTTAAGTGTGCAGACCCTGCGGGTTCGAGAACTATGTAGACATGACCGAAACACCTCTACGGTCAATAATCAATAACGGGACCTGGATGCCCAAATTGGTTCCTACATATTCTACAAAGATCTTTATCGGTTGAACCTCTATGCCAAGGATTCAGTTAATCCCGTATGTTGTTCCCTTTGTTCTTCGGTATGTTACTTGCCCGAGATTCGATCGTCGGTATCTCTATACCTAGTTCAATCTCGTTACCGGCAAGTCTCTTTACTCTTTTCGTAATACAAGATCCCGCGGCTAACTCTTTAGTCACTTTGCTTGCAAGGCTTATTGTGATGTTGCATTACCGAGTGGGCCCTGAGATACCTCTCCGTCACACGGAGTAACAAATCCCAGTCTCGATCCATGACAGCTCAACAGACACCTTCGGAGATACCTATAGAGCATCTTTATAGTCACCCAGTTACGTTGCGACATTTGATACACACAAGGTATTCCTCCGGTGTCAGTGAGTTGCATGATCTCATGGTCATAGGAACAGATACTTGACATGCAGAAAACTATAGCAATAAACTGACACGATCATATGCTACGTTCATAGTTTGGGTCTTGTCCATCACATCATTCTCCTAATGACGTGATCACGTTATCAAATGACATCTCATGTCTATGGCTAGGAAACCTTGACCATCTTTGATCAACGAGCTAGTCTACTAGAGGCATACTAGGGACACAGTGTTGTCTATGTATCCACACATGTATTTGTGTTTCCAATCAATACAATTATACCATGGACAATAAACGATTATCATGAACAAGGAAATATAATAATAATCACTTTATTATTGCCTCTAGGGCATATTTCCAAGAGTCTCCCACTTGCACTAGAGTCAATAATCTAGCTCACATCACTATGTGATTTACATTGTAATGAATCTAACACCCATACAGTTTTGGTGTTGATCATGTTTAGCCCTTGGAAGAGGTTTAGTCAACGGGTCTGCGACATTCGGATCCGTGTGCACTTTGCAAATATTTATGTCCTCCTCCTTGATGTAATCGCGGATGGAATTGAAGCGTCGCTTTATGTGTCTGGTCCTCTTGTGAAACCTTGGTTCCTTGGCCAGAACAATGGCACCAGTGTTGTCACAGAACAGAGTCATTGGGTTCAGTGCACTAGGCACTACTCCAAGATCTGTCATGAACTCCTTCATCCAGACACCTTCCTTCGCCGCCTCCGAGGCAGCGATGTACTCCACTTCGCATGTAGAATCAGCTACCACGCTCTGCTTGGAACTGCACCAGCTCACCGCTCCCCCATTGAGAATAAATACGTATCCGGTTTGAGACTTAGAGTCATCCGGATCAGTGTCAAAGCTTGCATCGACGTAACCCTTTACGAAGAGCTCTTGATCACCTCCATAAACGAGAAACATGTCCTTAGTCCTTTTCAGGTACTTTAGGATATTCTTGACCGCCGTCCAGTGTTCCACTCCTAGATCACTTTGAAACTTTCCGGCCATACTTATGGCAAGGCTGACATCGGGTCTTGTGCACAGCATTGCATACATGATAGAGCCTATGGCTAAAGCATAGGGGATGACACTCATCTTTTCTCTATCTTCTGCAGTCACTGGGCATTGAGTCTTACTCAACTTCACACCTTGCAATACAGGCAAGAACCCCTTCTTGGACTGATCCATTTTGAACTTCTTCAAAACTTTGTCAAGGTATGTGCTCTGTGAAAGTCCTATTAAGCGTCTCGATCTATCTCTATAGATCTTGATGCCTAATATGAAAGCAGCTTCTCCTAGGTCCTTCATTGAAAAACTCTTGTTCAAATATTCCTTCACGCTTTCCAAAATTTCTATATTGTTTCCAATCAGCAATATGTTATCCACATATAATATTAGAAACGCTATAGAGCTCCCACTCACTTTCTTGTAAATACAAGCTTCTCCGTAAACTTGTATAAACCCGAACGCTTTGATCACCTCATCAAAGCGAAGATTCCAACTCCGAGATGCTTGCACCAGTCCATAAATGGATCGTTGGAGTTTGCAAACTTTGTCAGCATTCTCTGGATCGACAAAACCTTCCGGTTGCATCATATACAACTCTTCCTTAAGGAAATCATTAAGGAACGCTGTTTTGACATCCATCTGCCAAATTTCATAATCGAAAAATGCAGCTATTGCTAACATGATTCTGACGGACTTAAGCATCGCTACGGGTGAGAAGGTCTCATCGTAGTCAACTCCTTGAACTTGTGAAAAACCCTTTGCCACAAGTCGAGCTTTATAGACGGTGACATTACCGTCCGCGTCCGTCTTCTTCTTAAAGATCCATTTATTCTGAATCGCCTCTCGCCCTTCACGTAATACTTCCAAAGTCCTTACTTTGTTTTCATACATGGATCCCATCTCGGATTTCATGGCCTCTAACCATTTCTCGGAATCCGGGCCCACCATCGCTTCTCCATAGCTCGTAGGTTCATCGTTGTCCAACAACATGACCTCTAAGACAGGATTACCGTACCACTCTGGAGCAGTACGTGCCCTTATCGACCTACGAGTTTCGATAGCAACTTGATCCGAAGCCTCATGATCACCATCATCACCTTCCTCTTCAACCGATGTAGGCTCTACAGAAACATCTTTCTGCGCTGCGCTACTTTCTGGTTGAAGTAAAGGCTCAACAACCTCATCAAGTTCAATTTTCCTCCCACTCAATTCTTTCGAGAGAAACTCTTTCTCGAGAAATGACCCGTTCTTTGCGACAAACACTTTGCCTTCGGATCTGAGATAGAAGGTATACCCAACCGTCTCTTTTGGGTATCCTATGAAGACGCATTTCTCCGCTTTGGGTTCTAACTTTTCAGGCTGAAGCTTTTTGACATAAGCATCACATCCCCAAACTTTAAGAAACGACAACTTTGGTTTCTTGCCAAACCACAGTTCATATGGCATCGTCTCAACGGATTTCGATGGTGCCCTATTTAAAGTGAATGCAGCTGTCTCTAACGCATAACCCCAAAACGATTGTGGCAAATCGGCAAGAGACATCATAGACCGCACCATGTCCAATAAGGTTCGATTACGATGTTCGGACACACCATTGCGCTGTGGTGTTCCAGGCGGTGTCAATTGTGAAACAATTCCACATTGTCTTAAGTGACTGCCAAACTCATAACTCAGATATTCTCCTCCTCGATCAGATCGCAGGAATTTAATCTTCTTGTTAAGATGATTCTTAACTTCACTCTGCAATTGTTTGAACTTTTCAAACGTTTCAGACTTGTGTTTCATTAAGTAAATATACCCATATCTACTTAAGTCATCGTTGAAGGTGAGAAAATAACGATATCCACCGCGTGCCTCAATGCTCATCGGACCGCACACATCAGTATGTATGATTTCCAACAAGTCACTTGCCCGTTCCATTGTACCAGAGAATTGGGTCTTAGTCATCTTGCCCATGAGGCATGGTTCACATGTGTCAAGTGATTCAAAATCAAGTGACTCCAAAAGTCCATCAGCATGGAGGTTCTTCATGCGTTTTACACCAATATGACCTAAGCGGCAGTGCCACAAGAAAGTTGTGCTATCATTATCAACTCTACATCTTTTGGCATCAATGTTATGAACGTGTGTATCATCACTATCGAGATTCAATAAGAATAAACCCCTCACAATGGGTGCATGACCATAAAAGATATTCCTCATATAAATAGAACAACCATTATTCTCTGATTTAAATGAGTAACCGTCTCGCAATAAACAAGATCTAGATATAATGTTCATGCTTAACGCAGGCACTAAATAACAATTATTCAGGTTCATAACTAATCCCGATGGTAATCGAAGAGCGAGCGTGCCGACGGCGATCACATCAACCTTGGAACCATTTCCCACGCGCATCGTCACTTCGTCCTTTGCCAGCCTCCGTCTATTCCGTTGTTCCTGCTTTGAGTTGCAAATGTGAGCAACCGAACCGGCATCAAATACCCAGGCACTACAACGAGAGTTGGTAAGGTACACATCAATAACATGTATATCATATATACCTTGTTTGGTGTTGGCCGCCTTCTTGTCAGCCAGATACTTGGGGCAGTTCCGCTTCCAGTGACCAGTTCCCTTGCAATGAAAGCACTCAGTTTCTGGCTTGGGTCCAGCCTTGGGTTTCTTCACGGGAGGGGCAACTGCTTTGCCACTCTTATTGGAGTTACCCTTCTTGCCCTTGCCATTCTTCTTGAAACTAGTGGTTTTATTGACCATCAACACTTGATGCTCCTTCTGAATCTCACACTCAGCGACTTTCAACATCGCAAATAGCTCGGCGACTAACTTATTCATCCCATGCATGTTATAGTTCAACACGAAGCTTTTGTAGCTAGGTGGCAGTGATTGAAGAACTCTGTCAGTGATCGCCTCTGGCGGGAGAACAATTCCCAACTCCGCCAGACGGTTGGAATACCCAGACATTCTGAGTACATGTTCACTGACAGACCCATTCTCCTCCATCTTGCAAGCATAGAACTTATCGGAGGTCTCATACCTCTCGATCCGGGCATTCTTCTCAAAGATAAACATCAACTCCTGAAACATCTCATATGCTCCATGACGTTCAAAACGTCTTTGAAGTCCCGGTTCTAAGCCATACAACATTGCACATTGAACTATTGAGTAATCATCAGAACGTGCCTGCCAGGCGTTCGCAACGTCTGCAGACTCTACTGGAGCGGGTGGTTCACCGAGCGGTGCATCAAGGACATAAGCCTTTTGGGAAGCCGTGAGGATAATCCTCAGATTACGGGCCCAGTCTACAAAGTTACTTCCATCATTCAACTTAGCTTTCTCTAGGAACGCATTGAAATTCAGGCGTGCTACTGCGCGAGCCATTGATCTACAACATAAATTTTGTATTGACAACTTAGACTATTGTTCAAGATAATGAGTTTAGTTAATCATATTACTTAAAAAATCCCACCCAAATTGACATCCCTCAGGTCATTCGAGTGTCACATGATCCAAATTCACCAACCCAAGTCTGATCATCACGTGAGATGAGGTGGTTTCAATGGTGAACATCTCCATGTTGATCATATCTACTATATGATTCATGCTCGACCTTTCGGTCTCTTGTGTTCCGAGGCCATGTCTGTACATGCTAGGCTCGTCAAGTTTAACCCGAGTGTTCCGCATGTGCAACACTGGCTTGCACCCGTTGTATGCGAACGTAGAGTCTATCGCACCCGATCATCACGTGGTGTCTCGAAACGACGAACTTTCGCAACGGTGCACACTCGGGGAGAACACAATTTTATCTTGAAATTTTAGTGAGGGATCACCTTATAATGCTACCGTCGTCCTAAGCATAATAAGACGCATAAAAGGATTAACATCACAAGCAAATCATAAGTGACATGATATGGCCATGATCTTGTGCTTTTGATCTCCATCTCCAAAGCACCAGCATGATCTCTATCATCACCGGCATGACACCATGATCTCCATCATCTTGATCTCCATCAACGTGTCGCCATGAGGTTGTCGCGCCAACTATTGCTTCTACAACTATTGCTAACTCATAGCGATAAAGTAAAGCAAAAACGGCGAAAATAAATTAAGGACAACCCTATGGCTCCTGCCGGTTGCCGTACTCATCGACATGCAAGTCGTGATAATCTATACAAAACATGATCATCTCATACATCACATATATTTCATCATGCTTCTGGCCACATCATATCACATCATACCCTGCAAAAACAAGTTAGACGTCCTCTAATTTGTTGTTGCATGTTTTACGTGGCTACTATGGGTATCTAGCAAGAACGATTCTTACCTACGCAAAACCACAACGATGATAAACAAGTTGCTATTTCACCTTCTACAAGGACTGCCTCTGTCGAATCCGATTCAACTAAAGTGGAAGAGACAGACACCCGCCAGCCATCTTATGCAACAAAGTTACATGTCAGTCGATGGAACCGGTCTCTCGTACGTGGACGAGTAAGGTTGGTCTGAGCCGCTTCATCCCACAATACCGCTGAATCAAGAAAAGACTAAGGAGGGAAGCAATCTGAATATCAACGCCCACAAACTCCTTTGTGTTCTACTCGTGATATCATCTACGCATAGACCTAGCTCATGATGCCACTTTTGGGGAACGTTGCATGGCAAACAAAAAATTTCCTACGCACACGCAAGATCTATCCATGGTGATGAGCATCTACGAGAGGGTGAGTGGATCTGCGTACCCTTGTAGATCGCTAAGCGGGAAGCGTTAAGAAACGTGGTTGATGTAGTCAAACGTCTTTGCGATCCAAATCACAAGCCGTCCCGCGATCCAATCACGATCCGTCCCGATCTAGCGCCGAACGGACGGCACCTCCGCGTTCAGCACACGTACAACTCGATGAAGATCTCCGCCTTCTTGATCTAGCAAGGGGGAGCAGAGAGGTAGATGAGTACTCCGGCAGCACGACGGCGTGGTGACGGTGGTGGTGGTGCTGTCCCGGCAGGGCTTCGCCAAGCGCAACCGAGGCGATCTAGTGGAGAACAGATCTAGAGGGGGAGAGAGGCAGCCGTGGCTTTTTCAGGTGAGGTGCTGCCATCAAAACCCTCTAGTATATATAGGAGGGAGGGAGGAGGAGGCAGCCCTAGGGTTTCCCCTAGGGGTTCGGCCGAACCTCCACAAGGGGGAGGAGTCCACCTCCCACAAGGGAGGTGGAATCCTAGTAGGACTCCTCCCCTCTTGGCCCCTTCCCCACCCCTTGCACAAGGGCCTCCTAGGGGCTGGCCGTCCAGCCCGCCAGGGGCTGGTGCACCACCTCCTAGGACCATGTGACCCTTGGGGTGGGTGGGCCCCACTTGGTGGACCCCCCCGGAACCCATTCATCACTCCTGGTACACTACCGAAAGTGCCCGAAACTTTTCTGGAGACCAAAACGGGACTTCCTATATATCAATCTTTACCTCCGAACCATTCCGGAGCTCCTCGTGACGTCTGGGATCTCATCCGGGACTCCGAACAATCTTCGGTCATCACCATACATAACTCAATACTACCGAAACGTCACCGAACGTTAAGTGTGCAGACCCTGCGGGTTCGAGAACTATGTAGACATGACAGAGACACCTCTACGGTCAATAACCAATAGCGGGACCTGGATGCCCATATTGGTTCCTATATATTCTACGAAGATCTTTATCGGTTGAACCTCTATGTCAAGGATTCAGTTAATCCTGTATGTTGTTCCCTTTGTTCTTCAGTATGTTACTTGCCCGAGATTCGATCGTCGGTATCTCTATACCTAGTTCAATCTCGTTACCGGCAAGTCTCTTTACTTGTTCCGTTATACAAGATCCCGGGTGTAAGAGCACATTTCTCCATGTGTGGTTTTGGGTAATTGATGACAATCCCAATGGACTAATGGTTGCCTTAAGTTATATTAGAAGGATTTGTCCATAGGCACTTCTTGAAGTCCATCTGTTGGTTTCAAGGAGTTTATATGGTGACCAAGGTGGTATTCAAGGTTTTATCCAAAGATTGGTCATAGAGAAGATAAGATACAAGGTTGATCAAGACTAAGTCAAAGAGTGAATCAAGTTGATCAACACACAAAGCGTACAAGATGTACCGAGAGGGATCAAGTGATCCCATGGTATGGTAAGCATTGTCCATTACGCTTTGTGTACTAACCCATGTTCCCTGTGAGTGTTCTTTATGGGGTTAGGTATGTTTCCATGGGCTAGCATCAATAAGAAGATCCCATACAATCCATGGAGGATGACATCAAGTGGTGATCATCATCAAGGTTGCGGTGTGCAAGTTCAAGTGAAGCATCACGGAGAGATCATGCTTGAAGCTTGCCGTCCATTGTGGTGACAATGGACTTGTGAAGATGTGCCGAAGAGTGGCTCACCCATAGTGGAGTACGGGGGAGCAATCAACTAGTCTTCATCGGGCCGGCGCAATCAAGAAAGGTGGTCCATCTTGAGGAAGTCAAGATCGTCATCATCTAGCTCAAGTGGACTATGCGCAAGGCTAAGGTTTGACCTTGATAGGGTTTTCTATTTTACCGGTCTCATAGTGATAGTTGGGAGACTGGGTTATAGGATAGATAGCCGTACTATCAAGGGGGCTCTCAAGTGAGTAGCTTGATCGTATCGTTCGTTGAGAGCTCAAACCATTGCATTCTTGGCATCATCATCTTTCTTGGTTCTTGGTTGGTTTTTCTCTTTGAGGTTTCTTGAGCTTATGGTCAGCTTCATGACAAGCTCAAGTTCATCGAAAACGGAGTCCATATGCATCTTCTATGATGTTTTTGATGTTGGAGTTTTTGCCGGTTCTTCATTGATAGAGGTTTCACATCTCTATACCATTGGCATTTTTATACCGCCTCTTGTCGTCCTGAATCCAACAAGCTTGAGTTTGCTCAATTCGGAGCTTGTATGCGAAAGTTATGGCAGTTTCAGTGCCAGGGCAGTTTTTCTCTGACCTAGCGGTAGTACGCTCGGTACCACGGTAGTACCGCTCCGGCGGTACTTCCGCTATGTACTACCGCTGCTACTACCGCTTATATTTTTCTTCTAGCTTCTGGGATTTCTGGGCGGAAGTACCGCTCCCTCCAGAGCGGTACTACCGCCCCAAGCGGAAGTACCGCTCCCTCCAGAGCGGTACTACCGCTCTGTTGTTCCTGGACGAGTGTAAGCGGAAGTACCGCTCCCTCCAGAGCGGTACTACCGCTCTGTTGTTCCTGGACGAGTGTAAGCGGAAGTACCGCTCCCTTGAGCGGTACTACCGCTTGTGTGCGGGCTATGGGGGTGACGGTTGGATTTTCCCCCACCTATAAAAGGGGGTCTTCTTCCCCATTGCTTTCCATCCTTTTTTGCTCGTGTTCTTCCCCCATTGTTGACCTTCTTCGAGCTTGCTAACTCTCAATCCCTCCAATGATTCTTGCTAGCTCTTGAGGGGAAAGAGAGAGGAGATCTAGATCCACATTTCCACCAATCACTTTCTCCTCTTTGTGAGGGGAACCCCTTGGATCTTGATCTTGGAGTTCTTCGTGTTCTTCTTCGTTCTTCCTCTCATTTCCTCCATAACATTTGTTGTCTTGGTGGGATTTGGGAGAGAAGGACTTGGGCACTCCGTGTGCCCTTGCCATTGCATTTGGTGCATAGATTTGAGTTCTCCACGGTGATACGTGGAAGTGAGAAGTTGAGAAGCTTATTACTCTTGGGTGTTTGAGCACCCTAGAGCTTGTTCCTCTTGGGTGCCTTGGCGCCCTAGATGGTTGGTGGTGCCTTGGAGCTCAATCATTGTGGTGTAAAGCTCCGGGCAAGCGTCGGGGTCTCCAATTAGGTTGTGGAGATTGCCCCGAGCAATTTGTACGGGTACTGGTGAACCGCCCCCAAGGGTTGCCAAAGTGTACGGGTACCGGTGACCGCCCGCAAGGGTCGCCATTTGTACGGGTTCGGTGACCGCGCTCAAGGGTCCCTTAGTGGAATCACGGCATCTTGCATTGTGCGAGGGCGTGAGGAGATTACGGTGGCCCTAGTGGCTTCTTGGGGAGCATTGTGCCTCCACACCGCTCCGAACGGAGATTAGCATCCGCAAGGGTGTGAACTTCGGGATACATCGTCGTCTCCGCGTGCCTCGGTTATCTCTTACCCGAGCCCTTTACTTATGCACTTTACTTTGTGATAGCCATATTGTTTCGTTATATATATCTTGCTATCACTTAGTTGTCTATCTTGCTTAGCATAAGTTGTTGGTGCATATAGGTGAGCCTAGTTGTTTTAGGTTTTGTGCTTGACTAATTAAACGATAGTTTTATTCCGCATTTGTTCAAGCCTAAACCATAATTATTTTAAAGCGCCTATTCACCCCCTCCCTCTAGGCGACATCCACGTCCTTTCACCGGGGCTAACTCTTTAGTCACTTTGCTTGCAAGGCTTATTGTGATGTTGCATTACCGAGTGGGCCCTGAGATACCTCTCCGTCACACGGAGTAACAAATTGAAAGCACAATATGCTCCCTTGGTGGTTTTGATAATTCATGACAACATACATTGTCTCTTGGACTAATATTTCTACCTAGTGTATTTCAGGTGAAAGTCCATAGAGAGAGATGGGTTGGCAAAAAGGATTGTGAGGAGAGACCCCAAGAAGCAAGCAAATGGATTGGCAAAGCTTCAAGCAAGAGGACTCTACATTTTACTTTGTGAGAAATCACTTTGAGTCCATAGGAAAGCCAATACTATTAAAAGGGGGTAAGGTACTGTTGGTGAACAAGATGCTCCACGTGCACAAGTGATAGTCACCAAAAACACCCACAAACTCTTCCACAAAAAGTCTGTCCAAAGCCAAATATCCAAAATCGATGCAACCAACAATTCCCACTCGGTGCCACCGATTCCCAAACTCAGATAGACCCATGCCAAACCCTAGCCATTCAGTGCAACCGATTCTGCATCGGTGCCACCGAGTTTAGCTTGCCAACTTTCTGTTACCTCGTTTCATAAAATCGGTACCATCGAGTTTTGTGGATCGGTATCACCGAGTTGTGCAATCTGACTGTTGGTCACCTAATCGGTACCACCGAGAATTATGTATCGGTCTCACCGATATTCAAAAGTTGCTACCTTTGGAGAAACTCGGTACCACCGAGTTTTACACTTCAGTGTCACCGAGTTGGTCACTTTAGGTGTAACGGTTGGATTTTTGGGGATGCCTATATATGCCCCTTCACCACCACCCACTCAAAAGAGAAGCACTCAGAGCTATTCCATACTTGCCCCATCCAATTTTCTGAGAGAGGGCCACCTACTCATGTGTTGAGATCAAGCCATTCCACTCTATCCATATGAATCTTGATCTCTAGCCTCCCCAAGTTGCTTTCCACCAATTCAATCTCTTCCACCAAAGCCAAGTCTATGAGAGAGTGATTGTGTGTTGAGGAGTCTATCATCTTGAAGCACAAGAGCAAGGAGTTCATCGACATTGCCGAGCCTATTACCTTTGGAGGGTGGTGCCTCCTAGATTGGTTAGGTGTCGCTTGGGAACCTCCTACTTCGTGTTGTGGAGTTGAACCAAGAAGTTTGTATGGGCAAGGAGATCGCCTACTTCGTGAAGATCTACCCATAGTGAGGCTAGTCCTTCGTGGACGGAAGCCGTTATGGAATAGTCAAGGTTGCTACTTCGTGGACCCTTATGGGTGGAGCCCTCCGTGGACTCTCGCGACCGTTACCCTCCGTGGGTTGAAGACTCCATAAACGTGGACGTACGATAGCACCACCTATCGAAACCATGGGAAAAATCTTCGTGTCCCTCATGCGTTTGATCTCCCTATATCAACTCCTTACTTCCATGTGCAATGTCTTTACTTTCCGCTGCCATACTTGTTGACTTGCATGTGTAGGGTGTGCTAGACTTGCTATAATTGCTAAAATCTGCCAACCAATTAACTTGGGAAAATGTTAGGTTTTTAATTCCTGCTAGTAGTCTATTCACCCCCCCCCTCTAGACATACTCTTCTAGTGATCCTACAAGTGGTATCAGAGCATTGGTCTCCATTGCTTCGGTTTCATCACCGTGGAGGAAGATGGATGTGTCTAGTTGGGAAGTTTGAGTTGTAGAGTGCCTATTCTTGATGGGGAGTACTATAGTCAATGGAAATATAAGATGCTTGAGATATTCCATGAATTTCATTTGAGCAAGTATGTTAAGAACCCCTATGTACCTCCCATTGATCCTTTACATCCCACACACGAAGAGGAAATTGATATGCTATGTAATCTTAGAACTGTTAATCTTATCGTTAGAGGATTGCCTAGGATTGTGCTTAATCAAATGAAGAATTTTAAATGTGCTTACACTTTATGGAATGACTTGGAGAAATGATATCCAAGTTATTTATTGAGTAATCTTGATGAAATTCTTTATGAAACTATTGTCTTTCACAAAATGATGCCTTGTGATCCCAAGTTTGATGACTATCTATTTGAGCTTAGAGGTCTCATGCGTGCTAAAGGAGATGTCATAACTATCAACAACATCATTGTAGAAGCCATTCGCATTCATAATCTTGAACATTGTCATGATCACAACCCTAACGAATCTCTTGTTCCTTGTGACGAGGATTTCCCAC
Organism: Elymus sibiricus; assembly: GCA_039707655.1. Classification (NCBI taxonomy): domain Eukaryota; kingdom Viridiplantae; phylum Streptophyta; class Magnoliopsida; order Poales; family Poaceae; genus Elymus; species Elymus sibiricus. Next base: position 437,461,576 of record CM077667.1, on the reverse strand, counting down.
TTGATGATGACAATGTGGAACATGGCTACTATGATGAAGATGAGTTGTTCGACATCGAGCATGAGAAGATCATGAAGAATCTAAGTCTCATGGCAAACTTCAAGGATTACATGTCCGGAGGAAAAGAGTGGATTCTCGATAGTGGATGCACCGATCATATGACCGGAGATAGAGACATGTTTGAAGATATCACACCAAACCATGGACCGCGAAGGTATGTAACTTTTGGAGACAACTCCAAGGGTAAGGTACTTGGTCTTGGTAAGGTGGCCATATCCCATGATAGCTCTATTCAAAACATCATGCTTGTTGAATCCCTTGGTTACCATCTTCTTTCCGTATCTAGACTTGCCGACTTTGGTTTTAATGTGCTATTCACGAAAGTAGATTGCCAAGTGTTTCGTCAAGATAATCATAACATGGTCTTTACCGTTTTCCGTAGAGGTGATCTATACATTGTCGATTTCACTAAGAGATCCAAACCTCGTACTTGTCTTATTGGAAAATCTTCTAAAGGTTGGCTTTGGCATAGAAGACTAGGACATGTTGGCATGCGTAATCTAGACAAGCTTATCAAAGGTGATCATATACTTGGTGTTAAAGATGTTATCTTTGACAAAGATAGACTTTGTAGTGCTTGTCAAGCTGGAAAGCAAGTAGGTGGAAGTCATCCCGTAAAGAATATCATGACTACTAGGAGACCACTCGAGTTACTTCACATGGATCTTTTTGGTCCCAATGCTTACAAGAGTCTCGGTGGAAATTCCTATGGTCTAGTTATAGTTGATGATTTTTCCAGATTTACGTGGGTATTCTTTCTTGATGATAAGTCGCAGGTTCAAAAGATCTTCAAGAACTTCGCTCGCAAAGCGCAAAATTAGTTTGAAGTGAAGATCAAGAAGGTTCGGAGCGATAACGGATCGGAGTTCAAGAACACCCATGTTGATACCTTTCTTGAAGAAGAAGGTGTTTCACATGAGTTCTCGGCTACGTACACGCCTCAACAAAATGGAGTTGTTGAGAGGAAGAACCGAACTCTTATTGAGATGGCAAGAACAATGCTTGACGAATACAAGACGCCAAGACACTTTTGGGCAGAAGCCGTGGAAACAACATGTCATGCCATAAACCGACTCTACTTGCACAAGCTTCTCGGTAAAACGGCATACGAGCTACTCACCGGTAACAAACCCCAAGTTGGATACTTTCGGGTATTCGGCTCAAAGTGCTACATTCTCGATAAGCATCGTCGTACTAAATTTGCTCCTAAATCTCATGAAGGTTTCCTACTTGGTTACAGATCGAACTCTCACACTTACCGTGTATACAACAACTTCACTCGAAAAGTTGAAGAGACGGTAGATGTGAAGTTTGATGAATCTAATGGTTCGCAAGTCGAACAATTGCCAAATGATGTAGGAGATCAGGACCCTTCGGAAGCTATCCAAGACTTGTCCATCGGCAAGATTCGTCCCATGGAGGTGAAGGAAAGTACTTCGTCAACTCAAGTGGAAGCCCCTACTTCACGTCAAGGTGAACCTCAAAACGACATGGAGGCATCCACAAGCGGTACACGACAAGATGAAGAGGAGGAAGTACATCATGAAGATCCACCACAACCTCCTTCACCACCACCTCAAGCAAACGACACCTTCAACAACAACGAAGATGAAGGAGATGATGATGATGAAGAAGCTCCACCGTCCAACAAGCCCAAGCTACCCCGAGTTCGAGCAAGAGTGACCAAGAACCATCCTCTAAACCAAATCTTCAGTGACATACAAACCAGAAGAATCACTCGCTCTAAAACTCGCTTAGCTAATTTATGTGAGCATTATTCTTTCATCTCTAGCATTGAACCTTTGAAGGTAGAACAAGCTCTTGAAGACCCGGATTGGGTGAACACCATGCATGAAGAGCTTCACAACTTCGAGAGGAACGAAGTGTGGACACTCGTGGAGAAGCCCAAGGACGAGCACAACATCATCGGAACCAAATGGGTGTTTCGGAACAAGCAAGATGAAGACGGTCAAGTTGTACGCAACAAGGCGCGTCTCGTAGCCCAAGGATATACGCAAGTCGAAGGTATGGACTACGGTGAGACCTATGCCCCCGTTGCTAGACTTGAAGCTATTCGCATTCTTCTCGCTTATGCTAATCACCATGATATCACGCTTTATCAAATGGACATTAAAAGTGCATTCTTAAATGGTGAGATTGAAGAGGAGGTCTATGTTAAACAACCTCCCGGATTTGTGAATCCTAAGAAACCTAACCACGTCTACAAACTTCGCAAAGCTTTATATGGTCTTAAGCAAGCTCCTCGTGCTTGGTATAAATGCTTAACGAAGTTTCTCATTGAAAAGGGTATTGAAATTGGTAAAATTGACGCAACCTTATTCACTAAGAGAGTTAATGGTGAATTATTTGTGTGCCAAATCTATGTGGATGATATTATCTTTGGATCTACTAACCCACAATTTAGTGAAAGATTTGGAAGGTTGATGTCCGAGAAGTATGAGATGTCCATGATGTGTGAGCTGAAATTTTTCCTTGGTTTGCAAATCAAGCAAACGAGAGAAGGAACTTTCATATCTCAAACCAAGTATACCAAGGACTTGATCAAGAAGTTCAACATGAAAGAGTGTAAAGGTATGAAAACTCCTATGCCTACTAGTGTACATGTTGACCTTACCAAGGAGGACGAACCGGTTGATCAAAAGGTTTATCGATCTATGATTGGTTCATTGCTATATCTATGTGCCTCCCGTCCCGATATTATGCTTAGTGTTTGCATGTGTGCTAGATATCAAGCCGCACCTAAAGAGTGTCATCTTTTGGCCGTGAAACGTATTGTGAGATATTTGATACAAACACCAAACTTTGGCATTTGGTATCCCAAGGGATCTTCTTGTAACCTTGTTGGCTATTCCGATTCGGACTATGCCGGTGACAAAGTTGATAGAAAACCACCTCGGGTACATGTCAATTTCTTGGTAGATCTCTTGTGTCTTGGTCCTCCAAGAAACAAAACTCGGTGTCTCTATCTACTGTCAAAGCTGAGTATATTGCTGCCGGATCGTGTTGTGCACAATTACTATGGATGACACAAACGCTTAAGGATTATGGAATCCATGTGAAAAATGTTCCATTACTTTGTGACAATGAAAGTGCCATTAAGATTGGTCATAATCCCATGCAACATTCTCGAACTAAGCATATTCAAGTTCAACATCATTTCATTCATGATCATGTTGCCAAAGGAGATATTAATCTTAAGCATGTTCGTACAAACAAGCAATTGACCGATATCTTTACTAAGCCACTTGATGAGAAAGTGTTTTGTCACTTGAGGAGTGAGTTGAACATCATTGATGCTTCAAACTTGAGCTAAGCTCATTCGTTTGCATGCAAGGGCATGAGCTTACATGATACTTCCATGATACACTTGACATGTTATCTTATACCATGGAATTCTATGCTCCCTTGTATTGCATCTAACCTTTTGTAGGAACTTGGAAGGACAACACTCCACAAGATTGCCATCAACTCATATCATAAGCAATCTTGTCTTGGCCAAGTATCCACAACCCCTCTTGATGATGGAAGGAAGAAGACAACTCAACCATATCCTTGACATATATTTGATGTGATCATATTTGCTAATTCTCAATTGATATCATGTCAAATGGATATATATTGTTCTTCCTTACATGACTAACTTATGTAGGTGATAAGTTGATGTGGGCATGGCCTCTACAAATAAGACCAAAAATATTGCCTGCATATACAATCATCAGGTGATTTGTATTAATAACTATATAATATATTATTTTGTTGGCCAAGACAAAATTACAACACTATGTTATATTTTATGCAGAGTTAAAAGAGAGTTGTACAAGCCTCGCGTGAAGATGCGAGAGATGTGAGAAATCGGTAAAAAAAACACTACAAGGAGCTGCGTATATGATCACTTCCAGGATGCATTTGATTTGTTTTATGTTAAACAAACAAGAGGGGTGGCCGTGCATGCAATTTATTAATGTAAGGAGGTGGACCGTGGCCCCATACGGTGCATGCATCATAGTTGGAATTCTGAAGCCAATACGAGTCCATGGAGAATCAAGAGGTGGGCCTTCGTATGGCGTCGTGCCTGCCAAGTTTTGTAGCAGCCTGGGACACCGAGGCGGCGACACGTTCCTTTAATAAATAGACCTCAACAGTTTAGGGTTTAGGCGGGTTTTTGTTTAGACATTGTTTAGCTTTGCTACAATTCGCATCTGCGAGACGTGTAGGACTACCGCCTTGTCAGATCCTCTATCAGGAACCCCACCATATTGGTTGCTTAATTATTATTAGCAATTCAGATTGCATTATCATAGTTCTTGCCGGTTCTTCGGTTGCTTGCAGGAACTCGAACCTCGTTGTTCAGGTTGATCGTGCCTTCGGCAGGGTCAATAACCATCGGAGATTGGTTTAGCGATTGTCGAGGCGTATCGTCGAGTATGGTATAGCCGGATCGTCAAGGTCAAAATCTACCAAATCGATAGTTATCGCCACTCTCATCGAAAGATCGGGCAACCGTCACATCATAAGTGTACCAAAACAAGAAGGATTGCTCCCAACTGAAGATGAACTTCATCAACCTCGAGCATCCTCAACAAGTTCACCTACAAGCTACGTCATCAACATCACTCAAAGGTATGTACTCATATCCTTGAAAAAGCTTTACTCCAAGTCATGAGTTAAAGCAACTCAAGTGATATGAAAACATTAAAATGATTAATCAAAAAATGGTAACCCCATTTTGAGCTTAACGATGAGTATGACCTATGATCAAGTATTATTGCTTGGCTCCTAAGTCAATATACTCTAATATAGGTGACCTAGTCACCGACCATCATCTAGATTAAGTATCTTGTTTGGTTCATTCTCTATTTGCAATATTTCTTGGAACCACTCAAATCTTCTCTAGTTGATGTTTTTTTTGTAAATCCTTTTGTATTTCCTTTGTAAATATCGTTAAGATTTTATCGCAAGTTTTCTAAAAATTATTTGAGGTTTTCTAAAACATTGCCAAGTTTCTATTTTCCCCTCGGAGCCTCCGACTCAAACCATTCGGTATCACCGATTTAGCAAATGAGCTGCATAGCAACATCTCGGTTCCACCGACCCGTTTGTCTCGGAGCCACCGATTTGATTTCTTCTCTGGTTTGTGTTCTTGTTAGTAAATTTTCGTGTCTTTAGAGATCCTACAAGTGCTATCTTTGTTTCTTCAATGATCCCTTATTATTATTATTTTTTTAAAGGGGGGGGGGGGGGGGAATTTTTCTAGGATCCCTTACTCAAAGGAGGAGAAGCCGTACAAGCTCTCGGATCAGCCAAAGAGGGAGAAACTATTTTCCATGATTCCCTCAGTTTTAATGCTCTCTATAATTTGCATTCCTTTCTGTGAACCCTACATTCTATGACCCTTGTTCTCAAGGATCCCTTCTTACTCCATGATCCCTGTGTCTGACCCTGAGTATGGACCTTTTTGGGAATTACTTCCAAAGGGGGAGAAATACCAAAGCTTCAAATGGCTAAAGGGGGAGATACATTGTTATGCAAAGGGGGAGAAACAATTAAGGGGGAGAATATCAAAACTTATGCTTATATAGACAAGGGGAGAATACCAAAGTAGGGGGAGAAACATCATTGTTACCCAGTTACCCAAAGTGGAGAAACTCTACTTAAGGGGGAGAAAAATATGTTTGTTTCATTGGACTACTCATGTTAGACTTTTCTCACCCTATCCAATCCCAATATCTACATGCTAAGATTCAGAGGGAGAGGATGACCTACTATTTCATATCTAGGGGAGGAAAGTTTGTAAATGTTCTTGGAGACATATCAACCTTAAGGAATACTATCTTCTATATGTTCTCCACATCTTGGTACTATTGAGTTCTATTGCTTTTTGATTAGTAGGATACTCTTGTGTTTCCTAACATTGTTTTCTCAAATGTGTTTCTACTACTAGAATGTTCAAGAACTCAAGGTAAGTATATGCATCATATCCTTGATCAAGATGATCTCTTGCTTCTTGCACATATTGTTTGCAAGAGTGAAGTCTTGAACAAGGATACATCTCACTCATATATATTTGATGCATATAGCCAAGATACACATGACTCGTATTATCCCTTCCACTATATGTGTGTCCATGCATTCCAAAGCAACTATCCTTTAAAGGGATTGCACACATTTAGGGGGGGCAAATCTAAGTCATGTGTCTCTCAAAGTCTTCATTATATCCATGCAAATATTTATCTGAAGCTTTGATTGTATGTTGTCATCAATTACCAAAAAGGGGGAGATTGAAAGCACAATATGCTCCCTTGGTGGTTTTGATAATTCATGACAACATGCATTGTCTCTTGGACTAATATTTCTACCTAGTGTATTTCAGGTGAAAGTCCATAGAGAGAGATGGGTTGGCAAAAAGGATTGTGAGGAGAGACCCCAAGAAGCAAGCAAATGGATTGGCAAAGCTTCAAGCAAGAGGACTCTACATTTTACTTTGTGAGAAATCACTTTGAGTCCATAGGAAAGCCAATACTATTAAAAGGGGGTAAGGTACTGTTGGTGAACAAGATGCTCCACGTGCACAAGTGATAGTCACCAAAAACACCCACAAACTCTTCCACAAAAAGTCTGTCCAAAGCCAAATATCCAAAATCGGTGCAACCAACAATTCCCACTCGGTGCCACCGATTCCCAAACTCAGACAGACCCATGCCAAACCCTAGCCATTCGGTGCAACCGATTCTGCATCGGTGCCACCGAGTTTAGCTTGCCAACTTTCTGTTACCTCGTTTCATAAAATCTGTACCACCGAGTTTTGTGGATCGGCGTCACCGAGTTGTGCAATCTGACCGTTGGTCACCTAATCGGTACCACCGAGAATTATGTATCGGTCTCACCGAGATTCAAAAGTTGCTACCTTTGGAGCAACTCGGTACCACCAAGTTTTACACTTCGGTGTCACCGAGTTGGTCACTTTAGGTGTAACGGTTGGATTTTTGGGGATGCCTATATATACCCCTTCACCACCACCCACTCGAAAGAGAAGCACTCAGAACTATTACATACTTGCCCCCATCCAATTTTCTGAGAGAGAGCCACCTACTCATGTGTTGAGATCAAGTCATTCCACTCTATCCATATTGTCGTGGATTTGTCACGGCAGATGTCCTAGTGTAAGGACTTAGTCGTGAGGTCCGGCGCACGTAACTGGTAGCTTGAGAGGGGTTGAGCGGGATGAGAGACGCGGAGTTTTTACCCAGGTTCGGCCCCTCCGATGGAGGTAAAAGCCTACGTCCTGCTTTGTGTCTTATATTGATGATGATGACGATCTCGGTTACAGGGGTGCGGAGCCGCTACCTCTAATCTCGAGACCCTCTTGTCTGACTATCTTTCCTGACCTGTCTATGAGACCTGTCTATGAGACGTCTAACCTGACCCTCTTGGGGTGACCCGCCCCTCCTTATAAAGGCTGAAGGGGCGGTTTACATGTAAAGTCTAAGTCGGATTGATGACTTCCCATCGCGGGCTTCTCTTCATGGGCTTCCGAGTCCTGGGCTTGTAACCCATCCCGGGCGGCTTACACCGGGCGGGTTACAACCAGGGCTTATCTTCAGAGACTCGTCTCCAGGACTGTCTGATAACACTGTTCACCTCCTGGCACTGTAGCATCCGGGTTAGCCTCCTGACACTGTAACCGGGTTAGCATCCTGACACTGTAGCCGGGTTAGCATCCTGACACTGTAGCCGGGTTACCATCCTGACACTGTAGCTGCCGGGTTACCATCCTGACACTGTAGCAGCCGGGTTACCATCCCGACACTATAGCAGCCGGGTTACCATCCCGACACTGTAGCAGCCGGGTTACAATTGTCTGCCGGGTTAGAACTGTAACCAGGTCTGTACTATTTGCCGGGTCAGCATGTCTGCCGGGTTATACCGTGGGGTAATATCCCCGTCATTAGCCCCCAGGTTAGCTTGAATTTATTCATGGTAAGCTCCATCGTCTTTCAGGTATATGTCCTTTGAAACAAGATATTGGGAATACCACACCCATATGCCGTTGAGTCGGCCTTCAATGCTCCTGGCGGGTCTCCTCCACCGGGTTATAATCATTGATGGTGCCGCCAGGTCAAATAACTGGACTCCAGCTGAAATTGACATCTTTGAAAACTCTCTTCAATTTTTTGATATATTCATATTACCTGTAGCCCCCAAGCTCCAAGTTGATCCATGATGACTTGGCGCTTTGCAATAATATCTTTGATTGTGTAGCCCCCAAGTACCAGGTTGTCTTGCCTGCAGCAGCCTGGGACTTATAACTGTCTTATACTTTATAAAGCTTCAACTGGTGTAGCCCCCAAGGGCCGGCTCATCAAAATGTGATGTGCCGGGTCTTCAATTTGTACCTTATAATCTGTTTTGAAACAACTGAATACTGTAGCCCCCAAGTGCCGGGTCGTATGCCTGCAGCGACTTGGGACTTTAAAAAATTTGATCTGAGCGGTGTAGCCCCCAAGTGCCAGGTCAGTAAGAAGTATTGGGCTGGGACTTAGAAAAAATATTGAAAAGCTTGCTCATCTCCTTGAGATAATAGGGTCTTGCTGACAATGTAATGATTTGAAAACCAGCTTGCATTAGCCCCCAAGTGCCGTGATGCATGCTTGCAGCGACATGGGACTTGCATACTTGTTATAAACTGGACTTGAATAATGTAGCCCCCAAGTGCCGGGTCGTCTGCCTGCGGCGACTCGGGACTATTGTGATAATAATATGACTCATCATAATTTGTTGGATGAACCCTTGACCGTGGTTGTAATATAACCCGGAATGAATATCCTGGAATAATTCCTTTGTCTTTGATATGAAATCCCTGCTCGTAGTTGCGGTGCAACCCGGCGAGTATGTGAGAAATCCATGATGAAGATCCAGCCATGCTGGCTATTAAAGATCTATTTGTTCTGGCGGCTTATCTTATAAGACAAGACCTGCAAAAATAAACAAAACAGAGTATATTCTGCATTGTTGTAAGGGCGGCTTGAAAAAGCACAACCCGGAGATGTTAAAATCTCGTATAGCCTTGCTTCCTCTTTCACAATCTTGCTCTGACCCGGTTTGGCAAACCGGCATGATATGTAAATATGATGCAATGCATGATGTAATGTATGATGCAATGCAATGTATGATGTTTCTTGCTTTGCCTTTTATTCTCAAAATTTCATATGATGGTTCTTCTGGGCGGACTCGATGCTTGAACTCATACCAGTACAGGGTCTCTAACGAGAGTGGCCGTCAACTCCTTTGAACGGCTCAGGGTCTCTAGGCGAGATTAACTGATAGAGCGCAACGAACCAGAAAGAGACACAGCAGATAGGAGAGTTTACCTCGCCGCTGTAAGAGGCCCTTGCAGGGGGTAAGTTTTAGAACTCGCTGCACCCCTGACAAAGCGGCATGAACTTACAGGCAGGTATAACTCAGATTTGCGGATGTAAGGGTTTGCCTCGCCGCTGTAAGAGGCCTTTGCAGAGGGTGAGTTTTAGAACTCGCTGCACCCCTGACAAAGCGCATCTACTTACAGGCAGGTATAACCCGGCCTTGCAGATCGAAAAGGAGGTAAGTTTTAGAACTCGCTGCACCCCTAGTGATCTTTGTTGACGAAGTCAACATTTGGGTCCATGACCCGCCTTATATTGGCTGAAGAGCCTGACCGAGAGGGTTGAAGCTTAACCCGGCGGATTGAAAGCCCCCAAACGACCTTGTTGAAGTATCAACATTGTGGCAGCATCTTGTAAGCCGCCATCTTGTATGAAGAAAATAGCAGAAACCCCCAATTTAAACGGTGCATCATGGCGACTCGTCTTCTTGAGTAACTTTTAATCTTTCCGCCAATAATGTAGTATCCCCCGAGATCGGGTTAACTTCCTTGCCATGATCTGTGGCTCTCGTTGAAAACGGCCAAGTGTATCGAGTCATGTCTGTAGCCCCCGAGTTCTTAAGTTGACTCGAAGAGGCGGCATGAGAATCTCCACTGAAGGTTGAGGTTGACCGTGGCGGGTTATGGATGATCCCGCATGAATTGTTTCAATCATCCGGTCGATGGTTCGTCCCGGCTGGTTGTTGAAGCTTGAACCACTGTAATAGTGGCGACTTGTGCGCCTGTCCGTCGGGCGGCTTGTGCAGGCGATCAGTGCACCGATATGCTGATGTAGACCGTACTGCAGCCGGCGGCTTGCGCTCGTCAATTAGGCGGCTCGTACAGGCGAGCATCGCACTGATATGCTGATGTAGATCAGACCACGGGCGGCGTCTTGCGCTCGACCGCTGGGCAACTTGAACCAACAAGCACAGCACCAGTATGTTGATGTAGATGTAGGAATCAGCCGCGCGTTTGAAGATGGCGCAGTTGTGATAGACGGCCGCGGCATTGTAAGCCGGTATGGTCGGGAGAGGCGGCCGCGGCATTGTAAGCCGGTGCGGACGGGTGACTCGGCCGCGGGCGTTTGTAAACCGTCGCGGACGTATGAGTCGCCCGCGAGTTGATGTAGACCGGACCACAGGTGGTTTCCGTGCGTCCGTTGGACAACTCGTACGGGCGGGTGCTGATTTGAGCTTTATACCCGCAGTACGCCGGTCACCTTGCCAGTCCTGCATAACGACATCACAGACGAGAGTAATTGTTCTCGAAAGAATAATAAGTGTTTCAATAAAAATTGAATGGACAGATTTCACCTGATTCGTCCGGACGACAGACGGTCTGTTCTGTGAACATGCCCCAGTAATTTCAATGGCGATTTAGCCAGTCTTTCGAGGCCACGGCAGAGGCGGCGGGCCGTAGCTCGAGGCGAGACTCTGGATGATGAGGCAGAGGTGGCTCGCATTGAACGTATGGCGGCTCAGAAAGGCCAATCAGGCGGTGGGCCAGCGCGTGGTTGCAGCGGCGATGGCGGAGACGGCAATTTGAAGTGCGACCGCAGCAGAGCCAAGGCCGGGCAGTTTTAGAATAGACCCGCCGGCTTAGAGTAGACCCTCCGGGTCACCTCTTTTTTTTTTTTTTTTTTTTTTTTAACCGGCCACTTTTCTCCAGCCGGCCCTTTCCTTATCTTCATTTTCTACCTTGTGTAAGCAGCTCAGGGGAGGAAGAGAACCAAAGCAGGGCCGGCTGTTGGAGGCGTGGGGGCGGCTTATGGCCTGCGGCGGCTCGGAGACAGCGCCGGAGGCGGGAGGAGCCCGCGGCGGGGCGGAGCGAAGGTGCGGCGGCGGCTTGAGAGGCGCGGCGACGCGGAGCGGAGGCGGGCCAGCCGGCTCGTGGCGCGGCGCCGGCTGACGCCATGGCGGCTCATGGCGAGGTAGAGCCGGGCAGAAGCGGGGCGGCGCGGAGGAGGCGGCTCTCATGAGGGCAGCGTGCTTCCCGCGGGGGCCGGCGGTTGACGGCGAGGCGGCTGTGGCCGGAGGAGGCGGCAACGGCGGGTCGACGAGGCCGTGGCGGCGAGCGCGCCAGCGAGCTTGCAGCGACGAGGGCGACTCAGAAGGTGCCGGCTCGAGGCCGGTCACGGCGAGTCATGGCGGCGGAGGTGTATTGGAGCGGCCGGCGGAGACGGCGGCTCGTGGCGACGGCGACGGCGGCTCGTGGAGACGGCGGCTCGTGGCGACGGCGCGCGGGTCAACCAGGGCAGCTCGCTCGGCGGCTCGAGGCAAAACGCAAGCGGCGGAGAGGGAGCCGCTGGAGGTCGGGCGCGCGTGGAGAGGGGCGGCCAGAGCCGGAGGGCGGCCGGGCCGGCGCCGCGGTGCCTGCGACGCGGAGGGCCAACTGGCGCACCCACCAGGCGGACGGGAGGCGGCGCAGCCGGCAGCCGGCGCGGAGCCGGGGGAGCGGGCCAGCCGACGCAAACCAGGCGGCGGTGGAGGTAATCACAGCCGGCGTGAGGCGCGGCGGCGAGTGGCGGGTCCTCAAGGGCGACTTGGAGCAGCAAGGCGAGGCGGGTTGGACAAGGCAGGCGCGGCGGCGCTGCCACGGCGGAAGGAGGCGGCTCGCGCGGCGGCTGTCGGGGCCGACGCAGCCAAGCGATGGGGATCCAGGCGGCTCATGGCGGCGATTTGGATCAGTGGGTGGGGCAAGGCCAGCCCCGGAGGCGGCGACTCGGGGCCGGTTCGGTGGAGACCGGCAGAGGCAGCAGCTTGGGGCCGCGGCGATGGTGGCGGCGGCTCGGAGTAAACCACGACGGAGGTGGCAGCTCGCGGCAAGGGTTGGCCCAGGGCGATGTGGTCGTGGCAGAGGCGGCGCAGGGCCGGCTTGGATGCGTGGCAAGAGGCCGGTTGCGGGGGCGGCTCAACACGATCACGGCGGCTCGGACGAGGAGGCGGCGACGGCGGAACTGCGTCCACGCGGCCGTGACCGTAGCGGTGGCGGAGGCGGCCGGTTCAATGTTCGCTGGCTTGAGGCATACCACGGTGGTGGCAGCTTGCATAGTATGTTGAAGACGCCGGCGGCTCGAAATCACGGTTGTGGCTGGAGCGGCGGCTCTGTCTCCGGGTCAAAGTACTACTTGAGGCTTCTTTGTATTTGACTCGGTCTTCACCAGGAAAAAGGCGTGACTATGGTTGATTTCTTTCAAACGCCGTATATCATCAGGAGGACATGGTTCGATTCCAGCGGATGCAATCCTTTTCCCTGTCAAGGGTGGTTTGACCATAGTCTCCGTGTAGAAAGAACGACCATCGGTCCGTGACTGCTTCCTCGGCGACTTGTGGTGGTTCTTGTTGATCTCGGCGACTCGTGGTGACGCACAAACGCCGCCTTAACCTTCTTGAATTTGAATTTCGATTGTAACTTCCGGACCGATAAGCATAAAACTGACGCAAATCCTTCCAAGCTGAGTCTTTCTTTATCCGAAAAATTGTGAATTCCTCGGTCCCTGAGTGAGATCCCTCCAAGAACTCAACACCACAGCGCGCATGCCCCACGGTGGGCGCCAACTGTCGTGGATTTGTCACGGCAGATGTCCTAGTGTAAGGACTTAGTCGTGAGGTCCGGCGCACGTAACTGGTAGCTTGAGAGGGGTTGAGCGGGATGAGAGACGCGGAGTTTTTACCCAGGTTCGGCCCCTCCGATGGAGGTAAAAGCCTACGTCCTGCTTTGTGTCTTATATTGATGATGATGACGATCTCGGTTACAGGGGTGCGGAGCCGCTACCTCTAATCTCGAGACCCTCTTGTCTGACTATCTTTCCTGACCTGTCTATGAGACCTGTCTATGAGACGTCTAACCTGACCCTCTTGGGGTGACCCGCCCCTCCTTATAAAGGCTGAAGGGGCGGTTTACATGTAAAGTCTAAGTCGGATTGATGACTTCCCATCGCGGGCTTCTCTTCATGGGCTTCCGAGTCCTGGGCTTGTAACCCATCCCGGGCGGCTTACACCGGGCGGGTTACAACCAGGGCTTATCTTCAGAGACTCGTCTCCAGGACTGTCTGATAACACTGTTCACCTCCTGGCACTGTAGCATCCGGGTTAGCCTCCTGACACTGTAACCGGGTTAGCATCCTGACACTGTAGCCGGGTTAGCATCCTGACACTGTAGCCGGGTTACCATCCTGACACTGTAGCTGCCGGGTTACCATCCTGACACTGTAGCAGCCGGGTTACCATCCCGACACTATAGCAGCCGGGTTACCATCCCGACACTGTAGCAGCCGGGTTACAATTGTCTGCCGGGTTAGAACTGTAACCAGGTCTGTACTATTTGCCGGGTCAGCATGTCTGCCGGGTTATACCGTGGGGTAATATCCCCGTCACATATGAATCTTGATCTCTAGCCTCCCCAAGTTGCTTTCCACCAATTCAATCTCTTCCACCAAAGCCAAATCTGTGAGAGAGTGATTGTGTGTTGAGGAGTCTATCATCTTGAAGCACAAGAGCAAGGAGTTCATCGACATTGCCGAGCCTATTACCTTTGGAGGGTGGTGCCTCCTAGATTGGTTAGGTGTCGCTTGGGAGCCTCCTACTTCGTGTTGTGGAGTTGAACCAAAAAGTTTGTACGGGCAAGGAGATCGCCTACTTCGTGAAGATCTACCCATAGTGAGGCTAGTCCTTCGTGGACGGAAGCCGTTATGGAATAGTCAAGGTTGCTACTTCGTGGACCCTTATGGGTGGAGCCCTCCGTGGACTCTCGCGATCGTTACCCTCCGTGGGTTGAAGACTCCATAAACGTGGACGTACGATAGCACCGCCTATCGGAACCACGGGAAAAATCTTCGTGTCCCTCATGCGTTTGATCTCCCTATCTCAACTCCTTACTTCCATGTGCAATGTCTTTACTTTCCGCTGCCATACTTGTTGACTTGCATGTGTAGGGTGTGCTAGACTTGCTATAATTGCTAAAATCTGCCAACCAATTAACTTGGGAAAAGGTTAGGTTTTTAATTCCTGCTAGTAGTCTATTCACCCCCCCCCCCCCTCTAGACATACTCTTCTAGTGATCCTACACAAATCCCAGTCTCGATCCATGACAGCTCAACAGACACCTTCGGAGATACCTGTAGAGCATCTTTATAGTCACTCAGTTACGTTGCGACGTTTGATACACACAAGGTATTCTTCCGGTGTCAGTGAGTTGCATGATCTCATGGTCATAGGAACAGATACTTGACATGCAGAAAACTATAGCAATGAACTGACACGATCATATGCTACGTTCATAGTTTGGGTCTTGTCCATCACATCATTCTCCTAATGACGTGATCCCGTTATCAAATGACATCTCATGTCTATGGCTAGGAAACCTTGACCATCTTTGATCAACTAGCTAGTCTACTAGAGGCATACTAGGGACACAGTGTTGTCTATGTATCCACACATGTATTTGTGTTTCCAATTAATACAATTATAGCATGGACAATAAACGATTATCATGAACAAGGAAATATAATAATAATCACTTTATTATTGCCTCTAGGGCATATTTCCAACAGTAAGTTGCTAGGAAGACAAATCAAATGAAAGTGTTTATCTAAACTACAAACAACAAATAAAAGACAAAAAAATAAAAGGGACTAAACTAAGTGAAACGGTGCTTGAATAGTAAACGTTCTCGAGGGAGTTGAAGTGATCACCACAAGTATGCTGGTGACACCACATGATAAACATGGCTCTCTATTTGTATCAACAAGCCACTTGTATATGATCTCGCCTGGGGCGGAGCCAATAAAGTATGCATCCCCACTCCGGATACCGCGTATACTCGTGCCACCACCGTGCTTCTCCACTCCAGTTATCACAACGATGATTAAGGGGAGTGAACTTCCCGTGGTCACGGCTTTAAGTTCAGGGGTTCACCACTAATCCCTATTGCAATGACCAGGGACGAAGGGAGAATAAGAATGTCACCACCTACCCTCCATAACCAGCCTGCTCACCAACATGACTTGCCTCAAGTCCTTGAGTGGCTGCTGTGTAGCAAGCGCGGTGGAAAGATACAATGAGAAACGAATGAAGGCTCCAACAACAATGGTCAATTATATGTCTCAAACGTATCTACTTTTCCAAACACTTTTGCTCTTGTTTTGGACTCTAATTTGCATGATTTGAATGAAACTAACCCGGACTGACGTTGTTTTCAACAAAACTGCTATGGTGTTATTTTGTGCAGAAATAAAAGTTCTCGAAATCGGACGAAACTTTTTGTGGATTTTTTTTCTGGAATATATAAAAAATAATGGAGCGAAGACCCACCAGAGGGGGGCCACCTGTTGATGCCAAGCCAACAGGGCGTGCCCACCCCCCTGGACTTGTGTTTGATGACATAAATCCATGTGAATTTGCTAAAATCATCAATTAAACTCACATAGTATTTTTTTTCTTCCTACAGCTTCAACGGCAGGACCCCACACATCGGAGAAAATAAGCTCCAAAGGAAATATAGATTCACTCATAGATTGACGATAAGGTAGTTGGTGACTTTTGCCTTTTTGACAGGCGTCACATACAAATTTATTTTCATCGTTAGTAACACACGGGATTTTATTTTCACTAAGAATCTTCCGAACAACAATGGAAGATGGATGACCTAAACATCGATGCCACCAATCCAAAGATGGTTTGGTGACATTGAGCACTTGCTTCTAGACGTTTGTCCCGGTGTGCTTAACAGGATAGAGACCTCCTCTACCCCTGCCTCGAAGAAGAACCCTCCTCGTTTCCAGATCCTTTATAAGAAAAAAGTGAGGGTGAATTTCGACAAGGGTGTCATTATCAATGGCAAGTTTACTTGCAGAAATCAAATCTTTGGTGGCCTCCGGAACATGAAGAACATTTTTAAGATGAAGATCACGACCGGGGGTAGAGATAGTTGTATGACCAATATGATCAATGGACATACCTGATCCATTGGCAGTGCGGATTTGCTCGTTGCCGGTATACCTCTCCCGGACGGTTAGCTTCTCCAGATCATTGGTAATATGGTCAGTAGCACCACTATCCATATACCAATTTGTGTCCACCTCGTACTGAGGGGCAGCCATGTTTGTTGAGTGCTCTTCACCCCCTTGGTAGGAGGAATCATAGCGCTTCCATCACTTCCATGTAGGGTGGCCGATCTTGCCGCAGATCTAGCACATCGGCTTGGCAGAGGGATGATTGTTGTTGTAGCTCCCGCTGCCACCGCCGTTTCCTCCAGTGTGACCACGACCATGGCGCGGTCACCTCCACGGCCGCCGCGATCACCGCCGTCGCCTGGTTTGTTGTTGAAGCCGCGACCGCAATCACCACCGCGATCATCGCCGCTGTTATTGTTCTTGTTGAAGCGTCCTTGTGCCGCCGCATTTGCAGGCGACTGAGAGGACCCGCCACGGAGGTTCATGCGGGTCTCAAAGCTCAGGAGTTGTGAGTACAGCTCCGGGACCCTGACAGGTTCGACTCGAGAACACATGGCAGACACCACCGGATCGAATTCCTCATCAAGTCCAGCGAGGATGTGAGAGACCACTTCGTCCTCGTCTACCTTCTTTCCTGAAGCAATTAATTCATCACAAAGGGTTCTGACCTTACCAACATACTCTGTGATGGTGGGGTTGCCCTTTTGAAGATTCGCCAATGCGATCCTGACATTGACGGTCTGCGCACGGGTATGCGATGCAAGCATCGCTTGCACGGTATTCCACAGCTCCACTGCGGTGTGGCAAGTTGCCACTTGGACGGCCATCTCGCGCGGCGGCGTGGTCAGCAGGTAGGAGAAAACCTGTTGATCCCGTGCGTACCACACGCCAAAATCTGGGTTTGGGGCCTTGGACTTGGTCTTGCCATCGTCGGCGGTGACCTCAACGGTCATGGGTGGAGCCACCTGATCCACGTCGAGGAAGGTCGCCATATGCGCCCCCCTTATGGCCGAGAGCACGGTGGCGCGCCATAGAGCTTCGTTCCCTCTCGTAAGCTTCTCGGTTGCGATGTGTACAAACAGAGACAAGGGGAAGGAATTTGTGGAGGAGGAGCTCGCCATGGATGAACCCGAGGTAGGCTCTGATTACCATGAAAGACAATAGGTGAAGCGTATGATGTTGTTACATCAGGGACGCATACATGTTGATATATATAACAGGTTACATGTGGCAACAGGTTGTTGGAGTCTTGACCCCTAATCCAAGTAATACAAGATAAGATCTAAACTTCCTAACAACCTGCCTATGTACAACTCACGCATACACATATATTCAGTAAATACAAGTTGACACGCTAGCCTATCATTTAACAGATAGGATCTTAGAGATTATAAAGTATACCTTTAGGTCCTCGTTGAGTGTGACACTCTTGTCGAGAAGGCTATAGTTGAACCTTTACACTTGTGGGGTATCCTTTTTCATTGAATTAGGGAGCTTTATTGACTTATTACAATTCGGTTATAATCATCTCCAAGGCTATGCACAAGGAAGGGACATACGTCGTCGACATAATTTCTTTCCGTACAAACTTGTCAAACTGAAAAGGAAGCAAATGTAGATGATTTCTCCCATATCTCATCAAGAATAGGCGCAACAACGGAGCGATCGTCGTTACACAAGGACCAAGGGTTTACGACCTCTAAACAATTTGTCTCCATCTCCACATGAAAAAACACTGTGCTGGGAAAACATCACCCCCTCACGAAGGGCGAGCGTTTCGGTGATAAGTGGATCTATAATGCCTGAGAGAGGTTTACTCTAAGCACCCATGAAAGCAAGGTGAGAACGGGCAACCGCCACCTCCTCCTGTCTAGGCCTCGAGATCGATGGCCCCATCGGTATTGATTTTGACCCATTGTGGCTCAGGTGGTCGCCATCAATGCACCATGGAGGCCTTGGTGTTGTCGGCAGGAAATCCTAGCACGTTGAGGTTATCTCTCGCCCACTTGACCACCTGAGTGGGATCAAAAATCTCTTGACCATGAGTCCAGTTGTTTCGATAAGTCCATATTGCATGCATGATCATGACCACCTAGGATCGTTGTTGGTCAGAGAACATCATATCGAGCATGATATCTCTCGACCACATCGCCGGATGTAGTGAGCGCTACTTGAGCAGAAAAACTTCTCAGGAAAAGCCGCCACCAAATATTTCTATGTGAGCACCTTATCAGGGTGTGCATCAAGTCCTCATCCATTGTCTCGCACATATTGCACCAGCCAATCTCCTTAATGTGGCGAAAATTCAACGTCATATAATCAGGTAGGATGCCTTGTAGGGCACGCCACCAAAGAACACCTAATTTCGGTAATACTTAGTGTCCATAAAGCCGACCATAACTGTTTTTCTGTCGTTGTAGTGCCTGCTAAAATCCCTTCCTCTAGAGCAGAATGCTTGTTGTGAGTCACAAGAGAAGGCGGTCTACTGACCACTTGGGTGATATCACACGAATGTAATCCCTTGGTATTCACATGTACTTTGTACACACCGCAACACAATATATACGACCAGGAGTAAGGTATTATCTCCATAGTGAGAGCACGAACTAGATAAAGTGTTGCTTCCTGTTGCCATGTAGCCCGATCGCCTTGCTAGGATACCCTATAGTGGGATCTGTCGGATCTAGCTCCGACACCACCCAACTTATTTTGCAAAATGGATGCATCGAGCTATTTATTACCATAAGTGGTTGTAACTAACCCAACCGGAGGATTATAAAACACCGAAAAAAGTACACAAGAGCTTGGTGAGCGGGCTCAGAGCTCATATTCCATACATTCAGAATTTGCTTGCCTTTATGGATTAATGTGCTAACCGAAGCATTACTATATGAACAACAAAGTTCTAACAGATGTTGAATGTTCTGGCGGGGGTGTGCGAATAATGTCCGTGACATGGTGATTCTGCTCATTTGGTGTATCCGGCAGCTTCATAAATATATGATACATGGCAAAGAAGTACCCCCTCACCCCCTCCGGACCAATTGTTGTTTGGGTAGTTATATGAAGTCGTTAAACAAGGAAGTATAGCACTGAGGAGATCATCAAAGGGAAGATGTCGTTTCATGGTACATATTCTATACTGAAGGTCAATAGTTTTATGCCAACACAACCTTTTTCTCCTCCGCAAGCGGACCATGTATCCCTCTTGGAGGACGATTCCTTTAACGCTCAAGATAGAACGATAGCGGATGGTATGATCCTTAGAAGGCATGATGGGAGTTTGATCTTTGCAGCCTACCGGTTCTTATTTAATTGCGGCAATGCACTAGAGGTAGAGATCCACGCACCGATGCAAGGCATGGTTGGTCATACAACACTCAAATGTCTTGATCAGAGTCTAATCGGACTCCTCCGAGGCAATGCCGATTTTATCTGGTGATGGCTTAGCTTGCTCGGCGTATGGACACCTAGTTGATGAGATCTAGCCCTTGATGAAAGGCAGAGAATTTATTTCATAGAAACTTAGACGAAGACAAAATAGAATGATAGATCGGATCATGATGTATAGTCCTACCAACTGTAGCACTCATGTGGCTACATAGCAAGGAAAATACGTAGGAGCTCCTACCTGAGAACCCTATATGAATATTAAACTAAAAAGTGCCGGGAAAAATAAAAAATAAAACTGAAATTTCGGGGTATCAAACCTTGTGACCACAAATGAGTTCATGAAACGGGGTGTCAGCATTCCAAAACTTCCCGGCCCAACTTCCTCTTTCATCGAACCGATAGTTATCTGCACGAATCGAAGGCCCAGTTTGTTTTAGCTTCGCTTGGATTTTAATCATCCGTGGATTCGCTTCAGTTGCGAATCAGCTTCGCCACCGAAGTACACTTTGGTTGTGTTTGTTTGGGCTTCAGTTTCGACAGATTCAGCTGTGAACTTGGTGTGCTGGCAAAACTGCTGTGCTGAGGAAACAGCTGCAGTGAAGGTTAGCTGTTTGGCAACGTAGCTATGGAAACGACTGTGGGCTGGTGAAAACGCTATGTTTCAGGAGGAGGGGCGAAGGGAGAGATAGGTCGTGCCTGCGGCGACATTTATGACATAATTACGACCAAACGCCAAAAGAAGAGGGGCTAGGGAAACATCTTTGGCTGTGAAGTACCCCGAGATGTGCTTTGGGCTGTTACCCTGAAAATAGTCCGAAACAGTTTTGGGTTGTGGTTCCACAACTGTTCTAAAATAGCTGTTTGTTTCAGCTTCAGCTTTTTCCAGTCCAAAAACTGCTCCCAAAGCTGAAACAAACAGGACCTTTGAGGTGCTTCAAGAAATTGCACTAAAAATGGCTCAAATCCAGATTCAGCTTCACTGGCAAAGCTGATTCCAAATAACTGTTTGTTTTAGATTCCAGATTCGGCTTCAGTGGCAAAGCTGAATCTGATCCTAGAATCCGAAACAAACAAGATCGAAGTGATCTAAAAAAACCTGCATGAATCGAATTACTGAGTTCTTCAGTGGGCAAAGCCAATCAAATTGTAACCGTCCAACCCAAAGATGCTCTGTGTCCCAACGTTTTTAGCAGCACATACATTGGTACACGGATGATCATGGACATGAAAAGCAAAGCCCCTGACATGCGGTCTTGATTCGTCATTATCTTGATAAGACTTCCGGGGGCTTCCCGTACGCTTAGTAATGCAGGAGGAGAGCTATCCGTTCATTCATCAAAAAATGGAAAAGGAAGAAGCACAAGATAAGGACCACGATATACTTTGCATCTAGCTTTGTAAAATGCAGTGGTACTGTGCGTCTCTTGGGGCTACGTGATTTGTCCGGGAGGGAAGCTACACACGGAACATACAGCACGAAATACATACGCGGAGACAGATCACAAGATGAGAAATGCACGTAGACGTCACCGTCAAGGAAGGATAAGAACGTGTGTCGCTCACCGCTCGGCCCTGAACCCATCAATGAAATACACCCGTCCATGATGAGGTACTCCTAGATCTCGGCTGGACAAGGACAGCGCCGCGGCCACCTCGCTTTCAACAGATCCAAATTTATCTTTCACCCCCTGCGTGCCCCGTCCCATGTGTGTGGTTCCTCCGAGCCGTGAAGCTGAATCTCCGTCGTCTTTTTCCCTTTCCCTTTTACTACCGCGGAAGCCGTCTCGAGTTTTGTCTCACGAGCCCAGCAGCCAGGCGCGCGCGCGTGCATGGTCCCCTCGACTGGATGTGCCCCGACCGCATCCGATCGGCCCTCACGTCTCCGGCGTCGTTGCATGCATGCCGTGACGGATTATTACAGCGTCGTCGACGTCGTGATGGTGGTGGCGGAGGGGGACCTGCGTCTGCGTGCTCCTCCTCGGCCGTACCCGAATTGATTCTTGCGCCGAGAGCACATTTAAAACCGGGCACGCGGGCGAGCGCAGGCGGAGCTATGTGTCGGCCAGACAAGCAACCACCCACGCGGCACGGCCGTAAATGGGCTCGACTGGAGAGCGAGTGGCCTTGCCACTATTGGTGCAACGAGATAACGAACCGCCAGCCGCCGCACTCGCACTCCAGTGACCCTCCCTCGCTTTGAGCGAGACCGGGCGCACACGACACACCACATGCCGTTTGGCGCCAAAGTTAAGTGGGCATGCATGCATGCGTGGCTGCTTCGTGAAATGCCGAGAATAAATACCCAGGAGAGGAGACGGGCCCGACGGTAGGGGGCACACAGGTTCTTGAGCATCTGCTTCCATCTTCACTACACCTGCGGGTGGGGTAGCAGCAGCACCACTGGTGTTGGTGTGTCTTCGAGCACAAATGTAGAAGAACACTGAACGTGACGGCACAAAACTAGCAGCTGGGTCATGCAGATCTTGGGACGACGCATCACGCATACAGCGGCATTATCGTTATGAATGAATGATAATTCTCTCGGATGGAGCTAGCACCGCTAGCACTTTGAGTTAACTAAACAACTGACTGCATGCACCGAAAGACTGCTCGAGATGCCGCCACGTCTCCTAGTCCGCGGAAGGAAGCGTGGAGCGTCCTGTTATTTATTTAAAAAACGCCGACGACAGGGAGAGGACATGATCACAAATTCCGCCGAGCTGCACGCCCGCGGCCGTGCACCGCTCCGGTCGCTTTCCCCTCGGCCGAGCTCGTCTTCTCCCGGAGTTAAGAAAGAAAGGCCGGCCCAACCGCCACCTGCAATATGGCGCACAATAACTAGTAGCAGGATTCCATTCCATCGCTGAGCATCTGTTCGCGAGTTAGGCAGGGTCGTGTCCGTGTTCGGTGCAATGATCGCGTGGGCTACCGATGTTCGAGCAAACGCTAATCATTGTACCGGCCACAGGTGTCATTCCGGAAGCCGGGGCCAAGAGACCAACGGTAAATAAAATCCTCCTTTTCCCGCTTCCTCATGGGATTCATGGGATCGAATCAGAAGTGGCTAGTGGCCGGAGTTACGTAGAAAGCGAAAGGAGGGAGCGCCGGGGGGGAAGGGAAGATCGAGATTAGTCGGTGCGTACGTTAAAGGCGGGGAGACGTTCACGGATGAAGAATCGTTGCGTACGTTAAGCTTTTCTTTCGTCTTTCCGCTCGCCTTTGGCAGCCCGATGGAGCCAAAGGAAAAGCCGCGGATTCACTCGAGGAAGACAGAGAGAGATTTGCAGCCAGCGTTGCTCTTTGCAGGCGCCGTTACTGGTAACGCAGAGGCCTATCGACTGATCCATATCCATGCAAAGCTCAACGGAATACTCCTACCATGTACTCATGATTGGCATGTAGGTAACTGGAGTCGCTAGCTAGCTATCGGACAAGCAAGAGGGAATTTAATGGAATGGAGCATCAGCCGGGGCTAGGCGCCATTCATGGCGCGGATGGGTGGCACGAGCCACCCTCCACTCCGACTCGCAGGTCCATTCCCACGGCAAGGC
Organism: Elymus sibiricus; assembly: GCA_039707655.1. Lineage (NCBI taxonomy): Eukaryota > Viridiplantae > Streptophyta > Magnoliopsida > Poales > Poaceae > Elymus > Elymus sibiricus. The sequence continues at coordinate 437,438,199 of CM077667.1, read as the reverse complement.
GAATTTTGAGATGGAATCGTCAACTCGTGATGGGAGGAGCTTAGCTAGCTAGCAGCCTGGTGCTGGAGCACCCAATGACCGAACGTGCTGGCGCCGGTGGAAAAGCAAAAGCTAGCTAGCATGTGAAAGCGCCCGTCAGTCCGGGCTTGACAGCCGTTTCTCGCTGGGGTGGCAATGGCATGGCACGCAAAGTTTTCGACGTGACAATGTCTATCCAGCCAGTACTCCCATCTCCACTACCGTTTCTCCCGTGAAAGCCGCTTTGATGCATAGATTGATCGACTTGTGCAGCCAGGTTTCAGTTTCGGATGAAGACGAGCTAGCTAGGGAGCAGTGACGGCCAGGCCTTTTGGATGGACAATCGAAACGCCACACGCGGGAGGGCGCGTCACGCGAGCGACCTGTCGACGCGTCCGTCCGTCGCGCGCGGAGACGGGCGGCGCCGAGAACCCGTGAGCGGGCTCGGGTTGGCGCAGCCGCGGCCGAGCGGGCCGGCGAACCGTTCTCCCTGGTAACGAAGTCGACTCACCACCTAAAAATTTACCAGGGAGCAGGAGATAAGTCAGTCTCCGGCCGCCACCTTTATTATTCTCGGCACGTCTAGGTGGTGGTGGTAGTAGTAGTATGAGTACTACAGTACCGCACCGCCACAAGCCCGAATTGATTTTCGCTGCCCCGTTTCATCAACTACTTCCTCCTACCCGCCCGTTCCGAGATGATGATGGTGGTGGCGGCAGCGTTTCTCTCCCTGTCAGACACATGTGAGTTCCGAACGTCGGTGGAGGCTCTTAAGTACACCAGGAATATCCGTTTGCAGCTCATCTGACGCTGGTAATAATAACCCTAATGACCCAGGGAGGGGCTAGTTAATAACTGTCGGCCCACGTAAACGGAACGGTTGGCACATTTTTGTACGAGGGCACGGTTCAACTGCAGATCTAGGGCGGCCAAACAGTGGCGGCCTTTTTAGGTCAAACAGTTGGTGGAAGGTGCTACCAACGACAACAAAAGCTAGCAGATCGACGGTGGTAGGAGTATTTTCGTAGTAGTAGCAGCAGAACAAACCCTACGCCGTACCACTAGCCATTAGCTACTCCTACTACTAGGAAGGTTCCTGATGGCCATTACGTCTTCGATTTGATCCAGCGCGTTGGTGACGGTCGTTTGGATCTGCTTCAAGTCGGTCGTGGCTTCACACGGCGTTGCCTGCCGGTGCAGTGTGACCACGCAACACGTCAGGCTGATCTATAGGTGGCCTGCCTGCCTGCCTTATCGGTCAAAGCAGGTCAAAGCGAACGGCTTTCTTAATCCACCTACTTGCACGTAGAAAATCCGATGCGATTACAGCATACTCCTGGTGTACTTAAGTACACCAGGAGTATGCTTTCTTAATCCACCTACTTGTACTTAAGTAGCATGCATGCATATGCGCGGAGGAAGAGGTCGTGAGTTCCGTTCGTGATTCCCCTCGGTTCGTATTGTACGCGTTCGGTGAAAGAGGCGCCACAGGTACGATACGTGTTGCCGGTCAGTTAGAGAGAACATGATTTTTACCTAATGGAATCGAGAAAGAAGAAGACATTTACATAATGCAGATATCTGTATTTTTGTTAGCCTTTCCGTGGACATTGAAAAAAAAATATGCAAGCATATGGCAGACATTTCCATTTCACGCAAATGCAACCGTTTGTATGGTACTCCGTCAGTTCCGTAATACTTGTTGTTGTTTGTTTTATAGTTTAAACCATGACAAATACTCCCTCCGTTTTTTAAATATATATAAGCCTTTCTAGAGATTCCACTAGAGATTACATATAGATATATATAAACATGCTTTAAAGTGTAGATTCACTTATTTTGCTTCGTATGTAAACTGTAGTGGAATCTGTAGAAAAGACTATTAGGAATAGAGGTAGTATTATGGAATAGAGGGAGCACAACGCAGCCGTCCAATTTTTTCGTTGTGTCCTTTTTAAGTCATAGAGTTCTTCCAACTAATACATATTTTTTTCATTTTGCAACATACTCTACCTACGTAAAACTTGTCATATTTTATATCGTGTTCTTCCATAATTAAAGCGCAACTTAATTCCCATAATTTTACTCTGAATCAGAATAATCTAATCCGTTTCTATCTTTTTGTGTCAATACTACTCTACTGCATTAGTTCCAAAAAAAAGGTACGCACATTAGCTTTTTACGTCTTTTTCGTAATGCACCGTGTATTCCCGGTGTAACGTCATTTTGGACTAAATTGACCCTGCATGTGTTGTTGCCGAGAGAGAAAGCACATTTGCATCTGTTAACCATCCTCTACGATTATTATCTTTGTTTCTCTTGAGATCAAAATGTTTATGCTTCCTTTTATTTTCCTCCCTTGGTTTTCCTTGCATGAAAGGACAAAATGCAACGAGACGAGCATGTCGAAGAGGAGATTGGAGACTCAAATTCGTACCGTCCGCTAACATGTGTTTCTCCTTCAAATTGATGAAGTACAATATATATTCAATGAATGCAGATTTATATAACTACTTATATCACCCAATGCCAGTACAAAAAAGGATCGCCTAACATATAATACATGTGGAAAGAAGTACAAAAACATGGTTGCATTTTAATGCACCATTATGCATTTGAAGTTCTCAATCTCCTTTCCAAATAACGCATTTGAACTTCCCACATTCAACTTATTACCTCATAAGGACATTGCCGATGCATTGTATCTTATGGTGCATCTTATGCATAAAAACTATGTCTAGATATTTACTAAAAAAATATGTCTAGATAAGCGCTCTTACTGGTGTATGTTCAAAACTTATCTAGGGCCTTGTGATTATGGTAAGTCATGTATACATTATGACAGGTCCTTACTTTGTTTGCCAATTTTATATACAACCGACTTCATCTACATCGAAGAACCCGAGTCGAAATCGTTTAACCTGTTTCTAACTTTTCGAGTTAGTACTCCTCATTTTGAAAAAGGAACACGTGTTACGTACCTTTTACCTTTTTTTGACAATGCATCACGTGTTTCTGGTTCAAAGTTAATTTGGACTAAATTGCCCTGGGATGTGTCGGCTCTCCTTAGACCTCCCCGACAACTAATGTCTTCATCTTTCACCATATCGAAAATGTTTCTTCTTCCTTTTTATTTATTCGCTAGTTTTTGTTTCGCACAATAGATAAAATACAACGAGATAAGAGTTGCGACGACTAAACATGAGATTCAAACTGAAACGAAGGGATCACTATGTATATATATTCAATGGATCTAGCTTCATCTGAACAACCGGCATCTCCACACAAAGCCTATAAAATATCATGACACCCAATCTAAACACTTGTGTTCTTTTTGCAAAAACCTACTGCATTTTAATGCAACAACTTGCATTCAAAGTTTCCACATCAACTCACCGAGGACACTCTTTGTGACACCCTGGATCTCTGCTACAGTAATGATTGTAATTAAGCTACAGTGATGACCATGATCAGTAACAAATCATTTTGCTAAATAGGATATGATCAAGTTGAAAGTCATACCTCGTCTCAAATTCCACTTCAAAAGCCCCTAGAATTTTATTGTGATAAAATAAAGTTGCAAACAGCAAAAGAAAATTGTTGCACATTTGTTATAAATCACAAAACAAATGTTGTTGAGGAAAACAACATCACCAACCTACTGGTGTGGACCCCACCATCCCAAACAGTACCCAAAACAGCCCCATTTATTTCATTTCCAATTATGAATAATTCAAATGAATTCAATTAAATCCCAAACCCACTGTGGCATAGCAGAATATTGCAGGGTATTTAATTTGGCAAGCTTCACATTTTTCTAAACTCATTTGCATTTAAAAGAAAATGCAAAACAATAAAGAAAATAGAAAACAGAAAAAGAAAGAAAAGAAAAAAAGCCCCCCCTGCCCTAGGCCTTAGGCCACAGTGGCAGGCCCAGGCCGGCCCAGCGGCCCCCTCGGTCGTCTCCCACCTCGCTACAGTGGGGCGACCGAGGCGCGCGCGCGCGACCGAGCTCGTCCCCGCCGGACCAGCTCGTCAGCGATGGACCGGCGGGTATAAGGCCACCCCCGTGCCCCTGCCTGCCGCCTGTAGCCCTAGATCTCACCTACCCCCCTCCCTTTCTCGCTCTCTGCTTCTTCCCCGCTCGAGCCCGCGCCGCCGCCGCCATGGACGCCGGCTAGACGCAGCCACCGTGCCTCCCGCGCCCTGCCGTCACGCCCACGAGCTCCGCCGCGACCACCTCTTCCTCCTCGACCGCTGGATCGAGCCCCGGAGCCCCTGCATCGCCTGCACCGCGTCTTCTTCCTCCTCGGGACGCCGCCGCTCTCCGTCGTCGATTCGCCCCACCGAGCCTCCCTCGAGCCCACCTTGCACAACTACAAGGCCCAGTGAGCTCCCCCGCATCCTCATCTTCCTCTCGTAGCTCCCCTAGGCCAGCGTTGCAAGCAGCTCCCGTAACCGAGCTCCGGTCGCCGCCATTGCCGTCGGGCACGAGCTCTGCGTGCCCCTGGCAGCCCGTGCATGCGATAGGCGTGCTCCAGAGTGACCGTAGGACCGATCCCGCGCGCTAGCTAGGTCGAATGCGTGCTGGTTTGCGTGTTGCCACCGCCGCCCGAAAGCTCCTCCGCCGCCGTCGATGTAGCGCTCGCCACAGGCCGTCCCAGCTCACTCCGATGGCCGGAATGGAACGGCGGCAGCCTCAGCTTTCGAACGCATCAAACGGCGCTCGATTTGGTGCCCTGTGCGCAAAACCCGAGCACCCCCGCCGTTCCTGGTGCTCGCCGGAGCTTCTCCGGTGGCCGGACGGCGCCGCCGCCGACGTGGCACGGTCGGGGCCACCCGCAGGGTCACTGGCCAGTGGCCCAGGCCGACCCCGTTAACCAGTTGACCTGGTCAACCCTGCTGACTGGACCTGGTCCCGTCTATGACAGGTGGGGCCCGACACCCCCTGTGTATGACAATGGGCCACCCCTGTCAGTTGCTTAATTATTAAATAGATTAAGTAAAAATTAATTAATCTGCCTAATGTGACACTGACCAGTGGGGCCCTTCCCTAATTAATCTGTTTTAGGATTAATATAACACTGGTTTAAATATGAGTCAATGACAAGAGGGCCCCACATGTCAGGTTTGACCTGGTCAGCCGTCCTATTGACTGCTGATGTCATCATTACATCATGCTGACGTCACTCTGCACTGTTCTGGATAATGTTGATTTAAATAAATAAAATAAATTCCAGAAAATGTTTAAAACTTTAGAAAATCATATTTTTTAATCCGTAGCTCAGATGAAAAAGTTCTATACATGAAAGTTGATCAGAAAAATTCCACGAATCCGAATACGCTGTCCGTTCACCTGTCACATGCTCCTAGCATGATGGACATGGAACTTTCCCCCTCCGGATCATCTGTCCGATAAATCCAAAGACCCGGCAAATATCGTCTGATATTCTCCCGCTCCGTCTAACACGTGTAGTACTGCGTTAGTGCATGCCTAGCCCTGCATATTGCCATGTCATGCATCGTGTTGCATCTGTTTGCTTGTATTTATTGTTTCTTCCCCCTCTTCTCTCCGGTAGACCCCGAGGCTGACGGTGCTGCCGGGTACGACTACACCATTGACGATCTGCCTTTTACCGCAGAGCAGCAAGGCAAGCAACCCCCCTCGAGCATCCCGATATCGCCCATCTCTTTCTCTCTCATTCTTGCATTAGATTTTGCTACTGTATTAGTTAGCTCCTATTCTAATGCATATCCTGCTTTGATAAACTGCTACAATAATATGACTATATATGAGATACCAGTCTACTCTCTTCTAATGCTGCAAGATGCTGAAGATGCTAGTCTTCGATAGGACTAGGCCTTTCCCCCTATTCTTGCTTTCTGCAGTCAGCCCAGATATAACCCCCCTTTCCTTGATACTGATGCATACTTAGCATAGTTCTGATGTCAGTCTTGCGAGTACTTTGGATGAGTACTCACCGCTGCTTTGCATTCTCTTTCCCCCTCGATACGATTACCGCGTTCAGACGATGGAGCCCAAGAGATGGAGTACGCCGAAGACGACTACTACACCACCGCCGGAGCCTACTACTACGTGGAGAGTGCCGACGCTCAGGAGTAGTTAGGAGGTTCCCAGGCAGGAGGCCTCGCCTCTTTCGATCCGCTGCTTATGTTTGTGCTAGCCTTCTTAAGGCAAAACTTGTTTAACTTATGTCTGTACTCAGATATTATTTGCTTCCGCTGACTCGTGCTTGTCGAGCTTTGTATTCGAGCCCTCGAGGCCCCTGGCCTGTAATATGAAGCTGTATGACTTTAATTTGTGTCTAGTGTTGTGTTGTGATATCAATCAGTGAGTCCCTAATCTTGGTCGTACGCATTGTGTGTATGATTAGCGTACAGTCGAAATTGGGGGCGTCACACTCTTAATCCATCTTGCGCATCAAAATCGTGTCTAGATACTCCCTCGAAACGAAATTTGTGTTTAGATTTACAATCTCTACAAACAATAAGTTTGTACCTTATTGTTATATGTTCAAAACCTATCCAAGGCCTTGTGATTATGGCAAGTCATGTATTCTTGTGATAAGGCTTCTGAAAGGACGTGGATGTCGCCTAGAGGGGGGTGAATAGGCGCTTTAAAATAATTACGGTTTAGGCTTGAACAAATGCGGAATAAAACTAACGTTTAATAAGTCAAGCACAAAACCTAAAACAAGTAGGCTCACCTATGTGCACCAACAACTTATGCTACGCAAGATAAACAACTAAGTGATAGCAAGATATAAAGCATGAAACAATATGGCTATCACAAAGTAAAGTGCATAAGTAAAGGGCTCGGGTAAGAGATAACCGAGGCACGCGGAGACGACGATGTATCCCGAAGTTCACACCCTTGCGGATGCTAATCTCCGTTCGGAGCGGTGTGGAGGCACAATGCTCCCCAAGATGCCACTAAGGCCACCGTAATCTCCTCACGCCCTCGCACAATGCAAGATGCCGTGATTCCACTAAGGGACCCTTGAGGGCGGTCACCGAACCTGTACAAACAAGGTTGGGGCAAACTCCACAACTTAATTGGAGGCTCCCAACAACACCACTGTAACACCCCTGGATCAGTGCTACAGTTCTCCATGTAAATAAGCTGCAGTGATGACCATGATCGGCAACAAATCTTTTTGCTAAATAGGATATGATCAAGTTGAATTTCATATCTCTTTTCAAATTCTACTTCAAAAGGCCTTGAATTTTATTGTGATAAAATAAAGTTGCAAACAGCAAAAATAAAATGTTGCACATTTGTGAAAAATCACAAAACAAATGTTGTTGAGGAAAACAACATCACCTTGATGTTGGTGTGGACCCCACCATCCAAAACAGCACCAAATTGCATTTAAAAAGTGCCCTTTAATTCTGTGGAAAATGCAAACAGTTTCTAAAAATCCTCAAAATTGTTGTGGCCATGCAGAATATTGCAAGTCAATTTAAGGGCTAGGTCACACATTTTTGCTGGAGAGAATTATGGCTAAAAATAAAATAAAACAGAAGCAAAAGAATGAAAACAGAAAGAAAAAGAAAAATGGAAAAGCGGCACTGTGCACTTGGCCCAGCCAGCCCAACAGTGCAGCCCAGCCCACTGTGGCCGGCCTTTCGTCCTCCTCGCGCCAGCGCCAGGAGAAGGCCGACGCCATGGCGACCGACGCGCGCGCTCGCTCGCCCAGCTCCTGTCATGCGAGATCTTTTGCCGCTGCTGGCGTGGATGGATAAGAACGGCCCCCTGCACCCCTCTGGACACTCCCCTGTCGCCTCTCTCCCTCTCCTTCGTCCTCCCCAAGCTCTCCCGAGCGCAGCCGCCGCCATGGCTCCCGGCTAGCCGTGGCCACACGCCCTCCCGTGCCTCGCTGAGACGTCCACAAGCACCGCATCGACCTCCTCGTCCTCACCGTACCTTGGATCGAACCTCGGGAGCCCCTGCGTCGACGTGCACGTCCGTCTTCTTCCTCGGGTCCGAGAAGGCGCCTTCGTCGATCTGCCGTCTGCACCGCACCACCTCTGCTCCGGGCCTTCCCAGCAACGCCAGTGAGCTTCCTCTCTCTCCCATCCCTCTGGTTGCTCGCCTGCTCGCCCGCAGCTAGTCGCCGCCATGGCCGTGTTCTGCCCGCCGCCGTACACCTCACCGCCGTGGCCACAGCCACCGTCACGCTCGCCTGAGCTCACCATCGAGCTCCTGGTGCTCCCAGGAGCACGACGCCCACGCGCACGCCCTCTCCCGAGCCTCCTAGCACCGCTTCCGACGTGCACCCGAATGCGTCGCCGCCTCTGCTCGTCGCCGACGTCATTCCGGTGACCATTTGGTCACGCGCTCGTGCTCGTTGGACTCACCGCGTCGCGTAGATCCTCCCCAGCCTCCCCTTTTGCTCCGTAGCGCGCTGCAGCACCATCTTCGCCGTTGCCCGTAGCCGTTCCGCCGCTGACCTCGTCGCCGGCGACGTTTCCGGCCAGGTCCGGCGATGCCACCACCACCAGTCGACTCGCGGACGAGTGCCCGTTCGAATGAACCAGGCCGCGCGCGAAACGGCCGCCCGTAGGCGAATTCCGACGAGGGCCGTGGCCCTCCGCCGCGTTTTGGCGCCGCCGGCGTTGAGCCGCCGGCCGCCGCTGACGTGGCCAGGCCGGGGCCACCCGCAGGGTCACTGACCCGTGGGCCCCGAGTCTCTGGTTGACCGGTTGACCGGGTCAACGTGCTGACTGGACTGGGGCCAGTCACTGACAAGTGGCCCCCACCGTTTATTGTTAGGGTTAAATTAATTAAACGTGTTTAATTAGCCTAATGACCCACTGACAGATGGACCCCACTCACTAATTAATCTCTGTTTAGATTAATATAACACTGGATTAACCCTGAGTCTATGACAAGAGGGGCCCACATGTCAGTTTGACCAGTCAGCTGAGGCTGTTGACTGCTGATGCAGTGATGATGTCATGCTGATGTCATAAAGCATTTTTCGAATTAATAATAATCTGTTAATTTCAGAAATTGATTAAAACTTTAGAAATTCGTATAAAATAATCCGTAGCTCAGATGAAAAAGTTTTATACATGAAAGTTGATCAGAAAAATCCCACGAATCTGAATACGCTATCCGTTCGTCTGTCACATGCTCCTAGCATAGCAAACATGGAACTTTTCCCCTCCGGATCGTCTGTCCGATAAACCCAAAGACCCGGGAAATATCGTCAGATATTCTCCCGTTCCGTCCGATACGTGTAGTACTGCGTTAGACTACCCCTAGCACTACGTATTGCCATGTCATGCATCGTGTTGCATCTGTTTGCTTGTATTTATTGTTTCTTCCCCCTCTTCTTACCGGTAGAGCCCGAGACTGACGGTGCTGCCGGGTACGACTATACCGTTGACGATCAGCCTTTTGCCGCAGAGAAGCAAGGCAAGCAACCCCCCTTGAGCATTCCGATATCGCCCATTCCTTTCCCTCTTATTCTTGCATTAGATTTTGCTACTGTATTAGTTAGCTCCTATTCTGATGCATAGCCTGTTTTTGATAAACTGCTACTATACCTGTTGTTGTACCAACTGATTAGTATAGGTTGATCCATGAATACCCAGTGACCCCTTACTCCCAGTTGCCCCTGCTTCTTCATCAACGACTCGACGACCCGAAGACTCGAAGACTCGGTCAACCGACCGACAAGCCAGGCCCCTCACATCACCGCACACCCCTTATTTGTACGACTCTGCAGAGTTACTATTGAGTACCGAGGGTGACACCTCGTGAAGTACTCATGATGCTAACTCTGTGGTGCAGCTAGTCGGTCGTGGTTATCGAGGGTGATTCCTCCTTCACCACTCCCGACGATGACTCTGTCGTGCAACCCCTCAAGTGTGGGACCCTCGAGGGTGATTCCTCTAAGTCCACCTTGGCGGTTTTCATCGAGCGGGGCCCTTTGAGGGTGATTCCTCAGGTTCCGTCTTGATGTTTTATACACACAGTTACTATGACCTGGTTACAGAAACATGTTGGTGATGGGTCGGCCCTGAAGGGTACCCACGGTTTGATGATGATGAGGCGTGGACGGGCAGGAGAGGCCCTTGCCACACATCCTCGAGACGGGGCGACGGGACCGCACTTCATGGGTCGCGCTTGCCCCGCATTAATAAAATGCTAATGGGTTGGGTATTTGATCTGAGTTGGGTCGTTGGCCTTTTTACGCACCAAACCATCGCGTGGGAGAAGTTATGGGTACTCAGCGTCGTTGTATCAGCCGAAGCTCTTCGGACGTCAGCAATGGAGCGGCGCGCGCCCGAGTGGTCCGCAACGGCACCGCACTTGTTATAAGGGGTGCTAGGACTGACATCGGCCGCCCTCGCATCGTGCAGGTGTGCAAAGGGCGATTGGCCCATGACCCCTGCGCGCTTAGGATTTAGACCGGCGGGCTGGCCTCTTCGTTGAGCCTAGGTTGGGCGACGACGTGCTGCTATTCCGAGGCCAGGCATGACCCAGGAAAGTGTGTCCGGCCGGAGGTGATCAGGCGTGTTGGAAATGCGGTGCACCCCTGCAGGGATGAACAAACTATTCGAATAGCCGTGTCCACGGTAACAGGACGACTTGGAGTTGTGCCTTGACCTTATACAACTATAATTGTGATTTAAATTGAAATGAATGTTGGCTCCGGGATTGCTTCCTCGCAGGGAGTCGAGGAAGAATCTCTGGGCGTGGTTACTTAATAAAATTGCTACAATAATATGACTATATATGAGATACCAGTCTACTCTCTTCTAATGCTGCAAGATGCTGAAGATGCTAGTCTTCGATAGGACTAGGCCTTCCCCTCACTCTTGCTTTCTGCAGTCAGTCCAGATATAACCCCACCCCTTGATACTGATGCATACTTAGCATAGTTCTGATGTCAGTCTTGCGAGTACTTTGGATGAGTACTCACTGCTGCTTAGCATTCTCTTTCCCCTCGATACGATTACCGCGTTCAGACGATGGAGCCCAGGAGATGGAGTACGCCGGAGACGACTACTACACCACCGCTGGAGCCTACTACTACGTGGAGAGTGCCGACTCTCAGGAGTAGTTAGGAGGTTCCCAGGCAGGAGGCCTCGCCTCTTTCGATCCGCTGCTTATGTTTGTGCTAGCCTTCTTAAGGCAAAACTTGATTAACTTATGTCTATACTCAGATATTATTTGCTTCCGCTGACTCGTGCTTTGTCGAGCTTTGTATTCGAGCCCTCGAGGCCCCTGGCTTGTAATATGAAGCTGTATGACTTTAATTTGTGTCTAGTGTTGTGTTGTGATATCAATCAGTGAGTCCCTAATCTTGATCGTACGCATTGTGTGTATGATTAGCGTACGGTCGAGATCGGGGGCGTCACGAAGCTTCAGCACAATGGATTGTGGCTCCGAGGAGACCTCAAATGCTCGGGGCAATCTCCACAACCTAATTGGAGACCCCGAAGCTTGACCGAAGCTTGCACCACAATGATTGAGCTCCGAGGCACCACCAACCGTCTAGGGCGCCAAAGCATCCAAGAGGAACAAGCTCAAGGGTGCTCAAACACCCAAGAGTAATAAGCTTCTCAAACTTCACTTCCACGTATCACCGTGGAGAACTCAAACCTATGCACCAAATGCAATGGCAAGGGCACACGAAGTGCCCAAGTCCTTCTCTCCCAATTCCCACCAAAGCAACTAATGCTAGGGAGGAAAATGAGAGGAAGAACAAAGAAGAACACGAAGAACTCCAAGATCTAGATCCAAGGGGTTCCCCTCACCTAGAGGAGAAAGTGATTCGTGGAAATGTGGATCTAGATCTCCTCTCCCTTTTCCCTCAAGAACTAACAAGAATCATTGGAGGGATTGAGAGTTAGCAAGCTCGAAGAAGGTCAACAATGGGGGGCAAACTCGAGCTCAAGAGATAAGATTCAATGGGGAAGAAGACCCCCTTTTATAGGTGGGAAAAAATCCAACCGTTATCCTCACAGCCCGCACAGAGCGGTACTACCGCTCCAAGGAGCGGTACTACCGCTAGGGCGGTAGTAGCCATATGAAACACTACTGCAATGAGGCAACAGGCCGGTAGTACTGCCGGAGCGGTACTACCGCCTGCCCTCGCGGTACTACCGTGGGGGTAGTATTCAACGGCCACTCAGGTGCAGCACACGGCAGAAGACACCGTGAGGCAGCGATACTACCGCTCGGGGTAGCGGTACTACCGCGCGTCCAAGGATGTAAAAAATTACTTCCGGGCTACATCCGCTGGAGCTAGCTTCGAGAAAATATCCGGCACGGTAGTACCGCACATACATCACGGTACTACCGCTCGAGGGCGGATGTACAAAATTACATCCGCGCCTACTACCGCAAGCGCACGCATCAGGTGCTGCGGACAGCGGTACTACAGCTCACTGGTTATCTTAAGAAGAGGCAGTATGAAAATGCCAATGATATGGAGATGTGAAACCTCTATCAATGAAGAACCGACAAAAACTCCAACATCGAAAACATCTTAGAAGATGCACATGGACTCCGTTTTCGATGAACTTGAGCTTGTCATGAAGCTGACCATAAGCTCAAGAACCCACATAGAGAAAAGCCAACCAAGAACCAAGAAAGATGATGATGCCAAGAATGCAATGGTTTGAGCTTCTTATTGATAGTACGGCAATCGATCCTATAACCTGGTCTCCCAACTACCACCATGAGACCGGTAAAATAGAAAACCCTATCAAGGTCAAACCTTTGCCTTGCGCATAGTCCACTTGAGTTAGATCATGACGATCTTGACTTCCTCAAGATGAACCACCTTTCTTGATTGCGCCGGCTTGATGAAGACTAGTTGATTGCTCCCCCATGCTCCACTATGGGTGAGCCACTCTTCGGCACATCTTCACAAGTCCATTGTCACCACAATGAACGGCAAGCTTCAAGCATGATCTCTCCGTGATGCTTCACTTGAACTTGCACACCGCAACCTTGATGACGATCACCACTTGATGTCATCCTCCATGGATTGTATGGGATCTTCTTATTGATGCTCGCCCATGGAAACATACCTAACCCCACAAAGAACACTCACATGGAACATGGGTTAGTACACAAAGCGTAATGGACAATGCTTACCATACCATGGGATCACTTGATCCCTCTCGGTACATCTTGTACGCTTTGTGTGTTGATCAACTTGATTCACTCTTTGACTTAGTCTTGATCAACCTTGTATCTTATCTTCTCTATGACCAATCTTTGGATAAAACCTTGAATACCACCTTGGTCACCATATAAACTCCTTGAAACCAACAGATGGACTTCAAGAAGTGCCTATGGACAAATCCTTCGAATATAACTTAAGGCAACCATTAGTCCATAGGGATTGTCATCAATTACCCAAAACCACACATGGAGAAATGTGCTCTTACAACTTCTCTTGTTCATTGACGAGGTGTCCAATTGTAGGTCGGTATTTTGTTTGGCATGTTTTAGATACAGCCAACCTCATTCCCCTTGAAGTGCCCCAAAACAAGGCATATATAGTTAAAGCTACATTGTCGGTGCATTGTATCTTATGGTGCAGCTTGTGCATCAAAATTATATCTAGACATTTACTAAAATAATATTATGTCTAGATACACATTCTCTTCAAGTTTATATCTCTCTGGTGTATGTTCATAACTTATCTAGGGCCTTGTGATTATGGTAAGTCATGTATACATTATGATAAGGCTTCTCTTGTTCATTAAAGAGGCATCCAATTATAGGTCGAATTTTGTTTGCCATATTTTAGATACAACCGACCCCATCTGCATTGAAGAGCTAACTAAGGCATGTATGTAAAGGGCATATTTATTCTCGTAGTTTCAATCCGAGCCAAAATTATTTAATTTGTTTCTAACTTTTCGAGTCAATACTCCTTAATTGGAAAAAAGGAACACGCGTTAGCCTTTTATGTTTTTTTACAATGCATCACATGTTTCTGGTTCAAAGCTGATTTGGACTAAATCGCCCTGGGATGTGCCGGCTCCCCTTAGACCTCCCCAGCAACTAATGTCTTCGTCTCTCCCCAGATCGAAAATGTTTCTTCTTTCTTTCTATTTATCCACTAGTTTTCATTTCACCCATGAGAAAAAAATACAAAAAGATAAGTGGGGCGGCGACTAGACACGAGATTCGTACTAAAATGGAGGGAATACAATATATATTCAATGGATCCAGCTTCATCGTAACTATCGGTGTCTCCACACAATGCTGATAAAACATCACGACACTCAATCCAAACAGTCGTGTTACTTTTGCAAAGACATGGCTGCATTTTAATGCAACAATCCGCATTCGAAGCTTCCGCGTCAGCTCACGGGGACACCCTCGGTCCACCTCGCGCATCAAAACCGTGTCTATACATTCCCCGGAAAAGAAATTTGCGTCTAGATACACCATCTCTGCCCAAAAAAAAAAAAAAAAAAAGCTTGCACCTTACGGTTGTATGGTATCAAAACCTATCCAGGGCCTTGTGGTTATGGCAAGTAATGCATTCTTATGATAAGGCTTCTCCTGTTCATTAACGAGGCGTCCAATTGTAGTAGGTCGGTATGTTATTTGGCATGTTTTAGATACAACCGACCTCATCCCCATTGAAGTGCCCCAAGGCAAAGGCATATGTAGTTAAACCTGCCGTATACCAGTGGTAGATTCGTTGTTGTTCTTGGCAGCTCATAAACCGCCACCGTTGTGATAACAATCCGACGATTCTGGAGGGCCAAAACTTTCTCCCGGACCCCATCGTTATCCCCTTCCTCTTTCTTTCTAGGGCGCCTCGCCGACGTCCCCAAACCCAAACCCAAACCCAAATCCAAATCGCCGCTGGTCCCTGCTCTTTCTCCCCTGCGAGATTTGGCCCTTGCCGTGCACGCCGGACGGCAAAGATTACATTTTCCCCCCCGGGGAGAAGTGAATCCATTGCCCGTTTCGGTCCGCTTTGCTTAACCCGCTCCTGCTTCCCCCCTTTTGAGCGCTAAGCTTCCTGCCATGCCACGGTTCTCATCCCCTTCTCTCTCTATAAAACTCTCCCCCCCTGCTCCCCCCTCTCCCAGGGCAGTGGGCTTTAGTTTATATAGAGAGACAGAGAGACGGAGCCGGAGCCACACACACGGTCACCACCGCCACCGACTGCGTCCGTCTCTTCCTCCTCTGAGCTACCGCCATTGCCGCCGCCGCCGCTTCCTCCTCCGCAGCTGCGCTCCGGGTAGGTTGCGTGGCCATCTTTATCCGGGGTTCCTCTGCTTGTGCTGTTCTTGGCTTGCTCGGCCGTTTGGCCGGATGCGTTTTCTCTTTCGGTCGGGCGCTGCCTGATCTGTTCCTGGTTCCTCCGTCGGGTTCGTCCCCCGGGGGCCCTGGGTCGCCACCATTTGCCCGATTTGGTCTCTGGTTCTTGCTCTCTCTCTCTCTCTCTCTCTCTCTCTCTCTCCTTCCCCCAAGCAGATTTGCCCTTTTCTCCTTGCTTTCTTTTTTCTCAGATGCTTTGAGCCATGGCGCTTCGGGTTGGTTGGGGCTGTCAGATTTGGTTTGCCGCTTTATTTCGCATTGCTCTCCAATATTCACTATATTTTTCTGCTCTTATTTTCTCCCCTGCGCCACTGTTCATCCCCTCCCCACATGCTTGTTTGTTCATCTGCTTATCCCCTTTCTTGTGTGCGTAGCATTTCTTGCCTCGGCGAACTTGACGCTCACACGAATCCTCCCGTGTTTTTCGTGCTCCGATTTCAGATGAGAAGCAGCGCAACCGGGGCAGCGACTGCGCGGTCGGCCTGAGGCCGGAGAGGCAGCCGGGCTGCAAAGGAGGCTTCAACCAGACAGTCTGAAACCGAGCCAGCCCCCATGGGCTCCCTGGAGGCGCGGTACCGGCCGGCCGGAGCAGCGTAAGATCTCCCTCCCAAGAACCCCCCTCGGCTCGATCCAAAGAGAGAAAATACCCACTTTTACGTACGCCCCGTACCTTTTTAGCTGGTTATACTCGATGAGATGCCGCTTGCGTGCTAATCTCGCCTGCAGATGCGCTCCGCCATGTGCTAATCAAGCCGTTTCTGTGGCGATTACCACGACGCAACAATCTCGTACCGCCCTTGTACCCTGCACAAGATGCCGTTCTTTCCTTTCCGCTGCCGTCCGTCCGTCCATGGTGCCATTCTCCTCGGCTCCTCCTCCTTAACTTCCCTGATCTTGTAGGTGGTGCCGCTGGTGGTTGCAGCGCCTTTATGGCATCCACCCATCCATCCATACGTACCACTTCCGGCTCGAGATGCGGCGAGGATGCGCCATCTTTCCCGTTGCCGAGATGCCCGAACTGCCATGAATCCGTTGGCTCTTGCCCCCCTTTTTAACATGCTTTTGTTCTCATTACCGGCCGGGGATCTGTCCTGCATTTCCGGCGACGGTTTTGATCCCATATTTAGGCGATAATGGTTGTGGTAACCCGCTCCAGTTTTTCTGTTATCATGGTGGGGCCAGGTGTCGGTGCTCATGTGTTCCTCACTGCAGATTTGGCCCCAAATACAGTTCCTTGTCACCCAACCCTATTAAATCTCCCTTGACGCATTAGCTCCATGTGCACTCCGCAGTGGGCACGCTGAGTAGGTCAGCTCCGGTACAGTCTCTTCATGCCGGTGGCCCGAGGGTGACAAATGGCGGATCATTTCGTCTAGGAAATGCCAGGTTTTCGGGGTGTTTGACTCTTCCGTGCGCGGCGAACTGAGTGAATTCGGCAACCTTGGTCTCCTGTCATCAGTCTTTGTGATGTTAACGGCATTGACGCTACTACAAAGTTTCCTTCTCTCCGCCTGGGATTGCTCATCTGTGCGGCTTTTCTTCGCGCGTTTGCCGGTATTAAAATTGCTATGCGGGAGCGTGCTGTTGATTTCAGACCAAGAAACATGGGGGGTTAGGTTAGGTACCGGGAATCTCTGTGATTAGTGGTGTTCTCCTTTTCGAAAAGATGGGATTAATAAAGCAGTGGCCCGGAGGAATAGACGAGTGCGCTGGTTTCCATTTGGTTCATCTTTTTTAATTCTCGGTGCAGAGAAACGTGTGTGCTTTTGTTTCCCTTAGCCTTTTTCTCCTCAATAGCCAAATCACTTTAGTGTGTGATCACTTTTCAATATGAAACGCTGCAGTTTCTCCTGTTAAAAGTTGCGAGAGTGCTTTAGTTTTAGTGTTGCAAGGAATGTTAGCCGCCCATCGAGGCTCGTAAGCATATATAGTGCAACCTCCAAAGAAAAACTAAACACCATCACCTAGGAAAACACTGTGTAAGCTATCTTTGTGGTTATAAGCAAAGCAATGGAGAGGAGGAAAGGAAGGGAGCAGGCTTGCTTGTAGGCTTATTTTGTTGTCATTTTGGTACAAGTGGTTGCTCTGATAGGGACCTTGGTAACCAAGGTGGATCACTTCCTTGCACTTCAGATAAAAAATAAGCTTAATATAAGCTGGTTACTTTGGGAAATCATGCTTGCTTCTTCAGAAGTGCCTTTTTCAGAGTTCTGGTCTTGGACTAACAAATAATTTTAATATAATCTGGTTGTGTTGGGAAATCACACTTCTTCACAAATTCTCCTATATATCCTCTAGAAATCTTAGGCAGAGTCTTTCTTTCATCTGCCTATTGAGTGCATAGCATCTACCAAGTGTGATATTGACAAAAGTAAAACTAAAAACAAACCATCTTCCTGCATAACAAAATGAAAGCCAGGAGCAGATTTCTATTGCTCTCATGGTATCTGTACCAAAAAAATGTTTATACCAACATAGTAAGATGGTTTATTGTAGAGATAGCTTCTAAGTTCCGACTTTCTCTTGGCCAGAATTAGTACTTTGCTGTTCCGGCACTGACTTGTTGTCTCTGACTATCTCCTCTGTTGCAGTGATGACACAGCTAAAAGAAGGACCCAGAAAAGTAAAAGTTTCAAAGAGGTTGAAAAGTTTGATGTATTTGTTCTAGAGAAAAGTTCTGGCTGCAAGTTCCGATCCTTGCAACTTTTGCTCTTCGCCATCATGTCTGCTGCATTTCTGACACTTCTATACACTCCATCTGTGTACGAGCACCAGTTGCAGTCGAATTCTCGGTGAGTATATACTTATGAAGAGTATCTTGTTGTAACAGTTATTACTACATGTTGAACATTACCTTCCACTAGTATAAGTGGTCATTTGTATATGATAAGCCCTGGAGCTCATTGTGTTCATGTGCTTTGCAGGTTTGTTAATGTTGGATGGATATGGGATAAGACTATCCCTGATCCGCGATATGTATCTTCTATGGGCGTTCAGTGGGATGATGTGTATAAAACAATCGAAAGTCTGAATGGTGGTGAGCAGAAGCTCAAAGTCGGACTCTTGAATTTTAACAGCACTGAGTTTGGCTCTTGGACACAATTGCTCCCAGAAAGTGAGTTTTCGATCATAAGGTTGGAGCATGCTAATGAAAGCATTACCTGGCAGACACTGTATCCTGAATGGATTGATGAGGACGAAGAAACAGAGATACCATCTTGTCCATCGCTTCCAGAGCCTAATTTCCCAAGAGGCACACATTTTGATGTTGTTGCTGTGAAGCTTCCCTGTACCCGAGTTGGGGGGTGGTCAAGAGATGTTGCACGGTTGCATCTGCAGTTGTCAGCAGCAAAATTGGCCGTGAGTGCTGCTAGAGGCAACCGCGGGGTACATGTGATGTTCGTGACGGAGTGCTTCCCTCTTCCAAATCTCTTCTCTTGCAAGAATCTTAAGAAACATGAAGGCAATGCTTGGCTATACAAGCCTGACCCGAAGGCATTAAAGGAGAAGCTTAGACTTCCTATTGGATCTTGTGAGCTTGCTGTTCCACTCAAAGCAAAATGTAAGTTGATTGCTATCTCTGCTGTTTTCAATGGCTCTGCATAGAAACATGCTAGTTATCCCCTCATTACCTTCAGCAAATGTTTATCATCTACTCATCTGTTGTTTTACTAAATTGAATACCCACAATGCCTGGAAGAGCTATCATCTGTGGCAGTAGAAATACTCCCTCCGTTCCTTTATGTAAGGTGTATTATTTTCGGCACGGTGACCAAGACACATAATTATAGACATGTGAAGACTAAATTACCCTTGACAAATTCGTTGGTTAGTGGCAAGTGAGTCAGTTAGTCCAGGAAGTCTTATATAAAGGAACGGAGGGAGTATATAGCAATCTCTCTGCTTCACCATAGACAAACATCACCACCTTCTGTTCGAATATTGTCATAATTGATAATTTGCTTTTATGCCGTTTAGTGTTGTCCCTCTATTACTTGGAATTTTCTGATGAATGACACCAAATCCTTTCTCTTACAGCAAGACTTTACTCGGTAGACCGACGCAGAGAAGCATATGCTACCATACTGCATTCAGCAAGTGAGTATGTCTGTGGTGCAATCGCAGCAGCTCAAAGCATTCGTCAAGCAGGATCAACAAGGGACTTTGTTATTCTTGTCGATGACACCATAAGTGACCATCACCGGAAGGGCCTTGAATCTGCGGGTTGGAAGGTCAGAATAATCGAGAGGATCCGGAACCCCAAGGCCGAGCGTGATGCTTACAATGAGTGGAACTACAGCAAGTTCCGGTTATGGCAGCTCACAGATTATGACAAGATCATATTCATAGATGCTGATCTGCTCATCCTGAGGAATATTGATTTTCTGTTTGCAATGCCAGAAATCAGTGCAACTGGCAACAATGCAACACTCTTCAACTCTGGTGTCATGGTTATCGAACCTTCAAACTGCACATTCCAGCTATTGATGGAGCACATCAACGAGATAACATCTTACAATGGTGGTGATCAGGGATACTTGAATGAGATATTCACATGGTGGCATCGGATTCCGAAGCACATGAATTTCCTGAAGCATTTCTGGGAGGGCGATGAAGAGGCAGTGAAGGTGAAGAAGACCCAGCTGTTTGGCGCCAGCCCACCGATCCTCTATGTCCTCCACTATCTGGGCCGCAAACCATGGCTATGCTTCCGGGACTACGACTGCAACTGGAATGTTCCGATACTGCGGGAGTTTGCCAGCGACATCGCGCACACCCGGTGGTGGAAGGTGCATGACAAGATGCCCAAGAAGCTCCAGAGCTACTGCCTTCTGAGATCAAGGCTGAAGGCTGGGCTGGAGTGGGAGCGGAGGCAGGCCGAGAAGGCCAACTTCACCGACGGGCACTGGAAACGGAACATCACCGACAAGAGGCTCAAGATTTGCTTCGAGAAGTTCTGCTTCTGGGAGAGCATGCTGTGGCACTGGGGCGAGGCCCCCAACTCGACCAAGAAGATCTCGACGCCGGCTCTGCCCACCGCGACCCTCTCAAGCTCATGATGAGATGTGTAGATATTATCCTCCCCGAGAAATTTTAGCATACCAGAAGATACAGCAGACCCTCCAGTCTCCATACATACACAATAGCAACAGCTTGTAAAGGTAGCCATGCATGCTGCTCCTGGGCCTTTCCCCAACAGCCATACAGTGTGTTTTGCTGTCTCGATGCCTCGGGCGCGCGCGCTCGCTCTCGCCGCTGCTGCCGATCCGGCCTCCTTGCAAGCGGCTGCTGCTTCCGACCGCGACGGCTAACGATTTTTTTGGTTCCATGGATGGATAATAATTCGTCGCGTGTAGGTAAATTTTCTTGGGCAGGAGTTTGGGCATGGCTCTGCGTTGGTGCAGTGGTAGGTTATAGCTTTTGTAATGTAATGTATGGTGGTTGTTGAACTGTTGGTTCCGGCGGCGTTGGTCTGGGGTGATGCAAGGTTTAGATTGCTGACCGGCGGGCGCCGCCGCTTCTCCTTTTTGGCACCATGGGTGATGGACATGAATATGATGATGTTGTAATGGATTTCGGGTTGGTTCAACTGCTCGGCGACCCGGGTCGCGGCGTATGGGGAGTGGTTCCTTTCCGTTGTCATCTGAAATTGTTCGCTTGTGTTGTTGACATGCTGTGCGTGCTGGGTGAGGGCGGTTGTGGAAGAGGAGGGAGGGAGGACACATGGGGCGCATGGACAGTTGGGGGAGCTGCCGTGCCATCCTGCCATGGAGGGACACCGCCCCATCATTGCGAGGATCCATTATTTCGTCGTGCTCCGTCCGGTTGGGGTTGGGTTTCGGTTCCTTCCAGCTGCGGGCGATCTTTGTTGAGGCCGCTCAGCGTGCTCGCTTTTCCGACAGCGTGCCAACAGTTTGCACCTAGAAAGAATGAGGGGGATTTTTTTTCTTTCGAAATGGCAGTTATCCTGCATTCATTAAGAAGAAAAGAGTTGCTCAGTTAATTAGGGAAAACCGAGCGAAAACCAGATTGTCCAGTTAATTATGGAAAACCGGACAAAAACCGTTACAACCGTTGAGCGGCACACATAAAAAAGCCCACGCACACCACTCCAAAGAGGGTCTCTGCGAGACAGCACGCAGGCGTCATCGTCATCACTCCTCCCCTAGAGGCGTCATCGCCATCCCTACACTCTGAGTAAACGACTCCGACTCCGCCGTAGGCGATCGTCGACCCAACCCACACTGCAGCGGGCACGTGAAGCTGCATGAAGATGCCAAAACCTCAACCGCCTGCGGCCAGACGACGCAACTCCGACTCTGACGGTGAACTCTGTAGGACAAAACCAGGCACGGCAGGCGCCACGGGAGATCGCCGAACGGCTACCTGCAGCTAGTCATCATATGCCGCAGGGCCCCGCCGCCGCAGCTTCGACTCCATAGCAACAAACAAACCGAGGCAAAACCGTGGACACGCCGAAGAAGAACCGACTACCGCAACCGTTGCCGCGTCGCCGACATTGCTCCCACCATCATCGTTGCCACAGAAGTCTGGACGCCACACCCGCCGCCAACCGCCATCCACCAGTCCCGCTCGCCAACGCCAAGCTCCCAAGACGAAGCCCCCAAGAGGGAAAACGACACCAAGGCGCCGCCATCGTCCGATCACAGATCAAGGTTTCCCCCGGAGAGGCCGAAACGGCCAGATCCGCGTAGGAGGGGTGGGAGAACAATCAACGATGCCTCCAAGAAGGTCAACGACGGCCACAGCCAAGACATGGTTTTCACCAAGCTCCACACCACCTCAGCCGCACAACATCCCGCATTGGCGTCGGCAAGCCCACCAAACATCACCACCATCGAAGCTGCCCCTCGACGAAGAAGCACCAAAATCCGCCGCAGCCAACCGCACCACGCGGAGACCACCGACTGCCGGAAACCAGATCCACATCACACGCCGCCGGAGCGCACTTCCTCGTTACCATGGGCCTCCGATCCGCGCACCCCCAGAGGCGTCCACGCGATGCCAGACCGCGCAGACACCCACCGGCCGCGCCCCTCGCGGCCGAAGCCGCCGCTCGAGCGCCGTACAGGCCGCTCAAGCCCCTCCACCATGGGCTCCGCCAGGGCAGCAACGCCGCCTGAGCACAAGCACCACGGCAGTCCTCCAGCACGCCGCAGCAGGCAGCCACCAGGGCGTAGATCCTCACTGCCAATACCTCCAGCGCTCCCCCGACACGAACCATCACCCCGCCGCCGCCGCCCAGTCCCGCAGCCATCACCACTCAGCACCGTTGTGCCCATCTCGGCGAGAGCCCGACGGCGCCGCGCCGAGCCCCGCACCTCCGCAGAGCCGGGCCTCCCCTCGTCGAAACATCCCTGCCCAGGCGGAATCCCAGCACGTCGCCCACCACCGCCGAACCCCTTGCACGCCCGCTGCTCTGGCGCCCCACGCAGCATATTAGGCTGTACGACCGCTGGTTCGCCCAGGATCGGAGGTGGTTGGAGCTGGAGGTTTCCATGGCGGCACTACTACCACTAGTAGGTTTGTTTTAAATAGCTTCCAGATCTGAACAAACTTTAGAGAAAGTTCTACCTCGCGGGTGCTGTAGCTGAGCTGAGCTGAATGCTAGGCTGGTGTCCCTCGCCGCGAAAAGAAAAAGGGATGCATGTTAGCAGCAGTACTACTGCTGTGACAACCAACGGGGTTGGGCGGCAGAGGTGTACACTATCGGTTTCAGAACAGGAGGGAGGGAACGCATACGATGCCACGGACCGGCTCGGCGCCCGAGCACCTTGGCCGGCGAGACCGCGGCACAGCGCTTGCCGCACGCACCTAGTACACGCGTCCGTGCGCCGTACATCTGTCAGCGAGGGTGCCGGCTTTTGAGGTTTGACCGGGGAGAGAGAAACGAGGGGACGGGGAGAGAAAGGACGCCCCGGGCCTCCGTGGTCGGCGTCGCAAGCTGTCGTCGGTGCCCTTCTGCCGCGTCACGGCCTCGCGGGCGCCGACTCTTCCAGCGCACGTACTATGAATCTACATTTTTTCTTGAGCAAAACGTGTGAATTTAGTTTTTTTGATGAACAGCGTTCTTTATTTCAAGTAGCCAAAAGTAGAGGAATACAAAGGTTTACAGGAGGGGAAGAGTGTCGGTGCACTAAGGATTGGGTCCTTTAGTACCCCGTATTTGTGCACGGACAGTTGTAGCCACACTTGCGACAAGGCCTGCCGGGAGACAACCGAATGCAAGTTCATAAAGTCAAGGAGGCATCCAAGACAAGGCAATAATCGAAAGATAGAAGACTGGAGGCTGGAACCCCGGCAAGATCTTGCCGGGATGGCTTGCAGCCCCGACAAGGCTCGCGCCCGGCAAGCCCTCGCTGCCCTGTCACCGCTCCAGTGCGGTCACCAGCTTGTCTTTTAGCTGTTGTCCTCCTGGTAACGTGTCAGGTGCTAGCGGTGGATGGGTTTAAGCGGTGCGATGGGACGGCCCCTTTTTCCAGCCCCAAGACGCTAAGGGACACCTCAACGGAGCATTTAATGTTCTTGTCCTAAACCGTCAGTGTTAGGTATGATAACACTGTAGCTACTTTTACACCTCATGTATGCACTGTACGCCACTGTTGGTGACCCCTTCGAACGTATAAAAGGAGGCCCAAGGCGTAGCTATAGGGGGATCGAATCTTTTCAGTCCTTTCTGCATGTGTAGCTGCTGAGTACTGTAGCGCTCCCAGAACTTGAGCTAGAACACACCTAATACAACCACGCAGGAGTAGGGTTTTACGCATCTTTGCGGCCCGAACCTGGGTAAATTCCCGTGTGTTGATCATCAGATCTGCTCTCTGTACAAACCCTTCCCCTTGCCGAATCGTTAAGGGATCCTCGCGATCCCATAGGTGTCGTTTCTCCGACATCTTTGGCGCGCCAGGTAGGGGGAAAGAAGGTTGTGCGGACCTGATCTGGTGACTAGCGCGCCAGTTCTTCATCATCTTCGTCGCCATGGCCCCCAAGAGGAAGGGTTTCACGGCGGTTGGTCCATCCACGTCCGCTGCGCCTGTGCTTACACGCACGGGCGACGGTGTCGACGCGGGTGGAGGAGGAAGTAGAGATCCAGAGCTTCCACGACGCTCTGGTGATCGTAGCCAGGCGAGCGGCGTCGTTCGCGCCGCTGGATCCAGGGATGGAGCTGTGCTGCCAGCAGGCGGTGCAGCGAACTCCAGAGATGGAAGGGCGCCTTCCAAGACACCCACACCGGCGCACGTGCCGCGACCTTCTCAGGGCGCGCGCGATGAAAGTCGCCGTGATGTTGGTGGGTCCCGGCGTCCCCATGGAAAGTCTCCTGAGCATCAACCTCGGGATGTGCGAGACCAGCATGCACGTCCGCACGCTGGTGGAAGTGGTGTACGGTCGCGGGACCGTGATGTAGCTCCTTCCAACATAGTTGGGAGTCAGAGCACATCACGTTCCTCGCACCTGTCGCCGCCGCCTACACGAGCAGAAGCGCTGGCACGTGCACAGCTGCTTCTGAACTTTCCTCCTGCTGCGGACAAGCTCGACGAATGGAGAGCTGCCATTCAGAGCCTCGTCGGCCTCGCCAACGAAGATAAGCCGGAGCAGACGGAACCCTCGCGGCGGCGGTCCATCGAGCCGGCACGCGTCGGCGGTGAGAAGACTGCGGGCGGTACGACTACGGTGTACTCTCCCCCACAGCGGCAGCAGCGGATGCTGACTCGACGGGTCGACACCCGTGATGACGATTCCACGGCGTCGTCCGATCCGCGAACTCGCCGCGATCAACGTCAAGTTCTTCGGGAGCGAGGCAAGGAAGACGCTCGAACTACCATCGAGCGGCGTCGGGAAGCGCGCCATCAATCTGATAAGCGCGTGGGACCCACTGTAGATAAGCCTGCGCCAGGGTATCCTGTCGATCTACCTTATGAGGTGGGTTGTCCAGCGTTTACCCGTGAGCTGTGGCGAGTCCAGTGGCCCAATTCCCGCACGTTCAAGCCGGAGGTCCCGGAGAAATACGACGGCAAGACCCATCCGTCAGAGTTCCTGAGCATCTACACCATTGCGGTGCAGGCTGCCGGGGCTCGTGACGACAAGATACTCGCCAACTACTTCCCGTTGGTGCTTAAGCCCAACGTCAGGTCGTGCTTGATGCACCTGCCGGAGAATTCCATTTCTTCCTGGGCAGATTTATGCCATGAGTTTGTTGGCGCCTTCACTGGAGGCCACCAAGCTCCTGGCCAGGAAAGCGATCTACATCTCATCCCCCAGAAGGAAGGCGAGACTTTGCGCAAGTATATCCAGAGGTTCAGCCGCATACATCACAACATTCCAGACGTTCATCTTGCCGCTGTTATCAACGCGTTCCATCAGAACGTGCGCAACCGCAGGATGCGGGAAGAGCTGGCGATGAACAAGATCAGGGATGTTGCCGAGCTTTATGCTCTGGCAGATAAGTGTGCCCGGGCTGAAGAAGGGAGGAGACTCCCCGGCGAAGATGCTGGCGCAGGGGTCGACTCTCGAGATGATGACACCGCCGCTCCGGCAAAGAAGGGCCGGCGGCGTAACAGGAAGCGCAAGGGCAAGGCTGTGCTTGCCGTTGAGGGATCCGGCAACCCCGGTACCGCCAAGAAGGCCAAGGTTGACGACCCCGGCAAGGATGTTGCCGGGTGCGCCTCCTGCCAAGCCTTGGCGGCTGCCGACAAGCCAGACGGTTCCGGCAAGCAATACTGCAAGATCCACTGCACCAAGGGCCACGATCTCCAAGACTGCCAACAAGTTGAGCAGCTTGTCGAGAAGCAAAAAGCCGAGTACGAGAGGCGAGACAAGGGGAAGGCCCAGGATGGCGCGGAGGGGTCCGGCAAGAAGCGTGGTGGCCGAGGAGGTCGCCGCGGCAAGGCCAAGCAACAGAAGGACCGGCCCACTCGAGGCCGCGACAAGCAAGAGGGGGGTGATGATGACATGGAGGAGGACGATGAATCCAGTGAGCAAGAGTTCCAGAAAGCTACGGACGCCATGTGCGTTGACGGAGGTGCCTCGTTGCATTCTTCCCACCGCCAGCTTAAACAGTGGGCGCGTGAGGTTAATACGACTGAGCCATCTGTTGGCGCCCGGAAGCCTTTGAAATGGTCCAACACGCCTATCATTTTCGACGTTGAGGATCACCCTGATCGCGTAACTGCGGTTGGGTGTTTGCCGTTGTTGGTCTCACCAACGATTCGCAACCTCAAGGTGACGAAAATGTTAGTTGACGGTGGGGCCGGTTTGAAGTTGATCTCACCCGAAGTAATCAAGAGATTGCAAATTCCTGATGGAGATCTCGAGGAAACGGGCTCGTTTCAAGGGGTCAATCCAGGAAGGAGCCAGCCCAAGGGGAAAATCACGCTGCCGGTGACATTTGGCAGTGACCTGAACTTCAGAACTGAGAAGATCGTGTTTGACGTCACCAAGATTCCGTTGCCATATAATGGGATCCTTGGCCGCCCAGCGCTGGCCAAGTTCATGGCGGCATCGCACTACGCCTACAATGTACTGAAGATGCCTGGGCCGATGAGCGTTATCCTGTCGGCTCCGACAAGAAGGACGCGCTTATCTGCACCGATCAACTCTACCGGGAGGCAGTTGCAACATCTGCCGCCAAGGCACTTGCTCCTGCCGCTGAAGCTCTCGGGAGGAAGAAGACCGGCAAGACCTCTCGCACACACTCCGGCAAGCGCACCTCCTCGGAGTGCTGCGCTCCCGTTGAGGACGTGCCTGAGAGCTCCACCGGCAAGAGCAAGAAGTCCAAGGCTGCTCCGCCAGAGACCAAGAAGGTGCCCGCCAAGGAAGATGGCTCGGGAGGAACTTTCACCATAAGTTCCACCCTCGACAGTAAATAGGAAAGCGCGCTCGTTGCCTTCCTGCAGGCGAATGTCGATGTGTTTGCATGGCAACCATCTGATATCCCCGGTGTTCCGAGGGAGGTGATTGAGCACCACCTTGCCGTCTGTCCACACGCGCGGCCCGTCAAGCAAAAAGTCAGGAAGCAAGCTTTGGAGCGGCAACAGTTTATTGCCGAAGAAATTAAGAAGTTAGAAGCAGCAGGCTTGGTTAGGGGAGTACTCCATCCAACATGGTTGGCCAATCCAGTTGTAGTGCGCAAGGCGAATGGAAAATGGAGGCTATGTATTGACTATACAGATATCAATAAAGCCTGTCCAAAAGATCCTTTTCCCTTGCCGCGCATCGACCAGATTGTGGACTCCACTGCCGGCTGCGACTTGCTGTCATTCCTTGACGCCTATTCAGGCTATCATCAGATTTTCATGGCCAAGGAAGACGAAGAGAAGACCGCATTTATCACCCCATGTGGTACGTACTGCTTCTTGCGTATGCCTTTCGGGTTGAAAAGTGCTGGTTCTACATTTGCAAGAGCGGTCCAGATTGGTTTTGAGCCCCAGCTACATAGAAATATGGAAGCTTACATGGATGATATAGTGGTCAAAACCAAGGATAAGGCGACGCTCATATCAGATTTAGAAGAAACATTCGCAAACCTGCGCAAAATCAACTTGAAGCTCAACCCTGAGAAGTGTGTGTTTGGTGTCCCATTCGGCAAGCTTCTCGGATTCTTTGTATCTCAGCGTGGAATTGAAGCGAATCCCGACAAGATCAAAGCAATTGAGCAAATTGAAGCGCCAAGACGTGTCAAGGATGTGCGTCGTCTTGCCGGCTGCGTTACTGCTCTGAGTAGGTTTATCTCAAAATCTGCTGAGCGCGCCCTACCCTTTTTCAAAATCTTGAAGAAGGCGGGTCCAATGAAATGGACTCCGGAAGCGGAGGCAGCGCTGCAGGATTTGAAGAGGTACCTGTCCTCTCCGCCAGTACTAGTCGCGCCAAAACCACAAGAGCCATTGCTGCTATATTTAGCGGCAACGAATCAAGTGGTAAGTGCTGCGCTAGTGGCAGAGAGAGAAGCTGATGAAGAAGCAGCGCCAGCGGCAGGACCGCCAAATGACGAGCTGGGACCTTCCCCGGCAAGATCTGGTGCCGACAAGGTTGAATCTGCGCAGTCAAGTCAAGTAATACAGAAGAAGAAGATGGTGCAGCGCCCGGTCTATTTTGTCAGCTCCCTTTTGCAGGGGGCTAGGTCAAGATATTCTGGTGTGCAGAAGTTGCTCTTCGGCCTCCTCATGGCCTCGAGGAAGCTGCGCCATTACTTCCAAGCACACGAGATCACCGTTATCACATGCTTTCCATTACAGCGGATTTTGCGGAACCCAGATGCTACCGGCAGGATTGTGGAGTGGGCTTTGGAGCTGTCAAGCTTTGGTCTCAAGTTTGAAAGTACTTCGACAATCCAGAGCAAGGCCTTGGCGGAGTTCATTGCAGAATGGACCCCAACGCCAGATGAAGAAGTTCCAGAGTCAACTCTCCCCGGCAAGGAAACGAATCAAGGGTGGATCATGTATTTTGATGGGGCTTTCTCGCTGCAAGGCGCCGGTGCTGGCGTGCTGCTTGTCGCACCCACCGGAGAGCACCTCAAATACGTGGTTCAGATGCATTTTCCCCGGGAGAGGTCGACGAAAAATACTGCGGAGTATGAAGGGTTGCTTGCCGGTCTCAGGATCGCGGCAGACCTTGGAATCCAGAAGCTTATTGTCAGAGGTGATTCTCAACTTGTCGTCAAGCAAGTCAACAAGGATTATCAGAGCCCGTTGATGGAAGCTTATGTAGATGAAGTGAGGAAGTTGGAAGAGCATTTTGACGGCCTGCAAATGGAGCACGTTCCTCGTGCAGAAAACAGCATTGCTGATGGCCTGTCAAAATGCGCTGCTCTCAAGTTACCTGTGGAACCAGGAACTTTTGTGCTTCGACTGACTCAGCCATCCGTGACATCATCAATGGGACAAGAGAAGAGAAGAAAGTTGAGTTCCGGCAAGTACTTCCCGGCAGAGCTCCCAGAAGCCGCTGGCAAGAAAGTTGCCGGGAACAACGTCCAGCTTGCCGGTGAGCGACAGGCTCCGGCAGGGCCTCAGGCTCTTGCCGTCAAGACAAACGCTCCCGCCTAGCTTGCCGGGAGCAAGCTCTGGCAGGGTCTCAGGCCCTTGCTGTCGAGACGACTGCTCCCGCGGCAGAAGATTTGCCTTTAGTCCTTGCCGTTGAGCCTCAGGCTCCAGCATGGGCACAACACATCGTCCATTTCCTTCAGACAGGAGAACTCCCCGAAGAGCAGGAAGAAGCAAAGAAAGTAGCCCGTCGGTCTAAAATGTACCAGTTTGTGGACAATGTCCTGTACAGAAAGAGGCCGAATGGTGTGAAATTGAAATGCATTCCTCGGGAGGATGGACTGGAGCTGTTGGCAGAGATACATGGAGGCATATGTGGCTCCCACATAGGATCAAGAGCTCTTGCCGGCAAGGCATTCCAGCAAGGTTTCTTTTGGCCCACCGCTCTCCAGGATGCAACTGCACTAGTAACCAAGTGTGAAGCATGCCAGTTTCATTCAAAGAAATTGCATCAACCAGCTCAAGCTCTTCAGACAATCCCTCTCTCCTGGCCATTCTCGGTCTGGGGGCTCGACATCTTGGGCCCTTTTCCCCGTGCTACCGGGGGCTTTGAATACTTGTACGTTGCAATCGACAAGTTTACAAAGTGGCCGGAAGTGGAAGCAGTGAGGAAGGTGACAGTACAGTCAGCCGTCAAGTTCTTCAAAGGAATAGTTTGCCGCTTTGGTGTACCAAACAGGATTATCACCGATAACGGCACACAGTTCACGAGCCGCACCTTCATGCAATATGTCCAAGACCTTGGCGGCAAGATTTGTTTTGCTTCTGTTGCCCACCCGAGGAGCAACGGCCAGGAGGAAATGGCTAATGCTGAAGTGCTGTGAGGCCTCAAGACGAGGACTTTCGACAGGCTGCACAAGTGCGGAAGGCGCTGGGTTGATGAGTTGCCGGTGGTTCTTTGGTCAATCAGGACAACACCAAATCGAGCTACCGGCCAGACACCCTTCTCCCTAGTATATGGGGCGGAAGCAGTTCTCCCCACGGAACTCACATACGGGTCACCTCGAGTGCTCGCTTATGATGAGCTCGAGCAAGAGCAGCTGCGGCAAGATGACGCTGTACTCCTTGAGGAGGATCGTCTCCAGGCTGCTGTGCGAGCTGCACGCTACCAGCAAGCTTTGCGCCGCTACCATAGCCGCAAGGTTCATGCTCGGAGTCTTGAGGAAGGCGACCTTGTTCTTCGGCGCGTTCAGTCGGCCAAGAATTCCAACAAGTTGACGCCGAAGTGGGAAGGCCCTTATCGGGTAGTACGAGTCACCAGGCCTGGCGCAGTCCGCCTGGAGACCGAAGACGGTATTCCGGTGAGTAACTCCTGGAATATCGAGCATCTTCGTAAGTTCTACCCATGAGGCGCGGTTGCCGGGTCTCCCGGCAACCACCTTTTGTACAAGTCTTGCCGGTGTAGCATGTGATCCTTTGTACAAAGCCAGGCGCAGACCCTGTGCATAGTTGAATAAAGCCTAAGTGTTTTACAATTCTTGTCGATTTTCATGTTTACTTACGTGCATGTTTATCTGAGATATTGTATTACACTCACCTCCAGCAAGTGCTAACGAACCGCCAAGGTTCCATATCTCTATTTTCTCTTCTTTCTTTTTCTCAAAGGACAGAAGGTTCCCTCGCATGCAAGTTTGCCGGGGGGGGGGGGGGGGAAGATGGTATGGATACCAGTAGGCGACGTTCAAGGTTGATATCTTGCCGGGAGAAGTACTGCGACGGAAAGCTAAGTTGCAGAAACTTTGAACAAATTTTTCTGTTTTGTTATTCTCCTTGAATGATTTCGACTCTTGTATGGAAAACCTGCACGCGAAGGAACCTTGTTGTGATTGGTTGCGCCCTTGTCCTGTTTCGAGTCCGCTCAACAGTTTAGGTGGCTGCACTAAAAACACCAAGGTCTCTTGCCGGTAGCGACACCGCCAGCAGGCTGCTAAAGTCCCGCACCTAGCGCTCGCGGCAAGGGTGCGCGCGCCGGCAAGTTTCCAACCAAGCGTATGGCGAATACATATGGGAAGAAATTAAACAAGGGGAATAGCATAGCATTCATCCAAAACATAACAAGTTATATTACATCAATCTTGCCGCAATTCTAACATAAGATAAATTGTTCTTGGCATGGATGGCGGCGGGAAGTAAGGCAGCTAATCCCGGCGATCGCCTTCAACTCTCTTGACTTGGCTTACCCTGTCGACGATGGGTGCGACAAGCTCCTCAAGTGCCTTGACGTCCACGTCCTTCGGCAGGCGGTTGAAGATGCTGAGGTTGATGCCGGGGTTTTTATGCACCATCTTGACGAGCACCTTCTGGAGGACGGCCTGGCAGAGTTTGCGCGACTCACTGGCCAGATGAACTTTTCGGTCTGAATGGAGCTGCTCCAGGGCTACAAGCACACGGTCGAAGAACATGGTCAGCTTGGCGCTTGGGGACACCCTGTCGTCAAGAGGACGCCTGTGATCTTGCAGGCCCATGGTAGACAGTTGTGCGGCGAGCTTCTCTGCAACATCGGCAAGCTTCTCAGTCCAGATTTGCACTCCCTACACATAGTTGTTGTGGGTGGTGGCAGCGCTCTTGACCAGCTCCTCCTCATCCCGGAGACTTTTGACCAGGGTCTTCTCGCGAGCCTTGGCGGTCCCCAGAGTCTCCTCCAGCGTGGACAGTTTCAGCTTCAGATCAGCGATGGACTCTTTGGCTGTGGAGAGCTCCTTGGTCTTGTCGGATACGACAACTTGCGTCTCCATCAAGCTGTGGAGAGCTTTGTCTCTCTCGGTCTTGAGCGTTGAGATCTGCTTGCCGTGTTCCTCAAGATCTGCTTCCAGCTTTTTCACCCCGTCGGCGAGCTTGTCCTTGGCGGCCTTTGCAGCTCTGGCGGCATCGATGGCCTCCTTCAGCTTGCCGGCATGATCTACAGTCAGAGCCTCGAGGGCCTTCTTGTGCTTCAGCTCCAGGTCCTGGGTCCGCTGCGCGACAAGCCTTTCAATCTCCTCGTCCTTGGCGCGGAGCTTGTCGGCAAGTACCTTCTCGCGTGCGGTCAGGTCGTCATCGTGAGCCTCAAGCCCGACACGGAGTTCCCTTAAGCGTGCTTCCTCTGCGGCAGCCTGTTGCTTGGCATCCTCCTGTGCCTTCTCCACGTCAGACTGCTTCATGAGGAGATCGTCCCATCTCTGACTCAGCTGCTCTTGGCCAGTCCTCAACTCCTGGAAAGCTTCGGCAAACCAAGCCTGCGTCTCCTCAATGCGTTTCTGGAGATCTGCTTCAATCTTGTCAGCAACCGCGGCCCTGGAGTCTAGTTTCTCCTTCCGGGCGCGGTGGAGTGCTTGGAGCTTCTGGTAGTTGTCGTGCATGGCCTTGAGGAGCTTCTCTTCTTCAGATTTGCTGCTGCTGGCGCTTGGTTCATCGACGACCTCGAGCCCGGCAGCGGCAATGGCGTCTTCATCGAAGACTTCCCCTTCAGTTGGCGCCCTAGTGCTTGCCGTGGCTGGGATGCTGACGAACAAGTTGTCGCCAATCTTGAGGTACTTGCTTGACGAGGGAGCTTCGGATGTTGGTGGCTGTTCCTCAACAGCCGCATCCCCGGCAGCTGGGGGCTCTGTGTCCGGCGTAGCGCCTGGCGCTCCTGCGGCAGGGATGCCGTCAGTACGGTCACTAGCCTCCTCGCCGCCCCTCTCGGCAGCTTCCTTGGCGGCTTCTTCCTGCGCAGCCCTGGCAGCTTCGGCACTGGCATCCTTGGCGGCCTCGGCAGCAGCGTTCTTGGCGGCTTCGGCGACAGCATTCTTGGCGGCCTCCTCGGCGGCAAGCCTGCTGGCCTCGGCGGCAGCATCCCTAGCGGTCTCCTCGATGACGGTGTCAACGTCCATTTGCTCTGTCGAGGGAATGTCTGAAGGCCAAGAAAGAAAACAAATCAAGATGAGATTGAGATGGAAGTTCAAGAAGACAAAAAAGAAGGAAAACATAATAGAAAATACCTGTGCCAACATTGGTTGCCGGCGTAGAGCTGCCGGTGCCCATGCTTGCCGGCTCTTCCTCGTCGCGGTAAAGCACGCTAGAGGAAGTCCTTGCCGGCGACCCATCCCTGGGCGGCGTGGTCGATGGAGGCGGCACATCAGGAGCGGCCTCTGATGGTTCTCCTTCTCACTGTTCTCCTCGTGCACGTCTGGTGATGTCAGTAGTAAAGATGCACACCCCGGCACTTGCCAGCGGAAAGTGAGTAATAGACTCACGCTGGGGGCTGCGCCGGGGGCTGAGCCGAGGACTGTGTCGCGGGCTAGGCTCCGGGCTGATGGTGATCGTCTCCGGCGCACCAGAGGTGCTTGCCGGCGGTTCCTCACCCGTCGAAGTCTTCGCCCTCTTTGCTATCCTCTGCGCCAGAGTTTCCGTGTCCCTGCGGAGACAGGCCAAAGCAAGACAAATAAGATAAGAAAAACCAAAAACTCAGAAAGTAAAGGACGCGACAAGGTCCTTACTCTTCTCCTTCTTCTCCCGAGCTAAAGGCAGAGAGGTTGAAGTCGACTTCCTCCACGGGAGGAGGTGGAGGGGTGCTCCTGGGTCGCTTGGCTGCGGCAGGCGCAGGTTGCTGAGGAGCTCCTTGCCGCTGCGTGGCCTTGCCGGGGGCTGCACTGCTCGAGGAAGGCTGTTGGACTGCGGTCCCAGAAGCTGCGCTCCGAAGGACACGCCTCTTCCTTGGTTCAAGGGTCGGGGCTTCCTCGTGCAGTTCCTCCTCGGCGGCGTCTCCGGCAGAAGGGCCTTCGGCTGATGTGCCGCCCTGCTCTTCTGCGGTCTCGTCCTGCCCGGCAAGATCCTCATCCAGCAGCGCTTCTTCTCCACTGGTTCCCTCTTTCACGAAGCCAGCGCTGCCGGCCTCCGCGGCAAGATTTGCTTCCTCCGCCCTGTTGGCAATGTATGCCACTTCTTCCTCAGTGGTGGCGCGGACGAGGCCCTCTTCTTCGCGGATGGCCCTCTCCGTCAAGTTGTCAAAGAATTGCTGCACTTGCTCTTCAGATGGCTCAATCCAAGATCCGTCAAGGCTGTGAGCGTCAAATGCCGGCATCATGGCGATAATTGGGCCTAGAGAGGAGTTGTTGCATAGAGGGACTATGCTTGCCGGCAGCTTGCATACCACGTCGCCCCTGAACAGTCTCTGGCAGAGAGATGCGTGCTACATAAATGTCAGATTGCCATTCAGCCCAGGGCGCAATCTCATGATGTCTGCCGCGTTCCGGAATTGCCAGGCTGGCCTCCCTTTGTTCTGCAAAGGGGCGATGCGCCGGCGAAGGAAATCGGCGCCTATCATATCTATTGTGAGCCCGACAGCTCTGAGGCGGTGAATCTTGGTGGTAGCGACTGTGAGCTTCTTGTCGTCAGGATCGAAGGTGCTCCAGTCGTTGCTGCGCGCTATCTTCGTCTGCCACGGCAAGGAGAAAGGTTGGACATCGGATTTTTCTGTCTCCCGAACCCAGCACCATCTGGCCCGCCATTCATCCCACTTCTCGCGGAAGGCCCCGTCTGGATAGACCTCCTTGGTTCCTGGCCGTGGGATCCAAGCGATGGAGCCAGAAAGGGCCTCGCCTTTTTGGATGCGGGGAATGAAATAATGGCGGAAAAGAGTAGTGCTAGGAACTACTCCGGCCAAGTTTTCGCAAAGATGAGCGAAAACGGACATGCAAGTTACGGCATTCGGCGTGAAATCCAAAAGTTGGAAGCCGTAGGTGAGCATGATGTCATTGAAGAAATCGGAGAAGGGGGGGCAGAGTCCGCAGTAGAAATAATCGGCAAAGAAGTGATATTTATTTGGGCCGCCCCTAGAAGAACCTGGACTCACGGCGGTGGCCGGATGCGCTGTCGTCTCTGTCGCCCACATAAATTGGTATCGCTCCCTCAGTGCGGCCGCATCAAGTGCCGGGGGGAAGACGACGTGCTCCTTCCGCATCTTCGCCATCTTGTTCTCCGAGACGGCGGCATCCACCTCCTTGCCCCTGCTTGCTTTGGGCGGCATGGCGGCGATGGGAGACGGAGGCTGAGGGCGGAGAAGGCGTGGAGGCGGCGGATGAGAGGTGGGAGCTCTGTTTCGACTCGAGGAAGAAGACGGCGGCGGTTCCCCGATTGGAAAAGGCAAGAGGTAAATGAGCGGCGCCTCTGCGGATTCCTTTTTTATGGGGAGAACGCGAGGCCGCCTCTTTACTAAAATAATATTGAAACGCTTCGCGAGCGCGCTGCTGTAACGGCCGCGCTACGCACGTCCCCCACGTCCCGCATTCAATGGGCGTCGTGGGCGACGCAGTAAATGGAATAATTACGGTGGATAACTCCTGCCACGCGTGCCTGTGCACTGTTTGGGCCTGGCCCAACAACGCCTCGCACCCGTGTATGGCCCAGGCCCGGGGGCTCCTGTCGGTGCACTAAGGATTGGGTCCTTTAGTACCCCGTACTGGTGCACGGACAGTTGTAGCCACACCTGCGGCAAGGCCTGCCGGGAGACAACCGAATGCAAGTTCATAAAGTCAAGGAGGCATCCAAGACAAGGCAATAATCGGAAGATAGAAGACTGGAGGCTGGAACCCCGGCAAGATCTTGCCGGGATGGCTCGCAGCCCCGGCAAGGCTCGCGCCCGGCAAGCCCTCGCTGCCCTGTCACCGCTCTAGTGCGGTCACCAGCTTGTCTTTTAGCTGTTGTCCTCCTGGTAACGTGTCAGGTGCTAGCGGTGGATGGGTTTAAGCGGTGCGATGGGACGGCCCCTTTTTCCAGCCCCAAGACGCTAAGGGACACCTCAACGGAGCATTTAATGTTCTTGTCCTAAACCGTCAGTGTTAGGTATGATAACACTGTAGCTACTTTTACACCTCATGTATGCACTGTACGCCACTGTTGGTGACCCCTTCGAACGTATAAAAGGAGAAAGGCGTAGCTACAGGGGGATCGGATCTTTTCAGCCCTTTCTGCATGTGTAGCTGCTGAGTACTGTAACGCTCCCAGAACTTGAGGTAGAACACACCTAATACAACCACGCAGGAGTAGGGTTTTACGCATCTTTGCGGCCCGAACCTGGGTAAATTCCCGTGTGTTGATCATCAGATCTGCTCTCTGTACAAACCCTTTCCCTTGCCGAATCGTTAAGGGATCCTCGCGATCCCATAGGTGTCGTTTCTCCGACAAAGAGAATCTAGTGTAGTCGCCATTCTGGCCAGGTTATGAGCCTCCTTATTACATGAACGCCGTTCATAGCACAAATCACATGCTAAAAAGAAAGATTTCCGATCTCCTTCAAAATCATACAGTGAACATCTATATTTTTGTCCACCTGAAGCTCTGTAATGACTCTCAGACAGTCAGATAAGATTTTGAGCTTCTGCACATGCATCTTCTCACTGAGCGAAATAGCTTCTCGACACGCTATCGCCTCCAAAGTCTCTGGGTCGGTAACACCCTAAAAAACCACACTAGAGGCGCCTAGAAAAACTCCCTGTGAGTCACGGCAGGCCGCGCTGATTGCCCCCTGGTTGCTTGCTTTTGCAACGGCTGCATCCATGATGATCTTGCAGTAACCCTTCGATGGAGGGATCCATCTTGTCACTGCTGTTCTTGCACTCGATGTAGTCTTCTTAGATTTGCCCATCCCCTTGATCTTCTCCAAATATCGAGTGATGAATAAATATGTAGAAAGAGGGCTTTGGTATTCTTGTTCATGTATAACTTTGCGGCGTGCATACCAGATCGCCCACAGGGTGACGAGAACATCAATGACCTGCTCCTGGGATAGAGTGCTACACAGAGAGAAGAGTCATAGCTTAGGGTCAATCGCTTCGTCCCCATAAATCGGTAGAGCATCATCATCATCTCTCAACATCCAGACGGCCTTTTCCATGTTGCAGTCTACGAGTGAGTGTCTCCACGAGTCGTTAGCCGCATTGCAGACGAAACACACCGCTGAGGGTGCCATGTTCCTCCGCGCTCTCTCTTCCCCCATTGGCAGAGATGAACTTGCAAGGCACCACACAAAAGTTCGCAGCTTAGGCGGTACCTTCATCTTTCAAAGGTTCGTTCAGTTTTCCTCCTCCCGTTCTTGGTTAGAGTTTTCAGTATCACCATTCAACCAAGCCTCTCGTCTCCTTTTTGTATCCATTAGCATCTTGTAACATGAACGAACTGTGAACACACCTGTTCGTTCGTAATGCCACGCCCAGAAGTCCGACTGGGTAGTAAAACTGATTGGTTCACAACTTATGCATCAAAAGGGAGCATGTGTGTAGCTAACTGTTCAGAATTCCACGTCCTTGTTGCTGCACAAATGAGATCGGATACATGTATTGGAGGCTCGCTTGAGATAGCACATGTAGGCCGAAGCATATGTTCACGAGGCAACCAATTTTCATTCCACACACTAGTCGCTTTGCCATCTCCGATACGCTTAATCAGGCTGACCTTCAATGCATCTCTCCCTTCACATAATGAGCACCACACTTGGGAGGTGTGACTTCCCAGCTCGGCGGACAGAATATCTGACATCGGGTAATACACAACCTTCAAGATTCGAGAACTGAGAGAGTCTGGTTCTTGTAGGATTCTCCAAACCTGCGTGCAAGAAGAGTTAGATAAAAAAAAAAATCATATCTCGGAATCACAATCCTCCTCTGTACTTAGGCATAGACATTATATCCCGTGCTACCCAAGCAACCTTTCTCTCCCCTTTCTTGTTGCCCCACAAAAGTTTGCGGATTAGGGAAGTTATATGCTTGCAGAGACCTCGTGGTAGCCTGAAAATTGACATTGAGTATGTGGGTATTGCCTGTATAACGGATTTTATTAGTACCTCTTTCTCACTTCCAGCAAGGCACTTTTCCATCCAACCCTGAACACGCTTCCACACTCGATCTTTCAAATATGCAAAAGAAGCATTCTTCTCTCGACCAACCTCTGACGGGAGGCCCAAGTATTTCTCTTGAAGGGACTCTTTGTGCACTCCCAGAGCTTCTTTTATGGGAAAAGCTTATCATCATCCGACGGATTACAACGGCCGCGTCCGTCACCTCCCCGTGCATGACACGCGTCCTTCGTCGAAAACGTTTGTGCAACACAGACTATGTTTCAAAAACATATACCATGTTGCAATGGTCTACAATGAAACTATGTTTTGCAACAAAATATCTAGAACGGAAATTTTTCGTAACAAACTCTCGGTTGCAAAAAAAAATCGCAACAGAACCTCAGTTGCAAGTTTTTTTTGCAACAAAGCAATTGTTGCAAAAAAATTCTGCAACAAAACCTATATTGCAGAAATAATTCCGCAACAAGATCTATGTTGCATTAATAGAAACGTGTTCGGCTCGCTCGATCCGGCCAATCTAACGGCTCGCGGCCCGACTGATCTTTTAAAAAGATCAGCCGGTGGACGCGTAGCAGTGCCCTTCTTTTATCCCTCCCCTTGTCGCTTGAGAACACTTTTTACCAAAGAAAATCGAGGATTTTCCATTGTTGATAGTACGAAAAGCCGGGACGGTTGGGCCGGGGATATCCATCTGCCCTTTTTTATGATACATGGGCTAGACGGTCTGGTAGATGTGTTTTGGGCTCTCTTTTTTTTTTACAGGGAAGATGTGTTGTGGCCTGTGGGCGCTTGATTTGGATCTTAAAAGAGTTCAGATTGCTACAGACTGTGCCGCGACCGTAAAACACACTCAAGAATCATATTCAGCCCAAGCAAAGTGATCTTGGATGAGATCAAGACAAAGTAATCGCGAAGCACATGAGCTCGCAAAAGCTGCTACTACAATAGATTATGGTCGCCATTTTTAGCTCACTAGTAGACCAAAAATCACTTGTATCCCTATGACTATCGATTATGAATAAAGCAACTTTCAGCCCTAAAAACAATCTACTCCAACCAAAGTTGCCGAAGCTACCGCTCTACATCGTAAATACTATTCTGCGCATGGGTCCATAGATGGGGTCACAACTATATCTCGCTTTATGCGAGGCAGTAGCTCAGGTAGCCTAGAGAGCAAATTGTGGGCCTATTAAATAACCATGCAAGTTCATCATGCTGACGTCTAACATTTTTTCTTCTGTTTTTTCTTTTATCTTAAAAAAATAATTACAAACATTTAAAAATAAATTAATTGTAAGTGCTATCACACAAACTTAAAAATGTTCATGCCGTGTAAGAAGAATGTTCGCTCAACTATTATAAAAAATATCCGTAAAAAATATAAGAGCGTTTAGATCATTTAAGTAGTGATCTAAACGCTGTTATATTTCTTTAGAGGGGGAGTACCACTCAGAAAAAATGTTCACGCATTACAAAAATATTTGCAAGACATTTCTGAAAGATGTTACACAATATATAAAAATTCTTATGTAATACACAAAAAATGTTTCATACCATTAAAAAAATGCACATCACACTTTTCAAAACGTTTACAGGTTTAAAACATGTTTTTGAACTTTTTAAAAATTGTTTAAAGAAATTTTAATGTCTTTGCATAGTTTAATTTTTTTTGTCATTCCAATTTTTCCAACGTTTATTTGCAAAATGTTTTACACGAATTCAATTTTTAAACAATGTTAGTCGTGTATTTAGAAATACTAAACACGTATAAAATGTTTTAGATGTATAAAAATGCATAATATATATGACAAGAAGTTGGCATCATTTTTTATATTTCAAAACAAATGTTAATCATGTACATATTTTTTAAAATGCATATTCTTGATGTATTCAATAAATGTACAATGTGTATGAAAAAAAGTATGCATGTGTTGATTTATTTAAAGAAAATGAAGGAGTCAAAAACACAGGAAAACCCATAAAAATCAAAGTTAAAAACAAGAAGAAAAAGAAAACCAAAGAAAAATAATGAAAACCTATAAATAAAACCAAAGGGAAATGACTCGCGCGACAGGTACCGTACAGGGTCGGCACATAGCGTCGCGCCACAATCTAGACCTACTTAAGACACGCACGGGGCGAGAAATGACTCATTTTTGGAAACCTCGTCACACTTTATTCACTTACAATGTTTTTTTTAACACAGTACCAACGCAAGCGCTCATATATACGCGCATATACTCACCTCTATGAATGCACACACGCACACCCTACCCCTATGACTATGAGCACCTCTGAAAGACTGAGTCGACATATCATCTTGAGATTTACGAAGTCACCTAAATCCAGGAATAATGCAAGCACCAGGACTTGAACCCTGATGGGCTAGGGATACCACTATCCCTCTAACCATCCAACCACAGGTCGGTTTGCTATTCAGTTACAATGTTAAATGAAATAACAGATGTGCGCCAGTGGGGGCAGTCCTTTTGTTTTGTCTTGCGAGATAGATTGTGCGCTCGCCTTAAGGCAGCGTCTAGTGGGCCAGCCTAGTAGACACCTGTCACTTATGTTCTTTGTTTTTTCAGTTTTTTTCACTTTTGTTTATATCTTCAAAATTTATTAAATAATATATTTCCGAAATTAAATTAGTCAAATTTTAAAGCGTTTACCACACATGTTGAAAATGTTCTTGTAGGGTGAAAATAATGTCTGTGCAACTTTAGAATAATGTTGATATCATTAAAACATTATGTTGTTGACATTTAAAAAATGTTCTCACAATGAATGCAAATTGTTTGCAGAAGCAACAAAAATATATTTTGTACCATAAATATAAATATTCCGCATTAAAAATCATGTTTTCCAGTTTTTTTAGAAAAAATATAAGATGTAGAAAACTGTTCGCACATTTAGAAAAATATTCATGACATTTCGAAAAAATAATTAGTATGACGTAATTTCTTATGTAGTTTGAGAAAAATGTTTCATACCATTCAGAAAATGTTCACCATTTGAAAAGATTGCTCATTATGTATTGCAAAAATGTTCAACCTGTATCTATTAAATGTTCCACGTTTATACTTAAAATACATAACATTTACTATTAAACAAGGTCTGCATGTTTTGAAAAATGAAGAAGGAGAAGAATAAAACCCCAAATAAAACGAAAGAGAAAAACACATACAACTAAAGAAAGAAAAGAACCTCACACAAAGTTTCTAAGATAAGTCAAACCGAGCCATAGAAGTTTCACATAACCGCATAGTGGAACTATAGAATTGGGCCCGGGTGCTAACCTTGTGCCAGACGTCAGACGGTAGTTCCGTCTCGCTGTGGGCGATAGGGCGCCCGTATGTGTCGCTTTAAGCGAGCACAGGGGTAAACCTCGCAGGGTGGAGCCCTGGCCTGTTTTTTTTTTTCTGTTTTCTGTTCTTATTTTTATGCTATTTTTGTAATTTTCTTAATACTTTAACATATTTTACACACACACACACACACACACACACACACACAGAGATATATACAAAAAACACTCTTCAAAAACACATTAGAAAAATGTTTAACAAGTATTTGAAAAATGTTGAACAAGTATTAAAATGAACCAGTATTAAAAATTCATCCCGTGCATTTTAAAACTGAACCGACAAATCATATCGAAAATAAACCGAACCGAACCAATTTTATGGTTTTTATGGTTTATTGTTTCGATATGGTATGACCTTTTCATACAGTTTTGAATTTTGGGTTTTATGGTATATATCGAAAAACTGATTAGTTAACCGAATAAATAGAAGTTAAATATATATTTATATATCTTGGTGCAAAAAACCATACAACTAGTCATTTTTGTACATAAGCCAGATTTTCTATTAAGCGCATCCATATTTCTTGTAATGTAGTCATATATCTCTTCAAAAGAATGTTAAGCACGTATTTGATACATGTTGAATAAGTACTACAAATTTTTTGATAAGTACTTGAAAATGTTTAATAAGTATTTGAAACATGTTGAATAAGTACTACAAAATTTTGAACGAGAATATGCAAAATGTGGAAGAAGTTAATAAAAATATTGAACAAGTATTTAAAAATGTCGAATTGGTATTTGAAATTGTTGAACGAGTATTTGAAAAATGTCGAGTAGGTATTTAAATGTTGAACAAGTATTTGAAAAATGTTGAATAAGCGTTCGGTCAAAGTTGAACGCATCTACAGAAAATGTTGATCACTTACTAAAATACATGTTTTTGACAAATACAAAAATATAGGGTAAAACGAAAAATAACATAATAAAAACATAATAAAAAATGGAGCCAAACAAAAAATGTTGAAGAAAAAAGAAAACCAAACAAAAAATGAAGAAAAAAATAAAATGCAAAAAAGAATGACAAAACCAATGAAAACCCCAGTTTATTCACTCTAAGTAGGTCGCGCCCCTTCTTGTTATCACGAAATGGGAAGCTAGCGCAGTGGCTATCGGTGTTGTCTACTATCATGAGATCACGAGATTGACTCCTGGTGCTCATCGCTTTTTATTCTCTTATTATTTCTCTTCTCGGTGAAAGTTGATGGGACGGCCCGTCATTGTAGGTGCTTCAGCAATTGATCCTTCTTCAATCGCTTCATGCGACACATAGCTCTCACGGTGGGCGATATAGCCCTGGCGGGAGGATAGCATAAGAAGCAAAAGTGCACCGCTATACCTCGCTTCTAGCGAGACTGAGGGAAGGCTCATGTGAAGGAGGCACGAGTTAGGCCGGCCCAGGCGCACGGGAGGCCACAACCTTGTTTTTCCTTTTTCTTTTCCCGCCTTATATTTTGCTTTTTAAAAAAGTTTTGTTCGTACTTCCAAATATACTAAATAAATATATTACAAAAAATACATTATGTTAAACATTTTAAAAATATTAGCTAAATATTGGAAATATGTTAAATGTGTATAGAACAAATGTCCCTCATATATACAAAAGATGTATGGATAAAAGTATAAAACGTGTAGAAAAAAATGATTGTGTATTTAAAAATTATTAATCAATCATTCGAAAAAATAATCTTAAAGAGTTTTTTGAGAAATATTAATAAAGCATTTAAAAAATGTGAAAGGTGCATAGAAAAAATAATAACCAGGCATTAGAAAAACGTTAAATGTGTAAATAATGTTTTTAATCATGTAATAGAAAAGTTAATCTTGTATTTTACTGAAAAATGGTAAACTTGTATTCCAAGAATGTTAAATAGGCATTCCAAAATGTTAAATGTACAAAACTGTGTATAGAAAAAAATGTTGACCATGCATTGAAAAACAAATTAATCAAGCATTTGAAAAATAATACAAAACTGTGTATAGAAAAAAATGTTGACCAAGCATTAAAACTGTTAATTTTGAATTTAAAAGTGTAAATCAAGCATTTGAAAATGTTAAAAATGTATATAGAAAACTGTTGTCCATCTATTAAAAAATTGTTAATCTTGGATTTGAAAGATGTTAATCAAAGATTTAAGAAGTGTAAAAAATGTGTATGAATTATTTTTTACCACGTATGAACAAGATGTCAAATTTGTATTTGAAAAATGCTAAATGCATATTTGAAAAATGTGGTTAAAGTAAAATGTAGAGTGAAAACCAAAGAAACAAAAGAAAACAAAGCGAAACGTAAAGTAAAACAGAAAAATCAAATGCAAAAATAATGAAAACGGATAAAGAATTAAAAAAACAATTGAAAACCAAGGAAGAAACAAAAAACCACAGAAAAAAAAGGCATGTGAGAAAATGAAGAATGCAGACGTTATACCAAATAAAAACAAGTAAAATTACGATTTGTTTTTATATCAAAGAATAAAAAGAAACCAAGGAGAAACGAAGAGTTTTTTTTGAATGAAAACAAAAACCAGTGAAAACCAGGGAAAACAAAAGTTATATCAAAGAATATAGAAGAACCGATGAAAAATTAAATAAATAAATAAAAAGAAAACATAATATACTCGGATGAAACCGAAGCGACGGCGAATTAGCAGCTAACGAACGACAGTGACAGCTTTATACGCCTAACGCGAGAGCTTGTTTCATCTCGCTATAAGCGAGATATAGGTCTTACGCCCGAGATATATACTATATACTAAAGCGCCAGCGATCCGGTTTTTTGATTTTTTTTGGCATCCACTGTTCATTTCACGACAACGCCAACATCAGTGAATAGTAATTCTATTTTCATGTTTTTTTTACTTTTTTTGCCTTCTAATGTCCCGTTATGTGGGCAGCTGTGAATAGTAGTGCTTCTGATATTTTTCCTTTGTTTGACTTTTTTTACCTTCTAATGTCCCGTTATGTGGGCAGCTGTGAATAGTAGTGCTTTTGATTTATTTCCTTTGCCTTCTATTGTTCAGTTACGTGGGTAGCTGTGAATAGTAATAGCGAGTAGTAACATGCGAGAACAGTGAACGTCTGTGAAGAGTGCCACCGCATGA
This sequence comes from Elymus sibiricus, assembly GCA_039707655.1. NCBI lineage: Eukaryota > Viridiplantae > Streptophyta > Magnoliopsida > Poales > Poaceae > Elymus > Elymus sibiricus. Next base: position 437,393,504 of record CM077667.1, on the reverse strand, counting down.
GCAATGCCTTTTTAACAGTGCATCCCGAATAATCTGATCTTCCCTTATTCTTTTAGTTTCCATGGGAGAAAAAATGCGCAAATTAGAAAGTACCTGATTTGTTTTACACATCATTTCTTTCTTCCTCATCCACCATCGCGTCCTTATATAGAGGAGGGTTAAGATTTAAGATTTTTCTACACATCATGTCTCTTCAACGGCGTACCGATGCAGAACCATCTCAATCGTCTCCTGATCCTTTCCGGTAATGGTTTTGCTGAGGCACAAAACAGTATGACGGAACGATATATTTGCGTGAACAATAATCCGTTCGAAAAATAAGTTCTTGACCGATTATTATCCATTTATATATCACGACATCAGCGAACAGTTCACTAACAATTACCCAAAAAAACACCGAGACAATATCTGAATAGACCTAGAATTGCTAACCCAAACAATAACTAAAATAAACAAAAACAGCAACCACGACTAACCCGAAACAGAAAAACCAGTGAAACGGAAGATCTGAATAAACTAAAAACTTTAACCCACCTGAACCACAAAGAGAAACATCAACCGAATTGTAACCCAGAACAATACATCCGAATTGTAACCCAGAACAATACCGAATAAACCACAACAACATACAATTTTTTTTATTAGACCAGCCGGTTTGCTTAATTTTTAAAATCATTTATTGTTGGTTACATGTCTACGTAGATCATCCGGTAAAAATATAATTCATGTTCTCCTCTTTATTTTATTTTATCGCGTAATACATGTTGTTTTCTTGCTTATTTCGGTTAAACACAGACGGAAACGATCATGGGCGCGGCGTGCGCCGCGCTTCTTCGATGCTAGTCTATTATATTTGTTCAATGCTTTCTGGGTCGCTGGGTCTTATTTTTCTCTTTCTTGAGTTGCCCCCCTTAGTTTCTTTTTCTTTTCCCTTTTATTTTGTCAGATTTTATGTGTTTGATTTTTACACCCTGATTTGATGTTCAAAATTGATAGAAGTTTTCTTAAATATTTTTGAACATTTAATAACAATTGATTTTCCCCCAAAATTTACGGAAATACTTTAAAATATATGCCCGCTCCCTAAATATTCTTTTTTTTGTTAAATTAAAGCACGTGGCTATTTCTTAAAAATTACTGTACATTTTTATTTTTTTATTATGTTTCATTTTTATAAATTAAATAGATATTTTTCTATGAAATAAAAAAAAAACAAATTTTGGCTCCAAGCAGTACATGAGCCTGGTCCATTTTTGCTTGTAGCACAGTGCATGCGCCCTGGTTTGGGGATAACCTAGTTACAATTTTGGGAAGGTTTTTGGTATGCTTTTTGTGTCAGTTTTAGGAAGCTTTTAGAGGGTTTATCTTGTGTTTTTAGTTTCTTTTTAGTTGATTTCTCACAGGGTTAAAAATTTGGAAGGTTTTTGGTATACTTTTTTTGTCAGTTTTAGGAAGCTTTTAGAGTGTTTATGATGTGTTTTTAGTTTTTTTTGTTGTTTTCTCCACCGGTTTTTTATTAATTTCTTTTCCATTTTTATTTCTTTCTCTTTTCATTTTTATAATTTTTCTTTTTAATAGTTGTTTCCATTTTTTAAATACATTTGGTCGTCTCAAATGTTTTTGTCATAAATAATCAAAACCTTCCAAGGTCTAATGAAGATGCAGTTTCAACGAGTGGGGCACTATTGTACAAATTAGGCTTAGACCTAGTAAACCTCATTCTAGGTGAACCTGAGGAGGCGGATGCTTATGTTAGATCGTCGTTAGGATTTGGCTACGAAGTACAAACTTGGATATTGCCTATCACACAATGGTTAATGCTACGGGGACTAAGCATCAAGTATTAGCTCTGGCAGTAAAAATTAGTCCACCAAGGTCCCATGGTCTAGTGGTTAGGACATTGGACTCTGAATCCAGTAACCCGAGTTCAAGTCTCGGTAGGACCTTGTTTTTACTTATTAATTTATGCTAAGCTCAGAAATGCTTTGAAGGCCTACTGCTGATAAGAAACACTGTTATAAAATGCTGTTTTTTTTTAATAATTATTAGGGGTAATTCACTACAAGTGCTCCACAGGAATCACTTAGTTTGCGAGGAGATTGATTTTCTTCAAGGACAACACCAATCGTATACAAGTCTTGTTACTAACTAGTAAAACATTTAACTCTTATGTTAATACATTTCTGTGTTGCACTTGTAGTGAATTACCCCTAATAACCATATAAAAAATTAAACCCCCAGCACATTATAATAGTGTTTCTTATCAGTAGTAAGCCTAGATTGGTTCTCTAGATTTTGGATCCTATAATGAGTAGTATAATTGGTTCTGCCTCTACGGAAGCGCCAAAGAAAATAGAAACTTTTGACGTGGTACATACATGTCTTTTTTTTTTAACACAGTACAAACGCAAGCGCTCACATACACGCGCATACACTCACCCCTATGAACGCACACACGCACACCCTACCCCTATGAGCACCTCCGAGAGACTGAGCCGGCATATCATCTTGAGATTTACGAAGTCACCGTAGGCGCCTCGTCGTCGACGGGAACGTCTCCTCCCACTGAATGCGCATCGCCGGAAATCCTGAAATAAATCCAGGAATAAATGCGAGCACCAGGACTTGAACCCTGGTGGGCTGGGGATACCACAGTCCCTCTAACCATCCAACCGCAGGTTGGTTCGCTGGTACATACATGTCACCGAAGCTACTAGTGGCGCTCGAGTAATGGTATATACAGATTCTTTTACCATTTTTTTTGATAAAATATAAGGAATGACTTGAAGACTAGGTTGTTGGAAGATTAATAGCTAGGGGATGTTACTATTTGTAGAAAGTTTTAGAGGTGACATCTTGGTAGCTAGTCCTTGCTAATGAATTAGAGTTACCTGATAGGCCGCTATAACTCGGTTGTGTAATCTAGTCAAATTAACATTTCCATTCTTTTCGCTGGACGGTATTGTGTTGTTCGCGACCTGTTATAATCAACCGTTCATTGCCCCTCCACAATAGCAATCCTGATTGTCCGTCTCCGGCACCACTCTCTCTTCACCATTCCCGACACCAGTCTCTCCTGGCCGTCACCATCTCCGGTCACATGCATTCTTTCCTATTCTACTTCCCCTCTCTCCCAGCTCCATTGGCCGGAGAGAGTCCAGTGCCATGGTCAGCATCGTACGGCACAAAGAAGCAAATCGGCCATCGTTCCATGTCATCGCGTCATCACTACCTTCCTGGGAATGTCGTTGTTCTGTGGTGTCGTCTATCTGATATGGTAATTGCACCCCGCCCGGCTGTAGATGCTAGGTCTCCTTCGCATGTGTGCGCGGTCGTAGACTCAACATGCGCTTCATCATTCTTCGGCCATGGTTGCAGCCGCACCCACGATGGTGATCTCTATTACTTTCCATTAATGTTCAAAATTGAAGTTTTCTATGCATCTTGTGGATGAGTCATTGTTATTGTGCTATAAATCTGTATGTTAGTTTACCATGCACGTTGGCATGTTATTTGTGTGCAATAAAACTAGATTGAGAATCTTAAGGCCTGGCTACGAAGGTTTCATTCATATCAACGTTGATGAAAGGCATGTGTATGAAGGCTTTATTCGCTTCACCAATGATGAAAAAACAAAAAAATATATGTCTTAGTAATTTTTCGACATGATTTCCATAGCTTAAACAAACTAGCATATGATATTTCTTGGGTGATATCTGAGACAAGTAATACCAACTTTGTGTTGCATTTGTTTTTTTGTCTTCACATTAAAATAGTACACTTTCTACTATCACTTTTATTACTATGTGTTTGGCTATCAAGTATAGCAAATAAAAATGTTCTATGTTTTGGGCCAACAAGCTTAGGAAGAAACATTATTGTTGTTGTCGTCGTTGTCGTTGTCTTAGCGTACTGCAGAGTGTTTCATGCAGTGCAACTAAAATGTCATATAGGAAACGTTACTCTATTTGGGTGCTGATAACCTTCAAGTATAGGGGATCGCGACAGTCTTCACGGGTAGTATTTCACCCTAATTTATTGATTCGACACAAGGGGAGCCAAAGAATATTTATCGGCCTTGACAGTTGAGTTGTCAATTCAACCGCAGTTGGGATATCTCTCTGCAACAAAGGTTTAGTAGCACATCAAATAGTGGTAGCAAATGGAACAGTAGTAGTGACGGCAGTAGTTTCGGTAACAGCAGTGACAATAGCAATTGAGTAACAAGTGTGACAGTAACAACAACAGTAGTAACTTAGCAAGATTCAGTATATGTAAAGCATAGGTCATGGTGCAATGATGGAAATATATGGATGGCATCAATCATGTAACAGTTACACACTAGGGCGACACAGAACTAGCTCCAATTCATCAATGTAATGTAGGCATGTATTCCGTATATAGTCATACGTGCTTGCGATAAGAACTTGCATGGCATCTTTTGCCCTACCCTCCCGTGGCAACGGGGTCCTATTGGAAACTAAGGGATATTAAGGCCTCCTTTACATAGAGAACCGGAACAAAGCATTAACACATGGTGAATACATAAACTCCTCAAACCACGACAATCACCGGAAAGAATCCCAATTTTTGTCACCTTGGGGTATGCGGATCAAGACACGTAATAGGTGCATACAACTTGCAAGATAGGATCCAAATCACTCTTATATTCATGAAAACATAATAGGTTCAGATCTGAAATCATGGCACTCGGGCCCTAGTGACAAGCATTAAGCATAGCAAAGTCATAGCAACATCAATCTCAGAACACAGTGGATACTAGGGATCAAGCCCTATCAAACTTAACTCGATTACATGATCAATTCCATCCACACCCCTCACCGACCAGCAAGCCTACAAAGGAATCACTCACTCCCGGTGGTGAGCATCATGGAATAGTTGATGGAGAAGGGTTGGTGATGACGACGACGACGAATCCCCCTCTCCAGAGCCCCAAACGGACTCCAGATCAGCCCTCTCGAGGAAGAATAGGAGATGGCGGCGACTCCGTCTTGTAAAATGCAATGAAATCTTCTCTCTGATTTTTCCTCTGAAGATGTGAATTTATAGGACTAGAATTAGGGTTGGGGGAGCCACGTGGGCCCCACAAGCCATCAGACCGCGCCCAGGGGGGTGGGCGCGCTCTGTTGGCTTCTGGCCCACATGCAGGCCCCCACCGGTGGATCTTCGCTCCATAATTCATTATTTATTCCAAAATTAATTCACAAAAAGTTTCGTGCAATTCCAGGAACTTTTATTTCTGCACAAAAATAACACCAAGGTAGTTATGCTGAAAACAGCGTCAGTCCGGGTTAGGTCCATTCGAATCATGCAAATTAGAGTCCAAAACCAGAGCAAAAGTGTTTGGAAAAGTAGATACGTTGCAGACGTATCAACTCCCCCAAGCTTAACTCATTGCTTGTCCTCAAGCAATTCAGTTGATAAACTGAAAGTGATAAAGAAAACTTTTACAAACTCTTTTGTTCTCGTCATTATACAGATGCTTAGCTAGTGTTCAAGTTTTCAGCATAAATCATAAATAACCACATTCATGATAACAAATAAATATCACATTCACTCATGGCAATACATAACCAACTAGCAAGCAATAATAAGATATCTCACATGCCAACAGTTTGTCAAAACAATCATGATATAATATGGTGACATGGTATTTCGTTAGCCCTTTCTAAGACCGCAAAACATAAATGCAGAGCACCTCTGATGTTCAAGGAGCGACTAAACATTATAATTCAGGGTAGAAAAGATCCAGTCATGCTCATATCCAACATTAACTAAACTCAATGCATAAAGATGACAATAGTGCTCTCCGATCTGATGCATTTAGTAAGAGGGTGATGACTCTGTAGGAGATATGCCCTAGAGGCAATAATAAATGTTATTGATTATCTCCCTGTTCATAATTAGGTTTATGTTCCATACTATAACTGCTATGGTTCTCGAGTCTACAATAACCACGAGGCTCGGAGGAAGACTCATATGCACATGTGGAATAATAAACGGTAAAATGTATTCCTAGTCTGGCCTCTAAGACTGGCTCAAGTATTGCATGATGATCCTGTTTTCCTGATCATGGGCATGGCTATGCCGGCAATTTTGAGGGCACAATGTTAGAAGAACATTTGTGGTTGAATCGACCCGAATTGATGTTATGCTATGAGATTCATTCGTCATAAGTTAATGGTTAATAACACAGAGATGGTTAACGTTTGCATAATTCCTTAGACCATGAGAGTATCGAGTTACTTCATGCTTGCTTCATGAACTTTGGGGTTTGTTAAACGTCATCCGTAAATGGGTGGCTATTACGGCGGCTTACGGGTTCATGGAAAAGTATGTCAAGTAACTTGATAGCTCAAGATTGGGATTTGCTCCTCCGACGATGGAGAGATATCTCTGGGCGCTCTCGGTGTTACGGTATCCATCATCGTCTGGCTAGACACTTTGTGATTTGATCACGGGGATGCCGGAACACGGGAACGAGAAAAGAGAACAATACCGGTAACGAGGTAACTGGCATAGTGGACAAGTTGTTGATCCACGGGGATGCCAACATGTCTCACCTCGGGTATTTGTAACATATCGCGAAGCAACAGGAATAGCACACGGCAACTGGAGGTTCACTCGAATATTCATTCGTGTGGGTATAGGGGTCAATATGGGTGTCCACGGCTCCGATGTTGATCATTGATCGGAAGGGGTTCCGGGTCATGTCTATACTTCACCGAACCTATAGGGTCACACGCTTAAGGGTCATCTATCTGCTGAATACTAGACGGGGAGTCTGAGAGAAAATCACCGAAAAAGTTTCGGACGAAACGGAAACGTTCCGGAGAGGATATCGGAATAGTTCCGGTGAAACCGAAAAGTTGTTTCGGAGTACACCATAAAGTCAAAATGGTTTCGGCACATGCCTGATAATTCTTGGAGGGTGCCAGAATCATTCTGGAAACTTTCTGGAATTTTCCGGGATGAAAACCGGAAATGTCCCGGAGCTGCCGAAACCGCTTCAGATGCTTTTCGCAGATGAAAATCACTAAACCGGAATTGTTCCGGATCGCATTGAAAATTATTTTAGTGGGTGCTGGAAATGTTCTAAGCCCACATAAATATTTTCAGTTCGACCGGACGCTGAAAAATGTCGTCATGAATAGTGAAAGTGCTTTTTGGTTGCTTCTTGGAGAAGCTACCTTGAGGGCATTTTGGTAATTTTCATAGTGGATGGAAATATCTGAAAATATCTGGATAACACTATTTATGAATAGTGGAAACACTATTCATGAATAGTAGAATCGCTATTATGAATAGTGAAAATATCTGAGGGCATTTTGGTACTTTTACCATTGTCTCTCACCCTATAAATAGAGGTGGAGGGTGCTCTCAAATAGGACATCCTTGCTCTCATACACATGCCATAGACTTGTCTGGCTTCTCTTTCCCTCCCAGCGAAATAGTTTCGTAGAGCCGAAAGGCTGTCTGGGTTCCGGCAGGAACTTGTTCTGGACGGCGAAGCCCTGCCGGATAGTTGAGACCGTATGTGTGCAACACTGTAGAGAGATCGTAGTTTCGGTCTTAGTTTGAGAGTGACTGTCCGAGTTTCGATGGTCCTCCCGAAGGGCTGTCCGAGTGACTGTCCGAGTTTCGATGGTCCTCCCGAAGGGCTGTCCGAGTGACTGTCCGAGTTTCGATGGTCCTCCCGAAGGGCTGTCCGTGACACCGTCCGAGGGACTTTCCGACCGCCTCCCGGAGGGTTGTCCGGGGGCGGATGAGGGTATACATCCTCGCGGTTGGGAGGTTGTAAATCCTAGCTGCGGGGATCTGCACCGCCGATCGTCATCGACTCTACTTCCGCTGCGCTACGAGTCGGTAACGAAAAAGATCAAACCTTGTATGCAGTCTCCATAGTGATCCTGGGCTGGTTCGTAGGTCGGAAATTTTTTGTTTTCTGCTGCGTTACCCTACAGTGGCATCAAGAGCCGTGCTATGTGTAGATGCAGGTTGCGATCTAGAATACATAGAGATGTATGGGTGTTGCACAATATAATTAGGTAGTAGATGAGATCTATTGCTGAAAATTATTTGTGCGGGTAGCAGATGAAATCTATTACCCGATGTTCTTGTTGCTTCCCCTGAATTTGCGTAGTCCTGATCTTGACGGCATGGTGGAATCTCACAAAGTTCTGGCAATCCGCGATCCTGTCATGCTGCTCCTGAGTATGCTGATTGACAGATCAACGAAGTGCTAACAGTTCTTTGGGTTCCACCATAGTTAAAGAAAGATGGATATTTCGCAGACGAAAGGGCAATGCAGATATGATCTGCACGGGGGTCACGCGTATGACGAAGTTTAGTATGGGGCTCGAGTTTTTATTATCTCGTGTTTCATACACCCTGGAAAGTTAATCTAGCAACTTGAATTATCATACTTGATGATGGACGTTGGTAGCTTCGGTTTGTTTCGAAACCTTAGAAGCCACGAAAAATAAAATTTTGCATGAACCCATTAGAGGCGTCTAACTTGGTTTTGCAGGATGGTTTGCATGTGCATATGATGTGGTATAGCAGTGCTCATAATAATTTGATTATGTATGAGATGACTATATGATGTAATTTGATTAACATGACCTGCGTGTCATGATTCGGCATGATGGCTGGAGCCATATGATTGTCACTTTAATGACCTGCGTGTCAACCTTAAGTAATGCACTTATTTTATTAGCTATAGAGATAGCAATATTATCTGGTGCATCGACAAGGTGGTGGCAATCTTCGCGAAGGTGAACACCGATGCGAATGCCGGAGACGAAGAAATGAAAGACTTCTTCGTCAGAAAGGGCTATACCATATCATGCTATTATGAATTACCTGAGATGTTTATCCCTTATGATGCACCCTTTTTGATTGCGCGGTAGTCGCTTTTTATTAGGGTGATCTCTCACTTAAAATATCAAGTAGTTAGTGTTCTCCCAAGTGTAGCACCGTCACGACACCTATCTCTTCGGGGCATCACATGATCTCCATGGGTGCGAACGATTAGAGAAGTGTGAGGCGGGTGAGTTGAGACCTCGCAGCGAGATCACTTGGTTGTCTTGACGTTCAGGCAGGATAGTCCTGAGCTCGGAACACACGCATCGAAAGATGAACAAGAATCACATAGAGATGTGATCGGCAAGTTTGCCTACCGATTGAAGTTCGCGCCATTTGAGTTCATCTCGAACCGTGGCGTTGAATTGAAATGTGGATCTTGTATCACTCACAATCAATTATGAGAGATATTGATTTGAGTGGGAGCGCACTGTAGAATTAACTTGTTTAATTCTCAGTGCAATTAATTTTGAACACTGTCTAAATATGGTTTGCATAATAGTTGTAGAATAATGGCTCGCGTTTCCACCTTCCCTATTAAAATTGAATATCTATTAAATATCTGGTTAAAACTTTACGGTTGGTAACGTAATGTGAGGATTGTCCTCAAGAGTGCCGAGAAGGACTTTGTCCTATCGCATGCTTTCGGTATTCTCCCGCTAATGCTATGGATCATATGACTCTCGTCCTTCGATCCAAAAGCTAGAATTCCATTTCGGTCAAGTGCAATATGTTTGATTCCATGAAACCCGAACTTCAAAAGTTTGGGATAGCTATGTGATATTCATGGAACTGAAAATCATTTTCAGACACAAACAAAGGCTAAAAGATATTTGATAGCCAAAGCAATGTTTGTTTTGCAAACTGTTAGTAAAAGTGTTTACTATGCATTTGACTAATAACAGAGGGATCCAGTAGAACGCCTGTCATATGATGAAGGTGAATAAAACAACAACTTAAAGGAAATGTCCAAAGGGTGTTAGTATGACTTACACGCCTAGGAAGTCCGGGGCTAACGCCACTCTTAAGTTGGATGCTTCTTCTGAGAGTAGAAGAAATACTAAAAGTTAAACTGTTAGAAGTATAAAGGCAAATAGAGAGAAGACTGGAATATCCAGCTCATGTATGAAAGTCATACAAGTTATTGATGTATAGAAGGCTGGTCAAAGAAATAGTTCTTGGGAATTATGATTAAACATGTTAATCACTAATTCTTGGGTATTGTGAGTTAATCACAAAGATACCCGCTCGATTGCATTCTGTTGCAACTCGATGTAAGAACTACTATGGCCTGAAAGACTAGCCAGGAATGAGGTTAGATACACGCATGGAACATAGTAAATGTTACTATGCCATCCATAGGTGTATTCCCTATGTATTTACTTTCATAATTCATTTTAGAGTTTCACACTCTAGCCCTTTGCATAAGGTATCTTGCAAAAAGGTTGTTCATAAGAGAACTTTTGATGTTCGGTGTTATGAATAACATAAGGGCCATACTTTCATTATGAATGAGACGTATGTTATGAATATTGATAATAATACATAACCTCTGTGTTTACTTTCATAATTCATTTTAGAGTTTCATACACTCTAGCCCATTGCACAATGTTTGTTGCAAAAGAGTTGTTCATAAAAACAACAATTGTTGTTCAGTATTATGAATAACATGAAGGGACATGCTTCCATCCTAGATGGGATGTATGTTATGAATATTGATGGAAATATGATACATCCATAACACTGACGCTAAATGTCGCAAGACTAAAAGAATACCACACAAGTGTGGCACTGCATTTGGTCACATTGGAGAAACCCGCATGGAAAATTCCATTATGATGGATTTTGAAGTCGTTTGATTTTGAATCATCTGACACTTGCAACTTTCCTCTGAAAAGTGAAGTGACTGAAATACCGTTCACATGCCACAAGGAACGAGCAAAGAACATATTGGTGATCATACATTATGATGTGTGTAGTCCAATAAATGTTGTTGCAAGTAGTGGATTTATCTATCTTCAGAAATGACTCAAGTAGATATATGGATATTTACTTGTTGAGACGTAAGTCTGGATCTTTTGAATTCATTCATAAGGTTCAAAAATGAAGTAGAAGTTGTTGTAACAAGAAAATTATGTTTCTACAATTCGATTGCAGAAATGAATATTTGAGTTACAAGTTTAGCGAATGTCTGATGAGTTGTGAAAGGGGTTTCATAACTTGCACCTCCCGGAACACCACTGCAAGTGGAGAGTCCGTGTAGATGTAATCGAACCATTCATGACATGGTAAGATCAAAGATGACATAAATAAATTTGCCATTACCCCTTTTAAGGAGTAATGCTTTAGAGACTGTGGCTTTTACACTGAAAAGAGATCCATCAGGTCTGTTGAAATGACGCCATGGTATGGTACGCCCAACCATGTTATATCTTTTCTTAACATTTGGAATATGGGGCTTGTGTAAAAGGTTACAAACCTATTCCAAATCAGACAAGTGCTATTTTGTAGGTTATCCCAAGTCATTGGGTATTCCCCCACCACTATACCGAGGCAAACGATTTTGCCACAAAACGGTATGCTTTTAAAGAGAATAGTTCTTACAAAAGGTGAGTGGGAGGACAGTGCAACTCGACGAGATAACCAGTATCTTCATCATCAGGTCAAAGGAAAGGAACCTTGGAAGTGATTCTGGAGTTTCCTACTGCGACTGATACGGAAGCCTCTACATGAGATGTATGGACTTCGGTCGAACTTGCAGCTGAACCGCGTAGGAAAAACTCGTGCAAACCTCTGAGGTGCGCAAACGAGATATTGTTGTTAGACAACAGTATACCTACAATACACAAGGAAGCGTTGATGGGCCCTGACTCCGGAATTGGCTAAATGCCAATACAATCCGAGATAGTTTCCATATAAGTGATTTGAGATTAAAATCTTGATACACCTTTCGGAAGACTTAGAGTCTAACGAATATTTATGGAACTAAAAACTGATACGGATAAAATGTTTTATCCATAAAGCTCGACTTGTTGCCATAACAAGTTCAAGGAGTTGACTACGATGAGATTGTCTCACCGTAGCGATGCTTGAAGTCGGTTCGGGTTGAACTAGCAATTAATACATATTTCAATCATGAGATATGAAACATGGATGACAAAAGGATTTCCATCTGATGGAAATGAAACCTAGGACTTATATGTGATACAGTCCAAAGTAATTTGTCGATCCAGAGGATGCTGGTAAGTATGCAAACTTCAGAGTTCCAGCGATGGACAGAAGAGAGCAAAGTGGAGTTGGAATCTTCGTTTTTGATGGAATGGTCAAAGGGGTTTGACTTCATCAAATGGATATCGAAGATGCTTGTGATTCAAGAAAGTAAGTGGGAGCATAATAATATTTCTAAAAACCTTGTGTACTTGACACATTGTTAATTGGAAATAAATTTCTTGACACGAATTATGACTTCATTTGAAAATAGTTTTTCGATGAAGTGCTTAGGCTAAATAGCCTCAATATTAGGCATGATGATCTATGGAGATAGATTTACCTAATAGGGCTAAGCTATGAATACATATTGACAAGATGCTAAAACTTTTTAGCATTTAAAACGCCAAGGAGTGATTCTTGCCGAAGTCACATGGAAAGAGTTTTGCAAGACTCGGTGTCTCAAAACATTGATGAGCAAAATACATGATGGAGATTCCACACACTCTTGTGTTTGGATTAATCATGTATTCCATGGTATGTAAATCAACCAGATATGTCCAATACTCCAAAGTTGTTGCGAGTATAGATACCATAGTGATCAAAGTACTGATCATAGGACAACAGTGAAAGATGTCATTGAGTACTAGAGTAGTAGTGATGACATGTTTTCTCGCAAGCAGAGATTATGAAGTGCTCGTTGTAAGTAATTACATCGATACAGTCTTCATCAATGCTCCATGCGATTTTCGATTTAAGTTAAGGGTTTTGTGTAATACACAATATGGTGGCACGGTAGTTGGAAATTGTTCCAAACAAGATACTGTGGCGAATTCTATAACAAAGGCTAAGTATGTTGACGCGTTAGAAGCGACAAAGAAGATGTTGAATCATATAGTTCATTCATGAACTTAGTATGGTTTCAAGATGGCTTTGGTCTATGGGACACTATTGCAGATAGTTGCTCCATAGCTCAGTCTGAGGAATCAGGTTTCGACCAATGATTCACACATATGCAAAGCCAAGTCCACACAAAATATGAATTTTGTGAAAGCGTGAAAACGCGAGGATATGCAAAGTTACACACGGAGCTGAAGTCGTCAGATCCGTTGGACATCAGGCTATACCACATGCGAAGCATATTTTACACCAGTATGCCATAGGTGTAAAGTGCATTAGCATTGACTAGATTATTGACTCTAGTGCAAGTGGGAGTCTGTAGGAGATATGCCCTAGAGGCAATAATAAATGTTATTGATTATCTCCCTGTTCATAATTAGGTTTATGTTCCATGCTATAACTGCTATGGTTCTCGAGTCTACAATAACTACGAGGCTCGGAGGAAGACTCATATGCACGTGTGGAATAATAAACGGTAAAATGTATTCCTAGTCTGGCCTCTAAGACTGGCTCAAGTATTGCATGATGATCCTGTTTTCCTAATCATGAGCATGGCTATGCCGGCAATTTTGAGGGCACAATGTTAGAAGAACATTTGTGGTTGAATCGACCCGAATTGATGTTATGCTATGAGATTAATTCGTCATAAGTTAATGGTTAATAACACAGAGATGGTTAACGTTTGCATAATTCCTTAGACCATGAGAGTATCGAGTTACTTCATGCTTGCTTCATGAACTTTGGGGTTTGTTAAACGTCATCCGTAAATGGGTGGCTATTACGGCGGCTTACGGGTTCATGGAAAAGTATGTCAAGTAACTTGATAGCTCAAGATTGGGATTTGCTCCTCCGACGATGGAGAGATATCTCTGGGCCCTCTCGGTGTTACGGTATCTATCATCGTCTGGCCAGACACTTTGTGATTTGATCATGGGGATGCCGGAACACGGGAACGAGAAAAGAGAACAATACTGGTAACGAGGTAACTGGCATAGTGGACAAGTTGTTGATCCGCGGGGATGCCAACATGTCTCACCTCGGGTATTTGTAACATATCGCGAAGCAACAGGAATAGCACACGGCAACTGGAGGTTCACTCGAATATTCATTCGTGTGGGTATAGGGGTCAATATGGGTGTCCACGGCTCCGATGTTGATCATTGATCGGAAGGGGTTCCGGGTCATGTCTATACTTCACCGAACCTATAGGGTCACACGCTTAAGGGTCATCTATCTGCTGAATACTAGACGGGGAGTCTGAGAGAAAATCACCGAAAAAGTTTCGGACGAAACGGAAACGTTCCGGAGAGGATATCGGAATAGTTCCGGTGAAACCGAAAAGTTGTTTCGGAGTACACCATAAAGTCAAAATGGTTTCGGCACATGCCTGATAATTCTTGGAGGGTGCCAGAATCATTCTGGAAATTTTCTGGAATTTTCCGGGATGAAAACCGAAAATGTTCCGGAGCTGCCGAAACCGCTTCAGATGCTTTTCGCAGATGAAAATCACTAAACCGGAATTGTTCCGGATCGCATTGAAAATTATTTTAGTGGGTGCTGGAAATGTTCTAAGCCCACATAAATATTTTCAGTTCGACCGGACGCTGAAAAATATCGTCATGAATAGTGAAAGTGCTTTTTGGTTGCTTCTTGGAGAAGCTACCTTGAGGGCATTTTGGTAATTTTCATAGTGGATGGAAATATCTGAAAATATCTGGATAACACTATTTATGAATAGTGGAAACACTATTCATGAATAGTAGAATCACTATTATGAATAGTGAAAATATCTGAGGGCATTTTGGTACTTTTACCATTGTCTCTCACCCTATAAATAGAGGTGGAAGGTGCTCTCAAATAGGACATCCTTGCTCTCATACACATGCCATAGACTTGTCTGGCTTCTCTCTCCCTCCCTGCGAAATAGTTTCGTAGAGCCGAAAGGCTGTCTGGGTTCCGGCAGGAACTAGTTCTGGACGGCGAAGCCCTGCCGGATAGTTGAGACCGTATGTGTGCAACTCTGTAGAGAGATCGTAGTTTCGGTCTTAGTTTGAGAGTGACTGTCCGAGTTTCGATGGTCCTCCCGAAGGGCTGTCCGAGTGACTGTCCGAGTTTCGATGGTCCTCCCGAAGGGCTGTCCGAGTGACTGTCCGAGTTTCGATGGTCCTCCCGAAGGGCTGTCCGAGTGACTGTCCGAGTTTCGATGGTCCTCCCGAAGGGCTGTCCGTGACACCGTCCGAGGGACTGTCCGACCGCCTCCCGGAGGGCTGTCCGGGGGCGGATGAGGGTATACATCCTCGCGGTTGGGAGGTTGTAAATCCTAGCTGCGGGGATCTGCACCGCCGATCGTCATCGACTCTACTTCCGCTGCGCTACGAGTCGGTAACGAAAAAGATCAAACCTTGTATGCAGTCTCCATAGTGATCCTGGGCTGGTTCGTAGGTCGGAAATTTTTTGTTTTCTGCTGCGTTACCCTACAGACTCAACATAAAAGTAAATAGATAAGCCCTTCACAGAGGGAAGCATTGATTTGCAGAGGTGCCAGAGCTCAAGGTTTAAAACAGGATTGAAAATATAGTTTTTCGGTGGTGCACTTTTCTTGTCAACGTTACGACAAAGGTTTTCAATATCTCCCATGCTAAACTCATTACTTGCGGTTCCCAAACAGAATTGTAAAGTTTACTCCTATCCACCATCCATACACAAACCATGGCTGAACGAATCCACGGGTGCCTGCCAACATATCAATTGTCCCAAGGAGTTTTGTTTAATTAATTTTGATTTTGCAGGACTGGGCATCCTTTTTACCAGCTTCTCTCATGCAATGACGGCGAATAAACGACCGTCCTGAGAATAACTCACTTAGCATGGAAGATACTGACCGCGTCGTCGCTCCATGAGCGGGACGAGTGCACAAAACATATGTTTATTTGAATATTAGAGATGACACATGCAAATTTACTTGGAACGACAGGGTAATGCCGTATATTGGTAGGTATGGTGGACTCATGTGGAAGAACTTGGTTTAAGGATTTTGGATGCACAAGAAGTATTCCCGCTTAGTACAGGTGAAGGCTAGCAATAGATTGAGAAGCGACCATCTAGAGAGCAAAAACGGTCATAATCATGCATTATGAATAATTAGCATTGGACATAGCATGAGTAGGATATGAATACTCTGAATTTAATCATCATGAAGGCTGCATTGGTTTTGAATCAACTACATGTTTGCACATGGGCCAAGTCAAGCCGCTCAAATTACTCAAAGGGAAATACCATACTACCATACCACATCATAACCATTTTAATGCATGTTGACACACAAGATAAATCATTATACACTCCTAGATATTTAAGCATGACATGAGAAACTATAATCTCTAATTGTCATCACAAACATGTTCACTCATGATGTATTGAACAAGATCGAACGAGCTAAACATATTTACAAAATCGGAAAACAAGAAGAGTTCATACCAGTTTTCTTTGCCACGATCACTTCACCAAATATCGTCATTATTGCCTTTTACTTGCGCGACCGAATGATGTGATAATAATAATAGTGCAAGAATGCCGTGGACTAAGCTGGAATTTGCAGGGCAGTTTTATACAAAGGAGAAGACAAGGTAATATTGGCTCTCTGTTAGATCAACAATAAGGCATATGGGAGCCATTTAACATTTTCATCGTGGTCTTCTCCTTTCGACGACTCAACATAAGGAAAAGAAATTTAGAGAAACACACTGAACTATTTTTGGAGTTTTTGTTTTTCTCAAGAAAGCAAATAAACAAAGGGAAAAGAAGAACGAGAAAACATATTTACACGGGAAAGCTCCCAACATGCAAAGGAAATCTTTTTGGGTCTTTTAATACTACAACTAATTAAACAGGAAAGAAAAACCAAAAAGAAGCGATAAATATTTTTGGATTTTCAAAGTTTTTCAAACACACAAGAAGAAAGCGGAAAAATAAAGCTAACATGGATATACAATGAAAGAGGATGAACACCGACAATTTATATGAAGTGTGTGAACATGAACGTAATGTCGGTGAGAAATACGTACTCCCCCAAGCTTAGGAGTTTGCCTAGCTTGGTGATCACCATCAGAAGAATCCATCTGGTCCTAGAGGAAAGTAGTTGGGCCGAGGCACCTGAGCATCCCACTCCTGGGCTGCGGCCTCTGCCTCGGTCAACTCGTTCCGGTAAGAGATTATATCTGGTGGCATGATGGTGTGTCCATTCCTGGCATGATAGTTAAACAAAGAGGGTGCATGCAACACAATAATATCGCGAGTATTCTCGCTGTATACTAAGTTGTTACGAATGTGCTACGGTGGTTGAGGTTCCTCAATGAACTGGTGCTCTAGCATAGGCTGGTGATCAAGGTAAACCTAAGGCAACAAGTAGTCAGTGGGGCATATGGCGACATTAAAACGTTTTGCTAAGCACGTGGCATAAATACCACCATGAACCTTGCCCTTGGTTCGGTTAACATGCAAACGGCGCGCGACCATAGCTCATAAGTTGTAAGTGTTATCACCATAAAGTGCGCGACGCAAAATAGCAAGAGTGGGGGCGCTGATGTAGGAGATATGCCCTAGAGGCAATAATAAATGTTATTGATTATCTCCCTGTTCATAATTATGTTTATGTTCCATGCTATAACTGCAATGATTCTCGAGTCTACAAATAAAACGAGGCTTGGAGGGAAACTCATGTGCACGTGTGGGATAATAAACGGTAAAATGTATTCCTAGTCAAGCCTCTATGACTGGCTCAAGTATTGCATGATGATCTTGTTTTCCTGATCATGGGCATGACTATGCCGGCAATTTTGAGGTCACAATTGTTGGTAGAACACTTGTGTTGAATCGACCCAAATTGATGTTATGCTATGAGATACATTCGTCATAAGTTAATGGTTAATAACACAGGAAGTTAATGTTTGCATAATTCCTTAGACCATGAGAGTATCGAGTTTCTTCATGCTTGCTTCATGAACTTTGGGGTTTGTTAAACGTCATCCGTAAATGGGTGGCTATTACGGCGGCTTACGGGTTCATGGAAAAGTATGTCAAGTAACTTGATAGCTCAAGATTGGGATTTGCTCCTCCGACGATGGAGAGATATCTCTGGGCCCTCTCGGTGTTACGGTATCCATCATCGTCTGGCCAGACACAGGGTGATTTGATCACAGGGATGCCGGAACACGGGAACGAGAAAAGAGAACAATACCGGCAACGAGGTAACTGGCATAGTGGACAAGGTGTTGATCCACGGGGATGCCAACATGTCTCACCTCGGGTATTTGTAACATATAGCGAAGCAACAGGAATAGCACACGGCAACTCGAGGTTCACTCGAATATTCATTCGTGTGGGTATAGGGATCAATATGGGTGTCCACGGCTCCGATGTTGATCATTGATCGGAAGGGGTTACGGGTCATGTCTATGCTTCACCGAACCTATAGGGTCACACGCTTAAGGGTCATCTATCTGCTGAATACTAGACAGGGAGTCTGAGAGAAAATCACCGAAAAAGTTTCGGACGCCGGAAAAGTTTCGGACAGCGGAAAAGTTCCGCAGAGAGGTCACCGGATGAGTTTCGGTGAAACTGAAAAGTTGTTTCAGAGGATACCATAAAGTCAAATTGGTTTTGGCACATGCCTCATAATTCTTGGAGGGTGCCAGAATCATTCTGGAAACTTTCTGGAATTTTCCGGGATGAAAACCGGAAATGTTCCGGAGCTGCCGAAACCGCTTCAGATGCTTTTCGCAGATGAAATCACTAAACCGGAATTGTTCCGGCTCGCATTGAAAATTATTTTGGTGGGTACTAGAATTGTTCTAAGCCCACATGAATATTTTCAGTTCAATCAGACGCTGAAAAATGTCATCGTGAATAGTGAAAGTGCTTTTTGGGATATTTTTGGAAAGCCACCTTTTGGGGCTTTGCTCCAAAAGATCTTGGGGATGACATGGATGGATAGGGGCCAATTTTGGGGCCCCACATGAGGGTGTGGCCGGCCACATGGTGGACTCCTTCATGGAGTCCCCCTTGTTCCTTGGTTTCACCTTTTAGGTCCTTGGGAAGGACTCCTTTCCATGTGGGTTTTGGGTTTTCTTGTAAAACCACCCTACCCCTTGGGTTTCCTATAAATAGGAGGTGTGTGGGCTGCCATAAGACACACTCTTGCTCTCATACACAAAGCCATGCATGATCTGGCATTCTTCTCTCCCTCCCAGCGAAATAGTTTCGTAGAGCCGAAAGGCTGTCTGGGTTCCGGCAGGAACTAGTTCTGGACGGCGAAGCCCTGCTGGATAGATGATACCGTATGTGTGCAACTCTGTAGAGAGATCGTAGTTTCGGTCTTAGTTCGAGAGTGCCTCCCGAAGGGCTGTCCGTGTGACCGTCCGAGTTTTGGAGGTCCTCCCGAAGGGCTGTCCGAGTGACAGTCCGAGTTTCGGAGGTCCTCCCGAAGGGCTGTCCGCGACACCGTCCGGGGGACTGTGCGACCGCCTCCCGGAGGGCTGTCCGCGGGGCAGATGAGGGTATACATCCTCGCGGTTGGGAGGTTGTAAAATCCTAGCTGCGGGGATCTGCACCGCCGTTCGTCATCGACTCTACTTCCGCTGTGCTACGAGTCGGTAACGAAAATGATCAAACCTTGTATGCAGTCTCCATAGTGGTCCTGGGCTGGTGCGTAGGTCGGAAATTTTTTGTTTTCTGCTGGGTTACCCTACAGTGGCATCAAGAGCCGTGCTATGCGTAGATGCAGGTTGCGATCTAGAATACATAGAGATGTATGGGTGTTGCACAATATAATTAGGTAGTAGATGAGATCTATTGCTGAATTTTTTTTGTGCGGGTAGCAGATGAAGTCTGTTACCCGATGTTCTTGTTGCTTCCCTCGAATTTGCATATTTCTGATCTTGATAACAGTATGGTGGAGTTTCAATGTTCTGGCAATCCGCGATCCTGATTGATCAACGAAGTGCTAACAGTTCATTGAATTCCACCGTAGTTAAAAAGAAAGATGAAATTTTGCAGACGAAAGGGCAATGCAGATGTGATCTGCACGGGGGTCACGCGTATGACGAAGTTTAGTATGGGGCTCGAGATTTTATTATCTCATGTTTCATACACCCTGGAATGTTAATCTAGCGACTTGGATTATCATGCTTGATGATGGACGTTGGTAGCTTCGGTTTGTTTCGAAACCTTAGAAGCCACGTAAAATAAAATTTCGCATGAACCGATTAGAGGCGTCTAACTTGGTTTTGCAGGATGGTTTGCATGTGCATGTGATGTGGTATAGCAGTGTTCATAATAATTTGATTATGTATGAGATGACTATATGATGTAAATTGATTAACATGACCTGCGTGTCATGATTCGGCATGATGGCTGGAGCCATATGATTGCACTTTAATGACCTGCGTGTCAACCTTATGTAATGCACTTATTTTATTAGCTATAGAGATAGCAATATTATCTTGTGCATCGACAAGGTGGTGGCAATCTTCGCGAAGGTGAACACCGACGCGAATGCCGGAGACGAAGAAATGAAAGACTTCTCCGTCAGAAAGGGCTATACCATATCATGCTATTATGAATTGCCTGAGATGTTTATCCCTTATGATGCACCCTTCTTGATTGCGCAGTAGTCGCTTTTTATTAGGGTGATCTCTCACTGAAATATCAAGTAGTTAGTGTTCTCCCAAGTGTAGCACCGTCACGGCACCTAACTTTTCGGGGCATTGCATGATCTCCATGGGTGCGAACGATTAGGGATGTGTGAGGCGGGTGAGTTGAGACCTCGCTGCGAGATCACTTGGTTGTCTTGACGTTCAGGCATGAAAGTCATGAGCTCGGAACACACGCATCGAAAGATGAACAAGAATCGCATAGAGATGTGATCGGCAAGTTTGCCTACCGATTGAAGTTCACGCCATGGGTGTTCATCTTGAACCGTGACGTTGAATGGATATGCGGGTCTTGAATCACTCACAATCAATTATGAGAGATATTGATTTGAGTGGGAGCGCACTATAGAATTAACTTGTTTAATTCTCAGTGCAATTAATTTTGAACACTGTCTAAGTGTGGTTTGCATAATAGTTGTAGAATAATGGCTCGCGTTTCCACCTTCCCTGTTAAAATTGAATAGCTGTTAAAAATCTGGTTAAAACTTTACGGTTGGTAACTTAATGTGAGGATTGTCCTCAAGAGTGCCGAGAAGGACTTTGTCCTATCGCATGCTTTTGGTATTCTCCCGCTAATGCTATGGATCATGTGACTCTCGTCCTTCGATCCAAAAGCTAGAATTCCTTTTCAGTCAAATACAATATGTTTGCTTCCATGAGACCCGAACTTCGAAAGTTTGGATAGTTATGTGATATTCATGGAATCTGAAAATTATTTTCAGAGATAGACAAAGGCTAAAAGATATGAGATATCCAAAGCAATGTTTGTTTGCAAACTATTAGTAAAGGAGTTTACTATGCATAAGACTGATAAGAGAGGGATCCAGGAGAACGCCTGTCATATGATGAAAGGTGAATAAAACAACAACTTAAAGAGAAAGGAAGTGTCCGAAGGGTGTTAGTAAGACTTTCACGCCTAGGAAGTCCGGGGCTAACGCCACTCTTAAGTTGGGTGCTTCTTCTGAGAGTAGGAGAAATACTGAAAGTTAAACTGTTAGAAGTATAAAGGCAAAAGGAAAGAAGACTGGAATATCCAGCTCATGTATGAATGTCATACAAATTTTTGATGTATAAAAGGCTGGTCAAAGATATAGTTCTTGAAAATTATGGTTAAACATGTTAATCACTAATTCTTGGGTATTGTGAGTTAATCACAAAGATACCCGCTCGATTGCATTCTGTTGCAACTCGATGTAAGAACTACTATGGCCTGAAAGACTAGCCAGGAATGAGGTTTAGATACACACAGGGAACATAGTAAATGTTACTATACCTTCCATTAGTGTATTCCCTATGTATTTACTTTCATAATTCATTTTAGAGTTTTACACTCTTGCCCATTGCATAAAGTATCTTGCAAGAAGGTTATTCATAAGAGAACTTTTGATGTTCGATGTTATGAATAACATAAGGGCCATACTTTCATTATGAATGAGATGTATGTTATGAATATTGATATTAATACATTACCTCTGTATTTACTTTCATAATTCATTTAGAGTTTCATACACTCTAGCCCTTTGCATAAGGTATTTTGCAAGAAGGTTATTCATAAGAGAACTTTTGATGTTCGGTGTTATGAATAACATGAAGGGCCATGCTTCCATACAGGATGGGATGTATGCTATGAATATTGATGGTAATATGATACATCCATAACACTGACGCTAAATGTCGCAAGACTAAAAGAATACCACACAAGTGTGGCACTGCATTTGGTCACACTGGAGAAACCCGCATGGAAAATTCCATTATGATGGATTTTGAAGTCGTTTGATTTTGAATCATCTGACACTTGCAACTTTCCTCTGAAAAGTGAAGTGACTGAAATACCGTTCACAGGCCATAAGGAACGAGCAAAGAACATATTGGTGATCATACATTATGATGTGTGTAGTCCAATAAATGTTGTTGCAAGTAGTGGATTTATCTATCTTCAGAAATGACTCAAGTAGATATATGGATATTTACTTGATGAGACGTAAGTCTGGATTTTTTGAAATCATTCGAAAGGTTTTCGATACGAAGAAGAAAATATTGTAACAAGAAAATTATGTTTCTACAATTCGATTGCAGAAAGGAATATTTGAGTTACAAGTTTAGCGAATGTCTGATGAGTTGTGAAAGGGGTTTCATAACTTGCACCTCCCGGAACACCACTACAAGTGGAGAGTCCGTGTAGATGTAATCGAACCATTTATGACATGGTAAGATCAAAGATGACATAAATAAATTTGCCATTATCCCTTTTAAAGTGATGCTTTAGAGACTGCGGCTTTTACACTGAAAAGAGCTCCATCGGGTCTGTTGAAATGACGTCATGGTATGGTACGCCCAACCATGTTATATCTTTTCTTAACATTTGGAATATGGGGCTTGTGTAAAAGGTTACAAACCTATTCCAAATCAGACAAGTGCTACTTTGTAGGTTATCCCAAGTCATTGGGTATTCCCCCACCACTATACCGAGGCAAATAGGTTTGCCACAAAGAACGGTATGCTTTTTTAAGATAATAGTTCTTTCAAAAGGTGAGTGGGAGGACAGTGCAACTCGATGAGATAACCAGTATCTTTGTCATCAGATCAAAGGAAAGAAACCTTGGAAGTGATTCCGGAGTTTCCTACTACGACTGATACGGAAGTCTCTACAATAAAATGTATGGACTTCAGTCGAACTTGCAGCTGAACCCCGTAGGCAAGGCTCGTGCAAACCTCTCAGGTGCGCAAACGAGATATTGTTGTTGGACAACAGTATACCTACGATACACAAGGAAGCGTTGATGGGCCCTGACTCCGGAATTGGCTAAATGCCAATACAATCCGAGATAGTTTCCATATAAATGTTTCAAGATTAAAACCTTGATACACCTTTCGGAAGACTTAGAGTCTAAACGAATATTTATGGAACTAAAAACTGATACAGATAAAAATGTTTTATCCATAAAGCTCGACTTGTTGAAATAACAAGTTCAAGGAGTTGACTGCGATGAGGTTGTTTCACCGTAGCGATGCTTGAAGTCGGTTCGGGTTGAACTAGCAATTAATACATATTTCAATCATGAGATATGAAACATGGATGACAAAGGGACTTCCATCTGATGGAAATGAAACCTAGGACTTATATGTGATACAGTCCAAAGTAATTTGTCGATCCAGAGGATGCTAGTAAGTATGCAAACTTCAGAGTTCCAGCGATGGACAGAAGAGAGCAAAGTGGAGTTGGAATCTTCGTTTTTGATGAAATGGTCAAAAGAGTTTGACTTCATCAAATGGGTATCGAAGATGCTTGTGATTCAAGAAAGTAAGTGGGAGCATAATAATATTTCTAAAAACCGTGTGTACTTGACACATTGTTAATTGGAAATAAATTTCTTGACACGAATTAGGACTTCATTTGAAAATAGTTTTTCGATGAAGTGCTTAGGCTAAAATGGCCTCAATATTAGGCATGATGATCTATGGAGATAGATTTACCTAAATGGGGCTAAGCAATGAATACATATTGACAAGATGCTAAAACTTTTTAGCATTTAAAACGCCAAGGAGTGATTCTTGCCGAAGTCACATGGAAAGAGTTTTTGCAAGACTCGGTGTCCCAAAACACTGATGAGTAAAATACATAATGGAGATTCCACACACTCTTGTGTTTGGATTAATCATGTATTCCATGGTATGTAAAACCAACCAGATATGTCCAATACTCCAAAGTTGTTGCAAGTATAGATACCATAGTGATCAAAGTACTGATCATGGGACAACAGTGAAAGATGTCATTGAGTACTAGAGCAGTACTGATGACATGTTTTCTCGCAAACGGAGATCATGAAGAGTTCGTTGTAAAAGGTTACATCGATACAGTCTTCATCAATGCTCCATGCGATTTTCGATTTAAATTGAGGGTTTTGTGTGATACACAATATGGTGGCACGGTAGTTGGAAATTGTTCCAAACAAGATACTGTGGCGAATTCTATAACAAAGGCTAAGTATGTTGACGCTTGAGAAGCGACAAAGAAGTTGTTGAATCATATAGTTCATTCATGAATTTAGTATGGTTCCAAGAAGGCTTTGGTCTATGGGACACTATAGCAGATAGTTGCTCCATAGCTCAGTCTGAGGAATCAGGTTTCGACCAATGATTCACACATATGCAAAGCCAAGTCCACACAAAATATGAATTTTGTGAAAGCGTGAAAACGCGAGGGTATGCAAAGTTACACACGGAGCTGAAGTTGTCAGATCCGTTGGACATCAGGCTATACCACATGCGAAGCATATTTTACACCAGTATGTCATAGGTGTAAAGTGCATTAGCATTGACTAGATTGTTGACTCTAGTGCAAGTGGGAGTCTGTAGGAGATATGCCCTAGAGGCAATAATAAATGTTATTGATTATCTCCCTGTTCATAATTATGTTTATGTTCCATGCTATAACTGCAATGATTCTCGAGTCTACAAATAAAACGAGGCTTGGAGGGAAACTCATGTGCATGTGTGGGATAATAAACGGTAAAATGTATTCCTAGTCAAGCCTCTATGACTGGCTCAAGTATTGCATGATGATCCTGTTTTCCTGATCATGGGCATGACTATGCCGGCAATTTTGAGGGCACAATTGTTGGTAGAACACTTGTGTTGAATCGACCCAAATTGATGTTATGCTATGAGATACATTCGTCATAAGTTAATGGTTAATAACACAGGAAGTTAATGTTTGCATAATTCCTTAGACCATGAGAGTATCGAGTTTCTTCATGCTTGCTTCATGAACTTTGGGGTTTGTTAAACGTCATCCGTAAATGGGTGGCTATTACGGCGGCTTACGGGTTCATGGAAAAGTATGTCAAGTAACTTGATAGCTCAAGATTGGGATTTGCTCCTCCGACGATGGAGAGATATCTCTGGGCCCTCTCGGTGTTACAGTTTCCATCATCGTCTGGCCAGACACAGGGTGATTTGATCACAGGGATGCCGGAACACGGGAACGAGAAAAGAGAACAATACCGGCAATGAGGTAACTGGCATAGTGGACAAGGTGTTGATCCACGGGGATGCCAACATGTCTCACCTCGGGTATTTGTAACATATCGTGAAGCAACAGGAATAGCACACGGCAACTCGAGGTTCACTCGAATATTCATTCGTGTGGGTATAGGGATCAATATGGGTGTCCACGGCTCCGATGTTGATCATTGATCGGAAGGGGTTCCGGGTCATGTCTATGCTTCACCGAACCTATAGGGTCACACGCTTAAGGGTCATCTATCTGCTAAATACTAGACAGGGACGCCGGAAAAGTTTCGGACGCCGGAAAAGTTTCGGACAGCGGAAAAGTTCCGCAGAGAGGTCACCGGATGAGTTCCGGTGAAACTGAAAAGTTGTTTCAGAGGATACCATAAAGTCAAATTGGTTTTGGCACATGCCTGATAATTCTTGGAGGGTGCCAGAATCATTCTGGAAACTTTCTGGAATTTTCCGGGATGAAAACCGGAAATGTTCCGGAGCTGCCGAAACCGCTTCAGATGCTTTTCGCAGATGAAATCACTAAACCGGAATTGTTCCGGCTCGCGTTGAAAATTATTTTGGTGGGTACTAGAATTGTTCTAAGCCCACATGAATATTTTCAGTTCAATCAGACGCCGAAAAATGTCGTCGTGAATAGTGAAAGTGCATTTTGGGATATTTTTGGAAAGCCACCTTTTGGGGCTTTGCTCCAAAAGATCTTGGGGATGACATGGATGGATAGGGGCCAATTTTGGGGCCCCACATGAGGGTGTGGCCGGCCACATGGTGGACTCCTTCATGGAGTCCCCCTTGTTCCTTGGTTTCACCTTTTAGGTCCTTGGGAAGGACTCCTTTCCATGTGGGTTTTGGGTTTTCTTGTAAAACCACCCTACCCCTTGGGTTTCCTATAAATAGGAGGTGTGTGGGCTGCCATAAGACACACTCTTGCTCTCATACACAAAGCCATGCATGATCTGGCATTCTTCTCTCCCTCCCAGCGAAATAGTTTCGTAGAGCCGAAAGGCTGTCTGGGTTCCGGCAGGAACTAGTTCTGGACGGCGAAGCCCTGCTGGATAGATGATACCGTATGTGTGAAACTCTGTAGAGAGATCGTAGTTTCGGTCTTAGTTCGAGAGTGCCTCCCGAAGGGCTGTCCGTGTGACCGTCCGAGTTTTGGAGGTCCTCCCGAAGGGCTGTCCGAGTGACAGTCCGAGTTTCGGAGGTCCTCCCGAAGGGCTGTCCGCGACACCGTCCGGGGGACTGTGCGACCGCCTCCCGGAGGGCTGTCCGCGGGGCAGATGAGGGTATACATCCTCGCGGTTGGGAGGTTGTAAAATCCTAGCTGCGGGGATCTGCACCGCCGTTCGTCATCGACTCTACTTCCGCTGCGCTACGAGTCGGTAACGAAAATGATCAAACCTTGTATGCAGTCTCCATAGTGGTCCTGGGCTGGTGCGTAGGTCGGAAATTTTTTGTTTTCTGCTGCGTTACCCTACAGCTGAGACCACCACCCTGCTCCATAGCAGTTATGCATTTTCCTGTAAACAGAGAAAAATAATGCACGGAAGGAAAATGCAGACTAGTGGCCCTGGCTTTCGATACGCCCCAAGTTTCTCCCACAGTTAAAGTGAGGAGGAAATCCTCGAATTCCTCAGGCTTAGGTTCTTGCATTCCCCCGTCAGAAGGAAGCAAGCATATTTCACAAAACTCATCTAGAGGCATTTCATAATTTGTTGCATATAAATCAAAGTGTACTGTGGGAGCACCGGGCCTAGTCGAGAAGTAAAATTTTTGCACAAAGGATTTAGTGAGGAGATAGTATTGGTCACACTCATCTGCGAGGAAGTTGGTCAACCCGGCATTTGCAACGAATTGCATAAATTCTTCATAGAAACCCGCTTCGTTCATGAAGGGTGCATGTGGCCATTCACAAGGCCTAACCTCCGTGTGACGAAAAATGTTGATGTCCCGATCCTGAGTTCTCCCAACAACTCCCTTGGGACTCCGGCTCGAAGAACCTTTCCTTAGGAAATTAATTTCCCCAAGTACAAATTTCTGAAATTTTCGAGCCACAAATTTATGTCAATAAAACTTTGCAAGATTGATAGCAACTACTTATACAGGTACCTAGAAGCCATATTAAGCATTCATACTACTTAGAACTCAAAGAATTCAACATGCAAGCTCATTTCTGTAGTACCAAGTGCAACAAAATATGCAAAATATAAACCACTAAAGCAAAAACTAATTGGAGGAATGGGAGAGTCACATACCAAGGAGCAATTCCTCAAAACAGTTTCGGAAACGGAGTTCCGAGCAAAGAGATCGGAAATTTCAGTTTCTAGAGGAAGAACACGGGAGAGAGAGAGAGCTAGAGAATTTTTTCTGGAGGTAAGGGATGAAGTGAGCTGAAGGGATAAGGCAGGGGGCCTTGTGGGCCCCACAAGTCATCTGGGCGCGCCCAGGGGGGTGGGCGCGTCCTGGTGGCTTGTGGCCCATAGGTGCACCTCCCTGCTATAATTTTATGCAAAAATTCTTAAATAATCCAGCAAAGTTCATGCTAAAATTTTGTGGCAATTAGAGACTTTTTATTTTCGGGTAATTTTTTTATTGCACGGGAAAGTCAGGAAACAAGGAAATCAAACTAATTTATTTTTTCTTAACTGAAAATAACAGAGGATAAACTTGTGATACAGAGAGTTGTGCATACTAAATTCATCAATCACATGTCTTTCAAAAAGGATTCATTAATAAGGTTGATCAAGTCTTATTAACAACCGTTTCCGATTGACATGAAACCGAAGATTTTCAGTATAGCACTAAGTTACCTCAATGGGGATTGGCATCTCCCCAACAATAAGATTATAATATTTCTTCTTGATAGTAGGTAGAGGGATTTTAAAATCCCCAATGATAACCATGGCACTAGGCTCAATGACATTAATATTATTAACCAAAGTTTGCTTCTTCGGAAAATGCACGGTATGTTGCTTGCCATTGACATGAAAAGTAACCTTGCTTTTGTTGCAATCAATACAGCCCCTGTAGTATTTAAAAAGGGTCTACCAAGGATGATCGACATATTGTCGTCCTCGAGCATATCAAGAATAACAAAGTCTGTTAAGATAGTAACATTTGCATCCACAACAGGAACGTCTTCGCAAATTCCAATAGGTAAAGCAGTGGATTTATCAGCCATTTGCAAAGATATCTCAGTAGGTGTAAGTTTATTCGAATCAAGTCTTTTAGAAAGAGAGAAAGGCATAACACTAACACCGGCTCCTAAATCACATAAAGCAGTTTTAACATAATTTCTTTTAATAGAGCAAGGTATCGTGGGTATACCCGGGTCTCCCATCTTCTTAGGTACTCCACCATGAAAAGAATAATTAGCAAGCATGGTAGCAATTTCAGTTTCAGGTATTTTTCTTTTGTTGGTAATAATATCTTTCATATACTTAGCATACGGAGGCATTTTCAATATATCAGTCAAGCGAGTGCGCAAAAGGACGGGTCTAATCATTTCAGCAAAGCGTTCAAAATCCTCATCGTCCTTACTTTTAGAGGCCTTACAAGGGAATGGCATGGGCTTTGGAACCCATGGCTCTCTTTCCCTACTGTGTTTCCTAGCAACAAAGTCTTTCTTCTCGTATCGTTTATTTTTAGGATGTGGGTTATCAAGATCTTCAGCAGGTTCTATTTCCACATCATTATCATGTTCTTTATTAGGTTGAGAGTCTACGTGAACATCATCATTATTATCATTTTCATTATCACTAGGTGCATATTTACTACCAGATTGTGTCTCAGCATCAGAAATAGAAACATCATTATATTTCTCAGTAGGTTTTTCTATAACAGGTTCACTAGAAGCATGCAAGTTCCTATCATCTTTCTTTTTATTTTTCTTCTTAGATGAACTAGGTGCATCTTCATTAATTCTGTGAGAATCTTGTTCAATTCTTTTAGGGTGTCCCTCAGGATAAAGAGGTTCCCGAGTCATTCTACCTCCTCTAGTCATTACTCTAACAACATGATCATTCATATTATTATTTATTTCAGCAAGCAAATCATTTTGTGACTTAGCAACTTGGTCTAGTTAGGTGTGAACCATAGAAGCATGTTTACCTAGACCTTTCACATCATTAGCAATTCTAAACATCAAGTCACTCAAGTGATCTATCATCATGGCATCACGTCTTAATTGATCCTTAACATAATTATTGAAGTGCTCTGTCTTAACAAGGTAATTATCAAATTCATCCATGCATTGACTATGAGTCTTAGTATAAGGTACATCACTTTCATTAAAGACACGGAGAGATTTTACCTCTACTACCTGTGTCGGGGCATCAAGTCCATGTATTTCTTTGATAGGTGGTAATTTCTTGACATCTTCAGTTTTAATACCTTTCTCTTTCATAGATCTTTTTGCTTCTTGCATATCTTCAGGACCGAGGAATAGAATACCTCTCTTCTTTTGAATAGGTTCTGGCGGCGGTTCAGGAAGTGTCCAATCATCGGCATTTTGCAATATATTATTCAATAATTCTTCAGCTTGTCCAACAGTTCTTTCCGTGAAAACACAACCAGCACAACTATCTAGGAAGTCCCTAGAAGCATCGGTTAGTCCATTATAAAAGATATCAAGAATTTCATTTTTCTTAAGAAGATGATCGGGTAAAGCTCTAAGTAACTAGAGAAGCCTCCCCCAAGCTTGAGGGAGATTCTCTTCTTCAATTTGCACAAAGTTAAATATTTCCTGTAAGGCAGCTTATTTCTTATGAGCAGGAAAATATTTTTCAGAAAAGTAATAAATCATATCTTGGGGGCTATGCACACAACCAGGAGCAAGAGAGAGGAAGCATTCTTTAGCTCGCCTTTTAGTGAGAAAAAAAAGCTTAAGGATAAAGTAGTAGCGCATCTTTTCCTCAGTAGTAAACAAAGCAGCAATTTCATTCAGCTTCATGAGATGTTCGACAACAGTTTCATTTTCATAGCCATGGAAAGGATCGGACTCTACTATAGGAATCAATTTAGGGTCTATAGAGAATTCATAATCCTTATCAGTGACAAATATAGGAGAAGTAGCAAATTTAGGATCATGCTTCATTTTCTCCATCATAGATTTTTCTTTTAGTTTGCATAGTAGTTTCTTCAAATCATCTCTATTCTCACAAGCAAGAAAGTCCCTAGATACCTCTCCATCCATGACATAACCTTCAGGTAAATAAGGAGATTCATATCTATTAGGAGAGCGAGGTGTAACAGGTGATTCAAAATCTTCATCAGTTTCACCATTTTCATGTTCCCTAGCTTTAGTAATATGAGCATCAAGTAATTCACTCAGTGGCACAGTTTCAGTTTCAACATTTGTAGCAATTGTATCATCATTAATTTCAGAAGTAGCATCATCAAGTTCATGTAACAGATTAGGACGATCAACAGGTGGTGGTGTAACAAGCTGATTCAAAACAGTAGGTGAATCAAAAGCAGAGCTAGATGGCAGTTCCTTACCTGCTCTCGTACGAGAGGGGACGATCTTAGTTCGATTATCTTTCAGATTCTTCATAGTGGCAATTGGATATCCTCAAGTTAACACAATAAATAAAGCTATGCTCCTCTGCAACGGTGCCAAGAGAAGGTCTTGATAACCCACAAGTATAGGGGATCGCGACAGTCTTCACAGGTAGTATTTCACCCTAATTTATTGATTCAACATAAGGGGAGCCAAAGAATATTTATCGGCCTTGACAGTTGAGTTGTAAATTCAACTGCACTTGGGATATCTCTGTGCAGCAAAGGTTTAGCAGCATGGCAAATAGTAGTAGCAAAGGTAATAGTAGTAATGATGACAGTAGTTTCGGTAATAGTAGTGACAATAGCAATTGAGTAACAAGTGTGACAGTAACAGCAATAGTAGTAACTTAGCAAGATTCAGTATATGTAAAGCGTAGGCCATGGTGCAGTGATGGAAATATATGGATGGCATCAATCATGTAACAGTTACACACTAGGGCGACACAGAACTAGCTCCAATTCATCAATGTAATGTAGGCATGTATTCCGTATATAGTCATACGTGCTTGCGATAAGAACTTGCATGACATCTTTTGTCCTACCCTCCCGTGGCAACGGGGTCCTATTGGAAACTAAGGGATATTAAGGCCTCCTTTTAATAGAGAACTGGAAGAAAGCATTTAACACATGGTGAATACATGAACTCCTCAAACTACGGCAATCACCGGAAAGAATCCCAATTTTTGTCACCTTGGGGTATGCGGATCAAGACACGTAATAGGTGCATACAACTTGCAAGATAGGATAAAAATCTCTCTTATATTCATGAAAACATAATAGGTTCAGATCTGAAATCATGGCACTCGGGCCCTAGTGACAAGCATTAAGCATAGCAAAGTCATAGCAACATCAATCTCAGAACACAGTGGATACTAGGGATCAAGCCCTATCAAACTTAACTCGATTACATGATCAATTCCATCCACACCCCTCACTCACCAGCAAGCCTACAAATGAATTACTCACTCCCGGTGGTGAGCATCATGGAATAGTTGATGGAGAAGGGTTGGTGATGATGATGGCGACGAATCCTCCTTTCCGCAGCCCCAAACAGACTCTAGATCAGTCCTCCCGAGGAAGAACAGGAGGTGGCGGCGGCTCCATCTTGTAAAACGCGATGAAATCTTCTCTCCGATTTTTTCTCCGAAGATGTGAATTTATAGGACTGGAATTAGCATTGGGGGAGCCACGTGGGCCCCACAAGCCATCAGGGCACGCCCAGGGGCTGGGCGTGCCCTGTTGGTTTGTGGCCCACAGGCAGCCCCCCTCCGGTGGATCTTCGCTCAATAATTCATTATTTATTCCAAAAACAATTCACAAAAAGTTTCGTCCTATTCTAGGAACTTTTATTTCTGCACAAAATAACACCAAGGTAGTTGTGCTAAAAATAGGTCAGTCCGGGTTAGTTCCATTCAAATCATGCAAATTAGAGTCAAAAACCAGAGCAAAAGTGTTTGGAAAAGCAGATACGTTGGAGACGTATCAGGTGCTCTACAAAAAGTTTCGGCCAAATCGCACAACGACTGCGATTTGAGTTAGGCCTTCTTGGCAATTGTTGAAGTAATCGTGAGTTTGCTAGTCACTCTAATTTCTCTACTTTTATCAAGTTGTGATTTATTATGCATTTTCAATTCTTATAAAAAGTTATATGTGTTATAGCTTTGGGAAAGTTGTCTCGTTCCCCCTCTCCATTGATTTCTTGACATAACTATCTGCTCTCGCAACCTCAAAAGGAGAAGTGAAAGGTCAGTTGTTGGATTTCTTAGAGTGAAAATTGCTCACTTGGGTAGAATTTCATTAACGTCAACGTCGAGATTTTTTGATATGGATTGAAATATGTATGAAATGCAATGCTTTTATGAAAATGATTGTGGATGTACTTGTATATTGCGGCGTGTACAAGTCTTGTGCTTTAGCAGCTTGGGCCTAGCTAGCAGCTAAGTGCAGCCCCAAGCTACTAAAAGCAAATATATATGTCATCACTGATCGGCCGTCCTGGACATTAGTGATTAGCCGAAGGTCAGTACTTGGTTGTAACCACTGCCCGATTTTCAGCCGGTCACTGATAAAGGTGTCGTCACTAACCCGGAGGCACAAATGGTCCACTCACCCATTAGTGATGATATGATTTGGCCGACAAGTGTTGTTCATGTCTGTAGTAGTGCTAGGCTGATATACGGCCCCAGACTCTAGTCCAATCCTTGAGCCCTCTAGAAGGAAGGAATCGACATCCTTGTCGTGCAATACAAGGAGGTTGGACCAACGTTGGACTCCTCTAACTACCATAGGTCGACTAGGACTCCAGAAACCCTAGCCGCTGGCATCCTTTATTAGTCGGGGCATGGCTAGTTGATAGACAGCTTATTCTCTACTCTTTGTGATGCGTAGCATCCCATGGCCATCCCCATGGACCCATCTCCAACACCTCAAGCTCCAAGTGGTCCTATGACAAGAGCCCGTGCACGTGCCATCGAAACCGAGGTGACATCTCTCCTTAGTGATTCTCCATTGATACTCTCGAGACTTGGATGCTACCTCAAGCAGAGATCCTATGCATGATTAGGTACCATGAGAACAACCTAAAAGGCGCTCGGAGTGAAGACCAAGCAACCATGAAGGTGGGCGCGAAGACGGAGGACTAAGAGCACCGAGGAAGGGCTACAAGACCTCCCAACGGCCGGACATCCGGCCCAGGGCCCAGACATCCGCCCCGGATATGCCAGAAGGTGGGCCGCCCCAACCAGGCCGAGCCCGGACATCCGGCCCAAGGCCTGGGCATTCGACCTCACCCGAAGCCCTGAATATCCGGCCCCTGGCCCAGAAATCCAGCGTGTCCAATCCAGTACCCTGCGGACCCGGCCGCCGCCCAGCCCGGACGTCTGGCCCGTCAAGAATCCACGGACATCCGGGCCCCTGCGTGGGCAGATGCGGCCCAAGGCCCATGTATCTCTCTTTTCCTTTCCCCACTCGTCTTGGACTATATATAGACGCCCCCTCCTCCATCTAAGGTTAGCTTATGTTTAGCATTTGAGATTGTTGAGCATAGCTCCTTCCACTTTCCACCTCCCATGGAGATGACCTCTATGTGAGAAGATCCAAGTGGATGCCAAGGCCCCTCTTGTAGGGAAGATCCTCCGGGATATCAAGGCCCCTCCTTTGGAGTGGGAAGACTACCGTTACTTGTATCCGTTCATTGAACTTGGTTCGTTGTATCTCGTATGTTTCTATGGAACTAGTGGATGTGTGATCTGGAGATCATTCTTGAGTGTTTTTCTCTTTGGTTTTCTCCCTCCCCCCATCGTGTGAAAAGGAATCGACACCCACAGGTCAGCCCCGTATCACTTTGGTACTCCTACGATCATATTGATCTACCTCGTACTCTTTCTACCCCATCTTATCAATATACACAAGCAGGAGTAGGGTCTTGATAACCCACAAGTATAGGGGATCGTGACAGTCTTCACGAGTAGTATTTCACCCTAATTTATTGATTCGACACAAGGGGAGCCAAAGAATATTTATTGGCCTTGATAGTTGAGTTGTCAATTCAACCGCACCTGAGATATCTCTCTACAGCAAAGGTTTAGTACCATGGCAAATAGTAGTAGCAAAAGTAACAGTAGTAGTGACAACAACAATTTTGTAGCAGTTGTGACAGTAGCAGTAGCAATACTAGCTTAGCAAGATTCAGTATATGTAAAGCGTAGGCACGTGGATCGGTGATGGATAATGATTTAGATGACATTGATCATATAATAGTTACACACTAGGGCGACACAGAACTACCTCCAATTCATCAATGTAATGTAGGCATGTATTCCGTATATAGTCATACGTGCTTGCGATAAGAACTTGCATGACATCTTTTGTCCTACCCTCCCGTGGCAGTGGGGTCCTATTGGAAACTAAGGGATATTAAGGCCTCCTTTTAATAGAGAACCGGAAGAAAGCATTTAACACATGGTGAATACATGAACTCCTCAAACTACGGCAATCACCGGAAAGAATCCCAATTTTTGTCACCTTGGGGTATGCGGATCAAGACACGTAATAGGTGCATACAACTTGCAAGATAGGATACAAATCACTCTTATATTCATGAAAACATAATAGGTTCAGATCTGAAATCATGGCACTCGGGCCCTAGTGACAAGCATTAAGCATAGCAAAGTCATAGCAACATCAATCTCAGAACACAGTGGATACTAGGGATCAAGCCCTATCAAACTTAACTCGATTACATGATAAATTCCATCCATACCCCTCACCGACCAGCAAGCCTACAAAGGAATTACTCACTCCCGGTGGTGAGCATCATTGCGGTGTTGATGGAGAAGAGTTGGTGATGACGATGGCGACGATTTCCCCTCTCCGGAGCCCCAAACGGACTCCAGATCAGCCCTCCCGAGGAAGAATAGGAGGTGGCGGCGGCTCCGTCTCATGAAACGCGATGAAAACTTCTCTATGATTTTTTTCTCCTAAGATGTGATTTTATAGGACTGGAGTTAGGGTCGGAGGAGCCTCGAGGGCCCCACAAGCCATCAGGGCGCGGCCTAGGGGGCGCCCTGATGTGTGGTGGCCCCCTGGCACACCCCCTCCGGCAGTTCTTTGCTCCATAGTTCCCGCTAAATCCCAAAAATAATTCACAAAAAGTTTCGTCCAATTTCGAGAACTTTTATTTCTGCACAAAAATAACACCAAGATAGTTCTGC
Organism: Elymus sibiricus; assembly: GCA_039707655.1. Classification (NCBI taxonomy): domain Eukaryota; kingdom Viridiplantae; phylum Streptophyta; class Magnoliopsida; order Poales; family Poaceae; genus Elymus; species Elymus sibiricus. Next base: position 437,357,506 of record CM077667.1, on the reverse strand, counting down.
TGAAAACAACGTTAGTCCGGGTTAGTTTCATTCAAATCATGCAAATTAGAATTCAATACCAGAGCAAAAGTGTTTGGAAAAGTAGATACGTTGGAGACGTATTAGGTATTACCCTGACCATGAGGGCCTGAACTTGGGCAAGACCGATCTCCTATTTCCCTTCTGGTTCTTCTGGCTAGTGGTGATACCCAATAGAAGTGTCTACCAGGACATACACCGACAGTCGGGTGCCCTCGCCAAGTCGGTGCTAACCTCTTAAGCGGTGTACCCATTTACTCCCCTTTTCATACCGCCACTAGTGGAGAAATGGCTAGCCACAACTCTTGTTAGTGGTGCGTCATTTTTCACCAACGTCAGCACTAATATTTTCAAATAGTGCTGGGGTTGGCTAAATTCGTACGCCATAGCTATTTGCTTATTCCTGGCATTGCACATTAGGCCCGGCGTTGCACATTCAGGCCCATTAGACCCACGCCAACACTAGTCGCTTTTAACAGCTTCCGGCGCAGTAAAAAAACCTTATCCTTCACTCTCTCGATCCCCAAATCCACCCGTCCCTTCTCTCTATCCCCGCCGTCGCCCCGCCCTACGCCGTCTCGGCCAACGCCACCGTGCCGGAGGCCGTCTCCACCCGACGTCACCCCACCCAACGCCATCTCCGCCCGACGCCGCCCCGCCCGATAGTCAAGCACAGGTACATCAAATCTGTCATCCCCACCAAATTGATCAAAATTAGGTACTCCCTCCGTCTCAGTTTACAGGTCATGTGCGTAGTTCTAGGCCATTGATTTGACTAATCAAATATGCGTTATATGTCACAAAAAGTATATCATTAGATTTTTAAGCGGATGTAGTTTCTAAACATATATTTTTCATCACATATGTCTTCGTATTCCCCTTTAATTGGGGTCAGGTGAACATGTAGTACAATCTGCCTTCGTGTTTCCCCTTTAATTGTGTAGTGGCATCTACGGTGTGGGTACAAATTGTCATGATATATAAAAGAGCACACTTCTACATTATGTTCTCGTTCTTGCTAACAAATATGAAAGCAAGGGATCAACCAAATGTTTAATTCTTACTAAATCTGAAAGCAAGGAACCAAAGAGTTTAAATCATGCATGTTAGGATCCACTATCCAATGATTCGTAGTACACATATGAGCTTTCAAAATTCCGCATGTTATTTTTAAATTCTTCATTCTAAGATGGTGAGTTTTCATTACAAGTTTTAATTTGCTTGTGTACATAATTTGAAACAACAAATATGGACAATTCATCAAGCAACGAATCGGTGGGCGACGTAGAGAAGTGGAATCCGTCGATCTTAGAGCAGTCAGAGTGGAGGATCAAAAAACTCGAAGAAAACAATGCCGCGGTGAATAATGAAAGGGATAGTCTGCTCACAGAGGGTGCTAATGCCCTCACTAAGTTAAAAAAACTGAGGGAGCTGCGGGATAGGTTGACGGAGGCGAGGGATGAACTCAAGATGGAGAAAAAACAACTCGAGATAGAGAGGACTAACCTACAGACAGACATTGCTCACTTCAAAAAAGATGGAGAGAGCAATCAGAAGAAGATTTGCCAGCTGAGGATATTCCTCGATGAAGAGTAGTTTATTTATTTCAGTACCTATTGTGAAGTTCTAAACTTTGAATTTTATGAGTATGTTTAGTTGATCAGTACTAAGTTTTAAACTTTGAAGTTTATGCGTATGTTTAGTTGATCAGTACTAAGTTGTAAACTTTGAAGTTTATGAGTATGTTTAATTGATCAATACCTTTTGTGAAGTTTAAGCTCTTAGTTTCTGAAGTACTATTTTTTTATTATCAAAAAAACAAATTACTGGCGTTGGACAACGTGGACGCCAGCAACATGTAATATACTGTTGGCGTCAGCTCCAACGCCAGCACTATTTTTTAACTATGGCGCCATATTGGTGGCGTCGGGAGTCCACGCCAGCAAGGCCATTTTTGCCACACTATAGCTAGGCTTTTCTACACTAGTGCCCAAGTGTCTCCCACAACCTAAACAAGGTTGATCATGCTTTCATATGGACAAGAACTGACAAGGTGACCAGTGCAAAGTTTAAAGTCAATTGAGAGTCCATTTGTCGTCCTACTGAGTATGGGGGGTTTGGTTTTCCTTAACCCTGAGAAATTAACCCATGTTGATGACCATGGTATGAATGTAGAAAAACTAACCCATATGTGGGTGGGTATGGGATATCTGTGTGATGAGTTGGACCTCGATTCATTCTACACCTCCACCAATTTTATTATGGAAATGGTGCCGACATTTCATATTGAGACTCGCCTTGTGTGCATGTGAGCAAGCCTAAAGGGATTCCTCATTTATTTGTGAGGCCTATAAGAGGAAATATTAGAAGGTTACACATGCAATTAACAATGATGCATGGATTACAAAAATCAAGCCTCCTATTCATTGGACATTGGACTTAATATGTGGATTCATTACCCTATGAGCTTACCTTTGTGATACTCCTCTCCACGGAAACGTTGAGGATGACATCTTTTGGAACACACATCTAGCGTCCATAGTCGAGAAGCTCTACTTATCAAGTTCATTTTTTTGGATCCACTCAAAACCTCCATGAACACAACAATATGGAAACCATGGGCGCCCTCAAACATAAGTTATTTGCTTTGTTTTCCATTCAAGAAATGGTATGGATCGCAAGACCGTCTACCACTTAGCCTAGTAGGGATGGCCAAAATGTTTCTTTTTTCTTTTTTTGAAAACGAGGTTGAAACGGCCGGCCTCTACATCATTGCGATGCACACAATCATTTTATTAATATTAAGTAGAATACAAAGCAAAGGCAACCAAAACCAAACCATTGCAAGATATAAAATAAACACCTATGACTAAGTCGACTTCGTCCACAACAACGCCTTTGAAAGGATCTGTATGGTCGACTAGAGGGCGTGATTAGGCGACTGAAAAAATTATCCTCTTTAACAAATTTAGGCTCAACAATAAAGTAGGTTGTCTAGATATGCAACTAGGTGGACAAATTATATGACAATCAACACAAGTAACTAGAGCAAGAAATAGTAAACAAGAGATATAAACTTGCACAAAGTAAAGGATCGAAATAACTGCAAGTGGAGTCGATCGAGATGAGGATGTGTTTCCGAAGTTCCCTCCTTTGGGGGAGGAACATCTCTGTTTGGAGGGGTGTGGAGGCACAATTCTCCCCAAGCATCTGAAGGACTCACCCTATTCTCCTCACACCCTCACACAATTCAAGGTGCAGTGAATCTACTAGTGGTGCTCTTGAAGGAGGCAATTGGGCCATTACAAACAAGGTTGGGGATCTCTCCACAACTTAGTTGGTGGCTCCCAACACCACAATAGAGCTTCACCACAATGGATTGTGGACCCGTGGTGACCTCTTTCGTCTAGGGTCCCCAAACACCCAAGAGAACAAGATCCACAAGTGAAAGTATTGGGGAATCAAATTTCGTTGGGTGGAAGTGTAGATCTAGGTCTCCTCCCTCAATCCCTAGAAAATCAACAAGTTTGGTTGGCTAGAGAATGAGATCGGGAAAGAATGATCTTCGTGCATTAATGGAGGAGAGAGAGCAAGAGGTAGGTAGGAGGTGAAAGAATCATATCCTTTTAAAGTGGTACCCTAAATCCAATCGTTATGCACGGAAATGCACATGGGCAGTAAAACTGGTGGGGGCAACGGTACAACCACCCAAGGTATAATTGTGCATTTGCAGAGCCGCGACGGTACAACACCGGGCATCACGGTTGTACCGTTTTATAAAACTAAACCGGCACAACAGGTTGGCCACTGCCCGATACCGCACCCAAACCTGAGTAGAATCACCCTACTCACGGTGGTTGGGGCGGTACCTGCACTGGTACAACCGCCCAAAAAGGCTATCCGAAGATTGCTAAGTCCCGGGCGGTACAACCGCCTTGGACCCTAGTTGTTATGGTAGTTATTTAACTACTGGAATAACCAGGAAGCAGCCGCCGGGTACTGCATGCCTACCCGAGTGGAACCACCCTTCGGGCGGTGGTTGGGCCGGTGCAAGGCCCAGTTGAACTGCCCACAAGCAAGCCGGTTCAATCACCCCAGCACGCGGTTCGATCGCCAGACCAGTAGCATTGTGACCACTCCACAATAGGAGTAGTACTATGATACGTCTCCAACGTATCTGTAATTTTTGATTGTTTCATGCTATTATATTATAAATCTTAGATAATTTTTATGCAATTTTATATCATTTTTGGGGACTAACCTATTAACTCAGTGCCTAGTGTCAGCTCCTTTTTTGCTTGTTTTTGGTTTCACAGAAAATCCATACCAAACGGAGTCCAAACGCTATGAAACTTTTTGATGATTTTTTTCTGAACAAGAGGGACCCTAAAAGCTTCAGGATGAGACCATACATGAAACGAGGATACGACAAGACAACAGGTAGTGGCCAAAGAGGATGCTCGCACCCTGACGTCTTGTGGGCCCCTCGTGGCTCAGTATGACCTAACTCCAACTCTATAAATCCCCAAATATTCCGAAACCCTCAGAGAGCCACCCAAAACATTTTTTCGCCGCCGCAAGTCTCTGTTCTTCCGCGATCTTGTCTGGAGGCCTTTTACGGCACCCTGCCAGAGGGGGAATCGATCACGAAGGGCTTCTACATCAACCTTGCTACACCTCTGATGATGTGTGAGTGTCTACCACAGACCTACGGGTCCATAGTGAGTGTCTACAACCTATTTGTCACTTTCATATACTAGTGGGATTTTTTCATTATAGAACTTGGCTTGTATATTCCTATGGCAGGCTTCCTCAAATGCCCGAGGTCTTCTTGACCAAGCAAGTTGGATGCACACCAACTTAGTTTCAGTTTGAGCTTTCATATACTTACATCTCTAGTGCATCTGTTGCATGGCAATCCCTACTCCTCGCATTGATATAGAGATATAGATTGATGGGCCTCTCCATTGCCTATTTATCCACCTAGTTGAGGCAAGACTTTCTTCACTTTTGTCTTCCCTTATTAATCTCTACCACCATATTCTGTTCCACCTGTAGTGCTATGTCCATGGCTCACACTCATGTATTGAGTGTAGTTGAAAATGCTGAAGCGCGTGAAAAAGTATGATCCAATTGCCTGACTTGACACCAGAGTGCTCATGATTTGTACTTGTGTTAGGAAGACGGAGTCATGCCATGCTTGCATAATTCAATGAGTAGGGATAACATTCGTTAAGCATCATATATTTTTAAACAGTAATGATTATGTTCTTATAGTCATGTATATTATTATGACGATATTAATTACTTCATCATTTGTCAATATTCATTTCGTACAAGAGATTACATGATAAACATGCTAGGTAGCATTCAACATCAAAAATTCTATTTTTATCATTTACCTACTCGAGGACGAGCATGAATTAAGCTTGGGGATGCTAATATGTCTCCAATGTATCTATAATTTTTTATTGTTTCATGCTATTATATTTTCAATCTTAGATACTTTTTATGCAATTTTAGATCATTTTTTGGGGACTAACCCATTAAATCAGTGCCTGGTGCCAACTGCTGTTTTTTTGCCTCTTTTTGGTTTCACAAAAAATCCAAACCAGACGGAGTCCAAACACTACGAAAGATTTTGACGATTTTTTTCTCGAAAAGAGGGACCCTAGAAGCTTCGGGAGGAGAGATGACGTGAAACGAGGAGACGACAAGACAACAAGGCGCGACCAGGGGGTGGCCGCACCCTGATGTCTTGTGGGCCCCTCGTGGCTCCGTCTGACCTAATGCCAACTCTATAAATCCCCAAATATTTTGAAACCCCCAAAGAGCCACTGAGGGAGTCCTGGACTAAGGGGTCCTCGGGCCGCTAGCCTGTCTCTCAATAGGCCGGCTTGGTGGGCCGCACTCTGACTGTCGCGGGAGGGGCCGGATACATCGAGACCCTGTGTTCTAAAAGGAAATCCCGAAGGCGCATCGTGCACTCCAAGTCAAGATGAGGGAATCGACGTCACCATTCTCGGCAGGAGTCTTGTCATGTGTAAACCCTAGGTACCCCCCAGTGTCTATATAAACCGGGAGGGTTTTAGATTGTAGGACAGAGAAACTCATCTAGGGTTTTAGCTAGTCGATCTCGAGGTAGATCAACTCTGTAACCTTCACACCATCAATATAATCGAGCATGACGTAGGGTTTTACCTCCATAGGAGGGCCCGAACCTAGGTAAACATCGTCTCCTTCGTCCCTTTGCTACCATCGATCTGAGACTCACAGCTCGGGACCCCCTACCGGAGATCCGCCTGTTTTGACACCGACATTGGTGCTTTCATTGAGAGTTCCGCTGTGATCTCCAAAGGAATTGATGGCTCGCGTTGTCATTAACAAAGAAGTCCGGAACATGGACTCCTTCATCCCCGGACAGATCTTCGCTTTCGGCAGCATTGTGCTGCACGCTGACCCGACCGGCCATCTTGGCCGGGTCGGGAGTTTCGCCCCTTATCAAGAGATCAGATTCGAGAACCTAGAGTTCTCCGTAGACTCTCGGGGCGATCTTTCCCTCACCGGGCTCGTAGTCTCATCTGACGCACCCGAGGACTCCGAGGCCTTAACCTCGGACATCGCTTTCGACCCCGCCCACGGGACTAACCCCGGCGATGATCTGGCTTTTAGTCCGGATCCGGCCATAGCGCCTGATGGCCGGGTACCAGCTCCTGCCGAACACACTTCTTGGGCAGACGCATCGGAGGTTAACTCCAAAAGCACTGAGCAAATTGACCCGATCGAGCTCTCGACACTCAACGAAGCTCTAGATCGGATCTTATCGATGAAAGTTACTGACAACCCAACCCCGATCCACGTTCAGATCAGTCTTAAGGCAGGTCAAGAGGAATTTTTCATCCCACCCACCACCCACTTCGTAGCCACTATCGAAGACTTAACCGATATGTTGGACTACGCCCCCGAGGAGGCAGAAGACATGGATCAGGAGGATCGCGCTCCCACCCCCATCAACACCGGGCGATGGACTGCCACCTCCACGTACGACGTCTACATGGTGGATACTCCATCCGATAACGGCGAGCGCACACCCGCAAACAATGGTGATAAATCGGGTGAAGCGCCGTCAAGGCGCCGGAAATCGCGCAAACGATCAAAGACAAAAAAGGGAAGGGAAGCTATTGCTGGCACCGGGGAAAACGATACCCCGGAAGACCTCGGCGATCCCGATTTTCCCGAGCATCCGTTAGAGGACCAGGAAAGGCCGGAGGACCAGCGCGACCCCGAAGATCCAAACGATTCCGAAGATGACAATTACCTCCCCCCTGTAGAGGAGGAGGATAGCCCGGAATCCGAAGATTTCACCGTTCCCGAAAACATTGAGGATCAGGAACGGTTTAGGCAACAGCTTATAGCCACTGCCCGAAGCCTAAAGGCAAGAGAACAGCAGCTCAAGGTCGAACAAGACACCCTCAATGATAGATGGACGAGGGTCCTGTCAGCCGAGGAAGGATACGGTACCGGTCTACTGGACCAACCCAAGAGCTATCCACGCCGACGGCTGCTGCCACAATTCGATGACGAACTCCCTAATACGCCGTCCCCCAAGCACACTCCATACGACCAGCCGGACTGCCCTCCCCGAGGACGAGATAGGACGGCTGGCGACGCCGGTTATAGGCCGCCGATACCCCGCAGAAGGGGAAAGGGGCCAATGGAGCCTGAGGACAGGTACGACCTGCGACGCGACCTGGATTATAGAACAGGCCGCACGAGATCCATCTACGGATCTAGAGGGTACTCCCCCGATAGACGGCACGGGTACCGGCCTTGGCTCGACCGAAACAATAGAGGTCGGGAACAAAGCCGGGCCAGAACAGACGCCGACTACCGGCGTGACATAGCCCGGGTCAGAGGCGCTGCCCACCCACTGTGCTTCACCGACGAGGTGATGCAGCATCAGTTCCCGGAAGGGTTTAAACCCGTGAACATAGAGCAATACGACGGAACAACTGACCCAGCAGTGTGGATCGAGGATTTCCTCCTCCACATTCACATGGCACGAGGAGACGATCTCCACGCCATCAAGTATCTACCCCTTAAACTTAAGGGGCCATCTCAGCACTGGTTAAACAGTCTCCCCGAAAATTCTATCGGGAGCTGGGAGGATCTCGAGGATGCATTCCGATCTAACTTCCTGGGAACCTATGTACGGCCTCCGGACTCCTCCGACCTAAGCAACGTCATCCAAAAGGTAGGAGAGTCCGCTCGACAATTCTGGAACCGGTTCTTGACCAAGAAAAACCAGATCATCGATTGCCCAGATGCCGAGGCTATAGCCTCTTTCAGGCACAATATTCGGGACGAATGGCTGGCTCGCCAGCTCGGTCAGGATAAACCTAGGACCATGTCCGCCCTTACATCACTCATGACCCGCTTTTGCGCGGGCAAGGATAACTGGCTAGCGAGATGAAGCCACAACCCCGAAGACCCTGGCACCTCCGAAGCTCGGGATGGAAACGGGAAACCACGACGCAACAAAAATAAACGCCGGCACAACACTAGTGACGCCGACGACACGGCCGTCAACGCCGGCTTCCGCAACCCTCGATCCGGGCAGCGGAAGAAGCCTCCTAAAGGCAATCGCGACGGACCCACCCCGCTGGACAAAATCATGGAGAGGCCTTGCCAGATCCATAGCACTCCAGACAAGCCCGCCAACCACACCAACCGTAACTGTTGGGTGTTCAAACAAGCCGGCAAACTCGCATCCGAGGAGCAAGGCAAGGGCCCATGCAGCGAGGACGATGACGAGCCCCGCGGTCCGACCAATGGTGGACAGAAGTAGTTCCCTCCAGAGGAAAAAACTGTGAACATGATATACGCCACTCACACACCCAAAAAGGAGAGGAAGCGCGCCCTTCGAGAGGTCTACGCCGTAGAGCCCGTAGCCCCGAAGTATAACCCATGGTCGGCGTAACCGATCACCTTCGATCGACGAGACCATCCGACCAGTATCCGTCATGGGGGATCAGCTGCCCTCGTCCTAGATCCCATTATCGATGGGTATCACCTCACTAAAGTCCTAATGGACAGAGGAAGTAGCCTCAATCCGATTTACTCAGATACGGTGAAAAAGATGGGTATAGATCCATCAAGGATCAAACCCAGTAACACTACCTTTAAATGAGTGATCCCAGGCGTCGAAGCCCGGTGCACGGGCTCTATGAGCCTGGAAGTGGTGTTCGGTTCGCCCGATAACTTCCGTAGCGAGGACTTGATCTTTGACATCGTACCTTCACGCAGCGGTTATCACGCCCTGCTAGGCCGTACAGCGTTCGCTCGCTTCAACGCCGTCCCACACTACGCATACCTCAAGCTCAAGATGCCCGGGCCCAAGGGGGTCATCACTGTCAACGGCAACACAGAGCGTTCCCTCCGAACTGAGGAACATGCATTGGCCCTGGCGGCCGAATTCCATTACGAGGACGGTCGGTAAACACCGAAATCTGCCATAAAGGCAGGTAAGGTTGACAAACGAGCTCGGTTTCAATCCAAACTCCCAGAATCTTCTTCCCCCCCAGAAATAGGGACACGCTCCCCATTGCACAACCCTAATGACCATCAAACACGTGCCAAGAAGGCACAACTTCGCACTCAAGATTCCATGGGCAGCAGTGGGGAACAACCATAAAAGGGTAAGTGTTCGGCGGGACCGAACCATTACCAGTACACGTCCTTAGACATAACACAGGTACCATCAAGGACCTGCTAAAAAGTAAAGCTCATCCATACTTCGGCGACTTCTCAAGACCTTCTTCCCATGGTCCGCTCGACGACATCATCACCCTTAAAGGAATGCAACTCCCTAGGAGGCACAGGAACATACTGACGACAGGGCACATCGAGGACGTCAAGCCACCAATCGAAGACCCCTGGTACAACCTCTCCTCTGTAAATTCTATGTTTTATCAATACCTGTAAACAGTTGCTTCGGCAATTTGAGTTATAAGAATTATCGAGCAAATAAAAGACCATTATACATGGCCCCTCCGCTGTATTTTATGGTACATACTCTGTTCTTGTCAACGCCTCTTGCGCAACTGTTCGGTATACATTACGATGCAACCGGCTAATAGACCGGGGTCTTGAATTTAACATATTGCCCTGAGCATCACCCCGACACAACTGGTCGTGTGTTCGGCGTCTTGGATTTTGCTTTATATGCATCGGATCCGAACTATGTCTTGGGTCAATAGTTGGGTTGCCCGGCTCCTATGCTTGCCCCCTTATGTTCCGCTCGTTCGGCTAAAGGGGCAAAGGGAGAACCACTGCGATTGTGTTTCCAGTTCGTCTGGTCAAGCACCTCAGGGGAGAAAGCCGAAAACTGACCGTCATAGTAAGCGAGAACCGGTCTGCAAATCCGAGTATAAGTGTTATACTAAAAAATCGATAGAGGTTATTCCGTGTTATACGATGGGTTTTGTACTTATACAAACCATGTGATGCTGGCCTCGGCCCCGGTACATCCGCACATCACAAAACACTGGGGGCTGGTCATCAGCCCTCGCATTTTTTTTACGCTCCAACGGCCAAGTGAAAGCGATAAAGCATCATAGTACGATTGCCTTGTCCCCCTCATACTACCGCCTTCGGGCACCAATACCTCGGCTAAGGGTCACAGTGCGGAGGCAGAGACACCTTGCGTAGTATCTACGTGGGGGCTGAAGCCGACGACTCGCAACTTTCAGATAAAACGGCCACATGGGAGTCAAAATAAACACTAAAGACTTATAAGACATGATAAACCATGCAACTCTGATTATAAAGCGTTAAAAGTCTTCGGACATATTACATAGCGCTCATTCATAAAAAACATCCTTCGAGCATTGGGCCTCTATCGCCCAAGCACCCTCCATCACTGCGGAGAAGTATAGCTCGGGGCGCCTTTGCTCCTTTCCAGGGGGCGGAGGTGCGGTGGCCATCTTGGTCGGCTTGAGCTTCGGCCAGTGCACCATGGTCTTTGCAAAGGCCAACCGAGCTCCCTCGATGCATGTAGAACGCTTTAACGCATCAATCCGAGGCGCAACATCGCACAATTTCTGCACCAAGCCAAAGTAGCTGCTCGACAACGGCTCTTCAGGCCACAGCCGGATGCAGAGATCCTTCATGGCCGGCTCCGCCATCCTGTGCAGCTCCATCAGCTGCTTCATCTGCTCGCTCAGAAGAGGAGAGCGCTCGGGGGACTCAAACTGTGCCCAGAATAGCCGAGCCTCATCATCCTCACCCCGCGAAGCATAGAACTTGTCCGCGTCCGCTGCGCTCTTCTGGAGATCTGCACAAACGCCTGAGAAACGCCACACCTGGGTAAGCAAAGCAAACCTGCTACCGCCAAAGGCGCATTGTAGTGAATAGGGCTTACCATCTGTGACAGACCGGACTTGGCGAACCTCCTCTTCAAAGGACCGCCTGTCCACCCGCTCCTTTTGAAGCTCGGATTTCAGCGCGGATAGCTCGGTGGCTTGCTCTTTGCCTTTCTGCTCAAGGGCCTCTTACTTTGCGACGGCGTCGTTGAGCTCTTGCTGCACCTCCTCCACCCGGGCCTCCTGCTTAGCACTCGCAACTTTCAAAGTGGAGAGTGCGGCTGTCGCCTGTTCGGCAGCCGCCTTCTCATCCGCGGCCTCTTGCTTCATCTTTTTGAGCTCGGCCTTGAGTTTTTCAACCTCCACAGCTGAAGCTGTGGAAGCAATAAATAAATAATTACATTGGGTTACCAGTGCGGATCACTAACAATATACAACCCGGATGTTACAATTCGGCCTACCTTGTGCCTCGTCGAACCTCTTGTTCAGGCTATCAAGCTCCTCTTCGGAGATCTTGAGCTTCCGATTTAGCTCGGTAAGCTCATTGGCATTGACGGCCGCCGCCGAGGACGAGGCCTACAAAAAATAAAGAAAACACGCATCCGGTTATGTGCGTTCCAACCCCCGAACCGTCAAGGATATGACCCTATGCTCGGTCCTCTTAAGGGCTTTTTAGAACATTGTGGGACTAATGGTGCCTTGCGCATCATTGGTCACTCCTGAGTATTTGACCCCTGGGCGCGTTTTTGCAAAACCACCCGGGGCTCGGGGGCTACTACATATATAAAGATAGCATAAACTTAATAAAATTAAGATTGTTCGGGAAAAGGGTATTACGTGACTCACCTTGAAGCCCGTCAAGAGACCATTGAAGGCCTCTTTCAGTCCGCTATCGACGGACTGAATGCCTTGCAAAACCGTACCCATAAGAGCGCGGTGATCCTCGGAGATGGGGGCGCTTGATAGAGCCTCCTCCATGACCGGCCACCCAGTCGTCGGTGGCACCGGCGGTGACCGGCCAGCCCGATCTCTGATCGGGGACTGAGTCGGTAGCTCCGGAGGCACAGCATGCTCCGGAGATTTCCTCGAAGGGGACTGGACATCCCTCCGCTCTTCCTCTTCAGCTGCCAGGGGAGTTTTCTCCCCCTGGTCTTCAACGGCCAGGAGAGTTTTCTCCCCCTGGTCTTCAGCGGCCGAGGCATCGACCTCGGCCATGGCATGGTCACCCCCACCGCCTGTGTTCGGCTCCAAAGGAGCCTGGTGGGATGACACCTCTGTGGCATCCTTCGCGGCCCCGGGAGGTGTGGGGTGTGAAGCAGTCCCACTCTCCGCCAGCTCGGCAGGCGGAGACTCCCCATCCGATATTTGGTTAGTAGGGAGAGCGCACGGTGGGCTGCAGATTAAAAGACGTTCTTGCATTTAAAACATTGAAAACTTTGCATAAATAGCCCAGGGAGTCTTCGGATTCATACCTTTGAGCTGGGGGCTTGACCCTTAGGTTCCTTCGGGGAACCTTCTCAAAGTCCTCAGACTCTGCATCAGGGTCCGAGCTGTCGTCGGCCAGGATCAACCTTGGCCGATGCGCCCTCTTCAGGGCAGGAGGAGGTACATCCTCCGCGGCGTCCTGCGACGCCGCCCTCTTTCTTGTAAGGGGGGAAACGCCTTCCCCCCGTCCTCATGCTCTTCCTCATGGCTAGAGGAGGCATGGGTTTCCTCGGACATGGCGTCCGGCTGGTCCTTTATGCGGAGACCTTCTCTGGTTTTCTTCTTCTTCTCCTTCTTCTCGGGCGCCGAATACGGCGCCACGACGAGCATCGCCATCAACAACTCCGACCTAGGGTCTTCGGGTTGTGGTGCGGGACAGTTAACTCTCGCGGTTTTACTCAACCATTTCTGCGAAAATGAGGGGGAAGGCGTTCATTCTTTTTGTCAAAGAAATAGAGTCAATGGATTAAACTTATACCGTACCTAGGTAGGTGGGTTATCGGTGCTTAGGCCTGAATCCTCTTCCTTGGCCGGCCAGCTTTTCCGAGGCTTGAAAAATGCCTTCCACAGCTTCTCGGAGGTAGTGCGGAAGAGCTGGCGCACGGTAGGCTCGTCCTCACGCCGGTAAGCCCACATTGGGGAGGCCCGGCGCTGACAGGGGAGGATACGGTGGTGGAGCATGACCTGGACCACATCGACCAGTTCAGCCTTGGCCTTGATCACAGAGGTAATGCGCTTCTGCAGCAATTTCACCTCTGCATCCGACCCCCAGTCGAGGCCCTTCCTGAGCCACGAGGTCAATCTCGTAGGGGGTCCGGATCTGAACTCGGCAGGCGCCGCCCAGCTCTCATCTCTTGGTTCGGTGATGTAGAACCATTCTTTCTGCCAGATCTTGATTGTGTCAATAAAGGTGCCAGTTGGCCACTCAACGCGGGGGAGCTTGCTAATTACCGCCCCTCCACAGTCTGCGTGCTCGCCCGCGACTGTCTTCGGCTTGACGTTGAAGACCTTGAGCCACAGGCCGAAGTGCAGTTCGACCCCCAGGAAGGCTTCGCAGAGAATGATGAAAGCCGAAATATGCATAAAGGAGTTCGGGGGAAGATCATGGAAGTCCAACCCGTAGAAGAACATGAGGCCCCTGACAAAGGGGTGGAGCGGGAAGCTCAGTCCCCAGATGAAATGGGGGACGACTTGGTCCGCTTCTGGAGCGCGGTGGAAGACGTTGGCGGGGAGGTAGCCGGCGAACTTTAGCTCCCGGATATCCTTGTCGGTGACCGTGGAGGCCTCCCACTTGCCCATAGAGCCCAAACCTGCCATGGCTAGGCTCGGAGGGGAAGTTGAGGAAGAACTGGATCTGGGCTCTCGGAGCTTGGAAAGATTGGGAAAGCAGAGGATGCGAATGGGAAGCGTGGATAAGCCTTGGGGCTTTTCCCCTTTTATGAGGCATAACACCGATTAACCTCCCTTACTACGCCGCAAATCTCTCCGCTTCCCAAGACATGTGTACCATTATGCACGCGCAAAAGGAACTTGGGATGCTAATCATATCCCATGTGAAACGGAGCACGATCTATACATTGATGGGATGTGCTAATGTAAAAACGGCCTCGAACCGCGAATCGAATTTTCATAACTGGTTCAGTGGTCGTGGTAGGCCACGACCCTTTGTCAGAAAGGTTGTCAGAAAAAACACTATTTACACTTTGACATTTGGCCTTCGGGACTGAACAACTCATGGTGTTCGGGCTATCGTGTGATCGGAAGCCGGACAAGTATCAGCCGATCTTTAATGGGAAGAAGAACTCACCCCGCAAGCCGAAGACTCTGATCAAGCGGAGCTGCCAAAGCTGAGACCCTTGGCGTTGGGGGCTAGTTCGGGGGCTACTGAGGGAGTCCTGGACTAAGGGGTCCTCGGGCTGCTGTCCTGTCTCTCAATAGGCCAGCTTGGTGGGCCGCACTCTGACTGTCGCGGGGGGGGGGGGGTGGGATACATCGTGACCCTGTGTTCTAGAAGGAAGTCCCTAAGGCACATCGTGCACTCCAAGTCAAGATGAGGGAATCGACGTCACCATTCTCGGCAGGAGTCTTGTCATGTGTAAACCCTAGGTACCCCCCGGTGTCTATATAAACCGGGAGGGTTTTAGATTGTAGGACAGAGAAACTCATCTAGGGTTTTAGCTAGTCGATCTCGAGGTAGATCAACTCTGTAACCTTCACACCATCAATATAATCGAGCAGGACGTAGGGTTTTACCTCCATAGGAGGGCCCGAACCTGGGTAAACATCGTCTCCTTCGTCCCTTTGCTACCATCGATCCGAGACTCATAGCTCGGGACCCCCTACCCGAGATCCGCCGGTTTTGACACCGACAGCCACCAAAAACTATTTTTCCACCACTTGAAGTCTCTGTTCTTCCGTGATCCCATCTGGAGGCCTTCTCCGGCACCCTGCCAGAGGGGGAATCGATCACGGAGGGCTTTTACATCAACCTTGCTGCACCGCCGATGATGTGTGGGTAGTTTACCACAGACCTACGGGTCCATAGTGATTAGCTAGATGGCTTCTTCTCTCTCTTTGTTCTTCCATACCATGTTCTCTTCGGAGATATATTCGATGTAATCTTCTTTTGTGGTGTGTTTGCTGGGATCCGATGAATTGTGGGTTTATGACCAGATTATTCATTGAAAGTAATTGAGTCAATTCTGAACTTTATTATGTGTGATTTATATAGCTATGTAATGCTTTTCGATCTATGAGCTTTCTTTGGCCAAGTTGATCTATTGATCTTCAGTGGAAGTGGTGCATAGTAGCGGGTTCAATCTTGCGTGTCCTCACCCAGTGAGAAAAGTGGTAGCGAGGCACGTATTGTATTTTTGCTACCAAGGATAAAATGACGGCGTATGAACATATTGCTTGTCTTACTTTGTCTACATCGGGTCATCTATTTTAAAGCGTTACTCTGTTTGTTATGAACTTAATACCATAGATGCAGGCAGGAGTTGGTCGATTGGTGGAGTAATAGTAGTAGATGCAGGAAGGAGTCGGTCTACTTGTCACGGACGTAACGCCTATGTATATGATCATGTCATGAATAACGTCATAATTATGTGCTTTTCTATAAATTGCCAACAGTATTTTTTTACCCACCATATGCTATGCTAAAAGAGAGAAGCCTCCAGTGAAAACTATGGCTCCCGGGTTTACTTTAATCATATTACAAAAACCAAAAAGACCTTGCTACACTTTATTTACTTTTATTTTACTTTGCAATTTATCTATCTATCACTATCATATTTAATCCTTGTTGTCAACAAGTACAAGGGGATTGACAACCCTCTTGCCTGCGTTGGGTGCAAGTATTTGCTCTTTGGTGTGTAGGTGCTGCTGACAGTTGTTTGCTTGGTTTTAAACCTTGGTTCTTAACTAAGTGAAATACTTTCCGCTACTTTACCACGTCACCCTTCCTCTTCAGGGAAAATCCTAACACATCACAAGTAGCATACTACCAGGCCCACCCGCGGTACAACCGCCCCGGGCAAATTTCTCTAGAAAGTTGGGTAAGGGCCTCTCTCCTTGAAATGGAAGGCTATATCGTGGGTGCAATATGTATTTGTGTACATGTTTGATTCCACCCATACCTTCCAATGCAGACCCTCTCTTAAAGTATGGGTTTCCTACGACCAAAGAAATAAACGCTTCGGAAAATCCATCGTCACTCTTTTCCTTTCAGAGAGGTGCCAACCGTCTTGTGCCATATAGATAATACATGAGTAGCTCAAGCACACGATTGTCCAAAATTTGCGTTGTCATCAACACCAAAACACTTAAAGCTGCAAATGCCATTTTAGCCTTCAAGAAGGCATATAAATCCTTGCGCCAATGTTGCCCCATCTGACCGGAGATGACCTAGACAAGGATTTTTCATCTTGGTTACAGAGATCAACCAATGAAGACCAGCACGAGAACAAGTACACAAGACCTTCAACAAGGTACTGACGCAAGTTCGACGTTGTTGAG
The DNA here is from genome assembly GCA_039707655.1 of Elymus sibiricus. Classification (NCBI taxonomy): domain Eukaryota; kingdom Viridiplantae; phylum Streptophyta; class Magnoliopsida; order Poales; family Poaceae; genus Elymus; species Elymus sibiricus. The sequence continues at coordinate 437,340,623 of CM077667.1, read as the reverse complement.
TTAGACAAAGAAAGGTCAGGACAAAGAGTTCTAATCTCGAATATGAAGTTGGGTCCGACGTACCAACAACAGCCACCAGAGTGGCATCGTCAACTGAGGGCAGCAGCCAAATTCTCCACACCAGCGTCGCCGTAAACTACCCTTCAATGATGGTGATCCACGCATGATAGAAGGCGCCCTCCTCTTCAGTGGCGGAAGCGTGGGCAGGCAGGCGGTGCTCAGCGTGGGGTCACGCAACAAACTCGGCGACACGGACTTTTGTACCGGTGCGTGACGTGGCTTGAGACTGCGTCGGTATTTCCCCAAAGAGGAAGGGAAGATGCAGCACAACTACGGTAAGTATTTACCTCAGTTATGAAACCAAGGTTATCGAACCAGTAGGAGAACCAAGCAACACTACGTAAACGGTACCTGCACACAAAGAACAAATACTTGCAACCCGACGCGTAAGAGAGGTTGTCAATCTCTCCATGGTAAAAAGATAGATTAGTTTGTATGAGATTGGATAAATAGATCGCACAAGAACACAAAATAAAAGAAACAAATAAAAAGTGCAGCAAGGTATTTTTGTTTTTTTGGAATAATAGATCTGAAAACAAAAGCGGCAAAAGATAGATCGGAAAGCAAAATATTGAAAGAGTAGACCCGGGGGCCGTAGATTTCACTAGTGGCTTCTCTCATGAGTATAGCACATGGTGGGTAAGCAAATTAATGTTGGGCAATTGATAGAAGTTCAAATAATCATGACGATATCCAAGGCAATGATCAATATATAGGCATCCCGTCCAAGATTAGTAAACCGAAACGATTCTGCATCTACTACTATTACTCCACACATCGACCGCTATCTAGCATGCATCTAGTGTATTAAGTTCATGGAGAAACGGAGTAATGCAATAAGAACGATGACATGATGTAGACAAGATCTATTCATGTTGGAATAGACCCCATCTTGTTATCCTTAATAGCAACGATACATGCATGCCTTGCTGCCCCTTCTGTCACTGGGAGATGACACCGCAAGATCGAACCCATCACAAAGCACCTCTTCCCATGGCAAGAAAAATCAATCTAGTTAGCCTAACTGAACCAAAGATTCGAAGAAGAAATACGAAGCTATAAGTAATCATGCATATAAGAGATCAAAGAACTCAAATAATATTCATGGATAGAAACTGATCATGAACTCAAAATTCATCGGATCCCAATAAACACACCGCAAAAAGTCATTACATCAAATAGATCTCCAAGAGACCATTGTATTGAGAATCAAAAGAAAGAGAGAAAGCCATCTAGCTACTGCCTACGGACCCGTAGGTCTATGGTGGACTACTAACGCATCATCGGAGAGGCACCAATGAGGACGATGAACCCCTCCGTGATGGTGTTAGATTGGATCTCACGGTTCTGGAACTTGCGGCGGTTGGAAGTGTTTTTCGTCGACTCCTCTAGGGTTTCTGGAATATTTGGGTATTTATAGAGCTCAGAGGCGATCGAGGAGACCCCCGTGGGCCCCACAACCCACCAGGGCGCGCCAGAGGCCCCCTATGGCGCGCCCTGGTGTCTTCTGGGCCACACGAGCCTCCTCCCAGGTGCTTCCTTGGCTCCCAAGTTGTCTTCTGGTCCAGAAAAAATCTCCAAAAAGTTTCATCACGATTGGACTCCGTTTGGTACTAATATTCTGCGAAGTAAAAAACAAGCAAAAAACAGCAACTGGCACTTGGCACTATGTCAATAGGTTAGTCCCAAAAAATGATATAAAGTTGCTATAAAATGATTATAAAACATCCAAGAATGATAATATAACAGCATGGAACAATAAAAAATTATAGATACGTTGGAGACGTATCTGCATCCCCAAGCTTCATTCCTACTCGTCCTCAAGTAGGTAAATGATAAAAACAGATTTTTTGATATGAATGCTGCCTAACACGTTCATCACATATTCTTTTCTTTTGTAGCATGGACATTTGGACTTTTAGATGGTTCAAAGCAATAGTCTAGTTTTGACATAAAGACTTTAATACTCAAGCATGCCAACAAGCAACCATGTCTTTCAAAATATCAACACTAAATAAAGTTGTCCCTAGCCCATCATGCTCAATCATTGATCCATTCATGAAACACACTCAAATATTAGCTACACCCAATGCACAAGTATGATCATAGTGCCCCCTAGTTGGTGCTTTATAAGAGAGGATGGAGACTCAAATTTAAAATAAAAATTGCATAAAGTAAATAGATAGGCCCTTCGCAGAGGGGAAGTATGGATTTGTAGAGGTGCCAGAGCTCAAAGCTTAAATTGAGAGAGAGAAATATTTTGGGTGGCATGCCTTTCCTGTCAACGAAAACGACCGAGTAGTTCTCAATACTTTCCATGCTAGATACATCATAGGCGGTTCCCAAACAAAAAATAAAGTTTATTCCTTTTTCCACCATTCTTTCACAATCCATGGCTAGCCGTATCCACGGTTGCCTTCCATACCAACACTTTCCAAGGAATTTATTATTTGACAACCAAAGATTCGAAGAAGAAATACGAAGCTATAAGTAATCATGCATATAAGAGATCAATGAAGACTCAAATAATATTCATGGATAGAAACTGATCATGAACTCAAAATTCATCGGATCCCAACAAACACGCCGCAAAAAGTCATTACATCAAATAGATCTCCAAGAGACCATTGTATTGAGAATCAAAAGAGAGAGAGAAAGCCATCTAGTTACTGCCTACGGACCCGTAGGTCTATGGTGGACTACTCATGCATCATCGGAGAGGCACCAATGAGGATGATGAACCCCTCCGTGATGGTGTTAGATTGGATCTCGCGGTTCTGGAACTTGCGGCGGTTGGAAGTGTTTTTCGTTGACTCCTCTAGGGTTTCTAGAATATTTGGGTATTTATAGAGCTCAGAGGAGGTGGAGGAGACCCCCGTGGGCCCCACAACCCACCAGGGCACGCCGGGGGCCTCTGTTGCGCCCTGGTGTCTTCTGGGCACCACGGGCCTCCTCCCAGGTGCTTCCTTGGCTCCCAAGTTGTCTTTTGGTCCAAAAAAAATCTCCAAAAAGTTTCATCGCTATTGGACTCCGTTTGGTACTGATATTCTGCAAAGTAAAAAAACAAGCAAAAAAACAACAACTGGCACTTGGCACTATGTCAATAGGTTAGTGCCAAAAAATGATATAAAGTTGTTATAAAATGATTATAAAACATCCAATAATGATAATATAACAACATGGAATAATAAAAAAAAATATAGATACGTTGGAGACGTATCAATGCGACACCCCACGACTTGGCCATGAACACCGTGGCAGCAATGACATCCCTGCGAGCGCATGATATGGGGCGGAATCATCGTCCTCAATAGTGTGGCGGTGCCTGTGCCTGCAGGTCTAGTCTTCCAGCGTGACGGAGAATACTATGAATGCTAGCCCTGCCACAGGACGTGCAAGTTGCGGCCCCGTGCCTTACCAGAATGTCATATCCCAACAACCTCGCCAGCTCCTGACGCTAGGTACGCGAACAGAGCAGCACAAAGGATATAGAGAAGAGATGGGACATGGATGATGCAACAACATCCAAATCACCGATCCAAAAGTTTTGCACAGGGCGGCTTCTTTAACTTGGACTGACCAAATTGAGAAATATGTCTTTATGCAATAGAGAAAATGAACCCATAACACACCTATTCTACAAATAGCGCTTTACCTTGAGGCTTTGGACCTTGTTAAGGATTGGCTTCAACTACACGCGATCAACACTTCGATGTGGCTATCAAAGAGATCCATTAAGGAATGGTGGATTAGCATGTTGGGCCTACACCTGCCAAACAGCAAGGCCAGGGCGTTGCTCAACATGCTTGTTTGTTGGACAATTTGAACGAAAAAAATGATAGTCATTCGACGTATATCCACTCCTCCTCTCATCATCCTTGGCATGATCAAAAAGAAATGAAGGTTTGGTCCATAGCAAGGGCAAAACATTTGGATAAAATAAAGTCGAGAGAGAATCACTTTTGTAATTTAGGCACACTTTGCAAAGCTACAACTTCTTAATAAATGAATGATGCAAATCTTATGCCTCCGTTTTGAGGGGAGGAAGCGGTAGACATAATGAACTGATGGCAATCTTCTTGAGACGCGAGCGTTTGACACGAACAAGCCGATGGTGGTCTAGTAATCCAATAATCCTTTACCCTCATTGGTCTGAAATATGAACTACTGACTCGAGATATGGCTCACTGGCACACGAGTCTTGCTTTTAGGCAAACTCCTATGCACAGACCCAAATAAACACAAATTTTGTCCCTTTTTTGTTTGTTATTAGGGTCGGCTAGGTGGACACCAATGTCTGTTTTTGCTCCCCAGCCCGCAGGTGCACCCAACATTGCCGACACATTTCAACATTTCAAACTAAAAATATTTCATATTGCCACCAAAAGTATCGACTTACATTTAATTAAACTAAAAAAGACATAAATAAGAACCTAGATCTAGTTGTGGTCGCCAGCGCTCTCGTCCTAAGCTGTGAGGTCGATAAAGGGCGATGGATCCCACAGAAACAACCTCGAGACAATGGCCAGCGATGGGCGACAGTGTCTAGGGTTTGTCGGTCATTTGGGGCAGAGGGAGGAGATTCGACTAGAAAGTGGGTCGTGCACCCCCAACCACACGTGTGTCATTAAAAAGGACCGGAGTGGCTTATGTGTGGGGCCCTCCTACACGCGTGGATTAAATGAGACCGTTGTGTAGTGGTTCGCAGGCGTCGTGTGGGTCAGTCCATGTCCTTGTGGGAGTAAATTGAGCCCAAATTTGGGGCGAAAATGCATCTAGATGAACACCGAGACGACATATTTTACGTCTGCGGTCGCACATTTGGCCGTGGTTTTTGGCCTCAGGACCAAAGCTGACGAAATTGGTATGCGCATTGGAATCCGCCAAGCATTTCGTCCGCACGCGTTCGTTTGTGTCTAAATGGACATAAAATGTGGCTCAATGCACCGACGCAAATGGACGATTGTCCGTCTTGACTCATTTTTGGCCTAAATTTGAGCTTGGTTTCCGTCGGCGCGAACTCGGAGCGGACACCCGTGCTATCCTCCCCATGTCCGCCCTTGGCCCGTCCGTCGGTGGCAAAACCATCATTCTTCAACCTCCCCCTCCACACATACCACCCCGACCTCCTCGCCCTCAACGCCGCTACCCCAATTTCGGCTGCTTCGCCACTACCCCAGGCCCGCATCCATCGATGGCCCCAACGCCACCACAACCACCGATTCCTACTTTTACCGGCGTTTGCATCAGCTCCTTGTCGCCATCTGTAGCACTACAAGGCACGCCTACCAAGGGTTGCCGACACCATATCTGCCTCTACGGTCACCACCAGAGGCCTGCTGCCTCTACATGGAGATGGTGTTTCCCTTCACCGACCGCAAATTGCCACGCCCGCCTCCGTCTCCGCTTGCAAGGTGTTTAACCTTTTGCCATAAATGTCAAAATTGAGAAATTTTGGCAAAAAAATAACGGAAATGCGGACCAAATGGGTCAGCTGGTTGGGCACGATACCAAGATCAGCATGGACGAGGGCAGACGTCGCCCCTATAGCCGATCCAGACGAACAAAAAAACGAACCAAATATGCGTCTGTTTGCATCGGCCTGTTGGAGTTGGCCTTAGAGCATCTACAACCGCAATGAACAAATCTTGTACCTTAAACATCCATGAACACGCTCTCTCAGTGTCCGGGCGTGTCCACTTTGACCCCCTATTTTGCTTACACCCAACAACAACCCCTACTTTGACCCCTTGCTTTTTTCAGACATTTTAGCGAGCACATGTGGGCGGTACCACGAGAGCACACCCACGACATATGCACGCAGAGGACGGTGAAGATGTCATCACCGATGAAACGGACCAGCTGGGCAGCGATGCAGAGGACAAGGAGCACACGTGGCAACATGCACGCACGACTGCGGTCATCCAGCACGCAAGGCTGTGCACACACACGGTGGCGGCCGGCCAGCAGGCATGCCTGCTACTTGAGATGCGTTAGGATATTGTCTGAAGAGGAAGGGTGATGTAGTAAAGTAGCGGAAAGTATTTCCCTCGGTTAAGAACCAAGGTTTATCAAACTAGTAGGAGTACAACATGCAACCCTTCAGCAGCACCTACACACAAAAGAGCAACTACTTGCACCCAATGCGGCAAGAGGGTTGTCAATCCCCTTGTACTTGTTGAAAAAAGGATTAAATCTGATAATGGTGGATAGATAAATTACAAAATAAAATAAAGGTAATAAAAGTGCAGCAATGGTTTTTGTAATATGATTAAAGTAGAGCCGTGGGCCATAGTTTTCATTAGAGGCTTTTCTCTTTTAGCATAGCATACGGTGGGTGGACAAATTACTGTTGGGTAAGTGATAGAAAATAGAATAATTATGACGTTATTCATAGAATGATCATATACATAGGCATTACGTCTGTGACAAGTAGACTAATTCCTGCCTGCATCTACTACTATTACTCCACCAATCGACCGACTCCTGCCTGCATCTGTGGTATCAATTTCACACCAAATAGAGTAACGCTTTAAGCAAGATGACATAATGTAGACAAAGAAAGACAAGCAATATGTTCATACCCCGTCGTTTTATCCTTAGTGGGAACAATACAAATATGTGCCTCGCTACACCTTCTGCCACGAGGTGAGCACACCGCAAGATTGAACCCACTACTATAAACCAGTTCCATTGAAGATCGATGATCAACTTGGCCAAACAAAACCCATATATGGGAAATCATTACATAGCTATATAAATCACACATAATAGAATTCAGATTTGACTCAAATACTTTTAATGAATAATCTGATCATAAATCCACAATTAATCGGATCCCAACAAACACACCGCACAAAAGGATTACATCAGATAGATCTCTGAAGAGAACATGGTATTGAAGATCAAAGAGAGAGAAGAAGCCATCTAGCTAATCACTATGGACCCGTAGGTCTGTGGTAAACTACCCACACATCATCGGCGGTGCAGCAAGGTTGATGTAAAATCCCTCCATGATCGATTCCCCCTCTGACAGGGTGCCGGAAAAGGCCTCCAAATGGGATCACGGAAGAACAGAGACTTGGAGTGGCGGAAAAAATTGTTTCGGGTGGCTCTCTAGGAGTTTTGGAATATTTGAGAATTTATAGAAGTGGAATTAGGTCAGACAGAGCCACGAGGGGCCCACAAGACAACAGGGTGCGCCATGCCCCGTAGGTGTGCCCTGATGTCTTGTTGTCTCCTTGTCTGTCGTCTGGACTCCCCCGAAGCTTCTAGGGTGTCTTCTGGTCTAGAAAAAATAGTCAAAAAGTTTTGTAGCGTTTGGAATCCATTTGGTATTAATTTTCTGTATAATCAAAAACAGGAAGAAAACAACAACTAGCACTAGGCACTGGGTTAATAGGTTAGTTCCCAAAAATGATATAAATTGCATAAAAAGTTTCTAAGATTGATAATATAATAGTATGAAACAATCAAAAATTATAGATACGTTGGAGACGTATCAGCATCCCAAGCTTAATTCCTACTCGTCCTCGAGTAGGAAAATGATTAAAACAAAAAAATTGATGTTGAATGCTACCTATCATGTTTATCATGTAATCTCTTCTACGAAATGAATATTGGCAAACGATGAAGTAATCAATATTAACATAATAATATCCATGAATATAAGAACATAATCATTAATGTTTCAAAATATACGATGCTTAACGAATGTTATCCCTACTCACTGAATTATGTAAGCAATGCCATGCCTCTATCTTCCTAACACAAGTACAAATCATGATCACCCCGGTGTCAAGTCAGGCATTTGGTTCATACTTTTTCACGCGCCTCAACACTTTCAACTACACTCAATACATGAGCGTGAGCCATGGACATAGGACTACGGGTGGAATAGAATATTGTGGTAGAGATCAATAAGGGAAGAAAAAAGTGGAGAAAGTCTCGCATCAACTAGGTAGTTCAATATGCAATGGAGAGGCCCATCAATCGATATCAATGCCAGGAGTAGGGATTTTCATGCAACGAATGTACTAGAGCTATAAGTATATGAAAGCTCGAACTGAAACTAAGTGGGTGTGCAGCCAACTTGCTTGCTCATGAAGACTTGGGGCATTTGAGGAAGCCCGTTATCGGAATATACAAGCCAAATTCCATGACAAAAAATAATTCCCACTAGTATATGAAAGTGACAAATCAAGAGACTCTCTATATGAAGAACATGGTGCTACTTTGAAGCACACGTGTGGTAAAAGGATAGTAGCATTGCCCCTTCTCTCTTTTTATATCTCTCTTTTTTTGAATCTTTCATAGTTCGAAACCTCATGCTCATTCTTTGGAGGACATTGATGTCTACTACACAACTTTATTCTTGTAGACTCGTGTTGGGCCTCCAAGCGCAGAGTTTTGTAGGACAGTAGCAAATTTCCCTCAAGTGGATGACCTAAGGTTTATCAATCCGTGGGAGGCGTAGGATGAAGATGGTCTCTCTCAAACAACTCTGCAACCAAATAACAAAGAGTCTCTTGTGTCCCCAACACACCCAATACAATGGTAAATTGTATAGGTGCACTAGTTCGGCGAAGAGATGGTGATACAAGTGTAATATGGATGGTAGATATAGGTTTTTGTAATCTGAAAATATAAAAACAGCAAGGTAACTAATGATAAAAGTGAGCACAAACGGTATTGCAATGCTTAGAAACAAGGCCTAGGGTTCATACTTTCACTAGTGCAAGTTCTCTCAACAATACTCACATAGTTGAATCATATGTAAATCCCTCACGTGCGACAAAGAGTTCACTCCAAAGTCACAAATAGCGGAGAACAAACGAAGAAATTATTGTAGGGTACGAAACCACCTCAAAGTTATCTTTTCCGATCAATCGTATGAGCTATCCCTATAAGTGTCACGACCTTATAGGGATCGTACTAAAATAACACCTTAAGATACACATCAACCAAAACCCTAATGTCACCTAGATACTCCAATGTCACCACGAGTACCCATGGGCTTGATTATACGATATGCATCACACAATTTCAGATTCATCATGTTCAATCCAACACAAAGAACTTCAAAGAGTGCCCCAAAGTTTCTACCGGAGAGTCAAGACGAAAACGTGTGCCAACCCCTATGCATAGATTCCCAAGGTCACGGAACCCGCAAATTGATCACCAAAACATACATCAAGTGGATCAATAGAACATCCCATTGTCACCACGGATATCCCATCGCAAGACATACATCAAGTGTTCTCAAATCCTTAAAGACTCGATCGGATAAGAAAACTTCAAAGGGAAAACTCAATTCATCACAAGAAGATAGAGAGGGGAAAACTCCATATGATTCATCTATATTAATAAAGCTCGCGGTACATCAAGATTGTGTCATTTCAAGAACATGAGAGAGAGAGATCAAACACATAGCTACTGGTACATACCCTCAGCCCCAAGGGTGAACTACTCCCTCCTCATCATGGAGACCGCCGGGATGATGAAGATGGTCTCCGGTGATGGTTTCCCCCTCCGGCAGGGTGCCGGAACGGGCTCCCGATTGGTTTTTCATGGCTACAGAGGCTTGCGGCGGCGGAATTCCCGATCTAGGTTTCTTTCTGAGGGTTTTGGTATTTATAGGAGTGCTTGGCGTTGGAATCAAGTCAGGGGGAATCCCGAGGGGCCCACAAGCCAGGGGGCGCGCCCTAGGGGGGGGGCGCCCCCTAGGCTTGTGGCTGCCTCGGGACTCCTCTCCGGTATCTTTTTGCTCCAGTATTTTTTATATTTTCCAAAAATATTCTCCGTAAATTTTCAGCCTATTCCGAAAACTTTTATTTCTGCACAAAAAAAACGACACCATGGTAGTTCTGCTGAAAACAGCATCAGTCCGGGTTAGTTCTAATAAAATCATACCAAAATCATATAGAATTATTGTAAACATGGCATGAATACTTCATAAATTATAGATATGTTGGAGACGTATCAATCATTAGCCTCCATCATCCAATATTTTTCCTCATTGGGACAATGCTCTAATAATGATAATTATCACACTTTTATTTACTTACCTTGATAAAACCTATCAAAATATGACTATATATGAATGGCTCTGGCAGTATACCAGGATGTGCAATGATGTAGCATAACATGTATTAGAATGTTGAAGGGTGGCTTTGCCACAAATATCATGCCAGCTCTATATGATCATGCAAAGAATATGATGATGAACACACATGTCATGAAACGGAACAAGGGAAGTTGCATGAAAATATATCTTGGAATGGCAATAGAAATGCCATGATATGTAGGTATGGTGGCTGCTTTGAGGAAGATATAAGGAGACTTATGTGTGATAGAGCGAATCATACCATGGGGTTTGGATGCACCATCGAAGTTTGCACAAACTCTCGAGGTGAGAAAGGGTAATGCACGGTACCGAAGAGGCTAGCACATTGCGGAAAAGTGGGAGTGTGTATAGTCCAGGAACTCACATTAGTCATAAAATACTCACATACTTATTGTGAAATTTTTGTTAGATCTCTCGAAGCAAAGTACTACCCGCGTGCCCCTAGGGAGAAGGTTGGGAGGAGTTAACCATCGTGCACCCCCGACTCAAACAACACAAGGATTTCAACGAGGAATAAAAGTGATCCAACATCCCGGTCATGCACGACCGACTCTTAAATGAGTAGTTACTAACAAGCTTTAATATCGATATCTTTACTAACCAATGACCATGAATCTATACCCTTTCATATTACTACGTCAATATAATCAATTCACGCAAGCCATATTTAGTGATCTACATGCAAGTTTTTATTATATCCCTCTTATATACCTACCATTTTCGGAGTAGTCATTATAACCAGTGCATATTACCACTTCCATTTAAGACTTGCAAAAAGATTTAAGTGAAGTATGATAGTGCAATAATTTATATAAAATATAACCACCACCATGCTCTAAACATATAAGTGAGGCATGTGAGCAACTGCGTAGCTCAAAAGATATAAGTGAAGCGCATAGAGTATTCTAGTAAATTGTGATGAATGTGTGTATCTCTAAAAAAGGTGTGTCCAACAAACAATGATTGTGACAAACTAACAAGCAAACAAAATAAAACTATAATACATGATGCTCCAAGCAAAACTCATATCATGTGATGAATAAAAATGTAGCTCCAAGTAACATATCGATGAATTGTGGACGGAAAGAGGTGATGCCATCCGTGGCATCCCCAAGCTTAGACGCTTGGGTATTCCTTGAATTTTATCTTCGGGTGCCTTCGGAATCCCCAAGCTTAGGGTCTTGCCGCTCCTTATTCCTTCATCCATCGTGATATCACCCAAAACTTGAAAACTTCAACACACAAAACTCAATAGAAACATCATGAGATCCATTAGTATAATAGGTAAATCATAAACTTTAGGTACTATCATAAACCAATTCATAATTTTTCTTGCATAATACCTACTGTATTCTAACTCTTTCATGATTTATACCCCCGAAACAATCTATAGAATCATTAAAACAAGCACACTATGCAATAAAAATAGAATTTGTCTAAAACAGAACAATCTGTAATGATATAAACCCAAACCATACTTCTGTAACACCATTTTTTTGAAAAATTAAGAAAACGTGGGCAATTTTCAGGAAAATACTATGTAAAATCACGTTCCAGCAAAAAATCAAAATTCAAATACTGGGCATAAAAGTTCCTGTTTTTGCACCGTATCAATTCAACTATCATCCAAATCACCCCAAAGGCTTTACTTGGCACAAACACTGATTAACAGATAAAAAAAATCATTCAGCAGCAACAATCATGTCATCACACAAAAACATAATATAAAAACTACTGGGATATCTCCCAACAAGCTCTTTCTTTATAACCATTAAGATAAGCTTTAGATTTCAATGATGCACACATAAAAGACAAGAATTGAAGCATAAAGAGAGCATCATAAAAATGTGACAAACACATTTAGTGTAACACACTTTCTATGCATAGGCATTTTATAAACAAACAAATTATCAAGACAAGTAATATATAGCATATGCACATAGGAAGAACTAGGAAAAGGGCACGCGCGTTGCAATAGGAGAAAAAAAACATGAAACACCCCTAGGCTAATAATGTGTTTAGCATGGAAGATATTGAAAACTCTATCGTGATGTTGATAGGAAAAGTATAGCAATCAAAATTACAATTTCATCTTAAACCATGAGCTCTGGCACCTCTGCAAATCAATGCTTCCCTCTGCGAAGGGCCTTTCTGTGTAGTTTCATGTTCTTTTACTTTTTACTCTTGAGTCATCACCCTCTCGCTAAAGCACCAGACCGGAGAGCACTATTGTCATCTTTATGCATTGAGTCTAGTTAATGTTAGATGTGAGCATGACTGGATCTTCTCGACTCTGAATTACAATGTTTTGTCGCTGCTTGAACCTCAGAGGTGCTCTGCATTTATGTTTTGCGGTCTCAGAAAGGAATAGCGAGATACCATATCATCATATTATATCATGATTGTTTTGATGAGATATTTTATTATTGCTCGTTAGTTGGTTATGTTATTGTCATAAGTGAATATAATAGCTAAGTGTTATCGTCGATATGTTTACTTACGATCTATGCTGAAAACCTAAACACTAGCTAAGCATATATATGGCAACGAGAACAAAAGAGTTTGTAAAAGTTTTCTTTATCACGTTCAGTTTATCAACTGAATTGCTTGAGGACAAGCAATGAGTTAAGCTTGGGGAGTTGATACGTCTCAAACTTATCTACTTTCCCAAACACTTTTGCTCTTGTTTTGGACTCTAATTTGCATGATTGGAATGAAACTAACTCGGACTGACGATGTTTTCAGCAGAAATACCATGGCGTTGTTTTTGTGCAGAAATAAAAGTTCTCGGAATTGGACGAAACTTTTTGGAGATTTTTTCTGGAATATATAAAAAATAATGGAGCGACGACCCACCGGAGGGGGGCCACCCGTTGGTGCTAAGCTAACAGGGCGCTGCCACCCCCCGAGGCGCGCCCTGATGGCTTGGGACCACCTGGTGGCTCCGCAGACCCTAATTTCAGTCCTATAAATTCCTATTTCTGGAGAAAAAATAGGAGAGAAGTTTTCATCGCGTTTTACGAGACGAAGCCGCCGCCACCTCCCGTTCTTCCTCGGGAGGGCTGATCTGGAGTCTGTTTGAGGCCCCGGAGAGGGGGATTCGTCATCGTCGTCATCACCAACCCTTGTCCGTCAACACCCCCATGATGCTCACCACCGGGAGTGAGTAATTCCTTTGAAGGCTTGCTGGACGGTGGTGGGATTTGATGAGATTGATCATGTAATCGATTTATTTTGATAGGGCTTGATCCCTAGTATTCACTATGTTCTGAGATTGATGTTGCTATGCTTAATGCTTGTCACCAGGGCCCGAGTGCCATGATTTCAGATCTGAACCTATTATGTTTTCATAAATATGAGAGTGTTTTGGATCCTATCTTGCAAGTTGTATGCACCTATTACGTGTCATGATCCGCATTCCCCAAGGTGACAATAATTGGGATTCTTTCTGGTGATTGTCGTAGTTTGAGAACTTCATGTATTCACCACGTGTTAATGCTTTGTTCCGGTTCTCTTTATTAAAAGGAGGCCATAATATCCCTTAGATTTCCTTATGTACCCCATTTCCACGGGAGGGTAGGACAAAAGATGTCATGCAAGCTCTTATTATAAGCACATATGACTATATACGGAATACATGCCTACATTACATTGATGAATTGGAGCTAGTTCTGTGTCGCTCTAGTGTGTAACTATTACACAATAAATGTCATAAAAGTCATTATCCATCACCGATCCATGGCCTATGCTTTTACATACTGAATCTTGCTAAGTTATTATTGCTGCTATTGCTGTTACCATCACTACAAAACTGATGTTGTTACCATTACTATTATCACTACTATCTTGTTGTGCTGCTAAATCTTTGTGAAAGAGAACAACCTGGTGTGATTGAATTGACAACTCAACTGCTAAGACTGATAAGTATTCTTTGGCTCCCCTTGTGTCGAATCAACAAATTTGGGTAAAATACTTCCCTCAAAGACTGTTACGACCCCCTATACTTGTGGGTTATCATGGAGCAAGGTGGCTTCAGCGATGAGGCTCTCATGGATGCTCTGAGCCACCTGCTGGACAACAAGGCCCAGGGTGTTGGGTTTGTTGCCATGGCAGACGCTCACATGGTGCCCTGGCTCAGGAGCTGGTTGGGTAAGCACTACTACTAGATCTTGCTTCTGGCGCGTGCTTGATCCTGGACGGCGATGGCGATGGCAATGGCGATTGCGATGATGATGATGATGACGACGTATATTTTGTGTAGTTAGGGCTTGAAAACTATTTGATGGGTTATATATTTTTCTGAGGTGGTATATACTAACCACTCATGATGATGGTGAACTTGCGGTGGTAGGATGACATCCTTTTTTGGATGTGGTGGTAGGATGACACCCTTATTGGATGTGGTGGTAGGATGACACCATAGTAGTGCTAGGTTGAACTTACTATGCCATATGATCATGCATGCTTACTACTTCTCTTTTGTTTCATTGCTTGCTGTTTGTGTACTCCTTTGCTTGTTGCTTGTGTGGTCCATTGCTTGTTGTTTCAACTGTTGCTCTTGTGCACTGCTAGGACAAATGGTATACGGTATTCATCGGGAGGGCACCAGGTGTCGGTGATATGACCCCGCGGTATAACCCGTCCTATTGGGCCGGGTCAATGTAATGGCGGCTCTGGCATTATATTCAAAATGGGTCGTGTCGTGAAGGTAAGGTGAGCAAGGCGGTTACTAAGTAAGTCGTCGGGCAGCCCAAGCACGTGGAGACAGCGACTCAAGGCCCACAGGGCAGAAGACGCCGGAAGGTTCCTTGCTTGAGAGGCAAGGCATGTTAGAGACATGATAGGTTACGAGTCATAATATGACTCGGACTCTGTTGTAAACCCTAGGGTCTCGACCTGTATATAAAAGCGAGACCCTAGGGCCAAAAGACTTGAGTTAGACACCCTCGAAAGCTAGGTTAGCGATTCCGCACCCTTGTAATCGAGATCATCATCAATATAGACACGAAGCAGGACGTAGGCTATTACCTCCATCGGAGGGGCCGAACCTGGGTAAACTCGCCTCCCGTTTCTGTTTAACCCCTTTGAGTCGCCATCTAGCGGCGATGGCCTCACACCTAAGTCCTTGCATGAGGACATCTACCGTGACAAAACCACGACAGTTGGCGCCCACCGTGGGGCACTCACCCTATAACAGCCCGAGACCGACGCTCCAGAAGATTCCCCTTTTATTCCATTGTCATCGTGCGATTCGTTTGGTTGTCGCATTCATCATTGCATCATTCGCATCATCTGCATAGCATCGGCACTCTGTTGCCATCAATTTTCAAAACTTGCATCCGTTCGTAGTTGCCGGTTCTCTCCGTTCATGCCGTTGACCGTGTCGAGACCAACCACACACGCACGCGCCCACGACATCATTGAAATATTGTTTTTAAAAGTGCGCGAAAAATATTCTCGGACTGGGTCGAAAGTTGGCGTGCGGTCTTAATATAGTGTAGGTAAGCCGCCTGTCAAATTTCGTCGCAATCGGAGGTCGTTTGATATCCGAACCGTTAAACCAATAGTGGCGCTATAGACGGTTTATTCATCGTACATTTCAGTCTATAAAACTCTGTCGTCGGGCGTCCGTTTCCCTCTCATCCTTGCCTAGTACCTCTGCATAGTGCATAGACCCCTCGCGCGCGTCCGATAACTTCCCCGAACCCGAAACGTACGATCGTGACCGTTGGGTCCGGATCATCCCCGTAATACCCCAAACCATCATACGTTACTCGATTGAACTCCCTAGCCTATTTTATCTCGACCGGCCGATTTAATCGGAGGGTCCAAATAGTCCCACCTTTGACCACCTACTGTATATATCCGGCCTAACCCTAGACCAATCCCTAGAATTCCTCCCTAGTCCTATCGCCGCCGCCGCCAGCCAGCCACCACTCACCTCCTACCTCGGGATCTTCCTAGATCCCCAGCCGACCCGGCCAACTACCTCGATTTCGGCCTCCACCAATCCCTCGCCAGCCCCTTCCCTTCGGTGTGGACCTGCCCGAGCCCCGATCCACCCAACCAGCGGCCTCCCTCGTGTCCATCCGCGCGCCTCCCTGCTTGCTAGCGCTGCCGACCATGGACATGTTCGCCTGCCCGTAGTGCTTGCAGGTCCTCGTCTCCGCGTCAACGCCAGGGAGAGGAGCTCCTGCGCCTCAGGCCTCCTGCCTCCTGACCCGCCATCCTCGTTCGTCCATCGCTCCGCCGGACCAAGCCAGCCATGCGCCTCCAGAACCCGAGCTCCTCGACCCCGCGCCCGTCCTCGCCACCACGTCCGACCTCCAGCAGGCTAGCACCGTCGTCCCCGCGCCCTTCCCTCTCTTCCTCATCCCTCTCTCTCCCAACTCTCTCTAATGGTTGTCATGGCCGCCATCTGCAGAGCCTCCCCATGTTCGCCGGATGGAGCTTCGTCACCATGGATCCTCGCCTCCGCGCCCCAGATCCGGCCCCTCTCCGCCGGATCCAGCCATCCCATCTTCGTTCCCGGCCGTCCCATGAGCCAAGCGACCTACTCGCCGCCATGGCCGAAGCGGCATTGACCTCTCCCGCGTGAACGATGTTGTTGTTCCTGTGCGTGCGAGCACACGCACCAACAGCCACGCCAGTGCCTCCCCAAGGCCTTCTCGCCTCAGCGTAGCCCCAGGGTCCAGCAGCGCTCGTGGGCCGTGCCAAGGCCCAGCCGAGCCGGTTCAACTCGTCAAGCCCCGCCACCCGTGGCCTGCCCTCGTCCAGCCCAACACCAGATCTGGCCCAAGGCCCCTCTGGTGAGCGCCCAGTCCAATTCCTCGCCCGTGGGCATTGTATAATATATTGCGCCTCTGTGAACTGTTGGGCTAACCATATTCGGCCTGTATGTTATTTTTCTGGCGCTGCGATTTGACAATTATCCAGAGAAAAGTTGTTTTTACAGAAAAGACCCTCAAGTTCATGCATTTAATAACCCACCAACCGTGCATCGGATCGAAATAATTTATATATGTAAAATGTGTAGAATTTTGTGTAGATTAACAATATCCCACTTTAATGCATGGTAAAAAGTTTAAACTTGCTATTTCATTTAATTTTCATCAATGCCATAGTAAGATGATTTATTGCATAACTAAATAACCGTAGCTCCGTTTTCAATGATCCACATATGTAACTTGACTAGAAAAACGTGTAGAATCACATGACACACTTTATTTTGCTGTTTAACAAATATAAAATATGATTAGGACAGATCTGGACCAAATTCATAATTTGCATATGAGGTTGTTTTGGAAATGCTATATGTTGCTTCCGGCCTCATTTAAAATGCCTAGTTGACGTAGTTGTACATGTTTCACCTCTTGCCATGATAAGCAACATTTAAAATAATTGTTTAGTTAAACAACATTAACTACATTTCTCATAATATGGAGAGTTATTATTTTGTTATATGTATGTTCCCCTTCTCCATTTAATTGCTTAATTCCATCATCACCTTATGCCATGACCACCCATGTTAAAAAACATTTAATATTGATGAGTACCTAAACGAGAGTGAACTAAATAATTTGAATGTGGAGCTTCGTCAATATGCCACTCATTGCACATTGAGCTTCACTTAATGTGTAGTGTTTGACCGTTGCATCTTGCCATGCCATGCCTTGCATATTTAAACTTGACATGCATCATCATTGCTTACGCATCATGTCATGCATATGTTGTGGTGTTTATCATGTGTTGATTGTTGTTTCCGAATTGCTTCTTCTCGATAGAGTTCCGAAAGTGTTTCGGAGTGTGAGGATTCGTTCGACTACGTTGGCTCGTCTTCTTAATGGATTCGTTCTTCTTCCAAGCGGGATCTCAGGCAAGATGACCATTTCCCTGGATACCAGTACTATCATTGCCATGCTAGATGTCTTGTTTCTATCGCTTGTCTCGCTACCTATCACTTGTTTGACAAGCCTCCCAAATGCCATGATAAGCCTCTAACCCTTCACATCCCAACAAACCTTTGTTTGGCTATGTTACTGCTTGCTCAGCCCTTCTTATAGTGTTGTTAGTTGCAGGTGCAAGTTGTTTCCATGTGCAACATGGATATTTTTGAGATATCACAATATTATTGCTATTTAATTTAATGCACATATATACTTGGTAAAAGGTGGAAGGCTTGGCCTTTTGCTCGGTGTTTTGTTCCACTTTTGCCGCCCTAGTTACTTGTGTACCGGTGTTATGTTCCATATTGAGCGCTCCTAACATGCTTGGGGTTGTTATGGGGACCCCCTTGATTTTCGTTTTGGGATAAAACTCTTCTGGAAAGGCCCAACATTGGTTTTACCATTCGCCAACCTAATAAAATTTGCATAGGGACTTTCCGGACCCCATGGATAATTAATCAACAAACCAGGCCAGTGCTCCTCATGAGTGTTGGTCCACCTACCTAGCAGTCGGCGATGCCACCTCGGGGCAACTCGAGGCATTTTTAGTCTACCGTCCACTTCGCATAGACAGATGATGCCCGTAGATAGAGAGCACGCGGCTCTACATGCGGATCTGGCTCACCGGGAGGCCTTGCTGGATTCGTTTTACCTTTCTCGAACGTCTTGTGCGCGGGATTTCGAAGACACTTCGGGCTATCTCGAGGTTGAGATTTTCCATTGGGATTCTGCAAATACTACGGGTTATCCCGCGGTTGAGGAATTCCAACGCAGCTTGTGGTTAGTTTGTGATGGATGAGTTGGAGCACCCCTGGTGGGTTAAATCTTTCATGAGAGCCATGCCCGCGGTTATGTGGCAACTTCGAAATTTGTTTAACATCCGGTCATAGAGAACTTGAAGTAAACTCTAATAAAATACACCAACCGTGTGCGTAACCGTGACCGTCTCTTCTCATGAGGCTTGCTCCGAAAGAGAACACGGTGGGGTTATCTTTGACCGTAAGTAGGTGTTCAGGATCACTTAGTGATCATAACTAGTTCACGTCCGTTTATGCGACGATCACCCCCCTTATTCTTGTACTCGTAAGTTAGCCACTCAAATAAATGCTTAGTGCTTGCTGCAGCCTCACCACTTAACCATACCTCACCCTTTAAGCTTTAATAGTCTTGATACCCTTGGAAATGAGATTGCTGAGTACCAGTGGCTCACAGATTACTACAACAACAGTTGCAGGTACAGGTAATGCGGTGCTATGTCATGAGCGCGATGCTTGTTTGATTTGGAGTTCTTCATCGATCATAGGATGGGTTCCAGGCCGGCAACCTGGGATAGCAAGGATGGATGTCATTTTATCGTTTGTTTTCGTCCATAGTCGGACCCTTCTCTTCTGTATGATGATTGTATATGTTGTTGTATTGATGTGATCTGATTTAGCTTGTGGCGAGTGTAAGCCAATTCCATATACTCATCTTTTCTTTACACGTACTTGTAATGATATCCATTCTTGCGAAACGACGAGATGCGCTTCTATCCCTGTCAAGGCCCTCGAGCCAAAATAAGGATAGGGTCGCATCTTGGGCGTTACACGCCCGGTGGAGTTGAGTTCTCGAAGGGAACCTGTCCTGGGTTCGGGAAATTCACGGTTGATCATATGATCAAGAGTCGCCGTGACAAGATCTACATCGACGATCCAGTCTGGGGCACCAAGGCCGGCTTAACTGAGCACGAATACCGGGTCCCCTTTGGCAGGATCGGCGCTACGGTTTCCGAGTCGGACATCTGCACCAACATTGACGAATCGGCTCGGCGCGCCCGACCCGGCCAGGATCAAGCCGACCGGCGTCATGTGTTCGTCGGCTTCACTCAGGGAGTTTGCGTCCCGGATGAGCCGGCGGGCAGCGGCGACACCCTCGTCAACTCAGATGGCGAGTCTTCCAAGGGAGAAACTGAATCGATCTGTCCTCTCTATGACGGTAGACTCGAGGGTTCATTGGAGTTGGAAGTGTTAGAAATATGCCCTAGAGGCAATAATAAATTAGTTATTATCATATTTCCTTGTTCATGATAATCGTTTATTATCCATGCTAGAATTGTATTGATCGAAAACTCAGATACATGTGTGGATACATAGACAACACCATGTCCCTAGTAAACCTCTAGTTGACTAGCTCGTTGATCAGAGATGGTCAAGGTTTCCTGGCCATAGACATGAGTTGTCATCTGATAACGGGACCACATCATTAGGAGAATGATGTGATGGACAAGACCCAACCGTAAGCATAGCAGTTGATCGTATCCGTTTATTGCTACCGCTTTATCCATGAGATCATGTAACTCCCGGACATCGGAGGAATGCCTTGTGTGTATCAAACGTCACAACGTAACTGGGTGACTATAAAGGTGCTCTACAGGTATCTTCGAGGGTGTCTGTTGGGTTGGCATAGATCGAGACTGGGATTTGTCACTACGTTTGACGGAGAGGTATCTCTGGGCCCACTCGGTAATACAACATCACAAGAAGCTTGCAAGCAATGTGACTAAGGAGTTAGTCACGGGATCTTGTGTTACGGAACGAGTAAAGAGACTTGCCGGTAACAAGATTGAACTAGGTATGGAGATACCGACGATCGAATCTCGGGCAAGTAACATACCGCTGGACAAAGGGAACTACATACGGGATTGATTGAATCCTTGGCATCGTGGTTCGACCGATAAAGATCTTCGTGGAATATGTGGGATCTAATATGGGCATCCAGGTCCCGCTATTGGTTATTGACCGGAGAGGTGTCTCGGTCATGTCTACATTATTCTCGAACCCGTAGGGTCCGCACGCTTAACGTTCGGTGACGCTAGAGTAGTATTGGGATATGTACGTTGGTGACCGAATGTTTTTTGGAGTCCCGGATGAGATCCCGGACGTCACGAGGAGCCCCAGAATGGTTCGGAGGTAAAGATTTATATATGGGAAGTCATATTTTGGCTACCGAAAAAGTTTTGGGTTTTGCCGGTATTGTACCGGGAAGCTTCCAGAAGGTTCCGGAAGGTTCCAGAGGGTTCCGGAGGAGTCCGAAAGGATACCTCCAGCCCCTAGGGCATGCATGGGCTGTAGGGGGGGGGGCGCCCTAGCCTTATTGGGCCAGGGGAACCAGCCCCACAAGGCCCATGCGCAAGGGGAAGGGGAAACCCTAAGTGGGAGGGGGTCCGCTTGCCTTGGGAGGCAAGTTTCCTCCCTAGCCGCCGGCCCTCCTTGGAGGAGGGGCCTACGGCTGCGACCAAACCCTTCCCCTTGCCTCCTATATATAGTAGAGGAGAGGGGGAGGGCTGGACATAAAAATCCCATGCCCCGGTGGCAGCCCTACCTCTCTCCCTAGATCGTTTTCTCCTCAGATAGCATCTACGGTGGCGCTTGGTGAAGCCCTACCGGGATTGCTCCACCACCATCTCCACCATGCCGTTGTGCTGGTTGAGATCCCATATACTTCTCCTTCCTCTCTTGCTGGATCAAGAAGGAGGAGACGTCATCGAGCCGCACGTGTGCTGAACGCGAAGGTGCCGTCCGTTCGGCGCTAGATCGGATCGGATCGCGATTGGATCGTCAAGAGTACGACTACATCAACCGCGTTATATACGCTTCCGCTTAGCGATCTACAAGGGTATTTAGACACACTCCCCTCTCGTAGCTATGCATCTCCATGGATAGATCTTGCATGTGCGTAGGAAATTTTTTGTTTCCCATGCAACGTTCCCCAACAGTGGCATCATGAGCTAGGTCTATGCGTAGATGATATGCACGAGTAGAACACAAAAGAGTTTGTGGGCGTTGATGTTCAGATTGCTTACTTCCTTAGTATTATCTTGATTCAGCGGTATTGTGGGATGAAGCGGCTCGGACCAACCTTAGTCGTCCACGTACAAGAGACCGGTTCCATCGACTAACATGCACTTGTTGCATAAAGATGGCTGGCGGGTGTCTGTCTCTCCCACTTTAGTTGAATCAGATTCGACAGAGGCGGTCCATGTAGAAGGTTAAATAGCAACTTGAATATCACCGTTGTGGCTTTGCGTAGGTAAGAACGGTTCTTACTAGTTGCCTATACCAGCCACGTAAAACTTGCAACAACAAAGTAGAGGACGTCTAACTTGTTTTTGCAGGGCATGCTATGATGTGATATGGCCAAAGTCATGATATGATATATGTGATGTATGAGATGATCATGTTTTGTATAGATTATCATGACTTGCATGTCGTTGAGTACGGCAACCGGCAGGAGCCGTAGGGTTGTCTTTAATTATTATGTGGCCTGTGTGTCACTCATTAAGCGCTATGTAATGCTTTACTTTATTGCTAAGCGGTAGCAATAGTAGTAGAAGCATGGTTGGCGCGACAACCACGATGTCAACACGATGATGGAGATCATGATGATGGGGATCATGGTGTCATGCCGGTGACGATGGAGATCATGCCGGTGCTTTGGAGATGGAGATCAAAAGCACAAGTTCATGGCCATATCATGTCACTTATGATTTGCATGTGATGTTAATCCTTTTATGCATCTTATTTTGCTTAGGACGACGGTAGCATTATAAGGTGATCCCTCACTAAAATTTTAAGATAAAATTGTGTTCTCCCCGAGTGTGCACCGTTGCGAAAGTTCGTCGTTTCAAAGCACCACGTGATGATCGGGTGTGATAGACTCTACGCTTGCATACAACGGGTGCAAGCCAGTGTTGCACATGCGGAACACTCGGGTTAAACTTGACGAGCCTAGCATGTACAGACATGGCCTCGGAACACAAGAGACCGAAAGGTCGAACATGAGTCATATAGTAGATATGATCAACATGGAGATGTTCATCATTGAAACCACCTCATGTCATGTGATGATCGGACTTGGGTTGGTGAATTTCGATCATGTAGCACTCGGATGACCAGAGGGATGTCAATTTGAGTGGGAGTTCTTTAGTAATATGATTAGTTGAACTCATTATCATGAACATAGTCAAAAATATCCTTGCAAATTATGTTGTAGATCGATAGCTCACGCTGTAGCTCCCCTTGATTTTGATACGTTCCTAGAGAAAAACTAAGTTGAAAGTTGGTAGTAGCAACTATGCGGACTAGGTCCGTAAATTGAGGATTGTCCTCATTGATGCATAGAAGGCTTGTGTCCTTGATGCACCGCTCGGTGCGCCACCTCCTCAAGCGTCGTCTGTGGGTGTTGAGAATATCAGACAGACACGTTTTTGATGACTACTTGATAGTTCAGTGTGTCATGCTTTGCGGCTTAGAATTGAGGCTCCAAAGACGTTTTGAACATCACAGAGCATATGAGATGTTCCAAGAGCTGAAATTGGGATTTCAGGCTCGTGCCCGTGTTGAGAGGTATGAGACCTCCAACAAGATTCTTTGCCTGCAAGATGAAGGAGAATGACTCAATCGGTGAGCATGTGCTCAGATTGTCTGGGTGCTACAATCGCTTGAATCAAGTGGGAGTTCATCTTCTAGATAAGATAGTGATTGACATAGTTCTCCAAGTCACTGTCACCAAGCTACTAGAGCTTCGTGATGAACTATAACATGTCAGGATGGAGAAGATGATCCTTGAGCTATTCGCGATGTTTTACACCGTGAAAGGTAGAAATCAAGAAGGAGCATCAAGTGTTGATGGTAAGACCACTAGTTTCAAGAAGGGCAAGGACAAGTAGGGAAACTTCGAGAATGGCAAGCCAGTTGTCTCTCCAATGAAGAAACTGAAGGTTGGACCCAAACCCGAGACTAAGTGCTTCTGTTATGAGGGGAATGGTCACTGAAGCGGAACT
Source organism: Elymus sibiricus (assembly GCA_039707655.1). NCBI lineage: Eukaryota > Viridiplantae > Streptophyta > Magnoliopsida > Poales > Poaceae > Elymus > Elymus sibiricus. Next base: position 437,316,670 of record CM077667.1, on the reverse strand, counting down.
GCCCCAAGATACTTGGCAAATAAGAAGGCTGGCAGCGTCAAAAGTATATTTGATATACATGTCATTGATGTGTACCTTACTAGTACTCCTAGTAGCACCTGGGTATTAGATACCGGTTCAGTTGCTAATTGATACGTCCATTTTGCATCATGCTTTTATATTGATATTTATTGCATTATGGGCTGTTATTACACATTATGGTACAATACTTATGCCTTTTCTCTCTTATTTTACAAGGTTTACATGAAGAGGGAGAATGCCGACAGCTAGAATTCTGGACTGGAAAAGGAGCAAATCTGAGAGACCTATTCTGCACAACTCCAAAAGTCCTGAAAGTTACAGAGAATTATTTTGGAATAAATAAAAAATATTGGGCGAAATAAATACCAGAGGGGACCCACCAGGAGGTCACAAGCCAGGGGGCGCGCCCTACCCCCCTGGCCGCGCCCCTGTGGCTTGTGGGCCCCCTGGCAGGCCTCCGGTGCCCATCTTCTGCTATATGAAGGGTTTTGACCTGGAAAAAATCATAAGAGAGCTTTCGGGACGAAGCGCCGCCGTTTCGAGGCGGAACCTGGGCCGAACCAATCTAGGGCTCCGGCGGAGCTGTTCTGCCGGGGAAACTTCCCTCCCGGAGGGGGAAATCGAAGCCATCGTCATCACCAACGATCCTCTCATCGAGAGGGGGTCAATCTCCATCAACATCTTCACCAGCACCATCTCCTCTCCAAACCCTAGTTCATCTCTTGTATCCGATCTTTGTCTCAAAACCTCAGATTGGTACCTGTGGGTTGCTAGTAGTGTTGATTACTCCTTGTAGTTGATGCTAGTTGGTTTACTTGGTGGAAGATCTTATGTTCAGATCCTTAATGATAATTAATACTCCTCTGATTATGAACATGAATATGCTTTGTGAGTAGTTACGTTTGTTCCTGAGGACATGGGATAAGTCTTGTTATAAGTAATCATGTGAATTTGGTATTCGTTCGATATTTTGACGAGATGTATGTTGTCTCTCCTCTAGTGGTGTTATGTGAACGTCGACTACATGACACTTCACCATTATTTGGGCCTAGGGGAAGGCATTGGGAAGTAATAAGTAGATGATGGGTTGCTAGAGTGACAGAAGCTTAAACCCTAGTTTATGCGTTGCTTCGTAAGGGGCTGATTTGGATCCATATGTTTCATGCTATGGTTAGATTTATCTTAATTCTTCTTTCGTAGTTGCGGATGCTTGCGAGAGAGGTTAATCATAAGTGGGAGGCTTGTCCAAGTAAGTACAGCACCCAAGCACCGGTCCACCCACATATCAAATTATCAAAGTAACGAACGCGAATCATATGAGCATGATGAAAACTAGCTTGACAGAAATTCCCATGTGTCCTCGGGAGCGCTTTGCTTTATATAAGAGTTTGTCCAGGCTTGTCCTTTGCTACAAAAAGGATTGGGTCACCTTGCTGCACCTTTGTTACATTTGTTACTTGCTATCCGTTACGAATTATCTTATCACAAAACTATCTGTTACCGATAATTTCAGTGCTTGCAGAGAATACCTTACTGAAAACCGCTTGTCATTTCCTTCTGCTCCTCGTTGGGTTCAACACTCTTACTTATCGAAAGGACTACGGTAGATACCCTATACTTGTGGGTCATCAAGACTCTTTTCTGGCGCCATTGCCGGGGAGTGAAGCGCCTTTGGTGAGTGGAACTTGGTAAGGAAAATTTTATATAGTGTGCTGAAATTTACTGTCACTTGTTACTATGGAAAATAATCCTTTGAGGGGCTTGTTCGGGGTATCTTCACCCCGACCGGAAGCACAAAGAGATGCTCCTCAACCTACCACACCTACTGAAAATATTTATTATGAAATTCCTTCGGGTATGATAGAGAAACTGCTAGCTAATCCTTATGCAGGAGATGGAACACTACATCCTGATTTGCATCTAATCTATGTGGATGAAGTTTGTGGATTATTTAAGCTTGCAGGTTTGCCCGAGGATGATGTCAAGAAGAAGGTCTTTCCTTTATATTTGAAGGAGAAGGCATTGACATGGTATAGGCTATGTGATGATATTGGATCATGGAACTACAACCGATTGAAATTGGAATTTCATCAGAAGTTTTATCCTATGCATCTGGTTCATCGTGATCGGAATTATATTTATAATTTTTGGCCTCGTGAAGGAGAAAGAATCGCTCAAGCTTGGGGGAGGCTTAAGTCAATGCTATATTCATGCCCCAATCATGAGCTCCCAAGAGAAATTATTATTCAGAATTTTTATGCTCGGCTTTCTCATAATGATCAATCCATACTCGATACTTCTTGTACTGGTTCCTTTATGAAGAAAGATATTGAATTCAAATGGGACTTATTGGAAAGAATTAAACGCAACTCTGAAGATTGGGAACTCGACGAAGGTAAGGAGTCAGGTATAAACCTTAAGTTTGATTGTGTTAAATCCTTTATAGACACCGATGCTTTTCGTGATTTTAGCACTAAATATGGACTTGACTCTGAGATAGTAGCTTCTTTCTGTGAATATTTTGCTGCTCATGTTGATATCCCTAAGGATAAGTGGTTTAAATATCATCCTCCCATTGAAGTGAAAGTAGTTGAACCTATTAAAGTTAAAGAAGAGACTATTATTTATAATGTTGATCCTATTATTCCTGCTGCTTATATTGAGAAACCACCTTTCCCTGTTAGAATAAAGGAACATGCTAAAGCTTCAACTGTGGTTCGTAAGAGATGTGTTAGAACACCTACACCCCCTGAACAAATTAAAGTTGAACCTAGTATTGCTATGGTTAAAGATCTCTTGGTTGATAATGTTGACGGGCATGTTATTCATTTCTGTGATGAAGCTGCTATAATTGCTAGACCTGATACTAAAGATAAACATAGACCAATTGTTGGCATGCCTGTTGTTTCTGTTAAAATAGGAGATCATTGTTATCATGGCTTGTGTGATGTGGGTGCTAGTGTGATTGCAATTCCCTTTACCTTATATCAAGAAATTATGAATGATATTGCACCAGCTGAATTAGAGGAAATTGATGTTATCATTAAGCTTGCTAATAGAGATACTATAGCACCAGTTGGGATTGTTAGAGATGTTGAAGTCTTGTGTGGGAAAATAAAGTATCCTTCTGATTTTCTTGTTCTTGGTTCCCCACAAGATGATTTTTGTCCCATTATATTTGGTAGACCTTTCTTGAATACTGTTAATGCTAAGATAGATTGTGAGAAAGAAACAGTTACTGTAAGTTTTGGGGATGTGTCTCATGAGTTCAATTTCTCTAAATTTCGTAGACAACCCCATGACAAAGAATTGCCTAGTAAAGATGAAATTATTGGTCTTGCTTCTATTGCTGTGCCTCCTACTGATCCCTTAGAACAATATTTGCTCGACCATGAAAACGATATGCATATGAATGAAAGGAATGAAATAGATAAGATTTTCTTTGATCAGCAGCCTATTTTGAAACACAACCTGCCTGTTGAAATACTTGGGGATCCTCCTCCACCCAAGGGTGATACCGTGTTTGAGCTTAAACAATTACCGGATACTCTGAAATATGCTTATCTTGATGAAAAGGAGATATATCCTGTTATTATTAGTGCTAACCTTTCAGAGCATGAAGAAAAGAGATTATTGAAAACTCTGAGGAAGCACCGCGCTGCTATTGGATATACTCTTGATGATCTTAAGGGCATTAGTCCCACTCTATGTCAGCACAAAATTAATATGGAGCCTGATGCTAAACCAGTTGTTGATCACCAACGACGGTTAAATCCTAAAATGAAAGAAGTGGTAAGAAATGAAATACTAAAGCTTCTGGAGGCAGGTATAATTTATCCTATTGCTGATAGTAGATGGGTTAGTCCCGTTCATCGTGTTCCTAAGAAAGGAGGTATTACCGTTGTTCCTAATGATAAAAATGAATTGATCCCGCAAAGAATTGTTACAGGATATAGAATGGTAATTGATTTTAGGAAATTAAATAAAGCTACTAGGAAAGATCATTACCCTCTACCTTTTATTGATCAAATGCTAGAAAGATTATCCAAACACACACATTTTTGCTTTCTAGATGGTTACTCTGGTTTCTCTCAAATACCTGTGTCAAAAGAGGATCAAGAAAAGACAACTTTTACTTGTCCTTTCGGTACCTTTGCTTATAGACGTATGCCTTTTGGTTTATGCAATGCACCTGCTACCTTTCAAAGATGTATGATGGCTATATTCTCTGACTTTTGTGAAAAGATTGTTGAGGTTTTCATGGATGATTTTTCCGTTTACGGAACTTCTTTTGATGATTGCTTGAGCAACCTTGATCGAGTTTTGTAGAGATGTGAAGAAACTAATCTTGTCTTGAATTGGGAAAAGTGCCACTTTATGGTTAATGAAGGTATTGTCTTGGGGCACAAAATCTCCGAAAGAGGTATTGAAGTTGATAAAGCCAAAGTTGATGCTACTGAAAAAATGCCGTGTCCTACGGATATCAGAGGTATAAGAAGTTTCCTTGGTCATGCTGGTTTCTATAGGAGGTTTATTAAAGATTTCTCTAAGATTTCTAGGCCTCTCACTAATCTTTTGCAAAAAGATGTTCCATTCGTTTTTGATGATGATTGTGTAGAAGCATTTGAAATTCTTAAGAAAGCCTTGATTTCTGCACCTGTTGTTCAACCACCTGATTGGAACCTACCCTTTGAAATTATGTGTGATGCTAGTGATTATGATGTTGGCACTGTTCTAGGACAAAGAGTTGATAAGAAATTAAATGTTATCCATTATGCTAGTAAAACTCTAGACAGTGCTCAAAGAAATTATGCTACCACTGAAAAGGATTTTTTAGCAGTTGTGTTTGCTTGTGATAAGTTCAGACCTTATATTGTTGATTCCAAAGTAACTGTTCACACTGATCATGCTGCTATTAAATATCTTATGGAAGAAAGATGCTAAACCTAGACTGATTAGATGGGTTCTTTTGCTACAAGAATTTGATTTGCATATTATTGATAGAAAGGGTGCTGAGAACCCCGTAGCAGACAACTTGTCTAGGTTAGAAAATGTTCTTGATGACCCACTACCTATTGATGATAGCTTTCTTGATGAACAATTAGCTGTCATAAATGCTTCGCGTAATGCTCCTTGGTATGCTGATTATGCTAATTACATTGTTGCTAAATTTATACCACCTAGTTTCACATACCAACAAAAGAAAAAGTTCTTCTATGATTTAAGACATTACTTTTGGGATGATCCACACCTTTATAAAGAAGGAGTAGATGGTGTTATTAGACATTGTGTACCTGAGCATGAACAGGAACAGATCCTTCACAAGTGTCATTCCGAGGCCTACGGAGGACACCACGCTGGAGATAGAACTGCACATAAGGTACTACAATCTGGTTTTTATTGGCCTACTCTCTTCAAGGATGCTCGTAAGTTTGTCTTGTCCTGTGATGAATGTCAAAGAATTGGTAATATTAGTAGACGCCAGGAAATGCCTATGAATTACTCTCTTGTTATTGAACCATTTGATGTTTGGGGTTTTGATTATATGGGACCTTTTCCAAAGTCTAACGGGTATAGTCATATTCTAGTTGCTGTTGATTATGTTACTAAGTGGGTAGAAGCTATTCCAACTAGTAGTGCTGATCATAACACTTCTATTAAAATGCTTAAAGAAGTTATTTTCCATAGATTTGGAGTCCCCAGATATTTAATGACTGATGGTGGTTCACACTTTATTCATGGTGCCTTCCGTAAATTGCTTGCTAAGTATGATGTTAATCATAGAATTGCATCTCCTTATCATCCTCAGTCTAGTGGTCAAGTAGAATTAAGCAATAGAGAAATTAAATTGATCTTGCAAAAGACTGTTAATAGATCTAGAAAGAATTGGTCTAAGAAACTTGATGATGCATTATGGGCTTATAGAACTGCTTACAAAAACCCTATGGGTATGTCTCCGTATAAAATGGTTTATGGTAAAGCATGTCACTTACCTATGGAACTAGAACATAAAGCTTATTGGGCAATTAAAGAGCTCAACTATGATTTCAAACTTGCTGGTGAGAAGAGGTTATTTGACATTAGCTCACTTGATGAATGGAGAACCCAGGCCTATGAGAATGCCAAGTTGTTTAAAGAAAAAGTTAAGAGATGGCATGATAAAAGGATACAAAAGCGTGAATTCAATGTAGGTGACCATGTCTTGCTATACAATTCTCGTTTAAGATTTTTGCAGGAAAACTTCTCTCTAAATGGGAAGGACCCTACATTGTCGAGGAAGTATATCGTTCCGGTGCCATCAAGATCAACAACGCCGAAGGCACAAATCCTAAGGTGGTAAACGGGCAAAGAATCAAACATTATATCTCAGGTACTCCCATAAATGTTGAAACCAATATTATCAATACCATGACTCCGGAGGAGTACATTAGGGAGACCTACCAGAACGTTTCAGACCCCCAAAAGGAATAGGTATGTGGTACGGTAAGCAAACCGACTCCAAAACTTTTCCAATAGCAATTTTTATCCGTTTTGGAATATTTAATAAATTAGGAAAAATTAAAGTAGTTCGAAGAGTGCACGAGGAGGCGACAAGCCAGGGGGGCGCGCCCTACCCCCCTGTGGCTTGTGGCCACCCCGTGTACCCTCCGGACTCCGTTTTCTTGTGGTATACTCCTTTAGGTCGGTAAAAATTCATTATATAATCTTCCAAAGGTTTTGACCTTCCTATCACGACAATACCTCCTGTTTTCGTTTTGAGCTGTTTCTGCAGCAGATTGAGAGCAATATATCATCCCAGGATTCCGATGGGGAGAGCTATGTGTCGCACTATCTTGCCAATCCCAAGCTCTATGGGGACATAGATCCTTATGGATTGTTCTCGGAGGAGGAACAAGAAGGCAAGTATGAGGAAGAAAGCTCGGATGAAGAGGAGATCCCCCTGCCTCGACCAGGAGATATGCACGTGGAGTTCAGGAAATCGAGCCTCCCAAACACAAGGAGAAAACCCAAGGTTCTATTTATCCCTTCTCGTTTCCTGCAGGAGAGCAAGCAAGAATTATGTCAAAGGATATTGAAGCTCGAGCAGGAAGTAGACGATCTGAGGGAACATAATTTTATGCTTAAGAGGAAACTAGACAAGCTTCCAACCTCATCAACAACTCCAACAACACCTCCTCCGAAGAAAGACAACTAAACACATGGGAATGGGCACTCCCCTTGGCTTGTGCCAAGCTTGGGGGAGGTGCCCCGGTATCGTATCACCATCACATCTTTTACTTTTATCGCTTTTCTTAGTTCGATCCTTTTGGTTATATCTTGATCTAGTAGAATAAAGTCTTTAGTGTGATCTAGTTTTGAACTTTGCTTTTTGTTCCCCTTATGTAAGCGAGTCCGAGAGATATAATAAAAAGTAGTTTTGAGTTAAGGGCTTTGCTTGCTTGCTATGATCTTGAGAAAAAGAAATAGAAAGAAGTATAGAATAAAAGCCAAGAGTATATATGATGATCTTATGGGGGGTGATGACTTCACATATAAGAAGTATGTCGATTGAAATTTGTTGTGAGTTGACAAACATAGCGATTGGTCATTGTTACAATTAAAAGGAAGTGATAAAGAAAGAGAGGTTCACATATAAATATATTATCTTGGACATCTTTTATGATTGTGAGCACTCATTGAAATATTATATGCTAAGAAGTTGATGTTGGACAAGGAAGACAACATAATGGGTTATGTTTGCTTATTTCCGAATAGAAGTTATATGGTTATAGATCCTTTAACATGTGATGCTTGCTTCCACCCCATATCAGCCAAAACTCCCGCACCAAGTAGAGATACTACTTGTGCATCCAAACACCCTTAACCCAGTTTTGCCATGAGAGTCCACCATACCTACCTATGGATTGAGTAAGATCCTTCAAGTAAGTTGTCATCGGTGCAAGCAATAAAAATTGCTCTCTAAATATGTATGATCTATTAGTGTGAGGAAAATAAACTTTATACGAACTTGTGATATGGAAGAAAATAAAAGCGACAGACTGCATAATAAAGTTCTTTATCACAAGGGGCAATATAAAGTGACGTTCTTTTGCATTAAGGGATTGCGCATCCAACTATAAAAGCGCATGACAACCTCTGCTTCCCTCTGCGAAGGGCCTATTTGTTACTTTTACTTTCTAGTACATACCTTTATGCAAGAGTCGTGGTGATCTTCACCACTTCCTTTATTTCGCCTTTCTCTCTTGGCAAGCGTCATGTGTTGGGGAATGATCTAGACACATATATCCACTCGGACGTGGGTGATCATGAGTTATTTCTGTTGACATTACCCTTGAGGTAAATGGTTGTGAGGCAAAACTATAAGCCCCTATCTTTCTCTGTGTTCGATTGAAGCTTTGACCTCATAGGTACCGCGTGAGTGTTAGCAATTATGAAAGACTCAAAGATGATTGAGTATGTGGATTTGCTTTACAAGCTCTTATATTGACTCTTTCCGACGTTATGATAAATTGGAATTGCTTCAATGACTAAGATCATAGTTTGTTGGTTCTCAATAGAGTTCTTGATTCATACTTTACCTTGTGAATGAATTGTTACTTTAGCATAAGAAATTATATATCAATATATGTTGTTGTTCTAAAGATGACCATGATGCCTTCATGTCCGTATTTTATTTTATCGACACCTCTATCTCTAAACATGTGGACATATTTATCGATTTCGGCTTTCGCTTGAGGACAAGCGAGGTCTAAGCTTGGGGGAGTTGATACGTCCATTTTGCATCATGCTTTTATATTGATATTTATTGCATTATGGGCTGTTATTACACATTATGGTACAATACGTATGCCTTTTCTCTCTTATTTTACAAGGTTTACATGAAGAGGGAGAATGCCGGCAGCTGGAATTCTGGACTGGAAAAGGAGCAAATCTGAGAGACCTATTCTGCACAACTCCAAAAGTCCTGAAAAGTTACGGAGAATTATTTTGGAATATATAAAAAATATTGGGCGAAAGAAATACCAGAAGGGACCCACCAGGAGGTCACAAGCCAAGGGGGCGCGCCCTACCCCCCTGGGCGCGCCCCTGTGGCTTCTGGACCCCCTGGCAGGCCTCCGGTGCCCATCTTCTGCTATATGGAGGGTTTTGACCTGAAAAAAATCATAAGAGAGCTTTCGGGACGAAGCGCCGCCGTCTCGAGGCGGAACCTGGGCAGAACCAATCTAGGGCTCCGGCGGAGCTGTTCTGCCGGGGAAACTTCCCTCCCGGAGGGGGAAATCGAAGCCATCGTCATCACCAACGATCCTCTCATCGAGAGGGGGTCAATCTCCATCAACATCTTCACCAGCACCATCTCCTCTCCAAACCCTAGTTCATCTCTTGTATCCGATCTTTGTCTCAAAACCTCAGATTGGTACCTGTGGGTTGCTAGTAGTGTTGATTACTCCTTGTAGTTGATGCTAGTTGGTTTACTTGGTGGAAGATCTTATGTTCAGATCCTTAATGATAATTAATACTCCTATGATTATGAATATGAATATGCTTTGTGAGTAGTTACATTTGTTCCTGAGGACATGGGATAAGTCTTGTTATAAGTAATCATGTGAATTTGGTATTTGTTCGATATTTTGATGAGATGTATGTTGTCTCTCCTCTAGTGGTGTTATGTGAACGTCGACTACATGACACTTCACCATTATTTGGGCCTAGGGGAAGGCATTGGGAAGTAATAAGTAGATGATGGGTTGCTAGAGTGACAGAAGCTTAAACCTTAGTTTATGCGTTGCTTCGTAAGGGGCTGATTTGGATCCATATGTTTCATGCTATGGTTAGATTTATCTTAATTCTTCTTTCGTAGTTGCGGATGCTTGCGAGAGAGGTTAATCATAAGTGGGAGGCTTGTCCAAGTAAGGACAGCACCCAAGCACCGGTCCACCCACATATCAAATTATCAAAGTAACGAACGCGAATCATATGAGCATGATGAAAACTAGCTTGATAGAAATTCCCATGTGTCCTTGGGAGCGCTTTGCTTTATATAAGAGTTTGTCCAGGCTTGTCCTTTGCTACAAAAAGGATTTGGCCACCTTGCTGCACCTTTGTTACATTTGTTACTTGCTATCCATTACGAATTATCTTATCACAAAACTATCTGTTACCGATAATTTCAGTGCTTGCAGAGAATACCTTACAGAAAACTGCTTGTCATTTCCTTCTGCTCCTCGTTGGCTTCGACACTCTTACTTATCGAAAGGACTACGATAGATCCCCTATACTTGTGGATCATCACTAATATTGGTAACTCGAAGTAAAAGCCACGGAATAAACGGAGACTGGCTAAGGGTGAGGTGACGATGTGTGTTGGAAGTGTTTCCAAGGTTGATGTGATCACCATCGCACGCTCCCTCTACCTTCGGGATTAGTGTTGAACCTAAATAAATGTTATTTGGTGTTTGCTTTGAGCATGAACATGATTACATCATGTATATTGCAATACGATTATTCATTTAAATCAGAGAATAATAGTTATTCTATTTACATGAATAATACCTTCAATGGTCATGCACCCAATGTGAATGGTTTATTGAATCGATCGTAGTAATACACATGTTCATAATACTGATGACAAAAGATGCAAAGTTAATAATGATAGTACCACATACTTGTGGCACTGCCGCTAAAGGTCATATTGGTGTAAAGCGCATGCAGAAACTCCATGCTGATGGATCTTTGGACTCACTTGATTTCGAATCGGTTGAGATATGCGGACCATGCCTCATGGGCAAGATGACTAAAACCCCGTTTTCCGGCTTGATGGAGCGGGCAAGTGACTTATTGGAAATGATACATGTTGATGTATGCGGTCCAATGAATGTTGAAGCGTGCGGTGGATATCATTATTTTCTTACCTTCACTAATGATTTGAGTAGATATGGGTATATTTACTTAATGAAACACAAGTCTGAAACGTTTGAAAAGTTCAAGCTATTTCAGAGTGAAGTTTGAGATCATCGTGACAAGAAGATAAAATGTCTACGATATGATCGTGGAGGTAAATATCTGAGTTACGAGTTTGGTATGCAACTTAAGACAATGTGGAAATTTTTTCACAACTCACGCCACCTGGAACACCATAGTGTAATAGGTGTGTCCAAACGTCGTAGTCATGCTCTATTGGATATGGTGCGTATTATGATGTCTATTACCGATTTGCCACTATCGTTTTGGGGTTATGCATTAGAGACAACTACATTCACTTTAATAGGGCACCATCTAAATCCGTTGAGATGACACCGTATGAATTATGGTTTGGTAGAAACCTAAGCTGACATTTCTTAGAGTTTGGGAATGCGATGCTTATGTGAAAAGACTTAAACCTAATAAGCTCAAACCTGAAGCGGAAAAATGCGTATTCATAGGATACCCTAAGGAAACAGTTGGGTATGCCTTCTATCTCAGATCCGAGGACAAAGTGTTTGTTGCTAAAGACGGGTCCTTTCTCGAGAAAAAGTTTCTCTCGAAAGAATTGAGTGGGAGGAAGGTAGAACTTGATGAGGTTATTCAACCGCCACTTCAGTTGGATGGATGGTAGCATGACGCTGGAAGATGTTTCTGCGGTGCCTACACCAATTGAAGAGGAAGCTAATGATGATGATCATGAAACTTCGGATCAAGTTACTACCGAGCCTCATAGGTCGACAAGGACTCGTGCCGCCCCTGAGTGGTACGGCAATCCTGTCTCACAGGTCATGTTGTTAGACAACAGTGAACCTACGAGCTATGAAGAAGCGGTGGTGGGCCCGGATTCCAACAAATGGCCAGGAGCCATGAAATCCGAGGTAGTATCCATGTATGAAATCCAAGTATGGACTTTGGTAGACTTGCCCGATGAATGGCATGCCGTTAAGTACAAATGAATTTTTAAAGAAGACAGACGCTGATGGTAAATGTCACCATTTATAAAGCTCGACTTGTCGCAAAAGGGTTTCTGACAAGTTCAAGGAGTTGACAACGATGAAAATTTCTCACCCGTAGCGATGCTAAAGTCTGTTGGAATTATGTTAGCAGTTGCTGCATTTTTCGATTATGAAATCTGGCAGATGGATGTCAAAACAGAGTTTCCTTAATGATTTCCGTGAGGAAAGGTTGTATGTGATACAACTGGAAGTTGTTTGTCGATCCTAAGGATGCTAAAAGGTATGCAAGCTCCAGCAATCCTTCTATGGACTGGAGCAAGCATCTCGGAGTTGGAATATATGCTTTGATGAGGTGATCAAAGCTTTTGGGTTTATACAAAGTTTATAAGAAACGTGTATTTACAAGAAAGTGAGTGGGAGCACTATAGAATTTCTAGTAAGTATATGTGGATGACATATTGTTGATTGGGAATGATGTAGAAATTTCTGGAAAGCATAAAAGGTTGTTTCAAAGGTGTTTTTCAAAGGAAGACCTGGATAAAAGGCTACTTAAATATTGGGCATTAAGATCTATAGAGATAGATCAAGACGCCTGATAAGACTTGCAATGAGTGCATACCTTGACAAGATTTTGAAGGAGTTCAAAATGGATCAATCAAAGAAAGAGTTCTTGCCTGATTTGTAAGGTGTGAAGTTGAGTATGACTCAAAGCTCGACCACGGCAGAAGAAAGAGAAAGGACGAAGGTCGTCCCCTATGCCTTAGACATAGGCTGTGTATAGTATGCCATGCTGTGTACCGCACCTAGTGTGTGCCTTGCCATGAGTCTGTCAAGGGGTACAAGAGTGATCCAGGAGTGGATCACTGGACAGTGGTCAAAATTATCCTTAGTAACTAAAGGACTAAGGAAATGTTTCTCGATTATGGAGGTGATGAAGAGTTTGTCGTAAAGAGTTACGTCGATGCAAGCTTTGACACCAATCCGGATGACTCTGAGCAGCAATCCGGATACGTATAGTGGAGCACCATTTGGAATAGCTCCAAGTGGAGCGTGATAGCAGCATCTACAGTATGGCATAGAGATTTGCAAAGTGCACACAGATCTGAATCTTGCAGATCCGTTGACTAAAAACCTCTCTCACAAGCAAAACATGATAAAACCCCAGAACTCATTGGGTGTTAATCACATGGTGATGTGAACTAGATTATTGACTCTAGTGCAAGTGGGAGACTGTTGGAAATATGCCCTAGAGGCAATAATAAATTAGTGATTATCATATTTTCTTGTTCATGATAATCGTTTATTATACATGCTAGATTTGTATTGATCGGAAACTCAGATACATGTGTGGATACATAGACAACACCATGTCCCTAGTAAACCTCTAGTTGACTAGCTCGTTGATCAGAGATGGTCAAGGTTTCCTGGCCATAGACATGAGTTGTCATCTGATAACGGGATCACATCATTAGGAGAATGATGTGATGGACAAGACCCAACCGTAAGCATAGCAGTTGATCGTATCAGTTTATTGCTACTGCTTTGTCCATGTCAAGTATCTGTTCCTATGACCATGAGATCATGTAACTCCCGGACACCGGAGGAATGCCATGTGTGTATCAAACGTCACAACGTAACTGGGTGACTATAAAGGTGCTCTACAGGTATCTCCGAGGGTATCTGTTGGGTTGGCATGGATCGAGACTGGGATTTTTCACTCTGTTTGACGGAGAGGTATCTATGGGCCCACTCGGTAATACAACATCACAAGAAGCTTGCAAGCAACGTGACTAAGGAGTTAGTCACGAGATCTTGTGTTACGGAACGAGTAAAGAGACTTGCCGGTAATGAGATTGAACTAGGTATGGAGATCCCGACAATCGAATCTCGGGCAAGTAACATACCGCTGGACAAAGGGAACTACATACGGGATTGATTGAATCCTTGGCATCGTGGTTCGGCCGATAAAGATCTTCGTGGAATATGTGGGATCCAATATGGGCATCCAGGTCCCGCTATTGGTTATTGACCGGAGAGGTGTCTCGGTCATGTCTACATTATTCTCGAACCCGTAGGGTCCGCACGCTTAACGTTCGGTGACGCTAGAGTAGTATTGGGATATGTACGTTGGTGACCGAATGTTGTTCGGAGTCACGGATGAGATCCCGGATGTCACGCGGAGCCCCAGAATGGTCCGGAGGTAAAGATTTATATATGGGAAGTCATATTTTGGCTACCGAGAAAGTTTCGGGTTTTGCCGGTATTGTACCGGGAAACTTCCGGAAGGTTCCGGAGGGTTCTGGAGGAGTCTGGAAGGATCCCTCCAGCCCCTAGGGCGTGCATGGGCTGTAGGGGGCGTGATACGTCTCCAACGTATCTATAATTTTTGATTGTTCCAAGCTATTATATTATCTGTTTTGGATGTTTTATAAGCATTAATATGCTATTTTATATTATTTTTGGGACTAACCTATTAATCTAGAGCCTAGTGCCAGTTTCTATTTTTTCCTTGTCTTTGAGTATTGCAGATAAGGAATATTAAACGGAGTCCAAACGGAATAAAATTTTCGGAATGATTTTTCTTGGACCAGAAGAAACCCAGCAGACTTGGAGATGAAGGCAGGAGACCTGCCGTGGAGTCACAAGCCACCAGGGCGCGCCCTAGGGGGGGGGCGCCCCCCTGGCTTGTGGCCCGACGGCAGCCCTCCTAACCCTATTCTTCAGCCTATAAATTCCCAAATATTCCCTGGATACCAAAAAGAGCCACGAAAATACTTTTCCGCCGCCGAAAGCCTCTATTCCCGTGAGATCCAATCTTGGAGCCTTTTCCGATAATCCGCCGGAGGGGGATTCGATCACGGAGGGCATCTACATCAACTCCATTGCCCCTCCGATGATGCGTGAGTAGTTTACCACAGACCTTCGGGTCCATAGCTAGTAGCTAGATGGCTTCTTCTCTCTCTTTGTTCTTCAATACCATGTTCTTCATGATCTTCATGGAGATCTATCCGATGTAATACTCTTTTGCGGTGTGTTTGTCGAGATCCGATGAATTGTGGGTTTATGATCAGCTTATCTATGAATATTATTTGAATCTTCTCTGAATTCTTATATGCATGATTTCATATCTTTGCAAGTCTCTTCGAGTTATTGGTTTGGTTTGGCCAACTAGATTGGTAATTCTTGCAATGGGAGAAGTGCTTAGTTTTGGGTTCAATCTTGCGGTGTCCTCACCCAGTGACAAAGTAGGGGTAGCGAGGCACGTATTTGTATTGTTGCCATCGAGGATAAAAAGATGGGGGTTTCATCATATTGCTTGAGTTTATCCCTCTACATCATGTCATCTTACCTAATGCGTTACTCTGTTCTTCATGAACTTAATACTCTAGATGCAGGCAGGAGTCGGTCGATGTGTGGAGTAATAGTAGTAGATGCAGAATCGTTTCGGTCTACTTGACACGGACGTGATGCCTATATGCATAATCATTGCCTTGGATATCGTCATAACTATGCACTTTTCTATCAATTGCTCGACAGTAATTTGTTCACCCACCGTATTATTTTCCTTCATGAGAGAAGCCTCTAGTGAAACCTATGCCCCCCGGGTCTATTTTTCATATTATATTTTCAGATCTATAAACCAAAAATACCAAAAATACCTCGCTGCATTATTTTTACTTTTGTTTTACTTTACGTTCTAGCAATCTTTTATATCTATCTCTATCATATCTCATCCTTGCAAATAACCGTGAAGGGATTGACAACCCCTTTTAGCGTCGGGTGCAAGAGTTTGATTGTTTGTGTAGGTGCGAAGATTGGGGACTTGCTTGTATCTCCTACTGGATTGATACCTTGGTTCTCAACAACTGAGGGAAATACTTATCTACTTTGCTGCATCACCCTTTCCTCTTCAAGGGAAAACCAACGCAAGCTCAAGAAGTAGCAGGGCGCCCTAGCCTTATTGGGCCAGGGGAACCAGCCCTACAAGGCCCATGCGCAAGGGGAAGGGGAAACCCTAAGTGGGAGGGAGTCCACATGCCTTGGGAGGCAAGTTTCCTCCCTAGCCGCCGGCCCTCCTTGGAGGAGGGGCCTAGGGCTGCGACCAAACCCTTCCCCTTGCCTCCTATATATAGTAGAGGAGAGGGGGAGGGCTGGACACAACAATCCCACGCCCCGGTGGCAGCCCTACCTCTCTCCCTAGATCGATTTCTCCTCAGATCGCATCTACCGTAGCGCTTCGCGAAGCCCTGCCGGGATTGCTCCACCACCATCTCCACCATGTCGTCGTGCTGGTTGAGATCCCATGTGACACCCTGGATTTTGGCTACAGTGATCATTGTAATAAAGCACAGTGATGACCATGAACAGTGCCTAATCATTTTGCTAAGTAGAATGTGATCAAGTTGAAAATCATATCTCATTTTAAATTTCACCTAAAAAGGGCATTAATTTTTAATGTGATAAAATAAGATTGCAAATAGCATATGAAAAATGTTGCACACTTGTTAAAAATCTCAAAACTAATGTTGTTAAGGAAAACAACATCACTCTTTTGCAAAAATGAACAGTAGCAATTAAACAGTGCTAATTCAACACTTTAAAATTGCTTTTTCATTTATGAAAAATACAAAATATATCCACTGGCCTCCAAAATATTTGTGGCACTATCTATATTCACTAGTGAATTAATGGGACACTTCCCATATTTTTCTAAGTGAACAGTGTGCACAAATATTCTTCTACTTCTCTCTATTTATTAATAAAAAGAAAAACAGAAAAGAAACAAAAGAAAAAGGGCAGAAGCCCACTTACCTAGCGACTGGGCCGTGCTGGCCCAGCCCACTCCCACCTGCCCACCGTCCTTCTTCCCTCCGTGTCGCTCCCGCTGTGGACAGAGCCGCGCCGCGCCGTCGCCGTTCGCCACGCCGACGGGAGCAGGTGGGCGAGGGGATAAGCCTCGCCCCGAGCCGTCCCCCCTGGCCGCCTTCGCCATTCGCCTCTGCTTCGCCTCTCCCCCTCTCCCTCGCTCTCCCCACTCCCTCCCGAGCGCAGCCATGTCCGCGCCCGGCTGAGCTCGTGGTCACAGCCCCTCCCCCGCCTCCGTAGCCTGTCCAGAAGAACCGCCGCGACGAGCCCCTCCTCCTCGACCACTTGACCAAGCCCCTGGAGCCCTGCGCCGTCGCCATCGACCCTTCTTCTTCCTCTGGACCCGAAGCATGCTTCCGCCGCCGTCTACATAGCGCTCAGCTCCGGCCACCGCAGCTCGCCCTGATGGCCGGAATGGAATGGCGGCAACGCCAGCTTTCGAACGCGCCCAATAACGCACGATTTGGTGCCCCGTAGAGGATTTCCGAGCCACGCCACCGTTTCGGGAGCTCGCCGGAGCTCCTCCGGTGGCCGGACGGCGCCGCCGCCGACGTGGCCCGGTCGGGGCCACCCGCAGGGTCACTGGCCAGTGGGCCAGCCCGACCCCGTTGACCTGTTGACCAGGTCAACGTGCTGACTGGGCCTGGTCCAGTCACTGACTGGTGGGTCCCAGTCCCCCTGTGTGTATGACAGGTGGGCCACCCCTGTCAGATAACTAATTAGTTAATTAGGTTAATTAAAATAATTAATTTAGCCTAATGTGTCTATGACAGATGGGCCCCACTTGCTAAATTAGTCTCTGTTAGTTTAATTTAACTCTGTTTTAAAAATGAGTCTATGACATGTGGGTCCCACATGTCAGGTTTGACCAGTCAGCTGAGATTGTTGACTGCTGATACAATGCTGATGTCAGCATGATGTCATAATAGCATTTTTCGAATTAATTTAATTTTGTTAATTCCAGAAAATGATTAAATCTTTGAAAAATCATAGAAAATAATCTGTAGCTCAGATCAAAAAACTTTATATATGAAAGTTGATCAGAAAAATCCCACGAATCCAAATATGCCATCCATTCATCTGTCACATGCTCCTAGCATGTTGAACATGGAACTTTTCACCTCCGTATCGTCTGTCCAATAAATCCAAAGACTCGGGAAATATCGTCAGATATTCTCCCGCTCGGTCTGATACGTGTAGTGCTGCGTTAGACTACCCCTAGCACCGCGTATTGCCATGTCATGCATCGTGTTGCACCTGTTTGCTTGTATTTATTGTTTCTTCCCCCTCTTCTCTCCGGTAGACTCCGAGACTGACGGTGCTGCCGGGTACGACTACACCGTTGACGATCAGCCTTTTGCAGCAGAGCAGCAAGGCAAGCAAACCCCCCTTGAGCATTCCGATATTGCCTATTCCTTTCCCTCTTATTCTTGCATTAGATTTTGCTACTGTATTAGCTAGCTCCTATTCTGATGCATAGCCTGTTTTTGATAAACTGTTACTTTACCTGCAATCATACCAACTGCTTAGTATAGATTGATCAGTGAATCCCCTGTGACCCCCTTAGTCCCAGTTGCCCCTACTTCTTTATCGACGACTCGACAACTCGAAGACCCGAAGACTCGGTCAACCGACCGACGAGCCAGGCCCCTCACATCACCGCACACCCCTTAAGTATGGCACTGCAGAGCTACTATCGGGTGCCGAGGGTGATACCTCACTTAGCACTCCCGATGTTAATTCTGTAGCGTAGCTAATTGGTCGTGGGTATCGAGGGTGATTCCTCCTTCCCATTTATCGATAGCGACTCTTGTCATACACATACTTCGAGTGGGATCCATCGAGGGTGATTCCTCGGATATCCACTTGGTGTATAAACACACAGTTACTTCATCTTGACTTTGTTTACATGTGAAAGGCGGGACTGGAGGGACAGGCGGTACCACCCTGGTTGAGGTGGACCTGAGTTCCCGACAGTCCTGAGACGGGTCGGCCCCAAGGGTACCCATGTGTGAGATGTGGTGGGATGCGCCGGTAAGGCATCCAAAGGGTTATGTTGAGGCATGGATGGACAGGAAAGGCCCTTGCCACACATCCTCGAGACGGGGTGACGGGACCGCACTTTACGGGTCGCGCTTGCCCCGCATTAATAAAATGCTAATGGGTTGGGTATTTGATCTGAGTTGGTCGTTGGCCTTATTGCGCACCAAACCATCACGTGGGAAAGTTATGGGCACTCAGCGTCGTTGTATCAGCCGAAGCTCTTCGGACGTCAGCAATGGAGCGGCGCGTGCCGGATTGGACTGGACGGTACAGCTCTTGGACTAGAGTGTACTAGGTCTGCTTCCGGCCGCGTTCGCATCGTGCAGGAGTGAAAGGGCAAGTGGGCCCACGAACCTGCGCGCTTAGGATTTAGACCGGCGGGCTGGCCTATTCGTTGAGCCTAGGTGGGGCGACGACGTGCTGCTATCCCGAGGCCAGGCATGACCCAGGAAAGTGTGTCTGGCCGGAGGTGATCAGGCATGTTGGAGATGCGGTGCACCCTGCAGGGATGAATAATCTATTCGAATAGCCGTGTCCATGGTAACATGACGACTTGGAGTTGTACCTTGACCTTATACAACTATAACTGTGATTTAAATTTGAAATGAATTGTGGCTCCGAGATTGCTTCCTCGCAGGGAGTCGAGGGAGGATCTCTGGGCGTGGTTACTTAATAAAATTGCTACAATAATATGATTATATATGAGATACCAGTCTACTCTCTTCTAATGCTGCAAGATGTTGAAGATGCTAGTCTTCGATAGGACTAGGCCTTCTCCCTATTCTTGCTTTCTGCAGTCAGTCCAGATATAACCCCTCCCCTTGATAATGATGCATACTTAGCATAGTTCTGATGTCAGTCTTGCGAGTACTTTGGATGAGTACTCACCGCTGCTTTGCTTTCTCTTTCCCCCTCGATACGATTTCCGCGTTCAGACGACGGAGCCCAGGAGATGGAGTACGCCGGAGACGACTACTACACCACCGCCGGAGCCTACTACTACGTGGAGACCGCTCCCGACCAGCAGTAGGATAGGAGGTTCCCAGGCAGGAGGCCTCGCCTCTTTCGATCCGTTGCTTATGTTTGTGCTAGCCTTCTTAAGGCAAAACTTGTCTAACTTATGTGTGTACTCAGATATTTTATTTGCTTCCGCTGACTCGTGCTTGTCGAGCTTTGTATTTGAGCCCTCGAGGCCCCTGGCTTGTAATATGAAGCTGTATGACTTTAATTTGTGTCTAGTGTTGTGTTGTGATATCGAATAGTGAGTCCCTAATCTTGGTCGTACGCATTGCGTGATTGATTAGCGTACGGTCGAGATCGGGGGCGTCTCAAGTTGGTATCAGAGCCGACTGCCTGCAGGTAACCCCCTTTCCAACTCCTTGGCCGAAGTTGAGTCTAGTACTGGAAAAACTTTTACTAACATTGTTGTGTGGCTTACGGGCCCACATCTGAATCGGGTGGTATTAGGATCTTTTATTCCTCGTCTATACTCTGGGTTCTAATCTCTCTTCTCTTTTAGGTTAAAGATTTTGCTAAAATCTAACATTAGGTTCTCGTAATCACATCCACCGGAGAATTGTTTCGTCGAAAATTGTCTTCTTTGAAGTTATGATGCACGCACTATTATTTGACATCTTGAATCTCCTTGTTACAGATGCGTCCCGCTAGGCAGATCGTTCGTCTGACCTTTGCGCACGATACGACTGGGTTCCCGGCCATTCTGGTCGGCCTCTTGAAGGAGCTGGGATATCGTTGGTACCCCGAGTACACTGTTTACGAGGACTACCGCGAGTTCAACCAGGAACAGTATGAGGCTGAGATGGTTATCTGGGATCGACAGGACCTCTCCATCACTGAGTTGCACACCTTCCGTGGCATTGGAGTGACTGTTGAGATGGCAGTACAGGATGCTGCCTATGCTGCTATTGTTCATCTCCGTGCAGCGAACCCTTGTTTGGAGGAGACGGCAGATACATCCCGTATGTCCCTGCTGGAGTTGATACGGCAGCCGACGCTGAGGTCTTGACCCCTTTCGCACGGCAGCATACCGACCGGTCCTACACTGCTGTCTGCACCCCCTACGTGAGTCGTCGTTACGATCCACAGGTTCTGGTCCAGTACACTGAGGCACTGGATCGCACTGTCAGGGCTCTTAACGTGGAGTTGTACGCAACCCGAGCTTGTCTGTATCAGGCTATGGAGCACTTGTTGCCAGCAGTCCGTGCGAGGATACATCCGGAGCACATCCTTTACCCGCCTCGGACTGAGTTTCCCCCAGGTCTTGGATGGCCTGAGATTGGAGGTCGTACTCCGGCACGTGGACCTGCGCTCCCGCTTGGTATGCAGGTTCTGCATCGGAGTGTACACGGGATGCAGGACCCTGCCACCGGGTTTCACAATCAGGGTCATCTGCAGTTTCGTGGCTACTTTCGTTGTCCCCGACGTTGATGTAGCATATCGCTATGTCTCGTTGTTGTATCCCTCCACTGCGTGCCTGCGTGCCGCCTAGTTGTCTAGGTAAATTTCATGCCGGACCTATCGTCTATTTTGTAACGAACTTATGGTTTGTAATAGACCTATGTATGGATCTGTATGTTGAAGTTTGAACTACTATGTCGTATCTATTGCACTTTCTTAATTGTGCAATTTACTTCATGAATGGTTCTTTGTCCTTGCAATTATCCAATGCTAAACTACCACTGTTATAAATTTGACAGAATGGTTAGGCCAGCTGGTCGTGGTCGTGGTGCGCCTGAACCACCACCACCACCGGAATACATGGCTGGTATGATGCAACAGTTTGAACTGAATCGCCAGTTTATGCAAGGGCTTATGGACCAGTTCCCGAGGCCGAATATGAATCAGCAGCCAGCCCCAATGACTCTGCAAGACTTCATGCGTCTCAACCCTGCGATCTACCGCAGCTCAACTCAGCCGCTTGACGCAGATGACTGGCTCCGTGACATCACATATGAGCTGGAATCTTCAGGCGCCCCAGAGGCTAGCTATGTCACCTTTGCCTCGTACTTTCTGAAGGGTCCCGCTGCTCAATGGTGGGACAGCCACAGGCGCTCACAGCCTGTTAGAACAATCATCACCTGGCCAGAGTAACAAGCTGCGTTCTGTGCTCGTCACATTCCTCAGGGAATGATGGATAAGAAGAAGCGTGAATTCCGCAACTTAGTCCAGGGCAACAAGACTATGGATGCTTATCAGCGGGAATTTCTGGATTTGTCTCGCTATGCTGAAGAAGACATTGCAACTGATGCTCGTAGGCAGGAGAAGTTCCGTGAAGGCCTCCACCCAGATATCAAGCTGGCACTCCTTCTCAAGACTTCGGTAATTTTGCCACCTTGGTGAACAAGTCTATTATAGTGGAGATGGGTCTGCAGGACTACAAGGACAGCAGCAAGTGCAACCGCGACATGGGCTCATCTTCGGGTCCATCTGCTCAGAAGCACAAGATCTGGATACCCCACAACATGTACCATGCACCGCCTCCTGCTCCGAGACCGTCCTATGCTGCACCTCGTCTGCCTCCACCCCCACCCAGGCAGCCAAGGCTCCCAGCTCCGCCACCACGAGCTCCTGTTCCCCCTTCTCGTCCTGAGGATGGGCTGTGCTTCAAGTGTGGTCGCCCAGGACACCGTGCTAGAGAACGCAGGCAGAATCAGAAACAACTTACACTGCCTTCCAACCAGCCCCGCAACAACAATGCCAGGCCTGCTCAGGGACGTGCTCAAGCTAACAATGTTGATATGAATGAAGCTCAAGACCAGCCTGCTACTGTGATGGGTACACTGCTTGTTAACTCCATACCAGCTTCTGTATTGTTTGATACAGGAGCATCGCATTCTTTTATGTCTGAAAATTTTGCATACATGCATGGCATTAAGTACGAGGAGATGAGCATTCCAATAGTGGTAAACACCCCCGCTGGCCAATGCCAAACCTCCATGGTTTGTCCAGATGTCCCCATTGAAATAGAAGGCCTGGAATTCCATGCCTCCCCCATAATATTAAAGTCTTCCAAGATCGACCTTATTCCGGGAATGGATTGGTTGAAAGCACATACTGCTTCCGTTGTTTGTGCCACCAAAACTATCCACCTTCTGCACCCTTCGGATGAGATAGTCAACTACCATGCTCATCTGGTTCGAGATGCTGAAGCCCGACTATATGCCTTGAATGCATTAAATGAGTCACCTTTTGAAGGGATTGAAAACATTCCAGTTGTCCGGGATTTCCAAGATGTTTTTTCGGAAGAACTCCCAGGGATCCCCCCTGCTAGAGCTGTCGAGTTTGTCATAGACTTGGTACCTGGTACCACTCCTATTGCCAAGCGTCCGTATAAAATGCCACCACATGAACTCCTAGAACTTAAGCAAGAAATTGACAATTCGCTTCGTCTGGGTTTCATTCGTCCAAGTTCCTCTGCTTGGGGAGCGCCTTCTCTCTTTGTCAAGAAGAAAGATGGTACGAATCAATTGGTCCAAGATTACCGTCCCATCAACCAAGCAACGATTCAAAACAAATACCCGCTTCCACGGATCAACGATCTGTATGATCAACTTGCTGGATCATCAGTATTTTCTAAACTCGACTTGAGGTTGGGTTACCATCAAATCCGAGTTCGTGAAGAAGATATTCCCAAGACTGCATTTGTTACTCGCTATGGTTCATACGAGTACACCGTCATGTCCTTCGGCTTAACCAATGCTCCAGCAACCTTCTCTCGCTTGATGAATTATATTTTTATGGACTACCTCGATAAATTCGTCGTGGTTTACCTGGATGATATTTTGGTATTCTCCAAGAATAAAGAAGAGCATGCTGAACATCTTCGTCTTATACTGGAGAGGCTTCGAGAACATCAACTTTATGCTAAGTATTCAAAGTGCGAGTTCTGGATGGACGAAGTAACCTACCTTGGTCATGTGATCTCGAAGGATGGTATTGCGGTCAACCCTGAACGAGTTCAGGCTATTCTTGACTGGACTCCCCCGAAGAATGTCAAGCAAGTCAGAAGTTTTCTCGGGCTCGCCAGCTATTGCCGTCGATTCGTCGAGAACTTCTCCAAGATTGCAAAACCCTTAACCAATCTGCTTCACAAAGGTGTTGAATATGAGTGGACAGAAAAATGTTAGGAGAGCTTTCAGGCACTTAAGGACAAGCTGACCTCTGCTCCAGTGCTTGCTCCTCCGGATACTCGTAAGGAATTTGTCATTTATTGTGATGCTTCACGTCAAGGAATGGGCTATGTCCTAATGCAAGAACGCAGAGTGGTTGCTTATGCATCTCGTCAATTGCGTCCTCATGAAGAGAACTACCCAGTTCATGACCTTGAACTTGCCGCGGTAATTCATGCACTGAAAGAGTGGCGGCAATACCTTGTTGGGAACCGTTGCGAGATCTACACCGACCACCAAAGTCTGAAGTATCTGTTTACTCAGCCAGATCTAAACCTCCGTCAACAGAGATGGATGGAGCGCATAGCAGATTACAATGTGGGTATTTCTTATACCCCAGACAAGGCTAATGTAATGGCTGATTCTTTGAGCCACAAGTCGTACTGCAATCACCTTCAAGTTCACAAGGTTCACCCCCTTCTTCAAGAAGAATTTCGCAAGCTGAACCTCCATATTGTTCCTCAGGGATATCTCGCTCCCCCTCCTGAAGGGTCCTACAAAATGAACCTCCATGTTGTTTCCCAGGGTTCTCTTAATACCCTGGTTGCTAAACCAGATCTTGTGGACGTCATCAAGTGGATCCAAAAGTGTGACAATGAAGTCGAGAGGATTAAACGCGATCTCGCAGAAGGAAAGCCCTCACCCTTCACTATTGCTGAGGATGGCGCTTTGTACTTCAAAGACCGCCTAGTGGTACCGAGTAGGGAGAAAAACCATGATATGACTCAGGAGGTCATGAAGGAAGCACATGACACCCCGCTGTCTATTCATCCTGGTAGTACCAAGATGTACCAAGACATTCGTCGAAGATTCTGGTGGTCTAACATGAAGCAAGACATTGCACGCTATGTTTCAGAATGTGACATTTGCCGTCGGATCAAAGCAGAACAGCAAAGGCCTGCTGGAACTCTACAACCTATTTCTATTCCTGAATGGAAATGGGATCATGTTGAAATGGACTTCATTACTAGTTTTCCCAGATCGCAGAAAGGTAATGATGCTATTCTTGTCGTCATTGACCGGTTGTCCAAAGTTGCACATTTTCTGGCTGTCAAGGAAACTATTACTGCTAGTCAGCTGGCAGATCTATACATGTTCAGAGTTGTTTCACTCCACGGTATTCCATTGGTGATTAGTTCAGACCGTGGTAGTTTATTCACTTCAAGATTCTGGACAAGTTTCCAGGAAGCTATGGGGACTCGTTTGTCCTTCAGCACCGCTTTTCACCCTCAATCCCAGGGACAAGTTGAACGAGTCAATCAGATTCTCGAAGACATGCTTCGAGCTTGTGTCATTTCTTTCGGCAAGAAATGGGAGGAATCTCTCCCGTATGCTGAGTTCTCCTACAACAATAGCTATCAAGCTAGTCTGAAGATGGCTCCTTTTGAAGTGTTATATGGACGTAAGTGTCGGACTCCTTTGAATTGGTCAGAAACTGGGGAACGTACACTTATCGGTCCGGATATTATCCAACATGCCGAAGATCAAGTCCGCATTATACATGCAAATCTGAAGGCTGCTCAGTCTTGTCAGAAGAGTCGGTATGACCGTCATCACAAAGATATGGTCTATCAACCTGGCGAAAAGGCTTATCTTCGAGTCACGCCAATGAGAGGTACACACCGTTTTGGGATCAAGGGCAAGCTGGCTCCTCGTTATATTGGTCCTTTCACTATTCTCGAAAGGCGTGGTAAAGTGGCATATCAATTGGAACTACCGCCAAACCTTTCTCAGGTTCACGATGTGTTCCATGTGTCACAGCTTCATCGCTGCTTCAAGGATCCTATCCGAGCAGTGGATCATGATATGCTTGAGCTGCAGCAAGACCTCTCTTACAAGGAGCAACCAGTCCGCATTCTCGATGAAACTGAACGTCGGACTCGTCAGAAGGTTACCAACTTCTTCAAAGTGCAGTGGGCAAATCATTCTGAAGATGAAGCCACCTGGGAACGCGAAGATCATCTTCGTGCAGAATACCCTGGGCTCTTTCCTTCTACTTCTTAATTCTCGAGACGAGAGTTCTTGTTAGTAGGGGAGAGTTGTGACACCCTGGATTTTGGCTACAGTGATCATTGTAATTAAGCACAGTGATGACCATGAACAGTGCCTAATCATTTTGCTAAGTAGAATGTGATCAAGTTGAAAATCATATCTCATTTTAAATTTCACCTAAAAAGGGCATTAATTTTTAATGTGATAAAATAAGATTGCAAATAGCATATGAAAAATGTTGCACACTTGTTAAAAATCTCAAAACTAATGTTGTTAAGGAAAACAACATCACTCTTTTGCAAAAATGAACAGTAGCAATTAAACAGTGCTAATTCAACACTTTAAAATTGCTTTTTCATTTATGAAAAATACAAAATATATCCACTGGCCTCCAAAATATTTGTGGCACTGTCTATACTCACTAGTGAATTAATGGGACACTTCCCATATTTTTCTAAGTGAACAGTATGCCCAAATATTCTTCTACTTCTCTCTATTTATTAATAAAAAGAAAAACAGAAAAGAAACAAAAGAAAAAGGGTAGAATCCCACTTACCTGGCGACTGGGCCGCGCTGGCCCAGCCCACTCCCACCTGCCCACCGTCCTTCTTCCCTCCGTGTCGCTCCCGCCGTGGACAGAGCCGCGCCGCGCCATCGTCGTTCGCCACGCCGACGGGAGCAGGTGGGCGAGGGGATAAGCCTCGCCCCAAACCGTCCCCCCTGGCCGCCTTCGCCATTCACCTCTGCTTCGCCTCTCCCCCTCTCCCTCGCTCTCCCCACTCCCTCCCGAGCGCAGCCATGTCCGCGCCCGGCTGAGCTTGTGGCCACAGCCCCTCCCCCGCCTCCGTAGCCTGTCCAGAAGAACCGCCGCGACGAGCCCCTCCTCCTCGACCACTGGACCAAGCCCCTAGAGCCCTACGCCGTCGCCATCGACCCTTCTTCTTCCTCTGGACCCGAAGCTCGCCGCCATTGATCCGCCGTCTGCACCGCACCACCACTACATCGGGCCTTCCCATCACCGCAAGTGAGCTCCCCGGCGTCCTCCTCTTCCTCTGGTTGCTCCCCTAGGCCGCCGTAGCTAGCTTCCACCGCACCCGAGCTTCGGTCGCCGCCTTTGAGCTCCTGGTCGTCGCCACCATCGCCGTCGTGCTCGCCTGAGCGCAACACCGTGCTCCTGGTGCTCCCAGGAGCACAACGCACACATGCACGCGCCCGCTCGTGCCTCCTAGCGCCGTCCCCGATGCGCGCCCGAACACTCCTCTGCCTGAGCTCGTCGCCGACGAGCCTCCGGTGACCAAATGGTCCCGGGCGTGCCACCATCGTGCTCGCCGCGTCGCGTAGGATCGCCCAGCGCCTTTGGTTCGCTCGCTAACGCGCTGCGTCGCCTTTTGCCATCGCCGCCCGAAGCCTGCTTCCGCCGCCGTCGACATAGCGCTCAGCTCCGGCCACTGCAGCTCGCCCCGATGGCCGGAATGGAACGGCGGCAACACCAGCTTTCGAACGCGCCCAATAACGCACGATTTGGTGCCCCGTAGAGGATTTCCGAGCCGCGCCACTGTTTCGGGAGCTCGCCGGAGCTCCTCCGGCGGCCGGACGGCGCCGCCGCCGACGTGGCCCGGTCGGGGCCACCCGCAGGGTCACTGGCCAGTGGGCCAGCCCGACCCCGTTGACCTGTTGACCAGGTCAACGTGCTGACTGGGCCTGGTCCAGTCACTGACTGGTGGGTCCCCGTCCCCCTGTGTGTATGACAGGTGGGCCACCCCTGTCAGATAACTAATTAGTTAATTAGGTTAATTAAAATAATTAATTTAGCATAATGTGTCTATGACAGATGGGCCCCACTTGCTAAATTAGTCTCTGTTAGTTTAATTTAACTCTATTTTAAAAATGAGTCTATGACATGTGGGTCCCACATGTCAGGTTTGACCAGTCAGCTAAGACTGTTGACTCCTGATGCAATGCTGATGTCAGCATGATGTCATAATAGCATTTTTCGAATTAATTTAATTCTGTTAATTCCAGAAAATGATTAAATCTTTGAGAAATCATAGAAAATAATCTGTAGCTCAGATCAAAAAACTTTATATATGAAAGTTGATCAGAAAAATCTCACGAATCCAAATATGCCATCCATTCATCTGTCACATGCTCCTAGCATGTTGAACATGGAACTTTTCACCTCCGTATCGTCTGTCCAATAAATCCAAAGACTCGGGAAATATCGTCAGATATTCTCCCGCTCGGTCTGATACGTGTAGTGCTGCGTTAGACTACCCCTAGCACCGCGTATTGCCATGTCATGCATCGTGTTGCACCTGTTTGCTTGTATTTATTGTTTCTTCCCCCTCTTCTCTCCGGTAGACTCCGAGACTGACGGTGCTGCCGGGTACGACTACACCGTTGACGATCAGCCTTTTGCAGCAGAGCAGCAAGGCAAGCAAACCCCCCTTGAGCATTCCGATATCGCCTATTCCTTTCCCTCTTATTCTTGCATTAGATTTTGCTACTGTATTAGCTAGCTCCTATTCTGATGCATAGCCTGTTTTTGATAAACTGTTACTTTACCTGCAATCATACCAACTGCTTAGTATAGGTTGATCAGTGAATCCCCTGTGACCCCCTTAGTCCCAGTTGCCCCTGCTTCTTTATCGACGACTCGACGACTCGAAGACCCGAAGACTCGGTCAACCGACCGACGAGACAGGCCCCTCACATCACCGCACACCCCTTAAGTATGGCACTGCAGAGCTACTATTGGGTGCCGAGGGTGATACCTCACTTAGCACTCCCGATGTTAATTTTGTAGCGTAGCTAATCGGTCATGGGTATCGAGAGTGAT
This sequence comes from Elymus sibiricus, assembly GCA_039707655.1. Lineage (NCBI taxonomy): Eukaryota > Viridiplantae > Streptophyta > Magnoliopsida > Poales > Poaceae > Elymus > Elymus sibiricus. The sequence goes on along the minus strand of CM077667.1, from coordinate 437,287,802 downwards.
TCCTCCTTCCCATTTATCAATAGCGACTCTTGTCATACACATACTTCGAGTGGAATCCATCGAGGGTGATTCCTCGGATATCCACTTGGTGTATAAACACACAGTTACTTCATCTTGACTTTGTTTACATGTGAAAGGCGGGACTGGAGGGACAGGCGGTACCACCCTGGTTGAGGTGGACCTGAGTTCCCGACAGTCCTGAGACGGGTCGGCCCCAAGGGTACCCGTGTGTGAGATGTGGTGGGATGCGCCGGTAAGGCATCCAAAGGGTTATGTTGAGGCGTGGACGGGCAGGAAAGGCCCTTGCCACACATCCTCGAGACGGGGTGATGGGACCGCACTTTACGGGTCGCGCTTGCCCTGCATTAATAAAATGCTAATGGGTTGGGTATTTGATCTGAGTTGGTCGTTGGCCTTATTGCGCACCAAACCATCACGTGGGAAAGTTATGGGCACTCAGCGTCGTTGTATCAGCCGAAGCTCTTCGGACGTCAGCAATGGAGCGGCGCGCGCCGGATTGGACTGGACGGTACAGCTCTTGGACTGGAGTGTACTAGGTCTGCTTCCGGCCACGTTCGCATCGTGCAGGAGTGCAAGGGCAAGTGGGCCCATGAACCTGCGCGCTTAGGATTTAGACCGGCGGGCTGGCCTCTTCGTTGAGCCTAGGTGGGGCGATGACGTGCTGCTATCCCGAGGCCGGGCATGACCCAGGAAAGTTTGTCCGGCCGGAGGTGATCAGGCGTGTTGGAGATGCGGTGCACCCCTGCAGGGATGAATAATATATTCGAATAGCCGTGTCCACGGTAACAGGACGACTTGGAGTTGTACCTTGACCTTATACAACTATAACTGTGATTTAAATTTGAAATGAATTGTGGCTCCGAGATTGCTTCCTCGCAGGGAGTCGAGGGAGGATCTCTGGGCATGGTTACTTAATAAAATTGCTACAATAATATGATTATATATGAGATACCAGTCTACTCTCTTCTAATGCTGCAAGATGTTGAAGATGCTAGTCTTTGATAGGACTAGGCCTTCTCCCTATTCTTGCTTTCTGCAGTCAGTCCAGATATAACCCATCCCCTTGATAATGATGCATACTTAGCATAGTTCTGATGTCAGTCTTGCGAGTACTTTGGATGAGTACTCACCGCTGCTTTGCTTTCTCTTTCCCCCTCGATACGATTTCCGCGTTCAGATGACGGAGCTCAGGAGATGGAGTATGCCGGAGATGACTACTACACCACCGCCGGAGCCTACTACTACGTGGAGACCGCTCCCGACCAGCAGTAGGATAGGAGGTTCCCAGGCAGGAGGCCTCGCCTCTTTCTATCCGTTGCTTATGTTTGTGCTAGCCTTCTTAAGGCAAAACTTGTCTTACTTATGTGTGTACTCAGATATTTTATTTGCTTCCGCTGACTCGTGCTTGTCGAGCTTTGTATTCGAGCCCTCGAGGCCCCTGGCTTGTAATATGAAGCTGTATGACTTTAATTTGTGTCTAGTGTTGTGTTGTGATATCGAACAGTGAGTCCCTAATCTTGGTCATACGCATTGCGTGATTGATTAGCGTACGGTCGAGATCGGGGGCGTCACATCCCATCTACTTCTCCTTCCTCTCTTGCTGGATCAAGAAGGAGGAGACGTCATCGAGCCGCGCGTGTGCTGAACGCGAAGGTGTCGTCCGTTCGGCGCTAGATCGGATCGGGTCGTGATTGGATCGTGAAGAGTACGACTACATCAACCGTGTTATATACGCTTCCGCTTAGCGATCTACAAGGGTATGTAGACACACTCCCCCTCTCGTAGCTATGCATCTCCATGGATAGATCTTGCGTATGCGTAGGAAATTCTTTGTTTCCCATGCAACGTTCCCCAACAGGAAGCCCCTGAGGAATTCCATGAGTCGCCTCGCCAGGTTGCTGTCTACATGGAAGGAACCGCGGCGGCTTAGAATCCGTCCACGGCTGGAGCGGCAGGTGGATCTGGCGGGTCTGGCAAAATGCCGGCTCAAGCTATGACAGATTTAATGGCTGAGATGGCAAAGCTCGTGGAGAGTCCTGTCACTGCGGAAAATCAAGAAGAGTGCAACACGGAGTTAACCAAACTATGTGACCAGATGACCGAGGTACAGAAGGAAATCGATGCTGAGAACGCCAGGATGGCGGAGCTATAGGCTCGCATACATAATGAGTCAGAACGCCTTAAGGCCGAGGCTTGGCAGTTAGGGCTTCAGAGAGATGCATCTGAGGCGGTTTACCAGAGGAGACACTGGAGCCGGCTACCATCGAACCTCGAGCCGCAGCAACTTTTTAATACCCCTCAGCAGACTCCGGGGGCTGGGCAGCCGCTCGGAAATCAACAAAATGAGTCGGCTCAGCCACCACCAACTCACTCGCCGCCACGACGTTTTCAGACACCACGGGGTCACTTTTCCAACCCTGTTGACAATGTGCTAGCGGCGACCCGACACCTGGAAGCACTACCTATTCATGGAAATACCCCTGTTGATGTTGAGGCCAGGAACGCCATAGAGATGCTGAAAATAGCAGTAGTGCAGCAGGCACAGTATTCTTATAGCCGCGATCGGATGCACTCTACCCCATATGCCAGACGCAGCAAGAGTCGCCATGTGGAGTCTCCGGCCGTTTCTAGCAGTGGGCACAGACAACAGCCTCAAGTTTCCCCGACCCGGCCTGTTCCATCAGGGGCTCAGACGATTGTTGATGCGGCTAGGGGTGCGCGACAGTCAGAGGCGGAAGCAGCAGCGCGAGCGATTCAACAGCTTCATCCTCAACCGGAGGCTGGGACAAACAGTAGGACGATTGGGATACCTTTCTTATCCCCGGCCCTCCGCGCCGAACGTATGCCCAAGGACTTCAAGGGTCCTCGCAAGGTGCCGAATTACACGACGGACCTTGAGCCGGCTGCTTGGATCGAAAGCTACGAATTGGCAATGGATATGTTGGATGTCAGCGATGCTGTATGCGCCAAGTACTTGACTATGATGTTGGAAGGACCGGCTCGAACATGGCTGAAGAATTTACCGCCCAATTCCATCAACACTTGGTCAGAGCTTAAGGAACGCTTCATCAAGAATTTTCAGGGAACGTGCAAGAAGTCGATGACGATAGTGGACCTTCAACATTGCGTCCAGCGCATGGACGAGTCGGCCCATCATTGGACTCGCCAGGTTGCAGAAATCATACACTCGTCAGACAGCATTACGGCGGCTCAAGCCGTCCTGATCCTAGAAAATAATTGCCACTTCGAGCCGTTGGTCCAGAAGCTCGGGCGGCTCAAGCGAAAGGCGCAGGATATGGGCGACTTAATGGATGTCCTCACCAGATACGCCGAGTCAGACAGCACGAAGGATCCCGGCTCAGATGAGGACAAGACTAGCAAAGGAAAGAAAGGTGAAGGTGGTAAAGGCCAGCATAATCACGGTGGTAACCAGGGAACCCAGAATAACAATGGCAAGCGGAAGCAGCCAGATGGCGGGTCGGATTTCGTTGCCAATACCAATATTGGCTTCAAAAACCAACGCCGTAATGGTCACCCTGGAGGGACTTACAATGGGAATAAGCCTCGTAATTACGAGGAGGCACTCAATGCACCGTGTCCCAAACATAATACTCAGGATAAGCCGGCTACCCACTCATGGGAAAACTGTTACATCATGCAGGAGTTCCGCAACCAGGCCTTCCAGAATCATCAAGGGGGCAACGGTGGTGGACACCCAGGTCAGCACGGTCCTGGCGGGTCACAGGGCGGCTCAGGAGCTGGTTTTCAACATCAGGTCAATAATGGCAATGGACAGCATCCTGGCCCAGGAAATCAACATAACAACCAAGGTGGTTTCCAGAGTAACCCCAAGCAGTTGAATAGCGGTCAGTACCACTAGTACCTGGTTCCTCAAAAATAATCCATATTGTGTGGAGAAATCTACGAGAAGGATCATAAACCTCCGAGAAGAAAATTACCCGGCCTTGGAGCACTGCTCACCTGCAGTCATATTATACTTAGAGCCACCGGCTCCTTTGCTTTCTGTAATCCCCCCTACAAATTATGTACATACTTCTTTATGTTTCAAATATAATAAAGCCGGCACACCTGAAAGTCGGAGTTTCTATCGTTTCAGCCTACAAACTGAGCATGAGTCTTTATTTTCTGAAACACTAGGCACTTGGGGGCTTCAAACTCATTGAGTTCAGCTTTCTCACCCTTGTGACCTGGCAAAACGCCACAATACATTGGGCATTTGGGGGCTTCCAACTCACCGAGTTCAGCTTTCTCACCCTCTTGACCCGACAAAAAAAACCACATATGGTTAAACCTGCCTGTATGCTTGATGCGACTCCGATCAGGTGACTCTGTGTACTCTTGACAAGTCAATCCTTTTTGGACCCTGAACTTCTCAAGGTTAAAACATTGGCTTGAGTCACGTGAGAGCCGGCACACAAAGAGCTAGGATAAACCATGGGTTATCATACCCGCTTCATGGAAGCAAGACTCGAGCCTCCAAAGCCGGTCTTTATGTCGAGACTTGAAAGCCGGGGCATACATCATCCTACATGACATCATTGCATCATGCATCATACATACATATCTATATTTGTTTATGTTGGGGAAAGCCGGTCTTCAAAACCGGGTTCCATCATCAACTTCTACAGATAAATAAGTCTTTTTGTCTGATCCACATCCTGGTTTAGCCTGGGTTAAATGGTTGGAGTTTTCAAACCAGCTCAGAAGAGCTGGTCTATCTGGCTAAGCCTCGAAAGCCAGTCTCTTCTTGCCGGGTCTCACTAAGCTGGCTTATTAACAATACTTGATATTGGTATAAAACTATTATTACTACCTCGTAAGTGTTGTAGGTACAACATTATTTTATTGCCGGTTCACACATGAGCGCCCGGGTTATCAACCGTTGTCATATTATGGCCGGTTCAATCATTATCTTCTTCAATATTAGTCAAACAAGACTTGAGCTTCAAAAGCCAAGCTTTTTTGCCGGCTCATTCTTTGGCCTGTCCTCTCTGACTCAATCAAAAGACTCATCGAGCACAACAGAGATATTCAAAGGCAAGCAAGAGAGCAGCACAATCAACAATTATCAAAACAGATCAAAGGATCAAAAGTTTCTTAAGTGCCTTCACAAATGCAAGCATGCATGAAGACATGACAGAAGTTTTCAAACTATTCCTATTACAGGCTCATCTCAGGAGCCACAAAATATTCGTTGTTTTGCCCAACACTTGGGGGCTAGAAAGACCGGGCGACTTAAAATGTTTGTTACATATCACTTCTGTGATTCGCCCTCTGTGCCGTCCGGATTAACCTCAAGCTAACCTCTTGCTTGAGCCGCCTCTAGGTCATCCTCCACTAGGTCTTCCGGTTCTTCGATCTGAAGGTTGTCCACATCCCAGCTCTAATGGGTCAAGGTATGGAAAATAGCTTCGTTATTCAGGATGGAGGACGAGTCAACATCAGGGGCAAAAATGTGCTTACGGCGTTGAGGGGTCAGGTTCACTGGCACAAAGGAGGGTGGCCGAACTCGCGAGTTATTCGCATCGTAAGCCACCTGATAACTCTCCAGCTCCATTTTAGCGACAAGTTGTGTGGCCAGCACTCGAGATGTCTTAACACATTTAAGATAGTCAGCATCACCGAAAGCCGAGCCATCATCCTTGAGCTCTGGAAACCCTTTGGCCTTTTCTGCCGGATCAAGTTCCTCTGAATAGGCAAAAGCCCGGCTCAAAGAAGACGTTGCACCAGCTCGGGCGGCTGATCTTTTCAATTCTTCTACTTGTTTGGGGATTGTTGAGAGAAACCTCAGCACATCCTTGATGAGCTTCACCGGCTCTTTGTTCCCCATAACCGCCTTGATGGCGAGATAGCTTCCAGCATAGAGTTGCTCGGTTAATGTATATACAGCCTTCAGCATAAGCAAGCTGTTATCTTGGAGGTTGCATGTTCGTGGGCCTACAAAACAATTTAAGCGTGAGAATCGCCAGACGGCTTATCTACAAACATAGGTATTTTTGCAAGTTACTACAAGATACTCACCAAAGATAGCCTGGGTCATATGGGCAATGTGCCGCTTTAACCCGGATAGCTCTTCCGTGATGGGTTTCCACTGGCCTTCCGCATTTACTGCACGCTCCAACAAGGCGGCTTTCTCAGCCTCAAAAGATTTATTTTGTTTTTCAAAATGTGCCTTGGTTTTCTCCAATTCCTCCAAAGCAAGGCGATGTTTCTCCTCAACAGCAGCTCGAGCGTTTTGCCCTACTTCCAGATCTTTCTTCAAACTGGTCACACTTGACTCGGCTACTTGTAGAGCTTTCTGCATAATAAAAGCCATGATATTCAATGGTCATAAGCTGGTAGCAGGATGCAGTATCATATGACAAAGAAAAAATTATAACGAGTCTCAAACAGATTACAAAACAATATAGTTGACACTTGGGGGCTAATGCATGTCACTTTTTCGAAAGCAAGGATGTGGAGAAGACCCGACTCATCTCAAGAAGATGAGCTGGCCCTTGGGGGCTACAGGTCGAATTCTTCATAATTATCAAGACCCGACTCATGTCTAGAAGATGAGCCGGACCTTGGGGGCTACAGGTCGAATTCTTCATAATTATCAAGATCCGACTCATCTCTAGAAGATGAGCCGGCCCTTGGGGGCTACAGGTCGAATTCTTCATAATTATCAAGACCCGACTCATCTCTAGAAGATGAGCCGGCCCTTGGGGGCTACATGTCAAATTCTTCTTAATTATTATCAAGACCCGACTCATCTCAAGAAGATAATCCGGCCCTTGGGGGGGCTATAAAAGGATATATGGAGTACATCATAAAGAGGAACATACCTCGTATTTGTTTTTCATCATGCTGACGAGGCCGGCCTCCATCTCCCGGCTCGTAGCAAGACGGTCCAAATAACCAGCATGTAGTTCTTCAGCACTCATGTTCTCATAACTTGGAAGCTCCAGCTTGGCTTTTCCCTTCTCAGGCAGTACTGTTTCATCCATAGCAACAAGTTTTGTTAGCACTTTGGAGACCTCAGGAATGGTGTAACTCGACCCAGTAATGACGACCTTCTCGTTTTTATCGAAAGGATCATCTTCAGTTGTCTTTGGAGGATTGGGCAGGTTAAGATTGACTGCTGGGTCAACTTCAGTGTCCATAACATCAGTGCTTGCTGGCTCAGGTTGAGGGGTAAATCAGTTTGGGTCTCCTGATGATCTTCAGGCTGATCTGCATGAACTTCAGGGGTTACCAAATCAGGGTTCCCCGGCTTGGGGGCCTCAGGATCAGTGGACGGCTCACCAACTTTCCTCTTGTTGGCTTTGGCTTGAGCCCTACAAAACAAGAAGACAGAATCAAGAATATGCAAAAAGATTCACAAAGGCAAGCATATAACAAAAGAGAAATTTTCCCAGGGTTGATGACAAGGGTTGGCAGTTTGGAGGCGATTGAGTCGCCTGACGAAGGAGGTGACTCCTGATAAATGGAATTGGAATGATTAAAAGGATGCTAATTTAAACTAGCCTCGAAAGAAAGAGTTAGGCTGAAAGGTATCTCAGTTGGTCGCTTACGGGCGACTGGTTTATTGGGTAAGCCGTTTGTAAGATCACCATTACCACTCCGAGTTTGGCGCCTCGATTTATGGTGAGTTTTCTTCAAAACAAAATGGGGATCCAAATAAGCATCTCGATGAGAGAAGCTTACTTTCCGAATGACCAGCCTTGTTCTTGTTGGAAGCAAGGATTCTGAGCCGGAGGAAATGGAAATTACCTCAACATCTTGAGTCCGGTTTGTCTCGACATTTCCCTAAGAGAAAAAAAAGAGGCATCAGCTAGATTCAATAAAATATGGTTAAAGGAAATTGATTTCTACCTCCGATTGGACATCGAATGCAGCAGATTCGCCCATAAGTGACGGTTCTTCTACGACCACCTTATCTTTCTTTGAACTTCGAAGGGACTTAGGTTTTTTGGCTGCGGTTTTCACTCATTTCTTGCCCCAAAATGAAGACTTAGCCTGCAAAATTGACGATCAAAATTAGCAGGCAAGGATTTGGAATTTAAAAGAAGAAAACATTCATACAAGTCAGACATAGACTTACCAAAGATTCTTACTGGAGGAGCCGGGTTAAGAGCATAAAAGGGCTTCAATCCGTCTTTGCTGTAAGCGGCTAGACTTTCACCCAATAGCTTCTTCACAATCCGATTTATCTCATCAACATCCAAAGTTATATTGTTATATCTTTGGGCATCATCTAAGTCGCCGGAATAAGCGCACATTAAACTGTCACGGCGGCTTAGAGGTAAATTGCTCTAGGATACCCAGCATCGGGACAAATCAATTCCAGTTAACCTATTGGCTGTTAAGGCCCTCAGCCTTGGATATATAGGGGCATGTTGAGCACGTTCTTCCGGAGGAGCCCAGCCAGGAAGTTCGAGGTCCATGGGAAGACGATTTGGTCTGTAACCCGGCAAAGGGTTCTCACCGACAGGGGCCGTGTTCCAGCAATAGAACCAAGTTTTATTCCACCCTTTAGGATGGCTTGGCAGAATAGCAACAGGAAAGGCAACGTCTCTCCGCCTCTGGATTGAGACCCCGGCAAGTTCTAGGCTGGGGCCATCAGCGCATTCAGTTTGGCGATTCAAATAGAAGAACTCCCTAAAGAGGGAAACAGAGGGTTCTATCTGCAGATACGCCTCACAAAGGACTTGGAATTGACAGAGATTGGATAAAGAATTGGGGCCAAGGTCTTGAGGATGAAGATGGAAAAAGTGTAAAACGTCTCGAAAGAATTTTGACCCGGGGGGAGAGAAGCCTCTGAGAAGATGGTCCAAGAATATTACCACTTTTCCCTCGCCAGGTTTTGGAATTTCTTCTCCGAGAACAACCCGCCAGCCGACTACTTCCTTGGATGGCAGAAAACCCGTATCTTGATAATCTTGAAGTATAGATTCGGAAACTTGGGAAGGTGCCCAGTTGCAAACGTTGGATTTCGACAGAATGAGTCGCCTGGATAAAGTAAAAAGGGGCGGCTTAAGCAAATGGTTCAAAATAAGATGACCTAATTATTTACAATGGATAAGCTGCCTTGTGAGGAGCCAGAGCCTTAACACAACAGTTTATCGCATGGCAGATTACAACTATTGAGCCGGTAGAAATAAGGGCGACTTACGCTAAAACTGAAGACCTCTAAATTTTGCTAAGTGTGGAACAAACAAGTTTCTACCAAGATGGCTATAATTACAGATCTACGAATGATTCGGAAAGGGAAAATATTTGCTAAACCTAGCAACAAGGCATGGGAGCAGCGATGGTCTAATGGACAGAACCTTAAGGAGGATTTGAAGACGTTATGCGAGAAATGAATCTGCCATTTTAACCGCTCTATTTCTATGATAAAGTTCGTGGAATCTACGCATGAACAAGCAATGGCAATAAACAAAAAGGGGACTACCGGAGTGTTCAAGAACTTCGACGAACTACTGTGGATCTGGAAAAGAAGAACGATTTACCTGAAGGAGGCCGGGGGCGATGGAGATGGTCGGCTGGACCTCGACAAAGATACGGTGTCGCTGCAGTCCTGAAAAGTGCTCACCGGCGACAGATGAGCGGCAATGCTGGCACGATGAAACCTTCGAGCGTGAGGAAGAGGAAGCGAGAAGGGCGAGGTAAAAGTGAAAGAAGGGACCCTCCGGTGAATATTTAAAAGGGGAAAACTCGAAGGGGCAACCGGCGGGCGCGAAAATCAAGGAGACGCGGTAAATTTTGGAAAACCAAGATACCTCGATTTTCAAGATATACGGATACACTCAGATTTGCTTGATGTCACCATTGGCTTCCTGGATTTCTGGCGGGTGACGTCATTAAATGGACGGCACAAGAAAAATGACAAGTCTGGAGATATTACAAGCCGACACTTCGAGATCCATGAAGAACACCGATGCAAGCAGATGATAAGCCGCCAAGAGAAAGTAAAGGAAATTGACATGAATAAATTCAAATCAATCTGGGGCCTAATGTCGGGGATATGACCCCGCGATATAACCCGTCCTATTGGGTCGGGTCAATGTAATTGCGGCTCTGGCATTATATTTAAAATGGGCCGTGTCGTGAAGGTAAGGCGAACAAGGCGGTTACTAAGTAAGCCGCCAGGCGGCCCAAGCACGTGGAGATGGCGACTCAAGGCCCACAGGGCAGAAGACGCTGGAAGGTTCCTTGCTTGAGAGGCAAGGCGTGTTAGAGACATGATAGGTTACGAGTCATAATATGACTCGGACTCTGTTGTAAACCCTAGGGTCTCGACCTGTATATAAAGGCGAGCCCCTAGGGCCGAAAGACTTGAGTTAGACACCTTCGAAAGCTAGGTTAGCGATTCCGCACCCTTGTAATCGAGATCATCATCAATATAGACACGAAGCAGGACGTAGGCTATTACCTCCATCGGAGGGGCCGAACCTGGGTAAACTCGCCTCTCGTTCCCGTTTAACCCCTTTGAGTCGCCACCTAGCGGCGATGGCCTCACACCTAAGTCCTTGCATGAGGACATCTGCCGTGACAAAACCACGACACCAGGGATTTGCAGTTCATGTGAAGCTTGCAATGAACATGTTTTAGGGTACAACAACAGCAACCACAGAAGGTTTAAGACTAGGCGGGCGACAGAAGATGCTTACTCCAAGTTTGTGCGAAAAGAGGCATGCAACGAGATGAAGTTGGCAAGGTGGATCGTCGGTTTGGGCTGATGAACTTCATCATCTTCGTCCAGTTCATCGTCATTGTTGTGCTGCGGAGTTGGTGTGATCGTGTGTAAGGTGCAGCGGGTAAGCTCACCATGTATGGTACAAGATTAGCACACCTCCCACCATGTATGCAACCAAACAACATGTTTATGTGTGAGCTGAGACAATGTAGGATGCCAAACAACATGCGCAAACATACTTAACCCCTAATGCAGGAAGTGCCAATGCAGACAACCAAACATGATGTAGATGTTGGTTTTTAGGTTGTTTCCGCTCAGTCAGGTTCAACTCACCATCACATACAATGCAAACAACTTTACAGATGACAACCATACATGTTCATATAAAACTAGCATTGGATGACAAATTATGTTGGACCAGTTGATCCGAACGGTTGCGGAGGATGTGTCCGTGTGGTTTGAAGATACCCTGACGCTGCGTTTGGATGTTTGTATTGGGCTGTCGAATTGGATTTGGTATTGACTTAGGCCCAATACAGATGTTTGGATGTACTCTGAATCAACTGGCTGAAACGGAAACGAATTCGCAAAAGTTTCGCTCGCACGCGCCCACGCCTCGCGCCAATACAGAGGCCCGCACCTCTGTTTTCGGCTGAATTGCCTCACTCCCGCAAAAAAAAACGATTCGGGCCTCTTTCTGTATCCACCACGACGGGATCGAGAGGACAGCGACAAAAACCAGATCGACGGCGGCTCCCGGGCAGATCCTCCACGGCGGAGCAGGTATGGCCGCCGGCTTCCTCCGCCGCCGATCCTCCCCCTCCTCCCCCGCCGATCCTCCCCCTCCTCCAGCACAACCCCTTCCTCCTCTCCCCGACCCCCCTCCGTCCGCTGCAGCTTGCCTCCGTCAGATCCCCTCCCTCCGGCGCAGCTCATCGCCGTCAGCACCCCTCCCTTCGGCGCATCTCGCCGCCGTCAGACCCCCTCCCTCTGGCGCAGCTCGTCGCCGTCCGACCCCCCTCCCTCCGGCGCAACCCCTTCCTCTTGCAGGTGTTGTTCGCTGCCGCCCCCTCCCTTCATGGACCTGCCAAATGCCATCTCTTCTCCCTCAGCTGTACTTCTCCCTCGGCTCCCCTTCTTCCTCCACTTCTTCCTTACTTCCTGGTCCTCCTCTAGTCAGCCAGAAATCTATTTCTACTCCTTCCCTTCCCTGGTTCTTTTGTTCATATTCATTTGCTAACCTATGTTGTGTTCTTTTGTTGCAGGTTGGCTCAAAATTTGGAACCCTCTAGGCCGATCTGAGGCATCATCATGATTCAAAGAAATGTACAATGGGTCAGAAGTTACTTGCTATGATGAGTTGCGCTTAACCAAAAGAAATTTTCATGATCTTTGCACAATGTTGCGTATGAAGTGTGGTCTGAAAGACAGCGTATATGTCACTGTAGAAGAAAAGGTTGCTATGTTCTTATTGGTGGTTGGACATGGTATTAAAATGAGATTGTTGCGTGGCACTTACAAATTGTGTTGTTAAATTTGGACCTATGTGTCATTCAGAATTTGGGACAAATATATGTGATGTATGTTGTTTGTGTAAAATTATTTTTTGTTTGTTTTTATGTCTATGTTATATGATGTCATGCTCGATTTCTAGAATAATATGTTCATTTTTTACTATATAATCATCCAATTATAGTCATACAACTATTGTTTTAATGCACATACTAATGTTGCTATGCAATTCCATAGTTGTACATCCAAACACGATTCTGTATTGAAACCTCATGACGATTCTGTGAGCCAATTCAATAAACATCCAAACAATTGAATTCGTATTCATGTCCATTACAATTTCCTGGCTGAATTGGAATTGAAACCAATACAATACAGAGGCCTCCAATACAGACATCCAAACGCAGCGTGAGCGTCCTGAGCCGGTAATCCTTTGCCCTCCTTGGTCTGAAATCTGAACTGATGGAACGAGTCACGGCGCACCGGCGCGGCGCACGACTCATGCCGTAGTGCGTGGCCCGTGGACGGAGTCCCTTCTGCCCCACAGCCACAGGCCACAGCCGGCCATGAACCAAACTCCAAACGTCCAAAGCACGTTGGGTCCGTAGGGCGGCGCTGCAATGCAGACCGCAGTGGTGCAGCGATGGATAGGATAGCGCACTGGAAGGATGCAGCTCGTGATGGCCGTGGACCACCACAACCACGGGTGAGATTTGATAATCTCGCGTTGCGTCACGCATGCTAATTGGGGCAACTGCACGCCGAGCCTATCTATCTGCTCCTCCTCTCCGTGTCCTGGCCACATCCATCTTGCCCTAGGTGGAAACTGTCTGCTAGATTTGGCGGCCATTATTGATCGTGCTTAAGGCCACTAGCTTCTCAGTCAGTGGAGTGTTCACCAATCAACACCGATCAAGATCGGCGCCAACTCTCATTTGCGTTAGGCACCATTGCATTTGCATAAACTGCGACGACTGCAGTACTACATCCGTGAGTGGCACGACCATCGCCGACTAGCCCACTAACTCACTTGAGCTCGATTATGTATGCTACCAGGACTAGAAAAGCCTACTACACTTTGGGTATCCACTCGTCCCCCTGTATGAAGCTGGCGACGCTGTACACGTCGACGCGCTCCTTGGGCACCTGGCTGCTCCACGCCACCCGGCTGCGGCCGTGCTCGCCGCCGCCGCCGGGGCCGGCGCTGTCGTACTCCCCGTAGTAGAGCGTCTTGAGCGCGAAGTCGCCGCTCCAGGGCATCCACCCCTGCGGCTGCACGATCTCGGCGAGCGTGCACCCGACGAACACCGTGCGCGAGTACTCCTTCCACGGCCGGCCCAGGAACACGTGGTGCACGCCGGGCTTCTGCCGGTAGAACGCCATGTACTCGTCGCTGCCGTTGACGCGGCAGCCCCGGAGCACGATCCCCGTGGGCTGCGCTGGGTCGGTGCGGCCCTGCGCCGTCAGCGCGTCCGTCTCGCCCTTCTCCGGCCGCAGCTGCCGCGGCAGCACGACGAGGTCGCTGTCGTGGAGCACGGCCGCCGAGTTGCCGAAGACGAAGTCCACCGTGCCGGCCACGCGGCACCGGGTGTAGAACTGCCGCATGGCGTGCGCGTACAGCGTGTCCTGGTGGCCCAGCAGCTCCACCGTGTCCATCACCGTGCGGTCGCCCGTGGAGCGGAACGCCACCGCCTGGTGCGCGTCCGGCCCCGCCGTGTTCGCGATCGTCAGGTCGCGCGCCATGAAGCCGTCCGCGAGCACGCCTGGAACACGAAAAGCGCAAAGTTACAACATGATCACTGGTTCACTGTGTTGGTCGAGGAAACTCGCGGCCCGTGACATGTGGGTCGCAGATTCGCCTGACAAAGTTAAAATTGTGGACCGTGATGCGACTTTTTCTTTGTGAAATGACTCGTCGTCGACTAGTCTGGCCTGGAGTATTGTCGAAGCGTTTCTTTTTCTTGCTTGATTGATAGGGTAGCATGGAGGAGCACGGGAAAGTTCGGTGTTTGGGCTACCTAGGACCCGTGGTCCGCGTCGGCACCTCGCATTGTCGCTTCCGGCATGGAGGATCGCCGGACGCCGGTCAAGTTAAAAATCTTAGAAATAGACTGGTTGTTGGTTTTGTTTCAGGCCGCTGAAATCATCCATAGTTTCGCATGGTTGGGTTTTCATTTAGCTACTTAGATCACCGCATATTATTGTTGCCATTTGGCCAAATAGTTCCTAATAATACTACAGTAGTTGATCCAAAAATATTTCCTACTAGCTACTGGCGTAATTGTACAGATGGAGTGACATGCCGGACGTAACGCGAAAAGGGTAAGAATTGATTGTCCAGATCACAACATACGTGACGGAAAGCGTTTTCGGTGCGGACAAAGAGCGATGGGCCGGCCGGTCGATCACGAGCGGCGTCTTTAACGCCACCGCATTGATTTCGTGAACGTAGTACGTGTACGATCGCGGTACAAACGATGCTGGCAAATCCATCGGTATACTTATCGCAAAAAAAAAATCCATCGGTATACGTACGTATACCCCACACAAATACGTACAAATAAAAAGAGTAAGTGCGTGTGACCCATGCAAAAAAAAAAAGAGTAGGGTGCGTGTGACGCGTGTACGCACCTACGGTGGCCGTGTTGAACGTGGAGACGCCGGGCGTGTCGGCGTTGAGGTCGCCGGTGATGACCGTCTTTCCCATGCCGTCGCCGACCAGCACCAGGTTGGTCTTCTCCCACGGCACGCTCACCGTCTCCTTGTACACCCCCTCCTTCACGCGCACCACGAACAGCTTGGCCCCGTTGTCCGGCGCCGCCGCCACCGCCTCCCGCACCGTCTTGTAGTCGCACCCGGCGCCGCACACCGTCGCGTCCGCGGGGAGCCCCTTGGGCACGCCGAGCGCGTCCACGTTGGCCCCCGAGGCCGCGGGCGTCGGCCAGTACCCGTCGCGCTCCGTCTGCGGCGGCGTCCAGCGGGACGTGTCGTCGCCGTACCTCTTCAGCGCGGCCAGCATGGAGATGTAGTTGCTGTTGACGGTGATGGTGTCGTTGAGGTACGCCATGGCGTCCGAGATGGTCCGGGAGAAGTTGACGTACTTGTAGGCGGACCAGCAGTCGTAGAGGTGGAGGAGCGCGGCGGAGGCGGGCATGAGCGCGGACGGCGAGGGCGGCGGCGAGAGGCGGCGCGAGCAGAGGGAGAGGGCGGTGAGGCAGTTGTTGGCGGCGCAGGTGAGGTTGACGTTTTTGGAGGAGGCAAGGACGGAGCTCGCGGTGGAGACGGCCGGCGGGAGGCGGGCGCGGAGCGCGGAGAGCGTGGCGGCGATGAGGTCGGAGGCGGAGGACGCGGCGGTGACGTTGGCGGCGGAGAGCGTGGCGACGCAGGCGGGCTGGAAGCGGGTGGCGTTGCAGGCGAGGAGGACGGGGAGCGGCGCCGCGTACTTGGCCGCCGGAGGAGGCGCCGTCCGGGACGGCGGCGCCGGGGCTTTGTGGTGGTGGGAGGAGAGGGCGAAGGGGAGGTGGAGGAGTAGGAGGAGGGTGAGGATGCGGAGGGGAGGAGGCATTGCTGATGGCGGAATTGTGCGCAGTGGAGTGAGTGTGTGGATGGCCGGCGTTGTGGGTGTGTGGAGTTGGTTATATCGGCGCGCGCGAGAGAGGGCAGCACGCTTGGTCAAGGCTTGGACTCGGTTGGGGAAGAAGGATCGTATTAATAGGGAAATATATTTTTTATGACCAATTAGAATTTAGAAAGTCTTAATAAAGCTGCGATGTATAGAGAATTGATGTACGCAATCAAGAAAGATCCCAAACAAATTCCATGCTGCAAAGTGATTCAATCTGACGAGAGTTATTTCATTTTTGTATGGATGTCCAAATAGTAGGTACGTATGTGCAATTACTCATATTTGAAGTCTTTATCTAAGTATATTGTGTTCACCCATCATTCTGTCCGTCTCTTCATCTCCCTCTCGATCATGTAAGTTGTGAGTGAGGTCAGCATTGTGCTTGATTCCGACCACCCTTCTTCCTCCCTCCTTCATCGACGTTGTCCGCCGGAGAAGGTTGGAAGAAGGGTGTGTCCGTGCATGGTGTTAGGATCCTTTTTTTTTCGTGCTTCTCATTACGAGGTGGTCAAATCCAGAACCTCCCTAGTTCTTCCTCAACCTCCTCTCCCTCTCATCCATGGTGATGAACACCGTGGATAAAGTTTGAAGGAGCCCAATAGGTGACTTTTATGTTGGCACCTTTTGGTCAGAACCATGGCGACGTGTTGCTTCGGCTGTCATAGTCCTCACAACCCCGCACTTTTTTCTTTCTTTCTATGGGAGTTTTTTTCTTGGTGTCTGGGGGCGGCTCTGTGGGGATACTTCGATTCGCTCTCCAGCGACTCTCCGACTCGGTGAAGAGGGATGGATGGAAGCGGATCTAGAAGTTACTCCCAGAGTAAACACATCGTCCATGATATTCTTCACGAAAAGATGGCCCTTCGCTTGTCCTCGGATCTTGGAGCCACCATGAAGGTGGGTAAATAGCTTAGGAGTTGTGGAGAGCTAGTTTTTACGGGTTGTGTTGGGAGCTAATCATTGATGGCGACCATGGAGAATCTACGGCACCTACTACGGCGGTTGTTTCCCGGGCTTCATCACGATGCCATTGATCTTTCTGGCGAAAGGTGGTCGTATTTCTTCCTCCCAGCCCAGGAGCCAACGGGGAGGCAACAAAGCTTCTACTCAAAGTCCATGACCTATTGTTGGTGGTGCTATGGTGGTCGTGGTGTATCAAGTGTTCCGTCTCCGGCAACATCGCAGTTGGGCAGTTGGTTCTGAGTGGAGGTGGATATGAACCCAAACTGCAAATTTCTACGTTGCTTTGGGGGAGGGGGGAGGGGGTTCTCCTTATAAAAGTTAGTGACGTGCGCGTAACTTTTGTTTTCTTATGAGTCCTGGTTGTAAGATGTATGGCTTCACCGCCTGGGTCCTTCTAGACATTTCCCCTATTTGAAAAAGAAATGTTTATCTAATGAATCTGTATAACAATATAAAAATACCCAAAAGGCATATCCAATCAAACTTAGTCATCAAACTATACCAATCCGATGATCTAGATTGCTACAATGACGAGTGTTCAAAATATTTAGCGTGCAATTAATATTGTTTCAATCTAATATGAGCGTGTAGTTAATATCCTACTCCTACCTAATTTCAATGTATCTAATATGAGCATGTAGTTAATATCCTACCTAACATCAGCTTATCTAATATGAGCATATAGTACGAGTTAATATTCTGCCTAATATCAATGTGCACACACATACTTAGTAGTCTGTCAAATTTACAAACCACGACGATGGGACGTTGCACGACTCTTCAATCTATACCTACTAATAAAGAAAATATGCTTTTCTTTATTCGTCATGTTATTTTACAGAAAACTCACTCACATTTCTATTAATCAACACAGAATCCACTTTTAAGTCAGATCTTCACTTTTCCAGAAACTCCCTCATGTTTCTAGAAATCACCTCGCAGACCAAGTACAAGACATATTTTTTGCATGAAACCTCATGATATTTGGTTTAATCAACCCACAATACAAATAAAATGCTTTTAAAAGATATTCATATCTTTTAAATCCAAACTTCAAATTTAACATGTTATATATGAAATTTGATTAGAAAAAATCTGTAGAATCTGAATATGATGTTATTTTTACCCGTTAATCATTTAAAAAATGCTATTTAGGGTGCAATATTAATCAATAACGCATGATAGATCTTTATTTCATATTGGTGCCGATCTGCATTGAAAATGAACAGCCCAGTAAAATCAGGAGATGAAAAACACATCTATAACCACACATGTACAACTCACCAGAACCTCACAAAAAAAAACATATTTATCATCTTATGCCGAAAGAGAGACGCCTTAGAATTAAGAACATTCAAACGTGTTATGATTGTGTGAACATTAAGGCCACCGTCGGCCGGGGTGGAGATGAAGACACATATGAGATGTCATGTGTTGTGTTAGACTGGAGAAGAATCCGAAGGTAGGCCGACGGTCATCTTTTGTTGAGTATCGTGATTGTTTAGGAAACATAGATAGATTAGGATTTGTTCCTGCCTTGACTTGTACTCCAAGATGATCATGTACTCCTATATATATGCTCACGAGGCTCAAGCAATACAACAACAATTCCACCAATCCCTCTCTCCCTTTTAACATGGTATCTGCCACAAGTTCCTAGACCTAGCCACCGCCCACCGCTTCCGCATCGCGCGCCGCCCCCGGGGCGGTCAGCCTCCATGACCGCCGCCGGGGGCCGCGCCGCCCGTACCTAGGGTTCGTCCGCCGGTCATGTTGACCGGCTGCCCTAGAGAGTCTTTTTCCTGATCTCTTGATCCGAGGTTTTCTCTCATCCGTCGGTCGCATTGATCGACGTTTTTCTTTTTGGTTTTCCGATCTACGATCGGTTTGCGTCGCCCGCCGCCGCCATTGACTCCGCGCCTCTACTTCGACATCGGCGCGACCCGGCCACTACACCGACCCGGCGGCCACGCGCGACGCGACGGCCCCTCACGGCCGTCACCCGCGCGTCTGCTCGCCCGTCACCATACGTCGGCCATCACCGCCCTGCTCTGATCAGGACTCCTGCATCGCCCCAACCCGGCGGACTCGCGCCATGCGGCGGCCCATCACAGCCGCCGTTCGCGCGCCGGCCCGCCCATCGATCTACGCCGCGCCTGTATGGCCGCCCTGCCGACCGTCGTCGTCGGCTTCATCTCAGACTCCGCCGCCATCCCGCCTCCATCGAGCGGCGTCCCCGACCTCGCGCGCGATAGGATTGATCACCCGCCCGCCACCGCGATCAGCCTCATTGAAAGCACAACATGCTCCCTTGGTGGTTTTGATAATTCATGACAACATACATTGCCTCTTGGACTAATACTTTCACCAAGTGTATTTCAGATAAAGTCCACAGAGAGGGCTGGCAAAAGGATTGTGGAGATACCCCAAGATGCAAGGAAATGGATTGGCAAAGCTTCAAGCAAGAGGACTCTACATTTTACTTTGTGAGAAATCACTTTGAGTCCATAGGAAAGCCAATACTATTAAAAGGGGGTAAGGTATTGTTTGGTGAACAAAATGCTCATACGTGCACAAGTGATAGTCACCAAAAACATCCACAAGCTCTTCCACAAAAGTCTGTCCAAAGTCAAATATCCAAAATCGGTGCAACCAACACCTTCCACTCGGTGCCACCGATTCCCATACTCAGACAGACATTAACCAAACCCTAGTTTTTCGGTGCAACCGATTCTGCTTCGGTGCCACCGAGTTTAGGTTGCCAACTTTCTGTTACGCAAATTCACAATATCGGTCCCACCGAGATTGTTGGATCGGCGTCACCGAGATTGGGCAATCTGACCGTTGGTCACCTTATCGGTGCAACCGAGCTTCCTATATCGGTCTCACCGAGATTCAAAAGTTGCCACCTTTTGGTCACTTCGGTACCACCGAGATTAACACATCAGTGTCACCGAGTTGGTCATTTTGTGTGTAACGGTTGGATTTTTGGGGATGCCTATATATACCCCTTCACCACCACCCACTCGAAAGAGAAGCACTCAGAACTATTCCATACTTGCCCCATCCAGTTTTCTGAGAGAGAGCCACCTACCCTTGTGTTGAGGTCAAGATCTTCCACTCCAACCATATGGATCTTGATTTCTAGCCTCCCCAAGTTGCTTTCCACCAATCCCATCTCTTCCACCAAGCCAAATCTGTGAGAGAGTGATTGTGTGTTGAGGAGTCTATCATCTTGAAGCACAAGAGCAAGGAGTTCATCGTCATTACCGAGCCTATTACCTTTTGAAGGGTGGTGCCTCCTAGATTGGTTAGGTGTCGCTTGGGAGCCTCCTACTTCGTGTTGTGGAGTTGAACCAAGAAGTTTGTAAGGGCAAGGAGATCGCCTACTTCGTGAAGATCTACCCATAGTGAGGCTAGTCCTTCGTGGACGGAAGCCGTTATGGAATAGTCAAGGTTGCTACTTCGTGGACCCTTATGGGTGGAGCCCTCCGTGGACTCTCGCGACCGTTACCCTTCGTGGGTTGAAGACTCCATAAATGTGGACGTACGATAGCACCACCTATCGGAACCACGGGAAAAATCTTTGTGTCCCTCATGCGTTTGATCTACCTATCTCAACTCTTTACTTCATGTGCAATGTCTTTACTTTCCGCTGCCATATGTGTTGACATGCATGTGTAGGGCTGTTAGACTTGCTATCTTGCTATATTTGCTAAAATCTGCCAACCAATTAACTTGGGAAAAGGTTAGGTTTCAAATTCCTGTTAGTAGTCTATTCACCCCCCTCTAGACACTCTTCTAGTGATCCCTCACTCATCTACGCCGTGCGACCAGCCTGGCCTGTCGGTTGCGTGTGCCTCCGCAGGTCCCGTGAAGACTGTCCCGAGTAAAGTGCGCCCCTCCACCGATCGAGCACCGGGCTGCCGTTATGTCGCCCCTTCGGGCCACAGCGCCGCCGCCCCGTGGTTCTCCCCGCGGCTGCATCGACCCGCGTGTTGCCGCTGCGTCGCCCCTTCGGGCCGTAGTGTCGCGGCCCGCGGTCCACCGCCGCCTCGAGGCCGTCCGCTTCAGGCCGTCCCCGTGGCTGCACCGACCCTCGCGCTGCCGCTACGTCATCCCATCAGGCCGTAGCGAGCGTGGCACGCGGTCTCCGCCGCCGCCCGAGGCCGTCCCCGGGGTCGCACCGACCCGCGCTTCGCCGCCATGCCGCCCCTTCGGGCCATAGCGCCGCGGCCCGCGGTCACCGCCTATGCCCGAGGTCTTCCCACTGTCGCCCCGACCCGCCTGATGCCGCTGCTTCACCCCTTCGGGCCGTAGCGACGCGGCCCGCGGTCCACTCCGCCGTCCCCGCGCGTCGACTTCCCGTGGTATGCGCCGCATCGTCTTCCTCGGCGCAGGAACGCCACCGTCCGCGCCGGTCTTCGTCACGTTGTCGGGTTCCTCGCCTACTTCGAGCATCGCCGCCGTGCTCCTAACCAGCCGCCGCCGCCACCACCAGGACGCCGCCGCCGCTCTTCTTCGGCGTCGCTGCGGCTCGCTCACCCGAGCCGCGCCGCCCCGTCCACCCCCTTCATCTTCGTCCAGCACCAGCTCATCGCCATCGTCGCCGTCGTCTACCCCGACCACTTCCTCTACTCCGACCACCGCGGGCGACATCGGCTTCCCGCCGATTTGCGCCGCAACCGTCGTCGAGTCCTTCTCTGCTGGCCCCTCCGACTTCTCCGACATGGCGTACAGCTCGTGCAGGTCCCTGTCTACGCATGCCCGGTGCTGGCAACACCAATGCGTGCCTTCGTCCACGATGTGTCCCCGGGCCTGGCAAGCCTGGAGCGGCGCTTCGTCAACTTCGTCTTCGTCCGTCTACGCATGCCCGGTGCTGGCAACACCGATGCGTGCCTTCGTCCACGACGTGTCCCCGGACTTGGCAATCCCGGCGCGACGCGTCTCAACTTCGTCTTCCTCCCGGCGCACCACTACTTCGACACCACTGCGCCCATGACTAACTCGGCGCCTCCTTGCGCCCGCGGCTCCTCGGCGACTACCTCGACACTGGCTACCCCGACTCGACATCGACCACGGCGTTCTTTGCACGGCTACCTCGACCACGGCTACACCACCCTACGCTCTCGGCTACCTCGACAAACGGCACAAAGGGCTACCGCCTTGCTTGAGCAACATCGTCGGTTTCTACTCCAGCCACGACTTCCGCGATGCATCGACCGTTACGACTGTGTGGGGGGGGGGGGATGACCTTCGGATTCTTCTACAGTCTCACCGTCTGCGTCGCTACCGTTGTGACTGCGGGGGGATGTTGAGTATCGTGATTGTTTAGGAAACATAGATAGACTAGGATTTGTTCCTGCCTTGACTTGTACTCCAAGATGATCATGTACTCCTATATATATGCTCACGAGGCTCAAGCAATACAACAACAATTCCACCAATCCCTCTCTCCCTTTCAACATGTTGAAATAAAGGGCATAAACCTATTAGAGTGTGAAGTCATGGTTATTGGGTTATGGGACTGTGGTATTTTCTACACCCGTTTACAACGCACGGACTCTTTTGCTAGTTTAGACGTAATAAAATATCAAGCGGCCAACTTGTTTCTTAAATCCAACCGTTTTTTTCGAGCGTCAAATCAAATCCAGCTACCATGCTCTGCTTTTTGCGAAAAGGGCTAAGGACATATATTAAGTAGCACAGCACAAATACTTAGAAAACCGCCCTTACAGAAACTCAAAAGCAAATAAAATTCTTGATGGCGCCCAAGTATTTTTCCTTCTGCATCCAACGAACAGTGCACTTTAAGCAAAGTTTTTTTTTTTTGACTAACACTTTAAGCAAAGCTTGTTGTTCCACCCGTGCAATCTCCCCCAACAAACCTCACCCCCGTTAGTGCCGCCACCTCTAAACTCGTCTGGTCCAACGGGCGTCGCCGCCGGATTAACTCGCCCAGGCCACCAGGGACACCTTTTTCCTCGGAGGCAGCCACTAGGGTTTAGGTCCAGGGGCACTCGAAATCCCAGAACCGTGCACGGCTGGACGCTTTCCTCTTGAGTTGCCTTTGCCTCTCGTTGATGGCAACCGGCATCATAGCAGCCGGTTAGGAAAAACACGAATGGATCGCCACGCCGGGCAGGCAGGCATGCATACTACTGCCCCTTGCATCTTCTCATTTTCATCATGGAAAACCAACAAGCGTGGAGAAGAGAGGTCTGCGCCCAGCCGGCCAGAACCCTGGGAAGTGGCCAGACAGCGATGCAACTAGAAATGAATTTCCACGACTGCACTCATCAGATTTCTGCGGGTACATAGCACTCACAGAAGAGCAGAACCACTTTGTTTCAATGTGACGACGCATCAACAAATGACGGCAGACCGTTTTCGTGTGAGGGAGATGAATTTCCAAAATTGCATTCCATCGGTTTGTGCGTGCAGGTTACAAACTGTGATGTTTTGTACTCCCTCCGTGATCTAAATGCTCTTATATTTCTTTACGGAGGGAGTATGTCCAAAAAGACTAATAAAACGCAAAAACAGACAACAACCTAGTATCTACTCTATATGACAGGGGATATGCAATTCTTACAAGGATGAGGAATGGATCAACTTGTACACATACTGCTGTCTGCTGAGACTTCATGTCTTCGCTCCTTTTAGCAGCGTATAAAAATGCAAGAAGCAACATGATACTCGACCAGAAAAACAAAAGGTTGAGCGTACAATGTCAGCAGTCAGTCGGGCAGCTTTCGCCAACCTGTGGAATTGGACATGACTCGGTGTCAGAAGCTGTTATTCAACTCCAGAATGAGCAAGTCATCAAGTTAAAAGGCATAAATACTTGCAAACTAAGTAGGAAGCGCTGCAAGCTGCGTTTATGAAATGAGAATTTCTGGAATCAGCTTTAAATTGGTTTCTGCTTTCTTTAGATCTACATTTCTGTTCCACATCCGAGGATTATTCCGCTTAACTTAGTAACGAGTTACTTGAGTGCTTGAGCATATGCCCTTCATTCTGTACAGGTGAGTATCAGCCATTACACTCTATTCTATTTTGACCCTACACAATTGTAAAGCTCAGGTTGACGGCACAGCTACTGAATAATATATATACAGCTATTTATGCATGGTATATATAAAAAGTTCAAAACATTCCAGGTTGCTTTGCAAGCAGAACATCGTATAACACAACCAATATTTAATTTTGTTCCTAGTACTGTACTTTGTTATTATTAATAACATCAGGAGAGAATGTCATCATAAATAAGGAACTCACCATCCGTCAAAAGGTGAGAAAATATTAGCTCATTCCATGCATCTGGAACTCCGGGAAGACACCAGTGGCTGCAATCAAGTATGGTAGAAGGGTGACTCCAAATACCAATATGCGCATCACTCCTGAAGGCCCCCATCAAAGTCACATTTAGTATAGTGACAGGAACACTCATGTTCGCAACAACATCAGCAAGTATATCCCTAAATTCACTCCTGTCAGCTCCTATGGCCTCAGTTGTAGGTCTTTCTGTTACTTCGCATACCTTTTGGTTCAAGCCACTGAAAATAAGAAGAAAAAAAATTACTGTATGTTTTTCAAATGATATCTGTACTCCACAATCATAGCACGATGACACCTTCCGTTCAAATTGTGGCTAGTCTTATAATCAAGTAATGAAGAAAAATAAAATATATTAGGGAAATAATTCAGTGTATGTGAGAAACTCACCTCCAATGAGATGGCTCATATGTCCGGAAGAAGACACGTGTTCGTTTTAAATCCACTTTTTCCTTGACCCATGAAGCCCATGTTTCCAGTGCCATTTTGAAAGCAGAATTAACTGATGTTCCCAGTTTAAGCAAGCCTCCAGCCTCAAAATAACAACCCCTGTTGTAAAGACCAAGCTAGAATCTCTAATATTTATGAAAGAAAGGTTACTACTTAATAATTAACAACCCCTGCCAAAAAATCAAATTTGTTCAATAATAGCAACAAATTCCAACACATATTAAGACCAGGCAATAAAGATTCTTTGGCATTTACTCCCTCTGTAAAGAAATATAAGAGCGTTCAGATAACTAAAGTAGTCATCTAAACGCTATTATATTTCTTTACGGATGAGTACAATTTACTCCCATTTTTGCCATGTTTGTAAGATTTTAACTGCAACAAATAGTAAATGCATGAAACTTAGCATCATCAAAACACACTCCCGTACTTAGCATCATTTTTTGCCACAGTCATAGCAGGCTTACCATTTTTTGCACAACCTTTACAATTGTGGTGATATCTTACAAACATGAAAAACAGGGCCTATTTTTTTATACCAAAAAAGGAAATAATCTGGTATGGATGCATGAAACTTAGCATCATCAAAACATACTCCCGTACTGAGTAGTGCGTAACAAGCAACCTTCCTCAGGTGAGGCCTACAATTTATTAATATCAGCCTCACTAAGTTGTGGCAATAAGAACCTAACACCCTTTAATGTTCCTTTGACCTCAAGAAATAACTAGAAATGGTACGGAGTTAACTTTGCAGTACAATCCGGTAACTAAAAATGGTACGAAGTTAACATCGCAATAATACAATCTGGTGATATGTTTTTGTCTATTTGTGACCGTCAGAAGTTTTGCTACAATCAGTCCTGGTCATTGATTCCTTCCAAAGGAACATTCTGGTGCCTGTTTGGCTTACACTGATATACACACACTATCAATTATTAAGGATTTCATTTTGAAAAACAGGTATACTTAACCAAAATATAAAAACAGATAATTGCAAAGTTTGGTTTGTCTGTAAGTCTAGCGTTGTTGTTTCGAAAACAGATATACTAAGCAAAAATATAAGATCAGATAATTGCAAATCAGCAAGATCATGGTTATAATCCCAAAACAATTACCCACGAACAGAACATGCTACCAATTAAAGCAAGAACACTCACATGTCAAATAATTTGCTGGGAGTCCACCAATGCCCTGAATTGAAAATAAGCACGTCGGCATTCGCCCATTTCCTGCTAATATCATCTATCTTATCGAGCTTGAGAATTGCGCGGACCCTTTTTGTCACATGGACAGGAGGAGCAGGGGTCTGCTGTACAAGGAACACCGATCGAAAGAACTCCACGCTAAGGTTGAATGACTCAAATCTCACTCCTAAAAATCGGATCGTCTTCGAGATCCGGTTGCCATTCACCTCATAAACCTTCTTGGGATCGTCCACCCCTGTCATGAGCATGCAGATGAAGGACTCCCACTGTGTTCGGCTCATTGAATCCCCCACGAACACGACCCTCTTCCCTCTCAGCCACTCCAGCACACTCCGGGCACTGAAGCGCGGCATGTCGCACCGCCGCGGCTTCCACCGCCACTTGAGGTACTCGGTGCTCCTCCTGCCATTGGCGAGGCAGTTGAACCCCCTCTCCGCAAACGGGCACTCCGAGCTGTTGTATAGGGGGTACCTCTCATCCCGCACCCAGCTGCCGTCGAACACGTTG
Organism: Elymus sibiricus; assembly: GCA_039707655.1. Classification (NCBI taxonomy): domain Eukaryota; kingdom Viridiplantae; phylum Streptophyta; class Magnoliopsida; order Poales; family Poaceae; genus Elymus; species Elymus sibiricus. The sequence goes on along the minus strand of CM077667.1, from coordinate 437,261,476 downwards.
CAGGAGTCCAGATTGTCGCCGGCGAACTCGGCGACCGCGCGGCCCTGGCCCAGGTACCGGGAAATATACAGGTATATGCCGCAGGAGAGCACGAGCGCGACGGAGGCGAGGCAAAGGGCGAGGGCGACGGTGCTCTCGAAAGACGGCCCAGACGGTGACCCCCACCACCACTTGCGGTGCGCGGCCGCCGCGGACGAGACCCGCGGACTGCCTACGCCGCCCCTCGCTGTGAGCCGCGCCGACGTGCTCCGGCTGAAGCTTGCGGTCACCATCTCGCCACCGCGGCCGCCCCCCGATCTCCCATTCCACAACTGCCCGGCCGCGATCTGCGAGCCGGTGCGAACCAATTTACCGCGAAGCAAAAGCTCGCAGCGTGCCTGTCCCAATCCAGGAGCTCCGAGGAATCACACCAGATCCAATGATCCCCGGTGCTGGATTCAGAATTTTCCCGCACCAGAGGGGATCGGGAACTCACCGGGTTCCGGCGACGGACTCTCGCTCTCCGGCGATCGCCGGAGCGGATGACACACTGAGAACAAGCTGGTGGTGGAGTGGTGAGTGAGCTGTCCTCACGACCGGCGGCTGGGTGAGCTCTCGCTGGAGGAAGCCAAGTTCGAACAGGAGGAGCCGAGGAAGGAGACGACTGAGAGCTGGAGGGAAGGCAGGGGAAGGTGGGTAGGGGGTGGGTGGATGGATGCTCCCTGTCATGTTGACCAAGGACCTAACTTGCTGCCACGTTGGCTCCAGGATCGGCAGTCCCACATGGCAGCGGTCGCATGTCTCGTGACGTGGCTTGCCTGGCGTGCGCGTGCGTGCTTTCATTTCTGCGCGGACTTGGCATTGGGCTGTGCGTGGAGAAGTGGGGAGGACACGCCGGCATGGCGGCATGTGGGTTTTGATTATCATCGGAAAAGGTAGAGACGGCCAAATCTTGCGTTGCCGGAGAAGCAAATTCATTGCATCAACGTCGGTCACATAAGTTTTTTTTTTCGAATACGCACCAGCATGCATATCATTAAAGAAGAACCGACAAAAAAGCCGGATACAAGTCTTTTCGAGCATTACAATGCTAATTATGAGAACTAGTCATCAACCCGTGCAAACGCACGGGCTAGGGTTTTAGAGAAGATACATATCTTTGTATCTAATAGTCCAAAATTGAAAATGAAAAAAACACAACATTCTTCTAGAAAAACTATTTACAATGGAGAGTTTTTCCATACTATTTGCAAAGATGAATTGATAAATATATTTATATTTTGAAGATAGCTTTGTAAGATAGTTTAGCTTCTCAAGTAAACAAAAATGGTTGCCTTTATTCCATACTGATCATTCAGAGCATCTATAACCGGACCTCTCAAACCCGCCTCAAACGTCCGGGCGGGCCGCCCGGTCACTGCCCGGTCACTTTTTTTTGACCCAGACGGACCCCTCAAACGGCCCTCAAACCCCCGGCTGACCGGCACCCCCCATATCCAGCCCAAATATGGGGCAGATATGGGGGCGCCCGGTCGCGCCCGGGCACGCCCGCCACGTCGGAGCCGGCCCATGCTGGCCCACCCCTACCCCACTTATATTCGTCCCCATCCGCTCGCCGGACCAAACCCTAGCCACTTCACTCCCCTCCCCTCCACTCCCCTCCGCCACCCGAGCTCTCCTCCGGCAGATTCCGGCCACCTCCGCCATGTCAGACAGCGGATCGGAGTCCGACCTTTCCGGATCCGTCGACTCAGGTGTGATTCCGTGTGGGTTGGAGGAGGCAATGTCAGTTCGCATTGCACTCCGCCGGTCTCGGGAGGAGAGCAGCCGACCGAGGGACGGATCCGTCCGCCGCGAGGCCCTAGCGTTGGCTCACCGGGCGCTCGGGTTCGGCGGTGCTGGATCCTCGCGTTCCCGACAGCCGGAACACTGCTCCTTCCCCATCACCGGTCCGACAGACTATGAGTCGTACCAGGTCCGGGTGGCACGCCGTAAGAAGGAGAGGGCAAGGGCCATCGAGGCCCGTCTCGCGGCGGATATGGCGAAGGCAGAGGCAGCTGTTGCGGCGGCGCGGGCGGCCGCAGAGAAGGACGGCAAGGACGCAGGGAAGGGCAAGGGCAGCCGTGGATGAAGTCCACCATAGCCAAACATGCCAAATTTTGGTACTCCGATGGCATGTTTAGTGTACTGTGATGGAGTAGCCGGACGATCCGTGTGCGTCGACGTAGTTGCATGAGTTTGTATGGATTTGAGATATGCTAATTGAGGTGTCCGGACGTGGAGTGCCTAATTTGAGGCGTGCCCGGTCAGTGCCCGCGGACGCGTCCGCGGGCGTTTGAGGGGCCGGATTTGCCAAGTCCGGCTGTAGATGCTCTAACAGCTGTAAAATAGGCACGCTCGAGTAAGCGGATCAGAATTATATTGCATGGACATATCGTATTTCATTGTAAAAATATGGAAGGACAATGAACGGAAATTACAAACAATTATCAATAGGTGAAAATATACTCTTGGGGAAAAAATCTTGCATATTACAAATTACAAACAATTAAAGTAAATGCCATTGATTTCATAATAACGAAATCATATACATGACAAATAAAAAATGCTTGATATATTTTCTGAAATCATAAGGGATGGGAGAAAAATATTTGGATTATAAAGACCATGTATCCAGCAATGTATTTATCCCATGGCTTTCATTTCTATGAGTCGTACACGTTGGCAGTACACGTACTCTCTAGTTGTGATACTTACTTATACTAATATCCTATGCGTGTCATTTTATAGAAATAATATAGAAACATAAAGAAAAATTGCATCGATCCGAGCATATCCAAATGAAGGCACAGTACATGTTTTGCACATAAAGATAGTTGCAGGAAATAAACAATGTCACCTGTTTTGAGTTCGAAAAAGAAATAAATGGGTATTTCAAGGGAAGGATAAATTAAATATGTGGTTGTAAAACTATTTGGCATTAAATGTTTTTGTATATTACTATTGGCCGATTGCCGTCGAATATACATGCTCACTTCTCTTGTGATTGTAATGTGGAAAAAATACTACTACATCTTGTCTTAGCCATGTCATTGCTTAAGCAGTAGCACTGAAGTTCGATGCAAGTACTCAACTACCCGAGGCATAGTTTTACATAGCGGTTTATGGCATTCTTGGTTTGGCACTAAATTGACCATATGACGCGCTAAATTGTACATGATGCGTTTAGCGCGAGCCCTTCCAAACGCTATAGCGGCGTAATAGCACCGAGATAGCGCCATTTAAAACTATGATCAGAGGTCCTAAAAAGTTATAGGACTGTATTCATGAAATAAGAAATCTAAAAACTATGGAATGCTTAAACAATCAAATCGTTAGCTAGTAGAGGGTAGTTACAGAAATACTATTTTTCTGAAACCGAGTTCTATAAGCATTCTTTTCGGGCTCTGTCTGTGAACTCATGTTGGATATTGCACTTTTGTTGGACAACTATTGCTTAATAAAATGACTGCATGCATAATATGATGCAGAGGCCGGGGGTTATCCTCCTTTTAAAAAAAAAAAGTTCTATAAGCATTCTAGTGTAGTAAAAAAAGCCTAAACATGCATAGATATTACCTAGAATGCCGAAGTTGAGGGTATACACACATGTAGCACAACTGTGTGTATCTTTTACAGTGTCATCGTGTTGCCACTTGCCAGAATATCAAAATTAAGAGGAAATTATCAGGGTGCTATTGAAACTTGTATTTTACTAATTTTTTTGCATGCTTGACAATTGCTTCTTGGCCATCCAAGTTTTAATTGTAATAAAAATTCAAGATAAGATAGAGATATCTACTCTGATGTAATAGACTTCAATAAAACTCATGATTTGCAGTATATTAAAAACAACCTTCTGCACTCTATATAGTGTATGTTAAAAAAAATCCTATCTTAATAACCATGATAGCAGAAAGATCTACGTATCCTTGCATTCTTCTGATTTTTTTTCTTGTTGTCATAATCAGGTACTACAACTACAACAACTAAATTCCATAAATTTATCGCATTAGATACTGCTGGTAGGATTTTGGGTGCCATTACATCGAGCTTTCTATAACAAAACTGGGAAGAGATAACATTAGCTACAACTCTTACCCTCTCGTTCAGAGGCATATTTGGCATGAACTCCTCCTGTAGCTTTTTTACTTGGTCGTTTCCCTGTCCTGGTGTTTGGGTCGTCCGATCGTTGGAATAGACTGACTTCGGTTGCTTCTCCTTCTGTTATTTTCACGTGCTGCTCACCTTAATGGTTGACAAAATATATTTGGCATGAGCACCTCCGTAAAAGCAACAATTAAACTAACAGTCAATGAACATCGTCCTATGAATGTCATACAAATTCAATCCGTCTCTACTGTTCTGTCTGTTATGTGCTTACCTGTTTAGTTGGGATAGTAGTGTGCTGGTGGGCGACCAACTTGAACTTGCATAGGCATCTGCATGTTTGCATCGTCCCGTGCAATCCTCTGTAGATGTTGTTCCTTAGAGCATCTTCAGCCACGTTTTGCAAATCCCGCCCCTCAAACGCCCGCGACCGGGCGTGTCCGTTTTGAACCCCTACTTTTTCATCCGTGCAGCCGCATCTCTCATATTTTTCCTCATATGTACGGTCACTTGCACGTGATTGGTGGAGAAGAAGAGAGAGAAAGAAAAGAATGATTAAAGAAAGAGAAAAGGTGGTCCGGGATGGGGTCACGTCCTACATGGCGCACTGACCGGGCGTGCCCGGGCACGTCCGCGACCCCTCATATCGTCCTCATATTTGAGATGGATACGAGGGGTGCCGGTCAGTCCGGGCGTTTGAGATGGGTATGAAGGGTTCGTCTGGATCGCTTTTTCGTGACCGGGCGGCCTGCCCGGACGTTTGAGGAGCGTATGAGGGGTCCGGCTGTAGATGCTCTTACTCTCCTTCTCAAGCCGGCGCAGCAGCCAGAGGCGCAATAGGGATCTTCCTCGCAGGCTCGCAGCCCTTGCCTGCCAGCGCTAGCTACAGTTGGTTGTACAGATCCCACACCTATTTTCCGTTACTGTGGTTGCTCCCTTGCCTTGATTCTATAAGAGCATCTACAGCCGGACCTTACAAATCCGGCCCCTCAAATGCCTGCGGACACGACCGGGCGCGTCCGCGGACACTGACCGGGCGCGTCTCATTTGTTGGCTTCCACATCCGCGTTCCTCATATCCGAACCCTCAAAACCATACAACCCCATGCAACGCTACGTAAAATTAGATCAACACACAAGTTCGTCGGATCGGATTGCAAATGCCGAACAAAAGGAGCATAGTTCATCGGAGTTCATCGGCAAATCCTAACTACAAACTAGCTAAACATAATTAAAATACAAACGGAGACGGGGGACAGTCACCACTTCCTCGCCGGCCCTTTGCCCTTCCGGTCGCCGGCGCAGCTGTAGGAGTCGGCGGCTGGTGGGGAATCGTCGGAGTCGTCCGACGAGGAGCCGTGGTCGTCATCCTCGTCGTCGGAGAGGATGACGAGCCCTTGTAGCCGCCGAACCTCCCTGTCCTGCTGCCGCTTGAGCTTGGCGAGCCAAGCCGCCTCCGCCGCTTCGTGCTCGGACTGCTCAATGGCAATCCGGAGCGCCTTCGCGTTCTTCCGCCGGAGCCGCCGCACGTCCGTCTCCGCGGTCGTAAGCGACCGGCAGTAGACCCATTCGAGGAGCCGCGCGTCCTCGTCGGGCTCCGCCTCCATCCCGCGGCGATGGCGCACGGATTGCTCCGCCTCCAACCTCTCCCTTTGCCGTTGACGCTCGCGGCGAGCGGCGCGCGCCTCTGATTCCGGCGTGCGTGTCCGGGCCGGCGCGGCGGGCACAAGCACCCACCGCTGCCCACTTGGGGGAGCAGCCGGCGGGGCCAGGGGACGGCGCAGGGGAGGTGCGGATTATGCAGGCCGCCTGCTGGAGCTACGCACGGGCCGGGAGGAGCCAGCGCCGGCGTCCGATCTGCGACGGAGGGGAAGCGACGAGGCTGCAGATCCGGAGCTGCCCCCGGTCTCCACCTTGGACCGCTCCAAGGCGATGCGGAGGGCAAGCTCATACTCCGGATCCAGGCCGTCGTCGGAGCGGCTGCCGGAGCTCGACATTCCGCCGGATTCGATTGAAATCGGTGCGGGAAGAGGAGAGGACGGAGCGAGAGAGGAGAGTGAGTGAGCTAGGGTTTCGGAGCGATGAGCCGGATGCACCTTTTTGTGGGACAGCCGTGGGGTCGACGGTGGGCCGGGCGTGTCAGGCGGGCGTGCCCGGGCGTGTCCGGGCTCCCCCATATCCGCCCCATATTTGGGCTGGATATGAGGGGTGCCGGTCAGCCCGGGCGTTTGATGCCCGTTTAGGGAGTGCATTTGGGTCGATTTTTCGTGACCGGGCAATGACCGGACGGCCTGCCCGGACGTATGAGACGGATATGAGGGATCCGACTATAGATGCTCTAACTCCTATGGTTCTCCTAGCTGATTGTGGCACTGCTTCTCTTCTGTAGGATGTCCCATATCTGCTACACTGCATCGCCCGAACAACGACGGCCGTTACTTTAGTGCCAAAGGACTGATCAACTGGATTAGAGCCTTTTCCATATTGAATCACTATACATGAATCATACAGCAAAGAAAATATTGTGTTGCTTACCTGAGATCCGTGAAACTTATTTTAGTGCAGAGTACATGTTCCGGCGAGTGCTAGGTACGGCTGTGCAAATTAGACATGGATGATAGAAACTTCGTCCACTGCCACCTGCTCAGGAGCCGCATAACGACAAAATCTATATGATGCAACAGAGAGGCCGTGCGGAGGCAGAGGGGGCTTCTCCAACATGCATTGGCCGATTCAATCGGATACAGGTTGCCCATTTCGTAGTCAAATCGGAGGAGACAATGCTCAGATTTTCTTTTCGATGGAAAGAAAGTGAGATTAAGGGTTAGAACCTCTCTTGCGTATGTTAAATCTTATGACGCTCAGGTTTTTTCCTTTTTGATGGATGACGCCAAGTTTTTTCTTCGAGGCAAACCAAGAGAGACCATTGGCAGGAGGACTCATCGTATGTGGGAAGTTTTTCCTTTAGGAAAACTGAGAGAGTCCATGTGCATACGTGGGATGGGAAATCTGGTCTGCTGTTTCATCCAACGGCTACAGTGAAGTCAAAGATTAATCAGATGGCCAAAATTTCTTAACCTCAAGGATTAATGTGGAGTTTCGTATGGTGCCTTCAATTAGTAAATAAGAGATTAGCCTCCACATCCATCACATGCACACCCACTCTGCCTACTGTGATACATGCTTTTTTAGTCTAACCTCATGTCAATGACAATGAGGCAAGTCACAAAGCAACCTAACCACGTCAGAACCAACACTAAGAACTCTACAACAAGACCAAGACCACTGGCCAACACAAACCAACGCACCACCACACATTTGCGTCAAGAGGAAGTCGGTAAGTGAACGACGGGGCATGGGCGGACCAAGGAAAGGCGCCATCGAGAGAGCATCGGAGATGGCATACATTGTGCCAAGGAGGACCACGCCTAGAGAGCAGCCGACATTGACTCGAGCCGCACCCTCGAGGCTCCTCAAGCAACAAGACATCACCTTGACGCCACCGCCTTCCGGTCCGGAGGCCGGACCAAGGGTTTCCCCCGAGCTCGAGGAAGGGAGTCCAATCGGGTCCAACACAAAGCCTCCAGGGAGGGAACGACGCCTGCGGGCGTCGTCGTTGTTAGCCTCGTCTTGAAGGAGGGATTTCTCCCAATCCAGATCATAGTCCCAATGCACACCGGAGCGACAAGAGCAGATCAACCACCGCATCGGGAAGAGTCGCAATATGCATCATAGTAGCTTCACCACTACATCGGCCAGATCCTCCCAGATCAAACTCACACCCCCTCCACCTCGCCCAGAGGATGACAACAACGCAACACAGGTGCCTGGGGCGGAGCCGAATCCACCCACGTCGGACCTGGTGGCCCCCGGGCCCTGCCTTCCACGTCGGCACATCTCCGCCACATCCACCAGCAATCACCTCCGCCACATCCACCACCAACCACCTCTGCCACATCCACCGGTCATCACCTCCGCCACATCCACCATCCATCACCCTGCCACCTCGCCGCCCGGACCCAGGTCAGGCCATTCGGGAATAGGCAGGGTGCCACCGGAGCAGGCTAGCTAGGCCCCGGGGACGGGATGCCGGATCCAGGGGTCCAGGTCTGGCCCACCACACGCCACCATGAGGCCACAACCCAGCGCCACCTAGGGGTCGCCCTGCGGCGAGAGGAAGACCGCCCCACAAGCAGCACAAGTCGCCTGACGCCGCACCATCGTGCTCCACCGAGACCGCGTCCGCCGCGAGCTCCGCCCAAGGCCACCGCGCCAACCGAAAGAGAAAGCACCCCGCCGCCACCCTCCCAGGGCACGCCCGGCTTCACCGACGCCCCCTTCAGTGGCGGCGCAGCGAGGGAGGAGGGTGGGAGTAACCCCCAGCGACGCGGCTAGGGTTTCCCCTGTATCATCAAAGAAGGTCGCACTCCGACTGATCGTCTCCTTATGTGTGTGTGTCTCATAAGCATACGGTCGGTCGGAGTGCGACCTTCTTTGCGAGTAACGATAACCGGCGAAGGTCAGCTTAGAGGAGGATGGTAATCGATTTTTTTACAAGTTTACCTAGTAGGAGATAACAAATCTTACTGGGTTTGCCGCAAAATTCTCTTTTTCTCAGAAAATTCCATGCATTTATGAAGAAACTAACGACCCTGCCGGTTTTTGCCGCAAAATTCCCTTCTTCCCAAAAAATGTCATGCGTTTATGAAGAAACTAACGACCCTGTCGGGTTTTGCCGCAAAATTCTCTTCTTCCCAAAAAATGTCATGCATTTATGAAGAAACTGACAAACCCATACAACTAAAGTTATCATCTAAAACATTCGCAAATGTCAACCCGTCCTAGCGAACATTCGCCAAATATTGCAGTCCTTTTTTCATGGATACACATGTTTTGTGTATCATTCTATTGATAGAGGGTAGAAATTATGGTGGCGATTCTCATAGAAATGATGGAGTATGTTAGAAGGCGCATAGGGGGATGCATTTGAGCAGAGAGAGAGAGAGAGAGCGAGAGAGAGAGAGAGGCGTTCCTCAGCCCCAAGGAACACTTTAGCACTCACTTTCGCTCAGGTGTGAGCTTCCTATTGTATGGTGTGAACCAGGTGGGTATGCGATGGCGTGGTGCCGTCGAAGATGCAAGCATCGCGATGCTTTCAAATTGTCCAAGCGGTTACTGCAACTAGTGTCCTCGAGGCCCTTGTGATGGATAGCGGGGGAGTCTTGCATGCCCGAGGACCACCATTCGAAGAATTTGACTAAGCCGTCTGGTGGTTGGATGGTGAGGCGGCACTAGGAGAGGATATCATGCTAGACGATGCGAAATACGACGCATCCGACGAATAGTTGATGCATTCTCTCGTCCTCTTGGTCGCAAAGAACACATTCAGACGTGTGTGGCCGCCCATGGCATGCGAGGCGCATAGCGCAACACTGTCCAACATCGGTCCAGGCCAGCCAACCACAGGAAAAGTTTGATGCTCTTGTGGAGCCATAGAAGAGTGATAGGTAGCAGGATTCCGAGGTGTCGATGCCGCTATCTGTCCAGCGCCAATGTCTAGTGTCGGGTTGCGACCTTACAAGAATACCGCGGAGACCGCGCCATATGTTGACGTACTCGATTGTGGCCACTAGGCCAAGAGCACCACAGATATCCTGGATCCATATGCGGGATGGTGTCGCAGGCGAGGCGACGTCTCCTTCATCGACGTGGCATGCGAGCAACTAGGGTGCGCGTGATCTCTGAGATGGATTCCCAATATAGCCAAGGGTTCATCCAAAATCGACAGCTCATTCCATCGCCCAAAATCCAAGATATGGATGCACGGAAGATCTGGCAAACCTCGGGCCCGCACAGTAGACGTAGATGGCTCCAAGGGCGTTGCGGGTCGGTGGCCTGGAGTCAAAGCTAGTGCACGCGCTGGGCGGTTGTCGGTGTGAAAATCGGCAGACCTCGGGGTAGGGGGTCCCGAGGTGTGGATCTCGGACGGATGGTAACAGGAATAAGGAGACGATGTTTACCAGGTTCAGGCCCTCTTGATGAAGGTAAAACCCTACGTCTTGATCTTGTTTATATCAATGGAGAAGTATCAAATACAGAGTAGATCTACCTCGAGATCGTCAGATGTGTTCTAAATCTAGGGTTAGGTGAATAATGTTGCGTTGATGTCCCCTCTACGGGATAAACCCTATGGCTTATATACACGCCAGGTATGGTATCTAGGGTTACAAGGTCGGTATCATGGCGTAGAGGTGATGAGAGAAGTCTTAGAGTATATGACAAGCCTTCGGCAGACGCAGTCCCGATCACGCTTCCTCGTGCAGCCTCCAGATTCCATCTTGAGAAGGAGGAGGGCCCATCGGCCCAATCCGAGGAGTCTGGGCCGACTAGGTTAGGTCCCCCTAGTCCAGGACACCATCGGTAGCCCCTGAACTGGTCTTCTACAATGAGGACGATTTCCTTGATGAAGATAACCTCGGACCCGAAGTCCTTGGCTTGACAGACGAGTTCCCCTTCACGACTTCGGAACTCCCAAACCATTCTTAAAATAAGCAGCGTCTTATAAACAAGACTTATCCGAGCTCATACTTTACCCTAAGAGGCAGAGTAACTTAGCCTCGAAGGCCGACCACGTAGGTGTGAACAGTGCCACCAAGCCTGACAACTTTATCAAAGCTGTTGATACTTGTGATCTGCATTGGGTTTTTCCATGAAGAGGAACAGATGATGCAGCACCGTATAGATAAGTATTTCCCTCAGTGAGAACCAAGGCTATCGAACCAATAGGAGGACCACGCAACCCCCGTCTTCAATGCCTACACATAACAGATCAAACACTTGCACCCAACGCGGGCAAGAGGGTTGTCAAGCCCCTTGAACTCGTTACTTGCAAGTAGATAAGTAGTGTAGTTGATAGTTGGATAAATATAAATTGCAAAATAGACAAAAAGTAAATGATGGCAGCAAGAAAATAATAGCGTTTGTAAATTTATAAGTGAATGGACCCGGGGGCCATAGTGTTCTCTAGTGGCATCTCTCTCGAAGTAGGCATACGGTGGGTAAACAAATTACTGTTGGGCAATTGATAGAAAAGCGCATAGTTATGCAATATTTATTCACGGCAATGATCATGTGTATATAGGCATCACGTCCATAAGCAAATAGGCCGACTCCTGCCTGCACCTACTACTATTACTCCACGTCAAGAGCGCTTCTATGCTTGCCTCTCTAAGTATTAAGTACATGACAAACAGAGTAATGCTTGGAGAACAATGACATGATGTAGACAAAGAGAATCCAATCAATATGAATTAACCCCATTGTTTTATCCTTAGTGGCAACAATACAAATACATGTCTTGTCCCTTTCTGTCACTGGGATATAGAGCATCGCAAGATTGAACCCACTACAACGCACCCCTATCACTGAAGATAGATCAATCTAGTTGGCCAAACCAAATCAATAGATCGGAGAGATTTACGAAGCTATAATAATCATGCGAAGAAGAATCATAAAAGAATTCAGAGAATACTCAAATCTGTTTCATGAATAATCTAAACATAAACCCACAATTCATCGGATCCCAACAAATGCACCGCACAAAGTGATTACATTGAATAGATCATCGTGAAGATGCGATGAACTTTGTATTGAAGAGCAAAGAGAGAGAGAGAGAGAGAGCCATCTAGATACTAGTTATGGACCCGTAGGTCTATGGTAGACAACTCACACATCACCATGGGAGCAGCAATGTTGATGAAGAGGCCCTCCGTGATCGATCCCTGATGACCCACAAGTATAGGGGATCAATCGTAGTCCTTTCGATAAGTAAGATTGTCGAACCCAACGAGGAGCAAAAGGAAATGGCAAGCGGTTTTCAGCAAGGTAATTTCTGCAAGCACTGAAACTGTAGGTAACAGATAGTTTGATAGCAAGATGATTGGTAACTAGCAAGTAAGGGTAACGGTAAATAAGGTGCAGCAAGGTAGCCCAATCCTTTTGTGGCAAAGGACTGGCCAGAACAATCTCTAGTAATAGGCAAAGTGTTCTTGAGGGTACACGGGAATTTCATCTAGTCACTTTTATCATGTTGGTTTGATTCGTGTTCGCTACTTTGATAATTTGATATGTGGGTGGACCGGTGCTTGGGTGCTGTTCTTACTTGAACAACCTCCCACTTATGATTAACCCCCTTGCAAGAATCCGCAACTACGAGAAAAGTATTAAGATAAAATCTAACCATAGCATTAAACGTTTTGATCCAAATCAGCCCCTTACGAAGTAGCGCATAAACTAGGGTTTAAGCTTCTGTCACTCTAGCAACCCATCATCTAATAACTACTCCACAATGCATTCCCTTAGGCCCATGAATGGTGAAGTGTCATGTAGTCGACGTTCACATGACACCACTAAGGGAATCACAACATAAATATCATCAAAATATCGAACACATATCAAATTCACATGATTACTTGCAACATGACTTCTCCCGTGACCTCGAGAACCAAGGTAACTACTCACAAATAATAATCATGCTCAAGATCAGAGGGGTAATGAATAGCATAATGGATCTGAACATATAATATTCCACCAAATAAACCATGTAGTAATCAACTACGCAAGGTAATCAACACTACTATTCAGCCACAGGTACCAATCTTAGGTTCCGGTACAAAGATTGAACACAAGAGATGAACTAGGGTTTGAGAGGAGATGGTGCTGTTGAAGATGTTGATGAAGATTGGCCTCCCAAAGATGAGAGGGGTGTTGGTGATGACGATGGCTTCGATTTCCCCCTCCGGGAGGGAAGTTCCCCCGGCAGAATCGCTCCGCCGGAGGGCAAAAGTGCTCCTGCCCAAGTTCCGCCTCGAGGCGGCGGCACTTCGTCCCGAAAGTCCTCTCCTTATTTTTTTCTAGGTCAAATGTGACTATATACCAGAAGATGGGCACCGGAGGTGGGCCGAGGAGGCCACAACCCACCAGGGCGCGCCCAGGGGGGCCTGGCGCGCCCTGGTGGGTTATGCCCACCAAGGTGGGCCCCTCCGGTAGTTTCTTGCTCCAGTATTTTTTATTTATTCCAAAAATAATCTCCGTAAAATTTCAGCTTCACTAGAGTTGTGCAGAATAGGTATCTCTGATGTGCTTTTTTCAGGTCCAGAATTCCAGGTGCCGGTATTCTCCCTCTTTGTGTAAACCTTGCATATTATGAGAGAAAAGGCATTAGAATCACTCCTTAAAGCATTATTATTCGAAAAAACATAATAAATAACAGTAGGAAATCATGATGCAAAATGGACGTATCAATCCCCCCTCCGACAGGGCATCGGAACAGGGCTCCAGATGGGCACACGGCTGAACAGAGACTTGCGGCGGCGGAAGAATTGTTTCGAGAGATCTCCTAGGGTTTTCAGGGAATATGAGAATTTATAAGTCAGAGAACTAGGTCATGAGAGCCACGACCCAACAGGGCGCGGCCAGCCCCCTGGGCGCACCCTGTTGGCTCGTGGGGCCCTTGTGTGGCCCCCTGATACGTCCATTCTGCATCATGATTTCTTATCGATATTTATGTTATTCTTGTCCATTATTCCCTATTATCATACAATTATTATGCTCTTTCTCTCTGAATATGCAAGGTATATCACAAAGAGGGAAATATCTAGAAACTAGAATTCTGGACTGAAAACAGAGGAAAAGGCAGAAAAATCACCAGACTCCAAATGACCTGAAACTTCACGGAGAATTTTTATGTAATATTTAATAATTTATGGGACAAAAATATACCAGAGGGGGGCCACCTGCTGGCCACAAGCCAACAGGGCATGACCCCACCCCTAGGCCGTGCCCTGATGGCTTGTGGGGCCCCTGCTGGCCTCCCGACGTCCCTCTTCTCTTATATGGTTTGTTTTACCCTAGAAAAAATCATAAGCAACCTTTCGGGATGAACCGCCACCGTCTCGAGGTGGAAACCTAGGCAGAGGCCCTTTTGCACTCCGGAAGTCAGATTCTGCCGGGGAAATTCCACTCCGGGAGGGGGAGATCGAAGCCATCGTCATCACCAACGCTTCATCCTTCATGGGAGGACCAATCCTCATCAACATCTTCACCAACACCATCTCATCTCCAACCCTAGTTCATCTCTTGTGTTCAATCTTTGTCTCAAAACCTCAGATTGGTACCTGTGGGTTACTAGTTGTGTTGATTACATCTTGTAGTTGATGCTTGTTGGATTACTTGGTGGAAGATATTATGTTCAGATCCTTAATCATTATTATTATACCTCTGATCTTGAACATGTTGATGAGGTGTGAGTAGTTACTATTGTTCCTGAGGACATGGGAGAAGTCATGTTTTAAGTAATCATGTGAAGTTGGTATACGTTCGATATTTTGATGATATGTATGTTGTTACTTCTCTTAGTGGTGTCATGTGAACGTCGACTACATGACACTTCACCATCTTATGGGCCTAAGTGAAGTCATTATGGAGTAACAAGTAGATGATGGGTTGCTAGAGTGACAGAAGCTTAAACACCAGTTCATGCGTTGCTTCATGAGGGGCTGGTTTGGATCCACATGTTTCATGCTATGGTTAGATTTATCTTAATTCTTCTTTCGTAGTTGCGGATGCTTGCGAGAGGGGGTAATCATAAGTGGGTCGTTAGTTCAAGTAAGAACAGCGCCTTAGCACCGGTCCACCCACATATCAAATTATCAAAGTAGCGAACGCAAATCAATTCAACATGATGAACATGACTAGACAGAAATCCCCATGTGTCCTCGGGAGCGCTTGCTTAATATAAGAGTACTTTTAGGCCCGTCCTTTGCTATAAAAAGGATTGGGCTACCTTGCTGCACCTTTGTTACTATTGTCACTCATTACTTGTTATGAATTATCTTGCTACAAAACTATCTACTATTGTTACTTACAACACTTGCAGAGAATACCTTACCGAAAACCGCTTGTCATTTCCTTCTGCTCCTCATTGGGTTCGACACTCTTATTATCGAAAGGACTACGATTGATCCCCTATACTTGTGGGTCATCACCCCCGGCCTTCTCCCGAAGCTTCCAGGTCTTCTTTTGGTCCAGAAAAAATCGTCAAAAAGTTTCATGGTATTTGGACTCCGTTTGGTACTGTAAACCTGAAAAGCCAAAAACATGCAGAAAACAACAACTCGCATTGGGCAGTAGGTTAATAGGTTAGTGCTAAAAAATAATATGAATTGGCAAATAAATGCGTAAAAAGCATCCTAGAATCATAATATTATAGCATGGAACAATAAAAAATTATAGATACATTGGAGACGTATCAGCTGCGCACCCCATGATGGGTCGAGCAGTTATTGCCTACCGCAAATCGCGGCTCGAGTCAGCCTTTTTACTGGCGCATCCCATCGAGGTGGAGATCATGCCCGTTTTATTAGGGATATCATCAAGATTTTGTCCCCCCATATGCACAACGACATCTTTTGCGGGAGTGACGTTTTTATCGGCGTGGTAAGGGGGGCTCTTGGCCTTTCAACAGCCTATAAGAGTAAAAAGAGAACAGTGCAGGCAACCACGCTCTCATTTCCCCCGCATGCTGCTTCGTCTAGCTCCAGCGCCCAGATCCAATCTCGCACCCCTCTCTTCAGCAAATCCACACTCCCCCATCCAGCCATGGCCGATACCCTCAAGGGGCTCCGAGGTGGTTCCTTCGTTATGGAAGGCACCATCCTGGAGCTGCGTGCTACGGGGTACCTCTCCGCCACCATCGGCGCCCGCGCTCCCGGCACCGACCAACAAGTGCCCATTCCCAACGTAGGGGAGCGGGTAGTCTTCGTTCCCCACCTCCTCTGAGGCCTGGGGTTCCCGCTGCAACCCTTCGTGCGCGGGATGATGTTCTATTACGGGCTTGATACGTCTCCAACATATCTATATATTTTGATTGTTCCATGCTATTATATTATCATTCTAGGATACTTTTTGAGTAATTATTTACCAATTTATATTATTTTTGAGCACTAACCTATTGACCCAGTGCCAGTTCCTGTTTTTTGTGTGTGTTTTGTTTCGCAGAAATTCCATATCAAACGAAGTCCAAATGCAATAAAAATTTACGGATTTTTTTTTTGTAATATATGTGAATTTTGGGAGTCAGAATCAACGCAAGACGATGCCCGACGGCCCCACAAGCCAACATGGCACGACTTGGGGGGGGGGCTGCGGCTTAATGGCTTGTGGCCAGCCCTTAAGTCGGTTGGTGCCCTACTTTCGCCACAAGGAAGATATTTTTGCGATAAAAATCCCTACAAAATTTCAGCCCGATCGGAGTTACGGATCTCCGGATATTTAAGAAACGGTGAAGGGCGAGAAAACAGACGCAAAAACAGAAGAGAAACAGAGAAATATATCCAATCTCGGAGGGGCTCCTGCCCTCCCGGAGCCATGGCAGCCATGGACGAGAGGGGAAAATCTCCTCCCACCTAGGGAGGAGGCCAAAGAAGAAGAAGAAGAAGGAGGGGGGCTCTCTCCCCCTCTCTCCTGGTGGCACCAGAGCGTTGCCGGGGCATCCATCGTGACAACGATCTACACCAACAACTTCGCCGTCGTCACCACCAACTCTCCCCCCCTCTATGCAGAGGTGTAAAACCTCTCTTCCCCGCTGTAATATCTACTTAAACATGGTGCTTAATGATGTATATTATTATCCAATGATGTGTGGCTATCGTATGATGTTTGAGTAGATTTCTTTTATCCTACGGGTTAATTGTGGTATGATGTTATTGATATGAGTTGTATGTTGATATGGTGTTGTCCTAAGGTGCCTTCCGTGAGGCGCACACATGAAGGATTCATGATGGAGGATTTGCAATATGTTCATGATTCGCTTATAGTGGGTGGCTAGACTGATAGAAGCTTACACCCGAGTAAGGGGATTGTTTGCGTATCGGAGTAAAGAGAACTTGATGTTTAATGCTATGGTTGGGTTTACATTAATGATTTCTAGTAGTTGCGGATGCTTGCTAGAGGTCCAATCATAAGTGCATATGATCCAAGTACGGAAAGTGTGTTAGCGTATGCCTCTCCCTTATTGCATATGACAAGTATCTATCATATTATATTCAATTGCCTATGGACAATCTTTCTCTTGCGTTACACAAAAAGCTTTCTACTAAATAATTTACTTTATTGTTCTTTATCTAAGCAGCCCCTAACTTTTATTTACTTGCTCTTTATTACCTTGCAAAACTATCTCTACACCTACTAAGTACTTCTAGTTTCTTTCCCGTAAAGTAGTTTCATACTTGTTCTAGGTAAAGTAAGCGTTAACGTGCATAGAGTTGTATCGATGGTCGATAGAACTTGAGAGAATATTAATTCTACCTTTAGCTCCTCGTTGGGTTCCACTCTTACTTATCGAAAAAGGCTACAAATGATCCCCTACACTTGGGGGTTATCAAGACCTTTTTCTGGCGCCGTTACCGGGGAGCAATAGCGTAGTGGTTGATATTCTCGTGTGTGCTTGTTTGCTTTATCACTAAGTAATATTTATTTTCTGTTATAAGTTGTTTTCTATCTTTAGATATGGGTAGGAAACGCAAAATACCAAAAAAATTAGATGTACTTGCTGCTCCAAAAGTTGAGGAACCACTAGTGTTCCGTACTACCGAAGCTTATTAGTTGGATCATCTTCGATCCCTTTGTGCTCGTGCTGAAAACCCAACTAGTTTAGTTGAGGGAAAATCATTAAATTAGCATGCTTATTACGTGCGACATCGCATATCTCAAAAAGGGAAACTCTTGTGGCATCAAATTAATACTTTGCGTTGCTATGCTTGGAATTTATGCGAAATACATTATTTTACTTGTTGTTCTGAAGAAACTAAAAAACACCTTCCCTACCAATGTATGTTTAATGATAATGAAATACTATCTTCTTATGCCAAGGAGGCCTATTGTTATTATGATGTTGAAAAAATTGAAGAATTTGTTGCTTTTAAGGGTGCATATGAAATTGCTTCTTTGATTGAAAAGTGTGATGCTACTCTTTACAAATCTGAAAATTTTGCCGTACTCAAATATTGCTATGAAACTATGCTTCTATGCTTATGTTAAAGAATTTATTGAAAGAATGTCGGCTGCCTTGGAAGAGACTAATATTTTGCAGGAATCTATGGAAGAAGAAATTCCTAAAACTGTGAGCTCATTAGATGAAAAAGATGAGGAGGAGAGCGAAGAACAAAAGGAGGAAGGGCGGATTAGCTACCCATGCCCACCTTCTAATGAGAGTAACTCCTCAACTCATACATTATTCAATTTCCCTTCGTACATACCGAAGGATGAATGATATGATGATTGCTATGATCCCTTGAATTGATTTGAAATATCCCTTTTTGATGAACTTGATGCTTACTATGCCTGTGGCGATGATGCCAATATGAATTATGCTTATGGAGATGAACTTGCTATAGTTCCTTATGTTAAGCATGAAATTGTTGCTATTGCACCCACACATGATAGTCCTATTATCTTTTTGAATTCTCCCAACTACACTATATCAGAGAAGTTTGCACTTATTAAGGATTATATTGATGGGTTGTGTTTTAATTTTACACATGATGATTTTGCTGAATATAATATGCATGTGCTTGCTCCTCCTACTTGCAATTATTATGAGAGAGGTACCAAATATTCACCTCTCTATGTTTCCAATACTATAAAATTGCAAGAAACTACTTATGCTATGTATTGGCCTTTACTTGATGTGCATGAATTGTTCTTGTATGACATGCCAATGCATAGAAGAGAGTTAGACTTCGTTGTTATATTCTACATATTACTTTGTGCTCACTACTAAATTACAAATCACTATTAATTAAAATTGGATTTGATATACCTTGGGATCCGGGTGGATCAATTATTTGAGCACTATATGCCTAGCTTAATGGCTTTAAGGAAAGCGCTGCCAGGGAGACAACCCGGAAGTTTTAGGGAGTCATTTATTTCTGTTGTGTGCTTTTAAAATAACTAAAAAACAAAATAAAATAAAATGGGAAACTTAAACCTTTTTCAATAAAAAAGTGAAAGTGAGAAAGACGAGCACCGTTGAAGTCGGGGCTAGCCTTGAACTCTGTTCATGCCCATGGAAACTTTGTGAATCTTGATTACATAAGATTTTCGACAAAAATAATTATCCCCTTGTATAAATCCATTGTATTATAGAAATAATGTGCCAAGAATTAACTTTAGGATGTTTGAATTGCTTGTTTGATATGTGCTGTGTAAAAACAAAAACTTTTGTTGTAGTGTTTGAATTTTCATATTTTACTGGAGCGTGCAAAAATTTTGAAATTTTTACACAATACTCTTATACAAATTCTTTATTACGTCCTAATTTTTAGATTTTTTTGAGTTACAGAAGTATACGTTCCATCTGCATCTTTACAAATTGTCATGTTTTTCACAGATTGCTGGTATAGTTGCTTTGCGTGCTTATGTTTGAATTCTTGTTGAGCCCCATTGACTTGGGAGCCATAGAATTGTGATAGCATACAGTGGGTAATGTTAGATTATAATTATGTAATAATGCTATGTCAAGAGATGATGGGATTTGGTGTTATGTGTACTAATGTTTCTAATAAAAGTTTTGTTAAATTTTGTGTGGATGAAGTGTTCGAAGATCGAGGAGGTGACGATGTGAGAAGAATAAGGAGAGACAAGAGCTTAAGCTTGGGGATGCCCAAGTAACCCCAAGTAAATATTCAAGGAGACTCAAGCGTCTAAGCTTGGGGATGCCCCGGAAGGCATCCCATCTTTCTTCTTCAAGGATTATCGGTATGTCTCGGCTTTTGTTTTGTTCACATGATATGCGTAAATTCTTGGAGCGTAGTGTGCCTTTTATTTTCCTTTTAGCAATGCACCATGCTGGTTTGGGAGAGTCCATGGTTGATTTATAGAATGCTCTTTGCACTTCACTTATATATTTTGAGTATGGCTTTATAGAATGCTTCATGTGCTTCACTTATATTATTTGAAGTTGGATGCCTGTTTCTCTACATATGGAAAACCGTTATTTGTAGAATGCTCTTTTGCTTCACTTATATTTATTAGAGCATGTCCAGGTCTTTTGTAGAAAGAATTAAACTCTCGTTCTTCACTTATATTTGTTTGAGAGTTAATAAACAGTGACGGTAATTTGCATGGGTTATAAGACTAGTCCAAAAATAATAGGTTTTCAAGGAGTGATAATCAAAACCTTCATGTAGCACATTAACGAGAAATTGTGGGTTAATGATATTGATGTGGTAATGTGAAAGGGTGTGAGTGCATCATTGTTGATTCGTAGAAGTGTCGGTATTAAGAGGTGTTAACTTATTGTTTGTCCAAAAATTAAAAAGGCATGGTGAGGATGTGTGAGCATTTCTATTCCTCGTTAAAACCCTAGTGTTGTTTCGGGTCGGAGGCGCGCGATGGTTAACTCCTCCCAACCTCCTCCCTCGGGGCATGCAAATGGTACTTTGATTTGTGATAAAACTAATAAAACTTTGCAATAAGTATATGAGTTCTTTATGACTAATGTGAATCCGTGGATATACACACTCTCACTTCCACATATTTGCTATACTCTTCGGTACCGTGCATTGCCCATTATCACCTCGGAGATCGGTGCAACTTTCGCCGGTGCATCCAAACTCCGTGACATGATACGCTATGTTACACATAAGCCTCATTATATCTTCCTCAAAACAGCCACCATACCTACCTATCATGGCATTTCCATAGCCATTCCGAGATATATTGCCATGCAACTTCCACCGTCACTTCATATGACTTGCATTTCCATTGTCATATTGCTTTGCATGATCGTAAGATAGCTAGCATGATATTTACATGGCTTGTCCGTTTTTTCGATATCTTTTGCTACGCTAGATCATTGCACATCCGGGTACACTGCTAGAGGCATTCATATAGATTGATATCATCCTATCAATTTTTCATATCGAGTTGTAAGTAAATAAAAGTGTGATGATCATCATTATTAGATCATCGCCCCAGTGAGGAAATAAAAATGGGGGAGGCCAAATGATCCCACCATAAAAAAATTGGTGGAGGCGAAAAAAGAAAAAGGCCACCATGAAAAAAAAACAAATAAATGAGAGAAAAAGAGAGAAGGGACTTTGCTACTATCCTTTACCACACTTGTGCCTCAAAGTGGCACCTTGTTCCTCATATAGAGAGTCTCATGTTATGTCATTTTCATATGCTAGTGGGAATATTTCATTATAGAACTTGGATTGTATATTCCGATGACGGGCTTCCTCAAATGCCCGAGGTATTCATGAGCAAGCAAGTTGGATGCACACCCACTTAGTTTCAGTCGAGCTTTCATACACTTATAGCTCTAGTGCATCCCTTGCATGGCAATCCCTACTCCTCGCATTGAGATCTATTGATGGGCATCTCCATAGCCCGTTGATACGCCAAGTTGATGCGAGACTTTCTTCTCCACTTTTACCCCTTTGAAACCTAGCACCACATTCTAGTCCACCTATATGCTATGTCCATGGTTCACACTCATGTATTGCGTGAAGAATAAAAAGTTGATGCATATTGAAAAAGTAGGATCCAATTGCCTGACTTGGGCACCGTGGTGCTTGACATTTGTATTAATGTGGTGAAGACGGAGCCATACCTTGCTAATATAATAAGATGAATGGGGGTAAACATTCTTTGAGGATCGTATACTTTGAAAGATTGATGATTTTGTTACTTGTGCTTATAAGTATTACTATGTTAACGTTTGTTAATTCATCGTTTCTCAATGAGCATGCATGCAAAAGGTTACATATTGGGTAGCATGTCACATAAAAAATTCTGTTTTATCATTTACCTACTCGAGGACGAGCAGGAATTAAGCTTGGGGATGCTTGATACGTCTCCAACGTATCTATATTTTTGATTGTTCCATGCTATTATATTATCATTCTAGGATACTTTTTGAGTAATTATTTACATATTTATATTATTTTTGAGCACTAACCTATTGACCCAGTGCCAGTTCCTGTTTTTTGTGTGTGTTTTGTTTCGCATAAATTCCATATCAAACAAAGTCCAAATGCGATAAAAATTTACGGAGATTTTTTTGGAATATATGTGAATTTTGGGAGTCAGAATCAACGCAAGACGATGCCCGAGGGCCCCACAAGCCAACAGGGCGCGACCTGGGGGGCACGACCTGATGGCCTGTGGCCAGCCCTTAAGTCGGTTGGTGCCCTACTTTTGCCGCAAGGAAGATATTTTCACGATAAAAATCCCCTCAAAATTTCATCCCGGTCGGAGTTACGGATCTCCGGATATTTAAGAAATGGTGAAGGGCAAGAAAACAGACGCGAAAACAGAAGAGAAACAGAGAGATAGATCCAATCTCGGAAGGGCTCCTGCCTTCCGGGAGCCATGGCGGCCATGGACCAGAGGGGAAACTATCCTCCCACCTAGGGAGGAGGCCACAGAATAAGAAGGAGGAGGGGGCTCTCTCCCCCTCTCTCCCGGTGGCGCCGGAGCGCCACCGGGGCATCCATCGTGACGGCGATCTACACCAACAACTTCGCCGTTGTCACAATCAACTCTCTCCCCCTCTATGCAGTGGTGTAAAACCTCTCTTCCCCTTTGTAATCTCTACTTAAACATGGTGCTTAATGCTATATATTATTATCCAATGATGTGTGGCTATCGTATGATGTTTGAGTAGATTTCTTTTGTCCTACGGGTTAATTGTGGTATGATGTTATTGATATGAGTTGTATGTTGATATGGTGCTGTCCTAAGGTGGCTTCCGTGAGGCACACACATGAAGGATTCATGCTGGAGGGTTTGCAATATGTCCATGATTTGCTTATAGTGGGTGGCTAGAGTGACAGAAGCTTACACCCGAGTAAGGGGATTGTTTGGGTATGGGAGTAAAGAGGACTTGATGTTTAATGCTATGGTTGGGTTTACCTTAATGATTTCTAGTAGTTGCGGATGCTTGCTAGAGGTCCAATCATAAGTGCATATGATCCAAGTACGGAAAGTGTGTTAGAGTATGCCTCTCCCTCATTGGATATGACAAGTATCTATCATATTATATTCAATTGCCTATGGAAAATCTTTCTCTTGCGTTACACAAAAAGCTTTCTACTAAACAATTTTTTTTATTGTTCTTTATCTAAGCAGCCCCTAACTTTTATGTACTTGCTCTTTATTACCTTGCAAAACTATCTCTACACCTACTAAGTACTTCTAGTTTCTTTCCCGCAAAGTAGTTTCATACTTGTTCTAGTTAAAGTAAGCATTAGCATGCGTAGAGTTGTATCTGTAGACGATAGAACTTGAGAGAATATTAATTCTACCTTTAGCTCCTCGCTAGGTTCGACACTCTTACTTATTGAAAAAGGCTACAAACGATCCCCTACACTTGTGGGTTATCAGGGCTCGACTTCCACCACATGGCCCCAAACTCCATTCTTCACCTCACATCCTTCATCACGGTCTGCGAGGCATTCCTCCGCTGTGAACCGCTCTTTGGCCTTTGGCTGAAAATCTTCGGGGTTAAGCCAAATTCCAGCAGTCCTGATCTAGCGGAGTGTACAGGGGCCATAGTCGGCAAGAATCAAAATGCTGACTGGTTCCAGGACAGCTTCATCAAGACAATGAATTAATGGCAGTGCGAGTGGTTTTACATCACTGAGCCGTTTGCCCCTGGCCAAACCGAAGTCCCAGCCTTTTGGGTCGGGCCCCCAAGGAAGCCCAAGTCCTGGACGGAGAAATATGTCACCTCGGGGATGCCAACGAGGTGGAGGCACTGATCAAGAAGATCAAGTGGTGGTCCATCGAGAAGGACCTCCAGCTCCCCGACATAATCAACGTCATGCTAAACTGCCGGGTCCTCCCGCTCCAACTTCAAGTCAAACCGATGTGGGAGTATAAACCTGAGGAAGCAGGGCACGTCCTCCGCTTTTTCCACACCAACCTGGCCGGCATGTGGGTGCGGCTATTCAAGCTGGCCAAGGACAAGATCCCGAAGGAGGGGCAAGATCTCGGCTTCAAGATCGGCCATGAAGCCCCACCAGTAAGTGTTCTAACACACGTTTGTATTCTTCTTCCTTCGCATGGTGAGACAGATTTGGATGAATCGTTTCGCTTGGTATTTGAAGAAATGGTCTGCCAGGATGCAGGAAATGAAGTGACCGACCCCACTGCCAGAGGAGGCGAGATACCCTCTGCTCACGGCGCTCCTAGTCTAGGAGCCGCACGTAGTTGTCCGCAAGGGGACGAAGTCCCGGAAGGGCAGGGAGGGTCTCCGAAATTGGGAGACCTCGGTGACCCGGTCCGAGGAGACCCACACCTCCGCCACCCGTGAAGATGCGGGGGAGGATGAGGAGAAGGATGACTCTGCCCTTAAAGGGAAGAGGGCGGCGTCAGAGGACGCCAAATTCGGAGCGCGGACCAAGGGCCAGGAGAGGTTGAAAGGAAGCTCATTCGGGGCCACCGGCAAGTCGTTGGGGAAGATCGTGCTCTCCGACGAGTCCGGAGATGATCCCCTTGTTCTGGGGAGGAAAAAACCGGCACTCCGAGGGTACGCTACTGTTTTCCATGTTCTGTATTTCATTAGATCTATGTTTTAGTAAGAGTGAGCTCATACGAGCACCTTTCCGCAGTCCGCCGAAGGTGCGCCCAAGCGATTCTTCAAGCGGGCTGCCACCTGCCAGCGGCCCCCCTGATCGCTCCACTCCTCCGCCAGCTCATGACGTGCAGGGGGAGGCGACTTTTACTCTGGCTCCCCAAGTTGACACAACGGGGTTCAAAGAGTCGATCGTCATGACCGAGGATGATACCCCGGTCCCAAAGGGCCAAGGGGATGAGATCCCCGAGGTCGTCAAGGAAACGTGAGCCAATCGTCGGCCCCGCCGAAGTCTGCCCCGGCTCCAGCGCCGCGGTCGAAGACCCCTCCGCCAACAACCAGGTGCTTGGGTCTAAGGTCTTGCCACCCCCTCATCCTGCCCAAGGGTGGGCTAGCGCGGGGTGGATCGAGGAGGTAGAGGAGACCTTGAAGGACTCCTCCCTCAAGGAAGAGCATCGTGCCTTGATAGGCGCGGTGATGTAGGGCTTCCGGTGCGCGGAGGCTGGGTTGCATGAGGTCTTCAAGGGTCTCATTACGAGCTTCGAGGTATTTTTTTTACCTTTGTGCAAAATGTTGGAAATATGCCCTAGAGGCAATAATAAATTGGTTATTATTATATTTCCTTGTTCATGATAATCGTTTATTATCCATGCTATAATTGTATTGATTGGAAACTCAAATACATGTGTGGGTACATAGACAACACTGTGTCCCTAGTAAGCCTCTAGTTGACTAGCTTGTTGATCAAAGATGGTTAAGGTTTCCTAGCCATGGACATGAGATGTCATTTGATAACGGGATCACATCATTAGGAGAATGATGTGATGGACAAGACCCAAACTGTAAACGTAGCACTTGATCGTGTCAGTTTATTGCTATTGTTTTCTGCATGTCAAGTATCTGTTCCTTTGACCATGAGATCATGCAACTCACTGACACCGGAGGAATACCTTGTGTGTATCAAACGTCGCAACGTAACTGGGTGACTATAAAGGTGCTCTACAGGTATCTCCGAGGGTGTCTGTTGGGTTGGCATGGATCAAGACTGGGATTTGTTACTCCGTATGACGGAGAGGTATCTCAGGGCCCACTCGGTAATACAACATCACAATGAGCCTTGCAAGCAATGTGACTAAAGTGTTAGCCACGAGATCTTGTATTACGGAACGAGTAAAGAGACTTGCCGGTAACGAGATTGAACTAGGTATAGTGATACCGACGATCGAATCTCGGGCAAGTAACATACCGAAGAACAAAGGGAACAGCATACGGGATTAACTGAATCCTTGACATAGAGGTTCGACCGATAAAAGATCTTCGTAGAATATGTAGGAGCCAATATGGGCATCCAGGTCCCGCTATTGGTTATTGGCCGTAGAGGTGTCTCGGTCATGTCTACATAGTTCTCGAACCCGCAGGGTCTACACACTTAACGTTTGGTGACGATTAGTATAATTGAGTTATTATGTTGGTGACCGAAAGTTGTTCGGAGTCCCGGATAAGATCCCGGACATGACGAGGATCTCCGGAATAGTCCGGAGGTAAAGATTGATATATGTGATAATAGTGTTTTGATCTCTGGAAGGGTTCCGGAGTTCACCGGAAGGGGTTCCGGATGTTTACCGAAGTGTTCGGGTGCAGCAACACTTTATATGAGCCAAAGGGATAAAGCCCACAAGGTATTGGAAAGTGCAAAAGTAGTTTTGCTGCCGCGTAAGCGGTACTACCGCTTGGTGAAGCGGTACTACCGCCGGAGCGGTACTACCGCTTGTGTGAAGCGGTACTACCGCCCAAGCGGTACTACTGCTTGTGTGAAGCGGTACTACCGCCCAAGCGGTACTACCGCTTGTGTGAAGCGGTACTACCGCTTGTGCGCGGCTGTGCACGATTCGGCAGGGTCCGAATTGGACTCTTTTCCTGCGGGCCAAACCGACCTTGTGCGGGCAAAACCGACCCGGAGGAGGCTTTTACTCCAAGTTTAGACCCCAAGGCTCAACATATAAATAGAGGGGCAGGGCTAGCACACGGGACACATCAGGATTTCCCAAGCCGTGTGCCGGCAACCCTAGCCCTCTAGTTCCTCCGTCATAATCTCCGTAGTGCTTGGCGAAGCCCTGCAGAGATTGTTCCTCACCACCATCACCACGCCGTCGTGCTGCTGGAACTCAACCACTACTTCATCATCGCTCGCTGGATCGAGGAGGTGAAGGCGTCATCAAGCCGTACGTGTGTTGAACGCGGAGGTGCCGTCCGTTCGGCACTAGATCGAAAGGATCGTGATTGGATCGCGGGACGCTCGGCGATTTGGATCGCGAAGACGTTCGACTACATCAACCGCGTTTATTAACGCTTCCGCTTAGCGATCTACAAGGGTATGTAGATCCACTCTCCCTCTCGTAGATGCTCATCACCATGGATAGATCTTGCGTGTGCGTAGGAAAATTTTTGTTTCCCATGCAACGTTCCCCAACAGTGGCATCATGAGCTAGGTCTATGCGTAGATGAGATCTCGAGTAGAACACAAACGAGTTGTGGGCGTGGGTGTATACATATTGCTTGCCGTTACTAGTTGATACTTGATTCCGCGGTATTGTGAGATGAAGCGGCCTGGACCGACATTACGCGTACGCTTACGCGAGACTGGTTTCACCGCTGCGTGCACTTGTTGCATAAAGGTGACTGGCAGGTGTCTGTCTCTCTCACTTTAGTTGAATCGGTTCAATGAAGAGGGTTCTTTTAGAAGATCAAAAAGCAATCACTACACCACGTTGTGGTTTTGCGTAGGTAAGAACGGTTCTTGCAAACCCGTAGCAGCCACGTAAAATTTGCAACAACAATTAGAGGACGTCTAACTTGTTTTTGCAGGGTATGTTGTGATGTGATATGGCCAATTACATGATGAGATATATGTGATGTATGAGATGATCATGTGTTGTATAGAATATCACGACTTGCATGTCGATGAGTACGGCAACTGGCAGGAGCCATAGAGTTGTCTTTAATTATTGTATGACCTGCGTGTCAATCATTAGGCGCTATGTAATGCTTTACTTTATCGCTAAACGTTAGCAATAGTCGTGGAAGCAACAGTCGGCGCGACAACCTTATGGCGACACGTTGATGGAGATCAAGATGATGGAGATCATGGTGTCATGCCGGTGACGATGGAGATCATGCCGGTGCTTTGGAGATGGAGATCAAAAGCACAAGTTCATGGCCATATCATGTCACTTATGATTTGCATGTGATGTTAATCCTTTTATGCATCTTATTTTGCTTAGGACGACGGTAGCATTATAAGGTGATCCCTCACTTAAATTTCAAGATAAATTGTGTTCTCCCCAAGTGTGCACCGTTGCGAAAGTTCGTCGTTTCGAGACACGCCGTGATGATCGGGTGTGATAGACTCTACGTTCGCATACAACGGGTGTAAGCCATGTTACACGTGCGGAACACTCGGGTTAAACTTGACGAGCCTAGCATGTACAGACATGGCCTCGGAACACAAGAGACCGAAAGGTCGAACATGAGTCATATAGTAGATATGATCAACATGAAGATGTTCACCATTGAAACCACCTCAACTCACGTGATGATCGGACTTGAGTTGGTGGATTTGGATCATGTTACACTCGAATGATCGGAGGGATGTCAATTTGAGTGGGAGTTTTTAAGTAATATGATTAACTAAACTCATTATCTAAGAACAATAGTCTAAGTTGTCTTTGCTATATTTATGTTGTAGATCATGGCTCGCGCAGTAGCACCCCTGAATTTTAATGCGTTCCTAGAGAAAGCTAAGTTGAAAGATGATGGAAGTAACTTTGTGGACTGGGCCCGTAATCTAAGGATTATCCTTACGGCTTCCCAGAAGGCTTATGTCCTTGATGCACCGCTTGGTGATCCACCCGCTCCAGTTGAGTCTCTAGACGTTGTGAACGCCTGGCAGGCTCGTTCTGATGATTACTCAATAGTTCAATGTGCAATGTTGTATGGCTTAGAACCGGGACTTCAAAGACGTTTTGAACGTCATGGAGCATATGAGATGTTCCAGGAGTTGAAGTTTATCTTTCAGAAGAATGCCCGGATCGAGAGATATGAGATCTCCGACAAATTCTATGCTTGCAAGATGGAGGAGAACGGGTCTATCAGTGATCACGTGCTCAGAATGTCTGGGTACTCCACCCGTCTGGCTGAGTTAGGGATGCCCCTTCCGCCAGAGGCTATCACTGACAGAGTTCTTCAATCATTGCCACCTAGCTACAAGAGCTTCGTGTTGAACTATAACATGCACGGGATGAACAAGTCAGTCGCCGAGCTGTTTGCGATGCTGAAAGCCGCTGAGTCTGAAATTCAGAAGGAGCATCAAGTGTTGATGGTCAATAAAACCACTAGTTTCAAGAAAAATGGCAAGGGTAAGAAGGGTAACTCCAAGAAGAGTGGCAAAGCAGTTGCTCCTCTCATGAAGAAACCCAAGGCTGGACCCAAACCAGAAACTGTGTGTTTTCATTGCAAGGGAACTGGACACTGGAAGCGGAATTGCCCCAAGTATTTGGCTGACAAGAAGGCGGCCAACAACAAACAAGGTATATATGATATACATGTTATTGATGTGTACCTTACCAACTCTCGTTGTAGTGCCTGGGTATTTGATACCGGTGCGGTTGCTCATATTTGCAACTCAAAACAGGAACTGCGGAATAGACAGAGGCTGGCAAAGGACGAAGTGACGATGCGCGTGGGAAATGGTTCCAAGGTTGATGTGATCGCCGTCGGCACGCTCGCTCTTCGATTACCGTCGGGATTAGTGATGAACCTAAATAAGTGTTATTTGGTGCCTGCGTTAAGCATGAACATTATATCTGGATCTTGTTTATTGCGAGACGGTTACTCATTTAAATCAAAGAATAATGGTTGTTCTATTTATATGAGTAATATATTTTATGGTCATGCACCCGATGTGAGGGGTTTATTCTTATTGAATCTCGATAGTAATGATACACATGTTCATAACATTGATGCCAAAAGATGTAGAATTGATAATGATAATACCACTTTCTTGTGGCACTGCCGTTTAGGTCATATTGGCGTAAAACGCATGAAGAAGCTCCATGCTGATGGACTTTTGGAGTCACTTGATTTTGAATCACTTGACACATGTGAGCCATGCCTCATGGGCAAGATGACTAAAACGCCGTTCTCTGGAACAATGGAACGGGCAAGTGACTTATTGGAAATCATACATACTGATGTGTGCGGTCCGATGAGTATTGAGGCGCGCGGTGGTTATCGTTACTTTCTCACCTTCACTGATGACTTAAGTAGATATGGGTATATTTACTTAATGAAACACAAGTCTGAAACATTTGAAAAGTTCAAACAATTTCAGAGTGAAGTTGAGAATCATCGTAACAAGAAGATTAAATTCCTACGATCTGATCGAGGAGGAGAATATCTGAGTTATGAGTTTGGCAGTCACTTAAGACAGTGTGGAATTGTTTCACAATTGACACCGCCTGGAACACCACAGCGTAATGGTGTGTCCGAACGTCGTAATCGAACCTTATTGGATATGGTGCGATCTATGATGTCTCTTGCCGATTTGCCACTATCGTTTTGGGGTTATGCATTAGAGACAGCTGCATTCACTTTAATAGGGCACCATCGAAATCCGTTGAGACGACGCCTTATGCACTTTGGTTTGACAAGAAGCCAAAGCTGTCGTTTCTTAAAGTTTGGGGATGTGATGCTTATGTCAAAAAGCTTCAGCCTGAAAAGCTGGAACCCAAAGCGGAGAAATGCGTCTTCATAGGATACCCAAAAGAGACAATTGGGTATACCTTCTACCTCAGATCCGAGGGCAAAGTGTTTGTCGCTAAAAACGGAACATTTCTTGAGAAAGAGTTTCTCTCGAAAGAATTGAGTGGGAGGAAGATAGAACTTGATGAGGTTGTTGAACCTTTACTTCAACCTGAGAGTAGCGCAGCGCAGAAAGTTGTTTCTGTAGAGCCTACATTAGCTGAAGAGGAAGTTAATGATGATGATCATGAAGCTTTGGATCAAGTTGCTATCGAACCTCGTAGGTCGACAAGGACGCGTACTGCTCCTGAGTGGTACGGCAACCCTGTCTTAGAGGTCATGTTGTTAAACAACGATGAACCTACGAGCTATGGAGAAGCGATGATGGGCCCGGATTCCGAGAAGTGGTTAGAGGCCATGAAATCCGAGATGGGATCCATGTATGAAAACAAAGTATGGACTTTGGAAGTATTACCTGAAGGGCGTAAGGCCATTCAGAACAAATGGATCTTTAAGAGGAAGACGGACGCGGACGGTAATGTCACCGTCTATAAAGCTCGACTTGTGGCAAAGGGTTTTTCACAAGTTCAAGGAGTTGACTACGATGAGACCTTCTCACCCGTAGCGATGCTTAAGTCCGTCAGAATCATGTTGGCAATAGATGCCTTTTTCGATTATGAAATTTGGCAGATGGATGTCAAAACAGCGTTCCTTAACGGTTTCCTTAAGGAAGAGTTGTATATGATGCAACCAGAAGGTTTTGTCGATCCAGAAAATGCTGACAAAGTTTGCAAACTCCAGCGATCCATTTATGGACTGGTGCAAGCATCTCGGAGTTGGAATCTTCGTTTTGATGAGGTGATCAAAGCGTTCGAGTTTATACAAGTTTACGGAGAAGCTTGTATTTACAAGAAAGTGAGTGGGAGCTCTATAGCGTTTCTAATATTATATGTGGATGACATATTGCTGATTGGAAACAATATAGAAATGCTGGAAAGCGTAAAGGAATATTTGAACAAGAGTTTTTCAATGAAGGACCTAGGAGAAGCTGCTTTCATATTAGGCATCAAGATCTATAGAGATAGATCAAGACGCTTAATAGGACTTTCACAAAGCACATACCTTGATAAGATTTTGAAGAAGTTCAAAATGGATCAGTCCAAGAAGGGGTTCTTGCCTGTTTTGCAAGGTGTGAAGTTGAGTAAGACTCAATGCCCAGTGACTGCAGAAGATAGAGAAAAGATGAGTGTCATCCCCTATGCTTCGGCCATAGGCTCTATCATGTATGCAATGCTGTGCACAAGACCCGATGTCAGCCTTGCCATAAGTATGGTCGGAAGGTTTCAAAGTGATCCAGGAATGGAACACTGGACGGCGGTCAAGAATATCCTGAAGTACCTGAAAAGGACTAAGGACATGTTTCTCGTTTATGGAGGTGATCAAGAGCTCGTCGTAAAGGGTTACGTCGATGCAAGCTTTGACACTGATCCGGATGACTCTAAGTCGCAAACCGGATACGTATTTATTCTTAATGGGGGTGCGGTTAGCTGGTGCAGTTCCAAGCAAAGCGTGGTAGCAGATTCTACATGCGAAGCGGAGTACATCGCTGCCTCGGAGGCGGCGAAGGAAGGTGTCTGGATGAAGGAGTTCATGACAGATCTTGGAGTAGTGCCTGGTGCACTTAACCCAATGACTCTGTTTTGTGATAATACTGGTGCCATTGCTCTAGCCAAGGAACCAAGATTTCACAAGAGGACCAGACACATAAAACGACGTTTCAATTCCATCCGCGATTACATCAAGGAGGACGACATAAATATTTGCAAAGTACACACGGATCTAAATGTTGCAGATCCGATGACTAAAACTCTTCCAAGGGCTAAACATGAACAACACCAGAACTGCATGGGTGTTCGATTCATTACAATGTAAATCACATAGTGATGTGAACTAGATTATTGACTCTAGTGCAAGTGGGAGACTGTTGGAAATATGCCCTAGAGGCAATAATAAATTGGTTATTATTATATTTCCTTGTTCATGATAATCGTTTATTATCCATGCTATAATTGTATTGATTGGAAACTCAAATACATGTGTGGGTACATAGACAACACTGTGTCCCTAGTAAGCCTCTAGTTGACTAGCTTGTTGATCAAAGATGGTTAAGGTTTCCTAGCCATGGACATGAGATGTCATTTGATAACGGGATCACATCATTAGGAGAATGATGTGATGGACAAGACCCAAACTGTAAACGTAGCACTTGATCGTGTCAGTTTATTGCTATTGTTTTCTGCATGTCAAGTATCTGTTCCTTTGACCATGAGATCATGCAACTCACTGACACCGGAGGAATACCTTGTGTGTATCAAACGTCGCAACGTAACTGGGTGACTATAAAGGTGCTCTACAGGTATCTCCGAGGGTGTCTGTTGGGTTGGCATGGATCAAGACTGGGATTTGTTACTCCGTATGACGGAGAGGTATCTCAGGGCCCACTCGGTAATACAACATCACAATGAGCCTTGCAAGCAATGTGACTAAAGTGTTAGCCACGAGATCTTGTATTACGGAACGAGTAAAGAGACTTGCCGGTAACGAGATTGAACTAGGTATAGTGATACCGACGATCGAATCTCGGGCAAGTAACATACCGAAGAACAAAGGGAACAGCATACGGGATTAACTGAATCCTTGACATAGAGGTTCGACCGATAAAAGATCTTCGTAGAATATGTAGGAGCCAATATGGGCATCCAGGTCCCGCTATTGGTTATTGGCCGTAGAGGTGTCTCGGTCATGTCTACATAGTTCTCGAACCCGCAGGGTCTACACACTTAACGTTTGGTGACGATTAGTATAATTGAGTTATTATGTTGGTGACCGAAAGTTGTTCGGAGTCCCGGATAAGATCCCGGACATGACGAGGATCTCCGGAATAGTCCGGAGGTAAAGATTGATATATGTGATAATAGTGTTTTGATCTCTGGAAGGGTTCCGGAGTTCACCGGAAGGGGTTCCGGATGTTTACCGAAGTGTTCGGGTGCAGCAACACTTTATATGAGCCAAAGGGATAAAGCCCACAAGGTATTGGAAAGTGCAAAAGTAGTTTTGCTGCCGCGTAAGCGGTACTACCGCTTGGTGAAGCGGTACTACCGCCGGAGCGGTACTACCGCTTGTGTGAAGCGGTACTACCGCCCAAGCGGTACTACCGCTTGTGTGAAGCGGTACTACCGCCCAAGCGGTACTACCGCTTGTGTGAAGCGGTACTACCGCTTGTGCGCGGCTGTGCACGATTCGGCAGGGTCCGAATTGGACTCTTTTCCTGCGGGCCAAACCGACCTTGTGCGGGCAAAACCGACCCGGAGGAGGCTTTTACTCCAAGTTTAGACCCCAAGGCTCAACATATAAATAGAGGGGCAGGGCTAGCACACGGGACACATCAGGATTTCCCAAGCCGTGTGCCGGCAACCCTAGCCCTCTAGTTCCTCCGTCATAATCTCCGTAGTGCTTGGCGAAGCCCTGCAGAGATTGTTCCTCACCACCATCACCACGCCGTCGTGCTGCTGGAACTCAACCACTACTTCATCATCGCTCGCTGGATCGAGGAGGTGAAGGCGTCATCAAGCCGTACGTGTGTTGAACGCGGAGGTGCCGTCCGTTCGGCACTAGATCGGAAGGATCGTGATTGGATCGCGGGATGCTCGGCGATTTGGATCGCGAAGACGTTCGACTACATCAACCGCGTTTATTAACGCTTCCGCTTAGCGATCTACAAGGGTATGTAGATCCACTCTCCCTCTCGTAGATGCTCATCACCATGGATAGATCTTGCGTGTGCGTAGGAAAATTTTTGTTTCCCATGCAACGTTCCCCAACACAAAAATAATTTCCATTTTGAGTTTAATTTGTAAATCCACGTATCTGTCCGAGGACATGTTCCCATGGCCTTCTAAACGGCCTGGTCAGTGAGTAGCCCACGAGCCCGAGGCCGGTTGTGAAGAACTGGTGTTGCGGTCGAATAGAAGTAGGAGCTTGATGAATAGCCCCCAGGACGCTACCTAGTGTAATGAAGCTCTCGTCCAAGGTTAATAAATTAACCGTGGGGATTATGTGAAAAATTCTTTTTTGCAGGTTTCTACCCCGGCTCCGGGCTGTGTCTCCGAGGAGATATCGTAGATTAAACCGGAAGCTTGAGAGGTCCAAGAAAGACCTCGACCTGATGAACCAACGGTTCGAGTAGTCTCAAGGTAAACGATCAGCACTTCATGTTCTTGAATGTTACTTTGACCACGAGAAGCGTACTGTGTTTGTTGTTGTATTAGTGGTTGATGCCAAACTGTTTGAATGAAAGCGGCCTTGCTGAGCTTGAGGGGCTCAAGGCCGAGCTCAAGAAAGCTCGACAGGAGGCGGAGCAGCAGAAGGCTACGGTCGCGAAGGTGGAGAAGGCCCGAGCTGCCGAGAAGGTGGCTAGGGAGAAGGACCAGGCGCGGGTCCTGGAGGTCGAGGAGACCCTGAAGGGTGTGTTTGAAGAACGCGAGAAACTTTAGGCCGAGGAGACGCAGGCAAAGGAAGATCTCAAGAAGCTCCAGCTTGCGCACTCCGAGCTCCAGATCGCGGCTCGGTCCGATCGTCAGGTGCTCCAGGATGTGGAGCAAATAGCCGCGGGTAAGCTGTACTTATTGCAGTGTGTGTTTGGCAGCAAAGGGTGCATCGAGCTCACGCAACTGTGGCATTCCGCAGAGGTCTTCGCGGATCTTTCGAAGAGTGTGGGAGACGCTGTCCAACACTTCGGACAATTGGAGGGCCATGAGGAGGAGAAGGCATTCTAGCGGCAATTCTCAGACGCTTCGTCATCACAGCTGCTGAACCATCGAATGAAGCAGCTGGCGGAGCTACTCCCCGTGGCGAGGCCATCGCTCCAGGATCTCTGCGTCAAGTTGTGGCCCACCGAAGCTCTGTCGGACAGCCTCTTCGGCCTCCTGGCCCGGTTGCACGTTGCTGGCCCGCATGTTGATTGCTGGAAGCGATCTACGTGCTTCGAGGGAGCACGGTGGGCGTACGCCTGTGTGAATACACACTTTCGGAAGGTTGAGGCAGTGGTCGTTGCTACGGGGTTCTCCGCAGGGAAGCAGCGCACCGCGGAGCAATTCTTCGCCGAGGTGGAAGCGGGCGCCCGGGCTACCGAGGCCATGTGTCCAAAAGACACTTTGTATCAGTTTTAGTACTTCGGAGTGCCAAAGTACATGGGATGTAAAAAACCATCTTTTGTTTTAATGAGTATATCGTTAGATTTCCTCATATATGTATGTTATTTTAATTGATTTTCCTCATGTTCGACCATTTTTAACTGAAAGTGGCCGGTCGTTGGCTTCTGCCCCAATGTAGAATATACAGAGGGTGTTCCTTGAGGCAGCTCTGACCCTTAGCCGATGTCTCAGTACCTGAAGGCGGTCCGTGCTTGTAGGAACTAGGTAATCAGACTATAACGGCTTTATAACTTTCACTTAGTCATAGGAGTTTGACTGTGGGGGCCGATGACGAGCCCCCGATGTGTGAAGTGGTCGGCTTTAAGCAGCCGAGGTCTACGCCGTTACCCACGTTGGCTTATACTATGAATAAGCCCTTTGTTTAACACAGGTGATCTCTAACGACACATTGCTTAATGCGGTCTTCGGATTGCTGACCAGTTTTCGTTTACCCAGATAGCAGTTTTCGGCTTTCTCCACTGAGGTGCTCTGTCAATTAAACTGGCGGCAAAATCACAATGATTCTCCCATTACACCCTTAGCCGAATTTTTTCGGGAACGTAAGGGGTACACATAGAAGCCGGGCAACTGATACTTGTGATCTGTGTTGGGTTTTCTGTGAAGAGGAATGGGTAATTGCAGGACAATACGGATAAGTATTTCCCTCAGTTAAGAACCAAGGTTTACCAAACCAATAGGAATATCAATCCACAACTGTCTTCAACGGCTGCACACAAAAGGGCAAACAATTGCACCCAACGTGGCAAGAGAGTTGTCAATCCCCTTGATCTCGTTATTTGCAAGCAAGTGAAGTGTGTAGTGTTGGAGATATGCCCTAGAGGCAATCATGTATGATGATATTTCCTATGTGTTTATGAATAAATATAGTCCTTGGACATTATCAATGATGTGTATTAACAAGTACGTGACTTGTTTGTGAGACTATGCATTGTATGATGACTGTCCTAAATGGTCCCTAGTCGAAAGGGCTGTGTGGACGCGTAGCCAGTTAGACTAGCATATGACACGGTGGATGGTCCGGTCTCACTAACCATGTAGCATTGGATGCTATCCGGATAATATGGACTCATAAAGATCTAGTCGGATTTGACGTAGTCGGATCCGAGTCGAGATAAGGTCTGAGTTGGACAAACCCAACTATGAGACGCAGCGATAGGTCATCTGTGAGTCTCTAGTACAACATACATTCTGTGTCCTAAGACCTGAGCTGACGCATTACTCGGGATGGTGACAGACTTGCTTTGGGCCGACCAAACGCTACTCCATGATAGGGTAGTTAGAAAGGTAGGTTTCGGGCTTGTCCAGGCCCATGCCGCGAGACGTGGTCGAGCAAGATGGGATTTGCCCCTCCGATGAGGAGAGCTATACTCTGGGCCCCTCGGGTGATCCGACCTGATAAGCATGGCCATGCGATGAGGATTATGAGATAATTCGAAGTGTTGGTTGGATTCACCGAAACGAGAAAGAGGTCGTGCGGCAACAAGGATGACCATCTCGCCTTGAGCACGACAACATATATCGTGTGGCAAAGGGAACGAAAGTGTGATGTACAGGTTCGCCTAACCAGCTTCATCAGACACTTGGAGTCAGCACGCTTTGCTAGAGGCCGCTACCGACTAGTCGAGTCGGATGTACTCTGACTCGCGACCAAGTGAACGACAACCTAAGGGGTCGCGCGCTTAAGGGAAGGAACTACACGTGGGCTTCAGGCTCCGTGAGAGGCCCAAGAGTTGAGCCCGCGCCGGATGCCTATATATAGTGGAGGTGCGGCACACCCATCTGGTTGATCTCTTAGGTGCCGTCATTAGGGCTTTGCATGTGTTGCAACTAGCCACCTCCACTTGCCGCGCCGACTGTGTGATCGGACCTAGCAGTCCGCCGCACGGTGTTCCTCCTGCACGCGCGGATACCGTTAGAGGCGGTGCACTTGCGCCGCTCCGGCGAACCTGTACGTGGGATCCTGCGACCGATGGTTCGAGGGAGATCGGACCCACTATTCGAGAGAGATCGGACGAGGAGGAGACGGACCTCGCGGACGCGCTGCCCAACTCTACTTCCGCTGCACGGCACTGCGCGTCTAGTGGTAACGATTTTTGATCCATCTCCGTAGCATGTTCTTGGTTGTTCTGCGTGTAGGAATTTTTTTGATTTGCATGCGATGCATCTACGGTAGAACCCAACATGTAGATAATAGTAGATAATTGTAAATTGAAAAAAGGTAAATAATGAAAGCAAGGTATTGATAGCTTTTGTAAATATATAAGTGAATAGACCCGGGGCCATAGCTTTCCCTAGCGGCATCTCTCATGTAGGCAACATACGGTGGGTAAACAAATTACTGTTGGGCAATTGATAGAAAAGCGCATAGTTATGTGATATTCACGGCAATGATCATGTATATATAGGCATCACGGCCATAAGCAAATAGGCCGACTCCTGCCTGCACCTATTACTATTACTCCACCCATCGACCGTTGTCCAGCATGCATCTAGAGTAGTAAGTAAAACAGAGTAATGCTTGGAGAATATTGACATGATGTAGACAAAGAGAATTCAATTAATATGAATTAACCCCATGATTTTAAACTTAGTGGCAACAATACAAAGACGTGTCTTGTCCCTTTCTGTCACTGGGATATAGAGCACCGCCAGATTGAACCCACTACAACGCACCCCTCTAACTGAAGAAATATCAATCTAGTTGGCCAAACTATTTCAATAGATCGAAGAGATTTACGAAGCTATAATGGTCATGCAAATAAGAATCATAATATTCAAAGGTGACTCAAATACTTTTCATGAATAATCTGAAACATAAACCCACAATTCATCGGATCCCAACAAACACACCGTACAAAAGAATTACATCGGATAGATCGAAGCGAAGATGCGATGATCATTGTATTGAAGATCAAAATAGAGAGAGATAGCCATCTAGGTAGTAACTACGGACCTGTAGGTCTGTGGTGAACTACTCACACATCATCATGAGGGCAGCAAGGTTGATGAAGATGCCCTCTGTGATCGATCCCTAATACTTGTGATCTGCCTTGGGTTTTCCGTGAAGAGGAACGGGTAATTGCAGCACAAAGCGGATAAGTATTTCCCTTAGTTCTGAAACCATGGTTTATCGAACCAATAGGAATATCAATCCTCAACCGTCTTCAGCGGCTGCACACAAATGAACAAACAACTTGCACCCAACGCGTGCAAGAGGGCTGTCAATCCCCTTGATCTCGTTATTTGCAACCAAATGAGTTGCGTAGATAATTGTTGATAAATATAAATTGCAAAATAAATAAAAAGTAAATAAAGGAAGCAAGGTAATAATATCATTGGCAAATATATAAGTGAATAGACTCGGGGGCCATAGTGTTCTCTAGTGGCATCTCTCATGTAGGCAGCATACGGTGGGTAACAAATTACTGTTGGGCAATTGATAGAAAAGCGGATAGTTATGCGATGTTCACGGCAATGATCATGTATATATAGGCATCACGTCCATAAGCAAATTGGACGACTCCTGCCTACACCTATTACTATTACTCCACTCATCGACCGCTATCCAACATGCATCTAGAGTATTAAGTAAAATAGAGTAATGCTTGGAGAACGATGACATGATGTAGACAAAGTAAACTCAAACAATATGAATGAACCCCATCGTTTTATCCTTAGTAGCAACAACACAAAGACGCATCTTGTCCCCTACTTTGTCACTGGGATATAGAAACTCGCCAGGTTGAACCTACCACAACGCACCACTCCCACCGATGAAATATCAATCTACTTGGCCAAAGCATATCAATAGATCGGAGAGCATTACGAAGCTATAATGATCATGCACTTAAGAGATAATATAATTCAGAGGCATCTCAAATAATTTTCATGAATAATCTGAACATAAACCCAGAATTCATCGGATCCCAACAAACACACCGCACAATAGGATTACATCGGATAGATCAAAGCGAAGATGCGATGACCATTGTATTGAATATCATAAGAGAGAGAGAGAGAGATTGCCATCTAGGTACTAGCTATGGAACCGTAGGTTTGTGGTGAACTAGTCACACATCATCATGAGGGCAGCAAGGTTGATGAAGAGGCCCTCCGTGATCGATCCCCCCTCCGGCAGGGTGCCGGAACGGAGCTCCAGATGGCCTCGCGACGGAACAGAGACTTGCGGAGGCGGAAAAAGGGTTTCGGGGCTGCCTCCAGGGTTTTTAGAATATTAGAGAAATTATAGGCCGAAGAGGGACGTCGGGAGGCGCATGAGGGGGCCACCACATATCAGGGCGCCCCCCAGGGAGCGCCCTGATGTGTGGTGGGGCCCTCGTGCACCTCCTGGCTTCCTTCCGAAGCTTCTAGGTCTTCATATAGTCCAGAAAAAATCATCAAAAAATTTCGTGGCAATTGGACTTCGTTTGGTACAGTAAACCTGAAAAGGCAAAAACACGCAAAAAACAGTAACTGGCAGTGGGCACTCGGTCAATAGGTTAGTGCTCAAAAATATTATAAATTGGTAAATAAAGACCCAAAAAGTATCCTAGCATGATAATATATCAGCATGGAACAATCAAAAAATATAGATACGTTGGAGACGTATCAAGCATCCCCAAGCTTAATTCCTGCTCGTCCTCGAGTAGGTAAATGATAAAAACAGAATTTTTGATGTGACATGCTATCCACTATGTAATCTTGTGCATGTATGCTCACTGAGAAAAGTTGAATCAAAATTGTTAATTCTTAAAAGTATACAATCCTTAAGAAATGTTTACCCCCCCATTCATCTTATTGTATTAGCAAGGAATGACTCCATCTTCACCACATTAATACAAATGTTAAGCACCACGGTGTCCAAGTCAGGCAATTGGTTCATACTTTTTGAATATGCATCAACTTTTTATTCATCACGCAATACATGAGCGTGAGCCATTGGACATAGCATTTGAATGGAATAGAATATGGTGGTAGATATCAAAGGGGTAGGAAGTGGAGAAGATAGTCTCACATCAACTAGGCATACCAACGGGCTATGGAGATGCCCATCGATAGATGTCAATGCAAGGAGTAGGGATTTTGCCATGCAAATGATGCACTAGAGCTATAAGTGTATGAAAGCTCAAATGAAGCTAAGTGGGGTGTGCACCCAACTTGCTTGGTCATGAATACCTCGGGCATTTGAGGAAGCCTGTCATAGGAATATACAAGCCAAGTTTGTAATAATGAATAGGTAATTCCCACTAGCATATGAAAGTGATATATCATGAGACTCTCATCATGAGGAACATGGTGCCACTTTGAGGCACAAGTGTGGTAAAGGATAGTAGCAAAGTCCCTTTTCTCATTTTCTCTCATATTTTTTTGAATGGATGGTGGGTTCATTTGGCCTCCCCCATCTTTATTTTCGTCCGGAGTCTCATCTCGACTTATGGGAGAATCATCATCTCCATCATTCTTTCCACACTGGGACAATGCTCTAATAATGATGATCATCACACTTTTATTTACTTACAACTCAACATGGATAACTGATATGAAGATATGACTCTGTATAAATGCCTCTGGCAGTGTACCAGGATGTGCAATGATCTAGCGTCACATGTATCAAAAACATTATGAAGGTGGCTTTGCCACAAATACTATGTCAGCTCTATATGATCATGCAAAGCAATATGACGATGAACGAACTAGTCATGGAAAGTGACGATGGAATTTGCATGGCAATATATCTCGTAATGGCTATGGAAATGCCATGGTAGGTAGGTATGGTGTCTATTTTGAGGAAGATATGATAATGCTTATGTGCAATAGAGCATATCATGTCACGGGGTTTGGATGCACCGGCGAAAGTTGCACCGATCCTCGAGGTGAGAACGAGCTATGCACGATACCGAAGAGGCTAGCAAATTATGAAAAAGGTGAGATTGCGTATATCCATGGTTTCACATTAGTCATAAAGAACTCATATACTTATTGCAAAATTTTATTAGTTTATCATAAATCAAAGTACTAATTGCATGCCCCGAGGGAAGAGGTTGGTAGGAGTTAACCATCGCGCGCTTCCGACCCGAAACAACACTAGGATTTCAACGAGGAATAGAAATGCTCACACATCATCACCATGCCTCTTTAATTTTTAGATGAACAAAAAGGTCAACCTTTCTTAATATCGACACTTCTATTGTTAACAATTATGAACTCACACCTATCTCATATTACTACATCAATATCATTGACCCCCAATTTCTTTATATGTGCTACATGATGGTTCTGATTATCACTCTTTGAATACCTAATATTCTTGGACTAGTCTGCATGACCCATGCAAATTACCGTCACTATTTATTAACTCTCAAACAAATATAAGTGAAGAATGAGAGTGAAATCATTTCTATAAAATCTACACGCCACCGTGCTCAAAAAGATATAAGTGAAGTACTAGAGCAACTGCTAAGCTCAAAAGATATAAGTGAAGCACATAGAGTATTCTAACAAATTGTGATGTGACGTGGCTTGAGACTGTGTCGGTATTTCCCCAAAGAGGAAGGGATGATGCAGCACATCGACGGTAAGTATTTCCCTCAGTTATGAAACCAAGGTATCGAACCAGTAGGAGGATCACCAACATCTATCTCTCTATCTATTATCTACTAAAAGGAAAATACGGAACAAAAATAGAGCCACCACATTAGTCCACATAGATTAAATTATCTCTACCATTAAGTTTAGATATTAACGGTCGAGATATAAAGATGTAAGTTTTACGTACTAATATTGTTATGTACAACCAGGTCATGCATGTCACGTACATATTTTTTAGGAGTCACGTATGTAGGCAATCGGACCTGCAAAGCAATTCCCATAATAAAATAAAGTTGTGTGTCACGTGGTCATGTGGAAAACAAGGACTCCCATTTTTCTTAACCAAAGAACGATCTTTCAACATAAAAAAATCAAGATAAGGCCTGGGCGTCCGTAGTTAAAACTGTTTGGCAAGATAATCCAACACTAGCATGCATTTTTTGCGATGACCTATACTAACACATAACATGGAAATATGACCACACTAACTGGAGCAGCATGTACGAGACAATTATTCATATACGAACAAAAGAACATATTTATTTTAAAGTATTTGTTTCTGTTTCAAGTATGTGTATAGTTGTTGATGGAGTAAAATACGTGTATCATATTGTACTTTTTCAACTCACTATTAAAGTAAAAATAATAAATTAAGATTTAAAGGTATATATAAAATTACATCACACGAATGCCAATAAAAAGGTGTGATGTTAGAGAGAGCACGTTCTTTGTGGAGTCTTCTAGCCGGACTGGTTTTGCACCGTTGGATTTTGGTTACCGGACACCGGCGCGCATATTGCAATGAAAGAACGACATCCATGTGGGCATCGATGATATGCTCTTCAGCAGTCGCGTGATAGTCACGTCACGCCTTAATGACATTCTAAAAAAAATCCTCTGTAGAACCAAAAGCCTCATTGAGGTCAGTTGAAGTTATGAAGTGCTAATATCATTGAACATGTTGGTGGTTACATCACTCCTCACAAAATGCATGCTACCAACCGATGCCCCATGTAAATATGACCGTGACCTGACAGAAGGAATGCATAAAAGGACGAGTCATGGGAACGACTAGCTCCATGCGATATATTTCAACGGTCATATTTGTTAAATATAGGAGATACCCCATTTTTCTGCCGCTCAACATTGAGTCATCATTCCGTTCTTGGTATACTCAAACACTGAAGCACACTTTTCTGCAGCTCTATGGTTTCTAACCATTAAATATAGGAGATATATTTTCAAACATGTATTGGAATCAACTATTTGTTAAGATGCCAAAACTATGTCACCCTTGGCACTGTAATTATATGTTACATGACTTGTGGAAAATATTTAATAACAGCGCTATCAATGTTTTTAAATAAATGAAAATCTAGAAAACTTGTGACGAAACTTATGTAACTTTGAATATTGAAAAGTACATAAACTATACTATTTAAACATGTTGAGTTATCATTGCATTGATTTGAATTTTTTATTATTTTCTTTGTACTCTTTTAATTTCAAAACAACTC
Source organism: Elymus sibiricus (assembly GCA_039707655.1). NCBI lineage: Eukaryota > Viridiplantae > Streptophyta > Magnoliopsida > Poales > Poaceae > Elymus > Elymus sibiricus. Next base: position 437,217,531 of record CM077667.1, on the reverse strand, counting down.
ATCAAAAATAAAGAAAAAAATGCATATTTGAGATTATCCATATAAAAGAAGTCACATATCAGAACAGGTGGAAATCAGATATGAGGGGAAACAAAGAAATATCACATACTTCGAATTAGATGAGAATTTCATATGTTTTGGTAGGACAAAAGTATAAGAGGGAAAAGGACATCCCCTCACTGGAAAGTAAAAACTCAATGTTTAGTTGGATAACCTCCTGCTCCTGTTCCGTGATGCTCCTAATGTTAGGTATGTTCCATGTGCAGATGTTCAGTGATACCTTGATGATTTACTGATAGGATGGCTCGCTCACTCCATTGACTAATATCCAGTATGCCTCCTCTGTTTACATCACACTGCAAAGTTCTATCTCCAATGTTTTTAAATTTGTTATTTCAAATAGATAGATTCAATTATTTATGCAAACAAGAATCTCGATACAGGCCTACTTTTTGCGAAGAGGGTATGACCATACAAAAATGGATTGCTCGGTATGACCATGGAGCCATAGATCTGTGCTAGCGAGCACAAAACATTTGATCTAGCAGATTTGCAAATTGTGTGTTTGTTTTGTAAGTGTTATCAAAACTCAATGGCCAACTATATAAACATGCTGTGAGGAAATTAAATTACCTTGATATTTTTTTTGAAAAATGTTTCATTATACCTTTCTAATTTATTACCAACATAATCCTATACAAAAGAAGATTAAATGTGCACCTCGAGGAAGTATTGATGAATAGAATACCGTATGTTTTCTAATGAAATAGTAAAAAGATGAAAAAATGTATACCATTGAAATAAGTACTTAGAACATTTAATAAACTAACTATGATGCCCTCGCATTTGCGAGGGCCACCATGCTAGTTATCTACTAAAAGGAAAATACAGATCAAAAATAGGGGAATTAGCTAGAAAATCCCACATTAATCAGAACCATCGGGCCGTTAGTTTCAGACATCATAAAATTGTAGTCATTTGATCTCAACAATAACCTTTCAACATAAAACTTTGTAAAAAATACCCACCTATGCCATTACATAAATATGTAAACATGATTCTTTTTAAGGGAAAATAAACACGTATATATTTTTAGGAAAAATAAACGTGTTTCCTTGCTACCTATGGCGATCAATCTGTGGCTCTTTCAATTCTCACTTAGCTACGGTGGCCGCCCTCCTATGGCTCCGCCACAGTCCACCCTAGATATCACATACCATGTGGACATGGCAGATCATTTCCTTTTCCACCTTCCAGAGGCATATCGATCAACCGCTAGGCCATCATCGTATCCATCAACTAGCCGCCAAGGAGAGCTAGCTTTTTAATTTACAGGTCTATAGTAAAAGGATCGATCAGAGTTTATAAGATTTGTACATGTTTATATGAGAAGGATCAATCAGATTGGAAAGCACTCAACCTACCACGGCCGAAATTAAATAGTGGGTCGCATCGGTGGATTAGGGCCGCGCCAAGTTTCAATACTTGCGCCACAGTCGCAGTAAATTAATGCAGGTAATTTCGACAGTGCTGACATCCTCCTCTTACAGAAAACCTTGGGCACATATCAATTCTGGGCGTTTGTTATTTCTGGCTTGCTAGCTATGCTCGGGCCAGAAGCGTATCCATCAGCTAGCCTCCAAGGAGAGCTAGCTAGCATTGTACATGTCTATAGAAGAAGGATCGATCAGATTGCATCAACCTCCGTGAGCTAGCTAGCTTTGTACATGTCTACATGTGAAGGATCAATCAGATAGTAAAGTTGAGTTGGTGTATCAGGAGTTCAGGACCGCGCCATGTTTCACTACTTGCGCCATAATCGATGTAAGTTCGTCCAGGTAATCTCGACAGGGCTGACATCCTCCTCTTTGTTCTACCATGATACCTTTCCATTGCCCTAGCAGGTAAGTTCATGCTTTTTAACGATGTACTGGTGCGTCGAGATACCTGCCTGCTGCCTGCACCAGCAGCTGCCATGGAAATTTCTCTTGCTATATACTCCCTCCGTTTTTATTTACTCCGCGTATTAGTTTGGGTCAAAGTCAAGCTTTGTAAACTTTGACCAAGTTTATATACTAAAATATTAACATATACAATAAAAAGTTAAAAACTCAATACCATTAGATTCTTTATGGAATGTACTTTTGCATCATATAGATTTGTTATGGTAACTATTTATTTTCTTTTCTATAAACTTGGTCAAACTTTACGAAGTTTGACTTCAGTCAACTCTAATATGCAGAGTAAATAAAAACGGAGGGAGTATATATTGTTAGAGATGCGTGCATGCATGTTAGTTGTCAGCAAAGAGTAGTAGCTACATGCATCCTTCCTTAGCATCAGCCTACATGCATCTTGAGCCTTCACCGCATTGAAACTTTGAGCTGCCAGTACGAAGGAGCTAATAACTGCAATTTGTCATAAGCTTTATGTGTGGAGTGAAAGTTGTATTGCACCGTTAAAAAAAAGTTGTACAGAGTTGTAAGTTCTAGCGTACATGAGATGCATGTGTCCATGTAGGGAAAAGAGTGTCTTTCCTTTAGTTGGTGGTGCAGCTGTCACCCGATTTGGTCAGATGGTTTCGGTGTGTTTCTCCAGCTCTGCCCTCCCCTCATCAATCCTTCCAACATGTCCAGCCTTGATACATCTATGTCTAAATTTTCCCTCTTGCAGCAAGGCAGATGTCTGTCGATTCTTGCGTGGCAGCGACAAAATATGGGTTCGTGACGGCTTCCTTCCCATGTTGACGGGGCCAATACTAAGTCTAGCATTCTGTAATTTGCTTAGGTCTCCTGACCATAGCTTTAAGTTTAGTTCAGTCCGTGACAAAGTAGGGGACCGTGCCTCTTCGTGGAAATGTAGCTGTAGATTCTGAGGAAAATTAGATGAACTAACAATTCTCCTACAAGCTTTCAATCACATATTTCTATACTTCATTCATAAATATTCATAGGTTGTTTTTATATCCTCAATTATTGTAGCTCATATTTATCTCCTTTATTCATAAATATTAATAGGTGTTCTTTAAATCATCAATTATTATGTTGCTGAGCTAATATACTAACGAAAATCACTGGCACATTCTTGGATGTCTCGATCAGCTCAAGGACCTGCACCGACAGACATGGACGGCCTGGACATGTCTGCATCCTGAATTGGGAAGCTGAACTAATTAAAAGTATGAATTTATAATAAGGGTCTAGCTAAAGCATGTGGGTTTTAAAACCACAAGGTTTTGTTCTCATCATGGAGTTCTGTAGCTTTTCTAGCATTACATATCTGATGAAGTCTTCTATCATCCAGGTTAATTATTTAACATACCCCATTCTCTTTTTAGACGTTTGTCACCTACTTCCAGGGTACATTTCATTGGAACATACAATGAGTTTTTGACAAAAGGCAATTATCTTTCAAAACTTATATTATTACATTGATTCTATTTTTTGTATCAAGGAAAGTAGATCAAACCATTTTACTGGAAACTAGAAAAGAAGAGAAATATTCCACAAGTAATGATCCTATAATAAAATCATTTCTCTTTGTCATTGGACATAAAGGCATTTAGATACAACAAAATACAGAAAATCAAGTTGTCGTACCGGAATCAGAACGTAACATTTAAATCCCATGTGACCTTTTCGTCTCTAATATAAATTGTAGACATTTTTTTACTTATCAATGTTGTTTCTTTCTGCGTGCAACATAGTTAGTTCTTGCAACGGTGATACATATTAGAGCATCACCCCAGATTCAGTCCCTTTTTATTCCAATGATATTTTTAGCACATTATTTAATTTGTTTCCAACCGAGTATTATTGACCTACAGGTTTCCAAAGGAATGATTTAGTTGGTTAAAGAATTTGGGATCATATGCTATAGTGGACCTTCCAAACAATACGTGGAGGAGGCTAAAATTTAGCGAATTTATCTTGATAACTTTCAATAAAAATAAATAACAAAGTATTGTTTGGTTCGGTTACTCTAGCTTCATGAGCATTTCATTGAAGGTTTCCCTTATAGTTTGATGTGTTTTGCACTTAATAGTTCTTTGTTTACATGACATTGGTGTGGATAATTTTTAGTGCTGCAAGCACGTCAGTTTTGGGGTTGCAACCATGAGTGTAGCAGTTGCAAACATGACTTCATTTAGGGAACACCATAAACCTTAATTTAGTAGAATTTGCCTTTTGGTATTATCGCATCACTCTTTTCGTTTGTTACGGCGTTCATGATCCGTGTTACTAATAATTATAGATGAACCTTATGGTAATAAGACCAGTTATGTTTATCAGAGGTAGTATCTGTTGGTGAAAATACCACAGGGTTTTAATGATGTAGTGGTTAGAAGTCTAAAGTTTGGCTACAATATTTTTTTTAGAAAAGGAGGGTTACCTCCGGCCTATCCAATGGCTAGAATATTTAGATGTTAATTTTAATTTTTGGGTTATATTAACTTGGTTAATGAATTGATATCATGGAAATGATCTTCATACTCAAGATCTTTCAGATTTACCGGATTCAAAATCAAGGCTGGAGTTGACCGATAAAAATAAGCAAAGATATTTTTAACAAGGCAATTCAGAACTCTATATGGATTTAAAATAAATGTAAGCATATAAAAATTTGGTTCATGAAATGGATATGATTAATACCTAGCCCGTGCATCTGCACGGGCCACTTTGCTAGTTATGTAAACAACACCTGCACACAAATAACAAATACTTGCAACCCGACGCGAAAGAGAGGTTGTCAATCTCTCCACGGTAAAAAGATAGATTAGGTAGTGATAGATTGGATAGATAGATCTCGCAAGAACACAAAGTAAAAGAGGCAAATAAAAAGTGCAACAAGGTATTTTTGGGTTTTTGGAATAATAGATCTGAAACAAAAGCGGCAAAAAGATAGATCGGAAAGCAATATGTTGGAAAAGTAGACCCGGGGGCCGTAGGATTCACTAATGGCTTCTCTCATGAGTGTAGCACACGGTGGGTGAACAAATTACTGTTGGGCAATTGATAGAAGATCAAATAATCATGAGGATATCCAAGGTGATGATCATTATATAGGCATCACGTCCAAGATTACTAGACCAAAACGATTCTGCATCTACTACCATTACTCCACACATTGACCGCTATCCAGCATGCATCTGGTGTATTAAGTTCATGGAGAAATGGAGTAATGCAATAAGAACGGTGACATGATGTAGACAAGATCTATTCATGTAGGAATAAACCCCATCTTGTTATCCTTAATAGCAACGATACATGCGTGCCTTGCTGCCCCTTCTGTCACTGGGAGAGGACACCGCAAGATCGAACCCATCACAAAGCACCTCTTCCCATGGCAACAAAATTCGATCTAGGTGGCCTAACTAAACCAAAGATTCGAAGAATAAATACGAGGCTATAATTAATCATGCATATAAGAGTTCAAAGAAGACTCAAATAATATTCATGGACAGAAACTGATCATGAACTCAAAATTCATCGGATCCCAACAAACACACCGCAAAAGTTTACATCAAATAGATCTCCAAGAGACCATTGTTTTGAGAATCAAAAGAGAGAGAGGAAACCATCTAGCTACTGCCTACGGACCGTAGGTCTATGGTGGACTACTCACGCATCATCGGAGAGGCACCAATGAGGATGATGAACCCCTCCGTGATGGTGTTAGATTGGATCTCGCGGTTCTGGAACTTGCGGCGGTTGGATGTATTTTTCGTCGACTCCTCTAGGGTTTCTGTAATATTTGGGTATTTATAGAGCTCAGAGGCGGTGGAGGGGACTCCCGAGGCGGCCACGACCCATCAGGGCGCGCCCGGGGCCCCTAGCGCGCCCTGGTGGGTTGTGGGCGGCCTGGGCTCCCCTGGTTACTTCTTTGGCCCACTGGCCTTCTTCTGGTCCAAAAAAATCTCCAAAAAGTTTCATTGCGATTGGACTCCATTTGGTACTGATATTCTGCGAAGTAAAAAACAAGCAAAAACAGCAACTGGCACTTTGGCACTATGTCAAGAGGTTAGTCCCAAAAAATGATATAAAGTTGCTATAAAATGATTGTAAAACATCCAAGATTGATAATATAACAGCATGGAACAAGCAAAAATTATAGATACGTTGGAGACGTATCATGATGAAGGTGTCTCTCTCTTAAATAGGTGTGTCCAGCAAACAATGATTGTGGCAAACTGAAAGTAAAAGCAAACAAAAGCAAATGACGCTCCAAGCAAAACTCATATCATGTGACGAATAAAAATATTACATTGGGGTGCCTTGGGCATCCCCAAGCTTAGAATCTTGCTACTCCTTATTCCTTTGTCCATCAAGATAACACCCAAAACTTGAAAACTTCAATCATACAAAACTCAACAAAACCTCGTGGGATCCATTAGTATAAGAAACATATTGCATATTTTAAGTACTGTTGTAAATTGATTCAAATTTCATAAATGCATAATAGGTACTGTATTCTAACTTCTCCATGGCTTATACCCCCGATACAATCCATAGCATAATCAAAACAAGCAACTACGCAAGCAAAAACAGAATCTGTTTAAAACAGAACAGTCTGTAGCAATCTGTAGAGAGCCTATACTTCTGTAACTCTAAAAATTCTTAACAATTAGGGCAACCTCGAACATTTGTATAGCAACACTGTGTAAAATTTCAGATCATTATCACGCTCTAGCAAAAAATGAAAATTCATGTACTGGAGTCAAAAGTTTATGTTTTGTTTCTGCATCGATTCTACTCATCTTGTGAGTCATCCCAAAGGCTTTACTTGGCACAAACACTAATTTAAACACAAAAACATAATCATTACACAGGCAATAATCATGCTATTAAAAATAAACAGAAAGTTTTGATAACTATTAGGTTGTCTCCCAACAAGCTCTTTCTTTATAGCCATCAAGATAGGTTTGAGATTTCAATGATGCTCACATAAAGGATAATAATTGATGCACAAAGAGAGCATCATATAGCACGTGACAAACATATTTAAGTCTAACATACTTCCTATGCATATGCATTTTATAAGCAAACAAATTATCAAGACAAGTGAAATCTTGCATATGCAAATGGGAAGAGTGAAGCATTAATGATTTCAATACAAAGAGAGGTATGTGAGTAACATGAAAATTCCTATAAAAATATTTGCCTCTCTCATAATAATTACATGTAGGATCATAATCAAACTCAACAATATAACTATCATGTAAAACATTCTCTTTATGATCCATGTGCATATAAGTCTTATAATGGTCCAAAGTTGTGGGATCAAACCCACTTTTAGTAGTGTTGCAAATATCATAATCAATAATAGATTCATCATGAAAAATAGAATTATCAAGAACACAAGAAACATCATGATTATCACCCCAATCATAATCATTAGCACAATTGATATTCATAGAATTTATACAAACAACATGGCAATCATGCTTTTCATTCAAGGAACTATCATGAATCACTTTATAAATTTCACAATTTTTAGATTCATGATTTTCAAGCAAGAACTCATAAAGATAATCTAGTGAACTATCACTAGCAATTGTTTCAACATAATTGGGTCTTTTGACAAGATTAGCAAGTGTATGTGGATCCATTTATCTTAAATTTTTTGCTTTAAACTTTCTGTTTGTTTTTGATAAAGATAAAGATAACATAGCTAGGCAAGCGAGCAAGGTAACAAGCAAAGATAAATATTTTTGTGTTTTGATTTTATGTGACAAGCTAAATATAACAGCAAATAAAAAGAAGAACAAGTGAATGAAAATTTGTGTGAAGTTACTTGGTAGTTGATGATGATATTCCCCGGCAACGGCACCAGAAATCCTTCCTGATACTTGTGATCTGCGTTGGGTTTTTCATGAAAAGGAACGGGTAATTGCAGCACAAAACGCATAAGTATTTCCCTCAGTTATGAAACCAAGGTTTATCGAACCAATAGGAATATCAATCCTCAACCGTCTTCACCGGCTACACACAAATGAACAAACAACTTGCACCCAACGCGGGCAAGAGGGTTGTCAATCCCCTTGATCTCGTTATTTGCAAGCAAATGAGTTGTGTAGATAATTGTTGATAAATATAAATTGGAAAATAAATAAAAAGTAAATAAAGGCAGCAAGGTCATAATAGCGTTGGCAAATATATAAGTGAATAGACCTGGGGGCCATAGTGTTCTCTAGTGGCATCTCTCATGTAGGCAGCATACGGTGGGTAACAAATTACTGTTGGGCAAATGATAGAAAAGCGGATAGTTATGCGATGTTCACGACAATGATCATGTATATATAGGCATCACGTCCATAAGCAAATAGGCCGACTCCTGCCTGCACCTATTACTATTACTCCACTTATCAATCGCTATCCAGCATGCATCTAGAGAAGTAAGTAAAACAAAGTAATGCTTGGAGAACATTGACATGATGTAGACAAAGAGAATTCAATTAATATGAACTAACCCCATCTTTTTATCCTTAGTGGTAACAAAACAAAGACGTGTCTTGTCCCTTTCTGTCACTGGGATATAGAGCACCACCAGATTGAACCCACTACAACGCACCCCTCTCACTGAAGAAATATCAATCTTGTTGGCCAAACTATTTCAATAGATCGGAGAGATTTACGAAGCTATAATGAACATGCAAATAAGAATCATAATATTCAAAGGTGACTCAAATACTTTTATAAAAACAGAGTAATGCTTGGAGAACGATGACATGATGTAGACAAAGTAAACTCAAACAATATGAATGAACCCCAGCGTTTTATCCTTAGTAGCAACAACACAAAGACGCATCTTGTCCCCTACTTTGTCACTCAGATATAGAAACTCGCCAGGTTGAACCTACCACAACGCACCACTCCCACCGATGAAATATCAATCTACATGGCCAAAGCATATCAATAGATTGGAGAGCATTACGAAGCTATAATGATCATGCACTTAAGAGATAGTGTAATACAGAGGCATCTCAAATACTTTTCATGAATAATCTGAATATAAACCCACAATTCATCAGATCCCGACAAACACACCGCACAATAGGATTACATCGGATAGATCAAACTGAAGATGTGATGACCATTGTATTGAAGATCATAAGAGAGAGAGATTGCCATCTAGGTACTAGCTATGGACCCGTAGGTGTGGTGAACTACTCACAAATCATCATGAGGGATGTAAGGTTGATGAAGAGGCCCTCCGTGATCGATCCCCCCTCCGGTAGGGTGCCGGAACGGAGCTCCAGATGGCCTCGCGACGAAACTGAGACCTGCGGCGGCGAAAAAAGGGTTTCGGGACTGCCTCCAGGGTTTTTAGAATATTAGAGAATTTATAGGCTGAAGAGGGACGTCGGGAGGCGCCTGAAGTGGCCACCACATACCTGATGTGTGGTGGGGGTCCTCGTGCACCTCCTGGCTTCCTTCTGAAGCTTCTAGGTGTTCATATAGTCCAGAAAAAATCATCAAATAGTTCCATGGTAATTGGACTTCGTTTGGTATAGTAAACCTGAAAAAGGGAAAAACACGCAGAAAACAACTGGCACTGGGCACTGGGTCAATAGGTTAGTGCTCAAAAATATTTTAAATTGGTAAATAAAGACCCAAAAAGTATACTAGAATGATAATATACCAGCATGGAACAATCAAAAATTATAGATACATTAGAGACGTATCAATCCCCCCTCCGACAGGGTGTTGGAACGGAGCTCCAGATGGCATCGTGGCGGAACAAAGAATTCTGGCGGCGGAAAAAGTGTTTCGGGATGCCCCCTAGCGTTTTTGGAATATATGTGAATTTATAGGCCAGAGAACGGGGGTAGGAGGGCCACCAGGGAGGGACAAACCATCAGGGCGCGCCTACCCCCCTGGGCGCGCCCTGTTGGCTTGTGCCTCCCTCGTGCGGCCTCCGGTCTTCTCCTGAAGCTTCGAGGTCTTCTTTTGGTCCAGAAAAAATCATAAAAAAGTTTCGGGGCAATTGGACTTCGTTTGGTACTGTAAACCTGAAAAGTAAAAAACACGCAGAAAATAGCAACTAGAAGTGGGCACTGGGTCAATAGGTTATTGATAAAAAATAATATAAATTGGTAAATTATTACTCAAAAAGTATCCTAGAATGATCACATAATAACATGGAACAATCAAAAATTATAGATACATTGGAGACGTATCAACATCCCCAAGCTTAATTCATGCTCGTCCTCGAGTAGGTAAATGATAAAAACAGAATTTTTGATGTGACATACTACCCAATATGCAATCTTTTGCATGTATGCTCATTGAGAAACGATGAATTAACAAACATCAACATAGTAATATTTATAGGCACAAGCAACAAAATCATAAATCTTTCAAAGTATACGATCCTAAAAGAATGTTTACCCCCATTCATTTTATCATATTAGCAAGGCATGGCTCCGTCTTCACCACATTAATACAAATATCAAGCACCATGGTGTCCAAGTCAGGCAGTTGGATCGTACTTTTTTAATGTGCATCAACTTTTTATTCTTCACGCAATACATGAGCGTGAACCATGGACATAGCATAAAGGTGGGATAGAATATGGTGGTAGATATCAAAGGGGTAAAAAAGTGGAGAAGAAAATCTCGCATCAACTAGGCATATCAACGGGCTATGGAGATGCCCACCGATAGATGTCAATGCAAGGAGTAGGGATCGCCATGCAAATGATGCACAAGAGCTATAAGTGTATGAAAGCTCAACTGAAGCTAAGTGGGTTGTGCATCCAACTTGCTTGCTCATGAAGACCTCGGGCATTTGAGGAAGCCCGTCATTGGAATATACAATCCAAGTTTCTAATAATGAAAAATAATTCCCACTAGCATATGAAAATGACATAACATGAGACTCTCTATATGAAGAAAGGTGCCACTTTGAGGCACAAATGTGGTAAAGGATAGTAGCAAAGACCCTTCTCTCTTTTTCTATCATTTTCATTTTATTTATTTATTTATTTATGGTGGGCTCATTTGGCCTCCCCCATTTTTATTTCCTCACTGGGACAATTCTCTAATAATGATGATCATCACACTTTTATTTACTTACAACTCGATATGAAGAACTATGAAACAATATGAGTCAATATGAATGCCTCTGGCAGTGTACCAGGATGTGCAATGATCTAGCGTGACATGTATCAAAAATATTATGAATGGTGGCTTTGCCACAAATACTATGTCAGCTCTATATGATCATGCAAAGCAATATGATGATGGACGAACTAGTCATACGATGTAACGGTGGAATTTGCATGGCAATATATCTCGGAATGGATATGGAAATGACATAATAGGTAGGTATGGTGGCTATTTTGAGGAAGATATAAGAAATCTTATGTGTGACAGAGTGTATAATGTCACGGGGTTTGGATGCACCGGCGAAGTTCGCACTAATCCTCAAGGTGAGAATGGGCAATGCACGGTACCGAAGAGGCTAGCAAAATATGAGGTGGTGAGATTGCGTATGTCCACTGGTTCAAATTAGTCATGAAGAACTCACATACTTATTGCAAAGTTTTATTAGTTTTATCACAAAACAAAGTACTACTCGCATGCCCCGAGGGAGGAGGTTGGGAGGAGTTAACCATCGCGCGCCTCCGACCCGAAACAACACTAGGATTTCAACGAGGAATAGAAATGCTCGCACATCCCCACCATGCCTTTTTAATATTTAGACAAATGGGAAATTAACACCTCTTAATACTGATACTTCTACGAATCAACAATGATGCACTCACACTTTTTTCACATTACCACATCAATATCATTAACACGCAATTTCTCTTTTATGTGCTACATGATGGTTTTGATTATCACTCACTGAATACCTATTATTTTTGGACTAGTCTTATGACCCTTGAAAATTACCATCACTGTTTATTAACTCTCAAAAAATATAAGTGAAGAACGAGAGTGCAATTATTTCTATAAAATGTATACGCCACCATGCTCAACAAGATATAAGTGAAGTACTAGAGCAACTGCTAAGCTCAAAAGATATAAGTGAAGCACATAGAGTATTCTAATAAATTATGATGAAGGTGTGTCTCTCTCAAATAGGTGTGTCCAGCAAACGATGATTTGGCAAACTAAAAATAAAAGCAAACAAAAGCAAACGACGCTCCAAGCAAAACTCATATCATGTGACGAATAAAAATATAGCTCCAAGTGACATATCGATGGATTGAGACGAAAGAGGGGATGCCTTCCGGGGCATTCCCAAGATTAGACGCTTGAGTCTTCCTAGAATATTACCTTGGGGTGCCTTGGGCATCCCCAAGCTTAGGCTCTTGTCGCTCCTTATTCCTTTGTCCATCGTGATAACACCCAAAACTTGAAAACTTCAATCACACAAAACTCAACAAAACTTCGTGAGATCCGTTAGTATAAGCAACATATCAAATACTTTAGGTACTGTTATAAATTGATTCATATTTCATTATTTCATAGTAGTTACTGTATTCTAACTTCCCCGTGGCTTATACCCCCCGATATAATCCATAGAATCATCAAAACAAGCACACTATGCAAGAAAAAACAGAATCTGTCTAAAACAGAATAGTCTGTAAAGATCTATAAAGAACCTATACTTCTGTAACTCTAAAAATTCTGAGAAATTGGGACAACCTGAATAATTTGTATAGAAATACTGTGCAAAAAATTCAGATCAAAAAGACGTTCCAGTAAATCAGAGAAATTCTGCACTTGACGCTAAAGTTTCTGTTTTTGCACCGTATCAATTCTACTCATCTCCCGAGTCATCCCAAAGGCTTTACTTGGCACAAACACTAATTAAAACATAAAAAGAATCATTACATATGCAATAATCATGTTATCTCACACAAACAGAAAGTAAAAAAGTAAAAATGAAGATAACTATTGGGTTGCCTCCCAACAAGCGCTATTGTTTTATGCCCCTAGCTAAGCATAATGCATAGTTTGAAGTGTTGTCATAATCATAAGAACGATTCATCATGATATAATCATATTCCCTTCTCTCAGCAGCAAGTTTTCTCATGGGCAAGCAAAAATAGTTGAAGGGACTAAACTTCACAACACAAGGATCCGTGAGATCTATCTTCGGAGGAGAAGGAGGTCCCTCATTAGACCTTTCATAAGTTATAGTAAATTCTTCATTGTAAAGGTTCCGATAAAGATATTTCCTTAATTTTATCTCAAGCTCATAATATAATTCAAGATTTGTAACAATAATTAGATCATTGAATTTGGAAATTTTATCAATCAAGACATTATGTGGAAACTTTTTCCTAAGGTTTTCATTAGAAGCAACATAGTCCATTGATCTTAATCTCCTTATTTCTTCCAACTCATAAAGAATTCCCTCCATTGGTGGGCACTCACTATTGATCCTATAATAAGAAAATATTTCTCTTGCTTGCTGCATAATATGACTAAATTCATGAGCAAGAAATATTGTAGCCAACCGTTTAGTAGGAGCATGTTCAATATTAGACAACTCTAGAAACGACCATTGTATGGAGGGATGCATATGAATGAATTGTATTTCTAATTCAACTATGAGCAAAGATATAGAATCCATATAACTAGTTGTTCTAGTAAGAATAGATCCTCCTATCAAGGGTAGAGAACCCGCACAAGTGAAAAAGTCTTGGATCACACTTTTTCCAATGATATTGCCACTACCAATACGGAATTTCTTAGTTTGCATAATAGGTTCCTCTTTAGAAGGATCATCATCCGCAAGGTTATCTAGTTTTTACTTAACAACTTCATCAAGATTTATTTTACCATTATCATTGAGAGGTGAAGTTGAATATTCTAAGGCTTCCGCACTAGAGGCGGATGTTTTGCTAGTTTCAAACTCAGACATGATAGCAACTTTCAAGCAAACAAAACAAGCAAACTAGTAACAAGCAAAGATAAATATTTTTGTATTTTTGTTTTTTATGAAGCAAACAAAATATAACAGAAAATAAAAAGAAGAAGAAGTGAATGATAATTTGTGTGAAGTTACTTGATAGTTGGTGATGATATTCCCCGGCAACGGCGCCAGAAATCCTTCCTAATACTTGTAATCTGTGTTGGGTTTTCCATGAAGAGGAATGGGTAATTGCAGCACAATACGGATAAGTATTTCCCTCAGTTTAGAACAAAGGTTTATCGAACCAATAGGAATATCAATACACAACCGTCTTGAGCGGCTTCACACAAAAGAGCAAACACTTGCACCCAACGCGGCAAGAGGGTTGTCAATCCCCTTGATCTCGTTATTTGCAAGCAAGTGAAGTGTGTAGATAATAGTAGATAATTGTAAATTGCAAAATAAAATAAAAGGTAAATAATGGCAGCAAGATATTGATAGCTTTTGTAAATATATAAGTGAATAGACCCGGGGGCCGTAGTTTTCCCTAGCGGCATCTCTCATGTAGGCAACATACAGTAGGTAAATAAATTACTGTTGGGCAATTGATAGAAAAGCGCATAGTTATGTGATATTCACGGCAATGATCATGTATATATAGGCATCACGTCCATAAGCAAATAGGCCGACTCCTGCCTGCACCTATTACGATTACTCCACCCATCGACCGTTATCCAGCATGCATCTAGAGAAGTAAGTAAAACAAAGTAATGCTTGGAGAACATTGACATGATGTAGACAAAGAGAATTCAATTAATATGAACTAACCCCATCTTTTTATCCTTAGTGGTAACAAAACAAAGACGTGTCTTGTCCCTTTCTGTCACTGGGATATAGAGCACCACCAGATTGAACCCACTACAACGCACCCGTCTCACTGAAGAAATATCAATCTTGTTGGCCAAACTATTTCAATAGATCGGAGAGATTTACGAAGCTATAATGAACATGCAAATAAGAATCATAATATTCAGAGGTGACTCAAATACGTTTCATGAATAATCGGAAACTTAAACCCATAATTCATCGGATCCCAACAAACACACCGTACAAAAGAATTACATCGGATAGATCAAAGCGAAGATGCGATGATCATTATATTGAAGATCAAAAGACAGAGAGAGAGATAGCCATCTAGGTACTAACTACGGACCCGTAGGTCTGTGGTGAACTAGTCACACATCATCATGAGGGCAGCAAGGTTGATGAAGAGGCCCTCCGTGATCGATCCCCCCTCCGGCAGGGTGTCGGAACGGAGCTCCAGATGGGATCGCGGTGGAACATTGACTTGTGGCGGTGGAACAAGTGTTTCGGGATTCCCTATAGGGTTTTTAGAATATATGTGAATTTATAGGCCAGAGAACGGGGGTAGGAGGGCCACCAGGGAGGGACAAGCCATGAGGGCGTGCCTACCCCCCTGAGCGCGCCCTGTTGGCTTGTGCCTCCCTCGTGCGGTCTCCGGTCTTCCCCCAAAGCTTCCAGGTCTTCTTTTGGTCCAGAAAAAATCATAAAAAAAGTTTCGGGGAATTGGACTTCGTTTGGTACTGTAAACCTGAAAAGTATAAACACGCAGAAAACAGCAGCTAGCACCGGGCACTGGGTCAATAGGTTAGTGCTCAAAAATAATATAAATTGGTAAATTATTACTCAAAAAGTATCCTAGAATGATAATATAATAGCATGGAAGAATAAAATATTATAGATACATTGGAGACGTATCAGCAACTCAACTATTGACCAAAATCTAGGTTCGAAACTGATGCATATAGTGCAACATCTGAGACGCCGAGTACTCCAGACTTGTATTTCAAGGCAGGAAAACGAGGCTCTTTAGCAGTTGTATCTTGAAGACCTTCTCGTAGCTCACAGGCAGTGCTTGTACATAAATACAGTAAGAACCTTGTGGGGCATGATTTCTTTATTTTATAACTTCAATCTTTAAATGCCGAGCTGTAACGAGAGAAACTAAAAAGATACAATGCAATATGGTAAATAAAGGAGTACATAAAAAACAGGGCTCCCTCCGTCCATAAGGATGTGCGTCAAATGGAAACCATCGACAATTCGGTCCAGGACAAGTGCAGCTGATCCGCCATGCCTGATGCTGGTCGGATGGTCATGTATGTCGAATGTGATCGGGTAAGCCGACCATGGGTTGAACTTCGGGGCGACTGTCTCTAACGCGTAGATGTTCCGAAGTACGCGCTTCCTCTCCCTCTTGGGGATGTGAGTAACATAGTACATAGATCATGTTCACCTCTGTTACCTCATTAGGAAACTTCTTTTGGCCTCCGTTATTGGGCCGCCAAGGTTCATCCTCGTCTTCACTGCGATTTTGGGTTTTACTTTGTCCCTCCGTCGCTATCTTGCTAGCTTATCTGAAGACCAAGCAATTCCTGTTAGTGTGGGTTGCTGGTTTGTCCCGAGAGCCATGGATTTGGCACGGTCGATCCAGGATCTTGTCTAGTTGGCTAGGTCCATCCTTATTCCCTTTAAAGGGTTTCCTTTTCTGTCCTGATCTAGGTCCGGTGAACACTGCATTGACTGTGGTGTCCTCTGTGTCACTCCCGCCATTTTTATGTCTGCGCTTGTTTTTATTGCGTCGAGGCTTTCCATTGGCGTAGTGCGTCTCCGAAGTGCCTGCCTCACCATTGTGAGTGCTTTGTGCGAGCCAACTGTGTTCTCCCGCACAAAGGCGGGTAATTAGCAAAGTGAGGGCTTCCATGGTCCTCGGCTTGTCTTGGCCGAGCTGGCGGGCAAGCCATTCATCTTGGATGTTGTTTTTGAATGCAGCGATGGCTTCGGCGTCGGAGCGGTCTATGATCTGGTTCTTTTTAGTAAGGAACCTGTTCTAGAACTTCCGAGCAGATTCGCCTAGCTGCTGGGTGACACGACCGAGGTCGTCAGCGTCCGGAGGTTGGATGTAAGTGCCTTGGAAATTTTCCCTAAAGGCATCTTCAAGGTCTTCCTAGCTACCAATAGAATGAGGTGGCAGGCTGTTAAGCCAATGCCTAGCCGACCCCTTTAGCTTGTGCGGCAAATATTTGATGGCGTGGAGGTCATCTCCGTTAGCCATATGTATGTGGAGAAGGAAATCTTCGATACACACTACTGGGTCTATGGTGCCATCGTATGATTCTATGTTGATGGGCTTAAACCCTTCTGGAAACTGATGTTCCATCAGCCTGTCTGTAAAGCAGATCGGGTGGGCTGGACCTCGGAACCGGGTAGTATCCCGTCGGAGGTCGGGGGAGAGGCGTGCATAGGCTTGATATCGGGCACGGTCGTTCCTATCTAACCAGGTGTCATAGCCGTCGGGCCCGGCTGGCGCGCGTCCTTTTGAGACATAGATGAACTGCTTTCTGCATGCTTATTTCCTAAAGTATCTTAATGCACGCATGCTGAATTTCCTCAGACCCCATTTTCATCATGCATTTCAATTTCCTCATGATATATATTAAATGCGTGTATGGATTACAAGATATAGGGGGAGATCTCCAAGATTTTATCCTGCCATGTGCATTTGCAGCCCAAAGCAAATTCCTCAAATATGCACATCTTCAGGGGGAGTTCCTCTATATCTTGCAATCAAATTCCTCAAACTCGGTACTTACACTTCATGTTTATCCCCGTTGAAAACTTAACCTATTTGTCATCAATCACCAAAAAGGGGGAGATTGTAAGTGCATCTAGTGCCCCTTAGTGATTTTGGTGTATTGAAGACTTATAGGTTAAGGGACTAATATGTTTGTGAGTGTACACAGGCTCTATAAGCCGCTGAGGAGTTTGATATATTCGAAGAATGTTGACCCCTAAAAATGAATGTCTTCATCTGAAGACTTTGCTGAAGACTTTGGTATTCCCTGAAGACTTTGAATATGAAGAAGATGGTGTGACCTTGAAGATATGAACGAGGACAATGAAGCGTGAAGACTTTTGTTTTTACTGTTTCATTTCCTTTCTTTCAGTCATAGGAAACACCGTACTGTTAAAGGGGGTCAAGGTAATACTAAGGAAAAATTTCCATCTGATGCTCAACTCAAAAGCCTCAACATAACCCAATCCTTCGAGTGAAGCCTTTGGAAACCTCTTGCAGTTCAGTCAAGTTCTTCAGAGACAGAGACGATGTTCTTCTGGTCTCTGAGGAAATTGGTCTGACTGAGGAGTTAGGATTTCGCCAGTGCGAATTGCCTACAAGTGAGGAAAATGATAAGCCCCGAGGAAATTGACAGTTCAAATTCCGACCGTTGCTGTGCTTTGCGCCAGCTGTCCAGATATTCTATCCACCTAACGGTCATATCATTGGGGGGCATTTATGTCTTATCATGTCGGGTTGCACCCTGGCTATAAATAGCCGCCCCCCACAACCACTAGCTGGTTGGCTGCTCCGAGAGAGAACTTGACACTTGTCATTTGAGAGCATCCCATTCCTCGAGGACTTTGAGCGAAAATCATCAGTGAGGAAAACCCAAAAACCCCAAACAACCAAAACCCATAGTGATTGAGCATCACTGAAGAAATTGTTCCTGTGTGGAACCAACGCTTTTTTACCTTTGAAGACTATGTATCTTCCAGATGGTTAGGCGTCATGGTCTAGTGCATCCTGCAGTCAATTGGGGATCGCCGGGTGACCGTGGTCTAGAGCATCCAGCAGTCAATTGTGGATCACCGGGTGACCAGTTTGTGAGGGTTTTGGAAGTCTACCCTGAAGACTTACCACGAGTGTTGGGCAAGGACTGTGTGACCTTAGTTCAAGGAGAATACGGTAAGGACTGTGTGTCCTGGGACTGTGTGTCCTCTGGTTTAAATACTAGGCCGCTCCAAACCAGACGTACGACTGTCACAGCAGTTGGAACTGGGTCATCAAACCATTGTCTTCGTCGAGCTACCTGGTTCCATTTCCTCAACCCTTTCATTTCCTTGTATTCCTGTTGATGAAATTGATCGTTACTGTTTGAAGAATTTGACTGAAGACTTTCTCAATTTCCTCACCTCAAATTCTTCAGTTACATTATCTTCTGCCTGCTTATCCTGTTCACGCTACTCATGCTCTGTGTATGTTTCATTTCATCATGATGACTATGCTACTGCTATGTTTCGCATGCACTTGAGTACTTATTCCGCTGCGAGTAGTTTGTCACTTAGCAAATTCCTCAACTAGTATTTCCTCAAGTGACGAATTTGTAAAAATCGCCTATTCACCCCCCCTCTAGTTGATATAACGCACTTTCAATTGGTATCAGAGCAAGGTACTCCCTTGTTCTGTGTGATTTTGGTTTAACCACCTGGAGTTTTAGTTATGTCGACTGCAGGCATGATCAAGGTCTCAGCTGGGTGTCCTGCCTTTGATGGGACAGACTACCCCTACTGGAAGAACAAGATGCGCATGCATCTTGAGACAATTGACAACGATCTCTGGTATGTTGTGGTAAATGGTGTTCCCTTTGTCACCCCCACTATCAACGCTGCTGATGTGAAGAGATTCAAGCAACTCGACTCTCAAGCGAAGAATATCATATGTGGCCATCTGAGCAAGGGTCAGTATGGCAGAGTGAGTGCTTTGGAGACTGCTAAGCTTATCTGGGATAGGCTATCCAAAGTCAATGAAGGCATTTCAACTCAACGTGACTCTCGAGTTGATGTTCTTCGCAATCTCTTCAACCGCTTCAAAAGACTCGACAATGAAAATGTTCAGCAAACTTTCGATCGCCTCACTGATATCTCCAATGAGCTACAGGCTCTTGGTGCCACTGACATCACCGACCACGAGGTGGTGAAGAAACTGCTGAGATCTCTTGATTCCTCATTTGATACACTTGCTTTGATGATTCAAGAACGTGGAGACTACAGGTCACTAGATCCTGCTGATATTCTTGAGAGACTCAATACTCATGAATTCCAACAAGCTGAGAAGAGAGACCTCTACGGGCCAAGTTATGGAAGATCTCGTGCTTTGAAGGCTAAGGCAATTTCCTCATTTGAAGACGAAGAATCTGATAGTAGTCTTGGTGATCCTGAACAACTGAGTTAGTAGCTAGCAATGCTCGTGAGGAAATTCCAAAAGTTCTCAAGGAGAGGTCGGTTTGGAAAATCATCAAAAAGTGGCATGAAGAAATCAGATTCTTCAAGCGACTACAAGAAGAGAACTTGTCACAAATGCAAGAAATTTGGTCACTTTATCTCTGACTGTCCTCTCTGGGAAAAAGAATCAAGAAAGAAGAAATACAAGGATGACAGTTCTGATGACTCGAAGAAAAAGAAGAAATCTTCAAAGTCCTCATCTGCAAAGTCCTCATCTTCAAAGTCCTCATCACACAGAAAGAACAACTTAAGGGAGGCTCGGGCACTTATTGGCAAGGAAATGGATTCTGAAGAAGAATCTGAAGAATATGAGGAAGAGGAGGAATCTGAGGAGGAGTCGGACTCTGGTGTGGCGAGCCTAGCTCTCGCCACTGCTTTCGTTAGCAAGTCCATCTTCAACGATGAGGAAAATGGCAACTCAAACGACTTTGACGTCAGCAACGACGACTATGCTCCCACCTATTGCTTCATGGCAAAAGTTGCCATGGTACTCAAACACCATTCCTCCTCTGAATCAAGTGATGGTGAATCTGAGGATTACATGAAACCTAGCTATTCCAAACTTGCTAATATTACTACTAAACAACAAAGTGTCATTGAAAAGCTTCAGAAACAGCTAGACAAAAGCGATGACCTGTTGAATGAGGAAGTGGATCATACTCAAACTTTGACTAAGGACCTTCAAAGTCTTCAGTCCAAGTATGATAACCTTCAAAGTCGTCATGAGGCTCTCTTAGTCGATCATGAGAAGCTTTCTTATGAATTTCTTCAAAGAAAGCAAGATCTTGAGAAACTAAGGGTGTCTCATGAAGATCTTCAAAGGGATAATGACTCCTTGCTTGCTCAACAGATCAGTACCGCTCAGGAAGATTTTGTTCCACCTTGTTTGAAATGCATCGAACGTGAAACTGCTCATTCTTCACCTGAAAGTTCAAATGCTTCTATCGCTGCAAATTCTTCAACTATTTCTATGGTCACAAATTCCTCATCTGAGGATACCACAAGTATCACTGACGACAATGCAGGTTTGAAGGAATTGTATGTGACAGGCATATACAAAAGCCTCAAAGGGCATCAAACCCTTTGTGATGTGCTTAAAAAGCAGATTCTGAACAGGAACCCTAGGAAAGAGGGTATTGCCTTTGAGAGGAAACTCAATGCTGATGGATCCTACTGGAAACCTGAGCAGTATCCCAAAACCTCATGGGTTGCTGCAAAAGGACCTCCTGTAGATCCATCCACTTTATCTGGTTTTACTTGTGAATCTTCATATTCCTCTTCCGAGTCAATTGACTCCAACTATAAACTGTTCAAAAATCAGAATGGTGAAGTATTTGCTAGATATGTTGGAACTAACTGCAGGAATGGCCCCCCTCTGAGGAAAATCTGGGTTCCCAAGAGCTGCTTGGAAAGTCTTCAGGTGAATGTCCTCATGACACCACAAATGAAGAACAGGAACCCCAGATCAAATTCTTCAGTTGGACCAAAGTCTTCACAAGGACCAAAGTCCTCACATGGACCAAATTTCTCATATGGTCAAAAATCATATCATTCTCGTGCTAATGCTTCTATTTCGCAGGGAAAATCTAAGGGTCATGACTATGCTCATTATTCTTCAAACCATTATGTTCATAAGTCCTCGAAGAATTTCTCTGTTTATTCATATGAGTACTCTAACCCCCGTCCTGTGAAACGAAGTGCACTTGCTTCTATGCCACCCTTCTCATATGGAGCTCGCAGAATGATGAACTTTTTGCCACCCCTCCAGATGTGGGTGGTGAAGAAATTGAACTAATCTCTTATGCAGGGTCAGGTCTCCAGACGAACTTGAATGTGTGATGAATTTCCTGGAGACCTGAAAAAATGCTTGAAAGGACGCAAGCTATTAATGAAGAAATGAATCATTCATTTCTCACATCCTCATATTACTTTGCTTACTATTCCATATGATGATGAATTATTTGTGTGCCAAATATATGTGGACGATATTATCTTTGGATGTACTGACAAACGTTACAGCGACGAATTTGCCTATATGATGGGTGAAGAATATCAAATGTCTATGATGGGAGAGCTCAAATTCTTCTTAGGGCTTCAAATTCGTCAACAACGAAATGGCATCTTCATCTCTCAAGAGAAATACCTCAAGGATGTTCTGAAGAAATTCGGCATGCAGGATTGCAAAGGCGTCAAGATTCCTATGCCCACATCGGCCCAACTCTGCACTGACGAAAGTGGTAAAGATTTCGATCAGAAGGTATACCGCTCCATGATTGGTTCTTTATTGTATCTATGTGC
This sequence comes from Elymus sibiricus, assembly GCA_039707655.1. NCBI lineage: Eukaryota > Viridiplantae > Streptophyta > Magnoliopsida > Poales > Poaceae > Elymus > Elymus sibiricus. The sequence continues at coordinate 437,195,218 of CM077667.1, read as the reverse complement.
ATCTAGGCCAGATATTATGCTTAGTGTTTGCATGTGTGCCCGATTTCAAGCAAAACCGAAGGAATCACACCACAAGGCTGTGAAACATATTCTTCGATATCTAGCTCACACTCCAACACTAGGATTATGGTACCCCAAGGGCTCAGATCTTGACCTTATTGGATATTCTGATTCTGATTATGCTGGTGATCGTGTGGACCGCAAGTAAACATCAGGCACTTGTCATTTCCTCGAACGATCCTTAGTCTGTTGGTCCTCAAAGAAGCAGAACTGCGTGTCACTATCTACTACTGAAGCAGAGTACATTGCTGCTGGTTCTTGCTGTGCTCAATTGCTATGGATGAAGCAAACCCACAAGGACTACGGCATCAACGTGAAGAATGTTCCTCTCTACTGCGACAACGAGAGTGCCATCAAGATTGCTCACAACCCAGTTCAGCACTCAAAGACCAAGCACATCCAGATTCGTCATCATTTTCTTCGTGACCATGTGATGAAGGGCGATATCTTCCTCGACCACGTGAAGACTGAAGAACAACTGGCTGATATCTTCACAAAGCCCTTGGATGAGAATAGATTTTGCAAGTTGCGGTGTGAGCTAAATATCTTAGAATCTTCGAATGTTCTTTGAAAGGACACACATCCTAACACTTATGAAAAATTGATGACTTTGATGTGCAACATACGAAGTAACATTTTTTTAATCAATGAATACTAACTCTCTAAGTGTGAAGAAATTAATGAAGAATTTGATTCTCAGAGCCCTACGACAATTGTACGCGGTGTCTGAAATCATCATTCTTATACGGTGGGTAACGCCACCAACAACTGTTGAAATTCTTCAAGTTTGAGTTTTTCATCATTTTGCAAATTCTTCAAAATTGTCAAATTCTTCAAGTTTGCAAACTCCTCAAAATTTCAACTGATGTTCTTCATATGAGTTCCTCTTCATTGACTATATATATATATATATATATATATATATATATATATATATATATATATATATATATATATATATATATATTTGAGTTTTTTATGTCCTCAACAGCATTCACTTATAACTAATTCTTCAAGTTGATTTTCTTCTAAGTGAATGTGATCGGACCCGTTCCCCCTCTATGCTAAGCTCAACCTAGTCTGTTCACAAATTCTTCATATGCGTTCTACTTTGAAACCCGTTCAAAGTCTTCACTGTGTCCTTGTCAGCTGAAGAATTTGCGAACGAAAACTTTAAAATATTCAATATCAAATTTTTGGCGATTGCCGCTCAAACCGTTCCGATTCCCATGACTGGATAACCCACGATCCCCCACTATCTCCACTACACAGTACGTGGGTGACACATGTCGCGTGGATGGCAAGGGTCAGGGGCATACTGGTCCAAAATCTTCGGGCCAGTTGGTTTTTACTGCCGCTATAAATACCCCCTCCCTTCCACTTGCTCGGGTTACTCCTCACTCCCATCTCTCCCGAGCTCCAGACCTAGCGCCGCCGCTAACATCATCGTCGCCGGAGAGGAAGAGCTTCACTGCCTCGACCTCGCCGTCGTCGTACTCGCATCGGTCGCGGAAGTCTTCACCCCGCCGCCGCTATAGCTATCTCCCTCTGCCAAGCTAGGGCGTGGGAGATCTGGACTGACGAACTCCTTCACCTCACTTCACTGTTCGTCGTGTTCATCGCATACGGTAAATAAAATCTAGTTGTATTGCCATTTTTGATTCCGATGATTTTCACAAAATCCTCAAAAGGTGTTATTCTTCAGCAATCCATCTCTAAAGCACCAAACAAACTCCTTCTCTTGATTTATTTCGCTAAGTTATGATTTTCTTCAAGATTCCTCAATTGTGTGGATCCTCAAATCTATACAACTCTGTAACCTAAGTCAAGAACACTTAGTGAAATTCTTCAAGGCATCTATGGTCAAATTCCTCAAACTTGATACTTTTTGCACAAATTTCTGAGAACGCATATGACCTCTTCAAATTCCTCGCACCTATACTCTATTCACAGGTACAAATGTCAGCTGATGAATCTCTAGGTTCTAATCAACTTAACTCATTTGCAGCGTTCCTCGAAGAAAAGTTGCACACTTCCTCAGAAACTTCAGCAGTTCATAATCCTCAGTTGAAGAAAATGGTTGATGGGAAAAGACCTCAGAAAGGAGGAAAGAAGCTTGAATCCAATACTGCATTTGAGATTCCTGATGATATCTATCCTGAGTATTGCACCCCTGATGAAGAAATCTATGAGAAAGAGACAAAGGAAAAGTGAAAAATTCGCATCCAAAAGATTGAGAGGAGATGGATGAAGGAATGGCGAGAATATCGCTATGTCACTCCTAAGTATATGAAGAAATTTGCACTGAAACCACCTTGCAAAAGACCTCCATTGGGAAATAACCAGGCAGCTGATCCCACTAGCCTCATGAGAGGTGAGGATTTTCCTGAAGAATGGGCGAAGCATCAGAAAAAGCTTCAAAAGATCTCTAAAGAAGCTGTGAGGCAATTTAATGTGGACTCTGCTGCTGCTGCAGCTGCCTCTGCTAGTGCGCCTGCTTCGAAGAAATCAGTGGTGAAGAAATCCACTGCAAAATCCTCAGCACCAAAGTCCTCAGCCCCAAGTTCCTCACAGCAAATGCCTCAGGCAAAATCTTCAAGGGCTCCTGTAATGCCCTCAGTGGCTAGAAAATCTTCAATGGTTGCTACCAAGTCATCAACACCAGTGCATCTGGCATCTTGTCAGAGGACTGCCGGTTTTTCAATTGCTTCAGGGGCATCTGCAACTTCATCTGCCCAAGCACATTCCTCAAGCAGTCCCACATTGCTGAAAGTGAAGGCAACAGCAGGACGAGGCAGGAGGCCAAGTCCTCACAAGAAGCAAGCAGTCTTCAATATTCCCTCAGCATCTGAGGAAGATGAAGCTAGTGATGGAGAACTTGCTGCCATTGTCAGAAATAAGCAAGAGAGAGTGGCTCAAGCCAAGGGCACTTCAATTCCTCTCATGTTGGATCCAAGGACTGTGCTTGATTTCATTGACATATGGTACAACGATCCAAACACTCCAATTGATGACTTGAAGCTACCTCCCGGTCCTAGCCATGTCCTCACCGCGTTCATCGGTGAAGAAAAGTCGAAGTTCGAGAAGGTCAGAAAGGCAAAGAAGGCTCAGTTCAAGAAAGAGCGCTTCATGAAGAACAATGTTCTCAATCTGACGCCTGATCAACTCGTCTCTGTCCAAAAGGACATCAAAGGCCTCAGCGATGGATTCAACAAGTACTATGCTGATTGGAAGGGTGCCAAGGTTCGATTTGTCAACATTGCTGACAAAGTCATCAAAGATCACAACTCTAAGGTTGCAGCACGATCGCAACCGCAAATTCCTCAGGCTAAAACTTCTGCTCAGCCTGCTGAAGAAACTGGTAGTGCAGCTGAAGAAACTCACGCTGCTGAAGAAGTTCCCAGGGCAACTTCCAATGTTGCGCCTGAAGAAATTGAGAGGACAGCTGAAGAAACTGCTGTGCCTGAAGAAACTGCCAGGGCGACTGCATCAGTCGTGCCTGAAGAAACTGCTCCAACTTCACCCCAGGCTCCCCCAGAAAAATCATCAAAGGTGAAGACTGTACACTTCCTTCTGCATCAGAAGCGAAGAAAACCAAGGCTGCTAAAAAGGCCGCTGCTCTGAAGCGGAAAGCATCACCATCTGCAGATTCCTCAGCTGCGAAGAAATTGAAGACTTTGCCAAGTTCTTCAATTGAACCAATTGATGCTGTTCCTATTTCATCAGTTCCAGCCTACGAAATAGTCCCATTTGGTGAAGACTATGTCATCCCAAGTGGGGACGATGAAGAAACTCAATCTGCTGCTTCCTCAGAGCAGATCGATGAAGAAATTGAGGTGGATGCAAATGCTTCAACCCCTCTTGTGTCATCACCCCAGCCTCAGTTCACTGCTGAAGAGGCCGGTCTTGAAGAAATAGATGAGGTTGTGGACATTGGATCTACCACTCCAGTAATCCATGATGAATTTTGGGATGCAGCACACCCAAATTCACCAATGGCCACTCCTCTCACACAGATTCCTCAGTCTCCAGCCCCAACTGAAAAAATTCCAACAGAGTCTGCCGATCTGTCCACTCCCATCATGACTGCTCCTGAAGATATTCCACCTGCATCAGCTGATGAAATTCCTGTCCAGGATGTTCCTGATGAAATTGCTGCACAAGTTCCTCAAGTTGAAGAAACTGCTATTGTTCCAATCGAGACTGGACGGCGCTTCAAGCCAAATCTTCAGCCGAAGCAAAAGCTTTCTTTCAAAGGCACGAAGCATCCCAAATTCATCAAGGCAAATTTCTTCGATGAGCACATATTCTTCACAGGACCAAATCCTTATGACTCAGGAAGGGTTGGTCGCTCACGGTTCTGGACTCCAGCCCAGATGAACTTTTATGCTGCTGTGCTGTTTGACAAGGACAAAGTCTTCCAGCATCATCAAATTCCTCATGTGGATATGGAATCCATCCCATGCTTCACTCTTGTGCTCTCAGTTCTTCATGATGTTGGACTTTTTCCTTTCTGTGCGGATGTGAAAGTGAGGGGGGGTGAATAGGCGATTTTTACAAATTCATCACTGAGGAATTTCACCTTGAGGAATTTGAAATGTGATGAATAACTAGCAGCGGAATAAGTACTCAAGTGCACACGAAGCATAGTGATCGCATAGTCATCATGATGAAATAAAGCATGCATAGATTACAGGTAGCGTGATACAGGATAAGCAGGTGAGGAACAAGGTAGCTTGAAGAATTTGAGGTCAGGAAATTGAGAAAGTCTTCAGTCAAATTCTTCAAACAGTAACGATCAATTTCATCAACAAGTATACGAGGAAATGAAAGGGATGAGGAAATGGAACCAGGTAGCTCGATGAAGACAATGGTTTGATGACCCAGTTCCAACTGCTGTGACAGTCGTACGTCTGGTTTGGAGCGGCCTGGTATTTAAACCAGAGGACACACAGTCCCAAGACACACAGTCCTTACCGTATTCTTCTTGAGCTAAGGTCACACAGTTCTCGCCCAACACTCGTGGTAAGTCTTCAAGGTAGACTTCCAAAACCCTCACAAACTGGTCACCCGGCGATCCACAATTGACTACTGGATGCTCTAGACCAAGGTCACTTCGTGATCCCCAATTGACTGCAGGATGCACTAGACCATGACGCCTAACCGTCTGGAAGATACACAGTCTTCAAAGGTAACAAGCGTCGGTTCCACACAGGAACAATTTCTTCAGTGATGCTCAATCACTTTGGGTTGGTGGTTTGGTTTTGGGGTTTTTCCTCACTGATGATTTTCGCTCAAAGTCCTCGAGGAATGGATGCTCTCAAATGACAAGTGTCAGTTCTCTCTCGGAGCAGCCAACCAACTAGTGGTTGTGGGGGGTGGCTATTTATAGCCAGGGTGCAACCCAACATGATAAGACATAAATGCCCCCAATGATATGACCGTTATGTGGATAGGATGATTGGGGACAGCTGGCACTTAGCACAACAACGGTCAGAATTTCGAACTATGAAAGTCCTCAGGCTTATCATGTTCCTCACTTGTAGGCAATTCGCACTGGCGAAATCCTAACTCCTCAGTCAGACCAATTTCCTCAGAGACCAGAAGATCATCGTCTCTGTCACTGAAGAACTTGACTGAACTGCAAGAGATTTCCAAAGGCTTCACTCGAAGGATTGGATAGGTTGAGGCTTTTGAGTTGAGCATCAGTTGGAAATTTTCCTTAGTATTACCTCGCCCCCCTTTAACAGTACGGTGTTTCCTATGACTCAAAGAAAGGAAATGAAACTACGAAAACAAAAGTCTTCACACTTCATAGTCCTCGTTCATATCTTCAAGGTCACACCAACTTCTTCTTTTTCAAAGTCTTCAGGGAATACCAAAGTCTTCAGCAAAGTCTTCACCAAAGTCTTCAGTTGAAGACATACATTTTTAGGGGTCGATAATCTCCGAATATATCAAACTCCTCAGCGACTTATAGAGCCCGTGTACACTTACAAACGCATTAGTCTCTTAACCTATAAGTCTTCAATACACCAAAATCACTAAGGGGCACTAGATGCACTTACAGGATGTCTGCGATTGGAATGAAGAATTGATTCTTCAGTTCTATACAACTCTGCATATCTCTGGTGAAGCTTCTGATATCAACACTTGGATTCTGGATTGGATGACTGGCAACACACACTACACTGCTTCTGCAAATGAATTGCTTCAATGTGTTCATATTCCAATTCCTTCAGAAGGAGCAAGATGCATCTATGATGAACCTGAGCTGCAGAATCACATGATGCAAGTGCTGATGAAGCCTTTGGCACAAGGAAAACCTCCAAGGACCACCTTCTTAGTGAAGGATTTGCTGTATGTGCCAAGGACCATCTACCGCATATTGACCAAAACCCTCAGTCCAATCAAGGGCCGCAACCCTGAAGAAGAAGTTGTTGGCATCATGAAGAATCTGCTGTTCAACATCATTCATGGGATTCCCATCAATTATCACGATTTCTTCATGAGGACTTTGGCCAACATTGCAGTGTCACCTTTCGAATTGAAGCCTTATGCTCCCTGGATCATGAAATTCATAAGATCAAAGTCTTCAATTCCATTCAAGGCTGATTTTCAGAATCACTTCAGTTTCTTGCCTCCGATTGAAGTCCTCAAGAAGACATTTTCTTCAGTTGAAGGAAAAGGCAAGGCTGTCATTGATGAAGGCACTCGTCCATTGGATGGTCAGTTTCGCAAAGCTGCATCTTATTCCACCAATGATGACTCTGCTACCCAGGATTCTGCTGCAAAAGCCTCAGCGCAAAAACCTCAAGCTTCTCCTCCTCGTGTGATGAGTGATCGTGAGCTTCTTCTAAGTCTTCATCAGAAGGTCGATCATAATCACAAGTGGGTAAAGCGTCAGTTTGCTTCACTTCTTCGCGACATGACTGTGACGCATAACTCTGTGAGGAAAAATCGTTACTATGTGCATGAAATCTTCGATCGCACTTGGGCCATTCTGTCACACCTCAAGACTCCTGAAGAACTCAAGGAGATGGACTTTCAGATGAACTTTAACTGGTCGGTTCCTCCGAAGAAGAAGTGTAAGAAAGTTCAAGTTCCTCAGCAGGTGACAAGCTCATTTTCTTCATCACGTGATACGGATGAAGCTGAGGATATTGACGATACTGCTGCAGGCCCTGCTCCACCAACTGACCCCGACAACGCTGGCGCTCCTCCACCACCTTCAAGATGAAATTCTTCAGGGGCGTTAGTCCTAAATTTCATCCCTTTTGGTCACTTGATGACAAAGGGGGAGAAATTTGAGTTAGTCTTCAAGCGGGTCTATATATGGGCTGTTTTTTGTTTAAGTTACAACTCTCGCTCTTCTGAAGCTTTTGTTGATCGAGTTGTAAACTTAAGTCCGATGGTGGTCTGATACTTTTGAACTGCTTTCTGCATGCTTATTTCCTAAAGTATCTTAATGCACGCATGCTGAATTTCCTCAGACCCCATTTTCATCATGCATTTCAATTTCCTCATGATATATATTAAATGCGTGTATGGATTACAAGATATAGGGGGAGATCTCCAAGATTTTATCCTGCCATGTGCATTTGCAGCCCAAAGCAAATTCCTCAAATATGCACATCTTCAGGGGGAGTTCCTCTATATCTTGCAATCAAATTCCTCAAACTCGGTACTTACACTTCATATGTTTATCCCCGTTGAAAACTTAACCTATTTGTCATCAATCACCAAAAAAGGGGGAGATTGTAAGTGCATCTAGTGCCCCTTAGTGATTTTGGTGTATTGAAGACTTATAGGTTAAGGGACTAATATGTTTGTGAGTGTACACAGGCTCTATAAGCCGTTGAGGAGTTTGATATATTCGAAGAATGTTGACCCCTAAAAATGAATGTCTTCATCTTAAGACTTTGCTGAAGACTTTAGTATTCCCTGAAGACTTTGAATATGAAGAAGATGGTGTGACCTTGAAGATATGAACGAGGACAATGAAGCGTGAAGACTTTTGTTTTTACTGTTTCATTTCCTTTCTTTGAGTCATAGGAAACACCGTACTGTTAAAGGGGGTCGAGGTAATACTAAGGAAAAATTTCCATCTGATGCTCAATTCAAAAGCCTCAACATAACCCAATCCTTCGAGTGAAGCCTTTGGAAACCTCTTGCAGTTCAGTCAAGTTCTTCAGAGACAGAGACGATGTTCTTCTAGTCTCAGAGGAAATTGGTCTGACTGAGGAGTTAGGATTTCGCCAGTGGGAATTGCCTACAAGTGAGGAAAATGATAAGCCCCGAGGAATTTGACAGTTCAAATTCCGACCGTTGCTGTGCTTTGCGCCAGCTGTCCAGATACTCTATCCACCTAACGGTCATATCATTGGGGGGGGCATTTATGTCTTATCATGTCGGGTTGCACCCTGGCTATTAATAGCCGCCCCCCACAACCACTAGCTGGTTGGATGCTCCGAGAGATAACTTGACACTTGTCATTTGAGAGCATCCCATTCCTCAAGGACTTTGAGCGAAAATCATCAGTGAGGAAAAACCCAAAAACCCCAAACAACCAAAACCCATAGTGATTGAGCATCACTGAGGAAATTGTTCCTGTGTGGAACTGGCGCTTTTTACCTTTGAAGACTGTGTATCTTCCAGACGGTTAGGCATCATGGTCTAGTGCATCCTGCAGTCAATTGGGGATCGCCGGGTGACCGTGGTCTAGAGCATCCAGCAGTCAATTGTGGATCGCCGGGTGACCAGTTTGTGAGGGTTTTGGAAGTCTACCCTGAAGACTTACCACGAGTGTTGGGCGAGGACTGTGTGACCTTAGCTCAAGGAGAATACAGTAAGGACCGTGTGTCCTGGGACTGTGTGTCCTCTGGTTTAAATACCAGGCCGCTCCAAACCAGACGTACGACTGTCACAGCAGTTGGAACTGGGTCATCAAACCATTGTCTTCATCGAGCTACCTGGTTCCATTTTCTCAACCCTTTCATTTCCTCGTATTCCTGTTGATGAAATTGATCATTACTGTTTGAAGAATTTGACTGAAGACTTTCTCAATTTCCTCACCTCAAATTCTTCAGTTACATTATCTTCTGCCTGCTTATCCTGTTCACGCTACTCATGCTCTGTGTATGTTTCATTTCATCATGATGACTATGCTACTGCTATGTTTCGCATGCACTTGAGTACTTATTCCGCTGCGAGTAGTTCGTCACTTAGCAAATTCCTCAACTAGTATTTCCTCAAGTGACGAATTTGTAAAAATCGCCTATTCACCCCCCCCCTCTAGTTGATACAACGCACTTTCATGGATGTTGTCGTCCACTTGCCAGTGTTTATCAGGAGCGAAATGTGTTTTGTGGGGCCATCGGCATCTTCATCCATGTCTGTGGCCTCGTCATAGTCTAGCACATCGGTTAAGTCGTCGACCATGGCGACTAGGTGGGTGGTGGGTGGGACATAAATTTCCCGATCGTCGGCTGTAAAAGCACATTTATCCATGTGTGGTTTTGGTAATTGATGGCAATCCCTATGGACTAATGGTTGCCTTGAGTTATATTCAAAGGATTTGTCCATAGGCACTTCTTGAAGTCCATCTTGGTTTCAAGGAGTTTATATGGTGACCAAGGTGGTATTCAAGGTTTTATCCAAAGATTGATCATAGAGAAGATATGATACAAGGTTGATCAAGACTAAGTCAAAGAGTGAATCAAGTTGATCAACACACAAAGTGTACAAGATGTACCAAGATGGATCAAGTGATCTCATGGTACGGTAAGTATTGTCCATTACGCTTTGTGTACTAACCCATGGTCTACGTGAGAGTTCTATGTGGGGTTAGGTATGTTTCCATGGGCTTGCATCAAGAGGAAGATCTCATACAACCCATGGAGGATGACATCAAGTGGTGATCGTCATGAAGATTGCGTTGTGCAAGTTCAAGTGGAGCATCACGAAGATATCATGCTTGAAGCTTGCCGTTCATTGTGGTGACAATGGACTTGTGAAGATGTGCCGAAGAGTGGCTCACCCATAGTGGAGTATGGGGGAGCAATCAACTAGTCTCCATCGAGCCAACACAATCAAGAAAGGTGGTCCATCTTGATGAAGTCAAGATCGTCATCATCTAGCTCAAGTGGACTATGTGCAAGGTATAGGTTTGCACTTGATAGGTTTTTTAGTTTACCGGTCTCATGGTGGTAGTTGGGAGACCGGGGTTATAGGATCGATTGTCGTACTATCAAGGGGGGGCTCTCAAGTGAGTAGCTTGATCGTATCGTTCGTTGAGAGCTCAAACCATTTGCATCCTTGCATCATCTTTCTTGGTTCTTGTTTGGTGTTTCCCTTTAAGAGTTTTAGAGCTTATGGTCATCTTCATGACAAGCTCGAGTTCATCAAAAACAGAGTCCATATGCATCTTCTATGATGTTTTCGACGTTGGAGTTTTTGCCGGTTCTTCATTGATAGAGGTTTCACGTCTCTATATCATTGGCATTATTATACTACCTCTTCTTATTAATACCAGTCGCTATTGGATAGCTCTTGTCGTCCTGAATCCAACAAGCTTGTGGGTTCTTTGTTGCTCTCCCACGGTAGTACCGCTCTGGCCAGCGCGGTAGTACCGCTTATAGCCGGTACTACCGCCCTGGCCAGCGGTAGTACCGTTGGGGGACTTGGGCTAGCTCGGGGCCCCTTCACGGGGCACCAGACACATGTCTGGTGACCCGCGCCACCAGGAGCGCTAGTACTAAGTGGTACTACTGCTGCCCCTACTACTGCTGCTCAATTCTGCTGGTGGGCGGTAGTACTGCCCTGGCCAGCACGGTAGTACCGCTTGTAGCCAGTACTACCGCCCTGGCTAGCGGTACTACCGCTTGTGAGCGGGCTGTGGGGGTAACGGCTGGATTTCCCCCCACCTATTTAAGGGGGTCTTCTTCCCCAATGGTTTTTATCCTTTGAGATCGAGTTTTCCCCCATTGTTGACCTTCTTCGATCTTGCTATCTCTCAATCCCTCCAATGATTCTTGCTAGTTCTTGAGGGAAAAGAGAGAGGAGATCTAGATCCACATTTCCACCAATCACTTTCTCCTCTATGTGAGGGGAACCCCTTGGATCTAGATCTTGGAGTTCTTCGTGTTCTTCTTCGTTCTTCCTCTCATTTTCCTCCATAGCATTAGTTGTTGTGGTGGATTTGAGAGAGAAGGACTTGGGCACTCCGTGTGCCCTTGCCATCGCATTTGGTGCATAGGTTTGAGTTCTTCACGGTGATACGTGGAAGTGAAGTTTGAGAAGCTTATTACTCTTGGGTGTTTGAGCACCCTAGAGCTTGTTCCTCTTGGGTGCCTTGGCGCCCTAGACGGTTGGTGGTGTCTCGGAGCTCAATCATTGTGGTGTAAAGCTTCAGACAAGCGTCGGGGTCTCCAATTAGGTTGTGGAGATTGCCCCGAGCAATTTGTACGGGTACCGGTGACCGTCCCCAAGGGTTGCCAAAGTGTACGGGTTCGGTGACCGCCCCCAAGGGTTGCCATTTGTACGGGTTCGGTGACCGCCCTCAAGGGTCCCTTAGTGGAATCACGGCATCTTGCATTGTGCGAGGGCGTGAGGAGATTACGGTGGCCCTAGTGGCTTCTTGGGGAGCATTGTGCCTCCACACCGCTCCAAACGGAGATTAGCATCCGCAAGGGTGTGAACTTCGGGATACATCATCGTCTCCACATGCCTCAGTTATCTCTTACCCGAGCCCTTTACTTATGCACTTTACTTTGTGATAGCCATATTGTTTCTTGTTATATATCTTGCTATCACTTAGTTGTTTATCTTGCTTAGCATAAGTTGTTGGTGCACATAGGTGAGCCTAGTTGTTTTAGGTTTTGTGCTTGACTAATTAAACGTTAGTTTTATTCCGCATTAGTTCAAGCCTAAACCGTAATTATTTTAAAGCGCCTATTCACCCCCCCCCCCTCTAGGCGACATTCACGTCCTTTCATCGGCTTTAAGTCTAATCTTGTCGTAAACCAAAGTTGAGATGGACATGCTCTGGATACGATCGAGCATCTCATTCAGGTGAGATAGTTCTTCTGAGTTTATTGCCTGGCAATAAACGGGGCTGACTTGAAGTGTGCCCGGTGTATAGCTTGGCGTGTTTCTGGCGTGGAGGGGATCCAAGGGTGATTCCAGATCCAGTGCTGGGGTTGGCTCAAGATCCAACACAGCTTTAGAGATACGGGTCGGGCCTAGGTCCGGGCCAGGGTTCGAGGGGAGGTCACCCGAAGTCGCTACATTAGGGTTCTCCGGCGACACCAAGGTTTCTGGCCCGACGTCTTCAAAAGAGATCGGTTCCAGAGTTGATCCTTTGGTGCCAGGTAGCCCCTCCACCCGGCCGGGTGTCAAGCCTGACATGATGAGTTCTCCATGGGAATCCGCGGTGTATTCCAGGCCTCCAAAGGTCACGATCTGATCCGGGGCGTACTTCTCGACGGAGGCCAGATGGCCGGTCGAATCGGCGTAGAAGATCATGCTGCCGAACACAAAAAGTTGGCCAGGGATGTAAACGTTCTCGTGGCCATTGTCGCGGTTGATCTGCATATGAGCCATCGATCCTTCTGTCAATCTCACAGCGGAACTCGCAATGAAAGCACCAGTGTCGGTGTGAAAACCGGCATACCTCGGGGTAGGGGGTACCGAGCTATGGATCTCAGATGGATAGTAACAAGAACAAGGAGACGATGTTTACCCAGATTCGGGCCCTCTTCATGGAGGTAAAACCCTATGTCCTACTCTTGTTTATATCAATGGAGAAGTATCAAATACAGAGTAGATCTACCTCGAGATTGTCAGATGTGTTATAACTCTAGGGCCAGGTGAATAATGTTGCATTGATGTCCCCTCTACGGGCTAAAACCTACAACTTATATACACGCCAAGTAGGGTATCTAGGGTTACAAGGTCGGTATCGTGGCATAGAGGCGATGAGAGAAGTCTTGGAGTATACGACAAGCCTTCGGCAGACGCATTCCCGATCACGCTCCCTCGTGCAGCCTCTGGAGTCCATCTTGATAAGGAGGAGGGCCCATCGTCCCAATCCAAGGGGTCTGGGCCGACTAGGTTAGGCCCCCCTAGCCCAGGACACCGTCAATGGTGCCAGTGCGTTGGAGATCCCGGGTACTGAGTCCCCCAAGCTCCAAGGGATTTAAGGGAGCCCAACCTTGTTAGCTACAAGGAGCCCACTGGGCCCAAGGCAAGAAGGAAGCCCTAAGAGGCGGTGACGACCTTCATGCCCCCCAAGACTAGAGGGTGGCGACGCCCTAGGTCGCATCAACCACCATGTAAACCCTTGACCTCTACTGCATATATAAAGGAAGGTCTAGGGTCTTCGTCCCCATCCAATCTTAGATCCAACAACTCTCAGTAGCAACCCCGTACACCATTGTAATCCTCTACACGATGCATCCCCTCATCATGAATGACAAGAAGAAGCAAGACATAGGGTACTAATCTTCAGAGGCCCGAACCTGGGTAACCCATGTGTGCAGACTCCGTTCCGATACTTCCCACCTCATCATGAAGCCTACCAAGGGATCTGATGGTATTTCTATCCGTCAGCAACTCTCCTTGTTCTTCCCAGTTACAAGATTAAAAACAGGCATTGATAATAATAGTAATTGTAGGAACTTGCAAATTAATTGAGAATGGACCATGTACGATAGGTTCACTAGCGGCATTTGTCTCGAAAGCAGAATAGCGAAGCGTAAATTTTTTACTGTTTGGCAATTGGCAGAATTGTGCATAGTTATAATTGTGATCATTCATGGCATAATCATTACGTCGGCATTAAGTCAGTGATAAGTAGACCGTTAAACTTATTGACCTTTACTACTAATACTCCACTCCAAGACTGTTATCCAACATGCATCTCAAAGTAATAAATTCATAACAAACAGAGTAACGCAATAAGCAAGATGATATAATGTAGACAGAATAAGATCAATCAATATGACCAAACCCCATTGTTTTATCCTTATAGTAACAATACAAATACGTTCCCTTATCCTTTTTGTCACAGGACAAGATCACGCAAGATTGAACTTACTACAAAGCACCTCTCCCGCAGAACACAAATCAATCAAACTTGGTCAAAGTAGTCCGATAAATCAGAGAGAAATAAAAAACTATAAAATTATGCATCAAATAAGGCTCAAGAAACTCATAATAGATCAATGAATAATCTGATCATAAACCCACAATTCATCGGATCCGAACATACACCTCACAAACGATTACATCGAACTGATCTTATAGAAGATCATTGTAACTACTATGGACCCGTAGGTCCTGAAGGAACTACTCACGCATCATCATGGAGGCAGTAAGGTTGATGAAGATGGCATCCCCAATGATTCCCCCCTCAGGCAGAGTACCGGAAAAGGGCTCTAGATGAGAACGCGGCGAAACAGATGGTTGCAGCGGAGATAAAATTATTTCGGGTCTCGCTTTGAGGGTTTTAGAATATATGTGAATTTATAGGCCAGAGATTAGAGCAAACGGAGCCAAAGGTGGGCACAAGTCAGGTCAACGCGCCTGTCGGTGCTAAAACTGGCGGATCTCGGGTAGGGGGTCCCAAGTTGTGGATCTAGGAACAATGATGAACAGGAAACAAGGGAGACGATATTTACCCGAGTTCGGGCCCTCTCAAGGAGGTAAAACCCTACGTCCTGCTTTTCTTGTATTAATTTGATGGGGTACATAGTACAAGATGATCTACCTCAAAATCAGATGAGTATATTCTAAATCCTAGGGTTGATAATTGTGTCCCTAAAGACTAAACCCCTCGGCTTATGTATGCATTGGGGGTCCCTAGATTATACATATGGTCGGTTATGGATTGGCAATACGCAAGCGGACTACTAAGACTCTCCTTATCGTACACACCAAATCTTTGGTGGTTTCCATCTTGATCACGCCAAGGATTGCAGCTTCGGTAGTTCTTCTTCTATTGGTCGGTGGGTCATCAGCCCGGCCCATGGACGACGGGCCATACGGGTTAACACCCCTTAGTCCAGGACATCGTCCACCCATGGCTTGTGGCCCCCTGTGGGTCTTATTGCCTCCTTTCGAAGCTTTTAGGGCCTCTTATGTTCCAGAAAAAATCTCTGTAAAGTTCATCGTGTTTGGACTTCTGTAAGTATGGTTTTTCTGTGAAACAAAAAACATGCAAAAAAAACAGGAACTACCACTGGGCACTAAATTAATAGGTTAGTCCATACAATAATATAAAATGACATATAAAGCATATAAAAATGATAGTATAATAGCATTTAACAATAAAAATTAAAGATATATTGGAGACGTATCAAGTACCATTCTCTTAGTTGGCCATTGATCCACAATCCTCTCCCAACTATTAACTCAAGAATGGCGTCCTCAAATACAGGGACAAAATCCTAGCAGTAAATGCTCCTTCTCCGAAATCGATATTCTCAAATCCTTCCATACTTATGAATTAGGAGGGCATTTTGGTGGAGAGAGCAACATGCCATAGAGTGAAATTGTTCTTCCATTGACCATGAATGAAGTAGGAGGCGATCAATTTCATTAAAGAATGTCTTTTTCCAGCTAAACAAGTATGAACACAAACCTCATCCTAGTCTTCTACAACCATTACTTGTCCCTGATTTTGCTTGGGCCCATATAAGCATGGATTTTGTGGAACACATGCCAATCTCTCATAACAAATACCTTACATTAGTAGTCGTGGACAACTTCACAAAGCGTTCACCGATCATGTGTTAAAAATTAGTTTGCCTCTATTTATTGTCACTTCCAGGGATCGGAAATTTACCAGTCAATTGTGGCAGAACTTGTTCAAGAAATCACCAGTTAAATTACACATGAGCATCTCCTACCGCCCACAATCTGATGGCCAGACAAAGAGTGTCAGTCAATGTTTTAGAAACTATCTCACGTACATTGGCTTTGCACAACCAAAGAAATGGAAGATTTGGTTATCTATGGCAGAATGGTGGTAAGCTTTAACACGTCTCTTAAGATGACTCTATTTTAGGCCATATATGGTCACCCCCTGCCATGATTGCTGAAATGAATCTGCTCACTGATCCAGAGAACACCTCAACTACTACACTCATTTAGAGGGGTTGCATAACTCATGTTATAAAGGAAAAATCTGGTGAAAGCTTAGGAAAGGACAAAAGCTTATGCTGAAAAAGAGGTCTTACAGAGAATTTACATGAGAAACATTGTCCATTTATAGATCCAACCATATAGACATACTTACCTAAGTATACATAGGTGTTTAAAGTCGCATTCCAAATAATAGCCTTTCCAAGACAATGGAAAGGATTGGCAACATATCTTGCGAATCGTTGCATTCACTTTTCATGCCAGTCACTTGAAGAAGCACTTGGGAGCCGTTGTGGTTGCATCACCCCATCTACCTCTCATTGTGAGGGATCACTAGAAGAGTGTCTAGAGGGGGGTGAATAGACTACTAGCAGGAATTTAAAAACCTAACCTTTTTCCCAAGTTAATTGGTTGGCAGATTTTAACAGTTTTAGTAATACTAGCAAGTCTAACAGCCCTACACATGCATGTCAACAAATATGGCAGCGGAAAGTAAAGACATTGCACATGAAGTAAAGAGTTGAGATAGGTAGATCAAACGCAATTGGAGACGCAAAGATTTTTCCCGTGGTTCCGATAGGTGGTGCTATCGTACGTCCACGTTTATGGAGTCTTCAACCCACGGAGGGTAACGGTCGCGAGAGTCCACGGAGGGCTCCACCCATAAGGATCCACGAAGTAGCAACCTTGACTATTCCATAACGGCTTCCGTCCACGAAGGACTAGCCTCACTATGGGTAGATCTTCACGAAGTAGGCGATCTCCTTGCCCTCACAAACTTCTTGGTTCAACTCCACAACACGAAGTAGGAGGCTCCCAAGCGACACCTAACCAATCTAGGAGGCACCACCCTCCAAAAGGTAATAGGCTCGACAATGATGATGAACTCCTTGCTCTTGTGCTTCAAGATGATAGACTCCTCAACACACAATCGCTCTCTCACAGATTTGGCTTGGTGGAAGAGATGGGATTGGTGGAAAGCAACTTGGGGAGGCTAGAAATCAAGATCCATATGGTTGGAGTGGATGATCTTGACCTCAACACAAGGGTAGGTGGTTCTCTCTCAGAAAACTGGATGGGGCAAGTATGGAATAGTTCTGAGTGCTTCTCTTTCGAGTGGGTGGTGGTGAAGGGGTATATATAGGCATCCCCAAAAATCCAACCGTTACACACAAAATGACCAACTCGGTGACACCGATGTGTTAATCTCGGTGGTACCGAAGTGACCAAAAGATGGCAACTTTTGAATCTCGGTGAGACCGATATAGAAAACTCGGTTGCACCAATAAGGTGACCAACGGTCAGATTGCCCATTCTCGGTGACGCCGATCCAACAATCTCGGTGGGACCGATATTGTGAATTTGCGTAACAGAAAGTTGGCAACCTAAACTCGGTGGCACCGAAGCAGAATCGGTTGCACCGAAAGGCTATGGTTTGGCTTAGGTCTGTCTGAGTTTGGGAATCGGTGGCACCGAGTGAAAAGTGTTGGTTGCACCGATTTTGGATATTTGACTTTGGATAGACTTTTGTGGAAGAGCTTGTGGGTGTTTTTGGTGACTATCACTTGTGCACGTATGAGCATTTTATTCACCAACAGTACCTTACCCCTTTTAATAGTATTGGCTTTCCTATGGACTCAAAGTGATTTCTCACAAAGTAAAATGTAGAGTCCTCTTGCTTGAAACTTTGCCAATCCATTTCCTTGCATCTTGGGGTATCTCCACAATCTCCACAATCCTTTTGCCAGCCCTCTCCGTGGACTTTATCTGAAATACACTAGGTAAAGGTATTAGTCCAAGAAACAATGTATGTTATCATGAATTATCAAAACCACCAAGGGAGCATGTTGTGCTTTCACATTGGTGATCGGGGTAGCATTCACATGGAACCTGAACGGATCTTGACAAGCAAACTCATTCCCAGAGTGCAAGGTGATATTAGTATCCCAGCTGTCAAGTCGCTAATTAAGCATGGACTACATACGGAGCAAAATGAGCGAATCTACACTCTAAAATACGTCTATATACATTCGTATGTAGTTCGTATTGAAATCTCTAAAAGGACTTGTATTTAAAAACAGAGAGAGTACTTGGGAAGATTAAGCTTGTATTCAAAAGGTTTTCCTTCCATTCACCCCTCGAGGACAAGTGCACTCTCAATATGGAGAATTGTCAGGGCTCAACTCTGAATCTTCTGAAGAAAATCGACACTTTACCTGTAGAAGTGGCTCGGCGTACCACTCCACCAGCTTGACCTCCTTGGCATTTCTGATCCTACGGCTGACAGGGCATCACAACGGCCCCTTTCCTACTGTCAGGGCCTATCAAGTTTGGGGGTTCAAATCTCCTTTACAACGACATTAAACGATGGAACGGAGATTCTCTCCATCACCTACCACGTATATCTTTTTTTCCAACCTAAATGTCCGAAATCAGATAACATGCGACTATCAAAATCGTGAACATTTTATCATCGCTCCGTTCCAAATTTCCGAGGTAGTTTTGACTCGTGCAGCTGTGGCCACATTTTACCGAAAACATTAACATTTTGCTGTGAGGACGTGGCCAGCCTCGTGGCGGCCGCAACCATGCGTGTGGCCAACCAACCAAGACGTGCTGTTCGAGCGCCTCGGATCGGATCGACAACTGGCAACTGCGTCTGTGCTACAGTAGCTCAACCTGGGGGCGGACCACGGTCTGTAGCTGGCCGCTCCCCGAAGCACCCACAGGATCAGCCCCCGCCCCCCGCGCAAAACCACTGCCCGCACCCGCTGCCACTGGTTTTCCGCCCACCAGCCAGTCACCCACGCCTCCGGCAGTCCGGTGGCACCGCCCCGACGCCGCAGTTTATATATAAACGGAGCCGTCGCAGTCCGACGACGCAACACAACACCACCGCGCCGCCACTACTCACCCATCAATCGGGAGCTAGCCACCATGCAGGCCCAGAGCATCCTCCGCGTCCCCGGCCACCCGGCGGCGGCGCTGCCCCTCCCGAGCCGGCAATGCCGCCGCGTGTCCGCCGCGGCGGCCGTGGCGGCGGCGCCGACGGTGCAGCGCGGCGTGACGCACTCGATGCCGCCGGAGAAGGCGGAGGTGTTCCAGTCGCTGCGGGGCTGGGCGGCGGGGTCGCTGCTGCCGCTGCTCAGGCCCGTGGAGGACATCTGGCAGCCGGCGGACTTCCTGCCGGACTCCTCGTCCGAGATGTTCGAGCACGAGGTGGCCGAGCTGCGGGCCCGCGCCGCGGCGCTGCCCGACGACTACTTCGTCGTGCTGGTGGGCGACATGGTCACCGAGGAGGCGCTGCCCACGTACCAGACCATGATCAACACCCTCGACGGCGTCCGCGACGAGACCGGCGCCAGCGCCTGCCCCTGGGCCGTCTGGACCCGCGCCTGGACCGCCGAGGAGAACCGCCACGGCGACGTCCTCAACAAGTACATGTACCTCTCCGGCCGCGTCGACATGCGCATGGTCGAGAAGACCGTCCAGTACCTCATCGGCTCCGGCATGGTACGCGGAGCTTCTTCAATGAATCTGTTGACATTTGACAAGCCAATTAATTCCCCCTGTTTAGTACAATCTCATCTGACATGTTGAACAATGGCAGGACCCGAGGACGGAGAACAACCCGTACCTGGGCTTCGTGTACACGAGCTTCCAGGAGCGCGCCACGGCCGTCTCCCACGGCAACACCGCGCGGCTCGCCAAGACGCACGGCGACGACGTGCTGGCGCGCACCTGCGGCACCATCGCCGCCGACGAGAAGCGCCACGAGACGGCCTACAGCCGCATCGTGGAGCAGCTGCTGCGGCTCGACCCGGACGGCGCCATGCTCGCCATCGCCGACATGATGCGCAAGCGGATCACCATGCCGGCGCACCTCATGCACGATGGCAGCGACATGAACCTGTTCGAGCATTTCGCCTCCGTGGCCCAGCGCCTCGGCGTGTACACCGCACAGGACTACACCGACATCGTCGAGTTCCTCGTCAAGCGGTGGAAGCTGGAGACGCTGGAGGGCGGGCTCTCCGGCGAAGGGCGCAGGGCCCGGGACTTCGTCTGCGGGCTCGCGCCGAGGATGCGGCGCGCGGCGGAGAGGGCGGCCGACAGGGCCAACAAGGATGAGCCCAGGAAGGTCAAGTTCAGCTGGATCTTTGATAGGGAAGTAGTTGTCTGAGATAGTGTTGGCCTGGCTTCCGAGGCTACTGAGATAGTGACATGATCCTGTAATCTCGTTCTGTGTTCTTGTGTTTCTCTCTTTGCAAAGTTGGTTTATAGTTTCTTTTGAATTTGGAGACATGGGGAAATGTTATATTCTGGAACCTTTACAAAGATGGTTTAGTTAGTGTTTGAACAACTGAATCCCATGAACTGGCATGCATAACTGATAACTGATGATAGCATGTAGTAAAATGTACAAGCACTGTGTTATTTTTCAATGGAAGTGCAATCCCTGGTTGAAAAAAAACAGAAAAAACTAAAGCCAACATACATGTATTTATCGAAGCTTGAAGTGCAGGAGATTTGCATCTGATGCATGCTCATATGCCTGAGACGCATTCCATTTTTGACTTGAAATCTCCTCCAAATATATTTGAGTATACAGATATACAGTGGTATCATCTACAGAGTACACTTCACTCAAAATTTTGCCCGGCTGAACTTGCCAAAATAAAGGTTTTGTGCCTGAACTTTCTGAATTAAATTCAACAAGTCCAACCAGCAAATTATTTCTCGAACAAGAACCCACGAGTTATTGGTCAGCAAACTAAAACCTACTATCACCGAATTTTCTTGTAAATACAGCATAACAAGAGATTATGTACCAAATCACCTGCGACCAAATGAAATGAACTTACAGTTGATACTGGAATAATGTACTACTATCTGCAACACACTTTGTGTTCAGGAATGTCAAGCTCAACTGAACTGCACCCGGGAGTCTTCTCAACCCCATGGTTTGCCATCTTTCTCCTGACGCGCTCTGCATGTTCCCACCTCTCGGACGCGGCCAAGATATTTGACAACATGATGTACTCTGCATCATTCGTCGATGCACCATCAGAGCGCAACTGGTTGATCTCATTTGACACCCGTTCAGACATCTCTGCATTGTCATGCACTCTGCAAGCTCCGAGCAGAGCGCCCCAGATGACCTCGTTAGGTTCCATCGCCATGTTCTTGACAATCGCATGAGCTTCCTCAAGTCTTCCTGCACGCCCCAGGAGATCGACCAGGCAACCGTAATGCTCCACTCCGGCAGCAACTCCATACACGCCGAAACTGTTGAAAATCCTTAGACCTTCTTCCACAAACCCTCCGTGGGTACAAGCTCCAAGCACGGCGAGGAGTGTGACCCCATTGGGCTTCTGCTCCGAGCACTCCATCTGGGAAAACAGCCGTATCGCCTCCTCGCTCCGTCCATGGCTTGCAAGCGCAGAGATCATCGAGTTCCAGCATTCCGTATTCCTCCATTGGATGCCGTCGAACACCTTGCGTGCGTATTCGAGGTCGCCGCACTTGGCGTACATATCAACCAGGCCATTCAAAACGAAGTGGTTCTTCCGTATACGCTTCCGGTCCATGAAGTCATGAACCTTCCTCCCTTGCTTTAGCGACCCGAGCTGCGCGCAGGCAGACAGCACACTCGCCATGGTGAACTCGTCCGGCTTGACCCTGTCCTCCAACATCGCGTGAAAGGCATGCAACGCCTCTTCAGAGCGCCCAATTTGCGCGTACCCGGCAATCAGCGCGTTCCAGCTCACCAGGTTCCGCACCGGAACCCTGTCAAACATCGCCCGCGCCTCATCGGCATCGCCGGCCTTGAAGTACCCGGTGACCATCGACGACCACACGAACACGTTCCTCGCGGGCATGGCGTCGAACAGCTCCCTCGCGGTCTCCATATCCCCGGCGGCAACATAACCGTGCACGAGCACGGTCCACGTCACGACAGTCCGCATGCCCATGGGCGTCGCGTCGAACCACCTCCGTGCCCCCTCCATGTCCCCCGTCTCGGCGAACCCGCGTATCACCGTCGCCCACGTGACGGACGTCCGGGAGCCCATGCTGCCGAACAGCGCCTCCGCCCGCCCCGTGTCGCCCGCCGCCGCGTACCCGGCGAGCATCGCGTTGCAGGTGACGACGTTCCTGCCCGGCATTCCGTCGAACACGCGGCGCGCGTCCGCGAGGAGGCCGCACTTGCAGTACATGGACACCAGCGTGGTGCCCACGAGCAGGTCGCCGGCGAACGCGGACTTGACGGCCTCGGCGTGGAGGCACCTGCCGAGGCCGGGTCCGGCGCGGGAGCCAGCGGCCTTGAGGAGGACGGGGAGGAGGGGCAGGTGGTGCGTCTGCCGAGGCAGGTGCTTGGCGTAGACGCGGGCGGCATCCCGGAGGAAGGCATTGGAGGCGTACTCCTTGACGAGGCAGGTCCATTTCTCAGGGTCGCCGAGCCCGGCTACCAGGTAGTGCGCGTGGAGCTGCTTCGCTCGGCTGGCCATGGACGACGGCACTGGCGGAGCTAGGCAGGATTTTCAGGGGGATGCCACTCTCATCGGTCAGCTTGTAATGCGGGAGGTGGTGCCCTGGATTTTGATCTAGATGTATTCGTACCGATGAGAGTCGGACGTTTGGTTTACTTTTGTTTTATATTTTTTTTGATAAATGCGTCCAGATCAAACAACAATTCGACCCTACATTTAGAAAGAATTTCTTATTTAGCCCTTTCTTAAAAGCTTGGACGTTGCGTAGCGTGCTATGTGGAAATATCACGCGGCCGGTAATTTAGAAAAGTGTCCTGTGTCGGTCCCCCACTCCATGTGCCAAAAAGGAAAGGTTCCCCATCCCCTCTCGTGCCCACTTTTCCTGCAAAAAAGAACGACAAAGTAACAGCCTGTCCAAAAAAACTGTACGCGAGGGAAACCATCCCCTCTCCCTCTCGTGATCACCCCACCCACCATCAGGAAAACCGTACGCCCCATATACCCCATGACGACTCTCTTCTTCCCCCAGCCGTCGCCGCACGCCATGTCATAGGCATTGGGGAGCTCCCCCTTCCCGCAGCCAAAAAGACAGTAAAAAAAGGTCTGGGGAGATCAAAGCCAGAAAACATGGGAAAATCCTAAAGAACTCAACTTTGTCTGCAACTCTTTGTGCTGACCAGGCAATAATTTGGAGAAATTGTAGGCAAAAAAATGCCAGAACTGGGCAAATTTCCCCGGTGAAAAACAACAAAGATAACAAGGCCCTTCCAAAATTTTGACCATGCAATTCTTTTTAGTTCTACTAGAGCTAGTTGAACTCCCCCTCTGCACCTACCCCATGTGCTCTAGTAGTTGCAAATTTGCCTCCTGTACCGAATTGTTGCAAAAACCTGACTTGAATCTTGCCCCAATTCTGGTACCCTGTTCTTGCCTCCTGTAAAACAGGATGCCAGATAAAGTTGCTCGCTCTTGAATTGTATCTTGCCTATTTTCTTGCACCTTGCTTCTGCAACAAAAAAAAGAAAACTAATTAATTGTCAAAACATATTTGTTTTGTTGTATGAACTTATTCAGTAGGGGTAGAGGTACCAAAAAAAGTATAGTTTCTTATAAAATCAAAAAACGATGAGCTGGTAGTAAAGTATAGTTTGCTTACAAAAACAGGTATGACTGCAGCATATACATGCTGCGTATATGCTACCCAATACTGACAAGTGGGACTAGGCAGTTTTGAAGGGTGTGTGATGGTTTAGGCGACTTGGCCGATGGGTGCGGCGACCTAGGTCACTGGGGGAGGCGAGTGTGCATCCCGACCTAGGCAATTTTGAAGGGTGTGTGATGGTTTAGGCGACTTGGCCGACGGGTGCGGCGACCTAGGTCACTGGGGGAGGCGAGTGTGCATCCCGGCCTAGGCAATTTTGAAGGGTGCGTGATGGTTTAGGCAACTTGGCCGAAGGGTGTGGCGACCTAGGTCACCGGGTGAGGCGACTTTCCATTCCGTCCTATGCGATTTTGAAGGGTGCGTGATGATTTAGGTGACTTGGTCTACTGCGTGTGGATACCTAGGTCACCGGAGGGAGGCGAGTGTGCATTCCGGACTAGGCAATTTTGAAGGGTGCACGATGGTTTAGGCGACTTGGCCGACGGGTGCGGCGACCTAGGTCACCGGGTGAGGCGAGTGTGCATTCCGTAATAGGTGATTTTGAAAGGTGCACGATGGTTTAGGCGATTTGGCCTACCGGGCGAGGCGAGAGTGCATTCCGAAGTAGGCGAATTTGAAGGGTGGGCGATGTTTTGGGCGACTTGGTCTACCGGGTGCGGCGACCTAGGTCACTGGGTGAGGCGAGTGTGCATTTCGGGATAGGTGATTTTGAAGGGTGCGCGATGGTTTAGGCGACTTGGTCTATAGGGTGCGCCGACCTAGGTCACCAGGAGGTGAGTGTGCATTCCGAACAAGGCGGTTTGGAAGGGTGCGCAATGTTTTGGGCGACTTGGTCGACGGTTGCGGTGACCTAGGTTGTCGGGAGGAGGCGAGTGTGCATTCCGGACTAGGTGATTTGGAAGGGTGCGTGATGGTTTGTGCGACTTGGCCGACGGGTGCGGCGACCTAGGTCACCGGGTGAGGCGACTGTGCATTTAGTACTACGTGATTTTGAAGGGCGCGCGATGATTTAGGCGACTTGGCCTACATGGTGCGGCGACCTAGGTCACCGTAGGGAGGCGAGTGTGCATTTCAGACTAGGCGATTTTTGAAGGGTGCGTGGGTGCGACGACCTAGGTCAACGGGGGGGGGGAGGGTGTACATTCTTTCCTAGGTGATTTTGAAGGGTGCGCGATGGTTTAGGCGACTTGGCCTAACGGGTGAGGCGAGCGTGCATTCCGAACTAGGCGATTTTGAAAGGTGCGCGATGGTTCAGGCGACTTGGCCTACTGGGCGAGGCGAGTGTGCATTCCAAAGTAGGCGAATTTTAAGGGTGCGCGATGTTTTGGGCGACTTGGTCTACCGGGTGCGGCGACCTAGGTCACCGGGTGAGGCGAGTGTGCATTTCAGGCTAGGCGATTTTGAAGGGTGCGGGATGGTTTATGTGACTTGGTCTACCGGGTGCGCCAACCTAGGTCACCAGGCGAGGCGATTGTGCATTCCGAACGAGGCGGTTTGGAAGGGTGCGCAATGTTTTAGGCGACTTGGTCAACGTCTGTGACGACCTAGGTTGTCGGGAGGAGGCGAGTGTGCATTCCAGACTAGGCGATTTGGAAGGGTGTGTGATGGTTTGTGCGACTTGGCCGACGGGTGCGGCGACCTAGGTCACTAGGTGAGGCGACTGTGCATTTCGTACTAGGCGATTTTGAAAGGTGCGCGATGGTTTAGGCGACTTGGCCTACCGGGCGAGGCGAGTGTGCATTCCGAAGTAGGCAAATTTGAAGGGTGCGCGATGTTTTGGGCGACTTGGTCTACCGGGTGCGGCGACCTAGGTCACTGGGTGAGGCGAGTGTGCATTCCGACCTAGGTCACCGGGTGAGGCGAGTCTGTATTTCGGCCTAGGTGATTTGGAAGGGCCAAGTCGACGGGAGCGGCGGCCTTGGTTACCGGGGGCGACTATGTTTTTTGTGTGTTTGGCGGTTTGGAAAGGTGCGTTTCTTTAAGTGACTTAGTCTACCGGGCAGCATAAAAAAAGCAAACTGGGGATGATATGATCGAGAAAAGCAAGCAACAATTAAATCATGATGACAAAAAAAAATATAGTTCATCCACAGGTGTATTCATCATTCAAACTCGTCAGTATTGTCACGCCCAAGATGCGGTCCTATCTCTATTAAGGCTTGCGGCCTCGACGGGGATAGAAGCGCATCTCGTCGTTCGCAAGTACAGTAAAACATTGAGATACATGTATGAAGAGATGAGTATAGGAGTTGGCTTACACTCGCCACAAGCTATCTTACAAGTTCACACAAATTTATTCATACATCATTCAGAAGGCAGGGTCCGGCTACGGACGAAATCAAACGATAAAAGAAGCAATGTAAAACTGTCTCGCTATCCCAGGATCATCACCACGAAGCTCCCCTACTCGTCTGGATACGTAACATACATCCGACCACGTTCTTCATCATACTCCCACTGGAGCTGAGTCACATCGTCTGGCACGTTCTCATCAACACCTGCACCTGTATTGTGGTAATCTGTGAGCCACAGGGACTCAGCAATCTCATAACCCGGGTACCGAAACTATGTAAGCCATTGGGTAAGGAATTGGTTAAGTGGTGACGCTGCAGCAAGCACTAAGCATATATTTGGTGGCTAACTTACGAGAACATGAATGTAAATATGGTGGCATACGTATGACGATCGTGGACTAGCATGATCGCTAAGTGATCCTGAACACCTACTTACGTCAATCATAACCCCACCGTGTTCTCTCTCGGTTCATGTTCACGAGCAGAGACAGTCACGGTTACGCACACAGTTGGTGTATTTTATTTGAGTTTACTTCAAGTTTACTATAACCGGGTGTTAAACAAATTTCCAAGTTGCCACGTAACCGCGGGCACGGCTTTCCGAAAAGATTTAACCCTGCAGGGGTGCTCCAACTCATCCATCACAAACTAACCACACGCCGCGGGAATAACCTCGACCACGAATCTCGTGATCTTCCTAGGCAATTCCACTGGAAAACCGCAACCTCGAGATAGCCCGAAGAAAAATCGGAATTCCTCGCGCAAGACATTCGAGAAAGGTAAAACAAGTCTAGCAAGACCGCCCGACGTGTCGACGAACCCGATAAGAGCCGTGTATCTCGTTCTCAGGACACGACCGGATGAACACTACGTACGGCGGCCTGATAGAAATCCCTCGAGTTGCCCTGAGGTGGCCCCGCAAGTGGCTCTGGGTTGGACCAACACTCATGAGGAGCACTGGCCCGGGTTGTTGATTAATTATCCACGGGGTACCTATGCCCTATGCAATTTTATTAAGTTGTTTAGCAAATGTAGTACCAAAGTTGGGTCTTGCCAGACAAGTTTTAATCTAAAACGAATGGTCAAGGGGGTCCCCATAACAACCGCGAGCATGTTAGGAGCGCAAAATATGGAATATAACACCGGTACTCGGAACTAGTGCGGCAAAAGCGGAACAAAACACTGAGCAAAAGGCCAAGCCTTCCACCGTTGCCAGATATATATGTGCATTAATTTAAATAACAGTAAATAGAGTGATATAAACAAAATATCCATGTTGGCACATGGAGAGCTTGCACCTGCAACTAGCAACGCTATAAGATAAGGGCTGAGCAGCGGTAACATAGCCAATCAATGTTTGCTAGGTAGTGGAGGGGGTTAGAGGCTTTCATGGCAATTTGGGAGGCTGACAGTTTAAGTGGTAGGTAACGGAAAACATAACGGTAAAAGCGAGACATCTAGCAAGGCAAAAATAGTGTCGGGATCCGGGTATGATCATCTTGCCTGTTGGTTCTTCAGAGGGACAAAGAGCTGGGTCCTCGTAGTTGTACTCTCCGGGATCCTCGTACTCAGGCTCAACACTCGCTTCTACCCAAAGAGAACAGCACCAAATAAACATACAAACAAGGTGCAATGCACAAACAAGATGATGCATGATCCATTTGAAGTATTTAACATGGCAACCCTAAGCTAGTCATGTTTCTCATGCACTTATTAAGTTCTTTAGTATTCTGGACAGAACCTCAAGTTTAGTTATTTGAACATGCATGATCATGGCAAATATGAATGCTTCATGCAAAATCGATGCAAATGCATATGTAGAACGTTGTAAACGGAGTAACGTAGCTCACGGTACACTCACGGCAAGGTACGAACGTTAACGGAGACAAAACACAAGAGAGGAAGGCCATGGGCTATTCCTTGGTATTCCAAGGATGCCACTGGATAGGAAATAAAAATCCAACAAGAATAGACCCAAAGATCATGCAAAACAATGGAGTAGAGCCTCCACAAGTCACCAAACATTCAAACACACAATCTGTCCACAAACAACAACATGTCATCTTGCAACACACATATACAGAGCCACAGAAAGTTTCAAACCACAACCAAAGCATGTACAAAAACTATACAACATGCTTAACAAATCATCCATCTACACAAACTTGAAAGGAAGCATGGATCAATAGCAATGAAGCTCACAAGATGGCATGTTGAAACAGATTTCAGGGACTTAGTGAAAATTCCAGTTTTATGGATCCTGAGTTAGCACGTAGGCATATTAACAGCAAGTCTAAATATGATACAGGCATTTTTATGACATGAAAATTAACAGGATGGTAGAGGACAACATCCACTACAATTCATTAGCAGTGAGCATGAGCTAGAACACAACATATCACTTGGTAGCATCCTCTAAACATGGCATAAAAATAACAGCAACTACTCAGACTTAGCCAAATTCAGCAAGGGCAAAACTGGACACATGTTAACAGAATAGCAACTTGACAGCAGGTTTTAAATATGTTGCAAGGGCTTAATGCTCAAGTTCTTAGCACAATTAGGTAGAGCATTAATAGCTCAACAAAACATGTTAAGGCCCCAAACTCAAAGGAACAACACATCCATGGGAACCATCATCTAAACATAGCAAGAAAATAACAGCTTCAACACTTAGCAAAAATTGAGACATGAAACCAGTGTTATTTTCTTAGCATGTTAACAGCAAGAAACCCACTTATCCACAAGTTTATCATGCCAAACAAAAATACCAGGGCCTAGTACCCACAAAACACTAGCATATTCATGTTGACAAGTTTCACATATGTTGCATAGGTTAATTCATATGAAAATGACAAAATGGCATGTTGGGACAAAAATGACATTTTGCAAACTCGCTCAAATGCCCAAACAAAGTTCACCATTGGATTCCTTGGGAAATTCTACCCCAAAATCATATATCACACCCATATATCTGCATTTGTAAAATGCCCAAATCCTAGCTCGAAAATGCACATATGCTCTTATAAGTCAAAACTTACTCAAAATGGATCTTTCCCTATTTGGCATTGTCCTGATTTGACAGGTTACCAGATTAGGATAAAAACAAACCAGAGAGGATAAAACAATAAAAAAAATAGAAGGAGGGGGGACCCACTGGCAGTGAGCCAGGGCCCCCTGAGTGGCTGGCAAGGTGGCCCCACTGGCCCACCTGTCACACACACACACATGAAATCCACTCAAAAAAATAAAAGGCCCGGGGGGGGGGTCGAACCCTGGACCTCCTGGTCAACACAGCGAGGGGCGACCACTGGGCTAGGTGGGGGCATCTGCTTAGAAGGGGAACGCTAGAAATTATAAACCAACAGGGTCGGCTTCTTCTTCCTTCAGGCAGGGAAGACAGGGAGGGCGCCGGCGAGCCCCTCCGGCGACCACCGGAGCTGAGGACCTACGGCGGGGCTGCGAAAACGACAGGGCACCCCATTTCTATCATCTACGCGGAGCTAGGGCGACCACAACGCGAGGTAGGGCGCGCTCGAGCTCTCTGCTCATGGCGGAAGCCACTGCTCGATCCCGGGGCGAAGCAAGGCTGCGCGGGGCTGCGGGAAGGCTAGAACGCGCGCGGGGCATGCACTGAATGGGCTGGGCAGAGCACACGAGCCCCTGCTACTACCTTCACTACTCCGGGAAGAACAAAACTGCATGATTGGCCAGAGCAACGGGAGCGCGCGAACGGCGGCGACCTAGCAACAAGCACAAGACGCTACTGCCTACGAGGAAGATCAGGGAAGGAGAAGGATCTACCTCAACTACCTATGGCATGGAGAGGCGGACGGAGACGGGACGAAGACGACGCGAGAACCCACGGAACTCCGGTGCACCTCGGATCCGAGCACTGAGAAGAAGATGGCGACGGGGACGGAGCTTCGACGTCGATGGAGTCGCATGCGTAGAGGAAGAAGACGCAGGGACTCCCGGGCTTCGATCCACACGGATAGGGAGGCCGGAGACGAGGCTGAGAAGCTACCCCGGGCTCGAGCTCGCGCTCGGCCGGAGCATGGCGGGCAGGGCGACGACGTTTGCGGGGCGACCTACCTGAGCGGCGGCGATGCGAGAGGATGGGAGGAATGGGATGCGGGGGGCTAGGGCTACGCGGGGGACGTAATATAAAGGGGCTAGGGGTCACCGACGGCCGTCAAATCATCGATGCCGGGGACGTGGTGCTCTGGATGATTGCCGTACAGAGGAGGACGATGACTGACGCTAGCGGGCTGCGCTGGCTTCCTCTGCTGGGCCAAGGCAAGGCAAGGCCAAGGTGGGCTGAGAAACCCTCTCTCTCTCCCTGGAACGTTTCCTTTATTATTTAAAAGCCAGAAAACAAAATAAATCTAGGCAGGTTAGAGAAGAGATAGAGAGAAGACAAAATATGTTTTGCAATCAGCAAAACATGCCCTATTTTATAAAAAAGAACTTGGCATTTTTAGAGAAAATGAAATAAACCTCATATCTTTATTTGGCAATCTGTTTTGCAAAGAGACCAAAGGCAAAATAATTCCAAATATTTATGAGAGTTGAATCATAATTCCTATCAGATTATTTAGAGAAGTTGGAACATTTTTAATCTACTAAAACAGCAACTACAATTCCACATGCCATATTATTTGAATAAGAGGAACAATGGGATGGTTTTTTTTTGAAATGGTGGGATAGTTTTGAAATGGGAAAATGAGGAGAACTCCATTCAAACCTCACAACATCAACCCATATCACACCACAACACAAGGACACACTCATCCACAACACATACCATATCATGACAACCAAAGTGATGCACTTGACAAATATGATGTGATGCCATGATGCATGAATGACAAGAGGCAAAGATGAAACTCAAATCATATGATGGCATTGATAACATCCATAGAAGGCCACACATGAGAAATATATTACAAATAAGGCAAGGGATGCTCTTGGGCTGTTACAAGTATCTACTACGTCCAGTTCATCATCAAATTGGTCACTAGCTACTCCATCCAGTTCATCAAATACACACAGAAATGCCTACTTATCTCTATCTGATTTGCCTAAAATAAATACACATAATTGCTTATTCTCTATTTCTGATTGCATATATACTTGATGATATATGTTGAGATGGTGATGAGATTTCACATGATGTTCAAAACATTTCATGTCCTGAACTGCTGACATACACAGAAGAATACTGCTAGTGAATGATGACTAAACTTGAATACTGGTGACTGATAACTGAACTCGAGTACATACAGTTGATTCAGAGTCCCAGATCTCGCAGCATGGGTCGTGGAGTATATACGAAGCGAGCAGGATTTGGTTGGAAAATATATTACTGCAGCACTGAATCCTGGATCTAGCATCACATTTTGGGATCTAGATGCACAACTTTTCTTTCAATGCAGGTCGGCAAAAAAAGAAGAAAATAAATGCTTCCAATGTAGGTAGTATGAGGTGACCCGTTAACTAGTTTCTTAATAGGACGCAACCAGCCATGGGGAGGTCTTATTATCTGCTGCTATTTTTAGTTTTTAACTTACCTACCGATGCAGAGCCTACCAGATGATTATAACCCTCCGTTGTTGATCAATACTACTATGATGTACTCCCGAAGAATGGAGATTATATCATTGTACTGATCTTATATCAAGTATTATGTAATCTGTCGAAAAATAAACAAACCGGACACCTTGAAAAATAAACATATAGCATCACCATCATGTGAATTGCCTACATGATTATTTGATCTCATCAGTTTTGTGGTCTGGCCGTGTCTCTGAATCTCTCTTGACATTGTATGCGGGAAGGATGCAAGAATCATGCAAAAACTGCCTACACCGACCATAGTATTAGGTGTTTCCTACTTATCTTTGGTTTTCTCTATCTGATTGCCTACAAAAACATACAATATGGCCTATTCTCTATTTCGGATTGCTTGCATCTATTCTCTATTTTCCGAATGCCTGCAAAAACACAGTGCTTATTGCCTATTTATCTATGTCTAATTGCCTACAGAAAAAAAAAACTCTATAACTATGTTGTTGCCTACATTTTGGCAGACGAAAACAAAGGATGCCGCATTCCCAATGGCATGGAAAAAAGCTCTGGAGCACCTCCCCCTCCTTCCCGAGAGCCTCTCGTGAAAAACCCAACTACCCCCGACCCTATCAAAAATGAAATTCCCCGTGGACATATCTCTTCATTTTGATTCGCTCCTGCGGTCGTTGATGAGGACGAGGGCGGCGGCGACGAAACCCCAGCCCTATTAATAAAGAAATCTTCTTTGGGATCAAGGATCTACATGTTAGGCGCGAAGCAGTACGTGATGTAGGCGACGGTTGGATCCAGAATCAATGGTCAGAAGGCACGAAGTGGTACGATAATTAACTGAAGAAGTGAAGAAGTTGACACTGCTACTAACTGAATAAGAAGTCAACATTGCAAGTATCGAGGTTCAGTTTCGGACAGTACCCCCATTGCCGCAGCTCATCCTTTGCCTGAATGAATGATGAAACACGTCATCAAGAGATGCGGGCAGCGCTGAACTTGGCAGTTCAAAATACATTGTATTGCCTGCTTTATATCATGCAACATACATGGTATTTTGTGCTGCTACATTGCCTGAAAAAAACACATCGTGTTGCCTGGAAAAACTTATCCCTGTTGCCTAGCAGGATGATGCATGGTATTTTGCCTACTGTATTGCCTGAAAAAACTATTATATTGCCTAGAAGATGGCAGGTGCTATGTGTGTTTTCCTTCAGTTGATATACAATGTAGGCAAGCGTTGTTGTTGTTGTTGTTCCATCAGTTTGCCTGCATATAACACCCTCCTCTAAAGCCTAAAATTATTCCACTGTTGTTATGCCTAAATGTAGATACAATATTGCCAAGTTATCAGGTTTGTTTACATCTTCTATTGCCTGACAAAATTACCTGTATTATTGCCTATATCCCTAGAATCTGATGGGATGAGCTAGAGGAATTGTTGCCTACCACCCAATCTGAACGACTATGAGTTGCCGCACCTTCCCTCGCCATGACTGCACCTCTAAAAATCCAAACAACGGGGTATGGATTTGTTCACGGGAGGTATATGTAAGCCCTCTAGCTGTCGACTGGATGCCGTAATTTGAGTTTCGCTCAGAAATTTCTCTCGATTCCGGCAACCCCCCACCCCTCTACCACCTCCCTATCGCTTTGACCGCCATGGATGCCGACGCGCTGGCAACAAAATCTACCGCGCCCGCACTGTGAGAGAGAAAAACAGGATGGATGGGTTGCAGCGGGAACTTACCTTCTGCCGGAGACGTAGCAGTCCGCCTCGTCGACGTTCGCGCCTTGCGCCACCGACAGCTCCTCCTCCTCCTCTTCGCTCTCACGTGCGCGCTCGCTCGGTCGACTGCTGGTACCCCCCCCCCCCCTCCTGTCTATGCGGCCCCGACGGTTCGCACCCCGTCCTCCCTGCCGTCGTTGCCGGACTTCTTGCCGGCCACGCTCGCCGAAGAACCTAGGGATTTCCTCCCCCTTTGTCGCCGCGCGGAGTGAGAGAGGAGAAGGGAGAGGGGAAATGCGGTGTCATGTGGGGTGGGTGAAGTGACCGACCGACCGCCTCCCCTTTCCACCTTGGTCGGTCCCACTTTTACAGGTGCCGCGATCTGATGGGGACGGACGGCTCGTGTGCGGCCGCTCGGGAGCGCTGGATCGCGCGCGCGCGTCGCCGAGCATTTGGGTTCCTTTTTGCCCAAAAAAACTTTTTCCTTCCCTTTTTGACACTTGAACTTCATTTTGTTCCCTCCATGGCACTTTCATTCATATTTCCATCCGATGGTGTTAACTAGCACGTACAAAGACAATTTTACCCCTGGCGATAATATGTCACCAAGAAAGGAAAAAGAAGGAGCGTGAATATGAATGTATGGAAGTGTTGCACGTTGGAGATCCCACGTTCAGATATTCATATGCACCTGCGCCCAACCAGTCGTGTTGCACAGCTCTATTCGCGAGAGCCCGGCACATCGTGCATCCGGTTCTGAGTCCTCACGCTAGTCTCTCCCTCCTCACGACGCCTGTGACCTGCAGTTGGCTTTTAATACCCTAGACCAAATCACCCAGTTCCTCACGCACGAGTACATGCAAAGCTAGCACAAGAAGCATGCAAGCTAGCAGCTTATTGATTTTACCTGAAACAGTGCACGCACGTCTAGCCGGCACCTCACGTGCGTACGTGACCGGTAGAAGCTAGCTCTTAACCGATCAGATCGATTCTATCTAGGCAAAATACTCTCGTAACTAACTCACTGATTCTGTGATTCATGTCTATACATGATAGTGATGGAAACATTTTTTTGGAACGGCAAATTGAGGCGCGAACACAGCTCAGGGACTCCCCGCAAACACACACACACACACAGCTCAGAGGCATCACCCGTTGACATGTCACGGTCTAATTTATCACCCGTAAGATTAATCTGCACAAATTTACCCTGCAGTAGAGGACCTAGAGGTTGAATGGGTAGTCATTGTTCTACTCATCATATTATTATTAGTCCCCCGCAATATTTTCTTATGATTAGTCATATAGCGCTGCTTTTTTCCCGCAAAAAATATAGTACTATTTTTTATTTATTCAATCATGACAAAATATATCACACTACGCCTTTCATTAGTAGAAAACAGGGTACTAGTCCCGGTTTCAGAGGGCCTTTAGTCCCGATTCTAAAACCGGGACAAAACAAACGGGACTAATACCCAAAACCTTTAGTCCCGGTTTGCTTACGAACCGGGACCAAAGGGGCTCCACGTGGCCGCTGCGGGGCGCCCAGGCAGGAGGACCTTTAGTCCCGGTTGGTAACACCAACCGGGACCAAAAAGCAGCCACGCGTCAGCAGCTCGCAGGCGCTGGGGTTTTTTTTTGGAAGGGGGGGGGGGTAGGGGTTTTGGAGGGTTAATTTAGGGGTTTCATATTGTGTTAGCTAGCTAATAGAGAGAAGTGACCTCTCTTTCTCCGTGCTTGGTCGACGCTAGCTACTATACATATATAGAGAACTCGACGCTAGCTAGTAAGCAAATGAAGGAAACCATTAATTACACAAGATCGTCATGAACATATATAGAGAGAAGTGACATCTCTTTCTCCGTGCTTGGTCGAACAACAAGTTTTCGTATATCTATCCGTCGCTACTACATATGTACAATATAACATCTCTTACAATCCCTAACATCATCTACCTAAGACCCATTTGCAATTTCACATGGCATTCTCCGTGTTCAGGTATGACGTGGTCAAGAAAGAATCCCGCCAATTCCTCTTGAATTGCTCGTATGCGATCATGTGGTAGGAGTTCATCCCGCATCTGCCAGATCTAATTTAAAGAAGGGGGTCAATACATATATATCACTGTTCAAGAATTCGTCCGATTAATCAGTTAACGGGCCAGTTAATCGCTACTCTTAGGGTGACCGAATCGAATAGCACATATTCATCGTGTTAACTTGTCAGGCCGATTAATTGGCCCGTTAGACCGATTAATCGGTTGTTAGGCCGATTAATCGCTGCTGATCCATTAACTTGTAGGCAAACAAAGCCCAATTTTTTTCCCTGTAACCCCTCCCATCCCCATCTCGCTCCTCGATAGCTAGGGTTCGACCAAACAGTAGCATATTTTGGTATATTACATAGCTGAGAGCATGAGAGTATGGTATAATACATAAAAAAACTAGATATATGTAGGCAATTCCTATTTAATCTACCGATTAATGGTCGATCGATTAATCCAGTTAATAGGCCGATTCACCGATTAATCACTACTCCCAAGCCAACCGAGCAGCTATCAGTTACCGATTTCCTGAACAATGATATATATATGAATGAAACTCAACACAATTGATGGTAATATATAAAATAAAATTGTGAATATTGTGTACGTACTTCAAATTGTTTCTCAGAGAAGCCCCGCTCAGAGGTCGAGTGGCGAATGAACTCGCATACGTAGTATCCACATAAATGATTCCCGGGTGCCTGGTACAAGCACTTTACGAGAATAGAATTCAATCAAACTGATAAGCAATCATGATAATGGTATTGAT
The DNA here is from genome assembly GCA_039707655.1 of Elymus sibiricus. Taxonomy (NCBI): domain Eukaryota; kingdom Viridiplantae; phylum Streptophyta; class Magnoliopsida; order Poales; family Poaceae; genus Elymus; species Elymus sibiricus. The sequence goes on along the minus strand of CM077667.1, from coordinate 437,158,946 downwards.
GAAACTAGAATCAATGAGAGATACGCGGAACTAGCTAGTACTACTTACTTTGGGGTGTGTAAATCGCAGCTTGTTGTTTAGACCGGGAACCATTCCGGTGAACTGTTTCCAAACCCTGACAGGCAAAGAAAATGATTACTTGATATCAGGAAATGAACGAAAGTTGCCGATATGGTCCCGGTATTGATTGAACTTACTTCTGGAGCATTGCAGTCATGTCCGCATAATACTCGGAATCTTTACGTCTCGAGTCTAAGACAGTTACTAATGCCCCGTCAAGCTTAATGGATAGCAGAATAAAGTGGAACCTGCGCGCGCATAACTCATCAATTACATTACTTAACCTCGAGTAAGCGAAACCGAATATGCACAAGACAGTAACACTCACTTGAAGTTGTAAGGAAAGAGTATTTCCCTTTTGTTTTGATGTCTAAGGAACGCTTCTAGCAAGTTGTCCTCAGTAACTTTGGCTCTCTTTTGTACCGACCATTCATTTACGGTATTTGGGCTAATGAACCCAATGTCATAGATTTGTTCTTTTTTGCATTCGACCATCTTCAATCTGTATAATATAGTGAGGATAGTTATATATACATGCAATGAACGAGCTGAGCTAGAGACTTAATTATAGAAGTAATACTTATAGACAGTAGCAAGTCATGAGTTGTTTGTCGAGGGCTTCTTGATTGAATAACTGAAATAACTCCACAAATTCAACAGGCATCAGGTCGACTCCAATGAAGTCGTGCTCTTTTTTAAGTCCGACCATCAAACTGTCGGTCCCAGACTTCCTGCAGGTTTCCATGTACCACTCATGCAATTTTTGCATCATCGTTGTTAGATAAGGATGATCAGGTTTGACGAGAGGCTTCCTGTGCTCGTATCTAAAGTTCTCTACTACTACCTCAGCCGTTTCAAACTGTACATCATCGCCCACGTAATCACCAAGAGTGGTACCGGGCAGTAGCACCGAATGATTAGCGATATCGCTAGACACCTTGAGCGGGGGGCACGATTGCTTCTCCTGTTCGCCGAGCAGGGGAATTGTTTTCCCACTTCTTCGTTTTTTTTCTCTTGCAGCACTGGAAGTACTTCCCGACTGCCGCGCTTCACCATATGTCTTTTGAATACAGCGGTCATAGTTGGATTGCGGCGGAGGCGGTGGTGGTCGCTTCAGGGCATCCAGAGTGCGCTTCCCTTTCACCGGATCTACCGTTTCCTTCGGAGGTGGACGTTTCCGTGCAAAATGGGCCTTCACTTCGGCTTCACTGATTTCAGCGTTTTCCTTGTCAGTCCTCTCATATGGTAACTTTGGAAGAGGCTTGAGGCTTGGACCAAATTTGTATTTCTTCCCGCCTATTGTACTGCTAGCCGCCGGAGCGGCGGCGTCTCTCTTCCGCCGTTGCTGACGCACCGGAGGAGGAGGAGGAGGAGGAGGCGGAGTGCCCTGACGCATCGGAGGAGGCGAAGGAGGAGGCGGAGTGCCCTGACGCGCCGGAGGAGGAGAAGGAGGAGGTGGAGTGCCCTGACGCGCCGGAGGAGGAGGAGGAGGAGGCGGAGTGCCCTGACGCGCCGGAGGAGGAGGAGGAGGAGGCGGAGTGCCCTGACGCGCCGGAGGAGACTGAGTCTGCTGAGGCGTCCAGTTTGGAAGCTTGATGTACTCCTTTCTCCATAGACAGGTACTCCTCAAAGCATTTTCCAGAAGAATAATATCCTCTTCACCTATAGGGTTGTCAAGCTCCAGCCCCTCAAATCCATCCATTATTTCATCCACCGTCACAACAGCATAGCCATGTGGAATCAGACGGCAATGGAAAGTTCCCTCAGCTCGAGGAGGTACAACAGAGCCGACCGCCGCCTTGAAGGTCAGGTTCTGGCATTTCGTCATTAGCTCGCAATGTTCAGCCTCCGTGATACTATCCACGGGGTAGCGAGGAGCCCTGAAATCAGGCTGAACGAGCTCCGTGGAAGCCACGCTGCTTCTCCGCTGAGATGGTGGGGTAGCTTCTGGAGCAGCGTCGAAGGAAGGATCTTCGTGCTACTCAGATGGTTGGCCGGTAGCTCGCTGGCTCTCAAGTTCCTCTAGTTTTGCTAATCTTGCACTGAGCTTCTGCATTTCGCTTGCTTCCTGTTTTCTCTTTCTCTCTCGGCTTCTATAACCACCGCTTTCGGGAAACCCATGCACCCACGGAACGGAGCCTGATGTGCCTCGTGTTCATCCAGGGTGTTCGGGATTCCCGAGGGCCTTTGTCCAAATATATACTTTCGGTGTCATCTAAACAGTGCGTGCATGTGTGGTATCCCTTGTTTGTCTGTCCTGAAAGGTTACTGAGAGCAGGCCAATCATTGATGGTTACAAACAGCAACGCTCGTAGGTCAAATTCCTCTTGTGCATGCTCATCCCACACACGTACACCTTTTCCATTCCACAGTTGTAAAAGTTCATCAACTAATGGCCTTAGGTACACATCAATGTCATTGTCGGGTTGCTTAGGGCCTTGGATGAGCACTGGCATCATAATGAACTTCCGATTCATGCACAACCAAGGAGGAAGGTTATACATACATAGAGTCACAGGCCATGTGCTATGCTTGCTGCTCTGCTCCCCAAAAGGATTAACGCCATCTGCACTTAAACCAAACCATACGTTCCTTGGGTCACCTGTAAAGTCCCCCCACTTTCTCTCGGTCTTTCTCCACTGCGACCCATCACCGGGTGCTCTCAATTTCCCGTCTTTCTTACGGTCTTCCTTGTGCTATCGCATCAACTTGGCATGCTCTTTGTTTCTGAACAAACGTTTCAACCGTGGTATTATAGGAGCATACCACATCACCTTGGCAGGAACCCTCTTCCCGGTGCGCTGGCCCTCAACATCACCAGGGTCATCTCGTCTGATCTTATACCGCAATGCACAGCATACCGGGCATGCGTTCAAATCCTCGTACGCACCGCGATAGAGGATGCAGTCATTAGGGCATGCATGTATCTTCTGCACCTCCAATCCTAGAGGGCATAGAACCTTCTTTGCTTCGTACGTACTGTCGGGCAATTCGTTATCCTTTGGAAGCTTCTTCTTCATTATTTTCAGTAGCGAACCAAATCCCTTGTTAGATACACCATTGTCTGCCTTCCATTGCAGCAATTCCAGTGTGGTACCGAGCTTTGTGTTGTCATCTTCGCAATTTGGGTACAACCCTTTTTTGTGATCCTCTAACATGCGATCGAACTTCAACTTCTCCCTTTCACTTTGGCATTGTCTCTTTGCATCAACAATGACCCGGCGAAGATCATCATCGGGCACATCGTCTGGTTCCTCTTGATCTTCAGCTTCCCCCATTGCAGCATCACCGTATTCAGGGGGCGGATAGTTATCATCATCCTCTTCTTCTTCGTTGTCTTCCATCATAACCCCTCTTTCTCCGTGCTTGGTCCAAACATTATAGTGTGGCATGAAACCCTTCTCAAGCAGGTGGACGTGAAGGGTTTTCGAGTTAGAGTAATCCTTCGTATTCCCACAGATAGTACATGGACAATACATAAAACCATTCTACTTGTTTGCCTCAGCCACTTCGAGAAAATTATGCAGGCCCTTAATGTACTCGGAGGTGCGTCGGTCACCGTACATCCATTGCCGGTTCATCTGCGTGTATTATATAATTAAGTGTATCAAAAACCATTACAGAACATCATGAATAGAGAAGTGACCAAATTAATAGAAGTTCATCATCACATTAAAACCAAAGTACAGTAGTGACCAAAATAAATACATAAAGTTCATACATAGTTCTCATTGAACAACATATAGCTCTCTAGAGCATCTAATTAAAACATACATTGAAACTATGTAAAACATTTAAATGCAACAACAAATGCGATCATAACCGCAACTAAGGTACCAATTGATCCAACGGCATAATGATACCAAGCCTCAGTATGAATGGCATATTTTCTAATCTTTCTAATCTTCAAGCGCATTGCATCAATCTTGATCTTGTGATCTTCGACGACATCGGCAAATCAACTCCAATTCCATCTTCTCCTCCTCAATTCTTTTCAATTTTTTCTTCAAGTAATTGTTTTCTTTTTCAACTAAATTTAACCTCTCGACAAGAGGGTCGGTTCGAATTTCCGGTTCACATACCTCCTAGATAAAAACATCTATGTCACGTTGGTCGGCATAATTGTCATAAACACTAAATGAAACAAATAGTTATAAAAGATAATATACCACATCCGAATCATAGACAGGACGAGGGCCGACGGGGGCGGATACCAAAACCATGCACTATATAATAACAAACAATAATAAATGTAAGAAAATTGTACAAGTATCTATCTAAATCATAGAAGTAAGTTTTTTTTCTTTTAGAAAGAAGATAAGAACAAGAGGCTCACCATGGTGGTGCCGGCGACGAGATCGGCGCGGGCGATCGACGGCGGTGAGGACGGAGACGGGACAGGACGGACCGCCAAACCTAGACAAATCTTGAGGAAAATGGAGCTTGGAGGTCGAGCTTGGAGAGGAGAAAGCTTAAGTTTGGCTCGGGCATTTCATCGAACACCTCATGTGAATAGGAGGTGAGAGCTAGAGCAACACACACCTGCACACGCCGGCCGGCCAAAAAACAGAGTGAGCGGGCAGGGGCGGGGGTATATATAGGCTTATCTTTAGTCCCGGTTGGTGGCTAGAACCGGGACAGAAGACCGACCTTTGGTCCCGGTTCCAGCCACCAACCGGGACTAAAGGTGTTGGGCCAGGAGCGAGGCCCATTGGTCCCGGTTCGTGTCTGGAACCGGGACCAAAAGTGTCAGACGAACCGGGACCAATGGCCCCCGAGGCCCGGCCGGCGCCCTGGCCTCAGGAACCGGGACTGGTGCACCCTTTGGTCCCGGTTCGTAAGTGAACCGGGATTAATGCCCTTATCCTGGCCTCAACCAAAGCCCTGTTTTCTACTAGTGTTTGTTTGCATGTGAATAATCCGGTGACATACTACACTAGGGGTAAAAGAGTCCTTTTATGTGACACTTAACGGCATTCCTAGCCAAAACTGACGGAAGTGTCACATAGGGAACAAAATGAAGTTAAAGTGTCAAAAAGGGAAGAAAAAAGTTTTTTGGGCCAAAAAGGGAAGACATTTTTAAGAAAGGACCAAATAAGGAATTCTCTCACATTTAAATCTGAAACAATCTTGAAAGCGGCCTTCATCTCAAGCTTTTTTCTACCACGCCATATTCGAATCTGTGTTAGCATCGAGTAGGCGTCGCCCCTCCTCTGGCGACACGGGGGGAAACCCTAGTCGTGCCAGCGCGTTCCCCACCCACCCCTCCCTCCGTCTTGCCGCCGCGAGGAGCGGCCGTCGAAGCTGCGCTCGCTCCAAGGATGGTGGCGGCAGGGCGCTTCCGTTGTTTCCTGGCCGTCTTGTCACGACAGGAGGGGCGAAGAGGCGGGTCAGATCCGGCTGCTCAGGGGCCGCCGGCGGCGGCTGCCCTTTTGGCGTGGAGGGGGCGGCTCAGGGAGGTCCGAAGTGGCGCGTGGTGGGTGTCGTGGCCGTGCGACAGCCCGGGTGCTCAACGACCGGCGTGCGAATGTGTTGGTGAAGGTGCGGCCCGATCTGGGCCAGTGCGTGTGCGGTGATTCGCCGGCGGCCGGCTATTCGCAGCACCTTCCTGCGTCTGCGCGTTGTCTCTCCCCTCGTGGTGGTTGCGGGAGGCTCCGGCTCCTCGGTGGTGGTTGTTTTTGGGCGGCCCGATCTGAGGCGTGCGGGTCTGCGGACGACACAGAGGGTGATGGCACGACCAGGGGAGTTCCATCTCGTGGTGCAGCTCCCCTCCATGGCGGGGGCTTGCCCCGATCTGGTTCCTTCTGATTTTAGCCCTAACTTTCTTCTTCTGTCAAGTCATCTTTCTATTGGATGTTGACCTCTTGGATCTGGCAGCTGGCGAGTTCTGGTCTTTTCTGTCAGAGATCTATATAGATTGGCGTATATCGCTCTTGGATATCTACATCGGAAAAGCTTCGGTCTCACTCACTCTTATTATCAGCCAACGCGGCCTTAAGAGGACGCGACGCGAAGCTTCGCTCTATTATTGATGTCATGGGACATGTCTAAGTTAAGATTCTCAAGGCATTGATAGAGGTGGGGAAAGTCATGGCGGCTGTGATTGGAGGTCTTGAAGTTCGATGAAAGAGTATATTGGATGCGACGAAGATTGTGTGCCAGGTGTATGGTGACTTGTTTCAGTGGCCTTGGTTAGCGGGGGTGGCAGCACTGGAGGACTGCATTTTTGGTGGTGCTCCTAGAGTACCGAGTCTCGATTCCGAGGGTGAAAATCCAAGGTCTGACCTTTGTTGGTTGTACCTGACAATGGCCTTGTTGAAGGCATTATTTTTGGATGAACTCGGGCTTTCTCTGGGTGAAAGCCCAAGATCTTCGATCTGGAGAACCTCTTTTGTATTCCGAGTGTTGTCTTTGGTGGTGATTAGAGTGCCGCTGATACTAGTGATTGTTCACTGTGGCGGGGTCTTTTTTCTTTTTTCTTTCTTATGTTCTTTTTATTTTTTTGGATGTCTGTATCTTTGATGTCTTTGGATATCTTGTTGATACAGAGGCCGGGTGTAATTGGTATCTTCGCGATATTAATATATTTCTCTTGTTGAAAAAAAACCTCAAGCTTTTGTTTTACTTGCTAATCAATAATAACAATTTCCAACCCATCTATCCAAAAACAAAAGAACACGTTGTCGTGTAAAAGACCACAATTTTTCCACTCCACGAAAGTCGCCTTCATCTCAAACTTCCTCTCCTCAAGTTTGAACTTCTTCATTTGGTCCAGTTGATGTGCCCATTTGGCTTCAACCAACAATGCATCAATGTAAAAGGTGTGTCCTCCGTCTAGTGATACACCGCCCACGTGCATCCGGGCTAGATAATAACATGGACAACAAGTTGCAACATCGAACAAACCAATAAGATGATCAAGCACTAGAGCAACAAGAAGCAAAACTTACGAGTTCTTCCGGTGACGCGTCACCTTATTTGCAGTACAATATTGTTAATGGTCTTTTGAATGACATGCCATTGATAGAGTAGTGAGTTTGCGCCGTGATCATAGACCACTTCAATATTATAGGGTGTGTGGTGCTTGTGCTCATTTAACCAAACATGCACACATTACCAAAATCTCACGACATTTTGCTTCATGCTTTGAAACTCCATGCTTATGGCCAACCACGCCTCACCAACAATTCTAACCCCCCCCCCCCCCCCTTCATCAAGTACGTTGTCGTCTTGTTTGCTTCAAAGTAAACAATGGTAACATCAAAAAAGTTGGCAATGACATTTGACCGAACACTTGACGGATGTGGTGTGCACCAGGAACGATGTTGGCAGGGGGCGAAGGATACCTAGGGCGCGGCTGGATCCGGGGTGAAACGACGGCTCAATCCAAGGATGGACAGGTGCGTGGGTGGGGTGGCGAAGGTCCGACAAGGCATGGCTGCGACCGGGGTGGTACAACGGCGGCGGCGGTCTACGAGGGTGCGGATACAAAGCACGGGGGAAGGACGAAGTGAGGGTCAAAAAGGCTTTAGGTGGGGTATTTTGGTGGTTCGAGGGCATCGAAATCCGTGTGACGAACATCTGGACTCCCCAGGTTTTGGTTTATGGGATTTCGGATGTTCAGACTGGTTGGGACAAATTTTGTGATCGTCATTGGATGGTAAAAAATGTTTGAACTGCCCTATCCAACCATTTGAAAATTATTTGATTATCCGCATTGGTGTGTGCATTGGACTGCCGACGCTGTCGGGCAATGTCAGCAATGCATCAAAACAGCTTCTGCATTTCCTCAATAGAAATATGTGCAAGTGCCAAGTGTTCACTGACAGTGTCACACGATACAATTAGCACAGATAATTCAACTAGATGAATAATGCACAAAAACATTCGTAACTGATCACAGTCTGGTAGAAGATAAGCTGCCAGATGATTCTCACATACCTATATCAGCAACCATAACTTCTTATAAGGTAATACAGGTGTCATCAGTCATCACTCATTAGTTACAAATGCCACAAGAGTCGGCATGTAAATCGGCAACATAATTCTTCTGAAGCAGGTAGATAACCCTATACAAAAGGTCCCTTTTAGGTACCAGAATGACTAGCCTGAATTTCTGCATCAACTGTTAGGTGCTCAAGGCTCCACCTCTTCCGTTTCATCATCCTGAGGAAGAGCTGCTGGAATCTGAGTAAGTAATCAAGTGGCTGTAAGGAACAGGAGCAACCTCCGACTTCACAACGCTCACTGTTTTAGAGCGCGTGCTACTTCAGGACTTTCTTCTTCGGTTTCATCATCAGAGGAAGAGCTACTGGACTCAGAGGAAGCCTCTGGAGCATACATGTCATCGCTGTCTTCATTGTCCGCCTCCTCGAAATACTTCACAACGTTCCTCTGCCTTCTCCCGCGGCCAAGACCCACCTTGGGAGTGGCAGGCTTGAAAACTTTCAGATCATCAAGCTTGGGGGAGGGAGGTACTACGTCCTCGGCACCATAAGGAAAGCTCGTGATGCTCCCAAGATAACCGTTGTCATCTGAAGTGCACATCTCGTCGCTAGAAGGGTCTAGCTTGAGGAGATTCTCAATGGCCTCGTCATCATAATGGATTGATACAGCTTTAACCTCCTTTTTGTCCTGAATTATCTTGGCTCCATGTAGTAGAATGGACTTCAGCTCATCTGCACTTGGCGGCTTCTTGGAAGAGTTCATTACCATATTTTCAACGGCCAGCTTCTGCTTAGAATTCTTCAGTATCTTCTCTTCAACAGAACATTTTGTAATAAGTTGGTAAACAACGACCGGTCGGGTCTGGCCAATCCGGTGAGCCCTGGACTGTGCTTGCAAGTCCATAAATGGATTGAAGTCCGGATCTGAACACACGAAGGCAAAATAAGTGCCAAGAGGATTTAAGGCGAATGAAACAGATAACTAAAAACCACTCACCATATATAATTACTCTATCAGCACCATGCTGACATAATAGTGAGTAAGGTTAGTCCAGTTGCATAAAGTGGAAGAAATAAAAACCGATGAGGCTGTGAGTATTAGAATTCACACCAGGTCAATACCTAGACCACCAGCACGAGTTGACATCAAGAAAATAAATGTTTCACTTTCAGCGTTGTTGTATTCTTTTACGCTATCCTGCCTCTCAGAGAGTGCTGTCTGTCCATCAATGCTGCACGCCAACACAGATATTAAGTGAAAAGAAGAAAGAGAAAAAAAATGTCAGCTATTCTCTGCAACGACTGAAGAAATATTGAACATCACTGTAGGATAGGATAAATGGAATCAATTGAATGGCAAATGCAGGTATGATTAATGAAACACACCGTGCATATGTGTATCCCATGATAGAAATGAAGTCCTCAAGAATATCAAGCATCTTCGTCATCTGGGAGAAAATCAATACACGGTTCCCTCTCTCTTTCAATTTTGGGAGCAACTGCAGATTAAGAATTGACGATTATTACATCCACGAACGAAACATATGGAACAAATAAGCGAGCAACGCCTAGATAGGATGCGGTAGTAGGTCAAGGCACCTTGTGTAAGAGTTGAAGTTTCCCTGATGCAGAAACTAGTGATTGGAGAACATCTTCTCCTGCATGTTGTTTAACATCCGGTCCTGTAAATAAATACTGGAGAAGGAGAAATAAATTAGCAGGAGAAGCGAGGCTCAAAGTTAAAATCTATTAGTTCGCAAGAAAACATACTACAGAATGCAGAATTCAAATGCATGACACACTGCACTAAATATGTTATATCGCCACCTCACACAAATCTTTGTCAAAATGTTCCTTGTCATAAAATATCAAGACACATGGAATTCCACAAGTTTATGGCAAGAATGATTCAAGGGAAATAGATGTAGCCTTCAACAACTAAATGGATGCAAAATCTACCGGATGATTGCAGCATTTTCGCAGTTCCATGAGTACGTTGTTCAGAGAACGCTTCCTACCTGAAAAAGTGCACACACGATCTGTCAGTCTCAATGTAAATATTACTTGGCTAGCACAAGTACATATGCCCAATTATAAGAACATTGTGTGAAGTTTGATAACTTGGTTCCCACCACGCAGAGATTCTCCATGAGAAAATGATAATACGGGTATTACTTCAAGGGCAAGCAAGTTCACAAGTCAAAAATGCTGTCAGTGAGTGCCCTGATGTTTGCTCTTTGTCATTGTAAGTTGCTGATCAGAAAATCTAAGCTACAAGCTTATGACAAGAGCATGTGACATTTAAGTTTAGGCATAGATCAATCCAAGTATAGTTGGTGAGCTAATTCCAAGATTTTTGCGGGATGACCCCATTTTTCTAGTAGTGTTGCAGTTAAGTGGCTGGTGGTAAAAGCATGTACCACTAGAAGGCCATGCGAAATTGAAGGCCTAAAGAAGTTGCATTGGTCAGATATCACTGCTTTGCAAAAAACGCTCTCCTATATTTAAACTTCACACGCATAATGCGATAATGTTAGCACAAACCAGCCACCTGGAGGCATTCAACACCTGCGTACTTTATGGGTGGAGGCTGGACTACAAGTCGTCGACAGAGACAAACTTATGGCGCTAAGGGAATCACAGGAAGTGACTGTTGCATGCTAGACATCCAGAACTGACTAGCCATGTTTTGCTGTTCTGTAGCCTAGTTTTTGCTTTCTTGTGGCCCTGTTTTTGTTGCTATAAGTTCTCTTTTGTTGTTTGTCACTGACACTAGTGGCATTGTACTAAACAACTTCTCCGCGTGTTCTCTAATACAAAGTGGCACACATTTATATGCATGGTCGAGAATAACATTGGCAGAAACCAGCTTTATAAAGAGAATTTGATGCAGATTGAGACAAACTGGAAAAGTATATATAAACTAACGATAAATGCAAGTGAAAACTCTTCAACTGACCATCCTGAATAGCACTGTTCAACTTTGAGTAGTTCTTCTTTAGAATATTAATGTAAAGATCTCTCTGAGAATCTGTAAGCGCACATGGAACTTCTACCCACTTCTTTTTTGGCATAGAATCTTTTAGCACATCAGCTTTCATTCTCCTCAACATCCTAGCAAATCAAACATGAAAGAACTAAGAGCCACATCCAAGTTATCAAATAAACAAAGTAAATAACTTCACCGTTAGACAGAAAAATCACCTAGGCCTTAAAATCTCAGGAATGCGAGCGATTTTTTCATCTATTGTCAGACCCCACTCAGATTCAATTGGTGAGAACAACGGATCATCCTTGGGGTCAGAGAACTCATTTGGATCAATATAATGAAGCAATGAAAACAATTCCAGGGTGTTATTCTGGAATGGTGTTCCCTGTACGGTGAGGAAGAAAAAGAGGAACAAGGTCCAACCACATGATCAGATCATTCCATAAAAGGGCAATTAAAATGCATTTTGATGAGAAGTACTATATGCTATATTGCTGAGAGCCAATATGTCACTTAATAGAACAGCTAGCACAAGTAGTTTTTTTTAGCACGAAACATGGTCTATGGGTTATTTAAGATTGGCGTTGCCTTAAGAAGTCTAGTGGTAAACGGACTCATCCAACCCAATTATGTTGGTGGCAGTGCAAGAGCAAGACAGCTGCAAACCTGCAATGCCTCAAATAACATTTATTTGGTCTTGTGGCCCCTCTTATAAAAAAAAAACATTTATTTGGTCTGTGGAATCATAGGGTTGGGGAGTAACTTTATAAAGCTTACTATTTAAGATAACTATTCCAAAATTCCTACGGCAGGTGTGGAGTTGAAATATTTTCTCCTAAAAAACTACAGTAGGCAATGATGTCATTCCCCCAAAGATCTGTAGACCTCTTTCTGATGAATTTTTTTGACAGAGCTCTTTCTAAAAACAAGGAAATCAATGATACCAAGCTGGTATGGCCACATCCAAATCGATGATACCACAAAATATTAGTGAGCCCTTAAGGCCTTGTACAATGCAAGGTGCTTAGGGGAGGTGCTTAGAGAAATAAACCAGGCTTTCTTTAAGCACCGGTGCTTATTTGTACAGGGTAGACGCTTAATTAGGCACCTCTCTTGTAGAAATAAGCATCGGTGCTTAAGAAAAGACTGGTTTATTTCTCTAAGCATCTCCCCTAAACACCTTGCATTGTACAAGGCCTAAGGTATGTAGATCACAGCTAAAGTACAACTTCCAAGGATCTGAGGTAAACAGGGTTTCCAATAGTATACTCCGTAATATTTTGCATGACACAGATGGATTGCCCAGAATCAGACCAGATGGTACAAATCATTAACTTCTCAAATTAGGCAAAAGTACACCTAGGGCTAGGGTATGGAAGACTTACGGTAAGTAGCAACCTGAAATCTGAGCTATATTTCTTTAGGCAGTATGCAAGATTGCAATCAAGCGTCTTCAACCTGCGAGCCTCATCAACTGAAGCAAAAGGGAGGTGATGTACGACAGCAGAAGTGTTAACTTGCAGGCTAATAACAGAGACAAATTAAGACTAGATAACCTCGGTGCAGCTAAAGAAACTTACTGACAATCATGGACCACTTAAATTTTTTTAGAACTGCTTTATCAATTTGGACAATCTCATAACTTGTCACTAGAGCATCAAACAGAGTCTTCCCTTTGGAAGAGTACAGTTCATGAGCTTGAATACACTTTCTGGAGTCCTTATCTCCTTGGTAAATAACAATACTAAGATCATGTGCCCAGCGATCAAATTCCTAATACACAGAACATGCATAATGAAATTACAGACTATCCAGCTAACATAATAAACACATTTGATACAGCATGAAGAGTTAAGGACAATGTTTTGAGCTCCTTCACTACAAACGTTCAGGATACTATGGCAGAAGATCATGAAGGTTATACAAACCTTTTCCCATTGCAGTAGGATGCTCTTGGGAACAATGACCAGTGCAGGAGATGTGGTCAGACTTCCCTTGATTATGCGGTTGAGAAAGCAAACAACTTGGACAGTTTTGCCAAGACCCATTTCATCTAGCAATAGAATAAGAAGAAAAAATTCCATTATTGTCTTTATAATATAAATGAGAAAAGAACAATCAAGAATTACGCCAAGAAACTTCTTCCAAGATTTATGCATGCAGTAATTCACATGTACTCCCTCCGTCCCAAAATAAGTGTCACAAAATTAATACTAAGTTAGTACAAATTTTATACTAGACCAACGACACTTATTTTGGGACAGAGGGAGTAACACCCTACATCGATGTCTTTGGTAAGAACATTAAAAGTATCTCTTCAGGCTGGGTTATTTCAGAAGGAACCAAAGTTAATACTTCCTCCGTCCGGAATTAGTTGAGGCTCATCAGTTTGAGCATCAACTGATTCCGGAGGGAGAGAGAGTACCAGATTGCATCGTGATAAATTTGTACATAATAATCATTGTACATAAAAACTCCCTATGTATCAATGCATTAAGATGCAAGACTTTTTGTTATCTTAAAAATATGTAAGAAACCCTTGCGACCATATTTGAATAATACTTGGGTCATATATACTGAAATAATAGTATAAGATGCAAGTGCATCGATTGTGACTTTACAGTTCATGAACATACCAGCAAGAATAACGCTCCTCCTGGATTTGAAATTGTCAAGAATCCATTGTAACCCTTGATGCTGGTAATCGTATAGTATATTTTCTGGGACCATCACGTCAATGTTCATTGGGCTTCGTGAAGTATTTTTGTGCCTTTGGACAAGCATAGAAACAGCTGATGGCACGCCTTCAGTGCAATACGACTCCCATGTAACATCACAATAGTCAAGTCCTTTCCATTTTACAAGGAACTCGTATCCTTCAAAATCTTCATTATTATCAAAACTAACCAGGACGTCACATAAACCATCACGACCAAACTTCCGGCGGCATGCAATGGCACGATCTACTTCAAGCCATTCAGGTTTCCTTTGATCCTCCGAGTATGCCTCTTTAGGTAAGCTGTTGCAATAAGTTTGTATAATCATAAGAAAGAATATGAGAGAAAGAGCATTCAAAAGAAGTGGTACCAGTTAAGAACACATGGCAATAATTTAAAAGAAAACGGCAAGTGTGAGTTCATTATTCATTCAGGTCTTATAGAGTAACCAGAAGGACAAAACAAATCAGTAGATAGCAGATTTAAACTGCATGTAAAAAGAATACTTGTTTGACTGTTCAAAGATTACATAGATACGTACTCCCTCCGTCCCACAATATAAGATCATTTTTCAAGCTAACACCTAGCTTGAAAAACGATCTTATATTGTGGGACCGAGGGAGTAGTTTATAACACATCAATGAAGAAAACTTTGCCTACATGAACCAACTACATAATTGGCATCAAAAGCACAGCTTCAGATCTGACGAAAGAATAACAGCAGCAACTATAGAAGGCAAGGGGCTCACGTATTCTTGCTAATGTAGGTCCGTGCTCGTTGACGCTCAAAAACAAGAAGCCAATCAAGTGGAACCTAGAGCATGTAAAATCCAAATGTTCAGTAAAATAATTACAAATTTCACATTGATTGTACTGACATCACATATAGACGTAAACCATTCTAACAAAGGAAATATATGTAGCTAATGAGCTATGGCCATGCATGAGTATGTGGCAATAGGGGCCAACTGCAAGGCCGAGGCAGCTACAATAAACAAGAATGTGGCAAGGAGGAAAACAAACCCAGCAGTCGTGATGATGAGAAAGTGATTGCCATTTCACGAGCATTTGATACTGGAAATCTGACTCCTGAAGAATTACCCGTCTGCAACCAACAACTGTTTGGACCTTTTTTAAGGCATATGCTTCCGTCCCCTTAGCCATGGATGCTTGATCGGCTTTGCAGAGAGGACATTCCAAAGTGCCTCTACTATCTTGCATCGGAGGACTTAGACAGAAGGTGTGGAAGCTACGAGAACAGCTTGAGTTCTGGCACTGGATCAGAAGACAGCCGCCGGCTCCACTCTGTGCACAAAAAAATCACATAAGATTGAAGGATACAAGGCGATGAAAAAAACTCAGCTCGAGCAAACCTTACAAAATTCCTCACAGAAATAACATACCTTACATATTGAGCAAGTAGGTCCACTAGAAGCGCTTTTGCAAGGTTTTACAGTGCTACGCAATAGCTCGTCATCTGGTAGAAAACAGGAAGTTCATGTTATATCAACCTCGCAACAAGCACACAGGTACCCGACAGGTCATTAAAAGGCAGAAAAATGCATGAACGTGAGTCTGCACTGTCACAACAACAAGCATAATTAAGTTGGAATAGCTGCAACATCCACTGTTTAGGTGTCAACAACAACAACAACAACAACAACAACAACAACAAAGCCTTTAGTCCCAAACAAGTTGGGGTAGGCTAGAGGTGAAACCCATAAGATCTCGCGACCAACTCATGGTTCCGGCACATGGATAGCAAGCTTCCACGCACCCCTGTCCATGGCTAGTTCTTTGGTGATGCTCCAATCCTTCAGATCTCTCTTTACGAACTCTTCCCATGTCAAGTTCTGTCTACCCCGGCCTCTTTTGACATTATCAGCATACTTTAGCCGTCCACTATGCACTGGGGCTTCTGGAGGCCTGCGCCGAATATGCCCAAACCATCTCAGACGATGTTGGACAAGCTTCTCTTCAATTGGCGCTACCCCAACTCTATCTCGTATATCACTGTTTAGGTGTCACTCGAGAACATTAATTCATGAACGGTACATATGCATATACAGAGTACAGACACATATAGTAATAGTTATACAAGAGTATTAGAAATTTCTGTGATGAGTTGGCTGTCAAGTACCAATTGTGCATCTACTGTTGGCATAGTGTCGGTCCTATATGACTCTACTGTTGTGTGTTGTCAATGTGTCGGATTTTTTATCTTTTGTCAGTTTGTAAGTGTTTGGCTGCGTGCATCTTAGTTATGCAAGGGCGGGTGTTGCTCATCATGCTTTGTATCCGCTTGATACTACATTTTGAGTTAACAAAGATGCCCTTTATCAAAAAAAGTACCAATTGTGCATAATATTGATACTGTAAACCCACCACAAGGGCGATAAACTGACGGTTTTCAACAAATCGGCAACTTATTTACCTGATCCTGAAGATTTAGATGTTGACAACATACACGGAGAAGCTTCAGTGCAACTCTCCTAAAAATGAACAGGAAAGATTTATTACTTCATGAAGAGCAGGAGTTAATGGACTATTCTTTTTGTGAATTTACATTTGAAACATGATCAGCCTTCTATTTCTCCTGTAGGCGCTTTGACATTCTTCTGCATGGAATTGCCTTCCTATGATCTGTGGTGATTTCAAAAGTAAAATTTAACACTTGTGGCACATGATGTTGGAGAAAATTTTGTATGGCACATGATCACCCAATTGGCACAGAATAATACAAATCACTGAAGCTTAAAAGATGTAGTAGTTCTTAATCCATTATATGGGTGTGTTCATAAGAACTTAAGTCTAATCAAGATGGTGCATTTGATCAAATGCTATTAGAAGCTTAAGTGAAGGTTTCAAAACCAAACCATGAAATTTATTGTGCAATGAAACAAAGACAATAACCAAGCATAGTCCTCCATCGTATCATCTTATAAGGATCCTTGCTTATCCGAGTTAGTCTTTAAAAAAAGAGAGAAATGCTTCCAAAAGGCTGCTCAATTTACTCCAGAAAAAATGCATGTGGAGAGTTTATGAAGCAAAACACACAGAAAAAGGAGAATTATGGTAACAAAATGTAAATAAAATTATTGATCGCAAAGGGTGCTCGCTTACTATCTACTGTGTCACTATTAGAATCATCGTTGTATGCATCTTTTCTAGTTCCCATTCTGCGCCGAAGACGCTTTGATCTTCGCTGAGGGGGCACGTGATCATCATCTGCACAATTCAAAATTTAAATTATTTGCACAGAAGAATGGTTATATGGCTGTCTCATTTTGTAGGGAGTATTTTGGTTGGTTAAGACAACGTTTTGACAAATTTAGCACACAAAAAATTGAACATTTAAGCATACCATCATCAGAGCTACTTCCTGATACATCTCTGTCTTCA
Source organism: Elymus sibiricus (assembly GCA_039707655.1). NCBI lineage: Eukaryota > Viridiplantae > Streptophyta > Magnoliopsida > Poales > Poaceae > Elymus > Elymus sibiricus. The sequence continues at coordinate 437,141,832 of CM077667.1, read as the reverse complement.
GTCAATTCACCACTGAAATACTCAGATATAAATCTCTTTCTGAGGTGGTTCGGCCTCCTTTGTCGAACCAACATGTTGGACTCTGACACACCATTTGGAATTTACATATCAAGACATATATGACAACTTCACTCTAATTCAGAAATCTTCAAGCTACAAAACTGCAAGCAACTCACTCTTACCATCCTCGCTGTTCACAAATATATCATGCTGACTCTCCCTGCTACTCAATTCTTGCTTTTCAGTTCGTTCCCTCTGTAGGCGTTTGGACCTTCTGCATGGAGGCAACAGTTGCCCACCTGCAGTGAAAATTAGTTCAAACTAATATTGTGAGTCGAAATTGCAAAATAAACCGTAACCTTGTAATACATGCGAAACACCATTTAGAATTAACAAAAGAAGGCATATGTAACAACTTCACTTTAATCTATACATTTTTTAAGTTTCAGAACTGTAAATATCTCACTCTCTTAACATCCTCGCTGTTCACAAATACATTTATACATCTAACTTTTGTGTAATTATGATAAATATCTTATCTTATTAAAAATAGATTAAAGAAGTTTGCAGTCACTTCAAGAGGCTCGAAAGTACCTGTGTTAATAGGAAAAAGAAGATCTTGGCTGCAGATTTTGGTGGGTTGCAAATTATAATGATGCAAAAATAAATAAATGTGGATAAGAATTCCTACAGTTGCATAGCAAATTAAACTCCGTTCATGTATGTATGCACACAATTCTACTAAATTATACTCCCTCCGTCCCAAAATAAGTGACTCAAAAGTGACTCAAATTTATACTAAAATAGTACAAATTTGAGTCACTTTTGAGTCACTTATTTTGGGACGGAGGGAGTACATCAGTGAATCAAATGTCACTTGCAACAGAAATGCAAACATATGAACAAGATTCAGCCCGTATTTGGGCATGTACATGTGCAGCTGGTGCACAGGGGCCAGAAAATCTTGGAGCCCCCAATTTTTTATTAACTAGTAAAAGTACTACTTACTATTTTTAACTGAAAAATTAATGAGGTATAAAAATACGAACTAATGAAGCTTTGACATTAAAAGATAAAATAACTTGATGAGAAATATCTCATGTTAGATATAGTATCTCCACCTCATGTGTCTCTTTTACACAACTTAAAAACCCCAATCCAACACATCAAGGAATAAATTAATCGCATAAACTTAACTCTTGGTGTTCTCTCTGTCATATGAATAGTGTAAAGAAGCCATATTGCACATCTCAGTTAATAGTTTCAAGATTAGCCTTTTGGCAGGTTGTAATTTGTTGAAAGAGTTCATTCAAAAAAAAATTGTTGAAAGAGCAAGTAAAACCAATGTTTAACTATTTCTACATTCATGGTCTAATTTTTAGTCTGGCATTGGGTCCCCATTAATTTCTCATACACTAGGGACAATTAACAAAATAACTCAAAAGAGATATCAGTGTTCCTCCCAACACACACGTACGTTCACCATTGCTCGGCATGGCATCAGCAGCCTGCACCTCGTCCTCATGCAACTCAGAAGTTGCAGCACCATCCGCCGCTGTTCGCTTCCTGAGACGCCCGAGGTTCTTTGCCGAAGCTATCATGCAGTCATCAGTTGCAAACACAAACAGGAGTTAGTTAATGTATATATAGAACGTGAATGGGGCTTTGCGACGACCAGGAGAGATTTTATCTTCTAATCACACCTTCCTTAGGGGATTCGCACGCCCCGAAAACATCTGCCACGCATCCCTCTGCACTACTGGCGATTTCTCCTTCCGGTGGTTTTGCGTGCGTTGCTGGCTTCGGTTCATCTGTAAAGAGAGTGGATTTTTAGCTCCCGGGTGCCAAGACACCCCCTTATCTGACCATTCATTCAGAATATGTCTCCTCGAGATTTGAGCATCAAACTGTAGCTAACAGATGCATTAGCAGAACTGGTGCCTCATTAAGCGCGTGCATAAGGACAAAAAAAACAGTGAAGTAGATGCCAGGCCCGAATAGCATCGTAGACACCTACTAAACTCTATATAGCTGCCAGATGTGAACAATCATCTTTACCTCATGGGGACTGAGCACTGGACTGCTAGATGCACTGTTCCGACTCTCTCTCGGTAAAAATGCAGGCGTAGCCACATGTTTTAGTGAGTCATGTATGCACAGCCAAGTCTCTAGTCTCGGTCTCGTGTAGTCTCTCACAAGCTCCGATGTACAAGCACTCTCTCACTAAAAAGACTCACTAAAACATGTGGCTACGCCTGCATTTTTACCGAGAGAGAGTCGGAACAGTGCATCTAGCAGTCCAGTGCTCAGTCCCCATGAGGTAAAGATGATTGTTCACATCTGGCAGCTATATAGAGTTTAGTAGGTGTCTACGATGCTATTCGGGCCTGGCATCTACTTCACTGTTTTTTTTGTCCTTATGCACGCGCTTAATGAGGCACCAGTTCTGCTAATGCATCTGTTAGCTACAGTTTGATGCTCAAATCTCGAGGAGACATATTCTGAATGAATGGTCAGATAAGGGGGTGTCTTGGCACCCGGGAGCTAAAAATCCACTCTCTTGAAAAAAAGAGTTAATCCGAACGAAATTTCGCATCTGACACGGTGATCGACACAGCAACCGAGCGAGGAAGAAGATGTTAGCCCACGCAAAAAAACGAAGAAAAATCGAACTGTCAAAAATTGGGGGTGATTCGTTTCGGATCGGGAGAACATGGATCGACGCGCGCTCGAAAACGGAATCGATCGGTGGGCGGATACTGCAAACGCCGGTCACTTCCAATCCCAACTAAAAGAGTAGCTCGGAAACTCGCTTAAACTTCCGACCAACAACCTACAGCTCGGTGAATCCGGCGAAAACGCCAAGCTAAAATCGCCTAGACGACTAGACGTGCGCCCGATCTAAACCGAAATGCAAGAGAAGAAAAGCAAGAGCTCACGCACGCGAGCCTCCGGTTCACTCACCGTCGCTGTTGAGGTCGATCACCTCCACGGCGCACTCGTCCCGCGGCGGCGGCGGCGGCGGCTCCCCGCCGTGCTCTCCCACTCCCGCGCCTCCCTTCTCCCCGTGACATTGGTCGGGATTCGCGGCCCGGGCGGATGGGTTAGGGTTTTTCTTCACGAGTTTGAACTTCGAGACGACGGCAAGCAGCGAGGGAGGATTGGGATTCGCAAGCGGAATGGGGGTTTTGCTGCACACGGGGAGTGTGGGAGGAGGCGCGGGTTTATAGCTCGCACGCGGTTGGGGGAGAGCGCAGGCGCGAAGCTCGATGCCGCTGTTTTCTTGGGTGGGATCGGCCTACGAGGTTTGGCCGTTTGGGGAGACGGCGTGTGGGTCCAGCGTGCTGGGTTGGCTATGGTCTCCCGTGGGACTGGTTCATGGAGGGGCAGGGAACAGAAGTGGCGGGCGCGGAGCAAGCGGGGGAGCGGACGGTGATTGTTCGGCTATCGTATGGGAGAAGGTACCCATGGGGCGGGATTCAGTTCAAAAATCAAAAGGCGTCTGTGCAGCGGTGCAGGCGGCTTGTGCGACATACTGGCGTACAACAAGTACAGTACGTTTGATGAGATCTGTTGACGAAATTATAGTTCTTATAAAACATCCACGATCTTTTATGGAGATGTTTGAATGTATCGGCCAGAAAGATCGAGAAATTGATGTAATGTGGTTATACAAAAACGAGCATCACGTCGTCACCTTTTGTTTATTACTCCCTCCGTCTTATGATTATAGATAGACAAAGTACTTTAGATCCAAAACATATTTCATGGTTGATCGAACAAACAAGAAAGGTGCCTTTGCAAGTGGTGCATGTGAAGGTGCGGCATCAAATCCTGGCTTCTCGTATCCTTATTGCCTACTTCTGGAGTTATTTTCGGCAGATCCCTCGAAAGGGTACACCGGCTAGGCAAGTAGATCGGATGGGAAACAATGAAGGATTTACCCAAGTTTCGCCCCTCGTGGAAGTGGTAAAAACCTACTCCTGCTCGTGTATATTGCTTGTGTCTCTATAACTAACTATGCCGTCCTCGGCTTATATGGGTATCAGGGTCCAAGGTGTTGGAAATATGGCATAGAGGCAATAATATTGTATTATTATATTTTCATGTTTATAATTAAGAGTTTATATTCTTTGTTATAACTGCTATGACATTGGAATATGCGATTCAGTGGAAAACTCATATGCACGTGTGGAATGATAAAAAGTAGAACCAGATTCCTAGTCTCATCTCTAAGACTAGCTCAAGTGTTGATAGTGATCATGTTTTCCGGATTTTAGGATATCGTTAAGTGTAACGATAGTCCTAAAACAACTTTGAGAATCTGGCTTTGGAAGAACGATCATATTAAATCGATCCAAACTTGTTTGTTATACTTTGAGATACAATCGTCACAAGTCAATTGTTATAACACAGAGAGTTAACATGTTCTTTAGTTCTTTAGACCATGGGAGTATCGTAGTTTCTTCGTACCGTACGATGGACTTTGGGGTTTCTCAAACCTCATCTCTAACAGAGTGATCATAATGACAAATTACTGGTTCATCGAAAAGTTTGACAAGGGGCTAGATAGCTCAATAGTAAGATTTGCTCCTCCGACGATGAATAGATATTCTTAGGGCCCTCTCGGTGTGACGGCATCCATCATTGTCTATCCAGACACAGGTGACTAGGACACAGGGATGTTAGAACATGTCAACGAGAAAGAACGACGAGACCGGTGTGAGCATGAGAATGACTCAAGAGGATACCGATATATTTCACCTCGGGTTTTGTAAAGTATCAAGAAGCAAAGGGAATAGCACATGATAACTAATGGTACACTCGAATATCATTCATGTACTCATAGGTATTGATATGGATGTCCAGGGTTCCACTATCAATCATTGAACAAAAGGGGTTTTCTTCATATCTATGTTTTACTGAACCTACAGGGTCACAAGCTTAAGGTAATCACGAGCTGCTGAGTGTTAATGAAGCAATAGTTATGAGAAAATATTTATGAAATAGTTCCATTAACATTCGAAATAGTTTCGAGAGGAACCGAAAGCATTTCGGGGTCACCAGAATGGTTTCGGGGTTTACCGAGTAATACCGGTAATTGATATATAGGTGGAAAATGTTTCCAGAGATCTTGAATTGATAATAAAGGATCTAATACTAATCGGGAGGCTTTTATAATTTATTTAATATCAATGGACCAATAAAAAATACAATTGGTAGTGGTGGAGAGTTATTGGCCATAGGGCCCGATAACAAAGGGTGGCACCCCCTTAGCCGTTTCCAAGGCTAAGGGAGCCCGAATTGGAGTGGGCGAGAGACTCCTGCTCCCCCTAGGGCCGGCGCAAGGGGAGGATTCCTCCTCCCTCTTGTGGCGCCCCCTCCTCTCCCCTACACCTATATATACTAGAGGTTTTGGCCCTTTTGACATACAAGTTTTTGGAGCCTCTTCTAGTTCTCTAGTTCTAGTTCTAATTGAGATAATTAGAGCCAGATCTAATCCTCTCTAGTCCTTATAATTGCAAGCCCAGTGTGGATCTAATCTTCTCCCTCTAATTCTCCGGCGATGATTAGCTCTGGACGGCGAAGCGTGCTACTTGTAAACAGCTTTGGGATTTTCCTCGAAGAGGAAGGGAGATGCAGCATGGTAGAGATAAGTATTTCCCTCAGTGACAACCAAGGTTAACAAACCAATAGGAGAACCACACATGTTCCCGTCTTCAGCGCCTACACACAAAATAACACACACTTGCACCCAACGCGGGCAAGGGGGTTGTCAATCCCCTTGAACATGTTACTTGCAAGCGATAAGTAGTGATAGATAGATAATATAAATATAAAATAAAATAACAGTAAATAAAAGGCAGCAATATTTTTGGTATTTTTGTAACATTATTTGTGAAGACCCGGGGCCCATAGTTTTTGCTAGAGGCTTCTCTCTCGAAGAAAGCATACGGTGGGTAAACAAATTACCGTTGGGCAATTGACAGAAAAGCGCATAATTATGCAATATTTATCCACGGGAATGATCATATAGATAGGCATCATGTCCATAATCAAGTAGACCGACCCTTGCCTGTATCTACTACTATTACTCCACCCATTGACCACTATCCAGCATGCATCTAGAGTATTAAGTAAAAATAGAGTAATGCTTGGGGCAAGATGACATGATGTAGACAAAGTAAACTCAACTAACGTGAATAAACCCAGTCATTTTATCCTTAATGGCAGCAATACAAATATGTGTCATGTCCCTTTCTGTCACTGGGATTGAGCACCGCAAGATTGAACCCATTACAACGCACCACTCCCGCTGAAGATAAATCAATCTAGTTGGCCAAACTAAACCGATAGATCGAAGAGAAATACGAAGCTATCATAATCATGCATATATATATAACCAACAAAGATTCAATATACTTTCATGAATAATCTAAACATAAACCCACGATTCATCGGATCCCAACAAACACACCACAAAGATGATTACATAGGATAGATCACAGCGGGAATCGCGGTGATCTTTGCAATGAAGAACATAGAGAGAGATAGCCATCTAGGTACTAACTACGGACCCGTAGGTCTATGGTAAACTACTCACATATCATTATGGGAGCAGCAAGGTTGATGTACAGGCCCTCCGTGATTGCTCCCCCCTCCGACAGGGCATCGAAACAGGGCTGCAGATGGGATCACAGCGGAACAGAGACTTGCGGCGGCGGAAAAAGTGTTTCGGGTGGCTCTCTGGTGTTTTCCCAATATATTAGGATTTATAGGGGTGGAGGTAGGGCAAGAGGAGTTAGGAGGTGGCCCCAACCATTAGGGCGTGGCCACCCCCTAGGCGTGCCTTGTTGGCTTGGCGCCACCCCGTGTGGCGTCAGGTCTCCCTTCGAAGCTTCCAGGTCTTATTTTTGTACTGAAAAAAAAAAGTTTCGTTGCGTTTGGACTCCTTTTGGTACTGTTTTCCTCAAAAGCCAAAAAATGCAGAAAATAACAACTGGCACTAGGCACTGGGTTAATAGGTTAGTTCTAGAAAAATGATATAAAACATCATATAAATGCATATAAAGTATCCAAGATTGATAATATAACCGCATGGAACAATAAAAAATTATAGATACATTGGAGACGTATCAGCATCCCCAAGCTTAATTCTTGCTCGTCCTCGAGTAGGTAAATGATAAAAACAGAATTTTTTATGTGACATGCTACTTAACATGTAATCTTATTCAGGTATGATCATTGAGAAACGATGAATCGATAAACATCAATATAGTAATATCCATAAGCATAAGTAACATAATCATTAACTTTCAAAATATACAATCCCTAAAGAATGTTATTCCCCATTCATTTTATCATATTAGCATGGCATAGCTCCGTCTTCACAACATAAATACAAATGTTGAGCACCGCGGTGTTAAGTCAAGCAATTGAATTGTACTTTTTAACGCGCTTCAGCATTTTCAACCTCACTCAACACATGAGTGTGAACCATGGACATGGCATATAGGTGGAATAGAATATGGTGATATATTTCAAAGGAGTAAAAGTGGAGAAGAAAGTCTCGCATCAACTAGGTGGACCAACAGGCTATGGAGATGCCCATCAATCTATATCAATGCGAGGAGTAGGGCTTGCCATGCAACAGATGCACTAGAGCAATAAGTGTATGAAAGCTCAACGGAAGCTAAGTGGGTGTGCATCCAACTTTCTTGCTCATGAAGACCTCGGGCATTTGAGGAAGCCCGTCATCTCAATATGCAAGCCTGATACGTCTCCAACGTATCTATAATTTTTGATTGTTCCATGCTATTATATTACCATTCTAGGATACTTTTTAAGCATTTATTATTTTTGAGCACTAACCTATTAACGCAGTACCAAGTGATAGTTGTTGTTTTCTGCACATTTTTGGCTTTTTAGGAATACTGTACCAAACGAGGTCCAAATACCACGAAACTTTTTGATGATTTTCTGGACAAAAATAAAACGTGGAAGCTTCAGAGGAAGACCGGAGGGCACATGAGGTGCCCCCAAGCCAACAGGGCACGCCCTGTTGGCTTGGAGCCACCTCCCAGCTCCTCTGGCCCTGATCTCTGCGCTATAAATTCTCATCTATCCCCTAAACCCTAGAGAGCCTCCCGAAACACTTTTTCTGCCGCCGCAAGCCTCTGTTCTGTCGTGTCCCATCTGGAGCCCTGTTTTGGTGCCCTGCGGAGGGGGGATCGATCACGGAGGGCCTCTACATCAACCTTGTTGCTCCCATGGTGATGTGTGAGTAGTTCACCACAGACCTACGGGTCTGTAGTTAGTACCTAGATGGCTATCTCTCTCTATGTTCTTCACTGCCAAGATCGTTGCGATTCCCACGGTGATCTATCTTATGTAATCAATCTTTGCGGTGTGTTTGTTGGGATCCGATGAATTGTGTGTTTATGTTCAGATTATTCATGAAAATATATTGAATCCTTGCTGGTTATTTATATGCATGATTGTTATAGCTTCGTAATGCTCTCCGATCTAGTGGTTTGGTTTGGCCAACTAGATTGATTTATCTTCAAGTGGGAGTGGTGCGTTGTAGTGGGTTTAGTCTTGCGGTGCTCAATCCCAGTGAAGAAAGGGACATGACACATACTGTATTGCTGCCACTGAGGGTAAAACGATGGGGTTCATTCATATTAACTGCATTTACTTTGTCGACATCATGTCATCATCCTCCAAGCATTACTCTGTTTTCACTTAATACTCTAGATGCATGCTGGATAGCGGTAGATGGGTGGAGTAATAGTAGTAGATGCAGGCAGGAGTCGGTCTACTTGTTTATGGACATGATTCCTATATACACGATCATTGTCGTGAATAAATATTGCATAACTATGTGCTTTTCTATTAATTGCCCAACAGTGATTTGTTTACCCAACCGTATGCTTTCTTCGAGAGAGAAGCGTCTAGCGAACACTATGCCCCCCGGGTCTCCTCACAAATATATTTACAAAAACTCTAAATACCTTGCTGCCATTATTTACTTTCTTTTTATTTTCAATTTATATTTATCAAATTATCTATCTATCACTACTTATCGCTTGCAAGTAACGAGTTCAAGGGGATTGACAACTCTCTTGCCCGCGTTGGGTGCAAGTGTTTGCTCTTTTGTGACTAGTCTTGGTCTTGAGCACTGGAATGCTAGCAACTCTAGCAGCCTCTGCATGTTGATACGTCCATTTTGCATCATGATTTCCTATTGATATTTATATTGTTTTTGGCCATTATTACACTTTATGATACAATTCTAATGCCTTTTATCTCTTAATTTGCAAGATCTACACAAAGAGGGAAATTGCCGAAAACTGGAATTCTGGACCTGAAGGCCATGGAAAAAGTTGGAAGTTTTCTACACTCCAAATGACCAGAAACTTCATGGAGATTTTTTCTGGAATATATAAGAATTATTGGAGGGAAGAACAACCGGAGGGGGGGCACCTGTTGCTCCGAAGGCAGCAGGGCGTGCCCACCCCCCTAGGGCGCGCCCTGATGCCTTGGGAGGCCCACAGACAGCCACCAGTGCCCCTGTTCTGCTATATGAAGTGTTTTGAGCTATAAAAAAATAAGGAGGATGCTTTCGAGACGAAGCGCCGCGGTATCGAGGCGGAAACCTGGGAGGAGCCCTTTTGCTCTCCGACAAAGCGATTCTGCCGTGGAATCCCTCCGGGAGGGGGAAATCAAAGTCATCATCATCACCAACGCTGCCTCCTTCGTGGGAGGACCAATATTCATCAACATCTTCACTAGCGCCATCTCATCTCAAACCCTAGTTCATCTCTTGTATTCAATCTTTATCTCAAAACCTCAGATTGGTACCTGTGGGTTGCTAGTAGTGTTGATTAGATCTTGTAGTTGATGCTCGTTGGTTTACTTGGTGGAAGATAATATGTTCATATCCTTTATCATATTCATTACACCTCTGATCTTGAACATGATGATCATTAGTGAGTAGTTTCTTTTGTTCTCGAGGACGTGGGAGAAGTCTTGTTATAAGTAATAATGTGAAGTTGGTATTTGTTCGATATTTTGATGATATGTATGTTGTTTCTTCCTTTAGTGGTGTCATGTGAACATTGACTACATGACACTTCACCGTACTTGGGCCTAAGGGAAGGCATTGTGGAGTAATAAATAGATGATGGGTTGCTAGAGTGACAGAAGCTTAAACCCTAGTTTATGCGTTATTCCATAAGGGGCTGATTTGGATCCACATGTTTCATGCTATGGTTAGATTTATCTTAATTCTTCTTTTATACTTGCAGATGCTTGCGAGAGGGGGTAATCATAAGTGGGATGCTTGTTCAAGTAAGAACAACACCCAAGCACTGGTCCACCCACATATCAGATTATCAATGTAACGAACGAGAATCAACTCAACATGATGAACGTGACTGGATGGAAATTCCCATGTGTCCTCGAGAGCGCTTTACTTTATATAATAGAACTTTCAGGCTTGTCCTTTTCTATAAAATGTATTGGGCCAACTTGTTGCACACTTGCTACTTATGTTACTTGTTACTTGTTACAAATTATCTTGCTGCAAAACTATCTATCATTGTTACTTACAAAACTTGCAGAGAATACCTTGCTGAAACCTTCTTATCATTTCCTTCTGCTCCTCGTTAGGTTTGACACCCTTACTTGTCGAAAGGACTAAGATTGATCCCATGTACTTGTGGGTCATCAAGACTCTTTTCTGGCGCCGTTTCCGGGGAGTGAATCGCCTTTGGTAAGTGGAATTTGGTAAGGAAACATTTTTGGTACGTGCTGAAATTTACTGTTGCTTGTTACTATGGAAGATAATCCTTTGAGGGGCCTGTTTGGGGTATTTCACCTCGAATAGAAGTGGCAAAAGCCGCTGCTCAACCTATTGAACCTATGATACATCTCCAATGCATCTATAATTTTTTATTGTTACATGCTATAGTATTATCATTCTAGGATCCTTTTTATGTATTTCTTTGCCAATTCATATTATTTTTGAGCACTAACCTATTAACCTAGTGCCTAGTGCGAGTTGCTGTTTTCTGTGTGTTTTTGGTTTTTCAGGTTTACCGTACCAAATGAAGTTCAATTTCCACAAAACTTTTTTATGATTTTTCTGGACCAAAAGAAGATCTAGAAGCTTCGGGAGGAGACCGGAGGCAGCACGAGAGAGACATCACACATCAGGGCGCGCCCAGAGGGGTGGTCGTGCCCTGTTGTGTGCTGGCCCCTCCTGGCGTCTCCGGACGTCCCTCTCTGGCCTATAAAGTCCAATATATCCCAAAAACCCTAGAGAGCCCCCCGAAACACTTTTTTCGCCACCGCAAGTCTCTGTTCCGCTGTGTGCCCATCTGGAGCCCTGTTCTGGTGCCCTGCCAGAAGGGGGATCGATCACGGACGGCCTCTACATCAACCTTGCTGCTCCCATGGTGATGTGTGAGTAGTTCACCACAGACCTACGGGTCCGTAGTTAGTACCTAGATGGCTATCTTTCTATCTCTCTTGATATTCAGTACAAAGTTCACCGCATCTTCGCTGTGATCTATTCGATGTAATCACTTTGTGCGGTGCGTTTGTTGGGTTCCGATGAATTATGGGTTTATGTTCAGATTGTTCATAAATTTATATTGAGTTCCTTTCTAGTCCTTCTTTACATATTCATGATTATATGATAGATTCGTAATTCTTCCCGATCTATTGAAATAGTTTGGCCAACTAGATTGATATTTCTTCAGTGGGAGAGGTGCATTGTAGTGGGTTCAATCTGGTGGTGCTCTATATCCCAGTGACAGAAGGGGACAAGAAATGTCTTTGTATTGCTTCCACTAAGGATAAAACAATGGGGTTGATTCATATTAATTGGATTTACCTTGTCTACATCATGTCATTGTTCTCCAAGCATTACTCTATTTTACTTAATACTCTAGATACATACTGGATAGCGGTCGATGGGTGGAGTAATATTATTAGATGCAGGAAGGAATCGATCTTCTTGCTTACGGACGTGATGCCTATATGTAATGATCATTGCCATGAATAAATATTACATAACTATGCACTTTTCTATCAATTGTCCAACAGTAATTTGTTTACCCACCATATGCCTACTACATGAGAGATGCCACTAGGGAAAACTATGGCCCCCGGGTCTATCCACTTATATATTTACAAAAGCTTTCGTTACCTTGCTTCCATTTATTTATATTTTATTTATTTTTCAATTTATTATCAACTATCATCTACACACTTCATTTGCTTGCAGATAACGAGTCCAAGGGGATTGACAACCCTCTTGCCCGCGTTGGGTGCAAGTGTTTGCTTCTTTTTGTGCAGTCGCTGAAGACGGGGGTTGCATGCTACTCCTATTGGTTCGATAACCTTGGTTCTCACTGAGGGAAATACTTATATATACTATGCTGCATCACCCGCTCCTCTTTGCGGAAAACCAAACACAGATCACAAGTATCAGGAAGGATTTCTAGCATCGTTGTCGGGGAGTATCACCAACCTACTATCAAGTACCTTCTCACAAATTATCATTCACTTGTTCTACCTTTTATTTTCTGTTATATTTTGCTTGCTTCAAAAAAATCAAAAATACAAAAATATTTATCTTTGCTAGTTGCTAGTATACTTGTTTGCTTGCTAGTTTACTTGTTCCGCCTATTACTTTGCTTGCTCGGTCACCATGTCTCAAGATACTACTAAGTTGTGTGACTTATCAAATACTGATAATAATGATTTTATTAGTACTCCTATACCACCCACCACTAGTGCGGAGTTTTATAATATTAATGCTGCATTGCTAAATCTTGTGATGAAAGAACAATATTCGGGAAGTCCTAATGAGGATCCCGCTTCCCATCTCAACACCTTTGTTGAATTATGTGATATGAAAAATAAAAAGGATATGGATAATAATGTGGTCAAAATAAAATAATTTCCTTTTTCACTACGACATAAAGCTAAGGCTTGGTTTTCATCTTTACCACGTAATAGTATTGGAACATGGGATAAGTGTAAAGATGCTTTTATTGCCAGGTATTTTCCTCCTGCTAAGATCATCTCCCGTAGAAATCAAATTATGAATTTTAAACAACATGATCAAGAACATGTTGCACAAGCTTTGGAGAGGATGAAATTGATGATTAGAAATTTCCCTACTCATGGTTTAAACTTGTGTATGATTATCCAAAATTTCTATGTTGGATTAAACTTTGTGTCTATAAATCTTCTAGATTCTGCTGCAGGCGGTACCTTCATGGAGGTGACATTAGGAGAGGCCACCAAAATTCTGGAGAACATCATGACAAATTGTTCTCAATGGCATACCGAGAGAGCTCCAACTGGTAAGAAGGTAAATGCTGTCGAAGAAATCACTACTTTGAGTGAAAAAGTGGATGCTCTTATGAAAATGGTTGCTAGTAAAAATGCTCATGTTGACCCCAATGATGTGCCTTTGTCTACCTTGATTTAACAAAATGAGGATGCTATTGATGTGAATTTTATCTCGCGAAACAATTTCAACAACAATGCTTATAAAGGAAATTTCAATGCTAGACCGTATCCCAGTAATTCCTCTAATAATTATGGCAATTCTTATGGAAATTCTTCTACAAACAATAATAGGGTATCCTCTGATCTTGATAACACCATTTAAGAATTTAGTAGTTCCCAAAATATTTTTAATACTATGGTAGAAGAAAAGCTGCATAAAGTTGATGATTTGGCTAAGAACATGGATAGGATTGCTCTTGATGTGAAAACTCTTAAAAATAAAAAAAATTCCACCAAAGCATGATTTTAATGATACTATTAAATCTATCCAATTATATATTAATGAAAGTAAGGAGAGGACCGCTAAGTTGAAAGCTAAGCGAGAATTCTTAGAAAAAACTCTTGCACCCGGTTTTTACTGTAATCATGATGAAGATCTTAAAATGATTGGTACTTCTCCTATTGATTCCTTGTTTACTAATATGAAAGTAGATGATAAAGGGATTGGAGATGAGTCAAATTTAGCTAGAAGGCATCCCGTTTGCTTGGAGGGTGATGATTCTAATGATAAAATTGAAAAAAGTGGGTTTGGAGAGGTCAAAACTTTAACTAGTGATGTGCCCACTATCTTGGATCACAAGGAATTTAATTATGAAAGTTGCTCTTTAGTAGAATGCATTTCCTTGTTGCAATCCATTATTAGCTCACCCAATGCTTATGAACAAAACAAGGCTTTTACTCAACATATAGTAGAAGCAATGATAAAAGCTTATGATGAGAAACTTGAGCTAGAAGTTTCTATTCCTAGAAAGTTGCATGATTAATGGGAACCTACTATAAAAATAAATGTTAAATAATATGAATACAATGCTTTGTGTGACCTTGGTGCTAGTGTTTCAACAATACCTAAATCTCTTTGTGATGTGCCTGGTCTCACCGATATTCAAGATTGTTCCCTTAACTTGCATCTTGCGGAATCTACCATAAAGAAACCTTTGGGTAAAATAAATGATGTGCTTATTATTTCAAATAAAATTATGTGCCGATAGATTTCATTGTGCTTGAGATTGAATGCAATCCAACGTGTCCAATAGTACTTGGAAGACCTTTGTTACGAACTATAGGTGCAATTATTGATATGAAAGAGGGAAACATAAGGTTCCAATTTCCATTAAAGAAAGGGATGGAACACTTCTCTAGGAAGATAATTAAACCACCTTATGAATCTATCATGAGAGATACTTATGGGTGGAGTGTCAAAAATGACAACACTTAAAACTATGCAATATGCCTAGCTAGGGGCGTAAAACAATAGCGCTAGTTGGGAGGCAACCCAATAGTTATCTTATTTTCTTGCTTTTACTTTCTGTTTGTTTTAGATAAAGTGATTATTGACTATGTAATGATTGTGTTTTTATGTTCAAATTAGTGTCTGTGCCAAGTAAAGCCTTTGGGATGACTTGCATGATGAGTAGAATTGGTACGGTGGAAAAACAGAAACTTTAGCGTCTAGTGCAGAATTTCGGTAATTTTACTGGAATGTCTTTTTGATCTGTAATTTTTAAACAGTATTTATATACAAATTACCCAGGTTTTACTAATTTTTCAGAATTTTTGGAGTTACATAAGTATAGGCTCTCTACAGATAATTACAGCCTGTTCTGTTTTAGACAGATTCTGTTTTGCTTGCATAGTTTGCTTGTTTTGATGATGCTATAGATTGTACCGGGGGGTATAAGCCATGGAGAAGTTAGAATACAGTACCTTATGCAATAATAAAATAATAATCAATTTATAACAGTACCTAAAGTATTTGATATGTTTATTATACTAACGGATCTCACGAAGGTTTCTCTTGAGTTTTGTGTCTGAAGTTTTCAAGTTTTGGGTGCTATCATGATGGATGAAGGAATAAGGAGCAGAAAAAACCTAAGCTTGGGTATGCCCAAGGCACCCAAGGTAATATTCTAGGAAGACTTAAGCGTCTAAGCTTGGGGATGCCCCGGAAGGCATCCCCTCTTTCATCTCAATCCATCTGTATGTCACTTGGAGCTATATTTTTATTCATCACATGATATGAGTTTTGCTTCGAGCGTCGTTTGCTTTAGTTTGCTTTTTCTTTCGTTTTCCACAATCATTGTTTGCTGTACACACACACTTGAGAGAGACACAAGATCACCATGATTTAATAGAATACTCTTTGTGCTTCACTTATATCTTTTGAGCTAAGCAGTTGCTCTAGTACTTCACTTATATCTTTTAGAGCACGGTGGTGTATAGATTTTAAAGAAATAATTCCACTCTCGTTCTTCACTTATATTTGTTTGAGAGTTAATAAATAGTGATGGTAATTTGCATGGGTTGTAAGACTAGTCCAAAAATAATAGGTATTCAAGGAGTGCATAATCAAAACCTTCATGTAGCACATAAAAGAGAAATTTTGAGTTAATGATATTAATGTGGTAATGTGAAAGGGCATGAGTGCATGATCGTTCGTTAATAAGAATCTTAAATTAGAGGGTGTTAACTTGTTGTTCATCTAAATATTTTTTATGGCATGGTGATTATGTGTGAGCATTCTTATTCCTCGTTGAAATCCTAGTGTTGTTTAAGTCAGAGGCGCGCGATGGTTAACTCCTCCCAACCTCCTCCCTAGGGGCATGCGATTAGTACTTTGCTGGGGATATAACCCCATGGTATGACCCGCCCAGGAAGGGCCGGGTTAGGAAGTTGGCGACTTGATAATAAGGCCTTAGCAGGCCTGAAGGCCAAGATAAGTTTGGAGATAACTTACCAAATGGGCCGGGCGGAGGCCCAGAGCCGGCAGATGGTGTGTGACCCGGAAGGTGTAAGCCGCCGGGAGATGGCTTGTCAGAGAAGGCAAGGCGATTTAGAGATATGGTTGGTTACTAATTGTAACCCGGCCCGGACTCTTGTAAGCTCAGGGCCTCGACCTGTGTATATAAAGGCGGGTTCCCTGGGCGGCTTAAGGCACGAAACCATTGATCGAGAGCTAGGTCAAGCGAATCCGCTCCCTTGTAATCGATACCCAATCAATACAACTCAAAGTAGGACGTAGGCTTTTACCTCCTTCGAGAGGGGCCGAACCTGGGTAAACCCGTGTCTTTCGTCCCGACCAACCCCTTCGAGTTAACCACCGTAGCGATGGCTTCACCCCTAAGTCCTTGCACTAGGACATCTGCCGTGATAAAACCACGACAGTTGGCGCCCACCGTGGGGCAGATGCGCGGTGGTTTGGAGTATTCGAAGGGCTCTCTCCCAGGGATCGAGGGATACGCCATTGGCAGGATGACTAAGAGTCGCCGCGGCAAGCTCTACATCGACGACACTGGCTGGGGCCCCGAGGCTGACTCAATCGAGTACGGGTACCGGGTCCCCTTCGGCGGAATTCACATTTTCATCGGGAAGATCGGCGGATCTAGGCCCGGGACGGATGTCTGCACCAACCTTGTCGAGTCGGCCCGGTGCGCGCAACCCGCCCGGATTCAACCCGGCCGGAAGCACGTTTTCGTCGGCTTCACGCAAGGCGCGGAACTCGCGAAAGATTCCATGTCAGGAGGAGAAACCCTTGTCTGTTCAGAGGATGGATCCTTGAGCGGAGAGACGGAGTCAATTTATCAGCTTCATGACGGCAGGCTTGGGGGCTATTTCGATGGCAACAGTACTCCGGAGCCCTATGAGCCGCCGAGCCAAGCCGCCATCTTCATGGCAGGTATGGTGCCGGGTTCCAGCAGCACGGCGGCTGGGGCAGCGGCTGCCGGTGCAGCAGGATCTGGGTCAGCCAGGCCACCGGCCCAAGTTTTGCTGGACTTGATGAATGAGCTTACAACTCTGATGGGAACCGAGGTCACAACTGAAAATCAGACGAGCCGCAATGCAGAGATTGCGAGGCTGAAAGACCAGATGACCAGGGCCCAGGAGGATATCAATGCAATGCAGGCTCAGATGGATGCTGAGTCGAAGCGTTTGAAGGCTGAAGCTTTTCACCTCAATCTGGATCAGCAGGCCTCAGAAGCAGTTTTTCGGATGAGGCATCAGACCCGCCTGCCCGAGCAGTATGAGCCCAGGAATCCCTTCAACACACCGGGAGCAGGACCGAATGCACCATTGATTATGACCCGGACGGTGGAGGTACCTGGGAATAGGGTAGCGACTCAGCATCGGCAACCAGACTCGCCCCGCAGGAATCAGACCGCGCCGCAGCATTTTCGGACACCACCTGGCCACTATTCTAATCCGGTGGAGAACATGATAGCGGCGGCTGCCAGGCTCAATGCGCTTCCTCTCGCCGACGGGACACCCTTTGCCGAAGAGGCACAGAATGCCATTGAGCTATTGCAAACAGCGGTGGCTCAACAGGAGAAGTATACATACAGCCGGAGTCGTGTGCACTCAACCCCCATCTCAAGCCGCAGTTATAGCCGGCGTTTGGAGTCGCCGGCGGTCTCCAGCAGCGAGCGACGTCGGAACCCGCCCCGTGATGGCCCACCCGTTGTCGATGCTCAGGCGATCATGGATAATGCTAGAGCTCAGCGTGAGGCGGCGGCCGCGGCGGCTTACCAAGAGCTGCCCCCGTTGACCCCTTCGACTTCGGTGGGAGCCGGAGTCACTTCCAGGGATGTTGGAGTGCTGTGTTTAGTACCGGCTCTAAGGAACGAGCGCCTGCCGAAGGATTTTAAGGGTCCGCGCAAAGTGCCTAACTACACAGCTGATTTACCCCAAGAAGCCTGGATTGAGAGTTATGAACTAGCCATGGAGATGTTGGATGTCAGTGATGCAGTCTGTGCTAAATACTTCATCATGATGTTGGAAGGACCGACTCGTACATGGTTAAAGGGTCTGCCCCCCAATACCATTAATTCCTGGGCCGAGTTGAAAGCACGATTCATCAAGAATTTTCAAGGGACGTGCAAGCAGCCTATGACGATCGTTGATTTGGATCATTGCGTGCAGCGGGAGGATGAGTTGGCCCATCATTGGGTCCGGCGGATCTCAACCATTATCCACTCGTCTGATAACATCACGACGGCTCAGGCGGTTCTGATTCTGGAGAAGAATTGTCACTTTTTACCCCTTAAGCAGAAGCTTGGATGGCTCAAGCGTTCTTGCCAGGACATGGGTGAGCTCATGGGGGCTCTCACTAAATATGCAGACTCTGACAGCACGAAAGATCCTAGTTCTGATGATGAGAAATCTGCTAAGGGCGAGAAGAATGGCAACGGCAAGGGTCAGCAACAGAACGGAACATGAAATAACAACCCAGGTAATGGCGATAAATGGAAGCATCCAGACGGCGGATCAGATCTGGTGGCCAATACCAACATTGGGAACAACCACGGCAAGGGAAACGGTAAACCACCTTTTGGCAAGGGCAAGCCTTTCAACATGGAGGCAATGCTTAACGACCCCTGCCCGAAGCACAGTCTTCCCAACAAGCCATCCACTCATGCTTGGAAGGATTGTTATATCATGCGGGAGTTCCGGAATTACAGCCTTAACCAGCATCATGGTAACGGCAATGGACCGCCCGGCGGCTCAGATTCGGCTCTCATGGGTCAGGTTTTGGTGCAGGCGGCTTGATACGTCCATTTTGCATCATGCTTTTATATCGATATTTATCGCATTATGGGCTGTTAATACACATTATGGTACAATACTTATGCCTTTTCTCTCTTATTTTACAAGGTTTACATGAAGAGGGAGAATGCCGGCAGCTGGAATTCTGGACTGGAAAAGGAGCAAATCTGATATACCTATTCTGCACAACTCCAAAAGTCCTGAAAATCTACGGAAAATTATTTTGGAATATATAAAAAATATTGGGTGAAAGAAATACCAGAGGGGACCCACCAGGGAGTCACAAGCCAGGGGGCGCGCCCAACACCCCTGGGCGCGCCCCTGTGGCTTGTGGGCCCCCTGGCAGGCCTCCGGTGCCCATCTTCTGCTATATGGAGGGTTTTGACTTGGAAAAAACCAGAAGGGAGCTTTCGGGACGAAGCGCCGCCGTCTCGAGGCGGAACTTGGACAGAACCAATCTAGGGCTCCGGCGGAGCTGTTCTGCCGGGGAAACTTCCCTCCCGGAGGGGGAAATCGAAGCCATCATTATCACCAACGATCCTCTCATCGAGAGGGGGTCAATCTCCATCAACATCTTCACCAGCACCATCTCCTCTCCAAACCCTAGTTCATCTCTTGTATCCGATCTTTGTCTCAAAACCTCAGATTGGTACCTGTGGGTTGCTAGTAGTGTTGATTACTCCTTGTAGTTGATGCTAGTTGGTTTACTTGGTGGAAGATCATATGTTCAGATCCTTAATGATAATTAATACTCCTCTGATTATGAACATGAATATGCTTTGTGAGTAATTACGTTTGTTCCTGAGGACATGGGATAAGTCTTGTTATAAGTAATCATGTGAATTTGGTATTCGTTCGATATTTTGATGACATGTATGTTGTCTCTCCTCTAGTGGTGTTATGTGAACGTCGACTACATGACACTTCACCATTGTTTGGGCCTAGAGGAAGGCATTGGGAAGTAATAAGTAGATGATGGGTTGCTAGAGTGACAGAAGCTTAAACCCTAGTTTATGCGTTGCTTCGTAAGGGGCTGATTTGGATCCATATGTTTCATGCTATGGTTAGATTTATCTTAATTCTTCTTTCGTAGTTGCGGATGCTTGCGAGAGAGGTTAATCATAAGTGGAAGGCTTGTCCAAGTAAGGGCAACACCCAAGCACCGGTCCACCCACATATCAAATTATCAAAGTAACGAACGCGAATCATATGAGCATGATGAAAACTAGCTTGACAGAAATTCCCATGTGTCCTCGGGAGCGCTTTGCTTTATATAAGAGTTTGTCCAGGCTTGTCCTTTGCTACAAAAAGGATTGGGCCACCTTGCTGCACCTTTGTTACATTTGTTACTTGCTATCCATTACGAATTATCCTATCACAAAACTATCTGTTACCGATAATTTCAGTGCTTGCAGAGAATACCTTACTGAAAACCGCTTGTCATTTCCTTCTGCTCCTCGTTGGGTTCGACACTCTTACTTATCGAAAGGACTACGATAGATCCCCTATACTTGTGAGTCATCAAGACTCTTTTCTGGCGCCGTTGCCGGGGAGTGAAGCGCCTTTGGTGAGTGGAACTTGGCAAGGAAAAATTTATATACTGTGCTGAAATTTACTGTCACTTGTTACTATGGAAAATAATCCTTTGAGGGGTTTGTTCGGGGTATCTTCACCTTGACCGGAAGCACAAAGAGATGCTCCTCAACCTACTGCACCTACTGAAAATATTTATTATGAAATTCCTTCGGGTATGATAGAGAAACTGCTTGCTAATCCTTATGCAGGAGATGGAACACTACATCCTAATTTGCATCTAATCTATGTGGATGAAGTTTGTGGATTATTTAAGCTTGCAGGTTTGCCGGAGGACGATGTCAAGAAGAAGGTCTTTCCTTTATCTTTGAAGGAGAAGGCATTGACATGGTATAGGCTATGTGATGATATTGGATCATGGAACTACAACCGATTGAAATTGGAATTTCATCAGAAGTTTTATCCTATGCATCTGGTTCATCGTGATCGGAATTATATTTATAATTTTTGGCCTCGTGAAGGAGAAAGAATCGCTCAATCTTGGGGGAGGCTTAAGTCAATGTTATATTCATGCCCCAATCATGAGCTCCCAAGAGAAATTATTATTTAGAATTTTTATGCTCGGCTTTCTCGTAATGATCAATCCATGCTCGATACTTCTTGTGCTGGTTCCTTTATGAAGAAAGATATTGAATTCAAATGGGACTTATTGGAAAGAATTAAACGCAACTCTGAAGATTGGGAACTCGACGAAGGTAAGGAGTCAGGTATAAACCTTAAGTTTGATTGTGTTAAATCCTTTATAGACACCGATGCTTTTCGTGATTTTAGCACTAAATATGGACTTGACTCTGAGATAGTAGCTTCTTTCTGTGAATCTTTTGCTACTCATGTTGATCTCCCTAAGGAGAAGTGGTTTAAATATCATCCTCCCATTGAAGTTAAAGTAGTTGAACCTATTAAAGTTGAAGAAGAAACTATTATTTATAATGCTGATCCTGTTATTCCTACTGCTTATATTGAGAAACCGCCCTTCCCTGTTAGAATAAAGGAACATGCTAAAGCTTCAACTGTGGTTCGTAAGAGTTGTACTAGAACACCTACGCCCCCTGAACAAATTAAAGTTGAACCTAGTATTGCTATGGTTAAAGATCTCTTGGTTGATAATATTGATGGGCATGTTATTCATTTCTGTGATGAAGCTGCTAGAATTGCTAGACCTGATACTAAAGGTAAACATAGACCTATTGTTGGCGTGCATGTTGTTTCTGTTAAAATAGGAGATCATTGTTATTATGGCTTGTGTGATGTGGGTGGTAGTGTGAGTGCAATTCCCTTTACCTTATACCAAGAAATTATGAATGATATTGCACCAGCTGAGTTAGAAGAAATTGATGTTACTATTAAGCTTGCTAATAGAGATACTATTGCACCAATTGGGATTGTTAGAGATGTTGAAGTCTTGTGTGGGAAAATAAAGTATCCTACTGATTTTCTTGTTCTTGGTTCCCCACAAGATGATTTGTGTCCCATCATATTTGGTAGACCTTTCTTGAATACTGTTAATGCTAGGATAGATATTGAGAAAGAAACTGTTACTGTAAGTTTTGGGGATGTGTCTCATGAGTTCAATTTCTCTAAATTTCGTAGACAACCCCATGACAAAGAATTGCCTAGTAAAGATGACATTATTGGTCTTGCTTCTATTGCTGTGCCTCCTACTGATCCCTTAGAACAATATTTGCTAGACCATGAAAATGATATGCATATGAATGAAAGGAATGAAATAGATAAGATTTTCTTTGACCAGCAGCCTATTTTGAAACACAACCTGCCTGTTGAAATACTTGGGGATCCTCCTCCACCCAAGGGTGATCCCGTGTTTGAGCTTAAACAATTACCTGATACTCTGAAATATGCTTATCTTGATGAAAAGGAGATATATCTTGTTATTATTAGTGCTAACCTTTCAGAGCATGAAGAAAAGAGATTATTGAAAACTCTGAGGAAGCACCGTGCTGCTATTGGATATACTCTTGATGATCTTAAGGGCATTAGTCCCACTTTATGTCAGCATAAAATTAATATGGAGCCTGATGCTAAACCAGTTGTTGATCACCAACAACGGTTAAATCCTAAAATGAAAGAAGTGGTAAGAAATGAAATACTAAAGCTTCTAGAGGCAGGTATAATTTATCCTATTTCTGATAGTAGATGGGTTAGTCCCGTCCATTGTGTTCCTAAAAAGGGAGGTATTACCGTTGTTCCTAATGATAAAAATGAATTGATCCCGCAAAGAATTGTTACAGGATATAGAATGGTAATTGATTTTAGGAAATTAAATAAAGCTACTAGGAAAGATCATTACCCTCTACCTTTTATTGATCAAATGCTAGAAAGACTATCCAAACATACACATTTTTGCTTTCCAGATGGTTACTCTGGTTTCTCTCAAATACCTGTGTCAAAAGAGGATCAAGAAAAGACCACTTTTACTTGTCCTTTCGGTACCTTTGCTTATAGACGTATGCCTTTTGGTTTATGCAATGCACCTGCTACCTTTCAAAGATGTATGATGGCTATATTCTCTGACCTTTGTGAAAAGATTGTTGAGGTTTTCATGGATGATTTCTCCGTTTACGGAACTTCTTTTGATGATTGCTTGAGCAACCTTGATCGAGTTTTGCAGAGATGCGAAGAAACTAATCTTGTCTTGAATTGGGAAAAGTGCCACTTTATGGTTAATGAAGGTATTGTCTTGGGGCACAAAATCTCCGAAAGAGGTATTGAAGTTGATAAAGCCAAAGTTGATGCTATTGAAAAAATGCCGTGTCCTACGGATATCAGAGGTATACGAAGTTTCCTTGGTCATGCTGGTTTCTATAGGAGGTTTATTAAAGACTTCTCTAAGATTTCTAGGCCTCTCACTAATCTTTTGCAAAAAGATGTTCCATTCATTTTTGATGATGGTTGTGTAGAAGCATTTGAAATTCTTAAGAATGCCTTGATTTCCGCACCTGTTGTTCAACCACCTGATTGGAACCTACCCTTTGAAATTATGTGTGATGCTAGTGATTATGTCATTGGTGCTGTTCTAGGACAAAGGGTTGATAAGAAATTAAATGTTATCCATTATGCTAGTAAAACTCTAGACAATGCTCAAAGAAACTATGCTACCACTGAAAATGAATTTTTAGCAGTTGTGTTTGCTTGTGATAAGTTCAGACCTTATATTGTTGATTCCAAAGTAACTGTTCACACTGATCATGCTGCTATCAAATATCTTATGGAAAAGAAAGATGCTAAACCTAGACTTATTAGATGGGTTCTCCTGCTACAAGAATTTGATTTGCATATTATTGATAGAAAGGGTGCTGATAACCCCGTAGCAGACAACTTGTCTAGGTTAGAAAATGTTCTTGATGACCCACTACCTATTGATGATAGCTTTCCTGATGAACAATTAGCTGTCATAAATGCTTCGCGCAATGCTCCATGGTATGCTGATTATGCTAATTACATTGTTGCTAAATTTATACCACCTAGTTTCACATACCAACAAAAGAAAAATTCTTCTATGATTTAAGACATTACTTTTGGGATGACCAACACCTTTATAAAGAAGGAGTAGATGGTGTTATTAGACGTTGTGTGCCTGAGCATGAACAGGAACAGATCCTTCACAAGTGCCATTCCGAGGCCTACGGAGGACACCACGCTGGAGATAGAACTGCACATAAGGTACTACAATCTGGTTTTTATTGGCCTACTCTCTTCAAGGATGCTCGTAAGTTTGTCTTGTCTTGTGATGAATGTCAAAGAATTGGTAATATTAGTAGACGTCAGGAAATGCCTATGAATTACTCTCTTGTTATTGAATCATTTGATGTTTGGGGTTTTGATTATATGGGACCTTTTCCACAGTCTAACGGGTATACTCATATTCTAGTTGTTGTTGATTATGTTACTAAGTGGGTAGAGGCTATTCCAACTAGTAGCGCTGATCATAACACTTCTATTAAAATGCTTAAAGAAGTTATTTTCCCTAGATTTGGAGTCCCTGGATATTTAATGACTGATGGTGGTTCACACTTTATTCATGGTGCTTTCCGTAAATTGCTTGCTAAGTATGATGTTAATCATAGAATTGCATCTCCTTATCATCCTCAGTCTAGTGGCCAAGTAGAATTGAGCAATAGAGAAATTAAATTGATCTTGCAAAAGACTGTTAATAGATCCAGAAAGAACTGGTCTAAGAAACTTGATGATGCATTATGGGCTTATAGAACTGCTTATAAAAACCCTATGGGTATGTCTCCGTATAAGATGGTTTATGGTAAAGCATGTCACTTACCTCTAGAGCTAGAACATAAAGCTTATTGGGCAATTAAAGAGCTCAACTATGATTTGAAACTTGCTGGTGAGAAGAGGTTATTTGACATTAGCTCACTTGATGAATGGAGAACCCAGGCCTATGAGAATGCCAAGTTGTTTAAAGAAAAAGTTAAGAGATGGCATGATAAAAGGATACAAAAGTGTGAATTCAATGTAGGTGATCATGTCTTGCTATACAATTCTCATTTAAGATTTTTTGCAGGAAAACTTCTCTCTAAATGGGAAGGGCCTTACATTATCGAGGAAGTATATCGTTCCGGTGCCATCAAGATCAACAACGCCGAAGGCACAAATCCGAAGGTGGTCAACGGGCAAAGAATCAAACATTATATCTCAGGTACTCCCATAAATGTTGAAACCAATATTATCAATACCATGACTCCGGAGGAGTACATTAGGGAGACCTACCATAACGTTTCAGACTCCGAAAAGGAATAGGTATGTGGTACGGTAAGCAAACCGACTCCAAAACTTTTCCAATGGCAATTTTTATTCGTTTTGGAATATTTAAAAAATTAGGAAAATTTAAAGTAGTCCGAATAGTGCACGAGGAGGCGACAAGCTAGGGGGGCACGCCCTATCCCCCTGGGCACGCCCCTGTGGCTTGTGGCCACCCCGTGCACCCTCCGGACTCCGTTTTCTTGTGGTATACTCCTTCGGGTCGGTAAAAATTCATTATATAATCTCCCAAAGGTTTTGACCTTCGTAACACGACAATACCTCCTGTTTTTGTTTTGAGCTGTTTCTGCAGCAGATTTAGAGCAAGATGTCGTCCCAAGATTCCGATGGGGAGAGCAATGTATCGCATTATCTTGCCAATCCCAAGCTCTATGGGGACTTAGATCCTTATGGATTGTTCTCGGAGGAGGAACTAGAAGGCAAGTATGAAGAAGAAAGCTCGGATGAAGAGGAGATCCCCCTGCCTCGACCAGGAGATATGCATGTGGAGTTCAGGAAATCGAGCCTTCCAAATACAAGGAGAAACCCCAAGGTTCTATTTATCCCTTCTCGTTTTCTGCAGGAGAGCAAGCAAGAATTATGTGAAAGGATATTGAAGCTCGAGCAGGAAGTAGACGATTTGAGGGAACAGAATTTTATGCTTAAGAGGAAACTAGACAAGCTTCCGATCTCATCAACAACTCCAACATCATCACCTCCGAAGAAAGACAACTAAACACATGGGTATGGGCACTCCCCTTGGCTTGTGCCAAGCTTGGGGGAGGTACCCCGGTATCGTATCACCATCACATCTTTTACTTTCATCGTTTTTCTTAGTTCGATCCTTTTGGTTATATCTTGATCTAGTACAATAAAGTCTTTAGTGTGATCTAGTTTTGAGTTTTGCTTTATGTTCCCCCTATGTAAGCAAGTCCGAGAGTTATATAATAAAGAGTAGTTTTGAGTTGAGGGCTTTGCTTGCTTGCTATGATCTTGAGAAAAAGAAATAGAAAGAAGTATAGAATAAAAGCAAAGAGTATATATGATGATCTTATGGGGGGTGATGACTTCACATATAAGAGGTATGTCGATTGAAATTTGTTGTGAGTTGACAAACAAAGCTATTGGTCATTGTTGCAATTAAAAGGAAGTAATAAAGAAAGAGAGGTTCACATATGAATATATCATCTTGAACATCTTTTATGATTGTGAGCACTCATTAAAATATTATATGTTAAGAAGTTGACGTTGGACAAGGAAGACAACATAATGGGTTGTGTTTGCTTATTTCCGAATAGAAGTTATATGGTTTTAGATCCTTCAACATGTGTCGCTTGCTTCCACCCCATATCAGCCAAAACTTCCGCACCAAGTAGAGATACTACTTGTGCATCCAAACACCTTTAACCCAGTTTTGCCATGAGAGTCCACCATACCTACCTATGGATTGAGTAAGATCCTTCAAGTAAGTTGTCATCGGTGCAAGCAATAAAAATTGCTCTCTAAATATGTGTGATCTATTAGTGTGAGGAAAATAAACTTTATATAAACTTGTGATATGGAAGAAATAAAAGCGACAGACTGCATAATAAAGTTCTTTATCACAAGGGGCAATATCAAGTGACGTTCTTTTGCATTAAGGGATTGCGCATCCAACTATAAAAGCGCATGACAACCTCTGCTTCCCTCTGCAAAGGGCCTATCTGTACCTTTACTTTCTAGTACTTACCTTTATGCAAGAGTCGTGGTGATCTTCACCATTTCCTTTATTTCGCCTTTATCTCTTGGCAAGCGTCATGTGTTGGGGAATGATCTAGACACATATATGCACTCGGATGTGGGTGAGCATGAGTCATTTCTGTTGACATTACCCTTGAGGTAAATAGTTGGGAGGCAATACTATAAGCCCCTATCTTTCTCTGTGTCCGATTGAAGCTTTGACCTCATAGATACCGCGTGAGTGTTAGCAATTATGAAAGACTAAAAGATGATTGAGTATGTGGATTTGCTTTACAAGCTCTATTATTGACTCTTTCCTACGTTATGATAAATTGGAATTGCTTCAATGACTGAGATCGTAGTTTGTTGGTTCTCAATAGAGTTCTTGATTCATACTTTACCTTGTGAATGAATTGTTACTCTAGCATAAGAAATCATATGTCAATATATGTTGCTGTTCTAAAGATAATCATGATGCCTTCATGTCCGTATTTTATTTTATCGACACCTCTATCTCTAAACATGTGGGCATATTTATCGATTTCGGCTTTCGCTTGAGGACAAGCGAGGTCTAAGCTTGGGGGAGTTGATACGTCCATTTTGCATCATGCTTTTATATCGATATTTATCGCATTATGGGCTGTTAATACACATTATGGTACAATACTTATGTCTTTTCTCTCTTATTTTACAAGGTTTACATGAAGAGGGAGAATGCCGGCAGCTGGAATTCTAGACTAGAAAAGGAGCAAATTTGAGATACCTATTCTGCACAACTCCAAAAGTCCTGAAAATCTACGGAGAATTATTTTGGAATATATAAAAAATATTGGGCGAAAGAAATACCAGAGGGGACCCACCAGGGAGTCACAAGCCAGGGGGGCGCGCCCTACCCCCCTGGGCGCGCCCCTATGGCTTGTGGGCCCCCTGGCAGGCCTCCGGTGCCCATCTTCTGCAATATGGAGGGTTTTGACCTGGAAAAAATCAGAAGGGAGCTTTCGGGATGAAGCGCCGCCGTCTCGAGGCGGAACTTGGACAAAACCAATCTAGGGCTCCAGCGGAGCTGTTCTGCCGGGGAAACTTCCCTCCCGGAGGGGGAAATCGAAGCCATCATCATCACCAACGATCCTCTCATCGAGAGGGGGTCAATCTCCATCAACATCTTCACCAACACCATCTCCTCTCCAAACCCTAGTTCATCCCGTTGACCCCTTCGACTTCGGTGGGAGCCGGAGTCACTTCCAGGGATGTTGGAGTGCTGTGTTTAGTACCGGCTCTAAGGAACGAGCGCCTGCCGAAGGATTTTAAGGGTCCGCGCAAAGTGCCTAACTACACAGCTGATTTACCCCAAGAAGCCTGGATTGAGAGTTATGAACTAGCCATGGAGATGTTGGATGTCAGTGATGCAGTCTGTGCTAAATACTTCATCATGATGTTGGAAGGACCGACTCGTACATGGTTAAAGGGTCTGCCCCCCAATACCATTAATTCCTGGGCCGAGTTGAAAGCACGATTCATCAAGAATTTTCAAGGGACGTGCAAGCAGCCTATGACGATCGTTGATTTGGATCATTGCGTGCAGCGGGAGGATGAGTTGGCCCATCATTGGGTCCGGCGGGTCTCAACCATTATCCACTCGTCTGATAACATCACGGCGGCTCAGGCGGTTCTGATTCTGGAGAAGAATTGTCACTTTTTACCCCTTAAGCAGAAGCTTGGATGGCTCAAGCGTTCTTGCCAGGACATGGGTGAGCTCATGGGGGCTCTCACTAAATATGCAGACTCTGACAGCACGAAAGATCCTAGTTCTGATGATGAGAAATCTGCTAAGGGCGAGAAGAATGGCAACGGCAAGGGTCAGCAACAGAACGGAACATGAAATAACAACCCAGGTAATGGCGATAAATGGAAGCATCCAGACGGCGGATCAGATCTGGTGGCCAATACCAACATTGGGAACAACCACGGCAAGGGCAACGGTAAACCACCTTTTGGCAAGGGCAAGCCTTTCAACATGGAGGCAATGCTTAACGACCCCTGCCCGAAGCACAGTCTTCCCAACAAGCCATCCACTCATGCTTGGAAGGATTGTTATATCATGTGGGAGTTCCGGAATTACAGCCTTAACCAGCATCATGGTAACGGCAATGGACCGCCCGGCGGCTCAGCTTTCGGCTCTCATGGGTCAGGTTTTGGTGCAGGCGGCTTGATACGTCCATTTTGCATCATGCTTTTATATCGATATTTATCGCATTATGGGCTGTTAATACACATTATGGTACAATACTTATGCCTTTTCTCTCTTATTTTACAAGGTTTACATGAAGAGGGAGAATGCCGGCAGCTGGAATTCTGGACTGGAAAAGGAGCAAATCTGATATACCTATTCTGCACAACTCCAAAAGTCCTGAAAATCTACGGAAAATTATTTTGGAATATATAAAAAATATTGGGTGAAAGAAATACCAGAGGGGACCCACCAGGGAGTCACAAGCCAGGGGGCGCGCCCAACACCCCTGGGCGCGCCCCTGTGGCTTGTGGGCCCCCTGGCAGGCCTCCGGTGCCCATCTTCTGCTATATGGAGGGTTTTGACTTGGAAAAAACCAGAAGGGAGCTTTCGGGATGAAGCGCCGCCGTCTCGAGGCGGAACTTGGACAGAACCAATCTAGGGCTCCGGCGGAGCTGTTCTGCCGGGGAAACTTCCCTCCCGGAGGGGGAAATCGAAGCCATCATTATCACCAACGATCCTCTCATCGAGAGGGGGTCAATCTCCATCAACATCTTCACCAGCACCATCTCCTCTCCAAACCCTAGTTCATCTCTTGTATCCGATCTTTGTCTCAAAACCTCAGATTGGTACCTGTGGGTTGCTAGTAGTGTTGATTACTCCTTGTAGTTGATGCTAGTTGGTTTACTTGGTGGAAGATCATATGTTCAGATCCTTAATGATAATTAATACTCCTCTGATTATGAACATGAATATGTTTTGTGAGTAATTACGTTTGTTCCTGAGGACATGGGATAAGTCTTGTTATAAGTAATCATGTGAATTTGGTATTCGTTCGATATTTTGATGACATATATGTTGTCTCTCCTCTAGTGGTGTTATGTGAACGTCGACTACATGACACTTCACCATTGTTTGGGCCTAGAGGAAGGCATTGGGAAGTAATAAGTAGATGATGGGTTGCTAGAGTGACAGAAGCTTAAACCCTAGTTTATGCGTTGCTTCGTAAGGGGCTGATTTGGATCCATATGTTTCATGCTATGGTTAGATTTATCTTAATTCTTCTTTCGTAGTTGCGGATGCTTGCGAGAGAGGTTAATCATAAGTGGGAGGCTTGTCCAAGTAAGGGCAGCACCCAAGCACCGGTCCACCCACATATCAAATTATCAAAGTAACGAACGTGAATCATATGAGCATGATGAAAACTAGCTTGACAGAAATTCCCATGTGTCCTCGGGAGCGCTTTGCTTTATATAAGAGTTTGTCCAGGCTTGTCCTTTGCTACAAAAAGGATTGGGCCACCTTGCTGCACCTTTGTTATATTTGTTACTTGCTATCCGTTACGAATTATCCTATCACAAAACTATCTGTTACCGATAATTTCAGTGCTTGCAGAGAATACCTTACTGAAAACCGCTTGTCATTTCCTTCTGCTCCTCGTTGGGTTCGACACTCTTACTTATCGAAAGGACTACGATAGATCCCCTATACTTGTGGGTCATCACGGCTCAAACTCTGGTTATCAGGGTCAAGGTAACCATGGAGGTCACAATCAGCAGCCTGGCAATGGTGGTCAGCAGCAAAATAATCAGTCAGGGTATCAGAGTAATCCAAAGCAACTTAATTGAGGCCAGTATCATGTCTTCACCACAAGTCTTGATAAACGTGATCAGAAGGTGCGCAAGAGGGCGGTTCATGCAGCAGTGTCGGCTCTTCCGCAGTACTTAAAGTGATCTGAGCACACGATATCATGGAATAGGGAGGATCACCCGCCGCGAGTTGATAACCCGGGGCACTTGGCCCTTGTGGTAGCCCCTCAAGTGGGAGGCTACAAGTTCACCAAGGTGCTGATGGACGGTGGCAGCAGTATCAACATTTTATACTATGACACATTCCGTCGAATGAACCTGACTGACAAGGATCTCAAGTCGTCATCCACAGTATTTCACGGTGTAGTACCTGGTAAATCGGCATATCCAGTAGGCAAAATTGCCCTTGAGGTGGCTTTTGGTGATGAGTTCAATTACAGGGTAGAGACCTTGTGGTTTGAAGTGGTTAAGATCAAGAGTCCATATCATGCTCTGTTTGGACGGCCGGTTTATGCCAAGTTCATGGCTCGGCCCTGTTATGTTTACTTGCAGCTCAAGATGCCAGGTCTGAAGGGGACGATTACGGTGCATGGAGATCGAAAAATCGCTCTTGAGTGCGAGGAAGGTGATGCTGCGTATGCGGAGTCAAGTTGTGCTGAGGCGGAGCTCAAATTTTACAAAGGTAATGTTGACCCAGCGGATATGACCCCGTTGAAGAAGCCCAGCACAGAGTCTGAGCCGCCCCTGAAATTTGTTGCAGAAGAAACCAAGTTGGTGGACTTTGTCCCTCGCGACTCATGCATCAGTTCACTATAGGGGCTAATATGGACCCCAAATAGGAAGGCGCGCTCATCGAATTCATCCGTGAGAATCGGGACATCTTTGCATGGAAACCTTCTGACATGCCAGGTGTACCGAGAGAATTCGCTGAGCACCACCTTAATGTGAATCCTAAGTTTAAGCCAGTCAAACAATTCCTCCGTCGTTTCAATGAAGAGCGGCGTAAAGCTATTGGAGAAGAGGTAGCCCGGCTCTTGGCAGCTGGATTTATTGTGGAAGTCTTTCACCCGGAGTGGTTGGCTAACTCGGTGCTCGTACTTAAAAAGAACGGCACGTGGTGCATGTGTGTGGACTACATAGACCTTGTCCGGTTGGCTTGTCCAGTTGATCCATTTGCTCTCCCCCGTATCGACCAGATCATTGACGCAACGGCGGGTTGTGAGAGTTTATGTTTCCTCGATGCTTATTCAGGTTATCACCAGATCAAGATGGCAGTCAAAGACCAAGAGAAGACATCTTTCATAACACCTTTTGGAGCTTTATGCTACGTATCCATGCCTTTTGGGCTCAAAAGTGCTCAGGCGACTTATCAACACCATGTGCAGAATTGCCTTCATGGTCAGATCGGACGCAATGGTCATGCCTATGTGGACGATATTGTGGTTAAGTCAAGGAAGAAGGAGACTCTGCTTGATGATTTGAAGAAAACTTTTGATAACCTGCGGGTTTACAAGATGATGCTTAATCCGGCTAAGTGTGTTTTTGGTGTACCAGCAGGCAAGCTCCTGGGATTTTTGGTCTCAGAGCGGGGCATTGAGGCTAACCCGTATAAGATAAAGGCCATCACCTCATTATCACAGCCGGCATGCATCAATGATGTTCAGCGCTTGGCGGGTCGTATTGCCGTTTTAAGCCGATTTATAAGCCGCCTGGGAGAGAAGGCCATCACTTTATATCAGATGATGAAGAAGACGGATGATTTTGTCTGGAGTGATGCTGCCAATGATGCGTTTTGAGGCACTCAAAAAACAGTTAGCTGAGCCGCCTATTTTGGCTGCACCCGTAGAAAAAGAGCCGTTGCTCCTGTATG
Source organism: Elymus sibiricus (assembly GCA_039707655.1). Taxonomy (NCBI): domain Eukaryota; kingdom Viridiplantae; phylum Streptophyta; class Magnoliopsida; order Poales; family Poaceae; genus Elymus; species Elymus sibiricus. The sequence continues at coordinate 437,108,933 of CM077667.1, read as the reverse complement.
TGGCGGCCAATAATAAAGCCGTTAGCGCTGCAGTCGTGGTGGAGCCCAAGGAGGCAGGCAAAGAGTACCCAGTCCAGCGGCCGGTTTACTACGTCAGTGAGGTTTTGACAGAATCCAAGCAAAGATACCCACATTGGCAAAAACTGGTGTTCGGAGTGTTCATGGCAAATCACAAGCTGAAACATTATTTCCTTGGGCATCCAATCACGGTGGTTAGTTCTGCTCCCTTGGGAGATATCATTCAAAATAGAGAGGCCACCGGCAGGATTGCTAAGTGGGCAATTGAGCTTGGACCTCTTAACTTGAGGTATGTGCCTCGCACAGCTGTCAAGTCTCAAGCCCTGGTGGATTTCATCAATGACTGGACGGAGTGTCAAGAACCTGAGGAGAAGCCGGACAATACATATTGGACAATTCACTTTGATGGATCTAGACAGTTGGAAGGTTCAGGGGCTGGAGTTGTTTTGACTTCTCCAAAAGGTGACAAATTTTGTTATGTATTAAGGTTAATGTTTCCTTGTACTAACAATGCAGTTGAGTATGAAGCCTTGCTTCATGGGCTCTGTCGTGGTTTTGTCACGGCAGATGTCCTCATGAAAGGACTTAGGTTCGAGGCCATCGCTAAGGTGAGCTCGAAGGGGTTGATCGGAATCGAGAGACAAGAGTTACCCAGGTTTGGCCCCTCGGAAAGAGGTAAAAGCCTACGTCCTGCTTTGTGTTGTATTGATTGGTTATCGATTACAAGGGAGCGAGTTCACTTGACCTAGCTATTGATCCGTTGTTTCGTGGTCTAAGCCGCCCAGGTAACCCGCCCTTATATACACGGGTCAAGGCCCTGCGCTTACAAGAGTCCGGGCCGGGTTACACTTGACCACCAACCTCGCCTCTAACTGTACATGCCTTATCTAACAAGTCGCCCCCGGCGGCTCAAGCCCACCGGGTTACATCCTGTCTTCTAGCTCTGGGCCTTCTGGCCCATTGGATAAGCTTATTCTTAACTTTGTCATAAGCTGCCAACCGCATGACCCGGCCCCACCTGGGCGGGTCTCACCCTGGGGTTATATCCCCAACATTAGGCCCCAGATTGATTTGAACCGTTTCATGTCAATCTTCAAGTCTTCTGGTTGGCGAGTCTTGCTTTCTCTTATAATCTTCATGACCCACCGAAAATGGGCGATCGTTGCATCTGACAAGCTTTCTTGACCCGCCGTGACGTCATCAGAAAAATCAAAAAAGATTCCTCTGACGTCAGAGCGGATCTCTCGTCATTAATATGACCAACCCGAAAATCGAGGCGTCTTCTTAGTTTAATCATCATCGTGCTCCCTCGATTCCCGCACCGGACCGTTTGAAAGACCATTATGCCCTTATAAATAGGTACGGGGGGGGGGGGGGGTTATCGTTTTCATTTTCCCCCGCCTCCAGCTTCTTCTTCTTCCTCCAAACTCCCGCGCCGCCAAAGCTGGCCGCTCCGTTCGGTCCTCGTCGTCTTCATCGACACCGGCCGCTGCATCAACCTGAAACGATCCAGAGTTCCCGCGCAACCGCCGCACCCCTAAGGTTCCATTCCTGCCCCCTGCGGATCTGCATTAGGGTTTTCTCTAAATCCATGGAGTTCTTCGGTGTTCATCACCATTCGCGGGAACGCCCTTCATCGATTGGCTGAAAACACCTTCTTTGAAGCCTCGTGATGCTGCCGGAATCCCGCGGCCGCCTGCTCCGCACTTATGCCGTACTCATTATAGATCTGTAACTTGTATGAATCGGAGTAACGGCCACCTGTTCTTCCTCTAGTTCTTTTAAGGCTAGAATACTTTTCTTTTTTCCTCGCCCGTAGATCTTGGATCCGTAGTTGTAGTTGCGGAAGTTGTTTCTCAACACTTAGTCATTTTTCTCAATATGCGTGGATAAACTTGACTCGCCAAAAATGCTGCCGGCTCACTTTGTCTCGCCATAAGTCTCCTCGGCGGCTCACAGTTTTTACTGACCCGCCCAATGTTATCACCATTCATAGCTGTAGCAATCTTGGTCAAAATGTATTTTTAAGCCGCCGAATATTCATGCCTTCCCGCAGCTTCCTAAGCCGCCACCATGTCGAAGACTCCATCCACGTGCAATTGGGTTAAGTCTGGAGTGACCGAAGAGTCTCTCAAGGAATTCGTCACCATGGGAGTTCTGCCGGCTCAGGACGTCATCCATTGGCAGGTTCCAGGAAATGAAACCATCCCTAAACCCAAAGACGGGGAGGTCGTTATCTTTACAGATCACCTTCTTCGGGGCTTTTCCCCGCCCGGATCAAAATTCTTCCGGGACGTCTTACACGCGTTCAATCTGCACCCCCAAGTCATCAGCCCAAATTCTGTGACCAACATGTGCCAATTCCAAACCTTCTGCGAAGCCTACCGTCAAGAAGAGCCGTCGGTTGACCTTTTCAAAGAATACTTTTACATCAACCGCCAGACGGAAATGGCAGATGGGTTAAGCCTTGAGCTCGGGGGTGTTACTCTTCAGAGGCGGAGAGACATACTCTTCCCAGTGGCGACTCTGCCAAGTCACCCCAAGGAGTGGAACAAGACTTGGTTTTATTGCCAAGACACTTCACCAGAGGGGGAGAATCCGCTGCCGGGTTACCGTCCTTAGCGGCTTAGCACAGATACAGAGCTTCCAGACATAATGTCAGCCGCCGGGCGTGTTCAATATGCCACCACCTTCTCGAAGGTCAGGGCCCTGCTGGCCAACGGATTAACGGGTGTCGATCTGACCCGCTGCTGGGTTTCCTAGAGGATTCTGCCGCTAAGCCGCCGTGGCGCTTTAATGTGCCAGTACACCGGCAGATTGGATGACCCTCAACACTTCACCCAGACCCCTCTGAAGGACCAAGATCTTAATGCCATCGTCAAGTCTTTGCTGGGGGAAACATTAGCCGCCTGCAGCAAGACTAGCCTAAACCCCTTTTCTGTACTTAACCCGGCTCCGGATGTAAGTCATTTCATCCTCACCTCCATCCATTCTTTTGTTGTTGTACTTTACATACTTATTAAACCTTTTTCTGCCAATATGCTTTGTCCTACATAGGCCGGCTCTTCCTTCTGGAAAAAACTGTTGCCTCCGACTCTCAAGAAGAAGAACAAGGTCCCAAAGGCCTCAAAGCCTAAGGCGCCGACCCGCAAGAGGAAACAGTTAACAGAAGAGCTATTTTACTTAGACGACTCAGAGGTAGAACTTGACTCCCTTGGCCTTCTCTTTATGCAACTTATTGATGGCGATCACTCACAGGAAGAAGCTGAAACAAGCCATGCCGACGTTGCCGAGGTAACCATTGTCTCCTCTGACTTGGATCTTTCACCAATAAAGAGAGTACGGCGAGCTATACGGTAGGTAAAGAGTTCCCGTCCTTTTGCTTACTTGAGTCATAACTTTCTTTTGAAGAAACAGCAAGACGATAGCAGACGTCAGACCCGGAGCGCTGGCTCTGGAGACCTTCTAACCGGCATACCAAATGAGCCAGCCCCTCGGAAACATCGCACCAAGGTACTTCCTTGTTTTAAACTCATCTTGTCTGTACATTATCCTTGCACCTTATTGACTGTTTAACAATGCTAAATTTCCCCAGGACTCGCCTCCTTCTTCTGGCGATTCAACCGCCTCGAAGCTGCCTCCTCTTATTATTAACCCGGGGTAAGCATTTGTATATTCCGAAATGTGTTTAATATCCCCTGCCTTATCATGATATATTCAACCTTGCCTTTGCTCACAGGGCTCAAGCTAAACGAAGGAAAGGGGCCGGGTCATTTGCAACTCCTGATGTCCGAGACCCGGAGATCCCAACACCTAATATTCCTGACTCTCGTATTGAGCCCTCTGAAGCTGCTAAAGACGCCCCTGAAGAAGCTCCTCCATAGGCTGAGCCAGCTGCTACGGACATTGAAATTCCTGACGTTCATCTAGATTCTTCTCCAAAGCCGCCCAGCCCCCGGCCGTCAACTGAACCCATGGCTTCTCATGAAGATGTCATTGTTACCGGGGCGGCTTACAAACCTCCAGCTCCTTCACATGCGCTATCAAAACATGTCAAGGAAGACGAAGCGGCTCCCTCCACGGAAGAGAAGACTCCTTCTGATCTTTCAAACTTGGATAAACTCACTGCTGATGAATTACATTCCGGCTATCTGAGCCGTCTGTTTGCCAGCCGTGACATGGAGGCCAGCCTTGTTGCCAAGATGAAGACAAAATATGAGGTACTTCACCTCTTTTGTCTCTTCATATATATACTTATGTAGCCCCCAAGGGCCGGGTCATTACCTAAGTAATGAGCCGGCACTCAATAATAGAGTGTAAACCAATTGTAGCCCTCAAGGGCCGGGTCATTACCTAAGTAATGAGCCGGCACTCAATAATAGTGTATGAGCCAACTGTAGCCCCCAAGGGCCGGCTCATTACATAAGTAATGAGCCGACACTCGATCATAGAGCAAGAGCCGATCGTAGCCCCCAAGGGACGGGTCATTACCTAAGTAATGAGCCGGCACTCAATCATAGAGCAAGAGCCAATCGTAGCCCCCAAGGGCCAGGTCATTACCGAAGTAATGAACCGGCTCTATAAGAAAGAACTGAGGCACATTAGCCCCCAAGTGTCAAGTAAATTGCTTGCAATATGCTTGGGACTTGTAATCATTGCACCAGATTTTGCTATAAGCTGCGTGAGCCGGGCTAGCGGCTTAAAACTAACAACTTTGCTCTGTCATGACTTGTCCTATGCAGGAATCTGTGACCGCCGCTGAGTTGATCGTGTCCGACCTGAAAAAGAGCCTAGCACAACAACAGAAAGGCCGAGCAGAGACGGAAGAAAAGTGGCGGCTCTGCTCCATAGAGCTTGAGAAGATCAAGATAGAGTTTGAAACTTTCAAACAGACTGCTGAGTCAAGCCAAGCCGCCTTGGTCAAACGTGCTGAAGACACAGAAAGCCGGCTCAAAGTGGTGACTGATGAGCTGAACACTCTGAAGGGCCATATCACCCGTATGATTGGAGCTGTGTTTGGTACGTACTTTTATCCATCAACACTGCTTAATATTCTTCCCCGGCGGCTTATAATTTTTTTGACTTGCCTGAAGGTGAACGGAGCCGCCAATTGCCCAGCAACAGCCTGCTAAAGCTCAAGGCCTTGTATTCTTTAACAGAACAACTGTATGCCGGGTCTCTAATCACCATCAAGGCCGTCATGTCTGAAAGGGGCATCCCAAAGTTTATGAAGGGCGTGCTGGGGACCATGTCAACTATCCCAATGCAGCTTCAGGAATTAAAGAAATCAGCCGCCCGTAAGGGCGCAATTGCTGCTTTGAGCCGGTCACTGGCTTATGCCCCGGAGCTTAACCCGGAAGAGATGATGGATGGCTTCCCTCAACTGAAGGACGATGGCTCGCAGTTTACAGAAGAAGACTATACTTGCTGTCATAAGGCGTCCCGGATCCTGGCAAGCCGGCTGGCCGCAGAAGCTGATCTATCAATCTACCAGGCGGCTTACACCGAAGACAACAAGCAGGTTCGAGGCCCTACTTTTGAGGCGAAGAGCTTGATTCCTCAACACCGTAAGCACCTCTTCGCTCCTGATGTTGACCCGTCTGCAATCATGCACGATGAAGCTATGTTTGAAGCTTTGACCAATTGCAATTGGGATGTGGACAACCTCAAGATCAAAGAAATCGAAGACCCGGCGCAGGCGACCCGGCGGCGAGTTAAAAATTGTTCATCCTGTAACCCGGCCTTTACCTGAGTCGCCGGGTTAAAATTTGTTGAAAAACTTGAAGTCTGAATTGCTTGGGGCTTTTGAATAGCCTTGTAATAGTTGTAGAAAACTCTTAACTGCATGTTCTTGCACCTTTGACGTCATGCTTAAAAGCCCTGCTAGCGACTCAGCAAACTCATCTTTTGACATATGATGACTTTGATTGTATTGACTCGCCGGTCGGATTATACTCCATGGACCAAGCCAGGAATTTTCCAAAACTTAAAATCTTATCATGAGAGCACCTGCAAGAACAAGCAACTATATGTCTCATCCTATAAGCCGGCTTTAAAGGCACGGCAGGACAAGATAACTTGTTTTTATGAAAATATTTTGTTTCCGAAGAAACTAGGCGGAAAGCCTGAAAACTTGTAAACCGGGCCTCACGTGACATAAATCCGTCGTTTAAACCTTAGCAAGTTCAGGGTCTTTAAAAGATTGACATTGCTAAGAGTACAACAGGCCACATATCGGAGGGGGTACGGTAGACAAGACGAGTTTATCCTCGCTCACTGTAAGCCGGCTCTCTCGTGACAAAAGCCGCCGTTTCAACCTTGACAAGTTCAGTGTCTTCGTGCGAGAATAACTTAGAAAAGTTCAGGGTCTCTTATCAAGAATAACTGTCAAGAGTTCGCTGGGTCACATGGCGGAGTAGCAAGTTGCAAACAGGCAGGTTTAACTCGGACATGGCGGAAAGCCAGGTCAAAAGGGTAAATAAGCTAAACCCATAGGGTTGGAAGCCCCCAAGTGACCAAATTAAGGATCAACTCCTTTATAACAGAAACCTGGCCAAGAGGGTTTAAAAGCCCTCAAGTGACCTGATGAAGGATCAACTCCTTTGTATTTAATTCATGGCATATAAAGCCTGGCCAAGAGGGTTTAAAAGCCCTCAAGTGACCTGATGAAAAGGATCAACTCCTTTGTATGACACTTCAGTGTGGAGGAAAAAATGGCAGAGGCCCCTAATCATGGGGATGCCAACTTTATTCTATCATAAAAGATGGTTTATACAATGACATGGAAATGTACATTGATGAGAGCCGGCTGGCGGCTTAAGTATAGTATGGCCGAAGGTGAGCAATATTCCATGGCCTCTTGGTCTCCTCACCAAAAGTGCGAGACTTGTCACTTTCCCGTATATCCATGAGATAATAAGAGCCATTGTTGAGATTTCTACTGATCACAAACGGCCCTTCCCAAGGAGGTGACAACTTGTGCATATCTGACTGGTCTTGAATCAACCGGAGTACTAAGTCGCCTTCTTGGAACGTCCGGGTCTTGACCCTGCGGCTATGATAGCGACGCAGGTCTTGCTGATAAATCGCCGATCGAGCTGCTGCAAGATCTCGCTCTTCGTCCAAGGCATCCAAAGCATCCTGACGAGCCGCCTCATTATTAGTTTCCACGTAAGCCGCCACTCTAGGCGAGTCATGACGAATATCACTAGGGAGAACAGCCTCTGCGCCATAAACCATGAAGAAAGGCGTATAGCCTGTAGATCTGTTGGGGGTGGTTCTTATGCTCCAAAGAACAGATGGCAACTCCTCCACCCAACAACCCGGCGTGCGCTCCAAAGGGACCATAAGCCGGGGCTTGATACCTCTCAAAATTTCCTGGTTAGCACGCTCAGCTTGACCATTAGACTGTGGGTGAGCTACCGAAGATACATCAAGACGGATATGCTCCTCATCACAGAACTCCTTCATAGCCCCCTTAGACAGATTTGTACCATTGTCAGTGATGATACTATGCGGGTAGCCAAAACGAAAGATCAATTTTTTGATAAACTGAACTGCTGTTGCCGCATCACACTTGCTGACCGGCTCAGCTTCCACCCACTCAGTAAACTTGTCAACCGCCACCAAGAGGTGGGTCTTCTTGTCTTTAGACCTCTTGAAAGGTTTTACCATATCAAGCCCCCAGACTGCAAACAGCCAGGTGATTGGAATCATCCGTAGTCCTTGAGCCGGCACATGGGCACGTCGCCCAAATTTCTGACACCCGCCGCATTTAGTGACCAAATCCTCCGCATCTTTATGAGCTGTTAACCAGTAAAACCTGTGTCGAAAAGCTTTGGCCACCAATGACTTTGACCCGGCGTGATGACCACAATCGCCAGCATGGATTTCTTGCAAGATCTCACGGCCCTCATCAGGAGAGACACAACGCTGGAAAACACCAGTCACACTGCGTCGATTTACTCGCCGTTGACAATAGTCATAGACTTAGACCGCCTCGTGATCTGCCATGCCAGAGTCTCTTCTTGAGGTAACTCACCGCGAGTTAGGTACGTTAGATAAGGAAACGTCCAGTTAGGTATCGCGCGAAGAGCCGCCACCAATTGTTCCTCCGGGTCAGGTATAGCCAAATCCTCCTCCGACGGTAGTTTGACTGACGGGTGATGCAACACGTCCAAAAACACATTAGGCGGCACCGGCTTACGCTGAGACCCCAGCCTTGATAAAGCATCAGCCGCCTCATTCTTCCGGCGGTCAATATGATCCACCGGATAACCTTTAAAGTGGCCAGCAATAACATCAACCGCCTGTTGATAAGCCGCCATGCGAGGGTCCTTAGAATCCCAGGTGCCAGAGACTTGCTGAGCCACCAGGTCTGAGTCGCCAAGACATCTGACCCGGCTCAAGTTCATCTCCTTGGCAACCCGGAGCCCATGAAGCAAAGCCTCGTACTCCGCTGCATTGTTAGTACAAGGAAACATTAGCCTTAAAACGTAACAGAACTTGTCACCTCGTGGGGAAGTTAAAACAACTCCAGCCCCCGAGCCTTCCAATTGCCTGGATCTATCGAAGTGAATCGTCCAATAAGTATTGTCCGGCTTCTCCTCAGGAATTTGACATTCTGTCCAATCATTGATGAAATCCACCAGGGCTTGAGACTTAATAGCTGTCCGGGGCACATATTTCAGATTGAGAGGCCCAAGCTCAATTGCCCACTTAGCAATCCTTCCAGTGGCTTCTCTGTTTTGAATTATATCTCCCAAAGGACCAGAACTGACCACTGTAATCGGGTGACCAAGGAAATAATGCTTCAGCTTGCGATTGGCCATGAACTCCCCAAGCACCAGTTTTTGCCAATGAGGGTATCTTTGCTTAGACTCCGTCAGGACCTCACTGACATAATAAACCGGCCGCTGAACTGGATACTCCTTACCCGCCTCCTTGCGCTCCACAACAACCGCAGCACTAACAGCCTTGTTATTAGCCGCCACATATAAGAGCAGAGGTTCTTTTTCCATGGGGGCGGCCAGAACAGGCAGCTCAGCCAGCTGCCTTTTGAGCGCCTCAAACTCCTCCTTCGCTGCATCACTCCAAACGAAATTGTCTGTTTTCTTCATCATCTGATACAGAGGAATGGCCTTCTCACCCAGGCAGCTTATAAACCGGCTTAACGCAGCGATACGACCCGCCAGGCGCTGAACATCGTTGATGCACGCCGGCTCAGACAAGGAAGTAACAGCTTTTATCTTGTCTGGGTTAGCTTCAATGCCACGCTCAGAGACTAAGAATCCCAAGAGCTTGCCTGCAGGCACACCAAAAACACACTTTGCCGGGTTAAGCATCATCTTGTAAACTCGCAAATTGTCAAAGGTTTCCTTCAAATCAGCCAGCAGAGTTTCCTTCTTCCTTGACTTAACCACAATATCATCCACATAAGCATGAACATTGCGCCCAATTTGACCATGAAGACAGTTCTGCACACAACGCTGGTAAGTCGCCTGGGCACTCTTGAGCCCAAAAGGCATAGATACATAGCAGAAAGCACCAAAAGGCGTAATAAAAGCCGTCTTCTCTTGGTCTTTAACTGCCATCTTGATCTGATGATAACCTGAATAAGCGTCCAGGAAACATAGACTCTCACAACCCGCCGTTGCATCAATGATTTGATCAATACGGGGGAGAGCAAATGGGTCAATCGGACACGCCTTGTTAAGATCCGTGTAATCCACGCACATACGCCACGTGCCGTTCTTCTTGAGTACCAACACCGGGTTAGCAAGCCACTCCGGGTGAAAAACTTCAACGATGAACCCTGCTGCCAAGAGCCGGGCCACCTCTTCCCCAATAGCCTTGCGCCTCTCCTCATTAAACCGACGGAGGAACTATTTGACCGGCTTAAATTTAGGATCCACATTAAGGTGGTGCTCAGCGAATTCTCTCGGTACACTCGGCATGTCAGAAGGTTTCCATGCAAAGATGTCCCGGTTCTCACGGATGAATTCGATGAGCGCGCTTTCCTATTTGGGATCCATATTGGCCCCAATAGTGAACTGCTGTGATGAGTCGCCTGGCGTGAAGTCCACCATCTTGGTATCTTCTGCCACAAACTTGAGGGGCAGCTCAGATTCCGTGTTAGGCTTCTTCAGTGGAGTCATATTTGCCGGGTCAACATTTTCTTTATAAAATTTAAGCTCTGCCTCTGCGCAACTTGACTCTGCGTATGCCGCATCACCTTCCTCACACTCAAGAGCTGTCTTCCGATCACCATGCACAGTAATCGTCCCATTTAACCCGGGCATCTTGAGCTGTAAGTAAACATAGCAAGGCCTAGCCATGAATTTGGCGTAAGCCGGTCGACCGAATAGAGCGTGGTATGGGCTCTTGATTTTGACCACCTCAAACCACAAAGACTCCACCCTGTAATTGAATTCATCGCCAAAAGCTACCTCCAAGGAAATCTTTCCCACTGGATAAGCCGACTTTCCGGGTACCACACCATGAAAAACTATTGAAGAGGGCTTAAGATCCTTGTCAAGCAAATTCATCCGGCGGAAAGTGTCATAGTACAGGATGTTGATGCTGCTGCCACCATCCATAAGTACTTTAGTGAACACGTATCCTCCCACTTGGGGGGCAACTACCAAAGCCAGCTGCCCCGGGTTATCAACACGTGGCGGGTGATCCTCCCTGCTCCAAGTTATGTCATACTCAGACCACTTCAAATATTGCGGGAGAGCCGGCATGACTGCATTAATCGCCCGCTTGCGCACCTTCCGGTCTCGCTTGTCGAGGCTGGTTGTGAAAACATGGTACTGCCCTCCATTGAGCTGCTTAGGGTTACTCGGATACCCGAACTGGTTATTTTGTTGCTGACCCCCACCGCCAGACTGTTGATTATTACCTCCATGGTTTCCTTGGCCCTGATGGCCAAAGCCTGATCCGCCCGGACCAAAGCCAGACCCGGAAGGACCGGATCCTGACCCGCCGGATGGTCCACCGCCGCCGCCTTGGTGCTGGTTAGCGTTGAGGTTTCGATACTCACGCATAATCCAACAATCCCTCCAAGCATGAGTAGACGGTTGATCCAGAAGGCTATGTTTCGGGCAAGGAGCATTCAATATCGCCTTCATATCAGCAGGCTTGCGTTTAAAAGGCGGCTTGCCGTTGGCCTTGCCACGGTTATTCCCAGTATTGGTGTTGGCCACTAGATCTGACCCGCCGTCCTGGTGTTTCCGCTTTCCGCCGTTGCCATTGTTGTTGTTTCCTCCCCCGTTCTGCGATTGACCCTTGCCATTGTTATTCTTCTTACCCTTGGCCGATTTTTCATCATCAGAGCCGGGGTCCTTCGTGTTATCCGAGTCTGCATACTTGGTGAGAGCCGCCATGAGTTCCCCCATGTCTTGGCATGAGCGTTTGAGCCGGCCAAGCTTCTGCTTTAAGGGCGTAAAGTGGCAATTCTTCTCCAGAATCAAAACCGCTTGAGCCGCCGTAATGTTATCAGAAGAGTGGATGATGGTTGAGACCCGCCAGACCCAATGATGAGCCGACTCGTCCTCACGCTGCACGCAATGATCCAAATCCACAATCGTCATAGGCTGCTTGCACGTTCCCTGAAAGTTCTTGATAAACTTCGCCTTTAACTCGGCCCAGGAATTAATAGTGTTAGGTGTCAAACCCTTCAATCATGTGCGAGCCGGCCCTTCCAGCATCATGATGAAATACTTAGCACATACTGCAGCGCTAACATCCAACATCTCCATGGCTAGCTCATAGCTTTCAATCCAAGCCTCTGGAGGCAGGTCAGCAGTATAATTGGGTACCTTGCGAGGTCATTTGAAGTCTTTTGGCAGACGCTCATTACGCAAAGCCGGCGCTAAGCACGGCACTCCCACAGCCCTGGATGTTACTCCGGCTCCTACCGAAACGGTAGGTGCGACCGTGGGTTCTTGATAAGCCGCCATAGCTGCCAGAGCCACCGCCTCTCGCTGTGCTCTTGCCCGATCCACCAGCGCCTGAGCATCCAGAGCCGCCCGATCGCCCCACGGCGGGTGTCGATGTCGATCACTACTGGAAACCGCCGGCGACTCATAACTCCGGCTGTAGCTGCGGCTGGGGATGGGGGTTGAGTGCACGCGGCTCCGGCTGTAAGTATATTTCTCCTGCTGGGCCACCGCCGTCTATAGGTATCCAATGGTGTTCCGCACTTCCTCTGCAAAGGGCGTCTCATCGGGGATAGGGATTGTACCAAGTCTAGTTGCAGCTGCCACCATGTTCTCAGCCGGGTTAGAATAATGACCCGACGGCGTCGGAAAAGACTGTGGTGGGGTCTGATTCCGGCGGGGCGGGTCTGGCTGCTGACGCTGAACCGCCGCCCGGCTTCCAGGTACTTCCGCCGACCGGGTTACGGTCAGAGGCACATTCTGTCCCGTCCCTGGCGTGTTAAAAAGATTTCTGGCTTCATATTGATCCGGCAAGCGGGATTGATGCCTCATCCGATGAACCGCCGCTGCAAACTGCTGCTCTAGCACAAGGCGGAAAGCATCCGCCCTAAGGCGCTCCGCCTCAGCATCCATCTGAGCCTTCAGCGCGTTGATTTCCTTTTGGACTCCGGCCATCTGCTTCTTTAACCTCGTGATCTCCGTGTTACGGGCCGCTTGGTTTTCAGCAGTGACCTCGGTTTCCATCAGAGTTGTAAGCTCGTTCATCAGATCCAGAAGGACTTGAGTCGGCAGCCTGCCAGCATCAGACCCGGTTGCACCGGCGGCTGTGCTACTAGGGGCCGGCGCTGAACCCGCCATGAAGACAGCAACGCGGTTCGGCGGCTCATAGTCCTCCAGCTCATGATACTCTGGCTCAGTGTAATCCTCGACGTAGCCCCCAAGCCCGCCGTTGTGAAGCTGATAGATTGATTCCGTCTCTCCGCTCGAGGATCCATCCTCCGAGCAGATGAGAGTTTCCTCCCTCGACATGGAGACTTCAAGCTCCATGCCTTGGGTAAAGCCGACGAAGACATGCTTCCTGCCCGGGTTAACACGGGCGGGTTGCACGCGCTGGGCCGGCTCGACGAGGTCGGTGCAGATGTCCGGCCCGGGTTTAGATCCGCCGATCTTGCCAATGAAGACGTGAATTCCGCCGAAGGGGACCCGATACCCGTACTCGATTGAGTCAGCCTCGGGGCCCCAGCCGGCGTCGTCGATGTAGAGCTTGCCGCGGCGACTCTTGGTCATCCTGCCAACGGTGTATCCCTCGATCCCTGGGAGAGAGCCCTTCAAGAACTCTACACCACCGAGCGTTGGCCCCACGGTGGGCGCCAACTGTCGTGGTTTTGTCACGGCATATGTCCTCGTGAAAGAACTTAGGTTCGAGGCCATCGCTAAGGTGAGCTCGAAGGGGTTGATCGGAATCGAGAGACAAGAGTTACCCAGGTTCGGCCCCTCGGAAAGAGGTAAAAGCCTATGTCCTGCTTTGTGTTGTATTGATTGGTTATCGATTACAAGGGAGCGAGTTCGCTTGACCTAGCTATCGATCCGTTGTTTCGTGGTCTAAGCCGCCCAGGTAACCCGCCCTTATATACACGGGTCAAGGCCCTGAGCTTACAAGAGTCCGGGCCGGGTTACACTTGACCACCAACCTCGCCTCTAACTGTACATGCCTTATCTAACAAGTCGCCCCCGGCGGCTCAAGCCCACCGGGTTACATCCTGTCTTCTGGCTCTAGGCCTTCCGGCCCATTGGATAAGCTTATTCTTAACTTTGTCGTAATCCACCAACCACATGACCCGGCCCCACCTGGGCGGGTCTCACCCTGGGGTTATATCCCCAACAGGCTCCGTGTGGCCAAGGAGATGAATTTGAGCCGGGTCAGATGTCTGGGTGATTCAGATCTGGTGGCTCAGCAGGTTTCAGGCACGTGGGATTCGAAAGACCCTCGTATGGCGGCTTATCGCCAGGCGGTTGATATCATTGCTGGTCACTTTAAGGGTTATCAGGTGGATCACATTGATCGTCGGAAGAATGAGGCGGCTGCTGCATTGTCACGATTGGGGTCTCAACGCAAGCCGGTGCCGCCTAATGTGTTTCTGGATGTACTGCATCACCCATCGGTCAAATTACCTTCCGAGGAGGATCTTGCTATACCTGACCCGGAAGGACAGTTGGTCGTGGCTCTCCGTGCTATTCCTGATTGGACGCTTCTGACTTGTGGCGAGTTACCCGAGGACAAGACCTTAGCGCGGCAAATCATGAGGCGGTCTAAGTCCATGACTATTGTTAATGGCGAGTTGCACAGGTGCAGTGTGACTGACGTTTTTCAATGCTGTGTTTCTCCTGAGGAGGGCCGTGAAATCTTAGATGAGATAGACGTAGGCGACTACGGTCATCACGCCGGCTCAAAATCTTTGGTAGCCAAGGCTTTTCGGCACGGTTTTTACTGGTTAACAGCTCACGCCGATGCAGAGAACATCGTTAGCAAGTGTGATGGGTGTCAGAAATTTGGAGGACGAGCCCATGTGCCAGCTCAAGAGTTGCGGATGATTCCGATCACCTGGCCGTTTGCGGTCTGAGGGCTTGATATGGTTGGACCGGTTAAGAGGTCTAAAGATAAGAAGACCCATCTTTTGGTGGCGGTTGACAAGTTTACCAAGTGGATTGAGGCGGAGCCGGTCAGCAAGTGCGACGCAGCAACGACAGTTCAGTTCGTCAAGAAGCTGATCTTTCGTTTTGGTTACCCTCATAGTATCATTACTGACAATGGTACAAATCTGTCTAAGGGGGCTATGAAAGAGTTTTGCGAAAGTGAACACATCCGCCTCGATGTCTCCTCCGTGGCTCCTCCACAGTCTAATGGTCAAGCAGAACGTGCTAACCAAGAAATTTTGAGAGGGATAAAACCCCAGCTTATGGTTCCTTTGGAACGAACGCCGGGTTGTTGGGTGGAGGAATTACCTTCCGTTCTTTGGAGCATCAGAACCACCCCCAACAGGTCAACAGGCTACACGCCTTTTTTCATGGTTTATGGCGCAGAAGCTGTTCTCCCTAGTGATATCCGTCATGACTCGCCCAGGGTGGTGGCTTACGTTGAAACTGATAATGAGGCGGCGCGTCAGGACACACTGGACGTTTTGGATGAAGAGCGGGATCTTCCAGCAGCACGATTAGCGATTCATCAACAAGATCTGCGTCGCTATCATAGCCGCAGAGTCAAGATCCGGACGTTCCAAGAAGGCGACTTAGTGCTTCGTCTGATTCAAGATCATACAGATATGCATAAGTTATCACCCCCCTGGGAAGGACCTTTTGTGGTCAGCAAGAATCTCAACAATGGGTCATATTACCTCATTGATATACGGGAGAGCGACAAGTCACGCACTTCCGGAGAAGAGACCAGCAGGCCGTGGAATATTGCTCATCTTCGTCCTTGCTATACTTGAGTCATTGACTCTCATCAATGTACATATCTCTGTCATTGTATATACCTTTTGAATATAATAAAGCCGGCATCCCCATAATTCGGGGCCTCTGCCGTTTTCATGAAGCAATTTTTGTGCAAAGAAATTGATTGTTCATAAGGTCACTTGGGGGCTTCCAACCCACTGGGTTTAGCTTTCATACCCTCTTGACTGGCATAAAAGCCATATTTGAGTTAAACCTACCTGTTTGCAACTTGCTACTCCGCCAGGTGACCCGCCGAACGTTTGATAGTCAATCTTTTTTAACACCCTGAACTAGTCAAAGATAAAACGACGGCTTATGTCACGAGAGAGCTGGCTTACAGAGAGCTAGGATAAACTCACATGTCCGCTATAGTCTCTCCGCTATGTGGCCCGTTCATACTCTTAACAGTCAATCTTTTTTAAGATCCTGAACTCGTTAAGGTTAAAATGATGGATTTATGTCACGTGAGAGCCGGCCTACGGGATTATAGGTGTTAATGCCTAGCTTCTTTGAAGCAAAAATCTTGAGTTTTCTCAAAAATACATATAAGGGTTGATCTCTTTTGGGTTGAGCCTTCAAGGCCGCCTTACAGCAACTGAAAGTATACACGCCTATATTTTCTGTTTGTTGTTTTTGCAGGAATTTTTCATGAGGAGATTATTCATCTTTAGATGACTATTCATTAGTCAAAACTTATTGCTGTCATGACCCGCCAGCGGGTCTTATTTCCATGTTTTCAAGATTTTGAGCATCCAGACATATGATCTCATCCAACATACACATGATGGATAAAGATTGCAGCGGCTAAGCAGTAAGGATATAAGTTGATAAAGCTTCAAACGTGCATGAAGGCACGCCACAGGCAATCAGTTTTTACCTAAAGCTATTACAAGGCTGCATGAAGCCCAAAATTTTGGAACAAAGTTTTTTCACAAAGTTCTAACCCGGCAATTAGCTTGTCCGGGTTAGCTTCATCCGGGTACCCCGAGCCAACTTCTCACTTAAGGCGCGGTCGAAGCATCATGCGTCGGGTCTTCTATTTCCTGAATTTGAAGGTTGTCCACATCCCAGTTGCAATTGGTTAAGGCCTGGAATTCAACTTCATCATGCAAGATGGGAGACGGGTCAACATCAGGGGCAAAGATATGCTTACGACGCTGAGGAGTCAGATCCACCAGCTTAAAAGTAGGCGGACGAACTCGCGCATTGTTGTCGTCATAAGCCGCCTGATATGCCTTCATATCAGCCTCTGCGGCCAGACGGCTGGCCAATGCTTGAGACGCCTTGAAGAAACGAGCATAGTCCTCTTGCGTGAATTCTGACCCGTCATCTTTCAGCTGTGGAAACCCTCCAACCATCTCTTTCGGGTTAAGCTCTGGTGCATAAGCCAAAGCTCGGCTCAAAGCAGCTATTGCGCCTTTACGGGCGGCTAATTTTTTTCAACTCTTCAAACTGCTTGGGAATCGTTGAGAGGCATTTCAGCACGTCTTTGATGAGCTTTGGCGTGCCCTTTTCACCCATAACAGCCCTGATGGTGAAAAGACTTCCAGCGTACAGTTGCTCAGTGAATGAATATAGAGCTTCTAGTTTCAATAAGCTGTCGTCTGGAAGATTGCGAGTCCAACAGCCTGCAAACAGTTCAAGTGCATAAGTCGCCGGGCGAGTCTTTTATAAGACTGTTTGAACAGAATGCTCATAAGGTAGTCAACAATACTTACCAAAGACAGCTTCGGTCATCCGAGCTACATGCCGTTTAAGACTGGTCAATTCTTCAGTAACGGGTTTAAGTTGGCCCTCGGCGTCTTCTACTTGTTTGATCAAGGCGGCTTGTTCAGCTTCAACAGATTGTTTGTAGGCTTCAAAATCTGCCTTGGTCTTTTCCATCTCTTTTGAGGAGAGCCGCCATTTTGCGTCAGCTTCAGCTCGGGCATCTTGTTGCAGAGCCAAGTTTTTCCTCAAGCCGATCAAATTTGACTCGTCCACATTTAAAGTTTCCTGCACAATAACAATTGTTAGGTGGAAGTTTGCCCATCCTAAGCCGGTATCACGGTGCATAATGACGCTTGGGGGCAGTAAAGAAATTTATTACAAGTATCAAGCAGATTGCAAGCAATATACTTGACACTTGGGGGCTAATGTATATTAGTTCTTTCAAGTATATCATACAAGCAGACCCGGATCATCTCCAAAGAAGATAAGCCGGCCCTTGGGGGCTACAGGCTCTACAATTTGCAGGACAGGTGACTAGTTTTTCTTTACAACAGTAAAAGACCCGGCTATCTTGAAAGATAAGCCGGCCCTTGGGGGCTACGGCTGGAATTTTTTCATGCCAGCAGAATAAGTGCCGACTCATTATTTACATAATGACCCGGCCCTTGGGGGCTACTCGTGGATGTATTAAAGTTTACATGTTGCTGAAGACCCGACTTATCTTCACGAAAATAAGCCAGCTCTTGGGGGCTACGTAAGGATATACGGAATGCGAGAAAGGTTGAGTGTACCTCATATTTTTTTCTTCAACATGCCGACCAAGTTGGCTTCCATGTCCCGGCTTGCAGAGAGGCGGCTCAAATATCCCTAGTGTATCTCATCAACAGTAAGTTTCTCAAGATTGGGAAGATCAATATTGGCCTTCTCCTTCTCAGGTGAAGGTACCTCATCCTTGCTAATATGCTTGGTCAGCACATTGGAAGGGGCTGGAGCTGTGTAAGCCATTCCGGTGATGATAACCCCCTCTTCATGAGAGGCAATGTCTTCAGCTGTTTTCAGAGGACTGGGCGGTTTTGGATCAGTTTCCGGGTTAACTTCAGTGATCACAACATCAACGTCCGCCGGCTCAGTAGGCTGGAGCATTTCATCATGGGCGCCTTGATGAGTTTCAGAGGGCTCAACCTGAGTTTCAGGAGCATCAAGCTGAGGATTCTCCGGCTCAGGGGCATCAGGATTGGCAGATGACCCACTTATTTTCCTCTTCTTGGCTTGGGCCCTGTGAACAAAAGATTTCATGATAAATCGTATGCAAGGATAAAAGGTTAGTAAGCAACATTGGGTGCAAAGAAGCTACCCTGGGTTGATAACAAGAGGTGGCAGCTTTGAAGCAGTTGAGTCGCCAGAGGAAGGAGGTGTTTCCTGAAAAATTAAAGTTGGGCAATATGAGCAGTTTACTGCATAAGGCTAACATGCAGAAGAAATGAAAACAAAGTTATGAAGTTACCTCATTACGGCGTTTCCGAGGAGCCGGAGTGTCAGGTAAGGCAGCCACTAGATCTTCAGAGCCGCCGCTCGGAGTCTAACGCCTGGAGTCATGTTGCTGCTTCTTCAAAAGAAAGTTGGGATCCAAGTGAGCTAGGGGGTGTAAAAACTTTACTTTCCGGATGACCCGCCGTGTTTTCTCTCTTGGCAAGGGTCCTGAGTCGGAGGAGATGGTAGTTACCTCTGCGGCGCCGGCTTGACTCGTTTCCGCTTCACCCTGAGAGGAGTCAGCGTCAATAAGTTGCATGAAAAGAAGGCCAAGGGAGTCAAGTTCTACCTCCGAGTCATCTAGTTCAAGCAGCTCTTGAGCTGTCTGTTTCTTTCGACGAGCCGGAGCCCGGGTCATGGTTGCTTTAGCTTTCTTCTTTGAAGTAGAGGCTGCAGTTATCCTCTTCTTCCAGAAAGGAGAGTCGTCCTACATACATACATTTGCAAGAAAGTTAAAAGAAGTGGGAAGTGTAGAATCCAAAAGGAAAGGGTGAAAGTTAAAGTAAAAGATCTTACTGCGGGGGCCGGGTTAAGAGCGTAGAAGGGCTTTAACCCCGTCTTATTGCAAACCTCATGAGGTTCTCCCAGCAGCGATTTGACAATTAAGTTGAGGTCCTTTTCCATCTGAGGCATCTGATTGAAGTGCCGAGGGTCATCCACAGCGCCTGTGTATTCACACATTAAGCCGCCGCGCCGGCTCAGCGGCAAGATTCTCCGAGAGACCCAGCAACGGGTCAAATCAACGCCCGTTAACCCATTGGCAAGTAAAGCCCTGATCTTGGAAAATGTATGAGCATATTGGGCGCGCTCTACGGTGGACAGCCGGTCTGGAAGCTCGGTGGTGGTACAGAGCCGGTAGGGGCGGTAACCCGGCAATGGATGTTCTTCAGCCGGGGTAGTGTCTCTACAGTAGAACCAGGTGCGATTCCAATCCTTGGGATGGCTGGGCAGAGCCGCCGAGGGAAAAGACACATCTCTCCACCTCTGGATTGAAACGCCTCCGAGCTCAAGGCTTGGACCGTCTGCAATTTCAGTCTGGCGGTTGATGTAGAAGAAATCTCTGAAGAGGTCAACGGAGGGCTCTTCTTGCAGATATGCTTCACAGAATATTTGGAATTGGCACAGGTTGGTGATAGAGTTGGGGCCAATGTCTTGAGGATGGAGTTTGTAAAAATGCAGGGCATCCCAGAAGAATTTTGACCCGGGTGGCGAGAAGCCACGAAAAAGATGATCTGTGAAGATAACAACTTCCCCCTCCTTGGGTTCAGGGGTAGTCTCGGGACCAGGAACCCGCCAATGGATGACTTCTTGATCCGGCAAAACCCCCATGACTACAAAATCATTAAGTATATCCTCGATAACCCCAGTGGCTACCCAATCGCAAGAAGCAGGGGCTTTAGCCATAACGGAACGGGTTAAACGATGTGGAAAGGCATAGAGATACGGCGGGTTATGAATACTACATGACAAAAACAGCTATGACTCTAAGATGACAACGCTATTTGGCGGGTCATTATTAAATTATGAGCCGCCGTCACCTGCAGGTATGAAGCGAATTGTATTTTGCCAGGGTGAGCCGGTAGCAGGATGGCGGGTCAATTAGACAGTAAATACTGAAAATGTTGTAAGTGCGGAAAAACAAGTTTCACCAGCTTCAGCTATAATTACGGATCTACAGATGAGGATAAAAGGGGAAATATTTGCTAACCCTAAAAGCAGCGGTGGAAGAACAGGCAATTGATACGCGGATTCCAGTGAGGAAGAGATCTACTCCGAGTATGAGATATACACTAAGGAGAGCACCGCGCGATTTTGCTAGCGTTTCGGAGCCTAAAGATGTTTTCCTTTCTAATCAATGGTAAATACTCCGACGAACGACGGCGGACTTAGAAGAACTCCGATGAACTAATGTGAATCTGAGAGGGAAGAAGAGCGGAAACTGGAAGACGCGGGGAATGCGGGCGAGCGCCGGTGAACTCTGGTCACGAACAGGTTGATGCAGCGGCCTTTGTTGAGGAGGATGGCGCGGCCCGGTCGGTGCGGCGAAGCTTCGGTCGCACAGAGCATTCGGAGGAAGAAGAAGAAGAGGGAGCGGCAGCGGGGGAGAGCGAAAGGAATGCCCCCCCCCCCCGCGCCTATTTATAAGGGAAAGGCAGAACAGTAACAGTCCGATGCGGGAATCGAGGAGACATGATGATGATTGACCAAGAAAACGCCTCGATTTTCGGGTTGACCTGTTAATACAAAGATCCGTTGTGATGTCATCAAGATTCTCTGGATTTACTAGAAGATGACGTCATCCATTTTATATGGCGGGTCATGAAGGTTTATTTTAAGTTATGTGATTATGAAGAACACAAGACTCGCCAACCAGAAGACTTGGAGATTGACATGAACAGGTTCAAATCAATCTGGGGCCTAATGTTGGGGATATAACCCCACGGTATGACCCGCCCAGGAAGGGCCGGGTTAGGAAGTTGGCGACTTGATAATAAGGCCTTAGCAGGCCTGAAGGCCAAGATAAGTTTGGAGATAACTTACCAGACGGGCCGGGTGGAGGCCCAGAGCCGGCAGACGGTGTGTGACTCGGAAGGTGTAAGCCGCCGGGAGATGGCTTGTCAGAGAAGGCAAGGCGATTTAGAGATAAGGTCGGTTACTAATTGTAACCCAGCCCGGACTCTTGTAAGCTCAGGGCCTCGACCTGTGTATATAAAGGCAGGTTCCCTGGGCGGCTTAAGGCACGAAACCATTGATCGAGAGCTAGGTCAAGCGAATCCGCTCCCTTGTAATCGATACCCAATCAATACAACTCAAAGCAGGATGTAGGCTTTTACCTCCTTCGAGAGGGGCCGAACCTGGGTAAACCCGTGTCTTTCGTCCCGACCAACCCCTTCGAGTTAACCGCCGTAGCGATGGCTTCACCCCTAAGTCCTTGCACTAGGACATCTGTCGTGATAAAACCACGACAGACAGTGCTACTACCTTTTTTCCACACTTGTGCCTCAAAGTGGCACCATGTTCTTGATATAGAGAGTCCCTTATTTTGTCACTTTCATATGCTAGTGGAAAATTTTCATTATAGAACTTGGCTTGTATATTCCGATGACGGGCTTCCTCAAATTCCCGAGGTCTTCATGAGCAAGCAAGTTGAATGCACACCCACTTAGCTTTAGTTGAGCTTTCATACACTTATAGCTCTAGTGCATCCGTTGCATGGCAATCCCTACTCCTCGCATTGATATCTATTGATGGGCATCTCTATAGCCCGTTGATACACCTAGTTGATGCGAGACTTTCTTCTCCACTTTTACGCCTTTGAAACCTACCACCACATTCTATTCCACCTTTATGCTATATCCATGGTTCACGCTCATATATTGCATGAGTAATAAAAAGTTGAAGCGCGTTAAAAAGTATGAGCCAATTGCCTGACTTAACACCATGGTGCTTGACATTTGTATTTATGTGGTGAAAACGGAGCCATGCCATCCTAATATGATAAAATGAATAGGGGTGAACATTCTTTAAGGACCGTATATTTTGAAACTTGATGATTATGTTACTTATGTTTATGAATATTACTATGTTGATGTTTATTAATTCATTGTTTCTCAATGATCATACTGGCAATAGATTACATGTTGGGTATAATGTCACATCAAAAATTCTGTTATTATCATTTACCTACTCGAGGACGAGCAGGAATTAAGTTTGGGGATGCTGATACGTCTCCAATGTATCGATAATTTTTTATTGTTCCATGTTATAATATTATCATTCTAGGATACTTTTTGGGTATTTATTTGACAATTCATATTATTTTTGAGCACTAACCAATTAATCCAGTGCCTAGTGCTAGTTGTTGTTTTCCGCATGTTTTTGGCTTTTCAGGTTTACTGTACCAAACGAAGTCCAATTGCCACGAAACTTTTTTATGATTTTTTCTGAACGAAAAGAAGACTTGGAAGCTTTGGATGGAGACCAGAGGCTGCACTAGAGATGCAGCACACATTAGGGTGAGCCCAGGGGTGGCTACGCCCTGATGTGTGTTGGCCCATCCTGGCGTCTCCTGACGTCCCTCTTTGGCCTATAAATTCCAATATATCCCAAAAACCCTTGAGAGCCTCCCAAAACACTTTTCCGCCGCCACAAGTCTCTGTTTCGCCGTGTGCCCATCTGGAGCCCTGTTCCGGTGCCCTGTCGGAAGGGGGACCGATCACTGAGGGCCTCTACATTGATACATCTCCAACGTATCTATAATTTTTGATTGTTCCATGCTATTATATTATCATTATAGGATACTTTTTGAGTATTTATTTACCAATTTATATTATTTTTAGCAGTAACCTATTAACTTAGTGCCCAATGTCACTTGTTGTTTTCTGCGTGTTTTTGGCTTTTCAGGTTTACAGTACCAAACGAAGTCGAATTAACCGAAACTTTTTTTATGATTTTTTCTGGACCAAAAGAAGACCTGGAAGATTCGGGAGGATACCGGAGGCGGCACGAGATAGGCACAAGCCAAGAGGGCGTGCCCAGGGGGGTCGACATGCCCTGATGGCTTGTCCCTCCCTGCTGGGTCTCCTGCCCTCGTTCTTTGGCCTATAAATTCACATATATTCCAAAAACCCTAAGGAGCATCCCGAAACACTTTTTCTGCCGCCGCAAGTCTGTGTTCCACCGCGATCCCATCTGGAGCCCTGTTTCGGTGCTCTGCCGGACGGGGGATCGATCATGGAGGGCCTCTACATCATCCTTGTTGCTCCCATGGTGATGTGTGAGTAGTTCACCACAGACCTACGGTCCGTAGTTCGTACCTAGATGGCTATCTCTCTCTCTCTCTCTCTGTTGATCTTCAATGCAATGATCATCGCATCTTCGCTTAGATCTATCCCATGTAATTCTTTTGTACGGTGCGTTTGTTGGGATCCGATGAATTGTGGGTTTATGTTCATATTATTCATGAAAATTATTTGAGTCACCTCTGATATATATTATGATTCTTATTTGCATGATTATTATAGCTTCATAAATCTCTCCGATCTATTGAAATAGTTTGGCCAACTAGATTGGTATTTCTTCAGTGAGAGGGGTGCGTTGTAGTGGGTTCAATCTGGTGGTGCTCTATATCCCAGTGACAGAAAGGGACAAGACACGTCTTTGTATTGTTGCCACTAAGGACAAAACGATGGGGTTGGTTCATATGAATTGAATTCTCTTTGTCTACATCGTGTCATTGTTCTCCAAGCATTACTCTATTTTACTTAATACTGTAGATGCATGCTGGATAGCGGTCGATGGGTGGAGTAATAGTAATAGGTGCAGGCAGGAGTAGGCCTATTTGCTTATGGACGTGATGCCTATATATACATGATCATTGTCGTGAATATCACATAACTATGCGCTTTTCTGTCAATGGCCCAACAGTAATTTGTTTACACACCGTATATTTCCTACATGAGAGATGCCACTAGGGAAAACTATGGCCCCCAAGTCTATTCACTTATATATTTACAAATGCTTTCAATACCTTGTTGCCATTTATTTTCTTTTCTTTTATTTTGCAATTTACAATTATCTACTATCATTTACACACTTCATTTGCTTGCAAATAACGAGATCAAGGGGACTGACAACCCTCTTGCTGCGTTGGGTGCAAGTGTTTGCTCTTTTGTATGCAGTCGCTGAAGACGGTTGTTGATTGGTATTCCTATTGGTTCGATAAACCTTGGTTCTTAACTAAGGGAAATACATATTCTTATTGTTCTGCAATTACCCGTTCCTATTCATGGAAAACCCAACGCACATCACAAGTATCATGAAGGATTTCTAGCGCCGTTGCCGGGGAATGTCATCAACCAACTATCAAGTAACTTCGCACAAATTATCATTCACTTGTTCTTCTTTTTATTTGCTGTTATATTTAGTTTGCTTCATAAAAATCAAAAATACAAAAATATTTTTCTTTGCTTGTTACTAGTTTACTTGTTGCTTGTTGCTATGGCTAGTTCTTCTTTTGTTCTCGTTACTCCCGATAATGAGATACTCAATTTTAAACAAAGGGGAGGAGAAAATTTGAAAGATGCATTGATACGGGGCACGCCCGTGTGCGTCGATCTTTCACGAATTGGAGGTGGATTTGTGAATGAACACGAAGAACACAAAGAACACGAGGGGGAAATCACAAGAGAAACACTCAAAACAAGTCCACTCACACATCCACTATGCTCACATCCACAAAACATCCACAAGGGTACAAGAACAACAAAGGGAAAGAGGATACATGGTAGAGTTCATCCCAAATCCCAAGGGGAGATGGGGCCTTGAATCCACTAGGGATCTTCCCTAGATAGGGGCCTTGACATCCATAAGATCTTCTCACACGTGGAGGTCGCAATCTCCTAGGAGAAGTATATGGAAGGAGCAATGCTCAACTAATCTATGAGCTAAGCCATTGCTAACCCTAGAAAGGAGGAGGAGGGGTCCTATTTATAGTCTTAGTGCAAATGAGGGCGAAGGATAGGGGATACATGGGCCTTCGGCCCGTCTCTGCGCGTAGGCAGGCGCCGGATGTCCGGGCTGGGGGCCGGATGTCCGGGTCTTCGCGAGGTGCCAGATGTCCGGGGCCTTTGCGCCGGTTTTGATGCTCTATGTCTATGCTCGGCCGGAAATCCGGGGCCGAAGGCCGGATGTCCGGGCCAGGGTCGGATGTCCGGGCCAGGGCCGGATGTCCGGTGCCTGTAGCCTTCTTCAGCTGGGCCTTGGCGCGTGTGTGATCTCTAGGGGCCGGATGTCCGGGCCAAGGGCCGGATGTCCAGGGCCTGGAAGCTGTCCTGGCTCTTCTTACTTCTTTGGGACTCCGTCTTCTTCCATCTCCGCTTCCAAGCTTCCCTCGCGGATGGTGTAGTTGTACGTAGGTGCCGGCAGTCCTCCTCGTCATCCATGAATATCTGACAATTCCTATGTATGCACACGAGGGGAGTGTCAAGTAGTATACCATCCTCGAAGGGGTCAAGTGAACACGTGTAAAGGAGATGATTCACCTTTATGTATGTGAAGTAGTTGTGGCACGTGTCACTTGCCAAACGGACTCTTGTCATGGTGATGTCCGTAGGATGCTCCGCATCATCCACTCCCCCTTGGGAAAGATCCGTCCTCGGATCAAAATCCAAATCACCATGGGAAAGAGATGGCGTCGCCGTGTAGAAGTGGACGATCACCAAGCACTTATCATCATCAAGCTTGAAATGGGAACTCTCCAACATCGCACCAACTAGTAATTCCTTCAAAAGGAGCAAACACGACAAACACTTGGAAAAACAAATGTGGTTAGCGTTAGTGCAAAACCAAGCATTCAAGCAGTTATTCACCGAACAAGTGTCGTCATCATGCATAACATATGGTGTGACAAGGGATTGTGCCATGGCATGTATGCATACAATTTGAGCACAAGCGAAGTCATCATGGGAACAAGTATGCAAAGGTGAGGTAGTGATGCAAATATGTGTGACAATATAACGAGCATCTACCTCATGGTCATAGCAAGCATGCACAAAGCAATCAATGAAAGGTCGATGGTATGCATAGGAATCATTCACAACACCAAGTAATATGAAGTGTCTAAACACATGGGGCAGGCCAAAGTGTAAGGCAATCCAAGCATAATGTGCATATGGTGTAGTGAAGATAGTGTGGCACTCAACACAATAGAAAGAGCAATTGGTCATCATGTGTGAGGCAATCAAGTCAAGCAAGTAGCAAGCAATCGGACATGGCATATGTGAAGAAATGACATTGTTGCAACCAAGCATATGATAAGAGCAAACAATCCACAAGTTGGATGCAACACACAAGGCATATTCGTCATGAGGCATGGAACGATGGCAAACATGAGTGAAAGCAATATTTCTAACATGTGTGCAAGTAAGTGGTCCAGGATGACCAATATGTGTCATGATACAAGCAACACAAGGAGGATGATCCACAATATCCATGCTCAAGAAGGATGTCACCTTGAAAACTTGTCCTTGTGCGTCCTTCACAATGTCTATGCGCAAGCAAGTGCGATGGAGAAACGCGTCGGTGTAGCATGGCTCGTTCTCAAGAGCTCGGATTGTCAACTCACGTGAAGTGGAAGTTGACATGTAGTCGAAGTATCCTACACATACACACAACAAAGGAATCAATGTATGTGCATGGTAGACAAACACATCATCCATCATGATGGTTCTCTTCTCTTGCACATAACAAGTAGAAGCAAAAGTGCATGAATAATATGATGCAACAATGTGTATATTCATGGCACTAAGCATATGGTGCAAAGAAGGAAGGCAAGCATGCTTCACATGAAAGATGTCAAAAGCTCCAATAATATGAGAGAAAGCTATGGGGGCAATGTCATTAGCAAAATAAATAGCATTGTTGCACTCAATACATGGCAAATCTAACATGTAAGAGGCAACACATGGAGACATATGACAATAAGCAATATCAATCATGTGCGAAGCATGGCAATGGTTGTCACCAACCGCATAAAAGAAGCACATTGGTGATAAAACATAAGCAAGCATAGTGATCATGTCGTGCAAGCTAGTAGTGCGAAGATGTAACATACTAGAGGAAATCATGGCAATCATGTCATATGAACAAATAGTGGACAGAGATAGTGCACATGACATATCGCGAGCACGAAGCAATAGCAAAGTATCATCGTAGACATGGGTCACCAAGCGAACATGGCAATAGCAACTAGGATCTCCACCAAGCAAGCAAATACACATAGTAGTAGGAGAATCAAGTGTCATGTGAGATGCAAGGCATGGGTCACAAATGCATGGCAAAGGCATAGAAGTGAGCATATCATGCAAAGTGAACATGGCAATATGGACATAATAAGTGTAATAAGTAAGAAGCCACCGCCATGTGAGAGCCATGTAGAAGAAATGCGCGAAGTCCTTGCGCGAGGGGAATGGTTGGAGACACATTCCGATGAATCCCAAAGCGTCGTTGCTCTCAAGAGCTCTCTTCGTCAACTCATGGGATTGTGAGGTTGACGAGTGTTCATGCGTACCTACACAGAACAAAGACAAAGGGAAAATTGTGTGCGCGTGGTATATGTACACATCATCCGTTAGGATGTGCATGTGCTTGTGTTCGTTAGCACAAAATAGCCAATGCTCAAATAAATGAGATGCATGATATAAGAACATGTCATCCATCATGAAAGGTTTGTTTTTATGTATAGCATAATGGAAACTAGAAATATGTAGTGCATCATGTGAATTATCGAGAGCATTGTTATTCATGATATGCGGATGGTGCACACAATAATTGGGATCATGCAATGCGTGGGATGGAACAAAATCTCCTAACATGTATGAGGAAAATATGGAGGTCTCCTCATGTGCAATAGCGGAAGCATAATATGGAGAATATGGACAACATCAAAAACAATGCATATAGAAAGCTACGTGGTCATGGCATGTCATATGTGAGCAATTGCGCAAATGATGCAAAGGGATCATGGCAATATCATCACAAGAAAAGCAAATGCCAATAACCATGGGCTTGTCGTCTATGCCATATGAGCAAATGGGATTAATTTTTATGGTATATGCATAGTTGCTACGGTGATATTGCAAAGATGCAATATGAGTGATCTCATGCATAGCATATGACAAGTCAAGCGGATTGTCAAACATGATGTGACCAATAGAGTTTTCACATGTTATCCTATGGAGTATAGCATCACAACTAGGTAATTCAACATGCTCATCATCATATTCATCAAAAATTGGTGGCATATCTAAGCATGAAGAATATGTAGCATGTGGTGTGTCCGTAATGTGATCAACATCATGTAAGAAATCAATGGCAAGATAGTCCACTAGTGGGACAAGAGCATCACCTTCACCTAAGTTACCCTTTTCATTCCACTCATGTGATGTAGGTGAGGTTGCCTAGACCAACTTGTGGTCATCTTCATGGTGATGGAACCATGTGGGGGTGCTTCATATACCACCATGGCCATCGTCTTGTCCAAGGTGAGGACGAAGTCGTCAAGGGTCGGTGTGTCATCGAATATGGGACCTAGCACCAAAGGAGAAGACACAATAGAGGAAAAGGCTAACTTGTTAGAAATCGAAATGGCCTCACATGCCCTATCAACTACCTCACTCGCTCTATGTGGTGGAGGCTCACTCATTCCCTCTAGGTAGTTGCACTCATACTCACATATGGTGGAGTCACTCATCTCACTCAAGTGGTGGGGGTTGTGGCTCTCCTCACATGGGAATTGGGGCAACTCATCATATATGGGGCTAGTGATGAAGTCACTCTCACTCTCAATATGGTGGCATAAGTCTCTCAACTCATCACCGAACGCCACCGTGGTCGAAGGGAAAATCCCATGCTCAACCATCTCGTCACTGTCGCTGTGGATGAAGGCCGAAGATGGCACATCATCACTCTCGCCTCCGAAGATGGAAGCATCATCCTTGCTCGCCACCTTGTCGCTCGCCGCCAAAGCATGTTCCTTGAGTGGCTCCATAGTTGTGGTCATCGCCGCACCGTCTTCAAAAAGAGTCGTGGTAGACTCGGCATCGTCAATGCCACAAAGAGGTATGGCGGTGAAGTCGAACTTGGGAGCGTCGTCGTGGAGCTCGTCGGTCTTGGACATCTTGGTGGTACCATCCTCATGCTCGTAGTCGTGGAGCTTGGTCGTCGCGAAGTGTGCTTGGGGTGGAGAAGCCTTGGCCTTGAGTTCTTGAACCGCCTTGAGAGCACCAACGTAGATGTCGTCGAAAGACTCGTAGTTGTTGTGGAAGATAGTCTTGGCGATGTCGTTGTTCAATCCCATCATGAAGTGGAACTTCATCCAAATGGGGTCGTCCACACCGGCTCGTTGCAAGGCTTTCTTCATCTTCATGAAGTACTCGTCGAGGGACTTGGATCCTTGTATGGTGTTCTCCAATTGGCGTTGAAGATGTTCCGTGTATGTAGAAGGCACAAACTCTCGTCGCAATGCTTTCTTCAACTTGGACCAACTCATGTCGAAGCTCGTCGAAGATGTGTGAAGCCACCATGTCGACGCGTCGCCATGGAAGTTTCTTGTGGCGCACTTCACTTGATCTTCGGAAGGGACTTGAAGTAGCTTGAGTAAGTAGTCCATCTTGCGCTCCCAATCGAGATACTCCTCGGGGTCTTGACTCCCAAAGAAAGGAATCGCGTGGTCGATGTCGAGGTCGTAGTAGCTTGTGGAAGTCGCGGACTTGAGCTTGTGAAGCTTATCTTAAAGTGCTTGTCGGTGAAGATGCCGCATATCCAAAGGTGAAGATGCCTTGAAGTCGCTTGGCGAAGATGCCAAGGTAAGTGGTGAAGTCATCGAGCGGTGGTTGGTGTCGAGCTCGTGACCTTCACACTTGTTCTTTGTTGGACGCCTTGGTGTCAGCGTCGTTATTTCTTCTTGTCGTTGATGGTGTCGATGCCGAGGTGATCTTGCCGAAGATGGTAGCTCGGAAGCATGTGCACTGGAGCGTCTTCTCGAAGATGAGGAAGACCTCTTGCCGGTGTTGATGATGACCTTGAGCTCCTCCATTTGAGCATCCAACTTGGCGTCGATGAAGTTCTTCATGGCATCGAACTCGTCATTGTTGTTGTAGACCGAAGGAGATGATGTGCTTTGCCTATCCATCACAAGACTCGAGCAAGGGTGAGTAGGAAATGAGATAAACAATACCAATATA
Source organism: Elymus sibiricus (assembly GCA_039707655.1). Taxonomy (NCBI): domain Eukaryota; kingdom Viridiplantae; phylum Streptophyta; class Magnoliopsida; order Poales; family Poaceae; genus Elymus; species Elymus sibiricus. The sequence continues at coordinate 437,078,497 of CM077667.1, read as the reverse complement.
CCGTTCCCAAAGTTGAGGATGTATCCCGTTTCACTTAATGTGAAATGCAAGAATAGGGGAATTGGTACCGGACTTGTTCACTCACACCTACAAAGTAAAGCTTATTGAGTGGCTCGGTTAGGACAAGTGGCACAAAATTCAAGCAAATGTTAGTCAAGCTATCAAAAATGTTGAGGAAGATTCACAAAATTGCAATGCAAAGCAAATAGATCAATAGCTATGGTGGCACTAGGAACACACACACGGATAGATAAATGGGATCCGCGCAACCAAGGAATGAGCAAAAAATTGAGATAGACCCGGGAAAAGCTCGTGTTGCACGGATACTAGAAGAGGCAATAGCTCGATTGCTCAAATGGGCTAGATACGTGCTTGTGCACCAACCTAAAAGAGAAAACGTGTCATCTTCAATCCCAAGTATGCTATGTATGTATGATCCAAGTGTATGAACTATGCAAAATGGCTCAATGCTATTTCTATTGCTTACAAGCTCTTATGTATCTCCTCTTTTGCTTAAAAGCTTTTTCTTCTTTTGCTCTCTCTTTTTTTTCTATGCTTGATGCTCGAACCAAGATATGAGACAAGTATGATGGATATGCACGGGAGAGACTTATGGCACAATGTAGATAACAAGATGTTTGCACGCTAAAGCTAGCTATGCGGCATAAGAGTATCACTACGGTGCACAAGTAACGTGGCCCAGCAATTCTCAACTCGCTAGTATCAATGGGTAAGGTACGCAATAGGCTCGAAGCGATCAATGCAATGGCAAGGTAATGGACAATGATGTCGTCGAGGTTACCGTCCTTGCTTACGGTTGGGGTGCCAAAAGGCAAAGTGGCCGATGTCGATGTCGAGGCCAAGGCGATGATGAGTGGCGGAGTTGTCGATGTAGAACCGTCCCTAATTAGCCGAACCACCTTAGGAAACGGAAACCGCAACTCAAAATCTCAAACAAAATTGGGTTAGGGAAACGGAAGTTTTTGGTGTAAAAGCTATGCGGAAGTTATGGTGGAGGCCTAAGCAAACTTCCCAAAATTTCAAAAATATGATGGAGTCAAATGGTGATGGAACTAATTTTGTGGGATGGAGGGTGTCAATAGCTACAAAACGAGCTAAAGAACGTCAAAATCGGACTCCGTATGAATTAGTTATGAACAAAACGGTGAAACATGCAGGCTGAAATTCCCATGGGCCGGACATCCGGGGGGTTAGGCCGGAAATCCGGGGACCGATGTCCAGAATCGCCCGATTTTTGTGCTCCAAGGCCCGGATGTCCGGCCTGGTGCCCGGATGTCCGACCCGATGGCCCGGATGTCCGCCCGGTGGCCCAGATGTCCGGCCCGATGATTCCAGATTGAGATTTGGGCACGGGAACTCAATTTGGGGCGGAAAATTCGATCTCGGGGGTCAAAACTGATGGGGGGAAGGAAAAATTAGGGTGGATTTCGTGGTGGGGAAGCTAGATCTACTTGCCAAGCACGAATTCCATGGATCAAAATCAACAAAATCTCACAAGAACCAACAAAAAATTTGGTGAGGCTATTTTTGGTGGGGATTTTCGAATTGGGACAAAAACACACAAAATTAGGCTAGAAAACGAAGGGGAGGACTCCAAATTCGTGAGAAACGTGGCTCTTGATACCAATATGATACGGGGCACGCCTGTGTGCGTCGATCTTTCACGAATTGGAGGTGGATTTGTGAATGAACACGAAGAACACGAAGAACACGAGGGGGAAATCACAAGAGAAACACTCAAAACAAGTCCAATCACACATCCACTATGCTCACATCCACACAACATCCACAAGGGTACAAGCACAACAAAGGGAAAGAGGATACATGGTAGAGTTCATCCCAAACCCCAAGGGGAGATGGGGCCTTGAATCCACTAGGGATCTTCCCTAGATAGGGGCCTTGACATCCATAAGATCTTCTCACACGTGGAGGTCACAATCTCCTAGGAGAAGTATATGGAAGGAGCAATGCTCAACTAATCTATGAGCTAAACCATTGCTAACCCTAGAAAGGAGGAGGAGGGGTCCTATTTATAGTCTTAGTGCAAATGAGGGCGAAGGAGAGGGGATACATGGGCCTTCGGCCCGTCTCTGCGCGCAGGCAGGCGCCGGATGTCCGGGCTGGGGGCCGGATGTTCGGGTCTTCGCGAGGTGCCGGATGTCCGGGCTGGGTGGCCGGATGTCCGCGGCCTTGGCGCCGGTTTTGATGCTCTCTGTCTACGCCCGGCCGGAAATCCGGGGCCGAAGGCCGGATGTCCGGCGCCTGTAGCCTTCTTCAGCTGGGCCTTCGCGCCTGTGTGATCTCCAGGGGCCGAATGTCCGGGCCAAGGGCCGGATGTCCGGGGCCTGGAAGCTGTCCTGGCTCTTCTTCCTTCTTCGGGACTCCATCTTCTTCCGTCTCCGCTTCCAAGCTTCCCTTGCGGATGGTGTAGTTGTACGTAGGTGCCGGCACTCCTCCTCGTCATCCGTGAAGATCCGACAATACCTATGTATGCACACGAGGGGAGTGTCAAGTAGTATACCATCCTCGAAGGGGTCAAGTGAACACGTGTAAAGGAGATGATTCACCTTTATGTGTGTGAAGTAGTTGTGGCACGTGTCACTTGCTAAACGGACTCTTGTCATGGTTATGTCCGTAGGATGCTCCGCATCATGCATGGTATAGGATTTGCAATGCTCAAAACAAATCAACTCATAAGAAATCCACCACTACCTTGCTTCGTAATTTTTATGAGGGGTGTGACAACTTGGTATAGGTTTATTCTTGACACCATTACCGGTGGCAATTTCTTAATGTGTCACACCTTGGATGCTTATAATGCTATTGAAAATCTTGTAGGAGCACCACCTATTATCATTAATGAAACTATTTTGACCTTGGAACATGTTATTCAAAGGCTTGATGCTATTGAAAAGAAGATGACTACTAATGAACAAATTGAGGAGTCACATCACTCAATTTGGGTCACGGGTAGGAATGACTTTGAAAACTTTAAAGGAGAAGGAACAATTACTGATGAGAGGGTAGAAAAAAGTTTGAATAGGATTGATAAAATGGAGGAAGTCATTGATAAAGTAGGCACCGCTTTCACACCCTCAAAAGCAAATGCTAGTACTTCTCGAAATAAAAGCCCCAAGTACATCTACATTACCAAGAGTATTAGTACCGCTCCTAGCAAAAGAAACGAAGATCTCAAAATGATTAGTGTGGATCCCAACTTTATAAACCTGATAAACGACCCTATTTTCAAGCCTCTTATTGTTCCTAATAATAATTGTGTTATCAAGAAGCTTGATGTCATGGATGACAACACTTGAAACTATGCATTATGCCTAGCTAGGGGCATAAAACAATAGAGCTTGTTGGGAGGCAACCCAATAGTTATCTTTATTTTTGCTTTTTACTTTCTGTTTGTGTGTGATAACATGATTATTGCCTCTGTAATGATTGTGTTTTTATGTTTTAATTAGTGTTTGTGCCAAGTATAGCCTTTGAAATGACTCACAAGATGAGTAGAATTAATACGGTGCAAAAAAAGAAACTTTAGTGACCAGTGCATAATTTCTCTGATTTTCCTGGAACATATTTTTGATATGAATGTTTTACACAGTATTGATATACAAATTATTCAGGTTGTCCTAATTTTTCAGAATTTTTAGAGTTACAGAAGTATAGGTTCTCTATAGATCTTTGCAGACTGTTCTGTTTTAGACAGATTCTGTTTTTGCCTGCATAGTTTGCTTGTTTTGATGATGCTATGGATTGTATCGGGGGGTATAATCCATGGAGAAGTTAGAATAAAGTACCTATTTTGCAATAATGAAATGTGAATCAATTTATAACAGTACCTAAAGTATTTGATATGTTGCTTATACTAATGGATCTCACGAAGTTTTGTTGAGTTTTGTGTGATTGAAGTTTTCAAGTTTTGGGTGCTATCACGATGGACGAAGGAATAAGAAGCGGCAAGAGCCTAAGCTTGGGGATGCCCAAGGAACCCCAAGGTAATATTCTAGGAAGACTCAAGCGTCTAAGCTTGGGGATGCCCCGGAAGGCATCCCCTCTTTCGTCTCAATCCATCGGTATGTCACTTGGAGCTATATTTTTATTCGTCACATGATATGAGTTTTCCTTGGAGCGTCGTTTGCTTTTGTTCTTAGTTTTCTACAATCATCGTTTGCTGGACACACCTATTTGATAGAGACACACCTTCATCATGATTTATTAGAATACTTTATGTGCTTCACTTATATCTTTTGAGCTTAGCAGTTGCTCTAGTACTTCACTTATATCTTTTTGAGCATGGTGGCGTGTAGATTTTATAGAAATAATTGCACTCCTGTTCTTCACTTATATTTTTTTGATAGTTAATAAATAGTGATGGTAATTTGCATGGGTTATAAGACTATTCCAAAAATAATAGGTATTCAATGAGTGATAATCAAAACCATCATGTAGCACATTAAAGAGAAATCTTGGGTTAATGATATTGATGTGGTAATGTGAAAGGGTGTGAGTGCATGGTTGTCGGTTCATAGAAGTATCGGTATTAAGAGGTGTTAATTTCCCATTTGTCTAAATATTATAAAAAGGCATGGTGGGATGTGTGGGCATTTCTATTCCTCGTTAAAATCCTAGTGTTGTTTCGGGTCGGATGCATGCAATGGTTAACTCTTCCCAACCTCCTCCCTCGTGGCATGCAAGTAGTACTTTGATTTGTGATCAAACTAATAAAACTTTGCTATAAGTATATGAGTCATGGTCTTAAATAGCGGATAGCGGGCTAGTAGCGGATTGGGTTCTGCGTAGCGGAATGGGGATAGCGTGTGATATTGCAGGCGCTATGTTCGCGTAGCGGATTTATAAAAACAGTAGATTCTTGTTTATATCACTAGAATATGAATAAAAAGTAATGACATTTAATTTGAGTGATAGCGGTCGCTATTGCACTAGCGCTATTGCGGACGCAATAGCGGATGCTATCTTCGCTATTTGAAACTATGATATGAGTTCTTTATTACTAATGTGAATCCATGGACATATGCAATCTCACCACCTCATATTTTGCTAGCCTCTTTGGTACCGTGCATTGCCCATTATCACTTCGAGGATCGGTGCGAACTTCGCCGGTGCATCCAAACCCCGTGACATGATACGCTCTGTCACACATAAAACTCCTTATATATTCCTCAAAACAACCACCATACCTACCTATTATGTCATTTACATAGCCATTCTAAGATATATTGCCATGCAAATTCCACCATTACATCATATAACTAGTTCATTCATCGGCATATTGCTTTGCGTGATCGTATAAAGCTGACATAGTAATTGTGGCAAAGCCACCGTTTATAATTTTTTGATACATGTCATTCTAGATCATTGCACATCTTGGTACACTACCAGAGGCATTCATATTGAGTCATATTGTTTCATAGTTCTTCATATTGAGTTTCATATTGAATTGTAAGTAAATAAAAGTGTGATGATCATCATTATTAGAGCATTGTTCCAGTGAGGAAATAAAAATGGGGGAGGCCAAATGAGCCCACCATAAATAAATAAATAAATGAGAGAAAAAGAGATAAGGGACTTTGCTACTATCCTTTACCACATTTGTGCCTCAAAGTGGCACCTTGTTCTTCATATAGAGAGTCTCATGTTATGTCATTTTCATATGCTAGTGGGAATCATTTTTCATTATTAAAACTTGGCTTGTATATTCCGATGACGGGCGTCCTCAAATGCCCAAGGTCTTCATGAGCAAGCAAGTTGGATGCACACCCACTTCGCTTCAGTTGAGCTTTAATACACTTATAGCTCTAGTGCATAATTTGCATGGAAATCCCTACTCCTTGCATTGATATCTATCGATGGGCATCTCCATAGCCCGTTGATACAGCTAGTTGATGCGAGACTTTCTTCTCCACTTTTCACCCCTTTGATATCTACCACCATATTCTATTCCACCTTTTTGCTATGTCCATGGTTCACGCTCATGTATTGCGTGAATAATAGAAATTTAATGCGCATTGAGGAAGTACGATCCAATTGCCTGACTTGGACACCGTGGTGCTTGACATTTGTATTAAGGTGGTGAAGACGAAGACATGCCTTACTAATATGATAAAATGAATGAGGTAAACATTCTTTGAGGATCTTATATTTCGAAAGATTGATGATTATGTAGCTTGTGCTTATAAATATTACTATGTTGATATTTGTTAATTCATCGTTTCTCAATGAGCATACATGCCAAAGATTACATATTGGGTAGCATGTCACATGAAAAAAATCTGTTTTTGTCATTTATCTACTCGAGGACGAGCAGGAATTAAGCTTGGGGATGCTGATACGTCTTGAACGTATCTATAATTTTTTATTGTTCCATGTTATTATATTATCATTCTAGGGTACTTTTTGAGTATTTATTTACCAATTTATATTATTTTTGTTTTTTGAGCACTAACCTATTAACCCATTGCCCAGTGCCAGTTGCTGTTTTCTACGTGTTTTTGGCTTTTCAGGTTTACAGTACCAAACAAAGTCCAATTGCCCCAAAACTTTTTTATGATTTTTTCTGCACCAAAAGAAGACCTGGAAGCTTCGGGAGGAGACAGGAGGCCGCACAAGGGAGGCACAAGCTAACAGGGGTGTCAGATTTCGGGCTCCGCAAAACCCAAAGAGGTTCGAACTCAGGGGCGTGTGCGAAGATCCCCACCAGCTTCGACCTCAAGCTCTCAGATCGACAGCCTAGCCCGACGAACTCGCTCGATCGCGGAGAAGAAGGTTAGCGCACGAGGATTTACCCAGGTTCGGGCCGCTGCGAAGCGTAAAACCCTACTCCTGCCTTTTGGTGGATTGCCTCACGAGGAGGTTTGTGGATGAACTAGTACAGTGGTGAGTAACCTCGCGAGGGTGCTCGGGTGGTATTCTGTCCGTCCCACTCTACGGAGCAGCCTAGCCTCTATTTATAGTGGCCCGGGTCCTCCTCCCTTATCGCAATGGCGGGAAGGGATCCCACAACGGCCGAATTTGAAGGGGGACAAGGAGTACACCTTATCCTGACGAAAGGTGATCTTCCCCTACAAAGTAGCCGGTGGTGATGCAGAGATGGGCTCGGCGATGATGTCCGTCCTGCGGGGCTCGTGGTCTTGGTCTTGTTGCGCCGGAATGGAAACCTTTGGGGGGTGCTTTGGGAACCTGCGTACGTCTTTGCCTCCTTTGCACCAAAGAGGAAACCGTCTCCTCTGCGCGCGCTGGTGCCTGCCTGGCCTGGCTTGCGTCACCCCCGGCCTCCCGAGGTTGAGCGTTGCATAGGGATCTCTACCCCTCGGGAGGCAACCTGGGGAGGCCTCCTCCCCCCGAGGGTCTTGGTGTTGCCTTCCTCGCGGGGGCGGGGGTCCCGCGAGGGCCTTGTTCTTGAGCGATCCTGCACCGGGCCGTACCAGGCCGTCGAAGTGGGCCACGCCCTGGGCCGCAGGCAGGCAAGTCTGGGTACCCCCGTTCCGATGACGCCGACAGTAGCCCCTGGGCCCAAGGCGCGCTCGAGCTGGCTTCAGGGCGGAGCCGAAGAAGATGGCCCGAAGCATCGCGGGCCCCAATCGCCTGCGAGCCCAGCCTGTCGTATGGCAAATAACGAGGCGCAGATGCCTCCACTTCCCCATGGCACCTCGACAACCACTCCGGCTGACCAGCAACCGGCGCACGTCGCAGGGCCATCATTGCCCGGGATGAGGGGGGTGCCGGTTGGCCTCCTCCCGGCTATAAATGGGCAGAGGGGACGGAGCCCCTAGCCCATTCCTACTTCTCGCTCCCCCGCCTTCGTCCTCCGCCTCCTCGATCATGACGCCGGTGAGGAGGTTTTTTGCTGCCGAGAAGGGGAAAGCCTGCAAGGAGGGGCCGTACCAACAGCCTCCCAAGAGGAGTCGGGGCCGTCCTCGCAAGTATACCGAGGCGTCGACGGCGGCGCCCCGTGGGCGCGGCCGTACCTCCGCGAGGGCTGGTGCCTCCACTGGCGCAAGCGGAGGCGGCGGGCATGGCGGCCGTGGCCAAGGAGGGAGACCTGCAGTAGGTGCTTGGCCATCGCGCCCGCGGACCCACACGGTCGATACGGGCCAGGAGTTCCTGGTGCTGGTGGAGAGGCCGGCAATCACCTGGTTGCAACTCCCGCGCTTCTTCGTACAGACGCTGCGGACTGACGAACCCGCAGGTTTGTCGCTGCAAGCCGATGGTTGTTGTAGCGGCGCGTTGTGGGTGGAGGTCGAGGTTACCCCCGCAGGCTACGCCTTCTTGAGCCGCGGGTGGCAGACCTTCGCCCGCGCCCACGGCCTGGAGGGGAGGCTCACGCTCCACTTCAAGCACGACGGCGCCACGACGCTTTCGTCAGGATCTTCGGGGAGGACGGCAGGCGCTTGGGGTGATGCCCGGAGAGCGACGACGGTGGGGACCTTGGAGGTGAGCTTGTCCTTGGCGACGGCCGTTGTGCTTCTAGCGGCAGCGACACCTCCTCCGAGGAGAGCCCGAGCGACGACAGCTATGACGCTCCACCGCGTCGGCGCGCTCAGACTTTGGGGGGTGGCCTGCTGCGACGGCGCCGCTCCCCCGCCCGGGAAGCGGCTACGCCGGCACGCCACCATGGGCCCGTCAAGGAGGAGGAGGACTCCGACTGAGCGTTGGCGCGCCGGAGCCAGGGCCTCAGGAGTGGCAGCCCCCGAGGGGGCTCCTTCGTCTTCTTCTTCCCTTCCTTTCCCTGTAATTAAAGAATCAAGGAGGGCCCCTCTGGGCGTGTAATGAATTTCGACGCTTGCGCCTTACTTTAGCACTCTCATCATGTATCCCGATCCCTGTGTTACTATTAATGTTAATTGAGACTTCCTGTTGGTCGTGATTAGGGTACTTAGCTTGATGCGTCCGCGGCGGGCCTCTGCGTCGTGAGGTCTGGCAGTGGCACCTGGGGAGCTTGGGGGTCTTGGGGGGTTCTTCTTTCCTGCGAGTGAGGCGGTTTGGGAGCCCTTTCCGCACTCTACGTCGGCAGGGCCCAATCCCGCGCATACCTCGACCGCCGTTGGGGCGTCCGGATCACCAGGACGAGACCAAGGGGCGAGGAGCTACGCGATCAGTGAGGCTCCGGAGGCGCGTTGCTCAGGAATCCTCCTTGACGCTGAAGCGGCGCTCTACGTCGGCGGGGCCCAATCCCGCGCATACCATGACCGCTGTTGGGGCGTCCGGATCACCAGGACGAGACCAAGGGGCGAGGGGCTACGTGACTAGTGAGGCTCCTGAGGCGCGTTGCTCAGGAATCCCCCTTGACGCTCGAGCGGCTCCCATACCTTTTTTGCCGGTTCCTGCCGCGAGAGGTGTGAGCCTCCAGAGGCTCCAAGATAGCGCGCCGGGCCGCGGCGGAGCCCCCGAGCGAGGGTGAGGCGACACGCGCCTGCTAGCTCACTCGAGAGCGCCACGCGAGGACCAGGACGCCAAGGCCTTGGCAAGATGTGCGCACCGCGCCCGTAGCCCCCGCTCGCGGGGCGCGAGAGGGGGAGGCTGGCAGGTGTTAACCCGAAGAAAGAAACTTCAAGATAGAAAACTGCAAGGAGAAAAATTCCCGCCCCCCCCCCTTTTTTTAAATATGGTTGAAAGGCCTCGAGTTTCATTCCAGAAAAATGGCAAATTCGAATACAAGAAAAGCAAAGAACAGCCGCGTCCGGCACCTAGGCTAGTCTTCGTCTTCCCCCAGCGCGGAGCATAGGGCATCCACTAGGCGTGGGCATAGTCATTGGAGGACAGTGTTGTCCGCCAGCGCGGAGCATGGGGCTTCCACTTGGGCGTTGGTGGGAACCCCTCCGCGTCCTCGGGGGGCTCCGAGCATATACAGCCCACTCATTATTACGTGAGAGTGTCACGGGTAGAACTTGCGGAGGTGCTGGATGTTCCAGGCATTCTGGATGGGGACCCCGTCCTGAGTCTCCAGGCGCACGGCGCCAGGCCTGGAGACGTGGGCGACCCTGAACGGGCCCTCCCACACGGGCAAGAGCTTGTGCAAGCCCTCCCTGGAAAGGACCCGCCTCAGGACGAGGTCTCCGACTTCGAGGGTCCTGGAGCGGACGTTACGGCAATGGTAACGCCGCAGCGCCTGCTGGTACCTCGCAGCTCGGAGCGAGGCTTGGCGACGGGGCTCCTCCCCAAGCACGAGGTCTGTTCCCCGCGAGGCATCCTAACGCTCCCTGTCGAATGTTAAGACCCGCGGGGATCGATGCTTGACCTCGTGTGGGAGGACGGCTTCAGCTCCGGAGACGAGGAAGAACGGGGTCTCGCCGGTGGGCTTAGTCGTCGTGGTGCGGATGGACCACAACACGGACTGAAGCTCATCGAGCCAACCCCTGCCGCATGCCTCAAGCTTCTTCTTGAAGCTCCTTGCCTTGAGGCCCCGCAGGACCTCCGCGTTGCGCGCTCGGCCTGACCGTTGCTTCGTGGGTCCGCTACCGAAGCGTAGCATATCTGCGTTCCAAGGTTAGTGCAATATGTCCTGAAAAGGTTACTTGTGAACTGCGAACCGTTGTCGGTGATGATGCGGTTGGGGACGCCGAAGCGGCTCACGAGGCCCTTGATGAACTTGACGGCAGAGCCGGTGGGGATGGTGCGGACGGGCTCCACCTCCGCTCACTTGGTTAACTTGTCGATGGCGACGTAGAGGTAGCGGTATCCGTCGGCCGCTCGCGTAAAGGGCCCCAGTATATCCAGCCCCCAGTCCGCGAAGGGCTAGGAGAGCGGGATGGTTTGGAGGCCCTGTGCGGGCTGATGAATCTGCTTGGCATGGAACTGGCAAGCCTCGCAGGACCGGACCAGCTCAGTGGCGTCGTTGAGTGCCGTAGGCCAGTTGAAGCCACTGCGGAACGCCTTCCCTACAAGGGTGCGTGACGAGGAGTGGTGCCTGCAGTCTCCTCCGTGGATGTCGGCCAGCAGCTCGCGCCCCTATTCTCCGGACACGCATCGCAACGCGACGTCGTTCGGACGCCTGCGGTATAGCTCACCATCCTGCAAACAATAAGTTGTGGCCTGGCATACCACACGCTCTGCGTCTTCCTCCTTTCCTAGTAGTATGCCGTGGAGCAGGTACGTCTTGAACTCCTGTGTCCAGTCGTCGGCCTGGGGCTCCAGCTCCAGGAGCAGTCGGGCTCCTGAGGCCGGGCCACAAGTTGGAGCCCCCGAGGGCGGTGCTGGGGGAAGCTCTTCACTTTGCGGCGCCTGTCCACGGTTGGGGGTGCCGCGGATGGCTTGAAGAGCCGTTCCTCGAAGACGCCTGGCTCCTGAGGCTCGCGACGTGACGCCCTCTTGGCGATGTCATCGGCCTCCTTGTTCGCGCCGCGCGGGATGTGCTGCAATTCCAAGCCCTGGAAACGCTTTTCAATCTTACGAACCTCTTCCAAGTATGCCTCCATGTGTTCGTCCTTAGGCATATACTCCTTGTTGGAGAAGTTGACGAGGAGTTGGGAGTCGCCCTTGATGATGAGGCGCTGAATCCCCAAGGCCACCGCGGCCTTGAGGCCGGCAATCAAGCCCTCATACTCCGCAATGTTGTTGGAGACCTTCTTGCCATGCTGGAAGCAAAGTTGTACGGCGTAGTAGAGCTTGTCCCCGGTTGGCGAGATGAGCACAACTCCGGCCCCCGCTCCCCGGCGTGCGAAGGCCCCGTCAAAGTGCATGACCCAACTATAGGGCGCCTCATCGCCAGGGGTGGGGGAATGGCTCTCGCCCAGCCCTCGATCGGGAGCGTCAGTCCACTCAGCCACGAAGTCCGCCAGGGCTGCTCCCTTGATGACCCTGGTTGTACTGAATTCCAATTCGAAGGCCTGCAGCTCGATGTTCCACTCCGCGACTCTCCCCGCGGCGTTGGGGTTGCGCAGCACTTTCCCCAAGGGATATGCAGAGACGACCTTGATGGGGTGGCCTTGAAAGTAATGGCGCAGTTTCCTTGAAGCGACGAGAAGCGCGAGCAGAAGCTTCTGCTGCATAGGGTAACGCGAGCGCGCGTCCCGCAGTACGGTACTGACGTAGTACACCGGGTGCTCGACGAGGGAGAAGCCTTCCGCGCCGCCCCGCCCCGTGGCGGGCTCATGAGATCCTGGTGCCTCGGGGATCGCCGGGCGGCCGAGGCCTCAGGAGCGTCGTCTTGAAGAGGTGAGGGCTTCGGGGCATCCCGTGAGTCACCTTGCTTCGTGCCCGAGGACCCGCCTGCGCCTGACGGTGTTGAGCGCGCCCCTGTTCATTCCTCCCTGACCGCCACGAGCGCAGCACTGGCGGAGTGCGGGGTGGCAGCCAGGTATAGCAATAGGGGCTCACGAAGGTGGGGCGCCACCATTACTGGTGGGCTCGTGAGGTACCACTTGAGGTCCTCGAATGCCGCATCTGCCTCCGGAGTCCATTCGAAGGGGCCCTTCCTCTTCATGAGCTTGAAGAACAGTAGGGCGCGCTCGCCTAGCTTGGAGATGAAGCGCCCCAAGGAGGTCACGCAGCCCGCCAGCTTCTGCATTTCCTTGAGGGTCTGAGGCGGACACATCTTGCTTATAGCCTTGATCTTCTCTGGGTTTGCCTCGATCCCCCGGTGTGACACTAGGAAACCGAGTAGTTTACCTGACGGGACCCCGAAGACACACTTCTCAGGGTTCAGCCTCAGGCTCACCCGCCACAGGCTGGCGAATGTCTCCTCCAGGTCCTCGATCAGGGTCTTGGCTTCTCGTGACTTGACCACGATGTCGTCGACGTAGGCCTCCGCATTCCTTCCGAGCTGCTGCCCCAGGGCAATGTGCATCAACCGCTGGAAGGTTGCGCTAGCGTTCCGCAGCCCGAAGGGCATGCACGTGTAGCAGAACACGCCGCACGTGGTGAGGAAGGCCGTCTTCTCGACGTCCTCCACCGCCATCTTGATCTGATGGTAGCCAGAGAAGGCGTCCAGGAAGCATAGGAGGCCGCACTCGGCGGTGGAGTCCACGATCTGGTCGATGCGCGGCAGCGGGAACGGGTCTTGGGGGCAAGCCTTGTTGAGGTTCGTGAAGTCGACGCACATGCGCTCCTTCCCGCACTTCTTCGGGACGACCACTGGGTTGGCCAGCCATTCCGGGTATCGCACCTCTCGGATAACTCCGGCTTCCTTCAGCTTGCCGACCTCTTGGGCGATGAACGCTTATTTCTCATGGGCATGTCTCTTCGCCTTTTGCTTTACCAGACGTGCGTTAGGGCACAACATGAGGTGGTGCTCAATCACATCCCTTGGGACCCCCACCAGGTCGGATGCGTTCCACGCAAACGCATCCTTGTTTGCGCGGAGGAAGGCAACCAACGCCTCCTCCTGCTCCGGAGGGAGGCCGGCGCCGATGGTGAAGGTGGGGCCAGGGTTCTTGTCGTCTACAAGCACCTGCTTCGTCTCAGCCCGGTTCTGAGAGAACAACTGCTTCTTCTTCACTGGCGCGGCGTAGACGGCGTCCCCCGGAGTCTGCGCTGCGTTCCCAGCGTCGCAACGCGTCGTGGCCGCGGCCTTGTAGGTGAGCTTGAGTGCCTGGACCGCGTCCCTGGCATCTCCGGCGACGGAGATGATGCCGTTGCTCCCAGGCATCTTGATGACGTTGTAGCCTGGGTGCGTTGTCGCCATGAACTTGGCGAGGGCGGGGTAGCCCAGAATTGCTTTGTAAGGGAGGTGGATGTGGGCGACGTCGAAGTCGATCTGCTCGGTGTGGTAGTTGTAGAGGGTGCCAAAGGTGACGGGGAGGCGCACTCGCCCCAAGGGAGCGACGGAGCCCCTGGCCACCCCAGAGAAGGGCCTTGAGGGTGTGAGCTGGTCGTAGGGCACCTGAAGAATGTTGAAGGTCTCCACGGAGAGGACGTTGAGGCCGGCCCCACCGTCTATGAGGGTCTTGGTGACGGCCATGTTGCTTATGGTCGGTGTGCACAGCATGGGGAGCGTACCGGCGGCAGCCATTGTCCTGGGATGGTCGTTGGGGCCGAAGGTGATGTCAACCTCCGGCCACGTTCGAAGCCGCGGGGCCTCGAGCCGCGGCCGAATGCTACTTCTTGAGCTTGTGTTGGGTTTCCCTTGAAGAGGAAAGGGCGATGCAGCAAAGTAGATAAGTATTTCCTTCAGTTGTTGAGAACCAAGGTATCAATCCAGTAGGAGGTACAAGCAAGGCCCCAATCTATGCACGTGCACAAACAATCAAACACTTGCACCCAACGCTATAAAGGGGTTGTCAATCCCTTCACGGTTACTTGCAAGGATGAGATCTGATAGAGATAGATATAAAAGATTACTAAAACGAAAACTAAAATAAAAGTAAATAAATTGCAGCAAAGTATTTTTGGTATTTTTGGTTTATAGATCTGAAAATATAATATGGAAAATAGACCCGGGGGCCATAGGTTTCACTAGAGGCTTCTCTCTTGAAGGAAAATAATACGGTGGGTGAACAAATTACTGCCGAGCAATTGATAGAAAAGCGCATAGTTATGACAATATCCAAGGCAATGATTATGCATATAGGCATCACGTCCGTATCAAGTAGACCGAAACGATTCTGCATCTACTACTGTTACTCCACACATCGACCGACTCTTGCCTGCATCTAGAGTATTAAGTTCATGAAGAACAGAGTAATGCATTAAGTAAGATGACATGATGTAGAGGGATAAACTCAAGCAATATGATGAAAACCCCATCTTTTTATCCTTGATGGCAACAATACAAATACGTGCCTCGCTACCCCTACTTTGTCACTGGGTGAGGACACCGCAAGATTGAACCCAAAACTAAGCACTTCTCCCATTGCAAGAATTACCAATCTAGTTGGCCAAACCAAACCAATAACTCGAAGAGACTTGCAAAGATATGAAATCATGCATATAAGAATTCAGAGAAGATTCAAATAATATTCATAGATAATCTGATCATTAACCCATAATTCATCGGATCTCGACAAACACACCGCAAAAGAGTATTACATCGGATAGATCTCCATGAAGATCATGGAGAACATGGTATTGAAGATCATAGAGAGAGAAGAAGCCATCTAGCTACTAGCTATGGACCCGAAGGCCTGAGGTGAACTACTCACGCATCATCGGAAGGGCAATGGTGTTGATGTAGATGCCCTCCGTGATCGAATCCCCCTCCGGCAGATTACCGGAAAAGGCCCCAAGATGGGATCAAACGGGAATAGAGGCTTGCGGCGGCGGAAAAGTATTATCGTGGCTCTCTTTGGTATTGGGGGAATATTCCTGAATTTATAGGCGAAGAATTAGGGTTGGAGGAGCTACGGGGAGCCCACAAGCCAGGGGGCGCCCCCTCCCCCCCCCCCCCCCCCAGGGGCTCGCCCTGGTGGCTTGTGGCCTACCCGTAGGTCTTCTGGCCTCTTCTCGAAGCCTCCTGGGTTCTTTCTGGTCCAAGAAAAATCAGCGTAGAATTTTATTCCGTTTGGACTCCGTTGGATATTCCTTTTCTGCAATACTCAAAAACAAGGAAAAAAACAGAAACTGGCACTGGGCACTAGGTTAATAGGTTAGTCCCAAAAATAATATAACATATCATATTAATGCATATAAAACATCCAAAATAGATAATATAACAGCATGGAACAATCAAAAATTATAGATATGTTGGAGACGTATCAGCATCCCCAAGCTTAATTCCTGCTCGTCCTCGAGTAGGCAAATGATAAAAATAGAATTTTTGATGTGGAATGCTACCTAACACATTTATCCATGTAATATTCTTTATTGTGGCATGAATGTTCAGATCCATAAGATTTGAAACAAAAGTTTAATGTTGACATAAAAACAATAATACTCCAAGTATACTAACAAAGCAATCGTGTCTTTTCAAAATAACATGGCCAAAGAAAGTTATCCCTACAAAACCATATGGTCTGGCTATGCTCCATCTTCCCCACACAAAGTATTTAAATCATGCACAACCCCGATGACAAGTCAAGCAATTGTTTCACACTTTTTATGTTCTCAAACCTTTTCAACTTTCATGCAATACATGAGCGTGAGCCATGGATATAGCACTATAGGTGGAATAGAATACGGTGGAGGTTGTGAGGAAAAGGAGAAGATAGTCTCACATCAACTAGGCGTATCAACGGGCTATGGAGATGCCCATCAATAGATGTCAATGTGAGTGAGTAGGGATTGCCATGCAACGGATGCACTAGAGCTATAAGTGTATGAAAGCTCAAAAAGAAACTAAGTGGGTGTGCATCCAACTCGCTTGCTCATGAAGACCTAGGGCAATTTGAGGAAGCCCATCATTGGAATATACAAGCCAAGTTATATAATGAAAAATTCCCACTAGTATATGAAAGTGACAAAATAGGAGACTCTCTATCATGAAGATCATGGTGCTACTTTGAAGCACTAGTGTGGAAAAAAGATAGTAGCATTGTCCCTTCTCTCTCTTCTCTCTTTTTTTTGGTGGGAATCTTTGGCCTCTTTTCTTTTGGGCTTCATTGGCCTCTTTTATTATTTGTAAAGTCCGGAGACTCATCCCAACTTGTGAGGGAATCATAGCTTCCATCATCCTTTCCTCCCATGGGACAATGCTCTAATAATGATGATCATCAAACTTTTATTTACTTACAACTCAAGAATTACAACGATACTTAGAACAAAATATGAATCTATATGAATGCCTCCGGCGGTGTACCGGGATGTGCAATGATCTAGCATAGCAAATGACATCAAAAAACGGACAAGCCATGAAAACATCATGCTAGCTATCTTACGATCAGGCAAAGCAATATGACAATGATGGTGCGTGTCATGATAAACGGAACGGTGGAAGGTGCATGGCAATATATCTCAGAATGGCTATGGAAATGCCATAATAGGTAGGTATGGTGGCTGTTTTGAGGAAGGGAATATGGTGGGTTTAATGCACCGGCGAAAGTTGCGCGATACTAGAGAGGCTAGCAATGGTGGAAGGGTGAGAGTGCGTATAATCCATGGACTCACATTAGTCATAAAGAACTCACATACTTATTGCAAAAGTCTATTAGTTATCGAAGCAAAGTATTAGATGCATGCTCCTAGGGGATAGGTTGGTAGGAGTTAACCATCGCGCGCTCCCGACCCTCACACAAGGGATGACAATCAATAAACAAATCATGCTCCGACTTCGTTACATAACGGTTCACCATACATGCATGCTACGGGAATCACAAACTTTTAGCACAAGTATTTCTACCAATCCACAATTACTCACTAGCATGACTCTAATATCACCATCTTTATATCTCAAAACTATATGCGAGGAGTCAAACTTCTCATAGTATTCAATGCACTTTATATGAAAGTTTTTATTATATCCCTCTTGGATGCCCATTATATTAGGAATAAATTCATAACCTAAACCAATTACCATGCTGTTTAAATACTCTCAAAATAATATAAGTGAGGTACGAGAGTTCAATTATTTCTATAAAATAAAACACCACCGTGTTCTAAAAAGATATAAGTGAAGCACTAGAGCAAAATTGCCTAGCTCAAAAGATATAAGTGAAGCACATAGAGTATTCTAATAAATTCATGATTTATGCGTGTCCCTCTCAAAAGATGTGTGCAGCAAGGATTATTGAGGCAAACTAAAAATCAAAGACTCATATCATACAAGACGCTCTAAGCAAAACACATATCATGTGGTGAATAAAAATATAGCCTCAAGTAAATGTACCGATGGATTGAAGACGAAAGAGGGGATGCCTTCCGGGGAATCCCCAAGCTTAGGCTCTTTGGTATCCTTGAATATTCCTTGGGGTTCCTTGGGCATCCCCAAGCTTAGGCTCTTGCCACTCCTTATTCCATAGTCCATCAAATCTTTACCCAAAACTTGAAAACTTCACAACACAAAACTCAATAGAAAACTCGTGAGATCCGTTAGTATAAGAAAAATAAATCACCACTATAGGTACTGTTGTGAACTCATTATTTATTTATATTGGTGTGATATCTACTGTATTCCAACTTCTCCATGGTTCATACCCCCCGATACAAACCATAGATACATCAAAATAAGCAAACAACACAAAGAAAACAGAATCTGTCAAAAACAGAACAGTCTGTA
Source organism: Elymus sibiricus (assembly GCA_039707655.1). NCBI lineage: Eukaryota > Viridiplantae > Streptophyta > Magnoliopsida > Poales > Poaceae > Elymus > Elymus sibiricus. The sequence continues at coordinate 437,060,364 of CM077667.1, read as the reverse complement.
GCAATCTGTAAACTTCGAATACTTCTGTAACTCAAAAATTTCTGAAAAATTAGGGCAATCTGGGAAATTTTTATATAAATCTTTTGTAAAAAATTCAGAATCATTCGACGCTCTGGTGAATTTATAAAATTCCTGGACTGAGCGCAAAAGTTTCTGTTTTTCAGCAAGATCAAATCAACAATCACCGTAGACCATCCCAAAGGTCTTACTTGGCTCAAACACTAATTAAAACACTAAAACACAATTACTACAGAGGCAATAATGTGTAAATCACTCAATAACAGAAACAAAAACAAAAAACATAAAATAAAATTGGGTTGCCTCCCAACAAGCGCTATTGTTTAACGCCCCTAGCTAGGCATAACGCAATAAATCTAGGTATTGTCATCTTTGGTATGCAATCCATTCTCAACCATATCTTCCAAAACCCTTTTTAGAAAATCCTTTATTTCTTTTCTTTCCTTTCTAATAGGAGAACTTAGTTCATGAAAAGGAGTTTGATTAGTAACTTTGACATTCATAAACTCATAATCTGGATCATCACCATAAATGTCATCATATAAAACGTGTATCTCATTTTTAACAGGTTCCCTGATTTTTCTTCTAACCAATCATCATTGAATCCTACATAAATGCCCCTAGTGATCCAATCAAATTCATCATAGGTTTCAAGGTAAATGGTTTGGGTAATTTCGGAATAGGGAACTCTTCTTCTAAGATTGTCACGTTAAGATTGATAATCCCTAGACTCAAAGCTACGCAAGGTTTCTTTATCGTGTAGGATTTCTTCAATCGGAGGGTGTTCAATATCCTTTTTATAGAAAGCAAAAATTTCCCTAGCTTCTTGTATGATAAAATCAAATTCACACATAAGGATGATAGTGGCAATCTCTTTAGCCTTAGGATGATTAATTTTGGGAAGTTCATAAAACACCTTTTGTAAAGCGGGATGAACGTGCACAAATTTTCTTTCCAATTTTTCAACGAGCATAACAATAGCATCCGCATAACAATTGGTGCTAAGAAGAATAGATCTCTTATTCATAGGCATTACCCCCGTACAATCAAAGAACTCTTGAATAACACTCTTCCCAATAATATCACCGTCTCCCACTTGAAAAGTTTTAGCTTTATAATTAGGAGGAGGTTCAGTTTCATGATCTAGAGAGCAAGATCCAAATTTTTCCTCAAGATTTGTACTAGCAATACCCTCAAAAATTTTAATGATAACCTTCCTAGATTCAGACAAGGTGGCAACGAATCGATCCAGCACCCAAGCAAACGAAAAGCAAACCAAAAGACAAACGGAAGAAGGGTGAATAAAAAGGCAAATCTTTTTGTTTTTTTCTGAAAATCGTTTTAGAAGTGGGGGAGAGGAAAACGAGAGGCAAATGGCAAATAATGTAAATGCAAGAGATGAGTTTGTGATGGGTACTTGGTAGGCTTGATGTAGATCCCTCCGACAACCACGCCAAAAATTGGCAAGTTGACGGGAGAGTTCTTGTCTTGACTTGCTATGTATCCTCCCCGGCAACGGCGCCAGAAATCCTTCTTGCTACTTCTTGAGCTTGCGTTGGTTTTCCCTTGAAGAGGAAAGGGTGATGCAGCAAAGTAGATAAGTATTTCCCTCAGTTGTTGAGAACCAAGGTATCAATCCAGTAGGAGGTACATGCAACGCCCCAATCTATGCACGTGCACAAACAATCAAACACTTGCACCCAACGCTATAAAGGGGTTGTCAATCCCTTCACGGTTACTTGCAAGGATGAGATCTGATAGAGATAGATATAAAAGATTACTAAAACGAAAACTAAAATAAAAGTAAATAAATTGCAGCAAAGTATTTTTGGTATTTTTGGTTTATAGATCTGAAAATATAATATGGAAAATAGACCCGGGGGCCATAGGTTTCACTAGAAGCTTCTCTCTTGAAAGAAAATAATACGGTGGGTGAACAAATTACTGTCGAGCAATTGATAGAAAAGCGCATAGTTATGACGATATCCAAGGCAATGATTATGCATATAGGCATCACGTCCGTATCATGTAGACCGAAACGATTATGCATCTACTACTATTACTCCACACATCGATCGACTCCTGCCTGCATCTAGAGTATTAAGTTCATGAAGAACAGAGTAACGCATTAAGTAAGATGACATGATGTAGAGGGATAAACTCAAGCAATATGATGAAAACCCCATCTTTTTATCCTTGATGGCAACAATACAAATACGTGCCTCGCTACCCCTACTTTGTCACTGGGTGAGGACACCGCAAGATTGAACCCAAAACTAAGCACTTCTCCCATTGCAAGAATTACCAATCTAGTTGGCCAAACCAAACCAATAACTCGAAGAGACTTGCAAAGATATGAAATCATGCATATAAGAATTCAGAGAAGATTCAAATAATATTCATAGATAATCTGATCATAAACCCACAATTCATCGAATCTCGACAAACACACCGCAAAAGAGTATTACATCGGATCGATCTCCATGAAGATCATGGAGAACATGGTATTGAAGATCATAGAGAGAGAAGAAGCCATCTAGCTACTAGCTATGGACCCGAAGGTCTGAGGTGAACTACTCACGCATCATCGGAAGGGCAATGGTGTTGATGTAGATGCCCTCCATGATCGAATCCCCCTCCGGCAGATTACCGGAAAAGGCCCCAAGATGGGATCTCACGGGAACAGAGGCTTGCGGCGGTGAAAAAGTATTATCGTGGCTCTCTTTGGTATTGGGGGAATATTTCTGAATTTATAGGCAAAGAATTAGGGTTGGAGGAGCTACGGGGGGCCCACAAGCCAGGGGGGCGCCCCCCCCCAGGGGCGTGCCCTAGTGGCTTGTGGCCAACCTGTAGGTCTTCTGGCCTCTTCTCGAAGCCTCCTGGGTTCCTTCTGGTCCAAGAAAAATCAGCGTAGAATTTTATTCCGTTTGGACTCCGTTGGATATTCCTTTTCTGCAATACTCAAAAACAAGGAAAAAAACAGAAACTGGCACTGGGTACTAGGTTAATAGGTTAGTCCCAAAAATAATATAAAATAGCATATTAATGCATATAAAACATCCAAAATAGATAATATAATAGCATGGAACAATCAAAAATTATAGATACGTTGGAGACGTATCACCGAACCGCGCTCGCCTGGCGGAGAAACTGCTTGACCTGGCGGCTGGAGGCGGGCGCCTGCGATTCGCCGAGGATGCATGTGACCGCGGGGTCGGCCAGACGAGCCGTGGCGCCCCCGCACGCCAAGGGCTGACTGGCCTCGGTGGCGACGTCGGCCATGGAGCTGATGAATCGAGGCCTGACTGCAGTCGCGGATGGAGAGGCTTCGACACGCCCCCTACCTGGCGCGCCAAATGTCGGATTTCGGGCTCTGCAAAACCCAAAGAGGTTCGAACTCAGGTGAGTGTGCGAAGATCCCCACAAGCTTCGACCTCAAGCTCTCAGCTCGACAGCCTAGCCCGACGAACTCGCTCGATCGCGGAGAAGAAGGTTAGCGCACGAGGATTTACCCAGGTTCGGGCCGCTGTGAAGCGTAAAACCCTACTCCTGCCTTTTGGTCGATTGCCTCACGAGGAGGTTTGTGGATGAACTAGTACAGTGGTGAGTAACCTCGCGAGGGTGCTCGGGTGGTATTCTGTCCGTCCCACTCTACGGAGCAGCCTAGCCTCTATTTATAGTGGCCCGGGTCCTCCTCCCTTATCGCAATGGCGGGAAGGGATCCCACAACGGCCGAATTTGAAGGGGGACAAGGAGTACACCTTATCCTGATGAAAGGTGGTCTTCGCCTGCAAAGTAGCCGGTGGTGATGCAGAGGTGGGCTCGACGATGACGTCCATCGTGCGGGGCTCGTGGTCTTGGTCTTGTTGCGCCGGAATGGAAACCTTTGGGGGGTGCTTTGGGAACCTACGTACGTATTTGCCTCCTTTGCACCAAAGAGGAAACTGTCTCCTTTGCGCGCGCTTGTGCCCGCCTGGCCTGACTTGCGCCACCCTGGCCTCCCGAGGTTGAGCGTTGCATAAGGATCTCCGCCCCTCGAGAGGCGACCTGGGGAGGCCTCCTCCCCACCGAGGGTCTTGGCGTTGCCTTCCTCGCAGAGGCGGGGCTCCCGCGAGGGCCTTGTTCTTGAGCGATCCTGCACCGGGCCGTACCAGGCCGTCGAAGTGGGCCAGGCCCTGGGCCGCAGGCAGGCAAGTCAGGGTACTTCCATTCCCAGGACGCCGACAAGGGGGCGCCCAGGGGGGTCAGCGCGCCCTGATGGCTTGTCCCTCCCTGGTGGGTCTCCTGCTCCCGTTCTCTAGCCTATAAATTCACATATATTACAAAAACCCTAAGGAGCATCCAGAAACACTCTTTCCGCCGCCGCAAGTCTCTGTTCCACCATGACCCCATCTGGAGACCTGTTCCGGTGCTCTGCCGGAGGGGGATTGATCACGGACGGCCTCTACATCATCCTGGCTGCTCCCATGGTGATGTGTGAGTAGTTCACCACAGACCTACGGGTCCGTAGTTAGTACCTAGATGGCTATCTCTCTCTCTTTTGATCTTCAACACAATGATCATCGCATCTTCGCTTTGATCTATCCGATGTAATTCTTTTGTACGGTGCGTTTGTTGGGATCCGATGAATTGTGGGTTTATGTTCAGATTATTCATGAAAAGTACTTGTGTTACCTCTGATATATATTATGATTCTTCTTTGCATGATTATTATAGCTTCGTAAATCTCTCCGATCTATTAAAATAGTTTGGCCAACTAGATTGATATTTCTTCAGTGAGAGGGGTGCGTTGTAGTGGGTTCAATCTGGTGGTGGCTCTATATCCTAGTGACAGAAAGGTACAAGACACGTCTTTGTATTGTTGCCACGAAGAATAAAACGATGGGGTTAGTTCATATTAATTGAATTCTCTTTGTCTACATCATGTCTTTGTTCTCCAAGCATTTCTCTCTTTTACTTAATAATCTAGATGCATGTTGGGTAGCGGTTGATGGGTGGAGTAATAGTAATAGGTGCAGGGAGGAGTCAGCCTATTTGCTTATGGACATGATGCCTATATATACATGATCATTGCCGTGAATGTCACATAACTATGTGCTTTTCTATCAATTGCCCAACAGTAATTTGTTTACCCACCGTATGCTTCCTACATGAGAGATGTCGCTAGGGAAAACTATGGCCCCCGGGTCTATTCACTTATATATTTACAAACACTTTCAATTCCTTGCTGCCATTTATTTACTTTTATTTTATTTTGGAATTTATAATTATTTACTCTCATCTACCCACTTCATTTGCTTGCAAACAACGAGATTAAGGGGATTGACAACCCTCTTGCAGCGTTGGGTGCCAGTGTTTGCTCTTTTGTGTGCAGTCGCTGAAGATGGTTGTTGATTGGTATTCCTATTGATTCGATAAACTTGGTTCTTAACTGAGGAAAATACTTATCTGTATTGTGCTACAATTACCCATTCCTCTTCACGGAAAACCCAACGCAGATCACAAGTATCATACATCAACCTTGCTTCTCCCAAGGTGATGTGTGTCAGGACCCCGATCCTAAGTCATATGAGTCCAGCTTGTAACATATCACATCACTTTGCGGCCTCACGCACGGTAATCCCCATGGCTGCCACCTTACCTTGGCCGGGACCGTTTGCGTATTTTGGCTCACGTATATGATTATGTCGCTAGCAATCATATGCCAAAGAACCCGGGTCGACATGACTAGTCATAGAACCCAAGTGGCACATCCGTACAGGAACAGGCATACGTAACCCAACAATGCAGGTGTCGGTCATCAGCGTGTGTAGACGAGTCGTAGCAAGCTACATCGACTCCATTACACTGTGAGACATTTCTGTCATCAACTGCGTGTAGATGAGTCATAGCAGGCTACATGGACTCCATTACACTGCGAGACATTTCCCCGTAGGGACAGACACAACAGCAAAGAAGGATACACGTCGGTCAATCAATGTGTCCGGAGCAGTAGCAAGCTACCATGGCTCGGTGGAAGCAGAAAGAGGAATTTTCCCATAAAGAGGGCTACTAAAGGCACACAACTAGGTGTCGAATCCCACACATACCAATGCATTTCAAACATACACGCAATATGCACGATATGCGTAGATACAACATGGCATCACAACATAACTCTATGACTCAAGTTTCATTAACGACTCATAAGAGCCACATAATGTGATATTACAAACAGGGGTCACGTGACCCAATACTCAAGTCATACAAGCATCAAGCGGAAGCAAAACATGTCTGGGTACAGACATCTACTAAAAGTGGCTAGAGGAGCCTGAAAGCTACAGCGACCCTACCAAAGGAGCCAGACCTCTGTCTGGGATTCCCAAGCTAATCCGGTCAACATCGAACTTCGCATTGTAAGAATCACTAATGAGACTGACGTCTCCTCTGAAAAACATAAATTAAGCAACCGTGAGTACAAAGGTACCCAACAAGACTTACATCAGAACTATCTACATATGCATCATTGTCAACAAAGGGGGTTGTGGAGTTTATTGCAGCAAGCCAGCTTTGACTCTTGTCTAACCTGTACTATGACTACGAGTACTTTATTTGGAGGGAGAAAGCGCACACGAGTCCACATATTCACCACACCAATACACCACTATGGATCCTCTCCCGTCTCCCAACGAGAAGGCCATCCATAGCACTCACGCTTATCTTGCGCATTTTAGTGCATCCACTTAAGTTGTCTATGAACCACATAAGTTTTCCAAGTAGTCCATATCCGAGGACGCGGCTATTCGAATAGATTCATAACCCTGCAGGGGTGTACTTCTTCACACACGCTCCCGCCACTTATCGTCATGTGCACGTAAAAAGGCACCTCGGCAACCTTCAAGCGGAAGCCCAGCGAGGGAGTCGGCCACGACCGTTAAGCACACAAGACCCTAGTCTAGGCTATCGCCTATTTGAGACTGAACCCGCACGGAAGTCCGGCCGAAGTTTCCGCTATGGCCTCAAATGATGTGCGCAGGGTTCCCAAGCCCACCGTTCGGGTGCCACTTGGTACACCGTGCCACTGTGTCTATACCGCATCAAAGCCCACCCCGTCGGGCAGCGCTAAGCACGGCCACCAACACTCTTCCTACAAACACCAGAAACTAGTTGCAACTCCTGGACAAAGATCAAGGCGATTAATAAGTCGAGCGGGGTCATATTTCAGGGCCCAACGTGTGGTAGTAACTGTCTTGGACCACAAACACATAACTCAGTTCTTAAGGACGGTCCCAATGAGACAACCCGCCATGTACTCCTACATGGCCTCTCATCGCTACCTTTACCAAATCATGTTCACACACTTAGCTCTCACACAGTAGGACATGAACACTGCCATTCTGATTCATCGCCCAGATGGATCAGACCCAACACGACACGACTCTAAGCATAGCAGGCACAGTAAGTAAGCAAGTATGGATGAGTAGGCACATCAAGGCTCAAATAGTTGCTACTCATGCTAAGTGGTTTCAACTATTTACTGTGACAAAGATAGGTCATGCAAAGGAATGGGTTCAACTACCGAGAATATGTAACAGTTGAATCGTTATTGCCCTAATGCAGTAAAAGAGAGCAGGAGCAAGAGAGTGGGTTCATATCAGTATGCTCAAGGGGGTATGCTTGCCTCGCACTTCTGAAGATAACAATGAGTCTTCATCGGTGACAACGATCTCAACGTTGGAACCATCGTCTACCGGGAAGGAACACCATCGACAAATAGGAAAGGAACACATTCAATGCAATGCAACAAACATGATGTATGCTATGGCATGTTAAAGCATTGAATTGACCTAGTGTAATAGATAGTCATATTAAGTGAAGTGGAATTCAAATATATACTAAATTCCAACTTCAACACTATTTATTAAATTATCCTAATCATGAGATGTCCTACTTGGGGATGTTAACTTGCTCAAACATGTATGAACATGGCATAAACAGATTCCTTGTATTTTTTTGATCATTTTTCATATATAAATTATTTTCATCTGAGTTACTGTTGAATTACTATAATTTTTAGAAGTTTATAACATTTTCAGAAATAAATAAATCATTTAAGATTTATCAAAATTCAAGAAATGCATTACTGCGTCAGCATGGCGTCATAGTGACGTCAACAGGTCAAAGGGCCATGTCCAGGTCAAATCTGACCTATGGGACCCATCAGTCAGTGACACTAGGGTTAAACAGGGTTAAATTAAACCTAACTAATTATTAACAGGGTCTCGGGCCCAACGTCATGCACACAGGGGGTTAATTAAGTGGAGTTTATCACTAAACTAATCACCTGTCGCATGGGCCCGGTGGTCAGCGTCTCAGAGTGTTATTTAGGGGCGTCATTAGCTGCTAACGACGGGGCCACATCATCTTCGCCGGCGGCGACCATATTTCGCGGCGGAGCTCGCCGGAGTGGCTCGGGATCGCGCTACAGGGGGCGGTTTGAGGTGTCGTTTGTTCCTATGGCGAGATGGAAGCGACCCGCGTCTAGTTGTGCAAGTCGTTGGGCTCGGGGTCGCCGGGAACGTCGCCGGCGTCCGGCGGCTGGGGTTCGGTGGTTGCGGGCGTCGGCGCTACAAGGCACTGGCGAGCGAGCAAAAGGGCTCCATGGCTTCCTAAGGAGACCCGGAGCACGTCCAGGTGCTCGGGTGGGTCTGACGCGAACTCAAATGACGGCTACGACAAGCATGGAGGCGGCGGAGCTCGGCCATGGCGGCACGGCTAGCTAGCGCATGAAAACGATGGGAAGAAGAGGGGGAAAGGGGTCAGAGGCTCACGGCAAGCACGAAGGAGACCTCAGCGTGCTCGGGGAAGGGGGGTGTCAAATTTGACGACGGCGTCCGACGGCCGGAGGTTGTAGACGACGGCCGATTCGGCGTGGTGGCGCGCTTGGGCTTGATTCCTTCGAGGAAGACGAGCAGCTCGAGGGTTCGGAGGCGTTGACGACTTGGGGAGGCTGGGAGACGGACGTGGGTGCGGTGGTGCACGACGGCGATGGGGCAATCGGTCGTGCGCGGGAGAGAGCCGGAGGGGGGGGAGAGAGAGCAGGGGAAGAGGATGAGCTCGGGGACGTGCATCGCATCGTCTAGGCGCGTCGAGGGGGAGCCAGGCAGGCAGGGAGGAGCTGGAGGCCGTGGACAAGCACGCGTCGACACGCCTCTGCCAGTAGGCTGGAGGTGGAAGACGACTGGCGTCGGCTCTGGTGGGCTGGGCCTGCTCCTCTCCTGGGCCGGCCAGGTAAGGCAGGTTTGCACTCTTTCTCTCTTTTGTGTTTTCTGTTTTCTGTCATTTGTTTTATTTATTGCTTGGGCAAAATACTAAGGCAAAAACCCTGAGATAATTTATGGGTCATAAACTAAATATTTCAAAGTCCCACAAATAGTTTCAGAATATTTGGAGCCACTAAGATATTTAAAGTGCTTCATTAATTGATTTCAGTAGCATTAAAGGATTATTTTAAAATGCTATAGTTGTTGTGAAAAATAAAATGTCCCCTGACATGTTGTTGCCAATATTTATCAGAAATAGTGAACATTTTTTAAGGCATTTTGGATTCATTGAAAATTCACAACTATTTGAATTGTTTGGTTAGGTGAGGTGCTAGGGTTTCTGTTAATCCCCATTTCATTTTGATGAAATTTAAACATGATGCCATGATGGTTAATGCAATGACAAGCAATGGCTAGCTAGGGCTGTGACAATGTGTGAGTAGTTCACCACAGACCTACGGGTCCGTAGTTCGTACCTATATGGCTATCTCTCTCTCCCTCTCTCTCTCTTGATCTTCAATACAAAGTTCACTGCATCTTTGCGGTGATCTATTCGATGTAATCACTTTGTGCGGTTCGTTTGTTGGGATCCGATGAATTGTGGGTTTATGTTCAGATTGTTCATGAAATTATATTGAGTTCCTTGCTGGTACTTCTTTACATATGCATGATTATATGATAGCTTTGTAATTCTTCCTGATCTATTGAAATAGTTTGGCCAACTAGATTGATATTTCTTCAGTGGGAGAGGTTTGTTGTAGTGGGTTCAATCTGGCGGTGCTCTATATCCCAGTGACAGAAGGGGACAAGACACGTCTTTGTATTGCCACCACTAAGGATAAAACGATGGGGTTGATTCATATTAATTGGATTTACTTTGTCTACATCATGTCATTGTTCTCCAAGCAGTACTCTATTTTACTTAATACTCTAGATGCATGCTGGATAGCGGTCGACGGGTAGAGTAATAGTAGTAGATGCATGCAGGAGTCAGTCTACTTGCTTACGGACGTGATGCCTATATGTAATGATCATTGCCATGAATAAATATTGCATAACTATGCGCTTTTCTATCAATTTCCCAACAGTAAATTATTTACCCATCGTATGCCTACTACATGAGAGATGCCACTAGGGAAAACTATGCCCCCCGGGTCTATCCACTTATACATTTACAAAAGCTTTCATTACCTTGCTGCCATTTATTTATGTTTTATTTATTTTGCAATTCACAATTATCAACTATCATCTACACAGTTCATTTGCTTGCAGTAACGAGTCCAAGGGGATTGACAACCCTCTTGCCCGTGTTGGGTGCAAGTGTTTGCTTCTTTGTGTGCAGTAACTGAAGACGGGGGTTGCATGCTACTCCTATTGGTTCAATAACCTTGGTTCTCGCTGAGGGAAGTACTTATCTATATTGTGCTGCATCACCCGCTCGTCTTCACGGAAAACCCAACGCATATCACAAGTATCAACCTACTGAAAATATTTACTATGAAATTCCTTCGGGCTCAATGGAAGTGCATCCATAGGTTCCTCCCCCATGATGATTTCCTATGGACTCAATGGAAGTGCATCCTCCTGCCACGGAGCGTGGCACGCTAGCAGGCATCTCCACATCTCCTAACCCCTGTCCACCAATGGGTAGGAGAGCCTAGCTGGCTTAAGAAGCACAAAGTGAAACCACTTTGAGGAGACCCCTCGGCAGGTTACATGCAAATAACTTCCACAATTTGATCCATAATTATGGAGTTGAAAATATTTCTCGCTCGCATATCCCGTCCAATTGGGACATCTCTCGTCCAAGTGAAAGTGATGCAGGGAAAAGCTCTTGATGGCCGGAGAATAACCATCTTATGGTGGAAATACAAAAGAACTCTGCAATGATTCAGCAGTTGCTTCATGAGATGAAGGAGCTAAAGGCCGCCCTGCTATCCATTGCGGAAGACAAGCCCACCACTTCAACACCACCATTACCCAAGAAGGACATTTGAGTACATGGGTGTGAGCACCACCCTTAGCTTGTTCCAAGCTTGGGGGATGTGCCCCGGTATCGTATCACCATCACTTTTACCATTATCATTTATCTTAGTCCGATCCTTATTTATTTCGTGATCTAGAGAATTAAAAGTCCAGTATTGCTTTGCTTAGAGTGCTTGCTTTGTGATCTATCTATCCTTGTAACTAATTGTGAGAGTTATATAATAAATATTAGTTTGAGTTAGCTGCTTTACTCTCATGCATCAATCATAGCAATGAAATAAAACAAACAAAAAGACCTTATGCTAATCCCATGGAGAGTAATGACTCCACCAAGAAAGTAGTGTGTTTGATAAAAGTTGTTGGGAGTTAGCAAACATAGTATTAGTCATCGATACAATCCATGGAAAATTATAAAAGAGGAGAGGATATTCACATACAAATACACTATCTTAGACATTTTTTATGATTGTGAGCCCCCATCAAATATTATATAATGATTGAATAGTTGATGTTGGACAAGGAAGACATCGTAATGAGTTATGTTTGTTTACATACACATAGAATTTATATTGTCATAGATCCTCTAACATGTGGTGCTTGCTTAGGATCTTTTGCTAGCCCAAAAACTCGCACTAAGTAGAGATACTACTTGTGCATCCATAACCCTTAAACCCAGTCTCTTGCCATGAGAGTCCACCATAGCTACCTATGGATTGAATAAGATCCTTCAAATAAGTTGTCATCGGTGCATAAAAGCAATAAAAATTGCTCCTAAATATGTATGATCTTTTATTGTAAGGGAAAATAAGCTTTGTACGATCTTGTGATGGCAAAGAAATAAAAGCGACGGACTACATAGTAAAGGTTTCTATCACAAGGGGCAATATAAAGTGACGTTCCTTTACATTAAGAGCTTCCACATCCAAAAATAAAAAGCGCATGACAATCTCTGCTTCCCTCTGTGAAGGGCCTATCCTTTACTTTTATGTACTTACTTTTATGCAAGAGTCAATAATGTTGATTCCTATTCCAATCTATTAACTCTTTAGTGGCAAGCATCATGTGTTGGGGAAAGATCCAGGCACATATATCCAGTTGGATGTAGATGATCATGAGTCATTATTGTTGACATTATCCTTGAGGTAAATAAGTACGGTGGCGGAAATAATAAAGCACTATCTTCCTATGTGTCCGATGGAAACATTTCCTCCCGAAATATGCATTGAGTGTAAGCAATCATAGAAGACTAAATGATAGTTCAGTATGTGAACTTGCTAAAATGAAAAGCTCTTACATAGACTCTCCTCTGAAATATGATGAATTGTGATTGTCTCGGTGACTATGAACATAGTTTCTTGGTTGTCAATAAAGTTTATGCTTCATACTTCAAGGTTGTGGATAGATTGTTACTTGTTTATGAGAAGCTATATGATGAAAAATTGCTTCTATGATAATATCCATGATGCTCGCATGTCCATATTTTTTTATCGACACCTCTCTCTCTCTCTAACTATGTGGTCATTATTATCCAGTTCGGCTTTCGCTTGAGGACAAGCGAGGTCTAAGCTTGGGGGAGTTGAAACATCCATTTTGCATCATGATTTCTTATTGATATTTATATTATACTTGGCCATTATTCCATCTTATTATACTATTCTAATGCCTTTTCTCTCTTAATTTACAAGGTACATCACAAAGAGGGAAATTGCTGGAAACTAGAATTCTGGACCTGAAAACCAAGGAAAAGGCTGGAAATTTTATGGGCTCTGAATGACCTGAAACTTCATGATGATTTTTTATGGAATATATCTGAATTTTTGGAGTAAAGAAATGCCATAGGGGGCCACATGTTGGTGCCAAGCCAACAGGGCGCGCTCACCCCTCCGAGGCAGGAGGATGCACTTCCATTGAGTCCATAGGTCACATAGCTTCAACTCCTTGGGAAATCTTTCAGATAAACAGCCCGAAACAAGAACAGAGGAGAAACTTACGATGCGGTGGTCAAAACATACAGGAGTATATATAATGATTTTTTCTGGGTCAGAATACGTGTCCAGGAAGAAAACGGAGTCTGGGAGGCCAGGGGGTGGTCGCGCCTTGTTAGCTTTGGACTCCCTTGTGGGTCCCCCTGGTTGGTTTTTATTTTTGTAATTTTTCTAATATTCCAAAACTGACAGAAAATATTTTTATGGAATTTTTGGAGTCGGTTTACTTACCATATCACATACCTGCCCTTTTTCAGGTTTCTAGAGTGTTCCGAAAGGTCTCTCTTATGTGTTCTTCCGGTTTCATTACTTGAATAACATTAGTTTCAATATTAATGGACATACCTGAGATATAATGTTTAATTCTTTGCCCATTAACCACTCTCAGATTTGTGCCTTCGGCATTATTGATCTTAATGGCTCCGGAGCGATAAACTTCATCGACGATATAGGGTCCTTCCCATTTGGAGAGGAGTTTTCCTCCAAAAAATCTGAAATGAGAATTGTACAAAAGAACTAGATCACCGATTTTAAATTCTCGTATTTGAATTCTTTTGTCATGCCATCTTTTAACCTTTTCTTTAAACAACTTGGCAATTTCATAGGCTTGTCTCCTCCATTCATCTAAGGAGCTAATATTAAATAACCTCTTCACACCGGCAAGCTTGAAATCATAGTTTAGTTCTTTAATTACCCAATAAGCTTTATGTTCCAAATCAAGAGGTAAATGACATGCTTTCCCATAGACCATTTTATATGGGGACATTCCCATAGCATTCTTATAAGCAGTTCTATAAGCCCATAATGCATCGCCAAATTTCTTAGACCAATTCTTCCTAGATCTATTAACAGTCTTTTGCAAGATCAATTTTATTTCCCAGTTACTCAACTCAACTTGACCGCTAGACTGAGGGTGATAAGGTGATGCAATTCTATGGTTAACATCATATTTAGCTAGAAGTTTACGGAAAGCACCATGAATAAAATGTGAACCACCATCAGTCATTAAATATCTAGGGACTCCAAACCTCGGGAAAATAACCTCTTTATGCATTTTAATAGAGGCGTTGTGATCAGCACTACTATTTCGAATAGCTTCTACCCACTTAGTAACGTAATCAACAACAACTAAAATATGAGTGTATCCATTAGAGGAAGGAAAAGGTCCCATATAGTCAAAACCCCAAACATCAAATGGTTCAATTGCAAGTGAATAATTCATAGGCATTTCCTGGCGTCTACCAATGTTACCAATTCTTTGACATTCATCACAAGGGAGGACATACTTACGAGCATCCTTGAAAATAGTGGGCGAATAAAAACCAGACTGTAATACCTTGTGTGTAGTTCTGTCACCCGCGTGGTGCCCTCCGTAGGCCTCGGAATGACACTTCTATAGGATCTGTTCCTGTTCATGTGTAGGTACACAACATCTAAGAACACCATCTACTCCTTCTTTATATAGATGTGGGTCACCCCAAAAGTAATATCTTAAATCAAAGAAGAACTTTTTCTTTTGGTGGTATGTGAAACTAGGTGGTATAAATTTAGCAACAATGTAATTAGCATAATCTGCATACCAAGGAGTACTGCGAGAAGCATTTATAACTGCTAATTGCTCATCAGGAAAATTATCATCAATAGGCACTGGGTCATCAAGAACATTTTCCATCCTAGACAAGTTATCTGCTACCGGATTCTCAGCTCCTTTTCTATCAACAATATGCAAATCAAACTCTTGAAGTAAAAGCACCCACCTAATTAGTCTAGGCTTAGCATCTTTCTTTTCCATCAGATATTTAATAGCAGCATGATTAGTGTGAATAGTAACTTTGGAATCAACAATATACGGTCTAAACTTATCACATGCAAACACAACTGCTAAAAATTCTTTCTCGGCAGTAGCATAATTTCTTTGAGCATTGTCTAGAGTCTTACTAGCATAATGAATAACATTCAATTTCTTGTCTACTCTTTGCCCTAGAACAACCCCAACAGCATAGTCACTAGCATCACACATAATTTCAAATGGTAAATTCCAATCAGGTGGCTGAACAATAGGTGCAGAGATTAAGGCTTTATTAAGTATTTCAAAGGCTTCTACACAATCATCATCAAAAACAAATGGAATATCTTTTTGAAGAAGATTAGTTAATGGCCTATAAATCTTTAATAAAACGCCTATAGAAACCAGCATGACCAAGGAAGCTTCTTGTACCTTGATACTTGTTATCTGCGTTGGGTTTTCGTAAACAGGAACGAGTGATGCAGCACAGTATAAATAAGTATTTCCCTCAGTGAGAACCAAGGTTTATCGAACCAATAGGAGTAGCACGCAACCCCCATCTTCAGCGACTGCCCAGAAAGAAGCAAACACTCGCACCTAACGCGGTCAAGAGGGTTGTCAATCCCCTTGGACTCGTTATTTGCAAGCAAATGAAGTGTGTAGATGATAGTTGAATAAAGTAAATTGCCAAATAAAATAAAAGTAAATAAATGGCAGCAAGGTATTGAAAGCATTTGTAAATATATAAGTGAATAGACCCGGGGGTCGTAGTGTTCTCTGCTGGCATCTGTCATGTAGTAGGCATACGGTGGGTAAACAAATTATTCTTGGGCAATTGATATTAAAACGCATAGTTATGTGATATTCACGGCAATGATCATGTGTATATAGGCATCTCGTCCATAAGCAAATAGGCCGACTCCTGCCTGCACCTATTACTATTACTCCACGTCGAGAGCGCTTCTATGCTTGCCTCTCTTAAGTATTAAGTTCATGACAAATAGAGTAATGCTTGGAGAACGATGACATGATGTAGACAAAGAAAACTCAATCAATATGAATTATCCCCATCGTTTTATCCTTAGTGGCAACAATACAAAGACGTGTCTTGTCCCCATCTGTCACTGGGATATAGAGCACCACCAGATTGAACCCACTACAACGCACCCTCTCACTAAAGAAATATCAATCTAGTTGGCCAAACTATTCAATAGATCGGAGAGATTTACGAAGCTATAATAATCATGCAGATAAGAATCATAATAGAAATCAGAGAAGACTCAAATATTTTTCATGAATAATCTGAACATAAACCCACAATTCATGGATCCCAATAAATGCACCACACAAAGTGATTACATCGATAGATCACCGTGAAGATGCGGTGAACTTTGTATTAAAGATCAAGAGAGAGAGAGAGACAGAGATAGCCATCTAGTTACTAACTACGGACCCGTAGGTCTGTCGGGAAATACTCACACATCACCATGGGAGCAGAGGTTGATGTAGAGTCCCGCCATGATCGATCCCCCCTCCGGCAGGGCACCGGAACAGGGCTCCAGATGGGCACACGGAGGAATAGAGACTTGCGACGGCGAAAAAAGTGTTTCGGGAGGATCTCTAGGATTTTGGGATTTATTGGAATTTATAGCCAGAGAGGGGCGTCGGGAGAGGCTCGAGAGGGCCACCACATAACAGGGCGCGGCCACCCCCCTGGGCGCGCCCTGTTGTTTGGTGGCTCCCTCGTGGAGCCTCCGGCCTCCTCCCGAAGCTTCCAGGTCTTCTTTTGGTCCAGAAATAATCAAGAAAAAGTTTCGGGACAATTGGACTTTGTTTGGTATTGTAAACCTGAAAAGTCAAAAACAGCAACTGGCACCGGGCACTGGGTTAATATGTTAGTGCTAAAAAATAATATGAATTGGTAAATAATCACCCAAAAAGCATCCTAGAATGATAATATTATAGCATGGAACAATCAAAAATTATAGATACATTGGAGAGATATGAGCATCCCCAATCTTAATTCTTGCTCGTCCTCGAGTAGGTAAATGATAAAAACAGAATTTTTGATGTGACATGCTGCCCAACATGTAATCTATTGCAGATATGATCATTCTGTTACTCAAGAAATGAAAGAGTTAGGTAGTCGAGGTATTCTAGAGCTAAGTGACTTTGTGTAGCGTAGTAGAATGAAGGCTACGTACGCACCGACACTCTCTTATCCCTAAGCCTCTTCGCTAACTCGCTCGCCTACAAAAATGAGTAGGCGAGGCTAGGCAAACTCAGCCCAAAGAAAAACCCGCTTCCTGACACGATTGCCTCTCTATAACAAACATCAACATAGTAATACTTATAAACATAAGTGACATAATCTTGAAGTTTCAAAATAGACGATCCTTAAAGAATGTTCACCTCCTATTCATTTTATCATATTAGAATAGCATGGCTCCGTCTTCACCACATAAATACAAATTTCAAGCACCACGGTGTCAAGTCAGGCAATTGGATTGTACTTCTTAACGCGCTTCAGCTTTTTATTACTTACGCAATATATGAACGTGAACCATGGATATAACATAAAGGTGGAATAGTATATGGTGGTAGGTTTCAAAGGGGTAAAAGTGGAGAAGAAGGTCTCGCGTCAACTAGGCATATCAACGGGCTATGGAGATGCCCATCAATAGATATCAATGCGAGGAGTAGGGATTGTCATGCAACGGATGCACTAGAGCTATAAGTGTATGAAAGCTCAGATGAAGCTAAATGGGTGTGCATCCAACTTGCTTGCTTATGAAGACCTCGGGCATTTGAGGAAGCCCGTCATCAGAATATACAAGCCAAGTCCTATAATGAAAATTCCCACTAGCATATGAAAGTGATAAAACAACAGACTCTCTATATGAAGAACATGGTGTCACTTTCAGGCACAAGTGTGGAAAAAGGGGTAGTAGCACTATCCCTTCTCTCTTTTCACTCATTTATTTTTTTTTCCTTTTTTTCTTTGTTTCTTTCTTTCTTTCTATCTTTTTTTTCTTTTTTTCGTCCGAAGTCTCATCCCGACTTGTCGGGTAATCATTGTCTCCATCATCCTTTCCTCACTGAGATAGTGCCCTAATAATGATGATCATCACACTTACAACTCAATATGAGAAACTAATATGACTCTATATGAATGTCTCTGGCAGTGTACCAGGATGTGCAATGATCTAGCGTAGCAAAGGATATCAAAAAACGGACAAGCCATGGAAATATCATGATAGCTATCTTACGATCATGCAAAGCAATATGACAATGAGTGTACTAGTCATATGATGTAACTGTGGAAGTTGCATGGCAATATATCTCGGAATGGCTATGGAAATGCCATAATAGGTCGGTATGGTGGCTGTTTTGCGGATGATATAATGAGGCTTATGTGCAACAGAGCGTCTCATGTCACGGGGTTTGGATGCACCGATGAAGGTTGCACCGATCCTCGAGGTGAGAATGGGCAATGCACGGTACCAAAGAGGCTAGCAAATATGAGGTGGTGTGATACGTCTCCAACGTATCGATAATTTATGAAGTATTCATGCCATATTTGCCTATGTTTACAATACTTTTATATGGTTTTGATGCACTTTATATGATTTATTTAGAACTAACCCGGACTGACGCTGTTTTCAGCAAAATTACCGTGGTGTTGTTTTTGTGCAGAAAATGAAAATTCTCGGAATCGCCCGAAACTTTTTGATGATTTTTTCTGGAGGAAATAAGCAATATTAGAGCGAAGAACCATCGGAAGGGAGCCACCCGTGGGCCACAAGCCATCAGGGCATGCCCCCCCAGGTCGCGCCGTGTTGGCTTGTGGGGCCCACGTGGCTCCGTTGCGCGTGATTCCAACGCTAAAAAATCCTATAAATCCCAGAAACCCCAGAAATAAATAGAGAACTTCCGCCTCGCCGCCGCAACTCTTTGTATCGACAAAAAACCAATCTAGAGCCTTTCCAATACCCTGCCGGAGAGGGAAATCATCATCCGGTGGCCATCTTCATCATCATGACGAAGGCCATGACGAGGAGGGAGTAGTTCACCCTCGGGGCTGAGGGTATGTACCAATAGCTATGTGTTCAATCTCTCTCTCTCTCGTGTTCTTGAGATGGCACGATCTTGATGTATCGCGATCTTTGTTAATATAGTTGGATCATTTGATGTGTTTCCCTTGCTATCTTGTTATGATGAATTGAATCTATCCGTTTGAGATCTCGTTATGTTGGATTGAATATTGGATTTGAGAACACTTGATATATGTCTTGCATGCGGATACCCATGGTGACAATGGGGTATTCTATTGATTCACTTGATGTATGTTTGGTAGTCAACTTGCGGATTCCCGAGGTGACATTGGGGTAATCTATGCATAGGGGTTGATACATGTTCTTGTCCTACGTTCTCCGATAGAAATCTTCGAGTGCTCCTTGAAGTTCTTTGTGTTGGATTGAATATGATAGATTTGAAATTGTTTGATGCATGTCGCATAATTTACCCACAGATACTTGAGGTGACATTGGAGTATCTAGATATTAGGGTTAATTGATATGTATCATTGGTGTTATTTTAGTACGAACTCTATGGTTGTTTGTGACACTTATAGGAATAGCTCAAAAGATTGATCGGAAAGAATAACTTTGAGGTGGGTCTACTGCCTACACCAATTTCATCGTATGTTCTCCGCTAGATAGGAACTTTGGAGTGATTCTTTGTTGCACGTTCAGAGATGGTTATATGATTCAACTATGTTAGCGTTGTTGGGAGATTGCACTAGTGAAAGTATGAACCCTAGGCCTTATTTCCAAGCATTGATAAACCATTTTGATCGCTGTTTACTACTTGTTACCTTGCTGTTTTTATATTTTCAGATTACAAAAACCTATATCTACCATCCATATTGCACTCGTATCACCATCTCTTTGCCGAACTAGTGCACCTATACAATTTGCCATTGTATTGGGTGTGTTGGGGACACAAGAGATTCCTTGTATTTGAGTGCAAGGTTGTTTGAGAGACACCATCTTCATCCTATACCTCCCATGGATTTATAAACCTTAGGTAATCCACTTGAGGGAAAATCACTACTGTCCTACAAAACTCTGCGCTTTTAGGCCCAACACGAGTCTACAGGAATAAAGTTGTGTAGTAGACATCAAGCTGTTTTCTGGCGCCGTTGCCGGAGAGGTGAGTGCTTGAAGGTATATATTTGGATCTTGCAATTAAATCTTTTAGTTTCTTGTTTTTCACTAGTTTGGTTTTATAAAAGAAAACTATAAAAATGGAGTTTAGGTTGCCTCAATTGCTTCGGCTTTTTAATGTCTTTCGTGTAAATGATGGTTCGCAAAATTGTGCTCAATTGGTAGAGGAAGAATTTATGAAAATACTTAATGAGTATTCCTTGAATGATGAGCATGATACAAATATTGTTAGTATGAATTCTCTGAATATCCATGATGCTCATGATGATTGCACTAGTCATGATAAAAATATTTCCTATAAGCATGTCAATTTTTGTGGAGTGAATAAAATTTGCAAAGACATGCCATATAGGGACGATAGATTTTGTAAGAAACATAAACATGATCAAACTAATTGGTGGCTTAAAGTGATAGATGAACGAGCCACAAGATTATGGTCTCTTCATCCCATTACTTGTGAACTTTGCAATAGAGTTGGTCATCTTAATTTCCAATGCATGCTTTTTCATGACCGAACCGTTTCCAAATATTGTGATAATTTGATCTCCCATGAACTCTATAATGAACTTTGCTTATTTTTGGGGTGTGAAGAATTATCACATAAAATGATTGGTTTGATATATTCATTGTCACAAATGGTAATGAAACTAATCTACAAGAAATCTATATGTTTTGCATAGTAAATTGCAATGAGAATGCTTATATTGCCAACTATAGAAAGAATGAGAAAACGATAGAATATAAAAGGAATACTAATTAAAGGGTAAAGGTTTCCCAATACCCTCCTATTGTTTCTCGTAATGAATCAGGTTGCAAGGAGGAGTTTCCCATCAAACCAATCTCTTCAATACGAAGCTCAGAAAAACTACTTAAACCCACACAAAATGTGCTAAAGGAGAAGAAGAAGAGAAGAAAAGGTAAAGGTAAAAGGTATCTCTCCCAAATAATTTTGCTCCTATAATCATTGAGAATGAATACGAAAGTAGTGTGGACGATGATACACTTGATGACTATTTTGTTATGCCTAATACTTGTTTATAAGGATGATTGGGAAGATAATGACACTCCTTATAATATTGAAAATCTTTTTGGCACTAACTTGGAAAATCATGATGATAATAATTGTTACACTATTGGTGCTATTCATGCTATTGATGCTTATGCTAATGATATGCAAACCCACAAGCTTGGGGATGCTATGCTTTATGAGAATGACATATTTGACAATATATTTGCTGCAATTGATGTGTGTTCCAAGCTTGGTGATGCTATGCATAATGAAGATGATCTTTTTAGTTCCCGACTTTCAATGATCAAATTTGTTATGATGATTACATGCCTCCTATTTATGATGATTGCAATTTTTATGAAAAGTGGATTTGGAGAGGTCATGACTTTATTTAGTAATGGTTCCACTATCTTGGAAGAGGTTTCAATTGATTATGATGAGACCAAGTTACTACTTATGATAATTATTGCGATGATACTTATGTTATAAAAAGTAGTGATGATTATTATTATAAAAATTGTCACAATTATGAATACCCTTTTTCTGAACATTATTCTTTTAATGTGGAAACAATTTATAGCATTCGAGTCCCCTATGATACTCCCACTATTATGTATGAGAAGTTTGCTTGTGGGGAGAGTGATAAATTTTCTATGCTTGTAGATCATGAAAATAATGCTTTATGTGATAGTTATATTGTTGAATTCCTTCATCATGCTACTGAAAATTATTATGAGGGAGTAACATATGCTTCTAGGTATTGCAATAATATCAAGTTTCCTCCCTATGTGTTGAAAATCTTGAAGTTATGCTTGTTTTGCCTTCCTATGCTAGTTGATTCTTGCTCCCATAACTTTTTTGCTCACAAAATCCCCATGCATAGGAAGTGGGTTAGACTTAATGTGCTTTCCATGTGATTCATGATGCTCTCTTGCATATTTCATTACTATTCTTACGTGAGCATCATAGAAATCATCATGCCTAGCTAAAAAGGCTTTAAAGAAAAGCACTTGTTGAAAGAGAACCTAACACTTTTACTTTCTGTTTTTGTGTGTTAACATGATTAAGCTACTGTAATAATCATGTTTTGTGTCTTTTATTTCAATAAAGTACCAAGTAAAGCCTTTGGGATAGTGTGGATACTTGTTGATTTGATTCTGTGCAAAAACAGAAACTTTTGCGTTCAGTACATGAATTTTGGTTCTCTGCTGGAACGTGATAAATTTCTGAAATATTTACAAAGTATTTATACACAAATTATATGCGTTGTCAAAAAAATTTAGAATTTTTAGAGACAGGGAAGTATGGTTATACTACAGATCTTCACGGACTATTCTGTTTTTGACAGATTCTGTTTTGCATGCATAGTTTGCTTGTTTTAGTGTTCCCATATCTTATATTCAGTGATAGAAATTATGGTGATGATAGAATACAGTAGGTATTATGTGATAAAAATTATGAATCTTGTCTTGACAGTACCTAAGTGAATGATCTATATTTATTATACTAACCCATCTCACGAAGTTCCGTTAAGTTTTGTGTGATTAAAGTTTTCAAGTTTCGGGTGAGATATCAATATGAGGAGAATAAGGAGTGGCAAGACCATAATCTTGGGGATTCCCAAGGCACCCCCAAGGTAATATCCAAGGAAGACTTAAGCGCCTAAGCTTGGGGATGCCCCGGAAGGCATCCCCTCTTTCGTCTTCAACACTATCGGTATATCTTACTTAGAGCTATATTTTTATTCGTCACATAATATGTGTTTTGCTTGGAGCGTCATTTTATTTTTTTGTTCTCTATTATATGTTATTTATAATCTTGTTTTTCAATAAAAATTTCCAAGAATTTCCTTTTAGGATGCTTGAATTACATGTCTGATGTGTGTTGTGTAAAAACAGAAACTGTTTCTGTTGTGTTTCAATTTTCATATTTTACTGGAACATGGAAAGTTTCTGAAATTTGTACACATTATTTGCATGTAAAGTTTTTATCATGTCCTAAATGTTCAAAACAATTGGAGTTACAGAAGTACACTATTTTGATAGATTGTTACAGACGGTTCTGTTTGGACAGATTGTTGTCATAGTTTTGTTATTTACTTATCCTAGAGTTTTCATGGCTTATATTGGTAGATATAAATTGTGGAAATGATAGTATACAGTACCTAATGTTTGGAAATTATTATGCAACTTGTCTTGGTAGTACATGAAGTGCTAATTTATTCTTATGTGTACTAACCTATCTCACGAGTTCTTTCCAAGTTCTGTGTGGATGAAGTTTTTGAGACCTAGGTGAAACCGGGATATGAGAGGATTGAACGAGATACAACAGCTAAAGCTTGGGGATGCCCAAGGCTCCCCAAGTAAATATTTCAAGAAGTCTCAAGCATCTAAGCTTGGGGATGCTACGCATCCCACCTCTCTTCGTCAACTATCGGTTAGCCTATGTTGAGCCTAAATTTTTATTCGTTCACATGATGCGTACTATTCTTAGAGTGTATTTTTGTTTTGTTTGCTGCTTGAATAAAATACTCAGATCTGAAAATATTTATTGAGAGAGAGAGTCCTCACATAGCTACTTTATTGTTTGAATACTCATTGATCTTCACTTATATCTTTTGAGAGTAGTTCGAAATTTACTCTTGTGCTTCACTTATATCCTGAGAGTAAACGTTGAATGAATTGAATGTCATAAATGTGAAATTATATATGCTTCATATTCTTGTCCCGTAGGGGGTAGTGAATTCACATACTAGGAGTATAAGCGGTAAAATTTATTGGAAGTTAGCAAACATAGCATTGGTCATTTAAACAATTCATGAAAGAATATTGAAGGAAGAGAGGTTTCACATATAAATACACTGTCTTGGACATCTTCTATGATTGTGAACCCCCATTAATTATTTTCAAACTTGATCAAGTAGTTGACGTTGGACAAGGAAGACAACATAATGGTTATGTTTGTTTATATTCACGTAGCAGTTATATTGTCATGGATCCTCTAACATGTGATGCTTGTTTAGAACCTTTTGCTAGCCAAAACTTCATACTAAGTAGAAATACTACTTGTGCATCCAAATCCTTGAGCCAAGTTTCTTCCATGAGAGTCCACCGTACCTACCTATATATGGTATTTCACTGCCATTCCAAGTAAATTTGCATGTGCCACCTCTAAACATTCAAATAAGCATCCGTTTTGTGTGCTTGTACCGCTCATGGAGCGACGGGGCGGTCATTATCTTCCATGCTAAGTGGGTTATTCTCAGGATAAGTGTTTATTAACTTTTCAATGCACGAGAGAGACTGGTAAAAAGGATGCCTAGTCCTGCATAATACAAAAATAAATAAACAAGAACTCCCCCAAGAAAGTTGATTGTTTGGATGGTACCTGTGGATATGGCTAGCCATGGAATGTGTTTGAATGGTGGAGGGGGAGTAAAGTTTCAATTCTATTTGAGAACCACCAATAATGTGATTAGCATGGAAGATGTTGAAATCTCTTGTCGTGATGTTGGCAGGAAAGGCACACCACCCAAAATATATTCATCTCTGTTTTAAGCAACGAGCTCTGGCACCTCTGCAAATCCCTGCTTCCCTCTGTGAAGGGCCTATCTTTTACTTTTCATGTTGAGTCAACTTCTTATTCCAATCTATTAATTCTTTAGTTGGCAAGCATCATGTGGTGGGGAAAGATCCAGATACATATATCCAATTGAATATGGGTGATCATGATTCATTATTTGTTGACATTATCCCAGAGATAAATAAGTTGGGAGGCGAAACATTAAGCCCCTATCTTCCTATGTGTTTGACTGAAACTGTTTGTTCTAAAAGACTAAATGATAGTTGAGTATGTAGAATTTGCTAAACCAAGGCTCTTACATAGAGCCTTCCTGAAAATAAGATGAATTGTAATTGTTTGATGACTGAAAATATAGTTTGCTAGTTTTCAAGAAAGTTTATGGTTTATACTTTAACATGTGAATAAGTTGCTACTTGATTATGAGAAGTTCTATGAGAAATACTTGCTGGTTTTGATGCTAGAAAAGTGGCTGAAATTATCCTTGATCAATATTATACATTATGCTAGCATTCACACTTCAAAAATTACTTCTTTTGTCATTTACCTACTTGAGGACAAGTAGGAATTAAGCTTGGGGATGGTGATACGTCTCCAACGTATCGATAATTTATGAAGTATGCATGCCATATTTGCCTATGTTTACAATACTTATATATGGTTTTGATGCACTTTATATGATTCATTTAGAACTAACCCGGACTGACGCTGTTTTCAGCAGAATTACATTGGTGTTGTTTTTGTGCAGAAAATGAAAGTTCTTGGAATCGCCCAAAACTTTTTGATGATTTTTTTTAGAGGAAATAAGCAATATTGGAGCGAAGAACCATCGGAGGGGAGCCACCTGTGGGCCACAAGCCATCAGCGCGCCCCCCAGGTCGTTCCGTCTTGGCTTGTGGGGCCCACGTGGCTCCGTTGCGCGTGATTCCAACGCTGAAAAATCCCATAAATCCCAGAAACCCCAGAAATAAAGAGAGAACTTCCGCCTCGCCGCCGCAACTCTTTGTATTGAAGAAAAACCAATCTGGAGCCTTTCCAGTTTCCTGTCGGAGAGGAAAATCATCATCCGGTGGCCATCTTCATCATCCTGGGGAAGGCCATGACGAGGAGGGAGTAGTTCACCCTCGGGGCTGAGGGTATGTACCAGTAGCTATGTGTTCAATCTCTCTCTCTCTCTCTCTCTCTCTCTCTCTCGTGTTCTTGAGATGGCACGATCTTGATGTATCGCGAGCTTTGTTAATAAAGTTGAATCATATGATGTGTTTCCCTTGCTATCTTGTTGTGATGAATTCAATCTTTCCCTTTGAGATCTTGTTATGTTAGATTCAATATTGGATTTGAGAACACTTGATATATGTCTTGCATGTGGATACCCGTGGTGACAATGGGTTATCCTATTGATTCACTTGATGTATGTTTTGGTACTCAACTTGCGGATTCCCAAGGTGACATTGGGGTAATCTTTGCATAGGGGTTGATACATGTTCTTGTCCTACGTTCTTCGATAGAAATCTTGGAGTGCTCCTTGAAGTTCTTTGTGTTGGATTGAATATGATAGATCTGAAATTGTTTGATGCATGTCGAGTAATTTACCCACAGATACTTGAGGTGACATTGGAGTATCTAGGTGACATTAGGGTTAATTGATATGTATCCTTGGTGTTATTTTAGTACGAACTCTAGGACTGTTTGTGACACTTATAGGAATAGCTCAAAAGATTGATTGAAAAGAATAACTTTGAGGTGGTTCTACTACCTACACCAATTTCATCCTATGTTCTCTGCTAGATAGGAATTTTGGAGTGATTCCTTGTTGCACGTTGAGGGATGGTTATATGATTCAACTATGTTAGCATTGTTGGGAGATTGCACTAATAGAAGTACAAACCCTAGGCCTTATTTCCAAGCATTTATATACCGTTTTGCTCGTTGTTTACTACTTGTTACCTTGCTTTTTTTATATTTCCACATTACGAAAACCTATATCTACCATCCATATTGCAATCGTATCACCATCTCTTTGCCGAACTAGTGCACCTATACAATTTGTCGTTGTATTGGGTGTGTTGGGGACACAAGAGATTCCTTGTATTTGATTGCAGGGTTGTTTGAGAGAGACCATCTTCATCCTACACCTCCCACGGATTGATAAACCTTAGGTCATCCACTTGAGGAAAAATTGCTACTGTCCTACAAAACTCTACGCTTGGAGGCCCAACACGAGTCTACAAGAATAAAGTTGTGCAGTAGACATCATGGTGAAAGTGCATACATCCATGGATTCACATTAGTCATAAAGAACTCTGTCGGTGTACTAAAGTTTGGGTCTTTAGTACCCCATACTTATGCACGGGCAGTCAAAGCCATACCAGCGGCAAGGTCTGCCAGGAGATAACTAAGTACAAGCTCAAGATTATCAAGGAGTATTTGAGACAATACTCAGAAGACAGAAGACCGAAGGCTGGAGCCCCGGCAAGGTCTTGCCGGGATGGCTCGCAGCCCCGGCAAGGCTCGCACCCGGCAAGACCTCGCCACCCTGTCGCCACTCCATAGCAGCGACCAGCTTGTCTTTTAGCTGTTGTCCTCCTGGTAACGTGTTAGGAGGCTAACGGCGTTGGGCTTAAGCAGTGCTGATGGGACGGCCCCTTTTCCCGTCCCCAAGAAGCTAAGGGACACCTCAACGGAGCATTAAATGCACTTGTCCTAAGCCGTCAGTATTAGGTATGATAGCACTGTAGCAACTTTACACCTCACGTATACACTGTGCGCCACTGTTGGTGACCCCTTCGAACGTATAAAAGGAGGCCCAAGGCGTAGCTACAAGGGAGGAGCTTCTGCTGGCCCATTCTGCACGTGTAGCTGCTGTGTAATGTTCATCACAAGCGCTCCTAGAACCAGGGCTTAAACACATCCAATATACTAAAGCAGGAGTAGGGTTTTACGCTTCTCAGCGGCCCGAACCTGGGTAAAAATCCCTCATGTTGATCATTGGATCTGCTCTTTGTGCAAGCCTTTCTCCCTGCAGAACCGTAAAGGGATCGACGCGATCCCATAGGTGTCGTTTTCGACATCTTTGGCACGCCAGGTAGGGGAAGAGGTTGCGTGAACCTGATCTGGTGATCAGCACGCCAGTTTCTTCATCAGCTTCATCGCCATGGCCCCCAAGAAGAAGGGTTTCACGGCGGTTGGTCCATCCGCGTCCTCTACGCCTGTAGCCACACAGACGGGTGATGGTGTGGACGCGGGCGGAGGAGGCGGAGGCCTTGAGCCTCCACGACGTTTTGGTGGTCAAAGCCAAGCGAGCAGCGTCGTTCGCAGCGGCGACGACCACCCGTGCGCCCCTAGATCTAGGGACGGAGTTGTGCTGCCCGCGGGCGGCGTAGCGAATTCCAAGGATGGAAGGGCTCCTTCTAAGACACCCACGCCGGCGCACGCGCCGCGGCCTTTTCAGGTCGCGCGCGATGAACAGCACCGCGACGTTGGTGGTACTAGGCGTCCCCACGGAAAGTCTCCTGAGCATCACCCTCGAGATGCGCGGGATTAGCATGCACGCCAACATGCTGGTGGAAGCGGCGCGCGGTCGCGGGACCGTGATGGAGATCCTTCTAACACGGATAGGAGTCAGAGCACCTCACGTTCCTCGCACCTGTCGCCGCCGCCTACACCAGCAGAAGCACTGGCGCGAGCACAGCTGCTCTTGAATTTTCCACCTGCTGTGGACAAGCTCGATGAGTGGAGGGCTGCTATTCAGAGCCTCGTCGGCCTCGCCAACGATGATAGGCCACAGCAGGCGGAGCCTTCGCGGCGGCAATCCATCGAGCCGACGCGTGTCGCTGGCGAAAAGACGGGAGGCGCTACAACCACGGTGCACTCTCCTCCACGGCGGCAACAGCAGTCACTGACTCGACGGATCGACGCCTGCGAGGACGATTCAATGGCGTCGTCTGATCCGCGAACTCGTCGCGATCAACGTCAAGTTCTTCGGGAACAAGGCAAAGAAGACGCTCGGACTACCATCGAGCGGTGGCGGGAAGCGCACTATCAATCTGATAAGCGCGCAGGGCCTACTGTGGACAAGCCTGCGCCAGGGTATCCTGTCGATCTACCCTATGAGGTGGGTTGTCCAGCGTTTACCCGTGAGCTGCGGCGAGTCCAGTGGCCCAATTCCCGTATGTTCAAACCAGAGGTCCCAGAGAAATATGACGGCAAGACCCACCCGTCGGAGTTCCTAAGCATCTACACCATTGCGGTGCAGGCTGCCGGGGCTCGCGAGAACAAGATACTCGCCAACTACTTCCCGTTGGTGCTCAAGCCCAACGTCAGGTCGTGGTTGATGCATCTGCCGGAGAATTCCATTTCTTCCTGGGCAGACCTGTGTCATGAGTTTGTTGGTGCCTTTACCGGAGGCCACCAAGCTCCTGGCCAAGAAAGTGATTTGCATCTCATCCCCCAGAAAGAGAGCGAGACCCTGTGCAAGTATATCCAGAGATTCAGCCGCGTACACCACAACATCCCGGACGTTCATCCTGCCGCCATTGTCAGCGCGTTCCATCAGAACGTGCGCAACCGCAGGATGCGCGAAGAGCTGGCGATGAACAAAGTCAGGGATGTTGCCGAGCTTTATGCTCTGGCCGATAAGTGTGCTCGAGCTGAAGAAGGGAGGAGACTCCCCGGCGAGGATGCTGGCGCAGGAGTCGACTTCGACGACGAAGACGCCGTTGCCCCGGCAAAGAAAGGTCGGCGGCGTAACAGGAAGCGCAAGGGCAAAGCCGTGCTTGCTGTCGAGGGATCCGGCAACCCCGACACCGCCAAGAAGGCAAAGGTTGAAGACCCTGGCAAGGAGGTTGCCGCATGCGCCTCCTATCAGGCCTTGGCGGCTGCCGACAAGCCAGAAGGCTCTGGCAAGCAGTACTGCAAGATCCATCGCACCAAGGGCCATGATCTCCAAGATTGCCGGCAAGTTGAGCAGCTTGTCGAGAAGCAGAAAGCTGAGTATGAGAGGCGAGACAAGGAGAAGGCCCAGGATGGCGCCGAGGGGTCCGGCAAGAAACGCGGTGGCCGAGGAGGTTGCCGCGGCAAGGCCAAGCAACAGAAGGAGAGGCCCGCACGAGGCCGCGACAAGCAAGAGGGGGGTGACGATGACAACGAAGAGGACGACGAGTCCAGCGAGCAAGAATTCCAGAAAGCTACAAACATGATGTGCATTGACGGAGGCGCCTCGTTGCATTCTTCCCGCCGCCAACTTAAACAGTGGGCGTGCGGGGTTAATGCGATTGAGCCATCTGTCGGTGCCCAGAAGCCACTGAAATGGTCCAACACGCCTATCATTTTTGACACTGAGGATCACCCTGATCGCATAACTGCGGTCGGGTGTCTGCCATTGTTGGTTTCACCAATGATTCGCAACCTCAAGGTGACGAAAATGTTAGTTGACGGTGGGGCCGGCTTGAATTTGATCTCGCCCGAGGTGATCAAAAGGTTGCAAATCCCTGATGAGGATCTCGAGGACACGGGCACGTTTCAAGGGGTCAATCCAGGGAGGAGCCAGCCGAAGGGTAAGATCACACTGCCAGTAACATTTGGTAGTGATCTGAACTTCAGAACAGAAAAGATTGTGTTCGACGTCGCCAAGATTCCATTGCCATATAATGGGATCCTTGGTCGCCCAGCGTTAGCCAAGTTCATGGCGGCATCGCACTACGCTTACAACGTATTGAAAATGCCCGGGCCGATAAGCGTCATCACTGTCAGCTCCGACAAGAAAGACGCGCTTATCTGCACCGATCAGCTTTACCGGGAGGCAGTTGTAGCATCTGCCGCCAAGGCACTTGCTCCTGCTGCTAAAGCTCCCGGGGGGAAGAAGACCGGAAAGACCTCTCGCACTCACTCCGGCAAGCGCGCCTCCTCGGAGTGCTGCACTCTCATTGAGGATGTGCCAAAGAGCTCCACTGGCAAGAGCAAGAAGTCCAAGGCAGCTCCACCAGAGACCAAGAAGGTGCCCGCCAAGGAGGATGGTACGGGTGGAACTTTCACCATAAGTTCCACCCTCGATAACAAATAGGAAAGCGCGCTCGTTGCTTTCCTGCGGGCGAATATCGATGTGTTTGCATGGCAACCATCTGATATCCCCGGTGTTCCCAAGGAAGTAATTGAGCACCACCTTGCTGTTTGTCCTCATGCGTGGCCCGTCAAGCAGAAGGTCAGGAAGCAGGCTTTGGAGCGGCTACAGTTTATTGCCGAGGAAATCAAGAAGTTGGAAGCGGCAGGTTTGGTTAGAGGAGTGCTCCACCCAACATGGTTAGCCAATCCAGTTGTAGTGCGCAAGGCGAATGGAAAATGGAGGCTGTGTATTGATTATACAAACATCAATAAAGCATGTCCAAAAGATCATTTTCCCTTGCCGCGCATCGACCAGATTGTGGACTCCACTGCCGGCTGCGATTTGCTTTCATTTCTTGTTGCATATTCAGGGTATCATCAGATCTTCATGTCAAAGGAAGACGAAGAGAAGACCGCATTTATCACCCCATGTGGTACGTATTGTTTTTTACGTATGCCTTTCGGGTTGAAAAGTGTTGGTTCAACTTTTGCAAGAGCGGTCTAGATTGGTTTTGAGCTCCAGCTACATAGAAATATGGAAGCTTATATGGATGATATAGTGGTCAAGACCAAGGACAAAGCAACGCTCATACAAGATTTAGAAGAGACATTTGCAAACCTGTGCAAGATCAATTTGAAGCTCAATACTGAGAAGTGTGTGTTTGGCATTCCATCCGGCAAGCTTCTGGGGTTCTTTGTATCTCAATAAGGAATCGAAGCAAATCCCGACAAGATCAAGGCAATTGAGCAGATTGAAGCGCCAAGACGTGTCAAGGATGTGCGTCGTCTTGCCGGCTGCGTTGCTGCTCTGAGTAGGTTCATCTCCAAATCTGCTGAGCGCGCCCTGCCCTTTTTCAAAATTTTGAAAAAGGCAGGTCCAATGAAATGGACTCCGGAAGCGGAGGCAGCGCTGCAGGATTTGAAGAGGTACCTCTCCTCTCCGCAAGTACTAGTCGCGCCAAAACCACAAGAGCCGTTGCTGCTATATCTAGCGGCAACGAATCAAGTGGTGAGTGCTGCTTTAGTGGCAGAGAGAGAAGTTGATGAAGACGCAGCGGCAGCGGCAAGACCGCCAAGCGACGAGCTGGAATCTTTCCCGGCAGAGTCTGGTGCTGACCAAGTGGGATCTGCGCAGTCAAATGAAGCAACACAGAAGAAGAAGATGGTGCAGCGCCCAGTTTATTTTGTCAGCTCCCTTTTACAGGGGGCAAGGTCAAGATATTCTGGTGTGCAGAAGCTGCTCTTCGGCCTCCTTATGGCCTCGAGGAAGCAGCGCCATTACTTTCAGGCACATGAGATCACCGTCGTCACTCGCTTTCCGTTGCAGCGGATTTTGCGAAATCCAGATGCGACCGGCAGGATTGTGGAGTGGGCTTTGGAACTGTCAAGTTTTGGTCTCAAGTTTGAAAGTACTTCAACCATTCAGAGCAGGGCTTTGGCGGAGTTCATTGCAGAATGGACCCCAACACCAGAAGAAGAGATTCTAGAGACAACTCTCCCCGGCAAGGAAACCCATCAAGAGTGGATCATGTATTTTGATGGGGCTTTCTCGCTGTAGGGCGCCGGTGCTGGCGTGCTGCTTGTCGCACCCACCGGAGAGAACCTCAAATACGTGATTCAAATGCATTTTCCCCGGGAGAGATCAACAAATAACACTGCAGAGTATGAAGGGCTGCTTGCCGGTCTCAGGATCGCGGCAGACCTTGGAATTAGAAAACTCATCGTCAGAGGTGATTCGTAGCTTGTCGTCAAGCAGGTGAACAAAGATTATCAAAGTCCATTAATGGAAGCTTATGTTGATGAGGTGAGGAAATTGGAAGAACGTTTTGACGGTCTGCAAATGGAGCACGTTCCTCGTGCGGAAAACAGCATTGCTGATGACTTGTCAAAGCGCGCTGCCCTTAAGTTACCTGTGGAACTGGGAACTTTTGTGCTCCGATTGACTCAACCATCCATAGAACCATCGATGGGACAAGAGAAAAGAAGGAAGTCGAGTTCCGGCAAGTATTTCCCGGCAGATCTCCCAGAGGCCGCCGGCAAAGAAGTTGCTGGGAACAATCCCAAGTTTGCCGATGAGCGACAAGCTCCGGCAGGACCTCAGGCTCTTGCCGTAGAGACAAACGCTCCCGCCGAGCTTGCTGGGGAGCGACAGGCTCCGGCAGGGCCTCGAGCCTTTGCTGTAGAGACAAACGCTCCCACGGCAGAAGACATGCCTTTAGTCCTTGTTGTCGAGCCCCAGGCTCCAGCATGGGCACACCACATTGTTCTTTTCCTTGAGACAGGAGAACTCCCCGAAGAGCAGGAAGAAGCGGAAAAAGTAGCCCGCCAGTCTAGTATGTACCAGTTTGTGGACAACGTTCTGTATAGAAAGAGACCGAACGGTGTGAAATTGAAGTGCATTCCTCAGGAGGATGGACTGGAGCTGTTGGCAGAGATTCATGGAGGCATATGTGGCTCCCACATAGGTTCAAGAGCTCTTGTTGGTAAGGCATTCCGGCAAGGTTTCTTTTGGTCCACTACTCTCCAGGATGCAACTGCACTAGTAACCAAGTGTGAAGCGTGCCAGTTCCATTCGAAGAAATTGCATCAACCAGCTCAAGCTCTTCAGACAATCCCTCTTTCCTGGCCATTTTTGGTCTAGGGGCTCGACATATTGGGCCCTTTTCCCCGTGCTACCGGGGGCTTTGAGTACTTGTACGTCGCAATCGACAAGTTCACAAAGTGGCCGGAAGTGGAAGCAGTGAGAAAGGTGACAGCACAGTCAGCCGTCAAGTTCTTCAAAGGAATAGTTTGCCGTTTTGGTGTACCTAACAGGATCATCACTGACAACGGCACACAGTTCACGAGCCACACCTTCATGCAGTATGTCCAAGACCTTGGCGGCAAGATCTGTTTTGCTTCTGTTGCTCATCCAAGGAGCAACGGCCAGGCGGAAAGGGCAAATGCTGAAGTGTTGCGAGGTCTCAGGACAAGAACTTTTGATAAGCTGCGCAAGTGCGGAAGACGCAGGATTGATGAGTTGCCGGCGGTTCTTTGGTCAATCAGAACGACACCAAATCGAGCCACCGGCCAGACACCCTTCTCCCTAGTATATGGGGTGGAAGCAGTTCTCCCCACGGAACTCATATACGGGTCACCTCGAGTGCTCGCCTATGATGAGCTCGAGCAAGAGCAGCTGCGGCAAGATGACGCGTTGCTCCTTGAGGAAGATCGTCTTCAGGCTGTTGTGCGAGCTGCACGCTACCAGCAAGCCTTGCGCCGCTACCATAGCCGCAAGGTTCATGCCCGAAGTCTTGAGGAAGGCGACCTTGTTCTTCGGCCCGTTCAGTCGGCCAAGAATTCCAACAAGTTGACGCCGAAGTGGGAAGGCCCTTATCGGGTAGTGCGAGTCACCAGGCCTGGCGCAGTTTGCCTGGAGACCGAAGATGGCGTTCCAGTGAGCAACTCCTGGAATATCAAACATCTTCGTAAGTTCTATCCATGAGGCGCGGTTGCCGGGTCCCCCGGCAACCCCCTTTTGTACAAGTCTTGCCGCCAAGGCATGTGATCCTTTGTACAAAGCCAGGCGCAGACCCTGTGCATAGTTGAATAAAGCCTAAGTGTTTTACAATTCTTGTTGATTTTCATGTTTACTTATGTGCATGCATATCTGAGATATTGTATTACACTTGCTCCCGGTAAGCGTTAACGAACCGCCAAGGTTCCATATCTCTATTTTCTCTTCTTTCTTTTTCTTAAAGGACCGAAGGTTCCCTCGCATGCAAGTTTGCCGGGGGGGAAGGATGGTATGGATACCGACAGGCGACGTTCAAGGTTGACATCTTGCCGGAAGAAATACAGCAACGAAAAGCTAAGTTGCAGAAACTTGGAACAAATTTTTGTTTTGTAAGGTTATTCTCCTTGAACGATTTCGATTTTTTGTATGGAAAACCTGCACGCGAAGGAACCTTGGCACGATTGGATGCGCCCTTACTTTGTTTCGAGTCCGCTCAACAATTTAAGTGGCTGCACTGAGAACGCCAAGGGATCTTGCCGGTAGCGGCACCACCAGCAGGCTGCTAAAGTCCCGCACCTAGCGCTCGCGGCAAGGTTGCGCGCGCCGGCAAGTTTCCAACACAGCGTAGGGCATGTACCATACAGAGAGAAATCAGGAGAAAGGAAATAACCTGTATTCATCCAGAGCATAGCAAGTTATATTACATAAATAAATGCCGCGATTCTAACATAAGGTAAATTTGTCCTTTACATGGAATGGTGGCGGTAACGAGAAGTAAAGCAGCTAATCCTGGCGATCGCCTTCAACCCTCTTGAATTGGCTTACCCTGTCAACGATGGGCGCGACAAGCTCCTCAAGTGCCTTGACGTCCACATCCTTCGGCAAGCGGTCGAAGACGTTGGAGAGGTTGATGCCGGGATTCTTGTGCACCACTTTGACGAGCACCTTGCGGAGGACAGCCTGGCAGAGCTTGCGTGATTCGCTGACCAGCTGGGTTGTTCGGTCAGAGTGAAGCTGCTCCAGGGCTTCAAGCATACGGTCAAAGAACATGGTCAGCTTGGCGCTTGTGGACACCTTGTCGTCAGAAGAATACCTGAAGCCTTGCAGGCCCATGGTGGACAGTTGTGCGGCAAGCTTCTCCGCAACGTCGACGAGCTTTTCATTCCAGATCTGCACGCCTGACACATAGTCGTTGCGAGCGGCGGCGGCGCTCTTGAGTAGCTCCTGTTCATTTTGGAGATCTTTGGCCAAGGCCTTCTCACGAGCCCTGCTGCCCTCAAGAGTCTCCTTCAGCGTGGTCAGCTTTAGCTCCAGATCGGCGATGGATTCTTTGGCTGAGGTGAGCTGCTGGGTTTTCTCGGACACGGCAACCTGTGTCTCCATCAAGCTGTGGAGAGCCTTATCTCTCTCGGCTTCGAGCGTCAAGATCTTCTTGCCGTGGTCCTCGAGATCCGCCTCCAGCTTCTTCACCTTCTCCTCCAGCAAGTTCTTGGCGGCCTCTGCAGCCTCGGCAGCATCGACGGCTTCCTTTAGCTTGCCGGCGTGATCCGTGACCAGAGTTTCGAGCGTCTCCTTGTGCTTCTGCTCCAACTCCTGGGTCCGCTGCGCGACCAGCTTTTCAATCTCCTTATCCTTGGCGTGGAGCTTATCGGCAAGTGCCTTCTCGCGAGCGGTAAGGTCATCATCATGAGCCTCAAGCCCAACACGGAGCTCTCTCAAGCGTGCCTCCTCTGCGGCGGCCTGTTGTTTGGCCTCTTCCTGTGCCTTCTCAACATCAGACTGCTTCATGAGGAGCTCATTCCAGCTTTGGCTCAGCTGCTCTTGGCTCGTCCTCAGCTCCTGAAAGGCTTCGGCATACCAAACTTGCGTCTCCTCGACGCGCTTATGGAGGTCTGTTTCCGCTGCTTCGACAACTGCTGCCCTGGAGTTCAATTTCTCTCTCCGGGCGCGGTGAAGCGCTTGGAGCTTCTGGAAGTTGTTGCTCATGGCTTGGAGGAGCTGCTCTTCTTCAGATTTGCTGCTGCTAGAGCGTGGCTCGTCAACAATCTCGAGCCCAGCAGCGGCGATGACGTCTTCGTCAAAGATCTCCCCTTCAGCTGGCACCCCAATGCTTGCCATCCCCGGAATGCTGACGAACAGGTTGTCGCCAACCTTGAGGTATTTGCTTGGCGGGGGAGCACTGGATGTTGACTGTCGATCCTCAATAGTCGCCTCCTTGGCGGCTGGGGGCTCCGTGGCCGGTGCAGCGCCTGGCGCTCCTGCGGCAGGAATGCCGTCAGTATGGTCACCAGCCTCCTTGCTGGCCCTCTCGGCAGACTTCTTGGCGGTTTCTTCCTGTGCGGCTCTGGCGGCTTCAGCGGCAGCACTCTTGGCAGCCTCGGCGGCGGCATTCTTGGCGGCCTCTTCAGCGGCAATCATGTCGGACTCGGTGGCAGCATCCTTGGCGGTCTCCTCGATAACAGCATCAACTTCCATGCGCTCCGTCGAGGGAAGGTCTGGAGGCCAAGAAAACAAGCAAAATACGGCTGAGGAGGAAGTTCAAGAAGACAAAAAGAAAGACAAGATGACAAGTACTCTGAGGCGAGCGATTTACCTGTGTCGAGCTGCTGAGAAGGGTTGCCGGTGCCTGTGCTTGCCGGCTCCTCTTCATCGCGGTAAAGCTCGCTTGCCGAAGACTCATCTCTGGGCGGTGTAGTTGACGGAGGCGGCGCATCAGGGACGG
Organism: Elymus sibiricus; assembly: GCA_039707655.1. Classification (NCBI taxonomy): domain Eukaryota; kingdom Viridiplantae; phylum Streptophyta; class Magnoliopsida; order Poales; family Poaceae; genus Elymus; species Elymus sibiricus. Next base: position 437,023,154 of record CM077667.1, on the reverse strand, counting down.
CCCCCGTTGGTGCTCCTTGTTGCCGCTCTACTCCTACACGCCCGGTGATGTTAGCAGTGAAGATACACACCCCGGCACTTGCCAGCGGAAAGCGAGTAACGGACTCACGCTGGGGGCTGCGTCGGGGGCTACGTTGAGGGCTGCGTCGTGGGCTGAGCTCCGGGCTGATGTTAATCAGCTCTGGCGCACCTGAGGTGCTTGCCGGCGGTTAATCACCCGTCGAGGTCTTCGCCCTCTTCGCTATCCTTTGCGCCAATGTTTCTGTGTCATCTCTGCGGAAACGAGTCAAAGCAAAACAAATCAGTTAAACAAAATCAGAAGTTCAGAAGTTAGGGGATGTGACACGGCTCTTACTCTTCTTCCTCCGAGATGAAGGCAGAGAGGTCGAAGTCGACTTCCGCCGTGGCGCTCGTGCGAGGAGATGAGGGAGTGGTCCTGGGGCGCTTAGCTGCGGCGGGTTGCTGCGTAGCCTTGCCAGCAGCCCCTTTGCCGGAGGCTTCACCGCTCGAGGAAGGCTGGCGGGCAGAGGCACCAGAGGTGACTTTTAGAAGAGCACGCCTCTTCCTCGGCTCGAGAGCTGGGGGCTCCTCGCGCAGCTCCTCTTCGGCTATGTCTTCGGCAGATGTGCCCCCGGCAGCAGTGCCACTCTGCTTCCCGGCAACCTCGCCCTGCCTGGCAAGATTTTCCTCCGACATCACTTCGCCTTCGCTGGTTTCCCCTTCCACGAAGCCAGCGCTGCCGGCCTCCGCGGCAAGATTTGCCTCCTCCGCCCTGCTGGCGATGTACGCCACCTCCTCTTCAGTGGTGGGGCGGACAAGGTTTTCTTCTGCGTGGATGGCCCTCTCTGACAGGTTATCAAAGAATTGTTGTGCCTGTTCTGCGGATGGCTCAATCCAGGTTCCGTCAAGGCTGTGAGCGTCAAACACCGGCATCATGGCGATGATTGAAGCCAGAGCGGAGTTATTGCACAAAGGGACTATGCTCGCCGGCAGCTTGCCTACCGCATCGGTCCTAAAGAGTTTCTGGCAGAGAGTTGCGTGCTGCAGGAACGTCAGATTATTGTTCAGCCCAGGGCGAAGCCTCATGATGTCTGCCGCGTTCCGGAATTCCCAAGCTGGCCTTCCTTTGTTCTGCAGAGGAGCGATACGCCGACAAAGGAAATCGGCGCCTATCATCTGTACTTAGAGCCCGGCGGCTCTGAGGCGGTGAATCCTGGCAGTTGCGATTGTGAGCTTCTCATCGTCAGGATCGAGGGTGCTCCAATCGCTGCCGCGCACCATCTTCGTTTGCCACGGCAAGTAGAAGGACTGGGGCTTTGTCTCTTGAATCCAGCACCACTTGGCCCGCCATTCATCCCACTTCTCGCGGTAGGCCCCGTCTGGGTATACTTCCTTGCTTCCTGGCCGTGGGATCCAAGCGATGGAACCAGAAAGGGCCTCACCCTTTTGGATGCGGGGAATGAAGTAATGGCGGAAAAGAGTTGTGCTAGGGACTACTCCGGCGAAGTTTTCGCAAAGATGAGCGAAAACTGACATACACATCACGGCATTCGGCGTAAAATCCAAGAGTTGGGAGCCGTATGTGAGCATGATGTCATTGAAGAAATCAGAGAACGGGGGGCAGAGCCCGCAGTAAAAGTAATCGGCAAATAAGTGATATTTGTCTGGGCCACCCCTAGAAGAACCTGGACTCACGAGAGTTGCAGGATGCGCTCTTGTCTCCTTTGCCCACATGCATTGGTATCGCTCCCTCAGGGCGCTCGCGTCGAGCGCCGGGGGGAAGACGGCGTGCTCCTTCCGCATCTTCGCCAGCTTGCTCTCCGGGACGGCGGCTTCCACCTCCTTGCCCTTGCTCGTCTTGGGCGGCATGGTGGCTATGGGGGCGGAGGCCGGGGACGGTGAAGGCATGGAGGCGGCGGATGAATGGAGGGGCTCTGTTTCGGGCTCAAGGAAGAAGACGACGGTGGTTCCCAGATTGGAAAAGGCAGGAGGTAAATGAGCAGTGCCTCTGCGGATTCCTTTTTATGGGGAAGGCGCGGGGCAGTCTCTTTACTAATCAATATAATAGCGCTTTTGCGAGCGCGCGGCTGTAACGGCCGCTCCGCCCACGTCTCCCATGTCGCGCATTCAACGCGCGTAGTGGGGGGGTGCAGTAAACGGAATGATTACGACAGTTAATCCCTGTCACGCGTGCCCGTGCACTGTTTGGGCCTAGCCCAACAACGCCTCACACCGTGTATGGCCTAGGCCCGGGGGCTCCTGTCGGTGTACTAAAGTTTGGGTCTTTAGTACACCATACTTATGCACGGGCAGTCGAAGCCATACCAGCGGCAAGGTCTGCCAGGAGATAACTAAGTACAAGCTCAAGATTATCAAGGAGTATTTGAGACAATACTCAGAAGACAGAAGACCGAAGGCTGGAGCCCCGGCAAGGTCTTGCCGGGATGGCTCGCAGCCCCGGCAAGGCTCGCACCCGGCAAGACCTCGCCACCCTGTCGCCACTCCAGCGCAGCGACCAGCTTGTCTTTTAGCTGTTGTCCTCCTGGTAATGTGTCAGGAGGCTAACGGCGTTGGGCTTAAGTGGTGCTGATGGGACGGCCCCTTTTCCCGTCCCCAAGAAGCTAAGGGACACCTCAACGGAGCATTAAATGCACTTGTCCTAAGCCGTCAGTATTAGGTATGATAGCACTGTAGCAACTTTACACCTCATGTATACACTGTGCGCCACTGTTGGTGACCCCTTCGAACGTATAAAAGGAGGCCCAAGGCGTAGCTACAAGGGAGGAGCTTCTGCTGGCCGATTCTGCATGTGTAGCTGATATGTACTGTTCATCACAAGCGCTCCTAGAACCAGGGCTTAAACACATCCAATATACTAAAGTAGTAGTAGGGTTTTACGCTTCTCAGCGGCCCGAACCTGGGTAAAAATCCCTCGTGTTGATCGTTGGATCTGCTCTTTGTGCAAGCCTTTCTCCCTGCCGAACCGTAAAGGGATCGACGCGATCCCATAGGCGTCGTTTTCGACAAACTCGCATGCTTATTGCAAGATTTTATTAGCTCTCTTGAAGCAAAGTACTATTCGCATGCCCCTAGGGAGGACTTAACCATCGCGCGCCTCCGACTTAAACAACACTAGGATTTCAACGAGGAATAAGTAAGCTCACACATCATCACCATGCTATAAAAAATATTTAGATGAACGGCAAGTTAAAACCCACTAATTCACGATACTTTTACTAACCAATGATCATGCACTCATGCCCTTTCATATTACCACATCAATATCATTAACCCACAATTTCTCTTTTATGTGTTACATGTGGTTTTTATTATGCACTCATTGGAGACCTATTATTTTTGGACTAGTATTATAACCCATGCAAATTACGTCACTATTTATTAACTCTCAAACAAATGTAAGTGGAGAACGGGAGTGCAATTATTTCTATAAAATATATACGCCACCGTGCTCTAAAAGATATACGTGAAGTACTAGAGCAACTGCTAAGCTCAAAAGATATAGGTGAAACACAAAGAGTATTCTAATAAATCATGGTGTTCTTGTGTGTCTCTCAAGTGGGTGTTTACAGTAAACAATGATTGTGGAAAACTAAAACTAAAACAAACTAAAGCAAACGACGCTCCAAGAAAAACTCATATCATGTGATGAATAAAAATATAGCTCCAAGTGACATACTGATGGATTGAGACGAAAGAGGGGATGCCTTCTGGGGCATCCCCAAGCTTAGATGCTTGAGTATTCCTTGAATATTACCTTGGGGTGCCTTGGGCATCCCCAAGCTTAGGCTCTCGCCGCTCCTTATTCCTTCATCCATCGTGATAGCACCCAAAACTTGAAAACTTCATCACAACAAAACCTTCGTGAGATCCGTTAGTATAGAAAACATATCAAATACTTTAGGTACTTTTATAAATTGATTCTTATTTTATTTTTGCATAAGGTACTATATTCTAACTTCTCCATGGCTTATACCCCCGATAAAATACATCGCATCATCAAAACAAGCAAACTATGCAAGCAAAAACAGAACAGACTGTAAAGATCTATAGAGAACCTATACTTATGTAACTCCAACAATTCTGACAAATTAGAACAACCTAAAGAATATGTATAGCAATAATTTTTTTTAAATTCAGATCAAAAAAACATTCCAGTAAAATCAGAGAAATTCTGCACTGAACGCTAAAGTTTCCGTTTTTGCATTGTATCAATTCTACGCATCATGTAAGTCATCCCAAAGGCGTTACTTGGCACAAACTCTAATTTAAACATAAAAACACAATCATTACAGAGGCAATAATCATGTTATCACATACAAACAGAAAGTAAAAAAGCAATAAACTAAGATAACTATTGGGTTGCCTCCCAACTAGCGCTATTGTTTTACACCCCTAGCTAGGCATATTGCATAGTTTCAAGTGTTGTCATCTTTGACACTAAGAACAAGTTGTTCCAACTTACTATTGAGAATTTTCATTTCATCCTTCAAAACACTAAGAGCATCAATCTTTTGGTCCATAGTATCAAATCTCTTATTTTGCATTATTATGTTCCCAATGATTTTAGTAGACATGTTGTATAACCCTCTAAAATTGGTTTCCATAATGGCCTTGGTTTCCTTTATTAACTCGGTTTGACGAAAACACACCAATATGGTTGGTTCAACGGGTTCTATTTTGGGTTGTCCAAATATGTTTTCCATCTTTTCATGAGTGTCAAAAGCATTATTCCCAAGTAAATCCTTTTCGAACATAGAATCTAAGACACGTCGATGAGATAAGGATAGACCAACATAAAAACTTCTAATGAGCAATTTGATATGAATTTTGGGATTAGCTCTCATTTTAATCTCTAGTAATCTATCCCAAGCTTCTTTAAGGGACTCATCACCCAATTTCTTAAAATCCAAGATTGGGGAACCCTCTCCAAAGTAAGGAGGGGAAGGCATGTCCGGAGGGGAACTAGCCATAGTAACAAGCTAACGAGTAAACTAGCAAGCAAAGAAGTAAACTAGTAACTAGCAAAGATAAATATTTTTGTATTTTTTATTTTTATGACGCAAGCAAAATATAACAACAAATAAAAAGTAGAACAAGTGAATGATAATTTGTGCGAATGTACTTGATAGTAGGTTGGTGATACTCCCCGGCAACGGTGCCAGAATCCTTTCTGATACTTGTGATCTGCGTTGGGTTTTCCGTGAAGAGGAACGGGTGATGCAGCAAAGTATAGATAAGTATTTCCCTCACTGAGAACCAAGGTTTATCGAACCAATAGGAGTAGCACGCAACCCCCGTCTTCAGCGACTGCATACAAAGAAGCAAGCATTTGCACCCAACGCGGGCAAGAGGGTTATCAATCACCTTGGACTCGTTATTTGCAAGCAAGTGAAGTGTGTAGATGATAGTTGAATAAAGTAAATTGCAAACTAAAATAAAAGTAAATAAATGGCAGCAAGGTTTTGAAAGCTTTTGTAAATATAAGTGAATAGACTCGGGGGCCGTGTTGTTCTCTAGTGGCATCTCTCATGTAGTAGGCATATGGTGGGTAAACAAATTACTGTTGGGCAATTGATGGAAAAGCGCATAGTTATGTGATATTCACGGCAATGATCATGTGTATATAGGAATCACATCCATAAGCAAATAGGCCGACTCTTGCCTGCACCTATTACTATTACTCCACGTCGAGAGCGCTTCTATGCTTGCCTCTCTAAGTATTAAGTTCATGACAAACAGAGTAATGCTTGGACAACGATGACATGATGTAGACAAACAAAACTCAATCAATATGAAGTAACCGCGTCGTTTTATCCTTAGTGACAACAATACAAAGACATGTATTGTCCCCTTCTGTCACTAGGACATGGAGCACCGCCAGATTGAACCCACTACAACGCACCCCTCTCACTGAAGAAATGTTAATCTAGTTGGCCAAACTATTTCAATAGATCGGAGAGATTTATGAAGCTATAATAATCACGCAAATAAGAATCATAATAGAAATCAGAGAAGACTCAAATCTTTTTCATGAATAATCTGAATATAAACCCACAATTCATCGAATCCCAACAAACGCACCGCACAAAGTGATTACATCGAATAGATCACTGCAAAGATGCGGTGAACTTTGTATTGAAGATCAAGATAGAGAGAGATAGCCATCTAGGTACTAACTACGGACCCATAGGTATGTAGGGAACTACTCACACATCACCATGGGAGCATTAAGGTTGATGTAGAGGCCCTCTGTGATCAATCCCCCCTCCAGCAGGGCACCGGAATAGGGCTCCAGATGGGCACACGGCGGAACAGAGACTTGCGGCAGCGGAAAAAGTGTTTCGGGAGGCTCTTTAGGGTTTTGGGGGATTTAATGGAATTTATAGGCCTGAGAGGGGCGCCGGGAGACGCCCGAGGGGGCTACCACATAACATGGCGCGGCCAACCCCCTGGGAGTGCCCTGTTGTGTGGTGGCTCCCTCGTGGAGCCTCTGGCCTCCTCCCAAAGCTTCCAAGTCTTCTTTTTGTCCAGAAAAAATCATTAAAAAATCGGGGCAATTGGACTTCGTTTCTCTAAACCTGAAAAGTCAAAAACATGCAGAAAACAACAACTAACATTGGGCACTGGGTTAATATGTTAGTGCTCAAAAATAATATGAATTGGTAAATAATCACCCAAAAAACATCCTAGAATGATAATATTATAGCATGGAACAATAAAAAATTAAAGATATGTTGGAGACGTATCATACCTTTAACATCTTTAGGACATGGCATTTTCTCTATTGCACCAACTTTAGCTTTGTCTACCTCAATACCTCATTCAGAAATTTTATGCCCAAGTACAATACCTTCATTCACCATAGAGTGTCACTTCTCCCAATTCAAGACAAGATTAGTTTCTTCACATCTCTGTAAAACTCGATCTAGGTTGCTCAAGCAATCATCAAAAGAAGTCCCATAAATGGAAAAATCATCCATGAATACCTCAACAATATTTTCACAAAAGTCAGAGAATATAGCAGTTATACATATTTAAAAGGTAGCAGGTGCATTGCATAAACCAAAAGACATATGTCTATAAGCATAAGTTCCAAAGAGACAAGTAAAAGTAGTTTTCTCTTGATCTTCTTTTGACACGGGTATTTAAGAAAAACCAGAATATCCATCAAGGAAACAAAAGTGTGTATGCTTAGATAATCTTTCTAACATTTGATCAATAAAATCCAAGGGGTAATGATCTTTTCTAGTAGCTTTGTTTAATTTCCTGAAATCAATTACCATCCTATAACCAGTTACTATCCTTTGTGGAATAAGTTTATTTTTATCATTAGGAACTACAATTATACCTCCTTTCTTAGGAACACAACGAACGTGACTTATCCATCTACTATCAGCTATGGGATAGATTACACCTGCCTCCAGAAGCTTTAATATTTCAGTTCTTACCACTTCCATCATTTTAGGATTCAAGCAGCGTTGATGATCAACGACAGGTTTAGCATCTGGTTCCATATTAATCTTTTGCTAACATAGAGTGGTACTAATGCCCTTAAGATCATCAAGAGTATATCCAATAGAAGTTTGGTGCTTTTTTAGAGTTTTGAGTAATCTCTTTTCTTCATGCTCTGAAAGGTTGGCACTAATAATAACAGGATATATCTTCTTTTCATCAAGATGAGCAGTGTATCAGGTAATTTTTAGCTCAAACACGGGATCCCCCTTAGGTGGAGGAGGATCCCCTAAAATATCAACAGGCAAGTTGTGTTTCAGAATAGGTGTTTGTCTAAAGAATATTTCATCTATTTCCTTTCTTTCATTCATATGCATATCATTTTCATGGTCTAGTTCTAACAGATCAGTAGGAGGCACGACAATAGAAGAAAGACCAATAATTTCATCCTTACTAGGTAACTCATTCTCATGTGGTTGTCTTCCAAACTTAGAGAAATTAAATTCATGAGACGCATCACCAAAACTTACTTTAACCTTTTATGTAACACAATTAATTTCAGCATTGATAGTATTCAAGAAAGGTGTACCGAATATAATGGGACAAAAATTATCTTGTAGTGAACCAAGTACTAAGAAATCAGTGGGGTGCTTAATTTTTCCACACAAGATTTCAACATCTCTAACAATCCCAAGTGGTGAAATAGTGTCTCTATTTGCAAGTTTAATAGTAACATCAATGTCTTCCATTTCAGCGGGTGCTATGTCATTCATAATTTCTTGATATAAGGTAAAAAGAATAGCACTCACACTGGCACCCATATCACACAAGCCATGATAACAATGATCTCCAATCTTAACACAAATAATAGGCATGACAACAACGGGTTTATTCTTATCTAGCACGTCATGTTCGTTTCTTGCAGGTTTGGCAATTCTAGCAGCTTCATCACAAAAGTAAATAACCTGACCATCTATATTATCAACCAAGAGATCTTTAACCATAGCAATATTAGGTTCTACATTTGTTTTTTTAGAAGGTTTGGGTGTTCTAATATGGCTTTTATTAACCACAGTTGTAGCCTTAGCATGTTCCTTAATCCTAATAGGAAAAGGTGGTTTTTCAATATAAGTAGTGGGCACAATTGGGTCAATATTATAAATAACAGTTTCTTCTTTAGCAATACAAGGTTCCTCTAATAATTCTTCAATGGGTGGATAATATTTAAACCACTTCTCCTTAGGGAGATCAACATGAGCAGCAAAGGTGTCACAAAAGGAAGCTACTATCTCAGAGTCAAGTCCATATTTAGCTCTAAACTTATGAAAAGTATCGGTTTCCACAAAGAATTTAACACAATCAAACTCAAGTTTTATACCTGACTCTTTACCTCCGTCGAGCTCCCATTCTTCAGAGTTGTGTTTAATTCTTTCCAAAATATCCCATTTGAATTCAATAGTTCTCTTCATGTAGAACTAGTGGAAGAAGAATCGAGTATTAATTGATCATCATAAGAAAGCCGAGCATAAAAGTTTGGTATAATCATTTCTCTTGAGAGCTCATGGTTGGGGCAAGTTTGCATCATAGATTTAAGCCTCCCCAAGCTGAGCGATGCTTTCTCCTTCACGAGGCCAAAAATTATATATATAATTCCGTTCACGATGAACTGGATGCATAGGATAAAATTTCTGATGAAATTCCAGCTTCAACCGGTTCCAGTCCCATGTTCTAGCATCATCCAATAGCCTATACCAAATGAATATTTTTCCCTCCAAAGATAAAGGGAAAACCTTCTTCTTGACTTTATCCTTGGATAAACCTGCAAGCTTAAATAATCCACAAATCTCATCTATATATATCAAGTGCAAATCAAGATGAGTTGTTCCATCTCCTGCATAAGGATTAGCTAATAGTTTCTCTAACATACCCAAAGGAATCTCATAATAAATATTTTCAGTAGGTTCAGTAGGTTGAGGGGCAACTTTTCCACTTCTGGTTGGGGTGAAGATACCCCAAACATGCCCTTCAAAGGAATACTATTCATAGTGATAAGCAACGGTAAATTTCAGCACGTACCGAAAATGTTTCCTTACCAAATTCCACTCACCAAAGGCGCTTCACTCCTCAGAAACGGCGCCAGAAAAGAGTCTTGATGACCCACAAGTATAGGGGGTCAATCGTAGTCCTTTCAATAAGTAAGAGTGTCGAACCCAACGAGGAGCAGAATGAAATGATAGGCAGTTTTCGGCAAGGTATTCTCTGCAAGTGTTGTAAGTAACAATGATAGATAGTTTTGTAGCAAGATAATTTGTAACAAGTAACATAAGTAGAAAGTGTGCAGTAAGTTGTCCCAATCCATTTTATAGCAAAGGACAAGCCTGAAAGTTCTCTTTCATAAAGTAAAGCGCTCTCGAGGACACATGGGAATTTCTGTCGAGTCACGTTCATCATGTTGAGTTGATTCACGTTCGTTACTTTGATAATCTGATATGTGGGTGGACCGGTGCTTGGGTGTTGTTCTTAATTGAACAAGTATCCCACTTATGATTACCCCCTCTGGAAAGCATCTGGAACTACAAAAGAAGAATTAAGGTAAATCTAACCATAGCATGAAACATGTGGATCCAAATCAGCCCCTTAGGGAATAACACCTAAACTAGGGTTTAAGCTTCTGTCACTCTAGCAACCCATCATCTATTTATTACTTCACAATGCCTTCCCTTAGGCCCAAGTACGGTGAAGTGTCATGTAGTCGACGTTCACATGACACCACTAAAGGAAGCAACAACATACATATCATAAAAATATTGAACGAATACCAACTTCACATTATTACTTATAACAAGACTTCTCCCATGTCCTCAAGAACAAAAGCAACTACTCACTAATCATCATCATGTTCAATATCAGAGGTGTAACAAATATGATTAACGATCTGAACATATTATCTTCCACTAAGTAAACCAGCAAGCATCAACTACGAGATGTGTTCAACACTACTAGTAACCCACAGGTACCAATCTGAGGTTTTGAGACAAAGATTGAATACAAGAGATGAACTAGGGTTTGAGATGAGATGGTGCTAGTGAAGATGTTGATGAATATTGGTCTTCCCACGAAGGAGGAAGCATTGGTGATGACGATGGCTTCGATTTCCCCCTCCCGAAGGGAAGTTTCCCCGGCAAAATCTCTCTGCCAGAGAGCAAAAGGCCTCTGCCCAGGTTTCCGCCTCGAGATGGCGGCGCTTCATCCTGAAAGTATCCTCTTGATTTTTTTTCTGGGTCAAAACACATCATATAGCAGAAGAGGGAGCCGAAGGCCGCCTATGGGCCTGCCAAGCCATTAGGGCTCGCCCAGGGGGTGGGCGCGCCCTGTTGGCTTGGCACCAACAAATGGCCCCCTTCTGGCACTTCTTTGCTCCATAAATTAATATATATTCCACAAAAAATCCTCATGAAGTTTCAGGTCATTTGGAGTCCAGAGGATTTTCAGCCTTTTTCTTGGTTTTCAGGTCCAGAATTCCAGTTTTCGGCAATTTCCCTCTTTGTGATAAACCTTGTAAATTAAGAGAGAAAAGGCATTAGAACAGTATAATAAGATGGAATAATGGCCAAGAATAATATAAATATCAATAAGAAATCATGATGCAAAATGGACGTATGAACTCTGAAGAAGCACCGAGCTGCTATTGGATATACTCTCGATGATCTTAAAGGGCATTAGTCCCACTGTATGCCAGCACAAGATTAATATGGAACCGGATGCTAAACCTGTCGTTGATCATCAATGCCATTTGAACCCTAAAATGAAGGAAGTGGTAAGAACTGAAATATTAAAGCTTTCGAAGGCAGCTATCACTAGTGCAGTCGCGCGCTATACAAATGGTTTTTAACCCCTTTCCATGACGTAGTTTGAAACCGTTGCCTTGCATGTGTGGGCGATGGGGGGGCTATCCCACACAACAGACAAAACCCGTCGACGATGCGTGCACCCGGTCACACACGATGGGCAAAAATATATCATTTGCGATTCGAAGGGCCATCACAAACAGACATATTGGCGAAGACGTGTGAGATGAGCTTATCATCCCACACAGGGAATCCCAAGGTTACGTCTCCGTTCGTATTGCAGATCACACACAATTTTTTGCATAACATCGTTTGTGATAGGGTTGGTCACCACACATGATAATTATAATTCTGCCGTTTGCGTTATTCAAAACATCACTCACGGTGTCTAGATGAAACTGTTTGGCATTGGCCTGCCCATCACACATGCATGCTCAAGAAAACGTTTGTGATTGGGTGTCCTAACGCACACAGTTGTCAAGCAGAATTCGTGTGTGATTCCTCACCGATCCAACACGCCAACTTTGTAGAAACTGTGTGGGTTTGTTGTGGTCATCGCCCACGGTGTAGTCCTAGAAACCGTCTGGAATGGGAACCCCCATAATAAGCCTGATTACTCTATTATTTATAATCCATTTAGTAATCAAATTAACATTTCATATGAAGCACAAAATATATTTCTTATTCGTAGTACGGCAACCAGGATTTCATAATTGAATTACATCAGGGTACAACATCATATAGGCATAAACTGCCTAGCTACCCAATTGCACAACAGGACAATGTTTCAAATGCAACATCTAAAACCTTTGGAAATTAAGTATCATCATAGCTGGTAAATAGACCGATGAGTCTCATCTAGAAAACTGTTAAAGCGGAAGGCAAATATTGAGCCTTCAATGATGTTGAAGGTCTTCGCAACTTTAGGCTAGTGCCTGTGGATGATTGCTCGCCCATCCTTCGTCCTCTTGAGGAAGACTTCAAGATTATACCGTGGGTGCTGTATGAATACCTTCCTCGCCTCTTGATCATACAGGTGGTTTGAGACGTAATCATCGATGAACTGCCTTGAGAAGGACTGAAAACAAACATACGCATAAATATTTTTTCTAAAATTTGAAATGGCGCAAAGGGAAAATGACAAGGTGAAAGAGATGGTACCATCCTATAGTTGGCTGATGTCTTCTTCATTGTGCAGAAAAACATCTTGTTGTTTTTTGTAGCTAGTTTCTTTATCTTAACAATCTTTCTGAGTTTCTTGATTTGACTGATATTCAAGGACACCTCATTTCCCCACATGCAAAAAGGGTCGAACAGTGGATCTAAACCTCTTACAGCAGGACCTACATGTGCAAGAACAAATTATTAAAAACATTAATATTACAATGGTTTATGCAAATTGCACAATAATGTGCTATTAGCCAAACGACCATGGATGTGCAAACCTCGATGGTAAACTTCAGTGTCCCCCATTGTTTGCCCCTGCAACATATTTAAGACAAATATTGATCAGGTTACAAGTGATATTTGGCATACTATCAGTGAAATATGTTAATGGAGAATAAACACATTGTGGATCCAACAGATTAGTTCGAGCCACATGGAAAAGCCAGTTATCTAAACCAAGCGTGCTAAGAACTAGGAAATATAGCAATTCTATATGTTTCACATATATTTAGTACTTCTAAATTCGATTTATTCGTCACATGCATAACAATACAAAATTGTACCAACAACAATCGTACATCACATTTTAGAATTGAATTAAATAGTTAAATGATCACCACAACAAATGAACAAAATAGTTAAGTAAGCACCACATTGCACAATAGAACATACTAGAAGGTCAGGTTGCAGTAGCATTACATTGGACATTTCACTAGAATTTCTAAATGAAAGGCAGTAGCGGCACACGCAACAGGTAAACGAAACATGCTAAACCGGCGTAGCTAGGTGAACATAGGTCCTTAGTGATAAAGCTAAGAAAAACAAGCTATTCCTCATCGTCGGAGATATCGATGATGATGGGCTCCTTCAACTTGGAAGAGGACGAGGCCTCCACACCATGGGTTCACCCTTCGTAGTGGTGAGTGGCCTGATCCTGCCCTGGCACCAACATGTCGGCTCTCGAGTTGAGATAAGCACGGGCACGCTGAGAAAACACATCGAAGTCTTCGTCGAACGCACCGGCGGTGCCCTCGAGAAAAGACCACGAGTTGTCGTTTATAGCAGCCAACCGCGTGGCGGCATCAGCGCGTGAGGCGTCGACGGTGGCCTCGTCGGCGAGGTGCTCCTCCAAGATCAAGGGGTCGGCACGCATGGAAGCCATAGCTGCCTCATCTGCGCGTGCAGACGCGATTTGCTTCTCCGCAACCAAATGCTCTTTGAGATCCTGGCTATACTGCGTGCACCATGGCTTTCGGCGGCGATTATTTGGAGGATGGGGCGGTGATTTGGGTGGAAGGTGTCACGTCGGTCGGGCCATGTGGGATGGAGGAGGAGGGGGTGAGGGGGTATTGGGGAGCTGTGGATTACCTGACTAGATGGAGGAGGCCAAGCAGCAGGAAGGAGCATCGCCGGCGAGGAGACGGCGCCGCAAGCAAGCAGTGCAGGTTTGAACTAGGAAAGGTAGAGGAAAAGGGGCAAATGTGGCTTATGATTGGTACCGGGGGCGAGGGAGGTAGATATTTCCGCGACATCCCAAAATTTTCATTTGGTGCAGAATAGTTCTCGATATCAACACATCACAAACGAAGCCTGTGCTATACCCCGTGTGTGATGCACTTGGACATAAAAATGTTTGTCTCCTAGCTTCCGACGTAAGATTGGGTACTACATTGCACACTGTTCGTTCCAAAAAATTGTGTGTGATGAACTTCAATTTCATTTTCAATTGGAAGATGGAATGGGGATATGGCGGCAAATTTTTGGTCCAAATTTCCCTGGTTACAGTGGTCATCCACGTCGTCGCATAATTTAACATCAATTGCTAATTTGGGTACTGCACAAAAGAGCCTACACCGCAGCCCGCACTTACTTAATCGAGCAATTAAACAGAGCTGGTTGACCTAAACATTACTCTAACAAAAGACCAGCGCTCTAAACAAAGACTAATGTTCTGCCTGACGCTCGGCGATCTCCGCCGCATCCTCCATGACCAGCTCGCGCTCGACGACCTCCAGGGGAAGGGGCTCCATGGCATCCATCGACACATACTCTGCAAGTATCTCGTTGTCCGCGTCCGCCATCTCTTTGGAAAAAGCCGCCACGAGTTTGGTGTGGACGGCCGCGGTCCGGGCATTGACGGCCTCCATCTTGGCAAGGGAGGCTGCCGACGAATGGACGGCTGCCCGAGCGCTCTCAGCGATTGCCAACTCTTCGGACGTAGGTTGCCGACCGTTGTCGAAGAAGGCCGCTGCCATTTGTGTGGTGACCGACACGAGCTGGGCGTGGGCGGCATCGACATAGGCGTGGGCAGCCACCATCAGGGCTACGGCGGCCACCGAGGAACGAACAGCTGCTGTGCCGTTGTCGCCATTTGCTATCCCGGTCGCGGATGTTGCTACCGCCATCTCAGATGCAGCAGCTGCCCTTTCGGCGGCCGCAGCTGCTCTGTCGGAGAGTGCGGTCGCGCTCAAGGATGTTGTGAGCGCGTTCATGGCTGATGCAACCGCGCTCGGGCCGGAGTGGGTCGCCAAAGTTGCCCTCACGACGCGGATCCACGTCCCCATCTTTCACCGGCGATGATTGAACAGTATAGTGGTCTTGGGGAACTAGTGTGACAGTGTGGTTGACGCGCCGGCGGTGGACTGAAGCTTTCGGCCTAAGCCATATATGAGGATTGGCCCAAGATATTTTGATACCACATCACACACGTTTCATGATCAAGAACTGTTTGCGATGTTTTTGATTTCATATTGCTTTGAAACGAAAAATGAAGTTATATTGGCAATTGAAGGTGTTTGGATGGCAATAACATTTATCTGCAGTGAACTTGCAACTATAGGACTGTGTGTTAAATATGGAATTATTCAGGTTTGTTTAGGCCCTTTTCAACATTTAAAGAGTTTTTTAGACATTTCATGTGCATAGTTCAAATTTGAACTGCAGTTAAGCACATACTAGATTCCAGTAAAGCCAAATATCGTGAGAAATTCATAAAACTTGGCATGGTGTCATGTCATGGCGCATGTGTGTTGTGGTAAAAACAATACTTAGTTCGGGACAAGTTTTGGCACAAACCTCTTACAAACCGAAGATTCTCACAAGAAGTCATGTGGTTCCGGTATGGAAAGTTCACATTTTATGTGTGAAACAACATCCGATGTCTCTTCTCGCCTTGAATTTATTTCTAGAGTCTCCATAGAGTAACATGAATGTGTCGTGCGAAACAATGGAATCTTACAGAGTTCGTTTGGCCTTTTAAGTACATTAATTAAGTTTTCTAGGCATTCAATGTGCATAATTCAAATTTGATCTACAATCACACGGTCCAGCTCATGAAAATATGTCGAAAAACCATATACGTTTCCCTGGCTGCATGTTTAGGTCCCACACAAGAAATGGGAATGAATTTCAAACCTATCATCGTCTTGGCTCGACCGCAAACATCGGGAAACTTAGTTTTTAAATTCATGTAAATGCAAACCTCGACAGAAATTCATGAAATTTGGGGGTGCCATCAATTGCCCTGTTGTGTGTGTTGTGGTACAAAAATTGCCCAATTTTGGACAAGTTTTGGCACAAAGCCTCTTACAAATTAAACCGAAGGTTATCACAAAGAAAGTCATGTGTGCCGATAGGGAAAGTTCACATTTTATGTGCGAAACAACATCCGTTGTCTTTTCTCGCCTTGAATTTATTTTTGGAGTCACCATAGAGCAACACATGATAGTCATGATAAACTGTGTATTTTTTCCAGGGTTCGTGAGACCTATTTAACACATTAATTGAGTTTTCTAGCCGTTTAATGTGCATATAATTCAAATTTGAACTACAATCACAAGGTCCAACACATGAAAAATAGGTTGACAAAATATATGCCTTTCCCTGGATGCATGTTTAGGTCTCACGCAAGAAATGGGAATGGATTTCTAACATCTCATTGACTGTTGGCTCGGTCACAAACATTGAGATACTTGGTTTTCAAATTCCCGTAAATCCAAAACTCGTCAGAAATTCATGAAACTTGGCATGGTGTGGTGACAAGCTTAAGGGCACACATATGCCGTGCTGAAAAATTTGTCCAAATTGGACATGTTCTTGCACAATACCCTTACAAATCGGAGCTCCTCACAAGAAGCTATGTGGTTTCGATAGGGAACGTTATATATGCATGTCACATATGCGGGCGAAAAGACATCTGATGCCTCTTCTCTCCTTGATTTTCTTTATAGAAACAACACAGACATGTTGGTGCGAAGTGCAAAAATATGAATAAATTAAGGGATCATTTGGCTTTTAAATACAATAATTAAGTTTTTGATGCATTATTTAATGTGCATAATTCAAATTTGATCTACAATCACAAGGTCCAGGGTGGCAAAATGGGTTGAAAAATCATATATATGTGTCCTTGGATGCATGTGTTAGGTCACATGCAAGAAATGAGAACAAATTTCAAACATCTAAGCATGTTGGCTCGACCACAAACATCAAGAAACTTGGTTTCCAAATTATCGTAAATCCAAAACTCCGTCAGAAATTCATGAAACTTGGAATGGTGTCATGACAAGGCACACATATGCCATGGTAAAAAAAATACCAACTTGGACATGTTTTGTCACAAGCCTCTTACAAACCGGAGGTTCTCACACAATAAGCTACGTCCAGTGGTTCCGTAATGTCACATATGCATGCCACATCTGCGGGTGAAACGACATCCGATGCCTCTTCTCTCCTTCATTTTTTTCTAGAAACAACATAAAGCAATAGGTGTGTACTACAAAAATATGAAATTATTAAGGGTTCGTATGGCTTTTTTATACATTAATTGAGTTTTATGTGCATTTAATGTACATACTTCAAATATGAACTACAGTCACAAGGTCTATGTTGGGCAGGGCCTCATCATATAAAGCACAAATATGTTGTGGTATTTTTAGTGTCCACTTTGAGAGAAAGAGCAAGCATTATTAATAACCAACAAAGGCATTTTGGAACAAAAATCTGTCACGTTACCATCGCAAACGGGCGTATTATTTATAATTCGTGGACGTTCTACAGACCATTTACGTGCGGGCCACGTGTCGCTATCTGTATTGGAAAGGAGGTAGCGTGCGGACAGGTGTTTGAGTAGACGGGTGGCGTGCGAGCAGTGTCCCGCGCACGCTCATCGGGGTGATGCGTCCTTTGCCAGTCGTCAAAGACGTTTTAGACTGAATACCCGTATGCAAACCGAGGGCAATTGTTCCTTCCCTACTAAGCCAAGCAAAAAATCGGGCGCAAAGGAATTTTTTTCATTGCGTCATCGCAAACGGTTGTGAATGATGACCCGTGTGCCCTTCCCGATGCTACACCTTGTACTGGTGCTAACTGGTGAGGTTGCCATGCATGAAAAAAAATCTGATGTGGGAAGGTAATTAAGGAGAGATATGAGTTTGGTGACCACATGAAGAAACAATGCCAAGCGCGTGAACCTTGGCAAAACACTTAAATGAAGCAAACTCACTAATGCATGCAAGAGTTTAGTTGCTAAATCATTAAATGAAGGGACCTCAGCAACAATGCTTTGTGGACTTGAGTTGCTAAGACATTTAATATACTAAGCACCCCAAGTAAGCACCGATCGATGCATTGGCAGCAGGAGTCGGGTAAGATTCGAATCTGTCATATTGGGTAAATTTTCATTTGTCAAATTGGAAACACTGAGATTTGTCCAATTTTGCAGGAACAAAATCACTATTACGGTGCAATTTTGCAACTGAAATTCAGTAAACATAGATTTCATTCATATATCAAGCATTGGTCTTTGTACAAAATAGTTCAAGTCGACAGCCGAATTGAACAAACTTTTCCCAATTTGTTGCCAACCACATACTGAAATAGCTAGTTCAACTATATATACTAGCTAATTTAAAGTAGGTGGGACAGTTCAATCATATCTATAGTTAGATGAACTGAACAAAATAGCCACTAAATACTACTCCGGAGGGGCTTCGTGCTACTGCCAGCAGCCTTCTCCTTTGCCGAGCGCGTTCAGTAAGAGGCAGAGGAGGAGAAGCCTACCGACGAGCTGGAGGAGTTGAATTCGTCGGCTACCGCTGCTGCCCTCCGCCGCTCCTGACGCGCCTCCTCGAAGCGGCGGGACTCGGCGTAGATCTCCTCATTCCGCGCCATAGCTGCGGCGTCTGCTGTGGCCATGGTGGCAGTGAGCCTCTTTGCGTCCTTGACCTGGCGCTCCTCCTATCATGTAGGAAGTTGATGTAGCGCGCTAGGCCACTGACGCAAAAGCCGAGCGGATGTGCTTCGGCGGCGGCCTCCTCCCACCTTCGGGCCGCGGTCGCAGAGCGGGTGATGGCCCCGGCGGCTGACCGTGGGGTGGCTGGCAAGGCGGACGCTGGTGGGGTGGCTAAAACGGCGTCCGGCGATGGGGTGGGGGCCACGACGGTCGCCGGCAGCAGCTGCCTTCGGGCAAATGTGGAGGAGCGTGTGGTAGGTGCCGTGCGCACAGCCAACAAGGACGCCACACGCACTACACGCTTCCGGGTACTGTGCCGCCGACGTGGTGTAGCCTCCCAGCTGGAGCTGCCCTCTGGCGGAGTGGCGGAGCGACGACGACGGACAGGTGCCATTGGCGATTGGTGGAGAAGCAAACTTGGGAAGCTACGGGCAGGGAGGGGATGAATGTGATGTGGAGACGCCGGCCGTGAGGGTTTATAAAGAAGGAGGCCAAGGCGAGCCGGGTGGGAAGCTTGCGCGCGTTCCTGCGCGGTTGCGCGGGAACGGGAAGCCCAAAAGAAACGTTGCGCGCTCCCGAAGCATTGGGTGATTGGGGGATTTCAGCGAGCCGGGTGGGAAGCTTGCGCGGGAACCTACGCACTCCCGAAGCGTGCACTGGAATCCTCAGGCGGCAACACGGTGACAAGACGGGACGGAGGTGGGAGAAATGACAAGTACACAAACGGTTAATAAAAAAACATTTGCGTTTTACTACAAAGCAAACGGTCGTTCTGTACGCACCGTCGCGAATTAATCTACGCATGAGGCGGTTGATGCGGCCGCGGCGCGTTGTGCTCGCGTCCGTGCGCGCTCGCTCTGCAGGCGTCCACGTGCGAACGGTCACGTACGTTCGAGGCGCCATATGCATGCGGACGCGGTTGTGCCCCTCCCGGCGCCACCATGCAGTTAAGCGCTGCAAAAACTGCCATGCGGACGTGCCGAAATTCCAGGCCGTCCGGCACAATTTATTCCCACGGCCATTTACCTTCGTATCTTCCACCTTCCGATCGCGCCACACAACACAAGAAGCACACCCACGATCTCTTTATCGCTTCAACCTTCCCGTGCGGATCCAATGGCGGCTGCCGGCGCCGAGCGGTAGTTCGCCAAAATTGTCAAAGTGGACACTCACATGAGGAAGACGGACCTCTCGGTGGTGTACACCAATGACCCGGTCGTGGTGGTGAACTCCATCAACACGTTGGAGCAGCTGCTTGCTGAGGATGACAAGTACAAAGTGGCCGGCTTCGACCTCGAGTACACCGGCGGTCGTGCCGGGCATGATCAGAAGGTTGCCGTCGCCCAGTTGTGTGTGTGCCATCACGTGCTCGTCTACCACTACTGCCTGGCCACAAATCCTTGCGAGCGTTTCGCCAGGTTTGTCAACAGCCCCGACTACAGGTTCGCAACGGTGGACACCACGAACTATCTAAAGGTGCTCAAGACTATGGGCTTGTCCTGCCAGAAGCTTGTCAACATCCAAGGTCAGTACAGGGTCTGGGGCGGCGAGAAGAAGAAGCAGAAGGACTCCCTGGTTGACCTCACCGCGGCCATCATCGACCCCTACTACAAAGACATGAAGGCTGAGTGCCACAAGGACAAGTCTTCCTGGCACAAGGCCTGGGTGAACGAACTGGATGAAAAACACATCAAGTACGCGGCAAAGGACGCGTACACAAGCTACGAGATGTACAGGAGGATCATTGACATGAGGAAGTGCCTCCTTCCTGCAGACGGCAAGGGATAGCCACAAGCAGAGCAGTGTCGGCAACCGTCGTCGGAAGAACAGTATGATTTGCTGATCGTCTACTTCTTGTAACTTTATATTGAGGAATGTACATGTGTTGTGTAGTCACTTATGTAACTGGATGTTCAAGTTGGTTATGCAACATTAATGTAGGTGTTCTATAGACAGAGCATATAGATGTGCAAACAGAGCAAATCACATCTCATACAATTATTAGCAGCAACCGTCTGCCCACAACACACACAGGTTGTCAGGATGAATCGTTTGGCTTATTTTTGGTCTTCCCACACAATTCTGATGAATGAACTGTTTGCTGGGTACCCACAACACACACGGTTGTCAGGATGAATTGTTTGGGTTATTATTGGTCTTCCCAAACAATTCTGATGAATGAACTGTTTGTCGGGTATCACACACGCCTTCTTAGGCTAACTCGATTGCGTTCTGCTTGATCAGCGCAAACAGTTTGCCCAAGTGAACTGTATGTCGCACTACGCACACGTATATAGTTTGTTAACCGTTTTTGTTATGTTCCATAATCACAAACAGTTCATAAGAACAAACTGTCTGTTGTAGATCGCACACGCAACTATTTTCTGAATCGTATTTGATGGATCCTCTATCGCGCACGGTTTTCGTCATTGGCGGCGGAGCTTGAACTATACCGTTTGCGATTGATGGATCGCACACAGTTTCGTCGAAGGGTCTCTGATTGATGTGTCGTCTTTGGACCATCCCGCAGTAGTGTATAATCTATCCCATAGCTGATAGTAGATGGGTAAGTCATGTTCATTGTGTCCCTAAGAAAGGAGGTATAACCGTTGTTCCTAATGATAAAAATGAACTTATCCCAAAAAGAATTGTAACTGGTTATAGGATGGTAATTGATTTCAGGAAATTAAACAAAGCTACTAGAAAAGATCATTACCCCTTGCCTTTTATTGAACAAATGTTAGAAAGGTTATCAAAGCATACACACTTTTGTTTCCTTGATGGATATTTTGGTTTGTCTCAAATACCTGTGTCAAAAGAACATCAAGAGAAAACTACTTTTACTCGTCCGTTTAGAACTTATGCTTATATATGTATGCCTTTTGATTTATGTAATGCACCTGCTACCTTTCAAAGATGTATCACTGCTATATTCTCTGACTTTTGTGAAAAGATTGTTGAGTTATTCATGGTTGATTTTTCCGTCTACAAGACTTCTTTTGATGATTGCTTAACCAACCTTGATCGAGTTTTGCAGAGATGTGAAGAAACTAATTTTGTCTTGAATTGGGAGAAGTGCCACTTTATGGTAAACAAAGGCATAGTACTTGGGCATAAAATCTCTGAACGAGGTATTGAGGTAGACAAAGCTAAAATTGATGCAATTGAGAAAATGCCATGTCCTAGAGATGTAGAAGGTATAAGAAATTTCCCTGTTCATGTTAGTTTCTATAGAAGATTTATTAAAGATTTCTCAAAGATTTATAAGCCATTAACTAATCTTCTTCAAAAGAATATTTCATTTTTTTATTATGATGATTGTGTAGAGGCCTTCGAAATACTTAAGAAAGCTTTAATTTCTGCACCTAATGTTCAACCACCTGATTGGAACTTACCATTTGAAATTATGTGTGATGCTAGTGATTATGTTGTTGGTGCTGTTCTGGGGCAAATAGTAGACATGAAATTGAATGTTATTCGTTATGCTAGTAAGACTCTAGACAATGCTCAAAGAAACTATGCTACTACTAAGAAAGATTTTTTAGCAGTTGTGTTTGCATGTGATAAGTTTAGATCTTATATTGTTGATTCTAAAGTTACTATTCACATTGATCATGTTGCTATTAGATACCTGATGGAAAAGAAAGATGCTAAGCCTAGACTAATTAGGTGGGTTCTTTTACTTCAAAATTTTGATTTGTATATTGTTGATATAAAGGGAGCTGAGAATCCTGTAGCAGATAATTTGTCTAGGATGGAAAATGTTCTTGATGACCCACTACCTATTGATGATAGTTTTTCTGATGAGTAATTAGCTATTATAAATGCTTCCCGCGGTACTCCTTGGTATGCAGATTATGCTAATTAAATTGTTGACAAATACATACCACCTAGTTTCACATACCAACAAAAGAAAAGAGTTCTTCTTTGATTTAAGGCATTACTTTTAGGATGACCCACATCTTTATAAAGGAGTAGATGGTGTTACTAGACGTTGTGTGCCTGAGCATAAACAGGAACAAATCCTACGAAAGTGTCATTCCGAGGCATACAGAGGGCACCGCGCTGGAGATAGAACTGCCACATAAGGTACTACAATCTGGTTTTTATTGGCCTACTCTTTTCAAAGATGCATGTAAGTTTGTCCTCTCTTGTGATTATTGTCAAAGAATTGTTAATATTGATAGACGTCAAGAAATGCCTATGAATTATTCACTTGTTATTAAACCATTTGATGTTTGGGGTTTTGATTATATGGGACATTTTCCTTCCTCTAATGGGTATACTCATATTTTAGTTGTTGTTGATTATGTTACTAAGTAGGTAGAAGCTATTCCAACTAGTAGTGCTGATCATAACACTTCTATTAAAATGCTTAAAGATGTTATTTTCTCAAGGTTTGGAGTCCCTAGATATTTAAGGCAAGGGCGGTGCGTCTTGAGTGACTCCCCCACGGTTTGTCCTTCTACGTGTGGAGTTACATCGGGGTGTTAGAGCATCTCTGGCACACCCCGCAACCCGTTGTCCCGGAAAAATCGTTTACGGTTGTGACACCCTGGATTTCTGCTACAGTAATGGTTGTAATTAAGTTATAGTGATGACCATGATCAGCAACAAATCATTTTGCTAAATAGGATATGATCAAGTTGAAATTCATATCTCAATTCAAATTCAATTGGAAATTCAAACTTAAAGCAAAAAATAAAAGTTGTTCAAATCTAGGAACTAAAATGTTCATCATGTTGCAAATAATCCAGGGGCATTTATAAAAATAATGGCAACATTAATTGGAATACTTAAATGACACTAACACCCTAAAACAGTACCAAAATAGAAAGGTTTATTCCATTTTTATTTAATCTACAAATAATATGAAATCCATTTGCCTCCAAACCATTTTCTAACAATAGTAAATATTGCATAGTATCTATTTTGGCAAGTCTCATATTTTGCAAAAGTCTTTTGGAATAAAAAGAAAAGGCAAAACAGAAATAAAAACAGAAAACAGAAAATAACAAAAATAAAAGAAACCCCCCCTTCCCTGGCCAGCCTAACAGGGCGGCCCAGCCCACCTATGCCATCGTCCCCCACCTCCTGCTCACCGGGGGGGACGTGGACACGCCGATGGCCGCCACCGGCCACCCCGTCGCCCTGGCGCCCATCCCACGGCTCCCCGATGTGGATAAGGCCACCCCGAGCGCCTCTCCCTCCCCCGCACCCCTCTGGCTAACCCTAGACGCCTCACCCCCTCTCCCTCGCTCATCCGCGAGCTCACCGAGTGCCGCCGTCATCGGGCACCGCTCGATCCCGCGGCCACCGCCACCGCGTCGCCTTGCCGCCGTGCCAGATCGGATCGCCGTCGTCCGCTACGCCGTTCGGTGCAAACCAGGGGAGCCGAGAGCCCCCACAGCGAGCGCGGCGACCTCTCCTTCCTCCTCTGCTCCGAAGAACGCCGGCGTCGAATTCGGCCACCTCGCGCCTCCCCCGAGCCCATTACGCACACTTGCAGGCTCCCCGTGAGCACCACTACCACTTCCCTCTCCTCTCTCTCCCTCTCGGTCGTCCTTAGCCGCCGTCCCCGTCGTGCCCGATCCCGCCACCGCGCGAGCTCATCGCCGGCGTAGCCGCGGAAACCATTGGGTCCCGTGTGTGCCACATGCTCCTAGCATGATGAACATGCACATTTAGCATTAGGATCATCTGTCCAGTAATAGCCCGAGACCCGGAAAATATCATCAGATATTCTTCCGACCCGTCTGCGACGTGTAATACTGCGTTAGTGCATGCCTAGCTCTGCACATTGCCATGTCATACATCGTGTTGCATCTGTGCTTTATATTTATTGTTTCTTCCCCCCCCCCCCCCCCTCTTCTCTCCGGTAGACCCCGAGACTGACGATGCTGCCGGGTATGACTACACCGCCGACGATCAGGCCTTTGCCGCAGAGCAGCAAGGCAAGCAACCCCCCCCCCCTTGAGCATTCCGATATCGCCCATTCTTCCCTCTTATTCGTGCATTAGATTTTGCTACTGTATTAGCTAGCTCCTATTTCTGATGCATAGCCTGTTTTTGATAAACTGCTACTATACCTACAATCATATCAACTGCTTAGTATAGGTTGATCAATGAATCCCCCGTGACCCCTTAGTCCCAGTTGCCCCTGCTTCTTCATCGACAACTCGACGACCCGAAGACTCGAAGACTCGGTCAACCGATCGACGAGCCAGGCCCCCCTCACATCACCGCACACCCCTTAGTTGTATGACTCTGCAGAGTTACTATCGAGTACCGAGGGTGACACCTCGTGAAGTACTCATGATGCTAACTCTGTGGTGTAGCTAGTCGGTCGTGGTTATCGAGGGTGATTCCTCCTTCACCACTCCCGACGATGACTCTGTCATGCAACCCCTCAAGTGTGGGACCCTCGAGGGTGATTCCTCTGAGTCCACCTTGACGGTTTCATCGAGCGGGACCCTTTGAGGGTGATTCCTCAGGTTCCGTCTTGATGTTTTATACACACAGTTACTATGACCTGGTTACAGAAACATGTTGGTGATGGGTCGGCCCTGAGGGGTACCCACGGTTTGATGATGATGAGGCGTGGACGGGCAGGAGAGGCCCGTGCCACACATCCTCGAGACGGGGCGACGGGACCGCACTTCATGGGTCGCGCTTGCCCCGCATTAATAAAATGCTAATGGGTTGGGTATTTGATCTGAGTTGGGTCGTTGGCCTTTTTACGCACCAAACCATCGCGTGGGAGAAGTTATGGGTACTCAGCGTCGTTGTATCAGTCGAAGCTCTTCGGACGTCAGCAATGGAGCGGCGCGCGCCCGAGTGGCCTGGACGGTGCAGCTCTTGGACTAGAGTGTACTAGGGCTGACCTCGGCCGCGTACGCATCGTGCAGGAGCGCGTAGGGCAAGTGGGCCCACGACCCCTGTGTGCTAGGATTTAGACCGGCGGGCTGGCCTCTCTGTTGAGCCTAGGTGGGGCGACGACGTGCTGCTATCCCGAGGCCGGGCATGACCCAGGAAAGTGTGTCCGGCCGGAGGTGATCAGGCGTGTTGGAAATGCGGTGCACCCCTGCAGGGATGAATTATCTATTCGAATAGCCGTGTCCACGATAACAGGACGACTTGGAGTTATACCTTGACCCTATACAACTATAACTGTGACTTAAATTTGAAATGAATGTTGGCTCCGAGATTGCTTCCTCGCAGGGAGTCGAGGAAGAATCTCTGGGCGTGGTTACTTAATAAAATTGCTACAATAATATGACTATATATGAGATACCAGTCTACTCTCTTCTAATGCTGCAAGATGCTGAAGATGCTAGTCTTCGATAGGACTAGGCCTTTCCCCCTATTCTTGCTTTCTGCAGTCAGCCCAGATATAACCCCCCTTTCCTTGATACTGATGCATACTTAGCATAGTTCTGATGTCAGTCTTGCGAGTACTTTGGATGAGTACTCACCGCTGCTTTGCATTCTCTTTCCCCCTCGATACGATTACCGCGTTCAGACGATGGAGCCCAGGAGATGGAGTACGCCGAAGACGACTACTACACCACCGCCGGAGCCTACTACTACGTGGAGAGTGCCGACGCTCAGGAGTAGTTAGGAGGTTCCCAGGCAGGAGGCCTCGCCTCTTTCGATCCGCTGCTTATGTTTGTGCTAGTCTTCTTAAGGCAAAAATTGTTTAACTTATGTCTGTACTCAGATATTAATTGCTTCCGCTGACTCGTGCTTGTCGAGCTTTGTATTCGAGCCCTCGAGGCCCCTGGCTTGTAATATGAAGCTGTATGACTTTAATTTGTGTCTAGTGTTGTGTTGTGATATCGATCAGTGAGTCCCTAATCTTGGTCGTACGCATTGCGTGTTTGATTAGCGTACGGTCGAAATCGGGGGCGTCACAACGGTATCCCGTAAACATTGTTTGCAGGACGTCGGGCGCGCTGCAAGAGCATACCCCGCATATCGATCCTGCAAATTTAAAATACTAGTTCGCGCTAAAACATCTCGCCGGAATTCATCACATCAGATAGCATAGCATAGTATAGGAAGTTCATCACACGCATGGCATAGGGGAGTTTTTAAACATACAAACCAAAATACCAAAATTAAACCGTACCGAAATTTAAACATAGCATAGCATAGCATAGGGAGTTCATCTACTCGTCGTCAGAGTCCTCGCTGGAATCGCTGTCGTGGCGGGGCGGGGGCTCGTTGCCATGGAGAGTGTTGTACATCAGCGTGTTGCAGAGGGTCGCCTGCAGCTGGAACTCCTCGAGGAGCGTCGGCATGCACGCGGCCGCAACTACATCTTCGCGAACCATGCGAGCTCGGTATCCCGACGGCACTGGAGGGCCGGGTCAAAGATGTCCCCGAGTCTATGGAAGTTGGCCCAAGCCCCCGAGCCGGCGCTACGGGACTTGGCGTCGCGCTTGCGCGCCGCCTCCCTCTGCCTGGCCAACACGGGAGGGCGGAGGCCAGAGCCGTCTGTCTCGTCGTCGTTCCTACGCTTGAGGGCGACGAACCCCCCGCGGCAGCCGAAAGCCCCCGCGGTCGTCGAAACCCCTGCCGCCACCACGCCCCGCACCTGTCGTCGCCATCGCCGCCAAGATCCGCCGCTGCAAACCGCGACAAAACGCTGCCAGAACGGGATCGGTTTCTTGCCGGAGTGAAGGATTTGCGGCAGAGATGGAAAGAGGAGAAAGAGGAGGGATACCCTAAATCGTCCGGGCGCCGGCATATATACCGTATGCGAGGGCCGCTTAAGGGCCTCCCGTAAACTTTTTACGGGTTGGGCCATTTTTGCGGGATCTGCTCGGACCGGATTTTTGGGATGTCCCGTAAATCGGCCGGAAAAGCGTAGTTCGCCGGGCGTTTAAGGGATCCGCTAGAGATGCTCTTAGCCCGGTCCTCGGCTTGTACAAAACTTCATTTGCTCTCTATCTATGCATCAAGACACAAGCTAATTGCCAGGTGTTTTACTTTGAAAAAAAGGATAATCTCCGCATTTGCATAGATCGATGCACATAGTCATATGTTATTATTTATTTATAGTAATATTGAACAAAGCCATCAATCCAATTTATATCAGTTTACAAAAAATAAAGAAAATCCCAGGGCCATCCAAATCGGATCTGCCTAGCAACATCTCCCAATGATCATGGACCTTAATCCACCGGCAACATGGGTTCAAACAACAAAAAGTACGCTACTCCTGGACAGATCCTTCAAAAGGGAGCATCGCATGTGTGCTGTTGTTAATGGGTCCAACCAAAGATCGAACTTGGGATATTCATCCCCTGAAGCCAATCTTTGAGCCAACACCTTCAACTATGGCAAAACACATGGGCAAGAGCGGCTAGTGTTATTACTTGTTAATAGGCAGTACCAGCACCTCTACAACTAGCACGGAAAATGCAACTACATAAATACTGGTCAGAAACATTCGTAACTGATCACAATCCAGTAAAGAAAAGCTTCCAGATGATTCTTACATGGCTTTTTCAGCAACCATAGTTCCTAGTAAGGTAATAAATATGTCATCGCCCATAAGTTTACACCATACATTGACAAATGACCCAAAAGAAGTCGGCATATAAATCAGCCACATAATTCTACTTTAGCAGATAAGAGATAATCCTATACAAAAAGGTCATTGTTAGGTCCTAGAATGACTAGCCATAGTTTCTGCATCAGCTGTCAGGTGCTCAAGGCTTCACACATGCTACTACAGGCTTCACCTCTTCGTTTCATCATCCGAGGAAGAGCTGCCGGAGTCTGAGGAAGTCAAGGGGCTGCCAGGAACAGGAGGTACTTACAGCATCACAACAGTTGCTGCTTCAGTCTTGACGGCTACTTCAGGAATTTCTTGCTCTGTTTCATCACCAGAGGAAGAGCTGCTGGACTCCGACGAAGGCTCCGGAGCATACATATCATCGCTGTCTTCATGGTCCATCTCCTCGAAATATTTCACCACATTCCTTTGCCTTCTCCCACGTCCAAGATCCACCTTGGGAGTGGGAGGCTTGAAAACTTTCAGATCATCAACATTGGGGGAGGAAGGTACTACGTCCTCAGCACCATGAGCAAAGCTCACGATGCTGCCAAGATAACCGTTGTCATCTGAAGTGCACATCTCGCCACTAGAAGGGTCTAACTTGAGGAGATTCTCAATGGCCTCGTCATCATAACGGATTGATACGGCATTGATCTTCTTTTTGTCCACAATTGTCTTTGCTCCATGTAGTAGAATGGACTGCAGCTCATCCACACTTGGCTTCTTGGAGTTGGAAGAGTTCATCAACATATTTTCAATGGCCAGCTTCTGTTTAGACTTCTGCAGTATCTTCTTTTCAACAGAACATTTTGTAATAAGCTGGTAAACAACCACCGGTCGGGTCTGGCCAATCCGGTGAGCCCTGGACTGTGCTTGCAAGTCCATAAATGGGTTGAAGTCCGGATCTGAACACAGGTAGGCAAAATCAGTGCCAGAGGATTTAAGGCGAATGAAGCAGATATTAAGAAACACTCACCATATATAATTACTCTATTAGCACCAGGCTGCCATAATAGTGAAGGATATTAGTCCAGTTGCACTGAAGTGAAATAAATACAAACTGACGAGGTTGTGAGTATTAGAATTTATACCAGGTCAATACCTAGACCACCAGCACGAGTTGACATCAAGAAAATAAATGTTTCACTTTCAGTGTTGTTGTATTCTTTAATACTCTCCTGCCTCGCGGAGAGTGCTGTCTGTCCATCAATGCTGCGCACCAACACAGATATTAAGTGAAAAGAAGAAAGAGAAGGAATGTGAGTTGCAATCTGGAATGGGTGAAGAAACTATATTGAGCATCACTGTAAGATAGGATAAACCGAATCATCTATCCATCAGAAGATTCCACGGCAAATGCATGTCTGATTAATGAACCATACCGTGCATATTGTATCCGAGGAACGAAAGGAAGTCCTCGAGAATATCAAGCATCTTCGTCATCTGGGAGAAAATCAATACACGGTTCCCTTTTTCTTTCAATTTTGGGAGCAACTGCAGATCAACAATTGCCAATTATTACAACCAACAATGAACTGGGACAGAAAGAGAACAAAACTCGCGGAACAAATAGTCAAGCAACACCTAGATAGGATGCAGTAATAGGTCAAGGTACCTTGTGTAAGAATTGAAGTTTCCCTGATGCAGAAACAAGTGACTGGAAAACATCTTCTCCTTCGTGCTGTTTAACTTCCAATCCTGGAAATAGATACTGGAGAAGGAGAAACAAATTAACAGAAGTGAGACATAAAGTTAAAATCTATTAAGTTCGCGTGAAAACATACTACAGAATGTAGAATTCAAATGCACAAGACACACTGCACTAGATATGTTATGTCACCACCTCACATAAATCTTTGTCAAAATGTTTGTTAACGTGAAGTATCCAGAAGCATACGCTTCCATAAGTATACAACAGGAAAGAGGTTTAGTTCAAGTGAAAGAGATGTATCCAAGTTCAACACCTAAATGGAAGCAAAACCTACCGGATGATTGCAGCATTTTGTCAGCTCCATAAGTACGTTGTTCAGAGAAAGCTTCCTACCTGAAAAGGTGCACACAAGATCTGTCAGCCCCACTGTAAATATTACCTGGCTAGCACAAGTACATAAGCCCAATTATAAGAACATTGTATGAAGTTAGATAACTTGGTTCCCACCACACAGAGATTTTCCATGAGAATGATATAGTACGGGTATTATGGCAAGCAAGTTCCTCAAGTCAAAACTGCTCTCAGTGAGTGCCTTGATGTTTGCTCTTTGTCATTGTAAGTTGCTGATCAGAAAATCTAAGATAGAAGCTTACAACGTGCATGTGCCATTTAAGTTTAGGCATATAGATAAATCCAAGTATAGTTGGTGAGCTACACATCATGAGCTAATTCGAAGATTTTTGTGGGATGACCCCGTTTTTCTAGTACTGTTGCAGTTGAGGGACTTGTGGTAAAAGCACGAAGCACTAGAAGGCCATGATAAACTTAAGGCCTAAAGAGCATTGGTCAGATATCATTCGCTTTGCAAAAACTGTTCTCCTATATTTAAACTTCATATGCATAATGTCATAATGTTAGCACGAACCAGCCATCCGGAGGCATTGCAACGCCTGTGTATTTTATGGGTGGAGGCTAGACTACAAGTCATTGACAGACAATCCTCAACGAGACAAATTTATGACGGCTCAATGGCACTAGGGATCTCAGGAAGTGACTGTCGTGCTAGACATGCAGAACTGACTAGCCTGGTTTTGCTTTTCTGTAGCCTAGTTTTTGCTTTCTCGTAGCCCTGCTTTTGTTGCTATAAGTTTTCTTTTGGTTGTTGGTCGCTGACATACTAGTGGCATTGTACTATGTGCCTTCTCCGCGTGTTCTTCTAATACGAAGTGGCACACATTTAGATGCATGGTCAAGAAAAACATTAGCACAAACCAGCTTTATCAAGAGAATTTGATGCAGATTAATACAAAGTGGTAAAGTGTATACACTGATGATAAATGAAAGTGAAAGAGTCTTCAACTGACCATACTGAATAGCACTGTTCAACTTTGAGTAGTTCTTCTCTAGAATATTAATGTAAAGATCTCTCTGAGAATCTGTAAGCGCGCACGGAACTTCTACCCACTTCTTTGTTGGCATAGAATCTTTTAGCACATCAGATTTCATTCTCCTCAACATCCTAGCAAATCAAACATGAAAGAACTAAGAGCCACAGCCAAGTTATCAAATAAACAAAGTAAATAACTTTAATCATTAGACAGAAAAAATACCTAGGCTTTAAAATATCATGAATGCGAACAATTTTTTCATCAATTGTCAAATCCAATTCAGCTTCAATTGGTGAGAACAACGCATCAGCCTTTGGGTCAGAGAACTCATCTGGATCAATATAATGAAGCAACGAAAACAATTCCAAGATGTTATTTTGCAACGGTGTTCCCTGTTCGGTGAGGAGGAAAAAGGTCAAAGCACATGATTAGATCATTCCAGACAAGGGCAATTAGAATGCACTTCAATGAGAACTATACGCTATATTGCTAACAGGCAGTATGTCACTTCCATAGAACATCTAGCATGATTAGGTTTTTTTCAGCACGAAAATGGTCTATGGATTATTCAAGACTGGCATTGCTTTAAGAAGACTAGTGGTGAACGGCCTCATCCAATCCAATTAGATTACCATGGTGGCATGGAGCAGACATTATGTTGGTGGCAGTGCAAGACAGCTGCAAGGCTGCAATATCTCAAATAACATTTATTTGGTCTGTGGAATCATAGGGATTGGGGAGTAAATTTAAGATTACTATTCCAAAATGCTATGCCTATGTGAACTGTGGAGTTGAAATATTTTCTCCTACAAAACTAGTGGGACAAATGGTGTCATTCCCCCAAAGTATGTAGACCTCTTTCTGATGAAAAACCTTTGCAGCTCTGTCTAAAAACAAGGAAACCAATGCCAAGCTGGTATGACCGCATCCAAATCAATGATACCAGAAAATATGAGTGGGCCCTTATGGTACACGATATATATCACAGCTAAAGTATAACTTTCAAGGATTTGACTTAAACAGGATTTCCAGTAGTATACTTGCAGGAAACAGATGGATTGCCCGGAATCAGACCAGCTCTTGGTTGCCGCAAAATCTACTTGAACCATTAACGGGCTGGACATACCATTACCGACTACTGGCAGGAAGCACCCCAGTCCTGGGCTTACCAATAATATTGAGTTGTAAAGGACGCTAGATGTTTCTCAAAAAAGAACGTAGATGGAACGAATCAATTAACTTCTAAAATTAGGCAAATGTACACCTAGGGCTAGGGTATAGAAGACTTACTGTAAGTAGCAACCGGAATTCTGAGCCATATTTTTTTAGACAGGATGCGAGATTGCAATCAAGCTTCTTCAATCTGTGAGCCTCATCAACTGAAGCGAAAGGGAGGTGATGCACAACAGCGAAAGTGTTTAACATGCAGTCTAATAACAGATACAAAATAAGACTAGATAACCTCGACACAGCTAAAAAACTTACTGACAATCGTTGACCACTTAATTTTTTGTAGAACTGCTTTATCAATTTGGACAATCTCATAACTTGTCACTAGAGCATCAAAAAGAATCTTCCCTTTGGAAGAGTACATTTCATGAGCTTGAATACACTTTCTGGAGTCCTTATCTCCTTGGTAAACAACAATATTAAGATCGTGTGCCCAGCGATCAAATTCCTAATACACAGAAAATGCATTCGAAATTACAGACTGTCCAGCTAACATAATACATAATTTTGATACAGCATGAAGATTTTGATAATGAGGGCAAGAATTGAGGGCAATGGCTTAAGCTCCTTTATTACAAAGGTTTATGGTACTATGGCAGAAGATCATGAAAGGTTATACATACCTTTTTCCATTGCAGTAGGATGCTCTTTGGAGCAAGAACCAACGCAGGAGATGTGGTGAAACTTCCCTTGATTATGTGGCTGAGAAAGCTGACAACTTGGACAGTTTTGCCAAGACCCATTTCATCTGGAAATGGAAAATGAAATAGAGGAACTCCCATTATTGTATCTTTACAATATAAAAGGAAAAAAAAAAGCAATCAAGCATATTGGACGTGCCAAGAAGATTCTTCCATCTTATATGATAACCAAGACATATGAATCGGGTAATTCAAAAGTAGTACCCTACATCAATGTTCTTTGGTAAGTATACATTTTAAAAGTAACTTCTCAAACCTTCAGAAGGAATAAACATTATCAGATTACATTGCATAAATTTGTGAAGAACAAACAACGGACGTAAAAACTCACTATATCATGCACTGAGATGCAAGGCTTTTTGTTATCTCAAAAAATTGTAAGGAGATGATGCTTGGGTGATGTACTGATATAAGTGCATGTGTTGTGGGTTTTTTTCATTTTTTGACGAACCTAGCAGGTGCTCTTCTTTTGCATTAAGTAGAGGGAAAAGTCCATCACAATGACAACAATTATATTATAGGGGAGAACTGTAGAAAAATTCAGAATACTAGCAATGCTATGATGCATTGTGGCTTTAGTGTTAACGAACATACCAGCAAGAATAACGCTCCTCCTAGATTTAAAATTATCGAACATCCATTTTAACCCTTGAAGCTGATAATCATATAGTGCATCATTGTGTACATTTTCTGATACCATCCCTTCGATGTTTATTGGGCTGACACAATCAACTCTTCGTAAAGTATTTTGATGCCTTTTGACAAGCATAGAAACAGCTGACTGCACGCCTTCAGTTGTATAGGACTCCCATGTAGCATCACAATAATCAAGGCCTTTCCATTTCACAAGAAACTCATATCCCTCAAAGTCTTCATTATCCTCGGAACTAGCTAAGACGTCACATAAACCAAGATCAAACTTCCGACGACATGCAATGGCACGATCTACTTCAAACCATTCAGGTTTCCTTTGATCGTCCGTGTACACCTCTTTAGGCAAGCTGCCAACAATAAGTTTGTACAAAAATAAGAGCAATCAAAACAAGTGTTATCAATTAAGAACACAGGGCATAAATTAAAAACAAATGGGAGGTATAAGTTCATTATAGCACATTTTTCACAATAGCTTATGCAAATAACATTCAAATCTTAAGGAGTAACGAGAAGAAGCAAGCAGATCAGTAGATTGCATATTGAAATATTGAAACTGCATCTATAAAGAAAACCTGTTTGACTGTATCACAACAATACAGAAAACTTTGCCTACATGGACCAACATAGATAATTGGCATTAAAAGGACTGGTTCAGATGTAACAACAAAATGACACGAGCAATTCCACACAAAAAACAGAGGGCTTACGTATTCTTCCTTATGTAGCTTTGTGCTCGTATACGGTCAAAAACAAGAAGCCAATCAAGTGGAACCTAGAGCATGTAAAATTCAAATGTCTCAGTAAAATAATTAAAAATCTAACATCGATTAAAATGACATCGCATAACAGAACACCATTCTAACAAAGGAAATCTCTAGGTAGCTTATAGCAATGCTAGGACGCAACTGCAATGCTGAGGCAGGTACAATAAACAACAGTGTAGCAAGGAGGAAAACGCACCCAGCAGTCATGATGATGAGAAAGTAATTGCCACTTCACGAGGATTTGATACTGGAAATCTGACTCCTGAAGAATCACCCGTCTGCAACCTACAAGCCTTTGGATCTTTTTTGAGGCATACACTTCCATCCCCTTAGCCAAGGATGCTTGATCAAATTTGCACCGAGGACATTCCAATATGCCTCTGCTATCTTGCATCGGAGGACTAAGACAGAAGGTGTGGAAGCTATGAGAACAGCTTGAATTCTGGCACTGGATCAGAAGACAGCTGCCAGCTCCACTCTGTGCACAAATAAATCAAATAAGATTGACGGATACAAGGCAATGGAAAATAACCAGCTCGACAAACCTTAAAATTCCTCACAAAAATAACACACCTTACATATTGAGCAAATAGGTCCACTACAAGTGCTTTTGCAAGGTTTTATAGTACTACGCAATAGCTCATCATCTGATACAAAACAGAAAGTTCATGTTAGAATTTCAACCTTGCGACAACACACATGTACCCGGCAGGTCATTAAAAGGCTGTGTGAACATGAGTCTGCACACTTTCACAACAGCAAAGCTACAACAAGCATAATCAAGGAAGTATAGCTGCAATATCCTGTACCTCAAGAACATTAATTCATGAATGGTACACGCATATACACAGATACATATAGTAATAGTTAAGAAATTTCTGTGATGAGTTGGTTGTCAAGTACCAACTGTGCATAACACTGGCACTGTAAACCCTTGACCACGAGGGTGATAAACTGACGGTTCTCAACAAATCAATTAGTTATTTACCTGATCCTGTGGATGAAGACACTGACAACATATACGAAGAAGCTTCAGTGCAGTTTTCCTACAAATGAACAGAAAACATTTAGCACTTGATGAACAGCAGAAGTTAATGGACTATTTTGTTATGAATTTACATCTGAAACATTATCAGCCTTCTGTTTCTCTTGTAGACGCTTTGACATTCTTCTGCATGGAATTGCCTTCCTATGATCTGAGGTGATTTCAAAAGTTAACTTTAACACGGGTAGCACATGATGTTCGAGAAAAAATTGTAAGGCACATGATCATCCAATTGGCACAGAATAAATACAACTCACTGGGGCTTAAAAGATCTATTTCTTAACCATCTGTGGGTTGTTCATAAAAATTTAGTCTAATTAAGGAGGCAACCAATCAAATGATATGGAAGCTAAGTGAGGGTTGCAAGTTTGACCCAGTACAAAAACAAATCATGAAATTCATTGTGCGATGAACAAAGACAATCACTAAACATGGTTCTCTGTCATATCATCTTAAATGAATCCTTGGTTATCCAATTTCTTTTTTTCAAAGAAAAGAAAATTGCTTCCAAAAGGCAGCTCAATTTACTCCAGGAAAATGCGTATGAAGCAAAACACATGGTGCACAAGATATAAATAAAAATATTCATCTCAAAGGGTGCCCACTTACTATCCACACTGTCACTATCAGAATCGTCGTCGTATGCATCATATCTAGTTCGCGTTCTGTGGCGAAGACGCTTTGATCTTCGTTGATTGGGAAAGTGATCATAATCTGCACAGTGCAAGCTTTAAATTATTTGCACATGGTACTGCTGAAAGTTATATCAGAAGAATGGTTATATGCCTGTCTCGTTTTGTAGGGTCATTTTGGTTGGTTAAGATCAGGTTTTGGCAATTTAGCACAGCACACACAAAAATTGAACACTAAAGCATACCGTAATCAGAGCTACTCCGTGATGTGTATTTATCTTCAGCCAATTCATCACTATAATACTCAGATATAAATCTTTTCCTGAGGCAGTTTGGCCTCCTTTGTTGAACCAACATTTTGGACTCTGTGACACACCAATTGGAATTTACATATCAAGAGGTATATAACAATTTCAACCTAATTCATACATCTGTAAGCAAATCGCTCTTACCATCCTCGCTGTTCACAAATACATCATGCTGACTCTCCCTGCTACTCAATTCTTGCTTTGCAGCTAGTTTTCTCCGTAGACGTTTGGATCTTCTGCATGGATGCAACATTTGCCCACCTGCAGTGAAAATAAGTTCAGAATCATATTGTAATTCAAAACTGTAAAACAAACCGTAACTTTGTAATATCTGTGAAACACCATTCAGAGTTAACAGAAGAAGGCATATGACTTCACTCTATTCTATACATTATTAAGTTTCAAAACTGTAAATAGCTCACTCTCACCATCCTCACTGTCTGCAAATACATCATCCTCACTCTCCCTCCTAAACAAGTCTTGCTTTCCAATTTGCTGTCCACATAGGCGTTTGGAGCTTCTACATGGAGGCAACATTTGCCCACCTACTGCGAAAATAATTTCAAATAAATATTGTGAGTCAAAATTCCAAAACGATATCGAACTTTGCGTAACTATGCTAAATCTTATTATTAAACTAAATTAAAGAAGTTTACAGGCACTTCAAGAGGCTAGATAGACCCCCAAATTAATAGGAAAAGGAAGAACTCAGCAGCAGATTTTGGTGCGTTACAGATTGTAACGGTGCAGAATAATCAAATGTGGATAAGAATTGCTACAGATGCTTAGCAAATTGAACTACATTTATGAGTGTACTTTTGTATGTACGCACACAATTGTACCACAGTTGGGCAGACTTTAGACATCAGTGAATCAAATATGTTCACTTGCAAAAAGAAATGCAAACATATGAACGGGGT
Source organism: Elymus sibiricus (assembly GCA_039707655.1). Taxonomy (NCBI): domain Eukaryota; kingdom Viridiplantae; phylum Streptophyta; class Magnoliopsida; order Poales; family Poaceae; genus Elymus; species Elymus sibiricus. Next base: position 436,985,574 of record CM077667.1, on the reverse strand, counting down.
CCAGGCACATACTTGGGCACGTACAAGCAGAGTTGCTGTACAGGCTCCCCCAAAATCTTGGAGCCCCCTTTTTTCTTCACTAGTAGTACTTAGTATGTCTAGTTGAAGAATTAATGAGCAATAATAAAAAATAAAAAGTAATGAAGCTTAGACATTAAGAGATAAAATACTTGTTGAGAAATATCTCATGTTAGATATAGTATCTCCACCTCACGTGTCTCTTTTATACCTTACTTAAAACTCCCAATCCAACACCTCAACGAACAACTTAACAAAATAAGCAACACAAAAAACTCGAGATATCAGTGTTCCTCCCAAGTCCCAGCACACATACCCTCATGATTGCTCGGCATGACATCAGCAATCTTTATCTCATCCTCATGCAACTCAGGAGTTGCAGCACCACTAGCAGCTGTTCGCTTTCTAAGACGCCCCAGGTTCGTTGTGGACACTATCAAGCAGTCATAGGTTGTAAACACAAACAGTGAGTTAGTTAATGTATCCAACATGAATGGGGTTTCGCGCCTGAGGCAACGATCGTGAGAACTGAGAAATATGAACTTCCAATCACACCTTCCTTGGTGGAATCGCATGGGCGCGCCATGAAATCCTCTGCCGCGCATCCCTCCCCGGTTTCTCCTTCCGGTGGTTTTGTCTGCGTTGCTGACTTCACATCATCTGTAAAAAAAAATTGCCAAAAAAAAGGTGTTAATCCGAACGAAATTTCGTATCTGACACAGTAATCAACACAGCAACAGACCGAAGCAAAAGATGTTAGCCAACAAAAAAAAGCGAAGAAAATCCAGCTCACAAGATTGGGGGATGATTTGTTTCGGATCGGGGGAAAATACCAATCGATGCGCTCTCCAAAACGAAATCGATCGGTGCGCGCATATGCATGGCAAATGCCGGACGTTTCCAACCCCAACCAAACGGGTACCTCGAGAACTCGCCTAAACTTCCGACCAACAACCTACAGCTACGTGAATCCGGCGAAACCTGGAGCTAAAATCGCCCAGACGCCCGATCTAAACCGAAATGCAAGAGACCACGCGCAGGCGCCCCGTGTCACTCACCGTCGCTGAGCTCGATGACCTGGACGGCGGCGGCGCGGTCGTCCCGCGGCGGCCGAGCGGCGGCGGCGGCGCCGCCTCCCCGCCGCACTCTCCCCCTCCCGCCTCTCATCGGCGCCGATCGGCCGGGGTTCGCGGCCGCGCCGGCGTGTGGGCCTAGGGTTTTCCTCCCGGGTTCGAATTGAAGCGACGGCAGCTGGGAGGGACTGGGCTGCGAATGGGGAGGGGGCGTGGGTTTAGTAGCTCTCGCGCGGGTTGGGGGAGAGCACTGGCGGGAAGGTCCATGGTGCTGTTTTCTTGGCGGAGCCGGTGTTTGAGGTTGGGGAGACGGCATGTGGGTCCGTGTGGTGGGTTGGCTGTGTTTTCCTGTGGGACTGGTCCATGGAGGTGGTAGATGGGCGGGAAGCAGAGGCGGCGCGGGCGACGTGCGAGCGGGGAGGAGAGATTGGGTGCGGATTGGAGATTTTCTGCGGCCTGCGGGTGGGTGGGTAGGCGCTGCGTCTGGGAGATTTTTCGGCTGTCGTGGGAGGTATCCGTGCGGATTGTGCGACGCCGCCCAAAATTGACATGCTGCTAGGAGCTGGCTTGATGAGATCTTCTGTGGAGATGTTTGAATGTACTTAAATTTTGAGGAATTAATGTTGTTAGGTGAAGTAAAAGGAGAGCACCATGTCTACTAACTTTAACTCAGGCATGTGTTATGATTATAGACAAAATATTTTTGATACAAAAACTGCTTATGCCCACGCATGAAAAACGTCTCACGACACATTCCGTGTGATGCGGTAGGCATTCTTCTCACCTCACATCTTCATCTCGACGATCTCTTCCCTTTGCCTCCACAGAGACCATCGCCTGGTTGTTCTACTGTCGGTGACAGCATCACCTTCTTCGCCTCATCCACCCCCTTTCGCCATCGCATGTGCTAACTGCTCGATGATGTCATTGTAGGAATCTACTCAATCTCTAGATCTCACTCTCTGAATCCTCTCCGGAATTATGACTACGCCCCTCCAGCTTCTCCTCCCATTCACACATTGCGTGAAGTGTTCATGGTTGATCGAACAAAGAAGGAAGGTGGCTCACAACTTGTTTTAGCTGTTTGTGGGGATGCATCTCTCTTTCCCCCTCCCCAAGAAGCTACTCCCAAGCTACTGGGGTTTTGTCTCCACCTGTCGGCGTCGACGCCGGTCCGCCCCGCCTTTGATGGCCTTTCGGTCCATCGTCTTCTTCAATGGTGGCTCTCCTCTGGTGAGATTCGTATCTCCCCTCTCAGTGACCTCCCGGGTTTGGCCTGATCCGTCACTTTCCCCTCCCCATCTTGAGATTTGGAGGAAGTGGGCATGTCGGATTGCCGGCAGATCCCCTGTCTCTATTTTCCAGTACCCCCCCCCCCCCTACTTATCTTCCCCAAATCTAGTTCTCTCTTTCGTATTTTATGTGGGTTCGGGTGTTTGGTTCATCACTTTTGGTTGTTGAGAGATTGATCCGATAAAGGCTAGGGTTGGAGCAAGATTTTGTTCCGATCCTTTTGGTTCCAATCCCTACTAGCCACGGTGAACTCTTCCATGTTCATATGTTGCGTCATGGCTAGGACTTTGCCGGTCTTTTCTCTGAGGCTCCCACTGCCCACTGAAGGGGCTTCGTTCCGCTGGGTGCTGGAGACAATGTTGCTCCTCTTCCAACAAGCCAAACCTGGCTTGTTGCCGACTCATATGCCTCAACTTCTTCCATGGCGGCGACAATTACGGCGGCTTCATCGGGGTTCCGGTGGTAATTGCATAGTCCGCGATTTAAGAGGGGTCGTTAGAGTGTGTCACAGGTCATTGGTGGTGTCGCTATCTCAGAGGTGGCAACCAGATGTCAATGTCGTGGACGGATCTTCTTTGGTCAATGGGGGCGATGTGGAAGTCATGCAGATTCCTAAAGCAACTCCTATGTTCAAGTCTGAGACGTGTATCGCTCGTCAATGTTGAGAGGTGTACGTGTCCTCTTTGGATTCTTATGTAATCTCTTTTAAACAATGTTGCTAAGGTACCTTGAGATTGTTTAGTACCTAACTTGCACCTTCATCTTAATCTTTGCTAATAGGGGGTAGTTAGTACGTTTGTTTGCTTCCATCGCTTCCACCCTCATCAATTCACGCACCCTCCCATTGTTTTTATTTATTTTTATTTTCCAGCATCACATTTGCTTTCTTTAGTAACATGGGAACTAATCATTTTTTTCGTTTGGCAAATTGAAAACCTAGCACTCCCATATACTTATTTTTAATTTTATACAATATGAATCTTTGGGGACTTATCATGAGATTTGTGCCCACTATCTAGTACATATCCGACCATGTGCCTTGCCTAACCCATTATTCTATGCTACTCCATCTGTTCCATAATACTATAAGATAGCTTGCAAAAACGTCTAGTATTATAGAACGAAGGGAGTATTTGATAGTATCAGGTCTTCTTATGAGTGTTGTCAAGCCCTAGTGATACATCAATTTTGTGAGAAGGCGAATGCTCTATGCAAAGGTTCGTGTTTAAGAAGGATGTTGTAAAATGTAGACGTTGATAAAATATACTTAGAGAAATGGGTTATCGAAGCATTTAACTACCAATTTGCTTGATATTATTATTCACCATGAGTTGTTCAAGAGGCACACTTTTTTTCTATATGATTTATATCATATCTTCATGTTCACTTGTGAGCTCATGATTTCTCCACCTTTGCCTTCTATAGATCAATAGTAGGTTCCATGTCTTCAATTTTCTTTTAGTCCTACTGTTGTGCAGGGCTAGATGGCTATCGACAACCTCTTACGTATGTTTATTCTTCCTGTTTGAATCTTCACACATACACAACTGCACGATTATGTGTTTGAAATTCAAAGTCGGCAAAAAAAGGGTTCCCCCCCTCTCCCGCTTTATTATAAAGCAACATCACCACATTACAACTGATAGACCAATACAAACACACGCTAGAACCGTACACAACACACACACCCAAAGCAAGACACAAAGGTGTCGGGCACCGATATACCACCCCACGGACTACCATGCTAACTACAGATATGCAAAGAAGAACGTTTGGAGCCGACAGAAACCTCCACCATGAACCATAACGGAGAGGTGAGACGATCAACGGCGAAGCCAAGACTCCAAAACAGTGCCTCTCAGAAGGGGTACGACCACTGATAGCCGATCATGAAGATCAAGTTTTCACCTGAAGCAAGACAAAGAAAGTGGGAACACCGCGGCGGAGCCTTGGGAAGGCTACGACGTCAAAGGATGTCGCCACCGTTGGCCAGTACATGGACTGAAAAATGATGTACCCCAATGTTCACACCCGTCCGCTAATCAACACAAAGATAAATAGAATAGAGCACGGAGGGCGGGGGGGGGGGGGGGGGGGGGGGCAGAAAACGCTCCGACACTTCTTAAAATTCAAAGCGTGTTCATTGCAATGGAAGGGAGATTGCGACCGGATGAGGCATTGACAAATGTGGTAAGAGTGGATTGGAGAGACGGAAATACTGGGTGAAAAGTATATGCGAGGAATTTTTTGTGAACTACGCATCTGTGGCAACGCAAGAGCAGTTACCGATTAATATGAAGAGGAGCCTCGTGGAGGGTTTAATTTACCAGAAAAAAGAGAACACCAATTCTACACCCTCTACCGATTAATCACGAAAAAAATGACAAAGGTCTGGAGCTGCTGAAGGACGATCGTTGCCGCACATGTAGATCTTGACTCTTGAGCAGCACCGATCAAAACGAGCAAATGGCAAATGGTTGTATCTGAGGTTATGAACAAAGGAGGACACGGTCCTAGACACCAAGCAGAGCGCGACGACGAGCTCCCCAAATCGGCAACAGGGCCGAGCGCACGGAAGGACGAGCGCATGAGACATGACATGAGGGGCGTTCGTCACCGGCCGTAACGTAACGTAATGTTTATTTATTCCACCGGCAACATGCATGATCCGATGATCAAGTCAAGCATCCTCCGCCTCCGTGACCATGAGCACCGCTACACACCCAAATGAACTAGCCTCCTGGCAATGCATGATACGCTAAACGCTAACTACCTGCCGGCCGGAACGGATCGGAATCGGATCCCGGCTGCTACTTGGCGGCGAGCGAGAACTTGTAGAGCATGTAGTGCTTGTACACCTGGCCCTTGCGGTAGATCTCGGTGGGGAACATGGGGTTGTGCACGGCGTCGGGGAAGTCCTGCGTCTCCAGGCACAGCCCGCCGTGCTTCTCGTACACCGCGCCGCCCTTGCCCGGATCGCCCTTGAGGAAGTTGCCCGTGTAGAACTGCACGCCGGGCTGGTTGCCCCACAGCTCCATCACCCGCCCGGACGTCGCCTCGCTCACCACCGCCACCTTGCGCACCCCCTGCCCGTCCGCGCTGGCGCCGTCCAGCACGTAGTTGATGTCGTAGCCGCCCTTCACGTCCGCGATGCGCGCGCCGGCCGGCGCCGGGGCGCGGAAGTCGAAGGGCGTGCCGGCGACGGGCGTCACGGCGCCCGTCGGGATCAGGTCGCCGCCGACGGGGGTGACGGCGGACGCGAAGATCTGGACCGAGTGGTCCAGGATGGTGCCCCGCCCGTGCCCGCGAAGGTTCCAGTACGTGTGCTGCGCCAGGTTCACGGGCGTCGGCTTGTCCACCGGGCGGGCGTACATGGTGACGCTGTACGAGTAGTCGCCGTCGATCTTGTAGGTGACGAGCACGTCCAGCGCGCCCGGGAAGCCCTCCTCGCCGTCGCCGCTGCGGTAGTAGAAGGTGATGTAGGGGAAGGAGCCGGTGACCCGCTCCCGCACCGACCAGAACACCTGGTTGAACCCGCGGTGGCCGCCGTGGAGCGTGTTGTTGCCGTCGTTCGTGTAGGTGTGGTACGGGTGGTCCTTGATCGTGAACCGCCCGCCGGCGATCCGGTTCGCCACCCGCCCCACCAGCGCGCCGAAGTAGGTGGTGTCATTCTTCGTTGTCAAGGAAAAAAAGAAAGAAAGAATCAAACAAACAAGCTAATCAATGTCGGCGGCACCATGCACCGCCAGCGAGGTTAAGAAACAGTTCAAGATCAAGCAACGCACCACGTAGGCTCCGATGTTCTTGTACCCAAGAACAACGTCGTCGATGCGCCCTGCCAGTTAACCATGGATGCATGCATCAGCATCTCCATCTTATCTCAAGAGGAAAGAGAGAGGATTCGAAGAAGTATATAGGAAGTACCGTTCTTGTCGGGGAGCCTGACGGAGAGGATGGTGGCGCCCCAGTTGGTGACCATCATGGAGAACTCGCCCCTGCGCAGCTCGTAGTACCCCAGAGTCTCCTTCCCCGGGTGCTTCCTCGCATCCACGACTCCCAGCGACACGGCCACGACCAGGCACGAGAGCAGCGCTAACTTCATCGTTTTCATGCTCGTCGCCGCCATGATTCTTCTCTTTCCAAAGCTTCTAATTCTAATCAAGCCGCCTCTCAGCTGCCTATTTGTTTGTTCATATTTATAGAGGAAGAGGATGGTTTGTAAGCAGTGGGAGAGCAACGACTGTCCTAGTCAACAGGGAAGGATGGATCGGATAACAGACGCCGCCTTAATCCGTGCAGCTTGAATCGAACCACCATATTTGACTGTTACGTGAAAAACGGGAACAATCACCAGCAAACGTTCGCTCCTGCAGTCCATGGGCGCGACGCCTTTCATGTCCGTCCCTCGGATCATTTTGCTGCGGCATAATAGCAGGACGTGGCCATCACCGCCTCGACTACTTGAAAATGACTACTATTTTTTTTACCTCACAGGTCACCAAGTAGGAAGTGTGAGCCACTGCCAAAAGCGACTAATTGCTCTGAAAATCATGTACTTGGCCAGAGGTGCGATTGTACTTTTAACAGGAGATCAATGCTTAGTTTGCACTGTATTTTTTACTATTACATGAAATTCTACTGACAATATCGGTTTGTGCAATATAGTTCGACCCTAGAGCAACTCCAACGGGCCGACCTAAACGGACGCACGGTTTGTCTGTTTGTGTCGGCAAGACGGACCGCGCGTCCGCTTTTTCATTTGGGTTGGCTGGTGCGCCAACGAGAGGCAGACCCAAATTTATCCACGTAAAAAAAGTTGATAAACACCGTGAGACAGATAAACATAATCTTTACCTATTAATAAAGAAGCTATTGCTTCTGCCCGTACGTCATAGAAATTGCCCCCGAAATTGTAATAAATTACCCACTATGCCATCCATATAAGTGAAGAAAACGATTGCTTTTTTTCCTCAAATCGCCGTGGGTTATGGTTCTTATATGGTGCTACCCCTAATAATATCACAAGGACCTTAGCACTGCGCTGCCCAAGGGCTCAGTCTCCGGCCCGGAAGGCCGGGGTCCCATCCCTGGTTCCTCCCTTTTTCCTCTCTTTTTCTGTGTTATATGCAAGCGTGCCTTATCCTCCGTCCACATGTTCATGAGCCAGCCCATGTGCGAGTTGTGTCGTTCTTTGTTTTTTTTTTCATTTCGTTTTTTGCTTTTTATTTTCTTTTTCTTCTTTAAATTAATTCAGAATTTTCAAAAAAAAAACAATTTTCAAACAATTATGAGTTTTTTAAAATTTTGACAAATCATAAAATGTTCGTGCCCAAAAAAGTTGACACAACTTTCTATGGGTTAGTTTTGGTAAGCTATATGAAAATGACTAAATGTCTAATTTGCCTTAAAAAATCCAAATTTCAAAAAAATACAAGTTTTTTTAAATTGACAAATCCTAAAATGTTCGTGAATTTAAAAAATGTTAGGGAAATCATAAAATGTTCGTGATTTAAAATTGTTCGCCTATTACAAAACAAGTCACGATTATGAACAAAATGATCATGAGATTAAAAAAGGTTCGTTATTTTTGAAACATGATCGTGTATTCAAAATATATTCAGGAGTTTGAAAAAATGTCCATGAAATTTTATAAAAATGTTCACAAAAAATCGAATAGATCCGGAAATAACGAACAAAATGAATCGTCGCCTTCATACATAACTATGTTTTTCCGGTCATGAAAAACACAACGACGCTAGGTAAGACGAGACACATCATTCATGAGAATAGCTTAGGCAGGGTCCATTAAAGCAGTTTGCTCAGCCAAAAAAATATATTTCATTATGGCGCTAGTGGAAATCAAATCTTGATGAGACCATCACACATTCAGTTTTTGAATTGAGTCTTTTTTTTCATACCAAGGACAATCCGTGTTGTAAATGAACACCTCATCAAATCAGATTGAAAACAAAAAGAAACATCGGTAACCACATATGCATGCCTCGGCAAAACATCACATGGAAAAAAAAGTTGATGTTTATCATATGCCGAGAGAGAGAGAGAGAGAGAGAGAGAGAGAGAGAGAGAGAGAGAGAGAGAGTAGATGGGATGCCATGTTCAAATAAAGGACATGGATCTATTGGGGTCTTGATGTTGGGGAACGTTGCATGGGAAACAAAAAATTTCCTACGCACACACAAGATCTATCCATGGTGATGAGCATCTACGAGAGGGAGAGTGAATCTACATACCCTTGTAGATCGCTAAGCGGAAGCGTTTAAGAAACGCGGTTGATGTAGTCGAACGTCTCCGCGATCCAAATCGCAAGTCGTCCCTCGATCCGATCACGAACTAGCGCCGAACGGACGGCACCTCCGCGTTCAACACACGTACGGCTTGATGACGCCTTCACCTCCTCGATCCAGCGAGCGATGGTGAAGTAGTGGTTGAGTTCCAGCAGCACGACGGCGTGGTGATGGTGGTGAGGAACAATCTCTGCAGGGCTTCGCCAAGCGCTACGGAGATTATGACGGAGGAACTAGAGGGTTAGGGTTGCCGCACACGGCTTGGGGAAATCTTGATGTATCCCGTGTGCTAGCCCTGCCCCTCTATTTATATGTTGAGCCTTGGGGTCTAAACTTGGAGTAAAAGCCTCCTCCAGGTCGGTTTTGCCCGCACAAGGTCGGTTTGGCCCGCAGGAAAAGAGTCCAACTCGGATCCCTGCCGAACCGTGCACAGCCGCGCACAAGCGGTAGTACCGCTCACAAGCGGTAGTACCGCTTGGGCGGTAGTACCGCTTCACACAAGCGGTAGGACCGCTCGGGCGGTAGTACCGCTTCACCAAGCGGTAGTACCGCTTACGCGGCAGCAAAATTATTTTTGCACTTTCCAATACCTCGTGGGTTTTTATCCCTTGGCCCATATAAAGTGTTCTCGCACCCGAACATTTCGGTAAACATCCGGAACCCCTTCCGGTGAACTCCGGAACCTTTCCGGAGATCAAAACACTATTATCACATATATCAATCTTTACCTCCGGACTATTCCGGAGATCCTCGTCATGTCCGGGATCTTATCCGGGACTCCGAACAACTTTCGGTCACCAACATAATAACTCAATTATACTAATCGTCACCAAACGTTAAGTGTGTAGACCCTGCGGGTTCGAGAACTATGTAGACATGACCGAGACACCTCTACGGCCAATAACCAATAGCGGGACCTGGATGCCCATATTGGCTCCTACATATTCTACGAAGATCTTTTATCGGTCGAACCTCTATGTCAAGGATTCAGTTAATCCCGTATGCTGTTCCCTTTGTTCTTCGGTATGTTACTTGCCCGAGATTCGATCGTCGGTATCTCTATACCTAGTTCAATCTCGTTACCGGCAAGTCTCTTTACTCGTTCCGTAATACAAGATCTCGTGGCTAACACTTTAGTCACATTGCTTGCAAGGCTCATTGTGATGTTGTATTACCGAGTGGGCCCTGAGATACCTCTCCGTCATACGGAGTAACAAATCCCAGTCTTGATCCATGCCAACCCAACAGACATCCTCGGAGATACCTGTAGAGCACCTTTATAGTCGCCCAGTTACGTTGCGACGTTTGATACACACAAGGTACTCCTCCGATGTCAGGGAGTTGCATGATCTCATGGTCATAGGAACAGATACTTGACATGCAGAAAACAATAGCAATAAACTGACACGATCATATGCTACGTTCGTAGTTTGGGTCTTGTCCATCACATCATTCTCCTAATGATGTGATCCCGTTATCAAATGACATCTCATGTCAATGGCTAGGAAACCTTAACCATCTTTGATCAACGAGCTAGTCAACTAGAGGCTTACTAGGGACACAGTGTTGTCTATGTACCCACACATGTATTTGAGTTTCCAATCAATACAATTATAGCATGGATAATAAACGATTATCATGAACAAGGAAATATAATAATAACCAATTTATTTTTGCCTCTAGGGCATATTTCCAACAGTCTCCCACTTGCACTAGAGTCAATAATCTAGTTCACATCACTATGTGATTTACATTGTAATGAATCGAACACCCATGCAGTTCTGGTGTTGTTCATGTTTAGCCCTTGGAAGAGGTTTAGTCATCGGATCTGCAACATTTAGATCCGTGTGTACTTTGCAAATATTTATGTCGTCCTCCTTGATGTAATCGCGGATGGAATTGAAACGTCGCTTTATGTGTCTGGTCCTCTTGTGAAATCTTGGTTCCTTGGCTAGAGCAATGGCACCAGTATTGTCACAAAACAGAGTCATTGGGTTAAGCGCACTAGGCACTACTCCAAGATCTGTCATGAACTCCTTCATCCAGACACCTTCCTTCGCCGCCTCCGAGGCAGCGATGTACTCCGCTTCGCATGTAGAATCTGCTACCACGCTTTGCTTGGAACTGCACCAGCTAACCGCACCCCCATTAAGAATAAATACGTATCCGGTTTGCGACTTAGAGTCATCCGGATCAGTGTCAAAGCTTGCATCGACGTAACCCTTTACGACGAGCTCTTGATCACCTCCATAAACGAGAAACATGTCCTTAGTCCTTTTCAGGTACTTCAGGATATTCTTGACCGCCGTCCAGTGTTCCATTCCTGGATCACTTTGAAACCTTCCGACCATACTTATGGCAAGGCTGACATCGGGTCTTGTGCACAGCATTGCATACATGATAGAGCCTATGGCCGAAGCATAGGGGATGACACTCATCTTTTCTCTATCTTCTGCAGTCACTGGGCATTGAGTCTTACTCAACTTCACACCTTGCAAAACAGGCAAGAACCCCTTCTTGGACTGATCCATTTTGAACTTCTTCAAAATCTTATCAAGGTACGTGCTTTGTGAAAGTCCTATTAAGCGTCTTGATCTATCTCTATAGATCTTGATGCCTAATATGAAAGCAGCTTCTCCTAGGTCCTTCATTGAAAAACTCTTGTTCAAATATTCCTTCACGCTTTCCAACATTTCTATATTGTTTCCAATCAGCAATATGTCATCCACATATAATATTAGAAACGCTATAGAGCTTCCACTCACTTTCTTGTAAATACAAGCTTCTCCGTAAACTTGTATAAACTCAAACGCTTTGATCACTTCATCAAAGCGAAGATTCCAACTCCGAGATGCTTGCACCAGTCCATAAATGGATCGCTGGAGTTTGCAAACTTTGTCAGCATTCTCTGGATCGACAAAACCTTCTGGTTGCATCATATACAACTCTTCCTTAAGGTAACCGTTAAGGAACGCTGTTTTGACATCCATCTGCCAAATTTCATAATCGAAAAAGGCAGCTATTGCTAACATGATTCTGACGGACTTAAGCATCGCTACAGGTGAGAAGGTCTCATCGTAGTCAACTCCTTGAACTTGTGAAAAACCCTTTGCCACAAGTCGAGCTTTATAGACGGTGACATTACCGTCCGCGTCCGTCTTCCTCTTAAAGATCCATTTGTTCTGAATGGCCTTACGCCCTTCAGGTAATACTTCCAAAGTCCATACTTTGTTTTCATACATGGATCCCATCTCGGATTTCATGGCCTCTAACCACTTCTCGGAATCCGGGCCCATCATCGCTTCTCCATAGCTCGTAGGTTCATCGTTGTCTAACAACATGACCTCTAAGACAGGGTTGCCGTACCACTCGGGAGCAGTACGCGTCCTTGTCGACCTACGAGGTTCGATAGCAACTTGATCCAAAGTTTCATGATCATCATCATTAACTTCCTCTTCAGCTAATGTAGGCTCCACAGAAACAACTTTCTGCGCTGCGCTACTCTCAGGTTGAAGTAAAGGTTCAACAACCTCATCAAGTTCTATCTTCCTCCCACTCAATTCTTTCGAGAGAAACTCTTTCTCAAGAAATGTTCCGTTTTTAGCGACAAACACTTTGCCCTCGGATCTGAGGTAGAAGGTATACCCAATTGTCTCTTTTGGGTATCCTATGAAGACGCATTTCTCCGCTTTGGGTTCCAGCTTTTCAGGCTGAAGCTTTTTGACATAAGCATCACATCCCCAAACTTTAAGAAACGACAGTTTTGGCTTCTTGCCAAACCAAAGTTCATATGGCGTCGTCTCAACGGATTTCGATGGTGCCCTATTTAAAGTGAATGCAGCTGTCTCTAATGCATAACCCCAAAACGATAGTGGCAAATCGGCAAGAGACATCATAGATCGCACCATATCCAATAAGGTTCGATTACGACGTTCGGACACACCATTACGCTGTGGTGTTCCAGGCGGTGTCAATTGTGAAACAATTCCACACTGTCTTAAGTGACTGCCAAACTCATAACTCAGATATTCTCCTCCTCGACCAGATCGTAAGAATTTAATCTTCTTGTTACGATGATTCTCAACTTCACTCTGAAATTGTTTGAACTTTTCAAATGTTTCAGACTTGTGTTTCATTAAGTAAATATACCCATATCTACTTAAGTCATCAGTGAAGGTGAGAAAGTAACGATAACCACCGCGCGCCTCAATACTCATCGGACCGCACACATCAGTATGTATGATTTCCAATAAGTCACTTGCCCGTTCCATTGTACCAGAGAACGGAGTTTTAGTCATCTTGCCCATGAGGCATGGCTCACATGTGTCAAGTGATTCAAAATCAAGTGACTCCAAAAGTCCATCAGCATGGAGCTTCCTCATGCGTTTTACGCCAATATGACCTAAACGGCAGTGCCACAAGAAAGTGGTATTATCATTATCAATTCTACATCTTTTGGCATCAATGTTATGAACATGTGTATCATTACTGTCGAGATTCAATAAGAATAAACCCCTCACATTGGGTGCATGACCATAAAAGATATTACTCATATAAATAGAACAACCATTATTCTCTGATTTAAATGAGTAACCGTCTCGCAATAAACAAGATCCAGATATAATGTTCATGCTTAACGCAGGCACCAAATAACACTTATTCAGGTTCATCACTAATCCCGACGGTAATCGAAGAGCGAGCGTGCCGACGGCGATCACATCAACCTTGGAACCATTTCCCACGCGCATCGTCACTTCGTCCTTTGCCAGCCTCCGTCTATTCCGCAGTTCCTGTTTAGAGTTGCAAATATGAGCAACCGCACCGGTATCAAATACCCAGGCACTACAACGAGGGTTGGTAAGGTACACATCAATAACATGTATATCATATATACCTTGTTTGTTGTTGGCCGCCTTCTTGTCAGCCAAATACTTGGGGCAGTTCCGCTTCCAGTGTCCAGTTCCCTTGCAATGAAAACACACAGTTTCTGGTTTGGGTCCAGCCTTGGGTTTCTTCACGAGAGGAGCAACAGCTTTGCCACTCTTCTTGGAGTTACCCTTCTTACCCTTGCCATTTTTCTTGAAACTAGTGGTTTTATTGACCATCAACACTTGATGCTCCTTCTGAATTTCAGACTCAGCGGCTTTCAGCATCGCAAACAGCTCGGCGACTGACTTGTTCATCCCGTGCATGTTATAGTTCAACACGAAGCTCTTGTAGCTAGGTGGCAATGATTGAAGAACTCTGTCAGTGATAGCCTCTGGAGGAAGGGGCATCCCTAACTCAGCCAGACGGGTGGAGTACCCAGACATTCTGAGCACGTGATCACTGATAGACCCGTTCTCCTCCATCTTGCAAGCATAGAACTTATCGGAGATCTCATATCTCTCGATCCGGGCATTCTTCTGAAAGATAAACTTCAACTCCTGGAACATCTCATATGCTCCATGACGTTCAAAACGTCTTTGAAGTCCCGGTTCTAAGCCATACAACATTGCACATTGAACTATTGAGTAATCATCAGAACGAGCCTGCCAGGCGTTCACAACGTCTAGAGACTCAACTGGAGCGGGTGGATCACCAAGCGGTGCATCAAGGACATAAGCCTTCTGGGAAGCCGTAAGGATAATCCTTAGATTACGGGCCCAGTCCACAAAGTTACTTCCATCATCTTTCAACTTAGCTTTCTCTAGGAACGCATTAAAATTCAGGGGTGCTACTGCGCGAGCCATGATCTACAACATAAATATAGCAAAGACAACTTAGACTATTGTTCTAGATAATGAGTTTAATTAATCATATTACTTAAAAACTCCCACTCAAATTGACATCCCTCCGGTCATTCGAGTGTAACATGATCCAAATCCACCAACTCAAGTCCGATCATCACGTGAGTTGAGGTGGTTTCAATGGTGAACATCTTCATGTTGATCATATCTACTATATGACTCATGTTCGACCTTTTGGTCTCTTGTGTTCCGAGGCCATGTCTGTACATGCTAGGCTCGTCAAGTTTAACCCGAGTGTTCCGCGTGTGCAACATGGCTTGCACCCGTTGTATGTGAACGTGGAGTCTATCACACCCGATCATCACGGCGTGTCTCGAAACGACGAACTTTCGCAACGGTGCACACTCGGGGAGAACACAATTTATCTTGAAATTTAAGTGAGGGATCACCTTATAATGCTACCGTCGTCCTAAGCAAAATAAGATGCATAAAAGGATTAACATCACATGCAAATCATAAGTGACATGATATGGCCATGAACTTGTGCTTTTGATCTCCATCTCCAAAGCACCGGCATGATCTCCATCGTCACCGGCATGACACCATGATCTCCATCATCTTGATCTCCATCAACGTGTCGCCATAAGGTTGTCGCGCCGACTGTTGCTTCCACGACTATTGCTAACGTTTAGCGATAAAGTAAAGCATTACATAGCGCTTAATGATTGACACGCAGGTCATACAATAATTAAAGACAACTCTATGGCTCCTGCCAGTTGCCGTACTCATCGACATGCAAGTCGTGATATTCTATACAACACATGATCATCTCATACATCACATATATCTCATCATGTAATTGGCCATATCACATCACAACATACCCTGCAAAAACAAGTTAGACGTCCTCTAATTGTTGTTGCAAATTTTACGTGGCTGCTACGGGTTTGCAAGAACCGTTCTTACCTACGCAAAACCACAACGTGGTGTAGTGATTGCTTTTTGATCTTCTAAAAGAACCCTCTTCATTGAAATCGATTCAACTAAAGTGAGAGAGACAGACACCCGCTAGCCATCTTTATGCAACGAAGTTACATGTCAGTTGAAGGAACCTGTCTCGCGTAAGTGTACGCGTAATGTCGGTCCGGGCCGCTTCATCTCACAGTACCGCCGAATCAAATATCAACTAGTAACGGCAAGCAATATGTATACACCCACGCCCACAACTCGTTTGTGTTCTACTCGAGATCTCATCTACGCATAGACCTGGCTCATGATGCCACTGTTGGGGAACGTTGCATGGGAAACAAAAATTTTCCTACGCACACACAAGATCTATCCATGGTGATGAGCATCTACGAGAGGGAGAGTGAATCTACATACCCTTGTAGATCGCTAAGCGGAAGCGTTTAAGAAACGCGGTTGATGTAGTCGAACGTCTCCGCGATCCAAATCGCAAGTCGTCCCTCGATCCGATCACGAACTAGCGCCGAACGGACGGCACCTCCGCGTTCAACACACGTACGGCTTGATGACGCCTTCACCTCCTCGATCCAGCGAGCGATGGTGAAGTAGTGGTTGAGTTCCAGCAGCACGACGGCGTGGTGATGGTGGTGAGGAACAATCTCTGCAGGGCTTCGCCAAGCGCTACGGAGATTATGACGGAGGAACTAGAGGGTTAGGGTTGCCGCACACGGCTTGGGGAAATCTTGATGTATCCCGTGTGCTAGCCCTGCCCCTCTATTTATATGTTGAGCCTTGGGGTCTAAACTTGGAGTAAAAGCCTCCTCCAGGTCGGTTTTGCCCGCACAAGGTCGGTTTGGCCCGCAGGAAAAGAGTCCAACTCGGATCCCTGCCGAACCGTGCACAGCCGCGCACAAGCGGTAGTACCGCTCACAAGCGGTAGTACCGCTTGGGCGGTAGTACCGCTTCACACAAGCGGTAGGACCGCTCGGGCGGTAGTACCGCTTCACCAAGCGGTAGTACCGCTTACGCGGCAGCAAAATTATTTTTGCACTTTCCAATACCTCGTGGGTTTTTATCCCTTGGCCCATATAAAGTGTTCTCGCACCCGAACATTTCGGTAAACATCCGGAACCCCTTCCGGTGAACTCCGGAACCTTTCCGGAGATCAAAACACTATTATCACATATATCAATCTTTACCTCCGGACTATTCCGGAGATCCTCGTCATGTCCGGGATCTTATCCGGGACTCCGAACAACTTTCGGTCACCAACATAATAACTCAATTATACTAATCGTCACCAAACGTTAAGTGTGTAGACCCTGCGGGTTCGAGAACTATGTAGACATGACCGAGACACCTCTACGGCCAATAACCAATAGCGGGACCTGGATGCCCATATTGGCTCCTACATATTCTACGAAGATCTTTTATCGGTCGAACCTCTATGTCAAGGATTCAGTTAATCCCGTATGCTGTTCCCTTTGTTCTTCGGTATGTTACTTGCCCGAGATTCGATCGTCGGTATCTCTATACCTAGTTCAATCTCGTTACCGGCAAGTCTCTTTACTCGTTCCGTAATACAAGATCTCGTGGCTAACACTTTAGTCACATTGCTTGCAAGGCTCATTGTGATGTTGTATTACCGAGTGGGCCCTGAGATACCTCTCCGTCATACGGAGTAACAAATCCCAGTCTTGATCCATGCCAACCCAACAGACATCCTCGGAGATACCTGTAGAGCACCTTTATAGTCGCCCAGTTACGTTGCGACGTTTGATACACACAAGGTACTCCTCCGATGTCAGGGAGTTGCATGATCTCATGGTCATAGGAACAGATACTTGACATGCAGAAAACAATAGCAATAAACTGACACGATCATATGCTACGTTCGTAGTTTGGGTCTTGTCCATCACATCATTCTCCTAATGATGTGATCCCGTTATCAAATGACATCTCATGTCAATGGCTAGGAAACCTTAACCATCTTTGATCAACGAGCTAGTCAACTAGAGGCTTACTAGGGACACAGTGTTGTCTATGTACCCACACATGTATTTGAGTTTCCAATCAATACAATTATAGCATGGATAATAAACGATTATCATGAACAAGGAAATATAATAATAACCAATTTATTTTTGCCTCTAGGGCATATTTCCAACACTTGAGTCATGATTATTAGATTAGGGGCGCATGTTGTATTGTTTCCTTCCGTTGCAATGCACGGGCTCTTTTGCTAGTAAAAACTTAATTAAACATAAGTGGTCGGTCAACCGCCGGCCAAAGTCCACATAAAAAAAAATTAAACATTAATTAAAAACGAAAACAAAAAGTCTGCGCCCGCTCGCTGCCCTAGACGTCCGCCTTGCCCTTGCCCTGGTCATCATCATCGCCGCCGGTGAGGTCGATGAAGACGGGAGGCGGCCCAGCCCACCCAAACACCGCTTGGTAGGATGCCAAGACAGCCTCCTCGGGTGTTTGCTGCGGCGATGGCATTGCGGCTCGCCGGGCGCGCTCCTCCTCCTCCTCCTCCTCAAGGCGCAATGCCTCCTCCTCCTACTTCCACTGCATCTGCCGCTGGCCGTCGGCCTCCTCCTCGGCAAGCCGGTGCGCCCTCCAGCGTTCAAGGTGGGCCGCCTCCTCCTCCGGCGTCGCGGTGTAGTGGACTGGAGGCACGCTCACCCACTAGCGGATCATGCCAACCCACCTATAGGACTCCTCCGGCCAAGTGGGCGGAGGCGGCGAGCGCTTCCGCGTCGACGTGGGCTCCGGCTCCGCCTTGGGCTCAAGGATGCGCAGCGGCGGCGGTGGCGGAGGCGAGACGAAGAGCGGGGCATGGACGGAGTCCCCCGCAGCCGACAAGGCGAGGGCGTGCTCCAGCCCATCCCATTTGGCTTCTCCTCGATCCTGCTCGCCTCCACCGCGTGCTGTAGGGCTAGCTTGAGGGCGGCTTGGTACGCCGCCTCTTTGTCCTCCTCCTCCGGCAGAACCTCGGGGCGACGATGGAAGAACGGCGTGGTCGACGTGGACGCCCTGACGGCGCTCCTCCTCGTGCTCTAGCACGAACCAGCACTCCCAATTGGGGGAGTCTGGCGTGTAGGCACGCATAGCCCGCTGCTCTGGAGTGAGGTCTTCGCGACGCCAACGAACCTCCTCGGCGTGCGCCTACACCGAGCGCGACACTGTCGGAATGGGGATCCACTGCGGATCCAGATGCCAACCGTGCGGCAGGTTGACATCCAGATACTGCAGTGGCCGGCGGTACTGCCCGTGCCACCGCGCCTTTTTGACTGGTATGTACACCCGATCCCGCGACGGTGGCGAGCCACGTCTAGCAGGCGGCGTCGGCGGAGGAAGCCCGCGTGAAGAGCTTTCGTCGGCGCTGAGCTTCCCCTTCCCCTTCCCGCTGAACAACCCCATGGTGGCTAGGGCTTGCTAGGGTTTCTTGTCACCGACGAGGGAGCACCGTGATACGTCCATTTTGCATCATGATTTCTTATTGATAATTTTAGTATTATTGGTCATTATTCCACTTTATGATATAATTCTTATGCCTTTTCTCTCTAAATTTACAAGGTACATCAGAAAGAGGGAAATTGCCGAAGATTGGAATTCTGGACCTGAAAACCAAGAAAAGGCTGAAAATTTTGTAGACTCCAAATGGCCTGAAACTTCACGAGGAATTTTGTGGAATATATGTGAATTTATGGAGCAAAATATACCAGAGGGGGGTCACCCGTTGGTGCCAAGCCAATAGGACGCGTCCACCCGCTGGGCACGCCTGATGGCTTGGCAGGCCCACAGGCGGCCTCCGGCCCCCTCTTCTGCTATATGATGTGTTTTGACCTAGAAAAAATCAAGAGGATACTTTCGGGACGAAGTGCCGCCGTCTCAAGGCGAAAACCCGGGCAGAGACCCTTTTGCTCTCCGGCAGAGAGATTCTACAGGAGAAACTTCCCTCCGGGAGGGGGAAATCGAAGCCATCGTCATCACCAACGCTTCCTCCTTCGTGAGAGGACCAATCTTCGTCAACATCTTCACCAGCACCATATCATCTCAAACCCTAGTTTATCTCTTGTATTCAATCTTTGTCTCAAAACTTCAGATTGGTACCTGGAGGCTACTAGTAGTGTTGATTACATCTTATAGTTGATGCTTGTTGGTTTACTTGGTGGAAGATAATATGTTCAGATCCTTAATCATATTTATTATACCTCTGATATTGAACATGGTGATGATTTATGAGTAGTTACTTTTGTTCTCGAGGACATGGGAGAAGTCATGTTATAAGTAATCATGTGAATGTTGGAAATATGCCCTAGAGGCAATAATAAAATGGTTATTATTATATTTCCTTGTTCATGATAATTGTTTATTATCCATGCTGTAATTGTATTGACTGGAAACTCCAATACATGTGTGGGTATATAGACAACACCGTGTCCCTAGTGAGCCTCTATAGGACTAGCTCGTTGATCAAAGATGGCTATGGTTTCCTAGCCATGGACATGAGTTGTCATTTGATAACGAGATCACATCATTAGGAGAATGTTGTGATGGACAAGACCCAAACTATGAACGTAGCATATGATCGTGTCAGTTTATTGCTATTGTTTTCTGCATGTCAAGTATGTGTTCCTATGACCATGAGATCATGTAACTCACTAACACCGGAGGAGTACCTTGTGTGTATCAAATGTCACAACGTAACTGGGTGACTATAAAGATGCTCTACAGGTATCTCCGAGGGTGTCTGTTGAGTTGGCAAGGATCAAGACTGGAATTTGTTACTCCGTGTGACGGAGAGGTATCTCAGGGCCCACTCGGTAATACAACATCACAATGAGCTTGCAAGCAAAGTGACTAAAGAGTTAGCCACAGGATCTTGTATTACGGAACGAGTAAAGAGACTTGCCAGTAACGAGATTGAACTAGGTATAGAGATGCCGACGATCGAATCTCGGGCAAGTAACATACCGATAAACAAAGGGAACTACGTACGAGATTAATGAATCCTTGACATAGAGGTTCAACCGATAAAGATCTTCGTATAATATGTAGGAGCCAATATGGGCATCCAGGTCCCGCTATTGGTTATTGATTGTAGAGGTGTCTCGGTCATGTCTACATAGTTCTCGAACCCGCAGGGTCTGCACACTTAACGTTTGGTGACGTTTCGGTATTATTGGGTTATGTATGTTGGTGACCGAAGGTTGTTCGGAGTCCCGGATGAGATCCCTGATGTCACGAGGAGCTCCGGAATGGTCCGGATGTAAAGATTGATATATAGGAAGTTGATGTTCGGGCACCGGAATAGTTTCGGAGAATGCCCGGATTTCGTCGGGAGTGCCGGAAGGGTTCCGGAGGTCCACCGGGTGGGTCCACCTGCCCCGGAGGGCCCCATGGGATGTGAGAGGGGGCGCACCAGCCCCTGGTGGGCTGGCCGCCCCTCCCACAAGGGCCCATGCGGCCGAAGGGCTGAGGGGAACCCTAGGAGGGGCCGGCCACCACTTGCCTTGGGGGCCAAGGCACCCCCTTGGTTGTCGGCCCCATCTAGGCCGCCGCACCCCTAGGGGTGGGAACCCTAGGGCGCCGGCCCCCTCTCCCTCTTCCCCTATATATAGTGGAGGTTTGGGAGGGCTGCCTCACCTTAAGCCACGGCGCAGCCCTCCCTCTCCCCTAGATCGTTTCTCCTCTAGATTAGATTGGCTCGGTATTGCTTAGCGAAGCTCTGCCGGATCAGCTCCACCACCATCGCCGCCACGCCGTCGTGCTGCCGGAGAACCCATCTACCTCTCCGCCCTCGCTTGCTGGATCAAGGAGGCGGAGATCGTCATTGAGCTGTACGTGTGCTGAACGCGGAGGTGCCGTCCGTTCGGCGCTAGATCGTGATTGGATCGCGGGACGGCTTGCGATTTGGATCGCGAAGACGTTCGACTACATCAACTGCGTTTATTAACGCTACCCGCTTAGCGATCTACAAGGGTATGTGGATCCGATCTCTCCTCTCGTAGATGCTCATCTCCTAGATTGATCTTGGTGAAGCGTAGGAATTTTTTTGTTTCCCATGCAACGTTCCCCAACAGTGGCATCATGAGCTAGGTCTATGCGTAGATGAGATCATGTGTAGAACACAAAGGAGTTTGTGGGCATTGATATTCAGATTGCTTCCTTCCTTAGTCTTTTCTTGATTCAGCGGTATTGTGGGATGAAGCGGCCCGGACCAACTTTACATGTCCTCGTACATGAGACTGGTTCCATCGACTGACATGTAACTTTGTTGCATAAGATGGCTGGTGGGTGTCTGTCTCTCCCACCTTAGTTGAATCGGATTAGACAAAGGCGGTCCTTGTAGAAGGTTAAATATCAACTTGTATATCACCGTTGTGGTTTTGCGTAGGTAAGAATCGTTCTTGCTAGATACCCATAGCAGCCACGTAAAACATGCAACAACAAATTAGAGGACATCTAACTTGTTTTTGCAGGGTATGTTGTGATATGATATGGCCAAAGACATGATGATATATATTTGATGTATGAGATGATCATGTTTTGTAATAGTTTATATCAACTTGCATGTTGATACGGCAACCGGCAGGAGCCATAGGGTTGTCTTTAATTATTATGTGGCCTGCGTGTCACTCATTAAGCGCTATGTAATGCTTTAATTTATCGCCAAGCGGTAGCAATAGTAGTAGAAGCATGGTTAGCGCGACAACCCCGATGGCAACACGTTGATGGAGATCATGGTGTCATGCCGGTGACGATGGAGATCATGCCGGTGCTTTGGAGATGGAGATCAAAAGCACAAGTTCATGGCCATATCATGTCACTTATGATTTGCATGTGATGTTAATCCTTTTATGCATCTTATTTTGCCTAGGACGACGGTAGCATTATAAGGTGATCCCTCACTAAAATTTCAAGATAAAATTGTGTTCTCCCCGAGTGTGCACCGTTGCGAAAGTTTGTCGTTTCGAGACACCACGTGATGATCGGGTGTGATAGACTCTACGTTCGCATACAACGGGTGCAAGCCAGTGTTGCACATGCGGAACACTCGGGTTAAACTTGACAAGCCTAGCATGTACAGACATGGCCTCGGAACACAAGAGACCGAAAGGTCGAACATGAGTCATATAGTAGATATGATCAACATGGAGATGTTCACCACTGAAGCCACCTCATCTCACGTGATGATCGGACTTGGGTTGGTGAATTTGGATCATGTAGCACTCGGATGACCGGAGGGATGTCAATTTGAGTGGTAGTTTTTAATTAATATGATTAACTAAACTCATTATCTTGAACAATAGTCTAAGTTGTCTTTGCAAATTTATGTTGTAGATCAATGGCTCGCGCAGTAGTTCCCCTGAATTTCAATGCGTTCCTCGAGAAAGCCAAGCTGAAAGATGATGGAAGTAACTTTGTAGACTGGGCCCGTGATACGTCTCCGTCGTATCTATAATTTTTTATTCTTTCATGCCATTATTATACAACTTTCACATATTTTTGGCAACATTTTATATGATTTATTGGACTAACCTATTGATCCAGTGCCCAGTGCCAGTTCCTGTTTGTTGCATGTTTTTTGTTTCACAGAATATCCATATCAAACGAAGTCCAAACGCGATAAAAATTTACGGAGATTTTTTTTGGAATATTTGTGAATTTTGAGACGTGGAATCAACGCAAACGAAGGCCCGCAGCCCCCACGAGACACCAGGGCGCGCCCTGGTGGGTTGTGCCCAGCTCGTAAGTTGGTTGGATCTTTCCTTCGGGCGCAAGGAATCTAATTTTTGGATAAAAATCCCCTCAAAATTTCAGCACGATCGGAGTTACGGATCTCCGGGAATATAAGAAATGGTTTTCGGCCAGAAAACAGGAACGTGAAACAGAAGAGAACAGAGAGGGAGATCCAATCTAGGAGGGGCTCCTGCCCCTCCGCCGCCATGGCGGCCATGGACCAGAGGGGGAACTCTCCTCCCATCTAGGGGGGAGGCCAAGGAAGAATAAGAAGGAGGGGGGCTCTCCCCCTCTCTCCCGGTGGCGCCGGAACGTCGCCGGGGCAAGCATCGTGACGGCGATCTACTCCAACAACTTCGCCGCCGTCAACACCAACTCTCTCTCCCTCTATGCAACGGTGTAACTCCCCTTTTCCCCGCTGTAATCTCTACTTAAACATGGTGCTCAACTCCATATACTATTTTCCAATGATATATGGCTATCCTATGATGTTTGAGTAGATCCGCTTTGTCCTATGGGCTAATTGATGATCGTGGTTGGTATGATTGTATATTTTATTATGGTGCTGTCCTACGGTGCCTTCCGTCTCGCGCAAACATGAGGGATCCTCGCTGTAGGGTGTTGCAATGTGTTCATGATTTGCCTATGGTGGGTGGCGTGAGTGACAGAATACACAGACCTGAGTAGGTGGGTTGTTGCATATGGGAGTAAAGAGGACTTGATACTTAATGCTATGGTTGGGTTTTACGTTAATGATCTTCGGTAGTTGCGGATGCTTGCTAGAGTTCCAATCATAAGTGCATACAATCCATGTACGGAAAGTATGTTAGCTCATGCCTCTCCCTCATATAAAATTGCAAGAATGATTACCGGTCTAGTTATCAATTGCCTAGGGACAAATAACCTTCTTGATTGACAAAAGCTTTCTACTAAACAACTAACTTTCATTACCTTTCAATTTACTCATAGTTTTATTCCCGCAAAGTACTTCTAGTTTTATTCGTGCAAACTATCCTATCACCCGCAAAGTAGTTTCATACTTGTTGTAGGTAAAGCAAGCATTAGCGTGCGTAGAGTTGTATCGGTGGTCGATAGAACTTGAGGGAATATTTGTTCTACCTTTAGCTCCTCGTTGGGTTCGACACTCTTACTTATCGAAAAAGGCTACAAACGATCCCCTACACTTGTGGGTTATCAAGACCTTTTTCTGGCGCCGTTGCCGGGGAGCAATAGCGTGGGGTGAATATTCTCGTGTGTGCTTGTTTGCTTTATCACTAAGTAATTTTTATTTTCTGTTATTAGTTGTTTTATATCTTTAGTTATGGGTATGGAACACGAAACACCAAAAATATTAGTGTTACTTGCTACTCATGGAGATGGGGAACCTCCTAAAACCCTCGATGCTAGTTATGTGCAAAGTATTAAATACTACTTTGATAATCCTGAGAAGACCCCATTCAACTTGATAATTGGAGTAATGTTGGATCAACGTGAATACTTTAGAGATTATCGCTTGACTCAAAAAGGGAAATTGTTATGGGATCAAATTCATATGTTGCATTGGTATGCTCGGGAGCTATGCTTGAGATATGATATTACTTGTTGCTCTAGGATGAACGCTCCACACCTTCCCTTTTCATGCAAATTTAATGATAATGAAACCTTAGCTTCTTATGCTAAAGGTATTTATGATTACTATGATGTGGAACGAATAGAAGAATTTGTTGCTTTTAAAGGTGCTTATGAAGTTGCTTCTTTGATGGAAAAGTATGATGATGTTTCTTACGAATCTGAAAATTTTGCCATACTTAAATATTGCTATGAGAATTATGATTGCAATGCTTATATTATTGAATTTATTGAAATAATGACCGCTGCCTTGGAAGAGACTAATATTTTGCAGGAATCTATGGAAGAAGAAATTGATGAAACTGTGAGCTCATTAGATGAAGAAGATGAGGAGGAGAGCGAAGAACAAAAGGAGAAAGAGCGGATTAGCTACCCATGCCCACCTTCTAATGAGAGTAACTCTTCAACTCATACATTGTTTAATTTCCCTTCGCACATACCGAAGGATGAATGCTATGATGATTGCTATGATCCCGTGGATTCATTTGAAATATCCCTTTTTGATGAACTTGATGCTTGCTATGCTTGTGGCCATGATGCCAATACGAATTATGCTTATGGAGATGAACTTGCTATAGTTCCTTATGTTAAGCATGAAATTGTTGCTATTGCACGCACACATGATAGTCCTATTATCATTTTGAATTCTCCTAACTACGCTATATTGGAGAAGTTTGCTCTTGTTAAGGATTATATTGATGGGTTGCGTTTTACCACTACACATGATGATTTTGATGAATATAATATGCATGTGCTTGCTGCTCCTACTTGCAATTATTATGAGAGAGGAACCAAATCTTCACCTCTCTATGTTTGCAATACTATAAAATTGCAAGAAACTACTTATGCTATGTATTGGCCTTTACTTAATGTGCATGAATTGTTCTTGTATGACATGCCGATGCATAGGAAGAGAGTTAGACTTCGTTGTCACATGATATATATCACTTTGCGCTCACTACTAAATTACAAATCATTGTTAATGAAAATTGGCTTTGATATACCTTGGGATCCGAGTAGATCCATTACTTGAGCACTTTATGCCTAGCTTAATGGCTTTAAAGAAAGCGCTGCCAGGGAGACAACCCGGAAGTTTTAGAGAGTCATTTATTTATGTTGTGTGCTTTTATAAAGTTTAAAAACAAAAAAAATATAGAGGGGAACCTAAAATTTCACAAAAGGAAAGGTGAAAATGAGAAGAGATGATGAGCATCGTTGAAGTGGGGGCTAGCCATGAACTTTTGTTCATGCCCATGGAAACTTTGTGAATCTTGAATCATGGAAACTTTTCCAACAAAAATAATTATCCCCTTGTACAAATCCATTGTATTATAAAAATAATGTACCAAGATTTGCCTTTAGGATGTTTTAATTGCTTGTTTGATGTGTGCTGTGCAAAAACAGAAACTTTTGCCGTAGTGTTTGAATTTTCATATTTTACTGGAGCGTGCAAAATTTCTGAAATTTTTACAGAGTACTGTTATGCAAATAATTTATCACTTCCTAATTTTTTATAATTGTTTGAGCTACAGAAGTATACATGTCTACAAATCTTTACAGACTGTCCTGTTTTTCACAGATTGTTGTTATAGCTGCTTTGCGTGCTTATGTTTGAATTCTTGTTGAGCCCCATTGACTTGGGAGCCATAGAATTGTGATAGCATACAGTGGGTAATGTTAGATTATAATTATGCAGTAATGTTATGGCAAGACATGATGGGATTTGGTGTTATGTGTACTAACGGATCTCACGAATTTTCTGTTAAGTTTTGTGTGATTGAAGTTTTCAAGTTTTGGGTGTTATCACGATGAGAAGGAATAAGGAGCAGCAAGAGCCTAAGCTTGGGGATGCCCTAGGCACCCCAAGGTAATATTTTAGGAAGACTCAAGCGTCTAAGCTTGGGGATGCCCCGGGAAGGCTTCCCCTCTTTTATTCCAAATCATCGGTATGTCACTTGGAGCTATATTTTTATTCATCACATGATATGCGTAAATCTTGGAGCGTCTTTTGTGTTTAGTTTTCACTTTTGTTTTATGCACCATGCTGGTATGAGATAGTCCACAGTTGATTTATAGAATGCTCATTGCACTTCACTTATATCTTTTGAGTATGGCTTTATAGAATGCTTCATGTGCTTCACTTGTATCATTTGAAGTTTGGATTGCCTGTTTCTCTTCACATAGAAAACCGTTATTCATAGAATGCTCTTTTGCTTCACTTATATTTATTTGAGCATGGTCTTTTGTAGAAAGAATTAAAATCTCTTGCTTCACTTATATCTATTTAGAGAGTCAACAGGAATTGGTCATTCACATGGTTAGTCATAAAATCCTACATAAAACTTATGGATCACTGAATATGATATGTTTGATTCCTTGCAATAGTTTTGAGATATAGAGATGATAATATGTGGGAGGTACTAGTGGATAATCGTGTTTAGTAAGATATTGGTGTTAAGGTTTGTGATTCCCAAAGCATGCACGTATAGTCTCCCGTTATGCTAGGAAGTTGGAGCACAATTTATTCTTGATTGTCTATCTTTGTGTGAAGGTCGGGGGCACGCGATGGTTAACTCCTACCAACCTCCCCCCTAGGAGCATGCGTAGTAATACTTTGCTTTGAGAGAGCTAATAAAACTTTTGCAATAAGTATGTGAGTTCTTTATGACTAATGTGAGTCCATGGATTATACGCACTCTTACCTTTCCGCAATTTGCTAGCCTCTACGGTACGTGCATTGCCCTTTCTCACCTCGAGAGTCGGTGCAAACTTCGCCGGTGCATCCAAACCCCGTGATATGATACGCTCTATCACACATAAGCCTTATTATATCTTCCTCAAAACAGCCACCATACCTACCTATTATGGCATTTCCATAGCCATTCCGAGATATATTGCCATGCAACTTCCACCACCTCCGTTTTGATGACTTGAGCATTCATTTTCACATTGCATTACATGATCGTAAGATAGCTAGCATGATGTTTTCATGGCTTGTCCGTTTTTGATATCTTTGCTACGCTAGATCATTGCATTCATATAGGGTCATACTTTGTTCTACTATCGTTGTAGTATTGAGTTGTAAGTAAATAGAAGTGTGATGATCATCATTATTCATTATTAGAGCATGCCCCAGTGATGAAAGGATGATGGAAACTATGATTCCCCCACAAGTCGGGATGAGGCTCCGGACAAAGAAAGAAAAGAAAAGGAAAAAAGAAAAAAAATAGAAAAAAAGTAAAAGAAAAAAATGAAAAAAAATGAAAGAAGTAGAAGGGGCATGCTAATTCCACACTTGTGCTTCAAAGTAGCACCATGTTTTTCATATAGAGAGTCTCCTGTGTTGTCACTTTCATATACTAGTGGGAATTTTTCATTATAGTTAGATGCATACCCACTTAGTTTTCATATTGAGCTTTCATACACTTATAGCTCTTAGTGCATCCGTTGCATGGCAATCCCTACTCCTCGCATTGATATCTATTGATGGGCATCTCCATAGCCCGTTGATACGCTGAGTTGATGCGAGACTTTCTTCTCCACTTTTACCCCTTTGAAACCTACCACCATATTCTATTCCACCCATAGTGCTATATCCATGGCTTGCGCTCATGTATTGCGTGAGAGTTGAAAATGCTGAAGCGCGTTAAAAAGTACGAACCAATTGCTTGGCTGACACCGGGGTAGTACATGATTTATACTTTGTGTTAAGAAGACAGAGCATGACAAGGCTATATGATTTTGTAGGGATAGCGTTCTTTAGCCTTGATATTTTCAAAGACATGATTGTTTGTTGGGATGCCTGAGTATTAATGTATTTATGTCAAAACTAGACTATTGCTTTGAATCACTTGTGTCTTAATATTCATGCCATGATTAGATATATGATCAAGATTATCCTAGGTAGCATTCCACATCAAAAATTATCTTTTTTTATCATTTACCTACTCGAGGACGAGCAGGAATTAAGCTTGGGGATGCTGATACGTCTCCATCGTATCTATAATTTTTGATTGTTTCATGACATTATTATACAGCTTTCACATATTTTTAGCAACATTTTATATGATTTATTGGACTAACCTATTGATCTAGTGCCCAGTGCCAGTTCCTGTTTGTTGCATGTTTTCTTTCGCAGAATATCCATATCAAACGAAGTCCAAACGCGATAAAAATTTACGGAGATTTTTTTTGGAATATTTGTGAATTTTGAGAAGTGGAATCAACGCAAACGGAGGCCCACAACCCCCACGAGACACCAGGGCGCGCCCCTAGGGCCCAAGCGCGCCCTGGTGGGTTGTGCCCAGCTCGTAAGTCGGTTGGAGCTCTCCTTCAGGCGCAAGGAAGCTAATTTTTGGATAAAAATCCCCTCAAAATTTCAGCCCGATCGGAGTTACGGATCTCCAGGAATATAAGAAACGGTTTTCGGCCAGAAAACAGGAACGTGAAACAGAAGAGAACAGAGAGGGAGATCCAATCTAGGAGGGGCTCCTGCCCCTCCGCCGCCATGGCGGCCATGGACCAGAGGGGGAACTCTCCTCCCATCTAGGGGGGAGGCCAAGGAAGAAGAAGAAGGAGGGGGGCTCTCCCCCTCTCTCCCGGTGGCGCCGGAACGCCTCCGGGGCAAGCATCGTGACGGCGATCTACTCCAACAACTTTGCCGCCATCAACACCAACTCTCTCCCCCTCTATGTAGTGGTGTAACTCCCCTTTTCCCTGCTGTAATCTCTACTTAAACATGGTGCTCAACTCCATATACTATTTCCCAATGATATATGGCTATCCTATGATGTTTGAGTAGATCCGCTTTGTCTTATGGGCTAATTGATGATCGTGGTTGGTATGATTGTATATTTTATTATGGTGCTGTCCTACGGTGCTTTCCGTCTCGCGCAAACGTGAGGGATCCTCGCTGTAGGGTGTTGCAATGTGTTCATGATTTGCCTATGGTGGGTGGCGTGAGTGACAGAATACACAGACCCGAGTAGGTGGGTTGTTGCATATGGGAGTAAAGAGGACTTGATACTTAATGCTATGGTTGGGTTTTACCTTAATGATCTTTGTTAGTTGCGGATGCTCGCTAGAGTTCCAATCATAAGTGCATACGATCCAAGTACGGAAAGTATGTTAGCTCATGCCTCTCCCTCATATAAAATTGCAAGAATGATTACCGGTCTAGTTATCAATTGCCTAGGGACAAATAACCTTCTTGATTGACAAAAGCTTTCTACTAAACAACTAACTTTCATTACCTTGCAATTTACTCGTAGTTTTATTCCCGCAAAGTACTTCTAGTTTTATTCGTGCAAACTATCCTATCACCCGCAAAGTAGTTTCATACTTGTTGTAGGTAAAGCAAGCATTAGCGTGCGTAGAGTTGTATCGGTGGTCGATAGAACTTGAGGGAATATTTGTTCTACCTTTAGCTCCTCGTTGGGTTCGACACTCTTACTTATCGAAAAAGGCTACAAACGATCCCCTACACTTGTGGGTTATCAGCCCGTAATCTGAGGATTATCCTCACGGCTTCCCAAAAGGCTTATGTCCTTGATGCACCGCTCGGTGAACCACCCGCTCCAGTGTCGTCTGTAGACGTTGCGAACGCCTGGCAGTCGCGTTCGGATGATTACTCAATAGTTCAGTGTGCTATGTTGTATGGCTTAGAGACGGGACTTCAAAGGCGTTTTGAACGTCATGGAGCATATGAGATGTTCCAGGAGTTGAAGTTTATCTTTGAAAAGAATGCCCGGATCGAGAGGTATGAGACCTTCGATAAGTTCTATGTTTGCAAGATGGAGGAGAACGGGTCTGTCAGTGAACACATACTCAGAATATCTGGGTATTCCAACCGTATGGCTGAGTTGGGAATCAATCTCCAGCCGGAGGCGATCACTGACAGAGTTCTTCAATCACTGCCACCTAGCTACAAGAGCTTTGTGTTGAACTATAACATGCAAGGGATGAACAAGTTAGTCGCCGAGCTGTTTGCGATGCTGAAAGTCGCTGAGTCAGAAATCCAGAAGGAGCATCAAGTGTTGATGGTCAATAAAACCACTAGTTTCAAGAAGAATGGCAAGGGCAAGAAGGGTAACTCCAAGAAGAGTGGCAAAGCAGTTGCCTCTCCCGTGAAGAAACCCAAGGCTGGACCCAAGCCAGAAACCGAGTGCTTTCATTGCAAGGGTACTGGCCACTGGAAGCGGAATTGCCCCAAGTATATGGCCGACAAGAAGGCGGCCAACACCAAACAAGGTATATATGATATACATGTTATTGATGTGTACCTTACCAACTCTCGTTGTAGTGCCTGGGTATTTGATACGGTTCGGTTGCTCACATTTGCAACTCAAAACAGGAACTGCGGAATAGATGGAGGCTGGCAAAGGACGAAGTGACGATGCGCGTGGGAAATGGTTCCAAGGTTGATGTGATCGCCGTCTGCACGCTCGCTCTTCGACTACCATCGGGATTAGTGATGAACCTGAATAATTGTTATTTAGTGCCTGCGTTAAGCATGAACATTATATCTAGATCTTGTTTATTGCGAGACGGTTACTCATTTAAATCAGAGAATAATGGTTGTTCTATTTATATGAGTAATATCTTTTATGGTCGTGCACCCATTGTGAGGGGTTTATTCTTATTGAATCTCGATAGTGATGATACACATGTTCATAACATTGATGCCAAAAGATGTAGGGTTGATAATGATAGCACCACTTTCTTGTGGCACTGCCGCTTAGGTCATATTGGTGTAAAACGCATGAAGAAACTCCATGCTGATGAACTTTTGGAGTCACTTGATTTTGAGTCACTTGACACATGTGAACCATGCCTCATGGGCAAGATGACTAAGACCCCGTTCTCTGGAACAATGGAACGGGCAAGTGACTTGTTGGAAATCATACATACTGATGTGTGTGGTCCGATGAGCGTTGAGGTGCGCGGTGGATATCGTTATTTTCTCACCTTCACCGATGACTTAAGTAGATATGGGTATATTTACTTAATGAAACATAAGTCTGAAACATTTGAAAAGTTCAAGCAATTTCAGAGTGAAGCTGAGAACCATCTTAACAAGAAGATTAAATTCCTACGATCTGATCGAGGAGGAGAATATGTGAGTTATGAGTTTGGCAATCACTTAAGACAATGTGGAACTGTTTCACGGTTGACGCCACCTGGAACACCACAGCGTAATGGTGTGTCCAAACATCGTAATCGAACCTTATTAGATATGGTGCGTTCCATGATGTCTCTTGCCGATTTGCCACTATCGTTTTGGGGTTATGCATTAGAGACAACTGCATTCACTTTAAATAGGGCACCATCTAAATCCGTTGAGACGATGCCGTATGAACTGTGGTTTGGCAAGAAACCAAAGTTGTCGTTTCTTAAAGTTTGGGGATGTGATGCTTATGTCAAAAAGCTTCAGCCTGAAAAGCTGGAACCCAAAGCGGAGAAATGCGTCTTCATAGGATACCCAAAGGAGACGGTTGGGTACACCTTGTATCTCAGATCCGAAGGCAAAGTGTTTGTCGCTAAGAACGTGTCATTTCTCGAGAAAGAGTTTCTCTCGAAAGAATTGAGTGGGAGGAAGATAGAACTTGATGAGGTTGTTGAACCTTCACTTCAACCAGAGAGTAGCGCAGCGCAGAAAGATGTTTCTGTGGAGCCTACATTAGTTGAAGAGGAAGTTATTGATAGTGATCATGAAGCTTCGGATCAAGTTACTGTCGAACCTCGTAGGTCGACAAGGGCATGTACTGCTCCTGAATGGTACGGTAACCCTGTCTTGGAGGTCATGTTGTTAGACAACGATGAACCTATGAGCCATGGAGAAGCGATGGTGGGCCTGGATTCCGACAAATGGTTAGAGGCCATGAAATCTGAGATAGGATCCATGTATGAAAACAAAGTGTGGACTTTGGAAGTATTACCTGAAGGGCGAAAGGCCATTCAGAATAAATGGATCTTTAAGAGGAATACGGACGCAGACGGTAATGTCACCGTCTATAAAGCTCGACTTGTGGCAAAGGGTTTTTCACAAGTTCAAGGAATTGACTACGATGAGACTTTCTCTCCCGTAGTGATGCTTAAGTCCGTCGAAATCATGTTAGCAATAGCTGCATTTTTCGATTATGAAATTTGGCAGATGGATGTCAAAACAGCGTTCCTTAACAGTTTCCTTGAGGAAGAGTTGTATATTATACAACCAGAAGGTTTTGTTGATCCAGAGAATGCTGACAAAGTTTGCAAGCTCCAGCGATCCATTTATGGACTGGTGCAAGCATCTCGGAGTTGGAATAAGCGTTTTGATGAGGTGATCAAAGCGTTTGGGTTTATACAAGTTTTTGGAGAAGCTTGTATTTACAAGAAAGTGAGTGGGAGCTCTATAGTGTTTCTAATATTATATGTGGATGACATATTGCTGATTGGAAACAATATATAATTTTTGGAAAGCGTGAAGGAATATTTGAACAAGAGTTTTTCAATGAAGGACCTAGGAGAAGCTGCTTTCATATTAGGCATCAAGATCTATAGAGATAGATCAAGACGCTTAATAGGACTTTCGCAGAGCACATGCCTTGATAAAGTTTTGAAGAAGTTCAAAATGGATCAGTCCGAGAAAGGGTTCTTGCCTGTATTACAAGGTGTGAAGTTGAGTAAGACTCAGTGCCAAGTGACTGCGGAAGATAGAGAAAAGATGAGTGTCGTCCCCTATGCTTCTGCCATAGGCTCTATCATGTATGCAATGCTGTGCACAAGACCAGATGTCAGCCTTGCCATAAGTATGGCCGGAAGGTTTCAAAGTAATCCGTGTGTGGATCACTGGACGGTCAGGGTGTGCAAAACCGAACAGAAAACTAAAAACCGAACCCAAAAAACCAAACCAAACTGAATTTTCGGTTTTTTCAGGTTCCGGTTTCAGATTCAGTTACCATTTAACTTTCGGTTTTTTCAGTTAAAACCAAACGGTTTTCGGTTTAAACCAAAATAACCGAAGTAGTTTACCTGTGTGAGGATTTCATTTCACAGCACGACAACTTGCCACATTTTATAGCCTTTCAGCTCACAGCGAAGCAGCTCCCTGCGCGATGTGGTACTAAACCACTGGACCCCGAGCTGAACTGGGCACCAGGTGCAAGCGGAGCTTGTTTGGGCTCAAATCTCCAGCCCAAACGCCCGCCATGTCGGTTATTTTCCAAAAAAAACAGGTGGGCCTCCAACTAGTACTAGGAGTCTACTATACATGGGCCTTAAAAGCAACTATATTGAAAAGCCACAGTCATTTTCTCAATAAAAAAGAGAGTCACGTTCATATATACACAAAACACCACGCAGCAGGTTGGTGGCTTGGTTCCCTAAAAAAAGATGCAACACTATTATCCCATCAATTTTACATTGAGATATAATTATGTTTGGCTTAAAATTCGCGTCAACTTTGGTTATTTTGGTTATTACCGAAACCGAACCAAACTTAAATGGTTATTACCGAAACCGAACCGTATCACGTATAAAACCGTATAAACCAAAGTATAAAAACCGTATAAAACCAAAACCCGTATAAACTGAACCGAATCAAACCGAAAAAACCGAATGCACACCCTGACTGGACGGCGGTCAAGAATATCCTAAAGTACCTGAAAAGGACTAAGGAAATGTTTCTCGTTTATGGAGGTGATCAAAAGCTCGTCGTAAAGGGTTACGTCGATGCAAGCATTGACACTGATCCGGATGACTCTAAGTCTCAAACCGGATACGTATTTAATCTCAATGGAGGAGCGGTAAGCTGGTGCAATTCCAAGCAAAGCGTGGTAGCTGATTCTACATGCAAAGTGGAGTACATAGCTGCCTCGGAGGCGGCGAAGGAAGGTGTCTGGATGAAGCAGTTCATGACGGATCTTGGAGTTGTGCCCAGTGCACTGGACCCAATGACTCTGTTCTGTGACAACACTAGTGCCATTGCTCTAGCCAAGGAACCAAGGTTTCACAAGAAGACCAGACACATAAAGCGACGCTTCAATTCCATCCGCGATTACATCGAGGAGGGTGACATAAATATTTGCAAACTACACACGGACCTGAATGTTGCAGATCCGTTGACTAAGCCTCTTCCACGAGGGAAACATGATCAACACCAGAACTGTATGGGTGTTAGATTCATTACAATGTAAATCACATAGTGATGTGAGCTAGATTATTGACTCTAGTGCAAGTGGGAGACTGTTGGAAATATGCCCTAGAGGAAATAATAAAATGGTTATTATTATATTTCCTTGTTCATGATAATTGTTTATTTTCCATGCTATAATTGTATTGACTGGAAACTCAAATACATGTGTGGGTATATAGACAACACCGTATCCCTAGTGAGCCTCTATAGGACTAGCTCGTTGATCAAAGATGGATATGGTTTCCTAGCCATGGACATGAGTTGTCATTTGATAACGAGATCACATCATTAGGAGAATGATGTGATGGGCAAGACCCAAACTATGAACGTAGCATATGATCGTGTCAGTTTATTGCTATTGTTTTCTGCATGTCAAGTATGTGTTCCTATGACCATGAGGTCATGTAACTCACTGACACCGGAGGAGTACCTTGTGTGTCTCAAACGTCACAACGTAACTGGGTGACTATAAAGATGCTCTACAGTTATCTCCGAGGGTGTCTGTTGAGTTGGCATGGATCAAGACTGGAATTTGTTACTCCGTGTGACGGAGATGTATCTCAGGGCCCACTCGGTAATACAACATCACAATGAGCTTGCAAGCAAAGTGACTAAAGAGTTAGCGACGGGATATTGTATTACGGAACGAGTAAAGAGACTTGTCGGTAACGAGATTGAACTAGGTATAGAGATGCCGACGATCGAATCTCGGGCAAGTAACATATCGATAAATGAAGGGAACTACGTACAGGATTAACTGAATCCTTGACATAGAGGTTCAACCGATAAAATTCTTCGTAGAATATGTAGGAGCCAATATGGGCATCCAGGTCCCGTTATTGGTTATTGACTGTAGAGGTGTCTCGGTCATGTCTACATAGTTCTCGAACCCGCAGGGTCTGCACACTTAACGTTCGGTGACGTTTCGGTATTATTGGGTTATGTATGTTGGTGACCGAAGGTTGTTCGGAGTCCCGGATGAGATCCCTGATGTCACGAGGATCTCCGGAATGGTCCGGAGGTAAAGTTTGATATATAGGAAGTGATGTTCGGGCACCGGAATAGTTTCGGAGAATGCCCGGATTTTGTCGGGAGTGCCGGAAGGGTTCCGGAGGTGCACCGGGTGGGTCCACCTGCCACGGAGGGCCCCATGGGATGGGAGAGGGGGCGCACCAGCCCCTGGTGGGCTGGCCGCCCCTCCCACAAGGGCCCATGCGGCCGAAGGGCTGAGGGGAACCCTAGGAGGGGCCGGCTACCACTTGCCTTGGGGGCCAAGGCACCCCCTTGGTCGCTGGCCCCATCTAGGCTGCCGCACCCCTAGGGGTCGGAACCCTAGGGCGCCAGCCCCCTCTCCCTCTCCCCCTATATATAGTGGAGGTTTGGGAGGGCTGCCTCACCTTAAGCCACGGCACAACCCTCCCTCTCCCCTAGATCGTTTCTCCTCTAGATTAGATTGGTTCGGTATTGCTTAGCGAAGCTCTGCCGGATCAGCTCCACCACCACCGCCGCCACGCCGTCGTGCCGCCGGAGAACCCATCTACCTCTCCTCCCTCGCTTGCTGGATCAAGGAGGCGGAGATCGTCATCGAGCTGTACGTGTGCTGAACGCCGAGGTGTCGTCCGTTCGACGCTAGATCGTGATTGGATCGCGTGACGGCTTGTGATTTGGATCGCGAAGACGTTCGACTACATCAACCGCGTTTCTTAACGCTTCCCGCTTAGCGATCTACAAGGGTATGTGGATCCGATCTCTCCTCTCGTAGATGCTCATCTCCTAGATTGATCTTGGTGAAGCGTAGGAAATTTTTTGTTTCCCATGCAACGTTCCCCAACAGTGAAGTTGGTATTTGTTTGATATTTTGATAATATGTATGTTGTTGCTTCCTTTAGTGGTGTCGTGTGAACGTCGACTACATGAAACTTTACCATATTTGGGCCTAAAGGAAGGCTTTATGGAGTAATAACTAGATGATGATTTGCTAGAGTGACAGAAGCTTAAACCCTAGTTTATGTGTTATTTCATAAGGGGCTGATTTGGATCCACATGTTTCATGCTATGGTTAGATTTATCTTAATTCTTCTTTCGTAGTTGTGACGTGGCTTGAGACTGCGTCGGTATTTCCCCAAAGAGGAAGGGATGATGCAGCACAGCGACGGTAAGTATTTCCCTCAGTTGTGAAACCAAGGTTATCGAACCAGTAGGAGGATCACCGCCACCCAATAAGCAAAACCTGCACACAAACAACAAATACTTGCAACCCGACGCGAAAGAGAGGTTGTCAATCTCTCTACGGTAAAAAGATAGATTAGGTAGTGATAGATAGGAGAGATAGATCTCTCAAGAACACAAATAAAAAGAGTAAATATGCAACAATATATTTTTGGGTTTTTGGTTTTTTAGATCTAAAAACAAAGATTGCAAAAACGTAGATCGGAAAGCAATATGATGGAAAAGTAGACCCGGGGGCCGTAGGGTTCACTAGTGGCTTCTCTCATGAGTATAGCGCACGGTGGGTGAACAAATTACTGTTGGGCAATTGATAGAAAATCGAATAGTCATGACGATATCCAAGGCGATGATCATTATATAGGCATCACGTCCAAGATAGATAGACCGACTCCTGCCTGCATCTACCTCTATTACTCCACACATCGACCGCTATCCAGCATGCATCTAGTGTATTAAGTTCATGGAAAAACGGAGTAATGCAATAAGAACGATGACATGATGTAGACAAGATCTATTCATGTAGGAATAGACCCCATCTTGTTATCCTTAATAGCAATGATACATGCGTGTCTTGCTGCCCCTTCTGTCACTGGGAAAGAACACCGCAAGACCGAACCCATCACAAAGCACCTCTTCCCATGGCAAGAAAAATCCATCTAGTCGGCCTAACTAAACCAAAGATTCGGAGAAGAAATACGAGGCAATAAGTAATCATGCATATAAGAGATCAAAGAAGACTCAAATAATATTCATGGATAGAAACTGATCATGAACTCAAAATTCATCCGATCCCAACAAACACACCGCAAAAGTTTACATCAAATAGATCTCCAAGAGACCATTGTATTGAGAATCATAAGAGAGAGAGAAGAAGCCATCTAGCTACTACCTACAGACCCGTAGGTCTATGGTGGACTACTCACGCATCATCGGAGAGGCACCTATGAGGAAGATGAACCCCTCCGTGATGGTGTTTAGATTGGATCTCGCGGTTCTGGAACTTGCGGCGGCTGGAATTGTGTTTCGTCGACTCCCCTAGGGTTTTTGGAATATTTGGGAATTTATAGGCATCAGAGGCGGTGCGGAAGGGGGCCGAGGAGGGCACAACCCATCAGGGCGCGCCGGGCCCACCTGGCGCGCCCTGGTGGGTTGTGCTCTCCACAGCCCACCTCCCCGACAGTTGTTTGATCCACTGGGTGTCTTCTGGTCCAGAAAAAATCTCCAAAAAGTTTCATCGCGATTGGACTCCGTTTGGTATTGATTTTCTGCGAAGTAAAAAACAAGCAAAAACAATAACTGGCACTTTGGCACTATGTAAATAGGTTAGTCCCAAAAAATGATATAAAGTTGTTATAAAATGATTGTAAAACATCCAAGAATGATAATATAACAACATGGAACAAGAAAAAATTATAGATACGTTGGAGATGTACCAAGCATCCCCAAGCTTAATTCCTACTCGTCCTCGGGTAGGTAAATGATAAAAACAGAATTTTTGAGGTGGAATTCTGCCTAACATGTTCATCACATTCTTTTCTTTTGTATAGCATGGACATTTGGACCTGTAATTATTCAAAGCAATAGTCTAGTTTTAACATAATGACTTCAATACTCAAGCATGTCAACAAGCAACCATGTCTTTCAAAATATCAACACTAAAGAAAGTTATCCCTAGCCCATCATGCTCAATCATTGATCCATTCATGAAACACACTCAAATATTAGCTATGCCCAATGTCGTGGGAATGATCCTGACAATAGTACTAGGGGGTACGAATGAAGGGGCAACGTCTAGCTACGGCTCAAGTGTACACTCGGTTTGTACGAGTTCAGGCCTCACTCGGGAGTGATAACAACCCTACGTCTCGGTGCCCGGAGGCTGTTGTGTTTGCTTATGGTGGTATAGGATTACAGGGGGTCGGAGCCCTTGCCACGGCGCCCGGGGGTGGCTTATATAGAGTGCGCCACCACCGGCTGAGCGCCATGATTAGGCATTAAATGTCAATGAATACTATGTTACAGGAATGACTGATTAACCTGCCGTTACTGATAACGGTGAATTAACTCGTAATGTGTGACTACTCGAATTCTACTGACGCTCTGTCTTCCTGGTCGTCTGAGCTTCCGCTTGTCCGAATGGCGTCGAGTAGTCCGAGTGAAATGAGGCATCCGAGTGAACGACTATATTCGTCTGAATGAGTCTCTGCCCAGGGGCTTTGAAGACATTGGGGGGCCATTGGTGGGCCCCAGATGTCAGGCCTATGACCCTACCCAGGGTAGACATCCTCATCAGTAGCCCCCGAATCCATGAGGTTTTGGTTGTTAAGTGATTGACACCCGGAAGTGTCCAGAAACGGCCTGGGCGTTCCTCACTCGACTTCAAACCACGATGGATTCAGGATCAACGTTTTCTGATGGAATGGTTCAACTTGTATATGTCTTTCTGTTGGAAAGATTCAGGATCTTTCTCGGAAGAAATGATCCGAATGATTTGTCGTTCCATCCGAGTGACTGACCAATCGAGAGTCGATCGCCTAGTCCATTTGGAACAGATCGATAGGTTCTTCGAAATGTGGAGTTCATTCCGATTGAAATTCGAGGAAGTTCCCGCGCGTCCTGAACCGCGAGAAGCGCACGCACGGCATGATCGAACGGTCATGTCGCGGAAATCTGGGGCGGAGGCCACGACGCCTCGATTATCATGCCGGGATTTCCACCACGCGTCCTTAGGGCCCCGCTAAGCAGATCTGCGGATCTCGCTCCGTTAGCGGATTGACGGCCCGAGATTGCGCTCGCGCTTTGGGCTATAAGGGGCGCGAGCACCGTTCGTGGAGAGATAGATCTCATTTCCCACCTCCACCTCCATCCTCTCCGCCGCCCGAGCGATACACTTCCATCCCACCTCTGCCGTAGATCGGGTCCAGAGCTGCCGGAGATGACGAAGGTGGCGACGGACAAGGCTGAGCGGGCGAAGAAAAGCTCGCGGGGATCATCTTCGAGCGCGGGCACTCCAGCTGGATGGACCTAGGGTGAGTGGATGCAGTCGCGGGTCACCGAAGCTCGCATGCTCGAGCTAGAGAACCAAGGGCTCGTCGCCGCGGGGGCTTGGAGGTTGCCGGAAGAGGGTGAGGAGGAACCTTCACCACAGGGCAACGAATTCATGCTCTTGGTGACTCACCTCGAGCGAGGTTTCTCCCTTCCGGCTCATCCATTTTTCTGTAGATTTCTGGACTTTTTCGGAGCTCAACTCCACCACCTTCCTCCCAATGCCATCGTTTACCTAGCTGAGTTCGTATACCTTTGCGAAAATTTCCTGGGTTGTCATCCCCATTGGGGTTTTCAAACACCTTTTTCACCTGCCGAATGATGACTGTGAAAAAGCCCAGTCAATCAAAGGGTAAGACGAATGTAGCCCAATTGTGTGGGGGTCTTGGGATTCAACTGCGGGGAAAAGGTTGTTTCCCAAAAATTTCGTTCCCAGACTCGGTGAAGGGGTGGCAGGAAACTTGGTTTTATTGCCAAGATGTTCCAGTCGGGGATGATCAGCCGGGTCTTCCTCCATACACGTCGGAACGCATTCAGGCAGTTTCCCAACTGACCGTGTCCAAAGAGGAGAAAATGGAGGTAGATATCCTGGTAATAGCCCTGGTGGCTTTAGTGCAGAAAGGTGTCAACGGCCTTGACTTGCTAAATGTCTTTCTCCAGAGGAGGGTCCAACCGTTGCAAGCCAGGGTTCACCCCATGTGGGCATACACAGGCCCGGATGACACCACCCGGACTCATTCAGAGGAACTTAAGGCTGACTCAGTGGAAGCTAGGATCAAGGTGATCTCTTCTGCACGTGACAACCCCAGAGGGAGCAGGCAGGTGCCTCCGCTCTCCTCTGAGAATCCGCCGAATGAGGTAATATTCAAGGTGCCATAGTCCGAGTGATATTCACGTATTTAATGCAACTGATCCGATTAACTTGTTCTTCTGATCAATCTGTCTTCCACTCATCAGGCTTTCACAGGGATGAACAGTCCAGTGCCGATCGTCAACCGAGGACCGATTGACGTGGCAAGTGACAACGATCAGCCAGACGAGTCTGCAGAAGCGGAGGGCGGTGAAGGAAGTGGCGAAAGTGGCGGCGACGAAGATGACTCGGACGATGGTGATGAAGCAGAGTCGTCTCGTTCTGAGGAACGGGTTCTCGAGAGTCGTTCCAAGGTGCGCCAAGACCCGGGGGTCCGTGGTGGCGGTCCCAAAGCCTCGAGTGCTACCAAGCCGAGTGGAACTGCCCTCCCGACTCGCAGCTCGAAGCGTGGGCGTGGAGAGCCTGCCTTGTCACCCGAAATGGTGCCTAAACAAGCCAAGATCACCACCTCCAAGCCTCGGAAGGCCGTGTTTGTCCCCAAGATCAAGATGAGCATTCTTGTAGCCTCAGCGTAAGTACCTTCACTTTGACATTTATTGTCACGGCTCAATCCGAGTGTTATGATACTCCGAGTGGTTTCATTGCAGTGCTGATACTTCGACTGCCTCGCCTGACCCTCAATCTCTAGAGAAGGAAAAGGCTGACATTGATGTTGCGTCCTCAAAGGGTAAGCTTCTGATTCACTCGAGCGCACATTTCAATTTTTCTTTCTGCTTGTTTCTGACTGTTCTTCTGAACGCTTGCAGCTCCGCGTGAAGTGATAGACCTTGTGTAGGACTGAAAGTATGTCTAGAGGGGGGGGGGGGGTGATTAGACTTCTTGACCAAATAAAAGTTTTGCCTTTTCCCAAATTTTAGAGTTGGCAGTTTTTAGCATTTCATGGCAAGTCAAGTACACCCTACACATGCAAGTCTAAGAGTATAGGAGCGGAAAGTAACAACAAGCATGAGTAGAAAGGATAGGGTAGGAAGATCAAACGCAATTGTAGACACGATGATTTTTCCCGTGGTTCCGATAGGTGGTGCTATCGTACATCCACGTTTATGGAGTCTTCAACCCACGGAGGGTAACGGTCACGAGAGTCCACGGAGGGCTCCACCCATAAGGGTCCACGAAGTAGCAACCTTGACTATTCCATAACGGCTTCCGTCCACGAAGGACTAGCCTCACTATGGGTAGATCTTCACGAAGTAGGCGATCTCCTTGCCCTTAAAAACTTCTTGGTTCACTCCACAACACGAAGTAGGAGGCTCCCAAGCGACACCTAACCAATCTAGGAGGCACCACCCTCCAAAAGGTAATAGGCTCGGTAATGACGATGAACTCCTTGCTCTTGTGCTTCAAGATGATAGACTCCTCAACACACAATCACTCTCTCACAGATTTGGCTTGGTGGAAGAGATGGGATTGGTGGAAAGCAACTTGGGGAGGCTAGAAATCAAGATCCATATGGTTGGAGTGGAAGATCTTGACCTCAACACAAGGGTAGGTGGTTCTCTCTCAGAAAACTGGATGGGGCAAGTATGGAATAGTTCTGAGTGCTTCTCTCTCGAGTAGGTGGTGGTGAAGGGGTATATATAGGCATCCCCAAAAATCCAACCGTTACACACAAAATGACCAACTCGGTGACACCGATGTGTTAATCTCGGTGGTACCGAAGTGACCAAAAGGTGGCAACTTTTGAATCTCGGTGAGACCGATATAGGAAACTCGGTTGCACCGATAAGGTGACCAACGGTCAGATTCCCAATC
Organism: Elymus sibiricus; assembly: GCA_039707655.1. Taxonomy (NCBI): domain Eukaryota; kingdom Viridiplantae; phylum Streptophyta; class Magnoliopsida; order Poales; family Poaceae; genus Elymus; species Elymus sibiricus. Next base: position 436,942,738 of record CM077667.1, on the reverse strand, counting down.
TCGGTGACGCCGATCCAACAATCTCGGTGGTACCGATATTGTGAATTTGCGTAACAGAAAGTTGGCAACCTAAACTCGGTGGCACCGGTATGGAATCGGTTGCACCGAAGTGGCTAGGGTTTGGCTGAGTCTGTCTATGGTTGAGAATCGGTGGCACCGGGATGGAAATGTTGGTTGCACCAATGTTGAGTATATGGCTATGGACAGACTTTGGTGGAAGAGTTTGTGGGTGTTTTTGGTGACTATCACTTGTGCACGTATGAGCATTTTGTTCACCAATCAAAACCTTACCCCCTTTTAATAGTATTGGCTTTCCTATGGACTCAAAGTGATTTCTCACAAATGTAAAATGTAGAGTCCTCTTGCTTGAAGCTTTGCCAACCTATTTCCTTGCATCTTGGGGTATTTCCACAATCTTCACAATCCTTTTGGCATCCCTATCATTGAACTTTTCCTGAAATATACTTAGTGGAAAACATTAGTTCAATGACTTATATGTTGTTATAAATTACCAAAACCACCAAGGGAGCAAATGTGCTTTCACCTTGACGCGGGCGGCAGGGTCGAACCGCCGAAGTCGTCTGTTGACGCGGACGTCGTGATGCAGGAGCTGCCACCTGCCAGTGTTTTAGCGTCGGCGCAGGGGACCAGCTCAGGGGCCGGAGCCGCACTCGGGGCTAAAACTGTATCCCTTTCACCCATTCCTCCTGCTACCAATATCTTCACGTTACACCATGTCCCGGAGGATCAGGTGGGGGCGACCAAAGAAGCATTGATCCAACTGGGGGTGATGAGCGAACGGCTGAAGACAGCTTATGACGCGAGTGAAGCATTGCAGAAGAATGTCCGAGTAAGTACTCTTGTAAGTACCTTCCTCAGTCGGGAATTTTGATCCGTGTGATTTTTGTTTTGATCCCGAGTGGGTTTGTGTCTGGGCACACTGTTGGGGAACGCAGCAGAAAACAAAAAATTTCCGACCTACGCACCAGCCCAGGACCACTATGAAGACTGCATACAAGGTTTGATCTTTTCGTAACCGACTCGTAGCGCAGTGGAAGTAGAGTCGATGACGATCGGCGGTGCAGATCCCCGCAGCTAGGATTTACAACCTCCCAACCGCGAGGATGTATACCCTCATCTGCCCCTCGGACAGCCCTCCGGGAGGCGGTCGGACAGTCCCCCGGACGGTGTCGCAGACAGCCCTTCAGGAGGACCTTCGAAACTCGGACGGTCACTCGGACAGCCCTTCGGGAGGACCTCTCGAACTAAGACCGAAACTACGATCTCTCTACAGAGTTGCACACATACGGTGTCATCTATCCGGCAGGGCTTCGCCGTCCAGAACTAGTTCCCACCGGAACCCAGACAGCCTTTCGGCTCTACGAAACTATTTCGCGGGGAGGGAGAGAGAAGCCAGACAAGTCAAATGGCATGTGTATGTGAGAAGGGATGAGGTTTGGGCAGCCCCCTCACCTCCTATTTATAGGAAAACCAAGGGGTAGAGTTGATGGGGATATGTACCTAGGGTAGGGTCATAGGCCTGACCTACATACCCTACCTAAGGACACTACATTGAAGAACTTAAAGATTACAAGGAAGACTCCGACTGAAATCACCATGGCACATGAGTCACTCGACAAACAGTTCACTCGGAGGCTTCTCTGTCCACTCGACAATTATCTTTCACTCGGAAGAATCAGAAGTCACTTGACCGCAGAAGACCAGAAGCCGCTCCAGGGAGGCCAACGGGCAGGCGTTCGACTAGACACCATAAGTAGCATTTATTACATGCGTTAGCAGTAATGTATACCTTTATTACCACGATCGGACCCTTGGTTGCTGGGCATTGATGAGGGGAAGCGCACTCTATATAAGCCACCCCTCCCCTCTGGCACAAGGGTTCGCACCCCCTGTAACTCTCATATTCCACACGACAAGCTCCCAAGCACTGAGACGTAGGGCTGTTACCTCCACGAGAGGGGCCTGAACTCATACATCTGTGTGTACAACCTCGCCGTAGCTAAGACTCTGCCCTCTCCTTTCGTACCCCTACCTTCTACTGTCAGGCTCGTTCCCACGACAGTTGGCGCCCACCGTGGGGCAGGCGTCTAAGCGACTTCTGGCGAGGTTGCATTTTTTCTCCTTCGTCATGTCTTCCGGCGGTGATTTGTTCCTGGGCCATGAGATCCGCTCGGAACGCTCACCTTCATCGCCGACGACTCGGCATGGCTCCACGAAGCGCCTCTAGATGTTGAGGCGCTCCCGATCCGCGGGGCGGCGCACTTCCACGCAAGTTCCTGCGGTGTTCTTCTACGCCAGCCGTCGACTCCGTACTTGTCGGTCCTCCCCGCTGTTCGTCGCCGCAAGCGATCCGGTCGTTCGCGGCTCCAGCGCTGGGTGAGGCATGCGGCGGCTCACCAAACTTCGTCTCCGCAGATTGCGGCTATCGAGCCCGCCAAATCACTTCACGGCGTGTTCGACTCGGCGTCAGATCAGTCTGACGTTCCCTCCGAGTGTGAGAGCTGCGATCCTGCGGCTGAGGTTCTTATGGCTGGTTCACATCAGAGTCCGCCGCCTGGCTTCGGCCGCGGCAGACGCGAGGCTGGTGGAGCGTTGAATGAGCAGCAGCACTAGGATGAGGAGATCCTCCATACCCCCATCGTTGGTGCAACTGCTGAGGCCCAGGCCTTGGAGGCCACGCGCCTTCAGCTCGAAGAGATTCAGAAGGAACTCGACGAGCGTGCTCGCCAGCGTCCACCACTTCCTAGTCGACGTCAGCGACAGTTGTTTCCGAGTAGATCTCGGAACAACGTCGAGGTATTCCGTACTCCAGTTTTAAACGTTGCAGCGGCCACTAGGATTGCAGATTCCATTTAGCCGTCGCGTTCAGAGGCCGGCAGAGGTTTGCAACAGATCCGAGCGTTGCTTGATGCAGCACAACAACATAATTCGGCTGTTTCTCAGTCGCGCAACAGGTTACACAGTAATTCGCCTAGAGCAGACACAGTTCAGTCGGCGCACAGTCCGGGGTCACCTCTGCATCGCAGGGGCGGAGGTTACCCTGAAGATCAGTACCAAGATCAGGGGCGAGATCATTTTGCTCCTCGTTATCACCGTGATGACCGCCGTCGAGTGCCTACTCCTCCACGGAGTGGTTCATATGTGCCCCGGCACAATGACGATAGGCGCCCGTTAGGCAATGAGCGGAATCCTGAGTTCGACGCGAGAAATGTACTCGCACAAAGGCGGATCGACAGAGGCAGAGCCCACAGGGATGGTTATGACAGAGACTATCCGAGTGGAAGTGGTACCGTTGTTTCTGGCCCCGAATGTTTTAGCAGAGCCATTCGCTCTACAGAGCCCCAACTTCAGGTTGGCGGCTGGAATAAGCAAGTTCTCTGGCGAGTCGAAGCCGGAAACATGGTTAGATGATTACCGAGTGGCTGTGCAGATAGGTGGAGGAAATGACAACATAGCCATGAAGCATTTATCCTTAATGTTGGATGGTTCGGCCCGAGCGTGGTTGAATCGTTTGGCTCCTTCTAGCATCTATTGCTGGGAAGATCTTCCCCGAGTGTTCATCAGAACTTTCGAGGGCACTTGCAAGCGTCCAGCAGGTTTGATCGATTTGCAGCACTGTGTTCAGAAGCCCAATGAGTCCTTGAGAGATTACATTCAGTGTTGGTCCACCTTGCATCACACAGTGGAGAATGTTTCCGAGCACCAAGCTATTTGTGCTTTCAAGGCCGGTGTGAAGTACAGAGAGCTTTACCTGAAGTTTGGGCGGACGGGTGATATTTCACTGAGCAAGATGATGGAGATTGCCACTCGGTACGCCAATGGTGAAGAGGAAGACCACCTCCGCAGCGGAAAAGGAAAAACAGTCGACAATGATGCCGGCGGCAATTCCAGTCATAAACAGAAGCGCAAAGCTGATGGCCCTGCTCAGGCAGAGGCGGCCACTCTGGCGGCGCAAGGAAAAAATAAGGGGAAGTCCAAAGGGCAGTTTACCCCCAAGAAAGGAAAGAATCAGTCGGGAACAGACGTTATGGATTTACCGTGTGCAATCCACACGAAGAAAGATGAGGAAGGCAATTTGATATTGCCGAAGCATACTACTCGACAATGTCGTTTACTGATCCAGCAGTTCAAGGAAGGTCAGTCGAGTGAGAAAACTCCTGAAAAGGAGGATGATGAAGACAAAGAAGAGTTTCCTGAGGTCAATGCCACTCTGTTGATTTTTGCTGATGTAGAAAGCAAGAGTCGACTGAAAGTTATCAACAGAGAAGTCAACATGGCTGTTCCTGCCACCCCCACATACCTCAAATGGTCTCAGACTGCTATCACATTCGACCAGTCAGACCACCCTGCTCATATCGCTACCCCCGGTCGGCAAGCACTGGTGGTGGACCCGGTTGTGGGAGGCACTCGACTCCGCAAAGTCCTGATGGATGGTGGGAGCGGTTTGAACATCTTGTATGCGGATACCCTAAAGGGGATGGGCATTCCAATGTCCCGACTCAGCGAAAGCAACATGCAGTTCCACGGAGTCATCCCTGGGAAGAAGGCCAAGTCACTCGGCCAAATTGCATTGGATGTGGTGTTCGGCACCGACAAGAATTTTTGCAAAGAGAAATTGACGTTTGAAGTTGTGGACTTCCAGAGCGCATACCACGCCATCCTTGGTCGTCCGGCTTATGCCCGTTTCATGGCCCGTCCATGCTACGTGTATCTCAAGCTGAAGATGCCCGGGCCCAAGGGTGTGTTCACAGTCACAGGCAACCGACAGAGGGCTGAGGAGTGCCTTCAGCAGGGCTCCAAAATTGCCGATCATCAGATGGCTGTGGTCGAGTTGGAGGAGTACAAGAAGAGTGCTGATCCTGCCGACCTGCTGCATGCCAAGAAGCCCACCTCGGAGTCGGCTTTCCAATCGGCAGACGAAGTGAAGAAAGTGCACATTGACCCGACGGATCCAAATGCTGCCCCGACCAACATCTCAACGACACTCGACAGCAAATAGGAAGCCGAGCTCATCCAGTTCCTCCGTGAGAACTGGGACATCTTCGCATGGAAGCCTGCTGACATGCCGGGTGTACCTAGGGAACTGGCTGAGCACTGACTGAGAGTCGACCCGAAGGCCAAGCCTGTGAAAGAGCACTTGCGTCGGTCGGCAGCAGAGAAGCGGAAGGCAATCGGCGAGGAGGTGGCTCGTCTCTTGGCGGCTAAGTTCATACGCGAGATTTTCCACTCCGAGTGGCTCTCGAACGTCGTCATGGTCCCCAAGAAAGACAAGTCGCTCCGCATGTGTATTGACTTCAAACATATCAATCGGGTCTGCCCGAAAGATCATTTTCCGCTCCCCCGCATCGACCAGATTGTCGATTCAACTGCGGGGTGCGAGCGTTTATCTTTTCTTGACGCATACTCCGGTTACCATCAGATCCATCTGTTTGGTCCGGATGAAATAAAGACAGCCTTCATCACCCCATTCGGGTGTTTTTGTTATATCACCATGCCTTTTGGTTTGAAAAATGCTGGCGCTACTTTCATGCGCATGATTCAAAAATGCCTGCTTGATCAGATCCCTCGGAATGTTGAAGCATACATGGATGATATTGTCGTCAAGTCTCTCAAAGGTTCCGACCTGTTGACTGACTTGGCTGAAACATTCGCCAACCTGAGGAGGTATGATATCAAGTTAAACCCGACTAAGTGCACTTTCGGTGTTTCTGGTGGCAAGTTGCTCGGTTTTCTCGTTTCCGAACGAGGAATCGACGTCAATCCTGAAATGATCAGTGCCATTACCCGAATGAAAAGCCCTGAGCGTGTGCACGATGTCTAGAAGCTCACAGGTTGCCTGGCGGCGTTGAGTCGATTCATTTCTCGTCTCGGTGAGAAGGCATTACCTTTATACCGACTGATGAAGAAGTCTGATACGTTCGAGTGGACTCCAGAAGCTGAAGCAGCGTTTGTCGAGCTCAAAGCCCTGCTTTCCACCCAGCCGATGCTTGCTGCTCCGCACAGCAAAGAGCCCTTGCTCCTGTACATCGCGACCACTAATCAGGTCGTTAGTACAGTTCTCACTGTCGAGCGGGAAGAGGAAGGCAAAGCTTACAAAGTTCAACGTCCTGTTTATTATATTTCTGAAGTGTTGACTCCTTCAAAGCAAAGGTACCCACATTACCAGAAGCTTGTATATGGTATATATCTGTCAGCGAAGAAGGTGGCACACTACTTTCAAGATCACTCAATTTCAGTCGTCAGCGATGCTCCATTGTCTGAGATCCTCAACAATCGAGATGCGACTGGTCGAGTGGCAAAATGGGCTATTGAGCTCCTTTACTTTGATATCAAGTTTGAAGCAAAAAAGGCAATCAAGTCTCAAGCACTTGCTGATTTCCTGGTCGAGTGGATAGAACAGCAGCAGCCAATCCAAATCCACTCGGCACACTGGACCATGTTCTTCGACGGTTCAAAGATGCTGAATGGGTCTGGTGCTGGCGTAGTATTGGTATCCCCAAAAGGCGACAAACTCAGTTATGTCCTGCAGATTCACTTTGATTCCTCCAATAACGAAGCTGAATATGAAGCACTCCTATACGGGTTGCGTATGGCCATCTCACTCGGCGTCCGGCGCCTGATGGTATACAGTGACTCTGATTTGGTGGCCAATCAGGCGATGAAAGAGTGGGATGTCAGGAACCCTGCTATGACTGGATACTGCAATGTAGTAAGAAAGCTTGAGAAGAAGTTCGAAGGTTTGGAACTCCATCATGTTCCCCGAGTGAAGAATCAGACAGCTGATGAGCTAGCAAAGATTGGATCCACTTGGAAGCCTGTCCCCAGCAATGTGTTTCTGGAACACATGCATTCTCCTTCAGTGCAGGAAGATCCCTTCACTGAAGAGCCCCCGCAAGCAAAGAGCGCCTCTGATCCGACTGAAGTTGATGTCCCAGTGGTCATAGATCTGGTCAAGGAGATTTTGGTGATCACGCCCGACTGGACAGTGCCTTATATCGCATACATTCTAAGGCAAGAACTCCCCGATGACGAGGTTGAAGCTCGACAGATCGTCCGCAGATCCAAAGCCTTTACTGTTATGGGTGGACAACTTTACAGAGAAAGCGTAACTGGCGTGACTCAGCGGTGTATCCCTCCTGAAGAAGGTCGACTGATTTTGGAGGAAATTCACTCGGGGACCTGTGGTCATCATGCGTCCTCTAGGACGATTGTTGCCAAAGCATACCGAGCTGGTTTCTTCTGGCCGCGCGCCAACGAGATGGCTAAGGAGATTGTTGATCATTGTGAAGGGTGCCAGTTCTATTCAAACTTGTCGCACAAGCCTGCATCTGCCTTGAAGACTATTCCACTCGTCTGGCCGTTCACTGTATGGGGTTTGGATATGGTCGGACCCCTTCGAACAGGCCAGAGTGGATTTACTCACTTGCTTGTAGCAGTCGACAAGTTCACTAAGTGGGTTGAGGCTAAACCCATAAAGAAGCTGAACTCGCACACTGCTATCAAATTCATGAAAGAGATAACATTCCGATATGGAGTTCCCCACAGTATCATTACAGACAATGGCTCAAACTTTGACTCGGAAGAGTTCAGACACTTTTGCTTCACCCAAGGCACTCGGGTGGATTACGCATCCGTTGCGCACCCCCAGACTAATGGTCAAGCTGAGCGAGCAAATGGCCTTATCCTTCAAGGGCTAAAGCCTCGACTCATGCGAGATCTCGAGCATGCAGCTGGAGCTTGGGTTACCGAATTGCCATCTATTTTGTGGGGTTTGAGGACGACTCCTAATCGGTCGACGGGACACACTCCTTTCTTCATGGTGTATGGAGCCGAAGCTGTTTTGCCGAGTGATGTCCTTCACAATTCCCCTCGTGTAGATCTTTACTCCGAGGTTGAGGCTGAGCAGGCACGACAAGACGGTGTAGATCTCTTGGAAGAAGAACGCGAGTTGGCTCTGATTCGGTCGACTGTATATCAGCAAGATCTGCGCCGCTTCCATGCGAGGCACGTCAAGAGTCGGTCGTTCCATGAAGGTGATCTTGTGCTCCGAGTGGATCAGCAGCGACCTCACAAGCTGGCCCCAGCATGGGAAGGCCCTTTCGTCGTCACCAAAGTACTGAACAATGGAGCCTACCACCTCTTCAACCTCAAGAAGAATATCGACGAGCCGCGCGCCTGGAACGCGGATTTACTTCGACGTTTTTATACTTGACGACTGAGTTGTTTTGATGTAATAAGAGTACTCCAGACAGTGTCATTTGTCAAAATTATGACTCCCACAGTCTATTGTCGATTTCGATCGCGCAATTTCGCATTCAAAAACTACTCCGACTGATGAGCGATCCTCTCACTCGGGGACTTAGCTGCGAACCAGTTTTCGCCTAAGTTAAAAAATTGCTCCGAGTGGTGAGCAACCCTCTCACTCGGGGGCTTAGCTGCGAACCAGTTTTCGCCTAAGTTAAAAACCCTGCCGAGTGAATAGCATCCTATTCACTCAGAAACTTAGCTGCGAATCAGTCTTCGTCTAAGTTGTAAAACACTCCGAGTGGTGAGCAACCCTCTCACTCGGGGGCTTAGCTGCGAACCAGTTTTCGCCTAAGTTAAAAATGTTGTCGAGTGAATAGCATCCTATTCGCTCGGAAACTTAGCTACGAATCAGTCTTCGTCTAAGTTCAAAAACACTCCGAGTGGTGAGCAACCCTCTCACTCGGGGGCTTAGCTGCAAACCAGTTTTCGCCTAAGTTAAAAACCCTGTCGAGTGAATAGCATCCTATTCGCTCGGAAACTTAGCTATGAATCAGTCTTCGTCTAAGTTCAAAAACACTCCGAGTGGTGAGCAACCCTCTCACTCGGGGGCTTAGCTGCGAACCAGTTTTCGCCTAAGTTAAAAACTCTGCCGATTGAATAGCCTCTTATTCACTCGGAAACTTAGTTGCGAACCAGTTTTCGCCTAAGTTAAAAACACCGCTGAGTGAATAGCATCCTATTCACTCGGAAACGTAGCTGCGAACCAGTCTTCGTCTAAGTCAAAAACTTTCCTGAGTGACGAATACTCCTCTCACTCGGGAACTTAGCCGCGAACCAGTTTTCGCCTAAGTTCAAAATTCTTCCGAGTAATGAGCAAACTTAGCCAAGCAAGAGATCGGAAAGCAAAATGCAGATAAATCCAGAATCTCTTGCGCGGAAAAAAGTTGCCCACGCAAACAGAAGTACTCAGGTTTAAGGCCTGAAAGAAGTTTTAAACGGTTACACCATCACTCGGCGTACCGAGGCAAATAAAGTTTTAACTGCAAGCAGAGTATTTTTCAAGCACCGGTGGGGCTCGACGGCTCGACGAAGGTGTCCAGGTCGATCCCATTAGCGATCCGAGTGGCTGCTTCGATGAAGGTCTCCATGAAATCTTCAAATTGAAGTTTCTTCATGTTGATCACCCGTAGAGCCTTCAGTTTGTCCTCCTTAGCCTCCTTGCAATGGACCCGGACGAGTGAAAGAGCCACGTCAGCTCCGCAGCGAGCAGCAGATTTTTTCCATGCTTGCACTCGACCAGGAATCTCATTGAGGCAGGTCATCATCGACTCGAGGTCAGTCTGGAGGGTGTCTTCTGGCCACAGTTCTTTGTCGACCTTCTCCAGTGCAGCCCTCAGTCGAGTGATATATCCTTGAACACTTCTGAGACGAGCTTCAAGTTGAAACATGTCCATGGCCACGGCGTCCCCAATGGGTGACTTGGTGGGATCCAGATTTGGTTCGATCTCCTCAGTCTCCTTTTCAAAATCTTGGCAGAATTCTGCACGAAGAGAAAATGAAAAGGTGGTCACACTGCTGTTCTGAAGAAGTCAAAGAAATTCACTCGACGGAAGAAAGTTACCTTCAAGCATGCCGAACATCTTCTTCGCGAAGTCTCCCAAGTATTTCTCCAGAGTGCTCCTTCTCTTGGTCAGCTGTTCAACCTTATGGATACAATCGGCCTGTTCCTGCTTGAGTTTGGCGTTCTCTTCTTCCAACTTATTGGCTGCAGCAAGCTTCTTCTCAGTGGCCTCAGTTTTCTCCCTCGCCACCTTCTGAGCATCGGCGAGTGCCTTGTCTTTATCTTCAAGCACCTTCTTCATGGTATCTAAAGAAATAACATTGTTGAGTCACGCTCGGAGTCGACGGTTCTCATCATGCACGTTTGTTCGTGTGAGGACACTCGGTTCAAAGGATCGAAGACGAAAGTGATAATGCAATTGGTTGACAAGGATTACCTCCCAGGGTCTTCAGCTCGGTCTGTGCATGGTCTAAGTCGTTCTTGGTCACCTCCAGATCCAGCTGAAGCTGGTTTTTCTCCTTCTCCAGGTCGACGTACTTAGACCCAAGCTCACAGGCTTTCTGAAATCAGCAAAGAAGTAGTTCAGTCGACACCAATGTTTCGCCACTCCCGAGTGGAAAGGAACAAGTTCAGTCGAATGGACGGCGGCCCGCGCCCCACCCCACGCCCCTACAACGCGTCATATCATGGTTGATGGAAATGATGTCCATGAAACCCGCGGGATAGTTCTTAAGACTACTGCCCATCGTAAACGATCGATAGTAGTCTCGGGGACTACACCCAGTGGGTGCACTCAGCGTGCCCCCACTGGACCAGAGACCACTCGACCAGGTCCGACCTGTCCGAGAATAAAAAAAACATGCAAATATTGTCTCTATCAGACCCCCGCCGATGCAAGCACTCGACGGCGGTCTCGGGGACTACACCCAGTGGGTGCACTCAGCGTGCCCCCACTGGACCTACTTTCACTCGACCAGAATGTTGAGTGACAAGTGACTATCAAAACATATCTAAGACCCCCGCCGATGTCTTCGTCATTCGACAGCGGTCTCGGGGACTACACCCAGTGGGTGCACTCAGCGTGCCCCCACTGGATACAAACCACTCGACTAAGACCTGATCTATTCGAGAAGAAAGCAAGCAAGTATGCGTCCAAATAAAACACCCAGTGGGTGTACAGTCAAGATGGACAGGAATTCAATCGGAAATGAACTTACAATAGCACTTACTCGGACATTGGCACGAAGCGCTGAACTGGCATCATAAGCCAACTTGCTGGCCTCATACGCCTCCTTCGTGCGCAGCATCATTTGTCCAGCATGGATCATGGCTTCTTTGGCAGCTCCAGTCTGGTCCTCTGGGACGTGGTACAAAGGATATGCGGACGTCGGATGAGTCGGTGCTGCAGCTGAGGTAGCGAGAGGTGCTTGAGGCTGCCCAATCGGCGCTGAAACCACCAGAGTTGAAGTTGCTGGCGGAGCACTCGACAGCGGAACCACAAGATTAGCTCTGGCTCGGGAAGAGTCTCCAAGCTCTTGAGATGACGCAGCAGTCGAACTATGAGGTGCCTGTCCTGATGATGTTCTCCGAGTGCGTACGCGTGGAGTGTCCAAGGCCACAACTTCACCCTCAGCACCCTGCTCTGGCTCCTCGTCGTCTTCCACATGGATGACGTCGTCAACTGTCAATCGACAACGTTAACTTATTCATTCGACGAATTACCTTCAAAAAATCAGTCTACAGTGAAGATTTATTATACCTCGTTGAGAGGTGGCCGCGTCAGCAGTGTCCACTTCCATATGATCCTCCTCATCCCGCAGAGGCAACGTCACCGAGGTAGCAGCTCTGGCGAATAAATTTCACTCTGTCAGCAAAGACATGAAGTTTCATAACAGCACAAAAAGGAAAATGAATACTCACGTTGAGGCGACGGGTACGGCGATCTTCATGCGGGGCAGAGCCTTTCGAGGTTTCGGTGCGTCAGACCTGGGCTGTTTTGCGACCTTTTCAGTCGACTCAGGTGTCGCCACCCGGTCGCGCTTCGGATTCCTGGTGCTCGATGCCAAGGTTTTGCTTGGGGCAGCTTCTGGATCTTCCCGTTGCTTGGTACGGCGCTCGATGCGCGGAGGAACCTGGACTTCTTCCTCAATCTCCTCCAGGTCATCGTCGCTGCCTTCACTGTCGTCGGCGTAGTCAACGTCTACGCTGCCACCTGCGCTCTCTTCTCCGTCTTCAGGCTGCTCTCCATTTGGCACGGGCGAATACATGTTCGTAAACTCCTGCAAGGTACAAACTGTAAAGTCAGCCGACTGAAGACCCAATCACTCGACGAAACATGAAACCACTCGACAAAGATATAACTCACCAGGTTCGTCGGTGGGTTCAAAGCAGAAAAGGGCAAGATTCGCTTGGCTCCCAGAGGGTTATCATAGGCTCCGGTGATGCGTCTGAGCCACTGGGCAACAGTCTCCTCAGAAACTTCCTCTGGATGTGTCCGAGTGGTGTCTTCGGGGCCCGAATAGTGCCACATAGTGTGGTCCCTGGCTTGAAGAGGTTGGATTCGCCGACTGAGAAACGCCTCTAGGAGGTCCATACCAGTCACTCCACCATGGATCAGATCTACTACTGCATTCACTGAAATTCCTACCTGGACTTTTTCTCCCTCTGTCACGTTCAGTGTTCTGGGAGTAGTGGGTCGATCCAATGTGAAGGGAGGAAGACCAGTCGACATATTAGGAGATGCGACATCTTTGCAGTAAAACCATGTCGACTGCCAGCCCCGAACAGATTCAGGAAAGGTCATCGACGGAAACGCACTCCTACCCCCTTTTTTGGAGTCCCAGGCCACCGCATAGCTGGATGACATGGGTCTTACTATCACTAGGATTGGCCTTTTTGACACTCTGAGATCGGATGGTGAATATGTGTTTGAACAAACCCCAGTGAGGAGAACAACCCAAGAAGCATTCACACAGAGTTATGAACGCAGCAAGATACGCAATGGCATTCGGAGGGAAATGATGAAGTTGTGCCCCGAAGTAATCCAAGAATCCGCGGATGGATGGATGGGGAGGCAGAGAAAAACCTCGCTCGACGTGGGTGAGGAGGAGGACTCGCTCACCTTCGTGTGGCTCCGGCTCGGCCTCTCCCTTCGACAGCCTCCACGACCCGTCAGCTATCAGCCCATCGGCGACGAGATTTTGGACGTCCTCCTCCATGACGGTCGACCGGAGGAAATCCCCTTGAATCCACCCCGGCGGCACCGCGAACCGGGCGCCCGACGGCTTCTTCGCCTTGGCTCCCTTCTTGGCGCGCTCGAGCTTCTCCGTCTTCCCCTTCGTCATCGCGGCGGCGGTGGCCAAGGCGGAGCAGAGCGGCGCGCGTGGAGCAGGGGAGGCGGAGGACAAGAGGGGAACAGAGGGGAAGCACGGTACCGGCCCTCGCATCGCTCCGTCTTATAACTGCCCGAGTGGGTCACTGACCTGCGGGCCCGCCGGATCCCTGTATATCCCGATTACAGAGGAAGCGCGGTACGTGGCGATAAAGGCGGCGCGATAATCGAGGCGTCACGCCCCCACTTGCCCTAGTCGTTGCGTCATCATCGCGCAGCGCGTACTTCCCAAATTTTCAAATCCCGCAAAATCCGGGCCTGGCGAAGCGACCCGTCGCATCAAGAGGTTCCATTGATCACTCGGATCTGAGTCAGCGCTCAAGTTCACTCGGACACATTTCAAGACAGAATCGATCAGGGTGAATGACAAAGACTCCAATCAACGCATACTTTTGTGAAGCCCCAAAAAGCGCTCGAAATTTTTGTGTCTTGTCAGAACCTGCATCGATCCCTTTTCACTCGAACCCCGATCCATTCGGGGGCTAATGATGGGGATATGTACCTAGGGTAGGGTCATAGGCCTGACCTACATACCCTACCTAAGGATACTACATTGAAGAACTTAAAGATTACAAGGAAGACTCTGACTGAAATCACCATGGCACAAGAGTCACTCGACAGACAGTTCACTCGGAGGCTTCTCTCTCCACTCGACAGTTATCTTTCACTCGGAAGAATCAGAAGTCACTCGACCGCAGAAGACCAGAAGCCGCTCCAGGGAGGCCAACGGGCAAGCGTTCGACTAGACACCATAAGTAGCATTTATTACATGCGTTATCAGTAATGTATACCTTTATTACCACGATCGGACCCTTGGTTGCTCGGCATTGATGAGGGGCAGCGCACTCTATATAAGCCACCCCTCCCCTCTGGCACAAGGGTTCGCACCCCCTGTAACTCTCATATTCCACACGACAAGCTCCCGAGCACTGAGACGTAGGGCTGTTACCTCCACGAGAGGGGCCTGAACTCATACATCTGTGTGTACAACCTCACCGTAGCTAAGACTCTGCCCTCTCCTTTCGTACCCCTACCTTCTACTGTCAGGCTCGTTCCCACGACAAGAGTTGACATTCCAAAAACCCAAAAATGCCCCCACTTTATGTCAAACACAAAGGGCATAAGAGGGAAAAGGGACGCCATGTGGAGCTCCATGGAGATCCACTCACCTTGGCCGGCCACCCCCTTGGGCCCCCCCATGAGGGGCTTCCTTGGCCCCCAAGGCCTTCTAGAAGCCTTTTGGGAAATATCCCAAAAGGTGGTTTTCCAAAAATATCCAAAAATCACTTTCACTATTCACGACGACATTTTTCAGCGTCCGTTCGAACTGAAAATATTTATGTGGGCTAAGAACATTTCCAGTACCCACTAAAATAATTTTCAATGCGTTCCGGAACAATTCTGGATTAGTTATTTTCATCTGCGAAAAGCATCCGAAGCGGTTCCGGCAGCTCCAGAACATTTCCGTTTTTTCTTCCGGAAAATTCCCAGAAGTTTCCAGAATGATTCTGGCACCCTCCAAGAATTATCAGGCATGTGCCGAAACCAATTTGACTTAATGGTATCCCCTGAAACAACTTTTCAGTTTTTCCAAAACTGTTCCGGTGTTCTCTCTGCGGAACTTTTCCGCTGTCCGAAACTTTTCCGGTGTCCGAAACTTTTCCGGTGATTTTCTCTCAGACTCCCTGTCTAGTATTCAGCAGATAGATGACCCTTAAGCGTGTGACCCTATAGGTTCGGTGAAGTATAGACATGACCTGGAACCCCTTCCGATCAATGATCAACATCGGAGCCGTGGACACCGATATTAACCCCTATACCCACACGAATGAATATTCGAGTGAACCTCCAGTTGCCGTGTGCTATTCCTGTTGCTTCGCGATATGTTACAAATACCCAAGGTGAGACATGTTGGCATCCCTGTGGATCAACACCTTGTCCACTATGCCAGTTACCTCGTTACCGGTATTGTTCTCTTTTCTCGTTCCGTGTTCCGGCATCCCCGTGATCAAATCACAAAGTGTCTGGCCAGACGATGATGGATACCGTAACACCAAGAGGGCCCAGAGATATCTCTCCATCGTCGGAGGAGCAAATCCCAATCTTGAGCTATCAAGTTACTTGACATACTTTTCCATGAACCCGTAAGCCGCCGTAATAGCCACCCATTTACGGATGACGTTTAACAAACCCCAAAGTTCATGAAGCAAGCATGAAGAAACTTGATACTCTCATGGTCTAAGGAATCATGCAAACCTTAACCATCTCTGTGTTATTAACCATTAACTTGTGACGAATGAATCTCATAGCACAACATCAATTCGGGTCGATTCAACACAAATGTTCTGCTAACATTGTGCCCTCAAAATTGCTGGCATGGACATGCCCATGATCAGGAAAACAGAACCATCATGCAACACTTGAGCTAGTCTTAGAGGCCACACTAGGAATACATTTTACCGTTTATTATTCCACACGTGCATATGAGTTTTCCTCTGAGCCTCGTGGTTATTGTAGACTCGAGAACCATAGCAGTTATAGCATGGAATATAAACTTAATTAGGAACATGGGGATAAATAATAAGATTTATTATTGCCTCTAGGGCATATCTCCTACAGACTCCCACTTGCACTAGAGTCAATAATCTAGTCAATGCTAATGCACTTTACACCTATGGCATACTAGTGTAAAATATGCTTCGCTTGTGGTATAGCCTGATGTCCAACGGATCTGACAACTTCAGCTCCGTGTGTAACTTTGCATATCCTCGCGTTTTTCATGCTTTCACAAAATTCATATTTTGTGTGGACTTGGCTTTGTATATATGTGAATCACAGGTCAAACCTTGATTCCTCAGACTGAGCTATGGAGCAACTATCTGCAATAGTGTCCCATTGACCAAAGCCATCTTGGAACCATACTAAGTTAATGAATGAACTATATGATTCAACATCTTCTTTGTTGCTTCCAAAACGTCAACATACTTAGCCTTTTGTTATAGAATTCGCCACAGTAACCTGTTTAGAACAATTACAACTTACCGTGCCACCGTATTGTGTATTACACAAAACCTTAACTTAAATCGAAAATCGCATGGAGCATTGATGAAGACTGTATCGATGTAATTACTTACAACGAGCACTTCATAATCTCTGCTTGCGAGAAAACATGTCATCAGTGCTACTTTAGTACTCAATGACATTTTTCACTGTTGTCCTATGATCAATACTTTGATCACTTTGGTATCTATACTCGCAACAGTTTGGGAGTATCGGACATATCTGGTTGTTTTACATACCATGGAATACATGATTAATCCAAACACAAGAGTGTGTGGAATCTCCATCATGTATTTTGCTCATTAGTGTTTTGGGACACCGAGTCTTACAAAACTCTTTCCATGTGACTTCGGCAAGAATCACTCCTTGGCGGTTTTAGTGCTAAATGGTTTTAGCATCTTGTCAATATGTATTTTTGCTTAGCCCCATTAGGCAAATCTATCTCCATAGATCATTATTCCTAATAGAAAGGCTATTTAGCCCAAGCACTTCATCGAAAAACTATTTTCAAATGAAGTCCTAATTCGTGTCAAGAAATTTATTTCCAATTAACAATGTGTCAAGCACACAAGGTTTTTAGAAATATTATTATGCTCCCACTTACTTTCTTGAAAACACAAGCATCTTCATTATCCATTGATGAAATCAAACTCTTTTGATCATTTCATCAAGACAAAGATTCCAACTCCATTTTGCTCTCTTCTGTCCATTGCTGGAACTCTGAAGTTTGCATACTCACTAGCATCCTTTGGATCGACAAAATACTTTGGACTGTATCACATACAAATCCTAGTTTGTATTCCCATTTCATGGAAATTCTTTTGCCATCCATGTTTCATATCTCGTGATTGAAATATGTATTAATTGCTAGTTTAACCCAAACCGACTTTAAGCATCGCTACGGTGAAACAACCTCATCGTAGTCAACTCCTTGAACTTGTTATTGCAACAAGTCGAGCTTTATGGATAAAACATTTTATCCACATCAGTTTATAGTTTCATAAATATTCGTTAGACTCTAAGTCTTCCGAAAGGTGTATCAAGGTTTTAATCTTGAATCACTTATATGGAAACTATCTCGGATTGTATTGGCATTTAGCCAATTCCGGAGTCAGGGCCCATCAATGCTTCCTTGTATATCGTAGGTATACTGTTGTCTAACAACAATATCTCGTATGCGCACCTGAGAGGTTTGCACGAGTTTTTCCTACGTGGTTCAGCTGCAAGTTCGACCGAAGTCCATACATCTCATGTAGAGGCTTCCGTATCAGTCGCAGTAGGAAACTCTGGAATTACTTCCAAGGTCTCTTTCCTTTGATCTGATGACAAAGATACTGTTTATCTTGTCGAGTTGCACTGTTCTCCCTCTCACCTTTTTTAAAGAACAGATTTCTTCAAAAACCATACCGTTCTTTGTGGCAAAACTCTTAGCCTCGGTATAGTGGTGGGGGAATACCCAATAACTTGGGATAACCTACAAAGTAGCACTTGTCTGATTTGGAATAGGTTTGTAACCTTTTACACAAGCCCCATATTCCAAATGTTAAGAAAAGATATAACATGGTTGGGCGTACCATACCATGGCGTCATTTCAACAGACCCGATGGAGCTCTTTTCAGTGTAAAAGCCGCAGTCTCTAAAGCATTACTCTTAAAAGGGATAATGGCAAATTTATTTATGTCATCTTTCATCTTACCATGTCATGAATGGTTCGATTACATCTTCACGGACTCTCCACTTGCAGTGGTGTTCCGGGAGGTGCAAGTTATGAAACCCCTTTCACAACTCATCAGACATTCGCTAAACTTGTAACTCAAGTATTCCTTTCTGCAATCGAATTGTAGAAACATAATTTTCTTGTTACAACAACTTCTACTTCATTTTTGAAAACCTTTCGAAAGATTTCAAAAGATCCAGACTTATGTCTCATCAAGTAAATATCCATATATCTACTTGAGTCATTTCTGAAGAGAGATAAATCCACTACTTGCAACAACATTTATTGAACTACACACATCAAAATGTATGATCACCAATAAGTTTGTTGCTCGTTCCTTATGGCCTGTGAATGGTGTTTCAGTCACTTCACTTTTTGGACGAAAGTTGCAAGTGTCAGATGATTTTAAAATCAACCGACTTCAAAATCCATCATAATGGAATTTCCATGCGGGTTTCTCCAATGTGACCAAATGCAGTGCCACACTTTTGTGGTATTCTTTTAGTCTTGCGACATTTAGCGTCAGTGTTATGGATGTATCATATTACCATCAATATTCATAGCATACATCCCATCTTGGATGGAAGCATGGCCCTTCATGTTATTCATAATACTGAACAACAATTGTTCTTTTATGAACAACTCTTTTGTAACAAACATTGTGCACTAGGTTAGAGTGTATGAAACTCTAAAATGATTTATGAAAGTAAACACAGAGGTAATACATTAATATCATTATTCATAACATACATCTCATTCATAATGAAAGTATGGCCCTTATGTTTATTCATAACACCGAACATCAAAAGTTCTCTTATGAACAACCTTCTTGCAAGATACCTTATGCAAAGGGCTAGAATGTGTAAAGCTCTAAAATGAATTATGAAAGAAAATACATAGGTAACACACCGATGGAAGGTATAGTAACTTTTACTATGTTCCCAGCGTGTATCAAGACCTCATTCCTGGCTAGTCTTTCAGGCCATAGTAGTTCTTGCATCGAGTCGTAACAGAATGCAATCGAGCGGGTATCTTTGTGATCAACTCACAATACCCAAGAATTAGTGATTAACATGTTTAACCATAATTCCCAAGAACTATATCTTTGACCAGCCTTCTATACATCAAAAACTTGTATGACATTCATACATGAGTTGGATATTCCAGTCTTCTTTCTTTCTGCCTTTGTACTTCTAACAGTTTAACTTTTAGTATTTCTCCTACTCTCAGAAGAAGCACCCAACTTAAGAGTGGCGTTTAGCCCCAGACTTCCTAGGCATGAAAGTTTCACTAACACCCTTCGGACACTTCCTTTCTCTTTAAGTTGTTGTTTTATTCACCTTTATTTACATGACAGGCGTTCTTCTGGATCCCTCTCTTATCAGTCTAATGCATAGTAAACACCTTTACTAATAGTTTGCCAACAAAAATTGCTTTGGATATTTCATATCTTTCAGCTTTTGTTTGTATCTGAAAATTAATTTTCAGTTCCATGAATATCACATAACTATCCCAAAACTTTCGAAGTTCGGGTCTCATGGAAGCAAACGTATTGCACTTGGCTGAAACGGAATTCTAGCTTTTGGATCGAAGGACGAGAGTCACATGATCCATAGCATTAGCGGGAGAATACCAAAAGCATGCGATACGACAAAGTCCTTCTCGGCACTCTTGAAGACAATCCTCACATTACGTTATCAATCGTAAAGTTTTAACTAGATAAATAACAGCTTATTCAATTTTAATAGGGAAGGTCGAAACGCGAGCCATTATTCTACAACTATTATGCAAATCACACTTAGACAGTGTTCAAAATTAATTGCACTAAGAATTAAAAGAATTAATTCTAAAGTGCGCTCCCACTCAAATCAATATCTCTCATAATTGATTGTGAGTGATTCAAGACCCACATTTCCATTCAACGCCATTGTTCGAGATGAACACTGATGGCGCGAACTTCAATTGGTAGGCAAACTTGCCAATCACATCTTCATGTGACTCTTGTTCATCTTTCGATGCGTGTGTTCCGAGCTCAGGACGATCCTGCCATGAACGTCAAGATAACCAAGTGATCTTGCTGCGAGGTCTGACCTCACCCGCCTTACACCCGTACAATCGTTCGTACCCAAGTAGATCATGGCGCACCTCGAAAGGAAGGATGCTGTGACGGCGCTACACTTGGGAGAACACTAACTACTTGATATTTTTGTGAGAGATCACCCTAATAAAAGCGACTATCGCGCAATCAAGAAGGGCGCATCAAGAGGGATAAACATCTCAGGCAATTCATAATAGCATGATATGGTACAACCCTTTTTGACGGAGAAGTCATTAATTTCTTCGTCTTCGGCATTCGCGTCGGTGTACACCTTCGCGAAGTTTGCCACCACCTTGTCGATGCACCAGATAATATTGCTATCTCTACAGCTAATAAGATAAGTGCATTACATAAGGTTGACACGCAGGTCATTAAAGTGACAATCATATGGCTCCAGCCATCATGCCGAATCATGACACGCAGCTCATGTTAATTTACATCATATAGTCATCTCATACATAATCAAATTAATATGAGCATTGCTATACCACATCACATGCTCATGCAAACCCTCCTGCAAAACCAAGTTAGACGCCTCTAATCGGTTTATGCAAGAACTTGTTTTTCGTGGCTTCTATGGTTTCGAAACAAAACGAAGCTACCAACGTCCATCATCAAGTATGATAATTCAAGTTGCTAGATTAACTTTGCGGGGTGTATGAAACACGAGATAATAAAATCTTAAGCCCCATACTGAACTTCGTCATACGCATGACCCCCGTGCAGATCATATTTGCATTGCCCTTTCGTCTGCGAAATTTCATCTTTCTTTTTAATTACAGTGGAATTCAATGAAGTGTTAGCACTTCGCTGATCAATCAGGATCGCGGATTGCCAGAACATTGAAACTCCACCATGCTGTTATCAAGATCAGAAATATGCAAATCCCAGGGAAGCAACAAGAAGATCGGGTAACAGATTTCATCTGCTACCCGCACAAATAATTTTCAGTAATAGAACTCATCTACTACCTAATTATATTGTGCAACACCCATACATCTCTATGTATTCTAGATCGCAACTTGCATCTACGCATAGCATGGCTCATGATGCCACTGTTGGGGAACGCAGCAGAAAACAAAAAATTTCCGACCTACGCACCAGCCCAGGACCACTATGAAGACTGCATACAAGGTTTGATCTTTTCGTAACCGACTCGTAGCGCAGCGGAAGTAGAGTCGATGACGATCGGCGGTGCAGATCCCCGCAGCTAGGATTTACAACCTCCCAATCGCGAGGATGTATACCCTCATCTGCCCCTCGGACAGCCCTCCGGGAGGCGGTCGGACAGTCCCCCGGACGGTGTCGCGGACAGCCCTTCGGGAGGACCTTCGAAACTCGGACGGTCACTCGGACAGCCCTTCGGAAGGACCTCTCGAACTAAGACCAAAACTATGATCTCTCTACAGAGTTGCACACATACGGTGTCATCTATCCGGTAGGGCTTCGCCGTCCAGAACTAGTTCCCACCGGAACCCAGACAGCCTTTCGGCTCTACGAAACTATTTCGCGGGGAGGGAGAGAGAAGCCAGACAAGTCAAATGGCATGTGTATGTGAGAAGGGATGAGGTTTGGGCATCCCCCTCACCTCCTATTTATAGGAAAACCAAGGGGTAGAGTTGCCATTCCAAAAACCCAAAAATGCCCCCACTTTATGTCATACACAAAGGGCATAAGAGGGAAAAGGGATGCCATGTGGAGCTCCATGGAGCTCCACTCACCTTGGCCGGCCACCCCCTTGGGGCCCCCCCATGAGGGGCTTCCTTGGCCCCCAAGGCCTTCTAGAAGCCTTTTGGGAAATATCCCAAAAGGTGGTTTTCCAAAAATATCCAAAAAGGCACTTTCACTATTCATGACGACATTTTTCAGCGTCCGTTCGAACTGAAAATATTTATGTGGGCTAAGAACATTTCCAGTACCCACTAAAATAATTTTCAATGCGTTCCGGAACAATTCCGGATTAGTGATTTTCATCTGCGAAAAGCATCCGAAGCGGTTCCGGCAGCTCCGGAACATTTCCGGTTTTCTTTCGAAAAATTCCCAAAAGTTTCCAGGATGATTCTGGCACCCTCCAAGAATTATCAGGCATGTACCGAAACCAATTTGACTTAATGGTATCCCCTAAAACAACTTTTCAGTTTTTCCGAAACTGTTCCGGTGTTCTCTCTGCGGAACTTTTCCGCTGTATGGAACTTTTCCGGTGTCCGAAACTTTTCCGATGATTTTCTCTCAAACTCCCTGTCTAGTATTCAGCAGATAGATGAGCCTTAAGCGTGTGACCCTATAGGTTCGGTGAAGTATAGACATGACCCGGAACCCCTTCCGTTCAATGATCAACATCGGAGCCATGGACACCCATATTAACCCCTATACCCACACGAATGAATATTCGAGTGAACCTCCAGTTGCCGTGTGCTATTCCTGTTGCTTCGCGATATGTTACAAATACCCAAGGTGAGACATGTTGGCATCCCTGTGGATCAACACCTTGTCCACTATGCCAGTTACCTCGTTACCGGTATTGTTCTCTTTTCTCGTTCCGTGTTCCGGCATCCCCGTGATCAAATCACAAAGTGTCTGGCCAGACGATGATGGATACCGTAACACCGAGAGGGCCCAGAGATATCTCTCCATCGTCGGAGGAGCAAATCCCAATCTTGAGCTATCAAGTTACTTGACATACTTTTCCATGAACCCGTAAGCCGCCGTAATAGCCACCCATTTACGGATGACGTTTAACAAACCCCAAAGTTCATGAAGCAAGCATGAAGAAACTCGATACTCTCATGGTCTAAGGAATCATGCAAACGTTAACCATCTCTGTGTTATTAACCATTAACTTGTGACGAATGAATCTCATAGCACAATATCAATTCAGGTCGATTCAACACAAATGTTCTGCTAACATTGTGCCCTCAAAATTGCTGGCATAGACATGCCCATGATCAGGAAAACAGAACCATCATGCAACACTTGAGCTAGTCTTAGAGGCCACACTAGGAATACATTTTACCGTTTATTATTGCACACGTGCATATGAGTTTTCCTCCGAGCCTCGTGGTTATTGTAGACTCGAGAACCATAGCAGTTATAGCATGGAATATAAACTTAATTAGGAACATGGGGATAAATAATAACATTTATTATTGCCTCTAGGGCATATCTCCTACACACACTCAGAAGGAAGCCAGCCGAAAGGCCAAAGAGGCCGAGGAGAAACTGAAGACTGTCGGAAAGCTGGAGGAGGAGAAGAAAGCTTTTTAAGCCACTGTGCAGAAGTCCAAGGAAGAACTTGTGGAGCTGAAGAGGTCACACGCCGAGTGGGAGACCAAACTCAAGCACATCGCTGCCAAGAAAGCAGAGCTGGAGGAGTATGTTGAGGAATTCAGTGGTGAAGCCAATGAAAAGCTCAAAGGTAACTTTCCCAAGTGATTCTCATGGAGCTCCCGAGTGATTGAGCCGAATGAATTTTATCTGTCTCTGACTTCTTTCTTCATTTGGCCGAATCCAGCATTTTGTGACGATGTGGCGGAGGAGACAGACAAAATTGAGAAGGAGTTGGATCCGTCTCAAGGTCTGCTTAAGGACAGCGCTGCCATGGGCGTGCTCCGCTTGGAAGAGCGTGTCGAGCAAGTGGCCCTGTATATTAGGGAGCTTAGCGCCGCCATCTCCGCAATCGATCGCGACGTCTTTTCTGACGATGAGCCTTCGAAGGACCTGGAGACCATGCTTGCCCGAGTGAAGGCGGTGCCGAGCCGAGTGAAAGACTGGAAGAAATCTGCAGCTCGGGCTGGTGCTTACATCGCCCTCTCGTTAGTCCGTATCCACTGCAAGGGGGTGGACGATAGGAAGTTGAAGTCTCTTGAGGTAGCTAACAGGAAGCATGCCAAGATCGATGACTTCATGGAGATGTTCATGAAGGCTGCCACTCGGATAGCGGACAGCATCGACCTGGACACCTTCGTAGAAGCAGTGCCTCAGGCTGAGTGATCGTCAGGTTTAAACTCTTTAAGCTTTTGCCTCGGAATGCCGAGTGGTAGCTGTAACCGTAAGACTTTGAATGAGCTTGAGGCTCCTGTCGTCAAGACTTTTATCCGTACTCTTATTTCGAGTGATACAGTTTTTATTTGCCTTGGTTTTGTTCAACCTTTGCTTTCTGAAGGTTTGTGCTTAGGCGATGCGGAGCCGCAGCTAAGTCCCCGAGTATGGGCGTGACCCGCACTCGGATTAGTTCTTGCGAACAATGATGGTCCTGTCCATCTTGTCGTCTGAGTGAGAAGGATGTCCCACTCTAGACATTTTTAACTTAGGCGATGTAGGACCGCGGCTAAGCCCCCGAGTGTAGGTGAGACCTGCACTCGGATTAGTTCTTGCGAACAATGATGGTCCTGTCCATCTTGTCGTCTGAGTGAGAAGGATGTCCCACTCTAGACATTTTAAACTTAGGCGATGCGGGACCGCGGCTAAGCCTCCGAGTGTAGGTGAGACCTGCACTGATTAGTTATTGCGAACAATGATGGTCTTGTCCGTCTTGTCGTCCGAGTGAGAAGGATGCCTCACTCTAGACATTTTTAACTTAGGCGATGCGGGACCGCGGCTAAGCCCCCGAGTGTAGGTGAGACCTGCACTCGGATTAGTTCTTGCGAACAATGATGGCCATGTCCATCTTGTCGTCCGAGTGAGAAAGATGCCTCACTCTAGACATTTTTAACTTAGGCGATGTGGGACCGCGGCTAAGCCCCCGAGTGTAGGTGAGACCTGCACTCGGATTAGTTCTTGCGAACAATGATGGTCCTGTCCATCTTGTCGTCCGAGTGAGAAGGATGCCTCACTCTAGACATTTTTAACTTAGGCGATGCGGGACCGTGGCTAAGCCCCCGAGTGTAGGTGAGACCTGCACTCGGATTAGTTCTTGCGAACAATGATGGTCCTGTCCATCTTGTCGTCCGAGTGAGAAGGATGCCTCACTCTAGACATTTTTAACTTAGGCGACGGGGGACCGCGGCTAAGCCCCCGAGTGTAGGTGAGACCTGCACTCGGATTAGTTCTTGCGAACAATGATGCTCCTGTCCATCTTGTCGTCCGACTGAGAAGGATGTCCCACTCTAGACATTTTTAACGTAGGCGATGCGGGACCGCGGCTAAGCCCCCGAGTGTAGGTGAGACCTGCACTCGGATTAGTTCTTGCGAACAATGATGGTCCTGTCCATCTTGTCGTCCGAGTGAGAAGGATGTCCCACTCTAGACATTTTTAATTTAGGCGATGTGGAATCGCAGCTAAGCGTTTTACACCCACTGGAGCTACTGATCCACCGGAGTGACAAGAGTTAAATTTTGACAAAATATAAAGGAACTAAACTTTATTCATCGAGATCACTCGGATTCATTTCTGGAATGAGAAACTAAAGTAGTTATGTTCTAGGTGTAGAACTTGCGAAGCAGGTCTGCGTTCCAAGTCCAGGGCTCTTCTACTCCATCTTCGATATTGTAAAGCCGGTAGGCTCCATTGTGCAAGACTTTGGAGATTGCATACATCCCCTGCCACGGAGGCGCTAGCTTGTGGGGTTTCTGCTAATCCAGTCGGAGGACAAGGTCTCCTTCCTGAAAAGCTCGGCCCTGGACGTGTCTGTCATGGTAACGCCTCAGATCTTGCTGATAGAGCGTCGATCTGATGAGGGCCAGCTCTCTCTCTTCCTCTAAAAGGTCGATGCCGTCTTGCCGAGCGGCTTCGGCTTCAGCTTCATCATATAGTTCCACTCGGGGGGGAATTGTGCTGAAGATCACTCGGCAACACAGCTTCTGATCCGTACACCATGAAGAAAGGCGTGCGCTTCGTAGAGCGGTTTGGGGTTGTCCGAATGCCCCATAAGACAGAAGGCAATTCTTCAACCCAAGCTCCAGCAGCATACTTTAGGTCTCTCATCAATCGGGGCTTCAGACCTTGCAGAATCATTCCGTTTGCGCGCTCTGCCTGCCCATTCGACTGCGGGTGAGCCACTGAGGCGTAATTAACCCGAGTTCCTTGATAGAAATAGAACTCACGGAACTCTTCCGAGTCGAAGTTCTTCCCATTATCCGTGATAATATCATGTGGTACGCCGAATTTGAAGATGATTTGCCAAATGAAACTGACGGCAGTACCTGCATCCAAACTCTTGATGGGCTTCGCTTCGCCCTATTTGGTGAACTTGTCAACCGCCACGAGCAGATGTGTGAATCCACTCGACCCAGTCCGCTGGGGACCGACCATATCGAGGCCCCATACTGCGAACGGCCAAGTGATCGGGATCATCTTGAGCGCGGACGCTGGCTTGTGGGACTTATTCTTGTAGAACTAACACCCAACACACAGGTCCACCAGATCCCTTGCTGCTTCATTGGCTCGGGGCCAATAAAAACCCGCTCGAAAAGCCTTAGCAACCAAAGTCCGAGAGGACGCATGGTGGCCGCAGGTTCCCGAGTGGATTTCATGTAAGATTTGCAGCCCTTCCTCAGGGGAGATGCATTTTTGGATGACTCATGTGGTGCTTTTCTTGTACAACTGGTCTTCCATAACTTCGAATGACTTGGATCGACGGATGATCCGACGGGCTTCTTCTTCATCTTCGGGGAGTTCTTGTCTGAGCAAGTATGCCAAATAGGGTTGAGTCCACTCGGGAGTGATTACCAGCATTTTGTGGACCAGATCCACTATAGCTGGAACTTCAACCTCAGTCAGATCAGATGGACCGACTGCTTGTGGGGGCTCCTCTGTGAAAGGATCTTCTGTGATTGTTGGAGCGTGTAGATGTTCGAGGAATATGTCCTTGGGGACTGCCCGCCGAGTGGAACCAATCTTTGCTAGGTCGTCTGCTGCCTGGTTCTTCACACGAGGAACGTGATGCAGCTCCAATCCTTCAAAGTTCTTCTCCAGCTTTCTGACTGCATTGCAGTAGCCGGTCATAGCTGGGCTCCGAATGTCCCATTCCTTCATCACTTGATTGACAACGAGGTCCGAATCACCGTAGACCATCAAACGACGAATGCCGAGTGAGATGGCCATACGGAGGCCATACAGGAGGGCCTCGTATTCGGCCTCATTGTTTGACGAATCAAAATGGATCTGGAGGACGTAATTCAAGTTATCTCCTCTGGGAGAGACAAGGACGACTCCAGCTCCCGAGCCATTGAGCATCTTAGACCCATCAAAGAACATGGTCCAATGCTCGGAGACACTCGGGGTCGGTTGCTCTTGTTCCATCCATTCGGCCATAAAATCCACCAAGGCCTGAGACTTGATTGCTTTCTTGGCTTCAAATTTTATTTCCAGTGGCAGGATTTCAATCGCCCATTTCGCCACTCGGCCAGCAGCGTCTCTGTTGTGCAGAATCTCCGACAGGGGAGCGTTGCTGATGACTGTGACCGAGTGATCTTGAAAGTAATGAACCACCTTCTTTACCGTTAGGTAAATGCCATAGACAAGCTTTTGGTAATGTGGGTACTTTTGCTTGGAAAGGGTCAAGACTTCTGAGATATAGTATATAGGCCTTTGCACTTTGAATGTTTTTCCTGGCTCCTCGCGCTCTACAACAAGGACAGTGCTCACCACCTGGCTAGTGGCCGCGATGTACATGAGTAGAGGTTCCTGGCTGCCCCGAGCAGCTAACATCGGCTGGGTGGAAAGCAATGCCTTGAGTTCCTCGAACGCGGCTTGTGCTTCGGGTGTCCACTCAAATTTGTCAGACTTCTTCATCAGTCGGTAGAGCGGCAATGCCTTCTCACCGAGTCTTGAGATGAATCGGCTCAGAGCCGCAAGGCAACCGGTCAACCTTTGCACGTTGTGCAGGCGTTCAGGTTGTTTCATTCAGATTATAGCACCAATCTTATCTAGATTTGTGTCGATCCCTCGTTCGGAAACAAGGAAACCGAGGAACTTTCTGGCGGGCACTCTGAATGTGCACTTCGCTGGATTCAGCTTTATTCCAAAGCGTCGCAGGTTCGCGAAGGTCTCGGCGAGGTCGGTCAGGAGGTCAGAACCTTTCCTTGACTTGACCACGATGTCATCCATATATGCCTCCACGTTCCGACTGATCTGCTCTCGCAAGCATTTCTGTATCATGCGTTGGAAACTGGCGCCAGCATTTTTCAGACCGAATGGCATTGTGATGTAGCAGAAACACCCGAATGGGGTGATGAAGGCTGTTTTTATTTCATCAGGGCCGTACATTCGGATCTGGTGGTACCCGGAGTACGCATCCAGGAACGACAGACGTTCGCATCCGGCTATAGAGTCTACTATCTGATTTATCCGAGGTAAAGGAAAATGATCCTTCGGGCAGGCCCGATTGAGATGTTTGAAATCAATACACATACGAAGTGACTTGTCCTTCTTCGGTACCAAGACAACATTCGCGAGCCACTCGGAGTGGTAAATCTCGCGAATGAACTCGGCGGCGAGGAGCCGAGCTATCTCTTGACCAATCGCCTTGCGCTTCTCGACGGAGGATCGGCGCAAGTACTCCTTGACTGGCTTGGCCTTGGGATCGGTTCGGAGTCGGTGCTCCGCCAGTTCCCTGGGAACACCAGGCATGTTAGACGGCTTCCATGCGAAGATATCCCAGTTCTCACGGAGGAACTGGATGAGCTCGGCTTCCTATTTGTCTTCGAGTCAAGTGGAGATGTTCGTCGGGGCGGCACTTGGGTCACTCGGATGAACATGGATTTGCTTAGTCTCGCCAGCCGACTGGAAGGCTGATTCTGAAGCTGACTGCTTTGATCTGAGTAGATCAGCAGTATCTACTTCTTTCTTGTACCCTTCAAGCTCGACTGCAAGCACTTGTTCATTGGCGATCTTTGTACCCTGCTGAAGGCACTCTTCGGTGATCTTCCGGTCGCCAGTGACTATAATCACACCCTTAGGTCCTGGCATCTTGAGCTTGAGATACACGTAACATGGTCTGGCCATGAAATGTGCGTAAGCAGGCCTACCCAGGATGGT
Source organism: Elymus sibiricus (assembly GCA_039707655.1). Taxonomy (NCBI): domain Eukaryota; kingdom Viridiplantae; phylum Streptophyta; class Magnoliopsida; order Poales; family Poaceae; genus Elymus; species Elymus sibiricus. The sequence goes on along the minus strand of CM077667.1, from coordinate 436,913,666 downwards.
GTGGTAAGCACTGCGGAAGTCCACCACCTCAAAGGTTAATCTTTCCTTTCGGAAGTTCTTCTCGCCTCCGAATACTACGTCCAGAGCGATCTGGCCGAGTGACTCTGCCTTCTTCCCGAGGACGATCCCGTGGAAATGCATGTTGCTCTTGCTCAATCGGGACATCGGGATGCCCATAGCCTTGAGCGTGTCAGCATATATGATATTAAGCCCGCTGCCTCCGTCCATTAGGACCTTGCACAGTCGGACGCCACCTACCGCTGGGTCCACGACCAGCGCCTGCCTCCCAGGGGTGGCAATGTGGGGAGGATGATCGGACTGGTCGAAGGTGACATGCGTCTTCGTCCAGTTGAGGTACTTGGTAGCAATCGAAACTGCCATATTGACATCCCGATTGATAACTATTAGCTGCCTCTTGCTTTCAACGTCGGTGAAAATCACGTTGAGAACCTTGTCGACTTTCGGATACTCGCAAGTATCTCCCTCATCCTCGACATCGACCTTCTCACTCGAGGGCTCAGCGCCCATCTCCTGCTTGAGCAGGCGACATTCCCGAGTGGTATGCTTCGGGAGCACAACATTGCCTTCTTCATCCGTCTTGGTATGAATTTGGCACGGCTGGTCGAGAATGTCGGATTTGTACTCGGACTTCTTCTTGGGAATCCATTCTTTCTTCTTTTTCTTGGGCTTCGGCTTGCCTTGCCCTTGCCCTTGGACAGCTGCGACCTCTGCTTTGCCGGAGGCGTCAGCCTTCCGCTTCTGATTTTTCCCGGCGTTGCCTCCCGAATGAGGGGCGTTGCCGGCTCTCGCTTTGCCGCTACGGAGGCGGTCTTCTTCTTTGCCATTAGCGTACTTGTTTGCAATCTCCATGGCCCGACTGAGGGACATATCCCCAGACCGACCGAACTTCAAGACTAACTCCCGATACCGAGTGCCTGCCTTGAAGGCGCACACGGCCTGATTCTCGGTGACATTTTCCACGGTGTTATGCAACGTGGTCCAGCGCTGAATGTACTCTCGGAGAGTTTCATTGTTCTTCTGAACGCAGTGCTGGAGTTCCGTCAGTCCACCCGGGCGCTTGTAGGGGCCTTCAAATGTTTTGACGAACACTCGGGCTAAGTCTTCCCAACAGTAAATGGAGTTGGTAGGCAACTGATTTAGCCACGCCCGCGCAGACCCTTCCAACATGAGCGGAAGGTGCTTCATGGCAACAAAATCGTCGCCGCCGCCGATCTGGACAGCGACTCGATAATCTTCGAGCCAAGTCTCTGGCTTGGATTCGCCATTAAAATTTCCAATTCCGGTTGCCAGTCGGTAATTGGGGGGTATTTCCGCCTCTCGGATGTATCTGCTGAAACACCCAAGGCCGGTAACTCCCCAGCCACTCGCTCGGTCTCTATCATATCTGTTCCGATCGACCACTTGTTGAGTGATATCGGATCGGGCATCATAGCCTCTGTGTCGGACAGGGCTCCGCTCGCGGTTTCTCCCGAGCGGGAAGCCTCCGTCATATGGACGTTGGCCACGCAGACCACCCCTCGGAGGGGGGGTCCGACTGAAATCACGGTCGTCGCGCCCGCGTCCTCCATACGGGCCTCTCGGATGAGGAGGAGTTCGCGGATCCTTCCTTGGCGCGAGCGGACTGTGAGCTGACTACACAGTATCTGCCCGAGTAGATTCATTGTGAATACGCTGATGTGATTGTGATACCTCTGAGTTTTGCTGTAGGGCGGTCTTCAGCAAAGCCGGGATCTGCCGAATGCCCTCGCCTGCCGCCGAATTGGACAGCTGGATCGAATCTGCGATCCGAGTGGCCGCGGCCAGATTCATCAAAGGTGTGCGCATCACCGGGATGGTGTATGCACGATCCTTCGTGAACGTCAACTGGCGGCGGCTACGGCTGGAACTGGGAAGTTCCCTTGCCGCGCGTTCATCGAGTGAATGCTGTAGCCGCTCGAGACGCTCGTGCTCAGCCAGCGTGGCTTGGCGAGCGGCCTCCAGGGCTATCTCTTCGGGGGTGTTCCCCGCGATGGGCGTCTGGAGGACCTGGTCGTTCCTACGCCTGATTTCCTCCCGCTGCTCCCGAGTGAGGGGTCGGGGAACGTAGCCGTCAGTGCTGTCGTTGTGGCGGTCGCTGTCCCGATCGCGGGTGTTTCCCACCGAATGCCCCGGAGGGGCAGCGTCTCGGGCCGGGCCGGCCATCAAGACCTCTGCCACTTCGCTGCTGCTCTTGAAACCGGCAGCATCGGAGGAGTCATCATCCGAAGACGAGAAAAGGTAGTGCACTGACTCATCAGCTTCGAGTGCAGCCACTTGCTGTCCTGCGGCCTGGGTCGCCACAGCGTGCTTGATCCAGCGCTGCAGCCGAGAGCGCCCGGAGCGCTGGCGAGAAGCCGCAAGACGAGTCGGAGAAGTCGGTCGATAGGGTGTAGACGATTGCCGGAGGAGAACTCCGAACATCGTCGCGCTAAAGTGCACTGCGCCGCGGGCGGGCAGTGCCTCAGCGTCCAGCGGTGCCTCCTGCAGCCATGCCGAATTGTCAACGGCGAAGCTGAGGGACCCGAATAGGATCTCGCCGCCGAAAGCGTTCATGATGAATGAGAAAATGGAAATTCCACCTGCGCCGGAATTCGCTAGATGCGCAGCCCCACGGTGGGCATCAACTGTCGTGGGAATGATCCTGACAATAGTACTAGGGGGTACGAATGAAGGGGCGACGTCTAGCTACGGCTCAAGTGTACACTCGGTTTGTACGAGTTCAGGCCTCACTCGGGAGTGATAACAGCCCTACGTCTCGGTGCCCAGAGGCTGTTGTGTTTTCTTATGGTGGTATAGGATTATAGGGGGTCGGAACCCTTCCCACGACGCCCGGGGGTGGCTTATATAGAGTGTGCCACCACCGGTTGAGCGCCATGATTAGGCATTAAATGTCAATGAATACTACATTACAGGAACGGCTGATTAACCTGCCGTTACTGATAACGGCGAATTAACTCGTAATGTGTGACTACTCGAATTCTACTGACGCTCTGTCTTCCTGGTTGTCTGAGCTTCCGCTTGTCCGAATGGCGTCGAGTAGTCCGAGTGAAATGAGGCATCCGAGTGAACGACTATATTCGTCCGAATGAGTCTCTGCCCAGGGGCTTTGAAGACATTGGGGGGGCATTGGTGGGCCCTAGATGTCAGGCCTATGACCCTACCCAGGGTAGACATCCTCATCACCCAATGCTGAAGTACGATCATAGTGCCCCCTAGTTGGTGCTTATAAGAGAAGATGGAGACTCAAAGCAAAAATAAAAATTGCATAAAGTAAATAGATAGGCCCTTCGTAGAGGGAAGTAGGGATTTGTAGAGGTGCTAGAGCTCAAGGTTTAAATTGAGAGAGAAAAAATATTTTGGGTGGCATGCTTTTCCTGTCAACGAAAACGACAAAGTAGCTCACAATACTTTCCATGCTAGATATATCATAGGCGGTCCCCAAACAGAAAATAAAGTTTATTCCTTTTCCACCAAACTTTCACTTTCCATGGCGGGCCGTATCCACGGTTGCCTTCCATACCAACACTTTCCAATGAATTTATTATTTGACAACATAAAGTAAATATTTTTTCTTTTTCATTTCGAGAATGGGCATCCCTATTATCGCCGCACTCTCGTGCAATGACAAGTGAATAAACACTCATCTTGAGAATAACATATCTAGCATGGAAAAATATTGGACACTTCCCACCGTTTCATGAGCAGTACGGGCACATAAAAGAGAAAATTTATTTTGAAAATTTAGAGATGGCACATACAAATTTTCTTGGAACGGCATGGAAATACCGCATATAGGTAGGTATGGTGGACTCATAAGGCAAAAACTTGGTTTAAGGATTTTGGATGCACAAGTAGTATTTCTGATTAGTACAAATGGAGGCTAGCAAATAGATTGGGAAACAACCAAACCAAGAAACAAAAATTCACATAAGTGAGCATTGAACATAACTAACACTGAATAATGCACCACAAGTAGGATGTAACTTCATTGCACAACTATTGACTTTCGTGCATGCATAGGGAATCACAAACCTTAACACCAATATTCCTACTAAGCATAATTACTCACTAACATGACTCACATATTACTATCATCATGTTTCAAAACTATTACAAGGAATCAAGTTTAATTTGTCCAATGATCTTCATGAAAGTTTTTATTATATCCTCCTTGGATATCTATCACTTTGGGACTAGTTTCATATATTGCCATTGCTTTTTGGCAAGCTCAAACAAATTTAAGTGAAGCACATGAGCATAAAGATTTCATCTCTCAAAAAGGTATAAATGAAGCATGAGAGGATTTCTTAAAAAATTACTAACTCTCAAATTAATCTAAGTGAAGCATGAGAGTATTTCTACAAAAATTTCCAAGCACACCGTGCTCAAAAAGATATAAGTGAAGCACTAGAGCAATTCTATAGCTCAAAAAGTTTAAGTGAAGCACATAGAGCAATTCTAACAAATCATAGCATGATTGTGGCTCTCTCAAATAGGTGTGTACAGCAAGGATACAAAGGAAAAACTAACAAACAAAGCAATCAAAGATACAAGACGCTCCAAGCAAAACTCATGATATGTGACGAATAAAAATATAGCTCCAAGTAAAATACCGATGGTTGTTAGAAGAAAGAGGGGATGCCACTCGGGGGCATCCCCAAGCTTAGTTGCTTGTTTATCTTTGGATATATCTTGGGGGTGCGGTAGCATCCCCAAGCTTAGACCTTTTATCACTCCTTATTCCTTGATCCATCGTGATCTCACCCAAAACTTGAAAACTTCAATCACACAAAACTCAACAAAATCTTTGTGAGATCCGTTAGTATAAGAAAGCAAATCACTACTTTAGGTACTGTTGCAAACACATTCATATTTTATTATTGCATTATACCTACTGTATTTTAACTTTACCATGGTTCATACCCTTCAATATAACCCATAGATTCATCAAAAAAGCACACAATGCAACGAAAACAGAATCAGTCTTACACAGAACAGTCTGTAGTAATCTGTACTCTACCCATACTTGTTTAACTCTAAAAATTCTGAAAAATTATAACAACATAAGGAATTTGTATAGAAACACTGTGTTAAAATTTCAGCTCAAGATCACGTTCCAGTAAAAAATGAAAATTCATATACTGGACGCAAAGTTTCTGTTTCAGATTCAGCATCACTTCTACTCATCCTATGAATCATCCTAAAGGCTTTACTTGGCACAAACACTAAATAAACCATAAAAGCACAATCATAACAGAGGCATAATTGTGTCAACACACAAAAACAGAAAGGAAAAAACAAAAATTTATTTATTCATTGGGTTGCCTCCCAACAAGCGCTATCGTTTTACGCCCCTAGCTAGGCATAATGGATAGATTCAAGTATTGTCATCCTTAGTTTTGGATCCATACGATGCCCTCATGATTGATTCATATGGTGGCTTAATTCTTGTTCTAGGGAAGTGTTCCATACCCTTTCTCAAGGGAAATTGAAAACGAATATTGCCTTCTTTCATATCAATCACGGCACCTATGGTGCGTAAAAACGGTCTACCAAGTATAATGGGACAAGACGGATTGCAATCAATATCAAGCACAATAAAATCAATATGCACATAGTTCCTATTTGCAAGAATAATAACATCATTAATTCTTCCCAAAGGCTTTTTAATAGTAGAATCCGCCAAGTGCAAATTAAGAGAACATTCTTCAATATTGGTAAGACCAAGCACATCACATAGAGATTTCGGAATCGTGGAAACACTAGCACCCAAATCACACAAAGCAAAGCATTCATAATTTTTAATCTTGACCTTAATGGTAGGTTCCCACTCATCATGTAATTTTCTAGTAATAGAAATCTCCAATTCCAACTTTTCTTCAAAAGATTTCATCATGGCATCAACGATATGTTTAGTAAAAGCTTTATTTTGCTCATAAGCATGGGGTGAATTCAACATGGATTGCAACAAATAAATACATTCAATAAAAGAGCAACTATCATAATTAAAGTCTTTGCAATCCAAAATAGTGGGCACATCACTAGTTAAAGTTTTGACCTCTTCAAACCCACTTTTAGCAAAATTTTCATCAAGATTTTCACCCTCCAAATTATTGGGACGCCTTCTAGCTAAAGTTGACTCTACTTCAGTCCCTTCATTATCAATTTTAACATTACTAAACAAGGAATCAATAGAAGAAACACCAATCACTTTAAGATCTTCATCTTTTTTACGAAGGCAATCACTAGAAAACGATCTTTCTAAGATTTCTCTTTTAGCTCTAAACATAGCGGTTCTTTTCTTACTTTCATCCATAGAGACATATAAAGCTTTAATAGATTCATCAATCTTAGGCACAAAAGCTTTCAACTTGAGATTTTGAACATCATGAGAAATTCTATCAATGCTTCTAGACATATCATCAATCTTATTCAACTTTTCTTCTATCATAGTATTGAAAGCCTTTTGCGCATTGATAAATTCTTTAATATTACTCTCAAGATCAGAGATGTTCCTATTATTATTGCCGGAAGAATTGACATAGGAATTACCAAAATTATTAGAGGAATTTCCAGGAAAAGGCCTAGGATTAAAATTACCTCTATAAGCATTGTTATTGAAATTGTTTCGAGAGACAAAATTCACATCTACGGAATCACTATTTTGCTCAATCAAGGTAGACAAAGGCACATCATTAAGATCAATAGGAGCATTTTTAATAGCAACCAATTTCATCAAAGCATCAACTTTATCACTCAAAGTACTAATTTCCTCTACCGAATTAACTTTTTTACTAGTAGGTGCTCTTTCGGTATGCCATTGAGAATAATTAGCCATGATATTATCTAGCAATTTAGTAGCTTCACCCAAAGTAATCTCCATAAAAGTACCACCCGCGGCAGAATCTAAAAGATTTCTAGAGACAAAATTCAATCCCGCATAAATTTTTTGTATGATCATCCAAAGATTTAAACCATGAGTAGGGCAATTTCTTAGCATCAACTTCATTCTTTCCCAAGATTGTGCAACATGTTCATGCTCAAGTTGCTTAAAATTCATGATTTGCGTCCTAAGGGAAATAATTTTCGCGGGCGGAAAATACTTAGTGATAAAAGCATCCTTGCATTTATTCCAAGAATCGATACTATTGCGAGACAAAGAGGAAAACCAAATTTTAGCACGATCTCGCAAGGAAAAAGGAAATAGTTTCAACTTAACAATATCATTGTCCACATCTTTTTTCTTTTGCATATCACACAATTCTACGAACATGTTTAGATGGGACGCGGCATCCTCATTAGGAGTACCGGCAAATTGATCTTTCATGACAAGATTCAACAAAGCGGCATGAATATCACAAGACTCTGCACTAGTGGCGGGAGGAGCAATAGGAGTACTAATAAAATCATTGTTATTAGTATTGGAAAAATCACACAACTTGGTGTTCTCTTGAGTCATCATGACTACGCAAACAAGATTGCAAGCAAGGAAGAGATCCGGCAAGAAAAAGGGCGAATAAAAAAGAGGGCGAATAAAACGGCAAATTGGTGAAGTGGGGGAGAGGAAAACGAGAGGCAAATGGCAAATAATGTAATTGCAAGGAGATGAGATTTGTGATTAGGAACCTGGTAGATGATGGTGGAGTCCCCTCGGCGCCTACGATAGGCACGTAGAAGAGACCGCTTCCTCCCCGGCAACGGCGCCAGAAATTCCTTTGCCGTGGCTTGAGACTGCGTCGGTATTTCCCCAAAGAGGAAGGGATGATGCAGCACATCGACGGTAAGTATTTCCCTCAGTTATGAAACCAAGGTTATCGAACCAGTAGGACGATCACCGCCACCCAATAAGCAGCACTTGCACACAAACAACAAATACTTGCAACCCGACGCGAAAGAGAGGTCGTCAATCTCTCTGCGGTAAAAAGATAGATTAGGTAGTGATAGATAGGAGAGATAGATCTCTCAAGAACACAAATAAAAAGAGTAAATATGCAGGAATATATTTTTGGGTTTTTGGTTTTGTAGATCTAAAAACAAAGATTGCAAAAACGTAGATCGGAAAGCAATATGAAGGAAAAGTAGACCCGGGGGCCGTAGGGTTCACTAGTGGCTTCTCTCATGAGTATAGCGCACGGTGGGTGAACAAATTACTGTTGGGCAATTGATAGAAAATCGAATAGTCATGACGATATCCAAGGCGATGGTCATTATATAGGCATCACGTCCAAGAAAGATAGACCGACTCCTGCCTGCATCTACCTCTATTACTCCACACATCGACCGCTATCTAGCATGCATCTAGTGTATTAAGTTCATGGAAAAACGGAGTAATGCAATAAGAACGATGACATGATGTAGACAAGATCTATTCATGTAGGAATAGACCTCATCTTGTTATCCTTAATAGCAACGATACATGCGTGTCTTGCTGCCCCTTCTGTCACTGGGAAAGAACACCGCAAGATCGAACCCATCACAAAGAACCTCTTCCCATGGCAAGAAAAATCGATCTAGTCGGCCTAACTAAACCAAAGATTCGGAGAAGAAATACGAGGCTATAAGTAATCATGCATATAAGAGATCAAAGAAGACTCAAATAATATTCATGGATAGAAACTGATCATGAACTCAAAATTCATCCGATCCCAACAAACACACCGCAAAAGTTTACATCAAATAGATCTCCAAGAGACCATTGTATTGAGAATCATAAGAGAGAGAGAGAGAGAGAAGAAGCCATCTAGCTACTGCCTACGGACCCGTAGGTCTATGGTGGACTACTCACGCATCATCGGAGAGGCACCTATGAGGAAGATGAACCCCTCCGTGATGGTGTTTAGATTGGATCTCGCGGTTCTGGAACTTGCGGTGGCTGGAATTGTGTTTCGTCGACTCCCCTAGGGTTTTTGAAATATTTGGGAATTTATAGGCATCAGAGGTGGTGCGGAAGGGGGCCGAGGAGGGCACAACCCATCAGGGCGCGCCGGGGCCCCCTTGGCGCGCCCTGGTGGGTTGTGCTCTCCACAGCCCACCTCTCCGGCAGTTGTTTGGCCCACTGGGTGTCTTCTGGTCCAGAAAAAATCTCCAAAAAGTTTCGTCACGATTGGACTCCGTTTGGTATTGATTTTCTGCGAAGTAAAAAAAAGCAAAAACAGCAACTGGCACTTTGGCACTATGTCAATAGGTTAGTCCCAGAAAATGATATAAAGTTGTTATAAAATGATTGTAAAACATCCAAGAATGATAATATAATAGCATGGAACAAGCAAAAATTATAGATACGTTGGAGACGTATCAAGTTGCAGATGCTTGCGAGAGGGTGTAATCATAAGTGGGTTGCTTGTTCAAGTAAGAATAGCATTTTAGCACCGGTCCACCCACATATAAAATTATCAAAGTAACGGACGCGAATCAACTCAACACGATGAACATGACTAGATGGAAATTCCCATGTGTCCTCGGGAGCGCTTGCCTCATATAAGAGTACTTTCAGGCCCGTCCTTTGCTATAAAAAGGATTGGGCTATCTTGCTGCACACTTGTTACTTTTGCTACTTGTCACTTGTTACGAATTATCTTGCTTCAAAACTATCTATCATTGTTACTCACAGCACTTGAAGAGAATATCTTGCTGAAAATTGTTTATCATTTCCTTCTGCTCCTCATTGGGTTCGACACTCTTACTTATCGAAAGAACTACGATTGATCCCCTATACTTGTGGGTCATCACACCGCGTGGCCATGGACGGGTGTTTGGAAGTGGATGAGGTCGGCCCCGCCGCACGCTTCCATTAAAAAGGACGGCCACACGGACCTTCCACCCACTTCCAGGCGGGCCCCGAGGTAGGTGCTAACATTTAATAAGACGCGGGAAGTGGTTGAGCGGCCGACTAGTGGGCCCGCGACGGACACGGAGGGGACGCGGGGCGCGTCCGTTTCGTGTCCGCGAGGACGCAAATTCGGCCCAAATTTGGGTCTGAAATCGATCGGCGCGGACACGAAGCGGACATGATTTGGGTTTGGGTCTCTGCGTTGGGCCACCTTTTTTGTCCGCTGTAAGAGCACATTTATCCATGTGTGGTTTTGGTAATTGATGACAATCCCTATGGACTAATGGTTGCCTTGAGTTATATTCGAAGGATTTGTCCGTAGGTACTTCTTGAAGTCCATCTGTTGGTTTCAAGGAGTTTATATGGTGACCAAGGTGGTATTCAAGGTTTTATCCAAAGATTGGTCATGTGAGATTTGAGCTTATTGCAAGCGTGTCTTGAAGAACAAGATTGTGTGAGCATTCATGTTTACCTTCAAGACATCATCTCTATGAAGAGAGAAGATAAGATATAAGGTTGATCAAGACTAAGTCAAAGAGTGAACCAAGTTGATCAACACACAAAGCGTACACGATATACCGAGAGGGATCAAGTGATCCCATGGTATGGTAAGCATTGTCCATTACGCTTTGTGTACTAACCCATGGTCTACGTGAGTGTTCTTTGTGGGGTTAGGTATATTTCCCATACAACCCATGGAAGATGACATCAATTGGTGATCGTCATCAAGTTTGCGGTGTGCAAGTTCAAGTGAAGCATCACGGAGAGATCATGCTTGAAGCTTGCCGTCCATTGTGGTGACAATGGACTTGTGAAGATGTGCCGAAGAGTGGATCACCCATAGTGTAGTATGGGGGAGCAATCTACTAGTCTTCATCGAGCCGGCGCAATCAAGAAAGGTGGTCCATCTTGAGAAGGACAAGATCGTCATCATCTAGCTCAAGTGGACTATGCGCAAGGCAAAGGTTTGACCTAGATAGGGTTTTTTATTTTACCGGTCTCATGGTGGTAGTTGGGAGACCGGGTTATAGGATCGATAGCCGTACTATCAAGGGGGGCTCTCAAGTGAGTAGCTTGATCGTATCGTTCGTTGAGAGCTCAAACCATTTGCAGCACTGCATCATCTTTCTTGGTTCTTGGTTGGTGTTTCTCTTTGTGAGTTTTAGAGCTTATGGTCATCTTCATGACAAGCTCGAGTTCATCGAAAACGGAGTCCATATACATCTTCTATGATGTTTTCGATGTTGGGTTTTTTTTCCGGTTCTTCATTCATTCGCTGTTGGATTGCGCTTGTCGTCCTGAATCCAACAAGCTTGAGTTTGCTCAATTCGGAGCTCATTTGCAGAAGTTATGGAAGTTCTGGTCTTACCTGTTTTCTTGATACGGTTGTACCGCTGGTCCGAGCGGTTGTACCACTGGTCCGAGCGGTTTTACCGCTTGGCCGGTACGTCCGGTGCAACTACCGCCCAGGGGTGATACCCTGGGGTCGCTGCTCACAGGTTGATGCCAGCGGTTGTACCGCTGCCTCCGGGCGGTTGTACCGCCCAGGATCTGGCCAACCCTGGAGAGTGGTGATACGTCTCCAACGTATCGATAATTTATGAAGTATTCATGCCATATTCACCTATGTTTACAATACTTTTATATGGACTTTATATGATTTATTTAGAACTAACCCGGACTGACGTTGTTTTTAGCAGAACTACCGTGGTGTTGTTTTTTGTGCAGAAAATGAAAGTTCTCGGAATCGCCCGAAACTTTTTGACGATTTTTTTGGAACAAAAGAGGCACTAGACGCTTTGTGGGAGGTCCAGACGAGCCACGAGGCAGGCACAACCCACCAGGGCGCGCCAGGCCCCCCCCGGCGCGCCCTGGTGTATCGTGCCCACCTCGTGGCTCATCTCCGCGTGAAACCGACGCTCAAAAATCCTATAAATATAGAAACCATTAGAAATAACCCTAGACTCTCCGCTCCGCCGCCACAACTCTCTGTATTGACGAAAAACCAATCTGGAGGCGTTCCAGTACCCTGTCGGAGAGGGCAGATCATCTCCGGTGGCCATCTTCATCATCCCGGCGGAGGCCATGATGAGGAGGGAGTAGTCAACCCTCGGGGCTGAGGGTATGTACCAGTAGCTATGTGTTCAATCTCTCTCTCTCTCTCTTGTGTTCTTGAGATGTCACGATCTTGATGTATCACGGGCTTTGTTAATATAGTCGGATCATATGATGTGTTTCCCTCTCTATCTAGTTGTGATGAATTGAGTTTTCCCTTTGAGATTTCGTTACCGGATTGAATACTTTTATGGATTTGAGAACACTTGATATATGTCTTGCATGCGGATACCCGTGGTGACAATGGGGTGTTCTATTGATTCACTTGATATATGTTTTGGTACTCAACTTGCGGTTCCCGCGGTGACATTGGGGTAATCTATGCGTAAGGGTTGATACACGTTCTTGTCCTACTTTCTCCGATAAAAATCTTGGGGCACTCTTTGAGGTTCTTTGTGTGGATTGAGTATTATGAATCTGAAATTGTTTGATGCGTATCGTATAATTAACTCATGGATACTTGTGGTGACATTGGAGTATCTAGGTGGCATTAGAGTTGTTTGATGCGTATCATATGGTGTTATTCTAGTACGAACTCTTAGATAGATTGAACGGAAAGGATAACTTGATGTTATCTTAGTACGAACTCTTGAATAGATCGCTAAGTTTTCTCCTGGAAGGTTCGCATATAGCTTTTTAGTAGAATCTGGGTCACTGGACGCTTGCTGGCCGACTGCACGTACGTGCCCAAGCTTATTCTGGTCAAACTGCCCCTGATTTGCATCCATGCTGCTCCTGTGTTGCACTAAGGCATTGGCCTCTGTACCTTCCTTCACGCACCTGGCCGTCTTCTGTCGCTTTGCCAGCAGAGCTGCTGCGCGGGCAGCTAAGCCCGCCGATAACGCTGCCGCAACCCGATCGACGCTGGGGTTCTTCCTTGCCGCCTGTGAGAGGGACCGAGTTGGCCCGCGACGCTGATGCCCAGCCTGGTCAGGACGAGACTGCCTGGTCCATGTTCCCTTCTTCGCCGTATTATGTACCTGTGGATCTTTTTTTGGCTTCTCCATTGGTTGTCCTTCCACTATGTGTTTCCCATCTATGTCCAGCTTGTTAACTGCCTGCACAATGTCCTTAACAACCATGGCAATCATGGGGTCGGTAATTGTGCGGTCCTCATCGCTGGTGTACATTTGTGCGCCTGCCTTCGCTGTTATCTTCTGCACCCCAGTATTACCAATGCCATCCTCAGAGTCCACCTAGGGGGGACACTTCCATCCAGAATGTGATGGTGAATTAAACTGCAAATTTCGCTTGACCTTGCTCTGCTCACCGGGCATATAGAAGCTTCTGTGTTCAAACATTTTGTATGGTGATGCGCGCTGCTCAGAACTAAAACGAACAATCTTTTCTTCCTCCGGGATCAAGCAGGAACTCTCAGTGTGTCCAACGAAGCCACAGAAGAAGCAAAAATGTGGGTGTTGGAAATATGCCCTAGAGGCAATAATAAAATGGTTATTATTATATTTCCTTGTTCATGATAATTGTCTATTGTTCATGCTATAATTGTATTAACCGGAAACCGTAATACATGTGTGAATACATAGACCACACCATGTCCCTAGTGAGCCTCTAGTTGACTAGCTCGTTGATCAATAGATGGTCATGGTTTCCTGACCATGGACATTGGATGTCGTTGATAACGGGATCACATCATTAGGAGAATGATGTGATGGACAAGACCCAATCCTAAGCATAGCACAAGATCGTGTAGTTCGTCTGCTAGAGCTTTTCTAATGTCAAGTATCATTTCCTTAGACCATGAGATTGTGCAACTCCCGGATACCGTAGGAATGCTTTGGGTGTATCAAACGTCACAACGTAACTGGGTGACTATAAAGGTGCACTACGAATCGAGACTGGGATTTGTCACTCCGTGTGACGGAGAGGTATCTCTGGGCCCACTCGGTAATACATCATCATAATGAGCTCAATGTGACTAAGGAGTTAGTCACGGGATCATGTGTTACGGAACGAGTAAAGAGACTTGCCGGTAACGAGATTGAACAAGGTATAGGGATACCGACGATCGAATCTCGGGCAAGTAACATACCGATGGACAAAGGGAATTGTATACGGGATTAATTGAATCCCTGACATCGTGGTTCATCCGATGAGATCATCGTGGAACATGTGGGAGCCAATATGGGTATCCAGATCCCGCTATTGGTTATTGGCCGGAGAGGTGTCTCGGTCATGTCTGCATGGTTCCCGAACCCGTAGGGTCTACACACTTAAGGTTCGGTGACGCTAGAGTTGTAATGGGAATTGTATGTGGTTACCGAAAGTTGTTCGGAGTCCCGGATGAGATCCCGGACGTCATGAGGAGTTCCGGAATGGTCCGGAGGTAAAGATCTATATATGGGAAGTCCTATTTTGGCCACCGGAAAATGTTTGGGATTTTTCGGTATTGTACCGGGAAGGTTCTAGAAGGTTCCGGAGTGGGGCCCACCTGCATGGGGGGACCCACATGAACGTGGGTAGTGGGGGCAAGGCCCCACACCCCTGGTCAAGGCGCACCAAGATCCCCCCTTAGAAGGAATAAGATCATATCCCGAAGGGATAAGATCAAGATCCCTAAAAAGGGGGGATAACAATCGGTGGGGAAGGGAAAGGATGGGATTTCTTTCCTCCCACCTTTGCCAACGCCCCAATGGACTTGGAGGGCAAGAAACCAGCCCCCTCCACCCCTATATATAGTGGGGAGGCGCATGGGAGCTGCAACCCCTTGCCCCTGGCGCAGCCCTCCCTCCTCCTACACCTCCTCCTCCTCCGTAGTGCTTAGCGAAGCTCTGCCGGAGAACCACGAGCTCCACCGCCACCACGCCGTCGTGCTGCCGGAGCTCTCCCTCAACTTCTCCTCCCCCCTTGCTGGATCAAGAAGGAGGAGACGTCCCCGGGCTGTACGTGTGTTGAACGCGGAGGCGCCGTCCGTTCGGCGCTTGGATCGGATCTTCCGCGATTTGAATCGCCGCGAGTACGGCTCCATCAACCGCGTTCTTTGCAACGCTTCCGCTTAGCGATATTCAAGGGTATGAAGATGCACTCCCTCTCTCTCGTTGCTAGCATCTCCTAGATTGATCTTGGTGACACGTAGGAAAATTTTGAATTATTACTACGTTCCCCAACAGTGGGACACGTTCATACTTTACCGGGCATCTCTTCTTCTTCCTCTCAGGGTCGCTAATGTCCTCAATCACCACCCATTTGCGAAGTGGCTTTGTGATCAAGTGCCCAACCCGGACACGCAGAAAATCATCAAAGGCCCTCCCCTTGTTATCCGTATGCACCATCCTTACAACGCCAAGATTTTTCCCCACCTCCTCGCCAAATATGTTATCCATCATGGCCAACGGCAGATTGAAAATTCTCGCCCACATGGGGAGGATCTCTAGAGGAACCTCCGCTGGCGACCTCTTTCCGTCATATGCCGCCACGAGAAGGGCGCCATTGTCATGCGTCCAAGGGCCTCCCCTCAGGACGTGCAGGTAGTCTCCCTCTTGTTCGAACTCAATGATGAATCGGTTGTTCGCAAGCGGCTTCTCCAACATACCTCCATGGGGTTTCCACACCCTACGCATGGTAGTGAACAATGCGTTGGCGTTAAAAACCTTCGTGGTGAGAAAGAAAGCCACTATGATCCATTTGCTCAGCTTCTTTGCCGCTTCGGCCAGATCCACAGACACCACATCCTCATCATCATCTAGGAGGCATACCTGAGACGGCATCATTGGCAGACTCTTTTTCTTTGTCATGCTGCAACCCGGAGCTAATTGCTGCGACCTACGCTTGCCTCCATCTCTTTCCCCCCCCCCCCCTGCCATGGGGATGAGCTACTGGTGTTGCATTCTCCCCCATGCCGCTTCCCTCCTTCGCGTCCACGCCCTTGTTCTTCCCTGCATCACGGGTCTGGTTACTAGCCATCTCTCCTGAACTTTGTGGTGTTTGGGTGTTTTGTTTGCCTGGATGCCCTGTTTCTCTCGTCTGCCCTTTTAACACCTTAGCTTGCCGGCGACCTACCATGGACTGCCCGGGAAATTCCTTTGTACAGACCTGATTCTCTTCCTTTTTAGTGCTAGTTTTATCTCCTTCCTCCCTACATCTCTCCAGCCCCATCATTCCTTTCTGTCCCGTATCCTTCCATGGCTTCCTCTTTTGGTGCCAGATCTCAACGTGGAAGGGCACCTCCAGTTGCCACATATATTCTGTCTGCTCCATTCTTCTTCCAAACCGCAGTCCAGACTTCCTTTTTCTCTCTTCAATACATAGGGTTTCATGCCAAGTACCTGAGGCACAGATTACCTTCCGGTCGTCGTCGATCTCGGCCCTATCTTTCTCCGTCACGCCATCCCCGTCCTTCCTTTCCGGCACCATCTTCCCCAACTTCTCCTCATCGTCTTCCATATGTGGCATCCTGGTCTCCGCGCTTCCTCCATCTCCTTCATCCTTGTCCTTTTGATCCCCTTTCCTTCCAGCCTCTTCCGTCCCTTCCTCCACGCGACTTCCACCTCCTTTCTCCAATAGATCCCACATCCTATCTCTCAACTCCTCTATCATCGGGAGCAGGCCACCATCGGCCGGTCTTGGTGGCCGCTTGAGGTCCGGCCTCCTCTTCTTCATTTTCAACACCAATACCCGAGCACGGGCACGCATCTCCTCCACATCGAGGAGGGTCCCTCGTGGGAGCCACTCCTTGCCTACATCAGCACACCCCTCCTGGGAGGAGCCGCCCCACTTCATCAGAGCCCAAGGCCTCGCCATGATTGTGGATCGGCGCCGCCGCCGGCAGCGCCGGAAACCCTAATCGCCTAATCGCCTAATGTTAGCTGAAAATTTATACAGACAAACTCCACATATCGCCGCTCTTCAATTTTCTTGAGGCATTATCTACTGGTGTGACAGCACCAGCCGTGCCACACCGTCAGCCGGCCGGGCTCGGCAAGCGGGGTGGGGAAGAGTTTGAAATGATGCAGCTGGACGATGGTGCCAACATTCGGTTCAGTTTTGAGAGCAGCAAGAAGAGCCGTGGCACATGGTCATCGGAACCGGTGGAGAAACCTGAAGACAGGGAGGTGGGAGATGAAGCGGAGGCAACCAGCCCAGGGGCCGCTGGTCAACTGACAGGTGCGGAGAATCGCGCTTGTCAGGAGACGTGACGATACTCTGCTGGAACTGCCGGGGACTAGGCAACCCTCGGACAGTTCAAGAACTTACTCGCCTCGTGCATGCTCATCAACCAAAGCTTGTGTTTCTGTCAGAAACGCGTCAAAATAAATTTGTAGTAGAGGGTCTTCATTGGAGGTTAGGTCTTAAAAACGTAGTGTCGTTTCATGAGGCCGGAAAGGGGGGAGGTCTAGCACTCTTTTGGCATGAGGATGTCAAAGTGGAGTTGTTTAAGATAGGGAGTCGTGTCATTGATGTAATCGTTCATGAATGGCCAAAAAATAATTAATGGAGATGCACGTTTGTTTATGGTGAGCCTCGCACACACCTCCGTCATCATATGTGGTCGCTGTTAAAAAGAATAAAACCTATGCTAAACATCCCTTGGCTAATGGCCGGGGATTTTAATGAAGCGATGTACCAAAAGGAACATTTTTCTGAAACAAAAAGAGGCGAAAAACAAATGATGGACTTCCGAGAAATCCTGTCACATTGTGACCTCCACGACCTTGGTTTCTCTGGCACACCGTGGACGTATGATAATAAACAAGCGGGCAGACGTAACGTTAAAGTACGACTCGACCGGGCCGTGGCATGCCCAGGATGGTCGAACATCTTCCCAGACTGCCAGGTGAAACACCTTATCTCCTCTCGATTTGATCATACCCCTCTTTTAATAAATCTTACGCAACAAGCGAATGGGAGAAGCTCTGGCCGTCGGTGCCGGAGATATGAAATTTATTGGGAAAAGGAAAAAGCTTTAGCAGAAGAGGTGGAAATTGCGTGGACCATGCATACACGAGCTACAGACTTAGGTGCAGTAGCAAATAAACTGCAGGGAGTGATGGATGCGCTGCACACTTGGAGCAGCAAAACTGTGGGCTCGGTCCCAAGGAAAATAGAAAAGACACGGAAAGAACTGGAAGTGATTGTTCACAGCAATAATCCAAACAAAGAAATGATCCAAAGACGCTTAGAAAAGGAACTTGACAGTCTTCTAGAGAAGGAAGAGCTTTTCTGGAAACAAAGATCAAGAATGGACTACTTGCAGTACGGCGACAGGAATACAGATTTTTTCCATCGTAAAGCCACATGGAGAAAGAAGAAAAATAAAATTAACCAGTTGGAGAAGGAAGATGGCAGCGTTACAGTTGATACACAAGAAATGGAGGCGCTGGCTACATCATTTTTTCAGAAGTTATACACAGCGGACCAAACGGTACAACCTGAGATTATTCTGGACACTGTTGAGCCTTTAATTACACAACAGAGCAATGACATGTTATGTAGTGAATTTTCGGATGAAGAGATCAGCAATGCTTTGTTCCAAATAGGGCCACTGAAGGCCCCGGGAGCGGATGGCTTCCCTGCTAGATTTTATCAAAGACACCGGGGCACTCTGAAAGACGAGGTGATAAAGGCAGTAAGGGAGTTTTTTAAATCAGGCGTCATGCCGGAGGGTG
Organism: Elymus sibiricus; assembly: GCA_039707655.1. Classification (NCBI taxonomy): domain Eukaryota; kingdom Viridiplantae; phylum Streptophyta; class Magnoliopsida; order Poales; family Poaceae; genus Elymus; species Elymus sibiricus. The sequence continues at coordinate 436,895,060 of CM077667.1, read as the reverse complement.
TTAATAATACGGTAATAGTGTTAATACCGAAGAAGGAAAATCCAAGTTCCCTCAAAGACTATAGACCCATCAGCCTATGCAATGTTGTCTACAAAATTGTTTCAAAATGTCTAGTAAATAGGTTACGACCACTGCTCCAGGATTTGATAGCCCCAACTCAAAGCGCCTTCATTCCTGGGCGGATGATTACGGACAACGCTTTGATTGCATTTGAATGTATACACAGTATCCAGAAGAGTCCAGATGCAAAAGGAAAATTTTGCGCCTATAAACTAGACCTCGCTAAAGCATATGACAGATTCGACTGGAACTATCTTGAAGGGGCGATGAGGAGGCTAGGTTTCGCTGATAAATGGATACAATGGATCATGACGTGTGTAAAATCAGTGCAATATTCAGTCCGCTTCAATGGGAACCTTCTGCAGAGTTTCTCTCCTACATGTGGTTTGAGACAGGGAGATCCACTTTCCCCGTATCTTTTCCTTTTTGTTGCAGAAGGATTGTCACGTCTAATACGGAATAGAGTCGAATCGGGTGAGTTGCAGGAGCTAAAAATCTGTCGTCATAGCCCCGGTATCTCACACCTATTGTTTGCAGACGATAGCCTTCTATTTTTTAAAGCAAATAATGATCAAGCCAACAAGGTGAAGCACATCCTCAACAGTTACGAGAGAGCCACTGGCCAGAGGATCAGCCCATCAAAATGCTCATTACTCCTTGGAAATAAATGCTCACAAGAGGATGGTCAAGATGTAATAAATATTCTGAATGTGGAGACAGTTAGTTTTGAAGAGAAGTATTTAGGCCTGCCGGTCCCAGAAGGGCGCATGGTTAACGGTAAATTCAAGTCAACCAAGGAAAAGGCGAGGAAAAGAATGAATGATTGGATGGAAAAATATTCATCCAGTGGTGCTAAGGAGACGCTGATAAAATCCGTGGCTCAGGCGATCCCCACCTTTGCAATGAGTGTGTTTAAGTTTTCAGCAACACTTTGTGAGGAGCTCATGCACATGACCAGAGACTTCTGGTGGGGCGATGACAAGGACCGCCGTCATTTTCACTGGTTGAGTTGGGAGAAACTCACACATCGCAAAAATCAGGGGGGGTATGGGTTTCAAGGACCTTAAAGTTTTTAACCAGGCTCTCCTTGCGAGGCAAGCCTGGCGACTTATTACATATCCGGATAGTTTGTGTGCGAGAGTTCTTAAGGCAAAATATTATCATGGAGCAGACCTGCTTGACACGGCGTTTATCCAGAATGCATCGCCGGGTTGGCAGGGCATTATGCACGGGTGTGAACTTCTCAAGAAAGGATGCATATGGCGCATCTGTAATGGAAGACGTGTTCGCATCTGGAGAGACAATTGGATCCCGAGGGGAAACATGAAAATCAATGTAAATCCAACAAACTCCCGTATCCGATGGGTTGCGGATCTCATTGACCAAGAAACTCATTCTTGGAAGGAGAACAACATCAGGCATATATTTACACAACAAGATGCGAATGATATTTTGAGCATTCGACTCCCAAACTATGAGGAGGATGATTATATTGCTTGGCAGCCGGAAAAGAATGGAATTTTCACTATCCGTAGAGCGTACAGGCTAGCCATGGATGAGAAGAATTCTCAAATAATTGGATCAAGCCATAACATTTCAGGGGACCGCACTCTTTGGAACACTATTTCGAAAACAAATGTGCCCCAAAAAGTACGTATTTTTACTTGGAGACTAGCAACTGAATCCCTTGCGGTTCAAACAAACAGATTTCGACGTATCCCAGGCCTCACCCCGATTTGTAATGTGTGTGGTGCGGATGACGAAACGGGCTTTCATGATGTACACCGATGTACCTTTGCAAGGGCCCTTTGGCATGAAATGAAGGATGTTTGGAATTTGCCCCCTGAACACGAAATAACCTACACCGGGAAGGATTGGGTTCTTATCCTTTTAGATAAGGTGAGTGAAGACCTAAGGCAAAAACTTATGCTTTTTTGGTGGCGTGTGTGGCACCACAGAAATGATGCGATCTTCGCAAAAGGTAAAGCAAAAATTTCCCATTCTGCTAGATTTTTGCAAAACTACCTAATAAGCCTACGCATGATTCAGAGCGGAATTTCTGAGATTGATCGTAAAGGGAAAAGCCCTATGATTAAATTGCCAACATTGAAACAACATGATGATACTAAGGTAAATGATTGGCAAAAGCCTGATTTAGGATGGGCAAAGTTCAATGTGGATGTAAGTTTCTTGGAGGAAAGTAGAAGTGGTGCGTGGGGAGCTGTGATTCGAGATCATCACGGAAGAATTATCTTATCCGCCTGGGACTACATTCCGCGGTGTAAAGGAGCAGATTTCGCTGAGGCTACTGCTTGTCTAGAAGGATTGCGGAAAGCGATGCTATCTACTGACCTCCATTTAGTTGTCGAGACAGATAGCAGCTCGGTGGCAAAGGCGCTCGACCCCACATGTGTCGATAGATCGGAACTTGGAGTGATTGCAAAGGAATTTCATGCCATCAAACACGGGAATAGAGAAGTTAAAGTTTGTAAAGTAGATAGAAAAGTTAATAGGTTAGCTCATAGTCTTGCCCAGTTTGGGCGTAGAGAGTTGCGTGGTGGTGTTATGCAAGGGACAGTGCCAACATGTGTGTTGAGCGTGGCCTTGCAAGATTGTAAGAACTATTTTTCCTCTCTTAATTAATACAAACTCTCTATTTAAAAAAAAAACTCTTGAATAGATCGATCGGAAAGAATAACTTTAAGGTGGTTTCGTACCCTACAAACAATTTCTTCTTATGTTCTCCGCTAGATAAGAACTTTGGAGTGATTCTTTGTTGCACGTTGGGGGATGGTTATGTGATCCAATTATATTAGCATTGTTGAGAGATTGCACTAGCGAAAGTACGGACCCTAGGCCTTGTTTTCAAGCATTGCAATACAGTTTGTGCTCACTTTTGTTACTTGCTACCTTGCTGTTTTTTATATTTTCAGATTACAAAAACCTATATCTACCATCCATATTGCACTTGTATCACCATCTCTTCGCCGAACTAGTGCACCAATACAATTTGCCACTATATTGGGTGTGTTGGGGACACAAGAGATTTCTTGTATTTGATTGCAGGGTTGTTTTAGAGAGACCATCTTCATCCTACACCTCCCACGGATTGATAAACCTTAGGTCATCCACTTGAGGGAAAATTGCTAGTGTCCTACAAAACTCAGCGCTTGGAGGCCCAACAAAGTCTACAAGAATAAAGTTGTGTAGTAGACATCAAGCTCTTTTCTGGCGCCGTTGCCAGGGAGGTGAATGCTTGAAGGTATATCTTTAGATCTTGCAATTAAATCGTTTAGTTTCTTGTTTTTCACTAGTTTGGTTTTATAAAATAAAACTACAAAAAAATGGAGTTTAGGTTGCATCATTTGTATCGTCTTTATAATGTCTTTCGTGAAAATAAGGATTCAAAAAATTGTGCTCAATTGGTAGATGAAGAAATGATGAAAATACTTAATGAGAATTCCTTCAATGATGAGCATGATGGAAATATTGCTAGTATGAATTCTCTGAATATCCATGATGCTAATGATATGCAAAGCCACAAGCTTGGGGATGCTATGTTTGATGAAGATGATATTTTTAGTCCCCCAAGTTTTGATGAGCAAATTTATTATGATGATGGCATGCCTCCTATCTATGATGATTATGATGATGACATGTATGCTATAAAGAGTGATAGTAACCATGAAACTTGTCATCAAGATTTTAATATTGAATGTGGTTATGTCAATCAAGTGTCTCATGATAGTTATTTTGTTGAGTTTGCTCCCACTACAATGAATGAGAAGAATTTTGTTTGTGTGGGTAGTAATAAAAATTATATGTTTGTGCATCATGAAAAGAATGATTTATGCGATATTTATATTGTGAAATTCCTTCATGATGCTACTGAAAATTATTATGAGGGAGGAACATATGCTTGTAGGAATTGCAATAATATCAAGTTTCCTCTCTATGTGTTCAAAGTTTTGAAGTTATGCTTGTTTTGCCTTCCTACGCTAGTTGATTCTGCTCCCATAAATTGTTTGCTCACAAAATCCCTATGCACAGGAAGTGGGTTAGACTTAAATGTGCTTGTAATGTGTTTCATGATGCTCCCTTGCATGTTTCAAATATTATTCTTACGTGAGCATCATTGAAATCATCATGCCTAGCTAAAAGACTTTAAAGAAAAGCGCTTGTTGGGAGACAACCCAACACTTTTACTTTCTGTTTTTGTGTGATAACATGATTAAGCTAGTGTATTAATCATGTTTTGTGCCTTTTATTTCAATAAAGTGCCAAGTAAAGCCTTTGGGATAACTCACAAGATGAGTAGAATTGATGCTGAACCAAAACAGAAACTTTTGACTCCAGTACAGGAATTTTCATTTTTTACTGGAGCGTGACAATGATATGAAATTTTTACACAGTGTTGATATACAAATTATTCAAATTTTCCTATTTTTCAGAATTTTTAGAGACAGGTAAGTATGGCTATGCTACAGATCTTCACAGACTATTCTGTTTCTGACAGATTCTGTTTTGCATGCATAGTTTGCTTGTTTTAGTGTTCCCATAACTTATATTCAGTGATATAAATTATGTGAATGATATAATACAGTAGGTATTATGTGAGAACAATTATGAATCTTGTCTTGACGGTACCTAAGTGAATGATCTTTATTTATTATACTAACCCATCTCACGAAGTTCCGTTAAGTTTTGTGTGATTGAAGTTTTCAAGTTTTGGGTGAGACACCGACATGACGAGAATAAGTAGTGACAAGAACCTAAGCTTGGGGATGCCCAAGGCACTCCCAAGGTAATATCCAAGGAATATTCAAGCGCCTAAGCTTGGGGATGCCCCGGAAGGCATCCCCTCTTTCGTCTTCAACATTATCGGTATATCTTACTTAGAGCTATATTTTTATTCGTCACATAATATATGCTTTGCTTGGATCGTCATTATATTTTGTTATTTTCTATTATATGTTATTTATAATCTTGTTTTTCAATAACAAGTTCCAAGAATTGTCCTAGGATGCTTGCATTGCATGTTTTGATGTGTGATGTGTAAAAACAGAAACTTTTGCTGTAGTGTTTGAATTTTCATATTTTACTGGAACATGGAAAGTTTCTGAAATTTTTACACAGTGTTATCATATAAATTATTTAGCATGTCCTAAATTTTCATGATTTTTTGAGTTACAGAAGTACACTGGTTTCATAAATTTCTACAGACTGTTCTGTTTGGACAGATTGCTGTCATAGTTTTGTTATCTGCTTATCCTATAGTTTCCATAGCCTATATTGGTAGATATAAATTGTAGAAATAATAGTAAAAATTAGATGATGCTTGAAATTATTATGCAACTTGTCTTTGCAGTACATAAAGAGTTTATTTATTATTATGTGTACTAACCTATCTCACGAGTTCTTTTCGAGTTTTGTGTGGATGAAGTTTTTGAGACCTAGGTGAAACCGGGACATGAGAGGATTGAACGATATACAAAGGCTCAAGCTTGGGTATGCCCAAGGCACCCCAAGTAAATATTTCAAGAAGTCTCAAGCATCTAAGCTTGGGGATGCTACGCATCACACATCTCTTCATCAAACAAATATCGGTTAGCCTATGTTGAGCCTAAATTTTTATTTGTCCACATGATATATGCTATTCTTGGAGTGCTATTTTTATTTAGTTTGCTGTTTGAATAAAATACTCAGATCTGAAAATCTTTATTGAGAGAGAGTCCTCACATAGCTACTTAATTGTTTGACTACTCATTGATCTTCACTTATATCTTTTGAGAGTAGTTTGATGTTTACTCTTGTGCTTCCCTTATATCCTAAGAGTAAATTGTGAATGAATGAAATATCATAAATCTGAAATTATCAATGTGCTATATTCTTAGTAGAATGTTCACATTTGGTTTAGAAAGTAAAATCTATTAAAGTTTAACAATCACAATATTGGTCGTACAAGCAATTCGTGAATGATTAGTATAAGGAAGAGAACTTTCACATACAAATATATTATCTTGGACATCTTCTATGATTGTGAATACCCATTAATTATTTTCAAACTTGAGAAAATTAGTTGAAGTTGGACAAGGAAGACAAAATAATGAGTTATGGTTGTGTATATTTGCATAGAAGTTATATTGTTGTGGATCCTCCAACATGTGGTGCTTGTTTAGAACCTTTTGCGAGCCAACACTTCGTACTAAGTAGAGATATGTTGGGGAACGTCGCATGGGAAACAAAATTTTTCCTACGCACACACAAGATCTATCCATGGTGATGAGCATCAACGAGAGGGAGAGTGAATCTACATACCCTTGTAGATCGCTAAGCGGAAGCGTTAAGAAACGCGGTTGATGTAGTCGAACGTCTCCGCGATCCAAATCGCAAGTCGTCCCTCGATCCGATCACGAACTAGTGCCGAACGGACGGCACCTCCGCGTTCAACACACGTACGGCTTGATGACGCCTTCACCTCCTCGATCCAGCGAGCGATGGTGAAGTAGTAGATGAGTTCCGGCAGCACGACGACGTGGTGATGGTGGTGAGGAACAATCTCTGCAGGGCTTCGCCAAGCACTACGGAGATTATGAAGGGAGAACTAGAGGGTTAGGGTTGCCGACACACGGCTTGGGAAATCTTGATGTATCCCGTGTGCTAGCCTTGCCCCTCTATTTATATGTTGAGCCTTGGGGTCTAAACTTGGAGTAAAAGCCTCCTCCAGGTCGGTTTTGCCCGCACAAGGTCGGTTTGGCCCGCAGGGAAAGAGTCCAACTCGGATCCCTGCAGTACCGCGCACAAGCGGTAGTACCGCTCACGAGCGGTAGTACCGCTTGAGCGGTAGTACCGCTGCTACGGTAGCGGTAGTACCGCTTGGGCGGTAGTACCGCTGCTGCAGTAGCGGTAGTACTGCCTTACCAGCTTAAGGCAGTAGCAAAACTTCCTTTTGCACTTCCAAAACCTCGTGGGTTTTACCCCTTTGGCCCGTATAGAGTGTTGTTGCACCCGAACACTTCGGTAAACATCCGGAACCCCTTCCGGTGAATTCCGGAACCCTTCCGGAAACCAAAACACTATTATCACATATATCAATATTTACCTCCGGACTCTTCCGGAGATCCTCGTCATGTCCGGGATCTTATCCGGGACTCCGAACAACCTTCGGTCACCAACAAAATAACTCAACTATACTAATCGTCACCAAACGTTAAGTGTGTAGACCCTGCGGGTTCGAGAACTATGTAGACATGACCGAGACACCTCTACGATCAATAACCAATAGCGGGACCTGGATGCCCATATTGGCTCCTACATATTCTACGAAGATCTTTATCGGTAGAACCTCTATGTCAAGGATTCAGTTAATCCCGTATACTGTTCCCTTTGTTCTTCGGTATGTTACTTGCCCGAGATTCGATCGTCGGTATCTCTATACCTAGTTCAATCTCGTTACTGGCAAGTCTCTTTACTCGTTCCGTAATACAAGATCTCGTGGCTAACATTTTAGTCACATTGCTTGCAAGGCTCATTGTGATGTTGTATTACCGAGTGGGCCCTGAGATACCTCTCCGTCACACGGAGTAACAAATCACAGTCTTGATCCATGCCAACCCAACAGACACCCTCGGAGATACCTGTAGAGCACCTTTATAGTCACCCAGTTACATTGCGATGTTTGATACACACAAGGTACTCCTCCGATGTCAGGGAGTTGCATGATCTCATGGTCATAGGAACAGATACTTGACATGCAGAAAACAATAGCAATAAACTGACACGATCATATGCTACGTTTATAGTTTGGGTCTTGTCCATCACATCATTCTCCTAATGATGTGATCCCGTTATCAAATGACATCTCATGTCTATGGCTAGGAAACCTTAACCATCTTTTGATCAACGAGCTAGTCAACTAGAGGCTTACTAGGGACACAGTGTTGTCTATGTACCCACACATGTATTTGAGTTTCCAATCAATACAATTATAGCATGGATAATAAACGATTATCATGAACAAGGAAATATAATAATAACCAATTTATTATTGCCTCTAGGGCATATTTCCAACAGTCTCCCACTTGCACTAGAGTCAATAATCTAGTTCACATCACTATGTGATTTACATTGTAATGAATCGAACACCCATGCAGTTCTGGTGTTGTTCATGTTTAGCCCTTGGAAGAGGTTTAGTCATCGGATCTGCAACATTCATATCCGTGTGTACTTTGCAAATATTTATGTCGTCCTCCTTGATGTAATCGCGGATGGAATTGAAACGTCGCTTTATGTGTCTGGTCCTCTTGTGAAATCTTGGTTCCTTGGCTAGAGCAATGGCACCAGTATTATCACAAAACAGAGTCATTGGGTTAAGCGCACTAGGCACTACTCCAAGATCTGTCATGAACTCCTTCATCCAGACACCTTCCTTCGCCGCCTCCGAGGCAGCAATGTACTCCGCTTCGCATGTAGAATCAGCTACCACGCTTTGCTTGGAACTGCACCAGCTAATCGCACCCCCATTAAGAATAAATACGTATCCGGTTTGTGACTTAGAGTCATCCGGATCAGTGTCAAAGCTTGCATCGACGTAACCCTTTACGACGAGCTCTTGATCACCTCCATAAACGAGAAACATGTCCTTAGTCCTTTTCAGGTACTTCAGGATATTCTTGACCGCCGTCCAGTGTTCCATTCCTGGATCACTTTGAAACCTTCCGACCATACTTATGGCAAGGGTGACATCGGGTCTTGTGCACAGCATTGCATACATGATAGAGCCTATGGCTGAAGCATAGGGGATGACACTCATCTTTTCTCTATCTCCTGCAGTCACTGGGCATTGAGTCTTACTCAACTTCACACCTTGCAATACAGGCAAGAACCCCTTCTTGGACTGATCCATTTTGAACTTCTTCAAAACTTTGTCAAGGTATGTGCTTTGTGAAAGTCCTATCAAGCGTCTTGATCTATCTCTATAGATCTTGATGCCTAATATGAAAGCAGCTTCTCCTAGGTCCTTCATTGAAAAACTCTTGTTCAAATATTCCTTCACGCTTTCCAATATTTCTATATTGTTTCCAATCAGCAATATGTCATCCACATATAATATTAGAAACGCTATAGAGCTCCCACTCACTTTCTTGTAAATACAAGCTTCTCCGTAAACTTGTATAAACCCAAACGCTTTGATCACCTCATCAAAGCGAAGATTCCAACTCCGAGATGCTTGCACCAGTCCATAAATGGATCGCTGGAGTTTGCAAACTTTGTCAGCATTCTCTGGATCGACAAAACCTTCTGGTTGCATCATATACAACTCTTCCTTAAGGTAACCGTTAAGGAACGCTGTTTTGACATCCTCTTCAGCTAATGTAGGCTCCACAGAAACAACTTTCTGCGCTGCGCTACTCTCAGGTTGAAGTAAAGGTTCAACAACCTCATCAAGTTCTATCTTCCTCCCACTCAATTCTTTCGAGAGAAACGCTTTCTCAAGAAATGTTCCGTTTTTAGCGACAAACACTTTGCCTTCGGATTTGAGGTAGAAGGTATACCCAACTGTCTCTTTTGGGTATCCTATGAAGACGCATTTCTCCGCTTTGGGTTCCAGCTTTTCAGGCTGAAGCTTTTTGACATAAGCATCACATCCCCAAACTTTAAGAAACGACAGCTTCGGCTTCTTGCCAAACCAAAGTTCATATGGCGTCGTCTCAACGGATTTCGATGGTGCCCTATTTAAAGTGAATGCAGCTGTCTCTAATGCATAACCCCAAAACGATAGTGGCAAATCGGCAAGAGACATCATAGATCGCACCATATCCAATAAGGTTCGATTACGACGTTCAGACACACCATTACGCTGTGGTGTTCCAGGCGGTGTCAATTGTGAAACAATTCCACACTGTCTTAAGTGACTGCCAAACTCATAACTCAGATATTCTCCTCCTCGATCAGATCGTAGGAATTTAATCTTCTTGTTACGATGATTCTCAACTTCACTCTGAAATTGTTTGAACTTTCAAATGTTTCAGACTTGTGTTTCATTAAGTAAATATACCCATATCTACTTAAGTCATCAGTGAAGGTGAGAAAGTAACGATAACCACCGCGCGCCTCAATGCTCATCGGACCGCACACATTAGTATGTATGATTTCCAATAAGTCACTTGCCCGTTCCATTATTCCAGAGAACGGCGTTTTAGTCATCTTGCCCATGAGGCATGGCTCGCATGTGTCAAGTGATTCAAAATCAAGTGACTCCAAAAGTCCATCAGCATGGAGCTTCCTCGTGCGTTTTACGCCAATATGACCTAAACGGCAGTGCCACAAGAAAGTGGTATTATCATTATCAATTCTACATCTTTTGGCATAAATGTAATGAACATGTGTATCATTACTATCGAGATTCAATAAGAATAAACCCGTCACATTGGGTGCATGACCATAAAAGATATTACTCATATAAATAGAACAACCATTATTCTCTGATTTAAATGAGTAACCGTCTCGCAATAAACAAGATCCAGATATAATGTTCATGCTTAACACAGGCACCAAATAACATTTATTCAGGTTCATCACTAATCCCGATGGTAATCGAAGAGCGAGCGTGCCGACGGCGATCACATCAACCTTGGAACCATTTCCCACGCGCATCGTCACTTCGTCCTTTGCCAGCCTCCGTCTATTCCGCAGTTCCTGTTTTGAGTTGCAAATATGAGCAACCGCACCGGTATCAAATACCCAGGCACTACAACGAGAGTTGGTAAGGTACACATCAATAACATGTATATCATATATACCTTGTTTGTTGTTGGCCGCCTTCTTGTCAGCCAAATACTTGGGGCAGTTCCGCTTCCAGTGTCCAGTTCCCTTGCAATGAAAACACACAGTTTCTGGTTTGGGTCCAGCCTTGGGTTTCTTCACGAGAGGAGCAACTGCTTTGCCACTCTTCTTGGAGTTACCCTTCTTACCCTTGCCATTTTTCTTGAAACTAGTGGTTTTATTGACCATCAACACTTGATGCTCCTTCTGAATATCAGACTCAGCGGCTTTCAGCATCGCAAACAGCTCGGCGACTGACTTGTTCATCCCGTGCATGTTATAGTTCAACACGAAGCTCTTGTAGCTAGGTGGCAATGATTGAAGAACTCTGTCAGTGATAGCCTCTGGCGGAAGGGGCATCCCCAATTCAGCCAGACGGGTGGAGTACCCAGACATTCTGAGTACGTGATCACTGATAGACCCGTTCTCCTCCATCTTGCAAGCATAGAACTTATCGGAGATCTCATATCTCTCGATCCTGGCATTCTTCTGAAAGATAAACTTCAACTCCTGGAACATCTCATATGCTCCATGACGTTCAAAACGTCTTTGAAGTCCCGGTTCTAAGCCATACAATATTGCACATTGAACTATTGAGTAATCTTCAGAACGAGCCTGCCAGGCGTTCACAACGTCTAGAGACTCAACTGGAGCAGGTGGATCACCAAGCGGTGCATCAAGGACATAAGCCTTCTGGGAAGCCGTAAGGATAATCCTTAGATTACGGGCCCAGTCCACAAAGTTACTTCCATCATCTTTCAATTTAGCTTTCTCTAGGAACGCATTAAAATTCAGGGGTGCTACTGCGCGAGCCATGATCTACAACATAAATATAGCAAAGACAACTTAGACTATTGTTCTAGATAATGAGTTTAGTTAATCATATTACTTAAAAACTCCCACTCAAATTGACATCCCTCCGACCATTCGAGTGTAACATGATCCAAATCCACCAACTCAAGTCCGATCATCACGTGAGTTGAGGTGGTTTCAATGGTGAACATCTTCATGTTGATCATATCTACTATATGACTCATGTTCGACCTTTCGGTCTCTTGTGTTCCGAGGCCATGTCTGTACATGCTAGGCTCGTCAAGTTTAACCCGAGTGTTCCGCACGTGCAACATGGCTTACACCCGTTGTATGTGAACGTAGAGTCTATCACACCCGATCATCACGGCGTGTCTCGAAACGACGAACTTTCGCAACGGTGCACACTTGGGGAGAACACAATTTATCTTGAAATTTAAGTGAGGGATCACCTTATAATGCTACCGTCGTCCTAAGCAAAACAAGATGCATAAAAGGATTAACATCAGATGCAATTCATAAGTGACATGATATGGCCATGAACTTGTGCTTTTGATCTCCATCTCCAAAGCACCGGCATGATCTTCATCGTCACCGGCATGACACCATGATCTCCATCATCTTGATCTCCATCAACGTGTCGCCATGAGGTTGTCGCGCCGACTGTTGCTTCCACGACTATTGCTAACTCATAGCGATAAAGTAAAGCAAAACGGCGAAAATAATTAAAGACAACTCTATGGCTCCTGCCAGTTGCCGTACTCATCGACATGCAAGTCGTGATATTCTATACAACACATGATCATCTCATACATCACATATATCTCATCATGTAATTGGCCATATCACATCACAACATACCCTGCAAAAACAAGTTAGACGTCCTCTAATTGTTGTTGCAAATTTTACGTGGCTGCTACGGGTTTGCAAGAACCGTTCTTACCTACGCAAAACCACAACGTGGTGTAGTGATTGCTTTTTGATCTTCTAAAAGAACCATCTTCATTGAAATCGAATCAACTAAAGTGAGAGAGACAGACACCCGCTAGCCATCTTTATGCAACGAAGTTACATGTCAGTTGAAGGAACCTGTCTCGCGTAAGCGTACGCGTAATGTCGGTCCGGGCCGCTTCATCTCACAATACCGCCGAATCAAGTATCAACTAGTAACGGCAAGCAATATGTATACACCCACGCCCACAACTCGTTTGTGTTCTACTCGAGATCTCATCTACGCATAGACCTAGCTCAGATGCCACTGTTGGGGAATGTCGCATGGGAAACAAAATTTTTCCTACGCACACACAAGATCTATCCATGGTGATGAGCATCTACGAGAGGGAGAGTGAATCTACATACCCTTGTAGATCGCTAAGCGGAAGCGTTAAGAAACGCGGTTGATGTAGTCGAACGTCTCCGCGATCCAAATCGCAAGTCGTCCCTCGATCCGATCACGAACTAGTGCCGAACGGACGGCACCTCCGCGTTCAACACACGTACGGCTTGATGACGCCTTCACCTCCTCGATCCAGCGAGCGATGGTGAAGTAGTAGATGAGTTCCGGCAGCACGACGGCGTGGTGATGGTGGTGAGGAACAATCTCTGCAGGGCTTCGCCAAGCACTACGGAGATTATGACGGGAGAACTAGAGGGTTAGGGTTGCCGACACATGGCTTGGGAAATCTTGATGTATCCCGTGTGCTAGCCTTGCCCCTCTATTTATATGTTGAGCCTTGGGGTCTAAACTTGGAGTAAAAGCCTCCTCCAGGTCGGTTTTGCCCGCACAAGGTCGGTTTGGCCAGCAGGGAAAGAGTCCAACTCGGATCCCTGCAGTACCGCGCACAAGCGGTAGTACCGCTCACGAGCGGTAGTACCGCTTGAGCAGTAGTACCGCTGCTACGGTAGCGGTAGTACCGCTTGGGCGGTAGTACCGCTGCTACAGTAGCGGTAGTACTGCCTTACCAGCTTAAGGCAGTAGCAAAACTTCCTTTTGCACTTCCAAAACCTCGTGGGTTTTACCCCTTTGGCCCGTATAGAGTGTTGTTGCACCCGAACACTTCGGTAAACATCCGGAACCCCTTCCGGTGAATTCCGGAACCCTTCCGGAAACCAAAACACTATTATCACATATATCAATATTTACCTCCGGACTCTTCCGGAGATCCTCGTCATGTCCGGGATCTTATCCGGGACTCCGAACAACCTTCGGTCACCAACAAAATAACTCAACTATACTAATCGTCACCAAACGTTAAGTGTGTAGACCCTGCGGGTTCGAGAACTATGTAGACATGACCGAGACACCTCTACGATCAATAACCAATAGCGGGACCTGGATGCCCATATTGGCTCCTACATATTCTACGAAGATCTTTATCGGTCGAACCTGTATGTCAAGGATTCAGTTAATCCCGTATACTGTTCCCTTTGTTCTTCGGTATGTTACTTGCCCGAGATTCGATCGTCGGTATCTCTATACCTAGTTCAATCTCGTTACCGGCAAGTCTCTTTACTCGTTCCGTAATACAAGATCTCGTGGCTAACATTTTAGTCACATTGCTTGCAAGGCTCATTGTGATGTTGTATTACCGAGTGGGCCCTGAGATACCTCTCCGTCACACGGAGTAACAAATCCCAGTCTTGATCCATGCCAACCCAACAGACACCCTCGGAGATACCTGTAGAGCACCTTTATAGTCACCCAGTTACGTTGCGACGTTTGATACACACAAGGTACTCCTCCGATGTCAGGGAGTTGCATGATCTCATGGTCATAGGAACAGATACTTGACATGCAGAAAACAATAGCAATAAACTGACACGATCATATGCTACATTTATAGTTTGGGTCTTGTCCATCACATCATTCTCCTAATGATGTGATCCCGTTATCAAATGACATCTCATGTCTATGGCTAGGAAACCTTAACCATCTTTTGATCAACGAGCTAGTCAACTAGAGGCTTACTAGGGACACAGTGTTGTCTATGTACCCACACATGTATTTGAGTTTCCAATCAATACAATTATAGCATGGATAATAAACGATTATCATGAATAAGGAAATATAATAATAACCAATTTATTATTGCCTCTAGGGCATATTTCCAACAAGATACTACTTGTGCATCCAAATCCTTGAGCCAAGTTTCTTCCATAAGAGTCCACCATACCTACCTATATATGGTATTTCACTGCCATTCCAAGTAAATTTGCATGTGCCACCTCTAAACATTCAAATAAACATATGTTTTGTGTGCATGGACTGCTCATGGAGCGACAAGGGGCGGTCGGTATCTTCCATGTTAAGCGGGTTATTCTCATGATGAGTGTTTATTCACTCGTCCTTGCACGAGAGGGGCGGTAATAGGGATTCCCAGTCCCGAAATAAAAAAGAATGCAAATAATTAAACAAAACTCCCCCATGAATGTTGTTGGTATGGACGGTACCCGTGGATTCTGTTGGAAATATGCCCTAGAGGCAATAATAAAAGTAGTTATTATTATATTTCCTTGTTCATGATAATCGTTTATTATCCATGCTATAATTGTATTAATTGGAAACACTAGTACATGTGTGGATACATAGACAACACTGTGTCCCTAGTATGCCTCTAGTAAACTAGCTCGTTGATCAAAGATGGTCAAGGTTTCCTAGCCATAGACATGAGATGTCATTTGATAACGAGATCACATCATTGGGAGAATGATGTGATGGACGAGACCCAAACTATGAACATAGCATATGATCGTGACAGTTTATTGCTATTGTTTTCTGCATGTCAAGTATCTGTTCCTATGACCATGAGATCATGCAACTCACTGACACCGGAGGAGTACCTTGTGTGTATCAAACGTCGCAACGTAACTGGGTGACTATAAAGATGCTCTACAGGTATCTCCGAAGGTGTCTGTTAAGCTGGCATGGATCAAGACTGGGATTTGTTACTCCGTGTGACGGAGAGGTATCTCAGGGCCCACTCGGTAATACAACATCACAATGAGCCTTGCAAGCAAAGTGACTAAAGAGTTAGCCACAGGATCTTGTATTACGGAACGAGTAAAGAGACTTGCCAGTAACGAGATTGAACTAGGTATAGAGATACCGACGATCGAATCTCGGGCAAGTAACATACCGATAAACAAAGGGAACAGCGTACGGGATTAACTGAATCCTTGACATAGAGGTTCAACCGATGAAGATCTTCGTAGAATATGTAGGAACCAATGTGGGCATCCAGGTCCCGCTATTGGTTATTGACCGTAGAGGTGTCTCGGTCATGTCTACATAGTTCTCGAACCCGCAGGGTCTGCACACTTAAGGTTCGGTGACGTTTCGGTAGTATAGAGTTATGTATGGTGGTGACCGAAGGTTGTTCGGAGTCCCGGATGAGATCTTGGACGTCACGAGGAGTTCTGGAATGGTACGGAGACGAAGATTGATATATAGGAAGTTGGTATTTGGACTCCGGAAAAGTTTCGGGCATTACCGGCAGTGTACCGGGAGTGACGAATGGGTTCCGGGGGTCCACCTAGTGGGCCCACCACCCCCTAAGGGGACCACATGGGCTATAGGGTGGCGCACCAGCCCCTGGTGGGCTGGGCGGCCAGCCCATAGGGCCCATGAGGCTGAAAAGTGGAAAGTCCAAAAGGTGGAAGGGTTTTTCCAAGTGGGAGAGAAGGAGTCCTAATCCTACTAGGATTGGAGGAGGACTCCTCCTCTCCACCTTCGGCCGAACCAAGGGCTGGCCCCTTGGGGCGCCAAGCCTCCTCCCTCCCTCCTCCTATATATACTAGAGGTATTGAGGGTTTTTGACAATAGAAATCAGCCACATGCTACCCTCTCCTCTAGATCGTAGTTTCTCCTCTAGATCGTTTCAGCGGTGCTTAGGCGAAGCCCTGCTGGAATATTTCCACCACCATCGCTGCCACGCCGTCATGCTGCCGGAGAACTCATCTACCTCTCCGCTCCCTCTTGCTGGATCAAGAAGGCGGAGATCGTTATCGAGCTGTACGTGTGCTGAACGCGGAGGTGCCGTCCGTTCGGCGCTAGATCGGGACGGATTGTGATTGGATCGCGGGACGCTCGGCGATTTGGATCGCGAAGACGTTCGACTACATCAACCGCGTTTCTTAACGCTTCCAGCTTAGCGATCTACAAGGGTATGTAGATCCACTCTCCCCTCGTAGATGCTCATCACCATGGATAGATCTTGCGTGTGCGTAGGAATTTTTTTTGTTTCCCATGCAACGTTCCCCAACAGTGGCATCATGAGCTAGGTCTATGTGTAGATGAGATCACGAGTAGAACACAAAGGAGTTTGTGGGCGTTGATGCTTAGATTGCTTCCTCCCTTGGTCGTGTTTTGGTTCAGCGGTATTGTGGGATGAAGCGGCCTGGACCAACCTTACTCGTACGCTTACGAGAGACCGGTTCCATCGACTGACGTGTAACTTCGTTGCACCAAGATGGCTGGCGGGTGTCTGTTTCTCCTACTTTAGTTGGATCAGATTCGACAAAGGCGGTCCTTGAGAAGGTTGAAAAGCAGTTTATGTATCACCGTTGTGGTTTTTTGCGTAGGTGAGAATTGTTCTTGCTAGATACCCGTAGCCGCCACGTAAAACTTGCAACAACAATTAGAGGACGTCTAACTTGTTTTTGCAGGGTATGTTGTGATGTGATATGGCCAATTACATGATGAGATATATGTGATGTATGAGATGATCATGTATTGTATAGAATATCACGACTTGCATGTCGATGAGTACGGCAACCGGCGGGAGCCATAGGGTTTTCTTTAATTATTTTCGCCGTTTTGCTTTACTTTATCGCTATGAGTTAGCAATAGTCGTGGAAGCAATAGCCGGCGCAGCAAGCCCTATGGCGACACGTTAATGGAGATCAAGATGATGGAGATCATGGTGTCATGCCGGTGACGATGGAGATCATGCCGGTGCTTTGGAGATGGAGATCAAAAGCACAAGTTCATGGCCATATCATGTCACTTATGATTTGCATGTGATGTTAATCCTTTTATGCACCTTGTTTTGCTTAGGACGACGGTAGCATTATAAGGTGATCCCTCACTTAAATTTCAAGATAAAATTGTGTTCTCCCCGAGTGTGCACCGTTGCGAAAGTTCGTCGTTTCGAGACACCACGTGATGATCGGGTGTGATAGACTCTACGTTCGCATACAACGGGTGCAAGCTAGTGTTGCACGTGCGGAACACTCGGGTTAAACTTGATGAGCCTAGCATGTACAGACATGGCCTCGGAACACAAGAGACCGAAAGGTCGAACATGAGTCATATAGTAGATATGATCAACATGAAGATGTTCACCATTGAAACCACCTCAACTCACGTGATGATCGGACTTGAGTTGGTTGATTTGGATCATGTGACACTCGAATGACCGGAGGGATGTCAATTTGAGTGGGAGTTTTTAAGTAATATGATTAACTAAACTCATTATCTTGAACAATAGTCTAAGTTGTCTTTGCAATATTTATGTTGTAGATCATGGCTCGCGCAGTAGCACCCCTGAATTTTAATGCGTTCCTAGAGAAAGCTAAGTTGAAAGATGATGGAAGTAACTTTGTGGACTAGGCCCGTAATCTAAGGATTATCATACGGCTTCCCAGAAGGCTTATGTCCTTGATGCACCGCTTGGTGATCCACCCGCTCCAGTTGAGTCTCCAGACGTTGTGAACGCCTGGCAGGCTCGTTCTGATGATTACTCAATAGTTCAATGTGCAATGTTGTATGGCTTAGAACCGGGACTTCAAAGACGTTTTGAACATCATGGAGCATATGATATGTTCCAGGAGTTGAAGTTTATCTTTCAGAAGAATGCCTGGATCGAGAGGTATGAGACCTCCGATAAGTTCTATGTTTGCAAGATGGAGGAGAACGGGCCTGTCAGTGATCACATACTCAGAATGTCTGGGTACTCCACCCGTCTGGCTGAATTGGGGATGCCCCTTCCGCCAGAGGCTATCACTGACAGAGTTCTTCAATCATTGCCACCTAGCTACAAGAGCTTCGTGTTGAACTATAACATGCACGGGATGAACAAGTCAGTCGCCGAGCTGTTTGCGATGTTGAAAGTCGCTGAGTCTGAGATTCAGAAGGAGCATCAAGTGTTGATGGTCAATAAAACCACTAGTTTCAAGAAGAATGGCAAGGGTAAGAAGGGTAACTCCAAGAAGAGTGGCAAAGCAGTTGCCCCTCCCTTGAAGAAACCCAAGGCTGGACCCAAGCCAGAAACTGAGTGCTTTCATTGCAAGGGAACTGGTCACTGGAAGCGGAACTGCCCCAAGTATTTGGCTGACAAGAAGGCGGCCAACAATAAACAAGGTATATATGATATACATGTTATTGATGTGTACCTTACCAACTCTCGTTGTAGTGCCTGGGTATTTGATACCGGTGCGGTTGCTCACATTTGCAACTCAAAACAGGAACTGCGGAATAGACGAAGGCTGGCAAAGGACGAAGTGACGATGCGCGTGGGAAATGGTTCCAAGGTTGATGTGATCGCCGTCGGCACGCTCGCTCTTCGATTACCATCGGGATTAGTGATGAACCTGAATAATTGTTATTTAGTGCCTGCGTTAAGCATGAACATTATATCTGGATCTTGTTTATTGCGAGACGGTTACTCATTTAAATCAGAGAATAATGGTTGTTCTATTTATATGGGTAATATCTTTTATGGTCATGCACCCAATGTGAGGGGTTTATTTTATTGGATCTCGATAGTGATGATACACATGTTCATAACATTGATGCCAAAAGATGTAGAATCGATAATGATAATACCACTTTCTTGTGGCACTGCCGTTTAGGTCATATTGGCGTAAAACGCATGAAGAAGCTCCATGCTGATGGACTTTTGGAGTCACTTGATTTTGAATCACTTGACACATGTGAGCCATGCCTCATGGGCAAGATGACTAAGAAGCCGTTCTATGGAACAATGGAACTGGCAAGTGACTTGTTGGAAATCATACATACTGATGTGTGTGGTCCGATGAGCATTGAGGCGCGCGGTGGTTATCGTTACTTTCTCACCTTCACTGATGACTTAAGTAGATATGGGTATATTTACTTAATGAAACACAAATCTGAAACTTTTGAAAAGTTCAAACAATTTCAGAGTGAAGTTGAGAATCATCGTAACAAGAAGATTAAATTCCTACGATCTGATCGAGGAGGAGAATATCTGAGTTATGAGTTTGGCAGTCACTTAAGACAGTGTGGAATAGTTTCACAATTGACACCGCCTGGAACACCACAACGTAATGGTGTGTCCGAACGTCGTAATCGAACCTTATTGGATATGGTGCGATCTATGATGTCTCTTGCCGATTTGCTACTATCGTTTTGGGGTTATGCATTAGAGACAGCTACATTCACTTTAAATAGGGCACCATCGAAGAGACGACGCCATATGAACTTTGGTTTGGCAAGAAGCCAAAACTGTTGTTTCTTAAAGTTTGGGGATGTGATGCTTATGTCAAAAAGCTTCAGCCTGAAAAGCTGGAACCCAAAGCGGAGAAATGCGTCTTCATAGGATACCCAAAAGAGACAGTTGGGTATACCTTCTACCTCAGATCCGAAGGCAAAGTGTTTGTCGCTAAAAACGGAACATTTCTTGAGAAAGAGTTTCTCTCGAAAGAATTGAGTGGGAGGAAGATAGAACTTGATGAGGTTGTTGAACCTTTACTTCAACCTGAGAGTAGCGCAGCGCAGAAAGATGTTTCTGTAGAGCCTACGTCAGTTGAAGAGGAAGTTAATGATGATGATCATGAAGCTTCGGATCAAGTTGCTATCGAACCTCGTAGGTCGATAAGGACGCGTACTGCTCCTGAGTGGTACGGCAACCCTATCTTAGAGGTCATGTTGTTGGACAACGATGAACCTACGAGCTATGGAGAAGCGATGATGGGCCCGAATTCCGAGAAATGGTTAGAGGCCATGAAATCCGAGATGGGATCCATGTATGAAAACAAAGTATGGGCTTTGGAAGTATTACCTGAAGGCCGGAAGGCCATTCAGAACAAATGGATCTTTAAGAGGAAGACGGACGCGAACGGTAATGTCACCGTCTATAAAGCTCGACTTGTGGCAAAGGGTTTTTCACAAGTTCAAGGAGTTGACTACGATGAGACCTTCTCACCCGTAGCGATGCTTAAGTCCGTCAGAATCATGTTAGCAATAGCTGCCTTTTTCGATTATGAAATTTGGCAGATGGATGTCAAAACAGCGTTCCTTAACGGTTTCCTTAAGGAAGAGTTGTATATGATGCAACCAGAAGGTTTTGTCGATCCAGAGAATGCTGACAAAGTTTGCAAACTCCAGCGATCCATTTATGGACTGGTGCAAGCATCTCGGAGTTGGAATCTTCGCTTTGATGAGGTGATCAAAGCGTTCGGGTTTATACAAGTTTACGGAGAAGCTTGTATTTACAAGAAAGTGAGTGGGAGCTCTATAGCGTTTCTAATATTATATGTGGATGACATATTGCTGATTGGAAACAATATAGAAATATTGGAAAGCGTGAAGGGATATTTGAACAAGAGTTTTTCAATGAAGGACCTAGGAGAAGCTGCTTTCATATTAGGCATCAAGATCTATAGAGATAGATCAAGACGCTTGATAGGACTTTCCCAAAGCACATACCTTGACAAAGTTTTGAAGAACTTCAAATGGATCACTCTAAGAAGGGGTTCTTGCCTGTATTGCAAGGTGTGAAGTTGAGTAAGACTGAATGCCCAGTGACTGCAGAAGATAGAGAAAAGATGAGTGTCGTCCCCTATGCTTCAGCCATAGGCTCTATCATGTATGCAATGTTGTGCACAAGACCCGATGTCAGCCTTGCCATAAGTATGGCCGGAAGGTTTCAAAGTGATCCAGGAATGGAACACTGGACGGTGGTCAAGAATATCCTGAAGTACCTGAAAAGGACTAAGGACATGTTTCTCGTTTATGGAGGTGATCAAGAACTCGTCGTAAAGGGTTACATCGATGCAAGCTTTGACACTGATCCGGATGACTCTAAGTCGCAAACCGGATACGTATTTATTCTCAATGGGGGTGCGGTTAGCTGGTGCAGTTCCAAGCAAAGCGTAGTAGCTGATTCTACATGCGAAGCGGAATACATCGCTGCCTCGGAGGCGTCGAAGGAAGGTGTCTGGATGAAGGAGTTCATGACAGATCTTGGAGTAGTGCCTAGTGCACTAAACCCAATGACTCTGTTCTGTGACAAAAATGGTGCCATTGCTCTATCCAAGGAACCAAGGTTTCACAATAGGACCAGACACATAAAGCGACGTTTCAATTCCATCCGCGATTACATCAAGGAGGACGACATAAATATCTGCAAAGTACACACGGATCTGAATGTTGCAGATCCGATGACTAAACCTCTCCCAAGGGCTAAACATGAACAACACCAGAACTGTATGGGTGTTCGATTCATTACAATGTAAATCACATAGTGATGTGAGCTAGATTATTGACTCTAGTGCAAGTGGGAGACTGTTGGAAATATGCCCTAGAGGCAATAATAAAAGTAGTTATTATTATATTTCCTTGTTCATGATAATCGTTTATTATCCATGCTATAATTGTATTCATTGGAAACACCAGTACATGTGTGGATACATAGACAGCACTGTGTCCCTAGTATGCCTCTAGTAAACTAGCTCGTTGATCAAAGATGGTCAAGGTTTCCTAGCCATATACATGAGATGTCATTTGATAACGATATCACATCATTGGGAGAATGATGTGATGGACGAGACCCAAACTATGAACATAGCATATGATCGTGTCAGTTTATTGCTATTGGTTTCTGCATGTCAAGTATCTGTTCCTATGACCATGAGATCATGCAACTCACTGACACCGGAGGAGTACCTTGTGTGTATCAAACGTTGCAACGTAACTGGGTGACTATAAAGATGCTCTACAGGTATCTCCGAAGGTGTCTGTTAAGCTGGCATGGATCAAGACTGGGATTTGTTACTCCGTGTGACGGAGAGGTATCTCAGGGCCCACTCGGTAATACAACATCACAATGAGCTTTGCAAGCAAAGTGACTAAAGAGTTAGCCACAGGATCTTGTATTACGGAACGAGTAAAGAGACTTGCCGGTAACGAAATTGAACTAGGTATAGAGATACCGACGATCGAATCTCGGGCAAGTAACATACCGATAAACAAAGGGAACGGCGTACGGGATTAACTGAATCCTTGACATAGAGGTTCAACCGATGAAGATCTTCGTAGAATATGTAGGAACCAATATGGGCATCTAGGTCCCGCTATTGGTTATTGACCGTAGAGGTGTCTCGGTCATGTCTACATAGTTCACGAACCCGCAGGGTCTGCACACTTGGTTCGGTGACGTTTCGGTAGTATAGAGTTATGTATGGTGGTGACCGAAGGTTGTTCGGAGTCCCGGATGAGATCCCGGACGTCACGAGGAGTTCCGGAATGGTCCGGAGACAAAGATTGATATATAGGAAGTTGGTATTTGGACTCCGGAAAAGTTTCGGGCATTACCGGCAGTGTACCGGGAGTGACGAATGGGTTCCGGGGGTCCACCTAGTGGGCCCACCACCCCCTAAGGGGACCACATGGACTATAGGGTGGCGCACCAGCCCCTGGTGGGCTGGGCGGCCAGCCCATAGGGCCCATGAGGCTGAAAAGTGGAAAGTCCAAAAGGTGGAAGGGTTTTTCCAAGTGGGAGAGAAGGAGTCCTAATCCTACTAGGATTGGAGGAGGACTCCTACTCTCCACCTTTGTCCAAACCAAGGGCTGGCCCCTTGGGGCGCCAAGCCTCCTCCCTCCCTCCTCCTATATATACTAGAGGTATTGAGGGTTTTTGACAATAGAAATCAGCCACGTGCTACCATCTCCTCTAGATCGTAGTTTCTCCTCTAGATCGTTTCAGCGGTGCTTAGGCGAAGCCCTGCTGGAATATTTCCACCACCATCGCCGCCACGCCGTCACACTGCCGGAGAACTCATCTACCTCTCCGCTCCCTCTTGCTGGATCAAGAAGGCGGAGATCGTTATCGAGCTGTACGTATGCTAAACGCGGAGGTGCCGTCCGTTCGGCGCTAGATCGGGACGGATCGTGATTGGATCGCGGGACGCTCGGCGATTTGGATCGCGAAGACGTTCGACTACATCAACAGCGTTTCTTAACGCTTCCCGCTTAGCGATCTACAAGGGTATGTAGATCCACTCTCCCCTCGTAGATGCTCATCACCATGGATAGATCTTGCGTGTGCGTAGGAATTTTTTTTGTTTCCCATGCAACGTTCCCCAACAGATTCAGCTAGCCGTGGAGTGTGTTTTTTGGTGGAGGGGGAGTAAACCTTTACTTTTACCGCTTGGGAACTGCCGCTAATGTGTTTAACATGGAAGATATTGATAACTCTTGGTCGTAACTTTGACAGGAAGGGTGCACCTCCCAAAATTATATTCATCTCTGTTTTAAACAATGAGCTCTGGCACATATGCAAATCCCTGCTTCCCTCTGCGAAGGGACAATCTATTTACTTTCATGTTACTTACTTTCATGTTGAGTCAACTTCTTATTCCAACCTCAATCTATTAGTTGGCAAGCACCATGTGGTGGGGAAAGATCTAGGCACATATGGCCAGTCAAATATATTTGATCATGATTCATTATTGTTGACAATTATCTTTATGATAAGTATGTTGGGAGGCGAAACATTAAGCCCCTATCTTTATCTGTGTTCGATGGATGCCATTTGTTCTAAAAATATGCTTTGAGTACTAGCAATCATAGAAGACTATATGATGATTGAGTATGTGGAGCTCTTACTTAGACTTTGTTGAGAATAAGTTGAATTGCAATTGTTTGGTGACTAAGAACATAGGTTGTTAAGTTTCAAGAGAATTCATTGTTTGAACCATATCATGTGAATTGGTTGCTACTCTATCATGATGATTTTTATGAGAAAAATTTGCTGGTTATGATGCTAGAAAATTGACTGAAATTATCAATGATCAAACTTATATATTATGCTATCATTCACACTTCATAAATTTGTTCTTTTATCATTTGCCTACTCGAGGACGAGCAGGAATTAAGCTTGGGGATGCTGATACGTCTCCAACGTATCGATAATTTATGAAGTATTCATGCCATATTCACCTATGTTTACAATACTTTTATATGGTTTTGATCCACTTTATATGATTTATTTAGAACTAACCCGGACTGACGCTGTTTTTAGCAGAACTACCATGGTGTTGTTTTTTGTGCAGAAAATGAAAGTTCTCGGAATCGCCCGAAACTTTTTGACGATTTTTTTGGAACAGAAGAGGCACTAGACACTTCGTGGGAGGGCCAGACAAGCCACGAGGTGGGCACAACCCACCAGGGCGCGCCAGGCCCCCCCGACGCGCCCTGGTGTATCGTGCCCACCTCGTGGCCCATCTCCGCGTGAAACCGACGCTCAAAAATCCTATAAATATAGAAACCATCAGAAATAACCCTAGACTCTCCGCTCCGCCGCCGCAACTCTCTGTATCGACGAAAAACCAATCTGGAGGCGTTCCAGTACCCTGTCGGAGAGGGTAGATCATCTCCGGTGGCCATCTTCATCATCCCGGCGGAGGCCATGACGAGGAGGGAGTAATCAACCCTCGGGGCTAAGGGTATGTACCAGTAGCTATGTGTTCAATCTCTCTCTCTCTCTCTTGTGTTCTTGAGATGTCATGATCTTGATGTATCACGGGCTTTGTTAATATAATCGGATCATATGATGTGTTTCCCTCTCTATCTAGTTGTGATGAATTGAGTTTTCCCTTTGAGATTTCGTTACCGGATTGAATACTTTTATGGATTTGAGAACACTTGATATATGTCTTGCATGCGGATACCCGTGGTGACAATGGGGTGTTCTATTGATTCACTTGATATATGTTTTGGTACTCAACTTGCGGATTCCCGCGGTGACATTGGGGTAATCTATGCATAGGGACATTCTTGTCCTACTTTCTCCGATAGAAATCTTGGGCACTCTTTGAGGTTCTTTGTGTGAATTGAGTATTATGAATCTGAAATTGTTTGATGCGTATCGTATAATTAACTCATGGATACTTGTGGTGACATTGGAGTATCTAGGTGACATTAGAGTTGGTTGATGCGTATCATATTGTCGGTGTAGTGAACAGGGGGTGTTCATTACCCCTGGACACGCACCGGCAAGTTGCAGCCTCCAGGCGGGAAGGGCATGGCAGAGAAGGAATCCACTTATAGGACGCATCTAGGACCCAGACTTCCGGCAAGTATTACTTGCCAGGAGCAGGTCTACGCATCACCGGCAAGCTCAAAGGCCGGCAAGATCAGGATAGAATTTCCGGGAAGCAAGCTTTCCTGGGAGAAGACCTCCAGACAGGTCACCGAGAAGACCCGATGTTGGACTCCCGGCAAGAAGCTTGCCGGGGGACAACTGGGAACAAGCACAAGACTATCAAGAAGGCATTCAAGCCGATGATCAGAACACAGAAGACCGAAGGCTGGGATCCCGGCAAGATGCTTGCCGGGATGGCTAGCGAAGCCCCGGCAAGATCCCGCCACCCTGCCACCGCTCCAGTGCAGCGACCAGCCTGTCAGACGGGGCTTATCCTCCTGGATGCGTGTCATGGCATTGGCGGCGGATGGGGTTAAGCGGTGCTGATGGGACGGGCCCTTTTTCCGCCCCCAAGAAGCTAAGGGACACCTAGACAAAGCATTTAATGCGTTTGTCCTAAGACGTCAGTGATAATCATGAAACGCTGTAGCAACTTTACACCTCTTGTACTTCGCCACTGTTGGTGACCCCTTCGGCGTATAAAAGGAGGCCCAAAGCGTAGCTACAAGGGAGAGGAAGAGAAAAGGACCTTCCGGCCCATTCTGCATGCGTAGCTGCTGCTCGAACGTACTGTTCATCGCATAGCGCTCCTGAAGCTTGGGCTTAAACACATCCAATACAACTAAAGCAGGAGTAGGGTTTTACGCTTCTCAGCGGCCCGAACCTGGGTAAAAATCCCCCGCGTTGATCGTTGGATCTGCTCTTTGTGCAAGCCTTTCTCCCTGCCGAACCATAAAAGGGATCCACGCGATCCCATAATTGTCGTACGCCGACATCTTTGGCGCGCCATGTAGGGGGAAAGGTTGCGCGAACCTGATCTAGCGGTCATCGCATCAGCTTCATCGTCCATGGCGACTTCGCTCTACTTACAGAAAGCTAAGTCCTAAAACCTTGATTGCTTTTTGTTGTGTAGCCTGATCCTTGATGGTAGTTTTGTATAACCTGTGCGCGAGGAAGCGCTCTAGAAATACTCTGCACTCCTGGTTGTTTTGGGTCCGCCAACAACACAGATGCAGCTGCGGTTGTCTCTGGAGCGTTAAGCTCCTGAAGAGGCGGCGTTCTCGATAGGCTGCTAGATAGGTCCCGATCCTAAGCGCCATCGACCAGAACGTGCGCATTCGGGGAGTATTCCAGCAAGCGTAGGGATTCATTGTACAAAAATGCAATTGTTCAAGGAAAATGCTCGATGAGTTTTATTTTCGGATTTCTGCGTAAACCCGTATGCTGAGGAGCCTTCTGTTGGGGAACGTTGCATGGGAAACAAAAATTTTCCTACGCACACATAAGATCTATCCATGGAGATGAGCATCTACGAGAGGGAGAGTGAATCTACATACCCTTGTAGATCGCTAAGCGGAAGCGTTTAAGAAACGCGGTTGATGTAGTCGAACGTCTCCGCGATCCAAATCGCAAGTCGTCCCTCGATCCGATCACGAACTAGCGCCGAACGGACGGCACCTCCGCGTTCAACACACGTACGGCTTGATGACGCCTTCACCTCCTCGATCCAGCGAGCGATGATGAAGTAGTGGTTGAGTTCCAGCAGCACGACGGCATGGTGATGGTGGTGAGGAACAATCTCTGCAGGGCTTCGCCAAGCACTACGGAGATTATGACGGAGGAACTAGAGGGTTAGGGTTGCCGCACACGGCTTGGGGAAATCTTAATGTGTCCCGTGTGCTAGCCCTGCCCCTCTATTTATATGTTGAGCCTTGGGGTCTAAACTTGGAGTAAAAGCCTCCTCCAGGTCGGTTTTGCCCGCACAAGGTCGGTTTGGCCCGCAGGAAAAGAGTCCAACTCGGATCCCTGCCGAACCGTGCACAGCCGCACACAAGCGGTAGTACCGCTTCACACAAGCGGTAGTACCGCTTGGGCGGTAGTACCGCTTCACACAAGCGGTAGTACCGCTCGGGCGGTAGTACCGCTTCACACAAGCGGTAGTACCGCTTACGCGGCAGCAAAACTACTTTTGCACTTTCCAATACCTCGTGGGCTTTATCCCTTTGGCCCATATAAAGTGTTGCTGCACTCGAACACTTCGGTAAACATCCGGAACCCCTTCCGGTGAACTCCGGAACCCTTCCGGAGATCAAAACACTATTATCACATATATCAATCTTTACCTCCAGACTATTCCGGAGATCCTCGTCATGTCCGGGATCTTATCCGAGACTCCGAACAACTTTCGGTCACCAACATAATAACTCAACTATACTAATCGTCACCAAACGTTAAGTGTGTAGACCCTGCGGGTTCGAGAACTATGTAGACATGACCGAGACACCTCTACGGCCAATAACCAATAGCGGGACCTGGATGCCCATATTGGCTCCTACATATTCTACGAAGATCTTTTATCGGTCGAACCTCTATGTCAAGGATTCAGTTAATCCCGTATGCTGTTCCCTTTGTTCTTCGGTATGTTACTTGCCCGAGATTCGATCGTCGGTATCACTATACCTAGTTCAATCTCGTTACCGGCAAGTCTCTTTACTCGTTCCGTAATACAAGATCCTGTGGCTAACTCTTTAGTCACTTTGCTTGCAAGGCTCATTGTGATGTTGTATTACCGAGTGGGCCCTGAGATACCTCTCCGTCACACGGAGTAACAAATCCCAGTCTTGATCCATGCCAACCCAACAGACTCCCTCGGAGATACCTGTAGAGCACCTTTATAGTCGCCCAGTTACGTTGCGACGTTTGATACACACAAGGTATTCCTCCGGTGTCAGTGAGTTGCATGATCTCATGGTCAAAGGAACAGATACTTGACATGCAGAAAACAATAGCAATAAACTGACACGATCATATGCTACGTTCGTAGTTTGGGTCTTGTCCATCACATCATTCTCCTAATGATGTGATCCCGTTATCAAATGACATCTTATGTCCATGGCTAGGAAACCTTAACCATCTTTGATCAACAAGCTAGTCAACTAGAGGCTTACTAGGGACACAGTGTTGTCTATGTACCCACACATGTATTTGAGTTTCCAATCAATACAATTATAGCATGGATAATAAACGATTATCATCAACAAGGAAATATAATAATAACCAATTTATTATTGCCTCTAGGGCATATTTCCAACAGTCTCCCACTTGCACTAGAGTCAATAATCTAGTTCACATCACTATGTGATTTACATTGTAATGAATCGAACACCCATGCAGTTCTGGTGTTGTTCATGTTTAGCCCTTGGAAGAGGTTTAGTCGTCGGATCTGCAACATTCAGATCCGTGTGTACTTTGCAAATATTTATGTCGTCCTCCTTGATGTAATCGCGGATGGAATTGAAACGTCGCTTTATGTGTCTGGTCCTTTTGTGAAATCTTGGTTCCTTGGCTAGAGCAATGGCACCAGTATTATCACAAAACAGAGTCATTGGGTTAAGTGCACTAGGCACTACTCCAAGATCTGTCATGAACTCCTTCATCCAGACACCTTCCTTCGCCGCCTTCGAGGCTGCGATGTACTCCGCTTCGCATGTAGAATCTGCTACCACGCTTTGCTTGGAACTGCACCAGCTAACCGCACCCCCATTAAGAATAAATACGTATCCGGTTTGCGACTTAGAGTCATCCGGATCAGTGTCAAAGCTTGCATCGACGTAACCCTTTACGACGAGCTCTTGATCACCTCCATAAACGAGAAACATGTCCTTAGTCCTTTTCAGGTACTTCAGGATATTCTTGACCGCCGTCCAGTGTTCCATTCCTGGATCACTTTGAAACCTTCCGACCATACTTATGGCAAGGCTGACATCGGGTCTTGTGCACAGCATTGCATACATGATAGAGCCTATGGCCGAAGCATAGGGGATGACACTCATCTTTTCTCTATCTTCTGCAGTCACTGGGCATTGAGTCTTACTCAACTTCACACCTTGCAATACAGGCAAGAACCCCTTCTTGGACTGATCCATTTTGAACTTCTTCAAAACTTTGTCAAGGTATGTGCTTTGTGAAAGTCCTATTAAGCGTCTCGATCTATCTCTATAGATCTTGATGCCTAATATGAAAGCAGCTTCTCCTAGGTCCTTCATTCAAAAACTCTTGTTCAAATATTCCTTCACGCTTTCCAGCATTTCTATATTGTTTCCAATCAGTAATATGTCATCCACATATAATATTAGAAACGCTATAGAGCTCCCACTCACTTTCGTGTAAATACAAGCTTCTCCGTAAACTTGTATAAACTCGAACGCTTTGATCACCTCATCAAAACGAAGATTCCAACTCCGAGATGCTTGCACCAGTCCATAAATGGATCGCTGGAGTTTGCAAACTTTGTCAGCATTCTCTGGATCGACAAAACCTTCTGGTTGCATCATATACAACTCTTCCTTAAGGTAACCGTTAAGGAACGCTGTTTTGACATCCATCTGCCAAATTTCATAATCGAAAAAGGCAGCTATTGCTAACATGATTCTGACGGACTTAAGCATCGCTACGGGTGAGAAGGTCTCATCGTAGTCAACTCCTTGAACTTGTGAAAAACCCTTTGCCACAAGTCGAGCTTTATAGACGGTGACATTACCGTCCGCGTCTGTCTTCCTCTTAAAGATCCATTTGTTCTGAATGGCCTTACGCCCTTCAGGTAATACTTCCAAAGTCCATACTTTGTTTTCATACATGGATCCCATCTCGGATTTCATGGCCTCTAACCACTTCTCGGAATCCGGGCCCATCATCGCTTCTCCATAGCTCGTAGGTTCATCGTTGTCGAACAACATGACCTCTAAGACAGGGTTGCCGTACCACTCGGGAGCAGTACGCGTCCTTATCGACCTACGAGGTTCGATAGCAACTTGATCCAAAGCTTCATGATCATCATCATTAACTTCCTCTTCAGCTAATGTAGGCTCCACAGAAACAACTTTCTGCGCTGCGCTACTCTCAGGTTGAAGTAAAGGTTCAACAACCTCATCAAGTTCTATCTTCCTCCCACTCAATTCTTTCGAGAGAAACTCTTTCTCAAGAAATGTTCCGTTTTTAGCGACAAACACTTTGCCTTCGGATCTGAGGTAGAAGGTATACCCAACTGTCTCTTTTGGGTATCCTATGAAGACGCATTTCTCCGCTTTGGGTTCCAGCTTTTCAGGCTGAAGCTTTTTGACATAAGCATCACATCCCCAAACTTTAAGAAACGACAGCTTTGGCTTCTTGCCAAACCAAAGTTCATATGGCGTCGTCTCAACGGATTTCGATGGTGCCCTATTTAAAGTGAATGCAGCTGTCTCTAATGCATAACCCCAAAACGATAGTGGCAAATCGGCAAGAGACATCATAGATCGCACCATATCCAATAAGGTTCGATTACGACGTTCGGACACACCATTACGCTGTGGTGTTCCAGGCGGTGTCAATTGTGAAACAATTCCACACTGTCTTAAGTGACTGCCAAACTCATAACTCAGATATTCTCCTCCTCGATCAGATCGTAGGAATTTAATCTTCTTGTTACGATGATTCTCAACTTCACTCTGAAATTGTTTGAACTTTTCAAATGTTTCAGACTTGTGTTTCATTAAGTAAATATACCCATATCTACTTAAGTCATCAGTGAAGGTGAGAAAATAACGATAACCACCGCGCGCCTCAATACTCATCGGACCACACACATCAGTATGTATGATTTCCAATAAGTCACTTGCCCGTTCCATTGTTCCAGAGAACGGCGTTTTAGTCATCTTGCCTATGAGGCATGGCTCACATGTGTCAAGTGATTCAAAATCAAGTGACTCCAAAAGTCCATCAGCATGGAGCTTCCTCATGCGTTTTACGCCAATATGACCTAAACGGCAGTGCCACAAGAAAGTGGTATTATCATTATCAATTCTACATCTTTTGGCATCAATGTTATGAACATGTGTATCATTACTATCGAGATTCAATAAGAATAAACCCCTCACATTGGGTGCATGACCATAAAGATATTACTCATATAAATAGAACAACCATTATTCTCTGATTTAAATGAGTAACCGTCTCGCAATAAACAAGATCCAGATATAATGTTCATGCTTAACGCAGGCACCAAATAACACTTATTTAGGTTCATCACTAATCCCGACGGTAATCGAAGAGCGAGCGTGCCGACGGCAATCACATCAACCTTGGAACCATTTCCCACTCGCATCGTCACTTCGTCCTTTGCCAGCCTCCGTTTATTCCGCAGTTCCTGTTTTGAGTTGCAAATATGAGCAACCGCACCGGTATCAAATACCCAGGCACTACAACGAGAGTTGGTAAGGTACACATCAATAACATGTATATCATATATACCTTGTTTGTTGTTGGCCGCCTTCTTGTCAGCCAAATACTTGGGGCAATTCCGCTTCCAGTGTCCAGTTCCCTTGCAATGAAAACACACAGTTTCTGGTTTGGGTCCAGCCTTGGGTTTCTTCATGAGAGGAGCAACTGCTTTGCCACTCTTCTTGGAGTTACCCTTCTTACCCTTGCCATTTTTCTTGAAACTAGTGGTTTTATTGACCATCAACACTTGATGCTCCTTCTGAATTTCAGACTCAGCGGCTTTCAGCATCGCAAACAGCTCGGCGACTGACTTGTTCATCCCGTGCATGTTATAGTTCAACACGAAGCTCTTGTAGCTAGGTGGCAATGATTGAAGAACTCTGTCAGTGATAGCCTCTGGCGGAAGGGGCATCCCTAACTCAGCCAGACGGGTGGAGTACCCAGACATTCTGAGCACGTGATCACTGATAGACCCGTTCTCCTCCATCTTGCAAGCATAGAACTTATCGGAGATCTCATATCTCTCGATCCGGGCATTCTTCTGAAAGATAAACTTCAACTCCTGGAACATCTCATATGCTCCATGACGTTCAAAACGTCTTTGAAGTCCCGGTTCTAAGCCATACAACATTGCACATTGAACTATTGAGTAATCATCAGAACGAGCCTGCCAGGCGTTCACAACGTCTAGAGACTCAACTGGAGCGGGTGGATCACCAAGCGGTGCATCAAGGACATAAGCCTTCTGGGAAGCCGTAAGGATAATCCTTAGATTACGGGCCCAGTCCACAAAGTTACTTCCATCATCTTTCAACTTAGCTTTCTCTAGGAACGCATTAAAATTCAGGGGTGCTACTGCGCGAGCCATGATCTACAACATAAATATAGCAAAGACAACTTAGACTATTGTTCTAGATAATGAGTTTAGTTAATCATATTACTTAAAAACTCCCACTCAAATTGACATCCCTCCGGTCATTCGAGTGTAACATGATCCAAATCCACCAACTCAAGTCCGATCATCACGTGAGTTGAGGTGGTTTCAATGGTGAACATCTTCATGTTGATCATATCTACTATATGACTCATGTTCGACCTTTCGGTCTCTTGTGTTCCGAGGCCATGTCTGTACATGCTAGGCTCGTCAAGTTTAACCCGAGTGTTCCGCACGTGTAACATGGCTTACACCCGTTGTATGTGAACGTAGAGTCTATCACACCCGATCATCACGGCGTGTCTCGAAACGACGAACTTTCGCAACGGTGCACACTTGGGGAGAACACAATTTATCTTGAAATTTAAGTGAGGGATCACCTTATAATGCTACCGTCGTCCTAAGCAAAATAAGATGCATAAAAGGATTAACATCACATGCAAATCATAAGTGACATGATATGGCCATGAACTTGTGCTTTTGATCTCCATCTCCAAAGCACCGACATGATCTCCATCGTCACCGGCATGACACCATGATCTCCATCATCTTGATCTCCATCAACGTGTCGCCATAAGGTTGTCGCGCCGACTGTTGCTTCCACGACTATTGCTAACGTTTAGCGATAAAGTAAAGCATTACATAGCGCTTAATGATTGACACGCAGGTCATACAATAATTAAAGACAACTCTATGGCTCCTGCCAGTTGCCGTACTCATCGACATGCAAGTCGTGATATTCTATACAACACATGATCATCTCATACATCACATATATCTCATCATGTAATTGGCCATATCACATCACAACATACCCTGCAAAAACAAGTTAGACGTCCTCTAATTGTTGTTGCAAATTTTACGTGGCTGCTACGGGTTTGCAAGAACCGTTCTTACCTAAGCAAAACCACAACGTGGTGTAGTGATTGCTTTTTGATCTTCTAAAAGAACCCTCTTCATTGAAATCGATTCAACTAAAGTGAGAGAGACAGACACCCGCTAGCCATCTTTATGCAACGAAGTTACATGTCAGTTGAAGGAACCTGTCTCGCGTAAGTGTACGCGTAATGTCGGTCCGGGCCGCTTCATCTCACAGTACCGCCGAATCAAATATCAACTAGTAACGGCAAGCAATATGTATACACCCACGCCCACAACTCGTTTGTGTTCTACTCAAGATCTCATCTACGCATCGACCTGGCTCATGATGCCACTGTTGGGGAACGTTGCATGGGAAACAAAAATTTTCCTACGCACACATAAGATCTATCCATGGAGATGAGCATCTACGAGAGGGAGAGTGAATCTACATACCCTTGTAGATCGCTAAGCGGAAGCGTTTAAGAAACGCGGTTGATGTAGTCGAACGTCTCCGCGATCCAAATCGCAAGTCGTCCCTCGATCCGATCACGAACTAGCGCCGAACGGACGGCACCTCCGCATTCAACACACGTACGGCTTGATGACGCCTTCACCTCCTCGATCCAGCGAGTGATGATGAAGTAGTGGTTGAGTTCCAGCAGCACGACGGCGTGGTGATGGTGGTGAGGAACAATCTCTGCAGGGCTTCGCCAAGCACTACGGAGATTATGACGGAGGAACTAGAGGGTTAGGGTTGCCGCACACGGCTTGGGGAAATCTTAATGTGTCCCGTGTGCTAGCCCTGCCCCTCTATTTATATGTTGAGCCTTGGGGTCTAAACTTGGAGTAAAAGCCTCCTCCAGGTCGGTTTTGCCCGCACAAGGTCGGTTTGGCCCGCAGGAAAAGAGTCCAACTCGGATCCCTGCCGAACCGTGCACAGCCGCACACAAGCGGTAGTACCGCTTCACACAAGCGGTAGTACCGCTCGGGCGGTAGTACCGCTTCACACAAGCGGTAGTACCGCTTACGCGGCAGCAAAACTACTTTTGCACTTTCCAATACCTCGTGGGCTTTATCCCTTTGGCCCATATAAAGTGTTGCTGCACCCGAACACTTCGGTAAACATCCGGAACCCCTTCCGGTGAACTCCGGAACCCTTCCGGAGATCAAAACACTATTATCACATATATCAATCTTTACCTCCAGACTATTCCGGAGATCCTCGTCATGTCCGGGATCTTATCCGAGACTCCGAACAACTTTCGGTCACCAACATAATAACTCAACTATACTAATCGTCACCAAACGTTAAGTGTGTAGACCCTGCGGGTTCGAGAACTATGTAGACATGACCGAGACACCTCTACGGCCAATAACCAATAGCGGGACCTGGATGCCCATATTGGCTCCTACATATTCTACGAAGATCTTTTATCGGTCGAACCTCTATGTCAAGGATTCAGTTAATCCCGTATGCTGTTCCCTTTGTTCTTCGGTATGTTACTTGCCCGAGATTCGATCGTCGGTATCACTATACCTAGTTCAATCTCGTTACCGGCAAGTCTCTTTACTCGTTCCGTAATACAAGATCCTGTGGCTAACTCTTTAGTCACTTTGCTTGCAAGGCTCATTGTGATGTTGTATTACCGAGTGGGCCCTGAGATACCTCTCCGTCACACGGAGTAACAAATCCCAGTCTTGATCCATGCCAACCCAACAGACTCCCTCGGAGATACCTGTAGAGCACCTTTATAGTCGCCCAGTTACGTTGCGACGTTTGATACACACAAGGTATTCCTCCGGTGTCAGTGAGTTGCATGATCTCATGGTCAAAGGAACAGATACTTGACATGCAGAAAACAATAGCAATAAACTGACACGATCATATGCTACGTTCGTAGTTTGGGTCTTGTCCATCACATCATTCTCCTAATGATGTGATCCCGTTATCAAATGACATCTTATGTCCATGGCTAGGAAACCTTAACCATCTTTGATCAACAAGCTAGTCAACTAGAGGCTTACTAGGGACACAGTGTTGTCTATGTACCCACACATGTATTTGAGTTTCCAATCAATACAATTATAGCATGGATAATAAACGATTATCATCAACAAGGAAATATAATAATAACCAATTTATTATTGCCTCTAGGGCATATTTCCAACACCTTCCCGGGGCTAGTTGCGCTCCTAGTCGCCTCGAGTCCGCTCGGCGATGTGAGCAGCTGCACTAAAGCTGGGAAGGTAAACCTTTTCGGGAGACGGCGTTCCCGGCAAGTCGCTAAGGACCCGTTCCTCAAAGCGCTGCTGACTGGATCATGCGCACCGGAAAGTGTTCCGGCAAGCAAGGGAACATTCGACAGAAGTCAAGATTACAACAAGTTAATCATAAACCAGAAGCTAATTAACTTGTTGTGCTAAAACGTTGTCGTGGCATTACATGTCCAATCAGTGTTGCAGGAATACGCATGGAAGGCGGGCTCGGGGGCTGGTAGCGCCCTAGAGAGTAACCTTCTAGAGAGCTGCCGGTCATCACCACGAGCGCGGCCTCGCTATGCGAGATGAACAGCAGGAAAAGCTAAGTTACAAAAACTTGTAACAATTACATTTCTTTTGCTGTCCTCACTTACTCCTGACACCTACACGCGAAGGAGCCTTCCCGGGGCCAATAGCGCCCCTAGTTGTCTTGAGTCCGCTCGACAACTTAGGCGGCTGCACAGACACCGGGAAAGGTAAACCTTTTCGGGAGGCGGCATTCCCGGCAAGCCACTAAGGACCCGTTCCTCCAAGCGCTGCCGACTGGAGCGTGCGCACCGGAAAGCTTTCCGGCAAGCATGGGTCGTCTTGATTGATTTTTCGTCCTTGTACATTAATCTGCACGCGAAGAAACCTTGTCGTGGTGAGCCCGCGCTCTAGTTTCGCCTCGAGTCTGCTCGGCAGGCTTAGCAGCCGTGTTCTGTCCCGGCAAGTCGCCTTGCTGGCAGCGGCGTTTCCAGCAGGCTGCTAGGGACCTGCTCCTCAAAGCGCTCGCAGCAAACGTGCGCATCGGCAAGGTTTCCAACAGCGTAGGATATAAGATATATGCAAGGACGGAATTAATCAAGAGGGAAGCAAACATTCATTTAGCATAAAGAAACATGTCTTGCATACATAAAGATTGTCCTGACTAAGATTAATTATTCCTTTACATGCGCCATTGCAGCAACAGGTATGCAAAAAGTACTTCAGTTTCGGCGGTTGCTTTATTCTCGGCGGCACACGGCAGCCGAGAAGGCCAAGGGCGCCGTGCTGGAGGCCGGCAAGACGGCAGTGAGGCATTCGCAGTAGACGGCGGCGACAGCAGGGATGACTGTATGAATCGAGCATCGCACCCGCGGTACCCTTTATGGGAAGGCTCAGGGGTTGGCTCTTCGTCGCGTGGTGTGGCACTCCCTTTCGGGCACACGACTCCTGCTGCCGTCCTGCTCTGTCTGCCCATGCTGCCGGCAAGCCCAAGGCCCGGCAAACCGCAAGCTCTCTTGCGTCATCATCAGCGTGCAGTTAAAAAGTCTTGAGTGACGGTTACTTCTCGCCGCGCGTGTACCGGTGCATGTTTTTGGGCCTAGCCCAGACAAACACTGTGCGCGCTTGTCCGGCCCAGGCTCGGGGGCTCCTGTCGGTGTAGTGAACAGGGGGTGTTCATTACCCCTGGACACGCACCGGTAAGTTGCAGCCTCCAGGCGGGAAGGGCATGGCAGAGAAGGAATCCACTTATAGGACGCATCTAGGACCCAGACTTCCGGCAAGGATTACTTGCCGGGAGCCGGTCTACGCATCACCGGCAAGCTCAAAGGCCGGCAAGATCAGGATAGAATTTCCGGGAAGCGAGATTTCCTGGGAGAAGACCTCCAGGCAGGTCACCGAGAAGACCCGATGTTGGACTCCCGGCAAGATGCTTGCCGGGGGACAACTGGGAACAAGCACAAGACTATCAAGAAGGCATTCAAGCCGATGATCAGAACACAGAAGACCGAAGGCTGGGATCCCGGCAAGATGCTTGCCGGGATGGCTAGCGAAGCCCCGGCAAGATTCGCACCCGGCAAGATCCCGCCACCCTGCCACCGCTCCAGTGCAGCGACCAGCCTGTCAGACGGGGCTTATCCTCCTGGATGCGTGTCATGGCATTGGCGGCGGATGGGTTTAAGCGGTGCTGATGGGACGAGCCCTTTTTCCGTCCCCAAGAAGCTAAGGGACACCTAGACAGAGCATTTAATGCGTTTGTCCTAAGACGTCAGTGATAATCATGAAACGATGTAGCAACTTTACACCTCTTGTACTTCGCCACTGTTGGTGACCCCTTCGGCGTATAAAAGGAGGCCCAAGGCGTAGCTACAAGGGAGAGGAAGAGAAAAGGACCTTCTGGCCCATTCTGCATGCGTAGCTGCTACTCGAACGTACTGTTCATCGCATAGCGCTCCTGAAGCTTGGGCTTAAACACATCCAATACAACTAAAGCAGGAGTAGGGTTTTACGCTTCTCAGCGGCCCGAACCTGGGTAAAAATCCCCCGCGTTGATCGTTGGATCTGCTCTTTGTGCAAGCCTTTCTCCCTGCCGAACCATAAAAGGGATCCACGCGATCCCATAGGTGTCGTACGCCGACACATATGGTGTTATTCTAGTACGAACTCTTAGATAGATCCAACGGAAAGGATAACTTGATGTTATCTTAGTACGAACTCTTGAATAGATCGATCGAAAAGAATAACTTTAAGGTGGTTTCGTACCCTACAAACAATTTCTTCTTATGTTCTCCGCTAGACAAGAACTTTGGAGTGATTCTTCGTTGCACGTTGAGGGATGGTTATGTGATCCAATTATATTAGCATTGTTGAGAGATTGCACTAGCGAAAGTACGGACCCTAGGCCTTGTTTTCAAGCATTGCAATACCGTTTGTGCTCACTTTTGTTACTTGCTACCTTGCTGTTTTTTATATTTTCAGATTACAAAAACCTATATCTACCATCCATATTGCACTTGTATCACCATCTCTTCGCCGAACTAGTGCACCTATACAATTTGCCATTGTATTGGGTGTGTAGGGGACACAAGAGATTTCTTGTATTTGATTGCAGGGTTGTTTGAGAGAGACCATCTTCATCCTACACCTCCCACGGATTGATAAACCTTAGGTCATCCACTTGAGGGAAAATTGCTACTGTCCTACAAAACTCAGCGCTTGGAGGCCCAACAAAGTCTACAAGAATAAAGTTGCGTAGTAGACATCAAGTGGCTTCAGGCGGTTGTACCTGCCCAGCACCGCCCCACCACCGGACGGGGTTCTGTTTTGGTGCGGTTCTTGGGCGGTGGTGGCCCGGTTGTTCTGGTCAAATCTTTTTGACCGGTACTACCGGTGTCCAGAGCGGTTGTACCGCTCGAAACTTTGCCACGCCACCGCCGTGCTCGGTTCCAGCGGTTGTACCGGTCTTCATAGCGGTTGTACCGCCCCTGTGCAATTTTGCACATAACGAGCAGATTTGTGGGGACCTATTTAAGGGGGTTTTCTTCCCCAATGGTTCCCAATCCTTTGAGATCGTGTTTGCCCCCCATTGTTGACCTTCTTTGAGCTTGCTAACTCTCAATCCCTCCAATGATTCTTGCTAGTTCTTGAGGGAAAAGAGAGAGGAGATCTAGATCCACATTTCCACCGGTCACTTTCTCCTCTATGTGAGGGGAACCCCTTGGATCTAGTTCTTGGAGTTCTTGGTGTTCTTCTTCGTTCTTCCTCTCATTTTCCACCATAGCATTAGTTGTTATGGTGGGATTTGGGAGAGAAGGACTTGGGCACTCCGTGTGCCCTTGCCATTGCATTTGGTGCATAGGTTTGAGTTCTCCACGGTGATACGTGGAAGTGAAGTTTGAGAAGCTTATTACTCTTGGGTGTTTGAGCACCCTAGAGCTTGTTCCTCTTGGGTGCTTTGGCGCCCTAGATGGTTGGTGGTGCCTCGGAGCTCAATCATTGTGGTGCAAAGCTCCGGGCAAGCGTCGGGGTCTCCAATTAGGTTGTGGAGGTTGCCCCGAGCATTTGAGGTCACCTCGGAGCCACAATCCATTATGGTGAAGCTTCGTGGTGTTGTTGGGAGCCTCCAATTAAGTTGTGGAGATTGCCTCAACCTTGTTTGTACGGGTTCAGTGACCGCCCTCAAGGGTCCCTTAGTGGAATCACAACATCTTGCATTGTGCGAGGGCGTGAGGAGATTACGGTGGCCCTAGTGGCTTCTTGGGGAGCATTGTGCCTCCACACCGCTCCGAACGGAGATTAGCATCCGCAAGGGTGTGAACTTTGGGATACATCGTCGTCTCCGCGTGCCTCGGTTATCTCTTACCCGAGCCCTTTACTTATGCAATTTACTCTGTGATAGCCATATTGTTTCATGTTATATATATTGCTATCACTTAGTTGTTTATCTTGCTTAGCATAAGTTGTTGGTGCACATAGGTGAGCCTAGTTGTTTTAGGTTTTGTGCTTGACATATTAAACATTAGTTTTATTCCGCATTTGTTCAAGCCTAAACCGTAATTATTTTAAAGCGCCTATTCACCCCCCCCCCCCTCTAGGCGACATCCACGTCCTTTCATCCGCGGCGACCCAAAAGGACATGGGCGGACGAAATGGGTCACCCGGATGGAGTTGCTCTTACAAACCTTCCTCTTAGCGTGCAATATAGTTTGACCTTTTAAGAGAAATTCAATTAAGCTTGAGCTCATCTGTGCACCTGAATGGACAATAAAATCAAGGAAAATGACAAACAAATAAAATAACTAACTTCTATGCTTGTTTTGACTGTGCAAAAATCGGTGAAGAAATAATATTTGTGGTGGTCTGAATAAAAAAAGGTGCTTTAAACAACTTTAAAAATAAGCTTTTAGCAGCACTATATTTTTTGGTGGAGCAACATCAATGTCATTTCTCCTTGAAAATTTGCACACAACTATAACATGTTTATTGATAATCCCTACGTTTGCATTTTGTTTATCCAGGTGCACATGAGCCTGGGAGCCAAAACTTCACTGCGCATCATACCAATTAAGCCATCTAACGTTGGTGCCCATATTCAAGCATAAAATGTGAAACCAACATAATATGGTTTGGGCATAAAAAAGCTTCAATTTGTATAATAAAATAGGATACCGGCCGTCGTGCATCCTCAACCCCCTTCTCTCTCAATCTGCGCACACTGATCGTCACCTCCGACCTCCAATGCGATGCCCCCAAACCGACGAAGTTGGCAGGTTACATCCTTTTCATGGGGTTCTGGCTTCCCCTAGCCCTTCTCTCCCACTCGTTTTCTTCTCTTTGCTACTAACCTGAGTTGTGGACCTTGAACTTGGTGACCTCGTGTCGTCTTCGAGCGTCGGACATCTCGGAACACCGAGTACCCTCTAAATATGGGCGAGTGATGGATGCACGCGTCGAACAAGTCAAAGGACAATACCACATAGGAGGTTTCGATGTCACCACCTTACGTTTCATGATGCACACTGCCACAAAAGCTCCACATGTGAATATGATAACCTTGTGTTACTGGTTAAATTGGACGTCGGTTCGATAGCCTCGGCTTGCCACCTCTGACTCGAAAGCCCAAAACATGTCAAATATTGTGTCTTATATGGAATGCAAACAGTACAATGATTCATTATTATTTTTAGAACTCACGTCCTTTGTTAAGAAAAATGGTGTTATAACATTGCATCCAACTTGGGATAGGGCGGTGGGAGGAGGGCGGGGCGGATCAACCAATCAAACATGGAGTCCAATAGTTTCGTAAATCACGGACAGGGGTGACCTTCAGTGTTATTCTCTCTCCGTTCATGACAGAAAGTCAGATGCGCTAAAACCAACTGTCAGGGCGTCCAAGCCAGGGTGTTCACCTCTCTCATGATCTGCCATGCCTCTCATTGAAGCTTTCCTCCAAGGTCTATATAATTCATCCACTTAAAATAAAATTAATGTCTCTAAAATGTTTTTATTTTTTAGAGAATGTCTCCAAAATGCTAAGGGCTAAGGCAATGTGTTCTGTTGGGCCATCATGCCAGGCCCAGGCTTGGCATTTTCAGGCGGATCTTTGCCCGGTCCGGTCCGTGTAAAATAGAACTTTTTTAAGCACTGGCTTCACTGCGTGATTTAACTCAAAAAAAACTTCACTGCGTGATGCACCGGCGCACACCGTGCTCGCTGGTCTGCCGTCCGATCTAGCGTGTACAGTCCAGATCGAAGCGGTGGAGAGGGCTCAGCCACTTTTGCGACAACAACCCCGTTCC
This sequence comes from Elymus sibiricus, assembly GCA_039707655.1. Classification (NCBI taxonomy): domain Eukaryota; kingdom Viridiplantae; phylum Streptophyta; class Magnoliopsida; order Poales; family Poaceae; genus Elymus; species Elymus sibiricus. Next base: position 436,852,605 of record CM077667.1, on the reverse strand, counting down.
TTCACCTATTCACCAAACAAACCTTGGCATCACCCCAAAGCCGCTCCCCCTTGTCAGGTCAGCCGCGCCGCCCGTCTCCGGCGACCCCAAGCCCCACCAATTCCATCTCCGACCACAGGAGCTCCAGGTACGCTTCCCCTGCACGTTCTCCTCTTCGCTTCATCCATTGATGGTTCGTAGGTTCTGAAATCCTAGGCTCTGCAACTCTAGGGTTCCTCTCCTCTGTATCTGGCCTGCCGCTACGCCCTGAATCGATGGAGATTAGGGCCCCTCCGACGAGCATCAGGCTCTCGACGACGCCGGCCACAGCCAGCTTCCGCCCGGCCGCCCTCAGGACCTCCTTCCTCAACGGCAGCGGTGCGTTTCTGGAGCTCGTGTCCTGCTCCCCCCATGTTTCATGTGCTTTGTGGCAGACATTGCTGTAATAAAACTGTAACTATGGATTAGGTTATCTAGTTTAGCGAGTACAACTATGCTAACGTAGAGGTGCAAATTGGAAGGTTGATAGGCCGAAGGTTTGGGAGATTGTGATTATTGTTTCCTTATGGTTGTGGAACTTGCTCTGAAACGAACGGGACTGACCTCCAATAGCATGTTCATGGCTGTCTATTGAAGCAATTGCACACTGATTTGCGGTTCCAACTACAAACTACATCATGCACTATTAGAGCATAGCAGATATTTACATTTTATCATGTCTGTTAATCTTCTACGCATACATGCTCAGACAGTCACTGATGCTGGTAATGCACATTAATATGGTTGCAGTAGAGAGCTTAGCAAAGTGCATATTGTAGTTTTTGGTGATGAGCCAATGGCCATGTTGATGACCTCTAATTAACTACATCCTCTACAGTTTCTCTTCGAGCTGTGCAAGTACGCCAATCAAATGTCAACAGATTTAAGTGCAACGCCATACGGAGTAATCTCTTTGATAGACTAACCAGGGTTGTCAGGGTGAGTATGGCCGTTTCTGTCAATATTTCGTTACATAGTAGCATAGTTTTGTGTTTATATTTAACAAATGCCTTGCTGGTTTTTCTAGTCATATGCAAATGCAATTCTAAGTTCATTTGAGGACCCTGAGAAGATCCTAGATCAAGCGGTCTTGGAGATGAATGATGATTTGATAAAGATGCGGCAAGCCACTGCACAGGTTTGTTGTGTTTATTGTCATAATCCTAAAATTTCACCAGTGACAGTACATTTTTGTCAAAGTCAGTTCTGCTGTTGCCATTCATACAAAAAGATTGTGGCGTTGAGTGCTAGTTTAAGTTAGCTGCCTCTTGTATTACCAGCTCCTTGTTTGTTTGAATCTCTAGCTTCTGTGGGACCTTCTTGTCACAGAGGATACCATGTATATAGATGTAAAATGGAAATACAAGCCTATTGTACTATATTCTGTTGCATTCAACATGATAGCATGCCTTTTGATTTTGGAAGGTCTTGGCATCTCAAAAGAGGCTTGAGAACAAGTACAAAGCTGCCGAACAAGCTGATGCTGATTGGTAATGTTATGGGCAACTATAAGCTTACAATTGATTCCTGTCGTCTGCTTGTTTTACAGTGACATTTTTATTAAATTTAGGTATCGGAGGGCTCAACTTGCTCTTCAAAAGGGTGAAGAGGATCTTGCTCGTGAAGCCCTTAAACGGCGTAAATCATATGCTGTAAGTATCATGTAGATCTAGTGTGCTGGATCAAATGTCTGCTCAGTCACACTGTTACTAGAGTGTAGACTGCAACTTGCTATTAGAATCAATTCCTATTGAATTTTTTGCATTATACATTTGTGCCCTTCAACTCCTTGACTCGCAATAACATTTATGTGCTATATACGTCTTACGTCAACTTGTGTTAATTCGTATGCTAAATTCATGTTACAGTTTTGTTACGTGTTTGTGTGCTTAGGAAAATGCAAGCTCCTTAAAGGCCCAGCTTGATCAGCAGAAGAGTGTCGTTGAAAATCTTGTTTCAAATACCCGGGTGAGCTTATTAGTTTTAACTGCAGGAATGCTCTTTTCCTGAATACAAATTTATAATTTTCTGGAACCATGTGCCTAGCAGGGCGAGTACTACCCATTTGTATTTTTTTGGCTTTAGTTTCATCTTTTTTGAAAACATGTATATTATGTCATTCTGTAGCTTCTTGAGAGCAAAATAGCAGAGGCCAAGCAGAAAAAGGATACCCTAAAAGCCCGTGCTCAATCAGCCAAGTATGCATCATTCATTCATTGGTTCTGTTTTGGCGCCTATTACTTCATAGTTTTATTAATGTGATAATTGCCCTTGTGTTTTCTTTAGGACCGCAACAAAAGTGAGTGAAATGCTGGGGAATGTAAATACAAGTGGTGCCCTGTCGGCGTTTGAGAAGATGGAGGAGAAAGGTACTTTCCTCGTTAGTTATTTTCTCACACTAGTGTTATTTATCTTTTGAAGTACCCACTTGTTTGCATATTTAGTATGAACTGATATGGGCTTAGGCCAGATGCATGCTTAAAAGGTGCTAGAGTACTCATTCAGCAACTATAATGACACATTAGAGACTCGAACCTCAAAAATATGTCAAACTATCAGTGGCCTAATATTCAAATGCATCAGGTAGCAACTGGAACTAGATAGTGGTACTTTCTGTTCTTCCATAAGTTCTCAAATTTGCCATCTGCTGTACCATCGAAATGCATCTGGATGTCTTTTTATTGTTGCCAAAAATTGTTTGAATGGCTACATTACATATCTAGTTTTCAGGCAGTGGATAGTTTGGCCACTTGCACAAAGGCTGATAACTTCAGCAGAATCTAGTGTTTTATGATGAATATTTTGATTGGTGTGTTGTGTCATCTCCTATTTGACTTGTTATGAGTATGACATTTGTAAATTATGTTTTAATCTTCTTGCTTCTGTAGTGAATGTTATGTGTCTTCTATTGATCAGGAAATTACATGTGCCACTAGTTTCTCTTACTGACTGTGTTGTCAGCGAGCCAACCAGTGATATCTGGTGACAAATTATTTGTACATTTTATTCTTACGAATGGCTACATGTTTTGTGCTGTCAGTTATGACTATGGAATCCCAAGCTGAGGCACTTGGTCAATTAGGAGCCGATGATCTAGAAGGAAAGGTAAATCTGGAGAGTGCGTATTAGCTTCTAAAGATATTCATTATGGTAATAAGATCTGACCTGCATTGTTTTATTTGTGCACAGTTTGCAATGCTTGAGACTACATCGGTTGATGATGATCTTGCACAAATGCGAAAAGAACTGTCCGGGAGCTCTTTGGTATGTTTCGTCGTTTCTGACTCGAAATTATAGTGATTTTGAAGTTAAAAATTAGATTCTGTCCCCTCCCTGTTGGGATGTGCACGAAAACACATAATTGGATATGCAAACATTGGATCATAAGCTGGCCAGCCAACTGTATATACAACAAGGAATCAACCATGTCTTTTTTCATTCCGTCCATTCCATATGCATGACTATAGGTTCATGTCTAACACAGAAAGGCGAACTTCCTGCGGGTAGAACCACGGGCAGCAAATCAGGCAGCCCTTTGAGAGACACAGAGATTGAGAAGGAGCTAAATGAGCTGCGGAAGAAGGCCAAGGAGTACTAGATTTGACAGGCCATGTCCGCGCCGCCAGGCTTGATGAAACGAAACCTCCTAACCGAAGAGCCCCAGAAGTATAGCCTTGCAGATTTCAGCAATGTGCATCTGAACTCCACAGTGCACTTTTTTTTGGTAAAGGTATATATGGGTTCTCTCGCAATTTTCCTGTGAATGACGTTGTACTTTCTACAGTTAATTTTTGTCACTAGAATGCAAATCATTACACCCCCTTTCGAGCTTAGCCAAGAGAGCACCGTAATAGGGAAGCCAATAGGGTTGCCCATGAACTTGCAAAGTTAGCTAGATTTTCTTCAACTTTGAATTGGTTTGAGGAGCCTGTGACTGAAATTGTACCAATCCTCATAAACGATGTGCTTATTATCGCTAATGAATAAAATTCAGTGTTTTTCAAAAAAAAAAAAGAGCCCCAGTTCCCCATCCTCGTGCACCTGACTCTTGTGATGATGGGATCCTCGCGTTGTGTGGTGCCATTCTTTCTAACCGCATTTCAGGGATCATGCATGCTCTTCTAGAAGTAGAGTGGCATGTCCAGTTGTCCACTAGAACCGGCCGCAATTCTGAACCTGCACGGAGCCTTTGATCCATGGTTTCTGCCTAAACGTGAAGTGGTCAGGATATATCCGTTCATCCGTCCCACTGAAAATGTGTGTCAAATTTGAAGTCATCAGAGCAACTCCAACCGGGCGACCCATTTCGTCCGCCCATGTCTTTTTCGGTCGTCGTGGACAAAAAAGGTAGCCATTTCAGGCCCAAATATGGGCCGGATTTGCGTCCTCGCGGACACGAGACGGACGCGCCCTAGGCCCTCTCCGTGTCCGTCGCGGGCCCACTAGTCGGTCGCTCAACCACCACCCGAGTCTTATTAAATGCCAACACCTACCTCGGGGCCTGCCTGGCAGTGGGTGGAAGGTCTGCGTAGCCGTCCTTTTTAATGGAAGCGTGCGGCGGAGCCGGCCTCATCCACTTCTCTCCCCCGTTCCCATCTGGCCACACTTGCTCCCTCGCCTGCGATCAGAAACCCTAGACCTAGCCGGCTCCGTCCACCGTCCGCCATGGGTTTTTTTGGCAAAGGAAAGGGCAAGATCACCCCGGGTGCTAACTCGTCCCGGACGCCAGCGCCACCACGGGAACGCGAGTGCCTGTACATTCCAGTCCATCAAGCTAGGTGGCACTGGCAGTACAGGCAGGCCCTCCATACCCAGATGTCAACCTCCCGCATGGTTGGCATCTGGACCCCGACCGCATATCTATGTCGGCGGTTGTCGAGGATATACCCCGCGGTATGACCCGGAATGGTTATGACCCGGCAGACAGTTATGACCCGGAATGGTTATGACCCGGAACAATTATGACTTGGCTGACACACAGTGCCTGAAGATGAGTCCCAGAGATGAATTCGGCTGTAAGCCGCCCGGCGTAAGCCGCCCGGGACTCAGAAGCCCACGAAGAGAAGCCCGTGATGGAGAGTCATAATAGGTTAAGTCATAATCCGACTTGGACTCTACATGTAAACCACCCCTTCAACTTATATAAGGAGGGGCAGGTCACCCTTAGAGGGTCAAGTTTTTAGACGTCTCAATAGACAAGTCTTAGACAGATTCAAGTCATTAGAGATAGACAGATTAGAGGCTCTCGAGATTAAAGGTAGCGACTCCGCACCCTTGTAATCGAGATCGTCATCATCATCAATATAGACACAAAGTAGGACGTAGGCTTTTACCTCCATCGGAGGGGCCGAACCTGGGTAAACTCGCGTCTCTCGATTCCGACCAACCCCTCTCAAGCCGCCACATAGTTGCGATGGCCTCACACACAAGTTCTCTCACGAGGACATCTTGCCGTGACAAATCCACGACAACGGTGCCCTGGTCTGCGCATGCGCACACGGAGGAGGTGTGCAGGCGGCGCGAGCTGCTGACCTCGAGCAGCGGCGGCATCCTGCTTACGCGGTCGACTCCGGTTTGGTTCGCCATGGAGCACGAGCAGGAGCGCCTCCACGGCGTCCAGCTCGATCCCTCCTTCCCACCGTCGCCCCCCTGAGATGAAGTCGGAGGAGGAGGAGGAGGAGGAGGCGGCCTACCAGGCCACCCTCGAGGCGGCATTGGCGCGCGCCATCGAGGAGAGCAGGCGCGACGAGGACGCGCACTGGGCGGGCCTCGAGGAGGCCCTCACGCTGTCCACGGCCGGCGACTGCGTCGTGCCTCTGCCTCCGGAGCTTCCCGAGCCCAAGGTCGAGGTGCAGGAGCCCGAGCCGCATCGCTACAAGTGGATCGGCCAGCTCCGGGAATGGGTCCCCCGCCGCCGGTGTGGCTCGGCGCCACGCCGGAGCAGGAGACGGTCTATCTCCTGCATTGGAAGACGCGTGCACTGGCGGAGGAGTGCGCCCAGGCCGAGCGGCAGATGGAGCTGGAACGCCGCTGGGCACGGAAGGAGGAGGGGGAGCATCGGGAGAGGGAGGCGGATGAGCGCGCCCGACAACCTGCGCCCCAGCCGCCGGCGCTGCCACGACAGGACGCTGCTCAGGCCTGGGAGGGGGCGCCGCCCTGGGTTGGCCCAGCGCCGGAGCTCATCGACCTGACCGGCCCGGGGGAGGACGACGACGCCTAGGGCAGTCCCTGGGGCGGCGAGTTTTTTTTAATGTTTAATTATGTTTTGATTATGTTTATGTGGACTTGGGACGGCGTTTGACCGGTGTTTTAATGTTAAATTATCGTTGTTTGAGCTTTTATATATTTCTATGTTTTTTTAAGTCCGCGTTTAAAAATTTGGTTTCAGACGTGCGTTGGTTGGACACGTCGACCCATTTGAAAAAAAGACACCAGCATTTGTCGGCCTATCCAAGTAGACAAAAAAGGGACAAAACGTGTCTTCGTTTGGGTCGTTGGAGTAGCTCTCAAACCAGGTTCAGATGAAGGGGAAAGAACCAAGTTTGGCCTTGCCACTCTCGTGATGAGACGGAAGCAAAACGACAGGCGAAACGGCGTGTTCGGGAGCCTCCACTGTCGCCCAAGGACGCTACGCTCCAGCCCATACGGTACGATCCATTGCGCGTCACCGGCTCTTCATCTAGAAGCGGTGACGCTTCACAAGCAACAAGCAGGGACGTCCGTCATAACCTCCAGCGAGAAGAAGGCACCCCATCCCTCCCGGATGGCGACACGCTACGATCATCCGACTGAGAATCGGGGTGCTGATTTCCCAGCGCCGAGATCCCTTCGCTCCGGTGAACATTTTTCATCCTCCAGCAGGCACAACTCACAAATGGATGGCAAAGTACTAGAAGCAGCCATGGCTTTTCTAGTTTTCTTCAATGTTCAGCGTACACGCATCCGCAATGGGGACATACATACTCCTCTCTCCTGGAGCTGCCTTCCCCCGTAAAATCAGTCACAGGTGAAAGCGTCAAGGTCCCTCCGTCCGGAATTACTTGTCACCAAAATAGATAAAAGTGGATGTATGTAGAACTAAAATACATCTAGATTCATCCATTCCTTAGACACGTATTTCCGGACGGAGGGAGTATATCATATGCAATGCTCACATACAAAGACAATAATTGACACCACAATCTTTTTCCGTTTCGAAAAGAAATAATTGACACCACAATTGTTCTCTTCAACAAAACCCTGCAGCGCGAACCAACCCGTGGTTGGATGGTTAGAGGGACTGTGATATCCCCAGCCCACCAGGGTTCAAATCCTGGTACTCGCATTTATTTCTGGAATTATTTTAGGATTTTCGGCGGCCCGCGTCGCTGTGCATAGTCCCGTCCAGCTCCCAAGCATTCACCAGGGGACAGGAGGGGTCAGGTGGTAGAGCTCGGGGCACAAGCAACACGCCAGGCTCCATCAAACCAAGAAGAGCGCGTACATGCAGACAGCACTGCGCTGCACGACCTTCAGAAACGTCGAAACGATTTCGTTGCGTTCGTTTTAATCTGCACTTTTTGGGCATCTTTGAAGCCGACCCTTAACCCGTCCGCCTACGTCTGAATCGCACGGTCCGGGCTGCTGTCACGTTCGCTTCTAACTGACCTGACCCACCATGAACCCTTTTCTTGCCCCCGCACTTTCCGTCCGAAACAGTAACACCGCTCCAGAGCGTCAGTAGCGCATTCAAGGCCTGCCAGAGCGAACGCGACCTCTCATTGTTGCCGGCATTGAAGCGACGCGCCGGCCGAGAGAGCGCCGTTCGCGTCGCATTCATGCCCGGTCAGAGCGGACGCGACCTCTCACTGCTGCTGGCATTGAAGCGGCGCACCGACCGAGAGAGCGTCGACCGCACGGGTTCTCAGTGCAGGCGACTGCTTCCCGTTCGAACGACACCCCGTCGATCCGTCGCCCTACAATAATGATATGCATTTGTTGAGAAACTCTGATGTCACCCGTCTGCCCGTCTGCCGCCCACCATTAACCACACCGTAGCTGCCCATTGTCATCCACCCGCTATATAAACTTCATCTCGGCCACAATCACAATCATCCTCCTCTGGTTCCTTTCTCCTCACCACACCACGCCCGCCATGGCCTCCTCACGCTCCAAAGCCCTCTGGAACAACCTCTCGTCCGAGCAGAAGAGGGAGATAACGGCCATTGCTGCCGGCCCGCAGGCCGGCAGACGGAGGCCGACGACGTTCCAATGGAGGACGTGGCCGAGGAGGAGCCGGTGCCACCCTCCTCGCCTGTGCATGCCGGCCTCACCATCGACGAGGACCTTGCACACTACACGGACATGTTGTGTGAGGAGCAGGAGGCCAAGCGAGTAGGCCGACCAAGCCTACAACCTCGGCCTCCTCGAGGAGTACTGGCGCACGGAGGAGCTGCTCACCACCGGCACGCCCGCGGGTGCTGCCATCTTGCTGGTCGTGCCAAACGTGGATGTGCCCAAGCAGGAGTTGTTACTCGAGTCCTACCGCTCCGCCAGCGAGATCCGTCTCGACCGCTGGCGATACTGCCAACACTAGGCGGACTTAAAAGCCGTCTACAAGGAGTGAGTTCGACGAGGCGGCCGATGAGGTGTGGGGCAAGAGCGACGATAAGGAGGACATCGCAAGCTCTGCCCCGGTCGTGCCCCACTGCCACGATCACGAAGCCGGCACGTCCGTAGGCGCCACCGGCAACGAGGACGAGTAGTGCATGGTGGGTCATCGCGGGTCCCAAGAAGGCCACCGCTCCTCGCCTCCCATTGAAGCCAAGCTTGGTGGTCTCAGCATTGTCGGCCGATTAGCCGCTTGGCGGCGACGTGGAGGCGGACAACTTCACTTCCCGAGGCTCCGGAGACGAGGCTGGAGAGCGCCGAGGCGGAACTAGAGAAGGCGAAGTTTCAGTTCTCAGGGCTCATGGCCGCACATGGGAACGGGCGTCGACAATCATTTAGTTTAGGTTTAGAATAAGGTTTAGTTAAAATTTGTGTAAAATGTAATGAATTCCGTCCAATTATATGAAAAATGTCCGAATTGTAATGAATGTGTTCCGATTTATATGAAAATACCGTGTTTGCATGAATGTCGTCCAGTCTGTTGAATTGTGAAATGTACGCGGGTAACGTTGGTTGGCCGTCTCCGACATCAATGTTTGCGGATTAGTCTCCTTTTTGCGGACGGATGCCAAAGCAAATTTGTGGGCAATGATAAAAACACCCTTAGTAAACAAGGGATCTCCCACAGGATTGATAAACGAGTAATGCTACACCGACGGGATAATACGGGGCATTTACGGAGTGGTTGTGACTTGACATGTTATGATTGGTTTAAGCAAAAATGCTAAACCTACAAACATTTACATAAGCTTTCAGGTGGGGCCCACCCACCTGAAAATCAGGGGGAGTGGAAAGAATTAAAGGAAAGATCCCGTAACAGCTCCGTAATGAGCCCGTTGATTTAGCATTTCCGTTGATGAACTGGTTTGCCATCTCAAAACACTACCAAGGTGTCAAAAGACTGCTCCAGCAGATTCGCTGTCTGACTTGCTACCTAAACCTTTAGGTCAGTGACATAACTTTTCTGTTCCTCCCGTGCTACAATGAGTGATAACCTATTTTTCCAAACTGTTCTCTTTTAACTTTGACGACTTTATTAAATGACAATCATTACTGTTACAAGAGAGGGGATCAAGAAAGTAGGAGGACGAACGAGCCACGCTTCCTCAGCCCTCAACAAAACCACAGCGACCAAGCTCATGAGCGGCTACATTATACTAGCTTCTCACGCACAGTGATTAATCATCGCCCCACCAAATGAACTCATCGTCTCCCGGCAATCGTCAGTAACAATTGTTGGTCAATCGGCAGGACTAGATGATTGTTGGATGCAACTGTTTTGTGTGTGGATGATGAGTCCCTTCTGGACATAATGGATGGTGATACGATACCTTTGGCATTGATGATCTGAACCCATCACTTGCGTACACAGTTGAGGTTCAGATGACGGTATTGATGTGTAGGGCTTTGTCGACCCTGGCCCGGCAAAAAGAGGATCAAGGAAAGCCAATTACACCAGCATGAACGACGCCTTCCATTTCATTGACATTCGCCCTTTTATATCCCTCGTTAAGATATGTTATCCGGACCAACTCCCACGTAGAAAATCAAGAGCAGTGAGTTACAAAACCAAGAGCAGTTAGAATCGCGTAGCTGCGTGCCCCTTTTTCTGACTAGCTTCTTGTGAAAAGCATTTCAGGCACGAGCACAACTGATGAACTCAGAAACCTAGCTCATAGGGCGAGTCACGGCGGGGTGGTGAAGAAGTGTATTTTTTGACAAATCTGGCCTCTTTGAGCTACTTCAGCCACGTCTGGCCCCTGGCTGAAACTAATTCGGAATCTGGCCCCTAGGATCGGCGCCAACGGTCCCGGTGCCGAATATGTACATCTCGGCTCCATACTGTCCGGCGCCGAGCTTGCGGGCCCAACAGGACCTCCGTTTCCACGAACGGATGGTAGAACTGGTGACGTGGCCCATTCGGCGCCAGGTTATATGGCGTCGAATTAGTATACGTCGGCGCCGTAAGGTATGGCGCCGAACCCTGTCTAGGGTTAAATCCCCATTCACCCCGGTACCTATTCCCCCAATTTACAGAGGAGCGCCGCCGCCGCCCCCTTGCTCGCGATTTACCGCCGCCCCAGCCCCCCGCCCACCCATCTAGCGTCGCCGGCCTACTCGGCTCTCCACCGGCCGGTGCCTCCTCCGCCAAAACCCGTCCGAGCTGCATCCTCGAGCCATGCGTCGGCGCAAGGCGACCCGGCCGTCAGCCACGGACGTCGCCGGTTGAGGTTCCGGCCCTCCGCCCCCGCACCCCTCCCGGCCCTCTGTTTCTGCCCCGCAGTCCGTCCCGACCCTTCTCTCAGGAACCACGTCGGCCCGCTCCAATTTTTTGTGTAAGGTATAAACATCATCCACATCGTTGGTGCTATGTATAATATGTGATGTTATTGTTAAGCTGTTTTTAGTTGGTTATGTAATCTATATGTTAAGGTGGTTTGTTTGATAATGAATATAGATGGCTTACTCAAAGATAATTCATGTTCATCACGGAGGGCGTGTGACCTCCTTGAGCAGCGGTGTGGAGTTTGTCGACATGACGAGTCAAGTTGTGTTCTTCCCGCACAGTCCTAGTTTCAATGAGGTTGTTGCGAAGCTGAGAGAGGTGTTGGGTTGGACCGACATTGGCGATGATGTTCTTTTAGAAGGAAGATACGATGCTGGGTGTGGCCTTCGGTCGTTTACTCAGATGATACCTATCTGTGGCGTCAACGAGTGGGATTTATACAAGGAGCTTGTTGAAGGGTCCCAAATAAGATCTCTAGTGGTCGTTGCCGTCAAAGTCACCGGTGTTGTGAGGCCTCAACTTCTCATCGATCTGAATGAGTGCCCCTCGGTTATTGAAAGATGCAATGATGGTGGTTGTGCGGACGTCTATGAAGTGGGTCCAAGCCAGCCATCAAATGTTGATAACGAAGATACGCCACCTCACAATCCTTGTGTTGCGATGTTAGCTTTGACCGAGAAAGAAGACTCTGAAGACTCTAAAGAGAGGAAAGGAAGCTTAGAGGGGACCGACGCCGAGTTTGTGGACGTCCCCGAAATCATGTTTCCATCCTCGCCTTGTGTACCTCTCGTGGCATCAAGCCAACTTGATGGAGATCCAGAGACATTTGAAGAAAAAAATCCTGAAGATGAGGGATATTATCAAGCTTTTGCGTATGACTTCGACGAGGACCGCCCGGAGTTCCAATTTACCAAGGAGGAGATCGATGCATTTATTAAGGTATGGGGCAGACATCCGAGCATTCATGAGTTCAGAGATGTTAGGGATGCACACCTAGCTGTAGCGGACTCTAACATGCGGGAATTTGGGCCGGAACCGCCTAATCCCGTCACCGAGGAGGAAGCACGAGACCGACCTCGGCGACGACCTTTGATATATGAAGGCTTGAAGTTCAAGACGATGTTGCACATGAAGATCTGGCTACAGGAGGAATCTGCAGCTGCTAACCCTTCATCAAGCGGTAGGGGGAGAGGTCCTAAGCGTCCGCGGGGCACTAGACATTATAGAGGTGCCCGCCGTCGTCCCAAGGTAGTTGGGAGATTGGCAGAAGTACTAGGCAAAAAAGCTCAGGTTATTATATTTGTCGTACAGATTTATTATATTTCAGCTTATAAGTTTGTCAATTTGGCATGCATGATCTCATTTCAGTTTATACCTTGTCTTTGCAGGATGGCGGTTCATTACCGTCTACTTGAGGAGGAGTACGAGAAGGACCACCGAGGTCGGATGATCGCCGAGGACACGGTATGCTTTGATTTTTCATGTCAATTCCTTTTTGTTCAACACATAAGGAGTACTAATTTTTCATGTCAATTCCTTTTCATAACAAATGCAGGAACTCCGTGCCCTTCGGATACGTGGCCATTCCTTGAAATAAGATATCATGAAGTACGATGAGAGGTACACACCATACATACGGAGGGCGAAGCTCATTGCTTTTGTGACCATGGCCAGACGTGGGGTGCCGACCTACAATGGCGCCGCCTTGACAGCACTTATTGACCGATGGCATGTGGAGACACACTCTTTCCACCTTCCGAGTGGGGAGATGACCATCACTCTTCAAGACATGGCCATGATCACCGCTTTGCCTATCAAAGGAGAGGCCGTGACTGGAAAAATTGAGTCCGGAAAATACAGGGACATGGTTGAGGAGGTTCTTGGAGTTAGGCCTCCGGATCCTATACCAGATAAAAGGGGTTCAAAGACAGGTGGGCTGAAGTTCACTTGGCTTCACAACCACTTTCACGAGCTTCCAGATGGAGCTGACGAACCTACTATTGAGCGCTACGCCCGGGCTTATGTGTTGTACGTCTTCGGAACTGTGCTCTTCGCGGACTCCGGGGGTAGCTCTGCTTCTTGGATGTTTCTCCCTCTACTACGAGACTGGGACGAGGCAGGGAGGTATAGTTGGGGCTCAGCGGGGCTAGCTTTCCTGTACCGTCAGCTCGATGAGGCTTGCAGGAGGAGTTCGGGTACGTCCAACATTGGTGGTTGTGTGCTGCTCTTCCAGATATGGATGTGGGAGAGACTTCCGGTAGGCCGACCCATAAGTCGGATGTGTCGTGACTGGGAATATGATGAGCCGGATCGCTTGCCTACTGTCACGCATTGTTGGGACGAGGTGAGGACCAATTGGGGGAAGACAGATGAGCTATACATGTCTTACACCAACGAGCTGGACTGTTTGTTACCTTCACATGTGAGTACTCAACAAGATTACTTTCATCAATTATTCTTTATTCTGATGTGCTCTTTTGTATTCCAAGTAATAAAATTTTAACTTTGATGATAGGTACAATGGCTGCCCTACGACCAGATTGACTTTCAACTTAATGTCATGTGCACCCAAGACGAATCGATGTGGAGTGTGAGATGCCCACTCATTTGCTTCTATGCCGTGGAATTCCACCTACCACACCGAGTGGCGAGGTAGTTTGGGAGGCTTCAACTATCACCACCGGAGACTATATCGACATCTATTGAGTTGCACAAGTAAGCCCCTAGAAACCTAGTGATTATTATTCGTCTTTCAAGATATATGCTCATGATGAACTACTCACTTTTTACTCATGTGCTGTTAGGCTTGATCGACAAAAGAACAAGACAATTAGCGACTGGAGGTGCAAGCACCAAGAGTATGATGTCTGGAATAAGTTCGAAGACAATCCGAGCATCAACATGCAAATGCATCGCGAGTCGTCTTATGGAGAGCATCTTAGTTGGCTGCACGGGGTGACTCGAGTGCATCTAAAGACTAGATGGACTGATGTTGACTGCTTGGATGAGCCTTCAGATGGCGATGAAGGCAACGAGTATGATGATAATGTGCGCTTGGGTGGTAGACACATCCAGTATGGGCCTGTGCGAGACCGCGTGGTAATGATACTTCCTCCTAACACACCGACTCTCAATACATCTTATGTGTAGGTCATAATCTTTGATATTATCTTTTTTTTGCAGGCTAGGGAGCTCCTACGAGGCATTAATGAAGCTGGCGACGCTCTGCGAGTGTATCCTGGAACTCCACAAGCTGAATCTACTCTACGTGAATGCCTCGAGGTGAACTATCCATGATGTACATAATTTTTTACATAAAATTTCCTTGAGTTAACTATGTTGTTTTTTCTAGAAAATGGTCCACCGGTCCCGTCGTCTCATTGCTAGGCTTGCATGTCGGGATCCTGCTAGAGACTTGGCTAATGTGCAACCATCATCTACATCTTCTAGTCATCTCTATATAGACAACGAAGCAGGCAACTCCATAGATGATCAGATGATATTGTCGCAATGCTTCGAAGCACCGGAGCCGAGTCAGCCTACTCAGCCTCGTAGGACAACTAGGCAGCATATGCCTCCGAACAGGACCACCCCCGGTTCAAAAGCCCTCAGAAAGAGAGCAGCGGCGCCAAAAAGAAAGCGCTGAACTATGTGATGTGTATTGTGGCTTTTGTTTCGACAATTTTATGTCTACAAACTAAGTATGTGTGCCATGATGTGTACAACGGTCTTTTGCTTGGACTCTTTGTGATGATGTTTGCTAAACATTTTAATGTTGAGCCGTGATGTGATGATCTTGTTGAACATTTTAGTTGTTGACCTGAAGAACTTAAATATGCTACTGCTGCTGTTGTTATGTTTGTATCAGGGCTGGCTACAAATTATGTCCAAATTTTCTGTCGTACTTCGGCGCCAGGAACAGAGGCGCCGATATGAACAAATTCGGCGCCGGCAAGAGGGGCGCTGGACATTTGACTATCGGCGCCGGATAAGAAGGCATCGAATATGTGCACTTCGGCGCCACAGGTTCCCCGATTCGAGTATGCATCCAGAAACGGCGAAAACAAGGGCCTGGAATTTTCTAAGGACGGCGGCGCCGATGTTTCTGGCGCCGACGTCGGCGCTTAATGGTATGGCGCCGAAAGGGCCACGTCACCAGTTCTGCCATCCGTTCGTGGAAACGGAGGTCCTGTTGGGCCCACAAGCTCGGCGCCGGACAGTATGGAGCCGAGATGTACATATTCGGCACCGGGACCATTGGCGCCGACCCCAGGGGACAGATTCCGAATTAGTTTCAGCCAGGGGCCAGACGTGGCTGAAGTAGCTCAAAGGGGTCAGATTTGTCAAAAAATACTTGGCAAGAGACAACCAACGCCTCCTCCCTCCTTTTTTTCCTCTCTCAGCCCTGCACCCCCGCCTCCCCGCGCACGAGCTGCAACGACAGTCGTCAAAGCTGCAAACAACTTTTCAAACGCTACAAACGACTTCTTTTTTGCTGGAACCATTAAACTGACGACGGTGCGCCGCACACGAGCTACAAACGGTAGTCGATGGAGCTGCAACCAGTGGTACAAAATGCTACAACCGCCCTTTTTTTGCTGGAACCAGAGAGAGCGGAAGCTGCAAATGGCACAGTAGGAGCTGCAAATGGCGCAGTAGGAGCTGCAAACAGTACCGAAAATGCTACAATCGTTGTCCAAGGAAGTTACCACCGGCTTCTAAAAAAGGTTCAAACAGAGTCGGGGAAGTTGTGGGATGGGCAACGCACAAACTGAAAAAGCTGGAATCTGCTATGAAATAGTTGCAACGGGTCTTATGAAAAGCTTTAACCAAGGAACGACAAGCTGACGATGGAGAGCGGCGATGATATAAGTTGAGCGGTGGTGTGCAGGATGATGCAAATCGCGACGACGGTGACGCTGATTTTTGCTGCCACTGTCGTCTTTTGTTGTTACAATCGGCGGGATGTTTTTGCTACATCCATTGATGGCAGAGCTGTGACTCACGACGGCGACGACCCTATTTTTTTGCTGCAACCGTCGCCTTTATTGCTACGATCGGCGGGATTTTTTGCTACATCCTTTTCATGGTGCGACTGGTAGTCGTCACTCCTGGAAACTCATGGGGCGAGCGTCAACGGCGACGGCGGCGGCGGCGCATAGAAGTTGCTGCAACCATCAGAGCATCGACTGCAGGAGTCTCATCCGGTCGACGGGGAATTTGCATCCGATCGATGACGGGATTTTTGCAACCGAGGTTCCTCGGCGAGCACCATTGCCGGAGACGACGGGGGGCTTGCTGTCGTGACCGGCGGCGATCCAACGAGTGACGCCGATCTGGCAGGCTTCGAAGGCCGGTCGTGTGGTTCTCGTCCTGCACGCGCTCGCGTGATTTGGGGAAAAGGGAAGAAGTGAGGCCTGATCTGATGGCTAGAACGTCACGCATCGGACGCCCGGGGTGCGACCGGCCCTAATATGAGGTGTCCGGATGCAGTTGTGCTAATTTAAGTCGTGCCCGGTCACTCCCCACGGATGCGTCCGGTTGCGTCCGCGGGCGTTTGAGGGGTCATATTTGTCATACGCGGTTGTAGATGCTCTAAGAACCTTTTCACATGATATGTCCTCGGTTGACCAATACGTCGCGCCAATGTTTTTTTCTGAGCGATAACAAGAGAGCTGTTATATTCATTGCAAAGAAGAAGATGATACAAGGACCCAAACTGCTGGGTTTGTTAAAGGAAAACCAGGCGAAAACCTGCGTAGCGCTTAGCTAGACTAGGCATAAAGCACACAAAACATACAACACGCGAGAAGGCTACACTCCACAACACATCCGGCCGGGCACTCGAGCGCCTGCGCTGCTACTAGAGTACACACCGAAACCGTTGTATCAATCCGAGCTGCCACAAGCATATCCGCGAAGCTCAACGACATTCGAAAAGGAACGCTATGTCTGATAAAGCAAACATATGCCACTTCAATCCAATGAGATTAGTGGACATAGCTCGCCTGACACACCATGCATGTGACGGATGTGTTTCTGCCCCTCACACGGAGATGTCAGGCAAGCCGCCGTCAACCACCTCCACGAACCCGAGTTCCTCTGACCGAGACTGACTTCGAGACGATGCCCCAAAAGAAAATACGACGCCGAGCCAAGGCACAACAGACTTCATCGTCCGATCTGAAAGTCCAGATCAATGGTTTCCCCCGGAGCAAGATAAAAAAAAGACGAGTGTTGCAACATTGATGCCTCCAACAAGAAAACGGGACCGTAGGCGTCGCCATCGACAACTCCGATCACGGCCGGAGTAAGGCCTTCGTCGGCAATATCACCCACCAAAAACCCATGACCCGGTCAGACGATGTCGCGCCAATGTTGATCGTCCGCTGATGAATGGAGGCAAAAGCATCTTTTCTCCTTGTTTTTGCATCCCGGGTATTCCGTAGGATACACAATAATAACGTGTACGCATGCCGTCACCAAAAAATCAAAACAAAAAAGCGTAGGCTGGCAGCTGGCTAGCTTGGCGCGCGCGGAGACTTCCAAAATTCTTCATGGCCATCCGGGATTTACTTGGCAGCCATTGCATCCATGATCCATCGGGTCAATGCACGTACTCTGCCGGCCGGATAACATTGCCACCAGTGCATCTACGCATCTACTGTACTTATAGCTACGCTAAAGCTGTAGTCCTCGCTGCCCTATACATGTACGTATGGCATGATCAATACACATCTACGTACGTAGAGCCGAGACTTCGTCGACAGCAGAGCACCATCAATACCCGGTCGCGCTCTACATACGTACACGCGTACACGGCTTCAATGAGCCCGTCTACGTACATTATTGCGTATATCTTCGAGACCTTGGACGTATGGGTCGAGATAGATCAGTAGACGCGTATGCGCAGTGTGTACAAGCAGCACGTAGTACGTATGTTCAGGAACCGTACAGCGTTTCAGTTCACCGCGGCGGACCGGCACGCGTGCATGCATGCATGCATGCATGGGTCTGGCTACGTTTGACCTCATCAGGCCAGGACTCATCGCCGGCGGTTACGACTTACGAGGTGGATAAGGACACGGCGCCGTGCTAGCTAGCTTCGCGAGTTCCCACAGGCTCGTACGTAGTACGTGCCAACCTGCCATGCACATGCATTATCCACCCAGCATGCATTTTTTGGTTCGGCTGACACGTGTGAAGGCACGCACACGTACGTGTATATGATCTACCTAGAACACGACTTGACTCACCTCAGTGGCTTTCATAACGGACTATGTGCACAGTGCACCCATGTGTAATGTACATCTATAGGTTTGTTGATTGATGACCCATCGAGTGTATGCGATGCAATTCCGACGACCACTTTCGACGTTTTGCACCATCACTGTTACTTTGGCAGGTCGTTGACGATCTCTATCTTGATCTGCATGGCCCCAGCTAGACGAGGCAGTAGCTAGACAAAGGGAGATCAATCCGCCACATCACCACATGATATGTTGCACCCGAATCAATCAGCATTGCATGACCACAACCGGACCACAGATGAAGTTTCCGCAAAAAGAACAATAAAAGGAAATCTATACAGCGATGAAAAGCAATTCCTTTCCAGAGAGGGAGAGGTCCCGTCCTCGATTCTCTTTTGCATGGTTCACCCGACTCAATTAACGATTGTACGACGCTCACAACCACATCACTTTTGTTTTTGAGGCAACCACAACACATATTGGTGCACACAATAAGAGGGGAAAAAACAGTGGCGATGAAAGGCGCTTCATTATGTCCTCTTCGGAGGTGAGGTCCCTCACTCGCGAAGAGTATATCTAAAGTTTTGTGGAAGGAAGACATATATGCTCAACAACACAGCCTTTCCAGAGAATATGCCCATTGCCAGGTCAAAAGGTTATCTGGACCCTCCAGACAATGAATGGCATGTGAAGGATATAGATAGATGAGACCACGAATCATTGGTCTGGCCGTCTGGCCAACTTGGCACACCGTACCCCTGACCCCGACCCATGCATATGTATCGAGCCATTCGAGCGTCCATGGTTTTGCCGGATGTAGCCAAAGACACAGGGGCGGGGCGCCATCAGACGTCGATCGAAGGGACATCTTAGGGCGGACCACACGTAACACACACACGGCCGGTACTTATCCAGAGTTTGTAGTGTTATAGACTATCATCATGATTCATGCACCGTAGATACCACGCTGATTTGTCATTGCTGCATGCTCTTGAGTTGGTAGAATATCATGTCTCCAAACCAGAAATGATGCTTAGCGTCACGAACTTTCGTCCCCTAAACCTGCGCCGTATGATCGACCGTTAAAAGCAAGCGTCGCGACGGGCATGGGGCGGGACGGGACAGGGCCACGGGCCTCCCCTGCCCCTTTGCGTATGCATGCACGGGACCGTGTGCTGCAGGCCCTGCGGTAGGTTGGCCGCATTGGCAGCGCCATGTCCTGCCCCACTTGCCAACGGCAGCAGGCAGCAGCAGTTGCTCTCCCGCTCCCTACCGCATGGGGTATTCGATGGGAAATAGTATGCAAATATCACTGCCACATTTGGACAACACACTATAGTTGCAGCACACACACAGCTGCCATTTTTACGTACGTATCTAGCTACCTTGCACATAGACAGACTAGTCTCACATAGTCACGTGCATTGGCGTCGAGGCATGGCCCTCTCTCGGTCTTGCCCGTCTCCGGCCAGCCAGGGCCGGCCCTGTGTTTCGGGAGGCCCTAGGCGAACTCGACAACATGGCCCCTAAGTCAAAGAAACCTGCAGTGGTTGAATTTTTAGATCACTTTCTTTCTTCTCCTTTTTTCAGCACCCGACAAATGCTTCTTAGGCAACATGGCAGGCTAATGTCCTAAAATTATGAAGTAAAGAGTACACAAAGAATTAGAAATTTATAGATCGGATGATCAGAACCCTAGACATGTAGACAGAATGACAAAAAATTAGAATGGTTGAATACATATTGTGAAAATTTGAATTAGAAAATTATACATCAAAAATTTGAAACTTCGTGGGATGAATCATGGATGAATAGTTGAATAGACGTACTAAAAAACTACTGAAATTGGGGGATGGATGAATGGATCAGGAACATGGATATTGGATATGTACTGAATCGACTGTCACATGCGTATAACGTATTGCCGTATTGCCGGAAGGCCGGGTTGCCGGCGGACTGCTGCGCGCCGCGGCTGAGGCGCCGAACGAGGAGCGACAGAGCGACGGGCCGATGAGACAACGAAGACGAACTGATGAGCGACGAACGGGAAAAGCCAGATCTTTCGATCGATTTGTTTCACACGTATGCATTTCAATCGCCGTCCTGTGCACCGACGCTTCGCTACCTAGTGATCTGATGGGCCTCATTTTTTCTTCTCTTGTAATTTTTCCCCTTACCTATTTTTTTCTGGGCTATACTGTATATGTGTACTGCATCATGGGCCCCCCCTCGGCCTGGGCCCTGGGCCGTCGCCCCCCTGGCCATACACCAGGGCCGGCCCTGCGGTCGGCCAATGTTCTTTTCTTTTTGAACGGTCCCCGGGGTCCCCATCTGAATATATTGCTTAAAAGACTGTCAAAGCTAAAAGCCACCCTTTAACCTTTAATTAATTCAGTTTATAAGAAAAACTGGATCGAAAACCTAAACAAGTTGACCCCGTTTATGAGTGAAACCGGAGTGAAAACCGTACAAGTAACAAAGTTGTAGGCAGAAGAAGACATGACCTAGCTAGCAGGCAGAAAGATCAACATCACGAGAGACACATGTAGATGTGGGGTTCTGTCGAGGGATCACAATACCAAGACTCTGCAAACAACCTAACGCACCGCACCGGCGTGCGTATCGAGCCCCACGGCACAACAAAGGATTAACCATAATCGACGAGTGCCAAACCTTAACACGAACCTTGACTGAAAGATCCGTCACATACGTTCGAAACGATTAGCGGGTTAGGAAGGCATCATTGCGTCGATCCCGTGAGGCCATGTCACCATCCATCCCCAACAATGTGACAAATGCTAATCTTACTTTCAGGGCACCTGGTTTCTCGCGCGGACCGGACCGGACCGGATGAGAAGAGAAGCGACACGCACGCGTGCATGTTGCTTCTTCTCCCGTGCATGGATCCACGGTGACAGACGCTAGACCAGCGACCGCGGGTGATGCACATACACGAAAGGGACACACTTGTGTGGCCATGAGCGAGCACCGTCGGTCGACCGACACGTCGACGACACGTACCAAACAGGAATAACGTGCAGTCCTGCAAATGCGCCCCGCACGGCCGGCGAGCGGCAGCAACGGAAGAGCGTCGGACGCTGCACGCGAGCTCAACCGTGGACGGCTACGATGAGCGTCCATTTTCCGAGTAAAAAGGCGCTCGTTTACCAGGCGTCATTTGGCTCGTGACTCGTGAGGGCAGAGTAACAGAGTACGGCGTCTGCGTCGTCGTGCACTCGAGCTCTGCTGCATGCAGTCGCTCTCGCTGGCTTTTTTCCGGCCCCGGCCCCGGCCGGGTGTGGTGTGGCGCGGGGCCGCACGAGAATCCCTCGATCGCTCACGAGGGCCTCGCTGTTGCCGTCAGGAAGATTTGGCCGTTGGTCCGGCATTGCTCCGGCGCACGCATGTGTTTTGTTCATGTTCCCAGACTGGCTTGGTTCCCGTTGCGTGCCGAGCGGGGCGGATAAAGGGAACGCTGAGCAGGCATGAAAATGCAGCTGCTCGGGACAAATGATTTGGTCCTGGGAGAGACTTCCCTCCAACTCCAAATCAAGTACGCCTTACCCCAACCTTCTCCCTTCTTCTCCTTATAGAAAAAAAGGTCCCTTGACCCTAACAAATAATAAACGGCAGTGTTCTAGTAAGGCATTTTTTGGTCCATAGGATGGGCAAAACATGGAAATAAAAAAGTCATAAGAAATGAGACGAAATGTATCACAGATTCTATAGGAAAAGATACGTCACTTGGTTTATATGATAAGATTTTTACCATTAGGTGTGAACTATATTTTTTTATTTTCCTCTAAATATGAAGGAAAGGGGAGAAACCAATCGTACATATGAATACCAATTGTTTCTGGTAAACCAAAACTCCAAAAGGCTCCGTAGAAAATTTTCTTTTAGAAATCTTAGAGCATCTACAACTGGACCTCTCAAACCCGTCTCAAACGCCCGGGCGGGCCGCCCGATCACTTTTTTTTGACCCAGACGGACCCCTCAAACGGCCCTCAAACGCCCGGGCTGACCGGCACCCCCATATCCAGCCCAAATATGGGGCGGATATGGGGGCGCCGGGGCACGCCCGCCACGTCGGAGCCGGCCCATGCTGGCCCACCCCTACCCCACATATATTCGTCCCCATCCGCTCGCCGGACCAAACCCTAGCCACTTCACTCCCTCCCCTCCACTCCCCTCCGCCACCCGAACTCTCCTCCGGCTCCTTTCGGTCGTCTCCGGCATGGCGGGCAGTGGATCCAAGTCCTTCAACTCCAGATCCGTCGACCCCGAGCTCATCCCGTGCGGCCCCGAGGAGGAGATGGCCGTCCGGCTTGCGCTCCGCCGCGCCCGGGAGGATGCCCGTGGACGGCTCGGCGCGGACTCCCTCCATCGGGAATCCATTGCGTCCGCCCAAATGGCGCATGGATCCGGCGTTAGGCAGGCCGTAGCAGCCTCGCCGGAGGCCGTGCGGTCCGCCTGGCGTCCGGACGCGGTGGCGGACGCGCAACCCCTCCGGTGGCGCGCCGATTTTCGGGACGCTTTCGAAGAAGGCATGGCTCGGCGTCGACGCCGTGCAAGGCAGCGAGCGCGGGAGGCGGCGGATGCTCTCGTGGCGGCGGACGTCGGTGAGGCGGAGTCGCATTCTCCGGCGCCCCGTATGGCGCATCAGTCCGGGCGCCGCAACCGCATCGTGGTGGACGTCGGGGGCTCTTCCCCGGACGAATCCATCATCGATCTGACGTCCACCGGCACCGTTCGGGTTCCGGTCTCCGACGAGGAAGAGTAGGGCATGGGAGACGGCGGGGCCATGAGTCCCGTGAGCCAGCTCGTGTCCCATGCCCTACCCTACCTTACCGGCGACCGGACCAACACTCTGGGGAGTGCAGCCGACCGCCGGACATGGCCACGGCGGAGGGCCGAGCTGGGAGCGGAACCGGATCACGTTGCATGTAATAATATGGATTTGAGGTTTCTAAATTTGAGATGTCCGGATGTGGAATGCGTTTTATGAGGGGTGACCGGTCACTGTCCGCGGACGCGCCCGGGCGCGTCCGCGGGCGTTTGAGGGGTCGGATTTGCCAAGTCCGGCTGTAGATGCTCTTAGAGCATTTATAGTCGAACGCCTCAAATCAGCCTCAAACGTCCGGATGGACGACCCGGTAAAAAAAACTCGACCCAGACGGACTCCTCGTACCGACCCTAATTGTTCGGACTGACTGACACCTAGACCTGGGCATACCCCGGGCCGGGCCGAGTTTCGGGCCGGGCTTTACAAAGCCCGAACCAGAAATCCCAAGCCCGAGCCCGGCCCGGCCCGGCCAAAAATAGCAATATCCAGGCTCGAGCCCGGCCCGAACGGCCTAAAAACATGATTTCCGAGCCGGGCCGGGCCGGGCTAGGCCCCCGTGTAAAGTGCCGTTTTTTGTAAGCCCGAGCCCGGCCCGAAGTGCTACCCGGGCCTGGTGTGCAAGCCCGAACCCGGCCCGAATGTAAAGCCCGTCCCGGCCCGGCCCGGGTTTTTCAGGCCGGGCTTGGGCCGGGTCGCCGGGCCGGGCTGCCCATGCCTAGATTTACTGACACCCCTCATATCCAGTTCAAATCAAGGATGGGTATGAGGAGGCATGGACACGTCCACCACGTTAGAACAGACAACCCGACCCCATCATAAATTGCACAAATCCCCCAAGTTCACCAAACCCACCACCCTCCTGCCGCGTTCATCCGTCATTTCCCACGTTCAAGTCGTTGTCGTCGTCCACCCTTGCTCCTCCATCCTCACCGGCGGCCACCATTCGTCTCCCTAGATGTCGACCAATCCGTCCCACAACGCCGCCATGGAGGCTGTTGCGACGTCGTATGTGGGTGTCCCGTCCTTGGCTCCGGCATGCAAGACGAAGAACATTGCCCGGAGGGACTGCCGAAGGAGGCAGCGGGAGAGGGAAGTGGCATTGCAAGGAGCGGATGTGAACCTCGAGGAGCAGCCCACCCACCCACCCACCCTGGCGCCCGCATCGTGCCCCCCCCCGAACCCTGTCCAAGCAACCGCCGACAAGGATCGCATCGTCCGACTTGGTCGGGTCAGGGGACGATCCGGTGGCCGGTTCGAAGGGCACTCAGAGTGGCATTCAGAGTGTTTTTCGCCATCGCAGAGGGCGGCGGATGATGTCTTTCACTCGCCACAACTTCAACGGACGCGGACAAGCACGGGCATCGATGGTGCCCGGTCTTCCCACATCATTTTCGACGAAATTACATGGCAGGACTCGGTATGCTCAATACCGATCATTGCTTTGCATGTGTAATTGCAATTAGTTACGTAAACCTTAGTTTACTTGAAATTGTAATAATTTTAGGAGACTATAATGTGGGACATTGTCAATGATAATCAAGATTCAACCCAAATGGACTAGAGTTGGGGGATCCGAATTGTCCTACGTTTCAAGTTGGCACAACATCAAACCCCAAGCCAAACAAGAAAAAGAAGGCAAAGGTATCCAAGGCAAGAGGTCCGGCATTCACAACTTTTAAGGATATCCTGTTGATTAATCTTGGTTAGCCACAATCTTGGACCCCATATGTGGCACGGAGCAAAAGAGCAATCGTTATTGGGAGAAGATCCATAAGTACTATCATGAACACAAACACTGTGGAGCCGCATCCTATCGTGACCATCCGCAATGTATCATCTCTCCAACATGAATGGGGGAGCATTCAAGGGATAGTGAACAAGTACGTCGACTACTATGCGCAAGTGCTTGGCCACCCCCAAAGTGAGATGGGAGTGGCAACACACGTAAGTTTAATTATTTCATTTTGTCATCATTTCAACTGCTTGTTTTTTGGTTGCATTCTCATTGTTATACATACATTGTTTCCTAGACAATGGTGACGGGCGCGAGAAGAAGCCAAATGAAGAACAAGCCACAATGTACATACATTGTTTGCTATATCGAGTTGAAGAAAGAGGCGGTGATCAAATGGGAGCTCGAGAAGGCCCGGATGCTTGGAGAGATGGAGTTTGAGAAGGAGAGGTTGCAACTTGCTCGAGACGAGGAGGATGCGAAGATAATATTGACGAACGAAAGCCTCTTGGATGAGCATGCAAGGAAGCAACTTGTGGGGATGAAAAAGGAGATCAATGAACGTAGGCAGTACGAGGCGGCGAGAGCGGCAATTGCAGTAGTGGAAGCAGGGACAAGGATGCAGGCAGAGCAGGAGGCATGGATGGCCGCAGAGCAGGTGGCATGGATGGTGTCCGACGAGTGATCCGTCGCGTTCGGACTTATGATTTATTTTGTTTTCTCACATTATTGAACTGTTGAATTGTGATGGATTTGTGCTTTATGATCCATGTGCATGGATTTGATGATCCGAATTTGAAGTTTGTGGCTGTCCGACATGCCAAATGAGGAGCTGTCCGACGCTGTCCATGGACGCGCCTGGACACGCTGGTGGTAGTATAGGGGAGAGCGGATTTGCTATTATCCCATAAAACTTCAAACCATAGAAAGCTCAATACTTTTCTGAAGATAGTATCCTTTTGTTATGTCTTTTAGAGAATGTTAAAACTGTTGGCCATTTTCTCGAGGGATTGATATAAGACAAACGACTGCGACTGGTATCTTTTTTTTATTCATGTCATTTTGCTCTCCATGCAGCATCTACAGCCGGGTACCTATAATCCGACTACTCAAACATCCACGGATACATCTGGTCAGTGATTTGGCATGTCCGTTTTGAGCCTCTATTTGTCCGTTCGCATAGTCACACTTTTCGTTATTTCCTCATATGTCCGATCGCTTGCACGTGATTGGTGGAGATGAAAAAAAAATGAATAAAGAAAGAGAAAAGAAGGTCCGGAGTAGGGTCGCGTTCTACGTGGCGGACTGTCTGGGCGCATCCGCGAGCCCTCATATCCTCCCTACATTTGTCCTCAATATAAGGGTTCGCGGACAGCCGTGGCGTATAGGGATGATATGAGGGTCCGGTTAAATCATTTTTTTCCTTCTCTTCCTTGTCCAGTCATGGACCGGACGCGTCCGCGGACGTTTAAAGATGCCGGCTGTAGATGCTCTAACCTCCCTTCATCTTCAAATGCCACGCCGCGGTCACAACTCTGTCTCGACGGCCGACCGTTCAATTTGATCAACGGTTAAAAACCCTTCATCTACATCGGTCAACCTACTCACTCGTCTCCACCGGCACTGGCGGAGCCTCTTGGAGGTCACGACCCCCACCACCGCCAAAGTGACCAACTGACGACCGCAAAGGAGATAAACTGCGAAAGGATAAGGAGCAACATATATTTGTTTGACATCGTACCGCCCCTCCCCCTCTAACCGTGTCACGCTCCGTCACTGTCCTCCGGTAACCCATGTCTGGACACGGTGTTCCTATGTCCGGCGAGGCCTCGCCGGGAATGTCATGTCGACCCCATCTCGGCCTCGGTGTCGCCTTGCCTTCACGCACAGGAATCAACATGTGCTTAAAAAATCAATCGTGTAATAGCAAGCATGTTACTTTAATGAAAAATGATGGAGGAACCCATTACTCTGAAAGGCACATGGAACTGCAACCGATCAAGATAAAACAAATGATGCTAAAAAAAACTTCTCTCCGAGTCCAAATCAAGTTCACAAAGTTTGTCTTCCAAAAGAGCAGGGAGGATTGGGGGTCCTCAATATAGCCATTCATAATAAGTGTCTGCTCATGAAACATTTGCATAAATTTTTAAACCATGAGAATCTGCCCTGGATAACACTTATTTGGGACTCTTACTACCCTGAAGGAGTAATCTCCAACAGATTGGTGGGATCTTTCTGATGGAAAAGCATTATCAAGCTTCTGCCACAGTTTAAAAGGATTGCTTCTAGTGTGATTGGACAGAGGAACACAACCACCTTTTGGTGGGATAATTGGGGCCATGGGACTTTAATGGATAAATTCCCAGAACTTTTCTCCTTTGCAAGCAATGCCAACATATCAGTCTTGGAATTTTTGCAGAATACAGATATGGTGCAACACTTCCATACCCCTTTATCTGTCCAGTCTCATCATCAATACCAAAAATTACAGAACATTGCCCAGCAAACCCAGCTCTCCCACAATCCTGACAAATGGGTCTACCCTTGGGGCTCTTATTTTTCCTCAATCAAAATGTACAAGGAATTAACTGCTGGAGAGCTAGCTCCCCCCATTTTCAAGAAGATTTGGAAAAGTGCTACTATGCTCAGATATAAGATCTTCTTCTGGTTGTTGCATGACAGAGTTAACACAAGAAACTTGCTCCAAGGAAAACTTTCTATCTGCCCTCCTACAATTGTGTTCAATGCCACTCTCATACCACAGAAACAACATTACATTTATTATGGGACTGTGATTTTGCGGTTGCCTGTTGGAGTTCAATTTTGGGCCACAGAAATAGAGGAATTTCGGTCTATGATGAAATCTTGCTCACTTTTCAAGCTCTCCCACCAAACATTGCCATGGAAATTATTATCATGGGCTGCTGGAATATTTGGATGCAGCGAAATGGCATCATTTTCAAAGCAAAAGCTGCTTCACTTCAGTCTTGGAATTCTCCCTCAGGTCTGATTTATCATTGATTAGACACAGAACTAAAGGAAAATTCGAGGATCAATTTTCAAGTTGGATTGACCAGAACCTACCTTGATCATCATGTTATCTCAGGGTTTCACAAAAATAGGAGTAGGATAAACTTTTGTGTTTATTTTGCAGTCTTGTACTTTGTACCTTATTTATTTTAATATATATACGGTAGAACGATTGTTCTCCGGTTTCGGTTCAAAATAAAATCAAGTTTACAAGCAAACTCCCCCTAAAAAAAGTTCGCAAGCAAACGCTCTCGAACTTGATTTTACCGTAACTAGCAATTAAGGGATTGGCTAGATGTAAGTCGTTTGAAAATCAAATTTGGGTTAGTCGATTCGTTGTGAGCCGTCGGATGCGAGATGAATGATGAGATCAGCTTCTTCAATCTTTCAATACGGTTGTTGTTCATCTTCTTCAACCTTGAGTCGCCTGATCTACCGCCAGCCTAACCGCCTGCTACGGCCGTCGGCGCTACCGTGTGAGCCTCACCACCCCGTCCTCCCCCTAACTGCTGCCCACCGCCATGCTGCCCCAAACATGTTCCATTTTTTTCGGCCAACCGCACCCCCACCCCCAACACACCTAAGATATATCATGGGACAGTCTACCACCCTAAGATAGATCATGGGGTAGCTTCTCCGACGAGTGGCGGCTGCCGCTTCCACCTTCCCACCGGCAGCTATCTCCTTCCTACGAAAATCGACCGACCCAAATTCTATTTTCAGGCAACTTACACTTAGCTATTGTGTTCCGTTTTCCCGCAAAACAGTGTCCTTCTACACGCTACGCTTCTTTGAACGAAATGTAAGACGTTTGTAAAACTGCCCGTGTCGTGTCGCTGGATTACTGCCGCCGGGACGTATCTGTGTTTTCCCACCGAACATCCTTCCGTCACACAGGAGCGCGCACGTCAAGATAAGAACGAAATGAATCCAGATCACCCCTCTCTGTTCCCCTATATATCATCGTCTCCCGCACCCCCCAGTCCAGCCATACACACATGACCGCATACGCTCAGAAGGACACGCACGCCGCATTCGCAACGCCGCTCCCGTGTTGCCTAGCGCGGTACTGAACACCGAGCCGTTGGGAGCTGAGAGCTACTCGGTGCAGCTGAGTGCCCGAGTGCTCCTCTCCTCTCCTCTCCACTCCTCTCGCTCGGCCGAGAAGGATAGACCTGACCTCTCCCTCTCTGCTTCCACCGCGTTCTTGGGATAGCTTTGGGCGAGATGGAGCACATCGCGAGGTTCTTCTTCGGGGTCTCAGGTGAGCGAGCGCCATGGCCGAATGTCCTTCTTCCCTCTGTTTGGCCTTTTTTCTTCTTCACTTCCCTTGTGGTTTGGCCTGACTGCTATGTTTTCATTTGTCAGGCAATGTTATTGCTCTGTTCCTCTTCTTGTCGCCGGTGTAAGTACTTGTGGCGCACCGCCTCCTTGATTTTCTATGCTTTCTTTCGCTGAGGCGAGCCTCTTGTGATTTGAACACAAAGATGGAAGCAGAAGAACCTGTAAATCATGGCGCTCTGTTCTTTGAGAGTGTCAGCCCTTCTCTGCACTATTTCTTCCTCGAACTGTAGTTCTGAGAAAGCGTCAGCCAGTATATGGTTATGAACCTTGCAGATTCGTGAACGCTGCTGAAGCTTTTATTACTAGTACTGTTTTTCTGAGGCTTTTACCAACTCCGTGTGTGAAGGCTACTGCATTTTCCTGCCCTCTCTGCGTGCTCGATTCTTCTTTCTTCTGACCGGTGAGAAATTTTTCTCCTTCCGTGTTGCTGCAGCGTCACCTTCTGGAGGATCATCAAGAGGAAGTCGACGGAGGACTTCTCCGGCGTGCCATACAACATGACGCTGCTCAACTGCCTCCTATCCGCATGGTAACCAACCGCTCCCCAACTCTCATCACATGCTTCAGAGTCTTGCACTCTGCTGGTACCGGTAGCAGGGTAGACACACCGGCCTTTTCTCTAAAAAAGCAGTGGCGACGCACAGCCTTCGGCATGCACGGCCGATCCTCCTTCCACACCATCTGCATCCATGTATTACTATTACAGGTTCGCAAAGCGGCTTAGTTTACAGTGAAAATCCCCATGCTTGCAAGGATCACTTGTTGGATCTGCTGTGCTCTTGCCTCTTGGGATGCATTCAGGCATGTGAGCGAACAGTGAAATTTTCAACTTGGCGTGTGGTGTGGAGTAGTTTTCCGTGCAGAAGAAACACTGCAGCTGATGGAACCGGGCGTGCGTTGGCTCCTAGCGTAGACTAGCCTTTGCCCGGTTTCCTCAGTAGTAGATGGAAAGCTGGTCCTGGACCCACCTGCCAGCGCCGCGGGCCCGCGAACGATAAATTGTGCGTCACGGTTCGTGCACGGCCACCCACCCTGGCCTGTCTGTCGGCACTGCCAGCCGGGCAGTGACGTGTCCTCACGTTCATGTGTTTCTACTTTCCACCTAGATCGAAAAACATTTTTCGGATAAGTTAGTTCATAATGTCAGGAAATTTTTGATTTCTTACAACCGAGAGAAAGATTAACTGATGGTTTTGTGGTTGGGTGGATGAAGGTACGGGCTGCCGTTCGTGTCCCCGAACAACATCCTGGTGACGACGATCAACGGCGCGGGGTCGGTGATCGAGGCCATCTACGTGGTCATCTTCCTCATCTTCGCGGAGCGCAAGTCCAGGGTGCGGATGCTGGGCCTCCTCAGCGTCGTCACCGCCATCTTCACCGCCGTGGTGCTGGTGTCGCTGCTGGCGCTGCACGGCAAGGCGCGCACCGTCTTCTGCGGCCTCGCCGCCACCGTCTTCTCCATCTGCATGTACGCCTCGCCGCTCTCCATCATGGTACGCACGCACGCGCGCGCGCTGTCCGAAACCCGCGGCCAATCGATGCACCACTGGTTTAGTTTTCATCCATGTACTCGGTCATGAGCCATGCGTGTGCGTGTGTGTGTCCGTGCAGAGGTTGGTGATCAAGACCAAGAGCGTGGAGTTCATGCCGTTCCTGCTGTCCCTGTCCGTGTTCCTCTGCGGCACCTCCTGGTTCATCTACGGCCTGCTCGGCCTCGACCCCTTCATCTACGTACGTCATCCTCTTCTCCACCCCTGGCAACCACCCAAGATCCGATCGAAAATGTCCTTCTGATCCATGATCCACGGCGCTGCTAGCTGTAGCCATTGATTGCTCCTAGCCCCTTGGAACGGATCGGGGGTGTACACCACATGCACATAGCTTGAGTACAACTTGTAGTAGTTCAGAAGTAAAAGCAGGCTGACACGTAGTAATATTTTTACGCGCGCGCATGCATTCATGCAGATCCCCAACGGCTGCGGGAGCTTCCTGGGCCTGATGCAGCTCATCCTCTACGCCATCTACCGGAAGAACAAGGGCCCCGCCGCCGGCGCCGTGCCGGCCGGCAAGGGGGAGGAGGACGCCGACGAGGTGGAGGACGCCAAGAAGGCGGCCACCGCGGTGGAGATGGGCGAGGCCAAGATCAAGGTCAACGGCGAGACCGCCGCCGTCGACGTGGACGAGCAGGCCGTCGACAAGGTCGCCGCTCAGGTGTAGCCGGCGCTGCAGGGAGAGTGTGCATGGCAGCCTTAATTAGTTAGCTGTTATGCCAAGCAGATTGCTGGTATCTTGCCTTGTTGGTTTGTTTCTCGACTTGGTACGTTGAACGTACATTTGCCACAAGCTGGCGCGGGACTCTCTCCCCAAAGGTCAACCTAAGGAGAGAGCTATGGGAAAGTACTCTCGAAAATATGGCTGGGGATAACCCGATTTAGCGAATATTCGATCGAAAACTTGGCGACCGATAGCCGCGAGAAACTGGCGGACGAGGGCAGCCACCCGCCCGCGCCGAAGCGTTTTCCTTCTCACACCGAAATCTATCCTCACCTCTCCCACGGCAGCGACGGCGATTCCGGATCGGAGCGGCGGCGCTCGAGGACCATCCCTTCCTCTCTCTCTCTCTCTCTAGCGGATGCGAGCTGCACGGAGGAGCACCGATCAGACGAATAGAATCAGCAAGGCAGTCCCGATCTGATGCGTATGTTTGATTTCGTCAGTGAACTTCACAACCATGGCGCGGAAGCAGGGATGGTCAGGGTCCGTGGCAGCGTTGACAGGCTGGTGCTGCATGCGAGCTCCGACAGCGTGAGGCTTTACGGCGACCCGGAGCAGCGAACATGAGGCGTGTTGATCCTGTCTGATGGATGCGTGCGTGTGTTGGTAGATGCGTGTGCGTGTTCATCCATGTGTGCGTGTCTTTTGATGCTGGTGACCCCCTTTTGATATGTGTTTGATAGTACTGAGATAAATATAGAAGCCTACGCTACCGCAGCCTCTGAAAACATTAATATTGGATTCTAGATCCACGAAGAATTTCAGCATAGCGTTCAGTTTTTTTTTCTATCCACCTCCTATCCTTCCAGCCAAACAACAAACAATGGCTATCCAACACAACCAATCCCATTCAACCAAACAACCAAATGTGGTTATCCCTAACCAGGTGGTTAGGGATATCATCAGCCAACCCAACTCCGCCTTCCAACCAAACGCCCCCTTATTAGCTTTCCTCTTCTGCTCTGTTTTTGTCTGTTGTACGCTTGTGCTTTGAAGATACTAAATGGGCTGAAAATCGTATGGATCTTACGCCGAAATGGCATAGTTAGTTGTTAGGCCCAGAGGAGGTATACGGGCTAGGCTCGCGCAATCAGAAGGCTCAAAGAGCACTAATGGGCGGCAAAAGAGACAGCACTGACAAGTCGACCCAATAGTCAATGCCATGAAAGACCAACCAAGTTACGAACTTACCAAAGGCGGCAAGTTAGCAGGTTTTGGAGTTAGCCGGCCGTCTTTGGAGGCAAAAATGTTTCAGATGTATAAGAACGATGTGTATGAAAAAAAAGGTAGACATCAAAAATATATTAAAAAATGTTAATCATGTAAAAGGTGTATACTAAAAATATACAGTATGTATGAAAACAATAGACATCAAAACATATATTTGAAAATAATAATAATAATGTATCTAAAAATGGTAAACATGTGTTAAAAAATGTTCTTGACGTATATGAATAATATAGACATGCGTGTCAAAAAAGGAAAAAAGACAGAGAAAACCAACAAAACAAACAAAGAAAACCAAAGATAAAAAAGGCAAGAAAACCAGTGCAAAAAAGGAAAAGTAACAAAAAAGAGAACAAGGGAAATCGATGCAGAGACAAAAAAGGAAGAAAAATGAAGAAAGGAAAAAAAGTGAAACCATGAGAAATCACCTGGAGAAGACCCGAGCGAACGCAGCCATCAAGCGCCCGAACGTGCGAAAATGAACGGGCACAAATATTGTAGCGTATAGGAGAGACCTTTAGGCGAGAGATATAGTCGCCGTGTGTACTTTCATCTCTTAAAAACGGTGTTAATCTAAAAGTTTAAATGGTCTGAATTATATACGATCTTACTCACCTTCCCGGGGACATTGGTCCAAAGTTTGCATTCCTTTTGGATCTTGCACCGAAATGACAATATTTAGGGTAATACCAGGCTCGCGCAATCAGAAGGCCCAAAAAGCCCTGGTGGGCAAAATATAGAGCACACACATATTGGCCTACTCCCTCCGTTCGGGAATAAGTGTACATCTATCTTTTGCCTTGAGTTAAAGTTTAAATTTTTTGACCAACTTTATAAAAAACAGTAGTCATATATATAAAATCAAATTTGTATATTATGAAAGTACATTTTAAAATGAATCTAGTGATATTAATTTAGTGCCATAAATGATGCTACTTTTCCCTATAAAGTTAATCAAAATTTTAAAACTTCGACTTAGAACAAAAATTAGATGTACAAAAATTAGATTGACACGTTCTTCTAGAAAAAACCTTGTATTTTTTTTAGAAAAAGAAAACCTTATCAGTGACTAACATGACTTGATAAGATGACTAATACACCGAAGGGAGTAACTTACAAAGGCGGCGAGCTAGCGGGTTGTGGGCCTAGGTCCGTGTACCAAACCGGAAGTGCGAACCCGAACCCACGAACCCCATTTTCGCTTCCTTCCTGAGGAAGGAGCTGCTCTTCCCATTCGATCGAGGAATATAAAACCGACCGCAACAAACTCCCAACGAAACGGCGCGGTCCCGAGGAAGCGGAGGAGGGCCCGGCTGCAATTCCACAAGGTTCCGGGGAGGATGCCGATAGAGATGCCGCGGGGGCTCCCCTTCGCCGTGGACACGTGGGGCCCCTCCTCCCGCCGCCGGCGCCACCGCTTCCTCACCCACGCCCACAGGGACCACCTCGTCGGCGCCGCCGGGGCCGGCCCCGGAGGAGGCGCCGTCTACGCCACCCGCCTCACCCTCTCCCTCGCCCTCCGCCACTTTCCCCAGGTACCTACCTTGGCTGGCTGTGATCCATCCCCGCTCTCCCAGAGAGTCGCGGTTTAATTTTGCTCCGGTGAACTGAGATTCCTCCCGTGGTGCTGTCGTGTTGCAGCTCGATCAGGGGGTGTTCGTGGAGGTCGAGGTGGGGAGGACGTTGAAGGTGGACGACCCCGCCGGCGCCTTCTCCGTCACCGCGTACGATGCCAACCACTGCCCTGGTAAAGTTTTTTTTTTTCTCTTCTGCTCCGCCTATCGTGTTACAGCAGTATGTATGATTGAACCTGCTTGCTAGTGCATAAAATCAATCATGCTTTCATTTCGAAACTGATAATCAGTCCGCTCCCAAGTTCTGAAATGCATCTTTCCTAAGACTGAACTTGCTAGTGCATGAACCAATCCTGCTTTCATTTCTGAAACTGATAAACAGTCAGGTCCCAAGTTCTGAAATGCATCGAACCTAAGATTGAACTAGCTTGTGCATAAATCAACTCTGCTTTCATTTCTGAAACTGATAAACAGTCGGCTCCCAAGTTCTAAAATGGATCAAAACCTAAGATTGAACTTGCTAGTGCATCAATCAACCCTGCTTTCAGTTCTGAAACTGATAAACAGTCGGCTTCCATGTTCTGAAATGTAAAATGAAACACCACATCATCAAGCTAGCCCCTCCTGGTGTAGCATCACCCCTGGCAGCTACTGGGAGATCTAAGCAGTCTCTCAACGTTTTTAGACGCACAACAGTAGCATAATAGCCGGACCAAAAGAGCACCACGAAAACGAGATGCAGATGCAAAGCGTTTGCCTCAAAGTGTCTCCACAGACCACGACCAACAGTTCCCAGCTGCCAGACGCTCACCAGCAATCCTCGGCAACCATCAGCGCTGACCCCCGCCTCCGATTGAAGAACTCAGACGCCACTTGCAGAAATAAGCTTGCCCCTCAGCGCAGCATTGAGCGTACACCTGCTTTATGTAATCCAGAGTAAAAGTTCATCCAATGAGCCGTTTTCGCTACAAGACTAGTTGGGTCATAAGATACATATTACGAAAGCAAGCTGCATTACAATATGTCCAAATCAACCAAATGAGAGCAGCTACCCTACAGCTGAGCGCCCCCTTTCAGACCCTTGCAAATTTAGCACCCAACCATATAAATTTGCTACTGAACTTATCTCAATGTCAATATCCAGAGCACATTTCGGTGCACCCCAGGCATGTCTAACGATGGAACAATGCACAAAAAGATGATATGATAAGATCTCCAACATTACAATTTACCAGCTGATGTTTCTGTCCCCTCTTCCTGTCTTGCCACAACAGTTTCTATCTGAAAAAAAAACTTTAGATAATTCAAATATAGACATGATCTAAGCAGTTACAATTTCCCCTCATCGGAGAGAAACTTCCTCTGCCATGTGCCCAGTTTACCCTATACCTTTTACTTATTGTTGATCTTTTCTTGAGTAGAGGACCCCTAGATATTTCATAGGCAGCACCGCCACACAAGTAAAAAATTCATATATTGTTCCCTGTCCTGATTAGCTTCTCCCAAACAACATATTTCACTCTTGTGAAAGAATATTTTCAAACCAGATGAATGCTCAAACCAGATAAATCAACCTCAAACAGAAAAACTGTGTCATCAGTAGATTGAAGCATGACTAGACCTCATGTTACCAGATTTGGCACAACACCTCTAATCAGGTTTCTTTAACCCTATTAATAACAAGCTCGTGCATATGTTTTGCTATATTGATGATATCATAAAATGCGTCCTGGAAATTGAGAATTTGGTCTTTGGCATGACTGACTGTTGCCGTTCCCTGTGATTTCAGGGGCAGTTATGTTCTTGTTTGAGGGTGAATTCGGTAGCATACTGCACACGGGCGACTGCCGACTTACACCAGACTGTGCTCAGAACTTGCCACTGAAATACATAGCAAAGAAAGGGAAGGAAAACGTTTGCCGTTTAGACTTTGTGTTCCTGGACTGCACATTTTCCAAATGCTTCCTCAAGCTACCGAGCAAGGAGTTGGCAATTCAGCAGGTTATCCTCTGCTCTGAGGTTTTAAATGTCCTTGTCATTCCTACAAAAAAAAAGTGCTTATCATTGCCTGGGGGGCTGTAGTTATGACAATGGGGAAGTCACCATTTTGAAACGATCCAGTGAATGCAGGTTATAACTTGTATATGGAAGCATCCGGATGCACCTTTTGTATATCTTGCTTGTGATCTTCTTGGTCACGAAGAGATCCTAGTTGAGGTGTCCAGGACTTTTGGATCGAAAATTTATGTTGACGTCAGAAGGAATTCAGATTGTTTTAAAGCGCTGTCACTCACAGCCCCTGAGATCATCACTGATGATCCATCTTGTCGCTTTCAGGTGTGTTACTTCATGACATTCATTCTGTTTTAATTCACATATCGCTAACATGTCGGGACTGCTGAACACTTGTATGATTGAATAAATGCCAGTACCAAAATCTTGAGCCAAGGCTGTTGTTGAAAACAATAAATACAAATTTTGTACCCAATTTTGAGTAGTACAATTCCTAATTCGTGTCACTGTTCTTATGTGTATTGTCACAGAGTGTTTTTCTTTTCTTTCTTTTTACTATGTTGGTTCTAACTCTGTTAACTCCGCAGATAGTTGGATTCAACCAATTCGTCTGATGTGCATTACATGTAAAGTAAAACTTGTTTTCTTTCCACTATCTTGGCTT
Organism: Elymus sibiricus; assembly: GCA_039707655.1. Lineage (NCBI taxonomy): Eukaryota > Viridiplantae > Streptophyta > Magnoliopsida > Poales > Poaceae > Elymus > Elymus sibiricus. The sequence continues at coordinate 436,815,694 of CM077667.1, read as the reverse complement.
TAACCATTTTTAAATCCGCAGATAGTTGGATTTCACCATTTGTATGATAATGCAAGTAAAAAGCTTGAAGGGGCAAGGGCTAGTCTTCAGCCGGAGCCTTTATTTATCCGGCCCTCAACGCAGTGGTATGCCTGTGGTCGAAACCAGAAACCCAGCCTAACAGAAGCTCAGCAGGATGATTTTGGGATCTGGCATGTCTGTTTCTCCATTCACTCTTCCCGTGACGAGTTAGAGCAGGCGATGCAACTTCTCCAACCTCAATGGGTCATCTCAACAACTCCCCCATGCTTTGCCATGGAACTGAGCTATGTGAAGAAATGTTGTTTCAAGACTCGCTTGACAACTGATGATCCACTGTGGAAGATATTCAGGGATCCTCTACAAAAGTCAGTATCCTCGCCCTCATCGGTGCTTGCTTCTTGCACGCAGCCAGATGAAGATCCCTCAACTTTTGTTGATGATGATCATCCAACTTCTGTCAGTGAAGAATGCACAGATTTTGATGTCAGCACACTTGAACTGCAATTTGTGCCATCCCCTCCGGTTGAAGAACCAGATATTACATTGTTCGGAAGAGCAAGATTTGGTTCTCAAGCGATTGATATAATGAAAGAAGAGTTGTGCCACCAGTACATTGCTGCAGCTGAACAAACCAGATTATGTGCACCCGAAGATTTGCTTCATGATAGCAGCCAAAATGTTGAAATATATTCTGGTATTGATTTGGTCACAAAGCAAGCCCCAGCTTCCCAACAAGATTGTGCGGAAGCTGGAGATGTGCCCCCCTCCTGTCAGTGTGTGGAAGCTGGAGATGTGCCCCCCTCCTCTCAGTATAAAGCACCCCCAACCCTACCAGAAGCATTTGCAGTTCAACCTTTGCCTACTGTTCAACACAATATATCAGTAGTGCCTGATCAACCGGAAAAGTCTGACATTATAATAGAGCCAATATCTATAAGCACTGTTGAAAGTTCAAGCCTTCGCATGGTAAAAAATGTAGAAATAACAGATTGTCAAACAGACCGTCTGTGTGTCATTGGATCATCGAAATCTTTGCATGCAAGTCTGAAGAGGCTGTACAGATCGAGGAATGTCCCTGTCCCGCATCCTCTCCCGTCTCTTGTTGGACTTTTGGAATCCACTAAACGGGTCAAAAGGCGCTCTGATTATAGCTCGTTGAATTCACGACACAGCCTACCTTGAAGATAAGATTGAGCTTATACTTTACCTTTAAGATGAGATATATTTTATACCACATACGACAAATATAGACCGTGAAGTATTCAGATTCTTGAGATTATAGTGTTGTCAGCTAAATTACTTCAACGAATATATCTGGAGAGCATGTGTGTGTATGTACTTGATATATGGTTTCCGAAATGTTGTACATCAAGCTGTGTAATTTTCACAAGATTACTCTGTAAGATAAATAAAAGTCGTTCTTCTACCATTTTTGGTAGAAACCTGTGGCCAAACTGCTGCCAACTACTCCATTGGTTATAAGAAAAATCTGGATGGACTTCTGCAAGTATTTACATGATTGTTTTGATAGACACAGAAACCTGTGGCCAAACTCTATATATTTTGATAGACATGTCATGATACTGCATGTTCTAGTTCCCAAACAGACACAACATTATATGTTCTAGCAACATAAATAGATTTATACATGGAGCAGAGTCGACATGTCATGATTCTATCCCAGAATACAACAACACAATCGTGTGACCAGTTGTTACAGCACAACATGGTTCACCCGGGCGATCTGCCAAACTCAATTATTCTGACAAGCAGACTCCTAAAATTAGATAAGATCGGCCAAGAACTCCTCTGCGGTTCACACCCTTTTTACAATCTCTGCACCAGAAGCTCCTAAAATACAGCAGTGCTAATGCAACCCAAGTCAGCGAGCTCGACCTATTGCCACGCGGAGGCGACGATGAGCGTTTTCTCTCCCCAGCCGAAGTGAAGTCCCCCATGGTCCTCCTCAAACTTGTACCTGTCGCAGTACGAGCTCAGCAGCGATCTTATTCCTCCGATGACGTTGCTGCTAAATGGGCACGGCGCGAATCCAGCCATCGTCATTCTCGCCCTCCATTTCCCAGCAACTTCGTACCTGGAGCATAAGCAACTTCACTGTCAGCCACATGGTGAATAATTTGCATGACTTATGAGTGGAGAGAAGCACTGGGAATTACCTCTCCACGCGATCAGGGCCTTCACAAGCCAAGATGTTCACAATTTCTCGTGCAAGGCATTGCCTTTCCACATTCATTCTATCTGGACTTTCCCTTGGAAGTGTTGCGTCCAGTGAGTCGAAAAGAGCGGAGTAGTAATCATAGACCTCACGGAACCTGTGAAAGTCAGATGTTTCAGGTATTTTTAGGGGCTCGGCAGTGGGAAGAGAAACACAAGAGTCGATACACAGAATCTACGGAAGACATGGTTACTATCTACAAAGGATTCGGAAAAACTACCCAATCCACAAAGAACCATAATTACTGCCGCAATAGAATTGGTTAATGAGATAACTAACCTTGTCTGAAATGGAGCAGTGTTAGTATTGGCATCCTGCTCAACCAGGGTCACAAGCTTTGGTTGAAGGCCCTTCACCATACGAAGGAGCTGGTCCCGTTCGTTCATGATCGAAACACTTTCATCAGGAAGGTGGTGCAGCTGGAATGCAAAATTCACAACTAGTGCTTCCCCGGGACGGCAATCTAGCATTGCAGGTGTAACATCCCCGATGTCAGCACCCACTGCCCTGAACTCAAAAGATATTCCACAGTCCTCCGCAAGCTTCTCCAGGCGTTTCCCAATGACCTTCAGACCTCCCACAGTCCTCTGTACTGTCTCGTGATCATCCACACCAGTTATTCTCAAATGGCGTGGTTTGTTTGCATCATCTTTCATAAACTGCATCAGTGTAATATACTGGCTGCCTTGGTTGATGTCAAAGTCTATAATATGCATCCTTTCTTCGCCTTTGCAGGCTTCAAGTATGGCATAATTAGCAGCCATGAAACCAAAACGATAGCATGGACAGATCTCAAAGAGGATTTGCATTGCTGACAGCTGATACAGAGTTGGAGGGTCCTTGCATGTCAATGCCTTGTAGATGCCTGTCCCTGAAGCTACTATTCTTGCAGCAAGGCCCTCCACTAGATAAGCTGCAATCCTGTGAAAAGGGTCCCCTTGGATTGAGACCATCTGCCGGAGGTCCGTTATGATTGCCTGTGCTTCATCTACGTTATATTCAGCTAATGCCGTAGCACAGTCAAAGAGTAACTGCTTCGGGGTCCGTGCTTCTCCGCCGTTGCTACCTGCACAACTAATGCTTGATTCCGATTCTTTCGGAGAATTTGCAAGCAAGACGTCCTTCATGGGATCGGCCCATTCATCACTGATGCAACCTGCCTGAGAAACTTCGAACAAGATGTCATCTCCATCATCAAGTAAAGCATGTTCCAGCTCTTGAAGCTTCAGCCTGATCTCATCATCGAACTCTACTTCAAGTCCAGAACTCTGATTATCTGATATAGACTGGGAGTTCTGTTGAGAGATATTGGAGCACACTGGTGAGTCTTTTGCTGCATCAGAGCAGGGTGTTAGTGAAGCTTGCTGGTTGTAAAAGGAGTTCTGGAATGCAGCAGATGGTGCTTCCGGGAAACCCATATGTCCATAGTCCTCGGAATTGAATGGTTCAGGGCCATAACGGAACAACTGCGTATCAGAGCCAAATCTTCTTGCAGCAAAGTTTGAGTTTGGTGCACCAAATTTATGTAAATAAATATTATCTGCGTATGTCGTTGACGGGTCTACTCGCCCGACAAAAGACATAGCTTCTCTCGAGCACCTCTGGACTTGCCAAGATAAATATCCTTTGGCCTTCTTTCTTCAGAACTTCAGATTAAATCCAACCCAATGCAATTTCTGTGATGCCTACGGTAAGATAATGAAGTATCAGCAACCTATCCAAATAACAATGAGCTGAAATACATAGTGCTACTTGTAACTTGTCAGAACATTGTGAAGGTATTGTTCTGCCTTATGTAAAGTAAATATTACTAGTTTTCATACCAAAAAACAAAGTAGTATTCTCTAACAGTGCCATTTTGCTGCAAAACCACCAACCCTAACAGTAGGCATTACGCTAATACGTACAAAGAACAGTACAAACACTATAGGTTTCTGTTGGTTTTTTTAATCCCATCCCGTGGATTCCCTGTTCACATACCTAACTTGTACTGTACAAACTAAGGTCATAGTCTCGTACCTAACAAGTAATCCAATCAAAATCACTAGTTAATTGATGTAGCTCGAATACTGTATAGTAGGATGTTGCAAACTATTTTTGATAAAACATTTAGCAACTAGCAAGTGGAGCAGCTCGCAGGACATGGTAGGCTACTAAATGTCTGAAAAATACTGCCTAACTTGCAACGAAGACCTGACCACCGTTTGCCAGGTCTTAAAGAATACCAGGCGAGAATAATCACATCTACAAGTAGCTGGTTTATAAATTTACTATAAATCTTAGACTAACACACAAGAAACGCGGAGACAAAATATCAGCCAAGTACAGCTCATTCGCACCACAAACAAAATTTTTTTTGGGGGGGGGGGGGGGGGGGGTGAAAAAAAAATCCTAAACAACATGATATGCTAGCCGAAAACGAAGAAGATAAATCTGCACGACTCCTGCTCGATGCTCGATGCTCGATGAAGGCTGAACCAGCAAGCTGCTCAAATCTATTGGGACGCAAAGGAGAAGAACAGAGGCCGGGGCAACCCCCCTTTTCGAAAAAAAAAAAAGGAGAAGAACAGAAATCTTGGAAGTATTCATTCTGGCCAGAGCACATGAAAACAAATAAATCATGAACTATGCATCAGGCAAGGCGCTCCCCTTCCCCTCCGAACGTCGCCATGGCAGCATGGCACCCCAGGGCCCAAGCAGGCCGGCTCCGCACGCAACCCAAGAACCGTAGCTTGACCCTACACGACGAGGCTTCCCGAATAGCGCCGGCATGAGCATACCAATCCAGAGCTCCGACCAGACGAAACCGCCCCAAGAATATCCCGAAAGGGACAAGGACGCGCGCGGGCAAGAACTCGGAAGAGCGGCAGCAAGCAGCAAAGGCCTTGCTCGCAGACAGACAGGGGGGGGACGGAGAGAAGTACTCACGGGGTGATTGGCCGGCCGGGCGGCGCGAGCAGGGACGCGGAGACCCGGACGGAGAGGGCGGGGGATGGGAAGGAGAGGGAGCAGGAGGGGGAGGGGGGAGGAGGAAGAGGATGGGAAGAAGGAAAGGAATGGGGTTGGGTGGGTGGGTTGGTTGGTTCGGGGATAGGGAGTGGGGGCGCCAAAGTCCGAGATGTCATACGGTGGGACGCGGTCTGTGCGACGACCGGCGGCTCCGCGCGGGATCCTCTGCGCCGGCCACGGGCAACAGGCGCTGTCTTGTTTCTTGTACGGGCTTTGGACGTGCGACTTTGGCCAAGTAGCTGTCCACGCCTTCATCATTTCTTAAAAAACAACAACAACAACAAATGCTCTCCACGCCTCCATCGCGGTTATACATGTGTGGTACGAAGGTCAACGTGCGTGCTACCGCAAATGTTTCAAACGCTTGATTTTCAAGTGCATTGGCGTGGATACATTTCAGCAAAGTTTGTCGCGAGGTTCAAAAGGGTCAACACTCGCGCCTTGCGGCTAAATTTCGTGTTTTGACCCTTTTACGAAAGTTGGCCAGATCTCACCTTAGTTTATAAAAATTACGGGATATGACCATTTTCCTACCGCCAGGGTCCATGGCGGTAGGGTAGAACAGCCTATCGCCGAGGACCTTGGCGGTAGGGGTGCACGCTCTATCGTAAAAAAATTCTAAGTATCGGATACAGTGCGTGTTCGCACCTACCGTCGGACACCTCGATGGTAGGGTTGTATAGTCTACCGCCAGCCTATTTGGCGGCAGGGGTACGTCGCGCTGACGTGGATAAGTTTTCTACCGTCATGGACCTTGACGGCAGACTGTTATACCTTACCGTCATGGACCCCGGCGATAGGAAAAGGATGAGATCCCAAAAATTTACAAACCAGGATCAAATCTCGACCAACTTTCGTAATAGGGTCAAAACATAAAATTTTGGCACGCCTTGCTATTGACAAGTACTAATCACCTACTACCGCTAGAAAGGATAAACGTCAAACCCGGGGTTTTGATCTCTTTTAGGACGCTGAACGAAATAACGGGTTAGCATGTTCCGCACAAAGAGTTGGATTCGTGGTGCGGGAGCGAGGATTGAGCACGCATGTTTGAACGAAAGAGGCATTTGTCACTCGAGATGTTTTGTTTGTATAAGCTTGCTTAGGTACAAAATTTGTAACTATACATCTTAGCGTCTGACATCCTCATAATATATTTTGATCTTGGCCAAGACCCCGTGGAGACATTGACTATATCTATGTCGCTCTCAAATCCAATGTGGGCTCGTGCTTTGAGATGTCTATACAATTTTATTACCTGTTTGTTTACCATATTGTCTTTTTTCATCTTAATAAAGTTTATTCTACGGCGCTGATTTGTCTAAAACAAGACTAATAAGGTTTTTATTCAACTATGACTTACTCATCAACTCATTTTTATGCCTAACATGCAAAGAGATATTAACATGTTATAGCCCACCGTAGGTAAACAGTCCACACTATTTTTCTAAAATATTACTCCCCCCGTCTCACAATATAAGAGCGTTTTTTACACTACACTAGTATCAAAAACGCTCTTATATTATGAAACAGTAGGTCAAAACAGATTGTTGTTAGATTCTAGAGTCGTAGTGGTAGGTTTAGTACCAATTAGTCAAAGTCATTGTGGAAAATGAGAAAAAAATACACAATATACATCATCTATTTCTTAATCAATAATGGAATGTGACACTATGACACATTTGGCTCTTCTGAACAAGCCATGTATTGGAAGGAAAGTTCCAGTGAAATGCCTAGTGTGCTTAATTTGATTTCTTTAACATCAAACAACTGGAATTGGGTAAATGGAGAAACATTCATGTCTGAAATTTTGTATGTCAACACTAAGTTGCCATATGGTTCAGACATGTTTGTTTTATAGCCTTTTATAGTAACAATTCCTATTGACGCTTGGAATCGGTCTGGTCCAGCCACCACAGAACGTTGAATGTAGGTGCTTGATTACAAAGGATCCTATCCATTTCGTGGGGAGTTTCCCGATCAGAACATATCCCACCGAACCAAACCCAAAGGCCAAAAGCTAACCTAATCATCGTTTCACAGCTCTAGAGTCGAAATGATGGAACAGTTTAACGGGATTGCTTGGTCTTTTATACAACCAAAGATAACCTAGTTTCTAGAAGCCAAATTAGTCAAGCATACGAATAAGCTTCTTGAAGACTTAAAGTATTATATTACTCTGATTTATATTAATTGTCGCTGATTTAATATAAATTTATATAATATGGATCGGATGGAGTGGTATAACTATTTGATGCATGATCATGAAAGCGGAGAGATGTAAATATAATCAAGTACAAGAAAATTGTATTCCCACCTTTGTGATTGTAAAATTCATTGTGCCTTCTGGTCCACCTTTTGTTATAGCTAAATAACATTCCACACAAATTTCATAGGTAATTCCCTGGAAAAAAAAACGTACGTAACGGTGCACACACAAAATGTGAGCTTTAAAATTTTCCATAAGAACCAAAGAAAAAAAAACGGTTCCAAATTGTGTGGCCAAAATGATATTGTGAAGCTTACCGGGGACATATCACTATCGCCATGTCTGTTTTGAGAGGCACATCTTAGCGACCTTGGAATTACAAGGTAATTCTTTACCTGCATTTTTTTCTTGAGATTTCCTTCGAGAGATTTTAAGGTGTGCCTACACGAGTCATTAATTTTGCATGGTCCAAAGGCTTATTCTTACTACTCATCCGTCTCAAAATAGCGACTTAATTTTATACTAAGGATTATCTATACCGCTCGTTGGACATTGCCTTGAATAAGACTTCATATTACTGATTAGTGTTATTTCCATACTAATTAATTGAAGTTAAAAGCATCGCCACCAGCAGTTCAGTTTTAGCCTTCAAGTTGCTAAAAAATGAGCAATTTTAATATGGTCGCTCTTACCCCCTCTTTTCATATGAAAGGTAAGGGGATCTCCAACGACGATCCATAATTTTCCTCCCGTATCCGTCTATGGATAGGGGAAACCAGTCCGCGGATACGGATGCGTGAGGCCGTCGTCCAACGCTATCCACATACATTTGGCCAACAATTCAAACTAACCGGACGAAATTCGTACAAAGTAGGCGGATTTTATTCAAGTTCAGATATAATTTACATAAACGGACGATATTTTGACCGTTTTACTAAAAACTATAAACAAGAACACTAAACCCTATATCAGACGACCACCTCGTAACCGAGGCCGCCTTGTCCTCCCGCACCGCCGTCGTCGTCCGTGTCGTCGTCGTCCCTCCAATGACGCAAGGATGCCGGAGGGCCTTGACAGCCTTGTCCGACGGCTGCCTAACGCTCACCGAGGAGCCGCTCCGCCTCCTGTTGTGCCGTGTGAAGGGCCGCCTTGGCCACTGCCGAAGGCGCCGGCGGCAGCCTTGCCTCTGCCGGCGTTGGCGGAGCAGTCGCTAAGCGACCAATCCTCGGCGATCTTGGCGAGCTCGCCGTCAAGCCGGCGGCGGCGCCTGGCGGCCGTCTCCGCGGTGGTGATAGAGTGGTCGAGCGCCCCACGCCGTAGCGAGGTCCGGGTCGTTGCAGTCTGGCACCACGTTCGTCTTGGTGAAAGCGGAGCGACGACCGGCATTGCGTTGGACGTACCTTGCCTGGTGCCGCGCCGCGCACTCGACCTCGAATACCACGGCCCGAGAGCTGGAGACACCTCCATAACCGCCGCCTCCGAGGTAGTTGAGGATGCGTCCAAGCGCATTGGCGATCACGAGCGGCAACTCCTCCTTTATCGAGCGACAGTGGCGTCGTGGTGGCGAGGAGGGCACGTCGATCCCCGCATACCGGCTATGCGGCGGGGGCGACGCCGGCTCGTCCTTCACGCGGCGGAAGCGCTAGGGGGATGTCGGCTCCTGCTTCACGTGGTCGCCAATGTGGAGGCCGCGGTTGCGAGGTGGGGACGCTGGCTCGTCCTTCACCCGGCGAAGTGGGGATGCTGGCTCCCGCTTAACGCGTACCCGCGGCGGGGACGGTGGCTCCTTCTTCACGCGCGCCGGCGATGGTGGTGCCAGGCCCATCTGACGAAGTGAACACTCCGTCATGATCTCTGTGTGACGGACGAATTCTGCGTCCATCAGAGCCGCCTTCGAGAGGAGACTGGGTCACTGCCGGTCCTCCACATCGCCTCAGAAGATGACTATCTCCCTCTTGCCAGAGGAGCCCGTCGCCATGGATGCAGAAAGTCCCGGTGAGCGACACCGTCGGCGCCACGATCCGTCTGACAAGGAACTTCCACCGGCGCCGTCTGGACTGCTCGGCGGACCGATACAGCCCGCGTTGGATGGCTTCCGCAGTCCGGACAACACGGCCCGGGCGTATATCGCGGCAAGATCTTCAAAACACAACCCATTTGTGTTGGATATAATTGAATATTATTGCATATGTGGTATTTGTTTTTTTGTCCCATGTGGTATTCACTATGGTTATCTGCATTCCACTCCACTAATGATTTGATTTTGTGCCTCTTCTACATAATGTTTTTATTAAACAAATATTGAGTTCAACGATGCCACTTGGGAAGCCTTCTAGTTGGCGGGTCTAGAACTTGAACCCATATGAGCTAGCAGTAATGATCTAAATGCTCTTATATTTTTTTTTTATGGAAGAGGTAACACTTAAGTTCATCTTGATGACAATGATTTTATTCGTAACGATATTTCAGTTCCGGTAGAAATGAAACTAACGCTTGTTCCAGCCTTCCAGGCAATGTATGTTTAGTTTGAACATCGGTCTGTATAATATATTGAGCATTGAAATTCTCAAAAAAGGCTGACATTTAACTCTTGCAACATTCAAAGTCGCATCATGTGGTAAAAAAAGAAGAAGAATAACTACGCAGAAAAAACTAAATGATTAAAGCATTCCTTTACAAACTTCTTAGTACTTTATGTAAAAAGTTTATTTAAATTGTTGAATTTACCTCTGATCAATGAACAATGTAAATCCACCTTCCGTGTCCATTCAGCCCGTCGCTGTCGCGCAGTGTGAACGGGCAGCTCATCCCGGGGATTCTTGTTCCTGTATGCCACCATGCATGCAAACCGTTGCCATCATCGTCCCGTGTGCTTTCCAGCAAAACCTTGGGCACTAAAATATGGTGCTTACCCGTGCCGCTGTCGTACGTCGTGCGCGAGATGGGATATGACCAGACGCGCCTCGAACGTCGTCTCGTGGAGGGCCCTTTTGACTCCCTTGACACGGCGAGTGACACCGGAGTAGCCAGCCAGTGCGCGGTCGATGGTGCGTTCCGTCTTCCGTGTGACCGACCTCGTTTGTCAAACGCGTAGACACGAATGCATGCATGCAAGTCATTTCGGCCGACGGCCATGCTGCTGTGCCTGTGCGAGTTTCTCCCTTTTCCCGGCCAAGCCATCTAGAAAAGCTAGCCAGATTTGCAGTGCTCCAATCGGTTTCTGTTAGAACATGAGTGAGCCTGTGCTAGGAGCGCTGGAATTTTCTTTCTGGGGATGGACGTGCTCTCTTCTGGGCTCTGGCACATGAGGGCTGGACATCTAGCTAGGCAAGCGTGCACGCAGCATGATGCCGGTCAGACGTGGCGACGGCACCGTGTTCAGCTGCGTCGCGCCGCATGGGTCTCTGTTAAATTAACGTGCCGTTGCGTGCGACGCGACACCGGCCACGGCCACGGCAGCGCGATGATGAACGCAGCAACAAAACGCCGCCGTCGGCGTCCCGACGACGGCAGCTCCGGCCCGTCTGGCCCTGATGACAGGTAGGCACCAATAATCACGACGACACAAGTGGCGCCAGCCCCATTTTGTGTGTCGTCAGGCTGGGTTGAGCTATGGCAACGGATAAGGTTTCGCGTCGTCACCGTACCCGATCGAAGTCGACGGCGACGGACGAGCCGATAAGGCCGACCGCCGCCGTCGGAAACATGTCGTCGCGCGCGCGCGTGTTGGGGTTTTTCTCCGCTACTACTGTCGCGTGGACCAGATCGATCTTGCGCGCTGCTTGTTGCACCACGTCTCTGGTCTGGATTTTCTGCACAGATACCCGAGCAAGGCCGGGCGGTAAAATATGGCAAAGTCGCACGGTCTCACCGTTCTCGATTTTCCGAATGGCCGACAGAGTCCATCCACGATTGATCGGGTGCAGGCACTCTTTGCATTAGGACATGTACAATAATTGATAATACAGTCTTATTTTAAGGCCTCTATGTAATTTAGAAATGGCAACAAAAACATGTCTACAATGAGTTATTTCTTAGCATCCTATACAATAACTAGATATTCGTAAAAACGTGATGAGACATATTATGCTAAGAGATGATCTCTTAAATAAGAGAAGACAAAAACCTTTTTCTTATTAATTCTTTCTCCTCTACCTCAACATTTATCCTACATGGCACTCCTAAGATAACATCATTGTACATGCCCTTACGGATCGACGCTTTCTAGAAGAATGCGAACTTTTTTTTTTGACAGGCTAAACACTTTATTTCTCAAATAATAGATAGGTCTTTTACAGTAAGGTGAGAAATAAAACAAGGAATAGAATCTTCCCAAAATTCAGAGCAACTATTGCTAAAGGTCCCCTCCCTTCCCTGACGTGGATCCCGGCTCGGGCGGCGTGGTCCGGCGGCGGTGTACCTCGGCGGGCGGCGCTCCGGTGCTATCCGGGTGGTGGCGTTGTGGCGGTGCGGCCCCTTGGCGGCGGTGGCGGCTGGCGACGGGGCTGGCTGACCGCTCCTGCAAGCCCAAATCTGGGCCCGATCTGGGTCATGGCGGGCCGGTTTGGCCTCCGGCGCATCGCCTCCGACTGGTCCGGCGAGTTACAAGCGATGGGGGCGGCGGCTACTGTGTCGCGTCTGCTGCAGCGCGGCGGCGGGAGCTTAGCGGGCCTGATCTGGGCCCAGCTGGGCAGTTGGCCTAGCGTGCTCCTGCTCCTGCGTTCGGTCTGCTACAGCTTGAGCCGATGGAGGTTATCCCCTCCCACGTGGCTGCAGTACTGCCGGTCCCTGTCTATGGTGGCTTCATTTCGTTCGGTCGGCCTTGCAGCGGCTGTCGTGGTGAGACGACGGTGGTGTCTCCGTGACTATGGTGGCGCATGTTGGTGGACGGTAGGCATGATGGAGCCGAGGGTTGGTCCCGGGAGAAATCTCTGCCGGGTCTGGCCGGCACCGACGGGGTGACGTCTGTGGGCGCAGCCACCCTTCTTGAAGGGCGTCGGGGTACCTCTCCCTCACTCCCCTCCGTGTACCGGGAGAAATCCTAGGATTCATCCGGGCAGCAGCGTCATCGTCGTCGCAATCCTTCTTGAAGGTGCTACTTGGTATGTGGTAATCCAATGGCGTTCGAGTGTGGTGGAATTCTTCCGTGGGCGCAGCAGTTGCGGGATGCTACATCTTTCGTTGATCCAGTGTTGCCCGCATTTTTTCCTCTTGTTTTCTCTTGTTCTTTCTTTTGGGCATGATTGTGTTGTTTGCCCCAGCGTGGAACTCGTTGGTGTATCGGATGGTTGCTATATCAATATAGCGGGGCGAAAGCCTATTTCATAACTATTGCTAAAGGTGTGATTTGCTAGAGCATCAGCCACTTCATCAGCTTCCCGAAAGCAATGATTGCATGTTGCCGATACGAATGTCATCTGAATATGATTGCATTCTGTAATCACAACAACGTCAGGTTCATAATCTTCATGTTGGTTCACAACCTCTATTGCATTTGAGCTATCTGACTCGATTATCAAGGAATTGTAGCCAATCCTCTGCGCTAGCCAGAATCCATTTCTTATTGCATGAATTTCTGTCGAACCAACTGCACCTACATGAGGCAATAACCAAGTGGCGGCTGCTATGAAATCGCCCTAATCACGAGCAACAGCTCCTGTAGCTACCGCCATTGTTTCCGCACAGAACGAGGCATCAACATTCACCTTCACCCGAACCTCGGATGGGTTTCTTCCACAAATGATCACGCTTTCTAGTTGGACATTTTGGTGTTGATGATCTGATGAAGTTAGTGCACAGAACCTTGATAGATAGAGTGGAACAAACCGGCTCCTGCACCGCTCCTCCTTTCACTATCTGGCGCCGCTGCCACCAAATGTGCCAAGCCGCGACCGTGATTAGCTCTCCCTTCAGCAGTTCACCCTCTGAAGCTTCGATTTGTCCCAAAATTTCCATAGTTACTGATCCAGACCGGTCTTGTGCCACCGCTCTACTGATCTCCTCTGGAAGTCCTAGCTCGAACCAGATTTCCTTCGCCCGAGAACAGGTATATAGACAATGATGGATGTCTTCCATACCTATCTTGTATATAAGGCACTGAGCACTTGTTGGAATGTGTCGAGATGCTAGAACTCCGAAACAGGGAAAAATCCTTCGCAAAACTTTCCAGACAAAATGTTTAACTTTCCCAGGTAAACGGAGGCGCCAAGCCAATTTCTATATCGGGTTAAGTTGCATGCATCCTTGGCCATCTTGTCGATTCTATTGATGTCCAAACCAGTGTTGGAATTCCACATGGTAGGCTGATCTAACAGAGAAGGTCCCTGATCGAGTTGCACTCCATGCCACAAAGTCATCCAACAGCTCCACCCGAAATGATATTTTCAAAATTCTATGCACATCAACCGGTGAAAAGACAGATGTAATAAGATCAATGTCCCACTGACCTGTATGAGGGTTAATAAGCTCCTCCACTTTACCTAGAAGCGTAACTCCCCTTGGTGTGATAACTCTCCTATTTTCACTCATTGGGATCCATGGATCTCACCAAATATAATTTTTTGCTCCCGTGCCAACACGCCATATGCAGCCCCTTTTAAATGTCTGAATACCACAGACAATGCTCTGCCAAGTATATGATGATCCCTTCTTTAGGCCTGCACTGAGTATGTCACCGTTTAGGTAATATTTCGTGCTAAAAACACATGCACACAAAGAGTCTGGGTTCTGTAGTAGGCGCCAACACTGTTTTACCAATAAAGCAAGATTAAAACTATGAAGGTCCCTAAACCCCATACCCCCCTTTTTGCATTGGGATACAGATCTTTCACCACACATAGCAATGCATCTTTTGCTTATCTGCTATATCTCCCCACCAAAATCCCGCAGTTTCATCCGTAATCGACTTGCAAATACCATTTGACAGTTTACAGACAGACATGCCATATGAAGGAATTACTTGTTCTATTGATTTCAACAAAATCTCTTTCCCTTGTGTAGATAAAACTTTCTCCTTCCAACCCTTTAAATGTTGGCAGATCTTGTCAATCAGGTGTTGGAAGCAATTGCTTCGGTCAACTCCAACCATAGTTGGTAGACCTAAATACTTGTCAGAGAGAGCTTCTGTCATTATATCCAGGACTCTGTAAACATCTTCTCTGACAATCATACTAGTATTTTGGGCTAAAATAAATACTAGAATTAGGAGTTCTTACCCTTTGTCCTGAGCTAGAACGATAATTATTTAGCACTCTTTTGAGAGTATTAGCATTCTGACTATTAGCCCTCATGAGAACCAACGAGTCGTCCGTAAATAATAGGTGAGAAATAGATGACACATTTCTAGAGACAAGAATACCTTCAATTCCCCCGATCTCCTCTTCATGGGCTAGCATGCAAGATAATCTTTTAGAACATAATAAAAATAAATATGGGGATAGGGGATCCCCCGTCTCAGACCTCTGGTGGGAAGGAACTCGTTAGTCTCAGTATCATTAAATCTCACTCTATATCTTACTGAGGAGACACACTCCGTGATCAGTTCCACCCACTCCACATGAAATCCCAACTTGATCATTATCTGTTTCAGAAAACCCCCAATCCACATGGTCATAGGCCTTTAGCATGCATGTCTAGCTTCACGACACAATAGCCATTAGAACCATGGGTTTTCTTTTTTATAGTATGAAAACATTCATATGCCATCAACACATTATCTGTTATAAGTCTACCCAGGACAAAAGCACTTTGTGTGGTGATATAACATCCGGTGGGATTTTCTTTAACCTATTCGCCAGCATCTTGGATATGATCTTGTACACCACATTACATAAGCTAATGGGCCTAAACTAAGTAATTACCTCCAGGTTATTAACTTTGGGTATGTGATGGTGGGTGGAGCCGCCATCCAGTATAAAACAAATTAAATTAAAATTGCAAAAAGGAGACAAGCATCAGGCAGGCTCGAGCGCGCGTACGTGCCACACACAGCCCAACTATTTTCTTTTTGAGACAGAGCCAAGCTTATTTCTTTAATTTTTTTGAGTAACCGCCCAGCGAGGCCTCCTATATGAGCCGTACGCGTCGGAAGCCACGGCGCGGGCGGTCCTATTTCACGTGTGGGGCGCTCGCGAACATGCCGACGCGCACCACCTCCCCTCCCGCCCCTCCCTCATGTGCCGGCCCATACGCGGGGTTGGGCGCCCCAGTATTTTTATTCCGTATTTTTTATTTTTTATTTTTTTCTTCTTTAAAATAATTCAGGATACCAAAAAAGTTCGAAATTTAAGGGAAAAAATGAATTTTCCGAAAATGTTCCAGACATCATAACATTTTCGCGGTTAAATAAATGTTCACGATTTTGAAAAAAATGTTCGCATATTCAGCAAATGTTCTTTAATTCAAATCATGCCAATAAATTTCAAAAAAATGTTTCCTGATTCAAAATTTGATGAATTGTTTTTGAACTTGATGAACCAAAATTGTGTTGAAGAACATTTTTGTTGAAAAATGTATCCAATGAAGATGTTTTGAAAAATAAATGAACAAATTTTGAATTTGATGACCATTGATTTTTTTTGGAATTTGATGAATATTTTTTATGTCGATGAACATTTTTGAATTTGATGAACATTTTTTTGTGATGAACAAAATAGTTTTTGCAAATTTTAGAAACAATCCTCAGAAAAGTGAAAAAGTGAAGAAGAAAATAGAGAACAAAAAGAAAAAAACAGAAAAACGAAAAAAAAAATAGAAAAAGAAGAAGTACCGGTTCAGGGGATGTTCTAGAACTACCCAAAACTGGGCGAGAATGGCCGTGAATATCCTGGGAAAAATGGACCGGCCACCCAGGGAACGATTGAGCGTGGGGGTACGCACTAGGGGGCCTAACAGAGGTCTATTTGCCAAAAAAAACTTGAGGGTGCCCATCAGGGTGCACGGGGTGCCAAATAGGAGCTAACGCGCACCCCACCCCCCCCCCCCCCCCCCCCCCCCCCCCCCCGACTGGCCCTATGTGCCAAATAGGAGCTGCCCGGGAGCGCACACCTTCCACGCTCCCCCCGTGCGCCCGGTAACCCCTTGTTATTTTTGCTATTTATTTTCAGTTTTAAGGTTTATCGTTTTAAAAAACAATTCAGAATTCAAAAAAAGATGCAAGTTGTTGAATTGTTCGTGAATTCAAAAATTGTTCATAATTTCAGAAATGTTCGCGTAATGATAAATGCTCATGGATTCAAAAACAATTGTGATTCAAAAAATATGTTCGTCAATTAAAAAAGTGCTTACAATTTAAAAAAATTGTTCATGAATTTCTAGAAAAATGTTCACAATATTCATTTTTTTAAGAAATTTTAAAAATGTTCCTAATTATAAAAAATGTTCAAAAATTTAAAAAATGATTGCTGTTTCATGAAGTATTAATGATCTCGAAACATGTTTGTCAGAAACAAAAAATGTTCTTGAATTTAAAAAATTGTTCCGAAATTTCGAAAAATATTCAGATGTTCCAATAAAGTAGGCAATTTCAAGAAATTTTCGTGACTTTGAAAAATGTTAAAGATTTTTAAAGTGTACACGAATTTAAAAATATTCATAATTTCAAGAAATGTTCATGATTTAAAAATGTTCATGAATTTGAAAATATGTTCACTTATTTGTAGAAAAATGTTCGTCTATTCAAAAAGTGGTCCCAATTTTTTTGAAAATGTTTGCGAATTTGAATATTTTTCACAATTCCCAGAAATGCTTTTGAGTTAAAAAAATCTTCACAATTTCAGAAAATATGTTCACAAATTTGAAAGATGGACAGAAAAAGAAAACGTAGGAAATAAAGAAAAAAATAAATAAAAACAGAACAATAACGAAAAACGAAAATGAAAAAAGAAAAAATGAAGAAAAAGGAGCGGATGTTGTAGGGGGTACGCGACACCTCGCTCTTTGGCAACCTTCGCGCCAAATAGAAGTCGCCCCGCCCACCTTATTACATGTGATGCATGCTTATGCTAGCAGTAAGATTCGTGCGGCTCATTAGTACACATACTCCTTTCACAAATATAGATGAGAGCAACGTACTGTGGGGGTACTCCTTACGCTCTCTGGGGTCATTTTAGGTGGGCTTTGGCGCGCTCTCAGTCGCCGCCATGTGTCGCGCGTTGGACGCTCCCTCGGAATTTTATTTTTGCTATTTTTCTGTACGGGATTTTGGGG
Organism: Elymus sibiricus; assembly: GCA_039707655.1. Taxonomy (NCBI): domain Eukaryota; kingdom Viridiplantae; phylum Streptophyta; class Magnoliopsida; order Poales; family Poaceae; genus Elymus; species Elymus sibiricus. Next base: position 436,798,013 of record CM077667.1, on the reverse strand, counting down.
TTTAGATTTTTTTTCCCGGTTTTCGCCTGCTTTTCTTGAGATTTTGGATATTTCCTTTTGTGCGAAAAACGTGTTTTCTTTGCTTCTACGAGAGGCACATATTTGCATCTCGTGGAGTCACATGTTTGCTTTCGTGAGAGGCATAACGGTGTCTCTCGGAAAGGAAAAAAACATATTGTTTTTGTTTTCGCGAGAGGTTCAGCTTTGCTTCTTGTGGAGGCAAAAATTTGCTTTCGTGACATAAACAATAGAAAACAAATTGTTTTCACGAGAGGCACAAATTTGCTTATCGTGGAGGTTGTGCCTCTCGGAAACAAAGAAAAATGCATTTCTGTTCTTTGCTTCCACAAGAGGCACAAGTTTGCTTCTTGTGGAGGCACATGTTTGCATCTACAACTGTGCATCTTGAAAGAGAAAAAAGTCATTTTTTGCATGAGGCACATATTTCCTTCTCGTAGAGGCATAATTTTGCTTGCGCGAGAAGAACAACTATGCCTCTTAGAAAAGAGAAAGAACATTAAAAAAACGTGTTTTCGGTTGTGGTGTTTTTCATATCCGTTTTTTCCTTAAAGAAAGTTTTTCAAGATCTATTAACATGAGATCTAGTTTCAAAGATCTCGACAGGAAGAATCCAACGATGAAACGGTCTGGGATTTGAACGCACGGTTTAAAAGATAGAACATTCTAAAAAGTGAAAATACGAAAATAGGAAAAACTCTCAGGCTGCCACTTGTCATCTCCTGAGAAGGTGGAAATGACCTTTGCAAGGGATACCTGAACTAGTGATTTCGAAAGATCCTAAGAGCATGAGAGCTATATCTCGCTTAGATCAAGACTGGCTTATGTCTCGCTAAAGATTTCACGTGCTTACTATAGTAGGTCGGCTCATTTATGCGCGCTCCCTGGCTCACTCACTCGGGCGTGCTCGTTCACTCTCTGCGTTTTGTTTGAGCTTTTTTTATTTTTTTGTTTGATGATTACTTTTTACATACACATTGTACATTTTGTGTATACATCAGGAATAATTTCTTAATACATGTTAACATTTCTGAAATATATGATTATCATATATTTATATATGCTCAATATTTTTTAAAATTTAAATTTTCATGTTCAATTTTTTTAAACATGTTCTACATTGTTCGTATACAACAGGAACATTTCTTTGTACATATTTAGTATTTTTAAAATAGATTATTACCTTTTTCTTGCTTGACAACTATTTTTTCATACACACTGTACATTTTTGGTATATGTTAGAAACAAAATTTTAATACATGTGTAATATTTTTTATACATTATCAATATTTTTTCAAATTTGTGTTGTTATGTTCTATTTTTTTATACATTCTCTACACTTTTCGTATGCATAAGGAACAATTTTTTGTACAAATTTAACATTTTTTAAATAGATGCTTAACATTCTTTCAAATTTTTTGTGCTTGATGACTATCTCCTTTCATACACATTTATACTTTCCGTAATAGGAATAATTGTTTTTATTCATGGTTAATTTTTTTCAAATATATGTTTAACATTTTTTGATACACGATCAACATTTTCTATTTTTTATGTTTAATTTTTTAATAGACGTTTTACATTTTTGCTATACATCAGGAACACTTTTTATACACGTTTAACATTTGATAAATAGATGATTAACATTTTTACAAATTCTTGATCAATATTTTTTAAATACATGATCAACCTTTTTTCATAAACATTATATTTTGTTTGTATACAGTTTTTGTGTATATAATAAACACTTTTTCTATACACATTTTATCATTTTGCAACTGCTAGATTAACAAATGTTTAATGTAGATATTTTTGATAATAAATTTATTTTGAATATTTGGAAGTATAAACAAAAGTGAAATAATAAAGCAAAAAAATAATCAAAAAATGAGGTTATGGCCTCTCGCGTGCCTGGGTCGCCCATCTCGTGCCTTCCTTCAGGCGAGGTTTCCCCTTGGTCTCCTTAGAAACGAGGTATAGTGGCGCCCTCCTAAGAGAGCTCAAAATATAAAATTTCTTCAAAGTGTATTCATTTTCCCGAATTTTGTAGAAACAGTGTAATAATAAGAAAATATTGAAGTGTTGCGGTTGAAATGCTCAAGTATATCAAACCGGGTGTTCATTTATTTCGAAAGATAAAATCCATGAATTTAAGGAAATAGTTTAGCTAGGAGTTGCCCGATTTTCTAATTTGGGTCAGTTGATTCGTTGTTGAAGCAAGCAGTCAACGAGGCGCAACACCGAGGCCTTCACCGCCGCCGACGGGGATAATCACAAAGCTTTCACAAGACATAAGAGGGGGCTAAATCTAGTGTATCATGTTCATGTCAAATTTGACCGAAATAGTGATAAGTATAAGGAGGGGGCAAACCCAAACCCTCAACCAGAGCCATAGTTGGCGGAGGCTAGTTCGAAGGTTGACAGTGTTGGGGAACGTTGCATGGGAAACAAAAATTTTCCTACACACACGCAAGATCTATCCATGGTGATGAGCATCTACGAGAGGGAGAGTGGATCTACATACCCTTTTAGATCGCTAAGCGGGAAGCGTTAAGAAACGCGGTTGATGTAGTCAAACGTCTTCGCGATCCAAATCGCCGAGCGTCCCGCGATCCAATCACGATTTAGCGCCGAACGGACGGCACCTCCGCGTTCAGCACACGTACAGCTCGATGACGATCTCCGCCTTCTTGATCCAGCAAGAGGAAGCGGAGAGGTAGATGAGTTCTCCGGCAGCGCGACGGCGGCGGTGGTGGAACTATTCTAGCAGGGCTTCGCCTAAGCGCTGCTGAAAACTAGAGGATTTGATCTATCGGGGAGAGAGGGCTGCACCGTGGTTAGGGTTTCTTGTGCTGCTGCTCTCTCTCCCCTCTAGTATATAAAGGAGGGAGGGGAGGGGCTGGCCAACCTAGGAAGCCTCCTAGGAGTCGGCCGAAGGAGGTGGAGGTGGAGGAGTCCACCTCCAATCCTACTCCTAGTAGGACTCCTTCCCTTCCCCACTTGTACTTTCCCTTTCCCACAAGTCCAGCCGCATAGGCCATCTTGGGCCGACCGCCCAGCCCACCAGGGGCTGGTGCGCCACCCTCAGGCCCATGTGACCCACTTGGGGTGTGGTGGGCCCACTTGGTGGACCCCCAGAACCCATTCGTCACTCCCGGTACACTGCCGGAAATGCCCGAAACTTTTTCGGAGTTCAAACACCACTTTCCTATATATCAATCTTTACCTCCGGACCATTTCGGAGCGCCTCGTGACGTCCGGGATCTCATCCGGGACTCCGAACAACCTTCGGTCACCACCATACATAACTCTATACTACCGAAACGTCACCGAACCTTAAGTGTGCAGACCCTGCGGGTTCGAGAACTATGTAGACATGACCGAGACACCTCTACGGTCAATAACCAATAGCGGGACCTGGATGCCCATATTGGTTCCTACATATTCTACGAAGATCTTTATCGGTTGAACCTCTATGTCAAGGATTCAGTTAGTCCCGTATGCTGTTCCCTTTGTTCTTCGGTATGTTACTTGCCCGAGATTCGATCGTCGATATCTCTATACCTAGTTCAATCTCGTTACCGGCAAGTCTCTTTACTCGTTCCGTAATACAAGATCCCGTGGCTAACACTTTAGTCACATTGCTTGCAAGGCTTGTTGTGATGTTGTATTACCGAGTGGGCCCTGAGATACCTCTCCGTCACACAGAGTAACAAATCCCAGTCTCGATCCATGCCAACTCAACAGACACCTTCGGAGATACCTGTAGAGCATCTTTATAGTCACCCAGTTACATTGTGACGTTTGATACACACAAGGTATTCCTCCGGTGTCAGTGAGTTGCATGATCTCATGGTCATAGGAACAGATACTTGACATGCAGAAAACAATAGCAATAAACTGACACGATCATATGCTACGTTCATAGTTTGGGTCTTGTCCATCACATCATTCTCCTAATGATGTGATCCCGTTATCAAATGACATCTCATGTCTATGGCTAGGAAACCTTGACCATCTTTGATCAACAAGCTAGTCTACTAGAGGCATACTAGGGACACAGTGTTGTCTATGTATCCACACATGTATCAGTGTTTCCAATTAATACAATTATAGCATGGATAATAAACGATTATCATGAACAAGGAAATATAATAATAACTACTTTTATTATTGCCTCTAGGGCATATTTCCAACAGTCTCCCATTTGCACTAGAGTCAATAATCTAGCTCACATCACTATGTGATTTACATTGTAATGAATCTAACACCCATACAGTTCTGGTGTTGATCATGTTTAGCCCTTGGAAGAGGTTTAGTCATCGGATCTGCAACATTCAGATCCGTGTGCACTTTGCAAATATTTATGTCATCCTCCTTGATGTAATCGCGGATGGAATTGGAACGTCGCTTTATGTGTCTGGTCCTCTTGTGAAACCTTGGTTCCTTGGCTAGAGCAATGGCACCAGTGTTGTCACAGAACAGAGTCATTGGGTTCAGTGCACTAGGCACTACTCCAAGATCTGTCATGAACTCCTTCATCCAGACACCTTCCTTCGCTGCCTCCGAGGCAGCGATGTACTCCGCTTCGCATGTAGAATCAGCTACCACGCTTTGCTTGGAACTGCACCAGCTTACCGCACCCCCATTAAGAATAAATACGTTTCCGGTTTGAGACTTGGAGTCATCCGGATCAGTGTCAAAGCTTGCATCGACGTAACCCTTTACGACGAGCTCTTGATCACCTCCATAAACGAGAAACATGTCCTTAGTCCTTTCAGGTACTTCAGGATATTCTTGACCGCCGTCCAGTGTTTCATTCCTGGATCACTTTGAAACCTTCCGACCATACTTATGGCAAGGCTGACATCGGGTCTTGTGCACAGCATTGCATACATGATAGAGCCTATGGCTGAAGCATAGGGGACGACACTCATCTTTTCTCTATCTTCTGCAGTCACTGGGCATTGAGTCTTACTCAACTTCACACCTGGCAACACAGGCAAGAACCCCTTCTTGGACTGATCCATTTTGAACTTCTTCAAAACTTTGTCAACGTATGTGCTCTATGAAAGTCCTATTAAGCGTCTCGATCTATCTCTATAGATCTTGATGCCTAATATGAAAGCAGCTTCTCCTAGGTCCTTCATTGAAAAACTCTTGTTCAAATATTCCTTCACGCTTTCCAACATTTCTATATTGTTTCCAATCAGCAATATGTCATCCACATATAATATTAGAAACGCTATAGAGCTCCCACTCACTTTCTTGTAAATACAAGCTTCTCCGTAAACTTGTATAAACCCGAACGCTTTGATCACCTCATCAAAGCGAAGATTCCAACTCCGAGATACTTGCACCAGTCCATAAATGGATCGCTGGAGTTTGCAAACTTTGTCAGCATTCTCTGGATCGACAAAACCTTCTGGTTGCATCATATACAACTCTTCCTTAAGGAAACCGTTAAGGAACGCTGTTTTGACATCCATCTGCCAAATTTCATAATCGAAAAAGGCAGCTATTGCTAACATGATTCTGACGGACTTAAGCATCGCTACGGGTGAGAAGGTCTCATCGTAGTCAACTCCTTGAACTTGTGAAAAACCCTTTGCCACAAGTCGAGCTTTATACACGGTGACATTACTGTCCGCGTCCGTCTTCCTCTTAAAGATCCATTTGTTCTGAATGGCCTTTCGCCCTTCGGGTAATACTTCCAAAGCCCATCTTTGTTTTCATACATGGATCCCATCTCGGATTTCATGGCCTCTAACCATTTCTCAGAATCCAGGCCCATCATCGCTTCTCCATAGCTCGTAGGTTCATCGTTGTCCAACAACATGACCTCTAAGACAGGGTTGCCATACCAATCAGGAGCAGTACGCGTCCTTGTCGACCTACGAGGTTCGATAGCAACTTGATCCGAAGCTTCATGATCATCATCATTAACTTCCTCTTCAACTGATGTAGGCTCTACAGAAACATCTTTCTGCGCCGCGCTACTCTCTGGTTGAAGTAAAGGTTCAACAACCTTATCAAGTTCTATCTTCCTCCCACTCAATTCTTTCGAGAGAAACTCCTTCTCAAGAAATGTTCCGTTTTTAGCGACAAACACTTTGCCTTCGGATCTGAGATAGAAGGTATACCCAACTGTCTCTTTTGGATATCCTATGAAGACGCATTTCTCCGCTTTGGGTTCTAGCTTTTCAGGCCGAAGCTTTTTGACATAAGCATCACATCCCCAAATTTTAAGAAACGACAACTTTGGCTTCTTGCCAAACCATAGTTCATATGGCGTCGTCTCAACGGATTTCGATGGTGCCCTATTTAAAGTGAATGCAGCTGTCTCTAATGCATAACCCCAAAACGATAGTGGCAAATCGGCAAGAGACATCATAGATCACACCATATCCAATAAGGTTCGATTACGACGTTCGGACACACCATTACGCTGTGGTGTTCCAGGCGGTGTCAATTGTGAAACAATTCCACACTGTCTTAAGTGACTGCCAAACTCATAACTCAGATATTCTCCTCCTCGATCAGATCGTAGGAATTTAATCTTCTTGTTACGATGATTCTCAACTTCACTCTGAAATTGCTTGAACTTTTCAAACGTTCCAGACTTGTGTTTCATTAAGTAAATATACCCATATCTACTTAAGTCATCAGTGAAGGTGAGAAAATAACGATATCCATCGCGCGCCTCAATGCTCATCGGACCACACACATCAGTATGTATGATTTCCAACAAGTCACTTGCCCGTTCCATTGTTCCAGAGAACGGGGTCTTAGTCATCTTGCCCATGAGGCATGGTTCACATGTGTCAAGTGATTCAAAATCAAGTGACTCCAAAAGTCCATCAGCATGGAGTTTCTTTATGCGTTTTACACCAATATGACATAAACGGCAGTGCCACAAGAAAGTGCTACTATCATTATCAACTCTACATCTTTTGGCATCAATGTTATGAACATGTGTATCATCACTATCGAGATTCAATAAGAATAAACCCCTCACATTGGGTGCATGACCATAAAAGATATTACTCATATAAATAGAACAACCATTATTCTCTGATTTAAATGAGTAACCGTCTCGCAATAAACAAGATCCAGATATAATGTTCATGCTTAACGCAGGCACTAAATAACAATTATTCAGGTTCATCACTAATCCCGATGGTAATCGAAGAGCGAGCGTGCCGACGGCGATCACATCAACCTTGGAACCATTTCCCACGCGCATCGTCACTTCGTCCTTTGCCTGCCTCCGTCTATTCCGCAGTTCCTGTTTTGAGTTGCAAATGTGAGCAACCGCACCGGTATCAAATACCCAGGCACTACAACGAGAGTTGGTAAGGTACACATCAATAACATGTATATCATATATACCTTGTTTGTTGTTGGCCACCTTCTTGTCAGCCAAATACTTGGGGTAGTTCCGCTTCCAGTGACCAGTTCCCTTGCAATGAAAGCACTCAGTTTCTGGCTTGGGTCCAGCCTTGGGTTTCTTCACGGGAGGGGCAACTGCTTTGCCACTCTTCTTGGAGTTACCCTTCTTACCCTTGCCATTCTTCTTGAAACTAGTGGTTTTATTGACCATCAACACTTGATGCTCCTTCTGAATCTCAGACTCAGCGACTTTCAACATCGCAAACAGCTCGGCGACTGACTTGTTCATCCCGTGCATGTTATAGTTCAACACGAAGCTCTTGTAGCTAGGTGGCAATGATTGAAGAACTCTGTCAGTGATCGCCTCTGCTAGAAGGGGCATCCCCAATTCAGCTAGACGTGTGGAATACCCAGACATTTTGAGTATGTGTTCACTGACAGACCCGTTCTCCTCCAACTTGCAGGCATAGAACTTATCGGAGGTCTCATACCTCTCGATCCGGGCATTCTTCTGAAGATAAACTTCAACTCTAGGAACATATCATATGCTCCATGACGTTCAAAACGTCTTTGAAATCCCGGTTCTAAGCCATACACCATTGCACATTGAACCATTGAGTAATCATCAGAACGAGCCTGCCAGGTGTTCACAACGTCTGGAGACTCAACTGGAGCGGGTGGATCACCAAGCGGTGCATGAAGGACATAACCCTTTTGGGAAGCCGTAAGGATAATCCTTAGATTACGGGCCCAGTCCACAAAGTTATTTCCATCATCTTTCAACTTAGCTTTCTCTAGGAACGCATTAAAATTTAGGGGTGCTACTGAGCGAGCCATTGATCTACAACATAAATTTTGCAAAGACAACTTAGACTATTGTTCAAGATAATGAGTTTAGTTAATCATATCACTTAAAAACTCCCACTCAAATTGACATCCCTCTGGTCATTCGAGTGTCACATGATCCAAATTCACCAACTCAAGTCCGATCATCACGTGAGTTGAGGTGGCTTCAATGGTGAACATCTTCATGTTGATCATATCTACTATATGACTCATGTTTGACCTTTCGGTCTCTTGTGTTCCGAGGCCATGTCTGTACATGCTAGGCTCGTCAAGTTTAACCCGAGTGTTCCGCACGTGCAACACTGGCTTGCACCCGTTGTATGCGAACGTAAAGTCTATCACACCCGATCATCACGTGGTGTCTCGAAACGAGGAACTTTCGCAACGGTGCACACTCGGGGAGAACACAATTTTATCTTGAAATTTAAGTGAGGGATCACCTTATAATGCTACCGTCGTCCTAAGCAAAATAAGATGCATAAAAAGATTAACATCACATGCAAATCATAAGTGACATGATACGGCCATGAACTTGTGCTTTTGATCTCCATCTCCAAAGCACCGGCATGATCTCCCATCGTCACCGGCATGACACCATGATCTCCATCATCTTGATCTCCATCAATGTGTCGCCATGAAGTTGTCGCGCCAACTGTTGCTTCTACGACTATTGCTAACTCATAGCGATAAAGTAAAGCAAAAAGGCGAAAATAATTAAAGACAACCCTATGGCTCCTGCCGGTTGCCGTACTCATCGACATGCAAGTCGTGATATTCTATACAATACATGATCATCTCATACATCACATATATCTCATCATGTGGCCATATCACATCACAACATACCCTGCAAAAACAAGTTAGACGTCCTCTAATTGTTGTTGCATGTTTTACGTGGCTGCTACGGGTATCTAGCAAGAACAATTCTTACCTACGCAAAAACCACAACGGTGATACGCAAATTGCTATTCAACCTTCTCAAGGACCGCCTTTGTCGAATCCGATCCAACTAAAGTGGGAGAAACAGACACCCGCCATCCATCTTTATGCAACGAAGTTACATGTCAGTTGATGGAACCGGTCTCTCGTAAGCGTACGAGTAATGTTGGTCCGGGCCGCTTCATCCCACAATACCGCCGAATCAAGAAAAGACCAAGGGAGGAAGCAATCTGAATATCAACGCCCACAAACTCCTTTGTGTTCTACTCGTGATCTCATCTACACATAGACCTAGCTCATGATGCAACTGTTGGGGAACGTTGCATGGGAAACAAAAATTTTCCTACGCACACGCAAGATCTATCCATGGTGATGAGCATCTACGAGAGGGAGAGTGGATCTACATACCCTTTTAGATCGCTAAGCGGGAAACGTTAAGAAACGCGGTTGATGTAGTCGAACGTCTTCGCGATCCAAATCGCCGAGCGTCCCGCGATCCAATCACGATTTAGTGCCGAACGGACGGCACCTCCGCGTTCAGCACACGTACAGCTCGATGACGATCTCCGCCTTCTTGATCCAGCAAGAGGAAGCGGAGAGGTAGATGAGTTCTCTGGCAGCGCGACGGCGCGGCGGCGGTGGTGGTGGAACTATTCCAGCAGGGCTTCGCCTAAGCGCTGCTGAAAACTAGAGGATTTGATCTATCGGGGAGAGAGGGCTGCACCGTGGCTAGGGTTTCTTGTGCTGCTGCTCTCTCTCCCCTCTAGTATATAAAGGAGGGAGGGGAGGGGCTGGCCGACCTAGGAAGCCTCCTAGGAGTCGGCCGAAGGAGGTGGAGGTGGAGGAGTCCACCTCCAATCCTACTCCTAGTAGGACTCCTTCCCTTCCCCACTTGGACTTTCCCTTTCCCACAAGTCCAGCCGCATAGGCCTTCTTGGGCCAGCCGCCCAGCCCACCAGGGGCTGGTGCGTCACCCTCAGGCCCATGTGACCCACTTGGGGTGTGATGGGCCCACTTGGTGGACCCTCGGAACCCATTCGTCACTCCCGGTACACTGCCAGAAATGCCCGAAACTTTTCCGGAGTTCAAACACCACTTTCCTATATATCAATCTTTACCACCGGACCATTCCGGAGCTCCTCGTGACGTCCGGGATCTCATCCGGGACTCCGAACAACCTTCGGTCACCACCATACATAACTCTATACTACCGAAACGTCACCGAACCTTAAGTGTGCAGACCCTGCGGGTTCGAGAACTATGTAGACATGACCGAGACACCTCTACGGTCAATAACCAATAGCGGGACCTGGATGCCCATATTGGTTCCTACATATTCTACGAAGATCTTTATCGGTTGAACCTCTATGTCAAGGATTCAGTTAATCCCGTATGCTGTTCCCTTTGTTCTTCGGTATGTTACTTGCCCGAGATTCGATCGTCGGTATCTCTATACCTAGTTCAATCTCGTTACCGGCAAGTCTCTTTACTCGTTCCGTAATACAAGATCTCGTGGCTAACACTTTAGTCACATTGCTTGCAAGGCTTGTTGTGATGTTGTATTACCGAGTGGGCCCTCAGATACCTCTCCGTCACACGGAGTAACAAATCCCAGTCTCGATCCATGCCAACTCAATAGACACCTTCGGAGATACCTGTAGAGCATCTTTATAGTCACCCAGTTACGTTGTGACGTTTGATACACACAAGGTATTCCTCTGGTGTCAGTGAGTTGCATGATCTCATGGTCATAGGAACAGATACTTGACATGCAGAAAACAATAGCAATAAACTGACACGATCATATGCTACGTTCATAGTTTGGGTCTTGTCCATCACATCATTCTCCTAATGATGTGATCCCGTTATCAAATGACATCTCATGTCTATGGCTAGGAAACCTTGACCATATTTGATCAACAAGCTAGTCTACTAGAGGCATACTAGGGACACAGTGTTGTCTATGTATCCACACATGTACCAGTGTTTCCAATTAATACAATTATAGCATGGATAATAAACGATTATCATGAACAAGGAAATATAATAATAACTATTTTTATTATTGCCTCTAGGGCATATTTCCAACAGACAGCTCATGTGAAAGGAGGGCTGCATGTTCGAGGGGATTTTTTTCATGGTGCACCAATTTAGAGGGATGACCAAGTGGGGTTACCACGATTGTGGGCAGTGGTGCGGGGAGGGTGGGGGCGGCGAGGCTATGACTGTTGTAGGATCGCCACGGGCCGCGAGCAACTGTTGCAACTAAGAAGGCGTCTACGATGACTTCGTCAATCTCAAGATGATGTATCGGCTCAGTCTATCGAAAATGCTCATAGGGATATGGTATGTGTGTGTGTTTATAGCGATGAAAGTATGTATGCATGTATGTATGAGCGTCTCCGTATGTATTGTGTTCAAATAAATAAATAAATATCAATGTTCACTATAAAAAAATCAGTTTTTATTTCCTTTCAGTTTCTTACATTTAGTTGTTGTTACTAGTATTCAGGAGCATATGGTAAGAGCATCTTCAATGGAAAATGTATATTTGAAGATGTAAAAATAGTTGTTGTATAATTTACATCGCCTTATCTTTTACATCTTCAAGAAAATCTCAACTCCAACATATTTTGTATATTTGGTGATGCAAAAACTACTCTAACAGATGATGTATTTGAAGATGTAAACTAGTTCAACTACTACATCATTTCAAACATAGCAAGTTCATTTAACCAAACAACGACATCCATCAAACTACTACTCCGAGGCTACTTCAACTACGGCAAACATAAAACTACTCATCGTCGCATGGAACTCCTCCCAGAACTCCTCCTTACTGGAGTCGTCGCACTCTTATTCCTCCTCCTCCGAGTCACCCCGGTCCTCTGAGTCAGACTTGACGGGGATCATCGTCGAGGGGCCGGCCTCCTCATCCTTCTTCACCGCCATTGTTTTTTTGCTTGGCCTCACGCTTCCAGAAGAACTCGCGCTCGGTTTGGACATACGCCGGATGCTCCCATGCGAATCTCGCCATCGACGTGTCGTCACTATTGTCGGGAGCAACGCGAATCGCCGACTTCTTCTTCTTCTTCTTCTTCTTCTTCTTCTTCTTCTTCTTCTTCTTCTTCTTCTTCTTCGGTTGTATATGGAAATTCACCGGCACGAGGAACTCCGCATCCGCCCGAGTCTAGATCTTCGGAAAGTTGCGCTCTGCCCTCGGCTAGCCGAAACGCCACGCTGCCACCTCGTACGCATGCCCGGCCTCTTCGGTGGCCCCATATGTGCCGAGCCAGTAGCGGGGGCCGTCATCGGAGAACTCGATTCCGAAGTTCCCGGACAGCTTTGCCTGCACCCCGAAGAAGCCCATCTTTCTCTTCAAGAGCTTCTTCGGCGGCATGGCGACTACGGCTGGGCGTGAATCAGGCGGTGGCGCGACGACATCTAGGTGGCGGAAAAGCGGCCGATTCGACCAATTTGGAGGGGGGGGGGGGGGGGGGGGATGTGGCGGAACCGGCGACAGGCGTGGTGTGGAGGCCGGATCTAGCGGCGGCGCTGCGGCGGGAGCCGGGAGGCGCGGAGGTGGGCGCGGTGTGGGTGGGGAAGAGGGGAAGTGCAAGTTGGACGGTTGGCGTTTTACATCACGAGGGACTAGTGATGCAAATGTAGATCTTCAAGTTTTGTATTTTACACCACTTGAAGCAGGTGACGTAATTTTTGTATATCTACATCTGTTGGAGCAGAGTTTTTAGCCCTTGTAATGTAAAAAATAATTGTTTTTGCATCTACATATTCTAGTATTGAAGATGCTCTAAGAGCTGACACGAAGAATAGCGGCACTGCACTAGTTCCTCTAGATGCCCCAAACTCGTAGATGTGATTTTCTCCTCTTTACAAGCAAACAAAGTGGCAGTAGTTGCCGCGTCGGTATCTCAGACTTTTCTGTTGGCATTTGCACAACAGCTCAATTAGCTATCAGTTTTGTTGGTCGATCTCGTCTCCTTCCTCAACGTGGCGAACGCCACGAGCACAGCACTCCGGACAAGACAAACGTGCCGGCCGCCTTTCACCTGCAACTGCAAGATAAATCACTGACGAGGTGAGCAGCTAGCGAGCGAGCACAATAATCTATCAACCTGATCTGATGGAGGACACCAAGCCGCGGAACCTCGGCGGCTCGCTGCCCGTGCCCAACGTGCAGGACCTCGCCGGCCGGCCCGACGAGCTGGCGGTCACGCCCACCCTCCTCCGCCGCTACGTGCGGCCTCAGCCCAACACGGTCGACCTGCGCCCCGACGCCCCTGCCGGCGAAGAGCAGGAGCACGTCCCCGTCATCGACCTCGGCCGGCTCCTCGGTCCGGACGACCTCGCCGGCTGGCGGGACGAGGAGGCCGCCAGGCTGCGCTCGGCCTGCGAGGACTGGGGGTTCTTCCAGGTGGTGAACCACGGGATACCCGAGGAGACCCTGGAGGAGATGAAGAGGAACGTCATGGCATTCTTCGCGCTCCCGCTGGCGGAGAAGGCCGCCCTCGCGCAGGAGCCCGGAGAGATCGAGGGGTACGGCCAGGCGTTCGTCGTCTCGGAGGAGCAAACGCTCGACTGGGCGGACATGTTCTTCCTCCTCACGCAGCCGCCCAGCTACCGCGATCTCCGCCTCTGGCCGTCCAACCCTTCCACATTCAGGTAAGCAAACCCATGGATAACCAGCTGACAGAAGAAAATCGTGTCATCGTCAAGCTTCCGCACGTAGCCAGGACAGGTAGCCACCGTCGTGTGATGAGCATGAGCTCCCGTTGATTTGTTTGCTGTGGCAGGAATTGCTTGGAGAACTACTCTGCGGAGGTGCAAAGGGTGGCATGCGAGCTGCTGGGAGCCATGGCGGAGAACCTGGGCGTGAAGGACCACTCGAACATGACGAGCCTCGCCGCGTCGCAGGCAGTGAGGATGAACTACTACCCGCCTTGCCCGGAGGCGCACGTGGACAGCGTGCTGGGCCTGTCGCCGCACTCGGACGCCGTCGGGCTGACGCTGCTGCTGCAGGTCAGCCAGGTCCCCGGGCTGCAGATCAGGAGGAAAGGCGGCTGGGTCCCGGTGGCGCCGCTCCCCGGCGCCCTCGTCGTCAACGTCGGCGACGTGATCGAGGTGTCGACCAACGGGAAGTACAAAAGCGTCGAGCACAGGGCGGTGGTCAACGCGCAAGAGGAGCGGATGTCCATCGCGACGTTCCACAGCGGGAAGTTCGGCACCATGTACGGGCCGCTGGAGGAGGTCGTCGGAGACGAGGAGCCGCGGTACAGGAGTGTCAGCGTGGAGGAGTATGTCAAGCTCGTGGTCTCCAGCAAGCTCGACGGCAAGAACATCATGGACGCCATGAAGATCAATTGATACTTTGATAGCAATACATGATCATCGTTGTGGTGTCCAATAAAGTCTCTGTTAATGTCTTGATGATGGTTGAGTACTTGAGTTGAGGCCCGATTGGCAGTATATAGCCTTATGCAATGCGGTATTGAGGTTTTGTCTTTTTTTTAGCAAAAGAGGGCGGACTCCCCTCCGATTTCATATAAAGAAATCAACCGCGGCCTACAAAATCCAGAGTATCAACTAGAGCAGAAATTAAAAGTAGCTAACTATTACAGATTACGTAGGAGAAGCTAGCGAACCAACCTGTCGTTGGATGGTTAGAGGGGCTGTGGTATTCCCAGCCCACCAGAGTTCAAATCCTAATGTTCACATTTATTTCTGGATTTATTTCAGGATTTTCGGCGATGCGTATTCAGTGGGAGTAGACGTTTCCGTCGACGACGAGGTGCCTAAGGTGATTTCGTAAATCTCAAGATGATATGCTGGCTCTCTCGGAGGTGCTCATAGGGATAGAGTGTGCGTGTGTGCGTTCATAGGAATGAGTGTATGCACGTGTATACTTGCGTCTGTACTATGTTCCAAAAAAAATAGAAGAAGCTAAACGGAGAGAGAAACATCTTCCAGGGAGCACCTACAGGAGCAAACACGAGAAACTGCCCCTGGGAGCCATCATCCATTTGAGCTAAAACATTCCATCAGACGCAAAAGAAGAACAACCGCTACAATCTACGCTACCTCCAGCCGGACCTAGAGACAGACTACCACTCCGTCTTCAAGTCAGCTCGTGCATCCCAAATCGCCAACCTTGAGCAGCCCTGTTGATTTCACTTGCTACTTGCTCGATTAGGTTTGCTCCCAGCGTCAGGAGCTTTGCATCTGGTCCTTTGTCTGCAAGATAGACCAATCAACAATCCAGGAGCAGATTAGTTTGATCAAATTCATGGGATCATTGATCCTTTTTCTATCAAAAATGATGTCATTTCTACATTTTCACACAGCCCATAGCAAAGCAGAGGCACCAACTAGAGTCAGTTTCTTGTCATTTTTAGGGAAGCTTTTCATCCACCCTCCAAAACAGTCTCTTGTATAAGTAGGGATAGAATGTAAGTCGAAGGCACATTTGATCAAATTCCAAATCAACCTAGCTACTTAACAAGAGAAAAACAGATGATCAATAGTTTCATCACTTCCATAAAACACACAAATTTTATCTCCTTTCCACCCCCTTTTCAGAAGGTTATCTCTAGTGAGGATACTTTTTCTGTTAACAAGCCACAAGAAGAATTTAAATTTCGCTGGAACTTTGATCTTCGAGAGAAACTTCTGTGGAAATCCACTGTCATTCTTTATCAGGTGAAGATATAGAGATTTTATAGTGAATTTTCTATCAGGGGTCAGCATCCACATTGCTTTGTCTTTACCACCATTGGCGGAGGAGCCCAGTGGGCAAGGTGTGGCGACCGTCACACCTTGATTCGACACCAATTTCTTTTATATGTAAGCATATACTTTTTCTTCGCGGGAATACCTAAGCATATGCTTGTTGGTTTTAGACCACACTAGATTGATTCACCCAAACAAAGCTAGATGGAAGCACACAAGTTAGATCGGAAGCACACAAGTAGGCAGCTTGATTGATGTTTGCCTAGCACATGCACATCTCACCGCGTAGACGTACGTGAACCAGCTCGCTTCCGCTGCACAATGATCGGATCAATTTTTTCGGCGGCTCGCTCTTGATGGAACTCTCGTAACTAGGCGACCCAAAATAGAATGGATAAATTTTTGTTGATGCGTGCAACTTGCATTTTTGGTTTTTTTTCATTGACTTATATATAAGAGTACATGACTGACTAGCCGTGCCAACGTGTCACGGACTCCACTAGCAACAAGACACGACCTAGTGTTTGGTTTAACACATATATTGGATGAGTATGAGGTGTGCCGGACACCTTAATGATTTGATGGTGCATTACATTGAGCGAGGGATATTCAAAAGTTGATATTAGTATAATTAAGGAAGGTTTTTCAGAAAGATGGTAGGACACTGCCATTGCATGCGTCTTTTAGATGCCATTGAAAGCTTCAGGGCAGTGTGAATTAACTATTAGAGTCAATTCCACTTTTTACCCTATAGTTGTACATTTGTGACGCATATTACCCCATTTAGGAACTTCTATCGAAATATCAGATATTGAAGACTTATAATGCGGTTTTACCCCGATTTTGCATTTTGCTTGTTTATGTTAGATAGGATCGGCATGTTATGTCAATGATTCATAAAAAATGTGTAAAGATCGGAGGGCATCATCGATCATTACCAGACTTCTCTTGTCCATCTGTTCCATTCCTCGTCGTCGTTAAAATATTTTTTTAACCCCGGGCGTCACCTCACATATTGCCTAATGGGCACTGATCAGAAAACGAGGGTCCAAAGCTTCTAAAAGGGGTATTATAGACGAATTTCCACTCGACGGGGTAATTAGTGTAAAAAAAATGCACATCTAGGGGGTAAAATGTGGAATTCACTCTAACTATTATGTTTTTGCATCAAAAAATTTAGTTGACAGTTTGCCACACCTTAATTTTTTTCCGTCCTCCGCCTCTGTTTACCACCACACACCAACACCTCTTCGCATCTATTTTTCAAATTTTCCCACAAAGTAATAGATTCACTATATAGGGTTCTTCTGAAAGAGAAGTTGTACCACCCCTTATCATAGCTTCTTTAACAGAGATGCCATGATCATTATTAATAAAATACATATTGGGGTAAGCATCTTTCAAGGGTTTGTTTCATACCCACCAATCCTCCCAAAATTTGGTATTACACCCATCCCCAAGCTTCTTCTTGACATGTTGATAAAATATATCTTTAACTTTGAGGAGGCTAGACCAAAACTGGGAATCTCCACTTTTGTGGACAATCCCAGAGATACATTTGTCTTTAATGTATTTTTCTCTAATAATATCCTGCCAAAGCCCCTCTTCATTTTCTAACTTCCATAGCCACTTGGCAAGGAGAGCTTTATTGAAATTTTCCAGGGCAAGAATCCCGAAGCCTCCTTGCTGTTTTGGCATGCAGCAATTTTTCCAGCTTACTAGGTGATATTTTTTTATCTATATCAGCTCGCCATACCAACCTTGCTCTAAAAAAGTCAGCTTTCTTCCTAACTCCAGCTGGAAGAGGGTAGAAAGACATCATATATATAGGTATATTAGTCAAGCAGGATTGAACAAGAGTCACTCTCCCAGCAATGTTAAGCAGTCTCCCCTGCCAACATGCGCATCTCTTCTCAATTTTTCCAGTCATATTTTTTCAAAGCTTGTTTCTAATTCTGGTGTTAGAAACTGGGAACCCAAATATTTCAAAGGAAGAGAGCCCAGAGCACAAGTGAAATTTTCTTGATAGACATAAGTTTTATTGATGGCCTCACCAAAAAGAAAAAACTCACCTTTATGGAAATCAATCTTGAGGCCAGACATTTTTTCAAAGACAGTTAATATAAATTTTAAGTTTCTGGCACTCTCTTCATCATCCCACAGGAGAAAATAGTATCATCTGCATACTGTAACATGTTGATCCCTTCAGTGTGGAATTCAGTGAGGACCCCTTTAACAAATCCCTCCGCTCTAGCGTTATCTAGGATAATTGCTAATGCATCAACCGCTAAATCAAATAGAAGGAGGGAGAGGGAGTCCCCCTGTCTAAGCCATTTATGTGTTTTAAAGTATGGACCAATCTCATCATTAACCTTGACCCCCACCTGACCTCCTATCATGGTGTGCATAACCCAGTCACACCACTTATCAGGAAAGCTCTTTAATTTTGGCATTTTATGCACAATTGGCATTTGATTTTATCATATGCTTTTTGAAAATCCACTTTGAACAACATAGCACTTTGTTTTTTTTGTGTGTGTATAGTGTTCAGAGCTTCATGTAGGATCACCACCCCTTCCATAATATATCTACCTTTGATAAAGGCAGTTTGTATGGGTGAGATAATAGCGTTCACCATTTTACTAAGTCTGTTCATCAGAATTTTAGTAATTATTTTAAAACTAACATTTAAAAGATGCATTGGTCTAAACTTTTGAATTTGTCTGGCATCATTAGTATTTGGACCACAACGAGTATTGAGGAAGAACTTACTACCATTTCGAGGTGGAACCACCTCTCGTATCTTCATAACAGCTACGGCTGCTCGGAATATGCTCTACATAACTGTAAACAGTGAAATAATTGTCCTGGGGAACGAGACGCCCTGCCCGCTCCCGCGAGTGGGGAGGGCGAACCCTAGCGCCGCCGGACCAACCTCTCCCCGCCCTCCTCCCCTCCCTCGTCGCCGCCGAAACGCGCCGCCGGTGGCGGCGGGGCCTTCTCCCCCTTCCTCGCGGTGTGGGCTGGCGCGGGGCAGTGTAGGATCCAAAGTATGTCTAGAGGGGGGGGGTGATTAGACTACTTGACCAAATAAAAATTCTACCTTTTCCCAATTTTAGTTGTGGGCAGATATTAGAAGTGATAGCAAGTCAAGCACATCCTACACATGCATGTCTAAGAGTATAGCAGCGGAAAGTAAAGACAAACACATGTAGTAGAGGGTAGGGATAGAAGATCAAACGCAATTGTAGACACGAAGATTTTTCCCGTGGTTCCGATAGGTGGCGCTATCGTACATCCACGTTTATGGAGTCTTCAACCCACGGAGGGTAGCGGTCGCGAGAGTCCACGGAGGGCTCCACCCATAAGGGTCCACGAAGTAGCAACCTTGACTATTCCATAACGGCTTCCGTCCACGAAGGACTAGCCTCACTATGGGTAGATCTTCATGAAGTAGGTGATCTCCTTGCCCGTACAAACTTCTTGGTTCAACTCCACAACACGAAGTAGGAGGCTCCCAAGCAACACCTAACCAATCTAGGAGGCACCACCCTCCAAAAGGTAACAAGTTTGATAGTGATGATGAACTCCTTGCTCTCGTGCTTCAAGATGATAGACTCCTCAACACTCAATCACTCTCTCACAGATTTGGCTTGGTAGAAGTGATTGATTGGGTGGAAAGCAACTTGGGGAGGCTAGAAATCAAGATCCATATGGTTGGAGTGGATGATCTTGATCTCAACACAAGGGTAGGTGGTTCTCTCTCAGAAGTTTGGATATGGGAAGTGGGGATCTGTTCTGAGTGCTTCTCTTGCGAGTGGGATGTGGAGGAGGGGTATATATAGGCATCTCCAAAAATCCAACCGTTACACCATTATTGACCAACTCGGTGAAACCGAAGTAAAACTCGGTCGTACCCATTTGTTCAAAATGTGGCAACTTTAGGAATCTCGGTGAGACCGATATATGATTCTCGGTAGTACCGATATTAGTGGCTGAGGGCAGTTTCCCAACTCGGTGAGACCGATCCATAAAACTCGAAAATTCCGATTTTATAAACTTGGTCATCGGAATGTTGGTCACTGAAACTCGGTTGCACCGATGTAGTACTTGGTTGTACCGAGAAGCTAGGGTTTGGCTAGGGTTCTGTCAGAGATGGAAAATCGGTAGGGCCGAGTGGGAAACTTGGCGGCATCGATTTTGTATGGTAGGGTTTAGACAGAGTATTTTTGTGGGAGAGCTTGTGGGTGTTTTTGGTGGCTAGCACTTGTGCACGTGGAGCAATTTGTTCACCAACATTACCTCACCCCCTTTTAATAGTATTGGCTTTCCTATGGACTCAAAGTGATTTCTCACAAAGTAAAATGTAGAGTCTCCTTGCTTGAAGCTTTGCCAATTCCATTCCTTGCATCTTGGGGTCTCCTTATAGTCTATAGCCATCCCATCATTGAACTTTTCCTGAAATATACTTAGTGGAAACATGAGTCCAATGAGATATATGTTGTTATTAATTACCAAAACCACCAAGGGAGCAAATGTGCTTTCAATCTCCCCCTTTTTGGTAATTGATGACAACATATAGATCAAAGCTTCAACATATGATATAATCAATGAATAAAATCATCGCTTTGAGAAGTATGTGATAAGCAAGAGCTCCCCCTAAATTTGTGCACTATTTTGAATTTGCGTTTGAATGCAAATACACAATCAATTAGGTTCATGGGGCACTCTTCCATGTCACATACAGCTTGGTGGTGTGCGAGAATAATATGAATGAACAACATAGCACAACACATCAAGCAAAAGTGAATGACCATCTCATAAGCATCTCAAAGATAGGAAATAGTAGCAACACATAAGAAGTATATGAACAAACACCAAACAAGTTTAACACAAACTGTAAGCCAAAATATTTTAAAGTTTTGGAGAGCGATAAAAGGCAACACTCTCTGTCTCTCTCGAAGCCCTATGATCTATAAAACTTCTCCCCCTTTGGCAACAAGTTACCAAAAAGTTCAAAGGTATAGAACTAATCGTCTCTCTGGGGCTGATCTCCTCGAGTTGTTGATGTAGGAGTTGAGAGAACCGCTTCGGCGAAGACTTTTGCAGATGTCATGGAAGGAGTTGGAGTAGACACTGGAGGTGCTGAAGGAACTGAAGGAGCTGCAACAGGTGCTGATGAAGATGGTCTCAACTCTAAAGCAGGCACTGTCGCAGATCTGGCCTGGGTCTTGAACTGAGTGCTGGGCCTGAGAGGGCGATTGTCATCATCATCATCATCATCATCTGAAGAGTGAGGAAGGGGTACCGCATCCACTTCCTTCTTGAGCTCATCAATAGTCTTTGTCTGCCCATCTACCTTGTTGTTCAGAGTGTGGAACTTGTCCTCAACTATCCTTTCCAGACTCTTCTGGTTCTTCAAAATCTTTGTGATGTCATTCTGCATGCCTTGGATAGAGCTAAGAATAAGATCCATCTGCTCACTCCTGGTCCTTGGCACTGGAGCACTAGTGGCTCTGGCTGCCTCAGCTGCTGCCTGTGCAGTAGATGGAGTGGGATGATCTGGATTCATCACCACAACGTTGTCCTCAAACTCAGGCTGGAGTGGCATATGTGGTCGATCAAGTGCATATACATTCTTTTCAAGCTTAGAGTTGATAAGCATCTGAATATACGGTGCATATCCTCAAGATCTCTTCTGATCAACAGCAGTCCTCAGCAATAGGATGGTTGTCATTGTGCTCTGGGAGGTGAGGTCTCAGCTTCCTCAAAATAGTCATCTCATCCTCTTCAGCACCAGCTCTGGAGGAGGAACCCTTGTTCTTTGCTGCAGCTGGAACATCCTTGGTTGTCCTCTTGGACTTAGGAGCTGTGGGCTTCTTGGGAGCAGCTGACTTGCTTTTGGATGGGGCCTGACTGGTCATGGCATCAGCAAGCAGCTTCTTCTTCTTCTTGGGAGGAGCCTTGGCAGCTGGCTCTTCCATTTCTTCATCTTCTTCTGGATCTTCATACATGGAGGTAGGTCTTCCAACAACATGAACAATCCTCTTTCTGCTCCTCTTCTTATCAACTGCCTTCTTGGGCATGGAGCTCTGAAAGCACATTTGCTCCCTTGGTGGTTTTGGTAATTAATAACAACATATATATCATTGAACTTCACCTTTACTTGATTGTGTTGTGCTATGATATTCATTCATATTATTCTCGCACACCACCAAGTTGTATGTGACATGAAAGAGTGCTACATGTACCTAATCGATTGTGCATTTGCATTCAAACGCAAATTCAAAATAATGCACAAATTTAGGGGGAGCTCTTGCTTATCACATACTTCTCGAAGCGATGATTATATTCATTGATTATATCATATGTCGAAGCTTTAATCTATATGTTGTCATCAATTACCAAAAAGGGGGAGATTGAAAGCACATTTGCTTCCTTGGTGGTTTTGGTAATTAATAACAACATATATATCATTGAACTAATATTTCCACTAAGCATATTTCAGGAAAAGTTCAATGATGGGTTGGCAAAAGGATTGTGGAGAAACCCCTAGAAGCAAGGAATTGGATTGGCAAAAGCTTCAAGAAAGAGGACTCTACATTTTACTTTGTGAGAAATCACTTTGAGCCCATAGGAAAGCCAATACTATTAAAAGGGGGTAAGGTACTGTTGGTGAACAAGATGCTCCACGTGCACAAGTGATAGTCACCAAAAACACCCACAAACTCTCCCACCAAAACTCTGTCCTAGCTTTCCATGAAAATCGGTGCAACCAACTTCTTCCACTCGGTCCCACCGATTTCCCATCCCAGACAGAGCCCTGCCAAACCGTAGCACATCGGTGCAACCGATTCTGCTTCGGTGCCACCGAGTTCAGCTTGCCAACTCTCTGTTACCTCGATTCTTAAAATCGGAATTTCCGATTTTTTGGATCGGCGTCACCAAGTTTTGGAAACTGACCGTTGGTAACCTAATCGGTACTGCCGAGATTTCTGTATCGGTCTCACCGAGATTCAAAAGATGCTACCTTTGGAGCAACCCGGTACCATCGAGTTTTATACTTCGGTGTCACCGAGTTGGTCACTTTAGGTGTACCGGTTGGATTTTTGGGGATGCCTATATATACCCCTTCACCACCACCCACTCGAAAGAGAAGCACTCAGAACCATTCCGTACTTGCCCCATCCAATTTTCTGAGAGAGAGCCACCTACTCATGTGTTGAGATCAAGCTATTCCACTCCATCCATATGAATCTTGATCTCTAGCCTCCCCAAGTTGCTTTCCACCAAATCAATCTCTTTCACCAAAGCCAAATCTGTGAGAGAGTGATTGTGTGTTGAGGAGTCTATCATCTTGAAGCACAAGAGCAAGGAGTTCATCGACATTACCGAGCCTATTACCTTTTGGAGGATGGTGCCTCCTAGATTGGTTAGGTGTCGCTTGGGAGCCTCCTACTTCGTGCTGTGGAGTTAAACCAAGAAGTTTGTACGGGCAAGGAGATCGCCTACTTCGTGAAGATCTACCCATAGTGAGGCTAGTCCTTCGTGGACGGAAGCCGTTATGGAATAGTCAAGGTTGCTACTTCGTGGACCCTTATGGGTGGAGCCCTCCGTGGACTCTCGAGACCGTTACCCTTCGTGGGTTGAAGACTCCATAAACGTGGACGTACGATAGCACCACCTATCGGAACCACGGGAAAAATCTTCGTGTCTCCAAATTGCGTTTGATCTTCCTCCCTACCCTCTACTTCATATGCTTGTCTTTAATTTCCGCTGCTATACTCTTAGACATGCATGTGTAGGGTGTACTTGAATTGCTATAATTGCTAAAATCTGCCAACACTTAAAATTGGGAAAAGGTAGAATTTTTATTTGCTCAAGTAGTCTAATCACCCCCCCTCTAGACATACTTTCGATCCTACAAGTGGTATCAGAGCTTTGGTCTCCATTGCATTGGTCTCACAACCTAGGAGAGTATGGCGTCTAGCGAGGGAAATTATCACCGTAGAGGTCCGTACTTTGATGGCACAAATTTTGCTAGTTGGAAGCACAAAATGAAAATGCATATTCTTGGTCATAACCCTGCCGTTTGGGCCGTTGTTCGTGTTGGTTTGCAAGGTGAATTCTTTGGTGATGAAAAGGAAACGGATCGTGAAGCGACCGTGGATGAATTGAAGATGTTGCAATACAACGCTCAAGCATGTGACATTCTCTTCAACTGCCTATGCCCCGAAGAATTCAACAAAATCAGCTGTCTTGAGAATGCCAAGGAAATTTGGGATACTTTGGTTGATATTCATGAAGGTATCGAATCTATGAGAGAATCCAAGTTGGACGTTCTTCAAAGTCAGCTTGACAAGTTCAAGATGAAGGATGGTGAAGGAGTCGCTAAGATGTACTCTAGGCTAGCTCTCATCACCAATGAGATTGCCGGCTTAGGAAGCAAGGAAATGACCGACAAATTCATCATCAAGAAGATACTTAGAGCTTTGGATGAGAGATACAACACCGTGTGCACATTGATCCAAATGATGCCCAACTACAAAGATCTCAAGCCTACGGAAGTCATTGGAAGGATTGTTGCTCATGAGATGACCCTCAAAGACAAAGAAGAGCTTCACAACAAGTATAGCGGTGGTTACAAAGCCACAAGTGATTCTCCCACAACTTCAAGCGACAACCTTGTCACCAATGAAGAGATAAGCCTCATGGTCAAGAAATTCAACAAGTTCTACAAGAATAGAGGCAAAGAACGAAGCTGCAACTCAAGATATGAAGAGAAGCGTTCATCAAGTCGTGTCCGAAACTGCTACAATTGTGGGAAGCCCAGACACTACTCCAATGAGTGCACGGGTCCCTACAAACGAAGAGAAGAGTTACCTAGAAGACGAAGCTCAAGAAATGAATCACCTCAACAAGAGAGAAGGAGTAGAGATGATCGTTATGAACGAAGACCCTCAAGGAGAAGTAGGGACTCGGAGAAGAAGGACAAGTACACCAAGAGCTACTCAAGAAGAAGACATCAAGCTCATGTTGGTGAATGGGTTTCCGGCTCCGAATCTGACAACCACTCCGAGAGAAGCTATCACTCCAACTCCGACTATAGTCAAGATGAAGGTGTTGCCGGACTTGCACTAGTGACTACCAATTCCTATGATCTATTTTATTCACCAAATGAAGGGAGTGGAAGTTGCTTCATGGCTAAAGGCCCCAAGGTATCACACCAAGAGTATCTTGATTTCAATAGTGATGAAGATGATTTACTTGGAGATGATGACTTGCTCTTTGATAAAGCTAGTGATGTTAGTCAAAATGAACTTGAGAATTTTCATTCTAGTCAAGATAAGTCGTTTGACGATGATAAGATGAAAATAGAACAACTAACTAAAGAATTAAACACTCTTAAGTTAGCCCATGAATCTACTCTAGAAGATCATAGAGAGCTTGTAAGGACTCATGAGAAGCTACGCTTCGAGAATATCACCTTGGAGCAAGAACATGAGTTTCTTAGAGCTATCAATGACGATCTCCGAAAGAAGACTTCATCTTATCTAGCCAAACGATTACTCTTGTCTACATTCATGCCACAAGTTAAACCTAGAAAAACTAGTAACAAAGGCAAGAAAGGTTCTTCATCTAGTAGCAACACTAAAAATGCTAAATCTAATGATATTGCTTCTAGTAGTTCTATTGATTCCACTAATGATGATTCTCTTAGCCAAGTTACACTTGAGCAAGAAAACGATTTATTGAAAGGAATTATAGAGAAAGGTATCTACAAGAGTCTTGCCGGGTGTAAGCAATTTGAGGAAATTGTACGCAAGCACAGAGGATACCGGAAGAACCATGTCATTGGCTACTTCAACGCAAATGGAGTTGAATGGGAAGAAGGTCAATACCCCAAGCCCAAGTTTGTTCCTCAAAGGGAGAAGTATGAACATACTCTTCCCAAGGGAACGAAAGCTCAAGATGACCTTTCGCCACAAGACCACAAGTTCAAGGGCAAGGACAAGCTTCAAGAGGACATTGACTCATATGAAGATGAATCCCAAGCTTTGGTGGAGTGGGTTCCCAAGGATACTTCAAGCTCAACTTCTACAAGTGCCACTTCAACACCAAGGATCCCCATCAAGTTGATGTGGGTCCCCAAGAAGAAGAACTAGAGAAGTTCTTGAGGGGTGACTCCGCCAATGAAATTCACTCACATTCATTATTGGCAAGAACTAGTTGCAATCAACGTCAACATCATGCAATAGTTCAAGGAGTCACACATTCCCTCAAAGGTAAGCAAGAGACAAGGTAATCAACACATCCATGGACATCATCATGTATGCTTTGCACTCCATGTCCATAGATATCCTTGTATTTGTCTCTTGTGTGTTGGGACTAACCCATGTAGGTGAGAAGAGTAAGGAAACAACAAGGATGCTCCCAACTCTTGGTGATCTTCATCAATCTTGAGCATCCACCACTACATCACCCACATGAAGTCTTCTACGACAAACCCAAGGTTAGTTTATCCCTCCTATGGGGGGATGTCACATCAAGGGGGAGCTTTAATCTAAGACTTGAGTTAAAGCATCTCTTAGAATGTGACAACATTAAATGCTTTATGTAAAAGTGGTAATCCCACTTGCGCTTAAACGATGAGTATGACCTATGATCAAGTATTCTCACTTGGCTCCTAAGTCAATATACTCATATATAGATGACTCCATCATCGCCAAAATGCTTAATAGATGCTAGTATGTATGTGCATGTTTGCCATGATTTCATTTGATATCTTATTGTGTGAGCATGTTGGTCTGCATTTCTTTATTCATTCGAGGGCATCCAATTGTTGCTATTTGGACTTTGGTTTTTCTTTTGCCAATTGGATGGACAAGAATGCCTAGGACCACTCTCTAGCTATCTATGCTTTCTCGTCTCATATTCCATTCTTGTTGCATCACAAAATTTGAACAGGTACTTTTCGATCTCTGTGTGTGAGGAGCACTCGGAGTTCCGTATCAACAAAGGACTGACCATTAAAACCTCACAAGTGCATCTCGGTGAAACCAACTCAAAATTCTCGGTCTCACCGAATGCCTAGGGTTGATCCGGTTTTCACACTCGGTATCACCAATTCCATCTTCTCGGTTACACCGAGTTTCCCTGTCAGCTGACAATAGAGGAACTCGGTGACACCGAAAAGTTAGAACCGGCGTCACCGACAGCCATAGATATATAAAGAGGCGGACCTGACTTTTGAAATTACTTTCTCAAACGTCATCCCCTCCAAAACCCTAGCTGCCGAATAAAGACCCCTGGTCATCTCCTTCGTCTTCCCGAGCGCCTCCGCTGTTGGAAGTCCACGCCGCCGACGGAATCTTCACCACCGTTGCCGCCGTAGCGAGATCGTCACCGAATTAGGGTACGGTTTCGACCCCTCGTGCGCTCCTCCCTCCAAATCTTGCGCATTAGGACTTTTCCATCGATAAGACAAACTTTGAGATTGATCTATCCACAAGAACTTCCATTAGAATAGCGAACGAAAGATTTTTTAGGGTTTGCCGTCCACAACTTGAATCCCGGTGAAACCGAAGCAAAAGAATCGGTAGCACCGATTCCCTTTTTAGGTCAACCGAGAACAACCTCGGTGAAACCGAGTACGCATTTTCGGTGTCACCGAAAGTGGTGCCAAGTTTCTGTAATGCAGGTTGTTTGTCCCGGTGGGTCCGAAAGTTTGCCTCGGTTGTACCGATATTCACTTGGCAGAATGCAAATCTTGAGAAATTTTAGTTCAAATCATTGAGAAAATTGTCTGCATTTTGATGACTCAACCCTTCTGCTCTTCTATACTCTTTTCATAGGGTCAGAGATGTCAGGTTCTGATGATAGCCAGAATGACTTCAGAGAGAAGAATGTTGACATGAGCTCAGGCACTAGTCCTGAAGGGAGCTATGATGATGTACCTAGCTCACTAGATCTACCCAAAGCTGCAACCAGGGCTAGAAGGAAGCTCAACTCAGATGAGGAGGACGAAGACTTTATACATGAGGAGCTACCCAAGAAAGATGCAACTGCCAAGAGCACTGCTGCTGCCACTTCATCCAAGAAGAAGGCAATAAGGAAAGCATATGCCAGCTCAGGGTCAGTAAGAGCACCAGAGAGTGCTAGGGCAACATTGACTGTTGAGCCCTCAAAGAAGTCTATGCCTAGGAAGGCAGGAGAAAAGAAGAAGTCCAGGAAGAGGATCATACATGTTGTTGGCAAACAAACCTCCATGTTTGAGGACCCAGAAGCAGATGCTGCTGAAGAGGAAGAGGAAGAGCCTGCTGCCAAGGCTCCTCCTAAGAAGAAGAAGCTTATGGCTGATGCTATGCCCAAGGATACATCATCCAAAGGCACCAAGACTGACCCCAAGAAGGCTGTTGCTGCTCCTAAACCCAAGAGGTTTTCCAGAGACATCCCAGCTGCTTCCAAGAACAAGACTTCTACTTTGAGGGAAGCTGAGGATGATACACAGTCTGTTTTGATGAAGCTAAGACCACACCTTCCAGAACATAATGCCAGCCATCCTGTTGCTGAAGACATGAAGAAGAGGAAGGACTCAGGTTTGAGAGAGTGGAGAGCTGTTGATCCTTACTCTCAGAGGAGAAGGACAGCTGTAGACTACATGTTCTACACAAAGGAACAACAAGATTTCTATGAAACCGTTTTGCTTGACAAGAGCCCTGCAGTGAGTGACATGAGATATGTGGATTGGAAGCACATCAAGGACAATGAAGATTACTTCCCGAGTGTGCAAGATAACTTCCACTGCATTGGTCTTGATGAGTTTGTTGGTAAGGAGTTCACTGCTGGGAACGACGAGATGATCATGCAATTCTACTCCAGTGCACATTTCTATAGAGATGGTAGGATTGTATGGATGACAAAAGGCACCAGGTATGAATCCACAATTGAGGAGTGGGCTGCCATCTTAGGAGCTCCACAGGTGGAAGACGGTGACCTAGATGTGTACTCCGAGTCCAAGGCAAATCATAATGCCATGAAGAACATGTACAATGAGATCCCTGCTGCAAACTTGAAATCTCACAAGCTTGGATCCATTTACTTCCTCCAGGCTGGTCTACGCACGATCAACACCATCTTGAGGCATACCTTGATGCCTAAGTCTGGAGATGATAAGATGATAAGAGGATATTCTATCAACATGCTGCTCCATCTTGATCAACACACCAGATTCAGAGTGATGGACTTGATAGTTGAAACAGTGAAGAGGAATGCAGCAGATCAGAAGAGGTCATGTGGATACGCTCCTTATATTCAGATGCTTATCAAATCCAAGCTGGAGAAGCACATATATGCACTTGATCGACCACATTTGCCACTCTTGGCAGAGCTAGAAGACAATGTTGTGGTGATGGACCCAGATCATCCCACCTCAGCTACAACACAGGCACAGGCAGAGGCAACCAGAGACTCTAGTGCTCAGGAGCCAAAGACTAGGAGTGAGCAGATGGATCTTCTCCTTATCTCTGTGCTCAGCATGCAGAAGGACATCTGAAACATCTTGAAGAACTAGGAGAGCCTCTCGAGGATTGTTGATACCAAGTTTCATATTCTCAACAACAAGGTGGATGAGCTCACAGTGACTGTGAATGAGCTCAAGAAGGAAGTTGATGGCATGCCCAGTCCCCACACCACAGATGATGATGAGGATAGTCCACCTCTCAGGACAGCCACTCAATTCAGGACTCAGCCCAGATCTGCCACAGTGCCAGTTCCAGAGTCTAGACCTTCTTCATCAGCACCTGCCGCAGCTCCTTCAGCTCCTTCAGCTCCTCCAGCACCTCCAGTTGCTACTCCGACTCTGTCCATGATGTCTGCAGAAGTCTTCGATGATGCCGTTCTCTAGACTCCTTCTTCAGCTACCGGAGGAGATCAGCCCCAGAAGAGCGCTTAGTTATATACCTTTGAACTTTTTGGTAACTTGTTGCCAAAGGGGGAGAAGATGTATAGATCATTAGGGCTGAGAGAGAGAGAGAGAGAGAGAGAGAGAGAGAGAGAGAGAGAGAGAGAGAGAGCGTTGCTTTTTTATCGCTTTTCAAAACATTGATATCTTTTGGTTGGTTTGCTTGTGTTAAACTTTGTTGGTGTTTGATCATACACTTGATGTGTATTGCTACTATTTCCTACCCTTGTGATGCTTATGAGATGATCATTCACCTTTGCTTGATTGTGTTGTGCTATGATATTCATTCATATTATTCTCGCACACCACCAAGTTGTATGTGACATGAAAGAGTGCCCCATGTACCTAATCGATTGTGCATTTGCATTCAAACTCAAATTCAAAATAATGCACAAATTTAGGGGAAGCTCTTGCTTATCACATACTTCTCAAAGCGACGATTATATTCATTGATTATATCATATGTCGAAGCTTTGATCTATATGTTATCATCAATTACCAAAAAGGGGGAGATTGAAAGCACATTTGCTCCCTTGGTGGTTTTGGTAATTAATAACAACATATATATCATTGAACTAATATTTCCACTAAGCATATTTCAGGAAAAGTTCAATGATGGGTTGGCAAAAGGATTGTGGAGAAACCCCTAGAAGCAAGGAATTGGATTGGCAAAAGCTTCAGGCAAGAGGACTCTACATTTTACTTTGTGAGAAATCACTTTGAGCCCATAGGAAAGCCAATACTATTAAAAGGGGGTAAGGTACTGTTGGTGAACAAGATGCTCCATGATACGTCTCCAACGTATCTATAATTTTTGATTATTCCATGCTATTATATTATCTATTTTGGATGTTTTATATGCATTAATATGTTATTTTATATTATTTTTGGGACTAACCTATTAACCTAGTGCCCAGTGCCAGTTTCTGTTTTTTCCTTGTTTTTGAGCTTCGCAGAAAAGGAATATCAAACGGAGTCCAAACGGAATAAAAATTTACGGAGAATATTTTTGGAAAATATAAAAAATACTGGAGCAAAAAGATACCGGAGAGGAGTCCCAAGGCAGCCACAAGCCTAGGGGGCGCACCCCCTGGCTTGTGGGCCCCTCGGGAGTCCCCCTGACTTGATTCCGACGCCAAAAATTCTTATAAATACCCAAACCTCCGAAAAGAACCCTAGATCGGGAGTTCCGCCGCCACAAGCCTCTGTAGCCACGAAAAACCAATCAGGAGCCTGTTTCGGCACCCTGCCGGAGGGGGAAACCATCACCGGAGGCCATCTTCATCATCCCGGCGGTCTCCATGACGAGGAGGGAGTAGTTCACCCTCGGGGCTGAGGGTATGTACCAGTAGCTATGTGTTTGATCTCTCTCTCTCGTGTTCTTGAGATGACACGATCTTGATGTACCGCGAGCTTTATTGATATAGATGAATCATATGGAGTTTTCCCCTCTCTATCTTCTTGTGATGAATTGAGTTTTCCCTTTGAAGTTTTCTTATCGGATTGAGTCTTTAAGGATTTGAGAACATTTGATGTATGTCTTGCGATGGGATATCCGTGGTGACAATGGGATGTTCTATTGATCCACTTGATGTATGTTTTGGTGATCAACTTGCGGGTTCCGTGACCTTGGGAATCTATGCATAGGGGTTGGCACATGTTTTCGTCTTGACTCTCCGGTAGAAACTTTGGGGCACTCTTTGAAGTTCTTTGTGTTGGATTGAACATGATGAATCTGAAATTGTGTGAGGCATATCGTATAATCAAGCCCATGGGTACTCGTGGTGACATTGGAGTATCTAGGTGACATTAGGGTTTTGGTTGATGTGTATCTTAAGGTGTTATTTTAGTACGAACTCTAGGGCTGTTCGTGACACTTATAGGGATAGCTCATAAGATTGATCGGAAAAGATAACTTTGAGGTGGTTTCGTACCCTACAATAATTTCTTCGTTTGTTCTCCGCTATTTGTGACTTTGGAGTGAACTCTTTGTCACACGTGAGGGATTTACATATGATTCAACTATGTCAGTATTGTTGAGAGAACTTGCACTAGTGAAAGTATGAACCTTAGGCCTTGTTTCTAAGCATTGCAATACCGTTTGTGCTCACTTTTATCATTAGTTACCTTGCTGTTTTTATATTTTCAGATTACAAAAACCTATATCTACCATCCATATTGCACTTGTATCACCATCTCTTCGCTGAACTAGTGCACCTATACAATTTGCCATTGTATTGGGTGTGTTGGGGACACAAGAGATTTCTTGTATTTGATTGCAGGGTTGTTTGAGAGATACCATCTTCATCCTACACCTCCCACGAATTGATAAACCTTAGGTCATCCACTTGAGGGAAAATTGCTACTGTCCTACAAAACTCTGCGCTTGGAGGCCCAACAAAGTCTACAAGAATAAAGTTGCGTAGTAGACATCAAGCTCTTTTCTGGCGCCGTTGCCTGGGAGGTGAGTGCTTGAAGGTATATATTTAGATCTTGCAATTAAATCTTTTAGTTTCTTGTTTTATTACTAGTTTGGTTTTATAAAAGAAAACTACAAAAAAATGGAGTTTAGGTTGCATCAATTGGTTCGTCTTTTTAATGTCTTTCGTGAAAATGATGGTTTGGAAAATTGTGCTCAATTGGTAGAGGAAGAATTTATGAAAATACTTAATGAGAATTCCTTGAATGATGAGAATGATTGCAATATTGCTAGTATGAATTCTCTGAATATCCATGATACTAATGATATGCAAAGCCACAAGCTTGGGGATGCTATGTTTGATGAAGATGATATTTTTAGTCCCCCAAGTTTTGATGAGCAAATTTGTTATGATAATGACATGCCTACTATCTATGATGATTATGATGATGAAATGTATGCTATAAAGAGTGATAGTAACTATGAAACTTGTCATCATGATTTTAATATTCAAAGTTGTTATGTCAATCAAGTATCTCATGATAGTTATTTTGTTGAGTTTGCTCCCACTATTATGAATGAGAAGAAAATTGCTTATGTGGAGAGTGACAAATTTTCTATGCTTGTGGATCATGAAGATAATGCTTTATGTGATAGTTATATTGTGAAATTCCTTCATGATCCTACTGAAAATTATTATGAGGGAGGAACATATGCTTGTTGGAATTGCAATAATATCAAGTTTCCTCCCTATGTGTTCAAAGTTTTGAAGTTATGCTTGTTTTGCCTTCCTATGCGAGTTGATTCTTGTTCCCATAAATTGTTTGCTCACAAAATCCCTATGCATAGGAAGTGGGTTAGACTTAAATGTGCTAGTCATATGCTTCATGATGCTCCTGTTATGTTTCAATTCTTATCTTTTATGTGAGCATCATTGAAATCATCATGCCTAGCTAAAAGGCATTCAAGAAAAGCGTTTGTTGGGAGACAACCTAACACTTTTACTTTCTGTTTTTGTGTGTTCACATGATTAATATACTGTAGTAATCATGTTTTGTGCCTTTTATTTCAATAAAGTGCCAAGTAAAGCCTTTGGGATGACTCACAAGATGAGTAGAATTGATGCTGAACCAAAACAGAAACTTTTGACTCCAGTACAGGAATATTAATTTTTTACGGGAGCGTGATAATGATCTTAAATTTTTACACAGTATTTATATACAAATTCTTCAGGTTGTCCTAATTTTTCAGAATTTTTAGAGACATGTAAGTATGGTTACACTACAGATCTTCACAGACTGTTCTGTTTTTGACAGATTCTGTTTTGCATGCATAGTTTGCTTGTTTTAGTGTTTCCATAGCTTATATTTAGCGGTATAAATTATGAGAATGATAGAATACAGTAGGTATCATGTGGGAACAATTATGAATCTTTTCTTGACAGTACCTAAGTGAATTATCTTTATTTATTATACTAACCCTTCTCACGAAGTTTCGTTAAGTTTTGTGTGATTGATGTTTTCAAGTTTTGGGCGAGACACCGATATGAGGAGAATAAGTAGTGACAAGAACCTAAGCTTGGGGTTGCCCAAGGCACCCCCAAGTTAATATCCATGGAAGACTCAAGCGTCTAAGCTTGGGGATGCCCCGGAAGGCATCCCCTTTTTCGTCTTCAACATTATCGGTATATCTTACTTAGAGCTATATTTTTATTCGTCACATAATATATGCTTTGCTTGGATCGTCATTATATTTTGTTATTTTCTGTTATATGTTATTTATAATATTGTTTTTCAATAAAAAGTTCCAAGAATTGCATTAGGATGCTTGCATTGCATGTGTTGATATGTGCTGTGTAAAAACAGAAACTTTTTCTGTAGTGTTTGAATTTTCATATTTTACTGGAACGTGGAAAGTTTCTGAAATTTTGACACAGTGTTTTCATATAAATTATTTAGCATGTACTAAATTTTCATAATTTTTTGAGTTACATAAGTACACTGTTTTCATATATTACTACAGGCTGTTCTGTTTGGACAGATTGCTGTCATAGTTTTGTTATCTACTTATCCTCTAGTTTCGATAGCCTATATTGGTAGGTATAAATTGTGGAAACGATAATAAACAGTAGATGATGTTTAAAAATTATTGTGCAACTTGTCTTGGAAGTACATAAAGAGTTGATTTATTATTATGTGCACTAGCCTATCTCACGAGTTCTTTTCAAGTTTTGTGTGGATGAAGTTTTTGAGAATAGGTGAAACCGGGATATGAGAGGATTGAACGAGATACAAAAGCTCAAGCTTGGGGATGCCCAAGGCACCCCAAGTAAATATTTCAAGAAGTATCAAGCATCTAAGCTTGGGGATGCTACGCATCCCACCTCTCTTCCTCAACTATCGGTTAGCCTATGTTGAGCCTAAATTTTTATTCGTTCACATGATGCGTGCTATTCTTGGAGTTCTATTTTTGTTTAGTTTGCTGTTTGAATAAAATACTTAAGATCTGAAATTCTTAGATGAGAGAGTCTTCACATAGTTATTTAATTGTTGGCTACTCATTGATCTTCACTTATATCTTTTTGGAGTAGTTTGTCTTTTGCTCTAGTGCTTCACTTATATCTTTGTAGAGCACGGCGGTGGTTTCATTTTATAGAAATTGATGAACTCTCATGCTTCACTTATATTATTTTGAGAGTCTCTAAACAGCATGGTAACTTGCTTAGGTTATGAATTTAGTCCTAATATAATGGGCATCCAAGAGGGATATAATAAAAACTTTCATATAAAGTGCATTGAATACTATGAGAAGTTTGATTCCTTATGATTGTTTTGAGATATAAAGATGGTAATATTAGAGACATGCTAGTGAGTAATTGTGGATTGGTAGAAATACTTGTGTTAAAGGTTGTGATTCCCGTAGCATGCACGTATGGTGAACCGTTATGTGACGAAGTCGGAGCATGATTTATTTATTGAATGTCTTCCTTTGTGTGGAGGTCGGGATCACGCGATGGTTAACTCCTACCAACCCTTCCCCTAGGGGCATGCGTCTAGTACTATGTTTCGATGACTAATAGACTTTTGCAATAAGTATGTGAGTTCTTTATGACTAATGTTGAGTCCATGGATTATATGCACTCTCACCCTTCCACCTTTGCTAGCCTCTCTAGTACCGCGCAACTTTCGCCGGTGCATTAAACCCACCTTCCTCAAAAGAGCCACCATACCTACCTATTATGGCATTTCCATAGCCATTCCGAGATATATTGCCATGCAACTTCCACCGTTCCGTTTATCATGACACGCACCATCATTGTCATATTGCTTAGCATGATCGTAAGATAACTAGCATGATGTTTTCATGGTTACGCTAGATCATTGCACATCCCGGTACACCGCCGGAGGCATTCATATAGAGTCATATCTTGTTCAAGTATCGAGTTGTAATTCTTGAGTTGTAAGTAAATAAAAGTGTGATGATCATCATTATAGAGCATTGTCCCATGTGAGGAAAGGATGATGGAGACTATGATTCCCTCACAAGTCGGGATGAGTCTCCGGACTTTACAAAAAATAAAAGAGGCCAGAGAAGCCCAAATAAAAAAAGAGGCCAAAGATGCCCACCAAAAGAAAAAAAATGAAAAAAAGAAAACAAATGAGAGAAAAGAGAAGGGGCAATGCTACTATCCTTTTTCCACACTTGTGCTTCAAAGTAGCACCATGATCTTCATGATAGAGAGTCTCCTATATTGTCACTTTCATATACTAGTGGGAATTTTTCATTATAGAACTTGGCTTGTATATTCCAATGATGGGCTTCCTCAAAATTGCCCTAGATCTTCGTGAGCAAGCAAGTTGGATGCACACCCACCCAGTTTCTTTTTGGGCTTTCATACACTTATAGCTCTAGTGCATCCGTTGCATGGCAATCTCTACTCACTCACATTGATATCTATTGATGGACATCTCCATAGCCCGTTGATACGCCTAGTTGGTGTGAGATTATCTCCTTCTTTTTGTCTTCTCTACAACCACCATATTCTATTCCACCTATAGTGCTATGTCCATGGCTCACGCTCATGTATTGCGTGAGAGTTGAAAAAGTTTGAGAACACTAAAGTATGAAACAATTGCTTGGCTAAAACCGGGGTTGTGCATGATTTAATACTTTGTGTGATGAAGATGGAGCATAGCCAGACTATATGATTTTGTAGGGATAACTTTCTTTGGCCATGTTATTTTGAGAAGACATGATTGCTTTATTAGTATGCTTGAAGTATTATTGTTTTTATGTCAACATTAAACTTTTGTTTTGAATCTTATGGATCTGAATATTCATGCCACAATAAAGAAAATTACATGGATGAATATGTTAGGTAGCATTCCACATAAAAAATTCTCTTGTTATCATTTACCTACTCGAGGACGAGCAGGAATTAAGCTTGGGGATGCTGATACGTCTCCAACGTATCTATAATTTTTGATTGTTCCATGCTATTATATTATCTATTTTGGATGTTTTATATGCATTAATATGCTATTTTATATTATTTTTGGGACTAACCTATTAACCTAGTGCCCAGTGCCAGTTTCTGTTTTTTCCTTGTTTTTGAGCTTCGCAGAAAAGGAATATCAAACGGAGTCCAAACGGAATAAAAATTTATGGAGAATATTTTTGGAAAATATAAAAAATACTGGAGCAAAAAGATACTGGAGAGGAGTCCCGAGGCAGCCACAAGCCTAGGGGGCGCCCCCCTGTCGGAAACGACACCTATGGGATCGCGTGGATCCCTTTACGGTTCGGCAGGGAGAAAGGCTCGCACAAAGAGCAGATCCAACGATCAACACAAGGGATTTTTACCCAGGTTCGGGCCGCTGAGAAGCGTAAAACCCTACTCCTGCTTTAGTATATTTGATGTGTTTAAGCCCTGGTTCTAGGAGCGCTTGTGATGAACAGTACACAGCAGCTACGCATGCAGAACGAGCCAGAGAAGATCCCCCTGTAGCTACGCCTTGGGCCTCCTTTTATACGTTTGAAGGGGTCACCAACAGTGGCGTACAATGCATACATGAGGTGTAAAGTTGCTACAGTGCTATCATACCTAATACTGATGGCTTAGGACAAGTGCATTTAATGCTCCGTTGAGGTGTCCCTTAGCTTCTTGGGGACGGGAAAAGGGGCCGTCCCATCAGCACCGCTTAAACCCATCCACCGCAGGCGCCTGACACGCACCCAGGAGGACAACAACTAAAAGACAAGTTGGCCGCTGCACTGGAGTGGTGACAGGGTGGCGAGGTCTTGTCGGGTGCAAATCTTGCCGGGGCTCGTTGGGTTAGCCCGGCAAGATCTTGCCGGGGCCCCAGCCTTCGGTCTTCTGTCTTCTGATTATTGGCTTGAATGCTCCTTGATAATCTTGAGCTTGTACTTAGTTATCTCCTGGCAGACCTTGCCGCTGGTATGGCTTCGACTGCCCGTGCACAAGTATGGGGTACTAAAGACCCAAACTTTAGTACACCGACAGGAGCCCCCGGGCCTAGGCCATACATGGTGCGAGGCGCTGTTGGGTTAGGCCCAAACAGTGTACGGGCACGCGTGGCAGGAATTTACTGTTGTAATCATCCCGTTTACTGCGCCCCCCCACTACGCGCGTTGAATGCGCGACGTGGGAGACGTGGGCGGAGCGGCCGTTACAGCCGTGTGCTCGCAAAAGCGCTATTATATTGATTAGTAAAGAGGCTGCCCCACGCCTTCCCCATAAAAAGGAATCCGCAGAGGCGCTGCTCATTTACCTCTTGTCTTTTCCAATCTGGGAACCGCCGTCGTCTTCTTCCTCGAGCCCGAAACAGTGCCCCTCCATTCATCCACCGCCTCCACGCCCTCACCGTCCTCGACCTCTGCTCCCATTGCCGCCATGCCGCCCAAGGCAAGCAAGGGCAAGGGGGCGAAAGCCGCCATCCCGGAGAATGAGCTGGTGAAGATGCGGAGGAAGTACGCCGTCTTCGCTTCGGCGCTTGATGCGAACGCCTTGAAGGATCAGTACCTGTGCATGTGGGCGAAGGAGACGAAGGCTCATCCCGCTACTCGCGTGAGCCCAGGTTCTTTCAAGGGAGACCCAGATAAATATCCTTTCTTTATCGACTATTTTTATTGCGGGCTCTGCCCCCCTTTCTCTGATTTCTTCAACGACATCATGTATACATACGGCTTCCAACTCTTAGATTTTACGCCGAATGCCGTAACATGTATGTCATTCTTTGCGCATCTTTGCGAAAACTTTGCCGGAGTAGTCCCCAACACAGCCCTCTTCCGCCACTTCTTTGTTCCCCGTATTCAAGCGGGTGAGGCTCTTTCCGGTTCTATCACTTGGATTCCAAGGTCATGGAACAAGGATACATACCCAGACGGGGCCTACCACGAGAAGTGGGAAGAATGGCGGGGCAAGTGGTGCTGGATTCAGGAGACAGAACCCCAGCCTTTCTGTGCGCCTCGACAGACAAAGGTGGTGCGCGGCAACGATTGGAGCGCCCTCGATCCTCAGGATGAGAAGCTCACAATTGCAGTTACCAGAATTCATCGCCTCAAAGCTGCCGGGCTCTCAATATAGATGATCGGCGCTAATTTCCTTCGCCGGTGTATCGCTCCTCTGATGAACAAAGGAAGACCAGCCTGGGAGTTTCGGAACGCGGCAGACAATATGCGGCTGCGCCCTGGCTTGAACAACAACCTGACGGTCATGCAACACATAGCCCTCTGTCACAAGCTGTTCAGGTCTGACGCCAGATTCAAGTTGCCGGCGGGCATCATTCCTCTGTGTCGCAACTCTGCTCTGACCTCCCTCATCGCCATAATATTGGCGTGTAACGCTCACAGCCCTGACGGGAATTGGGAAGTTCCATCTGCAGAGCAGGCACATTTGTTCTTTGATAATTTATCGGAGAAGCCATCCGGGAAGAAGCAGTCCTCATCCGCCCCACCCTTGAGGAAGAGGTGGCGTACATTGCCAGCAGAGCGGAAGAGGCTGATCTTGCCGCGGAGGCCGGTAGCGCTGGCTTCGTAGAAGAGGAAGCCAATGAAGAAGAGGTGGTGTCCGAAGGGAAACTTGCCGGGCAGGGCGAGGTTGCCGGAGAGCAGAGTGGCACATCTGCCGGGGCCCCTTCTGCCAGAGGTACAGCAGAGGAAGAGCTGCACAAGGAGCCCCCAGCTCCCGAGAAGAAAACGAAGCGTGTTCTCCGCAAGGCCGCCTCTGGTGCCTCAACCCAGCAACCTTCAGTTTCTGCCGCAACTAAGCGGCCCAGGATCACTCCTTCATCTCCTCGCACGAGCGCCACGGCGGAAGTCGACTTCGACCTCTCTGCCTTCAGCTCGGAGGAAGAAGAGTAAGAGCCCTGTCACATCCCCTAACTTCCGAACTTCTGATTTTGTTTAACTGATTTGTTTTGCTTTGACTCGTTTCCGCAGAGATGACACAGAAACATTGGCGCAAAGGATAGCGAAGAGGGCGAAGATCTCCACGGGTGATGAACCGTCGGCAAGCACCTCAGGTGCGCCAGAGCTGATTAACATCAGCCCGGAGCTCAGCCCACGACGCAGTCCTCAACATAGCCCCCGGCGCAGCCCCCAGCGTGAGTCCGTTACTCGCTTTCCGCTGGCAAGTGCCGGGGTGTGTATCTTTACTGCTAACATCACTGGGCGTGTAGGAGTAGAGCGGCAACAAGGAGCACCAACGGGGGCCGTCCCTGATGCGCCGCCTCTGTCAACTACACCGCCCATAGATGAGTCTTCGGCAAGCGAGCTTTACCGCGATGAAGAGGAGCCGGTAAGCACAGGCACCGGCAACCCTTCTCAGCAGCTCGACACAGGTAAACCGCTCGCCTCAGAGTACTTGTCATTTTGTCTTTCTTTTTGTCTTCTTGAACTTCCTCCTTAACCGCATTTTGCTTGTTCTCTTGGCCTCCAGACCTTCCCTCGACGGAGCGCATGGACATTGATGCTGTTATCGAGGAGACCGCCAAGGATGCTGCCGCCGAGGCCGACAGGATTGCCGCTGAAGAGGCCGCCAAGAATGCCACCGCCGAGGCCGCTGCCGCTGAGGCCGCCAAGAGTGCTGCCGCTGAAGCCGCCACAGCCGCACAGGAAGAAACCACCAAGAAGTCTGCCAAGAGGGCCGGCAAGGAGGCTGGTGACCATACTGATGGCATTCCTGCCACAGGAGCGCTAGGCGCTGCACCGGCCACGGAGCCCCCAGCTGCCGAGGAGGCGACTATTGAGGATCGACCATCAACATCCAGCGCTCCCCCGCCAAGCAAATACCTCAAGGTTGGCGACAACCTGTTCGTCAGCATTCCGGGGATGGCAAGCATTGGGGTGCCAGCTGAAGGGGAGATCTTTGACGAAGACGTCATCGCCGCTGGTGGGCAACAACTTCCAGAAGCTCCAAGCGCTTCATTGTTGACGAGCCACGCTCTAGCAGCAGCAAATCTGAAGAAGAGCAGCTCCTCCAAGCCATGAGCAACAACTTCCAGAAGCTCCAAGCGCTTCACCGCGCCCGGAGAGAGAAATTGAACTCCAGGGCAGCAGTTGTCGAAGCAGCGAAAACAGACCTCCAGAAGCGCGTCGAGGAGACGCAAGCTTGGTATGCCAAAGCCTTTCAGGAGCTGAGGACGAGCCAAGAGCAGCTGAGCCAAAGCTGGAATGAGCTCCTCATGAAGCAGTCTGATGTTGAGAAGGCACAGGAAGAGGCCAAACAACAAGCCGTCGCAGAGGAGGCACGCTTGAGAGAGCTCCGTGTTGGGATTGAGGCTCATGATGATGACCTTACCGCTCGCGAGAAGGCACTTGCCGACAAGCTCCGCGCCAAGGATAAGGAGATTGAAAAGCTGGTCGCGCAGCGGACCCAGGAGTTGGAGCAGAAGCATAAGGAGACGCTCGAAACTCTGGTCACGGATCACGCCGGCAAGCTAAAGGAAGCCGTCGATGCTGCCGAGGCTGCAGAGGCCGCCAAGAACTTGCTGGAGGAGAAGGTGAAGAAGCTGGAGGCGGATCTCGAGGACCACGGCAAGAAGATCTCGACGCTCGAAGCCGAGAGAGATAAGGCTCTCCACAGCTTGATGGAGACACAGGTTGCCGTGTCCGAGAAAACCCAGCAGCTCACCTCAGCCAAAGAATCCATCGCCGATCTGGAGCTAAAGCTGACCACGCTGAAGGAGACTCTTGAGGGCAGCAGGGCTCGTGAGAAGGCCTTGGCCAAAGATCTCCAAAATGAACAGGAGCTACTCAAGAGCGCCGCCGCTGCTCGCAACGACTATGTGTCAGGCGTGCAGATCTGGAATGAAAAGCTCGTCGACGTTGCGGAGAAGCTTGCCGCACAACTGTCCACCATGGGCCTGCAAGGCTTCAGGTATTCTTCTGACGACAAGGTGTCCACAAGCGCCAAGCTGACCATGTTCTTTGACCGTATGCTTGAAGCCCTGGAGCAGCTTCACTCTGACCGAACAACCCACCTGGTCAGCGAATCACGCAAGCTCTGCCAGGCTGTCCTCCGCAAGGTGCTCGTCAAAGTGGTGCACAAGAATCCCGGCATCAACCTCTCCAACGTCTTCGACCGCTTGCCGAAGGATGTGGACGTCAAGGCACTTGAGGAGCTTGTCGCGCCCATCGTTGACAGGGTAAGCCAAGTCAAGAGGGTTGAAGGCGATCGCCGGGATTAGCTGCTTTACTTCTCGTTACCGCCACCATTCCATGTAAAGGACAAATTTACCTTATGTTAGAATCGCGGCATTTATTTATGTAATATAACTTGCTATGCTCTGGATGAATACAGGTTATTTCCTTTCTCCTGATTTCTCTCTGTATGGTACATGCCCTACGCTTTGTTGGAAACTTGCCGGCGCGCGCAACCTTGCCGCGAGCGCTAGGTGCGGGACTTTAGCAGCCTGCTGGTGGTGCCGCTACCGGCAAGATCCCTTGGCGTTCTCAGTGCAGCCACTTAAATTGTTGAGCGGACTCGAAACAAAGTAAGGGCGCATCCAATCGTGCCAAGGTTCCTTCGCGTGCAGGTTTTCCATACAAAAAAATCGAAATCGTTCAAGGAGAATAACCTTACAAAACAAAAATTTGTTCCAAGTTTCTGCAACTTAGCTTTTCGTTGCTGTATTTCTTCCGGCAAGATGTCAACCTTGAACGTCGCCTGTCGGTATCCATACCATCCTTCCCCCCCGGCAAACTTGCATGCGAGGGAACCTTCGGTCCTTTAAGAAAAAGAAAGAAGAGAAAATAGAGATATGGAACCTTGGCGGTTCGTTAACGCTTACCGGGAGCAAGTGTAATACAATATCTCAGATATGCATGCACATAAGTAAACATGAAAATCAACAAGAATTGTAAAACACTTAGGCTTTATTCAACTATGCACAGGGTCTGCGCCTGGCTTTGTACAAAGGATCACATGCCTTGGCGGCAAGACTTGTACAAAAGGGGGTTGCCGGGGGACCCGGCAACCGCGCCTCATGGATAGAACTTACGAAGATGTTTGATATTCAAGCATTGGGGTGCCAGCTGAAGGGGAAGTCTTCGATGAGGAAGTCATCACCGCTGCCGGGCTCGAAATTGTTGATGTACCAAGCGCCAGCAGTAGCAAATCTGAAGAAGAACAGCTCCTCCAGGCCGTGAGCGACAACTACCAGAAGCTTCAAACACTCTACCGCGCCCGGAAGGACAAACTGGATTCCAGGGCAGCAGTTGTTGAAGCAGCAGAGGCAGATCTCCAGAAGCGCATCGAGGAAACGCAAGCCTGGTTTGCCGAAGCTTTTCAGGAGTTGAAGACGGGCCAAGAGCAGGTGAACCAAAGCTGGAAAAATCTCCTCCTGAAGCAATCTGATGTTGAGAAGGCACAGGAAGAGGCCAAACAACAGGCCACCGCAGAGGAGGCACGCTTGAGAGAGCTCCGTGTTGGGCTTGAGGCTCATGATGATGACCTCACCGCTCGCGAGAAGGCACTTGCCGACAAGCTCCGCGCCAAGGACGAGGAGATTGAAAAGCTGGTCGCGCAGCGGACCCAGGAGTTGGAGCAGAAGCACAAGGAGACGCTCGAAACTCTGGTCACGGATCACGCCGGCAAGCTGAAGGAAGCCGTCGATGCTGCCGAGGCTGCAGAGGCCGCCAAGAACTTGCTGGAGGAGAAGGTGAAGAAGCTGGAGGCGGATCTTGAGGACCACGGCAAGAAGATCTCGACGCTCGAAGCCGAGAGAGATAAGGCTCTCCATAGCTTGATGGAGCCACAGGTCGCCGTGTCCGAGAAGACCCAGCAACTCACCTCAGCCAAAGAATCCATCGCCGATCTGGAGCTAAAGCTGACCACGCTGAAGGAGACTCTTGAGGGCAGCAGGGCTCGTGAGAAGGCCTTGGTCAAAGATCTCCAAAATGAGCAGGAGCTGCTCAAGAGCACCGCTGCCGCTCACAATGACTATGTGTCAGGCGTGCAGATCTGGACTGAAAAGCTCGTCGATGTTGCGGAGAA
This sequence comes from Elymus sibiricus, assembly GCA_039707655.1. Taxonomy (NCBI): domain Eukaryota; kingdom Viridiplantae; phylum Streptophyta; class Magnoliopsida; order Poales; family Poaceae; genus Elymus; species Elymus sibiricus. The sequence continues at coordinate 436,754,171 of CM077667.1, read as the reverse complement.
GCTTGCCGCGCAACTGTCCATCATGGGCCTGCAAGGCTTCAGGTATTCTTCTGACGACAAGGTGTCCACGAGCGCCAAGCTGACCATGTTCTTTGACCGTATGCTTGAAGCCCTGGAGCAGCTTCACTCTGACCGAACAACCCATCTGGCCAGTGAATCACGCAAGCTCTGCCAGGCTGTCCTCCGCAAGGTGCTCGTCAAAGTGGTGCACAAGAACCCCGGCATCAACCTCTCCAACGTCTTTGACCGCTTGCCGAAGGATGTGGACGTCAAGGCACTTGAGGAGCTTGTCGCGCCCGTCGTTGACAGGGTAAGCCAAGTCAAGAGGGTTGAGGGCGATCGCCGGGATTAGCTGTTTCACTTCTCGTCGCCGCCACGATTCCATGCCAAAGACAATTCATCTTATGTTAGAAACGCGGCAACTATTTATGTAATATAACTTGCTATGTTCTGGATGAATGCATGCTATTTCCCTTGTCTGATTTCTTTCTGTATGGTACTCGCCCTACGCTTTGTTGGAAACTTGCCGGTGGGCACAGCCTTGCCGCGAGCGCTAGGTGCGGGACTTTAGTAGCCTGCTGGAGGTGCCGCTGCCGGCAAGATACCTTAGCGTTTCCAGTGCAGCCACTTAAGCTGTTGAGCGGACTCGAAATAGAGTAAGGGCGCAACTGATCATGACAAGGTTCCCTTCGCGTGCAGGTTTTCCATACATAGGCCGAAACCGTTCAAGGAGAATAACTTTACAAAACAAGAAATTTGTTCAAAGTTTCTGCAACTTAGCTTTTCGTTGCTGTATTTCTTCCGGCAAGATGTCAACCTTGAACGTCGCCTGTCGGTATCCATACCATCCTTCCCCCCCGGCAAACTTGCATGTGAGGGAACCTTCTGTCCTTTGAGAAAAACAAAGAAGAGAAAATAGAGATATGGAACCTTGGCGGTTCGTTAATGCTTACCGGAAGCAAGTGCAATACAATATCTTAGATAAGCATGTACATAAGTAAACATGAAAATCGACAAGACTTGTAAAACACTTCGGCTTTATTCAACTATGCACAGGGTCTGCGCCTGGCTTTGTACAAAGGATTACATGCTTCATCGGCAAGACTTGTACAAAAGGTGGTTGCCAGGAGACCCGGCAACCGCGCCTTATGGATAGAACTTACGAAGATGTTTGATATTCCAGGAGTTGCTCACTGGAACGCCATCTTCGGTCTCCAGGCGGACTGCGCCAGGCCTGGTGACTCGCACTACCCGATAAGGGCCCTTCCACTTCGGCGTCAACTTGTTGGAATTCTTGGCCGACTGAACGCGCCGAAGAACAAGGTCGCCTTCCTCAAGACTTCGGGCATGAACCTTGCGGCTATGGTAGCGGCGCAAGGCTTGCTGGTAGCGTGCAGCTCGCACAGCAGCCTGAAGACGATCTTCCTCAAGGAGCAACGCGTCATCTTGCCGCAGCTGCTCTTGCTCGAGCTCATCATAGGCGAGCACTCGAGGTGACCCGTATATGAGTTCCGTGGGGAGAACTGCTTCTGCCGCATATACTAGGGAGATGGGTGTCTGGCTGGTGGCTCGATTTGGCGTCGTTTTGATTGACCAAAGAACCACCGACAACTCATCAACCCAGCGTCTTCCGCACTTGCGCAGCTTGTCGAAAGTTCTTGTCCTGAGACCTCGCAACACTTCAGCATTTGCCCTTTCCGCCTGGCCGTTGCTCCTTGGATGAGCAACAGAAGCAAAACAGATCTTGCCGCCAAGGTCTTGGACATATTGCTTGAAGGTGTGGCTCGTGAACTGTGTGCCATTGTCGGTGATAATCCTGTTGGGTACACCAAAACGGCAAACTATTCCTCTGAAGAACTTGACGGCTGACTGTGCTGTCACCTTTCTCACTGCTTCCACTTCCGGCCACTTTGTGAACTTGTCGATTGCGACGTACAAGTACTCAAAGCCCCCGGTAGCACGGGGAAAAGGGCCCAATATGTCGAGCCCCCAGACCGAAAATGGCCAGGAAAGAGGGATTGTTTCTAGAGCTTGAGTTGGTTGATGCAATTTCTTTGAATGGAACTGGCACGCTTCACACTTGGTTACTAGTGCAGTTGCATCCTGGAGAGTAGTGGGCGAAAAGAAACCTTGCCGGAATGCCTTACCAACAAGAGCTCTTGAGCCTATGTGGGAGCCACATATGCCTCCATGAATCTCTGCCAACAGCTCCAGTCCATCCTCCCGAGGAATGCACTTCAATTTCACACCGTTCGGTCTCTCTCTGTACAGGACATTGTCCACGAACTGGTACATACTAGACTGACGGGCTACTTTTTCCGCTTCTTCCTGCTCTTCGGGGAGTTCTCCTGTCTGAAGGAAAAGGACAATGTGCTGTGCTGCTGGAGCCTGGGGCTCGACAACAAGGACTAAAGGCATGTCTTCTGCCGTGGGAGCGTTTGTCTCTACAGCAAAGGCTCGAGGCCCTGCCGGAGCCTGTCGCTCCCCGGCAAGCTCGGCGGGAGCGTTTGTCTCGACGGCAAGAGCCTGAGGCCTTGCCGGAGCCTGTCGCTCTCCGGCAAGCTTGGGGTCGTTCCCGGCACCTTCTTTGCCGGCGGCCTCTGGGAGATCTGCCAGGAAATACTTGCCGGAACTTGACTTCCTTCTTTTCTCATGTCCCATCAATGGTGCTACGGATGGTTGAGTCAATCGGAGCACAAAAGTTCCTGGTTCCACAAGTAACTTAAGGGCAGCGCGCTTTGACAAGTCATCAACAATGTTGTTTTCCGCACGAGGAACGTGCTCCATTTGCAGACCGTCAAAACGCTCTTCCAATTTCCTCACTTCATCAGCATTTTTTCTGTCATTTGAGCAACTTGGTAGATATGTTATTTTGTGATGAGGTGGCATTTTGGTATTTTTGTATGAATTAATACATGCATGCTATGATGAACTTGCCTACAAGGAAGTGGTAGTGTTTTGTGGGCACTAGGCCCTGGTATTTTTTATTGCCATGATAATCTTGTGGTTTAGTGGGTTTCTTGCTGTAAACATGCTAAGAAAATATTACTGTTTTCATTGCTCAAATATTTCCAAGTGTTAGAACTGTTATTTTCTTCCCATGTTGTGTTGATGATTCCCATGGATATAGTGTTTCTTTGGGGTTGGTTCAATTCCATGAATTGTTGTGCCTGTCAACCTCTGTCATTTGTTGCCTTCACCTTGCCAAAGAGTTTTTGCATCTTAGAGTTATTTGCTGTCAAAGATGCTATGGTGTTATAAACTGCTGCTATTCTCTTAGTGAAATTTTGTCCAAGTCTGAGAATCTGTAGTTATTTTCATGCCATGTTTAGGGGATGCTACCAAGTGATCTGTGATGTTTTAGCTCATGCTCAGTGCTAGTATTTTGTAGTAGTTGTTTCCCTCTGTCACCCTGTTAATTTTAATGCCATGAAAGTACCTGTAGCATATATAAAAGTTGCTGTCAAGTTGCTATCATGTTAACTCAGATTCTGGAAACTGGAATTTTCACTAAGTCCCTAAAAACTGATTCAACATGCCATCTTGTGAGCTTCATTGTCATTGACCCATGCTTCCTTTCATGTTGCTGTAGATAGATGGTTTGTTTTGCATGCTGTATACTTCATGCCCATGCCCTGATTGTGATTTAAAACCTGCTGTAGTTCTGGTTATGTGTGTTGCAAGATGCCATGTTGCTGGTTGTGGACAGATTGTGTGTTGGATTGTTTTGTGACTTGTGTGAGCTATACTCCATTGTTTTGCTTGATCTTTAGCTCTATTATTGCTAGATTTTCATTTCCTATCCAGTGGCATCCTTGGAATACCAAGGGATAGCCCATGGCCTCCCTCATCTTGTGTTTTGTCTCCGTTAACGTTCGTACCTTGCCATGAGTGTACCGTGAGCTACGTTACTCCGTTTGCAACGTTCTACATATGCATTTGCATCGTTTTTGCATGAAGAATTCATATTTGCCATGATAATGCATGTTCAAATAACTAAACTTGAGGTTCTATCCAGAATGCTAAAGAACTTAATAAATGCATGAGAAACATGACTAGTTTAGGTTGCCATGTTAAATACTTAAAGTTGGCCATGCATCATCTTGTTTGTGCATTGCACCTTGTTTGTATGTTTATTTGGTGCTGTTTCTCTTTGGGTAGATGCGAGTGTCGAACCTGAGTACGAGGATCCAGGAGAGTACAACTACGAGGACCCAGCTCTTTGTCCCTCTGAAGACCCAGCAGGCAAGATGATCATACCCGGATCCCGACACTATTTTTGCCTTGCTAGTTGTCTCGCTTTTACCGTTATGTTTTCCGTTACCTACCACTTAAACTGTCAGCCTCCTAAATTGCCATGAAAGCCTCTAACCCCCTCCACTACCTAGCAAACATTGATTGGCTATGTTACCGCTGCTCAGCCCTTATCTTATAGCGTTGCTAGTTGTAGGTGCAAGCTTTCCATGTGTCAACATGGATATTTTGGTTATATCACTCTATTTAATGTTATTTGAATTAATGCACATATATATCTGGCAACGGTGGAAGGCTTGGCCTTTTGCTCAGTGTTTTGTTCCGCTTTTGCCGCACTAGTTCCGAGTACCGGTGTTATATTCCATATTTTGCACTCCTAACATGCTCGGGGTTGTTATGGGGACCCCCTTGACCATTCGTTTTAGATTAAAACTTGTCTGGCAAGACCCAACTTTGGTACTACATTTGCTAAACAACTTAATAAAAATGCATAGGGCATAGCTACCCCGTGGATAATTAATCAACCCCCCGGGCCAGTGCTCCTCATGAGTGTTGGTCCACCTACCTAGCAGTCGGCGGTGCCACCTCGGGGAAACTCGAGGCATTTTTCTAGGCAACCGTCCACTTCGCATAGACGGATGCTGCCCGTTGATAGAGAGCGCACGGCTCTAGAAGCGGATCTGGCACACTGGGCGGTCTTGCTGGACTTGTTTTACCTTTCTCGAATGTCTTGCGCGAGGAATTCCGATTTTTCTTCGGGCTATCTCGAGGTTGCGGTTTTCCAGTGGAATTGCCTAGGAAGATCACGAGATTCGTGGTCGAGGTTATTCCCGCGGCGTGTGGTTAGTTTGTGATGGATGAGTTGGAGCACCCCTGCAGGGTTTAATCTTTCGAAAAGCCGTGCCCGCGGTCACGTGGCAACTTGGAATTTGTTTAACACCCGGTTATAGTAAACTTGAAGTAAACTCAATAAAATACACCAACTGTGTGCGTAACCGTGACTGTCTCTGCTCGTGAACATGAACCGAGAGAGAACACGGTGGGGTTATGATTGACGTAAGTAGGTGTTCAGGATCACTTAGTGATCATGCTAGTTCATGACCGTCTTACGTAGGCCACCATATTTATTTTCATGTTCTCGTAGGTTAGCCACCAAATACATGCTTAGCGCTTGCTACAGCCTCACCACTTAACCAATTCCTCACCTAAAGGCTTACATAGTTTCGGTACCCGGGTTATGAGATTGCCGAGTCCTTGTGGCTCACAGATTACAACAATACAGGTACATGTGTTGACGAGTACGTGTCAGATGACGTGTCGCAGCTCCAGTGGGAGTATGATGAAGAACGTGGTCGGATGCATGTTACGTATCCAGACGAGTAGGGAGCTTCGTGGTGGTGATCCTGGGATAGCAAGACAGTTTATCATTGCTTATTTTATCGTTTGATTTCGTCCGTAGCCGGACCCTGTCTTCTGGATGATGTATGAATAATTTGTGTGAACTTGTAAGATAGCTTGTGGCGAGTGTAAGCCAACTCATATACTCATCTCTTCCTACATGTATGCAATGTTTTACTGTACTTGCGAAACGACGAGATGCGCTTCTATCCCCGTCGAGGCCTCGTGCCTTAATAGGGATAGGACCGCATCTTGGGCGTGACAACTGGCCTCCTAGATGAGGTGGCCTTAGTTGCAGACTTCTTTGCAGCTTTCTCTACTTTGTCTTGCTTTTGCTTAGCAAGAACCTCCTATGGCACAAAGTCAGAATCTTCCTCGTCTGAGTTCAACTTCCTCCTGGCTCTTGTAGTAGCCTTGGGCAACCCATGAGAGCTTGGGGTGCCTGGATCTTCTGAAGGAGAAATGGCCTCAGGACTAGTGCCTGGATCTGCATCAACACCGGGCTCTCTGAAATCATTCTGGCTGTCCACTGAATCTGTCATACTGACCCTGTGAATGGAGCATAGAAGAGCAGTGGGGTTGAGCATCACAAAATACAGACATTTTCAAAATTTGAACAAAGAAATTCCTAGTTTTAGCTTTCTGCAAAATGGATTTCGGTACCACCGAGTCAAGATTCTTAGATCCACCGAGACATATGGTCTACTTCATAGAAACTTGGCAGTCACTTCGGTGTCACCGAAAATGACCGCTCGGTTTCACCGAGACCATTCTCAAGAACCCTAGAACCAAAATCGGTAGAACCGATTTTTGCGACTCGGTGTCACCGAGATGCGTTTTGCGGACGTCTAAACCTAAAATTTTCTCGTTCGCTAATCTAATGAATTTTCTAGTGGATTAGGAAGATTGCAAATAGTGGATTATCGATAAGAGTACCCTAATGCGCATGAATCGGAAAGAGGAGCGCACAAGGGGGACGGATTCATACCCTAACTCGGTGACGAATCCGCTAAGGCGACGACGGCGGCAAAGATTTCATCGACGTCAACGATTCCCAACGGCGGAGGCGCATTGGGAGGCAAGGGCGACGACCAGAGGGTCCGAAGCGGTAGTTCGGGGTTTGGAGAAATGAAGTTTTGACGATTGAATTTCAAAAGTCGGATCCGCTAGGTTATATACCCCAGACTGTCGGTAAAACCGATTGGAACATTTTGGTGCCACCGAGTTTCCTAACTGTCAGGTGACAGAGAAACTCGGTGAGACCGAGAATACCCGATCGGTTGTACCGAGATCAACTCAGTGATTCGATGGAACCGAGTTTTTGGGTTGGTTACACCGAGATTCACATAGAGGTTTTGGAATGCAGCTCTTGTCGACACGATACTCCGAGTGCTCCTCACACAGAGGGTTCGAGAAGTGCTTGTTCAAGTTTTGTGATGTAGCATGAATAGAACTTGAGACGAGAAAGCATAGATAGCTAGAGAGGGGTCATAGGCATTCTTGTACATCCAATTGGCAAAAGAAAACCAAAAGCCAGATAGCATCATTTGGATATCCTCGAATGAGTAAAGATATGCAGACCAACATGCTCACACAATAAGATGTCAAATGAAATCATGGAAAACATGCACAAACACTCTAGCATCTATCAAGCACTTTGGCGATGACGTAGTCATCTATATATGAGTATATTGACTTAGGAGCCAAGTAAGAATACTTGATCATGGGTCATACTCATCGTTTAAGCGCAAGTGGGGTTGACACTTTTACATAAAGCATTTAATGTTGTCACATTCTAAGAGATGCTTTAACTCAAGTCTTAGAGTAAAGCTCCCCCTTGATGTGACATCCCCCCTAAGAGGGATAAACTAACCTTGGGTTTTGTCGTAGAAGACTTCATGTGGGTGATGTAGTGGTGGATGCTCATAGTTGATGAAGATCATCTTGAGTTGGGAGCAATCCTTTTTGTTTCTTACTCTCCTCACCTACATGGGTTAGTCCCAAACACAAGAGACAAATACAAGGATATCTATGGACATGGAGTGCAAAGCATACATGATGATGTCCATGGATTCATTAATTACCTTGTCCCTTGCTTACCTTTGAGGGAATGTGTGACTCCTTGAACTATTGCATAATGTTGATGTTGATTGCAACTAGTCCTAGCGAATAATGATTGTGAGTGAATTTCATTGGTGGAGTCACCCCTCAAGAACTTCTCTAGTTCTTCTTCTTGGGGACCCACATCAAGTTGATGGGAATCCTTGGAGTTGAAGTAGCACTTGTAGAAGTTGAGCTTGGAGTAGCCTTGGGAACCCACTTGACCATGGCTAGGGACTCATCTTCAAGTGTGTCAATGTCATCATGAAGCTTGCCCTTGCCCTTGTGGTCTTGTGGAGGAAGTCATCTTGAAAGCTTGTTCCCTTGGGAGGAGTAGGTTCATACTTCTCCCTTTGAGGAACAAACTTAGGCTTGGGGTATTGACTTTCTTCCCATTCAACTCCATTGGCGTTGAAGTAGACAATGCCATGGTTCTTCCAGTATCCTCCATGCTTGCGTACAATCTCTTCAAATTGCTTACATCAGGTGTACTTGTGTCTTCTTCTTGAGTAGCTCTTGGTGTACTTGTCCTTCTTCTCCGAGTCTCTACTTCTCCTTGAGGGTCTTCGTTCATAACGATCATCTCTACTCCTTCTGTCTCTTCGAGGTGACTTATCTCTAGAGCTTCGTCTTCTAGGCGATTCTTCTCTTCTCTTGTGGGGGCTGTGCACTCATTGGAGTAGTGTCCGAGCCTTCCACAATTGTAGCAATTCCGATCACGACTAGATGAACGCTTCTCTTCATATCTTGAGTTGGAGTTCCTCTCTTTGCCTCTACTCTTGTAGAACTTGTTGAATTTCTTGACCATGAGGCTTATCTCTTCATTGGTAACAAGGTTATTGCTTGAAGTAGCGGGAGCATCACTTGAGGCTTTGTAAGCACCGCTTGAATTGTTGTGAAGTTCTTCCTTGTCCTTGAGTGACATCTCATGAGCAACAATCCTTCCCATCACTTCCGTAGGCTTGAGATCTTTGTAGTTTGGCATCATTTGGATTAATGTGCACACAATGTCATACTTTCCATCCAAAGCTCTAAGTATCTTCTTGATGATGAATTTGTCGGTCATTTCTTCGCTTCCTAAGCCGGCAATCTCATTGGTAATGAGAGCTAGCCTAGAGTACATCTCCGCGACTCCTTCACCATCCTTCATCTTGAACTTGTCAAGTTGACTTTGAAGCACATCCAACTTAGATTCTCTGACGGAATCGGTACCTTCGTGCATATCAACCAAAGTGTCCCAAATTTCCTTTGCATTCTCAAGACGGCTGATTTTGTTGAATTCTTCGGGGCATAGGCAGTTGAATAGAATGTCACATGCTTGAGCATTGTATTGCAACATCTTCAATTCTTCCGCGGTCGCTTCACGATCCGGTTCCTTTCCATCACCAAAGAAATCACCTTGCAAGCCAACACGAACAACATCCCAAATGGCGGGGTTATGACCAAGAATATGCATTTTCATCTTATGCTTCCAACTAGCAAAATTTGTACCATCAAAGTACGGACCTCTACGGTGATAATTTCCCTCACTAGACGCCATACTCTCCTAGGTTGTGAAACCAATGCAATGGAGACCAAAGCTCTGAGACCACTTGTAGGATCCAAATTATGTCTAGAGGGGGGTGATTAGACTACTTGACCATATAAAAATTCTACCTTTTCCCAATTTTAGTTGTGGGCAGATTTTAGCAATGATAGCAAGTCAAGCACACCCTACACATGCATGTCTAAGAGTATAGCAGGGGAAAGTAAAGACAAGCACATGTAGTAGAGGGTAGGGATAGAAGATCAAACGCAATTGTAGACACGAAGATTTTTTCCGTGGTTCCGATAGGTGGCGCTATCGTACATCCACGTTTATGGAGTCTTCAACCCACGGAGGGTTGCGGTCGCGAGAGTCCACGGAGGGCTCCACCCATAAGGGTCCACGAAGTAGCAACCTTGACTATTCCATAACTGCTTCCGTCCACGAAGGACTAGCCTCACTATGGGTAGATCTTCACGAAGTAGGCGGTCTCCTTGCCCGTACAAACTTCTTGGTTCAACTCCACAACACGAAGTAGGAGGCTCCCAAGAAACACCTAACCAATCTAGGAGGCACCACCCTCCAAAAGGTAATAGGTTTGATAGTGATGATGAACTCCTTGCTCTTGTGCTTCAAGATGATAGACTCCTCAACACGCAATCACCCTCTCACAGATTTGGCTTGTTAGAAGAGATTGATTGGGTGGAAAGCAACTTGGGGAGGCTATAAATCAAGATCCATATGGTTAGAGTGGATGATCTTGATCTCAACACAAGGGTAGGTGGTTCTCTCTCAAAAGTTTGGATATGGGAAGTGGGGAACTGTTCTGAGTGCTTCTCTTGCAAGTGGGATGTGGTGGAGGGGTATATATAGGCATCTCCAAAAAATCCAACCGTTACACCATTATTTACGAACTCGGTGAAACCGAAGTAAAACTCGGTCGTACCGATTTGTTTAAAATGTGGCAACGCTAGGAATCTCGGTGAGATCGATATATGATTCTCGGTAGTACCGATATGAGTGGCTGAGGGCAGTTTCCAAACTCGGTGAGACCGATCCATAAAACTCGGAAATTCCGATTTTATAAACTTGGTCATCCGAATGTTGGTCACCGAAACTCGGTTGCACCGATGTAGTACTTGGTTGTACCGATAAGCTAGGGTTTGGCTAGGGTTCTGTCTGAGATGGAAAATCGGTAGGGCCGAGTGGGAAACTTGGCGGCACCGATTTTGTATGGTAGGGTTTAGACCGAGTATTTTTGTGGGAGAGCTTGTGGGTGTTTTTGGTGGCTAGCACTTGTGCACGTGGAGCAATTTGTTCACCAACATTACCTCACCCCTTTTTAATAGTATTGGCTTTCCTATGGACTTTGTTCTCACAAAGTAAAATGTAGAGTCTCCTTGCTTGAAGCTTTGCCAATTCCATTCCTTGCATCTTGGGGTCTCCTCACAGTCTATAGCCATGCCATCATTGAACTTTTCCTGAAATATACTTAGTGGAAACATGAGTCCAATGAGATATATGTTGTTATTAATTACCAAAACCACCAAGGGAGCAAATGTGCTTTCAGGCAGCTGCATCGAACGGGGCATGCGGCTCTGCAAGGCGGCGCGCACGGCGGCGGCCGGGGCTGCCGGGCGGTGGCGTCCTGGCCCGGCGGCGCGGGTGTAGGAGATATGCCCTAGAGGCAGTAATATCAGTTACTTTTGTATCTCCAAGTTTGTAATGAATGTTTATGATCCATGCTATAACTGCAATGATTCTCAAGTCTACAATAACCACGAGGCTTGGAGGGAAACTCATGTGCACGTGTGGTATAATAAACGGTAAATTGTATTCCTAGTCTTGCCTCTAAGACTGGCTCAAGTATTGCATGATGATCCTGTTTTCCTGATCATGGGCATGGCTATGCCGGCAATTTTGAGGGCACGATGTTGGTAGAACACTTGTGTTGAATCGACCCAAATTGATGTTATACTATGAGATATATTCGTCACAAGTTAATGGTTAAATAACACAGAGATGGTTAATGTTTGCATGATTCCTTAGACCATGAGAGTATCGAGTTTCTTCATGCTTGCTTCATGAACTTTGGGGTTTGTTAAACGTCATCCGTAATAGGGCGGCTATTACGGCTGCTTACGGGTTCATGGAAAAGTATGTCAAGTAACTTGATAGCTCAAGATTGGGATTTGCTCCTCCGTCGATGGAGAGATATCTCTGGGCCCTCTCGGTGTTACGGTATCCATCATCGTCTGGCCAGACACTTGTGATTTGATCACTGGGATGCCGGAACACGGGAACGAGAAAAGAGAACAATACCGGCAACGAGGTAACTGGCATTGTGGACAAGTTGTTGATCCACGAGGATGCCTACATGTCTCACCTCGGGTAATTGTAACATATCGCGAAGCAACAGGATTAGCACACGGCAACTGGAGGTTCACTCGAATATTTATTCGTGTGGGTATAGGGATCGATATGGGTGTCCACGGCTCCGATGTTGATCATTGATCGGAAGGGGTTCCGGGTCATGTCTATACTTCACCGAACCTATAGGGTCACACGCTTAAGGGTCATCTATCTGCTGAATACTAGACAGGGAGTCTGAGAGAAAATCACCGAAAAAGTTTCGGACGACGGAAAAGTTTCGGACAGCGGAAAAGTTCCGCAGAGAGGTCACCGGATGAGTTCCGGTGAAACTGAAAAGTTGTTTCAGAGGATACCATAAAGTCAAATTGGTTTTGGCACATGCCTGATAATTCTTGGAGGGTGCCAGAATCATTCTGGAAACTTTCTGGAATTTTCCGGGATGAAAACCGGAAATGTTCCGGAGCTGCTGAAACTGCTTCAGATGCTTTTCGCAGATGAAATCACTAAACCGGAATTGTTCCGACTCGCGTTGAAAATTATTTTGGTGGGTACTAGAATTGTTCTAAGCCCACATGAATATTTTCAGTTCGATCAGACGCTGAAAAATGTCGTCGTGAATAGTGAAAGTGCTTTTTGGGATATTTTTGGAAAGCCACCTTTTGGGGCTTTGCTCCAAAAGATCTTGGGGATGACATGGATGGATAGGGGCCAATTTTGGGGCCCCACATGAGGGTGTGGCCGGCCACATGGTGGACTCCTTCATGGAGTCCCCCTTGTTCCTTGGTTTCACCTTTTAGGTCCTTGGGAAGGACTCCTTTCCATGTGGGTTTTGGGTTTTCTTGTAAAACCACCCTACCCCTTGGGTTTCCTATAAATAGGAGGTGTGTGGGCTGCCATAAGGGACATCCTTTGCTCTCATACACATGCTTTGCTTTGCAAGCTCTCTCTTCTCCCTCACACGAAAAGAGTTTTTCGTAGAGCCGAAAGGCTGTCTGGGTTCCGGCAGGAACTAGTTCTGGACGGCGAAGCCCTGCCGGATAGCTGACACCGTATGTGTGCAACCCCGTAGAGAGGTCATAGTTTCGATCTTTTGCCCGAGGGGCTGTTCGAGGGTCCTCCCGGAGGGCTGTCCGAGTTTCCGTTCGAGTTTCGAGGGTCCTCCCGAAGGGCTGTCCGAGACATCGTTCGGGGGACTGTCCGACCGCCTCCCGAAGGGCTGTCCGACGAGGGAGTACATTCTCGCGGTTGGGAGGTTGTAAAATTCTAGCTGCGGGAATCTGCACCAACGATCTCCACCGACTCTTCTTCCGCTGCGCTACGAGTCGGTACGGATCAGATCAAACCTTGTATGCAATCTCCATAGTGATCCTGGGCGTGCTCGCTATACCGATTTTTTTTTGTTTTCTGTCACGTTCCCCAACAGTGGCATCAAGAGCCAGGCTATGAGTAGATGCATGTTATGATCTAGAATACATGAGATGTATGGGTATTGCATAGTATAATTTTGTAGTAGATGAGATCTATTGCTGAAAATTATTTGTGCGGGTAGCAGATGAAATCTGTTACCCGATGTTCCTGTTGCTTCCCATGAATTTGCGTAGTCCTGATCTTGACGGCATGGTGGAATCTCACAAAGTTCTGGCAATCCGCGATCCTTTCATGCTGCTCCTGAGTATGCTGATTGACAGATCAACGAAGTGCTAACAGTTCTTTGGGTTCCACCATAGTTAAAGAAAGATGGATGTTTCGCAGACGAAGGGCAATGCAGATATGATCTGCACGGGGGTCACGCGTATTACGAAGTTTAGTATGGGGCTCGAGATTTTATTGTCTCGTGTTTCATACACCCTGGAAAGTTAATCTAGCAACTTGAAGTATCATACTTGATGATAAACGTTGGTAGCTGCGGTTTGAGTCAAAACCTTAGAAGCCACGTAAAATAAATTTTGCATAAACCGATTAGAGGCGTCTAACTTGGTTTTGCGGGATGGTTATGCATATGATGTGGTATAGCAATGCTCATATTAATTTTGATTATGTATGAGATGACTATATGATGTAATTAACATGACCTGCGTGTCATGATTCGGCATGATGGCTGGAGCCATATGATTGCACTTTAAAGACCTGCGTGTCAACCTTATGTAATGCACTTATTTTATTAGCTATAGAGATAGCAATATTATCTGGTGCATCGACAAGGTGGTGGCAATCTTCGCGAAGGTGAACACCGACGCGAATGCCGAAGACGAAGAATACTTGACTTCTCCGTCAGAAGGGGCTATACCATATCATGCTATTATGAATTGCCTGAGATGTTTATCCCTCTTGATGCACCCTTCTTGATTGCGCGGTAGTCGCTTTTTATTAGGGTGATCTCTCACTTAAAAATATCAAGTAGTTAGTGTTCTCCAAGTGTAGCACCGTCACGGCACCTATCTTTTCGGGGTGCGCCGTGTCACACGGGTACGAACGATTAGAGAAGTGTGAGGCGGGTGAGTTGAGACCTCGCAGCAAGATCACTTGGTTGTCTTGACGTTCAGGCATGACCGTCATGAGCTCAGAACACACGCATCGAAAGATGAACAAGAGTCACATAGAGATGTGATTGGCAAGTTGGCCTACCGGTTAAGATTTTTGTCATCAGTGGTGTTACACCAATGGCAAACAATCAAGACACGGGTCTTGAATCACTTACAATCAATTTTGAGAGATATTGATTTGAGTGGGAGCACTTTTTAGAATAAAATTGTTTATTCACTAGTGCCAAAAATCATTATGAACAATGTCTAAAATGAACTTGTGTTTTCCGTTGTAGATCAAATGGCTCGCAACACCGCGTTCAACTTAGGCCCTATGTTAGAGAAAGAGAAGTTAGTTGCGAATGGAAACAACTATGCGGACTGGGTCCGTACCCTGAGGATTGTCCTCAGGAGCGCTAAGAAAGTGTACGTGCTTGATGGAGCTCTTCCACCTAAGCCGGCGGCAACAGCCGCGGCAGACATACAAAATGTCTGGGCCACTAAGGATGATGATTTCAACTTAGTGCAGTGTCTCATGCTGTCTTGCATGAGTTCAGAGCTTCAAAAATGTTTTGAATTCCATAACTCCTTTGATATGATCAAAGATCTGGATGCTCTGTACAAGTTTAATGCACGGTCTGAACGTTTTGATATCATGAAAATGATGTCGGAGACCAAGATGGCTGAGGGCAGTTTAGTTGGCGAGCACATAGTCAATATGATTGGCTACGCTGAAAGGCTTAAAACCCTGGAATTTCCACTTCCAGAAGAGCATGTAATGGACATGTTGCTCCGTTCACTCCCCCCTTCTTACGGAGGTTTTGTCATGAACTACAACATGAATGGGATGGACAAAACACCTAATGAGGTGCTTGCCATGCTGAAATCTGTTGAAGGAGGACTGCAGAAAAATCGCAAGCAAGTGTTGCTTGTGAATAAAACTGCCAGTTTCAAAAAGAAAGGCAAGCCAAAGAAGGGCAAGGGCGCCGGTAAGACCGGCTTCCAACGCAAATCTAAGGGCGGAGCCAAGAATGAAACTGAGTGCTTCTACTGCAAGGGCACAGGACACTGGAAGAGAAACTGCAAGAAGTATCTGGAAGATAAGAAGTCCGGGAAAACCGGAACAGGTATAATTGTTATACAAGTTAATGTCATTGACGTTTTGCTTGCTAGCGAAAATTCTAAGTCTTGGGTATTTGATACCGGATCGGTTGCTCACATTTGCAACTCGATACAGGGGCTTCAGAAGGTGCGCAAGCTGGCAAAGAATGAAGTCGTGATGCGTGTCGGGAACGGCGCTTGGATCGCCGCTCAAGCCGTCGGCATTATGCCTCTACGTCTCCCTTCAGGATTTATTTTGGAACTTAGTAACTGTTATTTTGTTCCGTTGCTGTGTAGAAACATTATCTCTGGATCATGTTTAGTACACGATGGGTACTCCTACAAGTCTGAGAACAATGGTTGTTCACTTTATTGTAAGGATATGTTTTATGGATTTGCACCCATTGTTGGGGGCCTTTTCATACTAAATCTTGAATGTGGAAATGATGTATTTAACGTGAATGCTAAACGCCTTAAGAAGGCTGATACCACCACCACTTACTTGTGGCACTGTCGGCTTGGCCACATCGGAAAGAAACGCATGCAAAGACTCCATAAAGATGGAGTTTTACCGTCCCTTGATTTTGAATCATTTGACACATGTGAAGCTTGCTTGATGGGAAAAATGACCAAGACGCCGTTCACGGGTCATCCTGAACGGGCGGGTGAATTATTGGAAATAATACATAGTGATGTATGTGGTCCAATGAACACGGCCGCACGGGGTGGGTATTTTTACTTCGTGACTTTTACTGATGATTTAAGTCGGTATGGCTATATCTACTTAATGAAGCATAAGTCGGAAACCTTTGAAAAGTTCAAAGAATTTCAGAATGAGGTAGAAAATCATCGTAACAAAAGGATTAAGTTTCTGCGGTCTGATCGCGGAGGCGAATATCTTAGTCACGAGTTTGGCCAACATCTGAGTGACCGTGGAATCGTTTCACAGCTTACGCCTCCCGGAACTCCACAGCGAAACGGAGTGTCGGAACGGCGTAACCGAACCCTGTTAGACATGGTAAGGTCGATGATGTCTCTTACAGATCTTCCGATATCTTTTTGGGGTCACGCACTACTCACTGCCGCTTATACACTAAACAAAGCACCGTCTAAGTCTGTTGAGACGACACCACATGAGATGTGGCACGGGAAGAAACCCGACCTGTCGTTTCTCAAAATTTGGGGTTGTGAGGCATACGTAAAGCGTTTGCAGCCAAGCAAACTTGATCCCAGATCAGACAAATGTTACTTTGTAGGTTATCCCAAGGAGACAGTTGGGTATTCTTTCTACCACGCCTCCGAGAACAAAGTGTTTGTTGCAAAACATGGAGTTTTTCTTGAGAAAGAGTTTCTCACTAAAGAAGTGAGTGGGAGGACAGTACAACTTAATGAGATTAGTGAATCTTCAGCAACCGTTGATATGGCTAAGGAACCGGAAGTAATTCCGCTAATTATCCCTACAACCGAGCCGGAAGTTGTCGCATGTGATGCGGAAACTTCAAACACTGTTGTAACTGAACCGCGCAGATCAGGTAAGGCTATCCAGCCACCTGAGTGGTTTCATAACGAAATCTTCATTCTTGAAGACGATGAACCTGCGCACTACAAGGAAGCGATGGCGGGGCCTAGCTCAAGGGAATGGCACAAAGCCATGAGATCCGAAATGGAATCCATGTATGAAAACCAAGTTTGGAACTTGGAAGAACTTCCAGATGGCGTAAAACCCATTGGTTGTAAATGGATTTTCAAAAGAAAGACGGACGCGGATGGTAACATTACTATCCACAAAGCTAGACTTGTCGCGAAAGGGTTCACGCAAGTTCCAGGAGAGGACTACGACGAGACTTTCTCGCCCGTAGCTATGCTTAGGTCTGTTCGGATATTACTAGCAATTGCTGCTTATTTCGATTATGAAATATGGCAAATGGATGTCAAAACGGCTTTCCTAAATGGAAACCTTGATAGGGATGTATACATGATACAACCAGAAGGTTTTGTCGATCCTAAGAATGCTGGAAAGGTATGTAAGCTTCAGAAAGCCATTTATGGTCTGAAGCAAGCATCAAGGAGCTGGAATATTCGTTTTGATGAAGTGGTCAAAGAGTTTGGTTTCATCAGGAACGATGAAGAATCTTGTGTGTACAAGAAGTTTAGTGGGAGCGCAAAAGCATTTCTAATCTTGTATGTGGATGACATATTGTTGATTGGAAATGACGTGAATTTTCTTAGCGAAATAAAAGACTCATTGAAGAAGAGTTTTTCAATGAAAGACTTAGGCGAAGCGGCATATGTATTAGGCATCAGGATCTATAGAGATAGATCAAGACGCTTAATAGCGCTAAGCCAAAGCACGTACATTGACAAGGTGTTGAAAAGGTTCAACATGGAGAACTCCAAGAAAGGCCTACTCCCCATGTCACCTGGCACAGTGCTTTGCAAGAATCAGAGTCCTCGGACCCTTGATGAGCGAGTACAAATGAATGATATTCCATATGCTTCGGCAGTTGGTTCTATTATGTATGCCATGCTATGTACAAGACCGGATGTTTCCTATGCGCTAAGTGTTAGCAGCCGGTACCAAGGTGATCCAGGATTGGAACACTGGGCCGCAGTCAAGGGTATTCTTAAGTACCTCAGAAGGACCAAGGATTTACTCCTTGTGTACGGAGGTGATGAAGAGCTCATTGTAAGTTGTTAAACTGATGCAGGCTTCATGTCTGACCCAGATGACTTCAAATCTCAATCTGGCTATGTTTTCATATTGAACGGCGGTGCAGTTGATTGGAAAAGTTCCAAACAAAAGACTGTGGCGGATTCTACGACGGAGGCGGAATATGTTGCTGCTTCAGAAGCCTCCAAGAAAGCTGTCGGTATCAAGCAATTTCTTGAAGATCTTGGTGTGGTTCCAAGTGCTCTGGACCCGGTGGAGATCTATTGTGATAATAGTGGCGCCGTGGCTCAGGCAAGGGAGCCATGTTCGCACCATAAGACAATGCATATTCAACGCAAATATAAACTCATTCGACATCATGTCGAAGAAGGTTTAGTGAAAGTACGCAAAGTTCACACGGATCTGAATGTGTCAGACCCGATGACGAAGCCTCTACCACGAGCAAAGCATGAGCAACACCGGATTGCCATTGGTGTTAGGGAAGCCATGTAACTAGATTATGACTCTAGTGCAAGTGGGAGACTGTAGGAGATATGCCCTAGAGGCAGTAATATCAATTACTTTTGTATCTCCAAGTTTGTAATGAATGTTTATGATCCATGCTATAACTGCAATGATTCTCAAGTCTACAATAACCACGAGGCTTGGAGGGAAACTCATGTGCACGTGTGGTATAATAAACGGTAAATTGTATTCCTAGTCTTGCCTCTAAGACTGGCTCAAGTATTGCATGATGATCCTGTTTTCCTGATCATGGGCATGGCTATGCCGGCAATTTTGAGGGCACGATGTTGGTAGAACACTTGTGTTGAATCGACCCAAATTGATGTTATACTATGAGATATATTCGTCACAAGTTAATGGTTAAATAACACAGAGATGGTTAATGTTTGCATGATTCCTTAGACCATGAGAGTATCGAGTTTCTTCATGCTTGCTTCATGAACTTTGGGGTTTGTTAAACGTCATCCGTAATAGGGCGGCTATTACGGCTGCTTACGGGTTCATGGAAAAGTATGTCAAGTAACTTGATAGCTCAAGATTGGGATTTGCTCCTCCGTCGATGGAGAGATATCTCTGGGCCCTCTCGGTGTTACGGTATCCATCATCGTCTGGCCAGACACTTGTGATTTGATCACTGGGATGCCGGAACACGGGAACGAGAAAAGAGAACAATACCGGCAACGAGGTAACTGGCATTGTGGACAAGTTGTTGATCCACGAGGATGCCTACATGTCTCACCTCGGGTAATTGTAACATATCACGAAGCAACAGGATTAGCACACGGCAACTGGAGGTTCACTCGAATATTTATTCGTGTGGGTATAGGGATCAATATGGGTGTCCACGGCTCCGATGTTGATCATTGATCGGAAGGGGTTCCGGGTCATGTCTATACTTCACCGAACCTATAGGGTCACACGCTTAAGGGTCATCTATCTGCTGAATACTAGACAGGGAGTCTGAGAGAAAATCACCGAAAAAGTTTCGGACGCCGGAAAAGTTTCGGACAGCGGAAAAGTTCCGCAGAGAGGTCACCGGATGAGTTCCGGTGAAACTGAAAAGTTGTTTCAGAGGATACCATAAAGTCAAATTGGTTTTGGCACATGCCTGATAATTCTTGGAGGGTGCCAGAATCATTCTGGAAACTTTCTGGAATTTTCCGGGATGAAAACCGGAAATGTTCCGGAGCTGCTGAAACAGCTTCAGATGCTTTTCGCAGATGAAATCACTAAACCGGAATTGTTCCGGCTCGCGTTGAAAATTATTTTGGTGGGTACTAGAATTGTTCTAAGCCCACATGAATATTTTCAGTTCGATCAGACGCTGAAAAATGTCGTCGTGAATAGTGAAAGTGCTTTTTGGGATATTTTTGGAAAGCCACCTTTTGGGGCTTTGCTCCAAAAGATCTTGGGGATGACATGGATGGATAGGGGCCAATTTTGGGGCCCCACATGAGGGTGTGGCCGGCCACATGGTGGACTCCTTCATGGAGTCCCCCTTGTTCCTTGGTTTCACCTTTTATGTCCTTGGGAAGGACTCCTTTCCATGTGGGTTTTGGGTTTTCTTGTAAAACCACCCTACCCCTTGGGTTTCCTATAAATAGGAGGTGTGTGGGCTGCCATAAGGGACATCCTTTGCTCTCATACACATGCTTTGCTTTGCAAGCTCTCTCTTCTCCCTCACACGAAAAGAGTTTTTCGTAGAGCCGAAAGGCTGTCTGGGTTCCGGCAGGAACTAGTTCTGGACGGCGAAGCCCTGCCGGATAGCTGACACCGTATGTGTGCAACCCCGTAGAGAGGTCGTAGTTTCGATCTTTTGCCCGAGGGGCTGTTCGAGGGTCCTCCCGGAGGGCTGTCCGAGTTTCCGTTCGAGTTTCGAGGGTCCTCCCGAAGGGCTGTCCGAGACATCGTCCGGGGGACTGTCCGACCGCCTCCCGAAGGGCTGTCCGACGAGGGAGTACATTCTCGCGGTTGGGAGGTTGTAAAATCCTAGCTGCGGGAATCTGCACCAACGATCTACACCGACTCTTCTTCCGCTGCGCTACGAGTCGGTACGGATCAGATCAAACCTTGTATGCAATCTCCATAGTGATCCTGGGCGTGCTCGCTATACCGAAATTTTTTGTTTTCTGTCGCGTTCCCCAACAGCGGGTGGCTGCACGGCTGGGATTCGGCGGAGCGTGCCTGCGTGTGTGGCTGCGGGGGGCGCCCTAACCCAGATCTGAATTGAGTGGTGCCTCCGGTGGCCTGCACGCGGGCGGGGCGGGCTGCAGCGGCGTGGGCCGGCCGTCGCCGGTGGTCGTGCTGCTGGTGGTGGCTGGCGTTGGGGCACGCCTGGTGGGGTGGTCCGGCGGCCGCCGCGGCTGTGGGCACCTCGCCGGTGGCGCGGGTGGTGCGGATCGGGTGGGCGTCGCGCTTGGTTGGGTGTCGTGCTCTCCCCGGTGGCGATGGGGGCGGCAACATACTTTGGTTGCTGCTCCGGACGGCCGGCCTTCGATCCCTCTCCTCACTGTCCGGTCACTATTTCCGTCGAAGGGTTGGCCATCTCCCAGCTGCGGTCCATTGTGTGTCTCGTGCCCCGTGTAGAAGGACTGAGCTCGTCTCGCGCCCGATGCAGCAGGACTGAGCTCGTCTCGCGATCGGTGCTGCAAGACGGGGCGATGGAGGCTAGTTTTGGCCGGCCGATTGGGTCTCGGCGCTGGGGATCGCCCAGGGGTGCGAAAGACGATACCTTTCCGCTCGTCCATTTGGTTGAGGTAGTGACGGGTCTCGGGTGAGGTGGTGTCATGGTCTTGGATGCCGGGACGGCGGTCCTGGTGGTGATAGCTCGGTGCTCATGGGCAGGGCCCGTGGCTCGGTGCTGCCTGGTGGCCATGGTCGTGTGGGTGGCGTGGTTGTCGGGGAGTGGCGTCCGGTGGCGGTGAGTATTGGCCGAGGTGAAAACATGTTCTATCTTCGGACGGAACGGCGGCGGCGAAGCTCGTTCCCTTCTTGAAGGCGTCGTCACGGCTCTCATTGTCCGTCGTATGGCTCCAGGGAAAACTCTGATCCTCGGATCGGGCGGCCTTGGAGCCCACGGTTTGTCATATGCGGCTTCATCTGTTCTCGGTGGAGGACCCCCGGTAGTGTTAGGGGTGGTGTTGCTGCGCTCAACGCCTATGTATCCTGCCTTGGGTGTGTGCGTGTGTTGTGTTGGCGTGCGTCTATACCGGATGGTTGATGATAGTTGCTTTATATACAAAAGCGAGGCGAAAGCCTTTTTCGGTAAATAACTGTCCTTATCACAGTACGGTGTTGATTTTTATGGCCACTTTTTCATCTTGAAAAGGAACCGTGTAATTTTTGCAGGGCTTCAATCGAACAGGCATTACAGGATAAGCAAATAGCAGGATAACAAATAGTTTGACGGTGGTGGGCCAGCCACTAATCCTAGTTCAGTTAATTACTTCCACATCAATCTTTACGGAAAATACCTACGTAACTTTTGATGGGTGTAACATTACTCATAGCAGAATCATCCCCCGCAGTAGGGTAGTTCCGCTGGGTTCGTTCATCACATAATCTGTTTTATTATTAGAGAAAATGAGGGATGCCGTTATGTAAAGCCAGCGTGAATACCGGGATGGATCAGATCAATAAGTATAAGTAACTATACTAAAGCCGGAGGCTTTCAATTTTTCTCCTTTTTTGACTTTTTTTCTCACTTGACTGTTCATTTACGTGGCAGCAGTGAACAGTATGCATGTATGAACATTATCCTCCACCCGTGAACAATATTTTGCTAGCAAAACAGGCACGCGCTATTGACAGTAATCACGTCCAAAACTGTATCGCTGATGAACAGTAATTTGAAAAAAGGCTTCCTTTTTAAGTACCGAATATCATCATAGGATTTCATATTTTAACTATTTAGTTTGATCTGATATATATTCCTATTATGCGATAATTAATTTTAACTATGCGCATTGCTCTTAGTGATAATAAAGTGATCGTCCTTTCACTCAAATTTTACTTTGATGTCAATCTTATTTAGTTGTTTAAATTTCCTCACTTGACTGTTCATTTACGTGGCAGCAGTGAACAGTATGCATGTATGAACATTAGAGCATCTCTAGCAGACCCCTTAAAGTCGCGAACTGTAAAACTGGGATACGGGTCGAAAAAAGGCATTTTAGGGGTCCATTTTAGCTACGGCCGAACAGAAACTGTAAAACAAACTGTAAAACTGGGATAAAGAGCTTCTTCCTCTAGTCCGGCCGCCGCCGCCCCTTCCCCCAGCCGGCCGTGCCGGCCACGCCGGCCGCGCCCAACCCCGTCGGCCGCGCCCCGTCGCTCGTCGGCAGTGCCCCGTCGCCCGTCGAGCGCGCCCTGTCCCCGCCGGCCGCACCCCATCACCATGCCGGCCGTGCCCAGCCTCGCCGGCCGCGCCCCGTCGCCCGCCGGCCACGCCCCGTCGCCCGCCGGTTGCGCCCTGCTCCGTTGCCAGCCGCGCCGGGAGGATTCCGGCGGCCAGGCTGAGGTCGTGGGAGGCCACGGCGAGGTCGAGCTCGTCCAATTCGAACCGGCGGCGATCGATTGCGGCGTCCAGCGGCCTTTTCCGGTGTGCGGTGATGAATTCCGGCGAGTTTAGGGCGGATTCCGGCAAACTCCACGGCGGCGTGTTTGCTCCGACGAGGTTTGACCGGTATACGGGGCCCCTTCGGTTCGGCCTTCCAACCTTCAGATATAAGGGTTTCGGGTGTGCATTTTCTATGCCCTTTAAAAAATATACGGGTTGGACCACTTTTACGGTTTCTGTTCTGGATACTTTTTTCGACCAAAACTGTAAAACGCAAAAAATTTACGGGTTTGACCACTTATACGGGTCTGCTAGAGATGCTCTTATCCTCCACCCGTGAACAATATTTTGCTAGCAAAACATGCATGCGCTAGTTAGTTGTTTAAATTTCCTCACTTGACTGTTCATTTACGTGGCAGCAGTGAACAGTATGCATGTATGAACATTATCCTCCACCCGTGAACAATATTTTGCTAGCAAAACAGGCATGCGTTATTGACAGTAATTACGTCCAAAACTGTATCGCTGATGAGCAGTAATTTGAAAAAAGGCTTCCTTTTTAAGTACTGAATATCATCATAGGATTTCATATTTTAACTATTTAGTTTGATCTTATATATATTCGTATTATGTGATAATTAATTTTAACTATGCGCGTTGCTCTTAGTGATAATAAAGTGATTGTCCTTTCACTCAAATTTTACTTTGATGTCAATCTTATTTAGTTGTTTAAAAAGGCATGGATCATTTTATTTTTTTCTTAGGTTCGTCCTTATGGACTATTACCCCACGATTCTGTTTTCTTCTGAAGGTTTGAGTGAAACCTAACTTTTAAAGAACAACAACCCGAAGAAACCGTAACACTTAACCCGAGTAAATCAAAACACTATTTTAGAAACGGTAACTTTGTATACACAATGTTTTATGTGATAAGCGCTTGCATGCCCATTGAATAATTCAGAATATATTCATATCCACCCGGGAAAAAATAAAAATACTTCGTATGAACAGTACGTGAAATGTAAACCGGAACAACACCAGCACAGTGCATCAGCGTGAACAATAATCCAGGAAAATACAAAAAGAAAAGGCTGAGATTTTTTTTGTAAAAGTCATTAAGGATTCTTTTGCTCCTTTTTTGGAATTTCACATTACCTATTGTTGAGTTACCCTCTATACAAGCTCTACAACCATTATGATCGTCACTAACCCACCACGCTTCACTTACCATGCAAGACAAGGAAAATCCTTCTCTATCGACGGCACTCACGCCTCAAAAAAATGCCTTTGATGCTACTGACTCTAACATTGTTCCCTGCTAAAAATCTCAGATCAGTGCGATGAAGACATGATAGGCCAAATAGAAAACAAATACGCAGAGATGATGGAAGAAGTCCCTACCATCGAGATAAGCAATATCACAATCCACGATGTGACCAGGACCAGCAACAAATAGAAGGCCACATAAAGCACTTCATTGATATGCCATGAAAATCATCCGAAACAGTATCTGAAACCGGAATTGCAAACCAAAACTGTTTCCAAAATAATCTGGATATGGTACCCGAACTGCTAAACCGGAACAATATACCCGAAAACACATGAACAACACCCCGGAATAGTGAGATACCTCAATTGTCTCCCACGACTTTTCAATGATGGAACCATCGAGGCACAAAATAGTAAACCGGAACACTATATTTATATGAACATTAATCCGTGGCAAAAATAAGTTCTCCGCCGATTATTGTCCATTTTTACACCATGACAATGATGAACAGTGCACCAACAATTACCCAAACAAACAGAAACAGTATCCAAATAAATTCAGAACTGCTAACCGAAACAATAGCCCCAAAGAAACAGAAATACAAACTCGAGTAACCCAGAATAGTAAAACCAATGAAACCAAACAATACCTGAATAAACCGAAAGCACTAACCCACCCAAACGATAAATCGGAACATTACCCAAATTATAACCCTGAAAATATACCCAAATAAACCAAAACAACGAAAAATAGTAAATCAACATTATGCATTCACGCGAACAGTAATACATAAGAAATGAAAAAAAAAAGAACTGAGACTCCTCCTCCCTCAACCCAGAACAGGAACTATAAACCGAAATAAACCGGATCAGTGATCCAGAACAGTGAAGGAATAGTAAAACCAAAAATGTAAACCTGAACAACAGCCAAACTGTAAAACTAGAAAAGTAAACCCGAATAAACAGAATCAGCAAACCTGAATAAACCGGAAAAATAAAATCAGAAAACTAAAGCAGAAACCCAAATAACCCAACAACAGGAACCCCAAAACAATAAATCGAAATAGTAGATGCCAACAAACCGGAATAATAACTGACATACCCTCAAGTAGCAAATTACCGGACAACAATTATTGCCATTTCCAAGTGCAAGCCATAGAGCATATGATGAACATAAACATTTTAGCTCCTCTGCCATTAAGCAGTGATATGGATCCACGTCCAACTAGACATTCTTCTTCCTCCTATTTACTACTAACTCATGCACCATAGATAATCTGCTTGCAACCCCACCGTCAACAAATTCTGCTTTGTAGAAAAATGAAACGCAAACGAGGCATAGACAATTTGAGTATATTTTACAATACATTTAAGAAACAATATAGCACTAATTCTGCTTTTCAAGAGCATGATCCTTAAAACACTTCCGTTCTGTACAAAAAAACACGAAATGGACGCAACCTACAACGGTCTTTGCCGATCTATAAAATAACAAGACAAGCATCGCTACACGCAAAGACAAAGACAACATCTACGACGGATGTAAACGTGTTATAAATAAACTTAGTGTGCCAATGAACCTTGCCAAAATGAATCTACACCTCATTTCCTTCCTATAATACAAAAAAAAAAAATCCAACCAACTAAACATGAAAAAGAACTCCATGTAATAAAAATAAAAATAAAAATATTTCTTCCAAATATAAACGAGGCTTTCTACGGGCGCGGCGTGCGCTAGCATGGATAACTGACGGGCATGATTTGGTCCACAGAGCACGGGTCCACCGATAGGCATTCTCGTTAACTCGTTAAAAGTAGTTAACGAGAATGCCTAGTTTTAACGAGTTTACTAAGCGTCAACATGTGCTGTTAAAGAGCAGCAATCTCTATTAAGGTTTTGGCAACGAACTATACTCGGGCTTATACGGCTGGACATCCGATGAGGATCCATGATCATATATGGAAGAAACCGACTAGTGATGTGGTTAAAATCAACGTTGACGCGGCGTTCCAAGCTGAAACTTTATCTGGTGCAACGGGCGTTATTGCTCGGGATGGGAGAGGGAATTTTATTTCGGCTGCAACATGGTTTGTTCCTCATGTGGTCGGTGTTGATTCTGCGGAGATGACGGCAATTCGGAACGGACTATATCTAGCAGAAAGGATCGGTTGCAACAAAGTGATCATTGAATCCGATAGTAGCTTTGTGGTGGAAGCGGTGCAACAACCAAATACATATGTTGGCTCAGATGTTACAATGGTGCTTGAGTGCAAACAGTTGGCAATGGACTTCGGAAGTGTTTCTTACACACAGTGCCCACGTGAAGCTAATGAAGTGGCTCATAGTCTAGCCAAGAACTCATTTAGTGAAAAGTCCTCTCTGTTATTTTATTTCTCGTTCGCTTGTAAACGATATGTCCATTATGTGAGGAATAAAATCTGTTGCCTTCAAAAAAAAAAAAACATGTGTTGTTACTAGCAGTATGGCAAAGGTCGTCTGGGAAGAAGGATCGGGCGCCGCCGAAGCGAGGGTGACACGGGGGACGTTGCGATTCTGCTTCACAGTCTCATTCCCCTCTAAGTATCTTGGCTTAGTAAATACCGTGGCTTTCTTCTAATAAGATCAGTTCACGCCAGCTTTGCCCAGCCGTAGTGCCGTCACACACACAAAAAAATCCCTGACAGCCACATTGCACAAGCAAGGGTCACATATTCTTCAGAGCTCATTTTGTTAATGTCCTGGGGTAACCACAAGTACAGACACGCAGGCTTCCACAGCACCGTCGGTTCCACCTCACATTCGCTGATACAAACACGATACAAACTCCGCCATCCCGGGGATCTCACGGCCCTGCCATCATCCACACGGGGAGGGACCTCAGTAGGCATGGTTAGACAGGATGGCTCTCCCAGCCCCGGCGCGGTGTCGGTGGTAGGCGCACGCGCAGTGCACGGCGGTGAGGCTCAGGCAGCCGCTGATGATGAGCGAGTGCCTCTCCGGGCACGTGTGGAGCGCCGGGAACGAGTCGCACACCGCCTGCACCGCCGGGGGCGTCAGCGCGGTGCACTGGCTGATGTTCAGGCTGGCGAGGCCGTCCTTGTCGTCACGGCTGCGGCTGCTCTTAGCCGTGTCCCAGCTCATGCCCTTGCTCTTGATGCGGCTGTTCTCGGCCAGCGAGTACATGGCCCGGTCGGTGATGTTCTGGCAGTAGTACAGCCCCAGGGAACGCAGGTGAGGGCAGCCGTTTGCCAGAGCAACCACACTCTCATCTGCGATGGAGTAACGAGCACAACTCAGATTTCAGGCAATGAGCAAGGCGCTACATGCAACTGGCTAGACGCTATCTGCAATGCTGAACTTAGATAACAATGCCCTATACGGTGAACATCATCAACAACCGACATAAACTAGGGTGAGCACACTTGATCTTGGAGAAGTATGAAGGTTGCACCTCAGAGAACAGTCTATAAGGGTAAAAAATGCAGAAGCAACTTAACAAAATTATGATGACTGCACATTATGCAACTAGACATATATAGCAAACTAAAACATCCAAGATGTGTGTCATGTAATGTTTGAGATTGTGCATTACAATAAATGATCTAAGTTGCAAATACCTTTGTCCTAAATACAGGACTAGTTCTGATATCATCGTTTATGTCGGTCAGCATGTCTGGTATTGACTAAAAAGTGAAACTACCTAGCAGAGAAACAAAGTGCTAGTATCCTTGTATGTTTTGTTTTATCAATCAACCGAGTACCAGGTTGTGCAGACTGGAGGAACATAAGATCGATCAAACAAATTACCTGTTATAAGAACGCAGCCACACAAGTCGACGGCCCTAAGTTCAGGGCATCCTGATGCCAAGCTAGTGACTCCCCCGTCAGTGACAGTATCGCACCAACCAAGGTTCAAAGATTGCAGCTGACTACAGTTGCAGGCTATGGCCTGTATCAAGATAGTAGAGATTAAATGAATGTTCAAGCAAAATATGTTGTAGCAGCTTTAGACTTCAGTACCTGCAATGCTCTGTCGGATGCTGCCCGCACACACCCGCACAGATTCAAGCATTTCAAGTTCTTGCACTGACTAGTGAGGTAGATCAAAGCAGCGTCACTGAAATTGGAACATCCACTGATGTTCAGCCTTGTAAGGTGAGGGCACCCATGTGCCAGAGCATACAAGGACCTATCACTGAGCCTGAAGCTTCTGCTCAGATCCAACTCGCGCAGATCATGGCAAGAATTTGCTACAGCCTCCACTGCACTGTCTTCAAGCTGAGGCTTGATTTGCCTTAGAGAAAGGACTTGAAGCTTTGTAAATTTGTGGGCGAGTGATATCACCAACTCATTCATGTGGTCCTGGCACCTGAAAATGACACTTTGATCAATCAATAACCTTTCATCTGGGATGCACTTCAAACATTCCTAATAAGACAAGGTTTTGTAATCGTCATATAAGGCCCTGAACAAACCATTTATTTATTTCGAACTAAGAAATTAAAGTTTCTTGGAGAAAATATATCATCTGATTGAGCAGTTTTAATGGTTGTATAACTACAACATTTTTTATGTTTTTGGACAGCTGAAGAACCAAATTAATTGACTATTTTTTTTTACATTTGCAGTGAACTTCCACATACATCATACGATTGAATTATATAAAATGATCTAAACTACAAACCCAGTGATAAGCTGTGCTACAGCCTACAAGTGACATTTCATAATTATGACCAAAATTTTAAACCATCTCGTAAACTGAAGAATCTAATATTGGTCATCTTCACATACGAGAGATATGCAGAATTGAAGACCACTCACCACGAGAAGGAGAGACTTGTGGCTCCCCATCCTAGTGCATCACGCCACCCGGTGCAAACACCAGAGGCTACAATGACCATCCTGTCATCTCCAGCGACTGATATGATCCTCAGCAGAAGCTCCATAGGAAGGTCCTTCCAACCTGACAATGTGGTGTCCGTGCCAGCATTCTGTGTCTGTCCACTCTCACCGCCACCAGAAACCATGAGTGCATTGAACGAATTGTCTAAGTACCCACTCACCATCTGTGCATTGACCATTTTTACAGAGAAACCTGCATTCAGTAGCACAGCAATTAGCAAACTTATATAAACAGAGTCACTAGGTTAGTTTAGTAGTAAGTATCTGCGACAAAAACGTAAATGCATTCAAATAGCCTCCCCGGAATGCGCTAAACCATAGTGGAATGTCGCTGTCAGAAGCCCTCACCGAGATCTAGCAATTACTTGATCAAGGCAGGGTTCTTACTACTTTTATTTAAACACGTCACATCTACTGAACTGAAGATAAATAACCGCAGAATTAGGTAGGGATCACAAACAGAGAAATGGAGCAATAATACAATCGAGAATCTAGACGCTATTGCCTCGATAAGTAGTAGTCCCACCCTTGTCTCTTTGCTTTGTTTTGTTTTCTTGCCCTGTACCTATTCTCTCTTTTCTGCTTTTGCTTTGTTTCGTTTTCTTGCCCTGTGACTTAATTTTTTTGGTTGGGTTATGCTAATAAGCCGTTGTTAGCCATGGAGCTCTCTTCCGAGGCAGAGTTTCTTGTGATGCAGAATTTCACGCATTTAGATGCGTCTTCGAGAGAAGAATTGTTCAAGAAGCAATGACTACTGCACTAATCTCTCCAAGTCAGTCAGAAGGTTCAGAAGGAACCAAAAGTCAGCTAGAAGTGGCGTAAGAGAAACTGCTATGGATGGCCTTGGGATCAGTACCTCTGTATCAATAATCCTATCTCTCCTTACGAGATCACCTAAAATCAAATATATTTTGCTGCAACTAGCAACTTCCTGTGGAGGAAGTGGGACGCAAATTCGCCGAGGCTGAACGGGGCATGACCCGGACCCCATCAAAAGGGGGTCAGCAACCGTGGAACGCACTGAGCCAAAATTAAATGGAAACGGCGAGCAAGCGCGGGGCACGGCCCCTTCCTCTGGAAGGTGTCAAGCATGCGGCCCCTTCTACTTGGATCTTCTCTACTTCTACAAACCACCAGAGGCGTGCTCAGCAACGCAAACGTTAAATAAACCAGAACAACTAAACTGAAGCATAAGATGCTCCGACGCGGCGACGCTACCAGAAGCTAATCGGCTAACCCCGAACATTCTCCATTAATCAGCTAATCCAGAGAATTCAATGGAGAGATTAGCTCGAATCTTCAGGGACTAAATGCTAATCGGGACAGCCTCCACGGCAAATAAGCGTCCGATGGAGAAAGGGACCCGGTGCAAATATGAGGATCCGAGGAATATTATCCAAGAAAAAAACCACAAGCTATGCCCAGGATCGATCGAAGTAGCTTTCGCGCACATGTGACCACAGAAAAACCCACGGAAACGCCGAGCGAAAGCTCGGGGATTCGAAGCAGGACCATGAAAGATCCAGTTTCCGGGGCCGATCCCGCTCCGCAGCATCAAACAGGACCACGGCAAAATCCAAAGCACAAACAGTAAGGATAAATCGCACGGGAGAAAGGGACGCGAGCTCCACTCACCCAGCCGAGCAAAGCCGAGAAGCGAAGCGGCGGCGCCGCCACCTGCTAGAGGCGATCGATCGACAGGGAAGGGGGATCGAGCCTAGCTGCCGCAGTTGTGAACTGGCGGCTGCCTGTGGAGGCAGCGAGGCCGGGCTCTAATAGGCGGCGAGGGGGGAGGGGATGAGGACGGGAGGGAGGCTCACGAGCGCGGCGCGTGGCGGGCGGGGGGGCTGCGCACGTGAGCGGGGCGTGGGGACGGACGGCGACGGCCTGGGGATTGCGCGCGTTTCCCTTTTCTCTTTTTTTTCCCGTGCCCGTATATATACGGCGGCGGGCTCTTTTTCCCGGGATTTCTCAGCCTCCTGTTTTGTTTTGTGTTTTTTAGTAGATGCGGGGACGGGAAAACGGGAGGGGTGTCCGTTGGCTGTCGCGGTCAACACGCCACCGCGAAGCTTCTGGAAACGCACCCGGGACACATGCGGGAACGGCCGCGATGCGGGGGAGCGCTTTTTTCCCTCGGGGGCCGACCGTTGATCTGTGCTGGGGCAGTGGCGTGGCGCGATCGGACGGCTCAGGACACAGCGGTCGGTGTGCTGTCCGAGGGGAGTGATCAAGTGATCTTGGTTTCTACTGTAGCTGTGTAGGAATTAATTTCCCCGACCCCGCGTCGCCTCGCTCTGACGACACGGGGGAGAAACCTAGCGGCGTCACCTTCTCCCCCTCCCCCCTCCCATCCGTCTCGCCACCGCCAGAGGGCGTACGTCGGCGAAGTCTGGGCCGGCTGCAAGAAAGGTGGCGCCGGGGCGCTAGCCCTTGCCGGTGCGACGTGGCGAGGAGGACGGCGACACGGCGCGTGAAGATCTACGCGCCCCAGATCCGTTCGGTGCGCGTCCGCGGCGGCGAGATTGAGGCGGATGGCCGCACGCCCGTCTAGCAGCTCATGCGCGCGTGCCCTTGGCTGGGTGGTGGATGCTGGGTGTGGCCCGTGCGGCTTACGGGCCCAGGGGCAGAGCAGTCGCATGCGTCGCTGTCGTGGGATGCTGTGAGAGGACGCCCCCTCCCTCCCTCGGCAGGTGACCCCTGGCTTGGTGCAGCCGGATCTGGCGGACCCTTGTCGGCTGGATCTGGCTGGCGGCTGGGGGTCTAGAGACGGCTCGGCCAGCGACGTGGTCGGCGTTGATGCGGGCCACAAGCCATGCGAGAGAAGCTATGGGAGATTAATGGCACCCTTGCTCAGTGGTGTATCCTCCTGATGGTGGTTGGGAACGCTTGACGTTGTGGCAGGTGGGAGGTGGGAGGACGAGATGGTGGTGGCTGGAGGGAGAGGAATGGTGTCGTTGTGGTTATTGCATCCTTCGTCGGGAGATGAATGGCCCGCAGGCGTTGCATCCTCGAGGAGACGAACGGCGTCCTGCTTGGTTGCATCCTTCTGTTGGGAGAAGAATGGCGCCGCTGCGGGGGTTGCATCCTCCGTCTAGCGGGAGACGTGGATGCAAGATTGGAAGCATGTCGAGCTTGTCGGGGAGGTGCGGTTTGCCGTGGAGGCAGGGGTAGTGATTTGGTGTGGTGGCTGATCGGATCCTAGACTCAGATTATGTCGGTGAGACGGCCGACGAAAGTCGTACTCCGGTTGTGGCCGGAGTCGTTAATGGCGGCGCCTTCTGGCGTCGTTCCCTCGTTGGAGGCATCGATGTAGCTGCTCCCACCTTGCCTTTCCAAACCCTTGATCTAGTTTAGATCGGACGATGGATGCGCTATCCGGCGTCGCGTTCTCTCTTGGCGGCATCGTCTTGGAGGTGGATCCGGTCAGAGAGACCCATGGCTTGTGAGGATGTGTGTGTGTTGTATGCCGAAAGGCGTCGTTTGTATGATTTTTAGGTCCAGTTTTCCTCATAAACTGGACCAACCTTGACGGGGTTATAACCCCTGGGTATGCCAAGACGAGGGGGTTCAAGCCCCTTTCAGCAAAACCATACGGCCGGCTGGTCCGCGACCGGCTGGCGAATGGCCGGCTGGTCCGCGACCGACTCGCGAATGGCCGGCTAGCCCCATGGACGGCTGGCTCCCCGACCGGCTGGCCCACGGTCGGCTGGTCCATGGCCGGCAGGCGAGCGGCCGGCTGACCCCCTGGCCGGCTGGCCCGCGGCCGGCTGAACAGGAGCCGGCCGCGTGGCCGTCGTCCAGGCGGTCCCTGCCGCCACACGACCAGCCTGCCCGCTGACCTCTGGACGGGCAGGTATCCGTCCCCTCCCACTACGACCAGGTACACTGACGGGATGCGACCCCCGCGACGGACTCCGATGTGGCTACAGCGGCCGCTGACGCACGGGCACGCATGGCTACAGTCCGGGCAGACGTACCGCTGACCGAGGACTGATCGAGACCCGGCGGAGCCATAGTACCACTGCGCCACCGTCCACTCCGTTACCTGCTCCGGCATGGCTACAGCGCTGCCGGCCATACCGCTGACTTCTACCGGCTGACACAAGACGACACCAGGCGGGGCGGCCCGTGCCGCGACAGGTGAGCGCGGGCCAATAGAAGAGCCGGCTAATGGGCCCCAATTGGCGATGGGACCGCGCAGCCGGTGGGCCCTGCGGGCGACAAGACGGCCCAGCCGGCGGGCCCCCTGGCTGGCTGGAGAGGCTGCCAGCCGGGTCCCCCCTCTTAGTACCTTAGGAATATTGTAAGCCGGGGGGTTGGCCTATAAAACCCCCCGAGGCCCCATGCATCGGGCAGGACACGCACAGAGGCATTCACCCCATCTCACACTCACACCCCCACGTAACAAAGGAAGAGGAGTCGGCTGCTCCTTCTTCCACCTCTAGAAAAACAGCTCAAGGAGCACCATTGTAACACCACTCCCCATCCAACTAGACCAGCAGGACTAGGGGTATTACCTCCCACGGAGGGCCCTGAACCTGGGTACATCGTGTGTCCCTCACCGCTTGTGCCTAATCCCGCTCCCGGAGCCCGTCGGCATCCTTCGGCCCCAACCACTCTCGATAAGCCACCCCATGGCATCTGCCGTGAGAAAACCACGACAGTTGGCGCCCACCGTGGGGCCGGCCGCGGCACCGGCCGGAGTCACGCTCCGGGCAGGACCCTTCACCACCTCCCCCGGCCGCCTCGCGTCCGGGCGGAACCGCACGCTCGTGGGGCTTGCTCCTGCGGGCGACGCTGCCGGCCTCTCCGTTGAGCGGCTCGGCAGCGACCCTCTGTTCGACATCGCCATCCTCACCGAGCGCGTCGGTAGGCTGAGCCTCGCCGACGAGCCAGCTACCGACGAGTACCCTAGCCAGGTGCTCAACTGCCTCGACCCGCCCTCGTCCGTTAGCGCACTCGCCCCGGGCGAGGCCGGCGACTCTCGCGTCCGCGCGAGGGTAATGGCCACTGACTCCTCCACGACCTCTGGCCGTGCCAGGGCGGAGGCGGACGCGGCCGCCGCGGCCGCTCGTGCCGGCACCTCCGACCCCCTCGGCTCCGTGCTTCGGGGCCTCAGCACCCCCGTCGCACCTACAACGAACCCAGCCACGGCTACGGCCAAGCTGGAAGCCGCCCGCCGGCTGCTGTTCGACGAGGCAACCGTGCTTGCCACCACCAAGCGCCGGATGGAGTCCGCGCAGCGCGAGTATAACTCCGCCTACGGCCTCACCCCCGCCGGCAACGAGCCCAGTCGGCGCGGTGACGTCCGCAACCGCGGCCGCGTGGTCGCGAAAATCCTCGGTGGCAGGCTTCCCACCTACGACACGCCGGCCGCCAACCTGAGGGCCGCCCACGTAGCCTACGCCGACCTCGTCGGCCTGGAGGGCGAAGAGCGAGAGCTGCAGGAACGACACATCCAAGACCTCATCGCCACCGCCAACGCCCAGCAGGCCCGGCTCGACGGCATCAACGCCGGCTCCGAAATCCCCATCCCCGAGGGGTACGCTCCGCCTACTGCTGGCCAGCGCCGGCCGGTCCAGCAGGCCTCTTCCCCTCGCGGCTCTGGCCGGCGGGGCGCTGGGTCTCACAACGGACGCACCCGGCTGCGAGACGAGCAGCCGGCCGTCACCAGCCGGCGCAGCCGGGACCATACCCCGCCCCCACGGCGGGAACGTGTCCGCTCGCCTGCCCCAACTATTCGCCCGGAGCTCACCGCCCGGCTCGGCCCGCGCATCCCGCGGAGCGAGAACGACGCTCGGACCCACATCGAGCGGGTAGCGCAGTCGGCCCTCCTCGAGGAGGAGGGCTCGATCGGCCCGGCATGCTTCGGCCCCCGGATTCGCAACGAGCCGTTCTCGGTCGGCTTCACTCTCCCTCGCGACACCCCGAAGTACAACGGCTCCGCCAAGCCGGAGGACTGGTTGGTCGACTACACCACCGCGGTCGCCATTGCCAGAGGGAACAAGCGCGTGGCCGTGCGCTACGCCCCCCTAATGTTGACCGGCTCGGCCCGGACTTGGCTTAATAGCCTGTCGGCCAGCAGCATCAACACCTGGACGGACTTCGAGGAAGCGTTCGTCCGCAACTTCATCGGCACCTACAAGTGGCCCGGCCGGCCCCGCGAGCTGGCCATGTGTGTCCAGGGGCCGGAGGAGCCCCTCCGCGACTACCTCACGCGCTGGACCGAGCTCCGCAACTCCTGCGAGGGAGTGCACGAGGTGCAGGCCATCCAGTATTTCATCGAGGGTTGCCGCGACGGCACCCACCTCAAGCACAAGCTCTTGTGCTCCGAGCCGGCTACCCTGGCGGACCTGATGGCCAAGGCGGATAAATACGCCACGGCCGACTCCGCAATGCGGATGAAGGTCACCACGCCGGCCAAGCCGGCACCGCCGCCTGCCGTGCCGCGGGCGGCCGCCGACAACCGGCAGCAGCAAAACAACAAACGCAAGCCCGACCAGCCGGACCCCCGCTACGGGAGCCGGCAGGTCAAGAAGAGCAACCGGCTGCCCAGGCCCCCAGCCAGCGTCAGCGCACCGGCAAGGCTGCCTGGCAGCCCAAGCTTACCTTCGAGCAAATGCTCGACCTACCCTGCAAGAACCACTCCGGGGCCAAGCCGGCCACCCATACGCTCCGGCAGTGCAGCTTCTCCCAGCGGCTGGCCCGAGGTGAGGGCCTTCCGGCTCCTCCGCCTCCGGCTCCCCGCGAGCCGGCTCCGGCCCAGGCCCCGCCGCCTGCTCCGGCCCCGGCAGCCAACGACAGCCGTCTCCACGACCAGTTCCCTTGCCAGGACGGGTCCTACGTCGTCTTCACCAGTGAAGCAACCGACAAACACAGCGTGTGCCAGCGCCCGCACGAGGTGAATGCCGTCGCCCCCTCGGTCCCCCAGTTCATGCATTGGTCCGAGAAGCCCGTCACCTGGAGCCGGGCGGACCACCCGGCCGTGATGCCAAACCCAGGCAGCCACGCCCTCGTCCTCGATCCCACCATCGTCTCCGAGAGGCGCACCCGCCGTTTCTCGCGGGTGTTGGTCGACGGAGGCAGCAACATCAACATCCTCTATCATGACACGATGCTCAAGCTGGGGCTCAAGGAGAAAGACTTGCGAGCGAGCCGGATGGTCTTCCACGGCATCGTGCCGGGAAAGTCCTGCACCCCCATCGGCAAGATCGAGCTCGACGTCCTCTTCGGCGACCAGAGCCAGTTCCGCCGTGAGCAGGTCTGGTTCGAGGTGGTGGACCTCGACAACCCCTACCACGTGCTGCTGGGCCGACCGGCCCTCGTCAAGTTCATGGCGATCCCCCACTATGTCTACCTCAAGCTCAAGATGCCGGGTCCCAAGGGCATCATCACCATCGCCGGCAACTACAAGATGTCGATCGAGTGCGCTCACGACGGCAGCCGGCTGGCCGAGGCCCTGGAGATAGCGGAGGAGAAGCGACAGCTCGACCGGCTCGTGGCTCACGCCTCCAACGTGCTGGCCGTGCCGGCTCCCCCGTCCCAGACGGCCGGCGAGGCATCGTTCCAGCCGTCCAAAGACACCAGGCAGGTGCCGCTCGACCCGGCCAACCCCAAGCAGTGCGTCACCATTGGCGCCAACCTCAGCAGCAAATAGGAAGGCGAGCTCATCGACTTCCTCCGTGAGAATCGGGACATCTTTGCATGGTCTCCAAAAGACATGCCGGGTGTCCCGAGGAAGTTCGCCGAGCACAAGCTTCATGTATGGCCGGATGCGAAGCCGGTCAAGCAACCCCTGTGCCGTTTCTCCGAGGAGAAGCGGCGTACCATAGGAGAGGAGATCGCCCGGCTGCTCACAGCCGGCTTCATCATGGAAGTGTTCCACCCGGACTGGCTGGCCAACCCAGTCCTGGTGCTAAAGAAAAACAAGACGTGGCGCATGTGTATCGACTACACGAGCCTGAACAAGGCATGTCCCAAGGACCCATTCGCCCTGCCACGGATCGATCAAGTTGTCGACTCCACGGCCGGCTGCGACTTGCTGTCCTTCCTGGACGCCTACTCAGGCTATCACCAGATCAAGCTGGATCCGGCTGACCGGCTGAAGACCTCCTTCATTACCCCCTTCGGGGCCTACTGCTACATCACCATGTCCTTTGGCCTAAAGAATGCAGGCGCTACTTTCCAGCGCTGCATGCAGAAGTGCCTCCTGTCGCAGATCGGCAGGAACGTCCACGTCTACGTGGACGACATCGTCGTCAAGACCAAGAAGCATTTCAGCCTCCTCGACGATCTCCGGGAGACCTTTGCCAACTTGCGCGAATACAAGATCAAGCTGAACCCGGAGAAGTGCGTGTTCGGCGTGCCAGCCGGCCAGCTCCTGGGTTTCTTCATGTCCGCCTGCGGCATCGAAGCTAACCCGGAGAAGATCAGAGCCATTGAGCGCATGCACAAGCCGGCCAAGCTCGCCGACATCCAGAAGTTCGCCGGTTGTCTTGCCTCGCTCAGCCGGTTCATTAGCCGGCTGGGCGAGAAGGCGCTGCCTCTTTACCAGCTCATGAGGAAGACACCCAAGTTCGAGTGGACCGACCAGGCGGATGAGGCGTTCCGCGACCTCAAGCGCGCGCTCTCTAGCGCTCCCATCCTGGCGGCGCCGGCTGAGAAGGAGCCGATGCTCGCGTACATCGCGGCCACCACCCGCGTGGTCAGCGTCGTGCTGGTGGTGGAGCGGCCAGAGGAGGGCAAAGCGCTGCCGGTCCAGCGCCCCGTCTACTACCTCAGCGAGGTCCTTTCCGCCTCCAAGCAGAACTACCCCCACTACCAGAAGATGTGCTACGGCGTATACTTCGCCGCCAAGAAGATCAAGCAGTACTTCCAGGAGCACACCATCACCGTGGTGAGCACGGCCCCGCTCGGCGAGATCATGAGCGGCCGGGACGCGACCGGCCGGATCGCCAAATGGGCCATCGCCCTCGCCGACCACGAGATTCGGTACGAGCCACGCACCGCCATCAAGTCACAGACCATGGCGGACTTCCTCGTCGACTGGGCCAAGACCCAGTTCGTGCCTCCTCCCCCGGACTCCACGCATTGGCGCATGCACTTCGATGGCTCAAAGATGCGAACCGGCCTGGGAGCCGGCATCGTCTTGTCATCCCCGAAGGGGGATTAGCTCAAGTACGCGCTCCAGATCCTCTTCGCCGCCTCCAACAACGTGGCCGAGTACGAGGCGCTCGTCCATGGCCTTCGGCTCGCCAAGGAGATCGGGATCCGGCACATCCTCTGCTTCGGCGACTCCAACCTCGTGGTGCAGCAGGTCTCTGGCGAATGGGACGCCAGGGACGCCAACATGGCCAGCTATCGCTTCCTCGTCCAGCAGCTCACCGGCTCCTTTGAGGGCTGTGAGTTCCACCACGTCCCCCGAGCAGACACCGAGGCGGTCGACACGTTGGCAAAAATCGGCTCCACCCGGTAGGCCATCCCAGCCGGCGTCTCCCTCCAACGGCTGCTCAAGCCTTCGATCAAGCCTTCCCCCGAATCGGAGTCTATCTTCGTACCGGCTGCTCCGGCAGCTCAGCCAGCGCCGTCGGCTCCGGCTGCTCTGCCGGCACCATCAGCTCCGGCAGCAACGCCAACACCGCCGGCTCCGGCATCCGGCACCCCCGTGGCGGCTGGCTCTGACTCTACGGCCGTCCTGACAGCGATCGCCGCATCCCCCGCTCTCCCGGTCTCGGGGACTGGCGAGCCGGTACCGGGGACTGACGGGCCGGTCCCGGAAGCTCCGGCTGTCCCCGGCGCTCCATTCGAGCTCGAGCCGGCTTCCGTCTCGGCCCCCTCGTGGGCCCAGCCCATCCTGGCTTTCCTCCTGCTCGGCGAGCTCCCCCCTGATGAAGACGAGGCCCGACAGATCCAGCGCCATGCCCCGGCTTACAGCATCATCAACCGCGAGCTAGTTCATCGCAGCACCACCGGCGTGTTCCAACGCTGCGTCGAGCCGGAGAAGGGGCAAGAAATCCTCCTCGACATCCACCAGGGCGAGTGCGGGCATCACGCCGCCTCCAGAACCCTGGTGGCCAAGGCCTTCCGCCACGGCTTCTACTGGCCGACGGCCTTGGAAGAGGCCAAGCGGCTGGTCGACAAGTGCGAGGGTTGCGAGCGCTTCAGCACGCAAAGTCACCTGCCCGCAACGGCCCTCCAGACCATCCCACTCTCATGGCCCTTTGCCGTATGGGGGCTGGACATGGTAGGGCCCTTCAAGACCGCCCGGGCGGCATGACGCATCTTCTGGTGGCCGTCGACAAGTTCACCAAGTGGATCGAAGCCAGACCCATCAAGAAACTGGACGGACCCACAGCCGTCCGGTTCATCAAGGATGTCACGGTCCGCTACGACGTCCCCCACGGCATCATCACCGACAACGGCACGAATTTTGCCAAAGGCACAATGGTGCGTTTCTGCTCTCAGGAGGGCATCCGGCTCGACCTCGCCTCGGTGGCCCACCCGCAGTCAAACGGCCAGGCGGAGAGGGCAAACAGCTTGATCCTGGCCGGCCTCAAGCCTCGGCTCGTGGCGCCCCTCGTGCGGTCGGCCGGCTGCTGGGTCGACGAGCTGCCGGCCGTCCTCTGGAGCCTCAGGACCACGCCCAACCGGTCGACTGGCTACACCCCCTTCTTTCTCGTTTACGGGTCCGAGGCGATCATGCCCACTGACATCGAGTTCGATTCGCCTCGGGTCACCCTGTACACGGAGAAGGACGCGAAGGAAGCAAGAGAAGACGGCGTCGACCTACTCGAAGAAGCACGCGAGCTGGCCCTAAGCCGGATGGCCATCTACCAGCAGAAGCTCCGGCACTACCACAGCAAGCGGATCCGGCCCCTCTCCTTCCGTGAGGGGGACCTAGTGCTCAGGCGGATCCAGCGGACAGCCGACCAGCACAAGTTGTCTTCCCCATGGGAAGGCCCGTTCATTATCAGCAAGGCACTGCACAACAACGCTTACTACCTGATAGACGCCCAGAAGTCGCAGAAGCGCAAAAGAGATGCCTCCGGCGAGGAAACGGAGCGCCCATGGAACGCGGCACTCCTGCGACCGTTCTACTGCTAAGGAAAAAACCCGTGTATGTATGTATGTATGTATCTTCCCTTCCATTGGAATTCAATGAATGCAATGGGGGCCCCAAGCCGGCACTTGGGGCACGCCCCTTTTTTAATTCCATCGAAGGCTTGTCATTTTTTAAGCAAGGCACCCGGGTCCGACTCCCTGGCCCGGGGGCTCGCCGGCTCTTCTCCGAAGCGGACAAGTAGCATGGGCAAGCAACCCTTTCCTACCCTCCCTACCCAGCCACAGACCGCCCCCCGGTTGTCCGGCTGGCGGAACCATGGGGTAGAAAGAAACTTACCACGCGAACACCACCTGAAGAGTAGCAGCC
Organism: Elymus sibiricus; assembly: GCA_039707655.1. Classification (NCBI taxonomy): domain Eukaryota; kingdom Viridiplantae; phylum Streptophyta; class Magnoliopsida; order Poales; family Poaceae; genus Elymus; species Elymus sibiricus. The sequence continues at coordinate 436,713,565 of CM077667.1, read as the reverse complement.
GGATAGGTCCAACCGAACCATGTTACCTCTAGAAACCAGCCTCTGCCGGCTCGCCCCAACCCTAGCCGGACGACTCTAAGGCCCGCTCGTTTTCCCCAAGGACGATGCCCCGTCCCTGTCCCAGACCGGCTCCCGGCTGGCTGACAGGCGGGGTGGAAGCCGGAAGGAACCCGTGCGTGAAATATGAGTCGAAAGGTAAAGGCAGGGGAGGAGCCGGCACGCAAACGTTTTAGACTTCAAGCAAGTTCATAAGCAAAAGGCCACAGGCCAAGGATCCTTTACAATACACCCCCAGTGGCTGGAAATGCATCTTAAACAAGTCTTGCAGCAAAAGGAACGGATACAGCAAAAAGAAAAGGAGGGGCGCCTAGGCCTCCGGCGCATCGCCCGCCGGCTCTTCCTCCATGGCCTCGGTGTCGCTACCGGTGCTGGAGTCGGTGCTCTCGTCGGCAACCTCGTCGTCCTCAGGGCCCTGAGGATTGCCGAAGGAGTCCTCGGCGACCGGCTCGCCGTCTTCACCTAGCGCCGGCAGGAGCTCATCCGGGTCGACGTACGACGCCAGCTCGTTGGCTCGGCGGACCAGGGCGCCTTCGCGGGCGGCTCGCTCCGCCTCAGGGACCTCGCGCATCGTGACCAGCCGGTCCAGGTTGACGCCGGGGTACCACGAGGTGACAAACCAGAGGGCCATCTGCGCCCCGGAGCGGGCCGCCGACGCCTTCCAAACCTCGAGCTGGGTCACCGCATTCTCCAGCCATAGTGCCACGCGGCCCTCCGGGGCCCCACGACCCGGCCAGAGGGCCGAAATCACCTCCTTGCCGGCCGTAAGGAGCCGCTCCATGCAGCGCTGGACATGGATCAGCCGGTTCTCGATGGCCAGCGCAAGCTCCGGCACGTCCCAGCCGGCGTGCTCCTCGACCTCTTGCCCGCGCTGCCGCAGGCACTCCCAGTGCTCCGCGACAGCCCGCTCGGCGCGGCGCTGGGTCTCCGGAAACCGGTCAAGGGAGAGAGAGAGAGGAATCAACAAACAAGACAAAAGCAAGTCGAAAGCGGTCGGCAAAGGAAGAAGACTCGAAAACAAAACTTACGCTGGAAGGCCTCGTCCATCTCAAGGGCGAACTGAAGGCCTGCGCTCCGCTCCCTCTCCAGCGCCTCCTCCGCCTGAGCAAGGGCGACCCCGCGCGTCTCGAGCTCCCCCTTGAGGCGATCTACCTCGTCCTGAAGAGCGGTGGCCCGCTGGGTGGCGTCGGCCGCCTGCTTGGCGGCGTCCTCCCGGGCCGCCACCTCCCGCTGCAGCTCTGCGGTCAGGCGCTCCTGCCCCGCCTGACCGTCAGCAACCTGGCCGCCCAGCCGGTCCCGCTCCGACGTGTCCGCCTGGAGCTCCTGCCCCAGCCGGTCCCGCTCGGAGGCCAGTTCATCCCTCTTCTGCCGAACAGGGACCAGCTCCTCTGCGTAAAAACAAAGCATGAGCTACTCGAACGCGGAAGACCCGGGCCGACTGCCGAGCAGCCGGCCCGACTCTCGGGGGCTACACCCAGTGGGTGCGCTCGCGCGCCCCCACTGGAATAAACATACCTTGCGCCTTCTTCAGCTCCTCCTGGACCCGGTAGTAGCCGAGCTTGCCGCGGTTGTGGATAGCGACCGCCTCATCAAAGAGCGCCTGCCGCCTGGCGTTCTTCGCCTGCTCCACGCCAAGAAACAAGAAGTTAGACAAACAAAAGAGGGTTAGATCTGGCCCGGCTGCCACGCGGCCGCGCAGCCGCGCAGCCGGCCCAAATCTCGGGGGCTACACCCAGTGGGTGCGCTCGCGTGCCCCCACCGAAAGTTCAGTGCAAGGCAGAAGAGCCTCACCTCCACCGCCTCCTCCACGCGCCAAAAATTGCTTTCGGCGGCCTCCGCGAACCTAGCTAGCCCCTCACGGCAGTTGGCCATGATGCGGCCTGGCTCCCCAGGCGCAAGGGCCGGGACGCCGGCTGGCGGTGCCGAAACGGCCGGGACGAGAGCCGGCGTCTCCCAGTCCCGGATCACGTCCAGCATGGTCCTCCTCGACCGGCTCGACCCACCGTCCACGACGGCAGCAGCCGATGGAAGGTTGGCGGTGACCACCAAGGCTTGGGAGCTGACCTCGGGCCCCTCCACGACCGGCACCACCGGCTCCACCACCTGCCGGACCGGCTCGACAACCGGCTGGGCCGGCTCACTCCTCCCGCCAGCCGGTGCCTCCGGTGCCGCCTCTGGCACAGCCGGGGCGACAGGCACGCCCGCTGCAGCCGGCTCGACGGCAGAAGAGGTCACCACCGCCTCCCCCCGCTGAGCCGTCTCCGGAGCCGGCTCGGGGACCGCTCCCGCCGGCCGGGTCACTTCCGCCACGGGCGGGGCCACGGCTGTCTCCACGGCCGGCTCTCGCGGCTCACTCGACGGAGGCCTCGACCTCTGCGTCGATTCCGCTGCAGAGTCCGTCGCGCGCTCCGGGTCGGTGGACCGCCTCCGCCTCCCGCCGCTCGAGGCCCCCGAATGCGAGGGCGCGCTCTTTGCCCCTGCCTTCGCGGCTCGCATCTCCGCGAGCCGCCTCTTCTCTTCCCGCGCCGTGGCCGCGTGCTCCTGTGCCTGCAGGCTGGCGGCATCCACCGGGCCGGCGGTCGACTCCGTGTCGTGGAGCTCGATAGCGTCCCTGGAGCGGACAAGAAACAGGGCCTCAGGCGCTTGCCGGCTCACAAACCCGAAAAATCAATAAGAGATAGGAAAAGGTCCTCACCCAGCAACGACGGGATGGACCCGCCTGGCCCGGGCCGGCAGCTTCGTGACAGCCGCTCGCACTCTCTTGCGAGCCGGCGGCTGCGTCGACGGCTGCCCAGCGGCCGGCCTCTTCTCCCGACGAGAGGCCTCGGCCGTCTGGCCACGAGCCGGCTGCTCCTCGCTCCGTCCGCGTGGCTCCCGCCGAGCTGTGGGGGGAGGCACATCCAAGATCCGGACATCGTCATCATCATCATCGTCGTCAGTCCAATCTTTGATCGAGGGTTCGGAGGGGAACTCACCAGCCGCTCGGGACCCGCTGGTCCCGGGTCACCCATCGTCCCTTCCGCCTCGACCTCTCCCGAGGAGTCGCCCCCCTCTTCGACGCCGCCCCCCAGCTCGAAGTCCTCCGGGTCGGACTTGGCGCATTCCGCCTGGAATACCTGGGGGTGCGGGCCGTCCGGTGTGTTCTGACGAACAAAATGGTGCGGTCAGTGTGGCGTGTGAGCAGGCCGCGGCCGGCTGGAAAATCAAAAAAAGGAAGAGGATCACCAAGCCGGAGCATACCAGGGGCGCCGGGTCGTGCCAGCTGTACGGCAGCTTGCTGAATCTCCAGGTCCCCGGCTTCAGCTTGAAGTTGGTGACGACGTTCACCCGCCTCGCCACCTGGGCCGTCGATAGGTCGAAGGTGGATATCCGGCAGGGGTCCCGCCGGCCCGACATGTCGCAGATCCGGTGCGGCCTCAGCCGCAGGGGCAGCACCCGGCGGTCGACGAAGGCGGCCACCAGATCGGCCGCAACCAGCCCCTCTCCGGCCCTCATGGTCTGGAGCCGGCCCAGCACCGTGACGACGTCCGCGAACGGCTCGTCGCCCGTCCAGTTGATCCCAGAGGATGGGGCGTTGACGAAGGCCGGCAGCCGGATGTAATCCCGTGCCGGGTCGACGTTCTTCACATAGAAGAACGTCCGGTTCCACTTCTTGACGGACTCGATGAGGGAGAGCCGGGGAAACAACGGCCCCCGGACGCATATCACTGCGCCCCCGCAGGCGTACGGCCCGTCATCGTTCCTCAAAGCCTTGAGGTAGAAGAGCTTCCTCCACAGCTCCACGAAGGGGAGGAGTCCGAGGTAGCCCTCGCAAAGCGTCACGAAGCTTGAGAGTTGGAGGATGGAGTTGGGCCCGAGGTGGTGCAGCTGCAGGTCGAAGGTGTCCATGAAAAGGTGGCAAAATTGGCTCACCGGCAGACCGAAGCCGTGCGAGAAGTGCCACGCGAACACCACGAACTCCCCCTCCTGGGGCTCGGGCGCCACCTCGCCGCCCGGCGGACGGGCGGCGACGCGGTCCTCCGAAGGCAGCATACGGGCGCGGCGGAGGTGCGCGATGTCCTCCTCGGTGATGATGGACCCGCCCCAGCTGCCGGAGGGTCCGTCGGCCATCTCCGCGGTGATCGAACGAGAGGAAGAAGGCGAGTGGAGCAGCGGCACAAGCCGAAGCGACGGACTATGCGAGAGGGAGAAGACGAGGGGGAGAGGGGTGCGCGAACGGCCTCCGCCCCTTCCCCTCCCCTTATAAATACGGGGCGACGCCCGGGAGATGTGGGGATTAACTACGCACACTCTCCCGGGGAATACGCGGGACGTGGGCACCGCACGTCGCGGCCGCTAGGGTCCGGGCGCAGAGGATCCTGGCCTGCGGCCCGAGGCCTACCAGGCTAGGCCCGCGGCCTATCGGGCTAGGCCCAGGAAGACGTCCCTTCGGGCCTCAGGCGCAGGACCCACGGCATCATCACGCCCCGCGTCGCGTGCCTCGGTCCGGCACGGGGCCCGATGCGGCACGACAGGACCCGAGGCGTCGGGGGCGGTTGTCGGCGCAGCTGACCAACCGGTCCCATGCGACGGGTGAGCATAGCCGGATGAAACCGCCAGCTGCCCCTCGTCGGGCGGACGCGGGCCCCCACCGACTTCGGGGACTACTGACGGGGTTATTACCCCTGGGTATGCCAAGACGAGGGGGTTCAAGCCCCTTTCAGCAAAACCATACGGCCGTCTGGTCCGCGACCGGCTGGCGAATGGCCGGCTGGTCCGTGACCGACTGGCGAATGGCCGGCTAGCCCCATGGCCGGCTGGCTCCCCGACCGGCTGGCCCACGGCCGGCTGGTCCATGGCCGGCAGGCGAGCGGCCGGCTGACCCCCTGGCCGGCTGGCCTGCGGCCGGCTAAACAGGAGCCGGCCGCGTGGCCCTCGGCCAGGCGGTCCCGGCCGCCACACGACCAGCCTACCCGCTGACCTCTGGACGGGCAGGTATCCGTCCCCTCCCACTGCGGCCAGGTACACTGACGGGACGCGACCCCCGCGACGGACTTCGATGTGGCTACAGCGGCCGCTGACGCACGGGCGCGCATGGCTACAGTCCGGGCGGTCGTACCGCTGACCGAGGGCTGATCGAGACCCAGCGGAGCCATAGTACCATTGCGCCACCGTCCACTCTGTTACCTGCTCTGGCGTGGCTACAACACTGCCGGCCGTACCGCTGACTTCGGCCGACTGACACAAGACGACACCAGGCGGGGCGGCTCGTGCCGCGGCAGGTGAGCTCGGGCCAATAGAAGAGCCGGCTGACGGGCCCCAATTGGCGATGGGACCGCGCAGCCGGCGGGCCCTGCAGGCGACAAGACGGCCCAGCCGGCGGGCCCCCTGGCTGGCTGGAGAGGCTGCCAGCCGGGTCCCCCCTCTTAGTACCTTAGGAATATTGTAAGCCGGGGGGTTGGCCTATAAAACCCCCCGAGGCCCCATGCATCGGGCAGGACACACACGAAGGCATTCGCCCCATCTCACACTCACACCCCCACGTAACAAAGGAAGAGGAGCCGGCTGCTCCTTCTTCCATCTCTAGAAAAACAGCTCAAGGAGCACCATTGTAACACCACTCCCCATCCAACTAGACTAGCAGGACTAGGGGTACTACCTCCCACGGAGGGCCCTGAACCTGGGTACATCGTGTGTCCCTCACCGCTTGTGCCTAATCCCGCTCCCGGAGCCCGTCGGCGTCCTTCGGCCCCAACCACTCTCGATAAGCCACCCCATGGCATCTGCCATGAGAAAACCACGCCAAACCTTCTATCTATTCAATGAATTTAGCAGCTCTCCTATTAACATTCAAAAAAATATTGTAGTTGTGAAGGGATCTTAATACTATATCTTTTTTCCGGTGAAATACTATTTCGTACTCCCTCCGTTTCTAAATATAAGACATTTTAGAGATTTCACTATGGAGTACGTACGAAGCAAAATGAGTGAATATACGCTCTAAAATATGTCTATATACATACTTATGTAGTTCATAGTTGAAGCTCTAAAAGATCTTATATTTAGAAACGAAGGAAGTATTTTTATAACGAAGATATATCGGAATAAATTAGGGGTTGCACTAGGCGTTAGCTATCTGATCCCGTCCACGCGGACCGACGGGCTCAGACAACCATCTGATCCATGTTCATGATGTTTTCAAGGTTTAATGTTGACCATCAACAAAATATACCCCCCTCTTATAATATAAAACATTATTACATCCAATACTCCCTCCTTTCCGGGTTCTTCTTTTTGTGAAATGCCCCCTCCTTTCCGATTTAGAGGGCTCATCTCAAATTTTTTGGATTTTCATTATACTAGCCTCACTTTTAGTCTAAGAGCTAAAGTGCTTTGAAACTCATGTCACATTCAATCCACAGAAATGAGAGAGAGAGAGAGAGAGAGAGAGAGAATTAGTGGTTATTATGCATGCATCTTATTCTACATGCACCATGCAAGTCCAATTAAAGAAAGTGTGATGCACTTATTGCTTCAGGAGTCAAACATGTGAAAAATATTTTTATTAGGAATTTTTGTATCCACAAAACTCGTGCCATCCACTCACAATTAAACTTGGTTAACGATATTTCATATTTGAGCCCTCTAAACCGGAAGAGAGGGAGTACTATGTAAGATTATAGCCCGTGTCATAAAAAATATACCTTTAAATTAGTGTGTATTAAAATGTGGTTTCAAACCATGTAAAAGTTTATGCATATACTTAATACTAGATAAGAAACATGTCTTGGCACATGGTGCCCGACTCAACGTTTTATCCCAGAGTTTAAACAAAGCATTTTACTAATTGCTTAGGATGAATCATCCTAATACATTACATTCATATCAACATTTTATCCCAGAGTTTAAACAAAGCATTTTACTGATTGCTTAGGATGAATCATCCTAATACATTATATTCATATCGAAAGCAAGGCATTGCAATTGCCAAAGTGTTAGGGAACGTAGCATGGAAAACAAAAAAATTCCTACGAACATCCAAAATCTATCTATGGAGATGCATAGTAACGAGAGGGAGAGTGTGTCTACGTACACTTGTAGACCGCTAAGCGGATGCGTATATTACGTGGTTGATGTCGTCGTACTCTTCATGATCCGATCCGATCCAGCGTCAAACGGACGACACCTCCGCGTTCAGCACACAGGCGGCTCAATGACATCTCCGCCTCCTTGATCCAGCAAGCGAGGGCAGAGATGTAGATGGGATCTCGACTAGCATGACGACATGGTGGAGATGGTGGTGGAGCAGTGCCAGCAGGGCTTCGCCAACCGCCTCCGGAACTGCGAACGAGGAAGAACGGGAGAGACGGGAGGGAGAGGGTTGCCTCAAGGGAGAGGACTTGTTCTGCTCAACCCTCCCCTCCCCTCCGCTATTTATAGGAGGCAAGAGGGAGGAGAGGGTGCAGCCCTAACCCCTCCTCCAAGGGAGGGGTGGCGACCATGAGGTAGTAGTCCTCCCTCCCCAAGGAACCTCCTCGGTGCCTTGCCCCTTAGTGTTTCTACCCACCTTAGCCGCATGGGCCCTTGGGGCTGGCTAATACTCGTGATCTGCGTTGGGTTTTCCGTGAAGAGGAATGGGTTATCGCAACACAAAGTGGGTAAGTATTTCCCTCAATTATGAAACCAAGGTTTATCGAACCAATAGGAATATCAATCCTCAACCGTCTTCAGCGGGTGCACACAAAAGAACAAACAACTTGCACCCAACACAGGCAAGAGGGTTGTCAATCCCCTTGATCTCGTTATTTGCAAGCAAATGAGTTGTGTAGATAATTGTAAATTGCAAAATAAAATAAAAAGTAAATAAAGTCAGCAAGGTAATAGTAGCGTTTGTAAATATATAAGTGAATAGACCCGGGGGCCATAGTTTTCCCTAGCGGCATCTCTCATGTAGGCAGCATACGGTGGGTAACAAATTACTGTTGGGCAATTGATAGAAAAGTGGATAGTTATGCGACTTTCACGGCAATGATCATGTATATATAGGCATCACGTCCATAAACAAATAGGCCGACTCCTGCCTCCACCTATTACTATTACTCCACTCACCGACCGCTATCCAGCATGCATCTAGAGTATTAAGTAAAACAGAGTAATGCATGAAGAATGATGACATGATGTAGACAAAGTAAACTCAAGCAATATGAATGAACCCCATCGTGTTATCCTTAGTAGCAACAACACAAAGATGCATCTTGTCCCCTACTTTGTGACTGGGATATAGAAACTCTTCAGGTTGAACCTACCACAATGCACCACTCCCACTGAAGATAGATCAATCTACTTGGCCAAAGCACATCAATAAATCGGAGAGCATTACGAAGCTATAATGATCATGCAAATAAGAATCTTAATATTCGAGGTGACTCAAATACTTTTCATGAATATTCTGAACATAAACCCACAATTCATCGGATCCCAACAAACACACCGCACAATAGGATTTCATCGGATAGATCAAAGAGAAGATGCGATGATCATTGTATTGAAGATCAAGAGATAGAGAGATTGCCATCTAGGTACTAGCTATGGACCCGTAGGTCTGTGGTGAACTACTCACACATCATCATGAGGGCAGCAAGGTTGATGTAGAGGCCCTCCGTTATCGATCCCCTCTCCGGCAGGGTGCCGAAACGGAGCTCCAGATGGCCTCGCGACAGAACAGAGACTTGCGACGGCGGAAAAAGGGTTTCGGGACTGCCTCCAGGGTTTTTAGGATAGATTAGAATTTATAGGCCAGAGAGGGGCGTCGAGGGCCGCACGAGGGAGGCACAAGCCATCAGGGCGCGCCCTCTAGGGTGCACCCTATTGGCTTGTGCGGCCCTCGTGCGGCCCCCGGCCTCCTTCCGAAGCTTCCAAGTCTTCTTGTTGTCCATAAAAAATCATCAAAAAGTTTCGTGGCAATTGGACTTCGTTCGGTACTGTAAACCTAAAAAGTGAAAAACATGTAGAAAACAACAACTGGCACTGGGCACTGGGTCAATAGGTTAGTGCTCAAAAATATTATAAATTGATAAAAGACCCAAAAAGTATCCTAGAATGATAATATATCAGCATGGAACAATCCAAAATTATAGATACGTTGGAGACGTATCAAGCATCCCCAAGCTTAATTCCTGCTCGTCCTCGAGTAGGTAAATGGTAAAAACAGAATTTTTGATGTGACATTCTATCCATTATGTAATCTTATGCATGTGTGCTCATTGAGAAAAGATGAATCAACAAATATTAACATAGCAATATTCAAAGTGTAAGAAACAAAATCATCAATCTTTCAAAGTATACGATCCTCAAGGAATGTTTACTCCCCATTCATCTTATTATATTAGCCAGGCATGGCTCCATCTTCACCACATTAATACAAATGTTAAGCACCACGGTGTCCACGTCAGGCAATTGGATCGTACTTTTTCAATATGCATCAACTTTTTATTCTTCACGCAATACATGAGCGTGAACCATTGGACATAGCATTTAGGTGGAATAGAATATGGTGGTAGATATTAAAGGGGCAAAAAGTGGAGAAGATAGTCTCACATCAACTAGGTGTACCAACGGGCTATGTAGATGCCCATCGATAGATGTCAATGCAAGGAGTAGGGATTGGCATGCAAATGATGCACTAGAGCTATAAGTGTATGAAAGTTCAAATGAAGCTAAGTGGGGTGTGCATCCAACTTGCTTGCTCATGAAGACCTCGGGCATTTGAGGAAGCCCGTCATAGGAATATACAAGCCAAGTTTGTAATAATGAATAGGTAATTCCCACTAGCATATGAAAATTTCATATCATGAGACTCTCTACATAAGGAGCATAGTGCCACTTTGAGGCACAATTGTGGTAAAAGATAGTAGCAAAGTCCCTCCTCTCTTTTTCTCTCATCATTTTTTTCCAGAGCGGTGGGCTCATTTGGCCTCCCCCATCTTTATTTTTTGTCCGGAGTCTCATCCCGACTTGTGGGGGAATCATAGTCTCCATCATCCTTTCCTCACTGGGACAATGCTCTAATAATGATGATCATCACACTTTTATTTACTTACAGCTCGATATGGAGAACTAATATGAAGATATGACTCTGTATGAATGCCTCTGGCAGTGTACCAGGATGTGCAATGATCTAGCGTGACAGTAATCAAAAATATGATGAATGGTGGCTTTGCCACAAATACTATGTCAGCTCTATATGATCATGCAAAGCAATATGATGATGAACGAACTAGTTATGTGAAGCGACGATGGAATTTGCATGGCAATATATCTCGGAATGGCTATGGAAATGACATGATAGGTAGGCATGGTGACTATTTTGAGGAAGATATAATGAGGCTTATGTGCAACAGAGCGTATTATGTCACGGGGTTTAGATGCACCGGCGAAAGTTGCACCGATCCTCGAGGTGAGAATGCGCTATGCACGGTACCGAAGAGGCTAGCAAATATGAGAAGGTGAGATTGCGTGCCATGATTTCACATTAGTCATAAAGAACTCATATACTTATTGCAAAGTTTTATTTGTTTTATCATAAATCAAAGTACTACTCGCATGCCTCGAGGGAAGACGTTGGTATGAGTAAACCATCGCGCGCTTCCAACCCGAAACAACACTAGGATTTCAACGAGGAATAGAAATGCTCACACATCATCACCATGCCTCTTTAATTTTTTGATGAACAAAAAGTAATCCTTTCTTAATATCGACACTTCTATGGATCAACAATTATGAACTCAAACCTTTTTCATATTACCACATCAATATCATTAACCCACAATTTCTCTATATGTGCTAGTTGATGGTTTTGATTATCACTCATTGAATACCTAAAATTTTTGGACTAGTCTTATGACCCATGCAAATTACCGTCACTATTTATTAACTCTCAAACAAATATAAGTGAATAATGAGAGTGAAATTATTTCTATAAAATCTACACACCACAGTGCTCAAAAATATATAAGTGAAGTACTAGAGCAACTGCTAAGCTCAAAAGATATAAGTGAAGCACATAGAGTATTCTAACAAATTATGATGAAGGTGTGTCTCTCTTAAATAGGTGTATCCAGCAAACAATGATTGTGGCAAACTGGAAGTAAAAGCAAAACATAAACAAATGATGCTCCAACCAAAACTCATATCATGTGACGAATAAAAATATAGCTTCAAGTGACATACCGATGGATTGAGACGAAATAGGGGATACCTTCCGGGGCATCCCCAAGCTTAGACGCTTGAGTCTCCCTTAAAATATTACCTTGGGGTGCCTTGGGCATCCCCAAGCTTAGGCTCTTGCTACTCCTTATTCCTTTGTCCATCGTGATAACACCCAAAATTTGAAAACTTCAATCACACAAAACTCAACAAAACTTCGTGAGATCCGTTAGTATAAGAAACATATTGCATACTTTAGGTACTGTTATAAATTGATTCTTATTTCATAATTGCATAATAGTTACTGTATTCTAACTTCTCCATGGCTTATACCCCCGATACAATCCATAGCATAATCAAAACAAGCAACTATGCAAGCAAAAACAGAATCTTTCTAAAACAGAGCAGTCTGTAGCAATCTGTAGAGAACCTATACTTCTGTAACTCTAAAAATTCTGAAACATTAGGACAACCTCGAAAATTTGTATAGAAATAATGTGTCAATTTTTTAGATCATTATCACGGTCCAGTAAAAAAATAAAAATTCCTGTACTATAGTCAAAAGTTTCTGTGTTGTTTCAGCATCGATTCTACTCATCTTGTGAGTCATCCCAAAGGCTTTACTTGGCACAAACACTAATTTAAACACAAAAACATAATCATTACAGAGGAAATAATCATGTTATAAAAAACAAACCGAAAGTTTAAAGCAAAAAATTTAAAGATAACTATTGGGTTGCCTCCCAACAAGCGCTATTGTTTTATGCCCTAGCTAGGCATAATGCATAGTTTCAAGTATTGTCATGTTTGACATCAAGCTCCTCAATAACACAACCATGGATAATAGGGGAAATAGGAGGCTTTGCAATAGGACCCTTTATCAAATTTATAAAGTTGGGATGAACACTAATCATCTTTAGATCCTCGTTTCTTTCGGTAGGAGGTGTACTAATGCTCTTAGGAATATATATGAGCTTGGGGTTTTTGTTTTGAGAGGTACTAGCATTAGTTTTAGAAGGTGTGAAAGCTGAACCTACTTTGTCAATGACCTCTTCCATTTTTTCAATTCTATTCAAACCTTGTTCTATCCTCTCATTAATAGTAGTGTCTTTTTCCTTTAAAGTTTTCAAAGTCATTCATACCTGTGACCCAAGTTGAGTGATATGATTATGAAGTTTTTTATCCAACTCCTCAATTGGTTTATTTGTGATCATATTATTTTCAATAGCATCAAGCCTTTGCATAACATGCTCCAAGGTCAAACTTGTTTCATTAACAATGGCGGGTGGTTCCCCTACAAGATTTTCAATTGCGCTATAGGCATCCAAGGTGAGACACATTAAGAAGTTCCTACCGGTGATGGTGACAAGTACAAACCTATACCAAGTGGTCACACCACCATTAAAATTGTGAAGCAAGGTAGTGGTGGATAACTTTTTAGTTGCTTTATTTTGAGCGAAGAAAATCCTATACCATGCATCTTTCAAACTTTTTCCTCCCCTTTGTTTAAAATTGACTACATCATCATTGGGAGTAAAGCGAGCGGAAGAAGAACTAGCCATGACTTCAAACAAAAAAACTAGTAACAAGCAAAGATAAATATTTTTGTATTTTTGATTTTTATGAGATAAAATAAATATAACAGCAAATAAAAAGATAAACAGGTGAATGAAAATTTGTGTGAATTTACTTGATAGTTGATGATGATACTCCCCGGCAACGGCGCCAGAAATCCTTCCTGATACTCATGATCTGCGTTGGGTTTTCCGTGAAGAGGAACGGGTTATCACAGCACAAAGTGGGTAAATATTTCCCTCAATTATGAAACCAAGGTTTATCGAACCAATAGGAATATCAATCCTCAACCGTCTTCAGCGGCAGCACACAAAAGAATAAACAACTTGCACCCAACGCGGGCAAGATGGTTGTCAATCCCCTTGATCTCGTTATTTGCAAGCAAATGAGTTGTGTAGATAATTGTAGATAATGGTAAATTGCAAAATAAAATAAAATGTAAATAAAGGCAGTAAGGTAATAGTAGCGTTTGTAAATATATAAGTGAATAGACCCGGGGGGCATAGTTTTCCCTAGCGGCATCTCTCATGTAGGCAGCATATGGTGGGTAACAAATTAGTGTTGGGCAATTGATAGAAAAGTGGACAATTATGCGATTTTCACGGCAATGATCATGTATATATAGGCATCACGTCCATAAACAAATAGGCCGACTCCTGCCTGCACCTATTACTATTACTCCACTCATTGACCGCTATCCAGCATGCATCTAGAGTATTAAGTAAAACAGAGTAATGCATGGAGAACGATGACATAATGTAAACAAAGTAAACTCAAGCAATATGAATGAACCCCATCGGGTTATCCTTAGTAGCAACAACACAAAGACGCATCTTGTCCCCTACTTTGTCACTGGGATATAGAAACTCGTCAGGTTGAACCTACCACAACACACCACTCCCACTGAAGATAGATCAATCTACTTGGCCAAAGCACATCAATAAATCAGAGAGCATTGCAAAGCTATAATGATCATGCAAATAAGAATCTTAATATTCAGAGGTGACTCAAATACTTTTCATGAATAATCTGAACATAAACCCATAATTCATTGGATCCCAACAAACACTCCGCACAATAGGATTACATCGGATAGATCAAAGCGAAGATGCGATGATCATTGTATTGAAGATCAAGAGATAGCGAGATTGCCATCTTGGTACTAGCTATGGACCCGTAGGTCTGTGGTGAACTACTCACACATCATCATGAGGGCAGCAAGGTTGATGTAGAGGCCCTCCGTGATCGATCCCCCCCCCCCCCCCGACAGGGTGCCGAAACGGGGCTCTAGATGGCCTTGCGACGGAACAGAGACTTGCGGCGGCGGAAAAAGGGTTTCGGAACTGCCTCCAGGGTTTTGAGGATATATTCGAATTTATAGGCCGGAGAGGGGCATCGGGAGACGCCCGAGGGAGGCACGAGCCATCAGGGCATGACCCCCCAGGGCACGCCCTGTTGGCTTGTGCGGACCTCGTGCGGCCCCCGACCTGCTTCCGAAGCTTCCAGGTCTTCTTTTGGTCCAGAAAAAATCATCAAAAAGTTTCGTGGCAATTGGACTTCTTTTGGTACGGTAAACCTGAATAGTGAAAAACATGCAGAAAACAGCAACTAGCACTGGGCACTAGGTCAATAGGTTAGTGCTCAAAAATATTATAAATTGGTAAATAAAGACCCAAAAAGTATCCTAGAATGATAATATATCAACATGGAACAATCAAAAATTATAGATACGTTGGAGACGTATCACTGGCCCAATAAGGCTAGGGTGCCCCCCTACAGCCCATGCAGGCCTAAGGGGCGTGGTGGAACCCTCCATGGACTTCCAGATCCCTCCGGAATCCTGCGAAACCTTCTGGAAGCTTCCCGGTACAATACCGGCAAAACCCGAAACATTTCCGGTAGCCAAAATATGACTTTCCATATATAAATCTTTACCTCCAGGCCATTCCGGGGCTCCTCATGACATCCGGGATCTCATTCGGGACTCCGAACAACATTCGGTCAGCAACGTACATACCTCAATACTACTCTAGCACTACTTGGGAAAACTCAATAGGCAGATAGGTAACAGCAGCGCGGGTTAATACGCAGTGCTACTGCTAATTAGCAGTAGCGCGGGTAAAACACAGGCACTACTGCTGATATTTAGCAGTAGCGCGTGCCCAACTAACATGTGCTACTACTAAGCGGGCACATAGTGCCCCCACGTGCTGGCAACAATAGCAGAGCTGCACTATTTCCCACACTACTGCTAAGCCCATTAGTAGTAGCGGGGCTCCGGACCCGTGCTGCTATTGTGGCCAGCACGGGTCCAGCTTGGCTGTCCCACTTACCAGCAGCGCGGGTCCCCTAAACACGCTACCGCTAATGGGATTAGCACTAGCGGTGGCCCGCGCCCCGCGCTGCTGCTAATCCCGCCTTGTCCACCCCCCTCATCAATCTCCTTCTCCACACCCCACTCTCTCCGCCCACTCTATGTACCAGCGTCGCCCTCCCCCGCAAGACGCCGTCCCACCCCGCTGCTCTCCCATGCCCGCCGCCGTCGCCCGCCCGCTGCCTAGCCGAGGTAGCTCCACTTCCCTCACTCCCGCGTTTGTCCAATCTTTACTAGTGAACACATGTTAGGAATAATCTTGAGTTTAGTTTTAGTTAGATTTTTCCAATTAGGTAAGCTCGATTTATATTAGGCTTGCATGCTGAGACATGCATGAAGGTTCGTAAGGTGCTAGGGAGTACTAGTTGGAGTCGTAGTTGGTCTGCTCTAATAGTTTCCTATTGTAGCATGTATGGTGATCGAATAGTAATAGAAATTTTTAGTAAAAAAATTTAGGTATAGGAATTTTTTAATATAAAATTTCAGGTATAGAAATTTAGTAATAGAAAATTTTAGTAAAAAAAATTAGGTATAGAATTTTTTAGTATTTTTTTAATATATAAATGTATTGGAAAATTTAATTATTTTTATGTCATTATCACTTTGTGATACATCTCCAACGTATCTATAATTTTTGCTTGTTCCATGCTGATATATTATCATTCTAGGATGCTTTTTGGGTCTTTATTTACCAATTTATAATATTTTTTAGCACTAACCTATTGACCCAGTGCCCAGTGCCAGTTGCTGTTTTCTGCTTGTTTTTTACTTTTCAGGTTTGCAATAACAAACGAAGTCCGATTGCCACGAAACTTTTCGATGTTTTTTTCTGGACCAAAAGAAGATCTGGAAGCTTCGGAAGGAGGCCGAGAAGTGCATGAGGGCCCCACCACACATCAGGGCGCGCCCTAGGGGGCGCCCTGATATGTGGTGGCCCCCTCGTGGCTCTCCCAACGTCCCTCTATGGCCTATAAATTCTCTAATATTGCAAAAACCCTGAAGGCAATCCCGAAACCCTTTTCGCGTCGCCGCAAGTCTCTGTTCCGTCGCGAGGCCATTTGGAGCTCCGTTCTGGCACCCTGCCGGAGGAGGGATCGATCACGGAGGGCCCCTTCATCAACCTTGCTACCCTCATGATGATGTGTGAGTAGTTCACCACATACCCACGGGTCCATTTCTAGTACCTAGATGGCAATCTCTATATCTCTTGATCTTGAATACAATGGACATTGCATCTTCACTTTGATCTATCCGATGTAATCCTATTGTGCGGTGTGTTTGTTGGGATCCGATGAATTGTTGGTTTATGTTCAGATTATTCATGAAAAGTATTTGAGATACCTCTGATATATATAGTCTCTTAATTGCATGATCATTATAGCTCTGTAATGCTCTCCAATTTATTGATGTCCTCTGGCCAAGTAGATTTATTTTTCATCGGTGGGACTGGTACGTTGTGGTAGGTTCAACCTGACGAGTTTCTATATCCCAGTGACAAAGTAGGGGACAAGATGCGTCTTTGTGTTGTTGTTACTAAGGATAACACGATGGGGTTCATTCATATTGCTTGAGTTTACTTTGTCTACATCATGTCATCGTTCTCCATGCATTACTCTGTTTTACTTAATACTCCAAATGCATGCTGGATAGCGGTCGATGAGTGGAGTAATAGTAATAGGTGCAGGCAGGAGTCGGCCTATTTGTTTATGGATGTGATGCCTATATATACATGATCACTCCCGTGAATATTGCATAACTATCCGCTTTTCTATCAATTGCCCAACAGTAATTTGTTATCCACCGTATGCTGCCTACATGAGAGATGTCGATGGGAAAACTATGCCCCCCAGGTCTATTCACTTATATATTTACAAACGCTACAATTACCTTGCTACCTTTATTTATCTTTTATTTTATTTTGCAATTTGTATTTATCAACAATTATCTACACAACTCATTTGCTTGCAAATAACGAGATCAAGGGGATTGACAAACCCTCTTGCCCGCGTTGGGTGCAAGTTGTTTGTTCATTTGTGTGCAGCCGCTGAAGACAGTTGAGGATTGATATTCCTATTGGTTCGATAAACCTTGGTTTCATAACTGAGTGAAATACTTACCCACCTTGTGCTGCAATAACCCGTTCCTCTTCATGAAAACTCAATGCAGATCACAAGTATCAGGAAGGATTTCTGGCGCCGTTGCCGGGGAGTATCATAATCAACTATCAAGTAACTCCACACAAATTTTTATTCACTTGTTCTTATTTTTATTTGCTGTTATATTCAGTTTGGCTCATAAAATCAAAAATACAAAAAAATGGAGCTTAGGTTGCCTCATATGCTTCGTCTTTATAATGTCTTTCGTGAAAATAAGGATTCGGAAAATTGTGCTCAATTGTTAGAGGAAGAATTTCTAAAGATTCTTAATGTGAGTTCCTTTAATGATGAGCATGATAGAAATGTTGTTAGTATGAATTCTCTGAATATCCATGAGACTAATTATATGCAAAACCACAAGCTTGGGGATGCTATGTTTGATGAAGATGATATTTTTTGTCCCCCAAGTTTTGATGAGCAAATTTATTATGATGATTGTGGTGATGACACATATGCTATAATTAGTAATGATAACCATGAAAATTGTCATCATTATTTTAATTTTCAATTTGGTTATGACAATCATGTCACACGATAGTTATCTTGTTTAGTTTGCTCCCACTACCATGAATAAAAAGGAATTTGCTTATGTGAAGAGTGATAAATTTTCTATGCTTGTGGATCATGAAAAGAATGCTTTATGTGATAGTTATATTGTGGAATTCCTTCATTATGCTACTGAAAACTATTATGAGGGAGGAATGTATGCATGTAGGAATTGCAATAATATCAAGTTTCCTTCCTATGTGTTCAAAGTTTCGAAGTTATGCTTGTTTTGCCTTCCTATGCTAGTTGATTCTTGCTCCCATTAATTGTTTGCTCACAAATTTTCTATGCATAGCAAGTGGGTTAGGATTAAATATGATTGTCATATGCTTCATGATGCTCCCATTGTGTTTCATTCTTTACTTTCATGTGAGCATCATTGAAATCATTATGCCTAGCTAGGGGCATAAAACAATAGCGCTTGTTGGGAGGCAACCCAATAGTTATATTAAAATTTTTGCTTTAAACTTTATGTTTGTTTCTGATAAAATGATTATTGACTATGTAATGATTATATTTTTATGTTTAAATTAGTGTTTTTTCCAAGTAAATCCTTTGGGATGACTCACAAGATGAGTAGAATCGATGCTAAAACAAAACAGAAACTTTTGACTCAAGTACTGGAGTTTTCATTTTTTACCGGAGCGTGATAATGATCTAAAATTTTTACGAAGTGTTGCTATAAAAAAATTCTAGGTTTTCCTAATTTTTCAGAATTTTAGAGCTACAGAAGTATAGGTTCTCTACAGATTGCTACATACTCTTCTGTTTTAGACAGATTCTGTTTTTGCTTCCATAGTTGCTTATTTTGATTATGATATGGATTGTATCGGGGGGGGGGGGGGTATAAGACATGGAGAAGTTAGAATACAGTACCTATTATGCATTTAAGAAATTGGAATCAATTTATAACACTACCTAAAGTATGCAATATGTTTCTTATACAAACGGATCTCACGAAGTTTGGTTGAGTTTTGTGTGATTGAAGTTTTCAAGTTTTGGGTGTTATCGTGATGGACAAGGGAATAAGGAGTAGCAAGAGCCTAAGCTTTGGGATGACCAAGGAACCCCAAGGTAATATTTTAAAGGAGACTCAAGCGTTCAAGCTTGGGGATGCCCCGGAAGGCATCCCCTCTTTCGTCTCAAATCCATCGGTATGTCACTTGAAGCTATATTTTTATTCGTCACATGATATGAGTTTTGCTTGGAGCGTCATTTGCTTTTGTTTGATTTTACTTTCAGTTTGCCACAATCATTGTTTACTGGACACACCTATTTAAGAGAGACACACCTTCATCATAATTTGTTAGAATACTCTATGTGCTTCACTTATATCTTTTGAGCTTAACAGTTGCTCTAGTACTTCACTTATATCTTTTTGAGCATGGTGGCGTGTAGATTTTATAGAAATAATTTCACTCTCATTCTTCACTTATATTTGTTTGAAGAGTTAATAAATAGTGACGGTAATTTGCATGGGTCATAAGACTAGTTCAAAAATATTAGGTATTGAATGAGTGATAATCAAAACCATGAAGTAGCACAGATAGAGAAATTGTGGGTCAATGATATTGGTGTGGTAATATGAAAAAGGTGTGATTTCATAGTTGTTAAACCTTATAAGTGTCGATATTAAGAGAGGTTGACCTTTTTGTTCATCTAAAAATTAAAGAGGCATGGTGATGATGTGTGAGCATTTTTATTCCTCATTGAATTCCTAGTGTTGTTTTGGGTCGGAAGCGTGCGATGGTTAACTCCTCACAACCTCTTCCCTTGGGGCATGTGAGTAGTACTTTGATTTATGATAAAACTAATAAAACATTGCAATAAGTATATGAGTTCTTTATGACTAATGTGAAACCATGGACATACGCAATCTAACCTTCTCATATTTTCTAGCCTCTTCGGTACCGTGCATTGCCCATTCTCACCTCGAGGATAGGTGCAACTTTCGCCGGTGCATCCAAACCCCGTGACATGATACGCTCTGTTGCACATAAGCCTTATTATATCTTCTTCAAAACAGCCACCATACCTACCTATTATGGCATTTCCATAGCCATTCCGAGATATATTGCCATGCAAATTCCATCGTCACTTCACATGACTAGTTCGCTCATCATCATATTGCTTTGCATGATCATATAGAGCTGACATAGTATTTGTGGCAAAGCCACCATTTATCATATTTTGATACATGTCACGCTAGATCATTGCACATCCTGGTACACTGCCAGAGGCATTCATACAGAGTCATATCTTCATATCAATTCTCCATATCGAGTTGTAAGTAAATAAAAGTGTGATGATCATCATTATTAGAGCATTGTCCCAGTGAGGAAAGAATGATGGAGACAATGATTCTCCCACAAGTCGAGATGAGACTCCAGACGAAAAATAAAAGATGGGGGAGGTCAAATGAGCCCACTATCCATTCAAAAAAAATGAGAGAAAATGAGAGAGGGGACTTTACTACTATCTTTTACCATACTTGTGCCTCAAAGTGGCACCATGCTCTTCATGTAGAGAGTCTCATGATATGTCATTTTCATATGCTAGTGGGAATTACCTATTCATTATTACAAACTTGGCTTGTATATTCCTATGGCGGGCTTCCTCAAATGCCCGAGGTCTTCATGGGCGAGCAAGTTGGATGCACACCCCACTTTGCTTCATTTGAGCTTTCATACACCTATAGGTCTAGTGCATCACTTGCATGGCAATCTGTGACGCCTCCAATTTGACCGTACGCTAATCATACACGCAGACGCGTACGACCAAGATTAGGGACTCACTAATCAATATCACAACACAACTATAGGCACAAATTCAAACATAAATCATCATATTACAAACCAGGGATCACGAGGACCCGAATACATAAGTCATACACACAAATGATATCTGAGTACAGACATAGTTAGTCACGGGTGCCATAAGATGGCTAGCACAAACAGGGAATACAGATCGAAAAGGCGCAGGCCTCCTGCCTGGGAGCCTCCTAACTACTCCTCGTCGGCTGGCTCGATCCAGAAGTAAGTACCATTGGGACCCTCCTGGTAGTAAGCTCCGGCGGTGGCATCTGGCTCCTGGGCTCCATCGTCTGATGTATCAACAATAGGGTATGGGGAAAAATAATAGCAAAGCAACCGTGAGTACTCATCCAAAGTACTCGCAAGACTGACATCAGAACTACGCTAAACATGCAATGGTATCAAATGAGAAGGCTGTATTTGTGGACTGTATTGCAGAAATGCCAGAGGAGAGAGAAAGGCCTAGCCTATCGAAGACTAGCATCTTCAAGCAGTCTTGCAGCAGCAGAAGAGAGTAGATAGCAGTAGCATACATGTTGTCATACAGTAGCAATGCCCTGAGATCCTTTCTCGACACCCTGCGAGAAAGCGATCCCGAGAGCAGTATTAACAGTTTATCATGTATCATCATCTCTTTATAGTTGTCATGGATCCGGGCACAACTCCAAGCGTCCTGTTACCGTGGACACGGCTATTCGAATAGATATCTTCCCTGCAGGGGTGCACTACTGTTACCCAACACGCTCGATTACCTCCGGCCGGATACACTTGCTGGGTAATACCCGGCCTCGGGTGATCGACACAACGCAGCCCGACCTAGAGCTCAGCAGAGAGGTCAACACGCCGGTCTAAATCCTAAGTGCGCAGGGGTCTTGGGCCATCGCCCTCCGCACTCCTGCACGTTACGTGACTGGCCGGAGAAACAGGCGCGACACTGGACAACCCAGTGAAGTAACCAGCCCAATCCCGGCGATCAGCCCGCAAAGTAACTTGTGACGTCTGAAGAGCTTTCGGCTGATACTACGATGCAGAGGGCCCCATTAAACCATTATCCCACGTGGTGGTAGTGCGAAATGGGCACGACGACCCACTCAGATCAAACACCCAGCTCCGTTAAGCTCATTTAGTATTACTCGCTTGCTCAATATGCACGATTAACTCCGGCCGCACACCCTTGTTCCTGGTGATGTCCGGCCTCGGCTAATCGACACGTAGCAGGTCAGCCTAACTTTACAGTTGGGTGCTGTCAGGACTCAGGTCCATCTCTGACCGGATGGTACCACCAGCCTTTCAGCCCCAGACTGCACATTTCCCCGCGGGTACCTCTCAAGGTGGACCCGCCTGTTAGTAAGGCCATAGTAACTGTGTGGTCAAGCAACAGGTAGGAATCCGAGGAATCACCCTCGTTGGATTCCACTCCGGGAGTTGCACGACATCAGCTTAAACGGAAGTGATGAAAGAGGAATCACCCTCGGTAACACACATCCGGATAGCTATTCTACAGAGGCACCATCGAAAGTGCGCTAAGAGGTATCACCCTCGGCACTCGATGCCAGCTCTGCAGTGTCGGGCAATTTAGGGGGTGTGTGGTGATGTGCTGTCTTCAGTCCAGCAGTCTTCAGTCACTAAAGTGGAGCAACTACAGCAAGGGAGAGGGGCCACAGATGGTTTCCATCCAACCTATACTAAGCAGTTTGGATAACAGGGCAGGTATCAATTAACAGTTATCAAAAACAGGCTATGCATCAGAAATAGGATAAAGCAGTAGCAGCGGCAATTTCTAATGCAAGCAGGGGGGAAAATGGAATGGGTGATATGGGTATGCGTCAAGGGGTTTTGCTTGCCTGGTTGCTCTGCGGCAAAGGCGGGGTCGTCTGACGGCTGGTCGTCGGGGAGGTAGTCGTACTCTGAAGCAGCGGCGTCGGCGGGCACCAGGTCTAACGAGAGAGAAGGGGGAGAGGAAACAATAAATCCACGGCAAAATACAATCACTATGCATGACATGCCTAAGATGACATGCAGATGGGTGCTACTGCCTATCTATATGATTTAGATAACTCTTGGGAATTAATAAAAATTTAATTGGATTTGTTTTATTAAAGTGGTGCACTATTCATCTACTGCAAACGGTCAAAAAGTTCCTTGTTCAGATAGCTAGAGGCATGTGACAGATGAATGGATGGCATATTTGGATTCGTGGCAATTTTCTGATCAACTTTCATATATAAATTATTTTCATCTGACTTACGGATTAAAAGATATGAATTTTTAAAGTTTTAAATATTTTCTGAATTTATTTTAATTATTTAATTCGAATTATCCAGAATAGTGTTGGCTGACGTCAGCATGATGTAATGCTGACGTCAGCAGTCAACAGGGGGCTGACCAGGTCAAACCCTGACCAGTGGGTCCCACCTATCATAGACACAGGTCTAATTAACTTATTAACAGACTAATTAATCCAGTGGGGCCCATATGTCAGTGGGTAATTAGGCAAAATTAATTATTTTAATTAATCTAAAACACTAATTAAGTTTCTAACACGGGGGCCCCATATGTCATAGACACTGGGGGAGGGACCCCACATGTCAGTGGCTGGGTTGACCCAGTCAGCCGAGTTGACCGAGTCAACTCGGTCAACTGGGGCCCCCCTGGCCCACTGGCAGCCTCACTGGGGGTGGCCCCAGCCAGGCCACGTCGGCGGCGGCCGGCGATGAGCCGCCGGCGACCATTCCAGCGGCGGCGCACGTCGGGAGCGGCCGGAAAACGCGCACAGGGCGCCGTTTTGGACGCGGCCAGCCGCGTTCGAATGGCTGGTCGACGCCGCGTCGATCTACGGTGGTCTCGCGGGCCAATTCGGCCGGAGATGGCAGCTACGACGACGACGGCGGACGGCGGCGCTCGGCCATCTCACGAACGGTGGCTACACGGCACGGCGAACGGCTAGAGCTAGCGCAACGGGACCGCACGGAGGCGTGGAGCACGGCGGTGGGCTCGCATGAGCATGATAACGACGGAGACGACGGCAACGGGCACATCGGCGGCGGGGCTCTCGGTCGGCGATGGCGACTACGGCTACGGCGGCTAATCCGCACGCGAGAGAGAGGGAGAAGGAGGGGGAAGGCTCACCGGGGAGGCACACGAAGGCCCGGTGGGAGCTTAGGAGCAGCAGGGCGGCGGCATTCGCCGGAGAAGCGCCGGCGACCGTGCGGCGATGAAGAGCTCGGGGAGGTCGCAGCAGGGGCTCCGGAGCTCGGGGTCGTGGTCGAGGAGGACGGGGTGGTCACGGCGGTGCTTGTGAGCGTCTCAGCGGGGCTCGAGGTCGTCGGTGGCCGCGGGATCGAGCGTGGCAGCGACGGCGACGTTGCGGGAGAGGTGGGGATCGAGAGGGAGGAAGCGTGCGGGGGCGACTGAGGGGGGCTAGGGTTCGGGACGGTCGAGAGGGGCACGGGCGAGGCCTTAACGGCGTCGGGGACAGCGCGGATGGCCGGCGCGTGGCGAGACGACGACGCTGTCGCGCGCGCCAGGCGACAGCGCGACGAAGACGATGATGGCGCTGGTGGGCTGGGCCGGCTACTGTGCACTTGCAGCCCAAGTGCACAGTAGGCCTTTGCCCCTTTTCTTTTTCTTTTTCCAATTCTTTTCTTTTCCACTGCTTTGCAAATTGTTCGAGTACTTAATGACTTTTATAAAATATGTGGATTGACCCATAATTATCAGTGTGTTATTCTCATTCACCAGAAATTGGTTTGATTAAATTATGAATTTACTTTAAATCCTATTAAACAATTTAGTGTTAATTTGTGCTGTTTAGTTACTGTTTTAATTAGCTAGGGGCAAATTTTGGAATTATGGTGATGTTGTTTTCCCCAACATAATTAGTTATGAATTATGTGCTATTTAATGAATATTTTAGTTACTGGTTTGAACAACTTTTATTTTCACTTAATATTTGAATTGCAAGTTTAAATTGGAATTTGAAATGAGATATGATGCAATGATGCTCAAGCATGGTTAATCATAATGACATGGCATTATCAAAGGGGTGATTACTGTAGCTATTACGTGGGGGCGTTACACAATCCCTACTCCTTGCATTGACATCTATCGATGGGCATCTCCATAGCCCGTTGGTACGCCTAGTTGATGTGAAATTCTCCACTTTTTACCCCTTTGATATCTACCACCATACTCTATTCCACCTAAATGCTATGTCCAATGGCTGACGCTCATGTATTGCGTGAAGAATAAAAAGTTAATGCATATTGAAAAAGTACGATCCAATTAATTTGGTGAAGATGGAGCCATGCCTTGCTAATATAATAAGATGAATGGGGGGGGGGTAAAGACCTTTTAAGGATCGTACACTTTGAAAGATTAATAATTTTGTTTCTTACACTTTAGATATTGCTATGTTAATATTTATTGATTCATCTTTTCTCAATGAGCATACATGCATAAGATTACATAATGGATAGCATGTCACATAAAAAATTCTGTTTTTATCATTTACCTACTCGAGGACGAGCAGGAATTAAGCTTGGGGATGCTTGATACGTCTCCAACGTATCTATAATTTTTGATTGTTCCATGCTGATATATTATCATTCTAGGATACTTTTTGGGTCTTTAGTTATCAGTTTATAATATTTTTGAGCACTAACCTATTGACCTAGTGCCCAGTGCCCAGTTCCAGCTGCTGTTTTCTGCGTGTTTTTTACTTTTCAGGTTTGCAATACCAAACGAAGTCCACTTGCCACAAACTTTTTGATGATTTTTTCTGGACCAAAAGAAGACCTGGAAGATTCGGAAGGAGGCCAGGAAGCGCACGAGGGCTCCACCACACATCAAGGCACACCCTAGGGGGGCCCCTGATATGTGGTGGCCCCCTCGTGGCTCTCTCGACATCCCTCTCTAGCCTATAAATTCTCTAATATTGCAAAAACCATGAAGGCAGTCCCGAAACCCTTTTTCCACCGCCGCAAGTCTCTGTTCCATTGCGAGGCCATTTGGAGCTCCGTTCCGGCACCCTGACGGAGGGGGGATCGATCATGGATGGCCTCTTCATCAACCTTGCTGCCCTCATGATGATGTGTGAGTAGTTCACCACATACCTACGGGTCCATAGCTAGTACCTAAATGGCAATCCCTTTATCTCTTGATCTTCAATACAATGGTCATCGCATCTTCGCTTTGATCTATCCGATGTAATCCTATTGTGCGGTGTGTTTGTTGGAATCTGATGAATTATGGGTTTATGTTCAGATTATTCATGAAAAGTATTTGAGATACCTCTGATATATATTGTCTCTTAATTGCATGATCATTATAGCTTCGTAATGCTCTCCGATTATTGATGTGCTTTGGCCAAGTAGATTGATATTTCATTGGTGGGAGTGGTGCGTTGTGGTAGGTTCAACCTGACGAGTTTCTATATCCCAGTGACAAAGTAGGGGACAAGATGCGTCTTTGTGTTGTTGCTACTAAGGATAACACGATGGGGTTCATTCATATTGCTTGAGTTTACTTTGTCTACATCATGTCATCGTTCTCCATGCATTACTCGGTTTTACTTAATACTCTAGATGCATGCTGGATAAAGGTCGATGAGTGGAGTAATAGTAATAGGTGCAGGCAGGAGTAGGCCTATTTGTTTATGGACATGATGCCTATATATACATGATCATTCCCGTGAAAATCACATAACTATCCGGTTTTCTATCAATTGCCCAACAGTAATTTGTTATCCACCGTATGCTGCCTACATGAGAGATGCCGCTAGGGAAAACTATGGCCCCCGGGTCTATTCACTTATATATTTACAAACGCTACAATTACCTTGTTGCCTTTATTTATCTTTTATTTTATTTTGCAATTTATATTTATCAACAATTATCTACACAACTCATTTGCTTGCAAATAACGAGATCAAGGGGATTGACAACCCTCTCGCCCGCGTTGGGTGCAATTTGTTTGTTCATTTGTGTGCAGCCACTGAAGACGGTTGAGGATTGATATTCCTATTGGTTCGATAAACCTTGATTTCATAACTGAGGGAAATACTTACCCACCTTGTGCTGCAATAATCCTCTTCGCGCAAAACCCAACGCAGATCACAAGTATCACTTTGTCATGAAAGAATGCTATATAACATTTGATGATTTTAATTTTTCACTCGATGGAATATGGATGCTTTGTAGTGTTGCGTCTCCCTGGAGTGATCGTCGTCAGAGCTTCCTCTACTTCCTCTATAGCGTAGTCGGTGAGCTAAAATTCCACCTCCTCCTTCTCTTCTCCTCGGACATGTGTAGGATGATATTTAGACATGTATTGCTTGTCTATTTGGACATGTGTGTATGATTTTGGAGGGAACACCTCCGAGTGGCCTATTTTTTCCGTAATGTTGATTCATTTCGTTCCAGCAAGTTCAGGTGCGCGATACGTCCTGTTTTTAGAAATGGTCGTGCCGAAACTATCCGTGGATTTTGGCATGACTTATGATACAAAGTAGGAAATATCGAGTGCCCGTGATTATGACATTCCGGCAAAACATAGGCATTTTTTATGTCATTACTCCATAAATGTAATGTTAATTTACTTATAATTAGGGTTGACTTGTAGTCTGTCAGAGCTCCTCATGTGACTTTCAGTATGTTCTTAATGGAGGAATCCCTACTGTTGTCGTGGGGGTCATTTCCTCTTCCTCTTCTGGTGATATATACCTTGGTATAATGTGCGAGAGGGTGAGAGGAAGCGACCAGCACCGACGATCGAAGTATTGGAGATGAAGAATCCCGACTGTTGTCGTGGGGGGGCGCTTCCTCCTTCTTCCCCTTGTGCTGCACATTTTGGTAATGCACGCGGGGATGAAGGGAGGAGCGGCCAGCACCGACATATATACACCACATATATTATTGTGAGGAAGTGTCCACCACATATATACACCATCATATCAGTATGAGTGAGTTCCCACCATATATACCATGAGATATGAGAGTTTTTCAAGGAAGCCTCGACAGATCGAAAGTCAAGCCATGTTGAATAGTTTCTGGTATAATTGTCGTCGATTTTTAATCTTTGAATCATGAACACAGGAAATGTCATCTAACGACGAGGGGATCCCTGAGTGCTATATGTACACCGACGACAGGGGTATATGCGACCTATATCTTCACCTAGACAACGGTACGTCCCTCACCGTGAAGCTAAAGATGGACTTCAAAATTGTTACGGTATGTAAACATGACATATATTCTTTTGTAGTGAAGCATGACGTGTGCTTTTTTTCTCTAATTAACCTATAATCTTCTTTTGTACAATTCGACTAGTGCGTTCCTTGTCATGCAAGACTCCATGTCTTGGACAAGTTCCATTTCCAAGAGAGGGAGAGTACGGAGACTAAGATAGCTCACCTAAAGACGGATCTTTACACTTTTGCTGTTAAGGTAAAAAATGCAGTAGATCACATATATTTCAGTTGTTTTGCTTAGAGAGCATTTTGCAAGGCGTACGGGTGATACGTCTCCAACGTATCAATAATTTATGAAGTATTCATGCCATATTCACCTATGTTTACAATACTTTTATATGGTTTTGATGCACTTTATATGATTTATTTAGAACTAACCCGGACTGATGCTGTTTTCAGCAGAATTACCGTGGTGTTGTTTTTGTGCAGAAAATGAAAGTTCTCGGAATGGCCCGAAACTTTTTGGTGATTTTTTCTGGACCAAATAAGCAATATTGGAGCAAAGAACCACTGGAGAAGAGCCACGAGGTGGGCACAACCCACCAGGGCACGCCAGAGGGCCCAGGCGCGCCCTGGTGTATCGTGCCCTCCTCGTGGCCCATCTTGGCGTAAAACCGACGCCAAAAAATCCTATAAATATAGAAACCATCAGAAATAACCCTAGACTCTCCGCTCCCCCGCCGCAACTCTCTGTATCGACGGAAAACCAATCTGGAGGCATTCCAGTACCTTGCCGGAGAGGGGAATCCATCTCCGGTGGCCATCTTCCTCATCCCGACGGAGGCCAAGACGAGGAGGGAGTAGTCCACCTTCGGGGCTGAGGGTATGTACTAGTAGCTATGTGTTCAATCTCTCTCTCTCTCGTGTTCTTGATATGTCACTATCTTGATGTATCACGGGCTTTGTTAATATAGTCGGATCATATGATGTTATTCCCTTGCTATCATGTTGTGATGAATTGAATCTTTCCCTTTGAGATATCGTTATGTTGGGTTGAATATTGGATTTGAGAACACTTGATATATGTCTTGCATGTGGATACCCGTGGTGACAATGGGGTGTTCTATTGATTCACTTGATATATGTTTTGGTACTCAACTTGCGGATTCCCGCGGTGACATTGGGGTAATCTATGCATAGGGGTTGATACACGTTCTTGTCCTACTTTCTCCGATAGAAATCTTGGGGTACTCTTTGAGGTTCTTTGTGTTGGATTGAGTATTCTGAATCTGAAATTGTTTGATGAGTATCGTATAATTAACTCATGGATAGTTGTGGTGACATTGGAGTATCTAGGTGACATTAGAGTTGGTTGATGCGTATCATATGGTGTTATTCTAGTACAAACTCTTAGATAGATCGAACGGAAAGGATATCTTGAAGTTATCTTAGTATGAACTCTTGAATAGATCGATCGAAAAGGATAACTTTAAGGTGGTTTCGTACCCTACAAACAATTTCTTCTTATGTTCTCCGCTAGATAAGAACTTTGGAGTGATTCTTCGTTGCACATTGAGGGGTGGTTATGTGATCCAATTATATTAGCATTGTTGAGAGATTGCACTAGTGAAAGTACGGACCCTAGGCCTTGTTTTCAAGCATTGCAATACCGTTTGCGCTCACTTTTGTTACTTGCTACCTTGCTGTTTTTATATTTTTAGATTACAAAAAGCTATATCTACCATCCATATTGCACTTGTATCACCATCTCTTCGCCAAACTAGTGCACCTATACAATTTACCATTGTATTGGGTGTGTTGGGGACACAAGAGATTTCTTGTATTTGATTGCATGGTTGTTTGAGAGAGACCATCTTCATCCTACACCTCCCACGGATTTATAAACATTAGGTCATCCACTTGAGGGAAAATTGCTACTGTCCTACAAAACTCTATGCTTGGAGGCCCAACAAAGTCTACAAGAATAAATTTGCATAGTAGACATGTTAGAGCACATTTCTCCATGTGTGGTTTTGGGTAATTGATGACAATCCCTATGGACTAATGGTTGCCTTAAGTTATATTCGAAGGATTTGTCCATAGGCACTTCTTGAAGTCCATCTGTTGGTTTTAAGGAGTTTATATGGTGAGAAAGGTGGTATTCAAGGTTTTATCCAAAGATTGGTCATGTGAGAGTTGAACTTACTGCAAGCATGTCTTGAAGAATAAGATTGTGTGAGCATTCATGTTTACCTTCAAGACATCATCATTATGAAGAGAGAAGATAAGATACAAGGTTGATCAAGACTAAGTCAAAGAGTGAATCAAGTTGTCCATTACGCTTTGTGTACTAACCCATGGTCTACGTGAGAGTTCTATGTGGGGTTAGGTATATTTCCATGGGCTTGCATCAAGAGGAAGATCCCATACATCCCATGGAAGATGACATAAAGTGGTGATCGTCATCAAGGTTGCGGTGTGCAAGCTCAAGTGAAGCATCACGGAGAGATCATGCTTGAAGCTTGCCGTTCATTGTGGTGACAATGGACTTGTGAAGATCTGCCGAAGAGTGGCTCACCCATAGTGGAGTATGGGGGAGCAATCTACTAATCTTCATCAAGCCGGCGCAATCAAGAAAGGTGGTCCATCTTGAGGAAGTCAAGATCGTCATCATCTAGCTCAAGTGGACTATGCACAAGGCACAGGTTTGACCTTGATAGGGTTTTCTATTTTACCGGTCTCATGTTGGTAGTTGGGAAACCGGGTTATAGGATCGATAGTCGTACTATCAAGGGGAGCTCTCAAGTGAGTAGCTTGATCATATCGTTCGTTGAGAGCTCAAACCATTGCATTCTTGGCATCATCATCTTTCTTGGTTCTTGGTTGGCTTTTCTCCTTGTGGGTTCTTGATCTTATGTTCACCTTTATGACAAGCTCAAGTTCATCGAAAACGGAGTCCATGTGCATCCTCTATGATGTTTTCGATGTTGGAGTTTTTGCCGGTTCTTCTTTCATAGAGGTTTAACATCTCTTTATCATTGGCATTTTCATACTGCTGTTTGGATAGTTCTTGTTGTCTGCTATCCAACAAACTTGAGTTTGCTCATTTCGGAGTCTGTATGCAAAAGCTATGGCGGTTTTGGTTTTGCTTGGGCTGAAGTACTGCCTTAAGCGGTAGTACCTCTCAAGCGGTACTACCTCTCCCCCGAGCGGTAGTACCTCTTGGGCGGTACTTCCGCTAACCATTACCGCTTCTACTTCCGCTTATTTTATGCTTCTGGTGCCCAATCTGCTTGAGCGGTAGTACCTCTCAAGCGGTACTACCTCTCCCCCGAGCGGTACTACCTCTCAAGCGGTACTACCTCTCCCCCGATCTGGCAGAACTACCACTCGTGTTTTTCTGTCTCGTTGGGCTGTTTTGACCATGCTAAGCGGTAGTACCACTCCCCCAAGCAGTAGTACCGCTTGAGCACGACTTGTGGGCATAACGGTTGGATTTTGGGATGCCTATTTAAGGGGGCCTTCTTCCCCAATGGTCCCCAACTCTTTAGCTCGTGTTCTTCCCCCATTGTTGACCTTCTTCGAGCTTGCTAACTCTCAATCCCTCCAATGATTCTTGCTAGTTCTTGAGGGAAAAGGGAGAGGAGATCTAGATCCACATTTCCACCAATCACTTTCTCCTCTATGTGAGGGGAACCCCTTGGATCTAGAGTTTGGAGTTCTTCGTGTTCTTCTTTGTTCTTCCTCTCATTTTCCTCCCTAGCATTAGTTGCTTTGGTGGGATTTGGGAGAGAAGGACTTGGGCACTCCGTGTGCCCTTGCCATTGCATTTGGTGCATAGGTTTGAGTTCTCCACGGTGATACGTGGAAGTGAAGTTTGAGAAGCTTATTACTCTTGAGTGTTTAAGAACCCTAGAGCTTGTTCCTCTTGGGTGCCTTGGCGCCCTAGATGGTTGGTGGTGCCTCGGAGCTCAATCATTGTGGTGTAAAGCTCCGGGCAAGCGTCGGGGTCTCCAATTAGGTTGTGGAGATTGCCCCGAGCAATTTGTACGGGTACCGGTGACCGCCCCCAAGGGTTGACAAAGTGTACGGGTACCGGTGACCGCCCCCAAGGGTTGCCATTTGTACGGGTTCGGTGACTGCCCTCAAAGGGTCCCTGAGTGGAATCACGGCATTGCACTGTGCGAGGGTGTGAGGAGATTACGGTGGCCCTAGTGGCTTCTTGGGGAGCATTGTGCCTCCACACCGCTCCGAACGGAGATTAGCATCCGCAAGGGTGTGAACTTCGGGATACATCATCGTCTCCACGTGCCTCGGTTATCTCTTAGCCGAGCCCTTTACTTGTGCACTTTACTTTGTGATAGCCATATTGTGTTTCTTGTTATATATCTTGCTATCACTTAGTTGTTTATCTTGCTTAGCATAAGTTGTTGGTGCACATAGGTGAGCCTAGTTGTTTTAGGTTTTGTGCTTGACATATTAAACGTTAGTTTTATTCCGCATTTATTCAAGCCTAAACCGTAATTATTTTAAAGCGCCTATTCACCCCCCCTCTTGGCGACATCCACGTCCTTTCAATTGGTATCAGAGCCAGGTCTCTCTTCATTAGGCTTTACCGCCTAGAGAGTAAGGATGTCGACTAGGGGTTTAGGATTCTCTGACACTCTTAGTTTCGATGGCACAATTTTTGATGTTTGGGTAATTCGCATGCTTAATCTCTTTAGGGTCATGGACCCGTCTTTAGAGCGAATTGTAGATTTGGGTTTTTCTCCTCCAGAGGATTCTCAACACCTATATTTAGAGGATGAGAAAAACTCTTATCTCAATGCTCAAGCTTCTAATGTGTTTTTTGATGCTTTGAGCAATGTAGTTATATTTGAACTCATGCCATTCCGGGATGCTCATGAGTTGTGGACAAAGCTTCAAGATAAATATGGCGTGTCCAAGATTTGTAGGGATGATTGTTCTACCTCCACCTTCGGTCGTGTTGTGTTCTCAACTTCATCTACTTCACCTACATGTTGATTGCCACAAGGTAATGATATGGTGAGTAGTGATGATCATTGTAATGATGATAGTGGGCTTATTGTTGATTTTTCTTCTTCACTATCTTATTGCATGCCTCATCTTTGGACTTTAACACTTCGAGCACTCTAAATGTTTCACATGCTTGTGTTGATAGTCCTTGCATATCATGTAGAAATTGCTCGACTAAATCTCATGATGATATGCTTGCTATATCTTGTTGCCATGATAAAAATGTATCTATTTCCTCGAGTTGTTGTGCTAACAATGTAGAGGAAACCCAACACTCCATGGAACAAGATGTGGTCTTGAATGGTGCTTCAAGGGATCCTACATCATCATCTATTGTTTGTCACTTTTGCCTTATGGCTAAGGCTTCAAAGGTATCTCCTACTTTGAATCCCAATATATCTCACGATGATGATGTTGATGATAATGATGAAGAGAGTGATAATATTGCTTCCTTAAAAATTAAGGGAGAAATGGTTTTTAAAGCTCTTCATAAGAATAAAATTGCTCGTTCCAACTTCATGGAAATCATGTCTATTGCCATTGAGGGCAAGAAATATATTGAGGAGTTGGAAGCTCATCTCGAGGAGCATGAGGCCACCATTGATAAAATGGAAGGGCATGAGCATGATTACGCTAATGAGATCGCGGAGCTATCTCAAGCTCTTGAAAATGAACAAACCACGAAGGAATCTCTTAAGGAGACCTTTGCTCTAGAATTTTCCAGATTAAAGGAATCCCATGATAGAGCTCTCGAGGTGGCTAATGATTTTAGACCTAAAAGTGATAAGCTTGAAGTTGCACATGCTAAACTCCTTGAGGACTTTGAGCACCTCAAAAATGGCTCAAGGGTCATTAAGAGTTCGCTTTTTGAACTCACCGAGTCTCATGCTGAACTTGAAGCTTCATATGCTAAAGAGCTTGCCAAGTTGCCTTCTCCTCTTGTTGTTAATGATGATGCTTGTGCTACTAACTCTATTCCTTCTGAAGCATCCATTTTGAAGGAGAATGTTGAGCTAAGGGCTCAACTTGAGTTGCTATCTAGCAATTATGGGATATTGGAAGAAAGTCATGAAAAGCTTTCTAGCTCTCATGGTGATCTTCTAGTATTGCATACTGTGCTAAAAATAGCTCATGAGGCTAGTACTACTAAGGTAACATCTAGTGAGCCTCATGTGGACATTAGCACTACATCTAGTAGAAATGCTTTATTGCCATGTGCTAGTCCTCGTAGTTCATCTACTCATAATGTTGCTACATCTTGTGATGAATTACTTTCATTGCCTTGTTGCTCTAACGATGAAACTTTTACTTCCTCTAGTACTTGTGTTGATACTAACCATGTAGAGGAAATCAAAGAGCTCAAGGCCTAAGTCACTTCTTTGAAGAAAGACTTGGAAAAGAGTCATGAAGGGAAGTCCACACTCAACAATATCATGAGTGTGCAAAAATCCCCAAATGACAAGGGTGGACTTGGATTCAACTCCAATAAGAAGAAGAAGTCCAAAAGCTACAAGAATAAGGGCCAAGAACAAGTCAAGATTTCGGCCAAGATTATTTGCTTCAAGTGCAAAATAGAAGGGCACCATGTTAGATCTAGCCCATTGAAGAAGAAGCCCCATAGCGACAAGCAACAAGGGAAGCAGCCACAATCTCATGCTCAACGTCAAGTTGAAGAAAGGACACTTCCCAAGAAGACCCAAGTCAACACTCCTCAAGTTGAGAAATCAATGGAGAAGAAATTAAAGGGTATATGTTGCTACTTATGTCGTGAGAAGGGTCACTTTGCTTCTTCATGCACTAATGGTAAGGTATCCAACCCAATAATCATTGATGATGTCTATTCTCTTGGGAAGTATAAGGTTGGCAATGTGTTTGCCAAGTGTGTTGGTACTCAAAGTGGTGTCAAGAAAAGAACCATTTGGGTAGCCAAGCCTATTGTGACTAACCTCTTAGGACCCAACTTGGTTGGGGACCAACAAGCTCAAACTTGATCAATAGGTATTGT
This sequence comes from Elymus sibiricus, assembly GCA_039707655.1. Taxonomy (NCBI): domain Eukaryota; kingdom Viridiplantae; phylum Streptophyta; class Magnoliopsida; order Poales; family Poaceae; genus Elymus; species Elymus sibiricus. The sequence continues at coordinate 436,678,629 of CM077667.1, read as the reverse complement.
TGGAGGGCATTGGTGACTTGGCTACATCATGAAGAATTAAGGGATCTTCATCATTCATATTATCTCATGCCAAGTCATTTGGATTATCAAGTTTGTATCTTATATCCAATGTGCCTCCTTACGGTAACTTGTACTTAAATTGTTTACATTGTTAGTTACTTGCCCCTTTGCATGTTGTGGTTTTGTACCTTGCATGTATTTATATATGTTGTGCTTCCTACTTGTTTTCTTGAGTAATCAAGTATGTATGGTGGGTTGCACATCATTTATGTGTGAGACTCGTGTTGAGCCTTTTGCATCCAGTTGGAATCTTAGTTGGCTCTTTTGAGAGATTAATGGATTATCCCATTTTGGGGGAATAATCTGCTTTGTGCACTTCACGACCCTAAAAATGTGTGTACATGAGGAATACCACTTAGTATTGATATTACAAGATTATCTAGCTTCTATGTGGTATGTCTTCTCATGAGAAATTCAAATTCTAAATGGTCCATTAATCATCTCTTGTTGGATTTCATTTGCCACTTGTTATTAACGTTGGGTTACCACATTACGGGGGAGTAATATGCTATGTGCATATTACAAGCCCAGAGAATGTGTACATTTGAGATATTGCCACTTAGATTTGATATTATAATTTATCTTGTTCCTAGGTGGCATGCTAGCTCTACAAGTGACATTTGCTTGTGATTTAGGAGTAAAGATGATGTTGGATCTATTTGCAATCTACCAATGGGAATTATTTCCAAATACTTCTTGTCCTTTGACAATTGGTATTCCTTTTAAGTGGTAGAATTTGCTAATCATCTTTACATAGGTTTTTGTTTATCGTTTGTCTTCCTTGCCTCTTGTGGATCTTTTTGAGCATGTCTAGTGTTTCTATAGATATAGGGAAAGTGATGATCCCATCATGTGCATTTTGTATTCAAATGCAAATTCTATATAATGCACATCTCTTGGGGGAGCTATCCTATTTTCTTTAGAACACTCTCTTTATGTGTTTATCATAAAATCTTTTGATCTTCATCAAGTGTGTGTTGGTGGGAGGCAAGCCTTTTCTTTATGGTGCTTTGTGCCATCATGAAAATTTGCCGAGGGTTTGGTTTGTTTGGAACCTAGCTCTCTTTTGGGAACTTGATACCTCTTGTTTTCCTTCAATTGGTATCTTGTTTCCTTCTTTTGGCATGTGTCAATGGATATCTCATTCCTTGATGTATCTTTTAATTGTTATCCTTCAAGTTATTTTTTTTCGTTTGGTATCTTATTTTCACTCGATACTTTGTCTTTTGGTATCTTATCAACTATGTGTTGATTTGATTCTTGAAAGCCTTGAGCATGCATATTTACTACATGTACTTTCTTTAGCATGCTTTATTTCTTTGACCCAATATATAGGGGAAACTCCACTATGTCACAAATTGACTAAAGTGTGCATGAAATTCAATTTCATATCTATATGCACATAGTTATGTGGAGTTTGTCCTATGTATTGTTGGTCCACTAAATCTTTGGTCCCAATGAGTTTCGGTTCCACTTTGTTTGTGTTGTTGTTCTAGGAACAATTGGAGATGCATTGGATGCTCGGCTCACTTACAAGGAAGGTGTTGACACCAAGTGCTTAATGGAGCCTTGCTAGGATGATCGATGAACCATTATCTACTACATCAATCCAATGCTATCTCGGTAACTAGTATCTACTTCATGCATACATTAATTGCATTCAACCTTTGTAGGTTGCATCATGGCATGAAGTTCTTGATTCATTCTTGTGGTACTTGTTTCCTTTCTCAAAGCATCCCAACGATGATCTCTTGTTGCTAGTTGTGATGTCTTTGATGTTCGTATGATGGGAGTTCATTTTTGTACAATAAGAAAATATTAGGCCATGTGCTATGCTTTCAAGCAAAGATCTTATTGGTATACTTATGACTTCCTTTTGGATATCTTGTTCCTTCCTTCTTGTAACTATTTCGTATGTACATCATTCTTTGTGGATATATCATCATGATTGTCCTCTACCTAGAATCTTATACACATGAGAGAAGTTACATCTCTAGTTGATATCCTCTTTTCTTTCATGTCCACCGTTTCTTCCCTTTTTATTTCCATGGTGGTTTCGTGAAATAATTTGTCTTGAGTGCGGATCTTATATCCTTGCATCTTGATGCACTCTTTGGTGGTGAAGATTATTTTCCTCATGCTTGTCTTCACGAGGGTTTGCCATTTCGATTGGTATCCCTCCTCTTGACAAGGCAATCATTTCCTATCTTCACCAGGGGTTGTCACAAGCTTTGGTTTTTAATTTTCTTATTAGTAAGCTTGTGGACCCATTTGCCAGTGGTTTGTGTTTGTGGGAAGGATATGGCTTGCACTTTGTGTCTCATTTCTTCAAGACTATGTTGTTGCTTAATGCTCATCCTTATACTAGTCTTCTCAAAGTGCTTGGCCATGACTCACACACATCATTTTGGTTGAGCCTATTCCTAAATTGCCTCTTTTACATGTTGCTCAACCATATGTTTGGTGCAAGTGATATTCTTATTGTCTTATCTACTTGCTTGCACTTTTTGTGTGTTTCTATTGATGTTGGGGGAGTGATGATCCTATTTTGTGCTCTCGTATCCAAATACAAAAAAAAACTTAATAGTGCACAAATCATGGGGAGCTTCCCTAGTTTCTCTATAACACTCTATTGCCCTAATCATAATATCTTGTATTCATGTGGCTCGTAGGTCCATGTGATTGATTGTTCCAATTGGTATCTTTTGATTGTTTTCTTCACTCCGGTGTATGTCTTTGTGCCATACGATCCTTTTTGTAATCTTTGGGTTCTCAATATAGTTTGTCTTCCTCCAACTACTTATCATTGGATATGTGTATTTCTTTGCACACGTATTTTGAGAAATACAAACATTTAGGAGGAACACCTATTATATTGGCTTTCTAAACTTTTCGTCCATTTTGGCAATCGATGCCAATGGGGGAGAAGTTTAGAGAGTTTAGTTTGGAAAGCTTACAGAGTTTTGCTTTTGTTGCTTAAGCATTTGCATCTCACATCCATGCATTGCTTTGCATTTGTGTGTGCTTGGTTGTGCTTATTTCCTTATATAAACTCTCTTGAAAGTGGTTGTCATCAATTACCAAAATGGGGGAGATTGTAAGAGCACATTTCTCCATGTGTGGTTTTGGGCAATTGATGACAATCCCTATGGGCTAATGGTTGCCTTAAGTTATATTCGAAGGATTTGTCCATAAGCACATCTTGAAGTCCATCTGTTGGTTTCAAGGAGTTTATATGGTGACCAAGGTGGTATTCAAGGTTTTATCCAAAGATTGGTCATGTGAGAGTTGAACTTACTGCAAGCATGTCTTGAAGAAGAAGATTGTGTGAGCATTCATGTTTACCTTCAAGACATCATCTTTATGAAGAGAGAAGATAAGATACAAGGTTGATCAAGACTAAGTCAAAGAGTGAATCAAGTTGATCAACACACAAAGCATCCAAAATGTACCGAGAGGGATCAAGCGATCCCATGGTATGGTAAGCATTGTCCATTACGCTTTGTGTACTAACCCATGGTCTACGTGAGAGTTCCATGTGGGGTTAGGTATATTTCCATGGGCTTGCATCAAGAGGAAGATCCCTTACATCCCATGGAAGATGACTTCAAGTGGTGATCGTCATCAAGGTTGTGGTGTGCAAGCTCAAGTGAAGCATCACAGAGAGATCATGCTTGAAGCTTGCCGTTCATTGTGGTGACAATGGACTTGTGAAGATGTGCCGAAGAGTGGCTCACCCATAGTGGAGTATGGGGGAGCAATCTACTAATCTTCATCAAGCCGGCGCAATCAAGAAAGGTGGTACATCTTGAGGAAGTCAAGATCGTCATCATCTAGCTCAAGTGGACTATGCGCAAGGCAAAGGTTTGACCTTGATAGGGTTTTCTATTTTACCAGTCACATGTTGGTAGTTGGGAGACCGGGTTATAGGATCGATAGTCGTACTATCAAGGGGAGCTCTCAAGTGAGTAGCTTGATCGTATCGTTCGTTGAGAGCTCAAACCATTGCATTCTTGGCATCATCATCTTTCTTGGTTCTTGGTTGGCTTTTCTCCTTGTGGGTTCTTGAGCTTATGTTCACCTTCATGACAAGCTCAAGTTCATCGAAAACGGAGTCCATGTGCATCCTCTATGATGTTTTTGATGTTGGAGTTTTTGCCGGTTCTTCTTTCATAGAGGTTTAACATCTCTTTATCATTGGCATTTTCATACTGCTGTTTGGATAGTTCTTGTCGTCTGCTATCCAACAAACTTGAGTTTGCTCATTTCGGAGTCCGTATTAAAAAGCTAAGGCGGTTTCGGTTTTGCTTGGGCTGAAGTACTGCCTTAAGCGGTAGTACCTCTCAAGCGGTACTGCCTCTCCCCCGAGCGGTAGTACCTCTTGGGCGGTACTTCCGCTAACCATTACCGCTTCTACTTCCGCTTATTTTATGCTTCTGGTGCCCAATCTGCTTGAGCGGTAGTAGAGAGCGGTAGTACCTCTCAAGCGGTACTACCTCTCCGCCGAGCGGTTGTAGCGTCCCGACTCAAAACGAGTCATGCCTCTGTGTGTTAGTGCCATCCCTGGATCAGTATGCTGGCACACACAGTACATCAATGTATATATCAAAGTGCAATCACATGTAATTAACGTAAAACTGATATATACCTCTTAAAACTCAGCGGAAACAGTCAACGGGAGTGGAGTCCCAATAAACACCAACGGCAGGTTGCGTGTAGACCGTAACCCTGAATCGTACTCTTACTCGTCGTAGAAAAGTATATGCAACATAAGACGTTGCAGCCATGTAGGTCAGTATATTGAATGTACCGGCAAGATCACCATAGGAAACAAAGGTAAAGACTATTCTATATGCAAAAGGCTTTGTGGCTCTGTGTCTGAGTTTTTGCAGAAAAGCTGGTTTTATTTTCCCTACAACAAAGGAGTCAAACGGAATATCACTACAAAAGTTGGTTGTTAATGAGATGGTTCCACCAACCAATTCTCATGTCCCAAAATTATTAATAGACCCACTCATCATGAAAATTTATTAATTGTGTTGAGACTGGCTGATAGTATCATCTCCGGTGCTCATGTTGTCCATAACCGGGGACACGGCTAATCGATTAGTTTGACACTCTGCAGAGGTTTGTACACTTTACCCGCAAGAATCGATCCCTCCCGTTGTGTCCTCGCACTGCCTGGTGTTTGAGAACAAGATGATCGAAACATGGTCTTCCAAAGCGATCCTCCGATAGTTAAGTCAGTGCCCATCCAATCCTACCGTTCTTCTACATCTCGTAGCACTGACCTACCAGAGCCACGACTAGGGTCAACCAAGCCAGAGCCCATATTGACTTGCGGTTGCACACGTAAGCTTTCCGGCCTTGAAGTACCCGTCCATCTCTTTGAGCCTGGGTGGCATTCCGTTGGGATGATCACAGGTAGATACCAGGATTCCTGGCATAACCATGATAGATATCAGGTTGCCAAAATGCATGTCCAATCCACCCAGAGGTATATTGAGTCCTTGAAGTCTTGATCATCATGCAGGTCTTGAAATAATTAATTAACCTCACAACACTCCTAAATCTCACAACCAAACCCTGTCTACTAAAGCGTAGCAATTGTGAAGTAACGTCCCTTCCCGGACAATGGTAACAGGGTGTTGGGTTACTCCTACCTCATGATACTACAACAAGTTCAATCTCAATATCCTACTGGATGTATGATGGAGAGATTTATTCTAATGCAAATAAAACATAGGTAATGTAAGATGATCAAAGTGAACTTGCCTGTACTGTTGATGAAGATAAATACCGCTCTCAGAAAATAACTTGATAGAACTATTCGTCACTCTCCGATGAAATCTATACAATCAAACATTGCACTCAGATAAGCAATCATACTAGCAATCAATACTAACAATCAAAAAGCAACACAAAAACCAAACACAAAAGAGTTACGATGAAGGAAATACTTAAGACAAAAGTTAAAACACAAAAGTTCATCAAAACAACCAAGAATCGTTTTCCCTACCAATAAACTATTTTCAATATCAACAAAACAAAAACAAAGAAAAAATGTAACAAAAGTATTTTATTAAATATTTTACTAGCAAAAAGAATTACTTTTGAAGAACAAGTAAGAACTATGAAAACAACACCCTAAACAATATAAGTTTTCTAGCTAATAGAACATAACAGCAAAGAAAACACTAAGATAATAAAATAACAGAAAAACAAAATATAAAACACTAAATTAACAGAAAATATTTTCTCATAAAACTTTATTACAAAAAAAAGAACTAATAGAAAAGCTTTTAGTAAACTCTTCCTATAACCTAAACAAAGTTAACCTTGAATTGACCACAAACAATTTCAACTATAATACAAATTGTTTTCTGGTCTAAAATAAAATTTATAAAACTATATATAGAAATAATTTCCAAATAAGAAATCAAACTAGCAATGAAATCAATTTGCAAGTTATGTTGAAACTAGAATTGATTTCATGCTATCAAAAATAATAAATGACATAAAAATAAACTTGGTTGAAATACTACTCCTAACTAACAGAAAACAAAGTAAAACTTGTCAACTAATATAAAAGAAAATAAACTAAAACAATTTAAAACAAAAGAAATAGAAATAAACCTAAAAAGAACTAAAACAGATTCTGTTTTGCTTGAAACCCCAATTTAAAATATTGTAAAAATTCTCAAATTCTACCTACTGGTAAACAAAGTCACTAGTGACTAGTAGCAAAAAGAATCAACTCAAAATCTATTTTTAAACTCAAGATATTCAGAAAACAAGATTTGAAACAAATCTGTTTGAATTCAAATTTCAAATATTAAAATATGGTCAAACTTTATATCTACAGAAACGAGAATAAATTTGTGACACCATGCAAAAAGAATCACTCAAAAATATTAAAAACTCTAAAAGATATAGCAAAACTAAAAGCAGAACTATTTATGGAATTGAAATTAAAACAGAAAAAGAAAAATCGTTTCTAACGGACAGGGGTAGACGTGGCTAAATCTGATTGGACAAGGGGTGTGCGCGTGCGGTGTAACAGAGCGAACGGCCGGCTTTTAGAAGAAAACGCTTCCGTGTTTAAGTGATCTAATCTTAGCTGTTGAAATAGATCGGACGGTCGAGGAGGCTTACCGAAGCTAGGTCGCCGGCGAGGGGATTCCGGCGAGGCAGCGGTGGCAACAGGGGGCTCGGGGTCGTCGGGGAGGGAGCTCCGGTGGGTCTCCGGCGACGGCGCGGGCTCCAGTATACGCAGCGGTGAACGGCGCGTCCAAAGGTGGTCGATGGCGAGCTCGGGGACGACGGGGTGACGATGGCGAGCTTCGGGGCGGCGGCGTCGCTCGGGTGGTCGACGGGGAGGGGGTTCCGAGGGGTGTGGGGCTCGGTGAGCGGGCCGAGAGGAAGCGTACGAGGGAGTCGAGTGCGTGGGTGGCTTCACGCAGGGGTGAGGTGGTCTGGGTGGTGCGGCAGGACGAAAATGGTGCGGCGGCGGGGCTCTACTCCGACGAGGGATTCCGGCGAGTGGAGAGGGTAGGTCGAGGGGGACTCGGGCGGAACGGGGTGCGGGGCTCCCGGATTTTATAGTCCTGGGGTCAGGGGTGCTCGGAGGGAAGGGGATCGACGAGATCCCGTCGGATCCGAGGCGGTCGCCGGCGAAGGAAGGAGGAGGTGAGGGAGGGAAGGAGAAGAGCGTCGGGCGAGGGTGATCGGCCAGTGGGCCCGGCGTGTCAGTTGGGGAGAGGGAGATCGTGCGGGATCGGGCGGCCGATCCGAAGGGATTCGGATCCGGCGAAGCAGATCTGGGCCTGAAACTATTCCAAATGGGCCGCGGTCGGTTTCCTAATAAACGCAGTTTTTTTTAATTAAAAACAGGAAAGAAAATATGATTTGGGCAATCAAATCAGATCTAAATATAGAAGTTTTATATATCAAAATGATCAAAAGAAAATAAGGAATGTGAATAACATTTTTCCACGACCAAAATAAATACTTTTGAAAAATTTATTTTTCAGAAAATGCCTAAATTGTTTTTGTTTCTTTTGCAAATATTTTTCAAATAACTCCCTGGGTTTTAGGGTTCAAATATTTCACAAAAATGCCCCTGGTATGTAGGGTCATGTTCCTCCTCTCAAATTTGAAATTTGGGGCAATGAACTTTGAATTCTTTCAAGCTTTGAAATAGAACCAAAAATGGAATAGATTCCAAAAACTTTCAAATCCACTTTTCAAATACTTTATTTGAAGAATCATGTCATCTTCTCTCCATGATTTGAATTGGATGAATTTTAATTCAAAAGCAAAGGGGGAAAGTCATTTTATTCCCTCTCATTCCAAGTTCAAAAAATGTTTTCAAAAGTTTCAAATTTTCACTCAATTCAATCACTCAATCAAACAATCATTCATTCTATTGATTAATATAACATTCCAAATTTTGGGATGTTACAAACCTACCACACTTAAAATGAATTTCGTCCTCGAGATTCGAAGAGGCTAGAAAGAAAAGGTTAGGTTTTGGGGGTCTTCTAACAAATCCATTGACCTGAAAGTGTGGGGCTACCACACTTAAAACGAGAGTTACTGGTCCCTCAATATCATGACAATCCTCTGGGGTCCTTGGCAATATGTGTCTCTTCACATTCTCCACAGTAACTCCTTTGTTGATGTGCTTCCTTTATATTCATAACGTTTCCTTCAAAATCCAGTGTTTCCTTGATCAATACAAAGTTCTTCCGTTACTGTGTCTTCTTAACTGACAAGTCGCGTGACCATTCTAAATAACTTATCGATGATCTCATGGTGGTCTACCATTTGTGGTTATCCTGCAATGAAACGGGTATTGGCTTCATCCTCACCGTAAAATTTCCTACGTTTGGCAGCAACTGCCATGTACAAGGGGTCTTCATCATACCATTCTAAGGTTTAAACAAAAGCTTCAAAGAACGTCGTCTCTTTACTATGGGTAAGTCACTCGGATTTACCATTCCAAATAGCAAGAGCGAATGATAAGAGTAAGTCATCATGGTGATCAATCCATTCCGCACCCAAATCATTACTCTGTATAAGGTTTAGCGAATCTCGTATTCTAACACTTGGGCTTCCTCACAAGCGTTGCAAAATTTCTCTTGTCCACGAACGACGTTCGGTTAAATCCATTGATTCTGCAAGCTAAACAAAGGATCTAGCGTTCCTTCACAACTCTCAGGTTATCGTATACTCCTAAGAAACATCTGTCGATCAAATCACAACCTCTTCCTTCATGATCTTGGGGTAATGTTCAAATAGAATAACGTTCAAAAATTCTGAGACTATTTCTTGATACAGACTCCACTTGTGGAATTCATTTTCCTTTCCATTGGTCTGTTTACCAATACAGGTGTGGGTTCATCTGAAATCATATTCTTCTCATATTCAATCCCTTATTACATCCTCAATCACTTCTCAAAACTCCAAATTTAAAAGTACTTTATTACAAATGCTGCCATCCACATAGTTTGGTATGGTCAAGCATCACTTCTGAATTTATTCATTTGTCCCCCTTGGATATATTTTAGTACCACTAGAACTTTGCGATGTGCTCCTTGAAATCATCCATCTTTTGCTTTATCAGGGTGGACATGAGCTTCATCTCCATCATCTCTATATGCCCCTCCCGTAGGTATTCCTGAGTATGACGGAGTCTTGCTTCAAGTATTTCTCCAATCTGTCTTATGGCTTCCATGGCAGCTTCATGAACAACATCGAAGAAAGTGGCTCGTGGTACATGAGAGATGAAAAAGTATTGCCCCATAGTCTTTGGGCAAACTCCCTTCACATGGTGGAGGTGTACTTCCACGTACCAGAGTTCCAATCCATTTTCCATGAATGGGTAGCCTTTGTAGACCGCATCTCCTTCAAGATGGATGTGCTTCATCATATCCTTCAGGATCCTTGGGTAATCATGATCACTAGTCAGGGTCATGATCGTCTCCGGGCCCTTGAGGAAAGACTCATAAAGGGTTGTCATCTGCAGGAGTCAGAAAAGGGTACTTAGTGTAATGTATGTATCTCCTTGGATAAACATCCATATCATCCAAAACCATGCTTCAATTTCACTTTCCAACATCTTATAGGGTATTGTCATCCTTAAAAATAAAATGTGTTGGGTTATCCATTGACCATATTATATTGTATCCTTGTGCTTTAGCAAAAACCATGTTTATGCATCAACAACTCATTTTCATCCATGTTTACCCACATAAGTGGTTCAAAATAACATAAAACCTCATAGAGCCTTTCAACATAGGTCATATCAACTTTCATGCACTATTACAACCTCCAAGTCTTCCATTACATAACTCAACCCATCGTACTTATAAAATTCCTTCCTACTACAGTTATTATGATCATCAAAATCTCAACTACTCAGTTCCAGCTTTCTTCTTGCTTGGACATTTGTTAGCATAATGTCCTACTCCCCTGCAGTGAAAACAAATGAGTTCCGATAAGTCTCGGGGCTTCTTGATGATGTTGTTTGCTCCTTGGGGTCTCTGCTTCTTTTCCGGGCATTAGCCAACGTAGTGACCTAATTCCTTGCACCTGAAACACATGATATGACCATGGTCCTTCTTTGCAGGAATAGGGTCGTTCTCGGGATGTCTTCGGTTGCTCTTCCTGGACTTGCTTGTTCCGATCAATCCCTCTACTTCATATGGATCAAGCTCCACTTTTTCTATCGAGAAGTCTCCTAGATACTCTTGGCTTTCCTTCGTGCAATCCTGGGAAAACTGTCCTTTTTCTCCACATGAGTAGCAGGCAATGGAGCAAAATCTGGTTAAGCCGTGTCCATCAGGGTCTTCCAAATCTTCCTTCATCACTCGTTCTTCAAAAATCCCCTTGAACATTTCCTTCATTATTTCTTTCTGATTCTTGATAACTAGTTGCACCTTGGGGTAAATGTGGCACTGAGCTGGGTAGTGGGTGGTTCCTTCACACAAGAAACAAGTCACCTGACTAGTTGGGCATTCCTCGGCTGGATGATTTTCTTCACAATGAGGGCATCCATCCTTGTGTTCTTCCTGGGTGTGTCCTATTTCTCCACAGATCTCGCAAGCACAAAGCTTCTTTATAGGGCTATCACAGTGCTTCCGGATGAGACGGGATCTTAACAGAGTCTTCTTGAATTCCTCCCAGGTTTTTGCTCCATTACATCCCTGTATGGCTTGATGCATTTTCCACCAAGTTGAAGCACTTTGGGTAAAGTACTGAAGAGCGTATTGAACCTCATACTTCTTTGCAATCGAGTTGCTCCCGAAGCTATTCTCCATGTTTTGAATCCATACTTCTGCCTCCTGCTGGGTCATTGGTCCAGAGAATACAAGTCCAACTTCATTCACCATCTATTGGGTCCAAGGGTTTTTGGGATGAGATACGATAGAGAGAAAGGAGGGGATACACACAATACAAACAATGGTTTTGAAAATAGATTTTATTTGTGGCGGTCGAAAAAATACACACAATTGATAGCTCACAAATCATCGTATCTAACGTGAGTATACAACAGGGGTTTGGTCTTCTAGGGGACATAAAATCTTGGAATTTCTTCACGGTCTTCAATTTCTTCACGTCCTTATAGTCTTCAATTTTTTTTGTAGCTCTTTCCATAGTGGTCAAACGGACAAGGGTATTATCTAACTATTTAATAAAACTCAGAAGAGATAAGAAGTAAAAGATTTTTTTTTGAGAATAATTTTGAGAGATATCCTGTCCTATGGGCTTTCCAGTTTCTAGGGTCACGTCCTACAGTCAACATGTGCTCTGATACCATTTCTGTAGCGTCCCGACTCAAAACGAGTCAAGCCTATGTGTGTTAGTGCCATCCCTGGATCAGTATGCTGGCACACACAGTACATCAATGTATATATCAAAGTGCAATCACATGTAATTAACGTAAAACTGATATATACCTCTTAAAACTCAGCGGAAACGGTCAACGGGAGTGGAGTCCCAATAAACACCAACGGCGGGTTGAGTGTAGACCGTAACCCTGAATCGTACTCTTATTCGTCGTAGAAAAGTATCTGCAACATAAGACGTTGCAGCCGTGTAGGTCAGTACATTGAATGTACCGGCAAGATCACCATAGGAAACAAAGGTAAAGACTATTCTATATGCAAAAGGCTTTGTGGCTCTGTGTCTGAGTTTTTGCAGAAAAGCTGGTTTTATTTTCCCTACAACAAAGGAGTCAAACGGAATATCACTTCAAAAGTTGGTTGTTAATGAGATGGTTCCACCAACCAATTCTCATGTCCCAAAATTATTAATAGACCCACTCATCATGAAAATTTATTAATTGTGTTGAGACTGGCTGATAGTATCATCTCCGGTGCTCATGTTGTCCATAACCGGGGACACGGCTAATTGATTAGTTTGACACTCTGCAGAGGTTTGTACACTTTACCCGCAAGAATCAATCCCTCCCGTTGTGCCCTCGCACTGCCTGGTGTTTGAGAACGAGATGATGGAAACATGGTGTTCCAAAGCGATCCTCCGATAGTTAAGTCAGTGCCCATCCAATCCTACCGTTCTTCTACATCTCGTAGCACTGACCTACCAGAGTCACGACTAGGGTCAACCAAGCCAGAGCCCATATTGACTTGCGGTTGCACACGTAAGCTTTCCGGCCTTGAAGTATCCATCCATCTCTTTGAGCCTGGGTGGCATTCCGTTGGGATGATCATAGGTAGATACCAGGATTCCTGGCATAACCATAATAGATATCAGGTTGCCAAAATGCATGTCCAATCCACCCAGAGGTATATTGAGTCCTTGAAGTCTTGATCATCATGCAGGTCTTGAAATAATTAATTAACCTCACAACACTCCTGAATCTCACAACCAAACCCCGTCTACTAAAGCGTAGCAATTGTGAAGTAACGTCCCTTCCCGGACAATGGTCACAGGGTGTTGGGTTACTCCTACCTCATGATACTACAACAAGTTCAATCTCAATATCCTACTAGATGTATGATGGAGAGATTTATTCTAATGCAAATAAAACATAGGTAATGTAAGATGATCAAACTGAACTTGCCTGTACTGTTGATGAAGATAAATACCGCTCTCAGAAAATAACTTGATAGAACTATTCGTCACTCTCCGATGAAATCTATACAATCAAACATTGCACTCATATAAGCAATCATACTAGCAATCAATACTAACAATCAAAAAGCAACACAAAAACCAAACACAAAAGTGTTATGATGAAAGAAATACTTAAGACAAAAGTTAAAACACAAAAGTTCATCAAAACAACCAAGAATAGTTTTCCCTACCAATAAACTATTTTCAATATCAACAAAACAAAAACAAAAAAAAATGTAACAAAAGTATTTTATTAAATATTTTACTAGCAAAAAGAATTACTTTTGAAGAACAAGAACTATGAAAACAACACCCTAAACAATATAAGTTTTCTAACTAATAGAACATAACAGCAAAGAAAACACTAAGATAATAAAATAATAGAAAAACAAAATATAAAACACTAAATTAACAGAAAATATTTTCTCATAAAACTTTATTACAAAAAAAGAACTAATAGAAAAGCTTTTAGTAAACTCTTCCTATAACCTAAACAAAGTTAACCTTGAATTGACCACAAACAATTTCAACTATAATACAAATTGTTTTCTGGTCTAAAATAAAATTTATAAAACAATATATAGAAATAATTTTCAAATAGGAAATGAAACTAGCAATGAAATCAATTTGCAAGTTATTATGAAACTAGAATTGATTTCATGCTATCAAAAATAATAAATGACATAAAAATAAACTTGGTTGAAATACTACTCCTAACTAACAGAAAACAAAGTAAAACTTGTCAACTAATATAAAAGAAAATAAACTAAAACAATTTAAAACAAAAGAAATAGAAATAAACCTAAAAAGAACTAAAACAGATTCTGTTTTGCTTGAAAACCAAATTTAAAATATTGTAAAAATTCTCAAATTCTACATACTGTTAAACAAAGTCAGTATTGACTAGTAGCAAAAAGAATCAACTCAAAATCTATTTTTAAACTCAAGATATTCACAAAACAAGATTTGAAACAAATCTGTTTGAATTCAAATTTAAATTATTAAAATATGGTCAAACTTTATATCTACAGAAACGAGAATAAATTTGTGACACCATGCAAAAAGAATCACTCAAAAATATTAAAAACTCTAAAAGATATAGCAAAACTAAAAGCAGAACTATTTATGGAATTGAAATTAAAACAGAAAAAGAAAAATCTTTTCTAAGGGACAGGGGTACACGTGGATAAATCTGATTGGACAAGGGGTGTGCGCGTGCGGTGTAACAGAGCGAACGGCCGGCTATTAGAAGAAAACGCTTCGGCGTTTAAGTGATCTAATCTTAGCTGTTGAAATAGATCAGACGGTCGGGGAGGCTTACCGAAGCTAGGTCGCCTGCGAGAGGATTCCGGCGAGGCGGCGGTGGCAACAGGGGGCTCGGGGTCATCGAGGAGGGAGCTCCGGTGGGTCTCCGGCGACGGCGTGGGCTCCAGTATACGCAGCGGTGAACGGCGCGTCCAAAGGTGGTCGATGGCGAGCTCGGGGACGACGGGGTGACGATGGCGAGCTTCGGGGCGGCGGCGGCGCTCGGGTGGTCGACGGGGAGGGGGTTCCGAGGGGTGTGGGGCTCGGTGAGCGGGCGGAGAGGAAGCGTACGAGGGAGTCGAGTGCGTGGGTGGCTTCACGCAGGGGTGAGGTGGTCTGGGTGGTGCGGCAGGACGAAAATGGTGCGGCAGCGGGGCTCTACTCCGACGAGGGATTCCGGCGAGTGGAGAGGGTAGGTCGAGGGGGACTCGGGCGGAACGGGGTGCGGGGCTCCCGGATTTTATAGCCCTGGGGTCAGGGGTGCTCGGAGGGAAGGGGATCGACGAGATCTCGTCGGATCCGAGGCGGTCGCCGGCGAAGGAAGGAGGAGGTGAGGGAGGGAAGGAGAAGAGCGTCGGGCGAGGGTGATCGGCCAGTGGGCCCGGCGTGTCAGTTGGGGAGAGGGAGATCGTGCGGGATCGGGCGGCCGATCCGAAGGGATTCGGATCTGGCGAAGCAGATCTGGGCCTGAAACTATTCCAAATGCGCCGCGGTCGGTTTCCTAATAAACGACAGTTTTTTATATATTAAAAACAGGAAAGAAAATATGATTTGGGCAATCAAATCAGATCTAAATATAGAAGTTTTATATATCAAAATGATCAGAAGAAAATAAGGAATGTGAATAACATTTTTCCACGACCAAAATAAATACTTTTGAAAATTTATTTTTCAGAAAATGCCTAAATTGTTTTTGTTTCTTTTGCAAATATTTTTCAAATAACTCCGTGGGTTTTAGGGTTCAAATATTTCACAAAAATGCCCCTGGTATGTAGGGTCAAGTTCCTCCTCTCAAATTTGAAATTTTTGGCAATGAACTTTGAATTCTTTCAAGCTTTGAAATAGAACCAAAAATGGAATAGATTCCAAAAACTTTCAAATCCACTTTTCAAATACTTTATTTGAAGAAGTCATGTCATCTTCTCTCCATGATTTGAATTGGATGAATTTTAATTCAAAAGCAAAGTGGGAAAGTCATTTTATTCCCTCTCATTCCAAGTTCAAAAAATGTTTTCAAAAGTTTCAAATTTTCACTCAATTCAATCACTCAATCAAACAATCATTCATTCTATTGATTAATATAACATTCCAAATTTTGGGATGTTACAGCGGTACTACCTCTCAAGCGGTACTACCTCTCCCCCGAGCGGTACTACCTCTCTGGCAGAACTACCACTCGTGTTTTTCTGTCTCGTTGGGCTGTTTTCACCGTGCTAAGCGGTAGTACCGCTCCCCCAAGCGGTAGTACCGCTTGAGCACGACTTGTGGGCATAACGGTTGGATTTTGGGATGCCTATTTAAGGGGGCCTTCTTCCCCAATGGTCCCCAACTCTTTAGCTCGTGTTCTTCCCCCATTGTTGACCTTCTTCGAGCTTGCTAACTCTCAATCCCTCCAATGATTCTTGCTAGTTCTTGAGGGAAAAGGGAGAGGAGATCTAGATCCACATTTCCACCAATCACTTTCTCCTCTATGTGAGGGGAACCCCTTGGATCTAGAGTTTGGAGTTCTTCGTGGTCTTCTTTGTTCTTCCTCTCATTTTCCTCCCTAGCATTAGTTGCTTTGGTGGGATTTGGGAGAGAAGGACTTGGGCACTCCGTGTGCCCTTGCCATTGCATTTGGTGCATAGGTTTGAGTTCTCCACGGTGATACGTGGAAGTGAAGTTTGAGAAGCTTATTACTCTTGAGTGTTTAAGAACCCTAGAGCTTGTTCCTCTTGGGTGCCTTGGTGCCCTAGATGGTTGGTGGTGCCTCGGAGCTCAATCATTGTGGTGTAAAGCTCCGGGCAAGCATCGGGGTCTCCAATTAGGTTGTGGAGATTGCCCCGAGCAATTTGTACGGGTACCGGTGACCGCCCCCAAGGGTTGACAAAGTGTACGGGTACCGGTGACCGCCCCCAAGGGTTGCCATTTGTACGGGTTTGGTGACCGCCCTCAAGGGTCCCTTAGTGGAATCACGGCATCTTGCATTGTGCGAGGGCGTGAGGAGATTACGGTGGCCCTAGTGGCTTCTTGGGGAGCATTGTGCCTCCACACCGCTCCGAACGGAGATTAGCATCCGCAAGGGTGTGAACTTCGGGATACATCATCGTCTCCACGTGCCTCGGTTATCTCTTAGCCGAGCCCTTTACTTGTGCACTTTACTTTGTGATAGCCATATTGTTTCTTGTTATATATCTTGCTATCACTTAGTTGTTTATCTTGCTTAGCATAAGTTGTTGGTGCACATAGGTGAGCCTAGTTGTTTTAGGTTTTGTGCTTGACATATTAAACGTTAGTTTTATTCCGTATTTGTTCAAGCCTAAACCGTAATTATTTTAATGCGCCTATTCACCCCCCGCCCTCTAGGCGACATCCACATCCTTTCAAGACATCAAGCTCTTTTCTGGCGCCGTTGTCGGGGAGGTGAGTGCTTGAAGGTATATCTTTAGATCTTGCAATTAAATCTTTTAGTTTCTTGTTTTTCACTAGTTTGGTTTTATAAAAGAAAACTACAAAAAAATGGAGTTTAGGTTGCATCATTTCTTTCGTCTTTATAATGTCTTTCGTGAAAATAAGGATTCAGAAAATTGTGCTCAATTGGTAGAGGAAGAAACTATGAAAATACTTAATGAGAATTCCTTGAATGATGAGCATGATTGCAATGTTGTTAGTATGAACTCTATGAATTTCCAAAATACTAATGATGATTGCACTAGTCATGATAAAAATGTTTCTTATAAGCATGTCAATTTTTGTGGAGTGGATAAAGTTTGTGAAGACGTGCCTTATAGGGATGATAGATTTTGTAAGAAGCATAAACATGATAGAACCAATTTTTTGCTCAAAGTGATAGATGATTTTGCTACAAAATTATGTTTTTTTTCCTATTACTTGTGAACTTTGCAATAAAGTTGGTCTTCTTAATTTCCAATGCAAACTTTTTCATGATCAAATCCTGGCCAAATATTGTAATGACTTGATCACCCTTGAACTTTATGATGAGCTTTCTCTATTTTTGGGGAGTGAAGAATTGACAAATAAAAAATAGTTGGTTTGAAGTATTCATTCTCACACACGACATTAAAACTAATCTAAAAAATATCTATATGTTTTGCATGGTAAATTGCAATCAGAATGCTTATATTGCCAACTATAGAAACATGGGAAAACCAATAGAATATAAAAGGAATACTAATGAAAGGGTAAAGAATTCCACTTTCCCTCCTATTGTCTCTCATGATGTAATAGGTGATGATGAGGAGGTCCATATTCAACCAATCTCATCAATAAGAAGCTCGAAAAAATTAATTAAACCCACACATGATGTGGTGAAGAAGAAGAAAAGAAGAAAGAGTAGAGGTAAAAAGGTATCTCTCCCAAATGATGTTGCTCCTATTATTCTTGTGCCTCACAAGGATGAATCTAAAATAATTGTGGAAGATGATTTTGTTATGCCAATTGCTTGTTGTGATGATTATGATTGGAAAGATAATGATACTACTTATAATCTTGAAAATCTATTTGGTACCAACTTGGTAAATTATGATGATAATAATTGTTATACCATTGGTGCTATTCATACTATTAATTATGAGAGTGATTATGCTTATGATATGCCAAGCCACAAGCTTGGGGATGCTATGTTTGATGAGAATGACATGTTTGAGAATTTATTTGCTGCAATTAATGTTTATCCCAAGCTTGGGGATGTTATGCTTAATGAAGATGATCTTTTTAGTTCCCCTACTTTGAATGCTCAAATTTGTTATGATGATTACATGCCTCCTATTTATGATGATTGTGATATTTATGAAAGTGGGTTTGGTAGAGTGTCAACTTTAGATAATTATTATCCCACTACTTTGGAGGGTGTTGAATTTAATTATAATGATAAAAGTGGATTTGGAGAGGTCATGACTTTATTTAGTAATGATTCACTATTTCGGAAGAGGTTTCACTTGACTATGATGAGAACAAAGTTGCTACTTATGATGATTATTGTGATGATACTTATGTTATAAAAATTAGTGATAATTATTGTCATCATTTTGGATAACCTTTTACTGAACATTACTCTTTTAATGTGGAAACAATTTATATTATTAGAGTTTCATTTGATGCTCCCACTATTATGAATGAGAAGAAATTTGCTTATGTGGAGAGTAATGAAAATTCTATGCTTGTGCATCATGAAAAGAATGCTGTATGTGATAGTTATATTGTGAAATTCCTTCATGATGCTACTGAAAATTATTATGAGGGAGGAACATATGCTTGTAGGAATTGCAATAATATCAACTTTCCTCTCTATGTGTTCAAAGTTTTGAAGTTATGCTTGTTTTGCCTTCCTATGCTAGTTGATTCTTGCTCACATAAATTGTTTGCTCACAAAATCCCTATGCATAGGAAGTGGGTTAGACTTAAATGTGCTTGTCATGAGATTCATGATTCTCTTTTGCATGTTTCAATTATTATTCCTATGTGAGCATCATTGAAATCATCATGCCTAGCTAAAAGGCATTACAGAAAAGCGCTTGTTGGGAGACAACACAACACTTTTACTTTCTGTTTTTGTGTTTTCACATGATTAAGCTACTGTAGTAATCATGTTCTGTGTCTTTTATTTCAATAAAGTGCCAAGTAAAGCCTTTGGGATGACTCACAAGATGAGTAGAATTGATGTTGAACCAAAACAGAAACTTTTGACTTCAGTACAGGAATTTTCATTTTTTACTAGAGCGTGATAATGATCTGAAATTTTTACACAGTCTTCATATACAAATTATTCAGGTTTTCCTAATTCTTCAGAATGTTTAGAGACAGGGAAGTATGGTTACACTATAGATCTTCACAGACTGTTCTGTTTTTGACAGATTCTGTTTTGCATGCATAGTTTGCTTGTTTTAGTGTTTCCATAGCTTATATTTAGTGGTATAAATTATGATAATGGTAGAATACAGTAGGTATCATGTGGGAACAATTATGAATCTTGTCTTTACAGTACCTAAGTGAATGATTTATCTTTATTACACTAACCCTTCTCACGAAGTTCCGTTAAGTTTTGTGTGATTGAAGTTTTCAAGTTTTGGGTGAGACACCGATTTGAGGAGAATAAGGAGTGACAAAAACCTAAGCTTGGGGATGCCCAAGGCACCCCCAAAGTAATATCCAAGGAAGACTCAAGCGCCTAAGCTTGGGGTGCCCCGGAAGGCATCCCCTCTTTCGTCTTCAACATTATCGGTATATCTTACTTAGAGCTATATTTTTATTCATCACATAATATGTGATTTCCTTGGATCGTCATTATATTTTGTTATTTTCTGTTAGGTGTTATTTATAATCTTGTTTTTCAATAAAAAGTGCCAAGAATTGCCTTAGGATGCTTGCATTGCATGTTTGACGTGTGCTGTGTAAAAACAGAAACTTTCTCTGTAGTGTTTGAATTTTAATATTTTACAGGAACGTGGAAAGTTTCTGAAATTTTTACACAGTGTTATCATCTAAATTATTTAGCTCTTCCTAAATTTTCATAATTTTTTGAGTTACAGAAGTACACTAGTTTAATAGATTACTACAGACTGTTCTGTTTGGACAGATTGCTGTCATAGTTTCATTATCTACTTATCCTATAGTTTCCATAGCCTATATTGGTAGATATAAATTGTGGAAATGATAGTAAACAATAGATGATGTTTGGAAATTATTGCGCAACTTGTCTTGGCAGTACAAGAAGTGTTGATTTGTTCTTATGTGTAATAACCTATCTCACGAGTTCTTTTTGAGTTTTGTGTGGATGAAGTTTTTGAGACCTAGGTGAAACCGGGATATGAGAGGATTGAACGAGATACAAAAGCTCAAGCTTGGGGATGCCCAAGGCACCCCAAGTAAATATTTCAAGAAGTCTCAAGCATCTAAGCTTGGGGATGCTACGCATCCCACCTCTCTTCGTCAACTATCGGTTAGCCTATGTTGAGCCCAAATTTTTATTCGTTCACATGATGTGTGCTCTTCTTGGAATGAATTTTTATTTAGTTTGCTGTTTAAATAAAATACTCAGATCTGAAAATATTTGTTTAGATAGAGAGCCCTCACATAGCTACTTGATTGTTTACCTACTCATTGATCTTCACTTATATCTTTTGAAGAGTAGTTTGATGTTTACTCTTGAGCTTCACTTATATCCTATGAGTAAATTGTGAATCAATGAAATATCATAAATATGAAATTATCAATGTGCTTTATGCTTAGTAGTAGCTTCACATCTTGTTTAGAAAGTAAAATCTATTGAAGTTTGACAATCACAATATTGGTCATACAAGCAATTCGTGAATGAGTAGTATAAGGAAGAGAACTTTCACATACAAATATATTATCTTGGACATCTTCTATGATTGTGAATAGCCATTAATTATTTTTAAACTTGAGCAAATTAGTTGAAGTTGGACAAGGAAGACAACGTAATGAGTTATGGTTGTGTATATTTGCGTAGAAGTTATATTGTTATGGATCCTCCAACATGTGGTGCTTGTTTAGAACCTTTTGCTAGCCAACACTTCATACTAAGTAGAGATACTACTTGTGCATCCAAATCCTTGAGCCAAGTTTCTCCCATAAGAGTCCACCATACCTACCTATATATGGTATTTCACTGCCATTCCAAGTAAATTTGCATGTGCCAACTCTAAACATTCAAATAAACATCTGTTTTGTGTGCCTGGACTGCTCATGGAGCGACGAGGGGCGGTCAGTATCTTCCATGTTAAGTGGGTTATTCTCATGATGAGTGTTTATTCACTCGTCCTTGCACGAGAGGGGCGGTAATAGGGATTCCCAGTCCCGAAATAAAAAAAATGCAAATAATTAAACAAAACTCCCCCAGGAATGTTGTTGGTATGGACAGTACCCGTGGATTCGGCTAGCCGTGGAGTGTGTTTGTTGGTGGAGGGGGAGTAAACCTTTACTTTTACCGCTTGGGAACCGCCGCTAATGTGTTTAACATGGAAGATATTGATAACTCTTGGTCGTAACGTTGACAGGAAGGGTGCGCCTCCCAAAAACTATATTCATCTCTGTTTTTAAACAATGAGCTCTGGCACCTTTGCAAATCCCTGCGTCCCTCTGTGAAGGGACAATCTATTTACTTTCATGTTATTTACTATTCATGTTGAGTCAACTTCTTATTCCAACCTTAGTCTATTAGTTGGCAAGCATCATGTGGTGGGGAAAGATCCAAACATATATATCCAGTCAAATATATTTGATCATGATTTACTATTGTTGACAATTATCTCTATGATAAATGAGTTGGGAGGCAAAACATTAAGCCCCTATCTTTCTCTGTGTTCGATGGATGCCATTTGTTCTAAAAATATGCTTTGAGTAATAGCAATCATAGAAGACTATATGATGATTGAGTATGTGGGGCTCTTACTTAGACCTTGTTGAGAATTAGTTGAATTGCAATTGTTTGGTGACTAAGAGCATAGGTTGTTAAGTTTCAAGAGAATTCATTGTTTGAACCATAACATGTGAATTGATTGCTACTCTATCATGATGATTTTTATGAGAAAAAGTTGCTGGTTATGATGCTAGAAAAAATGATTAGAATTATTATTGACCAAACTTATATACTATGCTAGCATTCACACTTCATAAATTAGTTCCTTTATCATTTACCTACTCGAGGACGAGTAGGAATTAAGCTTGGGGATGCTGATACGTCTCCAATGTATCGATAATTTATGAAGTATTCATGCCATATTCACCTATGTTTACAATACTTTTATATGGTTTTGATGCACTTTATATGATTTATTTAGAACTAACCCGGACTTACGCTGTTTTCAGTAGAATTACCGTGGTGTTGTTTTTGTGCAGAAAATGAAAGTTCTCGGAATCGCCCGAAACTTTTTGGTGATTTTTTCTGGACCAAATAAGCAATATTGCAGCAAAGAACCACCGGAGAAGAGCCACGAGGTGGGCACAACCCACCAGGGCGCGCCAGACGGCCCAGGCGCGCCCTGGTGTATCGTGCCCTCCTCGAGGCCCATCTTAGCGTAAAACCGATGCCCAAAAATCCTATAAATATAGAAACCATCAGAAATAACCCTAGACTCTCCGCTCCGCCGCCGCAACTCTCTGTATCGACGAAAAACCAATCTGGAGGCATTCCAGTACCTTGCCGGAGAGGGGAATCCATCTCCGGAGGCCATCTTCATCATCCCGGCGGGGGCCATGACGAGGAGGGAGTAGTCCACCTTCAGGGATGAGGGTATGTACCAGTAGCTATGTGTTCAATCTCTCTATCTCTCGTGTTCTTGAGATGTCACGATCTTGATGTATCACGGGCTTTGTTAATATAGTCGGATCATATGATGTTATTCCCTTGCTATCATGTTGTGATGAATTGAATCTTTCCCTTTGAGATATCGTTATGTTGGATTGAATATTGGATTTGAGAACACTTGATATATGTCTTGCATGTGGATACCCGTGGTGACAATGGGGTGTTCTATTGATTCACTTGATATATGTTTTGGTACTCAACTTGCGGATTCCCGCGGTGACATTGGGGTAATCTATGCATAGGGGTTGATACACGTTCTTGTCCTACTTTCTCCGATAGAAATCTTGGGGTACTCTTTGAGGTTCTTTGTGTTGGATTGAGTATTATGAATCTGAAATTGTTTGATGCGTATCGTATAATTAACTCATGGATAGTTGTGGTGACATTGGAGTATCTAGGTGACATTAGAGTTGGTTGATGCGTATCATATGGTGTTATTCTAGTACAAACTCTTAGAGAGATCGAACGTAAAGGATAACTTGATGTTATCTTAGTACGAACTCTTGAATAGATCGATCGGAAAGGAGGACTTTAAGGTGGTTTCGTACCCTACAAACAATTTCTTCTTATGTTCTCCACTAGATAAGAACTTTGGAGTGATTCTTCGTTGCACATTGAGGGATGGTTATGTTATTCAATTATATTAGCATTGTTGAGAGATTGCACTAGCGAAAGTACGGACCCTAGGCCTTGTTTTCAAGCATTGCAATACCGTTTGTGCTCACTTTTGTTACTTGCTACCTTGCTGTTTTTATATTTTCAGATTACAAAAACCTATATCTACCATCCATATTGCACTTGTATCACCATCTCTTCGCCGAACTAGTGCACCTATACAATTTGCCATTGTATTGGGTGTGTTGGGGGCACAAGAGATTTCTTGTATTTGATTGCAGGGTTGTTTGAGAGAGACCATCTTCATCCTACACCTCCCACGGATTGATAAACCTTAGGTCATCCACTTGAGGGAAAATTTCTACTGTCCTACAAAACTCTGCGCTTGGAGGCCCAACAAAGTCTACAAGAATAAAGTTGCGTAGTAGACATGAACGGTTTGAGGAGGACATGAACATTACATTTGATCTTGGCCATGACGATGATCGTGATAATAATATCGATATTTGGGTGCATGTGGATCACTTGATTCCAGTTCTACCTCCATGTGAGTTTGTCAACAAATTTGTTAGGTAATTTATATTATTTAATGAAAAATATTTGGTACTCATCCCTACTAAACTCATTTATTTTTAATTGTCAGCTTCTTTCTCATCTCAAAAAAATACACGGCAGATAGTAGACCGGACCTGCTACAGTCATGGCTCCGAGCTTACTTGGTTGAAGAAAAATCATCTGATCTTGTTTATTCATGATGTTTGCCATTATAAGAACAATTAAGTAAGGGGTGACAGTTACCATGGATACGTGCCACTAGTGCACAAGTTGAACCATTATAACATCACTTCAGACACCTTTGTAAGATTTTTTTACTATTGTGTCACTAGTTCATCTTTTTCATACATTCTTCTTAAGCAAAACTAGATTGCTAACTATGTTATTATTACTTATGTTCTTCAACAGGTACTCCCACCAGAGACTGTGCCTAAAATGATGTTTACCAAAGGTGATTTTCATATGGTTAGCATATGGCCAATGCAGATGAGTTACCCAGGTACATACACGATATCTCGAAGGGAGGAAACCCTGAAAATCAAAGGATGGAGCAACACAATAAAAGCATCCAAGCAACCACTTGGAGACCATAACTTGCGTAGGCCACAAGTTGGAGATAGATTGATCTGTATTCTTCAATGGGGAGATGCAGAAGTTCACCTTTTAATGCTATTTTACCTAGGAGAGAGTAGTAAGTTCTACCTAGGAGAGAATAGTATGTGCTATCTAGGAGAGATGACCTTTTCTAGTTTATGACACGATGTACTAGTGGTTAACTTGGCATGATTAAGATGGTGATGAGTTGTTAGATGATTAAGATGATGATAAGTTGTTATGTGACTAAGTATGATGAGTTATTATATGATATAGATTATATTAAATTGGATGGGTGCAAATGATGAAGTTGAATTAGTAGGAAAATATGATCTTACGACGGCACACAAGTGTCGAATGAAGGGAATCCTTTCATTCGACACTTGTGTGCCGCCGTAACATCATATTTTCCTACTAATTCAACTTGACCCCATCCACTTTAATCTAATTGTTGTTTATTTCACAATTATTATTGATGTTTATATTAATATGTATAACCGTGTGTAAATACAACACAAATATATAAAAAAGGAATATGCAAGATTAGTAGTAGCGCGGGGTACAGAACTGCGCTGCTAATAGTTAGCAGTAGCGCTTGTAAAAAACCATGATACTAATACGTTAATTACCAGTAGCGTGGGCCTGGCCCACGCTACTTCTAACTGTTAGCTATAGCACCCTAGCAGTAGCGTGGGCACCCACGCTACTGATACGGGGAAAACCTATGATATTACTAGGCTTTTCTCTAGTAGTGTAGCGTCATCGAACGTTAAGCGTGCAGACCCTATTGGTTCGAGAATCATGTAGACATGACCGAGACATTTCTTTGATCAATAACCAATAGCGGCAACTGGATGCCCATATTGGTTCACACATGTTTGACGAAGATCTTTATCGGTCAAACCACGATGTCAATGATTCAATCAATCCCGTATGCAGTTCCCTTTGTCTATCGGTATGTTACTTGCCCGAGATTCGATCGTTGATATCTCCATACCTAGTTCAATCTCGTTACCGGTATGTCTCTTTACTCGTTCCATAATACAAGATCCCGCGAGTAACCCATTAGTCACATTGCTTGCAAGCTTCTTGTGATGTTGTATTATGAGAGGGCCTAGAGATACCTCTTGATACGTCTCCGTCGTATCTACTTTTCCTCACACTTTTGCCCTTGTTTTGGATTCTAATTTGTATGCTTTGAATGAAACTAACCTAGACTGACGCTTTTTCAGCAGAACTACCGTGGTGTTGTTTTTTGTGCAGAAATAAAAGTTTTCGGAACTGGACGAAACTTTTTGGAGTTTTATTTAAGAATAAATAAAAAATACTGGAGCCAAGAACCACCGGAGGGGGGCCCCTGGCTGGGCACGATACACCAGGGCACGCCAGCCCCCCAGGCGCGCCCTGGTGGGTTGTGCCCACCTCGTGTCCCCCCTGACCCTAATTCCGGCACTATAAATTCCTATTTTTGGAGAAAAAAATCAGAGAGAAAGTTTCATTGCATTTTACGATACGGAGCCGCCGCCACCTCCTGTTCTTCATCGGGAGGCCAGATCTGGAGCCCGTTTGGGGCTCCGGAGAGGGGAATCTTCGGTCTTCGTCATCATCAACACTTGTCCATTGCCAATTCCATGATGCTCCCCACCGGGAGTGAGTAATTCCTTCGTAGGCTTGCTGGTCGGTGAGGAGTTGGATGAGATTCATCATGTAATCGAGTTAGTTTTGTTAGGGCTTGATCCCTAGTATCCACTATGTTCTGAGATTGATGTTGCCATGCTTAATGCTTGTCACTTGGGCCCGAGTGCCATGATTTCAGATCTGACCATTTATGTTATCACCATTATATCTATGTTCTTGATCCGATCTTGCTAGTCATATGCACCTATTACGTGTTCTGATCCGCAAACCCCGGAGTGACAATAGTCGGGATACTTTCCGGTGATGACCGAAGTTTGAGGAGTTCATGTATTCACCATGTGTTAATGCTTTGTTCCAGTTCTCTATTAAAAGGAGGCCTTAATATCCCTTAGTTTACTTATGGATCCCGCTGCCATGGGAGGGTAGGAAAAAAGATGTCATGCAAGTTCTTTTCCATAAGCACGTATGACTATTTACGGAATACATGCCTATATTACATTTATGAACTGGAGCTAGTTCTGTGTTGCCCTAGGTTATGACTGTTATATGATGAATATCATCCAACGAGTTCACCGATCCTGTGCCTACGAGTTTTCCACTTATTGTTCTTGCTAAGTTACTATTGTTACTGCTACTATTCCAATTGCTACAAAACTATTGTTATCACTGCTACTGTTACCGTTACTGCTACTACTGCTATCAAACTATCATATTACTGTGCTACTGATCACTTTGCTGCAGATATTTAATCTCCAGGTGTGGTTGAATTGACAACTCAACTGCTAATACTCTCAAATATTCTTTGGCTCCCCTTGTGTCGAATCTATAAATTTGGGTTGAATACTCTACCCTCGAAAACTGTTGCGATCCCCTATACTTGTGGGTTATCAAGACCTTTTTCTGGCGCCATTGCGGGGGAGCATAGCTATATCTGTTGAGTCACTTGGGATTTATATCAATTGATCACTATGAAGAATCCGGAGGATCCAAGGACCAAGATTTTCCCCTCTAATATGAGGGGAGGTAAGGAACTGGCATCTAGCTCTGCACTTGATGCTACCTCTGCTATGAATGATGCTTATGATGATGTTAGTACCATGCTTGATGATAATGTGCCGCTAGGTGAATTTCTCGATGAACAAATTGCTAGATCTAAAGAGAATGGAATTACTGAAACTGATGAGATCGATGAAACTGATGATTATGAAACACCTATTAGTCCTAGTTCTCCTCGATTTGAAATGCCTAAGATACCTGAAGGTTATGTTATGGACGAGGAGGTAACTAGAGAAATTATTTCTTGCAAGGATAGAAACGATCTTAAGAAATTGCTACGCAAGTATAAGGAAAAGACTTTGAATGCTAGAATGAAATGTGATCCTAAGTTTGCTACTTCACCTATCTTTGTTACCGATAAGGATTATGAATTCTCTGTCGACCCAGAGTTAATTACTTTGGTTGAATCTGATCCTTTCCATGGCTATGAAACTAAAACTATAGAGGCACACCTTACTAAGATGAATGATATAGCCATCCTCTTTGCTCATGATGAGAAGATTCGCTACTATTATATTCTTAAGTTATTTTCGTTCTCATTAAAGGGTGATGCTAAGACATGGTACAATACTCTTGCTCCTGGTTGTGTGCGTAGTCCCCAGGATATGATTTACTATTTCTCTGAAAAATATTTTCCTGCTCATAAGAAACAAGCTGCCTTACAAGAAATATTTAACTTTGTGCAAATTGAAGAAGAGAGTCTCCCACAAGCTTGGGGAGGCTTCTCCAGTTGCTTAATGCTTTGCCTGATCACCCCCTCAAGAAAAATGAAATACTTGATATATTCTATAATGGACTAAAGATGCTTCTAGGGACTTCCTAGATAGTTGTGATGGTTGTGTTTTCAGGGAACGAACTGTTGAACAAGCTGAGGAATTATTGAATAACATATTGAAGAATTATGATGATTGGACTCCTCCTGAACCACCGCCTAAACCCACTCCAAAGAAGAGGGGTATCTTATTTCACAGTCCTGAAGATATGCAAGAGGCAAAGAAACCCACTCCTCCTGAACCACCTATTGAAGAAATACATGGCCTTGACACACCACCACCTCCACAGGTGGTAGAGGTAAATTCTTTATTAAAGTTTGCTGAAGGTGATATCCCTTACAATAAACATCCTAGTCAGTGCTTATATGAGTTTGACAAATATATTATGAAGCGAGATCACTTCAATGGACATGTCCTGAAACAATTGAAATATAACTCTGATATGATTGCTCGCTTGAGTGACTTGCTATTTGCAATCAGTAATGATGTTAGAGGTGCAGGAAAGCATGCCTCTATGGTTCAAACTCAGTTAGAACAAGTTGCTAAGTCTCAAAAAGAATTGCTTGATGAAATGAATAATAGTATGAATGATTTTGCTGCTAGAGTAGTAACTAGAGGAGGTAGAATGACCCAAGAACCACTTTATCCTGAGGGTCATCCTAAAAGAATTGAACAAGACTCTCAGAGAATTAATACCGATGCACCTAGTCCTTCTAAAAAGAAAAAGAAAAAGAAAAATGATAGGACTTTGCATACCTCTAGCGAACCTGAGATACGAAAACCTCCTGATAATAATGATGTCTCTCTTTCCGATGCTGAAACTCAGTCTGGTAATGAACATTCACCTAGTGATAATGAAAATGATAATGATGATGTTCATGAAGATGCTCAACCTAACAATGATGAAGAACCAGATAATGATGTTGAAATAGAGCCTCCTGTTGATCTTGATAACCCACAACCTAAAAATAAACGTTACGATAAAAGAGACTTTGTGGCTAGGAAACATGGTAAAGAAAGAGAGCCGTGGGTTCAAAAACCCATGCCATTTCCACCTAAGCCATCTAAGAAAAAGGATGATGAAGAATTTGAGCGCTTTGCTGAAATGATTAGGCTAGTCTTTTTGCGTACCCGCTTAACTGATATCTGAAAGATGGCCCCTTATGCAAAATACATGAAAGACATCATCACTAATAAAAGAAAGATACCTGAAGCTGAAATCTCCACCATGCTTGCTAATTACTCTTTTAAGGATGGAGTACCGAAAAAACTTGGAGATCCAGGAATACCAACTATACCTTACTCCATTAAAAGAAACTATGTCAAAACTGCTTTGTGTGATTTGGGAGCCGGTGTTAGTGTTATGCCTTTCTCCTTATATAAAAGACTTGATTTGAATAAACTCACACCTACTGAAATATCATTGCAAATGGCTGACAAATCAACTGCCATACCTATCGGTATTTGTGAGGATGTGTCCGTTGTTGTTGTTGCAAATGTTACTATCTTAACGGACTTTGTTATTCTTGAGATGCCCGAGTACGACAACATGTCGATTATCCTTGGTAGACCCTTTTTGAATACTGCAGGGGCTGTTATTGATTGCAATAAAAGCAAAGTCACTTTTCATATCAATGGTAATGATCACACGGTGCACTTTCCGAAGAAACAATTCCAAGTGAATGGTATAAATGTTATTGAGGAATCCCTGACCATCACTATTGGAAGTTTTCAATTACCTCTACCTACTGCCAAAAAGAAATATGATATACTTATTGTTGGGGATATGCACATCTCCATTGAGGTAACTTAGTGTTTTAGGAAAGTTCTTCGGTTTCATGCTAATCGGAAGTGGTTGTTAATAAGACTTGATCAACCTTATTAATGGATCATTTTTGAGAGGTATGAAGTTGATGAATCTAGTAAGCACAATTCTCTACTACCACAACTTATTTTCTGTTTTAGTTAGTCAAATAAAATAAAATGCCATGAGTATCTTGTTTTCTGCTTTCTCCGTGCAATAAAAATTGACCCAAAAATAAAAGTTCTCAGAATGTCCTGGAAATTTGATACGATTTCTTTCTGAATATTTCTGAATTTCTAGTGCAAATAATACCAGAGGAGGGTGCACCTGGTTGCCACAAGACACCAGGGCGCGCCAGCAACCCCAGGCGCGCCCTGGTGGGTTGTGGCCCCCACGTGGGCCCCCTCACTTATTCCTTTAGCCCACATCATCCCCTACCTCCAAAAAAATCACCACATCCACCATTCTCGTGTTCTTGCTCTCAAACCCGCGGATTTCGATCTCTTTGCTCGAAGCTCCGTTTTCGAAACTGTTTGGAGGGATTGCTACTTGGTATGTGACTCCTCCATTGCTCCAATTAGTTTTTGATTTAGTGGGTTATTTTTAGAGTAATTAGCTACTCTTGGTGCTGTTGTAGATGAGCTTGCATGTTGAATTCTTAGAGTTCTAAGTAGTTTGAATGCTCAATATGGCCTCTATGCATGCTTAGGAGTAGTTCCTATCAATCTTACAAAGTTTTGTTGATAAAAATTTTGTGGACAAATTTTTTCAGAAATTTATTTTAGGAATAAGATGGATTTCTTTAGGAAGTTTTCCTCCAAGAAAAGTGCCAAAGGAGTCACTAGGGAATCATCGGACAATGACCTTCACACTTTGAGAAGGGTGGAGGTGCGGCCGTGTGAATGGTCTCATGATGCCTTCATGGAGAAGGCCGGGTTCCATCAAGAGTTCGTTCATTTTTTTGCAAACGCTAGGCTAACCGAGTTCCTCGCAGCTAAGTGTGACCAATATCACATCCTTACAAATTCTTTGTGCAAAGTTTTCATTTCCTGAGAAAGAATAATCCTCCTGAAGTGCAGTTTAATCTTTATGCTGAAACTCACAAAATGCCGCTAACTGACTTTTGCGACATATGCTTGATCCCCTCTGATGGGGAATTGAGAGAACCTAGACCAGCGGAGTTTGTGGATTTTCTCCTCACTTTAACAGTGGGCGAGGATAGAGGCGTGTCAAATGCTACTGCTACCAGTTTGCAGTTTTCCTCCGTGCATTACTTTGCTTTGTTCATCGCGAAGTGTTTAACCACTAGGGAGAAGGTTGGCGCACTCAGTGCCCCCGACTTCGCTATTTTACGCCGTGCACTGTATGATGATCACACCTTTAGTATGGGGGCTATTATTGCACGTCGCTTACACCTTAACAGGATTGGGAAAGATACATGGTGGTATTTATACTACTCGCTTAGCGAGACAATTTAATGTTCAGATTCGACCACATGATTATCTCTTACCCCAAGTTTATCTTGATCGCAGGGCGTTGCAGGACCACCAATTTATTGAGGCAACTGATTCTTTTTGTGACATTCGTTACAACCTAGTATTCAGCGTAGAAACCCGTGATGTTATTCCGTTGCCTGCACCTGCTCTGTTTGATTCCATTGCCAGGAACGGATACATGATCATGCCAGATGACATTACAGCCTACCGGAAAAACCTAGCAGCTACTGAGGAGGAGCCCCATGGGTGGGATGCTCAGGTGCCGCCTCCACCTCACTTTGACTTGGGACTGGATGGCTACTACGGATGGTGATTACCAAGCTAGGCCAAAAGCCTAAGCTTGGGGGAGTACGTATTTCCACAGACATTACATTCATGTTCACACATTTCATTCCAGTTGTCGGTGTTCATACTTTTTCATTGTAATATCCATGCTAGATTTGTTTTCTGGCTTTCTTCTTGTGTGTTTGAAAAACTTTGAGAAAATCCAAAAATATTTCCTACTTCTTTTTAGTTTTTCTTTCCAGCTTAGTTTAATTGTAGTATGATACGTCTCCAACGTATCTATAATTTTTGATTGTTCCATGCTATTATATTATCTATTTTGGATGTTTTATATGCATTAATATGATATTTTATATTATTTTTTGGGACTAACCTATTAACCTAGTGCCCAGTGCCAGTTTCTGTTTTTTCCTTGTTTTTGAGTATTGCAGATAAGGAATATCAAACGGAGTCCAAACGGAATAAAATTCTACGATGATTTTTCTTGGACCAGAAGGAACCCAGGAGACTTGGAGAAGAGGCCAGAAGACCCACTTGTGGGCCACAAGCCACCTGGGCGCGCCCCTGGGGGGGGCGCCCCCCTGGCTTGTGGGCCCCCCGTGGCTCCTCCAACCCTAATTCTTCGCCTATAAATTTAGAAATATTCCCCCAATACCAAAAAGAGCCACGATAATACTTTTCCGCCGCCAGAAGCCTCTGTTCCCGTGAGATCCCATCTTGGAGCCTTTTCCGGTAATCTGCCGGAGGGGGATTCGATCACGGAGGGCATCTACATCAACTCCATTGCCCGTCCGATGATGCGTGAGTAGTTCACCTCAGACTTTCAGATCCATAGCTAGTAGCTAGATGGCTTCGTCTCTCTCTATGTTCTTCAATACCATGTTCTCCATGATCTTCATGGAGATCTATCCGATGTAATACTCTTTTGCGGTGTGTTTGTCGAGATCCGATGAATTATGGATTTATGAACAGATTATCTATGAATCTTATTTGAATCTTCTCTGAATTCTTATATGCATGATTTCTTATCTTTGCAAGTCTCTTCGAGTTATTGGTTTGGTTTGGCCAACTAGATTGGTAATTCTTGCAATGGGAGAAGTGCTTAGTTTTGGGTTCAATCTTGCGGTGTCCTCACCCAGTGACAAAGTAGGGGTAGCTAGGCACGTATTTGTATTGTTGCCATCAAGGGTAAAAAGATGGGGTTTTCATCATATTGCTTGAGTTTATCCCTCTACATCATGTCATCTTACTTAATGCGTTACTCTGTTCTTCATGAACTT
Source organism: Elymus sibiricus (assembly GCA_039707655.1). Classification (NCBI taxonomy): domain Eukaryota; kingdom Viridiplantae; phylum Streptophyta; class Magnoliopsida; order Poales; family Poaceae; genus Elymus; species Elymus sibiricus. Next base: position 436,645,480 of record CM077667.1, on the reverse strand, counting down.
AATACTCTAGATGCAGGCAGGAGTCGGTCGATGTGTGGAGTAATAGTAGTAGATGCAGAATCGTTTCGGTCTACTTGACACGGACGTGATGCCTATATGCATAATCATTGCCTTGGATATCGTCATAACTATGCGCTTTTCTATCAATTGCTCAACAGTAATTTGTTCACCCACCGTATTATTTTCCTTCAAGAGAGAAGCCTCTAGTGAAACCTATGACCCCCGGGTCTATTTTCCATATTATATTTTCAGATCTATAAACCAAAAATACCAAAAATACTTTGCTGCAATCTTTTTACTTTTATTTTACTTTTCGTTTTAGTAATATTTTATATCTATCTCTATCGGATCTCATCCTTGCAAGTAACCGTGAAGGGATTGACAACCCCTTTGTAGCGTTGGGTGCAAGTGTTTGATTGTTTGTGTAGGTGCAAAGATTGGGGCCTTGCTTGTACCTCCTACTGGATTGATACCTTGGTTCTCAACAACTGAGGGAAATACTTATCTACTTTGCTGCATCACCCTTTCCTCTTCAAGGGAAAACCAACGCAAGCTCAAGAAGTAGCATAGTATCGAAAGAAAACCCAAAAAGATTTCTCGTTTCTTCTTTTTACTTGTTGGGAGCTTTCCTGTGTAAATAGTTTTTCTCATTTTTGTTTTTCCTCTTTAATTTACTTTCTTCAAGAAAAACCAAAAACTCCAAAAATATTTCAGTGTATTTCTCTGAAATTCTTTTCTTTTTGTTTGAGTCGTACCAAGGAGAAGACCACGATGAAAATGTTGAGTGGCTCTCAATTTCACTATTGTTATCTAACAAAGCGCCCATGTTACCTTGTCTTCTCCTCTTGAATAAAATGTTTGCAGATTCCAGCTTAGTCCACGGCACTCTTGCATTATTATTATTTTCTTATCATTCGGGCGTGCAAGTGAAAGGCAACAATGACGATATTTGATGAATTGACTGAGGCAGAGAAAAGCGGGTATGAACTCAAATTGTTTTTGTTTTTGTAAATATGTTTAACCTAGTATCCTTGATTAATCATATTATGATCAAACATGTTTGCAATGACCATTAGAGATTATAGTTGTTCATGCCATGCTTAAGTAGCTAGTAGTGGATAATGATTTATCTTGGATGTCAACGTGCATTAAAATGGTTGTGATGTGGTATGATGATATGGTATCCTCCTCTGAATGTTTCAAGTGGCTTGACTTGGCACATGTTCAGGCATGTAGTTGAATCAAAACCAACACAACCTTCGTGATATTTATGTTCATGGTGTCCATATCCTACTCATGCTAGTAGTCAAGGTTTATTATATGTAATGCATGTTCATAACCGTTTTCGCTCTCTAGCTGGCCGCTTCTCAATCTATTTGCTGGCCTTCGCCTGTACTAAGCAGGAATACTGCTTGTGCCTCAAAACCCTTAAACCAAAGTTATTCTAGAGTCCACTATATCTACCTATATGCAGTATTACCCATCCGTTCCAAAGTAAATTTGCATATGCCATCTCTAAAAATTCAAATGAACATCTTTTTTGTGTGCCTGGACCGCTCATGGAGCGACAGGGGGCGGTCAGTACCTTCCATGTTAAGCGGGTTATTCTCATGATGAGTGTTTATTCACTCATCCTTACACGAGAGGGGTGGTAATAGGGATTCCCAGTCCCGAAATAAAAAAAAATACAAATAATTAAACCAAACTCCCCCAGGAATGTTGTTGGTTTGGATGGTACCCGTGGATGCGGCTAGCCGTGGAGTGTGATTGTTGGTGGAGGGGGAGTAAACCTTTACTTTTACTGCTTGGGAACCGCCGCTAATTTGTTTAGCATGGAAGATATTGATAACTCTTGGTCGTAACGTTGACAGGAAGGGTGTACCTCCCAAAATTATATCTATCTCTGTTTTAAGCTTTGAGCTCTGGCACCTCTGCAAATCCATGCTTCCCTCTGCGAAGGGACTATCTATTTACTTTTATGTTGAGTCATCACCTTCTCAAATAAGTGCCAGACCTGAGAGCACTATTGTCATCCTCATGCATTGTGTATAGTTGATGTTGGGTGTGGCATGACTGGATCTTTTCTACCATGAATGACAATGTTTAGTCGCTGCTTGAACTTTGGAGGTGCTCTGCATTTATGTTTTGCGGTCTCAGAAAGGGCTAGCAGGATACCACTATTGTCATATTGTATCATGATTGTTTTGACAAAGTGTTGGCATTTGAGATATCTTATTATTGCTCGCTAGTTGCTTATGTTATTGATATGAGTTAATATAATTTCTAAGAGTTATTGTTGGCATGGTTAGTCATAATCTTTGCTGAAAACCTGGGTGCTACTTAAGAATATATATGTAAACAAGAACAAAAGAGTTCGTAAAAGTTTTTCTTTATCACTTTCAGTTTGTCAACTGAATTGCTTGAGGACAAGCAATGGGTTAAGCTTGGGGGAGTTGATACATCTCCGTCGTATCTACTTTTCCTCACACTTTTGCCCTTGTTTTGGACTCTAATTTGTATCATTTGAATGAAACTAACCCGGACTGACGCTGTTTTCACCAGAACTACCATGGTGTTGTTTTTTGTGCAGAAATAAAAGTTCTTAGAACTGGACGAAACTTTTTGGAGATTTATTTTAGAATAAATAAAAAATACTGGAGCCAAGAACCACTGGAGGGAGGCCCCTGGCTGGGCACGATACACCAGGGCGCGCCAGCCCCCCCAGGCGCGCCCTGGTGGGTTGTGCCCACCTCGTGGCCCCACTGACCCTAATTCCGGCACTATAAATTCCTATTTTCGGAGAAAACAATCAGAGAGAAAGTTTCATCGCGTTTTACGATACGGAGCCCCCGCCACCTCCTGTTCTTCATCGCGAGGCCAGATCCGGAGCCCGTTTGGGTCTCCGGAGAGGGGCATCTTCGGTCTTCGTCATCATCAACCCTTCTCAATCCCCAATTCCATGATGCTCCCCACCGGGAGTGAGTAATTCATTCGTAGGCTTGCTGGTTCGTGAGGAGTTGGATGAGATTCATCATGTCATCGAGTTAGTTTTGTTAGGGCTTGATCCCTAGTATCCACTATGTTCTGAGATTGATGTTGCTATGACTTTGCTATGCTTAATGCTTGTCACTAGGGCTCGAGTGCCATGATTTCATATCTGAACCGTTTATGTTATCACCATTATATCTATGTTCTTGATCCGATCTTGCTAGTCATATGCACCTATTACGTGTTCTGATCCGCAAACCCCGGAGTGACAATAGTCCGGATACTTTCCGGTGATGACCGTAGTTTGAGGAGTTCATGTATTTACCACGTGTTAATTCTTTGTTCCGGTTCTCTATTAAAAGGAGGCCTTAATATCCCTTGGTTTCCTTATGGACCCCGCTGCCACGGGAGGGTAGGACAAAAGATGTCATGCAAGTTCTTTTCCATAAGCATGTATGACTATTTACGGAATACATTCCTACATTACATTTATGAAGTGGAGCTAGTTCTGTGTCGCCCTAGGTTATGACTGTTATATGATGAATCTCATCTAACGAGTTCACCGATCCAGTGCCTACGAGTTTTCCACTTATTGTTCTTGCTAAGTTCCTACTGTTACTGCTACTATTCCAATTGCTACAAAACTATTGTTATCACTGCTACTGTTACCGTTACTGCTACTACTGCTATCAAACTATCATATTACTATGCTACTGATCACTTTGCTGCATATATTTAATCTCCAGGTGTGGTTGAATTGAAAACTGTAGGACCGAAAGTATGTCAAGAGGGGGGGGTGATTAGACTACTTGACCAAATAAAATTTCTACCTTTTCCCAATTTTTAGTGTTGGCAGATTTTAGCATTCATGGCAAGTCAAGTACACCCTACACATGCATGTCTAAGAGTATAGCAGCGGAAAGTAACAACAAGCATGAGTAGAAAGGAAGGGTTGGAGGATCAAACGCAATTGTAGACACGATGATTTTTTCCCGTGGTTCCGATAGGTGGTGCTATCGTACGTCCACGTTTATGGAGTCTTCAACCCACGGAGGGTAACGGTCGTGAGAGTCCATGGAGGGCTCCACCCACAAAGGGTCCACGAAGTAGCAACCTTGACTATTCCATAACGGCTTCCATCCATGAAGGACTAGCCTCACTATGGGTAGATCTTCACAAAGTAGGCGATCTCCTTGCCCTTACAAACTTCTTGGTTCACTCCACAACACGAAGTAGGAAGCTCCCAAGCGACACCTAACCAATCTAGGAGGCACCACCCTCCAAAAGGTAATAGGCTCGGTAATATCGATGAACTCCTTGCTCTTGTGCTTCAAGATGATAGACTCCTCAACACACAATCACTCTCTCACAGATTTGGCTTGGTGGAAGAGATGGGATTGGTGGAAAGCAACTTGGGGAGGCTAGAGATCAAGATTCATATGGTTGGAATGGAATGGCATGATCTCAACACATGAGTAGGTGGCTCTCTCTCAGAAAACTGGATGGGGCAAGTATGGAATAGTTCTGAGTGCTTCACTTTCGAGTAGGTGGTGGTGAAGGGGTATATATAGGCATCTCCAAAAATCCAAGCATTACACACAAAATGACCAACTCGGTGACACCGATGTGTTAATCTTGGTGGTACCGAAGTGACCAAAAGGCAGCAACTTTTGAATCTCGATGAGACTGATATATATAACTCGGTTGCACCGATAAGGTGACCAACGGTCAGATTGCCCAATCTCGGTGATGCCGATTCAACAAACTCGGTGGTACCGATTTTGTGAAACTGCGTAACAGAAAGTTGGCAACCCAAACTCGATGGCACCAAAGCAGAATCGGTTGCACCGAAAAGCAAGGGTTTGGCTTAGGTATGTCTGAGTATGGGAATCGGTGGCACCGAGTGGAAAGTGTTGGTTGCACCAATTTTGGATATTTGACTTTGGACAGACTTTTGTGGAAGAGCTTGTGGGTGTTTTTGGTGACTATCACTTGTGCACGTATGAGCATTTTGTTCACCAACAGTACCTTACCCCCTTTTAATAGTATTGGCTTTCCTATGGACTCAAAGTGATTTCTCACAAAGTAAAATGTAGAGTCCTTTTGCTTGAAGCTTTGGCAATCTATTTCCTTGCATCTTGGGGTATTTCCACAATCTCCACAATCCTTTTGCCAATCATATCATTGAACTTTTCCTGAAATATACTTAGTGGAAACATTAGTTCAATGACTTATATGTTGTTATTATTTACCAAAACCACCAAGGGAGCAAATGTGCTTTCAATCTCCCCCTTTTTGGTAATTGATGACAACATATAGATCAAAGCTTCGACATATGATATAATCAATGAATATAATCGTCGCTTTGAGAAGTATGTGATAAGCAAGAGCTCCCCCTAAATTTGTACATTATTTTAAAATTTGCGTTTGAATGCAAATGCACAATCGATTAGGTACATGGGGCACTTCTTCCATGTCACATACATCTTGGTGGTGTGCGAGAGTAATAAGAGTTAATATCAAAGCACAACACAATCAAGCAAAGGTGAATGATCATCTCATAAGCAGCATAATGATAGGAAATAGTAGCAACACACATTAAGCGTATGATCAAAACACCACATAGATTAACACTAACAAAGCAAAAGATCAAATGTTTTGAAAAAGCGATAAAAACCAAACGCTCTCTCACTCGAAGCCTAAAGATCTATATACACTTCTCCCCCTTTGGCAACAAGTTACCAAAAATTCAAAGAGATATAGCTAAGCGTTCTTGGGCTGATCTCCTCTGGTTGTTGATGAAGGAGTCGAGAGAACTGCGTCGGCAAAGATCTCAGCTGATGTCCTGGATGGAGTTGGAGTAGCAACTGGAGGAACTGGAGCTGATGGAGCTGAGGTGACAGTAACAGGTGCTGATGAAGAGGGCCTCAAATCTAGAGCTGGCACTATGGCTGATCTGGCCTGGGTAGTAAAGTGTGTGCCTGGCCTAAGAGGAGAGTCATCCTCATCATCATCATCGTCATCATCTGAAGACTGAGGAAGAGGCACAGAGTCAACTTCCTTCTTGAGCTCATTGACTGTCTTGGTCAGCCCATCTACCCTGTCATTAAGGGTCTTGATCCTGTTCTCAAAGATCCTGACAAGACTGTTCTGGTTGTTCAGAATGTCCTTGATGTCCTTCTGCATGCCTTGAACTGATGAGATCAAGAGATCCATTTGCTCGTTCCTGGATCTAGGGACCTGAGCACTAGTGGCTCTAGCTGCCTCTGCCTCTGCCTGTGCTTGAGCTGCAGCTGATGTGGGATGTTCCGGGTCCATCACCACAACGTTGTCCTCTAAATCTGGCTGTAGGGGCAAATGGGGTCTGTCCAGAGCAAAGATGTGCTTCTCCATCTTGGAGTTGATGAGCATCTGAATGTAGGGTGCATAGCAGCATGAGCGCTTCTGATCAGCAGCAACCCTCTTCACTGTCTCTACTATCAAGTCCATCACACGAATCCTGGTGTGTCTGTCAAGATGGATCAGCATGTTGATGGAATGGCCTCGAATCATATTCTCATCTCCTGACTTGGGCATCAAAGTATGCCTCAATATGGTGTTCATGGTGCGGAGGCCAGCCTGGAGGAAGTAGATAGAACCTAACTTGTGAGATTTCAAGTTAGCAGCAGAGATAGCATTGTACATGTCCTTCATAGCATCATGGCTCTCCTTGGATTCAGAGTAGACATCCAAGTCACCATCCTGCACCTCTGGGTCTCCTAAGATGGCAGCCCATTCATCAACAGTAGACTCGTATCTTGCTCGTTCTGTCATCCATACAATTCTACCATCTCCATAGAAATGAGCAGTGGAGTAGAATTGCATGATCATCTCGTCGTTCCATGCAGTGAACTCTTGGCCAACAAACTCATCCAAGCCAATGCAATGAAAGTTGTCTTGAACATTTGGAAAGAAATCTTCATTAGCCTTGATGTATTGCCAATCAACATATCTCATATCGCTCACAGCTGGACTCTTGTCAAGCAGCACAGTCTCATAGAAATCATGTTGCTCCTTGGTGTAGAACCTGTAGTCCACAGCTGTCTTTCTCCTCTGGGCATAAGGATCAATAGCTCTCCATGCCCTCAAACCAGAATCCTTCCTCTTCTTCATGTCTTCAGCAAGTGGATGGCTGGCATTGTGTTCAGGAAGGTGTGGTCTAAGCTTCATCAAAGCAGACATGGCATCCTCATCCATATCTCTGGAGGTAGTTCCTTTGTTCTTCTTAGAAGATGGAATCTGTCTGGATGTCCTCTTGGGTTTCTCAGCAGCAGCCTTCTTGGGGGCAGACTTGATGCTCTTGGAGGGACCTTGCTTTGGCATAGCATCTGCCAAAAGCTTCTTTTGCCTCTTCTTGGGAGGGGCCTTGACAACCTGTTCTTCCTCCTCCTCAGCAGGAGCACCAGCAGTCTCCTCTGGGTCCTCATACATGGATGTAGGCCTGCCAGTGACATAGACAATCCTTTTCCTGGCCTTCTTCTCTCCTGCCTTCTTAGGCATAGACTTCCTTGGAGGCTCAATGGTCATGGTAGCCCTAGCACTCTCAGGTGCTCTCATAGCTTCAGAGCTAGCATAAACCTTACTGACAGTCCTTCTGGAAGATGTGGCTTCATTAGCAGACTTCTTAGCAGCTTTCTCTTGCTTCTTGGCAAGAACTTCCTCTGGAATAAAATCTGAGTCTTCCTCATCTGAATTCAGCTTCTTCCTGGCCCTTGTAGCAGCCTTGGGCAACCCATGAGAACTGGGGGTGCCTGGATCTGAAGAGGAACTAGACTCAGGACTAGTGCCTGAATCCATCTCAACACTCTACTCTCTGAGATCATTCTGACTATCCTCAGCATCTGACATACTGACCCTGTGAATAGAGTATAGAGGAGCAGAAGAAGATGAGTCATCACAAAATGCAGCTATTTTTGAAAGTTTGAACAGAAAAATCTTAGATGTAGTTCACAGCAAAAAGGGATTTCGGTGTCACCGAGTCAATAATTTCGGTGCGGCCAATACTCACAATACTCTTAACACAAACTTGGCAGCAGTTTCGGTGGGACCGAAAACTGCCACTCGGTTTCACCAAGTACTGTCCTCAGTAGCACAAAAACAAAATCGGTGGATCCGATTTTTCTGACTCGGTATCACCGAGATGCGATTTTGCGGGCAACTAAAACTAAATTTTTTCGATTCGCTAATCTACTGGAACTTTAGAGGATAGAGAGGTTTGCACATGGTGGATTATTGATGGAATAATTTCAATGCGCAAGATTTGGACGGGGAGCGCAAAGAAAGATCGGATCCATACCCTAACTTGGTGACGGATCCGCTACGGCGGCGACGGGGGTGATGATTCCGTAGGCGGCGGCGATTCCCAGCGGCGGAGACGCACGGGGAAGCAAAGGCGATAACCAGGGGTCACGAGACGGCAGCGTAGGGTTTTGGAGGGGGCGACGGTTTGAAGGAATTTTCAAAGGTCGGGTCCGCCTCTTATATACCCTCGGCTGTCGGTGACACCGATTCTAAATTTTCGGTGTCACCGAGTTCCACAACTGTCAGCTGATAGGGAAACTCGGTGTAACCGAGAATATGGAATCGGTAGTACCGAGATTGAAAACCAGATCAACCCTAGGCATTCGGTGAGACCGAGAATTTTGGGTTGGTTCCACCAAGATGCACTTGGGTGGTTTTAATGGTCAGTCCTTTGTCGATACGGAACTCCGAGTGCTCCACACACAGAGGTATCGAAAAGTACTTGTTCAAATTTTGTGATGCAGCAAGAATAGAATATGAGATGAGAAAGCATAGATAGCTAGAGAGTGGTCCTAGGCATTCTTGTCCATCCAATTGGGAAAAGATAAATCAAAAGCCAAATAGCAACAATTGGATGTCCTCAAATGGGAAAAATAAATGCAGACCAACATGCTCACACAATAAGAAGTCAAATGAAATCATGACAAACGTGCACAAACATACTAGCATCTAACAAGCACTTTGGCGATGACGGAGTCATCTATATATGAGTATATTGACTTAGGAGCCAAGTAAGAATACTTGATCATAGGTCATACTCACCGTTTAAGCACAAGTGGGGTTACCACTTTTACATAAAGCATTTAATGTTGTCACATACTAAGAGATGCTTTAACTCAAGTCTTAGAGTAAAGCTCCCCCTTGATGTGACATCCCCCCATAGGAGGGATAAACTAACCTTGGGTTTTGTCGATGAAGACTTCATGTTGGTGAGGTAGTGGTGGATGCTCAAGGTTGATGAAGATCACCAAGAGTTGGGAGCATCCTTGTTGTTTCCTTACTCTTCTCACCTACATGGGTTAGTCCCAACACACAAGAGACAAGTACAAGGATATCTATGGACATGGAGTGCAAAGCATGTGTAATGATGTCCATTGATTTGTTGATTACCTTGTCCCTTGCTTACCTTTGAGGAAATGTGTGACTCCTTGAACTATTGCATAGAGTTGATGTTGATTGCAAATAGTTCTTGCCAATAATGAATGTGAGTGAATTTCATTGGCGGAGTCACCCCTCAAGAACTCTCTAGTTCTTCTTCTTGGGGACCCACATCAACTTGATGGGGATCCTTGGTGTTGAAGTAGCATTTGCAGAAGTTGAGCTTGAAGTAGCCTTGGGAACCCAGTCCACCAAAGCTAGGGATTCATCTTCATATGAGTCAATGTCCTCTTGAAGCTTGTTCTTGCCCTTGAGCTTGTGGTCTTGTGGTGGAAGGTCATCTTGAGTGTTTGTTCCCTTGGGAAGAGTATTTTCATACGTCTCCTTTTGAGGAACAAACTTGGGCTTGGGGTATTGACCTTCTTCCCATTCAACTCCATTAGCGTTGAAGTAGCCAACACCGTGGTTCTTTCGGTATCCTCCGTGCTTGCGTACAATTTCCTCAAATTGCTTACACCCGGCAAGACTCTTGTAGATACCTTTCTCTATAATTCCTTTCAATAAAGCATTTTCTTGCTCAAGTGTAACTTGGCTAAGAGAATCATCATTAGTGGAATCAATAGAACTACTAGAAGCAACATCATTGGGTTTAGCATTTTTATTGTTGCTACTAGATGAAGAACCTTTCTTGCCTTTGTTACTAGTTTGTTTAGATTTAACTTGTGGCATGAATGTATACAAGAGTAGTCGTTTGGCTAGATAAGATGAAGTCTTCTTTCGGAGATCGTCATTGATAGCTTTAAGAAACTCATGCTCTTGCTCCAAGTTGAGCTTCTCGAAGCGTAGCTTCTCATGAGTCCTTACAAGCTCTCTATGATCTTCGAGAGTAGATTCATGGGCTAACTTAAGAGTGTTTAGTTCTTTAGTTAGTTGTTCTATTTTCATCTTATCATCATCAATTGACTTATCTTGACTAGCATGAGAATTATCAAGTTCACTTTGACTAACATCACTAGTTTTATCAAAGAGCAAGTCATCATCACAAAGCAAATCATCTTCATCACTATCGAAATCAAGATACTCGGGGTGTGATACCTTGGGGCCTTTAGCCATGAAGCAACTTCCACTCCCTTCGTTTGGTGAGTCAAATAGATCATAGGAGTTGGTAGTCACTAGAGCAAGTCCGGCAACACCTTCATCTTGACTATAGTCGGAGTTGGAGTGATAGCTTCTCTTGGAGTCGTTGTCGGAGTCGGAGCCGGAAACCCATTCACCAACATGAGCTTGATGTTTTCTTCTTGTGTAGCTCTTGGTGTAATTGTCCTTCTTCTCCGAATCCCTTCTTCTCCTTGAGGGTCTTCGTTCATAACGATCATCTCTACTCCTTCTCTCTCTTTGAGGTGATTCATTCCTTGAGCTTCGTCTTCTAGGTGACTCTTCTCTTCGTTTGTAGGGAGCCGTGCACTCATTGGAGTAGTGTTCGGGCTTCCCACAATTGTAGCAATTGCGGTCACGACTTGACGAACGCTTCTCATCATATCTTGAGTTGGAGCTTCGTTCTTTGCCTCTATTCTTGTAGAACTTGTTTAATTTCTTGACCATGAGGCTTATCTCTTCATTAGTGACAAGGTTGTCGCTTGAAGTTGCGGGAGCATCACTTGTGGCTTTGTAAGCACCGCTAGACTTGTTGTGAAGCTTTTCTTTGTCTTTGAATGTCATCTCATGAGCAACAATCCTTCCAATGACTTCCGTAGGCTTGAGATCTTTGTAGTTGGGCATCATTTGGATCAATGTGCACACGGTGTCGTATCTCTCATCCAAAGCTCTAAGTATCTTCTTGATGATGAACTTGTCGGTCATTTCTTCGCTTCCTAAGCCGGCAATCTCATTGGTGATGAGAGCTAGCCTAGAGTACATCTCTGCGACTCCTTCACCATCCTTCATCTTGAACTTGTCAAGCTGACTTTGAAGAACATCCAACTTGGATTCTCTCACGGACTCGGTTCCTTCGTGCATATCAACCAAAGTATCCCAAATCTCTTTTGCATTCTCAAGACGGCTGATTTTGTTGAATTCTTCGGGGCATAGGCAGTTGAAGAGAATGTCACATGCTTGAGCGTTGTATTGCAACATTTTCAATTCATCTGTGGTCGCTTCACGATCCGGTTCCTTTCCATCACCAAAGAATTCACCTTGCAAGCCAACACGAACAACAGCCCATACGGCGGGGTTATGACCAAGAATATGCATTTTCATTTTGTGCTTCCAACTAGCAAAATTAGTGCCATCAAAATACAGACCTCTACGGTGATAATTTACCTCACTAGACGCCATACTCTCCTAGTTTGTGAGACCAATGGAATGGAGACCAAAGCTCTGATACCACTTGTAGGACCGAAAGTTTGTCTAGAGGGGGGGTGATTAGACTACTTGACCAAATAAAATTTCTACCTTTTCCCAATTTTTAGTGTTGGCAGATTTTAGCATTCATGGCAAGTCAAGTACACCCTACACATGCATGTCTAAGAGTATAGCAGCGGAAAGTAACAACAAGCATGAGTAGAAAGGAAGGGTTGGAGGATCAAACGCAATTGTAGACACGATGATTTTTCCCGTGGTTCCGATAGGTGGTGCTATCGTACGTCCATGTTTATGGAGTCTTCAACCCACGGTGGGTAACGGTCGCGAGAGTCCACGGAGGGCTCCACCCACAAAGGGTCCACGAAGTAGCAACCTTGACTATTCCATAACGGCTTCCGTCCACGAAGGACTAGCCTCACTATGGGTAGATCTTCATGAAGTAGGCGATCTCCTTGCCCTTACAAACTTCTTGGTTCACTCCACAACACGAAGTAGGAGGCTCCCAAGCGACACCTAACCAATCTAGGAGGCACCACCCTCCAAAAGGTAATAGGCTCGGCAATATCGATGAACTCCTTGATCTTGTGCTTCAAGATGATAGACTCCTCAACACATAATCACTCTCTCACAGATTTGGCTTGGTGGAAGAGATGGGATTGGTGGAAAGCAACTTGGGGAGGCTAGAGATCAAGATTCATATGGTTGGAATGGAATGGCATGATCTCAACACATGAGTAGGTGGCTCTCTCTCAGAAAACTAGATGGGGCAAGGATGGAATAGTTCTGAGTGCTTCACTTTCGAGTAGGTGGTGGTGAAGGGGTATATATAGGCATCTCTAAAAATCAAACCGTTACACACAAAATGACCAACTCGGTGACACCGATGTGTTAATCTCGGTGGTACCGAAGTGACCAAAAGGTAGCAACTTTTGAATCTCGGTGAGACCGATATATATAACTCGGTTGCACCGATAAGGTGACCAACGATCAGATTGCCCAATCTCGGTGACGCCGATTCAACAAACTTGGTGGTACCGATTTTGTGAAACTGCGTAACAGAAAGTTGGCAACCCAAACTCGGTGGCACCGAAGCAGAATCGGTTGCACCGAAAAGCTAGGGTTTGGCTTAGGTCTGTCTGAGTATGGGAATCGGTGGCACCGAGTGGAAAGTGTTGGTTGCACCGATTTTGGATATTTGACTTTGGACAGACTTTTGTGGAAGAGCTTGTGGGTGTTTTTGGTGACTATCACTTGTGCACGTATGAGCATTTTGTTCACCAACAGTACCTTACCCCCTTTTAATAGTATTGGCTTTCCTATGGACTCAAAGTGATTTCTCACAAAGTAAAATGTAGAGTCCTCTTGCTTGAAGCATTGCCAATCTATTTCCTTGCATCTTGGGGTATTTCCACAATCTCCACAATCCTTTTGCCAATCCTATCATTGAACTTTTCCTGAAATATACTTAGTGGAAACATTAGTCCAATGACTTATATGTTGTTATTAATTACCAAAACCACCAAGGGAGCAAATGTGCTTTCAAAAACTCAACTGCTAATACTCTCAAATATTCTTTGGCTCCCCTTGTGTCGAATCTATAAATTTGGGTTGAATACTCTACCCTCGAAAACTGTTGCGATCCCCTATACTTGTGGGTTATCACTTCTCCATCATATGGAGTGACAAATCCAAATCTCGATCCATGCCAACCCAACAGACACCTTCGAAGATACCTGTAGAGCACCTTTATGATCACCAAGTAATGAAGTGACGTTTGAGAGCACACAAGGTATTCCTTCGGTATTCGGAAGTTGCCTGATCTCATGGTCCTAGGAACAAATACTTGACATGAAGAAAGCAGTAGCAATAAACTTAAGTGATATGATCAAATGCTAAGCTTACGGTTGGGTCTTGTCCATCACATCATTTTCCTAATGATGTGATCCCGTTATCAAATGACAACTCATGTCCATGCTTAGGAAACCTTAATCATCTTTGATCAACGAGCTAGTCTAGTATAGGCTCAGTAGGGACACGGTGTTGTCTATGTATTCACACATGTATCTGAGTTCCCGATCAATACAATTTTAGCATGGATAATAGACGATTATCATGAACAGGGAAATATGATAATAACCAATTTATTATTGCCTCCAGGGCATATTTCCAACAGTCTCCCACTTGCACTAGAGTTAATAATCTTGTTCACATCACTATGTGATTAAAACCCAATGAGTTCTGGGGTTTTGATCATTCTTTGCTTGTGAGAGAGGTTTTAGTCAATGGGTCTGCGACATTCAGACCCATGTGTACTTTGCAAATCTCCATGTCATACTATAGATGCTGCTACCACGATCCACTTGGAGCTATCCAAATGATTGCTCCACTATACGTATCCGGCTTGCGACTCAGAGTCATCTAGATCGGTGTCAAAGCTTGCATCAACGTAACCCTTTAGGACAAACTCTTTATCACCTCCATATCCGAGAAACATTTCCTTAGTTCTCTCTAGGTACCTAATTATAATTTTGACCGTTGTTCCAGTGATCCACTCCTGGAACACTCTTGTACCCCCTTTCCAGATACATGGCAAGGCACACATCAAGTATGATACACAACATGACATACATTATAGAGCCTATGACTGAGGCATAGGGGACGACCTTCATCCTTTCTCTTTCTTCTACCGTGGTCGAGCTTTGAGTCTTACTCAACTTCACACCTTATAACACAGACAAGAACTATTTCTTTAACTGATCCATTTTGAAATCCTTCAAAATCTTGTCAAGGTATGGGCTCTGTGAAAGTCTTATCAGGTGTTTTGATCTATCTCTATAAATCTTGATGCCCGATATGTAAGCAGCTTTACCCAGGTCTTCCTTTGAAAAACTCCTTTCAAATAACCCTTTATACTTTCCAGAAATTTTACATCATCTTCAATCAACAATATGTCATTCACACATACTTACAAAAAATGCTATAGAGCTCCCACTCACTTTTTTGTAAATACAAGTTTCTTCATAAACTTTGTGTAAACCCAAAAGCTTTGATCACCTCATCAAAGAGAATATTCCAACTTCAAGATGCTTGCACTAGTACATAGATGGATCGCTGGAGCTTGCATACATTTTAGCATCCTTAGGATCGACAAAAACTTCCGGTTGTGTCATATACAACCTTTCCTCAAGGAAACCGTTACGGAATGTAGTCTTGACATCCATCTGCCAGATTTCATAATCGAAAAAGGTAGCAATTGCTAACATAATACTAACAGACTTTAGCATCGCTACGGGTAAGAAAGTCTGATCGTAGTAAACTCCTTGAACTTTCTCGGAAACCCCTTTGCGACAAGTCAAGCTTTATAGATGGTGACATCACCATCAGCGTCCGTCTTCTTCTTAAAGATCCATTTGTTCTCAAACATGGATCCTATCTCAGATTTTATGGCCCCTAGCCATTTGTCGGAATCCGGTCCCATCATCGCTTCCTCATAGTTTGTAGGCTCACCGTTGTCCAACAACATGTTTTCCAAGACAGGATCACATACCACTCAGGGGCAGTACATGTCCTTGTCGACCTATGAAGTTCGGTAGTAACTCGATCCAAAGTTTCATGATCATCATCATTAGCTTCCTCTTCAATTGGTGCATGCATCATAGGAACATCTTTCTGTGCTGTGATACTCTCGAATTGAAGTGGAGTTTTGATAACCTCATCAAGCTCTACCTTCCTCCCACTCATATCTTTCGAGAGGAACTACTTCTCTAGAAAGGATCCTGATATGTCTCCAACGTATCTATAATTTATGAAGTATTCATGCCATGTTTACAATAATTCTATATGATTTTGGTATGATTTTATTAGAACTAACCCGGACTGACGCTGTTTTCAGCAGAGCTACCGTGGTGTTGTTTTTGTGCAGAAATAAAAGTTCTCGGAATGGGCTGAAAATTTACGGAGAATATTTTTGGAAAATATAAAAAATACCGGAGCAAAAAGATACCGGAGAGGAGTCCCGAGGAGGCCACAAGCCTAGGGGCGCCCCCCTAGGGCGCGCCCCCTGGATTGTGGGCCCCTCGAGCACCCCCCTGACGTGATTCCAACGCCAAATATTCCTATAAATACAGAAACCCCCGAAAAGAAACCTAGATCGGGAGTTTCGCCGCCGCAAGCCTCTGTAGCCACGAAAAACCAATCGGGAGCCCGTTCTGACACCCTGCCGGAGGGGGAAACCATCACCGGAGGCCATCTTCATCATCCCGGCGGTCTCCATGACGAGGAGGGAGTAGTTCACCCTCGGGGCTGAGGGTATGTACCAGTAGCTATGTGTTTGATCTCTCTCTCTCTTGTGTTCTTGAGATGACACGATCTTGATGTACCGCGAGCTTTATTGATATAGATGAATCATATGGAGTTTTCCCCTCTCTATCTTCTTGTGATGAATTGAGTTTTCCCTTTGAAGTTTTCTTATCGGATTGAGTCTTTAAGGATTTGAGAACACTTGATGTATGTCTTGCGATGGGATATCTGTGGTGACAATGGGATGTTCTATTGATCCACTTGATGTATGTTTTGGTGATCAACTTGCGGGTTCCGTGACCTTGGGAATCTATGCATAGGGGTTGGCACACGTTTTCATCTTGACTCTCCGGTAGAAACTTTGGGGCACTCTTTGAAGTTCTTTGTGTTGGATTGAACATGATGAATCTGAAATTGTGTGATGCATATCGTATAATCAAGCCCATGGGTATTTGTGGTGACATTGGAGTATCTAGGTGACATTAGGGTTTTGGTTGATGTGTATCTTAAGGTGTTATTTTAGTACGAACTCTAGGGCTCTTCGTGACACTTATAGGGATAGCTCATACGATTGATCGGAAAAGATAACTTTGAGGTGGTTTCGTACCCTACAATAATTTCTTCATTTGCTCTGCGCTATTTGTGACTTTGGCATGAACTCTTTGTCGCACGTGTGGGATTTACATATGATTCAACTATGTTAGTATTGTTGAGAGAACTTGCACTAGTGAAAGTATGAACCCTAGGCCTTGTTTCTAAGCATTGCAATACTGTTTGTGCTCACTTTTATCATTAGTTACCTTGCTGTTTTATATTTCCAGATTACAAAAACCTATATCTACCATCCATATTACACTTATATCACCATCTCTTCGCCGAACTAGTGCACCTATAAAATTTACCATTGTATTGGGTGTGTTGGGGACACAAGAGACTCTTTGTTATTTGGTTGCAGGGTTGTTTGAGAGAGACCATCTTCATCCTACGCCTCCCATGGATTGATAAACCTTAGGTCATCCACTTGAGGGAAATTTGCTACTGTCCTACAAAACTCTGCGCTTGGAGGCCTAACACGAGTCTACAAGAACAAGGTTGCGTAGTAGACATCAAGCTTTTTTCTGGCGCCGTTGCCGGGGAGGTGAGTGCTTGAAGGAATATCTTTAGATCTTGCAATTAAATCTTTTAGTTTCTTGTTTATCACTAGTTTAGTCTATAAAAGAAAACTACAAAAAAAATGGAATTGAGGTTGCCTCATATGCTTCATCTTTTTAAAGTCTTTCGTGAAAATGATGGAAAGGAAAATTGTGCTCAAGTGTTAGAAGAAGAAGTTATTAAAATGTTTGGCACTAAATCTTTGAGTGATGTGCCTGATTGCAATGTTGTTAGTATGAATTCTCTGAATATTCATGATGCTAATGATATACAAAGCCACAAGCTTGGGGATGCTATGTTTGATGAATATGATATTTTTACTCCCCCAAGTTTTGATGAGCAAAACTATTATGATGATGGCATGCCTCCTATCTATGATGATTATTGTGATGACACGTATGCTATAAAGAGTGATAGTAATGATGAAACTTGTCATCATGATTTTAATATTCAAAGTGGTTATGTCAATCAAGTATCTCATGATAGTTATTTTGTTGAGTTTACTCCCACTATTAGTCTTGAGAAGAAATTTTCTTGTGTGGAGAGTAGTAAAATTTCTATGCTTGTAGATCATGAAAATAATGCTTTATGTGCTGGTTATATTGTGAAATTCCTTCATGATGCCACTGAAAATTAGTATGAGAGAGGATCTTATGCTTCTACATATTGCAATAATATCAAGTTTCCTCTCTATGTGTTGAAAGTTTTGAAGTCATGCTTCTTTTGCCTTCCTATGCTAGTTGATTCTTGCTCCAATAAATTGTTTGCTCACAAAATCCCTATGCTTAGGAAGTGGGTTAGACTTAAATGTGCTTTCCATGAGATTCATGATGCTCTTTTGCATGTTTCAACTACTATTCTTATGTGAGCATCATTGAAATCATCATGCCTAGCTAAAAGGCATTAAAGAAAAGCGCTTGTTGGGAGACAACCCAACACTTTTCCTTTATGTTTTTGTGTGATCACATGATTAATCTACTGTAGTAATCATGTTTTGTGCCTGTTATTTTAATAAAGTGCCAAGTAAAGCCTTTGGGATGACTCACAAGATGAGTAGAATTGATGCTGAACCAAAACATAAACTTTTGACTCCAGTACATGAATTTTCATTTTTTACTGGAGCGTGATAATGATCTGAAATGTTTACACAGTCTTGATATACAAATTCTTCAGGTTTTCCTAATTTTTCAGAATTTTTAGAGACAGGTAAGTATGGTTACACTACAGATCTTCACAGATTGTTCTGTTTTTGACAGATTCTGTTTTGCATGCATAGTTTGCTTGTTTTAGTGTTTCCATAGCTTATATTTAGTGATATAAATTATGGGAATTATATAATACAGTAGGTATAATGTGGGAACAATTATGAATCTTGTCTTGACATTACCTAAGTGAATGATTTATCTTTATTACACTAACCCTTCTCACGAAGTTCCGTTAAGTTTTGTGTGATTGAAGTTTTCAAGTTTTGGGTGAGACACCGATATGAGGAGAATAAGGAGTGACAAGAACCTAAGCTTGGGGATGCCCAAGGCACCCCCAAGGTAATATCCAAGGAATACTCAAGCGCCTAAGCTTGGGGATGCCCCGGAAGGCATCCCCTCTTTCGTCTTCAACATTATCGGTGTATCTTACTTGGTGCTATATTTTTATTCGTCACATAATATGTGCTTTGCTTGGATCGTCATTGTATTTTTTTATTTTCTGTGAGGTGTTATTTATAATCTTGTTTTTCAATAAAAAGTTCCAAGAATTGCCTTAGGATGCTTGCATTGCATGCTTGATATGTGCTGTGTAAAAAACAGAAACTTTTTCTGTAGTGTTTGAATTTTCATATTTTACTGGAATGTGGAAAATTTCTGAAATTTTTACACAGTGATGTCATATAAATTATTTAGCATTTGCAAAATTTTCATAATTTTTTGAGTTACATAAGTACACTGTTTTCATAAATTGCTACAGACTGTTCTGTTTGGACAGATTGCTGTCATAGTTTCGTTATCTACTTATCCTATAGTTTCCATAGCCTATATTGGTAGATATAAATTGTGGAAATGATAGTATACAGTACCTAATGTTTGAAAATTATTATGCAACTTGTCTTGGCAGTACATAAAGAGTTGATTTATTATTATGTGTACTAACCTATCTCACGAGTTCTTTTCAAGTTTTTTGTGGCTGATGTTTTTGAGAATAGGTGAAACCATGATATGAGAGGATTGAATGAGATACAAAAGCTCAAGCTTGGGGATGCCCAAGGCACGCCAAGTAAATATTTCAAGAAGTTTCAAGCATCTAAGCTTGGGGATGATACGCATCCCACCTCTCTTCATCAACAATTATTGGTTAGCCTATGTTGAGCCTAAATTTTTATTCGTTCACATGATGCGTGCTATTCTTGGAGTGCTATTTTTTATTTTGCTTGCTGTTTAATATAATACTTAAGATCTGAAAATATTTATTGAGAGAAAGAGAGAGTCCTCACATAGCTACTTAATTGTTTGACTACTCATTGATCTTCAGTTATATCTTTTGAGAGTAGCTTGTCATTTCCTCTCATGCTTCACTTATACCTTTTTGAGGAATGAAATCTTTATGCTCATGTGCTTCATTTAAAATTGTTTGAGCTTGTCAAAAAAAAGGCAATGGCAATATATGAAACTAGTCCCAAAGTGATAGATATCAAAGGAGGATATAATAAAAACTTTCATGAAGATCATGGGACAAATTAAACTTGATTCTTTGTAATAGTTTTGAAACATGATGATAGTAATATGTGAGTCATGTTAGTGAGTAATTATGCTTTAGTAGGAATATTGGTGTTAAAGTTTGTGATTCCCTATGCAAGTACGAAAGTCAATAGTTATGCAATGAAGTTACATCCTACTTGTGGTGCATTATTCGGTGTTAGGTATGTTCAATGCTCACTTATGTGAATTTTCGTTTATTGGTTTGGTTGCTTCCCAATCTATTTGCTAGCCTCCATTTGTACTAAGTAGAAATACTACTTGTGCATCCAAAATCCTTAAACCAAGTTTTGCCTTATGAGTCCACCATACCTACCTATATGCGGTATTTCCATGCCGTTCCAAGCAAATTTGTATGTGCCATCTCTAAATTTTCAAAATAAATTTTCTCTTTTGTGTGCCTGTACCGCTCATGAAACGGTGGGGAGTGTCCAATATTTTCCATGCTAGATGTGTTATTCTCAAGATGAGTGTTGATTCACTATCATTCACGAGAAAGTGGCTGGTATTCGGGATGCCCAGTTCCATGCTCAAAATTCAAATCAAAATATAATGAAACAAAACTCCCCCAGGATTGTTGTTTGTATGGACGGTACCCGTGGATTCGGCTCGCCGTGGAGTGTGATTGATTGGTGGAGGGGGATTAAAAACTTTACCATTCTGTTTGGGAACCGCCTATAATGTATCTAGCATGGAAAGTATTGTGAGCTACTTTGTTGCTTTCGTTGACAGGAAAAGCATGCCACTCAAAATATTTCTCTCTCTCAATTTAAACCTTGAGCTCTGGCACCTCTACAAATCCCTACCCTCTGCGAAGGGCCTATCTATTTACTTTATGCAATTTTTATTTTTGCTTTGAGTCTCCATCTTCTCTTATAAGCACCAACTAGGGGGCACTATGATAGTACTTGAGCATTGGGCATAGCTAATATTTGAGTGTGTTTCATGAATGGATCAATGATTGAGCATGATGGGCTAGGGATAACTTTCTTTAGTGTTCATATTTTGAAATACATGGTTGCTTGTTGACATGCTTGAGTATTGAAGTCATTATGTTAAAACTACACTATTGCTTTGAATCATTTACAAGTCCAAATGTCCATGCTATACAAAGAAGAAAAGAATATGATGAACATGTTAGGTAGCATTCACACTTCATAAATTATTTCTTTTATCATTTACCTACTCGAGGACGAGCAGGAATTAAGCTTGGGGATGCTGATACGTCTCCAACGTATCTATAATTTATGAAGTATTCATGCCATGTTTACAATAATTCTATATGATTTTGGTATGATTTTATTAGAACTAACCCGGACTGACGCTGTTTTCAGCAGAGCTACCATGGTGTTGTTTTTGTGCAGAAATAAAAGTTCTCGGAATGGGCTGAAAATTTACGGAGAATATTTTTGGAAAATTTAAAAAATACCGGAGCAAAAAGATACCGGAGAGGAGTCCCGAGGAGGCCACAAACCTAGGGGGCGCCCCCCCCCTAGGGCGCGCCCCCTGGCTTGTGGGCCCCTCGAGCACCCCCCTGGCGTGATTCCAACGCCAAATATTCCTATAAATATAGAAACCCCCGAAAAGAAACCTAGATCAGGAGTTCCGCCGCCGCAAGCCTCTGTAGCCACGAAAAACCAATAGGGAGCCCGTTCCGGCACCCTTCCGGAGGGGGAAACCATCACCGGAGGCCATCTTCATCATCCCGGCGGTCTCCATGACGAGGAGGGAGTAGTTCACCCTCGGGGCTGAGGGTATGTACCAGTAGCTATGTGTTTGATCTCTCTCTCTCTCTCGTGTTCTTGAGATGACACGATCTTGATGTACCGCGAGCTTCATTGATATAGATAAATCATATGGAGTTTTCCCCTCTCTATCTTCTTGTGATGAATTGAGTTTTCCCTTTGAAGTTTTCTTATCGGATTGAGTCTTTAAGGATTTGAGAACACTTGATGTATGTCTTGCGATGGGATATCTGTGGTGACAATGGGATGTTCTATTGATCCACTTGATGTATGTTTTGGTGATCAACTTGCGGGTTCCATGACCTTGGGAATCTATGCATAGGGGTTGGCACACGTTTTCATCTTGACTCTCCGGTAGAAACTTTGGGGCACTCTTCGAAGTTCTTTGTGTTGGATTGAACATGATGAATCTGAAATTGTGTGATGCATATCGTATAATCAAGCCCATGGGTATTTGTGGTGACATTGGAGTATCTAGGTGACATTAGGGTTTTGGTTGATGTGTATCTTAAGGTGTTATTTTAGTACGAACTCTAGGGCTGTTTGTGACACTTATAGGGATAGCTCATACGATTGATCGGAAAAGATAACTTTGAGGTGGTTTCGTACCCTACAATAATTTCTTCGTTTGTTCTCCGCTATTTGTGACTTTGGAGTGAACTCTTTGTCGCACGTGAGGGATTTACATATGATTCAACTATGTTAGTATTGTTGAGAGAACTTGCACTAGTGAAAGTATGAACCCTAGGCCTTGTTTCTAAGCATTGCAATGCCGTTTGTGCTCACTTTTATCATTAGTTGCCTTGCTGTTTTTATATTTTCAGATTACAAAAACCTATATCTACCATCCATATTACACTTGTATCACCATCTCTTCGCCGAACTAGTGCACCTATACAATTTACCATTGTATTGGGTGTGTTGGGGACACAAGAGACTCTTTGTTATTTGGTTGCAGGGTTGTTTGAGAGAGACCATCTTCATCCTATGCCTCCCACGGATTGATAAACCTTAGGTCATCCACTTGAGGGAAATTTGCTACTGTCCTACAAAACTCTGCGCTTGGAGGCCCAACACGAGTCTAAAAGAAGAAGGTTGCGTAGTAGACATCAGATCCATTCTTAGCAACAAAGACCTTGCCTTCGGATCTGAGATAGAAGGTATACCCAATACTTTACTTAGCGTATCCTATGAAGACCACTTCTCCGCGGTGGGTTCGAACTTATCAGGCTGAAGCCTCTTGACATAAGCGTTGCAACCCCAAACTTTAAGAAACAACAACTTAGGTTTCTTGCCAAACTATAATTCATATGGTGTCGTCTCAACGGATTTAGATGGTGCCCTATTTGAAGTGAACGTAGCTGTCGCTAATACATAACCCCAAAATGATAGTGGCAAATCGGTAAGAGACATCATAGAACGCACCATATCCAATAGAGTATGATTACAACGTTCGGACACGTCATTACACCGTGGTGTTCCAGGTGGCGTGAGTTTTTAAAAAATTCCACATTGTCTTAAACGCACACCAAACTCGTGACTCAGATATTCCCCACCACGATCAGATCGTAGAAACCTTATCTTCTTGTTACGATGATTCTCAACTTCACTCTGAAATTGCTTGAACTTTTCAAACGTTTCAGACTTGTGTTTCATTAAGTAAATATACCCATATCTACTCAAATCATCAGTGAAGGTAAGAAAATAACGATATCTACACCGCGCTTCAACAATCATTGGACCGCATACATCAGTATGTATTATTTCCAATAAGTCATTTGCCCGCTCCATTGTTTCGAAAAATAGGGTTTTCGTTATCTTGATTCTTGCCCATGAGGCATGATTCACATGTTTCAAATGATTCATAATCAAGTGATTCCAAAAGTCCATCAGCATGGAGCTTCTTCATGCACTTTACACGAATATGACCCAAGCGGCAGTGCCACAAGTATGTGGTACTATCATCGTTAACTTTGCATCTTTGGGCATCTATATTAAGAACATGTGTATCACTACGATCGAGATTCAATAAGAATAAATCATTCACATTGGGTGCGTGACCATAAAAGATATTACTCGTATAAATAGAACAACCATTATTCTCTGATTTAAACGAATAACCGTCTCGCAATAAACAAGATCCAGATGTAATGTTCAGGCTCAACGCAGGCACCAAATAACAATTATTTAGGTTTAAAACCAATCATGAAGGTAATCAAAGAGGGAGCATGTCGGCGGCGATCACATCAACCTTGGAACCATTTCCGACACGCATCGTCACCTTGTTGTCGGTGTCAAAACCGGTGGATCTCGGGTAGGGGGTCCCGAGCTGTGAGACTAGGATCGATGGTAACAAAGGGACGAAGGTGACGATGTTTACCCAGGTTCGGGCCCTCCTATGGAGGTAAAACCCTACGTCCTGCTTGATTATATTGATGGTATGAAGGTTACAGAGTTGATCTACCTCGAGATCGTCTAGCTAAAACCCTAGATGAGTTTTTGTGTCCTATGATCTAAAACCCTCTGGCTTATATAGATGCCAGGGGGTCATTAGGGTTACATATGGTCGGTTGCCCATCGGAGGGAAAAAACATGCCTAAACTACCATCTTCAACTTGACGGACACGTCACGGCTCCTGAGGTCTCCTGCCTAGCGACGAGGCCTTCGATCAATCTCATCTTCAACGAGTGGCCCATTAACCCGACCTATGAGAAATAGGTCGGCAGTCCGAGGACCCCGTAATCCCGGACTCCCTCAGTAGCCCCCGGACTAGCCTCCAACGCCGAGGTATATTCGGAAAATATTACGTATCAAAGTCTTCGGCTTGCGAGGCGAGTCCCTCAACTTCTTCTGGCTTGGCAACCATCCCGTCATCGGAGAGTCCTCGATTGCTGAGAACTTGCGAGACCCAATATAATATCCTTCGGCGCTTCTCGATCCTTGTGCGCCGAGGGGAGACGAGCGGCCTGGCAGCTTTTTACAAGACTGCCCCTCCCGCAAGGGAGGCACCACTTATTTAAACAAGTTAAATTGCGGTCCGGGTCACAACTTCTTCTTCCTCTCCGTTTAAAGAAAAACTTCAAGCGAGAGACCATCACAAAATCATGGCGAGCGCCCCCAGCTCTTCCTCATGCCCTTACGGCTCCCGCCCTGGGGATTGGACGAGTTGCTCTGTATCCCTCCTCCGGTTGCGCGACCTCGAGACCCAAGGGTATCTTCCTTCCTCAGATCTGGCAGCAACTCGCGCTGGTTTGACTTCCTTTGACGGCGAAGCTTTCGCGGAGAATTTCCCCAATCCTAACCAGGGCGAGCGGGTATGCTTTGTGCCCTACCTCTTACGGGGCCTAGGGTTCCCCATTCATCCTTTCCTCAGGGGGTTACTAGAGTTCTATGGGATCCAGCTCCATCATCTCACCCCCGGATCCATTCTACACATCTCAGGCTTTGTCGCTCTCTGTGAAATGTTCTTGGGCTGCGAGGCGCACTTCGAATTATGGAGGAAGTACTTCTGCCTCGTCCCCCGAACTTGGGGCGAGACAATTCGGGAAATCGGAGGAGCCGAAGTATGTCGCATAGCGGGAACAGGATACCCAGCGGGGACACCGAAGAAGGAATCCGAAGGGTGGTCTTCGGAGTGGTTCTACATCGAGGACGTTCCCCTATTCGATCCAGCTCGGAGGGGCTTGCCCGAATACTCCGACGCTCCTCTGAAGAAAGAATATAATTGGCGACCGAGGAGTTCGTCCCAAGAGGATAGTGCCGAAGTTCGACGTTTGGCCGCCCACGTAAGGGTACTGGCTCATCACAAGCTGACAATGATCGACGTGATGGCCGCCGCCATCTCCCGATGCGTCCAACCTCTTCAACAAAGGATACATCCTTTGTGGCAATACAACGGAACGAGTGACACCACTCGCTCCCGACGGCTCGGCCCTGCCAATCAGGTGGCCTTGGCAGCCGCACTTGCCGATTTGTACAAAGGAGAAAAAGAAGATTTTACTCAGTTGCAGGTTAAGGAGGGCTGCTCAAGTTACAACCCCATTGAATGGGTAAGCCCTTCGACTCTGTGTTTTGAGTTCGGGCATTTTTTCGCCCTCTTTGACTAACGCTTTTAATCTGCGCAAACAGGAATGGCGGAGCTTTGCCGAGACAATCAACTGTCCGGCCCCCCAACCAGAGAATTACTCCCACGACGATGATCCAGGATTTCATGACGATCCGGAGCTGTCACAGGCATATGAAGACGGGGTCTTTTACCAGGAGAGCCTTGATCGATCCAAGGTGGCCATCATAGCCGATCACCCCGGATCACTCCCCTCCTCCACTGCGGGCAAGAAGAAAAATTCTACCCGCAAAAGGCAGGCGTCCTCCGTCGACCCGAACATACCGGCTCCCACTCCCAAGCGCCGCCGGTCCTCGCGACGAACGTCGGCTACAGCAGCAATGCCCGAGCCGGGCGCCAACAGGAGTCCCTCATGTGAGCCGGTCGTGGAGACGGCGCTGAACACTCGATCAACCAAAAGGTACTTTGTTCGGTCGCTTAATCTATTATTGTTATGATCGGTAGGATCTTACAGAAGATCTTATGTCGAATGGCTCGACTTACTCAGGAAGCGAGCACAACCCTCCTCTGCTGAAGACATTACCGAGACGCCCGGCAACACGCATGAGCCAAGATCTTCTGCTCCCGCCGTGGAGGCCCCCACGGTCAATCCGACCCCCGAAGACTCTAGGGACGAGGTATCGGTCACTAAATCCGAAGCAAGGAGTGCGATGAAACATCGGCGGCGGCGAGGAATCCTGTGCGACCCGATGTTTTCTGAACAAGAGTCCAATGCTCTATGCTCGGCGGACGCACACCTTGGAGCTTCCCGAGCCGGGTTCGGCGAGGCTATGAAACTGATATCGTCTGGCCTGAAGGTAAGTGATTAAAAATTCCGGACATAAATGTAAACCCAGTAGCCCCCGAGCCTTGATTTTGTCGGGACGACTGAATTAAGGATCCGCACATTGTTTGCATGGATGATTTAGGCCTCAAGGCAGCAGAACGAGCAATTGGCCAAGGAATTGGCAGCGAGCCAAACACAGGTGGAAACCGTGAAGGCCGAGCTTGAACAAGTGAAGAAGTTTACCCGGGAGGCGCATGGTGACTATAATTATTCTGCTAATCTTAGCGTATAATCCCATGCTGACGCGATGGTACTTTTAGCAGCTGAATCAATAGGGCAATTGCAAAAAGATCTGGATGCAGCCCGAGAATCCCAGAGGTACGCCGAATCCCAGTATGAGGCTGGCTGTCTTTCGCTGCAGCGAAACCTGGAGGAAAAGAAACGCCTCCAGGTGGAAAACAAACAGCAGGCCGAAGAGATTGAGAATTTAAAGACTCAATTGGCCCATGCCCAAGAAGAGAACCAGAAACTTCAGAGGGGCATGTTCGGTAAGTGTGATTCTAATATCGGACGGTGCTTCTTATATATGAAGTATAATGGACATGTCGTGACTCATGTATAGGTCTCCTATCCGGGCGGCCCGAAGAAGAGATCGGATCCTACCGGGGAAGCCTTCTTAAGGAATTGTCCGCCCTTCATGAGCAGGCTCGGAAGGCCATGAAGAGCATGATAAAAGCGCTGTGGCCTGCCGAGCAACCTCCGAAGGAGATGACCGAACTGGTTGATCGATTCAAGGGAGCCCGAAGCCGATTCGAGCTATGGAAGACCTCGGCCTGCCGAGAGGGAGTAAGGGAGGCGTGGGTGATGATCAAGACCCGTTATACTAGCCTTAACCCCGAGCATATGGCTCGGGTTGGGCCGGTAGGGTCGGATGGGAAAGAAGTGCCACTTCATTTGGTGTACGACCAAGTGATGCCTGATACGTCCATTTTGCATCATGCTTTTATATCGATATTTATTGCATTATGGGCTGTTAATACACATTATGGTACAATACTTACGCCTTTTCTCTCTTATTTTATAAGGTTTACATGAAGAGGGAGAATGCCGGCAGCTGGAATTCTGTACTGGAAAAGGAGCAAATCTGAGATACCTATTCTGCACAACTCCAAAAGTCCTGAAAATCTACGGAGAATTATTTTGGAATATATAAAAAATATTGGGCGAAAGAAATACCAGAGGGGACCCACCAGGGAGTCACAAGCCAGGGGGGCGTGCCCTACCCCCCTGGGCGCACCCCTGTGGCTTGTGGGCCCCCTGGCAGGCCTCCGGTGCCCATCTTCTGCTATATGGAGGGTTTTGACCTGGAAAAAATCATAAGGGAGCTTGTATTCGATCGAGAGGGGGTCAATCTCCATCAACATCTTCACCAGCACCATCTCCTCTCAAACCCTAGTTCATCTCTTGTATTCGATCTTTATCTCAAAACCTCAGATTGGTACCTGTGGGTTGTTAGTAGTGTTGATTACTCCTTGTAGTTGATGCTAGTTGGTTTACTTGGTGGAAGATCATATGTTCAGATCCTTAATGATAATTAATACTCCTCTGATTATGAACATGAATATGCTTTGTGAGTAGTTACGTTTGTTCCTGAGGACATGGGATAAGTCTAGTTATAAGTAATCATGTGAATTTGGTATTCGTTCGATATTTTGATGAGATGTATGTTGTCTCTCCTCTAGTGGTGTCATGTGAACGTCGACTACATGACACTTCACCATTATTTGGGCCTAGGGGAAGGCATTGGGAAGTAATAAGTAGATGATGGGTTGCTAGAGTGACAGAAGCTTAAACCATAGTTTATGCGTTGCTTCGTAAGGGGCTGATTTGGATCCATATGTTTCATCCTATGGTTAGATTTATCTTAATTCTTCTTTCGTAGTTGCGGATGCTTGCGAGAGAGGTTAATCATAAGTGGGAGGCTTGTCCAAGTAAGGACAGCACCCAAGCACCGGTCCACCCACATATCAAATTATCAAAGTAACGAACGTGAATCATATGAGCATGATGAAAACTAGCTTGACAGAAATTCCCATGTGTCCTCGGGAGCGCTTTGCTTTATATAAGAGTTATTCCAGGCTTGTCCTTTGCTACAAAAAGGATTGGGCCACCTTGCTGCACCTTTGTTACATTTGCTACTTGCTATCCGTTACGAATTATCCTATCACAAAACTATCTGTTACCGATAATTTCAGTGCTTGCAGAGAATACCTTACTGAAAACCGCTTGTCATTTCCTTCTGCTCCTCGTTGGGTTCGACACTCTTACTTATCGAAAGGACTACGATAGATCCCCTATACTTGTGGGTCATCAAGACTCTTTTCTGGCGCCGTTGCCTGGGAGTGAAGCGCCTTTGGTGAGTGGAACTTGGTAAGGAAAATTTTATATAGTGTGCTGAAATTTACTGTCACCTGTTACTATGGAAAATTATCCTTTGAGGGGCTTGTTCGGGGTATCTTCACCCCGACGGGAAGCACAAAGAGATGCTCCTCAACCTACTGCACCTACTGAAAATATTTATTATGAAATTCCTTCGGGTATGATAGAGAAACTGCTAGCTAATCCTTATGCAGGAGATGGAACACTACATCCTGATATGCATTTAATCTATGTGGATGAAGTTTGTGGATTATTTAAGCTTGCAGGTTTGCCCGAGGATGATGTCAAGAAGAAGGTCTGTCCTTTATCTTTGAAGGAGAAGGCATTGACATGGTATAGGCTAAGTGATGATATTGGATCATGGAACTACAACTGATTGAAATTGGAATTTCATCAGAAGTTTTATCCTATGCATCTGGTTCATCGTGATCGGAATTATATTTATAATTTTTGGCCTCGTGAAGGAGAAAGAATCGCTCAAGCTTGGGGGAGGCTTAAGTCAATGTTATATTCATGCCCCAATCATGAGCTCCCGAGAGAAATTATTATTCAGAATTTTTATGCTCGGCTTTCTCGTAATGATCAATCCATGCTCGATACTTCTTGTGATGGTTCCTTTATGAAGAAAGATATTGAATTCAAATGGGACTTATTGGAAAGATTTAAACGCAACTCTGAAGATTGGGTACTCGACGAAGGTAAGGAGTCAGGTATAAACCTTAAGCTTGATTGTGTTAAATCCTTTATAGACATCGATGATTTTCGTGATTTTAGCACTAAATATGGACTTGACTCTGAGATAGTAGCTTCTTTCTGTGAATCTTTTGCTGCTCATGTTGATCTCCCTAAGGAGAAGTGGTTTAAATATCATCCTCCCATTGAAGTTAAAGTAGTTGAACCTATTAAAGTTGAAGAAGAGACTATTATTTATAATGTTGATCCTGTTATTCCTGCTGCTTATATTGAGAAACCACCCTTCCCTGTTAGAATAAAGGAACATGCTAAAGCTTCAACTTTGGTTCGTAAGAGTTGTACTAGAACACCTACGCCCCCTGAACAAATTAAAGTTGAACCTAGTATTGCTATGGTTAAAGATATCTTGGTTGATAATATTGATGGGCATGTTATTCATTTCTGTGATGAAGCTGCTAGAATTGCTAGACGTGATACTAAAGGTAAACATAGACCTATTGTTGGCGTGCCTGTTGTTTCTGTTAAAATAGGAGATCATTGTTATCATGGCTTATGTGATGTGGGTGCTAGTGTGAGCGCAATTCCCTTTACCTTATACCAAGAAATTATGAATGATATTGCACCAGCTGAATTAGAGGGAATTGATGTTACCATTAAGCTTGCTAATAGAGATACTATTACACCAATTGGGATTGTTAGAGATGTTGAAGTCTTGTGTGGGAAAATAAAGTATCCTACTGATTTTCTTGTTCTTGGTTCCCCACAAGATGATTTTTGTCCCATTATATTTGGTAGACCTTTCTTGAATACTGTTAATGCTAAGATAGATTGTGAGAAAGAAACTGTTACTGTAAGTTTTGGGGATGTGTCTCATGAGTTCAATTTCTCTAAATTTCGTAGACAACCCCATGACAAAGAATTGCCTAGTAAAGATGAAATTATTGGTCTTGCTTCTATTGTTGTGCCTCCTACTGATCCTTTAGAACAATATTTGCTAGACCATGAAAATGATATGCATATGAATGGAAGGAATGAAATAGATAAGATTTTCTTTGATCAGCAACCTATTTTGATACACAACCTGCCTGTTGAAATACTTGGGGATCCTCCTCCACCCAAGGGTGATCCCGTGTTTGAGCTTAAACAATTACCTGATACCCTGAAATATGCTTATCTTGATGAAAAGGAGATATATCCTGTTATTATTAGTGCTAACCTTTCAGAGCATGAAGAAAAGAGATTATTGAAGACTCTGAGGAAGTACCGTGCTGCTATTGGATATACTCTTGATGATCTTAAGGGCATTAGTCCCACTCTATGTCAGCATAAAATTAATATGGAGCCTGATGCTAAACCAGTTGTTGATCACCAACGACGGTTAAATCATAAAATGAAAGAAGTGGTAAGAAATTAAATATTAAAGCTTCTGGAGGTAGGTATAATTTATCCTATTGCTGATAGTAGATGGGTTAGTCCCGTTCATTGTGTCCCTAAGAAGGGAGGTATTACCGTTGTTCCTAATGATAAAAATGAATTGATCTCGCAAAGAATTGTTACAGGATATAGAATGGTAATTGATTTTAGGAAATTAAATAAAGCTACTAGGAAAGATCATTACCCTCTACCTTTTATTGATCAAATGCTAGAAATACTATCCAAACATACACATTTTTGCTTTCTAGATGGTTATTCTGGTTTCTCTCAAATACCTGTATCAAAAGAGGATCAAGAGAAGACCACTTTTACTTGTCCTTTCGGTACCTTTGCTTATAGACGTATGCCTTTTGGTTTATGCAATGCACCTGCTACCTTTCAAAGATGTATGATGGCTATATTCTCTGACTTTTGTGAAAAGATTGTTGAGGTTTTCATGGATGATTTTTCCGTTTACGGAACTTCTTTTGATGATTGCTTGAGCAACCTTGATCGAGTTTTGCAGAGATGCGAAGAAACTAATCTTGTCTTGAATTGGGAAAAGTGCCACTTTATGGTTAATGAAGGTATTGTCTTGGGGCACAAAATCTCCGAAAGAGGTATTGAAGTTGATAAAGCTAAAGTTGATGCTATCGAAAAAATGCCGTGTCCTTCGGATATCAGAGGTATAAGAAGTTTCCTTGGTCATGCTGGTTTCTATAGGAGGTTTATTAAAGACTTCTCTAAGATTTCTAGGCCTCTCACTAATCTTTTGCAAAAAGATGTTCCATTCATTTTTGATGATGATTGTGTAGAAGCATTTGAAATTCTTAAGAAAGCCTTGATTTCTGCACCTGTTGTTCAACCACCTGATTGGAACCTACCCTTTGAAATTATGTGTGATGCTAGTGATTATGTTGTTGGCGCTGTTCTAGGACAAAGAGTTGATAAGAAATTAAATGTTATCCATTATGCTAGTAAAACTCTAGACAGTGCTCAAAGAAATTATGCTACCACTGAAAAGGAATTTTTAGCAGTTGTGTTTGCTTGTGATAAGTTCAGACCTTATATTGTTGATTCCAAAGTAACTGTTCACACTGATAATGCTGCTATTAAATATCTTATGGAAAAGAAAGATGCTAAACCTAGACTGATTAGATGGGTTCTTCTGCTACAAGAATTTGATTTGCATATTATTGATAGAAAGGGTGCTGAGAACCCCGTAGCAGACAACTTGTCTAGGTTAGCAAATGTTCTTGATGACCCACTACCTATTGATGATAGCTTTCCTGATGAACAATTAGCTGTCATAAATGCTTCGCGTAATGCTCCATGGTATGCTGATTATGCTAATTACATTGTTGCTAAATTTATACCACCTAGTTTCACATACCAACAAAAGAAAAAGTTCTTCTATGATTTAAGACATTACTTTTGGGATGATCCACACCTTTATAAAGAAGGAGTAGATGGTGTTATTAGACGTTGTGTGCCTGAGCATGAACAGGAACAGATCCTTCACAAGTGTCATTCCGAGGCCTACGGAGGACACCACGCTGGAGATAGAACTGCACATAAGGTACTACAATCTGGTTTTTATTGGCCTACTCTCTTCAAGGATGCTCGTAAGTTTGTCTTGTCTTGTGATGAATGTCAAAGAATTGGTAATATTAGTAGACGTCAGGAAATGCCTATGAATTACTCTCTTGTTATTGAACCATTTGATGTTTGGGGTTTTGATTATATGGGAGCTTTTCCACAATCTAACGGGTATACTCATATTCTAGTTGCTGTTGATTATGTTACTAAGTGGGTAGAAGCTATTCCAACTAGTAGCGCTGATCATAACACTTCTATTAAAATGCTTAAAGAAGTTATTTTCCCTAGATTTGGAGTCCCTAGATATTTAATGACTGATGGTGGTTCACACTTTATTCATGGTGCTTTCCGTAAATCGCTTGCCAAGTATGATGTTAATCATAGAATTGCATCCCCTTATCACCCTCAATCTAGTGGTCAAGTAGAATTGAGCAATATAGAAATTAAATTGATCTTGCAGAAGACTGTTAATAGATCCAGAAAGAATTGGTCTAAGAAACTTGATGATGCATTATGGGCTTATAGAACTGCTTATAAAAACCCAATGGGTATGTCTCCGTATAAGATGGTTTATGGTAAAGCATGTCACTTACCTCTAGAGCTAGAACATAAAGCTTATTGGGCAATTAAAGAGCTCAACTATGATTTCAAACTTGCTGGTGAGAAGAGGTTATTTGACATTAGTTCACTTGATGAATGGAGAACCCAGGCCTATGAGAATGCCAAGTTGTTTAAAGAAAAGGTTAAGAGATGGCATGATAAAAGGATACAAAAGCATGAATTCAATGTAGGTGATCATGTCTTGCTATACAATTCTCGTTTAAGATTTTTTGCAGGAAAACTTCTCTCTAAATGGGAAGGGCCTTACATTATCGAGGAAGTATATCGTTCCGGTGCCATCAAGATCAACAACGCCGAAGGCACAAATCCGAAGGTGCTAAACGGGCAAAGAATCAAACATTATATCTCAGGTACTCCCATAAATGTTGAAACCAACATTATCAATACCGTGACTCCGGAGGAGTACATTAGGGAGACCTACCAGAACGTTTCAGACCCCGAAAAGGAATAGGTATGTGGTACGGTAAGCAAACCGACTCCAAAACTTTTCTAATAGGAATTTTTATCCATTTTGGAATATTTAATAAATTAGGAAAATTTAAAGTAGTCCGAAGAGTGCACGAGGAGGCGACAAACCAGGGGGGCGCGCCCTTGTGGCTTGTGGCCACCCCGTGTACCCTCCGGACTCCGTTTTCTTGTGGTATACTCCTTCGGGTCGGTAAAAATTCATTATATAATCTCCCGAAGGTTTTGACCTTCGTATCACGACATTACCTCCTGCTTTCGTTTTGAGTTGTTTCTGCAGCAGATTTAGAGCAAGATGTCTTCGCAAGAGTCGGTCGGGGAGAGCCGTGCCTCTCACCTGACACCGGGGCCCGGACCATTCAGTGAAGCCAACCACTTCGGGCAGGCCACGGAGGAAGAGATGGAGGCCGACTTGAAAAAGATAGATGCCATGGAGGAAGACCAAGAAGTTACCTCTCGTCTACAACCTGGAGCCATGTTGGAAGAACTTCAGAGCTCAGCAATTCCGAACTCGGTTATCCCTCCCAATGCTAAATTTCTTACTTATGAAAATATGAAAAAGAGTGTTGCTTCTTCCCCCGCAGCAATCAATCATCCATGGGTTATGGGAGCTCTAACCGTCGCTGGAAAACTTCGCAAGGAAATAATGAATCTCAGACAGCAAAATAACAAGCTTGAGGAGGAGAATCGTATTCTGAGGGGTATCATCGCCAAGAATATAACGCCACCACCTCCGAAGAAAGACAACTAAACACATGGGTATGGGCACTCCCCTTGGCTTGTGCCAAGCTTCGGGGAGGTGCCCCGGTATCGTATCACCATCACATCTTTTACTTTTATCGTTTTTCTTAGTTCGATCCTTTTGGTTATATCTTGATCTAGTACAATAAAGTCTTTAGTGTGATCTAGTTTTGAGTTTTGCTTTATGTTCCCCCTATATAAGTAAGCCCGAGAGTTATATAATAAAGAGTAGTTTTGAGTTGAGGGCTTTGCTTGCTTGCTATGATCATGAGAAAAAGAAATAAAAAGAAGTATAGAATAAAAGCAAAGAGTATATATGATGATCTTATGGGCGGTGATGACTTCACATATAAGAAGTATGTCGATTGAAATTTGTTGTGAGTTGACAAACAAAGCTATTGGTCATTGTTGCAATTAAAAGGAAGTAATAAAGGAAGAGAGGTTCACATATGAATATATCATCTTGGACATCTTTTATGATTGTGAGCACTCATTAAAATATTATATGTTAAGAAGTTGATGTTGGACAAGGAAGACAACATAATGGGTTATGTTTGCTTATTTCCGAATAGAAGTTATATGGTTTTAGATCCTTTAACATGTGACGCTTGCTTCCACCCCATATTAGCCAAAACTTCCGCACCAAGTAGAGATACTACTTGTGCATCCAAACACCCTTAACCCAGTTTTGCCATGAGAGTCCACCATACCTACCTATGGATTGAGTAAGATCCTTCAAGTAAGTTGTCATCGGTGCAAGCAATAAAAATTGCTCTCTAAATATGTGTGATCTATTAGTGTGAGGAAAATAAACTTTATACGAACTTGTGATATGGAAGAAATAAAAGCGACAGACTGCATAATAAAGTTCTTTGTCACAAGGGGCAATATAAAGTGACGT
The DNA here is from genome assembly GCA_039707655.1 of Elymus sibiricus. Classification (NCBI taxonomy): domain Eukaryota; kingdom Viridiplantae; phylum Streptophyta; class Magnoliopsida; order Poales; family Poaceae; genus Elymus; species Elymus sibiricus. The sequence goes on along the minus strand of CM077667.1, from coordinate 436,609,988 downwards.
TCTTTTGCATTAAGGGATTGCGCATCCAACTATAAAAGCGCATGACAACCTCTGCTTCCCTCTGCGAAGGGCCTATCTGTTACCTTTACTTTCTAGTACTTACCTTTATGCAAGAGTCATGGTGATCTTCACCACTTCCTTTATTTCGACTTTATCTCTTGGCAAGCATCATGTGTTGGGGAATGATCTAGACACATATATCCACTCGGATGTGGGTGAGCATGAGTTATTTCTGTTGACATTACCCTTGAGGTAAATAGTTGGGAGGCAATACTATAAGCCCCTATCTTTCTCTGTGTCCGATTGAAGCTTTGACCTCATAGGTACCGCGTGAGTGTTAGCAATTATGAAAGACTAAAAGATGATCGAGTATGTGGATTTGCTTTACAAGCTCTTATATTGATTCTTTCCTACGTTATGATAAATTGGAATTGCTTCAATGACTGAGATCATAGTTTGTTGGTTCTCAATAGAGTTCTTGATTCATACTTTACCTTGTGAATGAATTGTTACTTTAGCATAAGAAATTATATGTCAATATATGTTGCTGTTCTAAAGATAACCATGATGCCTTCATGTCCGTATTTTATTTTATCGACACCTCTATCTCTAAACATGTGGGCATATTTATCGATTTCGGCTTTCGCTTGAGGACAACCGAGGTCTAAGCTTGGGGGAGTTGATACGTCCATTTTGCATCATGCTTTTATATCGATATTTATTGCATTATGGGCTGTTAATACACATTATGGTGCAATACTTATGCCTTTTCTCTCTTATTTTACAAGGTTTACATGAAGAGGGAGAATGCCGGCAGCTGGAATTCTGGACTGGAAAAGGAGCAAATCTGAGAAACCTATTCTGCACAACTCCAAAAGTCCTGAAAATCTATGAAGAATTATTTTAGAATATATAAAAATATTGGGCGAAAGAAATACCAGAGGGGACCCACCAGGGAGTCACAAGCCAGAGGGGCGCGCCCTACCCCCCTTGGCGCACCCCTGTGGCTTGTGGGCCCCCTGGCAGGCCTCCGGTGCCCATCTTCTGCTATATGAAGGGTTTTGACCTGGCAAAAATCATAAGGGAGCTTTCGGGACGAAGCGCCGCCCTCTCGAGGCGGAACCTGGGCAGAACCAATCTAGGGCTCCGGCGGAGCTGTTCTGCCGGGGAAACTTCCCTCCCGGAGGGGGCAATCGAAGCCATCGTCATCACCAACGATCCTCTCATCGAGAGGGGGTCAATCTCTATCAACATCTTCACCAGCACCATCTCCTCTCAAACCCTAGTTCATCTCTTGTATTCGATCTTTATCTCAAAACCTCAGATTGGTACCTGTGGGTTGTTTGTAGTGTTGATTACTCCTTGTAGTTGATGCTAGTTGGTTTACTTGGTCGAAGATCATATGTTCAGATCCTTAATGATAATTAATACTCCTCTGATTATGAACATGAATATGCTTTGTGAGTAGTTACGTTTGTTCCTGAGGACATGGGATAAGTCTAGTTATAAGTAATCATGTAAATTTGGTATTCGTTCGATATTTTGATGAGATGTATGTTGTCTCTCCTCTAGTGGTGTCATGTGAACGTCGACTACATGACACTTCACCATTATTTGGGCCTAGGGGAAGGCATTGGGAAGTAATAAGTAGATGATGGGTTGCTAGAGTGACAGAAGCTTAAACCCTAGTTTATGCGTTGCTTCGTAAGGGGCTGATTTGTATCCATATGTTTCATGCTATGGTTAGATTTATATTAATTCTTCTTTCGTAGTTGCGGATGCTTGCGAGAGAGGTTAATCATAAGTGGGAGGCTTGTCCAAGTAAGGACAGCACCCAAGCACCGGTCCACCCACATATCAAATTATCAAAGTAACGAACGCGAATCATATGAGCATGATGAAAACTAGCTTGACAGAAATTCCCATGTGTCCTCGGGAGCGCTTTGCTTTATATAAGAGTTTGTCCAGGCTTGTCCTTTGCTACAAAAAGGATTGGGCCACCTTGCTGCACCTTTGGTACATTTGTTACTTGCTATCCGTTACGAATTATCCTATCACAAAACTATCTGTTACCGATAATTTCAGTGCTTGCAGAGAATACCTTACTGAAAACCGCTTGTCATTTCCTTCTGCTCCTCATTGGGTTCAACACTCTTACTTATCGAAAGGACTACGATAGATCCCCTATACTTGTGGGTCATCAATGCCCGCCGCCCGTCTCTCGCAAGAAGATTGCTCCCTGGACGCCTTAATAGACAATCTCGACCAGCAGCCAGATGTATGATTATATGTAACCATGTACTGATAATCAAGGAATTGCTCCGTCTGTGTTGTAAACTTTGTCTTAACCGGCCATCGTCTTCGACCTCCCATGCTAAGAGCTTGGGAGTGTTCCTTAGAAAATATCACTCGAGAAGAGTGAATTGTGTTCGGGGAACCAGGCAATCCGGCCATTTGGTGCGAACGGACAAAAAGCACACAGGGAGATATGTTATATTACTGTTTAGCATAAGAAACATCTTCCAAAGAAAATAGTACCTCTATCGATACCTTTCTTCAGGGTGCTACGTAAATCGTAGCTAATAAGGCCGTATACTGCTAGTATGCGACTAATGGCTTTCGTGAGAAAAGAAGCCTGAGTAAGGGCGATAACCACCGTAATTTTATTTGTTGATCCCGTCGTAGCCGACCAATTTTCTGCTGAAGATAGCTCGCTTTCGGCTTCACCCGTCTGAGGTACGTATCCGGATGACCCGGTCGTAACAATCGCAAAGGTGCTCCCTTTATCCTCTAGCCGAACAATCGGGAACGTAGAGGGTAAGCACAGGAGCGAGGCAACCCAGCTTGGCAAAAATCTTAGTTCGAATTGATTCATATAATGGCGTAAAAAATCGAAAAGGGAAACGTGCATACACAATAAATGTGAATAGATGCTTAAAATATATAATCATCGGCTTCGGGAAGAAGCCCCCAGGTGCTGTGTTCGGATTTAGCATTTCAGGATGCATGCCGAAAATCTTAATACAAGATCGGTTTAGCCGAACATAGACTTGGGGATAGAAAATCCGAACCTGCCAAAAATGAAGGTGGAAGGGAAAGGAAATAACAAAGAAAAGAAAGAAAAAAAGGAGGGTAAAGAGTATGACGACACCGGTCTAGCCGTAGAAGCGCCGAAGACGAGCTGCGTTCCATGGGTTTGGTTCGAGGCGGTTGTCCGGCGGGTTCCGAAGACGGTAAGCCCCTCCTGCGAGTACTTCGTCAATTATGAAGGGACCTTCCCATTTGGGATTGAGTTTATGCTTCTGCTTCTCCGGGAGCCATAAGACGAGTTCGCCCACGTTATATGCTTTTGCCCTGACCTCCCTGCTCTGGTAACGCCGGGCCTGCTGTTGATAAAAAGTAGAGCGAGCCCGTGCTATGTCGCGCTCCCCTTCCAAGGCGTCCAAGTCGTCCTGCCGATCTAGCTCGGCCTCCTTTTCTTCGTACATGCGCACCCTTGGTGCATCGTGAATAATATCACAAGGAAGGACCGCCTCTGCCCCATAGACCATGAAGAACGGTGTGTATCCCGTTGATCGATTCGGGGTGGTGCGCAGACCCCACAGAACGGAATCAAGTTCCTCCACCCAATGACAGTCGGACTCATGAAGAGATCGAACCAAACGTGGATTAATACCACTCATAATGAGGCCATTGGCTCATTCGACCTGTCCATTGGTCTGCGGGTGATACACCGATGCGTAATCGAGCTTAATGCCCATTTTTGCGCACCAGTCTTTAACTTCCTGGGCGGTGAAGTTGGATCCATTGTCCGTTATTATACTGTGCGGGACGCAGTAACGGTGCACCACGCCAGATATAAAGTCGATTACTGGTCCGGACTTGGCTGATTTGACAGGTTTTGCTTCAATCCATTTGGTGAACTTGTCCACCATGACCAGTAGGTATTTATTTTTCTTGGTCCCCCCTTTAAGTGGTCCGACCATTTCCAGCCCCCAGACCGCAAAAGGCCAAGTGATCGGGATAGTCCGAAGAGCCGTTGGGGGCATGTGACTTTGATTTGCAAAAAGTTGGCATCCCACGCAATGCTGGACAAGCGACTGGGCGTCCGCTCGAGCGGTGGGCCAGAAGAAACCAGCCCGAAAGGCTTTGCTTACTAAGGCCCTTGTTGCGGCGTGATGGCCGCCCATTCCTGCGTGTATTTCGGCCAAGAGCTGCCACCCTTCTTCCGTAGATATGCACCGCTGGAGTACTTCGATGGCGCTTTTCTTGTATAACTCACCCTCGTGGACTTTGTAGGCCTTGGATCGCCGGATTATGCGTCGCGCCTCTGTCTGATCGTCGGGGAGTTCTTTGCGAAGAAAGTAGGCAAGGAAGGGTTCGGTCCATGGTGCGATTACTGCCATGATCTCATGAGCCGAAGGTGTTTCGTCCATTACGGAGCCGCCGATGACTTGGTCATCCGGTTCGTTTATAGGGGGAACAACCTCTTCCGCACTGATGGGTCCGGTGCCCTTATTGTCGTCCTGCCAAACCACTGACGGCTTAAAGAGCCGTTCCAGGAAAGTGTTTTTCGGGACGGGGTCGCGTTTGGCCCCCATGCGGGCCAGCATGTCCGCGGCTTGGTTGTTGTCTCTAGCGACATGATGGAATTCTAGCCCTTCGAACCGTGCGGATTTTTTGAGCATGGCGTTTCTATATGCCGCCATCTTCGGGTTCTTGGCATTGAATTTGCCGTTGATTTGAGAGATGGCCAGGTTGGAGTCTCCCCGTACCTCCAGCCGTTGTATGCCCATTGAGGCTGCCATCCGAACACCGTGCAAGAGTGCTTCGTATTCGGCTGCATTGTTGGAGTCGGCATACATGATCTACAACACGTATCGAACGTTGTTGCCTGTGGGGGATGTGAGAATAACTCCAGCCCCCAGTCCGGCTAGAGTTTTGGATCCATTGAAGTACATCGTCCAATGGGAGTATGTACTATATTCCCTGGGGAGTTCGGCCTCTGTCCATTCGGCGAGGAAATCTGCCAGCACCTGAGATTTAATAGCTCACCGTGGTTTGTAGGCAATTTCAAAAGGAAGGAGCTCAATGACCCATTTGGCTATGCGGCCGGTGGCGTCCCTGTTGTTGATTATATCGTTCAGGGGTACTTCGGATGCCACCGTAACCGAACACTCTTGGAAGTAGTGTCTTAGTTTCCGTGATGCCATAAATACTGTATATGCTATCTTCTGGTAGTGCGGGTATCTGGACTTGCACTGCGTTAGTACTTCTGACACGTAATAGACCGGCTTCTGTATCCGGAATTTGTGTCCCTCCTCCTCTCGTTCGACGACGAGCACTGCGCTAACGACTTGGTTGGTGGCCGATATGTATAATAGCATGGGTTCACCAGCGCCTGGTGCTGTGAGTATGGGATTACTTGCCAGCAGTGTTTTAATTTCTTCTAACGCAGCTGCTGCTTCATCGGTCCATTCGAAATTGTTGGTCCATTTCAGCAATCTGTAGAGCGGTAAAGCCTTTTCACCGAGGCGGGAGATAAAGCGACTTAGCGCCGCCACGTAACCAGCCAATCTTTGGACATGCTTTAGCTCTGTGGGAACTGCAAGTTCTGATAGTGCACGGATCTTGGCCGGATTCGCTTCTATTCCTCTATGGGAAACGATGAATCCGAGCAGTTTACCAGCGGGAACTCCGAATACACACTTCTCCGGATTGAGTTGTATATCGTACTCACGTAGGCTGGCAAAGGTTTGCCTTAGGTCGTCAATCAGTTGGCTGACGTGTTTGGTTTTGACTACCACGTCGTCCACGTATGCCTCGACTGTTTTATCGGCTTGTTTGGCGAGACAAGTCTGGATCATGCGCTGGTACGTAGCCCCAGCGTTTTTTAGCCCGAAAGGCATCGTGTTGAAGCAGAATGGCCCGTAGGGGGTGATGAATGCGGTTGCGGCTTGATCGGATTCCTTCATCTTGATTTGATGGTATCCGGAATAAGGGTCAAGGAAACACAATGAGTCGTGTCCGGCTGTGGCGTCAATAATCTGGTCTATGCGTGGTAAGGGGAAAGGGTCCTTAGGGCAGGCCTTGTTGAGGTCTTTAAAGTCGACGCACAGCCGCCAGGATTTGTCTTTCTTTGGTACCATCACCAGGTTTGCCAACCATTTGGGGTGCTTAATCTCCCATATGAATCCGGCCTCTAGCAGTTTGGCTAATTCTTCACCCATAGCTTGTCGTTTGTGCTCGGAAAAGCGGCGCAGCGTCTGCTTGACGGGCTTGAAGCCTGCGATGATGTTCAGACTATGTTCTGCTAGCCGCCGTGGGATTCCAGGCATATCAGAGGGGTGCCAGGCGAAGATGTCCCAATTTTCTCGTAAGAATGCTCGTAGTGCTTCGTCCACCGTGGGGTCCAGCTGAGGTCCGATGGACGCTGTCTTGTTGGGGTCCGTCGGGTGTACCAGGAATTTAACGATTTCATCTGCAGGTTTAAAGGACGTGGATTTGGGCCTTTTGCTAAGGATCACATCGTCCTTATCTACTGTTGACCGGAGTGTAGTCAGTTCTTCTGCGGCGAAGGTCTCAGCTAGTGCCTCGAGGGCTAGCGCTGCTGTTTTGTTTTCAGCTCGAAGGGCTATGTTCGGATCACTGGCGATTGTGATTACTCCGTTTGGGCCTGGCATCTTGAGCTTCATATACCCGTAATGTGTTATAGCCTGGAATTTTGTGAAGGCGTCACGCCCCAGCATGGCGTGGTAGCCGCTGGGGAAGGGCACGATATGGAAGAGAAGTTCTTCAGATCGGTAGTTTTCGGGCGTGCCAAACACTACGTCCAGGGTGATACGTCCTGAACAGCGCGCTTCTCTCCCAGGGATGATCCCCCGGAATGTTGTGTTGCTATGCTCGATGCGAGATCGGTCGAATTGCATTTTTTCCAGGGTATCTTCGTAGATAAGGTTTAAACCACTGCCGCCATCCATTAGCACTTTATGTAACCTGAAGCCATCGACGATGGGGTTTAAGACCAATGCAGCCGGTGTATGTTCGGGATGGATGGTTGGTCGGTCAGTATCTCCGAAGGTGATGGGTATGTCTGCCCATGAACTTGTTGCTGCCACGTGATAGACCTGTTCGAGTTCTCTAAGAGCTCTTTTCCTCCTGTTCCTTGAGGGGAACGTTTCGTAGATCGTCAGGACTTCGGCATTGTATTCTGGTGGTGATGTGGAGCGCTTGTTCGGCGGTAGTGCCTCAAGGATTGCTTCACCACTTTTTGCGACCTGCCTGACGACCCAGCAGGCTCTAAGGTTGTGAGTTGGGTTTGTGTTCAGCAATACGGAATGTATAGGGCATGGTTTATCCAATAGCCCGTCAAGGACAGTTTTGACCCCCGTAAGGGGCCGATTTCTCTTTTCGGCGGGTTCGAGTTCGGCCAGCCGCTTCGGAGGTATCCTCTTTTTCCGGTCTCCTCTAGGGTGTCCGGTAAAGGTTGGTTCCGAAAGTAGCCGCTCGGCTTGCCAGGTGCTCTCCATGGCACAATATTTTTGCACCAAGTCAGACAGCTCGGTGAAGTTGCGAATGTGCCGACGAGCCAGGGCGTTGAGAATCCCTTCGTCGTGGCAATTGCGATTGAAGGCTGCCATTATCTCCTGGTCACTAAGACCTCGTACTTTGTTTCTAGCGAGGAGGAGTCTAGCCCAAAAATGATGGACCGACTCTCCTGGTAAATGTTTTACATCCCATAAGTACGAAGACTTGGACTCTGATGCGATGCTTGAGTGCTCGACTTGGGTGGTGGGTGGGAAAAACTTTGATTCCACGCCGCGATGTGAGTCAGAAATTACGGGTTCCGAGTTGCATGCTAGATCAGAGATCGATACCGATCTATCTCCGGAGCGAACTCCGGGGTCTGGGTTACAAGCGAGGCTTTGATGATCAGAGATTGGGGTATAAACCGTTTTTAATTCCGGTCGTTGGGGGGATGAGCCCCCAACCGGACACTCGACGGTGGCGACTAGGTGGGTGACTGTGGGGATGAGAATCTCCCTATCGTCGGGTTTAAGCCCGATCCTGTCATAGACCGGGGTCTGGTCATCAGTCATTCGCATGGTCTGAATCCGATCAAACAACTCGTTTAGGAACGAGGCGACAGTAGGATGTGTGTCGCTGAAGCGCGTGGGGTCGATCTGCGGCGTGGCAGTTCCGGAGTTGCTTGAGAGCGGATCCGGGTCCTGTTCGGCCATAGTGGATCTGGCCACAATGACTGGATTGGGCGCTCTAGGTAGCCCGAGGGTGAAGGCCGCCTTCGAGGTGGGGCCCGATGTCTTCGACGTCAAGGCGTCGGGATCTGCGGGCTCCTCCACGAGAGTTGAGGGTCCTATCAAGACAAGTTCTCCCCGCGAATCAGCGACGAACTCTAGGGTTCCGAATCTGATTCCCTGGTCGTGGGCAAAGCTTCCGATCTGGCCAAGATGGCCGGTCGGGACGGCGCGCGAAGAGACGTCGCCGCCTGTGAAGATCTGATCAGGGATGAGAATATCCTGGCTGCAGATCTCGTTGCTTATGACAAGGCGAGCCATCGATTCCTCTGGCGATCACAGCGGAACTCTCAATGAAAGCACCAATGTCGGTGTCAAAACCGGTGGATCTCGGGTAGGGGGTCCCAAGCTATGAGACTAGGATCGATGGTAACAAAGGGACGAAGGAGACGATGTTTACCCAGGTTCGGGCCCTCCTATGGAGGTAAAACCCTACGTCCTGCTTGATTATATTGATGGTATGAAGGTTACAGAGTTGATCTACCTCGAGATCGTCTAGCTAAAACCCTAGATGAGTTTCTGTGTCCTATGATCTAAAACCCTCTGGCTTATATAGACGCCAGAGGGTCATTAGGGTTACATATGGTCGGTTGCCCACCGGAGGGAAAAAACATGCCTAAACTACCATCTTCAACTTGACGGACACGTCACGGCTCCTGAGGTCTCCTGCCTAGCGACGAGGCCTTCGATCAATCTCATCTTCAACGAGTGGCCCATTAACCCGACCTATGAGAAATAGGTCGGCAGTCCGAGGACCCCGTAATCCCAGACTCCCTGATCGTCCCTAGCCAGTTTGTTTATTCCGCAACTCCTGTTTCGAGTTATAAATATTAGCAACCGAACCGGTATCGAATACCCAGACGCTACTACGTGCACTGGTAAGATACACATCAATAACATGTATATTAAATATACCTTTGTTGACGTTGCCAGCCTTCTCATCTGCCAAGTATTTGGGGTAGTTCCGCTTCCAGTGGCCAGTTTCCTTGCAATAAAAGCATTCGGTCTCAGGTTTGGGTCCAGCTTTAAAAATACATTATTGACAAATCATACTCATCATGTTCATTGATGCTCGGGATTCACTCTTGAGTGGCTAAATCAACAAACTACGGGGTCGATGACTTAGCCCTCCATGATTCATATGATTTAAAACAACGCCCCGGATATTGTTTCACCTATACAATGTCTTAAACCAAAACCCAAACAAATAAAGCCGATGATCAATGTACCAAGACCAAAACCGAGACAATCATTGAAGCGGCCAGAGTCGAACCGAATGGAGAAGCATTGGCCATCAACCAGATAAATCGTACTCCCACCGCCTGGAATTACTTGTCGGGGAAATGGATGTATATAGATGTATTTTAGTTCTAGATACATACTTCCTCAGTTCCTAAATATAAGTCTTTTTAGATATTTCATTACGTACTACATACGGATGTATATACACATTTTAGAGTATAGATTCATTCATTTGGTTCCGTACGTAGTCCGTAGTGCAATCTCTTAAAAGACTTAGGAGTGGAGGAAGACAGTACATTTTAATCCATTTCTATGACATGCAATTTCGGACGGAGAGAGTATTTAATATCACCAACATTGGATATTGCGACCTGTAATATGATTCGGGTTAATAGTGGGACATATATTTTACTTATACAATCTCAATGTGTTTCAATAATGTGAAACATATAAAATAAGATAACTCAAATAGAGGTGACTCTAGGCTGTTTTTTATCCAACGTTCACATATGCAAATTCAGTGTACTGTAGCCATGAGTGCCCTGCAAAGCCAGCCAGTCTGAGTCTGTTCATGAGATCATTGTTTCGTGTTCTTTCCAACCACGTAACATATGATGGTGCGCTTTCACGAGATAACTAAAGGAGATAACGAGAGAGCCGTCCAAGTTCAATGAACTATAAACCTACGTGAGGAATCATGCCTCGATCGATCGATTGATTGATCGCAAAATCCAAACGGGAGACACTTTTGATCTTGCATCCTGCTCCCCACTGGTAGTGGGCGGTGTCACTCGCCATTCACAGTCACTGCTCGCTGCCAACGGCTAAGGACTAGAGTTTCTTTTACCCGTCCTTGCTAATAAAGCCGCTGCATTATTAGCGTCAAGCTCGCTCGTCTTATGCGGTGGCAATGAACCTAGCCACGAATGCAGCTCGATCATGTTGGCCCTTACCCATAAGCTCGACCCTTCCTCAGCAGTAGACAAAAAGGCATTGCGATGAGATCACCAGCGACGCATTGCTGAGAATTAACGATGATACACGCAGATTAGTACGTGGAGTAGCAACTCACAAAACAGATTGCGTGGCATCCATATGGATGCGCTGGAGGCAAGCGTTGGACGGTCCGTCAAGCAAAGAAAGTCGTAGACTGCCATGTACTGCTAATACTGATGGTTTTTTCCCCCTTGGATACCCTTTTCAAACCTTAATTGATCGGAAACCTCGCTCGAAAGCAAAAAACATTGACACGCATGTTTCCTTGTAAATGCAAGTCACGACGGGAGGAACTCCTATTGTACAGCATTGTTGTGATTTCAGTGACCATTAATCAACGCTGCTAGAACTAACTTAATCACCGAGAACAAAAACAGTTGTGATTTCAGTGACCATCGATCAGGAGTTTGCCATAACTTGCCAAAGACGAAGGGGACCTGGTTTTTTCCTCCCCATCCCCACCACCCCAAACCCGCGCCGCCGGCCGCTCCGGCCGCGGCGGCAACCAGCCCCGTCCCGGCCCGCACGGGTAGGGGCGCCACCAAACTCGCGACATGCGCCCCCCCCCCCCCCCCCTCGCCCGCCCGGTCCTATCGATCCACGCACTCTGCGAACAACGGTTGATCGGGGTGGGGCACGCCAGCATCCATCCCAGATCCGGCTTTATCCTCCGGTCCGCTGCGTGCACCGGTTCCGCCGAGGCCTCTCCTCGAGTCAGCGGCCCGCTCCGCCTCTTCGCCGCTTATCCTGCTGAGAGGTGAGTGCTCCAAGGGAGCGGCTGCGTGTTTCCCGGTGGTCCGAGCGGGGAGCCCCTGTTTTGGAAAGAGCAGGCTCAAATCCGTGGTGGTTGTGCCTTCCCCCGCACCGTCCATTTCCTCTTCGGGCGACGGAGATGGATGGACGCCGGTCAAGTCACGGAAGGCGAGGAAATCTGAGAAGAAGGCCGAGCGCATGGCCGGGCGCGCCCAGCAGTGGCGGGGCAGCAAGCGCACCGCCATTAATGGCCGGGGAGGCAGGGACGCCTTCTTAAGGCGTTTCGATGGCCTCTGTTTTCGCTGCCTGAGTAGTTGCCATCGGCGAGTAGACTGTAGAGATCCGTTGAGGTGCATCATCTGTAAGCTGCCGGGCCATTTCGGCAGAGAGTGTCCACAAAACCCAAAGAGCAAGAGTAGAGGTAGCAGGAGCCCGAGAGCGGAGCAGCAGCCTCACCGTGGTCCTGTGCGGGAGCGGCTGCGCTTCCCCATGCCGGATCCGCCGCCTCATGCACCGGCCACCATGGACCCACGCGCGTACCACACCGACCCGTCGCGTCGCCCGCGGGAGAGCCACAAGGTGGTGATCGCTACTCCGGCAATGGAGCACCAGGAGTTCCTCCTGCGCAAGCACGCCGTGGTGCTCACTGCGGTGGGGGGCCAGCACGCCGGCACACAAGGAGCATGCCGTCCGCCGCGGCATCCTATGGAGGTAATACCCTACGTCCTGCTTGATTATATTGATGGTATAAGGGTTACAGAGTTGATCTACCTCGAGATCGAATAGCTAAACCCTAGATGAATTCTTCTTTCCTACAACCTAAAACCCTCCGGCTTATATAGACGCCGAGGGTACCTAGGGTTTACACATGGTCGGTTACACGTCGAAGGGATAAACATGCCTATTCACTACTCCAAACATGGAGGACACGCCACGATTCCCGAAGCTTCCTTCCTGCAGACAGGGTCTTTGATCCATCCAATGCTCGGCAAGTGGCCCATATAGTCTGGCCCATAAGAAACAGGTCGGCCTCCCAAGGACCCCTTAAACCAGGACTCCCTCAGTAGCCCCCGAACTAGCCTCCAACGCCAAGGGTCCCAGCTCCAGCTGCTTCATATGATCAGAGTCTTCGGCTTGCGAGGCGAGTTCCTTTCTCCAAACAGTGATTCGGCCGAGTTAAGTTCGGCCTCCGACGACGTGTAATTTTCCCGATCATGGATTGTCCGAACACCATGTATAACCCGGCCCTGAAGGCCAAACATCAAGGAGTAAATAGTGCCCCCTGACAACCTTTCAGATGAAAGGTCACGGCCTACCACGACCGCTAAACCAGTCGCAAAAGCTCGATTCGCGGTTCGAAGCCGTTTTCATCAGCACGACCCATCAATGCACATATCGTGCTCCATTTCACACGGGATATGTTTAATCATGCGCGTATAACGGCACGCACGTCTTGGGAAGCGGAGGGATTCACGGCGCAGTGAAGGGAGGCTAACCGGCGACAAGCCCAATAAAAGGGAAAGAAAACCCCAAGGCTTAACCGCGCTTCCCATTCACATCCCCGCTTCCCCAATCTCCTGAGCCTCCAGAGGCCAGATCTAGGTTTTCCACCCTTCCTCCTCTGAGCTCAGCCATGGCCGGCTCAGGCTCCAATGGCAAGTGGGAGGCTTCCACGGTCACAGACCAGGACATCTGGGACCTCAAGGACACCGGCTACCTCCCCGCCAACATCTTCCACCGCGCCGCGGAGGAGGGCCAGGTGATCCCCACCCCAAAACCAGGCGAGAGGGTGGTCTTCATTCGTCATTTCATCCGAGGACTGAGCTTCCCGCTCCACCCCTTCGTTAGGGGCCTCATGTTCTTCTACGGACTCGACTTCCACGACCTCCCGCCGAACTCCTTTATGCACATATCGGCCTTCATCATCGTCTGCGAGGCCTTCTTGCGAGTCGAACCACACTTCGGACTATGGCTCAAGATATTCAATGTCAAGCCGAAGTGTGTCGCAGGCGAACACGCGGACTGCGGCGGGGCGGTCATCAGCAAGCTTCCCTGCGCCGGATGGCCATCCGGCACCTTCATCGACACAATCAAGACTTGGCAAAAAGAGTGGTTTTACATCACCGAGCCAAGGGAGGAGGGTGGAACTGTTCCTGCCGAATTCAGATCCGGTCCCCCGACCAGATTGACCTCATGGGTCCGAAAGGGCCTCGGCTGGGGGCCGGATACAGAGGTGGACGACCTGCAGAGGCGCATCGCCTCCATGATCAAGGACAAAATCGAGCTGACCAACGTGGTCCAGATTATGCTCCGGCGGCGCATCCTCCCCTGCCAGCGCCGGGGCTCTCCTATGTGGACTTATCGGCTTGATGATGAGCCTACGATTCGTCAGCTCTTCCGCACCACTCGGGAGAAGCTATGGAAGCCGCTGTTCAAGGCGCAGGAGAACTGGCCGGCCAAGAAGGAGGACCAGGGCCTACGCGCTGATAAACCCCCTTCCGAGGTATAACATAGTTACGCTTGATCGGATTCGTTTTCCTAAAGAAAATCTAAGAACTTTCCGATCACTTCCGCAGGAATGGTTGAGCAAGGCCACGGGCATCAAATGCCCGGCTCCACAGCCCGAAGACCCTAGGTCCCTGCTGCTGTCGGAGATGCTTGTCGTGGCGCCTTACAAGGCGCCAGAGAAGGAGAAGAAGAAGAAACCAGGCCGGGAAGGCCTGCGCATCAGGGACCAGCCAGAGGCTGTGTCCGAGGAAACCCATGCTTCCTCGAATCAAGAGGAGGAGCACGAGGGCAAGGGGGAAGGTGATTCCCGCCTCGCAAGAAAGAGGGCGGCGTCATCGGACGCCACAGAGGATGCACCTCCTCCCGCCCCGAAGAAAGCGCGTCGGACACAGGTAGTTCTGTCCGACGACAGTCCGGACTCGGATACCGAGTCCGAGGACTTCGAGAAGGTTCCACGAAGGAACCTCAGGGTCAAGCCCCCAGCTCGAAGGTAAAGATCCGAAGACTTCCTGAGCTATTAGTGCTAAGTTTTGAATGTTATTAACATGTGAGCGCCTATTGACTTGCAGCCCACCACATGTTCTCCCTGTTGGAAATATGCCCTAGAGGCAATAATAAATTGGTTATTATTATATTTCCTTGTTCATGATAATCGTTTATTATCCATGCTATAATTGTATTGATTGGAAACTCAAATACATGTGTGGGTACATAGACAACACTGTGTCCCTAGTAAGCCTCTAGTTGACTAGCTCGTTGATCAAAAGATGGTTAAGGTTTCCTAGCCATAGACATGAGATGTCATTTGATAACGGGATCACATCATTAGGAGAATGATGTGATGGACAAGACCCAAACTATAAACGTAGCATATGATCGTGTCAGTTTATTGCTATTGTTTTCTGCATGTCAAGTATCTGTTCCTATGACCATGAGATCATGCAACTCCCTGACATCGGAGGAGTACCTTGTGTGTATCAAACGTCGCAACGTAACTGGGTGACTATAAAGGTGCTCTACAGGTATCTCCGAGGGTGTCTGTTGGGTTGGCATGGATCAAGACTGGGATTTGTTACTCCGTGTGACGGAGAGGTATCTCAGGGCCCACTCGGTAATACAACATCACAATGAGCCTTGCAAGCAATGTGACTAAAATGTTAGCCACGAGATCTTGTATTACGGAACGAGTAAAGAGACTTGCCGGTAACGAGATTGAACTAGGTATAGAGATACCTACGATCGAATCTCGGGCAAGTAACATACCAAAGAACAAAGGGAACAGTATACGGGATTAACTGAATCCTTGACATAGAGGTTCGACCGATAAATATCTTCGTAGAATATGTAGGAGCCAATATGGGCATCCAGGTCCCGCTATTGGTTATTGATCGTAGAGTCTCGGTCATGTCTACATAGTTCTCGAACCCGCAGGGTCTACACACTTAACGTTTGGTGACGATTAGTATAGTTGAGTTATTTTGTTGGTGACCGAAGGTTGTTCGTAGTCCCGGATAAGATCCCGGACATGACGAGGATCTCCGGAAGAGTCCGGAGGTAAAGATTGATATATGTGATAATAGTGTTTTGGTTTCTGGAAGGGTTCCGGAATTCACCGGAAGGGGTTCCGGATGTTTACCGAAGTGTTCGGGTGCAGCAACACTTTATATGAGCCAAAGGGATAAAGCCCACAAGGTATTGGAAAGTGCAAAAGGAAGTTTTGTTGCTGCCTTAAGCGGTACTACCGCTGGTAAGGCAGTACTACCGCGTAAGCGGTACTACCGCTTGTGTGAAGCGGTACTACCGCATAAGTGGTACTACCGCTTGTGTGAAGCGGTACTACCGCTCAAGCGGTACTACCGCTCGTGAGCGGTAGTACCGCTTGTGCGCGGTACTGCCGGGATCCGAGTTGGACTCTTTCCCTGCGGGCCAAACCGACCTTGTGCGGGCAAAACCGACCTGGAGGAGGCTTTTACTCCAAGTTTAGACCCCAAGGCTCAACATATAAATAGAGGGGCAGGGCTAGCACACGGGATACATTAAGATTTCCCAAGCCGTGTCTCGGCAACCCTAACCCTCTAGTTCTCCCGTCATAATCTCCATAGTGCTTGGCGAAGCCCTGCAGAGATTGTTCCTCACCACCATCACCACGCCGTCGTGCTGCCGGAACTCATCTACTACTTCATCATCGCTCGCTGGATCGAGGAGGTGAAGGCGTCAACAAGCCGTACGTGTGTTGAACGCGGAGGTGCCGTCCGTTCGGCACTAGTTCGTGATCGGATCGAGGGACGACTTGCGATTTGGATCGCGGAGACGTTCGACTACATCAACCGCGTTTCTTAACGCTTCCGCTTAGCGATCTACAAGGGTATGTAGATTCACTCTCCCTCTCGTAGATGCTCATCACCATGGATAGATCTTGTGGGTGCGTAGGAAATTTTTTGTTTCCCATTCAACGTTCCCCAACAGTGGCATCTGAGCTATGTCTGTGCGTAGATGAGATCTCGAGTAGAACACAAACGAGTTGTGGGCGTGGGTGTATACATATTGCTTGCCGTTACTAGTTGATACTTGATTCGGCGGTATTGTGAGATGAAGCGGCCCGGACCGACATTACGCGTACGCTTACGCGAGACAGGTTCCTTCAACTGACATGTAACTTCGTTGCATAAAGATGGCTAGCGGGTATCTGTCTCTCTCACTTTAGTTGAATTGATTTCAATGAAGAGGGTTCTTTTAGAAGATCAAAAAGCAATCACTACACCACGTTGTGGTTTTGCGTAGGTAAGAACGGTTCTTGCAAACCCGTAGCAGCCACGTAAAATTTGCAACAACAATTAGAGGACGTCTAACTTGTTTTTGCAGGGTATGTTGTGATGTGATATGGCCAATTACATGATGAGATATATGTGATGTATGAGATGATCATGTGTTGTATAGAATATCACGACTTGCATGTCGATGAGTACGGCAACTGGCAGGAGCCATAGAGTTGTCTTTAATTATTTTTCACCGTTTTGCTTTACTTTATCGCTATGAGTTAGCAATAGTCGTGGAAGCAACAATCGGCGCGACAACCTCATGGCGACACGTTGATGGAGATCAAGATGATGGAGATCATGGTGTCATGCCGGTGACGATGGAGATCATGCCGGTGCTTTGGAGATGGAGATCAAAAGCACAAGTTCATGGCCATATCATGTCACTTATGATTTGCATGTGATGTTAATCCTTTTATGCATCTTATTTTGCTTAGGATGACGGTAGCATTATAAGGTGATCCCTCACTTAAATTTCAAGATAAAATTGTGTTCTCCCCGAGTGTGCACCGTTGCGAAAGTTCGTCGTTTCGAGACACGCCGTGATAGTCGGGTGTGATAGACTCTACGTTCACATACAACGGGTGTAAGCCATGTTGCACGTGCGGAACACTCGGGTTAAACTTGACGAGCCTAGCATGTACAGACATGGCCTCGGAACACAAGAGACCAAAAGGTCGAACATGAGTCATATAGTAGATATGATCAACATGAAGATGTTCACCATTGAAACCACCTCAACTCACGTGATGATCGGACTTGAGTTGGTGGATTTGGATCATGTTACACTCGAATGACCGGAGGGATGTCTATTTGAGTGGGAGTTTTTTAAGTAATATGATTAACTAAACTCATTATCTAGAACAATAGGCTAAGTTGTCTTTGCTATATTTATGTTGTAGATCATGGCTCGCGCAGTAGCACCCCTGAATTTTAATGCGTTCCTAGAGAAAGCTAAGTTGAAAGATGATGGAAGTAACTTTGTGGACTGGGCCCGTAATCTAAGGATTATCCTTACGGCTTCCCAGAAGGCTTATGTCCTTGATGCACCGCTTGGTGATCCACCCGCTCCAGTTGAGTCTCTAGACGTTGTGAACGCCTGGCAGGCTCGTTCTGAAGATTACTCAATAGTTCAATGTGCAATATTGTATGGCTTAGAACCGGGACTTCAAAGACGTTTTGAACGTCATGGAGCATATGAGATGTTCCAGGAGTTGAAGTTTATCTTTCAGAAGAATGCCCGGATCGAGAGATATGAGATTTCCGATAAGTACTATGCTTGCAAGATGGAGGAGAACGGGTCTATCAGTGATCACGTACTCAGAATGTCTGGGTACTCCACCCGTCTGGCTGAATTGGGGATGCCCCTTCCGCCAGAGGCTATCACTGACAGAGTTCTTCAATCATTGCCACCTAGCTACAAGAGCTTCGTGTTGAACTATAACATGCACGGGATGAACAAGTCAGTCGCCGAGCTGTTTGCGATGCTGAAAACCGTTGAGTCTGAAATTCAGAAGGAGCATCAAGTGTTGATGGTCAATAAAACCACTAGTTTCAAGAAAAATGGCAAGGGTAAGAAGGGTAACTCCAAGAAGAGTGGCAAAGCAGTTGCTCCTCTCGTGAAGAAACCCAAGGCTGGACCCAAACCAGAAACTGTGTGCTTTCATTGCAAGGGAACTGGACACTGGAAGCGGAACTGCCCCAAGTATTTGGCTAACAAGAAGGCGGCCAACAACAAACAAGGTATATATGACATGCATGTTATTGATGTGTACCTTACCAACTCTCGTTATAGTGCCTGGGTATTTGATACCGGTGCGGTTGCTCATATTTGCAACTCAAAACAGGAACTGCGGAATAGACGGAGGCTGGCAAAGGACGAAGTGACGATGCGCGTGGGAAATGGTTCCAAGGTTGATGTGATCGCCGTCGGCACGCTCGCTCTTCGATTACCATCGGGATTAGTGATAAACCTGAATAATTGTTATTTAGTGCATGCGTTAAGCATGAACATTATATCTGGATCTTGTTTATTGCGAGATGGTTACTCATTTAAATCAGAGAATAATGGTTGTTCTATTTATATGAGTAATATCTTTTATGGTCATGCACCCAATGTGAGGGGTTTATTCTTATTGAATCTCGATAGTAATGATACACATGTTCATAACATTGATGCCAAAAGATGTAGAATTGATAATGATAATACCACTTTCTTGTGGCACTGCCGTTTAGGTCATATTGGCGTAAAACGCATGAGGAAGCTCCATGCTGATGGACTTTTGGAGTCACTTGATTTTGAATCACTTGACACATGTGAGCCATGCCTCATGGGCAAGATGACTAAAATGCCGTTCTCTGGAACAATGGAACGGGCAAGTGACTTATTGGAAATCATACATACTGATGTGTGCGGTCCGATGAGTATTGAGGCGCGCGGTGGTTATCGTTACTTTCTCACCTTCACTGATGACTTAAGTAGATATGGGTATATTTACTTAATGAAACACAAGTCTGAAACATTTGAAAAGTTCAAACAATTTCAGAGTGAAGTTGAGAATCATCGTAACAAGAAGATTAAATTCCTACGATCTGATCGAGGAGGAGAATATCTGAGTTATGAGTTTGGCAGTCACTTAAGACAGTGTGGAATTATTTCACAATTGACACCGCCTGGAACACCACAGCGTAATGGTGTGTCCGAACGTCGTAATCGAACCTTATTGGATATGGTGCGATCTATGATGTCTCTTGCTGATTTGCCACTATCGTTTTGGGGTTATGCATTAGAGACAGCTGCATTCACTTTAAATAGGGCACCATCGAAATCCGTTGAGACGATGCCATATGAACTTTGGTTTGGCAAGAAGCCAAAGCTGTCGTTTCTTAAAGTTTGGGGATGTGATGCTTATGTCAAAAAGCTTCAGCCTGAAAAGCTGGAACCCAAAGCGGAGAAATGCGTCTTCATAGGATACCCAAAAGAGACAGTTGGGTATACCTTCTACCTCAGATCTGAAGGCAAAGTGTTTGTCGCTAAAAACGGAACATTTCTTGAGAAAGAGTTTCTCTCGAAAGAATTGAGTGGGAGGAAGATAGAACTTGATGAGGTTGTTGAACCTTTACTTCAACCTGAAAGTAGCGCAGCGCAGAAAGATGTTTCTGTAGAGCCTACATCAGCTGAAGAGGAAGTTAATGATGATGATCATGAAGCTTTGGATCAAGTTGCTATCGAACCTCGTAGGTCGACAAGGACGCGTACTGCTCCTGAGTGGTACGGCAACCCTGTCTTAGAGGTCATGTTGTTGGACAACGATAAACCTACGAGCTATGGAGAAGCGATGATGGGCCCGGATTCCGAGAAATCGTTAGAGGCCATATAATCCGAGATGGGATCCATGTATGAAAACAAAGTATGGACTTTGGAAGTATTACCTGAAGGGCGTAAGGCCATTCAGAACAAATGGATCTTTAAGAGGAAGACGGACGCAGACGGTAATGTCACCGTCTATAAAGCTCGACTTGTGGCAAAGGGTTTTTCACAAGTTCAAGGAGTTGACTACGATGAGACCTTCTCACCCGTAGCGATGCTTAAGTCTGTCAGAATCATGTTAGCAATAGCTGCCTTTTTCGATTATGAAATTTGGCAGATGGATGTCAAAACAGCGTTCCTTAACGGTTTCCTTAAGGAAGAGTTGTATATGATGCAACCAGAAGGTTTTGTCGATCCAGAGAATGCTGACAAAGTTTGCAAACTCCAGCGATCCATTTATGGACTGGTGCAAGCATCTCGGAGTTGGAATCTTCGCTTTGATGAGGTGATCAAAGCGTTCGAGTTTATACAAGTTTACGGAGAAGCTTGTATTTACAAGAAAGTGAGTGGGAGCTCTATAGCGTTTCTAATATTATATGTGGATGACATATTACTGATTGGAAACAATATAGAAATGTTGGAAGGCGTGAAGGAATATTTGAACAAGAGTTTTTCAATGAAGGACCTAGGAGAAGCTGCTTTCATATTAGGCATCAAGATCTATAGAGATAGATCAAGACGTTTAATAGGACTTTCACAAAGCACATACCTTGATAAAATTTTGAAGAAGTTCAAAATGGATCAGTCCAAGAAGGGGTTCTTGCCTGTTTTGCAAGGTGTGAAGTTGAGTAAGACTCAATGCCCAGTGACTGCAGAAGATAGAGAAAAGATGAGTGTCATCCCCTATGCTTCAGCCATAGGCTCTATCATGTATGCAATGCTGTGCACAAGACCCGATGTCAGCCTTGCCATAAGTATGGTCGGAAGGTTTCAAAGTGATCCAGGAATGGAACACTGGACGGCGGTCAAGAATATCCTGAAGTACCTGAAAAGGACTAAGGACATGTTTCTCGTTTATGGAGGTGATCAAGAGCTCGTCGTAAAGGGTTACGTCGATGCAAGCTTTGACACTGATCCGGATGACTCTAAGTCGCAAACCGGATACGCATTTATTCTTAATGGGGGTGCGGTTAGCTGGTGCAGTTCCAAGCAAAGCGTGGTAGCTGATTCTACATGCGAAGCGGAGTACATCGCTGCCTCGGAGGCGGCGAAGGAAGGTGTCTGGATGAAGGAGTTCATGACAGATCTTGGAGTAGTGCCTAGTGCGCTTAACCCAATGACTCTGTTTTGTGATAATACTGGTGCCATTGCTCTAGCCAAGGAACCAAGATTTCACAAGAGGACCAGACACATAAAGCGACGTTTCAATTCCATCCGCGATTACATCAAGGAGGACGACATAAATATTTGCAAAGTACACACGGATCTGAATGTTGCAGATCCGATGACTAAACCTCTTCCAAGGGCTAAACATGAACAACACCAGAACTGCATGGGTGTTCGATTCATTACAATGTAAATCACATAGTGATGTGAACTAGATTATTGACTCTAGTGCAAGTGGGAGACTGTTGGAAATATGCCCTAGAGGCAATAATAAATTGGTTATTATTATATTTCCTTGTTCATGATAATCGTTTATTATCCATGCTATAATTGTATTGATTGGAAACTCAAATACATGTGTGGGTACATAGACAACATTGTGTCCCTAGTGAGCCTCTAGTTGACTAGCTCGTTGATAAAAAGATGGTTAAGGTTTCCTAGCCATAGACATGAGATGTCATTTGATAACGGGATCACATCATTAGGAGAATGATGTGATGGACAAGACCCAAACTATAAACGTAGCATATGATCGTGTCAGTTTATTGCTATTGTTTTCTGCATGTCAAGTATCTGTTCCTATGACCATGAGATCATGCAACTCCCTGACATCGGAGGAGTACCTTGTGTGTATCAAACGTCGCAACGTAACTGGGTGACTATAAAGGTGCTCTACAGGTATCTCCGAGGGTGTCTGTTGGGTTGGCATGGATCAAGACTGGGATTTGTTACTCCGTGTGACGGAGAGGTATCTCAGGGCCCACTCGGTAATACAACATCACAATGAGCCTTGCAAGCATTGTGACTAAAATGTTAGCCATGAGATCTTGTATTACGGAACGAGTAAAGAGACTTGCCGGTAACGAGATTGAACTAGATATAGAGATACCGACGATTGAATCTCGGGCAAGTAACATACCAAAGAATAAAGGGAACAGTATACGGGATTAACTGAATCCTTGACATAGAGGTTCGACCGATAAAGATCTTCGTAGAATATGTAGGAGCCAATATGGGCATCCAGGTCCCGCTATTGGTTATTGATCGTAGAGGTGTCTCGGTCATGTCTACATAGTTCTCGAACCCGCAGGGTCTACACACTTAACGTTTGGTGACGATTAGTATAGTTGAGTTATTTTGTTGGTGACCGAAGGTTGTTCGGAGTCCCGGATAAGATCCTGGACATGACGAGGATCTCCGGAAGAGTCCGGAGATAAAGATTGATATATGTGATAATAGTGTTTTGGTTTCCGGAAGGGTTCCGGAATTCACCGGAAGGGGTTCCGGATGTTTACCGAAGTGTTCGGGTGCAGCAACACTTTATATGAGCCAAAGGGATAAAGCCCACGAGGTATTGGAAAGTGCAAAAGGAAGTTTTGCTGCTGCCTTAAGCGGTACTACCGCTGGTAAGGCAGTACTACCGCGTAAGCGGTACTACCGCTTGTGTGAAGCGGTACTACCGCTCAAGAGGTACTACTGCTCGTGAGCGGTACTACCGCTTGTGCGCGGTACTGCAGGGATCCGAGTTGGACTCTTTCCCTGCGGGCCAAACCGACCTTGTGCGGGCAAAACCGACCTGGAGGAGGCTTTTACTCCAAGTTTAGACCCCAAGGCTCAACATATAAATAGAGGGGCAGGGCTAGCACACGGGATACATTAAGATTTCCCAAGCCGTGTCTCGGCAACCCTAACCCTCTAGTTCTCCCGTCATAATCTCCCTAGTGCTTGGCGAAGCCCTGCAGAGATTGTTCCTCACCACCATCACCACGCCGTCGTGCTGCCGGAACTCATCTACTACTTCATCATCGCTCGCTAGATCGAGGAGGTGAAGGCGTCATCAAGCCGTACGTGTGTTGAACGCGGAGGTGCCGTCCGTTAGGCACTAGTTCGTGATCGGATCGAGGGACGACTTGCGATTTGGATCGCGGAGATGTTCGACTACATCAACCGCGTTTCTTAACGCTTCCGCTTAGCGATCTACAAGGGTATGTAGATTCACTCTCCCTCTCGTAGATGCTCATCACCATGGATAGATCTTGTGTGTGCGTAGGAAAATTTTTGTTTCCCATGCAACGTTCCCCAACACTCCCCACCGATCAAGTCTCGGACGGGGAGACCCCGCCCGCCGAGCTAGCGGAGAGCGGGACCGCGTCGCACCCCTCTCCTCCGGGCGCCGCGAAGGATGCCGCGGACGTGTCATCCCAACAGGCTCCTTTGGAGCTGGACACCAGAGGTGGGGGCGACGACGTCATGGTCGAGGCTAACGCCTCGGCCGCCGAAGACCGGGGGGAAAAGCCCCTCCCGGATACTGAGGAGATCGGACGAGGGGATGTCCAGTCCCTTCAGAGGTCGTCTCCGGAGCGCACCATGCCTCCGGAGGCACCGGTTCAATCCCCGGTTGGAGATCGGGTTAACCGATCTCCACCGGCGCCACCGACCAATGGGTGGCCGGCTATGGGGGAGGCTCTCTCAAGCGCCTCCATCTCCGAGGAACACCGCACCCTTATGGGTGCGGTTTTACAAAGCATTTAGTCCGTTGATAGCGAACTGAAGGAGGCCTTCAAGGGTCTCCTGACGGGCTTCCAGGTAAGCCACATAATGTTTTGTTAATTTACTATTTTTGTGCTATCGTTATATATATAGCAGCCCCCTAGCCCTAGGTGAGTTTGGAAAAACTCACCTGGGGGTCAATCATAGACTATTAACCGGACAATGCATGAGACAATGTTTGTTCGGAATGTTCCAATAGCCCTTAAGGGGGCCGAACATGTGATCATGTTAATGATAGTTCGGAGGTTTGAATCCATGTAACCTGATAGTGGTTTGTTATGTGTAGGCTTCGTCATCGGTGGCGGCTGTTAATGCTGCCGAGCTAGACGAGCTAAATCGGAAGCTCAAGAGCTCCGAAGATGAGCTCAACGCTCTGAATAAGAGATTCGACGAGGCGCAAGGTAAGCCGGATTATAATATCCGAATTCTTCATCACCGTACTGTCGACGCAGTATTTTTATATGTTTTGTGCTTACGCAGCCTCGGCGAAGGAAATTGAGAAGCTCAAGGCCGAGCTTGAGAAGGCGAAACAGGAGGCCGCGAGCGAGAAGGCGGCGGCCGAACGAGCGGCTGCCGCGCTCTCTGATTTAAAAGCCACCGGTGCCAAACATGAGGCTCGGGTGGAGGAAATCCAGCAGGAGCTCAAAGACGCCGGTCAAAAGTGCGAGGACCTCGAGCAGAAAGGAAAGGAGCAGGCCGCCGAACTAGCCACTCTGAAATCCGATCTCCAAAAGGAGCGGGTGGATAGGAGGTCCTTTGAAGAGCAAGTCAGCCAGGTCAAGGCTATCATGGATGGTAAGCCGTAGTTACTGCAATGTGTCTTCGGGGATAGCAAGTTCGCATTGCTTACCCAAGTATGGCGTTCCTCAGGCGCCTGCTCGGACCTCCAGAAGAGCACAGCGGACGCGAACCAGTTCTATGCTTCGCGGGGAGAGGGAGATGAAGCTCGGCTGTTTTGGGCGCAATTTGAAGCCCCCGAGCGCTCTCCTCTCCTCGTTGAGCAGCTGAAGCGGCTGATGGAGCTACACCGGATGGCGGAGCCGGTCATGAAGGATCTCTGCATCCGGCTATGGCCCGACGAGTCGTTGCCGAGTAGCTACTTCGGCCTGGTGCAGAAGCTGAGCAACGCCTCGCCTCGGATCGACGCACTAAGGCGGTCCTCCTGTATCGAGGGAGCTCGGATGGCCTTCGCAAGGGCCAAGGTGCACTGGCCGGGACTTGATCCAACGAAGATAGCCACTGCTCCGCCGCCCCTTGGAAAGGAGCATAGGTGCCCTGAGCGATACTTCTCCGTAGTTATGGAGGGTGCTCGGGCAATAGAGGCTCAATGTTCAAGAGAAAACATTTATGAGTAAATGCGTTGTAATATGTCCGAAGACCTTTTAACGCGTTTATATTTAAGAGGCATGGTTTATCATGTCTTTCGTGTTTTGCATCATTTATAACTCCTGTGTGGCCGTTGAAACTGAAAGTTGCGAGTCGTCGGCTTCAGTCCCCATGTAGATACTACGCGGGGTGTCTCTACCAACGCACTGTGACCCTTAGCCGAGCTATCGGTACCCGAAGGCGGTTGTGTGGGGCGGACAAGACAATCGGACCATAGTGCTTTATTGCTTTCACTTAGCCGTAGGGGCACGAGAAAGGAGTGCGGGGGGCTGATGACTAGCCCCCAGGGGATTGTGATGTTCGGTTGAACCGCGGCCAAAGCCGATATCACATGGTTTGTACTAGTACCAAACCTATCGCATGACACGGAATAACCTCTAACGAGGTTTATTTAAGCTCGGATTCGCAGACCGGTTCTCGCATACTATGATAGTCAGTTTTCGGCTTTCTCCGCTGAGGTGCTTGACCAGGCTAGCCGGAAGCACGATCGCAGGGGTTCTCCCTTTGCCCTTTTAGCCGAACGAGCGGAACGTAAAGGGGCAAGCATAGGAGCCGAGCAACCCAACTATTGACCCAAGACATAGTTCGGAACCAATGCATATAAAGCGGAATTCCAAGACGCCGAACGCAAAATCAGTTGTGCTTAGGGCGATTTTTTAAGTTCGAGCCCCCGGTCTATTAGCCGGTTGCATCGTAAAGTATACCAAACAGGTTCGCAAGAAGAGGGAGAAAATAGAGGGTGTGTCAAAAAAAAGACAGCGAAGCGATCATGTATAAAGGATCTGTATTTTGCTCAACAACTCTTATTATTCAAATTGCCGATGCGACTGTTTACAGGTATTTGAAAATAAAATATGAACTTTACAGGAGGGGTTGTACCAGGGATCTTCGATGGGTGACCTGACGTCCTCGGTGTGCCCCGTCGTTTGTCCGCTCCTGCGTCTCCTAAGGAGTTGTATACAGCTATGGGTTTTGCTGTTCGGCGAGCGGATTTTGAAAAAAAATCTTGAGAAGTCGCCGAAGTGTGAATGAGCTTTATGCCTTAGCAGGTACTTTATGGTACCTGTAGTATGTCCGAAGATATTTTGATGGTGATAGTTCGGTCCAGCCGAACACTTACCCTTTGATAGTTTTTCCCCACCGCTGCCCATGGAATTTTAAGCGCGAAGTTGTGCCTCCTCGGCACGTACTTTGCTGGTTCTAGGGCTGTGCGATGGGGGGTGAGTCCCTATTTATGGGGAGAAGAAGGTTCTGAGACATCGGGTTGAAACCGAGCTCGCTTCCTAGCCTTACGTGCCTTTACGGCGGATATCGGCGTTTGCCGATCATCATTGTAGTGGAATTCGGCCGCCAGTGCCAACGCATGTTCCTCAGTTCGGAGGGAGCGCTCCGTGTTGCCGTTGACAGTAATGACCCCCTTGGGGCCGGGCATTTTGAGCTTGAGGTATGCGTAGTGTGGGACGGCATTAAAGCGAGCGAACGATGTACGGCCGAGCAGGGCGTGATAGCCGCTGCGGAAAGGTACGATGTCGAAGATCAAGTCCTCGCTTCGAAAGTTATCGGGCGAGCCGAACACTACTTCCAGGCTTACAGAGCCCGTGCACCGGGCTTCAACGCCTGGGATCACTCCTTTGAAGGTAGTGTTGCTGGGTTTGATCCTTAACGGATTTATGCCCATCTTTTTCACCGTGTCTGAGTAAATCAGATTGAGGCTACTTCCTCCGTCCATTAGGACTTTAGTGAGGTGATACCCGTCTATGATGGGGTCTAGGACGAGGGCGGCCGAACCCCCATGACGGATACTGGTCGGGTGGTCATGTCGATCGAAGGTGATCGGGTATGCCGACCATGGGTTATACTTCGGGGCTACAGGCTCTATGGCGTAGACCTCTCGAAGGGCGCGCTTCCTCTCCTTTTTGGGTATATGAGTGGCGTATATCATGTTTACTATTTTTACCTCTGGAGGGAATTTCTTTTGTCCGCCACCGATCGGACCGTGGGGCTCATCCTTGTCCTCGCTGCGTGGGCTCTTGCCTTGGTCCTCAGATGCAAGCTTGCCGGCCTGTTTGAATACCCAACAGTTACGGTTGGTGTGGTTGGCGGGCTTCTCTTGAGTGCCATGGATCTGGCAAGGCCTCTCCATGATCTTGTCCAGCGGGGTGGGTTCGTCGCGATTGCCTTTAGGAGGCTTCTTCCGCTGCCCAGGCCGGGAGTTGCGGAAGCCGGCGTTAACGACCGTGTCATCGGCATCACTATTGTTGTGTCGGCGCTTATTCTTGTTGCGCTTTGGTTTCCCGTTTCCATCCC
The DNA here is from genome assembly GCA_039707655.1 of Elymus sibiricus. Classification (NCBI taxonomy): domain Eukaryota; kingdom Viridiplantae; phylum Streptophyta; class Magnoliopsida; order Poales; family Poaceae; genus Elymus; species Elymus sibiricus. The sequence continues at coordinate 436,582,419 of CM077667.1, read as the reverse complement.
GAACTTCGGAGGTTCCGGGGTCTTCGGGGTTGTGGCTACGTCTTGCTAGCCAGTTATCCTCGCCCGCGCAAAAGCGAGTCATGAGTGATGTAAGGGCGGACATTGTCCTTGGTTTATCCTGGCCGAGCTGACGAGCCAGCCATTCATCCCGAATATTATGCCTGAAAGAGGCTATTGCTTCGGCGTCCGGGCAGTCGACAATCTGGTTTTTCTTGGTCAAGAACCGATTCCAGAATAGTCGCGCGGATTCTCCTGGTTTCTGGACGACGTTGCTTAGGTCGGAGGACTCCGGCGGCCGAACATAAGTGCCCTGGAAGTTAGATCGGAATGCATCTTCTAGATCCTCCCAGCACCCAATGGAATTTTCGGGGAGGCTATTTAACCAGTGCCGAGCTGGCCCCTTAAGCTTCAGGGGTAGGTACTTGATGGCGTGGAGGTCATCTCCTCGCGCCATGTGGATGTGGAGGAGGAAATCCTCGATCCATACGGTTGGGTCAGTTGTCCCATCGTATTGTTCTATGTTTACGGGTTTAAATCCTTCCGGGAACTGATGCCGCATCACCTCGTCCGTGAAGCACAGTGGGTGGGCAGCGCCTCTGACCCGAGCTATGTCGCGCCGGTGATCGGCGTCTGTCCTAGCCCGGTTTCGTTCCCGACCTTCATTGTTGCGGTCGAACCAAGGCCGGTACCCTTCCCGTCTATCGGGTGAGTATCCTCTGGATCCGTAGATGGATCGCGTACGACCTGCTCTGTAGTCCAGGTCGTGTCGCAGGTCGAACCTGTCAACGGGCTCTAGTGGCTCTGTTCCCCGTCTACGGGGTATCGTCGGCCTATAGCCGGTGTCGTCAGCCGTCCTGTCTCGTCCTCGAGGAGGGCGGTCTGGCTTGTCGTATGGGGTATGTTTGGGAGACGGCGCATCAGTGAGCTCGTCATCGAATTGTGGCAGCAGCCTTCTGCGTGGATAGCTCTTAGGTTGGTCCGATAGACCGGTACCGTATCCTTCCTCAGCTGAGAGGACTCTCGTCCATCGATCGTTGAGGTTGTCCTGTTCAGCTTTAAGCTGCCGCTCTTTTGCTTTCAGGCTGCGGGCCGTGGCTATAAGCTGTTGCCTGAACAGTTCCTGATCTTCAAGATTATCGGGGATGGCAAAGTCATCGGCTTCCGCGATGTCCTCCTCCTCGGCAGGGCGGAGATAATTGTCGTCCTCGGAATCATTTAGATCGTCGGGGTTGTGCCAGTCTTCCGGCCTCTCCTGACCCTCTAACGGGTGTTCGGGGATTTCGGGATCGCCGAGGTCTTCCGGGGTGTCTCCGTCCCCGGTGCCGTCGATAGCTTTTCTTCCCTTTTTTCCTTTTGACCGTTTATGCGGCTTTCGGCGTCTTGACGGCGCTTCATTCGACTTGTCGCCATCGTTTTTCGGAGTGTCCACCATGTAGACGTCGTATGTGGAGGTGGCAGTCCACCGCCCGGTGTTAACGGGGGTGAGGGCGCAATCCTCCTCATCCATGTATTCTGCTTCCTCGGAACCATAGTCCAACATGTCGGTTAAATCCTCGACAGTGGCTACCAAGTGGGTGGTGGGTGGGACGAAAAATTCGTCCTGACCCGCCTTGAGCCCGGTCTGAGCACAGATCGGGGTTGGGTTGTCGGCAATCTTCATCGACGAGATCCGATCTAGGGCCTTGTTGAGTATCGAGAGCTCGATCGGGTCGGCCTGCTCGGAGCTTCCGGAGTTAACCTCCGATGCGTCCACGCGGGGGAAGTGTTCGGCAAGAAAAGGTGTTCGGGCATCTGGCACGATGACCGGGTCCGGACTGAAAGTTGGGTCCTCGCCCGGGCAGATCCCGTGGGCGGGACCGAAAGATGGATCTGAGGTTAAAGCCTCAGAGTCTTCGGGCGTGGCAGGCGAGACTGCGAGCCCGGTAAGTGACAGGTCGCCCCGAGAATCTACGGAGAACTCTAGGTTCCTGAATCTGACCTCTTGATCAGGGGCGAAACTTCCGACACGGCCTAGATGGCCGGTCGGGTCGGCGTGCAGCACAATGCTGCCGAAGGCAAAGATCTGTCCGGGGACGAAAGTGTCCGTATTGCGGACCTCTTCATTGATGACAAGGCGAGCCATCGATTCCTTTGGCGATCACAGCGGAACTCTCAATGAAAGCACCAATGTCGGTGTCAAAACCGGCGGATCTCGGGTAGGGGGTCTCGAGCTGTGAGACTAGAATCGATGGTAACAGGAGACGAAGGAGACGATGTTTACCCAGGTTCGGGCCCTCCTATGGAGGTAATACCCTACGTCCTGCTTGATTATATTGATGGTATAAGGGTTACAGAGTTGATCTACCTCGAGATCGAATAGCTAAACCCTAGATGAATTCTTCTTTCCTACAACCTAAAACCCTCCGGCTTATATAGATGCCGAGGGTACCTAGGGTTTACACATGGTCGGTTACACGTCGAAGGGATAAACATGCCTATTCACTACTCCAAACGTGGAGGACACGCCATGATTCCCGAAGCTTCCTTCCTGGAGACAGGGTCTTTGATCCATCCAATGCTCGGCAAGTGGCCCATATAGTCCAGCCCATAAGAAACAGGTCGGCCTCCCGAGGACCCCTTAAACCACGACTCCCTCAGTGGGGACTTCAACTCCATCAACAAAGCGCTAATCGTCCTGCTGCCAAAGAAGAACGGGGCCAGTCAGATGGGGGATTTTCGACCAATTAGCCTGATTCACTCAGTGGTGAAACTAATTGCAAAAGTGCTCTCCGCTAGGTTGGCAGCTGTCATTGATCAGATAATCTCGCCGGCGCAGAGCGCGTTCCAGAAGCGCAAGGGAATTCATGACAGCTTTCTGCATGTTCAAAACACGGTCAAGCTGCTACATAAGAAGAACAAGCCAGCCCTGCTCATGAAGTTGGACATTGCCCGCGCGTTTGATAGTGTTTCCTGGGAGTATCTCATGGAGTTGATGCAAAGGATGGGCTTTCCGGCAAGGTGGAGAGACTGGGTAGCAATGCTGCTGGCTACATCCTCGTCGACCTGCCTGTTAAACGGCGTGGAGGGTGCGCAAGTGCAGCACATGCGCGGGCTTCGACAAGGTGATCCCCTATCCCCTCTTCTGTTCATCCTAGCAATTGATCCACTGCACAGGCTCATAGAGGAGGCCACAAGCCGGGGGCTTCTTCAGCCACCGCCGGCGGGCGTGGGCCGGCTTCGAGTAAGCCTCTACGCGGACGATGCAGTGTTGTTCGTCAACCCACAAAGGCAGGAGGTGGACACGATCATGGAAATTTTGCAAGGGTTCGGTGATGCTTCGGGGCTGCACCTGAACCGTGCCAAGTCTTCGGTGGCACCTATCCGCTGCGCCCAGATCGACCTGGGGCAAGTCCTGCAAAACTTCGGAGGACAAATCGTCAGCTTCCCCACCCGCTACCTCGGCATCTCGATCGTATTAGGTAGGATTAGGCTAGTGCACCTGCAATACATTCTAGATAGGATCCGGGCTAGGTTAGCTGGCTGGAAGGGGCGACTTATGCCCTTGGCTGGCTGGGGCGTGCTGGTCCGCTGCGTGCTCTCGGTGCTCCCGGCGTTCGCGATCATCGTGTTGCGGGCACCGGCCAAGTTCTACAAGGACATCGACAAAGCCAGGAGAAGATTCCTGTGGGCGCAGGACGAGGAGCTATCAGGCGGCAAGTGCAAGGTCAGCTGGCGCGTGGTCACGTCCCCGGTGGACCGCGCCGGCCTCGGCGTACCAGAACTGACTGGGTTCGCTCGCGCACTCAGGCTGCGATGGCTGTGGGCTTCCTGGAGGCACCCGGACAGGCCGTGGGTGCAAACAGGAACGCCATGCGACGAGAAGGATCGGGAGCTCTTCCACTCGGCGACGGTGGTCTCCATTCGCAGCGGTGAGCAGGCTCAATTCTGGAATTGCCGCTGGTTGGGAGAGCACGCGCTTCGCTATGATTTCCCGGCCCAATTCGCGTGCTCCATTAGGAAGAACATGACCGCGGCAGCAGCGCTGCACCAAGATAGATGGATCAGGGACCTACGGCATGGCGACATCATCTCCATCATGCCGCAGTTCCTCTGTTTGCTGCGCCGGATCGGGGCGGCCGGGATCAATCTGTAGGCCGGAGTCGCCGACGAGATCAAGTGGATAGCTGGAGGAGGGTCTGAGTACTCCGCGCGCTCGGCTTACAACATGCAGTTCGCCAATCGGCCGCGTACAGGCCACAAGGAGATCATATGGAAGACATGGGCGCCGGGAAACGCGAAGATGTTCTGCTAGCTGTTGCATCACAACCGGCTGTGGTGCAATGACCGGCTACTGCGTCGAGGATGGGAGAACGGATACTTCTGCGCACTCTGTAGAAGAAACCTCGAGACTTCAGTCCACCTATTCTGGGAGTGTCCCTTCACCACAGAAATCTGGTCCAGAGTAGCGGAGTGGAAGGGTTGTAGTGCACTGGCGCCGACGCCGCAAATCGGCGGGAGGACGACGACGCAAATCACGGCAGGGATACTATCGAGGGCGGCGCCGGGAACCAAGAGGGGAACAAAATCGATGATGGTCATGATTCTATGGCGCATATGGCTGCAGAGAAACAAATGCACTTTCAGAGGAAAGTCACCTAATGCGAGCGAGGTGATCAACGAGATCAGAAGTGACCTGGAGCAATGGCGGCTCGCCGGAGCAACTTCTTTAGCGCCCCCATTCGGGGATCCACCATGAGAAATAGGCATGAGGCAGAAATTTTTGGGTGACAAGGCATAGCTTCTTGTACCACCCGGTAGCGTCCCTATTTCTGGGACATCTCTGTACCTCTCTGAGCACTTGCACAGAGATAATTTTTGTACCCTCACTCTGCTAAATCAATGAATGCCAGCAATGCTGGATCTTTCAAAAAAAAAAACAGTTGGATTACCCCGTCCCATGTCTAATTTCCTGCTCCTCTCGCTCACCAAATATTGTACTATCTGGTGGTTGGCTTGACCTCTTACACAATGGCACAAAGACGACACGCTTTTGTTAAGTTATATGGACTGTAGCCGACGTGAACGCGAGCTCCTTGTCTGGATCACTTGTTTCTGCAGCCACCGATGGGCCGGGTTTGCTCACAAGACGGAGCTGCGGTGTGCGCCGCACATTTCTCCCATTGACTTTGGCCTAGTTCTCTTTGCGTAAAGGTGTTTTGTTTCCACGCGCGTCACGGCCAAGGGACGTGAACGTGATCCATACGTACGTGCGAACCAGAAAGACCGGAGGGAGGAAGAGGAGAACCCACGTCGTCCGGCCACCCAGCGATCCATATCACGGTAGCAATTAGCATGGCCTCCATTATCTGGAAAGAGATATCATCGGATGGCGACGCGTACGTATGGAAATCGTGCTCATCAGATTCCCCGGCTAAAAGGTTACTTACTTAACCATTTAATTTAACTAAGCCCAGCTTCAGCTTCACGCCGCATCATTATCATCTGAGAAAAAGCTTCACCCAGCCTGCCACTCCAGCTCTGCCCGAATGGTTCTACCATAGGAAACAGTATCCTGTGGATAGCTCTTTCAGTAGTGATATGCTTCCCTTCATTTTCTGGAACTGCCTCCAGAGTCCTGAGGACAGGCATCCAGTCAATCGCCATGGCATCTCATTCGTTCCAACCCAAACCATGGGAGCAGTTTGGCCGGCTAATGATGGTCTAGAAGTTTTCAGATTTTCTTCTCAACAGAATGATGGCTCCCGCTCCCCTTGCTTGCCAACTTGCAGGGCGTCGGAAAGGGACGGCGGATAGCAACCCACATGTACATTCCTTGCTTTCAAGCACGATTTATTCGTTCATTTTTAATTCGTCATCCGAATTTCATCCGTGCCCCATCAAGCAGCACAATTCCGGCAGAAACTCGGATCTAAACAGCGTGCAGTAGCATTCATTCAGCAGCCCATCATATCCGGACGAATTTTCTGCTCGTCTGTCCACATCCTTTCTGAGTTGCATCCATCACTTTCGCCTGAAAGGGCAAAGCTGATGGAGAAAGTAAACGAAAACAGGCGCCTAAGCTGCACATGGTAGCTTCAATTCGCTGGGTTCAGTAGATGCTAGAACAGATTTTCTTCTTCTTCTTCTTTCTGTGACCCAGGCTGAGAAAGCGCTTCAACGGAAAAACTCTTCAACAGCCACAAATGCAGAGCAGAACAGACGAACAGTAGCAAAGATGAGGGCCAGGGAACAAAAAACTCGGAAAAGCAACCCGAGTAGAACGGCATTTCATTTACAAAGATAAGCACGAAAAAAAGAAGGGAGCCACTAGTAGCTCCCTATGTACACACCATTATATGCGTGGAAGAACAAAATAGAAGGGGGGAGAAAGGAGAAAACAGGGGAGCAGACAGTAGTAACATGTGTTGCGATTTCACCGGTGAGAACCGGAGATATTCCTCTGTGAGTATCATAGAAACTTCAGTGATGAAATCGGTATTCAGGAATTTCCTCGGGGCTGTTTCTTCGCTTCGTAAATTGTGACTGGTAAGGTCGCAGTGGCGCATCCTTGCGGACCTGGGTTCGACTCCTGTCTGGAGCGACCATCGGGTATCTCATCCGAGTGGGCTCTACCTTCAATATGTTGTCCTCAGAGCTACTCCTCCGTAGGATCTCAATTATATTCTTTTTTACTTTGTAAAATGTGGGATGAATTGTCGGGACAAATCTCTGATGTGCTCATTCTCTGTCTCGATAAGACGGACAACCTCTCCCATAGAAGGCCTCTGTTCCGGGTTTGTCCTGACACATAGATACGCTGCCCTGGCTAGATGATACAGCCCATACGTGTCGTATGTATCTGCAATGCGCTCGTCGATTAGATCGTGCAGTGCAAGACTCTCGACCAAAGGCTCTGCCTGAAAAATTATAGAGGTTCCAGGAAATGAATGCTGCAAGTATACTGTAAGGCGTTGGCAAATGAAAAAGAGAAGAATTTACTAAAATAATACCCATTGCAGTATGTGTGTGCACTGTCCTTCATGTTCCTCGAGCACCTTGCGACCCGATATCAGCTGGAAAAGAACGATCCCAAAGGCATACACATCTGTTCTGACAGAAACTATGCCATATTCAGCATACTCAGGCGCCAAGTATCTGATGGACATGACAAGAAAATCCTGGCATTGTCAGAAATACAGGAGCAAAAGGGTAGCATAGAATCAGAGTTGACAATATCGCAAAACTAGAGAGTTTTGTGCTGACCCTGATTGCCCCAGAACCCTTGTATGAATAGAAGCATTGACAGCCTTCCATTTAGCAAGACCGAAGTCCCCAAGCTGTGGAAGACAGGACGTAATCACAACAGAACACATAAGGATTTGCACCTTCAAATGTACCAGTAAGAAGTGAGGTACTAATAAGAAGTGAGGTCTAGTACCATCTAGCTTACCATAGGAACAAAGTCATGTGTCAACAGTACATTGCTTGGGCGCAAATCCCGGTGAATTATTGGACCGGCGCGGCACTCTTCATGCAGAAAGCGCAGCCCCTTTGCTATGCCGAGGGCAATAGCATGCCTCTTGTGCCACTCCAGTAAGCCCGCTGACTTGTCTATTTCACCAAGTGGGAAAAGCAAAAAAGCACGGTAAGATTATGTTTCTCACCATCTTCATATTATGAATTAACTTTATGCATACCAAGCACGTACCAAATAAATGCCACTCAAGAGAGTTGTTGCATATATACTCGTACACCAAGATGTTGTAACTTTCTTTGCAACAATACCCAAGCAACATGACAATGTTCCTATGCCGGGCAAAACTGAGCACTTGCACTTCAGAGAAGAACTCGGTATAGCCCTGTGAGCTAGCTTCTTTACGCAACTTAGCTGCAATGACCTGGCCATCCTTGAGCTTCCCTTTGTACACATGCCCAAATCCGCCCTCACCCACCAAATTCTCAGTTGAGAAGTCAGATGTTGCCGATTGAATCTCTGAGAAAGGATATTTCATGGATTCCTTGATGTAAAGAACTGATCTTAGCCCACAACCAGCACATAGAACTGGTCTTTCTGATGAATCATAGTGGCCGGTCATGTTATCTTCAATACATTTTGCTGTAAAGATCAGGGGAACATGCGTCGCATGAGTAAATATGAAATTGTAGATATTCTTTGTAACATTATCTTTTGGAAGGTAAAACTACAGCTACTTGGTCAACATTGAACAAATATTTAAGTAAGCTCTTGAATTCTGCATGAATGAGCTACTAGAATTAGAAAGACATTTCAGCAAAATACATAAGCTAGTTGCAACTTTATGATTGTGCTTAATTGTAGAAATATGTCATACCATTGAATTCAGTCTCATCGATCACCGGGATGGACGTGGCGCTCATTGATGCTGTGAAGTCTTGAATGCTGCTACCAACCACACTGGGGGTGTAGTACATCTCATGATTGGTTAGAGAGGCAAAGTAACTTACAGGCGATGACCTGATCGAGACACGGACCTTGTCAGTATCTAGTGTCTTGGAACTCAGATCAAGTGACACTACTAAGTTTTGTAGGTCCTTTGTCTCCCCCATACTTTTGCTTGATAGATTTGTTCTAATTGACTTCAAGGTCTGCACTGACAGGTTATCTTGAAATGCTGCAACCTTACAGGCTATGTGCTTTTCGAAGTGCTTGAAATCTCGTCTGAAGTGCCTATAAATTCATTATAAACCAATACTAGTTTAACTACCGAACAAACAAATGCTCCGTCAGGATAGCATGCCAAGAATGATTAAACAATAAATGATGCAGGTACCTATCTAGCACAACCCAAGCAGCTTTACTTGAATTGATTTCATGGATAATGACAACCCTCGCTGGTGATCCAGGGCATACTTTGAGGGTCACACTGATCTGAAATAGAACGACATGAGCATCAGAATGTAACCAATGTTTTCAAGAATGTTACAAGTCCAACCGGTAAAGCAGCTACTTATCCTGACAGAAACGTGAGTGCAGGAAAATGTTACCCCCACTTGGCGGAGCTCCTCCACATCCTGGAGGAGCTTGTCTTTGTAGTATTCAGCTTTCTTCGCAACCTGATCGCCTAGGTACCGCAAGCTCGTCCCGGCAAAAGAATCACTAGAGGCTTTGGTTTGGTATCCCACTAATCACGCAAAAGAAGTGCAACAGGTATAAGTTTTCCAGTAAATGAATGTGTTAATTTGAAGTAGGAGCCAAAATCCATGCTCTACAAAGTGAACAGTGGCTCCAAATTCCCAAACAACAGCAATAATTAGGACGATGAGATAGCACCACTCACTACAATTCAATGCCAGATTGAAAAAAAAAAATGGACAGAGCACTGCATTACTGGAATTTCTCGACTCGGGTTATACGCTTGAAACAAGAATGGACAGTCTATCTTATCCAAAAAGAATGGACAGTCTAATTGCACCCATGCAAAAATCATGTGTTTATCCAACATTGACTTTAGTAATTTGTTACACAGAATGCGTTTCATTCTGCTGTTTCAAAGTTGATTTTCTTTGTCATTATCATACAATTTATGAAGCTCAATAGTGACACCCTTCTCTACAATGTTGGCGATTCTAAATGCCATGATGCTCTTTCAAGGGACATCTATGAACAAAACTACCAAATGACGAGTGAAACAGTGGCCAACAGGACTGAAAGCCAGTCAGCACATATATGGAAGCATCTGTCAGACATGCATGAATACACCTAACACACACTCTAACAAGAAGAGGACATCATATAAATTTTTCTACCTGACCACTATAATGATATTAATCTAATTAGCACATGGATGATAGATATTAAGAATCAACTTCAATGCGAGACATTCCAAATCTATCAGTCTATCACCTATGTATAAGCATGGACAGGCAGCATTTTTGGCAAGTTCAATTCAGCACATGAATGAGGAATGTATATTCGAGAAGAGCAATTTAAACAGGAAGAGCGGGTTAGGTCGAGCAGAATGGCTAAGAGACCGTGACCCGACGGGAAATAGAGACCTAAAGGGGGAGCTCGGCCCTCACTCGGATTGGTGACGGAGTGGAGAACGCCGAGCACGAGGAGGGAGTCGCCGCCGCGAAGTATGTCGCCCCGCGCGACGAGCGCCCTGAGCGACATCCTGACCTCCACCTGGCGGTGGTCGCGGGTGGCGTCGAGCGCCACCACCACCATCTGCGGCGGCGGGAGGAGCGGCGACAGGGAGATGGGCATCGCAGCCGACCCGGCGCCCGGGGCGTGGGCATCCATCGCGAGCTTGGCCGCCGCGGCGGTGGCGACGGCGTGGGTGTCCACCGGGCTGAGCGCGGAGTACATGGACGCGGGCGTGCTGATGGGGGTGCTGGTGCCGCTGCTCCTGCTCCGGTCGTCCCGGCGGCGGCGGCGGCGATGCGAGTCCCTGCTGCCATCGGGGCCGCCCGGGAGCGAGGTTATTAGTACCTGGATTCGGCTGCGCGCCGCGGAGTATATTCTCGAGAAGAGGGAGTACATTCGGTGGGGCGGCTGGGCGCGGGGGGCATCTCGGAGGCACCCGGAGCGAATATATGGCGGGCGCCCATTGCCAGTGAGGAGGTGGCCGGAGGAGGGACCGAGGCGACGCGGCGGCTGGCCGCAACACCTTGCTGTTGTCGCGTCGCGGGCGGAGATTCTCGCCGGCGGAGGCGGCGAGGAGGCGAGGGAGCAGGAATGGGCGGGCGCTCGCCTGTATAACGAACTCGTTGTATAAGTTTTTTTTTTAGGGAGCCCGTTATATAAAGTAGCTGGTCCCTTTCGCTCGATATTTTAACTCTAGTGTGAATTCTCAACCGTATGCTTTCCTCCGCCTTGAAGTAAATTGTGGTTACAAATCACTCTTTCTCTTCTGGCCAGTGCTAGGCGCCGGCGGACCGGCCCAATTTTCGGCCGGTCGCCTAGCACTAGCTGGCGTACTCCTTCGCGTATTTGTACTTGTGTATCAGAGAAAGAAAAAAAAAAAGACTCGAGGCGATTGCAGTGTACTAGTGCATAAGGAAAACTAGCTGTAGGTGCTCGTTTTCTTTGTAACTTTGTACGTGTGTATGTAAAAAAAGACTCGATGTGCTTATTCATTCAGGCAATGATTTGTGCCGGTGCGCCGGCCGAACAATTCGGCCGGTCGCCTGCCCAGCGTCAGATCCCTTTGCCTAGGGCCGTTAGATCACACCGTTGTATCGCCTCCTTCCTCGCGCGCACGAGCAGCAACAACGTCCTTCATCCCCGCAGCGCCGTCCTCTACCCCGGTCGCCGTCCTCGTCGCCGCTCTCGCCAACGATCACCGGTCGACGTCCTCATCGCCGCCTGGTCACCGTCCTCGCCCCCGGTCACCGTCCTCATCACCACCAGTCGCCGCCCTTGGATACAGGGGTGTTTTTGCAAAAGTGAAACGTTTTCTTTCAACTAAAAGAAGGACTGCGGGTTCAATTACAGGAAAATAAAAGGGCTTTTCTGCAAAATGTACGCGACGGTGAGCGGGCAGAAACAATAGCCGCTTTATTATTAATTAGGTAAAGATGGATAAATGTGATGGCTAAACTTAATAATTGAGTATTGATTTTATTGCCCAAACAAAACTTCAATCAAGTGTGCCGGTGATGCAATTGATTGTAACAAAAATCAGATCCTCAGCATGATTGTCCCAGAGTTATCTACGAACATATGGTCTCAACCTTTGATCTTAATATATGTTGTTTTTTTGTTATGGTGCCCTTTTTGGATTACAAATGGGTGTTTTTCTTTTTTTGCCCACAGAGATAAATGTTTGGTTCTACGTACTCTTTTTAGAACAGGTTCTACGTACTTTACATTGCCATCTTTGATCCTCAAAAAGAAAGAAAAAATCCACGCACGCACAAACTATCTTAGTGGCAACCGCTCTGCCAGGAACCGCTCGAGGCGATTCTGAAGGCGATTTTTGTCTGCCTCTCTCACCGCCGGCGTTGCTGTGGGTCCTCGTCCTCCCGGCTGCCGTTCCGGTGGTGGGTTTGGACGGGGACCCCGGCGATTTTCTCCGGTAAGAAGATAGGATAGGCTAGTTTCTTCCAGAGGCGTTGCATCAATGGATGGGATGACGCCGCGTCCGAATAATTTGCCTCTGTTTTTCCTTCATCTCGGTGATGCTTTAACCAGCGGTGCCGGGGAGCAGTTGGCTTGGTGTTCTTGCCGGTCTTCCGACCTGGTGAGATTTGTATCTAGTGGTCGGCGCTTGGCACTCCTCTGGATGTTGTTGGCAGTGGCTATTGTAGTTGTGTTTGGTGTCTTACAGTGGGATATGTGGATGGCGGTAGACGGCGACGTTCCGCTTCTTCAACCGTGTTGGATGAAGTTGATGGCGCCGGGATCTGATGGACATGGGGTAGAACCCCGGTCGACGTGCCCCAAAGCCTCGGTCTCGTCGCTTGCGGCGGTCCGATTCATCGGCTCGAAAAGCATCCTTGTATGCGAAGGTGCTCCCTCAAATCTTGGTATGGTGGATGTTCTCCTTTTTCTCCGACGTTGCCTTGGTGATGGTGGAGGACGATGGTGGGCAACGATTCAGCGAGGCACAAGGTTCTTCACTCTTGAAATTCTAGTTTTACTGATTGCAGAATATTTAGTGCAAAAATGTAAGACACCTATGTATGTCTCATGTAGTGACCGCATATGTACTCTTTGTAATAAGTTTGTCTAATGGAATATATGTGGTTATCTTAAAAAAAAAAAACGTGTCATCTTTAGTTATCTCTCCTCCAATCACACGAAGGCCTTCTATGTGTCTTTTTTTTAGGTTCTTGTACGTGGCTTAATAGGATAGGACTTCTTCTTTCCATGTTTTTTTTGGGAACTCCTCTTGTTTCCATGTTGGTAGTACGTGATGGATTATTGTCATGTGCCTCTTTTTTTAATATATATACGTCCTTGTATGTGCACGGTCAGGTTGTTTACATGTGCCTGTCACGGTCAGGTTTTTCACGTATACGTGACCAATCAGTTTAATGTGTACACGCGAACCAACTTGTGGTTGGATGGTTAGAGGGATTGTGGTATCCCCAACCCACCAGGGTTCAAATCCTGGTGCTCGCATTTATTCCTGGATTTATTTCAGGATTTCCGGCGATGCGCATTCAGTGGGAGGAGACGTTCCCGTCGACGACGAGGTGCCTACGGTGATTTCGTAAATTTCAAGATGATATGCCGGCTCAGTCTTTCGGAGGTGCTCATAGGGGTAGGGTGTGCGTGTGTGCGTTCATAGGGGTGAGTATATGCGCGTGTATATGAGCGCTTGCGTCTGTACTGTGTTAAAAAAAAGTTTAATGTGTACACTAATATTATTATGCGTAATCTTTTATATATTTTAATCTCAACCGTTAACATTATAATCAATAGATCATGTATTTTTAGCATACGTGATCAAGTACGTCAATTCTTAAAAAAAGACATGTACATGACAACTTCCTATGTTCCAAAAAAGGAAACTCTTGCCTTCAGCCGGCGGATCGCACGCGGGCGATCCGCCGCCTCCTCAATGTGACGCGTGTACGCATGTCCGTCTCTTTTTCTGTAACATCATGTGTGTTGCAAAATTCTCTTCCGCAACAACATGTGTGTTGCAGAAAAATGAAGACCGAATAAACGGCAAATATTTTCAGTAACATTGTCTGTGTTGCAAATTGTTTCCCGCAACAACACTCATGTTGCAAAAATAGTGAAGAAGAAAAAAATCTACAACATCAACTATGTCGCAAAACGATTGCTGCAACTTAAGCTTTGTTGCAAAATATTTCTACAACACTATCCTTGTTGCAAAGTATTTCCGCAACAATACCCCTGTTGCAAAAAAGAGAACGGTGCTAAACGTCGAATAGCTGCACATCTAACGGTTGCCGCGCGGGCGGATCTTTTAGAAAGATCCGCCGGCCGACGCATAGCACGTCCCTCCAAAAAAGACATATATACAAAATTTGTATTTGTTTTCTCTCTATCAAAATAGTATCAAGTATTAACTGAAGCTGAGTTGAATTCGATTTGTATAGGTAAACGTTTCCAGCCGACAGTCCGGCCGAGTCTTCGGCCGGACGCGCGCGCTTCGTTTGATCACACTTATCCTGCGGCCCGCGCGTGTCCCTCCTCTATCATCTGGCCCTGCCACCAATCGTTTTTTATTTTTCTTTCTCTCCTTTCCTTTCTTCTTCCTCTCGTTTTGATCTAGAATATGGGGACCCCCGTGCTGCAAACCGCGGCGCATGCAGAGAGACGACTCAGACGATTCTTGCTACCTCGGCTTCCCCTTGTTGCTGCCTGCGCACCCACCATTGTGAGGACGATGCAACAATCGCCATGGATGTGCCCGTACACAGCTTCACTTTTTTACTTTGTGGATTGTTGCAACCGGCCGCGGGAGATGTTACATCCAGCAGCGAGGGATGTTACAACCGACTATTTTTTTTGTTGAAACCAACCACATGATTTGTCGCGGATTTTTTTTTGCTGGAACCAGTGTTTTGTTTTGCTACTACCGGCGGCTTCATTTGCTACTACCGGCGGCAACCCAGTCATCCCTTGCTCCTTCGTCATCCACGAACAAAGCTACAATTGGCGAGTCCTGGTGCTGCAACCGTCGTCACCCTTTGCTACGAGGACGATAAAAATTGCTGCAACCATTCATGTCGATAGCGACAATGACAATTCTTGTTTCAACCGTCGTCGGTCTTTGCTACAACCGGCGATGGGAATTGCTACAACCATTCATGACGATGTCGTGAGCTATGACCCGCGATGACAACGACGGCGATTTTGCTCTGGCCGTAGCAAAATCCGACAAAGGTTGAACCAAAATCATTGTTGCCTCTGTTGCAGGTCGCATCATCAACGTGAATAGTTGTAGCAATTCTCATCGCCAGTCGTAACAAAAGCTGACAAAGGTTGAAGCAAAATCGCCGTCGTTGTCATCGCGGGTCATAGCTCATGACATCGTCATGAATGGTTGTAGCAATTCCCATCGCCGGTTGTAGCAAAGACCGACGACGGTTGAAACAAGAATTGTCATTGTCGCTATCGACATGAATGGTTGCAGCAATTTTTATCGTCCTCGTAGCAAAGGGTGACGACGGTTGCAGCACCAGGACTCGCCAATTGTAGCTTTGTTCGTGGATGACGAAGGAGCAAGGGATGATTGGGTTGCCGCCGGTAGTAGCAAATGATGCCGCCGGTAGTAGCAAAACAAAACACTGGTTCCAGCAAAAAAAATCCGCGACAAATCATGTGGTTGGTTCCAACAAAAAAAATAGTCGGTTGTAACATCCCTCGCTGCTGGATGTAACATCTCCCGCGGCCGGTTGCAACAATCCACAAAGTAAAAAAGTGAAGCTGTGTACGGGCACATCCATGGCGATTGTTGCATCGTCCTCACAATGGTGGGTGCGCAGGCAGCAACAAGGGGAAGCCGAGGCAGCAAGAATCGTCTGAGTCGTCTCTCTGCATGCGCCGCGGTTTGCAGCACGGGGGTCCCCATATTCTAGATCAAAACGAGAGGAAGAAGAAAGAAAAGGAGCGAAAGAAAAATAAAAAACGATTGGTGGCAGGGCCAGATGATAGAGGAGGGACACACGCGGGCCGCAGGATAAGTGCGATCAAACGAAGCGCGCGCGTCCGGCCGAAGACTCGGCCGGACTGTCGGCTGTAACGTTTACCATTAGTTTATCTCTTAAAATAAAGTTTTTGTTGGAATACGATTAGTTGATTGTGCGTGTAGGACTCCAAGTAAATTACTCTAGTCTTGCAGCGTACTTCATCATGACGACCTTGGACGTGCAACCATGTTGATTAGTATCTACCGTTCGCTTTTGTCCTATGTTTAGACAGATGACCCTTGCAAAAAAAAGATAGATGAATCTTTTTTTTTTTGAACACAGTACAGATGCAAGCGCTCATATACACGCGCATACACTCACCCCTATGAACGCACACACGCACACCCTATCCCTATGAGCACCTTCGAGAGACTGAGCCGGCATATCATCTTGAAATTTACGAAGTCACCGTAGGCACCTCGTCGTCGACGGGAACGTCTCCTCCCACTGAATGCGCATCGCCGGAAATCCTGAAATAATTCCAGGAATAAATGCAAGCACCAGGATTTGAACTCTGGTGGGCTGGGGATACCACGGTCCCTCTAACCATCCAACCACATGTTGGTTCGCAAAAAAAGAAAGATAGATGAATCTTGGCCCTTTTTTTTCCTTCTGTCTTATAATAGTGTATAATAGACATTAAAAATACACTAATCAATCTCTGCTGTTCAAACATCTTCAACTATAGAGTGATTAATCTTCACCGTTCATTTTCTATCGTTTTAAGTATATAATAGATATGTACGATGGTCACTAAGGAGGTACAATTAGAAATAGCATAGTCACAGTGCTTTTTGGTTTCACGCCAAAGCAACAATTCCTACATGACTATTGGGATGTGAGTAGTAAAAGAAAAAGTTAAACATATGAAAAAGAGAGATGATGCCACTTGTGCTGATGTGCGTCATTAGTCACCAAATGCCAGTTACTGATCGCCGAACCCTCTCCTATAGACATTATGCTTAACATTGTACGGATAGGAGAAGGTCGACAGAACAGTTGGGAGGAGTCTGTTGTATTTACCTCGACGACCATCATATCCGCTTGAAACTGATTATAGAGATGTGAGTCACACTTGAAATCACACATATAAACATATCGAATTCAGTCCAGGTAATTAATAATTGGGAGGTACCTTAGCCTTAAGAAAGTACTCAATAGAGAAAGAACATAGTTCTGATCTTTGTTGAAGAAAAAGTAGATGTAATTATTCATACAAAATGTATTATTTTAAAGACCCCATTTGCATTAAAACCTATAAAATAGCAATCCCAAGACTGTTCAAATGAATGCCCCAGCCCATATACTCACAAAGAACCGAAATTCTTTTAGAAGTTAACTAACATAGTAGACATGCAAAACAACAATATATCACTCATTGCACAGGAACAGAGAAGTATTGGAATGTCGATGAGCTCAAATATATAGGTTTGTACTCATGCTGAGGTTTGAAGGGTTTCCCAATCTAATATTTCATTCAAATATCACTTCTTGACAGGTTAAATGCTAACCTTACAGATGATCAAATATCACTAGTTTTGTTAGTAGTTTACATTACTAGTTTAGAATACTTGTTAGTAGTTTAGATTACTGTTAGTTTTGTAAATTATGAGTTAGGTCATATATTTTCTGATTTTGTTATAAAAAAACATCATATTTGTGTTGATCGGGTGGATTTAAATGTGCAGTTGTTTCGTCGCTGCGAGGATCTGGTGTTCGACGACCTCCTCGTGCATTCGACGAGCTCCGCCCCTGCGTTCGTGGGTGAGCACAAATGACATCTCCTCCTTCCCCCTTCATTTGCTCTGTTCCGGTCTTCGTGCCGATGAAACTTGCTAGCTATAGGTAGATTAAATCATTAGTATGCGTGACCAGTATGTGTCTCCCCTTCGAAAGGGTTACAATTATAAATATGCATGCATTTGCGTATTTATAACCGTGATTCTTTCGAATTGTCCAACGTTATCCATGGACAGTCCGAGTATGTGTAGATTGGGTTCGTTTTCCCATATGCTCTGCTCCGGATCCGATGCATAATTTCGTCAGTGCCTCCCTGTTGTTCTCCGGGTACACATCCTCTCTGTTTATTGCCGAGACGTGTATTAGGAGAACAACGGGGAGGTGCTGCCGAAATTTTGCGTCGGATCCGGAGCAGAGCATGGGAAAACGAACTCAATCTACACATACTCGGGTGGGATTAGGACCTATCTTTACCTATTAGCGTGTAGGTTGCATGGACGTAATAAAACTGACAAACTTGATTAACTGATGAATATATATACTGAATTATATATATATATTTCTTGTGTGTCCAGTAGCTAGGAAAGATGAGTGATCGTGCGTGGAAGTACACCGGTCACACTAGTCAGAAAGACATGACCAATGAATGGTTAACAAAAACCAAGGGGTTTGTGAAAGCCGCATTTGCAAATTGCCAGAAAAAACCTGGTGCCCCTGTCTTGGTTGCAACAACTTTAAACAACAAACAGAGGATGTAATGGGTAAACACCTGCAGAGGAGGGGTTTTACGCCCGATTATACGGTGTGGACATTTCATGGTGAGTCTGCCCAACGTACCAGAGCTGAGGTGGTTCGTCGTCGCACCGACGAGCATGGTACCGGGATCGAAGACATGGTGCAAGACTTTGATGATGCTCGGGATTCGGACGATGAGATGAAGGAATCTGCAAAGGCCTTCTATGAAATGTTAGAGTCTTCAAAACGTCCTCTCCACGAGCGCACTGAGCTTTGTCAGCTGGATGCCATCGCGCAAGTAATGGCTCTGAAGGATCAATTCAACTTGGGCAGAGAATGCTGCGATGCGATGATGACACTATTTGGACGCTTTCTACCCAAAGGCCATGTCATGCCTGCAAACCTGTACCAGTCGGACAAAATACTCCGTGTACTTAAGATGCCCTATGAGAAGATAGATGCCTGTGAGAACGGATGTGTCTTATTTAGGCTTGAGTATGCGGGCTTGAACTATTATTCCATTTGCAGCTCTTCCAGGTATGTTGTGGTAGACAACGGTATGGGTGAGAAGAGGTAGACCAAAATCCCCGTTAATGTTCTTCGGTACATGCCAATCATACCAAGACTTCAACGTCTTTTCAAGGTCGAAGAGACGGCCAGATAGATGACATGGCACAAATTGGGCAAAAGAACCGAACTAGATGCAGATGGGAATAAGATGTTGGTACACACATCGGATGCAGAAGCGTGGAAGCACTTCGATGCATTACATCTGGATAAAGCGGCAGATCCAAGGCATCCTCGAGTCTGCGTCGGCACGGATGGTTTCAATCCGTTTGGTATGACGGCAACCCAATACAGTTGTTGGCCTGTATTTGTCATTCCACTCAATCTCCCCCCCAGACAGATTATGCAAAGAAAGAACATATTCCTGACGTTGATAATTCCAGGGGCCAACTATCCGGGGAAGAATATGAATGTGTACATGCAGCCGCTTAAGGATGAATTGCAAGAAGCTTGGGTTAGTGGGTTCAAGACATACGACGCCGCTAGAAAAGAAAACTTCAAAATGCATGTCTGGTACATGTACTCGATGCATGACTTGCCGGCGTATGCGCTATTCTCTGGCTGGAGTACGCATGGAAGGTTCCCGTGCCCCACATGCAAGGCAGCTCTTCAGTTTCATTGGCTGCAGGCGGGTCGGAAGTATTGTTGCTTCGACTTGCATAGACAGTTCCTGGATCCTTGCCATCAGTTCAGAAAAGACAAGAAGAACTTCATCAAAGGTACAATTGTCAAAAACTCGGCACCACCTGCGTTGACAGGCCAACAGATTCTGGATCAGTTAAACGCTCTCGAGCCTGATCCAATGCGTACAGGGTATTTCAAGGGGTATAATTCGGAACACGCCTGGACACACAAGACACGCTTCTGGGATCTGCCTTACTTCAAAGACCTCCTTCTTCCACACAACATCGACATGATGCACACTGAAAAGAATATCGGAGAGGCCATTTTTGGTACATTGTTCGGCATAGAGGGGAAGTCAAAGGATAATCCTAAGGCTAGAGTCGATCAAGAGACTCTATGTGATAGACCGTTACAAAACATGCGACAATCGAAAGGAAAGCAGAACTGGTCGAAGCCAAAGGCCTGGTTCAATCTTGGAAGGCCAGCTATGAGGGAAATTATCTTGTGGGTCAAAATGCACTTGATGTTCCCCGATGGGTATGCAGCGAATCTAAAGAGGGGAGTGAGGGAGTCCCGGACTAAGGGGTCCTCAGGCTGCCGGCTCATCTCTCAATAGGCCGGCTCGATGGGCCATTCTCTGAAGAAGGGCCGGACACATCAAGACTCCACTTTCTAGAAGGAAGCCCCGAAGGCGCGTAGTGCACTCCAAGGCAAGAGGAGGAAATCGTCATCTCCATCCTCGGCAGGAGGCCCACCATGTGTAAACCCTAGTACCCCCCGGTGTCTATATAAACCGAGAGGGTTTTAGATCATAGGACACAGAAACTCATCTAGGGTTTTAGCTAGTCGATCTCGAGGTAGATCAACTCTGTAACATTCATATCATCAATATAATCAAGCAGGACGTAGGGTTTTACCTTCATAGGAGGGCCCGAACCTGGGTAAACATCGTCTCCTTCGTCCCTTTGTTACCATCCATTCTAGTCTCGTAGCTCGGGACCCCCTACCCGAGATCCGCCGGTTTTGACACCGACATTGGTGCTTTCATTGAGAGTTCCGCTGTGATCACCCAAGGAATCGATGGCTAGCGTCTTCATCAACGAAGAGGTCCGCAGCATGGAGTCCTTTGTCCCTGGACAGATCTTCGCTTTCGGCAGCATCGTGCTGCATGCTGACCCGACCGGCCGCCTTGGTCGGGTCGGGAGTTTCGCCCCTGATCAAGAAGTCAGGTTCGGGAACTTAGAATTCTCCGTTGACCATCGGGGCGATCTCTTGCTCACCGGGCTCGCAGTCCCATCTGACGCGCCCGAAGACTCCGAGGGCTTAACCTTGGATGTCGCTTTCAATCCCGGTCATGGGGCTAATCCCGATGATGACCTGGGCTTTAATCCGGATCAGGCTATAGCGCCAGATGGCCGAGCATCAACCCCTGCCGAATACACTTCTCGTGCGGACGCGCCAGAGGTTAACTCCAGACGCGCCGGGCAGATTGACCCGATCGAGCTCTCGACACTCCACGAAGCTCTAGATCGGATCTCCTTGATGAAAACTACCGATGACCCAATCCCGATCCACACTCAGATCGGTCTTGAGGCGGGTCAAGAGGGATTTTTCGTCCCACCCACCACCCATTTAGTAGCCACTATCGAAGACTTAACCGATATGTTGGACTATGCCTCCGAGGAGGCAGAGGACATGGAGGAAGAGGATCGCGTCCCCACCCCCGTCAACACCGGGCGATGGACCGCCACCTCCACCTATGACGTCTACATGGTGGATACGCCAGCCGGTAACGGCGAGCACACACCAGCAAACAATGGTGATGACTTAGGTGAGGCGCCGTCAAGACGCCGGAAACCGCGTAAGCGATCAAAGGCAAAAAAGGGAAGGGAAGCTATTGCCGGCACCGGGGAAAACAATACCCCGGAAGACCTCAGCGATCTCAATATCCCCGAGTATCCGTTGGAGGACCAGGAAAGGCCGGAAGATCAGCGCGACCCCAAAGATCCGAACAACTCTGAGGATGACAACTACCTCCCCCCTGTAGAGGAGGAGGATAGCCCGGACGACGAGGACATCATCGTCCCCGAAACCATTGAGGATCATGAACGGTTCAGGCAACAGCTTTTAGCAACTGCCCGAAGCCTAAAGGCAAAAGCGCGGCAACTCAAGGCCGAACAAGACACCCTCAATGATAGATGGACAAGGGTTCTATCAGCCGAGGAAGAACACGGCGCCGGTCTATGGGATCAACCCAAGAGCTACCCCCGTCGGCGGCTGCTGCCGCAATTCGACGACGAGCTCCCCAACACGCCACCCCCCCAAGCACACTCCATATGACCAGCCGGACCACCCTCCCCGAGGGCGAGATAGGACGGCTGGCTAGGCCGGTTATAGGCCGGTGATACCCCGCAGAAGGGGAAAAGAGCCAATGGAGCCTGACGACAGGTATGACCTGCGACACGACCTGGATGATAGAACATGCTGCACGAGATCCATCTACGGATCTAGAGGGTACTCCCCGGGTAGACGGGACGAGTACCGGCCCTGGCACGACCGAACCAATAGAGTTCAGGACCAAAACCGGGCCAGATCAGACGCCGACTACCGGCGTGATATAGCCAGGGTCAGAGGCGCTGCCCACCCACTGTGCTTCACTGACGAGGTGATGCAGCAACAGTTCCCGGAAGGGTTTAAACCCGTGAACATCGAACAATACGACGGAACAACTGACCCGACAGTGTGGATCGAGGATTTCCTCCTCCACATTCACATGGCACGAGGAGACGACCTACACGCCATCAAGTACCTACCCCTTAAACTTAAGGGGCCAGCTCGGCACTGGTTAAACAGTCTCCGCGAAAACTCTATCGGGAGACTGGGAGGACCTCGAGGATGCATTCCGATCTAACTTCCAGGGCACCTATGTACGGCCCCCGGACTCTTTCGACCTAAGCAATGTCGTGCAAAAGGCAGGAGAGTCCGCTCGACAATTCTGGAACCGGTTCTTGACCAAGAAAAACCAGATCGTCGATTGCCCACATGCCGAAGCCATAGCCTCTTTCAGGCACAATATTCGGGACGAGTGGCTGGCTCGCCAGCTCGGTCAGGATAAACCCAGGGCCATGTCCGCCCTCACATCGCTCATGACCCGCTTTTGCGCGGGCGAGGATAACTGGCTAGCAAGGCGAAGCCACAACCCCGAAGACCCCGGTACTTCCGAAGTCCGGGATGGAAACGAGAAACCACGACGTAACAAAAACAAACGCCGGCACATCACTAGCGACGCCGATGACACGACCGTTAACGCCGGTTTCCGCAACCCAAGATCCGGGCAGCGGAAGAAGCCTCCTAAAGGCAACCGCGACGGACCCACCCCGCTGGACAAGATCATGGAGAGGCCTTGCCAGATCCATGGCACTCCGGTCAAGCCCGCCAACCACACCAACCGTAACTATTGGGTGTTTAAACAGGCCGGCAAACTCGCAGCCGAGGACCAGGGCAAAGACCCACGCAGCGAGGACGACGAGGAGCCCCGCGGTCCGAGCAATGGAGGTCAAAAGAAATTCCCTCCAGAAGTAAAAACTGTGAACATGATATACGCCACTCATATACCTAAAAAGGAGAGGAAGCGCACCCTTCGAGAGGTCTACGCCGTAGAGCCTGTAGCCCCGAAGTTTAACCCATGGTCGGCTACCCGATCACTTTTGATCGACGAGATCACCCGACCAGTATTCGTCACGGAGGTTCGGCGGCCCTCATCCTAGACCCCATTATTGATGGATATCACCTCACTAAAGTCCTAATGGATGGAGGAAGTAGCCTCAATCTGATCTACTCAGATACGGTGAAAAAGATGGGCATAGATCCGTCAAGGATAAAGCCTAGCAACACTACCTTCAAAGGAGTGATCCCAGGTGTCGAAGCCCGGTGCACAGGCTCTGTTAGCCTGGAAGTAGTGTTCGGTTCACCCGACAACTTCCGCAGCGAGGAGTTAATCTTCGACATCGTCCCTTTCCGCAGTGGCTATCACGCCCTGCTCGGCCGTACAGCGTTCGCTCGCTTTAATGCCGTCCCACATTATGCATACCTCAAGCTCAAGATGCCTGGTCCCAAGGGGGTCATCACCGTCAACGGCAACACAGAGCGTTCCCTCTGAACTGAGGAGCATGCATTGGCCCTGGCGGCCGAATTCCATTATGAGGACGGTCGGCAAACACCTAAATCGGCCATAAAGGCCCGTAAGGTCGACAAATGAGTTCGGTTTCAATCCGAACTCCCAGACTCTTCTGCCCCCCAGAACTAGGGATACGCCCCCCATTGCCCAGCCCTAACGACCGCCAAACACGTGCCAAGAAGGCACAACTTCGCGCTCAAGATTCCATGGGTAGCAATGGGGAGAAACCATCAAATGGTAAGTGTTCGACTGGACCGACCAATACCAGTACACGTCCTTGGACATAACACAGGTACCATCAAGGACCTGCTAAAAAGCGTAAAGCTCATCGATACTTCGGCGACTTCTCAAGACCTTTTTCCCATGGTCCGCTCGGCGACAGCGTCACTCTTAATGGGATGCAACCCTCATAGAGGAACATGAACGGACAGGCGACAAGGCACATCGAAGACGTCATGTCATCAATCGAAGACTCCTGGTACAGCCTCCCCTCTGTAAATTTTATATTTCATCTACCTGTAAATAGTTGCTTCGGCAATCCAAGTTATAAGAATTATTGAGCAAGTACAAAACCATTATATATGGCCACTTCGTTGTCTTTTATACATTCTCTGTTCTTCTCTTGGTCACGCTTCTCGTGAAAACTGTTCGGTATATATTATGATGCAACCGGCTAATAGACCGGGGGCTCGAATTTAAAATCGCCTTGAACATCACCCCAGCACAAATGGTTGTGTGTTCGGCGTCTTGATTTTGCTTTATATGCATCGGATCCGAACTATGTCTTGGGTCAATAGTTGGGTTGCCCGGCTCCTGTGCTTGCCCTCTTACGTTCCGCTCGTTTGGCTAAAAGGGCAAAGGGAGAACCCCTGCGATTGTGCTTCCAGCTCGTCTGGTTAAGCACCTCAGGGGAGAAAACCGAAAACTGACCGTCATAGTAAGCGAGAACCGGTCTGCGAATCCGAGCATAAGTGTTATACTAAAAAACCGATAGCGGTTATTCCGTGTTACACGATGGGTTTCGTTCTAGTACAAACCATGTGATGCCGGCTTCGGCCCCGAACATCACACCGGGGGCTGGTTATCAGCCCTCCGCATTTTTCTACACTCCCATGGCTAAGTGAAAGTGATAGAGCACTATAGTCCGATTGCCTTGTCCCGCTCGCACTACCGCCTTCGGGCGCCGATACTTCGGCTAAGGGTAGAAGTGCGGATACAGGGACACCCCGCGTAGTATCTACGTGGGGGCTGAAGCCGACGACTCGCTGCTTTCAGATGAACATAAAACTACTTATAAGACATGTTAAACAATTATAAAGCATTAAAGTCTTCGGACACATTACATCGCGCTCATTCATACAAAACATCCTTGGAGCACTGAGCCTCTATTGCCCGAGCACCCTCCATTACATGGGGGAAGTACAACTCGGGGCACCTATGACTCTTGTCAGGAGGCGGAGGTGCGGTGGCCATCTTGGTCGTCTGGAGCTTTGGCCAGTGCACCATGGTCCTTACAAAGGCCATCCGCGCGCCCTCGATGCACGTAGAGCGCTTCAGCACGTCAACCCGAGGCGCAGCATCACGTAGCTTCTGCACCAGGCCGAAATAGCTGCTTGGCAATGGCTCATCGGGTCATAGATGGATGCAGAGGTCCTTCATGGCCGGCTCTGCCATTCTGTGCATCTCCATCAGTTGCTTCATGTGGTCAACAAGGAGGGGAGAGTGCTCGGGGGACTCAAATTGCGCCCAGAATAGCCGGACCTCATCATCCTCCGCCCGCGAAGCATAGAGCTTGTTCGCATCCGCCGCACTCTTCTGGAGATTCGCACGAACGCCTAAGGAACGCCACACTTGGGTGAGCAAAGTAAATTTGCTACCACCAAAGGTGCATCGCAGCGAATATGGCTTACCATCGATGACAGACTTGACTTGGCGAACCTCCTCTTCGAAGGACCGCCTGTCCACTCGCTCCTTCTGGAGCTCGGATTTCAGCGCGGCTAGCTCGACGGCTTGTTCCTTGCCTTTCTGCTCAAGGGCTTCGCACTTCATGCCGGCATCCTTGAGCTCTTGCTGCACCTCCTCCACCCGGGCCTCATGCTTGGCGCTTGCAGCCTTCAAAGTGGAAAGCGCGGCTGCCGCTTGTTCGGCGGCCGTCTTCTCCTCCTCGGCCTTTTGCTTCATTTTCTGAAGCTCGGCCTTAAGTTTCTCAACCTCCGCAGCTGAAGCTGTGGAAGCAATTAGAAACAAGTCACACTGGGTCACCAGTGCGGATCATTACCAAAATGTAGCTCGGATCTTAGAATTCGGCTTACCTTGTGCCTCGTCGAACCTCTCGTTCAGGCTAACAAGCTCCTCGTCGGAGATCTTGAGCTTCCGATTTAGCTCGGTCAGCTCAGCGGCATTAACGGCCGCCGCCGATGACGAGGCCTGCAAAAAACAAAAAAAAATGCATCCAGTTATGTGCGATTCAAACCCCCGAACTATGAAGGATATGACTCCCTGTTCGGGCCTTTCAAGGACTTTTCCGAACATTGCAGGACCAAATGGTGCTTTGTGCATCATTGTTCATTCCTCACTATTTGACCCCCGGATGCGTTTTTGCATACCCATCCAGGGCTCGGGGGCTAGTACATATATAAAGAGATGGCACAAAACTTAAAATTAGCATTGTTTGGGAAAAGGGTATTACTTGACTCACCTTGAAGCCCGCCAAGAGACCACTGAAGGCCTCCTTCAGTCCGTTATCAACAGACTGAATTCCTTGCAAAACCGCACCCATAAGAGTGCGGTGATCCTCGGAGATGGGGGCGCTTGCTAGCGCCTCCTCCATAACCGGCCACCCGGCCGTTGGTGGCATTGGTGGTGACCGGGCAGTCCGATCTCTGATCGGGGACTGAACCGGTAACTCCGGAGGCACAGAGTGCTCCGGAGACGTCCTTGGAGGGGACTGGGCATTTCTTCGCCCCTCCTCCTCGGCGACCGGGGGAGCATTCTTCCCCTGGTCCTCAACAGCCTGGGGAGTTTTCTCTCCCGGGCCTTCGGCGGCCGTGGCATCAGCCTCGGCCATGGCGTGGTCACCTCCTCCGCCCGTGTTCGGCTCCAACCGAGCCTGGCTGGATGACACCGCCGCGGTATCCTTCGCAACCCCCGGAGGTGTAGGGTGCGATGCGGTCCCGCTCTCCACCAGTTCGGCGGGTGGGGACTCCCCGTCCGATATTTGGTCGGTGGGGAGAACGCGTGGTGGGCTGCAGATCAAAAGACGCGCTCGTGTTTAAAACATTGAAAAACCCTGCATAAATAACCCAGGAGTTTTCGGGCTCATACCTTTGAGCGGGGGGCTTGACCCTCAGGCTCCTTCGTGGAACCCTCTCAAACTCCTCGGATTCTGCGTCAGAATCCGAGCTATCATCGGGCAGGATCAACCTCGCCTGACGCGCCCTCTTCAGGGCAGGAGGGGCAGCATCCTCCGCGGCGTCCGGTGACGCCGCCCTCTTTCTTGTGAGGGGGGAAACGCCTTCCCCCCCGTCTTCGTGCTCCTCCTCATGACTAGAGGAGGCATGGGTCTCCTCGGACGCAGCGTCTGGCTGGTCCTTTATGCGGAGGCCCTCTCTGGCCTTCTTTTTCTTCTCCTTCTACTCGGGCGCCGAGTACGGTGCCACGACAAGCATCGCCGCCAACATCTCCGAGCTAGGGTCTTCGGGTTGTGGAGCCGGGCAGTTAACCTTTGCGGCTTTGCTCAGCCACTTCTGCGAAAGTGAGGGAGAAGGCGTTCAGACTTTTTGCCGAAGAAACAGAGTCAATAAATTGAAATTATACCATACCTTGGTCGGTGGGTTGATGGTGCTTAGGCCCGTATCCTCTTCCTTGGCCGGCCAGCTCTTCTGAGGCTTGAACAAAGCCCTCCACGGCTTCTCCGGGGTGGTGCGGAAGAATTGGCGCACTGTAGGCTCGTCGTCAGGACGGTAAGCCCACATGGGGGATGCCCGGCGTTGGCAGGGGAGGATACGGCGGTGGAGCATGACCTGGACCACGTTGACCAGCTCCACCTTGGCCTCGATCACCGAGGTAAGGCGCTTCCGCAGCAGCTTCACCTCAGCATCCGACCCCCAGTCAAGGCCCTTCCTGAGCCACGAGGTCAATCTCGTTGGGGGTCCGGATCTGAATTCGGCAGGCGCCGCCCAGCTCTCGTCCCTTGGCTCAGTGATATAAAACCAATCCTTCTGCCAGATCTTGATTGTGTCGATGAAGGTGCCGGTAGGCCACTCGACGTGGGGGCGCTTGCTGATTACTGCTCCTCCGTAGTCTGCGTGCTCACTGGCCACGGTCTTTGGTTTGACATTGAAGACCTTGAGCCACAAGCCGAAGTGTGGTTCGACCCGCAGAAACGCTTTGCAGATGACGATGAATGCCGATATGTGCATAAAGGAGTTCGGCTGAAGGTCGTGGAAGTCCAGCCCGTAGAAAAACATGAGGCCCCTGACAAAGGGGTGGAGCGGAAAGCTCAGCCCCCGGATAAAGTGGGGGACGAACACCACCCTCTCACCTGCTTTGGGGGTGGGAACCACCTGGTTCTTCTCCGGGGCGCAGTGGAAGACGTTGGCGGGGAGGTAGCCGGCCTGCTTTAGGTCCCGGATATCCTGGTCAGTGACCGTGGAGGCCTCCCACTTGCCGTTGGAGCCAGAACCCACCATGGCTAAGCTCGGAGGAAAGGGTGAGGAAGAACTGGATCTGGGCTCTCGGGGCTTGGAGAGATTGAGGAGACAGAGGATGCGAATGGGAAGCGTGAATAGGCCTTGGTTTTTTTTCCCTTTTTATGGGACGTGTCACCGATTAGCCTCGCTTACCGCGCCACAAATACCTCCGCTTCCCAAGACATGCGTGCCGTTATGCGCGTGTACAGATTAATCATATCTCGTGTGAAACGGAGCACGATCTGTGCATTGATAAGTCGTGTCGCTGAAAAAACGGCCCCGAACCGCGAATCGAGTTTTCATAACTGGTTCGGTGGTCATGGTAGGCCGCGACCCTTCGTCAGAGGGGGGTGTCAAAAACACTGTTTACGCTTTGGCGATTGGCCTTCGGGGCTAAGCAATTCATGGTGTTCGGTCAATCATATAATTTTTGATTGTTCCATGCTATTATATTATCTGTTTTGGATGTTTTATATGCATTAATATGCTATTTTATATTATTTTTGGGACTAACCTATTAATCTAGAGCCTAGTGCCAGTTTCTGTTTTTTCCTTGTTTTTGAGTATTGCAGATAAGGAATATTAAACGGAGTCCAAACGGAATAAAATCTTCGGAATGATTTTTCTTGGACCAGAAGAAAACCTACCAGACTTGGAGACGAAGCCAGGAGACCTACCGTGGAGTCACAAGCCACTAGGGCGCGCCCTAGGGGGGGGGCGCCCCCCTGGCTTGTGGCCCCCAGCAGCTCTCCTAACCCTATTCTTCGGCCTATAAATTCCCAAATATTCCCTGGATACAAAAAGGAGCCACGAAAATACTTTTCTGCCGCCGGAAGCCTCTGTTCCCGTGAGATCCAATCTTGGAGCCTTTTCCGGTAATTTGCCGGAGGGGGATTCGATCACGGAGGGCATCTACATCAACTCCATTACCCCTCCGATGATGCGTGAGTAGTTTACCACAGACCTTCGGGTCCATAGCTAGTAGCTAGATGGCTTCTTCTCTCTCTTTGTTCTTCAATACCATGTTCTTCATGATCTTCATGGAGATCTATCCGATGTAATACTCTTTTGCGGTGTGTTTGTCGAGATCCGATGAATTGTGGGTTTATGATCAACTTATCTATGAATATTATTTGAATCTTCTCTAAATTCATATATGCATGATTTCATATCTTTGCAAGTCTCTTTGAGTTATTGGTTTGGTTTGGCCAACTAGATTGGTAATTCTTGCAATGGGAGAAGTGCTTAGTTTTGGGTACAATCTTGCGGTGTCCTCACCCAATGACAAAGTAGGGGTAGCGAGGCACGTATTTGTATTGTTGCCATCGAGGATAAAAAGATGGGGTTTTCATCATATTGCTTGAGTTTATCCCTCTACATCATGTCATCTTACCTAATGCGTTACTCTGTTCTTCATGAACTTAATACTCTAGATGCAGGCAGGAGTCGGTCGATGTGTGGAGTAATAGTAGTAGATGCAGAATCGTTTCGGTCTACTTGACACGGACGTGATGCCTATATGCATAATAATTGCCTTGGATATCGTCATAACTATGCGCTTTTCTATCAATTGCTCGATAGTAATTTGTTCACCCACCGTATTATTTTCCTTCATGAGAGAAGCCTCTAGTGAAACCTATGGCCCCCGGGTCTATTTTCCATCTTATATTTTCAAATCTATAAACCAAAAATACCAAAAATACTTAGCTGCATTCTTTTTACTTTTGTTTTACTTTACGTTCTAGCAATCTTTTATATCTATCTCTATCAGATCTCATCCTTGCAAATAACCGTGAAGGGATTGACAACCCCTTTTAGCGTTGGGTGCAAGAGTTTGATTGTTTGTGTAGGTGCGAAGATTGGGGACTTGCTTGTATCTCCTACTGGATTGATACCTTGGTTCTCAACAACTGAGGGAAATACTTATCTACTTTGCTGCATCACCCTTTCCTCTTCAAGGGAAAACCAACGCAAGCTCAAGAAGTAGCAAGAAGGATTTCTGGCGCCGTTGCCGGGGAGATTGCTACTTCTCGAGCATGCGTTGGTTTTCCCTTGAAGAGGAAAGGGTGATGCAGCAAAGTAGATAAGTATTTCCCTCAGTTGTTGAGAACCAAGGTATCAATCCAGTAGGAGATACAAGCAAGTCACCAATGGATGTACCTACACAAATAATCAAACACTTGCACCCAACGCAATAAAGGGGTTGTCAATCCCTTCATGGTTATTTGAAAGGATGAGATCTGATAGAGATAGGTATAATAGATTGCTAGATCGGAAAGTAAAACAAAAGTAAAAATAACGCAGCAAAGTATTTTTGGTTTTAGATCTGAAAGTATAAGATAGAAAATAGACTCGGGGGCCATAGGTTTCACTAGAGGCTTCTCTCATGAAGGCAAATAATACGGTGGGTGAACAAATTACTGTCGAGCAATTGATAGAAAAGCGAATAATTATGAAGATATCCAAGGCCATGATTATGCATATAGGCATCACGTCCGTCTCAAGTAGACCGAAACGATTCTGCATCTACTACTATTACTCCACACATCGACCGACTCCTGCTTGCATCTAGAGTATTAAGTTCATGAAGAACAGAGTAATGCATTAGGTAAGATGACATGATGTAGAGGGATAAACTCAAGCAATATGATGAAAACCCCATCTTTTTATCCTCGATGGCAACAATACAATACGTGCCTCGCTACCCCTACTTTGTCACTGGGTGAGGACACCGCAAGATTGAACCCAAAACTAAGCACTTCTCCCATTGCAAGAATTACCAATCTAGTTGGCCAAACCAAACCAATAACTCGAAGAGACTTGCAAAGATATGAAATCATGCATATAATAATTCAGAAAAGACTCAAATAATATTCATAGATAATCTGAACATAAACCCACAAGTCATCGGATCTCGACAAACACACCGCAAAAGAGTATTACATCGGATAGATCTCCATGAAGATCATGAAGAACATGGTATTGAAGAACAATGAGAGAGAAGAAGCCATCTAGCTACTAGCTATGGACCCGAAGGTCTGTGGTAAACTACTCACGCATCATCGAAGGGGCAATGGAGTTGATGTAGATGCCCTCCGTGATCGATTCCCCCTCCGGCAAATTACCGGAAAAAGCTCCAAGATTGGATCTCACGGGAACAGAGGCTTCCGGCGGCGGAAAAGTATTTTCGTGGCTCTTTTTGGTATCCAGGGAATATTTGGGAACTTATAGGCCGAAGAATAGGGTTAGGAGGGCTGCCATGGGGCCACATGGCAGGGCGCCCCCCCCCTAGGGTGCGCCCCTGTGGCTTGTCGCCACACGGCGGCTCTCCTGACTTCATCTCCAAGTCTTCTGGGTTGCTTCTGGTCCAAGAAAAATCATTCCGAAGATTTTATTCCATTTAGACTCCATTTAATATTCCTTATCTGCAATACTCAAAAACAAGGAAAAAGCAGAAACTGGCACTAGGCTCTAGATTAATAGGTTAATCCCAAAAATAATATAAATAGCATATTAATGCATATAAAACATCCAAAACAAATAATATAATAGCATGGAACAATCAAAATTTATAGATACGTTGGAGACGTCTCAAGCATCCCCAAGCTTAATTCCTGCTCGTCCTCGAGTAGGTAAATGATAAAAACAGAATTTTTGATGTGGAATGCTACCTAACATATTTATCCATGTAATATTCTTTATTGTGGCATGAATATTCAGATCCGTAAGATTCAAAACAAAAGTCTAATATTGACATAAAAACAGTAATACTTCGAGCACACCAACAAGGCAATTGTGTCCTTTCGAAATAACATGGCCTTAGAAAGTTATCCCTACAAAATCATATGGCCTGGCTATGCTCCATCTTCCCCGCACAAAGTATCTAAATCATGCACAACCCTGATGACAAGCCAAGCAATTGTTTCACACTTTTAATGTTCTCAAACCTTTTCAACTCTCACGCAATACATGAGCGTGAGCCATGGATATAGCACTATAGGCGGAATAGAATATGGTGGAGGTTGCAAGGGAAAAGGAAAAGATAGTCTCACATCAACTAGGCGTATCAACGGGCTATGGAGATGCCCATCAATAGATATTAATGTGAGTAAGTAGGGATTGCCATGCAACAAATGCACTAGAGCTATAAGTGTATGAAAGCTCAAAAATAAAACTAAGTGGTTGTGCAAAAGATGAAAAATTCCACTAGTTATATGAAAGTGACAAAAATAGGAGACTCTCTATCATGAAGATCATGGTGCTACTTTGAAGCACAAGTGTGGAAAAAGATAGTAGCAATTGTCCCTTCTCTCTTTCTCTCATTTTTTTTGGTGGGCATCTTTGGCCTCTTTTTTTTATTATTTGGGCTTCGCTGGCCTCTTTTATTATTTGTAAAGTCCGGATACTCATCCCAACTTGTGAGGGATTCATAGCCTCCATCATCCTTTTCTCTCACGGGAACAATGCTCTAATAATGAAAATCATCACACTTTTATTTACTTACAACTCAAAAGAAAAATTACAACTCGATACCTAGAACAAAATATGACTCTATATGCAATATGAAAGTGATGGTGCATGGCATGAAAAATGGAATGGTGGAAGTTGCATGGCAATACATCTCGGAATGGCTATGGAAATGCCATAATTGGTAGGTATGGTGGCTGTTTTGAGGAAAATATATGGTGGCTGTTTTGAGGAAGGTGGGTTTGATGCACCGGCGAAAGTTGCGCGGTACTAGAAAGGCTAGCAAAGGTGGAAGGGTGAGAGTGCGTATAATCCATGGACTCAACATTAGTCATAAAGAACTCACATACTTATTGAAAAAGTCTATTAGTTATCAAACAAAGCATTAGACGCATGCTCCTAGGTGAGAGGTTGGTAGGAGTTAACCATCGCGCGCTCCCGACCCTCACACAAAGGTTGACAATCATTAAACAAATCATGCTCCAACTTCGTTACATAACGGTTCACCATACGTGCATGCTACGGGAATCACAAACTTTAACACAAGTATTCCTTCCAATTCACAACTACTCACTAGCATGACTCTCATATTACCATCTTCATATCTCAAAACTATATGCAAAGAATCAAACTTCTCATAGTATCCAATGCACTTAATATGAAAGTTTTTATTATATCCCTCTTGGATGCCCATTATATTAGGACTAAATTCATAACCTAAACCAATTACCATGCTGTTTTAAAGACTCTAAAAATAATATAAGTGAGGTACGAGAGTTCAATAATTTTTACAAAATAAAACACCACCGTGCTCTAAAAAGATATAAGTGAAGTACTAGAGCAACATTGCCTAGCTCAAAAGATATAAGTGAAGCACATAGAGTATTCTAATAAATTCATGATTCAGCGTGTCTCTCTCAAAAAGATGTGTGCAGCAAGGATGATTGTGGCAAACTAAAAAGCAAAGACTCATATCATACAAGATGCTCCAAGCAAAACACATATCATGTGGTGAATAAAAATATAGCCTCAAGTAAATTTACCGATGGATTGAAGACGAAAGAGGGGATGCCTTCCGGGGCATCCACAAGCTTAGGATTTTTGGTATCCTTGAATATGGCTTGGGGTTCCTTGGGCATCCCCAAGCTTAGGCTCTTGCCACTCCTTATTCCATAGTCCATCAAATCTTTACCCAAAACTTGAAAACTTCACAACACAAAACTCAACAGAAAACTCATGAGATCCGTTAGTATAAGAAAAATAAATCACCACTTTAGGTACTGTTGTGAACTCATTCTTTATTTATATTGGTGTAATATCTACTGTATTCTAACTTCTCCATGGTTCATACCCCCCGATACAACCCATAGATACATCAAAATAAGCAAACAACACAAAGAAAACAGAAGCTGTCAAAAACAGAACAGTCTGTAGCAATCTATAGACTTCGAATACTTCTGTAACTCCAAAAATTCTGAAAAATTAGGAAAATCAGGGAAATTTGTATATCAATCTTGTGTAAACATTTCAGATCAAAATCACGTTCCAGTGAATTTACAAAATTCCTGGACTGAGAGCAAAAGTTTCTGTTTTTCAGCAAAATCAAATCAACAAACACCGTAGATCATCCCAAAGGTCTTACTTGGCTCAAACACTAATTAAAACAAGAAAACACAATTATTACATAGGTAATAATGTGTGCAGCACTCAAAAACAGAAGCAAAAACAAAAGCATGAAAATAAAATTGGGTTGCCTCCCAACAAGCGCTATTGTTTAACGCCCCTAGCTAGGCATAACGCAATAGATCTAGGTATTGTCATCTTTGGTATGCAATCCATAAGTAGCTCTCATAATAGATTCATAAGGTAATTTTATTTTCTTTCTAGGAAAGTGTTCCATGCCTTTCCTTAATGGAAATTGGAATCTAATATTTCCTTCCTTCATATCAATAATTGCACCAATCGTTCTAAGGAAAGGTCTACCAAGAATAATAGGACATGTAGGATTGCAATCTATATCAAGAACAATGAAATCTACGGGCACATAATTCCTATTTGCAACAATAAGAACATCATTAATCCTTCCCATAGGTTTCTTTATAATGGAATCCATAAGATGCAAATTTAAAGAGCAATCGTCAAATTCACGGAAACCTAGCACATCACATAAAGTTTTTGGAATCGTGGAAACGCTAGCACCCGAATCACACAAAGCATGGCACTCATAATATTTAATTTTAATATTAATAGTAGGTTCCCACTCATCATAAAGTTTTCTAGGTATAGAAACTTCCAACTCAAGTTTTTCTTCAAAAGATTTCATCAAAGCATCCACGATATGTTTAGTAAAAGCTTTATTTTGATTATAAGCATGAGGAGAATTCAACATGGATTGCAACAAGGAAACACAATCAATCAAAGAACAACTATCATAATTAAAGTCCTTGAAATCCAAAAGAGAGGGTTCATTGCTATTTAAAGTTTTGACCTCTTCAATCCCACTTTTATCAATCTTAGCATCAAGATCTATAAACTCCGAATCATTGGGACGCCTTTTAACTAAAGTTGACTCATCTCCAGTCCCATCTTTATCAAGATTTACATTAGAAAACAAAGATTCAATAGGAGTCACATCAATCACTTAAAGATTTTCATCAATTCTATCACGAGAACACACTTTTTCAAGCCATTCACGCTTAGCACGTATTCTAGCGGTTCTTTCCTTGCACTCATCAATAGAGATTCTCATAGATTTTAAAGACTCATTAATATCATGCTTGGGTGGAATAGATCTAATTTTCAAACAATCAATCTCAAGATAAATTCTATCCACGTTCCTAGCCAAATCATCAATCTTGAGCTATTTTTCTTCAATCATAGCATTGAAACCTTTTTGCGAGCTAATAAATTCTTTAATATTATTCTCAAGATCAGAGGGCATCTTATTATAATTTACATAAGAATTGCTGTAGGAATTACCATAATTATTAGAGGAATTACTAGGAAACGGCCTAGGATTGAAATTACCTCTATACGCGTTATTACCAAAATTGTTCCTACCAATAAAATTCACATCCATAGATTCATTATTATTTCCAATCAAAGAAGACAAAGGCATATAATTAGGATCAATAGGAGCACTCTTACTAGCAAACAATTTCATCAATTCATCCATCTTTTCACTCAAAGTATTAATCTCTTCAATAGCGTGCACTTTTTTATTAGTAGGAGATCTTTCGGTATGCCATTGAAAGTAATTTGCCATAATATTATCTAGGAGTTTAGTAGATTTTCCTAATGTGATTTCCATAAAAGTACCACCCGCGGCAGAATCTAAGAGATTCCTAGAAGCAAAATTCAATACAGCATAGAAAATTTGTATAATCATCCATAAACTCAAACCATGCGCGGGGCAATTTCTAATCATTAGTTTCATCCTCTCCCATGATTGTACAACATGCTCATGATCAAGTTGCTTAAAATTCATTATATCGTTCCTAAGGGAGATGATCTTAGCGGGCGGAAAGTACTTGGAAATAAAAGCATCTTCACACTTATTCCATGAATCAATACTATTTTTAGGCAAAGATGAAAACCAAGTTTTAGCACGATCTCATAGTGAGAATGGAAATAGCTTCAATTTAACAATATCATTATCCACATCTCTCTTATTTTGCATATCACACAACTCAACGAAAGTATTTAGATGGGATGCGGCATCTTCACTAGGAAGGCTGGAAAATTGTTCTTTCATAACAAGATTAAGCAAAGCAGCATTAATTTCATAAGATTCCGCACTAGTGGCGGGAGCAATCGGAGTACTAATAAAATCATTATTATTAGTATTGGAAAAGTCACACAACTTGGTATTCTCTTGAGTCATCGTGACAAAGCAAGCAATCTAGCACACAAGCAAACGAAAAGCAAACGAAAAGACGAACGGAAGAAGGGCGAAAAAAGGCAAATCTTTTTGGAAAATCATTTTAGAAGTGGGGGAGAGGAAAACGAGAGGCAAATGGCAACTAAAGTAAATGCAAGAGATGAGTTTGTGATGGGTACTTGGTAGGCTTGATGTAGATCTCCCCGGCAACGGCGCCAGAAATCCTTCTTGCTACTTCTCGAGCATGTGTTGGTTTTCCCTTGAAGAGGAAAGGGTGATGCAGCAAAGTAGATAAGTATTTCCCTCAGTTGTTGAGAACCAAGGTATCAATCCAGTAGGAGATACAAGCAAGTCACCAATGGATGTACCTACACAAATAATCAAACACTTGCACCCAACGCAATAAAGGGGTTGTCAATCCCTTCACGGTTATTTGCAAGGATGAGATCTGATAGAGATAGGTATAATAGATTGCTAGATCGGAAAGTAAAACAAAAGTAAAAATAATGTAGCAAAGTATTTTTGGTATTTTTGGTTTTAGATTTGAAAGTATAAGATAGAAAATAGACCCGGGGGCCATAGGTTTCACTAGAGGCTTCTCTCTTGAAGGCAAATAATACGGTGGGTGAACAAATTACTGTCGAGCAATTGATAGAAAAGTGAATAATTATGAAGATATCCAAGGCAATGATTATGCATATAGGCATCACGTCCGTGTCAAGTAGACCGAAACGATTCTGCATCTACTACTATTACTCCACACATCGACCGACTCCTGCCTGCATCTAGAGTATTAAGTTCATGAAGAACAGAGTAACGCATTAGGTAAGATGACATGATGTAGAGGGATAAACTCAAGCAATATGATGAAAACCCCATCTTTTTATCCTCGATGGCAACAATACAATACGTGCCTCGCTACCCCTACTTTGTCACTGGGTGAGGACACCGCAAGATTGAACCCAAAACTAAGCACTTCTCCCATTGCAAGAATTACCAATCTAGTTGGCCAAACCAAACCAATAACTCGAAGAGACTTGCAAAGATATGAAATCATGCATATAAGAATTCAGAAAAGACTCAAATAATATTCATAGATAATCTGAACATAAACCCACAATTCATCGGATCTCGACAAACACACCGCAAAAGAGTATTACATCGGATAGATCTCCATGAAGATCATGAAGAACATGGTATTGAAGAACAAAGAGAGAGAAGAAGCCATCTAGCTACTAGCTATGGACCCGAAGGTCTGTGGTAAACTACTCACGCATCATCGGAGGGGCAATGGAGTTGATATAGATGCCCTCCGTGATCGATTCCCCCTCCGGCAGATTACCGGAAAAGGCTCCAAGATTGGATCTCACGGGAACAGAGGCTTCCAGCGGCGGAAAAGTATTTTCGTGGCTCTTTTTGGTATCCAGGGAATATTTGGGAATTTATAGGCCGAAGAATAGGGTTAGGAGGGCTGCCATGGGGCCACAAGCCAGGGGGGCGCCCCCCCTAGGGCGCGCCCCTGTGGCTTGTCGCCACACGGCGGCTCTCCTGCCTTCATCTCCAAGTCTTCTGGGTTGCTTCTGGTCCAAGAAAAATCATTCCGAAGATTTTATTCCGTTTGGACTCCGTTTAATATTCCTTATCTGCAATACTCAAAAACAAGGAAAAAACAGAAACTGGCACTAGGCTCTAGATTAATAGGTTAGTCCCAAAAATAATATAAAATAGCATATTAATGCATATAAAACATCCAAAATAGATAATATAATAGCATGGAACAATCAAAAATTATAGATACGTTGGAGACGTATCAGAGATCTACATCAAGCCTACCAAGTACCCATCACAAACTCATCTCTTGCATTTACATTATTTGCCATTTTCCTCTCGTTTTCCTCTCCCCCACTTCTAAAATGATTTTCAGAAAAAACCAAAAAGATTTGCCTTTTTATTCGCCTTTCTTCCGTTTGACTTTTCGTTTGCTTTTTGTTTGCTTGTGTGCTAGATTGCTTGCTTTGTCACGATGACTCAAGAGAATACCAAGTTGTGTGACTTCTCCAATACAAATAATAATGATTTTATTAGTACTCCGATTGCTCCCACCACTAGTGCGGAATCTTATGAAATTAATGCCGCTTTGCTTAATATTGTTATGAAAGAACAATTTTCCGGCCTTCCTAGTGAAGATGCCGCATCCCATCTAAATACTTTCGTTGAGTTGTGTGATATGCAAAAGAAGAAAGATGTGGATAATGATATTGTTAAATTGAAGCTATTCCCGTTCTCACTACGAGATCGTGCTAAAACTTGGTTTTCATCTTTGCCTAAAAATAGTATTGATTCATGGAATAAGTGTAAAGATGCTTTTATTTCCAAGTATTTTCCGCCCGCTAAGATTATCTCCCTTAGGAATGATATAATGAATTTTAAGCAACTTGATCATGAGCATGTTGCCCAATCTTGGGAGAGGATGAAATTAATGATTAGAAATTGCCCCCCACATGGTTTGAGTTTATGGATGATTATACAAATTTTTTATGCGGGATTGAATTTTGCTTCTAGAAATCTTTTAGATTCTGCCGCGGGTGGTACTTTTATGGAAATCACATTAGGAGAAGCTACTAAACTCCTAGATAATATTATGGCAAATTACTCTCAATGGCATACCGAAAGATCACCTACTAGTAAAACGGTGCATGCTATTGAAGAAATAAATACTTTGAGTGAAAAGTTGGATGAATTGATGAAATTGTTTGCTAGTAAGAGTGCTCCTATTGATCCTAATTATATGCCTTTGTCTTCTTTGATTGGAAATAATAATGAATCTATGGATGTGAATTTTGTTGGTAGGAACAATTTTGGTAATAACGCGTATAGAGGCAATTTTAATCCTAGGCCGTTTCCTAGCAATTCCTCTAATAATTATGGTAATTCCTACAACAATTCTTATGGAAATTATAATAAGATGCCCTCTGATCTTGAGAATAATATTGAAGAATTTATTAGTTCGCAAAAAGGTTTCAATGCTATGATTGAAGAAAAATTGCTCAAGATTGATGATTTGGCTAGGAACATTGATAGAATTTCTCTTGAGATTGATTCTTTGAAAATTAGATCTATTCCACCCAAGCATGATATTAATGAGTCTTTAAAATCTATGAGAATTTCTATTGATGAGTGTAAGGAAAGAACCGCTAGAATACGTGCTAAGCGTGAATGGCTTGAAAAAGTGTGTTCTTGTGATAATATTGATGAAGATCTTAAAGTGATTGATGTGACTCCTATTGAATATTTGTTTTATAATATAAATTTTGATAAAGATGGGACTGGAGATAAGTCAACTTTAGTTAAAAGGCGTCCCAATGATTCGGAGTTTATAGATCTTAATGATAAGATTGATAAAAGTGGGATTGAAGAGGTCAAAACTTTAAATAGCAATGAACCCATTCTTTTGGATTTCAAGGACTTTAATTATGATAGTTGTTCTTTGATTGATTGTATTTCCTTGTTGCAATCCATGTTGAATTCTCCGCATGCTTATAATCAAAATAAAGCTTTTACTAAACATATCATGGATGCTATGATGAAATATTTTGAAGAAAAACTTGAGTTGGAAGTTTCTATACCTAGAAAGCTTTATGATGAGTGGGAACCTACTATTAATATTAAAATTAAAGATTATGAGTGCCTTGCTTTGTGTGATTTGGGTGCTAGCATTTCCACGATTCCAAAAACTTTATGTGATGTGCTAGGTTTCCGTGAATTTGATGATTGCTCTTTAAATTTGCATCTTGCAGATTCCACTATAAAGAAACCTATGGGAAGGATTAATGATGTTATTATTGTTGCAAATAGGAATTTTGTGCCCATAGATTTCATTGTTCTTGATATAGATTGCAATCCTACATGTCCTATTATTCTTGGTAGACCTTTCCTTAGAACGATTGGTGCAATTATTGATATGAAGGAAGGAAATATTAGATTCCAATTTCCATTAAGGAAAGGCATAGAACACTTTCCTAGAAAGAAAATAAAATTACCTTATGAATCTATTATGAGAGCTACTTATGGATTGCATACCAAAGATGACAATACCTAGATCTATTGCGTTATGCCTAGCTAGGGGCGTTAAACAATAGCGCTTGTTGGGAGGCAACCCAATTTTATTTTTATGCTTTTGTTTTTGCTTCTGTTTTTTAATGTTGCACACATTATTACCTCTGTAATAATTGTGTTTTCTTGTTTTAATTAGTGTTTGAGCCAAGTAAGACCTTTGGGATGATCTACGGTGTTTGTTGATTTGATTTTGCTGAAAAACAGAAACTTTTGCTCTCAGTCCAGTAGACCGAAACGATTCTGCATCTACTACTATTACTCCACACATCGACCGACTCCTGCCTGCATCTAGAGTATTAAGTTCATGAAGAACAGAGTAACGCATTTGGTAAGATGACATGATGTAGAGGGATAAACTCAAGCAATATGATGAAAACCCCATCTTTTTATCCTCGATGGCAACAATACAATACGTGCCTCGCTACCCCTACTATGTCACTGGGTGAGGACGCCGCAAGATTGAACCCAAAACTAAGCACTTCTCCCATTGCAAGAATTACCAATCTAGTTGGCCAAACTAAACCAATAACTCGAAGAGACTT
This sequence comes from Elymus sibiricus, assembly GCA_039707655.1. NCBI lineage: Eukaryota > Viridiplantae > Streptophyta > Magnoliopsida > Poales > Poaceae > Elymus > Elymus sibiricus. Next base: position 436,541,247 of record CM077667.1, on the reverse strand, counting down.
GCAAAGATATGAAATCATGCATATAAGAATTCAGAAAAGACTCAAATAATATTCATAGATAATCTGAACATAAACCCACAATTCATCGGATCTCGACAAACACACCACAAAAGAGTATTACGTCGGATGGATCTCCATGAAGATCATGAAGAACATGGTATTGAAGAACAAAGAGAGAGAAGAAGCCATCTAGCTACTAGCTATGGACCCGAAGGTCTGTGGTGAACTACTCACACATCATCGGAGGGGCAATGGAGTTGATGTAGATGCCCTCCGTGATCGAATCCCCCTCCGGCAAATTACCGGAAAAGGCTCCAAGATTGGATCTCACGGGAACCGAGGCTCCTGGCGGCGGAAAAGTGTTTTCGTGGCTCTCTCTGGTATACAGGGAATATTTGTGAATTTATAGGCTGAAGAATACGGTTTGGGGAGTTGCCATGGGCCCACAAGCCAGGGGGCACGCCCTACCCCCCTGGGCGCGCCCCTGTGGCTTGTGGCCACACGACGGCTCTCCTGCCTTGATCTCCAAGCTTGGTAGATGTCTTCTGGTCCAAGAAAAATTATTCCGAAGATTTTATTCCATTTGGACTCCGTTTAATATTCCTTATCTGCAATACTCAAAAACAAGGAAAAAACAGAAACTGGCACTAGGCTCTAGATTAATAGGTTAGTCCCAAAAATAATATAAAATAGCATATTAATGCATATAAAACATCCAAAACAGTTAATATAATAGCATGGAACAATCAAAAATTATAGATACGTTGGAGACGTATCACCAACTAGATTGGTAATTCTTGCAATGGGAGAAGTGCTTAGTTTTGGGTTCAATCTTGCGGTGTCCTCACCCAGTGACAAAGTAGGGGTAGCGAGGCACGTATTTGTATTGTTGCCATCGAGGATAAAAAGATGGGGTTTTCATCATATTGCTTGAGTTTATCCCTCTACATCATGTCATTTTACCTAATGCATTACTCTGTTCTTTATGAACTTAATACTCTAGATGCAGGCAGGAGTCGGTCGATGTGTGGAGTAATAGAAGTAGATGCAGAATCGTTTCGGTCTACTTGACACGGACGTGATGCCTATATGCATAATCATTGCCTTGGATATCGTCATAACTATGCGCTTTTCTATCAATTGCTCGACAGTAATTTGTTCACCCACCGTATTATTTTCCTTCATGAGAGAAGCCTCTAGTGAAACCTATGGCCCCCAGGTCTATTTTCCATCTTATATTTTCAGATCTATAAACCAAAAATACCAAAAATACTTAGCTGCATTCTTTTTTACTTTTGTTTTACTTTACGTTCTAGCAATCTTTTATATCTATCTCTATCAGATCTCATCCTTGCAAATAACCGTGAAGGGATTGATAACCCCTTTTAGCGTTAGGTGCAAGAGTTTGATTGTTTGTGTAGGTGCGAAGATTGGGGACTTGCTTGTATCTCCTACTGGATTGATACCTTGGTTCTCAACAGCTGAGGGAAATACTTATCTACTTTGCTGCATCACCCTTTCCTCTTCAAGGGAAACCCAACGCAAGCTCAAGAAGTAGCACCCCGCAAGCTGAAGACTCTGATCATATGAAGCAGCTGGAGCTGAGACCCTTGGCGTTGGTGGCTAGTTCGGGGGCTACTGAGGGAGTCCCGGACTAAGGGGTCCTCGGGCTGTCGGCTCATCTCTCAATAGGCCGGCTCGATGGGCCATTCTCTGAAGAAGGGCCGAACACATCAAGACTCCACTTTCCAGAAGGAAGCCCTGAAGGCGCGTCGTGCACTCCAAGGCAAGAGGAGGAAATCGTCATCTCCATCCTCGGCAGGAGGCCCACCATGTGTAAACCCTAGTACCCCCCGGTGTCTATATAAACCGGGAGGGTTTTAGATCATAGGACACAGAAACTCATCTAGGGTTTTAGCTAGTCGATCTCGAGGTAGATCAACTCTGTAACCTTCATATCATCAATATAATCAAGAAGGACGTAGGGTTTTACCTCCATAGGAGGGCCCGAACCTGGGTAAACATCGTCTCCTTCGTCCCTTTGTTACCATCGATTCTAGTCTCGCAGCTCGGGACCCCCTACCCGAGATCCGCCGGTTTTGACACCGACAGATAGCGAGTCTTGAAAAATTGAAAATATTTGGTCTCAAGAGTTATGATTGGCACATATGGCTTGAGCGGGTAATGCCAGTGATGTTGCGTGGCTTTATTCCTGAGGATGAATGGCTAGTACTGGCAGAGCTGAGCTATTTCTTTCGTGTTCTTTGTGCGAAAGAACTATCGCCTGGCGTGGTAGATGACATGGAGGAGTTTGCGCCGGAGTTGCTCTGCATGTTAGAGAAGATCTTTCCACCGGGCTTCTTTAATCCAATGCAACATTTGATTTTACATCTCCCGACCGAGGCAAGATTGGGGGCCCGTGCAAAACTGTTGGTGCTTTGCAACTGAGAGGATGCAGAAGATGCTTCGAGCAAAATGTAAAAATAAACGTAGAATTGAAGCATCGATGGCCGAGGCATTCGTTACTCAGGAGGTGGCAAACTTCGTGACAGCACACTACGAAGAGAAAAATCATCATTTGCATAATCCGAAACCTCGGTACAATGCTGGCGACCCTAAAAAAGGTGGATCCAACCTCAGTCTATCCAAAGGCAAGCTCGCACCAGCCTATGCTTCGAAACCAATAACGTTGGATGTTGAAGATTGGTGGACCATTTCGTTGTATATCTTCAACAACGTAACAGAAGTGCGGCCGTACATCGAGTAAGTTCTCGATACATTGTTTTGCAACTTCTAATTCCTTTGAACTGCTCTTATTCCCGGATATTTGATATAGTCGATTCATCGACAAATTCTTGGATGAGCGGTGATCCAAAAGGATTCCGTCGAAGAGTATGAGATTCTGGCAAAGCATGGAAGCGGCTATCCCGGTTTCATCTCTTGGTTCAAAAAACGGTAATTATCATTAATGGACCATTTCATTTCTTTGTCTAATTTTTGGCTAATGCAACAATCCTTTCGTATTGAACTGTAGGCTAATTCGGAGTCTATGGACGCCGAATTGAGACAAGTCGCTAATGGTTTTGACTATAAGGTCCGTTCATTTGAGAAATACAACATCAACGGGTATCGCTTTCATACCTTTGGCAAAGAGCTATCTATGGCCGACCAAAAATCTACAAATTGTGGTGTCTCTACTATCGGCAAAGGAGGTATCGAGTATTATGGAAGAGTTGAAGCAATTTATGAACTTCAATTCTATGGTCAAAACCCACTGAACGTCGTAGTCTTGAAATGTTATTGGTTCCAGCCAAAGGAGACTAGAAGGACTCTGAACATATAGTGCTAGTCGAAATCAAACAAAGCACCCATTTAGATGTTCCCAATGTCTATATTACGGATCGACATGTGACCCAAGTTTTCTATCTACTGTGGGCCTGCCAAACTGATAAGAATCTGAATGGTTGGGATGTCGTTTATGAAGTGACGCCACGTGCTAGACCACCTCCCCCCAATGAAGAGGATTATGAACCTCACATTAACCCAGACACATATGAAGGAGAATTCTTCCAAGAAACACATCTTTCCAAAAAACGTTTCAAGAACCGCTCTACTTCACCCCAAAACATGGAAGTAGACAGCGACAGTGAATCTGACTTCACACCTGAGCCAGAACAAGAAGAGACGGAACTAGAAGAGGTTACTGCTACGGATGACTTGTCAATGCTTGACCGATTACAGAAAGGCCTTCCACATGTTGATGCTGCCGAACCCGATGAGCACGTCATTCATGATGACACGCGTGATAGTGATGATGATGATTCATTTATTGATCCCGGGGCATATATGTACGATCCAGACTATTATTAGTTTGTATGCATCCAAACTTAAATTATATATGTACATATTATTATTCATGTCAGGTATGAATCTCACATTAACCCAGACACATATGAACTTAATTTTTTTATGTTGTACTAATTTCTTTTACTCTTTGTCATGGCAGGTGTTGAAACATGGTGGGAGCGGGTCCAGAGCGCTCCGCGGGTACTTCTTCGGTGGCCCGCGGGAGGCCTACTTCCATTCCACCCCACTCTCTTTGGAGAGCGTTGATAGACAGTATTGGGACACCCGCGGGCGCTTCTTCATCGACGTCGTTGCCCACCGGGAGAGGAGGTCGGGGAGGGAAGAAGCAGAGAGCTACAGGACATGGCCGCGGGAGAGGTAGGCGGACTGCTACGCCTTCCTCGCCGCCACCCCAAGCTCAATCACCCGAGCATAGGACTGCTAGGGTGGACCCGTTTGAGGTGGAGGCTACGGGGACTCTGGACCACGAGCCTCGGGTCGACGGGCCTTCGGCCCACGAGACTCCGGTCCCACACGCTGCGGCCCACGAGACTCCGGTCCCACGGGCTACGTCCCAGGCGACTCCGGTCCCGCAGGCTGCGGCCCACAAGACTCCGGTCCCAGGGGCTACGTCCCAGGCGACTCCGGTCTCAGAGGCTTCGGTCCACGAGACTCTGGATATAGGGGCTACGTCCCAGGAGACGTCCGGATGGGATACCTGGCCAGATCTGCCTGAGTGGCCGGGTGGCCATGCTGATTGTGGCGGGGCTGATGGTGGCGTGGCTGAGTCTACTGATAGTGAGGGCGAGGTGGTTGAGGGGGTGAAAGTGTACCAGCGTGGTGGTACACGGCTCCCGCCCCTGCCGGCGACCCGCGTTCAGAGGCCGATGATTAGGCCTGATGGGGAGATGTAAGTGCATTTACTCTTTTTGTACCTTTTGCCTTCACATTTCTTCAAATATCTAATGTGTTGGCCTTGTCATACTGCAGGGGTTGGCATCACGCCAAAGGAGTCCGCAGGCCCAACACCATCCTTGGTGTGCTTTGCCGGCAAAATTTCTCGGGGTTTGTCAGGTTACCCTGAGGGACAGCTTCCAGAGGTAGGATGGAGCTGGGACCACTACAAGGCTGCCCAGGCCCCACCGGGGGAGGTGATCGACGATGTCTTCTGCCACATGAGGGCCGACATGGTGATCAATAGCTTTTGGGTAATTTCTCCTTTACGCAATTAAAAATTAAAAATAGTTAGTTATTGTACTACTAAGTGTTGTCTCGTATGATTGCAGACCTTCTACAGGTGTGAGGAGGGATACGAGGAGGCCGCTGCAACTATTATCGATGCCGAGTGCAAGCGCCTATTACAGAACTTACGCCACGAGGTTCGGGCGCAGGCTGTTCGAGACTACTACGCCACACGTGGTATTAAGAAGGACAAGACGTCATGCCGCGATAGTATCTGAAGAAGCATCAGTACATGAAGGTAATTACCTATTCTTAAGGCCTTGTACTTAGTTTCTTGATTTGATTCGTAGGTGTAGCGCTCAAATTTCTCTTTACTAACTTAGGTGCCCCTGAGATGTTGTGCGGATAAGATGGACTGTTGGGAGGCATTGGTGGATGAGTGGTGCACAGGCCATTGGCGAGCCGTCCACGACAATGTGAAGGACTGGCGTGCGCAAATGGTTGGTGTGCCACACCATCAAGGCAGCGCCAACTTATTTCAGTTCGGGCGTCACTGGGTGTGTGGTTTGTTTATTTTTTCATGCAATTCATTCTTCATGCTAGATTGACCCCTTTACTAATACTTTGTTCCTCTTTTTTAGGCGGAGCACAATAACACGGAGGTGCCAGAGGTGTACGACCTCTATGCAATGGCCCATACTGCCTCGTACAAGAAGGCCAAGGCATTCTCTGAGTCTGACCTCGATCATCCGGAAAAGTTCACCAACATCTCGTCCCACCACAAGCTCAAGGGGTACAACGAGGAGGGGAAGGCGAGGAAAGGGGAGGACTTTAACCCGAGCCAACAACCTTTCGATCCAGAGCTGGTGATGATATCTGGTGGCGGGAGGTACCATGGCTCGCTAGCCATTGGAGATGGACTGATACGTTGTCCTCTCACTCTCCGGGAGATCAAGGCGCATCAAACGAGCTCCTGTCCTGAGACAAGGTCTCATCCACGGCCAGTCGATCTCGCCGTCGAGGTTAGTTATGCGGACTCAACTATCTTTCCTCCATTACATTGTGTGTGTGGCCATCGATGATTACAATGCTAACGAGGAGTGCTGTTGAAGGCTGCTATTTAGAGAGAGAGGGCGAATACCCAGGCACTTATAGAGGAGATGTGGTGCCCCGCCTGATTACCACTGTAGCCAGACGGTCGCCACGCATACCAGCCCAGGAAATCACTCTGGCATGCGCGTTTACAACAAGTATCATGAACACAGGCATTTCTATTAATGGATATATAAGTCTTACATGATATGTTACAAGAGGTGATGGCAGCGGAAAAGCTCTATCTAAGGCAGCATGGTCTTGGTGCGGCTCCAATCCACAGGGATCTGACTAGGTTACTCTTCTAGCCCGCGAACGCTCCGTCTCCTTGTCAACGGACGACGGATCCTTATGTGAACCTGGCCATGTTAAAGGCCGCTGAGTACTTTTGAATGTACTCGCAAGCAAACCAAACTAACATATACACCAAGCAAAGCAATCCATGACATTCAAGCATGCATTTGTTATTAGAGCAATATTAATCATCATGGCATAGCATACCTATCTAGCAATATTAATTATCATGTTGTAACAGGATTATCCAGTGAGATACTGCTAGAGTAAAGCATGGCAAGTAAATAATCCATACTCCGAACATTCTCAGGATCCAATCCAACTCCTAACCAGATCCAACTTACTCTCTTATGGGTTGTCCCACAACCCTCGGAATACTCACGAGTCATCGAGTACTTCTGAACATAAGACGAGTTCTTCCATCATTATTATCACGATTACGGTTGACCACCTAGTGAGGTCTGGACGGGCTGTCCAATACCGTGGACGCGGCTATTCGAATAGATTTTATACTCTGCAGAGGTTGCGCACTTTACCCACACCATGGAGCACCTGGCCTCGTGATCCCATTCGGGTGGACCAGCGTTGCTCCAACGAAACCTGCCTGACCCGTGACTCTCCCATCGTACCACCGGCATTCATCCTCCCCCGGAGTCCTGCCCTGGGTGGCCCCTGTGTCCTCATGACACCTGCCACCATCGTGGCCAAACTGAACTGTCCCAAACGGGGACGCCAGCACAAAACTCAACTGGGCTCACAGGGTTATCGCCGCCTACCTGATCAGGGTAGCACGCACGCATAACCCTCCCTCCTTGGAGGTACCGGTGAAAGAGCACGCGATCAGACCAAGTCAAGGCCATCCCATACCGGCAAATGTGGTTGCACGAATAAGCCCGGACATGTGACTCAAGATCAACCGACTAGGTTTCACTTTAGCCATCATTTAGCAAGCGTAGTTATTCATCATCAATAACTTAACATGGTGGTAACTATGTATGAGGTAACAACTGTGGAAACATAACAACCTATCTCCATATAACATCACAATGAGTCATTAGTGAAACAAGATTTAAATGACAAGTTGGCACTTTACAAGTTCTAGCTGTAGGTTACGACCATCGGAACCCTTTCATAAAACCGGCAAGGAAATCGGTAGCCACCAGAACGGTCTTTACAACTCAGATCTGGGACGTTACCGGAATAACTCAACCCCGGCTCAAGACGGCTGGAAAGCAGCTCAGAGCATGAGACGGTGTTGATAAAAAGAATGTAGCAGTTCCCTAAGACGGCCGAAAAACAGCTCAGAGCATAGGGTCACTACTATAGAGAGAAATTCAACAACTGCCCGAGACGGCCGAAAAACTGCTCAGAGCACGGCCAGTTGTTGAAAAGCAGCTCAGACACAGGCGTGGTGCCGTCATCGAAGAAAGTGCAAGCAAGGGTTCGTCAGAGTCACCTACAGCTCACTAGTACATACAAACATAATTTTTTTAATTTAAACATGCAAGAATAACACAGAGCAATGCTTTAGGGCATATATCAGATGGTCGGCTTGCCTGGGGGTGAAGGAATACTCCGGAAAAGAGTGCGGTAGCCTCGCAGGATAATCCGCCAGAAAGGATTCCCTCTCGGAGGGCTGATAGAAGGGCAAGGGCAAAATGGTCATTTTCACAGTGGGAATCCCTTGTGAAAATGATACCAACAAAATGGGCTCGACGAACAGAAGATGTGAGCGTTGAATTCACCTGGATCGGAGTTACGAGGAAGAAGATATAGCCGTTTGAAATTCAGGGACTATTCTGTAAATAAAATATTCACAGACAGGCCTCTGAGGGCTGGCCCGAAAGCGCACTCGGCTGAAATACGTTTTCTGAAAAGGAAAACGCAAACTTAACCGCAGTAGAAGGAAATACGCTTTCTCTAAACTGAAAGCGCATTTCTGCAGTGCGCTTCAACTTAACTGGCCGGGCCCGGGCCTACAGCCACTGACGGGCGGGGGCCGCCTCATCTCTTCCTTCTCCCTCTGGCCTTCGTCTTCAACCGCCCGTCACAGGACAGAGAGGACACGGCGGCTGGGCTCGATGCCGGCGCCCCACTTGCCGGCTGCGCCCACCGACGCGCCAGACGGGTGCGCGGCGCCGTCCTGCGTCCGAAGGTGGCCACCGGGGTCCTGGGGAAGCCCAGAGGAGGGCTAGCCACAGGCGGCCGAGGGGGCGGCCCCGGGCGTTGGTGGAGGTGCTCCGGTAGCGCTTCCCCGGGGAAGCTGAAGACGGTGATGGCTGCGCAAGCCTCCGGGGAAGGCCAAGGACACGAGCAGGAGGGAGAGGAATGGCCATGGCGCCGGGCTAGCCGAGGGGATCGAGCGGCAAGGCTTGGCCATGGAAAGGGAGAGGGAGCTCCGGGAGCTCGAGGGGGAGGGGCTGGGAGGTTGCTGGGTTGCGGAGAAGCTCGGGAACGGCTACTTATAGCCGCGGGAAGGAGCTCTAGATGCCGGCCGGAGCTTCGAGACGGCGACGCCGTGGCGGTGATCCGGCGGCGAATCCAGGTCGGTAAAGGCGGCCAGGAGCTAGGGGACGAGGGGGGAGACTTCCAGATGATCCACGCGTGCGGTGGGGAGCTCTTCGGCGCTCCCGGACAAGCCAGAGCTCGCTGGAGACGAGCTCCCGAAGGGTCCAGTGCACAGTGCACTGGTTTGGCGCGCTCTGCGCGTGGTCACCGCGTGGCCACGGCATTGCCACGCCGCAATCGCAGCCAATTTGTGTCTGGGGCCTTCTCCTTGCTTCGCTGAGTTGACTAGAGAGGTTTTGGAGGGAAGTGGGGGCAGGAGATGACAGGTGAGAGCTCACATGGGACCTGGCATGAAGGTGTTTGTGGTTGTTTCTGGATGGATGCCTAAGTGCAAGGAGCTGGAACTTGGCATGCAGCAATGATCTACCAAGGTGACTACCCTGGTAAATTTGCAGATCATATGAAGCAATATAGCTATCACTTCCGTTGCAACATGGCAATCTGGCCAGAATGGAGATGAGCTTGCTGAGATCAAATGGCTACATAGATTTGGCTCAAATTTGGTGGAGTGTAATGATTTGGGAGTATGAAGGCACTGGTAAAATTTCGTATCATTTGGGTACACCAAAATGGTATTTCCTTCACAGAGCTTTCAAATAGACAGAAACTTAGGAAAATTGCTGGGGAAAAATGGATAGATGAATTGAGCTGGTTTTTGGTATCCATGGGTGATTTAGCAATGTTAACCACCATGAAAAATTTCAGCTCAAATAGATAAAGAAATAGGGCACTTTCTTTGCAACTTGCCCAACTAAACAGAATCTGCAAATTGATGTTGTGCTCACAATTTGAACTATGGAACTTGAGTTTTTGGTGGAAATAGTGAAGATATGTATAGGAGAAGCTCCACAAATTATTTGGGATTTTTCCTAGCTACCAAAATAGTAGATCCTTTAGAAACTGCCCAAAATGCAATATTGGTATTAAATAGGAAAATGCAATTTCCCTTATTTAATTATGGCCAATATTTTTGTGGGAGCTCAATATAATCACAAAGAATATATCCACAAGTTTTCATGAACTTTGGAGATGGATAGATATTTTCCTGGATTTAATTCCTTTAACTGGCAGAAAAAGGAATTAATTATAAATGAAAAATATTGCAAAGGACTTGGCAATATTTTTGCATATCCAGGGTTTATAGATGAAGGATGATCTCTGGGAAAAGTTTGGGAGACAGCAAATCAAAGGAAATTGGGGTTCCTTTGTAACTGGAAGGATCACGGTTTCCCTTCCGGCAACTCGGAAGGTAGGGTTCTGATGACAAAGTCCTGAGATGGATCTTGGGTGGCAAGGTGGGACTGGAGATAATCTCTGGTTGGATGGGAAAAGCAAGGCTAGATGACCATCTTCATATACCCAAGAGCTAGAGAAATCCGATAACACCGAGAAAAAAGACGGGAGTCAAATCCCGCGAAGGAAAAAAAACAGAAGCAAAAAACCAGGGTGTCACAGGAGAGGGACCGGTTGGCGGCGGAGTAGCAACTGGCCACGGAGCAGAAGATGGCTCGGTTGTTGGAGGAGGAGACAGAACGGAACGAGGCATCTCACCGGGCCATGTACGAGCTCTTAGTGGTAAGTATCTTCTTCATATTAGCCAAATCATGCATGTAATGTTTGTTTCATTAGTAACTAATATGACTGACTTGTCAAAACCAAATGTGCAGTCTATGTGCGAGAAGACCGGTCAGACCCCTCCGCCGATGCCAGTCATTACCGCGGCGGGAACGATGAGTTTCATTTGAATGGTCATTAGTTACTAGTCTTAACATTTGAGTGTCATCATGCTAATGAGACATTGCGAATGATCTTTGGTGCAGCATAACTCCAAAGCCGCATCGCACAACCCTTCCCCACAGCATCCTCTTCAAGGTGAAACCGGCCCGAGCAACCCCGGTGCTTCACCTCCGTAATGACGAGGACGGTAAGTTCTCTCTATGTTTTGCTTAACAAATGCATACTTAGCTTCGTACGTGTTAGTTAGCCCTAATATGCCACTTACTTGGCTCATTTTCCCAAAGAAAGACATATTTAGCTAATTATCCTCCAAAATGACATAATTAGCTTATTTACTTCATTTATGACATAATTAGCTTAGTTAGGTCAAAAATAGTATAATAACCTTGGTTAGCTCATAAATGTCATATACTTAGCTTGTTTTCCTCCAAATTGACATAATAAGCTTAGTTAGCTCAAAAATGGCATCATTACCTAAGTTAGCTAATTAATGACCTATACTTACCCTATTTCCTCCAAAATGACACAATAAGCTTAGTTAGCTCAAAAATGACATAATTACCTAAGTTAGCTCTAAAATGACACAAATAAGGAATAAGAAGAAGAAAAACAAGGAAGAGGAGAAAAAGAAAGAATAGAAGAAGAAAGAATAAAAGAAGAAGAATGAGAAGGAAAAGGATAAAAAGATAGAAGAGAGAAGAAGAAGGAAATATATTCTTATTCTTCCTTTTTCTCTTCTTTCTTTTTCTCCATCTTCTACTCCTTCTTCTTCTTCTTCTTCTTCTTATTCTTATTCTTCTTCTTCTAGTCTTCTACTTCTTCTTCTTCTTCTTCTTCTACTTCTTCTTCTTCTTCTTCTACTTCTTCTTCTTCTTTTACTTCTTCTTATTCTTTTAGTCTTCTTCTTCTTCTTCTTCTAACTTTCTTAATTACTCCCATTTTTGCAGATTTGATTCAATTCATGGAAGCTGGCATTGATGGACTGCTAGTGTTCTTTTTTTTCATTTGTATTGATGAACAATGTGAAACTTATGTATGTATATATGGATGAACTATGCGAAACTATGTATTGTGCTAGCCTATGTGTTCTCTAGCTTGTTAAATATTTCACGATGATGATTGGAAATATATGTGCTAAAGATGTCTGAAACTATATATATATATATATATATATATATATATATATATATATATATATATATAAAGATGTCTGAAACTATATATATGTGCTGGGACGAGTTAGGTAGTTATCAGAATATTATTCTCATCCCGTGATCAGAATAGTGTTTATGTGTGTGTATATATATATATATATATATATATATATATAGGGAAAATATATCCTACGACCGGGTGTAGTTACTCCCATGTCTCATATACTATCATGTGGTAGTATATATACTACTTTATTATTTTTAGTATGTTCATATACTATATCTAAGATACTCCAAAGTGAATTCTATGAAAAAAATGCAAGTTGACTCATATTTTTATTATATTTATAAAATATGTACATATTTGTACGTAAAAAAGTATATGCTCAAAATATGAGACATACTACCAAATTTTTTGTATATATACTACCTAAACATTCTTATATACTACATACTACGCATACATACACTTCAGAATGATAGATACTACCTATAGCATACGAAACAAAAGTGGGAGTAACTACACCCGGTCGTACCAAACATTTGTCCTATATATACACACACACACACACACACACACACACACACACACACACACACACATAAACACTATTCTGATCACAGGATGAGAATAATATTCTGATAACTACATACATATATATATAGACACACACACACACACACACACACACACACACACACACATAAACACTATTCTGATCACGGGATGAGAATAATATTCTGATAACTACCAAACTCATCCCAGCAGTAGCACTTGAATTTTCCGGAGTGCTAGGTTGAACTTCTGCCAAAAGTGCCCAAATGGGGCTTGCGATATACCGTTGGAAAGCTATGGACACCAGTATAACAGCCTAGGTCGAATTTTTGGCAAAATGTACACGGTTTAAGAGCAGTTTTGAAAACTATTTTTCTTCATGCAAAAAAACGTGAATTGTATTCTCGAGCCTATTTCTAAACCGTTTATCGGAATGAGGCAAATGAGATGGCGTTGGATAGCTGCTGCAAATCCGCTCATTTCACAAGTTGAACATTTTCCGAAATTCCCTACGGTTAAAGAGGAATTTCAAAAATGGCAAAATTTTCGAAACCGAACAGTCAGGTTCGTATTTCGGGGTTAATTTTAAAACGGCTAGTCTGATCGATGCATATGATATGGCGTTGAAAAGCTTATGAAAATGCGCATCTTTTCATATAAAAACTTTGTTCCAAATATGAACGGTTTAGAAGTAATTTAGAAAACGGCAGAATCTGTACCGAGTTCGTATTTTCACGTTATTTTCTCAGCGGTTTGTAGGAATGCAGCAAATGATATGGCGTTGGAAAGCAGGAAAAAAAATGCGAAACTATTAGATGTAGACTGTTTTTTCCAATTCTTTACGGTTTTAAGTCAAATTCAAAAATGGCTAAAAAGGTATTTGGGCCGTAATTTCTACAAATTTTATCGGAATGGGGCAAATAATATACCGTTGAAAAGCTACGGAAAATGTGAAACTTTTTAATCTAGATGGTTTTCTCTGATTCCTGGCCGTTTTCAAGCAATTTCGATAACAACGAGATTACGCGTTATGTCTTTTATCGCGAAACATATTGTTCGAAAATGCACCGCGTGAAGAACTTGAACTTCTCGGCCTGTCTACTTTAAACTTCACTCTGTTTTTCACGTGGTGTTTTTTCTTGTAACTCTCCATCCACTTATCGGAATTGAGCAAATGATATACGGATGGAAAGCTGCTGTAAACACGTAACTTTTCCGTGTTGATCGTTTTTTCATACTCGTGACGGTTTAAAAAAATTCATTTGACATTCATTCAGTGTAGTAGTCGAACTTCGTGCTCTTTTCACGTTGAACTTCTGTCACGTATTTTCCTTTGTAATTTCTGACCCATTCGCCGGTGTTACACAAATGATATTCCTTTTTGTACAAACTCTCTCACAATAATTTTCTAACTTTCTCCGACCGAGGACTTGAACTTATAGCAACACAAAAATTGGACCTTGCCTTTTTATTCATCTTTCTCACATTAAACACACACCATGTAGTACGTGAATTTTCTCTGTTTTTATAATTTGAATTTTTATTTTTCTATTTTTGAAATCGAATTGTTCCCAAATAATAACTGAACTTCTTTGTGGATTGAGATAATTATTTTTTAAACACCAAAAACAACATCTTTTCTTGCTTTTTGAATATGGAAATACAAGGCGAACCTCTCTCGCAAGAATTTTTGAACCCCCCCCCCCCCCCCCCGCGAAGAGCACTTGAACTTCTAGCAACAAACCTTTTAAGCTTTTATTTTTTTCTATTCTTTTATTCTCACCTCGAACGCATTCCTTGTAGTACTTGAACTTATCATTGTTTTCACTATGATCTTCGGTCACATATTTTTTGTTCATAATTCCTCACCCGTTCCTCGGAGTTGCACAAATGATGTACCATTAGAAACTTGTTGAAAAGACGCAAGTTTTTTCTAATATGGTTAAAATTTTATTTTCGAACAACCTACACTAATTTGTTTTTAACCGTTTATTCTGGAATAGAGCATTGAGAGAATTATTTTAAAACAACATCATTTTGTTTGCTTTTAAACATCTAAATACATGGTGAACCTCCCTCACAAGAATATTTGAACTTACCAACGCCGAGCACTTGAACTTCTAGCAACCAATTTTTTGACTTTGCCTTATTCTTTTTTTTCGGACATGAAACACACATCATGCAGTACGTGAACTTCTGGCTATTATCACTTTGCACTGCTCTCCTTTTCTTTACTTACGGAAGAAATCCGAGTTTTGTAAAAAACATCAAACCACCCTACTATTATAAATTGAGCTTCTTTGTTTTATTCTTTAGTAATAAGGAAAATTTGAGTTTTTTTATACACATTGATCTACTTCGTTATTATAGTTTGAACTTCTCGGTTTTATTCTTTTAATAAGGAGGAAAATGTGAGTTTTTGTAACACCCCAAAAATTTAATCATGTTTTATTTAATAAAAGTTTGCCAGATATAATTATTTTCTATTTTCTGGATTTTTTTTTATTAATTTCAGAGCCATTACTTTTGTCTGAATTTCTAAAATTCTCCTCTCCTACCTGAAACTTTTGAATAATGTTGTGTGGCTTGAATGTTTCATTAAATAATTTTATTTCATTTAGTAAAACCAGTGGAATAATTTTTATAATAAAAATTTGCCAAGTTTTAATTCCTTTAATAGCATTTTCACCATTTTAAAGGCTCCTGTTGCACTGCAACCATTTGATAACTTCATTTATAAATTCCACAAAAATTTGTAGATGACATGTGATGTCCCTACATCACTTTTATGCAAAAACCCAGCTTTGTGTTTTGGAATTTTTGAGCATATCATCCTATTTTCTATTCTGGTCCAGTTTGAAGTTTTGTACTGCAACCCCTTTGTAGTTTGCCCTAATGCCCTTGAAAATTTTCCTACATTTAGTAAGCCCTACGAATCCCTTAAGTCCAGGAACTTAACCCCATTGGCATAGTTTAAGCCTATGCAATAGCTTCATTTTGTTGTTGTCCAGTAATGAACTTTTATAAAACTTGCACTAGGAAGTTTTTGTGTTTGCCAAACTAACCTTGCCATCATCACCAGCATCCAAAGAGACTACAACCTAGAAATTTTGGTGGCCAACAAGATGCACTAGATGCCTTTGGCATTTCATCAAACAGGTTGTGGACAAGGACAAAATTGACATGGTTTATGGTTTGCACTATGGACTTATTGTCCTTGACAAATCACCATGTCCATTAAGCCCCTAGGACTCCCATTAGTAAACCTGGTTATTTTCATGTCCACCTAAGCCCTCTAGATAGCCCCGGCATTGTGTCGAACACTTGCCGTGCGTGCTCTGGGCGCGCCCAGAGCGCGCGTATTGCAGCCGCACGCCCGAGCCACCGCACCCCACCTACCCCGCCCCTTGGCCTTTCCCTGCCTGTGCGGACATGCCCCGTCCCCTCCAAGCCCACAGAGCCATCGCAGCCGCCCCCTGGAGCTCCGCAGCGCCGCCGTCAGAACTGCCATGGCGGCTAGCCGTCGGCAGCAGTCGGCCCCCACCGCGGCAGCGCCGTCCAAGCAGCCCCAGTGCGCCAGCTGCCCCAGGAACAGCCCGATCTCATCCACGGGCTCGTCCGCTAGCTGCTGTCGGCACCACGTCACCGCAAGCTACTGTCGCCGGACTTATCCACGGCCGCCGCGGGAACCAACCTAGCCGGCTATAAAAGGAGTCCCCGAGCACGTCTAGCCACGCCAGCCACCTCTGCACTACCATGGGAAGCCCCCCTTTGCTTTAATTTGCCCGGAGCCGCGATCTTCCCCACCTCCGGTGGCCTCGGCCGCCGCCGCGCTCCGGTCAAATCCGACCAAACCAGGGCCTCCCTCGTTTCCCCCTCGCCGCCGTTAGCTTCCTCTCGACCCCACGAAGCAAGCCACGTTCTTATTTTTGCTCAAGAGTCGCCGTGGGACGAATCCCCAATCTGACCCGAAACCGCCGCCGCCCCGGAGCTCGCCGCCGGCGAATCCCTCCAACACCCTGGTCGTGGCGACCACCTGGAGGACCACCTTGAAGTGGTGGATCCATTCCCACCTGCAGAAGAACCCTAGGAGCCGCCGTCCATCGGCGACGATCGCCGGAGCCCCGCCCCGCTCGGCCACAGAGGGGGATGGAAGCGGGGAGACTGGTTAAACCTGACCAGTGGGCCAGGCGGACCCTCTGTCAGTGACCCCCGAGTTGCGCGCACGCTAGATAAGTGGAGGCGCCTTTTCTGAAGTACGTGTTCTCCTCAAGCTAGCGTATTTCATCTCTGAACCGTTTTCTTTTCTGATTTATTTTAAAACAGAATTTTGACCAATCTTTGACTAGCTATAATTTCTAAAATAAAACTCCAATTGACTTGATTCTTCTTCCCACCTCTCTCAAATTCCATCTAGTTTATTTTCATATTTATTTGAAAAAAATTGCAACAACTTTTCTGTGCTGTTTTGAAATGTATGTTGATTCAAATATTTTCAAAAATAGGAATTTGGAGGGAAGATAAAAACTTTCAGAAGTTTTGGAGTGCACCTCACCTACATACACATTGAAGGCAAGCATTCTGAACCCTGGTATAATATTTGTTGTGTGTTGTTTGATGTGACTACAACACCGAGTTGACTTGAAATATGCATTATTTCATGTGATGGTGTGATCATGTTTACAAGTGCATGATGAAAATTCCTTGCTGTTGGAATTAAAATGCTCATGACATTATTCATCCTCTCGTGCCTTTCAGGCCTACCGGAAGGAATCCGGAGAAGGCTCTGTCTCGGGTAGACACGAGCTTGATACTGACATTTCGTTGGGACGAGAATGATCAGTATGGCATGGTGAGGTATGACGAGTGGTGATTCTATCAAATGGTGTGGAATATATCTGTTATGCTAATCATGCAGGAAACACTTTAACCTCCTGGGTCGACCGTAGATCGAGTCTTGTGCCAGTAACCCCCATACTTGTTTCGTACTACCACTTGTCCCTGCTGCAGGTAGGGTACGGTTCAGTAAGTTGTCAACCCCTTTCTTAGCACACACCGTACAGAGAGGCCATAGTGAAAGATAACAGCGGCCCCTGGTAGGCATGTCACTTGGTCCGGGTTCATGGGTGTTCCAGTGAGTCCGAGGGGGTAGCTCCCCTGTTTTGCACGCAATACATATTTTGTTATCCCATGCTAATCGAGGTTGGAGCCTCCCCACTTAGAGTTTTGCTTAACGAGTGTCGTGGGTGATTCCAGACACCGATAAGTTAAGCTGGTGTGTGCGGGTCAGGTGTGTTTTCAATTAAAAGACCGTAAGCGGAATTAGTCCCGGTGGACTAAAGGAATCCGTTACTCGTGGGTAAAGAGTACACCCTCTACAGAGTTTACATCTATTCGAATAGCCGTGTCCGCGGTTAAGGACTACAGTCTGGGATGGGTCAAGTGTCGGTCTTAGCGTCGGTCTTCGGAGGAAAAACTTCTAAGCCAGAATATTGATCATGATGTGTGAGGAAATGATGATTATGATTATTATTATTGTGGACTAACCAATTATATTGTTTGGATTATTGAGTATTCCTGGGATGGTTCTACCTCGTGGATACTTATTGTGATTATTATTATATAAGCCCTTTATGTGGCGTCGCACAGATGCCCGACTGTGGCATGCTTGTGTTTATTTTCCTTATAAGCCCTTTATGTGGCGTTGCTGAGACGCCCGACTGTGGCATGCTTGTATTTATTTTCCTTATAAGTACTTTATGTGGTGTCACTGAGACGTCCGACTGTGGCACGCATGTTATTTATTTTCCTTATAAGCCCTTTTTGTGGCATCGCACTGACGCCCGACTGAGGCATGTTTAAATCATAACCTTTCGAGGCGTCACTTCAGACACCCGATTGGGATTCTTTATTTCTTTTATTCTCTGATTGCTTATTAAATTTTTACATGAATGACCTGCTTTTTTGCACCATGGATTTGTTTTGTGACTAACTGAATGATCGTGAATTATTTCAGTGCATAAGTATCACATGCTATATTATACCTGTTTTCATGATGTTTGCGAGTACATTCAAAGTACTCATTGGCTTGTCCCTGGCTATTGTCTTGGCCAGATTGCACATGTGGACAGGAGCACTATGGCAACAACCTCGAAACCTAGGCATCGAAGATCGCAACCACACAAAGATAGGATCGAGTTATCCAGGTCAGCTGTTCCTGTGGGAAATGGAGTCCCATAGACGCTGATGACCCCGAACTGCTTCCGCCATCAACCACTAGAATTTTGTTGTTGTGCTGACCACTTTGGTCGTGTACTTCAAATATTGTATTTTGCTTGGAATTCCTGTATAAAGATTGTGTCTCATCAGCTAACAGTAATCCTGGGGCTGGTGAGCACTAGGGCCATTTACTGGGAAATTAAAATCCTGGAAAACCGGTCTTGACAGTTTTTAATATAAATCAAACTATTCTATTATTTAAAATTGAACTTCTTACTTTTTATTTTTGCTACAAGTGGTTTAATAAACATCCAACTGCTCTGCTATTTAAACTAGAACTTTTTATTTTATTTTTCAGAAACTAAGAAAAAATCTTTTTCTTTCTTTAATGAACTTCGAACTTCTCTATTTTCAAAATTTAAACTTCATATTCTTTTTTGTATTCGCCTCTTTTTCGAATCCCGGTGTGTGTGTTTTGCCTCTTTTAAAATTTGTGCAGGAACACCAGCGTGATGACATGAATCCGCACTTGCTATGTATTTGAGCAAGATCTCATCCACTTCATATGGAACAATTTAATGAGACAAAAATCAAGAAGCAATTGGTTTGAGCATATTCCGGTATTCACAAATAAGACAGAGCATTTTTGCCAACCAAGTTTTGTATGATGTATAGGAAGAGAAAAGAGCATTGTGGTCAGGGCTAGCCGTGAGAAGTGGAGGCGCAAAAGGGGGACTCTACTAGTGGGATTTAGAGGAGGCGGAAGAGCACCAGAGGCAGTGGCGCTGCAGTCCAGTCCTCGGCACAGTCAAAGAATAGGGACATTGGGGGAGTTGAACAACATTGGGTTGCAGCGTTGAACGGCCTTGGGTTGCGGCGTTGAACGGTCTATATATATCTGTGCTGTGAAATGCAGGGAAATAAAAGAAAACAAACAAAAAAGGGGCAATACAGGCTCTTTGCCATCTACCAGCAGAGGGCAAAGCCCTTTGCCATCTGCCAACAGACGACAAAGATGCCACATGGCAGCAGCCTGTGCAACCTGGGAGCACCAGGTCTGACCCATTTGGTCACTTTGCCATCTGCTGGCAGATGGCAAAGGCTTGGGGCAGACAGGTGGCAAAGGGCTTGGGGCAGGCAGATGGCAAAGGGCTTGGGACAGGCTGATGGCAAAGGGCTTGGGGCAGGCAGATGGCAAAGGGCTTTAGGGGTAAGCAGATGGCAAACTTTGCTGTCAGCTAGCGGACGGCAAAGTATGCCGTTAGCCACCTAATGGGGCTAACAGCCATACGTTGTCGTCAACATCCTTTGCTGTCTGCCAGCTGATGGCAAAGATTCTTTGCCGTTCGCTGTGTCCTGGCAGACAGCAAAGAGCCGCATTGCCGGTGCTAGCAGTGCCGAAACTGTTGCCGTCTGCCGGCAGATGGCAAAGACCTTTGCCATCCGTGGACTGGTCCTTTGCCGTCTCCCATGGCAGATGGCAAAGAACCTGATTGCTGTAGTGATTTGAGCTTTTAGCAATTGGTTCTCCTTAAGTAAGCTTGCTAGGTCACCACTGGGGTTAGTAGCATAAGCATCAACATTTATAATAGGAGAGGAATAAGCTTTGCCGAGTGTGTTAAGATAAGTAAGCTTGAGTTCGTCAAACTTCTTTGTAAGGAGGTTGAGCTCTTCTTCCTTTGTCTTGAGAGACAGGTGTAAGAGCTCACAATCCTTAGAAAGGGTAGCGTGAGACTCTTCAAGCTTACTCTTGTCATTTCTTAACACATTATAAGCACTCTTATCCCTGTTCAGAGAGGCAAGTTCTTTAGTATGCATATCAATGTTTGCACCTATTTTTAAGCACAATTCATTATTACGTGCTTCCTCATATAGGACTTTCTGCTCAAGGATTTCACATTTCTCCTTTTCCTCGGTAACGAGGGTTTCGAGTTCCTTAATGGAGGTGGTGTGCTTACTCACCATCTCCATACATATACGAAACATGATGAGCTTCTTTCCTTTGAGAGAGCACATGACTTTCTTCATCTTAGCATACATAGCATCACTAATTTCACATTCATGATCATGATCCTCCGCGTCATGATATTCATCACTAGATGTGGTAGGAGTAAATAGAGGAGGGTTTGGACGTGGAGTTACCTTCACCTTTTCCGGAGACGCTTGACCCTCATCATCATCCACCGTGGCCTTTGCCATGAGACATTTGTGTGTGTTGCCTTCGTATTCTTTCATATAGTTGTATGTGAAAACATCACCGGTCTTGTTTGCGAGTCTCAATGTGGTTTGAGTGTCTGGGGCTACACCTACAACACCTCCAACATCATCGGGGTCGGACTCGTCTAGGGCAACCATAGCCTTCCCATCACACCGAGAAGGGCGTCGTTGCCACGCTGGAAAATGACGTCAGCCGGGCGGCTCGTCTAGGACCGTCATGGTCACCATCCACCAGCCTGGCCTCCGCATCCTCGAGCTGCTCGACCGCGTCCTCCTCCTTGCCGACGACGTCGTTCGGCACCACGGCTCCCTACCGTTCCTCGAGGCCCGCCTCGTCGGCTCCCCGGCAGAGAGCATGGGGAGGGCAGCAACGGCGGCTGTCGCGCGGGTGCCCCGACAACGAGCGTGGGCACGGCAGCGGTGGCTGTTGCGCGCGTGGGGGCGGCGAGCGCAGACGGTAACGAGAGAAGGAGGAAGGGGACGAGGGGATAAGGTATGATATAGACCGAACCTCGTGGCGAGATCCGATTTGTTATTGCGGAACGATCTTTCACGACACTCACTACAAGAAATATGCTAACTTGCGACCATCAATATTGGTCACTGAATGGTCATTGTTTTTTATTTGCAACCTTTTTGTGACCAAAAAACAGTTGGTCAAAAGCTGACCGTCTTTAATGAAACTTAACGACCTTCTTTGTGATATGTAAAAGGTCGTTGGTTCTACGACCAATTGTTTTGGTCACTGGCAGCCTGCCCGGGCCACGTTGGATCCAACGTGGCAAGCTTACGTGGCAAAATTATGACCAAGTGAATTGGTCGTTGATCAGAATCAGCCCGGTCTAGTTCGGTGCTTTACATCACTGGTGCAGCGACGTGCTATACAAACGGTTTTTAACCCCTTTCCGCAACGTAGTTCCAAACCGTCGCTTTGCATGTGTGGGCGATAGGGGGGTCCATCCCACACGACCCCGCAAACCCGTCAGCGATGGTGGCCAACGAACGCAAACGTTTGGCAAAACTAAGTGTATGGGATGTCCGCACCTATCACAAACGAGGGTCACCGGATAATCGTTTGAGATGTGTGTATTTACCATACGGTTCATCCTTGCAACTCGTGTGAGATCACACTAACATCGCATGCGCTATTCTGTGAAGCGCCGTTTACGATGTGCACCGAATCGCAAACAGTTCACGATTATAAAGCGTGTACGATAAGGAGACAATCACACACAGTTAGTTCCACCATGACCGTTTGTGATATGATATAAGAGTGCATACGTTTATCATTGTAAAACCATATGCGAAGGTTGAATATATCCCACACGCGGGGTTTCTGATAAACATTTGTGATTTATAAAACGTCCCAAACGTGTGATCCATAGTTCCCAAACGTGTCATCCAGAATAACTGTGTCGGATGAAGGCCTATCGCACGTTGTCTTCTTTGACCAACGTTTATGATGGTACACAGTTCAAAATATGAAATCGTGTGTGATAAGGAGACTAGCACAAACGCTGGTGTTGTTAATCTCACACGTTCTTTCTCGTCTGACCGTGCGTGAAGACGAGATTCATCACACACGCCTCGAATGGAGAAACGTGTGTGATGTCGGAGTTGATCGCAGACGTTTTGCTTTCTCAAATTGTGTGCATTGTAATGTCCTGCAGAGCAGGATTTGCCCCTAATTAAATACCTTTGTTCATAATTCAAATAATTTAAATTTGAAAGTAGGAATTCTTGTATTTCATATGGAATCATGTTTAGGTTTAAGAACGAATGCATAATTCGATTCACATGTACATATACTCAAGAACTACATAAGCATCAATTCTCAAAAAAAAGGAAAACTACATAAGGGACAAATAAAGAATGATGGAAGCACGGTTGTACTAAAGACGGTAAAGAGAGAGCTGAAAGACATTTTGTATGCTCGAGAAGGTGAAGCGGAATGCCCATATTGTGCCCTCCTCCATGCCTAATGCACGAACGACTCTAGGCCAGCCCCTAGTGACGGCCGCCCGCCCATCCTTCACTGTCTTCATTAAGACTTCTCGATGCTCATTGTAGTCTCGATGATTTATTTTAACCTTCATTGCATGTCCAGCAATCATGTACTTTGCAAGGTAATCTTGAGTAAACTACTTTGGGAACCATTGCAAAAGAAAAAGATTCAGACATTGTTGTGTGACAACTCATTATGGGCAGTACTAATAGAAGCCTACAGAGTTCGTAGTTACCATCCTATAGCTCACTGTTGTGTTGGATAGAGCGTAAACAAATAGTCTAATTGGCATTGTTCATCTCTTTTCCCTAACAATCATTTTCACTTTCCTCACTTGATGTTGGTCCATGAATATTTCATTACCCCACATGCAAAAAGGGTCCAGGAATGGATCTTTACCTAAGACATATGTACCTACAAGCAAGAAGCCAATATTAGAAGCTAAAATGAAATTGCACAATGGTGTAATATATTACTCCATCAGTTCCACAATGTGTTGCATATAAACATTTTGAGAAGTCAACATTTACTTACTTTGACCAAGTTTGTAGGGAAAACATTTACATCTAGAATTGCAATTCCATTTCATTAGATACATCACAAAATTTTATATTGTATACATTTTAGATGGTATATGTAGATACATCACAAAAATCTATATGGACTACATGATGGAACGGATGGAGTATAAGCGGAGGGATGAAAAGAACCTCGGTGGAAAACGTTGGCCACTCCCATTGTTGTCCTGTGCAAGTACATGTAAAGTCATGATAAGTACATCAGGCTTAACATCAACCAAGTATACGAGGTATCTGCTTGAAATAAACAAGGCATATATGCTCACTATAACAACCAAATATAGCCATTTGATACTGGACAAATGCTCAATGGAACCAACCTAACAACCAGATAACGAAAAGCAAGGCATCTGCTTGAAAACTAGACAAATGCTCACTGTAATCAACCTAACAACCAGATACAGAAAAGCAAGGCATCTGCTTGAAAACTAGACAAATGCTCACTGCAACCAACCTGGCAACCAAATTCAGAGAAACAAGGCATAAATGTTTAAAGCAAGAGTTAAGGGCACAGGTTAACAACACCAGGCATAACAGGTGGTATTGATGAAATTGAACTACATAGTTCATACTTGCACATAATGAACATCACATTGTGAATAACTGAAAGAAACAAGGCATTCATGCTCACTATAACAACCAACTATAGCCATTGAAAACTGGACAAATAATCAATGCAACCAACCTAACAACCAGATGCAGAAAAGCAGGGCATCTGCTTGACAACTAGACAAATGCTCAATTAAACACTGCATGATTATCGCATGGCAAAAGCTACTACAACAATGGGTACGAGACGGCTAGCTATAAAAGGTACGATTTGCTCACAGGATGTTGCCTCACTTGTCATGGATGGGCTCCTTCCACTTGGGATATCAGGTGCCCAGGGTGCGCTCCCTGATGTCACAGATGGCACGTTTCCCCTTGTAATAGCCGTAGTGTGTGCCATTATCTTGGTGGATGAGATCTGACTTTGGAGCTAATGATCCCAAGCCACCGTCGTAGAACGTTTCCTTTAGAAAGGACAAAAGGGGCTCGATGGCGTAGAAGGATCGCAAATCCATGACCGCGAGGCGAAGGAGATCAGCGGCGGGGCCTTTGGAGAGATCGGCGGCGGTTGAACCAGAGGCGTTGCCGGTGGCCCACTTAACTTGTGACATGGCCCGGGTGAAGCCGGTGATGTTGACGAGCTTGATGTCGTAGCTGGCTCTCCTGAGATACAGGAACACGCATTCCTGCAGACTTGAAGCCTTCGGCTTGGCAACGTAGGCAGCGTCCTCACCGGCTCCCACGGCGAGGTGTTCGTCCGTGATCGAAGGGTCGTCACGAACGGCGCCCACCTCGCCAGCGTACGGCGGAGAGGCCATGATAGACCTCTTTTTGCTCGTACACTCCTCGAGGTCCACGGGGGATGTGGTCGGGCTGATTAGGCTGTGACTCTCTGGAGTACGGGATGGGGATCTGGGGGAAAGGGACACCGCCGGCCTCATCTAAAAACTTAGGGCGGCGATGGTGTATGTGGATTGGTGGGGCCATTGAACTTGTTTAGCTATGAGGCACGGGCAGACCGGCTGAGGTTGGTGGTGGGCGGCGGCGGCGGCGAGCTAGGGTTCAAGCGGGGGAGGAAGGGGGAGGGGGTGCTGTGCGGATGGGGGGTGAGGGGTGTTTGCGGATGTGCCGCTGCTGCTGAAAATTTTAGTAGTAATGGTGTGGGTGGAGATGGTGGTGGACGAGGGATGGCGACGGTTCAAATGCCTCGGCAGCTGAAATTTTACTATAGGGTCGGTGCGGTGGACGAGGAAAGGCGGCATGCAGTTGAAATACCGCTTCCAATTAATTTTTGGCAAACGAACTGGGCGGGAGCAACAAAGATGGCACACGGTCCAAACATAATAAAGCGTGTACGCTCTTCGCTGTAACGAAATCCCGTGCCGCGAAACCATGAATTTTTGCATCGCTCGAGGCGGGTAGCTCTTTCTGAGATTTCTCAAGGCGGGTTCATCACACACGGTTCATCCTCAATTTCAGTCGCAGACGTCAAATTCATCCTAAATTTCCACATGCCCACAAACAGATGATACAAACATTTGGCAAATTTTCAACACAAAATGCCTTATTTTACAGCGGATTAGTTGACATTAGTTCATACGCTCAGTAATTTACAAACAGTTCGTCAAATTACATGAAGATGAACTGCACAAAATATTCACTATGCCATGGATGCATACAAACGCCGCGCCTCCACCATCGTCATGACCTTCCTCGCCTCAGAACGAGTATTCAGAGGAGCTCGTCAAGTCGATGAGCTCCACTGGTTTTACGGCGGAGACCGGCGGGGCTACCTCGGCCGGAGCGACCGCGGCGCCTCTCGCCAGGTCTGCCGATGTCGACGAAGATGTCATGGCATCCAAGTGGGCCATCGAGATACAGACGGGCGCCGATCTCGCTAGAGCTGCGTCCCTGGTCGCCATGGCCGCTGTTGCCAGGGCTGCCGCTGCAGCTGCAAGGCCTACACTGGCCTCCAACGCGGCTGAGAGGCATGCGGTGGCCTGCTCCGCTGCCTTCTGGTCCTGCTCCCGCCTCTTTTTGCCCTCTGCATCTGAGTTCCGCTTCCTCTTCGCACTCTCCCGCCGTTTCTACCGCTTCAGATCCCAATCCGCGTTGCGGATGGCATCCGCGGATGCGATAGATTGTCCCACACCGACACTGAGACGGCGCTCGTCCTCGTCACGTAGGAACGCATCGAGGCCCGATTCCTGGACGGACAGAGCGATGGCCATCTGCATCCGACGCTAAAACTCGGGGTCGTCGTCGTCGTTGTCGGCCGCGGCAGATGACGGTTGACCGTTGACCGACATGGAGGACAGCGCATCGGAATCATCTATCCCGTCGTCGTCGGCTGTGGTAGCTGGCTGTTTGCCGTTGCCGGCCATGGCGTCCAATGCGTCGGAATCCTCTATCACGTCGTCATCCAACACTATCAGGACGGCGCCATGCACATCCCCATGCTTGAGCAACGGTTCCATTTGGTGTGTGTGGTGGTGGTGGCAAGCTATCGGCGGAAAAATTAGCTGTTAGCCGCCGCTGGCGAGATCTTTTATAGGTCGCTGTCGGGTTTGGGTTTGTACTATGCACATTACCCCTTTGCACTGGCTGACGCTTGCGGTTGGCACCACTAGGCAAGGATGATTTTGCTATCTACGGGCATCGCACACGGTTAGAGTAGCACATTCATGTCTGCTCGGGGTACAATCGCATACGGTTGTTTCGTCAGTTTCGTTTGCTATTTTACATAATAATAGCATCTTTGAGATAAACGAGAAAAGAAAACGCAAGAGCACGCCCGCTAGTGGCCCAAATATATACTCCCTCCGTTCCTAAATATATATGTAGTTCGTAGTGAAATCTCTAAAAAAGACTTGTAATTAGGTGCGGATGAAGTATATATATGTACGAACATGGTGTTGTCATGTTTAAATTCGCGATGCGCAACTTTAATGTGTGGCACATGCTGCATATGTGCATGCCTAAAAGTGTCCAATGTGACAGAAAAGGGTTTCATGACAAACATAATATAGAGTGTTGCCCCCTACACTATGTGTCGGAGGATATATGGGGTCCTATGAAACATGACCTGGTTCAAACTTTGTCACACATTTATCCATGTCTGAATTTTCGTAAGACAACCAAGAGAATTTATACCTTAATTAATATGGCCAAACCATCACATATCGTTGTCGAACAAGAGGGATATATAGATCACGCGGTCCCACAAGTTGGTGCGTCGTCGAAGATCAGTTGAGCGGGGCTAGAAGAACATCACCCCCTTGCATATGGCCAAATGCATATGCGAAAATGGTGTGGTCCGGTGTTTCAACAATTAATACACAATGGTACACTATCTATGATGTGGCATGCACCTAGCTGAGATAACTGGACATATATATATACCCCCTTAAGATTGGTTATATATATTATATACCAAGATCGTTATATATATATATATATATATATATATATATATATATATATATATATATATATATCATTCCCCTCCCCGCACAATGGACGCATGCATGGTCCACACACACACACACAGGGAGAGAGAGGGAGAGAGAGGGAGAGAGACGCACACATGCACACACACACACCGTGACCCATCCTTGGCCTTCCAGCGTTTGTCACTAAAAGGCATGACAAACCCTAAGGGCCCGCCGATAGGTTTGTCGTCAAAAACCGCACAATGTAGGCACATGGCCCACACACAAGCATGGGTTCACACACGCACACACACGCACACGCGCGCACCCCCCTCCCCCCTGCACACACACACACACCGTCACCCATCCTTTGCCTTCCAGCATTGTCAATAAAAGACATGACACACCCTAAGGGCCCACTGATAGGTTTGTCGTCGGAAACCGCACAATGTAGACACATGGTCCACACACAAGCATATGGGTTCACACACACACACACACACAACACACACACACGCACACGCACACACACACACACACACACCCTTGGCCTTCCAGCGTTGTCAGTAAAAGGCATGGCAGACCCTAAGGGCCCACCGATAGGTTTGTCATCAAAAACCGCACAATGTAGGCACATGGTCCACACACAGGCATTGCATATATACACACACACACACACTCACACACACACTCGATCCTTGACATTTTCAAAACAACAAAAGAAAATCGTGGATATTTTCAAAACAAGGATCTCAAGATTTATTTACCCAAAATGACATATCACACACACACACACACACTCAATCCTTGACATTTTCAAAACAGCAAAAGAAGCAAAATAAAATCATGGATATTTTCAAAACAAGGATCTCAAGATTTATTTAGCCGGAATGACATATCACTATAGGCAATGACATATCACTATAGGCATTTTATTTATGACTATAGTGATCATATCACACCGCCTAAATGAACCTTGAAATCTAGCAACTTCCCAACCGGTCACCCATCCTTGACTACTCCACTGAAAGCACGCTTAACTTCCGAGTTCCATCGAATGGGTAACGGGTTGGAAAGTCGCGTCTTGCTG
Organism: Elymus sibiricus; assembly: GCA_039707655.1. Lineage (NCBI taxonomy): Eukaryota > Viridiplantae > Streptophyta > Magnoliopsida > Poales > Poaceae > Elymus > Elymus sibiricus. Next base: position 436,512,729 of record CM077667.1, on the reverse strand, counting down.
GTAACGGTTTCCTCCTATTGTATACAAGGCGTGCCCCGATGGGCACCTGGTGGGACCAGACACGCATCACAAACGTTTCTGGTAGTACCGGAAACTGTGTGCGATGGTGGCATGTGGGTTGATGATGACGTCTTGCTCATGCTCGATGGCGTGATGCCGCTTTTGCCTGCTCCTTCTCGTCCTCCTCATCCAGGAGGTTGATGATGGGGCCGGCGCTTCGGCGGGAAACCGATTGGGGGAGTGGCGGGAGAAGCGTGTTTGGACTTTGCATAGAACATCATTTTAATACAAATTGGATAACTTCTCAGAGAAGGAAGCTCGAGCTAGCACGACACGCGCACACCGTGCTTACACACGCACGAGCTTCAGACGGGCGTATAGAACTGCTTTAAATTATTCATGGTTCGTTACCTTTTTGTATACTACACTAATCAAGTTTGTAGACATTTAATGTGCATAATTTAAATTTGAACTAAAAGAACATGCTTCATTTCACCAAAATGGGATGAAAAAAGGTATTTGTGTCCTTGGATTCCTTGTTTAGGTCCCATGCAATTAACGTGAATGGATTGCAAACATCTCGAAGTCATGACGAGGCCACAAACATTGGGAAACTTGGCTATTAAATCATCATAAATCCACAACTCGTCTGAAATTCTTGAAACATGCCCCGGTGTCATGACACGGCTCTTATACAACATGATAATTTTTTGTCCAATGTGGGAGAAGTCTCTTGCACACCAAAACTTCTCTCAAGAACCATCATGGTTTCGATAGGGAACAATATGTCACCTCTGTGGAGGGAACGGCATTCGATGTCTCTTCTTGCGTTGATATTTTATCTACATGCAACATAGGCTAATACAACTGCAATGCTAAAATGTGAAATTATTGAAACTGGTGTGTCGACATGACACTTATAGGACATGGTATATAAGTTTTGGGACAAACCTCTTACAAATTGGAGCTTCCCACGACAAGGATGGTGGTTTCGATATGGAACATGTCACCTTTGTTGTCGAAACGACATTTGAGTTTTCTAGGCGTGCACTTAATGTGAAGAACTCAAGTTTAAAACCATTTTGTGAAGACAAGCGCGAGCTCCAGCGCACCAAAATGGATTATTTAAAACCATTTTGTGTCATTGGGTCCATGTTTACATCCCATGCACTGATGGTCACTGAATTACAAACATCTCGGTGTCGTGACTAGACCGGAAACATTGATAATCTTGGTTTCTAAGTCCGAGAGAACCCAAAGCTCGCCATGAATTCACGAAACTTACACAGTGTCATGCCACGGCACATCTACGGTGTGCATTTTGTTTTTTGACGAATTTGGGACTAATATTGGGGCATGCATCTTACAAGCCAAAGCTCGCCATGATAGGGAACATGTCACCTTTGTTGGTGAAACTACATTCAATGAGTCGTTAGTCCACCGAATCGGCCCCTTTTATACATTAATTGAGTTTTCTAGGGATTTAATATGCGTCGTTCAAATTTTGAACTAGAGGCACATGCTCTGACTTCGTGGTTTCGATAGGGAACATGTCACCTTTGTTGGTGAAACTACATTCAATGAGTCGTTAGTCCATCGAATCGGCCCCTTTTATACATTAATTGAGTTTTCTAGGGATTTAATATGCATAGTTCAAATTTGAACTAGAGGCACATGCTCTGACTTCGTGGCTTCGATAGGGAACATGTCACCTTTTGTGACGAAACTACATTCAACGTGTCCTCTAGTGCACCAATTCGTCCCTTTTTATACATCAATTGAGTTTTCTAGGGCCCTTTTCATACGAATGTGAATGAATTAGAAACATTTAGGCATGATAGATCGGCCGCAATCATTGATAATATTGGTTTATTGAATTCTTGTACATACAAAACTTGTATGACAACCATTTGGTGCCACGCGTCCATTTTTTCACTCCCTCTTTTTCCTTTTACTTCGCATATAAGATTTGGTCAAAGTCAAGCTAAACATAGTTTGACTAAATTTATACAAAAAACACATCAACGTCTACAATGCTAAGGTTATATAGTATGAAAGTTAATTTGACGATGCATCTAATAATGTTGGTTTTAAATTATAAATATTTATTTATTTTTCTATAAAGCTAGACAAACTTTACAAATTTTGAATTTGACCAAATTGTATATGCTAACTAAAAAGAAAAGGAGAGAGTACTTGATATGGGAGAACCGTGCGTGTAGCTGCAGGTTGATGACAGGACGAATGTGAGCTTTCCGCCGCGCAGGCTCAACGGGACGCGTGCGAGCTGTCCGCCGCGCAGGCTTGACATGATGCGTGAGAGCTGTCCGCCGTGCATGCACGACGGGAGCCATGAGAGTCTACTGCGCCTGCTCATCGGGAAGCGATACTTTGACCTCCAACCCCCCCCCCCCCCGCTCGCCTTGCTCCCAACTTCTGAATTAATGGTGTCCTACCCGCTGTTTATCATGTGGTTAATGCGCCTCGACGGAGGGACTAGTTTGCTTGTGATCACTGTTTTGTTCGTGCCTAGCCGAGAACTTTGACGTTTCGTCTGTTTTCGACTCGTATACATGTACAAATGAACGAAATAATATAACAACAAGTTAGCACCGGCAAAGATAATAATTTTCTTACATATGCATGATAATAAAAAATGCCACATGTGGAAACTCCCCAAAGACACAGGGGCAAAAGAAGAAGGAAGAGGTTGAAGAAGGAAGACAAAGAAAACAATCTATCTAATTCTTCATGGATTGCTAGGCGCAGAGTTCCTCAATCTCCTTCTTCATCGCCTCCACGACCTCCATCTCCTGTCGCCTCTCATCCGACATCTTCCGCATTGAGGCCAAGGCGCGGGCTCTTTGCTCGAGAGCATCGATGGCCTGCGTCGCGTACGCATGAAGTTCCTTCACACGCTCCACGGAATCCTTCAGCAGCCCATCCCGCTCGATGTGAAGCTTCACCAAGTCTTCCAAAAGTTCCTCGGCAAGTTCTTTCAGCCTCCCCTCTGAGGCACTTTTCTTCTCGAGCAGTTTCTTCCAGGCGTTGTTCTCCTCCATAAGTTTCTCCACGAGGCCGGTCGCCCTGTCAACCGAGGCGTCGCTCTTCTCTAGCAGCTTCACCAGGTTATCGATCATGGCGTCCTTCCTATCGAGCTCAGCGCGCATGTCGTCGATGGTTGAGGAATCAAAGACTGCCAAATCGTCCAGTTCGCCTCCGAGGCGAATGCGCTTGTGACTGTGAGAGTCGTCGCCTCTCCGCGAAAGATCCTCCCGGGCGTCTGCGGCGCCTCCGGACATCTCTGCTGCGGCCAAAGCGGTGTGGCTGGAGCTCTCGGTTGCTTCCGCAAAGCGGCGGCGGGACCTCTCGGTTGCTTCCGCGGCTTTGGTCTTTCTTCTCTGGTTATATCTCGACCCACAACCCCCCCTACCGGCCATGGCAGACGGAATGAAGGACTAACAAAGAAAGGCCTGTCTTTTTGGTGTCGGGGGTGAAGAATGAGCGGTAATTTTTTAGTACGAGTTTGTTTTTTTATAGCCTACTACAGTAAACAGCTGCTAAGTGAGAACACGTTTAGGTTTGTAGGTGTGAACTGATTTGCGAGAAAAAATTAGCGCGTGGTAATTTGGAATGTGAAAGGAAATAAGCTCAATATTTATTTATGGTTTTAGTTCCCAAGCACGGAACGATTTATGGTTTTTAGAAACCGTTTGGGAACGGGCTCATCGAGCAGACGCATGGCCCTGCCTCTATGAGAGGTGGGCCCTGCCTGTGCTGTCGGTGAAGGATTGATTAGACAGGACGCGTGCGAGCAGTCCGCCGCGCAGGCTCAGAAGGATGCGTGCAAGCAGTGTGCCACGTAGGCGCAGCTGGCTCACCGGGAATCAAGCCATTGGACCTCAGACTTCCACCCACAGCCCTATTCTCTCCCAAGTTCTCCATTAGTGCTACACCTTCTCCTTCGGTCTTATCTATTTGGGCCACCGCCGCGGATCGCCTCCTTTTTTGATGGACGACGAGGCGGCCAACAAGCGGGGGCGGGTGGAGGCTGAACCACATGAGCCTCCGGCGAGCGTGGACTTCATCAACAGCATCCCCGACGAGATGTTGGTAACCATCATGTCCCTCCTCCCCATCAAATCTGCCGTGCAGACCACCATCCTCTCCAGGTGGTGGCGCCCCCTATGGCACTCCACCCCCATTGACCTCCTCGATGACGACGAGCTCTGCAGTGGGGATCGCAAATGCTTGGACGCATTGTCCCACATCCTCGCCACGCACACTGCGCCCGTCAGACTCGTTGCCATCGGCACTTTCTGTTCAAACTGCATGGCCGAACCCAAGTTTCACGACTGGTTCTTATCCCCCGCCCTAGATCAGCTCGAGGAGCTCAACTTTGATGCTGGACATGGGCGCTCGCTGCCTCCGTCCGTCCTTCGCCTTGCGCCCATGCTGCGCCGCGCTACGTTCATGCGGTGCCTTTTCCCCAAGATTAATGCCGCGCATGCTCTTCATCTCCCTAAACTGAAGCACCTCGAGCTCATTGGGGTCAGCATCTTGAAGTCGGATTTGGAGCGTCTGCTCGGCGGCTGTACAAAGCTCGAGTACCTTCGTCTTCGATGATGTTTGGGTTCAGTAGCCTCCACATCGCTACGGCGAATCTCCGTACGATTTATGTGCATGGCTGGTGCCGCAACACGCTGTCAGTTGGGGAGTTTCATGATATGGTCATTGAGAATGCGCCTTTCCTAGAGAGATTGTTTGTACTTGATAAATAAGGTCGAACAAGAATCAGGGTCATTGGCGCACCGAAATTGACAGTGTTGGGGTATTCGTGTGTTGAATTCTCTGAACTTGTTACAGCTGGATCCATACCCGTTCAGGTACAACAATCTTCTTCTCATTCTTATTATTGTACATCAAATTTTTTCTAGTTTTTGTTGATCTATGTTCGGCTGTCATCCAGAAAATGATTCCCACAAGCCTCGCATTGTCTCCGCGAACAGTGAAGATCTTGGCACTACAATCTATCGGCCCCAATCTGGATGAAGTTGTTAAGTTCCTTATATGCTTTCCGTGCACGGAGAAGCTATACGTCGAGGTGATGTTCCTTTCTTGTTAATTCTTAACCACAACAGAGTTCAATTTGTTGGTACTTTTACCCATGATTACAATGAAATGTGTACTATACATTTTTTTGAGATGTTAATCATGAACGATCGAAGATGGCATGCCAATCTATTAGTGTATTTTATAAATCATGCAAATCAAAGAGGCCTGTAGTGTTCGATACTGCATCTAAGCACTGATATGTTGTCTTCCTTTGCAGATACAAGCAGGAGTTGGTGTGGAAAAGGTGGCGCAATATAACAATCCCATCGAATGCCTTGAATTCCATCTCACGGAAATTACTTTGAACGAGTACCGAGGCACCAATCTAGAGATTCAATTTGCCAGTTTCTTTGTTCAGAAAGCAAGGGTGCTCAAGGTAATGAGGTTTGCTCTATATTTAGTGCGCCACAATGGATGGTTTACTGACCAGCGGAGGAGTCTACAGCGGAATGGAAAAGGCTCTGCAGAAGCTGATTTTCACTTTGGAAGTTCATATGACAGATTATTCGGAAGCAATTCTATCGAGCCGATATATGACTTCTCGGTGGATGACCCCTTCGCAGAAATATTTGATCCCATGGATCCTGAAGTTGGATTTGATTTCTAATGTCAGTTTGTAACTTGTAATCTTTGAATTTGGGCATCGTTATGCTGGAATTTGAACCTTGTAATATTGCTGGTATTTGTGATACAATATTTGAAATTGCATTGTGTTCTTTTTTGTTTATGCAATCATGTTCTTATAAGTACATATGTTGTTGTTCTGTAGGCGCAGCATTGATGTTGTGCAGACAGAGCAAATCACAGTACACACGAACAAAACTACGAAACCCGTCGGTGATGATTTCATCAATCGCTGACAGTTGTATACCAGCAAACGTTTCCCCACAACACACACGGGTTATTAGCACCAATCGTGTGTGTTATATCTGGTGTTCGCACACGATTCTCATTACTCACCTGTTTGCTGTATATCGCACACCTCTTGTTATGCCGAATCGTTTGTGTTCTGCTGTATCAGCGCACACAGTTTATCCGAGTGAACTGTATGCCGTACTTCGCACACGTATGTAGTTTTGGTAACCGTTTCTCTTATCTTCTCTAATCACAAATGGTTCATAAGAACAAACTGTCTGCCGTAGTTCACACACGCAACTACTTTCTGAATCGTATTTGATGGATCCACCTTCGCACACAGTTCGTGCCATTAGCGACGGAGCTTGCACTATACCGTTTGCGATTCATGCATCGCACACAGTTTCGTCGAAGGGTCTCTGATTGATGTGTCGCGTTAGCAGCATCCTGCAGTAGTGCATGGGCCAAGCCCAACAATTCAGCCCATTTATAATATCTTTTTCCCTGCCAATGTTGATCAGTTACATGGGCCAAGCCCAACATTTCAATCTTTTTAATTTTTGGGCCACGGCCTTTTACTTTTTTGGGTCGTTTGATTTTCTTTTTTTTGGCTAGTTTATTTTGGTACTAGTCCCACTAGTCAGATTGGTCCGACATGTCATGTTGACCTCATAATTAGAATCCACACATCATAAATTTCGAAATTTATCAAACAATTTTCATAAGTGGGTCCCCCTTGTCAGGTATTCAAATCACATACGAAATCAATATTTCGAACAGATCAAAGAGCAAATGAAATCGGTCCAAAACAACACTAAATTAGTCTATTACAATATTTACACTACTACAACTGAAGTATGTCTACTAATGCCTACTATTACAATACAAAATATGCTACTCTCTGCTGATAGGCTTCACAGCTTAGCACTTGGCTTCACACTTCACCTATGCAAAAAATAAGAACAAAACAGTAGCCAATGAGGGATCCAATAGCATATAAGCAATAATTGACAACAAATTCTGTGTACATAAATAGTATGCAACATATCCAGTTGTATACCAAATCGTCAATCTAATGATGATAGTGGCTCTATGAACAAACTAGACACACAACACTGAACATGCTGAGACAAACATATAAAGAAGCTATTTTACAAATTTACTGCTGACAAACATATTTACCCTATATGTTCACCAATAGAATCACTACTAATTTTGCACAATAGCTACTAAACCTTGAGGTCAGGCATAGACATATACCTGGACTTTGCTTCTTAACAGGAGGCCCCCCATTTGAGTTGGCCGCCTCTTCCTTCTTCCGCCCCTTGATCTTAAAAAGGTTTATCATCTTCCTGTGAAACATGAGGGGAGGAGGTAATGAGCATGAGCTAAAGAGAGCAGACTTTTCGTAGGAACAAAAATGACAAAAACAAGAAAAGTACCATTCAGGCTTAAGAATGGTTTTACACACAAACAGGTAGAAACGATGTAGCAGAAATCAACAGAAGCAGTTTGGTTCTCTTTAATTATTGTGTTCATCGATTAGTAGCAGAAAATAATATACCTAGTACAAAGGAAAGCAAAATACTAAAGTACCTAGCACGACTAGTAGCTCTGCACAATTGCACCACATATACAACTAGCTGCAGATACACTATATGCATGTACATACATAACAGCTGTGGTTTATTATAACAAAGACATTCAAGTGATAATAGTAAAAAATGAACTAAAAGAGCTAAAATAAGCATGTGTTATGAACAAATGTGATCTAACCAATTATAAAAATCATGGTACAGATAGCTAACAAATATATCAAACCATCCTTAATCCTAAGCATTATCAAAACATAAATCAGAGGAGCATCATACAATCTATAAGAGATGGACTCAGGGATGGTAAGTAAACATCACATGCAAGCAGTGTACATCAACAACATGTAGAGACACATGAGCTAGGTGTTATCTTCAACAACGTGTAGGGCCAACGATCAGAAGGTTGAGCCCAATTGTTTCCTGAAGAGCGCGAAGATCCATTGGCATTCCAAGCTTGGCATGATTTCTTCTTATTCTCAAAAGTCTCCCAACCACCCCTGGATGCAGGACAGTATTATGCATGATTATTGGATAGAGCAATATAAACATATTTACACATAGTTGACTGGAAGGAGGTACATGAATTATATATGTTGCGGACTTACAGGCAGAAAATGTTATAAACATTCAGTAGAGTAGTAATTGTACAACTACATGACTTTTAACAGTAGCAAATGTGTCAACAAAAAGCAAATACATCGTTACAATTGTTGAGTGATACCATGTAGCACACTGCAAGCAAGTCCTGAATAATGTAGTATTTGGCTGGAAGCCAAAGTTTAGCTTGGCAATGGCGAGTTTTGCAAAATTAATTAAGCTAGCGCCCTGTTTCAAACCATGGGATAGCCCATTTTTAGTTTTGCAAAATTAATTAAGCTAGTATACCAAACAGCAAGCATTTAATTTCCTTGTGTTTGATTGATTGATGGCCATTTTTAACCAGTCAAACTCCCAGCAGCATAAGTAGTAAGGATCCTATCAAAACTACTCCCTCCGTCCCATAATGTAAGATGCTTTTGCAAGCTTGCAAAAGCATCCTACAAAAGCGTCCCATAATGTAAGACGAGGGAGTAATTAATTATTGTTCAGAACATGTCAGATACCTCGACAATAAGCTACAAAAAAATTCTCTGGTGTGGAAGGAACTTAGAGGAATTAACAAGACCTCTTTCCATAAAAATAATGCACACACATTGAAACAAGAAATGCACCGTGATGCCAAGTAGCATCGAGAGAGAGAGAGAGAGAGAGGAAACAAGTTCCTGGTGCTAGGTACCAGCCACGACTGTGGTCACATGGGTCTCATTGACCCCTAGCAACCTCACAAGGCCAAAATCACACGCGCGCGGCTCCAAGCATCTATCCAGTGGGATGTTGATGGCTTTGATTGTCCTTGGTGCATGAATCTGCGGATCACCTGCTCTTCGCCTGCCCCTTCGCAATCCGGCTCTCGCGACGCGTCGGTATGGACATGTCAGGCTACACGGTGGATAGGATGCCCGCTCTTGCGACGGCTGCAGCTTTCAGGGTGGGGTGCCTCGTAGAATTTGTTCTCCTGTGCTGCTGGCACCTCTGCAAACATTGGAATGGGGTGGTTTTTCAGAACCAGGACCCCTCCCTGGGCCGCGCCCTCGGTTGTTGTCAAGAGGATGTAGCTCTCTGGCGCGGTCGGTTAACCCAGGAACATCGCCAAGATGTGGACATCTGGTTGTCCGCTCTGTCGACTGGTGCCCCTCTCGCTCTCTCTATCTAGGTTGCCTTGAGGGGTGCATGTACCCCTCTCTCTCTTCCTCCCGCTTGTAAACCCTAGCCACGCTCTCTCCCCCGCTGCCCTAAGTGCACTCTTGGGTTGTGCGTGGTCGGGGCGATGGTTGTAAACATATGGGATTTTAGTCTGCTTTTGATCAATATATTCAGGTGGGGGAAACTCTCTCTCCCCCCCCCTGGTTGAAAATTCAAAAAAAAATGTCCTTGGTGAGGAATCGTGGCGCAACTACGACAGCACTCGAGGAGAGCAAACAAAGTCGTGCCAATCTATGACACAAGCACACAAGTCAAACGACTCAATATCCATCCGTAATTGCATACACAACAATATGACTGAAGAAGATGGACACTGACCCTGTACCGCGTGTGCATCTGCACTGCAGTCACTGTACAGTGACACGCTGTTGCTGCTGCAATGGTGGAGCTCAATGGGAAGAGAGACCACGAGCTGCTGTTAGCAACACTTATAACTTAACAAGAGTTATTAGGGAAGATAGGAAATGAGGATGGACAGAGCAGTATGTTTGGGGAGTGCAAAAAATAAATCATCCAGCTCGCCGAAATTACTGTACAAAATTGTATACAAGATGAAACCTTCTCTATGGATTACAGTATGGTGAATGATAAGAGACATATTACATTGTAAGTCATCGAGTGACTAGATGTCTCATTTACTTGGGTTCATAGAGTAACAAAGTGAGATATATGGTAATGATGTACACAAGCTATCAATCAGTATATGAATTTTTCAAAAATCTACCCGTATATCAAAATGTAACATAATCAGTATATGATATCAATCTATAGCTAAACCAATTAACCTCGGCTCTTTAAAAAAACAATTAGTTTCAGCTCTAACAAGTTAAGGAAAAAAACAATTGATTTCCAGCTCCAAAAATCCTGGTAAAAATAGGTTTTATCTTCACTTCCTTGCCAATATATGCAGTGTTGAACAAGAACCTCTGGACACACAAGACTGCAGTTGACCTACCATGTACCGTTCAAAGCATACTACAATGTACAGCTTATTTCTCACAGATAAGCGAATGCGGTACATACGCCATACGCCACGGATACGAAATCTATGGTAGAAGACGATTTGTGGAAGAGGGAGCCTCCCTTGCTGATTACCTATCTTCATGATCTGCACGGTGTATGTTGTCAAGGCCTACCCATGCGTGAGAAGATGCCTTTGGGGGCAGAGCTGAATACTTCCTGCCATTAAAAGAAATTAAGATCCACAAGTCAATGCTCCATCCATCCAGGAAAAGAAGAACACATGCCTGCTTCCTGTGGAGCAAAGCAGATCGGAGAAAACTAAAAAAGGCCATAGCCACCAACGCTGATGCTAATGGCAATGTCTGTCGGCGTTCTGGGAACGGGGGTACCCAGATCTGCCTGCCTGCGGCCCAGGGCATGGCCCACCTCGTCAGCCAAGCGCGGCTGGCGCGGCCCCACTCAAGACAAGGCCCTCGTGAGGACCCGAACTCGCGAGGGAGACAACACGAAGACCAGCAAGGAGTGGGCCTCCTCAGGCCCCCTCCGGAGTGGCGGAGATCTCTATGCAGAGCCCGGCCTTAAGAGTCAAGGATGACGCAAGGAAGGACAGGCGGGCGCCAGCGCGCCAGCCGGTGCAGTTTCCCCTTTAGTGCAAAGGGAGCAAGGACGTACGCGGGTTCCCAAAGCGCCACCCAAAGGTTTCCATTCCGATGCAACAAGACCACGACCACGAGCCCAGCAGGACGGGTGTCATCGCCGAGCCCACCTCTACATCATCGACAGCCACTTTGCAGGCGAAGACCACCTTTGGACAGGGCGGGGATGTACCCCTGTACCCCTACGAATTTGGCTGTTGTGGGATCCCTTCCCTCCATTGCGATAAGGGAAGAGGACCCGGGCCACTGCTATAAATAGAGGCTAGGCTTCACCGTAGAAAGGGGAGCCACGAAGAACAGATCAGACACCCAACAGAAGAGAGGCAACACCACTCGAGTGCCCTCACGAGGCAGCTCACCCTTGTACTAGTTCATCCACCACACCTCCTCGAGAGGCAATCCACCAAAGCAGGAGTAGGGTATTACGCTTCACAGCGGCCCGAACCTGGGTAAATCATTGTGTGCATCTGCTTCCTCGTCATCGTGCGAGTTCGTCGTAGAAATCATCGAGTGGCGAGCTAGGTAGGGCGAGGATGCAGGGGATCTTCGCACACGCCCCTGTGTTCGAACTTCTTTACGTTTTGCGGAGCCCGAAATCTGACATTTGGCGCGCCAGGTAGGGGGCTTGTCGGAGTCTTCCCCAAGCTGAGCTCTTCTTCCACCTCGCCGCTCCGATGTCTGACGCTCGCCGAGCCCGCGCCGAGCGCCGAGCTGCCCGCATCGCCCAGACGGCGCCCGTGGGCCGCGCCGCCGCACGCCGGTCCCCCTCACCTATGGCCAACGCCGCCACGGGCCCGGAGGCCCACGAACAACAGGACTCCTCCCAGCCGGTCACCGCACGGCGCGACGGCCACACCGCCACTCCGTCGATCGTTCCGGCTACCGGGTCATCCTCCCACGTTCGACCCAGGCCGGCGCGCGGCTCGGGGGCGCTCGCCAGGGCGCGCGAGCTGCTCCACTACCGCCACCACCCAGAAGGAAGGAAGAGGACAGGAAGGATGACGGGGCTGGGGGCTTCCAGGAGGTCAGGGCGATAGTCTGCATCCAGATACGTCTCCAATGTATCTATAATTTTTGATTGTTCCATGCTATTATATTATCTGTTTTGGATGTTTTATATGCTATTTTATATTATTTTTGGGACTAGCCTATTAACCTAGTGCCCAGTGCCAGTTTCTGTTTTTTCCTTGTTTTTGAGTATTGCGGATAAGGAATATCAAACGGAGTCCAAACGGAATAAAATCTTCGCGATGATTTTTCTTGGACCAGAAGAAACCTACCAGACGTGGAGAGGAGGGCAGGAGACCTGCCGGGAGGCGACAAGCCTGCAGGGCACGCCCCCCTGGCTTGTGGCTCCCCTGCAGGACTCCTAACCCTAATCTTCCGCCTATAAATTCCCAAATATTCCCCCAATACCAAAGAGAGCCACGATAATACTTTTCCGCCGCCGGAAGCCTCTGTTCCCGTGAGATCCCATCTTGGAGCCTTTTCCGGTAATCTGCCGGAGGGGGATTCGATCATGGAGGGCATCTACATCAACTCCATTGCCCCTCCGATGATGCGTGAGTAGTTCACCTCAGACCTTCGGGTCCATAGCTAGTAGCTAGATGGCTTCTTCTCTCTCTATGTTCTTCAATACCATGTTCTTCATGATCTTCATGGAGATCTATCCGATGTAATACTCTTTTGCGGCGTGTTTGTCGAGATCTGATGAATTGTGGGTTTATGATCAGATTATCTATGAATATTATTTGAATCTTCTCTGAATTCTTATATGCATGATTTCATATCTTTGCAAGTCTCTTCGAGTTATTGGTTTGGTTTGGCCAACTAGATTGCTAATTCTTGCAATGGGAGAAGTGCTTAGTTTTGGGTTCAATCTTGCGGTGTCCTCACCCAGTGACAAAGTAGGGGTAGCGAGGGACGTATTTGTATTGTTGCCATAAAGGATAAAAAGATGGGGTTTTCATCATATTGCTTGAGGTTATCCCTCTACATCATGTCATCTTACCTAATGCGTTACTCTGTTCTTCATGAACTTAATACTCTAGATGCAGGCAGGAGTCGGTCGATGTGTGGAGTAATAGTAGTAGATGCAAAATCGTTTCGGTCTACTTGACATGGACGTGATGCCTATATGCATAATCATTGCCTTGGATATCTTCATAACTATGCGCTTTTCTATCAATTGCTCGACAGTAATTTGTTCACCCACCGTATTATTTTCCTTCAAGAGAGAAGCCTCTAGTGAAACCTATGGCCCCCGGGTCTATTTTCCATATTATATTTTCAGATCTATAAACCAATAATACCAAAAATACTTTGCTGCAATCTTTGTGCTTTTATTTTACTTTCCGTTTTAGTAATCTTTTATATCTATCTCTATCAGATCTCATCCTTGCAAGTAACCATGAGGGGATTGACAACCCCTTTATAGCGTTGGGTGCAAGTGTTTGATTGTTTGTGTAGGTGCAAAGATTGGGGACTTGCTTGTATCTCCTACTGGATTGATACCTTGGTTCTCAACAACTGAGGGAAATACTTATCTACTTTGCTGCATCACCCTTTCCTCTTCAAGGGAAAACCAACGCAAGCTCAAGAAGTAGCAAGAATGATTTCTGGCGCCGTTGCCGGGGAGATCTACATCAAGCCTACCAAGTACCCATCACAAACTCATCTCTTGCATTTACATTATTTGCCATTTGCCTCTCGTTTTCCTCTCCCCCACTTCTAAAATGATTTTCAGAAAAAACCAAAACGACTTACCCTTTTTATTCGCCCTTCTTCCGTTCATCTTTTCGTTTGCTTTTTGTTTGCTTGTGTGCTAGATTGCTTGCTTTGTCATGATGACTCAAGATAATACCAAGTTGTGTGACTTCTCCAATACTAATAATAATGATTTTATTAGTACTCCGATTGCTCCCGCCACTAGTGCGGAATCTTATGAAATTAATGCCGCTTTGCTTAATCTTGTTATGAAAGAACAATTTTCCGGCCTTGCTAGTGAAGATGCCGCATCCCATCTAAATACTTTCGTTGAGTTGTGTGATATGCAAAGGAAGAAAGATGTGGATAATGATATTGTTAAATTGAAGCTATTTCCATTCTCACTACGAGATCATGCTAAAACTTGGTTTTCATCTTTGCCTAAAAATAGTATTGATTCATGGAATAAGTGTAAAGATGCTTTTATTTCCAAGTACTTTTCGCCCGCTAAGATCATCTCCCTTAGGAACGATATAATGAATTTTAAACAACTTGATCATGAGCATGTTGCACAATCTTGGGAGAGGATGAAATTAATGATTAGGAATTGCCCCGCACATGGTTTGAGTTTATGGATGATTATACAATTTTTTTATGTGGGATTGAATTTTGCTTCTAGAAATCTTTTAGATTCCGTCGCGGGTGGTACTTTTATGGAAATAACATTAGGAGAAGCTACTAAACTCCTAGATAAAATTATGGCAAACTACTCTCAATGGCATACCGAAAGATCTCCTACTAGTAAAAAGGTGCATGCTATTGAAGAAATAAATACTTTGAGTGAAAAGATGGATGAATTAATGAATTTGTTTGCTAGTAAGAGTGCTCCTATTGATCCTAATGATATGCCTTTGTCTCCTTTGATTGGAAATAATAATGAATCTATGGATGTGAATTTTGTTGGTAGGAACAATTTTGGTAATAACGCGTATAGAGGTAATTTCAACCCTAGGCCGTTTCCTAGTAACTCCTCTAATAATTATGGTAATTCCTACAACAATCCTTATGGAAATTATAATAATATGCCCTCTGATATTGAGAATAATATTAAAGAATTTATTAGTTCGCAAAAGGTTTTCAATGCTATGATTGAAGAAAAATTGCTCAAGATTGATGATTTGGCTAGGAACATTGATAGAATTTTTCTTGAGATTGATTCTTTGAAAATTAGATCTACTCCACCTAAGCGTGATATTAATGAGTCTTTAAAATCTATGAGAACTTCTATTGATGAGTGTAAGGAAAGAACCGCTAGAATGCGTGCTAAGCGTGAATGGCTTGAAAAAGTGTGTTCTCGTGAAAATAATGATGAAGATCTTAAAGTGACTGATGTGACTCCTATTGAATCTTTGTTTTCTAATACAAATCTTGATAAAGATGGGACTGGAGATAAGTCAACTTTATTAAAAGTCGTCCCCATGATTCGGAGTTTATAGATCTTAATGCTAAGATTGATAAAAGTGGGATTGAAGAGGTCAAAACGTTAAATAGCAATGAACCCACTCTTTTGGATTTCAAGGACTTTAATTATGATAGTTGTTCTTTGCTTGATTGTATTTCCTTGTTGCAATCCATGTTGAATTCTCCGCATGCTTATGATCAAAATAAAGCTTTTACTAAACATATCGTTGATGCTATGATGAAATCTTTTGAAGAAAAACTTGAGTTGGAAGTTTCTATACCTAGAAAGCTTTATGATGAGTGGGAGCCTACTATTAAGATTAAAATTAAAGATTATGAGTTCCATGCTTTGTGTGATTTGGGTGCTAGCGTTTCCACGATTCCGAAAACTTTATGCGATGTGCTAGGTTTCCATGAACTTGATGATTGCTCTTCAAATTTGCATCTAGCGGATTCCACTATTAAGAAACCTATGGGAAGGATTAATGATGCTCTTATTGTTGCAAATCGGAATTATGTGCCCGTAGATTTCATTGTTCTTGATATAGATTGCAATCCTACATGTCCTATTATTCTTGGTAGACCTTTCCTGAGAACGATCGGTGCAATTATTGATATGAAAGAAGGAAACATTAGATTCCAATTTCTGTTAAGGAAAGGCATGGAACACTTTCCTAGGAAGAAAATTAAATTACCTTATGAATCTATTATGAGAGCTACTTATGGATTGCATACCAAAGATGACAATACCTAGATCTATGGCGTTATGCCTAGCTAGGGGCGTTAAACAATAGCGCTTGTTGGGAGGCAGCCCAACTTTATTTTTATGTGTTTGTTTTTGTTTCTGTTATTGAGTGATTTACACATTATTACCTCTGTAGTAATTGTGTTTTATTGTTTTAATTAGTGTTTGAGCCAAGTAAGACCTTTGGGATGGTCTACGGTGATTGTTGATTTGATTTTGCTGAAATACAGAAACTTTTGCACTCAGTCCAGGAATTTTATCAATTCACCAGAACGTCGAATGAGTCTGAAATTATTACAAAAGATTTATATATAAATTTCCCAGGTTGTCCTAATTTTTGAGAATGTTTTGAGTTACAGAAGTATTCGAAGTCTACAGATTGCTACAGACTGTTCTGTTTTTGACAGATTCTGTTTTCTTTGTGTTGTTTGCTTATTTTGATGTATCTATGGGTTGTATCGGGGGGTATGAACCATGGAGAAGTTGGAATACAGTAGATATTACACCAATATAAATAAAGAATGAGTTCACAACAGTACCTAAAGTGGTGATTTATTTTTCTTATACTAACGGATCTCACGAGTTTTCTGTTGAGTTTTGTGTTGTGAAGTTTTCAAGTTTTGGGTAAAGATTTGATGGACTATGGAATAAGGAGTGGCAAGAGCCTAAGCTTGGGGATGCCCAAGGCACCCCAAGCCATATTCAAAGATACCAAAGAGCCTAAGCTTGGGGATGCCCCGGAAGGCATCCCCTCTTTCGTCTTCAATCCATCGGTAAATTTACTTGAGGCTATATTTTTATTCACCACATGATATGTGTTTTGCTTGGAGCGTCTTGTATGATATGAGTCTTTTATTTTTAGTTTGCCACAATCATACTTGCTGCACACATCTTTTGAGAGGGACACGCATTAATCGTGAATTTATTAGAATACTCTATGTGCTTCACTTATATCTTTTGAGCTAGGCAATGTTGCTCTAGTGCTTCACTTATATCTTTTTAGAGCACGGTGGTGTTTTATTTTTTAGAAATAATTGAACTCTCGTACCTCACTTATATTATTATGAGAGTCTTTAAACAGCATGGTAATTGGTTTAGGTTATGAATTTAGTTCTAATATAATGGGCATCCAAGAGGGATATAATAAAAACTCTCATATAAAGTGCATTGAATACCATGAGAAGTTTGATTCCTTGCATATAGTTTTGAGATATAAAGATGGTGATATTAGAGTCATGCTAGTGATTAATTGTGGATTGGTAGAAATACTTGTGTTAAAGTTTGTGATTCCCGTAGCATGCACGTATGGTGAACCATTATGTAACGAAGTCGGAGCATGATTTGTTTAATGATTGTCATCCTTTGTGTGAGGGTCGGCAGCGCGCGATGGTTAACTCCTACCAACCTCTCCCCTAGGAGCATGCGTCTAATACTTTGCTTCGATAACTAATAGACTTTTGCAATAAGTATGTGAGTTTTCTATGACTAATGTGAGTCCATGGATTATACGCACTCTCACCCTTCCACCACTGCTAGCCTCTCTAGTATCGCGCAACTTTCGCCGGTGCATTAAACCCACCATATACCCTTCCTCAAAACAGCCACCATACCTACCTATTATGGCATTTCCATAGTCATTCCGAGATATATTGCCATGCAACTTCCACCATTCTGTTTACTATTGTTCTAGGTATCGAGTTGTAATTCTTGAGTTGTAAGTAAATAAAAGTGTGATGATCATCATTATTAGAGCATTGTCCCATGAGAGGAAAGGATGATGGAAGCTATGATTACCTCACAAGTTGGGATGAGTCTCCAGACTTTACAAATAATAAAAGAGGCCAGTGAAGCCCAAATAAAAAAAAGAGGCCATAGATGCCCACCAAAATAAAAACAAATGAGAGAAAAGAGAGAAGGGACAATGCTACTATGTTTTTTTTCCATACTTGTGCTTCAAAGTAGCACCATGATCTTCATGATAGAGAGTCTCCTATTTTGTCACTTCCATATAACTAGTGGAATTTTTCATTATGATGCATGTCCACTTAGTTTCTTTTTGAGGTTTCATATACTTATAGCTCTAGTGCATCCTTTGCATGGCAATCCCTACTCACTCACATTGATATCTATTGATGGGCATCTCCATAGCCCTTTGACACGCCTAGTTGATGTGAGACTATCTTCTCCTTTTCCTCACAGCCTCCACCATATTCTATTCCACCTATAGTGCTATATCCATGGCTCACGCTCATGTATTGCGTGAGAGTTGAAAAGGTTTGACAACATAAAAGGTGTGAAACAATTGCATGACTTGTCATCGGGGTTGTGCATGATTTAAATACTTTGTGTGGGGAAGATGGAGCATAGCCAGACCATATGATTTTGTAGGGATAACTTTCTTAGGCCATGTTATTTTGAAAGGACACAATTGCTTTATTAGTATGCTTGAAGTATTATTGTTTTTATGTCAATATTAAGCTTTTGTTTTGAATCTTATGGATCTGAACATTCATGCCACAATAAAGAATATTACATGGATAAATATGTTAGGTAGCATTCCACATCAAAAATTCTGTTTTTATCATTTACCTACTCGAGGACGAGCAGGAATTAAGCTTGGGGATGCTTGATACGTCTCCAACGTATCTATAATTTTTGATTGTTCCATGCTATTATATTATCTGTTTTGGATGTTTTATATGCATTAATATGCTATTTTATATTATTTTTGGGACTAACCTATTAACCTAGTGCCCAGTGCCAGCTTCTGTTTTTTCCTTGTTTTTGAGTATTGCAGATAAGGAATATCAAACGGAGTCCAAACGGAATAAAATCTTCGCGATGATTTTTCTTAGACCAGAAGAAACCTACCAGACTTGGAGAGGAGGGCAGGAGACCTGTCGGGAGGCGACAAGCCTGCAGGGCGCGCCCTAGGGGGGGCGCGCCCCCTGGCTTGTGGCCCCCCTGCAGGCCTCCTAACCCTAATCTTCCGCCTATAAATTCCCAAATATTCCTCCAATACCAAAGAGAGCCACGATAATACTTTTCCGCCGCCGGAAGCCTCTCTTCCCGTGAGATCCCATCTTGGAGCCTTTTTCGGTAATCTGCCGGAGGGGGATTCGATCACGGAGGGCATCTACATCAACTCCATTGCCCCTCCAATGATGCGTGAGTAGTTCACCTCAGACCTTCGGGTCCATAGCTAGTAGCTAGATGGCTTCTTCTCTCTCTATGTTCTTCAATACCATGTTCTTCATGATCTTCATGGAGATCTATCCGATGTAATACTCTTTTGTGGTGTGTTTGTCGAGATCCGATGAATTGTGGGTTTATGATTAGATTATCTATGAATATTATTTGAATCTTCTCTGAATTCTTATATGCATGATTGCATATCTTTGCAAGTCTCTTTGATTTATTGGTTTGGTTTGGCCAACTAGATTGGTAATTCTTGCAATGGGAGAAGTGCTTAGTTTTGGGTTCAATCTTGCGGTGTCCTCACCCAGTGACAAAGTAGGGGTAGCTAGGCACGTATTTGTATTGTTGCCATCAAGGATAAAAAGATGGGGTTTTCATCATATTGCTTGAGTTTATCCCTCTACATCATGTCATCTTACCTAATGCGTTACTCTGTTCTTCATGAACTTAATACTCTAGATGCAGACAGGAGTCGGTCGATGTGTGGAGTAATAGTAGTAGATGCAGAATCGTTTCAGTCTACTTGACACGGACGTGATGCCTATATGCATAATCATTGCCTTGGATATCATCATAACTATGCGCTTTTCTATCAATTGCTCGACAGTAATTTGTTCACCCACCGTATTATTTTCCTTCAAGAGAGAAGCCTCTAGTGAAACCTATGGCCCCCGGGTCTATTTTCCATATTATATTTTCAGATCTATAAACCAAAAATACCAAAAATACTTTGCTGCAATCCTTTTGCTTTTATTTTACTTTCCGTTTTAGTAATCTTTTATATCTATCTCTATCAGATCTCATCCTTGCAAGTAACCGTGAAGGGATTGACAACCCCTTTATAGCGTTGGGTGCAAGTGTTTGATTGTTTGTGTAGGTGCAAAGATTGGGGACTTGCTTGTATCTCCTACTGGATTGATACCTTGGTTCTCAACAACTGAGGGAAATACTTATCTACTTTGCTGCATCACCCTTTCCTCTTCAAGGGAAAACCAACGCAAGCTCAAGAAGTAGCACATCCTGGGCGGCGCCCAGGCCCCGGCGTCGAACCGCATCTTCAAGCAGCTCACGCGGGAGGTGAACGCGGCTCTCCCGAAGCCCGAAGCCATGCTCCCCCTCAAGTGGTCCCAGACCGCAATCACCTTCGACTCGAGGGATCAGCTCAGGTGCTCGGCCATGGCCGGAACGCTCCCCAAGGTATGCACTCCGACCATCAGCAATGTCCTCGTCACCAAGACCCTCGTCGACAGTGGAGCGGGGCTCAATGTCCTCTCCATTGAGACCTTCGAGACGCTCCAAGTACCGTACGACCAGCTCATGCCGACCAAACCCTTCTCAGGAGTCACTGATGGATCCACCGTCCCCATTGGGCAAGTGCGCCTGCCCGTCACATTCGGCGGGCGCAAGAACTACCACACCGAGATCATCGTCTTCGACGTCACCCACATCCACCTCCCGTACAACGCGATCCTTGGGTACCCGGCCCTTGCCAAGTTCATGGCGGTGACTCATCATGGCTACAACATCCTCAAGATGCCAGGGAGTGGCGGCGTCATCACCGTCGCCTGCGATGAGAAGGATGCCGTCTGCTCCCTCGAGCGTGCTTACCGCGCTGTGGCGGCCGAGTGCTCGGACGACGAGGAAGATGCCATGCCTCGTGAGGATGCACGCAGGAAGAAGAAGCAGCTCCTCACCACAGGGCGCCAGGGGGCTGGGACCTCCAAGGACGGCGCCTCAGGCTCTGCGCCCAGGGACGGGGCCCCACCCTCCATCGCATAGGAAAGCGCACTCGGCGCCCCCCTTGGGTCAGGCTCGGGGGCTTCCATCCGGGGAGTTTCCGGCCTGGCCTGTGAGACAAGGGACGCGCTCGGGCACGACCTGAAGGCGCGTCCTGACGCGCGTCTGCCTGAACCAGGAGCACGGCGCGAGGCGCCGAGCTCGCAAGAGTCCGTCATCAGAGCGATCGAGGAGCTTGAGGAGGCATAGGCCATGCGAGGCGGGGGCTGCCCTGCACCACCAAGCGCAGCCGCCATCGTCGGCCCGGTTGACAAGCCGCGCATCTGCGTCAACGCGCTCGCAATCAACGGGGCCGCGTCCCAGGGCCTCTTTTGGCCGACGCGTGCCGATCGCGGATGGGTCTACCCGTACAACTAAGTCCGCATGCCCTTCGGCCTGGCAAACGCGGGCATCACGTTCAAGCATGAAAGGACGTGGATGTCGTCTAGAGGGGGGGTGAATAGGCGCTTTAAAATAATTACGGTTTAGGCTTGAACAAATGCGGAATAAAACTAACGTTTAATATGTCAAGCACAAAACCTAAAATAACTAGGCTCACCTATGTGCACCAACAACTTATGCGAAGCAAGATAAACAACTAAGTGATAGCAAGATATATAACAAGAAACAATATGGCCATCACAAAGTAAAGTGCACAAGTAAAGGGCTCGGGTAAGAAATAACTGAGGCACGTGGAGACGATGATGTATCCCGAAGTTCACACCCTTGCGGATGCTAATCTCCGTTCGGAGCGGTGTGGAGGCACAATGCTCCCCAAGAAGCCACTAGGGCCACCGTAATCTCCTCACGCCCTCGCACAATGCAAGATGTCGTGATTCCACTAAGGGACCCTTAAGGGCGGTCACCGAACCCGTACAAATGGCAACCCTTGGGGGCGGTCACCGGTACCCGTACACTTTGGCAACCCTTGGGGGCAGTCACCGGTACCCGTACAAATTGCTCGGGGCAACCTCCACAACCTAATTGGAGACCCCGACGCTTGCCCGGAGCTTTACACCACAATGATTGAGCTCCGAGGCACCACCAACCGTCTAGGGCGCCAAGGCACCCAAGAGGAACAAGCTCTAGGGTGCTCAAACACCCAAGAGTAATAAGCTTCTCAAACTTCACTTCCACGTATCCCCCTGGAGAACTCAAACCTATGCACCAAATGCAATGGCAAGGGCACACGGAGTGCCCAAGTCCTTCTCTCCTAAATCCCACCAAAGCAACTAATGCTAGGGAGGAAAATGAGGGGAAGAACAAAGAAGAACACCAAGAACTCCAAGAACTAGATCCAAGGGGTTCCCCTCACATAGAGGAGAAAGTGATTGGTGGAAATGTGGATCTAGATCTCCTCTCTCTTTTCCCTCAAGAACTAGCAAGAATCATTGGAGGGATTGAGAGTTAGCAATCTCAAAGAAGGTCAACAATGGGGGGCAAACACGAGCTCAAGAGTTAGGGAACCATTGGGGAAGAAGACCCCCTTAAATAGGTCCCCACAAATCTGCCCGTTATGTGCAGAATAACACAGGGGCGGTACAACCGCTATGATGACCGGTACAACCGGTCAAAGCAGACAAAACCAACCTGTAGCAAAAGCAATAAGCGGTACAACCGCCCGGGGCACCGGTAGTACCGGAATAACCGGAACAACCGGCCCAAAACCGCCCAAGAATCGCTCCAAAACAGAAACTAGTCCGGTGGTAGAGCGGTACATGGCCGGTACAACCTTAGGACCAATTCTGGAGCGGTACAACCGCTCCAAACACCGGTTGTACCGGTCAACCGGTACAACCTCTCTATGGGGCGGTACAACCTCCCTATGTAAAACAGGTAAGACTAAAACAGCCATAACTTTCGCATACGAGCTCCGATTTGAGCAAACTCAAGCTTGTTGAATAAAGGACAACAAGAGCTATCCAACAATGACTAGATAAATTAAGAACAAGAAATGGAGAATAAATGCCACCAGGATAAGGAAGATGACCTTCCCAATAGATATCCGGCAAAATCTCCAACACCGAAAACACAATATGATGCATACGAAATCTGTTTTCGATGAGCTTGAACTTATCACGATGAAGACCATAAGCTCAAAAACTCACATAGAGAAAAACCAAATAAGGACCAAGAAGGATGATGATGCAAGGATGCAAATGGTTTGAGCTCTCAACGAACGATACGATCAAGCTACTCACTTGAGAGCCCCCCTTGATAGTACGGCTATCGATCCTATAACCCGGTCTCCCAACTACCACCATGAGACCGGTAAAATGGAAAACCCTATCAAGGTCAAACCTTTGCCTTGCGCATAGTCCACTTGATCTAGTTGATGACGATCTTGTCCTTCTCAAGATGGAACACCTTTCTTGATTGCGCCGGCTTGATGAAGACTAGTAGATTGCTCCCCCATACTCCACTATGGGTGAGCCACTCTTTGGCACATCTTCACAAGTCCATTGTCACCACAATGGACGGAAAGCTTCAAGCATGATCTCTCCATGATGCTTCACTTGAACTTGCACACCGCAACCTTGATGACGATCACCACTTGATGTCATCTTCCATGGGTTGTATGTGATCTTCCTCTTGATGCAAGCCCATGGAAATATACCTAACCCCACAAAGAACACTCACGTAGACCATGGGTTAGTACACAAAGCGTAATGGACAATGCTTACCATACCATGGGATCACTTGACCCCTCTCAGTATATCGTGTACGCTTTGTGTGTTGATCAACTTGGTTCACTCTTTGACTTAGTCTTGATCAACCTTGTATCTTATCTTCTCTCTTCATAAAGATGATGTCTTGAAGGTCACCATGAATGCTCACACAATCTTCTTCTTCAAGACACGCTTGCAATAAGCTCAACTCTCACATGACCAATCTTTGGATAAAGCCTTGAATACCACCTTGGTCACCATATAAACTCCTTGAAACCAACAGATGGACTTCAAGAAGTACCTACGGACAAATCCTTCGAATATAACTCAAGGCAACCATTAGTCCATAGGGATTGTCATCAATTACCAAAACCACACATGGAGAAATGTGCTCTTACAAAGCGCCTTGCCCGGGGCATGCTCATACCTTGCCTGGCGAGGTGCAGCGAGGAGTTGGAGGAGATGCCCGAACCGAGCAGGGGTCCCGTGCCCCGGGAGACGACGGGCTCATGAGGG
Organism: Elymus sibiricus; assembly: GCA_039707655.1. Classification (NCBI taxonomy): domain Eukaryota; kingdom Viridiplantae; phylum Streptophyta; class Magnoliopsida; order Poales; family Poaceae; genus Elymus; species Elymus sibiricus. The sequence goes on along the minus strand of CM077667.1, from coordinate 436,488,671 downwards.
TCGCGCTCATGGAGGTACAAGATCAGGCTACGACGGCAGCTTTGGCTCTACAGCGGCATGGCCGCCAGGTGATTTTTTGTTGGTCTGTGCCAGGTAACTTTTTGGTTTACTCCGTTTGAGGGCGCCCACCGGGCCGCATTATCCTCAGGCGATCAGGGCATACCCCTGCAGCTGCCTCATTTACGCATATTTTAGTTGCTTTTCATGCATGTGATCTGTTTCCTAACGTTTCACCTTGCCTGCACGGCTCTTTGCCGGCGTGAATGTCGCCGCACCCGAATGATCCTACCTTCGACCGCCTCATGAGAGGACTGGGCACGGCGTCTGTGCTCCGGTCCGTCCCTGCAGCATCGATAAATCCAGTGGCTGAGCTCTGTCTGGCGGGCCGGCCCCGTTCACGTCACCTCCTGGGGTCACTGGTGCTTGGCCCTCTCATGCGATGGCCCTAGGGGGCACGTTCGGCGCAGGCTTCTCCAAAATTTGCAGGACCTCGGACGGTGCTACCTACAAGAAGATCCAGGCGCAAACCGCCTTTGAGGTAGGGACCTCACCAGGCCAAAGCGCCCTCGCGAGCTCCCAGATACACCTCCCAGTTCTACCATGCAAGCCACGCGTACGAACTCAATGGGATGTACATGCCCGGAGCCCCCCGAGGACGCGGAGGGGTTCCTTCCCACGCAATGTGGAAGCCCCATGCTCCGCGCTGGCGGACAACACGGTCCGCCAATGACTATGCCCACACAATGTGGAAGCCCTACGCTCCGTGCGGGGGATAAACAACTGAGGGCGCCCCAGCGGCTGCATCCAACCTCAGGAAGGCCCCTCGCGGCCCCTTCTCGCTGCATTCCCCTGGGATGTACGCGTGACGGGGCTGCACGGGGTGTCGTGGTTTTGTCACGGCAGATGTCTGAAGACTTAGGTTCGAGGCCATCGCTAAGACGGTGGACTCAAAGGGATTGGTCGAGACGAGGGACACGAGTTTACCCAGGTTCGGCCCCTCAAGAAGAGGTAAAAGCCTACATCCTGCTTGTGCTATATTGATTGGAGTATCGATTACAAGGGAGCGGATTCGCTTGACCTAGTTCTCGATTGATTGGATTCTTGTCTAAGCCGCCCCAGAGTCTCACCTTTATATAGGAGGTCGAGGCTCTGGGTTACACGAGTCCTAAACCGACTCATACATCGTAGTTGATCCTGTCTCTAAGCCGCCTTGCCGTCTTGGACAAGCCGTCTCCGGGCGGCTTAACCGCCCGGGTCTTCACACCATCTTCTGTCTCTTGGGCCTTCGTCTTGGCCCGTTAAGTAAACCGCCATGCGGCCTGGCCTTCATCTTTCGGCCCACCTTATGAGTCTTGACTGATGAGCCGCCAGGTACGACCCGGCTCCTCCTGGGCGGGTCTTACCACGGGGTTATATCCCCAACATTAGGCCCCAGGTTGATTTGAGCCTGCTCATGTCAATCTTCAAACTTACTTGGCGGCGAGTCTCCCATTTCTTCACCTGAAAAAGAAAACTCCTAACCCGCCGTGACGTCATGTCGAATATTCTGAAAAGATTCCGTGACGTTCGCAACAGATCCTCTCATTAAACGGTCATCCCGAAAATCGAGGCGCCCCTTTCGGTCAATCATCACTGTGCCTCTTCGATTTTTACGCGCACTGTTGCCATCCCATCCCATAAATAGGGACACGTGGTGCCTTTTTCCCTTTCTCTGCTGTCGCTGTCATCTTCCTCCCTCAGTCAGCCTCGCCTCCAGAGCTCCGCCGCACGTAATCGGACCTCACCGTCGTCCTCAACGCCGGCCGCTGCATCGACCTGACTTGGACCAGAAAACTCCGCCGGGCCGCCCGCATCCAGGAGGTACCGTTCTCAACCTTTGTCGAATCTAGAATCATCTCCATTAAGATCCCCCGAGTTCATCGGGTTTTCTCTAGTGTTCTTCGCAGGTTCTTTGCTGTTCTTCATAATATAAATTGTAGATGGCCCCTTGAACCCCATATTACTTGTCTATCCATTGTGGTTGCCCTTCTAATGCCAATGCCCTCTTGCTCTGGATCTGCATAGCAACCTCCACCACGTGCTGCCCGCCTGTTCTTCTTCTATCTTTTTAGGTTGTTGAGTATGTTTTATTTTACCTTCGCCCGTAGATCTTGCAGCCATAGTGACAATATGTGAAACCTGTTTATCCGCACTTAGCCGTATTTTCCAGCGTTGCCTTGTCCACCTAATCCATCATTGCATTGGCGGCTCTCTGACAAAATACTTCGGCGGCTTAACATCTCACCGTTATACTGACCACAGCTGCCTTGACTAGTTAATATTTTTTCTAAGCCGCCATACTCTGGGCCTTTTTCGCAGTTTGACCCGCCATCATGTTGAGAGCGCCCTCATCTTGCGATTGGGTTAGCTCCAGAGTCACCGAACAGCTCTTTCTTGACTTCGTAGAATCTGGTATCTTGCCAGCTCGGGATGTTATACACTGGCGGGTTCCAGGGCCAGAAACAAGACCTACTCCCAAGGAAGGGGAAGTTGTCGTGTTCACTGATCACCTCCTTCGTGGATTCAGCCCGCCCGGGTCAAAGTTTTTCCGGGATGTTCTTCATTTCTACAAGCTTCACCCCCAAGACATAGGCCCAAATTATGTCACCAACATGTGTCAGTTTCAAGTCTTATGTGAAGTTTACCTGCAAGAAGAGCCGTCCGTCGACCTCTTCCGTGACTACCACTACGTCAACCGCCAAACTGAAGTGGCGGCTGGACCAAGTTTGGAGCTTGGCGGCGTTTCTATCCAGAGACGGAGACATTTGCCCTATCCAGCACCTATCCTACCAAGTCATCCCAAGGATTGGAACAAGACTTGGTTTTACTGCAAGGACACTTCTCCTGAAGGCGAGAATCCGCTGCCGGGTTACCGTCCTACCCGGCTCTGCAACACTGGAGAACTCCCAGATCGGATGTCTGCCGCAGAGCGAGCGAAATATGCTTCGGCTTTCGTGAAGATTTGGGCCTTAATGGCCAACGGTTTGACCGGCGTCGACTTAATCCGCTGCTGGGTTAGCTGGAAGATCCTGCCACTGAGCCGGCGTGACCGACTCATGCATCAATTCACGGGTGAACCTAATGACACCCTCTGCTTCAGTTCCACCCCTCTGACAGAGCAAGATATCAACTCCTCCATCAAAGGACTTCTTGGCGAAAAACAAGCGGTTTGCAACAAAGTTGGGCTGAAACCATTCTGTCTCAAGAACCTGGCTCCAGTTGTAAGACACTTTTCCACAAATTTGGTCAAACTTTAACTTTGTCCTGCACCTTCTAACCTTTGTTGGCGGCTTATGTACAGGCCGGCTCTTCTTTTTGGAAGAAAAAGTATAACCCTCCTGTGAGGAAACCTAAAGTGGGTAAAACCCGCGTCCAGAAGAAGAAGACTGCCACTCAGGAACCGCCTGAGCTTGATGACTCAGAGGTAGAACTTGACTCCCTTGGCCGTCTCTTTATGCAACTTATTGACAACAATTATTCACAGGAGGAAACGGAAACAAGCCATGCAGATGCCCCTGAGGTAACTTACATCTCCTCTGACTCCGAAAACTTTCCACCAGAGAAAATACGGCGGGTCATCCGGAAAGTCCCATTTTCTCATCCTCTTGCTTATTTAGACCCCAAATTTCTTTTGAAAAAGCAACAGCATAACTCCAGACGTCAGACCCGGAGCACCGGCTCCGAAGAGCTTCTAACCGGCTTGCCAAATTCTCCGGCTCCTCGGAAACGGCCTGCTGAGGTACTCTTTTATCTAAATGTGACTTTTAATTGCCTTGCATTGTATCCTTACTCTGTTTTCTATTGTCTTAACTGCTTTCAGGAAACGCCCCCTTCATCTGGTGATTCCACTGCGACTAAGCTGCCACCTCTGAAGATCAACCCGGAGTGCGTACCTTTATATCTGGATTATACCTTTTACCATCCTTGTCCTTTATGTAATAATCTTTTCTGTTTTCCAGGGCTCAAGCAAAACGAAGGAAGACCGGCGGGTCTACCGCTGCTCCTACTGCCCAAGAGCTGGAGATTGCTAAGCCGGACTCCCCTTCAACTCATGCTGAGCCCACTGACATTATGAAAGATGCACCTGAAGATACTCATCAGCCTTCTGCGCCGGCTGACCATGACACGGCAACTGAAAGTCCTCCAAGGGATGATACTAAGCCGCCCAACCCTTCAACAGCTGTCGAAGACACAGCTCTTCCAGATGTTATCATCACTGGGACGGGTCATCAATCTCCCAAGCCTCATGTATTGACAAGACATACCAGCAAGGCTGAAGCTTCTTCGCCTGAGAAGTTCGATTTTGAATTCCCTGTGTTGGAGAAGCTGACTGCCGATGAATTACATGCTGGTTATATGAACCGCCTGTCAACAAGCCGGAACATGGAGCTCAAACTTGTTGGTTTGATGAAGAAAAAATATGAGGTACTCCTCCTGCTTTTTCCTTATACCCTTATGTAGCCCCCAAGAGCTGATTTAACATTGTAAATGGTAGACCGGCTCTTCCAATCGGTGCCATACTCCAAATAGCTTAGCCTGTAGCCCCCAAGTATCGGGTTAGTATAGATAGTAAGCCGATACTCAATTTGAAGAGTTGATCAATGGTAGCCCCCAAGTCCGGCTCAGTATAAAAAATGATGAGCCGAAACTTTACTGTAGACTTGGAAAACGCTGTGTGTAGCCCCCAAGTGGCGGCTTAACTTTATGAAGATGAGCCGGAACTTCATTGTAGCCTTGGAGAGCGCTGTGTGTAGCCCCCAAGTACTGGCTTAACTTTATGAAGATGAGCCGGAACTTCATTGGAGTCTTGGAGAGAAAACACAGACATTAGCCCCCAAGTGTCAAGTATATTGCTTGCAATCTGCTTGAGACTTGTCATATACTAACATCTCATCCTGGCGACTTAAATCTCCTGATTTGTTTTGTTTTTGTACAATACAGGAAGCTTTGGAGGCGGCCGAGTCTGATCTGACCGGCGTAAGAGAAAGTCTTGCTGCACAACAAACCGCCCGGTCTGAGGCGGAAGAAAAATGGCGGGTTGCCGTTAAGGAGCTTGAGAAGGTTCAAGCTGATTTTGATGCCTTCAAGAAAAGTGCTGAGTCTACACAAGCCACCCTGACCAAGCGCGCAGACGATGCTGACCAGCAACTCAAGCTTGTGTCAGATGAGCTGCAAACCCTCAAGCGCCATATCTCGAGGATGACTTCTGCTATCTTTGGTAAGTACTGTATACCTTAGCAAATTTCCTTGCCATGTTTTAAAAACTGTGCGGGCGGCTTATACCACCAAATCTTTCCTTGCAGGTCAAAGAAGCCTCGAACTATCTTCAGACAGCTTGCTGAAGCTAAAGGCAGTATATTCCTTGGCAGAACAGCTATACTGCGACACCCTTTGCACCATCAAAGCGATGCTAAATGAAAAAAGCATCCCCAAATTTATGAAGGGAGTGATAGAGCTCCTGTCGACTCTGCCCAAACAAATTGATGAGCTCAAATGATCCGCCGCCAAAGAAGGCGCAATGGCTGCACTAAGCCGGTGTCTGGCTTTTGCCCCGGAGCTGACCGCAGAAGAGATGATGGACGGCTTTCCATCCAAAAAAGACGACGGCTCAGACTTTTCCGAGGATGACTATGCCAAATGTATGAAGGCCTCCCGAATACTTGCATCAGCGCTGGCGAATGAACTTGATCTGACGACATACCAGACGGCTTATGGCGAGGACAACAAACGAGTGCGCTGCCCAACTTTTGAAGCCAGAGACTTGATTCCTGCACGCCGTAAGCACCTCTTTGCTCCTGAGATTGACCCGTCTTCCCTCTTTGACGAGGCTCAGTTTGAAGCTTTAACAAACTGCAACTGGGATGTGGACAATCTTCAGATCGAAGAGATCAAAGACCCGGCGCAGGATGACCCGCCGTCAAGCTGATCATTGCTTCTGAAACGTATAACCCGGCTTCTTGACCCGCCAAGGCCAGTAGTGTAAAAAACTTAAGTCCGTTGTATTTTGGGCTCCCTGGGGAGTTTGTAATAGACATAGAAAAACTTGTTTGCCTGAGCCGTGCCATCGCGCACGTATGAATCTTTGCACAACTTAATGCATGCTTGTCTGTCTTGTGCTCTGCTCATAATACCTGATTTCACGGCGGCTCATCTTTAGGAGATAAACCCTGCAAAAACAAGACAATGTTCTTCATTGCTATGAGGGCGGCTTGAAAAAGCACAACCCGGAGATGTTAAATCTTTCATGACCTTGCCTTTCTTTTCAAAAACTCATATGCCGGTTCTTCTGGGTGGACTCGCTACTTGAACTCTTAACAGTACAGGGTCTCTAGCGAGAGTGACCGTCAATTCTTTTGAACGGCTCAGGGTCTCTAGGCGAGATTAACTGGTAAGAGCGCAACGAACCAGAGAGAGACACAGCAGGGCATGAGCACCCTTAGGGCCCATAAGCTACCTCTCACATGACATAAATCCGTCATTTGAACCTTAAACAGTGCAGGGTCTTAAAAAGAGTAACTGTTTAAGAGTACGAACGGGCCACATAGCGGAGAGTCGGCAGTAGATGGGTGAGTTTATCCTCGCTTTCCGTAAGCCGGCCCTCACGTGACAAGAGCCGCCGGTTTAACCTTGACCAGTACAGGGTCTCTAGCCAGAGTGACTGTCAAATATGTTTGAACAGCTCAGGGTCTCTAGCGAGATTAACTGGTAAGAGTTCGGCGGGTCACCTGGCGGAGCAGCAGCAGCTTACAGGCAGGTTTAACTCCAACTTGCAGTGGCTGAAGAGCCGATCAAGAGGGTGTGTAAGCTAAACCCGGCGGGTTGGAAGCCCCCAAATGACCTTGTTGACGGAGTCAACTTTTTGGGTATATAACCCGGCCTGACGGTGGCTGAAGAGCCGATCAAGAGGGTGTGTAAGCTAAACCCTGGCGGGTTGGAAGCCCCCAAATGACCTAATAGTTGTATCCATCTTTGCACAATCTGAGATACGTAAAACGGCAGAGGCCCCGGCTTACAGGGATGCCAACTTTATTATATATATAAGTGATATATACAATGATGATGTACAATGGGAGGAGTCGATGACTCAAGTATAGTAAGGCCGCAGATGAGCGATATTCCACGGCCGGTGGGTCTCCTGCCCAGAAGTGCGTGACTCATCTCGTATGTCAATGAGATAGTATGACCCATTGTTGAGATTTCTGCTGATCACAAAGGGTCCTTCCCATGGGGGAGATAGCTTGTGCGCATCCATCTGATCTTGAATCAGACGCAACACCAAGTCGCCTTCCTGAAACGTCCGGGTCTTAACTCTGCGGCTATGATAGCGACGCAGGTCTTGTTGATAAATCGCCGATCGAGCCGCCGCCAGATCACACTCTTCATCCAAAGCATCTAACGCGTCCTGACGCGCTGTCTCATTATCTGTCTCAACGTAAGCCGCCACCCTCGGCGAGTCATGGCGTATATCACTTGGTAACACGGCTTCTGCACCATAAACCATGAAGAAAGGCGTATAGCCTGTTGACCTGTTGGGAGTTGTTCTGATGCTCTATAAAACAGAAGGCAACTCTTCCACCCAACAACCCGGCGTTCACTGCAGAGGAACCATAAGCCGGGGTTTGATACCTCTCAAGATCTCCTGGTTAGCTCGCTCTGCCTGACCATTGGATTGTGGATGAGCAACAGCAGAGACGTCAAGCCGGATGTGCTCACTTTCACAGAACGCCTGCATAGCCCCCTTGGATAGGTTTGTGCCATTATCTGTGATGATACTATGAGGGTAACCAAAGTGGTAGATCAATTTTTTGACAAACTGAACCGCCGTAGCTGCGTCACACTTGCCGACCGACTCAGCCTCCACCCACTTGGTAAATTTATCCACCGCCACCAAAAGGTGGGTCTTCTTGTCTTTAGATCTCTTGAAGGGCCCGGCCATATCAAGCCCCCAGACCGCAAATGGCCAGGTAACTGGAATCATACGCAATTCCTGAGCCGGCACGTGAGCACGTCGCCCGAACTTCTAACATCCATCGCACTTGAGAACCAAGTCTTTTGCGTCCTTATGAGCCGTCAGCCAGAAGAAACCATGCCGAAAAGCCTTGGCCACCAGAGATTTTGAGTCGGCGTGATGACCACAATCGCCGGCGTGAATTTCATTTAAGATCTCCTTACCCTCTTCAGGAGAAACGCAATGCTGGAAAACACCAGTGACACTGCGCTTGTGTAACTCGTCATTGATGATAGTCATAGATTTAGATCGTCTGATGATTTGTCTTGCCAAGGTCTCGTCCTCGGGTAACTCGCCGCGAGTCAAGTACGCTAGGTAAGGCAACGTCCAATCTGGGATAGCATGCAGAGCCGCCACCAGCTGCCCCTCCGGGTCAGGTATAGCCAGATCCTCCTCTGAAGGTAACTTAATTGACGGGTGATATAACACATCCAAGAAAACATTAGGCGGCACCGGCTTACGCTGAGAGCCCAGCCTTGACAACGCGTCAGCCGCCTCGTTCTTGCGACGGTCAATATGATCCACTTGATAACCCTTGAAGTGACCAGCAATGATGTCCACCGTGTGACGGTAAGCCGCCATCCGTGGGTCCTTGGAATCCCACGTGCCTGAAACTTGCTGAGCCACGAGGTCTGAGTCGCCAAGACACCTAACCTGGCTTAGGTTCATCTCCTTAGCCACACGGAGGCCATGAAGTAAAGCCTCATACTCAGCTGCATTGTTAGTACAGGGAAACATCAACCTTAACACATAACAAAACTTGTCACCTCTAGGGGAAGTTAAGACAACTCCAGCCCCTGATCCTTCCAATTGCCTGGATCCATCAAAGTGAATTGTCCAGTATGTGTTATCCGGCTTCTCCTCAGGCGACTGACACTCTGTCCAGTCGTTTATAAAGTCCACCAAGGCTTGAGACTTGACAGCCGTGCGGGGCACATACTTGAGATTTAGAGGCCCAAGCTCCAACGCCCACTTTGCAATCCTGCCAGTGGCTTTTCTATTTTGAATTATGTCACCCAACGGGGCAGAACTAACCACAGTGATCTGGTGTCCCAGGAAGTAGTGCTTCAACTTACGATTCGCCATGAACACCCCATATATCAGCTTCTGCCAATGTGGGTACCTTTGCTTTGACTCTATCAAGACTTCACTGACGTAGTAAACCGGCCTCTGAACCGGGTATTCTTTCCCTGCTTCCTTACGCTCCACAACAATCGCGACGCTGACTGCCCTGTTGTTAGCTGCCACATAGAGGAGTAAAGGTTCCTTCTCAGCCGGAGCGGCCAAGACCGGCGGCTCAGCCAGCTGCTTCTTGAGCGCCTCGAACGCTTCACCCGCCGCCTTACTCCAGACAAAATTGTCTGTCTTCTTCATCATCTGATACAGATGAATAGCTTTCTCACCCAGGCGGCTTATGAACTGGCTTAAAGCAGCGACTCGACCCGCCAGGCGCTGAACGTCATTAATGCACGCTGGCTTAGACAGGGAGGTGATAGCCTTTATCTTGTCCGGATTAGCTTCAATGCCACGCTCAGAGACTAGAAATCCCAAGAGGTTGCCTGCAGGAACTCCAAAGACACACTTAGCCGGGTTAAACATCATCTTGTAAACCCGTAAATTATCAAACGTTTCCTTCAGGTCGTCAAGTAGAGTCTCCTTCTTTCTTGACTTGACCACAATATCATCCACATAAGCATGAACATTGCGCCCAATTTGACTATGAAGACAGTTCTGCACACAACGCTGGTAAGTCGCCTGGGCACTCTTGAGCCCAAAAGGCATAGACACATAGCAGAAAACACCAAAAGGCGTGATGAAAGCCGTCTTCTCTTGGTCTCTAACTGCCATCTTAATCTGATGATATCCTGAGTAGGCTTCCAGGAAGCATAAACTCTCGCAACCCGCCGTTGCGTCAATAATCTGGTCGATGCGGGGGAGAGCAAATGGGTCAACTGGACAGGCCTTGTTAAGATCCATGTAATCCACACACATACGCCACATGCCGTTCTTCTTAAGCACCAACACCGGGTTAGCTAACCACTCCGGGTGAAAAACCTCCACGATGAACCCTGCTGCTAAGAGCCGGGCCACCTCTTCCCCAATTGCTTTACGCCGCTCTTCATTGAAACAGCGAAGGAACTGCTTGATCGGCTTGAACTTAGGATCCACATTAAGGTGGTGCTCAGCGAATTCTCTCGGTACACCCGTCATGTCAGACGGCTTCCATGCAAAGATGTCCCGATTCTCACGGATGAATTCGATGAGCGCGCTTTCCTATGCGGGGTCCATGTTAGCCCCGATAGTGAACTATTGTGATGAGTCGCCCGGAGTGAAATCTACCTGTTTGGTATCATCCGCCGCAAACTTGAGGGGCGGCTCAGATTCCGTGTTAGGCTTCTTCAGTGGAGTCATATCTTCCGGGTCAACATTTTCCTTATAAAACTTGAGCTCTGCTTCTGCACAACTTGACTCTGCGTAAGCTGCGTCTCCTTCCTCACACTCAAGAGCCGTTTTCCGATCACCATGCACAGTAATCGTTCCATTCAACCCGGGCATCTTGAGCTGTAGGTAAACATAGCAAGGCCTAGCCATGAACTTGGCGTAAGTCGGTCGTCCAAACAGAGCGTGATATGGGCTCTTGATTTTAACCACTTCAAACCACAACGACTCCACCCTGTAGTTGAATTCATCACCAAAAGCTACCTCCAAAGAAATCTTTCCCACTGGATAGGCCGACTTGCCGGGCACCACACCATGAAAAACTGTTGAAGAGGGCTTAAGATCCTTATCAAGCAGACCCATCCGGCTGAAAGTGTCATAATATAGGATGTTGATGCTGCTGCCACCATCCATAAGTACTTTAGTGAACACATATCCACCTACTTGGGGGGCAACTACCAAAGCCAGTTGCCCCGGGTTATCAACACGCGGCGGGTGATCCGCCCGGCTCCAAGCTATGTCATACTCAGACCACTTCAAATACCGCGGGAGAGCCGGCATGAGTGCATTAACCGCCCGCTTGCGTACTTTTCGGTCTCGCTTGTCAAGGCTGGTTGTAAAAACATGATACTGATCCCCACTGAGCTGTTTCAGGTTAGTCCGGTACCCCGATTGGTTAATTTGCTGCTGGCCTCCACCGCCAGACTGCTGATGATGACCTCCTTGATTGCCTTTACCCTGGTACCCGGATCCTGAGCCGCCAGCACCAAAGCCGGCTCCTGATCCGCCCGGCCCTGAGCCGCCTGATGGCCCATTACCGTTATTCCAATGCTGTTGAAGGCTGAAATCCCGAAACTGCCGCATAATACTGCAATCCCTCCATGTATGGCCTGCCGGCTTATCAGGCCGGCTGTGCTCCGGACAAGGTTTATTGAGCATCTCTTCCAGGTTGAAAGGAGCTTTGCCCTTGTTAAAGGGTGGCCTGAAATTCCCATTGCCCTTAGCACGATTGTTCCTAGCACTGGTGTTCGCCACCAATTCTGACCCGCCGTCCGGGTTCTTCCGCTTGCCCGGGTTGCTATTTCCGGCCGCGCTTTGCTGTTGACCCTTGCCATTGTTGTTTTTCTTACCCTGACCCGATTTCTCATCATCGGAGCCAGGGTCCTTCGTGTTATCGGAGTCTGCATACTTGGTGAGAGCCGCCATGAGCTCCCCCATATCCTGGCACGTGCGCTTGAGCCGGCCAAGCTTCTGCTTCAAAGGTGTGAAATGGCAATTCTTCTCTAGAATCAAAACTGCTTGAGCCGCCGTTATCTATTCTGAAGAGTGGATGATGGTTGAGACCCGCCGGACCCAGTGATGAGCCGACTCGTCATCATGCTGCACGCAATGGTCCAGATCCACAATCGTCATGGGCTGCTTGCATGTTCCTTGGAAATTTTTGATGAATTTAGCCTTTAACTCAGACCAGGAATTAATGGTGTTGGGTGGCAAGCCCTTCAACCACGTGCGAGCCAGCCCTTCCAGCATCATGATGAAATATTTGGCACATACTGCATCACTGACGTCTAACATCTCCATGGCCAGCTCATAGCTTTCGATCCAAGCCTCTGGAGGTAGGTCAGCAGTATAATTGGGCACCTTGCGAGGGCCCTTGAAATCCTTCGGCAAACGCTCGTTCCGTAGAGCCGGCGCTAAACACGGCACTCCCACAGCCCTGGAGGTCAATCCTGCCCCTACTGAGACAGAAGGTGCAATTGTGGGTTCTTGATGAGCCGCCGCTTCCGCCAGAGCCGTCGCTTCTTGCTGTGCTCTTGCCCGATCCACCAGCGCCTGAGCATCCAGAGCCGCCCGGTCGACTCGCAGCGGGTTCCGATGTCATTCACTGCTAGAAACCGCCGGTGACTCATAACGCCGGCTGTAGCTGCGGCTGGGGATGGGGGTTGAATGCACGTGGCTCCGGCTGTAAGTATACTTCTCCTGCTGGGCCACCGCCGTCCGCAGATATCCAATAGCGTTCCGCACCTCCTCTGCAAAAGGCGCCTCGTCGGGGATGGGAATTGTATCAAGCCTGGTGGCCGCCGCCACCATGTTCTCCACCGGGTTAGAATAATGACCCGGCGGCGTCGGAAAAGGCTGTGGTGGGGTCGGGTTCCGGCGGGGTGGGTCTGGCCGCTGATGCTGAACCTTCGCCCGGCTTCCAGGTACTTCCGTCGTCCGGGTCACGGTCAAAGGTATGTTCCGTCCCGTCCCTGGCGTGTTGAAAAGATTTCTGGCTTCATACTGATCCGGCAAGCGGGATTGATGCCTCATCCGCTGAACCGCCGCTGCAGACTGCTGCTCTAATTCAAAACGGAAAGCGTCCGCCCTAAGGCGCTCCGCCTCAGCATCCATCTAAGCCTTCAGCGCATTGATTTCCTGTTGGACTCCGGTCATCTGGTTCTTCAACCTCGCAATCTCCGCATTACGGGCCGCTTGGTTTTCAGCAGTGACCTCAGTCGCCATCAGGGTTGTAAGCTCATTCATCAGATCTAGAAGAACTTGAGCCGGCGGCCTGCCAGCTCCAGACCCGGTTGCACCAGCGACTGTGCTACTGGGGGCCGGCGCTGAACCCGCCATGAAGACGGCAGCGCGGTTCGGCGGCTCATATTCCTCCGGCTCATGATATTCTGACTCGGGGTAATGCTCGATGTAGCCCCCAAGCCCACCATTGTGAAGCTGATAGATTGACTCCGTCTCTCCGCTCGAGGATCCATCCTCTGAGCAGATGAGGGTATCTTCCCGCGACATAGAACCTTCAAGCTCCATGCCCTGGGTGAAGCTGACGAAGACATGCTTCCTGCCCGGGTTAGCACGGGCGGGTCGCACGCGTCGGGCGGGTTGCTCGCGCCGGGCCGGCTCGACGATGTCGGTGCAGATGTCCGGCCCGGGTTCAGATCCGCCGATCTTGCCGATGAAGACGTGGATTCCGCCGAAGGGGACCCGGAAACCGTACTCAATTGAGTCGGCCTCGGGGCCCCGGCCGGTCTCGTCGATGTAGAGCCGGCCGCGGCGACTCTTGGTCATCCTGCCAACAGCGTACCCCTCGATCCCTGGGAGAGAGCCCTTTGAGAACTCAACACCACCGAGCGCTAGCCCCACGGTGGGCGCCAACTGTCGTGGTTTTGTCATGGCAGATGTCCGAAGACTTAGGTTCGAGGCCATTGCTAAGACGGTGGACTCAAAGGGGATGGTCGAGACGAGGGACACGAGTTTACCCAGGTTCGGCCCCTCAAGAAGAGGTAAAAGCCTACGTCCTGCTTGTGCTATATTGATTGGAGTATCGATTACAAGGGAGCGGATTCGCTTGACCTAGTTCTCGATTGATTGGATTCTTGTCTAAGCCGCCCCAGAGTCTCACCTTTATATAGGAGGTCGAGGCTCTGGGTTACACGAGTCCTAAACCGACTCATACATCGTAGTTGATCCTGTCTCTAAGCCGCCTTGCCGTCTTGGACAAGCCGTCTCCGGGCAGCTTAACCGCCCGGATCTTCACACCATCTTCTGTCTCTTGGGCCTTCGTCTTGGCCCGTTAAGTAAACCGCCATGCGGCCTGGCCTTCATCTTTCGGCCCACCTTATGAGTCTTGACTGATGAGCCGCCAGGTACGACTCGGCTCCTCCTGGGCGGGTCTTACCACGGGGTTATATCCCCAACACGGGGGCTACTACCGGGCCAAGCCTGGTACACGCCACCTTCACAGGTCTGCCAAACCTGGTCTTCACGCGCCCATCTCAGGAAAAGCTGGCGAGGAAAGGTATGGGAGCCGCTCGTACGTCAAGGGGGACTCCTGAGCATCGCGACTCAGGAGCCTCACTGGCCACGTAGCCCCTCACCCCTTGGAACCGTCCTTGGTGATCCGGACGGCCCAACGGCGACTGAGGTACGCGCGGGGCCGGGCCCTGCCGACGCATAGCTCAAAGCGCTCAAAACCCTTAAGGAGGACGCTGGAGCTCATACGTCAAGGGGGACTCCTGAGCATCGCGACTTAGGACCCTCACTGGCCACATAGCCCCTCACCCCTTGGAACCGTCCTGGTGATCTGGACGGCCCAATGGCGGCTGAGGTATGCGCAGGGCTGGGCCCTGCCGACGCAGAGCACAAGGTGTTCAACATTACCAAGTTAATCCGCCTTCACCATGTTCCCTTCATGAGGGCTGCTCGTACGTCAAGGAGGACTCCTGAGCATCGCGACTCAGTAGCCTCACTGGTCCTGTAGCCCCTCACCCCTTGTTCCGTCCTGGTGATCCAGACGGCCCAACGGCGGCTGAGGTATGCGCGGGATCGGGCCCTGCCGATGCAGAGCATCACAGCAAGCAGGAAGGAAACAAGGCAAAGAAAGCAATCAGACAATCCAACAGTGATTACAAGCATTAAAAGTTTTCGCAAATATAAACAAGTCTAACGCCTCCGCGAGGCACGATGAACGTTGCAGGAAAGGAACAAGGAAGAAGAATTAGGAGGAGCAATCACCACCACTCGTCCCAGCCGCGGGGAACTCGTCGTCGACGTCGCTGACATCGTCTTCTTCGCCGCTAACCCTTGCAGCTTTTGGAGGCGGAGAAACAGCGACGCGGGTGAACTTCTTCATCAGCGCCCCCATGGCCGCTGCCGCGGCGACACGAGCCCCGGGAGCGACCGGGCTGATCACGGAGCTGAAGTCAAACCCCGGCTCATGGAGGTGGAGGTGGCTGAAGACGCGCGTTGCAGCCTCGGAAAAGAGGTCGCGGCACTCACTCTCCAAGACTTCCTCCACCTTGACAACGGCACCCTCCAGCGCCTCGATGAGCTTTGAGGAGAGCCCCGCGAAGCCGCTCTCCGGAGCCGCCAGGGGCTCCGTAAACCCATCCCGGCAGAGGGAACGGAGCGCTTGGCGGAGTCGAAGCTCAACGGAGGAGAAGGCGCTGAGCTCCGCAGCCTTTTTCTCCTCGGCAGCGGCAATGGCTTTCTCCCTGGCATCGAGCTGAGCCTTCTCTGCAGCAACTTCCTTCGCCCACGCATCCAGACGCTTGCGCTCCATGACTTGGGTGGCCGACGCTTCGGACAGCGCAGAGTCTCGATCGGCGAGCTCAGCCCTATAGATCTCCATTGCCTCTTCTTGCCGACGCAGCTGCGCCTCAAGCGCGGACTTCTCCTCCTAGAGAGCCTTCAGGTGGGCCTCCACCTCTTCGCAGCGCCTAGCAGCATATGCCGCGTCGGCCAGTGCCACCTCGCGGGCTGCCCTAGCTGACGCGGCCTCCTTCTCGCTCTTCGCCGCGGCGGCCTCGGCCTGGCCACAAACCGCCACGGCAGAGGCATCGGCCTGGAGCCACCCGGAGAGGAGCCCCAGGCGCCCACTCGCGAGGCGATCGTCGGTACCCCCAAGGGCATCCCGAACCTGACCCAGAGCGGTGAAGGCCCCGTGCAGGACGTCGAGGCCGCGTGACGAAGGCATCGAGGCCTCCTCCGGAGGAGTCACCTATGCGATCACAAGAGACGCCCCCAGGAAGACAGCAGCACGAGGAGCAGGAGTCTCCGGGGGCTGCGCCACGACCACGGGCAAGATGGATACAGACGGATCGACGGGCGGCTGGCCCTCAGGGGCTGCTCTCCGAACAGCGGCGTCGACATACCCTCGAGGGCAGGAGCGGCCACGCCAACAGGCATCGGGGGCTCAGGGGGCTCCGCGGAAGCGGCCAGGAGGGTCGCCTCGTGAGCCCCCACACCCGCAGCGTCAGGCGCCTCGTCAGGCAACGGCAAGGCGACAGGAGCGGGCGGCGCGTCGGAAGGCACCCTCGACTTGACGCCCACTTTCTTCTTCCTCATCTTCGGCACGACGACATCCCTGGGTACCAAGCAAAGAAGGGATCATCAGCGCGCGAGCTACCGACAGGCGGCCAAGGTTAGGTGGGACTGCTTACTCTTCGACGCCGACCCACTTCATCTTCCTCCCCACCTCGGCGACGGCAGGAGCATCCACACCTCTCTCCACGAGGGCCCTGCCGTGTGGGGAGGTAGGGGCGCCGTCCACGAGGACAGCGTACGGAGGAACCGCTCCGGCCCCGGACCCGTCCACCCCGCCCGCGAGCTACGATTCGGGCGGGGGCGAGACGGGCGCTACGACCACCTTGTCGGCGGAAGCAAGATCCACCAAAGGAGACTCCGCCCCGCGCTTCCTGGGGGTCGCCAGGCAGGCCAACCGTGTGGAACGAGGGGCTAGTCCCGGCCCCCTGAGGACCTTGGCGGGACGCGGAGAACCTGCAGCAGAAGCTTCACCAACATCGTCGTCGTCCTCAAGATCACGCAAGAGCATGCTTTGTGACGGGGGAGACGCCTCCACCAGATCGTCGTCTGTTGTCTTCTCCGAATCCTCCCCGCCAGTGGTGTCATTGGAGGACACCATCACCGGGGAGCCAAGGCCCTCGGCTGGGGAGAGCCCCAGTTCGTTGAAGACAGGCATCGCGGTGACCAGATCGGCTCCGTCGTCGCAGCAGTACAACGGGGCGCAGTCATCGGGATAATCTCCGGGGTCGCCGTTGAGCAGGGTTGCGACAAACCTGCTCAACTCCCCGGAGGGCATGGGGGCTGACCGGAGCCTGAGGTCGTCGCCGCTGCCTCGGTATTCCCACAAGGGCCTCGAATGCGACTGGAGAGGTGCTAGGCGTTGTTTCAAGAACTCCTTCACTATCATCCCCCCAGTTAGCTTCTTGGCACTGATATCGCGAGAGATCCACTCCAGGACGGGCCTAGCCCGGGGGTCGGAAAGCTTCACGGAGCTCCACGCGGGGGTCTTCTCCGGCAGCCCCTTCGGCAGATCCAAGCGGGGGTTGGTGCTCTTGAGATCCATGAAGACCGAGCGGTGCCTGAAGTTCTCCACCTTCTTCCCGGCCTTTAAGAGCATGTTACCGCTCTGGACCACGACGAAGGAGACGCACGCCGAGCGTTGAGCGCCGTCGTGCACGCGCAAGCTAAAGAAATAACGGAAGAGGGCCACCGAAGGCTTCACGCCGACGAAAGCCTTGCAGTAGAAGGCGAAGACGGATAAAAGCAGGATGGAGTTGGGTTGGAGATGAAGGGCCTGGATCCCGTAGTGGTCGAGGATGGCGGTGAAGAACGCGGAGAAGGGTGGGACGAGCACAACGAAGACGCTATGGAGAAAGAAGGGATAGGCCGACTTGGACGAAGGCTGCTTCTCCGAGGAGCCGCCCCATATCAAGGTCCGCCCCCACTCGTTGGTCCCGTCCGCCGTTGACGGGAGCACCGGGACGAGGTCTCCGTCCTTGGCAATGGTGGACTCCGAGAGCGCCGGTGAGATGGGAGCGGAGGCCGAGCTCTGGGCCTCTGGCTTCGACTTGCCGGCGGTAGCCATCGGGAAGTTCACGAGGCCGGCACGGCAAGGAAGAGGACGGAGCGGCGCCGGGATCTGGAGAGGTCTCTGCTAAGGCCGGAGATCAGGGAAGTAAGAGCAGGAGCACAAAAGAGGAAAGCAGTAATGGCTCGGCGCCGGTGACTGAGGGGGCGTTGGACGCCCGACACCAACCGCACGACGCGCGCCAGTCCTGGCCCGCATGCGTTTGGGCCCCGCGGCGCTTCAGGCCATCCTCAGCAGCTTCACCCAGAAGCTGGCCCGGGCGCGCCTTGGGCCCGAGGGCTACTGTCGGCGTTCTGGGAACGGGGGTACCCAGACCTGCCTGCCTGCGGCCCAGGGCATGGCCCACCTCGTCAGCCAAGCGCGGCTGGCGCGGCCCCACAAAATACAAGGCCCTCGTGAGGACCCGAACTCGCGAGGGAGACAGCACCAAGACTAGCAAGGAGTGGGCCTCCTCAGGCCCCCTCCGGAGCAGCAGAGATCTCTATGCAGAGCCCGGCCTCAGGAGTCAAGGATGACGCAAGGAAGTACAGGTGGGCGCCAGCGCGCCAGCCGGTGCAGTTTCCCCTTTAGTGCAAAGGGAGCAAGGACGTACGCGGGTTCCCAAAGCGCCACCCAAACGTTTCCATTCTGGTGCAACAAGACCACGATCACGAGCCCAGCAGGATGGGTGTCATCGCCGAGCCCACCTCTGCATCATCGACATCCACTTTGCAGGCGAAGACCACCTTTGGACAGGGCGGGGATGTACCCCTGTCCCCCTACAAATTTGGCCTTTGTGGGATCCCTTCCCGCCATTGCGATAAGGGAAGAGGACCCGGGCCGCTGCTATAAATAGAGGCTAGGCTGCACCATAGAAAGGGGAGCCACGAAGAACAGATCAGACACCCAACAGAAGAGAGGCAACACCACTCGAGTGCCCTCACGAGGCAGCTCACCCTTGTACTAGTTCATCCACCACACCTCCTCGAGAGGTAATCCACCAAAGCAGGAGTAGGGTATTACGCTTTGCAGTGGCCCGAACCTGGGTAAATGATCGTGTGCATCTGCTTCCTCGTCATCGTGCGAGTTCGTCATAGAAATCATCGAGTGGCGAGCTAGGTAGGGCGAGGCTGCAGGGGATCTTCGCACACGCCCCTGTGTTCGAACTTCTTTGGGTTTTGCGGAGCCCGAAATCCGACAATGTCCATTTATCCACAGACAGCTGACGTGCTACATATACAGAGCAGTATGTTTGTATCCAATAGGAAGAGAGACCGGCGCAGTGGACGAACCGAAGAGCAGCTCGTCGCCCGCAACTACCTCGATGGATCGGCGCCTACCGCCGACGCAAATCCAGCGGAAATCGACACGAGCGGAGATGAGGGGACGTGTCGTGCTCACCCGACGGTCCAAGCTCGACCGGACGTGTAGAGGAGGCGCCCGCCACGCCACGCCGTCAGCCTCAACGTCCTCACGTTGCTCCTCATTGCAGCGCCTCGCGGCTAGATCCCCATGCTGCGCCTCGCCGGCCTCGACGTCCCGGTCGTGGGCGCCGTTTTATGCCGCTGGGGGTGGAATGGGGAGAAGATTGAGGGGTGGCCCGTGGCCCGGAGGGGATGGAGGCTGCGGCGGCGCTGAAGATTGCAGTGGAGTAGTACGGCTAGGGGCTCTGCGGCTGGATCGGGGATTCGGGGTTGGGGGTGACTGGTGAGGCCGTGAGGGAGAGTGGCGGCTGTGGGAGGGAGGGGGGCTAGGTTAGGGAGTGAAAGTGTGAAACAGAGAGAGGAGAGGTGTGGTTAGGTCACGTATTGGTGGGCTTTTTAGGCCCAATTTGGCATTTGAGCGGGAGGTCGAACATTTGGGTATTCAATATTGCGGGAATAATGCGGGTAAGCTCGGTATCGGGTATGGGTAATGAAATGCCATACCAATCCCCGTTTACCCGTTGGGTAAGATAATTCACTCAATAGCTTCCTCGTGGGTATTACAACTGGCATATCCCCGTCCCCTAATAGATTAATTACCCGTGGGGACATGGGTAATGGTCAACCATTGCCGGCTTGAGACACACCTGAGTCGCTGGAGCCACGCCGATCGAAACCCTAGCGACGGGAGACATCTATGGCATAGTTTGCTCAAATGACATCATATTGTGCACAAGGGTGCATATTGGAATGACAAACAATGTTGCCTAACGAAGTTTTCATTTTCTTTGGACGGAAAATTCATTTTCCATTCTTTGAGTGCCCAAAATGAGTTTTTTTGTGAAGGACCTACCATATATTTGTTGCAAAATTGGACCGAATCAATTTTATAAAATATTAGGCCACATTTAATGTAAAATTTACTAAATGGTTGGGTGTCAAAAGCTTTGAGCCACCACTCGTGAAAAACACAAATTTCCGCCGATTCAGTAGGAAGCGGGTCAAATTTGAACTGCAGCTGCCTTATAGTTTGCTCATGATTTTTTTTCTAAAATCATTTTTAGGTACATAAGTAACTATTTATTAAGATAAACACCAAAAAAATTCAATATTCAACGCCTAGCTAGGAACGGTCATGCTCGCCGTTTTGACCGCATTATGAAACGGGCATGAAAAATTCAAAAAAATCAAAAAATTGGAAAACCTTCGCATTGTGTCATTATATGTGACCAAGTTACGAGGAAAAATAATAAACTTGTAATACGGCAATTATTTTTAAAAAGTGTTCTCAAAAATGAGCTATCATGTGTGAAGATTCATGGCTTTCAAGCCAAATGATCAATCTTATGGTCACATTCATGGCATCGTTTGTGGAAATGATCTCATATTGTGCACAAGGGTGCATATTGAAATTACAAACAATGATGCCTAAGGAAGTTTTCATTTTCTTTGGACGGAAAATTCATTTTCCATTTTTCGAGTGCCCAAAATGAGTTTTTTTGTGAAGGACCTACCATATATTTGTAGGAAAATTGACCGAATAAATTTTCTAAAATATTAGGCCATATTTAATGTACAATTGACTAAATGGTTGGGTGTCAAAAGCTTTGAGCCACCTCTCATGAAAAAGACAAATTTCTGCCGATTCAGTTGGAAACGGGTCAAATTTGAACTGCAGCTGCCTTATAGTTTGCTCGTGATTTTTTTCAAAAATCATTTCTCGGTACATAAGTATCTATTTAATAAGAGAAACACCAAAAGTCTTTCAATATTCAACCCCTAGCTAGGAACGGTCATGCCCGCCGTTATGACCGCATTTCGAAACGGGCATGAAAAATTCAAAACAAATCAAAAAATTGGAAAACCTTCGCATTGTGTCATTATATGTGACCAAGTTACGAGGAAAAATAATAAACTTCTAATACGGCAATTATTTAAAAAAAATGTTCCTAGAAATGAGCTATCATGTGTGAAGATTAATGGCTTTCAAGCTAATTAATTAATCTTATGGCCACATTCATGACATAGTTCGCTCAAATGATCTCATATTGTGCACAAGGTTGCATATTGGAATGACAAACAATGTTGCCTAAGGAAGTTTTCATTTTCTTTAGATGGAAAATTCATTTTCCATTTTTCGAGTGCCCAAAATGAGTTTTTTTGTGAATGGCCTACCATATATTTGTAGCAAAATTGGACCGAATCATTTTTCTAAAATATTATTCCATATTTAATGTACAATTGACTAAATGGTTTGGTGTCAAAAGCTTTGAGCCACCTCTCGTGAAAAAGATAAATTTCCGCCGATTCAGTAGGAACAGGGTCAAATTTGAACTGCAGCTGCCTTATAGTTTGCTCATGATTTTTTCCAAAAATCATTTCTATGTACATACGTATACATTTAATCATAGATACATGGTTTGGTGGCGAGACATCGAGGTTTGGACGGTGGACGATGGCCCCAAATCCAGGGCGCGCAAACTGGCATGCCAGTCACATGGTCACCGCGTGGCCTTGGCGTTGCCACGCGTTCTGGGCGGCCTAGGCATGTATGATGGGTTGGGCACTCCCCCGGTAGGTGTTAGGAAGAATAATACAACAGAAGAATCTCACGAGGAGACTGAACTAAGCTCAAACATGAATTAGCAGCCAAGTGTTTGATTAGCGGTGGGGGAAATGAACATGGAGAATGGGTCTGAGTTTTGTCTGAGGATGATCATCTACTAAGGAGACTGTCTTGGCAAATTTTCAGTTCAAATGAAGGAGCCTAGGAGGCACTTGCTTTGCAAAGTACCACACTGGACAGAAATATGAATGTTGAAGCTGGGCTCAAATGAATGAATGGATTGAGCTGAAATTTGGTGGAGTATAGTCAATTGGGAATAGGAAGGCACTGTAAAACTTTGATGCTATTTGTACGTGCCAAAGTGGCACTTCCTTCATAATGCTCTTCTCTGGACAGAAAATAGAAATTGATGCTGGGCCATATAGATGATTGGATTGAGCTGCAATCTGGAGGAGGATGGTAATCTGAGCATATGAAGGAACTGTAAAAATTCCATACCATTTTGATAAATAAAAATAGTACTTTCACAATGCTCTCCACTGAACAAAAAATTGGGAAAAATATTGAGGAAAATTGGCTACATTAAAATCAGATAAAATTTGGTGTAGGGAGCTTATATGGGCAAGGTCATGTCCTGGTCAATTTTTAGCAATTATAGAGCAATATAAAATATAGTTTCTTCACAAATTGAAAATATTACCAGAAACAAAGATTGGATGGTGAGCTCACATGGATTTTTAGATGGGGATCAAATTTTGTGGAGAGCTATGATTTGGGCATATAGAATATGTGGAAAAAATTCAGCTCATTAGGAGATGCCTAGATAGTACTTACTTCACAAAGCTTCTAGCTGAACATAAACTTTGGAAATTTGCCGAGGAAGATTTAAAAGGAAAATGGAGTTGGATTTCTTCATGAGGCAATTATTTGGATATAAAAGAGTTCCCAAACATTTTCAGCTCAAATGGAGGAGCCTAGGTGGCACTTGCTTTGCAAAGTACCACACTGGACAGAAATGTGAATGTTGAAGTTGGTCTCAAATGAATGAATGGATTGAGCTTAAATTTTGTTCAGGGTGGTAATTTGTGCATAGGAAGGCACTGTAAGAATTTTACACCATTTGGACATGCCAAAGTGGTACTTCCTTCACAGTGCTCTTCTCTAGATAGAAACTTGGGAAAATTATTGAGAGAAATTGGCAAAATGAAATGAGCTCAAATTTTGTGGAGGCAAGTTATATAGGTAGAAACGTACCGTGGTAAAATTTCAAAAATAATTAAGCAATATAAAATATAGTTGGTTCACAAACTGAAAATATGACCAGAATAAAAGATGGGATGATGAGCTCACATGGATTGCTGTATAAATCTCAAAATTTGTACAAAGTGATTATTTGAGCATCTGAAACATTTGGGAAAATGTCAGATCATTTAGATAAACCTAGCCAGTATTTTCTTCACAAAGCTTCTCTCTGGATAGAAACTTTGAAAATTTGCTGATGAAGATTACTTGGCAAATGGAGCTGAATATTGGCATGTGCCAATGATTTGAATATGTAAGAGAGCCCAAAAAGTTTGAGGGAAATAGGAGGGGTCTAGATAGCACTTTCTTTGCAATGTGTCAATTTGGACAAAAAATAGAAATTGATGCTGGGCTCACATAGATGATTGGATTGAGCTGCAATTTGGAGAAGAATGATAATTTGCGCATATGAAGGCACTGTAAGAATTTCATACCATTTGGATAAATAAAAATGGTACTTCCTTCACAATGCTCTCCACTGAATAGAAAATTAGGAAAAATATTGAGGGAAATTGGATAAATTAAATGAGCTAAAATTTGGTGGAGGGAGGTTCTATGGGCAGGGTTATGTCCTGGTAAATTTTCAGCAATTATAAAGCAATATAAAATATAGTTGCTTCACGGACTGAAAATATTACCAGAAACAAAGATTGGATTGTGAGCTCACATGGATTGTTTATATATGTTTAACATTTTTCAAATACATAATTAACATCTTTTCATATATTTCCAACAAAAAAACATATTTTCATACATACGTTTTGATGTCTACATTTGATTTTACACATTGTACATTTTTTGTATACTTATAAAAAGGAGGAGGCCTTAAGTACTAATACATCCACGTTCACAACCTCATGACCATTTATATTGGTCGTAATCAGGTAGAAATAAGGTCACCGACCACTGTTGTCTGCTTTATGACCATTTGGTGTAAGGCAATTTCAGGGTTTGAGCCCTTCCTAGCGAAATGGCCGTGGATTTATGACCAATTCAGCTCGGGTCACTAAGAGAATGTCACAAGTTGACATATTTCTTATAGTGACTCCACCACCAGCAGTAGCAACTTCTCGCTCACGCACACGATGTACACGAAGTAGAAGATTTGAACCTTGCGGCTCAGCACGAGAAAACCAATCTCGATGACGGTACTCACACGCAAAACAATTTCTACGAAGAAATCGTAACACAAAGATTTTCTAAAGATCCCTTCAAAACTTCATACGGGTATCAAAAACACATTGTGTCTATTTCATATAAAAATAACCTCTCTATTACATATGGCAGCACCTGCCTTTATATAATAGCTAACTAAACCTAGACATAGAAAGCAAGAAAACACATGTACATAAATAAACTGGACAACTCTATATCTGCCTTTTACATCTCTGCGGAATTTAAATATATAAACGAAAATCTGGTGCGCCATGTTGATCCGATTTGGTGGAGGTGGACCACATCCCAAGTCGCAAAAAGAAAACATATCCCGTAACAATTGACAAGTCCTCCGTCCTGCAAACTCTCGATGTGGTAGAAATAAAAATAAGCAATGCCTCCTCCTCCTTTTCTCATTGAACCAACGTGGCTTCTCGTAGTTCTCAAGCTGGACCTCTTCAAAATTATATCCATGACCGTGACTGACCCATGCTTCATGCTTCTCATGTATGCATGGTTGTACACACATGCATATAAGTTCCATTGTATATTTACTAATAGTTTCTTGATCAATATGTATATACTTCCACTAGTAGAAAACAGGGCAACAGTCCCGGTTCCAGAGGGCCATTAGTCCCGGTTCTACAACCGGGACAAAACGATCGGTACTAATGCCCGTCACTTTTAGTCCCGGTTGGCCTACGAACCGGGACTAAAGGAGCTCCACGTGGCCGCCGTGGGGCGCCTGGCAGGAGGACCTTTAGTCCCGGTTGGTAACACCGACCGGGACTAAAAGGCAGCCACGCGTCAGCAGCTGCCACGCGCTGGGGGTTTTTTTTTAAAGGAGGGATTTAGGGTTTTTGGAGGGTTTAGGGGTTTTCATATTGTGTTTCCCCCTTTTATTTTTGTGTTTACCATTTTTATTTTATGCTTTGCATTCAACTCGACGCTAGCTACTACATGTAGCAATGAAAGAACGTCATTACACAACATCGTCATGATCAATATATAGAGAGAAGAAGTGACCTCTCTTTCTCCGTGCTTAGTCGAACAATGCAACAAGTTTTCATAAATCTATTCGACGCTATTACATATAATATATACAATATAACAACTCTTACGATCTTAATATCTAATTGCCAACATCGAATAGCATCTCCTTACGGTATTCTCCATGTTTAGGTATGACATGATCAACAAAGAATCCCGCCAATTCCTCTTGAATTTCTCGTATGCGATCAGTTGGTAGGAGTTCGTCCCGCTTCTGCCAGATCTAATTTAAAGAAGGGGGTCAATATATGAATGAAACTCAACACAATTGATGGTAATAAAATAAAAATGTGAATATTGTTTACGTACTTCAAATTGTTGTAAAGATATGCCCCGACCCCGCTCAGAGGTCGAGTGGCGAATGAACTCGCAAACATAGTATGCACATAAATTAGTCCCGGGTGCCTGCAACAAGCACTTTACGAGAATAGAGTTCAATCAAAATGATAACCAAGCATGATAATGGTATTGAAACTAGCATCAATGAGAGATGCGTGGTACTAGAGTAGTACTTACTTTGGGGTGTACAAATTGCAGCTCCGGTTTCCAGCTGACACCCTTAACCTTTTTGGTGAACTTTTTCCAAACCCTGCCCGGCAAAGAAAATGATTACTTGATATCAGAAAATGAACGAAAGTTGTCGATATGGTGCGATAATGATTGAACTTACTTCTGAAGCAATTGCCTCATGTTTGTCCACTCCTTAGGGTCTTTACGTCTCGAGTCCAAGACAGTTACTTTTCCCTCTTCAAGCTGAATGTCTAGCGGAATAAAGTGGAAACTACGCACGCATAACTCGTTAATTGCACTTAACCTTGAGTAAGCGAAACAAAATGTGCACAAGATAGTAACACTCACTTGAAGTTGTAAGGAAATAGTATTTCCTTTCTGGTTTGTTGTCCAAGTAACGCCTTTAGCAAGTTTTTCTCTGTATCGGCGGGAAATTTTTCTAACGTATGTTCATTTATGAAATTTGGGTCAATGAACCCAATGTCATAGATTTGTTGTTGTTTGCATTCGAGGATCTTAAATCTGCATAATATAGTGTGAGGATAATTAATACATGCAATGAACGAGCTGAGTTAGAGACTTAATTATAGAAAAAATACTTACAGACAATAGGAACTAACGATAGTTTTGTCAAGTTCCTTTTGATTGTATAACTGAAATATTTCTTCAAATTCAATGAACAACGCCTGCTCTCCATTGAAGAAGTGCTCATCTTTAATCCCCACGAAGATATTGTCGGTCCCGTCCTTGCAGGCTTTCAAGTACCATTCATGCAATTGTCGCATCATCGTTGGTAGACGGTCGAGCTCCTCACGTGTGACGAGAGGCTTCCCGTTCGCGTATTTTAAGGTTTGTACTACCTTAGTCTTTTCAAACTGTACCGAGTCGGGCAAGTAATCAGCAGCAGTGATAGCAAGACCAGTGGCCGCTTGCTCCGGATCATTAGCGATATCGGTAACCACCTTGAGCAGAGGGCACAATTGCAGTCCTTGTTCGCCGAGCTGGGGAATTGTTTTCCCACTTCTTGCGCCACTACTACCTAAGCTTCTCGACCGCCTCGCTTGATCATGTGTCTTTTGAATACATCGGTCATAGTTTGATTGCGGCGGAGGCGGTGGTGGTCGCCTAAGGGCCTCCAGAGTTCGCTTCGCTTTCACCGGATCTATTTTCTCCTCTTGAGGTGGGCGTTTCGGTGCAAGCTGACATTTCACTTCGGCATCCACGATCTCGTTGAGTTCCTCCTCAGACCTCTCGTAGGGTAACTTGGGAGGAGCCTTGAGGCTTGGGCCTGATCTGAATCTCCTCTGTTTCATACTGCTGCTAGCCGCTGGAGTGGCGGCGGCTATCTTCTGATGTTGCTGAGACGGCGAAGGAGGCGGAGTCCGATGATGCGGCGGAGACAGCTGAGGCGGAGGAGGATTCTGCTGAGGGGCCTCCTCCATCGGAGTTCGCTGAGGCGGCGGAGATGGTTGACGCGCCGGAGACGACTCAAGCAGCGGAGACGGCTGACGCACCGGAGACGGTTGACGCACCGGAGACGGCTGACGCACCGGAGACGACTCAGGCACCGGGGCCTCCTCCACCTGAGTCTGCTGAGGCGGCGTCCAGTATGGAAGCACGATGTGTTCCTTTCTCCATAGACAGGTAGTCCTTAAGGCATATCGAAGAAGAAGCTCCCCTTCACCTGTAGCGTACTCAAGCTCCAGCCAATCAAATCCGTCCATTATTTCATCCACCCCGACAATAGCAAAGCCAGCTGGAACCAGAGTGCAATGGAAAGTTGCAACAGGTCGAGGAGGTAAGACATAGCCGACCGTTGCCTTCAAGGTCAGGTTATGACATTTCGCCATTAGCACACAATGTTCATTATTCGTGATACCATCCACGGGGTAGCGAGGAGCCGTGCTATCAGGATGAACGAGCTCAGTGGAAGCCACGCTGCTTCTCCGCTGAGATGGTGGGGTAGCATCGTGGGTAGTCTCCAATGAAGGATCTTCATGCCGCTGAGATGGTTGGCCGGTAGCTCGCTGGCTCTCAAGTGCCTCTAGTTTCGCTAATCTGTCATTCATCTTCTGCATTTCGCTTGCTTCCTCTTTCTTCTTTCTCTGTCGGCTTCTGTAACCAGTGCTGTCGGCAAACCCAACCTTCCACGGAACGGAGCCTGATGTGCCTCGTGTTCGTCCAGGGTGTTCAGGATTCCCGAGGGCCTTTGACAGCTCGTCCTTCTCTCTGTCGAGAATGAACTTCCCTTCTAGCGCTTCCTTGATTGCTTCCTCAAGCTTTGTGATGGGTATTTCAAGTTGAGCTTTCGTCCAGACACACTTCCCTGTTTCTGGGTCCAAAGTTCCCCCAACCCCGAAGAACCAAGTCCTTGCCCGATCTGGCCAGTGCAATGTCGCTGGTTGGACATCTTTAGCAAGCAGGTCTTGCTCAGCTTTGTCCCACGTAGGTCGGGTTTTGCTGTAGCCACCTGACCCCGTAACATGGTGATACTCCTTCCTTGCGGCATTTTTCTTATTTGTAAGTGACCTGTTCTTAGCCTTCTCCGATTTCTTGTAGGCCACAAATGCGGGCCAGTGATCTTTCATCTTCTCATATTGACCTTTGAATTCTGGAGTCTTGTCTTTCTCGACAAACTTCCTATTCAATTCTTTCTTCCAGTTCTTGAATTGTTCTGCCATCTTCTTAAGAGCAAACGCCTTGACCTTTCGCTGTATAACTGGGTTATTCGGATCCTTCTCTGGCGGTAGGCTGAAATTTCTCATCAGATTGGTCCAAAGATCATCTTTTAGTCTATCGTTGACATAAGGAATTTGAGGGTCCTTCTTCTTATTCCATTCTTGGAAGCTGATCGGGACGATGTCCCTAACAATAACTCCGCACTGATGTATAAATTTGTTCTTGGTCCGGTAGGGAGCAATCGGTTGGCCTTCTGGAGAGACTTCTTCGATCGTGAACCTTTCTTCCCGGTCCAACCTTCTCATCGGGCCTCGTCTCCTTACTGAAGTGGAGCTCGATCCGGATGGCTAATTAAAAGAAGAAAGAAGCTTTAATATATGTACATACAAAAAAATTAATGCATCTAGTCAGCAGAGGATTAATTAATATATACCTCGCCGGACTTTGAAGCAGTTATGGCTCCCTTCTCCATTCGATCACCGAAGCCGTCATGATCTCCTTCGTCCTCAATTTGATCACCGGATCCATCATGATCTCCTTCCTCCTCACCGGAGCCGCCATCCTCTCTTTCCTCACCATCGTTCTCGTTGATAAACAACAAGCAGTTGAGATCGATATCACCTCCATCGCGGATTATATCCCCCAACAACTCTTCTTTTTCTAAGTCTCTGTCCATAGTTTCTGCAAATATTACAATGTGGCAATATACAACCATGAGAGATGGATTAGTGGCAAACATAGACTTAATCACAACATTTTCTATATACATCAATCCATCCATCTATACATACATACATACATGGACAAAAAAATTCTATGAACAAAAAAATCATCATATCAACATTTTCTATATATATACATCCATCCATCCATCGATCTTGAGCAGAGTAGAGTATATGCCACAACATTCCTAAAGTTTGCCACAACTTTGCCATATAATTAAGGTCGAAAGCTCTAAATTTCATAACTTTGCCACAACAAAAAGTTCTTCAATGAACATCAAAATGAACTCTAAATAAACTCTAAAGACAAAATGATCATCCATCCATCTAAACATATCTATCTATCCATCTAACATCTCATACATATTTGATGCAACAAACATAGCATGGCATGGCAGAAACATAGCAAAGACAAAATGAACTCTAATGCAAAAAAATTGTTCTTTGATTTGCAAAAAGGAGCTATATTGTCCCCAATTCTTTTGACAGTACCCACGGCGTCGGGGGCGACAGCGAGGCGATGGCGTCGGGCAGGGCTCGGGGACGGCGTCGGGGGTGGCAGCGAGGCGACGGCGAGGCGTCGGGAGGAGGACGGTGTCGGGGGCGACGGCGTGGCGACGGCGTCGGGCAGGGCTCGGGGACGGCGTCGGGGGCGGTGACGAGGCAACGGCATCGGGGGCGATGGCGAGGCGTCGGGAGGAGGACGGCGTCGGGGGCGACGGCGAGGAGAAGGTTCGGGGAGGAGGGCGAGGAGGTCCAGCGACGAGGACGGCGGGGAGGTCCGGCGACGAGGAGCGGGCTCAGGGATGGCTCGGAGGCGACGGCGAGCTCGGGCAGCCTGGCGGCGTCGAGGTGGTCACCGGCGTCGTCGGGGGAACTGCAGATGTCTTTTGGCAAATTTTCCCAACTCCCGCTTATATACAGAGACCTTTAGTCCCGGTTGGTGGCTCCAACCGGGACTAATGCCCCCCTTTAGTCCCGGTTGGAGCCACCAACCGGGACTAAAGGTCAATTTCCAGCCGCCCAAAGGGCGGGAAGCAAAGACCCTTAGTCCCGGTTGGTGGCACCAACCGGGACTAAAGGGGGGCATTAGTCCCGGTTGGAGCCACCAACCGGGACTAAAGGGTTGTGCTTCCCGTACCAAAAGTTTAGTCCCACCTCGCTAGTCGAGAGGGGCTCGGAGTGGTTTATAAGCGCTGCTGTCGCTACCCTCTCGAGCTCCTCTCTAATGCAGGCAGTACATGCCTATTTGACGCCCTATTGGGCCTGCTAGCACTGCGGGCCTGCATCCTGGCCCATTTGTAGGGTTTCTAGTCGTATACAGGCCGTCGTGCCTAGTAGGTGGGCCTTTCTTTTTGCATATATTATGATTTTTAATGTTATTTTTTGCATATGTTATTTTTCGTTATATAATTTTAGTTGCACAAATTTTATATAATTTTAGTTGCATAAGTTTTATTTTTTATTGATTCTTTTTAGTTGATTCCTTTTTCTATTAGAGTTTTATAAAAGCTTTTTAGTTTCTATTAAAGCTTGTAACAAAATATACTTTATGAAAATTCATTTTACTATTAAAGTTTTTAACAAATAAATACTTTGATAATTTTAGTTAATATTATTTTTATTCTTTTTGCTAATGAAGAATATTATATTTAATTCATTCCCTTTAGTTCATTCTTTGTGCTATTACAGTTTTATAAAAGGCTTTTTCTGCATTTTTTTAAAACAAATTTTAACTCAAGACTTTTTCTGCATTCAATATGCACCATTCAAAGCCACATCATCACTTTTCAACCCTTTTCTGACTTCATTTGCTATTTTTCATGCATTTCATGATTTATTTTGAGCTAAGAAGACCCTAAAATTGAAAAGCACTGCAAATAAACTCTGAAATGGTTGCAAATTGGCATGGTATCATAATTTCACCCACATAGCATGTGCTAAAAAGTTGTGAGGGTTACGGGAAAAACTGGATGCACTTCGTGTACAAACTGGACAATCTCCTTCGAAGTATCAGGGTTTCGGACGAAAACTCGTCTATTACAAAGGGATTTCATTTTTTAAAACATATTTTAACTCAAGACATTTTCTGCATTCAATATGCACCATGCAAAGCCACATCATCACTTTTCAACCCTTTTCTCACTTCATTTGCTATTTTTCAAGCATTTCATGATTTATTTTGAGCTAATATGACCCTGAAATTGAAAAGCACTGCAAATGAACTCTGAAATGGTTGAAAATTGGCATGGTATCATAATTTCACCCACATAGCATGTGCCAAAAAGTTGAGAGGGTTACGGGAAAAACTGGATGCACTTCACGTACAAACTAGACAATCTCCTTCGAAGTATCAGGGTTTCAGACGAAAACTCGTCTATTACAAAGGGATTTCATTTTTTAAAACATATTTTAACTCAAGACTTTTTCTGCATTCAATATGCACCATTCAAAGCCACATCATCACTTTTCAACCCTTTTCTGACTTCATTTGCTATTTTTCATGCATTTCATGATTTATTTTGAGCTAAGATGACCCTGAAATTGAAAAGCACTGCAAATGAACTCTGAAATGGTTGAAAATTGACATGGTATCATAATTTCACCCACATAACATGTGCTAAAAAGTTGCGTGGGTTACGGGAAAAACTGGATGCACTTCGTGTACAAACTGGACAATCTCCTTCGAAGTATCAAGGTTTCGGACGAAAACTCGTCTATTACAAAGGGATTTCCTATTTTTAAACATATTTTAACTCAATACTTTTTCTGCATTCAATATGTACCATTCAAAGCCACATCATCACTTTTCAACCCTTTT
Source organism: Elymus sibiricus (assembly GCA_039707655.1). NCBI lineage: Eukaryota > Viridiplantae > Streptophyta > Magnoliopsida > Poales > Poaceae > Elymus > Elymus sibiricus. The sequence goes on along the minus strand of CM077667.1, from coordinate 436,456,587 downwards.
CTGGCTTCATTTGCTATTTTTCATGCATTTCATGATTTATTTTGAACTAAGATGACCCTGAAATTGAAAAAGCACTGCAAATGAACTCTGAAATGGTTGAAAATTGGCATGGTATCATAATTTCACCCACATAGCATGTGCTAAAAAGTTGAGAGGGTTACGGGAAAAACTGGATGCACTTCGTGTACAAACTGGACAATCTCCTTCGAAGAATCAGGGTTTCGGACGAAAACTCGTATATTACAAAGGGATTTCATATTTTTAAACATATTTTAACTCAAGACTTTTTCTGCATTCAATATGCACCATTCAAAGGCACATCATCACTTTTCAACCCTTTTCTCACTTCATTTGCTATTTTTCATGCATTTCATGATTTATTTTGAGCTAATATGACCCTGAAATTGAAAAGCACTGCAAATGAACTCTGAAATGGTTGAAAATTGGCTTGGTATCATAATTTCACCCACATAGCATGTGCTAAAAAGTTGAGAGGGTTACGGGAAAAACTGGATGCACTTCGTGTACAAACTGGACAATCTCCTTCGAAGTATCAGGGTTTCGGACGAAAACTCGTCTATTACAAAGGGATTTTATATTTTTAAACATATTTTAACTCAAGACTTTTTCTGCATTCAATATGCACCATTCAAAGCCACATCATCACTTTTCAACCCGTTTCTGACATCATTTGCTATTTTTCATGCATTTCATGATTTATTTTGAGCTAAGCTGACCCTGAAATTTAAAAGCACTGCAAATGAACTCTGAAATGGTTGAAAATTGGCATGGTATCATAATTTCACCCACATAGCATGTGCTAAAAAGTTGTGAGGGTTACGGGGAAAACTGGATGCACTTCATGTACAAACTGGACAATCTCCTTCGAAGTATCAGGGTTCCGGACAAAAACTCGTGTACTACAAAGGGATTTTATTTTTTTAAATATATTTTAACTCAAGACTTTATCTGCATTCAATATGCACCATTCAAAGCCACATCATCACTTTTCAACCCTTTTCTCTCTTCATTTTCTATTTTTCATGCATTTCATGATTTATTTTGAGCTAAGATGACCCTGAAATTGAAAAGCACTGCAAATGAACTCTGAAATGGTTGAAAATTGGCATGGTATCATAATTTCACCCACATAGCATGTGCTAAAAAGCTGAGAGGGATACGGGAAAAACTGGATGCACTTCGTGTACAAACTGGACAATCTCCTTCGAAGTATCAAGGTTTCGGACGAAAACTCGTCTATTACAAAGGGATTTCATATTTTTAAACATATTTGAACTCAAGACTTTTTCTACATTCAATATGCACCATTCAAAGTTACATCATCACTTTTCAACCCTTTTCTGGCTTCGTTTGCTATTTTTCATGCATTTCATGATTTATTTTGAGCTAAGATGACTCTGAAATTGAAAAGCACTGCAAATTAACTCTGAAATGGTTGAAACTTGGCATGGTATCATAATTTAACCCACATAGCATGTGCTAAAAAGTTGAGAGGGTTACGGGAAAAACTGATTGCACTTCATGTACAAACTGGACAATCTCCTTCGAAGTACATCAGTGTTTCGGACGAAAACTCGCCTATTACAAAGGGATTTCATTTTTTAAAACTTATTTTAACTCAAGACTTTTTCTGCATTCAATATGCACCATTCAAAGCCACATCATCACTTTTCAACCCATTTCTGACATCATTTGCTATTTTTCATGCATTTCATGATTTATTTTGAGCTAAGATGACCCTGAAATTGAAAAGCACTGCAAATGAACTCTGAAATGGTTGAAAATTGGCATGGTATCATAATTTCACCCACATAGCGTGTGCTAAAAAGTTGTGAGGGTTACGGGAAAAACTGGATGCACTTCGTGTACAAACTGGACAATCTCCTTCGAAGTATCAGGGTTCCGGACAAAAACTCGTCTATTACAAAGGGATTTCATTTTTTTAAACATATTTTAACTCAAGACTTTAGCTGCATTCAATATGCACCATTCAAAGCCACATCATCACTTTTCAACCCTTGTCTCTCTTCATTTTCTATTTTTCATGCATTTCATGATTTATTTTGAGCTAAGATGACCCTGAAATGGAAAAGCACTGCAAATGAACTCTGAAATGGTTGAAAATTGGCATGGTATCATAATTTCACCCACATAGCATGTGCTAAAAAGTTGAGAGGGTTACGGGAAAAACTGGATGCACTTCGTGTACAAACTGGACAATCTCCTTCGAGGTATCAGGGTTCCGGACAAAAACTCGTCTATTACAAAGGGATTTCATTTTTTTAAACATATTTTATCTCAAGACTTTATCTGCATTCAATATGCACGATTCAAAGCCACATCATCACTTTTCAACCCTTTTCTCTCTTCATTTTCTATTTTTCATGCATTTCATGATTTATTTTGAGCTAAGATGACCCTGAAATTGAAAAGCACTGCAAATGAACTCTGAAATGGTTGAAAATTGGCATGGTATCATAATTTCACCCACATAGCATGTGCTAAAAAGTTGAGAGGGATACGGGAAAAACTGTATGCACTTCGTGTACAAACTGGACAATCTCCTTCGAAGTATCAAGGTTTCGGACGAAAACTCGTCTATTACAAAGGGATTTCATATTTTTAAACATATTTTAACTCAAGACTTTTTCTACATTCAATATGCACCATTCAAAGCCACAACATCACTTTTCAACCCTTTTCTTTCTTCGTTTGCTATTTTTCATGCATTTCATGATTTATTTTGAGCTAAGATGACCCTGAAATTGAAAAGCACTGCAAATTAACTCTGAAATGGTTGAAACTTGGCATTGTATCATAATTTCACCCACATAGCATGTGCTAAAAAGTTGAGAGGGTTACGGGAAAAACTGGATGCACTTCATGTACAAACTGGACAATCTCCTTCGAAGTACATCTGTGTTTCGGACGAAAACTCGTCTATTACAAAGGGATTTCATATTTTTAAACATATTCTAACTCAAGAATTTTTTTGCATTCAATATGCACCATTCAAAGCCACATCATCACTTTTCAACCCTTTTCTCACTTCATTTGCTATTTTTCAAGCATTTCATGATTTATTTTGAGCTAATATGACCCTGAAATTGAAAAGCACTGCAAATGAACTCTGAAATGGTTGAAAATTGGCATGGTATCATAATTTCACCCACATAGCATGTGCCAAAAAGTTGAGAGGGTTACGGGAAAAACTGGATGCACTTCACGTACAAACTAGACAATCTCCTTCGAAGTATCAGGGTTTCAGACGAAAACTCGTCTATTACAAAGGGATTTCATTTTTTAAAACATATTTTAACTCAAGACTTTTTCTGCATTCAATATGCACCATTCAAAGCCACATCATCACTTTTCAACCCTTTTCTGACTTCATTTGCTATTTTTCATGCATTTCATGATTTATTTTGAGCTAAGATGACCCTGAAATTGAAAAGCACTGCAAATGAACTCTGAAATGGTTGAAAATTGACATGGTATCATAATTTCACCCACATAACATGTGCTAAAAAGTTGCGTGGGTTACGGGAAAAACTGGATGCACTTCGTGTACAAACTGGACAATCTCCTTCGAAGTATCAAGGTTTCGGACGAAAACTCGTCTATTACAAAGGGATTTCCTATTTTTAAACATATTTTAACTCAATACTTTTTCTGCATTCAATATGTACCATTCAAAGCCACATCATCACTTTTCAACCCTTTTCTGGCTTCATTTGCTATTTTTCATGCATTTCATGATTTATTTTGAACTAAGATGACCCTGAAATTGAAAAAGCACTGCAAATGAACTCTGAAATGGTTGAAAATTGGCATGGTATCATAATTTCACCCACATAGCATGTGCTAAAAAGTTGAGAGGGTTACGGGAAAAACTGGATGCACTTCGTGTACAAACTGGACAATCTCCTTCGAAGAATCAGGGTTTCGGACGAAAACTCGTATATTACAAAGGGATTTCATATTTTTAAACATATTTTAACTCAAGACTTTTTCTGCATTCAATATGCACCATTCAAAGGCACATCATCACTTTTCAACCCTTTTCTCACTTCATTTGCTATTTTTCATGCATTTCATGATTTATTTTGAGCTAATATGACCCTGAAATTGAAAAGCACTGCAAATAAACTCTGAAATGGTTGAAAATTGGCATGGTATCATAATTTCACCCACATAGCATGTGCTAAAAAGTTGAGAGGGTTACGGGAAAAACTGGATGCACTTCGTGTACAAACTGGACAATCTCCTTCGAAGTATCAGGGTTTCGGACGAAAACTCGTCTATTACAAAGGGATTTCATATTTTTAAACATATTTTAACTCAAGACTTTTTCTGCATTCAATATGCACCATTCAAAGCCACATCATCACTTTTCAACCCGTTTCTGACATCATTTGCTATTTTTCATGCATTTCATGATTTATTTTGAGCTAAGCTGACCCTGAAATTTAAAAGCACTGCAAATGAACTCTGAAATGGTTGAAAATTGGCATGGTATCATAATTTCACCCACATAGCATGTGCTAAAAAGTTGTGAGGGTTACGGGGAAAACTGGATGCACTTCATGTACAAACTGGACAATCTCCTTCGAAGTATCAGGGTTCCGGACAAAAACTCGTGTACTACAAAGGGATTTTATTTTTTTAAATATATTTTAACTCAAGACTTTATCTGCATTCAATATGCACCATTCAAAGCCACATCATCACTTTTCAACCCTTTTCTCTCTTCATTTTCTATTTTTCATGCATTTCATGATTTATTTTGAGCTAAGATGACCCTGAAATTGAAAAGCACTGCAAATGAACTCTGAAATGGTTGAAAATTGGCATGGTATCATAATTTCACCCACATAGCATGTGCTAAAAAGCTGAGAGGGATACGGGAAAAACTGGATGCACTTCGTGTACAAACTGGACAATCTCCTTCGAAGTATCAAGGTTTCGGACGAAAACTCGTCTATTACAAAGGGATTTCATATTTTTAAACATATTTGAACTCAAGACTTTTTCTACATTCAATATGCACCATTCAAAGTTACATCATCACTTTTCAACCCTTTTCTGGCTTCGTTTGCTATTTTTCATGCATTTCATGATTTATTTTGAGCTAAGATGACTCTGAAATTGAAAAGCACTGCAAATTAACTCTGAAATGGTTGAAACTTGGCATGGTATCATAATTTAACCCACATAGCATGTGCTAAAAAGTTGAGAGGGTTACGGGAAAAACTGATTGCACTTCATGTACAAACTGGACAATCTCCTTCGAAGTACATCAGTGTTTCGGACGAAAACTCGCCTATTACAAAGGGATTTCATTTTTTAAAACTTATTTTAACTCAAGACTTTTTCTGCATTCAATATGCACCATTCAAAGCCACATCATCACTTTTCAACCCATTTCTGACATCATTTGCTATTTTTCATGCATTTCATGATTTATTTTGAGCTAAGATGACCCTGAAATTGAAAAGCACTGCAAATGAACTCTGAAATGGTTGAAAATTGGCATGGTATCATAATTTCACCCACATAGCGTGTGCTAAAAAGTTGTGAGGGTTACGGGAAAAACTGGATGCACTTCGTGTACAAACTGGACAATCTCCTTCGAAGTATCAGGGTTCCGGACAAAAACTCGTCTATTACAAAGGGATTTCATTTTTTTAAACATATTTTAACTCAAGACTTTAGCTGCATTCAATATGCACCATTCAAAGCCACATCATCACTTTTCAACCCTTGTCTCTCTTCATTTTCTATTTTTCATGCATTTCATGATTTATTTTGAGCTAAGATGACCCTGAAATGGAAAAGCACTGCAAATGAACTCTGAAATGGTTGAAAATTGGCATGGTATCATAATTTCACCCACATAGCATGTGCTAAAAAGTTGAGAGGGTTACGGGAAAAACTGGATGCACTTCGTGTACAAACTGGACAATCTCCTTCGAAGTATCAGGGTTCCGGACAAAAACTCGTCTATTACAAAGGGATTTCATTTTTTTAAACATATTTTAACTCAAGACTTTATCTGCATTCAATATGCACGATTCAAAGCCACATCATCACTTTTCAACCCTTTTCTCTCTTCATTTTCTATTTTTCATGCATTTCATGATTTATTTTGACCTAAGATGACCCTGAAATTGAAAAGCACTGCAAATGAACTCTGAAATGGTTGAAAATTGGCATGGTATCATAATTTCACCCACATAGCATGTGCTAAAAAGTTGAGAGGGATACGGGAAAAACTGTATGCACTTCGTGTACAAACTAGACAATCTCCTTCGAAGTATCAAGGTTTCGGACGAAAACTCGTCTATTACAAAGGGATTTCATATTTTTAAACATATTTTAACTCAAGACTTTTTCTACATTCAATATGCACCATTCAAAGCCACATCATCACTTTTCAACCCTTTTCTTTCTTCGTTTGCTATTTTTCATGCATTTCATGATTTATTTTGAGCTAAGATGACCCTGAAATTGAAAAGCACTGCAAATTAACTCTGAAATGGTTGAAACTTGGCATTGTATCATAATTTCACCCACATAGCATGTGCTAAAAAGTTGAGAGGGTTACGGGAAAAACTGGATGCACTTCATGTACAAACTGGACAATCTCCTTCGAAGTACATCTGTGTTTCGGACGAAAACTCGTCTATTACAAAGGGATTTCATATTTTTAAACATATTCTAACTCAAGAATTTTTTTGCATTCAATATGCACCATTCAAAGCCACATCATCACTTTTCAACCCTTGTGTGACTTCATTTGCTATTTTTCATGCATTTCATGATTTATTTTGAGGTAAGATAACCCTGAAATTGAAAAGCACTGCAAATGAACTCTGAAATGGTTGAAAATTGGCATGGTATCATAATTTCACCCACATAGCATGTGCTAAAAAGTTGAGAGGGTTACGGGAAAACTGGATGCACTTCGTGTACAAACTGGACAATCTCCTTCGAAGTATGAGGGTTTCGGACGAAAACTCGTCTATTACAAAGGGATTTCATATTTTTAAACATATTTTAACTCAATACTTTTTCTGCATTCAATATTCACCATTCAAAGCCACATCATCACTTTTCAACCCTTTTCTGACTTCATTTGCTATTTTTCATGCATTTCATGATTTATTTTGAGCTAAGATGACCCTGAAATTGAAAAGCACTACAAACGAACTCTGAAATGGTTGAAAATTGGCATCGTATCATAATTTCACCCACATAGCATGTGCTAAAAAGTTGAGAGGGTTACAGGAAAAACTGGATGCACTTCGTGTACAAACTGGACAATCTCCTTCGAAGTATCAGGGTTTTTGACGAAAACTCGTCTATTACAATGGGATTTCATTTGTTTAAACATATTTTAACTCAAGACTTTTTCTGCATTCAATATGCACCATTCAAAGCCACGTCATCACTTTTCATCCCTTTTCTGACTTCATTTGCTATTTTTCATGCATTTCATGACTTATTTTGTGCTAAGATGACCCTAAAATTGAAAAGCACTGCAAATGAACTCTGAAATGGTTGAAAATTGGCATGGTATCATAATTTCACCCACATAGAATGTGCTAAAAAGTTGTGAGGGTTACGGGAAAAACTGGATGCACTTCGTGTACAAACTGGACAATCTCCTTCGAAGTATCAGGGTTTCGGACGAAAACTCGTCTATTACAAAGGGATTTCATTTTTTAAAACATATTTTAACTCAAGACTTTTTCTGCATTCAATATGCACCATTCAAAGCCACGTCAACACTTTTCAACGCTTTTCTGACTTCATTTGCTATTTTTCATGCATTTCATGACTTATTTTGTGCTAAGATGACCCTAAAATTGAAAAGCACTGCAAATGAACTCTGAAATGGTTGAAAATTGGCATGGTATCATAATTTCACCCACATAGCATGTGCTAAAAAGTTGTGAGGGTTACGGGAAAAACTGGATGCACTTCGTGTACAAACTGGACAATCTCCTTCGAAGTATCAGGGTTTCAGACGAAAAGTCGTCTATTACAAAGGGATTTCATTTTTTTAAACATATGTTAGCTCAAGACTTTTTCTGCATTCAATATGCACCATTCAAAGCCACATCATCACTTTTCAAGCCTTTTCTGACTTCATTTGCTATTTTTCATGCATTTCATGATTTATTTTGAGCTAAGATGACCCTGAAATTGAAAAGCACTGCAAATGAACTCTGAAATGGTTGAAAATTGGCATGGTATCATAATTTCACCCACATAGCATGTGCTAAAAAGTTGTGTGGGTTACGGGAAAAACTGGATGCACTTCGTGTACAAACTGGACAATCTAATTCGAAGTATCAAGGTTTCGGACGAAAACTCGTCAATTACAAAGGGATTTCATATTTGTAAACATATTTTAACTCAAGACTTTTTCTGCAGTCAATATGCACCATTCAAAGCCACATCATCACTTTTCAACCCTTTTCTGACTTCATTTGCTATTTTTCATGCATTTCATGATTTATTTTGAGCTAAGATGACCCTGAAATTGAAAAGAACAGCAAATGAACTCTGAAATGGTTGAAAATTGGCATGGTATCATAATTTCACCCAAATAGCATGTGCTAAAAAGTTGAGAGGGTTACGGGAAAAACTGGATGCACTTCGTGTACAAACTGGACAATCTCCTTAGAAGTATCAAGGTTTCGGACGAAAACTCGTCTATTACAAAGGGATTTCATATTTTTAAACATATTTTAACTCAAGACTTTTTCTGCATTCAATATGCACCATTCAAAGCCACATCATCACTTTTCAACCCTTGTCTTACTTCATTTGCTATTTTTCATGCATTTCATGATTTATTTTGAGCTAAGATAACCCTGAAATTGAAAAGCACTGCAAATGAACTCTGAAATGGTTGAAAATTGGCATGGTATCATAATTTCACCCACATAGTATGTGCTAAAAAGTTGAGAGGGTTACGGGAAAAACTGGATGCACTTCGTGTACAAACTGGACAATCTCCTTCGAAGTATCAAGGTTTCGGACGAAAACTCGTCTATTACAAAGGGATTTCATATTTTTAAACATATTTTAACTCAAGACTTTTTCTGCATTCAATATGCACCATTCAAAGCCACATCATCACTTTTCAACCCTTTTCTGACTTCATTTGCTATTTTTCATGCATTTCATGACTTATTTTGAGCTAAGATGACCCTGAAATTGAAAAGCACTGCAAATGAACTCTGAAATGGTTGAAAATTGGCATGGTATCATAATTTCACCCAAATAGCATGTGCTAAAAAGTTGAGAGGGTTACGGGAAAAACTGGATGCACTTCGTGTACAAACTGGACAATCTTCTTCGAAGTATCAGGATTCCGGAGAAAAACTCGTCTATTACAAAGGGATTTCATTCTTTTAAACATATTTTAACTCAAGACTTTAGCTGCATTCAATATGCACCATTCAAAGCCACATCATCACTTTTCAACCCTTGTCTCTCTTCATTTGCTATTTTTCATGCATTTCAAGATTTATTTTGAGCTAAGATGACCCTGAAATTGAAAAGCACTGCAAATGAACTCTGAAATGGTTGAAAATTGGCATGGTATCATAATTTCACCCACATAGCATGTGCTAAAAAGTTGAGAGGGTTACGGGAAAAACTGGATGCACTTCGTGTACAAACTGGACAATCTCCTTCGAAGTATCAAGGTTTCGGACGAAAACTCGTCTATTACAAAGGGATTTCATATTTTTAAACATATTTTAACTCAAGACTTTTTCTGCATTCAATATGCACCATTCAAAGCAACATCATCACTTTTCAACCCTTTTCTGACTTCATTTGCTATTTTTCATGCATTTCATGATTTATTTTGAGCTAAGATGACCCTGAAATTGAAAAGCACTACAAATGAACTCTGAAATGGTTGAAAATTGGCATGGTATCATAATTTCACCCACATAGAATGTGCTAAAAAGTTGAGAGGGTTACAGGAAAAACTGGATGCACTTCGTTTACAAACTGGACAATCTCCTTCGAAGTATCAGGGTTTTGGACGAAAACTCGTCTATTACAAACGGATTTCATTTGATTAAACATATTTTAACTCAAGACTTTTTCTGCATTCAATATGCACCATTCAAAGCCACGTCATCACTTTTCAACCCTTTTCTGACTTCATTTGCTATTTTTCATGCATTTCATGACTTATTTTGAGCTAAGATGACCCCAAAATTTAAAAGCACTGCAAATGAACTATGAAATGGTTGAAAATTGGCATGGTATCATAATTTCACCCACATAGCATGTGCTAAAAAGTTGTGAGGGTTACGGGAAAAACTGGATGCACTTCGTGTACAAACTGGACAATCTCCTTCGAAGTATCAGGGTTTCGGACAAAAACTCGTCTATTACAAAGGGATTCATTTTTTTAAACATATTTTAACTCAAGACTTTTTCTGCATTCAATATGCACCATTCAAAGCCACATCATCACTTTTCAACCCTTTTCTCACTTCATTTGCTATTTTTCATGCATTTCATGATTTATTTTGAGCTAATATGACGCAGAAATTGAAGAGCACTGCAAATGAACTCTGAAATGGTTGAAAATTGGCATGGTATCATAATTTCACCCACATAGCATGTGCTAAAAAGTTGAGAGGGTTACGGGAAAACTGGATGCACTTCGTGTACAAACTGGACAATCTCCTTCGAAGTATCAAGGTTTCGGACGAAAACTCGTCTATTACAAAGGGATTTCATATTTTTAAACATATTTTAACTCAAGACTTTTTCTGCATTCAATATGCACCATTCAAAGCCACATCATCACTTTTCAACCCTTTTCTGACTTCATTTGCTATTTTTCATGCATTTCATGATTTATTTTGAGCTAAGATGACCCTGAAATTGAAAAGCACTACAAATGAACTCTGAAATATTTGAAAATTGGCATGGTATCATAATTTCACCCACATAGCATGTGCTAAAAAGTTGAGAGGGTTACAGGAAAAAATGGATGCACTTCGTGTACAAACTGGACAATCTCCTTCGAAGTATCAGGGTTTTTGACGAAAACTCGTCTATTACAATGGGATTTCATTTGTTTAAACATATTTTAACTCAAGACTTTTTCTGCATTCAATATGCACCATTCAAAGCCACGTCATCACTTTTCATCCCTTTTCTGACTTCATTTGCTATTTTTCATGCATTTCATGACTTATTTTGTGCTAAGATGACCCTAAAATTGAAAAGCACTGCAAATGAACTCTGAAATGGTTGAAAATTGGCAAGGTATCATAATTTCACCCACATAGCATGTGCTAAAAAGTTGTGAGGGTTACGGGAAAAACTGGATGCACTTCGTGTACAAACTGGACAATCTCCTTCGAAGTATCAGGGTTTCGGACGAAAACTCGTCTATTACAAAGGGATTTCATTTTTTAAAACATATTTTAACTCAAGACTTTTTCTGCATTCAATATGCACCATTCAAAGCCACGTCAACACTTTTCAACGCTTTTCTGACTTCATTTGCTATTTTTCATGCATTTCATGACTTATTTTGTGCTAAGATGACCCTAAAATTGAAAAGCACTGCAAATGAACTCTGAAATGGTTGAAAATTGGCATGGTATCATAATTTCACCCACATAGCATGTGCTAAAAAGTTGTGAGGGTTACGGGAAAAATTGGATGCACTTCGTGTACAAACTGGCAATCTCCTTCGAAGTATCAGGGTTTCAGACGAAAAGTCGTCTATTACAAAGGGATTTCATTTTTTTAAACATATTTTAGCTCAAGACTTTTTCTGCATTCAATATGCACCATTCAAAGCCACATCATCACTTTTCAAGCCTTTTCTGACTTCATTTGCTATTTTTCATGCATTTCATGATTTATTTTGAGCTAAGATGACCCTGAAATAGAAAAGCACTGCAAATGAACTCTGAAATGGTTGAAAATTGGCATGGTATCATAATTTCACCCACATAGCATGTGCTAAAAAGTTGTGTGGGTTACGGGAAAAACTGGATGCACTTCGTGTACAAACTGGACAATCTAATTCGAAGTATCAAGGTTTCGGACGAAAACTCGTCAATTACAAAGGGATTTCATATTTGTAAACATATTTTAACTCAAGACTTTTTCTGCAGTCAATATGCACCATTCAAAGCCACATCATCACTTTTCAACCCTTTTCTGACTTCATTTGCTATTTTTCATGCATTTCATGATTTATTTTGAGCTAAGATGACCCTGAAATTGAAAAGAACAGCAAATGAACTCTGAAATGGTTGAAAATTGGCATGGTATCATAATTTCACCCAAATAGCATGTGCTAAAAAGTTGAGAGGGTTACGGGAAAAACTGGATGCACTTCGTGTACAAACTGGACAATCTCCTTCGAAGTATCAAGGTTTCGGACGAAAACTCGTCTATTACAAAGGGATTTCATATTTTTAAACATATTTTAACTCAAGACTTTTTCTGCATTCAATATGCACCATTCAAAGCCACATCATCACTTTTCAACCCTTGTCTTACTTCATTTGCTATTTTTCATGCATTTCATGATTTATTTTGAGCTAAGATAACCCTGAAATTGAAAAGCACTGCAAATGAACTCTGAAATGGTTGAAAATTGGCATGGTATCATAATTTCACCCACATAGTATGTGCTAAAAAGTTGAGAGGGTTACGGGAAAAACTGGATGCACTTCGTGTACAAACTGGACAATCTCCTTCGAAGTATCAAGGTTTCGGACGAAAACTCGTCTATTACAAAGGGATTTCATATTTTTTAACATATTTTAACTCAAGACTTTTTCTGCATTCAATATGCACCATTCAAAGCCACATCATCACTTTTCAACCCTTTTCTGACTTCATTTGCTATTTTTCATGCATTTCATGACTTATTTTGAGCTAAGATGACCCTGAAATTGAAAAGCACTGCAAATGAACTCTGAAATGGTTGAAAATTGGCATGGTATCATAATTTCACCCAAATAGCATGTGCTAAAAAGTTGAGGGTTACGGGAAAAACTGGATGCACTTCGTGTACAAACTGGACAATCTTCTTCGAAGTATCAGGGTTCCGGAGAAAAACTCGTCTATTACAAAGGGATTTCATTCTTTTAAACATATTTTAACTCAAGACTTTATCTGCATTCAATATGCACCATTCAAAGCCACATCATCACTTTTCAACCCTTGTCTCTCTTCATTTGCTATTTTTCATGCATTTCAAGATTTATTTTGAGCTAAGATGACCCTGATATTGAAAAGCACTGCAAATGAACTCTGAAATGGTTGAAAATTGGCATGGTATCATAATTTCACCCACATAGCATGTGCTAAAAAGTTGAGAGGGTTACGGGAAAAACTGGATGCACTTCGTGTACAAACTGGACAATCTCCTTCGGAGTATCAAGGTTTCGGACGAAAACTCGTCTATTACAAAGGGATTTCATATTTTTAAACATATTTTAACTCAAGACTTTTTCTGCATTCAATATGCACCATTCAAAGCCACATCATCACTTTTCAACCCTTTTCTGACTTCATTTGCTATTTTTCATGCATTTCATGATTTATTTTGAGCTAAGATGACCCTGAAATTGAAAAGCACTACAAATGAACTCTGAAATGGTTGAAAATTGGCATGGTGTCATAATTTCACCCACATAGAATGTGCTAAAAAGTTGAGAGGGTTACAGGAAAAACTGGATACACTTCGTGTACAAACTGGACAATCTCCTTCGAAGTATCAAGGTTTCGGACGAAAACTCGTCTATTACAAACGGATTTCATTTGATTAAACATATTTTAACTCAAGACTTTTTCTGCATTCAATATGCACCATTCAAAGCCACGTCATCACTTTTCAACCCTTTTCTGACTTCATTTGCTATTTTTCATGCATTTCATGACTTATTTTGAGCTAAGATGACCCCAAAATTTAAAAGCACTTCAAATGAACTCTGAAATGGTTGAAAATTGGCATGGTATCATAATTTCACCCACATAGCATGTGCTAAAAAGTTGTGAGGGTTACGGGAAAAACTGGATGCACTTCGTGTACAAACTGGACAATCTCCTTCGAAGTATCAGGGTTTCGGACAAAAACTCGTCTATTACAAAGGGATTTCATTTTTTTAAACATATTTTAACTCAAGACTTTTTCTGCATTCAATATGCACCATTCAAAGCCACATCATCACTTTTCAACCCTTTTCTCACTTCATTTGCTATTTTTCATGCATTTCATGATTTATTTTGAGCTAATATGACGCAGAAATTGAAGAGCACTGCAAATGAACTCTGAAATGGTTGAAAATTGGCATGGTATCATAATTTCACCCACATAGCATGTGCCAAAAAGTTGAGAGGGTTACGGGAAAAACTGGATGCACTTCGCTTACAAACTGGACAATCTCCTTCGAAGTATCAGGGTTTCGGACGAAAACTCGTCTATTACAAAGGGATTTCATTTTTTTAAACATATTTTAACTCAAGACTTTTTCTGCATTCAATATGCACCATTCAAAGCCACATCATCACTTTTCAACCCTTTTCTGACATCATTTGCTATTTTTCATGCATTTCATGATTTATTTTGAGCTAAGATGACCCTGAAATTGAAAAGCACTGCAAATGAACTCTGAAATGGTTGAAAATTGGCATGGTATCATAATTTCACCCACATAGCATGTGCTAAAAAGTTGTGAGGGTTACGGGAAAAACTGGATGCACTTCGTGTACAAACTGGACAATCTCCATCGAAGTATCAGGGTTTCGGACGAAAACTCGTCTATTACAAAGGGATTTCATTTTTTTAAACATATTTTAACTCAAGACTTTTTGTGCATTCAATATGCACCATTCAAAGCCACATCATCACTTTTCAACCCTTTTCTGACTTCATTTGCTATTTTTCATGCATTTCATGATTTATTTTGAGCTAAGATGACCCTGAAATTGAAAAGCACTGCAAATGAACTATGAAATGGTTGAAAATTGGCATGGTATCATAATTTCACCCACATAGCATGTGCTAAAAAGTTGAGAGGGTTACAGGAAAAACTGGATGCATTTCGTGTACAAACTGGACAATCTCCTTCGAAGTATCAGGGTTTCGGACGAAAACTCGTCTATTACAAAGGGATTTCATATTTTTAAAAATATTTTAACTCAAGACTTTTTGTGCATTCAATATGCACCATTCAAAGCCACATCATCACTTTTCAACACTTTTCTGACTTCATTTGCTATTTTTCATGCATTTCATGACTTATTTTGTTCTAAGATGACCCAAAAATTGAAAAGCACTGCAAATGAACTCTGAAATGGTTGAAAATTGGCATGGTATCATAATTTCACCCACATAGCATGTGCTAAAAAGTTGTGAGGGTTACGGGAAAAACTGGATGCACTTCGTGTACAAACTGGACAATCTAATTCGAAGTATCAAGGTTTCGGACGAAAACTCGTCTATTACAAAGGGATTTCATATTTTTAAACATATTTTAACTCAAGACTTTTTCTGCATTCAATATGCACCATTCAAAGCCACATCATCACTTTTCAACCCTTTTCTGACTTCATTTGCTTTTATTCATGCATTTCATGATTTATTTTGTGCTAAGATGACCCTGAAATTGAAAAAGCACTGCAAATGAACTCTAAAAAGGTTGAAAATTGGCATGGTATCATAATTTCACCCACATAGCATGTGCTAAAAAGTTGAGAGGGTTACGGGAAAAATTGGATGCACTTCGTGTACAAACTGGACAATCTCCTTCGAAGTATCAGTGTTTCGGACGAAAACTCGTCTATTACAAAGGGATTTCATATTTTTAAACATATTCTAACTCAAGACTTTTTCTACATTCAATATGCACCATTCAAAGCCACATCATCACTTTTTAACCCTTGTCTTACTTCATTTGCTATTTTTCATGCATTTCATAATTTATTTTGAGCTAAGATAACCCTGAAATTGAAAAGCACTTCTAATGAACTCTGAAATGGTTGAAAATTGGCATGGTATCATAATTTCACCCAAATAGCATGTGCTAAAAACTTGAGAGGGTTACGGGAAAAACTGGATGCACTTCGTGTACAAACTGGACAATCTCCATCGAAGTATCAGGGTTTCGGACGAAAACTCGTCTATTACAAAGGGATTTATTATTTAAACATATTTTAACTCAAGACTTTTTCTGCATTCAATATGCACCATTCAAAGCCACATCATCACTTTTCAACCCTTTTCTGACTTCATTTGCTATTTTTCATGCATTTCATGATTTATTTTGAGCTAAGATGACCCTGAAAATGAAAAGCACTGCAAATGAACTATGAAATGGTTGAAAATTGGCATGGTATCATAATTTCACCCACATACCATGTGCTAAAAAGTTGTGAGGGTTACGAGAAAAACTGGATGCACTTCGTGTACATACTGGACAATCTCCTTCGAAGTATCAAGGTTTCGGACGAAAACTCGTCTATTACAAAGGGATTTCATATTTTTAAACATATTTTAACTCAAGACTTTTTCTGCATTCAATATGCACCATTCAAAACCACATCATCACTTTTCAACCCTTTTCTGGCTTCGTTTGCTATTTTTCATGCATTTCGTGATTTATTTTGAGCTAAGATGACCCTGAAATTGAAAAGCACTGCAAATGAACTCTGAAATGGTTGAAACTTGGCATGGTATCATAATTTCACCCACATAGCATGTGCTAAAAAGTTGAGAGGGTTACGGGAAAAACTGGATGCACTTCAAGTACAAACTGGACAATCTCCTTCGAAGTACATCTGTGTTTCGGACGAAAACTCGTCTATTACAAAGGGATTTCATATTTTTAAACATATTCTAACTCAAGACTTTTTTTGCATTCAATATGCACCATTCAAAGCCACATCATCACTTTTCAACCCTTGTGTGACTTCATTTGCTATTTTTCATGCATTTCATGATTTATTTTGAGGTAAGATAACCCTGAAATTGAAAAGCACTGCAAATGAACTCTGAAATGGTTGAAAATTGGCATGGTATCATAATTTCACCCACATAGCATGTGCTAAAAAGTTGAGAGGGTTACGGGAAAACTGGATGCACTTCGTGTACAAACTGGACAATCTCCTTCGAAGTATGAGGGTTTCGGACGAAAACTCGTCTATTACAAAGGGATTTCATATTTTTAAACATATTTTAACGCAAGACTTTTTCTGCATTCAATATGCACCATTCAAAGCCACATCATCACTTTTCAACCCTTTTCTGACTTCATTTGCTATTTTTCAAGCATTTCATGATTTATTTTGAGCTAAGATGACCCTGAAATTGAATAGCACTACAAATGAACTCTGAAATGGTTGAAAATTGGCATGGTATCATAATTTCACACACATAGCATGTGCTAAAAAGTTGAGAGGGTTACAGGAAAAACTGGATGCACTTCGTGTACAAACTGGACAATCTCCTTCGAAGTATCAGGGTTTTTGACGAAAACTCGTCTATTACAATGGGATTTCATTTGTTTAAACATATTTTAACTCAAGACTTTTTCTGCATTCAATATGCACCATTCAAAGCCACGTCATCACTTTTCATCCCTTTTCTGACTTCATTTGCTATTTTTCATGCATTTCATGACTTATTTTGTGCTAAGATGACCCTAAAATTGAAAAGCACTGCAAATGAACTCTGAAATGGTTGAAAATTGGCATGGTATCATAATTTCACCCACATAGCATGTGCTAAAAAGTTGTGAGGGTTACGGGAAAAACTGGATGCACTTCGTGTACAAACTGGACAATCTCCTTCGAAGTATCAGGGTTTCAGACGAAAAGTCGTCTATTACAAAGGGATTTCATTTTTTTAAACATATTTTAGCTCAAGACTTTTTCTGCATTCAATATGCACCATTCAAAGCCACATCATCACTTTTCAAGCCTTTTTTGACTTCATTTGCTATTTTTCATGCATTTCATGATTTATTTTGAGCTAAGATGACCCTAAAATTGAAAAGCACTGCAAATGAACTCTGAAATGGTTGAAAATTGGCATGGTATCATAATTTCACCCACATAGCATGTGCTAAAAAGTTGTGTGGGTTACTGGAAAAACTGGATGCACTTCATGTACAAACTGGACAATCTAATTCGAAGTATCAAGGTTTCGGACGAAAACTCGTCAATTACAAAGGGATTTCATATTTGTAAACATATTTTAACTCAAGACTTTTTCTGCAGTCAATATGCACCATTCAAAGCCACATCATCACTTTTCAACCCTTTTCTGGCTTCATTTGCTATTTTTCATGCATTTCATGATTTATTTTGAGCTAAGATGACCCTGAAATTGAAAAGAACAGCAAATGAACTCTGAAATGGTTGAAAATTGGCATGGTATCATAATTTCACCCAAATAGCATGTGCTAAAAAGTTGAGAGGGTTACGGGAAAAACTGGATGCACTTCGTGTACAAACTGGACAATCTCCTTCGAAGTATCAAGGTTTCGGACGAAAACTCGTCTATTATAAAGGGATTTCATATTTTTAAACATATTCTAACTCAAGACTTTTTCTGCATTCAATATGCACCATTCAAAGCCACATCATCACTTTTCAACCCTTGTCTGACTTCATTTGCTATTTTTCATGCATTTCATGATTTATTTTGAAGTAAGATAACCCTGAAATTGAAAAGCACTGCAAATGAACTCTGAAATGGTTGAAAATTGGCATGGTATCATAATTTCACCCACATCGCATGTGCTAAAAAGTTGAGAGGGTTACGGGAAAACTGGATGCATTTCGTGTACAAACTGGACAATCTCCTTCGAAGTATGAGGGTTTCGGACGAAAACTCGTCTATTACAAAGGGATTTCATATTTTTAAACATATTTTAACTCAAGAATTTTTCTGCATTCAATATGCACCATTCAAAGCCACATCATCACTTTTTAAACCTTTTCTGGCTTCATTTGCTATTTTTCATGCATTTCATGATTTATTTTGAACTAAGATGACCCTGAAATTGAAAAAGCACTGCAAATGAATTCTGAAAAGGTTTAAAATTGGCATGGTATCATAATTTCACCCACATAGCATGTGCTAAAAATTTGAGAGGGTTACGGGAAAAACTGGATGCACTTCGTGTACAAACTGGACAATCTCCTTCGAAGTATCTGTGTTTCGGACGAAAACTCGTCTATTACAAAGGGATTTGATATTTTTAAACATATTCTAACTCAAGACTTTTTCTGCATTCAATATGCACCATTCAAAGCCACATCATCACTTTTTAAACCTTGTCTTACTTCATTTGCTATTTTTCATGCATTTCATGATTTATTTTGAGCTAAGATAACCCTGAAATTGAAAAGCACTTCAAATGAACTCTGAAATGGTTGAAAATTGGCATGGTATCATAATTTCACCCACATAGCATGTGCTAAAAAGTTGAGAGGGTTACGGGAAAAACTGGATGCACTTCGTGTACAAACTGGACAATCTCCATCGAAGTATCAGGGTTTCGGACGAAAACTCGTCTATTACAAAGGGATTTATTTTTTAAACATATTTTAACTCAAGACTTTTTCTGCATGCAATATGCACCATTCAAAGCCACATCATCACTTTTCAACCCTTTTCTGACTTCATTTGCTATTTTTCATGCATTTCATGATTTATTTTGAGCTAAGATGACACTGAAATTGAAAAGCACTGCAAATGAACTATGAAATGGTTGAAAATTGGCATGGTATCATAATTTCACCCACATACCATGTGCTAAAAAGTTGTGAGGGTTACGAGAAAAACTGGATGCACTTCGTGTACATACTGGACAATCTCCTTCGAAGTATCATGGTTTCGGACGAAAACTCGTCTATTATAAAGGGATTTCATATTTTTAAACATATTCTAACTCAAGACTTTTTCTGCATTCAATATGCACCATTCAAAGCCACATCATCACTTTTCAACCCTTGTCTGACTTCATTTGCTATTTTTCATGCATTTCATGATTTATTTTGAAGTAAGATAACCCTGAAATTGAAAAGCACTGCAAATGAACTCTGAAATGGTTGAAAATTGGCATGGTATCATAATTTCACCCACATCGCATGTGCTAAAAAGTTGAGAGGGTTACGGGAAAACTGGATGCATTTCGTGTACAAACTGGACAATCTCCTTCGAAGTATGAGGGTTTCGGACGAAAACTCGTCTATTACAAAGGGATTTCATATTTTTAAACATATTTTAACTCAAGAATTTTTCTGCATTCAATATGCACCATTCAAAGCCACATCATCACTTTTCAACCCTTTTCTGACTTCATTTGCTATTTTTCATGCATTTCATGATTTATTTTGAGCTAAGATGACCCTGAAATTGAAAAGCACTGCAAATGAACTCTGAAATGGTTGAAAATTGGCATGGTATCATAATTTCACCCAAATAGCATGTGCTAAAAAGTTGAGAGGGTTACGGGAAAAACTGGATGCACTTCGTGTACAAACTGGACAATCTCCTTCGAAGTATCAGGGTTTCGGACGAAAACTCGTCTATTACAAAGGGATTTCATTTTTTTAAACATATTTTAACTCAAGACTTTTTCTGCATTCAATATGCACCATTCAAAGCCACATCATCACTTTTCAAGCCTTGTCTCTCTTCGTTTGCTATTTTTCATGCATTTCATGATTTATTTTGAGCTAAGATGACCCTGAAATTGAAAAGCACTGCAAATGAACTCTGAAATGGTTGAAAATTGGCATGGTATCATAATTTCACCCACATAGCATGTGCTAAAAAGTTGCGTGGGTTACGGGAAAAACTGGATGCACTTCGTGTACAAACTGGACAATCTAATTCGAAGTATCAAGGTTTCGGACGAAAACTCGTCTATTACAAAGGGATTTCATATTTTTAAACATATTTTAACTCAAGACTTTTTCTGCATTCAATATGTACCATTCAAAGCCACATCATCACTTTTCAACCCTTTTCTGGCTTCATTTGCTATTTTTCATGCATTTCATGATTTATTTTGAACTAAGATGACCCTGAAATTGAAAAAGCACTGCAAATGAATTCTGAAAAGGTTTAAAATTGGCATGGTATCATAATTTCACCCACATAGCATGTGCTAAAAATTTGAGAGGGTTACGGGAAAAACTGGATGCACTTCGTGTACAAACTGGACAATCTCCTTCGAAGTATCTGTGTTTCGGACGAAAACTCGTCTATTACAAAGGGATTTGATATTTTTAAACATATTCTAACTCAAGACTTTTTCTGCATTCAATATGCACCATTCAAAGCCACATCATCACTTTTTAAACCTTGTCTTACTTCATTTGCTATTTTTCATGCATTTCATGATTTATTTTGAGCTAAGATAACCCTGAAATTGAAAAGCACTTCAAATGAACTCTGAAATGGTTGAAAATTGGCATGGTATCATAATTTCACCCACATAGCATGTGCTAAAAAGTTGAGAGGGTTACGGGAAAAACTGGATGCACTTCGTGTACAAACTGGACAATCTCCATCGAAGTATCAGGGTTTCGGACGAAAACTCGTCTATTACAAAGGGATTTATTTTTTAAACATATTTTAACTCAAGACTTTTTCTGCATGCAATATGCACCATTCAAAGCCACATCATCACTTTTCAACCCTTTTCTGACTTCATTTGCTATTTTTCATGCATTTCATGATTTATTTTGAGCTAAGATGACACTGAAATTGAAAAGCACTGCAAATGAACTATGAAATGGTTGAAAATTGGCATGGTATCATAATTTCACCCACATACCATGTGCTAAAAAGTTGTGAGGGTTACGAGAAAAACTGGATGCACTTCGTGTACATACTGGACAATCTCCTTCGAAGTATCATGGTTTCGGACGAAAACTCGTCTATTACAAAGGGATTTCATATTTTTAAACATATTTTAACTCAAGACTTTTTCTGCATTCAATATGCACCATTCAAAACCACATCATCACTTTTCAACCCTTTTCTGACTTCATTTGCTATTTTCATGCATTTCATGATTTATTTTGAGCTAAGATGACCCTGAAATTGAAAAGCACTGCAAATTAACTCTGAAATGGTTGAAAATTGGCATGGTATCATAATTTCACCCACATAGCATGTGCTAAAAAGTTGAGAGGGTTACGGGAAAAACTGGATGCACTTCGTGTACAAACTGGACAATCTCCTTCGAAGTATCAAGGTTTCGGACGAAAACTCGTCAATTACAAAGCGATTTCATATTTTTAAACATATTTTAATTCAAGACTTTTTCTGCATTCAATATGCACCATTCAAAACCACATCATCACTTTTCAACCCTTTTCTGGCTTCGTTTGCTATTTTTCATGCATTTCATGATTTATTTTGAGCTAAGATGACCCTGAAATTGAAAAGCACTGCAAATGAACTCTGAAATGGTTGAAACTTGGCATGGTATCATAATTTCACCCACATAGCATGTGCTAAAAAGTTGAGAGGGTTACGGGAAAAACTGGATGCACTTCGTGTACAAACTGGACAATCTCCTTCGAAGTATCAAGGTTTCGGACGAAAACTCGTCTATTACAAAGGGATTTCATATTTTTAAACATATTCTAACTCAAGACTTTTTCTGCATTCAATATGCACCATTCAAAGCCACATCATCACTTTTTCACCCTTGTCTTACTTCATTTGCTATTTTTCATGCATTTCTTGATTTATTTTGAGCTAAGATAACCCTGAAATTGAAAAGCACTGCAAATGAACTCTGAAATGGTTGAAAATTGGCATGGTATCATAATTTCACCCACATAGCATGTGCTAAAAAGTTGAGAGGGTTACGGGAAAAACTTGGATGCACTTCATGTACAAACTGGACAATCTCCTTCGAAGTACATCAGTGTTTCGGACGAAAACTCGTCTATTATAAAGGGATTTCATATTTTTAAACATATTCTAACTCAAGACTTTTTCTGCATTCAATATGCACCATTCAAAGCCACATCATCACTTTTCAACCCTTGTCTGACTTCATTTGCTATTTTTCATGCATTTCATGATTTATTTTGAAGTAAGATAACCCTGAAATTGAAAAGCACTGCAAATGAACTCTGAAATGGTTGAAAATTGGCATGGTATCATAATTTCACCCACATCGCATGTGCTAAAAAGTTGAGAGGGTTACGGGAAAACTGGATGCATTTCGTGTACAAACTGGACAATCTCCTTCGAAGTATGAGGGTTTCGGACGAAAACTCGTCTATTACAAAGGGATTTCATATTTTTAAACATATTTTAACTCAAGAATTTTTCTGCATTCAATATGCACCATTCAAAGCCACATCATCACTTTTCAACCCTTTTCTGACTTCATTTGCTATTTTTCATGCATTTCATGATTTATTTTGAGCTAAGATGACCCTGAAATTGAAAAGCACTGCAAATGAACTCTGAAATGGTTGAAAATTGGCATGGTATCATAATTTCACCCAAATAGCATGTGCTAAAAAGTTGAGAGGGTTACGGGAAAAACTGGATGCACTTCGTGTACAAACTGGACAATCTCCTTCGAAGTATCAGGGTTTCGGACGAAAACTCGTCTATTACAAAGGGATTTCATTTTTTTAAACATATTTTAACTCAAGACTTTTTCTGCATTCAATATGCACCATTCAAAGCCAGATCATCACTTTTCAAGCCTTGTCTCTCTTCGTTTGCTATTTTTCATGCATTTCATGATTTATTTTGAGCTAAGATGACCCTGAAATTGAAAAGCACTGCAAATGAACTCTGAAATGGTTGAAAATTGGCATGGTATCATAATTTCACCCACATAGCATGTGCTAAAAAGTTGCGTGGGTTACGGGAAAAACTGGATGCACTTCGTGTACAAACTGGACAATCTAATTCGAAGTATCAAGGTTTCGGACGAAAACTCGTCTATTACAAAGGGATTTCATATTTTTAAACATATTTTAACTCAAGACTTTTTCTGCATTCAATATGTACCATTCAAAGCCACATCATCACTTTTCAACCCTTTTCTGGCTTCATTTGCTATTTTTCATGCATTTCATGATTTATTTTGAACTAAGATGACCCTGAAATTGAAAAAGCACTGCAAATGAATTCTGAAAAGGTTTAAAATTGGCATGGTATCATAATTTCACCCACATAGCATGTGCTAAAAATTTGAGAGGGTTACGGGAAAAACTGGATGCACTTCGTGTACAAACTGGACAATCTCCTTCGAAGTATCTGTGTTTCGGACGAAAACTCGTCTATTACAAAGGGATTTGATATTTTTAAACATATTCTAACTCAAGACTTTTTCTGCATTCAATATGCACCATTCAAAGCCACATCATCACTTTTTAAACCTTGTCTTACTTCATTTGCTATTTTTCATGCATTTCATGATTTATTTTGAGCTAAGATAACCCTGAAATTGAAAAGCACTTCAAATGAACTCTGAAATGGTTGAAAATTGACATGGTATCATAATTTCACCCACATAGCATGTGCTAAAAAGTTGAGAGGGTTACGGGAAAAACTGGATGCACTTCGTGTACAAACTGGACAATCTCCATCGAAGTATCAGGGTTTCGGACGAAAACTCGTCTATTACAAAGGGATTTATTTTTTAAACATATTTTAACTCAAGACTTTTTCTGCATGCAATATGCACCATTCAAAGCCACATCATCACTTTTCAACCCTTTTCTGACTTCATTTGCTATTTTTCATGCATTTCATGATTTATTTTGAGCTAAGATGACACTGAAATTGAAAAGCACTGCAAATGAACTATGAAATGGTTGAAAATTGGCATGGTATCATAATTTCACCCACATACCATGTGCTAAAAAGTTGTGAGGGTTACGAGAAAAACTGGATGCACTTCGTGTACATACTGGACAATCTCCTTCGAAGTATCATGGTTTCGGACGAAAACTCGTCTATTACAAAGGGATTTCATATTTTTAAACATATTTTAACTCAAGACTTTTTCTGCATTCAATATGCACCATTCAAAACCACATCATCACTTTTCAACCCTTTTCTGACTTCATTTGCTATTTTCATGCATTTCATGATTTATTTTGAGCTAAGATGACCCTGAAATTGAAAAGCACTGCAAATTAACTCTGAAATGGTTGAAAATTGGCATGGTATCATAATTTCACCCACATAGCATGTGCTAAAAAGTTGAGAGGGTTACGGGAAAAACTGGATGCACTTCGTGTACAAACTGGACAATCTCCTTCGAAGTATCAAGGTTTCGGACGAAAACTCGTCAATTACAAAGCGATTTCATATTTTTAAACATATTTTAATTCAAGACTTTTTCTGCATTCAATATGCACCATTCAAAACCACATCATCACTTTTCAACCCTTTTCTGGCTTCGTTTGCTATTTTTCATGCATTTCATGATTTATTTTGAGCTAAGATGACCCTGAAATTGAAAAGCACTGCAAATGAACTCTGAAATGGTTGAAACTTGGCATGGTATCATAATTTCACCCACATAGCATGTGCTAAAATGTTGAGAGGGTTACGGGAAAAACTGGATGCACTTCGTGTACAAACTGGACAATCTCCTTCGAAGTATCAAGGTTTCGGACGAAAACTCGTCTATTACAAAGGGATTTCATATTTTTAAACATATTCTAACTCAAGACTTTTTCTGCATTCAATATGCACCATTCAAAGCCACATCATCATTTTTTCACCCTTGTCTTACTTCATTTGCTATTTTTCATGCATTTCTTGATTTATTTTGAGCTAAGATAACCCTGAAATTGAAAAGCACTGCAAATGAACTCTGAAATGGTTGAAAATTGGCATGGTATCATAATTTCACCCACATAGCATGTGCTAAAAAGTTGAGAGGGTTACGGGAAAAACTTGGATGCACTTCATGTACAAACTGGACAATCTCCTTCGAAGTACATCAGTGTTTCGGACGAAAACTCGTCTATTATAAAGGGATTTCATATTTTTAAACATATTCTAACTCAAGACTTTTTCTGCATTCAATATGCACCATTCAAAGCCACATCATCACTTTTCAACCCTTGTCTGACTTCATTTGCTATTTTTCATGCATTTCATGATTTATTTTGAAGTAAGATAACCCTGAAATTGAAAAGCACTGCAAATGAACTCTGAAATGGTTGAAAATTGGCATGGTATCATAATTTCACCCACATCGCATGTGCTAAAAAGTTGAGAGGGTTACGGGAAAACTGGATGCATTTCGTGTACAAACTGGACAATCTCCTTCGAAGTATGAGGGTTTCGGACGAAAACTCGTCTATTACAAAGGGATTTCATATTTTTAAACATATTTTAACTCAAGAATTTTTCTGCATTCAATATGCACCATTCAAAGCCACATCATCACTTTTCAACCCTTTTCTGACTTCATTTGCTATTTTTCATGCATTTCATGATTTATTTTGAGCTAAGATGACCCTGAAATTGAAAAGCACTGCAAATGAACTCTGAAATGGTTGAAAATTGGCATGGTATCATAATTTCACCCAAATAGCATGTGCTAAAAAGTTGAGAGGGTTACGGGAAAAACTGGATGCACTTCGTGTACAAACTGGACAATCTCCTTCGAAGTATCAGGGTTTCGGACGAAAACTCGTCTATTACAAAGGGATTTCATTTTTTTAAACATATTTTAACTCAAGACTTTTTCTGCATTCAATATGCACCATTCAAAGCCACATCATCACTTTTCAAGCCTTGTCTCTCTTCGTTTGCTATTTTCATGCATTTCATGATTTATTTTGAGCTAAGATGACCCTGAAATTGAAAAGCACTGCAAATGAACTCTGAAATGGTTGAAAATTGGCATGGTATCATAATTTCACCCACATAGCATGTGCTAAAAAGTTGCGTGGGTTACGGGAAAAACTGGATGCACTTCGTGTACAAACTGGACAATCTAATTCGAAGTATCAAGGTTTCGGACGAAAACTCGTCTATTACAAAGGGATTTCATATTTTTAAACATATTTTAACTCAAGACTTTTTCTGCATTCAATATGTACCATTCAAAGCCACATCATCACTTTTCAACCCTTTTCTGGCTTCATTTGCTATTTTTCATGCATTTCATGATTTATTTTGAACTAAGATGACCCTGAAATTGAAAAAGCACTGCAAATGAATTCTGAAAAGGTTTAAAATTGGCATGGTATCATAATTTCACCCACATAGCATGTGCTAAAAATTTGAGAGGGTTACGGGAAAAACTGGATGCACTTCGTGTACAAACTGGACAATCTCCTTCGAAGTATCTGTGTTTCGGACGAAAACTCGTCTATTACAAAGGGATTTGATATTTTTAAACATATTCTAACTCAAGACTTTTTCTGCATTCAATATGCACCATTCAAAGCCACATCATCACTTTTTAAACCTTGTCTTACTTCATTTGCTATTTTTCATGCATTTCATGATTTATTTTGAGCTAAGATAACCCTGAAATTGAAAAGCACTTCAAATGAACTCTGAAATGGTTGAAAATTGGCATGGTATCATAATTTCACCCACATAGCATGTGCTAAAAAGTTGAGAGGGTTACGGGAAAAACTGGATGCACTTCGTGTACAAACTGGACAATCTCCATCGAAGTATCAGGGTTTCGGACGAAAACTCGTCTATTACAAAGGGATTTATTTTTTAAACATATTTTAACTCAAGACTTTTTCTGCATTCAATATGCACCATTCAAAGCCACATCATCACTTTTCAACCCTTTTCTGACTTCATTTGCTATTTTTCATGCATTTCATGATTTATTTTGAGCTAAGATGACACTGAAATTGAAAAGCACTGCAAATGAACTATGAAATGGTTGAAAATTGGCATGGTATCATAATTTCACCCACATACCATGTGCTAAAAAGTTGTGAGGGTTACGAGAAAAACTGGATGCACTTCGTGTACATACTGGACAATCTCCTTCGAAGTATCATGGTTTCGGACGAAAACTCGTCTATTACAAAGGGATTTCATATTTTTAAACATATTTTAACTCAAGACTTTTTCTGCATTCAATATGCACCATTCAAAACCACATCATCACTTTTCAACCCTTTTCTGACTTCATTTGCTATTTTCATGCATTTCATGATTTATTTTGAGCTAAGATGACCCTGAAATTGAAAAGCACTGCAAATTAACTCTGAAATGGTTGAAAATTGGCATGGTATCATAATTTCACCCACATAGCATGTGCTAAAAAGTTGAGAGGGTTACGGGAAAAACTGGATGCACTTCGTGTACAAACTGGACAATCTCCTTCGAAGTATCAAGGTTTCGGACGAAAACTCGTCAATTACAAAGCGATTTCATATTTTTAAACATATTTTAATTCAAGACTTTTTCTGCATTCAATATGCACCATTCAAAACCACATCATCACTTTTCAACCCTTTTCTGGCTTCGTTTGCTATTTTTCATGCATTTCATGATTTATTTTGAGCTAAGATGACCCTGAAATTGAAAAGCACTGCAAATGAACTCTGAAATGGTTGAAACTTGGCATGGTATCATAATTTCACCCACATAGCATGTGCTAAAAAGTTGAGAGGGTTACGGGAAAAACTGGATGCACTTCGTGTACAAACTGGACAATCTCCTTCGAAGTATCAAGGTTTCGGACGAAAACTCGTCTATTACAAAGGGATTTCATATTTTTAAACATATTCTAACTCAAGACTTTTTCTGCATTCAATATGCACCATTCAAAGCCACATCATCACTTTTTAACCCTTGTCTTACTTCATTTGCTATTTTTCATGCATTTCTTGATTTATTTTGAGCTAAGATAACCCTGAAATTGAAAAGCACTGCAAATGAACTCTGAAATGGTTGAAAATTGGCATGGTATCATAATTTCACCCACATAGCATGTGCTAAAAAGTTGAGAGGGTTACGGGAAAAACTTGGATGCACTTCATGTACAAACTGGACAATCTCCTTCGAAGTACATCAGTGTTTCGGACGAAAACTCGTCTATTATAAAGGGATTTCATATTTTTAAACATATTCTAACTCAAGACTTTTTCTGCATTCAATATGCACCATTCAAAGCCACATCATCACTTTTCAACCCTTGTCTGACTTCATTTGCTATTTTTCATGCATTTCATGATTTATTTTGAAGTAAGATAACCCTGAAATTGAAAAGCACTGCAAATGAACTCTGAAATGGTTGAAAATTGGCATGGTATCATAATTTCACCCACATCGCATGTGCTAAAAAGTTGAGAGGGTTACGGGAAAACTGGATGCATTTCGTGTACAAACTGGACAATCTCCTTCGAAGTATGAGGGTTTCGGACGAAAACTCGTCTATTACAAAGGGATTTCATATTTTTAAACATATTTTAACTCAAGACTTTTTCTGCATTCAATATGCACCATTCGAAGCCACATCATCACTTTTCAACCCTTTTTTGACTTCATTTGCTATTTTTCATGCATTTCATGATTTATTTTGAGCTAAGATGACCCTGAAATTGAAAAGCACTACAAATGAACTCTGAAATGGTTGAAAATTGGCATGGTATCATAATTTCACCCACATAGCATGTGCTAAAAAGTTGAGAGGGTCACAGGAAAAACTGGATGCACTTCGTGTACAAACTGGACAATCTCCTTCGAAGTATCATGGTTTTGGACGAAAACTCGTCTATTACAAAGGGATTTCATTTGTTTAAACATATTTTAACTCAAGACTTTTTCTGCATTCAATATGCACCATTCAAAGTCACGTCATCACTTTTCAACCCTTTTCTGACTTCATTTGCTATTTTTCATGCATTTCATGACTTATTTTGAGCTAAGATGACCCTAAAATTGAAAAGCACTGCAAATGATCTCTGAAATGGTTGAAAATTGGCATGGTATCATAATTTCACCCACATAGCATGTGCTAAAAAGTTGTGAGGGTTACGGGAAAAATTGGATGCACTTCGTGTACAAACTGGACAATCTCCTTCGAAGCATCAGGGTTTCGGACGAAAACTCGTCTATTACAAAGGGATTTCATTTTTTAAAACCTATTTTAACTCAAGACTTTTTCTGCATTCAATATGCACCATTCAAAGCCACATCATCACTTTTCAACCCTTTTCTCACTTCATTTGCTATTTTTCATGCATTTCATGATTTATTTTGAGCTAATATGACCCTGAAATTGAAAAGCACTGCAAATGAACTCTGAAATGGTTGAAAATTGGCATGGTATCATAATTTCACCCACATAGCATGTGCCAAAAAGTTGAGAGGGTTACGGGAAAAACTGGATGCACTTCGCTTACAAACTGGACAATCTCCTTCGAAGTATCAGGGTTTCGGACGAAAACTCGTCTATTACAAAGGGATTTCATTTTTTTAAACATATTTTAACTCAAGACTTTTTCTGCATTCAATATGCACCATTCAAAGCCACATGATCACTTTGCAACCCTTTTCTGACTTCATTTGCTATTTTTCATGCATTTCATGATTTATTTTGAGCTAAGATGACCCTGAAATTGAAAAGCACTGCAAATGAACTCTAAAATGGTTCAAAATTCGCATGGTATCATAATTTCACCCACATAGCATGTGCTAAAAAGTTGCGTGGGTTACGGGAAAAACTGGATGCACTTCGTGTACAAACTGGACAATCTCCTTCGAAGTATCAAGGTTTCGGACGAAAACTCGTCTATTACAAAGGGATTTCATATTTTTAAACATATTCTAACTCAAGACTTTTTCTGCATTCAATATGCACCATTCAAAGCCACATCATCATTTTTGCACCCTTGTCTTACTTCATTTGCTATTTTTCATGCATTTCTTGATTTATTTTGAGCTAAGATAACCCTGAAATTGAAAAGCACTGCAAATGAACTCTGAAATGGTTGAAAATTGGCATGGTATCATAATTTCACCCACATAGCATGTGCTAAAAAGTTGAGAGGGTTACGGGAAAAACTTGGATGCACTTCATGTACAAACTGGACAATCTCCTTCGAAGTACATCAGTGTTTCGGACGAAAACTCGTCTATTATAAAGGGATTTCATATTTTTAAACATATTCTAACTCAAGACTTTTTCTGCATTCAATATGCACCATTCAAAGCCACATCATCACTTTTTAAACCTTGTCTTACTTCATTTGCTATTTTTCATGCATTTCATGATTTATTTTGAGCTAAGATAACCCTGAAATTGAAAAGCACTTCAAATGAACTCTGAAATGGTTGAAAATTGGCATGGTATCATAATTTCACCCACATAGCATGTGCTAAAAAGTTGAGAGGGTTACGGGAAAAACTGGATGCACTTCGTGTACAAACTGGACAATCTCCATCGAAGTATCAGGGTTTCGGACGAAAACTCGTCTATTACAAAGGGATTTATTTTTTAAACATATTTTAACTCAAGACTTTTTCTGCATTCAATATGCACCATTCAAAGCCACATCATCACTTTTCAACCCTTTTCTGACTTCATTTGCTATTTTTCATGCATTTCATGATTTATTTTGAGCTAAGATGACACTGAAATTGAAAAGCACTGCAAATGAACTATGAAATGGTTGAAAATTGGCATGGTATCATAATTTCACCCACATACCATGTGCTAAAAAGTTGTGAGGGTTACGAGAAAAACTGGATGCACTTCGTGTACATACTGGACAATCTCCTTCGAAGTATCATGGTTTCGGACGAAAACTCGTCTATTACAAAGGGATTTCATATTTTTAAACATATTTTAACTCAAGACTTTTTCTGCATTCAATATGCACCATTCAAAACCACATCATCACTTTTCAACCCTTTTCTGACTTCATTTGCTATTTTCATGCATTTCATGATTTATTTTGAGCTAAGATGACCCTGAAATTGAAAAGCACTGCAAATTAACTCTGAAATGGTTGAAAATTGGCATGGTATCATAATTTCACCCACATAGCATGTGCTAAAAAGTTGAGAGGGTTACGGGAAAAACTGGATGCACTTCGTGTACAAACTGGACAATCTCCTTCGAAGTATCAAGGTTTCGGACGAAAACTCGTCAATTACAAAGCGATTTCATATTTTTAAACATATTTTAATTCAAGACTTTTTCTGCATTCAATATGCACCATTCAAAACCACATCATCACTTTTCAACCCTTTTCTGGCTTCGTTTGCTATTTTTCATGCATTTCATGATTTATTTTGAGCTAAGATGACCCTGAAATTGAAAAGCACTGCAAATGAACTCTGAAATGGTTGAAACTTGGCATGGTATCATAATTTCACCCACATAGCATGTGCTAAAAAGTTGAGAGGGTTACGGGAAAAACTGGATGCACTTCGTGTACAAACTGGACAATCTCCTTCGAAGTATCAAGGTTTCGGACGAAAACTCGTCTATTACAAAGGGATTTCATATTTTTAAACATATTCTAACTCAAGACTTTTTCTGCATTCAATATGCACCATTCAAAGCCACATCATCACTTTTTAACCCTTGTCTTACTTCATTTGCTATTTTTCATGCATTTCTTGATTTATTTTGAGCTAAGATAACCCTGAAATTGAAAAGCACTGCAAATGAACTCTGAAATGGTTGAAAATTGGCATGGTATCATAATTTCACCCACATAGCATGTGCTAAAAAGTTGAGAGGGTTACGGGAAAAACTTGGATGCACTTCATGTACAAACTGGACAATCTCCTTCGAAGTACATCAGTGTTTCGGACGAAAACTCGTCTATTATAAAGGGATTTCATATTTTTAAACATATTCTAACTCAAGACTTTTTCTGCATTCAATATGCACCATTCAAAGCCACATCATCACTTTTCAACCCTTGTCTGACTTCATTTGCTATTTTTCATGCATTTCATGATTTATTTTGAAGTAAGATAACCCTGAAATTGAAAAGCACTGCAAATGAACTCTGAAATGGTTGAAAATTGGCATGGTATCATAATTTCACCCACATCGCATGTGCTAAAAAGTTGAGAGGGTTACGGGAAAACTGGATGCATTTCGTGTACAAACTGGACAATCTCCTTCGAAGTATGAGGGTTTCGGACGAAAACTCGTCTATTACAAAGGGATTTCATATTTTTAAACATATTTTAACTCAAGACTTTTTCTGCATTCAATATGCACCATTCGAAGCCACATCATCACTTTTCAACCCTTTTTTGACTTCATTTGCTATTTTTCATGCATTTCATGATTTATTTTGAGCTAAGATGACCCTGAAATTGAAAAGCACTACAAATGAACTCTGAAATGGTTGAAAATTGGCATGGTATCATAATTTCACCCACATAGCATGTGCTAAAAAGTTGAGAGGGTCACAGGAAAAACTGGATGCACTTCGTGTACAAACTGGACAATCTCCTTCGAAGTATCATGGTTTTGGACGAAAACTCGTCTATTACAAAGGGATTTCATTTGTTTAAACATATTTTAACTCAAGACTTTTTCTGCATTCAATATGCACCATTCAAAGTCACGTCATCACTTTTCAACCCTTTTCTGACTTCATTTGCTATTTTTCATGCATTTCATGACTTATTTTGAGCTAAGATGACCCTAAAATTGAAAAGCACTGCAAATGATCTCTGAAATGGTTGAAAATTGGCATGGTATCATAATTTCACCCACATAGCATGTGCTAAAAAGTTGTGAGGGTTACGGGAAAAATTGGATGCACTTCGTGTACAAACTGGACAATCTCCTTCGAAGCATCAGGGTTTCGGACGAAAACTCGTCTATTACAAAGGGATTTCATTTTTTAAAACCTATTTTAACTCAAGACTTTTTCTGCATTCAATATGCACCATTCAAAGCCACATCATCACTTTTCAACCCTTTTCTCACTTCATTTGCTATTTTTCATGCATTTCATGATTTATTTTGAGCTAATATGACCCTGAAATTGAAAAGCACTGCAAATGAACTCTGAAATGGTTGAAAATTGGCATGGTATCATAATTTCACCCACATAGCATGTGCCAAAAAGTTGAGAGGGTTACGGGAAAAACTGGATGCACTTCGCTTACAAACTGGACAATCTCCTTCGAAGTATCAGGGTTTCGGACGAAAACTCGTCTATTACAAAGGGATTTCATTTTTTTAAACATATTTTAACTCAAGACTTTTTCTGCATTCAATATGCACCATTCAAAGCCACATGATCACTTTGCAACCCTTTTCTGACTTCATTTGCTATTTTTCATGCATTTCATGATTTATTTTGAGCTAAGATGACCCTGAAATTGAAAAGCACTGCAAATGAACTCTAAAATGGTTCAAAATTCGCATGGTATCATAATTTCACCCACATAGCATGTGCTAAAAAGTTGCGTGGGTTACGGGAAAAACTGGATGCACTTCGTGTACAAACTGGACAATCTCCTTCGAAGTATCAAGGTTTCGGACGAAAACTCGTCTATTACAAAGGGATTTCATATTTTTAAACATATTCTAACTCAAGACTTTTTCTGCATTCAATATGCACCATTCAAAGCCACATCATCATTTTTGCACCCTTGTCTTACTTCATTTGCTATTTTTCATGCATTTCTTGATTTATTTTGAGCTAAGATAACCCTGAAATTGAAAAGCACTGCAAATGAACTCTGAAATGGTTGAAAATTGGCATGGTATCATAATTTCACCCACATAGCATGTGCTAAAAAGTTGAGAGGGTTACGGGAAAAACTTGGATGCACTTCATGTACAAACTGGACAATCTCCTTCGAAGTACATCAGTGTTTCGGACGAAAACTCGTCTATTATAAAGGGATTTCATATTTTTAAACATATTCTAACTCAAGACTTTTTCTGCATTCAATATGCACCATTCAAAGCCACATCATCACTTTTCAACCCTTGTCTGACTTCATTTGCTATTTTTCATGCATTTCATGATTTATTTTGAAGTAAGATAACCCTGAAATTGAAAAGCACTGCAAATGAACTCTGAAATGGTTGAAAATTGGCATGGTATCATAATTTCACCCACATCGCATGTGCTAAAAAGTTGAGAGGGTTACGGGAAAACTGGATGCATTTCGTGTACAAACTGGACAATCTCCTTCGAAGTATGAGGGTTTCGGACGAAAACTCGTCTATTACAAAGGGATTTCATATTTTTAAACATATTTTAACTCAAGAATTTTTCTGCATTCAATATGCACCATTCAAAGCCACATCATCACTTTTCAACCCTTTTCTGACTTCATTTGCTATTTTTCATGCATTTCATGATTTATTTTGAGCTAAGATGACCCTGAAATTTAAAAGCACTGCAAATGAACTCTGAAACGGTTGAAAATTGGCATGGTATCATAATTTCACCCAAATAGCATGTGCTAAAAAGTTGAGAGGGTTACGGGAAAAACTGGATGCACTTCGTGTACAAACTGGACAATCTCCTTCGAAGTATCAGGGTTTCGGACGAAAACTCGTCTATTACAAAGGGATTTCATTTTTTTAAACATATTTTAACTCAAGACTTTTTCTGCATTCAATATGCACCATTCAAAGCCACATCATCACTTTTCAACCCTTTTCTGACTTCATTTGCTATTTTTCATGCATTTCATGATTTATTTTGAGCTAAGATGACACTGAAATTGAAAAGCACTGCAAATGAACTATGAAATGGTTGAAAATTGGCATGGTATCATAATTTCACCCACATACCATGTGCTAAAAAGTTGTGAGGGTTACGAGAAAAACTGGATGCACTTCGTGTACATACTGGACAATCTCCTTCGAAGTATCATGGTTTCGGACGAAAACTCGTCTATTACAAAGGGATTTCATATTTTTAAACATATTTTAACTCAAGACTTTTTCTGCATTCAATATGCACCATTCAAAACCACATCATCACTTTTCAACCCTTTTCTGACTTCATTTGCTATTTTCATGCATTTCATGATTTATTTTGAGCTAAGATGACCCTGAAATTGAAAAGCACTGCAAATTAACTCTGAAATGGTTGAAAATTGGCATGGTATCATAATTTCACCCACATAGCATGTGCTAAAAAGTTGAGAGGGTTACGGGAAAAACTGGATGCACTTCGTGTACAAACTGGACAATCTCCTTCGAAGTATCAAGGTTTCGGACGAAAACTCGTCAATTACAAAGCGATTTCATATTTTTAAACATATTTTAATTCAAGACTTTTTCTGCATTCAATATGCACCATTCAAAACCACATCATCACTTTTCAACCCTTTTCTGGCTTCGTTTGCTATTTTTCATGCATTTCATGATTTATTTTGAGCTAAGATGACCCTGAAATTGAAAAGCACTGCAAATGAACTCTGAAATGGTTGAAACTTGGCATGGTATCATAATTTCACCCACATAGCATGTGCTAAAAAGTTGAGAGGGTTACGGGAAAAACTGGATGCACTTCGTGTACAAACTGGACAATCTCCTTCGAAGTATCAAGGTTTCGGACGAAAACTCGTCTATTACAAAGGGATTTCATATTTTTAAACATATTCTAACTCAAGACTTTTTCTGCATTCAATATGCACCATTCAAAGCCACATCATCACTTTTTAACCCTTGTCTTACTTCATTTGCTATTTTTCATGCATTTCTTGATTTATTTTGAGCTAAGATAACCCTGAAATTGAAAAGCACTGCAAATGAACTCTGAAATGGTTGAAAATTGGCATGGTATCATAATTTCACCCACATAGCATGTGCTAAAAAGTTGAGAGGGTTACGGGAAAAACTTGGATGCACTTCATGTACAAACTGGACAATCTCCTTCGAAGTACATCAGTGTTTCGGACGAAAACTCGTCTATTATAAAGGGATTTCATATTTTTAAACATATTCTAACTCAAGACTTTTTCTGCATTCAATATGCACCATTCAAAGCCACATCATCACTTTTCAACCCTTGTCTGACTTCATTTGCTATTTTTCATGCATTTCATGATTTATTTTGAAGTAAGATAACCCTAAAATTGAAAAGCACTACAAATGAATTCTGAAATGGTTGAAAATTGGCATGGTATCATAATTTCACCCACATCGCATGTGCTAAAAAGTTGAGAGGGTTACGGGAAAACTGGATGCATTTCGTGTACAAACTGGACAATCTCCTTCGAAGTATGAGGGTTTCGGACGAAAACTCGTCTATTACAAAGGGATTTCATATTTTTAAACATATTTTAACTCAAGACTTTTTCTGCATTCAATATGCACCATTCGAAGCCACATCATCACTTTTCAACCCTTTTTTGACTTCATTTGCTATTTTTCATGCATTTCATGATTTATTTTGAGCTAAGATGACCCTGAAATTGAAAAGCACTACAAATGAACTCTGAAATGGTTGAAAATTGGCATGGTATCATAATTTCACCCACATAGCATGTGCTAAAAAGTTGAGAGGGTCACAGGAAAAACTGGATGCACTTCGTGTACAAACTGGACAATCTCCTTCGAAGTATCATGGTTTTGGACGAAAACTCGTCTATTACAAAGGGATTTCATTTGTTTAAACATATTTTAACTCAAGACTTTTTCTGCATTCAATATGCACCATTCAAAGTCACGTCATCACTTTTCAACCCTTTTCTGACTTCATTTGCTATTTTTCATGCATTTCATGACTTATTTTGAGCTAAGATGACCCTAAAATTGAAAAGCACTGCAAATGATCTCTGAAATGGTTGAAAATTGGCATGGTATCATAATTT
The DNA here is from genome assembly GCA_039707655.1 of Elymus sibiricus. Lineage (NCBI taxonomy): Eukaryota > Viridiplantae > Streptophyta > Magnoliopsida > Poales > Poaceae > Elymus > Elymus sibiricus. The sequence goes on along the minus strand of CM077667.1, from coordinate 436,418,720 downwards.
CACCCACATAGCATGTGCTAAAAAGTTGTGAGGGTTACGGGAAAAATTGGATGCACTTCGTGTACAAACTGGACAATCTCCTTCGAAGTATCAGGGTTTCGGACGAAAACTCGTCTATTACAAAGGGATTTCATTTTTTAAAACCTATTTTAACTCAAGACTTTTTCTGCATTCAATATGCACCATTCAAAGCCACATCATCACTTTTCAACCCTTTTCTCACTTCATTTGCTATTTTTCATGCATTTCATGATTTATTTTGAGCTAATATGACCCTGAAATTGAAAAGCACTGCAAATGAACTCTGAAATGGTTGAAAATTGGCATGGTATCATAATTTCACCCACATAGCATGTGCCAAAAAGTTGAGAGGGTTACGGGAAAAACTGGATGCACTTCGCTTACAAACTGGACAATCTCCTTCGAAGTATCAGGGTTTCGGACGAAAACTCGTCTATTACAAAGGGATTTCATTTTTTTAAACATATTTTAACTCAAGACTTTTTCTGCATTCAATATGCACCATTCAAAGCCACATGATCACTTTGCAACCCTTTTCTGACTTCATTTGCTATTTTTCATGCATTTCATGATTTATTTTGAGCTAAGATGACCCTGAAATTGAAAAGCACTGCAAATGAACTCTGAAATGGTTGAAAATTCGCATGGTATCATAATTTCACCCACATAGCATGTGCTAAAAAGTTGCGTGGGTTACGGGAAAAACTGGATGCACTTCGTGTACAAACTGGACAATCTCCTTCGAAGTATCAAGGTTTCGGACGAAAACTCGTCTATTACAAAGGGATTTCATATTTTTAAACATATTCTAACTCAAGACTTTTTCTGCATTCAATATGCACCATTCAAAGCCACATCATCATTTTTTCACCCTTGTCTTACTTCATTTGCTATTTTTCATGCATTTCTTGATTTATTTTGAGCTAAGATAACCCTGAAATTGAAAAGCACTGCAAATGAACTCTGAAATGGTTGAAAATTGGCATGGTATCATAATTTCACCCACATAGCATGTGCTAAAAAGTTGAGAGGGTTACGGGAAAAACTTGGATGCACTTCATGTACAAACTGGACAATCTCCTTCGAAGTACATCAGTGTTTCGGACGAAAACTCGTCTATTATAAAGGGATTTCATATTTTTAAACATATTCTAACTCAAGACTTTTTCTGCATTCAATATGCACCATTCAAAGCCACATCATCACTTTTCAACCCTTGTCTGACTTCATTTGCTATTTTTCATGCATTTCATGATTTATTTTGAAGTAAGATAACCCTGAAATTGAAAAGCACTGCAAATGAACTCTGAAATGGTTGAAAATTGGCATGGTATCATAATTTCACCCACATCGCATGTGCTAAAAAGTTGAGAGGGTTACGGGAAAACTGGATGCATTTCGTGTACAAACTGGACAATCTCCTTCGAAGTATGAGGGTTTCGGACGAAAACTCGTCTATTACAAAGGGATTTCATATTTTTAAACATATTTTAACTCAAGAATTTTTCTGCATTCAATATGCACCATTCAAAGCCACATCATCACTTTTCAACCCTTTTCTGACTTCATTTGCTATTTTTCATGCATTTCATGATTTATTTTGAGCTAAGATGACCCTGAAATTGAAAAGCACTGCAAATGAACTCTGAAATGGTTGAAAATTGGCATGGTATCATAATTTCACCCAAATAGCATGTGCTAAAAAGTTGAGAGGGTTACGGGAAAAACTGGATGCACTTCGTGTACAAACTGGACAATCTCCTTCGAAGTATCAGGGTTTCGGACGAAAACTCGTCTATTACAAAGGGATTTCATTTTTTTAAACATATTTTAACTCAAGACTTTTTCTGCATTCAATATGCACCATTCAAAGCCACATCATCACTTTTCAAGCCTTGTCTCTCTTCGTTTGCTATTTTTCATGCATTTCATGATTTATTTTGAGCTAAGATGACCCTGAAATTGAAAGCACTGCAAATGAACTCTGAAATGGTTGAAAATTGGCATGGTATCATAATTTCACCCACATAGCATGTGCTAAAAAGTTGCGTGGGTTACGGGAAAAACTGGATGCACTTCGTGTACAAACTGGACAATCTAATTCGAAGTATCAAGGTTTCGGACGAAAACTCGTCTATTACAAAGGGATTTCATATTTTTAAACATATTTTAACTCAAGACTTTTTCTGCATTCAATATGTACCATTCAAAGCCACATCATCACTTTTCAACCCTTTTCTGGCTTCATTTGCTATTTTTCATGCATTTCATGATTTATTTTGAACTAAGATGACCCTGAAATTGAAAAAGCACTGCAAATGAATTCTGAAAAGGTTTAAAATTGGCATGGTATCATAATTTCACCCACATAGCATGTGCTAAAAATTTGAGAGGGTTACGGGAAAAACTGGATGCACTTCGTGTACAAACTGGACAATCTCCTTCGAAGTATCTGTGTTTCGGACGAAAACTCGTCTATTACAAAGGGATTTGATATTTTTAAACATATTCTAACTCAAGACTTTTTCTGCATTCAATATGCACCATTCAAAGCCACATCATCACTTTTTAATCCTTGTCTTACTTCATTTGCTATTTTTCATGCATTTCATGATTTATTTTGAGCTAAGATAACCCTGAAATTGAAAAGCACTTCAAATGAACTCTGAAATGGTTGAAAATTGGCATGGTATCATAATTTCACCCACATAGCATGTGCTAAAAAGTTGAGAGGGTTACGGGAAAAACTGGATGCACTTCGTGTACAAACTGGACAATCTCCATCGAAGTATCAGGGTTTCGGACGAAAACTCGTCTATTACAAAGGGATTTATTTTTTAAACATATTTTAACTCAAGACTTTTTCTGCATTCAATATGCACCATTCAAAGCCACATCATCACTTTTCAACCCTTTTCTGACTTCATTTGCTATTTTTCATGCATTTCATGATTTATTTTGAGCTAAGATGACACTGAAATTGAAAAGCACTGCAAATGAACTATGAAATGGTTGAAAATTGGCATGGTATCATAATTTCACCCACATACCATGTGCTAAAAAGTTGTGAGGGTTACGAGAAAAACTGGATGCACTTCGTGTACATACTGGACAATCTCCTTCGAAGTATCATGGTTTCGGACGAAAACTCGTCTATTACAAAGGGATTTCATATTTTTAAACATATTTTAACTCAAGACTTTTTGTGCATTCAATATGCACCATTCAAAACCACATCATCACTTTTCAACCCTTTTCTGACTTCATTTGCTATTTTCATGCATTTCATGATTTATTTTGAGCTAAGATGACCCTGAAATTGAAAAGCACTGCAAATTAACTCTGAAATGGTTGAAAATTGGCATGGTATCATAATTTCACCCACATAGCATGTGCTAAAAAGTTGAGAGGGTTACGGGAAAAACTGGATGCACTTCGTGTACAAACTGGACAATCTCCTTCGAAGTATCAAGGTTTCGGACGAAAACTCGTCAATTACAAAGCGATTTCATATTTTTAAACATATTTTAATTCAAGACTTTTTCTGCATTCAATATGCACCATTCAAAACCACATCATCACTTTTCAACCCTTTTCTGGCTTCGTTTGCTATTTTTCATGCATTTCATGATTTATTTTGAGCTAAGATGACCCTGAAATTGAAAAGCACTGCAAATGAACTCTGAAATGGTTGAAACTTGGCATGGTATCATAATTTCACCCACATAGCATGTGCTAAAAAGTTGAGAGGGTTACGGGAAAAACTGGATGCACTTCGTGTACAAACTGGACAATCTCCTTCGAAGTATCAAGGTTTCGGACGAAAACTCGTCTATTACAAAGGGATTTCATATTTTTAAACATATTCTAACTCAAGACTTTTTCTGCATTCAATATGCACCATTCAAAGCCACATCATCACTTTTTAACCCTTGTCTTACTTCATTTGCTATTTTTCATGCATTTCTTGATTTATTTTGAGCTAAGATAACCCTGAAATTGAAAAGCACTGCAAATGAACTCTGAAATGGTTGAAAATTGGCATGGTATCATAATTTCACCCACATAGCATGTGCTAAAAAGTTGAGAGGGTTACGGGAAAAACTTGGATGCACTTCATGTACAAACTGGACAATCTCCTTCGAAGTACATCAGTGTTTCGGACGAAAACTCGTCTATTATAAAGGGATTTCATATTTTTAAACATATTCTAACTCAAGACTTTTTCTGCATTCAATATGCACCATTCAAAGCCACATCATCACTTTTCAACCCTTGTCTGACTTCATTTGCTATTTTTCATGCATTTCATGATTTATTTTGAAGTAAGATAACCCTGAAATTGAAAAGCACTGCAAATGAACTCTGAAATGGTTGAAAATTGGCATGGTATCATAATTTCACCCACATCGCATGTGCTAAAAAGTTGAGAGGGTTACGGGAAAACTGGATGCATTTCGTGTACAAACTGGACAATCTCCTTCGAAGTATGAGGGTTTCGGACGAAAACTCGTCTATTACAAAGGGATTTCATTTTTTTAAACATATTTTAACTCAAGACTTTTTCTGCATTCAATATGCACCATTCAAAGCCACATCATCACTTTTCAAGCCTTGTCTCTCTTCGTTTGCTATTTTTCATGCATTTCATGATTTATTTTGAGCTAAGATGACCCTGAAATTGAAAGCACTGCAAATGAACTCTGAAATGGTTGAAAATTGGCATGGTATCATAATTTCACCCACATAGCATGTGCTAAAAAGTTGCGTGGGTTACGGGAAAAACTGGATGCACTTCGTGTACAAACTGGACAATCTAATTCGAAGTATCAAGGTTTCGGACGAAAACTCGTCTATTACAAAGGGATTTCATATTTTTAAACATATTTTAACTCAAGACTTTTTCTGCATTCAATATGTACCATTCAAAGCCACATCATCACTTTTCAACCCTTTTCTGGCTTCATTTGCTATTTTTCATGCATTTCATGATTTATTTTGAACTAAGATGACCCTGAAATTGAAAAAGCACTGCAAATGAATTCTGAAAAGGTTTAAAATTGGCATGGTATCATAATTTCACCCACATAGCATGTGCTAAAAATTTGAGAGGGTTACGGGAAAAACTGGATGCACTTCGTGTACAAACTGGACAATCTCCTTCGAAGTATCTGTGTTTCGGACGAAAACTCGTCTATTACAAAGGGATTTGATATTTTTAAACATATTCTAACTCAAGACTTTTTCTGCATTCAATATGCACCATTCAAAGCCACATCATCACTTTTTAAACCTTGTCTTACTTCATTTGCTATTTTTCATGCATTTCATGATTTATTTTGAGCTAAGATAACCCTGAAATTGAAAAGCACTTCAAATGAACTCTGAAATGGTTGAAAATTGGCATGGTATCATAATTTCACCCACATACCATGTGCTAAAAAGTTGTGAGGGTTACGAGAAAAACTGGATGCACTTCGTGTACATACTGGACAATCTCCTTCGAAGTATCAGGGTTTCGGACGAAAACTCGTCTATTACAAAGGGATTTATTTTTTAAACATATTTTAACTCAAGACTTTTTCTGCATTCAATATGCACCATTCAAAGCCACATCATCACTTTTCAACCCTTTTCTGACTTCATTTGCTATTTTTCATGCATTTCATGATTTATTTTGAGCTAAGATGACACTGAAATTGAAAAGCACTGCAAATGAACTATGAAATGGTTGAAAATTGGCATGGTATCATAATTTCACCCACATACCATGTGCTAAAAAGTTGTGAGGGTTACGAGAAAAACTGGATGCACTTCGTGTACATACTGGACAATCTCCTTCGAAGTATCATGGTTTCGGACGAAAACTCGTCTATTACAAAGGGATTTCATATTTTTAAACATATTTTAACTCAAGACTTTTTCTGCATTCAATATGCACCATTCAAAACCACATCATCACTTTTCAACCCTTTTCTGACTTCATTTGCTATTTTCATGCATTTCATGATTTATTTTGAGCTAAGATGACCCTGAAATTGAAAAGCACTGCAAATTAACTCTGAAATGGTTGAAAATTGGCATGGTATCATAATTTCACCCACATAGCATGTGCTAAAAAGTTGAGAGGGTTACGGGAAAAACTGGATGCACTTCGTGTACAAACTGGACAATCTCCTTCGAAGTATCAAGGTTTCGGACGAAAACTCGTCAATTACAAAGCGATTTCATATTTTTAAACATATTTTAATTCAAGACTTTTTCTGCATTCAATATGCACCATTCAAAACCACATCATCACTTTTCAACCCTTTTCTGGCTTCGTTTGCTATTTTTCATGCATTTCATGATTTATTTTGAGCTAAGATGACCCTGAAATTGAAAAGCACTGCAAATGAACTCTGAAATGGTTGAAACTTGGCATGGTATCATAATTTCACCCACATAGCATGTGCTAAAAAGTTGAGAGGGTTACGGGAAAAACTGGATGCACTTCGTGTACAAACTGGACAATCTCCTTCGAAGTATCAAGGTTTCGGACGAAAACTCGTCTATTACAAAGGGATTTCATATTTTTAAACATATTCTAACTCAAGACTTTTTCTGCATTCAATATGCACCATTCAAAGCCACATCATCACTTTTTAACCCTTGTCTTACTTCATTTGCTATTTTTCATGCATTTCTTGATTTATTTTGAGCTAAGATAACCCTGAAATTGAAAAGCACTGCAAATGAACTCTGAAATGGTTGAAAGTTGGCATGGTATCATAATTTCACCCACATAGCATGTGCTAAAAAGTTGAGAGGGTTACGGGAAAAACTTGGATGCACTTCATGTACAAACTGGACAATCTCCTTCGAAGTACATCAGTGTTTCGGACGAAAACTCGTCTATTATAAAGGGATTTCATATTTTTAAACATATTCTAACTCAAGACTTTTTCTGCATTCAATATGCACCATTCAAAGCCACATCATCACTTTTCAACCCTTGTCTGACTTCATTTGCTATTTTTCATGCATTTCATGATTTATTTTGAAGTAAGATAACCCTGAAATTGAAAAGCACTGCAAATGAACTCTGAAATGGTTGAAAATTGGCATGGTATCATAATTTCACCCACATCGCATGTGCTAAAAAGTTGAGAGGGTTACGGGAAAACTGGATGCATTTCGTGTACAAACTGGACAATCTCCTTCGAAGTATGAGGGTTTCGGACGAAAACTCGTCTATTACAAAGGGATTTCATATTTTTAAACATATTTTAACTCAAGACTTTTTCTGCATTCAATATGCACCATTCGAAGCCACATCATCACTTTTCAACCCTTTTTTGACTTCATTTGCTATTTTTCATGCATTTCATGATTTATTTTGAGCTAAGATGACCCTGAAATTGAAAAGCACTACAAATGAACTCTGAAATGGTTGAAAATTGGCATGGTATCATAATTTCACCCACATAGCATGTGCTAAAAAGTTGAGAGGGTCACAGGAAAAACTGGATGCACTTCGTGTACAAACTGGACAATCTCCTTCGAAGTATCATGGTTTTGGACGAAAACTCGTCTATTACAAAGGGATTTCATTTGTTTAAACATATTTTAACTCAAGACTTTTTCTGCATTCAATATGCACCATTCAAAGTCACGTCATCACTTTTCAACCCTTTTCTGACTTCATTTGCTATTTTTCATGCATTTCATGACTTATTTTGAGCTAAGATGACCCTAAAATTGAAAAGCACTGCAAATGATCTCTGAAATGGTTGAAAATTGGCATGGTATCATAATTTCACCCACATAGCATGTGCTAAAAAGTTGTGAGGGTTACGGGAAAAATTGGATGCACTTCGTGTACAAACTGGACAATCTCCTTCGAAGTATCAGGGTTTCGGACGAAAACTCGTCTATTACAAAGGGATTTCATTTTTTAAAACCTATTTTAACTCAAGACTTTTTCTGCATTCAATATGCACCATTCAAAGCCACATCATCACTTTTCAACCCTTTTCTCACTTCATTTGCTATTTTTCATGCATTTCATGATTTATTTTGAGCTAATATGACCCTGAAATTGAAAAGCACTGCAAATGAACTCTGAAATGGTTGAAAATTGGCATGGTATCATAATTTCACCCACATAGCATGTGCCAAAAAGTTGAGAGGGTTACGGGAAAAACTGGATGCACTTCGCTTACAAACTGGACAATCTCCTTCGAAGTATCAGGGTTTCGGACGAAAACTCGTCTATTACAAAGGGATTTCATTTTTTTAAACATATTTTAACTCAAGACTTTTTCTGCATTCAATATGCACCATTCAAAGCCACATGATCACTTTGCAACCCTTTTCTGACTTCATTTGCTATTTTTCATGCATTTCATGATTTATTTTGAGCTAAGATGACCCTGAAATTGAAAAGCACTGCAAATGAACTCTGAAATGGTTGAAAATTCGCATGGTATCATAATTTCACCCACATAGCATGTGCTAAAAAGTTGCGTGGGTTACGGGAAAAACTGGATGCACTTCGTGTACAAACTGGACAATCTAATTCGAAGTATCAAGGTTTCGGACGAAAACTCGTCTATTACAAAGGGATTTCATATTTTTAAACATATTTTAACTCAAGACTTTTTCTGCATTCAATATGGACCATTCAAAGCCACATCATCACTTTTCAACCCTTTTCTGGCTTCATTTGCTATTTTTCATGCATTTCATGATTTATTTTGAACTAAGATGACCCTGAAATTGAAAAAGCACTGCAAATGAACTCTGAAAAGGTTGAAAATTGGCATGGTATAATAATTTCACCCACATAGCATGTGCTAAAAAGTTGAGAGGGTTACGGGAAAAACGGGATGCACTTCGTTTACAAACTGGACAATCTCCTTCGAAGTATCAGTGTTTCGGACGAAAACTCGTCTATTACAAAGGGATTTCATATTTTTAAACATAATCTAACTCAAGACTTTTTCTGCATTCAATATGCACCATTCAAAGCCACATCATCACTTTTTAACCCTTGTCTTACTTCATTTGCTATTTTTCATGCATTTCATGATTTATTTTGAGCTAAGATGACCCTGAAATTGAGAAGCACTACAAATGAACTCTGAAATGGTTGAAAATTGGCATGGTATCATAATTTCACCCACATAGCATGTGCTAAAAAGTTGAGAGGGTTAGAGGAAAAACTGGATGCACTTCGTGTACAAACTGGACAATCTCCTTCGAAGTATCAGGGTTTTGGACGAAAACTCGTCTATTACAAACGGATTTCATTTGATTAAACATATTTTAACTCAAGACTTTTTCTGCATTCAATATGCACCATTCAAAGCCACGTCATCACTTTTCAACCCTTTTCTGACTTCATTTGCTATTTTTCATGCATTTCATGACTTATTTTGAGCTAAGATGACCCCAAAATTTAAAAGCACTGCAAATGAACTCTGAAATGGTTGAAAATTGGCATGGTATCATAATTTCACCCACATAGCATGTGCTAAAAAGTTGAGAGGGTTACGGGAAAAACGGGATGCACTTCGTGTACAAACTGGACAATCTCCTTCGAAGTATCAGTGTTTCGGACGAAAACTCGTCTATTACAAAGGGATTTCATATTTTTAAACATATTTTAACTCAAGACTTTTTCTGCATTCAATATGCACCATTCAAAGCCACATCATCACTTTTCAACCCTTGTCTTACTTCATTTGCTATTTTTCATGCATTTCATGATTTATTTTGAGCTAAGATAACCCTGAAATTGAAAAGCACTGCAAATGAACTCTGAAATGGTTGAAAATTGGCATGGTATCATAATTTCACCCACATAGTATTTGCTAAAAAGTTGAGAGGGTTACGGGAAAAACTGGATGCACTTCGTGTACAAACTGGACAATCTCCTTCGAAGTATCAAGGTTTCGGACGAAAACTCGTCTATTACAAAGGGATTTCATATTTTTAAACATATTTTAACTCAAGACTTTTTCTGCATTCAATATGCACCATTCAAAGCCACATCATCACTTTTCAACCCTTTTCTGACTTCATTTGCTATTTTTCATGCATTTCATGACTTATTTTGAGCTAAGATGACCCTGAAATTGAAAAGCACTGCAAATGAACTCTGAAATGGTTGAAAATTGGCATGGTATCATAATTTCACCCAAATAGCATGTGCTAAAAAGTTGAGAGGGTTACGGGAAAAACTGGATGCACTTCTTGTACAAACTGGACAATCTTCTTCGAAGTATCAGGGTTCCGGAGAAAAACTCGTCTATTACAAAGGGATTTCATTCTTTTAAACATATTTTAACTCAAGACTTTATCTGCATTCAATATGCACCATTCAAAGCCACATCATCACTTTTCAACCCTTGTCTCTCTTCATTTGCTATTTTTCATGCATTTCAAGATTTATTTTGAGCTAAGATGACCCTGAAATTGAAAAGCACTGCAAATGAACTCTGAAATGGTTGAAAATTGGCATGGTATCATAATTTCACCCACATAGCATGTGCTAAAAAGTTGAGAGGGTTACGGGAAAAACTGGATGCACTTCGTGTACAAACTGGACAATCTCCTTCGAAGTATCAAGGTTTCGGACGAAAACTCGTCTATTACAAAGGGATTTCATATTTTTAAACATATTTTAACTCAAGACTTTTTCTGCATTCAATATGCACCATTCAAAGCCACATCATCACTTTTCAACCCTTTTCTGACTTCATTTGCTATTTTTCATGCATTTCATGATTTATTTTGAGCTAAGATGACCCTGAAATTGAGAAGCCCTACAAATGAACTCTGAAATGGTTGAAAATTGGCATGGTATCATAATTTCACCCACATAGCATGTGCTAAAAAGTTGAGAGGGTTACAGGAAAAACTGGATGCACTTCGTGTACAAACTGGACAATCTCCTTCGAAGTATCAGGGTTTTGGACGAAAACTCGTCTATTACAAACGGATTTCATTTGATTAAACATATTTTAACTCAAGACTTTTTCTGCATTCAATATGCACCATTCAAAGCCACGTCATCACTTTTCAACCCTTTTCTGACTTCATTTGCTATTTTTCATGCATTTCATGACTTATTTTGAGCTAAGATGACCCCAAAATTTAAAAGCACTGCAAATGAACTCTGAAATGGTTGAAAATTGGCATGGTATCATAATTTCACCCACATAGCATGTGCTAAAAAGTTGTGAGGGTTACGGGAAAAACTGGATGCACTTCGTGTACAAACTGGACAATCTCCTTCGAAGTATCAGGGTTTCGGACAAAAACTCGTCTATTACAAAGGGATTTCATTTTTTTAAACAAATTTTAACTCAAGACTTTTTCTGCATTCAATATGCACCATTCAAAGCCACATCATCACTTTTCAACCCTTTTCTCACTTCATTTGCTATTTTTCATGCATTTCATGATTTATTTTGAGCTAATATGACGCAGAAATTGAAGAGCACTGCAAATGAACTCTGAAATGGTTGAAAATTGGCATGGTATCATAATTTCACCCACATAGCATGTGCCAAAAAGTTGAGAGGGTTACGGGAAAAACTGGATGCACTTCGCTTACAAACTGGACAATCTCCTTCGAAGTATCAGGGTTTCGGACGAAAACTCGTCTATTACAAAGGGATTTCATTTTTTTAAACATATTTTAACTCAAGAATTTTTCTGCATTCAATATGCACCATTCAAAGCCACATCATCACTTTTCAACCCTTTTCTGACTTCATTTGCTATTTTTCATGCATTTCATGATTTATTTTGAGCTAAGATGACCCTGAAATTGAAAAGCACTGCAAATGAACTCTGAAATGGTTGAAAATTGGCATGGTATCATAATTTCACCCAAATAGCATGTGCTAAAAAGTTGAGAGGGTTACGGGAAAAACTGGATGCACTTCGTGTACAAACTGGACAATCTCCTTCGAAGTATCAGGGTTTCGGACGAAAACTCGTCTATTACAAAGGGATTTCATTTTCTTAAACATATTTTAACTCAAGACTTTTTCTGCATTCAATATGCACCATTCAAAGCCACATCATCACTTTTCAAGCCTTGTCTCTCTTCGTTTGCTATTTTTCATGCATTTCATGATTTATTTTGAGCTAAGATGACCCTGAAATTGAAAAGCACTGCAAATGAACTCTGAAATGGTTGAAAATTGGCATGGTATCATAATTTCACCCACATAGCATGTGCTAAAAAGTTGCGTGGGTTACGGGAAAAACTGGATGCACTTCGTGTACAAACTGGACAATCTAATTCGAAGTATCAAGGTTTCGGACGAAAACTCGTCTATTACAAAGGGATTTCATATTTTTAAACATATTTTAACTCAAGACTTTTTCTGCATTCAATATGTACCATTCAAAGCCACATCATCACTTTTCAACCCTTTTCTGGCTTCATTTGCTATTTTTCATGCATTTCATGATTTATTTTGAACTAAGATGACCCTGAAATTGAAAAAGCACTGCAAATGAATTCTGAAAAGGTTTAAAATTGGCATGGTATCATAATTTCACCCACATAGCATGTGCTAAAAATTTGAGAGGGTTACGGGAAAAACTGGATGCACTTCGTGTACAAACTGGACAATCTCCTTCGAAGTATCTGTGTTTCGGACGAAAACTCGTCTATTACAAAGGGATTTGATATTTTTAAACATATTCTAACTCAAGACTTTTTCTGCATTCAATATGCTCCATTCAAAGCCACATCATCACTTTTTAAACCTTGTCTTACTTCATTTGCTATTTTTCATGCATTTCATGATTTATTTTGAGCTAAGATAACCCTGAAATTGAAAAGCACTACAAATGAACTCTGAAATGGTTGAAAATTGGCATGGTATCATAATTTCACCCACATAGCATGTGCTAAAAAGTTGAGAGGGTTACGGGAAAAACTGGATGCACTTCGTGTACAAACTGGACAATCTCCATCGAAGTATCAGGGTTTCGGACGAAAACTCGTCTATTACAAAGGGATTTATTTTTTAAACATATTTTAACTCAAGACTTTTTCTGCATGCAATATGCACCATTCAAAGCCACATCATCACTTTTCAACCCTTTTCTGACTTCATTTGCTATTTTTCATGCATTTCATGATTTATTTTGAGCTAAGATGACACTGAAATTGAAAAGCACTGCAAATGAACTATGAAATGGTTGAAAATTGGCATGGTATCATAATTTCACCCACATACCATGTGCTAAAAAGTTGTGAGGGTTACGAGAAAAACTGGATGCACTTCGTGTACATACTGGACAATCTCCTTCGAAGTATCATGGTTTCGGACGAAAACTCGTCTATTACAAAGGGATTTCATATTTTTAAACATATTTTAACTCAAGACTTTTTCTGCATTCAATATGCACCATTCAAAACCACATCATCACTTTTCAACCCTTTTCTGACTTCATTTGCTATTTTCATGCATTTCATGATTTATTTTGAGCTAAGATGACCCTGAAATTGAAAAGCACTGCAAATTAACTCTGAAATGGTTGAAAATTGGCATGGTATCATAATTTCACCCACATAGCATGTGCTAAAAAGTTGAGAGGGTTACGGGAAAAACTGGATGCACTTCGTGTACAAACTGGACAATCTCCTTCGAAGTATCAAGGTTTCGGACGAAAACTCGTCAATTACAAAGCGATTTCATATTTTTAAACATATTTTAATTCAAGACTTTTTCTGCATTCAATATGCACCATTCAAAACCACATCATCAATTTTCAACCCTTTTCTGGCTTCGTTTGCTATTTTTCATGCATTTCATGATTTATTTTGAGCTAAGATGACCCTGAAATTGAAAAGCACTGCAAATGAACTCTGAAATGGTTGAAACTTGGCATGGTATCATAATTTCACCCACATAGCATGTGCTAAAAAGTTGAGAGGGTTACGGGAAAAACTGGATGCACTTCGTGTACAAACTGGAGAATCTCCTTCGAAGTATCAAGGTTTCGGACGAAAACTCGTCTATTACAAAGGGATTTCATATTTTTAAACATATTCTAACTCAAGACTTTTTCTGCATTCAATATGCACCATTCAAAGCCACATCATCACTTTTTAACCCTTGTCTTACTTCATTTGCTATTTTTCATGCATTTCTTGATTTATTTTGAGCTAAGATAACCCTGAAATTGAAAAGCACTGCAAATGAACTCTGAAATGGTTGAAAATTGGCATGGTATCATAATTTCACCCACATAGCATGTGCTAAAAAGTTGAGAGGGTTACGGGAAAAACTTGGATGCACTTCATGTACAAACTGGACAATCTCCTTCGAAGTACATCAGTGTTTCGGACGAAAACTCGTCTATTATAAAGGGATTTCATATTTTTAAACATATTCTAACTCAAGACTTTTTCTGCATTCAATATGCACCATTCAAAGCCACATCATCACTTTTCAACCCTTGTCTGACTTCATTTGCTATTTTTAATGCATTTCATGATTTATTTTGAAGTAAGATAACCCTGAAATTGAAAAGCACTGCAAATGAACTCTGAAATGGTTGAAAATTGGCATGGTATCATAATTTCACCCACATCGCATGTGCTAAAAAGTTGAGAGGGTTACGGGAAAACTGGATGCATTTCGTGTACAAACTGGACAATCTCCTTCGAAGTATGAGGGTTTCGGACGAAAACTCGTCTATTACAAAGGGATTTCATATTTTTAAACATATTTTAACTCAAGACTTTTTCTGCATTCAATATGCACCATTCAAAGCCACATCATCACTTTTCAACCCTTTTCTGACTTCATTTGCTATTTTTCATGCATTTCATGATTTATTTTGAGCTAAGATGACCCTGAAATTGAAAAGCACTACAAATGAACTCTGAAATGGTTGAAAATTGGCATGGTATCATAATTTCACCCACATAGCATGTGCTAAAAAGTTGAGAGGGTCACAGGAAAAACTGGATGCACTTCGTGTACAAACTGGACAATCTCCTTCGAAGTATCATGGTTTTGGACGAAAACTCGTCTATTACAAAGGGATTTCATTTGTTTAAACATATTTTAACTCAAGACTTTTTCTGCATTCAATATGCACCATTCAAAGTCACGTCATCACTTTTCAACCCTTTTCTGACTTCATTTGCTATTTTTCATGCATTTCATGACTTATTTTGAGCTAAGATGACCCTAAAATTGAAAAGCACTGCAAATGATCTCTGAAATGGTTGAAAATTGGCATGGTATCATAATTTCACCCACATAGCATGTGCTAAAAAGTTGTGAGGGTTACGGGAAAAATTGGATGCACTTCGTGTACAAACTGGACAATCTCCTTCGAAGTATCAGGGTTTCGGACGAAAACTCGTCTATTACAAAGGGATTTCATTTTTTAAAACCTATTTTAACTCAAGACTTTTTCTGCATTCAATATGCACCATTCAAAGCCACATCATCACTTTTCAACCCTTTTCTCACTTCATTTGCTATTTTTCATGCATTTCATGATTTATTTTGAGCTAATATGACCCTGAAATTGAAAAGCACTGCAAATGAACTCTGAAATGGTAGAAAATTGGCATGGTATCATAATTTCACCCACATAGCATGTGCCAAAAAGTTGAGAGGGTTACGGGAAAAACTGGATGCACTTCGCTTACAAACTGGACAATCTCCTTCGAAGTATCAGGGTTTCGGACGAAAACTCGTCTATTACAAAGGGATTTCATTTTTTTAAACATATTTTAACTCAAGACTTTTTCTGCATTCAATATGCACCATTCAAAGCCACATGATCACTTTGCAACCCTTTTCTGACTTCATTTGCTATTTTTCATGCATTTCATGATTTATTTTGAGCTAAGATGACCCTGAAATTGAAAAGCACTGCAAATGAACTCTGAAATGGTTGAAAATTGGCATGGTATCATAATTTCACCCACATAGCATGTGCTAAAAAGTTGCGTGGGTTACGGGAAAAACTGGATGCACTTCGTGTACAAACTGGACAATCTAATTCGAAGTATCAAGGTTTCGGACGAAAACTCATCTATTACAAAGGGATTTCATATTTTTAAACATATTTTAACTCAAGACTTTTTCTGCATTCAATATGGACCATTCAAAGCCACATCATCACTTTTCAACCCTTTTTTGGCTTCATTTGCTATTTTTCATGCATTTCATGATTTATTTTGAACTAAGATGACCCTGAAATTGAAAAGCACTGCAAATGAACTCTGAAAAGGTTGAAAATTGGCATGGTATCATAATTTCACCCACATAGCATGTGCTAAAAAGTTGAGAGGGTTACGGGAAAAACTGGATGCACTTCGTGTACAAACTGGACAATCTCCTTCGAAGTATCAGTGTTTCGGACGAAAACTCGTCTATTACAAAGGGATTTCATATTTTTAAACATATTCTAACTCAAGACTTTTTCTGCATTCAATATGCACCATTCAAAGCCACATCATCACTTTTTAACCCTTGTCTTACTTCATTTGCTATTTTTCATGCATTTCGTGATTTATTTTGAGCTAAGATAACCCTGAAATTGAAAAGCACTACAAATGAACTCTGAAATGGTTGAAAATTTGCATGGTATCATAATTTCACCCAAATAGCATGTGCTAAAAAGTTGAGAGGGTTACGGGAAAAACTGGATGCACTTCGCTTACAAACTGGACAATCTCCATCGAAGTATCAGGGTTTTGGACGAAAACTCGTCTATTACAAAGGGATTTATTTTTTAAACATATTTTAACTCAAGACTTTTTCTGCATTCAATATGCACCATTCAAAGCCACAACATCACTTTTCAACCCTTTTCTGACTTCATTTGCTATTTTTCATGCATTTCATGATTTATTTTGAGCTAAGATGACCCTGAAATTGAAAAGCACTGCAAATGAACTATGAAATGGTTGAAAATTGGCATGGTATCATAATTTCACCCACATACCATGTGCTAAAAAGTTGTGAGGGTTACGAGAAAAACTGGATGCACTTCGTGTACAAACTGGACAATCTCCTTCAAAGTATGAGGGTTTCGGACGAAAACTCGTTTATTACAAAGGGATTTCATTTTTTTAAACATATTTTAACTCAAGACTTTTTCTGCATTCAATATGCACCATTCAAAGCCACATCATCACTTTTCAACCCTTTTCTGACTTCATTTGCTATTTTTCATGCATTTCATGATTTATTTTGAGCTAAGATGACCCTGAAATTGAAAAGCACTGCAAATGAACTCTGGAATGGTTGAAAATTGGCATGGTATCATAATTTCACCCACATAGCATGTGCTAAAAAGTTGAGAGGGTTACGGGAAAAACTGGATGCACTTCGTGTACAAACTGGACAATCTCCTTCGAAGTATCAGTGTTTCGGACGAAAACTCGTCTATTACAAAGGGATTTCATTTTTTTAAACATATTCTAACTCAAGACTTTTTCTGCATTCAATATGCACCATTCAAAGCCACATCATCACTTTTTAACCCTTGTCTTACTTCATTTGCTATTTTTCATGCATTTCATGATTTATTTTGAGCTAAGATAACCCTGAAATTGAAAAGCACTCCAAATGAACTCTGAAATGGTTGAAAATTTGCATGGTATCATAATTTCACCCAAATAGCATGTGCTAAAAAGTTGAGAGGGTTACGGGAAAAACTGGATGCACTTTGTGTACAAACTGGACAATCTCCATCGAAGTATCAGGGTTTTGGACGAAAACTCGTCTATTACAAAGGGATTTATTTTTTAAACATATTTTAACTCAAGACTTTTTCTGCATTCAATATGCACCATTCAAAGCCACATCATCACTTTTCAACACTTTTCTGACTTCATTTGCTATTTTTCATGCATTTCATGATTTATTTTGAGCTAAGATGACACTGAAATTGAAAAGCACTGCAAATGAACTATGAAATGGTTGAAAATTGGCATGGTATCATAATTTCACCCACATACCATGTGCTAAAAAGTTGTGAGGGTTACGAGAAAAACTGGATGCACTTCGTGTACATACTGGACAATCTCCTTCGAAGTATCATGGTTTCGGACGAAAACTCGTCTATTACAAAGGGATTTCATATTTTTAAACATATTTTAACTCAAGACTTTTTCTGCATTCAATATGCACCATTCAAAACCACATCATCACTTTTCAACCCTTTTCTGACTTCATTTGCTATTTTCATGCATTTCATGATTTATTTTGAGCTAAGATGACCCTGAAATTGAAAAGCACTGCAAATTAACTCTGAAATGGTTGAAAATTGGCATGGTATCATAATTTCACCCACATAGCATGTGCTAAAAAGTTGAGAGGGTTACGGGAAAAACTGGATGCACTTCGTGTACAAACTGGACAATCTCCTTCGAAGTATCAAGGTTTCGGACGAAAACTCGTCAATTACAAAGCGATTTCATATTTTTAAACATATTTTAATTCAAGACTTTTTCTGCATTCAATATGCACCATTCAAAACCACATCATCAATTTTCAACCCTTTTCTGGCTTCGTTTGCTATTTTTCATGCATTTCATGATTTATTTTGAGCTAAGATGACCCTGAAATTGAAAAGCACTGCAAATGAACTCTGAAATGGTTGAAACTTGGCATGGTATCATAATTTCACCCACATAGCATGTGCTAAAAAGTTGAGAGGGTTACGGGAAAAACTGGATGCACTTCGTGTACAAACTGGAGAATCTCCTTCGAAGTATCAAGGTTTCGGACGAAAACTCGTCTATTACAAAGGGATTTCATATTTTTAAACATATTCTAACTCAAGACTTTTTCTGCATTCAATATGCACCATTCAAAGCCACATCATCACTTTTTAACCCTTGTCTTACTTCATTTGCTATTTTTCATGCATTTCTTGATTTATTTTGAGCTAAGATAACCCTGAAATTGAAAAGCACTGCAAATGAACTCTGAAATGGTTGAAAATTGGCATGGTATCATAATTTCACCCACATAGCATGTGCTAAAAAGTTGAGAGGGTTACGGGAAAAACTTGGATGCACTTCATGTACAAACTGGACAATCTCCTTCGAAGTACATCAGTGTTTCGGACGAAAACTCGTCTATTATAAAGGGATTTCATATTTTTAAACATATTCTAACTCAAGACTTTTTCTGCATTCAATATGCACCATTCAAAGCCACATCATCACTTTTCAACCCTTGTCTGACTTCATTTGCTATTTTTAATGCATTTCATGATTTATTTTGAAGTAAGATAACCCTGAAATTGAAAAGCACTGCAAATGAACTCTGAAATGGTTGAAAATTGGCATGGTATCATAATTTCACCCACATCGCATGTGCTAAAAAGTTGAGAGGGTTACGGGAAAACTGGATGCATTTCGTGTACAAACTGGACAATCTCCTTCGAAGTATGAGGGTTTCGGACGAAAACTCGTCTATTACAAAGGGATTTCATATTTTTAAACATATTTTAACTCAAGACTTTTTCTGCATTCAATATGCACCATTCAAAGCCACATCATCACTTTTCAACCCTTTTCTGACTTCATTTGCTATTTTTCATGCATTTCATGATTTATTTTGAGCTAAGATGACCCTGAAATTGAAAAGCACTACAAATGAACTCTGAAATGGTTGAAAATTGGCATGGTATCATAATTTCACCCACATAGCATGTGCTAAAAAGTTGAGAGGGTCACAGGAAAAACTGGATGCACTTCGTGTACAAACTGGACAATCTCCTTCGAAGTATCATGGTTTTGGACGAAAACTCGTCTATTACAAAGGGATTTCATTTGTTTAAACATATTTTAACTCAAGACTTTTTCTGCATTCAATATGCACCATTCAAAGTCACGTCATCACTTTTCAACCCTTTTCTGACTTCATTTGCTATTTTTCATGCATTTCATGACTTATTTTGAGCTAAGATGACCCTAAAATTGAAAAGCACTGCAAATGATCTCTGAAATGGTTGAAAATTGGCATGGTATCATAATTTCACCCACATAGCATGTGCTAAAAAGTTGTGAGGGTTACGGGAAAAATTGGATGCACTTCGTGTACAAACTGGACAATCTCCTTCGAAGTATCAGGGTTTCGGACGAAAACTCGTCTATTACAAAGGGATTTCATTTTTTAAAACCTATTTTAACTCAAGACTTTTTCTGCATTCAATATGCACCATTCAAAGCCACATCATCACTTTTCAACCCTTTTCTCACTTCATTTGCTATTTTTCATGCATTTCATGATTTATTTTGAGCTAATATGACCCTGAAATTGAAAAGCACTGCAAATGAACTCTGAAATGGTAGAAAATTGGCATGGTATCATAATTTCACCCACATAGCATGTGCCAAAAAGTTGAGAGGGTTACGGGAAAAACTGGATGCACTTCGCTTACAAACTGGACAATCTCCTTCGAAGTATCAGGGTTTCGGACGAAAACTCGTCTATTACAAAGGGATTTCATTTTTTTAAACATATTTTAACTCAAGACTTTTTCTGCATTCAATATGCACCATTCAAAGCCACATGATCACTTTGCAACCCTTTTCTGACTTCATTTGCTATTTTTCATGCATTTCATGATTTATTTTGAGCTAAGATGACCCTGAAATTGAAAAGCACTGCAAATGAACTCTGAAATGGTTGAAAATTGGCATGGTATCATAATTTCACCCACATAGCATGTGCTAAAAAGTTGCGTGGGTTACGGGAAAAACTGGATGCACTTCGTGTACAAACTGGACAATCTAATTCGAAGTATCAAGGTTTCGGACGAAAACTCATCTATTACAAAGGGATTTCATATTTTTAAACATATTTTAACTCAAGACTTTTTCTGCATTCAATATGGACCATTCAAAGCCACATCATCACTTTTCAACCCTTTTTTGGCTTCATTTGCTATTTTTCATGCATTTCATGATTTATTTTGAACTAAGATGACCCTGAAATTGAAAAGCACTGCAAATGAACTCTGAAAAGGTTGAAAATTGGCATGGTATCATAATTTCACCCACATAGCATGTGCTAAAAAGTTGAGAGGGTTACGGGAAAAACTGGATGCACTTCGTGTACAAACTGGACAATCTCCTTCGAAGTATCAGTGTTTCGGACGAAAACTCGTCTATTACAAAGGGATTTCATATTTTTAAACATATTCTAACTCAAGACTTTTTCTGCATTCAATATGCACCATTCAAAGCCACATCATCACTTTTTAACCCTTGTCTTACTTCATTTGCTATTTTTCATGCATTTCGTGATTTATTTTGAGCTAAGATAACCCTGAAATTGAAAAGCACTACAAATGAACTCTGAAATGGTTGAAAATTTGCATGGTATCATAATTTCACCCAAATAGCATGTGCTAAAAAGTTGAGAGGGTTACGGGAAAAACTGGATGCACTTCGCTTACAAACTGGACAATCTCCATCGAAGTATCAGGGTTTTGGACGAAAACTCGTCTATTACAAAGGGATTTATTTTTTAAACATATTTTAACTCAAGACTTTTTCTGCATTCAATATGCACCATTCAAAGCCACAACATCACTTTTCAACCCTTTTCTGACTTCATTTGCTATTTTTCATGCATTTCATGATTTATTTTGAGCTAAGATGACCCTGAAATTGAAAAGCACTGCAAATGAACTATGAAATGGTTGAAAATTGGCATGGTATCATAATTTCACCCACATACCATGTGCTAAAAAGTTGTGAGGGTTACGAGAAAAACTGGATGCACTTCGTGTACAAACTGGACAATCTCCTTCAAAGTATGAGGGTTTCGGACGAAAACTCGTTTATTACAAAGGGATTTCATTTTTTTAAACATATTTTAACTCAAGACTTTTTCTGCATTCAATATGCACCATTCAAAGCCACATCATCACTTTTCAACCCTTTTCTGACTTCATTTGCTATTTTTCATGCATTTCATGATTTATTTTGAGCTAAGATGACCCTGAAATTGAAAAGCACTGCAAATGAACTCTGGAATGGTTGAAAATTGGCATGGTATCATAATTTCACCCACATAGCATGTGCTAAAAAGTTGAGAGGGTTACGGGAAAAACTGGATGCACTTCGTGTACAAACTGGACAATCTCCTTCGAAGTATCAGTGTTTCGGACGAAAACTCGTCTATTACAAAGGGATTTCATTTTTTTAAACATATTCTAACTCAAGACTTTTTCTGCATTCAATATGCACCATTCAAAGCCACATCATCACTTTTTAACCCTTGTCTTACTTCATTTGCTATTTTTCATGCATTTCATGATTTATTTTGAGCTAAGATAACCCTGAAATTGAAAAGCACTCCAAATGAACTCTGAAATGGTTGAAAATTTGCATGGTATCATAATTTCACCCAAATAGCATGTGCTAAAAAGTTGAGAGGGTTACGGGAAAAACTGGATGCACTTTGTGTACAAACTGGACAATCTCCATCGAAGTATCAGGGTTTTGGACGAAAACTCGTCTATTACAAAGGGATTTATTTTTTAAACATATTTTAACTCAAGACTTTTTCTGCATTCAATATGCACCATTCAAAGCCACATCATCACTTTTCAACACTTTTCTGACTTCATTTGCTATTTTTCATGCATTTCATGATTTATTATGAGCTAAGATGACCCTGAAATTGAAAAGCACTGCAAATGAACTATGAAATGGTTGAAAATTGGCATGGTATCATAATTTCACCCACATACCATGTGCTAAAAAGTTGTGAGGGTTACGAGAAAAACTGGATGCACTTCGTGTACAAACTGGACAATCTCCTTCGAAGTATGAGGGTTTCGGACGAAAACTCGTTTATTACAAAGGGATTTCATTTTTTTAAACATATTTTAACTCAAGACTTTTTCTGCATTCAATATGCACCATTCAAAGCCACATCATCACTTTTCAACCCTTTTCTGACTTCATTTGCTATTTTTCATGCATTTCATGATTTATTTTGAGCTAAGATGACCCTGAAATTGAAAAGCACTGCAAATGAACTCTGGAATGGTTGAAAATTGGCATGGTATCATAATTTCACCCACATAGCATGTGCTAAAAAGTTGAGAGGGTTACGGGAAAAACTGGATGCACTTCGCGTACAAACTGGACAATCTCCTTCGAAGTATCAGGGTTTCGGACGAAAACTCGTTTATTACAAAGGGATTTCATTTTTTTAAACATATTTTAACTCAAGACTTTTTCTGCATTCAATATGCACCATTCAAAGCCACATCATCACTTTTCAACCCTTTTCTGACTTCATTTGCTATTTTTCATGCATTTCATGATTTATTTTGAGCTAAGATAACCCTGAAATTGATATCGAACTGCAAATGAACTCTGAAATGGTTGAAAGTTGGCATGGTACCATAATTTCACCCACATAGCATGTGCTAAATGGTTGAAAATTTGCATGGTATCATAATTTCACCCAAATAGCATGTGCTAAAAAGTTGAGAGGGTTACGGGAAAAACTGGATGCACTTTGTGTACAAACTGGACAATCTCCATCGAAGTATCAGGGTTTTGGACGAAAACTCGTCTATTACAAAGCGATTTATTTTTTAAACATATTTTAACTCAAGACTTTTTCTGCATTCAAAATGCACCATTCAAAGCCACATCATCACTTTTGAACCCTTTTCTGACTTCATTTGCTATTTTTCATGCATTTCATGATTTATTTTGAGCTAAGATGACCCTGAAATTGAAAAGCACTGCAAATGAACTCTGAAATGGTTGAAAGTTGGCATGGTACCATAATTTCACCCACATAGCATGTGCTAAAAGGTTGAGAATGTTACGGGAAAAACTGGATGCACTTCGTGTACAAACTGGACAATCTCCTTCGAAGTATGAGGGTTTCGGACGAAAACTCGTTTATTACAAAGGGATTTCATTTTTTTAAACATATTTTAACTCAAGACTTTTTCTGCATTCAATATGTACCATTCAAAGCCACATCATCACTTTTCAACCCTTTTCTGACTTCATTTGCTATTTTTCATGCATTTCATGATTTATTTTGAGCTAAGATGACCCTGAAATTGAAAAGCACTGCAAATGAACTCTGGAATGGTTGAAAATTAGCATGGTATCATAGTTTCACCCACATAGCATGTGCTAAAAAGTTGAGAGGGTTACGGGAAAAACTGGATGCACTTCGCGTACAAACTGGACAATCTCCTTCGAAGTATCAGGGTTTTGGACGAAAACTCGTCTATTACAAAGGGATTTCATTTGTTTAAACATATTTTAGCTCAAGACTTTTTCTGCATTCAATATGCACCATTCAAAGCCACGTCATCACTTTTCAACCCTTTTCTGACTTCATTTGCTATTTTTCATGCATTTCATGACTTATTTTGTGCTAAGATGACCCTGAAATAGAAAAGCACTGCAAATGAACTCTGAAATGGTTGAAAATTGGCATGGTATCATAATTTCAGCCACATAGCATGTGCTAAAAAGTTGTGAGGGTTACGGGAAAAACTGGATGCACTTCGTGTACAAACTGGACAATCTCCTTCGAAGTATCAGGGTTTCGGACGAAAACTCGTTTATTACAAAGGGATTTCATTTTTTAAAACATATTTTAACTCAAGACTTTTTCTGCATTCAATATGCACCATTCAAAGCCACATCATCACTTTTCAACCCTTTTCTCACTTCATTTGCTATTTTTCATGCATTTCATGATTTATTTTGAGCTAATATGACCCTGAAATTGAAAAGCACTGCAAATGAACTCTGAAATGGTTGAAAATTGGCATGGTATCATAATTTCACCCACATAGCATGTGCCAAAAAGTTGAGAGGGTTACGGGAAAAACTGGATGCACTTCGCGTACAAACTGGACAATCTCCTTCGAAGTATCAGGGTTTCGGACGAAAACTCGTCTATTACAAAGGGATTTCATTTTTTTAAACATATTTTAGCTCAAGACTTTTTCTGCATTCAATATGCACCATTCAAAGCCACATCATCACTTTTCAACCCTTTTCTGACTTCATTTGCTATTTTTCATGCATTTCATGATTTATTTTGAGCTAAGATGACCCTGAAATTGAAAAGCACTGCAAATGAACTCTGAAATGGTTGAAAATTGGCATGGTATCATAATTTCACCCACATAGAATGTGCTAAAAAGTTGCGTGGGTTACGGGAAAAACTGGATGCACTTCGTGTACAAACTGGACAATCTAATTCGAAGTATCAAGGTTTCGGACGAAAACTCGTCTATTACAAAGGGATTTCATATTTGTAAACATATTTTAACTCAAGACTTTTCTGCATTCAATATGCACCATTCAAAGCCACATCATCACTTTTCAACCCTTTTCTGACTTCATTTGCTATTTTTCATGCATTTCATGATTTATTTTGAGCTAAGATGACCCTGAAATTGAAAAGAACAGCAAATGAACTCTGAAATGGTTGAAAATTGGCATGGTATCATAATTTCACCCAAATAGCATGTGCTAAAAAGTTGAGAGGGTTACGGGAAAAACTGGATGCACTTCGTGTACAAACTGGACAATCTCCTTCGAAGTATCAGGGTTCCGGACAAAAACTTGTCTATTACAAAGGGATTTCATTTTTTTAAACATATTTTAACTCAACACTTTGTCTGCATTCAATATGCACCATTTAAAGCCACATCATCACTTTTCAACCCTTGTCTCTCTTCATTTGCTATTTTTCATGCATTTCAAGATTTATTTTGAGCTAAGATGACCCTGAAATTGAAAAGCACTGCAAATGAACTCTGAAATGGTTGAAAATTGGCATGGTATCATAATTACACCCACATAGCATGTGCTAAAAAGTTGAGAGGGTTACGGGAAAAACTGGATGCACTTCGTGTACAAACTGGACAATCTCCTTCGAAGTATCAAGGTTTCGGACGAAAACTCGTCTATTACAAAGGGATTTCATATTTTTAAACATATTTTAACTCAAGACTTTTTCTGCATTCAATATGCACCATTCAAAACCACATCATCAGTTTTTAACCCTTTTCTGGCTTCGTTTGCTATTTTTCATGCATTTCATGATTTATTTTGAGCTAAGATGACCCTGAAATTGAAAAGCACTGCAAATGAACTCTGAAATGGTTGAAAATTGGCATGGTATCATAATTTCACCCACATAGCATGTGCTAAAAAGTTGAGAGGGTTACGGGAAAACTGGATGCACTTCGTGTACAAACTGGACAATCTCCTTCGAAGTATGAGGGTTTCGGACGAAAACTCGTCTATTACAAAGGGATTTCATATTTTTAAACATATTATAACTCAAGACTTTTTCTGCATTCAATATGCACCATTCAAAGCCACATCATCACTTTTCAACCCTTTTCTGACTTCATTTGCTATTTTTCATGCATTTCATGATTTCTTTTGAGCTAATATGACCCTGAAATTGAAAAGCACTACAAATGAACTCTGAAATGGTTGAAAATTGGCATGGTATCATAATTTCACCCACATAGCATGTGCTAAAAAGTTGAGAGGGCTACAGGAAAAATTGGATGCACTTCGTGTACAAACTGGACAATCTCCTTCGAAGTATCAGGGTTTCGGACGAAAACTCGTCTATTACAAAGGGATTTCATTTTTTTAAACATATTTTAACTCAAGACTTTTTCTGCATTCAATATGCACCATTCAAAGCCACATCATCACTTTTCAACCCTTTTCTGACTTCATTTGCTATTTTTCATGCATTTCATGACTTATTTTGAGCTAAGATGACCCTAAAATTTAAAAGCACTGCAAATGAACTCTGAAATGGTTGAAAATTGGCATGGTATCATAATTTCACCCACATAGCATGTGCTAAAAAGTTGAGAGGGTTACGGGAAAACTGGATGCACTTCGTGTACAAACTGGACAATCTCCTTCGAAGTATGAGGGTTTCGGACGAAAACTCGTCTATTACAAAGGGATTTCATATTTTTAAACATATTATAACTCAAGACTTTTTCTGCATTCAATATGCTCCATTCAAAGCCACATCATCACTTTTCAACCCTTTTCTGACTTCATTTGCTATTTTTCATGCATTTCATGATTTATTTTGAGCTAATATGACCCTGAAATTGAAAAGCACTACAAATGAACTCTGAAATGGTGGAAAATTGGCATGGTATCATAATTTCACCCACATAGCATGTGCTAAAAAGTTGAGAGGGTTACAGGAAAAACTGGATGCACTTCCTGTACAAACTGAACAATCTCCTTCGAAGTATCAGGGTTTTGGACGAAAACTCGTCTATTACAAAGGGATTTCATTTGTTTAAACATATTTTAACTCAAGACTTTTTCTGCATTCAATATGCACCATTCAAAGCCACGTCATCACTTTTCAACCCTTTTCTGACTTCATTTGCTATTTTTCATGCATTTCATGACTTATTTTGAGCTAAGATGACCCTAAAATTTAAAAGCACTGCAAATGAACTCTGGAATGGTTGAAAATTGGCATGGTATCATAATTTCACCCACATAGCATGTGCTAAAAAGTTGAGAGGGTTACGGGAAAAACTGGATGCACTTCGTGTACAAACTGGACAATCTCCTTCGAAGTATCAGGGTTTTGGACGAAAACTCGTCTATTACAAAGGGATTTCATTTGTTTAAACATATTTTAGCTCAAGACTTTTTCTGCATTCAATATGCACCATTCAAAGCCACGTCATCACTTTCAACCCTTTTCTGACTTCATTTGCTATTTTTCATGCATTTCATGACTTATTTTGTGCTAAGATGACCCTGAAATAGAAAAGCACTGCAAATGAACTCTGAAATGGTTGAAAATTGGCATGGTATCATAATTTCAGCCACATAGCATGTGCTAAAAAGTTGTGAGGGTTACGGGAAAAACTGGATGCACTTCGTGTACAAACTGGACAATCTCCTTCGAAGTATCAGGGTTTCGGACGAAAACTCGTTTATTACAAAGGGATTTCATTTTTTAAAACATATTTTAACTCAAGACTTTTTCTGCATTCAATATGCACCATTCAAAGCCACATAATCACTTTTCAACCCTTTTCTCACTTCATTTGCTATTTTTCATGCATTTCATGATTTATTTTGAGCTAATATGACCCTGAAATTGAAAAGCACTGCAAATGAACTCTGAAATGGTTGAAAATTGGCATGGTATCATAATTTCACCCACATAGCATGTGCCAAAAAGTTGAGAGGGTTACGGGAAAAACTGGATGCACTTCGCGTACAAACTGGACAATCTCCTTCGAAGTATCAGGGTTTCGGACGAAAACTCGTCTATTACAAAGGGATTTCATTTTTTTAAACATATTTTAGCTCAAGACTTTTTCTGCATTCAATATGCACCATTCAAAGCCACATCATCACTTTTCAACCCTTTTCTGACTTCATTTGCTATTTTTCATGCATTTCATGATTTATTTTGAGCTAAGATGACCCTGAAATTGAAAAGCACTGCAAATGAACTCTGAAATGGTTGAAAATTGGCATGGTATCATAATTTCACCCACATAGCATGTGCTAAAAAGTTGCGTGGGTTACGGGAAAAACTGGATGCACTTCGTGTACAAACTGGACAATCTAATTCGAAGTATCAAGGTTTCGGACGAAAACTCGTCTATTACAAAGGGATTTCATATTTGTAAACATATTTTGACTCAAGACTTTTCTGCATTCAATATGCACCATTCAAAGCCACATCATCACTTTTCAACCCTTTTCTGACTTCATTTGCTATTTTTCATGCATTTCATGATTTATTTTGAGCTAAGATGACCCTGAAATTGAAAAGAACAGCAAATGAACTCTGAAATGGTTGAAAATTGGCATGGTATCATAATTTCACCCAAATAGCATGTGCTAAAAAGTTGAGAGGGTTACGGGAAAAACTGGATGCACTTCGTGTACAAACTGGACAATCTCCTTCGAAGTATCAGGGTTCCGGACAAAAACTCGTCTATTACAAAGGGATTTCATTTTTTTAAACATATTTTAACTCAAGACTTTGTCTGCATTCAATATGCACCATTTAAAGCCACATCATCACTTTTCAACCCTTGTCTCTCTTCATTTGCTATTTTTCATGCATTTCAAGATTTATTTTGAGCTAAGATGACCCTGAAATTGAAAAGCACTGCAAATGAACTCTGAAATGGTTGAAAATTGGCATGGTATCATAATTTCACCCACATAGCATGTGCTAAAAAGTTGAGAGGGTTACGGGAAAAACTGGATGCACTTCGTGTACAAACTGGACAATCTCCTTCGAAGTATCAAGGTTTCGGACGAAAACTCGTCTATTACAAAGGGATTTCATATTTTTAAACATATTTTAACTCAAGACTTTTTCTGCATTCAATATGCACCATTCAAAACCACATCATCAGTTTTTAACCCTTTTCTGGCTTCGTTTGCTATTTTTCATGCATTTCATGATTTATTTTGAGCTAAGATGACCCTGAAATTGAAAAGCACTGCAAATGAACTCTGAAATGGTTGAAAATTGGCATGGTATCATAATTTCACCCACATAGCATGTGCTAAAAAGTTGAGAGGGTTACGGGAAAACTGGATGCACTTCGTGTACAAACTGGACAATCTCCTTCGAAGTATGAGGGTTTCGGACGAAAACTCGTCTATTACAAAGGGATTTCATATTTTTAAACATATTATAACTCAAGACTTTTTCTGCATTCAATATGCACCATTCAAAGCCACATCATCACTTTTCAACCCTTTTCTGACTTCATTTGCTATTTTTCATGCATTTCATGATTTCTTTTGAGCTAATATGACCCTAAAATTGAAAAGCACTACAAATGAACTCTGAAATGGTTGAAAATTGGCATGGTATCATAATTTCACCCACATAGCATGTGCTAAAAAGTTGAGAGGGCTACAGGAAAAATTGGATGCACTTCGTGTACAAACTGGACAATCTCCTTCGACGTATCAGGGTTTCGGACGAAAACTCGTCTATTACAAAGGGATTTCATTTTTTTAAACATATTTTAACTCAAGACTTTTTCTGCATTCAATATGCACCATTCAAAGCCACATCATCACTTTTCAACCCTTTTCTGACTTCATTTGCTATTTTTCATGCATTTCATGACTTATTTTGAGCTAAGATGACCCTAAAATTTAAAAGCACTGCAAATGAACTCTGAAATGGTTGAAAATTGGCATGGTATCATAATTTCACCCACATAGCATGTGCTAAAAAGTTGAGAGGGTTATGGGAAAACTGGATGCACTTCGTGTACAAACTGGACAATCTCCTTCGAAGTATGAGGGTTTCGGACGAAAACTCGTCTATTA
Organism: Elymus sibiricus; assembly: GCA_039707655.1. NCBI lineage: Eukaryota > Viridiplantae > Streptophyta > Magnoliopsida > Poales > Poaceae > Elymus > Elymus sibiricus. The sequence continues at coordinate 436,388,302 of CM077667.1, read as the reverse complement.
CAAAGGGATTTCATATTTTTAAACATATTATAACTCAAGACTTTTTCTGCATTCAATATGCTCCATTCAAAGCCACATCATCACTTTTCAACCCTTTTCTGACTTCATTTGCTATTTTTCATGCATTTCATGATTTATTTTGAGCTAATATGACCCTGAAATTGAAAAGCACTACAAATGAACTCTGAAATGGTGGAAAATTGGCATGGTATCATAATTTCACCCACATAGCATGTGCTAAAAAGTTGAGAGGGTTACAGGAAAAACTGGATGCACTTCCTGTACAAACTGGACAATCTCCTTCGAAGTATCAGGGTTTTGGACGAAAACTCGTCTATTACAAAGGGATTTCATTTGTTTAAACATATTTTAACTCAAGACTTTTTCTGCATTCAATATGCACCATTCAAAGCCACGTCATCACTTTTCAACCCTTTTCTGACTTCATTTGCTATTTTTCATGCATTTCATGACTTATTTTGAGCTAAGATGACCCTAAAATTTAAAAGCACTGCAAATGAACTCTGAAATGGTTGAAAATTGGCATGGTATCATAATTTCACCCACATAGCATGTGCTAAAAAGTTGTGAGGGTTACGGGAAAAACTGGATGCACTTCGCGTACAAACTAGACAATCTCCTTCGAAGTATCAGGGTTTCGGACGAAAACTCGTCTATTACAAAGGGATTTCATTTTTTAAAACATATTTTAACTCAAGACTTTTTCTGCATTCAATATGCACCATTCAAAGCCACATCATCACTTTTCAACCCTTTTCTCACTTCATTTGCTATTTTTCATGCATTTCATGATTTATTTTGAGCTAATATGACCCAGAAATTGAAAAGCACTGCAAATGAACTCTGAAATGGTTGAAAATTGGCATGGTATCATAATTTCACCCACATAGCATGTGCTAAAAAGTTGCGTGGGTTACGGGAAAAACTGGATGCACTTCGTGTAGAAACTGGACAATCTAATTCGAAGTATCAAGGTTTCGGACGAAAACTCGTCTATTACAAAGGGATTTCATATTTGTAAACATATTTTGACTCAAGACTTTTCTGCATTCAATATGCACCATTCAAAGCCACATCATCACTTTTCAACCCTTTTCTGACTTCATTTGCTATTTTTCATGCATTTCATGATTTATTTTGAGCTAAGATGACCCTGAAACTGAAAAGAACAGCAAATGAACTCTGAAATGGTTGAAAATTGGCATGGTATCATAGTTTCACCCAAATAGCATGTGCTAAAAAGTTGAGAGGGTTACGGGAAAAACTGGATGCACTTCGTGTACAAACTGGACAATCTCCTTCGAAGTATCAGGGTTCCGGACAAAAACTCGTCTATTACAAAGGGATTTCATTTTTTTAAACATATTTTAACTCAAGACTTTGTCTGCATTCAATATGCACCATTTAAAGCCACATCATCACTTTTCAACCCTTGTCTCTCTTCATTTGCTATTTTTCATGCATTTCAAGATTTATTTTGAGCTAAGATGACCCTGAAATTGAAAAGCACTGCAAATTAACTCTGAAATGGTTGAAAATTGGCATGGTATCATAATTTCACCCACATAGCATGTGCTAAAAAGTTGAGAGGGTTACGGGAAAAACTGGATGCACTTCGTGTACAAACTGGACAATCTCCTTCGAAGTATCAAGGTTTCGGACGAAAACTCGTCTATTACAAAGGGATTTCATATTTTTAAACATATTTTAACTCAAGACTTTTTCTGCATTCAATATGCACCATTCAAAACCACATCATCAGTTTTTAACCCTTTTCTGGCTTCGTTTGCTATTTTTCATGCATTTCATGATTTATTTTGAGCTAAGATGACCCTGAAATTGAAAAGCACTGCAAATGAACTCTGAAATGGTTGAAAATTGGCATGGTATCATAATTTCACCCACATAGCATGTGCTAAAAAGTTGAGAGGGTTACGGGAAAACTGGATGCACTTCGTGTACAAACTGGACAATCTCCTTCGAAGTATGAGGGTTTCGGACGAAAACTCGTCTATTACAAAGGGATTTCATATTTTTAAACATATTATAACTCAAGACTTTTTCTGCATTCAATATGCACCATTCAAAGCCACATCATCACTTTTCAACCCTTTTCTGACTTCATTTGCTATTTTTCATGCATTTCATGATTTCTTTTGAGCTAATATGACCCTGAAATTGAAAAGCACTACAAATGAACTCTGAAATGGTTGAAAATTGGCATGGTATCATAATTTCACCCACATAGCATGTGCTAAAAAGTTGAGAGGGTTACGGGAAAACTGGATGCACTTCGTGTACAAACTGGACAATCTCCTTCGAAGTATGAGGGTTTCGGACGAAAACTCGTCTATTACAAAGGGATTTCATATTTTTAAACATATTATAACTCAAGACTTTTTCTGCATTCAATATGCACCATTCAAAGCCACATCATCACTTTTCAACCCTTTTCTGACTTCATTTGCTATTTTTCATGCATTTCATGATTTCTTTTGAGCTAATATGACCCTGAAATTGAAAAGCACTACAAATGAACTCTGAAATGGTTGAAAATTGGCATGGTATCATAATTTCACCCACATAGCATGTGCTAAAAAGTTGAGAGGGCTACAGGAAAAATTGGATGCACTTCGTGTACAAACTGGACAATCTCCTTCGAAGTATCAGGGTTTCGGACGAAAACTCGTCTATTACAAAGGGATTTCATTTTTTTAAACATATTTTAACTCAAGACTTTTTCTGCATTCAATATGCACCATTCAAAGCCACATCATCACTTTTCAACCCTTTTCTGACTTCATTTGCTATTTTTCATGCATTTCATGACTTATTTTGAGCTAAGATGACCCTAAAATTTAAAAGCACTGCAAATGAACTCTGAAATGGTTGAAAATTGGCATGGTATCATAATTTCACCCACATAGCATGTGCTAAAAAGTTGAGAGGGTTACGGGAAAACTGGATGCACTTCGTGTACAAACTGGACAATCTCCTTCGAAGTATGAGGGTTTCGGACGAAAACTCGTCTATTACAAAGGGATTTCATATTTTTAAACATATTATAACTCAAGACTTTTTCTGCATTCAATATGCTCCATTCAAAGCCACATCATCACTTTTCAACCCTTTTCTGACTTCATTTGCTATTTTTCATGCATTTCATGATTTATTTTGAGCTAATATGACCCTGAAATTGAAAAGCACTACAAATGAACTCTGAAATGGTGGAAAATTGGCATGGTATCATAATTTCACCCACATAGCATGTGCTAAAAAGTTGAGAGGGTTACAGGAAAAACTGGATGCACTTCCTGTACAAACTGGACAATCTCCTTCGAAGTATCAGGGTTTTGGACGAAAACTCGTCTATTACAAAGGGATTTCATTTGTTTAAACATATTTTAACTCAAGACTTTTTCTGCATTCAATATGCACCATTCAAAGCCACGTCATCACTTTTCAACCCTTTTCTGACTTCATTTGCTATTTTTCATGCATTTCATGACTTATTTTGAGCTAAGATGACCCTAAAATTTAAAAGCACTGCAAATGAACTCTGAAATGGTTGAAAATTGGCATGGTATCATAATTTCACCCACATAGCATGTGCTAAAAAGTTGTGAGGGTTACGGGAAAAACTGGATGCACTTCGTGTACAAACTAGACAATCTCCTTCGAAGTATCAGGGTTTCGGACGAAAACTCGTCTATTACAAAGGGATTTCATTTTTTAAAACATATTTTAACTCAAGACTTTTTCTGCATTCAATATGCACCATTCAAAGCCACATCATCACTTTTCAACCCTTTTCTCACTTCATTTGCTATTTTTCATGCATTTCATGATTTATTTTGAGCTAATATGACCCAGAAATTGAAAAGCACTGCAAATGAACTCTGAAATGGTTGAAAATTGGCATGGTATCATAATTTCACCCACATAGCATGTGCTAAAAAGTTGCGTGGGTTACGGGAAAAACTGGATGCACTTCGTGTACAAACTGGACAATCTAATTCGAAGTATCAAGGTTTCGGACGAAAACTCGTCTATTACAAAGGGATTTCATATTTGTAAACATATTTTGACTCAAGACTTTTCTGCATTCAATATGCACCATTCAAAGCCACATCATCACTTTTCAACCCTTTTCTGACTTCATTTGCTATTTTTCATGCATTTCATGATTTATTTTGAGCTAAGATGACCCTGAAATTGAAAAGAACAGCAAATGAACTCTGAAATGGTTGAAAATTGGCATGGTATCATAATTTCACCCAAATAGCATGTGCTAAAAAGTTGAGAGGGTTACGGGAAAAACTGGATGCACTTCGTGTACAAACTGGACAATCTCCTTCGAAGTATCAGGGTTCCGGACAAAAACTCGTCTATTACAAAGGGATTTCATTTTTTTAAATATATTATAACTCAAGACTTTTTCTGCATTCAATATGCTCCATTCAAAGCCACATCATCACTTTTCAACCCTTTTCTGACTTCATTTGCTATTTTTCATGCATTTCATGATTTATTTTGAGCTAATATGACCCTGAAATTGAAAAGCACTACAAATGAACTCTGAAATGGTGGAAAATTGGCATGGTATCATAATTTCACCCACATAGCATGTGCTAAAAAGTTGAGAGGGTTACAGGAAAAACTGGATGCACTTCCTGTACAAACTGGACAATCTCCTTCGAAGTATCAGGGTTTTGGACGAAAACTCGTCTATTACAACGGGATTTCATTTGTTTAAACATATTTTAACTCAAGACTTTTTCTGCATTCAATATGCACCATTCAAAGCCACGTCATCACTTTTCAACCCTTTTCTGACTTCATTTGCTATTTTTCATGCATTTCATGACTTATTTTGAGCTAAGATGACCCTAAAATTTAAAAGCACTGCAAATGAACTCTGAAATGGTTGAAAATTGGCATGGTATCATAATTTCACCCACATAGCATGTGCTAAAAAGTTGTGAGGGTTACGGGAAAAACTGGATGCACTTCGTGTACAAACTAGACAATCTCCTTCGAAGTATCAGGGTTTCGGACGAAAACTCGTCTATTACAAAGGGATTTCATTTTTTAAAACATATTTTAACTCAAGACTTTTTCTGCATTCAATATGCACCATTCAAAGCCACATCATCACTTTTCAACCCTTTTCTCACTTCATTTGCTATTTTTCATGCATTTCATGATTTATTTTGAGCTAATATGACCCAGAAATTGAAAAGCACTGCAAATGAACTCTGAAATGGTTGAAAATTGGCATGGTATCATAATTTCACCCACATAGCATGTGCTAAAAAGTTGCGTGGGTTACGGGAAAAACTGGATGCACTTCGTGTACAAACTGGACAATCTAATTCGAAGTATCAAGGTTTCGGACGAAAACTCGTCTATTACAAAGGGATTTCATATTTGTAAACATATTTTGACTCAAGACTTTTCTGCATTCAATATGCACCATTCAAAGCCACATCATCACTTTTCAACCCTTTTCTGACTTCATTTGCTATTTTTCATGCATTTCATGATTTATTTTGAGCTAAGATGACCCTGAAATTGAAAAGAACAGCAAATGAACTCTGAAATGGTTGAAAATTGGCATGGTATCATAATTTCACCCAAATAGCATGTGCTAAAAAGTTGAGAGGGTTACGGGAAAAACTGGATGCACTTCGTGTACAAACTGGACAATCTCCTTCGAAGTATCAGGGTTCCGGACAAAAACTCGTCTATTACAAAGGGATTTCATTTTTTTAAACATATTTTAACTCAAGACTTTGTCTGCATTCAATATGCACCATTTAAAGCCACATCATCACTTTTCAACCCTTGTCTCTCTTCATTTGCTATTTTTCATGCATTTCAAGATTTATTTTGAGCTAAGATGACCCTGAAATTGAAAAGCACTGCAAATGAACTCTGAAATGGTTGAAAATTGGCATGGTATCATAATTTCACCCACATAGCATGTGCTAAAAAGTTGAGAGGGTTACGGGAAAAACTGGATGCACTTCGTGTACAAACTGGACAATCTCCTTCGAAGTATCAAGGTTTCGGACGAAAACTCGTCTATTACAAAGGGATTTCATATTTTTAAACATATTTTAACTCAAGACTTTTTCTGCATTCAATATGCACCATTCAAAACCACATCATCAGTTTTTAACCCTTTTCTGGCTTCGTTTGCTATTTTTCATGCATTTCATGATTTATTTTGAGCTAAGATGACCCTGAAATTGAAAAGCACTGCAAATGAACTCTGAAATGGTTGAAAATTGGCATGGTATCATAATTTCACCCACATAGCATGTGCTAAAAAGTTGAGAGGGTTACGGGAAAACTGGATGCACTTCGTGTACAAACTGGACAATCTCCTTCGAAGTATGAGGGTTTCGGACGAAAACTCGTCTATTACAAAGGGATTTCATATTTTTAAACATATTATAACTCAAGACTTTTTCTGCATTCAATATGCACCATTCAAAGCCACATCATCACTTTTCAACCCTTTTCTGACTTCATTTGCTATTTTTCATGCATTTCATGATTTCTTTTGAGCTAATATGACCCTGAAATTGAAAAGCACTACAAATGAACTCTGAAATGGTTGAAAATTGGCATGGTATCATAATTTCACCCACATAGCATGTGCTAAAAAGTTGAGAGGGCTACAGGAAAAATTGGATGCACTTCGTGTACAAACTGGACAATCTCCTTCGAAGTATCAGGGTTTCGGACGAAAACTCGTCTATTACAAAGGGATTTCATTTTTTTAAACATATTTTAACTCAAGACTTTTTCTGCATTCAATATGCACCATTCAAAGCCACATCATCACTTTTCAACCCTTTTCTGACTTCATTTGCTATTTTTCATGCATTTCATGACTTATTTTGAGCTAAGATGACCCTAAAATTTAAAAGCACTGCAAATGAACTCTGAAATGGTTGAAAATTGGCATGGTATCATAATTTCACCCACATAGCATGTGCTAAAAAGTTGAGAGGGTTACGGGAAAACTGGATGCACTTCGTGTACAAACTGGACAATCTCCTTCGAAGTATGAGGGTTTCGGACGAAAACTCGTCTATTACAAAGGGATTTCATATTTTTAAACATATTATAACTCAAGACTTTTTCTGCATTCAATATGCTCCATTCAAAGCCACATCATCACTTTTCAACCCTTTTCTGACTTCATTTGCTATTTTTCATGCATTTCATGATTTATTTTGAGCTAATATGACCCTGAAATTGAAAAGCACTACAAATGAACTCTGAAATGGTGGAAAATTGGCATGGTATCATAATTTCACCCACATAGCATGTGCTAAAAAGTTGAGAGGGTTACAGGAAAAACTGGATGCACTTCCTGTACAAACTGGACAATCTCCTTCGAAGTATCAGGGTTTTGGACGAAAACTCGTCTATTACAAAGGGATTTCATTTGTTTAAACATATTTTAACTCAAGACTTTTTCTGCATTCAATATGCACCATTCAAAGCCACGTCATCACTTTTCAACCCTTTTCTGACTTCATTTGCTATTTTTCATGCATTTCATGACTTATTTTGAGCTAAGATGACCCTAAAATTTAAAAGCACTGCAAATTAACTCTGAAATGGTTGAAAATTGGCATGGTATCATAATTTCACCCACATAGCATGTGCTAAAAAGTTGTGAGGGTTACGGGAAAAACTGGATGCACTTCGTGTACAAACTAGACAATCTCCTTCGAAGTATCAGGGTTTCGGACGAAAACTCGTCTATTACAAAGGGATTTCATTTTTTAAAACATATTTTAACTCAAGACTTTTTCTGCATTCAATATGCACCATTCAAAGCCACATCATCACTTTTCAACCCTTTTCTCACTTCATTTGCTATTTTTCATGCATTTCATGATTTATTTTGAGCTAATATGACCCAGAAATTGAAAAGCACTGCAAATGAACTCTGAAATGGTTGAAAATTGGCATGGTATCATAATTTCACCCACATAGCATGTGCCAAAAAGTTGAGAGGGTTACGGGAAAAACTGGATGCACTTCGCTTACAAACTGGACAATCTCCGTCGAAGTATCAGGGTTTCGGACGAAAACTCGTCTATTACAAAGGGATTTCATTTTTTAAACATATTTTAACTCAAGACTTTTTCTGCATTCAATATGCACCATTCAAAGCCACATCATCACTTTTCAACCCTTTTCTGACTTCATTTGCTATTTTTCATGCATTTCATGATTTATTTTGAGCTAAGATGACCCTGAAATTGAAAAGCACTGCAAATGAACTCTGAAATGGTTGAAAATTGGCATGGTATCATAATTTCACCCAAATAGCATGTGCTAAAAAGTTGAGAGGGTTACGGGAATACTGGATGCACTTCGTGTACAAACTGGACAATCTCCTTCGAAGTATCAAGGTTTCGGACGAAAACTCGTCTATTACAAAGGGATTTCATATTTTTAAACATATTTTAACTCAAGACTTTTTCTGCATTCAATATGCACCATTCAAAACCACATCATCAGTTTTCAACCCTTTTCTGGCTTCGTTTGCTATTTTTCATGCATTTCATGATTTATTTTGAGCTAATATGACCCAGAAATTGAAAAGCACTGCAAATGAACTCTGAAATGGTTGAAAATTGGCATGGTATTATAATTTCACCCACATAGCATGTGCCAAAAAGTTGAGAGGGTTACGGGAAAAACTGGATGCACTTCGCTTACAAACTGGACAATCTCCGTCGAAGTATCAGGGTTTCGGACGAAAACTCGTCTATTACAAAGGGATTTCATTTTTTAAACATATTTTAACTCAAGACTTTTTCTGCATTCAATATGCACCATTCAAAGCCACATCATCACTTTTCAACCCTTTTCTGACTTCATTTGCTATTTTTCATGCATTTCATGATTTATTTTGAGCTAAGATGACCCTGAAATTGAAAAGCACTGCAAATGAACTCTGAAATGGTTGAAAATTGGCATGGTATCATAATTTCACCCAAATAGCATGTGTTAAAAAGTTGAGAGGGTTACGGGAAAACTGGATGCACTTCGTGTACAAACTGGACAATCTCCTTCGAAGTATCAAGGTTCCGGATGAAAACTCGTCTATTACAAAGGGATTTCATATTTTTAAACATATTTTAACTCAAGACTTTTTCTGCATTCAATATGCACCATTCAAAACCACATCATCAGTTTTCAACCCTTTTCTGGCTTCGTTTGCTATTTTTCATGCATTTCATGATTTATTTTGAGCTAATATGACCTAGAAATTGAAAAGCACTGCAAATGAACTCTGAAATGGTTGAAAATTGGCATGGTATTATAATTTCACCCACATAGCATGTGCCAAAAAGTTGAGAGGGTTACGGGAAAAACTGGATGCACTTCGCTTACAAACTGGACAATCTCCGTCGAAGTATCAGGGTTTCGGACGAAAACTCGTCTATTACAAAGGGATTTCATTTTTTAAACATATTTTAACTCAAGACTTTTTCTGCATTCAATATGCACCATTCAAAGCCACATCATCACTTTTCAACCCTTTTCTGACTTCATTTGCTATTTTTCATGCATTTCATGACTTATTTTGAGCTAAGATGACCCTAAAATTTAAAAGCACTGCAAATGAACTCTGAAATGGTTGAAAATTGGCATGGTATCATAATTTCACCCACATAGCATGTGCTAAAAAGTTGAGAGGGTTACGGGAAAACTGGATGCACTTCGTGTACAAACTGGACAATCTCCTTCGAAGTATGAGGGTTTCGGACGAAAACTCGTCTATTACAAAGGGATTTCATATTTTTAAACATATTATAACTCAAGACTTTTTCTGCATTCAATATGCTCCATTCAAAGCCACATCATCACTTTTCAACCCTTTTCTGACTTCATTTGCTATTTTTCATGCATTTCATGATTTATTTTGAGCTAATATGACCCTGAAATTGAAAAGCACTACAAATGAACTCTGAAATGGTGGAAAATTGGCATGGTATCATAATTTCACCCACATAGCATGTGCTAAAAAGTTGAGAGGGTTACAGGAAAAACTGGATGCACTTCCTGTACAAACTGGACAATCTCCTTCGAAGTATCAGGTTTTTGGACGAAAACTCGTCTATTACAAAGGGATTTCATTTGTTTAAACATATTTTAACTCAAGACTTTTTCTGCATTCAATATGCTCCATTCAAAGCCACGTCATCACTTTTCAACCCTTTTCTGACTTCATTTGCTATTTTTCATGCATTTCATGACTTATTTTGAGCTAAGATGACCCTAAAATTTAAAAGCACTGCAAATGAACTCTGAAATGGTTGAAAATTGGCATGGTATCATAATTTCACCCACATAGCATGTGCCAAAAAGTTGAGAGGGTTACGGGAAAAACTGGATGCACTTCGCTTACAAACTGGACAATCTCCGTCGAAGTATCAGGGTTTCGGACGAAAACTCGTCTATTACAAAGAGATTTCATTTTTTAAACATATTTTAACTCAAGACTTTTTCTGCATTCAATATGCACCATTCAAAGCCACATCATCACTTTTCAACCCTTTTCTGACTTCATTTGCTATTTTTCATGCATTTCATGATTTATTTTGAGCTAAGATGACCCTGAAATTGAAAAGCACTGCAAATGAACTCTGAAATGGTTGAAAATTGGCATGGTATCATAATTTCACCCAAATAGCATGTGCTAAAAAGTTGAGAGGGTTACGGGAAAACTGGATGCACTTCGTGTGCAAACTGGACAATCTCCTTCGAAGTATCAAGGTTTCGGACGAAAACTCGTCTATTACAAAGGGATTTCATATTTTTAAACATATTTTAACTCAAGACTTTTTCTGCATTCAATATGCACCATTCAAAACCACATCATCAGTTTTCAACCCTTTTCTGGCTTCGTTTGCTATTTTTCATGCATTTCATGATTTATTTTGAGCTAATATGACCCAGAAATTGAAAAGCACTGCAAATGAACTCTGAAATGGTTGAAAATTGGCATGGTATTATAATTTCACCCACATAGCATGTGCCAAAAAGTTGAGAGGGTTACGGGAAAAACTGGATGCACTTCGCTTACAAACAGGACAATCTCCGTCGAAGTATCAGGGTTTCGGACGAAAACTCGTCTATTACAAAGGGATTTCATTTTTTAAACATATTTTAACTCAAGACTTTTTCTGCATTCAATATGCACCATTCAAAGCCACATCATCACTTTTCAACCCTTTTCTGACTTCATTTGCTATTTTTCATGCATTTCATGATTTATTTTGAGCTAAGATGACCCTGAAATTGAAAAGCACTGCAAATGAACTTTGAAATGGTTGAAAATTGGCATGGTATCATAATTTCACCCAAATAGCATGTGCTAAAAAGTTGAGAGGGTTACGGGAAAACTGGATGCACTTCGTGTACAAACTGGACAATCTCCTTCGAAGTATCAAGGTTCCGGACGAAAACTCGTCTATTACAAAGGGATTTCATATTTTTAAACATATTTTAACTCAAGACTTTTTCTGCATTCAATATGCACCATTCAAAACCACATCATCAGTTTTCAACCCTTTTCTGACTTCATTTGCTATTTTTCATGTATTTCATGACTTATTTTGAGCTAAGATGACCCTAAAATTTAAAAGCACTGCAAATGAACTCTGAAATGGTTGAAAATTGGCATGGTATCATAATTTCACCCACATAGCATGTGCTAAAAAGTTGTGAGGGTTACGGGAAAAACTGGATGCACTTCGTGTACAAACTGGACAATCTCCTTCGAAGTATCAAGGTTTCGGACGAAAACTCGTCTATTACAAAGGGATTTCATATTTTTAAACATATTTTAAGTCAAGACTTTTTCTGCATTCAATATGCACCATTCAAAGCCACATCATCACTTTTCAAACCTTTTCTGGCTTCGTTTGCTATTTTTCATGCATTTCATGATTTATTTTGAGCTAATGTGACCCAGAAATTGAAAAGCACTGCAAATGAACTCTGAAATGGTTGAAAATTGGCATGGTATCATAATTTCACCCATATAGCATGTGCCAAAAGGTTGAGAGGGTTACGGGAAAAACTGGATGCACTTCGTGTACAAACTGGACAATCTCCTTCGAAGTATCAGAGTTTCGGACGAAAACTCGTCTATTACAAAGGGATTTCATATTTTTAAACATATTTTAACTCAAGACTTTTTCTGCATTCAATATGCACCATTCAAAGCCACATCATCACTTTTCAACCCTTTTCTGACTTCGTTTGCTATTTTTCATGCATTTCATGATTTATTTTGAGCTAATATGACCCTGAAATTGAAAAGCACTGCAAATGAACTCTGAAATGGTTGAAAATTGGCATGGTATCATAATTTCACCTACATAGCATGTGCTAAAAAGTTGAGAGGGTTACAGGAAAAACTGGATGCACTTCGTGTACAAACTGGACAATCTCCTTCGAAGTATGAGGGTTTCGGACGAAAACCCGTCTATTACAAAGGGATTTCATTTTTTTAAACAAATTTTAACTCAAGACTTTTTCTGCATTCAATATGCACCATTCAAAGCCACGTCATCACTTTTCAACCCTTTTCTGACTTCATTTGCTATTTTTCATGCATTTCATGACTTATTTTGAGCTAAGATGACCCTAAAATTTAAAAGCACTGCAAATGAACTCTGAAATGGTTGAAAATTGGCATGGTATCATAATTTCACCCACATAGCATGTGCTAAAAAGTTGTGAGGGTTACGGGAAAAACTGGATGCACTTCGTGTACAAACTAGACAATCTCCTTCGAAGTATCAGGGTTTCGGACGAAAACTCGTCTATTACAAAGAGATTTCATTTTTTAAAACATATTTTAACTCAAGACTTTTTCTGCTTTCAATATGCACCATTCAAAGCCACATCATCACTTTTCAACCCTTTTCTCACTTCATTTGCTATTTTTCATGCATTTCATGATTTATTTTGAGCTAAGATGACCCTGAAATTGAAAAGCACTGCAAATGAACTCTGAAATGGTTGAAAATTGGCATGGTATCATAATTTCACCCAAATAGCATGTGCTAAAAAGTTGAGAGGGTTACGGGAAAACTGGATGCACTTCGTGTACAAACTGGACAATCTCCTTCGAAGTATCAAGGTTTCGGACGAAAACTCGTCTATTAAAAAGGGATTTCATATTTTTAAACATATTTTAACTCAAGACTTTTTTTGCATTCAATATGCACCATTCAAAGCCACATCATCACTTTTCAACCCTTTTCTGGCTTCGTTTGCTATTTTTCATGCATTTCATGATTTATTTTGAGCTAATGTGACCCAGAAATTGAAAAGCACTGCAAATGAACTCTGAAATGGTTGAAAATTGGCATGGTATCATAATTTCACCCACATAGCATGTGCCAAAAAGTTGAGAGGGTTACGGGAAAAACTAGATGCACTTCGTGTACAAACTGGACAATCTCCTTCGAAGTATGAGGGTTTCGGACGAAAACTCGTCTATTACAATGGGATTTCATATTTTTAAACATATTTTAACTCAAGACTTTCTCTGCATTCAATATGCACCATTCAAAGCCACATCATCACTTTTCAACCCTTTTCTGACTTCGTTTACTATTTTTCATGCATTTCATGATTTATTTTGAGCTAATATGACCCTGAAATTGAAAAGCACTGCAAATGAACTCTGAAATGGTTGAAAATTGGCATGGTATCATAATTTCACCTACATAGCATGTGCTAAAAAGTTGAGAGGGTTACAGGAAAAACTGGATGCACTTCGTGTACAAACTGGACAATCTCCTTCGAAGTATGAGGGTTTCGGACGAAAACTCGTCTATTACAAAGGGATTTCATTTTTTTAAACAAATTTTAACTCAAGACTTTTTCTGCATTCAATATGCACCATTCAAAGCCACGTCATCACTTTTCAACCCTTTTCTGACTTCATTTGCTATTTTTCATGCATTTCATGACTTATTTTGAGCTAAGATGACCCTAAAATTTAAAAGCACTGCAAATGAACTCTGAAATGGTTGAAAATTGGCATGGTATCATAATTTCACCCACATAGCATGTGCTAAAAAGTTGTGAGGGTTACGGGAAAAACTGGATTTACTTCGTGTACAAACTAGACAATCTCCTTCGAAGTATCAGGGTTTCGGACGAAAACTCGTCTATTACAAAGAGATTTCATTTTTTAAAACATATTTTAACTCAAGACTTTTTCTGCTTTCAATATGCACCATTCAAAGCCACATCATCACTTTTCAACCCTTTTCTCACTTCATTTGCTATTTTTCATGCATTTCATGATTTATTTTGAGCTAATATGACCCAGAAATTGAAAAGCACTGCAAATGAACTCTGAAATGGTTGAAAATTGGCATGGTATCATAATTTCATCCACATAGCATGTGCCAAAAAGTTGAGAGGGTTACGGGAAAAAGTGGATGCACTTTGCTTACAAACTGGACAATCTCCTTCGAAGTTTCAGGGTTTCAGACGAAAACTCGTCTATTACAAAGGGATTTCATTTTTTTAAACATATTTTACCTCAACACTTTTTCTGCATTCAATATGCACCATTCAAAGCCACCTCATCACTTTTCAACCCTTTTCTGACTTCATTTGCTATTTTTCATGCATTTCATGATTTATTTTGAGCTAAGATGACCCTGAAATTGAAAAGCACTGCAAATGAACTCTGAAATTGTTGAAAATTGGCATGGTATCATAATTTCACCCAAATAGCATGTGCTAAAAAGTTGAGAGGGTTACGGGAAAAACTGGATGCACTTCGTGTACAAACTGGACAATCTCCTTCGAAGTATCAGGGTTCCGGACAAAAACTCGTCTATTACAAAGGGATTTCATTTTTTTAAACATATTGTAACTCAAGACTTTTTCTGCATTCAATATGCACCATTCAAAGCCACATCATCACTTTTCAACCCTTGTGTGACTTCATTTGCTAGTTTTCATGCATTTCATGATTTATTTTGAGGTAAGATAACCCTGAAATTGAAAAGCACTGCAAATGAACTCTGAAATGGTTGAAAATTGGCATGGTATCATAATTTCACCCACATAGCATGTTCTAAAAAGTTGAGAGGGTTACGGGAAAACTGGATGCACTTCGTGTACAAACTGGACAATCTCCTTCGAAGTATGAGGGTTTCGGACGAAAACTCGTCTATTACAAAGGGATTTCATATTTTTAAACATATTTTAACTCAAGACTTTTTCTGCATTCAATATGCACCATTCAAAGCCACATCATCACTTTTCAACCCTTTTCTGACTTCATTTGCTATTTTTCATGCATTTCATGATTTATTTTGAGCTAAGATGGCCCTGAAATTGAAAAGCACTACAAATGAACTCTGAAATGGTTGAAAATTGGCATGGTATCATAATTTCACCCACATAGCATGTGCTAAAAAGTTGAGAGGGTTACAGGAAAAACTGGATGCACTTTGTGTACAAACTGGACAATCTCCTTCGAAGTATCAGGGTTTTGGACGAAAACTCGTCTATTACAAACGGATTTCATTTGTTTAAACATATTTTAACTCAAGACTTTTTCTGCATTCAATATGCACCATTCAAAGCCACGTCATCACTTTTCAACCCTTTTCTGACTTCATTTGCTATTTTTCATGCAGTTCATGACTTATTTTGAGCTAAGATGACCCTAAAATTTAAAAGCACTGCAAATGAACTCTGAAATGGTTGAAAATTGGCATGGTATCATAATTTCACCCACATAGCATGTGCTAAAAAGTTGTGAGGGTTACGGGAAAAACTGGATGCACTTCGTGTACAAACTGGACAATCTCCTTCGAAGTATCAGGGTTTCGGACGAAAACTCGTCTATTACAAAGGGATTTCATTTTTTTAAACATATTTTAACTCAAGACTTTTTATGCATTCAATATGCACCATTCAAAGCCACATCATCACTTTTCAACCCTTTTCTCACTTCATTTGCTATTTTTCATGCATTTCATGATTTATTTTGAGCTAATATGACCCAGAAATTGAAAAGCACTGCAAATGAACTCTGAAATGGTTGAAAATTGGCATGGTATCTTAATTTCACCCACATAGCATGTGCCAAAAAGTTGAGAGGGTTAACGGGAAAAAGTGGATGCACTTCGCTTACAAACTGGACAATCTCCTTCGAAGTATCAGGGTTTCGGACGAAAACTCGTCTATTACAAAGGGATTTCAGTTTTTTAAACATATTTTAACTCAAGACTTTTTCTGCATTCAATATGCGCCATTCAAAGCCACATCATCACTTTTCAACCCTTTTCTGACTTCATTTGCTATTTTTCATGCATTTCATGATTTATTTTGAGCTAAGATGACCCTGAAATTGAAAAGCACTGCAAATGAACTCTGAAATGGTTGAAAATTGGCATGGTATCATAATTTCACCCAAATAGCATGTTCTAAAAAGTTGAGAGGGTTACGGGAAAAACTGGATGCACTTCGTGTACAAACTGGACAATCTCCTTCGAAGTATCAGGGTTCCGGACAAAAACTCGTCTATTACAATGGGATTTCATTTTTTTAAACATATTTTAACTCAAGACTTTGTCTGCATTCAATATGCACCATTCAAAGCCACATCATCACTTTTCAACCCTTGTCTCTCTTCATTTGCTATTTTTCATGCATTTCAAGATTTATTTTGAGCTAAGATGACCCTGAAATTGAAAAGCACTGCAAATGAACTCTAAAATGGTTGAAAATTGGCATGGTATCATAATTTCACCCACATAGCATGTGCTAAAAAGTTGAGAGGGTTACGGGAAAAACTGGATGCACTTCGTGTACAAACTGGACAATCTCCTTCGAAGTATCAAGGTTTCGGACGAAAACTCGTCTATTACAAAGGGATTTCATATTTTTAAACATATTCTAACTCAAGACTTTTTCTGCATTCAATATGCACCATTCAAAGCCACATCATCACTTTTTAACCCTTGTCTTACTTCATTTGCTATTTTCATGCATTTCATGATTTATTTTGAGCTAAGATAACCCTGAAATTGAAAAGCACTGCAAATGAACTCTGAAATGGTTGAAAATTGGCATGGTATCATAATTTCACCCACATAGCATGTGCTAAAAAGTTGAGAGGGTTACGGGAAAAACTTGGATGCACTTCATGTACAAACTGGACAATCTCCTTCGAAGTACATCAGTGTTTCGGACGAAAACTCGTCTATTATAAAGGGATTTCATATTTTTAAACATATTCTAACTCAAGACTTTTTCTGCATTCAATATGCACCATTCAAAGCCACATCATCACTTTTCAACCCTTGTCTGACTTCATTTGCTATTTTTCATGCATTTCATGATTTATTTTGAGGTAAGATAACCCTGAAATTGAAAAGCACTGCAAATGAACTCTGAAATGGTTGAAAATTGGCATGGTATCCTAATTTCACCCACATAGCATGTGCTAAAAAGTTGAGAGGGTTACGGGAAAACTGGATGCACTTCGTGTACAAACTGGACAATCTCCTTCGAAGTATGAGTGTTTCGGACGAAAACTCGTCTATTACAAAGGGATTTCATATTTTTAAACATATTTTAACTCAAGACTTTTTCTGCATTCAATATGCACCATTCAAAGCCACATCATCACTTTTCAACCCTTTTCTGACTTCATTTGCTATTTTTCATGCATTTCATGATTTATTTTGAGCTAAGATGACCCTGAAATTGAAAAGCACTACAAATGAACTCTGAAATAGTTGAAAATTGGCATGGTATCATAATTTCACCCACATAGCATGTGCTAAAAAGTTGAGAGGGTTACAGGAAAAACTGGATGCACTTCGTGTACAAACTGGACAATCTCCTTCGAAGTATCAGGGTTTTGGACGAAAACTCGTCTATTACAAAGGGATTTCATTTGTTTAAACATATTTTAACTCAAGACTTTCTCTGCATTCAATATGCACCATTCAAAGCCACGTCATCACTTTTCAACCCTTTTCTGACTTCATTTGCTATTTTTCATGCATTTCATGACTTATTTTGAGCTAAGATGACCCTAAAATTGAAAAGCACTGCAAATGATCTCTGAAATGGTTGACAATTGGCATGGTATCATAATTTCACCCACATAGCATGTGCTAAAAAGTTGTGAGGGTTACGGGAAAAACTGGATACACTTCGTGTACAAACTGGACAATCTCCTACGAAGTATCAGGGTTTCGAACGAAAACTCGTCTATTACAATGGGATTTCATTTTTTTAAACATATTCTAACTCAAGACTTTTTCTGCATTCAATATGCACCATTCAAAGCCACATCATCACTTTTTAACCCTTGTCTTACTTCATTTGCTATTTTCATGCATTTCATGATTTATTTTGAGCTAAGATAACCCTGAAATTGAAAAGCACTGCAAATGAACTCTGAAATGGTTGAAAATTGGCATGGTATCATAATTTCACCCACATAGCATGTGCTAAAAAGTTGAGAGGGTTACGGGAAAAACTTGGATGCACTTCATGTACAAACTGGACAATCTCCTTCGAAGTACATCAGTGTTTCGGACGAAAACTCGTCTATTATAAAGGGATTTCATATTTTTAAACATATTCTAACTCAAGACTTTTTCTGCATTCAATATGCACCATTCAAAGCCACATCATCACTTTTCAACCCTTGTCTGACTTCATTTGCTATTTTTCATGCATTTCATGATTTATTTTGAGGTAAGATAACCCTGAAATTGAAAAGCACTGCAAATGAACTCTGAAATGGTTGAAAATTGGCATGGTATCCTAATTTCACCCACATAGCATGTGCTAAAAAGTTGAGAGGGTTACGGGAAAACTGGATGCACTTCGTGTACAAACTGGACAATCTCCTTCGAAGTATGAGTGTTTCGTACGAAAACTCGCCTATTACAAAGGGATTTCATATTTTTAAACATATTTTAACTCAAGACTTTTTCTGCATTCAATATGCACCATTCAAAGCCACATCAT
The DNA here is from genome assembly GCA_039707655.1 of Elymus sibiricus. NCBI lineage: Eukaryota > Viridiplantae > Streptophyta > Magnoliopsida > Poales > Poaceae > Elymus > Elymus sibiricus. The sequence goes on along the minus strand of CM077667.1, from coordinate 436,369,198 downwards.
CACTTTTCAACCCTTTTCTGACTTCATTTGCTATTTTTCATGCATTTCATGATTTATTTTGAGCTAAGATGACCCTGAAATTGAAAAGCACTACAAATGAACTCTGAAATAGTTGAAAATTGGCATGGTATCATAATTTCACCCACATAGCATGTGCTAAAAAGTTGAGAGGGTTACAGGAAAAACTGGATGCACTTCGTGTACAAACTGGACAATCTCCTTCGAATTATCAGGGTTTTGGACGAAAACTCGTCTATTACAAAGGGATTTCATTTGTTTAAACATATTTTAACTCAAGACTTTCTCTGCATTCAATATGTACCATTCAAAGCCACGTCATCACTTTTCAACCCTTTTCTGACTTCATTTGCTATTTTTCATGCATTTCATGACTTATTTTGAGCTAAGATGACCCTAAAATTGAAAAGCACTGCAAATGATCTCTGAAATGGTTGACAATTGGCATGGTATCATAATTTCACCCACATAGCATGTGCTAAAAAGTTGTGAGGGTCACGGGAAAAACTGGATACACTTCGTGTACAAACTGGACAATCTCCTTCGAAGTATCAGGGTTTCGGACGAAAACTCGTCTATTACAATGGGATTTCATTTTTTTAAACATATTCTAACTCAAGACTTTTTCTGCATTCAATATGCACCATTCAAAGCCACATCATCACTTTTTAACCCTTGTCTTACTTCATTTGCTATTTTCATGCATTTCATGATTTATTTTGAGCTAAGATAACCCTGAAATTGAAAAGCACTGCAAATGAACTCTGAAATGGTTGAAAATTGGCATGGTATCATAATTTCACCCACATAGCATGTGCTAAAAAGTTGAGAGGGTTACGGGAAAAACTTGGATGCACTTCATGTACAAACTGGACAATCTCCTTCGAAGTACATCAGTGTTTCGGACGAAAACTCGTCTATTATAAAGGGATTTCATATTTTTAAACATATTCTAACTCAAGACTTTTTCTGCATTCAATATGCACCATTCAAAGCCACATCATCACTTTTCAACCCTTGTCTGACTTCATTTGCTATTTTTCATGCATTTCATGATTTATTTTGAGGTAAGATAACCCTGAAATTGAAAAGCACTGCAAATGAACTCTGAAATGGTTGAAAATTGGCATGGTATCCAAATTTCACCCACATAGCATGTGCTAAAAAGTTGAGAGGGTTACGGGAAAACTGGATGCACTTCGTGTACAAACTGGACAATCTCCTTCGAAGTATGAGTGTTTCGGACGAAAACTCGTCTATTACAAAGGGATTTCATATTTTTAAACATATTTTAACTCAAGACTTTTTCTGCATTCAATATGCACCATTCAAAGCCACATCATCACTTTTCAACCCTTTTCTGACTTCATTTGCTATTTTTCATGCATTTCATGATTTATTTTGAGCTAAGATGACCCTGAAATTGAAAAGCACTACAAATGAACTCTGAAATAGTTGAAAATTGGCATGGTATCATAATTTCACCCACATAGCATGTGCTAAAAAGTTGAGAGGGTTACAGGAAAAACTGGATGCACTTCGTGTACAAACTGGACAATCTCCTTCGAAGTATCAGGGTTTTGGACGAAAACTCGTCTATTACAAAGGGATTTCATTTGTTTAAACATATTTTAACTCAAGACTTTTTCTGCATTCAATATGCACCATTCAAAGCCACGTCATCACTTTTCAACCCTTTTCTGACTTCATTTGCTATTTTTCATGCATTTCATGACTTATTTTGAGCTAAGATGACCCTAAAATTGAAAAGCACTGCAAATGATCTCTGAAATGGTTGACAATTGGCATGGTATCATAATTTCACCCACATAGCATGTGCTAAAAAGTTATGAGGGTTACGGGAAAAACTGGATACACTTCGTGTACAAACTGGACAATCTCCTTCGAAGTATCAGGGTTTCGGACGAAAACTCGTCTATTACAATGGGATTTCATTTTTTTAAACATATTTTAACTCAAGACTTTTTCTGCATTCAATATGCACCATTGAAAGCCACATCATCTCTTTTCAACCCTTTTCTCACTTCATTTGCTATTTTTCATGCATTTCATGATTTATTTTGAACTAAGATGACCCTGAAATTGAAAAAGCACTGCAAATGAACTCTGAAAAGGTTGAAAATTGGCATGGTATCATAATTTCACCAACATAGCATGTGCTAAAAAGTTGAGAGGGTTACGGGAAAAACTGGATGCACTTCGTGTACAAACTGGACAATCTCCTTCGAAGTATCAGTGTTTCGGACGAAAACTCGTCTATTACAAAGGGATTTCATATTTTTAAACGTATTCTAACTCAAGACTTTTTCTGCATTCAATATGCACCATTCAAAGCCACATCATCACTTTTTAACCCTTGTCTTACTTCATTTGCTATTTTTCATGCATTTCATGATTTATTTTGAGCTAAGATAACCCTGAAATTGAAAAGCACTTCAAATGAACTCTGAAATGGTTGAAAATTGGCATGGTATCATAATTTCACCCACATAGCATGTGCTAAAAAGTTGAGAGGGTTACGGGAAAAACTGGATGCACTTCGTGTACAAACTGGACAATCTCCATCGAAGTATCAGGGTTTCGGACGAAAACTCGTCTATTACAAAGGGATTTATTTTTTAAACATATTTTAACTCAATACTTTTTCTGCATTCAATGTGCACCATTAAAAGCCACATCATCACTTTTCAACCCTTGTCTGACTTCATTTGCTATTTTTCATGCATTTCATGATTTATTTTGAGCTAAGATGACCCTGAAATTGAAAAGCACTGCAAATGATCTCTGAAATGGTTGACAATTGGCATGGTATCATAATTTCACCCACATAGCATGTGCTAAAAAGTTGTGAGGGTTACGGGAAAAACTGGATACACTTCGTGTACAAACTGGACAATCTCCTTCGAAGTATCAGGGTTTCGGACGAAAACTCGTCTATTACAATGGGATTTCATTTTTTTAAACATATTTTAACTCAAGACTTTTTATGCATTCAATATGCACCATTGAAAGCCACATCATCTCTTTTCAACCCTTTTCTCACTTCATTTGCTATTTTTCATGCATTTCATGATTTATTTTGAGCTAATATGACCCTGAAATTGAAAAGCACTGCAAATGAACTCTGAAATGGTTGAAAATTGGCATGGTATCATAATTTCACCCACATAGCATGTGCCAAAAAGTTGAGAGGGTTACGGGAAAAACTGGATGCACTTCGCTTACAAACTGGACAATCTCCTTCGAAGTATCAGGGTTTTGGACGAAAACTCGTCTATTACAAAGGGATTTCATTTTTTTAAACATATTTTAACTCAAGACTTTTTCTGCATTCAATATGCACCATTCAAAGCCACATGATCACTTTTCAACCCTTTTCTGGCTTCATTTGCTATTTTTCATGCATTTCATGATTTATTTTGAGCTAAGATGACCCTGAAATTGAAAAGCACTGCAAATGAACTCTGAAATGGTTGAAAATTGGCATGGTATCATAATTTCACCCACATAGCATGTGCTAAAAAGTTGCGTGGGTTATGGGAAAAACTGGATGCACTTCGTGTACAAACTGGACAATCTAATTCGAAGTATCAAGGTTTCGGACGAAAACTCGTCTATTACAAAGGGATTTCATATTTTTAAACATATTTTAACTCAAGACTTTTTCTGCATTCAATATGTTCCATTCAAAGCCACATCATCACTTTTCAACCCTTTTCTGGCTTCATTTGCTATTTTTCATGCATTTCATGATTTATTTTGAACTAAGATGACCCTGAAATTGAAAAAGCACTGCAAATGAACTCTGAAAAGGTTGAAAATTGGCATGGTATCATAATTTCACCCACATAGCATGTGCTAAAAAGTTGAGAGGGTTACGGGAAAAACTGGATGCACTTCGTGTACAAACTGGACAATCTCCTTCAAAGTATCAGTGTTTCGGACGAAAACTCGTCTATTACAAAGGGATTTCATATTTTTAAACGTATTCTAACTCAAGACTTTTTCTGCATTCAATATGCACCATTCAAAGCCACATCATCACTTTTTAACCCTTGTCTTACTTCATTTGCTATTTTTCATGCATTTCATGATTTATTTTGAGCTAAGATAACCCTGAAATTGAAAAGCACTTCAAATGAACTCTGAAATGGTTGAAAATTGGCATGGTATCATAATTTCACCCACATAGCATGTGCTAAAAAGTTGAGAGGGTTACGGGAAAAACTGGATGCACTTCGTGTACAAACTGGACAATCTCCATCGAAGTATCAGGGTTTCGGACGAAAACTCGTCTATTACAAAGGGATTTATTTTTTAAACATATTTTAACTCAATACTTTTTCTGCATTCAATGTGCACCATTCAAAGCCACATCATCACTTTTCAACCCTTTTCTGACTTCATTTGCTATTTTTCATGCATTTCATGATTTATTTTGAGCTAAGATGACCCTGAAATTGAAAAGCACTGCAAATGATCTCTGAAATGGTTGAAAATTGGCATGGTATCATAATTTCACCCACATAGCATGTGCTAAAAAGTTGTGAGGGTTACGGGAAAAACTGGATACACTTCGTGTACAAACTGGACAATCTCCTTCGAAGTATCAGGGTTTCGGACGAAAACTCGTCTATTACAATGGGATTTCATTTTTTTAAACATATTTTAACTCAAGACTTTTTCTGCATTCAATATGCACCATTGAAAGCCACATCATCACTTTTCAACCCTTTTCTGACTTCATTTGCTATTTTTCATGCATTTCATGATTTATTTTGAGCTAAGATGACCCAGAAATTGAAAAGCACTGCAAATGAACTCTGAAATGGTTGAAAATTGGCATGGTATCATAATTTCACCCACATAGCATGTGCTAATGTCTCAAAAACCATTACAGAACATCATGCATAGAGAAGTGACCAAATTAATACAAGTTCATCATCACATTAAAACCAAAATACAGTAGTGATCAAAAGTTATAGAGGAAAAAATAAATACATAAAGTTCATACATAGTTCTCATAGAACAACATATAGCTCTCTAGAGCATCTAATTAAAACATAAATTGAAACTAATATACAACTATGTAAAACATTTAAATACAACAACAAATGCGATCATAATCGCAACTAAGGTAGCAATTGATCCAACAGCATAATGATACCAAGCCTCATTATCAATGGCATATTTTCTTATCTTTCTAATCTTCAAGCTCATTGCATCCATCTTGATCTTGTGGTCATGGACGACATCGGCAACATGCAACTCCAATTTCATCTTCTCCTCCTCAATTCTTTTCAATTTTTCTTTCAAATCCTCATTTTCTTTTTCAACTAAATTTAACCTCTCGACAAGAGGGTCGGTTGGAATTTTCGGTTCACATACCTCCTACAATAAACACATCTATGTCACGTTGGTCGGCATAATTGTCATAAACACTAAATGAAACAAATAGTTATAAAAGATAATATACCACATCTGAATCATAGACCGGACGAGGGCCGACGTGGGCGGATACCATAACCATGGACCTATATAATAACAAACAATAATAAAAGTAAGAAATTTATACAAGCATCTATGTAAATCATACAAATAAGAACTTTTTTCTTTTAAAAAGAAGATAAGAACAAGAGGCTCACCACGGTGGTGCCGGCGACGAGATCGGCGCGGGCAATCGACGACGGTGAGGACGGGGATGGGACGTGACGGACCGCCAAACCTAGACAAATCTTGAGGAAAATGGAGCTTCGAGAGGAGAAAGCTTAAGCATGGCTCTGGCATTTCATCGAACACCTTGTGTGCATAGGAGGTGAGAGCAGAGCAGCACACACCTCACACGTGCCGGCCGGCCAAAAAACAGAGTGAGCGGGCAGGGGCAAGCATATATATAGACATATCTTTAGTCCCGGTTCTAGCCACCAACCGGGACTAAAGGGTGTGACGCCCTGGATTTGTGCTACAGTAAACTCTGTAATCGAGCTACAGTAATATGGGGATCAGGCTAATCCATTTTGCTAATCAAATCGTGATCACTGTTGGAATTAACCTCCGGTTCAAATTCCGTTGCAATTTAAAATTTCATTTAAAAAGTGGATTTAAAAGTTTGGCAAAACTGGAACTAAAAATGTTGGATGGATTGCAAATATTCCCTAAGATTTTATAAAATTGAAACCGGCATTTTTTGAAGTATTTTAATGCCTCTAAATAATTAAATCAGACATTGTTTAATAATAATAATAATAATAATAATATCTTTCGGGCCTAAAGGGCCGGCCCAGCCAGCACCTATAAGGAGCCAGCTGGGGCGAACCCTAGCGCCCCGAAGCCCCCAGCGCTCCTCCCGACCCCCCCTCCCCTCCCGCCGCCGCTCGCTCGCTCGCCCGCCCCTGGGCTCTCGCGCCCGCCCGTTCCCCCCCCCCCCCCCCCGTCGACCGGCCCGACCCGCCAGCCCCGCCGCCCCCACCCGACGTGCCGCGCCCGCGCCCGAGAGCCGGCCGCGGGACCGCCGCCCTGCCGCCCGTCGCCTGCGTCGCCCTCGCCCTCGTCGCCCGCCGACGACCCGCCGCTGCTCGTCGCCGCCCCGCCGCCGTCGACCTCGCCTCCTCCCCGACCGGCTCCGTCGGCCTCCTCGCCGCCCCCCCCCCCCCCCGACGGCAGCAGCCGAGCCGGTGTGCGTGCGTGCGTGTGCATGTATGTGCGTGTGTGTCTGTGTGTGTATGTGTATGCGTATGTATGTATATACGTACGTATGTATGTATGTATTTATGCGTGTACGTATGTACTAAAGACAAAATAGAAAATTAAATAAAAATAATTTATAAATAAATAAATATTTAATTAGTTAATTAAATTGATTAATTAATTAGGTAATTAATTAATTAATTAATTAGATGATTAAGATTAAATAGATTAATTAATTAATCTGTTAATTAATTTAATTAAACAGTATTTTACAGTTTTGGATAATTCGGATTTATTAATTAAAAGAATTTCAGAATATTATTAAATATTTAAAAATTAATATAAAATCAACCGTAGTCCGGATTAAAAAGTTTTGAACATGAAAGTTGTTCAGAATAATTCTACGGTTCCAATTGCGCAGCCCGTTAGTCTGTCACGTGCTCCTAGCATAGCGAATATAGAACTTTTCCATCGTTTTCATCTGTCCGGTAAAAGCCAGAGACCCGGGAAATATCGTCAGATATTATTTCGACCCGTCTGCGACGTGTAGTACTGCGTTAGTGCATGCCTAGCCCTGCATATTGCCATGTCACGCATCGTGTTGCATCTGTGCTTTATATTTATTGTTTCTTCCCCCCTCTTCTCTCCGATAGACCCCGAGACTGACGGTGCTGCCGGGTACGACTACACCGTTGACGATCAGCCTTTTGCCGCAGAGCAGCAAGGCAAGCAAACCCCCCTTGAGCATTCCGATATCGCCTATGCCTTTCCCTCTTATTCTTGCATTAGATTTTTGCTACTGTATTAGTTAGCTCCTATTCTCATGCATAGCCTGTTTTGATAAACTGTTACTATACCTGCAATCATACCAACTGCTTAGTATAGGTTGATCAGTGAATCCCCAGTGACCCCTTAGTCCCAGTTGCCCCTGCTTCTTCATCGACGACTCAAAGACCCGAAGACTCGCTCAACCGACCAACGAGCCAGGCCCCTCACATCACCGCACACCCCTTAAGTATGGCACTACAGAGCTACTATCGAGTGCCGAGGGTGATACCTCACTTAGCACTCCCGGTGTTAATTCTGTAGCGTAGCTAATCGGTCGTGGGTGATTCCTCCTTCCCATTTATCGATAGCGACTCTTGCCATACACATACCTCGAGTGGCATCCATCGAGGGTGATTCCTCGGATATCCACTTGGTGTATAAACACACAGTTACTTTAACTTGACATTGTTTACATGTGAAAGACGGGACTGGAGGGACAGGCGGTACCACCCTGGTTGAGGTGGACCTGAGTTCCCGACAGTCTTGAGACGGGTCGGCCCCAAGGGTACCCGTGTGTGAGATGTGGTGGGATGCGCCGGTAAGGCATCCAAAGGATTATTATGAGGCGTGGACGGGCATGAGAAGCCCTTGCCACCCATCCTCGAGTCGGGGTGACGGACCGCCCTTCATGGGTCGCGCTTTCTCCGCATTAATAAAATGCTAATGGGTTGGGTATTTGATCTGAGTTGGGTCGTTGGCCTTTTTACGCACCAAACCATCGCGTGGGAGAAGTTATGGGTACTCAGCGTCGTTGTATCAGCCGAAGCTCTTCGGACGTTAGCAATGGAGCGGCGCGCGCCCGAGTGGCCTGGACGGTGCAGCTCTTGGACTAGAGTGTACTAGGGCTGACCTCGGCCGCCCACGCATCATGCAGGAGCGCAGAGGGCAAGTGGGCCCACGACCCCTTTGTGCTTAGGATTTAGACCGGCGGGCTGTCCTCTTCGTTGAGCCTAGGTGGGGCGACGACGTGCTGCTATCCCGAGGCCGGGCATGACCCAGGAAAGTGTGTCCGGCCGGAGGTGATCAGGCGTGTTGGAAATGCGGTGCACCCCTGCAGGGATGAATTATCTATTCGAATAGCCATGTCCACGGTAACAGGACGACTTGGAGTTGTACCTTGACCTTATACAACTATAATTGTGATTTAATTTGAAATGAATGTGGCTCCGAGATTGCTTCCTCGCAGGGAGTCGAGGAAGAATCTCTGGGCGTGGTTACTTAATAAAATTGCTATAATAATATGACTATATATGAGATACCAGTCTACTCTCTTCTAATGCTGCAAGATGCTGAAGATGCTAGTCTTCGATAGGACTAGGCCTTTCCCCTCATTCTTGCTTTCTGCAGTCAGCCCAGATATAACCCGCCCGCTTGATAATGATGCATACTTAGCATAGTTCTGATGTCAGTCTTGCGAGTACTTTGGATGAGTACTCACCACTGCTTTGCATTCTCTTTCCCCCCTCGATACGATTACCGCGTTCAGATGACGGAGCCCAGGAGATGGAGTACGTCGGAGATGACTACTACACCACCGCTGGAGCCTACTACTACGTGGAGAATGCCGACGCTCAGGAGTAGTTAGGTTGGCTCCCAGGCTGGAGGCCTCGCCTCTTTCGATCCACTGCTTATGTTTGTGCTAGCCTTCTTAAGGCAAAACTTGTTTAACTTATGTCTGTACTCAGATATTATTTGCTTCCGCTGACTCGTGCTTTGTCGAGCTTTGTATTCGAGCCCTCGAGACCCCTTGCTTGTAATATGAAGATGTATGACTTTAATTTGTGTCTAGTGTTGTGTTGTGATATCGATAAGTGAGTCCCTAATCTTGGTCGTACGCATTGCGTGTATGTTTAGCGTACTGTCGAAATTGGGGGCGTCACAAGTTGGTATTAGAGCCGACTGCCTGTAGGTAGCCCCCTTTCCAACTCCTTGGCCGAAGTTGAGTCTAGTACTTGAAAAACTTTTACTAACAATGTTGTGTGGCTTACGGGCCCACATCTCAATCGGGTGGTATTAGGATCTTTTATTCCTCGTCTATACTCTGGGTTCTGATCTTTCTTCTCTTTCGGGTTAAAGATTTTGCTAACTCTAACTCTAGGTTCTCGTAACTTCTTCCTCCCGGAGAGCCCCTACTTCCAGATGATGACTTGATTCTATCGTTGTCCCCGACGTTGATGTAGCATATCGCTATGCCTCGTTGTTGTATCCCTCTACCGCGTGCCTGCGTGCCGCCTAGTTATCTAGGTTTTTCATGCCGGACCTATCATCTATTTTGTAACGAACTTATGGTTTGTAATAGACCTATGTATGGATCCGTATGCTGGATTTGAACTACTATGTCGTATCTATCGCACTTTCTTCCTAGTGCAATTTACTTCATGAATGGTTCTTTGTCCTTGCAATTATCCAATGCTAAACTACCACTGTTAAAAATTTAACAGAATGGTTAGGCCAGCTGGTCATGGTCGTGGTGCGCCTGAACCACCACCGCCACCGGAATACATGGCTGGTATGATGCAGCAGTTTGAACTGAATCGCCAGTTTATGCAAGGGCTTATGGACCAGTTCCCGAGGCCGAATATGAATCAGCAGCCAGCCCCAATGACTCTGCAGGACTTCATGCGCCTCAACCCTGCGATCTACCGCAGCTCAACTCAGCCGCTTGACGCAGATGACTGGCTCCGTGACATCACTTATGAGCTGGAGTCTTCAGGCGCCCCAGTGGCTAGCTATGTCACCTTTGCCTCGTACTTTCTGAAGGGTCCCGCTGCTCAATGGTGGGACTGCCACAGGTGCTCACAGCCTGTTGGAACAATCATCACCTGGCCGGAGTTCCAAGCTGTGTTCCGTGCTCGTCACATTCCTCAGGGATTGATGGATAAGAAGAAGCGTGAGTTCCGCAATCTCGTCCAGGGCAACAAGACTGTGGATGCTTATCAGCGGGAATTTCTGGACTTATCTCACTATGCTGAAGAAGACGTTGCAACTGATGCTCGTAGGCAGGAGAAGTTCCGTGAAGGCCTCCACCCTCATATCAAGCTGACACTCCTTGTTCAAGACTTTGATGACTTTGCCACCTTGGTGAATAAGTCCATTCAAGTGGAAACAGGTCTGCAGGACTACAAGGACAGCAACAAGCGCAGTCGTGACATGGGCTCATCTTCGGGCTCATCTACTCAGAAGCGCAAGATCTGGATCCCCCACAACATGTATCATGCACCGCCTCCTGCTCCGAGGCCGTCCTATGCTGCACCTCGTCTGCCTCCACCCCCACCTAGGCAGTCGAGGCTTCCAGCTCCACCACCACGAGCTCCTGTTCCCCCTTCTCGTCCTGAGGATGGGCTGTGCTTTAAGTGTGGTCGTCCAGGACACCGTGCTAGAGAATGCAGGCAGAATCAGAAACAACTTGCACTGCCTTCCAACCAACCCCGCAACAACAATGCCGGGCCTGCTCAGGGACGTGTTCAAGCTAACAATATTGATCTGAATGAAGTTCAAGACCAGCCTGCTACTGTGATGGGTACTCTTCTCGTCAACTCAGTACCAGCTTCTGTATTGTTTGATACTGGAGCATCGCATTCTTTTATGTCTGAAGATTTCGCTTGCATGCATGACATTAAGTGTGAAGAGATGAATGTCCCAATAGTGGTAAACACTCCCGCGGGCCAATATCGGACCTCCATTATTAGTCCCAATGTCATCATTGAAATTGAAGGGTTGGAATTCCATGCCTCCCCCATAATGCTGAAGTCTTCCAATATCGATCTCATTCTCGGAATGGATTGGTTGAAAGCGCATACCGCTTCTATTGTTTGTGACACCAAAACCGTCCACCTCCTACACCCTTCGAATGAGATTGTAAGCTATCATGCTCATCTTGTTCGGAATGCTGAAGCCCGACTTTATGCCTTGAATGCATTAAATGAGTCACCTCTTGAAGGGATTGAAAACATTCCAGTTGTTCGGGATTTCCAAGATGTTTTTCCGGAAGAACTTCCAGGGATCCCCCATGCTAGAGCTGTCGAGTTTGTCATCGACTTGGTACCTGGTACCGCTCCTATAGCCAAGCGTCCGTATAAGATGCCACCACATGAACTCCTTGAACTTAAGCAAGAAATTGACAATTCGCTTCGTCTGGGTTTCATTCGTCCAAGTTCCTCTGCTTGGGGAGCACCTTCTCTCTTTGTCAAGAAGAAAGATGGTACGAATCGATTGGTCCAAGATTACCGTCCCATCAACCAAGCAACGATTCAAAACAAATATCCGCTTCCTCGGATCAACGATCTGTATGATCAACTTGCCGGTTCAACAGTGTATTCAAAACTCGACTTGAGGTTGGGTTACCATCAGATCCGGGTTCGTGAAGAGGATATCCCCAAGACTGCATTCGTTACTTGCTATGGTTCATACGAGTACACCGTCATGTCCTTCGGCTTAACCAATGCTCCAGCAACCTTCTCTCGGTTGATGAACTATATATTCATGGATTACCTCGATAAATTCGTCGTGGTTTATCTGGATGATATCCTGGTTTACTCCAAGAATAAAGAAGAGCATGCTGAACATCTTCGTCTTATACTGGAGAGGCTTCGAGAACATCAACTTTATGCAAAGTATTCCAAGTGTGAGTTCTGGATGGACGAAGTGACCTACCTTGGTCATGTGATCTCCAAGGATGGTATTGCGGTCAACCCCGAACGAGTTCAGGCTATTCTTGACTGGACTCCCCCGAAGAATGTCAAGCAAGTCAGAAGTTTTATCGGACTCGCCAGCTATTGTCGTCGGTTCGTCGAGAACTTCTCCAAGATTGCCAAGCCCTTAACCAATCTGCTTCACAAAGGTGTTAAATATGAGTGGACAGAAAAATGTCAGGAGAGCTTTCAAGCACTTAAGGACAAACTGACGTCTGCTCCAGTGCTTGCTCCTCCGGATACTCGTAAGGACTTCGTCATCTATTATGATGCTTCACGTCAAGGAATGGGCTGTGTCCTAATGCAAGAACACAGAGTGGTTGCTTATGCCTCTCGTCAATTGCGTCCTCATGAAGAGAACTACCCAGTTCATGACCTTGAACTTGCTGCAGTAATTCATGCACTGAAAGAGTGGCGGCAATACCTTGTTGGTAATCGTTGCGAGATCTACACCGATCACCAAAGTCTGAAGTACCTGTTTACTCAACCAGATCTGAACCTCCGTCAACAGAGATGGATGGAGCGCATAGCAGACTACAACGTGGGTATTTCTTATACCCCAGGCAAGGCTAATGTAATGGCTGATGCTTTGAGCCGCAAGTCTTACTGCAACCATCTTCAGGTTCACAAGGTTCACCCCCTTCTTCAAAAGGAATTCTACAAGTTGAACCTCCATATTGTTCCTCAGGGTTATCTCGCTCCCCCTCCTGAAGGGTCCTACAAAATGAACCTCCACGTTGTTTCCCAGGGTTCTCTTAATACCTGGTTGCTAAATCAGATCTTGTGGACGTCATCAAGTGGATCCAGAAGTGTGACAATGAAGTCAAGAGGATTAAATACGATCTCGCAGAAGGAAAGCCCTCACCCTTCACTATTGCTGAGGATGGCGCTTTGTACTTCAACGGCCGCCTAGTGGTACCGAGTAAGGAGGAAAACAATGATATGACTCAGGAGGTCATGAAGGAAGCACATGACACTCCGCTGTCTATTCATCCTGGTAGTACCAAGATGTACCAAGACATTCGTCAAAGATTCTGGTGGTCTAACATGAAGCAAGACATTGCTCGCTATGTTGCTGAATGTGATGTTGGCCGTCGTATCAAAGCAGAACATCAAAGGCCTGCTGGAACTCTGCAACCTATTACGGTTCCTGAATGGAAATGGGACCATGTTGAGATGGACTTCTTCACTGGTTTTCCCAGATCAAAGAAAGGTAATGATGCTATTCTTGTCGTCATTGACCGACTGTCCAAAGTTGCACATTTTCTGGCTGTCAAGGAAACTATTACTGCTAGTCAGCTAGCAGATCTTTACATGTCCAGAGTTGTTTCACTCCACGGTATTCCATTGGTGACTAGTTCAGACCATGGCAGCTTATTCACTTCAAGGTTCTGGGCAAGTTTCCAGGAAGCTATGGGAACTCATTTGTCATTCAGCACCGCTTTTCACCCTCAATCCCAGGGACAAGTTGAAAGAGTCAACCAGATTCTCGAAGACATGCTTCGTGCTTGTGTCATTTCCTTCGGCAAGAAATGGGAGGAATCTCTCCCGTATGCTGAGTTCTCCTACAACAATAGCTATCAAGCTAGTCTGAAGATGGTTCCCTTTGAAGTGTTATATGGATGTAAGTGTCGGACTCCTCTGAATTGGTCAGAAACTGGGGAACGTACGCTTATCGGTCCGGATATTATCCAACATGCCAAAGATCAAGTCCGCATTATTCATGCAAATCTAAAGGCTGCTCAATCTCGTCAGAAGAGTCAGTATGACCGTCATCACAAAGATATGGTCTATCAACCTGGCGAAAAGGCTTATCTTCGAGTCACTCCAATGAGAGGTACACACCGTTTTGGAATCAAGGGCAAGCTGGCTCCTCGATATATTGGTCCTTTCACTGTTCTCGAAAGGCGTGGTAAGGTGGCATATCAACTGGAACTACCGCCAAACCTTTCTCAGGTTCACGATGTGTTCCATGTGTCGCAACTTCGTCGCTGCTTCAAGGATCCTATCCGAGCAGTGGATCATGATATGCTTGAGCTGCAACAAGACCTCTCTTAAAAAGAGCAACCAGTCCGCATTCTCGATGAAACGGAACGTCGGACTCGTCAGAAGGTTACCAAGTTCTTCAAGGTGCAGTGGGCAAATCATTCTGAAGATGAAGCCACTTGGGAACGCGAAGATCATCTTCGTGCAGAATACCCCGGGCTTTTTCCTTCTACTTCTTAATTCTCGGGACGAGAATTCTTTTTAGTAGGGGAGAATTGTGACGCCCTGGATTTGTGCTACAGTAAACTCTGTAATCGAGCTACAATAATCTAGGGATTAGGCTAATCCATTTTGCTAATCAAATCGTGATCACTGTTGGAATTAACCTCCGGTTCAAATTCCGTTGCAATTTAAAATTTCATTTAAAAAGTGGATTTAAAAGTTTGGCAAAACTGGAATTAAAAATGTTGGATGGATTGCAAATATTCCCTAAGATTTTATAAAATTGAAACCGGCATTTTTGAAGTAATTTAATGCCTCTAAATAATTAAATCAGACGCTGTTTAATAATAATAATAATAAAAAAAATCTTCCGGGCCGAAAGGGCCGGCCCAGCCAGCTCCTATAAGGAGCGAGCTGGGGCGAACCCTAGCGCCCCGAAGCCCCCAGCGCTCCTCCCGATCCCCCCCCCCGCCGCCGCTCGCTCGCTCGCCCGCCCCTGGGCGCCCGCGCCCGCCCGTTCCCCCCCCTCCGTCGACCGGCCCGACCCGCCAGCCCCGCCGCCCCCCCGACGCGCCGCGCCCGCGCCCGAGTGCCGGCCGCGGGACCGCCACCCTGCCGCCCGTCGCCTGCGTCGCCCTCGCCCCCGTCGCCCGCCGGCGACCCGCCGCTGCTCGCCGCCGCCCCGCCGCCGTCGACCTCGCCTCCTCCCCGACCGGCCCCGTCGGCCTCCTCGCCGCCCCGCCGCCGCCGCCGTTCCCCCCCCCCGATGTGAGCTCCCCCCCCCCCCCCCCCCGACGACGGCAGCAACCGGCCCGGCTCAGCCGAGCCGGTGTGCGTGCATGCGTGTGCATGTATGTGCGTGTGTGTCTGTGTGTATGTGTATGCGTATGTATGTATATACGTACATATGTATGTATTTATGCGTGTACGTATGTACTAAAGACAAAATAGAAAATTAAATAAAAATAATTTATAAATAAATAAATAGTTAATTAGTTAATTAAATTGATTAATTAATTAGGTAATTAGTTAATTAATTAGATGATTAAGATTAAATAGATTAATTAATTAAACTGTTAATTAATTTAATTAAACAATATTTTACTGTTTTGGATAATTCGGATTTATTAATTAAAAGAATTTCAGAATATTATTAAATATTTAAAAATTAATATAAAATCAACCGTAGTCCGGATTAAAAAGTTTTGAACATGAAAGTTGTTCAGAATAATTCTACGGTTCCAATTGCGTAGCCCGTTAGTCTGTCACGTGCTCCTAGCATAGCGAATATGGAACTTTTCCATCGTTTTCATCTGTCCGGTAAAAGCGAGAGACCCGGGAAATATCGTCAGATATTATTTCGACCCGTCTGCGACGTGTAGTACTGCGTTAGTGCATGCCTAGCCCTGCATATTGCCATGTCATGCATCGTGTTGCATCTGTGCTTTATATTTATTGTTTCTTCCCCCCTCTTCTCTCCGGTAGACCCCGAGACTGACGGTGCTGCCGGGTACGACTACACCGTTGACGATCAGCCTTTTGCCACAGAGCAGCAAGGCAAGCAAACCCCCCTTGAGCATTCCGATATCGCCTATGCCTTTCCCTCTTATTCTTGCATTAGATTTTTGCTACTGTATTAGTTAGCTCCTATTCTCATGCATAGCCTGTTTTGATAAACTGTTACTATACCTGCAATCATACCAACTGCTTAGTATAGGTTGATCAGTGAATCCCCAGTGACCCCTTAGTCCCAGTTGCCCCTGTTTCTTCATCGACGACTCAAAGACCCGAAGACTCGGTCAACCGACCGACGAGCCAGGCCCCTCACATCACCGCACACCCCTTAAGTATGGCACTGCAGAGCTACTATTGAGTGCCGAGGGTGATACCTCACTTAGCACTCCCGGTGTTAATTCTGTAGCGTAGCTAATCGGTCGTGGGTATCGAGGGTGATTCCTCCTTCCCATTTATCGATAGCGACTCTTGCCATACACATACCTCGAGTGGCATCCATCGAGGGTGATTCCTCGGATATCCACTTGGTGTATAAACACACAGTTACTTTAACTTGACATTGTTTACATGTGAAAGATGGGACTGGAGGGATAGGCGGTACCACCCTGGTTGAGGTGGACCTGAGTTCCCGACAGTCTTGAGACGGGTCGGCCCCAAGGGTACCCGTGTGTGAGATGTGGTGGGATGCACCGGTAAGGCATCCAAAGGATTATTATGAGGCGTGGCCGGGGAGGAGAGGCCCTTGCCACACATCCTCGAGTCGGGGCGACGGACCGCCCTTCATGGGTCGCACTTTCCCCGCATTAATAAAATGCTAATGGGTTGGGTATTTGATCTGAGTTGGGTCGTTGGCCTTTTTACGCACCAAACCATCGCGTGGGAGAAGTTATGGGTACTCAGCGTCGTTGTATCAGCCGAAGCTCTTCGGACGTCAGCAATGGAGCGGCGCGCGCCCGAGTGGCCTGGACGGTGCAGCTCTTGGACTAGAGTGTACTAGGGCTGACCTCGGCCGCCCACACATCGTGCAGGAGCGCAGAGGGCAAGTGGGCCCATGACCCCTTTGTGCTTAGGATTTAGACTGGTGGGCTGGCCTCTTCGTTGAGCTTAGGTGGGGCGACGACGTGCTGCTATCCCGAGGCCGGGCATGACCCAGGAAAGTGTGTCCGGCCGGAGGTGATCAGGCGTGTTGGAAATGCGGTGCACCCCTGCAGGGATGAATTATCTATTCGAATAGCCGTGTCCACGGTAACAGGACGACTTGGAGTTGTACCTTGACCTTATACAACTATAATTGTGATTTAATTTGAAATGAATGTGGCTCCGAGATTGCTTCCTCGCAGGGAGTCGAGGAAGAATCTCTGGACGTGGTTACTTAATAAAATTGCTATAATAATATGACTATATATGAGATACCAGTCTACTCTCTTCTAATGCTGCAAGATGCTGAAGATGCTAGTCTTCGATAGGACTAGGCCTTTCCCCTCATTCTTGCTTTCTGCAGTCAGCCCAGATATAACCCCTCCCCTTAATAATGATGCATACTTAGCATAGTTCTGATGTCAGTCTTGCGAGTACTTTGGATGAGTACTCACCGCTGCTTTGCATTCTCTTTCCCCCCTCGATACGATTACCCCGTTCAGATGACAGAGCCCGGGAGATGGAGTACGCCGGAGACGACTACTACACCACCGCTGGAGCCTACTACTACGTGGAGAATGCCGACGCTCAGGAGTAGTTAGGTTGGCTCCCAAGCAGGAGGCCTCGCCTCTTTCGATCCGCTGCTTATGTTTGTGCTAGCCTTCTTAAGGTAAAACTTGTTTAACTTATGTCTGTACTCAGATATTATTTGCTTCCGCTAACTCGTGCTTTGTCGAGCTTTGTATTCGAGCCCTCGAGGCCCCTGGCTTGTAATATGAAGTTGTATGACTTTAATTTGTGTCTAGTGTTGTGTTGTGATATCGATAAGTGAGTCCCTAATCTTGGTCGTACGCATTGCGTGTATGTTTAGCGTACGGTCGAAATTGGGGGCGTCACAAAGGGGCTGGGCCAGGAGCGAGGCCCTTTAGTCCCGGTTCATGTCTGGAACCGGGACTAAAGGGGTCAGACGAACCGGGACTGGTTCCTGCCGAGGCCCGGCCGGCGCCCTGGCCTCATGAACCGGGACTGATGCACCCATTAGTCCTGGTTCGTAACAAGACCGGGACTAATGCAATATTCTGGCCCGTTTCATAGCCCTGTTTTCTACTAGTGTTCGGTACATATGTGCCATCCGTTTTCAAACTTGACCGTAGGTACTCTGATGTATGTGCAGCGTATTTTAGGAGAACACCGGCTTCAGACAAAACATCGACGACCTCGGTTTTTATATTACAGTGGGTCGTATCATCCTCTCCCCTTTTAATTAAATCCGTCCTCGGTTTCAACTCAATCTCTGCAAAAATATTTTCATGTACGTATTGAACGGAGACCACGAAAATTTCAGCAGCTTCAACCATATTCTTTTTTGCATCTTCGTCTTTTTTTATCTTCTTCTGATGCTCTTTCCTCCAAGCAATAAAACGCTCTTCACCCATGGGAATGAGGTTGCACTTCTTACCCTTCTTGACGGTATATCTATGTGTTCGGCATACGCAACATCATGTTCTTTGTACCAAGGCTCACCCAACAACATGTGACATGATACCATCGAAACCGGAATCACATCGCACAAAATCTCGGAAAAATAATTTCCCAACAAAAACGGTACCTTGGTTTGGTGCGTGACAGTGAGCGCTTCATGACCCCAACGAAACAAGTTTGATTGTGGGTCTGGTGTCATTGGTAGCGCTAGCTTCTCCACCATCTCAATACTTGCAGCATTGATCAAACTTATGTGGTCGATCGTCATGGTGCATGATCTCTCTTGTACCACAACACGAGTATGAAAAAGCCCATCCCATCGAACTTCCTCCTCCAATTGAATTCATAACTTAGCTCCCATGATAATCCAGCCATCTCCTACACAGTGTCGTGAACAACCTTGCTCTGAATACCACCTGATATTGACCGAACCTCGTGGTGAGATCCGATCTGTTGTTGCGGCCCGATCTTTCATGACACTCCACCACCAGCAGTAGCAACTTTTCGCCCACGCACACGATGTACACGAAGTAGAAGATTTGAACCTTGCGGCTCAGCACGAGAAAACCAATCTCGATGACGGTACTCACACGCAAAACAATTTCTACAAAGAAATCGTAACACAGATGTTTTCTAAAGATCCCTTCAAAACTTGATACGGGTGTCTACCCTGAAAAACACATTGTGTCTATTTCATATAAAAATAACCTCCCTATTACATATGGCACTTTATATAATCTTTACCTAATAATAATAGTAATAATAATAATAATAATAATCTTTACCTAATAATAAAAGGATTAACGCTTCTTCCTACCGAATTTTCGTCCGTAACTTCGTCCGTCCGTCAAAATTTTCATACGTCGTTGTCGTTTTACGTGAGTTGGACTTCTCTTTGATCCATCCCGAATTTTACCAGAAGATTTTTGTGAGACCCGTCGACCGTCTCGGCCTCAGCCCACCAAACTCAGCCCAGGCAAAACCTTGCAGTCCGGCAGAGGTGGCAAAAATAATGATGCAACGATTGGGAGTCGAACTCCTGACCTCCTGTTCAATGTATAAGGACGTGTCCACCTGACCCCGCTTATATTCATGTGTTAAAGAAAGGTTGGTCGCTATTAGATATAGTACCACCTCGCTTTCTTAAGTAAAATCTCACCAATTTAAGTACATCTATGAGTTGATACCAATAAGCCACCCAGAGAATCCATAAGGAGTGTGTCTGCTTCTTCATGGGGAGAAAATTATGGAGAAAACTATGAGATCCGATTAAAGTGGCACATGCGTGAGACGGTGAGAGAGGGATTCAGAGAGCGTCATGGGAGGAAGGAATCGGAGAAGAAGAAGGGACTGGCCGCATCCATGGGAAGGAGCAGGCAGGAGTTCAGGCCAATGGAGCACACTGGAGCGGTGGTGCGACGGCTGCAGCCCGTCGGAGCTGCAGAGGTGGCTGGCTGGAGACCGCTGGGTGGAGCGCATGCAGGAGGTGGCCATGGCCTCAGTTCGCTGCAGGAAGCCGAAGGGAGGGCAGGAAATAGGGAGGCAGCTTTGGCCCGATGATGCTGCAACAGGGAGGAGGGGTCGAATACAAGCGAGCTTCTGTGCTTGGCGGCGCCCATGGCTGCGGCTCGGTCGAGCTCGGGAGGGAAGGGTCCGTGTCCATGGCGGACAGACGAGACCCGCGGAGGACGGGGGCGCTCGAGGCAGAGAGGGGTGTGGCGGCCGACGGGTCGCTGAGGCATCGGATGGCGGTGCTCGAAGTTGCTCCATGGTGCGGCGGCCGTTGTCCCCCTCATGTGACGAGAGAGAGAAAGAGATAGTAGAGACGAAGGTAAAATGAGGAAAGGGCTTCGAAGAAATATAAGTGGTGGTGGTCGAAGAGCGAAGACGGCTACGGCCTGTTCGATCTTCGATCGGATGCCAGGAGCCAGAAGCAAGCGAGAAGAAGGGAAGCAGCGATCCGCTACGTCGTCGCCTTATCCTACGTAAACAACGTGGACTAGCAGCGTATAGTAGCCGGCCGGGTGGGCTTCTGTGTCGGCCAAACGGGCCTTTGGCCTGATGGGAAGGAGGTGGAAAGGTAACACTAGATTGATCTGTTTTGCAGTCCTAAAAAAAACCTTTTTTCTTTTACTCACGGAAAAAAAGGAAAAGAAAGAGGTAAAACCGGCATAAGCTTTTGAGCTGCAATATTAGTTAGGTCAAAATGTATATACATGGGAAGACATGCGGTGCTATGGTAGTTTTGTTTGTTTGTTTTTATATATGTTGATCAGGCCTACTCCTCTTATTAATATTTGTTTAGGTAACTCTAGCATATAGATCAAAATCATTGTACTGTATGTATAATCTCAGATTTTCTCTTGTCTGTTGTGCACTTCACTGCTAATTTAACCCGATTTAATTTCTAACCATGACAACAATGCTCAGGTATTTACTTGAAATGGTTATAAACCTGAGAAGCAGAAGTAGGTAGGATGCACGTTCTGAACATTTGCACGGAGATTCAAACAATACCACGGTTGAGATTGCTAAGCGTGATATTGATGTATGATGTTTCCAAAAATATCTAAGAGGCTATGGAAAAAATTAGGTTGTCAAGGACGGGAATACATACACTCTTTGCCATACTAGCGTCCCAAAGTACCTTTGATCCATAGTTTTTTTTTTCATCATAGACTTTTGTCCCGCGTTGGCCGTGACTAAAGTAGATTTATGTTGCTTGGGTGATAAGAGAGTTCATGGTGGTCAAGGTGCCTAGGTTTAATTGGAAAATGAGAAAGTTGCAATCAGTTGATTTTTTCTCCATAGCAATGCACGGGCATTCAACTACGTATCTCTTTATGTAAACAAATGCATGTATTGTGCATGTATGAGACTTTAACAAACGGATAATTAAGTTTTTGGTTAAGACGAATCTTGATAGCATCACATATGTGAGTGTTCTCCCATGACAACGCACGGACCCATGAGCTAAATAATAAAGCGGCTATCGCTGCTGCCCGCTCACCGTCGTGGTGATTTTGTAAAAAAGCCCCTATAGTATTAAGTAATTAACCCGCAACCCACAAAATAAGTGGAAAAAACGTTTCGTATTTCGGCCCACGCGTTTTACAAAAAAGAAAGGGGCCCCAAAAAGAAACCCACTCCCGAGTCGAGCGAACGCGCCTCCCACCTTCATCTGGATCCGCCGCCTCCCCGCCGCCGGCCCGCATCCTCCGCCATGCCGTCCTCCCGCACTACGGCCTGCCTCCTCTCTGCCGCACCCTCCTCCCCGCACCGCGGCCTGACTCCTCTCCGTCGTGCCCTCCTCCCCGGGCTGTCCGAGTCCTTCGCGCGCGGTTCGCCGACGCCGAGGCCCAGGCCGCCACGCTCTGGGACCGCGTCGGCCGGCTCGAGCATGCGCCACCGACTGCGACGGGCTGCTCAACATGACGCGGAGGCTCTGGCTGCGGCCGCCGCGCTCTATGCCCCGCCCCTGCTCCGGCCGCGTCTAGGTCGTCGACGAGGAGCCTGGAATTCGTGAAGGTGATGAGGGCGGGAGGAGCGTGGGCCAAGGGGCCGCCTGCAGCGAGGCGCTGAGCCGGGCGCGGCGGCAGTGGACCCGTGGAGGATGGGGCGCGGGTGAAGTGGGTGTTCCTCGGCTGCCCCGGGGTGGGCAAGGGCACCTACGCCGGCGGCCTCTTGCGGCTCCTCGGCGTGCCCCCACATCGCCGCCGGCGACCTCGTCGACGACGAGCTCGCCTCCCAAGGCCCCCTTTCCAATCAGGTATTCCAGTTCCTCGCGCTCAATCCCGGGATTCATAGTAGAAGAATTGATAGCTAGAGATTCCCTGATGTTGACGAAAGGGAGCCTAAGGATAATTTTACCTGCAAGTGTTCCTCTGCATCAGCTACCAAACTGGAAACAATCATGGTGCTCTTAGTGCAGAAAGAGGGCTTAAATTTGTGAGAGTTGACCAATCCGACCACATGGCCGCTGAATTCCTGTATCATCATCGGCTCATCGCAACCCAGCTTGCCACCATTAGTTATAGGTGATGCAATCCGTGGGCACATGATGCATCACAATATCACATCCAGTTACACGACGCCAAAAGTTTCTTTCGTTGCAAGACTCCCTGAGGGAGAGCATCCAATTGACAGCAACTAGGAAGCATCACAGTTGCCCCATGCCATTAAGCACATGCTCAACACTTCACACTTCAGCAGTCAGCACACAGGCACCAGACTAATTAAGGATATGTGTTGACTAACTATTTTTCGTGATGTTTGTTCGTGGCAAACAAGCCAGATTAGTTAGCTTATTATAGAAAGTTTTTGAAACATACACTACGGTTAACTCAGTCTGAAAACCCTCACAAGATGTGAAGTCTGTAAGATAATCAGTTAGATATGGTTACTAAACCTGAGTGCAAGGATGTGCAACTTGCTCGGTCGATGCCTTCAGCTTAGGGTAGATTGTTCCAGCCCTTCTATTTTTGTGCCGCTACACTTCAAGTAACAGAGGCATCAATGATTGATGACATGACCCAAATAAGACTAACCTGGAGGTTGTTGTACAGTTTCAGAATAACAATGTAGCAGCTGCACTAGAGGTCACCATGGTCGTCGCATTGCGTAGGTCGGTTGAATTTGATGAGGGGAGGGCATGGAGCCGAGAAGGTTGGATCGTGCCGTTGTTAGAACTCTCACTGTGTGTCGAACCTCCCAACGGAGCTGCTGTGTTCGGCAATTGCCATGTGACGGACAGAGGCAGCGAGGGCGCATCATCATGGTTGGACGACAAATGATGGGCTCAACTTTGATGCTCAATCGGAGATTGCAAACAAGGTTGCAGTACAAACACTCTTGCTCAACTAATTTAAGCTCAGTGGTAGCTGTTGATTAAACATCAGATATCCTCCCCCAAATGACATCGTTGCACTGCACTGGATCTGACAAGGAGTGGATCCAGCTAGCTGTGTGATGGCACTTCCACATGCATAAGCTTTGGATCTCCCTAATTTTCCTTTTTCTGCATCTTTGTTTCCAAAGGTTGAGAAAATATGTTTGTTCAAAATTTCTTGCATGTAACTGACCGTTGTTTCTTCTTTTTTTAGGAGATAAGGTTGTATTTCTGAGGGGAGCATACATATTACCTTGATTGAGTTGACTTTTGGCTACTGTATTATTGTTACAACTTACCAGAGAAATAGAAGTAGAGTCAAGTCTGATAAGGTATTCTGCTTCAGCTGTATGCTTGCAGAGCATTTGTTTTTTACATCCAAGTATTACTAAACTCTACCAAGTTTTATAATGACACAACATTAACTTGTTATAGGATGTAGGCAGATGGGGTGATGCACTCATGAGCTCGCCACTATGCTTATAACTAGCTTGTTCAATTTCTCATGTGAGAACAAATTACTTTGATGTGAATTTTCACAGCTCTTTGTGCTCTTTCCTTCTTGCTGAACCAAGCGGTTCCTCAGTAGGAAGATGCTAATGATGAGCAACATTCCTTGGGACACGCTGAAAATTCCAGAGGACACGAGTTGTGACCCTTCAAATGCATATAGCTTCCAATATGTATTATTTAACCTTAGTGATGTTATTTATAGCAGAGCTAAAATTTCAACACTCTGCAGTAAGTGCATAGGTGTTTATGGATGTTATCATTTAGAAATGGAAATTCTGCTGCTAATAAGTTGTTGTGATTTTTTACGGTTGTTAATGCATTTAACTTTTTCTGTTGCAATGCATTTAATTTTGGTGGTAAAGATTTTTGATCCAGCCCCATGACGCCTTGAGAAGGCTGAGATCTGCCATCCTGCTCTTCTTCGTTGCCGACAAGACCTTTCGATGCATCCGATCACCTCTGTTCCAGGCATTATACTCAGGAAGAAGCTTTCCTTCACATTTTAGTTTGCCTGACCAGCCCAAGAAGCATTCAATCTTGCCTCCGACGACTTTGCCGGAACACCTTCCGCCGTCCGCATGTGCTCTACACTTCGCCGGGACTCCAATTTGTAGGGCAGGTTTTCCATTTGAGGTATGTACTAAAGCTAACCTTGCAAGAGGCATGCAAGAAAAGCATTATTTTCTACAGATTACCTGCATCTTCTATTCTGTTGTACTAGGCTATGTGATGAAGCTGATGGAATTGCTAGAAATCAGGAAATGAACTATGGAATAGTTAGTGACAAGTGAACCTTGACCCCAGGGAATAGCCCAGTTATTACAAATAGCAGAACTGTATTATGTCTAGATCTTTTGGTTGTCCATCGGATCAGGCATGTGCAATGCACAACAGCATGCAAGGCAGACCGTCACTGAAAATCAGTTGGGAATCAAGTGCATCATCACGGTGACACAACTAATCTACAACAAGAGAACCCATTCACAGTAAAAGAAAAGACATAGTATCCAATCCATCACATCCTAATTAAACCACAAACAGATGTTCTTGCCTTGATCAAGCGTGTAAGCTATATTAGTATTTCTTCTTCTGATAAGGCACTTGATATCGGCACTATGGTTCACACACTGGTGTAAGAAAGATGGAAACAACAGTGTCAAACTTCCTGTCGTATCATTCGTACTACGGCTTGATAATGTTTCTAACTGAGGGGCAGCTGCTAGATTTATGGGCTGTATATTCCATTCATCAAAACTGAACAACAAAGGTGCAATCTGCAGCCCGGTCGTGTACTACATTGCACATTAAATTATATTCGATAACATATTTTCCAGTATTCCTGTCACCTATATGAAGATGAACTTTGCTCTTTTTTTAAGACAATCAGAGAAGAGGAGAGGTTTAACATTTTTGGACATTGTTCATACTGGATTTTTTTCTAAACTATTCTCTTTTTCCCGTCTCTTCATTACAAAACATAATAGTACTCATGATTGCAAATTTTGGTAGGTAAAATGTGAAGCAAGACACCAGACGGCATGGTTGATAGTAACATCCCGGGAATTGATAGCATTCAGAGACGCTCTACAAACCCAAAGGGGTCATGGCTTGGAGGGAAAGGACACTAATTTTTCGTAATCTTGATCATAAGCTATATGATTTATGGTGTATATGCCATTCGTCAAAACTAAACCAGAACGGTGCAATCTGCAGTCCTTTCGTATACTACATTGCACATTAAATTGTATTCAACAACATATTTTTCATTATTCCTGTCACCTATATGAAGATGAACTTTGCTCATTGTTTGCTGCCATTAGAGAAGAGGAGGTTTAACATTTTTGGACATTGCGCATACTGGATTTTTTTTCTAAACTATTCTCCTTTTCTTTTTTTCTTCATTACAAAGCATAATAGTACTCATGCTTGCAGAATTTGGTAGGTAAAATGTGGAGCAAGACCCCAGATGGCATGGTTGATAGTACCATCTTGGGATTCTTTTTGAGGGAATGCCATCCGGCTAGCTTTATTGAACTTGAAAAATTGATACATCCTTTATCATCGTTGGCATGATAAAACTAGGCTAGCTTTATTGAACTTCAAAAATTGATACGCCGTTTATCATCGCTGGCATGATAAAACTAGGTGGGTCACTATCCCACACATTGGTTTCAAACCTTTCAAAACTATTCCTAGCCAGTGTATCTTGGGAATTGATCGATAGCATTCAGAGACGCTCTGCATATCCAAATGAGTCATGGTTTGGAGCCAAAAGACATTGTGCAACATGTCTACATGGGTAAAAGCAAATGCATGGGCGTTGCTGGTGATTGAACACAAATCAGTTACAGTAGACACATGTAGCAATGAGCACTAACAGTAGCGGGTCTTTTTTTTACAATAGTACATAATGAGTTAGGGTAGGTTGTTGGCAAATATATATCAGCAGCCAGCTTTTAACATAGACGATCTATTCTTTTTCTAAATTCTCTCCCAGTTCAAGTAGTGAAAAAAAATGATGGACAAGATGCTACTGAACTCAACTTATGAAACAGAATCAAATAGCAGACACATTAGGTTATATCCATCATAGTCATCAAGTCCTGCCCAATATTGGTTGTGAGGGTTAGGGGGGTGTTGATCAATGCTTATTGGGTTATTAGGAACATGTGATACTTTTCTCCCGTTGCAAAGCACGGACATGTTTACTAGTAGCTAACTAAGCCTAGACTTAGGAAGCAAGAAAACACATGTACGTAAATAAACTGGACAACTCTATATCTGCCTTTTACATCTTTGCAGAATTTAAATATATAAACGAAAATCTGGTGCGCCATGTTGATCCGATTTGGTGGAGGTGGACCCCATCCCAAGTCGCACAAAGAAAACATATCCCGTAACAATTGACAAGTCCTCCGTCCTGCAAACTCTCGATGTGGTAGAAATAAAAAGGGAAACACTTTCTATCTATAGTCTGATAGAAGGCTAGCGTCAGACCAATCGCGTGCCCTCGATTCAGTTTGGGATCTTACGGTCACAAACTGCCTCCATAAATATGTTAACAAGAAAATAAAAAAAATCCTCACGTCCAGAAAATAACCATCCGCAATTAATCTGTCCCTAATCACGCTGCCCTTATCCCTTCTGATTCCACTCGCCGCTAACAGCACGCACCTCTCAGAGGTCTTCCACCTCACCACGCCCAGATCCCCTCCCCCCAGCCTCGCATGCACCTGCCTCCTCCTCCACTGTCGTCGAGCAGCACGTCCATTTCACCGGGCTGGAGCGCCCCCCTCCGTACGCACCGCGGTGCCCATCTCCAACCTGATGGTCGCTAGTGTAGTTGCCTAATCATGCGGCTCCGAGGATCACAAGATACAGGGAGGATCAGAAACCAATCAGTCTGCATCACTTTTGGCTGGTTTTTTTTAGTTCGTTGCGTCCATGCAGATACTAGTTTGAGATTGTATGAGTATATGCTTTGAAATTTTAATGCTTCGTACATGTCATAGTTGTGCTTCTTTCCCGGATACAGCTTGGTTCTTACATATGTACAGTTTCTTTATATGCTTCATACATGCGCGTCTACACTGTGTTGAGCTTGCTTCATTTGCATGCTTCCTAATGTTTTGCAGTTGTTGTGTTTGAATTCATTTTAAACAACTCATTTTCTTTTAATTTTTTTGCAGGGTCGACAGCAGCAGAAGAACATGCCTTGCCAATAGTGAGCATAATCTAACATATTTCTGCTTTGGCTCGACAAAGAATCTGCACTCGCATCCCATCCGACCCAGCGGGTACAAGGAAGCCGAGGGGAAGGTAGCACAATCATCTCGCTGGCATTTTGGTGTCTCCTCCAGCGCCGCTGCATGCCTGCATCCATGATGGTGCTCCTAATAAACACTCTGTCAATGCTACTCCTGCTAGACTCAATGCGCTCCTCCTCGGAGATGACCTTGTTCAAGTCGGCACCCGGTTCCCCGATCTGAATAGTTATCGGAATGGTGTGCTTCATTGTTACAGATGTAATGCTTTCAGGTCTTTGTATTAAGTTTCCTATTGCCTATGCATGTGTTCCATTTGACTGAATACCGCATATGTGCTTCTCTGTCATATATGGCATGTTTTCACTGAGTATCTAAATGTTTGCTTCGTTTTTAAGAAGCCATGGTAGTGCTTCGATAATTTTTTGTTTGTGCTTCAACAGTCGTTAACCTATGCTTCTGATGGATCACTAGCACATAAAATGCATCAATATTTTTGGTACTGCATTTTCATGCTTCAACAGTAATAAAATTATGCTTTGAAACACAACTACGCGTGTTGCATAGCAGAAAATGGATCATGACAGTGCCTGGAGAAAAAAATGAGATGATGAATTGAAGCATGGATTAGTGATTTGGAACATGGTTATCATATGATGGGAATATTTCGCAAAAAAAAGGCTTATGATGGGGCAAGTATGGAATGAAAGGAAGCATCATGCGTACATAGAAACATACACGATTACAGAAAGTTTCTCAATATCGGAAGCATATATTTGGAAGCAACTTTGGTTAAAAAATCTGATTATAATGGAAGCATACTTTCTGTTAAATTGAAGCAAACTTCGGCAATGTTGAAGAAACGAGGAGTAAAACTGGAAGCACAATATGCTGCATGACCAAAAATAGTCGTAATTTGAAACATTTTTTGTTTCACTAAAAGCAGAATAAATTGTTGAATTGGATATAAAATTTTAGTTAGACCGAATCAAGTTGAATATGTAGTGGAAGCAAATTTCAGTAGTACTAGAAGTTTTCCTTTATAGTAAGAAACATCAGAATATAGAAAATAGAATGTAGAAAAATATTAAATTTACAGTTTTATTTCCGCTGGATTTTCGGGTGGGGTTAGTTTTACCATGAAAATTACAT
Organism: Elymus sibiricus; assembly: GCA_039707655.1. Classification (NCBI taxonomy): domain Eukaryota; kingdom Viridiplantae; phylum Streptophyta; class Magnoliopsida; order Poales; family Poaceae; genus Elymus; species Elymus sibiricus. Next base: position 436,340,294 of record CM077667.1, on the reverse strand, counting down.
GGAAACTAAGGTGGACCCACGTGATTTATTAAGGTATTCCACCGTGATTTGTGGGGCAATCAGTTACCAGGAAGCATTAAACTTACGAAGTAGCTGCCAGCAAACCACGCGTGGGGCCAAAGCACCACCAGATCGGACGTCCCTTTTACTTTCATCGTACCGTCTATGACTAGTGTGATGGATGCATTGCATCAGTAGTCTGATGCCTACCGTTGTCCAAATAAAAATAAGCAACGCCTCCTTCTCCTATTCTCATTGAACCAACGTGGCTTCTCGTAGTTCTTAAGCTGGACCTCTTCAAAATTATATCCATGACCTTGACTGACCCAGGCTTCATGTTTCTCATGTATGCATGGGTGTACGCACATACATATAAGTTCCATTATATATTTACTAGCAGTTTCTTGATCAATATGTATATGCTTCGGTACATATGTGCCATCCGTTTTCAAATTTGATCGTAGATACTCTAATGTATGTGCAGCGTATTTTAGGAGAACACCGGCTTCAGGCGAAACATCGACGACCTCGGTTTTTATATTACAGTGGGTCGTATCAAGGTGATTAACAGCTAACACGTTTTCAGGAAGCTATCCACGTGCTCTTCAGACCATCGCTCGGGCCAGGCTCACTAGAAATTGCCGATTCGGCAGTAGCTCGGGATGCAGGCCCAGAGGTATTTTATGAACCGTGCGATGCAGACCAACAGTATATGCAGGTAAACCAAACAACCCAACATCAAAAAAATCTGCGTCAAGCGGGCCTGGTTGGACCTTATGCGGGCAACCAAACGCGCCCCAAAATGACGTACTCCATCCATTCCATAATATAGCGCGTCCTCGGTTTTCGAACTTTAAGTTTGACCGTAAATTTAACCAACGTGGACGATTGCGACGGAAGCAAAAACTATACTATTGAAAACTTCATTCGAATATGAATTCAGTGGTATAATTTTTGCTCCCACCGTAATCGGTCTCGTTGGTTAAATGTATGGTCAAACTTGGATTTGAGGAAGCGCGGGCGCACTACATTATGAAATGAAGGGAGTAACAAATCTTCCGGGTGGTGGCAGGGTATCTCATCTGCTCGGGGAAATCCCCCAACTGGAGTTAGTTTTTTTCTAGAAATCCTCGACTGGAGCTAGTTTGGGACCTCTTATAGGGCGCCTTCTGCGCCGCGAAAGGTAACTGGCGCCTGCACCTGCGGCTGGATGGGCCGGCCCACGATCGTGCGGCGCGAAAAAAGACCGCCAAAAATAGCTCACGGAGTCACGGGGATTCGAGTCACGGGGATTCGACCTCAGGCCCTAGGGCTTCCGCAAGGAAGAGGCAAACCACTGCACCAACTAACTGCTAGTGCTTCTTTACAGCGCGCAGGGTTTTTTTGCGGGAAAATTTCCGATCTATTCATTCTCAATCATGGAAGTACAACGAATACCAGAAATAATAAAAATTACATCTAGATCCGTAGACCACCTAGCGACGACTACAAGCACTGAAGCGAGCCGAAGGCGCGCCGCCGTCATCACCCCTCCATCGCCGGAGTCGGGCACAACTTGTTGTAGTAGACAGTCGGGAAGTCGTCGTGCTAAGGCCTCGTAGGACCAGCGCACCAGAATAGCAACCGCCGCAGATGAAGAATAACATAGATCAGAAGGATCCAAACCGAAGACACACGAATGTAGACGAACAACGACGACATCCGAGCAAATCCACCAAAGATAGATCCGCCGGAGACACACCTCCATACGCCCACCAACGATGCTAGACGCATCGCCGGAACGGGGGCTAGGCGGGGAGACATTTATTCCATCTTCAGGAAGCCGCCGCCGTCTCGTCTTCCCGAGCAGGACACAAACCCTAGCAAAACTGAAAGTAACGACTAAAAACGGAGCCATCCCGCCGGCCCTTGCCGAGATCCACCGCGCCCCCATGGCCCTAGGGCCACCGGAGTGAAGGCGGACCTGCGGCGGCGCCGACAGGAGGCAAAAACCCTAGCTTTTTTGTGAAGGAGGAGGCTTACAGCGCGCAGGTTTAAAAGAATAGAAACTGAGACGCGCTATTTATTGCACATTACGCTGTAGCGTTTAGATTTTCCAATTATTTGAAAACATGTTCACATATAACAAATGAGGTTCACGAACATGCAAAAAAAATTCATCTATTCAAAAAAATAGTTCACCAAATCAAAAAAGTTCATGAATAAAAAAAGTTCATGAATTCGAAACAAGTTCACCAAATAAAAAAGTTCATCAAGAGAGGGAGAGAGAGAGAGAGGGAGAGGGATAGAGGGAGAGAGAGGGGGAGAGGGAGAGAGAGAGAGGGAGAGAAAGAGAGAGGGAGAGAGAGGGGGAGAGGGGAGAGAGAGAGAGAGGGAGGGAGAGGGAGAGGGAGAGCGAGAGGGAGAGGGAGAGAGAGAGAGAGGAGGAGAGAGGAGAGAGGGAGAAAGGGGAGAGAGGGGAGAGGGAGAGAGTGAGAGGGGAGAGAGGGGAGAGGGGAGAGGGAGAGAGGGGAGAGGGAGAGAGGGAGAGAGAGAGAGAGAGCGGGTGTCGTGGTTTTGTCACGGCAGATGTCCCCGTGAAAGGACTTAGGTTCGAGGCCATCGCTAAGGTGAGCTCGAAGGGGTTGATCGGAATCGAGAGACAAGAGTTACCCAGGTTCGGCCCCTCGGAAAGGGGTAAAAGCCTACGTCCTGCTTTGTGTTGTATTGATTGGGTATCGATTACAAGGGAGCGAGTTCGGTTGACCTAGCTATCGATCAGTTGTTCCGTGGCCTAAGCCGCCCAGGTAACCCGCCTTTATATACACAGGTCAAGGCCCTGGGCTTACAAGAGTCCGGGCCGGGTTATACTTGACAACCGACCTCGCCTCTAACTATACATGCCTTATCTAACAAGCCGCCCCCGGCGGCTCAAGCCCACCGGGTTACACCCTGTCTTCTGGCTCCGGGCCCCCTGGCCCATTGGATAAACTTACTCCTAATCTTGTCGTAAGCCGCCAACCGCATGACCCGGCCCCACCTGGGCGGGTCTCACCCTGGGGTTATATCCCCAACATTAGGCCCCAGATTGATTTGAACCGGTTCATGTCAATCTTCAAGTCTTCTGGTTGGCGAGTCTTGCCTTCTCTTATAATCTTCATGACCCGCCGAAAAAATGAGCGACCGTTGCGTCTGACAAGCTTTCATGACCCACCGTGACGTCATCAGAAAAATCAAAAAAGATTCCTCTGACGTCAGAGCGGATCTTTCGTCATTAATATGACCAGCCCGAAAATCGAGGCGTCTTCTTAGTTTAATCATCATCGTGCTCCCTCGATTCTCGCACCGGACCGTTTGAAAGACCATTATGTCCTTATAAATAGGCACGGGGGCTATCACTTTCATTTTTTCCCCGCCGCCATCTTCTTCTTCCTCCGAACGCCCACACCGCCGAAGCCAGCCGCGCCGCTCGGTCCTCGCCGTCTTCATCGACACTGGCCGCTGCATCAACCTGAAACGAACCAGAGCTCTCGCGCAGTCGCCGCACCCTTAAGGTTCCAATCCCGCCCCCTGTCAGATCTGCATTAGGGTTTCTCCGAATTCATGGACTTCTTCGGTGTTCATCGCCATTCGTCGGAGCATTCTTCACTTATTAGATGAAAACACCTTCTTTAAAGCCTCGCAATGATGCTGAAATCCCACGGCCGTCCGCTCAACGCTCTCACCGCACTCATCGTAGATCTGCAGCTCGTTTTAATCCGAACAACGGCCATCTGTTCTTCCGCTAGTCCTTTTAGGGCTAGAATATTTTTCTTTTTCTCTCGACCGTAGATCTTGAATCCATAGCTGTAGTTGTAGAATCGGTTTCTCAACACTTAGCCATTTTTCAATCTACGTTGATAAATTTGACCCGACGTAAAAACTGCCGGCTTACTCTGTTTTATCGCAAGTAACTTCGGCGGCTCATAAATTTATGCTGACCCGCCAAACGCTGTCATCATTCCCAGTCGTAATGACCTTAGTCAGAATGTATTTTTAACCCGCCGAATATGCATGTCTTCCCGCAGTTTCGTAAGCCGCCACCATGTCAAAAACTCCGTCCACTTGCAATTGGGTGAAGTCCGGAGTGACCGAAGAGTCACTCAGAGAGTTTGTCACCATGGGGGTCCTGCTGGCTCAGGATATTATCCACTGGCGGGTTCCAGGCAATGAGACCACCCCTAAGCCCAAAGACGGGGAGGTCATTATCTTTACAGATCATCTTCTTCGGGGCTTTTCCCCGCCCGGGTCAAAAAAATTCTGGGATGTCCTACACGCTTTCAAGCTGCACCCCCAAGATATCGACCCGAATTCGGTGACCAACATGTGCCAATTTCAAACCTTCTGTGAAGCCTACCTTCAGGAGGAGCCGTCTGTCGACCTTTTCAAGGAATATTTCTACATCAACCGCCAGACAGAGATGGCAGATGGGTTAAGCCTTGAACTCGGGGGTGTTACTCTTCAGAGGCGGAGGGACGTACTCTTCCCAGCGGCGACTCTGCCAAGTCACCCCAAGGAGTGGAACAAGACTTGGTTCTATTGCCAAGACACTTCACCAGAGGGGGAGAACCCACTGCCGGGTTACCGTCCTTACCGGCTTAGCACAGATACAGAGCTTCCAGACAGAATGTCAGCCGCCGGACGTGCTCAATATGCCACCACCTTCTCAAAGGTCAGGGCTGTGACGCCCGGATAATTAAGCTACAATAATCCCACGCTAATGATGCCACGTCACCCCGTTTACTGTTGCTAATCTCGCGAGGATTCAAATTCCGTTCGAATTCAAATTTGAAATAAAGTCAAATAATTAATTTCTTCAAACATGAAAATTAAAATGATGTTTGGTTTGCAAATATTCACTGAGTAATTATCAAATTGGAACCAAAATCATTTGGAGTATTTAAGTGCCCTAAAAATATTTAAAACAGTGGCAAAACAATTATTTAATTGCCTTTTGAATTATAAAAATTCCAAGCTTTTTCTGTTGACCCTCAAACCTTTTGAGGCAGTGTATAAAAAGCATTAGTATTATTGGACCCAATGCCCAATTTTTGTACAAAAGTATTTGCTACTAAAAATAAATAAAAACAGAACCAAATAGAAAGAAAAGCTAAAATTAAAATAAAATGAAAGGTCCCAAACCCCCCGACCTACTGGGCCTTGGCCCACTGGACCACCAGCCGGCCCAGCCCACTAGCGGCGCCCCCTACCTGCCCCGCCCCCGTGTCGCCGCCGCCATGGCCGCGCGCGCCACCGCCGCTCGCAGCTCGCCACCGCTGCAGAGCAGGTGGGCGAGGCGATAAGGCTCGCCCCCGAGCCACTCCCCTGGGCACCTCGCCATTCTCCTGCCCCCCTCGTCTCTCTCGCTCAGATCCACTCCGCCTGAGCGCCGTCGCCGCCGTTCACCGCGCTCCACCGCGGCCATCGACGCCCGTTCCTCTCTCCGTGGTGTCCAGAAGGTCCACCGGCGACCGCCTCTTCGCCTGGTGCAGGCCGTTGGCGCTGAGAGCACCGGCGTCGAGCTCATTGCCGTCGTCTTCATCCTCGGGCACCGAAAATCACCGCCACCGCCCCGTCGCCCCCTGCGCTCCTAAGCCACCACCGGGCCTTCGTGCGCCTTCACGGTGAGCAGTCGCTGCTTTCCCCCCTCTCTCTCGTGTGTTTGCGCCACCGTAGTCGCCGTTACCTCGCCGCCCGAAAGCACCGCCGCCGTGGAGCTCGCCGCCGTTGCGATGGCCACTGACATGGGCATCTGAGTGCGGGAACGCGCTCAGTGCCACCCCGCGGTTCCAACGCGACTAACCTCGTAGCTCACCGTGCCCTACAGCGACGGATCCGAGCTCTCCCAAAACACCTCGCCGCCGGCGAAGCCACAGCGCTCGTTTCCGGCCGTTTTAGCTCGCGCTAGGGCCATGGATCGACGCGGCACTCTCTCCTCGTTCGAACGCCGCAAGAATGACGCCGGACGGTGCACTACAGGCGATTTCCGACGAACTCCGGCACTCGGCCGCCGCGTTTTGCCTCGCCGGCGTTGCTCCGGCGTCGTCGCCGACGTGGCATGGGCGGGTCCCGCCCCTGAGTCGCTGACGAGTGGGTCCTGGGGGCCCCGTTGACTGGTTGACCCAGTCAACTGTGCTGACTGGGCAGCCCAGTCAGTGACGTGTGGGCCCCCTCTGATAATTAAGACTAATTAAACGTTTTTATAAATAAAAATAATTAGATTAGTTAATCTGTCACTGACAGTGCGGGCCCACCAGCTAATTAGGATAGTTAGTTTAATCAAACTCTGTTTATTTAGTTCAGCCACTGACCAGTGGGACCCACTGGTCAGGTTTGACTCTAGTCAGCCAGAGTTGACCTGCTGACATCATGGTGATGTCATGATGACGTCATCATTTACTATTCCGGATAATTCGAATTTAAATAAATAATTAAATAATTTCAGAAAATTAATAAAACTTTAAAAATTAATAGAAAATAAACCGTAGCTCAGATCGAAAAACTTTATACATGAAAGTTGATCAGAAAAATCCCACGAATCTAACCGTGCTATGTGTTTCCATGTCGGGACCCTCTACGTAGGTGAACCCGCAACTTTTAGCCTGTTTCTGGTAGATGAATAGTGCATGCCTACCGGTTAATAAATCCAACTTTAATCCTAAAATAGCTAAAATGGTTTAGACATGATTTTAGGCAACCCTGCACTGCACCCTACATGTCACCTGCCTCTAATACCGCAAACCTGGAACATTCCCCCTCTCCGGCCATCTGTCCGACATTTGTTCGGAACCGGGAAAACCTTCCCGGATGGGTTCCCCCTTCATCAGTATCGAGTAACACTGCGTTAGAACACACCCGGAACTGCCTATTGTCATGTCATACTTTGTGTAGCATTGTTTGCTTTATATTTATTGTTTCTTCCCCCTCTTCTCTCCGGTAGCCTCCGAGAGTGACGCTGTTGCTGAGTACGACTACGCCCGTGACGTCCAGTCTTTTGCAGCAGAGCAGCAAGGCAAGCAAAACCCCCTTGAGCATTCCGATATTACCCATCTCTCTCCATCTTATGCTTGCATTAGATTTTGCTACTGTATTAGTTAGCTCCTATTCTGATGCATAGCCTGCTTTTGAAGAACTATTACTATACCTGCAATCTTATCAACTGCTTAGCATAGGTGGATCAGTGAAACCCTGAGACCCCCTTAGTCCCAGTTGCCCCGGCTTTCCTCGACGACACCGAGGACTTGAAGACAGAAGACTCAGTCGTCATGACTGACAAGCCATTACTGACACATCACAACACACCCCTTAAGTATGGCACTGCAGAGCTACTACCGAGTGCCGAGGGTGATACCTCACTTAGTACTCCCGGTGTTAATTCTGTAGCGTAGCTATCGGTCATGGGTATTGAGGGTGATTCCTCCTTCCCATTTATCGGTAGCAACTCTTGCCTTACTCATACCTCGAGTGGGATCCATCGAGGGTGATTCCTCGGATATCCACTTGGCGTATAGACACACAGTTACTATGACCTGGTTACAGAAACATGTTGAAGACGGGTCGGCCCCAAGGGTACCCGCGAGAGTGATATTGGTGGGGTGCGTCGGTAAGGCAACCGAGTGTTATTGGCAGGGCGACGGACTGCATTTCATGGTTCGCGCTTGCCCCGCACTAATAAAATGCTAATGGGTTGAGTATTTGATCCACTTGGTCGGTTTAGACCTTTTACGCACCAAACCATCGCGTGGGAAAGTTATGGGCACTCAGCGTCGTTGTATCAGCCGAAGCTCATCGGACGTCAGCAATGGAGTGGCGCGCGCCGGATTGGTCTGGAACGCATCGCGCTTGTTACTAAGGGGTGCTAGGACTGCTTCCGGCCGCGTTCGCATCGTGCATGAGTGCAAGGGCAAGTGGGCCCACGAACCTGCGCGCTTAGGATTTAGACCGGCGGGCTGGCCTCTTCGTTGAGCCTAGGTGGGGCGACGACGTGCTGCTATCCCGATGCCGGGCATGACCCAGGAAAGTGTGTCCGGCCTGAGGTGATCAGGCGTGTTGGAAATGAGGTGCACCCCTGCAGGGAAGAACAAACTATTCGAATAGCCGTGTCCACGGTAACAGGACGATTTGGATTTGTACTTTGACCTACTACAACTAAAACTGTAATTTAATTTGAAATAAATTGTGGCTCAGGGATTGCTTCCTCGCAGGGAGTCGAGGAAGGATCTCTGGGCGTGTTTCCTTAATAAAATTGCTACAACAATATGACTATATATGAGCTGCAGTTCTACTCTCTTCTAATGCTGCAAGATGTTGAAGATGCTGAAGATGCTAGTCTTCGATAGGACTAGGCCTTCTCCCTATTCTTGCCTTCTGCAGTCAGCCCAGATATAACCCCTTCATTGATAATGATGCATATTTAGCATAGTTCTGATGTCAGTCTTGCGAGTACTTTGGATGAGTACTCACCGCTGCTTTGCTTTCCTTTTCCCCCTCGATGCGTTGCTGCGTTCAGACGATGGAGCCTAGGAGATGGAGTACGCTGGAGACGACTGCTACACCACCGCTGGAGCCTGCTGCTACGTGGAGAACGCCGAAGCTCAGGAGTAGTTAGGAGGTTCCCAGGCAAGAGGCCTCGCCTCTTTCGATCCGCTGCTTATGTTTGTGCTAGCCTTCTTAAGGCAAAACTTGTCTAACTTATGTCTGTACTCAGATATATTTGCTTCCGCTGACTTGTGTTTATGTCGAGCTTTGTATTCGAGCCCTCGAGGCCCCTGGCTTGTAATATGGAGCTGTATGACTTTTATTTGTGTCTTTTGTTGTGTTGCGATATCAATCAGTGAGTCCCTAATCTTGGTCGTACGCATTGTGTGCATGATTAGCGTACGGTCGAGAATGGGGGCGTCACAAGTTGGTATCAGAGCCAACTGCCTGTATGTAGCCCCCTTGCCAACTCCTTGGCCGATGTTGAGTCTAGTACTTGAAAAACTTTTACTAACACAGTTGTGTGGCTTACGGGCCCACATCTCAATCGGGTGGTATTAGGATATTTTATTCCTTGTCTATACTCTGGGTTCTGATCTCTCTTCTCTTTCGGGTTAAAGATTTTATTAACTCTGACTCTAGGTTCTCGTAACTACTTCTCCCGGAGAGCCCTCATACCAGAAGATCACCTGCTTCGTCAGAAGATTCTGAAGATACCCTCTTGATGTTTTCCGAGACTTTGTGCTCATCGGCCTTGCAATTCCCTACCACCGATAAGTCCCTATGGATGACTAATTACACTTGTCATTCATACAATCTTTTCTCGTTGCTCTTGTAATTACAAGATGCCCCGAAATACTCTCCATTGCCCCGATAACCCTTTTAGTTTATTGCCTTGTAGTTCTTTTCCGCATGGAAGCCTTACGGATAATTCCTCACAATTGTTGAGGATCTGTTAATCCCAGTTGTTCATGTGTTTCACAAAATTCTTCGAAATACTTTTCGATCTTCCGAAAATCCTCTGCAGCTTGTTGCTCTTGAAATTCTTGGCTGCTCGCATAATGGTTAACTCCATATGTCTAGTAGTCTTCGTTGGCATCCCTTGTCTTTGCCATTTTGAGCCTATTGATTCAATGTGTGCGTATGCACGCAGTCATCAGGTGATCCTTTTAAATTATCTTTCCGGCTCAGACGTCCTTCCGGACATGAGTTGGTTCTCGGCAATTCAAACCTTTATTGATTGTCCGACTAAGTCTTTTCAAATTATCCATCCTTGATCAGAGCGTCTGCTTCTGATCCTTCATTTTGGAAATCATAATTCCTTTGTATTTTAAGCATCAGACTATTCAGGTGTCTCTTGAATCCGATACCTCTGCATTCTTTCTTCCTCCGATTGAGTACCGATACTCACATCAACTTCTTTGTGGATCGCCCGATCCATTGTTGGGTTATTATCCGACAGTGTCGTCCATATTCAATCACCTTGTGAGTTCTTCCCCTGATACATAATGCCTTTGGTAAATTGTATCCTCTGTTTTTGCCAACCATGTTCTACTTTCGAGCTTGTGTTAATTACTCTTGAAGCTTGTGGTATATGTTCCTAAGATACCCCGATGGGTTGAACCTATGCCTTCCTTAATCCGTGTGAACCCGACAGTTTTCATGGGTCATACTCTTATGGAGTTTCGTCAGATAAATTTTCAACACTACAACATCGTCCAAAGCAAGAGATGAATGAAATGTTATACATTGATGAAGTGGGAGTCGACAGTGAACTTGTGTTCATGCCCATGGAAATGATGTAGACCGTCTCGGAAGCTCCTTGCAAAATAATTATTCATCCGTATGATTCTTTCGCTATCCTTAATTTGATCGATTGCAGCTATGGTTCCGACCATGCTATCCTTATTAATTTATCCGAAAGGAATTTATTTCGATGCCTCGTCAATTTTTGACAAGGTTAAAGTATCTGCTGTCGCAGGTCAATGACCCAGTTCTACTTCTATCATATTATACCTTCGAGTTTTACCCTCTGGTATCTCGAGGATATCACGCCTTTGCAATACATCTTATCAACTTTGATAAGGTAATAATTTTCCTTGTCTTAATCACTCCACGGGTTCTGGGATTGTTGTCAACCGAGAACCCCGATTGGAAAATTTATTCCACACTACAATTCAATACCCCTTGTAATTGTTACTGGGAATATCAAAGTCAATCTGGTCATTCCTAGACTATCGGCTACATCCTTGCCTTGCTATCTTTGACTGTACTACCTCGTCCTTCTCTGGTGCGCAAATTCTTCAAAGTGTGAGCATTGCTTACTTCGAGCTTTCAACATCATGTTGTTTGTCTTGAAAAGCAACCTCGATATTGAGCTTGCATCTTATCTGTTGTTCCTATAACCTTCCACGTTGTCATTCCCCTACTTGACGCCACCGCTGTTCGGTTGCATTCTCTTGAAAAATCTCGACAAAAGGTGTCGTGATCATTGTCCACAATTTGGCTTCTTCTGAGACGTCAACTGAGTTCTTGATGAGAAATGCCTTCCTTGCCCTCGATGATTTTTGTTATCATCGACAACCTCCTTGACTCCTTTCATCGCAAATTTGTCCATGGTATGGATGCAACTTGCTATCCAGCTTGTGTTATGTTCTACCCTGGAGAATTACTGTCTTTTGTGTCGAGAATGTTGGGAGGATTGCTCCACCTCTTAGAAATTCTTGGCATAGTGATACTTCTCACCATCAAACGATGCTGCTTTGATTCTAACTTCTAGCAACCCTATTGCTTTGAAGTTAACGATCGACAGTTCGTTCTCAGAATGTTGGTTGTTGAATCGTCGCTCTAACATTGATCTTGCTGCCTAAGGTCATATTTCGGACGCACTTTTCAACCAATGATTAATGATGTATGTTTTCCTCGATCATACAACCTTATATCATTTGAGCTGACAAATGTCATCTTCTTGTTCACATAATTGTGGAAATCCATCCGTTTGGAATTCTCGATGAATTGTCGCTGAGTCCATCAGCCACCTCCTCATCCTCTCCTTGGGTTAATGGTGAACTATTGTTTCGGGAACCCGCTCCCATAGTTCATTTTTCCGAGAATCTTACTATGCCATCTCGACGATTTGAGTTGCACCTTTTCTTCTCGGGCATCCTAAGTCTGAGGTATCCTGACACCAATCAGATCTGAATCTCGGTCAGACATGATGGTTGGGACATATTTCCAGGAGTTATAATATTGGTCCTTTGATGACCCAGTAAGGTGATGCCATGCCTAACACACCTGGCTGGAGGACCTATTATTATAGTTTCCTTTTTGTGCAAGGCTAACCATTCTCCCAGGAGGAATTTGTAAAACTTTATTTATATGTTGCTCCTGATGGATCCTTTGTGTATCCAAACTCCATTCTTTACTCGAAACACCACATCATTGCTACCCCAAAGCGTGGATGTGGTATGTCGATCATAAAACGGAATAATGTAAGCTCAATGCTAATTGTTTCTTGATCAATTATTCAAACCCCATTGTATGGGCATGTCATGGATTTCCTCGCCCCGTTTACCTAACTGGTTATCTATTTACTATCATGTCGTGTATATCATGCTCTGTTTTTCCATGGGAAAGTTATACTCCTAAAGACTTGAGTATAAACACATTTTCCTTTCCATTGGTCTGCTTAATGTGATAAACACATTTTCCTTTCCATTGGTCTGTTTAACCTTTCTTGGGATTATATGATCTAAGCAGTAATAATTCTCTGCTTAGGTAAACACCTCGGTGAACAAGTCTGTCAGTAAGATCCTGTTACTATTGTTGATAACATTCCGGTAACCGCCGGTGGGCGAGAACTTTGCCTATTGGTCCGCCTCGTTTCAACGAGCAGGAAGATGGTTCTCTTCGTTCCCTGCCCTTGGTACCGATCCTGTTGCTGACATAAATGACAGGTTATCCTCTGACATATCTTGCTACCATGATCATGCAAGATGTCACCGCTCTTCTTACTCTTAATCCACATGATGGTCCCATAACCCATAGTTCCACAGGATCGAAACCTGGCTCTCCTGTAAACCCTTGGTTTTGAAGTATCCTTTGCACTTGACTTAATATGTGATTCCCCGACCCACCGTTCAAGGGATGATCTATTCTAGTATCAGACGCAATATTTCTTTGTTGCTCTGAACCCCTTTTCACTTTATGACATTAGGCATCGAATGACTGCCTACCCATTGGAACCATTTGTACCATCGCATATTGCTCTCAACGAATTCCCTGAGTTACAAATCGATACTTAATTCATGTCTTCTTCCCTGAGTTCACCGTCAGATGGCCAACCCTGTGTAGCTACGTCCTTCTAGAGTTTTCCCTCCTATCGCATTCGTAGGACGATGAAGTTCCCGAAGAAAGGATGACGATTTCGTCAAGAGGACCTGAATCAGTGAATTGAAGACATCGACAAAAGGGATCAACTTCTTCGAGAAGAACAACGAAGGCGAGAAGATCCGTTAGAACTTCGTAACCAGAATTTTTTCCCTTACCCTACCTCTAAATTCTCGGGACGAGAATTCTTGTTAGACGGGGAGAATTGTGACGCCCGGATAATTAAGCTACAGTAATCCCATGCTAATGATGCCACGTCACCCCATTTACTGTTGCTAATCTCGCGAGGATTCAAATTCCGTTCGAATTCAAATTTGAAATAAAGTCAAATAATTAATTTCTTCAAACATGAAAATTAAAATGATGTTTGGTTTGCAAATATTCACTGAGTAATTATCAAATTGGAACCAACATCATTTGGAGTATTTAAGTGCCCTAAAAATATTTAAAACAGTGGCAAAACAATTATTTAATTGCCTTTTGAATTATAAAAATTCCAAGCTTTTTCTATTGACCCTCAAACCTTTTGAGGCAGTGTATAAAAAGCATTAGTATTATTGGACCCAATGCCCAATTTTTGTACAAAAGTATTTGCTACTAAAAATAAATAAAAACAGAAGCAAATAGAAAGAAAAGCTAAAATTAAAATAAAATGAAAAGGTCCCAAACCCCCCCCCCCTGACCTACTGGGCCTTGGCCCACTGGACCACCAGCCGGCCCAGCCCACTAGCGGCGCCCCCTACCTGCCCCGCCCCCGTGTCGCCGCCGCCATGGCCGCGCGCGCCACCGCCGCTCGCAGCTCGCCACCACTGCGGAGTAGGTGGGCGAGGCGATAAGGCTCGCCCCAGAGCCACTCCCCCTGGGCACCTCGCCATTCTCCTCCCCCCTCGTCTCTCTCGCTCAGATCCACCCCGCCCGAGCGCCGCCGCCTCCGTTCACCGCGCTCCACCGCGGCCACCGACGCCCGTTCCTCTCTCTGTGGTGTCCAGAAGGTCCGCCGGCGACCGCCTCTTTGCCTGGTGCAGGCCGTTGGCACTGAGAGCACCGGCGTCGAGCTCATTGTCGTCGTCTTCATCCTCGGGCAACGAAGATCACCGCCACCGCCCCGTCGCCCCCTGCGCTCCTAAGCCACCACCGGGCCTTCGTGCGCCTTCACGGTGAGCAGTCGGTGCTTTCCCCTCTCTCTCCCATCTGTTTGCGCCACCGTAGTCGCCGTTACCTCGCCGCCCGAAAGCACCGCTGCCGTGGAGCTCGCCGCCGTTGCGATGGCCACTGACATGGGCATCTGAGTGCGGGAACGCGCTCAGTGCCACCCCGCGGTTCCAACGCGACTAACCTCGCAGCTCACCGTGCCCTACGGCGACGGATCAGAGCTCTCCCGAAACACCTCGCCGCCGGCGAAGCCATAGCGCTCGTTTCCGGCCGTTTTAGCTCGCGCTAGGGCCATGGATCGACGCGGCACTCTCTCCTCGTTCGAACGCCGCAAGAATGACGCCGGACGGTGCACTACAGGCGATTTCCGACGAACTCCGGCACTCGGCCGCCGCGTTTTGCCTCGCCGGCGTTGCTCCGGCGTCGTCGCCGACGTGGCATGGGCGGGTCCCGCCCCTGAGTCGCTGACGAGTGGGTCCTGGGGGCCCCGTTGACTGGTTGACATGTGGGCCCCCTCTGATAATTAAGACTAATTAAACATTTTTATAAATAAAAATAATTAGATTAGTTAATCTGTCACTGACAGTGCGGGCCCACCAGCCAATTAGGATAGTTAGTTTAATCAAACTCTGTTTATTTAGTTCAGTCACTGACCAGTGGGACCCACTGGTCAGGTTTGACTCTGGTCAGCCAGAGTTGACCTGCTGACGTCATGGTGATGTCATGATGACGTCATCATTTACTATTCTGGATAATTCGAATTTAAATAAATAATTAAATAATTTCATAAAATTAATAAAACTTTAAAAATTAATAGAAAATAAACCGTAGCTCAGATCGAAAAACTTTATACATGAAAGTTGATCAGAAAAATCCCACGAATCTAACCGTGCTATCTGTTTCCATGTCGGGACCCTCTACGTAGGTGAACCCGCAACTTTTAGCCCGTTTCCGGTAGATGAATAGTGCATGCCTACCCGTTAATAAATCCAACTTTAATCCTAAAATAGCTAAAATGGTTTAGACATGATTTTAGGCAACCCTGCACTGCACCCTAGCTGTCACCTGCCTCTAATACCGCAAACCTGGAACATTCCCCCTCTCCGGTCATCTGTCCAACATTTGTCCGGAACCGGGAAAACCTTCCCGGATGGGTTCCCCCTTCATCGGTATCGAGTAACACCGCGTTAGAACACACCCGGCACTGCCTATTGTCATGTCATACTTTGTGTAGCATTGTTTGCTTTATATTTATTGTTTCTTCCCCCTCTTCTCTCCGGTAGCCTCCGAGACTGACGCTGTTGCCGAGTACGACTACGCCCCTGACGTCCAGTCTTTTGCAGCAGAGCAGCAAGGCAAGCAAAACCCCCTTGAGCATTCCGATATTACCCATCTCTCTCCATCTTATGCTTGCATTAGATTTTGCTACTGTATTAGTTAGCTCCTATTCTGATGCATAGCCTGCTTTTGAAGAACTGTTACTATACCTGCAATCTTATCAACTGCTTAGCATAGGTGGATCAGTGAAACCCTGAGACCCCCTTAGTCCCAGTTGCCCCGGCTTTCATCGATGACACCGAGGACTTGAAGACAGAAGACTCAGTCGTCATGACTGACAAGCCGTTACTGACACATCACCACACACCCCTTAAGTATGGCACTACAGAGCTACTACCGAGTGCCGAGGGTGATACCTCACTTAGCACTCCCGGTGTTAATTCTGTAGCGTAGCTATCGGTCATGGGTATCGAGGGTGATTCCTCCTTCCCATTTATCGGTAGCGACTCTTGCCTTACTCATACCTCGAGTGGGATCCATCGAGGGTGATTCCTCTGATATCCACTTGGTGTATAGACACACAGTTACTATGACCTGTTTACAGAAACATGTTGAAGACGGGTCGGCCCCAAGGGTACCCGCGAGAGTGATATTGGTGGGGTGCGCCGGTAAGGCACCCGAGTGTTATTGGCGGGGCGACGGACTGCATTTCATGGTTCGCGCTTGCCCCGCACTAATAAAATGCTAATGGGTTGAGTATTTGATCCACTTGGTCGGTTTAGACCTTTTACGCACCAAACCATCGCGTGGGAAAGTTATGGACACTCAGCGTCGTTGTATCAGCCGAAGCTCATCGGACGTCAACAATGGAGTGGCGTGCGCCGGATTTGTCTGGAACGCATCGCGCTTGTTACTAAGGGGTGCTAGGACTGCTTCCGGCTGCGTTCGCATCGTGCAGGAGTCCAAGGGCAAGTGGGCCCACGAACCTGCGCGCTTAGGATTTAGACCGGCGGGTTGGCCTCTTCGTTGAGCCTAGGTGGGGCGACGACGTGCTGCTATCCCGATGCCGGGCATGACCCAGGAAAGTGTGTCCGGTCAGAGGTGATCAGGCGTGTTGGAAATGAGATGCACCCCTGCAGGGAAGAACAAACTATTCGAATAGCCGTGTCCACAGTAACAGGACGATTTGGATTTGTACTTTGACCTACTACAACTAAAACTGTAATTTAATTTGAAATAAATTGTGGCTCAGGGATTGCTTCCTCACAGGGAGTCGAGGAAGGATCTCTGGGCGTGTTTCCTTAACAAAATTGCTACAACAATATGACTATATATGAGTTGCAGTTCTACTCTCTTCTAATGCTGCAAGATGTTGAAGATGCTGAAGATGCTAGTCTTCGATAGGACTAGGCCTTCTCCCTATTCTTGCCTTCTGCAGTCAGCCCAGATATAACCCCTTCATTGATAATGATGCATATTTAGCATAGTTCTGATGTCAGTCTTGCGAGTACTTTGGATGAGTACTCACCGCTGCTTTGCTTTCCTTTTCCCCCCTCGATGCGTTGCTGCGTTCAGACGATGGAGCCTAGGAGATGGAGTACGCCGGAGACGACTGCTACACCACCGCTGGAGCCTGCTGCTACGTGGAGAACGCCGAAGCTCAGGAGTAGTTAGGAGGTTCCCAGGCAGGAGGCCTCGCCTCTTTCGATCCGCTGCTTATGTTTGTGCTAGCCTTCTTAAGGCAAAACTTGTCTAACTTATGTCTGTACTCAGATATATTTGCTTCCGCTGACTCATGTTTATGTCGAGCTTTGTATTCGAGCCCTCGAGGCCCCTGGCTTGTAATATGGAGCTGTATGACTTTTATTTGTGTCTTTTGTTGTGTTGCGATATCAATCAGTGAGTCCCTAATCTTGGTCGTATGCATTGTGTGCATGATTAGCGTACGGTCGAGAATGGGGGCGTCCCAAGGGCCCTGCTAGCCAACGGATTGACGGCATCGATCTGACCCGCTGCTGGGTCTCCTGGAGGATTCTGCCGCTAAGCCGCCAAAGCGCCTTGATGTGCCAGTATACTGGTAAAGTAGATGACCCTCAACGCTTCAATCAGACCCCCTTAAAGGATTAGGACCTCAACACCATCGTCAAATCTTTGCTGGGGGAGTCATTAGCCGCCTGCAGCAAGACTAGCTTGAGTCCCTTCTCTGCGCTTAACCCGGCTCCGGATGTAAGTTACTTCATCCTAGCCCTCATCCACTCCTTTAATGTTGTATCTTACATACTTTATTGAACCTTTTTCCTGCCAACATGCTTTGTCATACATAGGCCGGCTCTTCCTTCTAGAAAAAACTGCTGCCCCCGACTCTCAAGAAGAAGAACAAAAACCCAAAGGCGCCAAAAGCTAAGGCGCCGACCCGCAAGAGGAAACAGTCAACAGAAGAGCTGTTTGACTTAGATGACTCGGAGGTAGAACTTGACTCCCTCGGAGAGGGGGGGGGGAGAGGGGGAGAGGGGGGGAGAGGGAGAGAGAGGGAGAGGGAGAGGGAGAGAGAGAGGAGAGGGAGAGGGGGAGAGGGAGAGAGATAGAGAGGGGAGAGGGGGAGAGAGGGAGAAAGAGGGAGAGAGAGATAGAGAGAGAGGGAGAGGGAGAGAGAGAGAGGGAGAGAGAGGGAGAGGGAGAGGGAGAGAGAGAGGGGAGAGGGGGAGAGAGAGGGAGGGAGAGAGAGAGGGAAGGAGAGAGGGAGAGAGAGAGGGAGATGGAGAGAGAGAGAGAGGAGAGGGGGGAGAGGGGAGAGAGAGTGGGAGGGGGAGAGGGGGGAGAGGGAGAGGGAGAGGGAGAGAGAGGAGAGGGGAGAGGGGAGAGGGAGGGAGGGGAGAGGGAGAGAGGGAGAGAGTGAGAGAGTGAGAGAGGGGAGAGAGGGGAGAGGGAGAGAGGGGAGAGCGAGAGAGAGAGAGGAGAGGGGGGAGAGAGGGAGAGAGAGGGGGAGAGGGGGAGAGAGAGGGAGAGAGAGAGGGGGAAAGAGGGGAGAGGGAGAGAGGGGAGAGAGGGGAGAGGGGGAGAGGGAGAGAGGGGAGAGGGAGAGAGAGGGAGAGAGGGAGAGAGAGAGAGAGAGGGAGAGAGGGAGAGAGAGAGGGGGGAGAGGGGGAGAGGGAGAGAGAGAGGGGGAGGGAGAGGGAGAGAGGGAGAGAGGGAGAGAGAGAGAGTGAATGCACATTTGCTCCCTTGGTGGTTTTGGTAATTAATAACAACATATATATCATTGAACTAATATTTCCACCAAGTATATTTCAGGAAAGGTTTAATGATGGCATGGGTAAAGGATTGTGGAGAGACCCCAAGATGCAAGGAATAGCATTGGCAAAAGCTTCAAGAAAGAAGACTCTTGTTTTACTTTGTGAGAAATTACTTTGAGTCATAGGAAAGCCAATACTATCAAAAGGGGGTAAGGTACTGTTGGTGAACAAGATGCTCATACGTGCACAAGTGATAGTCACCAAAAACACCCACAAACTCTTCCACAAAAGTCTGTCTAAGCCAAACTCCAAAATCGGTGCCACCAAGATTTTCACTTCGGCCCTACCGATTTTCATCCTAAGACAGAGCCAAGACAAACCCTAGCTTTTCGGTGCAACCAATTCTGATTCGGTGGAACCGATTTCAGGTGGCAAACCTACTGATGTCTGTTGCACAAAATTGGAAATTCTGAGTTTTTGTTTCGGCGTCACCGAGTCTTGCCATCTGACCGTTGCCCACCTTTTCGGTGTCACCGAGAAGTCTATATCGGTCTCACCGAGATTCAAAAGTTGCTACCTTTGAGGCAACTCGGTACCACCGAGATTAACACATCGGTGTCACCGAGTTGGACTTATTAGGTGTAACGGTTGGATTTTTGGAGATGCCTATATATACCCCTCCACCACCACCTACTCGACAGAGAAGCACTCAGAACAGATCCCCACCTATGCTATCAGATTTTCTGAGAGAGAGCCACCTACTCATGTGTTGAGATCATGCCATTCCATTCCAACCATATGAATCTTGATCTCTAGCCTCCCCAAGTTGCTTTCCACCCAATCAATCTATTCCACCAAAGCCAAATCTGTGAGAGAGTGATTGAGTGTTGAGGAGTCTATCATCTTGAAGCACAAGAGCAAGGAGTTCATCGACATTATCGAGCCTATTACCTTTTGGAGGGCGGTGCCTCCTAGATTGGTTAGGTGTCACTTGGGAGCCTCCTACTTCGTGTTGTGGAGTGAACCAAGAAGTTTGTAAGGACAAGGAGATCGCCTACTTCGTGAAGATCTACCCCGAGTTAGGCTAGTCCTCCGTGGACGTAGGCCATCATGGTATAGTCAAGGTTGCTTCTTCGTGGAACCCTCCGTGGGTAGAGCCCTCCGTGGACTCTCGCGACCGTTACCCTCCGTGGGTTGAAAACTCCATAAACGTGGACGTGCGATAGCACCACCTATCGGAACCACGGGAAAAATCTTCGTGTCTCCAAATTGCGTTTGATCCTCCTACCCTTCCTTTACTACTCATGCTTGTCTTTACTTTCCGCTGCTATACTCGTAGACATGCATGTGTAGGGTGTGTTTGACTTGCTATGAATGCTAAAATCTGCCAACACTTAAAATTGGGAAAAAGTAGATTTTTATTTGGTCAAGTAGTCTAATCACCCCCCTCTAGACCTACTTTCGATCCTACAAGTGGTATCAGAGCTTTGGTCTCCATTGCATTGGTTTCACAACCTAGGAGAGTATGGCGTCTAGTGAGGGAAATTATCACCGTAGAGGTCCGTACTTTGATGGCACTAATTTTGCTAGTTGGAAGCACAAAATGAAAATGCATATTCTTGGTCATAACCTCGCTGTTTGGGCTGTTGTTCGTGTTGGATTGCAAGGTGAATTCTTTGCGGATGAAAGGGAACCGGATCGTGAAGCGACCGCGGAAGAATTGAAGATGTTGCAATACAATGCTCAAGCTTGTGACATTCTATTCAACTGCCTATGCCCCGAAGAATTCAACAAAATCAGCCATCTTGAGAATGCAAAAGAGATTTGGGATACTTTGGTTGATACTAGTAAATGTGCACGTGCAAATGCACGTCTTGACTAATATTACAAAGATATGTGAGAATCAAGATACATTGCTAGATAATTTAATTGCTGCATGTGTAACACATGTCTAGGCTAATGTATAAATCTAAAATTTGCTATCAACATACATTGCTAGATAATTTAATTGCTGCATGTGCAACACATGTCTAGGCTAATGTATAAATCTAAAATTTGCTATCAATAATTGCAAATAACTCATATCTAATTAGCAAGCAAATACTAATGTCTACATATGCTTTTAGTAAGCCAAATAATCACATATTTCTGAATTATTTTCATCTAGCTTGTCGGAAAATATTATTCCCTTATCCATACATTCAGTTTGGAACTACTTTGATGTTAGCAAGATACTGGTGCTAACGAAAATATTGTTTTATGAATATCCTTTGCATAGTGTTATGGCTTCTGAGAGCAATCAAAGATGATAGAGAATCACATCATACCTTCCAAAGCAGAACTCTTGCTCAACAGTAACAACCACCTGAACATGAACAACTTGATTTTAAAAAGTCAGCCCCATTCCAATTAATGTAAATAATGTTGTTTCACATTCCGTATAGTATCCAGGCAATCAATTACTGTATTTTAGCTTGCAACGGGAAAAAAGATATGATAGGCTCCTAGATAGTATAAGCATGTCTCAACACCTCCTCCGACACACATGTCCACACCCTCAATTTTAGCACAGTATTCCACCCTTGTCACAACTTATCCTTCTTCCCATTCTATGCCCTATTTATCCTCCTTCGTGCTGTAAGCCATGGTGGCCGCGATGTCCACCAGATCATAATGACCTATGCCTAGTCAATTAAAAAGCGACGAGCTCGGCATGAGGCAGGCAATGACCATCGACGCACTCCTGGGTCCGTCTTCGAGTGAAACAGGCGTGTATCACAGGGCCACAGCAAGGCCAATCTGGCCTCCATGCGACGAGGTTTCTTCGGCCGACTATTAAGGAGTTTCCATGAACCAGTTGCCATTAACCAGGTGACAATGCAGCTAAATGAATCAAACATATGATTAAGTGATATACGGTATACATAGGTTAGGAATATGATATTTTTCATTCATGGTTTCTACAGGTTTAATTGCTTCCTCTCTTGAATAGTAATAGCAAGCCATGATCTAATTGATGCTTTTCGCTCTTACTGTTTTATGAGATTTTTATCTTTTATACATGATCAAATAAATAGACCATATGATTATACATACCATCTTTGCATGCCGTCGCATGTATATGCAGGTACGGATCAGTAATCCTCTCTTCGCTCAGTCCCCTGCATGTAATCATATGATCCTCATGATCTCCAAATACATGAGCACATCATCCATGCATCATACAAAAAGTAGTCAATTAGATATAAGAATTCATCCTAATAAACAAACTTGTGGTTTCAGTACGTATCTTTATGAAAAAAATCGAACTGCATATGAAGCCAATGGTGTTCCATAATGTATTACCATACTAAATTGCTTATGATGGGTTAATACTCTACGGGATATAGATGCATAGATTTAATGGAAAGACAAAAAGGAGCATAAAGCTTTTCATTGAGACATTGATACAAACAGTTGTTAGGCAGCCTCCTTGAACCTGAAACTGGAAAAAGAAAGGACGGACCTTCAGCTTGAGAATAAATTCAGAAGAAGCAGGAGCATAGATATCCCCACACCGCAAGAGAGATTGCATCGCATGCATTCAGTGTCCAGCAACAGTAATAAGATCATAGGAGAGGGGGGTCGGGACACCCGGGTGCTACTACACCTTTCCGTAAGATCATATCCCTGTTCTGAACTTCTTGAAGATCTAGCTGAAGGAAAACTGCACGAACGCTCATGTGCTCTGCTCATCACCTGACGTACGCGTCGGTGCAGGCAGCTCATGTTCGAGATGTTGCCGCAGCTCCTTGCTTTCGCCACATTAGGAAGGGCGATAGGGGCGGTTGGACATGGCCGACGGCCGAGCGACGGGCGGAGACCTGCGCATGAGAGTCCGATAGCTCGAGGTGGCCGCGATGCCTGGCATGGGGTGGAGGCGACGACGGGCGAGGGGTGGTGGCGACGGCGGAGAGGAGGAGCAGCGACGACGTCGGAAACATACGCTGTGTCGCTGCCTCCGATTGCTGGCTCACCTTCTCGAATCCTTGCTGGCAATAAGATGCAACTGTCGCCGCCGGCCGAGTTGGGTCGCTCGTTTGACAGCGCGCGCAAAGAGCGGCCGAAGAGCGCCCTGGCGCTGGCGCCTCGCCGCGTCGGCCGCGTCTCCGGCGGAAGAGGGCCCGCGCGCCTGACCGCATCACCGGCGGAAGAGGGCCCCTGCCGCCTGTCCGCGTCGCCGGCTGAAGAGGGCCGCGCGCGCCTAGCCGCGTCGCCGGCGAAGAGCGCCTGCCCGCGCGCCTGGCTGCGTCGCCAGCAGTTGGGGCGAGATGGGGGCGCATGTGAGGTTACGACAGAGGAGGAGGAGGCAGGGGAGGTTACGACATGTGCGTGTGTGTGTGTGTGTGTGGGGGGGGTGTGTGTGTGTGTGTGTGTGTGTGTGTGTGTGTGTGTGTGTGTGTGTGTGTGTGTTACCCAAACCTTGTTTCCTGTTTAGCGCTAAAAACATGCTTAGTGGCTTGATGTTAAACATGGAAACAATCTGGTACATTGGATATGAGAAGGTGGACGGTGCAGATATTTTGGATCGCCGCCTTTCGTCTTTTTATAGGGGTAGTAGATGCATGAAGGTACCGAATCCATGAGAGAATCCAAGTTGGATATTCTTCAAAGTCAGCTTGACAAGTTCAAGATGAAGGATGGTGAAGGAGTCGCTGAGATGTACTCTAGGCTTGCTCTCATCACCAATGAGATTGCCGGCTTAGGAAGCGAAGAAATGACCGACAAATTCATCATCAAGAAGATACTTTGAGCTTTGGATGATAGATATGATACCGTATGCATATTGATCCAAATGATGCCCAACTACAAAGATCTCAAGCCTACGGAAATGATTGGAAGGATTGTTGCTCATGAGATGACACTCAAGGACAAGGAAGAGCTTCACAACAATTCTAGCGGTGTTTACAAAGCCACAAGTGATGCTCCCGCAACTTCAAGCGACAACCTTGTCACAAATGAAGAGATAACACTACTAGAAAAAGGACTGTTAGTGGCGCACCTATTTTTGCCATTAATGGCGCACTATAGGTGCGCCACTATTACCACGCCATTAGTAACAAATACTAATGGCGCACCTCTGGTGCGCCATTAGTATTGCAGGTAACAGTGGCACACCTTGTAGTGCGCCATTACTATTGCTACAGGTGCGCCACTGGTAACTTTTTTTTTTTGAAATTTATTGATTTTTTTTGAATTTTGAAGGCGGGAACATAGTAGTGGCGCACCGTCTAACCCCCACCGTGTGCCATTGCTATTTTTGAATTTTGAATTTGGATCTGGATCTAGATCTGGCTCATTTTTTTTGGTTAAATTTTTTTCAAATTTCGTTCTCGACCTGGATCTTTTACGTTCTTTGTGCCGGGGGAGCTCCACATGTGGCCGGAAGTAGAGGAGGAGGGAGGAGAGACCGTGAGGAGGAGAGGAGGGAGGAGGAGGTCGCCAGAGAGGAGGAGGAGGACCGTGAGCAGGAGAGGAAGGAGCACCGTGAGGAGAAGAGGAGGGAGGAGGAGGTCGCCGGAGGAGGAGCACCGTGAGGAGGAGAGGAGGGAGGAGGAGGTCGCCGGAGGAGGAGCACCGTGAGGAGGAGGTCACTGGAGGAGGAGCACCGTGAGGAGGAGGAGGTCGCCGGAGAGGAGGAGATGGAGTGGAGGAGAGGAGGAGATGGAGTGGAGGAGAGGAGGAGAAGAATGAAGGGGAAGGGAGGAAGAAGGGGAAGGGGAAGGGGACGCGCGACGGGTGGCGGCGCTCCTGTGGCTCGGTCACCGGCGAGATGAAGGCGCCGGTCTCGGGATAGAGGAAGCCTGCGGGCGGCAGCCATGTCGGGGAAGGAGAAGGGAGGAGGAGGAGGGGGAAGGGGATAAGGAGAGAGGAAGGAGAGGGGTGGGTGGGTGCGTACGTGGTGGGGCTTGTGAAATAGTAATGGCGCACCATGGGGTGGTGCGCCATTGCTATGGTACATAGTAATGGCGCACCTAGGTGTGGTGCGCCATTACTATGTAGCATAGCAGTGGCGCACCTAGGTGTGGTGCGCCATTACTATTTTTAAATTTTTTTGAATTTTGAAGGCGGGAAAATAGTAGTGGCGCACTATGCACTGGTGCGCCATTGCTAACTTTTTTTAATTTTTTAATTTTTTTGCCTCCAGATCTTAAAAGCATCGTAACTTTTTTTCTGTGGGGTTTTTGAGGATTCTAAAAAATTGATAACAGGCGTAGCCGATTGAATTCGGATGTAACTTTTTGAGTAGATGCTTTTTCGTATAAAAAACTTTTTCATCGGAGGTCGTATGCAAAAGTTATGGCCATTTTACCGAAACACGGCGGCCTTTTGCAAAAAAATTCGAAATTCATGAACAACTAGAACACATAACACATGGGCATCTCGAAGGAGTTTTAAATTTGAATCTTTTATCATTTTATTTTATTTTATTTTAAACTGAAAAGGCGATCCACCGGGGGGGGGGTGTGTGTGGTGGGGTGTGTGTTTGTGTGTGTGAGACGTTAGTAATGGCGCACCCTCCCTGGTGCGCCATTGCTAACCTTAGCAATGGCGCACCAGGGAGGGTGCGCCATTACTAACCTCACACACACGCAGGCACACACCCCCACCAGACATAGCAATGGCGCACCACACCAAGGTGCGCCATTACTATGTAGCATAGCAGTGGCGCACCTAGGTGTGGTGCGCCATTGCTATGCCTGGTGGGGTGGGGGGATGGACAAAAAAAATAGCAATGGCGCACTGCTCAGGTGGTGCGCCACTACTAAAAAAAGAACAATGGCGCACCTGCTTCTGGTGCGCCATGCTATATAGCAGTGGCGCACCACCACCATGGTGCACCACTAATAGGGATATTGGCTATAGCCATTTTTCTAGTAGTGTAAGCCTCATGGTCAAGAAATTCAACAAGTTCTACAAGAATAGAGGCAAAGATCGAAGCTCCAATTCAAGATATGAAAAGAAGCGTCATCAAGTCGTGACCGAAACTGCTACAATTGTGGGAAGCCCGGACACTACTCCAATGAGTGCACGGCTCCTTACAAAAGGAAAGAAGAGTCACCAAGAAGACGAAGCTCAAGAGACGAGTCACCTCGAAGAGAGAGAAGGAGTAGAGATGATCGTTATGAACGAAGACCCTCAAGGAGAAGTAAGGACTCGGAGAAGAAGGACAAGTACACCAAGAGCTACTCAAGAAGAAGACATCAAGCTCATGTTGGTGAATGGGTTTCCGGCTCCGAATCCGACAACCACTCCGAGAGAAGCTACAACTCCAACTCCGACTATAGTCAAGATGAAGGTGTTGCCGGACTTGCACTAGTGACAACCGACTCCTACGACATATTTGATTCACCAAAATGAAGGGAGTGGATGTTGCTTCATGGCTACAGGCCCCAAGGTATCACACCCCGAGTATCTTGATTTCAATAGTGATGAGGATGACTTATTAGGAGATGTTGACTTGCTATTTGACAAATCTAGTAATGTTAGTCAAGATGAACTTGCTAGTAATCACTCTAGTCAATATAAGTCGTGTGATGATGATAAGTTGGAAATAGAACGACTAACTAAAGAACTAAACACTCTTAAGTTAGCTCATGAGTCTACTCTACAAGATCATAGAGAGCTTGAAAGGACACATGAGAAGCTCGGCTTCGAGAAGCTCAATTTAGAGCAAGAGCATGAGTTCCTTAAAGCTATCAATGACGATCTTCGAAAGAAGACTTCCTCTTATCTAGCCAAACGACATCTCTTGTCTACATTCATTCCACAAGTTAAGGCTAAGCAAACTAGTAACAGAGGCAAGAAAGGTTCTTCAACTAGTAGCAATAAAAATGACAAATCCAATGATATTGCTTCTAGTAGTTCTATTGATCCCACTAACACTTCTCTTAGCCAAGTTACACTTGAGCAAGAAAATGAACTTTTGAAAGGGATTATAGAAAAAGGTGTCTACAAGAGTCTTGCCGGATGTAAGCAATTTGAGGAAATTGTTCACAAGCACGGAGGATACCCAAAGAACCATGGCACTGGCTACTTCAACGCCAATGGAGTTGATTGGGAAGAAGGTCAATACCCCAAGCCCAAGTTTGTTCCTCAAAAGGAGAAGTGTGAAAATACTCTTCCCAAGGGAACAAAAGCTCAAGATGACCTTCCACCACAAGACCACAAGCTCAAGGGCAAGAACAAGCTTCAAGAGGACATTGACTCATATGAAGATGAATCCCAAGCTTTGGTGAAGTGGGTTCCCAAGGCTACTACAAGCTCAACTTCTACAAGTGCCACTTCAACACCAAGGATCCCCATCAACTTGATGTGGGTCCCCAAGAAGAAGAAATAGAGAAGTTCTTCAGGGGTGACTCCGCCAATGAAATTCACTCACATTCATTATTGGCAAGAAGTAGTTGCAATACACATCAACATTATGCAATAGTTCAAGGAGTCACACATTCCCTCAAAGGTAAGCAAGGGACAAGGTAATCAACAAATCCATGGACATCATCATGTATGCTTTGCACTCCATGTCCATAGATATCCTTGTATTTGTCTCTTGTGTGTTGGGACTAACCCATGTAGGTGAGAAGAGTAAGGAAACAACAAGGATGCTCCCAACTCATGGTGATCTTCATCAACTTTGAGCATCCACCACTACTTCACCTACATGAAGTGTTCATCGACAAAACCCAAGGTTAGTTTATCCCTCTCAAGGAGGGATGTCACATCAAGGGGGAGCTTTACTCTAAGACTTGAGTTAAAGCATCTCATAGTATGTGACAACATTAAATGCTTTATGTAAAAGTGGTAACCCCACTCGTGCTTAAACGATGAGTATGACCTATGATCAAGTATTCTTACTTGGCTCCTAAGTCAATATACTCATATATAGATAACTATGTCATCGCCAAAGTGCTTGATAGATGCTAGTATGTATGTGCATGTTTGCCATGATTTCATTTGACATCTTATTGTATGAGCATGTTGGTCTGCATTTCTTTATCCATTCGAGGACATCCAATTGTTGCTATTTGGTTCTTAATTTATCTTTTGCCAATTGGATGGACAAGAATGCCTAGGACCCTTCTCGAGCTATCTATGCTTTCTTGTCTCAAATTCTATTCATGCTTCATCACAAAAAAATGAACAAGTTCTTTTCGATCTCTCTGTGTGAGGAGCACTCGGAGTTCCGTATCGACAAAGGACTGACCATTAAAACCTCTTAAGTGCACCTCGGTGGAACCGATCCACAATTCTCGGTCACACCGAATGCCTAGGGTTGATCTGGTTTTTCACCTCGGTATCACTGATTCCATTTTCTCGGTTACACCGAGTTTCCCTGTCAGCTGACAGTTGAGAAACTCGGTGACACCAAAAAATTAGAACCGGTGTCATCGACAGCAAGGGGTATATAACCTGGCGGACCCGACTTTTGAAATTCAACCGCAAAAGTTGTTTCCTCCAAGCCCCAAGCTGCCTCTCCGAGACCCCTGGTTGTTGCCTTCGTCTCCCTGTGCGCCTTCGCCGTTGGGAATCGCCGCCGCCGATGGATTCTCCCCCCCCCGTCACCGCCGTAGCGAGATCGTCACCAAGTTAGGGTACGATTTTGACCCCTCATGCGCTCCCCTTTCCGAATCTTGCGCATTAGGACTTTTCCATCGATAAGACAATGTTTGAGATCGATCTATCCACTGAAAAATTCTCGTAGATTAGAGAACAATGGAAATCTTAGGGTTAGCCGTCCGCAGATCGCATCTCGGTGCCACCGAGTTGCAAAAATCGGTACCACCCATCGTATTCTAGGGTTACTGAGAACCACATCGGTGAGACCGAGTTTTTCTTTTCGGTTCCACCGAGAAGAGTGACTTGGTTTCTGTTGATGTATGTGGTCAGTCTCGATGACTCCAAAAAATACCACTCGGTGACATCGAAATCCCTTCTGCAGAAAGCTAAAACTAATGTTTTCTGAGTTCAAATTTTAAAAATTGTCTGCATTTTGTG